>JAPQWV010000007.1:15765000-20765000 GCA_027422505.1 Craterostigma plantagineum | reverse complement strand
TATCATGAAGGTTGGTGAATTGAGAAAAAAAGCATGCTAGACGATTGAGAATTTGGCAAATTGTATGTGACGTAAGAAACTTCACAAATTGATACAGGGCATCAAAGGTCACGAATTGAGCAGCTAAAGGAATAAAATAATAATGTCATCCACTATGGAAAGTTCATCAAAGCATTAGGGAATTAAATAATATTATAAGGACAGAGAAGTTCACAAATGTATGTTACGTTGGGAGCTTTATGAATTTTAGGGAATTTTTAATGTTTGATTTGCACAATGAAAAGTCACGAATTAGAAAATGTAAATTAGAAAATGGGTTACAGCACTTCGCGAACTCACTTCGCGAACCCAGGAAGTTCACGTGCCATTTTTTTTGCGAAGCCGAATTTGGCGAATTCGACTTGGCGAAATTACTTTGCGAATTAATCAAACACAGCAAATTGTATAATATACCATGGACTTCACGGGTTGTGTGATGATTCGCAAAATTGAGAGTAGGAGATTAAACTTGGCAAATTCTTTTAATAACCATTTGTCTAATACCGTTCTATATCTAATATCTTAATACTTAGGAAATTTAAGTACTTAGATAATCCAAAAAAATTAGATAGCACACTAACATTATAATTTTGTACTTAAGATCAGGGACTAGGAAGATCATCGGACTAGTAGCAAATAATTTGCGAACGACAGGTAAGTGAAATCCACCTACGACACGTGAACGATTGTGTGTATCATTATATGATATTTCTATGAAATATGTGATTATGTGAATTCGGTGAACTGTATGACTAGGCGAATATGTTTCTTACATGCTTTATAATTGTTGCACGTCATATGTACGTTATTTATATTGTACATGTATGCCACGTCATATGTACGTTATTTGCATTGCACGTGCATATCACGTAAGGGGGAGGTCAAGCACCGTATAAAACGGTGATGATTTATTATGTCGGTGAGCGGGGAGTCGATGTGAGGTAAGTTGAGGTGTGAGATGAGTTAGGCGGGAGACGGGCGTGAGCGACTCGTCTACTCAATATCTGAGGTGCAAACCGTTGAGGCGGGAAACCGTTGAGGCGGGAGATGGGGGTGAGCCATTCATCTACTCAGATACTGAGGTGCAAACCGTCCCAGGTAATAGGTGAGTGAGATGGGAGTGAGCGACTCGTCTACTGAGGTGCATGAGCGACATCTGAGGTGCAAACCATCTTAGAGTGTAGACGACGGGAGACGGGCGTGAGCGACTCGTCTACTCAGGACCGGAGGTGCAAACCGTTGAGGCGGGAGACGGGGGTGAGCCACTCGTCTACTCGGGTACTGAGGTGCAAACCCGTCGGGGATTAGCGGGAGACGGGGGTGATCCACTCGTCTATTCGGGTGCGTGAGCGACACCTGAGGTGCAAACCGTAATCCTGTAGGATTAGGCGTGGGGTCTAGACGTGATTTGAGACGTGATGAGTGGTGATAGAAAAGGGAGAGTCGAGTGTACATATTGTGAGGTGTATGGGATGGGATCGAGGGCACGTTGCATACATGCATATTTCACCTACTGAGCATGGGCTTAGGGTTTACGTGTTAGGTACCGAGCCCGATGCTGATGCGCGTCGCGGCTAAGGCGGGCCGACGGCGGTGCTCCACGGACTTTTGAGGGCGAGGCTGTACATGGATGCGACCTGTGGAGCGGCGTTAGGGTTTTGACGTTTTGATATTTTGGGGCTACGGCCCGTGTATAGTGATGACGATGTAGACGATATTTATCGTCATATATTTTATTTAGGAAAAAGATTTTTGTTAGACGGGTCTTCTGCGACTTACGTTGCGAAAATCCGCCACTAATTAGTATTAGAAAGTGAGGGTCGCCACTAGTACTGTCAAAACGGGCCGGCGGGGCGGGCCGGCCCGTAGCCCGCCAAAAGCCCGCCATTGGCGGGGCGGGGGCGGGTAAGCCCGCCTGCTGGCGGGCCTGGGAAATGAAGGCCCGCCCCGCCTGCAGGCGGGTAGCGGGCCCGGCGGGCTTAGCCCGCCAGTTATTAAAAAAATAAAATAAGAAAAAATTATTAAAAATAGGAAAAAGTAAAAAAAATAATTAAAAATAGAAAAAAGTAATATAAAAATTGGAAAAAATAAGAAAATGAATGAAAATATATCTAATTTAATAAACTTTTTTAATATTAATCTCTTTATGTTATTAATTACCTATTATTATTATATATTTGTAATATTATATAATAAATAATATATATATATATATATATTTTTAAAATATTCTGGCGGGCTACCCGCGGGTAAGCCCGCCCCGCCCGCCAAAGCCCGCACCCGCCGCGGGCTTACCCGCCAGGCCTGCCTCCAGGCGGGCCTAAAATTTCAGAGCCCGCCCCGCCACTTTGGCGGGGCGGGGCGGGCGGGCCAGCGGGCCCAAGCCTGTTTTGACAGCTCTAGTCGCCACAGATTGGAGCTAAATACATTATTGAAGTCATCTTCTCTCCATACTATCCAATTAATGGTGATTGAAGTTTTCGAACCATACGGTGCAGAAGTCAATAAAATTCAATGCATTGTTATCAAATCCTTCACTGGGTATTTGGAAGTCTTTGGAGGCATTAAATTTATTTTATGGACTTCGTAGCCATTTAAAACCCATAAATTATACATGCATTTTTTGACATGAAACGGATATTGGAGTAAAAAGGATGGAAAAGGGAAACATAAAAAATTCATTTTGAGTTTTGATTTGGGGTACCTTACCTTTTCAATGTGAGAACTTGTCTACCTTATAAATCTTTAAAACACTGTGGCAAAAAGGAAAAACTGTATATCATTAGCCCGTTTGGTTGGGGGATGGGTTTAAGCAGTATTAGCTTTAGTTGGGTTTAAATAATGGAGGATATGAATTTTTTTACTGTTTGGTTAGTGGGTTTAAATAATAATGTTGGATGTGTTTGGTAAATGTATTTTGATGGTATTAAATTTAATTAAATGCAATAACAATTTTACCCCTATTTTAATTAAGAATTTATAAGTACTGGTTTAGGGTTTGCCGTTAATTATATCGCTAATCGCTATCAACGAAGGTATCCAATCTCTCGGTTTTTTTGTTTATTCAATTACTGAAATTTTTGCTCTTTTCGTGGGTGATTTGATAATCGAATTACTGGTTTGACCATCCTTTTCGTTTCGTTTGGTGTTTTGATAATCAGTTGCTTTGATATTCTTTCATCAATTGTTGCCTCTTTATGTTCTTGATGAACACCCCATTGCATCACACACTCACGTATGCATCACACAATCAAATTAATCCTCCAATAGCAGTCATTAGGCCACAAGAATCATGTAATAAATCGACACACTTACTCAGACAAACCATCGCTCAAAGTGGAAATTTTGAACAACATATGCATCGCATAAAACACAATCATCTAGGGCAACCAACACCACAATGTAATCCACAAATCGAACATCACCCAAAGTGGGTATTAATACAAAATTTAGACAAGATAACATGTCCGATAAATTAAACTCCACAACAAATTCAGAAACGAGCAACGATCAAATACCTTGAATTCAAACTCGGTTTAAAGAAAGAATCACACCTAAGCTTAGTCAAGGTAAGATGTTGTATGGAATCTTCTTCTCGTCACGAGGATGCTCGCCGTGTGGTTGAATTCATCGGAAAATTTTTCGCCGGTGGGTTGTCGATTATCTCCTAGGCTGATGTATTTTTTTTATTTTGAAAACCATACGTGAGGTGAGGGGGTGGGTTGTGGATGATTGCTGTAAACAAATAATTGAGAGGGCTAGTATGGGAAATATAATTTTTATAAAGGATAATTTAGTCATAAAATGGAAGTATTAAATAAGGTGGGTGGCTAGGCTGATTTAATTAACACCTTATTAGAGGTATTAAGAAGGTATTAAGTAAATCTTACCTTTAAAAAACCCCTCCAACCAAACACAACATCATTTAATGGTAACCCCCATAAAATTTTGTTGGTGGTAATTATTGAGTACCCACTTCAATTGTGGGCCCTAAGGGCATCTCCAAGGGATGCGCCAAGGGAATCGCAAATCAAAGAAATAGTACAACCGACACCATACACAAACCGAAAATGGGATCATGCTGATTTCTCTCACGAAAAATTGCATGTTTGCGTTTATATGATTCACCAACGCATAACTTTCTCACTCCTACAAAGAGACCCCTATTAAATAATAATAATTTGTTTTTTCTCATACAATATTTTAATTTGTCTATTCTATTACATTTATTTAGTTCTTATATTTATATAATACGCATATAATGTTTATTCACATTAAACTAAATAAGTAAATCATTTATAAATACTTAAATAGTGTTTTTATTTGTCTATTGGTAAAGAATTGAAAAATAGGTGGTGGTATTTGAAAAATTAAGTAAAGTTGGTATGAAAGATAATATTTTGACCATATTATTTTGAGTTTGAGAATGAGTTTAATGGTTGGAGAAGAATTGCTGCATTTTGAGTTGGGGAATGACTTTTTCGATTGGAGATGGTGTAATCATATGGGAACACCAACCATAAACTCGTTAAACGACGCATCGAAAATTCAAATTTTCGACGCGTCGAAAATCCAACAAAGTTAGATTGTTACTCAAATGGCTACTAGACGAATATACCTTTTGTTTAATTCATAGATTGTTTGAAACCCTAAAAGTAGTTAACACTCGAGTTGGCCATGGCCATGGTCTTTGAAAAGAGTAATACCAACCCATTGATTTACTTCCTGGTCCAGCCTCTTTAACTAGTTCGGATCGGATCATAAACCCGTTTACCCGATTGTTCATTAACGGGTTTAGTACATATAAATATATAATATGATAGCATTGATTCTCCTCATATTTTGCAAGAAAAATAGAAAGAACGAAAACACCACACCACCAAAGAGTATAAACACAAGGATGAATTTCCACGATTTCCACGCGAAATGACTCGACCAACTCAAAAGCTTAGTCCCCAAACTCAGCAGCCAATCGGACTCTCCCACGTGTCCACACCTCGTCGGAAAGATCGTAGCCCACTACACAGACTACCACCGCGCCAAATCCCAAGCCTCACGCGCCGGCGACGGCGGCGGCGTTTTGGGTCTGCTCTCCTCGCCTTGGGCGACTTTGTTGAATAAGCTCAAAATTAAAAGAGAAAATATAAAATAAAATAAAAACATCTGGAAGCCGCATAAAATCCTTGACGAATAAAACAACGAAGAAATTTCAAGGAAGAAAAAATTACATGCGCATGAATGAAAAATCTGCCAAGATTTGATGAAGGAAAATAATTTCTTTGACTTTTCATCCTCATTTGTCATGTAGTAGTATTATAAATAGCATTGTACGTTGTTGTGATTGAAGGGGAAGGAGCAAAAATAATAGTTTTGATAAGTCTCTGTCATTCTCTCTTCTTGCATGAGCTGTGAGTGTAAAAATATTGTCCGTACGTGACAAATAGAGAGTATCGTCCTCATATCCTTTATTCAGAAATCAGTACAACAACTCTCACACACAAATATCATTCATATCACTCTCTTCGTTCGATCTTATATTTTTTAAATAAAACAACAAATTGGTATCAGAGCTAAGCTATGTCACTCGAAGTCATGCCCGTCCCGCGCCTCACAAAACACAACTATGATAGTTGGGTTATCCGAATGAAGGTACTGCTCGGGTCGCGAGGCGTATGGAATATCGTAGAAAAAGGGTGTTGTTTCTTTGGTTGCGTCTGGTCGGTGGCAGAGAGCTTTGGCAAAAGATAAACTTCGGCAGTAGATAGTCGGAAGATGGAGTGTTCTTCAAACGCAGGTGCAGTTCGCCAGTACCCAGATAATGATGAGGGCATATGTGATAACTATTATACACAACATGAAGAATAAATAGGCCTGGAGTTGATGAAGACTATCCATGACCTTAGACGTAGTCGAGGCGTGTGTTGGACACACTGTCCGTAAGACGAAATCGCCCCGATATTAAGTGCTTTCGGTTAATAGCGATCGTCCCCAAGATACAACGACATTTCTTTAATTCATAATCGCAGCACAACGACTAGAATTTACGACGAATCGTACTCGAAATAGAGTTTTTTCTTGCTTCGGGATTTTAGGGAGTATGGGAGTGATTATGCAATTTCGTATGGGTTGGAATGAATGAATTTTTCCAATTCATGAGGGGTATTTATAGATTTTCTCACGCAGGGGCTTAATTGCAATTTCAAGAACTTCCTGGACTGCTTATGTAATTTTCCAGGGGTCTAAACGCAATATTTCAAGCTAGTTGGACTGTCGGTTTATTTACCGGCCCGCGACAGGCCCGATTCTCGGGCCGACAGCCCGAATCTCAGGCGTGTCCCACCGGCGGCGGCCCGATTCTCCGACCGACGGCCCGAGGCGGCTACCGACGCCTCTAGTTGGGCCGACCGACACTTCCTTGAGTTGGGCCGAATTAGCCCAACAACCCACTTCAGCCCAATTGATCAAATGGATCAAGCCATCACATCTAGGCTGCCCAATCAGCTTCACCTCTACTGCCATGTCACCGGCACCGTCACCATCGCCGCCCACCGGAGGAAAAATTTAAGTAGCTCCTCAATGCTCCTCGCTCCGATGCGTCGTGCGAAGTGCAAAGTGCGCGCCTCAAAGCGCCCATTGCGCACTTTGGCACGGCACGGCTCGGCTCGGCCTCGGCCTCGGGCACGGGCACGGGCACGGGCTCGGGCTCGGGCTCGGTGCTCGGTGCTCGGTGCTCGGTGCTCGTCGGTGCGAGGCACCGACTCGCACCGGGCTGTTATTTGGGCTAAAACTCACACAAGTTTCTCAAGCCCACTTAAACCCACTTTAAGCCCACAAGCCCATTTAAGCCCATACACATGGCAAGCCCTTTTGATTAAACCCACATGGGTTTCTATATATATAGTGAAGATTTTCTTAGTGTCTAACCAATGTGGGACACTTGATTCCCACTTAAACACTACCAATCATTTTTAATGATTATTGGGCCAACTTTGAAAATTAATTTCTCATTCACCCGATATCGGTTTTGAGCGTATTAATATTCGTTAGATTCCCCGCGAAACATAGATTCATAATCTTTCAACGATTTCTCATTTCGACATCCGATGGCTTCCCGATTTAATTAAAACCGGAACTAAATTTATTAACGGGTTAATTACCCAATTTGGGCCCAATGGCCCATTAGGCTCAATAAACCCAACAATCCCCCACATGAATGGAAATTAATGCAAATGCTATGCATGCTGACTCTTGCAAGAAAAACTCGACAACTCGTCACTGCATCAGGATAGGTAGCTTGTGGCTTTGAACCTTCCATAGTGAAACGCAATCGAATTTACTCGCTGTTCAGTGAACATGATGTCTTGAACTAACAGCTTTTGTGTAAATTAAGACAATAGCGTACACACAGTGACGAATCTTATTTCTTTCGATTCTCACGTTGTGTCCATTTCGGCCTTGGACCATATCTTGGATTCATAAGTGTTGCATTGAAGCGGCCCCACTTCTCACTTATATAGGTGATCGACTATTGGGACTTAATCCTAGAGTATCCCGAAATACTCCACCATCAGGTATAGCCATCATTAAAAGCAAAATTGCTTACCCTTTACCACATGACATCGGTAATTACTTGGGCAGCTTATGAGAATGAACTTTTTAGAAAAATTCCAAGTAAACTACTAAAATTCACTCAGCTTAGTTATCTCATTGAACCAAGTTTGTGGGATCTCCACTCATCATGGTTGAGTTACCACCGAGCTCATTCTTGGGTGTGTGGTTTTTAAGCCCCATTCCCCTTACTGCATTATAATGCTGATCTCTAGCAATACCTTTCGTCAAAGGATCTGCTATATTCTCTTTAGACTTCACATAGTCAATAGAAATTATTCCACTAGAGATCAGTTGTCGTACAGTATTATGTCTTCGACGAATGTGTCGAGACTTACCGTTATACATACTATTCTGTGCCCTACCAATTGCAGCCATGCTATCGCAATGTATCATGATAGGCGGTACAGGCTTATTCCAACAAGGAATGTCCTCCAAAAAATTTCGAAGCCATTCTGCTTCTTCGCCGGCTTTGTCTAGTGCAATAAACTCCGATTCCATCGTAGATCGAGCTATGCACGTTTGTTTGGAGGATTTCCAAGAAATTGCTCCACCACCGATGGTAAATACATAACCACTCGTGGACTTGGAGTCTTTGCTATCAGATATCCAGTTGGCATCGCAGTATCCTTCAAGAACTGCTGGATATCTCGTATAGAGTATGCCATGATTAATAGTATGCTTTAGATATCTCAGCACCCTTCTCAAGGCTATCCAATGGTTACTCGCAGGATTACTCGTAAACCTGCTAAGTTTACTAATTGAATATGCTATATCAGGTCGAGTGCAGTTAGTTAGGTACATTAAACTACCAATCACTCGAGCATATTCTTGCTGTGATACAGGTTCTCCTCTATTTTTGGCCAGATGTAGATTTAGATCTACAGGAGTCTTAGCCGGAGGATCATCGAAGGCATTAAATTTCTTCAACACTTTCTCAATATAATGAGATTGTGTTAGCATAATTCCTTCGGGCGTCTTATAGACATTTATCCCTAGTATGACATTAGCCAAACCCATATCCTTCATACTGAAATTATTTTTCAACATAATCTTCGTGTCTACAATCATTTTATGATTGCTTCCCGTGATTAACATGTCGTCTACATAAAGACAGACAATCACGAATTCATCGGGTGTGCCCTTAATGTAAACACATTTGTCACACTCATTGATTTTGAATCCATTCGATAGCATAGTCATATCGAATTTTTGGTGCCATTGTTTCGGTGCTTGTTTAAGCCCGTAAAGCGACTTCACGAGTCGGCACACTTTGTTTTCCTGTCCAGGTATTACGAATCCTTCTGGCTGATTCATGTAGATTTCTTCTTCGAGGTCTCCATTTAGGAATGCCGTTTTTACATCCATTTGATGTATCTCGAGATCATGCAATGCTGCAATAGCAAATAGAACCCGTATTGACGTAATTCTCGTTACAGGTGAATAGGTATCGAAGAAATCATACCCTTCCTTTTGAGAATATCCCTTGGCTACTAAACGAGCCTTATATTTCTCAATTGATCCATCAGTTTTATATTTCCTTTTAAGGACCCACTTGCATCCTAAAGGTTTACACCCCTTAGGGAGATCTACTAACTCCCAAGTGTGATTCTGCATGATGGATTCAATTTCACTGTTTACAGCTTCTTTCCAGAACGGAGCTTCTGGAGTCGACAGAGCTTCTTGCACTGTCCTAGGTTCATCGTCTAACATAAATGTTAGGAAATCAGGCCCAAATGATTTGGCCACTTTTTTACGCTTACTTTGCCGTGGTTTCTCAACTTCTGGAGGCGAAACTTCAACGGCTTCATAATTTCTTTTACAACTTATTTCATTTCTTTCCTTCGTTGGAAATATGTTCTCAAAGAAAACAGCATTTCTTGATTCAATAATCATCCCAGAATTCATGTCGGGAATTTCGGACTTATGCACCAGAAATCTGTATGCATTACTATTTTCTGCATATCCAATGAAAATGCAGTCAACCGTTTTCGGTCCTATCTTGACCTGTTTTGGTTTAGGTACTTCGACCTTTGCTAAACACCCCCACACTTTAAGATATCCGTAGGAAGGTTGTCTACCTTTCCACAATTCGTACGGTGTTTTCTCCCGTTTCTTATGTGGCAACATATTTAGAATGCGATTTGATGACAGTATGGCTTCCCCCCACAAATTCTGAGGTAGCCCTGAACTGATTAACATAGCATTCATCATCTCCTTAAGAGTTCTATTTTTTCGTTCAGCAACGCCATTTGATTGAGGTGAATATGGCGCCGTCGTCTGATGAATAATACCATGTTCTCGGCAAAATTCCACAAACGGTGCCACGTATTCTCCTCCTCTGTCACTTCTTATTATTTTGATCTTAGAATTAAGTTGATTCTCAACTTCATTCTTATATCTTTTGAAGGTATCAAGAGCTTCGTCTTTACCACTTAAAAGATACACGTGACAGTACTTTGTACAATCGTCGATAAATGTTATGAAGTATTTCTTTCCACCTCTTGTTTGCACGAATTTCAGATCGCATATATCAGTATGGATCAATTCTAGAGGTGAACTATTTCTTTCGACAGAGAAAAATGGTGCCTTCGCCATTTTTGCTTCTACGCAGATTTCACACTTATGTTGTGAATCAATTTCCATTTGTGGAAGTAAGTTTAAACTTATTAACTTTTTCAGTTTGTTCAAACTCACGTGTCCTAATCTACCATGCCATAAATTAGACAACTCAACCAAGTAAGAAGAACTGGCTTTATTATAATCAGCGATCTTAATATCGCGTTTTACAGGCATTACAGATAATTTGAAAAGGCCCTTCTCGAGGTAACCTTTGCCAATAAAATGATCATTCTTGGTCAGTACATATTTTCCAGCTTCAAACACTTGTCTAAATCCAGCGTTACTAAGCAGAGCGCCGGACACCAGATTCTTGCGGATGTCTGGAACATGCAACACATCCACAAGCGTCACTTCCTTGCCTGAGGTCATCTTCAGCACCACCCGTCCCAATCCTACGATGTTGGACGTCGCCGCGTTCCCCATATATAGTGTCCTACCCGAAATAGGCGTGTAAGTGGAGAACATTTCTTTGTCGGAGCAGATGTGGCGCGTTGCTCCGCTGTCGATGTACCAGTAGTTCGGATTTTCCACGACGTTTGCCTCGTACACGACAGCAGTCAAGTCTAGCTCCAACATGTCTTTTGCCGGCTGCTTCTCTTCAGCGAGATGCGCCCGAGTATTATTAACTCTCTTCTTTTTACGACAATCCTTGGCCATATGCCCTGGTTTATCACAATTATAACAGTTGCCCTTAATTCTTTTGGAATTCGGGTCATGCTTCTTTTGCGGCGGACCTGGCCTTTTGCGCTTGTTTCCATAGCTCGGCTCGGCCAAGTTGGCTCCCGCCTCCATACCGCCCCTTTTGTTCTTGGCTTCGTTCTTTCGATTGTCTTCCTCGATCCGAAGCCGCACAATCAAATCCTCAAGCCCCATCTCCTTTCGTTTGTGCTTGAGGTAATTCTTGAAGTCCTTCCATAGAGGCGGCAGCTTCTCGATAATCGCAGCTACCTGGAAGGTTTCGCTGATCTGCATATTTTCGGCGTGAATATCGTGGATAATCAGCTGCAAATCACGGACTTGGTCCAGCACCGGCTTAGAGTCGGTCATCTTATAATCCAGGAATTTGCCGACGATGAACTTCTTTAGTCCGGCATCGTCGGTCTTATACTTCTTGTCCAACGAATCCCACAACTCTTTCGCAGTCGTAGCCACTGCATAGACGTTGTATAGGGAATCGTCTAGGGCGTTCAGAATATAGTTGCGGCACATGAAATCATTATGATTCCATGCGTCTAACGCAGCCCTTTCTTGCTCGGATTGAGCGACACGAGCAGCGTAACCTGCATCGTTAGGGTTTTCACCCTCAGCTGGTGGAGCGACTTCAGTCACCGAAGGGGCAGTTTCTTTCAGAAATCGGACGAGGTGGAGAGTAGTGAGATAGAACATCATCTTTTGTTGCCAGCGTTTGAACTCCGTCCCGTTGAATTTGGCAGGACGTTCGACATGGTTACCGGTAGGGATCACTGCTGCGTTTGTTGCCATCGATCAAAACACGAACAAGATTTCGTCTTACGATTGTTGTTTCTTTGGTTGCGTCTGGTCGGTGGCAGAGAGCTTTGGCAAAAGATAAACTTCGGCAGTAGATAGTCGGAAGATGGAGTGTTCTTCAAACGCAGGTGCAGTTCGCCAGTACCCAGATAATGATGAGGGCATATGTGATAACTATTATACACAACATGAAGAATAAATAGGCCTGGAGTTGATGAAGACTATCCATGACCTTAGACGTAGTCGAGGCGTGTGTTGGACACACTGTCCGTAAGACGAAATCGCCCGATATTAAGTGCTTTCGGTTAATAGCGATCGTCCCCAAGATACAACGACATTTCTTTAATTCATAATCGCAGCACAACGACTAGAATTTACGACGAATCGTACTCGAAATAGAGTTTTTTCTTGCTTCGGGATTTTAGGGAGTATGGGAGTGATTATGCAATTTCGTATGGGTTGGAATGAATGAATTTTTCCAATTCATGAGGGGTCTATTTATAGATTTTCTCACGCAGGGGCTTAATTGCAATTTCAAGAACTTCCTGGACTGCTTATGTAATTTTCCAGGGGTCTAAACGCAATATTTCAAGCTAGTTGGACTGTCGGTTTATTTACCGGCCCGCGACAGGCCCGATTCTCGGGCCGACAGCCCGAATCTCAGGCGTGTCCCACCGGCGGCGGCCCGATTCTCCGACCGACGGCCCGAGGCGGCTACCGACGCCTCTAGTTGGGCCGACCGACACTTCCTTGAGTTGGGCCGAATTAGCCCAACAACCCACTTCAGCCCAATTGATCAAATGGATCAAGCCATCACATCTAGGCTGCCCAATCAGCTTCACCTCTACTGCCATGTCACCGGCACCGTCACCATCGCCGCCCACCGGAGGAAAAATTTAAGTAGCTCCTCAATGCTCCTCGCTCCGATGCGTCGTGCGAAGTGCAAAGTGCGCGCCTCAAAGCGCCCATTGCGCACTTTGGCACGGCACGGCTCGGCTCGGCCTCGGCCTCGGGCACGGGCACGGGCACGGGCTCGGGCTCGGGCTCGGTGCTCGGTGCTCGGTGCTCGGTGCTCGTCGGTGCGAGGCACCGACTCGCACCGGGCTGTTATTTGGGCTAAAACTCACACAAGTTTCTCAAGCCCACTTAAACCCACTTTAAGCCCACAAGCCCATTTAAGCCCATACACATGGCAAGCCCTTTTGATTAAACCCACATGGGTTTCTATATATATAGTGAAGATTTTCTTAGTGTCTAACCAATGTGGGACACTTGATTCCCACTTAAACACTACCAATCATTTTTAATGATTATTGGGCCAACTTTGAAAATTAATTTCTCATTCACCCGATATCGGTTTTGAGCGTATTAATATTCGTTAGATTCCCCGCGAAACATAGATTCATAATCTTTCAACGATTTCTCATTTCGACATCCGATGGCTTCCCGATTTAATTAAAACCGGAACTAAATTTATTAACGGGTTAATTACCCAATTTGGGCCCAATGGCCCATTAGGCTCAATAAACCCAACAAAGGGTACACCGAACCGAAAAAACGGACGACGCGGTTCAACTTAAGGCGTCGGAAGAATCTCGCCAACTAGACAACACCGCGCTCAACCTCATCCACCAAGCGTTAGACGATCCCGGCCTCGAAAAGATAGCAGGCGCGAAAAATTCGAAGGAAGCATGGGAAAAACTGGAGACAGCGTACAAAGGCACCGACCGAGTAAAACAAGTACGGTTGCAAACGCTTCGTGGCGAATTAGAAATGACAAGAATGAAGAACGGCGAAGGCGTATCCGATTATGTAACGAGAGTACAAACCATCTCGAATCAGTTGAAGAGAAACGGCGAGGCTCTAACGGAAGCCCGGATCGTCGAGAAAATTCTCCGCTCCCTAACGGACGAGTACGAGAACGTGGTATGTGCAATTGAAGAATCCAAAAATCTCGAAGAAATGACGGTCGACGAACTCTTCGGTTCGCTCGAAGCTCACGAGCAACGGAAGAAAAAGAAGAAGCAGGAATCGCTGGACGAGGCTCTACAGACAAAGTTATCGTTGAAAGATGACAAGGCGCTATATACGCATCACGGTCGAGGTCGAGGACGAGGTCAACGGGGACGAGGTTTCGGCCAAAATTCAGGCCGAGGACGAGGATACAATCCGGAACAACGGCAAACGAGCAATCAAAATTGGAGAGGACGAGGTCGAGCCCAAGGACGAGGTGGTCGCTCGAATCGATCGAGCGTTGAATGCTACAACTGCGGGAAATTCGGCCACTTCGCAAAAGACTGTTGGTCCGAAAAGAAGGTGGACGAAAATGCGAATCTAATCACACAAGAAGAGCCAAAAGACGAAGGCGTTCTCTTGATGGCGCTCGAGGATACAAGTCCAGGCAACGATATGGTGTGGTATCTTGACACCGGTGCCAGCAATCATATGAGCGGGCATAAATATCTCTTCACGGATCTGAAGAAGATCGATGACGGCCACGTGTCCTTTGGAGATGCATCGAAGATAGAAGTCAAAGGCCGAGGGAAAATCTGTTTCTCTCAAAATGATGGCAAGCAGGGGTCGGTCGAGGACGTTTATTTCGTACCCGACTTGAAGACGAACATCTTAAGCATGGGGCAGTTGCTTGAAAAAGGATGTTCAGTGTTTATGAAGGACCGTTCATTACAACTAAGGAACAAAGATGGAAGAATGATCGCACGGGTCGAGATGGAAAGGAACCGAATGTTCAAACTCAACCTGAAGGCGATTCAAGAAAAATGTTTGCGAGTTGACGTGGAGGACAAAGACCATTTGTGGCATATGCGATTTGGTCATTTGCACTACGGTGGCCTAAAGGAGCTCTCCAAAAGAAGCATGGTCCGTGGAATGCCGGTGATAGAAGGTGAAAAGAAGCTTTGTGAAAGCTGCGTAATTGGGAAACATACGAGGACGACGTTCCAGAAGCAGGCAGGATATCGAGCATGCAAACCGCTCGAGCTCATACATACAGACATATGCGGGCCGACCACACCAGAATCATTCAGTGGAAGGAAATACTTTATCACTTTCATCGACGACTACTCAAGAAAGACGTGGGTGTATTTTCTAAAGGAAAAATCAGAAGCGTTCGAGACGTTTAAAAAATTCAAGGCTATGGTCGAAAAGGTGACAAGCTCAAACATCAAGGCGCTCCGATCCGACCGAGGTGGAGAATATACGTCGGGTACTTTTGTGACGTTTTGCGAGGAACAAGGCGTCAGAAGGTTCCTCACCGCGCCATATTCTCCACAACAAAATGGTGTGGCCGAAAGGAAAAACCGAACCATACTTGACATGGTTCGGTCAATGCTGAAAAGCAAGGGAATGCCAAAGGAGTTCTGGGCCGAGGCGGTAAAATGCGCGGTATATATTCAGAACCGGTGTCCACATCACAACCTCGGGAATCAAACACCACAGGAAGCATGGACCGGCCGAAAACCGACGGTGGCGCATTTCAAAATATTTGGAAGCGTGGCGTATGCGCATGTGCCCGACCAGAAAAGAACCAAGCTTGACGACAAAAGTAAAAAGCTTGTGTTCATTGGGTACGATGAAAAGACGAAGGCGTACCGACTGTTTGATCCCGAAATAATAAGGTGATGGTAAGTCGGGACGTTCGGATAGACGAAGAAAGTTCGTGGGACTGGACGGATGAAGAAACGACAACGACAAAAGAAGCGTTCAGCGTTGCGCCAATACCTGTCCCGGTTTCACCTCAAGAAAATAACGAGGAGGACGAACCAAGACAGCCGAGGATGCGAAGCATGCAGGACCTGTACAGATCCACCGAACAGGTTCACCTAGTCTGCTTACTGGCCGACTCGGAACAAATTAGTTTCGAAGAAGCCATAAGAGATAAGAGATGGAAAATGGCGATGGATGAGGAAATTAAGGCGATCGAAAAAAACGACACATGGAAACTTGTGGAGTTGCCAAACGGGTATAAATCCATTGGAGTCAAATGGGTTTATAAAAAGAAGATGAATGCTCAAGGAAACATTGAACGTTACAAGGCGAGATTGGTGGCGAAGGGCTATCGACAACAAGCAGGAATAGATTACGACGAAGTTTTTGCTCCCGTTGCAAGAATGGAGACAATCCGCTTGCTCCTAGCTCAAGCTGCACAACTCAACTGGTCAATCTATCAGATGGACGTGAAGTCCGTTACGTGGAGCAGCCCCCGGGATATTCAAAATCGGGAGAAGAAGGCAAAGTGCTGAAGTTAAAAAAGGCACTTTACGGGCTAAAGCAAGCGCCGCGAGCATGGAACACCCGAATCGACGGATATTTCAAAAAGAACAAGTTCGAGCAATGTCCGTTCGAGCACGCTCTCTACGTTAAACGAGAAGGAAAGGCAATGATCATCGTCGCTCTCTATGTCGATGACCTTATTTTTATGGGAAGCAGTGAGAAAATAGTCAACGACTTCAAGAAGGCGATGACGAAGGAATTCGAGATGACGGACTTGGGACTGATGAAATATTTTCTCGGTCTCGAAGTCGAGCAAAGAAGCACGGGAATTTTTGTGTCGCAAGAAGCGTATGCGAAGGCTATATTGAAGAAAAATAAAATGGAGGAGAGCAACCCGGTAGCGACACCGATGGAACTTGGAACAAAACTGTCCAAGTTTGAGGGAGGACAAGTAGTGAATGCTACTGATTATCGAAGTCTCGTGGGCAGCCTGCGATACTTAACCTGCACGAGACCTGATATCGCATACAGCGTTGGAGTCGTTAGCCGTTATATGGAAGATCCGAGGGAGTCGCATCTAAAGGCGATAAAGAGGATTTTACGATACATCCGAGGAACACAATCACTCAGACTATTTTATCCAAAGACGAGCGACTGCAAATTAGTTGGATATTCTGACAGCGATTGGTGTGGAGATATCGATGATCGAAGAAGCACTAGCGGCTACGTATTTTATCTCGGGAATACGGCATTCACCTGGTTATCGAAAAAGCAACCGATCGTGACTTTATCAACCTGCGAAGCGGAATATGTGGCAGCATCTTGGTGTGTCTGTCACGCAATCTGGCTGAGGAACTTACTGCTCGAGCTGAATCTTCGACAAGATGAGCCAACCGAAATTCGAGTTGATAATAAGTCCGCGATTGAGTTGGCGAAAAATCCAGTTCATCACGAAAGAAGCAAGCATATTGATGCGCGGTTTCATTCTATCAGAGAGCACGTAAAAAATGGAGCAGTAAAGATGGTACACGTCGCGAGTTCGGACCAAGTTGCAGATATTTTCACAAAGCCGTTACCAACAAATACGTTTGAGAATTTGAAGTGGATGCTCGGAATGAAAGATCGGACGGCTTTGAGCTTAGGGGAGGAATTTGTTGAATAAACTCAAAAGTAAAAGAAAAAATATAAAATAAAATAAAAACATCTGGAAGCCGCATAAAATCCTTGACGAATAAAACAACGAAGAAATTTCAAGGAAGAAAAAATTACATGCGCATGAATGAAAAATCTGCCAAGATCTGATGAAGGAAAATAATTTCTTTGACTTTTCATCCTCATTTGTCATGTAGTAGTATTATAAATAGCATTGTACGTTGTTGTGATTGAAGGGGAAGGAGCAAAAATAATAGTTTTGATAAGTCTCTGTCATTCTCTCTTCTTGCATGAGCTGTGAGTGTAAAAATATTGTCCGTACGTGACAAATAGAGAGTATCGTCCTCATATCCTTTATTCAGAAATCAGTACAACAACTCTCACACACAAATATCATTCATATCACTCTCTTCGTTCGATCTTATATTTTTTAAATAAAACAACAGACTTCTTTGGAGCGGTCCCTTAGCTGGGTCGGAGGTTGGCGGCCAACCACCGCCTTCCACGTTATCTACACCGAGTCCACCATGCACTTCGAGGAGCGCGTACAGGACATACTCCGGGGAGTGCGCGTGGGGGATCTCGGCGACCTTTCGCCGGCGCAGTTCCGGCGAGTGAGCGAACTACAGTGCGAGACCGTCGAGATGGAGAACGAGATCTCCGACGAACTATCCCAGTGGCAGGTGGCACTTATTAATTAGTAAGCCCTCTTTTAATATATAATGATTTAAATAAGAAGCTAATATTGAATGGTTGGAATTTGCTAGGACGATGCAATTGGTATTATTGTTATTGCGGGGAATTGCGGCGGAGAAGAAGCAGTTCAGGGGAAAATGGAGAGGCTCGGCGATATACTGGAGAGCGCTGATCAGCTGCGGATGAGGACCATGATAAGCTTGGTGGACCTTCTCACGCCGAGGCAGGCGGCGGAGTTCATCGTAGCCGTCGTGGAACTACAGTTCGGCATACGAGCGTGGGGAATTCAACTTCAAACTAATAATAATAACAGTCAAATAAAACATATAACTATATCATAATAGCGTTATGTAAACATTCTACTTCTTTTGAGCTTTGCAGACTGCAGTTCGGATTTTCATTTTAATGCATCACTTTTTTTAATTCTAGCCTTTTAGAGTTTAAACCAACCATTTCAAGGTGGTCAAAAACAACTTTAATTGGAGGTGGAATATATGTCGTATGCCTGCGGATCTGACAGTGACAGCTTTGATAGTACAATAACATTTGTCCGAAAAACGTTGCTATCATATGCATGAAGGACACGTGTTATCTATCCCTAAGGTCAGACTAAGCTTTTGATGGCTGTTCGTGTCTTGGAACTTCATTTTATCGGCAGTCCAGAATTTTTTGTATAATCTATACTTCAATTCATTACAAAATTTGAAAATTCAAAAGGTCATAGGTATCATATAATATGATGGTATTTATGCATAGACTTCAATGTTCGATCCATGATGAATTTCACAGCCTACTCCATTCGCATGCGAAGGACTTAATTGTACTATTATTCACAATTATTGCACGATTTTAATTGTGGATATTTAATCTGATGTAATGAAAAGAGCTTATACCTAGAGAAATTAGGTCCACAACCGTAAAACGAAATTACAAAAAAAATACTATGTCTAACTAACCATCCGATTAAAACATCACCGTGATCTTCACACCACCTCCTCATCACTGTGTTTGTTTCTCGTAGGTGATCAGCAGGGACGGATCTACGCTGGGGCATGGGGGGTCAGCTGCCCCCCAGCCCCAACGATTTTGTTAGTATATTTAGATATAAATGTATTGTAATGATACCTCTGACCAGTGGTTGACTGACTTGCGTAAGTTCTTGTCCTCCCACGGACGTGGGTTCAATCCCTAGTGTTGTATACTTCTTTCCTTTTAATGAAGGAGTTATTGGGCTGGTCTATGATGGGCTGCCCCTCCAGTCCTATATGTGGCCTCTGTCGGGCTGCCCCCCCCCAAGCCCGTCGTCCTAGATCCGTCGCTGGTGATGAGTCATCACCGTAATGAAGGATCACCTAGGTGATCAAAGGGGTGATATTTCAACTTTTAGATCACCCCCAAAAAGCTAGGTGATCCAACATTACGGTGATGAGGTGATATTTGGAATTTTTATTTGGACAATATTACCCATGTTATCTTAACATTTATTCCTTATATAACCTTATTCATATTTTAAATTATAATAACTAACTTTTCTAAATCTTAAAAAAAACACATTTAATAATTAAAAATATAAAATAATATTGATAATATATAATAGACTTATAATTAATGCTTAAAATTTTTTTAATATCGATACTAACACATTGATCATTATTACGTATCATCTCAACATAAAAATATTAATTCACATTACCTATATGATATATCATATATGTAGGGTTAGGTATGTCATTTATGTAATATCCCCCACACATCACCGTGATTAATCAAACGTAATATTCCAATATCACCTTGATATGCGAAATGAAATATCAACCCAAAACAAACGCAATGATGATATATCACCTTGATCCACATCACGGTGATACTCCCATTACGGTGATGCGAGTATCACCGTGGTGCTGGATCACCAGAAACAAACACCCCCTTAATGTACAAAGTCTTGCAAGAGAAGTGCATATAAGATCTCATTCCAAGCGTCTGGAACTCCAGGCAAGCACCAATGAATGCAATCGGCAAAACTTTTGGGGTCAGTTCTCTCCTCTTTGGTCAAAAGCTTCCCCTTTCTTTCCCCGAAGATCGAGGCGTGGCCGTCCTTACGATATTCCGACAACTGAGTAATGTTTAGCGCCGTCACTTTCACACGTAGGTTCGAAATAATTTCTCGGAGTACGCTCATGATCTCGAGACTCGAGCCGCTTCCCCAGTAATTCCGTCTCTCGATTGGTTGAGTTTCGTTGAAGCAGTTACCATCTGTTCCCGGCCTCCACTCCCAACTCCTACAGTAGGCTCAAGAAATAAAATGTAAAAAAATCGACATGTATGTTAAATGATGATTTAAGGGAGAAAATTCAAAAATCATTGGTGTTTATCATATGGACCAATTTAGTCTCTGATATTGTCGATTTTGAACAAAATTGGTCATGCCGATAGATGGTCCGTTAATTTAGATGGCAAATTGACACGTTTCGACGTGCGATGGCCACACTTAAAAAATCATAAATAAACGGTTAAAAAGGAAAATTTTGGGTCAAAATCGACACTTGTCCATTTTCCGTCCAAATTAACGGCCATCTAACGGCAGGACCATTAGTTCATCGGGAACTAAATTGGTCCATGCGAAATATCGAAAACTAAATTGATCCATGTGGTAAATATCGGTTACCATTTTGGATTTTCTCACATGATTTAACATAAAGACATAAACTTGAAGGTATTATATTATATCTTAATTATATATATATATATATATTATATTCCCAACGCGGTCCCTCACGTTTAGGTCCATTTCTTTCCTATATAGCCTTAAATGTGAAATTTCTTTTTAAGTGCGGTCGTGAGGACTCCTACATACGACATGTTGGATATGAGCTCTGATATCATGTTCAAATGACCATTTCACCTAAATGTTAAGGTTGAAGGGAGTGTATGATATTTTAACTTTATACATATATTTCAAACGCCGTATTTCTTTCTTTTTTTTTTCAGGCGATTGAAAAGGCTTGCTTACCACAAGTGCGTGGGCGACATAGTCGAGAAGAAAATCCTCTGCCTCGTCGGATCGACGCTCGACTCGATCCAATTGGCCCACGTTTCTAGCGCCAATCGGTATGCAGTCGTCACGTTATATTCTCGAATCTTTCCATGAGATCCGTATCTGAAAAATATCTTCTTGTTAAAATATTAATCTTTGAAATTTCATTTAAAAAATATGGGACGATTCGATCGTTTACGTGGCATTGATCGTAGGCTTGTACATCCACCACACGTAGCTCTCGAAGATCATCACGTCGACCCCTTCCCATTCCTTACTGTGCTTGGCCACCGAGTCGAGCCTCACCAATCGCTTCGACACGGTGTGGTTCGTCGCGTGGTCCGATATCGAGTCCACGATGAACGGAGCCCAATAGTACTCGATCGACGCGTTGAATTCCTACGTTTTTTTAAACACATCGAAAATGTAAGTATTCGCAACGCCAAGACAAACACACACTACACGTAATATATTACCTCTACTTTAAAAATCTTCCGAGGAGGCACTCTTTCGAGCGATCTTTTAACATCGCGAGGAATGAACGATTGGATTAAACAGACCATGGAATCGAACGTTCCTCGCTGGATCGAATCCCCGACGAACATCATCCTTTTGTTTCTTAACATCTCCAATAGCTTCAGACCATCAAACCTATTGATGGAAATACAAAATTTGCATGCATGCGGAATTTTTTTTTTCGAGACGATTGTTCAATAAATGAAAATACGGAACTAAGTAGCCCAACAGGTCCTCTAAATTCAGACAAAATCCCTACCTAGAGAGAAACATCAGACGCGAACTAAAACGAAACAAGAAAAAGAAAACCCGAAAAAATAAAAAACAACAAATTCAATGGTCATGGGATTCGATTCTTACGTTAAAGAACCCTAATTTATTACCTTGGTAAATTGCATGAACTAGGCTGCCACCTCCATTTCTGGTAATAAGGATCAGGCCTGCCATTCCTCAGGCAAGTCGTCTGCTTGACGAGAAATTCGCAGCTATCTTCTCTGTAGAGAGGATAACGACTCGAATTGTCGCGAACCCATTCGCCTTCGAACAAATCACAGCCTTCTTCGATGACTTCATCTTCGGATACTACGATAGGCATTTTCATTGTCATTGAATTTGGTGTCTGAAGAAGAAAGCTGTTCTTTAGGTTGTCTAAGGAGAATCTGGCGAAACCTATGGCGAGGAAGGAGAGCAATGCGAGGCGGTAAAGGAGGTGAAAGTAGTGGTTCTTTGACGTCATCGCTGGCCGAGATTGGTGGTGGAGTATTAGGGTTTTGACGGTGGTTGTGTTTCTTGGGTTTTAAGGATGTTCGAAGTTGATGGGCTGTTTTGTTTGTTGCATGCAACTACTGGTTGGTAAGGAAAAGTTTAATTAGATGAGAAGTACCATCGAACAATATACATCATATGATTATGAATGTCATTTTGTTTTTTAACACTCATGTTTTAAATTTTTTTATAGGAAAATATATTCTACATTTAATCAAATACGGAAGATTGACATGGCTTGTAAAGGCAGTTGACAAACATCTGTACTCTTTTGTCAAGTCTCAAGCTATTCTATATAAACAGTTAAGTTTGGTCTGCCAATTAAAATTATTTAAAAGATAATATTAAATTAAAAGAAAACCACCTATTATTTTTATATTCTCAAATTTTACACTGGCTAAAGAATGTGAAATAGATTACAGTCTGTCACGATTCTTTAATTAAGATTTATTAATCATTTCTTTCATATCTCAGCTTGTCGTTACTCAATCTGCTGTGGGCTTGCACGGCATATTTCGAATATATCAGCGGCCAGGTGAGAAAATTCTCAATTTTCACCCAACAATGGTCAAGATTCTAAGTGCATTTTTGAACTCGAGACCTCCAATTGAAAATATTTTTATGGAACCGCTAGTTAAGCACTTTGTGCGCCTATATTATTCATATTCTCATTGGAAGAAAAAGTTGTATTGTATAGTATTTTGCTTAAGGATTTTATTCCCATGTCAATTTGGGGTCCCATTTTGAAAGCTAGTAGAATCCATCATGCTTGTAAGCATTTTAAGATTTGATTTTATTTCATGATCCCATGTGGATCACGGGCCAACTTGGCTGACGTTACTTTTCTTAATTTTCAAATTTTTTTTTTTTACTTTGATGTAAATCCTTTTCAGTATCTATGGAAGCAAAGTATGAACGTGATCTTTGGAAGGGGATGTGCATAAAAATACTTTATTCTTCTAAATCTTGCAGTACTTACATATGGGGAGAGATCTTTTGCTCAAATACTAGCATCATTTTATTCACGAAATCGAAGGAGAAAAATAGAGAAGGTTAACAAAATTAAATATATGTCGTCCAATCTTTCATGGGCTTGAACTAAGTACAAAGTTGAGGGACCCTAACGGAAAGAAAAGGCTGTATATGCCACCAGAAAAAAAAAATTATATCCTAAAATGAGACAAACATTCAAAATCGAACGTTCGTCTTACTTCACTGACACGTTTCTACTTCAAGAAGATCGGAGCATTTACTATTGTAATAAAATCGAAAATGGCACACACAAATAAAAAAAAAAACGAAAGAAAAGGATCCGATCTTAAATATAGAGAATGAATAGTCGAAGCAAAGGACTGGCGATAGATTTATATTTGATGGAATGGTCATGCATTCAAATAGGATGTCTAGATTTACAATATAATATACGACGATTTGATTTTATTATTGTAAAAATATTTCTTGCTTTAGTTGTAATAAAATATCTGATATGCGATCTTCTATCATTATCTTTTAAATCCCAATCATCAATTCTCCTTGATTTCCTAACATCTTTCTATCTGTCCACGATTGTGCGTGTGTTTTAGCAAATGAAAAAATGCAATCTTTGCTGAATATTTGTGGGCTTTTATTATTTTTCTTTCTTTCTTGTATCCACGAACATAAATGTGGAGGAAATCTTGACCAAACAGCCTGTTGGGATTCTTGTCTTAATTGCAGAATTTGTAATGAAATAATTATGATTTGGGCTATTTAGGCTATTTCTTTATCACCATAAACCCTCTAAGATTCCCTGCTGTGCATTTGTGGTATGTAGAAAATTTGATCATTGATATGGTGGATAGCTTACCCTTTATAACATATAAAAATCGATCCTTTTAGCTCTCTTTTAAAAAGCTGAGATCTCACTGTTTCATGGCTCAGACCGAAATGGTTCAAGAAGCAGAAAACGTCTCAGACAAGGTCGGCGCCGCCGCCGCCGGCGGCGGTGGCGGCAGTGGTGGCAATGAAAACTCCACCAACAACAGATCATCGAAGAATGCTGCTGGCAATAAGCCCAAGAAAGTGCCCCAAAGAGGTTTAGGCGTTGCCCAGCTCGAAAAGATAATATCAGAGGAACAGAGAAAGAAAGACATGATCGCAAATAACAACGTTTTAATGCCTGGAAACTTCCCTGCCCAAATCGCACAGCAATCCCATTTCGGCGGTGAATGGCCGAGGGTACTGATTCCTGGGGAATACAGTAATAATCTTGATGTTGGGGAAAAGGTGAATAATCGAGGTGAAAACCTCGGATTTGGACTTAGATCTCCTTATGAAATGAGTCACTCTGTTCCTCAGAGGTTTATGTACCAAGTTCCTTGGCCCTCTTCGTCTCTCCCAACGGTTAGCTCAGTTCGACATATAAGAAAAATCTCTGTCTGAAAACTTTGCATTGAGGTTATGTTTTGATATTTATGTAATGTTCACAGATGAATACCTCATCTGTGATGAATCCTCAGATAGAGCCCCCTTCAAACCAAATTCTTCGTGGCAGTAGCTATTCATCTCCTTTCCCAGAGAGTGATAAGGTATATCTTGGCTCACAGCAGTTCTTTATTTCGATTTATTGCAGATACATAACTGGGAAAAATCTTGGGCAATCTTCCTTATTACCCAGCAAGTGATTCTTTAACATAAGACCTCTGTGATTATATCGTACTTAGGTAATTGGTAGTAGGAAGAGATTGTACCCGTTCACCTTAGAGAGTTCGTCGATCCCTTGTTTTAGCAGCTCATCGAAGAAGGAACTTTACGCTCACGTCGAACCAAGAAACTTCACTTACTTTGGGTATAGGTTTTACTCTTATCGTATCTAATCTAGTGTTTGATATTCGAACAACATCTGTAAGCCCTTCCGTCGAAAATTTATACTTCTTCGATATTTTTTTTTTCCTATTTCGGGATTGTACAGAGAAGGACAGTCGAACTTAAACCCTCGACAGAAAGCAGTTCAGACCGAAGGATCCATGAGAGACTATGGCATAGCGAAGCTCGGCGGAGAGTTTCTTACATTGGCTCCTCCTAACGTTTCTCCTCCGCGAAAAACTGAGCCATTTAAGGACATGCGTTCTTCAGATGACCATCAAGGGATTCATTGCCAGGTAATCAAATAAATTGTTGGTAATAAATATATGAAAAGCAAAACCTAGTACAAAAGCTTCAATGTCAGAAAATGAATTACATGTTTAGGAACATGGCAAAAAAGGAGACGTGGATTGGCTGAGACGGAGCGGGTCGACGGGTCAGAAGCAGCCTTTTACCTTCTTTCCGACTATGTCTGATACGGATTCTGACATGGGAGGCGAAGAAGAAATCGATCTTGAGCTAAAGCTGTAAAAAAATGAAGAAAAAATGGGAAAAAAGCTTTGTGGTGTTAGTAATAAGTTGTTTGGCTTTGAGCATGTTTGATTTGTGATGTCAATGGTTTGTTTTAATACATTCAAACTTCAGAAATTAGAAAAATCCAATCTATCCAAATCTATATTCTGCTGAAAGAAATTTCAATCATTCAAACCAATTGAAATCGCCAAGAACAATGACCAAAAGCAAAGACAAGGGATAGAGAAGGAAGGCCAAAAATGAGATCCAAAGAGGTAAAACTCTGCTGAAACTTGCAATGCATCCCATCACAGCACAGACCATTACAACCATCAGAACTTCGGCCGAGAAATTCCAGGCGAAACCACGGAAGTAAATCAGCGAGAGGAGAACCGAAAACCCCAAAAGGTTGTTCATCAAAACGGTACCGTAAATCTGCGTTTCATAAAGGAAGAAAGAAAAGAAGAATTAACAGAAATCGATGGTTCATTCTTCAAACCTTGGTATGTAGCTTCTTACCTCAGAAAATGTCAAAGAAATGACGTTTGCCTTCTTCTCACGCGCCTCGCCGAAGGCAGATATGGCTATTCTTGCATTCGTCGCCAATGGGACGAAGACGAAAGCTATGAAAAATGATGGGATCTTTGCAGCGTTCGACAACGTTCGTACGCTGTGAATAAGGGGCTCGGCTAAAAGCCCTAACATCACAATGCCGAGCATGAAGAGAGACAGCGCTTTCAACCAAGCGAATATTGATTTGTCGATGATTTTTCCTTTGACGAACTTATCGGTCTCTTCCCATTTTTGCTGCATGATTTTTTGGTGTTCATTGGTCATCAGAGATTGAATAGGTGTTGTAATTAATTTTGTATGAAGAGGTGGTACTTACCTCAAAATTCAGCTCTTCTTCATCTTCTTCGACGTTTTCAAGTCTATCCCTTTTCTTTTCGATCAAAGGTTGGAGAACACCGACAAGTTCGTCCATGGTCATTTTCTTCTCACTTCCCATGTTGTATTCTCTAATCATAATGTCTTGGTTTTCTCCATCCTTGTCTGAGTTCAGACTTCTCAGCTTAAGTTCTTGGAATAATTCATCGAGCTCTTTGGGGTCGAGTGATTTATCCCCGTTTCGATCCTTCTCCTCAAAAAACCTGAAGGAAAAGTCGCTAAAGTAAAGCAATCAATCACACCATTAAAGCGAAATCGACGAAAATCACCTTCGTATGGCTGACAAATTTGGCGAGCCATCGTCGGTGAAGAGGCTTCCCATGTTGTTAACTTGCATATGCTTAAGAATATCTTCCACTAAGTTCTGATTCTTTAGGTACAGTAATTGTCTTCTCTGAATCTGTGGCTGGCACAGCTGATAAGAGAGAAGGAAATGTGTGATATGTTGAACAAGATTGCAATAACATTCTATGCTTTTGTTGGCCAACAATTGACTAATTTCGACGACTTAAATTTAGGGTTTTCAAGACAGAAATGTAATAGTAGGCTATTACCTGATAGAAGAAGTAAGAAAGCAAAAACGCGACGGTAACCACAAGGGCGATTAACACGAAGATTTTCTGCCACGACGCCGAGAAGCGCAATAACCTGGGAAACAATATGATTGCGAATGGTACAATTGAGACGAGCATGGCTCTCGAAATATAACTCGTCCATGCATCTGTAAGAACCCCATAACCTAAAATACGAAAAAAAAAATGAATAAGAAATAGTAAATTTTCTGATCATTGTACAATATCTAACACCATTGCATGGATTGGAGAGAACCAAAGTTAGTGTTTTATACCAGGCCATAGTGATAAGAACAATCTCTCAATAGGGTTTTGTTTGGTAGGATCATCCACGTTAGGACATGATGATGACGACGACGATGATGAATTAGGTTGATAGTAATGAAAGGTTTGGCTTGCAAGAACAACGCATGTGCCCCATACAAGTGTTAGGAGCAAGATCGATGAACCAGCGAGCAATCCCACGCCAGTTAGAATGCATTCTTGAGCAGCTTCTTTGTTGTTCAGCAGCCCAGATGCTAAGATTAAGGGGACATAATCATGAAAACAAAGATGTAATTTTAATCCCACAGAAGTTGATTAATATGATAAAATAATCAATTTCAATCCGATATTGAATAAACAGGAAAAGCATATACTAGTTTACATCAGATATCATATGGATCGTCGTTTGACTTTTACATCACAATGTTCATATTGTCGTGCCAACTTGTGGATACATTGACAATAACGAACGTGGAATGTGCTTGGTGGTGTGCAAACGACAACTAGTAAATAAATAAAGAATTGGTAAGTAAGCGTCCGAAAAGAGAAAAAATATTCCTAACCACTCCTCAGTCAGATTATTATCTATACTATCTATACTATATTATATAATTGGGGAGAGGGGGATACAAACTGCCAAATCAAAATTGATTTGGTCTGTAGTTTTTAATTAATAAAATAATAATATATTCTATTTAAAGTAAACAATAAAAAATAAAATATACATAAATAACCACCCACTACTCTCAGTTAATTACTATGTTACCCCTCTATTTTTAGTTAAAATTAATATGATTTATTTTTATATTATTGCACACGCATTTGAGAAAATATAATTAATCCAATCAATGGAAGGCCGCGATCAAGAATGATTTAAGAAAATATAATTAATCTCTTTTTCCAATAGAAACAACGATGTAAATAGTTGGACTTGGTGATTAATTAATATATGATATTATCACGCAACCGCAAGTATTGTAATATTGTATAATTTCATCATAAAGAAACAAATATAAGGGACTAAGGCCTTAGATGATCCACTCCATCAATCACCCAAGAAAGTACTCGTCAACAAAAGAAAAACAAACCCAAACAAAAAAAAAGACAAACAAGAAACGAAAGAAAAGAAAGATTCAATATTTAAACTAAACGAAAGGAGCTATTGTAATATTTTCACTACACGTTAAATCGACAATTCAACTGTCAAAAAGTTGACACTAGATAAATAACCTATTAGTTCACCTACCTAACACGTTAGTGATGGCTGCTAAAGGTCTTGATTCTTTGCCATCACCAAACCTTATATTCCGCCCAGACTTTAAATCAAAATTCAAAGATCTAACAGAAACATAATACTATATTAATTCGACGAAAATAATGAATATATTTCTGCAATTACCTAGAAGTATAAGAGCTTCAGGTAGAGCACCAATCATCTGAAACGCACAAGCACCAAACACGCCAGGCCCTAAGATCTTGAAGATCCTTTGCCCGCCAGAAGCAACGTACGACTCTCCGTGAAAGAGCAAATACTCGTAGACCAATATCAAGAACACATGGCCTGGGATACTCTTCGAACACGGTAAGAATCCATACATCTGTTCGCATTGATCCTCGTTATTGTTTGTCTCTTCGTAGGCACCCTTCAAGGAAATATTGCCATCTATGATATTGTTAGTGTTTCCAAGTGAATATGAAGTAAGATCTAGCCCATCTGAGATGCTTGTGTGATGAATGCCTTGAGGAGAAATTTCCAGCAAAGGCCTGGAAATGGCAACTGATACTATGATTGAGAGGATGAGATAGAGATGGAGGACTTTCATAACTATGGTGGATGGATTAGTCAGAACGACGATGTTGGGAAAACATTGGGGAGAACTACTTACTTTTAGTTAGACTGTCTCAACTTTTTGACGTAGAATGCGAATATATAAATTGGGTTCGTTGTATAGGGACTATAGTTTCATATCCTTCTTTTTCTCTGTAATGTATATATATATATATATATATATATTAATTTTTTATTTGGGTTGACTTTGAAAGTTACTAGCTGCAGTTGTTCTAACAGATAGACTAGAGCTTGTTAATCATATTAGGCATCTAACTAGAAAGAACATAAACTAAAGCAAGGCAGTATACAACTTAAAATAATCATTTGCATAGTAAGCATACATTTATATTGTTTTAGTATTGAGGGTAGTAAGTTAAGAATTAATAAATCATCGTCTACTTATGGCGATAGTGAAATTACACAAAACATATATACTGTCAAATTTCATACGGTGAACTATATCGACAAAGTATATTTTTTTCATCGGCCGTGAAGCTCGGTGACGACTAAAATTTTGTTGATGGAATATTCATTTTGGAACTGATGACTGAGTAACATTCCATTTTTCTGCAAACACCGGTCGTTCTGGCATCGGTAGGTCTATGATTTCGCCGTCGAGCATTGAAATAGCCGTTCGAGTGAGCCTATCTTCGGCAAATTCTTGAGCGCACAACAGCGCAATATGGATGCATATAAGTATCTCTCCTCGGAAATTCGAATGTGCAAATATCTCGATCGAGAAAATCCACTTCCACGCCTTTATCTTCCTTGAAGAATTCCCATGCCTGGATAAAGTTAAAAAATGATACAATCCCTACAGTTTTACAAAAACCATTAGACGTAGCATCTTCTTGGAAAGAAATGCGCTTACGCTTCCTAGAAGGCTCGAAGATAACCCATAGTCATGATAATGCGAGTTCCTTTTTCCGGTCCATTATTTCTAGCATTAAAATTCCGAAGCTGTAAACGTCGGTCTTCTCCGAGAATACACCTTCAGTTGCATATTCCGGGGCCACGTACACGCTGAAAATACGTCGCACTTGATCAATTATCAAAGAATAATATAACAAATTTTATAATATAAATCAGCAGCTCTTTGAGCGCTTACTAAGTTCCCACGACTCTCACGGTGTTGGCTTCATCTTGGTTGGCTTCGAATATTCTCGCCATGCCGAAATCGGAGATCTTTGGGTTCCATTCTTCGTCGAGCAATACATTGCTCGCTTTGAGATCGCGATGGATTACTCTTACCCTAGAATCCCTATGAAGATATAAGAGCCCTCGACCGACGCCCTTAATAATATATTAAGGCGTTTTTCCCAATCTAGAACTCTTCGCATCGGATTCGAATGATCTACAACAGCACAAAAATGCGTGTCAATGTAAACATTTAAAGAAAATGTTTCGAGCGTACTTCTTAAAAATATGGTAGTTCGGATGTACCGAATAGATAAATGTCCAAGCTTCTATTCGCCATATATTTGTATATCAACATCTTATGTTCTTTCTCGGCACAACATCCGATCAGCTTGACGAGATTTCTGTGTTGCAGCTTCGAAATGACGAATACTTTCGTTCAAGAATTCGTATACCCCTTGGCTTGAATCATCCAAAAGTCTCTTCACTGCTGTATCTCTTCCATTTGCAAGCTTCCCCTATGATAGTATCCACCAACGAAAATTTGAACAAAAATCGACATGGATCGTGGAATGAATGAATCTATACCTTATAAACATGACCAAAACCTCCCTTGCCAAGCAAGTTACCACTGTCGAATTGGTTCATCGCTATTGCAAGGGTTTGAAAAGCAAACGGAAAGTTGTCAACGTCGAAGCTTCTTCATCTCGTTGTAAATAGTAGTTGAATCAGGTGTACATATATTCCATTCTTTCGCTTTGCCACCTGTTCGTTTCCCAATAAAAAAGCCGCTTTTATCCAAAATGATATCGAACGATTTAGTGTGTAAGGAGCATATTCACCTTTTTTCCTCAACTTCCAAATCCTTGCAATTAAAATCGCCAGTACCGAAATAAGAATCACAGACAGTGGAAGCGCAATGAGCAATGTTCTTCTATCGTTATCGCGATCATCTTGGCAAGAAGCGTAAATGCAGATTGAAAACTGTAGTATCAAATTGCAATATTTGATCATATATAAGAATAAAGCGTTCGAGAACCTACCTAATTCAGAAGCCGCGAGGCGAACAAAAAAATCGACGCCAATGTTAGGAAATTGTTGATTATCAACCTGTCCTCGAATTCCATCCCTCCAAAAACATACAGCCAATATCATATGGATCGTGCGCGTAATCTACGCAAGAACAATTGCGCAAAACACCAAATTCTACACTCTTCCTCGTTCGTGCTTGTTAAACGGTCGGCTTCGTCGGGCACCTTCATGTTTCTTAACCTTAAAAACCCGTCTTCTTTTCCTCCACACTGCAGTTGCGACTTTCTCTTACATCCGCTCATCCAATTACCTCTCTCCCATTCTCGCCGGCGAATGGGCTCGAACCCCCTAAAACAAGAACAAATCCTCGGAGCATCGCGAAAGTCGCAAACGCCAAAAGCGCCGCATTTTCCATAAACGTCGCATTCGTTCGCGGGGCTGAAGGCGAAGGTATACCAAGTCTTATTGCGGTCATTCCACAAAAAGGTTAGCGTACTCCCCGAAGAATTGAGAGCGAGCATCATCAAGTAATCCGTCTTGTTTTCCATTGCCTCGAAAACGCCAGGCGAGGTCTCAGTTACGCTAAACAGCGTGGTATGAAGAGTTCGATACATGCTTTGAGTCCCTATGAATATCCGACCGTTCCAAGGACCACTTCGAAAGTGAGGGCGTCGTCCATCATTGTGCCAGATAAAGATCTGTGGGATGCTCATAGCTTGAAGGCCTGCTTTTTTTTTTTTGGTTACCCACCGGTTTTCGGGTTGCCCCGACTAATCCGGTTCGCCCCGCGTCGCGTACCTGGTAATGGCAGGTGAGGCTCCCAAAGGGGGCTGCTGCATACACAAGGATTCGAACCCGATGCCTTGCTTAAACGATACCAAGCCGCTTACCACTTGGACCAACCCCCGTTGGTAGCTTGAAGGCCTGCTTTGAAGCTTCCTATTCCAGAGTCGGACTCAGTTTTCCACGAATACACCATAACTTTATTACCTGGGCCGACAATAACCCTATTATAAATATGTTTCTTGCAGTCATGTAACAGCGTTTACTGACTACTTCACCTAAGAGGTTACGCTTGAAGAGAGTGTATCATGTTTTAAATTTAGGTTATTCAAACATGCCTCCTCGCGTTTAGGCTGATTTCTGTTGGAAATAAACTCACGCGAACACAGTGAACACGATCTTGTTTTGGTGCTGCTGAATCTGCAGCGTTTTCTGTAGTCTTTGCATTGCTTAAATAGAAGTTTACATGGAAGCTAATAAATGCCTACAATCAGGCGACTAATTTAGCCTATGCTAATAAGGAAAAGATAATCACTTCCTAAGGAAAATACAATCATATCCTAAGCTAATCCTAAGCTAATAAGGAAAGTAGATCACAAGGATTATTTCCCACAATCTCCTCCTAAGCCTTGTGTCCACCGTTGATGTCGATTAGGCCGATATTGCCCCGTAGCTCATGAAACTTGGTCCTTCCAAGCGGTTTCGTCAGAATGTCGCCCAGCTGATCCTCACTTCTGATGAACTCTACATCAATCAAGCCTTCTTCTGCAGCTTCCCGGACGAAGTGGTATTTCACTCGAATGTGTTTACTCTGTCCGTGGAGTACCGGATTCTTGATCAAAGCAATGGCTGACTTATTGTCCACCCTCAGCATTGGCGCTCTTGCTGCTGTTCCCTGCACCTCAGACAACACACGAGCGAGCCACAGCTTGACAAGCAGCGTTAGGAGCTGCTATATACTCTGTCTCACAGCTGGACTGAGCCACCACCTTCTGCTTCATGGATTGCCAGGTGATCGGGCTGCCGCTGAGGAAGAAAATCACGCCAGTTGTGCTTTTACTTGTATCAACATCCCCGGCGTAATCACTGTCGCTGAAGCCTGTCAGATAAGGCTCCTCCTTCTCCCTCCTGCTGAACCAGAGTCCCCAATCTTGGGTCCCAGCTACATAGCGCAGGATGCGCTTCACAGCTGCGAGGTGATCCTCGCGTGGATCCTCCAGGAACCGACTCACATAGCCAACCGCAAACGCTAGATCGGGGCGAGTGTTGACCAAGTACCTCAAGCTCCCGACGACGCTCCTGTATGCCGTCGCATCGATCGGCGGCTCTGTGCTGAGCTTGCTCAACTTCAGGCGCGGTTCCATGGGTACGTGACATGGGTTACACCCTGCCATGCCGCTCTTCTCCAGGATCTTGCCAGCGTAGGCGCCCTGGCTCAGCGAGATCCCCCTCGCGCCTTGCTTCACTTCAATGCCGAGGTAGTAGTGAAGTAGGCCGAGGTCACTCATCTTGAATGCGGCCGCCATCTCCTCCTTGAATGACTTGATGTCGCCGTCGCTCGAGCCGGTGATCACGAGGTCATCGACATAGACCCCGATCACCAGCTGCTTGCCGTCATTCTGTCTGATGTAGATGGCATGTTCGGACGGGCTCTTCCTGAAGCCGAACGACAACAGCGTACTGTCCAGCTTCGTGTTCCACGCGCGCGGCGCTTGATGCAGCCCGTACAACGCCTTTCGGAGCTTGAGCACCTTGTGCTCCTTGCCGTTGATGATAAACCCTGGCGGCTGCTCGACGTAGACCTCCTCCTCCAGGTCTCCGTTCAAAAATGCCGACTTGACGTCCATGTGGTGCACCTCCCATCCCTCGTGCGCCGCGAGGGCGATGATCAGGCGCACCGAGTCTAATCGCGCCACTGGCGCAAACACTTCATCGTAGTCGATGCCGTGCCGCTGTGCATAACCCTTCACCACGAGGCGCGCCTTATACTTGGACACCGCCCCGTGCTCGTCCCTCTTCACTTTGAAGATCCACTTCAAGCCAATCGCCCGACGGCCCGGCGGGAGGTCGGCGAACGACGCAGGTTCGTCGGAGCTCATGGTGTGGAGTTCCTCCGTCACCAGTGCCCGTGGCGCGAAGCCACACGGCGAAGCCGGACCAATGATGTTGTCGATTCTCCGAAATCGAAGGGGAGCGTCGTTGTCGTGGTCGGCGTCCAAGTGCTCGTCGACGTCGCTCGGCGGTGAGGCGAACTCCACCTTCTGTGCCCCGCTGGATCCCGTAGGTAAAGCTCCTCCACCACCATGAGGCGATGCTGGCGGCGTCAACTCATCCTCTTCAGTTGTGGTTCCAGGTGCCTCCTCGGTGCCATCAGCCACCGAAGGTCCCTGGTTTGCGATCGAGTACTCCACCGTGAACACGTTGTCGTTGTCGTTCGGCTTGCCATCGACCTGTACAGAGTTCCACTCCCACTGTGCTCCCTCGTCGAATACCACGTCGCGCGTCATGTGGACACGCTTCGTGATAGGGTCGTAGGCGCGATACGCCTTGGAGCCGTGCTCGTAGCCGATGAAGATCATCTTGGCTCCACGATCCTCGAGCTTCTTCAGTTGCGGCTTCGTGTTCCGAACGTAGACGATGCAGCCGAACGTCCTCAAGTGATGCACTGCCGGCTTCTTCCCATGCCATGCTTCGAACGGCGTCATGCCGTCCACGCTCTTCGTCGGGCATCGGTTGAGGAAGTATACCGCGGTGGTCACAGCCTCGCCCCAAAACCAGCCCGGCAGCCCCTTCGCCTTGAGCATACTCCTCGCTGTCGCCACCACCGTCCCGTTTCTCCGCTCGACCACGCCGTTCTGCTGCGGACTGTATGGTGCAGTGTGTTGGCGATGTATCCCTTCTCCCGCACAGTACTCCGCAAACTCGATCGACGTGAATTCTCCACCACGATCGGTCCGAAGTGCCACCAGCTTCAGCCCGGACTCCCCTTCGGCCCGTGCTTGGAGTTCCTTGATGGCAGCCGCGGCACGATCCTTCGTAGGAATGGTGGCTACCCACATATAACGGCTAAGGTCATCGACGAGCAACAAGAAGTACCTGTTGCCGCTTGGGGTTGCTGGTGTGATTGGCCCGCACAGATCGCCATGCACAAGCTCAAGTCGCTGCTTCGCACGATACTCCGCTTTCGCCGGAAATGGGGTGCGCTTCTGCTTCCCAGCCAGACATGCATCGCACAGCTGATCCACCTGTCCGATCTCCGGCAGTCCGCGCACCAGCTCCTCTCGAGCTAGCTTCCGGAGCGCCGCCATGTTGACATGGCCGAAGCGATCATGCCAGTGCCATGCCACCTCGTCGCCGCGCCCGTGCACCGCTAAGCACGTCGGCGGTGCTATCTTGATCCGAAGAAGGTATAGACGGTTCGCCTCGCGCGTCACCCTTGCCAACAGTTGACCGTCGAGCTCCCGAATCCGCATCACGCCATCTTCGATCTCGGTCTTGTAGCGGACCTCGTCGAGCTGGCCAAGACTCACGATGTTCGTCGTCAACCGTGGAATGAAGTAGACGCCGTCGAATGAACGGAGCTCCCCGTTCTTGCACACAAAGATGACGGTGCCCCGTCCTTCAATGCGTGCCACCGAGTCGTTTCCGAAACGCACGGTGCCTCGTACCGCCACGTCGAGCTTCGAGAAGGTGGTCCTAGACCCGGACATGTGATTGGTTGCTCCCGAGTCCAGGACCCACGTCTCCGCCTCCCGTTCCTCTTCTTCTTGCCCGAGCTGCGCGAACACCTTCTCTTCGCGGATCTCGATCTGGGCCACGGACGACGTCGCCGAAGTCGCCGTTGATTGCGGCGTCGGTGGGGAGAGAATGGGGGAGCACTTTGCGAGACAAAGTGAGGCCTCTTTCTCTTCGTGGACTGCATGGGCCTGCGCCTTCTTGGGCTTCGACCAGCACTCCCGGGCCCAGTGGCCCAGCTTCCCACAATTTCGGCACTCGTCGCCTGCGCGCTTGTTCGAAGTAGCCGGCCCACTCGACGACTCGCCAGCTCGCCCACGACCGCGCCCGCGTCGGCCGCCTCCTCTGTTCGCGCCACGACCGCGTGAGTTGTTCTCCACCTCTCGCTTCTTTCGTTGTGCGTCCCACTGCTCCTCAGTGAGATACAGCTTGCCCTCGTGCTGTAGTGACACCGGGGGTCCATTCAACTCCTCCTCCGCCTCTTGCAATCGCCCGGTGAGATCGGCGACCGTCATGGTGGACGGATCGAGCAGGGTCTTGATCGCAATCGCGATCTGCTTGAAGCGGGGAGGCAGACTTCGTAGCATCTTGGCTACGATTTCCTTTTCCTCCATCTCCTCCCCCAACGTGGTGAGGTGCGCCGCCATGCCATTGAGGCGTAGCGCGAACTCCTCAACGGTCTCGCCGTCGTTGAACGTGGCGAGGTCGAATTTACGATGCAACTGCTGCGCCGTTGCCTTCTTCACACGATCGTCTCCGATTCGCATGATCGCGATCGCGCCCCAAGCCTCCTTGGACGTCTCCTTTGAGCCGATCGTCGACACCATCTCGGGTGGGACCGCACTCACCAGAGCATCGAGCGCCATCATGTCTTCCTGCTCATCGGTAGTGCCCTTCTCGATGGCGTTCCATAGCCCTCTGGCCTTCAACTTCACCTTCATCATGAGTGCCCAATCGGAGTAATTGGTCTTGGTGAGAACGGGATAGCTATTTCCGCCCCCCACCTCACGAATCACTCGCTGGATCACGACGCCAGATGCACCGGCTTTGTTGCTTTTATCACCCACAATTTTCGTGCTTTCATCACCCATGGCTCTGATACCCGTTGTTGGAAATAAACTCACGCGAACACAGTGAACACGATCTTGTTTTGGTGCTGTTGAATCTGCAGCGTTTTCTGTAGTCTTTGCATTGCTTAAATAGAAGTTTACATGGAAGCTAATAAATGCCTACAATCAGGCGACTAATTTAGCCTACGCTAATAAGGAAAATATAATCACTTCCTAAGGAAAATACAATCATATCCTAAGCTAATCCTAAGCTAATTAAGGAAAGTAGATCACAAGGATTATTTCCCACAATTTCTTTATTATCTAGGCTTAGACTAGTAATTCTTATTAAATGTACTCCTGATCTTGACCGATCACTTCGTCGAAAGGCTTAAGCACAATGGAGCGTATCATATTTTAAATTTATATTATTTCCAACAAATAGCATATATACGAGACGCATGCCTGTACGTGTATCGTCGACCAAAGGCATAGTAGGCAGCCAAGCGTGGGACGGATGAGAGAAACTCTGCCGTAATACTTCACCGGTGGAATTTTCGCAAAGGACTATATTTCCTGAGTCGAGAATCTGAGCTTAGGCGGCGGCTTTGCGGCTGATAATTGTTTTGTTGATGTTTGTAGACCAAACAAACATCGTTCTCGCCGTTCAAGAGCACGAGGTTGCCCTCTTCTGATATTGTGATGACGCCCGACGAGTCATTTAATGGTCTGTCTCTGTAAGCAACCCACACTACGGTTTTATCCGAGAAAGCGTAAAAGACGCTCATGTAATAACGGTTTTCTGTGTTCTCAGGGTTGTAAAACCCTAGCTTGAACACTTGATTGCGAGATATTATGCTTTGTGGATGCCTAAGTGGTGAAGTGGTGTTGATGGCATCGTTTGCTTCAACACTTACTAGTCCCCCGAATAATGGCAGCAGACAAAGTGATGCGTTAAGTATGAAGAAACGAAACATTTCACAGTTTTTGAAGCAACTCTTACGTGTTTAATTAGTGACTTCTAATAAGGGGAAGAAGAGTAGCTAATGAAGTGATTTTTTGAAATATGACTCCGAGGCTAAGGGCATGACCTAGTGGGTAATTTCGTGATAAGTTCCATCGAGACTTTGATTATTGTCGTTGTTGGCTGAGAGTTGGGGCAAGATGCTCACCTGACCTGGGGAATTAGTATTATCCTCAGTGTGTGGTGCGCATATTGGTAGTATATCGAGGAGGGATATATACCACGAAGAACAACATCTCCCTAGTCTCATTTTTATTTACTTTTTAAATTTTGTCTTGTGGGAATACGTAGGTCAAAGGGTGGCCAACTTGGTTTAAGTCACCTCAGTTCAGTGAACCCAATGATTTGATATGTCGTTAAGGACCATATGTACAATAATGTATGCAAAGTAAACAGTCAATTTCATTATCACATTCACATTATTGAAAATAAAAAGTGGAAAGCAATAGGTTTGTGAGTTTGATATTATTTTTCCACAGAGAAAAAGAGCCAAACTTTTCTGTAGTTCAGAGATTTTATGAAGATATAACTTTTGATTCTCTTTGGATGAACAATAGGTTCACTAGTAGCACTACAAATCCATAGATGCTTTATTCCACAGCAAATTACCATTTTCTCCTTCGTCTTCTCCAAGCTCTTCACAATATTCAGTTTCGACATCACGTTGATCTTCTCATATCACATTAAAAATGATTGATATATTGGTTGGCAAAAGCAAACTTTTGCATGTGCAACCGAGGACAAATTCACATTCATTTCATTATATACCAAAAAAATCCGATGATTAATTACTTGTAAAATGAAAGATTCTATGCTTGTGCTATAGTGTCGGTACTTATTTATTTACTCCTATCCCTAATTATGATCACCAAAATCTCCCAAACATTCGTACACGAAAAAGGCAACAGGGAAAACGCTCTCACCACTTTAATCTCGGCATTGGAGGGGACGATTCTGATTGTCAGACAAAGTTGATCACGGAGGAAATGCGATGGGAAGCTACTACCTGATTTTTCTGGCATTATCAGTTATCATATTTTTTATTAACAAGCACAATTTTTTTATTACAAAAAGAAAAAGAAGAAAAAAATGCGCATACATATTTGATTTGATATTTCCACCAACTTTACTTTGGCCTATCAGGCAGGGGCCGCTCTACGCGGTTATCTAATTACTTACTTTTCTCATATAATATTCGATTGAACATTCAATTCAATAACTACCCCCAACCAATCCACCTTACACATAACATTATATCTATGTAATGTAACGTATAGTCCTCAAGTAAAACCCCTTCTTCACTCTCCTTCCATACGTCAAACATGAGCAACCAAGCAGGTACTGAAGCTTCAGTTTCGTACTGCAACAGATAAGATACTATAATTTTTTATATGCAATAACTTTGAAAAAACCCTAATTTAATCTCTTGCATATTTTATCACATGAAGCATATCCACCACCGGCCACTGCCTACGTGGCAGAGCCTCAAGGCAGAATATACACGGGTCCACCGCCACCTGTCGGCTATCCAATTAGAGATGAACAAATAGTTCAAGGCCAGGCTATGAAGCCTTCTACTAAATCTAGGGGTGATGGCTTTTGGAGGGGATGGTACGTATTAAATTGCTACATCAAGTTATTCTTCTTTGATTTAGTTTCTTGATGTTGTTTTTATCATAGATATATGCATATAGACATATACATGTGTATAAAAGAGCTACATGTCTTATTAGATTATTTGTCTTACAGTTGTGCGGGCATGTGTTGCTGCTGTCTGTTGGACGCCTGCTTCTAAGAATTGAGATGTATGTATTTGAATTTATTGGATTGTTACGTATATGTAAAAGCAATTATTCCTAGTGGCTCAGGTGGTTGGAAATGTTGAATCATGGTCGAGGTCAAGGGTTTCAAAATGGACTTTGTTATCTTTTTTGTTATTATTTCGTTTTGGTTCTTTTATTTTAGTTATTTTCGCTTTTCCTTTTAGTTCTTCTACTTATTTTACTAATATATTAATACTTGTTTAGTTGATAAAAATTTATTTACTATTTAACTTTTTTTCCACCTTTTTATTTTCTTAGTCCATTGGAAGTATAAACTATATATTAGTTCTTAAAAGTATATGTTCCACCTTAATCTTGTCACTAATGCAAACATTTTAAATGATCGGATTTTGAAATATATCATGGTCTATCACAAAGAGGCACACAACCTTTTGGGAAGTTTAGATCGAGGGCGTCATTTTTATAGCCGACATTTATATTTAATGGTCTCACTTTGATTCAAAAAGCGGCATCACCAACTAAGAAGGTTATATAAAGGTGGTCGTGTTCATCTTACGGCCCCCTCAGTAAAAAATTTCTAGATCCGCCCCTGCATGGGAGGGACTATACAGAGAAACAATATAATTGCATATGTTTGCTGCTCTACCTGCGTTTAATGCATGCCAGCTAGCTCGTGTGGACTAAAGGAGACGATCATCGGGCCGATTAAGATTTGTGACTTTAAGGTGGAGATTGTTGAATATAAAGCCACAAATCTGACAGATATTAGCTGATAAATGAAGATCGAATGATGAGGTAGGAGCTGAAGTAGAAATGAGCTGAAAAGAAATTGTCCTACTCTTGAATCGTTGGATTAAATATAGATCGTTCGATTGGCGGGCTAATGATCGATGTCTCAGATTAGTAGTTGTGGTTTCACTTATAAAGTTGCTATTAATAAGTGAAGGGTTGGAGCGCGGTACAATAGGCTTAGCTGAAGGCACAAGCCATCAAAGAGAATCTGCTGTAACGGCTAATTCAGAAATCTGCTATATATATGTTATATCAGATTACAGTGGTGAGAGAGCATAGTTGGAGCGATCATATCTTGTAAACGAGAGAGAATTAGCGAGTGATGTAAACTAGAGAGTTGGTGAGAAAGTTGAGAGCTTGTAATCCCAATTCGTAGTTTGGAATAAAGAGCGTTTGTTGGTCCGTGGACGTAGACTCAAAACAGAGTCGAACCACGTTACATCGAGTGTTTTCTGTTTTTCGTTCTCTCTTTGTTTTTCGATTCGATCACTTTCAAGATCGAATTTCTTGATCCAATTCACATACACACACGAAAATAGGTTAGGTTACGAATCTTTTGAGGTCAAAATCCCAACAATTGGTGCGGCGAGTCGCGGACGACAAGCGACCGAAGAAGATGGCGACAAGATTCGAAACTGAGAAGTTTACGGGGGATAATGACTTCGGTTTGTGGAAGATCAAGATGAAGCCTTGCTAATTCAACAAGGGCTTGAAGAAGCGCTGAACGCTGAGAAGGATATGCCTTCGGAGATGACATCGGCGGCCAAGAAAGCGATGCGAACCAAAGCGCATAGTGCGATCGTTCTTTGTCTTGGGGATAAAGTTCTGAGAACGGTTTCGAAAGAGACGACGCCTGATGGTTTGTGGAAGAAGCTCGAGGATCTGTACATGGTGAAGACGTTGGCGAAGAGGCTTTTCTTGAAGCAATCGTTATATTCATTTCGCATGCAAGAGGAGAAGAGTATTGAAGATCAACTCGATGTGTTCAATCGAATGATCTTGGATCTTGAAAACGCTGAGGTCAAGATCGAGGAAGAAGATAAAGCGCTACTACTGCTTTGTGCTTTGCCGAAAGGGTTCAATACCTTCAAGGAGACCTTGCTCTATGGAAGAGATGCGTTGAAACTCGTTTATGTTCTGACCGCCCTGAGTTCTAGACAATTAAACTGCAAAAGGGAGGCTGAAATTGCATCCAATCCAGCCGAGATGCTTCATGTGAGGAGCAGTTCGAGTGTTGATCACAAGAAAGGCATGAAGTATGAAAGATCGAAGCCAAGAAGTCCTATACGATGCTATCACTGTCATGAAGTGGGACATATAAGAAGATTCTGCCCGCAGCTAAAGAATTCATCAAACAAGGAGAAGAAATTTTCTGAGGTAGATTGTGTCTACGATGGGTACGAATCTGCGGAGATCTTGACAGTTTCTGGGCAAGACGTGAAGCAAGAATGGATTCTTGACACGGGGTGTTCGTTCCACGTCACTTGCAACAAGGAATGGATGCAAGACTTCAAGGAAACGAGGCAAGAAACTGTCATGCTTGGAAATGATAAAAGTTGTCAAGTTTCTGGTATTGGTTCTATTCGTTTGAGGCTGAGGAATGGTGATCTAGGGCTTCTCAAGAATGTCAGATACGTGCCTGAGATGAGGAGGAATCTTATTTCAATCGGGGCATTGGATAGGAGAGGTTTCATCACGCAAACAGCAGGTGGAAAGATGAAAATCCTGAAGCAGAGGAGGCTGATTCTGTGCGGGTTTAGAAGACACGGTATCTACGTGTTAGATGGTTGTTCTGTGGAGGCAAGAGAGTCTAGGACAACTAGGAAGTGTGGAGTCTTGAATGTAGTTCAAGAAATGCCACAGAGACCTCATCTTGAGGTGGAGAATGCGAAGGCAAGACAAGAGGTCGAATCTGAAATTTCAGATTTTGCAGAAACTGCTGAAATTTCAGAATCTGCTGAAACTTCAGATTCTGAATATGAGCCTTTCGATCAGGTTCTTGGAAGGGACAGAGACATGTTAAGACCACCTGGAAGGTATGTTTTAAATATGGCTGAAAGTTTAGAAGGTTTGGAGCGACACGATGATGATTTGAGCTCAGGGAAGACCTTGAATGAAGCTGAAAGTTCGCTGGTAAAGGCTGAGGTTTCAGCTGCGAAGAAGATCAAGAGAAAAGATTATTTCTGCTGTAAATGGACTTACAATAAGGGCCATGAAGCTGGGGAAGGAAAAGGATCAGACGAGGTAAAGAAAAGCAGAAATGAAACGAGATCTGCTGAGAAGAAAACCAAGTCAAGCTCGGGTGGGAAATTTCTGTATTGCCTGAGGTTGATGAGGTGCTCTACCAAGTTCTGAAGGGCTGGAAACTGAAGACCAACAAAGCTGAAAAGTGGCACCAAATCAAGGTGGAGTTCTTGGTTGCAAAGTGCAGAAAAATGAAAAGCTGTGAAATCGGTTGCAAAGTGCAGAAAAATGAAAAGCTGTGAAATCTGGTAGTTTTTGTGGCTGGTTTCTCAAGTAAGTTCAAAGCTGTGAATACGCTGTTTTTGAGGGTTCAGTTTGGGCTGGAATTGGGTCTGAAAAATCACTACATGGTGCGGTGAGCGTGGACGAACACGTGGGGTGCCTTCAGATGGAGAAATTCTAGCCCGGATACGGTGTGGGTGGTGTGTCCCCGGCCCTTGTAAGACGATTGGTGAATCTGCGGTGGAAAAGAAAGCACTTGTGCAGTGATTGCGGAGAAGCGCTTGGTGCAGATAATCGTCGTAAGGGAGGCCCGTTGTGTGGTCTAGAGTTTGAGGGGAGGTTTGTTGGGTTTACAAACTCTGTCCCACACCGACTAAGTAAAGGAAAATGAGTTGGTTTATAAGCTTGTGGGTTCACTCCCTCTATTGCCAATTGGTTTTAGAGAGGAACCCCACAAGCTTATACGGGCCTGAGTTTGGGCTGGAATTGGGCCTGAAAAAATCCCTACATGGTGCGGTGAGCGTGGAGAAGCGCTTGGTGCAGATAATCGTCGTAAGGGAGGCCCGTTGTGTGGTCTAGAGTTTGAGGGGAGGTTTGTTGGGTTTACAAACTCTGTCCCACACCGACTAAGTAAAGGAAAATGAGTTGGTTTATAAGCTTGTGGGTTCACTCCCTCTATTGCCAATTGGCAATAGAGGGAGTGAACCCACAAGCTTATAAACCAACTCATTTTCCTTTACTTAGTCGGTGTGGGACAGAGTTTGTAAACCCAACAGATTTGGGAGAGAGGAACAATACATTACGAACAGCCAGAAAAACTGAGTAACAAACTACTATTTTGACAATTCGTTTTGAAAAAGTTGACATCGAATAGAATATTTTGAGAATATTATTTTGAGTTTGAGAATACGTTTAATGGCTACGGGAAAAAAAATATTGTGTGAGTAAATATTACTGCATTTTGAGTTTGAAATTGATTGATCCATGGGAATTGGCCTAAGAGTTGTAAAAAAAAAAGTTTTGACGGAACGGAAAATGATATTTCTTTCTTAAAAAACGATTGGGTTTAAATGATGGGTTCCGGCCACTAAAGGACAAGCCACCGATGAATCAATCAAAACTTTATTTATATAAATAAAATAATATTATTAATATTATATTGTAATATTATTTTTTATATATAATAAACTAATGAAATGTTTGAATTGAGTTAATGTTTGAAAATTACTAAGTATACGAAGGTTTATTTTGAGTTAATGTATTTGAAATTTTTGTGTCTGTTGTTCTCTTCAATAAAATAAGTCGTGAATCCTACCTGGCAGCATTTCATATCAGCAGCATATTGAGTATGAAATATTACAAGTTAGCATGAAAACACAAATTTATTCCGATACAAGAAGTTAGTGACATATCGTAGATGTTAAACCAAAAATTCATATAAACACCCGTATAATTTGCCTAGCATTTGTTGAAAATATAATAATCATGAACAGGAACCGTAAGTATCGCCCATCAGATACTCCCTAATGGATTTATATCTACAACAGTTATCGGAAACCATCACTACAATGAAGACGAAACTTATAGTATATACATCGTAAAAGATAAAGAAAAAACTGTATACATTTCCGCCGAGTTTAACTCCATTGATAAGGCTTAGATCCTTTTCACATCATTCATCCTTCTGCCCATCTGTCTCGGTTGCCTAATGCCATCTGATTTAATACACTGTTTCTACATATATACATTCATATAATCTATATATATATATATATATTGTGTGTTCTCCTTTGCTTTCGATATCCAAATCGTGACGTAATTCTCAAACACTCTTCCTCCTTCATTTCGGACCATTATTGTGAGCCATGAGCAACTACCAGAAACAAGGTACAAAGCTTTCATTTTAACATTAACATATATTTTTCGAGCAAACAACATTTTTAATCCTTAACGTTATCGATAAGGGCGTCTCGGGTCCCCTATATTCCAATAACATCATTTTTAGTTCCCAATATTATCTATTTTAAACCCTCGTAGTCCTTCGATTAAATTAAATTAACCGAAAGACCAAAACAGCCCAGGACTAATAACGCAGTCAGGAACAGGAAAGCTCATATCCCAAGCATTTTAGACAAAAAACGTCGTTTCCTCTATATTTTTCCATTGAACCTCGCAACGAGGCATGAGAGATGAACGTACGCGTTAATTATTTCACTACGATTTATTTATTTATTTTTGGGACGCTGGCAGCGTATCCACCGCCAGCCACTGCAAGCGTAGGGGAGAATAAGGGCGGCTACGCAGTACCACCACCAATGGCGGGTTTTCCGTTGAGAGATGAAAAAGTGGTTGCTGAGGGTTTGCCTCCAAAGCCCACGGTTCGATCTAGGGGTGATGAAGGGTTTTGGAAGGGATGGTACGTATTTATTTAATCAATTTTATCTAATCTTCTTTCTCAAATTATGTATATATGTTTCATATAGGTTTATTTCTTATCCAAGTCTTTTGTTTGCTGCAGTTGTGAAGTTGTCTGTTGTTGCTGTTTGCTCGAAATGTGCCTCTGACTTGGGCGGTTGTATTCTGTGTATTATGGTTGGGTGTATATGATGGATTATAAAGAATGTAAAACGCTGACGCTTATGTAATAGTAACAATAATGGTATTCCGTAACTATATGAATTCAAGTTAGTAACATTGACCGAATAAAACCATGTTTGATACGTAAAAACATTTATCTGAAGTTGATCTCCTTGCCGAGTTGACAACCGGTACATATCTTGGAACAACTAAACTTGGCTTCCCTCGACTAGATTATTCTTCCTAAAGGCAGAAATACTTTTAAAATTGTGTGGATTTAGTTAGTCATTTGTAATAGGCTAAATTGCATATACTGGACCTGGTTTAGAAATTGGAAAAATTGACAATAATAATCCAACCTATCAGTTCTCCACTCAAAATAAACCCAACTATCAATTATTTCAGAATAATCTTAACTATATAGTGAGTCTTCCGAAATTGCACCAATGTCACTTGAAACTTGTTTAGCAGGTAAATTTTTTTATTTTATTACCTATATATCTTTACGATAATTTTTCAAAATAAAATTAGTAAAATCAGATTTTTTGTATTTTAAATATCATTTGAGTTTCTGTTACGTATTAATTAATGGGGCCAAAGTGGCGATTAGTCTAAGTTTTATTATTTAGATTGATTTATAGTATCTGAAGAAAAATAAATACATAAAAAAATTCACATGGTATTTGAAAACATTTTATTTTAATTAAAATTATCAGCTTCAAATATATATGTAATTATAATAAAAAATGCATATGTACCTGCAACATGTATCGAGTGACGATTAAAAATTAGTAAAATCAAAATTTTATTTTTTAAATATCATTTGAGTTTTTGTTACATATTAATTAATGGCGGCCAAAGTGGCTATTAGTTTAAGTTTTATTATTTATATTGATTTATAGTATTTGAGGAAAAATAATACGTACCAAAATTCACATGGTAACATTTTATTTTAATTAAAATTATCAGTTTTAAAATATATATGTAATTATAATAAAAAATGCATAAATGTACCTGCAACATGTATCAAGTGAGACGAGCGCATTGTTTGAAAAAGCTTAAAATAGCGCGTTTTATAGTGCCCCATATCGCATTTTAGCGCAAAACGCGGAACAAAAAATATAGCGTTTTGTACTAAAGAGTGCGAATATCTGAGTAACATTAGTTTTAATTTTTTTTGTGACTCTAAAATAAGATTTTAATGCTATTTCATTTTATACGAAGGTTTGACTGTTTGTAAAAATTATTTGGTTGCTTGTATTGTACTAATTTTTAGTTGAGATTATTTCGAAATGATTCGTAGTTGAGTTTATTTCGGGCGGGCAAAATCAATTGGTGAGATTACGTGAAGTTCTCCTTAAAAAGATTAAAAGAAAAAAATTATTTTACTAATTTTATTTGAAATTTCGTTTTAAATGTATATATATAAGTAATTAATATAAGAAATACCTGCTAAACAAGTTCTAGGTGACATGGGTGCAATTTCGGAAGACTCGCTATATAGTTAGAATATTCAGAAATAATTGATAGTCGGGTTTATTTTGAGCGGAAGACTGATAGGTTGGATTATTATTGTCAATTTTCCTTAAAAATTAAGCATCAAAACTCCTATAGTTTTCACAGTTCTCACAGAATTTCAGCTTGTTCAGTCCTTTGCTTCCTAGTAGCCCCTATTTAGAGAGTTCACTTAGTCCCTTCTCATTTACATGACCTAGCCTTCTATGCCACAGACCTGCAAGGTCATCACCATCCTTTGCTAAGGACACTGCTCCAACAACAGTGGAGTCTAACAGTGAGTAGACACCTTTTCTTTTAACTCCCTTCATCACAAGTAGTGAGCCCTTGAATACCTTCATCTGCCCATTCTTTGTGTCTGTCTCATACCCTAAATCATCAAGCATACCTACAGAGATTAGGTTCCTTCTCAGCTCTGGGATGTATCTTACATCCTCAAGAATGATCTCATTGCCAGTGTGCATTCTGATTTTTACAGATCCAATTCCCTGTATTCTGCATGGTGTGTCATTCCAAGCAATACTCTGCCTCCTTCAATGCTCCTGAAGTTCATCAGCCATGACTTGTTGGATGTCATGTGGAAAGAACAGCCTGAATCCATTAGCCACTCCTTGTATTTGTCAATCTCCACCACATTCAACACCTCTAATGATTCGTAGCCATCAGAAACAGTTGAAGCCTCACCTTGCTCCTTTGATTTAGGCTGCAGACCTTTGGTTTTTTGAGGGCAGAACCTTTTGATGTGCCCTTCTTCCTCGTAGTGATAGCATTTCACTCTTGTCTAGGACTTCCCCCTTGATTTTGACATGTCCTTCTTTCCTTTCTTTCCCTCTCTTTTCTCCCATCTTCCCCTAACACTTAAGCTCTCTGCACTCACCGCTGGTTTAGCATCACTCTTGTTGTTCAGCTGCTTTGAGTGTATTGCAGACAGTGTTGTAAAATGCGCTCTAGGCGCCCGCCTAGGCGGCGTATAGTCGCTACTCGCCATCAACCATGGCGAATATAGCCAAATCGGCCATTAAATCATCCAAACACTTAATCGTCCGCCTAATCGGACTATTCGGCCGACTAGTCGGACTACTCGGCCCACTAATCGGACTATTCGGCCCATAAGGCGAACTAACAGGCCAGTTACACAAATATTTTTACTAAACAAAAGCCCACCGAAAAGGTGGACAAATATATACTAAATAGAAAGCCCACTATTAGGTGAGTTATGACCAGAGAACGTGAGGGTGCACATTTATAGGAGTTCTTTCAGCGTGTTTTCTCCAAAATAATCGGTGTGGGACAACATCAAGTACACATTTACAATATTGACCGTATATATCCTTCGAAAAAAAGATATAAATATTTGTATATGCATTACACATCAATTATACATTTAAAATTTGGTATCACATAACTATAATTATCCTAAAATAAATAGAGTCGTCTTTATTTTTTCTTTCCAAAAAGTTCAATTAGATTCTCTAAATTAATGTCAAAAATATTAAATAAAATATAGAAACTAAAAAAATTAGGATTACTTCGTCCAACATCATTTTTAAAACATTATTTTTATACTAATGTTATTTATTGCATTGGTGTGACATTGTTTATTAGAATTTTTAGATAAATTCGATATAAATTTACTTTGATAGGGTTTTACATAATTTGATATATAAAAAATAATAAAAAAATAAAGACCGCCTAATTTCCGCCTTGAAACCGCCTAGGCCCCCCTCGGGCGGCTAGGTAGCGCCTAGCGCTTTTTACAACCTTGATTGCAGACAGAACATCTTCCAGTGACAGAGTTTCATTTGCATACAAGAGTGTTTCCTTAAAGTGTTGGTAACTTCTGGGAAGGGAACAAAGGAACAGCAATGCCTGGTCTTCACCCTCTATCTCTACCTCGATGTTCTCTAAGTCAAGGATTAATTTGCTGAACTGATCGATTTGCTCATCAAATGGCTTATCCTCTGTCATCTTATGACTTATGAGTACCGTGACTGCTTCAGGTACAACCAATTTGCCAGAGACTTTGTCATATGCAAGCTGTCTAATTTCAGCCACAATCCAGCAGTTGTTTCTTCCTTAGAGACCTGCCTCAGAACCTTGTCTCCCAGGCTCAGGATAATCGTGCTATGAGCTCGCTCGATGATCGATTTCTTATCAGCGGCACTCAATTCAGCCGGCATGTTCTTCTCATCCTTTAGAGCTTCAATCAATCCTTGCTGAACCAGTAGAGCCTTCATCTTCAACCTCCATAGGCTGAAATCATTCAGACCAGTGAATTTCTCAACTTCAAACCGCGATGAACTCATCCTCCTCGACTCTGCTTCTTCAATTCTCAGATTGCTTCAGCCGCGTGCTGATCCACGCTCACCGCACCAGTTGTTGGGGATTATCAGCACAACAACAATCAGACCTCACGTAGGATTGATCGCTAACCTAACGTGATTTAATCGAAGCAAATTGAATCGAACTGAACCAAACAGAAATCGAAAATCAACAACAGATTTACGTGGTTTAGCTACGATGTGTAGCCTACATTCACGGTCCAAGCACCGATTTCATTGATACGAGTCACAGGTTTTTCCAGAGCTCACGCCACTCTACAGTTTTCATGTTATCAACTTTCTCTCTCGCTCGCTCTAAAGACAGTTACACGCAGTAGAATGTGCCCGATCACACACAAAAGTTCTGTTTTTCATCAGAGGTTCATGTTTCCCTCGTGAGTAACCGTTTTAACGGTCTCCATTTGCTCGCTGAAGAAATCGTCGAAAGAAGAGGCGACTTAGCAAGTGATTCAAGTTTCCCGCCAGCAACTTTACTCCAGCTCAAGAGTTGCTTTTCCTTTGTTCAGCGTTTTATTCAGTCGAGTTCTTCTTCGTTTCTGTCTGAGGTTGTGAATCAACCTCACAATGACGATGACTTAGGTGTAGATCAGGGTTTTCACAGCCGGACCGGACCGGCCGGTTCTGACCGAAAATCGGTGAACCGGTCGGAAATCCGGTTCGGTTCCGGTCCGGTCTTTAGATTAAAAAAAAGAAAAATGTTAAAATTTGTACAAATATTTCTAAACCAGTAAACATAACGAAAAATTGTAACTGGTCTAGTGGTAGAAGTCTTCAGGTGGAAATTTCTGGGTGGGCTTGGACCTGGGATCGATTCCCATCACCCATGTTACTTTTTTATTTTTTAATTAAACTATTAGCCCAATATTTTCTTTTATTCATTTTGACCCCTAAAATTTATAAATTTACTTTTTGAGATTTATTATACTATTAATTTTAACTACCAACACAATTTCATCCTATGTTTATAAAAATCTAATTGAAAAAAGTTCATAAAAGCATGTATATTTTCGATGTTATTTGATTGATTCATTCATAAAATATATATTTATTAAATATAGGGTAACGGTTTTATACCGGTTTGATTCCGGTTTTATACCGGTTAAACCACCAAACTTTAAACCACTAAAATTTTCGGTCCGGTTCGAAAACCCGGTTTGAGAACCTTGGTGTAGATTATTACATTCTGCAAACTTTGGAGACGACAATTTAAATAATTGAACGCCGCCAGCTCCATTATTTTCTCGAATAATCCCCAACAAAACATTTCAATTTTGACGGCTGAAGTTCCCTTTCATCCGACCCTCGGCACTGTTGCTAAGCTTTCTTTATTGGACAAGACATTCCAGAAGGTCTCGACGTGCAGTATACTTTCATCCACAAGATTCACGTGGTCAACACTAAAAGTCAATGACATGGGAAACAGTGGGATTCACAGCCTGTAGTAAGTGAGCCACAGACGACTGCAAAGCAAAGCAAATCAATGTTTACTTTTTGTAAAAATATATATCTCCAAATCCAAGAAGCATAATCATCACAGATAACACTAGTCAAAGAAAGAAAGAAAGAAACAACGATGTCGGAAACTCAATCAGCAGCAGAAACCGAGTTGGTCTTCGTACCCGTCCCTACGATCAGCCACCTCATATCCTCCCTTCAAGTGGCGAAGCTCCTCACCGACGCCGACCACCGCCTATCCGTCACCTTCCTCATCATGAAGCTTCCGATGGAATTCAAAGTCGACTCCTTCGTGAAGAACTCCGCCGCCCCGAGGATAAGCTTCGTACAGCTACCCCACGACGACGACGTCCTCAGAGAGCTAATGAAGGACTGGAAAAACCTCTTCAAGAACCTCATACGCCTCCAAAAGGCCCCAGTCAGGGACTACGTCGTCGATCGGCGGCTCCACTCGCCGGCCAAGATCGCCGGCTTCGTCATCGACATGTTCTGCACGCCGTTGATGGACGTCGCCGACGAGTTCGGCATACCCACCTACGTCTTCTTCACCTGCAGCTCGGCGATGCTCGGCCTCGTCTGGCACCTACAGAAGTTCAGCGACGACGGCGGCGTAGACCTGAAACAGTACGAGGATTCCGATTTCGAGATGTCCGTGCCGTCTTACGTCAGCCCAGTCCCGGCTAGGGTTTGGCCCAGCGGGTTCTTCGACGATGCTTTCTTTCACGAGATGGGTCGGAGATTTAGGACAGCAAAGGGAATCCTAGTCAACTCCTTCCAAGAACTAGAGAGCCACGCCGTCGATTCGCTGTCCCGCGACGAAACCCTCCCGCCGGTCTTCCCCGTGGGGCCCATACTCCACTTCGACAGAGAAGAGAGCGAAGAGAACAAGAAAAAGCACGAAGAGGTGATGACGTGGCTCGACGACCAACCAAACTCCTCCGTCGTCTACATCTGCTTCGGTAGTGTCGGAAGCTTAGAGCCCAACCAAGTGAGGGAAATCGCAGCAGCTTTAGAGAGCAGCGGCCACAGATTCTTATGGTCCTTAAGAAAGCCGCCGAAGGACCAAAGGATGGGCACCGTCGGCGAGTACGAAGACCCCGCAGAAGTCCTGCCCGAATCTTTCCTGCGGCTGACGTCAGATGGTGTCGGAAAGGTCATAGGCTGGGCCCCACAAGTCGCCGTTTTGTCCCATAAAGCGGTGGGCGGCTTCGTCTCTCACTGTGGTTGGAATTCGACTTTGGAGAGCATATGGTGCGGCGTGCCCATGGCGGTTTGGCCTCTTTACGCCGAGCAGCAAGTGAATGCTTTTCAGTTGGTGAAGGAGCTTGGCATGGCTGTGGAGATTAAGATGGATTATAGGAAGGATCGTAGTGCTATTGTGGGGAAGGAGAAGATTGAGAGAGGTGTGAGAGAGTTGATGGAGAATGGTGAGATTAGGGCAAAGGCGAAGGAGTTGAAGGAGAAGAGCAGAGCTGCTGTGGATGAAGGTGGTTCTTCTTACAATTTCTTGAGGAAGTGGCTCGCAGGCCATGTTATGGATGGAATTGCTTCTTAAAATGGCGCCCCGGCGCTTTTATCTTACTGTGTTGTGTTGTGTTGTAACGTCCTTTCTTCTTCTTCTTCTTCTTCTTCTTCTTCTTCTTCTTCTTCTTCTTCTTCTTCTTCTTCTTCTTCTTCTTCTTCTTCTTCTTCTTCTTCTTCTTCTTCGAGCTCATGTCATGTGTGTCTTCGGTTCAGTTAAGTTCATTACACGAATAAAAGAAAACGTCCCCTATGCTGAGAATTGAGTTCATGTGTGGCTTCGTCTGCAATACGATCGATTTTATGCCGTTTTGGTCCGCGAGTAATTTAAGAGTTAGTTAAAACGGAATTACGTGTCGGTTTGTAGTTTTGTCTTCCACACGTAAAACGAGGCTCGACCCGCACAAAATCGACAACGAATAAAAGTGACATTTTGGAATACGGAGAAAAAAAATGCACATCTCTCAAACAATTAGGAACTAGAAACGGCATTCGTCGTTTACTTCCGTTAAATTTCGTTATTAAGCCGTATTAGGCCGCGGCTACGTAGAAGAAGAGGTGATCCATATATGCTAAATGAGGTTTCATCCTAAAATCGATTGGTGATAGTTGCCGTAGTTCATCAACTATATATGCTTCTCAATCTCTCCTTCTACGTGGGACACATCTGAGTTACTTATATGCTACTTAATTTCTCCTCGTTTAATCGACGTGCGATATATCTGAGTATTCTCTTCTCACACTTAACAGCTTCATCGATAAAAAATTCTAAGCCGTGTTAGAAGAGAAGAGCCCACCTTCCATTGCAGCCAAACATGTTTTTCTCCTTAAATTCCTGAATCTTTTGCCTCCACGGCATAAAATTACTTGACCAAGGACTTATCATAACTTAGATTTACATTTCTTTCTTTTTTTAAGCTTCTGTCATATTTACACTGAGTTTTACATTATAACATAGGTCGGCGGCGATTAGTTCAGTTTGAAGAAGGCGACGAGAGGGTCATAGACTATCTGCCTTGCGTTGTAGGCGGAGACAAAGTCCAAGTGAGCGTACTGCTCGACGTACTGAAGCACGAGCTTGTCGGGGTCGTGATTGGAAAGCGCGCCGACGAGCGTCTGAACGTCGTCGGCGTCGGATAAAAGATCTTTCCCTCCGTAGCCGAAGTAGAGCGGAAGATCGTCGGGAATGCTCGTCATGTTGTACGAAGGCGGCGTCGGCTGACCGTAGTGCTGGTCGTTTACGTCCTCAGAGCCGTAGTCGTACATCGCTATCGTGCCTCCTCTGATCACTGCAAAGTCGTAGATTTTTCGATTTTTGTTTTAGCTATTAACTTCATCCCGACAATTATTAATTTCGAATACGATATACAGTAAAATCTCTCTAATTAATAACATTGGGAAAATTTTATTAAAGAGACATAGTAATCTATCGATAAATTCATATTTTAGTAATTGAAAGAGACTTTTAAAATAAGATATTTCTTAGTCCATTTCAATGACGGACTGAACAAATTAGATTATGAATGAGTATATATCGTTATATTTCACACAATTACATCTTCTACACAAAATAATACTGACCAGTTTATATGTTGTAATGATCTTCTACATATGTGACAATAGCAAAGCTCATGAATGTTTTATAATTGAAAATTTTAGCAAATAACCTTAGTATTTATAATAATTTTATTTATGAATTATTTATTTAAGTTTTAATGGGACCTACTATTTATATAGAGATTTGCCAAAAATTATTATATTATTATTTTATCGAATTTTAATTTTTTACAAAGCCCCAAGTCGGAATCAAAAGATTATATTATTTTAGAATGTTGATTAATTTCACGATTGTAAGTTTCAAAATTGAAAGAATTCGAGGACAATAAGTTTAAAAATTATTGCGTTAGCTGTCCTCAACTTGGTCTAAATTTGGAATTACTGTGCCAAATTTGGAATTTACTGTCTTCGAATTGCTTCGATTTTCGAAACGTCTTGTTAAAAATTGCGATTTTTTAATTTAAGTGTCCTGATAACGCCACCACGCTAATATATAGGGCGAAACGAATAATCAAGCCTTTCGAATAATAAGACTACTTATAATACTCACTCTGAGCAAGATGGATCATATTCGTCGTCGAAGTTGGCTCCTGCGGGAAACCAGGCGTAGAAGAGTTCATGCAACAGTTGGGGCCGTGATTACGCTCTCTAAGTCGCTACAGTCGACGTAGGTGCAAATGTCGCCCACGAGCTTAGAAACCGCTCCGCCGCCCGGGGCGAATTCTTTTATTCCCAACCAGTATAAGACCTGCGTTAATAACGCGCAATAATTTTCTCGTAAGCACGGTCAATTTTCGACCCAATCGATCGGCCGATGTATTTTAATAAAGATAAATACCTCGGGTGTAAAAAGGCAGCAGCTGCGCGGGCCAAAGGAGATCCAATCTGCCCTAAATAGGCGATTGGGCTCGCAAAGCGGCCGACCTCGTCATATTTAAGACCTCTTCCCTCGAAAGTGCACCGAAAGCCATTAGGGTCCCCTATATTTTCGGTCGCAAAATCATGCATTATGATCGTTATTTTTTTTTTTTGCATTAGACGACTACATTTATGGTTTTTTTTCGTATAACTATTTATTACCAAGGAATGGCCGACGTAGTGCAACTTCTGCCCCGTCTGCCCGTGAACATACCCGAACATGGTCGGAAGATCGAAAGAAACCAACTCGTCCCACGACCAATCCCAATACTCCTGTATATAAACCCGAAAAAAATAAGTAAGACGAAGAAATAGAGTGAGACCATATACATTAGTACAACACGGAAAAAAAACATAAAAGTACCTCACTGTTAGTGCTAAGGGAAATGTGCCTGCTGTTGTAAGTCGTCCCCCTGACGTTGGCGAAGCATACGTCGTAGCCGCTATCGGCCAGAATGAATCCCAAGGATTCGTCGGGAGAATTCTTCAACGATGTCCTAGCATCCTGTTAATCATATGACGTAATAATTAGATTTGTCGAAAAATCGAACGAATTTATACATGACTTATATGAAGAATTAACGTTTTTATTATTACACTTAAGATTCCGTGTTGGAGAAGGACGGGCGGGTTTTTTATTTTCTTTTCGAACATGCTATTTTCTTTTTTGTTCTTTTATTTAGTTATTTTAACTTTACCTTTTAGTTCTTTTACTTCTTTTCTGTTTACTTATTTTACTAATATATTAATACATGTTTAGGGATAAAAATTTATTTACTAATTAACTTTTTTTCCACCTTCTTATTTCTTAGTCCATTGGAAGTATAAACTATATATTAGTTCTTAAAAGTATATGCTCCACCTTAATCTTGTTAATGATCGGATTTTAAAATATATCATGGTCTATCACAAAAGCCACACAACTTTTTGGGCAAAGTTTAGATCGGGGACGTCATTTTTATAGTCGACATTTATATTTGATGGTTTCACTTTGCTTCAAAAAGCGGCATCACCAACTAAGAATGTTATATAAAGGCGGCATGTTTATCTGACGGCCCCCTAAGTAAAAAATTTTCTAGATCCCCCCTGCATAGGAGGGACTATACAGATAAACAATATAATTGCATATGTTGTTGCTTGACACGCTCAAATACTAGCAAGTGTACTAGGTCGTGTAAGTAGTAAAACGGACGAAGTCCGAGTATCGATCCACGAAGACAGCTCGATTAATTCTAAGAAAATATTCCTAATTCTAATTTAAACTAACGGAATTTTTTATAGTTTTGATGATTTGATAAAAGAGATAAAACACAAATAATAAAATAAACGCAAATAAAATAGGTGAGGATAGAGCAGTTAACGACGAACGTGATTAAGACACATGCTCGGCACAAATTACTCATATGTCTTCATGCAATATAATCTATCTAATCAACATGAATTATCGTCAAGGTAGAATTTCCTAACATACGTGCTACCCGTTTGTCCCGCAGTAGCAACCCTACGTAAATAGAGAACCAATCAACTATATGTCTATATGACAGTAGTTCCTATACGTGCATTCAATCTTTATGAAATTCCCCGAGTTTAGACGCTTTCTACGCCTAAATTATCGGAAACCACACATACGAAATCGAATTCCATCTCTGGTCGAATTTACGTAGTGGTATTCAATTTTTTGTTCTAATCGGTTTAATCACTTAGTCCGTCTCATAAACCAATCAAATATCATAAGCATGTAGGCCAATCACACGTACGCATATGAAGCTCAAACAAAGAATACATAATTTAACTCATATGATTAAATAAGAAAATAATAGCATTAATACGTAGTCATAATTCGGCCTCACACGTCCTCAGTCACAAAAGAATTAGCCTAGCATATTAATATACGAAAACGACAAAGAATCGGAGGAAAACATTGTCGAAAACGAAATATTAAAAGGTAAGAAATTCGCCCTTTTTTCGGTGCTCGACTTGTCTCGCTCTTGGCCGTCGTTCGTCTCTGATTTCGGCCGTCAATCTCCTCTTTTTATTTTCAGCCCGAAGGTTCAGCCGTCGACCCCCAGCCGTAGGTCTGCTCCTATTATTCGCTGTTTTTTATTTCTTTTCTTCTTAGCCCTCCTCGTCTGTGCGTGTGTGCATCTATATGTAGGAGAGATCGCCGACTTCCTTCATTTATGATTTGATATCTCTTCCCAAATAAATCTCTTTCTGTTTGGATTCGCAAATCAAATCTTCCCGAAATCAAATATGATTTGGGATTTAAACTCGAGCCTTCCCATGTGCATATTAGTTGTAAAAAATATAATCCAATAATTATGCAATCATGCAAGCCTTGATTCACGTGCATATATCCTTTAGGCTTTTACGTGACTTTCCATTCCTTATTTCCAAGTTGCCTAGCATCCTTTAATATAACAACTATCAACATAAAAATGCATTAGTTGTAGATGGTAGAGATCTCACCAAGAGAAATCATATTATTGCGATTATTATTGAACTAATGCCAAATATGAATATACCCATAAACTTAGAATATCAGAAGATATTTCGTTAAATAACGATCAATTACATTATACGGGGTACAAAATAGCGTAAAATCCTAACTTATCATTGCTGCTCTCCCTGTGTTTAAGATTTGGGAGATAGGAACAATAAACATCACGAACATCCAGAAAAACGGAGGAACAAACTACTATTTTGACAATTAGTTTTGAAGAAGTTGACATCGAATAGAATATTTCGAGAATATTAAGTTTGAGAATAAGTTTAATGTTATTGGCCTAAAGTTGTGAAAAAAAAAAAGTTTGACCGTGGAAATGATATATTCTTTCTTAAAAAATGATTGGGTTTAAATTATGGGTTCCAGCCATTAAAGGACAAGCCACCGATCAATCAATCAAAACTTTATTTAATATAAAATAAAAAAATATTATTAATATTATATTGTAATATTATTTTTTATATATAGTAAACTAATGAAATGTTTGAATTGAGCGGCGACGCGGTGGATTTCTAGCCACCTGTTTCGAACGGTCTAGAAGAGTTGAAGACATCTATAAATAGGTTGATGCTTCTTCAGTTATTATCATCACAAGCTCATTCGAGTTTTATTATATAGAGTGAAGTAGTTCGAGTGAGTTGTGAAGTTATCAATTCAGGTAGAAACTGGTAGGTTCCACATCCACAGAGAGGTTTGAGGTAAACACGAGTGATAAAAGTGATGTAGTAAAAATTCGAGGGTTGTCTTGTTTACTATAGTGAAAATTTTGCCTACTCGGCTGTGTTTTTCCCTCTTCATTAACAGAAGGTTTTCCACGTAAAAATTCTGGTATTCTTTCTAACCTTACGATAATTTTATTCTTACCGGGTAGTTATTGTACGGGTCCCACCAAATTTACTCCATGGGTCCCACTGACCGGAACCGGAACCTGTTCCACCACGACGCACACTGACCACCGCGGGGCCCACCACCCTTCTCGGGCTTAAATGCCAACAAAGTTACGAAGTTACTTACTAAGTATATGAATGTTTATTTTGAGTTATTGTATTTGAAACTTTTGTGTCTATTGTTATTTACAATAAAATAAGTTGTGAATCGTACCTGGCAGAATTCAGCAGCATATTGAGTATCTATACTGGATTGCTATTCATCGCCCCCTTTTCCTAGTTACCGCCCCCTAAAGGGCTTGAAAATGACCTTTTTGCCCTTATGATATTTAAATTAATTTAAAAAGAAAAAACTAACTAAATATATAATTCTGGTGCGAAATACTGAAAACTACATCTACAAATAAATTCGAACGATCGATCGATACGGAAAAAAAAATTTCGATTTAACATTTTAGTACAGACCGATCGATATTTTCGGCCCTGCAGTGCACGGGCCGAACGATATTTTCGGCCAGACTGTGCGCGGGCCGAACAGTATTTTCGGCCCGGACACTGCTTGGCCGAAATTTCAGTTCGGCCCGCACAGGCCCGGCCGAAATCTGATTTCGGCCCGCACAGGCCCGACCGAAATCCGATTTCGGCCCGTCCACTGCAGGGCCGAAATCAGATTTCGGCCCTGACACAGCACCCGAAGTTTATTTTCGGGTACAATTTTGGGGTCGATACACTCCGAATCAGGCCAAACATAAAACATAAAAGTTGTAGATAATCAAATTGGCTTTCCATAAGAATTTGAATCAGGGTCATCCGATTTGTAAATCGGAAGTTATTGTCAAAATCGTACAGACTGCCAGTTTCGGTCGATTCCACTGGCAGATTGCACGATTTTGAGCATAACTTTTGATTCACAAATCGGACGACTCTGATTCAAGTTCCTATGAAAATCCAACTTAATTATATATAACCTTTGTGTTTTAATGGCGGCCTGATTCGAAGTCTATTGACCTCCAAAATTCGCTCGATTCTAACTTAGGGTTGCTGTCCGAGTGGAATCGGCCGAAACTGGCAGTCTACACGATTTTGACAATAACTTTCGATTTACAAATCGGATGACCCTGATTCTAATACCTGTGGAAAGCCAATTTGATTATCTACAACTTTTATGTTTTATGTTTGACCTGATTCGAAGTGTATCGACCCCAAAATTGTACCCGAAAATGAACTTCGGGTGCTGTGTCAGGGCCGAAATCTGATTTCGGCCCTGCAGTGTACGGGCCGAAATCAGATTTCGGCCGGGCCTGTACGGGCCGAAATCGGATTTCGGTCGGGCCTGTGCGGGCCGAAATCGGATTTTGGTCGGGCCTGTGCGGGCCGAACTGAAATTTCGGCCAAGTAGTGTCCGGGCCGAAAAGACTGTTCGGCCCGCGCACAGTCCGGCCGAAAATATCGTTCGGCCGGTGCACTGCAGGGCCGAAAATATCGATCGGTCTGTACTAAAATGTTAAATCGAAATTTTTTTTTCCGTATCGATCGATCGTTCGAATTTATTTGTATATGTAGTTTTCAGTATTTCGCACCGGAATTATATATTTAGTTTGTTTTTTCTTTTTAAATTAATTTAAATATCATAAGGGCAAAAAGGTCATTTTCAAGCCCTTTAGGGGGCGGTAACTAGGAAAAAGGGGGCGGTGAATAGCAATCCTCGTATCTATAATATTATGTTAAGGGTGAGGGTGGCTATTAACTGCTCATTTGGTCTGTAAAATATTTACAATTTAACCTCTCAATTTCTAATTTCATTAATTAAATAATTATCACATGTAACCCCTCAATTTTTAGTTATTATACTTATACCCTAATCATTATTTTCCTTTTCTATATATAAAAATTATGTTTCATCTACTAAACATAAATTATAAATTTCAAAATTAAGATTAAAATAATTATATTTTAAGTACACGCATAGTGTGTGCCGATGATACTAGTGAAATATTACAAGTTAGCATGGAAACACAAATTTATTCCGATACAATAAGTTAGTGACATATCGTAGATGTGAAACCAAAAATTCATATAAACACCCGTATCATTTGCCTATCATTTGGAGAATAATCATGAACAGGAATCGTAAGTATCGCCTATCAGATACTCCCTAATGGATTTATATCTACAACAGTTATCGAAAACCATCACTACAATGAAGACGAAACTTATAGTATATACATCGTAAAAGATAAAGAAAAAACTGTATACAATTCCGCCGAGTTTAACTCCATTGATAAGGCTTAGATCCTTTTCACATCATTCCTTCTGCCCATCTCTCTCGGTTGCCTACACTTCCTATGCTATCTGATTTAATACACTTTCTTTCTACATATATGCATTCATATAATATATATATATATATATATATATATATATATATTCTCCTTTGGTTTCGATTCGTGACGTAATTCTCAAACACTCTTCTTCTTTCATTTCTCACCATTATTGTGAGCCATGAGCAACTACCAGAAACAAGGTACAAAGCTTTCATTTTAACATTACAAAACATATATTTTTCGAGCAAACAACATTTTTAATCCTTAACGTTATCGATAAGGGCGTCTCCGGTCCCCTATATTCCAATAACATCATTTTTAGTTCCCAATATTATCTATTTTAAACCCTCGTAGTCCTTCGATTAAATTAAATTTACCGAAAGACCAAAACAGCCCAGGACTAATAACACAGTCAGGAACAGGAAAGCTCATATCCCAAACATTTAGACAAAAAATGTCGTTTCCTCTATATTTTTCCATTGAACCTCGCAACGAGGCATGAGAGATGAACGTACGCATTAATTATTTCACTACGATTTATTTATTTATTTTTGGGACGCTGGCAGCGTATCCACCGCCAGCCACTGCAAGCGTAGGGGAGAATAAGGGCGGCTACGCAGTACCACCACCAATGGCGGGTTTTCCGTTGAGAGATGAAAAAGTGGTTGCTGAGGGTTTGCCTCCAAAGCCCACGGTTCGATCTAGGGGTGATGAAGGGTTTTGGAAGGGATGGTACGTATTTATTTAATCAATTTTATCTAATCTTCTTTCTCAAATTATGTATATATGTTTCATATAGGTTTATTTCTTATCCAAGTCTTTTGTTTGCTGCAGTTGTGAAGTTGTCTGTTGTTGCTGTGTGCTCGAAATGTGCCTCTGACTTGGGCGGTTGTATTTTGTGTATTATGGTTGGTGTATATGGATGGATTATAAAGAATGTAAAACGCTGACGATCGATCATGTAATAGTAACAATAACGGAAATAATGCCTCAAGCGGTACATATCTTGGAACAACTTAACTTGTCTTCCCTCGACTAAATTACTCTTTGCTAAAAGCAGAAATATTTTTAAAATTGAGTGGATTTAGTCATTTGTAATAGGCTAAATTGCATATAATGCAATCCGTGGTTTAAAAATTATTCATCAAAACCCCCTATAGTTTGTAAATAGCGTAAAATACCATCGTGGTTTATTTAATAATGCACGCACTAGCTCCTTGTATTATGCATAAAAACCCCTATAGTTTTGTAAATAGCGTAAAATACCATCGTGGTTTATTTAATAATGCACGCACTAGCTCCTTGTTCGGTCAAACATGGGCGACGATGGGCACTGTTAGAGGCTTCTCGGGTCAGATCTGAGGTGTAGGGCTGCAAATGGGCGACGAGGTTGCTGGTGGCAAACGACAAGGTTATATTCGGTTCGGTTGTTTGGGGCTGCGAAGGGACGGCGAGGGCTCCGAACAATTTTCTTTCTTGATTATTTTTTTTCGTTTTTTGGCCAAATTCTAAGAATGCATCACACGCCGTTGAATTGTCTTTCTTGATAAGTTGCAATTTGCAATTCTGATTATGATCTTTGATGGATGCTATGTAAGATGCAGTTTTAATTTTGATTTATGCCATTTCTTCTACAACTTTCGATTATGAGTTTCGATGTCGATATGCAGATATCCCATGTAAGATTATGGGAGGGAGATGAAATGAAGAGGTATTTCAGTCATTTAATTTTAAAAATTTAATCAAAATCTATCCTAGTCGCAGTAACGGCGTGTGTGATGCAAACACGTTCAAAATGTGCTGCCCGGGGGTTTTCGGTGCTAAGTTTTCAAAAACATAAGAAGGTTTCACGTAATAAAACAACCATTAGCTAGTATAACCACGTGGGAGTAGTACTGTCAATATGGCGGGCCGGGCCGGGATGGCCCGCCGCCCACCAAAGCCCGCCACCTGGCGGGACGGGCGGGCTGGCGGGCCTAAAAAATGGGGGATCGGCCCGCCCGTCAAGAAAATATTTATTTTTAAATTTTATTTTAATTTAAAATTTAAATTACTAATAATTTTTATTAATTATGCTATTTATTAAACAATTATGAATAAATATGTTGTTAATTATGTATTTGATCATAGATGTGATATTAATTAGACATAATTAATGAATCACTAATTAAATTTTCTAACTAATTTAATATTATTTTCTATATTTATATTTATTTTATATTATTAGAATTATGGCGGGCCGGGCTAGCCAAGCCTGCGGGGGCTGGCCTGTTCAGGCCCGCCCTTTGGCGGGTCTAAAATAGTGCAGCCCAGCCCGCCCTTTTTGGGAGGCGGGGCGGGCGGGCCCGCGGGCCACGGGCCAAATTGAGTGGGAGTACAGCGTACCTTACCCTTTGTAATATAACAATTGCGTGTTGGGTTTTATTTTATTTGATCAGCCCAACGAAGTTTGTAACTGTCACCAGTGTTTTAAAAAGCGCAAGTGTAGCGCGCCTCGTAGCGTATATAGCGCAAAAATTTCGCAAAACGCGTTGTAGCGTAATAAAAATAGCGTTTTTATTTTTTATTTTTTTATTTTTTTATTTTGTAAAGCTCAATTTAAAAAAAAATTATATAATATATTTATCCTAACATCAAAACTGCTTCAAATTAAGGCGAGGTGGCGACTAATTCTTCAATTTTGCCATACATCGTAAGCCAAGAGAATTTTATTAGAGACATAATATAAAATTAACATTTACTTAAAATTCGAAAATAATAAAATTTAACACACATGCGAGCGCATATATATATATATATATGTGTGTATGTATGTATATATATATATATATAGCTCGTGAAGTGTGCTTAGATATAATTAGATTAATGTTCACTGTTATCTTTTTTATAATGGTTTGTTTGCTTGTATTATTATATATATATATCTTCTGTCGTGTATATGGCATGATCAAAATACTCCCGCAATACGCTACGCTATCTACGCTACGCAATATTGGAACTAAAACGCTACGCACAGCGCAATACGCTTTTTAAAACCCTGACTGTCACACACTCCACATCCAATCACTGCCTCACTGGGTTTATTTTTGTGGTGTGTATATTACAGTCTTCGTAATTTTAAAAATTATATTCCATCCTTTTGCTATATGGAAAATAAACGAGAAGTTCCTATAATAATTCTGTCCACCTGTGCCATTATTATCTTTGGACACGTATAAATATATGGATAGACTGTGGAACACAACCCTATCCTTACATTGTTTTGAAGAAACATCGCAAGAAAAGGATGTCCTAAATTAATTCGTTATCGAAGAAACCAAATAAATCAACTCCATGGATGGATTTCAGCAGATAGGAATTCCAATAGTGGGCATCGTAGCAGCTGCAGCTGTTACTTTCTACGCAGTTAGCTTTGCTCAGCTCAGAGAGGTAACTAAATTGATTAATTTATTAGTAATTTTTACTTATTTGAACTACTTTCTGTATATGTTCAGAATCACTTGAAGAGTTAGAAGATAGGGAAGAGAAAGATGGGAATTCTGGATTCAGATCGTCTCTAAGCTCAAGAGAGAGAAGATCAAGAAGAAAGGCTGAAAAAGAAAAGGCAAAATAAAAAAGTAAGAGGCTAGAGTTTTATTTCTTTTTTTTTTTCCATTCGCGTCTTTAAATCCTCTTGGCAAGACTAAATAAAATAATCGAGTTTACCTTTCTATTGTAATAACTTGTATGCGGTATTTAATCTCCCCTTGTCCCAGCTCCTCAAATGCCTACGAATGAGCTTGAAAACCCATTTCTGAATTTATTAATATTTTTTCCCTTTTTAAATTTCCTCCATAGCTTCTACGAGGCCAACGAGGCGCCGCCTCGGGCGCAGCTTTGGAAGGGGGTCCAATATTTTTTATAAACATGTATATATAGGGCGAACGACATTTCTAGTCCCCAATGTTTGAGGCATTAGCGTTTCTGGTCCCCAAGTTATGAGGTGACACTTTTAGTCCCCAATGTTATCGATTTTGAACGGTTTTGGTCCGTCGATTAATTTAATCGCTAACTTAGACGAAATTTAACACGTGAAAGCTCATGATCTCCTTTTACTTGACTTAAAACCACATAACACGTCTTCTTCTTCGATTTAAACGCATAGGAAAGAATCGACAACCTTGAAAATGAGTTAAAAGTGATACGCAATGATGTTCACGTGCGTGCGTTTTAGTTGAAGAAGATGATGAGTGAAGTGATGATGTGTTAAGTCAAGTTAAAGAAGATCATGTGCTCTAATGTGTTAAATTCCATCTAAGTTAGTGATTACGTTAATCGGATGACCAAAACCATCCTAAATCGGTAACGTTCTGGACTAAAAGTGTCACCCCGGAACATGGGGACCAGAAAACGCCCATGCCTCAAACATTGGGGACTAAAAATGTTGTTCACCATTATATGTTATAGTAAGTTGGTTTATAATTTCATTTAATAAATAATAAATTGTGCAAAAGATTGTTAGTTATACATGCGCCATAAAGTTAACAAAAGCGAGCACAAACTTTACTTTTTATTAAAATTTTGCTCAAACAATAAATATTACTTTTATCTTTTCTTTTTTTAAAACTAGACGTCTATCTTACCATTTACCCAATTCAAACCAAAATTTCTCAAAAAAATAGTGTTTATATAGGTATTTCTTGAACATTCTAACATACTCTCTCTGTTTTGAAATACAAATCGTTTAAGGTAATTGTATACATAAAATATAACAAAATCTCTATTATGCCCTTTATTAACTATTTTATCGTATTAATCTAATTATATTTATTTAAGATGAGGGGTAAAGTTGTAAAAGTTTTCAGCTTCGTTTCTTGAAAAAAAAGTGAAACGACTAGTATTAAAAAACAAAAAAAAAATCTAATACGACTTATATTTCAAAATAGATTGAGTATTTTTTTGTATTTTTTATTTAAATTACACTTATGATATAAACTTGTGCTATATTCCGTATCTCATTTGGAAAAAATTATTTTATAAGGGTTCGGGCCTGAATTCGAGTTTCGCTTCAGCCCCGACTTCTTCAGCTATAACTTGTCACGACATGACGTTACTTAGAAATTTTTTCCGCTAAGAAGCGGGACTTGACCGGCCGACGGGGTATGGATGAGACCTTGCCGATAAGCCTTAATACGCACACACGCTTTGCGGAATTTAGACACTTAGAATTTACGGGAGAATCTCCCAACCCAATCACTTTATTAATCGGGAGTACACGATGTGGCGTTACACTTTCGTATACAAGCAAATGACGAGCTACAAGCTAGCTGATCACATCCATATCGCTTGGCGATTCGTTTTGTTATTTATAGCAAATTTAATGGGTTTGATTTTTAAATATTCTACAAATACCTATGAAAAAATGAAAACTTTCAAGCGTTCAAGCATGTACTTGATTCGTTAAGATGAGCTTTACGCCGAGCTCTAAAAATATCTAAAAGTAAATAGTTCATCACACTCGAGTCTTGAAAATGAGTTCTCTCCTAGATTGGAGGCACTAGTGATGACGATGACTTAGGTGTAGATTATTACATTTTGCAAACTTTGGAGACGACAATTTTAAATAATTGAACGCCAGCTCCATTATTTTCTCGAATAATCTCCAACAAAACCTTTCAGTTTTGACGGCTGAAGTTCCCTTTCATCCAAGCTCGGCACTGTTGCTAAGCATTCTTTTTTGGACAAGACATTCTAGAAGGTCTCGACGTGCCGTATAATTTCATCCACAAGACTCACTAGGCAACAATAAAAGTCAATGACATGGGAAACCATGGGACCCACACTAATCACATGCGAATGTAGACTGTAGTAAGAGAGGGTATTTTTAATTAAATAAACAAAAAAAACTATCATTAACAAAATAAACTTAAATCGAAAACCATTATAGCAACTTTCGTATTCTCAGAATACGAGATACTAACTCGTATTCTGGAAATACGAATTAAACTGGTCCGTCTGACCAGTTGACCTGACCTGGCACACGTAACTCGTATCTTCAGGATACGAGTTAGTAACTCGTATTACTGGGGTACGAGTTACTGTGGACTGGTCAATAATTGACATGGCGGCTAACGTGGCGTCGTAAATCGAATCCTGGGGATACGAGTTACTAACTCGTATCTCCAGGATACGAGTTACGAGGGGCCCGACCAACCTGCATGGCCATGCTTGTGTCGGGCAATAATACGAGTATCTCGTAATATGGGAGTACGAGTTACGTTAATCATTTCAATAATCCATGTAACTCGTACTTCCAGATTACGATTTACATTAAAACGTACTTTCATTTTACGGGGCGCGGGGCAGCGACGGGGCGTCGAGCAGCGGGCGCGGGGCAGCAGCGAGGGGCAGCGGTCGCCGCGGGGCAGCGTGTCGGGGTGGCCGGGCAGCGTGGCAGGGCGGGCCGGCGGGTCGTGGCGGGGCAGCGCGGCGCGGAGGGGCAACGGGTCGCGGCTGGGAGGCGGGGCAGCGGCAGGTGGTCGCGGCGGGGAGGCGGGGCAGCGGCGCGAGGCGGCGGGACTGCGGGGCGCTGAGGTCGCGGCGGGAGGTGAGGGGTTTGGGTCGGCTGCGTGATGGCACAGGCGGCGGGGCAGAGGCGGCCGGTGAGGGGTGGCGTCGGCGGCGGCGTGCAGCAGGTGATGCGGCAGGGTCTTCGTCGTCTCGTCGTCGCCGTCATCTCGTCTTCGTCGTCGTCTCGTCTTCTTCGTCGCGGTGTATAGGGTTTAAAAAAACCAGATCTAATTCGTACTCCAGGAGTACGAATTAGAGTAACTCGTATCTCCGGGTTACGAGTTACTCCACGTTAGGCGCACGCGCCAGCGTGTCCTAACTCGTAACCTTGGAATACTGAGTTACTCTAACTCGTTTTCCTGGTATACGAAAGTTTTTATTTTATTAATGGTTTTCGATTTACGTTTATTTTGTTAATGATAGTTTTCTTTTGTTTATTTAATTAAAAATACCGTAAGAGAGCCACAGACGACTGCAAAGCAAATCAATTTTTATTTTTTGTATATATATATATATAATCAAGTATATCTCCAAATCCAAGAAGCATCATCATCACAAACAACACTAGTCAAAGAAAGAAGAAAAAACAATGTCGGAAACTCAATCAGCAGCAGAAACCGAGTTGGTCTTCGTACCCATCCCTACGATCAGCCACCTCATATCCTCCCTTCAAGTGGCGAAGCTCCTCACCGACGCCGACGACCGCCTCGCCGTCACCTTCCTCATCATGAAGCTTCCGATGGACTTCAAAATCGACTCTTTCGTGAAGAACTCCGCCGGCCCGAGGATAAGCTTCGTACAGCTACCCCACGACGACGACGTCCTCAGAGAGCTAATGAAGGACTGGAAAACCTTCATCAAGAACCTCATACGCCTCCAAAACGGCCCAATCAGGGACTACGTCGTCGATCGGCGGCTCAACTCGCCGGCCAAGATCGCCGGCTTCGTCATCGACATGTTCTGCACGCCGTTGATGGACGTCGCCGACGAGTTCGGCATACCCACCTACGTCTTCTTCACCTGCAGCTCGGCGATGCTCGGCCTCGTCTGGCACCTACAGAAGTTCAGCGACGACGGCGGCGTAGACCTGAAACAGTATGAGGATTCCGATTTCGAGATGTCCGTGCCGTCTTACGTCAGCCCAGTCCCCGCTAGGGTTTGGCCCAGCGGGTTCTTCGACGATGCTTTCTTTCACGAGATGGGTCGGAGATTTAGGACAGCAAAGGGAATCCTAGTCAACTCCTTCCAAGAACTAGAGAGCCACGCCGTCGATTCGCTGTCCCGCGACGAAACCCTCCCGCCGGTCTTCCCCGTGGGGCCCATACTCCACTTCGACAGAGAAGAGAGCGAAGAGAACAAGAAAAAGCACGACGAGGTGATGACGTGGCTCGACGACCAACCAAACTCCTCCGTCGTCTACATCTGCTTCGGTAGTAACGGAAGCTTAGAGCCCAACCAAGTGAGGGAAATCGCAGAAGCTTTAGAGAGCAGCGGCCACAGATTCTTGTGGTCCTTAAGAAAGCCGCCGCCGAAGGACCAAAGGATGGTCACCGCCGGCGAGTACGAAGACCCCGCAGAAGTCCTGCCCGAATCTTTCCTGCGGCTGACGTCAGATGGTGTCGGAAAGGTTATAGGCTGGGCCCCACAAGTCGCCGTTTTGTCCCATAAAGCGGTGGGTGGCTTCGTTTCTCACTGTGGTTGGAATTCGACTTTGGAGAGCATATGGTGCGGCGTGCCCATGGCGGTTTGGCCTCTTTACGCCGAGCAGCAAGTGAATGCTTTTCAGCTGGTGAAGGAGCTTGGCATGGCTGTGGAGATTAAGATGGATTATAGGAAGGATCGTAATTTGATTGTGGGGAAGGAGAAGATTGAGAGAGGTGTGAGAGAGTTGATGGAGAATGGTGAGATTAGGGCAAAGGCGAAGGAGTTGAAGGAGAAGAGCAGAGCTGCTGTGGATGAAGGTGGTTCTTCTTACAATTTCTTGAGGAAGTGGCTCGCAGGCCATGTTATGGATGGAAGTGCTTCTTAAAATGGCGCCGGCGTGCTCTTACTGCGTTGTGTTGTGTTGTAGTGTTCTTTCTTCTTCTTCTTCTTCTTCTTCTTCTTCTTCTTCTTCTTCTTCTTGCTTATGTGTGTCTTCTGTTCAGTTGAGTTCACTACACGAATAAAAGAAAATGTTTGCTGAGAATTGAGTTCAAGATTTTGGCTTGGGAGAAAAATGTTAATGTCTCAAACAATTAGGAACTAAAAACGGCATTCGTCATTTGCTTCCGTCAAATTTCGTTATCAAGCCTTATCGGGCCGGGCTACGAAGAAGAAGAGGTGATCCATATATGCTAGACGATGTTTCATCTTAAAATCAATTTGTGATAGTTGCGGTAGTTCGTCAACTATATGTGCTTCTCAATCTCTCCTTCTATGTGGGACACATCTGAGTTACTTATATGCTACTTAATTTCTCCTCAATTAATCAAACGTGGGATATATCTGAGTTACTAGGGTTCTCACTCTTAACAGCTTCATCAATAAAAAATTCTAAGCCAGTGTTAGAAGAGAAGAGCCCACCTTCCATTGCAGCCAAACATGCTCTTCTCCTTAAATTCCTGAATCTTTTGCCCCCACGGCATAAAATTACTTGACTAAGGACTGATAACATGGATTTACACTTCTTTTTTTTTTAAAAGCTTCGTCATATTTACACTGATTTTTACATCATAACATAAAACCGATATTTCGTCGTCGGCGATTAGTTTAGTTTGAAGAAGGCGACGAGTGGGTCGTAGACTATCTCCCTTGCGTTGTACGCGGAGACAAAGTCCAAGTGAGCATACTGCTCGACGTACTGAAGCACGAGCTTGTCGGGGTCGTGATTGGAAAGCGCGCCGACGAGCGTCTGAACGTCGTCGGAGTCGGATAAAAGATCTTTCCCTCCGTAGCCGAAGTAGAGCGGAAGATCGTTGGGAATGCTCGTCATGTTGTACGAAGGCGGCGTAGGCTGACCGTAGTGCTGGTCGTTTACGTCCTCAGAGCCGTAGTCGTACATCGCTATCGTGCCTCCTCTGATCACTGCAAAGTCGTAGATTTTTCGATTTTTATGTTAGCTATTAACTTCATCCCGAAAATTATTAATTGAATACGATATGCAGTAAAACCTCTCTAAATTAATAACATTGGGACCATTAATTTTATTAATTTAGAGACATATTAATCTATCGATAAATTTATTAACTAACAGAGACTTTTTAAAATAAGATATTTCTTAGTCCATTTCAATGACGGACTGAACAAATTAGATTATGAATGAGTATATATCTTTATATTTCATACAATTATATCTTCTAAACAAAATAATACTGATCATTTTATATGTTGTAATGATCTTCTACGTATGTGGCCGTAGCAAAGCTCATGAATATTTTATAATTGAAAAATTTTAGCAAATAACATTAGTATTATAATAATTATAATTATGAATTATTAATTTAAAGTTTTAACGGGACCTACAATTTATATAGGGATTTTTCAAAAAATTATTATATTATTATTTTATCGAATTTGATGATTTTTTACAAAGACCCAAGTCGGGATCAAAAGATTATATTATTTTAGAATGTTTATTAATTTCACGATTGTAAGTTTCAAAATTGAAAGAGTTCGAGGACAGTAAGTTTAAAAAATTATTGCGTTAGCTTTCCTCAACTTGGTCCAAATTTGGAAATTATTGTCCCGAAACTGCAACCTTTATTTCAACTGTCCTCAAATTGCTTTGATTTCGAAACTTCTTGTTGCAAAATTGCAATTTTTTAATTTAGGCGTCCTGATAAGGCCACCACCCCTAATATATAGGACGAAAAAAATAATCAAGCCTTTCGAATAATAAGACTACTTATAATACTCACTCTGAGCAAGATGGATCATATTCTTCGTCGAAGTCGGCTCCTGCGGGAAATCAGGCGTAGAAGAGTTCATGCAACAGTTAGGACCCGTGATTACGCTCTCTAAGTCGCTACAGTCGACGTAGGTGCAAATGTCGCTCACGAGCTTAGAAACCGCTCCGCCGCCCGGGGCGAATTCTTTTATTCCCAACCAGTATAAGACCTGCGTTAAATAACGCGCAATAATTTTCTTGCAAGCACGGTCGACTTTCGACCCAATCGATCGGCCGATGTATTTAATAAAGATAAATACCTCGGCTGTAAATATGTCGGCAGCTGCGCGGGCCAAAGGAGATCCAATCTGCCCTAAATAGGCGATTGGGCTCAACAAAGCGGCCGACCTCGTCATATTTAAGACCTCTTGCCTCGAAAATGCGCCGAAAGCCATTAGAGTCCCCTATATTTTCGGTCGCAAAAATCATGCATTACGATCATAATTTTTTTTTTTTTTTTTTGCATTGGACGACTACATTTAGGGTTCTTTTTGGTATAACTATTTATTACCAAGGAATGGCCGACGTAGTGCAGCTTCTGCCCCGTCTGAACATTAACGTACCCGAACATGGCCGGAAGATCGAAAGAAACCAACTCGTCCCACGACCAATCCCAATACTCCTATATATAACCCGAAAAAAAAATAAGACGAGAAATAGAGCGAGACCATATACGTTTAGTACAACACGAAAAAAATAAAAGTACCTCACTGTTAGTGCTAAGGGAAATGTGCCCGCTGCTGTAAGTCGTCCCCCTGACGTTGGCGAGCCATACGTCGTAGCCGCTATCGGCCAGAATGAATCCCAAGGATTCGTCGGGAGAATTCTTCAACCATGTCCTAGCATCCTATTAATTATATTATGTAATAATTAGATTTGTCGAGAAATCGAACGAATTTATACATGACTTATATGAAGAAGTAACGTTTTATTATTACACTCAAGATTCCGTGTTGGAGGAGGACGGGCGGGTTATTATTGTTCTTATTGCCTCCCGATCGTCCAGCCGGGATCCTCTGCATGCCCAGTATGTAACCGTCTTTCGTTGTCACCTGATATTATATGGTGATCGAAATCGCCATAGAATCGTAAAATTGGTCGAATGTAATAAAATAAAATACGGAAAAAAAAGGTCATATGTTCTAACTTTATGTTCTTCGCACGTATATCCTTGAGTCTCCACCATTGATTTGCAGATGCCATCTTCGTTGCCTCCTGTGGAGTGATACTCATTTAGCTTTATCCTTGCACTGGAAACCGTTATTACACTAAGCAAAAGTAGAAGTAAGCTATTCTTAGGAGTCTTTGCCATTACTTTCTTGTTTTATCAAAGTGTAATCTTTAATGTGGTAATGTTGTTTTTGTTCGTGTTCTTGCATTTTATAGCATCTGGAATACTGAGCGTGGGAGCTTAGCTTTGTCCCATATTTTGGGATCATTTGTGATGATTAAATTGGATGCATTTGTTTCCATAATTGTTGAGTCTCTCGTCTTTTCTCTGATCTTTGAACTTAAATATGGATTCGTCAGACGGATGTTATTATATTAGTGTGAAATGAGATCATAACTGAGGGAAAAGACACAAATGGGAATATGTAGAAATAAAGTAAAATTGAGTGAAAAAAAAAAATAGTTTAAGCCGGAAAAAGGCTAATGGAGCGTTCGTTATATATGACTTATTTTCTTCTTTTCACAGTGTTTATTCATATTCCTACTCAATTAAGTATAAGTCAAATCTGAATTTCATCGGACAATTGAAATCGAATATCTGACCTCAATATATCATTGTCCAAGATTTCGATTTCAACATTTCAATATTAGATGAGCACACAATCCTAGTCTTAACGGGAAGAATCATCTTATAATCGTTGGCTTATTATCTTCTTAATCACCATTTATTTCCTCCTAGTAAATTGATTGGTGATATTTAATCCACATTAATCTATATAATCTTCGTTGACCGTTCTTGGTCTACCAGAGTCGTATCGACGATCCGTTCATGATGATTTCTTTCAAGCAATTCCTAAATTAAATTCGGTGTCGCAATTATAACCCTAAAATAATAATCCTCCAACTCATATAAAATAAAAAATTAATAATAAAAAGAAAACTCGGCTCGAGAGAAAAGCTAACTATGCTCATCTTTCATTTCACCCAATTAAGTCCTACGTATCTTCACTTTTTGAATGCCATGGGTGGTAGCAATGAAGAGCATAAAGACAAGGTGATGATGTGTGATAGAAAAGAGATCGTTATGCAAAAATTTCATTTTCATTTATTTTCGTAACTAACAATATATTATATGCATTAGAGAGTCGTCCCAAAAGCAATGATTATTTTTCCAAATGCATCATCATATGCATTACGGGTTCGGGTATGACCCGTCGAGATGAACTACCCGCCCGGAAAGATGAATCTGGGCCTAAATTGAAACCCGCAAAATTACCAGTTGGGCGAAATGGATCGATTTACTACACCAATAAAGAAGTTGCCAAAACCCTATCAGATCGGTTCGAAATCCCAATGATGAAACTCTTTGTTGCGACTCATTAAATCTCTTGCATATTTTTATTTCGCTTGGTGTGTACTTTGTTTCTTAGTTGTCTGTCTGTATGGGTTCTAACTTCTAATTGAAATATCTTTTCCGTGTTTCGTTAAAAAGAAACATGCTTTTAATCTCGTATCGTACGTACTACAGTCGCAGCAATAACAATGACTGCCTCTGTTTCCCAATTCCTCCTTCCATTTTCTTGATCGATCAGTCGTTGTAGCTAGCTATTACATAGAAACCCAAAGAAAAGAAAAGAACGAAAGGAAAAATTGTTAGAGAAGAGGCATGTCTCTCGGGTATGCTCAAAAGCTTTCTTTCATAGAAGATGTGGGCACCGTTGGAATGACGGAGTTCTTCGACCCACCTCATGTTTTGCAAGAAAAGGTAAAGCTTAAACCTTTTTCTTCTTCCATCGGTCTCTTTTCGATGGTTTTGGGTCTCCGTTTGATGGTGCTCGTTCTCTTACTTTTGATTTGGGATCATTTTTCTTTTAGGCATTAAGTTCCTTATTCAATTGCTTTATTTTTTTTAGCTTGTGTTCAATCTTTTTCTTGATCGGCATTCTGTTTCTGGACTGTTTTCCGTTGGTTATTCGTGAGATCTGTTTTGGGCTTAATGCACAGCAGTTGTAGAGTTTAGAGCATGTTGACCAATTTTCTTGATCAAAGGTTCTGTAAACTGTTTTAACTTCTACTTAGTTGAATTTTGGTTTCATTGATTGATTAGGACAGTGGTTTTAGTTCTGATTAAGTTATTTGATTGTAACGGCTCAAGCCTTCCTCCTGATTAATTGATGATGTATATATTGATTAACCCTATTGTAGTTCTTTGTCTACTTTTTTTCCCTTGGCTTGTGTGTTTGTTTGAGAATGGGGGACATGATTCCACTCATCACTACTCTTTCGATCTATTTGATCTGAAAATTCGTTTCGGGGACTTGCGATCAGACATGCATTGGATTTAAGATCTTATATTTTAGAGGAATGATTTAAGGTTACTTAGTCAACGTAATTATTTGTTTCCATTTTGATTCTGCTAACACCACCTCTGTCCCTTCCTTTGCAGGTCGAACGTCTTGGTTTGATGATACAGAAGGTCTGACCTTTCAATGAATTTTTTTATATTTTGTTTGATGCTCTCGATAACCTCTACAACCTTCTTTTTTTGTTTTTTTTTTTTTTTAACTTTGCACATAGAGCAAGCACTTGGTGGTTTTCACTGGGGCTGGAATTTCCACATCATGTGGTATACCTGACTTTCGAGGACCTAAAGGCATTTGGACACTTCAGGTAATTGATTTATGAATCAACCAATTCTTTATGCCATTCGAAAAGTTTCTTACTTATATGGTGGTAATGCCTATAGCTGAAAAACAAAGAGTTCTATCTATTCAGAGAATTTTCTGTGATTAAGAGCATATTTGTCTCTTATCAATTTTCAGCGCCAAGGAAAAGACTTGCCTGAAGCATCTCTACCTTTCCACCGAGCAATGCCAAGCTTGACTCATATGGCATTAGTTAAACTTGAGGAAGCTGGCATTCTGAAGTTCCTTATAAGTCAGGTGAAACATTGACTGTGGTTTCTTTGTATTTCATAGTACGTACAGAAACAATGATGAAAGTGTGCGAAGAACTACGATGTTAGATTTCATTTTATGTTTGGGTTCTTGTCTGAATGTTATAGAACGTCGATGGGCTCCACCTCCGCTCGGGAATTCCTAGGGAAAAACTATCTGAACTACATGGAAACTCCTTCATGGAAGTGTGCACAGCTTGTGGATCTGAGTAAGTTTTACCAGTATACATCTGTTAGATTAACTTTTCTATTTTCCAAATGTTCTAAGTATGTCATAATGTGTTGTGTAATAACCAACATCATGCTCGAGTATAATGATAAATTTTATTTAATAGATATATGAGGGACTTTGAAATAGAGACAATCGGCTTGAAGGAAACTACGCGCAGATGTTCTAAGACGGGGTGTGGCTCAAAATTGAGGGACAGTGTTCTTGATTGGGAGGTACATTTTCTGATCTTAAATAAAACATAGTGATGGATTTTCTTTGAGATATTTCTCTTTTATTTATATATACTTCTTTGGGTTGGTTTAATATCCCAAATGCGCCACAAATAACAATCATGCTTTAGGGCTACTGATAATGATTACCAATGTATAACCATTACAATTCTAGAGTGTGATATAAGAAGTGTTAAATGTTAAATTAATGAATTTGGTTTTAAGGGTATTGATTTTGATCATTAAATTTTTTAATGATTTGTGGTGGTCTCCAGGATGCTTTGCCAGAGAAGGAGATGAATCTTGCAGAAAAGCATTGCAAAAATGCTGATCTTGTGCTGTGTCTAGGAACAAGGTAAAGGCGCAATCTTATCTTTTATTTCTATTGATATTATTAAGTCCCTCTCTGTTTTCATTTAGATTCTACGCAGGAAAATCTTTATCTTGAAAATTCGTTCATTACGGTTTCTTTTAATTTCTGCAGCTTGCAGATTACTCCGGCCTGTAATCTGCCATTAAAATGTCTGAGGAATGGCGGCAAGATTGTAATTGTAAATCTTCAGGTATATTCAACAGATCTTGTCTATAATATATATATATATATATATATATATATATATATATATATTGCGAAAAAGCTTCTCGAAAATATTCGCGCTTTTACCCGCAGAACACACCTAAGGACAAGAAAGCAAGTTTGGTGATACACGGTCGTGTAGATGAGGTACTTACGAGTTCAGATATATCGTTAAAACCTTCTCATTAAACATCAGAAATAAATTAGTTGAAGGGCTCTCCTTTATAAGTAATTATATTTTTTTCCCGTTTCAAAAGGTTATTACGGGAGCTATGAAGCTGCTCAGCATGCCTATCCCTCCTTTCGTTAGAATCGACCTTGTCCAGATAATTTCGACTCAGGCCTTAAGTCTCGGTAATTTATATCCAAAAATCAGATATAAAAGTCGTCGTCGTCGTCTTAGAATATACATCAGTATCATTATTGCTGTTGATCTGCAATCAGTTATCGCCGCGCTTTCTTGTTTTCCTTTTATTTTCAGACAAGAAGTACGTAAACTGGACCTTCAGAATAGCGAGCATTCACGGCAAGCAAGCGCCCTTACCCTTCATCAAATCCGTCGAGGTGAGTGATTTGTATTGTACGCACGCATGCGCTTCTCTCCCTCGACTCTACGCACCAAAATTTAATCCAATGTTACCCGTAAAAATTCGAAACGAAAAAAGGTGTCGTTCTCCGAGAACTCAAACATGAAGCCTGCGATTCTCCACGAGCAATCATTCCACATGAAAAGGTAAAACGTTTCTCAAAACTCCTTTCGCCATCTTCGTTCTCGGCGTGAATACCTTTTTTTCTTCTTCCCTTCTTTTCAGGAGAACCGCGAAAGGCGTAAAATCGTTCGACGTCTCCTTGAAATTGATTTTTGGCGCCGGCTGCAGGTGCGCTTCTACGAGTCTCAGCGTCCCCGTCGACTTTGAGGTGAGGAAAAAAAAAACGATTGAATAAGCGTAAAAAAAATATATTTCGACGTCTTCAAAATCTCGACATTTGTTTTAAGCCTCCTCATATATTGACGGAGAAGGACGAAGCTGAGGAAGAGAAGGAAAGCGTAATTAGAGCGCTGAAAGAGAGAGCCGTTAAGGAAACAATTTGCGGACAGAGCGCAATTATAGAAAGGAAAGGCATATTAGTTCCCAAAGGCGAAGTTGTCGTCCATGCGATTGCGACTAACGTAAGAGAATATGAAAGCAGCGGCGCTCCGCCGAAGAGGAAGAACGGCGAAGGAATGCAGCTCGACTTTGGGCTGAGCTGGAAAAATACGAAGGCGAGGAAGCGGATCGCTCGGCGTAAAACATGATCGCTCATAAAAAATAAAATATATATATATATTTATATGTACACACATAAGTTTTTGGCTTGATGTTTGTTAATATTTATGCATCAGTTATGGGGCAAAGGTTTATTATTTCGTTAATGGTTACTTGTTATTTACATGTCAGATTCAAAGACCATTTTGATGGCATGAAATCTTCTGTCCCACAAATTATGTCCCCTCTGTTTCCCAAAGTTCAGATCTATTGAATTTTAAATTCTGCGTTCACAAATTTTTATTCTTATTTTTAAATTTTTATTCTTGTTTTTTAGTTCTTTTAGTCCTATATTCCACCAAATCATAAAATCATTGTCATTTGGTGTGGTTATACATCCAATTTATTCCTTGTTTTATAAAGATCAATTTGATATCCATATCTTATATTTTTCGATAATCATAAGAACTATTTATAATTTATTTCTGCAAAGTTGGACATGAAATGAGACAGGAATTGTGAGAGCGAGAACAAGGAAGACGGAGATCGGCGTCGCTTGTATGCATTCTTCGTCATTAAATAATAGGGGCAATTTTCGTTCAGGCCCTTGTCAGGAAAAAAATTAGTTTTAAAGACCCGATTTGTTCAGTAACAGTTCATTGTTATGAAATAACACATACGATCATCCGATAACAGTTCATATACACTTTATAACACTTGTGTAATTTAGGTCCTTATCTTTAAAAATTGGGTCATTTAAACTAAAATTTTTCTGACTTGACCGGACTTATTTTAAAACATTTTTAGGGCGTGATTTGTAATATACCCTAAATAATAACAATAATAATAATGATATATTAACTATGTTTTTATCTCATCCTTATCTATCCATTTTCCACTTTCCAAGAAATCATTCGAGGCAGAAGGTCAAAATAGTACAATATAATTTGGTTGAAGTTAGCTATAAACAATTGGCCCCTACGCTTACATTTCTTCCGTGCAACAAAAGGAAGAAAAAACGTGTATTGTCTTGTCTTGTTCGTTGTTTGTTCCATTTCGATTTCAAGCAATGGAGAAGGTGAATTTAAGAACCCAAGTTTTGTTCGGGCACTTCATTGCCCCACGCCGGACAAGTCTGTCATCGCCGATCTCAAGTTCTCCATGCCTCAGCTACACACCGCCGGAGTTTTCAGAGGCAGATCCTTCGTCTTCCTTCGACGTCGTCGCGATGCGTAAGCTGTTGGACTACCACAATACGGAGGACAGGGATTGGCTGTTTAATTTGATGTTGCAGAGCAAGCTCTTCAACCCTAAGGCGAGGGGCGGGAAGGTCTTTGTGATGCCTGATTACAACCAGTCGATGGAGCAGCAGAGAGAGATCACCATGAAGAGGATTGCGTACCTCTCGGAGCATGGGGTGTTCGATCGCTGGCTCACCGGCGACGGTTTTGAAGATGAGATGAGGAAGCTGGCTCTTTTGGAGGTCATTGAGATCTTTGATCACTCGCTTGCTATCAAGATCGGCGTTCACTTCTTTTTGTGGTAAGCATGTTTGTTTATTTTACTTGTTTTGGATTGAAGCTTTTTGATCGACTTTCCTGGTTATCATCTTTTTGATCGACTTGTATAGTACATATTTGATTTCAGAGCAGGTTGGCCGGTTTATGATTTATTTTATTTTAATGTCAGTTTTCGATTTAACTATCTTGTTTGACTCGAAAATTGTTGACATACCTGACCCTGACCGAATATAACTTTGCTCCATTTAAGTTACACTGAAAAAAAAAAAAAATCTTTGCTCCATTGAAGACTAGAATATAACTTCAGTACTTGCAAAACTACTTAATTCTATTGTTGATCATCAGATTCTTACCATGTTTTATACTCTTTTGTCTGTTTCTTTTCTTTTTTGGTATTGTATTTGACGCTTTTAAACCATCACGACCAGATTTTGGTGTTTTTCTGTCTGTATTTTATCATGAGTTCTGATATGATAGTACTTGGATAAGGTTCTGTTTAGGATTGTTTATCACCTAGAATTCTATCCTTCACGATATGCGGCTCCTCAGTTGTGAGTTATAGAAAATTGAACGTGTGTTCTATGGAGTGATACTATTTAATCACTAAGAAGTCTGCAGACTTGATGTGATATTTCGGAATCAGAAATGGAATATTCGCATGGCGATGGGTTAGTTTTAATATATGTTAATGCTATGTTTATGGGTGTTATCATTTGTGCTTTTATTAATGTGCTTCAATTGAATCTATTGCCCATTTTTCAATTGTTTAGGGGTGGAGCTATCAAGTTCTTTGGCACAAAGAGGCATCATGATAAGTGGCTTAAAGCCACAGAAGATTATCTCATTAAGGGCTGCTTCGCAATGACAGAGCTGGGCCATGGAAGCAATGTCAGTACTGTATAATGCGTATCCAGTTACTTGATAGGCGCATGCACTTTCCTTGGGAAAAATCTGAAATATATTTGCAGGTTCGAGGTATTGAGACCATTACGACCTATGATTCAAAAACTGGCGAGTTTGCGATCGACACTCCGTGTGAATCCGCTCAGAAGTACTGGATTGGCGGTGCCGCTAATGTAATGTCTTTTTCTGTTAAGCTATTGTGATAGTTTCCATTCTCTGTGTAGTCATTGTTCTCATAATTGTTCGTAACTGGCAAACACTAATTCCCTTTCGTGAAAATGGTTTATAGCATGCAACCCACACGGTGGTATTCTCTCAGCTCAATATCGAAGGCAAAGATGAAGGAGTTCATGCTTTCATTGCCCAAATTAGAGATGAAAATGGGAATATATGTCCAAATATCCGGATAGCGGATTGTGGTCACAAGATTGGCTTGAATGGTGTTGACAATGGTCGGATATGGTAATATTCATTTCATTCAATTCGGTTTTATATCTCTTTATATCGAATTCTCTGTTATGATTAGGTTATAACTGCAGCAATATGTATCTTTCAGGTTTGACAGTGTTCGCATCCCTAGGGAGAATTTGTTGAACTCTGTGGCAGATGTTTCTCCAGATGGAAAATACTTAAGTTCCATAAAAGATCCAGACCAGGTACGTAGTCTTCCTATGCTTTGCATTCTATAGTTTCAGTGTTTTTCTAGCGAATCTTTGAGTTTAAATTGATGCTAGGACATCAAACCTTTGCTTCTTTTTTTTTTCAAAATAATGAATGTAATATTATTCCACAACTAACGTATCTGTACCCCTTGGAGTATATTTAGTTAATGTTGGATCCATAGCATTTATGATGTTATTCTGTTTCTCTTTGGATAAGTACTGTGATAGCTGGACTGATGTGATATATTTTCTCAGAGGTTCGGTGCTTTTATGGCCCCGTTGACTTCAGGACGTGTCACCATTGCAGCTAGTGCTGTTTATTCGGCAAAGGTGATAATAACAGAGTGCAGCATATTTACTACTAGTCACTCCTTCAAAATATTATTTTATATTTTTTTGTTGGTGTTTGATATCGTAGGCTTTTTGTTATCTAAACAGATTGCTTTAGCTATTGCAATAAGGTATTCTCTAACGAGACGGGCATTTTCTCTGACACCGAATAGCCCTGAAGTTCTTTTGCTTGATTATCCGAGTCACCAGCGACGCCTTCTCCCACTTCTTGCAAAGACGTGAGCAGTTTCAATCCTTCAAGTACATTAACTGGCTAATTTTGTGGTACCTTCTATAGCTATTAGAATATGATGGGACATATGTTCTTGCTTGAATTAGGGTATTGCCGGGTTCCCCTTATTTAATATAAGTGGAAAAAAAATGATGCACACTAATAGATTTGGTAAGAGTTTCTGGCTTGTTGCCTGATTTAATAATTCCTTTGGCCCTCATAGGCTGATCGTCAAGTAGTTAACAACCAAAACTGACCTTATAATATTTGAGAATATTTAGAGATCTTCAGGGAACTTGTGGTCGCTCTTGGTTGAGAACCAAAGCTATGTTAATGTTGTATAAAAATAACTTCATATGTTAAACTCAAGAAAATGGTACTTTTATTTGTGAAGAGGGTAAAAAAGTTTTTGTTTCAACCAAATATCTGATATTACTGGTATAGAGTAAAGTGGTATTACTCTCTGTGAAATTTCTATGAATATGGTCCTGAATCGAGATATCCTCTATGGTTCCCCTGAAATTCATGTATGCGTCCAAATTAATCCATTTTGCTCATTTTTGGTTGGGCAGATACGCTATGAGTTTTGCTGCCAGCTACTTGAAACTGTTATACGTGAAGAGGACACCACAGTTAATAAAAACTCTTCATGTTGTTTCCAGCGGATTTAAAGCTACTCTAACTTGGCATAACATGCGAACTCTTCAGGTATAATGGTAACTCGGAAAAAAATTTCAGTGGACCGCAGTTAAGTATTTGATCCTTACCCCTTAACCCCTGTGATTGTTTAGGAATGTCGTGAGGCTTGTGGAGGGCAAGGTTTGAAAACTGAGAATCGTATCGGTCAGTTTAAAGGAGAATATGATGTCCAATCCACTTTTGAGGGTGATAATAACGTCCTCATGCAACAGGTACAGTTATATTGCTTACTTGCCAATTATTCTGTTAGGTGCATCAGGCTATGATTTAACTGTTATGGTTAAACTTGAACGGTATTGTTCCTGATAACAATATTTGGAGTATTTCTGGGAAAAACTGTTCTCGTGGTGGTGAGAACATCTATATAATTATGAAGAATAGTTACAGCCTAATTACATTACTAATCGTGATCCTATCCTCTCTCTACATCTAATTTTTACTATCAAATCTACAAAATCAATTAAATCATCTGTCCCAAAATTACAACAGATTTGTTGACAATTCTGACTTTGTATCGTGCAGGTTAGTAAGGCATTGTTGGCAGAGTACGTTGCAGCGAAAAAGAGAAACAAGCCGTTCAGAGACTTGGGACTTGAACACATGAATCACCCCGGCCCTGAAGTCCCATCTCAGCTCACGCTTTCAACCCTAAGGAGCTCGAAGTTCCAGGTAGCTACGATTTTCTACAAGACATTTTTAAATGCTAGCATGATGACCATGGTGATTCAACTAAAGAGCACGATAATGGTCCTACTCTGATTCCTTTTGAACAGAATGATATCCTCTGCCTGAGAGAGAGAGATCTCTTGACCCGATTTGCTGCCCAAGTATCAAGTCATCAAACTCAGGGGAAGAGCAAAGAGTCTGCTTTGATTATGGTAAATATATAGGCCACCAAGGCAAGTCTCGTAGTCTACGTTTTTATTACCCTCATGGCTTATATATGTTGTTCGGTGGTGACAGAGTTACCAGCTTGCTGAAGATTTGGGCCGAGCATTCACCGACCGTGCGATTTTCCAGTCTTTTACAGAAGCCGAGAACAGTGTAACTGATTCCTCCCTGAAGGTACGCATTTATATACACGTGTAGGACAGAATTTCTATGACCTGAGTTTGACGGCTTGTTTCTAGAAGCTACTAGAATATTCTTAACTGAAAAAAAACTACTGCTTCTGCATCTGCAGAAAGTGCTGAGTCTCGTAAGAAGTTTATACGTCATGGTCACGTTGGACGAAGACGCTGCATTTCTTCGTTACGGTTACTTGTCAATGGAGAACGCAGCTAGTGTGAGGGAACAACTTGTGAAGCTTTGTGGCGTGATTAGGCCCCACGCCCTTCCCTTGGTCACCTCACTGGGCATTCCCGACGCTTTCCTCAGTCCCATTGCCTTCGACTGGGTTGCTGCTAATTCTTGGTCACCCTCAGAATAAACTCTCAAGTACTATATATATATATATATATATATATATATATATATATATATATATATATTAAACAAACATTGCTCTTATGATTGTGTGTTTGCGTGGCCTTTTCTGTGTACAATTGTGATTTTGTACTTCCGAATAAGTGGCGCAGTTATAACACAATTACCATTTCGATTTGCATCCTTTAGTTCGCGTAAATGCTCGTTACTAGTCGGTTTTCGGAAGTTCATGCAGGGCAACACAGAAAATGTACTGTCTATATCTTCGTTTTATTAATATACCATTGCAGCTATAGTCTGATTGCTACAGACCTTTACTATATAAAGCCTATTGCAACTGCTATGCTTCAATCACTGCTATCTCTCCTAGTTTTCCTATGAGTCTTTAGACACTTAGCTAGACGGTTAGCAATAACCCGAGGATTAGCACCACCGCTCGGTGGCTCAGGGCAACCACCGCTCGGAGGCTTGGGCTTAGGGGATTCCGGCGGGCTGGGACAGCCACCACCACCGCCGCCGCTCGGCGGTGGCGGAGGCTGAGGCGTGGCCGGCGGTGGTGGGCATCCACCACCACCGCTCGGAGGCTGAGGCGGCGGTGATGGCGGTGGCGGTGGTGGACTTGGGCACCCACAGCCGCCGCTCGGAGGAGGGTGAGGTGGAGGCGTGGGCGGTGGTGGTTTTGGAGGGCCGCCGCCGCAGGGAGGCGGTGGTTGAGGGGTGGCCGGCGGGGGACAGCCGCCGCCGCCGGAAGGAGGGCTTGGGGGTTTTTCCGGCGGGTTTTGTGGTGGAGGGCCGCCGGGGGGCATTCTTTGACGCATATGCATTTACTCGGAACTCCCTTGCAGCTGCCCGAGAGGAAGCCTTCAGACTCGCATATGGAAGCACAGTTTCTGTCTGCTAAGCAGATGCCGTGGAAGATCTTGCTTGGCGTCTCGCAGAGAACTGCTTCCACGTGAATGATTCCATTGCTATCTGTTTTATGAACATAAGATAATCAGAAAAAAGTAAATGCAGACAGAGATAGATAATCAGTGATGTGTATAACCTGATAGGAGGTGATGAAGCAGCAAGACAATTGCAGACCATATTATGACATGCAATTTTTTTTTCCTTTTATTTTTAGAGTAATTAAGGTTCGTTTTCTTGCACGTGTTTAACACCGCACTGCTGCGTGGCTGTCTATAAATAGTTCAAAAAAGAAAAAAAGTGGAAAACCCTTAATTCATGCCAATCATCTCATTCTCAATACTCGCAGACGAGGTTGTCATAAATAAAACTTGCTGTTTTTCATTTCCTGCATGGTAGTTTTTTTCCCTCTATTTTCTTTGATTATGTTGAAAAATGAATTTAATGAGAGCCCAAAAAAGTAATAATCTTAACATAAGTGGTTAAAAAATGAGATTCCAACATTTTCGCTATTTATTTCCGTTTCTCACATATCATTTCGGACCCAGATATTCTTCAACTTGGTGAACTTGGCGACAAAAAGTCCACTTGTTGACGATGTCATAGGATCAAACCTTAAAGTCATGGGTAATCTCGCTTGCTTACAAGGCCAATCCTTTGCAGCGGCTATGTCCACCAGCGCTGCAACAAGTGGTCAAAATAGCCCATAATACATACATGACTCAAGTTGATGTGCATCATTGTCTCTTGGCAATCCACTTTTGGGGGCCTTACAGCATAAATATGAGAGCTATACGCTCATGACAATTGACAAAACAGAATAGATTAGAGCTCTATTCTACGTTTGGTCGTCATAAGGTCAATTCTTAGGCTAGCTATAAATAGGACTCATAAGATCTCCACGCCACCACTACCATCACCTCTAGACCTCTACGGGTTTCACCCTCACACACTACTTGTGCTATCTGATCGCCTTTACTCTACCGTATTTCTTCTAAACGCATGCAAATTATCATCATACAAAATGGAAGAGAAGGAATAATGAAAAGATCAGTAGTGTAGTGAAAAAGCAAACCTGCAAAGGTCCGTTGCGAAAGGAACTTCTCTACCACCTCTTCATTCTGAGCAACTGTTAAACTTTTAATGCAAAAAAAAAAGTATATGTTCAGATGAAAGAATATGTTAACCTCATAGGTAATTTACAAAAGAAACCTGCAAGTGCTGTAGACAAGGTATCCCCCAACTCTTAGCAATCTAAACCCATTAGTTAGCAGCTTTAACTACAGAAACATTGTCATTCAGATTTAGGGATACGTTAACAACGTAAAAAGTGCATGGACAGTGAAAGAATACTATGCACTTAACCGCATGAAGACATACCTGAAGGACAGTCAAGTCATCGGTCCTCTCAGCATCCAACACACGGCGCGTAAATGTAGACCAGCCCCATTGCTCAAACTTCTGGATGTGTTTAACTGAACCGTCATGCGTGCATTCTGCATCCACAAGAACCTAGACGAAATTAAAAAAGAAAAGAAGAATACGCTTTTAGTTGAACTTGGATGCCATGATGAGACAGAACTAAGAGATACTCTAGAAAATCAACACAACTTTACTTTATCATAGCCAGATTCTGAAATCTCATATTCATCAGCTATTCGGTAGATGTCACATTTGTTTGAACCAACCACCCCTGAATCACATCCATAGTATATAAGCTCTGGATCTTCAGACTGCATTTTGGAAGAGCTACGATGTCGAGCTTTCGCCAATCTCTTTCGTTCTTTATATGGCTTGTGAGGAGTCCATTCCTTGAATTTCTCCAGATTCTGTTCTGCTTTTGAATTTCCTGCTGCTGACATCTCCCCAAGAATAGACAAGTAACAATGAATTCAGACCAGCATTTTCTAAGATTAATTAAAACTTAGGGGTTCGTTTTACCTTCAATACCTGACACATGGTCAGCATGAACCCTTGAAGGGAGAAGTGAAAATTTTGTTCCATCAGCAACGAAAAGACGGCAACGGTCTCCAAGTGCGTACTTGAGCAATATTGTTCTCGTAGCAGCTAGCCTATGCCTAGCAATATCAACACCAGTCACAGAGCCCGAATTACCAATAAGGTCCAATAACATACAAAGTTTAGCACCTGTAAGGACATTAGAAAAGTAAATAGAAATAATGAATCGAAAAAAGAACACTGAAGGCTGAAGAGCATGTGTACAGAACGGAGAGCGTATCGAGTCAGAAGAAGCCTCACCTGGGGCAGTACATAGGTCAAGTACAAGATCTCCAGGTGATACATCCAAAGCCAAAACAGCAGCTGCTGAAGATGCATCGATGCCATATATCTGCAATATGAAAACAAGTACAGATATTACAAGTGCTCTTTGGCTAAAATCTCTTGACATTGTAAATCATAGTCAAACGTAGTAAAAGAGGCAAGAAATAGAGCCACGAAAGGTAGAAAGAACACACATCGGACAGATGCTTACGAAAAGTAATTCAGGGATATGAATGAACAAATAGACGCAAATTAAAACAAAATGTGATGTAATGAACCCCATCACATATCTTTAGATTAAGAACAAACACGGAACCTCGTATTCACCTTTCCTTGTTGATATGCCTTAGTGCCCGCAATACGAACATCGTGAGGAAGACGATAGAAGTTAGGTAGCCAAGTAACTTGTGCAAGCTTAAGCTTGATCTCAGCTTCGAATTCCGCGAGGTGAGCTTCACATCCAGGTTTTAACCTTCAATAACGGATAAAGAGAACATCCCAATCAATTACTACAACCTCACAGTTAATTCAATAACAAATAATCGTTGAGTCCTCACTTTTCACCTGCCATTTTCGTCCTAATTGAAAAATCTGGCTGAAGAAAAAAAAAGAAAGTCTAGAAAGCAGAACTTCAGTACCTGATATAACGTGGGAGAGCAGAATCGGAAGCAAATTTTCTGTAAACATGGGGATCCAATCCGTTTTGTTCCAGAAAATCAACAAAGGCTTTAGGAAGTTGTTGCAAACTATTGTCTTCCTCCTCCATGTCTCGAGCTCGACGATGAAGCAAAAGCTACTTAGAGTCGCTCGCCAAGAGAAGACTGAATCTTTTTCACATAATTTGATTTAGGGTACATCAACCGATAACTAATTTGCGAATAAAATGTTGTTAGTCACACTCACACGTCGAAATTTTTTTTTATTGATATTCTTGGGTCAATTCGAAATCAGATCCCTTTAAGGATTTGATTTCGAATTCAGGTCCTGTTTAAGAATTTTTTAGGTTAAAGGACCCATTTTGTGTGGTGTAAAAAAGTGGTATGAAAAATATATGAACTGGTATAGAATGATTGTTTTGTGTTACAAACTTTCAACATACTGGTATGTCAGAGCAATAAAGTGGTACTGCAGAAAATAAACTGGTATCAGATGATCATAAACTGGTATCGGATTATGGTTTTGTGGTACAGAATTTCAACATACTGGTATGTAAGAGCAATAAAGTGGTACTGCATAAAAATGGGTCCTTAAAACTAAATATTTCCGAAGAGGGTCTGAACCCTAAATTATACTTATGTAGGGGCCTGAAATGAAAATGCCCCTTGATTCTTTTACTTTTTACTAATAATTGGCAAAATACAACATTTTTCTTTGATTGCATTCATGAATCATGATATTAATTATTACTTCAGTCGTCATAATTAGATTAAGTTTTAAAATAGTTAATGGCCACCAAAGCAAGATGGAAGATAGATATGGAGCAAAAGGAAGAATAATGGGGTCTTTACACGTAAATACCTATTTGGATAAAAATTTGTAATTTAGTATCATGTCAGTATTTTTTTATGTGTACCTAATAGAATGCACATAGGTACCCGATCCGCCGCAGCTACGCCATTTAACACATTTAAATACCATATAGCAACGTATTGTGGTACGTAATACGTATAAACGCGTGACGCGGTACGCAATACACGCATAAAAAGGTACGGCAATATTTCGAATTCAATTTTCAATATTTTTTATTTATTGTAGGTGATTTTATTGATTAATTTTCTCAATACAGTGTTGTTGGTCTATGTTGTTGCTGGTGCTTGGAAGAATACCCAATTGAGTAAACAAATCAGTACGTATGTCAGAAATTTTTACAGATAGGTACCCGTTTTACTGTTTATACCAATTTTCTAAGTCTTGTCGTACCTTTTTATGTGTGTGTTGCGTACCACGGCACGCGTTTATACGGTACCCTAACGGTTACTATATGGTACATGTGTTATATATGACGTACCATTTTCTCAACGTATTACGTACCACAATACGTTGTTATAGGGTACCTAAAATGTTTTATATGGTGTACCTGCGGTGGATTGGTTACCTATGTGCAAAAACATTATTTTATTAGGTACCTACATATAAAAAAATACTGACAGGGTACTAAACTACATGTTTTTATCCTAATAGGTATTTATGTGTAAAGACCCTTATTATAAATATGGATTAAATATCTATACTATTATATTAAGGGTGAGAGGTGACTATTAACTGCTAGTTGGTCTGTAAAATATTTGCAATTTAACCTCTCTATTCTAATTTCGTTAATTAAATAATTATCACATTTAACCCCTCAGTTATTATACTTATACCCCTTATCATTATTTTTCTTTTATATATAAACAAATTATATTTCTATCTACTAAACATAAATTATAAATTTCAAAACTAAAATTAAAATAATTATATTTTAAGCACATACATAAAGTGTGCAGATAGTACTAGTGATGATAAATTGATTAGCCAACAAAGCTTGTTTGTTTTGGACAATATTTTTTCTTAATTCTTTTGTTAACTTTTCGATCTTGTCTAGAAATCGATGTAGTAAATAAGTCCTCTTGTATTTGGATTGATTTTTAACTATACAGCACAATATAGAGAGCTTCACAAATTTTGATGAGACGAATTTCGTTAGTGTTGTGCTATTATAAATTAGGCTTAATTATTTTTTTAGTCCCGTAAGTAAGGGTAGTTGGCATTATAGGGACCTGTATTATACGTGTTTGCAATATAGGGACTTTAAGTTTCGAAAATACGGCATTTTTAGGACAATATACGATCTGACCCGGTATTTTGACCCAAATTCGCTGACGTGGAAACCGACCCGCTGACATGTTTGAGTACACACTTCACAGATTAGCGACGGCGCTGACATGTTTGAGTACACACTTCACAGATTAGCGACGGCATTCCCGCCGCTAAAGGGGGAAAAAATAAAAAAATAAATGAAAAACAGAGTTAGCGACGGCTTTTCCGTCGCAAAATGAAAAATTAAAAAAAACCCTCAATCGGCGACAGCTTGGTGGCTCGCCGAAGAAATCTCAGGATTAGGAGCTGGGTAAGAACTCGGACCATTGCTGGCGACGAGGAGTTGCAATTCAGGTTTTAACCACTTAAAATCATACGAATCCTTTAATTTTCCTCTAATTAGATCGAAACAGTTTATGGGTTTTCATTTTTGCATCGTTAAATCAAATCCTCTGTGACTATAAACCCTAATTTCAGGAATTAAAAGCTATGAAGATGAAGAGTTTCGTTGAACTGTTCTTCAGTTGCAGAAGATTAAGAATCAGAAGAAAAAGCCCGGCGATGAAGACGGCGGTGATGACCTCGCCGGCGAAGAAAAAGCCCGGCAATCGAAACTGTTCTTCTCTCTCGTAGAAGTCCGTCCTCGCCGCCGTCCTACTCAGCCACACCGCCGAGACCTCTCACCGCGCGCTCATCACCCGATAATCCGCGCGCTCATCATTTGAAAAGAAGGTGAATAGTTGGGGTTATTCTGATCATTTTACAGTAAATAAAATGGTCCAAGCTTAACCCACCTGCAATAAGAGCGCGTGTAATCCTATTTCGGGCAAGAACTGCTGCCTGGGGGTACGGTGCAACATTAGTTAAACCATGAGGGAGTACCGTACAATAGAAAAACCACGAGGGTTTATGTGCATTTCGGCGAAACCACGAGGGGGTTATATGCATTTTAGCAAAAAAAAAAAAAGAGAGAGAGAGAATATATTTGTTGCACGCCCAAACCAAATAGTAATAAGAATTTGATTTACTTACTGTACTTGCTATTTCGAACATGTCTCATATTAATTATATATGTATAAAATCATATTCGTCGCTCCTCTAGATCATTAAGATGATCAAAGCATGAAACAGATGTAAGACTTTGGAAGTAGTTGACATCCTTTTTACTAACTCATACCAACCATGACATGTAATTTGGCAATATGACGATAATGTAGGAAAATCATTTTACTTGTGATATATACGTGTGTGTTTTGATATAGCATAGCAGTGTCAACATTATACTATTTAAATACTGCAAAAAAGATGAAGATATCGAAGTCAAGCTTAGCTGTTGTTTCGTGTTGGGCATCATATGATTCCCTAACTGATACCTAAATTTTATCTGTCCCACACACAAAATTATTTAATTTAGTTTTCTTGAAGAGTGTTGAAGACGTAGAGAGATTTGAAATTATTAGTAATTTATATATGATTAGAAACAAATGTCGTTTGGGTTGACTATGTCACAAAATAGTATTGAGACTATAGATGGCTACCATCAACTATGCGTAGAAAATTCGAATACAACTCAAGATTACTTGTTCGTGGGCGGAGATAATTATATTATATCTCAATATATAATCCACTCTCTCCCTACAGAAAAAAACATTAATAAGGTCTTGTGAATTATTCATCTCATACTGAATACTAATATTATCATGTTTGTTGTTGAAACTTAAACAGGTCCACCCTATGAAGTGGTATATACGACTTTTGAAAGTACATGTATTTAGATCTGAATTTGAATAGATGTTTTGTCTAACTCGATTGAAGAAGAAAAAATGGGCAACATCCATAGATGGACAAATTGAAATGAATACAAATCTAATTTATGATCAAGATAGGTCCACACAAATCAATTTTTTAATGCAAAGTGGTAAATTTGAGACATATCTCGAGTCTATTTTGGATCACTTTATTTGATAATTGGTCTCCAATTTATATGCAGAAACGAATTTGAATCTCCTAAACTGAAAGTATTCATGTCAGCGACCAAGTGGGAAATATCACACGTCAACAAAGGAGAACTTTTTATTTTGTCAAAAAATAATTAAAAATTCAAACTTGTTATGATAAGTAAAATATAATGGCTCAAAAAAAAATTATATGTATAGCCACCCAAATTTATAGTTCTACACGTAGCTTTTTTTTTACTGCAATTAAACTTCAATTAAAGGACCTACAATATAATATTACTGTTCTTTCAAGATTAAAAACAGTTGTTGACTTCGTTTCATTCAATAGGTCATACATAGTAGCATTTAAAAATAAGGTAACGTGTTAGAGTTACTTGAACACAATTAAGACATAGGATTAATGTTCCGATTGAAACAGCATAACTTGTGATCTACTCACGAGGCTAATAGTGTCTTTTCCATCGTAAATTATGAAAGTACATAAATAACCTCGGGAGAGCTATATATATATATATATATATATATATTCTCAAATGGTTCTTCCTACAAACAAAGAACAGAAGGAAATCGAAAAGATTATTAATATTATCAAGAAAAAGAAAATTTGATCAATGGCAGTATCATCAGAAGAACTTGGATCTCTGACCAGAGCTTTCACAGGTCCGTTATGATTTCTGATTTAGTTTCATATAAATTTTGTTATTTTTGGTAATTATGCTCATCGTATTCTTGAAAAAACAACGAGCATCATATACTCAGACCTCTCAAACATATTATTCACTTCTATGAGTTTTTCTAACTGAAGAAAGCAATGAGATTCTTTAGCTCATCATTTTTGTTTGTTTTTGTCATATCATAGTATATATTTTATTTTATAAAGGAATTAAAAAAAACAGCAATTGTTTTATTTTTAAGAAATCTTGAAATAGTTTTATTTCTATGGAAATCTGTATAATTTTGGGTTTAATTTTGATTATATAATTTGATTATATAATTAGTTACTTAAGTGACAGGAGATAGAGAGAGTATGTTCGGATTAGATATTTTAATTTCCTTAATAAAAAATCATATCTCTAATATGTCAAATTATAGTATATTAAAAATTTTTATAGTAGCTTAAAAATTATTTGTTTTCTGAAATAAATAGGGTTCATTATATTGATATAATAATTATATTTCTCCCGTAAAGAGAGGAAATATTATACATCTTTAGATCTGTCCGTCCCATAAACTCTAATTGAGAATTTGAGACAAGAGCTTAATAGTGAGTTGAAGTCAAATAGCTCGTTATTAATCTTTGCTTTGTCTGTTTTCTCTTATCAAATATTACACATCGACTAGACAAAAAATGTGATAGATCCCATATTTATGAAATTTTAAACAGGGGTCTAAATTTAAAAGAATAGCTAATATAAGCCATGAAAATATAAAAATACCAATCGTTAGTCTAAACGAATCTTTGTGTTGTGATACACAGACATTTATGGGTCAGTAATTTGTTTCTAAATTTTACATATTATTTTCTTCCTAAAGGTCTTGGTGTTGATGAGAAGACACTCATATCTATTTTGGGCAAATGGCATACACATGAGAGGCAAAGCTTCAGAAAAGAAACCCTCGATTTCTTCGTCGAAGACGAGCGCAAGTTCGAAAGGTGGGACGAGCGCCACGTCATGCAGCTGCGCCACGAGTTCTTACGGGTCAAGGTAATACGCATGTAATAACATAAGTTGTGAGCAGTTTATAAGCTTGTGGGCTACCCCCTCTATTGCCAATTGCTTTTAGAGTGGAACTCCATGGGGTTACGAATTTGGGCTTCTGGGATTGGGCTTTAATACGAATTTTATTCCCAACAATACATGCATACGCATGTAATAACATAAATTACGTACGTAATACTCTCGATATAATTGCCCGAAAATCACTCGTTCGTTTGATTCTATTTTAATTTTTTTTTTTTACCGTAGGATGCAATCGTGCTCTGGACAATGCATCCATGGGAGAGAGACGCTCGTCTACTAAGGGAGTCGTTGTTCAAAGGCCCGCAGTACAACGTGCTCGTAGAAATCGCATGCACGAGGTCGTCCGATGAATTGATGGGCACCCGAAGGGCTTACCATTCCCTCTTTCATCACTCTGTCGAGGAGGACGTCGCCTTTCACGTCCACGGCGCCCTCGAGCGTAAGGTACTATTTTAGTTTCACTGCGTTTTTTGTTGGGAAATTAAATCTGATTCGGCCTAATAAGAAGCCCATCACATAAGCCCAGATAGGGTTTCATTCTTGGCAGTATATGGAATAGCCATTAAAGTTATATGCATTGCTTTTTTTATTCCGAAGCCCAACACATATGCCCATGTGGGGTTTCAAAAATTAATTTGTTTTTTAGAGGAGGTAGTTCACTAAGGTATATGCAGATCACAGAGTCTTTACTTACGTGAGATTGAGTTTGATACTCCAACAGTGTTATTTATCTTCACACATGCAGGTCATAGAGTTTTTACTTACGTGAGATTGAGTTTGATACCTCAACAAAGTTATTTATCTTCACAAATAGAATGTATCGAGATTATAAGAGTTACCCGATGACGGTGTAGTTGGGCCATATGGGCCTCACTGAAAGCATATTGGGCCTAATGGGTCTTACGGGCTTGAGAACGACGACCTTTCTGTAGCCCGATAATTTCGTATTTGCACTTCAAATCGCGTTCATATACAGTTTACGCGCCGGGAACTATGATCAAAATTAACCGAAATGTCGTCATGTGCTCGAAATCCTGATTCGAATCGTAATAAACCCTAATTTTTTCCTTTTGCTTTTGTCTTCTTCTCCATCAGCTTCTCGTGGCGGTGTTGAGTTCTTACCGCTACGAAGGCCCGAAAGTGAACGAAGAGATGGCGAAATTAGAGGCGAAGACCATCTTCGAAGCTATAACCAAGAGCAAAGAAGAAGACAAGGAGGATAATATCGTGAGAATACTATCGACGAGGAGCAAGCTTCACATCAAGGCTGTTTACAGGCATTACAAGGAAATAAGTGGGAACTACTTAGACGAGGTACAACATGTACTATTTATAAGTTTGTACTTAAAAGAAAAAGGTCATTTTCTTACATGATATATTTATTGCTGTAATAGGATCTTGATGGCTTCGGACATCTTAAGGAGACGGTGCAATGCTTGTGTTCCCCTCACACCTACTTCAGCAAGGTAAAGGTTATTAATTTTTGTTTTTCTTGTGTTGATAATGAAATAAATGTAATACTTGTTAGTTATTGAACTCTTTTTAAAGGTTTTGGACGAGTCTTTGAGATTCGATTCGGACGAGCTTAGCAAAGAAGCGTTGACGAGGGTTATTGTGACGAGGGCCGACGAAGATATGAAGATGATCAAAGACGAATATCGTCGTGTCCATGGCGTGGGACTTGCCGATAAGATTGAAGGTGCGGCTAATGGAAATTATAGAGATTTCTTGCTTTCTTTGATTCGAAGGAGTGATTAGTTTTTAGGTTGGTTTGTTTTTTGATTGCTTGGATTTTGTTCAAAATAAGGGGAAAAAACTCTTCTATGTTAATTATGATTAAGTATATAATTACGAAATGATTATCATTAAGAAATATTATGGTAATACATCTATTCGATTATATTAAGGATGGGGTTAGTATAAACCGTCAAACGGACCGTCAATTAATCTTAATTAAAAAAAATTAAAATTAACCCAATATCTTTAATCAATTACTATTTGACTCCATTATTTTTAGTTAAGATTAATATGAGATATCTATTTATTATAGATAGACTGTCAAAATGGGCAGGCGGGGCGGGCCGACACGTAGCCCGCAACTGGCGGTAGCGGGCCTGGTGGGCTTAGCCCACCCGTTTTAAAATAAAAATAAAAATAAGGAAGAAATAATAAAAATAGGAAAAAGTAAGAGAAAAATAATAAAAAATAGTAAAAAATAATAAAAAAATTAGGAAAAAATAAAAAAAATGAAGAATTCAAATTGGAAAATGTATCTAATTCGACTTTTTTAATATTAATTTATTTATATTATTAAGTACCAACCATAGCTTAAAAGTATAAAAACAAATATATTTTATTTATAAATCTTATAATTTAATATAATTATATATATTTTATTTTTTGGCGGGCCTGCCCGTGGCCACCCGGGCCCAGCCCGCCAAAGCCCGTGGCCCGCGGGCCTAAAAATTTACGGACCGCCCCGCCCGTAGGCCCATTTTTTTTCCGGAAACGATAGCTTAAATTTCATATGGACTAAATAGTCCAAGAGGTCCCTCCGGTAATATCGACCCGGAAGAGAAACGAAGGCCACACTGAGCACGAAACAACCAAACGGAAAGAAAAACGGACAGAAAACAAGATACACGGTCTTCAACTAGAAGACGCCACAAAATAGATATTAAGCTAAATCTACGATACTCATCACTTTCTTCGGTCTAGACTACGAGTATCTCCTGCCCCAGTGGGCTCCAGTTCCACTAAGGGAGAAAAGACTCCAACGAGGGAGAAGAAAACTCCCGGCCGGGTGGGCCGGGATACCGGAGCTCCCAACTCGGGAGACCCGTGGGAGAAAGGCGAGTGGTGGCGAGGCGGAGCCGGCAAAGGCGACGGAGGAGATGGCAACGGCGGCGGAGGAGATGGCAGCAACGGCGGAGACAGCAAACAATGCGGTGGCAGATGCGGCGTGGAGAAATCACAAGCAAATTTTTTTTAATATATAAACGAAACAAAGAGAAAAAGAAAAATAGAAAATGGGAGCTCCCTCACCTCCATAGAGGTGGAGGAAGGGGAGGGGCGGAGATAATAGAGTAGGTGGCAGCTTGGATTTTTGGGTTTTTTTTTACGGTTAATTAGATTTCAGGTATAGTTTCGATAGTTTAGTTATGATTTAGGACCCAATGATGTTTAAAATAGGGTTAGGGATCTATTTGAAGTTTGATTTTAAAGTTAAGGACCAATTTTGAAAAAAATGACGCATTTGCCCCTTTCTGTTGCGGAAATTACACAGAGTTGCCATCGCCTTCTTCAACCATGAAGAAGTGGTATAGACTGTACATGAAGTGGTACTGTAGACCCATGAAGTGGTACGGGTGAACAGTGAAGTGGTACTGTAGACCCATGAAGTGGTACATGTGAACAGTGAAGTGGTACTGTAGACCCATGAAGTGGTACTGTTGAACAATGAAGTGGTACAAATATTTGTAGACCCATGAAGTGGTACTGTTGACCAGAGAAGAACTGGTACGGGAGACCCATGAAGTGGTACTGTTGACACAGAGAAGTGGTACATCATTTTGTAGACCGATGAAGTGGTATTGTTGAACGGAGAAGTGGTACAGAAGAATTCTTATGTGTTTCTTGTGCAAATATTTACCCGATTTCTGCAGAAACACTAAAGAATTCTGTTGTACCACTTCTTCGTTCAACAATACCACTTCATGGGTCTACAAAATGTTGTACCACTTCTCTGTGTCAACAGTACTACTTCATGTGTCTCTCGTACCAGTTCTTCTCTGGTCAACAGTACCACTTCATGGGTCTACAAATGTTTGTACGTTCACCAGTACCACTTCATGGGTCTACAGTACCACTTCACTGTTCACCCGTACCACTTCATGGGTCTACAGTACCACTTCACTGTTCACCCGTACCACTTCATAGGTCTACAGTACCACTTCATGGATCTACAGTACCACTTCCTGTTATGTTGCGCTGGATACCACTTCATGCGAGCTGGATACCACTTCATAACTACTCTTTTATGAGGGTATTTTCGTCCAACAACCTTAATTCTAACTAAAATTATGAAATTGGTCCTTTAAACTAAATAAATTCTGACAGGGGCCTGAATATTTGCAAAAATCATTGGGGGCCTGAATTCAAATCGTCCCTTTTTTTTTATGGAGAGGTTTTTCGATAGAGAGGAAAGAGAGAGATCAAAATTTATTTGACAGGTCTAATTATAGCACACATAATTGATAGTGCTAAGTATCTTATATTAGAATAGAAATGTAGGTACCCTCAAATACTGCAACCTGTCAAATATAATTAAATATAATAAATAAATAAATATAAAAAATGAAAAACATAACCCACTATCCCATGTTTATATACCATAAGTACCAACTCAAATACAATTTAATATTTTTAATCACATAATCATATATATTTAATACCGTGCATTGCACGGGTAAAAAACTAGTACTAGTAAAAAGAATAGTTTTCAATATAGATCCATCACCACCTGTTTATACTAATTAAACTTTTAATATTACAACGAATTACATTAAAACCGATCTAACCAATACTTTAATACTATTTTAAAACATCAAAATCTTAATAATTTCTCACGTTTTATCAGAAAATATATTCGTCAAATCGCGTGGGAGACTACGCGCTTAATTTGGCAAGAACTTTGAAAAATGTATTTTAGGTTGGTTTGGTATGTTTGGTAACAGTGGCGGAGCCAGAGCACTCAATGGGTGGGGTCCAGTCTAATTGGACACCACACCCTATATTTTTAAAAAAATTTCAATGGGGTCCCTATAGTGTAAAATTTTTCAATTTTGGTCCCCCACTAAAAAATTTATACAAAATTACTAATAAAAAAAAAATTTCAGTGGGGTCCAAGGACCCCACTGGCCCTTTAGTAGCTCCGCCTCTGTTTGGTAATATTGGCAAACAATTCGACCAATCGCTCCTTCGTGTCCTTTCCACATTAAAAAGATTTTATGAAGGAAAGATAGAAAAATAAGGGGATACTTGTTTATCTTAAGCATAGAAAATAATATAATACTAATAATAATTTGGGTAATTACATTACACAGAAGAGACCGAACATCTATATTCACTATTGATTACATACGTCGGAAGAAATTTCCTTGGAAATTTGCAGAAAAAAAAAGCAAGAAATCTTAAACGTTTGCACCTACGTAGGTAGACCCATATTATAATCATCGACTTTCTTGCAACTTCTTGCGTTCGTGTGTATGCGTGGGCACAAATTAATCCATTCCATGCGACGAATTCTGGCTGGTGGACGCGCGTGCATCGTCGTAAAGATTCAATTTTGAATTTCCAATCGCCGACGCGTTTTTTTTATCCTTGTAAGATTCTCGTTTACCCCCTCATTGCCCATCTTTTGATCAGTTTTTAATTCGATATGGGCATTCTTTATATATGTAATGTAGCTCTTTTGTTCTTTCTGGATTAATGCAGAGAGAAAGAGGTGCTCGGAGATGTGATGTCTTCATGATGAAGGTGGTAGGAAATTGTTTCTTGGTTTTTGTCTGAATATCAGATGCTCGACAAAATGTCTGTTCAACAAGAAGATGAGGAAACCAATGACAATCTCAGCGGTAATTTAGTTATACCTTTTTTTCTTTATTCGTTTTTCATGTGATCAATGAGCTATTACATTGAGCTTTTGCATCGTGGTCATTACACGTCGGCGTAAATGCGATACGATTCATGACTGCTGCTATGGTACGTCTCCTAAAACCAATCTGTAATGGGAAGTAACTTAATGTAATATGCATTGGTAAGATAAGTTGATGTAGCATAGTTACTCTTCGCAGCTACAGCTGAAACAGGTTCTTGCCTTTATGACCTTCTCAAACTAGAAGATTGTGAAGAATGGGATAACAACAGCCCTCCAAAGGAATGGCAAAATCCTTTCTCCAGTAAGTAACTTGTTGTCTTTTAGTTTTTGTTTTTCTTTTTGTTATTTCCTAATAGTAATGTTATGCGAATAGTGTGTTAATTGGGCATATCGCATAGTTTATGTAATGCATACCGTTCCCATATAGTTGCAAACTTAAAGCTGCTTCCTTAAATATTTTCAAGTCTTGTACAATAGAAAAGGTCATAATATGTTCGTCTCCATATATGGATAATCGAACGGTTTTAGTGTCAACTTTTCTCTATCAACCTTCTTTGTTTGCATGTAATACCTTTTTGAAAAAAACAAACTCTTTGAATTTGCTGCTCTTTTGTCGAATTAGGCCCCCATTCGAGGCTTGAGAGTTTACTAATCGAAGCGGGAAATGGATTCTGTGCAGACTGTGGATCGCCAGATCCGAAATGGATGTAAGCCTTTCTTCGATTTATTGCTCCTAAATAAGTACGGTATGTAGAAAATCGAACATTATAATCAGTCATTGCATTTCGTACAGATCTGTTAATATTGGAGCATTCATCTGCATAAAATGCTCGGGAGTCCATAGAAGTCTTGGAGTTCATATATCAAAGGTTTCAAACTCAGACCTTTGTCCAGTTTTTGATTTGGCTTACTCAGTGATGTTTTCGTAAGAATTTCCAATACATCATTGCTTATCAGGTCTTATCCTCGAAGCTCGACGAATGGACCAACGAACAAGTCGATGCCCTAATCGAATTGGGAGGAAACAACGCAGTGAACATGAAATATGAAGTCAACATCCCCGACGACTATAAGAAACCTAAACCAGATTCTTCCACCGAGGAACGAACAGATTTCATAAGGTAATAAATAAATAACCTTTCGAATCCAGTAAGAAACGGTTTTTTTCTTACGCCAGAGAATCGAATCTTCTCTGCCTTTATTCAGGAGAAAGTATGATCTGAAGCAGTTTTCAAACCAAGACGTAGAGTTATACTGCCCATTTCCATATCCATCTTCCTCACACAACCGTTGCTCAAGCTGGAGCTCTCAGCAACCGCAAGAGAAGAAGTGCAGCGAGAAACAAAATAAAGGCACTCGAATATACGACCTTGGGAACGCCTTTCGCCACAGCTGGAGAAAAAGCGAGCAAAAGGGTCCAAGGAAATCCATGTCCATGGTAATGAATACCTCACAAAGTGCTTAAGTTGTAGAAGATGACAAATCAGTGCCATAATTTCTTGCGTTTCTTGATATATAGGCGGGCATGGTGGAATTCGTAGGACTGATTAAGGTCAACGTAGTTAAAGGCACCAACTTGGCTATCAGGGACATGGTGTCGAGCGATCCATACGTCGTCATCTCCCTAGGAAATCAAGTATGACTCAAATTCTTGAAATTCTTTTACGTATGTAACGAAACCACTTCGACCGATTTTTCTTCTTTTTTTTCTTGCAGTCGGTGAAGACCCGTGTGATAAAGAACAATCTCAACCCTGTTTGGAACGAAAAGCTAATGCTTTCGATCCCAGAAAGCGTTCCTTCGCTAAAGCTGGTTAGTTCCCATATATATGCTTAGAAGATATATATCTATAACTGCTGCTAATAAAGGGGGCAAATGGTGCCATTTTGTCTCAGCTTGTGTACGATAAGGACACATTTTCGACGGATGATTTCATGGGAGACGCTGAGATTGATATTCAGCCATTGCTCTCAGCTGCGAAAGCTTCGGAGAGCAGCAGCTCGTCGATGAAGGAGCTTGGGAATTGGAAAGCTTGCAAGGACAACAATTTGGTGAAGGACAGTGCTATAGTGTTGGAAAATGGAAAGGTGAAGCAAGAAATTGCCATTAAGTTGCAGAACGTTGAGAGGGGAGTTTTAGAGATCGAGCTTGAATGTGTACCTCTTACACAATAGATTGAAGGAAGAATGGGCGGCTATTTCCATTTTTTGTGCTGATTTTTTTATACGCTGTTTTTGTATATATTTTCCATTCCACTAGTTTCAAATATGTGTAGCGTTTTGTAATTTATTGTTACGTGCTAAGACATCATAGTGGTATGGTATAGAGAAACAAACTGAGCCTTTGCGATAATAGAACATTACAACTTTCTAACTTATGAGGATTCGAATCATTGAGGTGAAGTTTCAAAGACATACCTAATATTCCCATTTTTTTCCCTTCCCACATATTGGGGGATTTGGGGTAATTTCCTCAACTCTTCTCACGATAACGTCACTCTTCATCTCTTTACTCTTCGTCATAAAGCCGAAGATTCGTTAGACACTAAAAAAACACATGGGATGGGAATTTCATTTCATCACACAACACAACAAATACAACGAAAGGCACCACAGCTGTATGCTACATGCAGGTTACAAGTTAATACCTCATATCTATTGAGCAATCAATCTTCACAAGGCTACAATTAAAATTATCATTCATCATATCACATGCAATCTCATTCACACGCTAGAGCTTACGACAACCACAAAGGAATGTACGTTATTACATTACTTACTGATGATGTTGTTCTTCTTCGGGCTCTTCCTCCTCTTGAAGAAGATTCTCTCTGTTGTCGTGTGCCCAGAAACCGCGGACGTCTATAAGCATGCTCGCTACAGTCCCGCCTTGTTTGCAAACCAAAAGATCGGCCAGCGTTATGTTTAGAGGATCGGATGGTTTCACCATGTCCCAGATTTCATCTCTTACGTCTTCGATACACAGCTCGTAATTACCTCCCTCGATCCATTTCTGGTGCACATCCCTGTTCATTGCAGATGAGGAAGATTGATATTCGGTTTTATTTCCATAATGAGTAAAAATAGTAGCTGAATGTTCTATTCAAGACAATAGTAATGGACTCGCTCAAATTGCTAACGGTCCAATTATAAAATATATATAACTTAGATCAAAACGTGGAAAAACTTGAGATAAGAAATGGGATTGTTGCACCCAACCCAACTGATCTAAATGAATGCGTGCGCTTTGAAAGCCAAATAATTTGTATACTGGGGTCACTGTTCAGAATTACCCGATTTTAACATCTTTCCAGTATGTGAGCGAAATCAACTCTTTTTCTTGCCAATCACATATATGAAAGGAGGACGAGAAATAAATTTAGAGGTTAATCTCAAAAGTCAAACCTGAAGAGGGTGTGGATATCTGCAGTTGTGAGGAATCCCCTTCCATTAAGATCAAGGCAACGAAACAGATAGGTTAATCCTTCTGGAGTGTCTTTGTTCTCCAGAGCCAGGACGAAGTCAAGGAAACTCTCAAAATCCATCTCCCGAGAATTTCCACCACCACTTTTTCCACGCCGGATGTGCTCGTCAAAAACTGTTCGTATATGAAGTAAGATCATTTCAAATATCGCATATTGCGAAACCTTCAAATATGATGATTAATAAACAAAAAGAGATGGGCCACAAATGAAGCAAGTATGCTAAATACCAAGGGAATTTAGGGTGGGGAAGACTATGGAGAAAACTAAGCAACAGAAAGGGACAGCAGGAGAGACAGAAAAGGAGTGAGAGACCTCTCTCAATGAAAATATCTGTTAAAGTGCCATCCGCATATTCTCGAAGTTCCTGTTTGCTCAGAGTTCCATTCATGTCTTTATCAAGTGCAAGGAACATATCTGCATGCATGACATCATCATATGGTTATAAGTAATATAGAATTAGGAAATGACCACAACAAGGTGACATACAACACAAATTTTCTCAACCATGGTCTCATGCAGGGAGATCAAACATATAAAATCAATCTAAGCATCAGGAAGAAAATAATCATTCTTGTTTTAAAAATGAGCTCATAATCATTCTTGTTTTAAAAATGAGCTGGTTTCATGTAGAAGACAAACATTGTGCTGAATCCAAGTCGGAATCAATAAGCAGGAAATTTGGAATGCCGGAAAAAGAGAGAAAAAAGAACTTCAGAAATATATGATGCACTAGCGATGTTACATCAACATCAACAAAGATAGGACAAAATTTGAAGATTGGAATGCATCAAAAGAAGGAAGAGTCAAACTGCTAACCACATATGCGTTGGGCAGAAGTCAATGAAAACCAGTTTTCAGCCTGGTCAGAATCAGTAACTTCCTCCTCGCTTTCCTGTAGAGGTGGAAAGAAAAAGGCAGGTATAGTAAGTCAACTAACAACAATGCAATGACAATGTAAAACGGATATATCATGTTAGACTTCGTGGATATGTTTTAAACAAGATTCTAATTAATCTGGTTGTACTTGAAAGACGAGATTTCTTAAACGTGCAGTAGCACCATATATCACCTGGTGTAATTCCATCAGCTCCTGGAGACAATTACTTAGAAGAACTTTCTTTATGCAAGCTTTCCCTGTAAATTGTAGGAATTGTGTATTTTTACTAAAAAACTCATAAGACTTAACAAACTGCAAAGCACCTCAATAAATCTTAATAAGATCTGACCAACCTCGTTTACTTGGATCACAGAAGAAGAAGAATTTGTGAGCAGCTATACGACAGTACATCTGCACAAAAGCTGCTGGCATATCCCTTAGTTGTGCCAAATTAGGAATAAGACCTCGAATATAGGATTCCATTTCCTGTATTACACAACCAAAAATGAAGAAAATTGCATATTGGTGCTACTAAAATAATCAAACGCTTGTCAAACTATCTCCCTCTAAAACTTAAAAGCACAAAATGTCAAAAGAAGCTACATGTGGTAGAAGGAAGCCATCAGAATCCTCATCCAGCTCACTCATATCAATCCTGGCTTGAGTGAGAGAGACCTGATGGGCAAACCAATAAAAATAAGCAGGCTATAAAACTCCCAGCTCTATGACGATATGGAAACAAGTAACTATAGAACTAGGTCATAATTTGACTGACGAAATGTGCTAAAAAATATTTCGAAGAGTTATTGTTTGATAGCATGTGGGGGTATAAAACATAGCAATACATACCGTTCGCATAACATAAAGATAGAAAGGTAGGATGGCAATTCTTCCTGATTCATCTTTCTCAAACTTCATGAAGTTTGAAGGACTGAAAAACCGTTTGCATTTGGGGCCTATTTGCTCCGCACAAACAGAGGCTATGTGGCAGAAATCTTCATAGTTCATCTAGAGAATTACAACCAAATATTCCAGTGTAACTTTTATTTACTGAAGCAAAGCGTACAACTTTCAGATTCTATCATGTTGTAGGTTAACATCATGTGTAAGGAAAGAACAAAAAACACAGAAACTGATACGTATAAGAGGAAGATCCACTTAATGCCTATGTAGTCGCATAATTCATTTCACGAAAGCTGTAAAGCAAGAGATAATACATGCAAACTAAAAAGGGAAAGCTAGATTGAGTCTGCGCTTTTTCTTCATATGTGATGATACAAGATAGATTAATGCGACGGATCGAAACTGATGTGCAGCTAGCTGTTAGAGAAAATTTCAGCTATGTCGCAGTTCAACTAAGATATTTTAACATACCGTACTGGAGATCTTCGCCCTTCGGTGATAAAAACTCTAGATTATGACATACTTAGATTCGTGAAGTCAAGACCAATGAAAAAGAACCAGCATGCCATAGCAAGAAGAGCAAAAAAATACTGCCTATTCGTGCTGAACCAACTACTGACTTATCATCAACTATGTGTGTCCAACAAGTTCCCATATATATTCACAACACCACAGCAACTACAATCCGATTCAAATAAGAGCTCGATCGACAGCTAACCTTTTCTGCGCCAGTTGCATCATCAATTACACAATTTTCCCTTAGGCAAAGCCACATTGTATCCAAATCATCAGCATTAAGCAGGAGATCAGATTGTTTCTGGCAGAAGAAAAATAATCACTGTTAACCATTGGTCTAAAACACTAAAAGATAAAGCAAATATATAAGTAAGAAAGTAATTTACTCATCCGATATAACAAGGGAACTTTGGAAAAACACTATCCCAACGACTAAAATAAGAAATTACTATCCCACAAATTCAAGCAAAATGAGTCAGAGACTTGAAACACAACATTGCACACTGCATGAGCCAAACGACAGAAATACCTTAAGAAACCGATATTTCGCAAGCCTCTGAACCCTTTGACTGATAGACCCTTCTTCAGGTTTCTGAAAATTCAAGGAAAAAAAAAAAGAACACACAACTGAATATATAATCAAGGGTTATGGAAAAAACCAACAAGGCAGATATGAAATATACCTTCTTGTAAAATGCTGGGATGGTGCCAGCTTCAACACTTTTCTGTTGCTTCTCTTTAAATATATCCAGCAGAATTCTCTTGATTTCTAGCTCTGAATAGCAGAAATAGGCTCATGGTCACAATTGGTTCTCAAAATAAAGAAAGCTAAAGTATGATGTACATAAAAATATAGGAAAAGGAGAGAATAATCAAACAACTCAATTTCAATCCCTAAAAGCTCGTCCTGTTTAATAATCATATGAGCGACACTAATACATATTTTCCTGTTCATACTCGAGCTATGCTAACTCAGTCTAACGTACCATACATTTATACGTTGCTAAAACGGAAAAAATTATTTACCCCGCTGGACTATATCTGCGCCACTTTCTTCTACACTAGATAAACAATTAGCTCAATTCGCGCTCAACGCCTCACGCTCATCAAAAACTCAGATTCAAATCGAATTCTGATTCGTAACATTTCATCTCGTCTAAATTCATCTCAAACCCTAATCAGAAAAGTCACGAACATACCCATTAGTGCTTCGGATCCAAGACCAGAACCCACGTCTACGTCTGATCGATCCAATGAACCGACGCAGGTTGCGCACCCAAAGCATCGACGACGCAGAAGGAATTCTCCTCTGCGCCGAGGCGTCGCCATCACTCGAACCACTGTACATTTCTCAATTACTGCTATAGCAACCTTCAAGCAAACCCTAGTCCGTCTCTTACGAGCTAACGCTTGCGTGGGAAACACGAATCGAATTGACGAATAGCAGAAGCTGAAGCTTTTCTTTTCCCTTCAGCTAGCTTAGAGCGTAATCGGTTGCACAAATGAAAAAACACAAAGCACAACCAAGTCGCTGGACTGTATGACCATTGCTTTCACCATCCATTCCTATTAGTTTAGTTTGAAATTGAATATTTTCTTCTATAGAGAGGTAGATTATCTATTTTTTAACATTACAAGGTTGTAACTTGTAACTAATCAAGATGCCACAAAACTAACATCTCTTGTAAACGAATTTAATTTTAAATAGTTTTAAGGATTCTTTTGCAATTACTTGCATCTTAAATTCTTTTACGTTTGGATGCTCTATCTACTCTATAAGTTTTACCTAATTCATTAATTCGTGAGAAGATATTGAACTTCTTTTATATTCGAAAAAGGTTTCAATAGGGATCTCTGAATTAGATGTAGGTTGAAGTCTTGTAAGACAAAGGTTATTGAAAAAGGGAGTTACTATTCATCGCCCCCTTTTTCCTAGTCACCGCCCCCTAAAGGGCTGGAAAAAGACGTTTTTGCCCTTATGATATTTAAATTAATTTAAAAAAAAAACTAACTAAATATATAATTTCAGTACGAAATACTGAAAACTACATACACAAATAAATTCGAACGATCGATCGATACGAAAAGAAAATATTTTGTTTTAACATTTTCGGACCGATCGATCGATATTTTAGGACCGATCGATCGATATTGTCGTAAAAATCATTCGTACGTAGATGAATTAGCGAACTCGGATCGAAATAGTTTGAAAAAAGTCCTGACCGAACCAAAATTTCGGCCGGCGCTTGGCACGGCCGAACAATAATTTCGGCCGCCACAAGGGACTTTTCCAAACTATTTCGATCCGAGTTCGCTAATTCATCTACGTACGAATGATTTTTACGACAATATCGATCGATCGGTCCTAAAATATCGATCGATCGGTCCGAAAATGTTAAAACTTAATATTTTTTTTTCGTATCGATCGATCGTTGGAATTTATTTGTGTATGTAATTTTCAGTATTTCGTACCGAAATTATATAATTAGTTAGTTTTTTCTTTTTAAATTAATTTAAATATCATAAGGGCAAAAACGTCTTTTTCCAGCCCTTTAGGGGGCGGTGACTAGGAAAAAGGGGGCGGTGAATAGCAATCCAGTTGAAAAAATGGAGCAAAAACACACCAAATAAATAAAAGTGGTACACTAAATGACAAAGTGATGAACACTCCAAAATCAATCCACAAAAATAAACATCTTTAGTGATGAAATGAAAGAGTAGCCGTTTACATTTCCCCGAAGCGATCGTAGAGCTTTCTTCAGCTGCAATGGAAACAAAACTAACTATATACAGGAAACATCTTAAGACACAAACTCAATCTCCATTTGTGTCCTTTCCCTGTATCCGTGATCCGAGTCTTCTAGCAGTTCGTTTTATAGCCATTTGCTTCTGTCGTTGACGATTACTTTTCCTTTTACTGCACATCAAGAAACGTAGCAGAGAACATCAGTCATCATATCAACAAACTTCAATCTTATAGCTATTATACTACTTGAATAAACTATAGGGATAGTCACAATCTCGCACAAAGTTACCAAGCTTTAAAAGGTGCATAGTTTCTCCTTAGAAAATTGCAATATTTCCTCATTTTCGAATGTTCAATGCTACAGATGGACGTCTTTGAAGATTGAGATTTGATCAAAAATCTATTTATCAGTTCAATTAATTATCGGGATACTCTAATATTGAGGGGCACATGCTCATTTTCCACCAATAGTAAGCCAAATCCCAACCAATCAGTGTCTTTCTCATACATATTCACAACATAGAAAGGATAAAGAGAAGTTTTTTAGTACCTAGCAAGCAAAAGGCCAGCAGTGACAGCCATGCCACCGATAGCCCACGACACTCTTTCGTTGCCTGACAAATTAGCAATCCACTGCTTCAAATCTTCAACGAACCATGCACTCTCCTTACCAGGGAGACTATTGGACTCAGAAGATTTCCATGAATTGGCTATATAATCGAGACTATCCTTTTCACCGTAGCACGACGTTTCTTGGCCCTCAGTATATGGCTTGACAGAGAAACCAGCGATTTGGCAGAGCTCAGTTCCATTTGAAATCCACTCTGAAGCCCTACCGCAAACAAAGTCGCCTACTCCACAAGGCACCAATACCTGAAATAATTGCCCAGTCAGCAATAATATCTTACAGAGATAGTAACATAATACATCATGAACTGAAACCAAAGCAAACTGAAAGAATCATTAGACCTGTGACTTTGCATCCATGGAGAAGAACGCGGTGGAGCATGCTTTATACACACTGTCGCAAAACGTTGAGCATATACGTGGAGGTCCATGTTGGACGCCTACTCGAGGATCACAGATGGAACATTCCAAGAGTTCCCATAGGTGCAAGCACTCTTGGCTAGCTTCCCCTGATGAAGCTAGTCTTCTTAAGGCTAAGAAGGCAGGAAGTGTTTGTGAGGCATCACAACATGTCTTTTTGCGAAATACCCTGCAATGGGTGAGATCTCTAGGCCCTTTGTTTGCACTCTTGGGAGGCTTTCCTTCATTTTCGAAAGGAGGAAATCTCCCGCCCTGAGAAATGCATACCCCATCTGTTTTACCTGCACTGGTTCAAACTAGGCTAAAATTTTGGAGCGTGCAGTAGGATGGGATTATGTTTGGCATGCTAAATTACTGCGTTTTACGCAATAAGTGATCAATCAATCAAGTAGATTCACTTCAGTAAAATAGAAGCACGCTCAAACATGAATTTTTTCAGCTTGACAATATTTAGGGATGAACTCGATTTTATTGAGTATTGACTAGTAAATACTTGAATATTGGTGAAACTCAAGATCTTCAATCTTCCTGGACACTTTCTAAGACCCAATTGAGGGTTCTTCTTTATCAGCCAATTTCAAATCAATCAAACTCAAGCTCAACTGCGGCAACGCACAGATCAAACAATCTTGGATACAAATTTCAGGCTATTCCACTCAAATTTTCAGACCCCTCAACTTATAAGCACCAACGTTATCAAGACAACTAACTGGTTACAGAACGAAGCTAAACGCGCGAAAAAGGGCGAACTCAGAACAAAAAAGCTTATTGCCTAAATAACGGAAACAGAGAATGAAATAATTTACCATATACGTGAACGGAAATGAAATTGAAGAAAGCGAGCAACAGAAAGGCGAAGTAGTGAAGAAGCGTCATTTCTCTTGACCTTGCTAATGGTGAGCCGGCCTCATCGATGCATTGCTGTCTTGTTCTACCATTGAAATTAAGGTTCATTCACCGCCCCTTTTTACTTATCACCGCCCCTAAAGGGCTGGAAAAAGACATTTTTGCCCTTATGATATTTAAATTAATTTAAAAAGAAAAAACTAACTAAATATATAATTCCGGTACGAAATACTGAAAACTACATACACATATTCGAACGATCGATCGATACGGAAAAAAAAATTCGATTTAACATTTTAGGACCGATCGATCGATATTTTCGATCCTACAGTGCGCGGGCCGAACGAAATTGTCCGGTCCTACATTGGAGGGAATTTAACATGGGCTTTATTTTGGGCTTGTGAATGTGAATTAATTGAAGGGATTTTAAATTGAAGAGTTGTCCCACATTGGAAAAACAACATGGTTTCACCCACCTTATATATAGATGTGGATTTTATTAGTTTAAATTAAATAGCTAATATTATGCCACATGTAAGTCGCTCGCGTGCGCGCGCAGGGGGGTACAAATCAGGCCGACTTGTGTGCGAGTGCGCGACCCGCGCACACGAATGCCGGGCCGAGAATAGTGGGCCTGACCAACCCCCGTTTTGCTCCGGTTTTAGCTTTTATTCCTCCCGGTATTAAAAAAAATAAAAATACGGTCGAACGAAATTTGCGGCCGGGCCTGTGCACGGGCCGAACTCAAATTTCGGCCGGGCTGTGCACGGGCCGAACTGAAATTTCGGCCGGGCCTGTGCGGGCCGACCTAAAATTTCGGCCGGGCCTGTGCGGGCCGAACGAAATTTTCGGTCCTGCAGTGTCCGGGCCGAAAATGTCGATCGGCCAGCACACAGCCCGGCCGAAAATTTCGTTCGGCCCGCGCACTGTAGGACCGAAAATATCGATCGATCGGTCCTAAAATGTTAAATTGAATTTTTTTTTTCCGTATCGATCGATCGTTCGAATTTATTTGTGTATGTAGTTTTCAGTATTTCGTACCGGAATTATATATTTAGTTAGTTTTTTAAATTAATTTAAATATCATAAGGGCAAAAACGTCTTTTTCAGCCCTTTAGGGGGCGGTGACAAGTAAAAAGTGGGGCGGTGAATAGTAACTCCCTTCCGTCAATATCACAAACAAAATTGTTTAATTGCAATTTGCGCCCCATAATAAGACATAATATGAAATTTTTACCTCAAAATTACGAAGTTTCTGTTGACTCACATTTTGAGAAATGAATTCAAGATGATTTTCTAAGGCCATCTCCAAGCGACACCAAAAACCAAAAAAATAAGGAAAAAGAGCTCCAATTGAACTGCAAAGTACAACCCAAAATGGGTTTTAGTGTTCTCTCTCTCCTCTTGTGAAACGCATATTTGCATTTGACAACAGTGATGCGTTTGAATTTTTCAAACTTCAATCTAGTCCCACCAATAATTATATAAAAAGATTCAGTTTCTCCCATATTACTATATTTTGCACTAACAAAATGGTTGAAAAAATTACAAACCACAAAAGTATTAAAATCGCATTCCTTTGTTCTTGTACTGCTTTATTTAATTCTCAAGATATTTGTTTTGTTCAGTGTGTTGTAATTTTATTTTCTGATGAATATCTATTTTTTTCGGTTTTTATGTGTACAAGTTATCATTTTATGATAACCTAATTTAAAAGAATAGTGTGGTCTAATTTGATATATCGTAAAATATGATATTTGTTTTGAAAAGTAATAAAAGTTGGTGTGAAAGATAATATTAGAAATTAAGTAAAAGTTGTAAACTCAGGTTACATGTATGTGTAAATATTTGAATCAAATCGAGTGTAGAAAATAATATCACAGTCTAATTTGTAAACTTGTAAAATATATTCTTTTTAGTTTGAGAATGCGTCTAATTTGTAAAGTTGTAAAATATATGGATAATTTTAAAAATCGAGTAGAAGAGAATATTATAAAAATGATCCTTTGAGTTTGAGAATTGGTTTGTCGGTTGGAGAAGAATTACTGCGTTTTGAGTTTGAGAATGAATTTGAGTTTTATAATGGGTTTTTCGGAGATGGTCTAAATATTTATAATGTACTTTTAATTTGTCTACACAACATTAGTCGACTTAATTTTCTAATATATAAATATCAGAATATACTAATTTTTATATGTTTGATCCATATTCCAAGATATATTTATTATATTTAATATTACAGTAATATGTACTCAATAATTTAATAAATATATTTGAATAGAATCCTAATTTTATATGTTTGCTCTATTACACATTAAGAACACATTTTTTATTTGGCAAATTACTTTCTTTCTCAATCCCAAATTTAACATCTTCTCCAATTGACTTCACAATTCACACTATAACTGATGGTCTTCCAGGATTATATTATAGGGCCTATGTTAGAATTCTTATTATCGGGTATTTATGTTATATAATCTGTAATTTCCCTTACAGCTTAGTATTATATCTTCATGGACCATATCATTTTACTTAACCAAGAACTAATTGGTCATATACTCAATTCATCGTCCATCACAACAATGTCAAAGACACAAGATATGCACCATTTGAGGATACCGAGACTCAAAAAATATGCTAGTTGTCATATTCTTATTTAATCTCTTAACATAAAATATCATAGTATTATAATAATAGTACTCAATGGTTGAACAGGTTGGAAGAAAATAAATAATATTTATTCGCTTGCATGGAATCATTTGTCTAATCAAGAAGATTGTCCACTTACTACCTCGTCTTGTCTCTCTCCCCCAAAAAACACACACTCAGTGAGGGAACGCCATGGAAGAAGCTCCGATCAACCACCACGTCGCCATGTTTCCGCCGCCGGGGCTTCTCGGCCACCTCATCCCCTTCATCGAACTCCCCAAAAACCTCGCCGCTAACCACCGCTGCCACGTTACAATCATAATCCCCCCCCCCCCCCGACGGCACCTCCATGAAACCCCAAAGAGCCCTCGTCGGAGAACTCCGCCCAACATCAAACACATATTCCTTCCCCACAAACCACCGACGACCCCTCAAACGCCGACGAGGAAATCGACACAGAAGTACTGCTTTCGACTTACACCGTTCAATCGATCCCCTTCCTCCGCCGCGCCTTGCTAGATCTGACCAACAACGGCGGCGGCTCGAGCCGACTCGTGGCTCTAGTGATGGACCTCTTCAACCCCTATGCCATAGCGGTGGCGCGTGAGCTCAAAATCCAAGCCTACATCTTCTACCCCATCGCAGCCACCCGAGCTGAGCCAATGCATGGACCTGCCCACCCTCGACAAGTCCTTCGCCGGCGAGTTCAGGGATTTGCCGGCGCCGTTGCAGCTTCCCGGCTCGATCCCACTCCCCGCCGAGGACATGCCGGACTCTATGCAAGACAGAGCCGGCGGGTCTTACAAATGGTCTGTAACAATGGCAGAAATGTACCATTCCGCCGATGGGATCCTAGTCAACACCTTCCAAGAACTCGAAAGCATGGCGTCGAAGAGAAACTCGATGCCACCGGTCTTCGCCGTCGGACCGTTGGTCCGCGCCGGCACGGCGGAGGAAAAAACTCGAGGGGCGGAGTGCATCAAATGGCTCGATAATCAGCCGCCGAGGTCGGTCCTGTACGTTTCCTTCGACAGCGGTGGGACTCTGACTAAGGAACAAATCAACGAATTAGCTTTGGGATTAGAGATGAGCGGCCAAAGGTTTCTATGGGTCGTTCGAAGACCTCAAGAAAACGCAGCGAAAGCTTACCTAAACAAGGAACAACAGCAAAAGGCCGCCGGCGACAACGATAATCCTCTGAGTTTTCTGCCATTAGGGTTCGTCGAAAGGGTTAAAGATCGATCCTTTATCGTGCCCAACTGGGCCCCACAGATCCAAGTCCTCGGCCACGCCTCCACCGGCGGCGTAATGACTCACTGCGGCTGGAACTCGTTGGAAAGCGTGGTGTTCGGCGTGCCTTTGCTTGTACGGCCGCTGGCGTTTGAGCAGAAGATGAACGCCGTCTTTCTTACAAATGGGCCGAAGATTGCGGCGAGGCTTAGGGAGAACGAAAAGGGAGTTGCGGGGAGAGATGAGGTGTCTGAGAAGGTTAGAGAATTGATGGTGGGCGGCGGTGGCGGCGAAGTGAGGGCGAGGATGGGTGAGCTCAAGGAGGCAGCTGCTAGGGCTTTGAGGGAAGATGGATCGTCGAGTCAAGCGCTGACTGATGTTTTCAGCCGTTGGATTAGTGGTGCTAAGTGATATGATGAGATCGTGTTAAGTAAGGTAGTTTGTTTTCGACTATGTAATAAAACGTTGAGATTCTCAAACTATGTAATGTGATGAGTGTTTCCACGTTAGTTCGATTCGATCAAAGAATTGAAGAACACATAAAGCTAAATATATGGGGCGGAATGAGCCGCCGTGAATCAAGATCATGAACGGGTCATTTTCTTTTTTTGATCCTTGCTTGTAAAATTAAATGAAATTGGAAGAACTTCATAATGTCATTTTTTTCTCTACGGATTTTGTTTCGGGGTTTCGAATCTATATATATAAAAGATGGATAGCTACTCTCCTGACGAGCCACGTGGCGAGCAAACGTCCCCTCCTTGCGACACGTTGGAAATTTTATTGGAGAATTCTTATTTCGGGCCTATACGTTGGATTAGATTTGGACTTTTGGAATACAGGTATTAATAGTGCATATTCTTTAAGGTGAATGTTATTTATAATTAATACGTTGGGAAGTTACTTGAGAATGAGCCTCTTGACCTCTTGGCTTCCATGTAACATCGAGAGGCTAAAACATGTTATGTCTCTCTCTCGAGATTGACCGATTCTTGAACACATCAAATGTAACATCGAGAGGCTAAAACATTTTTTTTGTTGTTTCCCAAACTCAGCCGATTCACTCGCCACCAAAAGAAAAATACATCAACAGGAAAGTTTGATTTTGTTCGTAAGTGGACCACGTTTATCTCTTCATCTTGCTCCCTTTCTCTTTCTCTTTCAAATGATCCCCGAAATTCTTTGGTCATTTTGCTACAACGCAGTGGCCTTAGACGCCATCTTCACGGTGCCTCTTCACCTCGATGGAGGTCGTGTTGGTGACCATGGCGGAGAGACGCGTGGTGGAGGTCATCAACAAGCTCATATTGGTCATCAACAAGCTCTATTTCTACATTGTGGTGGGTCGTAAGCACGAGGGGACACGATATTCGTGCCGGTGGTCGGTGGTGCGATCATGGGCGGCTCCTCGGGACGATGACTTATTACGCGGTAATAGTCAGATTGTTATGTTCATTCCGTATTGTGGTAATATTAGGTATTGCCACATTTCTTTATATCTAACTGATACATATTCCAATTTATTTCATTTATGTTATGAATCCCATTAGATATTACCAATTGTTCCACAGATTACTAATCCCGGGTCAATGGTTTCCATTGACAGGCTATTGTAATAATGTTAGTAGGACTACTAATAACGTAATGTCTTACGACTGTGTATTCATTCACACGACAGATTATTGTATGACTGTGAAACTACAATGCTACTGCGTTTTTTAAATTGAGTCTTATAGTCTTGTTTCTTAAACTGTTGTAGACAACCCCCAGACTTACGTTTGTGGAATAGTCTTATTTAGTCTTGCGAGTTATCGTAAACAGTCTCATAGTAGTACAATCCTGCACAGTCATAGACTCATAGTAGTGCAATACTGCACAATTCAAAATAATTGATACGTATCACAGAGAGGGATTAACTCATTTGAATTTTGAGAATTTATTTAAACTTTATGAATAATAGTCCCGGTGCATCGCACTAGTATAGTGTAATAATCTTCTTTTCATATAGGTCAGCAGTGGCGGTAACTGCAATTGCATGCGTTTCGTTAGTTGGGTCAGAATCTTGAAATTGATGCAGTTTTGCTAAATTAATAGTTAATCATATAAGACTAGTTGTTCCTGACGTGTGTGTTAAAAAAATAGCTATGTTTCATATGTTTATTTATTTATAATATACAATGTTGATGAAATATTATTTTAAAATATATATATAAGAAAATTTTATTTGTACGGAAATAATAATAAATAAAAGAATAACAAAGAGAAGTGATAAATGAGTGAAATGATAAATTATTTAAAGTATAAGTAAAAATTAATCTGTTAGTGATATATGTAGAATAAATAATAAAGGATAAAATTGTAAATTGCTTGATAAAATTGACACACCAAAAACAGTTTCTCTAATGACATGAGCCTTAATAAAATAGAAAGATAAGATCTACCAGGAGATTTGATCTTTTATTTTTGTACTGTTTTGTAGTAGTTCGCAATTAGTACAATACCATGAGTGACACATACACCTTACCTTGATGTGGTTGTGAATAAACTATTTTCTAATCTCAATCTTACACATCTATTGTAGTTTAGCATTTTTGTATATATGTATATATTTATTGTATTGGCTAAAACAAATCCCAAAATTGAATATTATGTCTCATCTTTACGAGAAACTGAGGACTTCGGTCTGAAGTAGAGTTGTCTCTTATTACAGATTCATTTTATAATCTCAGTTTGCAATGCAACTAAAACTTAAATACCTTCCTACGCCTGCCTAAGCCTCATTGGAACGGGGCTAATTTGCTTACCACCCAACAAATATTTCAATGATATGTATTTGACTACTTTTTAAACGAATATAGTCTTCATTTCATCAGAAGATAATGTCTAATATATTAAAAAGTTCCTTTTTTTTTCTTCCTACATTTTTGGGCTATTTAGGATACTCGTCATTAATTTTTAATTAACGCATTAAACTTAAATTATGATTTTTAGGACATTACAATATGTTCCTAGAAATAACTTGGTCAAAACTAATTTTGGGATATAAAAATATTGAGTCAAATCTTTTCGATGGCCAAAATCGGCGGTTCAAATCGGAAAAGGCAGTTTCTAATAGTAACGAGATATTCGCCAATAAATAAAAAATAAATATAAAAATCGACGATATGATATGAATATGATACAGCAGATGACCTGCAGATTTTCGGATCTCGGTTCGGTTGTTTTTGAACCGGTTCCCACTTTTAGTGCTAAATTCTTCTCGGAAAGTGGAAAACCCGACTTGCTTGGACCCGAACCGATAACTCAAGAATCAAAATTCAAAAAACGCGCCACCGTGGAAAGCCACGTCATCAGTATATCTCAGAAGGAACCAAATCAAAGCCCTTCTTCTTCGACGACACTCTCTCTGGAACCACAAATGGCCACAACCAAGGCGATCCCACTGACGACAAGCAACATCGCCAACACCGTCGCCGCCGCAACCAAGGGCAAGACCATCGAACAAATCTATCGGAAGAAATCCCAACTCCAGCACATTCTTCTCCGTCCCGATACATACATCGGTTCGATTCAGAAGCACACCCAAACCCTATGGATCTTCGACGAGGCGACCCATCGCATGGTTTACAAGGACATCACTTACGTTCCCGGCCTGTACAAGATCTTTGACGAGATTCTCGTCAACGCCGCGGATAACAAGCAGCGAGACCCAACGATGGACTCTGTAATTGTCAGGATTGATATCGATACGAATGAGATCAGCGTGTACAATAATGGGGATGGTGTGCCTGTCGTTGTTCATAAGGAGGAGAACGTTTATGTCCCTGAGTTGATTTTTGGGCATCTTTTGACCAGTAGTAATTACGACGACGGGGAGAAGAAGACAACGGGTGGAAGGAATGGATATGGCGCGAAGCTGACTAATATTTTCTCGACGGAGTTTGTGGTGGAGACTGCCGATGGAAGACGACAGACGAAGTACAAGCAGGTATATTGCGTGCTTTTTCTTTACTGTGCGTTCTGAGACATTGGGGATACGTTTGAGAAGGGATTCTTTGTTTGACGTGTTCAATTGAGTATTTTGATGATGTGGCGGCAATGTAGGCATATAAAAGCTCTGGTTTTGAGCATTTGAAATTTATATCAGTATATAATTGATGATGATTTCTTTGAGTGGATTGGGATTTTGAGTTTGTGGAAATGTGATCTTCTTGAAGTTTGACTGAATTGTTTCATGGTATGAGGCAACGATTGGTTCATCGCATGGTTTTTGTTTTTTATGTGGGGTTTGCTGCTGGTGTCTTCATTGATATCTTGAACGTGGTTTCTTGATATGTGTTCATTCAAGAGATATTGACTGGGGGTTATCCTTTGTCTGGCAATCATATCAGATCAGTTCTGCAAGAAGTGATAGTTCAAATTTATTTAGCCTTTTCATTATTGTTTTGTTTGCGATATCCTCAACTTAATAATGATTACACACTTGCTTATGAGCTATTTTCTTTCTTTGGACGATGATCTTTCACTTTGTTATAGAGATATTTCCGATTGAAGCTTATCCGTTGAGTTGAACTATGTGGTTAACCTTTTCTCTGAGCATTGGGTGATGTTTTTGGCATAATTTGATTCGTTGCGAAGGTTTTCTCGAACAACATGAGAACAAAATCCCAGCCTGTAATAACGCCATGCGAAGCGAATGAGAACTGGACCAAAATTTCATTCAAGCCAGATCTCGCGAAATTCGGTATGACTTGTCTCGAGGAAGATGTTGTAGCACTGATGAAAAAGCGTGCGATTGACGTTGCTGGGTGTCTTGGAAAGACAGTGAAGGTTGAATTGAACGGACATGTCTTTCATTTCAATTCATTTTCAAACTACTGCGACCTTTATCTAAAACCCCTCGACGATTCCAGCTCAGATCCACTGCCGAGGTTTTGACCTGTTTTCTGGTCCTTGAATCACCGTTTTTCATTGTTCATGATGATACTGATTTACTCTTGCCTGATCAAATGGGATACTGATTCAGGTTTGAAGAAGAAGTGCATGAAAGGTGGCAGATCTGCATAAGTAGAAGTGAAGGAAAATTTCAACAGGTACGCATGCTCTTCATTTTTTTTTCACAAACCTGGAATGGCTAATGCTTCAATAAATTTTGACCAGGTGAGCTTTGTAAATGGAATTTCAACAATCAAAGGAGGGACTCATGTCGATTATATAACCAGTAAGATCACCAGCCACCTTGTTAGCACTATGAAAAACAAGAAATTTGACGTCAGGCCTCATACAATCAAGAATCACTTGCGGGTGTTTGTCAATGCCCTCATTGACGACCCTGCATTCGATTCTCAAACTAAAGAAACCCTGACACTTCGTGCTGGAAGTTTCGGTTCTTCATGGGAGTTCTCTTCGAAGTTTCTTGATGAAGGTTGGTTTTCTCTGTTTGTAACAATCATCATCGGACAAACGCAGTCTCTGTGGAGTATTTGATCTTTGTAACTTAAACCCCTCACATTATCCGCAGTGGCCAAATGTGATTTCATGGTAAAAATTGAGGAATGGGAGGAATATAAGCGGAAGAAAGATCTTAAGAAAACTGAGAAAAAGGACGGAAAGATCTATGGATTACCCAAGCTAGCGGATGCTAATGAGGCAGGAGGCATAAATTCTGATAAATGTACTTTAATTCTGACAGAAGGTGATTCAGCTAAGGCGTTAGCAGTAAGTTCATGTTCTCTATGATATTAATAGTAAAACTTCTCGTACTGTTTGGCTTGGATCTCAACCTTTTGATCCTCGTTTAGATCTCCGGGCTTTCGGTGGTTGGGCGAGATTACTACGGCGTGTTCCCTCTGAGAGGTAAATTACTAAATGTGAGGGAAGCGAATCATTATCAGCTAACACAGAATGAGGAAATTCAGCATATTACTCAAATTTTGGGACTTCAACATGGTCAAGAGTATGACAGCGTCAAATCTCTAAGATATGGACATTTGATGATAATGACTGATCAGGTACTCGGAGTTTATATAAAAGAACCGTCATTGCATCATTATGCTCCAAAGACTGAACTAGTGATCTTTTCTTCTTCTAGGATCATGATGGTTCTCACATCAAGGGACTGCTAATCAATTTTATCCAATCATGCTGGCCATCGTTGCTTAAAGTTCCTTCTTTCATGTTGGAGTTCATTACTCCTATTGTGAAGGTATCACCACGAGCACTGCAGTACTTTCAGTTCTTATACTGCATGGTGGTTATTTTTCCTTCACAAACTTGCAATCTGTTCCATTGCAGGCTACTCGTAAGGATGGTACGAAAAAACTTTCTTTTTATACAATGCCGGAGTATGAGAGCTGGAAGCATGATCTGGGGACAGATGCTCGAAATTGGACTATCAAGTATTATAAGGTTTGTGCAATGAAGAAAAAAGTAACTATTCTCTATGTTCTTTCTTCGTAATGGCAAGGCATTATAAAAAATCTTCTCACTTCTGCTCTGTTTTCTTTTTTGTAGGGGTTGGGGACAAGCACAGATCAGGAAGGAAAGGAGTACTTTCAGGCTCTTGATATGCACAAGAAGGATTTTGTATGGGAAAATCAAAAGGATGGGGATGCAATAGAACTTGCCTTCAGCAAGAAAAAGATAGAAGCGAGAAAGAATTGGCTAAGAAAATTCGAGGTTCTTGATTTCAGCACTGTGTAACCTAACCTTTGCTGTGACAGGCTAATCTTATATGTGTAGATACTTAATACCGCACACTTTACTCAATTGCAGCCTGGGACATACCTTGATCAGAAAGAAAAACTTATCAAGTACCGTGACTTTGTTCATAAAGAGCTCGTTTTGTTCTCAATTGCCGACCTTCAAAGATCGATTCCGTCTATGGTTGATGGTTTGAAACCGGGTCAAAGGAAGATTCTCTTCTGCTCTTTTAAGAGGAACTTTGTTACGGAAGCAAAAGTTGCACAATTTTCGGGTTATGTGTCCGAACATTCTGCTTACCACCATGGAGAACAGAGTCTTGCTAGCACAATTATAGGCATGGCTCAGAATTACGTCGGCAGCAACAACATAAATCTTCTCGTACCGAGTGGTCAGTTCGGTACACGGGGACAGGTGAGGAGACCAAAGTATAGACATTCTTTACTGCTTATTGTTCATTCACCAACTGAACTTGTAATACAACATATGAACTTGTTCCCAGGGCGGCAAAGATCATGCCAGCGCTCGGTACATCTACACGCAGCTGTCCCCTACCACACGATACTTATTTTCAAAAGCAGATGACATTCTTCTTAACTATCTGAATGAAGATGGGCAATCCATTGAACCTACTTGGTAAAACATTTATGACTTGTTCTAGATATCCTCTTCGTAACTCCGAGAGCTTTGGAAACAAGTAATTCTATTTGTTCTTGTAGGTACATGCCTGTGATACCGACGGTTTTGGTAAATGGAAGTGAAGGAATAGGTACTGGATGGAGTTCGTTCATACCGAACTATAACCCTTTAGACATCATTGCTAATGTGAGGCATTTGTTGAATAATGAACCTATGGATTCTATGCATCCGTGGTATCGAGGATTCGTGGGGGAGATTGATAAAACGACAACGAATGCATCTGGGGTGAGCTACACTATCAGTGGAACCATAGAGGTAGTTGACAAAACTTCTCTGAGGATAACTGAGCTCCCGATTCGAAAGTGGACTGAAGACTACAAAGAGTTTCTGGAGTCCGTTTCTGCTGAGAATATTAAGAGCAAGAATCCTTTTATTAACGTACCGTGACTACCTTTGTTCACTTTCACGTTTCTATGTTCGAAAAGATAGTAATCTCATGGAGAGTGGTATTGCAGGGCTTTACTGATAACAGTGGTGGCGAAGTTGTGAATTTCCTGGTTTACATGTCAGCATATAGGCTTGGGCAAGCAAAACAAGAGGGTTTGCTCAAAAAATTTAAGCTGACTACTTCCATAAGTACAAGCAACATGCATCTGTTTGACCCTAAAGGCATAATCAAGAAATACAAAAATCCTGAAGAGAGTATGTGATGAAAATGGGAAAGACATAGCTATTTAGTTTCATCTTGTTTTATATATATATATTGTGTTTTGTTATTTGTTGATTTTTCCATCTCTACAGTTCTTGAAGAATTCTTTTACTTAAGGCTTGAGTTCTACGGCAAAAGGAAGGTAAAATTCAATATGATAGAAAACGCAGTTGATATGTGTATTATGCGTGACATGTAACTTACTGATAGACTACTGTTTTGCAGAAAGCTTTGTTGGCAAACCTTCAACTGAATCTCACGAAATGCAGTAATAAGTACAGATTCATTCACTGTGTTGTTGAAGGTAGCATCATAGTGAACAATCGAAGAAGGGCTGATCTGTTGCTTGAGTTGAAGGAGAAGGGTTTCACTCTATACCTCAAGAAGAAGAATGGAGGAGAAGTTGCTATTGCTGGCTCAACTGATGATGCCAAACAGACAGAAGAAAGCACTAAAGAGGCGATCAGCCCAGGAGTTTATGCTGATGGCTATGACTATTTACTGTCATTGGCAATTGGCACTCTAACCCTTGAGAAGATGGAAGAGCTGCGTAAAGAGAAAGATATGCTCACGCAACAAGTGGAGGATTTGGAAAAAATGACGGTGAAGACTATGTGGATGAATGATCTTGACATGCTTGAGAAAAAATTTCTTGAGGTGTGTTTGAGAGAAGCTACACAGTTCTGTATGTTTGGTTTTTGAGCAGTTTTGACCTTTGTATTATGTTATGATTTTTGTAGGACATTGGTGAAACTGAAAAGAGAAGGGAAAATGACAGAAAAAGGATTCTCGGCGACGCAGAAACATCAAGGCCAGTGTCTAAGAAACCGCGCAAGAACACACAGAAAGCAGCAGCAAGCAAGAAAGAGTCTGCTACCGAGCAAATGGAAACATCAGACGTTACCATGATCGAAGCAGGTTACTTGTAATTACTGGGCTAGTCTTCTTCAAAAGAACGACATTAACATATTTAAAATCTGACTTGAATCATATCAGATAATGATACGGTTCTCGAAAAACCAACGGGAAAATCGCCAGCTAGAGACGAAGCTCCTGCGGGAAAGGTTTGGAAATCATCGTCCCATATGTTATATTTTGCGAATGTTCATTGCAAGATTTGAAGCGTGGATCGTAAAATCCAGAGGCTTATATGTTCTATGCTCAACTGTCATGTTCATCGCAGAAAACTGCAGCTGCTGTTGAAGATAGCAACGACGATGAAGTTGCTCACTTAAGACAACGCATAGCAGCTTACAATTCTGACTCCTCTCCTAATCTCCCCAAAGGTACCTTCAATCCTAAACAAATCTTCCACAGAAAAGGTCATAGATAAGTTGGAGATAAATCGGATTCACGGTATTCTTATTCCTGATACGGATTACCACGAATTTGCTTAAAATTACGATTTGTTGTCTCTTTCATAAGGCCTTGGCGAGGCATTGTTCGCCACTAGCTTCTACGTTTGCAGTAATACGGACGCAACTCATGCATGCAGATATATGAGCCATGCTAACCAAATCCTAAGTGAACTGTGTACATCATCATACTCAATATTCTTGCAGATGCCGAAAAAGAGACCACACAAGTGAACTCAAAAGCCGACGCTGAACCTATTTATATATCAGACGACGAAGAGGACGCTGAGCCCAAAAAGAAAGGCGGCCGAAAACAGTCCAAAGCCGCCACTAAACCACCATTAGCTGCTACCAAAAAGCGTGGCCTAACCCCCGTGAAATCTCAGCCGAAGAAGCTCAGCACTAATGCTCTAAAACAAGCAGAGGATTCTCCCGAGAGGAAAATGAGAAGAATGAGACGTTCGCCGTTCAACAAAAAGAGCAATATCAGTTCTTCTTCTCTTGCTACGTCTATAGAACAACCGCCGCCTTTGGCCGTTAACGCTAGGCCTCAGAGGGCTGTTCGTCGGCGTGTAAGGTATGCGTAGGTGATGATTCTGAGGCCGATGATCTTATCGCTGACCTTGATCGTAAAGATTATATGATTTTGGTGAAGGATGAGTGATTGTTTTTCTTCAAGTTACAATATTTATTCTGTTTCTTTTTATTTATCTTGATAGTTCAATGGAATGTTGGCTTTTTATTTATCTTGATAGTGTTTGCGTTTGGGTATGCGAAAAAGAAGGATAAAGGTACAATAAGAAGCGATGCTTACCATTATATTTTTCCTATTAATTTCCGTAAAAAATTCTGCATATCAAAGCCACCTTAAATGTCTTAGAAATCAATAAAAATCATTTGGATGATATTCCGAACTTGATTTATGCTTAATTGAAACTTAGGGTTTTGAAGACTATTTATTGTCTTCCTCCACTTCATTTATTATTTCTAGATTAAACTACCAAACCATGATATTTTATGCACATAGTATTTTTGACACATACGTTACGTTGTGATGAGCTTTAAACTCTTTTCGTGCAAAGCCTCGAAAGCTCCTCAACAGCTTCACGAATCGCCTCATCTTCCTCCTTTCTCATCTCCTCGCCGAGCTCCTCCGCCCTACGCCTAACGGAATCCCCAAATTCCCCGCCGGAAAACACCTTATTCACAGCCCTAACCACTTCTTCCGCCGTCAACCTCCATTCTCTCCGCCCCTCACCACCTCGACCCCACCGCCTACCTCCGTCACCAGCCGGCAATTTAGGGGCTGATCGACCTTCAACGGCAAGCCCAATATCGGAACTCCATAGTACAACCCCTCCACGACGGAGCTCCACCCACAGTGGCTCATAAACCCGCCGGTGCTCCGATGGGCCAAGATTCGGGCCTGTGGGGCCCAATTTCTCACCACCATTCCTCTCCCTTTTACCCTATCGACAAATCCCTCCGGCGGCAGATCCGCCGTCTCCTCCTCGGAAGATGCCCGGCGAACGACCCATATGAAGTTGACGTCTGTCCTCTCCAACCCTTTCGCTATTTCTATAATCTGATTGTCCGAGAGATAGTTTTCGCTTCCGAATGCTACGTAGAGAGTCGAACGGCGGCGGTTCGAGCTCAGCCAGGCCGTGATCTCTCCGTCGCCGGGATTCTCCTCGCCTTTACGGCGGCCGACGAGCGGCCCGACGGGTACGATCCTCTTCTTACACAGCCTAGAAAGGTAGTCCGAGTACTTTGCATCGATTCCTCTGATGAAGCTCTTGCTCAACACAATCTTGGAGGAGAACCTAAACATGCCCAAAAGAGCGCCGCCGTCTTCTTCTGAATCGTCGGCGGCGAATCCGCCGTCCTTCAAGAGATTCTTCTTTTCGTAGTCCCTCAAGTGTATTTCCTTGTAAGGGTAGTTACCGAAGCTCTTGAAGGTAAACAGATGAAGGAAGTAAGATAACGACGCCGAGCTCGTAGTAGAGAAGAAAACTGAAGGAACGCCTTGAGCAGCACCGGCTTCGGCGGCCCACGGCTGAAAACCGTCGTAAATGAGCAGATCGGGCTTGATGCCGGCGATCAAGCCCGGAAAATTCGGGCTCCATGATTGGAGAGCTTCCAAGAGCTTGGGCATGAGTTGGGAAGGTATGTTCTTGGCCGTGTGGTGACGTGGCGGGAGATCGTCGGAAGTTGGAAGGTGGAGTTCGACGAAATCTATGGAGAATATTCCATCTTCTTCTTCTTCGTTGTTCTTGAGAGATTCCTTCTTCAAGGAATCGAGGATGACGGGCGTTGACAAGAAATAGACGTGGAAATGATTCTTGGAGAGAATCTTTGCGAGTTCGAAGAATGGGAATACGTGGCCGTGGGCTAGCCATGGGAACATTACGACGACTTTTCTTACATTGCTAGCTTCTTTTTCCATAGCAATACACTGAGAGAGAGAGATGGAGAAGAAGATGTTGAAGTGATGAAGATATTAGTGTAATGAATGATCGATGAAGACTCGGTCATGCTTCTTTAACGTTTGCTTTGAAATAGCGACCATTTGAACTACATACAAAAATGGCGTCGTTTTCTTAGTTTCTACATATATATGTATTTATCATTGTTTTATAATGGTACTTGTCACGGTCTTAATTAAGCATCCAATTGTATTAGCAAAAAAACACTTTTCAGTTCAAACGAGTGGGGTGTTTTTAGGCGTTGCTTCTTTTCTTTTTTTTTTTTTTATACATTAATTACGTTGCTTTGCATTGACATTTTTTGGTTATTATTTTAGGCCATCTCCATTACCTTCGGCCCCTACCGTTTGAGGTATTTAATTGTTCGTTTTGCAATTTCTTATTATCGATTACGAAAAGTCGAATATCTCATACGGTACGAACTCGGCGTTGGAAAGGCGACGACGTCGTTGCCAATGGTTGCAGTTTACTATTGCATTTGAGTATTATATTATAATTTATAAGGTATATATAAAAGAAAGGTTTGTCATTTGCTTTTAAAGTTTACCATTGTGTTTGATTATTATGTTGATTTCACGTCTTTATCATCCTATATTGTTTGATCCCACATTTGCCTAATGCCGTTGTATCTCTATTCTTTTTTCTTTAAAATCATGCAATATTGCAACTGAATTTCTAAAGGCAAATAATCACTACACCTTGTAATGTACATTTCATACTTTTTTTTCTTCTTTATAATCGAGTTCATTTCTTTGAAATAAACACTTGTAAACTTATTTTTTTTATCCCACACTATATGGGTTTTATTCTTGGTAAAAGAAACTTAAAATATGTATATATACCCGGAATAAATTAAATGAAGAAGTTTACACTTAAATACCTACAAGTATAAAATAAATATTAGATCAAGTCGCTTGGATGGACGTACGTCATATTAGAAATTTAGGTACCATATTGAAACATGTTGTGATACATTATACTTACAGAAAATATCATAAAAATATTTAGATGCCATGCCAACACGTCGTAATATACATATAAAAAGAATATGAACCGATTGTAAAATGATACTTAAACCAAGTAAGTATCTACGTGTAAAAACTTTATTAAGCCAGGAATAAACTTTTGGATATTAAGGAAAAAATGAGGAAAATGTAGTAATTGATAATTGTCACTAATCAGAGTATAGTACAATTGCTATCAATATCCGTGGCCCCACTTTCCATTTCATTTCGCGTGGATTTCAAGCTCATTTCAGTTTCATCTCAATTTTGCAAAGAACGCTCCTTTTTTTTTGCCTGTCTGATAGTATACCACCCTTCAGACCATAAGAAGACAAGACAACCTTCCATTCATTTCGCTTTCTCTCGATTTTTCTTCGCCTCGCTTCTCTCACCATTCACCAATATATGAATACACTCGGACCTGTATATATCTACCTACACCTTCTTCATGTCTTAATTTGATTTTTTCCCCTATTCTTTTCACGTTCAACCATGGATGGACTGGAGTTGGACTGATTAGCGAGTTTTGATATGATTCCTTTGTAGATCTTCGGTTGAGGATCATCAAATCGGCAATCGAATCGTGGGTGAGTTCTCTTTTTACTAGTCAACAAATATCGCTTTCGTCATTTGTGTTCCTCGTTTTTCTTTTTTTTTGGTAAAGTTGAGCTGCGTTGACTTGGATTTGACTAATCTGCTGCTGTATGTGGCACGATACTACCTCGACTTGGCGATGTATTGCCTTTTATGTCGATTTTTGCTTGCGATCTGCTTATTGTTGAAGGTTCGAACTTAATCGCTTTGTCTCTCTTTCTTTTGGTGTGTCGTTGGGTGGACTTCGACGTAGTGGTTGAAGTGGTTGTTTATCTGGTAAATTTTCGTTCTTGGTACTTGAAAGATCACTGTTTGGGTGGTGGGGTGGTTAAAGAGTTTTAGGAATAATGTTTTGGTGTGTCTTGGCAATTTGTAGATAAGATTTAAATTTTTGACTTATTTTTTGAGCGAGTTTTGTCTTCGGATGGATGATTCGTTCATATTTGGTGCCTATGACACTTTCACCATTGATTACTGATTGCAGTTTGTTGGTAAATTTTCTGTTCGTTGGAAGAAAAGTGACACTTTGAAACACATGTTTCCTTTTCCAAATACCCTCTGATGAGAAAAGTTGGTTCTTTTCATTCGTAGTTAAGCTGAGTGCTGCGTTATGCAAAATTTTTCTTGGGTTTTCTTCTTTTTTCTTTCCATTTATTGTAACTTAGCTTGCAAACTATTTCGTATCTTTGAAATGTTACGTCCTTCGTTTCGTAGAACTCGTAGATACTGATCGATGTTGTAAAACGGTTTTTGAAATATTTCGTTATGGTTGTGTCACGTTTATCGTTTTTCCTTGCCTTCACACCCTCAACTTAGAATCCTTTACGAGCGTTGTAACATCTTATTAACTGTGATTCTCTTTGACTTACAGCTGATTCGAGTATGTGCAGCGGGCCCAATCAATCAGAGTCATACTCTTCAAACTCTCAAGAAGCAGCAGTTAGTAACTCCACCAGCATGAAGGATTTAAGCAACCTAACTGTAGATACAGACGATTCTTTCTCAAGCCTACTTGAATATGCTGCAAATAACGACGTCGAATCGTTCAAAAGATCCGTCGAAGTCGACCTCTCCATAGTCGACCAAGCCGGACTTTGGTACGTTCGCAAGAAAGGTTCGAAGCTAATCACACAAGAAGAACGAACGCCATTAATGGTTGCTGCAGGTTATGCCAGCGTAGACGTGCTGAAGCTATTGATGGCATTGCCTGAAGTGGATTTGAACCGAACTTGTGGAAAGGACAAGTGGACAGCTCTTCACTGCGCTGCTTTCAGTGGTTCAATCAATGCAATCGAAGCTATAAAGCTGCTCTTATCAGCTGGCGCTGATCCTAACATCAAAGATGTGAATGGACACTCTCCCATTGATGTGATCGTAGTGTCTCCAAAGCTCCCTGGCGATAAATCAGCTCTCGAGGACTTACTTACGAACAGCAGCAATGCTTCTGATGGATCTGTGGGCGGTGGTAATTTACGGGTCTCAATTTCGAGTTCGAATGCATCTTCGCCTGTACTGTCCTCTTCCCCAGAATGCCATTCGATTTCTTCACCATCTGATTCTCCTACAGCCAAGAACGGAGGTGATGTGTCTAACAATAACCCAATATCTGAGAAGAAGCAATACCCAGTGGACCCATCTCTCCCCGATATCAGACACAGTATCTATTCTTCAGACGAGTTTCGCATGTACTCATTCAAGATCAAGCCTTGCTCGAGGGCGTACTCTCACGACTGGACCGAGTGCCCATTCGTCCACCCTGGCGAAAACGCTCGAAGAAGGGACCCGAGAAAGTTTCACTACAGCTGCGTCCCCTGCCCAGATTTTCGAAAGGGTTCTTGCAGGCGCGGGGACATGTGTGAGTACGCCCACGGCGTTTTCGAGAGCTGGCTTCACCCAGGGCAGTACCGTACGAAAATTTGCAAGGATGGAATCAGCTGTAATAGGCAGGTGTGCTTTTTCGCCCATGCCCAAGATGAGCTTCGACCCTTGTATGCATCGACTGGCTCGGGCCTTCCTTCTCCGAGATCTTCGGGCTTTATTGACATGGCCATGGCTATGAATCTCGTGCCCAGTTCGCCCACTTCACAGTCTGTAATGTCGCCTTCGAGTTTTAACCAAGCTTTTTCTCCTACCTCTAATGGGGTTCTCTCTCATTCATCTACACCATGGTCTCAGCCCAACGTACCACCGTCCCTTCATCTCCCTGGCAGTAATCTCCAGTCAAGTCGTCTGAGATCTTCCCTCAATGCCCGCGATCTTCCCCCCGAAGATTTCGACGCTCGTAACCTCATGGCTTCGTTTACTCAGCCATCGCATTCGAATCACAACGTGTTGAGTTACTCATCTAATAGGGCTAATAAGCCCAGTTTGACTCTGACCCCTTCGAACCTCGACGATCTATTTTCTGCTGAGATCGCCTCTTCTCCGAGGTTCTTCGATCAAGGGCCAGGATTTGGTGGGGTTTTCTCCCCTTCTCACCAGCAGCAACAGAGCGTGTTGTCTCCGATTAATACTAATGCTACTAACGTATTCTCCCCAAGAAACATCGATCACCCTCTATTACAGGCTTCCCCGAGGATGTCCCCTCGAGGCTTGGACGCCACGTCAGCGTCGGCGAGAATCTCAGCCATCGGGAATAGGGAGAGGCAGCTACAGCAGATGAGCGTTAGGAGCTTCAGCTCGAGGGAGCTCGGGTCGGGTCGTGCCCACCCAGTTAACGGTTTGGCCCACCCTGGCTCGAGCCCTTGGCTGAAGAGATCGTCTTCGTTTGAGCTCAACGACGACAGCAATGGAGTCGTCGACGAGCCCGACCTTTCTTGGGTTCATTCCCTCGTCAAAGAATCTTCACCTCCCGAGATGATGAACAACGAGCCCGCCGTTGTTGGTGAACCGTCCGGTGAGTGTTTGGTGAATTCTAATTTTGATGGTTTTGAAGCTGTCGATCGATCGGTTATAGGAAGTTGGATTGAGCAGATGAAGCTTTGATCAGCTGATCAGAGGTTAGTTTTTTTTTTTTTTTTGTGTTGGTGAACTGAGGATTTACAGCTACTTTTTTCTTGACCTTCTTCGGATTTGTATTCAATTCTAAACCGTTTTTGTTGGTTATTAATCGTTAATGGATATGAAATTTGGTTATAGCTGCTGGGCTGTAATGAAGCTAAAAGGTGGGTGCTTAGTTTGAACTGAGCAATGTCCTTTTCTATGGGATGTTTTGAAGTTGTGTGAACGTTATGCAAAATCTTTTATATTCTTGAAATGTGCATTCGCTTAGTTAAAAAGAAAATATCAGAAGCTCGCTATTTAGTTTTCTTTTTATCTTCTCTTATTCTCTCTTCGGCGTGTGATGTTTTGGTGAACTGAGCACCTTCTGCATTTGGTGTTGAAACACTTCTTTGACTTGATAATTGGGCACCTCTCTTTTTTTTGGCTTAAATGACTCAAGTTACGTTTCTACAACATTCACTGGAGTCGTTTTAATTTATTTGTATTTCTATACACCCGGGTTCATATAGAGATATGTACTATTGAAAGTGATTGATGGTAGGGTACCATCAAGGGGTGTTTGTTTTGTGGTGATCCGTCCACCACTTCCTAATCATTGCGTTTGTTGGGTGATGAGCCTTCACCGCGATGGAGGATCACCGAGGTGATCGAAACGGTGTGATATTCCGGCTTTATGATCATCCCCAAAAAGCAGGGGTGATACTTCATCACCATGATAAGGTGATGTTTTCAATATTTCTTTGGACAAAATTATCTTTTATCTTTTAATTTCATTCCTTATATATCATTATTTTAAATTACATAACTAACACATTTAAATCTTAAAAATTTATATTGAATGCTAAAAAACAAAAATTATGTTGAAGGATAGAAAATACTTCAAATTAATAATTGATTAATCTACTAAAGCTTTAAAATTAAAATAATTACATTGAAGAATTATATAAAATACTTATAATTAATAATTGGTGAATTATATAAAGCGTAAAAAAATATAATAATTCTATTGATGAATTATATGACATGCTTAATACTGCTTAAAAATAATACTCAATTATTAAATATTAATAACGATTACGTTAAATATTACCTCAAATGAACATATTAAAACACTTTCACATAATATACATAACGTTAAAATGACATTTACAGAACATCACCACAGACATACTGCGATAAACAAACAATAAGCTAATATCACATTGATATGCAAAATGAAATATCACCGCAAAACAAACACAGTGATGACATATCACCTTGATCCACATCACGGTGATATGAGTATCACCGTGACGTTGTATCACCGGAAACAAACACCCCCAATTATGTCGTCTGGGGACAGAATGAATTTTTCAAATATAAAAATGTCCATGCACTTATCAAAAACGATTTTTCTCAATTATTGCCCCCCGGTTGCATGTATGTTGAATAAATAATTGTAAGAATCTATACTATCTATTCTATTATATTAACGGTGAGGAGTTAGGATAAATCGTCAATCGGTCTGTATCAATTGACCAATCAGATTTTTTCTACATCTATTAAAAACATAAAAAAAGACTTATTAAACAACATACCTAGGGGTGAGCATTTAACATGTCGGACCGGCCCACCCAATCGACCCAACCCAGACAGCAAGTGTTGGGTTAACGGTTTGATGGGTTGGTTTGTGTTTTAAAAAATAAAACCGCATATTTTGCAATCGGGTTTGATTTTGTATTTTTTAAAACAGCATAAAACTCATCCAACCGCATTTAAAAATATAATAAAATTTTACTATATTTTATTCACATAGTTCATAAAGTAACATATATAACTCGTAAATAGTAGTAAGGCCAAAAATAATAATTACTATTGATACAAGAAAGTCAACTCATCATAACACGTTACGTAAAACTAATTTCTAAATTAGTTTTTCCATAGAAAACAAATATTATATAGTGAAAAAAAATTTACATGTTTATCTGATGCAACCCTCCTCCTTTATTTGGACTGTAATCAACAAATTTAACACTTGAAGTCGAGTTAACATTTTGAAATAAAAAATTTTCTTCTTCTACAGGAGAATTAGATACAAGGACATGGTCTATAGATTGCCCAAGTTCTAGTATTTTTCGTTTTGCAAGTGTAAGCGAAAGAATACAACTCAATCAATGTTATCCAAGCATTCTAAATAAATTAAACAACATTGGTGCAAGTATCGATTAACTATGAATTTAATAATTTTTCTGTATATATTAATTATTAACTTTCGTTTTCTTTTTCAAGAAAAGTTATCGGTTAATCGTCTGGTATTCACCGTGCTCAACAGGAATTTATCTAAATTCAGACGACCCAGAAAACAATATACTTTCAAGGAATCGCTTTCCGAGAAAACTCACCACATAGAACTCAGTTCGGTAATGAATCTGCATATAATATGGAGAATAACTTATCCATCGTACTTGAGACAAACAATTGAAAGTCGGTAGTTGCGTGAAATTTTATGTTTTGCAAGTGAAAGCGAAAGAATACAACTCAATCGTTTCTTAATGTTGGCATCGATTAAAACCAGACAAAAAACAAGTGTAATCGTATCTAAAGGTGATAGAATTTAGAGTAAGGAAGACGAACCTGACACAATAGTACAAAAGATTGCCAATATGGTAAAATATCCATTCAATTTCCATTAAATATACATACTTAAATGCCTATTTGCTTATAGATAAGGGACGTAGTAATCAACTCCTGATAACAATGAATGTCAATATTTCTTGCGTAAGGACCCCACAGCTTATTATTGCATGACAACTCATTAAAATCAACTCCTTTTTTTTTTGAAAGGAGATATCATTTCAAGCATCGGACAAAAATTACAATAGAGCAAATAATCAGAATATTACAACATATTCGATCATTTCTATTGCGTAAAATACCGGTGATAGCACGATGTCCGTTCTCAAGTCCCAAAAGAGAAAAGAAGCCCCGAAGGGAACTCCCACTAGGGGAGAAGAAACGCTCCCACAAGGAGAGGGAAAGGCTCCCACAAAGGGGAGAAAAACACCTACAAAGGGGAGAAACTCCCCCGAGGAGAAACACGCCACGACCAAACTGGCCGGGCGGAAGAAGGGGTGACGCCAGGTGGTGCGCAGCGACCGGTAGATCGAACGGCGAAGGAGACATGGCGACTTGGCGTTGACAACCGAAGCCATCACCCGAGGGCAACACCATCGCGGGAGCCCCATGCTCGGACCTTTCTGCCCCCTTTACAGCACCTCTCCTGGACAAGACGCATTCTCGAGCACCAAGGCTTAGATGGTGGTGGCAGCCGGCGAGATCTGAGAGGTGGTGCGGCCGGCGAGCACTGGGAGGCGGTGGTGGTGACACCCACAATTATTTGATTTTTTAAAACTAAAAAACAGAGAACAAAGAAGAAAAAAGGGAGCTCCCCCCAACCTCCGCTAAGGGAGGAGGGGGAGGAGGAAGACTGCTAGTGTTGGAGACGGAGGCGGCCGGTTGAGTATTAGGGTTTCTTCCATTAAAATCAACTCCTGATAACAATGGAATGTCGCGTAAGGACCCCACAGCTTATTATTGCATGACAACTCATTAAAATGTCACCTTCTTATTGCCGTTTTTCTCATTTTTTTATGCCTTTCCAAAACGATATTACAATTCGCCACGGATGTTAAACAATTGTTAGGATGTGATGTTAAGAAAGCGACATACAAGTGAGGACTATGGTGGGATAATTCTTCGAAAAAAAAACGTAAGAATGTGACGTCATAAAACAAGGAACCATCATCAACTACTGAGTGTACGTATATAACTCTTTATTATGTATTCATCGATAGACTCGTAAACAAACATGACAACCATAGTTGAAACCTCTCAAATCACGCCGCCACCAGCGCCGACCAACTCTCAAGAATCTGAAGAAGTGATAATCCCACTAACTTTCTTCGACATCATATGGACAATCTTTCCACACCCAATTCGTCGCCTTCTCTTCTACAAACAACCATCTTCATCTTCTTCTTCCATCGTTTCCAAGCTCAAAGAATCGCTCTCTCTAACCCTCAAACACTACTTCCCAGTAGCAGGAAACTTACTCTACCCTCTGAAGAACGCAGATGAAGAAACATCATCAGCTTCAAATAAGCCCTTTATCCGTTACAAGACAGGCGATTCAATCCCTTTCACAGTCGCCGAGTCTGATGAAGATTTCGACGAGCTTGTCCGAAACCACCCAAGAGATGCTGATGGGTTTTACCCTTTTATCCCTAATATGCCTCTTCCCTCGGAAGAAGAAGAAGAAGAACAACAACAACAACCTTCTTATTACAAGACCATCCCTTTAATGGCAATTCAAGTAACTTTGTTCCCAGGCCGTGGGCTGTGCATAGGTTTATCAAACCATCACTGCCTTGGCGATGGGAATTCAATCACCAAGTTCATCAAGGCGTGGGCTTCCATAAGCAAACTCGGCGGAGGTGATGATAATTCATCTTCTTCTTCGCCACTTCTTCTTCCTCTATTCGACAGATCCCTGGTGAAGGATCCTCTTGGGATCGTCGATATTTTCTGGGAAACGATCAAGAAACGCCCCTTGACGAGTCAATTATCCCCTTTCCCACTTCCCACGAAGAGACTCCGCGCGACGTTTGTCCTCAATCAGTCCCACATAAAGAAGATGAAGCAGTATGTTCTAGCCAAGAAACCCTTCTTGTCCCACGTTTCTTCGTTTGCAGTGGCTGCTTCTTACACTTGGACTTGCTTCGTCAAATCGAGCGAATTATCACAAGCTTCTGATCATGAAGAAGAAGCTGATGAACTGTTCGGATTTGCAGTTGATGTCCGCCCCCGCGTGGACCCACCGATCCCAGACAACTACTTCGGCAATTGCTTGGGCCATGGCAGGGCGATGTTAAAGCGTGGAGATTTGAAGGGCGAACAAGGGTTTGTTCTTGCAGTAGAGAGCATCTCAGAGGACATCAAGAACAGAATTAGCGACAACGACAAAGTGCTGAGAGGTGCTGAGAATTGGATGAGCGAATGGTCGAAACTTCTGGGCATGAGTATTCTGGGTGTTTCGGGCTCGCCCAAGTTCGATCTTTACGAGGCTGATTTTGGGTTTGGGAGAGCTGAGAAGGTCGAAGTGGTGTCCATCGATGGAGAGAAGTATTCCATGTCTATGTGTAAGAGTAGGGATTTCGATGGAGGTATTGAGATTGGCTTCTCTTTGCCTGAGGAGAGATTGAAAGCTTTTGGAGCCATGTTTGAAGACGAACTCAAGAAGATGAATATGGATGATGATGCTTAGAAGAGTTGTTGTGAATTTCTTTTATATTATTCTTCCATGAAGATATTATGATTATATAATGCTTCTTACTCCTATGTATAATAGTTGAACTGAAAATCACTTAAAAACTGTCAAATTTGATTCACAACTACACTACAATTCATTTAATTTCGTATGTCATTTTATTTACAATTTTTTGCTTTACCTTTTTGTTTGCTAACCTTAATTAAAACTTTATTTAATACGATAAACTAATAATAAAAAAAGTTGGGAAATGATACGAATTAGATTAAATTATTGCAAGATATTTTTATGTAGGAAAGGCTCAACCTCATGTCTGAAATCTGAATTTGTAAAGGCAAATTTTTGATTCAATATTATAAAAAAAGAAAAAAAGCCCTCCTTTTCCTCCTATAAAACCCAACTCAACTCACAGTTTCCCCGTCGCTCTCCAAATTGAAGTGAAAAAGGAAAATAGAACTGGGAATTTCCGCACATTTCAAATTTTAAAAAAACAATGTCGTTGAGGCCCAACTCTAGGGTTGAGATCCGCCGCAACAGGTACAAGGTTGCGGTGGACGCCGATGAGGGACGGCGGAGGAGAGAGGAAAACATGGTGGAGATTCGGAAGAACAAGAGAGAGGAGAACCTTCTCAAGAAGCGAAGGGAAGGAATGCCCAACATCCTTTCTTCCGTGCCCGTCGATCCCACCGCGGCCGTAGATCAAAAGGTGTAGAGCTTTTCGTCTGCTTTTCGCAGTTAATTTGCTTGTGCTTTGATTCAATTTGTTTTTACCTTTTTTTTTTCGTGGTGTGTGCTTCTGCATAAGCTTCGTTGGCAAGTTTGAATCTTGGGGTTTAAAAGGGTTCACCTTTTCGATTATGTTATGTTTGACTATTCCCATAATTCTACGACTCAGGTGCAATTGGAAAATTCGCCCACAATGGTTGATAATATTTGGACCGATGATGCTAGTAGGCAACTAGAGGCAACCACCAAGTTCCGCAAACTGTTATCCATAGGTTTGATTTCTTTTTTGGCTTACATCGAAGTCTTCTTTTTATTTGTACAGCCCTTTTGATTGAAATTGTTTTATATTCCGCAGAACGCAGCCCTCCAATTCTAGAGGTTATTCAAGCTGGGGTCATTCCTCGCCTTGTGGAATTTCTCATGAGAGAGGACTTTCCTCAACTTCAGGTCTGATGACATTGTTGGTTTTTTTGGATTTGTCTTCTTTCATTTCATCATTTTTTTATTTTAAAATGTTTTCATAGTTTGAGGCAGCATGGGCCCTCACAAACATTGCTTCTGGGACATCGGAGCACACTAAGGTGGTAATTGATCATGGAGCTGTCCCCATTTTTGTTAAACTTCTCGGCTCTGCTGCTGATGATGTTCGCGAACAGGTTTTTTCTATTACATTTGGCTTATGCTTCTAGAGTTTACTCCTACACTTTTTGTCATTGACGTACTATCCAGGAGTAACTTGATTGCCATTTATAGGCTGTCTGGGCTTTAGGGAATGTTGCTGGTGATTCCCCTAAATGCAGGGACCTTGTACTTGCTCATGGAGCTTTGGTGCCTCTTCTTGCTCAGCTCAATGCAAATGCTAAATTATCTATGCTCCGAAATGCTACGTGGACCCTCTCAAATTTATGCAGAGGCAAACCCCAGCCTCCATTTGAGCAGGTTCGTTCCCTGAGTGATCTGAGGTTTTCGGCTTTCTTGGACTTGCTATTTCCATAGTACCCATGTGTGAGCTGAGCTTTAATTCGTAGAGCTACAGTTGCTTTCTGAAGTGTTCATGCGTTCATTTGTTAACTATTTCCAACTGAATCTCTTTCATGGCACCATACTTTGACTTATGAAATATGTGGAAAATGGTTGTAGGAAAATTTATGTTTTTTCTATGTATTAAACATGAATTGATCCAGAAAACTACTTTCTATTATGTGCAGACGAGCCCTGCACTTCCTATTCTTAAGCAACTCATATACTCAAGCGACGAAGATGTTCTGACCGATGCATGTTGGGCACTGTCTTATCTCTCTGATGGAACAAATGACAAAATTCAAGCTATCATCGAATCTGGCGTTTGCAGCCGATTAATTGAGATGTTATAGTGAGTCTTTATACTATTAAGTTTACTTCAAAGAGAGCTTCTTTTTATTACCTCTCTTTTTTCCCTTTCTGTATGAAATACTTTTGGAACTATTCAACGTTGAAAATATATCCCGACGGCGCTAATAATCTTGTACAGCCATCCTTCACCTTCGGTTCTCATCCCTGCTCTGAGGACGATTGGTAACATTGTCACTGGAGATGATCTACAAACTCAGGTATCACTTGGAACTAACTTTCGTTCACCCAAATCCTTTTACTAATGACTAATCTCTCTCTCTCTCTCTCTCTCTCTCTCTATCTATCTATCTATCTATCTCTCTCTCTCTCTATCTATCTATATATCTATATATATATATATATATATATATATACTCATTCAAGTATGTTCTTTTGGATTACAGTAAAAAAATGACAAGGCAAATCAGCAACGTGTGAAAATATGTTTTATGTTTTATCTGGGATGGGATACTTCTGCCTTGACTAGGCTCTTTTTAAACTTTAAGAATTACATAAATTGATCCCTTTTACTGATGATCATTTTTCTAGTATATCATCGACAATCAAGCTCTCCCGTGCCTTGTCAACATCTTGGCCGGTTCTTACAAGAAAAGTATCAAGAAGGAAGCTTGCTGGGCTCTCTCTAACATCACCGCAGGAAACAAGGATCAAATACAGGTGAATAATACTACTTCGACCAATGTGAATCCATTTCCATGTCGAATGTCAGAGATTCAGCATTAATCGTAATTACTCCTTTGTTGCCCCATCTGCGAATTCTGTTACTTTACTATAACATCAAAACGTTGATTTCTTGACAGGCAGTTATTGACGCCAACCTCATCAGTCCTTTGGTCCAATTACTACAGAATGCAGAATTCGAAGTCAAAAAAGAGGCTGCTTGGGCGTTATCTAATGCAACCTCTGGTGGCTCCCACGAACAAATCAAGTGAGTTCATTGTCCAACTCATCGCTCTATGAATCAGTGTAATAATAATTCTTTCCACCTCTGTTATAACCATTTTCAATAGGTTCCTCGTGGGCCAGCAATGCATAAAACCGTTCTGCGACCTACTCATATGTCCCGACCCAAGAATCGTAACCGTTTGCTTGGAAGGGCTCGAGAATATTCTGAAGGTCGGAGAAGCTGACAAGAATCTGGGAATCAACGGAGGTAGCAACGTATACGCTCAGATGATCGAAGACTTTGAAGGGTTGGAGAAGATTGAGAATTTGCAGAGCCACGACAACAATGAGATCTATGAGAAGGCTGTTAAGATTCTTGAGACGTATTATTTGGACGTCGACGAAGGCGATGATGGGTTGTCTGAGGCTCGACAAGGGTTTGCCTTTGGTCAGGGAAATGAGTCCTTGCCTTCAGGTGGTTTTAGCTTTAATTAGAATATGAGTCCTTTGTGTGTTATAGCTTTTGCTTGTGTTTTGTGTTTATGTGTTTGTTATCGTTTTGGGATGGGGACTACTAGGAAATTGCGTTTGTTTGTTTGAACTTTTTTTTTTTTTTTTTCCTTCTCCAAATCTCCAATTTTGTTTTATTGCACTATATATCTATTGTTAGAGTAGAGTTATTCCCATCCATTTGCTAATGTAGTTATTACATTCAGATTGAGTTTAGTCTGAAGTGAATTTGAAGTGTGTAGGTGGTTATAGGAAGGTCACATAAACTAGGAAGAATACTTAGAATAGTCTTGATACGAAATAAAAAATAAAAAAAAAATTATTAAAACTATTGAATTACGAATATAAGCCGAGAATAGGAAGAGATAGTCTCGCTAGGAAAATGAAAAAAAGGAAATTATTAATACTACTATTGAAGTGAAGTGAGAATATGGGAGGATTTCAATTTTGATGGCTATTCTTCCTACAGTTTATGTGACCACCTCTATAACCTACACTTAACGCAAACAAAGAAAATATGAAATTTTTTTTTTTTTTTTGAAAATGAGGATTTCATTCAAAGATCCAAATGGACACAAGAGCGGGGTTTTTTTCGTGTTTTTTACTATTTCTATTGCGTAAAAACCGGTGATAGCACAGTGGGGTTTTTCCTCTTTCCCTTTTTTTCGGTGTTTTAAATATGAAACTGTTCAAACTATTGAAATAACAAGCAAGAATCCCATGTCATATTAAAAAATATATAGTTTAAATTATTAAACTTGGTCCAGTAAATCATAAAAAATTGACTTAAGGCTAGGTAGGATTTATGTCAGGCGATCCACACGATCAACATTTGTATCACGGTCAGGTCAATGATTGATATGTGGTCACTAAGTAATATTATTTAATAAATGCAATCTTGATTTGCTATTTGATACAACTTTATTAGAACCACCAATTTAGTCGTTCCATCAGTTGAAGAATCTTACCCGTGATTTTTCATTTCAGGGGCTGGGAAAAGTGATTTAGTGGGTGCTTTCTTTTACTATTGAAATATAGTAGAATCAATCACATAGGATGTGTAATGAAAGTTTTTGTCAAGATACGTGGTGTATCAGATGAAATCGGCATGTTCGATTATTATATTGTAATTTTAAAGAGTCCCAAATATAAATGATGACGATGAAGATTGAGATCCATTACACAAAGATCCACGTAACATTACAGGTTATATTACTAGATTTCCAATTATTAGATGAAAAGGAACCAATTAATAGGGGATGAGTAATAAGAAATTGAGCTTACATCATTGTCATGAAGCAAAAACTTTTAAATGGTCTATAGCCTATTTATAAATGGACTTTGATTTGATCATTCAAATTGTTACCAGTTGTCAGACGAAATTGAAATATTTGTATCTACATATAAGAAAAAAAAACACGTGATTGCATTGCTCTTATGATAGGGGGCTTGTTTTTTCTTGTCACATGGGCGCAAGCAGAAATGGGACGAATTTAAAATTGAAAGTGGGTATATATAGAGATTCCCTTAAAAAGGGTCTTTGATCCAATTAGAAAAGAAAAAAGCAAGAACTAAACATCTCTATCAAGATTGATCTTACAAATAATGACTACTCAAACTCATCACATACACAAACACATATATGTATTATATAAATATAAATTTGGTCAAAAGAATTACAGATGTGACATCTATCAAAACTTCCACTTCCGTTTATTCGTCAAGTGGTAAAAGCACGTGTTTCCAAGAGATCTATTTTAGGATTTATTTGGTTTTGACATCAATAACAATTCAAGTAAACATGTTGGTTCTATATTAACATATGCCACATGGTTTTAGCATGTGAATAACACGAATCAATAGTTTTATCATTTCGTCGTCATTCTTATTCGTTCTCCAGAAAAAATTTACCACAAAGTAATAGAACATCTAATTGATACAAACAAATGATTGGAAGTATATTATTACGCGTGCAACTGCACGAGATTTGGCCTTTGAAGATTTGACATCAAAAGGCACTTTTCCACGTTACTGTTACAATGGATATTTATTAATAAAAATATAGCACATGTGAATATATTCTAATATTTAGCAAAATATTGGGTTGATATGGTTGATACTATATCCAGAAATCCTAGCCTTTTCAACTTTACAACCTTTCTTTGGCCGGTATAAAATCACCCAATCAAAAAATTAATTTCTCGAATTTTTCGTGATGATCGAAGCTACCACTTTTGTGATAATTTAAATATATCGGCTGCCATCAAAGGCAACAAGTCAAGCTTATTTAAACATGATGAATAACGGATTTCATATCATATGACCCATAAATCTCGGACAAATTTAAATTGTCTCCATAAATTACACCTATCATTTAAAGCTTACAAACAATTAATTATAAAGCAGTCCAATCTACACATAAGGATAAATGTTTTTATTTCCTTTACATATAAGATCATGTGAGATTCAATTTAAAATCAATTGGAAATAAACGGAGACGCAGATATCATACTTTATCCATAAACGTGGATTGCATTCAATATCCTTCGCTTTATTAACAATAAAAGAAAAAGAAGAATCTAAGCTCTATCAATATTAACTCTTATTACCCAAAAAAAATAAAAAGGAAAAAGCGGAAAAGAAAAGAAAAAAAAAAACAGTTGAGATACGGTGTGTACAGTTCAAGTACTTGTAAGAACCACAGCTTTATAAAGTCAACCCACGCATTGATTGCAACAACCACCATATCATTGTTTGGAATTTTCCTCATTAAAATGAAAATAAATAATGAAAAAAAATCCCTGCTTTCGTACATATATAAATGCGTACACTTATTATGCATTTCCCGGAATAAGAGAGACAAACATTCGATATATAACAATAATAAAAAAATATGAATGAGAGTGATGCGAGATTCTTCTTCTCTGATCAGCAAGAAGATGTCTATGGAACAACAAGTAATAATATAAATACTAGTAGTAGTAATATAAATAATATTATAAATAATGTCTCTGCCCCATATGATCATCATGGAAACATTGAGGAAGAAGAATCTGAAGGTCCCAACCAGGTTTTAATTTTGTTTTCTTTATTTGATTTTTATGTTATTTAATTGAAAGCAGTTTTTTTCAGCATTATTGCCACTTGTGTTTTGATTCTCTTGAAAGCTCTGCTCTTTATGACAACCTTGGATTTCTTCATGCATGCAATAATGCTGCTAGTTTTCTTTCTTTCCTTTTATACAAATGTGTTACATTTTTTTCTCTTTCTTTCTCTCCATAATTTGTTTCTGTGTTCAGTTATTATTGTATTTTTATCATTTTTAATAGCAGATAGTTTATAAAAAGAGTTTATGAAGGCTTATTCATCTGTCACGTCTATTAATAGAACGAGAGTTTAAATTACTCTAATTTAGCATGATATCAGAAACCCGATGATCAAAGGTGCAATCACTCGCATATTTTCGCTGATGCAATCGAATTTATTGCGTCGTTTAAGTGGTTTGCTTTTCACAACGACACGTATATGATGGCGCGTAAGAAATTTTGTAACCTCGTTCGAAAAATCCAACTGCACATAAATGAAACACACCTGTATATTTTGTTTTTATTAAGATGCAAACTTTACATGCATGAAGGAATTACTAACAATGTCACAAAATTAAATAAAATCCATTTTAATCTTGGCTCATCTTCGTTAGCAATATTCGAATCTCCAACTTCCAATTTCTTAATCTATCGACAGGTCGGAGAAGAAGACGAGGATGATGAAGAGAAAAGCCCGCTTGGATTAAAACTTACAATAACACCATCTCTTCTTACATCAATGGGAAGAAAATTGTACGAACTCAATCAACGTTCAGACAACAACAACAACAGTATTATTCTTCCTCGACACAGTCCAACTACATCAAACAACTCTCAAGCCCGCGAGAAGTTGAAAGCTTCGAATTTTCCCGCGACTTCGATAAGAATTGGAAGTTGGCAGGTGCCCATATTTTTAATAAAATTGGTTTATTTATTTTTTCCTTTGGAATAAATGTATATTTTCTTTTAATTGGTGTAGAGAATTACTAAACACGAAGGTGATCTTGTGGCAAAGTTATACTACGCCAAGCGCAAGCTAGTATGGGAGGTCTTGAGTGGGCCATTGAAGAGTAAGATTGAGATGCAATGGTCTGATATTATTGGAATTAGGGCTATTTTCAATGAAAATAATCCCTCGATTCTCGACATTGAGGTATATATTTCTCAAGATATATATAATACTCAATCGACTAATATATTGTCCCACATTATCTAATTAATTAATTTCAGTTGAACCAACCACCTTTGTTCTACAAAGAAAGCCAACCTCAACCAAGAAGACACACGGTTTGGTTTTCCTCGTCTGATTTCACTTCTGGTCAAGCTCTTATTTTCAGGTAATAATAGATCCATAAATAATAAGAAGAAAAAATCACCCTTTTTTTTTCATTTTATTAACTCTAAAGTCCTCTTTTTGAAATTCAATTTTTTTTTTTATTTAGGAGACATAGTCTAGTATTTCCACCAGGCATACTCGATAAACACTACGAAAAGCTCCTTCAATGCGATCAAAGGCTCTTTGCCTTAAGCCAAAGGCCATTTCCAAGCAAGATTTCTCCCTACTTCGATTCGTATATGCTTAATTTACCAACTCCATTTTCTTATTACCGTTCGAATCCTATGACATCAGGTACTAATATGCTATTATCTTTCATGCCTCGACGCCATTCTATATAACTTACATTTTATTCGAAAATATATCATTACATAGGTTCAAGTTCGTCGTGGAGAAGCCCAGTCGACTATTTTCCTAATCTTAATCAGTCGACATTTGGCGGTAATAACTCGAATTCGTACTCAAGAAACAGCAATCAAGCTCTCAACTTTCAGAACTATAATCATCAGCAATCGTATTCTGGGACGTTGAGCGACATTGCGAATCATTTATTGGGAAGCTCGACGAATATGCGTTCTTACGATCATACTAATGTGGGCCCGAGCTTTAATAATGTCGGGGATGACCGAGCTATGAATCGTCGAGTTAGAAGTAACAGCTCGTTCCCTCCATTTACGTTTGAATATGGCGGGAATTCGACTATTTAAATTAGGGTTTTTTTCCCTTTATTTCCTTTATGGGTTTTAGTAACGGAGCTATTTAATTGTAATTAAACATTAGAAAAATATAATCCGTAATAAAAAGGAAAAAGTAAATTAAAACACATTACAGCACGAGCACGGAGAATGACGGAAATCGCTAAATCGAGAAATGCGATTAAGGGCATGGAGTTTAATTTTGTGATGCGCCATTTGGCTTGGGCTTAATTCTTCACAATCAAAACGGGGCACTTTGCGTTCTGAGCACAATGGTTGCTCACACTACCAAGAAAAGCCCTGTCATTGCATAAAATGAAATATAAATCAAGAATCTATTACCAATACTATATAAAGCATATTAAGACGAAAGAAGATTTCATCTTTTGAGTAGAACGAGTCTTCATCATAAAGACAACCTTAGTCCAAGATTTTGGACTGCTTTCCTCCTTATTGCTGGTGTTGATGTAATTTTTTTTCGGAGTAATTTAAAAGGAGATATCTTAATATATAGAAACTATATTATTATATTATTAACTCCAACCTCCTCTTTAGTCATTCGTCAACATAAGATTAATGGTCTATATTTTCAAGTTAATTACAATTAACCAAACAATAACTCACCTCTTAATAGCACCATAGCCATGGCTTCCAATGACCAAGAAATCAACCTTCAATCTATTAGCCACCTCACAGATCACATCCCTCGGATCACCATTTTCAGTCACTATCTCCACTTTAATCTAACATTAGAAGAAGCCATCATTTCGAAAAAAATGCAATTTAAATAAATAAAATGATAAATAAATATCAAAGAAGACTGCTGAACTATTAATTAATTTACCTTGTCATTGAAGTTTCTGCATATTCCTGTCGCCTTCTCCATAACCCCTTGAGCCAACTCGTTTCCGTACTTCTCCATGGCCACAATTACGTTAGGGGCAAACAAGTATCCTATATATATAGTTAAGCAAGTCAAATAATTAAAATAATCAAATTATTATATATAACCTAATAGCTATAGATTAAAGGGTATATTTGAATTCAGGCCCGTCAGAAGTTTAATTTAAGACTTAGACTCTGTAAGAAAAACTATTGTTTAAAGGACCCAATTTCTCTAAAATTGAGAGATAATGACCTAACTTAAAACAATGGTATAAAAGTTATATGAACTGATATAGGATGATCGTTTTGTGTTCCAAACTTTCAACATATAGTTATACAACAATGAAGTGGTAATGCAGAAATGAACTAGTATTGGATGATCATTAATTGGTACTGGATGATCGTTTTGTGTTACAAAATTTCAACATATTGTTATTTCAGAGCAATGAAGTCGTACTGCAGAAATCGGATCCTTAAAACTAAATTTTTTCCTGACATGGACTGAATCCTAAATGAAACTTCTGAACGGGGCTGAAATGAAAACGTCCCTAGATTAAATGGATATTCCGAAACTGCCCATTGAGAATTACCTGTTGCATCCGTGGCCGAGTGGACGGAGAGGGGCGCCTTGGCGTAGACGAGGAAAAGGGTATCTTTGGAATTTCCATCGCATAATATATTGTTGAGACACCATTCGAGTGCGTGTGAGCTCTCTTCTCCTCCGTCGACGGCAACTAAAATCTTGCGACCTTTTCCTGACATATTTTCGTGTTAATCAATCAAGAAATGTATTTTTTTTTTTTTTTTTATGGGGCGAAGCAATATGAGTGATGATTAATCGATGATTAAGCTCTTATATGAATTGTGTGTGTGGAGTAAATTGATGAATACTGTGGGTTGGTCCAGGTACCCGGTTTTTTGACGGCGGTGGGAGTTCAACGGTATTTTTCTCAATAATTGAAAACGACAGGTGCAATAATGTGACGAAGATAAGGTCAGAAGATTTAAAAAATATCATATTGGCCTCGGAATTTTACGTTAACGTGGAATGTGCACCCTTGGATTTGATTAACCATGGGGTGGGGCGGTGAGAGATATAATGACACTAATACGATATTATATAAATAAGAATTCCAAGTGGGGGAGACTACAAAAAAACTGAGACGAAGATAATAGTTATCTTCACTTCACATATGTAGTAGTGGATAAACACGAACTAAGTAAACCATTAAAAAGTGTTCTCTTTGTCCGAAAATCAACAGAAGAAAACAACCCTTCTTAAACCCATCAAACAGCCAACTGTATGACATATACCATTCTCCACACAATATATATATATATATATATATATATATAATATACATATAAGTAATTAAGGGTAGAAAAAAAGAACAAAAATCATACGCAGAAAGAAATGGCAGAACGTAAGATTTTAGTAGCAGTGGATGAAAGCGAGGAAAGCGCATACGCACTGAAATGGTGTTTAAGCAACATTCTTGACTCGGAGAAGAATTACAAAGACACCCTTGTCCTCCTTTATGCCAAGCAACCTCGTATTGCCTACACCGCCATGGATTCAACAGGTAATAAATAAAATATTTATATATATATATATGTCGATCGTTTGATGAAGATGAAGGGCACTGTGCTGTGGGGATATCATGTTTTAATTAACATATATATAATTAGGTTACATGTTTTCGCCCGATATAACCGAGTCGATGGAGAGGTACAACAACGAGGTAGCTCAGAATGTCATGAACAAGGCTAAGCAGATCTGCAAGGACTTGTGTGACCAAGTATTACATTTTTATTAATTATATTTGTTTTGTTCATAAATAAAGAGACAATTAATTTAATTATATTTATTGTAGGTCACCGTGGAAACGTTGGTACAGAATGGGGACGCGAGAGATGTAATATGTGAGGTGGCTGAGAAGTTGGCTGTTGACTTTCTTGTCATGGGAAGCCATGGTTATGGCCTCATTAAGAGGTGCATTCATTTTTACTTTGATTTAATTGTTTGCTTTCTAACCTCGTATTTGTTTGTCTAATTGCAGAACTTTTCTTGGAAGTGTGAGTGACTATTGTGCCCAGAATGTAAAGTGCCCAGTGCTGATCGTGAAGAAGCCCAAGTAAAACTGCTCGCACACCCTATATATGATATTAAAATTTGCCCTTTGTTATCTATGTATACAAAAAGAATCGAATGTTTTTATTTCTCTTTTGTTGCTTGTTCACTTCATCGGAGAGTGCCACGGTAAAACTGCGCAATATTTCACTAATCTAAGCGAGGCGTTTAAATTCCTTATTATATTTGGCAATATTTCGGTGTCTATTGCTATTACAAAACGATTCTTCTTCGGCCATAGGTATTTCTTTACAACGCAAATTTCTATGCGCATTAGAGGCTCAGGCCCGTAGCTCATAGGAGGCCAGTGAGGCGGTCGCCTCGGGCCCAACGTCGGAGGGGGGCCCAAAATTTTTTATACATGTATATATATATATGTATATATTATCAAAAAGAATATTATAGTTAAAATTTAAAAATAAATCTATAAAAACTGTGAGTGGACTGCACAAGTCAGTTGGACCTTGATGTTAATCAAAGCCCAAATATTGTAATTTATTAAAAAAATTCAGTTCAGTCCAAACAAGACATTAAAGCTTTTTATTAAGGAAAAAAAAAAGAAAAAAGGAAATGTGATGTGGTTTCTTCTTCTATACTGATACAATATAAAAGGACTTCGCTTAGGTTAAAGGATGTCGTTATCTAATAAAATCGTTCACTATTTTCTTGTGGGACCGACCAGACATCAGTGTCCAGTGATCTTTAAGGTATATTATCCTGCTCCTTATTTTATTAATTTATTTGTTTGGCTGCAGGCGCAATTTAATTTTTTTCTTTCTTGACAAACAATGTTTTTATATTTAGGTTAGATTTGTTTCATTTTCATATTTTTTTTTCGGACCTTTGAATTGTTTTTGCTACATGTCACGTTCCATAAATCTTCTTTGTTCCTAACTGAAAACAGAAGCGAAAAAACCGAACCGAATTATAAAAATCGAACCGAACCAAATTAAAACGGTTCGGATATTGGATTAAGTATTTTTGAACATTCCACTATAAAATATTTATTTTTATTTATTTATTTTAGTTACATTTACCGTTGAAATTTACGCTATATTATACGTATCCTACTGTATTTGAAAAAAAAAGTAACTGATCGGGGGCCCGAAATTTAAGTTTCGCTTCAGGCCCGTGCTTCCTCAGGTACGGCCCTGTAGAGGCTTCACCAAAGTCTTTCATATAGTATAACAACACAAACAAAATAACACAAACGAATCGATCAATTACTGAGATGAACAACGATATGAAGCAGAGTCTCCACCCTGCTGGCCGGCGGGTATGAGAGACCTAAGCTCGGCGGATCCGCAGGCGTTCTCGAACTTTCCCGTCCCCCCAGTTACAGACAACCTCGATATTACCGTCCCGATTTTGTACACACCGAAGAAATTGATGCTGTCTCCGAATTCCCCGCCCTCCATCATCGCCGTGAAGGCCATCCATCATCTGCGTCGAACTGTCCGATGAACTGTGTTGGAAATAAACTCTCGCGGACACAGTGAACACGATCTTGTTTTGGTGCTGCTGAATCTGCAGCGTTTTCTGTAGTCTTTGCATTGCTTAAATAGAAGTTTACATGGAAGCTAATAAATGCGTACAATCAGACGACTAATTTAGCCTACGCTAATAAGGAAAAGATAATCACTTCCTAAGGAAAATACAATCATATCCTAAGCTAATCCTAAGCTAATTAAGGAAAGTATATCACAAGGATTATTTCCCACAATCTCCTCCTAAGCCTTGTGTCCACCGTTGATGTCGATTAGGCCGATCTTGCCCCGTAGCTCATGAAACTTGGTCCTTCCAAGCGGTTTCGTTAGAATGTCGCCCAGCTGATCCTCACTTCTGATGAACTCTACATCAATCAAGCCTTCTTCTGCAGCTTCCCGGACGAAGTGGTATTTCACTCGAATGTGTTTACTCTGTCCGTGGAGTACCGGATTCTTGATCAAAGCAATGGCGGACTTATTGTCCACCCTCAGCATTGGCGCCCTTGTTGCTGTTCCCTGCACCTCGGACAACACACGAGCGAGCCACAATGCTTGACATGCAGCATTAGCAGCTGCAATATATTCTGCCTCACAGCTGGACTGAGCCACCACCTTCTGCTTCATGGATTGCCAGGTGATCGGGCTGCCGCTGAGGAAGAAAATCACGCCAGTTGTGCTTTTACTTGTATCAACATCCCCGGCGTAATCACTGTCGCTGAAGCCTGTCAGATAAGGCTCATCCTTCTCCCTCCTGCTGAACCAAAGTCCCTAATCTTGTGTCCCAGCCACATAGCGCAGGATGCGCTTCACAGCTGCGAGGTGATCCTCGCGTGGATCCTCCTGGAATCGACTCACATAGCCAACCGCAAACGCAAGATCGGGGCGAGTGTTGACCAAGTACCTCAAGCTCCCGACGACGCTCCTGTATGTCTTCGCGTCGACCGGCGGCTCTGTGCTGAGCTTGCTCAACTTCAGGCGCGGTTCCATGGGCACGTGACATGGGTTACACCCTGCCATACCGCTCTTTTTCAGGATCTTGCCGGCATAGGCGCCCTGGCTCAGCGAGATCCCCCTCGCGCCCTGCTTCACTTCGATGCCGAGGTAGTAGTGAAGCAGGCCGAGGTCACTCATCTTGAATGCGGCCGTCATCTCCTCCTTGAATGACTTGATGTCGCCGCCGTTCGAGCCGGTGATCACGAGGTCATCGACATAGACCCCGATCACTAGCTGTTTGCCGTCATTCTGTCTGATGTAGATGGCATGTTCGGACGGGCTCTTCCTGAAGCCGAACGACAACAGCGTGCTGTCCAGCTTCGCGTTCCATGCGCGTGGCGCTTGATGCAGCCCGTACAACGCCTTTCGGAGCTTGAGCACCTTGTGTTCCTTGCCGGTGATGACAAACCCCGGCGGCTGCTCGACGTAGACCTCCTCCTCTAGGTCTCCGTTCAAGAACGCCGATTTGACGTCCATGTGGTGCACCTCCCAGCCTTCGTGCACTGCGATGGCAATGATCAGGCGCACCGAGCCCATCCGAGCCACCGGCGCAAACACTTCATCGTAGTCGATGCCGTGCCGCTGTGCGTAGTCCTTTACCACGAGGCCAGCCTTATGTTTCGTCACCGCCCCGTGCTCGTCTCTTTTCACCTTGAAGACCCACTTCAAGCCAATCGCCCGTCGTCCGGGTGGGAGGTTGGCGAGGCACCACGTCCGGTTGTCCTCAATCGAGTCCATCTCTTCCAGCATCGCCTTCCTCCAGCTGGGGCTGCGTTCCGCCTCGGCGAACGTCGCAGGTTCGTCGGAGCTAACGGTGTGGAGCTCTTCTGCCGCCAGTTCCCGCGGCACGAAGCCCCGCGGCGAGGCCGGCCCGGTGATATTTTCGATCCTTCGAAACCGGAGAGGGGCGTCGTCGTCGTGGTCGGCGTCCAAGTGTTCGTCGACGTCGCACACGAGCTCCTCCCGAGCTAGCTTCCGGAGCGCCGCCATGTTGACATGGCCGAAGCGATCATGCAAGCGCCATGCCACCTCGTCGCCGCGCTCGCGCACCGCTAGGCACATCGGCGGTGCTATCTTGATCCGAAGAAGGTATAGACGGTTCGCCTCGCGCGTCACCCTTGCCAACAGTTGACCGCCGAGCTCCCGAATCCGCATCACGCCATCTTCGATCTGGATCTTGTAGCCGACCTCGTCGAGCTGGCCAAGACTCACGATGTTCGTCGTCAACCGTGGAATGAAGTAGACGCCGTCGAATGAACGGAGCTCCCCGGTCTTGCACACAAAGATGACGGTGCCCCGCCCTTCAATGCGTGCCACCGAGTCGTTGCCGAAACGCACGGTGCCTCGTACCGCCACGTCGAGCTTCGAGAAGGCGGTCCTAGACCCAGACATGTGATTGGTTGCCCCCGAGTCCAGGATCCACGTCTCCGCCTCCCGTTCCTCTTCTTCTTCCCCGAGCTGCGCGAACACCTTCTCTTCGCGGATCTCGATCTGGGCCACGGACGACGTCGCCCAAGTCGTCGTCGATTGCGGCGTCGGTGGGGAGAGAATGGGGGAGCACTTTGCGAGACAAAGTGAGGCCTCTTCCTCTTCGCATGGGCCTGCGCCTTCTTGGGCTTCGACCAGCACTCCCGGGCCTAGTGGCCCAGCTTCCCACAATTTCGGCACTCGTCGCCTGCGCGCTTGTTCGAAGTAGCCGGCCCACTCGACGACTCGCCAGCTCGCCCACGACCGCGCCCGCGTCGGCCGCCTCCTCTGTTCGCGCCACGACCGCGTGATTGGTTCTCCGCCTCTCGCTTCTTTCGTTGCGCGTCCCACTGCTCCTCAGTGAGATACAGCTTGCCCTCGTGCTGTAGTGATGCCGGGGGTCCATTCAACTCCTCCTCCGCCTCTTGCAATCGCCCGGTGAGATCGGCGACCGTCATGGTGGATGGATCGAGCAGGGTCTTGATCGCAATCGCGATCTGCTTGAAGCGGGAAGGCAGACTTCGTAGCATCTTGGCTACGATTTCTTTTTCCTCCATCTCCTCTCCCAACGTGGTGAGGTGCGCCGCCATGCCATTAAGTCGCAGCGCGAACTCCTCGACGGTCTCGCCGTCGTTGAACGTGGCGAGGTCGAATTTGCGACGCAGCTGTTGCGCCGTTGCCTTCTTCACACGATCGTCCCCGATCCGCATGGTCGCGATCGCGTCCCAGGCCTCTTTGGACGTCTCCTTTGAGCCGATCGTCGACACCATCTCGGGTGGGACCGCACTCACCAGTGTTGGGAAACCCCGGGTGACCCGAGGCCTTGCTCCGGACGCAGCGGAATTTAAAATTTTTCCGGGTTTCCCATACGATTTCCCTAGGATACTCGGTTAAATAAAGAAAACTGCATGATCGACACGTATAAAGGAATAATGATCTTACCCTCGTCGCGAAGATCCTTAGCTCCCTAGCTCACGAACTGCGCCGAAGAGAGTCACGCCGACCCCGTGAAGTACCACAAACCAACACCACCCCAAGGATGGCTAGAGATGGTGTGGAGTGTTGTGTAGAGATGTATATGTATGTGTGTGATTTCTAAAACTCACCAACACTTAGGGATTTCTCAAAGATCACCCTAAATGCTCTCACTTCTCTCTAAAACTCTAAGTTTAGTGTGATAAAGCTTATCAACTTGTTATGGACGAAAATCCCAAGTCTATAATTGTAAAACCAAGTTTTAAATCATGAAATAGACTTTAGATTTGTTTAAATGAGATCATGTCCTACATGACTCATTTTTGTTTGATTCTCTTGTTATTTTATCATCTAATGACTAGATATTGTCCCACAAATCATAACAAAAGAACAAGGAACGAAATTGGATTTGATTTGGATCAAATTTGACCAAAAAACTGTCGGTCACGGCCTCTGACATGACCTGTCACGGCCGTGACACATCATCGGACGAATTCTGCCGCTCGTCACGGCCTCAATCACGGCCGTGACCATCTTCTGGAGGCTGTCACGGCCTGGGCACGAAGTGTCACGGCCGTGACACTGTCGGGCACCATTTTTGGTCGCCACTGCCGGTAGTCACGGCCACGTGCAAGGCTGTCACGGCCGTGACTGCCCTGACAGCTTTGCGGCAGTTTCGTATTTCGATCCGATCGAGGGGTAAACGATGTCCGATTGACCTGAAATTTTAACCATAGTTAAAAGACTCACCAATCTTGATTCTGACCAAAGGGATTCTCAATCCGATGTCTAGATTGTGAGATATGAATTTTTGAAGCTACTGCTACTTTGCATATGGGCTTCATGACCATGATAAGCCTTGCTCATCATTGTGAACCCTATTTATGCTTCATTCATCACCATTTCCGTTCCATAAATTTTCGTCCATGTAAATATAGTTTCTAAAACATATATCTAACATTTGGTTAACGTCTCTAAGACCGTTAAATCATTTTACATCTCATATTAGTTAGGCACTATCACAGTGATCATTTTTAAGCCCGACTCTCTTGGTTCGTCTCAACCCGGCAAGGGAGGAATCCAAGAATTTGGTAAGCGCCTAGCCAATCCCGCGGTACCAAATAGATCCCGTGTTGAGTACGATCTTCAATCTACGAACCGACTATAGATTATCGTCATACGTATAGACCCTTCACATTTGTCCCGATCGAGTGAGAGTCATGGTTACGTCAAACTCACTAGACTCGACTCTATGACTAATTCGTGACTGGCGAAATTACTAAACTGCCCTTACGTCCCACGTAAGTCAGTTTATTGCTTCGGCCGAAGACTTCGTAATTTCCCGTCCCCGAATATGCATAGGACACATGTCTCGGTTACTAACGAGATAGTGAATCTCTAACGTTAGTCTAAGCACGGCAGTTACCCTTTGTCGTCAAGACCGCATGTCGCCGCCGACCCATGTTCGTCCCCGAACAAGGTGGGCCTAGCAAACTAGTGACATGTCAAGACCCCAAAGTCAACTCCGTCAAAAACCCTTTGGTCTAAGGTCCACGCACACTACTATAGTCAATCGATCAATCATTGACGCTACCCAGAGTAACGATAAGGCCCATGTAATCGTCGATTGCGAGTCGTGTCCAAGTACAAGTTAATTCCCTAATTCAACTTATACCAACGTTACGACCTCCCGCTTCCCAAGCGAATGGTTGGCACAACCATATAAGAGTCGTCAACAAATAAGTCGTAATTGACGCTCAGTCACCCTACTGAGGTCTAAGACTTATGGACTAATTTAATATCGGAGGCTAATAGCTCACCGGTGCCCCTCTCTCATCCCATGAGAATCGGTGACTAAACTCACGATATATGGGATTTATTTATTTACCGTCTTACGGATGCCTAATAAGACTTGATAGGTAAATAAATAATATGTCTTTTAAAGAATGAATAATAAATATAAATTCCTTTGATACATATAAGAATACATTATTCAAATACAGAGCAAATAATACATTGATTATTAAACACATGCCCTATTCATTAAATCCTCGAATGGCATTCCGAGGGCACATCCCCAACAACCAGAGCATCGAGCGCCATCATGTCTTCCTGCTCATCGGCAGTGCCCTTCTCGATGGCGTTCCATAGCGCTCTCGCCTTCAGCTTCACCTTCATCATGAGCGCCCAGTCAGAGTAATTGGTCTTGGTGAGAACGGGGTAGCTATTCCCGCCGCCCACCTCACGAATCACTCGTTGGATCACGGCACCTGGGGCATCGGCTTTCTTGCTCCCATCGCCCACGATCACGGCGCCGGAGGCATCAGCTTTCTTGCTCTCATCGCCCATGGTCCCTGGATGAAACTCGCTCTGATACCAGTTGTTGGAAATAAACTCACGCGGACACAGTGAACACGATCTTGTTTTGGTGCTGCTGAATCTGCAGCGTTTTCTGTAGTCTTTGCATTGCTTAAATAGAAGTTTACATGGAAGCTAATAAATGCCTACAATCAGACGACTAATTTAGCCTACGCTAATAAGGAAAAGATAATCACTTCCTAAGGAAAATACAATCATATCATAAGCTAATCCTAAGCTAATTAAGGAAAGTATATCACAAGGATTATTTCCCACAAACTGTCGATGTAGACTCCCTGAGCTTTTCCGAGCTGCTGCGACCCGAGCTCTGGAGCCATCGTCAGGTAGTCGTCGATTACTGTGATGGTGCCGAAGCCTAGGCCCAGACCGTTGGGTCCCAGCTGAGCAGTCAGTCCGTTGTTGTTGATGTTGTTGTTGTTCGGGGCTGAGCTGAGATGCTTGTTCACATAATAATAACAAGTACTATTTGCACATTCAATGCATGTGCAATAATATATAAATATATAATACTAATTTATTTAATTTAAAATACTAATAGATAATATAATCTAAATTTAATAATTAGCTAAAATAGTAATTAACTATAAATAGCAAAGAAAGTGGATTTTTTTATTTAATTTTTTTGTTAAATTGACAGGACAAATGACAGTTTATATTGACCTCCACGCTTAATAAAATAGAATAGATAATATTCATAATGAAGAATGAATAATTTTTTTTATCATGTCTATTATATTATGAGATAACATCTTAGAATAAGTGAAATCCCAATTTGGTATGTCAATATATTGTATAGTTATAATTTAGTCCTTTTTATTTATTTTAATGATATCCTTATATATTATTTTTTATTTTACATATTTCACAGCCCCTTAACATATACTAGTATATTAAACACACTCGAATCGGTGTCCTTCAACATATTTTTTAATTTAAAAATTGGGATTAGTAGTTGCAATTTTAGGACAATGAAAGCCAGAAATTCAAACTTGTCATTCTTAAACTGCTTCAATTTAAAGTGCAAAATTAAAGCAATTTGAGGACATTTAACTCCATAATTCGGAAACTAACTGGACTTAAATTGCTTCAATTTTGAAACTTCCTGCCTTATAGCACCAATTTGAAACAACGGCATCAAATTGGAACATTTAATAATAATAATAATAATAATGATGATAATAATAATAAAATACCAGCGAAGGCCGTTCCCAAAAGACCAGTGCCCAGCGTCACGCCGTTGATATTCAGAGTGGGGACTGCGCCGTTGGCATTAGGAATGGGCATGCCGTTTTTAGGCGGTAAGAACCCTAACTAGCGAGCGAATGGGACTTGGCCGCTATAAATGTTTCCCAGCAAGCCCGTGCCGGGCCGGGCCGGGCCGGGCCGTAGGGTTGCTCCCGCCCAAAAATGTCGTGCATGTAGAGTGCGAAGGTCGGGTCGCCGCCCGCGGGCGGGTCGAGTGCGGACTACGGGGCGATTAGGGTCGCGAAGATTAGTAACGTTGTCGAAAAGATGAGTTGGATGAACATTTTTTTTTCCTGTGAGATGATTGATTGATGATTTGGGATTTAAGAAGTTGGTTTTATTTATATACAAAAAAGATTAAGATTATGGTCTTGTTGGTGAATATGGAGTTGACGATGTATTCTTGGTGAAGTTGTTTATGTGTATATCGTTATTTGTGGTTGAATTATTTTGTTTTTATTTCATTGTGGAAAATACAACAAATCCACAGATGGAATCATGGAAAAGAGAAAACTTGCTTGGTTGCATGTAGCAGAAAATTTCAAAATTGATCCTTTCACTGTAGATATTTCAGATTTAGTCCTCCTAAAAAATTATATAGAAATAAAATAAATAATTATTTTATCCTCTTTTATCCATAACATTCCTTCACCCCCAACAGAACCGATGTTTCTTCTTCTTCTCTGTTCTTGAGAACTCGCACGGACACCACATAGGCTCTCACACACTCAAAGAATGGCCTCCATAGTCGTAAGATTTCAACCTCCATCACCAAATTTAAACCGCGAAAAGCTTCCGGGAAAATCCGATTCTCGGGGAGTTCTACTCGTTAATTCGATTCCCAAGGGAAAATTCACCAATGCACTATCAATTTCTTGCAAATCGCACGAGGTTAGTCCTTCTATTGGAAGTTTTAATGCTAATATTATGAATAAAGCTTCAACTTGGCTCCTCATTTTCTGGGCTTATCTTATGTTACGTGCTTAAGACTTGCGAGTATAATAAGTCTCAATGTTAAGCAGTTTATGGTACATTTATCGATTCCACTGTCTGAAAGGGAGTGGCGATGAGATATTCATTTGCTTAATTTAGTTGCTTGCATTTTCAGATTCCTCTTTTTATCAAATTTACGATACATATACTGTCGTCTTTGCCTCGAGTTTGTAATGCAAATCATATGGTTTTAGCGATTAATCGATTCCCCCTTTATATGGACAATGCATGTTCTACATTCCTTCCATTGATTCTCACCTATCGATATCTTCTAATATATAACCAGCCTAAAGCTCTTGCAGTTTCCCGAAGAAACGCAGTTGCTCTAATCCTCTCAGGCATTGCAATCTTTCAAGGTGGTCCTAATCATACTTCGCTTGCCCAAACCACCGTTTTTCGCGAATATATAGACACCTTCGACGGTTATTCCTTCAAGTACCCTCAGAATTGGATCCAAGTCAAGGGCGCAGGCGCAGACATATTCTTCAGAGACCCTTTCGTCCTCGACGAGAACATCTCAGTAGACATATCTTCGCCTTCTTCATCAAACTATAAGAGCGTCGAAGATTTGGGCTCGCCCCAAGAAGCTGGGAAAAAGGTGTTAAGACAGTATCTGACCGAGTTTATGTCCACTAGGCTCGGGGTGAGAAGGGAATCAAGCGTTCTTTCTACTTCTTCGAAAGTTGCCAGCGATGGAAAGCTGTACTATGTAGTTGAGGTAAGAACTTTTTCACTCCCCTTACCATTTATGTGATGAAACGCATATGCATTATATTGGTTGATTGCTTGAATCTATCAACTTGAACTATGATTAGGCGAATATAAAGTCGTATGCGAACAACAATGAGTTAGCAGTGATGCCTAAAGACAGAGTAGTAAGGCTAGAATGGGATCGCCGTTACCTTTCTGTTCTTGGAGTTGAGAACAACAGACTTTACGAGCTGAGATTACAGGCGCCGGAGAATTCGTTTGCTGAAGAGGAAGGCGATCTTCGTGAGATTATGGAGTCTTTTAGGGTCAATAAAATTCTTGCTTAAGGCTCTGATTTTTGCCTCAAAAGTTTTATTTTTCTGTAAGAGTTATGTATGGAGATATCAGAATCACATCGTTAACATTGTATTCCATTCCAACCATACAAATAGCCCATTTTCAAGATCTCATGTGATGCATAAATGAAATAAAAAGTCAGCAATTGCACTCATTGTAACAACTCTATCATTAAATCACTCTATGATCTGACTTGGAACTCCCCCGCTTTTGTAAGAGCTCGAAAGCCTTTGTAAGGGCGAGAAGGCAGATTCTTGAAATCGAGCTTGTCGTATTTCAGACCGGAAAGAGCAACTCCCATAATCCTAAATGAGACTTGAAAAGTCGGGAAAACGTTAAGCCTCTCTATCCCAGTCTCGAGGACCAAAGTCCCGCTCATCGAAGGAGTCTTGTCTTTCGGCATTCTTCCAATATTCCACGAACACGTCTGAATTGAGGGAAAAAAAAAATAAACTATCAATAATAATGGAGATAACATACACGCATGGAAGGTCATATTCTGTGTAATGTAATGTTAGAATTCTCAGCACGGAAAGTGGGCATACCTTGTCTGCAAAGACGTTGACCGATCCATAATTTGAAGTGAGCTCAGAAGACGCAACAGAAGAAGGCAATCTGAAGTGAACTGCTAAAGAATCGATAGACTTTCCAGGGTCGTTTCGAATCCCGAGTAACAAGTTTATACGACACGTCCCAGAATCAGACGTTAGCTGTGGCTTCAAATAAATGGGAGTGGACTTCAGCTTCTTAACCCTGGAAAAATTTAAATCCAAATACGACTTCTCATATATATATAAATGATCAATATGAAATTTTAAACGATCTGAAAATTATACGGTGAAATGGTGGGGCAGACCTGTAACTCATGAGCTTAAAAAGGCCATCGGGCGGCACAAATGATAGAATTTGATCTGATTCCCATGGTCGGAGTCTAACGCAGGGATGGAATCTAACGTCGTTTAGAATCGATGGGTTGGCGAATGAGAGAGTGAGATCGGGGAGGCCCGAGAGATGAGCTTTTACTTGGACTTCGCCGTATATTTCGCATTTTACCAGCGTCCCATCTCTAAGTAGTCATTGGAGAAAAATAATATGATCACGAGTTAGAATCACATGCCAACTATTGGGGGGGAAAATATCAGAATCACAAGCCATTAACATATATATATATATGACAATGATAAACAGCTTTAAGCATATAGAAAGTGATCTTTCAATGATATTCACAACAAGGGCTAAAAGGGACATGAATTGGTATCATTAGGCACCAAAAAGAATGTTTTTTTAAGAGGGTGTATTCTAATAAAACTAATTGATAATAAGAAAAACATCTCAATAGCCTATGAACTAAAAAAGAGTTCCTTTTTTATTTTCTCCCGACCCACTGAGGGAAAACATCTTAGCATGCTTCGTAATATATTGTGTTACCTCCCCCTCAAAACATTACCTAATTAGAGAGAGTCCTCATTTCATATAAGAGAGTGAGAGGGAATGAGGGAGAGAGGGAGATTTGAAGTTAAAGTGCAGAAGACTGACATTAGTTAAATATATAACAGAAGATGAATTAAGGAATTTAGAATGAAAAAGGGGATTTTGAAAAAATTCGGGATTTCGCAGTCCATACCTGTTTATTGTGGCGTCCATTTCTTCGACAAGTTCGACGTGAACCTCATTACTAACGTGTTTCAGATCCGCTTTTCTCCATGGAACATAGGAAGATGTTGAACTTGGGAGTGTATTATTTACGTTTGAAGTGTTTCCAGTAACAACGCTCAGAACTTTGCTGACTATATTTGGGGGAGCGATCATTTCTCTAAGAATGTTGGGTTCTGTCGTTAGAGGAAATCCATTGTCTATCATCTCATCGAGCAGCTGCAACAACAAATTTTGATAAGAGAACAGAGCAGTCGTCGATATTACATATATTATAATAAAATGCAATAACTAATCAGAATGAAACATGGAGAAAACAAGAAAATGTTACCTCATAAACAATTACAAAGTTATCCTTAATCAGATCTTCATTGAGTCCATCTAAATATTCTGTAAGAACGTCCGCTATTCTGCAGAGGAGCTGAAAATTGAAACCAAGTGATTCGGCAAGCTTGAAAATGAACGTAAGGAATTCTTCTCTGACATAAGATGCATATCAATAAAATTCTCAATCTTGATTCTGCCTATGAGGGAAATTTAAATTTCCAAGGAGAGCATATATGGGAAGGCCTGTGATTATGACAATCCAATCACACATACTTGCTTCTAGTGGCCATATATTCACACATGATTATGTCAAAGCTAAAATTCACATAACATTCATACAACAAATTCCCAGTTTACGTGAATGGAAGTCACCACCTCCTTTCACGACATAATCTACTCATTCATACACACATAATTTTAAAGATGTTCCACTGTGAAGAAAAACCTGCCTAAATTTAACTAATAAGAAGCAAGCCAAGCCACTGATTGCTTGTAGATTCCTGAACCCATGATTTTCGAAGAATATATCAATTCATATTGTTGAGAAAGAAAGAACAAATACGGACCTCAGTTGCCATTAAAGGTGGCATCTCAACCTGGGTGCAAGCAAGGAACGTGATCCCCTCACGAACGACTTGAAATACATAGTGAGTAGGCGAAGCAATAACAGGCACAAGCTAAAAACGAAGATAAGAAGGTTTCAATATTAAACATTAGACATATCAGACAACATAGACGAACTAAAATGATTACATTACATCAAAAACTTCTGTGTTTCCTTAAATTGAAATGGACCAAGTTCATAGTAGTTTTATTACCTTCAAAGAATCACCTTGAGCAAGTACTTGTTCCCAGAACCATGAGCATATTGATCGATCAACTCGGTGGCCCGTGAGCTGCTTTTCAAGCATCACTTCCCTATAATAATTCCACAATTTAATCAATTAATCTTCCAACCAATACAACCACACCATTTAACGCCTAATGTTTACTTTCCAAAAAATTTCACATTGCACCATATGAAACTTTTTCCTGGAAAATTGCAAGATAAAACTCTTTAAAGTCGAACCTACAACAGAACCAATTATGATATACTAATCGGTCCATTGAGCATAAAAGATTCACTTTTCCACACCCAATCTCTGTTATTAAACACGGAATAAAACCCATATCGAACTACTTCATATGAAAAATTAGATTGTTCGATTTGTCGAAGCACTGAAAAATAGATAAAGAAGAAGGGTCTGAAACGAAGGAATATATAGATTAGAGATCAAACCCTGAATCCGATAGGAGAAATATGCATTGCAACATGTTCTTTCGCCTTCTTCAGTTACTTCTTGAATTTCTTAGCAGTCTTTGCGTTTTTTACCAGGTGTAGTGATGATGCTCCACGCTATTGTGTCAGCGATCAAGAAAACTACAGAAGTGCCCCTTTTGAATATATATTTCAGAATAGCCCCTTTAATATTCTTCTATTTTAGATTGACACATTTATATTTCGATGGGGAAGAACTTGAATACTGCAATACCTTTTGAATCCTTAAATGTTGATACAAAAATTGTTAGGTGAGCTTGTCTTTGACCTTACATGTCGACAAAGAGACAAAGAGCACATGTATGTTGCGTTGAATATGGAAAAGGAAGGAGACGTGGCCAATAATTATTCAAGAAGTGGGAAAAGAGAAAAGCAAATGAAGAAATTCATTTGTCAGGCGCCTAACTCGTTGGTCAAAAGACATAGCTGTTTTATGTCTTTATGTTCTACCGTTCACATGACAGATTGAGGATGTTCTTTGCCTATAAATAGGCTTCGTGCGACAGATAAGAAAATTGCCTTAGAGCCACAGACCACAACCACAAACATATCAGATCTTCTCGTCTCTGGTCATTTTCTGTAGCCTACTCCTTATATTGTTGTAGCGCTTTTGTATCACGTCAGTGTACGTGTCTGTAATATCTCCACATAATAAAGAAGTTCTACCCTCCGGCCCGTGGACGTAGGTCATTCTGACCGAACCACGTAAATCTCGTGTCACTGTCCAAATCTATTTTTCGTCTCGTTTATTTATTATTGTGACGCCCCGCCTTCTACTACTATTTTCTTACACTAACTTACGTGACTAAGTAAAATATAAAATATATTACATATGAAATGCTGATAAAATTTTTCGATTTTACAAAGCACCCCATACACAACTATTTTACAATACAAACATTGTTCAGATTTTACATACGATATAAACGTATTTTACAAACACACATAATTAAACATGACGCCCGCCTCACAGGTCGCATCCATGTACACATCACCCTCAAAAGTCACCGGAAGTTCCAGAAGGACCAGCCTCGTCATCTAAACGTTTACGTACCGGATTCGCTACGTCTACAACACATAAAACATGGGATGAGCTATAAAGCTCAGTAAGTGGAAATATGCATGTATGCATGTGTCCAAAATAGCAAAGGCATCCGCGCCAGTGCTTTCTAATACTATACTCACATCATACTCATTCATTTCTCATTTTCATCAGGGCCCATAGCTACTTACTAACCGCACCATCATATCATGAGCTCAAATCCTCTTCGGATAAAATACGATAGTGGCCCACACTGGCTAGGATAAAATTAGGGTTTATCTCCAATTTTACCATTCACCAGGTCGCCCCTCTATCAAATTACTTTCCTGGCACTATAGTTATACTATGTGCCTTCCCAACACCTAAATAATTTAGGTAAATATACTCGACGGTTTTACCCCCGTCATGGTGCCTTTGTAGAAGTAGCTATATTCTCATCTATCTCCATTACATATAACTCGCTTTCCACTCGAGTAATACAATGCACGCTCATTTCTCAAAATACTCCATATGATTCGTGCGTGCACATGATCATGATGCATAAACAATGCAACAGTAAATATTCCAAACAATCGTATATAACAGATAATTCACATACCACGTATTCATCGAAGCAATTAGTCACGTAGCAATACACATATAAATCAATTTATGTGTTGTAGGTGAAATTCCCACTTACCTGATATCCTTAGCTTATTGTACGGGTAAATCGCTAACCTTCAAACCCTAATTATAGAAACATATAAAATTAAAATTCGTTAATTTAATTACAATTTCATGAAATTGGCTTAATTTAGAAAACCCTAGTTTCAACTTTTATAAATTTCGAAACCCTAAAATTTAAAACTTTAACCTAACTGAAAGATACTATTTATATAAATCCCGACATGAATTAAAATATATCTCGACATCAAATAGAGCTCGACATCCTTCTTTAATTATTCAAACAAGGTTTCGACATTTACTAAACTAAACAATGGATCTCGATATTATATGATAAATCTCGACATTGTCTTCAAAATTTATAAAACTCGAAACCATATCAACATCTCACAATCCTATTTCATTCGACATCTTTAACTACACAAGATATATCGACATCTTATTTCATTCAAGATCCCATGTCATATAATAACTCGAGATTTTCACTTCTCAAAAATGTCGACATCATTCTTTATTATTCATTCGACATTTATCATACACTTCTAAAAAATGTCGACATCATTCTTTATCATTCATTCGACATTTATCATACACTTCCTCAAAAATGTCGACATCATCATAATAATTCCAAAACAATCAAACCACTTCACATAACCCATATCGAGCTTTCATTTAAAAATTCAATTCAACATCTTAATAAATCTCGACCCCACTTCACCTAACAAATTGACATCTTGTCTCAAACACAACTCGACATTTCATGTTAATGTCAATACCAAACAAATATTTCACACCATTCGACATCTTCCATATTCCCTTTCAATATAAAAATTCGAAACCACTTCACCTAAGACACACTCGATATTTTCATTCGACATTCTTAAACCAATAACACATCTCGACATTTATAGATCTCAATCAGTTCGACATTTATATGTATATAGATCTCTATATTCATTGTTTGATAGCTTTCGACATTTTCCTAACACTCCCAAAATCATCTTCGACATCTCATATTATAATATATATATATATATATATATATCGAGATTATCATTCACATTAGACTTCGACATTTTTAACTACACAAGATACATAATACTCATGTCGACATCTTTATTTAATTCGACATCCTCCTCACATTAACATATCGACATTAAACAAACCCTACTCTTCCCAAATTGTAAACACTATTACTTATTAAACTCTCAACATCTTTCGATCAAAACCCTAAATATCAAGAACACAATAACTAAAATTAAACAGACCCAACCGTTTTAAAATAAAAACCTCATAATTATTTTATCTCAAACCTTTGTATCTACTACTACATAGAACATGATTAACCGTAATAAAACATAAACTTATAATAAAAATTTATACCTTTCCAAGCTAAGTTGGTAACACCGTTTGAGTTCTCCTTCCTCTCTCCAAACTTATTATTTTTTTTTTCGAAGATTTGTTCTTTTGAAATCATTCCATGTCTTGAAAAATTCAATACGAGACATACTTATCTCAAAGTTTGTCATTTATCATAAAATAATGTTTGTTCCTTAACTTTAGTTTTTAATTGTTTGTATTTATCCTTTAAGATTTTTGTGCATTAATTTGTAAGAGATTATGACATTTACCTACTCACTTAACTAATATTAGCCATGGTTCAACGTCATTTCAATGCTATTATTAGATAAGTTCAAAACTTATTGCTAAGAGATTTCGAAATCCCCTCACACACAACTATCTCATCATTCTTTTCGATATCCTATTCAAGATGTTCAACCTCACAAGACACATATCGACATTTGTTTTGAAATCCCACAAAACAAGTCTCAAGATCCCATATAAACATTTTTATAAATATCTAAACCACCTCACACCAACATTTCAACACCCTAAAATTTTGAAATTATCCAAAACGAAACCCTAAGTTTCCGAAATTATAATATTTCGAAATTCTCTTTTCAAAATTTCTTAAACTCCATACCTAATTTCCAAATAATGTTAGATATCATGCAAGCACAAACTTAAATAAATACTGAATATAAAATCATATAGTCACATAATATGCATGCAAATTTATTGGCCAACTTACTCACGGGACCCGGGTATTACATTCTCCCCCCCTTAAAGAGGATTTCGCCCTCGAAATCAGATTAGTTGAAACAATTCTGGGTACCGACTTTTCATATCATCTTCACGTTCCCACGCAGCTTCTTCAGTTGACTGATTCTGCCATAACACTTTTACCAACGAAATCTCTTTATTTCGAAGTCTTTTTACTTCATACATCAAAATCTCCACCGGCTTCTCTTCATAACTTAAATCTGGCTTAAGCTGTTGATACAGAAATTCATTTCTCAAGACATGATTCGGGTCAGCGACATATTTCCGCAATGTCGATACATGGAAAACATCGTGAACTTGTGCCAATGAGGATGGTAGTTCCAGTTGATAAGCTACTTCTCCGACTCTTTTAATTACTCTAAAAGGTCCAATGTATCTTGGGCTCAATTTACCCTTTCGCCCAAACCGTTTCACGCCTTTCATCGGAGATACTTTGATAAATACCCAGTCATCTATTTCAAATTCCAACGGTCTGCGTCTTTGGTCTGCATAACTCTTTTGTCGACTTTGAGCCGTTTGCATTCTCTCTCGTATTTTTGCGATTGCCTCAGTCATCTCTTGAACCATGTCAGGTCCTAACATCGCACGTTCACCAACTTCATCCCAATGTATGGGAGATCGACATTTGCGTCCATACAAGGCTTCATACGGTGCCATCCCAATAGTTGAATGATAACTATTGTTATAGGAAAACTCAATCAACGGCAAATATTTGCTCCAGTTTCCCTTAAAATCCAAAACACATGCTCGCAACATGTCTTCCAAAGTCTGGATAGTTCGTTCTGATTGACCATCCGTCTGAGGATGATAAGCCGTACTAAAAGATAACTTAGTCCCCATTGCTTTCTGCAGACTCTTCCAAAAATTTGATAAGAATCGCGAATCTCGATCCGAAATAATTGATAATGGAATCCCATGAAGTCGAACAATTTCTTGTATATATATTTCTGCATATCGCTCCAGGGAAAATATCGAGCTTATGGGTAGAAAATGAGCAGACTTAGTCAATCGATCGACTATAACCCAAATAGCATCATAACCTTTTACAGTCTTTGGTAGGCCAACCACGAAATCCATTGTAATATGATCCCACTTCCACTCAGGTATTGGCAAAGGCTGTAATGTCCCTGCTGGTCTTTGATGTTCCGCCTTTATTTGTTGGCAAGTTAGACATTGACTTACAAATGCCGCAATATCTCTTTTCATTCCCGGCCACCAATAATTTATTCGAAGGTCTCGATACATTTTTGTAGCTCCTGGATGTATTGAATATGTAGTCGCATGTGCTTCTGTCATTACCATTCTTCGAATCTCCGCATCATCAGGTACATATAGACGGTCCTTGTAATATAGACTTCCGTCTTCTTGCATTTTGAAATCAGTTGAAGTTTGCTCCGTTTGTGCGTCTTTGATTTTTAGATATAACTCATCATTTCCTTGCACTTGTTTGATTTGTTCCATTATTGTAGGTTGCAAAGTCAAAGCTGCTAACTTTGCTTCAACTTCTCCCAATTGCACTATCTCCACTTCCAACAATTGTAACTCTGCGCTTACCGCTTTTCGGCTTAATGCATCAGCCACCACATTTGCTTTTCCTGGGTGATAACTAATTATACAATCATAGTCTTTGACTAATTCTAGCCACCTTCTTTGCCTCATATTTAATTCCTTCTGAGTGAAGAAATATTTCAGACTCTTGTGATCTGTGTAAATTTCACACCGCTCCCCATATAAATAATGCCTCCAAATTTTTAAAGCAAAAACCACAGCAGCTAGCTCCAAATCATGAGTCGGATAATTCTTTTCATACTCCTTCAATTGCCGAGAGGCATATGCAATTACTTTTCCATGTTGCATCAATACACATCCCAGACCATTTCTTGACGCATCGCTATAAACTGAAAATCCTCCAGTCCCCGATGGTATCGTTAGGACTGGAGCTGAAGTGAGTCTCTTCTTTAATTCTTGAAAACTTTGCTCGCACTCCTCACTCCAATGGAATGAAATATTCTTCCTTGTTAGCTTCGTCAGTGTTGACGCTATCTTTGAGAAGTCCCTAATAAACTTCCTGTAGTATCCAGCTAAGCCAAGAAAACTTCGTACTTCTGTAACATTGGTTGGTTGAGGCCAATTGTTGATAGCTTCAATTTTGCTAGGATCCACAGAAATTCCTTCTCCAGAAATAATGTGGCCCAAAAATGCGACTTGATTCAACCAGAACTCACATTTCTTGAACTTGGCATATAATTTATTTTCTCGTAATATCTCGAGAACTATCCTCAAATGTTGCTCATGTTCCTCCTTCATTTTCGAGTAAATAAGAATGTCATCAATGAACACAATGACAAACTTGTCCAAAAATTGTTTGAACACTCGATTCATTAGATCCATAAATGCCGCTGGCGCATTAGTCACCCCGAAAGGCATAACCAAAAATTCGTAGTGTCCATATCTGGTCCTGAATGCCGTCTTCGGAATATCTTCTTTTCGAACTTTCAATTGATGATATCCCGATCTTAGATCTATTTTTGAAAACACCGTTGCGCCCTGAAGTTGATCAAATAAATCATCTATTCTTGGTAATGGATATTTATTCTTGATTGTGATCTTGTTCAGCTCCCTGTAGTCGATACATAATCGCATCGACCCATCTTTCTTTCGCACAAACAGAACTGGCGCTCCCCAAGGAGAAAAACTGGGTTGAATGAATCCTTTCTGTAATAAATCGTCCAACTGATCCTTTAACTCCTTCAATTCATTCGGCGCTAATCGATAGGGAGTTTTAGAAATTGGAGCAGATCCCGGTATTAAGTCGATCGTAAATTCAATTTCTCGATCCGGTGGTAATCCGGGTAAATCTTCGGGAAAGACATCCGGAAAATCTTGCACCACTGGTACATCTTCTAATTTCGGAGATGGACGTTCCTCTGATTTCACTGCGAAGACTAGATAAACTTCGCATCCCGCCTTAATTAAACGTTGTGCTTTTGTAGCTGAAATTCTAGAAATATTTCTTTCTTTGTTTGTTCCCACAAAAATAGAAGGCTCATTCTCTTCTGTTTTAAATGTAACTGTCTTGTGATTGCAGTCAATAACAGCTCCATATTTTGAGAGCCAGTCCATTCCAAGAATCACCTCGTAGTCATTCATCGGAATAACTATTAAGTCAACAGACAATTCTCTTCCATTAATTAACACCGGAGAATTCCGTAAAACCAGATTGGTTCGCATCGCAACTCCGTGTGGAACAGTCACATTATATTCACAATCAGACAGGGTAGGTGTAATCCCGAGTCTCGTCACATATTTAGTGGATGCAAATGAATGCGTGGCTCCTGAATCTACTAAAATGCATGTCGGAAGTTTGTGAATAAATAGAATACCTGCCACCACGGACGGATTTGCTTTTGCTTCCTCTGTAGTCAAAGTATACACGCGTGCTGGCACAGTTGGTGGTTTCGCTTGAGCCATAGCTTGATTTCCTGGTGTCTTCTCTATACATGATCTTGCGTAATGTCCCGTCTTCCCACATTTGAAACAGATAGCATTCTGCGAGAAACAGATACCCGAATGATGTCGTCCACATCTTGGGCAAGCTGGCATTGGGGCTGGAGGTCTCCACTGATTAAGGTTTTGTGGCTGAGGTGGTCCAGGCCTATTCTGAAAATTTGGCTTTCCTCCTTTTTGAAAGAACTGCATTTTCTGATTACCACCTCTCCAGTTTGCTCCCTGCACAAACTTTCGCTTTGCCTCATGAGCACGAATAATTCGTGTCTCAGCTTGTTCTGCAACCATCGCCCGCTCCGCCACTTGAGCATATGTAGTTCCTTGTAGTCCGGCCATATTAACATCACGATACAACTCCGGCTTTAGACCCTCAAGGAATCGTTCAATCTTTAGGGCATCAGTGCTAACCATATGAGTCGCGAACCTTGACAGTTGTTCAAATTTTCTGATGTACTCCGCCACAGTCATTGCCCCTTGTTTGAGATTGATAAACTCATTCATGCGTTGGGCTCGCACAGGTGCAGTGAAGTATTTATTTCGGAACAATTCCTTAAAACGTTCCCAACTCATGTTGATTGGATCCTCGATCGCCAAAATAGTGTCCCACCAATGTCCTGCACTTCCTCGCAGTAGAAATGCAGCACACAGAACTTTCTCATTCTCAGGAATTCTGCTATATTGGAACATACTCTCTAATGTTCTGAGCCAATCTTCAGCAGATGTTGGGTCAATAGCATCCTCAAAAGTCGGTGGGTTCAGTTTGCGAAATCTTTCACCCACTGCTTCAACCCTATCCGCCTGAGAAATTCCGTTATTTCTTGTCCCCTCAGAGTTTTGCTGCTGAATCAATTCTCGAATCTGCTGAGACTGCTGACGTACTAATTCAGTAAGCTGAAGGATAGCCGAATCACGATTGTCAGTCGGATTTACATTTTCGCCTTCATGATTGTTTCCTCCACTGCCTTCACCTCTGGTTCTAACCATGTTGTCTCTTGTACCCTAACAGTCCCTTAGACCAATAAATTACGCAATGCAAGAAATTCATAATACCACATAACTTACAATCAAGGCTGTCTTCCGCGCTTTTGAGTGTGTGTACATGGACAGTCTACAGAAACTGCAACCGAAGCTCTGATACCAACCTGTGACGCCCCGCCTTCTACTACTATTTTCTTACACTAACTTACGTGACTAAGTAAAATATAAAATATATTACATATGAAATGCTGATAAAATTTTTCGATTTTACAAAGCACCCCATACACAACTATTTTACAATACAAACATTGTTCAGATTTTACATACGATATAAACGTATTTTACAAACACACATAATTAAACATGACGCCCGCCTCACAGGTCGCATCCATGTACACATCACCCTCAAAAGTCACCGGAAGTTCCAGAAGGACCAGCCTCGTCATCTAAACGTTTACGTACCGGATTCGCTACGTCTACAACACATAAAACATGGGATGAGCTATAAAGCTCAGTAAGTGGAAATATGCATGTATGCATGTGTCCAAAATAGCAAAGGCATCCGCGCCAGTGCTTTCTAATACTATACTCACATCATACTCATTCATTTCTCATTTTCATCAGGGCCCATAGCTACTTACTAACCGCACCATCATATCATGAGCTCAAATCCTCTTCGGATAAAATACGATAGTGGCCCACACTGGCTAGGATAAAATTAGGGTTTATCTCCAATTTTACCATTCACCAGGTCGCCCCTCTATCAAATTACTTTCCTGGCACTATAGTTATACTATGTGCCTTCCCAACACCTAAATAATTTAGGTAAATATACTCGACGGTTTTACCCCCGTCATGGTGCCTTTGTAGAAGTAGCTATATTCTCATCTATCTCCATTACATATAACTCGCTTTCCACTCGAGTAATACAATGCACGCTCATTTCTCAAAATACTCCATATGATTCGTGCGTGCACATGATCATGATGCATAAACAATGCAACAGTAAATATTCCAAACAATCGTATATAACAGATAATTCACATACCACGTATTCATCGAAGCAATTAGTCACGTAGCAATACACATATAAATCAATTTATGTGTTGTAGGTGAAATTCCCACTTACCTGATATCCTTAGCTTATTGTACGGGTAAATCGCTAACCTTCAAACCCTAATTATAGAAACATATAAAATTAAAATTCGTTAATTTAATTACAATTTCATGAAATTGGCTTAATTTAGAAAACCCTAGTTTCAACTTTTATAAATTTCGAAATCCTAAAATTTAAAACTTTAACCTAACTGAAAGATACTATTTATATAAATCCCGACATGAATTAAAATATATCTCGACATCAAATAGAGCTCGACATCCTTCTTTAATTATTCAAACAAGGTTTCGACATTTACTAAACTAAACAATGGATCTCGATATTATATGATAAATCTCGACATTGTCTTCAAAATTTATAAAACTCGAAACCATATCAACATCTCACAATCCTATTTCATTCGACATCTTTAACTACACAAGATATATCGACATCTTATTTCATTCAAGATCCCATGTCATATAATAACTCGAGATTTTCACTTCTCAAAAATGTCGACATCATTCTTTATTATTCATTCGACATTTATCATACACTTCTAAAAAATGTCGACATCATTCTTTATCATTCATTCGACATTTATCATACACTTCCTCAAAAATGTCGACATCATCATAATAATTCCAAAACAATCAAACCACTTCACATAACCCATATCGAGCTTTCATTTAAAAATTCAATTCAACATCTTAATAAATCTCGACCCCACTTCACCTAACAAATTGACATCTTGTCTCAAACACAACTCGACATTTCATGTTAATGTCAATACCAAACAAATATTTCACACCATTCGACATCTTCCATATTCCCTTTCAATATAAAAATTCGAAACCACTTCACCTAAGACACACTCGATATTTTCATTCGACATTCTTAAACCAATAACACATCTCGACATTTATAGATCTCAATCAGTTCGACATTTATATGTATATAGATCTCTATATTCATTGTTTGATAGCTTTCGACATTTTCCTAACACTCCCAAAATCATCTTCGACATCTCATATTATAATATATATATATATATCGAGATTATCATTCACATTAGACTTCGACATTTTTAACTACACAAGATACATAATACTCATGTCGACATCTTTATTTAATTCGACATCCTCCTCACATTAACATATCGACATTAAACAAACCCTACTCTTCCCAAATTGTAAACACTATTACTTATTAAACTCTCAACATCTTTCGATCAAAACCCTAAATATCAAGAACACAATAACTAAAATTAAACAGACCCAACCGTTTTAAAATAAAAACCTCATAATTATTTTATCTCAAACCTTTGTATCTACTACTACATAGAACATGATTAACCGTAATAAAACATAAACTTATAATAAAAATTTATACCTTTCCAAGCTAAGTTGGTAACACCGTTTGAGTTCTCCTTCCTCTCTCCAAACTTATTATTTTTTTTTTCGAAGATTTGTTCTTTTGAAATCATTCCATGTCTTGAAAAATTCAATACGAGACATACTTATCTCAAAGTTTGTCATTTATCATAAAATAATGTTTGTTCCTTAACTTTAGTTTTTAATTGTTTGTATTTATCCTTTAAGATTTTTGTGCATTAATTTGTAAGAGATTATGACATTTACCTACTCACTTAACTAATATTAGCCATGGTTCAACGTCATTTCAATGCTATTATTAGATAAGTTCAAAACTTATTGCTAAGAGATTTCGAAATCCCCTCACACACAACTATCTCATCATTCTTTTCGATATCCTATTCAAGATGTTCAACCTCACAAGACACATATCGACATTTGTTTTGAAATCCCACAAAACAAGTCTCAAGATCCCATATAAACATTTTTATAAATATCTAAACCACCTCACACCAACATTTCAACACCCTAAAATTTTGAAATTATCCAAAACGAAACCCTAAGTTTCCGAAATTATAATATTTCGAAATTCTCTTTTCAAAATTTCTTAAACTCCATACCTAATTTCCAAATAATGTTAGATATCATGCAAGCACAAACTTAAATAAATACTGAATATAAAATCATATAGTCACATAATATGCATGCAAATTTATTGGCCAACTTACGCACGGGACCCGGGTATTACAATTATCGTCATTTTTCGGGCAAATAATTATCGGGGATTTCCGCATATCCTAACAAATTGGTATCAGAGCCAACCCGATATATTTTTTTAGCCACCATGACGATAACAAAAATGTCAATCGAAAAGTTTGACAGAAATGTCAACTTTGCGATGTGGAGTCTCAAGATGGAGGCCATACTTATTCAAGACGGTTGCGAGGTGGCGCTTGAAGGCGCAAAGAAGAAACCAACCGAAATGAAGGACGATCAATTTAATGAATTGGACAAGAAAGCCAGATCGGCTATTATCTTAAATCTCTCTTACGAGGTTTTACAAGAAGTTGCCACGAAGACGACGGCCATGGGTATGTGGGATGCATTAAAAGCTATCTACATGAAGAAGACAAAGGAGAATCGACTTTATTTAAAGCAGAAGCTATACAGTATGAAAATGACGGAAGACAGGGATATTACGGGAGAAACAAGTGGTAGCCAGACAGAAGGCCTGTTTGCACGGGGAAGACCAGAACGTAGAGACGCTGAAAGCAGCAGATCTAAAGAAAGGTCGAAATCCAGGTACAGAAATAAAATCTGTAATTTTGCAAGAAAAAGGGACACATGAAAGCTGATTGTTTTAAATTAAAAAATAAGGAGAAAAATAATCAGCAATTTAATAAACCCGCCGAAGCTAGTTTAGCTGCTGATGAGAGCGACGGAACTATTTTTGTAGCAACTGCAAATATTGTTAGGTCTGATAATGAGTGGATCTTAGATTCGGGTTGTTCTGACCATATAAGTCGGAGTCAAGATTGTTTTTCCACATATGAAAAATTCGATGGTGGATACGTCTTAATGGGAAATGATGCTCCGTGTAAAGTTGTTGGTAAAGGCACAGTTAGGATCAAGATGTTCGACGGAATCATCCGAACGCTCACAGAAGTCAGACATGTTCTAGATATGAAGAGAAATCTTATCTCTTTAGGCACACTTGAATCTCAAGGGTGCAGGTTCTCAGGTGAAGGTGGAGTTTTAAAGATTGCCAGAGGTGCCCTTGTCGTGATGAAAGCTTGCAGGTCTGGAAATTTATATATTTTGCAGGGAACTACTGTTACAGGTTCCGCTGCAGTTTCGACATCCCCGGAGGTTGATACCACGAGATTATGGCATATGCGACTTGGACACATGGGAGAAAAAGGCTTGACGATTTTAAGCAAGCGGGGCCTACTTTGCGGTCAAAGTACTGGTAAGATGAACTTTTGCGAACACTGTATTTTTGGGAAGCAGAAACGAGTCAGCTTCAATTCGCCAGCAGTCCACAGGACGAAAGGTACTTTGGACTATATTCATTATGATGTATGGGGTCCTTCTCGTGTTCCGTCCAAAGGTGGTGCAAGATATATGTTGACTTTCATCGATGATTTTTCGAGGAAAGTTTGGGTCTATTTTCTTAAGCAGAAAAGTGATGTTTTCCTAACATTTAAACAATGGAAAACTTTGATTGAAAAGCAGACAGGAAAACAGATCAAGCGGTTGCGGAAAGATAATGGCTTAGAATTTTGTGGAAGCGAGTTCAACGATTTTTTCAAGAATGAAGGTATTGCTCGACATCACACTGTTCGAATGACGCCTCAACAAAATGGTGTTGCCGAGCGCATGAACCGGACGCTTTTAGAGAGAGCTCGATGTATGATCTCCAACGCTGGGTTGACAAATGATTTTTGGGCTGAAGCTATTGCTGCATCATGTTATATTGTCAACCGCTCACCGTGTTCACCGATCAACTTCAAGACTCCTGAGGAAGTATGGTCAGGTACTCCTGCTGATTACTCCAACTTAAGAATATTTGGGTGCCCAGCTTATATGCACGTAAACGAGGGAAAGTTAGAGCCTAGAGCTAAGAAGTGTATTTTCCTCGGTTACGCTTCAGGGGTGAAAGGATATAGATTATATAATCCTGATCCCAAGTCACCCAAATTCATAATTAGCAGAGATGTTACATTTGACGAGTCTTGTATGTTACATCCTTCGAAAGAGTCTACTAATTCTTCTAATGAAGAAAAGAAGGATAGTGTACACAGCGAGGTGGAGCTTGAGATCAACAAAGATTTTTCAGATGACACTGCTACGAGTTCAACAAATCAGGATGAGCCAGAACCTGATTCAGATTCTGTTGAAGATGAAAGCGTCGAGCAGGAATATTCTATAGCCAGATATATGGAGAGACGGGAGATTCGACTACCACAGCGGTACGTAAATTTAGTTTCGTATGCTTTATCAGTGGCGCAAGAAACAGGTGGAGGCGGCGAACCTTCTACCTATTCGGAGGCAATAAGCGATGATAATTCTGATAAGTGGCTGGTAGCGATGAATGAAGAAATGGAGTCTCTGCACAAGAATGGTACGTGGATTCTTGTGCCGCCGCCGAAGAAAAAGAAAATAGTCGGATGTAAGTGGGTCTTCAAAAATAAAGAAGGTATATCTGGTTCAGACGATGCAAGGTATAAGGCACGATTAGTCGCGAAAGGCTATAGTCAGATATATATGAAGCAACCTGAAGGCTTCATAGTTGAAGGAAAGGAAGACCAAGTTTGTCTACTGAAGAAATCCTTATACGGATTAAAGCAGTCTCCAAGACAGTGGTACAAACGTTTTGATTCTTTCATGTTGGGTCATGGTTTCTCCAGGAGCAAGTATGATAGTTGTGTTTACTTCCGGAAGTTAAATGACAGTTCGTTCATTTATCTGTTGTTATATGTTGATGATATGCTCATTACGGCTAAGAATCTTGCAGAAATTCACCAGTTGAAGGCCTTATTGAATGGTGAATTTGAGATGAAAGATTTGGGAGCAACTAAGAAGATTCTTGGTATGGAGATTAGACGTGATAGAGGAGTTGGTAAGTTACACCTGACCCAGGAAAGTTACCTCAAGAAGGTTTTGGAGAGATTTGGCATGAGCGATGCCAAACCAGTCAGCACTCCTCTTGCTAGCCATTTTAGGCTATGCGCTGCTCAGTCACCATCATCAGATGAAGAAGAAGCGTACATGGCACGAGTTCCTTACTCAAGTGCAGTCGGCAGTATTATGTATGCAATGGTATGTACACGTCCTGATATTTTACAGGCTGTTAGTGTTGTTAGCAGGTATATGGCTAATCCAGGGAAAGAACACTTGCAAGCAGTGAAGTGGATTGCTCTTCCAGTTTCCAAATTCAAGCATTGCTTGGATTTGATTGGTGTTTTAAAATGGTGAACTAGCCTGTTGGGGCTATGGACGAAGGGAGATGAAAATAAAAGTATTTCTACATTAAGGTGGAGTGATTTTTGGAATCAAGCTCAAGGTGGAGATTTGTTAGGTGAGCTTGTCTTTGACCTTACATGTCGACAAAGAGACAAAGAGCACATGTATGTTGCGTTGAATATGGAAAAGGAAGGAGACGTGGCCAATAATTATTCAAGAAGTGGGAAAAGAGAAAAGCAAATGAAGAAATTCATTTGTCAGGCGCCTAACTCGTTGGTCAAAAGACATAGCTGTTTTATGTCTTTATGTTCTACCGTTCACATGACAGATTGAGGATGTTCTTTGCCTATAAATAGGCTTCGTGCGACAGATAAGAAAATTGCCTTAGAGCCACAGACCACAACCACAAACATATCAGATCTTCTCGTCTCTGGTCATTTTCTGTAGCCTACTCCTTATATTGTTGTAGCGCTTTTGTATCACGTCAGTGTACGTGTCTGTAATATCTCCACATAATAAAGAAGTTCTACCCTCCGGCCCGTGGACGTAGGTCATTCTGACCGAACCACGTAAATCTCGTGTCACTGTCCAAATCTATTTTTCGTCTCGTTTATTTATTATCGTCATTTTTCGGGCAAATAATTATCGGGGATTTCCGCATATCCTAACAAAAATATTGAAATTAGATTTAAATGCAGCCAACATTCACCAGAAACCACAGAAAGAAATTGTAGGCTGTAGCACATATATTGGCGTCGCATCGAAAGAAAGAAAAAAAACGAAAATTTAAGGTAGTTCAATTCTGGGAGATCATCTCCCGAGTAAGGCGACGCGATCTTTTTGTACGGCTTGCGCAAGATTTATGTCGAAAAGCTCGCATCGAATGGGCATCTCCATTTCGTAGAAAGGGTTCTTTAGAACATAGTCTGTGTAAAGCTCGTAAATATGCTTCAAGAGGCTCTCCATGTTCGGCGTCCCAGGTTCGCAAACCACAAAGAACTTAGTTCCTAAAAACAAACAAACAAACTTGAGTTAAGCATACATGAAAAAAAAGGGGGCAGCCATAAGAATTGGAAAATCCATGCTCAATCTATGTTGATGTTCAATCATCTTTAAACTTCTTTCAGTGTATCCAAATTCTCTTCAAATTCATATGAACCAATGTGTTGTAGTTCACGTAGTATCTTTACTCAAATTCACATAACCCAATAATTGAATTTGACAATGGACGCAAGAATTTTCACCAGGTTTCGGTCAAAATAATCGGTCCACAACGGTTGGACGCTTGCTTTACTAAAATGAGGCGATAATAGAAAAGAGCTAAAGGGTGGATTTTGATATGCATATGCCACCAAATATAGATCAAGACTAAGATTACAAAAAGCTGTTAAATGAGCTCCAATTCATAAAAATAGAACTATCTAATGACTGAAGAAACGACAAGGAACACCTCTTTCTTGAGATTGAGGGAAAGTTGAGTACTCAATTTCATAGACGTAAAAACCTATCCCAGTTGGCCGGATTCCATCGCATTCATCCAACGCTAGAAATTTAAAGCATTCAACGAAATCAAACTCAAATTCATGGAACAACTTAACAAGATCCATAGGATTTAGCAGCTCATAGTCCATAACAAATAAACCACCAAAGGCGAAGAAACTAATAAATCAAGAACCTGGACAAAAACACAAGCCCAACACAAATTTAAAATAGAAGAACAAGACAAGGAAAGGCAAGGCTTTGCACATTTATCATTTTCAGGGATCAAATCAATCATACCAGTGGGAATTCTATCACAAAAAACACACAGGCGTACGTATATATGTATATATTTACCAGTAAGAGACTGAAAGCAGTGAAGATCAAAAGTATCAGCTTGAAGAAGCTCGATCCCAGCGCATCCATTGACAGGAGAGAGCTGCTGAGAAATAGCGTGCATTGAATGCCATAGACTCGCCACTCTCAAACTGTCGTTAGTGTCCATTCTTCCCGCCGACCCATAATCCTATTACGAATAAACGATTCCACCATTTTTTTGCAAAACGAAAACAGAAATTAATACAGATTTTTCGGGGATTTTGTTCATTTTACCTTGTAGAAGATGAGTCCACCTGATTTGTTGATTATGTAGAGACTGTAGATCGCCGCTGCCATTTTCAATTGGGGAATGGAAATATCCAATTCAATTCAAGATTTGATTTGAAGGATGCTTCCTTTCGTAAAATGCATACGAGCCCCACAAAAATTTACGAAATTAATTTATACGCCCTTCATTTTTACTAAACATTTAATTAGATCACATGACTTGTTTAAATTAGATACACAACCACCAAAAAGCACCAACCACGGTATAAATAAAGTTCGATTTGTGTCCCAAATGAAGCCACGCTTCAATCTATCGAAGAAACCCACTCCTTTACACGTCTTCATCGTTGATTCTGATAGCTATATATACCTACGACAATCGATCCCAACAGATAATTGAATGCGAGCATTATTTTTTCAGATTCGACCGCCCAAGAAACTAGGAAAACGAACCACCTACGACGACCAATGGCTTCAACATTGCCGGAACCGACGGTGGAGATCAACCGGCTGAGCTTCACCTACCCAGGAATCGACGGCCATCCTCCGCTGGGATCGACTCCGTTGATCGACGATTTGTGTTTAACTCTGTACCCAAAAGACCGTTGCCTTCTAGTGGGCTCAAACGGCGCTGGTTCGTGAACCTTTTTAGTGTGTGTTTTCCGTTTATTGAGTGTAGTAAACGAAAGATTTGGGCTTTGATGGTGAAATAGGTAAGACGACGATTCTGAAGATCATAGGAGGGAAGCACATGGTGGATCCGAGCATGGTGAGGGTTTTGGGGAGATCGGCGTTTCACGATACTGCTTTGACTGCTTCCGGCGATCTGTCTTACCTCGGCGGAGAGGTTGGTTTGTGAATGAATCTTCTTACATCTGAATTCAGCTGAGTTCTGTTTTAATGCGAGTATTTTGATGAGGAAAAGAAAGCTAATGTAGGCGATTTCTGAAGCAGCTGAATTGTTTTGTTTATTGTTTTCTTGATAAATTTCTAAACATTGGACGAGTGGTCATCGATTCCATATCTATAACTCGCCCGGCTACATTTGGATTATTTCTGTTGGCTTTTTAGAGCTATTTCGTATGTGGTGTTAAGCAATAAAAACGAGCATATTTTTGGTGAAAGTGTAAGCACCAAAACTGAAGGCTTGGTTTTGTGATCTCTATCAAGTAATTATGATCATACGAAAAGCAATCTCATGATTAAAACGCACATTGTATTTGTCTCCAGTGGAAACGTGACGTTGCTTTTGCTGGGTTTGAGATTCCGATACAAATGGATGTTTCTGCAGAGAAGATGATATATGGTGTTGCAGGTATCGATCCCAAGAGACGAGAGGAACTTATCAAGGTAAAATGATGTTAGCTTATGTACTATTTCTTTACAAGAATGCGATGTTCGTAAAACCATAACTGTTCTTGGAGAAGGATTACGTACTCTCATTCTTGGAATAGACTAGACACTAGACCATACTATTCATGTTCCATTGTTATGCTGCTGAATGTAAGTTTTTCGTCTTAGAATGTTGGATAAATGTCTCAACAAGCCCTATCACATGTGCCTCAATCTGATAACTCGTAAAATTCAAAGCCCTCTGATTTAATGTATCTTAAAACCAATTGAATGATATGAGGAGTTAATCAGCGTGTAATTTATTTGTAGGTTTTAGGCATCGACCTATCTTGGAGATTGCATAAAGTATCAGACGGTCAAAGAAGACGAGTCCAAATATGTATGGGCCTTCTAAAGCCATTTAAGGTATTATATCATAATCTTTATAGCAAACGTATAAATTTCGTATGTCCATATTTTACGCCTCCTCTATTACAGGTTCTTCTACTCGATGAGATCACAGTGGACTTGGATGTTCTTGCCAGGGCAGACTTACTAAGTTTCCTCAAAAAGGAATGCGAGGAAAGAGGCGCCACCATTATTTACGCCACACACATCTTCGATGGCCTTGAAGATTGGCCATCTCATATCGTAAGCTTCATACCTTTTTCTAACAATTCTTGGCCATCTTACATTGTACTTAAGTTTATATCACACTCTGTTTACTGTAATAACAGTTCTTGAACTAACACACACATATTTCAGGTTTATGTATCCCATGGGAAGCTGCAACTAGCAATGCCAATGAGCAAAATAAAGGAGATTAGCAATTTGTCATTGATGGTGACTTTAGTTGCTCTATTACAAATTTCAGATCACACACACTCATGTCAATAGATGAGTTTGAGACACACTATTGATTTGTTGCAGAGAACTGTTGAGTGCTGGCTGAGGAAAGAAAGGGACGAGGATCGAAAGAGAAGGAAAGAGAGAAAGGCGAATGGGTTACCAGAGAATGAGAAACGGGTCGAGGGAAGTCGGGTCGTCGGAGGAGACCCGGCCCGTTTGACGAACAACGGTTGGGCGGCTGGTAGGATGCTGACGTCAACGGTGGCCGGAGAAGAAAGCTTCTTCTTGAGCTCCAATAGAGTCCTAAGGTAGTTAGTTGGTTATATATTTTTTGTTTTATTAAATGAAAAGAGGTATCGTTCATAGATCATAATTTGATTGATTCATAATGTTGTTTGCTGATTGATTTTTAAATGGATTGTGTTTTCTATAATTTTATGCATAATGTAAGGATGCTAGATGCATCATTAAACAATATTTATATGGGGCATAGTTAGTTCCTTGTAAAGTGGGGTTGCATCATTAATGTACGTTGCATCGATTATTTAACCCTTGAAGTAATGCCCAATAAGTACGATGTAGCGCGTTATTAATTTATTTTTCGTCACTGTTTATAAAGATTGATAATTGCGGATTTCTTAAATGAATGTTACTACTGTTGATTTACTTTGTTGTGATGAAAATTATTTGGCAAAATTCGTCAAAATGGTATATCATCAATTAAGCTAGGAGATCATAGGTAATCGATGTACTGATATTTTAATTTAATCATACGCATGGAAGAATCTTACCTTTAGAAATTAGAAATTGGCTTAGAATCTCTCACTCCTCAATCATTCTCACGATCACGATAAGTATTCATCTAGGTTTAAAAGATTAATCTCATTTTAATTGCGCGTATCGAAATTAAACTTGCACATTTGTGACTAATTATTAACTATATCGTGCGAAATTAATAGTCTTCTTTTAAGTATCATATTTTTTCATTTCCTCTAAGCAAAGTAGTTGAGTTCTGAGGCTGACCGCGACAGTGAGGAAATTCGAGGCTTTGCTAGAAACTTGGTAACATTTGGAATTAAAGTATAAAATTTAAATAGAACTGTTCTTTTGTAATTTACATGGCAATATCCATTTTTTTTTCTGGATTGCTATTCACCGTCCCCTTTTTCCTAGTCACCGCCCCCTAAAGGGCTGGAAAAAGACGTTTTTGCCCTTATGATATTCAAATTAATTTAAAAAGAAAAAACTAACTAAATATATAATTTCGGTACGAAATACTGAAAACTACGTACACAAATAAATTCGAACGATCGATCGATACGAAAAAAATAATTTGTTTTAACATTTTAGGACCGATCGATCGATATTTTCGGACCGATCGATCGATTTCAGGACCGATCGATCGATATTGTCGTAAAAATCATTCGTACGTAGATGAATTAGCGAACACGGATCGAAATAGTTTGAAAAAGTCGGCCTGCGCAGCACCGGCCGAACCAAGACTTCGGCCGGCGCTTGGCGCGGCCGAACCATAATTTCGGCCGCCACATGTCACAGCCGAAATTGTGTTTCGGCCGTGCCTTGTGACGGCCGAAATTATTGTTCGGCCGTGCCAAGCGCCGGCCGAAATTTTGGTTCGGTCGGAACTTTTTTCAAACTATTTCGATCTGTGTTCGCTAATTCATCTACGTACAAATGATTTTTACGACAATATCGATCGATCGGTCCTAAAATCGATCGATCGGTCCGAAATATCGATCGATCGGTCCTAAAATGTTAGAACAAAAATTTTTTTTTCCGTATCGATCGATCGTTCGAATTTATTTGTGTATGTAGTTTTCAGTATTTCGTACCGGAAATATATATTTAGTTAGTTTTTTTCTTTTTAAATTAATTTAAATATCATAAGGGCAAAAACTTCTTTTTCCAGCCCTTTAGGGGGCGGTGACAAGTAAAAAGGGGGCGGTGAATAGTAACTCCCTTCTTTTTTTTTTTCAAATTTGGTAACATTTGGATTGGAATTTAAAGTATATAATCGACAATTCTTTTGTAATTACATGGCACTTTCCAATTTTTGTCCGTTTGACCACTTCAACGATTCTACATTTCCTGTAGAAATTAGTTAACTAATTTTAGGGTTAACTTCAACAACCTCCACGAACTTCCATAGATTCGTTCAATTATTATTAGGGTTAAGTTCAACAACCTCTCGAGCTAACTTAATAACCAAATAGTACAACGTGGCCAAAGAGACAGAGACAGTGGATTTCTTTATGGTTACAAAGTACAATTACACACACTTGAAGACGACATTGAAGCATTCGAAAAAAAAAGGATCACCAATACAAACGCAATGATAGAAAATAAAACAATTCCCTTGCAACATAATCAGATCCTTTTTTCACGCAATTACCATCATATGGGACTAGGATCAACACATGCAACAACATCCTTAATCTCTCCGTCGAACACAATCTTATCGATCTCAGACATATACTTCTCATCCAAAGTAAGCCAAGCTTCAACTCCATCGCCTTCCTTGGTATCCATCAGCCAAAGCACATTAATAAATGGCATCTCTTCTTCGACGCCATTTTTCCAACCATCGCACTTACTTATCCACGTCGGCCTTCCCCACCCAAAATCAACACGGTAAAGCCCAAAATTGCACCAACTCTATATCGATAAGTATTCGCCGTTCTCTGGAAAACCCTTCCAAGATTCCTCGAGGTTTTCGTAATAGCCCGAGGACCCCTCGCTTCCCTGCATTTTATTCACAAAGTCCCCATCCACCTTTGCAATTGAGTCCCTCACCTTCATCATCAAATCAGTCAACCCCACACTTCCGTCGTCCGCCGAAGAAGCCGAAACTATCCATACGAAATTCCCGAACGAAGAGTCGACCAAAGGCGGGTCGGCTTTTCTCCTCATGTTGATGCCGTGCGTCACAATTGAGCTTAAGTTATTATTACAATTTCGCCCTTTTTGGCACATTTTCGAAGCTGTAGTGAACCACTTCCACACGACCGCCGAGACTATTTCGACCCTAGTTGGGCGTCGCACGCAATTTTCGCCCGACATTGATAATATCTCCTCTCTAAAATTTGAAATCGCCGAAGTGTCGAACACAAAGCGCCTCGTTTTAGTCTTTCCAACCCTAAAATACCTTCGCATGGCGGAGAAAAGGTGTGATTCCCTCTGCATGGATTCAATCGAAGGGTACATGGATTGGATTTTAAAGTTGGGTAGAACGGTTTGGCCCGACCCGGTATTCGACCCGGCCCATGCCTTCATGAAAGTGCCCACTGTCGCTCCATCAGCTACTTTGTGGAAGAAGAGCGAGCCAATCGCTATGCCTCCGCACTCGAAAAAGTTGACTTGGATCTTCGCAATGTAAGAACCGGGTCCCGGTTCGACCCACGTGAGCTCGTGGGGGATGTGGGCCCCGCATTCCGACTGGTCGGGTTTTTTTAGAAATTCGGTGAGGTTTATTTTGTGCTTTGCCACGACAAATAAAATTCCTTCGTCGCTGCAGTCGACGGTTAGGGCATCTTTTATTCTTCCCGCGAATGGATAGAATCTCGATAGGGTTGAAGAGAGTGATTTTTTGAGTGATAAGGTTGTCTGAGAAATGAGTAGGTCATCGTTATTGCATGGTTTTTTTTCGAGGTTTGGATAGTATAAAATCGCGGGGACGTAGATAGGTGGGACGATTTGATCGAACAAGGAAATCTTATATGTTTTGTTTTCGATGGGCGTTGGTGAAGAGGGTTTTATGTTTTCTTCTGAGATTATTTCGTGGGCGATCTTCATTTTCGTTTTTTTTTGTTTGTAAGAGAATGCTTATGCTAGGGTAAGGATCTTGTGTATGATGGATTTTGCGTTTGAACTATTAATTGAGGGTTTTGTTGGGTTTATATATACACGTTTAGTGTAACTCTAATATTGATCAGTTTGATTAGGTGGCTAATATGTATGGACTATAAATATGGGGTTGTATGATTGGGAAATAAGAAAATAATTTTTTTTGTCTTGGTCGTATGAGTTTGTAATGGATTTAAAGGAAGTGGCAAGCAAATACCTTCTTGGAAACTTGACTTCGGCTAAAATATTAGGAGAGGTATCCTACTTCAGATTGTTTATTATGTAACATTCATTTTCTTTACAGTTATGCTCCAATTTTATAGAATTTGTAAGTGTCTTAAAATGATGGCTTACAGCGATGAAAATGTGTGTTTGATAGAACTGAAAGCATCATGTGGATTATTTTATGAGGTTAGGTGATGATATGTTCTATTGACATTCCTTCACGACCAATTAATTAAATTCTTTCCGCAAAATAACCTTTTTTTTATATGATTGAATTTCAAGGTTTTATTCAAAAATAATATAGTCACATATATCAACTAATGTAGGTAGAATACATCGCATGAGCGTTGAATAAAATTAAAGCCAAACGGTTCTCGAGAAATTTGTTGATTATCATCATAAATTAGATTGCAATTAATTCTAATGAGTTTCCGATGTTATTACACACCGTTCAAATGTTTCATAATAGAAGTAATAACATAATGCAACTATCAACCAATAATGCAACAATCAAAAAATATATTGGATTGAATAAACATTTACTTATAGGTTATTAGAAGACGTTATAAAAAGTCAACAAATGGTTGGTGGTAGGGGTGGGAAATATACCGAAATACCGATATATCGTCCTTAAATTTTGAAATTTAGGTATACCGACTATACCGAAATACTAAAATTTATAATATTATATATATATATATACACACACACACACACTTACATATATTATATTATTTCAAAAAAAATATAAAATGGATAAAAATATTATAAGGAACTACATAAATTCATTTAGCTCATAAATTGTTAACTATACCAACTTTCTAAGATTATTGAGGCCCACCATATTTATGTAAAGTTCTTTGTCTTACTAAGGAGACTGACTAAAATATGTAAATTATTTAAGGTTATTTTATGAATTAAAAATCTTTTTATTTTGGAAAATTTGGTATTAATAACCCATCTTATTGGGGCGTAAGGAGTTTGAATTGACTAAAAATTCAAACCAATAAATTAACGAGTTACGAGACACGCATGGTAAAAAACCCTCCATGTGAATGGTATAGAAGGTATGATACCGATACCATACCGAAATTTCGGTAACATACCGTATCGAAATTTAAGGTATACCGAAATTTTGGTATGGTATTGGTATGATTTTTTTTTATACCGAAATTTCGGTACGGTATATGGTATCACAGTTTCGATACGGTATACCGTACCGAACCACCCCTAGTTGGTGGTAACTGTTGAATCTTGCGTAATGATGCCTATATATAGGCTACATATTAAAAAACTAGCCGTTGGGACATTAATGATTGAATATCTCATAATATCTTCTCTTGATTTGCCTTGATTGCATGGTTTGAGACTTGATCGTAATCTTCAACACTCCCCCTCATATTGGACTTTGTAATATTTGATAAGTTCAACTTGAAAAGATATGAATGGTCTTGGTTGTCGTGACTTTGCATCGGCCCTTAGTCATTTTTTTTTCTCTTGGAGTTTGAGACTCGTCGTCGGGATCTCTTCTTGCTTCAAGGCGGTAACCACAAATGTGGTCTTTCTTCTACACAGTGGCCATGGCCCTCTACCGTCGAAGGTATTTTCAGAGTTCTACCATCTGTATTTTTTTGGTGGCTCTTGATTAAAGACCACTTATTTTCGGTGGTTCTAACGTATAGAACGCTTGTTTTTGGGTGGCTCCTCCGTAGAGTGCGCTTGCGTGGCTCCTCCGTAGAGTGCACTTTGGTGACTCCGATGTATCGTACACTTGCCCAGGGCCGGTTTTTCAAAATTTGTGGCCCTGTTTATATAGTATTTGGTGGCTAAAATTTGAAATAAATAAATATAAATTTAATATTTATTTTATTTTTTTAAGGCCCATATTTTTTAGTTATGGAATTTGGACCATAAAATATTAATTTTAAAATGCAATTAAATAACTTTGGATTAAATTGTGGCCCTAAAATGGCCCTTATAATTTGGGGCTGTGTGCAACGGGCCTGGTCGCACAGGCCCAAATCCGGCCCTGCACTTGCCTTTTTTTAGGCGATTCACAGTGTCACTGTCATACATCCGAGAGCACCTGTTTCTCGTCCGATCGTTATTGACGTGATGGTCTTGTTCACACTTGAGGTGACATCCTTGAATGGATTTTTCGAGCGGCGAGCTTTCTATGTGTCTGCATGACTTGACGTTCGACACAGTGATTTTACATTGCCAGAGAAAAGCTTGGTGTGTGTTAAGAGGTAAGTTGTTTATGATTTTGATTGGGAGTCTCGATGGCTTCTGGTGGTGGCAGTTGTTTTTTTTCTTTTTCTTCTTTGATTTCGTCAGGGTTTCCTCCTCCTGCTCGATACCATTTTGAATTTTGCGGAATGATATTATATTGTACTTCTGTTAAGTTGATTTTCTTGTGCAAGAGATGCCTATATATATGCTACATATTAAAAACTAGCGACATTAAGGACTGAATATCCCATAATCTTCTCCTGACTTGCCTTGATTTTGCATGGTTTGAGATTTGATAGTAATCTTCAACGGTAAGAACTCCGGGTTGAGATCCTCTATTCCACTTTCTGTATTCCACTCCGTATTCCAACGAACGAAAATCGTTACACCTCCCCCGACAAGTGTTAAAACACACGTAAATATCATTACACCTATGAATTTCATTAGAACAAGTGTTTAAACAAAAAAAACCTCATTATTACGTATTTTTCTGTTTTCATATATAATACTGATTTTTTCTACTCCATATTAGAAAAATACGTAATAATGAGGTTTTTTTTGTTTAAACACTTGTTGTAATGAAATTCATAGGTGTAATGATGTTTACGTGTGTTTTAACACTTGTCGGGGGGAGGTGTAACGATTTTCGTTCGTTGGAATACAGAGTGGAATACAAAAAGTCGAATATGTTGTTTGTATATGATGCGAAAAATCGGAAATGAGTACTATCAGCGAATGTTTTAGCCGAGCAGTGTAGAAGTTTTTTTTTTATAGAGAATATATGTGTGAGTGTGGGGAATATTTTGAGTGGGGAGAAAGATCACGTGGCCTTTATCAGTGGAGAATACTTTTCTGAACTTAGCAGAGCTTTGCTCTTTCTTTTCAATCGCTATCTGTATCTATTATTTTCTCTTCATTTTTTCTTCTCATCTCTTACAAGACACACACGCTATTTATAATACCACTACAAGACGCAAATGAAAAACAAACTGATTATTTTCTTCGATACGATCTTTTATTTTTCCTTGATCAGATCTTATTTGCCAGATTTTCTTCATTCGTATTTCGGCTGAGTAGACTTTCATCTTTTTTGTTCAGATTTCTTGACCGCTAAGATATTCAAAGATTTCCAGCGGCTTTCTTATTTTATTTTATTTTTTATATTTTTCTTTGCTTTGAGCTTATTCAACAAATTCCTCCCTTAAGCTCAAAGCCTTCCGATCTTTCATTCCGAGCATCCTTTTCAGCTTTTCGAATGTGTTTGTTGGTAATGACTTTGTGAATATATCTGCAACTTGGTCCGAGCTCGCGACGTGTACTATCTTCACTGCTCCATTTTTTATGTGTTCCCGAATAAAGTGAAACCTCGCATCAATATGCTTGCTTCTCTCGTGATGAACTGGATTTTTCGCCAATTCTATTGCTGACTTGTTATCGACTCGAATTTCGGTTGGCTCATCTTGTCGAATATTTAACTCGAGCAGTAAATTCCTCAGCCAGATTGCGTGACAGACACACCAAGATGCTGCCACATATTCCGCTTCGCAGGTTGATAAAGTCACGATCGGTTGCTTTTTCGATAGCCAGGTGAATGCCGTATTCCCTAGATAAAATACGTAGCCGCCAATGCTTCTTCGATCATCGATATCTCCGCACCAATCGCTGTCAGAATATCCGACTAATTTGCAGTCGCTCGCCTTTGGATAAAATAGTCCGAGCGATTGTGTTCCTCGGATGTATCGTAAAATCCTCTTGATCGCTTTGAGATGTGACTGCCTTGGGTCCTCCATATAGCGGCTAACGACTCCAACGCTATAAGCGATGTCGGGTCTCGTGCATGTCAAGTATCGCAAACTGCCCACGAGACTTCGATAATTAGTCGCATTCACTCCTTGTCCTCCCTCAAACTTGGACAGTTTTGTTCCAAGTTCCATCGGTGTCGTTACCGGGTTGCTCTCCTCCATTTTATTTTTCTTCAATATAGCCTTCGCATACGCTTCTTGTGACACAAAAATTCCCGTGCTTCTTTGCTCGACTTCGAGACCGAGAAAATATTTCATCAATCCCAAGTCCGTCATCTCGAATTCCTTCGTCATCGCCTTCTTGAAGTCGTTGATTATTTTCTTACTGCTTCCCATGAAAATAAGGTCATCGACATAGAGAGCGACGATGATCATTTCCTTTCCTTCTCGTTTGACGTAGAGGGCATGCTCGAACGGACATTGCTCGAACTTGTTCTTTTTGAAATATGCGTCGATCCGGGTGTTCCATGCTCGCGGCGCTTGCTTTAGCCCGTAAAGCGCCTTTTTTAATTTCAGCACTTTGCCTTCTTCTCCCGATTTTGAGTATCCCGAGGGCTGCTCCACGTAGACTTCTTCCTCGAGTTCCCCGTTCAGAAAAGCGGACTTCACGTCCATCTGGTAGATTGGCCAGTTGAGTTGTGCGGCTTGAGCCAGGAGCAAACGAATTGTCTTCATTCTTGCAACGGGAGCGAAAACTTCGTCGTAATCTATTCCCGCTTGTTGTCGATAGCCCTTCGCCACCAATCTCGCCTTGTAACGCTCAATTTTTCCTTGAGCATTCATCTTCTTTTTATAAACCCATTTGACTCCAATGGGTTTATGCCCGTTTGGCAACTCCACAAGTTTCCATGTGTCGTTCTTTTCGATCGCCTTTATTTCCTCGTCCATCGCCAATTTCCATCTCTTGTCTCTTATGGCTTCTTCGAAACTAATATGTTCCGAGTCGGCCAGTAAGCAGACTAGGTGAACCTGTTCGGTTGATCTGTACAGGTCCTGCATGCTTCGCATCCTCGGCTGTCTTGGTTCGTCCTCCTCGTCATTTTCTTGAGGCGAAAGTGGAAGAGGTATTGGTGCAATGATCAGTGGTTCTTCAGGCGTTGTATTTTCTTCAACGTTCCAGCCCCACGAGCTTTCTTCGTCTACCCGAACATCGCGACTTACTATCACCTTTTTATTTTCAGGGTCATAGAGCCGGTACGCCTTTGTCTTCTCATCATATCCAATAAACACGAGCTTTTTGCTTTTATCGTCAAGCTTGGTTCTTCTTTGATCGGGCACATGTGCATACGCCACGCTTCCAAATATTTTGAAGTGCGCTACCGTCGGTTTTCGGCCAGTCCATGCTTCCTGCGGTGTTTGATTCTTGAGGCTGTGATGTGGACATCGGTTCTGAATATATACGGCACATCGTACCGCTTCGGCCCAGAATTCCTTTGGCATGTCTTTGCTTTTTAACATTGATCGAACCATGTCGAGAATGGTTCGATTCTTCCTTTCAGCTACGCCATTCTGTTGTGGTGAATAAGGCGCGGTGAGGAACCTCCTGACGCCTTGCTCTTCGCAAAAAGTTACAAAAATGCCTGAAGTATATTCTCCACCTTTGTCTGAGCGGAGCGCCTTGATGTTTGAACCCGTCGTCTTCTCGACCATAGTTTTGAATTTTTTAAATGTCTCGAGCGCTCTGATTTTTCCTTTAGAAAATACACCCACGTCTTTCTTGAGTAGTCATCGATGAAAGTGATGAAATATCTACTTCCGCCGAATGATTCTGGTGTGATCGGCCCGCATATGTCTGTATGTATGAGCTCGAGTGGTTTGCGCGCTCGATATTCTGCTTGCTTCTGGAACATCGTTCTCGTATGTTTCCCGATTACGCAGCTTTCGCAAAGCTTTTTATCGCCTTCTATCACCGGCATTCCGTTGACCATGCCTCTTTTGGAGAGCTCCTTTAGGCCACCGTAGTGCAAATGACCAAACCGCATATGCCACAAATGGTCTTTGTCCTCCACATCAACTCGTAAGCATTTTTCTTGAATCCCCTTCAGGTTGAGTTTGAACATTCGGTTCCTTTCCATCTCGACCCGCGCGATCATTCTTCCGTCTTTGTTTCTTAGTTGTAATGAGCGGTCCTTCATGAATACTGAACATCCTTTTTCGAGCAACTGCCCCATGCTTAAGATGTTCGTCTTCAAGTCGGGTACGAAATATACGTCCTCGACCGATCCCTGTTTGCCATCATTTTGAGAGAAACAGATTTTTTCTCGGCCTTTGACTTCTATCTTCGACGCGTCTCCAAAAGACACGTGGCCGTCATCGATCTTCTTCAGATCAGTGAAAAGATGTTTATGCCCGCTCATATGATTGCTGGCACCAGTGTCAAGATACCACACCATATCGTTGCCTGGATTCGTATCCTCGAGCGCCATCAAGAGAACGCCTTCGTCTTTTGGATCCTCTTGTGCGACTAGATTCGCATTTTCTTCCACCTTTTTGTCAGCCCAGCAGTCTTTTGCGAAGTGCCCGAACTTGCCGCAATTGTAGCACTCAACGCTCGGTCGATTTGAGCGACCGCCTCGTCCTCGTGCTCGGCCTCGTCCTCTCCAATTTTGGTTGCTCGTTTGTCCTTCTTTTTCGTGATTGTAACCTCGTCCTCGGCCTGAATTTTGACCGAAACCTCGTCCTCGTTGACCTCGTCCTCGACCTCGGCCGTGATGCGTATATAGCGCCTTGTCATCTTTCAACGATAACTTCGTGTGTAGAGCCTCGTCCAGCGATTCTTGCTTCTTCTTTTTCTTCCGTTGCTCGTGAGCTTCGAGCGAACCGGAGAGTTCGTCGACCGTCATTTCTTCGAGATTTTTGGATTCTTCAATAGCGCATACCACGTTCTCGTACTCGTCCGTCAGAGAGCGAAGAATTTTCTCGACGACGGGATTCCGCTAGTGCCTCGCCATTTCTTTTCAACTGGTTTGAGATGGTCTGTACTCTCGTTATATAATCGGACACGCCTTCGCCGTTCTTCATTCTCGTCATTTCGAATTCACCACGAAGAGTTTGCAGCCGTACTTGTTTTACTCGGTCGGTGCCTTTGTACGCTCTCCAGTTTTTCCCATGCTTCCTTCGCTTTCTTTACGTCATTGATTTTTTCGAAGTCGGCATCGTCTAGGCCGTTGTATATGATGCTGAGCGCAGCGCTATTTAATTGTCGAGAATCTTCCAACGCCTTCAGCTGGACCAGCGTGTACTCGTCGTCTTTTTCGGGTTCGGTATACCCGTCTTTAACTATATTCCATACGCCTTGTGAGCCGAGCAGTGCTTTCATCCGAATACTCCAATTATCATAATTGGATTTTGTGAGGCGTGGAACGGGCATATTACCGAACGACATGGCTCTGATACCAATTTGTTGTTTGTATATGATGCGAAAAATCGGAAATGAGTACTATCAGCGAATGTTTTAGCCGAGCAGTGTAGAAGTTTTTTTTTGTAGAGAATATATGTGTGAGTGTGGGGAATATTTTGAGTGGGGAGAAAGATCACGTGGCCTTTATCAGTGGAGAATACTTTTCTGAACTTAGCAGAGCTTTGCTCTTTCTTTTCAATCGCTATCTGTATCTATTATTTTCTCTTCATTTTTTCTTCTCATCTCTTACAAGACACACACGCTATTTATAATACCACTACAAGACGCAAATGAAAAACAAACTGATTATTTTCTTCGATACGATCTTTTATTTTTCCTTGATCAGATCTTATTTGCCAGATTTTCTTCATTCGTATTTCGGCTGAGTAGACTTTCATCTTTTTTGTTCAGATTTCTTGACCGCTAAGATATTCAAAGATTTCCAGCGGCTTTCTTATTTTATTTTATTTTTTATATTTTTCTTTTGCTTTGAGCTTATTCAACAGAATAGAGGATCTCAACCCAAGAACTCCATGTTCACGGTTTGCGTGTAATATTACATCAAGTTCGTTCTTATTATATACTATGATTCGTTCTTATTATATAAGACTTACTAGAGCAGTCAATATTGTCTTGATTTTAGGGTTTTCATGTCTGCACAGAAAAACATATATAGGCCATGAAATTCTCCGAAGCTTCGTTAAGGCCCATTAAACAGGTTACATTTGAAATAAATCTATTATATATATATAAAAACTTTCGGTCTCTATAGCCGACACGTGGCGTCTTTATTGTCCTCTTTAGTTGACACGTGGATTCCAGGTATGTAGGAAGAATTGACAAGTAGGACATTCAAGAGAATGGGTTACTTGTGTTATGATGATCGACGTTTCATCAAGAATAATCTGTTACTAATATCAAAATCATTACAGGAACTTTCAAGACACTATAGTAGCCCAAGAACATTAGGATATTGTACCCAACGAACATACGAGTACTTCTATAAAGGTGACCATCACATGATGTTATGCTATCAAAATAATAGTCAATTAAAACTTAAAAACAATTAATGCTAGGGTGCAGATAAATAGTATGTATGAATAATAAACAACGACAACTTGATGTTTTTCAGGATACTAGTATGGAAATAACAACATAATAACTTAGTAACTAAGCCGATAACAAAAAGAAAAATCAAAACAATAAGAGCTAGGTAGACGAAAATGGTTGTAATTCCAAGTCATGAGTTGTTGTAGTTGTTGGCTTATGCTCATCTTCAACTTCACCATCATATAATTGAGAGCATGCCATTTCTTTATTCTTCCCCCATAATACTCCATAGAGCCCCGAAACAATTAGCACCGACCCCTCAACTCTATTGAAATAAATTAAATCAAATTAAGCAAACAATGATAAAACGATAATAGTGAATGTACATAGAAACTTACGTTCCTGCGTATAATTTTTCTTCGAGCAAAGCCCAACTAAGAACAGCAACAATAACCAAAAGCAAAGGGCTAAACACAGATACGTACAATGGCCCTTTCCTTTGTATACACCAAGTCATGAGGCAAAACGCTAGCGCAGTACACACAATTCCCTGAAATTTTTCTTGAATCAATAAAAGAAACTTTGACATTGTAAGAAGATCATAATAGGTAAAAAAAAATTTATTACCGCATATACTGTCGAAACAACCCTAATACTCTGAGCGAGCGACCAAGAAGAAAGGTTATAATCGAAGAAAAAGCCGATGATTAAGCATTCGATGCTTCCCATTACACACATGAGAGCTGAGCTTGAATATGGAGCATTATACATTTGGCTAACTCTTGCTTGGATTATTAGCCAAACTGCCCATGAAACTGCGCTGACTATGATAAGGAAAGGGCCTAAGACAACATGGACATGGTTGATAGAATCCTTTGTGCCTGTTTTTTCTGCGTGTCTCCAATGTATTTTTGATTGGCCTATGTTCACTATTGGACCGTGGTAGAACGATAGTAATAAAGCACCGCCGACGCATATTGTTGTTCCCAAGATTTTGGCTTGGCCTGCCTTGCTCTTGAATCCCACCTTCTCTAATCTTTGTATACCAAAAACAATGTGATAATATTGAATAATATATTATTAGATGATGATATTTTTTTTCTGGGAAATAATGGAATAAACTCTTGTTTCTTACCCAAAAGGAGCAGCCATGATGAAAGTGACTGCAGGGAGAATATTGCTCAATGCGCATGCAATCGTTGGAGTAGAGTTCTTAAGACCAACGAAGTATGTTATTTGATTCAAAGTTACCCTGCGAAAAGGTTTATGGAGTAAAATATTTATGTTTATATTGTAATAAATTAAAAAATTATATATATATATATATATATATATATATACTGAGTGTAAGATCAGAAAGGCAACTTACCCGAAAATTGAGCATAAAAATATTTGAAAAAGGGTTCGAAGTGTCATTTTAGGTCGGGTCTTCCTGCGAGTTATTCCACGCATAGTTTCAGTGAAGTGTATGAGAAAAGATGGCAGAGGCAATAAATAATGTAACACTTCGCATGCAATAAATGTTTCATAAAAGTGAGATTACGGTTTTCAATTTTACTGCTGAAACCCGAGATTAATTGTAAAATTTGTAAGCGGTAAGTAAGAAAAACATATGCTTTAACACGTGAAAATCTTTATAATCCATATATATATATATATATATATTAAATGATTAAACTATTATCTAACAAGTTTATTTCGGGAATGTTTACGGTTTTCACTTTCGTATTATATTGTGTTTTGTTCTTATTTAATTTTATTTTATGTTTATTCGGAGAGAGAGAGAGAGAGAGGAAATCTTAAACACAGATAACAAGAGCAACCTAAGTGATACGACAAATGTCCGATGTGTGCCTACAGATGGCAAGCCTCTAGCAAAGCATGCAAAATTATATATAAACATAATAAAAAACAATTGGGAGAACTTATTAATTCGTCGGTAGCTCTACTCTTGGAAAACCGAGTTAATTCCCGTCTACATTTAATGCAGAGTAGGAACCAATTTGACCTAAATTATTGTAAATAAACGTGACCGACTAATTAATTAAATGTTAATAGTATAGGGGAAGGGCCTAACACATATAGATGTTTTCTATTTCACTAAAGAAAAAATATACAGTACAATGTCTAAATATATACAAGGACTAGACATTCCTCAATAATTTGCCAATACTAATTTTCATTCAAACGAGGCCAATAAGCCCTATACTCTTTTCCTCACATCATTGAAAACTTTCTATTATGGCTTAATTAATCGGGCATTGCTGTAAGTCATATGCTAAAAATAATCAAGGAAAAATTGACAAACCATTATTCTGTTATCTAACATATATATATATATATATATATATATATCGCGTACCTTTCCATGAAATAAGCAAACGGTGCTATAGAGAGGGAAGCAAATATCTGTCGATAGGCAACATGAATGAATGGATTCATACCAGAATCCATGGCAAGCTTTGAAATAATGTTCATACCAGCATATCCCAATTGCACTATAATCATTGTCACAAAAGGCAAACAATTACATCCCTCCATTTTAAGCTTCTTCTTTTTCTCCTTCTTATATGTATCTATATCCACCTTTTGTAGTAATAAACTAAGAAGAAATAGGAAGGAGAAAAAAAAGTATAATATAGGTATGCGGTGGTAAGTACTATGAATGAAGTTTTGATTCGGGAAAAGGTGTTGTATATATATTAGTGAAAGGTGATGTAATTATGACAGGTGTGATCTAATAAAGAAGCCTCACGACACATACATTTATGAGTGTGCCTACTAACGTATTTAGCAGTATATTTTAGTGTGTTATATATGGAGTAAGTGACGAAAGTATTGGGAAAACGAAAGTATTGGGAAAATGCCTGCTTCTTTTGTGCATGGTTTTCATGCATGGACATGGTTCGATTGTTGCACTGAAAAGCTACCTTTTTCAGTCATCGAAGATGTTTGCCAGCATCGTAATTAGTACATTCATGTCCTTGCATGAGACTTGCCGTAACAAAATTGAACTGCTTCATATTTTTCTTGTTTTTTGAAGAGGGATTTAGGGGAGAGAAGAGATACGCCAAAAATGAAAACTGAAAATAAATAAACATTAGGGTTTGTTAGATGGTGAGCGAGGATGAGTAATTAATGTAATAATATTATGCTACGTTTGGATTGGGGGATTTCGATTTGAAATCCGAATTTCATTCAAATAACCCGTTTGGCAACCGCTCGGATTTGGATTTCGATTTCATCCAAATCCGAGGAGAATCCGAGCGCTTGTATTTTGATGGATTTGAAATTCGATCGGAAACGGTCCGTTTTCGAAATACCAAATCTTGCCGTGATTATTTTCTTAAATTATTATTATTATTATTGATAAACGATGAGTCGAGCCGACCCGCGAGCTCGACGAACGACGAGTCGAGTCGGCCGACGAGCTCGACGACATGAGTCCTCGCGAGCTCGACGAGCCCGCTCGAGCTCGACGACCGATGAGTCGAGCCGGCTTGCGAACTCGACGACCGATGAGTCAAGTCGGCTCGCGAACTCGATGAGCCTGCTCGAGCTCGATGACCGATGGCTCAAGCCGGCTCGAGAGCTCGAGGACATTTTGAAATTCGGATTTTCGAAATCCTAACGTTTGCCAAACGGTGGATTTGGATTTAAAATTTGGATTTCAGAATTCATAATTTCAAATCATGTCGTCGAGCTCGTCGGCCGACTCGACTCGTCGTTCGTCGAGCTCGCGGGTCGGCTCGACTCATCGTTTATCAATAATAATAATAATAATTTAAGAAAATAATCACGGCAAGATTTGGTATTTCGAAAACGGACCGTTTCCGATCGAATTTCAAATCCATCAAAATACAAGCGCTCGGATTCTCCTCGGATTTGGATGAAATCGAAATCCAAATCCGAGCGGTTGCCAAACGGGTTATTTGAATGAAATTCGGATTTCAAATCGAAATCCCCCAATCCAAACGTAGCATTAATGAATTCAGAGGTTATTCTAATATCTTTAAGTTGCCGTCGTTTTACATAATAAAATCTTTTGGAAAAGAGCAAACGATAAATTTAGTAATTATATTATACAAAGTCAAACTTTTAAATTAGCTGTTTTGTTTAATGAACTTTACAAAAACCATTCGTTTTTATTCTTTTGATCCAAGTATCGGTGCCGCAAAATTCAAGGGCAAATTCATCTTAATCGTCTTGAATATTGTTACTATGATTCCTTCATTTTGTAACACGTGTTGTAATAACATAACGCATTTGTAAGTGGCTGTAAAGGGATATAATCCTTTGTGAAACACATACACATTCCTACGCACATAACAAAAGGACCCAACTAAAGTTGCCTTGAATACTAATTACAAGAAAGATTGATCACATCACATAGACATACAAGCTTCATGTTGGAGCAAATGGGCGGGTTCATTTTGTAACACGTGTTGTAATAACATAACGCATTTGTAAGTGGCTGTAAAGGGATATAATCCTTTGTGAAACACACACACATTCCTACGCACATAACAAAAGGACCCAACTAAAGTTGCCTTGAATACTAATTACAAGAAAGAGTGATCACATCACATAGACATACAAGCTTCATGTTGGAGCAAATGGGCGGGTCCAGAACCGTATCCAAAACGGATTGGGTCGAAAGTGATTCTACTCGGAATGAATCCGAGACCCAATTATGACCCGAAACGACTTTAGGCATAAACACAATGGAATTAGGTAAGCAGAGGAATATATATTTAAAATGAAAAGGATAGCCTTAAACCTCTTTTATTTTTTTTTTCAATAGATAGCCTTTACCCTCTTCAAAGACTCATTTTTTATCCCCAGTCTATGAAGGGCAGATTTGGATATCCGCCCGTAGGAGGAGGCCAAAGAGAAGGAGGTAGGTTTCCATGAAATGAGCCCATTCGTTTTCCAAATAGCATAGCTGTCAAGATGGAATATATAAATATACATACATATATATATATATATAACGAATGATTTAGGTAGAGTAGATAATCAACATGGAATTGGAGAACTTGCCAGGCAAAGGAGCTGATGTAATGCCTGAAGTACTCAACTGTGAACGATTCACGAAGCTCGAATCTAGTGAGATTGAGAAGATCATACATATATCATATGGACAAGGCATGACTCAATCAATCCAATTGGGCGAAACGAAGGAACCAAAAAGAAAGACCATCTCTACCTTCCACATTCGAGTTTTGCAGGTTATTCTTTGGATGGTAGTATTTGCAAGAATCTCCATATTGGCAACTTCCCTACTCAAGAAAATGGAGCCCTAAGTAACAACTCAACACACAAAGTACTAGTCGAGCCGAGTATGGAAGATTAAGCAAGATTTTTTTTATAGATTTCAGCTCTATAAATGAAGAACCACCCACTGTGATAAAATGTCGAATTTCCACTGTGATAAAATGTCGAATTTCCCAAAGTTGATTTATTCTCATATGCCATAAATCTGCTAAACTGAATCCGAAATCGTTGACAATAAGAAGAGAAAACTCAGGAGAAGGTAAGAGCGAGCGCAATAGAAATCGTACCGTACGGACGAAGCGATTGCAAACTCCTCCTTTGGGAAATTGAGGTTGTACGTTGGTGTCGAATTGACCCTGAACGACGTCGTACCAATGGGCTTTGTTCCTCTGGTGAAGTAACCCCTGAACGTGGCGTCGACGCGCCGCCGGTGTGTCCTGGAATTGCTTGTCGCAATAGTCGCAGTAGTATTTCCCCAACGGCATATTCTCTTTAGAATCAGAGTAAAATCAAGCAACAAAAGGAAAGCCCTCCAATTGGTGCTCGTTAATGGTTTATAATTTATATATAAGATAGCTGCATTTTTTTAGGGTATTTTCATTTCAGGCCCTCATAAGGATCATTTAGGATTCAGACCCTTTTGCCAAAAAATTTAGTTTTAAGGACCCATTTTTTGCAGTATCACTCATTGCTCTGTAATACAAGTATGTTGAAATTTTGTAACACAAAACCATAATTCGGTATCAGTTTATGATCATCTGATACCAGTTCATTTTCTACAGTACCACTTCATTGCTCTAACATATCAGTATGTTAAAAATTTGTAACACAAAACGATCATTCTATACCAGTTCATATATCTTTTATACCACTTTTTTACACCACACAAAATGGATCATTTAACCTAAAAATTTCCCAAACAGGGCCTGAATTCGAAATCAAACCCTTAATGGGGCCTGATTTCGAATTGATCCTTTTTTTGAAGATAATCATTCTTTTTGTCATATCGTAATAACATTTCAAACATCTATATACTCTTCTATGTACTCTATTCTACTGTGTTGAGAATCAAATCAGCTATAGAATAGACGTCGATTTGTCTGTCAAATTATTTACAATTTGATCCCTTATAATAATTAATTAAATAATTATCATATTACTTTTCTTAATTAGTGTACTTTATATCAGTACACATTATTTTTCCTTTATATATTTAAAATTATATTATCTGCATTAAATATAATTATATTTTAACGCATATAGTGTGCGCAACAATACTATAAAGAACTTAGAGCCTAAAAAGTGTCAATTGATCTGTCAAGTGTTTTACCATTTTACTCTTATTTTTTTTACAAATTTATCCATATTTTTATTTTTTAAATAAGGGCTTCTACACTTAAATACCTACATCAATAAAAATTAAACAGTTCAGTCCCTTGTCAGTGTAATTTTTAACCTAGGTACCTAGTTGAATTTTATTTTACTTATAGGTACCTAACTGACGGATTTACCCCTACTAGAACTGGTTTTTTACATCTCTTACCTTATTTCTTAATTCACGTTCGATCGCTCCTAAAAAAGAGAAAAAATCGCATAGCCCCAAACCAAATCGCGCGATTGCTTGCCAGAAATCGACCCGGGTTTTTTTGGCTTCAGATTCTACGTCGTCTGTCCACTCGTTCGTCGTTGTATTCCCTTCTGAAATCGATTGGTAAGTCATTCACAGTATTACCGTAAGTGGTCGCATTTCGTCACGATTAGGGTTCTTTTGTGCGTGTTTTTGGAATGACATTGATTTGTTGGTCTATTAGGGTTTTTTTGTGCGTGTATTTCGTCATGGCTGCTTGATTTGGGGTTTTTTTGGAATGGTCGATTTTTGTTTTTTCGAATGGGGTCAATTTGTTGTGGTACTATATCGTAACTGCATTTGGTACCCTCTGTTTTGGCATATTGATACCCCTTGTATGAATAAAATGGTACTGCTTGCCAAAAGTGGTCGAATGGGGTCAATTTTTTTGGTACTACATTATCACTGCATTAGGTACTCTCTGTTTAGGCAAATTGGTATCCCTTATGTGAGTAAAATGGTACTGCTTGTTAACATTGGTTTTATCGACTGGGGTCAATTTGTTTTGGTACTACATTATCACTGCATTTGGTACTCTCTGTTTGAGAAAATTGGTACCCCTTGTGTGAATAAAATGGTATTACATGTTAACTGGTTTTTTTGAATGGGGTCAATTTGTTTTGGTACTACATTATGGTTGAATTTGGTACCATCTGTTTGGGAAAATTGGTACTCCTTGTATGAATAAAATGGCACTGCTTGTTAGCAGTGGGTTTTTCGAAAATGGGGTCAATTTTTTTTTGGTACAACATTATCACTGCATTTGATACCCTCTGTTTCGGTAAATTGGTATCCCTTGTGTGAACGAAATAGTACTGCTTGTTAACAGTGTGTTTTTCGAAAATGGGGTCAATTGTTTTTTGGTACTACATTATCACTGCATTTGGTACCCTCTTTTTGGCCAAATTGGTACCCGTTGTGTGAATAAAATGGTTCTACATTTGGTATCTATGTAAGAAGACCGTGGATCTAGTTTAACCGGCCCCTATTTGGTGACGTAGACTGCGGGGTGCATGCTTGTTTAACCATAGAGGAGTACGTTGTCGACACCCAAGAGAAATATGGCAAAGAAGTAAACATGGATGTGTATCGTGCTTCTATGGCTGCTCGCATTTTACGTGACGAGCGTAGTTGTATACTAGATCTTTTTCAGTAAGTTTCTTGGATATGCTGTTAGACTCTTTGGAGACTGTGTTGTTTAGTTTGGTTAACTTATTTTTGAGTTGGGGATGAGACTGTTTGGAGACCTTTGGTTGTTTATGTTGGTTTTCTTTTGTACTGTGTTGTGTTGTTCTACGACTGTCCGTAATTTATGCAGTACCATATGTTATTGTATGACCGTATCTTATCTTTTACGTACAGAGTACCAGAATATGCAGGTTAACCGTACCTTATATATCGCACATGAAGTACCTTATCTGTTGTACCATTACCATACCTTAAATTTACATATGTAGTACCATAACCTGAAATTTTACCGTATCCATACGTACTATACGGTAACCAGATATGCAAGTATACCGTACCGTATCGCTTACATATAGAGTACTGTAATATGCATGTTAACCGTACCATTACGTAAATATATACCGTACCTTATATATCGCACGTGAAGTACCTTATCTGTTGTACACTAAGGTACCTTGTGTTTTACAGAAGGTACCTTATCATTTACCTTTATAGTACCATAACCTGCAGGTTTACCGTATCTATAATTACACATTTACAGTACCCGGATATGAAAGTATATCGTACCATTTGTTATACGATCGAAAAATAAGTACATTCCTAATCGAATCACGTTGTCCTGCGTGATTTTGGCAATACTTAACAATAACGAAATGAAAAAAATATATGAAAGCCTAATGCACCGAATTTCCAGATGTAGCACTCACCACATTATTCAAATTATGTTGTAGATGTTCTTGTTTGTATCCTTATACTATAATGAATCTTGGTATTCTAAGATTTAATTCATTCGTGCGGGGCCTAATGCACCGAATTTGATCTGAAACGTATTTAATACTATATATTACTGTTCTACGTTGGTTCGAGATGAAAAAGTAATTCGATCGACGTCGAAAAATACTAACCCTAGTATGACGTATCATATATACAAGGGACACCGTACCTTAAATAGCTTCGGAGGGGTACTTGTCGTTTTGTTTGAAGCGTACCAACGCAGACACGGTTGCAGTACCCAAAATTACATATGACATGAAACATTTTATGGAAGCCACCGACATGCAGATGATCTGTCTTTTTTTATTTAATACCTTGTATGTCAGTCTCTGTCCACTCATGACAGAGAAAACGTCAGAAAACTGTCCACTCATGACAGAAAAATGTCAGAAAAGTGTGCAATTATTACAGAAAAAGTCAGAAATTGTCTATTCCTTTATCGACATCAACATCTGCTGAAATGCTTTCTTTCTGACGAAATATAGCCAACTCTTAAATTCAAAGTCTTACTTTATTTTATACGGTACCAACTTCTGAAACGATACAGTACCCTATGTTGTACACTTAGAGTACCTAAATGACCTACATTACAGTACCAAAGTTGCGTATATTAACGTATCAAATTGGCATATGTTACAGTACCAAGTTCGCTTATATTAGTACCATGTTGGCATATCTTACGGTATCAATGGTATATTACAGTACCAAATATGCATATCGTAGGGTACCAAATGTGCATATCGTAGGGTACCAAACTAGCATATATTACAGTACCAAACATGCATATATTACGGTACCAAATTTACATATATTACAGTGCAAAATTTGCATATCTTACGGTATATATTACTGAACCTTGTTGTCATATATTACAGTACTTTGTTGGCTTATATTACGGTACCTTGTTGGCATTTATTACAGTACCTTGTTATCATATCTTACAACACCAAATTGGCATATATTACAGTACCTTGTTGGTATATATTAATGTACCTTGTTGTCATATATTACAGAACCTTGTTGGCATATATTACGGTATCTTACTGGCCTTTATTACAGTACCTTGTTATCATATATTACAGTACCAAATTGGCATATATTACATTACCTTGTTGGCATCATTTAGACAAAAACAATGTCCGTATCCTATTGACACTGGATGTTCTATTGATACGGCTTCTCTACAAATACGACGATTATTATGGTATTTCCCACATATTTTGCACTTGTTGGATGTTCTATCTACCTGAGAAGGAATCCTCCGCGTCTTTCGGCGACCGGGAAGAATACGAATGTCCGGATCACGAATAAAATTACCATCATCGGTTTGAGCATTCATCTCGTGCGTCGTCGCGTCATTGATCGTGACTAAGAATGAATCCCTTTTTATACTCACACAATGCAAATAATGTTTCGCCACTAACCAAACTTGTAGACGGCATATTTTCAAATAATATGGCAACATGTATAAATGGTACGGTTGTATAGTTTGCTATGGTACTGCGTACGCATACATCTTGGTACCGTATAGAGATGTACAATGGTACGTAATAAACATAACAAATGGTACGTAATATACATAACAAATGGGAACGTCGTAACAGTCCTATTAAAAAAATCCAAAATCACGATGGATTAGCCTCAATAACTATCAAATCTTAACATCCCACCCCATATATCGAGTTCTTGGATCGCATTCAGCTCCAGATTTGGGCTAAACGTTGAACAAACGAGTGCAATCGATTAACCAAACCTAAAGCAAAATAAAAGCTTACCTAGCAAAATTGAGACCCAAGTTCGAGAACCCAACGTTCAAGAGGCTCGTCGATCGTAGTTCGGCGCCGGCACGAGCGGAAGGAGGTGGTCGGCAAGAAGAAACACGTCGACGGCGGGATGGAGCTTGATAATTGCAGAGAAAAAAAACTGAAATGAAACTGTAAATCAACAAATAAGGGTATTTTGGTAATATTACGTGATTAGGTACCTATCTGTAAGATTTTTATTCAAATGGGTACCTAGCTTAAAAAGATGTCTGTCAGGACCCGTCGTCCCGCCCTCGTATTCCTTTCTATTTCTAAGTATTATTGTCTTGATATCGTGTAAACGCATAAAAATGCGAATAAAATTTTTCATTTTAAAATGTGCATGCGGAAGACTTATATACATGTCAAAAGAATATTCGTGATTCGTTCTACAAACCATCGAAATCGTGTCTACACAAATACAAGTGTGTGTGTATGTGTGTGTGTGTGTAGCCAAAAGCTTCCTATGCGCCCGGCCTTCACAGGTCGTCATCCATACACACACTCCCACCTCAAAAGCAGCCGGAAAGCTTCAAAAGGTCGGCCTCGCATAAAAGACGGATCACGTACCGTGATCGTCGGTACCTACAATACGTAACATAAAAATGAGCCACCGAGGCTCAGTAAGCAGAAATTATGCATGAATGCACGTGTCCTAACGATCGACAATCCACGTCGCCGTTTTCTAATACTCATACTCACTTTCTCATTTTCTCGTTCTTTTTCTGACTCATACTCATTTCGCTCATACTCTTACTTCATATGGGCCCTCGGCTTTCTTTCCTACTATGCGCCATATCATAGAGATCTCATGTGTGGAGGTTCTCACACTATAAGGTCACCCGAAGGAATCTTCCCTTACTCAGTGCGGCCTCCACGCGGACGCTTCTCACTGGTAGCCAACACCGAGGCCACTAACCGCGGAGGTCACCCGAAGGAATCTTCCCTCCCGGTTAGTGCTTTACGCACTAGAAGGTCACCCGCAGGAATCTTCCCTTACTCAGTGCGTGCCCCGGGCCGCATCCTCCAGGTTGCATCTCCCGCATACGGGGTATTCCCCCAGCCTCTTATACAGGCCTTATGGTTTCTTTTGCCATGGCTGCATAGGGGAGCCGTGACTCTTCATTGAGTCGACACAAACGCCAATATCGGCGAGTATACATCGCACACAGGCGATCTTACGCACGCTCTTACCGCGTGTCATACTTACTACTTATGCGTGCAAGTGCTCATGCCATGCTCATGTAAATATGCAGATCATGCTTATCATGCATATAAAATAATCTTATCCTATCATGCGCGTTTCACGTAAAATACACGAGCACGTAAATTTCACATTAACAGACGCAGGTAAGTTACGTATCGTAGTTGAATTTCTACTTACTTGTCGTCCGTAAGTTAGCAGTCACCTGACCCGTAGGTGTTCCTAAGTCCCGACCAACTTCGAATTCTCAAGCTTCTTGGTTCGAATTTGGCTCGGCTTCTTCTCCTTTTCTTTTTCTTGCTTCGTGGGTTTTTCTTGGGTGGTTGTCGAGTTTTGAAGTGTTGAAGTGTGAGATATTTTTCCATAGCTCTTTGTAGATAAGGTACAAAGTGGCGTGGGTTTTCCTTGAATTAAGGAACTTTGCCTCCCATTTTGGTCTCTTTCATGGATTGGGCCTAGTTCCATTCTTAGCCCACTTAGAAATTTCTTATTAATAAGTTCATGGTCCAAAGTAACTTCCTAGCCCAATATAAAATTCTAGCAAACTCTTATTTGGCTATCATTTAGTTTTCCCTTCTTTACTACTTTCGGAAATCCCTTTCATGAACTCGGGTCATCGTGGGCCCATATTATTGTCATGTATTTGCACGAAATTCACGTAGCACGTAAGAACGAAAATCGTGAGATCACGTAAATATAAATCATGTATGCAATAAACACTTATCACTTAGTTCACAGTCATAATTTTATTGGCCAACCTAGCTTGCGGGGGATTGGGGTCCTACATCCTCCCCCCCTTAAGGAGGATTTCGCCCCCGAAATCAGCCCATGTGAAACAACTCGGGATAACGAATTCTCATTTCGTCCTCTCGTTCCCATGTGGCTTCTTCCGTGGACTGGTTCCGCCACAGTATCTTCACTAACGGAATATCTTTATTCCTTAGCTTCTTAGTCTCGTACATCAATATCTCCACCGGAGTCTCCTCGTAACTCAGATCCGGCTTCAATTGCTGATGTAGGGACTCGTTTCCTAGCACGTGATTCGGGTCAGCTATGTATTTCCGCAGGGTTGAGACGTGGAACACGTCGTGCACTTGCGCTAATGACGCAGGCAGCTCCAGTTGGTATGCTACCTCGCCTACTCTTTTCAGTATCCTAAATGGTCCTATGTACCTAGGACTTAGTTTCCCTTTCTTCCCGAACCTCTTCACGCCCTTCATCGGCGATACCTTAACAAACACCATATCGTCTTCTTCGAACTCCAGTGGTCGACGTCTTTGGTCAGCGTAGCTTTTATGTCGACTCTGTGCCGTTTGCATTCTTTCTCGTATGGTGGTAATGGCTTCCGTCATTTCTCGTACGATGTCGGGGCCTAACAGTGCCCGTTCACCAACCTCGTCCCAATGCACTGGGGATCTGCACCTACGCCCGTATAGCGCTTCGTACGGTGCCATCCCGATGGTGACGTGGTAGCTATTGTTGTACGAGAACTCGATTAATGGGAGGTACCTACTCCAATTCCCTTTGAAATCGAGTACACACGCTCGGAGCATGTCCTCCAGGGTCTGGATGGTTCGCTCGGATTGACCGTCCGTCTGCGGATGGTAGGCGGTGCTAAATGATAGCTTCGTTCCCATCGCCTTTTGCAAGCTCGTCCAGAATTTCGAAAGAAATCTGGAGTCGCGATCCGAGACTATTGAGGATGGAACGCCGTGCAGTCGCACTATTTCTTGAATATAGAGCTCCGCGTACCGTTCCATGGAAAATGTCGTGCTAATAGGTAGGAAGTGGGCGGACTTAGTGAGTCTGTCGACAATCACCCAAATCGCGTCGTGCCCCTTCGTATTCCTCGGAAGTCCTACTACGAAATCCATGGTAATGTTATCCCATTTCCATTCCGGAATGGGTAACGGTTGTAGGGTTCCCGCCGGTCTTTGGTGTTCGGCTTTTATCTGCTGGCACGTTAGGCACTGACTCACGAAAGTCGCGATGTCCTTTTTCATGCCTGGCCACCAGTAGTTCTCCTTTAAACCTCTGTACATCTTCGTCGCTCCTGGATGTACCGAGTATACAGTAGCATGGGCTTCCGTCATTATTAGCCGTCGTAGTTCGGCGTCGTCTGGCACGTACAACCGGTTCTTGAAGTATAGTCGTCCGTCTTCCCGTATCGTGAGGTCTCCAGTTGGTTGTTCCGGCTGTGCCTTCTTAATTTTCGCGTACAACTCGTCTGCTCCTAGCGCTGCCTTAATCTGCTCTAGCAGCGTTGGTTGCAAAGTTAAGGCTGCTAGCTGCGCCTCAACTTCACCTAACCGTACGACTTCTACTTCCAGCAGTTGTAGTTCTGCACTAACTGCTTTTCGGCTTAAGGCATCAGCTACTATGTTCGCCTTGCCTGGGTGGTAGTTGATTACGCAGTCGTAATCCTTGACTAACTCTAACCACCTTCTTTGCCTCATATTCAGCTCCTTTTGCGTAAAGAAGTACTTGAGGCTCTTGTGGTCCGTGTATATTTCACACCGCTCTCCATAGAGGTAATGCCTCCAGATCTTGAGAGCAAAGACCACTGCCGCCAGTTCTAGGTCGTGCGTCGGGTAATTCTTCTCGTACTCTTTCAGTTGGCGGGAAGCGTACGCTACTACGTTCCCGTTCTGCATTAGTACGCACCCTAATCCGTTCTTCGACGCATCACTATACACCGTAAACCCTCCGGTTCCCGAAGGTATTGTGAGAACTGGGGCTGTCGTAAGCCGTTCCTTCAGCTCTTGGAAACTCCTTTCACATTCTGCGGTCCACTGAAACGGCGTATTCTTCCTGGTCAACCTCGTCAGTGTCGATGCTATCTTCGAGAAGTCCTTTATGAACTTCCTATAGTATCCTGCCAGACCGAGGAAACTGCGGATTTCCGTTACGTTCGTCGGCCTGGGCCAATTACTAATAGCTTCTATCTTCTTTGGGTCTACAGAGATCCCCTCTCCTGATACTATATGTCCCAAGAAGGCGACTTGGTCAAGCCAGAATTCGCACTTCTTGAACTTGGCGTATAGTTGCTTCTCCCGTAGTATTCCTAGAACCGTTCTCAGGTGTTCTTCATGCTCCTCCTTCGTCTTCGAGTAGATTAGGATGTCATCAATGAAGACGATGACAAACCTATCTAAGTATAGCTTGAACACCCGGTTCATTAAATCCATGAAAGCTGCGGGCGCATTAGTTAGCCCGAATGGCATCACCAGAAACTCGTAGTGGCCATAACGGGTACTAAAGGCCGTCTTCGGGACATCCTCCTTCCGGATCCTCAGTTGATGGTAGCCCGATCTTAAGTCGATCTTGGAGAAAACTGTTGCACCTTGCAGTTGATCGAATAGATCGTCTATCCTAGGGAGTGGGTACTTGTTCTTGATCGTCAACTTATTCAACTCCCTATAATCTATGCATAATCTCATGGATCCGTCTTTCTTCTTCACGAATAGCACCGGCGCTCCCCAAGGAGAGAAACTCGGCTGTATGAACTCCTTCTGCATGAGTTCGTCGAGTTGGTCCTTTAACTCCTTCATCTCCGTCGGTGCTAGCCGATAGGGGGTCTTAGATACTGGTGCCACTCCAGGTACCAGATCTATAACGAACTCTATTTCCCGTTCGGGCGGTAGTCCCGGTAACTCTTCGGGAAATACGTCGGGGAAGTCCTTAACTATTGGTACTTCCTCGAGTTTCGGGGAGGCGTTCTCTTCCGAATTGATAGCGAATACCAGATAGGCCTCGCATCCTGATCTGATCAGTCGTTGGGCTTTCAACGCTGATATCCTAGAGATCATAACCCCCTTGCTAGTTCCTACGAACTTAAGGGGTTCACTTCCGTCCATGTTGAGCGTGACTATTTTACGGTGGCAGTCTATGACGGCTCCGTACTTCGATAGCCAATCCATTCCAAGGATCACCTCATAATCATTCATAGGGATAATTATAAGGTCTATGGGTAGTTCCCTATCCCCGATTACTATTGGGCAATCCCGTAAAACTTGATTAGTTTGGGTGGGATCCCCGTTCGGAACCGTGACCCTAAACTCGCATTCAGCTCGGCGAGGCGTGACTCCTACTCTTGTGACATACTTAACGGATGCAAATGAATGAGTCGCCCCCGAGTCGACTAGGATGTATGTGGGGGTTTGGTAGATGGGGAGGGTACCTGTTACTACAGCCGGGTTATTTTCCGCTTCCTCGGAGGTTATCGTGTAGACCCTGGCCGGTACCCTTGGTGGTTCTATCTGGTTCCTAACTTGGCTTCCGGATCCACCTTCCGGACATGCCCTTAAGTAATGGCCTGTCTTGCCACATTTGAAGCAGACGGCATTCTGGGAGTTGCAGGCTCCCGGGTGTCTCCGTGCGCACTTCGGGCAAACGGGTAGATCCAACTGGGGTCTACCCTGATTGGGCTTGAACTGTGGGGGTGGTCCGGGTCGACTCTGGAAGTTTGGCTTTCCACCTTTGGGAATGAACTGTCGCTTTGGGTTACTTCCGCTCCCTTGTGGCCCTTGCGCGAACTTGCGCTTTGCTTCCTGGGCGCGAGCAATTCTTGCCTCAGCTTGCTCCGCCACAAGCGCCCTCTCAGCCACTTGCGCGTACGTGACTCCTTGTATTCCGGCCATACTCACGTCTCTGTACAGCTCGGGTTTCAGCCCTTCCATGAACCGCTCAATCTTGAGCGTGTCCGTACTGACCATATGAGCAGCGAACCTTGAGAGCTGCTCGAATTTCCTGATGTACTCCGCCATTGTCATTGCTCCTTGGCGGAGGTTGATGAACTCATTCATCCTTTGGGCTCTGACCGGGGCGGTGTAGTATTTCCCTCGAAAGATTTCCTTAAACGGTCCCAGCTCATCGTTAGTGGGTTTTCGATGGCTGAGACGGTGTCCCACCAGTGTCCGGCGCTCCCCCTCAGTAGGTAGGCAGCGCACATGACCTTTTCCGCTTCGAGTGTGCGGCTATGCTGGAACATGTTCTCCAGCGTCCTTAGCCAGTCCTCAGCGGAGGTAGGATCGACAGCATCCTCGAACAGTGGAGGATTGAGCTTTCTGAACCTCTCCCCGATCATCTCAATTCGTTCCGGTGGGGGAGGCAGATTGGCTGATTGCCCACCAGCATTTTGTTGCTGGATCAGCTGCTGAATCTGGGCCGACTGTTGCCGGACCAACTCAGTCAGTTGCAGGATGGTAGCATCCCGACTGTCGGTAGGGTTATTAGGGTCCCTACCTTGATCCGACTCCCTACTTCCTTCTCCCCTAATTCTTACCATTTTCACCTATCCTGACAATTCCTAAGGCCAATAAATTAAACCACACAAGTAATTCACATAACATAGTACTTACGGGCAAGGCCGCTTCCGCGCTTTTGAGTGTGTGTGTATGGACAGTCTGCAGGACCTGTGACCGAAGCTCTGATACCACTCTGTCAGGACCCGTCGTCCCGCCCTCGTATTCCTTTCTATTTCTAAGTATTAATGTCTTGATATCGTGTAAACGCATAAAAATGCGAATAAAATTTTTCATTTTAAAATGTGCATGCGGAAGACTTATATACATGTCAAAAGAATATTCGTGATTCGTTCTACAAACCATCGAAATCGTGTCTACACAAATACAAGTGTGTGTGTATGTGTGTGTGTGTGTAGCCAAAAGCTTCCTATGCGCCCGGCCTTCACAGGTCGTCATCCATACACACACTCCCACCTCAAAAGCAGCCGGAAAGCTTCAAAAGGTCGGCCTCGCATAAAAGACGGATCACGTACCGTGATCGTCGGTACCTACAATACGTAACATAAAAATGAGCCACCGAGGCTCAGTAAGCAGAAATTATGCATGAATGCACGTGTCCTAACGATCGACAATCCACGTCGCCGTTTTCTAATACTCATACTCACTTTCTCATTTTCTCGTTCTTTTTCTGACTCATACTCATTTCGCTCATACTCTTACTTCATATGGGCCCTCGGCTTTCTTTCCTACTATGCGCCATATCATAGAGATCTCATGTGTGGAGGTTCTCACACTATAAGGTCACCCGAAGGAATCTTCCCTTACTCAGTGCGGCCTCCACGCGGACGCTTCTCACTGGTAGCCAACACCGAGGCCACTAACCGCGGAGGTCATCCGAAGGAATCTTCCCTCCCGGTTAGTGCTTTACGCACTAGAAGGTCACCCGCAGGAATCTTCCCTTACTCAGTGCGTGCCCCGGGCCGCATCCTCCAGGTTGCATCTCCCGCATACGGGGTATTCCCCCAGCCTCTTATACAGGCCTTATGGTTTCTTTTGCCATGGCTGCATAGGGGAGCCGTGACTCTTCATTGAGTCGACACAAACGCCAATATCGGCGAGTATACATCGCACACAGGCGATCTTACGCACGCTCTTACCGCGTGTCATACTTACTACTTATGCGTGCAAGTGCTCATGCCATGCTCATGTAAATATGCAGATCATGCTTATCATGCATATAAAATAATCTTATCCTATCATGCGCGTTTCACGTAAAATACACGAGCACGTAAATTTCACATTAACAGACGCAGGTAAGTTACGTATCGTAGTTGAATTTCTACTTACTTGTCGTCCGTAAGTTAGCAGTCACCTGACCCGTAGGTGTTCCTAAGTCCCGACCAACTTCGAATTCTCAAGCTTCTTGGTTCGAATTTGGCTCGGCTTCTTCTCCTTTTCTTTTTCTTGCTTCGTGGGTTTTTCTTGGGTGGTTGTCGAGTTTTGAAGTGTTGAAGTGTGAGATATTTTTCCATAGCTCTTTGTAGATAAGGTACAAAGTGGCGTGGGTTTTCCTTGAATTAAGGAACTTTGCCTCCCATTTTGGTCTCTTTCATGGATTGGGCCTAGTTCCATTCTTAGCCCACTTAGAAATTTCTTATTAATAAGTTCATGGTCCAAAGTAACTTCCTAGCCCAATATAAAATTCTAGCAAACTCTTATTTGGCTATCATTTAGTTTTCCCTTCTTTACTACTTTCGGAAATCCCTCTCATGAACTCGGGTCATCGTGGGCCCATATTATTGTCATGTATTTGCACGAAATTCACGTAGCACGTAAGAACGAAAATCGTGAGATCACGTAAATATAAATCATGTATGCAATAAACACTTATCACTTAGTTCACAGTCATAATTTTATTGGCCAACCTAGCTTGCGGGGGATTGGGGTCCTACAATGTCTGACAAGGGACTGAAGTGGCTTTTTTATTTCCTATCAGGTATTTATGTGTTGATTCCCGTTTAAATAACTTAATTAATAATATAAAATATTCAACATATACATTGAATGTGCTGGATATACTAGTATGATATAACGATGGTAGAAAAAAACTCAAATATCCTACAATCAAAGAAAGTAATACCAATATAGAGAAAGTCAAAATCAAATAAATTTTTTTTGGCGAAACTCGAACAACACCACAATTTATATTGAACAATGTTAGAACATTTATATGGGATTAGATTCACGCCAAGATTAGAATCAATTCATAAACTTCATCATTCTAACTAACTACTTATGTTTATTCTAAAAATTTCGAAATTCATTCTTTGCATAAGCGGCCGAAGTCGAGGTGGCGCCATTCTTAAATCAAGACAAATGGAAACCTTAATTTCCAAGCCTAAAAACAAGCAGTAGTTAGTAGTGTCAAACGGGCCCGGGCCCGCGGGCTGCCATTTGCGGGCCTAGGCGGGTAAGCCCGCACGGGCTGCGGGCATTGGCGGGGCAGGCATGTAGGGCCACGGACAGGCCCGCCAAATTTCATTAAAATTTTTTTATTAATAATATATAAATGAATGATATATGTTTTTTTATATTTTTTTAGATTAAATTTTTAATTTAATCAAGTTTAATAACATAAATAAATATTTATTAAAGAATTGAAATTTGATTAGAGTAATTCAACTTAAATATTTTATTTTAATATTTTCTTTTCTTTTATAATTTTTTCCTAGTTGTTTTTTTATTATTTTGGGCTGGGCCTTATTTTCTAGGCCCGCCAGATGGCGGGCTTGCCCGCGCCCGCCCCACTAGAGGCGGGGCGGCCAGTTTTGACTGTTTTTAGCACATAAACAAAATCTATTCCCTGCAATCAAATTAATTTATACACTTAAAATATATATATATATTCTATATATATATTCTATGTCCCCAAGTTGTAGGGAAGAGTGAAACATTTTTTTGTTCATGTGAACGTTACCTCGAAACTGTAAACCTTATCAAAATATATGCGTCATTTCTACTAGTATCTTCATATCCTTTATTTTTTTATAATAAAGCAAACGAAATCATTTGGATTTGTCCTTAGAAAATACCAGAAAATAAAGCATATGGCATATGCTCCTTCATTGTGCTCGTTCCTTAAAATAATCACCTTTTCTCTTATTTATACGATATACAATACAACCAAACACACAGTACTTAGGTTCTTGACATGAAAATTGCAAAGAATACTTGCATACGATTACGATCAACTAAACGAATCCCATTCGCCGCATATTCTTGTCAGCCCAAAAACGTAGAAAAATGGCGTTTCGAATGGTGTCAGCTTTCGTCTTGTTCCTTTTTGCTGCGAATTTGATTGGAATTAGCTGCAAACGCATACCCACGACGCTCGAAGGACCCTTCAAGCCGATCACTGTTGCGCTAGAAGATAGTTTCAGAGGACATGCAATAGATTTACCTGACACGGATCCTAGGGTGCAAAGGATCGTTACTGGGTTTTTCCCCGAGCAAATCTCTATCTCCCTTTCCTACGATTACGACGCCGTTTGGATTTCTTGGGTCACAGGTTTTTTATATTCACCTTTTTGCCTTTCTCTTTCCGATATTATCTGTTGGGCTGTTCAATTTCTTCGGCGATGCTAATTTTTCTTTATGAATGGATTACTCTGCCATGCCCCTGCTAGTTCAGTTGATTGTCGCTTATAACATTGTTGATTTTTTTGGGGTTGGGGAGCTGATTTCAACAGAAGACGCAGCTTAGCTGATTTGCTGTGTAAATTGTGACCCCGAAATTGATGTTATTGTACTGAAAACCTACTTTTAATGGAGTCGAAGAGATCTATCAGTTGAATGCTGAGTTGTTGAAACTTGTGACTTTGTAAGGCGAAAACTCGTCGTTTATGTTCGATTATTGCAGGCGATTTCCAAATTGGCGAAAACGTGAAGCCATTGAACCCTAAATCCGTGGCCAGCGTTGTCTACTATGGGAAGACATCGCCCGATCGACTGAACAAAAAAGCAAGCGGGCATTCTCTCGTTTACGATCAGCTCTATCCTTTCGAAGGTCTACAGAACTACACTTCTGGGATTATCCACCATGTTCGTCTCACTGGTAAGTAGTACGCTTCAAAGTTGTTCGTAAAAATGCCGCCTAGACTATTAGAGCCCCGCCTAAACGACCGGCCCTTTTTTCTTCCCTTTTTTCTTATCTTCTGCAGAATTAGAGCCCGATACAGTGTATTATTACAAGTGCGGAGATCCTTCATTAGAGGCATTTAGCGCTGTTTACCATTTCAAAACGATGCCAGTTTCTAACCCGAAGAGTTACCCAAGTAAAGTCGGGGTTTTGGGAGATTTAGGCCTCACTTATAACACTACTTCGACCATAGACCACCTGACTAAGAACGAGCCCGACCTTATCCTTATGGTCGGAGATTTAACCTATGCTAATTTGTACCTCACTAATGGGACGGGCTCAGATTGTTATTCTTGCTCCTTCTCTGATACTCCTATACACGAAACTTATCAGCCTCGTTGGGATTATTGGGGAAGGTATATATTTGTTTGTTTCTGATTTAACTGAAGATACTGTTATACGTGTGTATTCTTTTCTTACAGATACATGCAGCCTGTAATATCTGAAGTCCCGACGATGATGGTGCAAGGAAACCACGAAATAGAAGAACAAGCCAAGAATCGAACTTTCATATCGTACAGTTCGAGGTTTGCATTTCCTTATAAGGAGAGCGGATCTTCTTCTCCGTTTTATTACTCGTTCAATGCGGGCGGCATCCATTTCGTAGTCTTGGGCGGATACGCCCCTTATACGAAAGACGGTACGTTCGTTATTTTACCTTCTGAAAGAAACCTGGGATTAAATAACTCGTCTTAGAATCAATATTTTTGGATAAGAGTAGATGATCAGTATAAATGGCTGCTAAAGGACTTGAAGAAAGTCGACAGAAACGTTACGCCTTGGTTGGTAGCCCTTTGGCACCCGCCCTGGTACACTACTTACACGGCCCACTACAGAGAGTCCGAGTGCATGAAGGTTGCAATGGAGGAGGTTTTGTACGAATATGGAGTCGATGTTGTCTTCAACGGACATGTGAGTGAGTTTCGACTTTTACGAGTTTTTTCTTATAGCAAATAAAATCTGGCCCATCGACCTGATGCGTCGAGATGAATTGCCACTGTTGAATGATCACTTCACCTCAAAGCTTAAGCTTGTGGGGAAGTGTGTCATTTTATTGTTCCTTATATATTATATTTCCAGCAAGTTCCCTCACGTATAGGCTGATTTCTTTATTATCGAGTCTTAAACGTGTATTTTTGTTAAATGAACGGTCTTGAGTCGATCATCAATGAGCTCTATACCATGTTGAATGACCACTTCACCTAAAAGCCTAAGCTTGCAGTGAGCGTCTCATTTTTTTTTTCACTTTATTATATTATATTTCCAACAACCACCTCTACTTATTTCTTTTTTCGAGCTTTACACGTACGTATTCTTGCATGCAGGTCCATGCGTACGAGAGGTCAAATCGAGTCTACAAATACGCCCTCGACCCATGCGGGCCCGTCCACATATCTATAGGGGACGGCGGTAATAGAGAGAAGATGGCTATTACGCACGCCGACGAGCCCGGGAACTGTCCCGACCCTTACAAGACGCCCGACCCAATCATGGGAGGCTTTTGCGCGAACAACTTCAGCTCGGGGAACTTCTGCTGGGATCGTCAGCCCGAATATAGCGCGTATAGAGAGAGTAGCTTCGGGCATGGAATTTTGGAGGTGTTTTTCTTCGCTTTTTTTTTTTTTGGGCGAACGAAGGCGTAACGATTTGATGTGAGGGCGGTGTTTTTTTTTGCAGGTGAAGAATGAGACGCACGCTTTGTGGACGTGGCACCGAAATCAGGATATGTACGACGAGGCTGGCGATAGTGTTTATATCGTGAGGCAGCCCGAGAAGTGCGGGGGCGGGAAGAAGGTAATTCAAATTGTAGGGGCAGAAATGTCAATTCTTGATTTATAATGAGCGTTTTGCCTTTGCTTTCTACTGTGGATAATGTTGACTAGTAGTTTTTGCACACTCAAATGCTAAATAATAAAAAATATATTATTTAATTCTAATATAATAATTAACTAGAAAAATAGAGTAGTGGATACTTTTTTTTTTAAATTTTTATACAATCTAATTGACAGGTTAATCAAGCACTGACGTTTAATAAAAGAGTATAGATGATGGAATACTTACGAGCTTAGACATTGTCGCCATAACTGACGTTTTTAGCAAGGACCTGTTCAATTTACACCCATATATTTTTTAATTTTCAATTAGAATTGAAATACGCTGCGTGAAAGCATAAAAAATGAAAACGATGATAAAATTAAAGGGAAAATAATAGCCTCAAGGTGTTGTAAATTAAAAATACTTATTGTATATGTTTTTGTTTCATTTAGTTTTCCTAAATATTTAGCATAATCTATTCGTTCTCCATCTCTCCCTCATGTGTGTGTGCGTGTATTTCGTTTCGAGTTAGTTTTATGCAAATTTCTTATAATTTTATTTCAATCGCAAAGGTCTTCGGCGAAAGGAAATCTACGGCATAGGACACTTTTGGAGCTGAATTTTATAGAAGCAAAGGACACACATTGTTTAAGTTCAAATAAATTTGTTGGGTCCCAAACCCTTATTGAAGAAATTAACAACTAGAGATTAATTATTGGCGATTATCTTTGTATTGACACTTGGGATTTCCACCATGGTTCAATTCAAAATTAATGTGTGAGATGTTTCTGAAGTGATTTTGGACCACACACGTAAAATACTGTATATATAATTTATTTTGTATATATAATAATGTACGCTTAATCGACAACTGCTCCATGTGATTTTGTTAAAAGCGAAAGAGTGCGATTTATAATAAGATGTCAGACTCATAATTAGGTTGTAGTGATTAACGATCTCAGTTAGTCTTATTTAAAAGTCGAAAGGGTAATATTGTTTTCAGTGAATCTTTACAATTTTTGCTGTTTGCCTACGTATGTCGTAACTTTTTTAATAACTAAAAAATTGTAATCAGTCGAATTCCGATAGAATCGGGCTACTATCAAGAGCTGGAAAATGTATTTTCCCGTTTTATTTCGTTTTCATCTTTCCAAGTTGCAACCAGTCGGTGATTTTATATTGACATATTTTTAGTGATTACATGTGTTTATTTTGAGCCTAGTTATTGAGTTATAACATAATTATAAAGAAACCGATTTCATATTTTTAATGATTACATTTGCTTATGTTTGTGGGCTACTTTCTCTATTGTTAATTGATTTCAGAGTGAAAGCTCCCGAGCTTACGAATTTGGACTTCTGTGTTGGGCTAAAAAATGATGATTTTTTGTCCTACAAATCCAAAATCACATATCACAATAGTCATGGGATTTGAACTCGTGATCAAGGGGTTAGAATTAGAGCTACGCCCTTGGTCATCTAGGCCAACCCATGGGGATGCTCTTAGAAGCTAAATCCAAGAGTTCAAATTGAAATGTCGTAGACAATTACTATTTTACCCTTTTACTTTTATTTTAATTTTAGTAAATTAAGATTTTCACCCTTCATTGGTTTAATTATTACATTTAGACCCTTACAAATTTTTTAAATTGAACTTTAAATTAGAATTTCATGTATTAAATATTTTATGTAATAAGTCCAAAACTTGGGAGGGAATAAAGCTGCATATATGGTGATGAAAAATACAACTCTTCAAAAAATTTTTTTTTTTTGAAATATAATCACGCAAACAACCAATTTGGCCGGCACATAAACCAATTATACAAATGTAAGTTCCTATAGAAAAGGATTTAATATTATTCTTTTAAGATTATATATGTCAAATGAGTCCTCAGGTAAACCTTGTAGCGTCGTAAGTTAATTTTATTTTGTATATTTTCTCTCACGTTTGAGCTGATTTCTTTCATTATCTCGCCTTAGATGTGATTTTCTCTCTATTAATGGTCGCGATGTTTCGGATAATCTCTTGACTTGAACTCTGATACCATATTAAATGAACACTTCAACTAAATTTTTAGAATATAACTTTAATTTTTTTTATGTTATACTTCCACTTATATGCACAATCCCTATAAATGTTTTGGTGTAATTTTGCAAAGGGAACCCGCTCGTTCGACTAGAGCTCCAACTAGACGTGATTAGTGAGATTAAAAGAAAGTAATACATATAAAAATATAGTAGAAAATATAAAATAAAATTCTGATTGTATTTGTGAGCGATCAACTTCATATTGAAACATCTTTTGTGTTTGTTAAGGTTGGGATGAGTTGTAAGAAAGTGTCCTTAAACTCATCTGAAAGGACAACACGTATTCTAATGCAGAAGAAAAGCCAATCAAATTGCACTATTTTTTAATTACATTGTGCTCACTTTTCTTTATTTAATGATGATGTTTGGTGATAGTATTAATTATGTAAGCTAGTTTTTAACTTATAACGATTCGTCCAAAATACGCCTAATCAGAGCTAATTATTGGATGAGCCTAGTCTTATTTTATTTAATATCTAGCATTATACTATGCCTAATGACATCAGATTTATAAATTCCATTATGCTGCCACCATTAGAACTAGTTCCATTTAAGACTGAAAATTTAATTTTAACATTAGTAGCTAGTGTTGGGTTTATTGAGCCTAATGGGCTATTGGGCCCAAATTGGGTAATTAACCCGTTAATAAATTTAGTTCCGGTTTTAATTAAATCGGGAAGTCATCGGATGTCGAAACGAGAAATCGTTGAAAGATTACGAATCTATGATTCACGGGGATTCTAACGAATATTAATACGCTCAAAATCGATATCGGGTGAATGAGAAATTAATTTTCGAAGTTGGCCCAATAATCATTAAAATGATTGGTAGTGTTTAAGTGGGGAATCAAGTGTCCCACATTGGTTAGACACTAAGAAAATCTTCACTATATATATAGAAATCCATGTGGGTTTATTCAAAAGGGCTTGCCATGTGTATAGCTTAAATGGGCTTGTGGGCTTAAGTGGGTTTAAGTGGGCTTGAGAAACTTGGGTGAGTTTTGGCCCAAATAACAGCCCGGTGCGAGTCGGTGCCTCGCACCGACGAGCACCGAGCAACGAGCCCGAGCCCGTGCCCGTGGCCGAGGCCGAGCCGTGCCGTGCCGTGCCAAAGTGCGCAATGGGCGCTTTGAGGCGCGCACTTTGCACTTAAGTGGGTTGTTGGGCTAATTCGGCCCAACTCAAGGAAGTGTCGGTCGGCCCAACTAGAGGCGTCGGTAGCCGCCTCGGGCCGTCGGTCGGAGAATCGGGCTGCCGCCGGTGGGACACGCCTGAGATTCGGGCTGTCGGCCCGAGAATCGGGCCTGTCGCGGGCCGGTAAATAAACCGACAGTCCAATAGATGCAAAATGTTGCAATATAGTCCCTGGAAAATTACAGAAGCAGCCTAGCAAGTTCTTGAATTTGCGGAGAGGTCCCTGCGACATAAAATCTATAAATAGGCCCCCATTGAGATGGAAATATTCATTCACTTCAACCCACGACATTGCATATTTCACTCTAATACTCCCAGTTTCCCGAAGCAAGAAAAATTCAGTTTCGAGTACGATTCGTCGTAAAACTCTAGTCGTTGTGCTGCGATTATGAGTTAAGAAAATGTCGTTGTATCTTGGGGACGATCGCTGCTAACCGAAAGCACTTAATATCGGGGCGATTTCGTCTTACGGACAGTGTGTCCAACACACGCCTCGACTACGTCTACTGTTATGGATAGTCTTCATCAACTCCAGGCGTATTTATTCTTCATGCTGTGTACTATAGTTATCACATATGCCCTCATCATTATCTGGGTACTGGCGAACTGCACCTGCGTTTGAAGAACACTCCATCTTCCGACTATCTACTGCCGAAGTTTATCTATTGCCAAAGCTCTCTGCCGCCGACCAGACGCAACCAAATGTTCAACAATCGTAAGACGAAATCTTGTGTTCGTGATTTGATCGATGGCAACCAACGTAGCAGCGATCCCTACCGGCAACCATGTCGAACGTCCTGCCAAATTCAACGGGACGGAGTTCAAACGCTGGCAACAAAAGATGATGTTCTATCTCACTACTCTCCACCTCGTCCGTTTTCTGAAAGAAACTGCCCCTTCGGTGACTGAAGTCGCTCCACCAGCTGAGGGTGAAAACCCTAACGACGCAGCTTACGCTGCTCGTGTCGCTCAATCTGAGCAAGAAAGGGCTGCGTTAGACGCATGGAATCATAATGATTTCATGTGCCGCAATTATATTCTGAATGTCCTCGACGACTCCCTATACAACGTCTATGCAGTGGCCACGACTGCGAAAGAGTTGTGGGATTCGTTGGACAAGAAATATAAGACCGACGATGCCGGACTGAAAAAGTTCATCGTCGGCAAATTTCTGGATTATAAGATGACCGACTCTAAGCCGGTGCTGGACCAAGTCCGTGATCTGCAGCTGATTATCCACGATATTCACGCCGAAAATATGCAGATCAGCGAAACCTTCCAGGTAGCTGCAATTATGAGAAGTTGCCGCCCCTGTGGAAGGATTTCAAGAATTACCTCAAGCACAAACGAAAAGAGATGGGGCTTGAGGACCTGATTGTGCGGCTTCGGATCGAGGAAGATAACCGAAAGAGCGAAGCCAAGAACAAGAGGGGCGGTATGGAGGCGGGAGCCAACTTGGCCGAGCCGAGCTATGGAAATAAGCGCAAAAGGCCAGGTCCGCCACAAAAGAAGCAAGACCAGAATTCAAAAAGAATTAAGGGCAACTGTTATAACTGCGATAAACCAGGGCATATGGCCAAGGATTGTCGTAAGAAAAAGAGAGTTAATAAGACTCGGGCGCATCTCACTGAAGAGAAGCAGCTGGCGACAGACACGTCGGAGCTAGATCTGACTGCAGTCGTGTACGAGGCAAACGTCGTGGAAAATCCGAACTACTGGTACATCGACAGCGGAGCAACTCGCCACATCTGCTCCGACAAAGAAATGTTCTCCACCTACACGCCTATTTCGGGTAGGACGCTCTATATGGGGAACGCGGCGACGTCCAACATCGTAGGATTGGGACGGGTGGTGTTGAAGATGACTTCAGGCAAGGAAGTGACGCTTGTGGACGTGCTGCATGTCCCAGACATCCGCAAGAATTTGGTGTCCGGCGCTCTGCTTAGTAACGCTGGATTTAGACAAGTGTTTGAAGCTGGAAAATATGTACTGACCAAGAATGGTCATTTTATTGGCAAAGGTTACCTCGAGAAGGGCCTTTTTAAGTTATCTGTAATGCCTGTAAAACGCGATATTAAGATCGCTGATAATAATAAAGCCAGTTCTTCTTATTTGGTTGAGTTGTCTAATTTATGGCATGGTAGATTAGGACACGTGAGTTTAAACAAACTGAAAAAGTTAATAAGTTTAAACTTACTTCCACAAATGGAAATTGATTCACAACACAAGTGTGAAATCTGTGTAGAAGCAAAAATGGCAAAGGCACCATTTTTATCTGTCGAAAGAAATAGTTCACCATTAGAATTGATCCATACTGATATATGTGATCTGAAATTCGTGCAAACTAGAGGTGGAAAGAAATACTTTATAACATTTATCGACGATTGCACGAAGTACTGTCACGTGTATCTTTTAGGTGGTAAAGACGAAGCTCTTGATACCTTCAAAAGATATAAGAATGAAGTTGAGAATCAACTTAACTCTAAGATCAAAATAATAAGAAGTGACAGAGGAGGAGAATACGTGGCACCGTTTGTGGAATTTTGCCAAGAACATGGTATTATTCATCAGACGACGGCGCCATATTCACCTCAATCAAATGGCGTTGCTGAACGAAAAAATAGAACTCTCAAGGAGATGATGAATGCGATGCTAATCAGTTCAGGGTTACCTCAGAATTTGTGGGGGGAAGCCATATTGTCATCAAATCGCATTCTAAATATGTTGCCACACAAGAAACGGGATAAAACACCGTACGAATTGTGGAAAGGTAGACAACCTTCCTATGGATATCTTAAAGTGTGGGGGTGTCTAGCAAAGGTCGAAGTACCTAAACCAAAACAGGTCAAGATAGGACCAAAAACGGTTGATTGTATTTTCATTGGATATGCAGAAAATAGTAATGCGTACAGATTTCTAGTGCATAAGTCCGAAATTCCAGACATGAATTCTGGGATGATTATTGAATCGAGAAATGCTGTTTTCTTTGAGAACATCTTTCCAACGAAGGAAAGAAATGAAATAAGTTGTAAAAGAAATTATGAAGCCGTTAAAGGTTCTCCTCCAGAAGTTGAGGAACCACGGCAAAGTAAGCGTAAAAAGGTGGCCAAATCATTTGGGCCTGACTTCCTAACATACATGTTAGACGATGAACCTAGGACAGTGCAAGAAGCTCTTTCGACTCCAGAAGCTCCATTCTGGAAAGAAGCTGTAAACAGCGAAATTGAGTCCATAATGCAGAACCACACTTGGGAGTTGGTAGATCTCCCAAAAGGGTGTAAACCTTTAGGATGCAAGTGGGTCCTTAAAAGGAAATATAAAACCGATGGATCAATTGAAAAATATAAGGCTCGTTTAGTAGCCAAGGGATATTCTCAAAAGGAAGGATATGATTTCTTCGATACATATTCACCCGTAACGAGAATTACGTCAATACGGGTTCTATTTGCTATTGCAGCATTGCATGATCTCGATGTACATCAAATGGATGTAAAAACGGCATTCCTAAATGGAGACCTTGAAGAAGAAATATACATGGATCAGCCTGAAGGGTTTGTAATACCTGGACAGGAAAACAAAGTGTGCCGACTCGTGAAGTCGCTTTACGGGCTTAAACAAGCACCGAAACAGTGGCACCAAAAATTCGATATGACTATGTTATCGAATGGATTCAAAATCAATGAGTGTGACAAATGTGTTTACATTAAGGGCACACCCAATGAATTCGTGATTGTCTGTCTTTATGTAGACGACATGTTAATCACGGGAAGCAATCAGAAAATGATTGTAAACACGAAAACTATGCTGAAAAATCATTTTGATATGAAGGATATGGGTTTGGCGAAAGTCATACTAGGGATAAACGTCTTTAAGACGTCCGAAGGAATTGTGCTGACACAATCTCATTATGTTGAGAATGTGTTAAAGAAATTTAATGCCTTCGATGATCCTCCGGCTAAGACTCCTGTAGATATAAATGTACATCTGGCTAAAAACAGAGGAGAACCCATATCACAGCATGAATATGCTCGAGTGATTGGCAGTCTAATGTATTTATCGAACTGCACTCGACCTGATATAGCATATTCAATAAGTAAACTCAGCAGGTTTACGAGTAATCCTGGGAGTAATCATTGGATAGCCTTGAGAAGGGTACTGAGATATCTGAATCACACTATTAATCATGGCATACTCTATACGAGGTATCCAGCAGTTCTTGAAGGATACTGCGATGCTAACTGGATATCTGACAGCAAAGACTCCAAATCCACGAGTGGTTATGTATTTACCATCGGTGGTGGAGCAATCTCTTGGAAATCCTCAAAACAAACGTGCATAGCTCGATCTACGATGGAATCGGAGTTTATTGCACTAGACAAAGCCGGTGAAGAAGCAGAATGGCTTCGGAATTTTTTGGAGGACATTCCTTGTTGGAATAAGCCTGTACCGCCTATTATGATACATTGCGACAGCATGGCCGCAATTGGTAGGGCACAGAATAGTATGTATAACGGTAAGTCTCGACACATACGTCGAAGACATAATACCGTACGACAACTGATCTCTAGTGGAATAATCTCTATTGACTATGTGAAGTCTAAAGAGAACATAGCAGATCCTTTGACGAAAGGCATTGCTAGAGATCAGCACTATAACGCAGTAAGGGGAATGGGGCTTAAAAACCACACACCCAAGAACAAGCTCGGTGGTAACTCAACCATGATGAGTGGAGATCCCACAAACTTGGTTCAATGAGACAACTAAGCTGAGTGTAGTTCAGTAGCTTACTTGATTTTTTTTTATAAGCTCATTCTCATAAGCTGCCCAAGTAATTACCCGAAGACGTGTGGTAAAGGGTAAGCAATTTTGTTTTTAATGATGGCTATACCTGATGGTGGAGTATTTCGGGATACTCTAGGATTAAAGTCCTAATAGTCGATCACCTATATAAGTGAGAAGTGGGGCCGCTTTAATATAACACTTATGAAACCAAGATATGGTCCAAGGCCGAAATGGACACAACGTGAGAATCGAAAGAAATTAGATTCGTCACTGCGTGTACGCTGTTGTCTTAATTTACACAAAAGCTGTCAGTTCAAGACATCATGTTCACTGAACAGCGAGTAAATTCGATTGCGTTTCACTATGGAAGGTTCAAAGCCACAAGCTACCTATCCCGATGCAGTGACGAGTTGTCGAGTTTTTCTTGCAAGAGTCAGCATGCATAGCATTTGCACTAATTTCCATTCATGTGGGGGATTGTTGGGTTTATTGAGCCTAATGGGCTATTGGGCCCAAATTGGGTAATTAACCCGTTAATAAATTTAGTTCCGGTTTTAATTAAATCGGGAAGTCATCGGATGTCGAAACGAGAAATCGTTGAAAGATTACGAATCTATGATTCACGGGGATTCTAACGAATATTAATACGCTCAAAACCGATATCGGGTGAATGAGAAATTAATTTTCGAAGTTGGCCCAATAATCATTAAAATGATTGGTAGTGTTTAAGTAGGGAATCAAGTGTCCCACATTGGTTAGACACTAAGAAAATCTTCACTATATATATAGAAATCCATGTGGGTTTATTCAAAAGGGCTTGCCATGTGTATAGCTTAAATGGGCTTGTGGGCTTAAGTGGGTTTAAGTGGGCTTGAGAAACTTGGGTGAGTTTTGGCCCAAATAACAGCCCGGTGCGAGTCGGCGCCTCGCACCGACGAGCACCGAGCACCGAGCCCGAGCCCGAGCCCGTGCCCGTGCCCGTGCCCGTGGCCGAGGCCGAGGCCGAGGCCGAGCCGAGCCGAGCCGATCCGTGCCGTGCCAAAGTGCGCAATGGGCGCTTTGAGGCGCGCACTTTGCACTTCGCACGACGCATCGGAGCGAGGAGCATTGAGGAGCTACTTAAATTTTTCCTCCGGTAGGCGGCGACGGCGACGGTGCCGGTGACATGGCAGTCGAGGTGAGGATGATTGGGCAGCCCAGATGTGATGGCTTGATCCATTTGATCAATTGGGCTGAAGTGGGTTGTTGGGCTAATTCGGCCCAACTCAAGGAAGTGTCGGTCGGCCCAACTAGAGGCGTTGGTAGCCGCCTCGGGCCGTCGGTAGCCGCCTCGGGCCGTCGGTCGGAGAATCGGGCCGCCGCCGGTGGGACACGCCTGAGATTCGGGCTGTCGGCCCGAGAATCGGGCCTGTCGCGGGCCGGTAAATAAACCGACAGTCCAATAGATGCAAAATGTTGCAATATAGTCCCTGGAAAATTACAGAAGCAGCCTAGCAAGTTCTTGAATTTGCGGAGAGGTCCCTGCGACATAAAATCTATAAATAGGCCCCCATTGAGATGGAAATATTCATTCACTTCAACCCACGACATTGCATATTTCACTCTAATACTCCCCAGTTTCCCGAAGCAAGAAAAATTCAGTTTCGAGTACGATTCGTCGTAAAACTCTAGTCGTTGTGCTGCGATTATGAGTTAAGAAAATGTCGTTGTATCTTGGGGACGATCGCTGCTAACCGAAATCACTTAATATCGGGGCGATTTCGTCTTACGGACAGTGTGTCCAACACACGCCTCGACTACGTCTACTGTTATGGATAGTCTTCATCAACTCCAGGCGTATTTATTCTTCATGCTGTGTACTATAGTTATCACATATGCCCTCATCATTATCTGGGTACTGGCAAACTGCACCTGCGTTTGAAGAACACTCCATCTTCCGACTATCTACTGCCGAAGTTTATCTATTGCCAAAGCTCTCTGCCGCCGACCAGACGCAACCAAAGGTTCAACAGCTAGTACAGTTGAAGTGATCATTTAAGAGTTATTAGTTTATATAACTCTAAAATTAACAACAATTTAACATTTAATTTCTAATTAAGCGAGGGACAAAGACAACATATCGACAGGGTTAGTTGACAAGTCCACTTGATGATACATCAAGGAAAAGCAAAAAAAAAATAAAATATAATAAAGAATAAATTAAAAAAGAATGCTATTAAAGTAAGAGTTTAAGGTGGGTTGATCGTGTGACTATCGTTCGAAGAATATGCATCCCAAAAGAAAGGAAAGAGATGAGGACACTTGGAAAGTTTTGATTCGATTAAAGAAGAGCTCTCAAAAAGGTTTTGTTTGAGAATATGTCATGTAATGGAGGGCACGAAACTCTTCTTAGATTGGATTCATGGATCTTATGCGGATCTCGGGTCGGGTCCAAATTGGTTATAGTAAATATATGGTAGATAATAGGTTTTCGTGGGAATGTTAAGAATAATAATACTAAACACTACATAAGTATTATTATACTACTCACGACATAAAGACCTATAAATACTCGAGTCATATACACACCATTGTGCTGCCTACAACTCATTTCTCTCCTCTTACTTCCTTCCCTACGTTCCTATTATGGACAACACAACATATAATTCTTCCATGGAAGTAAGATCATCGAAAAATTCAAGAACGAAAATATTTGGAAATTCAAACGTTTTTTCGAGCCTCAACATAGAAATCACGCCTCGAAGCAATGGAGTTAGCATAGAATCGAACCCATATATTATTACATCATCTCTACGTTCGAGTTCAAGTTCGAGCCCATCGCCTAATTCTCAGGCAACTGTCAACAACAAGGTTGAGCTGTCCGAATTTTCCAAGGAAATCATGGCCAAGAAATACGCAAGTAATAATTCCTATCCTCATCTCAACGAATCCTTAAACCCTTCACTGCTCCACAGCTCTGATTACGAAGGGAAACCCCATCTTTTGAGCTTCGTCGAATCCTTCCATTCATCAAATTCACTCAAAAGCTTCAATTTTCAAGAAAACCCTTCATTCTCCATCACTAAATTCGACGACAAAAACAGCCAACTTTCATCCCCCAAACGCCTCAAACTCCAAACCCTACCTCCCAATTACTCGACCCGAGAAACCCGACCCACAAACCCGATCCAATCATCGTCGTCATCAAAGGGGAGAAAGATCTTTCGCGGCGTGAGGCAAAGGCACTGGGGAAAGTGGGTCGCCGAGATAAGGCTGCCTAGGAATAGGACACGTGTATGGCTGGGAACCTTCGACACGGCTGAAGAAGCAGCTTTGGCCTACGATTCTGCGGCTTATATACTGAGGGGCGATTTTGCGCAGCTCAATTTTCCCAGTCTTAAGCATCAGCTGAAAGGGAGTTCGATGAGTATGAACACTGAGGCTCTCCTCGAGGCGAAGATGAAGGCCATTTCTGAAGCTTCGAAGGTGGTCGGAAATGCGAAGAAGAAGCCCTTGGATTCGAACGGAATTAAGAGCGAAGAATGCTCGTCGGAATTGGAAAACTGTGGTGTTCAAGAAGAAGCTTGTGAGGTGAAGAAATCGAAGTCGTTATTACAAGGTGGGATAATGGTGTCTGATTTCGATGGGGTTCGACTGAGCAGAATGCCCTCTTTGGACATGGATATGATTTGGGATGCATTGTTAGTTTCAGATTGTTGATGCGTGTTTTTTTTTTGGGTTAATTTGGGTTCAGTCCCCAATATCCAAGTTTCATAATGTTTCAGGCCCCATAAGGTTTTAATTCAGGCCTAAGGACCTAGTTAACGAAAACATAAGTTTTAAGGACCAAGGTGACTGGAAATGATGATTCTATCATTCATAATTGCCAAAAATTACAACCATTTGCCATCGTCTCTTTGATTCGATTTTGGGTTGCGTTTAAGACTCTAAAACCGACTGAAAATCGTTGTTAAGGTGCAAATAAGATGGAATCCACTTTGATTCCTCATGGGTAGTTATAATAAACGAATAATTTCAAGTGTAAGACGAAATTATTATGAAATTCCACTTTGAAAAAACGAGATTATAAATGGACCAAATATCGATTTTAATGGCCGATTAAGACGAAATTGAGTGAATTTGATAATGGGTCTCAATAATGAATGAGAATTAGTGAGTTTAAGAATGAAGTAGTGAAGAATTTTGATGCGACGTACGTATATTGAAGATTTTGTGTACAGATAACTGGGTAACAATTCGTGCAACTTAAGTAACATATATCACCAAAATAGTAACAGAATTAACAAATACTGTAACATATCACTGAACAAAAGTAACAGTTGTCCAGTAACAATTCTTTGTTACGAAAATCACCAACTACTCTAATAATGAACGAGAATTATCGAGTTTAATGGCCGACTAAGACGAAACTGAGTGAATTTGATAATGGGTCTTAATAATGAACGAGAATTATCGAGTTTAAGAAAGAAGTAGTGAAGAATTTTGAATCAAAATTTTTTTATGCGACGTATATTGAAGATTTTGTGGAGACGATATCTGGGTAACAAGTCATGCAACTTATGTAACAGATATAGCAAATACAGTAACAGATGCGACAAAGACAGTAACAGATGAGGCTCTATTAGTGACAATAACCTCCAAATCGATAAACCCATGTTAATCCAAGAAACGATTGAGCCATCCCACGAGTCGATGACGACCACGAGCAGCGACGGCCATGAGCAGCGAGCCATACCACGACGACAATGGCCAAGAAATCGAAGAAAGCAGCGGCGAAGAAGGAGAAAAGGTCGAAACAGCCGAAGGGTTCTAAAAGTAGTTCGAAAATCTCGTTGAAACAAGGGAAAATCTGGACTTTAATGTTGAATAAGGTGAAATTGATCGCCGGTCTTAATAATCAATGAAAATATTGATGTTAATCGCGAAGAAATTTGATGCGGCCCATGATTGAAGCTTTTGCTAATAAAACGCTTGCTAAGTAACAATTTATGCATCCTGGGTAACAATTAATGCATTCTGGGTAACACTTTATGCATTCGGAGTAACGGTTTACGCATTCAGGGTAACATTACATGCATTTGGGTAACAGTTTATACATTTTGGGTAACAATTTATGCATTCTGCATTGCCCGAAAATAGCAACCTGCACTTTGGAGTATAACTTTCGATTTAGAATTCAAATGACCTTGATTCAAGCTCCCTTGATTAGCCAAATTAATTATGTATAACTTTTATTCTTTACGTTATTTCTGATTCAAAGTCCATTGACCTAAAATAAGTGTCCGAAAAAAGATTTACGGGTGCTTAGGGATGTTGTTCGAAAATGGCATTGCATGAATGATTCAACAAAACATGTGCATATGAACTATTAATTGTTTATTACAATCCAGATGATCGACCTAACATAAATGATTCAACAAAATTAATGACATCTTCAATTAATTTTAAATGTAAACCATATATCGTTTACTGATTTTCTGTAGTAACAGTTTAACAATGATCAGTAACAAATCAAGAGGAGAAAAGAACATAAATGTATATTACGGTAACAATGTCCTAATGTATTAGTAACAGAAAACATATACACAGTAACAATTTCATATGTAACTAGTTTAGGTTATGATTTTCCAAATTTATATTGTAAACACGCTACATTCACTAAAATATATGAATTTGAGAAGTTTTAAACTAAAATATATTATTTTAGGTTGTGATTTTCGTGGATGTTATGTTGGAGTTGAAGAAGTTGGAGTATATAATATGGAAAACAAGTACCACTCTTCTTCTAAAGATGATAATGCTTCTACGAAATTGATTCTACTTACTCAAAACTTGTGGATATGAACTATTATTGTTTATTACAGTCCAGATGGTCGACCTAACATAAATGAGTCAACAAAATTAATGACATCTTCGATTAATTTTAAACGTAAACCATATGCCGTTTACTGATTTCATGCAGTAACCGTTTAACAATGATCAGTAACACATCAAGACGAGGAAAGAACAGAAATGTATATTACGGTAACAAGGTGATACAATACGAGTAACATAATACATAATCACAATAACAATGTCATATGTAACTAGTTTAGGTTATAATTTCCAATTTAATACTGCAAACACGCTACATTCACTAAAATATATCAATTTACGAAGTTTTAGATAAAAATATATTAGTTTAGGTTATGATTTTAATCACAAACCCTAATTCACAAACTATAATAATTCTGGTAACATATAAACATATAACTAGTAACAGTTTTACACATATTGGGTAACAGATAATCTATGCTTGATAAAATTTAGACTCCCGCCCAAAATTCATCTCATTCTTGTTTCCCGCCCGAAATTTTACCGAGAATTTAGTAACAAATTTAGGCAATATAGTTACAGCAACGCATATATTAGTAACAGATCTTGAGAATTTTACAAATCGGCCAAAACGAAAAAAAAATACACCCAACTTTACAAGGTAACAATTAATTACAGTTAAATAACGGGTTTGGCAGACATAGTAACGAGTTTCGTAGACTGAGTAACAGCTTTGATGACAGTAAGAAAAATACCCAAATTATTGGGGTCGATCGTATTTTCGCGAAATTAAAAGATGAACGTCAGACGAACGACCAAACAATGTGCCGCTCCGAGCTTCCCATTCTATGGGTACTTCGAATTTATACATATTAGATGTAATCGTTACCAAAACGGCTTTGATTTCATCTTATTTTCGCCAATTAGAACACTACACATGGTAACAATTAAGTTTAGTTTAATAACGGTCTTGACAGACCTAGTAACGATTTTGGCATAAAAGGTAACAGATTTGGCACTTCGAGTAACAATTTGGACACAGTGAAAATATACCCAAATTATCGGGGTCGTTCGTATTTTCGCGAAATTGAAAGATGAAGGTCAAACGAAAGAGCAAATAATGAGCCGCACCGAGGTGCCCATACTATGGGTACTTCGAATTTGTACGTACTAGATGTAATCGGTGCCAAAAATTTCTTTGATTTCATCTTATTTTCGCATATTAGAACCCTAAATAGAAAGATAAAAACTCATACACATCTTACATCTTGCTTCGTCAATACCACAACACATCCTACATTACACGCCGAAATTGGTTGGTTAGTGGGCATTCGAAATTTCGAACCTCGATTCACTGTAAAAACGAGATTCGTAAAATAAATACTCAGTCGATAACAATTTTCTTCACCAAAGTAACAGATAAAGTATGAAAAATAACATTTCGCTGGACTTTTATAACAATATAACAAAAAGCATAACAGAAAGTCGACGAAAAATAACTATTAGTTCGGTATGTAAGGATGGGTATTTTCGTCAATACATATTTTTCGTCCTTATCTGTGCCATTTTCAAAAAAGTTGGTCCTTTAAACTATTGTGGACTCTGACAGGGACTGAACCCTTTACGAAACTTCTGACTGGGGCCTGACTACAAATTTCCCCTTTTTTTTTCCTCTTTTCTTTTCAGTGAATTTTGATTCATATTTTGAAGACTTTCATAGTGTAACTTTTGTTGTTGCAATTAATAAATTTGAGGTTCTCCGGGCAAAAATATGGGGATTTTACATAAACATGCCCATCAATATAAAATTAGCAAGTCAGTACCCTGTCAGTAATTTTTTATATGGATGTCAGAATAAATATTTTGCACATTGGTACCTGCCGCCGCAAGGTACATCATATCACACATTTAGGTATCATAGAGAAACGTATTGTGGTACATAATACAGCTAGAAAATGGTACCTCCATACTTGCCGCAAGGTACCGTATGAAACGTATATAGGTACCATAAATGGATACCATATAAATGCGTAACGTGGTACGCAATACACATATAAAAAGGTACGTCAAGACCGGAAAAAAGGTACGCACTGTCTACTTATCTAGAAATTTCTGATATGTGTGTCTGACTTGTAAATTTTTTATACAATTGAGTATTTTTATTAATAAAAATAAATTAATAAATTTGAGGTAACGAGGTTTTTTTATTAATATATGTAGTAGCCCGTATATTTTTTGACACCTGTGCCATCCTTTCGATCATTGTGATTATTTTTGTAGTATATGGATATATTAATGTTTTTTTAGTGAAATTATGCTAATATAACTGAGAAAATATCATCATTTCGTGTTTGACTTGTACATTGGGAATTTTTGATACGAAATTCACGATAAAAACTTATCATGTGTAAATGGAATCGAAAAACTTTATGTAAAAGAGCACCTTTTTTACTCCATTTTCAAAACGGACAATAAAGAGAATATTATTATATATTTCATCATAGCTACATCTAATAAAAAAGAAGTCTCCTATCATTCAAGGTCAGACCTTGTCAATCTTATCCTCCAAAACCCTACTCTTTCAACAGCCGTCTCCGAACAGTTCTTCTTCCTCCCCCTCCTCCCCTAGAGGAGGTTGGAGGAGCCCATTTCCTACTTATTTTCTGTTTCTGTTTTGTATTAAGTAAATAATTGGAGAAGGAAGTGACGGTTTTGGCGTCGACAAACTCCAGTGGTAGTGGATCTGGCGGCGAGAAGCTTGGACGGCGGTGGATCTGGCGGCGACAAGCTCCGACATCGGTGGATCTGGCGGCGACAAGCTCCGACGGTGGTGGATCTGGAGGCGACGAGCTTGGACGGTCGTGAATCTAACGCCGACGATCTGTGTTTGCTTTTTAACATTCGCCCCCGCGCTGACGTCATCTCCTCCCTCTGCTCAACCACCCACCTCATTGCCATGTCTCCTTTCGATCTGCCGGTCGTCGCATCACCGCCTGCCGCCATCCCTTCTTCCGCCCGGCCGTTCTGGTCGTGGCGTGTTCTCCTCGGGGGAGTCCTCCTTTATGGAGTTTTCTCCCCTTTGTAGGAGTTTTTCTCCCCTTTGTGGGAGCCTTCTCCTCCCCTCGTGGGAGCGTATCCTCTCCCCTGGTGGGGAGTTCTCCTTCGGGGATTTCCTTTCCCTTTTTGGGGCTTGAGAACGGACATCTGTGCTATCACCGGTCTTCTACGCAATAGATATAATCGAATATACTGTAATATGTTGATTGTTGCTCTATTGTACTTTTTGTCCATTTGCGTTTGTGAAATGAAATCCTCTCTTAAAAAAAAAGGTCAGACCTTGTCTTTTTTATATATTCCATGAGATTATTGACATCCTTCGAATTTTAATTTTTTTATGGTCCCTACTGTTCCATGATCGTCGAATAAAATTGTCCAAACGTCAGCGGACGTTGACTGGCTTAAATAATTAAAGTAATAAAATGTCAAGATCAAATGGTTATTGTTGTCATTATCAACTCAGATCACAAATTTGTCAAAAACATATATTTTTCTTTGCAATCATCTTTAAGCAACAATGTGAATTTTGAAATTATTAAGCAACCTATTTTTTTTATCTTTGCAATCATCTTTAAGCACTGTTTTCTTAAGATCGTTTCCGACCATTACTCTATTTTTGGGTCTCTATTTAACATTATTATAGTAAACAAATGTTTTTCTCTCAACATATTACTTTCTTATCTAGCCATAACGCAAACCACATCTTTATTTCCATACCTAAAATCTATGACCAATTTACGTTTTCTTTTTGAAAGGAAAAAAGCGGTAATATTAATTGAGAATATACAGCCTTTATCATATATTGGATCCGTGAAGACCTCTCCCTCAAAGCTAAGTTTAGAACATGTATTTTTTTTTTGGAACGGAATGAAATATGAATGATCTCATATTAACTTATATCCTTGACTAAATTTTTAATTTTCTAATGTGATCACGCAGTTCGAATAGTCTTGAGTTGACATTATCAGTTGTAGTATATTTTAATTAGAAACTTATACGTGTGAATATCATGATTCACGAAGGATGACAATGTAGTGAATTTATAATATATTATCCCAAAAAATAAAAAAAATGCAAAAAATCGGCCATTATTCGACTATGTAATAATTATATATAATATGGGATTGCGGATATTGAGATTGACTTTCGAAAAGATCAGCAAGAATTCGATAATGAGATTAATGTTTTATTTTTGGATTAAGATGCGTATGTGTATCTCTTATATATTGTAAAATATTGGTGGACCTTTAGATTAAATATTTCTTTTTTTGTCTTTTAAATAAATGATATGATAGCTTGCCGTGTATGTTCTGTTCATGAATGAATTTTATATTGGCTGATATTTCAAGTTATTAAATCTACTACATTAAAAATTAAATAATCGAGAACTGAAGGGTTATGGTTCGTGCTTTTTTCTTACATCTACTGTAAGGCCCAAATTAATTGGACTGATAATGATCTTTCCTTTCTTTTGACCCATTTAATTCTCAACTTACACTTAATAATCTCCATTCTCTTTTCTAGTATTACTTTACTGCTATTCTCATGTTATTCGTCCCTCTTTTTTGATAGGGCTTTAAATTATTCTTCTTATTTATGTCCATTTAGTTATTTTTCTAGCACTTCTTAGCCACCAGCCCTCCTTTTCACACATGCTCCAAATTAGCATATGTGAAAAGTATGCTATTTTCTTTTTCACTTTCGCACAATTTGTAGATTCGATAAATTTTGGAGTAGACTTAGGAAGAACATACATGGGAATTGCTAACATGTTCATTGAAGGACCCATCCCACCATCTAATCTTTGCATTATATATTTATCATATTTTCTTGTCTCAGATACAAGAACTACAGAAATTTTTAAATGGTGTGGCTCGATAATTACAACTCGAATTTATTATTACTAATTGATCTATTACAACGATGGGATGAAATATAATATGGGATCTCGAAGCTGGACCACACCAACATTCGCAATAATAACCATTACATTTGAAAATAGTATATTGTCCTATACTAAGGACGTGTGACAAATTACAGAATTTTTATATTACGATTTTTGTCTCGTTGAGCTCGACGATACAAACAAGAATGTGACACAATAACAACGTTCTCACAAATTAGATATTTGATAATTCGTATTTTTGTGGCTTCTGAAGGTTTCTACAATAAATTAAGTTAATCCCCTCATAAGCTCAATTAGAACAATCAATAATTCATATTAACTATCTGCAACTTCTCAAGGATTTTTCTACACACACACACACACACACGATCATGGGTGCAGATGCAGAAAGTAAAGTGTTCTCCTTTTCTGATGTTTCAGCTCACAACTCTTCTGAAGATTGTTGGGTTATCATTAGTGGAAAGGTGATAAATATTTGAATATCATATACTACAAAGAAATAGGGTATTAAATGATATGAGAAACTTTAGAATTTATTCGCATCATCGCAGGTTTATAATGTAACGAGCTACTTGAATGAGCATCCAGGTGGTGACGAAGTCTTACTTGAACAAGCAGGTACTTAAACTTAAATAATAATATTAAATGATCCATCTTTTCCTAATTATTTCGATTTAGTATAATTTCCTATAAATACTTGGAGGAGCTATTTTCATTATAATGTGGTTTGAAGGTAAGGATGCTAGTGAAGAGTTTGAGGATGTCGGCCATGGCAGCGCCGCAAGGTTGATGTTAGACGAATACTACGTCGGCGAAGTTGACCCAAATTCAGAGATGATTCAAAACCCAACTCTAAAAAATTTGGATTCACGTTCGATTAATAACAAAGATATTATTACAACCTCGGAGCCTAACAATATCATGAAGTTACTCTTCGTTCTTTTGGCTCTTGCGATCATGGGATTTGGGGTTGTGATTCCCTTTGTGAGCTTCTCCAGCTAATTAATGAAAAAAAAAATTGTAATACTTTGTGTTCTAGCGATCAATGTATTGATGCAATAAGGTAAAATGAAAAATATATATCTTGATATGTAAAAACCTATGATGTAACGTACCTATCTTCATCTCATGAGTTTTCTTGATTTAACCTTTTTTTGCATGTTCCTTCGCAATTTGTTTGATAAACATTGAGAGTAAGAATCGCTTCGATTCAGAACTGCACAAACGGGTCGGGCCCATTGAAACCCACTAATAAAGCCCGCCAATTAGGCCCGAATTGGAAAGGGGTCGAGACCCCATAATTGCTGTAAACATCAATGCTTTTGTTTTGTGTCTGTGGACTATGGTTATTTTTGTGATTAACATAGATATCAGAGCTAACAAATATTTTGACGACAATTAGGAAATTAATATATTATTATATTATGTATTTAGGGGATAAAAACGGGCATTTTCATTTCAGGCCCCACATAACTATCATTTAGGATTCAGGCCCTCTTGGCAAAAATTTTAATTTTAAGGACCCATTTTCTGCAGTACCACTTCATTGCTTTTACATACCAGTAGGTTGAAATTCTGTACCACAAAACCATAATCCAGTACCAGTTTATGATCATCTGATTCCAGTTTATTTTCTGCAGTACCACTTCATTGCTCTGACATACCAGTATGTTGAAAGTTTGTAACACAAAATGATCATTCTATACCAGTTCATATATCTTTCATACCACTTTTTCTACACCACACAAATTGGGTCATTTACCCTAAAAAATTATCAAATAGGGTCTAAATTCGAAATCAAACCTTTAATGGGGTCTGATTTCGAATTGACCCAAATAACTTCTCACGTTCGCTTGCGCTGCCATGTGGGCTGTGTTGTCATAAAACAAGTAAACTAGCCACGTCGTTTTCTGAACTCTAGCTAGGTACATTTTCTTACGGTCGCTTCACCTTCTTTTGTTTTGCTTTTTCCTTTTAAAACGTCGCTTCACCTTCAAAGCTCGTTTAAGAAAAGTTTGCCGATGAACAACATAAAACCTTGGCGGCTTGACGCAACTTCTTCGCAATCGCCCTTTTCTTGTAAACTTTGACATGCTTTGCTTTGTATAGGATGGGTAAGGCGTTGATCTTAGCGAGAAAAATGTTTAACTTTTTTATTTTCTTTATTAAAATCCTTTTTTTTTTTGTGTGTGTGTGAAGCTTCAGTCATGTCTGTAAAAAGCTTCTTCTTTTTCAGTGGGTTCTCCAGTTCTTCGCTGGACTTTTTTTTTTTTTTTTTTCTGTATGAAGGTTGTTCAGTGTTTCGCTCTGATATTCTGCTGTTCAATATAACCTCTCTTGATTTGTCTGCACCTGAATCTTTTTCAGTGTTCATCTTCGAGACTTCTGGTTTTAGATGCTATGAAAATACAATAGTTATAGCCTGGAAAGCATTGCATGTGATGTATAAGTTTGCTAGCTTTTTCTTATGAATGATGTAGTAGTTCTCTACCTCAGGCTTAAATAATTCAGTGTGTTTCCCTTTCTATGTTGGGTTTGAGCTTTGGGCAAAATTATTCATTAAGTTATTGCATTGCATCGGTTGAAGCTGCTAAATTATGTCTAAACTGTAAAGATGTTATTGTTCTTTGTGTTCAACAGGGTTTAAAAATAATTTCTAAAAGAATCAGTTCGCCAAATACAAGTAGGAGCTTTTCACCATGAAGGAAGGCAAGCAAAATCGACCTCAAACATGCCCGCCTAGCAACAAAAAGAGCCGTAAAAACAAACCTACGAAGACTCACAATGATTCCAAAGTGCCTTTCACCATTCCAAACGATTCCTCGTTATCATTGGAAGTCAAAAAATCTATCTGCGGATACCTTATAGAGAATGGACACGCTTTTACTGCTGCTACTTCGCCAAGCTTCAAGAAGATGATAAGCCTCTGCCTGGGCAAAGTCGACTTGCAAATGCCTACTGTTAAAGACTTGAAAGGTTCGATTTTTAACGACGTAGTTAAAGAAATGGACGCTTACGTCAGCGCAATCAAGAACTCATGGCCCGAAGATGGCTGTTATTAGACGAGTGGACAAAGCGCAAAAGGTCGAAATCTGATGAATGTATTAGTGGACTGCCCTAAAGGAGCCATCTACGTTCGTTCGTACGACATCTCTGATATCCGTAGCGACCCAAACGCTTTTCGCCATTTATTCGAAGAACTTCTAAAGAAAATCGGGATAGGCAGCGTTGTTCAAGTTGTCACGAATTCGTCGTCGTTTCTGAAGAACGAATTTAGGACGCAACTAAGTGACAAGTTAAGGTCGGTTTTCTTTACGAGATGCGCATCTTGTTGTATCGGACTTATGCTTGAAAAGATATCAGCCATCGATCACATAAAAGAAACTCTCAGTATGGAGAAAGCAATCACGGAGTTCATTTACACTCGTCCCAGCGCTTTGGAGCATCTGAGTGATCGAATCGATGGCTATAGCCCGGCGACGACGAAGCATCGAATAAAGCCATCGATACCTTTCCGTAGACTTGAGACTATTCTCGAGGAAAGGGTTTTCTTGGCGAAGACACTTCTTTCCCGCGATTTCGCTGATGGCAGAAGTGTTGTCAAAAAATTAGAGGATAAATCATTTTGGAGCGGCGTTCAAGTCGCTGTAAGAGCAGCCATGCCTCTAGGTCGTGTAATAGATTGGATGGATAAGAACGACAAGGCGCAAATCAGCTACATATACGAAACTATAGATCAAGCGAAGGAGACGATTAAAGAGGAGTTTGATAACAAGGAATCTGATTACACGCCGTACTGGGAAATAATCGACCAAGTTTGGAGCGAACAGTTTCACAGCCCTCTTCACTCGGCTGGCTACTTTTTTAATCCGAATTTATTCTATTTGAGCGATTTTGTTGTCGACCCTGAAGTTGTCAGTGGTTTATTTCGCTGTATCATTCGCTCGACTGAAGACTTTAGGGTTTTGGATAAGATATCTCTACAGCTCGAACTTTATCAGAGTGGAAAGGGATGTTTCGGCGAGGGACGTGATACCGATCCAAGCGTAGTTTCGCCAGGTTCGATTTTATTTATGTTTCTGCTTAGAATTTCAGTTTATGTCATTGTTTCAGCATTGTAATAAGTAGACATCCAAGAGTGAGTTAGGTTTTTTATGCAGTTGAATGGTGGTATAAATATGGTAAGGATTGTCCCGAGTTGCAGAGATTGGCCCTAAGAATATTAGGGCAAACTTGCCATGGTGCTTCGAAGTTTCAGCTCGAGAGAAGTTTGGCGGAAACCATTGTTGAGGAAAAGGGAAGAAGTCCGAGCGAGCAAAAGGAGCTGAGCGAAATGGCGTATCTCAGGTACAATATGATGCTTCAGAACTACGCGTCGGGCAAAAATTTGAAACAAGGTATCTTAAAAGATTAGTAAATGTTTTGGCCAAAAATTTGAAACAAGGTATCTTAGAAGATTAGTAAATGTTTTGGCGATGACGATCTTTCGCCGTAAACTTGGCGTTGGTAGTTCGTTCGTGTATGTTAAGGTTTATGATTGTAATATGGAATTATGAAAATTGAGTTTTGTAGAAGCATAGTAGTTAGTGGCAATTGGCACATGACGTATTATTACGTGGCAAATCAATTGTCGAATTATGCAGCGTTAATTTCGTTATTTGAGCCGACCAACATCAGACTCGTTAAGTTAATGGGGTTCCATCCTTAAATCAATTGGTAATATGTGGAGTCGTCCATCAACTTATAAGCTACTCAACTTCTTCTTAATTATCCGATGTGAGACACTTGTGACTTATTAGGATTTATCTATTTTAACAGATATACGTTAAAAAGGTTTCCATTTTGCATCCGATTCCACTAAGGGTAGTGTGCATTGACAGATTTTTTGTCGTGTCGGCATGTTTTCCCAATTAAGTATTTCGAGATTCGGAAGATTACTACTCATCATCGTAAGATTGGCTATAAACATTACATCCCTCTAATTTCTCATTTCTCCCATAATCGTAAGGCGTAACTTGACTCCATTGCATGTTGGCGCCTAGCGCGCGATCGGAATCAAATGATGTTTTTTTTTTTGCGTACCGGTAGAATGCGACTCAGACTCTCAGGCACCTGTTGGTTCTTATCAGGCCAACAACCACGCCGACTCTCGTTGTTGCTGCTCCGTATGGTCCAGCGACAGACAACACCTCGATCCATGCTGGACTCCTGCCCTGCTGCTCCCCGTCGCCCTGCACTTCGCTAATTCGAGTTGCTCATCCATGACGAACAACTTTGTTCGGATTCTGTCAGTGCACTGGCCACACCTCTCCACCGCGATCCGTACGCGGTGGATTACAGACTGCAACGGCGATACGGTCGTGCCTTCCACTGCTGCTATCGCGTTGGCCAACCGTTTGCGCTGGCCTTGTTCGCTGCCCTGGTGCACCATTAACGCCTCGTCTCGCATCTCAGCACTTGCCGACCTCCCGAGCCAAGGCCGTCATGCGTAGAATAGCCTTCTTGTCTTAACCCTCAAGAATTCGATTCCTCCGAGAAACCTCCTCGACCGATCGAATCTCCCGCCTTCCTACGTTTTATACTTCAGTGGATAACACAATCCCGTCCTCGGTTGAATCGAACACGAGCCAGACGTTTCACGCCCACCGCACCACTTGTTGGGATATGCGACAAAGCAGAAAATAAACGAACGAAGAACACGAGAATTTAGCGTGGTTCGGATTCGATGTGAATTCTACGTCCACGGGAGAACACGCCGCTTGTATTGATCGTTTCAGAGATTACACACTCACTCTCTTGATCTTCCTCTCTCGATTACAAGATCAAAACCTACTGAGTATTCTCTCTGTTTTTCACTCTCGATACAAGCTCTCTATCTCTCTCAACTGCTCTAGACGACAATAGTGATATATGAAGAACTTCCCACGTGTAGTGTAACCGATTCTCATTCCAAAATAGAAACTGCCTTCAGCCACATTTGCACCAACTACTTGGCTCAATAAGACATCACTTGACGATTTATCTATACAAATCCACCTTAAATCATCAAGTAGCTTATCATTCAGGTGCAATACAACGTCGACGGCTACTTTCAGTTTCAGTCGCACAACCCATGACAATGTTCGTTCGTCAGGACTGATCCGCGCCTCATTTGGATCTGGTCTGTGCCTCGCCGACACTGGTCAACGCCTACCCGGCTCCACCTCGTTGCCATGTTTGTCCATTCGACGAACTCCACCATGGCTTCTCGACCCTCTAACTTAGCTGATCTGCCTAGATCCGCTCCATGTCTAGCCGGTCCCGATCCTAAGCGAATGACTCCCCGCCTTGGCTGCCGCGTGCAACTCATGCCGCCCACGCTGCCTAGTATGCGTCTCCGATCGCCTAGCCTGGATTGCTCGGCTTTCGCCTATCTCCTGTCCGGCCTGCACCTTTCCTGGTGCGTTGTCGCGTGCCTTGCCCGCTGACTTCCACGCCCACCTGCCTCGCCAGGATTGCTCCGCTCTTGATCGATCTCCTGACTAGTTTTTGCGCCCACCTTGATGGTGCGGCCGGGCCTCGCCGCCCGACATGGTTCGGCTGTTTCGAGTTCAGCCGATCAACCCTACCCGACGACTTTTGCTCGCCGGCCTCGGCCGGTACTTCTCCGGCCGTCGTTGACTATGTGTCAACGGGTTATCTCGGTCAACTTCACAACAATCCTCCCCCGCTTGAATCATCGACGTCCTCGCCGACGAACCCGAGGCTTCAGACTTACGGCATTCAATCGCCTTGCCTCTTGACTGCCTCGTGTTGACGCTCTTCCCCAACACCGGTTCGGCCTCCTCAAAACTAAATTCTTCTTCGTCATTCACCGGCAATTCCACCTTAAAAAAAAAACTGATCCGCGCCTCATTGGATCTAGTATGTGCCTCGCCAGCACTGGTCAGCGCCTAGCCGGCTCCACCTCGTTGCCATGTTTGTCCATTCGACGAACTCCACCATGGCTTCTCGACCCTCTAACTTTAGCAGATCTGCCCAGATCCGCTCTTTGTTGCTGCTGGCCTTTCACCGACGTTGTCTGGCCTACATGCCTTCGCTTCGGCCTTGCACACACGTCGCCTGGCCTGCCTGCCTTCGCTGCTTGGCCTCGCAACTACGCTTCCTGGCCTAGCAACCATGCCCGCCCACCTCGCCAGGATTGCTCCGCTCGTTGCCGATCTCCTGGCTGGCCTGCGTGCCCACCTTGATGGTGCGGTCGGGCGGGGCTGCTTTCGGGTTCAGCTGATCAACCCTTCCCAACGACTCTCGCTCGCCGGCCCCAGCCGGTACTCTCCGGCCGCCGTTGACTCCGTGTCAACGGTTAACGCCTGTCAACCTAGTAACAGTCCTCCCCGCCTGAACCATCGACGATCTCGCCGACGAACTCGGGGCTTGAGACTTACGACATCCGTTTCGCCTCGTCTCTCAACTGTCTCATGTTGACGCTCCTTTCCAACACCGACTGGACCTCCTCATTGAAAGGTCTTACGTACTTGGGACGCATGTTCCTCGCCATCCGATGCTTCTTCCACAGGCCGAGATTGTTCGAGCCTATGAAGTTATCAACTCCAAATCTTGTCGAACCCATCGTTTCCTCTCGCGTGATGATCCACGCTCAGGCACCTGTTGGTTCTCCCGTGGACGTAGGATTTGTTTTGAATCCGAACCACGTTAAATCACGTGTTTGTCGTTGATTTCTGTTCATTCGTCTTACGAAAATCTGGGATTGATCGAAATCCCCAACAAATTGATTATCAAGGGTAGAATGTTACAGGGATGATATGAAAAGCTTCTACAGTTTCCCTTCTAATATATACTGTAATAGAACTTTTCTCACGTAAAGCTGTAACTTCCAAACTGCTCTTTCAAGATGTAATAGAAACTGTAAGCTTCTACAGTTTCCCTTCTAATATTCCTACGTTTTTCGCCTCGGATTCGTTTTGAATCCGAACCACGTTAAATCACGTGTTGTCGTTGATTACTGTTCATTCGTCTTACGAAAATCTGGGATTGATCGAAATCCCCAACAAGTGGTGCGGTGAGCGTGAAACGTCACGCTCGTGTTCGATTCAACCGAGGACGGGATTGTGTTATCCACTGAAGTATAAAACGTAGGAAAGCGGGAGATTCGATCGGTCGAGGAGGTTTCTCGGAGGAATCAAATTCTTGAGTGTGAAGACAAGAAGGCTATTCTACGCATGACGGCCTTGGCTCGGGAGGTCGGCAAGTGCTGAGATGCGAGACGAGGCGTTAATGGTGCACAAAGCAAGGTGGGCGGACGCAGGGCAGCGAACAAGGCCAGCGCAAACGGTTGGCCAACGCGATAGCAGCAGTGGAAGGCACGACCGTATCGCCGTTGCACTCTGTAATCCACCGCGTACGGATCGCGGTGGAGAGGTGTGGTCAGTGCACTGACAGAAGCCGAACAAAGTTGTTCGTCATGGATGAGCAACTCGAAGTAGCGAAGTGCAGGGCGACGGGGAGCAGCACGGCAGGAGTCCAGCATGGATCGAGGTGTTGTCTGTCGCTGGACCATACGGAGCAGCAACAACGAGAGTCGGCGTGGTTGTTGGCCAGAAAAAGAAAATTCCCATGTCGCCCTTCTTCATCGTCTTCATCCTCCTTTTTCCTCCCTAGCACCACCGTGAGATCCATCGGCGTGAACTCCGAGCTCCGGCGCCATGTTGCTCGCGACTTTGGCGATTCCGATGCTAGTTTGGTCCTTGACGGGGCCGATCGCCTTGCGTATAGTGCTCGGAGCCATAATCGGCAGATCGATCTATTAAATTGAAGGAAAAAAATCCCAAATGGGAAAAGACTGACGGCGGCGCGTGGACGGAAGGAGAAACAAAAAAGTTTGCTTTTCCAATAGGCCATGAAAATTGCAGAAAGATCGATCACTTCTTCTAAACCGAGATCTCGAAATCTCGAAATTCGATCTAAGAAGAAATTATCGATGGGTCCGTCAGATCTGATTACCACAGAAGTAATAACACCGACGACAGATCCAAGAATTGCGAAAATAGAAAAAAAAAAAAAACAAGGAAAATAACGAGAAATGTAGACCTTGAGCTGAGCTTAGTTGAGATCGCAATAAAAGCTGTTATCGTTTTTTCTTTTCCCTCACTAGGTTATCTTTCCTATGCACCGCGTGGTGAATCTGAGCGTTTCTTTTCAGCTCGAAGAAGTCGGGGAAAAAAAAGATGTTGGGAGGAAGAAGATGACTGAGGGTTATTTTAGTCATTTTACGGCATAAAATTTGGTTAAATCATGTTTAAGTCGCAGTAAGAGCGCGTGTACAACAATCTCGGGCAGTATAAGCTGCCCGGGGGATTTCGTGCAATGTTTATGAAAGTATAAGGGACACGCATATAATAAAAAAACTATGAGGTATATTTGTGAAATTCGATGTAACTACGAGGGGGAAAAGTGGCATTTACCCTAATGAAAATTACAAGATAAGTCAAAAGGTGAAAAATGTAATCATAAACCGAAATTGTATACACAAAAAGTAGAAAATCCTCACTGTAAATTTAGTCATCAATATATATAGATACGTAACATATATGTACAATTATTAGTTTCATTTAGGATTTAATACTATATTTGCTTCTCCAATTGTATATCACATGAATGAATTGATTTTTTAAGTGTCAGATGAAGTAATTTAATTAAGAAGTTAATTACAGGGGAAATAGTTATAAGTGTCATATGAAGTAATTTAATTAAGACAGTTAATGGATTAACAACAAATCAGGACAAGATGCAGTATAATATCGAACAACAAGGTTTTCATCTAATTTAGGTTAAAGTTTTAACTTGTGACGGCAGTCAAAAAAATTTATAAGGCGATATTTATTTGTAATTATCTAGGCAATGTAATAATTTATTTTATTTTTCCTTTTTTTTATCACTATTTGTTTTCCATCTTGTGACACGTATGCACATATTATACTCACATATTTATCCTTGATGAATTATTTTGGTTATTGTTATACTATGCTCTTAGTAAATACTTTAATTTCTTAATATTGTCAAAACAGTAGTCATACTTTGATATTTTGTGCGCCACGTGCTATGCGCCAGGCTCCAGCAATGTTTTGCGCCTAAGCGTGATATTTTGTAGCGGCCAGAAGCATAGCAGTTCGTGGCGCACGTCACATTTAGGCGCAAAACATTGCAGGAGCCTGGCGCATAGCACGACATGCAATATCAAAGTACGACTACTGTTTGACAATATTAAAAGTTAAATAATATACTAGGAACATAGTATAACAATAACCAAAATAATTCATTAATGATAAATGTGAAGTGAGTATGATGATGTATGTGTGTCACAAGATGGAAAACTAACAGTGATAAAAATGAAAAATAAAAACAAATAATTACATTGGCCAAGACAACTACAAATAAATAATTATAACCTTTTGGATGCCGTTACGACCAGGGCCGTACCTGAGGAAGCACGGGCCTGAAGCGAAACTTAAATTTCGGGCCCCCGATCAGTTACTTTTTTTTTCAAATACAGTAGGATACGTATAATATAGCGTAAATTTCAACGGTAAATGTAACTAAAATAAATAAATAAAAATAAATATTTTATAGTGGAATGTTCAAAAATACTTAATCCAATATCCGAACCGTTTTAATTTGGTTCGGTTCGATTTTTATAATTCGGTTCGGTTTTTTCGCTTCTGTTTTCAGTTAGGAACAAAGAAGATTTATGGAACGTGACATGTAGCAAAAACAATTCAAAGGTCCGAAAAAAAAATATGAAAATGAAACAAATCTAACCTAAATATAAAAACATTGTTTGTCAAGAAAGAAAAAAATTAAATTGCGCCTGCAGCCAAACAAATAAATTAATAAAATAAGGAGCAGGATAATATACCTTAAAGATCACTGGACACTGATGTCTGGTCGGTCCCACAAGAAAATAGTGAACGATTTTATTAGATAACGACATCCTTTAACCTAAGCGAAGTCCTTTTATATTGTATCAGTATAGAAGAAGAAACCACATCACATTTCCTTTTTTCTTTTTTTTTCCTTAATAAAAAGCTTTAATGTCTTGTTTGGACTGAACTGAATTTTTTTAATAAATTACAATATTTGGGCTTTGATTAACATCAAGGTCCAACTGACTTGTGCAGTCCACTCACAGTTTTTATAGATTTATTTTTAAATTTTAACTATAATATTCTTTTTGATAATATATACATATATATATATATATATACATGTATAAAAAATTTTGGGCCCCCCTCCGACGTTGGGCCCGAGGCGACCGCCTCACTGGCCTCCTATGAGCTACGGGCCTGGTTACGACTCAAGACATATACATAAATTAGGCGAAAACCTTGTTGTTAGATATTTATCAGCATCTTGTCCTGATTTGTTGTTAATACATAAATTGTGTTAATTAAATTACTACATGCATGGTGACACTTGTGTGATTAATTCTTTTCCTCTACTAGGAATTTCATTCGTTTGATAATAATTGCACAAGCAGCTATAGTAGTAAATTTAAATGAATACCATTTTTTGTACATATATGTATATATTGATGACAATATTTTCTGTGAGTTTTTTTTTACTTTTCTATATACTTGGTTTATGCTTGCATTTTCACTGTTTTGTCTGATTTAGTAATTCTCATTATCTTATGATGTCTTGATATTAAAAGAAAAATAAGGTTTAATTCCCTGAGTTTTTCTTTCTAGGGTTTTGTGACCAGTATAAAAACCTCAACATTTACACAAACAACACACATCTCGGAGGCGTACGTAGACAGACATGATTTTATTTACCTTTGAAAAATCCTTCGAAGAGTGTGAAACATTTGCTCTTGCTTGTGAAGATTTTTTGCTTCTTCTCTACGAATCTCGGACTATTCCAATCTGTAAGTTTGTTTGCTAATTCCAATTTAGATCTATCTTGATTTTGATGATATTTGGTAGCATGAGGAACACACACAAACTTTATTTTCGTTCCCTGTATGAAACAGTGATAGCTAGGTCATTTGTCTGCATTCATCGTATACATGTTCGATGATGCTTTTTTTTACCTTCTTGACAGAGTTCAAATTTTTTTGCTTCGTCGTGTTATTAGTTTAGTTCTCTTTCATTGTTTTAATATATTCTAAAAGGAGTTTCATATAGTAGCCTAAATAGATTGATTGAAGATCTGACTGATGACGTTTATTTTACGTCGTTGGCTTGCTATTTTAGTCTAATGAACATCGAGATAGGAAATCTGTGTACTGATTGTCGTACGTTCTTATAGTTCCAGACTCAGATATAATTTTTTTATCTCTTGTAAGATTCTGATAATCTCATTATGTTGCTATAGGCCTTTCTCGATATTATCTTCTTAACCGTAAAAGAGCGCAAGGAGTTCGTCACGAATAATGGAAGAAGATTGGTGGGTAACTTCAGAAGCCTCATACGACGCCTGGAGATCACTGTTGAACATTCGTATGGATCAATGGGACAATACTGAGAATGAAGCAGTTGTAAATTTAGAGCATGATTACCTTAATCTCCTTCGCCTTCTAACCGGTCAACATGCGAAGCAACAAATTGTTGGTCTTCATGACATCAAAATTGAACAAAGCTCATTATACATTTCAGACAGTGGTGTTGAAATCTATGACCGTGCTACGACAAGGCAAGGAATGTTATCCGAATTTAGAAGCGTATGAATCTTTTGCGCGGATTCTTCTTTTGGCTTAAGGTTTATAATAATTCTTTCTAGCTTTGTGCAACCATAGAACGTTTTCTTCATTTTTTTTCCTTCTTCAGAATCACTTCATTTATGGATTGACCGCCATTTGTTTTGTACAGAACCTTCCTCAAGAGGGATCATTCATGCCATGGGAAGATAGTGAACGCCTTGCTATTCGAATGAGAAGCAGGTCCAAGCAATGATTCTAATTTTTTCCCCGGGGGATCATTATGGTTAGTATCATCGAATGAAAAAATGGAAAAAAATCATCCAATGTTATTGACTTTGTTTCAAGATTGTGATTCAATCAATATATCCTTGTTAATGGCATAGAACCTTTTCCCTATGTAGTAGTGTTTTCAATGTCCAAATCAATCAATGGTAGCGTGCACTGTGTTAATGGTTCCCCTTGTTTCTTCATCACCATCATTTAAGCATCCGTTTATTTTAAACACGTTTTTATTGCAAAATTATAGTATGCTCTTTCCGGACATGATATAATGATCAGCATGTTCTTTAAAATAAGAGTTTATTCAAGTCTCATCGGTTATTATATCGGAAGTTATTGTCGGAAATCAGCATGATCTAACAATATTCAACATGCTTCGTGGTAACTTACCAGTCCTGGCAAATATATTTAGCAGTTGATTTAGGAGCTCGTTTAATCATCTTCTTCGTTGATTATCATGCAAAACATTACTTTAGGCAATAGTTACGATTATCTATACTCTTTTATTAAGCGTGAGAGGTGTGTTTAAATTTTAAACTGTCAATTTGGTCTGTTAATTAAAAAAAATGAAATAACAAAATAAAAGAATTGCCCACTAACTCTATTTACTATATTTAATTGATTACTATTTTTAGTTAAAAACTATTATATCTTTAATCTTATACTTATATATACATAACCAAATTTAAATAACGGGAATCTACACATAAATACCCAATAGCAAACTAAAAAGCCACTTAGGTACCTTGTCAGACATATTTTATAGCTAGGTACCCACTTGAATAAAAATTTACACTTAGGTACCTAATCACCTAAGATTACCAAAATACCCTTATTTCTTTTCTCTTTTCAGTTTTTTTGTCTGCAAATTTCGAGCTCCATCCCCGTCGACGAATTTCCGTCTTGCCAACCTCCTCCTTCCGCTCGTTCCGGCGCCGGACAACGATCGACGAGCCTCTTGAAAGGTGGGTTCTTGATTTTGGGTCTTGATTTTGTCAAGTAAGCTTTTCTTTTGCAAAGGGTTTGGTTAGTCGATTTCACGAGCTTGTTCAAGGTTTAGCCCAAATTCGGGAGCTCAATGCGCTCCAAGAGCTCGATATAAGGGTGGAATGTTAGGATTTGGTAGTTATTGAAGCTAATCCATCGAGATTTTGGTTTTTTTTTTAGAGCTGTTACGACGTACCATTTGTTATGTATATTACGTACCATTGTTTGTTGTTTTACCGTACCTAAATATGTTATACGATACAGTCCGATTGGACATTTATGTTATGCAGTATCTTTGTGTATTTATATTACGTACCAAGTAACCTGTCTATATGGTACCAAAATGTCCTGTTATGCAGTACCAATCTAAACTTGCAACATACCATTTATAAAGGTGGTCGAATATCGATTCCCGGTATGCCAGTTTGGTACTGTAATGTATGCAAACATGGTACCCTAATATATGCCAATTTGGTACTATAATATATGCAAATTTGATACCGTAATATATGCCAATTTGTTACTGTAATATATGCTAACATGGTACTGTAATATATGCAAATTTGGTACCGTGACATATGCAAATTTGTTACTGTAATATATGCCAACATGGTACTGTAATATATGCAAATTTGGTATTGTAACATATGCAAATTTCATACCGTAACATATGCAAACATGGTACCTAATATATGCACAAATGGTACTGCAATATATGCCAATTTGGTATCGTCATATATGCGAACATGGTACCGTAATATATGCCAATTTGCTACTGTAATATATGCAAATTTCGTAATACATGCGAACATGGTACCCTAATATATGCCAATTTGGTACTGTAGTATATTTAAATTTGGTACCGTAATATATGCGAACGTGGTACCGTAATGTATGCAAATTTAGTACTGTAATATATGGCAGCTTGGTACCGTAATATATGCGAACATGGTACCGTAATGTATGCAAATTCGCTACTGTAATATATGCTCGTTTGGTACTGTAACATATGCGAGTTTGGTATCGTAATATATGCCAACATGGTACTGTAACATATGCTCATTTTGGTACCATAATATATGCACAAATGGTCCGTAATATATGCCAACATGGTACTGTAATATATGCCAGTTTGGTACGGTAATATATGCACAAATGGTACTGTAATGTAGGCAAATAAGGTACACTAAAGATGCCACGGAGGGTACTGTATCGTTCCAGAAATAGGTACCGTTCAAATTAAGTAAGTTCCATTTAAGACGGGTAATTTCGACAGAAATGAAGCATTTCAAAAGATGTTGATGTGCAAAAAGAAAGGGACAATATCTGACGTTTTCTGTCATGAATGGACAGACTTATGACGTTTTTCTGTCATGAGTGGACAGCTCTTCTGACGTACTAGGTATTACATCAAATAAGACAGCTCATCTGACATGTCGTTGGCTTTAGTAAAATGTTTGATGTTTATGTAATTTTAGGTACTACAACCGTGTTCGAATGGTACGCCTAAAACAAAAAAATAGATACTCCAACAAAGCAATGGAAGGTACTGCGTCCCTTAAATATATGGTACGGTATACTAGGGTTAGTATTTTTCGAGTTCGTACGAATTAGTTTTTCATCTGGAACCACCCTAAAACACTAATATAGAGTATTAGTTACGTTTCAAATCAAATTAGGTGCATTATGCCTTACAAGCATGAATTAAATCTTCCAACTCCAACATTCATTAGAATATAAGGATAGAAGCAAGAACATCTTACAACTTAGTTTGATCTACTTGATATTAAATTAGGTGAGTCCTACATGTGCGAAATTTTATTTATTTTTTAGTCATTTTATTATTGTTAGGTATTGTCAAAATCACGCAGAACAACGCGACTCGCTTAGGAATCGATTTATTTTCGATTGTGCAACATATGGTACGGTATACAACATATTAGGGTATGTTATATGTATACATAGTGATACGGTGAAGCTGCAGATTATGGTACGGTAAATGTAAATGATAAGGTACCTTAAAGTACAAGATAAGGTACCTTACTGTACAACAGAGAAGGTACTTCATTTATTATTTTTATGGTACGATATTTATATACCCAGTGGTACTGTTAACCTGCATATTAAAGTACTATGTATGTAAAAGTTCTGGTACGGTAATATCAAAGACTATGTACTTCATATCTTCTGTTTATAGTACGCCATATATGTACATAATGGTACGATTAAGCTGCATATTTTGGTACTCCGTATGTAAAAGACGTGGTACGGTAATATACATGACAAGGTTCTTCATATCTTCTGTTTTGGTACTGTATATTTGTACCTAATGGTACGGTTAAGCTGCATATTATGATACTCTGTGTGTAAAAGAAAAGGTACGACAATATAAAAACCTATGGTACTGCATAATAGACGGACAGATTTACAGAACTACACAACAAGCGAACAATACTGAGTCATGAACAAAATCCAAACAGTCTCAAAACGGTATTATCCCAAACTCAAAAGAAGTTAACCTACATAAACAAAGTCTCCAAACAGTCTCACATCATATTCAAGTAACTTAACCAAACAGATCAAGCAAGCATACAATTGTGCTCGTCACGTAAAATGCAAGCAGTCATAGAAGCACGATACACTATAACGCTTTATCAATGCCACAATTCGAGCGAGCAAACGAATGTGACATCTTAAGCATATCTACAAAAAGTGAAACAGAGACCTTCTTATAGCTTCTTTTTTATCTGGGGTCATGCTACCCTCCAAATTGCTTATGGTAGATCAAAACAGCGCAGGATGGCACCTTGAAGACAACTCAGATATGTTCCGCGGAGGCATTTCTGCAAAAAATCTACTGTAAAAAAGTACCATTTTATTCACACAAGGGGTACCAATTTGCCCAAACAGAGGGTACCAAAAGCAGTGATAATATAGTACCAAAACAAATTGACCCCATTCGAAAATTCAGTTAACAAGCAGTACCATTTTATTCACACAACTGGTACCAATTTGCCCAAACTGAGGGTACCAAATGCAGTGATTATGTAGTACCAAAATAAATTGACCTCATTCGAAAAAACCAGTTAACAAGCAGTACCAATTTACTCACGCAAGGGGTACCACTTTGCCCAAACAGAGGGTACCAAATGCAGTGATAATGTAGTACTAAAACAAATTGACCCCATTAGAACAAATCAAAATCAACCCATTCCAAAAAAACCCAAATCGGCAACAGTTAACCCACCCATCCGGAAACACAAGCACAAAAAACCCCTAATCGAACAACAAATCGATGTTATTCCAAAAACACGCAGTCATTGTTACGAACATTAACCGAAAATGCTTAAACCCAACGAATAATGGCAAAATCAAACTAGATACAAGCCTATTGAGGACGGGAATACTGCGACGAAATGCGACGACGTACGGTATTACTGCGAATGACTTACCTACCGATTTCAGAAGGGGAATACCACGACGAACGAGTGGACAGACGACGTTGAATCTGAAGCAACAACGAACACAGCTCAATTTCTGGGATTAAATCTGCGATTTGGGTTTGGGAGAGTGAGGAACTTTTTTTCTTTAGGAATGAACGAACGTGAATAAGGAAACAGGTAAAGATGTAATAAAGTTGTTTTAGCAGGGGTAAATCCGTCAGTTAGGTACCTATCAGTAAAATAAAATTCAACTAGGTACCTAGATTAAAAATGGATCTGACAAGGGACTGATCTGTCTTATATTTATTGATGTAGGTATTTAAGTGTTGAACCCCCTTTAAATAATAATTATCAATTAGATATATTAAATTTAAATAAATTTAATATTAAAATATTTATATTTTAGCACAAAATACGATAGAGAAGCAAATTTGAATCTCCCCGTCGACTGTAAGACGATTGGCTTTTTTAGTGGAGTGTGACTGGACAAATTGACCTGCCATGTTGATATTTAATTCACGAGACAAAATAAGGTTTATATTCATCATTGCATATTTTCTATAAATAAAAATAAGAACTAACAAACAATATAAGTCGGTCCATTTAAACATATGAGGCCTTTTTGAGCATTAGCAATTACATTTTCTTACGAGTCGCCTCACCTTCAACGCTTGTGTCGAATGAGTCTCCAGACAACACAAACCTTGACGAGCGCGGTTTGAACCCTTCACTTCAATTTATATCACATTTCCTCGTCCTTTCTTGTAGAATATGACGATATTTTTTTCTTTCTTCTTTATTTTTTGTTCTTGTAGGACGTTTGGGGTTGAGCTTTGGAAAAAGGTACGGTTTTTATCTTTTTTTTTTCCTCTTGTTTCGTCCTTGCATGATTTTTTCGTGTCTGTTGCTGATAAAATAAAAAGCTTCCCTTTTTCAGAGGGTTCTTCAGTTTTCTCTCTTTTTTCTTGGTTTCAATGGTGTTTTGTGTTTCGGGCTGACGTTCCTTCTTCTGTTCAGTGGAATCTCACGATGTGTTGAAAAACCTGTAAATCTTATTTACTGAAAAAATATATGAATAAGCTTTATGGGTTTTCAGTTATAATGGCGGTGAGTTTGATTTTACCGGAAAAACATTATATTGTAATCCAGAAACAGAGCATACTATGTATAAAGTCGCTTCCTTTTTCTAACGATATTGATGAAGTGGTTGTCTAAAAACCTGGAAAGCCATTTGATTCTGCATACAAATTTCAGTGGTTGCCGTTTTAAGTTGGATTTGATTTGAAGGCTCTCATTTAAACGGCGACATAACTTAGTTATAATGTAAATCTCTTTGCATTGAATAAAGCTGCTTATTCGTTTTGCGACGCCGTTCGTGTTCTGAAGTTGTTAGCTTTAATGCGTTAGAATTGAGTTATGTTTGTTATGCAACAGGATTTAAATGAAAAAAGGCGCTGAAAGAATTAGCTACCGTACCGCTTATGCGCTTTGATCTCTTACGATGAACTCATCCAAGAAGAGTATAGATCAAACATGTTCGCCCCGAGACAAAAAGACCCCAAAAAATGGTTCTACGAAGAGCAGCAAGGTAATCTCAGTATCTTCATCATCGAGCGAGGTTTCTAACGATTCAAAATCACCATTCACCACTTGTAATGATTCGTGGGAAGTTAAGAAATCTATCTGTAGATACCTTATCGAAAACGGGCATGATTTTAATGATGCCGCTTCTCCTAGCTTCAAGAAGATGATCACTCTCTGTTCGGGGAAAGCCCACTTCCAGTTACCTACCGTAAAGGAGTTGAAAACTTCGATTTTTAAGGACATCGTTAGAGAAATAGATCTTTACGTCAAAATGGTTAAGAATTCGTGGGCTGATAATGGTTGCACCGTTTTATTAGACGAATGGACCGACCGAAATGGTCGATATGTGATGAATGTATTAACTGACTGCCCAAAAGGTACCCTTTACTTCAACTCATATGATGTTTCTGATATCATTGGGGACGCTAATGCTCTTCAGCGTTTCTTCGACGTAGTTTTAGGGGAAATAGGGATCAACAACGCGGTTCAAGTTATTACAAACTCTCCTTCGTTTCTGACAAGCGAACTTATGATGCAACTAACCGATAAATTCAGGTCTGTTTTCTGGACTAGGAGCGCTTCTTGTTGTATCGGGCTAATGCTTGAAAAGATAGCAGCTTTAGATTCCTTCAAAGAAACCCTCGACAAGGCGAAAATCATCACAAAGTTCATCTACAGTCGTCCCGACGTTTTGGAGTATCTCAGAGGCCAAACGAATGGTCGAGATTTGGTAAAGATATTCAGAATCGAGTCGGCGATACCTTTCTTTGCGCTCGAGAATTTCCAACTAGAAAAGGATACCTTGAAGAAAATCTTTCTCTCATCAGATTCCATGAGCTCGCAAGTAAATTCGACTGTACAGGGAAAGAAAATCGCCGAGCTCATAAAGAGTCCTTCGTTTTGGTCTGGCGTTTCAATTGCTGTAGAAGCAGCTGCGCCGCTCCTCCGTGTAATAGATTGGATGGATGAGAATAATAGAGCGGAAATTGCGCACGTATATGAAAAAATCAGTCGAGCCAAGAAAGCAATCAAAGAGAAGCTCGAGCCTTACATGCCTTATTGGGATATCATCGACCAAGTGTGGGGAGAACACCTTCACAGCCCTCTTCACTCGGCTGGTTACTTTTTGAATCCGATTATATACTATTCGAGCGATTGCGTTATAAATTCGAAAATCGCCGCCGATTCTTTGTGTTGCGTTGTGCGTTCGACCAAAGACCTGCGAATTCAAGATACGATTGTTCTTCAGTTGGAGCAATACCGACATGCAAAGGGACGTTTCTCCGAGGGGCGAGATGCTGATCTAAGTTCAGTTTCCCCAGGTTTGTTGAATTTTATAGTTTCGTTTTCTTTTTCTTTTTTTTTTTCGTTACAGATAAGATGTGTCCAAGAATTGATTTGGGAAATTGTTTTTCATCGCAGTTGAATGGTGGTCGAAATATGGGAAAGATTGTCCTGAATTGCAGAGGCTGGCCGTAAGAATATTGAGCCAGACTTGCGATGTAGCTTCGAAGTTTCAGCTCGATAGAAATTTAGCAGAAGCTCTTACCGAAGAAAAGGGAAGTGATCCTCGCGAGGAAGAGAAGTTAAGGAGAAAGACGAATCTTAGGTACAATTTGATGCTTCAGAACTATGCATTATCTGAATGATAAACTGGACGTGGGCGTTGATGAAGATATCTTCTTGCCTTAAAAATTTTTAAGTTGGTTGTTTATATGATGCTTTATTGGATGGAGCTCTTTGAGTCAATGAAATTTGTAGCAGTTGCCTATGTTTAATGTGAATACTTCAGAATATGAACTTTCGTTGCTATAGAATCTTCGTACGGTGTTGGGTTGGTCGAACTCGAAGTGGAACCCACTAGATCATTTATATACCTTTCATATTTGACTAAAGCTAACAATCGGCGTCAAGAATACAATGATTTCTGGCAAAAAAAGACCTGAGGAAATCCATTTTTACACGCGAGGTGAAGCTAGTTAATCTATCTGTATAGCCCAATGAAAAACTAAATTAAATAATAATAAATTTATATATTTGTTATGTTGAGTGCTACTTGTACACAAAACTTACAATTAATAAGCTCTTAATATCTTAGTTAGTCTAATATGGGGAAAAGAAAATAAGCACGTGGCAATACATGGTGAGGCATGACTTTTTATATTACTTCAGTATCGATATAACTTTACACATTCCCTGCGCAGTAACCTTCAATGCTTTGCGTCAGGTAAAAGTTGCAGGCAAATAGTAGCCGAGCCCGTTCAAACTCTTCAATTAGCTTCTTGTTTTCAGTTTCAAGTTCTTACATGATTTTGTGTAGTGGTAGGGTGTTTAAGGTTTGATCATTCAAGAAAAATAATAAAACGTTTGTTTTTATTGTTCTTTTTTCGGTGGGTTCTTCGTTCGTTTCTCTCTTCTGTATTTATAACCTGAAAAACACTTCATGCGATATATCAATAGCTTGTTCTTATGATATTGGTGTAGTTCCCTGACAAATGGATGGAATCCACGCGAATCTTTGGCTTACAATATGTAGTGATTTGCAATTTTAAGTTGGTTGAGCTTAGGATTTGTGAAATCTCTTTGCAGTAAAAGAGGCACTTTTTTTTGTTACAAGCCGTTGTTGATCTGAAGTTGTTACCTCTAATGTTGCATGTAAGAAATAAACTGAGATCTTTTTCTTGTCCAACAGGTCTTAAAACTGATCTTTTTACGGAATGAGGAAGCTTTTCAGTCCACCATGAAAACTGAGAAATGCTTGCCTAGGGACAAAATGAAATCGACTTCTAACGACGATTCTTCTTCCTCGTCGAGGAAATATAAGAAATCGCGTTCTGATGATGACTCTTCTTCTTCATCGTGGGAAGCCAAGAAATCAATATGTAGATACCTTATCGAAAATGGGCACGATTTTAACGTTGTCGCTTCGCCTACCTTCAAGAAGATGATAAGCGCCTGTTCGGGGAAAAACGACTGCCAAATACCCACCGTTAACGAACTGAGAACCTCGATTTTAAACGACGTAGTTGAAGAAATGGAGATTTACGTCAACCCTATCAAGAATTCGTGGGCTGATACAGGCTGCAGCGTTTTATTAGACGAATGGACCGATCGAAGAGGTCGAAATTTGATGAATGTGCTGATCGACTGCCCTAAAGGCATCGTTTACTTCAACTCCTACGACGTTTCTGATATCATTGGGGACAAAGATGCTCTACTGGATCTCTTCGAAGAAATTCTAGTGGAAATTGGGCGTGAGAACGTTGTCCAAATCATTACAGGTGCTTCGTCGTTATTCACAAACGAACTTAGGGCTCAAATAACTGATGAGTTTCGGTCAGTTTTCTGGGCACGGAGCGCTTCTGATTGTATTGGACTTATGCTTGAGAAGATATCGACCATCGATCACATAAAAGAAACCCTAGCCAAGGCGGAAACGATCAGAAGGCTCATCTACAGTAGTCGTCCCGTCGTTGCTTTGGATTATCTGAGAGATCGAATTAACGGCATCTTAAGGAGATACCGTGCCAAGTGGGCGATGCATTTCGTCGTACTTGACAATTTCCTTCTGCAAAAGGAGATACTGAAGAAAGCGCTTCCTTCCGCGGATACGTGCAGTGCGCAATTTTGGAATAATATTTCGACCGCCGTAAATGCGGCCATGCCCATCGTTCGCGTAATAGATTGGTTAGCCGAGAACGAAAATAAGGCGCAAATCGGTCACCTGCTTGAAAAAATCAATCATGCCAAGTGGACGATTAAAAGTGAATTTTCTTACAAGGCGTCTGATTACGCGCCGTATGTTGATATTGTTGACGAAGTGTGGAGGGAAATGCTACGTGGCCCTCTCCATTCGGCTGGCTACTTTTTGAATCCCAACCTACTCTACAGTTGTTTTGTTGCCGACTCGGCGGAAATTTGGAAAGAAGTTTCCACTGGATTGCTGCGTTGCGTAATGCGTTCGACCGACGACGTTCGAGTCCAGGACATCATATCGCTTCAGTTGGAAAATTATAGGGAAGCGAAGGGTTGTTTCTCCAAGGGAAGATTGACTGATCCACGTTCGATCTCCCCAGGTTTTTACAGTTCATTTTTGAGTCTGGGTTGTTTAGCTTTTTTCTTACGTTGTAATTTTTGTTTTGGGTTTTGCAGCTGAGTGGTGGCGTAGATACGGTAAGGACTGTCCCGAACTTCAGAGGCTTGCGGTGCGAATTTTGAGCCAGACGTGCGATGGGGCTTCGAGGTTTCGGCTCAGTAGGAAGTTGGCTGAAACCCTAATCACAGAAGAGAAGGGAAGAACGAAGAGCGAGCGAAACAAGTTAAGGGAGACGACGTACCTCGGATACAATATGATGCTTCAGAGCTATGCCTCGGGCGAATGTTCTAGCGCTGTATCTGATGAACTTTTCCCCGACGACAATATTTCGTCGCCTTAATTACAACTTTGCGATGCAATGTGGATTTCACTACGGACTCTTTTGTTGGGGGTAATTTTCACTTTCTGTTTATCCTCCCTGATGATGATAATAATATAATCATCAGCACCAGAATTTGTAAGCTCCTTCTTTTATTAGTTTCGGCATTCTTGAAGATAAAAACTGAAAAATGGGTCTTTGCATCTGCTATTTCTTACTAAAAACTTCGGCTTCGTTGCTCTTCATCAGAATTCAGAGGATCACCATATTCAATGGCGAACCAAAGGGTGTTTCTTTTCCCTGCCAACAGAAGAAGCGTTCACCTAAATTTGTTTCTTCAAGAAAAGCCAAAAAAGACGGAGGAAATGCAACCCATAATTAACAGAAAACGATTCAAAATTTCGTGTGCTTTTGACCTTCATAGCTGAAGAAGTGAACGGAAGGTTGACAGTATACAGTCGAAGCTGTTTCATTTATCACCTGATTAAGCCGTATAAGATATACAGACAAAAATACACACTTATATAACATCAGAGGAAAGGTGATGAAAGCAATGGGAAAGAAAATAGAAAAGATCAACAAGCCAATTGATCTCTGTAGGAAATAATCTCTTCAAAAATCGGCAGCCTTTTCGATCTACTACTATTTCGGCTCCAATAATCCATCAACTGATCGAAACCACCGTTCAACGCCTCGTCTAAACTCAAGTCGCCCGAAGATAAAGAAGGCGAAAATGCTTCGACCTCGTTAAGAAGATCCTCGCAACGCTTCCTCGTTTTAGAATCCTCAGAACCCAGAAATTTTCCTTCGATCACTTCGACTAAAATAGACTTTGATTCGACATACCTTCCTTGATTTATCAGACACTGACACAAATTACACGCTTTGTTTGCATCGGGGTCGATTTCCTGGGCCTTACGGTACACAGCTTCAGCTGAAATATAGTTTTTCTGCTGCATATATGCCCATCCCAAGTTACCCTGCATAAGTGTTTTTAATAACATCATCAATTCAGATCTTAGGTTGACTTAACCTCATAATGTTCTGAATTACTATAACCAATGATTCATGCAACGGCTAAAGGAAAAAAATTCTGAAAAAAAATGTCACAAGGTCGAAAGGAGCTTAAGGGAAAAACCAAAACGAATAATATTTTGCCAGTTATTAGATAAGGGGTAGTAATAATAAAGTACCAGTATTCTTGAAGTCTCTTGCTCGATAGTGATCTGAAACTTCTTGCCATGTGATCGAGCGGTCTTGGTAGGTTTTCCATTAAAGGCTTCTCCTTGGCATATCATCCTCAATTTCTGCCTTAACAACTCTATTTCTTCATCTAGATTACCACATTTCTGCACCAAAATATGGCAAAAGCACCTTAAAAAACAAGGTCGTAGTTAACTCTCCAACAAAGAACATTGAGACCAAGAACTTTGAAAAGGGAGGCGAACAACATAAGTACTACCTTGTACAAATCGATCAGAATATTGTCCAAGGATTCTTGGGCTTGCTTTGAGCACCTATCCCTGAAAGCCTTGATAGCTTCAATCGCCTCTTCGGCTCTATCTTGTTGCTTCATTACGACGGCCATGTCTTTGAGGGCACTATCTACTCTGTCCCCGGAATTTATAGCTTTCCAGAAAAATACTATCGCAGCTTCGAAATCCTTCTCGACCAGCTGAAGGTTTTACAAATGGAAGAAAATATTTTAAAATTCGAAGAAAAATAAGTGGAACGAGATGAGAGATGCCATTGTTCATATTATGAGTGCAAAAATTCATGTGCTCTCTCTAATATCATATAACAGGCAAAACGGGTAGCTTCCTTCACTACAGTTCTACATGATCTGAGAGTCCAATTGTTAGACTTTCCTTTTTCAAGACTTCAATTAGTTATATTATATGGGGTTCCTCTATATAATCACAGTGAATCTTCCTCGTATAATCATGAAACGTGGCAGCTATCAAAGATTCCACCTTTTTATCAATCCAAAAAACAAATAAGAAACAAAAGACGCCATTGATGATGCACTGTGATCGGAGCTCAACAGATTCACACAAAGCAAAATACATCCATCATAAACATTGCAGAGGGAAAACAGAGAAGAGTTCAAAGCTATAATCAACCAAAAACCATTTAGAACAACGTAACACGTACTTGAAAGTATTTGGCTTTAACATACGGACTGTCGCCGGGAGGCAGCTTATGAATCGCGTGATACGGCGATTCTTTTTTCTCTGCTTTTCGGTGACTCATTTAGCTGCTGATTTAGTGGCTCGTCTTCTTGGCCTCACGTTCTTCGCACGGATTTGCGTTTGAGAGAGAGAGAGATTGTTTATGTTTCCAATGGGAACTGAAGGCATATCGGAGAGGTTTGAAATATGATGAAGATGAACGAACTTGGACGTGTTTTCATCCAGGTTCTGTACAGTTTCTTACGTTATTTGAAAATTACGTATAAGGCACCCATTTATTAGCTATTGACTTTTTGGAATATCTGTACGCCCCACGCCCAAGTTATTGTATTTGTATTCGGTATTATCGCACACTTCCAAGAAATAATAATATTAATAGTAATAAAAAAAGGGTGCTACTACTAGGGGTGATTTTTTTTTTTGGAAATTGTGAATATTTTTAAAATTATGTTTTCTACCATTAATTCATCAACATTAAATTTAAGTGTTACTTCCAACTTTTACATTGGATTCAATTCAACGTCACTTATTGAACCCAATTTTTGACAATCGTTCATTTACTAATTTTTAATATGTTTTGGTTTACAATTTAACGCTTAACTCAACATTCCTATAATATAAACACATATTTCTTATCACCCTATACAAATAGATTATATAAATACAAAAATAGAAACAACTATCTAAGGATAAATATATATTTAAAAACATTGATTTGTAATTTATATTTCACTTTTCTTTATATTTTTACGTTATAGAATAGTATATAACTACGTGTCCCGCGACCGAAGCAATATTGGACTAACGAGTTTTGATCTAAGAGATTTGTCTAATATATGTTTAGAAAGAATAATTTAAATAATAGCTATCACATCCTCAATATTATCTAGTATAATTAATAAATAATGTTGCACAGTAGTTAAGCATAAAGATTGGATCGAACACCACCTTGATGGTTTTGAAAATCGAACAAATCACTTTTATAATAATTCAGCGTGATAATATATAAGGGATGTAATTAATATATGGTGATAATAAATAAGGGGGTGTGAATAGAATTTTAGGGGGTGTGAATAGAATTACCCATAAAAATGTTCCGATTCTTTTAAGGGTATATTAAGTTTCAGGCCCCAAAGATGTTTTAAAATAGGATTAAGACCCTTTTCGAAAAAATATTAGTTTAAAGGACCCAAAATTTAGAGATAAGGACCTAAAATATGAACTGTTATCGGACTATCCTTTTGTGTTATTTCAGAACAATGAAGTGTGATTTCAGAACAATTAAGTGTTTCTGCAGAACAATGAAGTGTTATTGCATAACAATAAAGTGTTACTGAAATAGCGAGTCCTTAAAACTATTTTTTTCGGATAGGGCTTGAAATCTAAATTCCGGCCGTGCAAGGGGCCGAACGAAAATTGCCACTTCTTTTAAGGGGAAATTTGTAGTCAGGCCCCGGTCAGAGGTTTCGTAAAGGGTTCAGTCCCTGTCAGAGTCCACAATAGTTTAAAGGACCAACTTTTTTGAAAATGGCACAGATAAGGACGAAAAATATGTATTGACGAAAATACCCATCCTTACATACCGAACTAATAGTTATTTTTCGTCGACTTTCTGTTATGCTTTTTGTTACATTGTTATAAAAGTCCAGCGAAATGTTATTTTTCATACTTTATCTGTTACTTTGGTGAAGAAAATTGTTATCGACTGAGTATTTATTTTACGAATCTCGTTTTTACAGTGAATCGAGGTTCGAAATTTTGAATGCCCACTAACCAACCAATTTCGGCGTGTAATGTAGGATGTGTTGTGGTATTGACGAAACAAGATGTAAGATGTGTATGAGTTTTTATCTTTCTATTTAGGGTTCTAATATGCGAAAATAAGATGAAATCAAAGAAATTTTTGGCACCGATTACATCTAGTACGTACAAATTCGAAGTACCCATAGTATGGGCACCTCGGTGCGGCTCATTATTTGCTCTTTCGTTTGACCTTCATCTTTCAATTTCGCGAAAATACGAACGACCCCGATAATTTGGGTATATTTTCACTGTGTCCAAATTGTTACTCGAAGTGCCAAATCTGTTACCTTTTATGCCAAAATCGTTACTAGGTCCGTCAAGACCGTTATTAAACTAAACTTAATTGTTACCATGAGTAGTGTTCTAATTTGCGAAAATAAGATGAAATCAAAGCCGTTTTTGGTAACGATTACATCTAATATGTATAAATTCGAAGTACCCATAGAATGGGAAGCTCGGAGCGGCACATTGTTTGGTCGTTCGACTGACGTTCATCTTTTAATTTCGCGAAAATACGATCGACCCCAATAATTTGGGTATTTTTCTTACTGTCATCAAAGCTGTTACTCAGTCTACGAAACTCGTTACTATGTCTGCCAAACCCGTTATTTAACTGTAATTAATTGTTACCTTGTAAAGTTGGGTGTATTTTTTTTTCGTTTTGGCTTGTAAAATTCTCAAGATCTGTTACTAATATATGCGTTGCTGTAACTATATTGCCTAAATTTGTTACTAAATTCTCGGTAAAATTTCGGGCGGGAAACAAGAATGAGATGAATTTTGGGCGGGAGTCTAAATTTTATCAAGCATAGATTATCTGTTACCCAATATGTGTAAAACTGTTACTAGTTATATGTTTATATGTTACCAGAATTATTATAGTTTGTGAATTAGGGTTTGTGATTAAAATCATAACCTAAACTAATATATTTTTATCTAAAACTTCGTAAATTGATATATTTTAGTGAATGTAGCGTGTTTGCAGTATAAAATTGGAAATTATAACCTAAACTAGTTACATATGACATTGTTATTGTGATTATGTATTCTCTTACTCGTATTGTATCACCTTGTTACCGTAATATACATTTCTGTTCTTTCCTCGTCTTGATGTGTTACTGATCATTGTTAAACGGTTACTGCAGGAAATCAGTAAACGGCATATGGTTTACGTTTAAAATTAATTGAAGATGTCATTAATTTTGTTGACTCATTTATGTTAGGTCGACCATCTGGACTGTAATAAACAATAATAGTTCATATCCACAAGTTTTGAGTAAGTAGAATCAATTTCGTAGAAGCATTATCATCTTTAGAAGAAGAGTGGTACTTGTTTTCCATATTATATACTCCAACTTCTTCAACTCCAACATAACATCCACGAAAATCACAACCTAAAATAATATATTTTAGTTTAAAACTTCTCAAATTCATATATTTTAGTGAATGTAGCGTGTTTACAATATAAATTTGGAAAATCATAACCTAAACTAGTTACATATGAAATTGTTACTGTGTATATGTTTTCTGTTACTAATACAGTAGGACATTGTTACCGTAATATACATTTATGTTCTTTTCTCCTCTTGATTTATTACTGATCATTGTTAAACTGTTACTACAGAAAGTCAGTAAACGATATATGATTTACATTTAAGATTAATTGAAGATTTCATTAATTTTGTTGAATCATTTATGTTAGGTCGACCATCTGGATTGTAATAAACAATTAATAGTTCATATGCACATGTTTTGATTAAGTAGAATCAGTTTTGTAGAAGCATTACCATCCTTTGAAGAAGAATGATACTTGTTTTCCATACTATATACTCCAACTTCTTCAACTCCAACATAACCTCCACGAAAATCACAACCTAAACTAATATATTTTAGTTTAAAACTTCTCTAATTCATATATTTTAGTGAATGTAGCGTGTTTACAATATAAATTTGGAAAATCATAACCTAAACTAGTTACATATGAAATTGTTACTGTGTATATGTTTTCTGTTACTAGTACAATAAGACATTGTTACCGAAATATACATTTCTGTTCTTTTCTCCTCTTGATTTGTTACTGATCATTGTTAAACTGTTACTACAGAAAATCAGTAAACGATATATGGTTTACATTTAAGATTAATTGAAGATGTCATTAATTTTGTTGAATCATTTATGTTAGGTCGACCATCTGGATTGTAATAAACAATTAATAGTTCATATGCACATGTTTTGTTGAATCATTCATGCAATGCCATTTTCGAACAACATCCCTAAGCACCCGTAAATCTTTTTTCGGACACTTATTTTAGGTCAATGGACTTCGAATCAGAAATAACGTAAAGAATAAAAGTTATACATAATTAATTTGGCTAATCAAGGGAGCTTGAATCAAGGTCATTTGAATTCTAAATCGAAAGTTATACTCCAAAAGGTGCAGATTGCTATTTTCGGGCAATGCAGAATGCATAAATTGTTACCCAAAATGTATAAACTGTTACCCAAATGCATGTAATGTTACCCAGAATGCGTAAAGCGTTACCCCGAATGCATAAAGTGTTACCCAGAATGCATTAATTGTTACCCAGGATGCATAAATTGTTACTTAGCAAGCGTTTTATTAGCAAAAGCTTCAATCATGGGCCGCATCAAATTTCTTCGCGATTAACATCAATATTTTCATTGATTATTAAGACCACCGATCAATTTCACCTTATTCAACATTAAAGTCCAGATTTTCCCTTGTTTCAACGAGATTTTCGAACTACTTTTGGAACCCTTCGGCTGTTTCGACCTTTTCTCCTTCTCCGCTGCTGCTTTCTTCGATTTCTTGGCCATTGTCGTCGTGGTATGGCTCGCTGCTCATGGCCGTCGCTGCTCGTGGTCGTCGTCGACTCGTGGGATGGCTCAATCGTTTCTTGGATTAACATGGGTTTATCGATTTGGAGGTTATTGTCACTAATAGAGCCTCATCTGTTACTGTCTTTGTCACATCTGTTACATAAGTTGCATGACTTGTTACCCAGATATCGTCTCCACAAAATCTTCAATATACGTCGCATAAAAAATTTTGATTCAAAATTCTTCACTACTTCTTTCTTAAACTCGATAATTCTCGTTCATTATTAAGACCCATTATCAAATTCACTCAGTTTCATCTTAGTCGGCCATTAAACTCGATAATTCTCGTTCATTATTAGAGTAGTTGGTGATTTTCGTAACAAAGAATTGTTACTGGACAACTGTTACTTTTGTTCAGTGATATGTTACAGTATTTGTTAATTCCGTTACTATTTTGGTGATATATGTTACTTAAGTTGCACGAATTGTTACCCAGTTATCTGTACACAAAATCTTCAATATACGTACGTCGCATCAAAATTCTTCACTACTTCATTCTTAAACTCACTAATTCTCATTCATTATTGAGACCCATTATCAAATTCACTCAATTTCGTCTTAATCGGCCATTAAAATCGATATTTGGTCCATTTATAATCTCGTTTTTTCGAAGTGGAATTTCATAATTATTTCGTCTTACACTTGAAATTATTCGTTTATTATAACTACCCATGAGGAATCAAAGTGGATTCCATCTTATTTGCACCTTAACAACGATTTTCAGTCGGTTTTGGAGTCTTAAACGCAACCCAAAATCAAATCAAAGAGACGATGGCAAATGGTTGTAATTATTGGCAATTATGAATGATAGAATCATCATTTCCAGTCACCTTGGTCCTTAAAACTTATGTTTTCGTTAACTAGGTCCTTAGGCCTGAATTAAAACCTTATGGGGCTTGAAACATTATGAAACTTGGATATTGGGGACTGAACCCAAATTAACCCTTCTTTTAAATTAAACCTGCGAAAAAGAACTGAACTCGCTCAAAAGCCCTCTTCGTATTTCTCAATTTCTTCAACACTCATGTCGGCTAACAATCCTTCACAGCTCCTCCCATCTGGTTAGTTTTTGCAAATGTGAACCAAATTCGGCATTAATTTCCAAACGGGCTTTTATTTAGTGTCCGTGGCGCTTTAAAGTTGGATGCTTTTTTTTTTCTGGGAAGAATTGATTGACAGGTGCATTGGGTCGAAAATTTGGGTAATCATGAAAGGGGACAAGGAATTGGTGGGCACGCTTCGTGGGTTCGATGTGTATGTAAATATGGTCTTGGAAGACGTTACAGAATAGTAAGTTCTCGCTTTGTTGATTTGGCGACGATGAATGTGCAATTTATACATTGTACGTCTCTATATGTTTCTCCCATTGTTTTGGTACTCTATGTGCTGCTCGTAGTTTTGTTTTTATGTTACGTGAGAGGCTTTTTTAGTGTTTGTTCATGACATGCGTTTCCTAGGTGTTAGGAATTGATTTCATTTGATATGCATATATGATTTGAAGGAATCGAAGTTAGCGGTAGAGATTCTCTGAGTTGGGGTGCATTGTGAAGTGAAACAATGTGCTCTGAAATGAGAGTTGGATTCTTAAAGAGGGTTTAGTTTAATTATCGTCCGTTATAAAAATAGTGTTAGGATGCCGAGAACCATAAAAACCTTGTCATGAAGAATGCTTGAGTCTGATATGGGATATGCCTAGCCATACTTTTTGTGCTAGACTTGTTTCTTACTAAGTGAAAAACGAATATAAATGTAGCTTTATTGCTTCCTAACACAGAACAATCGATACTGATTTGATCAATTTCTGCCCATGTTAGCATCAGTCTTGTAAGTCGTTCAAAGAAGCTTCTTTGAGCTCCTTCTTTACCATTACAACTCTTTTTTTTTCCTCTTTGCAGCGAGATAACTTCTGAAGGACGTCGAATTACGAAACTCGATCAAATCTTGCTCAATGGAAACAACATCGCCATAGTAAGTACTCTCTCGCCTTTACGATTCCTTCAGAGCTTCTTCTTTGTTTGTCCAATGTAATTTCCATGGCCTAAGCTTCTTCTTATGCCCAATTCAGCTTGTCCCTGGCGGCTCACCCGAGGAAGAATGAAGCTCCCTTGTCCCTATTCAAGTTCCCACTTACTATGTTTATCTCAGAACTAGCTTGTGTGATTTTATTTATGGCTACTCAATAGTCTTTAAGTGTTACAGTTATTCTTGGTTTACTGTAACTGTAGTACATTTTTTTCTCCAATTATTAACTGTGAGATTCCTGCAAGCCTTCTTGGCGTGAGCATTTGAATGCACGATCAAAATGCAAAACAAACTATTAGTTGAACAGAAGATACGCTTCTCATTACAACAATGCTGCAGAAATGCTTCCCAATAAACATGTCTCTGGGTTTTATTACATGCTGCTAAAAACTGCTTTTGTTTTTTTTTGGGAGCAAATATTTAAATCATACGTGCAAAAATCTATCGAGCGTCCTTGGATAGGAAATTCTGTGCTTCGATCTTCTTCACGTTGCAGCTCTCATCACACGAGTCTCCCCTTTCGAATACAGCAGCAGCACCCATCCCCGTGCCTGCAATAGAACCACGATAAAGTAGTTCCCTAAAGTAGTAGGCTCTTCGATATGTATATATCTAGATCGGCTGATATAATGTCTTGGTGCGAAAAAACTTTTTCAATAGTGATGAAATTGGTACTTAGTGAAGAATAACGATACTGCTCGACAAACCTGAATACACCGAGGATGGGAATTCCTTTCTGCCACTGCGACGCTTCTCTTCATCAGAACAGCGCCAGCGCCATCACTGACTTGGCTAGAGTTCCCTAAAGTGGCGAAAACATTAAAATAATAAATACTGATAATAAGAAAAAAGGTGAAGATTTTCGTTCTTCGAAGGATAAGCGTGAAATGGGTGTGTACTCCTACTTTGCCTGCAGTGGTTGAGCCATTTTTCTTGAAAACAGGTTTGAGCTTGCTCAGATCTGCCAATGAAGCTTTTGGCCTTATGCCATCATCGATCGATATGGTAACGGGCTTCTCGTCGCCAGTTTTCGGGTCCAGTCTTTTGTCATGATATTGGAGTATCATTGTTGCCAAACGAAAAGAAAAGAATAGGCATGCAACTGACTAACAATTTAAAAGGCAAAAAGATATTTTTGTAACGGAAGATATCAATACCTTCGTTTTTCACCGGTATAATCTCATCTTTAAATTTGCCTGCCGCAGTTGCAGCAGCAGCTTTTCGATGTGAATCGACCTAAGAAATTCCAAACGACATAATAACAATTAACTCGTAAATAACTGGAATTACTTGTTAACGTTTTTTGTGCGACATATGATTATCTTATGATCCTTACTAACTAACATGAATTTGAGAATATAATAAATATCCATGTCGATTATATGAATGATTCACGTCCTGTAAAAAAGGCAAAATTATTAAAATGGGTCACTAGGTATACCATTTTTTATTTTGGGTCATACTATGTTTGCCAGTTAGAAAACTGGGTCACTAAGTATGTATATAGTAACAAAATTGGGTCACTAGTTACAAAACTAAGTCACTAAGTATGTATATAATAACAAAACTAGGTCATTAAGTATGTATATAGTTACAAATTTGGGTCACTAAGTATGTATATAATAAGAAAAAAGAGGCTAGTGACCCAATTTTGTTACTATATACATACTTATTGACCTAGTTTTGTAACTGGCAAACATAGTAAGCCAAATTCCAAAATTGGTATATTTAGTGACCCATTTTTATAATTTTCCCTAGAAGAAACTATTAGATATCATTGGCTTAGTTGTCTTCTGATTGGATCAACATCAAGTAATATTTGTGATAGATTGAGAATGACTAGATTTAGTATAAGAGTAAACGGCAAAAATGGTGCTTGAACTATACCACAGTTTCACTGTTGGTGCTCGAACTTTTAAATGTGTCATTTTGGTTCTTAAACTTTGCAAAACCTGTCATTTTTTGGTTCCTTTGACCTAAAGAACAGGTAAAGAACCAAAAGGGTAGAGTTTTGCAAAGTTCAGGAACCAAAACGGCACATTTAACCATTTAAGTACCAACAATTAGAATTTTTTATATATACATGATATTTGCAAATTAGTATAAAAATATGTAAAAAATTATAAACGTAAGGAATTTCTGCGCAATTTTTAAACCATACCATAGGAGTTGTGTGCATTTCGTTTAAACTAAAAGGGATTTTTATTTTTTTTAGCCTAAAAGAAAAACTAATTATGGTGAAGTAAAATTATGTTGGTTTATACCACAAAATACCCTCATAATTAGATGAACTTGGGCCTGACCAATGAGCCTATATTGGCCCATTCTAAAATAATAAAAAATATGAATAGGTCTATTTTGAAGTGGCGGGAAAAGTAGCAAGAAGAATGTGAAATGAGATCGTTTTTGCACGAAATAGAGAAATAAAAGGAAATAGAGTTCTTCGAGAAGATGAAGAGCTCCACCTCAGGAAGAGACTTCTACGACTTAATGGAGGCGATCAAATCATCTGAGGTTATATTTCTCATCGCCTTATGCTCGGAATTCAATATTTTGTTTTCTGGCTTCCGATTGTTTCTGGCTTCCGATTTATAGGTGTTTGTTCAAAGCCGGTGAAACTGTTCATGTTTTTCATTTTTCGAGTGACGATTGTGTTTATTCAGTAAAGAGAAAGTCTCTAAGTTTCATCACGATAGGGAAGTTGAGTCAGCTCGTTATGATTTAACTCGATAGGTTAGTTAATCATCTCTGTTGATTTGAGCCAAAAATGTACGACGAGATTGCATATGGACTCATATATAATTATATTCAGGCCACCTTAACTATACTTTTATTACCAATTTGGCTGAAATGGTTGGGTTGAGACTTCAACTGTTGATTCTGCTCATGTATGCTTTTTATTCTTCTTTTTGTTCCTTTGGGAATGGATCGAATCAACCTATGATGAACCTTGCAGGTTATTGAAAGTCGTGTTCAGCTGCTTAAGGAATTGGATGATTTAGACCAGGGAAAATCTCCTGTGAATGATCTATTTGAATCTTTGGCAGTATCCTTTAACCAAGCTATTGATGCTCGTATGCAACGTCTTGCATTCTGTCCTCCTTTGCTTCTTAAATTTGCCTTTGTCTTGGCATTATTTATTTTATAAATGTAGTATTACAGTAACTGTCACACTATCATCGTCGATAAGGATTAATCTTTTGAATAATTTGTTAGAGACAATCAGTTTCCTGTTCAGGCTGTCAAATTACCTGATTTTCAGCATGTTTTGATGAGATGTAAGTATGGGTTTACAGTGAGGGTTTGCGATCTGTGGAAACTCGTTGTTGAAATCTGCAAGCTGATATTTGATGATAGAGTCCAGATACTCTCTGATTTTTCATGTCTTATGTTGCCGGTCTACAATTATGCCCTCAACAAGTTAGATATTCTGGGAAGACTCTACATGCCTTGATATATCTCAGTGCACGTTGAATAAATCTATCCTACACGTTGCATCAAAGTATCTAGACTCGGACATTTCAGGATGCCTAGTACAGTTTCTGGCACTCGGGACAAAAGTAAGCTTTTGTTTGACTACACTAGTCTATAAGTCATACCACAGACTATTTCTGAAGTCTGAACTTGAAGTCTTACTGTGTTCAGCACAATTATTGGAACTAGGAGGCATTAACGTTTTTTATTGTTTATCTTGGCATGCAAAGGCAAACATATGGTGCCGAAAGCATCTAAAAATGACTCTGATGTCAACCGAGGATTCTCAAGAAGAGGAACACAATAGATACTTCTATCAGGTAACTGCTAATTTTCTAGTTTCATGGTCCTTTCAAGTATTAGATGATTCAGTCGTTCAGTCATCTATCAAAAGTAACAACTCTTATTTACGGTTAACTTCGCTTGACTAGTATTGTGTTATGCTTCTCCAATTTTGGTTAACTTTCTTTTCCACCAGCATACTCTAGCAATGATGTTACTTTTTATGTTTTGAGCTCTATAATCATCTAATGAGCCTACATTCAAACTCTTTCAGTTGGTCTTGGATTTGCTCAGCTACTCTTCTGCGAGTTATTCAGCTTTAGTAAGATACTCGGTGATCACTGATAAAGATTCGGTGCTCAGCATGGAAAATTTTATCTTGGAACAGTTTGCTATGATGAAAGATTTGGTATCCGAAATAAAGGTAGTATTCTCGCTTGCTACTTTGGTGTACATATATTAACTCCATTAATATTTTGTATCCTAACTTCTGAGAAATATATGGATATACATTTCATAATATGTTCATATCTCTGGTCTTAGAAGAGGAACAGAATGATGAGTCTTATATGCCATAGTTGCAATGACAAACCTGAAAATCCATTTCAGCTCTTCTACTTTAGAATTTATCATGCGTTGCGTAACTTGTTTCATCTATCAACTGACTTGCTGATGTTGTCTGAAAGGTGATGATTTTGAACTCTTGAATTCATGTAATGCGTCTTGCTCCATATTTCTACGACAGTTTCTTTCTTCCCATGCTCCAGAGTCATATATGCCCCCTCTGTCACGAACGGATTCTCGCTATAAGAAAATCAAGTCTTGTCTACTTAACTTATTTACTAATGTTCATTGCGCTTGAATACATGTATCATATTAATCTTTTTCAGATCCTAGTGAAATTTACTAGTGCCTTTCTATGATGCTGCAGAGGATTGACACACTGGCCTCGGAGTTCTTGAAGGCAGTTCAGTCAACCTTGGATTCAGTGACTCGACTATGTAAGATATACTGCAATAACGTAGACTGGGATACCTACCAAGTCAACAATACAAATATTAGAGAATGCGAGAAGGTTGAAAATGGTGATAGTGTCATCCATATAATCAGGTGCACCGTAGAAAAATTATGCGAATTGGGCGTTCTTGCAGCTAGTGATGGTGGAAGCCTGGTGAGTCTTCTAAACATTTCGTGGAAAGGGGTTGTTTCGTTGCTTCAGTTAGGCAAGGGTACTTTAGCTTCAAAGGTGGATGTGGCGGGAGTTATCACAAACCTTATCTCACTCGCTAATGAGTCACTGAGATATGCCTCTGAGACTTGGTCCTCTTCTTCAGTGACCGAAAAAGTTTCAATGGCCGAAGCAAAGAGGATCTTCCTTCCCATCAAGTTTTATCTCATCAACGCTGTAAGAATCATCTCTCAGTACCAAACACAAGCCCTCACTCTGTACAAAGATATATCGCTTTGCGTTGTAACTATAATATCCTTCAGAATATCCCTCAGTGTGGTTGAGAATTTAAAGTGTGCTGGTGAAGTTTTAGCCGAAGTCCTCGGACCGACATCCTTGCACTTACTCAACTCTCTACTGAATTCAGCTCAGGTGAAGCAAACAAGCAAATTTGAGATATTGGATTGGTTGTTTAATGAAGAGGGTGTTAGCATGGGAGAGTGCAAAAACAGCAACACAAACGTTAACATCCCGAAAGATATGTTTACAGTAGCTTCCAAGGCCATGAGTGAAGAAATGTTGCACAATCTTGCTAGAGTTTCATTGTTTATCAATCTCCTAAAATGTTCTGCTGACCTAGAAGACGACCTCAGACTTGGCATTGCAAGAAAACTCGGGTGGCTTATCGACACCCTAGTCGACGAGAATGTGTATTGTTCTGTCCTTGTTCTGCAGAATCCTTCGCTATATGGTTCCACCCAAAACCAAGAGGTGACGTGCCAGCCCATGTTGTGTGATCTACTTCATGCACTTAAGACGTTCATGATCGTGGCGTCTTCTTCGACTTCGGCCTGGGACGAAATCGAATCTTTCATTGTGGAAAATATTTTCCACCCACACATCCTTTGCTGGAACATCGTCGCTGAACTCTGGTGTTTTGTTCTACGAAATGCTGCGCCCGAAGTTGTGACTGATGCTTTCGCAAAACTTTGCTCGATTTTAAGATTAACGGCCCGAGAATCTGTACTATCTCCTGGAAGCGCATTGCGTAAAACTGCACGGTTTATCTGCTACCTCTTATCTCACGGGCCACAGTATATGGTTGATCAAATGTATGTTTCCATGTTCGCGATCGAACAATCTCAACCTTTGTCAAGCGTGCATATAGCCCTACTCATGGAAGGATTTCCCCGAGATTTACTTACATCGGTGAAAAGAGATATAGCCACACAACGAATGCTAACTCAATATCACGACTTTCTTGAAAGCCCTGAAGAGGAGCAAACTGAGTATTGCAATTCCGGCGTATATGGTGCTCCTGTATTTACCCTACGTGCGACGCTGCATTCTCTGTAAGTTCCCTTTTACAATGCACCCCATTTCGTTTCCACTTTATTTTTTTGGTTCCCATCTTTTGAACGAAGCCTTTTGCATATATGTAGCTCGACGCACGTTTTGGGTCCTGCGACGCTGAAATTCCTAATCACCATCATCGAGAAAACGAAAACGTCCACCGATAAAGTGACCCGAGGTAAATACAGCAGACTTCTAAGCGAACTGCTAGGGATCATCTCTGTCTCGAAGATACTGTACGAAATCAACGAAATGGAAATGGAACAAATCATTCTCAAGCTTCAAAAACTCTTCGTATCGAATCCACCAATCCTGGCAGACGAACAGCTCTTTCTCTGCAAGGCCAGCCTAGCTTCTTTCATGGCAGGCCTAAGTCACTTGAAACTGAGCGATAAAGAGGACAATCCAAGAACTGTAGCCGCCTGGGAATTATACCATTTGTTACTGCAAGAACGACACTGGGCTTTCGTCCACCTTGCGATAACCTCATTCGGTTACTTCGCCGCCCGCACCACTTGCAATCAGCTTTGGAGATTCGTTCCCGAGGACGCAGCTTTATCTTTCGATATAGAATCAGGGAACGATGGAGACGAAGAGAGGTTCATGTCAGAGTTGAAAGCTGTGTTAGAGAAGGAAGTGAAGTGCACAAGGCTCGAGCCTACTCGGGATCAATTGCATACGCTCGTTAAAGAAGGTAAGATTCTCAAAGAAAGCGTTCAAAATAGTCGCTTACAGCTCGCCAGTGGGGTAGCTGCATTTTGCGATTCAATGGATATCGATGGCGACGACGACGACGAGAAACAGCCGAACAAGAAAAGGAAGTTTCCCGAGGGAATCTGCCGAGGGATGGAATTATTGCAGAGCGGTCTGAAGGTCGTGTTCGACGGCTTGTCTAAGTGGGAAGAGCATCACGGCGACGGGCGGGAAAATTTCTTGTCCCATTTTACTCGGCTTGAAGATGCACTCTCTCACTTGGTTAGCTTGACTGATGGCAGCAAATGATTTTGGTTTGGCAATTTCAGGTATGTACTGAGCTGACTCTTATGTTATCATGTGCTTTATTAGCCTAGGAAGGAAGAATTGCCCCACACTTCACATTTGTTCCTAGAACAAAATAGAATATCTGAAAAAAAAAAATTAATACGAATTGAAACATCACTTTGTATGAGAGGGGGTAGGCAATTGGGTTCGGGTTTAAACCCGACCCGATCGGATTCGAATGAATTAAGACGGGTAAAGATTGGGTATTTGATTTGATTTGATTGGGTTTAGGGTTATGCGATAGTTGAGTTTAATGAGTCGGGTTGGGTGTCGGTTATAGTTACAACCTTATCATCGTTGAATCCAATCAGCAAGCTACGCAGACCGACGATAAACATGGAACACAAAAATAATAACGTTGTACTAACAAATAAAGTCTACTTCAGAGTTGTTTAAACGTCGCATCTTTCCTAGGATGTGATGTTTTTTCCTGTTTGCTGCAGCTTCTAAGCTAATTGCAGTTTTCATTCTATGGCTCATAATCCTCAAACTCTGTCTTAATATATCAATCTCTCTCTCTCTCTCCTTAGCTGCTGATCTTCCATGAAAGCTAACTTTGCTTGGAGGAGTTGGTTTTCTTCTTCTCTGCGCTTCAATTCCTTGTTCAGTTGCATTGTCAGTATCACGCCTTGGTCCCCCTCTGCGTTCCAAGACGAACTTATTTGCTCTATCAAGAAATGGAAAGTAATAAAATAAGAAAGAATAAAAGATGAAAAAAAGGAAATTAGCAAAATTAAACCTTGATGAGTAGTCCTCTCTATGAGATGATCGAGCTCGACTTTGATGGCAAAGTAGAGCTTCTTCCATTTCTCCACAGCCAAATCCCTCAAAGCATAATAAGCTTCGTCTTTCTTGTTATTATTATTAGCAGTCGTCTCTTCTCCTTCCTCGTAGAAACACTTCTTCAACCTCTTCACTTTGTCTTTCAATCTCTTTCTCTCTATTCTCCACTCACTTTGCTTGAAATCAAACTCCATTAGCTCTCTTTCGTAGAGTTCGTTCTCTGCCTTTCGCATGGCCATTATCTCTTTGATCTCTCCATGGAGAAGCCTCACCTTGTATTTCAGTTCTCCCACTGCTTTCTCACTTGCGCTTAGTACCTTCTTCTCTTTGGTCTGAGAACTGCCCATTATATCCTTGATTATCCGATGATGAAATGAGTCTGTTGCAATCTCTCTCTCTCTCTCTCTCTCTCTCTCTCTCTGAGAGAAGAGAAGAGAGTGTGGAAATAATATTTAGATATACTATGAAGGGAAGATGGTTTTACGGCAGAGAGAGGTAAAAATATGGTGACGAAGGTAACATGTTTTGGCCATAGTTGTTAATAGTGTGTGTATTTACGTAACAGTCCGTATCTGCGCTTATGTCTGCTTTCTTGAGGAAAGTTATTTGGAATTCAATGAAAATATTAAAGAAGCGAGTTCTGAAGTCAATACTGAGTACGATTTTCTTCTGTAGTAGTATAGTTTTTAGTAATCTCATGCATGTTATGAAATTGCTCGCATCTTTTTATCGAAATGAAATGTTTTAAGATTCTTTGGACTCACAATATTCACTGATAATGAATCTAATGGAAGTAATTATCTCTGTTATGTCGACTAAAATTATTCATTAGGAAACAAACTGCTCTTTCCTTCTTGTATGTGACGGATGGGTTCGTACACACCACATTATTTTGCAAGACAACCTCCGTTCATTAAATTCATTATTTATCGTCATCTTTATCAAATATTGCTCGTGAGAGGAAATATTCTCCATATAAATATATCTATACATATATGATACAGACATTTCATTTGGATGTTACTGATCAACAAACTGATGGATACACAATAGTGCAAGGACTTCTCGACCATATATCCGAAAAGGCAAACCAAAATTAGCTCGACTAAGCACCTACGTCCAATAAAGATTTTTTTAACATGTATTTATTGCACGTATGTGTTCAAAAAGATTCATCAAACATTTACCTATTACAACAAAATCCAATCCTTAGAAGACTGTAGCGTTCTTCACCAAAGACCTCTGCCTAGCCCGCTCGACCTTTCGCTTGCGCCATTCTTCTATGGCTGCGATGGAAAAGTATATTTTACTCTAATTAATTTTTTATTTAAATTGAATATGGCACCACTGTATTGATCGTATACAGGGCCGAATATACGAAAAAAAAAAAGGATGAATGAATGAATACCTTTGAGATTCCCAGCTTCAGAATAGGATCGATAATTACTCAAGCGTGATATGAGGTCGACAGCAGCTGTTTGCCGCAAATCTTTCTTTTGTACCACTTCTGTTTCGGCATTAATTTCTCTTTCGATCTCTCTTACCTTCACAAAAATAATCAAATATATATTTTCAAATTCATGCATTTGAATGGCACGCAAAAGAAAAGAAATTACCCTTTGAATCAGATCCAAAGGTACCATGCTACGGCGAATATCTTCATTGCTTAGTTCTGTGGAAGACCAAAGACAAGATATCGAACTGTTATGACTCTCGCATGAAGAAAAAATATGAATCCTCAGACTTCGTATGTCAGCAAATGAAGTTACTTTCTCATTTTGTCAATTGATATTGAGATAAAAACTTAACTGAAATCATGTGCTAAGACAGTGCATGTTATTGCAGCTAGTATGATGGTGAAACCATGGCCCCCACCCCAAACGTATAAATACAAAATTCATCATAATGTCGAACTAGAATCAATCACTCTTAACAAAAATTGAGCTTGGCATTCAAGTGTATCTTGCCTCATTTTCCTGGAAATATCGGTGTTAAATTCAAGAGCATACATACTGCTGTAGTTGCCAATGTGATATAAGTAACATGTTTTCGATCTAATATGCTGTAAAATAGACATCCACAGCTATAAGCTAATGATCAAAAGATCTTTCCGAGACTTTTTTACCAGAGAAAACACATTAGGCATCAAATTCCTAATCAAAAATCGAATGCCCGCGGCTTGATTTACTCCTCAGATTCCCTTGATAAGGAATGCACTGTATTAACACCAAGAAGAAACCCTTTTTTTTTTTTCTTTTTGGCCCAAACCCAGGTAAACAAAGCACAGATTTTTTCACATGGCTACTGACAAAATTGAAGAACGCAGGAAAAAAAAAAAGGAGCATCATCAAACGATTAAGTTAGGTAGCATAGCACCTTTGCGAGAGGATGATGGAGAAAAGAGAGAGCCCTGAAGCAAAATAAGAGCTGCGATTACGTTGAAGACGCACACCACTATCGTCGCGTTTTTGAAAGTGAGCATCGATTTCAAAGATCGCAGCCACTGCTGTTGCTGGTATTTCTCCATTTCTTTCTTACATTAAGACCTTCGATTTGAGAAGCAATAAGAGGGACAAGGGAGGAGAAGGTTGTTTGTTCATAACGATGTTTAGCCAATCAGCAAAGCAATCTTTCATATTTGAGCAGTTTGTTTTTTATTTGGGATAATTTAGTCCTTCACTTATCAGCCAATATCAGTTTTACTCATTCAAAAACATAACTCATCAATATACGTTCCTCACTTTTTGTCCGTTAATCAATTTTAGTCTTTTCCGTCAAGTTTGACCGGATTGACCGTCAAAACTAACAGAATTGGCCGTTAGTGGCACTAAATATTAGAAAAAAAATGAAAAATTGCTTAAACAATAAAATAAAAACTAAAAATGAAATTAAAATAAAATGTTAATATATAATCAAAATAAAAAGAAATTAATATTAGAAAATAAAAAAAATCAGTAATATAAATAAAAATAAAAAATTAAAAACAACTTCTTTTACGATCAACCCTGTCTCTTAAAAAGTTATTTAATTTTAAATTTTTTGTTAATTTAATTTAGTTTCTGTTTATTTTATATTGTATTTTTAATTTTGAAATTTTAAATTTACTTTTATATTTATTATAATTATATATTTTAAATTTTTTGAATTTTGATATATTTTTAATTTTTTATTTTAATTTCATTTTAGTTTTATATTATTTAAGCAAGTTTTTAATTTTTTTCTAATGTTTAATGCCACTAATGGCTGATTCAGTTAGTTTTGACGGTCAATCGGTCAAACTTGACGGAAAGGACTAAAATTGATTAACTGACAAAAACTGAGGGACGTATATTGTGAGATGTATTTTTGAGGGACTAAAACTGATTTAGGCTGATAAGTGAGGGACTAGATTAGCAATTATCCCTTTTTCATTTTTCTATTTTTATATGATGGGCTTGAAATTTGTCACCCCTAATTATTACATCCTCATATTATTTCGACATTAAATCATGTCGTGCGCATTTAACTTGGATTGGAATCATCAAAGAAGCTCGAGTTAACATGGAAATCAGATTCAATTTTTTTTTTTCTATCATCGTTAAATAGATTCGTAAATGGTAAAAAATATCATTTTTACAGTTACCAAACTTTCCGTTTCATGTTTGCATCGCCAGACTGATATATAAAATGGGGATAAAAGTATAAAACAAAGCCTCCAAATTGAGCTTGGGTTCTCTTATTGCTCTGCTTTCTTTCGAGCTATATATAATTTCTGGGTCGCCTTTTAGCTGATAGGTCTGTTCAATTTCTGGTTGTTCGATGTGTATTCTAACGACGGATTGTTATTCTTTTTTTCGAATCCTCTTTCTATTTGGGTTTAAGGAAGTAGGGTTTGTGCGAATCGATGACTGTTACTCTGTAGCAGGTTGCAGTGTTGATGGGAGAAGGATATTTTTGTGATTAGCTGTTAAAATGCTTAGGTCTAATTTGATGTTTAATCACTCTCCATAGCGAACTAGATTGATCTTTAAGCTTTATTTCCTCATATTTTTACTCTACACTGTGTGCTCTATTTGTGATTATGTGTGCTTTATCAGAATTCCATGTTATATTTTAGTATGTGTGTTCAGAAAACCATTGGATCGATTTTTTATCAACTCCACCTCCACCCTCCTCTTGAACTCTGTGTGAGTTTGCTATTTCCTTGTGTCATGTGACTCACTCAAATATGTAAAATCTTCATCATTGCTGTAATTTAGTGATGATTTTCGTTACTGTATTTCATGAAGTATTTGATCTTTTCGTACCTTTGGTTTGCTCATCTTAGATACTTATGGTGCTTGATTGTTTGGTTTTAGAAAAACAACCCGTGGGCGTTTTATCTTTATGTAAATATAATGGCTGGGCTTTGTTTTCTGCTAAACAGGTGAAACAGAAGAAGACATTGTGGTACATTTGAAGTGCGGGAAATGGCTGCAATCTCACATGAGGGTACTTCAGCCGAGTGGAGGTCTTTGGACCAAGTTGGGACTTGTACTCCTTCGACTTCTCCGATTCACTGGGACAGCGATGAGGATGAGGATGGACGTGAGTGTTTTTTCCTATGTAAATATTCGTCGGTCATTATTTACATTATCTGATCTTGCATTCTGAAGTTCCACATATGATATTATATTGGTGAAAATTCGTCAATAAGTCGACATCTGTATTATTGCACCTTGCTATTTTCCATGTTGACGTTTGATGTATGTGATGATAAGCATTGAAGGAGGGTATTTTACCTTCTTTGTGGAACATTAGAAAAATTAAAAAACGACTATTATAGCATAACAGACTAAGACAAAAACTCCAAATATTTATATAATGACACTCTGCGCAAGATATAATGGATGGTTTGAATTGAAAGCACCGTAGAACTGTATTTGAGTCCTCTTTTGGTTAGTATGGTAAAATGCTGATTTTTAGAAAATTTAAGGTTTCATGAGAATTATGGCATCATGGCTGTACTTTGTCTTCTTGATTTTCGAGTGAATTATGTATAGCATCTCATTTGTTAAGCCTTGTCACTATCATCCTTCATTTCGTGCCTTTTTGTGATTCAGGACCTAGACCTTCTGAGTTATATGGTAAACATACGTGGAAGATTGAGAAGTATTCACAGATAACGAAAAGAGAACTACGTAGCAATGTCTTTGAGGCTGGAGGCTATAAATGGTCTGGGAGAATCTGTTACTCTTTGCAATCTTTTGATTATATCTGTTCTGTTAAAAGTGGGGCAACGTGATTAGACGTCTGTCCAATCCATTGTGTTCATTATCTAGTCATTGGTACATAAACTGCTTGTCGAGATGTTAAATCGTTGCGGAGGCTGGGTTATATAAATATTGATTTGATCATTGTATCGTTAGTAAGATATCCTCTGTAAGTGAATGCATTTCTTAAAGCAGCATAATAGTATATATTTTTTTTTTTTGGTGTTTATTGCTCATTTGACTCTACCTAGCTAGAGGAATCGTAGTTTTCATCCAATCTAGTTTAAAGAAGTTAAAGTTTGGTATATATCATCGAGTTCTCTGTTTTCTGACGTGACATAGTGCATATTGAGAGCACTTTACCTGAAAATGATTGATCGAAGCATAAAAGTTGGTTCACAGGTATATCTTGATCTATCCACAAGGTTGCGATGTCAGCAACCATCTCTCTTTGTTCCTTTGTGTGGCCAACCATGACAAACTTCTTCCGGGTATAAAGCATTTGAAGCGACAATGATATATGTTTGAATTGAGTGTTCAGTATGTAATGATGATCTGTATTTGCAGGGTGGAGTCATTTTGCACAATTCACAATTGCTGTGGTGAATAAAGATCCTAAGAAGTCCAAATATTCTGGTAGTTGTTAGATAAGTTCGTTCAATTCACCCAGTGGATACATGTTAAGTACTTAAAAACCATTCCTTTTATGGCCAATCCTGGAGATACATTGCACCGTTTCTGGAAGAAGGAGCACGACTGGGGATGGAAGAAGTTTATGGAGCTTTCTAAATTGCAGGATGGGTTCATTGAGCTTGATACTTTGATAATTAAAGCTCAAGTCCAAGTTATAAGGTAATGCGAGACCAATTTGTAGTCGACGTGAATTGAAATAAATACAAGGTACATTTTTGTAATAGTAGCTTCAATATTAAAAGATGTTGAATGGTATTCCCTAAAAACGGTATCAAAGCCAAACTAGACGTTGGGCTCCTTTGCATGAATCCTAATGGCAACCTTTTCAATTCAATGCAACAGGGATTTTGCTTACATGTGAGTGTCATGGAAATAGAATAAAGATTTCATTTTTAATTCATTTTTCACAGCTTAAGCTTTTGGAAGTGGCGAGGCGAGACCCGTATCACATTCTCCTCACACCTCAAACTATTGTTTTGCAATTCCCTTTTTGTCTGTAGCTAGTTGCTTTCTTGTGATTTTCTGTATCTCAGATGAAGTAAGCGATCTTATCGTCGTTTCTTTTTCTGGATGTAAAATGGTCAATATTTCGTTTTGAATTAAATATGTTGGTTGGCAGGGAGAGAGCAGACCGGCCTTTTCGTTGCCTTGACTGTCAATATAGAGGCGAACTTATACGAGTATACCTGACAAATGTAGAGCAGATATGTCGTCGCTTTATGGAAGAGAGACGTGCTAAACTTCGAAAATTTATAGAAGATAGATCAAGATGGTCTAGGTATAGTATGCCCTTTTGTTATTTTTATTTCTTTTGCATGTCCCATTGTACTCTATATGATATATTTTCTTGGGCTTTTTTAAGATAAGGAGTACATTTTAGTTATATCTTTATGACTATGATCTATCTGCTTTCAGATATTTTGCAGCCAATGCATCGAACTCATAGAGGCTTCTTTTATATTTGAATCTACAGAGTGGTTACAAATTCTCCAGTAGTGTGTTTATGTATGTGAATCTATCAACATAAATACTTTGGTGATAATGATTATTCTTTCAAGTTGAAGCTAGGCTGTCGACTGATTTCGGGCTATACTAGTGCTCACAAAACGTGATTACGAATAGACGAACTTGAAATTAATTTTGAGTTTTCCATCCTAATCATAGTTTTTTCGGCTTGCCCTGATAATAGTGTCAGATAGAGGTCAACGTTGCATTAATTCTTGTGATTATCTTTTTTCCATTATAAACTATCTTGTTGACAGCCTACATAGTGAGTTCCTGAAACCAAAATTCAGTAAACAGTAACAATGATTCACCATTTTAAATATGATTGTCAGCTTATGTGCTTTCTGGTCGAGTGTGGCTCCTGATTCCAAACGCCGCATGTCACTAGAGAAAATGGAGTCAATTCTGAAAGTAATCGTCAAGCATTTTTTCATAGAAAAAGAAGTTACCTCCACACTTGTGATGGATGCAATGTACAGTGGTCTCAAGACTCTAGAAAACCAGGAGAAGGGAAAAAATAATGATGCAGAAGAGTCATATGGTACTTTTATTCGTATCGAGGAAGACTCATTTATCTTGGTGGATGACGTGCTACGTTTACTCCAGAATGCTGCTTTGGTTTCATTGCCCCCAAAGGATGAAAAGGGTCCTCAAAATCGTATGAAGGTGAGTAGTATGCTCCTATTGTGGTTTACACATATGTTACTTGTATTCGTTTAGTCGAGCTTATAATAACTACTTGTGTTATATCCTAGACATACTCTCTGGGAAGACATCAGAAAACGTTGTCCTTTATTTAGCGTAATGTCATTGTTCGTTGCCAACCTTGTTCATTTCGGTGTACGATATCATTCTTGAGCTGTTTCTGGTTTCAGGATGGTGCAGCTGGGGATGATTTCAATAAAGACTCTATTGAACGTGATGAGAGGCGGCTTACTGATTTGGGTCGCCAGACTCTTGAAATATTCGTCTTAGGGAAGATTTTCAGGTTATTAATGCAAAACTTTTCATTTTTCATTTTTGGACCACACTTAACCTAACAAGCCTTGGGTCTTCATTGGCTTATGTGAAGGAGCTTATAATCAAGTCCATTCAATATAGGAAAGCTCCTAGATTTGCAGTCATGTTTTTTGCCTATTGATTGCTGCACACTTTATTTACGATCTACTTGTCAACTTGAAGAAATCTGCCACTTATGTTACCCAATGCTGTTTGACCAATGTGTTCTTTTCCTTTGCTTGGCATCTTTGGTTTCAAAAATTATATTCATCCATCTTTGATCTGTATTACTACCAAGTCTAAATATTTCTTGAAATATTGGAGAAAACCGATTCTATCATCCCAGACTGTACTGCTCCGTTATCATGTCCATGTAATTATCTTGCAGAAGCATTCTTATCATTTTCCACGAGATAGATGAAAAAAAAAAAATCTTTATTTCATTTGCTGCCACAGCAAAATTGAAGCCGCATACCAAGAGGATGTTGCTTTCAAAAAACAAGAAGAGCTAATTCGGGAAGAAGAGGAAGCTTGGCTTGCCAAGAAACGTGGTGGTGATAAAGAAAAGAATTCTAAGAAAAAACAGGTTGGTCAAAGTACCTAATACTCAGTGACCTAACATATATTTATATATACGTGAGATAAGATCGTTAACAATTACTGTTGGAAAGTAACAATTTGGATGTTGAGAAAGGTTCCAGACAAAGATCGACTGAAGCTGAGTAGCTTCTGCTCCTATTATTAATAGACAATCTTCCTTTTTTTGGTTGAATGTTGAAGTGGTGTTGCAGTACATGTTTTCCCTCGCATCTCCTTTCACCAATAGATGTTTCTGAAATATTTAAGATCGTGGTGTAAATTCGTAACAACCTCTGCTACAGCTACAACGCATACTCTCTGCGCAGGGAAAACAGAAACATCGCAAAGGAAAAGACAAGACAAAGGACAACAAGACAGTGCTCAAGACAGAACATAATCGTACTATAGAAAGTGACATTATCTTAGAGGCCGAGCCCGAATCTATCCGAGAACCGTTGGATGCTGTCGACAATGTTTCCGAGTTTTCTGATTCTGTAGATCGTGACCATGAAACACTTCTGCCCGACTCAGAAGGTAGAGAAGTGAGTCCCACGAGTTGGGACACGGATACATCGGAGATCAATGGGCTTTCAGACAATGCTTCATCCACTTATTCCTCTGTTTCGGTTCCTTCTCCTCTGACAACCGGTTCTCATTCATATAATAACACGAAGTCACCAAACATGTAAAATGCTTTCCCATCCTCTATCTCTGAATTTTATGTCCTTTTCTCATCGATATCGCCTAGTTTGACTTTTTTCTAATGGTATATTTCCAGACTAAAGAACCATCGTCAGTTCTCTCCCGACAAAAGTGAAGGGATAAGCAAAGATTCTGCTGATAAACAATCTGAGCACACGGTGGTGGAGGAAGGGCATGATAGTAATACCACATCAGGCTCGGCTACTGATGGACCTTGGTCGCAAGTTGCTTCTAGGTCTTTGCAAGATAGGGGTGTGAAGAAATTGGAGCATAACGTAGATGAGAAGGTTTGACGTTTCCTAAATTTTGTTCGATTTTCATGTGATGCCTTGACTGAGACAACAATCTTTTCTTTTCTGATTCATCAGTATAAGTCATTTCTCCATATTTCCAACAGGTCAAAAAATTGACTCTTAGTCGCACAGAATCGCCTAAAGCAGCGAATTTGGCATCCCCGACACAAAGCCCTTCGAAAAGCACGCAGTCAATCGTTCAGACAAAGTTAGCGACGAAGGTTAATACTACGAGCAGCCCACCAACCGCGGTTAATAAACCATCTCCAGACAGTCCTAAACAAGCTGCTGAGGCATCGATTCTAGAGAATTCTTCCCAGCCACCCTCAGAGTTAAAATCAGAGGCGAACAATGTAGCTACTCAGAAATCTAATGAGAAGCCCTCAGAACCTCAACCACGCGTAGTTCGACCCGAAAAGATTCAGACACAACAGCATCCACTGGTAATATCCAGACCGTCGAGTGCTCCTTCAGTTCTCTTGCCAAAACCTGTTGTTTCCTCGGTCACCATGGTCCAACCCAGGCCTTCTCTGTCACGATCGATTAGTGTGGTTGGTCAGCTCGGGCTCGAACAAACTGCAGTGGCAAGCCACGGCTACATTCCACAATCCCATCGAAATGTAATCGCAGGAAATTCGGGTCTTCCTAGCTCGTCGACCTATTCTCAAGACTATCCTTCAATGGGATTCTCCATGCATTCTTTGGCATCATCCTCCCACATTTCTTCAGCCCCTATCAACCCAAACCCAATGAAGCCCAATGTCTCAGTTGGAATGGTTTATGATAATGATCGTAATAACACACTGTTGCAGAATAGACTTCCATGGGTCGATTGGCCTCAAAGGGATAGGAGCCAAAGTCTGCCCAGCAATCTTCTTGCCTCAGTTGTTATCGACGAAAAACCAAGGCTCGATTCATACAATCAGCAGCAGGCGAGTATCTCATCTGGGCTGGCCTACGATTTTCCACACCTCGATATCATCAACGACTTGCTCGATGAAGATCATGGAGTAGGTACAGTGAGTAGAACGAACATGGGCTATCAAAATGTGGTTCATGGTCCGAGCCATTTGAACCGTCTCAACAGTTTTCCTAGCAACCATGGCTCGAACCCGAACCCGTTGGGTTCGACCTCATGTAGGTACGAGAGGACGCTAAGCTATCATAGTGGTGATGCATGGAAACACAGTGCAAGTTCTTATCATGTGAGGTCAGCACAATTTGATCCACGGCCTTACATGAGTGGAGCTGCTCGCATCGATGGTTACGCGTCGAATCAATGGCAAATGAGTGGCGCGAATTCTTCTTCGTTTCCTGGAATTTGGGGCGTGGAAAACGATGGCTATCCTTATAGTGTAGACGGATATTCGACGGGCGGGAATTCGGATGAGGCTGTTCGTCCTACGAATGGTCTTTAGAGCAGCTTTACTATGTAAGGCAAGATTATGTAATGAAAAAGATGGGCTTATTCCTACATAAGTTATCAGATTTGGAGCTGTGGTCTCATAAGGATGTTGTTAGAAAGAGTTATTGTGGTAAATCTAGTTATATTTTATTCTTGGTTGGTTGAGTTTAAGTTAAATCTATCGATTGGGTACATAAATCAATGGGAGTCTTTCTGGGAGAAAAATTAGATATGTTACTGTCTTTGGCGAGGTACAGACTTGCGTTAGGACACGAATGCAATAGATCACTGAACTGAGAATTATATTCATTCAATCTTATTTATTATGTTAGGATACAATCAAGATCCGACTAAACCTTTATGACGAGCGTACCATATTATAAGAACGAAAATGAGCGAACAAAAACCAGCCGATGAAAGGACCACCTGAAAAGGGAAGGAATACAACAGATTTGGTTTCACAACATTAGTTTTTAAGTTGCGACAAATCTCAGACATCAGTTGTGAGTTCATCATAGTAATTTTTCAGCCTGTCTCAAACTTACCCATTTAAACAAGTAGCCATAGCCTTGGTTCCATGTGTATGGTATGTTCATACCGAATATTCCAGCTACTAAAGAAAAGAGACATGCATACAGTCCCCGAACTGGGAAACAGCTCTAGCTGCATCATGTTCATAACTAAAACAGCATCAACATTATGTACTTAGTTGAAAGGACGACAACGAAGGAAATATTCTGTAGTTAGTCGAAAGGGTATACCTGAATCAGCTGGTTTCGATGATTATCAAGCTGAAATGAGAGTGTCATAGAATGCTTGCTTTTATGTTAGTAGATTTTAAAACACCGTGCTCAGTTTTTGCTTGTTCTTTTTACCTGAATATTGATATAGTCTTCTGTATTATCATTGTACTCTCTCAGCTGCACATATAAAACTGAGAACCGTCGAAATACTGCAAGGATAAATCGTTATGCATCACACTATACAGATAGAAGAGACGACTAACCGTGGTTAGTTTATTGAGCGTGCCATCGATTTGCATGAAATACGCCTGGCACAGAAAAAATAACAATTGTCCCCACGAAACCCGAAAGACAAAAGAACGAAAAAATTATTCTCCTTGTACAATCAAGAACGTGTAGTAACATGGCGACGCTTATTTCTTACCTCGAGAAGCATCTCAAGTTCCTCAACATCATTTTCGTCTCCACGAACGGTGGCAACGCTCGCCCTACTGACTCTTGATATTTTGGATGCTATCGTAGGCGAAGCAACTAACCAACTAGCAGCAGCAGAGCCACTCAAAGGTGAGGCGCCGGCCAGTTTTCTAGATAAGTATAGGTCAGCCATGTCATCATCGTCGTCCAAGAGTTGTTCTAGCTCATCTCTAACCTGCATATATAACAAATGGGATATCCCTTTTTCTATACATCAACTCTACGTGTATCGACGATCTACTTAAGGTTTGGAGGCAATTTGTTTCTTCAATCAACACTTAGCCATAACAGAAAGAACTTGGGCATCAGCAAAAGAAGATCTTTGGGCTGAAAGAAGTTGGGTACAGAAGAAGACTCGAAAATCTTTTACCATCAAACTCTACGATAAAAGCGTTGGTCTCTACCTTTTGCACGCGGGCAGTTAGCCTTGTCATTTGACTTTTCAACTTACGCACTCGATCTAAGTTGCGGCTACTAATCTGCAAACAGACAAGTACAACAGGAGATAGGAATTAACATGTTATAGTGAAAAACAGTGATCATAATAATAATTAAACAAGAAGAATCGTGACAGTCATTTCGGATAATGCTCCATTGTATTGAATGGTGACCTAAGAGAGATTAAATGCAAAAACAGAGCACAGGGAAACCATGAATACAGTCCTTTGTTCAAGACAAGGGGTGGGTTCTATCTTAATCATGGAGTAGAACTGAAATATCATTCTTATTAGAACAGAAAAATGAAAACAAATACATTTGATGTAAGCATATCTAGAGCTGGATATACAGCACCCTCTAAGTCGATCGTGCGGGCACTAAGGTGACTACAAATCGCTTCCAAAGCTACCTCAAGAGCCTTGAACTCAAAGGGAAATTCTGCATTTTGAGTAGAAACTCTTCTAATAAATAAGTTGCAAAGAGAAGATCTCGAGAAAGGGGAAGACGGACAATAGATCGATATTCAAGCATAGCAAGGTGAAAAGAGATACCATCTTCTTCGCCAGTTTCGACATCTTGATTTGCATTTAAATCTCTGTCTTCCCCATTCTCGTCCTTTGGCTTTAGTCGCCTTCTAAGGTCCTCCACTACTGGGACAACATTATCATCTAGCGGGTCACGAAGTAACACCTATTAAATGATGACTTAGAACATCACAGTACACATAGTGATGATGGCTTAAGTAGCCTTAAGTTGTGCAAGGCACAAATAAACTCCGTGAAACTCACCTCTTCCGATGTAATTATGGCCTTGATATGCTGCATGCGTAAATGGAAGTATATGTAAGTAAATAGTAAATGAGCTGCCTTAATGCAAACATTTCTCAAGCTATGGACCACGGAAAAATGCTGAAATAGATTCAATCCATCTTACTCTATCGCACAAGATCAAATCAACCATTTATCACTACAAACCTTTCACTGTATTTCACAGTCCACAAATATCAATATCACATGGCAATGGTATGATTCATATAGTAGCCTAAATTGGAATGAAGCTCCCCAAGACCTCAATTAACACAAAGGAAGCAAAATCACGAGAAAGATTTAAGTATTACAAATCCCACAGCACGAAACAAGAAGATACACCCTAAATACTATATGTGGCACCACATAAGAAAAATTGAAGAAAAAAAAAACCCAGAACTTTTACCTCCAAGTTCAAAACAATGGCTCTCTCACGTCCTAATATCGCGGATGGGTACGATAACAATGGATCCAGAATACGAAGATCACGCGCGTGTATCTGCACGCGATGCATGATTGCGTACTTATCCGCGTCTAGAATCAATTCTTCGCCAGAAGAGTCGATCAAAATCCAACTTCTCGACACTTTTGCTCCTTTTTTAGTCAAATTATTCGTATTGTTGTTGTTGTTGTCGACGGGGATCGTATTCCCAGCTTCACCAACCGTCGCCATTATGAAAAAACTTCAAATCAGCACAAAGAGTTGCAGAAAATATAAGCAGAGAATGACGAAAACGAAGTAAATAAGAGAAGACTGTGCTGTGACGCCAACTTGGTTTTGTATTTTCTCAGGAGGGGTTTAACTTAACCATTGGATTGGCGCATGCTTTCTAATTTCATATTTTACCTTTTAAATCTTGCTTACTTTTGACTTATTGTTCTTTTTCTATTTTTTGAGTTATTTATTATTTATTCCCTTCTTTACTTATGGTGATGGAATCATGGAATAATGGGAACTGGCTACCCGCACCAATTAGAGCATAATAATGGCTTAAAATATTGCAAAATTTAAGTTATCCAACATACTATATCTTAGTCGTTTAAATCTGTCGGGATTAGCGAGCCTGCAACTTGCCGGAGCCGCCAGGAACGGCCGGAGAAGGCGGCCAGATGAAGCTGAGTCAAAGAAGCTGAAGATCTGAGCTGATAAGAAGTCGATGAGCATCTGTCGTTGGATCGTTTGGCGCGCGATCGGATGGCTGGAATTTGAAGACAGACGATTTAATCTTGTTCGTCGGATGGCGCGCGAAAGCTATGGACGGCCGAGATGCGATATTAGTTGATCGAGCGGATAATGAATCGCGACCGATAGATCGAAATCAGACGGCTCACCATGAAGGCACAAATTCACTTATAGAGTCGCACGCGACTTATGCTCGATCACGCGATAATGCAAGGCACGTGGCGGTCGGATCAGATACAACGAACGGATGGATTTAATCGCGAGACATGCTTATTTCATGACTTCAGTGTTTAGAGTACGACTAGCCATCTTTGAGCGTCTGTAATTTCGCATAGAGTGAGAATCACGGTAAGGTGTAAACACGAAACTTGTAGAGGGCACGACGGTCTGTAAAGTTCGTGTTGTGATTAATACGAAAGGGAGCTCGGTTGATCCGTGGACGTAGGGCAATTGGGCCGAACCTCGTAAATCTGTCTCAAGTGTGTAAGTGTGTGTGTGTTTAAGTGCTAAATTTCGATTCGACTGCTTAGCTCAACTCGATCCTAATTACTTGCATACATAAAATCTAGATTGAAACCTCGTTCGAGAGGTAGCCGTTTCCCAACAAAATCATTAAAAACCATCAATCTCTAAATTAAATTTGGTCTGCCAATTGCAATTTCAACCAATTATGTTTTATCTACACTTAAAAATGATTGAATAAATGAATTACTAACCCACGTTATAGATAAGAAAACTGCCATTTAATTTCACTTTATTTTTATCTACAATTAATTATAAAAAATCCAAACTGTTCACTTATAAAACAACCTAATATCTTATTTACTATTATTAGTTAATTATTAACTTACTATTTTTAATTAATTTTATTCTACCTTTAATTTTATTTCTTTTTTAATTATAACATGGTATTATAATACACGCATTTCACCATGCAAGAATACTACTCTAATATAATAAATATATCCCCAACAACATCCAATTGCAAGGTAAACGGGGGATTATAGTCTACCATCATATTATGCCCAATGATAAAATAATTATTTTGATGCATTGAGCGCAACAGAACACGTCATCAACCAAAACCTAATATCTATTCTAATTATATAAAAGAGTTGGTTGTCTAAAAATTGTCAATTCGGTCTGTCATCATTTTATATAATTTAGTCCCTCTGTTTGTAATTTAATTAATTTAATAAGTTATCATTTAACTTCTAACTTTCTTAGTTATCGTAATTATACCCCAACACATTAGTTTCACTTTATATATTTAAATTAAATTTCATTATTAAATATGAAATATTATAAATATCAAAATTGAAGAAACATAAATATAATGATTTTTTAGGCACACGCATAGAGAGTGCGAAAAATACTAGATATGAATTCATCAGATATGACATGCAAATACTACTAGCTCGATTAACAATATGTGATTAATTAAAACTGATCGCAATATTTACGGGCAACATAATCACTTCATCAACTATAATTATGCATGTTTTATCATCGAGCTACAAAATATCAAGTACAAGACTTCAAATAATATATATATATATATATATATATATATAATAAATACGTTTTGTTAATTATATAGTTGCAATTACTTTTGCATTATAGTATGAATTTCACTAGTCACATTGCCCTCGCCTCACTAGAAAAGAAAGCGAGAACCCCGACGAACGGCGCGTTGATATAAGTCGTCGGCTCGGTCTGCTGATAATTACCCCTTTCGTCCGCGAACCCATCCTTATCGTCCGGCCCGCCCACCACCGCCCCGATCAGAACATTTGGGTTGGGCAAGTCCGACCCGAAGTACTGTGACCCGTCGGTGCAGCCAACCCGGCCCGGTTGGTCGCGGATCGAGGGGACCGAAGATCCCCTATGGTGGATGTGTTGAGGGTACTTCTGTCCGAACCCTACCATGTAAGACATATTCATGGGATTGTCTCCCAATACGTAGTCGGTTTGGTTTCTCGCAAGCTCGACGAGCGCGTCCGAAGCACCGCATGGCGTCGCTTCTCCTCCGCCATGCGCGTTTTTTAGGTATTTGGCGTACGCTAATAAGAGGAAGCTCATCGTCGTTACGCATTGGAGGTTGCTTGCGCTTCCTTTGTAGAGTAGCCCGCCTGACAAAATAAAATCGTTGAAAGTATAATATATGTTAAATTAAAATACGAGTTTTTAGCTGGAGTCGTCATTAAACATATAGTATCAGAGTTCAGAATAAGGAGCGGTCAACCTAAACTTGGGGTGTGCTCGAAATATAATTTATATAAAATTAAAACATGTGATACATTACGTTCAAACTTAAACTTTTAGGTGAAGTAATGGTCAGTTAACATACCCGGCGTGTATTGGGCTTGGAGAGTAGGAGATCCCGGCATGACGGAGCATACGTAGTTGTCTGAATGTGCTTTGTAGGGTTGAAATTCTTGAATATTCTGCTCGAGGAATCCCTGGCCGGCCAACCAAAACGATAGAAAAATCAATATAAATATAACCATGAATATCATACTATATATTATAATGTCTAGAATAGATGGAATATGATACCCCGGCGAGCAAAACTTTCGTCCCGGCCCTTTTATCGTCCCAACCAAACGTGTAATCGTCTTCGTCTCCTCCCATTGCGTGCTCGTTCGACTTAATGTAAGCCATGTACGTATCATTCTTCGAAGCTCGGTATAGCCATGACGCTCCCCACAAAAGCTCATCCTAAAAACTCAGCATTTTTGCGATTGCAATTTCATGATAAATGTGTGTGTATACATCATACATGCTATGTGAAAGCATGAGGCATGTTTATGGCTTACGAGGAATCCCGAGTATGAACAGTAGAATGGGCAGACCGCCGAGCCAAGCGAGTCGCTGTAAGACCCTCTGTATTTGTCTGCAAAATCGAACACTTGTGCTGCAGTTGTCAGCAGCCTGTCTGAATATTCGGGGTCAGAGTCTCCGAACACCATCGAAGCAGCGGCTAAAGCGGCCGCGGTCTCACCCGCCACGTCAGACCCGGGATTTCGTGTCGAGACTTTGTACACAGTGCGGGGTGTGTCCATGTCTTCGGGCCTCTCCCAACAACGGTGGTCCGCGTATGGATCTCCCACCTTAATAATCACCCAAACTTAATATTTTATTTTCAACGTACCACATCGGTTTTTAATTCGATAAATTGGGTTTTCTTACATAAATTGTCAGCTCTATTCTAAAACCAATTGATGTTAAGCGAATAATACTCATTGAATGTTTAAGATCTCTTCTAGCCCAAACCCAATAGCAAGCCATATGAGATCCCACTCTAAAAACCAGTTGGCAATAGATTGAATATTCATATGCTTTTATATATGTATGCGTAATTATTTCATTTATCCAATATGAGATTGAATTTGATGCCCCAACATATTATAAATGTGGGTTGATATCATATTAAGAAATATGACGAACAATCCCATGCGGTCGTTCGCGTTTTAATTTAAGGGTTTAGGGTTTGGGGTTTTCGATCACCTGTATGTATAAGGTGTCTGATGTAGCAGTTGCTGCCTTTAGAAGGTAATCAGTAGCCCAGCGCACTGCCTGCTTAGCATATTCGAGCTGAGTGACGTTCATCGAGTCGCCGAACTCGATCACGCTCCATGCGAGCGTTGTGGTCGTGAAAGCCATTGGCAAGCCAAACTTCACGTTGTCCCCGGCGTCGTAATACCCTCCGACGAGATCGACCTTTGGACCAATTTTCAAGAAAATAAGGCGAAATTAGTACAACATATGAGGCGCAATATGTTAGTTACACTACGTACGTGGTCGTCGGAGCCATCGGATAGGCCGGAATTGCCCCTCCATTTGAGACGTTGGTTTGCGGGCAATGGACCCGAGCGCTGACCCTCGAAGAAAATAATCGATTTTTCGAGGGCGTCTTTGTAATCTTCGGTGGTGAATGATGAGGAACACGAGAGGATGAGGAGGATTAGCGTCGTGGTGAAAACATGAACTTTAGAAGACTCCATTTTTTATGCTTTCGCAAAACCTCGTATTATTACAGCAAATGCAAGTGAAGTTACTTGGGGATGTTGATGAAGCACCCGCATATATATAGAGAAAAAATAAACAAATAAAGAAAGCCATCGATAATTTAGTAAGGGATCTCGCCTACGCCATATCGGACAACATGCTCTCCAAGCACAACGTCGAAAGAAAACTTCATTAAAGACATTGAATAAAAAAGGCAAAAGAGTATTCGTTACACCAATTCTCCATATTGTTGCATGGTTCACACAAGATTATTTCAAATCATGGCATGTGTTGAATATTATATTTGTGGTTGATCGCGTGCGTGTATGTTTAAATAAATGTTTGTGCGAATACGTCAAGTAATAATTAAAACGAATATATTATAACTAGAATCGCGCGCGATAGGCAGTGTACCTATCGTTTGTAATATAGTTATAGTGAATATCCGAGTATCGATCACGAGGAATAAATTGATTACTAGTATTGACCTATCGATTCGATATTTAACCTAAATAAAATAGCAGGATTTGTTTATATTATGAACTAATTTAACAACGCAACTTAAAGGATTGGAAGACGAGGAGGCCCAACTAGAAATAGTAAGAGTGACTTAAGGTGACAAAAATGTGTTCGGGGTTAGAATCCCGAAGAGTGTTGTCGGCTAAGACTACGGAATATCGCTCCGACGTGATTATCGACTAAATCGCAGTAATTTCCTACCCACTCACGGATTTGCTGTCGCCCTAAACGTTCGTGGGGATCTAAGTTCAGCGATTACTATATTGCGAGGATCGAGTATTTGCTGTCGCCCTATACTCGAATCCTAACGTCTACGAACGGCCTAATCGTTATTTAGCTGTCGCCCTAAACGATATACCACACATTCATATCAACACATAGACATATTGATACGAAGAAACAATATCATAGAACGATAAATAGTCGAATACACGTGTTCACGATTATCCTACGCCTTAACTACGACATAACCCAACGTTCATCTACTCCCGAACACACAAGAGGATTAGCTACTCATATTAAGCATAACAACAACGAGATTTAAGGGAAACGAGGATAGAGAACTCATAAAAACTTCCCTAAGAAGTGAATATGGCGTTTCCGAGGTGGAGCTCTCGTTCCTCGATCGACCGGGTGTGGCTACGTTGTTGGATCGTCCCTTGAGCTTCTCCGAATCACAGGGCTAATTCTAGTGTTCTTCCTTCTCTTCTTTGCTTTAAGTTTTCGTCCCTATGAGGTTGTCCTTGAGTTCTGAGTAGAGCCCCCCTTTTATGCTTCGAAAATGGGCTAAAACCCTGCATTTTGGCACGTTCACGGCCTCTTAACGGGCCTTCACGGCCGTGACGGCGGCTTAAACCCTAAATATTGACTCTCTGGAGAGGGTCACGGCCTCTTGCATATAGGTTCACGGCCGTGACAGTGAATAGCATAGCGGTGCTTAGTCTCTGCCGCGAGTCACGGCCTTTGACATGAGTATTCACGGCCGTGACACGTTCCTTAAAACTCTCTGTCCACGTTCACGGCTTCTTACATAAGCGTTCACGGCTGCGACACTGGATCTTGAGCTCACTGCCCACGTTCACGGCCTTGTGCAAGGTGATTCACGGCCGTGACTGTTGGGACTTTTTCTCCTTAGGCTTACTGCCCTCGTTCACGGCCTCTTGCAAGATCGTTCACGGCCGTGACTTATTACTGGCAGCTTCAAACTTTGCCGTTTTCGCGTCGTTTTCGCCTCGTTTTCGTTCCTCTTCTCTCGATAATCATTCGAAGGTCCTACAATATTTAAATGAGTGTAAATAGAGCCAATAAATGCATGGAATGATCAAAAGTTTCCTATTATAACCCAAATAAACATTACAATAAACGTATTAAAATACGTTTATCAAACCTCCCCACACTTAAGCTTTTGCTTGTCCTCAAGCAAATTAGAAGCAAGAAAAGGGTATCATGATAACGGCACGACCATTCGCATTTCACCAACGCAGATGGAAAACACAAAATGGAATCAAGCGAGCAATTATGGACACTGCAACAATAATAAGCACTTATCAACACGAATTTCCTTAGCACTACTAATCGATATCCACACCTCACAGGGATTCACTCAAATCACTCAGTGTATAGGCTAATAAATCGGTGAATCACTCAATTCATGCAATAATCTAGTCTAAACCATATGCTTGCAAGTCAATCGCACGTCTACTACTTAAAGCAGTTAGCATGAATCAGAAGGTCTTTTTCGGGTTTAATGGGTTCAGATAGTAATGAGGTGGTAGTGGTATCACAGATGAGTAGCAGTCACGTCGGTTTCATGTCATTGTCTAAAGCGCGCCATGATCAACCCTTTTGTTTACGCCGTCTTCATATTTCTCTTATTTTTGCTGCGTTCCACTAAGCCTTTCTTCTTTCAAGTCTCGAAATGAGGAGATGATGTGGAATTCACGAGACCGGAAGATTATCGAAGGAAAGGTTCTTTTTTTTTTCTCGCAACAGCTTATCCTCGTTCCACTTCGTTTTTTTCTCTCTCTTTTTTTTTTCATATTGAGGCGTTCTCCACTGCTTTCGGCGTTGTCTCGGATTTGTCGGGTGGTATCCGACTCGCTTTTCGACTTTGACATTCAACCTTCAATTCCGCTAAACTCGGGTTCAGATGATCTCTGGAGGCTTATTTAGGTCAGAGGGTTATGATATACGAGGTTAAGAAATAAAAAGGCTTAGGCACAAAGTGGTTAACTACGGTGATCAGTCGTGGTTGGGAACTTTGGCCATGGACTTATTTCCTAATGCATTCGTCATGTTCATACAAAACACACTCTAAAGCAATTTCAATGCGTATCAAACAAGCAAGTTCTAGCGAGACGTAAATTATGCACTACTCACACAACCAAGAAAAATGAGCAAAAGCTCGTCAGCTCAAACTCTCACAACGGAACATGGGTTATGTGTGTGAATCTCTCAAAGTAGCACTATATCTATTCATGCTGAAAAGATTAAATCACTGATGCATGTCCTTATCGCTCACTAGACTCCCTAATGTGCAATCTAAATTCGAGATGAACGCAAACAATCATGCCAAACTTCTATAGATTTAAAAGCCAAAACACGTCATAAAAATTTTTTCACGTAACTTTTCAACAATATTCCTTAACAAAATTCCCCCTCCCCACACTTGAGATGCACGTTGTCCCCAACGTGTAAAATCAAGAAGAAGAAGGTAAAAGAAGTTGAAAAGAACGTGACTTCCCTGAAAAAAAAATTGGCGTGGTCCTGCCTCGAGCATTTGATGTAGTTGAACATGGTTGTTGCTTCTGAGTTTGACATATTTTGTGTCGTAGTTCGAAGTCGTGTCACGTTTCCTGAAAATACTCAAAAGAAAATTAAACGCACATAGAAAATATTAAAACATAACAAATTAAGTCTTAGTCATCACAAGTGACTTAAGTACTAGACCAACAGAAAAGAGTACGAATAGAAAAACATAACAAAATAAATAACACTAAGGTGGTGGTGGGGGTGATGGTGGCCGCGGCCGAGGGTGAGCCATCGATTCTTGAGCAAGCCGGACCGACTCCTGTGTATGCTTCATCGCGTTCTCCATGGCCTGAAGAGCCAGCTCGTATCGGTGTTGCTCTTCGCGATAGCGCCGGTGGGCTTCTTCGTTTCGGCGCTCATACTCTTCCTGGCGCCGTCGTGTCTCCTCATCGCGTCGAATGACATCCTCGTTGTAGCGTAGCATTTCTTGGCGCAATGATTGAAAGTCTGCGACTGACGCGTAATGACCGACCCCTGATGACTCGCCCTCGTGATAGCCAGAGGAATGGGAAGGACCGGCAGTGTCGGGGGAATTTTTTTTTTTTTTTTATGCAGCCCGACTATGTCACGGCCGTGAATGAACATTCACAGGCCGTGAGTCGGGGCAGTGCGTTTGTAAAGCAATACGTTCACGGCCGTGAATAACAATTCACAGGCCGTGAATGAGGGCAGAAGGTAGCATTCGTATCATTCACGGCCGTGACGAATATGTCATGGGCCGTGAATTATATTTATTTATTTATTTATTATTTTTTTTTAAATATATATTATTTTTTTTTATTTTTAATATATATTATATTTTATTTTATTTATTTATTATTTTTTTTATATATAATTTTTTTAATTTAATTTAATTAATTTTTTTATTATTATTTTTTTAATTTTTTTTTTATTTATATATATATATATTTTTTTTTAATTATAACCCGTCCGAGTCACGGCCGTGAATGTGGATCAACAAGCCGTGACTCCGGGCAGTGTATGAGTAAAGTATTGTTCACGGCCGCGACTCAGTAAGTCAAAGGCCGTGAATGCAGGCAGCGTGCGACATGGGAAGTCCTTCACGGCCGTGATTGGTTAAGCAAATTGCCGTGAAGAGCGACAGTGGGTTAACTAAGGTAATTCACGGCCGTGGCTTCGTTGTACTGGGCCGTGAATATGATTTTTCCTCTTTTTTTTTTAATTACTTTTTTTTTATGATTATTATTATTTAACATATATTTGAAATATGATTGACACGCAATCGACGAATTTTTTCGAGAATGATTTGCGCGAGGAAAAATCTTGTAATCGACAAGAGAAATATCACTTCCTCACGCGGCGTCAAATCTTCCAAGTCAAAAATTCGTCTGTATCATTTAATGGATTGCCGGGTATGATAATGATATTTTTGTGCCATTTGTGCCTATAAATAGACATTGGTGGAACAACACAATATCATCATCTACCCTAAATCTCACGTCTTTAACAATCTTATTTTCGATATTCAGAGTTAGCTAGTCACAATGAATTGGGGACAGCAGCAAGGTCGTGAGGATGAGAGTGAGGAATATGCAAGGATTCGTCGTAATTTAGATATGGTATCACTCTACCTTGCTCTTCTTTTGGGCTTGTTTGGAGTTTTACTTGCTTTTGTGTGTTGGGTTATCACAAGGTGCACTTGTGTGTAACCTGCCCTTATGAAGCGAAATAAACTATTGCTCTATCTTTTGTGTTATTTGCAGTTTTAAGTTGCTTTTGTGTTGGACCTTCACACGTTGTACTGGTATTGTAACCATCTTTTGAAGTAAAACTATCGTTCTATCTCATCTTTCGATTCTGCGTTGTACCCATCTTCAATGTTTGTAATAAACTTATTATTAATTAAATATTACTGTTATTATTATTGTTGTTAGTATTGTTTATTTAATTTATATATATATATATATATATATATATTTTAGATAGATTTTTTTTATATATATACCTAAAACATAAAATAGAAATACCTGGGTTGCCTCCCAAGAAGCGCTTCTTTAACGTCTTGAGCTGGACGTAGTCGAGCAAGCCTTCAAGGTGGTTTGGAAAAATGGTTGGAGGGGAATGTCATCGGTGGTTTTGGACCGTCCTCGGGAAAATCGCAAGTGAAGTGGTTTGGCTGCCGCTCAAACTCTAAAAGCGGTGGTCCGTCGATCAACCGCATCTCTTTGTTCTCCTCTTTGCTTCCCTCGATTATCCTCGTGTCTTTCTTCTCGATAACCTGCAATAAACTTGAAAAAGACATAGAAGAATTTTGATCAATAAAAGCAGGATAGGAATAATTATTTTCATGCTTGCTGAAATCATCATTCTTAGTTTCCGCCATGCAAAATGTTACTTTCTCTCCATCTATAGTAAACGTCAAGCTGCCGTTTTTAACATCTATCATGGTTTCTCCAGTGGCTAGAAATGGTCTCCCTAAGATCAAAGGTACATTCTCATCTTCCTTCATATCAAGAATAACAAAATCCGCTGGAATAATAAACTTATTAACCTTGACTAACACATCCTCTATAATACCCCTAGGATACGTAATAGATCTATCCGCTAGTTGTATACTCATCCTAATGGGTTTGGGTTCACCTAAACCAAGCTTCTTAAACATAGAATAAGGCATCAAATTAATACTAGCACCTAAATCAACAAATGCCTTATGAATATATAAATTTCCTATAAGACAAGGTATAGTGAAACTCCCTGGATCCTTTAACTTCTTCGGGATATTCATTTGCACGACGGCAGAGCACTCCCCTCGAAGACAATTAGCAGCAACATCTTCGAGCTTGCGTTTGTTCGTGAGTAAGTCCTTGAGGTATTTCACACATCGAGGTATCTGTTGAAGGACTTCGACGAGCGGTAAGTTAATATGTAGTTGCTTGAAAAGAGAAAGAAATTTACCGAACTCGTCGTCAACAATATATTTCTTTGGTTGAAACGCCTTGACAGATGGTGTAGTCACGACCTCCATCTCCTTGTCGACTTTCTCTTCCTCGACACGATTGACCGGCTTCACTTCCTTCTTGGTGCGTTGTTCCTCTAAGTATGTACCAAATGGTTCGTCAGTCATCGCCCTTGTTAACCTAGCCGGATATGGAATCTTCGGTGTGTAAGAATTGACTGGTGGTCTTGGAGCCATCCCCTCCTCCTTTTCTTTTCCATGCGCGTTCTCCTCCTTTTCAAGTTCGACCTCCCTCAACCGAGCTGGATATGGAATCTTTGGTTGGTACGGCTTCACGAATGGTCGCGCATTTCCTTTGTCAGCCTTGACCTTCTCGACATCGTTGTCTTTGCTTTCCTCCGCTTTTAGCTCGTCGTGGCTCTCGAAATCTGTTGTCTTCTTTGAATTCTGCTTGGCGGGTACTTCTTGCAATTCTCTCTCGCTTATCAGGGTTACCGCGTTGCAATACTCCTTAGGGTTTGGCTCGGTGTAGCTCGGGAGTGATCCTTGATTTCGTCCTGCCATTTGCTTTGCTAACTGGCCCACTTGCTGCTCCAATTTCTTGATAGAGGCGTCGGTGTTCTGGGCACGTACTTCTATGTACTCTTCTATCTTATTCATTCGACTCTCGTGGGCTTGAGTGATGTTGCTGAAATTTGTGAGGAGCGTCTTCATCATATCCTTCATCTCCCGTATATCATCGGATTCCGACCCTGCAGACGCGTTCTGATACGGACGTGATGTTCCTGCTTGGAAACCAGATGGTCTAGGTTGAAATCCTGGTGGCCCTTGCCCATGGTGGTTTTGGTTCCCATACGATAGATTTGGATGTGCTCGAGGTTGAAAACTCCGCTGGCCTTGGTAATTCCCCATATAGTCCACGTGTTCCAGTGATTGTCCGACTTGGCACTCTGAGGTTTCATGAGCTGCGCCACAAATCTCGCATTGTGGTGTATACGGCTTCTGAGGCGATGGGCTTGTCATCACGGCATGTACTGGCTGTGTTTGCCCGGCCTTTGGAAGTAGTGTGTTGATCACCGTCTGGAGCTGAAAATTGGTAGTTGCAATCTGTTGTTGCAACGCCTCAATCTTGGCATGTGTAGCAGTCTCCTCGCTCACCCCAAACACTCCTGGAGTCTTTATCCTCGTGTTGCCTCTCATGAAGTTGTTTCTCGAGTAATCTTCGATTAGATTCCAAGCGTCTGTGGCATTGAGCTTCACGAGCCCTCCTCCCGCGGCTCCGTCTAGCATATGAACGGTTTGATCATTGAGGCCCTCGTGGAATCGGTTGATCATAGCAGCTTTCGACATCCCGTGTTGTGGGCATTTCTTCAATAAGGATTTGTATCGCTCCCACACTTCGTAAATTTCTCTGAATCCGTCTGGTGAAAAAGGGAAATCTCCGTCTTCAACCGTAATACCTTTTGCAGTGGGAAGTAATGGCCGATGAATGCTGCTCGTAGTTCTTCCCACGTAGTGATCGATTTGGGCGGTAACATCTCCAACCAATCCTTCGCCCTGTACTTGAGTGAGAATGGAAACAACATTTGTTTAATCGCATCACTCGGGACCCCATTAATCTTAATGGTGTCTGTTACTGTAAGAAAAGCCTTCAGGTGGGAGTACGGATCATCATCGGGATTTCCTTCAAACTGGGCCGTCTGAAAGATCATCTGAAGCCAGGCGTGCTTCAGCTCGAAATTGTTGTTCTCGATCGGCGGAATAACGATTGCTGATTCAGTTCCGCCGAGGGAGGCACTCTTGAGTAGGTCTTGTAGAGATTGTTCCTCTTCTTGGTCCTGGTGGACCGGTACTCTGCGTTCAGCCATCTCGACTTCTGTCTCTCGACCGTCTACAGATGCCTCTGTTCGAGAATTCTCTGCCGACTCCTGAGAGTTGTCCTCTGAGTAGCTTACTAACGCTTCTTGATAGTTACTAGCCGTGCCTTCTGAATTGTATCTGAGCTGCCTTCGCAATTTCCGCTCGAAATCTGGATCTCCTTCAACAATTGGACCTGATGGGTGGCTTCGGGTCATCCACCGTCAAACAGTACCTTCAATGAGTGAAAACGAAATTTAGCGAAGAACTAGACAAATACGTTGAAAAGGTAACGAAACTAATAATGATGTAGAAACAAATAACGCATTAACGAACGATTGAGAAAATGTAAAAAAATGTCTAAATTACCGAACTAGGGTGTTCCTAATATCAATCTACTCCCCGGCAACGGCGCCAAAAACTTGATCGCGTGCGTGTATGTTTAAATAAATGTTTGTGCGAATACGTCAAGTAATAATTAAAACGAATATATTATAACTAGAATCACGCGCGATAGGCAGTGTACCTATCGTTTGTAATATAGTTATAGTGAATATCCGAGTATCGATCACGAGGAATAAATTGATTACTAGTATTGACCTATCGATTCGATATTTAACCTAAATAAAATAGCAGGATTTGTTTATATTATGAACTAATTTAACAACGCAACTTAAAGGATTGGAAGACGAGGAGGCCCAACTAGAAATAGTAAGAGTGACTTAAGGTGACAAAAATGTGTTCGGGGTTCGAATCCCGAAGAGTGTTGTCGGCTAAGACTACGGAATATCGCTCCGACGTGATTATCGACTAAATCGCAGTAATTTCCTACCCACTCACGGATTTGCTGTCGCCCTAAACGTTCGTGGGGATCTAAGTTCAGCGATTACTATATTGCGAGGATCGAATATTTGCTGTCGCCCTATACTCGAATCCTAACGTCTACGAACGGCCTAAACGTTATTTAGCTGTCGCCCTAAACGATATACCACACATTCATATCAACACATAGACATATTGATACGAAGAAACAATATCATAGAACGATAAATAGTCGAATACACGTGTTCACGATTATCCTACGCCTTAACTACGACATAACCCAACGTTCATCTACTCCCGAACACACAAGAGGATTAGCTACTCATATTAAGCATAACAACAACGAGATTTAAGGGAAACGAGGATAGAGAACTCATAAAAACTTCCCTAAGAAGTGAATATGGCGTTTCCGAGGTGGAGCTCTCGTTCCTCGATCGACCGGGTGTGGCTACGTTGTTGGATCGTCCCTTGAGCTTCTCCGAATCACAGGGCTAATTCTAGTGTTCTTCCTTCTCTTCTTTGCTTTAAGTTTTCGTCCCTATGAGGTTGTCCTTGAGTTCTGAGTAGAGCCCCCCTTTTATGCTTCGAAAATGGGCTAAAACCCTGCATTTTGGCACGTTCACGGCCTCTTAACGGGCCTTCACGGCCGTGACGGAGGCTGAAAACCCTATTTCTTGACTTTCTGGCATGAGTCACGGCCTCGTGCAACATGCTTCACGGCCGTGACGGCGGCTTAAACCCTAAATATTGACTCTCTGGAGAGGGTCACGGCCTCTTGCATATAGGTTCACGGCCGTGACAGTGAATAGCATAGCGGTGCTTAGTCTCTGCCGCGAGTCACGGCCTTTGACATGAGTATTCACGGCCGTGACACGTTCCTTAAAACTCTCTGTCCACGTTCACGGCTTCTTACATAAGCGTTCACGGCCGCGACACTGGATCTTGAGCTCACTGCCCACGTTCACGGCCTTGTGCAAGGTGATTCACGGCCGTGACTGTTGGGACTTTTTCTCCTTAGGCTTACTGCCCTCGTTCACGGCCTCTTGCAAGATCGTTCACGGCCGTGACTTATTACTGGCAGCTTCAAACTTTGCCGTTTTCGCGTCGTTTTCGTTCCTCTTCTCTCGATAATCATTCGAAAGTCCTACAATATTTAAATGAGTGTAAATAGAGCCAATAAATGCATGGAATGATCAAAAGTTTCCTATTATAACCCAAATAAACATAACAATAAACGTATTAAAATACGTTTATCAGTGGTTTATATATTTTTCCATTGTTTTTGTGGTAATAATATAAAGGGGAACTAAATAACAGACGAAACGGATTCACACGAATGATTCACCAGATTCCCGACATGTTGTACTTCAATAGAAAATGAACTTTTGTAGGATTCATTTGAAAGTCATGCGATGTTGTGGCGGATAAGGAAATCGGTGCACAATTAAACCGAATCCTAATAATCGATTAAAAAGAGTCCAACTTTCCCATGACGAATATAGTAAAGAAATAAAAGTGACAAAAGAAAAAGGGTGTTTATCGTATAATTAAGCAAGATTGTTAATGTAATGTTTATTTAACGTTAGTTCAATTTTTATTTATTTTGAATGAAATATTCCCATGATATAGGTGGTTAACAAAAATCTATCGGGAATCTAAGTGGTTTTTTATTATACAATCTCAAACTTAAAGAAAAATGAATTTGGTAACACAACACCCTTTTCATTATTATCAGAGTTTATTAATAGTGTTGGATTATTATATAATCCAGCTCACGATATCAAATAAAGTTCTAAAAATAATCATTCGAAATTATATATTTTCTATTTTATAGACTTGCTAACAATTATTTTATAGGATGAAAATAGTGTTTTCTATGAAATTCACCTCAACATATTTGTTAGTGTTATCCGAATCAATTCAATACAAGGAATAAAACCTCCGCTCGCGTAATATGAGAGTAAAATAGCAATTATTAGACATTTCCATGTTACTTTGTTATTGTCCATAATTACCTAATATGATATTTAAAGAACAAATGCCATTGATATAAGTTATGTCGCACATTAATTGTATATGATAAATGAAGTATTAAGTTTAAAGATACAAATAAAAGCCCTCAACATGCATGTTACTGGTCTATATTTAACTAATATGTTATTTAAAGACAAACACCATTGATGTAAGTTATGCTGCATATTCATTGTATATGACAAATGAAGTAATCAAGTCCATACAAGTTGATATAAACCCCTGAACATACATGTTAATTGTCCATATTTAACTAATATGTTATTTAAAGAACAAATGCCGTTGATATAAAGTTATGTCGCATCCTCATTGTATATGATAAATAAAGTATTAAGTATATACATCTAGATAAAAACCCTCAGCAATTGGTCCATAATCATATTAACTACTATGTTATTTAAAGGACACGTCACTGATGCAAGTTATGCGACATATTCATTGTATATGATAAACGAAGAATTGGCTATTGATTCTATAAAAAAAATATAAAAAATCCTTCAACTTAAGTTATGTTAATGATATTGTTTAGAAATATTGAAAACAATCATTTACTTATCGTTTGTGCTGCAGCGGCAACTTTATAGATGACGACAGAGAGTTTAATGTCATCGATGTGATTCCTATATGTAAATTGTGGTTGTCTAAATTGGATGATTATTTGTTGACATCTATATGTGAATTGATGATAGTTTTACTTTTCAAATAATAAATTAAAAAAAATATTATGTTGTTAATGGGCATTTGTGCCCCGCCTTGTGCCTATCGAAATTTCAGTATGTATTATATATTGGGATCGGATCCTACGTCCCACTTTATTTTCCCATATATATGTATACTTATATGAGCCAAAATTGCGAAAAATGAATTTTGTCGGATTAGAGGATGCGATTTTTGTGCGACCACTCGATAAATGTAATATTATAAATATATACATCTCTCTTAACAATATAGTAAAAATTAATTCGTCAAAGATACATTTCATACCATGTGTCTTTAGTAACTTCCAGTCGGTCAAAATTTTCATCTTGCAAATAATTTCAACAAATCATACTACAAAAGTTATAAAGAAATGCATAACCTATCAAATATCATATTACGCTTTATTATTTTATAAGTGTTACGCTTTGAAAAAAGTTAAGACAAAAATTTTACAAAATATTGCAAAGGTGGTCGTGCCGGAGTGGTTATCGGGCATGACTAGAAATCATGTGGGCTTTGCCCGCGCAAGTTCGAATCCTGCCGACCACGTTTAGTTTTATTTTTGTGTTCTTTCCTCTTTTTTTTTTTAAACTTGGACTAAATTGACGTACACAGATCACTAGAGGACTAAACTTAAACATATTCAAACGTTTGGACCCACAATGTCATTTAATAAATCCTCCGCAAAAATCAAATCAAAAGTACGTCGTCGTCGTCATCTTCCTTCCTCTGGCGCTCAAATTCCATTTCAAATTCTCCAAAAAACCCTTACAATGCCACGTAGAAAACCTCAATTTCCGCGGCCGCATCCTCCGCCACAGCCGTCGGTCGGTTCCCTCAAGCTCACATTCGATAAGGGCCCGTTATCGGGTCAAACAAGCCTGTTCAACCCTGGGTCGACCATCAACCTCGGTCGCATCGCACGCGGCAACACGATATCGGTCAAAGATTCTGGTATTTCCTCGAAGCACTTACGAATCCGAATCGAAGATTCTGGGTCGGGTCAGTTCTGGGCCGTCACTGACCTCGGATCTTCGAATGGCACCTTTTTGAACGAGTCTGATATCGAGGTTTCGATTCCGGTTAGGATCTTCGAAGGAGATGTGTTGAAGATCGGCGAGGAGACTACGATTAGAGTCGAATTTGTTGAAACAGACGATGCGAATGGGAACAATTTGAGTAGGAAGGAAAATGTTAGGAATAAAAGGGCGAAAATCGAGGAGTTGTCTGTGATTGATGAGGTTTCTGATTTGGGGTTAGGGTATCGGAATGAAAATGGTGGAGAAGAAGTGAATGCTAACTCCATTGCAGGAAGAGCAGCATGTGGTGTTGAAAAAGGCCAAGCAATTGTTAATGAAATTGAGGCAAATAAAGGGAAGAAAGTTGGCATTCGAGGGAGACCAAAGAATTCGAAAAAGAGCAAAGATGTGAATATATCGACAGGCGATGTTGGCGGGACAAGCGAGATAGTTGCAGAATTTGGTAGGAGAGTTACAAGAAATTCAAAGAAGGTTGATGAGACTTTGATCAGTTCAACTTCAACATCAGTCAATGGTGTGGAAACTAATGTAGTGGGAGGAGTAGAAATGGTTAGTAGCATGAGAAGGACAAGGAGTTGTAGGAAAGCAAAAAACACAGTTGATATTGGAAACGATTATCCTAGCGCGTTTGAAGGTAGAGAAATGGGAAATGTCACGAGGGGCAGGAAAAAAAGGTCACTAAATGAAGCATCTTTAGAGGAAGGTGACATAGGTAATGGCGATGAAGAGGAAAGAATGAGCATCGAAAAGCAATGTGAGACTGAAGTTTCTGGGAATTCGATCTCAGATTTGGAGAAGATGAGCTTAGGGGAATGGTTAGACTATTTAGAAATTCATCTGCCCAAACAAATCGTCGATGCCACCGAAGAGATGATCGTTGAGATGAGGCGTAAAGCTGAAGGGCTACACAAGTTTATGTCGAAGCAAAAGAACGATATGGAAAATGGTGAGGCTGATGTGTAGTAACAGAGTAAGCTTCTCTTTGTTCTGTGTGATTTCTTTTATGTTCATGGAGAGTGTTTTAAGCTATTGTGGGCCTTTTGTGTCGATTGGGGCCCAATAATTAGAGTTGTATTTCAAGCCCAGAAGTGCCTTCGTAGAATGTTATACCTCTTTTATCTATCTACCTTATCTATGCTATCTATATTATTATCTATACTATTATATAATTGGGGAGAGGGGGATACAAACTGCCAAATCAAAATTGATTTGGTCTGTAGTTTTTAATTAATAATATATTCTATTTAAAGTAAACAATAAAAAATAAAATACACATAAATAACCACCCACTACTCTCAGTTAATTACTATGTTACCCCTCTATTTTTAGTTAAAATTAACATGATTTATTTTTATATTATTGCACACGCATTTGAGTGTGCAGAACATACTAGTATTAAGAATGAGGGTGACTATTAACTGCTAATTTGGTCTGTAAAATATTTACAATTTAACCTCTGTATTAAGGGTGAGGCCATGACGGTGACTATTAACTATTAATTTGGTCTGTAAAATATTTACAATTTAACCTCTCTATTTCTAATTTCATTAATTAAATAATTATCACATTTAACCCCTCAAATTTTAGTTATTATACTTATACCCCTAATCATTATTTTCCTTATAATATATATAAAAATTATATTTCATCTACGAAACAGAAATTATAAATTTCAAAATTAAGATTAAAACAATTATATTTTAAGCACACACGTAGAGATAGTACTAGTATTTGTAATTTGTTAGGAAACAAAAATTAAACTAAACGGAAATGTGATTAAATCATGTACGTGCCCAGTAATGTTATTTCAGATTACTGATTTCGGATTGAGTTGAGTGAGAGTACTTACATACAAAATTGAACTTACAAAAACTTTAATAGACAATATATATGAATAGTAATAGTGATAACCATTATCATTGTGGCAGTTGGAATAATACGTGCCCCATAAAATATTATGGTGTCCAGAATATTTACTGGTTATGGCGATACTTTATCAGAGGTGGTGAATAGCACTTCTAACACTAAATTGGAAACTATAGGAGCGTGTAGTATTTAATTTCAATATATAGCAAATAAGATATTCAGGAATAAGACACATAACAACCCTACACCTATATATGTTCCAATTAAATTTCCCGGCCAAGCAGTTTCAAAGTTTAGATCATCAAACTATTGATATTATATATATACAACTTGAGTTGAATTTACTCACAAACATCGTTATGACTTATGAGTTTGATTATAAATATATATACAACACGTTGAGGGATGTCATTATATATTTTGTTGAAAACCGACTTCAATGAAGAAGCGATGGAATTAGATACATGCTAGTAGGGTCTTTTTAAAAAATAGCCTTTGACTCGGTCAGCTTTAAAAAAATAGCTCCGTCGATTCTAACTTTTAAAAAGTAGCCTTCAATTTAAGGGTATTTTTGTCTTTTTACAGGGTGTCTTTTTTTCCATACTAAAACCCAATATGTTAAATCGAGACCTTCCAAGGGCGGGTGGGTGGGACGTCGTCTAGTGGTTGTGTAGTCTGACATTCAAGTAATAGGTCGTGGGTTCAAATCCCCAACACATATTTTTTTTATATAAGACCCCCCCATATTGGACATGGGACATGTGCTATATAGCAGAGGTCCCGCCCATGCAAAGCAGAGGTCCCGCCCACATGGGCACATGAGACCCCTCCACATTGGGTATGGGACCTGTGCTATATAGCAGAGGTCCCGCCCATGCAAAGCAGAGGTCCCGCCCATGCAAAGCAGAGGTCCCGCCCACATGGGCACATGAGACCCCCCACATTGGGCATGGGACCTGTGCTATATAGCAGAGGTCCCGCCCATGCAAAGCAGAGGTCCCGCCCACATGGGCACATGAGACCCCCCCACATTGGGCATAGGACCTGTGCTATAAAGCAGAGGTCCCGCCCATGCAAAGCAGAGGTCCCGCCCACATGGGCACATGAGACCCCCCATATTGGGCATGGGACCTGTGCTATATAGCAGAGGTCTCGCCCATGCAAAGCAGAGGTCCCGCCCACATGGGCACATGAGACCCCCCATATTGGGCATGAGACCTGTGCTATATAGCAGAGGTCCCGCCCATGCAAGCAGAGGTCCCGCCCACATGGGCACATGAGACCCCCCCATATTGGGCATGGGACCTGTGCTATATAGCAGAGGTCCCGCTCATGCAAGCAGAGGTCCCGCCCATTGCTGCACAACATGGGCGCATGAGACCCACCCCCTAAGGGCATTTAAGTCATTTTTCATTTGAAGGCTATTTTTTTAACGTTGACCACGTCAAAGGCCATTTACTTAAAAATCCCCATGCTAGTATATATTTTATTTTATTATTATTATTATTATTATTATTATTATTACAGTATTATATTATTATTTGATGAGAAATCTAAAGATGCTGACCTGGCAATTAAAAGTTTGCATCACATTCACACACATACATGCATGAATAATGTCACGAATGATCAAATACAAAGGCACCAATCATTTAATCTTTTGAAAATTTTGTCTCTAATGTCTGAAGACGACAACTCAACTCATTTCACTTGTATTTGTTTAATATATTTGAATATTATGTTCCCAAAAGTATCGTAATCGATCATATAGTTGCTTCGAAAAGGACCACGCATTTCATGCGTAACGTAATTCACCCTTCGCTCTTCTCTTCACAATATAATTTATCTAGTGAATGACCAAAGTCATAAACCATGGGAAGAATTATTTTGCCATGGCAAACCAACGTAGTTTTATTCTTGTGATAGGAAACAAATAGCTTTTCTTAATCGTGGATCTTCAATGACCACATATAGTAAACGGTTAAGTCAAATTAGTTTAATACTCTACTACTTTTTTTTTATTAGTCTCTTCTGACAATAACGAGTTAGATTATTATAGATTCATATAAAACTTAAGTTATTAGATACATATATGCCATTTTATAGGATGTTTAATTAAATATTTCAGCACATATGATCATTTTTGCACTGATGTTTAATATACAATGTTTATTTATTCCGAGAATCCCAACAATGGGATAAGAAAAATCATGAAGGCTATCACATTAGACTGCCAACTACGTACAAAGTCTTTATACGTAAATCGTTACAAAATCATCCTTAAAGTATATGGTTTGATTGTTATAATTGTTTAGAATTGACAATTGAATAATTATTACTCTAAAACAACTATCCAAGTAAGAAATGATAATAATTGTACAACTTGAAGCCGTACCTTCTTTTTTTCGGTTTCCCCTTTTTTAATAAAAAAAAAAGAAACCATCGTACTTTTTCTCTTCATAAAGGCATAAGATTTCAAAATTGTGTCCGAATTCTCTTCATCTGGCCTTGTGGGTCCCCCTTATGACCTACTCCAAATCTAGATTTCTTACAAAAACCCATCGGTCTCCCGCTCTCTCTCTCTGTCTTTTCCCAAACATACGTAATAATAATAACTCCATATAGTAAATATTAAATAATATTTCACCTACTTTTAATTCCTTGATCCCATTGCAAACGAGACGATGGTCTCATCTGCTGATGTATCTCCGTAGAAAAACAAAGCACTGTTCTTCCACTGTGAAGCCTTTCTCTTTGGATACTTCGTAAACGCTTGTATGTGTAAGAGATAAGAGAGTCTCTTTGCGTGTGAAGTGGTGTGGAAGGAAGACAAACTAGTAACGGCTGTTTCATTTATATAGTATATTTTTATTTATTTCTTTTTCTTCTTAGTATAAAAAACACGTGGAGATGAGAATGCATAGAGGCGTTTAAGAGTGGGTTCTTGTTTGACGTCATCATCTCTTCTTAGTGAGACGATGTAAAGGTTTTAGCTTTATATTTTTTTTTTCTCTTCGTAGATGTAATGGAAGTGAGCTTTTTGTAGCAACCAAGATATTCACTTCTAGTTTCGGTAATAATCTAGTGGATTTCTCTTTTTCTTGCTGGGTTTGTGTTCTTGGGTTTTCTCTTATAAAAAATTGAACTTCTCTGCATGTAATGTGATGTAAAGTAATGCTGCTGCTGTAAGAATCTCTAGATTGCAAAGGTCTGCATATTCTTGGACAAGCTTCTTCCCTTTCTTCAATTTTGAATTGTTCTTCAGAAATTCTAATTTCGGAAAAAAGAACTTACTTCCACTCATCGTTTTCTCCGATTTGATTTGGGCATCTTATTTACGCAGTAGAGAAGAAAAAAAAAGGACACATACGTACAACAACAATGTCGTCGAAGCCATTGCTGCTGCTGTTCTTGATCATCATCTTCTTCTTCTCATCCCCACACCTAAGCGCCGCCGCCGCCGCCGGCGACGACGACTACTACCCACGATGCACGTGCACCGAAGAAAGTGGCTTCTGGCGATTCGAGAACCTCCTAGACTTCCAGCGTGTCAGCGACTTCTTCATCGCCGTGGCATACTTCTCCATCCCCTTAGAGCTCATCTACTTCGTAAGCTGCTCGAATTTATTCCCCTTCAAGTGGGTCCTCTTTCAGTTCATAGCCTTCATCGTCCTCTGTGGAACCACCCACCTACTCAACACCTACGCCTATGGGCCCCACACCTCCCACCGCCTCACCCTCGCCGTCACCGCCTTCAAGCTCCTCACGGCGCTCGTCTCCTTCGCCACCGCCGTAACCCTCGTCACCCTCATACCGCTCCTCCTCAAGGTCAAAATCCGCGAGCTACTCCTCACCAAGAAGGCCGTCGACCTCGGCCGCCAAGTGGGCCTCATACGGCGGCGGACGGAGGCCGGCCGCCACGTCAGGATGCTAACCCAAGAAATCAGAAAGTCCCTCGACCGCCACACCATACTCTACACCACCATGGTCGAACTCTCCAAAACCCTAAACCTTCAAAATTGCGCCATATGGATGCCAAACCCCAGCCGCACCGAGCTGACCCTGACCCACGAGCTGAACGGCGCCGGAGACCGCCGGCCCATACCCACGAGCGAGCCTGTCGTGAGGAAGGTCAAGACCAATGACGGGGTCCACGTGATAGACCCACAGTCGCCCATCTCCGGCGGCTCCGGCGGCTCCGGCGGCTCGGTGGCGGCGGTGAGGATGCCCATGCTGAGGGTGGCCGACTTCAGGGTGGGCGGGACCCACGAGATGGTCCCGGCCTGCTATGCGGTGCTGGTGCTGGTCCTGCCGGAGGAGGAGGGGCGGCGGGTCGGCGGCGGAGGTGGAGGAGGGAGGAGCTGGAGATGGTGGAGGCGGTGGACGGACAGGTGGCGGTGGCTCTGTCCCACGTGGCGGTGCTGGAGGAGTCTCAGATGATGAAGGAGAGGTTGGAGGGGCAGAATCGGGATTTGCAGCGGGCAAGGGAGGAAGCGCTGATGGCCAGCGAGGCGAGGGATTTGTTTCATATGGAGATGGGCGAGGGCTTGAGGCGTCCCTTGCGTTCGATTTTAGGGCATTGCTCCTCCTTACAGGCCCACGGCGATGAGCAGCGTTTGATCGTAGATTCGATGGTTAAGACGAGTAATGTCCTCTCCGCCTTGACTTCGGACATCGTGGGCAGTTTTGCTAAGGCCGAGGACGGAAGGCTTCGGCTTGAGGTTAGGGCTTTTTCATTGCGTTCGATGGTGAGTGAATTGGTTTGCGTTTCGAAGGGGCTTTGTTGCTCCGAGGGTTGCGATTTTTCGACCGATGTGGAGAAGCACGGATTGCCCGATTGGGTGTTGGGGGACGAGACGAGGGTTTTTCAGGCGATTCTCACTATGGTTGGGAATGCGGTGAGTGCCACCAAGGACGGAGGCGGGCGGCGTCTTGTGTTGAGGATATGCCCGACGAGTGGGAGCCGTGGGTTGAGGAGGACCGATGATCGTGGGTTTGTTTTCGCCAGGTTCGACCTGAGGACTCGTTTTCTTACGGGCTCGAAGATCGATAAGGCACGTCCTTTGGTCCCGTTTGGCAGGCGGAGATTCCGCGATGCGATGGGGGAGAGCATGAGCTTCGAGATGTGCCGAAAGCTCGTTCAGGTATCGATGTTTGTTTATTACTTTCGATGACAATGATGGTAATAAAAACAAAAAACACGTTATATATATTAAATAACTCAGTAAACCCTTGCCTTTGCACAAAGTAAACCCTGAGATCCGGCGAGATGGCCTCTTGTTGGAAATAAATTATATAAAATAAAAAAAGTGATGCAATTCCTTCAGGGTTAACCTTTTATGAAAAGTGGTTACTTAATATGGTATCAGAGATTAAGGATCCGCAGGGCCTGGTACGAATCCTCAGGACCACCCATTTATGAGAGTTTTACGTCTAAGGCTAGATAATAAAGAAATCAGCCTGTGGGGACGTGGTAAAAATCAAAAAGTGATGCACTTCTTTCAGGGTTAACCTTTTTAGGAAAAGTGGTCACTTAACACCTGCAAATTAGGCCAACAAGCTTAGTCACATTAGGACATGTTCACGTGTACATGCTCACTCAAAGTATTTGATAATCAGGAAGATTCCACCACCACGCCAAACCCCACTGGCAAAACCAGTTATATTATGCGTGTGTATTTAATTGGGTCTTTTTTTCCGATCTCGGAAAACGACAGGCAATGCAAGGCGACATGTGTGTGACGCAAGCTCCCGAGGGTTTCGAGCTATGCACATCTTTACTCTTCGGGTTCCAAGTCGAACCCCAACCGTCGCCCAAAACCTCCCTACTGTCGGAATCTTCGGACAAACTCGATCTCACCAAAACGCTCTGCAAAGGGCTCAAAGTCCTCCTGGCGGATTCCGACGAGACGAGCCGAGCGGCGATGAGGAAGCTTTTAGAAAAGCTCGGGTGCGCCGTGACGACGGTTTTTTCGGGATTCGAATGCCTTAGTGCCGTCGGCCCTTCGAACGTCTCGTCCTATCAAATGGTGATTTTGGACATTCGCTTGCCCGATTTGGACGGGTTTGGAGTATGTGCGAGGATTCGAAACTTTCGAAGCTGTCGTAAACGGCCTCTGATCGTGGCTTTGGTGACGGGCGACGACGACGGAGAAGACGTTAGGGATAAGTGTTTGCGGGTCGGGATGAACGGGTCGATCCGTAAACCCGGTTCGTTAAGAGGGGTTGCTTCTGAGCTCAGGAGGGTCTTATTGAGTGCCAACAATGCGTTGTCTTAGTTGCTTAAAGATGATGTTTTGGATGCAAATAAATTATTAGAAATAAGGTAGAGTTGTATAGGAAAATAATATGTAGTGTAATTATACTAATGTCGATAGTACATACATATGTAAGAAAACAGTAGATCCGTATGTAAAAAGATTCTTGACCCATATATATGTACTATAATATGTATATGTGAATTTTGAAGGTGCATGAATGATAGTAACGAAAGGGGACATAACGCACGAACATCGAAGTCCACGATGCTTTGATATTTTAGGAAACCTTCTTAAATGCCTAGTCAAAGTTGAAGTCTTGTTCTTTCCACATTTTTTGCCATATATTTATTTAATTTTTAATAGCTCGCGAACAGTTTGGATTTCATGGTTAAAATTAGAGGTGTCAAAGTGGCCCGTGGCCCGCGGGCCGGCCGGCCCCGCCCCGCCAAAGTGGCGGGTTGGGCTGAGCTTTTTCAGGCCCGCGAGGAGGCGGGCCTAAGCGGGCCAGCCCGCGCGGGCCGCGGGCTTGGCGGGGCGGGACGGGCTAGCCCCGGGCCCGCCATTATTGTAAATATATATAATATATTAAATAAATATATATTATATTGAAAATAAATACTAAATATAGAAAATAAAACTAAATTAATTAGATAATATAATTAATGTCATTAATTATGTATCATTAATATCATATTTATTCATTTTATTAATAACTAATATCATATTTATTCATAATTTATTAATAAATACCATAATTAAATAAAAATTATTACTAATTAAAATTTTAAATTAAAATAAAAATAGAAAAAAAAAATTAGTAGGCGGGCGGGCCTGGCCCGCCAGGCCCGCGGCCCGCCGCGGGGCGGGGCGGTCCCCAGTTTTTTAGGCCCGCCAGATGGCGGGCCAGCCCGCCCCGCCCCGCCAAGTGGCGGGCTTTGGCGGGCGGCGGGCCAGCCCGGCCCGCCCCGCCAAATTGACAGTACTAGTTAAAATGACTCCATTTTGCAGCGGAAGTGTGTCTGCAGTCGACACTTTCTTATTTATTTATTTGCCTTAGGATGTCAGATATATGTTCAAAATGTACAGCAAATTTACTTGATATACATAAGAAATCCAAGATAATGATATATAAATCTAGATCTTTTCACGAACTACTATTATGTATCATGCACGCTTAAGAATTGAGATACACCTTTGTAAGAACTCGTTTATACGGAACATATTTCAAACATTTTATTTACAATAAATTTCTCACTCTTTTTTCACCAACGTCCTTTTCTTGTGATTAATCAGATGTTCGACGGAGTAAAAGATATCGACTCAAATGATTGATTTATTCCAACGCGCGGAGAAATTTTTCCTACCAGCCATTAGTGAAACATAATTTCTATTCAAAGACAACTCTTGCAAAAAAATTTTAAACGGAATATAAATACCATGCCCTTATCTATACTAAAAAAATTACACAGAATTGTTTTTGGAGTCGTCTGATTAGAGTTAGAGACAATTGCTTTTCCTTTTGAGCTCCACTCAAACGTGAACTTTAGTTGCAGTTAACACAGCACACAACATCAAGGATTTGTCTTTGAATAAGGAAGCAAGAAATGGTCGATTGTCTGTATATATATTGGCATGAACTAAAGAATTTAGCAAATTCGAAAACAGCAAATATATTCACAATGTCGACCATCAAATTGCTCTGTATCGTCCCCTGCTACGGAGAAAGAATGTTCGACCTTTGCGTGTCTAAGAATATGGTATGCAATGCAAATCTTGCCAAAATGTTTCAATCAACCGTACATGAAATACAAGAGGATCCTGGGAAAATTGAGGACATGAGCTCATACAGAAAACATTGACGCCAATAAGAATAGAAAGTGCTTAGATGAAAGATGAAATTTCTCTCCTTCCATCTTTGAATGATTCAATGCATGGGGTAATTCGATTATTTTTCGTCAATATCATATTACATTTGGTCTGTTAAACAGGTTTAAACTACCTATTTGGGTCTCCCTTCAATAGGTTATAGATGAACTAGTTATACAAAATATACTAGTGTATGCTTCACATAGAATTAGAAAGAGGCATGCAATGCAATGGTTTATTAAAAGATCTTTCCTTTGAAAAACGAATTACGCTAGCAAATTAGCTGTTTGGGAAATAAGTAGCTTGAAATAGATGACTCACCTTATGATATAGTAAAGCCCAAAGAAACCAAACACAAAATATGTTGCGAGTTTGCAAGCTCTCCTATTCGATCTTTTTTCAAACACCTAAAAAAACCATATTTGTTCATCACATTATACTCCAGGAGTAAACAAGCGGAATGAAATAACAGAAACATACTCGTATGTTATTACCATTTTGAAACGATCCATTGTCCCTGACATTGTTCCTCTTGACGAATCCATCTCAGTGCCCTGTTCGCGTAAGGAAAATGATTTCCAACTAAAGACTATATAAATTTCTGAACATCTTGATGCTTTTGTTTTGTTTAAACATCAAATTAAACATATCATCCTTAAACTCTTACATACCATTCGGTCGAGCATACGATTATGACTCTCTACCTCCTCATGTATGTCCCCTGTCAGCTGTCATGAGGAACATTAGCATCGTACAAATACTTCTGATACTTTTTCGGGCCCAATGCCCAAAATCAGTATAATCGTAGAAGAGCACTTGTGAAGGATGAAGATTATTCATTTTTTAGCAATTGCAGAAAACATTACATCATGGAAATTTAGTTTTCCACAATGACCTACTCTTTTCAAGAAGCTGACTCTGTCGTGCAAACTGTCCATAGTTTTCTCATTATCGTGATCCTCGATACTTGAATATGAAGAAGACGCTCTGAGACCACCCTCTTCAAGTCTATCCATGTTATCAAAAAGTGCAGCCCTTGAGGCTCGATTATCACTGTACGCAAAGGGCTTCATTTAGAACTATGAGGTGCTAAAAAGATGCAACGTCGAAGACATTTCGTAATAAAGCTCAAATATATGATCATGAAAGAACCCAACGGATAATGCACGAGATACGACACACTTAAATAACTCCATCTTAATAACATTAAAGAACAATTGAAGAACTAAGCTGAAGTATAAGTATCATAAAGTGGAACCACGAAAACAGTAACGATAAAATCAACGAAAGAAACATTACTAGCTGATGAAGCAGAGCTTCTGTGTTCATCCAGTCTACATAAATAATTCACTGCTTTCTCAAAACACAATATGCCCAAAAGTTCAGATCTCCACAAATCCTTTAAATTACGAGGGAAATTCCACAAAAAAAAATTGACCCGCCGGGAAAAATTGTAGCGTTCAAATGTACGGAAATTCAAGTGCTCAAGCAATCAAGATTCGTTTCTTACACGATATCCCTAATTCATTTTATCTCTCAAATCAAACGCTACCATAGATAATAGCGTAAGGAAGCAAATAAAGCAATCCATCGCATCATAGCCAAATAGAAAACAGTCAAACGAAACACAGAACTAACCGCCGGTAACTCATGTCCAATGCCCTGAATTACAGTCGATCGAGCTGAATTTGCAGATCTATCGAGATTTTCTTTTTCCTTTTGCTTCTTGACACCGATTTTTGGTTTTATTCAAGAGGAAAAAACAGTGTCATTACTAAGAAAGATGTTTTTACGATTAAGTTCCCATTTCTCTAAGAAATTATAAAGGGAAATCCATCAATAATTTTGTTCTTATTGTCATTACTACGAATATTTTGAGAGATGAAGTTAATATAAATATATGTAGGATTAGAATGGGAACATACATAGACTTATCCCACATCGGTTACTCATTTAACAGATGCATAGAAAAGATTTTGCTATAAGCCCAAAGTTGATCCACAACGCTATTGGCAAATGTTAGGATCGTAGATTGCCTATCCCACATCGGCTATTGTAAGCAGAAACATTGTAAGGAAATGTTATAAATGGAAAGCTCTTTACTCCAATGAAATCTTAAAAGGGTCGGTTGGCTAAATATGCCACGTTAGCCCTCGTTAGGCTAATGCTGTATGGCTATCAAGACATATGGCCGACATAATTTGTGGGAAACTCATAGGATTGGCTCGCTTGGCCGATCCTTCCAATTTTTATTATTTCGAAATTTTGTTGCCTACTTTTCCCGTGAGAAGTTTTGTAATATTTTGTGTTTTTCTAATTTGACGCGAACGTCTAAATAGTACGTCGAAAATAAACAAGTTAATGTACCATTGCGATTTGCGGAAAATCACACTCGTAAAAGGAATATAAGTATACATCTTTAAAAAAGTCATTAGCCTCGTTCTAATACTACTAGCCGAAGAACAAAGTGTTTCCAATTTTTTCAGTGGAGAAACGTACCGAACTATCTTTAAAAATGGTTGAAAATAATGAAACGCTTTTGACCATAACGAAAACGAAAAATCTTCCGCTGAAATTATTGGCTACATATCTTCCGTTGAAGTTATTGGCTACATATCTTCCGTTGAAGTTATTGGCTGCATTAATAGCCAAACGTCAAGTTATTTAATAAATTTTATATAAGGGTAAATTGTGATAAATTAAGATATTAAGGGTAATATTGTAAATAAGCAACTAAGAGTAAAATTGAAGGTAAACATGACAGAATAATTTTGACAATTTTTCTGCACGTATGCTTTTTATATAAGAGCATGGCTAATCCATAAAATCATCCAGGGCGACTATATCAAGGTGGCAAGCATTAAAATATCCAAAGATATAAGTCGTAAATAAAGTTTCCATTTTTCAACACCGAAATCATTATACAAATGCTCGTTACTCAATTATATATGAGCATTACTTATTCAACAGAAATCGTATGTATCGTAACCAATACTCTGAAAATAAAGATACATAACAATAACACAACACAAATACCATGAAATTTTCAGAATCAAAGCTTAGAAGGTGCAACCACCTTGTAAGCCTCCAACCCTACAAGCCCACAAACGTCGGGGCACAATCCCATCCTAATAGCGCTGTAAGCCTCGCCGGACCACCCCCTCGCCGCCAGCTGCTCAGCCACCTTCTCCGCCCTCTCCACCACCTCCTCGCCGGAAACCGCCACCTCGTCGACGAACCCTAACTCCACCCCTTCGCTGCCCCCGACCTTCTTGCCCCATAAAAGCACCTCCCTCGCCCCAGCCCAGCCCAGGCGACCGCCCACCTTCCACTTCAGCACTGCCCCGAAATAGTCGGGCAGGCTCATTCCTATGTCAACCTCGCTCATCTTATATATATATGGAAATGTAGTTTTCACCACAAGCTGCCACGTGTCCACTTATTTTTAATCTTAATAAATAAATAAAAAGTAAACCCACGTTCCTTCCTAATACACCCACTTTCTGGACAAAAAAAATACACCCACTTTCCAATTACTCAGTTGTCGATTCAAAGCCTAAAAATTCCTCTAAATAACCGATCCTATGCGCTGGGAGAAGAGACGTCGATTACGAGGATGACAAGGTTGGCGACGAAGAAGACTACGAAGCGAACTTAGACAACAAAGAGGAATAGGAGCAGAGGTTTGGCCATTTCTTCTGGGGGTGTAAGTTGCTTCGGCTTTTCAGTATTTATCCAAGTGTTTTTATGTTCTTGAAGCATATAGTTGATGTATATGAAGTATCCAATTCCTGTTGTCTTCGTATATAATTCTGAAATGTATCTAACATACTGAAGTGTGGATACTTATTATTCATGTGCATCATTATCATGAAAATTATTAGTCAAAGTATCTGAAATGTTTATTGTATACTGAAAGTGTAGATACTTAGTAATCATTTGCATTAGTATCATGGAACTTTTGGATCCGATTTAGCAGTTTAATGTTTATTATTTCCACGAACAGGTCGCAAGAGACTATAATAAAGGATCGAATTTTTTGGCAAGCCCAGTGGACAACGACAATGAAGAAGAGGAAGATGAAGGCGGTGATAGTTAGTCCTTTCATTTTTCTTATGCGAGAATTGCACTCATTTTAATCTCTTCTACTTGGATTCTACTTATTTTAACTATGATTGTTGGTTTCATTAATCGAATATGTGACTTTGACGCTTCATCTTATTGAGTACTTCTTTTAATCATTTTTGCTCAGTATTCTATTGTTAAACTGTGTTTACAAGGATGTGGCGCGTTATTTTTTTGGCATTGTGTCCTGAATGTGAATTTGCAGATATGAGATGTACGGTTTAGAGGAACGTAAGACCAATAATGGCGTGGTTTGAGATTAGAATGAAATCGAAGCTGAAATGGGCAGCACTCGGAGGGTGTGTGTTGTCTTTCGCTTCGATTTTGGTGCATTTTTTTTCTTGCTAAAACGAGTTCGGGGTTGATTCAATATTCTGCGGTGACTGCATTTACAGACGAATTGAGTTATGTCGACAACACTGGGAAGAATGTGATGGCGTGGAGTAAAGTTTTCTATTTATTGATTTGATAATTGAGTTACTATGCAATTCAGTCTAACTAATTTTTTCTTTTGCATTTTTTTGAGATTTTGTTGTGTCTTGAGAAGGTACCTGGATATAAGAGTGGGGAATAGTGAAGGCGTTGGAACCTTTGCAGCCTTATTAGTTATTCCATCCCGAAAAGTTCGCCATATCTTATAGTAGAATAGAAATGTAGTTTTCATAATAGTGTGACACGTGTCCCATCGATATTAATTTAGTCGATAAAAACCATTAAGGCAGTTATTTATAGCGTAGACCATAGACAAGACTGAAAAAGTTTCCGAAAATTGGTTCATCATTGGAAGACGAAGGCGGCGAAGAGAAGAGTCCCTGTTCAAGTTCATGATCATCAGCGACTAGGCGGAGAGCAAATTGACTTTACTCTATCGATATGCTAGGAAGGAGTTTAATCTGCATTCGAAGTCGACAATTGGGGTTGAATTTCAGACGCAGATCGGGATAGAGGTGAAGGAAGTGAAATATGTTACTTTGGCACAGCGGGTCAATAGTTGTTTCGCACTGTGATGTCGTCGTACCGTTGTAGGCTTTTGGGTCGTTGCTTCCATTGCGATTTCGGGGCTATCTAGAAGCGTCGGCTCAAAGGCGCAGGTACGAGGCACAGTTTGCCGCTTCAGCTCTTTATGACGACGACGATGACTTCGATCAAATCGGAATGGGATGATGATGACGACGACTTTGAAGATGGTGAGATCATGTTATTTATTTTTCTGATTGTCACGTTGAATCAGCTTATATTAGTGGCATGAATAAAAATGCAATCATTGATTATGAATGCTTCCTTTGAAGAATTATCCATCCAATGTTGCTGAAAACAAAATATTATTTCTAGGATCCCTATTATCCATCCAATGTTGCTGAAAACAAAATATTATTTCTAGGATGCATACTTCGTTGATGAATCTGCCGAAGTTCTAATTGCATCCCTGGGGCTTTGTTCAATTTCTTCTGATGTTATTAATTATTTGTTCATTCTGCCGAGTTCTTATTTTTTATTTTTATATGGATGTGCTTTATTTTTGAGCCATTTTTTTGAACATGCAATTTAATTATTTTTCTTATCTTTTGTGTAATGTAATGTTCATGGGATTTCATTTTATTAGTTTTAGCCATGATAACTAATCAAGATTAGAATTTGCCCAATATCTGCTGATTTTTGCAGGTGCCGTGTGCAATTTACTCGAATTTACACCAGATATCATCAAAGGCTTAAACCATTGCAATCTTAAGCCCGTTCATGGTAAGGTCGGATTTTTAGTTTCTTTCTTTAATGTTATCTGCGCAATTTTTTTTATTAAGATTGTCGTTCTAAGTTGTTTTGCTTATTCCGTGTTTCATTACAACAATGGAATGCGAGAAGTCTACCATGGCTAATTTATCTATTTTTTTGGGAATTCTGTGGGTTTTCGTCCGTTGGTTTTGGACTTAAAATGTGGAAATGCTGCGTTCGTTGTTTGGGTAGGGGTGACAAGAGCGCTTGAGTTTTGATGGTCTCGATTGGTTTATAGGAATTTTTCATGATTCGGTGCGTGTCACTTGCTAATACAGAAATTGGGCAATGGTGACTATGCCAAACTCGAGATTCAGGTTAGCGTGCCGGGTATAGCAATTTTGCTTATGATTTTGTGCTAGCATAACATTTTTGTAGGGCTTGCGTCTTAAGATGATTCCTTAAGAAAAAATTTATACTTTAATTGAACAGTTCATTATAGCTTATAATCTTGGTCATACATTATTCTGTTTGTTTTTTAGTCAAATGTTTGGGTGGACGTAGCTATAACACTGGAAGATGATAATTTAGTTGTTAAAAGGTTGGATATGATCATTAAATCTTGATTAATGCATATCATATTGGATCAAGAAAAGAAAATATTTCCCATCCATAGTAGAGGTATGGGTTCGCCGGTTCGAAAAGGATGCTTTAATCAAGAGGTTGGGTACCAATGCCAAATCAGGATCTTCAGGTAAATGCTTACTTAGTTGAGCACTATTGAGGGTCTAATTCACTGCAGTTCATAACAGTGGGTTACTCTATTTTTTCAGCATTCGTGAAAAATATGCGGACGAGTTGTTATCTTAACTGCGGTGGAAGTTCTGAGGAAAGCGGAAGTTGATGTATGTATTTAGTATAATGACATTCAATTATCTGTTCATTGTTAACTTAACTTATTTTAAAAAGGGATGTACGATCAAAGGTTGCAAGAAATGAAGTTACGTAAGGTTTAGCGCAACAACTTCAAGGCGCCGTGTATGGGGTCATAGTACTTTGAGCTGTGGCATGGAGAATGATATTAACTCAACAAGTAATGGTAAGTTAATAATTCAATTTCGTCTTTGAAGTTCTTTTTTTGAAGTTCTTCCCCGTTTACTTTGTCTCTACTTATGTGATCATCATCAGTCTCTTACATTGTAGGAAGATGTTATCCTCTAAGAGATAATTGATTCCCCAATACTGGAGCTTATGCACTAAGCAAGATACTTAAGCCTCATTAACAGATCATTAATTGGATTTTACTTCCGTTTATGTCTAACATCAAATGATCAGCAGGCATTCAAGGGGAGATGGACGAATCAAGACATGAGTAATGGTTAATATTTCCGTAATGTGAGAAGGCTTTTGTGATCATGGTGATGAATATTATTCTATTAAGAAACATGAACAATGACATCAAAACTACGAATACTGCATATTGTTTGGGTTCGATTTGATGGCAAATGAATAAATCAGCATATGAACACTTACGTTAATTATACATACTTGAAACCCGTGCATTGCACGGGCAAAAGACTAGTTTACATTACGCCCTTGTTCTTCGTCATGATGACGTAATCGTGACATAATGCTAGCATCATCCCAGCTGCAGCAGCATGGCCTATGATGTGTTTGATGAGTAGAGAAAAAGATAACATCAGCAGCCTAGAGAAACACATACGATGATATATAAATGGAGCTGAAGAAGTATGCTGTTGCAGATAATTTGCACAACAATGGATGGAGAAGCAGCATTGGTAGAAATTAAGAAGGACGTCTTGATGATAATTGAACTTGCTTACAGTCGAGCTTTACCGTGTGTTCGTCCTTCAGACAACCCTATCTTAACAAAGCTATTCATTAGAGATGTATATTGTAAAAGCATTTATTCGATGACGAATGTTAATACACAAAGAAAAAGCTTTGTTTTCTCTGCTCAGCACCAATCCAATTCCTTAAAACTACACACCCCATTCGATTCTAAACAAGCTCAATAAAGTCTATTGCAGATATCCAACAATCACAAGGACAACTATCAAAGTTCAGCAAAAGTACACATCAATTACTCATTTAACGTCAAGAACGCCCAATTTTCGGGCAATCGACGTAGTAATATCAGAAACTACTTTAACTGAAAGTTGAAGTTCTGAGAACGCTGAATTTTGGGTGTTCATATACCATATTGTTCAATTGCAACACAAAATTTTTCCAATTTTTTTTTTCTTTTCCGAAAATCAATAAGGTAAGCAAACCTGAGACGGCGGCGATGGTGGGCATGGGCATCGATATCAAATCGGCGACGATGCCTCTGAAGAGCGAAACCATGTTCCCAAGCTCGGCTACCCCGGCCTTTGGGTCGGATGCTCCGACCCTACGAGCATGGACGAGATCCAAACCATTGGAGAAGAATTTGGGGGAACTTGAGAGCGTGATCAGGGCACATCCAGGCTGGGCCTGGGAACGAGCCTGAGCTAGACAGGCTCGGATGGAGGCGATTAGGGTCGGACTCAGGCGGTTTTGCGGGTCGGAATTTAGGGTTAGGAAGAAGATCTTGCCCCGTTTCTCCAAGGTACTACACATGGTGGGTGGTATGGCGTATGGGTCTCTTCTCTTTGGTGGGTTATTGACTTTTGCGTTGAGTTTGAGCTTATAATGAAATATTATCAACTATATTAAACCTCAATTTCAATTTCACATAAGTTAACCGAATAACCAATAGTTTCCTCTCGTAGAAATTTTCTCCTGCTCTTCAATTAAAAATTGGCGTTGGATAAGGATGGGAAGACGATCATTTCCTTTAATTCTCGTTTTTTCAAAATTATTTTTTCGTCTCTTGTCCATTTATCCGAGTTGTTGTCTCATATTGCAAGAGAACAAGCTTTTTTTCTGAAGTTGAAAATGATACATCTGAGTCAATAACTAAACCCGAAATCCGCCGGTCGGGTCGGGTCGCATATATTAATCTAAAAAATTTACAGGACATTGCTGATTTATGCTCGCTCCACAACCATTAAGTTGCTTTAGGAACCCAAACCTTTCCTCGAGAAATTCCATGCGCATTGCTCCTCGTCCCCGAAGAAACGCTCGCCTCAGCGTCGACGCCTTCTTCCTCGCCACCACCATAGCTTATTTCCTTAGCTTTCGGCGATACGTTACTGCCCTTCGAAAACTGCGTGGCAGCAGCTCTAGCACCATCAATGGCCGCCAAGAGGCTCGGCGACTTATTCTCATCTTCGGACAGTACTTTAAGGGTCGTAGGAACCGAGCCAGGCTTAAGGGAGAAGCGATCCCTAGGGTCGGGAATTGGGAATGTAACTGGAAATGGCGGGTTCACCGATGTCAGCCCTCTAACTGCAGCTTCGTATATCTAGTGTTTAAAACAAGACGACGAGATTTGTTTGTTGAGCTTGAAAGAACATGTAAGAATTACGCTTTCTTTTATTGTACGTTTAGCCCTTCAGGTCTTAGATGTTACGTTACCTTTCGTTCGAGATTATAGACTCCTTGGTAGCCACGCATCTCAAATGGCACTATGAGTCTCTGCATCAATAGTAGTCGACAAGGAAGGGATGAGCAAAAATTGGTAATAACAAGCTTAACCTCATTAATTTATACAAAAAGTTGGGTTTGCCAATGTGCTAAAAAATAGCCACCTTAAAAATAAGGGTAACAATGGGTTGTGATTCTGACGCTTCTTCTGATGTGAAATAACGATTTTCAACGTAGCGTTGTATTCAAGACTATAAGAGAAAAACATAGAAGATACCTGAGGTTTCTCACAGAGCCAACAGTAAGCAGTTTGGCCTTCTAGTCTTACCTGTAAATATGTGGATACATAAGCATGGAGCTAATTCAATATAATATACCTAGAGAAAAATAAAATTCGAGCGAAAAATATTTAGTATAAAGTTTTAGGCTTTTACTGATTCAGGCATAGCTTCCCAGTTTGCTAGCTCTTCGCACGTAACACAACCGACCACTTCGACGCAGCCTGAAAATTGGGGAAGAAGAAGTAATCTTTCACGTGAATACTTCTCGACGAAAGGATTTATTTCACTTCAACTTTATGAGAATTGAAACTTAAAATTTTCGCCTATACATCAAATTATACTGCCATTTTTCGCATCTGACAGCAAAACGGTATCGTTGGTTTTCATTTATAAAACAGAAAAGAATGAGATACCTAGAAGTCGGGAAACTGGGTAATGATCTGGGAATTTGATATCTGTTACTCCATCGATTGCATATATTTCCCTGTAAAAATCTTCCATAGCTTTGATAGTTTCTTGCTCAGGGACCTTACCAGCGGCATGAATCCAAAGGCGGCCTTCAAGAAATACAGTGAAAAGGAGAGAAAAGATCAACTTCATTCTTAAGATCTAATGCTTATGCACTCGCATTTGAATAACGATATAACGGATATGACATTTTCCAAACAATACAGTTACTTAGATGTCCTTAAAACATGTTAAAGCAAGGGAAGGGACTGCAAGTTTCACACCATCGGCCTAATTTCCAAACACCGAAAACTAAATGCAAGATCATCAGGACAATTACACATAAAAGAGTCCCAAGAGTTACCTCAATCGCAGAAGACTAATTACTCATGATTCAAAAAGAGACAAAAAAAAAAAGGCCACAAATTCAGTAGCTGAATGACTTCATAACATGGAAACCCCCAACATGAACGAGTTTTCATAGAACAGAAGGGAACCATGAGAAAAAGGCCAAATCTTGCTCGAAACAAAGCAGTAAATAGTAAAATACTAACAGCTGATTCTTTTTTTTTTTATGCACCTCTAATCGGTGCAGGCCAAGATCTTCCCTCAATGCGTTTGATGCCGTAAACAAGCAACGAAGCCCATGGCTGATGCATCGTTAGACATGGGTTTTTCAAGGTTGATGACTCCGATCTACTTCTGCTACTCATAGCAGGAAAAATTAAAGTGAAACCAAAGTTATCAGTGAGAGATTCGTTTTAGAACAGGGTTTTATTCTGTTTCTGGAATTGGAACTGTAGTAAGGTAGGAGATGGATTCTTTCTCTCTCTCTCTTTCTTGGTATGGATTTATTTTACTACTGTTCGTCTGCCTAGTTCTTATTTTTGGGAAATATGAATATATTACAAGTTGGGTCCGTATATCTAAAAAATTTTATAAACTGAGGCCCAAAATCCAGACTGGTATGGTATCGCTTATTTTCTTCACTAGTTTTTGTTTTCTCAAAGACGAATCAAGAAATAAAGAAAAAAGAAATCGGGAAACAAGTAGTTATTTCGTCTTGATTTTAACATAAATTTCTACGAATAGTCCCAACAATAAATATTGTAGTTTTATCTCACCATGGATTCCATTTTAATTGACCTGCATGACTTATAAATGTTTATGTGGACTTAGGACGTGATACACAACTATGAGAATTACTCTCGAGGACATTCCATTCTCTACAATAAGGTTTTAGATTTGCTTTAAATTGAATATACGTAGACTGTACTGTTGTACGGAGAAAATACGAAGAAACAAATTCCTTATGAATCATTGGTTTCGCATACTACGTTGTAATTACAACGTACGTAGGAGGGGCTAAGACCATTTGTAATGAAACCAAGATACGGATCACGACAATGATGTAATGTTAAAAGTCTCACCATCCCATATATTTTACACAATTACGAAAAAGCAGTATATCCACCTAATATTCCTACTCCGGCTAAAAGATCCATTTCCCCTCTTAAAAAAACGAAAACCAATTATAAACAAACAATTTAGCTTAAATCCCTCTTGACTTATAATCCCTTCCCTTCTCCCAAGTCTCACGAGCCAAGTATTATATTACAAAATGCTCACTATATAAACCATCTCCATTCCATCCAAAACAATAGTCTTACAAAAAATACACGATCAACCCACAAATTATTACAACTTCAAAAATCATGGCTAGAGATAAGCAGCAACTACAAGTCCTCGACGCATTAGACGTGGCCAAGACGCAACTCTACCACTTCACGGCCATCGTCATCGCCGGCATGGGCTTCTTCACCGACGCCTACGACCTCTTCTCCATATCCTTAGTCACCAAACTCCTCGGGCGAATTTACTACACCGACTTAACCGAAGCCAAGCCGGGAACCCTCCCGCCCCGAGTCTCCTCCTCGATCACGGGGGTAGCCCTAGTCGGAACCCTAGCGGGCCAACTCTTCTTCGGATGGCTCGGTGACAAAATGGGCCGAAAAAAGGTCTACGGCGCAACCCTAATACTCATGATCGTATGCTCCGTAGCCTCGGGCCTCTCCCTCGGTACCCATCCGAGGGCCGTAATGGCCACTCTGTGCTTCTTTCGATTCTGGCTAGGGTTCGGGATAGGCGGGGATTACCCTCTGTCGGCCACGATCATGTCCGAATACGCAAATAAAAAGACGCGCGGCGCATTTATCGCGGCGGTCTTCGCCATGCAGGGGTTCGGGATACTGACGAGCGGCGTCGTGGCACTAGTCGTCTCGGCGGCGTTCGACCACGCGTATGAAGCCCCGCCCTATGCTTCCGACCGGGCGAGGTCCACCGCGCCCGAGGCGGACTACGTATGGCGAATAATCCTAATGTTCGGGGCCGTCCCGGCCGCCCTGACGTTCTACTGGCGGATGAAGATGCCCGAGACCGCACGGTACACGGCGTTGGTCGCCAAGGACGCCAAGCAAGCTGCCCGGGACATGGCTAGGGTTTTGAAGGTATTAGACATTGAGGGGTCTTTTTTAAAACCAATTTGTGATAGGAGGAGATAGCCTCTTTATATATTAAATGGTTAAATGAGCTTGAATTATTTGATGTTGGACAATCTCAACACGCCCCCTCACGTGTGGCATGACTGGCCTAACACGTGGACATATAAATCGGGTGACGGTGCGCAGAATCGAACTCGTTCTGATACCATATTAGAAACTGTGAGGTCCTCCTAAATCAATTGGTGATAGGAAAAGATTATCTTGATATATTAAGTGGTTAAGAAGAGCTTGATAATTCTTCGTTGTGGGCAAAGCCTAAATTATAATATCTCTCAACATAAGGTCGAGCTCGACGCCGAGGAGGAGCGGGCAAAAAAACTAACCGAAAAGTGCTCAAATAACTTCGGCCTGTTTTCGAAGGAATTCGTAAGGCGGCACGGACTTCACCTGCTCGGGACGACCACGACTTGGTTCTTGCTCGACATCGCATTCTACAGCAACAATTTATTCCAAAAGGACATATTCACGGCGATCGGTTTGCTTCCGAGAGCCGAGACGATGAGCGCCGTGCACGAGGTGTACAAAGTGGCTCAGGCGCAAACCCTAATCGCACTGTGCAGTACGGTCCCGGGATATTGGTTCACGGTTGCGCTCATCGACGTGGTGGGGCGGTTCGCCATACAGATGACAGGGTTCTGTTAAATTTCATTATTGAGCCTAACATCGGCCCATTTAAGAGGATAGTTGGCCCACATAGGTTGATGGGATTACATCCTAAAGCCAACTGGTGATAGGTGGAGTAGCCCCATCAACTTATAAGCTGCTCGATCTCTTCCCAACTATCCGATATGGGACGCATATGACTTATTAGGGTTATCTTTTTTTAACAGGTTCTTCTTCATGACCGTGTTCATGTTCGCCCTAGCAGTGCCCTACGAGCACTGGAGGAAGGAAAACCACACGGGGTTCGCCGTGATGTATTCGCTAACGTTTTTTTTCTCGAACTTCGGGCCCAATGCGACTACGTTCGTTGTCCCGGCGGAGATATTTCCGGCGAGGCTGAGGTCTACGTGCCACGGGATATCGGCGGCCGCGGGAAAGGCCGGGGCAATCGTCGGGGCGTTCGGGTTTTTGTACGCTTCGCAGCCGAAGGACGAGGCGAAGAGGGACAAGGGTTACCCGGCGGGTATCGGGATTAGGAATACGCTGATCGTTTTGGGGTGCGTTAATGCGCTCGGGTTGGTTTTTACGCTTTTGGTTCCCGAGCCTAAGGGGAAGTCGTTGGAGGAGATGTCGGGGGAGAACGAGGCGGAGGAGGAGGAGGAGGGGCGGCGGAAGGAGGCGGCGGGCGGCGGCGGAATTTAGGGTTTTCTTTTTTTTTTTTGTTGGGAAGTGGTGTTGGATGATGGCGTTTCTGTCGTTTGTTTTGCAATGGATTTTTTAAATGTGTGTTGATATTATAGGTGGTGTTATGCTTTTTCCGATGGTTGTATTGTATTGTATGTTTTTTTACATGTGTATTTATATTTGGATATATACAAAACTTGGAAAAGATGACCCCATTGTTCATACTTACGAGTACTCGGCTATTTCATGGTAGGATATGATGAGTCTCTTGGCTGGAAATGCAACGGATGGCGATATATTATTGACGACGATAGTCAGCCATTTATGTAATATAATATACTAGTAATTACCCGTGCAATGCACGGAGTTAATTATGTATAAATATTAACTATTTATAATAGTTTGTTTACTAACAATTAAGCTAAGATAAATGGGTATTTTAATTAATAAGCTAAAATAATGAGTACTTTTTTTAATATTATATTTATTTTTATTGTATTTATTATTGTGGGACACGTGTCAACACCACAATAAAACTACATTTAAATGTATATATAGGATAACCAATTTAAAAGACCCTGTTATAATAGTTGATTATAACGTAAAACCTAAAACACGGTAACTTCAGCACAAACTCAAAGCCAGTCTTTCTTTGACCTTTTCCGACATTGACGTACATCCGTGGCTTATCCTCTTCTTTTATCTACATGAAAATTTTCCTAGTACGTGGTTATTTGTCGTTTTCTTCATAATGTTGAGTTTTGAATGAGTTGATTGCTGAATGGTTCGAGGAATTAACGAGTTTATCTACCACGTTGTTTCTCCGTTTCTTCGTACATATTCAATTCCTCGGTATCTTGCATTGAACAATTGTTGGGGTTGAAAGGTAATATTTCGTACATATTCAATTCCTCGGCCGACAATTTTGTTGGGAGAATATAAAGTCGAAATGTTACCGAGCGAGAACACAAGATTTTTACGTGGTTCGGCCAACACCGCATACCTCCACCCATTGTTGTAAAAATCGCCCTAGGCGGCGCATAGGCGCTAGTCGGGCACCAAACGCCCCGAAAACCCTATAATCGGAGCTGTTAGTCGGTCTGGCCGACTAATCAGCGCCTAGGCCGAGTAATCGGCGCCTAGTCCGATTTTTAAGCGACTAATCAGTAAATAAAAAGAAATGAAAAAAAGTTTATTAAATAAAACCCTCGCCAATTCGCCATCAGAGCATCTCCACCCAATACCTATTTACAACCAAAAATAGGAAAGTTGGTCCAATCGATGCTTAAAACTGTACCCAAAATGAGTTTAACTTATTTTCTCTCACTTCCATACTCATATTTGAGTCCGTACTGTTCATTGACTTACAACTTTTGAAGTCTTACAAATCAACCCCTCTTTAAGCTATAAATTAACTTTTACTATTTATAATATATTTATTTAACTAAACAGTAATCAACTATTTATTTTGATGTTGCCTTGACGTAACAAGACCATGACCATGCCGTCTTTAATTACACACAATCCCGTAATAACCATCCCGCTATTCATGTATACACAATTATATATATAGACAATGATCGGATTGAAGCTTTCCTGGACCAACCTTTCTCCAACTCAAAGGATCGGATTGAAGCTTTCCTGGACCAACGACAAACGAGGTCAGTTCTCAGTTCATTCCGCCAATAAAATGTTAGTTGCGTGTGCTATGCAAAAATCTGAGGAGTCTGAAGGCAGTGATCGAGGCGCCAACATGAAAAAACTATGGCTCTTTGTGTGGAAGCTTCGCATCAAGAATAAACTTAAGCATTTCCTTTGGAGATGTGTGCATGATGTTCTTCCAACAAAGCTTAACCTGAGACGAAGGGGGGTTTCTCTTGATACCATTTGTTCATCATGTGGGGAAAGCGAAGAGTCTATGGAACACATTTTCTTTCACTGTCCTAGAGCGAGTAATATTTGGAGATTAGCACCCGTGTCTTGGAACGTTATGAAGAGCGGTATGAGAGGATTTAACGACTGGTGGGAATATGTCTGTTCTGGTCCGCGAAAGGAAGTCTTTCAACATCGAGTTCAACTTTCAGTTTATATTCTGTGGATGTTATGGAAGACGCGTAACCTTTGGTTGTTCAAAGGTGAATGGAGAGATGATAGAACTGTTGTTGAACTCGCAGGGTTCGAATGGGCTGAATTCCTTGACACCTGTTGAACCTTGTTTTTCTTTTTGGCAGATTTGGGTTCCTGAAATGCTGTAGGGTGTTGCACACCAATGCAGCGAGACCATCTTTAAACTGATTTTCTTCTTTTGTCATCTGATTTCCCTTGCAGTTGCTGTGTTTGACATTGCTTTTGATGTTTTTTTGGCTCCTTGTGAGCATTGCCTATCTGTTTGATTTGTAAGCAGAAGGTTCATGGGCTATTTAGCCTTGTAAAACTCTTTTAATTTCAATGAAAAAAGCTATCGTTTCTGTTAAAAAAAGACAATGATCAAACCAACCCAAAATCGACTAGACCATTTCTGGACAATCAAGGTGTAACCTCGTTCCTCACTCCCAAACAAGAAATAATAAAAGAAAAGATGACAACGGCTAGCACAAACTCCTTTAAAATAACATTATTGTAACATTATTGAATTTAAAATATATTATTGTACAATAAATATAATATTATTGTACTAATAATTATTGAATTTTAATTTCCTTGTTTAATTTTGGCGTAGTTATTGTCTAATTTGTAAAGTTGTAAAATGTATGGGTAATATTGAAAAGTTTTAAAATTTGGTGTGGAAAAGAATATTGTGAATATTCTTTTGAGTTTGAAAATGGGTTTAATGGTTGGAGAAGAATTACTGTTTGACGTGACATTTACTGTATTTTTGGTTTGAGAATAGGTCTCTCCACTCCACCCCATCGTACTCCTTGCAGCCACCGTCCGCCGTCGCAGTCCTTGCCGCCAACCTCCGCCGTCGCCGACTGACACTATCCGTCTCCCGTCGTGCCGCCGACTGCTGGGTTGAAAGCAAGAAGGTCAGATTTTCTATTGTTTGTAGCTTTCGATTTTAACTTTCAGGGATTGAAAACGTGGCTGAATCTAAGAAATTGATTGTAGGGATTTAACTTTTAAGAAGGGATTTAACTTTTAAGAAGGTCAGATTTTCTATTGTTTGTAGCTTTCGCCGACTGCTGAGGTTTGCCGTTTGCACTTTTTTATATTCTAATAGTTTTTTTTACTGTACTTGGTTTTATCAATATATGACGAGAAAAAATTGATTTATTAGTATATGGATCATTCTGTTTTTGCTGATTTTCTATTTCAATTATTCAAGAGCGATGTGGCGTTTTTGCTGATTTTCTTGTTTGACTTGGTTGTCTGCTTGTGGCATTTTTTCCTCTTTCTACTCTGTTTAGTTATCATGTCGTAGTGTAATGCACTGTAAAAACTTTCATGTGAACTACTTTTGATGTGGTTTGAAATGTTCGAATATTTATTTTATTGATGAAAAACAAGGGAACTGCGTAGTTTCCGCCTAGGCCCCGCCTAGGCGTCTAGGCGCTAGGCCCCCCGGGCCGTCCGACTAGCGCCTAGCGATTTTTACAATATTGCCTCCACGGAGAGCATCAGCTTTACTATATTGAGAGTATTACACCGTACAAATTTAACGCTCGTGTTTAAACCCAAACCCGAGACCCCTTACCCACCCGGGTAATATATTTGTACATAACCCCAACTACCCTAGTAAAAATACAAGACAATGTCACTGCATATATCATTGCCTCAATAATGCTTGCAAGGCTGTGCCATTGTTTCTTCACGTTGCTCGTCTCTATGTGCACACATGGTTGTCCAACCTGGCTTCAACTTGTGGATGGGAGCAACAACAATATCATTGCATTACAAAAAAAGTACACAATTAATGGGTCACAAGCTGGGTTGTTCTCCGGTGCCAGAGGGTTGAGACAAGGAGACCCGATATCTCCGTTACTATTTGTGGTAGCTATGGAATATCTTACCAGAAAACTGCAGATAGCATCAAAGCAGAGCAGATTTAGATTTCACCCACTGTGTAAACAGCTCAGATTAGTGAACTTGTGTTTCGTTGATGACCTAATGATCTTCTGCAAAGGCGGTGTGGGAGCTGTGAAGGTGATAACAGAGGCCCTGGATCAATTTAGAAGTAGCTCTGGACTGGAAACAAATAAAGGGAAATCTAGGATGTTCTTAGCTGGCATACACAATACTGTGGCTGACCAAATAACACAGATAACTGGATTCCAGAGGAGGACATACCCCATGAGATACTTGGGAATCCCCATTTCTCCCACCAAATGGAGTAGAAGCTGCTGTCAATCCCTGGTAGAGAAAATCACTGCCCGAGTAAGATGCTGGTCCACAAGGAACCTGTCGTATGTGGGGAGACTGTGTTTAATTAACTCGGTGCTATTGGCAACACATGGTTTTTGGGGTTCCATCTTCCTATTACCCAAGGCTGTCTCCAAAGAAGTGGACAGAATCTGTAGGGACTTCTTATGGGGCAAGAAGGTTGATGGGAAAACTTGGAACCTAGCTTTAGCTGGAAAACAGATATGGGACATCACGCTTGAAGTGGATTCCCTTTGGATCAAATGGATCAATGCCATTTACTTGAAAGGGACAAACTTTTGGGACTTCTCCCCCCCGGCTTTGGATTCATGTTGGCATTGGAAGGAAGGATAAAACTGAGTTCCAAGGGGGGTATAATGGGAGGAGATGGAGCCTGACAGCAGATGGAAAATATTCCATCGCTTCTGGTTATGCCTGGCTAAAAGGGGTGGCTGATTATTTCCAATACTGTAGAGCTATATGGAATAGATATACTATGCCTAAACATTCATTTATGCTATGGATCCTTGTGCATAAGAGGCTGCTCACCATTGACAGAATGGTGGGATGGGGGCAGTTTCAGCAGAGACCTTATACAAAAGATTAACTCCTGGCTGAATATTGGAGAGGGGATCATCACCTATGATGACTTGTGGAGATGGCTGTGCTGAATATGGGCAAGAAGAGGAAAATGCAACACAGCATCACCTTAGCTTGCTATGCCTCTGCCTGTTATCACCTATGGTGTGAGAGAAACAGACGTATGCATGCAGAGGGCGAAAAGACTGGGTGGATGCAGATTGCTCAGATCATAGCCAATGAGATGAAATGGAGGATCAAGAGTGTTTGTTAGATGAAGAATGCTTACCAGATCGGATACTTACAATCGTGTATGTTTTTGTTGAATAATTGAGCAAAAGACAAGATTTGGTACACAATTATTGCACAATATATATTATATTAGCACTCTTTATTATGGGACCTCACACGCACTCAAACATCTAAACCCACTAGCTTTTATTCTTATTATTATCACAAGTATATATCACACAATACATACATGCCTTATTTATAGAAGATATAGTCGGTTTATTAAGTCGGTTTAATTATTTTAAGATAAGACGCAACCATCTAAACTATTGCAACGTGGGATGATGATTTGTTATTGATTAGGTCGGTATTTCGATAATGTCGGTGATGATTCTTCAATTCTCCCCTTCAGCACCAATATTCTCTAGTATTGTATTTTCTATTGAGCCATTCCTAAGCGTGTTCGAAATTCTTCGAATTTTGTGACGGTGAGTCCTTTAGTGAACACGTCGGCTACTTGATTCCGTACTGATGTGCTTCAACTCAATCTCCCCTATGAGCACCTTTTCGCGTACGAAGTGATAGTGCACTTCAACATGTTTTGTCCTTGCATGACATACCGAATTCTCTGCTATGCGTATAGCAGATTGATTATCGCAAAAAATCTCTACCGTGTCGTTTATTGGCTGATGTAAGTCATTCAGTAACTGTATAAGCCAGGTGCTTTCTTGAGCTGCCATTGCCGCTGCTCGATATTCGGCCTCTGCGGTGACAAAGATACCGTAGGCTGTCTCTTGCTACACCATGATATTGCCGCTGATCCTAACTTGAATATGTACCCAGTAGTGAATCTTCTAGTATCGCGACATCCAGCATAGTCCGCGTCGCAATAGCCAGTGATCTTGACATCTTTATTCTTTTCATAAAATATTCCAAAATTTATTGTTCCTTTAATATACCTCAGTATGCGACGAACTAGCTGAAGATGTGGCTTCTTTGGCTTCTCCATGAATCGACTCGCGATCTCCACTGCATATGAGATGTCTGGCCTTGTCAGTGTCAAGTAAATCAGACTCCCGACGATCTGTCTGTACATAGTTGTATTCTCCAAGTCTTTGCCATCTTCCGCACATATCTTGGCGTTTGCTTCAATTGGGGTTGATATTGGCTTGCAGTCAATCATGCCGAATTTTCTTAGCAGATCTTTTGCATATTTTAACTGGTAAAGTAATAATCAATCACCTGTCTCCTTGAGCTCGAGCCCTAGAAAATGTTTGAGTTCTCCAAGTTCTTTCATTTGGAATCTCACCGATAAATTCTTCCTTGTTTGTCGAATTTCGTCTTCGTCATCTCCAGTAATAATATCATCATCGACATATACTAGCATTATTGCTAGTTTTCCTTTTGTTTCCTTGACGAAGAGGCTCGAGTCCGCTGGTGTCACTGAGTATCCGCACTGAACTAAGAATTCAGCGATCTTACCGTACCATGCTCGTGGTGCCTGCTTTAACCCGTATAAGGCTTTCTTTAATTTGCACACGTAGTTTGGATTTTCTTTATCTTCGAACCCTGCTGGTTGGATCATGTATATCTCTTTATCGAGTTCTCCATGTAGAAATGCGTTCTTTACGTCCATCTGCCATAACCTCCAAGACTTGCTTGCTGCTAGCGCGATTAATACCCGAACAGTTGTAATTTTCGCCACTTGACTAAATGTCTCGTCGTAGTCTATCCCATACTGTTGTGAAAATCCCCGTGCTACTAGTCGAGCCTATATCTTTCAACTGATCCATCAGGTCGTCTTTTAATTTTATAAACCCACTTGCAAGATATGAGTTTAACTCCATCTGGTTTAGGTACTAAATCCCATGTTTCATTTTGTTTTAGGGCCATAATTTCCTCGCTCATTGCTTTTCTCCATTCAGTATATTTAACTGCTTCTTCAAATATTTCTGGTTCTTTTATATTTTCTTCCTCTTCTAAAGCTATATTGGCGTACCTGGGATTTGGCCTTCTTTGTCTAGAGGATCTTCTTAGATGTGATGGACTTGGTGATACTTCATCATGTTCCTCCCTTGTTGGCTCGGTCTCCTCAAGCTGACTTGGCCTCGAAACTTCTGGATTTATTTGGTGCACACCCGTTCGCCAGGGACTTTGAGGTGTTCTCGGAGATTCTACGTCATCTTCTGGCTCCTGTAATGTTGGATTTCCTTCTGGAAGGTTCACTAATTTGTCGAGCTGTTCCTCAGTTTCTTTTGAATCGGGTAGCTCCGATTTTTGTGGTGTCCACCAGGAGGATGCTTCGTCAAATACTACATGGCGAGATGTATAACACCGTCCGGTAGTTGGATCACAACATCTCCATCCTTTCCTTTGGCTGTCGTACCCCACAAATATACACTTGATCGCCTTCCGGTCAAATTTGGTTCGTAAATGACTTGGTACGAAAACATATCAGACGCATCCGAAAACTCTGAAGTGGCCAACGGTTGGTTTAATTTTCCACAGCTTCTCAAATGGTGACATGAATCCCAGCTTCGCTTGTGGTAGCCTATTTATTACGTGCGCTGCTGTCTTCATACATTCAGCCCAAAATATTGGTGGTACATTCTTTGCATGTATCATGCTTCGACACGTTTCAGCCAAGTGTCGATTTTTCCTTTCTGCTACACCATTCTGCTGAGGTGTGTTTGGACACGTCAGCTGATGATGTATTTTATGCTCCTTCAAAAATTTGGAGAATTCCCTTGACGTGTATTCTCTCCCGTTATCCGTGCTAAGGCATCAGATCTTATCTCCGACTTCTCTTTCAACAGTTTCTTTAAATTCTTTAAACTTCAAAATAACCTCTGATTTTGCTATTATGAAGAAAACCCAAACGTACCTTGAGAAGTCGTCAATGAATGTCACCATATAGCGCATATCGCTGACTGAATGTTGTTTGACTGGCCCGAACACACCAGAGTGGATTGTCTCCAAAGGTTTCTTTGCTCTGTAGCTCGAGTCTTCAAACGGCAATTGATGTGCTTTTCCGTATTGACAACCAGCGCAGACTGTGTTATCTTTTATGTCTAGTTGAGGAAGACCTTTCAACATTGATTTCTTCACCATCACTTTAAGCTTGTGATAACTCACATGTCCCAGCCTTGCGTGCCACAACTCAGCTGTTTCATTCTTTCGGGTCTTATCTACGTAAGCAGACTCAACTGACATTACATAGATAGACTCCAGTTTTCTACCCTCCATGATCGGCGTGCCAGTGATTTTAAGATTTCGATACACCGTAACGTTATCGGGTCCGAAAATAATATAGTTTCCCGAAGACGTTATTTGCGACACAGATATAAGATTTTTCTTCATACCTGGGACATGGTAAACGTCGTGTAGCTGCACTTGTCCAGGACTGAATCTTGGGGTAATGCTCGTTTTGCCAATATGAGTTATTGGCAACCTTGAATTATTTGCAGTAACCACCATCCGTCCTCCTTTGTACTCAGTTGTGTTTTGCGGCTTCTCTTTATCTCCCGTCATATGATTGGAGCAACCCGAGTCTATGATCCAATCATTTTCGTAATCTATTTTTCCAAGGATGATGACGGCCAATGCCGGTTCTTCGTGCAAGCATGATTCCTCCTTTACGTCTTCGACTATTGCAGTAGATGCCTCTACGTCCCACTCATCCTCGCTGTTCTTAGTCTCGTGACTTTTGGAAATTATTGTATTGCCTTCAACGGTCTTTTTCCTATGCCAGCAATCTCTAGCAAAGTGATTTGGTTTACCGCAAAAATAGCATGAACCTTTTTTAACTCCCTTAAGCTTCTGATTTTTGTTATAACGACCTTGTTGGAATCCCTTTGTTTCAGAGCTTATTTCTCCCCTTTTAACAAACTCTTTCTTATCTCGCCTATTTGGCTGGTGAGGTCTCCCCTTTGTTTTATAACTTAATAAAACTTCATCATCCGTCTTTAATGAGACCTCCGCCATTTGTCTGGTCAGCGCTTCCTGGTCAGCTAAAATATTTTCAAGATTGATCAAGGAAAGCTGCTCTTTCCAACCTTGTATGGCGGCTATAATTCCTCTAAATTCTGGTCTTAGACCGTGAATAATAATTCTTCTTATTTTAGCGTCTGAAACTTTTATCAGTCGGGTCCAACTCAGAGATTTCACGACAAAGGGAACGTACCTTATTAAAATATTCACGCATCGACATTTCCCCTTGTCTGATTGACAGAAACTCGTCCTCTAGAAGTTGCAACTTGAATTCATTTTTCTTCGAAAATAGTGCCGCCAGTGTGTCCCATGCTTCTTTTGGAGTGCTTGCATCTCGTATGTGTTCCAGCAACTCTTCGCTGATAGTCGTCTTGAGTGCGTACATGGCCTTTCCCGCCTTAATTTTTCATTTCCTTAATGCTCCAGCTTCTTGTGGTTGTGCAACCTCGTCTCCGCCGACTACCTCCCATATATCTTGCCCTTGAAGATATGACTCCATGCAGGTCTGCCACGTCGCGTAATTTTGATTGTTGAGTTTCTCCATTCCGCCTACTGACTGTAGGTCCGCCATCGTGACTTGGATTACCTCCTCGTAACCAAGCAAACCTCACGCGCTTCACAATTTATTTATTTTTATTGTGCACAATGCCTCCAACTCAATCTGAATGAACCTGCAATATTTCCGCTGTCACTCAAACTTTCAAACGTGGCTCCGGCGTGGCTCTGATACCACTTGTTGAATAATTGAACGATTGGCAAAAGACAAGATTTTATACACAATTATTGCACAATATATATTATATTAGCACTCGACCTCACACGCACTCAAACATCTAAACCCACTAGCTTTTATTCTTATTATTATCACAAGTATATATCACACAATACATACATGCCTTATTTATAGAAGATATAGTCGGTTTATTAAGTCGGTTTAATTATTTTGAGATAAGACGCAACCATCTAAACTATTGCAACGTGGGATGATGATTTGTTATTGTTTAGGTCGGTATTTCGATAATGTCGGTGATGATTCTTCAGTTTTTCCCCTTTATAATGAAGGCAATGTATAGAGGTTTGGAGGAACGTTGTAAACCTTGCAAGTGGTAAATGAAAATTATCATTCTACCAAAAAAAAAAAGTACACAATCTGTTTAGCAACAACTCCTACTTACATTCTACATCTATTAAAGAACAAACACAACAGATCTCATTTTATTTACATATACCAAACACAGCCAGCCTTCAAATAAAGCACACCATTGCTCTCACTTAATTTTCTCACCAGCTTCTCTTCTCTGCATCCTAGCGCAGTACTCGAACAAACTACCATCGTAACACCTCCTTATCGCCTCCTTCGACAAGTAACCGTCTTGGTCTCGAGCTAGCAAGTAAAGAATAGCCCATTCCATTTTGCTTGCAGTCCTATGATGTATATAACTCATCAAACCATGTAATAACAATAAATTATAACAAGTAACTATCATGTCTTTAGTTTACCATCCGAAGATGTCGAAAGCTTCTCTGTTGCGCTCGGTCATGTTCCACAGCTCTCCCAGCGTGAGCTTGTCGGGAAAAGTTCGAGCGTGTTTGCTGAACAAGTTCTCGAAATTCACCGGAGAATATCTAAGCAAACGACATACATATGAAATAAGAAAACAATTTTAAGCATATCGTAATGGCATAGAATTTGAGCTCTCACCTTCCTTCATTGTCGTAGGTTTTTGTATCACTTCCGTGCTTGGATTTGTGGATGTTGTAGAGATATATTGGGAATAAAGGGTTCGGAAACCAACCCTGTATCAAATATATCATTAAATTATTCAGCTTCTCATATAATTCTAATATCCTAATAAGTTAACGTATTAAATGGGGGAGTCAATTTTTCATAAGCCCAGTTTATCACACACACAGAAAGACACATGTAAGAACTATATATAAATTTACGTAAGAATATTTTACCGGGAGTGTGGGATAGCTCAAACCGACGTTAATGACAATCGCTGCTATGAGTGAGAGTATGATATTGAACCCCATTTGACGAAGCCCTGAACAAAAACAAAAATTAATAATCAGACATAAGTGGAGTGTAATAATTTTGATATAATTAGTTGCATAATTATTATTTACCCGCATAAGTCTCCCATGGATATATAATCCCATCGTCGTTTTGGTCGAAGAAAGCACAATGCTGTTGAAGGACACTCAAATTGTGATGCATATGCCCTAATGTACCGTTGGGATGATCCATGTCGGGAGCTACAAGCCCTCTTGCCAAATCTAATGAAAAAAATTATGCAACAAAATTATGCAATGATTAAAATTCACCCATTTATTAATTTCTTTGAACTTATATGGCTTTGGAATCCGTGTTTCGAGGTCTGTTCTCACCGGCCGGTCGCCCGTCACCGGCGCCAGCGGTGCCTCCGGCGAAAGTGCTGGATTTCTTTCCACGGCATGAGCCATTATACTGCTTTTGGATGATGATAAAGAAAGAGGTTATTTGATTAAATTTAGTTTTGGATGGACGTAAACCGTATATTTAAGCTTGTTGAAGTCTAGTTGAAGCTTGTAATGAAGCGTGTCAGGCATGCAAGGCATTGTAGTCTTTACTTGAGACACGTAACACACAAAGAATATCAAAATGTTTTCCAACGGTCATCCAATCTTTCGCGAAGATAATACAAAATAGGGTCTTCACACATAAATACCCATTTACATAAAAATTTATAATTCAATACACTGTCAGTATTTTTTTTATATGTATACCTAATAAAATAAATTTTTTGCACATAAGCACCCGATGCGCCGCATGTACGCTATATAATACATTTAGGTACCCCATAGCAATGTATTTTGGTACGTAATATGTGGAGAAAATGGTACGTCATATATAACACCCTATAGAAATCGTATAGGGTACCGTAAAAACGCGTGACGTGGAATACACGCATAAAAAAGTACGGCAAGACTGAGAAAATTGCTACAAATAGTAAAACGGGTATCTATTTGTAAAAATTTCTAATTTAGGTACTGATTTGTAATTGGATATTTTTTTTATAGATGTCACTACAAAATAAATCTATATACATTAGAAAATTTAATTTGACATTCGATGCAGCGGCCAAAATCACGTAGGCCGACCCGAGACAAGGGCCTTGACGGCTATCTGAAGTCTCTTGAAAATTACAACAGGTCTATCATAAAATCATACTCCTTATTGCAATTATTTTTAAAAACAATCTTGTGATTTACGATGTGAGATACTAAGTTGCATCGTGCGCGGAGGCACAGGCAGCCGCGAGCCATCACTGGACAAATCCAAACCAAACCAACCAGCCGGGGAGCGCACCAGCGGCGACGGGTCGTGGGTCGCAGGGCTCGGTCGGTAGCGATGCAGAGCAGACGGGCCGCCAACATGCGGCCGAACAAAATTACTAGCCAACCATCGGGACAAGGGACAATTGGGGACTCGCCGCCCGATGGCAGCGCAACGATGCGGAATCGGTAATTGAAATAACGGACACGGCCTACCGCGGCCTTACCAACACCGACATGGAGCCGCGACGATGATAGCCATGATGCCCACCATCGTCTGGGACGCGTCGTCGCGAGCTCCGGCGACTCGGCGGCCCGGCCACCATCGGCCGGCGGGGGGGGCCGCCGGCCTCATGTGTGGCCGGGCATCGGGCGCCAACTTGGGCCATGCCTCCCCCCCCCAATGCCCTGCCGGGCCCAAGCCCCCTTCAGGAGCACCTCCCCCCCTAAAATGGGGATTTTAGCAAAAAGTCTTGTGACAGCAGTTATTCCCAAAAAGGTTTGCTACCTCTCTTTTTTTCTTTTCATTTTTGATTTATTTTTTGCCATAAAATATAAAATAATTAAAACAAGTATAAAATATAATTAATGACTCAAAAAATACTTAAAATATTTTAATCTAAAAGAATAATATTTTTATTTTCAGAAAAAATATTAAATTAAAAAAAAAAATTATTAATAAAAAATAGTATATAGTAAGGAAATATTATTTTCAAAAATAGAAAAATATATTTTCAAATCCGCACGGGCATCGAAATCTAAAATCGAGCATTTTATCCCGAAATCGCATTTTATTAATTACTACCTCAGTCCCACTTATTTCTTCCCATCTTTCTATTTCGGGCGTCCCACATAATTCTTCCCATTTCCATTTTTGGTAAAAAAGTATCCCACTAATTAAACTAATTACATCATTAATATTAAAAAAAGTCTTCTCGATTTGCGTGTCTACTAATAACTTTTCTCTCTCCATACCTCAAAAGGTATACTATAATATTAAAATAATGTGATTTCTTAATCTCCGTGCCCACTAATCTTCGGGAACATTTAAATGGGACGGAGGAAGTATTATTTAAGGAGAATGGAGAATTATAATATATATACACACACACACACACACCCTTATAAGGGCTTTCTGAGCAAAAAGGCTAGCGACAATAGTGACCCTCGAAAGGGCTATGATATCCCCCTTTTTGTATTTAATTTTTTGATTTATTTTTATCCTAAAAAATAGCCGAAGATACGCCGTGTTAACCTCGACGAACAATGCACGGGACCTCGCTGCCTGGGCGCTGGGCCTGTGAAGATGTCGGGGGGTTGGACACCATGGGCGGGCAACGAGGCCCCGTGCATTGTTCGTCGATGTTATCTGCCAGGAACCATCTGCGTGTTGGGGGGCAACGTGGACGGGCCGCCTCGGCACCGCGCGCGCCATGGGCACCACGGGCGGGCGGCCTGGGCACCGCGCGCACAACCTGAACGGGCGGCCTCGGCACGCTGCCTGGACCATGGGCGGGCACCATGGGCACGTTGCCGGGGCACTGTGCCTATCTGCCAGGCACACGGGCGGGTGGCTTGGGCACCATGGGAGGGATACCTAGGCGCTGGGCCAATCTGCCAGGCACCATCCGCGCGCTGCAGGGGCAACATGGGCGGGCTGCGTCCGCACCGCGACGGGCACCATGGGCGGGCGGCCTCGGCACCATGGGCGGCCGGCCTCGGCACCGCGTGCGCACGAGGGCGTGATGCCTCGGCACCGCGCGCGCACCGTGGGCGGGATCCCTCGGCACCGCGCGCCACCATGGGCGGGCTGCCTCGGCACCGCGCGCGCACCACGGGCTGGCGGCCTCGGCACAGTGCGGGCACCATGGGCGGGATGCCCTGGCACATCGCCCGCACCATGGGCGGGCGGCTCGGCACCGCGCGCGCACCATGGTTTGACGGCTCGTCGACACCGGATCAAATCAAGTAGCAAATTCGTATAAACGAAGATTAAGATCGAGAATTACCTTTGGATTTGTATAGAGAAACTTTAGAAGGTAATTCTAACTTAGAGAGCAAGTTTCGTTCCACAATAAGCTCAATTTTTAGAAAATGAATTTGCTACAAAATGAAGTGATCACCCTAAAACATGCTTTAGGGTCAATATATATACCAATACCATCTACCGTGGTATATTTACTTAAGTGGCCCTATACTAATGCTAATTACAATCCTAGGTAAATTGCCAATATATATTGCTAGCTGAACTTTTCTTTCAGGTTCGAGCTTGTTGTCTACTTCGAAGCTCTTGTCAAGAAAACGAACTTGATCCGAGCTCAGTCTTCTTTTCTTCTGAGAAGAAAATGCATCAAGAATCAGTTCAACGGAGTTTCTCGTTTTGCCAGCATTATTACCAATCTTTGGGAAGATGGGCTTTTGAGGAGAAGGGCTGTCTTCTCCTCGTACGTCTTCGAAGTTCACCATGGCCGGCGACGCAGAACCTTGAATCAACGAATGAAATTCCAATTCCCAGGTAAGAAAAAGAAAGAATTCGAACGATAAAGGAAGTACGAAGATTTGTTAGAAATCAATACCGTGGAAAGAAGGGGTAGAAGAATCATGAGGCCAAAGAGAATCAAGATCCTCGTAAGCTTCGTTCTTTAACAGGGCATTTTTCAAATGAGGATGATCATCACCATACACACTGCAGCTATCCATATTTGATTCCTTTTCTCCGTCGAATAGATTTTAAAGGGCTTGCAGTCTCCTAACACAGCGAATATACTTGAAGATTCTTACAAGAAACAAGTTTTGTGGAACAGAGAGAAAAGTGGTTAAACGGACGCGTAACAGATAGAAAAGTGGGGAGCTTTCATGGTATATAAGAAGCTGCTTGATTTATCATGTTGAAGAGGTTAAACTTGAAGCGCAGAAATGACTAGTTCACCCTCGACCCTCTGGTGCTTGTATTAAATAATCTATAAACTATACTAACTATACTTTTATATAATTGGTTTGACGTGAATATAAAAGGCCACAATTTATTATGTAACTAATTTGCAATTTAGTCTATCATTTGTAATTTAATTAATCAAATATTTTAATATAACTTCTAATTTGTTATTTACTCTACTTATGACTCTATAACTAAGTTTGTTTTTATATATTTAAAATTATATTTCATTTTAAACACTAAAAATTATAATTTTAAAATTTAAAATAATTTCAATATAATTATATATTAAGCACACATACTGCAAAAAAATACTAGCTATGTTAAGTTGTTTAACAAGATTAAGTTGACCGCTACATTAAATTATGTTATTGGGAGGTTTGAAGTGTTAGTAGTTATTTATAGGGGTAATTGCCATTTTGGTCACCCAATTATACACTAAAATCACTTTTGGTCCCCTGGAAACACACTTCATCACTGTTAGTCTCTCAGTTATTATCCGTTAATCAGTAATCGTCCTTTCCGCCAGTTGGCCGTAAAAAACTAACGGATTGACCAATTTAGACAGTTAAAGATTTAGCGACGGACTTTAGCGATGGAAATTCCGTCACTAACTGAGAAAAAAAATTAAAAAATAAAATAAAATACAGCTCAATCACAGGAAATGAAAAAAATTAAAAAATAAATAAATAAATTTCCGTCGCTAAAAGAGGAAAATTAAAAAAAAAAAGTAAATACAGTGACATAACATTTTAAAAAAATAATTTAAATTTTTACATCAGATGAAAAACCCTTTCGTAAGAAACGTATTTGCCCAACAAAATACTCGGATCTCAAGAAAAAAAAGCAGTGCGAGAGAGAGAGAGATATGATCATCTCATCACATACTGAAACCCCTAAATCGCAGATCCAACTGTATTTATTTTTTTAAAAAAAATTTCTTCGCTGTATTTATTTTCGTCGCTGTATTTATTTTTTTTAATTTTTCCTCTTTTAGCGACGGCAGTTCCGTAGCTAAACTTTATTTATTTATTTTTTTTAATTTTTTCCTCTCTCAGCAACGGATGTTCCGCCGCTAATCTGTATTTAATTATTTATTTTTTTAATTTTTCGTCGATTTCTGTCGCTGTATTTACTTTTTTTTATTTTTCCTCTTTTAGCGATGGAATTTCCGTCGCTAATCTGTATTTATTTGTTTTTTTTATTTTTTAAAATTTTTTTTCATTTTCTATGACCGAGCTGTATTTTATTATTTTTTTATTTTTTTCTGAGTTAGCGACGGAATTTCCGTCGCTTTAGTCCGTCGCTAAATCTTTAACGGTGTGAATTGGTCAATCCGTTAGTTTTTTACGGTGAACTGGCGGAAAGGACGATTACTGATTAACGGATAATAACTGAGGGACTAACATTGATGAAGTGTGTTTCCAGGGGACCAAAAGTGATTTTAGCGTATAACTGGGGGACAAAAATGGCAATTATCCCTTATTTATACAAAAACATCCGTTCAGTGTGACGAATGAATGCTATCAAAGCTTTTAGTCTTTTTCCTAAGTATCGACGGCCTCTTACTAGAGCAGCTACCAGGTGTCGAATAAGGCCCATAAACAAAGTCCTCCCTATTCCTTACATTGTCTTTAATCATAGTCCCATTGATCTTATTCTGGGCACATGTTGCCCGAGGCATCATCATCAAATATCCCAAGGGACATGGTGCATTCATCATAATAGCTTTATCTGTCAAAAAACACACTGTTGACATACTGTAAAATAACGGCAAAATCAGCCCGGTTCGAGACATAATGAATGCACCCGTCCACACATATGTGCCGTGTCCCTAGCGACATGGTGAAGGAGTAAGCTCCATTTGCCACGTGGCCTTGAAAGTTGAATGCGTCCCCAAAACTGCTGTACCAAAGAAATGAAATTTCTGACCTGAATGGGGACAAATTGAAACAATTTGATGTAATTCGTAAAGGGATACTAAATGTATCGTCTAATATGGCTTATATTAACATCTCTCTTCCTCATATAATGTCGCGAAAATGATGGTTTTTAAGAGTGCTGAATCATATTCTAAAGAAAATTGATTTGTATTTTCGCGTGGTTCTTTCTTAGAGGTGGTCCTCCATCGCAGAACTCCACAACACCCCGACCGATCACGTTTCCCTGTAAGAACAAACCGAGAATGATATAAGAATGCTTAAGTCATAGCTAAAATCTAGATAAAGAAATTTATCATCGTACATGGCATTCATCGCATAAGCCACGATTGATAAAATAAGACAAGAAATGGAAGGTAGGGAAAAATTTTAAAATTTAAAAAACACGAACAAAAAAGGAAAATTCTGAAGCAGACCTGGGATAGACCGACAATATCGTAACCGTCTTGGAGTTCTTTCATTTGTTTCACCTGTAGTGGAGCTTCAAATCATCGGCGTCCGGCGAGCGACAAGAAAATTCAGTAATACTTGAACATGAGCAGCTTTGCAACGTTCTACGGTACCTTATTACATACAATATCTGTCTGCAAACAAGAACAAGTAATCTCAGATTACAGTCGAAGTCATACAAAGAATCTAACATGGACAGTAATTTGTAATTCATTACCTGTTCCTGTAAGGGCTTGAACCAAGAATCCCACGATCCATCTCCAATTTCTCTATAGGTTAGCAAACGCAAATATAAACCGTTAGATCATTCAGTTCCATATATGGAAAGCTTCAAAGTTTTCAATATGGTTTTCATAAAATGGTGCTACTCAATACTAGTTTGCATAAAATACACTTTCCATAGGATTAATTTTTTTACCCGATTTGTAGAAAGATCTGAAGCGAATCTAATCAGAATGTAAGCACTTTGGATAGAGCTCACATAACAGATAATCAAATGAACATAACCAAAATGCATGAAACTGATAATCAAATGAACATTTACAGAGGCTATGATTAGATAACCGATTTGTATTCTGTAATCGGCAATTGTAGAGTAGTTGATTGATATTCGTTCCATTCCATTCTATCTTTAGTGTGCTTTATATTACACCTCGTTATTTGTTTTATTTTTGTTTTACTATTTCGTGTGAGAGCGTGAGTGAATAGGCAGACATAATTGATTTTATTAATCTGCAGTGATTAAGTTCTCGAGAAAATAAAAATAAATGATTTTTAAAGAGTTTAAATTTAAATAAATTTGTTTTTAGCACTGTATTGGGCTACTTGGGACTATTGTGCCTAAATATTTTCTGCGTGTGATGTCGTCGTCTTCCTTGTAAAGCAACGTGATTCTGGGTTAAGGAATCACAAGCATAAAAATTACCCAATAAATCCAATTTTCAACTTGATTTTCAACTTTTCTTCTTTTCTATTTGATATATGATGCACAGCGGAATGGATGAAGTTGAGGATGAGGAAGAGGAGTTTATTCTGATTGACTTGGATGCCATTTTTCAGCACGTTTCAATCCCACCGAACGCCCCGTATGTGATCTCCGTACGTAATGTTCTCAATCTCTGGAGTTTTTTCGGTTTTGATTTCTTACGGAAATGTGCAATTGCACATGTTTTCTAAATGTAGCTATACTTGTGGCAAACCACCTAGCAGAAATTTGCCATTGCTCGACTGCTATGTTTGTATTTTCCCGAAATATGGCTATCGCCTTATCTTCAAGCTAGAAAATTAGATGTAATAGCTGTTTAATCTACTGTGTTGTTTACATTGTGGTCGAGGATTAGCATTTTGAATGTCATTAATCGTGAACTTCTGTGGCAGACGAACTGGAAATAGCTCAATCCTTTCTTCTTGCACGATATCAGTTTCATGCATTTTGGTTATGTTCATTTGACTATCTGAGTCCTCAAGTTTTATTTTTATTTTTTTTTCTGTTTTGTGAGCTCTATCCAAAGTGCTTACATTCTGATTAGATTCGGCCTTCAGATCTTTTATTCAATGAATATGCAGGGTCTGGACACTCTCAATCCGATTATGATCATAGACGGCAAAATCAAACTGGTATATGTCAACCATTACATCCTATAATTTGCTTATTGATCGTAGTTAAACTAGTGGACTTATAGCTTACAACTGATACATTAGTTGCATTTTTCCTAATTGAATGCTTATCCAGTGCTTCGTGTTTGTCTTTCCATTTTGGCTAAGATTGGAGAGTATGAAGAAACGATTGGAACCTGCCTCGTCTTTAATGAAACTCGTGAGTGCAATCTTTGTCTTGTTCTCTGTACAAAAGGCGGGTCGTAGTGTCGTATTATTACAGTTTTTCGAGGTTTTAATACCAGTTTCTTACGCAGACGATGCACCAGTTGTTCACAAGGAGACGGGCCCGTCCGAAGCTAATCTATTCTCAGGAACATATATCGTGGATCCTAAGAAAACCGTGCCCAAGCAAATCAATCCAATCACACAACTCAATAAGGTTCTCAAGTTCAGACTGCTTTCAGATGATGATGAAGACGGAGCCAACGGAGAATAGGTTGTCTTAAGGTGTGTTCTTTGCCCTATAAAACGTTGTTCATTACAATAACGTATTAACGTGAAAATGGATCCTATATACTGCTCAAGAGTACCGTGTACAAGTGGCTATTTAACAGATCTATTGAGATGTGCTACATTACATGACACTTTTCACAGCACAGCCACTCTCTACAGACAAAAACCAAAGATCAAAACAGTACAAGGCACAGAACAACGCAGCAGAAAAGAAAAATGAATAGTCTATTCAACGACTTGCCGAGCTGCATTTCTCGCCTTCTCAATCTCGGACCAACGTTCACCAAAAAGGGGTTTGAATAAGAATTTGAATAGGGATACTCAAGCAGGTTAGTCTCCGAGCTCCCAAACATTAGAACAAACACCATTTCACCTACCATGTGGACCGTAGGGCTGTAGAAAGAGAACTGCTCGTCGAAGGGTAACTATCGAGTCTATGAGAAATATATTCCCGACGATGAAATGGCTGAGTAGTAGTGTAAGTCCCAGGTGCCCATGGCCTTTGTGGTACGCCCAACGCCTTCCTCTGTTTTTCAACTTTAGAATCACAAAGTGAAATCCCTCGGCCATAGAGAGGAACTAGCGACGAAATTGAGGGTTCTTTAAAAAAATGGCCTCCCCACCCAAAAACTTTAAAAAATTAACCTTCTTGACTTATTTTTTTAGTCAATAGCCCCCACTTTGATTAATTACTAACTATCTTCCTTAATAATTCTTAATATAAAAGAAAAGGAAAAAAGAAAAGAAAAGTAAAATATAAGAAAAGAAAAAAAGAAAAACAAAAAAGAAACTCCATTAACGCAAGAACAACCACCCACACCTACCCAAACATACGTCTCATTCAAATCTGAAAGAAGAAATTAATACGAAAACGCGTATATATTCACATTATCGAGCTAATCGACCATTTTTCATATGCGATCTGTTGAAAGAAAGAATTAAGCACAACTCATTTATCACAGTAAGTCATTTTTTTTTGGGTTTTTGATTTCACACTTGAAAGTCACGATTTTTCAGTCAATTAGATGCGGCATTGAGTGGGTTTCGATGTATATGCTTGGTGACGGTAATTCCAGCGAAATTCGAGCCGAATCGATGCATTTTCGAATATTCTCATGTTAGAACTGAAGAACAGGCGTAGGGTCCCCTGAATATGCACATGGGTCCCCTGCTGCATGGGACCCGTATGCATATGCAGGGGACCCAAGCGCATATGCAGGGGACCCGTGCACATATGCAGGGGACCCAAGCGCATATGCAGGGGACCCGTGCACATATGCAGGGGACCTACAAGCATATGCAAGGGACCCGTGAGCCTATATAGGTATTTTCATATCACGCATATGTAAACAAAAAAATGGCACATTATTCTTTTTCAGAGTCAGATCTAGAGGCAAATGAAGTCCAGTTCCACAAATCATTGTTCTTCTTCAGAGGCAAGGGATTCAATTTTCAAAAAAGTTATAAAATGCAACCATGGTGTTGTGGCAAAACTGCAGATGGCGAGGAAAGGATCGAGATCTGGAGAACGGTTCTATGGTTGTGGTTATTGGTCTGTAAGTGAAAAGTCTAATACATGGTTAGATACGATGGTTTACTTTTATAACTATCGTGCGGGTATGTTGTTTTGTAGGATAGCAATTGCAAATTTTTTATGTGGGAGAGTGATGTTACAGGGGAAGAAATTTGTGCGGAAAACATTTCAAAAAGATTGGAACTTTTGCAATTAGAGAATGCAAAAATGTTGGAGAAGATTCAAGTATTGAAGTTTAAAAAACAGAGCTTGGAAGAAAATGTTGTCAAATTGAAGCTTAAGGTCGCTAAACAAGCAAATGCAGAAAAAGCTTTAGTCTTTATTCTAACTGCATCTTGGATTTTGTTTGGAGTCTTTATTTATATGATTAATAAATGAATAAGTAAAAATTATAGAGAATAAGTGGATGAAGTAATAAGTGTGTCAATTGTAGTAAGTTAAGTAGACTACTAATGCATTGATGTTTGAATGTTTAAGATATATCATTTACTATTGTTTTATTATGTGGCGTGTTTAGAATGGTACTTTGTTTATACATATACTAGTTTTAAATTTACAGGTATAGATTTAGGAATCCGTGTCATGCATGAGAACCCGTGTAAATGGTACAATTTTTACTTCTTCATTTACCTACAATACTAACATGTTTTGGTGTGCATATGGTTAATTAAGCGACTGAAGTAAGAAGTGAGTCAACTGTAGTAAGTTAAGTAAGCTAGTAATGCATTGATGTTTGAATTGAATGTTGAAGAATTTATCATGTAGCGTGTTTAATATTGTACGTAAATGAATAAATAAAAATTGTATGCAATAAGAGATTGAAGTAAGAAGTGGTATTGTAATCAGTTAAGTAAGTTAATAATGTGCTGGCGTTTAAAGGTTTAAGATATATGAATTAGTATTGTAATTATTATGTAGTTTTTTTTAATAACATCATATATTTATTATATATTGATTCAAATGGGGAATATTAAAGACAAGAGCATCGTATCTCCAATGATGATCAAAATACATATGTTTTGTAGGCTAGAATAAGCTTCATTCTGAAATATGGAACTCAATCAATTTCTTACATCAACATACCTATTCTGATATATAATTATCTTTAAAATTTTGATTTCATTAATATGATACTATTGTGGTATACATAAAACATATTTAGAGTTTCATGTTTATGGATTTAGAATTTTAGAATCCATGTCATGCATGAAAATCCGTGAAATGAGCAGGGGCCCCATCCATACATGCAAACGTGCATAAATGCAAGGGACCCGTGCATAAATCCAAGGGACCCTTGTATATAACCATGGGACCTGCATAGATGCAAGGGATCCGCCCATAAAACTTTAAAATAAGATAAATACCACCAAAATGTGCAGAGAGCCACATACATCATGCGCATGATTCTCATAGGGACGGGTCCCTTGCATATATGTGTGAGTCCCTTGAACCAGGGGACCCGTGCATATAATCAGGGGACCCGCATATGTGTAGATCCCCAGCACAGGTAACCCATCTTTTTTAATTGCAGATTCGAAAACGTATCAAATTTCACTCAATTTTCGTCGGAATCAGTGTCATAAAACATATGGATCAGGTCCCTTGCATATATGTGCGGGTCTCTTGCATATATGCGTGGGTTCCTTGCATATAAGCGCAGGTCCCTGAAACAGGGGACCCGTGCATATAATCAGGTGACCCTCGCATATGCAGATCCCAGCGCATGTAACCCATATTTTTTAATTGCAGATTCGAAAACGTATCAAATTAAACTCAAATTTCGTCGAAATCACTGTCATAAAACATATGGATAAGGTCCCTTGCATATATGTGTAGGTCCCTTGCATATATGGGCGGGTCCCCTGCATATAAGCGCGGGTCCCTTGAACCAGGGGACCCGTGCATATAATCAGGGGACCCGCGCATGTGCAGATCCCAGAGCATGTAACCCAAATTTTTTAATTGCAGATTCGAAAACGTATCAAATTTAACTCAAATTTACTAGGTAGGTAGGGTTCCCTACGAAATACTCAAGGGTCCCCTGCGAATCGTATGGGTCCCTTGAGAAGTATCACGGGTCCAAACTGCACGGGTCCCATGCGAATAGGTATGGGTCCCTTGAGAAGTCTCACGGGTCCCCAGCACAAATTGCAAGGGTCTCTTGTAAATTCGTATGGGTCCCTTGAGAAGTATCACGGGTCCAAACTGCACGGGTCCCCTGCGCAAACTGCATGGGTCCCCTGCATATCACTCAGGGTCCCCTGCAAATTCGTTCGGGTCCCTTGAGAAGTATCACGGGTCCAAACTGCACGGGTCCCCTGCACAAACTGCATGGGTCCCCTGCGAATGACTCAAGGGTCCCCTGCAAATTCGTTCGAGTCCCTTGGGAGAAGTATCACATGTCCAAACTGCACGGGTCCCTTGCGCAAACATGGGTCCCCTGCATATCACTCAGGGTCCCCTGCAAATTCGTCCGGGTCCCCTGCACAAACTGCATGGGTCCCCTGCGAATGACTCAAGAGTCCCCTGTAAATTCGTTCGGGTCCCTTCAGAAGTAAAAGTTTGGAAAACAGATTTTAGGTTTTGATGGATACGCTTTGAAGAAGACGAAGTCAAAGCTTGGAAAACAGCAGTAAAAAGTAAAAAAAACTCTGACAAGAAGAGGAAAGGACAGACACTGTAGCTAATGAACAGTAATTTTTCATTAATATGGTTAAGTGAGCGTTGGGATCTTTAAATAAGGGTAATATTGTCCTTTTAGGGTCACTTAGTAAGGGTATATATGTCTTTTTGGAGGGAGGAGGCCATTTTTTTAAAATTTCTGATTCACGAGTCCATTTACCCAATAAATCCCGAAATTGATATGCGGGCCCTACAAACTGGACATTTAGGTTGCTTGTTTGATTGAGGTGTAGGGTTTTGATGAGCCCTTAGCCATTCGTAGATGCACGGCCTGTAAAGGTGACTATTGGATCATTACATTGGTCTAAGCAGATGTTGCAATCGAAGAATCGATATGAATCCTCTGTTATTGAATTGGGTGATTGATTTGCTTCTAATTTGAGGGCTGTTTTTTGGACAGCGTAATCTTGTTCGAAGGCCATATTATTAACTGGGCAGAGATCGAAGATTAAAAAAAAAACAAAAACAAAAACTCACAAATGCATGGAAAAGCTTAAATATGATGTCGGAATTGGTGTAGTGTCTAAGGCCAAGGGTCGTTAGTTAATAATACCAAGAGGAGAAAAGCATAGTGGAGAAAGAACAATGAAGCAACGAGGAAGCGAAGTTATGCCATTATTTGAAATAGCTACATTACGGAAGACAGTTGAGCTTAGTATTAAATGTGTACGTTTGATTTCATAGTTTGAAGAACAAGGAAAAAAACATTGATAATTGGAAAATATCAAGTTGGTGAACAGTGCCGAATTGACCATCATATAACGTAGGTACACACAGATTTCAATTGAAACCGAGTGCTAGTTTGAACTGTAGTATGAAATCATAACGTATATCAAACTCAAAGGGACTAGACGGGCTTATTTCAAAATATATAGTACTTAATTGTAATTGTCACCATTTTGGGCCAACCTGGATCAAAGAAACTAAAGTCAAGCGTATCTAGAGCATTCAGACACTGCATCAGTTATTAGATTTCGTATGATTAAGGCAAGAAATGGAGGAAAAAGCTTGTGAAGGAAAAAGTTAAGTATTTACCTATTTTTCTTCTAATCGAGCTCAATTAAGGGCTGTCTGGTTTTGTATTGAACTTTCATCATTTTACCAAGTTCCACAAATACCCTTCGAACTATAGTTGCTTTGTGGAAACGAAGAAAGAACAGCAGATTTTATTTCAAACATAATGTACAAAAGTTTCGACCTTTTCAAGAACAATGCCACAGCAACTTAGCAAACCTGCACCGTTGCCGACTTGGACTTGTTCGCCTCCATGATAGCGTTCACGAATAACAAGACGGTCGAGATCACTTGTGATATGATCGGTGGTGCCCGTGTCACAGTACCAATTAGGATCGATCTTGTGGGAGGAGGTAGCCGCCATGGCTGCGGAGGGAGGCTCGTCTTGATAGGAGTCGTCCATCCTATACCAACACTTGATAGCGGTATGACCCATCTTACCGCATATCTGGCATTGAGGCCGAGAAGGATTACCGCGGCGATCACCACGACCATCAGAAGGGCGAGAGGCGCACCATTCCGAGTATACGCATGACGACCACGACCGCGATCCCCACGGTTTCGGTTCCTCTGTTGACCACCACGACCAGCATAATTGGCTGAGAATTCATGATTTTGCGGCAAGTTGACCTGATATTGAAGTTGACGGGCTTCAAACGCCATCAGATATGCAAACACATCATCAAGCGTAAGTGGTTCGCTCTTGGTTGTTATCGAGGTGACGAATGGGTCGTACTCGGGGCCGAGACCGGCGAGGAGGTACGCGATCACCTCATCATCGCGCAAGGTAGAACCGGCGGCAGCCAGTTCGGAGGCTAGTCCTTTGATTTTGCGAAAATAATCTACAGCAGAGAGTTCTCGTTTCTTGGTCGTGGCAAGCTCCACACGGATGTTCGAAGAGAACATCCGCTGTAGTGTGTCCCATGCCTCCTTGGACGTAGTAGCAGCGACCGCATCTTGGAGGATCTCCTCGGATATGGAGGAGAGAAGGCCACTAAGGACCTGTTGATCCTGGTCATACCACTGGTCATAAGCCGGGTTAGGGACCAGGTCAGCACCGGCAGCAGTCGAAGAGGCGACAAGCTTGGCGGGTGCAACGATGGATCCATCAAGATATCCCATAAGCTTCGTATTCCGCAGATAGGGGAGGAGCTGGGCGCGCCATATGATGAAATTGTTCTTGGTTAGACGAATCGTAACGGCATGGTGGAGAGGGATTGACGCAAAGGCTGTCGTCATAGTAGATGAGATCGAGTTGGCCCTTATGGCTCTGATACCATGATAAGTGATCACTTTTCCTAAAAGGTTAACCCTTAAGGGAGTGCATCACTTTTTAATTTTATATAATTTATTTCCAACCGAAAGAACGAACACTAGAAAGAAAAAAAAAAACAACCACTAATCGTACTTCTCCCTCCACGAACAAACAAGAAACAAGACCCAAGAAAGTCCCAAGACAATACCTCCCAAGACAAGCCTCAACCAATCGTGCCCAAGAACTTCGATTTTCCTCTCGAAGTAAATCCTCCAAACAGCCATTGAAACGTGGAGAAGAACACATCCCCTAGCGAAGAATCCATGGAAATCTCTGTCCTTCACAAAGGCAGCCATGAACAAGAGAAACCATATGGCGAACAATACCAGGCTCGAAAAAGAGTCCGAAGTTCTAATAAGCAGCTGATCGTGGGCCGTCGATCCCATTAGCTTACTTGCAAGATCTTTGCCATGGCTGAAGACGAAGACTTCATCACTGTAGAACATCATTAGGGCTCCACAACATGAGGCCACCAAAGAATGGAGCATACAGATAGTGAAGAACCCTGGGGATTCCATAGATGATTGATCACTCTCCAAAGATTCAAACTTTTTCGATTATTGTATGTAAGAGCTCACGTCGGAATCTTGGTTATGTTAGGGGAGTGGGTAATTTTACCCACTCTACCACTCTACATAATTATCTATCTACTCTATTACATCTACTATACTATAACTAATAATATTATTATATTAATATTAGTGTTTGAGTTTGCCTATAAATAGAGGCAAACCAATGCAAAGGAAAACACACCAAAGAAAGAAAAGAAGAGAGAGAGAGAGAGAGAGGGAGGAAAAAGAAAGAGAGGAAAAAAAAAATAGAGGGTTTGTTCGGTATTTGCTCTAACTATAAAGAGAGATAGTGAGTGTTTTCTCCTTTATAGATTGAGAGGTTGTAACCCCTGTTTTTACCCCAGTAATAAATTTCTACCTCGCCCGTGGTTTTTTACCCCAAGTTAAAAGGGGTTTTCCACGTAAATTCCCGTGTCCATTTTATCCTCACAGTCATTTCCAATATTATTACGCTGTCCATTTCGCAACAGGTTATTCAAGCAGCACTAATGAAGCTGAAGCATGATTATTATTACACTGGGAAATGAAACGGAGGGGAAAGAGACGATCATTCAATCCCTTTGTTGAATTGAAAAACGACAACTAAGCGCCTTGGCTTTTGTTGGAGTGAGCGGTGTTTCACTTATAGATCCAAGAAAGGTTTTGTTTTTTTTGTTAGTGGAATTAGGATATGCATATAGGCTATTGTATTCAAATTTATAGCTTATCATCCGATAAAATTCGCACCAAATCCGTTGTCCCAGAAATATGTCCCACATCATGTCCCAAACATACGAAAAATACTGATCACCATAAATTCGAAAAATATTGGATATGGATATCATTTTGATCGTCGTTAAACAAAGAATAAATTAGATGTATTTATTTATTTTTGTAGGATAAATTACATGATGATTTTATGATTTGGTGGAATATGAAATTCAATTGTTTTTAAACATTTAAGAAATAAAAAGAAAATATATGAGCCAAATGATTTCAAATCTGACGGTTCTTATTAAATGGGACAGAGAGTGAGACAGGGAAGTGGGACATGCGATTTCAGTAGGATAAAATTGGATGTATATTTTCAAATATTTCATTCCAATTTCCAAGTATGATATTGATAATATTATTCGTCAATATCATAAATTAAACTAATATCCGGTCGACGTTGTGATTTGGCATCACCGACCTCGAAACCCAAGTAAAAGTCCCAAATCCCCTTTTATTAAGTAAATAAATAAAGAAATCTGTGGGTCTTCAGAAGGAATGGCGAGAAGAGAAGGTTGTCATTGATTTGGCTTGTGACGAATGGAAGGAATACTCGATGGTGTTGTGATTTGTTTGGCTGTGCTTTTCTTGTCTTCGTCCTTGATTTAGTAGGGTAATTTACCAGTGCAAGATCAAGGAGCTCGGAGGGATTTCTTTTGTCTTCGATGTTCCAAACCTGGAGTCGAGCGCACCTTGTTGGTTACTCAATTTTGGAGGCGCTTCCTTTTGTCTTATCCCATTTTGTTACGAGTATGCGAAGTTTTGTTTTGAGCCACCTCTTTTGTCTTGTGTTTTGAGGATAACTGCATCGTTGTCCGCCACTGTGATGTTTACTAATAGTTGGGCCCCATTGGCTATTAAGCTGCTTGTACATACTTTTAGATGGAATATATTACGCGATCGTTTGAAAAAAAAAAAAGTAAATAAATAAAGAAAAGAAAGCCCTAGCTTTTCTTCTCTCTCCTCAGAACAGAAACCCCACAACCCCCCTTTTTCTTTCTGATAAGCTATTACAAATCGAAAAATTGATCAGAGGATGTCAGCCGACTTAGCTGGTTCAGATCTTCCGTCGGAGGTCCAATCGGCGTCTGAGAAGCAGCCGCACAGACTCGAGCGTAAGTGGACGTTTTGGTACGACAATCAATCGAAGACCAAACAAGGCGCCGCTTGGGGAAGCTCGCTTCGCAAGGCGTACACTTTCGACACCGTCGAAGAATTTTGGAGGTACCGTAAGAGTTTTGCTTTTTATCCTAGAAACTGCTCGATTTTTTCAAACTGATTGTGGGTTTAGCTTTGGTTTGGTTTCCTGTTAAGTTGGTAACACCTGCGATCTTCATCTGTTCTCTGAATTGTTTGTTTCGTGTGATTAGCCTGGCACCTTAAGTGAATTCATAGCATAAGACGTTGGTAATACTTCTACTCTCAAATCTCAGCTAAAGCAAGAGACATGATTGAGTTAATGAGATAGATCTACTGATGTTCTTAACTTTAGCCATATTCTGAAGTTTCTAGCTTCCTCAAATAGTCTCAAGCTACTTGATTTGAGAAGGTTTTCCTTCTTTTCCCTCTGGTTTGTAAAATGTGCATTTGTATGTTGATAATGTCTCTCTTAGCCTTCATGTAAACAGTACAATGCCATGGTGAAGAATACGAGATTTCCTTTTTTCTGGGCTTTCTTCTGAAATATATACCAACGTATCTTGTTCTCACATCATCAGAGTGATTATATGTAGTTTCTGTTTTACTTATGGTGTATTCTGACCTTCAAAAGCTGCATTGTTTATGAAAAATTCACAACATGGTTTTATTCCTGAATCATTGCTTGAAACGACTTCCTAGTTTGACTAATTTTCAACTCAAGAGATGTGTTATCTGCTTCACTATTAGGGAATTATATATATGCTAAATGTTGTCATGGCAACAAAATTGAATTGAAACGGTGAAACACTTTTGCAGTTTGCATGATCAGATTTTCAAGCCCAGCAACTTTCCAATTCCAGGTAATGCCGAGTTCCACCTATTCAGAGCTGGGGTGGAGCCTAAATGGGAAGACCCTGAATGTGCTAGCGGGGGCAAATGGACTGTTACCAGCAACAACAAGACTAATTTAGACAACATGTGGCTTCAAACGGTACGTAGTGTTTTCTTGCCTAAAACGTTAATAATAAAGTGATGCACGGCCATTTTACTATCTTCTTTTTGGTGAGTTTTACTAATTCGCTCTTGGTAACTTCTTAATTCTCTTGTGCAGTTAATGGCTTTAATCGGAGAACTGTTTGATGATACAGAAGTGATATGCGGAGTTGTTGCAAGTGTGCGTCCAAGGCAAGACAAACTTTCCCTCTGGACAAAGACTGCAGCCAATGAAGCTGTTCAAGTACTTTTTCTCCTCTTTATCTTTTTCACGTTTAAAGGCTGCTTATTTATCCTCATAAATATTAAAATCTACCGTATAGACATTTGGATTGGAACTAATTTTATTTTCTTGGATTACATATATTCGTTGTTCTTTTTATTAAGCTGAACTGAATATGATAGTGATACGAAGTTATTCATTGTTATAGCTGTTTGAAACTCAGTTTCGTCTTTGCCAACGCAGATGGCTGTTGGAAGAAAATGGAAGGAGATAATTGATTTCACTGAAAAGATGTCGTACAACTTCCATGTAAGGACCATATTGTATTATTTATTGTCTATACCCTTTTTTTTTGTTTCTCAGTAACATAGTTTCATTCTGTCATGATCGCAGGAGGATGCTAAAAGAGAAAGATCCAAAGTCCGATATAACGTGTAAGGACTATAGTTCGCCGGTTCTCATCCCATTTTGAAATTTGATCAACTGGTGCACTTTTGTGTTGTCTTTTTTATTTCTTTGGCAAGTTTGATATATGGATTTATTTCCATTTAATAGTTATACCTTCCTTGAGATTTGATGTTGATCCGATCTTTCAAGTTATTTGATCAAAGAAGTGTTATCGATGTCGGATGGCGGGCCATGGCGGAAAGCCAAAAAATCGCCATGTACCTATGGCGGATGGCGTAGCGGAAAATGGCGGAAGCCATGGGGGACACAAAAATTCATATATATATAATATATATAATATATATATATATATATATATATATATATAACAAATAATAGCAATTAGGCCGAGACATAGAAAGTCAAAAAACACAAGTCATTTCATAGCATATATCAATAGCAAATATCAATTAGGCCGAGACATAGAAAGCCAAAAAAACACAAGTCAAGGTTTAAACAAGCCAAAAACACAAGTCAAGGTCTAAACAAGCAAATATCATTAGGGTTGAATTCGAGATGAGATTGGTAAGGAAGTGTCATAGTCATCCCCACTACTTTCGCAATACAACACATTGTCGGTATTTTCGGCATGCTTTGTCGCCTTTGCCTTTTCATAATTCCAAAGATCTTTTCAGACATCCGAAGGACACTTTATGCATACCACAACATCACCCTTCTTTCCTATCAAATGTTTCTTGGCTCTTGTTATTCCTCCCTTCATTATTTTCTGACAAAAGTTACAAACAACAGTGTTTGTATCCTTGTCGTTTGGTGCGTGACAATATCTCCATCCAATGTCATCTCTAACCTTAGAACCCGTCTTCGAAGCTGCTGTCCCGTTTGGTGTCCCGTCTTCCACCTCGTCTGCTGCTCTTTCAAGGTGCTGTAATCGGTCGGTGTGGGGTCTGTTGGCGGGTGGGTCGGTGGTGGGTGACTGCAAAAAGGTGTGTAGGTCGGCCGTTGAAGCTTGCAAATCGGCAGTGAGAGTTTTGTTAAATCGGTAGTGAGCGATTGGTAATGGTAGGATTTACTCAAAATTATATTTAAGTACCTTACTAATATAGTTGAAATTGGATCAACCCATGTGCTTTTTTATTTTTAACAAACCCAAAATTCGTCAAAAAGCCCAAAGAAATACACTTTAAGCCCAAAAAAGATCCTAAATCGGCCATCTTCAAGCCATGGCCGCCACTCCCGCCACACCGCCACGGTCATGGCGCCGCCATGGCGGGTGGCGGCGCTACGGCGGCCGCCATGGCGATATGGCATGGCGGGTTTCTGAAAATCCGCCATACCGCAACCGCCTTGAAGAGGTTTCTGGCGGCGCTATGGCAGCCTCCATGACCGTGGCGGTGTGGCGGGAATGGCAGCCGTGGCTTGAAGATGGCCGATTTAGGATCTTTTTAGGCTTAAAGTGTATGTGTTTGGGCTTTTTGACGGATTTTGGGCTTGTTAAAAATAAAAAGCACATGGGCTGATCCAATTTCAATATAATTAAGGTAATTAAAAAATAATTTTGAGTAAACCCTACCATTACCAATCGCTCACTGCCGATTTAAACAAAACTCTCACTGCCGATTTGCAAGCTTCAACGGCCGACCCACCCACCTTTGACGTCACCCACCAGCAGACCCCACACCGACTGACTACGGCACCTTGAAAGAGCAGCAACCGAGATGGAAGACGGGACACCAAACGGGACAGCAGCTTTGAATACGGGTTCTAAGGTTAGAGATGACATTGGATGGAGATATTGTCATGCACCAAATGTTAAGTATACAAACACCATTGTTTGTAACTTCTGTGAGAAAATAATGAAGGGAGGAATAACAAGAGCCAAGAAACATTTGATGGGAAAAAAGGGTGATGTTGCGGTATGCATAAAGTGTCCTCCGGATGTCCAAAAAGATCTTTGGGATTATGAAAAGGCGAAGGCGACAAAGAATGCCGAAAATACCGACAATGTGTTGTATTGCGGAAGTGATGGGGATGACTATGACGCTTCCTTACCAATCTCATCTCGAGTTCGACCCTAATGATATTTGCTTGTTTGGACCTTGACTTGTGTTTTTGGCCTGTGTAAACCTTGACTTTTTTTTTTTGCTTTCTATGTCTCGGCCTAATTGATATTTGCTATTGATATATTCAATGAAATGACTTGTGTTTCTTGGCTTTCTATGTCTCGGCCTAATTGCTATTCGTTGTTATAGATATATATATAAAATATACATGTATTTTTGTGTCCGCCATGGCTTCCGCCATTTTCCGCTACGCCAGCCATAGTTACATGGCGGTTTTTTGGCTTTCCGCCATGACCCGCCATCCGACATGGATAACACTGTCAAAGATAAATTGTGGTCCTACTGCTTTAGATGATTTTTCTCAAGATTGAGAATCAAAATTAAGTGCAAGGCGTCTGTTGTTCGGAATATCTAGTCGAAATCATACTGATTTATTTCTTTCGCAAAAGTTGATTGGTTGATCTTTAGCTGCTACTTATAACGTTTCAAACTCATATTTGCATATTCATAATGAAGAATAATGCAAAACTATCCAAGAGTTGATATCTGTTCGGGGAAGTAAGCAAGTTCTTGTAATGTAATGATCAATTATGTACAAGAGGTTTCTAGATACGTGTAATTATATTGGTTTTCACATGAAGTTCGTAAGTACGGAATAAGCCAAAGACCAACATCGATTTTCATTTGCTTATGTTATGTGCAAATTGAATTGCTTCTAGTAGTACAAAATCGCTGCAAATGAAAGGGCGATGGTTTATAATCTTCACGCATATGGAATTATTGAGAGATATCTCACCTCTATAGCATTGTTTCAATTCATATCATTGTACACAAATGATCAAGCCAATGTTGTACTAATTTTTTTCCTCATCCTCCGACACCTTATGCCCCAAAGCTCTTAATTCGTCCCGAAGAACCATCATCGAATCTGAAACCTCGGCCTTGTAAACGTAAAACTTAGCCACGACCAAGAAAATCCCGAAATTCATAAGGTTCAACACCGCAAAGAAGGCGTAATAATAATCCAAATGGGAATCGTTGAGGTTGTTCCTTATCCACCCCTGACGCCCGTCGCCCTCGGTAATCCTCGACACAGTTGTAAGAAGAAAGCTACTAATAAAACTTCCCGCACCAATGCTCACCATTGCATAAGAAGTCCCCAAGCTCTTCATACTCTCGGGCGCTTGATCATAAAAAAATTCAATCTTTGCAACTTCCAAGAACGAATCGGCGACCCCCATGAGCGCGAACTGAGGCAATAGTATGAAGATCGATAAAGGGACTTGACCCGCGTTAGAAACCAAGCCATTCAATCGAGCCACATCGAGCCTATGCCTCTCGATGATCGAAGCAACGACCATTATGACTATGTGTATGATCATGCCTATTCCCATCCTTTGGAGTAGGGTTATGCCTCTAGGGTTTTTGGTCAGTTTTTGCATAGCCTTCATGAAGAAGCGATCGTATAGAACGACGGAGATAAGCATCGATAGGGTGACGAATCCCGTTAGGCTTGCTGGTGGGATGTTGAAGTTGCCGATTTTTCGATCTAGGGTTGTGCCTTGTTTGACGAAGAGGGTTCCTATTTGAGCTAGCATTGTGCTAGGAATGAAGGTTGATATGAGGATTGGGACCATTCTTAGCATTTGTTTGGTTTCTTCTACTTGTGTGACCGAGCATAGAATCCATGGGCTTGTGGAGCCTGTGTTTACGCAGGCTTTGTTGAGGAACCTGTAATGATAAAGTCCATAAGAATGTAAGAAAAGCACCACAGTTAGTTGTGATAAATTGGTGAAAAAATTGTTAGGTATCAAACCCAAGTCCTATATCGGTCAAATAACAAGTTTTTAAAATTCTTATAAGTTTGTAGGTTACTCCCTCTTAGGGGTGTTGATTCGGTAATAACTGAACCTCGAGAATTTTATAAACCGAAAACCGAACCGAAAATAACCGACAAAAAAATTGATTTTTTATATAAAAAAAAAACAATAATAATATTAATATGATTTGTATATTATACATATATATATATATTTGTATAAATTTCCACACTTATTAAATAAGGTGGATATGTTTTTAATATAAAACATATAATAATACATATGTATATAAAAAAATAAAAAAAAATAAGAATTCGGTTTTCAGTTGGTTTTTGTTTACCGAGGTAATAAACCGAACTGAAGCGAATATTTTTCGGTTATCAAAAGCGAAAATCGAACAGAAAATTTTCGGTTCGGTATTCGGTATTGGTTTCGGTTCGGTTTGGTCGGTTAACCGACATTTGAACACCCCTACTCCATCTATTGCCAATTTGTTTTGGAGTAGAACCACATGAGCTTATGAGTTTGGGCCAAAGAAAATTTTTATTCCGAAGAAATTAGTTGCGGACAAACGGTTTATATTGTTGGAGATATAATATATAAAATTAAAAAAATAAGACACTCCCTACAGGCTTAAGCTTTATGTGAAGTTATCATCCAACATGTTATCGGAGCTCAGGGATCAAAAAGGTATTGGGTAGTAATCGTTCGACCACCCATTTAAAGAAATTACACGTCTAATGCTAGATTATTATTTATTAAGAAATCGGCCTGGACGCTGGGGGTGTGTTGAAAGTATAACATAAAATTGAAAAAACCCTCCCTACAATAGCTTTTACTTAAAGTTATCATTCAACACATCAATTTTTGTGGAGAAATGTATCTAAATTAAAAAACAAATATTCGACTTTTGGATAGGAGAAAACTGACCTCAGAGAAGGCGTGGAATCAATCCGATACTTCCCCTTCGTATAAACTTCGTGATCGAGCTCATGCAACTCATTCGAACTCACGGGCACGACAACTCTCCATTTCCTAATTGAAGCCACGATCACCTTAGCCATCTTCGTGAACGGGCTGCCCGTGGGCCTCTTGTGCCTGTAGAAAGGCGTCCCTGCCACGAAAATCACGATCGATATCGCGAGCCCGGCAGTGGGGAGCCCATATCCCAGAGTCCAACCAACATCGTCTTGTATGTAGACCAGAACCGTGTTGGAGAACAATGTCCCGAAGAATATGCTAAACACCCACCAGTTGAAGAAGGATAACTTTTGGGCCTTCTCTCTCGAGTCGAACTCGTCGAACTGGTCTGCTCCGATGGTGGAGATGTTGGGCTTCGTCCCGCCAGTCCCCAATGCTATTGTGTATAGAGCCCCAAAGAACACAGCTCGTTGTAGTGAGCTGGCCTTTTTGCATGTGGCGCCGGTAGGGTCCGTGCATGGGCCGGGCTTCAATGGGCGGATTGATACTGATAGGGTTAATAGAGCCATGCCCTGATGTATATATGTGTATATTTAGTCACCGTTGGAAATATTTAGTTCATGATGTTTGGGGCATGTGCTTTTTCGGTCCCCCATGTTCCGAGGTGCCATTTTTAGTCTCCAATCTTACCGATTTTGGGCCCTTTTGGTCTTTTGATTAACGTAATCACTAATTTAGATGTGATTTAACACATGAGGGCACATGATCTCCTTTAACTTGACTTAACACCTCATGACTCATCATCTTCTTCAACTAAAACGCATATGAGCATCATTACGTATCACATTTAACTCATTTTCAAGTTTGTCGATCCTTTCCTAAATATGATTTATAATGATGTTCATGTGATTTTAAATCGAAGAAGAAGATGTGTTATGAGGTTTTACGTCGAGTAAAGGGAGATCATGGGCTCTCACGTGTTAAATTTCGTCTAAATTAGCGATTCAATTAATCGATGGACCAAAACCGTCCAAAATAGGTAACATTGAGGGACTTAAAGTAGCACATCGAAACATGGGGGACGGGAAATACCCATGCCTCAAATATTGGTAACTAAAAATATCATTCGCCCGAAATATAACATATAAAATTAAAATACAATAATACAACCTCTTCAGGCTTAAACTTTTGGCTGAACTGATCATTCAGCATGGTATCAAAGCTCAGCATAGAGGTCATGGGTGAGAATCTCACGACCACCCATTCAATGTAAATTACACGTCTAACACTAGATAAGAAAAAAATCATCCTAAACACGAGGTGGGGCGGGAAAATATAATGCATAAACTCAAAATGTGATAAACTCAGCATTCAACACTGACTAATTAGATAATAGTTTTATATATTCATCATTTTAAAATCTCAAATTCGGCTGCTTGCCACATTTCACGTACCGATAGGTAGATAGCAGAGCCGATGATGAAAGTGAAATATCTTCCAAGGAGAGCATCGGCGACGTAAGCGCCTAACACGGGAGTCATCCAAATTGTCCCGCCCAAGTTGGTAATGTTGTTGGCTGATTCGACGGTTCCTTCTCGAAGTTTCTTCGTCAAGTATATGAACAGATTCGTAGCTATTCCGTAATACGCCATGCGCTCGAATACCTCGTACACTGTCTCAGAGAAAAAAAAGAGTTTCTGTAGTAAGCAAAATACCAATTCGTGTCCATTATCTATAAATACGATGCATATCATTAGTACTTTTAAGCTTTTGGAGTACAACCCTAATCATTCAAGTTTCAAGATGGCAACGTAATAACAATGGGTTTTAGAAGAAATGGTCAGTAACTTGGACCAACTAGGTGATTTGGTTACGAGCGAGGATGGTTTGGTAATGTTCAATGATTTTGATGCCGCAGGTTTAGGGTGAATTCTTTCTTTATTCAGCATTTAAGGTAGGTATTTCTTTTCAAGTAGTAATAATGTACTAGTTGGTCTTAGCTTTGGCTCTGAGATTCTCTATTCCAAACCGTATTCCACCAGCCATCAGGTATTCCAACCTAGGAAAAATCGTTACACCTCCTCCTCTCTACCAAGTGTTTAAACATCCGTAAACATCATTATACCTATAAATATTATTACACAGAATGTCTTAACGCACAAAGAAATATATAATTTTGACGAATATGAGAGAATAAACATATAATATTGATTTCTAATACCTAGTGGAATACAGTTTAGAATAGAGGATCCCAAGCATTAGCTCTCATATAAGTTGAATGATCAATTCACATAAAAGTTCATATCCAGAGTCATATATATTTAACAAAAATAATAAAATCAAAGTGATGGATGACTCGAAATAAGACAGAAATATAACTATCAACAGCCTGCATTAAATAAATAGGTCTCCAAAACCATCTTCGTTTGATATGTTCGTATTTAAATTATTTGTATTGAGGGAAAAAGAAAGTTAATGAAGAAAACTCATCATGAGACCCCACTCGGAGACATTTTTTGGCTCTTTCTTACTTGGCTTGTAGATTTTTGCGCATCGGCCGATTATTTCAATGTTGTATGAAAGCGATTTTGTTAATATGCATAATATTTTGCATGCATAGAAAAATGGAATACTTGAAACAAAAAAAAAAAAGACAAATCTAATGCCCGGAAAATCTAATTAATATCTCAATAAATGTTAAGCAAATAATCGCGAGAGCTTTTAACGTGCACAAAGACACAATGTACACTTGATCATACCACACAGCTTTCGTTTCTTGTGGTCTGATTTAAACTCAAATACATGTAAATAAGTGACTTAAGTAAACATTTGTTCACCTTTTTCACTTTATGATCTAATCAAGATCATATATGTCTACAGCTACTTCACTGTCACCAACTTGTATTATGATACAAGTTCACAAGTTCTATCAAAATCCATAATTTGTTATTTTGTGAATCAAGAAAAGCATATACGAACGAAGTGATGGTGAAAGTGTACATGCATAAGGGTGTAAATGGGTCAAGCTATTTGTCAAAGCTCGAGTTGAATTCGATAGGCTCATGCATATGAAGAAGATTGATGAAGATAAATGAAAAAGTAAATATATATTTACAGGTATATATGCTTATTACCAACAATGAATAGACAAGCTTTCCAACCACCTCTTTTGGATCTAAGAACTGGGTTGCCTTTGAGATCCACAGTTCCATCTTGTGTGTACCCATCGTCACTGTCATCTATTCTTTCAACTTCCATAGCCATTATGATATCGAGAAACAAGAAAAGAAAAATAAAGACTTAGTTTTGCGTTGGTGTTATTTCTTTTACTGCTACTGAAAAACCCTCTTACAAACCTTAACCCTATATATATAGTTGTTGAGCTTAGAAATCATCAATTAAATGGGCCACACTAGGTAATTCTTGGTTCTTTTATTATTTAAAAGTAAAAAATAATATACAATTGTCACTCATACGATTTTCGACATGCGATATAGAACCAAAGACCATGGTCAACCTAGCAACGGTCCTAGAGGTGAGGGTTACTGGATAAAAAATATCCATTGTCGAGAAGATATAAATAGTGTTTTAATATGAGATTCTTAATAAAAACTAGTCTCTCTATAATATATATGGGGTTTTGTTTATACATCGATCGGAAGCCGAATATTCACATCCCAATTGCCAATTGACTATTTCATGAATGAGAGCGCGAGGAACCGTACCGTGAGAGGTCCCTAATCTTGCAATAAAAGTAACTGTTGACTCTAATGTTGATGTTTTGGGATGATGATTTCCTTGTATAAAGACATTAGTTTGACAAGTGAAAGTAACAACGCAATGCAAGAAAACAGCTACCCAAATTTCAACTTGTGCAATAGAAAGATTCATTGACTCTACCTTTGCTTTAATTTGTCACAATTCGTTTTCGTTCCTAGATTGAGTACTGCGACTATTAAAAATAGATATTGTATAAAGAAAGACGTATTCAAATTAGGTTTATTAAATAATGTCACCGACTGAAATGGCAGCCATATTTAACTAGCTGCCGTAAATATACATAAATTAATATTTATGTATAGTGACAAAAAGATTATGTTGTTGCTTTTAATATTATAAACAGTTGTACAGTGAAGACCGTTGGTTTATATAATCTTGAATCTAATTTGATACTATAACATAACCGTAATGGGTTTAAATCTTACACTACTTTTCTATGTAGTGTAAAAATCGTTCTTTCAGTCCCTAATATCCAAATGATGCACATAATCATTCAAGTCATGCCAACGCCGCCGTTCTAATTGTAGAAATCAATCGAATCGCTTCCAATTGCAAATTCAAATTGCGAAGAATACGTGGGAAAATTGGAATTCTGTTTCCCCTTCAATTCATCAAAACGCGCGCCTACTGTACAATACACTTACACGCTATTTAAATGATTTACCTATTTACACATAATTACTAAAATACCCTTGCTAACTAAAAACGGGCTAAGCTAACTGCAAATGAACTGTAAATGGTTGTTGCATTCTCTTCTCCTGCGAATCCTTCTTCAGTCTTGTTTGGTAATTCTTCAGCCCCCCCTCAAGATGAGCGTGGGGTAAACACAAGCTCATCTTGGACAAAAAGGACCGAAAACTATGTGGATAAAGGGACTTTGTGAATATATCGGCCAGGTTCAGTGAGGAGGATACATGTGTAGGTGAGATGAAACCTGCTCTGTACTGATCCCGCACCACGTGACAGTCAATTTCTATATGCTTGGTGCGTTCGTGAAAGACCGGGTTGGACGTGATATGTATAGCAGCCTTGTTGTCACAATATAATGGAATAGGTAAAGGTGGAGGAAGCTGCAAATCTGTGAGTAAATAGGATAGCCAGCGAAGTTCCCGGACTGTAGAAGCCATGGCTCTGTACTCTGATTCAGCCGTGGAGCAAGAAATGGTTGTTTGTTTCTTGGCCTTCCAAGAAACTAGACTAGTGCCAAGCATCACACAATAACCTGTTAGAGAATGCCGTGTGCTACGACAAGATCCCCAGTCGGCATCGCTGAAGGCGTGGAGTTCCAAAGCAGAGTTCCTGGAATAGGCTAGACCAACAGAGAGCGTGTGCTTGAGGTACCTGAGAACATGCTGTGCTGCTGCCAGTGGGATGTGCGCGGAGCATGAACAAACTGGCTCAATTGCTGCACGGCAAATGTAAGATCAGGCCTAGTGTAATTCAGATATAGTAATCTACCAACTAGACGCCTGTACTGCATTGGATTCTCCAGCAAGGTGCTTGAATCCTGATCGTGGCTGGGAAATATATGTCCGCCAGGTAGAGGTGTGGAGACAGGGGAGCTGTCCAACATGTGGGTGTCTCGCAGAATATCTACTACATACTTTCTCTGACTAATGAACATGCCTGCATCACTGTGAGCAATTTCCATCCCAAGGAAATACTTAGCCTGTCCCAGGTTTTGATGGTAAAAACAGCATCCAGAAAAGCTTTAACTTCTTGTATTTTGACCTCAGATGTTCCTGTCAGCAGAATGTCATCCACATATACGAGCAGAAACAATTGACATTGATCAGTTACGAGCGTAAAGAAGCAGTGATCATGGGCTGATTGGACAAAACCAAAAGATAACAGCTTTGATGTGAACTCCAGGTTCCACTGTCGGGAAGCTTGCTTCAAACCGTATAGAGATTTGTGAAGCTTGCATACTTTGGATGAATCGGCAGAATTATACCCTGGTGGAAGCCTCATATAGACCTCTTCATCGAGGGAACCATGTAGGAACGCATTGTTAACATCAAGTTGGTGCAGCGTCCAATTCCTAACAGCTGCGACAGCAAACAAGACCCTTACTGTGACCACTTTAGCTACCGGTGAAAATATTTCTGTGTAATCTTCACCTTCAGTCTGTGTGAAGCCTTTGGCAACGAGCCGCGCCTTATACTTATTCACTGTCCCATCTGCATTGCATTTCACCCGATACACCCATTTGCAACCTATCAATTTCTTACCATGAGGTGGATCAACAAGTTCCCATGTCCCATTGGATTCAAGAGCTTGAAGCTCCTGATTCATTGCCTCAACCCATTTTTGGTCTGTCCTTGCTAAATTGTATGTTGATGGTTCTTGAAAGGTTGAAAGGTTAGCCACAAACTGCTCATGCTCTGGTGTGAGGCTAAACCTAGAATCCACCAGTGGCAACCTCAGACTAACTTCAGAGCATGAATTGGTGGTCACAAAATCCTTTAGCCATATTGGAGGCTTCCTAGATCTGGCGCTTTGCCTTAGAACTGTTTGTCCATGCCTCTCCTCAACAAGATCTCCTGAGGCAGGGCTGTCCGCTATGACAGACAGATCTTCAGGCTGATGATGAATGGTATCCCCTTGACTATCTGATACTTCAAACTGAGGTGGTAGTTCAGTGATATGATCAGTATCAAAGACATCTCCAAGGCATACATTAGGTAGGACTGTGTCATGCCCAGTAAGAGCCAAAGAGGGAAATATATCTTCATGAAATGCAACATCCCTCGAGGTGATGGTTTTGTTCAAGGAAGAGCAGAAAATTTTATATCCCTTCTGTCCCGCAGGGTATCCCACAAACACGCCCTCAAGAGATCTTGCATCAAATTTATCTCTGCTCGGATCAGTATTGTAGACATACGCAAGACAACCAAAACTCCTCAAATGATTGTAATCTGGCAGCTTATTGATCAAGATCTCCAACGGGCTCTTCCAGCTTAAAATTCTAGACGGCAGTCGATTGAGGAGATGAACTGCTGTGAGAACAGACTCTCCCCAAAACCGTTTGGGTAGGTGTGATTGAAAAAGCAGTGACCTCGCCACTTGTAAGATATGCCGGTGCTTTCGTTCCGCAATTCCATTCTGTTGCGGTGTATAGGGGCAGCTTCTTTGATGTACCACGCCCCTATTCAGCAGAATATCTTGGAAGTAAGAACTGGTGAATTCAGAACCGTTGTCTGAACGAACTGTCTTAACCTTGGCATCATATTGTCTCTCACAGTAAAGAAGAAAGTTCTTGAACATATCTGAGGTCTGGGATTTGTATCTCATCAGATATACCCAAGTGAATCTGCTGTAATCATCTATTATTGTCAGAAAGTAGTGACATCCAGACATGCTTGGATGCTTGTAAGGTCCCCAGACATCCAAATGCAGCATCTGAAAACAACACGATGTGGTAATCTGACTCAGAGGGAAGGGTGACCTGTGTTGCTTGGATTTGGGGCAAACAGAGCAATCATTGATGTCATTAAGACTCTTTTCATTCATGATGTAATTGGGCAATTGCTTCATAACATGTAATGAAGGGTGGCCAAGTCTCCTATGCCACTTATTTGCTGAAACAACAGAAAATACATGATTTGAATTATCAAAACAATGTCTGGTCCTATCGGGTAAAAGCCTAGAAGCATAAAGCCTTTGAGCCTTGAGAATTCCCTGTCTTGAAAAGGATGTGTTGTCCAGTATGTATAGATTCTTCTGATCTGTCCCGGCTGCAATAACCTTGTTATTCTGCAACTTAGTGATCAGGAAGAAATCAGAATAAAATTGGAAACTCAAATTCAGGTCATTTATCAACTTCCTCACTGAAAGCAGATTGCACTGAAAGCTCGGCACATAGAGACAATCTTTCAGGATAACATCATCTGATAAAACAACATTCCCTGTGTGAGAGACAGACCTCACACTCCCATCTGGCAGGTAAACGGGAACAAAACCTTTGACAGGTTGTTTAACTGTCAGCAGTTCAAGATTTCTAGACATGTGGCCTGTTGCTCCAGTGTCCACTAACCACACATTGTCTTTTATCATATCAGATGTACTAGAATTAAGATTAGGTAGAATAGAGCTACCTGCAAAGTCATCTAGATGGGCAAAATTGACTGAGGTTGGATCTTCAATCGCCTTCTCCTTCAGCATTCTTGCGAGCTCATTCTTCATCATTTTCATCATGTGCGTGTATATGTCTTCATGCTCTTTATTGTTGACATCAGCATTCTCAGCTTCTGCGAGGTTGGCTTTGAAGTGGCTTTGAGTTTCCTTCTGCACACTGTTGGTTCTTCCAGTGGGAAAACCTGTTGGAAAACCATTTAGCTTGTAGCAGTCTTCTTTGGTATGTCCTGTCTTCTTGCAGTAGCTACATGTTCTTACTTGAAGCATTCTTCTTTGGTATGCCCAGTTTTCTTGCAATAGTTGCAAGTGAGTTGATTTCTGTTTTGCTTCATCACACCTCTGCCAAAACTGCTCTGCCTCTGCTCGAAGTTTCTAGTCAACATTGCTGCATTTTCACTCGAAGTGTTCATGTTCATTGAGACCTCTCGATGCTTCTCTGCCTTAGCTATCATGCCATATATTTTGTTCACAGGAGGTAAAGTCTCGAGGAACAGAATCTGGTTCCTTTCTGATTCAAAAACATCATTGAGTCCCATTAAGAATTGCATAGACTTATCTTCCAACTCTCTTTCTTCAATCTTGGCTCTAATAGCAGGAACTACATCTGTCAATGGTCGAAGCTGCTCGAGTTGGTCCCACAGATTCCTGATTTTGTTGTAGTATTCCACCACAGTCAGATTCCCCTGTTTCAGACATACGATCTCCCTTTTTATCTCATAAATCGCAGATAGATTCGAGGTTCCATACCTCTCAGCAATTTCGTCCCACAGTTGCTTAGCATCATGGATAAACATGAAGCTATTTACAATGTCCTTGGAAATGGAGCTCTTAATCCAACCTGTGACCATGCTGTTCACCTTTCTCCATCGTCTATACTCAGGTGAATCACTTGCAGGTTTCAGATATTTTCCATTAATAAAACCGACTTTCATTTTAGCTTCAAGTGCTTCCAACATCGAAATCTTCCAGATCAAATAATTCGTAGCAGTTAAAGGAGTAGATACAATCATCATACCAGGATTATCGGATCCATATAGCATGAAATCCTCATCCTTTTCAGCGATGTCAATCTGATCAATGTCTGTTTGGTTGCCAGTGCTCGCATTTACGGAGGATGCCATTTGTACAAAATTGATTTTGCAGAGAAGGATCGCCGATTCTCTACTGAAGAAGGAATGATTCGATCAACCTAGATGCTCTGATACCATGTAGAAATCAATCGAATCGCTTCCAATTGCAAATTCAAATTGCGAAGAATACGTGGGAAAATTGGAATTCTGTTTCCCCTTCAATTCATCAAAACGCGCGCCTACTGTACAATACACTTACACGCTATTTAAATGATTTACCTATTTACACATAATTACTAAAATACCCTTGCTAACTAAAAACGGGCTAAGCTAACTGCTAATGAACTGTAAATGGTTGTTGCATTCTCTTCTCCTGCGAATCTTTCTTCAGTCTTGTTTGGTAATTCTTCACTAATCTCTTCGTCGCTCGACACCTTATTCCTCAAACCTCTCAGCTCGTCCCTAAGAACCCTCATGGAATCAGAGACCTCGGCCTTGTAAACGTAGAACTTAACCACAACCAAGAAAAGCCCTAAATTCAAAACGTTCAACACCGCAAAGAAGGCGTAATAATAATCCAAGTGAGAATCATTGAGGTTATTTGTTATCCACCCATCACGCCCATCGCCCTTGGTAATCCTCGACGTCGTCGAAAGAAGAAAACTACTGATAAAATTTCCAGCCCCAAGGCTCACCATCGAATAAGAAGTCCCCAAGCTCTTCATACTCTCGGGAGCTTGATCGTAAAAAAATTCAACCTTTGCAACTTCCAAGAACGAATCAGCGATACCCATTAGCACGAATTGAGGCAACAATATGAAGATCGATAAAGGGACTTGGCTCGCGTTAGCAACCAAGCCATTCGATCGAGCCACACTGAGCCTATGCCTCTCAGTGATCGAAGCAACCACCATTATGACTATGTGGATGATAATGCCTATTCCCATTCTCTGAAGTAGGGTTATGCCTCTAGGGTTTTTGGTCAGCTTTTTTAGGGCTTTCATGAAGAATCGATCGTATAGAACGACGGAGATAAGCATCGATAAGGTTTGGAACCCAGCCAAGCTTGCTGGCGGGATTTCGAAGCTACCTATCTTTCGGTCTAGGGTTGTGCCTTGTTTGACGAACAGTGTGCCTAATTGAGCGATCATTGTGCTCGGTATGAAGGTTGATATGAGGATTGGGACCATTTGTAGCATTTCTTTTGTTTCTTCTACTTGTGTGACTGAGCATAGCATCCATGGGCTTGTGGAGCCTGTGTTTACACATGCTTTGTTGAGGAACCTGTAATAATATAGTCCATGATAAGGTAAGAAAACTATTAGAGTTAATTGTGTAATAAATTGGTCAAAAATTGTACTTAATAATGACTATTGAAATCGGCAACATGTGTGGTCCTTGCACTTGAGTAATATATGTTGCGTGAGTTGAATCGTGATCTCGGACTAACTTAATAAAGTTGACATTATTACAACTCTAAAACGGGGTGCTATACACGCAAAAATAAACCCGAACACCTCCAAGTCTTCATGTTATTCCAACGTGTTAGTATTCTGACAAATCTAAGTGATATCAAAGTTATTTGTCTTACCTACTCACTTAGGTTATAAACCAGCTCCTCTCAAAATTTGGCTGTAGCCCATGTCATATTTTATATATACTTATTCCTTTATAAAACAAATTACGCCTAATTATTCGTTATGCTCTTTGTTCATATCAAATTTTGTGGCGAAATGTAACTAAAATAAAAATAGTCGACTTTCAGATAGGAATAATTGACCTCAAAGAAGGCGTGGAATCGATCCGACACTTCCCCTTCGTATAAACTTCATGACCAAGCTCATACAACTCACTCGAATCCACGGGCACGACCACTCGCCATTTCCTAACCGAAGCAACGACCACCTTAGCCATCTTCGTAAATGGGCTTCCAGTGGGCCTTTTGTGCCTGTAGAAAGGCGTGCCCCCCAAGAAAATAACGATCGACATCACAAGCCCGACGGTAGGAAGCCCAAAGCCCAAGGCCCAGCCCACATTGTCCTGTATGTAGACCAAAACCGTGTTGGCGAACAACGTCCCAACGAATATGTTAAACATCAACCAATTGAAGAAGGATAGCTTTTGGGCCTTCTCTTTAGGGTCGAACTCATCGAACTGATCCGCCCCAATGGTAAAGATGTTGGGCTTCGTCCCGCCCGTCCCCAATGCTAACGTATAAAGCGCACCGAAAAACATGGCGACCTGTAGCGTGGTGGCCTTTTTGCACCCATCATTAAGGTTTGTGCATGGGTTGGGCTTCAGCGGGTCGATTGATACTGATAGGGTTAATAGAACCATGCCCTGATGTATAAGATGCATATATTGTTTGACTGTTGAAGATTTAATATATATATATATATAATTAAAATTATGACACATAAACGCTCTTCAGGCTAAAAGTTTTAGATGAACTGGTCATTCAACATGTATTAGTAGGGGTGGGCATCGGGTCGGGTAGTCGGGTATCGGGTAATTCGGGTTCGGGTAGTTCGGGTTCGGGTTAAGATTTTCACTACCCGAACCCGACCCGATTTACGGCGGGTACCCGCTTGTCGGGTATATATCGGGTTCGGGTACCCGACGTCGGGTAGTCGGGTACCCGATTTTTTAATTGGGATATGACTAAAAATATTATAATTCAATAATATTAAAATATCCATGTTATATATTAATATCACTTACAATATTTGGATATTTTGTTTTCAATAAATATAATATATACATATTTTTATATGTTTATTTATAAAATTTTGAGAATATATTTTAAATTTTTATGATGAGTTATGCATTGATGTAAAATATCAGTTGTTAATTATACACTTAAAATAAGAAATTAGTCGAAATATTATTTAAAACTTTAACATCACTCAAGTTATATATTGATATCTACTTATGTAATTATATATATTTTTAATGTATGTACAAAACTAATAATTTTTTAAAAAAATAATATATCGGGTACCCGAATAACCCGATCGGGTAGTAAATTACTACCCGATACCCGACCCGATTAATAACTTCGGGTATCGGGTAACCCGATACCCGACAAATTACCCGAACTACCCGAACCCGATCGGGTTCGGATAAAACCCGAATACCCGAACCCGAACGCCCACCCCTATGTATTAGTAGGGGCGGAGCCACCTTAGAACCAGCGTGTTGCATGGACCCACTGAATTTTTTTTTCTTTTATATTTTAATGGAAAAAGTTTATAATTAATACCTAATTTACTAAAATATATGTAAAAATGACCCCCCTGAACTTTTATGTTTTCATTTGCACCCGATAAAGTAATTTTTTTGCTTATTTGGACCCCGCGGATTTGAAGTCCTGGCTCAACCACTGTGTATTAGGTTTAATAAATCTAAAAAAACCCGGTTTATAGATGCTTATCGCCATGTGTCACGTACTGATAGGTAGACGGCGGAGGAGATGATGAAAGTGAAGTATCTTCCGAGGAGAGCGTCGGCGACGTAAGCGCCCAAAACGGGAGTCATCCAAATAGTCCCGACCCAATTGGTGACGTTGTTGGCCGATTCGACTGTTCCTTCTCGGAGTTTCTTCGTCAAGTATATGAATAGGTTCGTGGATATGCCGTAATACGCCATGCGCTCGAATACCTCGTCACTGTCCGAAACGATTTGAGCGTGCGTTAATAAATTACTATAGCGCCGCCCATCATTCTTATACAAAAGATGCAATTTCAATAGTTTAAGCAGCAAATTATTCGACGTGGCAAAAAAAAATGCATTAGAATCGCATGGGTTTTCCAAGAAATGGTCATTGTTTGGACCAAAATCTAGTTTGTACGCATGCAAAAATCTCGACTATTGCATTTCATCTCTTTCAACCAATATTTTAAAAAGCGGTAAAAAGCGCGAATTAACGCTAAAAAGCGGTAAAAAGCGCGAATTAACGCAATAGCGAAAAAATTGGCTAAAACGCTACAAGGCGTAAAAAAACTAACGTATTAACCTAAAATATTGAGCTCTTCCACTATAATAGTGACACTCGCCGAAAATGACTAGTGATAGCTATAATGGACAACTAGCTGTACACGTTTGACAAGAGACTACATAATTGTGAGCACTTTGATCAATACTCGACTTGAATTGCTCGATCATTATGAGATTGATCAAGAGAATTAGTCGAAAGGTTAAAAAAAAAATGAAATATGTTTATTGTTACCAACGATGAAGAAACAAGCTTTCCAACGACCTCTCTTGGATTTAAGAATCGAATTCCCTCTAAGATCCACAGTACCGTCTTGTGTGTACCCATCATCACCACAATCACCTATTTTTTCAATTTCCATAGCCAAAGAAAATATAACGTTTGTTCTTCTGTAAAAGGGAGTGTTTGCTTTTATGTTCTTCTGCAACTTGAAAACCTCTTGCAAAACTGAACTCCTAATATATAGTGGTTGGCAGAGCATGTTAATTAAAATAGGTCCATGCATATTGCTATGTACTTCTTGATTCTTTTATCAAATAAAAGAATCAGCAACAATTTTTCGATAGTCAATACACTCCATAATTCAAACATAACAACATCTTAGACTTTTCGAGAAATAAAAAAAGAAAATATTAAGTGCACGCGGGAAAAATACTCTTGTCAAGCATAGGCAGACACGGGCGAACATTGGACAGATCACAGAAGGCTAACTAAAATGTTAGTTTTATATTTTTCATGAAATTTGCTCTTCGTCCCCATCCACTCAACTTGTTATTTTTCAAACTATCTCTATTTTTAAATATATATATATATATTGATTTGAGAATTAAATATCTAAATTCAAAAATATAAATGGTAATATTATAATTACAGTGACATACTAAATTGAATGATAGATAATGACTACAACGGAGCAATTGGAAATGATATGTGTGTGTGTGTAAATGATAATAATTGACTCTAGTGTGGTATTGGTCGCTCTATAAGACTAGTTTTAATATTATTCACATCGTGGCCAATAATCAAGCCGAGAGCTTAAAGTCAACTTTTTTTTGCAGTTATTGCTTGCAATTAAAGTTAATCAATGAAAAACTTTACAAATCAAAGATACTAGAAATACAATACAAGCTTGATTCGCACTACCATTTTCACGTAGTAGTATATGCACGCACTAGATGTGTGTGCTATTATACAAAAGGAAGATAAATAATTAATCATAAGTCAAATTAGTAAAATAAATAAAGCGGTAAAAAAAGAAATTAATCAAATTTATGTGTGCTTAGCTTAGCCTTATCTAAGACTGTTGCACTTCAGTTGCATGCAATTGAAACGTTGGCTTCTCTAATAATTATTGGGTCTTGGCTCACTAAGAGAAGGCCCAATGGCATTTTGGATATTATCGCTTAATATTAGAGTTATTAACTATGACTTCCTCTATAAATACACCTCTCCCCAACGTTGTACGGTTGTTCTCTCGCAGTCCTCTACCCCTCTAATAAAAGCCCTTTCGGCCTCTCCCTCTCTCAGCGCCGACGACCACCGTCCGCCGCCGCCGCCGCCGCCGCCGCAGATCGCATTTGTATTTTTCCTAACAGTCACCATCTTACATTAAATAACTAATATTTTAAACAACGTAGAAGTTATTCATTAATTTTAACTCAGCTTATTTCTTCGCTTTTTGGTGTAATATCGTTTTCCCTAATTTCGTGTGTTTCTGCATAATTTTTATCAACAGCAGCTTCGTCGATTTTAAAATTCCACCCAAAAAATAATGCGTTCACGTCTCTCTCACTATGAATTTACGCTTGTGACCTTATCCCATATCAGGTGACGTGGCACCAATCTGAACCATCCACTGTATCCAACGGCCCAAGATGAGCGACAACGCTCGCAGGCTTCCAAACCCAGGCGCGTCGCGGAAACGCAAGGGAGTGGAATCGGTTTTCTCCTCCACGTCAGCAAAGCCTTTGGTGCCGCCCAGTACGTCCACTGCACGCGCCATTCATGGTAATCAACGTTTTAAAAAGCGCATTGTACGATGTGTCGCGTTTTATTACCGATATTGCGTAGCGTATCACATGAGTATTCGAGTAGACTTTTTTTAATATCTATTACAATCAATTTAAAATGGTTTCAATTATTAAAAGAAACATTTATTTCAAGAAATAACATTTAGGTATTAATCGTCACAAACAAGTCAAAGACATAAAATCATAGACTCAAAAACTAAAATAATCAGTGTCATTCAATTATGTTCGAACCAGGGTAGTCATGTATTCAATTATTATTTCTACTATCATTTAAGAAACCTAAATATTAGTCCGATCCTCAGTGTGCATGATGTAAAGACATAGTCATTGAGTGGTGATAGAACTCGGGTCGTAAAAAGAAATGAAAAATAATGTGATATGCTATATAAGCAATTTAGTGTGTTATTTACGCTTTTACTCAAAATAATTGCACTATCAAGAACAAATGATATCTATTCTTTTGCGCTTTTCAACGCATTTTTCTGCTAAAATGCGTTATAACGCACTACGAAACGCGTATTTCTCGCTAATTAAAACCAGTGGTAAAGGCAACATCTTCAATCTAGCACCACGTACAGGTACTATTACAAACGGAAACCCCTCCAATCTGCGGTCCTCGTCTGAGCCGCCGCAGAAGACGGTGTCAAGCAACAAGCTCTTGGCCGGTTGCATGGCGCACGAGTTTCTGACCAAAGGGACGTTGTTCGGTCAGAAGTTCGACCCGGCACGAGCCCAGACCGTTCGGGCCCGATTGACTGGAGACCCTGAACCAGCCAACAAGGCAAAGCCCAAGCCCGAGAGCTACGATGAGGTGGCTAACTTGATGATGAGCGGTGGGGCCCACGTGCCGGGTTTGGTCAACCCGGCCCAATTAGCTAGGTGAATTAACCAGGCGTAGTGTATGTAATGTAGGTTTAGCTAAAGATCTCGCGCGCAACATGGCGCGGTTTCATTGGATGGTTGTGTGTATGTTTGTTTTTGTGGAGGAAAAAGTATTTGTATTTTTGATGATTTATGGAAATATCATTACTTTCTTTATTCATTTCTTGCGCTTGAAATCAATGTTTTGGGATTTATGATTCGAGATTTAATATTCGAAATTGATTTATTTAAAATAATAATAAGTATATTAATGTTAGAATGCGATTTTCATATCATTTGTTCGAGCGTTGGTACTATTATTCGAACAAATAATATGTCTTTCATACATACATAACAAGTGCTTTATTAAAACAAATCCATATAGACACGTGATATGTTTGCCTTTTTTTTTTTTCCGCACTGCGCAATTGTTAGAAAATTCCTTTAGACTATGATTATCCCCGGTTCGGTTGTGGAAATAAAATATTAATTTATCTCTCCTCCACATCCACAACCTATACTCTAACTCAACCTAAACAATTTTCATACTTTATCAACAAAAACCCAAAACAACCTATAATTTTTATATTTTATAATCATTTTTAGTAATATTTGAATATTTGAAAAATAGATTACATTATATGATATAAAATTCAAATACTTTGGTCATTGGAGAAAAAAGTAATATGAATTATGATATAATATAGAATGTAAAAGAGAAAAAACAGATTATTCGAAATTGTGATTCAAAATGTATCAATATTGGTTTCTATTTATAGAGAAAAAAAATCATATATTTTGGTAAAAAAGAATAAAAATAAAATTTTAACAGATAATTAAATGTATCATAAAAATTCATAAAAAACATATAGAACAGTTTATGGAAACCCGTGCACAACCAGTTGTGACCCAGGTTGGTCCACCAAAGGTTGTGGGAAATTCTTTATATTTTTGATTTATTTTCCTCATTTATAATTCACAACCGGTTATGCACCTCATGGATAAACATAATCTTACCTATAGCTTTCTCAACCTCAAATTCAGATACATTTCCAAAACACATTATCTAAAATTCGATATTAGAAAATATATTTGAAAAGATCCACGACTCGATTTTCAGAAATTCGAAAAAATATGCATATCCTTATTCGAATAATAAGAATAAATACAATCAAATAATATTGGGAAAAAAAAACAACTGTTCGACCGTGTATTGTGCAAAGCTTTTTTGTGATAGAATAATAACGGTGTGAAGATCGCCCGAAAGAGCTCAGCTTTTTTACAACTCTCAAAGGAACATAAAAACTGCAAAGCCATCAGTTTCATAATGGGATTGGTGCATGCATGGCTTACATGGAATCTAATAGCCATAAATGCTAAATATACCAAAGCATATAACTTTCGCTGGTATATAGGCTGCAGCCCTGTACCAACTACTCTATTACTTTGCAATACAACTTCAGCGGTTGAGATTACATATTCCACTCTTTGTATTCCACTTCGTATTCCAACGAACGAAAATCGTTTCACCTCTCCCGTCAAGTGTTAAAACACCCGTAAACATCATTACACCTATGAATTTCATTACAACAAGTGTTTAAACAAAAAAAAAAACTCATTATATTACGTATTTTTCTATTCTTCAAACACCATTTCTATTTAATTAAGTGAAGGTTAATTAGAGTGTGAGAAAGAGAGATAAGTGTCCTAACAGCCATTAGCAAAGTACTCACTCACAAAGTTCTTATGAAGGAGCAGATGGCTCGTGGTTGACCCATCGATTTGATTATTTGGGTAGATAAGTGCAGAGATTTCGATTGCAATAATTGCATTGCAGCTCCGACGTCTTCTTCCATGAGCTTAGCTACTTGGCGCTCGCTCTGTTTCTTCGCTTCTCGACAAGTTATTGCCCCACAAGCTTGCTTCGCTGTTTTCTCCCTGCAAAATAAATGGAGAAAAAAAACAATAATGACAATAAGAGGGTTAAATAGTTATCGAATATTCCATGATAAAGGTCGTTTTCTTACCACGATGGGAATGTCGGCATGCCTCGGCACCGCTCGCGCACCGTGGCGGGCTGCCTCGGCACCGCGCGCGCAGCGCGCGCCCCCAGCGGGCACACGGGCGGAAACCATGGGCGGGCGGCCTCGGCACCGCGGGCGCAGCGCGCGCGCCCAGCGGGCACACGGGCGGGCACCATGGGCGGGCGGCCTCGGCACCGCGCGCGCACCGTTGGCTGGCGGCCGGGGCACCGCGCGCGCACCGTGGGCGTGATGCCTCGGCACCGCGCGTGCACCGTGGGTGGGCGGCCTCGGCACAGCGCGCGCAGCGCTCGCGCCCAGCGGGCACACGGGCGGACACCATGGGCGGGCGCCCTGGGCAGCCGGTAGGCTTATCAATGGGGCGGGGATTCCCCGTCCCCGCGGGGATCCGCCCCGAACGGGGCGGGGAATCCCCGAATTTTAATCCCCGCGAGGCGGGGATGGGGAAAATTTTGTCCCCGTAGGCGGGGACGGGGCGGGGACTATGTCCCCGCCCCGTCCCCGCCATTAATATTATTTAAAAAATATATTTTATATCTTAAATTAATATCTAAATAATATTTTTTATACATAGTTTATATTATTATAGTTTAAAATAATATTTTTTTAACTCATTTCTTATTATTATAATATAAATATTATCTAAAATATAATATAAATAATATTTCTAATTTATATTATAGTGAAAATATATTTTTTTTTTTGAAAAAACGTGGGGACGGGGAATCCCCGCGGGGGCGGGGACCCGACGGGGACGGGGATGGGGACGAATTTTTCCCCGCTAAGTTCGCGGGGACGGGGATGGGGATTCCCCGTCGACGCGGGGCCGGGGATGGGGACTTAATCCCCGGCCCCGCCCCGCCCCGTTGACATCCCTAGGCGCCGGCCCCGCCTAACCCACTCATGCTCAGAACCTTTTGTGTTGTTTGACGATATAATGCAAAAACTAAGATATGTTAGAGAAGCTCGCGGCCATAAGATTGAACAATAAGATCTAACTTTAGCATCGTCCAAACACCACTCCAATCGTTTTTAGGAGTTGGAACCCGCGAATTTAATGGGATATACGAAAAGTAGAAAGAAAATACTCTTTTTTTTTAATGAGGAACGTATGGCTCGACTTTTTACCTTGACTTGAAGGCTCAGGAACTTAACATAGTCTAGTAAACGAAAGAGATCGATTAATCTTTAGCCAAAACAAAGCGAGCTCCTAACCAACCCCAGAGAATGTGGGCTGCGGTGAAATGGAGCTGCCCAGAAGTGGGCTTTGTTAAACTGTAGATCGAGGACCGCCGTTAGACTCTTATTTGGACGTGCTTTCAGTGTATGTGACCCTCGTGGATTGATTCGATCGATTCGCAGCTCAAATAGATCGGAAACAGAGAAGAAAACTCACACACACGAAAACAGATTTAACGTGGTTCGGCGCAATCTTCGCCTACGTCCACGGACCAAACCGAGCATCGTCTCGTTTTACTCTCAACACGAAAGTTACAGTTCTCGCAGCACTCTACAACTTTCATGTTATCACCTCTTAGAGATTCTCACTCTACAGTAAACTACGAGCTCGGAAAGATAGCTAGTCGAAACCTCAAAACTGATATATATAGAGCTGAAGTCATTTTTATCATGTGATCCGCGATTAATCAGAGCCGTCTGATTATTCTGCTTCAACGCCTCAGATCGTGCCACCTGTCCAGTGCTACTTCACGTGAACACATGAAAGTCGCATGGCACTTCTATAAGTGAAATGCCACTTTCATTTCTGTCCGCCCGATCTTCTATCCAACGGCTGTGATCCTCAATCTGCGTCATCACTCCACTTCTAATCGTAGCCGCTGATCAGTTTCGCGGGTCATCCATCGGCCAGTATTTAATCTCGTGGCTTCAAATTCTGGCCCTCCGATCGCGCCAATCAGATCCTACGGCCACAGTTCATCGCAGCTTCCTTCAGCTTCTTCTTCAGTTCTCTCCATCAGCTTCGGTCTAGCTCCTTCCACGACCATTTCCGGCGACCTCCGGCGAGTCTCAGGCTCGCTAACCCCAACATAAACTAAACAAAGACGGGGCTTCAAAAGAAAATTCAGGTATAGCTGGTGCAGGGGGTATTATTAGAAGTACGACGGGCTCTTGGATTTTAGGATTTACTCGACACATTGGAATTGCGTCGGCAGTGGTTGCAGAGATCTGGGCTGTCGTTACTGGCTTTAACCTTGCGTGGGACATAGGATTTAGGAAAATTGAGGTTGAAGTGGATTCACAAATTGTGAGAGATATTTTATGTAGAGTAGTCAAAATACCATGATTTTACGATCTCTGATTCATGAAGCATGTGAACTTTTGGTCCGATAATGGACATTGGTGATTCAACACATATATCGAGAGGCGAACTCTTGTGCTGATTGGCTTGCGCGCCGAGCAATCTCTATGCCTCATGGAGTGCATGTACTCGGATCTGCTCCGAGCGGCCTACTTCTTCTAATATCGAGAGACGTTCGTGGGGTCGCCATACCCCGTTTAATTTTGCGTTAATTTCTGTAAAGGCCCAGACCTCGCCTCTTTACCCAAAAAAAAAAAAAAAAAAGCGAGCTAACAGGTTACAAGTGAAGCCGTTATTCGTGAAATCTAAGGCAAGAATTAAAAGAAAAGGAAGATATTTCGGACAAAATGAAATGGATGCACAAGCAACCTTGTTGCAGCTCGGCACAAGCGTGCTTGCAAGGCCTTGAGATTCTCTCTGATATCCTTTATCTACGCAGCTGCGGCAAAACATGAATAGCAACGATAAAGTTGAATAATCTTCTTAACAAAATATTTTCATTTTGTTTGACGTTATATTATGTACCCGCTCAGCGGCCGTTATCCAAGCTTAAACCCAGAGGAAACATCGGTAGCTGATGAGAAACAGAAACATTCAACGGCGCCGTTTCGGATGAATTGCAGGATTCTGCTCCGGCGTACGACGGAATCGAGAGAATCTGCTCTATGAAGTCGTCTCCGGCGCCTCCGTAGCTGTCCGGCGGATTCGACGCCATGCAGGAGATTTTGGGGGCTAAAAGTTCGAAGCTTTTTGGAGAACAGTGAATGAATTATTGTATTGGGATCGCAGCTCTGAGTTCAACGTCAGGTGGGTGGGTTGGGTAAGCTTGTGCCTGTGCGCTGGTGCGTTCTAATTGCAATGATAGATATTTACTGTCAAGATCCCTTTAGTTATGTATAATTCCAATTCAAGTCTTGTGAAACATTTTATTTTCATATTGTCATTATATCCATACTAAAATTAACTGTGGCCACTGGCCAGTAGTCAGAACTCAGAGCCACCCACGAAGAAAAGAGATGGATTTATTTATTTAGTCGATGATGAGTAGTAGGAATCTGTTGCGACTCCACCTACCCAATATTACAACCTTAGCCAGCACTAAATTCAACTCACTCTCCTACTTTTGCAAGAAAAGAACGCACTTTTTCGACGGGCCCTTCTCTGTTTCCTTCACTAGGTAGATTGTTTCAGCTCTGATATCTTTATTCATGTCGAAGTGTTTCATGTGATTGTTGGTCATTGCATTCTATTTGTGTTGTGCTTTACTTTTATCATTTATATTCAATGCTACGATTCTGGATTTTGAAATCATCTCTCTTGGGGAAATTAAAAATATGCAGTAATTTATTTGTATGTGGGATGTTATTTTCCTTGTCCTGTTTTTACATGGGTGGGGTTGACTTTGGCCAATTAGTCGACCACCATTGATGTTTGTCGAAGAACAAGTACGAGGTATTTGATAACTACCGATCATAGAGTATAATATAACAATTGTTTGCTATGCTATATCGATTTTGCTAAGCAGGACAACGTCACTTTGTTCAGTTACTAGTTTTGTTATTGAATTCCATCGTACATATTACTGTTTTGCTTTCACTGTTTGTACGAATGGTGCTAATCTTTGTTCCGCTGCTTTAGACATTCGAATTCATCGGTCATGGAAAGTGTTGGGTTAAGCTCAACAAAAGGACTTCCTATTGGTGTAGACTCATCAACCGAAGAAGATTACGAGTCTCTCTCTAAGTTGCTCCAAGAATTTACTGAAATTCCCACAATCGATAAAGCATGGTCATTTATATCCCCAAGTGGTATGCCTGTCTCTAAACTTTCTTCGCAAAACAAGAAATGAAGTAATAGTACCTTTCTGTTTGATGCACTCTACCTTGAAAATCCATTGATTTGCTGCAGAAAATAGCTCTAGTGCCATGTTCTTGATCGGCCAACCAAATCTTTTGGACAACAAAAGACGAAAATCATTGCTCTCAACTCACATTGATCATGGTACCGATGGTTCTATAAGCTTTAAATGGGCACCATTTCCTATTGAGATCAGTGGCGTGTCAGCCATGGTTCCTTCTCCATCTGGTTCGAAGCTTCTCATTATTAAAAATCCCGAGGGTGACTCTCCAACTAGATTTGAAATATGGGGTCCTTCGCAAGTCAAAAAGCAGTTCTCAATTCCACGCTCTGTCCATGGATCTGTATATTCAGATGGATGGTATGTAAGAAAACCTCTTTTGTCCATATACATGAAACCATATAAACAATCTTTGCATGCTCTTTTCCATTTCTTGCAATCTCCTACATTTCTTCTTTGGAAGGTTCGAGGGAATTTCGTGGAACTCTGACGAAACGGTCATAGCTTATGCTGCTGAAGAACCTGACCCGCCCAAGCCCACATTTACGGGCTTGGGCTACAAAAAGGGGGATACGAAGGGCGATGACTGTGGTAGTTGGAAAGGTCTAGGAGAATGGGAAGAGGATTGGGGAGAAACTTATGCTGGGAAGAAACAGCCTGCACTTTTCACTATCAATATCAATAGGTAATAAAATGATCTGATATGTTGTCTTTAAACGCGTTCTATTGACTTGTTCGTTAGACCAAGTCTTGGATATATCTTTTTTTTTTTTTGCAGTGGAGAGGTGTGTGCTGTTAAAGGTATAGGAAGGTCGATGAGCGTTGGACAAGTGATATGGGCTCCACCGATCGAAGGGAAGCAACACTATCTGGTGTTTGTTGGGTGGCCTTCGAATGGTAGGAAGTTGGGTATTAAGTATTGCTTTAACAGGCCTTGTGCATTGTATGCCGTTAAAGCTCCATCTTTTAAAGGAGATGCAAGCTCGAATAGGTAGAGACCATATACTAATTAAAACATTGAGGCCTTTTTTGCTCTTTAACATATCAGCGACTTCTTCTTTGGTGTTTTCTGGCAAGTAGTGAAGATGAGGATGCAGAAGTGATTGAAGTGACTCCAGGCATAAGTAGTGCATTCTTTCCACGGTTCAGGTGTGTAAACCTATTGCGATTATTTGGTGATAAATGCACCCTAAACAAGACTTAATGTTATTAGTGTACAATGTGCTTCTAATAGTGTCGATTTTGCGTCGTAATTTTGCAATTAATACATGGTTTTTTTTATCTTCAGTCCCGATGGAAAATCGCTTGTCTTTCTCTCTGCGAAAAATTCTGTTGAGTCTGGCGCTCATTCGGCAACTGATTCGCTCCATAAAATCGACTGGCCAAGCAATGGAAAGCCAAGCTCATCATTGAATGTTACTGATGTGGTATGCTTTCTTTTTTTTATTACCTTCTTTGGGTACCTAATGAAGGCATTAAGCTAAGAACTAGATGTGAAACAAGATTCTTGGATGTCAATATATATATGTATATGTATATATATATATATATATATTTATATGGATATATATTATGCATAACCGTTTCTGATGCTAGATCGAATAGTAATGTGAATAATGATAAGAGTTTCCATAGTCAAGCACATACTTTCATTTCATAGTATCCTAAGCATTTCATAGTCTAGAATGTGACTTTTTGCTCCTCTGTAATATGCAAACAAAGTTAATCTCAGGAACATGCGCTTACGAACATCGATGATTTTCTCGATTGTCTTCGCTTCATCACAGGATAAATTTCAGAAAATATAGTTACTCATTTCTGTATATAGTTTCTTTGTGGTCTGTAAATTCATATTTGCGTCCACCCATGCAATGATTTAGGTTCCTGTGCCCAAGTGCCCTGAGAACGGAGACTTTCCTGGGCTTTATTACCCTTCATTTCTTACAAACCCGTGGCTTTCAGATGGACGCACATTGGTTTTACCTTCTGTGTGGGGCAGTGTTAATTCAATAATTTCTGTTGATGTATCGAGGTAAAACCTGCAAATATCATTACCCTTCTGCAATTTGTCGAGCTCAATTAAATCCTCGATGATAACCTACGTCCTTTTCAATCTACAGTGGAAAAGTATCAAGAATCAGCCCTAACGATTCAAACTTTTCTTGGGACCTTCTTGCATTGGATGGTGACAACATCATAGCCAGTATGGTTTGACTTTTTCGTTTTATATAGTGGAAACAATAGGCTTGAAATAATTTTCTTTTCTATATGTATCATAACAAACAAGCAATTTCACTTCATTTATCTGTTTCTGAAGTTTGTAGCAGCCCAGTTGATATTCCTCAGATCAAGTATGGAAAAATGACCAAGGAAATAGAAGCAGCAGCCAAATGGAGTTGGTTCGACGTTTCCTGCCCAACGACTAACACTTCTGATAAGGTACATTCAATTTTTATGTTGTAATATTTCCTTTAGTAAAAAATCTATCCATTCAATGCTAGCTTATTACGATTTTATCAGGTTATCTCTTTGCTGGCCTCTAAAGAATTCCATATAATGGAAATACCAGTGAACAGCGTCGCCGAAGAACAAACAAAAGGTTACTCGCCGTGTTTCTTTTGTTCCATTCTTTACTTGTTGAACTCGATTTCTTAGTTTCTCTTTAGGTGCTAGCAAACCTTTCGAAGCCATATACATGTCATCGAAATCGGACAAGCGTGAAGAGCACATTGACCCATTAATAGTCGTTCTTCACGGTGGGCCCCACTCAGTATGGCTATCGAGCTACGTCAAGTCCTCAGCTTTCCTCTGCTCGCTTGGGTACAGCTTGCTTATGGTGAACTATAGGTACGATATAGCAATACGTTAACTTTACGAGCTTTGTTCCCATATGATATATATCTATATATATATATATGTGTATATATATTTGTTTCAGAGGTTCGCTGGGATTCGGTGAGGAGGCATTGCAGTCTCTTCCCGGAAGAATCGGCGATCAGGTTTTGTTTTTTTATAAGCGTTGAACGCCTCATATATTTCGGAGATCGATTTTAAAAAAAATAAATAAATTAGATGTTCGTTCTTTTCTTTCTTGCTACATGTTTTAGGATGTCAAGGATGTGCTCACGGCCATAGACTACGTAGTTGACAAAGGCCTCGCCGACCCGTCGAAGGTACTCGTGCTCGGCGGGTCCCACTGTGGGTTTCTGACGACTCACTTGATTGGTCAGGTATTTCCGTACGATTGAAAATGTTATTACACTCAAAGATCTGTGTAGACTTACACTTATTCACGGGTTTAGGCATTTTAAAGGTTGGTTTATCTCATATTCATCTGTTTGGTACGTGGGTTTTATATAAAACATGGGTTTTACATATAACAACTTTAAAACCATTGCGTACGGGTTTAGATAATCACGCCTTTAAGGTGGGATTATTGTAAACCCACTAACCAATACACATTTTATTTTATACCAATTAGTTATATATAAACATTTATGGTTTGAACAGTCCTAAATATAAAACCGATATGCCAAACAAGCACTTATCTTCTCCTTCAGGCGCCAGATAGGTTTGCAGCAGCTGCTGCAAGAAACCCAGTGTGCAACCTTTCATTAATGGTGGGCACGACGGATATTCCCGATTGGTGTTTCACGGAGACTTACGGGCGCGATGGAATGGCCAAATACACGGAGTCTCCTTCGATGGATCACTTGGAAAATTTATACGCAAAATCTCCGATTGCCCACATCTCTAAGGTTTCGATTCCTCGAAATAAAAGAAAAAATGTTTTAGTCGAAATTGGCAAACGTTCGTTGAATTTTGCTTTTCACTCTTCTTTTGCGTGCCTATGCACAGGTTAAAACCCCCACGCTCATCCTTATCGGTGCTCAAGATCTTCGTGTCCCGCCTTCTAATGGAATACAAGTATTTTTTCCTAACCTAAGCTTCTTCTTCATAGCGCAAACATTACAATGATACGATGTAGATTGTGTTACTACATAAGACAACAGACACTTGTCAATTTGTGAATTTCTAGTACGCTCGGGCTTTGAAGGAAAGAGGGGTCGAAACGAAGGTGATCGTTTTTCCGAATGATATTCATGGCATTGATAAGTAAGTGTACTAACTAACTAACTCTATTACACAGACCCAGCTTAGATTATTGCCTAGCTAACCCTCTATGTCCTCGTTCGATTTTGACCTTAAATCTTTTTTTGTTTCCTCTTTTGCAGGCCACAGTCCGACTTCGAGGGCTTCCTTAACATTGGAGTATGGTTCAGAAAGTATTGCAAATGATGAAATCAAAATATGCACTACTGCCAGGATTTACATGCTGCAAAGAATATTCACGAAGTTACATGATGAAGACCGATAGTTCTCTTATTACGCGGAGAGATTAGACGATGCACGTTTATTCCTTAAGCAACAATTTACATCTCGGTATAAATTCGACAAGATATTGCAGATGATAATGTAACAGAAAACAGCTTTCGGTTTTATTAAGACAGAGATAACACTTACGGAATCAATGCTGTCTTTGTCTGCTATCTTCTCTCTTGCGGGCTAATTCTCGAGCCATCTCTCTCATTTCCTCAGGCGAGGGAGGTCGTGGCGCCTCAGGTGGGTATACGACGTATTGGCGCTGAACAAAATGCCAGAAAAAAGTTAGTAGTAAGAGATAGAATATCAAGATGAATCATTACATCGATCTATGTTCCAATCACAACGATAAAAACATCAGATGTAAAAGAAAATTGGTTGATTCAGCAATGCCTACAGAAAATGTGTACACAAGAAGTGCAAAGTGATGCCTTTCACTTTCACAATGTAGAGAGAACACAAAACTCAGATTAGCACTACACTACCAAGTGTCTTAAGGGAAGGAGAAGCCCCAAAATCTTCGTTACCTCATAAAACATTTGATTCTATTTTCGATTTTCTTTTTCAATGTTTCAGAAATATAAGTTGTCTGTGAGATTTTAACCCTTAAAAGTCCTTCGAACTATCACAGAAGCGACCGTTTACGGCTTAGACAAACTTGCTCATAAAATGGAAAAGGAGCTGAAAATAGGCTCAAATTCCATACATGATATCACTCCAATTAATTCGTTCAGTGCACTGATTCTAAGAACTCCCAATTCACAAAATCGAACCAAAAAACATTATCACCATAAACAACACGGATGAGGAGACGCAGATAGATTCAAAGTAACATCTAATGTTCTTACATTTCCCATGATTTTTTGCAGATTCTTGGTATTGCTGGCGAAGAAGTACATCAACCCAATCGGAACGGTCACGTATACTGCGAACTTGGCTATCTCCAAAACCCCCTTCGACGTTCCTATAGACGACATCTTCTTTCTAAAGATTCAATTAGAAGATACTTTGCGAGGAGCGAAACCCCAAGAAGAAAAAGGTCGAGAAATGATATACGTGTGAGCTTTTTAGTGTATGGGCATGGGCCTGGAGATATATTTATCGACTAGTAATATTAGGACCAAATAGTTTTAGAATATGTATACGTACATATTTCTACTTTTTCTTTTAGCTCTTTTTTTTCTCTTGGCCATCAAATAATGCAACTAATCTGATTATACAATGAAGAATTACTACAAATTGTTTAGACTAAATTTAACATACCACAACAGATTTAATTGTAAAAATTTTATTCGATTGGGTATTTATGTGTAGATGTACCTATGTGTAAAATTTTTATTCAATTGGGTATTTATGTGTAGATGTAACTAGATTTAATATCAAAACATACTGCGTGTCTTGGCTTGCCTAAGACCATCTCCAATCGAAAAACTCATTCTCAAACTCAAACGCATTGTCAAACTCAAAAATCAAAATGAAGTAATTCTTCTCCAACCGGCAGACCAATTCTCAAACTCAAAAGACTATTATTGTAATATTCTCTTCTACCTCATTTTTTAATATTACCATTTAATTTACAACTTTACAAATTAAACAACATTGTTATTTTAATTCGATTAGAAAAAATAATGTCACAAAATTAATAGTAAACTCAATATTTTTTCATATAAAAAAACATGGAAAAAATAATTAAAAATAAGAGGAATCCATTTATATACTTCTATTTAATTTTTGTTTTTTATATGGGTACTTTAATAATTAAAATAAGAATAGGGTATATATTATAATTTTTAAAACATCAAACGCATCTTTTGGAATATCTCATTTTCAAACGCATATATGCTTTTAAAACAGAATAGAAGACGGAAACGGATTTTGAGTTTGCGTTTGGTGTACGATTAGAGAACTTTTATTATTCATTTTGGATTTTTGGGTATCGATTGGAGATGCTCTAACCCATAACAATACATCAAACTCAAAACAACCAAATAAAATTATTCGAAATGGAAAAAACCACACGAGCATCAGCTAACATATGCTACAAAACCCGGAAACAAAAAGAAAAAATAACTATTCCACGGTCAAGTTCTCTCCTCAGAATAAATACCATCAGTTTGATGAATAACACAATGGTCAACTCAAGAAAACCTTAAACAAAGATAGAAAGATACCTTTCTTTCCCTTAAATTCTCAGGGGACATTCATAACTTGGATAGACTGCAGCATATCAGAGACGGCAATGACCAAATCCCCAGACTTAACCATTCCGCGAGCCTTGAGCAGCGCAAAAGTCCTATTGAGGTTACTCTCCATATCGTCCGAAAAGCTCAGGCGAAAAGGGATGAGACCCCACTGAAGGTTCAGACGCCTTCGAACTGAAGTTGTCGTCGTGAACGCAAATATCGGGCAGTCCGGGCGGCACCTCGACAGCAAAGACGCCATGTGCCCGTCCTTTGTGTACACAAAGATTGCGTCCACTCCCAAGTTGTTCGCTGCAATAAAAAAAAAATCACATCCCAGTCTAAGTTCTAATATATGACACCTACGATACTGAAAAGAGAAACAATGAAAACCAAATTGGTCCAAAATCGACAACATCGATGACTGAATTGCTCAGGCAGAAAATATACGTTATGAGGTTTAGATCGATTGAAAGAGATCATGTGCTCTAACGTGTTAATTTCGTCTAAACTAACGACTAAATTAATTTGAGGGCCAAAACGACACAAAATCGAAGTTATAATACATGACGCCTACAGTAATTAAAAAAAACAATGAAGACCAAGTTGGTCCAAATTCGACAAGTTCGAGGCAAAACATAGGGACTAAATTGTTTCACGGGATAATCATTAGGGACCATTTTGGGTTTTCTCCCGCGACAGTGTAGAAAAACATGAAAAGCAACTAAGACATGTTATTTCGCATGAGAAAACTCAAAATAGTCCCCTATGTTTCCAATGTGGAGTGGACCAATTTAGTCCATGATATTTCCGTCCGTTGGTTCTCGTTGTTGTCAATTTTGGACTAATTTGGTCCTTCCGTCATGATTCATGTCAATTTAAACGGAAAAATCGCACGTGCCCGCACGCGATCTCTTACTCCCTAATCGACGACTAAATCGATTCAGCCGAAAACATCCGGAACCAAATTGCTCCACGAAGAAAACACTAAGGACCATTTTGGATGTTCCCACTTATTACACGAATAGATAGGAAAAAAAAAAGGGAGAAAGATTAGGCGTACCCATCTTAGCAGCAGAGTTGCATATCTCTTCCGATATGCTATCTGCAAAGGATGAGGCGATCCCAGAGAGTTCCATGGGCTCGTGCCTCTTCTCTTCCCTCCACCATTTCTCTATCCTCAAGCTCACGCTTCTCAAGACGGTCAGGGCCTTGTCTGGGTATTGTCCCATGGCGGATTCGCCCGAGAGCATTAGCGCGTCCGACCTCTGGCGAACGGCTTCGGAAACGTCGGCCACTTCCGCCCTCGTGGGAGTCGGGTATTCGATCATCGATTCGAGAAGTTGGCTCGCGACGATGACGGGGCGGTTCAGGTTTCGACAGACTTGGACTATCCTCTGTTGCTCGGACGGGACTTGCTCTAACGGGATTTGAGCGCCGAGGTCGCCCCTCGCCACCATGGCGCCGTCCGACGCCAGTATGATTTCTTCGAGGTTTTTCAATGAGTCGATGCTTTCGATCTTTGCAATCACCGAGATGTCACTGCATAATCGCAAAGATAAACGTTGGAGATTTTGACCCGAACTGACGGTTAAATTAATCAGGGGATCAAAACGGCGCAAAATCGATAAGATTGGGGACTAAAAGCGAGACATATCAAACATTGGGAATCAAAAACGGCGTTCGCCCTTAAAGAAGTCTTATTAATCTTTTGTATGGTCTGGGGTATTGTTATACAGTAGCAAGAACAAGTTGAGGATCCTAACGTAATGAGACTGTATTTCTTGCAAATTTTCAGACATGCAATCAATGATTATCTCGGGACGGCTCAGAACTAGTCTTTGAGTTAAAAGTGGATAGAGCTTACCTGTCACGAGCACGTGCCTTGATATAGCTCTTAAGATGCTTTATAACCTCAGCAGATTTGACGAACGATATGGCGATAAAATCAACGCCTTCTGCTATCCCGAAATCAATATCCAACCAATCCTGAATATAATATGTAAATGCAGAATGCAAAAACATGTTCACACCACGGTTTAGTGCAAGAAAAAACGTAACTATAAAGGACACACAGAGTTTAACAACTTGGATTGCAACATATTAACACAGATGAACCATCCAAGGAATCGAGGAGGGAGAGTAATGAAAGAGGCACAAACCTTTGATGAAATCGTTGGGAGCATAGCGTTGCGCTCTCTTACAAGGCTACCATTACGCCAGAAAGTGAGATTAGCACGAGGTAATAGAAGTCCTGGATCTGTGCATCGGCACTTAACGTCAGGGCCAATCTTCTCAATGACGTCGAACCTCACCATTCCACCATCTACTAGAAGCTCGTCGCCCACCTCGATATCTGCCAAGAAAAAAAAAAGAGTTGAATTTAACAACCTAAATGAAAAGTTGTTATATATTTCCGTCTTCAGAGTTTTGTACCTTCAGCAAATCCATCGTAGTTCACATTGATAGTTCGTTCAGGTAGAGTTGAACCAAAAGCTCGAACGCTGAATGTCCAAACTTGACCGTCCTGCAAGAGATGACAGAAGATTGTGAAATTCAGACACAACAATAATGGAATTAGACCAAAAAAAGAACAGAAATTACAAACTCAAAGCACAATAGGGCGAACGGAATAAATCAACTAAATATCATACAGCGTTAGCAGATTTGGAAAAAGTTCTAACATCAAAATCCACCCTTTTACATTCTTCAAGAGAATTATATCTTGTTCCTCGCTAAGATCTCCGATCTTTAAAATCACTATCGAAAACACAAATGGCCAATTTCTTGCTCAGCACAAATCTGAACATCAAAGTTCAAGGTGAATCAAGAATCCTCAGGCTCTTTCTTGTACGCAATAAAAATCTAATCTTTACAAAGAAATTTCTACTCTTTTCACAAGGAAAATAGATTTAGATTTCAATCCAACTGTTAAAAAAAACAACATTTTTTACCTCGGCTTTGGCCGATGCGGCGCCTCCCAAATCCCCCATATGAATCTCACTCCCTTCAGTATCCATCATAATCGCCACGGCGTAGCCCTTGGCCTCGTTCAACTTCCTCACGCGCTCAATCACCTCCTTATGCCACTCGCGCGTGCCGTGGCACATGTTAATCCTCGCCACGTTCATCCCGCCGACGGCCAACGCCTCGATCGCCTCCGCCGTACACGTGGCGGGTCCGATGGTGCAGATCAGCTTCGTCCTCCTCGTGCTGCGGAAGCCGTTCTCCTTCAGCTCAGCCTCCGTCACGGCGTCGACGTCGATGTGGAGCTGGTCTGAGTTCTGGGACGGCACCACCGCGGCGGCGGCGGAGGCGCCGCCGTTATCCGAGGCGGAGATTCGGAGGAGTTTGTGGGTATGGGATCTCTTGAGGGTGAAATGTGGAATTCGAAGGTGTGTTTGGGGTTTGAGGGGCGATTGAGGTGTGAAGATGGGTTTGAGGTGAGTTAGGGATTGGACAGACATGACGGCGGCGGCGGCGCTGTGTGTTTGTAATGGGTTTGAGAGATCGTTATTTAAGGAGAGAGAACTCTGAGAGTGGGCGGAGGCTACTATGAAAAGACGATGAGCAGCTTAGCTTCGGAGATATCGATGATTGGAAAAAAGTGAATTTCGATATTTACTACTCCCTCCGTCCCATAAGTTTATGGACATTTGGGTATTGGCACGAGAATTAAGAAACTGAATATTTTAATAATATAGTGTGTTGGAAAGGTAAAAAAGTGTATGTTTCGGCACGTCTTTTGATGATATTTAATATTATTATATTGATTGTTTGTGGTAGTTTTTTGCTATAAAAGGAAATGTCCAAAATGGTTTGGGACGCCCGATATAGTAAAATGTCCAAAACGGTTTGGGACGGAGGTAGTATTAAAATCTGAAAGACGGACGCTCTAAATCACGTGATTCTCACGCGGTCAATTTAATAATAATATTTATGTTCATGGTGGTTCCATTTACCTGAAAAATTAAAAATATACTCGCTTCATATTATTGAAATATTAGTGAAATTTACTTTAGGGACTGAGATCTAGAATAATCAATAAACTGGAAACTCTTCTATTGACGTTTATAAACGAATTATCGTCAAGGATAAACGTCATTATAATCGTTTCTATATTTTCTCTTTTCGTCTCAATGGTACTTTGTGAGGCACTCTCCTTCAGTGTAATAACAATTCGTTGTCCCCGGGCAACAGTAACATATTTTAACTGGACTACAATCCGTCGCACGCCTGCACCCATTAGATTATTAGACTCGATATAGTCCTATTTATACACAAGAAACTATCACATAAGATGATGGGAACATGATTCCATGGAGGATATATTACATAGTTTTTGTGATGTAACACGATTACATAATTCTACATTAAGATAACGTGTAATCAAGAGATTCGTGATTCATTATCTTTATCAGTATTCTTCGACTGGAGAGAAGATTACTATATTGAGCTCTTTCAATTAAGAGAGCCATGCAGTGCGATATCAATAGCTACACTCACAGAAGAACTAAGGTTGTAGAAGAATAAATCAGAAGTATTTTGAAAGATTCATGACTCTAAACATCAGACGACCACATAAGTGAAATGGTCGGAAATCCATTATAAGGTTTTCAGAAACAAAAGACTACTATTATTCTTAGTTTCTTACACCCCCCATTGTGTTAATTAATCATCGACAATAGCGAGAATATAGAGGAATAGGTTAATAACGTCGAGGAAAAGGCATGTCGCAGCTTCAATGTACTGATCGTAGTTGAAGCGCTTTATCAGATTATCCGTATCGTATATGATAAATCCCGAGAAGACGAGCGCTCCAATGCACCCTATGACCAACTCCCCCGTTCGCCCAAATGGGAAGAAAATCTGTTCCCCGTCAACAAAAAGTACAAACAAATTTTTACGGTTAAAATACGAACGAAAGAAGCAAAAAAAAGTAAAATGGGTCGTCCTAAAAATTCGCAATTTACTCGGATAATAGCGAACGCCATGAGCAGCAGAATGGCGCAGAATAAGAACGGCCCCAAAAAGCTGAAGTCGCAACCTCGTTTGGCGGCGACGAAAGTGAACAGCGTTAGAGAAAATGTCACAAGCAGCGTTAAACCAGCAGCCAATAGCACAGATTTTCCTGAGATTAAAAGATTTTATCGCATGGTAAAAATTATTACGGCTGCGTTAGGATCAATGAAAATTGTGAGGAAAAGAAAACTAGTCTTCTTTCCTCGTCTATTTCTCTAATCAATCAAACAGAAAAATAGTTTTCCTTTCCTCACTAGATTCCTCAAACCAAACACATCCTACAAGATTATCGTTGAGCTGATGTTTTACGTATTTAGTACCTTTGCTTTGCGTGCAAGCTGCTCCGATCATAAACGCCATGGCTATGGTGAAGAGGAACAAGAAAACGTAGTTCCATGGATGGTGCTGGCTAACAAAGTGCATTGCTATCATCACTGAATTTCATTACATCGAAAAAAAAATAAGGGGCTTTCAATCCTTTAATGCTGAGGCCTTTTTTCTAATGCATTATAATGTAAAATCAAACACATAATGTCATGTATGTATCGTAATCTTCAAAATTGGGAAACCCTAAATGATGACATCAATGTTCACATCGATAATCCCTACCAAGCAAAAGATTTTCAAAGGGATCTTCGCCATGAAAAGGCAGACAGACGCGAAAACTAGGGTTTCATACGATGTTTTAGATACTTACATACGAATGTCAAAATTATGGCGCCGATGAAAACGTAGAGCCCAGCGTGCGTGCCCATGAATGCTCGGACGGGGCGGACGAGAAACATCGTAAGGCCAACGCCGAATGTTAGGAGCAATTGCGTGCAAAGAATCGCATAAACTTTGCGGATAAAACCCCATCTCAATTGGGGATTTTCTTGCATGTTTGGGTAAAGCTGACCGTTGTTGTTAGGGCCGCTTTCGATGTCGTAGGTTGGTTTCCTATTAATCCCAAACGTCGCCATTGTTTGTTGTGTAGTCGTCGTCGTCAATCAAACCCTTTCGATTTCTTCTTGCTTCTCCTTGAAAAGCCCTTTTCTCCCCTAAGGGAAATTGATTTTTATTTTTTAACAGATTGCAATGAATTTAGAGAAAGATTTTGGCCCTGCAACAATTCTTCAATCGTATGTATGGAAGTTATCGCTAACAATGGCCGAAAATAGTGGGAATTTCAAGCTTGGTGACCGGTTATTATTAGGCAATAAAGATTATTATTATTCTTGTTTTTTCCCCCTCTAACAAGAGAGAGATTATGGGGTCGTTGGCCTATCTATACGTTGGGGATTATATTTCATTCATTAGCCCATGGTTCAAAACACATTAGTTTGATATGTGAATTTGGGACATATACATTCTATTTTATTAAGCATAAGAGCTCATGATAAACTGCCAAAGTTTGGTGTGTCAATTTAAATCAATTAAATAAATAATATTAAAATTAAAATAAAACTATCCACTACATTTTTATTGTATATTCTAATTTTATCCTTCTATTTACAGTATACATTTATATTGCATAGCACACGAACTTGAGTGTGCAAAAGTACTAGTTTACGGACCCAGATCTCCTGTCCCACATTTTTGTGCCACTTTTTGTGCCACTTTTCAAAAACATCATTAAACATTGTTCCGATTATTGTTAAAACACCCGTAAATGACATTGTATCATAAATTATATTTTATCAAATTCTAAAACACAAAAAAATCAATATAATGCAAAAATGTACATTATATTGATTTTTTTGTGTTTTAGCATTTGATAAAATATAATTTATGATACAATGTCATATGCGGGTGTTTCAACACTAATCGGAACAATGTTTAATGATGTTTTTGAAAAGTGGCACAAAAAGTGGCACAAAAATATGGGACAGGAGATCTGGGTCCTTTACATTATCTCAGAGTTTGTCATAAGTTCATATAGTCAATTGCATAGTAGTACTCTAGGGTCGGAATAAAAAAGAGACATTATATTAGCTTCTTGTATTTTTCTCAATTTGTAAGAAAGGAGTGTGGTACCGACAATACGTTTATGGATGGATTCTATTTTATCACAAAATAGAAGGTGATGGTTAGTGAAGTATTGGATATTAACTAGGTTTTTGTTATGTTTAGGTTACGTTTGGAGTAGGCTTGTCAATGAAATGCGGCGAGGTGTTAATCCTGGGCAGAGAACCACTGCCCCACTCCTTTTTAGTATATAACTAGTTTATTATCCGTGCATTGCACGGGTTAACTTTCTGTAATTATTTTATATTAATATATAACTTCTTATGGTGAATAGCGTGATAGTGGGTATTTTTTCACGTTTTTATTATATTCTTAACCTATTATAAATAATTATCACGGGACACGTGGAGCATATGACGACACCTACATTTCCTTAATGATATTAAGATTTTTTTTTGTTGGTAAAATAATGTATTTAACTACCATAAAATGTAAATACAAACATAGGTTTAATATTCAAATTAAGCCATGTTAAATTCCCTCCAATTAAATTCCCTCCAATGGGCTTTATTTTGGGCTTGTGAATGTGAATTAAATTGAAGGGAATTTAAATTGAAGAGTTGTCCCACATTGGAAAAACAACATGGTTTCACCCACCTTATATATAGATGTGGATTTTATTAGTTTAAATTAAATAGCTAATATTATGCCAACGCAGGGGGGGTGCAAATCAGGCCGACTTGTGTGCGAGCGCGCGACCCGCGCACACGAATGCCGGGCCGAGAATAGTGGGCCTGACCAACCCCCGTTTTGCTCCGGTTTTAACTTTTATTCCTCCCGATATAAAAAAAAATAAAAATACGGTCGAATGAAATTTTTGACCGGGCCTGTGCACGGGCCGAACTGAGATTTCGGCCGGGCATGTGCGGGCCGACCTAAAATTTCGACCGGGCCTGTGCGGGCCGAACGAAATTTTCGGTCCTATAGTGTCCGGGCCGAAAATGTCGATCGGCCAGCACACAGCCCGGCCGAAAATTTCGTTCGGCCCGTGCACTGTAGGACCGAAAATATCGATCGATCGGTCCTAAAATGTTAAATCGAATTTTTTTTCCCGTGTCGATCGATCGTTCGAATTTATTTTGTGTATGTAGTTTTCAGTATTTCGTACCGGAATTATATATTTAGTTAGGTTTTTCTTTTTAAATTAATTTAAATATCATAAGGGCAAAATCGTTTTTTTCCAGCTCTTTAGGGACGGTGACTAGAAAAAAGGGCGGTGATAGCAATTTAGTTAATATAAGTCAACATTCAACAAAATATAACGTGCCACGTTGCACGATCTACAATTTAGCATTATCCATCTCCCTCGCTCTCTCTCTCTCTCTCATATTAACTTCCATTGATCAATCGATCGATCCACTGCAAAGTCAACCAAGTCCAAAACTAGAACAATCCCATCAAAGACGAAAAAAACTATAAGATGTTAGCGGTTTTCAGCAAATCAGTGGCCAACACGCCCGATGCTTTGTTGAATCAAAGCCCTAAATCCGAAGCTTCTGCGCTCAAAGACGGTTTCTTGGCGTCGCATTTCTCGTCCGTACACGCCGGTTCCGTCGTCATGAACTTTGCTTCTGGCGACGGCGTTATTGCATATTCTTATCACAATCAGAGCCCCATTCTTCCGAGGTTTTAATTTCTATTTTATGAAAGCAAATATCTCTTCAATCACAACGTTTTCTGTTCTTTTTTTAATCGTATTTATTTCAGTTCTTGTCTTTTAGTTGCTGTGATCGTTGACGTGGGATGTTTGTGGATGGTATTAACTGTTTACTTTTGTGGCTATTGTCATTTGTTATGTGGTAACTGTTTTTTTTTTGTCCTAGATTTATTTGTCTTTTGATTTTGTCTTCTTTTCTTCTTTCTTGTTCGTTGCATCAATATCACAATATAACCATGTTTAACCCCACATGTTCAGCTGTAGATTCACTAGAAAAAGGCACAAATTGATGATGTTTGTTGTTCATTTTACACAATTTGTAGATTTGTGTTTTGACTTCGATTTGATTATGCCCATTGTATCTTTTACAGGCTATTTGCAGTTGTGGACAACATATTCTGCTTATTCGAAGGCCACATAGAAAACGTCGCACAGCTAAAGCAGCAGTACGGACTAAGCAAGACTGCAAACGAAGTCATCATCGTCATCGAAGCTTACAGAACTCTAAGAGACAGAGGCCCTTATCCCGCCGATCAAGTTGTAAGAGATATTCAAGGAAAGTTTGCACTCATCCTCTACGACGGTGCTTCGAAATCCACATTCATCGCCTCTGTAATAATAAAATCCCTTCGACCCTTTTATTTATTATTCTTCGACGCATTATCGCAATTCTTGTAGAGTCCAAATTTCGAAATATTGTTTTTTAATTTAACGAAAGGATGTCGATGGTAGCATTCCATTCTTCTGGGGAACTGATGCTGAAGGAAACCTTGTTCTTTCCGACGATGGAGACATAGTAAAGTATGGTTGCAGCAAATCTTTCGCTCCCTTTCCTAAAGGTTAGTGTTTTTCTTTAGAAGTGTGCTCTTTTTTCATCTATGTTATACTGTGTTACTTTGTGTTGATTATTACAGCATAGAAAAAGGCGAGTCATTGATGTTGTAACATCGAACATTTTCTGCTAAATCGAGATACATTCTTCCAATGATGCGTTTCCATGGCTTTTTGTCTAAGTTCAGTCGAATTGATCATCGGTGAAAAAGGAATACTGCGTAGTAGATTTCTGCAAATATACTTCAAGAACTCTTACCATAGCACCAAAATGTGACACTTTTAGTGTTTAAATCATTAGATCATCAATCTCAGGCATCTTTTAATCAATATTACTTTCATTATAGGATGCATGTTCACTTCTTCGGGCGGGCTACGTAGTTACGAGCACCCCATTAACGAGCTGAAGGCAGTGCCGAGAATCGACAGCTCAGGGGAAGTTTGCGGTTTGACTTTCAAGGTTGACTCTGAGTCTAAGAAGTCGACGGCCGCAATGCCTAGGGTGTCGAGCGATGCGAATTGGTCCCAAGACTTTTGATTATTATGATCTGACCACGGTACGTGAAATTTCGAAATAAAAATCGAGTCTTGGTACGTCGATATCGATTTCTGGTGATTTGATGTCGCTGTGTTCGATTCGAAATACTTTTTTGTTGCAAGAGATGTTATTGTAAAGAGTACTTTACTACTACGTGGTTCCTTGAATAAAACGAAAACCTTCGAATGGTGTTTTTTATTGTCAATTGCGTTATTATTGTGTATATGTTGTGATGGCAATACGCCTGCAATATATCATCGAGATTAACCAGTAGAAATTAACCAGAATATGATTTAGAAATTGATTTTAGATTTTTATAAAATAAAGTTTGAGTTGGTGCAATTTATTTGGAATTGATTTAACTTATTCTAATTGTCGGGGTCATTGAGCAATTAATTCCATATGGTTTACTCTTCCTACTCAACAATTGGGGTGTAACCCAATTTCAATTTTCAACATGGCAAAATATAATTTTAATATAATTAGGTTGGAGGTAATATGTAGGAAGGACACTTGTCACATTTTAAGTGGGGTTGGGTTATACCCAATTGAATAAGCAAGTCAAAACTTTAATTTCAAAATGTGGTGTTGCTGGTGATCATGATATTATTATTACTATTATATTATATTATTATTATTAGTGTTGTTGTATTACTATTGTTACTATTACTGCTTTTAAATAATTAAAGATCAATTTTTTTAAAGTGTATTTGAGATAAAAAAAAAATATCAGCCATAAAAAAGAAAAGTATCCTTCTTGTAATATGATATCAACAATATCCATTCCAGTTCAAATCACAAATGGGATAACATGTTGAGAATCCAATTTATTCATGTTACAATAATCCAACTCATTAATGACATCATTATGACCAATCCATTTCATTTCTACCGTCATTAGAGCAATTTAATATCTAAACCTCATCATACCACGCATTCCTTCATCTATAAATACTCTTCTGCTCATTTTTCTTCCCATTCACCTCACACAATAATGGCTAATCAAAAATTGCTTTTTCTCCTAGCCCTTCTCCTCCTTGTCAATGGCTAGTGTCCTCTTTCTTTAATATCTCCTTGTAATAACATAATGGTAAATGCTTTTCTTATGACTAAATGTTTCGTTTTCTTTCCACAGCTTTTGCGTGGGGACAAGAATCTTGTCAGACGAACAAAGATTGCTCCCATGTATTTTGCAGAGTCGGCGATCTTCTTAAGCCTAAAGTGTGCCTCAATGGGCAATGTTCTTGTCCGAAATTCGAAGAGTTAAGGAGAAAGTGCAACGTAGTTGAAGATTGCCAAAGTCTTTGTCCAGATTGCTTCTACTTTTGTTCCATTACAGGGTTTTGTTTCTGTAGGTGTTTACGAGCTTAGGGCTTTAAATGTTCGACTTATATAAATATAAATATCTTTGTGTGGTACTAAAGAAATAACGACATCCTTTTCTTTCAAGGGTTTTGTATGCTTTACTAGGAATCATTAGTGTTGTTTGGAAGAGTGATACAAAATTTTCTATGGCGAGAGAGACACTCCTCGAAAGAAGATTGAAATATCATTTGTGACAAGGAAAACATTTAGGAATTTTAAATCCGGAGTCATTTAACAACTCAGCAAAACAATATTGTAACTTAAAAAAAAAAAAAAAAACAACCCAGTGGATAATTTTGGGCGACTCGATGATGATGATTATTATAATATTAATAATAGTAATATTTGGTATTATTATTGTTAATGTTGTGTTTCTAATCTTAAATACTCAAATTATCAGTCAGTCTTCTTTCAGATAAAGTAGAATAAAAATTTCACACATGTATCTATGTGTCTATTTGAGAGTATCCATATATCATCGTTTACGTATCTTTTTATATGTATATTACTTTCGTATCACGTGTTTGTGTGATTACTAATTTCTAAATATTTTATATGATGCCTTCGTAAGCATGACGTACATTTTTTCAATTTATTATGTAGCACAATAGTTTCTCTATGGTAAAATGATGTAACATCAGCCATGTGTAAATATATTATTAAATAAGTACCTACTTATAAGAAAATGATGACAATGGACGATTAGTTTGAAATTTTGTATATTTTTAGGTATTTAAGTATAAACTTCCCTATTATATTATTATTATTATTAGTAATATTATTATTATTATTATTATTATTATTATTATTATTATTATATTAAGGGAGATACACTTATTAGTAGCTGCTCTTAAATTATGGTATGGCAGTAATCAAATTACTATAATATCTCGATTTTAAATTTATCCCAATTATATTATTTAAAATCTTTTTATATAATCTTAAAAAAATATAAAATTAAATTTAATATTATAATTTCACCAATTAAAATTAACTTAAAATATAAGTTAATAATATCTATGTATATAGCCATACACAGAGCCTGCGAAAAAATAGTAATTATTATTAATCATCGAGGCCATCGTCGTGGATCATTGCCAATCCATTGTGCTGCCGGAAAGCGCAGAGGTGTCCTATTCTAGCGGTTTTTCGATTCAGGTTGACAAAAGATTTATATATTGTAAAATAAATAGTTTACAAAAATTTTTCATTATTAAGTGTAGCCTTACGGTAACTACCTCATAATTAATTTCGTGTTCCGACTACAAATACAATTTTACCCATGATATTGTTAATATATTACAGTTATATCGTCAAATCAATTTTCTTATAAAAAATAAAAGTAATAAAATTAAATTTATAACTTAATCTAAAAATAACTAACAAGATAAAGTACTATATCTAAAACTCAATCCTAGACTGATTCTTGAAGACCCATGTGCTCGGGAACTATAACTTTCAAGTTTATCGACCCGACCTATTCGTTTCTGAACCTGTAATCCCAGCTCTTGCTGGCATGCAAAGGCTCAATCTATCAGTTCGGATCTATAAGCCCAACTCCACGTTAGCATTTGTAGACCCAATATACATTATAGGGATCTGTAAGTCCAGCTCCGTGTTGGCTGACATGAGAAGACACGATTTATTGGGATTTATTACCCCTCTATTTTTAGTAAAGATTTCTATGAGATATTTATTTATCAGTTATCACGTAACATGCATTTGAGTGTGCTTAAATATACTATTTATATATAAGTCGAGAATGCTTTTTCAATCTATCGAGCAACATTATTCATCATTTCTTATTATATATAAGTTGACTTTTTTAATATCGACATATATTTTTACTTTTCATTACTTAATTTAATAGTGATCGACCTTTTCAATACTACATCATGTCTCAAGTAATATTTAAAACTCATCAATCTTTTAATATTAATTTCTATACAACGCGAAACTGGATGTCCCAATAACGCATAGATCTAATAATTGGTGTATATCTTGGGGAAAAAAATAATTGGTGTATATCAAGTAAATTACCAGAAAATATCCATAAAGCATATTTAATTTGCATTAACAGTTACATTGCTGACCATCGTTTATCAAGGGTTAAGTCAATGTAATTCAAATTCCAGACAACCTAAAGTGGAAAAGTATTATATGCACTCTCTAATAATTACACCTTTGTCTAATTGTAGTAATTTTATTATTACCAAAATTTTCACTGGATATTCTTCTATTCAGGGCCGGATTTTCAAATTTAGTGGCCCCGTTCAGATTATATAGGAAGGCCCAAATATAATATATATATATATAAATACAAATTTAATAATGATTATAATTTTTAAAGGCCCACTTTTATTATTTATGGGATTTGGGCTAATAAAAGATTATTTCTAAATATAATTAATAGGCTTTGAATTTTAATTGGTGGCCCTAAAATTTAATAATGATTATAATTTTTAAAGGCCCACTTTTATTATTGTGGGCTATTCTAAATATAATTAATAGGCTTTGAATTTTAATTGGTGGCCCTAAAATGGCCCCAAAAATTTTGGGCCCTGTGCAACAGGCCTGGTTGCACAGGCCCAAATCCGGCCCTGCTTCTATTACATTTTCAGATTTTTCTCGTCTTCTGTGATTCAGTAATTGTAAGAAATTACTCACAATTATAGACACCTCACCCCTTACACATATTATATATATGAGTGCAGTTGTATTGTTTTCACCACGACTGCTACATATTTCATTTCTCAATAGGAAATCTGTGTTTCTTCTTTGAGTTTTTGAAGTCTTTCGAAGGATGAAAAGAAATATGGTTTCTGCTAATGAAAAGTGAGTCCTCGTTCTCGTCAATCTAATTCACTCATGACGAACTAACAGCTCGTGATATATACATATATAACATAATATTAATAAACAACCGAATGACTTTTAAATCAAGAGTTTAATGTAACATATTTGTTGTTTAATATCATCCCTGTATGACCTTTTACTTTTAATTATTGGGTTGGGTGACAGACATATGAAAAACAATACTACTCCGCTCAGAGCATTCCAGGGTTTACATCACCATATAGCAGGTGAAGGTAATAAAATATACTTATTTTCTAATATATATTCAGTAATATACTAATTTAAAAAAAAAATAGCAGAAGTTTCAAGGATTGAATTGGATCAATACGATGGACTATCGTCGTCTCGGGACAAAAGACGTAGGAAGCTACAGTTTGACGAGTTCGAGGTATTAATTTTTTCTTTTGTTATCTAAATAATTTGATAGGTTTAGATCTCTAGTAAATATATTATCAAATATTCTTACATTTAATACGAAACTAAAACAAGGTCAGCTTCGACTGCATCATATGTCTCCCGAAATGGATTTTTAACTCTATAATTATTTCTTTATTGTTCTCCTAATTCTGTAGGAGTCACATTTGTCTGATCTTCAAGCTGATATGGATGAGCTTTCACAGTTAGGCGCAGGTATTTTACTCATTTATTACTCTATATTATTACTTGATTACAATGTAGTTTGAATCATTTATTTATATGTTCATTTATAACATTGTAAACAGAACCCAAATCGAAGACATCATTCGAAGGGCAGATTGCGAACAATAAGCGACAAATGCTCTCGAGAAATGATAAGCAGCCTTTCGTCGTCGATGGCGAAACCGATGCATTTTTCGAAGGTACATTTATTTGTTTGGATAAGAGAAAGTCCCATAACTAACCCATTGTATGTTTTCCGCCGTTGAAAAGCTAAATCGAATTTTCCGCGTTTAACAACAATAAAGTGTATAATGACCTAATAAAGGCGCTAGGAAACCCTAGCTCAATTTTAAGAGAAAACCCTAAATATTTTTCACGTACTCTAGTGTTTTTTTAACGCTAAATTAACTAAAATTTGTTACATATATACATATATATACATATATATATATATATATTTAAGTTGAAGATAAAGGTTCGTCGTACATGAGCTCTATTCCTATCGAAGAACCGTCCATCGTCGCGTATCCATTTGGATACATCAAACCGTGCGGCGCAAATGGCGAAACTACCCTTCGAGACATCAACGAGAGGCTTCTAAGACCCTCGAGGCGAGACGCAGATGATGGTTTATTCCCTATATCGGAAATTTCTGGGAAGCCTATCGTCGAGAGGAGGACATTGCGCGCTAAAGATGGGAAAGGAAGCCTTATAGTTGCAAGAACTAAAGGCTAATGCTCAAATTATTTGTCATTTTTTTTTCTATGTACATAGTTTTAGATTACAAACACCAATTAATTACGTTTCGGTGAATGTTTGTTGGTTTAATCTTTGACTAGTGGTTTCCTGCATGAATGAATGCTATGTCGATTTACATGGTAATATTTTGTAACTGTGTTAATCGTTATCGCTGTTGATGGTGTTGTTGATGTTGTTAAATTACGCTGGTGGTGTTTTATTCTCATTCGCATGTTATATGCATTAAATTATCATGCGCTTGCGATGGTACATGCGTTACAAAAAAACGATGCACATTCTACGCATGCGCTTAATAATAAAGTTAAACATTTTAGAAAAATTCAACTAGCATATAAATTTATGTATATTGTAAGTAGTTATATATTAATTTTGTTATTAATAACACAGTGGGATTATAGTAATTTTTGTTCAAATTGACATACAAAATTGACAATCTTTAGAAGACTCTCACCAATTAAATATAGTACAGATAAACATGCTATGTCGATTAGCTGTGTAATAATTAATGGACGAAACACCAATTTTTTATTTGGCAATAAAATCATCTCTTCTTCTTATTTATTTCTTTTTTATTTTCAATAATAATACGGAAATATAATTTATAAAATTATTTAATAAATAAAAGGTTGATGGTTAGGGATCATGGCCTTGAAGCGTGTATGGTATTCTTCGTTGTTCCGTTCCGTATATTAACGGGGGCATTTTTGAAATAAATGAATGTATGTCGGTCACCATGTTACAAAATGTAAAATTACCTTGAATAGTCAATTGTTACTAAGGCCATCTCCAACCATTCCTCCACATATAGAGTTGAAACAGTGCAATTCCTCTATATTTACAGTTTAAAAGTACTATTAAACTCCAACCATTCCTCTATATTTTCCTCTATATATAATATTTCTTATTATTTAATTAGGTAATAATTAAACAACTTAAATTCTCAAATAAAAAATATTAAGAATACAGAATTTAAAGTTGAATCTAAATTAAAATCTAAAGTAAATAAAATAAGAAAATACTATAATCAAAAGGAACCTAAAAGGAAAGGAGAAAAAATTTTAAAACGATAAATCAAAACAAAAAAAAATTGAAAAGTTACACTTTTCTCTCCTCGTCATCATCGTCTTCCCCATCGTTTCCCCATTCTCCATTCAACAGTCTAAGTTTCAGAAAATCAAAACGAAAAAAAAAATAAAAAAAAAAGAAAGAAAAATCGTATAGCGGTTGAACAGTGGCCGGCTACAGATGGCGGGGAACTGTAGACTTCGCTAGATTTGGCGTGGTGTATGGCGTTCCCTTGGAGCTCCTCCACGCTAAATTTTCCAGTCCAACGCCAGCAATAGAGGACGGTTGGAGATGCCCTAATACAAACAAGTGCTCAATTTCCAAATACTCCCTCTTATTTTAAAAACAAGTCGTTTAAGTATATAACACACATATTAATAAATAAAGTAAAATTTCTTATATCCTTAATTAATTAATGTTATTATATTTAATTTAACAATTTCTATTTAAGATAATGGGTATCAATATTTTTATCTTGAAAACTGTAAAATGACTTGTATTTAAATTAAATTAAATTATAAAACGATTTGTATTTAGAATGGGAGGAAGTACAACAATGTTAAAGAACATAAGTGGAAGATGGGTGTAATAAACTAGTACAATAGTTACGAGAGATTAAGGATTTATCTGTAATTATACTTGCAAATATGATATTATAATGAATTTTATGGTTTCCTATTTTCACCTCCGACTAAAAGCGTTGGAACCACAACGCTTTTAACTTCTCCAAAACGCTTTTTAGCCTTCTTGTTCCTCAAGACAAAAGCACTACTAGTTTTCATACTTTATTTCAGTTGTATAAAGCTTATAACATCAGTTCGAATTCTACTCAAACAATATACGGCAAAAAGATGGAGTCGGTGTTTGGATTGGTTTGCAAGGACTTCGCCATTGTCGTGGCTGACACTTCAGCTGTGCACAGCATCCTCGTCCACAAGACCAACGAGGACAAGATTATGATTTTGGATTCTCACAAGCTCATGGGTGCTTCAGGGGAGCACGGCGACCGGTAAAAAATAGACTTGATTTCTTGTTGTGTTGGTGTTTATGCTTAATTTGGTTGGGTGGGGGTATTTTCTTTCTAAATGCTGATCTAGGGTTCGATGAATGATTTGTGTGATCTTGTGCGGCGTTATTTGGGATTTTTTGGAGTGGATTAAGGTTTCGTACGTGCCTCGCGTCGGATGGAGATTCGGTCTGAATTGGTCTCGATTTGTTCTACGTTGAATTGGGAAAATGAGGATTGGATATCGATTTGAATGTTGAGGGATCCTTTCGAGCCCTAGTGTGGCTTGAACGAGCTTTGAGTGATTTAATCATGAGAAGAGCTTGAGGAACTTGTGATTCTTAATGATCATTGGTTGATAATAGAAATTACATGTGTACTACTCCATTTGTCATTTTATTTGCCTTTTTTACATTTCCTATGAGATAAACAGCTATACAGAACCTCGTTAGGTTTGAATCTTTGTAGCTAACTTTAGATGGAAATGATGTTTCAGGATTCAGTTTACAGAGTACATTCAGAAGAACGTTTCGCTTTATCAATTTCGTAATGGCATCCCTTTATCAACTGCTGCTACTGCAAACTTCACAAGGGGAGAGCTCGCAACCGCCTTGCGGAAGGTAACTGTGCAAACATTCCGTTGAACTCTTTTATCTTAGTAGTGCAATGTCTGAATATTCTACGACATCTCTGGGATAAAATAAGTATTGAAAGTCACCTCGTCGTTTGATTCATCCCGCAGTTAACTTCTTTTGATTTACACATCTGCCCTTTTGATCTATTTCCTTTCGAGAATTTTATCCCTCTAGTCAATGAATGCCTTCTATTCGTTTGCTTAAGCTGCGATTGAAACATTTATTGATTGAAGATCAATTAAGTCCTACGTCGAAGAGCAGATAGCAGAAAAATCGTTACTTTATGGTATCACGGTTCACGTACATTTCAGCAGTCATTGCTTTACTCTAATCCTAAATTGATCTTTTTCTGTAAATCCTCTCAGAACCAGTATATGGTCAACATTATCCTAGCTGGGTACGACAAGGACGTGGGCCCGTCCCTCTACTTCATGGACTACATCGCCTCCCTTCACAAAGTCGACAAGGCAGCATTTGGCTACGGTTCCTACTTTGCCCTTTCCATGATGGACAGGTACTTTCGCCCAGACATGAACGTCGAAGAGGCTATCGAACTTGTCGATAAGTGCATTGCTGAGATAAGGAGTAGGCTTGTGGTTGCCCCACCGAACTTTGTCATTAAAATCGTCGACAAAGATGGTGCGAGAGAATACGCTTGGCGCGAAACTGTTACGAATGCCCCTCTCACTACTACTACAGCTTGAGTTGAGTTGGGGCTCTCCCAAAGCTTTTTATGTGTTCTGTCATTTGATCTTTGGGTTAAGTTTGCAAACATTTGTTCTTATATGCTATCTACTTTTGTACTGGGAAATACGTTTAGATACACTGATGGGTTTGTGTTATGTAAAAACATGAAGCTTTCTACCTTTATAAACAGACTTCTTACAAATTCTTGAGATATCTGAGATTGAAATAATCTCAAGGACACGTCATGGCACCAGTGGCAATCAGATGATATACCTACGTACGTATACACACACGTTGCGTTCTCAAAAAGCCTTAAGAAATTAAATAAATTAAATTTCCTTCCAAAAAAAATAAATTAAATTTCCTGGCTGATATTTCTCGCCAGTCACCAGGGGCAATATGGACCTTTCGCTTCTGTACCATTTTTTTCTGAAGGTATTTATTTGTGCTGAGCAAACGCCAAGTTTCTTTGGATACGCAAACTCGACTTTTATACCATAAGATGGAAGCGCGGACGTTATCTTCAACCTCATTTCAACTAATACCCTCGGCCACGAATGTATTAACGTCTCCGTCGCTCTCGGCACACCTCCACCGCTTCCGTCGGAAGCCTCCGCCGTCCGCCTTATCGTTCAGAGCGAATCCGACGCCGGAGCTCCATGCGTCGGTCGTTACACGTTGTAAGTTTTGTTCGCCCGTGCTCTTGTGAAATTTTTACGTGTATGTTAATAGAAGTTTGTTGAAGTCTTTCTTCGATTGTTTATACAAGCGCGGAGTCAGTATGTAGTATTAGTTTTGGCTGTTTTATGTTCTTTTACGTTTGAGCTGAAAATTGTGCGGTTATCACGTTTGTATGTATAATTGGGGCATGCGATGATCTGTTGGTAGGGATTATCACGATTATTGCCAGTAGAAGACATCGGTATATCCTGATTATGTTTGGAGTGGCCAGAAATGTTGACATCGAGGCATTAGAATTTTAAGGATAATATAGTCCAAAAAGATAGTGATGCTTATTTTCGTAAATGTTTGATGTTACTTTTTGACAATAAGGTAGTTATGCGCTTCTTCTCGTGAAAACGGATGCAATTTCATGTACCAGAAATGATGATTTATTGAGAAAGCATATCGATAAGTATGTATGGTGGTATCTCATAAATATGCTCCCATCTCATTAATGCTGCTCACTTAGCTGCAGGAAAACGTGATATATTAACGACCGTTTTAGAAGAAGAAAAAGAAGATGTTCCATCGTCTAATAGAAGAACCCTTAATGAGAAGAATCACTCTGTCGAATCAACCAATTTCGTGGGATTTGATTTGTCTGCGGATAATATCGCTGTTGCTATGGTGTACTTCGTGCAGGGTGTTCTCGGCCTTTCGAGGCTTGCAGTGAATTTCTATCTAAAAGATGATCTTCATCTAGACCCTGCAGAGGTAATGATTAGGATCTGCTATAATCATGTTTCTGAATATATTTACGTTTATGTCATGTTTGAACGATTGGATTTTTGTGTAAGTTAATAATACAGAAATGATAACTCTCTGCATTGGCTAGACAGCTATTGTATCTGGCGTTTCAGCATTGCCTTGGCTCGTGAAACCGCTATATGGGTTCATCAGGTGGGATTTGGGGATCATTGTGAAGGATTTATCTATCTCATTATCCTTGTTGCAAGGTTAATTTTTCTCGAAGTTTCAGCTATCTTTGCGTCGTTGCAGTGACTCTTTTCCATTGTTGGGCTATCGAAGAAGGTCGTATTTGGTTCTTTCTGGGCTTTTGGGAGCTCTATCATGGAGCTTGATGGCCACCTCTGTTGACGACAAATATGGCGTCGCTTTCTGCATATTTCTTGGATCACTTTCAGTTGCATTTTCCGATGTTGTAAGTAGAGTTAATTCCGTGATTGCGTACTTGCTTTAATATGGTTATGAGATGGGTTTGTGTTGTTTATCTAGTTGTATGAATGATTCCGTCTCTCAAACAAAGCTTGAGCGCGTGTAGGTTGTGGACTCTATGGTTGTTGAAAGGGCTCGTGGCGAATCTCAAAGCAAATCGGGGTCTCTTCAGTCACTATGCTGGGGCTCATCAGCTTTTGGAGGTGTAGTAAGTTCCTACTTCAGTGGCTCCTTGGTGAGTGCGTATGGTGTAAGGTCATGCCTCTCTCTCTCTTTCTCTGTCAATCTCTCTCGCTCACTCTGTCTTTTACCTTCTCAAGAAACTGCTTAACATTTGCAGGTTTGTCTTTGGCCTAACAGCAATGCTACCATTGATAACATCTGCAGTAGCCATCCTCGTAAAAGAAAAGCCATCGTCCCATAGCCCAGAAAGTGGACGTAATTTGTCGACCGAACATTCCAACTTTCTAGAAAGATCAAAAGACGGGGTTGTTCAATTGTTGGGCGCGGTGAAGCAACCAAGCGTGCTCCTACCTACTCTGTTTATATTCCTGTGGCAAGCAACACCACAGTCTGACTCTGCCGTGTTTTACTTCACGTGAGTTGATTATTACATACTGTGAATGTAATCCTACTTCTCTCGCTTGATAGATTTGGGATATGTTAGAGTGGATTTGATCAAATCTATGCATTACCGTCATCACACACATACTTAGCTAACCATTGAGATGATTCAAAATATATGCAGGACAAATAAACTTGGATTCACCCCCGAGTTTCTGGGACGAGTGAATCTTATTACCAGCATCGCATCGCTGGCCGGCATCGGAGTTTACAACCGTTTCTTGAAAACTGTTCCTTTACGAAACATATTTCTCACGACGACTATCCTCGGCTCGGCACTTGGGATGACTCAGGTCAGTATTTTTTTCCCCAAACTTTTCATATCAATAAACAATACGTCGTCTTAAATGATAGACTTTTCACCGCTTGCATCCGTTCTCAGGTTCTACTGGTCACTGGGCTGAACCGTGAGTTAGGTATTAGCGATCAGTGGTTCGCAATCGGAGACTCTCTGATCATAACCGTTCTCGGTCAGGTATGTGCATGTTTGTGTGTGCGCGTGTGTGATTTGCGACTGAAAGAAGGTTTTTCTTACGATTTTTGTTTGTTTTTAAGGTATCTTTCATGCCCGTTCTCGTTTTAGCAGCGAAACTATGTCCCGAGGGCATAGAAGCTACTCTTTTCGCGACACTTATGTCCATATCGAACGGCGGGGGCGCAATCGGAGGTTTGATTGGGGCGGTGCTGACTCAGCTTCTCGGCGTAACGAAAGATCATTTCGACAATTTGGCTTATCTGATTGTAATCTGCAACCTCAGTTCACTTCTGCCTTTGCCTTTGATTGGTCTTCTACCCAAAGATGACGATCAAAACGAAGTAGAGTAGTTGAGATTGTACATATAAAAGTTGAATCGCTTGAGAAATAACTGTATCTTGTAAATTAGTTAACATAGATTATTAAAAGAATTAAAAGGTTTACATATTTTGTCATGTGCGGAAATGGGATAATATTTGAGATGCTTATCCGTCCATCTTGATTCTCAGACAATGAAGGCACAGCACTCTATTTGAGTCGAATTCGTCGAAGAGAAAATAAATCATCGCAGGCAAGTCAAAGTCAAATAAAGCTAAATCTAAGTGGTTTATAATAAATCATCGCCCATATAGAGATTTATAAAAAATATCACAAGTAAATAAAAATTTGGTCATGACATCTCCAAATGAAAAGCATTTGGTTTGAACCGATAATCCTAACCTAAGTGGACTTAGGCTACGATGAGATTTCAGACTCAGCTTAATCTAAACGTGAAGACCATTTTGTAGATTGCATATATAAAATATGTAAAAAAAAAAATACTATAATAGAAGTGATGTAATTAAGGGACCCAAAAGAGCCTCACATTAGTTAGATATCCCACCGCATTGTGTCCCTTAGAACATGGAGAGATTTGCGGAAAATATTTTAGTCCCTTACTATTAAACAATATCCTAACGCATTAAATTCCTTATTATCCATAGAACATATCTCAGAAAGAAAATGGAGGCGATAGAGTGTGTGAAGTGCGAGTGCTGTGGATTGAAAGAAGACTGCACTCAAGACTACATAACTGAGGTGAAGTCGAAATTCCAAGGCAAATGGCTTTGTGGGCTTTGCTCGGAATCTGTAACTGACGAATTAGCAGCAGCAGTTTGCAGAAAAAATAAGGTCAAGAAATTTGGACTAGAAGAAGCTTTGAAAGAACACATGTCGTTTTGTAATAAAGATAATAAATCAAATCCTGCGATTTGCGTCGCCGAAGGCATGAGGCAGATGCTAATAAGAAGAAGAAGATCGGGCGATTTATCGTCATCATCATCGTCGTCTAAGAAATATTATTCAAGATCATTGAGCACTTCGTAGTTAGGGTTTCAATGATGAAGAACATTATTAGAGTGTAGCTCTCTGATCTTGTAGGAAATAATAATGTCTGTGTTATGGTTCACATATTGGACTGTAATGTGTTGAATGCAACTAAATGTGCTCTCGCTTTTGTTTAGGTTGTCTCTGGTCAAATCTTCATTTCAATGACATAAATTTGAATCAATACAAAAATAAGCCACGCGAACTTTGCATGCGAGAAAAATATTTAGTTGTTCGATCATCTTTCCAACAAAGTAATAAGCTCAAAATCATATTTAAGTACGTTGAATATTTTCAATTATTATCTGCGTGCTAACCATGAACTGTTTTTCGGCTCATATTTTTCGAAAAAATGGTAGGAGAGCCGAAATTTGTTGAAGATAAAAAGCTTGGCTTTCGAGATAGTAAAGTGAACTAGAGTCCATAATTTCAAATTTGTTGAAAAGAAGACATCATGCAACCTAATGTTGAAAGTAGACGTGTTCATACGGTTACGGTTACGGTTCACGGTTATGAACCGCCGGTTTACGGTTAATAAAAACGTCTAACCGTAACCGAACCGTGGTAATCACGGTTACGATTACGGTTTTGAACCGGCCAAGCCGGTTACGGTTACGGTTTTGAACCGCCGGTTTACGTTTTTTTTTTCTAATTCCTTTTTAGAATTTTCTTTCTTCTATAATAATTTAAATATAGTAAAAAATTTGATATTTATATATAAAATGTAAAAAAATAAAATTTCCATTCCAAGTTAGAATTTATATAATAACCTTCAACATTTGAAAAAAAAATTACACCTTAAATATTAAAAAATATTATGATTAATATTCATTCTTCGATTCGAAAATCTTTGACGGACATTCGTCGTAGGCATAGTTCTAAATATCATGTTTATCACTCAATATTCTTCTAAGTTTTCTAAAGTCAATTTTATGATAGTTGATAAAACAAAAATAAAAATTAAACATGGTGAATAAATTATCATTAGATATTATGACAAGAGCAATAAAATTATATATTTAATTATTATTTAAAAGACGGTTAACCGCCGGTTATAACCGCCGGTTTGCGGTTAGTAAAATGAAGAACCGTAACCGAACCTTCATAATTTACGGTTCGGTTACGGTTTGAACCGTAACCGTTGACCACGGTTAACCGAACCGTTGACCGACGGTTCGGTTACGGTTTGGTTACGATTTTTCAAACCGTCCGAACACCTCTAGTTGAAAGTAGTACGTTTGATGAGAAAATAGAGCTGATAAGGAAGAAAAAGCAAGAAAAGGGTATAATTAGTACATAATAGTGACAAAAAGAATTACCTTGGGCAAAGGAATTGTGATCCTCCGAATCTCTTTTTAGGGGTGAAATAAAAAGAAAGTAGATAGATAGAAATTGTCACGACCTATGTAAATATAATATAGATTTTGAAAAAGGTTGTTGAGTTTATATATAGAACTTCATACACAGATATTCAGCAACCATCATTCTAGTGGTTGACGTGCAAATATTTTACTTTTTTCCGATGGATAGGTAAATCGTCGGATTATTGTATTTGGATACTTAAGACTCATTGACAATCTTAATTTGTATGAGTTGGGGACAATATGCATAGGTCGATAAAATTAATCAGACTCGAAGTTGGGTCATATGACTCAGTGAACAAAAGAAAAGGATATATTTATACTTTATACTTCTAAAGAAAGGGCGATTGACATTTTTGGTCCCTTATGTTTAACCTGTGGGCGTCCGTGGTCCCCGATGTTCCCGAGTTACATTTTCAGTCACTCATGTTACATTTTTTACTCGCTTTTAATACCTCCGTTAAGTTGAACGTTAGTTTTAACAGAAAAAACATGTCATGCTTACATTCCACCTCAAATTTATAAAGTAAATAAAAAATAAAATTTCCAGAAAAAAAAAACAAAAAAATTAAGCTTGCCCTATTCCCATTCACGACCGACCCGCCTCGTTCAGACAACCCTAAAGCCACCGCCGCTGGTTTTGGAGATTCTCAGCTGCTACCCAAGACGAAAGCAGAAAATGGAGCAGCACATTAGTAAGACCGTCGAAGATCCCATGGAAGAGAATCATCCTAAGCTTGCCCATATGATCAAGAAATTTTACTGCAGCTGAGGGCCACACACACTCACACACAGACAATTGTGGCAGCCACTTCAAGCAAGCCTCTCTTACATTGGAACCTTTTTGTCCCAAACTTGTCCCCACGAAAAACACATCCACACACAAACAAAGAAAACTATACTAAAATCACTCTTAACACACATAAAAATCCTTCCCTTTTTTCCCCCTAAAAAACCCATGTTAGACTCTGAAGTTCTTGCCAGTGAAAGTCTGCCCAAATTGCCAATTCGAAGGCGCAATGTTCCATGAAGTCGAGCTTCGATAATCACTGCCCTTGACCCTAAACGAAAGATTGGCCAACCAAGATCGAATTCGACTCCCAATTCTACCCCAATTTCGGCTCATCGCCATCCACCCACTCTTCGAACCCTTAACCCAAACCTGTACAATGTCCCATGTGTCATTTTCTGCTTTCGTCTTCCATCTCCGCTCGGCGCTCCACGTCGCCCGTCCACCGTCTTCCGTCGCCGCCCAACACACAGAGAGAGAGAGAATCTCAACATTTTCTTAATTTTTTTTTGTCTAAGTTTTGTGACGAATAAAAATATTACACGTGTTCTTTTGGTTATAACTAACGGTTAAACTTAACGGAGGTACTAAAAACGAGTAAAAAATGTAACATGAGGGACTGAAAATGTAACTCCGGAACATCGGGGACCACGGACGCCCATAGGTTAAACATAAGGGACCAAAAATGTCAATCGCCCTCTAAAGAAACATTCTTTATTTATCTTGTTAGTAATATACTAGATGTTGCCCGTGCTACGCACGGGTGATATTGTGTGATCAAAGTTAAATATATTTATCCGAATACAATAATATTAGTTAGTTTTCGTGTGAATCGGGTTTGCCATGACCCGATACCTGCCCTCATTACTTTTTAACGGATCTGAGACGTGCCTCACCCTGTCTCAAGAGAGCAGAGGTGAAGAAGATCTCTTCCTCATACTTCGACCCAATAAAGATCAAAGAACCCGAGCTTGTGTGAGTCAGAGACATTTTACTCTTGAAGCGGTGTGAAAATTTTCCACAACAGTAGGACATCAAACATATCAAGTGGTAGAGATGGAACAACAACAACTGCCTGTAAATGCAGAAAGGTGGTGTATTCATCTTGTACGACTGCATGCATGGAGTATTGTGAAACAACTCTTGACTGTAAAACAACATCTTGATTTGAGATATTGTAGTAATGATAAGGTTGCATGACTGTATGCAGTTATGAATCTTATGATTGCTTTGAGACCCTGGTTCGATAAGTTAGATGTATTAAAGGGGCACTGTGGAAGAGTAATAGGAAAAAGCGGAGCAGCAAGCAAGATAATCTAGCAATGGTGAACTGTAACGGTAAGACTACATGACCGTAAGACGAACTGTAAGAGTGAGACTGCATGCATGACTGTAAGAGTTGAGGCACTGTGATTGTAATTGTAACATGCATAGCTGGAAAGATTGTGACTGTACGACTGTGTTGCCTCAGGGATTTGGCGATGAAGGAGGTTTCTGAGAAAATGTACTACATCGAACAATCCATCCGAGGTATATGTGTGATTTAACGTCTTAATCTTCCACTCTCTGAGCTTCACCTACTGACGGTGCAACCTGGAGTTAAGAACACTATATCTCTGATTATGTTCTCAGATGCAATAATAAAATCAACAGCATAAAAAATAACAAAACAGATAGTCAAGACTTACACTACAGATAGCGAAATAATCCTCATCAGCCATGCGCCATTTGCAGCCTATTCGCAATCTCCAGACAGAGAATCTGAAATAGGCACAAACTTTCATGAAAGAGAAATGAATTGACCATATCATAAAAAAAGAAACAAAGTAAAAACTGAGCAGAAACATCGGCAAACTCAAACGGGGAGACTGGGCTATTGGAGGCACAAACCTCGGGTTCCAAAATGCCGCTCTGTTTCTCAGGATGTTGTGATTCGAACTTGTTGGGAAGGTCGGAGGAATATGCCCGCCCCCTTTTCCTCTAAATAATCATTGCCCGTGATCTGGTCGAACATCACAGCTCCAAAGCCAACATCATAGTTAGGCCCTCTCTGTCGAGAAGCTTGGGCGGAACACAACCGTCCGTCGGTCTTTCAACCCCATTAATTCCCAAACACCTTAGTCAAGACGATATAAGACAACTTGGGCTCTAGCTAGGTAAGAATCAAGGTAACACTGCTTGCCTTGACATCTCTGTGGACGATGGTCGCCGAGCAGTCGTGGTGGAGGAAGCCAGAGCGGGAGCCGGCCCGAGGGCCAGCCGATGCTTGAACCAGCAGTTGAGCCGTATATCGCCATTCTTCTCACCTTCCAATGCACATTCGTCGACCCATTTATTTCCGTTGGAGAATAAGATGTTTGTCTATATCGAACATAAGACATTTGATACTTGTTCTTCTTTGAGAAAGAAATCAAAGGTCATAAAACATTCATTAAACACACATTACATGACTCTATTCATTACACACACATTACACGACTCTTCGATATACGTGGATAAATGCCAGTGTGTGTAACTTAAATCAACAAAACCAACGTACATAGCACAAAATGTGTTTTTTTCTTGTTTTGTACACACACATTACACGACTCTTCGATATATGTGGATAGTGTGTGTAACTTAAATCAACAAAACCAACGTACATAGCACAAAATGTGTTTTTTTCTTGTTTTGTACACACACATTACGCGACTCTTCGATACATGTGGATAAATGCCAGTGTGTGTAACTTAAATCAACAAAACCAACGTACATAGCACAAAATGTGTTTTTTCTTGTTTTGTACACGTGTAGCTTGGAGGTGGTATTTTGTTGCTGACGTGTCCTCCCGTGAGAGTACCCCATCCATCTTTTATATATATAGATTATGAAGAAAACGCTGAAACTTATTACGAAACAATAAATTAAATGTTTTTACTCTGGTAGAAGCTAAGATTGCATGATAAAGTTAGATTCGATTAAGAATGATTGATAATATAATTTACCAAATATTAGAAGTAGGGTTGTGCAACGATTTCCAAAAACCGCCCGCACCGTACCGCGCCACATCATACATTTAACCGTTTAAACCGCGGTTTAATTTTATTTACTAAACTGCACCGTAATAATGATTTGATGCTGATTTTTGATAAAAACCGCACCGAACCAAACCGCACGATACTTTAATATTGATACTTTTTATTAGTTATATCTAACTTTGTTTAATGCGAGTTATCTATTAGTTATGTATACGCTTTATGTTTTATAGTAGTAAATATATTTTTATTAGAATAAAAAGCCAAAATATATTATAATACTAAGACATTAATAACAAATTTATTCAATATTTATATTTCAAAGTTTCAAATTGGCCCCTACATTATGATTTTATTATTGTGCATTATTTTAGTTGTAGCATATTAAAAAATTATGGATAACTATGCTATTAATTATGTGGTTGATAATAAATATGGTATTAATTAGATATAATTAATGAATTATTAATTACATTACCTAATTAATTATATATTTATTATCTATATAATATATATTTATATAATATATATATAATTCAGATATTGGCGGGCCGGCCCGCGGGCTAGCCCGCCCCGCCCCGCCAAAGCCCGCGCCCGTGCGGGCTAGCCCGCCTCCTGGCGGGCCTGAAAAAGCTCAGCCCAACCCGCCACCGCTGCGGGGCGGTTCTGGCGGGCCAGCCCGCCCCGCCCCGCCAGATGGCGGGCTTCGACGGGCGGCGGCCCGGCCCACCAAATTGACAGTACTAGTAGTATAGTAGTATGCGTTTATTGATTCCTCGTTTACTCGTTAAGTAATGGTACATCATTTTATAAAATATAAGTATTTTAGTCAACTAGTTAAAAAACGCAAACCGCAGCGCAACCGCTCAAAACCGCACGTATGGTTTATTTTTTCAAATCGCAATTTAGGAGTTTTTCTCAAAAAAGCGCATATAGCGGATTGGTGTGGAATTGGCAAAACCGTTCAAAACCGCACCACGCACACCCCTTGGCTTGTTTGGTTATGGGTTTTGTTATTTTAAAGGTGGGTTTAACACGTGTTCAATTGTTTGGTTCATAGGTATAAATATTCCGTATGCTTATATAATCCTGCTTTAAACCCATGCCAGCGGGTTTAAATAAACACACTCCTCACATGTGTTTATTTAAACCTACTAACCAAGCATACATTTTAATTTTATACGCATTAATCAATTTTATATAAAACTTACTAATCCTCCTAAATATAAACCTATGAACCCAACAAGCCCGTAGAATATTTTATAAATATGAGATTTCGTTTTTTTTCTTTTGTAAAATTATGTTGAAAGAACTAAAGAGGTTAATTTCATCATCTCCAAATATCCAAATAAAAAAAAAAAAGAAAACGAAAATCTCTAATATTCACAGACACCATCGTCATCTTCATTATTCTTTATCCCTTTCTCTGAGCTCAGAGAACAAAATGGCACTTCAATGCCCACTCTCCATTACAAGAGTCATCGCCACCCCAAAACCTAGACTTCCCAACTCACCCAAGTTCTCCACAATCACAAAACGCCACCCAAACTTCCCCAAATTATCATCCAACCCCCAAATTCCCATCTCATCCGCCTCCCAAGAACAAGAAAACTCCACCGCAGACGACGAACCCACCCCAGAAAAGGAGAAAGAAGACGAAATTACAGAATTGGGCGCGAAAATCAAGCAGGCGATGAAGGAAAGGGATCAAACAAGCGAAGAGTCGAATGGATTCGTCAATGGGGTCGTTGAGGAAATAAGGGAAATTGAGTGGCCAGCTTTCGATAAGGTCTTGGGAACCACCGGCGTTGTCTTGGGCGTCATCGCCGGCTCGAGCGTCGTTCTTCTCACCGTCAACGCCGTCCTGGCCGAGATTTCCGACAGGGTTTTCGCCGGTAAAGGTATTCAAGATTTCTTCGGCTAAAAAGGGATTGAGATAGTATGAGTTAATAAAGCATTGGCCTTTCTTCATCTATAGGCTAGAGTTTGTTTGCCTCTCAGTCGTTATTGTATTCGTTTAATGTTGGATCGAATTCTATTCATTGAATGATGAGTTGAAGAGAAGACGAACATATCATTCCCTGTATTTGAATCTGCAAAGTCCTAAATTCTTATCCAAGGCTTTCGATTGGCTTCATATCACCTCTTTTCGAGCTTCCATTTGAAGTTAAAAAGAGCATTACGCCCTTCATTAGTTGATTTTGTGGGGCTTGCTTGGGGCAATCACATGGATTAGAAAATCGTTTATAGCTTCAAATTTGAACTTGGTGAGAGTTTGAGGACTACAGAAAAAAGGTGCAAGGAGTAAATGTGTGTTGCGTTATGATCCTTACATTCGTGAGGAACGAGGAAGAGAGCAACGACGGTCAAGAACAGCATACTGAAACGAGCCATAAGATAATAAACAATAATTCTGGAAAAGCTAAATTGGGAAACGTAGTCTCTATAAATATAAATTAATAACTTTGGTACGATGGAATTTTATTAATTTAGAGAAATATTAATATATCGATAAATTAATATTTTATTAATTAACAGAGATGCTCTTTAAATTCAACAAATTTAAAATGTATTTACGATAAATGAATTCAAATATGTTTCATTAATTATATTCATGTACTCAAAACAATTTACAAGTGTGAATTAATAAAAATTATCATTTCAAAATTAGTCAATGTACAATATCAAATGCCTCTGGATATCAATGAAGCATCGTTCAACCAACTTCAGAAGGGTGGGACATAAAATAGCGACAACGACGCTTCACAACTTTTGATTGCACCTAGTACTGTCAGAACGGGCCGGCCCGCCATTTGGCGGGCCTAAAAAACAGAGGCCCGCCCCGCCGCGGGCCGCGGGCCTGGCCCGCACTAAAAAAAAGAAAGCATAAAATTGAAACTATTAAAGATTAATAAAATGCGATGAGAAGAACGGCAGAAAATTACAGAGAGGCCCACACTAGCAATTGCTGATTTTTCTTCAATTTCTCAAGATCTGCGATCTCTGTCGAGGTTTAAACGGGCGTGGTGGCTGTTGTATGTCATGTCGCCGGCGAGAAGGAGTAGAAGGAAGAAGTGAAAAGTGTCAAACCCTATCTTTCCTTCGTTCACGTGAGAATGAGATGTCTAAAGGGTTTCTTTTTATATGTTGGGATGGGCTAAGGCATTTTTTGTTTATATGTTGCCCGCGGCCCGCCTCCTGGCGGGCCTGAAAAAGCTCAGCCCAATCCACCACTTTAGCGGGCCGGGCCGGGCCGGGCCGCTTTGACAGCTCTAGTTGCACCTAGAGAACTCGACATCGGAACTATTGACTGCAATTAAAAAAAGTTGGGGATGAAATCCAAGTAGATTAAAATTTAAGAAAATCGAGTAACAACTAGATTCTTATTTCATCAAATTACCATAATTTATAATTGTAATTTTTATGTATTATTAATTTAGAGTTGGACCTAATATTTACAAAGGAATTTTCAAAAAAGTTATCTTATTATCTTATCGAATTTGACGACCCAAGTTGGGACCGGAAGATTTTATTATTTTAGAGAGGTTATTAACTTATCGAGTATCACTTTATAGAGGTTTTACTGTATGTTTTGTCCGAGCTTCGGCTAGTGTGTTTATGGGATCCATGTAATATAATATCCTTGTCTGTATAGGTATTATATATTTGCCAATGAATTTATGGGAGTTCTCAACAATTTGGTTAAACTAAGTTCAGTGGGACTTTCCGTTGGAGCAATTTATGCTTCAGAGGAAGGACTGACTCGAGGACCAATAGTTTGAAGATTTTGTTGGTGGGAGATTAGGAAGAAAGACTGAAAATATTATTTAGGTAGGAATAATAATAATAACCTTCCGCCGCCTTGGCTTGGCTCTTCTTCATATATAAAAACAGTTAAAAAGGAAAAAGAAAGCTTATCCCCTTCCATCAAACGCACACCACACAAAAATGGCCACTGCTCTCCACAACGCCGCCGCCGTCGCGCCCCTCCTCCTCAGCGCCAACCAAAAACCGAAACCCAAAAACCACATTCCCATTCCGAACCGACCCAACCCGACCCGCATTTCCACCACGGCCGCGCGCGCCTACAAAGTCATCATCGAGGAGTCGGTTAACGTCACGGAGATCGAGGTCGAGGCCGACGAGACGATACTGTCGAGGGCCATCGAGGAGGGGCTGAACGTTCCCCACGACTGCAAGCTCGGCGTCTGCATGACGTGTCCGGCGCGCCTCGTCGCCGGCACGGTGGACCAAAGCGAGGGAATGCTCAGCGATGACGTCATCGAACAGGGGTACGCCCTTATGTGCGCTTCTTATCCGAGGTCGGATTGTCGGATTAAGATCATACCCGAGGACGAGTTGCTGTCTCTGCAGTTGGCCACTGCCAATGATTGATTGATTGATTGAGTTTTGATGCTTTTTTCTTCTCCTCCTCTTCTCTGTGGTGCTATGTTTCTTTATTCGCTGTATGGTGGTTTTTCAAACTGCAAAATTGTAAAAGCAAGGGTCCTTTCAGAAGCATTTTTTGGACGTGGATTATCCTATCCTATCTAAGTTAATAACATCCAATCAGTTTTCGACGCTCTTTTCTTGAGTTTCTCTGCTTCAATGTTCAATTTCGCCTTCACCTCAATTTGCCATAGATTCCAAGTTTTCCCTTAATCAATGCCTTTGATTTCCTAATTCAAGTTTCGTTTTACGTATCCACAGCCTACTAAAGTTTCTTTAAAAAAAAAAAAGAAATTTAACAGCAGATCATACATATCATACAAAGACAACCTGCCGTTTATCGAACGCCAGCAGTTAACAGAAAAGATGTCTTCAAACCCACATACAGAAACAAAAAGAAAAAAAAAAGAAACTAACCACCAGAGATCAGTTCGCCACAGAAATTACACAGCACAATAGTCAAGTCTTCCGAGATTTCAAAGAGTCATAAAACATTAGTGGTAATAAGGGCGAAATCAATCGCCATTCATCAGTAGTAAACTTGCTGGTACGCCGGGGCAGGCGGGCCCACGTTACCAAACCCTCCGTACGCCGGAAAGTTAACCGCATAAGACCCGACGATCGCCGGCAAATGCTCGGGAGAGTAAGCAGCGTAAGTCGGGCTCCTATTACCATAGACGAAGGGATAGGAATGACGAACGGGCGAGGGAAACTGAGCGTGGGGCGTGGGGGAAGCCACGACGTAGGTGGGCGGAGAAGGGAAGGAGGAGGAGACGTAAGAAGCGTTGGTTGATCGAACCGCCTTGGCAGGCGGCATTGGGCCGCCGGCGCTGCCTCGGGTCCTCTTTGAGGTGGCCGACGAAGGGGACGGTGGTGGTGGTGGGGAGGAGGAGGAGGAGGAGGTGGCGGTGGTGGTGGGCTGTTTCTTCTTGGCCTTGTCGAGCTGTTCGAGGCGTTTGTTGAGGTCGTCGGGCGGGAATTGGGAGTCGAGGTTGTACTCTTCAATGCATCTTAGGACGGCCCTGATTGCAGATTGCTCTTTCTTGGTTGCCACATGCTGTAACAAGTGGTCGAAACAAGTTTTGGGCGATGTGCAGAAGAAAAGAATGAAGAAATGAATAGAAGCTCTATCGAATAAGGGGAAACATGTATATAAAGACTCACCATAGCACGGCCGTAACCATTGGAGTCTTCGGAAATAGACGGGATGGATTTCTTTGCATCTTTCAGGAAAGCTTTGAGCAAGGGAACGGGTGGGAATTTGTCGAAGAGACCGACTTCGTAAATGAAATGTACTGCATCGACCTGTTGTCCCCTCCCGATGAGTTCTTCGATCATATCTGCAGAGACAGATAAAGGAAAGACTGATATGCATCTTTGTGGAAATGGTTGTTGGAATGTCACTCAATGAAGGAGATGAACACCAAGATGCCAAATATGCAAGGAAAAAATCACCAGATGATGAACTTTCCAGCACTCAATACAACGAGAAAAAAAACATCATTATTCATGTAAAATTTACCCAAATTCAGATATTTTTATGATTCGTCATCACCATCCGAAAAGAGCAACAAACAGCAAACAAGAGAACCATATACCAATAAAAAAAGCAAAACCAACAAAATTTAGTTCTCTTATTTTACCGGGCATTTTATCCTCGAGGCCGAGTGCTACAGCGAGCTTAGGCATCTGCTTCCTCCACGCCGAGCCTACGACCAGCTTTCTGTAGAAATCCACATCTTCCTCTTTCACAATTTCGAAAGTAACCAAATGCTGCAAGAAAGTATGAACATCGGGGGTCTTAACATTCTCAATCCCACCCCTTTCCTCCAAACTCTTCTTCCAAGTCTCAGCTATCTCTTCGGCTTTTACCTTTATTCTCGGCGTAACAATCATCCTTTCTTTACCCAAAATAGGATCCATCATCACTGGAATCAAAGATTCTAATAGCAATACACATGCCCATCCCAGATCACCATGATTTTTGTAGCAATTATAACCGTTTATACCACTGATACTTCTCTTTTCATCATCTTTGTTAAGATAATTGTTAACTGGGAACGCGTCAGAAATTGCTTCGAGCACGAACCTCGGCGGATCTGCGCAGCAACTCAACGCTTTGGGGATTTCACTCCTCAAGCGCTCCAAATCCTTCTTCTTACCGATCACGAAGCTCCAGAACTCCTCGTAACACATCTCGACGCAAAAGCCCCTCAATTTCTCCGAAAAACCTTCCGACTCACCGCCGCCTTCCGCCTCGATCTTCTTCTCCATCAACGCCTTGGCGTTATTCTCGAGCGATTCCAGGATCATCGCCATGGAACTGGCGATCGAAGACTCGCGAGCCTCGAGGGAGTCGAGCGATACCTTGGTATCCTTATCTATAGCCTGTATCTTCTCCTTCAAAGCGTTCGATTTGTCGATGAGGTCTCTCTCGAGGTTCGAGAAGTGGTCGGAGAGTTCCTTCCATAGAAGCGTGCAGCTCGTCATCAGAGACGCCTGGCGCTGGAAGTCGTCGAAGCTCGGCGGCGTGGCGCCGCCGGGATCGTGCAGCGAGCCCATCGTGTGTGAGTAATCTGATGAGATTGAAGTCGAAAACCCTAAAAATGAGAAAGAAGGAAGGAGAAAAATGTAATGTAGTAAAAGAGATACAGCGTTTGTTTGGTGGTGTACTGCGAAGAGATGGTGACGTGAGATACAAGTGTGCGTTTGTTTTGTCGGGATTTGAATTTGTTTAAGAGAAGATTAGATAGAATAGAATGTCTCGGATTATAAATGTAAGGAATAATATTTGAAAAAATTAAAATAAGTGATCCATTTAATTTACTTGTGTGATGATAATGGGATAAATAATTCTGGTAACAAAGCTTTCACAGAGATCGAAGAACGAAAAAGCCAAAAAAAGCTGAAAAGGCGCATGGCTTGGCTGCTACTAGATAAAGTAAAGAGGTCTTCAATTTCAAAGATTATGGACTATTCTTATTACAAAATTATAAAATATGTAAATATGTTTTGTTGGTTTTTATTTCACTATCTCGTTGAAGTCATTTAAAGTGATTTTGTTATGCTTATACTTAATATCTATGAAAAAATTATGCAAAACTGCGAACACATATGGAAATTAATCTGAAATTTTTATCAGCTTTTCTGTATTTTTCTTTACATCTTAGATATGTTTATATTTTTAGCTTTATTGGTGAGTTACGGAATGATCTCATGTTCATAGTTTATAAGTTCTGAACTCCTTTTCTTTGAAGTTTTCGTTTTCTAGGTTTGGAATTGCGCCAGTTATTGGTGGAAGTTAAATTTATTTCAATGTCAAAGTGATTTTTTTTAAAATGCCGATGGGGCTCACTCTCACCAATAAAAGAAAAAAAAATATGATAGCGTTAGATTACTGTTTAAAAAATTATATTATTTGATTTAACTGTAACTATTAGTTTAATTTATATGGACAAACTAAACTAAGAATTAGGTGTTTCCGTCAACTAGAACATCTCCAACCCACAACATAAAAATACTGTTAATCCACAACATAAAAATACTGTTAATTCTGCACAATAATACAGTTGCTACAATATTTTTACTCAAATTCATAAACTCTATTTTCTACACTAATTTTTACCCCAAACCCATTAACTCTATTTTCTACACTAAAAATCAAAACCTATTTATTACTATCATAATTGACTTTATATTATAATGATTAAAAAGTCAATAAATTCTAATAATTAATATTTAAAATTAATTAATTATAAATTAGCATATTATTTATGTTGGGAATCAGCCGCCCTAGATTCTTAACTCGATGAACTTTCGTGGTTTTGTGGTTTGAGGATATAAAGATTCGTTCTTGACGACGAACGAATAAGAAAACCAGCGATTTAAGCGAAAAACAAAGAAGGGTTTACGTGGTTCGGCTCGATAGTTCGAGCCTACGTCCACGGATGAATCTTGATCTTTTATTCAAACTACGAATTGGGATTACAAGCCTTCAACTTCCTCTCCAACTCACTAGTTTTCACTCGACTCTAATTCTAGCTCGTTTACAAGTTATGAACTCACTAACCTTACTACTTGAACACACTTCAAGCTGTATTTATAGAGTGTGTTTTCTAGCTTCTTCTTGTAACGTGTAGATCCTTCTAGAGCTCGAATCTTCTATTGATCTCAACCATATGAAGTGTTTTAGATGTTTCCCAAGTTTTGATCTCGGCCCTTGATTCGTTAGTCCGCATGGTCGAACCAATTAAATCCTAACCGATCGAAAATAACCGTCACAACATTTTCTGAGGTTCCCACGGCCACGATGAGACACCTCCACGGACGTGGAGGTGTCGGGCTGCTCCTTTACTTGCTCTGGGAAGCTCCCACGGCCGTGGAGGTGTCGAGCATTTCAATTCGGCTACTGCCGATCACTCACGGCCTCAAGCAGCCACCTCCTCGGCCGTGGAGGTGGCGAGGTGTTCTGCTGTCAGGAGAAGCCCACGGCCGTGGGGGCTTCATGCTCCAGGCGGTGAGCATTGTTGCCGTGCTCGTTTCGCCTCGTTCTCGATTTCCCGACCTCGTACTCCGAGTTTTGGATCACCAAACCTCAACAATTTAATAATTAATAAAAGGAAAATACAACACAATTTTTGTGTTGTATTTCACAACTAGAGTATTTTTGCTAATCAACTAAAAAATAAAATACACATTGGAGATGCTACTAACGTGGCAGTTATTGTGTGGTACTTCCTCTTCGATACTAATAACGAGTATCGAAAACATTGAAAAAATCAAGTCAAGGATCGATAATATTTGTTGAGAATTTAATTCAATTTAAAGAAAATAAAGAGAAGGTGCGCGAAATAATTAACACAACAGATATGTTAGTTCAGTCACGCTCACCTGCAAAAAAAAAAAAAATCACAGATCCAAAAGAATAATAAAGCGCACTCATTGTCATTCTTTTTGCAAAAGGAAAAAATCATTCATCGGATGCCAAATACAATCGGATAGTTCGGATTCGACGATGGAGCTCTTCTATATTCGGGTGTCCGACCCTAATTTTCTAATCATTTTCATCTCTTTAAAATTTGTATGCAAAAAAAAAAAAAGAATTGATATGTCTAATATTGATTTATATGTTACGCTAGAAGTTCACTTACATACACATGTTAGGGAGGGAACTTTATAGGCTGTTGGGTTATTACACTTGGACTTATTATTACCCCTACGTGATAAGCTTTTGCTTTGTCTTACACCTCAGTTTAATATAGTTCGATCGGTGTATGCATATAATAAATAACAATAATAATAAGAATAGACGTGAGTGTTGACTTCCTCCATATCCATTCAATCAAAAGATCATGTTAGGTACAACTAATCAATTGTCTTAAACAACCATCTTGAACAACTCATCTTAAATAGCCCATCAGAATTCGAGACAATCAAATCATGGATAGTTTTTTTGGAAATCAGACGATCGGGACATAGCTGTTAGAAAATCGAAGATGTATAATATAAAATCGTAATAACATCTAACATTGCAAGAAAAAAAAATCTCCAAATTTTCACATGGAAATACTATTCGGAATACCCTTCCCCATAATCCCTCCTCGCCTGCTATAATCCGAAGTGTTGGGATACAACAAAGTATAAGGCAAATTCACCGGCCCAGTCCGATTCTTCAGTCTTCGATCGCTATTCCTCTCCATAATCTTCGCCTCGATTTCAACCAACTTCGAACTGAACCGCCCGAAAGCGTCAATGGGCCGGCGATCGTCGTCAGCCCAACTATTAACATCCTCCCTTTGCCCCAAATAAATCTCGTCCGCCGAGTGCCTAGACAGTATCTCGATGAGCGATATTCCAAGGAGTGTCTGCAACTGAGGCGTGATGGTCCTCAAAAAGGCCGAGTCGGGGTCCGTCTCGAGCTCGGCGTACTCACGACCGCCCGGCTCGGGCATGAACCGTCGGCTCACGGTCGGGCGGTTCGGAAGGTAGCCGGCGTAAGGGTACTGACCGAAGTTCACGGCTGCGTGCAGGGCCGACGCGACCCATATGGTGATGGTGCAGGCTTGGACGAGTTCTTCTCGGGTTTGCAGTGCGGGCCACCACGGTTCGTCTTTTAGGTCTTCGTGGCCCACCTCGCGGATCTCTTTCCACCAAGATTGGAGCTCGTCGTCGGTCCGTACGAGGTCGTCATTTGGGTAGTAGAACGAGCAGTATTCGCGAACCCACGATTCGATGGCGTGCCATATGTCCAAGCCATCGACTGCGTAGGGGTAGTCCTCTATTACGAGTTTTAGACCGTGCGGCTCGCTCGGGTCTTTGACCGCCATCCCCCTGTTTTTTTTGTAAGAGAAAAAATTAGTATTAGATGACTGCTTCACCTAAAAGATTAAGTTTAAAGAGCTGTCATATTTTAATTTTATGTATTATATTTCCATCACGCGACTTCAAGTCTAGGTTGATTTCTCCATTAGCTAGCCTTAAGCGGATAATTCTTCTAAGAGATTAAGCTAGAACTGTATTATATTTTAATTTCATATATTATATTTCCAGCATGCACTTTTGATTCTAGGCTGGTTTCTCTATTAGCTAGCCTTAGACAGAGGCGTGTGATTTACTTAAGATTCACACCCATTACCCTTGTTTTGAGCGATTTTACCATCTTAAATAACCATTCGCCTGAAACCATAAGCTTGAAGACAAATGAATCATATTTTAATATTTACATATTGTATTTCCAACAATTATGCTTGAAAAAAATGTGTATTTAAAACCTCGCTTTTTTTTACCTTTTGAGTAGGTCGGCGGGAAGCGCCTGTTCGGTGAAATTCCAACTCCTATAGACGAAAGACGACATTTCCATGGAATACTTCGCCGGGAAAACGGTCGTCTCGAGAATTCCACCGGCGTTGATCAGTATCTGCCTCGCCAGCGCGTTTATGTACATCGTGTCGCGGAAATGAGGCTTCAAGAGCTTGTATATCGGATGAACCACGCTGAGCTGTCTGTTGCTCGCAATAACAAACGGCTCGATCACCGCGTGAGTGTTCAACCTGCAATAAAATTCACGAACAAAAAGAGTCGGGTCAACCGAGTCATTCAACCCGACGCGACCCGACACGAGGTTTGTAATAAAAGATATATTCACTACCAATGGCTTATGAGTTGATGGTGGCCCGAGTCGTTAACTGCGACGTAAGCCTTCGCCAGTTGCCAAATCGAATTCCCGACGATCCCTTCTTCGTCATCGGGAGGAGTAAAAACTCGGCTAATTGCGCCGTGAATATCTCCGTTTTCGTCGGGCAAGCTCAGTTCGATAGCTAATGGCTTCAAAGTTCCGTCGTCTTGAAGGAGCAAAATAGTTCGGCTAGCGTAAGTTTTCGTCGTTGTCGTGTTGATTCTCCTTAGGTAGGGCATGAGAGAATCGTGATGGTCCAGTATGAACAATCGACAGTCTGCAATTGCCTGAGCAAAAAGTTCAGCGAATTAAAGGATAATTCCGTCACTGCGCAATTTATTACGTAAATAGGAGAAACGTTATTACTTGGTTTACGGTAACTCCGTTCATGCGTCTCTCGACGTGCTCTTTCGTGATTGTGCTCGTATGATCTCCGTACACTCGGGGGTCGAGCTTGGATTCAGGCGGAAACTCCTATGGCGTAAAGAAAAATTACATTTCGAATAAAACGACTAGGTTACTAAAAATGTAATAAAAATGTTCGAAGCTTTTTCCACCTCTAATCTTCGAATAATAACGGGGTTCACTCCAGCGAGCATTTCGCGCCCAAACTCCTCGTCGGTCCTCCACGCAGTTTTACTCTCTGCGTTCCGAATCTAATTTTATTCCTCCATTTCGCGCGGAAAAAAAGAACGTGTTACTACGTACCTTTTATTACGTCGGGCATTGGAAACTTGAGAAAACGTTCGCCGTCATTTCGAAGAAGCTCCCTAACCAACTCCAAGGGCACGCATTCACCGATCTCTTCGCTCGAGCGATTCTTAGGAATTTTCAACCCGTCTCCGTAGAGTCGTAAGACGTCTTCGAAAGAGTCGAACTCATTGGGCGTCTCGTCGAAGAAGGCCTTCACCTCGGGCGCCAAAACCTGCCCCAACGACTTCAGAGCGTACGCAATGAAGTCCGAGAATTTCACCTGGCTGAACTTTTCGTCCCTCGGGACATAAGTGCTTAGGCTCAGAAGGAAGAGTCTGCTCTCCGTTTGCGGATCTTTTTTGTTCGGCCTACGACCCGTTCGCCCGCGGCGTGGGTACGGATACTCCGGCGACCCGCCGAGGACGGGTCGTCGGTAGTCTTCGCCCTTCTCGGGTCGACCCAAGTCGTTGTAGTATGCGTAGTCGTAGACTCGGTCCCACTCTTTTAGCTTCTCCGAGCCGTCCCCGCGGAGGTTCTTCAGTTCTTTTTCGCGGTAAAAGCGCAGAGGTCTCGGCGTGTCGCTTGGGAGGTACGTCTGAGAAATTGCAACGAAAAGTAGTTAATTTGACGAAATAATATAAATTTAAAATATAATACGCTCCTTATAAGTTTAAGCTTTTAGGAGAAAGGATCTTTCAACATGGTATCAGAGCTTAGGCTTTTAAAGGTCATGAGCGTGAATCCTTACTACCCACCCATTAAATCAAAATTACCTATTTTAGGCTTCGTAAGGAAGAAATCAGCTTAAACATGATAAATCTAAATTTGAAACACTTTCTATAACCTAGGTGAAGTGGTCCTTCAAATGCCACAATAAAGAACGTATTTCGTCGAAAATTTACTGTCGACCGCCTATTTTTCGTTTTAGAATTTTCTACGTAGAAATCGATGTTCCTTCTTACATATTCGGTCTACTATCCATAACATAAACTTATAAGGTTGTCTACCAATCCATTCAATTCGAACACACATCGCTAAAAAAAGACGATAATTTCGCACGATCACGAACCTTATTTGCGAAGAACACGCGATCGTGTTTGTATCGATGGGCGGGATAGACCCAAGAATTGCAGACGAAATGGATCGAACCTTTCCCGGGAAAATCGTGTAAAGTTAGAGTCTTTAGATAGAATTCGCTGCGATGATAGTTTCGTACTACGAATGCGCCCGGGAAACCGAAAGACTCGTCGTGGCGAAACGTTACGGAGAATGCGTATTCTTCTTCGGCGGAAAGGGAAGTGATTTTCGAAGCCCAATTCTCTAACTTTGCAGATTTTCCCAACTTTCCTCTGTTCCCATTTGCTGCAAACAAACAAATGGTTTTCAGACATAATCTAAACAACCAATGTACTTTGATTGTGATAGGGGACTAACTACACCCTTGTCTGTTGCAAATTCATCACAGAATAAGATTTTTTTTTTTGTTAAATTAAAAACAATATTAGGGAAAAGAAGAAGAAATACAAACCTGGGTCACCATGAACAGCACTTATGATATTGAACTCCACACCATTGCCGAATAACTCGTGAATTCTGTCAATAACTGAAGTTCCCAAATCAGTAATATCCATGACATTTTTTTTCCTTAGCACAACTGTTCCTTTGATCTTACTCTTCTTCTCTTTTTTGTTGCACCCACAAACATTTCCTAGTAATTTTACCATCGATTTCTAATGAAAAGAAAAAGGTTGATGATAATATGAAGAATCTGAATGCGTTTGTGTATTTTAGTACTTAATTTTCAGACGGTGTAATGGTGGAGAACTGTGAAGGGGCTTTTAGTCTTGTCTGAGATTGAGAAGTGAAGCTTAATCAAGAAATGCCATTTGTAGTTGGCAAAATCCAAGTAAAATAAAATATTGATTTACTCTAGTTTTCAAATTATCAAGAGAAAAAGAGTGAACTTTTATGATTTCGTTAGTCATTCTTACTAAATAGTGTAGAATCTGGTAAGTTAATACAAGTTGATTTTTTTTTAATCTCGTACTAACACATGATGTTTCGTGGGATAAAAGCAATTCCAAGTTTTACTGCAACGCCGTTAATGTGTTAGTTGTCGGTCGGCCTTCATTTAGTAAGACATTATTTCCCCATTTTTGTTGCATATTATTTATTTTCCAATTTAAGAAGATTAAATTTCAGTTCCATTTGCTGGCCTAATTAAGATTGGTGGTGGATATTCCAATAAGTATTATGATTTAAGCCCTATTCTATTTAAGTGGCCACATCATAAATTAATTTATAAAGGTGATTTAATACAATTTTTATTTGTATTATATATTTAAAACACAGAAATACTAAATTGAATTAATATTCCGACGGCGACGACATTGATATGAAAGTAGCGAAGAGAGGAGTAGCAAAGCAAGTTTCAACGTGGATAAAGAAATAGTGAAATAAGAGAAGTTCCTTGAAAGAAATATATTATAATAACGTGCTAGCTTAGCCCAAGTGTGGTAAAATGGAATACGGGACTTCACTTTTCTTAATGAAAAGGATAGAAAATTGAAGATAAAGCCAACAAGATGATTTTTTTCTAAGATGCATTAAATAACATATATAATGAAATGTGAAGACTTTTCAAGAAGGCAGATGGGAGATATCTAGATCGTGTTTTGGCCCCCGAAAAATTATTATATGATAGTATTCTTTGCTTGGAGACGTCAATCTTTGTGCTTTGCTCTTTTTCCATATAACATCATAGTTCATTTATTAGATGATGATGAGCATAATACGTGTCTTTGGATTTTACCGATAAAGACCACATGTTTGTTCTTTTCTGAAGTGTCATTTTCTTTGCTTTATTCTCATTTAAAGACGAACGTGACACTCATTAGGAAGTCTCATAATTTTTAAAGAAAATTGAATACGGGTTTTTTCAAAGAAATTGATTAAAGAATTATAAATATGAGCTTAATACACAATTTTTATGTTTTAAATTGATTCGTAAACTCTAGTTTTTTTTTTTGAGACGAAAGTTTCTGAAGTAGTCCGGTACAATATGGATGTAAAATGCTAAGTTGTAAACTAGATGTTGGGTAAAATGTTGAGGGAACACTCGACCTAACACTCAAGCGCACAGCGGAATATTTAAGTACTTAGTAAAGGAACGATTGAACACGAGATGTAAATCCGTGCAGCATGTCAAAAAACTTGCTGCGTGCCTCAAGGCGCAAACTCCACTACGAAGATGGATTACAAAACAACTATCAGAAGATAGTACAAATCAAGCCTAGGAAAAACTACGAATCTAACGATCTGCAAACCTACAAAGTCATAAGACTTTTGCAAAAGAAACACTAGGCTATAATACAACTCCCGCGATATAATACTCGCTCAAACTTCGCTCATGTTCGTCGTAAGCTTTTGGAAAAGTGAAGTCGTCTTTATATAGTCTTCGACTTGGAACAGACTTCACGAAAGACTTGGGCAACGTCTACTACCTCTTCAACATCCATTAAGATGAATATGATCGTTGGTAGGTAGTTTGAATCACTCCAAATGACTTAGTCTTTACTTGAGCTCCAATCTTTCTATATTTAGTAAGTTCCTTTCCAAATTTAGCTCCTAACCACTCCACGCTTGTTCCACGGTTTGATCCATTCCAAAGCTTATCTAAGTCCTGCACAATACTAAGAATAGCCCTATAACCGAATTAATAGGGTTTTGGGCATGAAAGATAAAACTAGAGGTGGACAACCAAAGATGTTGACTAGCATGTTGTCCCAACATGAATGTCAACGTTGAAGTCTTAACACTAACAATTTCATTAAAACTACCTAATTTACATGGACTAAAGAGCCCATATGCACCATCTGGTAACATTCGATCGTCCATAAGGGAGAAAACTCTCAACAAGAGCGAAAGAAAACACACAAAATGAAAACAGACAAACAAGCCTACACAAGCCCGAAAGAAAACAAAATATTAACATCGGACGAAAGAACTAAAGAACATACGACATATTAACCTACTACTACAAAAGATGGCTATCAAGTTAGATCTACGTTACTCTTCACTTTCTTCCATCTTCAACTTCGTTACTTTGTCTTCTTCGAGAAGGGCACTCCCAAAAAGGGAAAAAGAAACTCCTACAGAGAGGAGGAGAGCATTCCCACTCGGGGAGACTGAAAAGGTACGAAAAAAATGAAAATACAGCAATAATGGAGTTAAATATTGGATATAGTGGGAGTTATCATGGATGAGCTCCCCAACCTCCATTAGTGGAGGAACGGGAGCAAGCTAGATTCAATGGGGTGCACCGCGGGAGAGAGAGAGGGGGTTAGGGTTTTTAGAAAGAGAATAGCTACGGTTTTTGTCCTTTTTTCGATTCGTAATTTCGAGTTCGAACGTTAAATTTATGTGAAGTTTTCATTTCAGATCCCATAAAAAAATTCACTTAAGATTCATGCCCTGTCAGGAAAAAAGTAGTTTCAATGAATGTTGAAAGAATTTTTATGAACTTTTTAGTTCCTTGTAAATTTGTTTTCGTTAATGAAACTTTCAAAAAAAGATGTATGAACAATCATAATTTAATTTAAAAATAGGAAACACCACAACACCAATAATGTGGTACGAGAAAAATGAAAATCAATGCGGGGAATACATTGGCAGATATGGCTTCGTGACTAAATTAAAAATACGCATCATAAATCACAACGCATACAATGATGATTGATAAGAATAATTTATAAATCGCTTTGTAGATTTATGATTAAAGAAAAGAATCTCACAATTAACTATTGAGGTTTTAGCTTCTCCAAAACCTTGTCAACTTCGATGAACCCACCAAGAGGACCTAAAGAGAGGTATTTCACAGCCCTCCATCTGTTGTATGCAATAACACACTCATATATTTCATCTTCTGAAAACAAACAAGTATATTTCTCAATGAGAATGAAAATATATTTTCTACCTGGGAGTAAATGGAAGTGCAAAACAATGGAGATGAAGGTGGTTGACACTATTGAATGGTGGCTGGTGGAAACCAAATCTGATGAAGAATTGGACGAAAAAATTGATGAAACTCAGTTAATTACACAGTTATAACTTATATCCTGGAGGAGTACTGATAGAATCAATCGCTAGCTAAGGCATATTAAACCACGTCTTCATGCATCCTCAGAGCCATTGACGTGGAATTAAATTGTATCATAAGTGGTAGATACAAACTGGGAAGATTAAAAAGATCCAAGTCTATACTGATTAGTCTACTAACTAACAAGTAAAGAATCTCGAACTATGTTTACAAGGAAGAATCGTACCTGTATTTAGCGTGAGGAGCATCTCTTTCCAACAGGCTTCGGCCGGTGGTTAACATGTGACTAACTGAAAACCAATGTAGTAAAATTTTGAGATTTCTGTTAGAATCAATTTGAAGGCCAAATCGCAAGAAGCAGAACTGTGTTCTTTGTTACCCAACAAATAGTCTTCTGTTCTCCTCTGGAGATCTTTGACAGTTGGTATGTGCTCATTTGAAATTGCCAAGTAGTGCCTGATTTCAGATAGAAATAAGCTATTTATAAAGTTAGAAGAACGCAAGAAATCGAGAGAAGTATTAACCTGTTTTCTGAGTATAGTCTATTCAACATATTCATAAGAGGCCTTTTTCACATCAATGTCAATAATTTAACAACTGCAAAATAAAATGCTATGAACAAACGACTAAAGCTCAAATCCACTGACCAAACTAGCTCTATCATGCTTCATTATCGATATATACAAATAAATCAAAAGCTAGCGCATATTACGAAGACTTCGAACCCTATCACAGCATCAAGATTTTGAACACAACCTCAGGTTTCAGCTAAGGCTAGTTCAACTCAACCATATAATTCAGTCGAATTGGGAACTCGCAGCGAAGCCGTTGCAACAGTCAATTTTGTGAGGCAAATTGACAAACACCTTGTGCTCAATCTCACCTGAATGCAGAAGGATTGATGTCTTCGAAAACAACGATCTTCTCATCCTGCGTTTGATCATTTTAACTCTAGTAATTAACTATCACCCGGTAAATGTATCACAAATTCAGCTCAAAAAATTCATCGAGATATTACCTTATGAAGCAGTGCTGTGGAGGTTGAGCCACAAGCAATCTGACAAAAAATGCACGAAGATACCGTCATCGTATCATCGCAAGCAAATGTGTTGTTTAGGTTCTCAAGAATAGTGAACACGAAGAAAGAAGAGGAAATACTTTTCTGTCTTCGAAATCAGAAAACAGTAATTGATCAGCAAGGATTTCAGATGGGCCGGCCCAATTCAAAACCCATGTAATATGGGCTCAGGCCCAATGTTCAAGGTCCACTCCACCTCCTGCAATGTCAAGCAAGAGTAAGTAGTACTTCCTCCGTCCCATTTAAATCTTCCCAAAGATTAGTGGGCACGCAAATTAAGAAGTTTTTTTTAATATAAAAGGTGTAATTAGTTTAATTATTGGGATAACTTTTTACCAAAAATGGAAATGGAAAGAATTATGTGGGACGCCCGAAATAGAAAGATGGGAAGAAATAAGTGGGAGAGATGTAGTATAATATTCTTTTCAAAATTCTATTCAGAGATGAAGCTCAAGTAGGATTTAGATTTAGGTCAACTCGACTGGAATTTCAAGACTAGTCAACGATTCAAATATGATCGATCAAAGTGAGTTCATATCATAAGAGACTCATGTAATAAATATGGGGTAAATCATACATACAAAAGAGTGTATGCGAGTAATATATTCATCTTTACAAGCACATTATAGTTCTTGAGAAGGAGAACTCACGAAGGTCGTACGGCCAAAAATGGATTGCCATGGCTATACCTATTTTCAAGAGAGAAAACAAAGACCAACACATCATCGTAAAATTAATAGCAGGAATATCACTACTAGAAATAAATAAAATATTCCCACGCACCTTAGAACAAACTCGGGCTTGTAAATAAACCTTCCCCGACCTGCAATAATATCCCTTCGCCGGCGCACAATGGCTATCTTTCGAGCAAACGCAAAGCCCTTCCAATGCGCATCCATCTTTGTCTATGGTCAAACCCTCCTTCAATCCCAATATTTGATCGGTCCATTCGCTCGAAAAAAGCCCCAAAGGGTCGTACTTCTCCTTAACTTTAATAAACTTATCGGCGTTCTTGAATTTCTCAATCGCCCCTAAGAAAGCAACGTTTCTGTTCTTTCCCCAGTGGGGAAGCGCACTGTACTTAAACACTGCCATTTGTTCGATCTCCTCCAAAACGTTTTCGAATAGCCTAGGGTTCGAAGGGTCTTCGCTTCGATAGTAAGAGAGGTCAAAGTCTAACGAATCCTCTTGCTTGCCCAAGTAAGCGCTCGAGGCTGCGACGTATCTCATGAGGATACCGTTGTATAGGTCCAAAACGCATAACGATTTAGGGTTTAAGTCCACGAGCTGTTGGACATCCTCGATGAAGTCCTTGACTTGGGAAAGTGCGATGCTGAAGGTTGTCTGATGGAAAAATAAGCCTTTCGCCCGGCGATCCCATGGACACGCGGTGAGTTGCGAATCTTCGGAGATGTCGAGGCACTTTCCCGACGTTTGGACGTGGTTTTGGAATCCGATTACTGGGTATCCCGTGAACATACGTTCTATTTTTTCGGACGAGATAAAATTAGGTTTTAGAGTAAATTCGCATATAACCCTAGATATGTCGTAAAAGTGAATAGTGTCATTCTTTCCAAGATACATATACCGTCGTCTGTCAGACCATATCTCGATAGCTCTAAAGTTCGGGTTGTAAGTTGGCCGTTTAAGCACTTTCCGTCTGCGTCGTTTAGGGTTTCCTGTATCTCCTCTGTAAGTAAAACAAGATCATAACACAAAGAAATGAGAAGTGTTGGGAATATAATACGTAAAACATCTTTAAAAAGTGATCATTCAACGTGGTATCACAGCCAGGTTGAGGTTTGAGGAATGATATTGATATCGGTGATATATCAGAATGACCATTTCACCCTAAAGCTTAATGATATAGTATATATTTTCAACCAAAAGATATGTCATCTAATAAATGCATACCCTACGACAACCTATATATACCTAATCTTCTAATTGATGATAAAATTAGAGTCGGAGTAGGACGAAATCCCGGGAAATCGAGGGAGCCATCGCCCGATGTGTTGGCGGGGACGCGATCGTCGAACCTGTAGACGACTTTCCTCTGGCTCGGATACCACGTGAGGTCAGCAAACTCGTGTTTTCGACCGAATGTAACCGCTTGGCTACCCAAGTCGGTATCGCTTCTTGTCTCGTAGGCGATGGATCTCTTGAATAGAGGTTGTAGTTTGAATGTCACCTATGGGTTGGTAAATCTTTGATCAACGAACCAAGTAATTAATACAAATGATAATTTGACTTATGATATTATTACTTTAAACAATAACAAAAATAAAAATAAAAAAATTGTGATGAATATCAGCTTTTGGTTAAGTCCTTGAGAATTGTTAACTGCAAAGTTAAGGCGTGCAGGAAGTGTATCATCATATTTTTTCATTTTGTATATTTTTTATGTCCAGCCCTCACGTCCAAGCCGATTTCTTTCTTATATAAGCTTTACTGTGTAATTTTCTCATCTAATTTTATTCTTGTCGAGTAATCTTACCATGAGTGCACAAGTTTTGTATATTTCTTTTTATCTTATAACTTCTTCCTATATAACCTTAGATATCTAATTTTCTTAGAGCGGAAATTTGTTATATTTTCATCCTATATGTAACCTTTAGACACACAGTTTTACAAGTTATTGATCGTGAGTATACGTGCCTATGACATCTGTGGGAGATTATCTCAAGCTTCTTCAGAGAATGTTATATTTGAACTTTATATTTGTTAAATTTAATAATTGGCGAAAAGTGTTGGGCCATATAAGTTAATGGGGTTCCATCGCTAAAACCAATTGGTGATAGGTGGACTAGCCCATCAACTTATATAAGCTACTCAATCTCTTTCAAATTATCCGATGCCGGACACATACGACTTTAGAGTTTCTAATTCTTAACACATATTTTTATTACAACAAATTAATACAAGAATAGATATATAATTCACCTGCGAAATAACTCCAAGCACACCAAGAGAAACCCTCGCCGCCTCCATCTCCTCGTCTCCCGTCACGAGCGTTCGAACCCTAACATAACCCTCCCGAGCCGAGCCCGGGCTCACGATCCTAAGCCGAACCACATAGTCGTGAATCTGACTCCCCAAGCCCCACAACGAACTCCCGTGAGCCCCCGTGCCCAACATCCCGCCCACCGTCAAACCCCACCAATAAGGCGCATAGGGCAAAGCCATTCCCGCCTTAGCCGCCTCTTCGACGAGCCTTCTAAGAGTCGCGCCGCCCTCAACGGTCATCGTAAGGGCCGACCCGTCGACTTCCAATATTTTGTCGAGGTATTTAGTGCTGATTACGACGCCATCGTCGCCCGAGGGGCAGACGAGCTTCGGTATGCTGTGGGAGAATCGAGTGGCGGCCTTCGTTTTGGTTTTCGACATCGTGAGGTTGACGGTTATGGAGACGAGCTCGGCCTCAGTTTTCGGGTAGAGGGCTCGGGAAATATGGCAGGTGGAGCGATCTGGGAAAAAGGCGTAGGAGTTTGTTATCGTGCATTGGGCGTTTTTGAGTTCGTCTGCGCATTTTATGGGATCTTCGGGCGGGCTGCACTTTGTTGTTACGAGCAAGTGCGCGATGATTGTAATGGTCGAGAGAAAAAGGAGGCGATGCTTTTCCATCTTATGGTGTGCCATGGCATGAGGATATGTTATATGTATTAGAAATGGAGGGGTACTTCCCAAGTGACTGAGGAAGATTGTTTCTTGATATATATATGAAATTGAAAAATTTTAGGACAAGGTTTGTTTCAGAAGCATGTGTTATTGAAGGAAGTCGTTTAGGTTTCGTCGCGCATTTATTTTGTTAGGTGTGTTTCGGCCTACCACCGACAAAAGCTATGTAAATGTAGTAAGAATATGTCGAAGCTTTTTTGTGGCTCATGTGTGGACTGTGGAATTGTGTTACGCTATCTTTTGTTATCGAAATTTTTACCGCGCCTAGGAGTTAGGGGGCGATCGTTTGCGGTTGAGATCCTCTATACCACTTTCTGTATTCCACTCCGTATTTCAGCAAACGAAAATCGTTACACCTCCCCCCGACAAGTGTTGAAACACACGTAAACATCATTACAACTATGAATTTCATTACAACAAGTGGTTAAACAAAAAAAAACCTCATTATTACGTATTTTTCTATTTTAATATATAATACTGATTTCCGGTTGAGATCCTCTATTCCACTTTCTGTATTCCACTCCGTATTCCAACGAACGAAAATCGTTACACCTCCCCCCGACAAGTGTTGAAACACACGTAAATATCATTACAACTATGAATTTCATTACAACAAGTGTTTAAACAAAAAAACCTCATTATTACGTATTTTTCTATTTTAATATATAATACTGATTTTTTCTACTCCATATTAGAAAATATGTAATAATGAGGTTTTTTTTTTTGTAATAATGAGGTTTTAATATGTAATAATGAGGTTTTAATATATAATACTGATTTTTTCTACTCCATATTAGAAAATATTGGAATACGGAGTGGAATACAGAGAGTGGAATAGAGGATCTCAACCGGATCGTTTGCGATGTCATATATTTAATAGATGGGGTTTTTCCTTGTCGACTATGATTCAATTCTTCGTTTTGGTACAGGGGAGGTGCTTAAATGAGTGATGTTACATATGTTTATCTATCACATACCGAATGCTTATTTTTTAATTATATATATTTTATTATATTGAGGTGATGGATGAATATAAACCACTCTTTGGTCTAGATAGTGTTTTTATCATTTTACTGTTAATATTTTAGTTTATAATTTTATTCTTAGTTTAACATTTTTTTAAATAACTTAATTAATATATAAAATATAAAATAAATTGATATATGTGCACGTACATAGGATGTGATGAACTTTATGGGGCGAGTCATACGAGCATCTCTAACCGACAAACTCTATTCTCAAGCTCAAAATGCACTAAATCTCCTCCAACCGTTAAACTCATTTTAAATTCAAATGATGAATTCCGAAATATTCACTTCTCCAAAAACTTGTACAACCTTTTCAATACTGCCCCACATATTATAATTATTTTCGACCCCCCCCATAAATCCTGGTTCTGTCACTGTTCTCAATATTCATCCATTAAATGTCTCAATATTGATCTATTTAATGGCAGTCAAGCGAGTCTTGTAAGCAATCAGATCTTTGATTTAATTTGCCCTATTAGACCATCTCCAACAATACCAATAATCAGACGTAAACATAAACAAATACTCCAACAATACTCAAACGCATACCCAAAATGAGTTTTATGTCATTCTCTCTCTCCTATAAATGCATACATGCGTTGACGCCAACGTATTAGTTTTTATTTCTCACAAAGCAACCCATACTAAATTTAGTAATATATTTTTATTCCATAAATTACTATAATTAGCTTTTTTTATTGTTTATGTAATTATTTTTATTATTATACCACATGAATAATGTCAAAATTATAAATAAAATATGTAAAATATTTATGAAAATATTTAGTCTAAGATATTTATTATGTGGGTAATATTGAAAAGTTGTAACATATGTGGATCCTATTGAAAAATTATAAAAGTTGTGCGAAAGAGAATATTACATAAATATTCTTTTGAGTTTGTGTATATGGTTAATTGTTGGGAAAGAATACTGTATTTTGAGTTTGAGATGAGTTTGCCGGTATTGAGTTTTTGGGTTGGAGATACCTTATTAGTGCGATGCGGAGTTAAATTTTATACCCACAATTAGGGACATTTTTTTACCCTACCCATACCCATAGGACCCTACACATTAATTATGGGTATGCGTCCTTAAAAATTATATTTAATGGGTATGGGCCAGGCCCAGACCCAATTAAATTAATTAGGGTCTTAAATGGGTATTACCCATTTACCCAATTAAATTAACTTATCTTCATTCTCATAAATTCCACCCTACATCGTTCGAACTCGAAGAATGGAAAATTGCCAATAGCGACCATTTCAATTTCAGACCTACTTTCGCACAAGAAATATACCGTGGAAACAGAATAAACGCAAGCAATTACATATCAATTGGAACAATTAACGGCATAGGAAAATTCAATTCGATTCTTACCAGGGGCATTTGCCAGTAGGTTGCAAATGAATCGAATTTTTTTTGTTCGATTTGCGATTCGATTCGAAATTTTAAAATTCGAATTCGAATATTTAGAATACGAATCCGAATAAGAATATTTTTTTTATTCGAGAAATATACGAGAATATGACATCAAAATATGCGATTCGAAAATTAATCGAATTATTCGATTCGAATAATATATTTTAAAATATAGTATAGTTAATATATATTCACATATAATATGAACTCACTACTTTGAATACAAATATTCGATACTCGATTCGAATATTCGAGAAAATATTCGAATTCGAATAAGACCGATTTTATGATTCGATTAAATATTCGAGTATTCGTATTCGTATTCAATTGTCATCCGATTACGAATAGAATATTGCGATATTCGACTCGATTCGATTCGTTTGCAACCCTATTTGCCAGGCATCTAGTATCTCGAGCGTCGAAGCCGCGAAAATCTAGAACGGATCGAAATTACGTAAAGCAAGCAACCGAACTTGGGACTTAACAGTGGGGAAAATGAATTAAAGGAACAAACCGTTTTAGCTGGGTTGATGAGACAAAATCCGACATTTCTTCTGTAACCTTGAGGTGGGCCTTCCATGGAAGAAGAGAGGGAAACGACTGCAAATCTGCGAAGATAGAAAGGACGATCAGTGAAAATTTTAAAATTTACTTTAACCTAATCATTTCTGAAATGTTTTTTATTTATTTTAAGGATTCTCATTTCGAAGATATATTTGAAGATTGAACTTAGACTTGGAGCATGGATTTGCTACTCATAAAATGAATAGTTTTTTCGTTTTCGTAGTTCTTAAACATCAAATTTTGTAACATTTCTTATTTACAGCTTAATGACTATTGCTATCATTGTTATTGTTATATCAATTGATATTACACGGTACTTATTGGCTATTTAGTTAATTTTCTGTTAAAAGTTAAAGATTTGTTCAATACCCAATTAAGACCCGTTTACCCGTTAAATTTAATGAATTTGAGTCCATACCCAATTAATGGACCCATCAAAAAACTGAATAGGGTCCATACCCATATATTTAATTGGGTTTTGGTATGGGTCCGAGCGGGTCTACCCATACCCTACCCACTGCCATCCCTACCCACAATCGTCCATTATTCCTTAATCTTCGCATCGCAATTCATATTCTAGAAAAGAATAGCACACTAATATCTAATCCACGTGTCATGTACTAGAACAATCTCAGTCTTTGGTAGTGAATTTTCAAATTCAATCCACTGAAGCTTTCTAGAAAGTCGTCCTAGCAAAAGTAGCCATTTCAGCTCAGCGTTTCTCGGATTCATTCTCATACACGAAAACCTCTCAATTGGGGTAAGAGAGAAGGAGAAATCAGAAACCCAGCAACCAAGGTTAGAGATTGGGTGCGTTGATGGCGTTGTTTAAACGAACTGTCCTCATCAGCTCGACGCTCCACGCCGCCGTAAAATCATCTAGGGCTTACGCATCGGCGGCGGTGGGCACGGATTTGCTCTCGGCGGCAGGCGATGCTTCACTGCAGAAGGCTCGCTCGTGGGACGAAGGCGTTTCGTCCCAGTTCGCCACGTCTTCTGTCAAAGACATTTTCAAGGTCTCTCATTATTTTACCAAATTAAAAAACCGATTGATGTTAATCTTCGGCGGATTAGGGCTTTTATTGCTGTTTTGGTCTTATAGCGATCATCACGATTGAATGCGGTGATTTGGTTTTGCAGGATAAGAAAGTCGTGATCTTCGGCCTCCCTGTAAGTAATTTAAGGTTTTTCATTTGAGTCCTTGTGCTGTGAGTTGAACGAAGTGTTAATTATCAAAAATAGAGAAGAAATGCATCGTAAAGCTTTCGAAGATTATCGTTTTTACGAATTGGTGCTGTCAATGAAAATAAATTACAAACCAAGCTGCACTTCGAAACTTCTGAAAACTTCATTCCCTTTGTCTGTTTATGCTCTGTTTCATTGAACTCTAGCTTCAAATTGAAGAAGAAAGGGTAGCTTGCAGCTATAGCAACATTACTTTGTGATAAGACAAATTTGGCTGTTTCGAGTTTTCTTGGTTACAAAATTCTGGGCTCTATCGTGTAGGGTGCATATACTGGAGTTTGTTCTGCACAGCATGTTCCCAGTTACAAGAACAACATCGACAAGTTTAAGGCAAAGGGAATCGATTCCGTAATATGTGTCTCTGTCAATGATCCCTATGTCATGAATGGCTGGGCAGAAAAGCTTCAGGCCAAGGAAGGTGTAAGTGCCTATCCCAACATCTGTTCTTCCAATTAAAGTTGTCATTTTTAACACAAACACACACACAATTATAGGTACTGCTTATAAATTTGTCATTTGAATCTCCCTCCTCCTTTATCATATGTTCTGAGAACTTTGTATGTTGACTTATTTTGCAGATTGAGTTCTATGGGGACTTCGATGGGAGCTTCCACAAGAAACTCGACCTGATCGTCGATCTCACTTCTGCTTTGTTGGGCCCTCGTTCTCATAGGTAGACGGCTCACGAATTTGATATTACTGTTAACACATACATTTTTTAATCGTAATATGCGTAATCTCATGGTAAATTCTTTTCCTTTTTTTAATGAGATAGGTGGTCTGCCTATGTTGTTGATGGTAAGATTAAAGCTCTCAATGTGGAGAAAGCGCCGTCTGACTTCAAGGTTTCGGGCGGAGACGTAATTCTCGGGCAGATCTGAGAAGCTTTGCTTATTTTTTTTGTTCTTACTCATGGCCATGTTTGCTAATAAGAGTTAGGCCTCGAATGGCAAATAACACAGACGAATTGCCGTCTTTGTGTCGTCATTTCTTGACGAGTTTGTTTTTCAGACAAGTTTACTTATGTTGTGTGTTAACAGTTTCGAGCTCTATTCTACTCCTAGAATTAATAAGAAAAAGTATGTATTTGGAGTGTCAAAAAATACACCACGGAAGCATAATAATACAAACAATGCGACATTCAATGAAAAGAATTCGACAAGTTATGCCATTTTTTTTCTGTTGAGATAATATGCCAGTCGAGGGATTTTATGATGCTCACCTTATGTGAGCACCTTACGTGGGCACCTATCGATGTGGCACTGATCCGTTCATATCGACATACCACATCAAAATCAGATAATACGTGACACTAATTAAGACATTCTAGGGGTCATCATGATCCACATATCGGACGATGATGTGACATGTTTATGCTTATGGCACTTGTTATGTGATATTGATCTGTGTGCATAAACATGTCACATCATCGTCCGATATATTGATCAATGACCCATAGAATGTGTTAATTATTGTCATATATCATCTAATTTTGATGTGATATGTCGACATGGCACGGATCAGTGCCACATCGACAGAGGCCCACGTAAGGTGCTCACATAAGGTGAGCACCATAAAATCCCTCTGCCAGTTGAAGTTGGGTTTATATATAATGTATGTGCAAATAGCAAGTCTTGCGTTACTATTATGTTCTATAAAATGTAGTATACATATTTTTTTATCTCCTTCTCAAGTTTGGCTTTGTATTCAAGACAATTGTAAGTACTATTTCAAGTTCAGTAAAACAGAATCGCTTTAATTTGTCTACAGAATAAATTGCTAGATATCTTGATCATACTTACTAATATTATAATGTTAGACATGATATTTATAAGTCTCTTCATTTTCACGGGAAAACTTAAGATAACCGGTGATCCTATTCAACCTACTAGTTTTTGCCCCGTGCGATGCACGGGTCTGTTTTCTCTCCCGTTCATTTATTTCACATGAGGTAATAGTTGGAGTTCTGAAAATGTGTTATGGTAATAAGGTTGAAGTCTAGGAGGTAATTGATGGAGATGCACCATATATAAAAGCAGATATTTGTATCTGGTCAATGAATGAACTTCAAATAAAAAATAATTGAACTGAGCAACCCGAACACCCGAAAAGAGTCCACTTTTGGACTCACTTCTGCAGTTCACCCGTGAATGACCTATGAATGTTGTCTAACGGCGTGATCTTGTGGTCGTATCATTCCTCTTCAACATTCATGCTCTCTACTACCTCGATTTTGGCGAGCCTTCATTCGATTTGAGAAAAAACTGTACCCACTCATGTCATTCCGCTTAATAAGAGGTGTACTCATAAGCAGAAGCTTGACATCATTCTTTGTTGGCTGTTGGATAGCACTTTGGCCATTCGTTTGAAAAAGGTAAACAAAACCAAGGTTGTCTTCTCGTCCGACCGCTTACCCCAAAAGTAGAGAGCCGTGTTGATAGGCAGTTGTAATTTATATGATTGAAGTAGATTGGATGCACTTGTGGGATCTCGCCCTGAAGCGTTACCTTCCAGGTATCGACTTAGAGCACAAACACATAATGTCTTTTGTGCACGGCTACACAACAAAGTATTTGCAATCATATAGATGTGTGTGTATCTACCATTTTAAAGGGAAAAAAAAGAGAAGACGTAGTTTAAAATTTAAAGCTAGCGAATATGAAGAAAACAGAGCAGAGCATTCATCTCGAAAGAAAATAGTGCGACATGTATTGAATTATCTCCTTTAAATTTGTCATCTTCCGCAATGACGCCAAATGTTTCAGCTGATTCTTGATCCATGATGCCATGATCCATGTTTCAGCTGTTTCTTCCGCAATGACGCCAAACGTTTTTCGAATTGGCATGGGAAAAGAAAAGAGGTGTAAAATTATAATATTCGATCGAAAACCAAGCCACCATGCGTGATTATACTTTTCAGTTTCGAAAACCAATTGGAAAAACACTTCAGTCAATAATTCGTTGCAAATTCAACACCATCAGTGAGAAATTCAGATTAAAAAATGCCAAACGAAAAAAGAAAAAAGAAAACCTGGTTGACAGGTTGAAGCATCATCTGAGCATACACCTCGTCAGTTTCGGGATCAGCCTGATATAATGTATGATTTCAAAATCGAGAAAATCATCTTTTTTCCCACATAGAAAAATGTGTACACAGAGGGTAATTATTGTGATTATACATGTAGGTGACGTTGTGGAGCATGCATCAATTTCGAAGGAAGATTGGGATAGCTAGGGATTCCATCAGTTGCCTTCTGAATTGAAGCTGCCACCTGAACGTCGAAAGATACTAATACATGGACTAACTATCCGAGATTCTAATAATCTCATCGGAGTTTAACAGCTCAAGAAACATAGATAGAATAAAAACATACTTGCTTACCGTGACCTTGAGGAAAATAAACCACTAAACTTCCAACGTGAGGTAAGGAAACCAATGGGCCAGTACAAGCATGCCATAACTCAGAATTGATCAGCTTAATTTTCACCTGCATATATAGAAGATCAACTAAATGAAGAGGATAATAAACTAACACAGAACTATTGATAGTTGGCATTTCTTTCAATGTTTGAAAGCGGGCAGATTTGTCCGAAATCGAAGTCTTCAATGAATAAACGTTATGGGGGAGGCCACGTTTCTGGAAATTTGGGGATTATAATGTTTCTATATCTTGAGCAACGTGAAAACATTGCACAACTTTGTTCTCATCTGACGAATGGCAACGTTGCAATTAATATACTCTATTTTAATTCAGTTAATATTGCAGGAACCCTATATATTATTATGCTGCACTATAGTTCACATGAATGAAACTGGAAAGTCTATAAATAACTCTAAATATGTAATCATGGAGGAATGTGCGTCCGTTGATGGATATTTGTATGACTGCAAAAAGCTTGAACCATTATATCATATACTATTGTAAGAGTTGTAAGACTATTATGAAGCATATTAAGTTTAATCGTTTTTCATGCTCAATACTTCCTATACATATATTACAGCTGTATAATTACTTTTATTCCGAAATATAATAATAACACGAAGACAGGTGGAAAAGACTAATACTGGGTCACACCTGGTTATATGAAACAAATTCTGTTATGAAATATTATATTATATGTAAGTAACTTGACTAAATCGAACTCCTACCGAACAATACAACTAATGTTTAAAAACTTCATTCATTCAGCATGTGCGTAGAATGTTATTAGCCTATTGCACATTTATATAATGCTTGTTCCATGCTGAATATGCATTTCATCAGTAATTAAATATGCGTTATTCTATTTCAGTGTTATACAGCATTAACACATTTTTGCCATACAACAATTGATGTCATATCTGTTTAAATAGACAGTGTATGACTGCTACATGCAATTATTCTTTATCACGATAGAATGAGCACTCGGATTTCAGGAATGCGGTTAATCGACCACTATTGGGAAGAAAATAATGTGGTCTTTTCATAGAAGGACCCTCAAATGCATTTAAATGTAATACTTTTTGTATTAAATTACAGGAAAACACTAACTTTACATATGTCCAAATCTACATAAAGAACAAATTTTATTAAATGTTTTATCCCCAAAGAGAAAATATCAGAAATATTATATTTCATACATTTCAGTGCTGTTACAGTCGTACAGACTTTCAGTCCACAGGCTGACAATAAATCTATAGACTATAGAGGGTTCTGATGGTTTTACCATGTGGTGTTCTAATATTGATATTGCAAAAGACTGTTCAATTAGGATTTATACGACAACATTGATCCTGTCGGTTCAACAACGAATTTACCTGCAGTGATACACCCCGGAATGTACATGTCGGGGCCCATTGTTGTTGTAATTTTGCGCTCATGAAACTCGAACTCATACTTTTATAGGCGCATTCCTGTTTGCAGTCATAAGTGATACATAGGGAACTGTCATACACCACGCAATTCATACCTGAATGAAGCTCGTAAACTCACGGAAGTCGTATTCTTATATTTCTGAGTAGTGACACCTGTGGAAGTCTTCATACATTACGAAATTCACTGCAGTCTTACACTTCTGTAAAGCCGTTGCTTTACCTTCTTCATTACCCGAATTTACCTGTAGCCATACACCCCGCAATCTTAAATACTGAAGACAAATAGATGTGAACTTACGAACTCGAGACCCGTTGCCTATCCTACCCGTGCTAAACCCCGAATAAGTGGGATCTGATCAGACAGACCCGCCAGACCCGATTGCTTTATAGTTTATCTCAATGGCAGGTAAACTGTGATGACAATGAACCAAGTTATTCACGTCCATTGACATGATATACTTCGCCGTGTCCTCGTCAAAAGGCTACACCAGTATAAGTCAACAAATTTGCATGCCTGCGACTTCGTAAGGCTATATTGGTGTCAGACTGCGATTGGCAACTTTGTCAGACTACACCAGTATAAGATTGCGAATTCGCACGATTATTAATTTGCAAGACTTCCTGCCAGCTAAGAGTGCCGCACCCGGTAACTTCTTGTTTCTTTTATTGTGTGATATAAAATTTTTGCATAATAAATCTTAACTTTTTATAAAAACAATAATAAAAAACATATTCAGTCGTGCAGTCTTACAATATTTAAGTAGTACAGTTTGCTGCTAGCTGTTCATCGTACATCTAACCCGATAAAGTGATATTGATGTCAAACTATACAATTATGTAAATCTACTAATGAGGAAGATAAAAAAGGCTTACCAAGTTTAGAACCATAGCTTTTGGAGGCAAATGAAGCGACAATATCACGTACTTGCAGTCTTATATTTGTGAACAACATTACATTATTGTAATAAAACTTCAGTCACACATTTGGCAAGCAGTCATACAAACTTGCAGTCGTACCAATTAGCAGTATCACACTGTTGCAGTCTTAGAAATCCGCAGTCGCGCAAATTTACAGTCTTACAAATTGTCTACCTTACGAAGTTATAATTTTTTTTATTTTTAAAGCCAAGTATTTATTGCTTTTAGATACCATAACTTTACGCGCCTAATTGATGATATTATGTGATCATAACACACGTATAATATGGTCAATACTATGTATGCAGAACTCTTTGAATTATAACCAATGTTTTAAAAAGCGTATTGCGCAGTGTGTCGCGTTTTAGTACTGGTAGCGCTAGCGTAAATAGCGTAGCGCATTGCGTGGGTATTTCGAGCAAAACATTTATAATGCAAATATATGTATATATACGTGAGTAGCCTAGAACCATGAAGTAAACATACCAATTTTAAGTAGCCCCAATATGAAAGTAAGCAAAGCAAGTTTAAGAAACATTCAGATATTAATCGTTACAAATATTTCGAGGTCAGAGGTGATGATTTGCCAGAGAAGAGCAAGAGTCCCCATATTGCTACTTCTGTAAGCAAATTTGAGGTCTGATTTTGGTTCTCGATCCTAAAGATTGGTCTTTTCTTGTTCTTGGTCCAGTTCTTTCGATGATTCAAGCAAGGTATTTACAGATTTACCCCATAAATTCAATTTAATTATCTTATACTCCTTAATTTGAATAATATAACGATATTCCCAAATAGCTTGGGTATTATACGAAATAGCGCAAAAAGCGTAAAATATAGCGTATATAGCGTAAAAAGCGTAAAATATAGCGCATATAACGCACGCTTTTTGGGAAAAACACGAAATTTATTACGCTACAACGCGTTTTATGAAAATTTTGCGCTATTTAAGCGACGAAGCGCGCTACAATTGCGCTTTTTAAAACACTGATTATAACAGGCACTCATCAAGAAAATTGAACTGCAAATATTATTTTTACCGCCAACATAGATACCCAAAACTTCTTGGTGTATCGCAAAGTCTGAACAGACTGTATATAATGTATTACAATATAATATATCATAATATAATAATTTATTACAATGAAATGTAGTGTACTGAAAACTGCTAGACCGCAAAGTTCGAACTTCACTACGATATAATATACATTAATATAAAATACTACTATCCTATAAGATAATAAAATGTAATACTTATTGTATACTGCAAACTGCTTGAAGTCCCGCCAAAGTTCTATTCACAGATTTTAGACATTAAGAGTGATTAGATTTTATTTTCTTTTTTTTTTTCTATTTTCTACCGTGCAAGAACTTCCGTACATGCAATAGCTGGCTGCTAGCATGTTCTTCACTGGCTGGAGCACGCCTTCGAGAGAGGGTACGTGGCCATCCTTGATTGCGTAGTTCCGAAAAATCTACACATAAAGATAAATTACTCTCTACTCCGTATATATTACTGTAAAGTATTTCGATTTGGTTGAGAGTATTACCGTCCCAATCGAAACACCACAGTCGCCAGTCGATGTAAGAAGATCCATCCAATGAGTCGAACACTACGCAGTACCTACAAATGATGTTAGAACGATGTCGCCACGCACAACATTAAACTCGAAGATGTCGGACTGCAGCAAAATTTGGCACACCCGATAATGTCTTCTTCTCTTTTAACACAATCACTCTCTTTTAAATAATCATGTATGAATATAATCATGTATGCACCCTTCTTTTAAAATGTGGGATATTCGACAACAATAAAGCATGTAAGGATACTGAAAATTTACCATGAAGAGGAAACACTTCTTTGACTATCCCTAGCTGTTCCAATTTCGAACTAAGAATTCTCCAGGTGCCCAATAGATGCTTTCTTTCCCATCTTTCCTCAACATTACAGCAGACATTTCTGCGTTGTCCTGCACAGTTCTTCATCTTAAGTTAATGAGCAGAATTTCAACAAAAAGACGAAATATCTGAGTAACAACGCACGATTCCAGAGATTGTATGACTGTAGCAGCAGAACCTTTCGCACCAACTAAAAAGTGAACCATCTGGCATCTTAACGAAAGCTTCAGACTCATTCCATTGTAACACAAAATCCATTCCTGATAAATAAACCGGATTATATTTTAAGATTTTGTAAAAATATATGTTGATAACGTGAGAGAGGGAGAGATAGTGGGCATGAAATAGGAAGAGGGCATACCTATGTGAGTCCTCTTTCTAACGTGTAACTCGGCCTGATCTACCAAAAGCTCCTAATGGAGCTGCCAATTGTAGCACCATAAATGTTTGAATCCCATTTCGGTATATGCTCATAGAATTGGAACTGCTCATAAAAGAAGACACATGGAAAGATAGAAGATTGACATTTGGCTATTCGCTTATTTAAAAGAGGATTTTGTAAATGAATCAAATCGTACCTTGATAAATTCACTCTACAGACCTAAAACCCTTTCACCACTCATATTATACATCACGCTGCTACTACAAATCCAGCATCCCCCCCCCCCCCCCATCTTCTTCACTTGATACTTCAATTCTTCTAATGTTGCTGCCCAACGACGAAATCCCAACAGCTTTGGGGGTTCTCACAAAGGGGATTTTGTAGATGTTTGAGTTGCGCGGGTGCAAAGCAATACAGGGAGGCTGTCGCCTATTCGGGGGGACTCACCATGATGACGTGTCAGCACAGCCAGGATTCTGCTTTAAAAAAAAAACTTCCAATATTTTTCATTCGATCGATTCGCACGATTAGGTGTTAAACAACCATGACCAACAACAATAGCAGTTGAGTTTTGTGGCTTTGATATTCATAAATGATTTTTAAAGATACACCCCGATAACTAAAAGAGTAGATATACATAGCAACGCAAGCCAACGTACCTGAATCGATGTAAGTATTGCAGCCACATCATATATGGGACTCCACTGATTTTGCAAAATATCCAAGCAAATACTCCCATCTGCATATACTGATAAAGGGAAATATGTTGTTGAGCGTAGGGTTGCAAACGAATCGAATCGAGTCGAATACCGCAATATTCTATTCGTATTCGGATGACAATCGAATACGAATACGAATACTCGAATATTTAATCGAATCATAAAATCGATTCTTATTCGAATTCGAATATATTCTCGAATATTCGAATCGAATACCAAATATATGTATTCAAAGTCATCTTTCGTTTTTTATTTATTAAAATATACACAATATTATATTTAAATATATATTGAATTATAATAAATTATATTTAAACATATATTGAATATTATTTTTAAATGTTTTGGTGAGTTATCATATATTATATGTGAATATATATTAATTATACTATATTTTATGTTATATTATTCGAATCGAATAATTCGATTAATTTTCGAATCGAATATTGTGATTTCATATTCGTATTCGTATATTTCTCGAATCAAAGAAAATATTCTTATTCGGAATCGTATTCTAAATGTTCGAATTCGAATATTAAAATTTCGAATCGAATCGCGAATCGAACCAAAAAAGTTCGATTCGTTTGCAACCCTAGTTGAGCGGTATGTTAGTCTGGAGGAGAACATAAAAATGACTCGGTGAAAAGGAGAATGAAATGGCACATGCCATAGTATGTTGACTAAGAAAAAGGAAAATGATCAATCAGCTCCTACATTGCAAAGTGGAAGAAAGAGTTAACTTACTGTTTGGATAGAACATTCGAGAGATAAATCGCACTGTTGGGGGTTTGTTTGGATAATCCTATGTGAATTGGAGTGTCAAGATTTGACATGCAAGATCATATAGTACTTAAAATATACTTGACATGCAAGATTTGACATGGGGGATTCCAATGATATTTGACATGCAAGAAAAGTAATTTCATATACCTCCCATGATCATATATACTTAACATACTTCAAACGCACAAATGCAAAAACAACATCCCAAATATTTCAGTAAACTGCACTCAAAAGGATGAATCACAAAAATTCAAGACAAATGAGCCACATCATCAATTATATGCTTCAGAGCTTCATCCTGTTCATGTGTGAATATGATACCTGCCATAAGACGTAAGGTTCGATTGTTTCCAATGGCTGCATCAGCTGACAACCATGAAGACTTGAGATGACTACTTCCTTCAAAACATGCAATCAAAAGATATAATGAAGTCCAATTTTATCAAGAGTAAAAAATCATCAGCAGAATCAAGTTGTTAATGTAAAACTTTTGCATAATATATCACAACCTTATGAAATAGTAACTGAAAGGCCATCTTAGTTATATTCACTTATACTAAAAGTCCATCTGGGCAGTAGAAATCTAATTGAAGGGAATGCATAGGCATCCCTGCCGTCACGCCATCACGCACAAATTAGGCTTCATCCTTCGACATAACCAACCCACAGCAGTTAGGCAGTAATCGTAATTCATATCTACCCTGAAGACTGAATCCATAATTGAAGGTAAAACTCAAATTCATATCTACATAAACGGCCGATAATGCCCTCTTCTCCTTTAAAACGGCCGCTCTCTTTTGTTCCCTCGTCTATAAAGCAGAAAAGTTTCATTCAAAATCTAATTCTTTAACTACAACTTGAATAATAAACTGCACTTTGGCAAAACTCATATCATCTCACAAATTGCATCTAAAATAATATTTAAGGCATAATCTTATTCCGCTGAAGCTGGGCAGCTTTGGCTCATTTGGCAATACATTTATCTGGTGTGAACGTCCTGATTTTATTTGAACAAAGGAAAATAATAGTGAACCAACCACAACGAATTCCAAGGCAAAAAGGAATTATCCACAAAAACCTACAAAAATGAAGCTCTAATCTTACACCCCCTCTCAGCCACAACCGGAATTTTTGCATGTACCTTCGTCGTCGCAGGTGAAATCAACTAACTCAACTTCGGAAGTCACCTCATTGCATCAAAGTAATCATCTTAACAACGAAGGAGGCATTTAAAAACCTTGGAGAAACTGTTATAACTTCCGAAAGTATCCAACAGAAGTTTAATGTCAATGATATGATGTGTGTATATATATATATATATATATATATAGAACCCACCTGTAGGTCGTATGGCTGCCTTTGCTTGTTTGCTTTGTTGAGCCTCTCACCTTGTGCATATGTTCATGTAGATTTGAAGCACACTAACTGAGAAATCTTAGCGTTGAAACAAAGATCCTTGACATCCTCCTATCAAAGCTTGCAACAAAGATCTGCCTTTGAAGGTAAGAAATGTAGCTTTCCAATACGCCGCAGCACGCCGTCTTCTTGCTTGTAATAACCTGACCATTGACATCCTTCTATGATGTGGCCTAAGCTTGAGGCGTTACCCAGACGCACTTCGGGTCCTGAGAAAAACACGGTACAATAGTTTTAGAACAGAATTTAAATGATATTTTTCGGCATCGTCTTCACTGGAAAAAATTTAACAATGATATTTTTAAAATTGGTCGAAGAGGTGCTCACCTTCTCTTATCCGCACTAACGTTTTCAAACCGTGAGCATACTTCCTCACCCTATGGCGATGCCCGTCAAGACTCAAGATTAATCCTTAATAACGGAAAAATAATTACATCAGCGATTATGACTTCATGTCTGAAAAATGTTGATCAAGGTAGAAAGGATTATGCATAGGAAAAGGGCTCATCACTGCAGCCCAAATGCAGCTCTTGCAAAGATATAAAAGGCAGTTCTATCATCAATATAGACAAAAATTATCTAAGAAAGAATATACGTATTACTCATCTTCCATGGTCAGCTTGTCCCTTACACTACGATCTCTTAAGAGCTCATATTCCACCTGATACAATAAGGAAAAATTTGTAAACGCACAAAATACCAATCTCTGCGAAATGTTATTGGTTGGAGGGGTCTTCCGTTGCCGACGTGTCATCACAGTAGAGACAACATTCTACTTATATATATAGTATATATATATATATATATATTCTGGGAAAGTACCCAAGAATCACAGTAGGCAGTAACCCATGAGCTCCCATGACAATAAATCACCCAACTTGAAAAGGTAACGACGCTAAAATTATCAAATGCTCACCAATTATGAGCAGAATAAGTAAGAACCTTTCCATTAACATCATCAAACTCCACAAACCCAGACCACTTGAGAGACTCAGACTCAAAGAGTGGAAAACCAGCATCGGGTTGCCCTCTTCTGACGTACCTAACACAGCATAGAATTGTAATAAGTGAGTAGACAAAGGCGCAAAATATAAGCAGACACAATAAGTAGATGCCCGACAGAAGCCATACTCAATCCTTGTACTTCTGCTTTTAATAAACTGAAATTATCTAAAGCATAAACCGAGACAGTGATGAGCGAATCCTTATTTTGTTGTAAATAAGCTCTGTAACTTCATCGGGGCAGCCATTAAGATAGCATATCCTCTTGTTAGTCTCTGCAATCAAAAGTTAGCATACAGAAATTAAGAAATAGAAAATTTATGTGCAAGAATAGATAAAAATCTATGTTGATTGTTGCTAATTGCCTACCTCAGCTAAACGATCAACATGGGTTACTTTCTTTACATTGATTTAATCCAGCGAATGAAGATGAATCAATGCGTCATAAATGGGATTTTTGGAATAATGAATACCTTGGAATTGAAAGCGTTGTATGCGTGTGAGGCTTGTCATCTGTCATATAATATTTAAAAAAACGAACAGTCTAAAACGAACAGTCTCTTGATAATATGAACGCTGAACATCTACCATTTTTCCACTATTTAAAAACGAACAGTCTCTTGATGATACGAACATTGAATATCTACCATAATTGAATAGTTTTTTGGACTGTTCATTGCCTATTAAATGGGACAATGAATCGGATAAATACAATGTATATTTGTCATGCACATGCGAAGAATATGGACACATTAATCTGCACTGCCATATACATTCAACGAAAAAAAATCATCCTCACATTTTCCTGGGGGGGGGGGGGAATTTGTTGCCACGTGTCACCACAATAGGGTCACTATCCTACTTTTATAGTATATAGATTCTATTAAGGGTGATAGTGAAGGTAAACCATCAAATGATCTGTCAATAGGAAAAACCACTAACTACCTTACTTTTATTTAGTTAATTAATGTTCTATCTTTAGATTATGATAAATAATTTTTCATTTTTATATATTCAGAATATACAAATTAAATTTGAATTTAGATTACAATTTCTATTAACATTTCAAACTAAAATAACTTGAATTAGATATATTTATGTATAGCACACACATTTGAGTGTGCATAACGTACTAGTATATATTTATCGACCGTAACAACAACGGATGAGGGTAAATGGGCATTTCTCACCAAAATTAAATTAAAATTTATTCTGATAATGAACAAATCAAAATGACTTTTATGTCATGATTTGTCCCTTGTCCCTTGTGCGTAACTGGTCCATCACAATCCACCTGCGCCACTCTAATTTAGTTATATGTTGCTTGATATTTGTAATATTATTCAGTCAAAATAACATTTCAAATATCAGCTCTATCAAAACTAATTAGAGTGTCGCAAATGAAGCGTGGTGGACTTGTTACAACCTGCCATTTTCCTATTATACTTAATATGCATGTTATGACTATGATAGTTAATATTGATCATTAGCAACTTTTGTGCAGTATTACTTTTACTTCTTATTCAATATTTTTAGTATATTGGGTTTTTCATTCCCCGTGGATTGAGAGCAAAAAGACATCCGTTCAATATTAAGTATAGAAGAGAAGTAAAATGTGCCCTACCTCGCCATCGCCATTGAGAAAGAGAATTCATTAATTTTCATAGCTTCATTCCAAAACAAACACATGTGGTTGAAGAAGAAGAAGAAGAAGTATGGAAAATATTTTGATGAAGCTATTTATCAATATATATATATATAGAGAGAGACGTTTTTAGCCCAAAAAAAAAGTGGGAGGAGCGTGACCTTCTCTACGCGTCGTACTAACTCATGTGGTAGTAATATTATTGTAGTTTTTTTTTTTTTTTGAAAATGTAATATTATTGTAGTTGAGTAAACAGAAACACGGAAAGTTCATGCCATTTTTTTTTTGGGGCGATTCGTTGTCAGGCCCATGCAATTTTTAAATAGGGTATAAAACCATGTGAGAAATACTATAGTTTTAGGGACCAATTTCAGATTTTAAATTAGACTAAAGTTTATGTGCTGAAAATACCCTTATAAAAGACTATTATGAAGTGGTATCCACCGCGACTGTTCCGTTATCAAATTGCAATATATTGTTATCTGTTATCACATTGAAGTGGTATTGTAGACCCATGAAGTGGTACGTGTGAACAGTGAAGTGGTACTGTAGATCCATGAAGTGGTACTGGTGAACAGTGAAGTGGTACGGTAGATCCATGAAGTGGTACTGATGAACAGAGAAGTGGTACAACATTTGTAGACCCATGAAATGATACTGTTGACCAGAGAAGAACTGGTACGAGAGACAGTAGCATTTCATGGGTCTACAAATGTTGTACCACTTCTCTGTTCATCAGTACCACTTCATGGATCTACCGTACCACTTCACTGTTCACCAGTACCACTTCATGGGTCTACAGTACCACTTCACTGTTCACCCATGCCACTTCATGGGTCTACAGTACCTCTTCATGGATCTACAGTACCACTTCATGTACAGTCTATACCACTTCTTCATGGTTGCTTTGCACGTTTGAATAAGACGATGGCATGGTTCGTAATTTTTTTTGTTTATTATGGGCAAATATGTCTTTTTTCATGGTTTAGGTCCTTATTTCTAAATGAAACTTAAATTTAGGTACCTCTATCTATATGAAACATAAATAGGGCCTGAAATCAAAACCAAAACTACTAAATGGGCCTGACATGTAATTTCGTCTTTTTTTTTATTCAGTGCGTTAAATAATCATTCGAGCTTACAAAATTAAATTCGGTTGCGGCCCACGACTATTGCGAAATAAAATGACCTATAATCAAATTCAGAAATCCAACATAAAAGTCCATGTTGTATAGGTTGTTGCCACTAAATTTGTCAAAAGTATCTACATAATCGATTCGATGTGAAATTGAGTAGATTCATGCAGAGTTTACTCAGACCAAACGACTAGAAAATTTAAATTTAGATTAGTTCGATTAAACAGATCGTGATCTATCGAATAGTGAGTTTTGAGGCACTAATTGCGAAAGGATGAACGCCAACACGCCAAAGATTGCCAAATTTAGAGAATAAAAAAAGGCAGTGTAATAATCTATCACTATCGTCACATACATAGAATAATCAACGCACTAAATAGCCACATAGCATGGAAAAGAGTTAAGAAATAAGCAAAAAAAACCATGAGAAATAAATTAAGCTGATGAATTCTGCAAAATCCTCAAGCTAAGTTCGAATGGTTGTTCCATAGAAGAAATCGCTAAGGCAATAGTAAAAGTGATTCAACGTTTTATTCCTTGATTTAACAAGCGACGAAGAAACTTTTCTGCCATGACATCGATTTAGTCGGTGGACTTGAAGAAATGTTTGTGGAAGCAATTCTCTTAAGTGGCACTTGAAAATGTAAGTTACTAATCGCCAACGGTCAAAACACCAGTGACGAAGTAGGGTAGTTTGAGTGTGTGTAACTTCATACAGAGTGATTATCGTGACAAGTTATAACGTAGACCTCGTAGGGTAGTTTTTTCAGAACCGAACCACGTAAAAATCGCTTGCAATTTCAAATTTTTTAGTCTGTATTTTCGATATGAATTCGATACTATCGATTGTTTATCACTCAAGAAACACTGAAAGTATAAATCTACATCAAAGAACGAATCTTGGGCGGCTCGATTCTTAGCAAGAAGAAAAAGAAAAAACTACCTCGAACACATGGCGTTGAATAGCACGTGCCCGAGCATAAGGTCGACAAAGTACTGATGCCCGATTTCCCCGTCCCTCCATTTGGTCTTCGACGGCCCTCGGCCGTAATGCACGCCATCGTTGCACCGATTATCATAGTGCCAAGGAAACGTCATGTCGAAGTCGTCGACCACCTTATCGACGACTCCGTGCTTCCTCAGCTTGTCGAGCACCACTCCGTTGAACGCCTCCATCTTCTGGGGATTGAACGCCAGGCTGCGCGCGTACCCGCCCGTGGCCACCGTGGTTCGGTATATCACCTCGGGCGGCCTGAGACCCCTATCCCTCACACCTCCCACCACGCTCGCCCAGAACTCCGCCGCGAAGTCCGCTCCCTTTATGAAGTTTCGTATTGTCGGCCAGAAGACGCCGTCGTGTAGGCCCGAGTTCATGATGATCGTGTCGGGCACCGTTTCCATGGCGAAGTACGACTTTAGGGTTTCTCGGTACTTTGCGTCGATCAGGGAGTTCAGGCCCTGATACCAGAAAAATACCAAAAGCATTAGAAATAATATAAACTTAAAATATGATACACTGCCTTCGATATTAAGTCTTCATACTACATGGTATCGGAGCTTAGACCTGAAGGTCTTGAGCACGAATCCTCACATACTGGCCTTAATTCAAATTGCACATAATCCAAGGTTATATAAAAAAGAAATCAACCTACGCAAGCGGATACAAATATTCATAGATACAAATATTCATAGACTACCCACCAAATCAAAATGACACATCTAGAGTAGAGAAATCCTCATATACTACTCATTAAATCAAAATTACACATTTTAAGCTAGATAAGAAATAAACCTAGACAAGAACGGCTGTGTTGGAAAGTAATATATATGATACACTTTCTCCAAGCTTAGGCTATTAGGTGAAGTGGTCATTCGTACTATAGAAAATACAATTAGAAAAAATTCTATTAACTAAACCATGCCTGATAGTTCCCGGTGTCGTTCGGGTGTCCGTTGAAGACGCTGGTGAATCGAACGGACTGGGCCGGGTTCTTAGGGTTCTTGACGTTCCTATCGAAGATCCTCGTGACGAGCGACACGTCGTGCACGTCCAGTACGAAGTGCAATATGTTGCGTATGGTGTCGCAGTGGTTCGAGTCGCCCCACCAGAAGATCCATCGCCCGGCTAGGCAATCCCACGCTTCTTCGGCGGCGAACACCTTGAACGAGCAGTGGGCCGAATACACCCACCCGTTGCTCTCCAACGAGCCCAACGAGCCCGAGCACCACGGGCCCATACAGGGAAAGTCCGGCTCCTGGCATCTGTACCGACCGTCCTCGCTAATAACACAAGTGTCGTTCTTGGCGTGCCTCGTCCACCTCCCCGACCACACGTCCTTACCAAAATCAGACTTCTTATTACAGCGTTCGATACTGGGCAGCGAACATGATGTCTTATTACTCAACTCTACGGGGACCACGCGGAGAACCTTGTCGAACGCGAACCTCGGCGGCGAGAATTTCAAACCCTCGTAGTGTCTGAAGAGCAATACGATCGTAAGGTTGTATTTCCCGGCAAAGTTGGGATGGACTTGGAGGGAAATTACGTAAGTGCCGTTCCCGAGGTCCTTCACTGGGGGTCGGGATTTCCATCTCTCTCCCGAGAGGTCGGTTTCGAAGTAATCGCCTCCCAAGCAACGAGGGCTTCCCGAGTCGTCCACCGAACGGAACCTAATTTCGTAGATTTCGCCGGCGGAGAGGCCGACGGGGGAATCGGCGAGGTTTAGGAATTCGATGTCGACGGTTTTTTTCGAGTCGTTGCAATCTTTGCCGCCCGAAGCTAACCATCTCGACATGATGTGGGATGAGTAGTTGGCTTCGAAGACGGCCGTTATCCAAGGTATGATTTCCGAGGAGTCGTTGTTATTGGTCGTCGGAGATTCGTGATCGAAATTTCTTATTATTGAAGAAGATGGGTTGAAGCCGTCGATGGCCCAGACGATTAGTATTCCGAAGAAGAAACTTAGTACCGTGATCTTAAACCACCAATGGGTGATGGGGTTTATTAATCTTAAATAAATCCAGCTGAGATTTGCAGATTTCTCAGCCATCTCTGTGAAGGGCAAAAATAAAAGAAAAACTAGCTTGAACAGTCAGCGCAAAGGCAAGAAAAGGCCGAGGAACATATGTATATGTAATAACTTAAGGTCCTGACAAAACAACATTCTGGCTAATATATTGCTACAATATATACATACATCCAATTCAAAACACGCATATGTATAAATGCATATATATAATATATGTTTTCTTGAGGAAGGAAAGCAGCGTAAGCTATAAGTACCTTATTGATTCAAGAAGTTGACGAGGAAAGACCCGAATTTTGCAAACATGTATCTCAAGAGAGAGAACCTGGCACAAGAGTTTTGGTTACGATGGCTTTTATCGAGAAAAGAAAAAAGCCATCGTCCAAAGAGATTCAAGATTTATTTGATTGAAATTCTATTTCTTGAAGAAAATTTGGCAAACGCTGTTGCGAAAATACGTACGTATCATGTGCGTATATGTGAATAAGATTTCTCTATTTCAAGAGAAAAGAGGAAGATGATTATTGGAGGACGGGCATTGTTGTCTTTCAGAGTCAAGAATCAATGAGAGATATGCATTGTTATTGTTGCTATAATTGCTCCCACGTTATTGATCATGTTACCTTTCTATTTTTACATTATTCAAATTTTAAATTCCACATAGTTAAATTTGCTTAGCCATTATAAATATTGATTGTTCAGTCGGCGTTTAATTAATGGTTCATTAAAATGTCTAACCATAGTGCCATCCATCATTTATGAATCATCTAACTTCTTTCATCGACCTTAACCAGTGACAGAGCGTTAAGCCCATGAAATACGTAGATTTCATTTAACATCATCAATCATTAGGACAATTCTAATTTTCAGCGGAACTAATCGTTGTATTTGATGTAACATAGCCAATAGCCATACAGACACCGGCGGTTAACCAATCGAATTTAATCGTTTCAGTTTCATTGTTTTGTTTTTCGTTAAACCGGCCAAACACACACATATATACTAGTTTTATGCCCGTGTATTTCACGGGTGTAAACTATGTGTAATTAGTTTCCCAAAAACAATGTGTAATTAATATAACATTCTTGTATAACAATATTCATATAAGTAAACTATGTGAAAATAAAGTGTTTTCCCACTTTGTGTGTGGGAAGTTTTTCCATTATTATTTTAATTTGTTTAATATAATGAAAAAGGACACATGTATCAAGCAGAAGGAAACTACATTTCATTGTATATATAAGATTTTGCAATATAGGGAGAAAACATAAAATAGTTCTCGATGTTTAATCTATGACCAATTTGGTTCACGATGGTTCGCGTGGACTAATTTAGTCAGTAATATTGCAAATTTTGAATCAATTTATTCCTTCAGTTAGTATGACCTAATTTTACGAAAAATGACGTGTGTCGACATGTGATGGAATGGTCACACTTAAAAAATCATAATTTAACATTAAAAAAAAGGAAAAAAACTAAATTGGTCTCACGTTTTCAGACAAAATCTTGGCCGTCTAATTTGGTTCAATAAGGAGAGCTCGTAAGTTGCAATGGTTCGCTCAAATTAGAGCTTTGTTACAAAAGTTGTTTTGTGAAAGAAATATGTAGACAACCTACGATAGAGCAAGGCACGTCTAAGTGAATAGTCGAGAAGATAAATAATGCGGTGAAATATTAAGGCCGTGACCGTGTTTTACAGTTCGATTATGATAATATAAAAAGGACTATTTTCATTAGGTTAAAATGAGTCTTACTTATGTTTAATTTACCGATAACTGAACAATTAATACATAATTTCGGTTTCTGTTCGGTAATTTGAATAATTGAAAATTTCTAAATTTTGGATATAGTAGTGAAAATCGAATCAATTTTTTTCCGGGCGGAATTCAGTATGAATCGTCTTTTCCATTTCAGTTGGGTCGGGTAACCGAACTTCAAACAGACTAACCCTGATTTATGGATATAAATGCAAATCAAATGGACTTCCATTAATAATAACATCCATAATTTCGTGTTATGACTCTTATTTTTTTTGTTGATATTTGGAGATTTACGAAAGGAATAAGTAGTATAAGAGATGAGATTATGAAATACCTTGACCTACCTATGTAATATGATTTTCCCTTTTTTTCCATAGTAAAATAAAACAAAGTCAGTCCTTTTCAATGTAATATATTGCTTATCTGCTATTTCATGTCGTAAGCCAAAACTTTTGGAGGAGTAATCTTATATAATCTGCTTTAAATGGATATCAAATTTCTCTCCATCGTTGACTAGGAGACTGTCACTGAAGACATACTTTTTGTACGTTAAAATCTATCCAGGTTGACTACTTTTCATTTTTATCATCTCTATCAATACTTTTTACAGTCCATTCACGCAATGCATGTAATATATCTCAGATATTGTGTAAAGTCGCACGATTTTATGAATCACCTACAATCACACATATATATGTATATCAGTTTGTTTCTTCAATTCACTTGCAAGCTCCCTCAAAACTCCCTCAATATCTCCGACATCCTAGATAATTAAGGTCTGTCAAGGTTCAAGAAATTTTTAGGATTCTCAAACTATTATTGTTCTATATTTGTAGAATATATATAGATAGTGTATATTAGACATGCATGACCCCCGATTCGAAAAACATAACCGAACCGAGTGGTCAACGGCTAAACGGTCTCGGTTTGTAGGTTTTTTAAACCGCAAACGACCAATTAATTTCTTAATAGTCCGTTAGAATATAGCTTGGTTATAACCGTCTAGGGAATGTTATGCTAGTCGAAGCCGTTAGTTCTCGATACGAAATTTCATTTTTTATTTTTCCTAGCCAAACATCATCATATAATATTTTACTTAATCCTTTTACTAGCAGGTCGTGGTTACCAATTCAGAAGTAAATGATGTATTCACTCTCAATCACCGCCGCGAAGCCATCCCCGCGAGTCTCCCTCCCTTCGAACCCTAGCGAGAGGTTCGAAAAACGCAACCATAAATTAGCGTACGAAAAAAACAAAGTAGCCGTCGTGTTGGGCGCCACGGGCACAGGAAAATCCCGACTCTCGATCGACTTGGCAACCCGATTCCACGGCGAGGTCATAAACTCCGACAAAATGCAAATCTACGAAGGCCTCGATATCATAACCAATCGAATCACAGACGAAGAAAAGCGCGGAATTCCCCACCACCTTATGGGAATCGTGGGCCCCGACGAGGACTTCGACTCCAACGACTTCGTAAAGTGCGCGCTTGACGCAACAAACCTCATAACCGAAAGGGGGAAGTTGCCCGTTATAGCGGGAGGATCCGTTTCGCTCGTCAGCGCGCTTATTCTCGAAGACTTCGAATTTACGTCGAAGTACGATTTTTGCGTCTTGTGGGTCGACGTTCGCATGGACGTTCTCGATTTGGTTCTTTCGAAGAGGGTCGACGAGATGGTGAGGCGAGGGCTGGTCGAGGAGGCTCGGGAATTTTTCGACCCCTTGGGAGATTATACGCGCGGGATTAGGCGCTCGATTGGTGTTCCCGAGATGCATGAGTTTTTCGAGATGGAGTTTTCGGTGGAGGACGGGATTAGGGCTGAGATTCTCGAGTCAGCGATTGGGAGAATTAAAGGGAATACGAAGGAGTTGGCGCGTCGGCAGGTGGATAAGATTGTGCACCTCGGGGAAAAATTGGGGCGCGGAATTATTCACCGCGTCGACGCGTCGGAGGCCGTGGCGAAAGGTGGCGGTGCATGGGAGAGTGTGGTTGTTGAGCCATGCATGAACGTGTTGGAGAGGTTTTTGAGGTGAAGATAGTCGCTTTTTAGGGCGAGAAGTGGTTAGGGAGTAGTTGGATGAGGATGTAATAAATAATGGATCATTGTAATAATAATAATGTTAATAAAGGTAATAATGATAAAGAGTGTTGTAATATGAGTTAATCTGTCGTTGTGAGTTGTGACGATGAAATCTGAATCCCGTAAAAGAGGAAAAGAAATATATATGAAAACAATCGTTTTTTAAGTATGTCAGCGAGATTCTATAAAGGTGTTGAAAGCTTTCGTTGACTTAATAATTAAGAGTAATTACGAGATGACCTCAGTCCTCAAGTAAGGACACGTTTGCTATCCAATATTAGGTCAGATAATATAAATAATAACAGATAATAGTTTGTTTGGTTTCTCCATTCTTTCCCGAAATTAATTAATCAGATAGTGAAGCCCGATATAAATAAATTGGATGTATGGAGTAAGATAAATTATCTTGAGCTTACTAAATAAAATTATACTGGGCCTTTATTATGACCCTATAACCAAACATAGCAGAACAAACACGAAGAATGTTCTTTGGAATTGGGGCTCTATTTCTATATCCGTCGTCACTTCTCGTTCGTCGTCCGTATCACTGCAGGTCCCTCGTCCCCGTCCGCCATTCGTTTCTCTATTTTTGTTGCTCGTCTGTGTTCTCTGCAGTAGGTGTTCGTAAGTCCATTGTTGCTCTTCGGTAAATCAGTGTGTTAATATAATCTCTGTTACCTTTCCCATTGGTAATATAGTGGTGATGTTTCGTTTTCAGGAAAGTTCGTTGTTCGATTGTTCATAATGTAAAAAAATCAGAATGATTTTTTCTTTCTTTTGATGAGTTGTAGCCACGGAGATTACGTTGTGGTAAATCGAGTGGTCCTTAAAATCAATTAGTGGTAGGAGGAGAAAGCCTCTTATATATACTGATTTGAAGAGCTTGAATTAACCAATTACCCTATACCGACTATGTAGTCTGTAGGAGCCTTGTAGTCGATATCCGCTTATAATAAATAGTAAACGAGAAAATAACAAATCGAAATGAGGTACGGGAAATTTGTTCATGCTATTGATGTCCATTGTACAAAAACATAAATGATAAATGTTAATATGTTCGAATCAAAATAAACATATATAAAACTAAGCCATGATATATTTTCTTCAAACTAAAAATTTTAAACGATCATATAACATGGTACACTGTAGCTTAGGCCGGAAAATCAAACGAATTCTCACTACAACTTATTCAAGAAAGATACTCACATAAGGCTAGAGGAGAAGGAAATCAGTACAGACATGACGGGCATGTTGAAAATAAAAAAAAATATATAAAATACGATAGACTTACTTCAAAGTTAAACTTTTAGGTGAAATGATCATTTAACATTGTTACAATTGCATTTACACGACCTGTAACATCGGAAATTATAGGGGCAAAAGAAAGCTCACGACACGGACCAAGGAAATGCATTCCAAATGGCTTTCTTTTGCCCCTAAACTTCCAAAGTTAGAGGGTCGCCTTGAGTGAGATTAACAGTGCTTTGCTATCGCAAATGAGAACTAAGAAATTGTGTTCATATGATAAAACGTCTCCTAGAGGGTTTCCTTTATATTGCATGCATGATATGCCTTGGAAATTTTTATGTACGGTGTCGTTTATTGCAATTTTCCTCTTGCTGTGGTGGGGATGTTAGAACGTTGGTGAACGGAAAGAAAATTGCATTGATTATAGGTTTCATGTGATGATAATAATGCTTTATAATAATGAAATGGAGATAAGCTTGGCAGATTGACAATTAATTTGATCTCCTTATCTATTGGTCTGAATTAAATTGGAGTTTCTTAAGTACTTAATGTTGAATTTAACTTCAAAATCTTAGTATAAAAATTTTAGTGGATTTTTCAGTTGTTTACTATTCTTTTACCCTGCATGGAAAATTAAAATTGTGAGTATAATCATGATTAAACCTTGATATAAGATGTCAAATGGAAGAGTGTGAAATACCAAAACATGCGTTTAGATTCCAATAAGTAATAATTGTACAAAAGACAATGGAGGCTAGAGAGAGCTAGAGTGAATTTGTTAAAGAAATGAAAATTTTAAGGTATTAATTTCAGAAACTTGAATGATGCCGTCGAAAACTGATCTACCACACGAATTGGCCAACGAGCTTCTTCCCGCCTTTACTTCGCCGCGAGTTATGCCTGAGAACTACGAAAACAGGGTAAGGGTGGGGGGTCGTTTGCCCTCTTGCCTAGGTCAAGAGGGACGAGGGTGTTTTCCATTTTCCAAGAAATGATGCAAAAAAATGGTGTGAAGTGATAAAAATGTTTAAGTGAGTAGTAAAAATGGCAGAGTAACGGTATGAATATCTAGATGCGTACCTTAGGGATGTTTGGTGATATTTATAATGTACCCACCTCGGACGGTTTTTGACGGTTTCTGCCCACGTTCCGTGTTTTCCGGGCTCGAGTTCACTGCCACTTTCCATCTCCCCACGATCCCACGTTCCTCTGGCTCGTTCGGCCCTCGGCGGCGTAATGGGATCGTGGCGGTTCCGTGCTATGGAGCCCCCCTTATCTGGGGAAACACCCATTATCGGCTTCAGGATGAGATCCCGAGGGGCCGCGCTCCCTTTCCCTGGAGGCGCTTCTGGGTGCCTCGGCCACATGTTTCCTCGAGGAATCTACCCGAGGGTGTTCCAGAAGCTCCCCTATGTTTAACTTTCGAGGAATTCTCCGGTGATCCCGAGGCGTTTCGCTGTAGGCTGTCTTTTAATGGGCTCGGGGTCTTGCTTGTAAAGTTGCTCTGATGGGCTTGAGGCTCTGTTGAAGGGTCTTCCTTTGTGCAGGATGATTAAGTTAGTTAAGACCGGTCGGTTATTTTGCCGCGGAATCGGTGAAATCCGAGGGTAACATTGAACTTTCCCAACAAAAATCAACCAATGAATAAAAAAGAGCGAAAATCAAGTTTGTCTTAAGACATTAGTTCTTTTATCATTAGGGGAAATGCCTTGACCATCTTCCTTGGTTTAGGAATTATCTAGAAACAAGGAACTATCTCTAGAATTTCATTTAGGATCCAACGGCTAAGGAGGGATTAGGGACCGTCCATTTTGTTGTTATTTTGCATACCAACTGACAAGGTAAATTATCTAGAAATTATTGTCACTACTATTTCCAGGTCGGTCACAGATCAGCAAAGCTTTGGTCCATTTGCGTTATTATTCTCTCCCCAAAACACAAGCAAAGCACATCCATCTTTGTCCACATTCAAGTACAAGACAAATTACAGTACAAAGCTTCTTTGGGCAGAACAAAACCAATTCCCATGTCCAAACCTTGATAAGTCATTCCATTACAAGAAAGAACAAACACAAATAAATACTTTATTACCACGATAATAAACTCAACATAGACACAATAAAACTCATGAAAGTAACCCCTTTTACAGGACATAAACTAACATCATCATCTTCCCAACTACTAAAAAACAAACCTTTATCTATAACCCTTATTAACAAGGAAGCTGACACACGACACACTGATAAAAACTAAGAAGACCAACATGAAACTCATACTTAGACATCTGAACGCTTAAACGATTAAACTCGGAACAAATCGATGATCCTTGATGATCCCTATCCGTGTTTTTTTGAAAAAATACCAAACACAGATAGGTATATCAAGAACGAACAAAGAACCCCAAGTCAGCCCAGAAAGCGATTATTGAAATAGCTGCAGACTCTTAAATTAACTATCATACATAAGTTAAAAGGACTTAATACCAATTACCAACGAAGACCCATAAGCTTAAACTCCTCCATTTTCCCTGCTATGACTTCGATTGGACTGAGTTATTACACCTACAAGCGAAGGAGACGCTTAAGAGTCTCCGACGCATCGTCTGAAGATTCTTTCCTACCAAAGAAAGACGGCAGCGGAAGGGATCGTGGAGATGGCGAGATCACGAAACCCGACCCGGCGTACACGTCGGCGACCTTGATTTTACTCAATCCGATGAGTGCTTGGTTCGAATTGAAATTAGGATTGGGGTTAATTTTGGGGTTAGGGTTAGGGTTTTCAGATCTACTGCTAGTGAAAATAGAGGTCAACGGCTCGCCTCTCTTCAAAATCGTCACCTGACCAGTCATCGGAGGTGAGGCGACGGTTGCGCCGCCGCCGGAAATCTGAGGAGGAGACTTGGGAGATTTCTTGATTCTCTTCTTCTCATGCTTTGGGGATGCGTTGAAGGGTCTGGAATCAGCCTTCTTTTCACTTGTGCTGCTGGGTTTCTTCCGATTTACGGTCGGATTCGGCGCGCCTTCGCCGGCGGCTGGGGGGTTTCGCCGCCGATGAAACGGCGACGGGTGACTATTGTGGTACCTGTTTCTCAACGGATCTTGCGGCCGTAAAACTTCTACTGCCATTTTTTTCTTAGATCTAAGGAAAGAACAGAAAAAATAATTACAGATCTTTGCTAGAGAACCTAAAATTTACAGGGATGAGCTACTTTTGTTCATAAACACGGCGGCTGTTAGCCTATTACTAAAGGAATTGAGGGTAAGGAGATTGAGATATACGGCTGCAAGAACAAGCTGGGTTTATATAATCTCAGCTGGAGAAGAAACGTGGCAGGGTTCATATTTATCCTGAGAGCCAATAACTTTATAGTTTTAGCAGTTGAGCACCTTATTTATCAAATATTATCATATAGTCCTACATTTTTTTTACAACCCTTGCAAAGAAAGTGTTCTAAAATTATTATCATATCTCTTTTTTTATCCATACTTAAACGATTTAAAATCTTGCAATGTCATAACAAGGTTGTGAAATAATAACCGGCTTTTGATGTTCATATCTTTATGAAATTAGTCAATGAGATGATAAATAAATTTTTATGTTTAAGTGCTCGGTTAGAAATACACTAGGCGAGAATTACCGAATTTATTCAAATGGGAATTACAAAATAAAAGTTAATTGGCAGAAATTCATGCTTCTACGTGCTGTAAAATTATTACTAATTTAAGGAGTAAGAGATTTCACATATCAAATCTCTTTCATTGATACCTCTATTTATAGGTTTGGCGTAGAATATTCATTATTGACATTAAATGTCACTACATATACAGAAGATTGTAGTGAGTTACACGATATAATTGAGATAGATACGTAAGAGATAAGATCTCGGGAGTATGGTAAACATCCACTTCAATGGTTTATAAGCTAATTTCTTTGTATATATTGGAAGTATATATTACTTTATTTTAACCACATCGACAATTTTGAAAGGTTCTCGTAAAAATGGCCCTACATAAGTCTATGTTTCTCTAGATAAAAATATGAGCTTCTGAATATTATGGTATACTTTCAATTGCAATTCAACAAGGTGCTTTGATTCTAAAATCTCCAATTGTTTAAAATTCAATAACTCGAGGGACTTGTTTTAAATTCTACACACACACATGCCCGATAGAACAATTATCGCAAGTTTCTGGACCTAAACGCAATATCACCTGAAGCAAGTTGCCAAGGATGGTTCTGACCGACCTACTAAGAGACGCGTGATGTGAGTATTAACAAATTAATAGAGAAAAAATAATAAATTCACTTAATAATAATAATTTCTGGGAAAGTGATAAGGAAGCTGGGCCGCCTTAATTGATTAGGAGAGCGTGTTAACGGAGTCTAATGATCGTTAACTCGCCGTTAAGTCTTTGAAACAACACATTTATCACTTATCAGTACTGATTTTTGATTTCTAGAGATAACGCCGTTAAACTCTTGGCCTGTTCAATTCGTTGAAAACTTCTGTTGACCACGTACACGTGTGCCACCCAAGACGTACGTTGTGCCAAATATTGTTTGTTGTATACAATTTAAGAGATAAATAATGACATTTTATTATAGAATTCTCGAAAGACAAATTATTGCCCACTTTATATAATACTAAAAAGGACTCTCATGTTGACCAAAAGTTGTATTCAAGTGGCCTGGCCAGTTTATCAGATAATGTCTATTTGTTTGGGACTTTTTTGGCTACTTAGAGAGTTTATTCTTTTCAATTATTAAAACGGAATATTCACCACGATAAAACTCTTATATACTTATCATATAGAAAAACTTTATGATCCAACGAAACAGGCCATTATCACGACAAACAAAACAACATATATATTGAGTGAATAAAAACAAAAAAAAAAAACATATTTCGTAGATATTATGAAAAAAATCCCCTACCCGGTCAATTCTTCGCCTGATATAACATCACGCCAATTAATGTCCTCTCAAAGATAAATTAAAAATACAAATACAAAGTTAAACTCTCCTACAATAACTCTCCAAAGCATTACACACCGATATAGTGTGTCCGCTCTGCTTCCTCAAATTTGGATGCAGAGAAAAATAAAACCCAAAAAAAAAAATAACTCGCACAAGAATATCCAAATAATAGGGGTCAGCAAATGATGTAATTTTCTAATTCTTTTCCTTTCCATTGCATCCCATAACTACAAAAAATTAGAAAAATTCCTAAACACTACTAACTACCTTTTTCATTCATTGCCTCTCTTCTCCGAGCCAATCGCAAGTGTCGCCGTGCTCGACGGGCGAGCCCGGGACGTAAGAAACGAAGCCCCGCCCGCCGAAAACGGGTCGCATGAACGAGTCGTCGAACTTCCTCCAATAGTAGTGGGCCGTTCGCGAAGGCATGTTCAATAGCATGCGTAGGCTCGAGGGACGGGTGACTCCTCCTCCTCCTTTTCCTTCTCCTCTTCCTCGATTTTCTTCCGAAGGATGTGTGTACCCATTTCCCGAGAGTAGGAGCTCGGCGTCTGAATCTTGGCCCTCGCCGAGGAGGGGAACAGTGAACGACTTCGGAGAGGCCGACTCCGAAGATATCATGCTAGACGAGTGCTTGTGCGAATTCGGCGTCAGGAACCTCACGAGGGGTTTCGTCATGACGCCAAACACCTGCGTGAGAAGGCCAGCCTAGGCGTAAGGAGAAAAAAATACGTCGAGATTACTTGTCCCGCGTTGGGGAAATTAACTTGGACTTCAGTATGTAAGGATCGAATGGTCTTCCTATAATGGTGGGCTTTTTTTAGGATGGAACCCTCAATTTTAACATGGTATCAGAGCTAGTTTGGTCTCACGTTTGTTTGACTAACAACCACCGAATTTTGATATGCTCGTCCACGTGTTAGGCTCTGAATCGTGCCACACGTGAGGAGGCGAGATTATTTATATAAACATTTGGGAAGTTAACTTCGACTCGATCAGGGCCGGATTTGGGCCTGTGCAACCAGACCTACAGCACAGGGCCCCAAATCCGACCCAGTGTAACATAGGGCAAAATTATTTTATTATAATATAAAGGCCGAAAAAATTATTAAAAAACCCAAATTTTTCTAAAATGGCCATATAAGAGACAAGATCCAATGAGACTCCACTCCGTTTCCCATAATATGGCCCTATTTTATGGCCCAAATTACATAATTAATAAATGTGGGCCTTAAAAAATTATAAAGAAGATTTAAATTTATATTTATTTTATATTCAATTTGGGCGTCCCTATAGTATATGAACCGGGCCACATAAATTGAAAAACCGGCCCTGGACTCGATGTAAAATTAAATGGGTGGTTTTTTGGATGGAACCCTCAATTTAACGTAAAATGTGCTAGAACAACGCCTATCTGTGGTTCGTGTGATTTGGACAATAATCTCATGGTGTGTTTGGTTCAAAGAAATTAGTGAGGAAAGGAAAAGAAATGGAAAAATAAAATCATATTTTGTGTTTGGTGCATTAGAGAAATAGATGAGGAACATAAATAAAGGAAACCTTTAGTTAAGTGGTGAGGAAAGTGAAGGAAAAGCTAGTAAAAATCGTTCTCTCTAGTTTTCTTTTTCTCACCGTTTTCCTCGATCCAAGCACACCATCAAGGTTCGCAGGTCATTTGGATTACTGAGACAAGGCTTTTTTTTTTGCGAGTGTATAATTATGCAGAAATAGCGAAAGGTAATTCTTTTCTCTTACCACGTTGCTAAACAAGACGACGGTAATGGTGCTCGTGATGAGCATAGCGTTCCCTCGTAACTGCGTGTGTCCTTCTCTTGTGAACTGAGCAAAAAAAGGAAGAAAAAAAGAGACGATTTGACGATACGAAATTTAGTTTCGTCGTCGAATCTCAATCCATTCCAAGGGTTCGTACGTACCTGATTGTAAGCCAGGGCCATTGAGACAGCGCCGCGCATAAGACCGGCCCACCATATCGTTACCTAAATCGACACGAAATAATTTTTTTGGTAAGAATTAACTTGCTAGAGTGGAATCACCGTAAGCGTAAGTTTTATAGATAACGAAATCCCGTACTTGCTTCTTGAAATCGATTTTCTCGTTGTGGGAGTTCTTCGTCAAGTTAGCCAAGAACGACAGAGGGAAAACGAAAGCTGCTCTTCCCACTAGTATCAATCCAAGAAGTGTCGCGCTAACGGAAGCGCACGATTTTGGGCTGGAAAAAAAAACACAATTGACGACTGAGCAAAAAAAAATTCATATTACAACTGCTCAAAACTTTTCTGAACTCGGGACGAAAATGCAGCACCTGTCTATGACGACCTTCCATTTCTCGATGTCGAGAGCATCCATGCCAACGTAAAGAAAGATGAACGTTTCCGCGACGAATGACAGGGACGCAAAAGTGTGTCTGGAAGGACATATTTATCTTTTAAAAAATAAATATTCGAGCAAAATGGAGGGGAAAAATAAGCGCAGAAGTCGTCGTCGTACTTTGTCGTAACCCTAGAGTTCTCCGTAACGTTATGCCACGTGTAGTGAGACATAACGATCCCACAGAAGAAAACAGTGAGGATGCCGCTTAAATAGAATAGCTGCGATAATTGAAAACAAAAAATAACGTCACTCAATCGGGTTTTTCTCTTAATATTTTCATGACAAACATTAGGCGAACTGTAAGAACGAAACTCGCCTCAGCTAACACGTATGAAAGGTAAGCCATGAGCATCATAAGGGCAACCTCACGATCCGTAGAGTGCCTGAAAAACAAACCGTACAAAAAAGATCACTTAGCAAAGATCATCGTTTGTATACAGCGAAACGCAACATTTTACCTTCCAAAGTAGAGCTTCTTCATGATATACGCGCTAAGCAATCCAATCTACAATAAAAACACAAAAAAAAGAGACGTAAAAAAAGGAATTATTAAGAAACGAAGGAAGAAAAAAATAGACGACTTACTACAACTCCCAAAGCGGTGCTCGTAAGAAACAGATAGAAGAAATTCCCGACGAGCTGAAGGACGACAGCTGTGTTTAGGTGCGAAGGGTCGAAATCTTGGATTGCGTTGAAGAGAACAACCGAAGTTGCATCGTTCACAACGCCTTCTCCGAAAACGAGGCTGTACAGTAAAGGCGTCTCATCCTGATTTAGCACCTAGTAATTGCGCGTTTTTGAAACTATTAATATTGTAACAAATATAAAAATCGACGTCGAAATTAATGCTATATTAGAAATCGGCGGGTCTTTCCTAAAATCAATTGGTAATAGGAGGGAGAAAGCCTGAAATATATAGCGACTTAAAGAACTTGAATTATCCTATGTGAGACAAAGCCCAATTTTTATAATCTCAACATATTAGCGCCTTTTAAATAAGATCAATTTGTCAGTTAATGCAACTGCAGCGAATCGCTTACTTACCTGTAGAGTGCATACCGAATCTGTTGCAGCAAAAATGGCGCCAATCGCTGCGAAAAAAAAAAGGCGCCAAGCGAATAATATCAAGTGGATTCGGTAAAGAATCTAATTGTAAATATATGTAAGAGGAGAGAATTTCGAAGAAAAAGAAATGATACCGAGATAGTCTTCGATTGCTAGACCTACATCCATTTTCTGGAAGAAGGTAAAAGCGCCTGGGGAAAAAAATGAAATCAATCACCCGTAAGAAGGAGCGCCTTTTGCGCTTTCATCCGAGAAATGAAAAATATTAATATACCGAAAGATATTATGGCGAAAGATATGAAGGTGCCAACTGCTCCGAACAGCGTAATGGTCATGAAGTTGCGAAAGAATTGCTTCTTTTTCACCTGAAACCTGATATCGGAAAGCAAATCGGCGCGATAATATTGAGAAAAAAAAAGTAATTCTATGCGCTAAAATCAAATAAACACATTACCCCGCGTTGAAGATGATCGGCGGGAGAAGGTATATGAAGAAAAGGTCCTCACTGAACACCAAAAGGTGCGAGCTTTTTCCTCCGCTCGTCACCAAGATTAAAACGCCGGTGCAAAGCCCCTGTAATAATAACGTAAAAAAATCTGAGCATAAATTATATATTGTTTCGTTTTATTTCGTTTATGATCGTAAATAAAAAGACTTACTATTATGAGAGCAGTGATTGATTCGTTCATCCACCGATTCTCCTCTAGCAGATGGCCGATCACAATGCACGTGCAAAGCAGAGTGGCGAACATTGAGATGGCGACCACCGAGGCGTGATCCGAGGTTGTAAGAATTTTTTTTTTTTTTTTTTTTTTTTTTTGGAGACCCGGGGAACCCTGGCGGGCCAGGTAAACCCCGAGGGCCGACCCACTACCTGCTAAACAGGCCGACCGGTTCAAACGCACATGTGTGGGCCCATGTGGGACAGGCTTGAGGAAATGTTGATGGGAGGGTTCGAACCCACGACCTCTCCCTCATTACCCCAAGCACCTCAGTGTTGGCTGCCGTACCACCAGACCAACACCTCATTGGCGAGGTTGTAAGAATTACGTTCAAATTTTCGACCACTGCCCCGAAATCTACGACACCCATTTTTCTTTTTCTCGAAAAATTTTCGCTAATACCTAATGAATTCTACATACATACATCAAAGATTAGGAAGAAAAAAACCATGTCTTTATGTCTTGGCTAGTTAGGATATAATTAGTTAGTAGTACTTATTATGTAAGAAAGACATTAATCACAATTTCTACTTTTTGCACAATACAAACAAACAGCTGAGGCTCGAGAAATAGGAAGAAGTAAACACATTTCGAACCCTTTTAAATCTGATTGTTACTTTTTACCACAAACACATTAAGAACATAGGCATAATAATCCTATACAGAAATGTAAAACGAGAAGGAAAGAAAGAACATTTCGGAAAGCTTCAGAATAAAGAAATTAAGAGCGTAAAATTACCTGCGAAGAATAAAATATCTGACGAAAAATAGCCAAATTGGTCGATGCTTTTTTTTTCTTCTTCTTTTTTCAACAAACACGGATTTCAGAATCCGTGCTTTGTTCTATCGCAATCGAAAAAAGTTGAACGTCGGGTAGCAACGTCTAGGAATGTAAGACAAAATTGTGTGTAGTTTATTTATGCTTTTTTTTTTTTCAGGAAACAAATGTTCGCCTACGGAGAAGAAACACGGATTGTCTGGGAAAGAAGAAAGGTGAAAACTGTTTTTTTTTTCAGAGAATTTTTTTTTCCAACAGGATTAATGGTGCTCAGACACGAGAAAATTTTGCGGGGACGTGTGTTTGTTCGTAAAAGCTCTTTATGGAGAAATAAATGATTATTATTTATTAATATATTTATAGAGAGAAGGAAACTGTATGTGAGTGTGAACGTCGTATTGTAATAAAGAGAGTGAGTAGGATGACGGAGAGAAATTACACTATGCATCTCGTTCTTTATGATAACTACAAATTAATCCTTCTTTTTTACTTTTTTAAACTCTCTCAAGTGTAAATTAATAACTTTCTTAGTAATCTATTATTTGGAATCAAGGATGCTTTCAACTAGGGGTGAAAACGAGTCGAGCCGCTCGGTCAAAGCTTGATTCGAGCTCGGTCAAAATCGAGCTCGAGCTTCGAGCCAAACATATCTGGGCTCGCATATCGAGCCCTTATCGAGCCGACAATTTATTTTTAATAAATTAAATATTTTATGTTTTATATTAAAAAAATTATTTTATTTAATAATATACCGAACTCGAGCTCGAGCTCGAATCGAGCTCAAATACCTAACATGACACTAAGCTTATCGAGCCGAGCTTTAACGTTTTTAACGAGCCGAGCTCGAGCCCAGTAAGCCTTAATCGAGCCGAGCTCGAGCTGAGATATGTTTGAGCTCGGCTCGGCTCGGCTCGTTTATACCCCTACTTTCAACTAAGTCATATAAATTCATGAAGTAAGTTGAGTGCTTAGTTAAAGATAGTTTCAAAATAGGGAGCACAATATAAATATATATTTTGTGGGTGCTGTCTGTAAATATCCCTACATAAATGAAGATTTACTGTACTTTGCAAGAGAAATAGCAAAAGTCACGGATAAGACACGTGGAGTGTGTTGAACACAGGCTTTTAAATGTCTGTCCGAAGATGTTGATGCCATAGGACTAGGGGTGGTTCGGTACGGTATACCGTACCAAAACTGTGATATCGTATATCGTACCGAAATTTCGATATCCAAAAAAGTCATACCAATGCCATACCAAAATTTCGGTATACCTTAAATTTCGATACGGTATCATACCGAAATTTCGGTATGGTATCGGTATCATACCTTCTATACCATTCACACGGAGGGTTTTTTACCATGCATGTCTCGTAACTCGTTAATTCGTTGTTTTGGAATTTTTAATCAATTCAAACTCCTTAGGCCCCAATAAGATAGATTATTAATACCAAAATTTTCAAAATAAAAAGATTTTTTAACCTTAAATAATTTACATATTTTAGTCAGTCTCCTTAGTAAGACAAAAAAACTTTACATAACCACAAAATACAACTTTATATACAGATTAATTAGAACGAAGCGGCTATATTTAAAAATTAGTGAAGATTAACAAAAAGTAATTGCATTGCATCTTCACGCTTTCAAAATCCTGAAAAAAAAACATTAAAAAGGCAAAAATTAGACGTTACTTGAGTTATATAAGTAAAATATGGGTGGGCCTAATCTTAGAAAGTTGTGTATAAGTTAATAACTTATGGGCTAAATAAGTTTATGAAGATCCTTAATTTGTCATTTTATATTTTTTGAAATAATATAATATATGTAAGTGTGTATATATATAAAATATATTAAAAATTTTAGTATTTTCGGTATTCGGTATAATCGGTATACCTAATTTTAAAAACTTTCATACCATTACCGTACCGAAATTTTCGGTACGATATCATACCTTACCAAAAACTTCAGTATACCAAAATTTTCGATATTTTCGATACGATTCGATACGATAAGGACGGTATTTTGGTATTTCGATATTTTTCCCCAGCCCTACATAGGACCATATTGATGCATTTGTAACGTTACATAAATTTTAAATCTTGATAATCGACTTTAAACGATATAGTTTTTTAGTGAAATTAAGGAAATCATTTACGCTCCTAACTTTTTATATATTTCGAGACATTTGAATGCATCATACAAACTAATCATGGCCAAATTAAAGCCTGATACATTGTAATTATGGGAAACTAGTTTATTACGGGTGCTTGCACGAGCCAGTAATTAATTATAACTTTTCTCATAATAAATATAAATAATTATATTGGTGAGCCATCGACAACACTTGGTCAGTTTAGGGATGTCAACGGGGCGTCGAAGGGGAATCCCCATCTCCGTTCCTGCTAATTAAATGGGGAAAAAATAGCCCCCGTCCCTCCCCATCCACGCGAATTATATTTAGATAAAATAATTATTTATTATATAATATAAATTGGAGATAATATTTATATATTATTTTAATTATTATTATAATATAAAATATATTTAATATTATTTTTATATTATAATAATATTAATATTAAAATATTATATAGTATTAATTTTAGATATAAAAATATTAAATAAATACTATATAATCCCCGCCCCGCCAACGGGGATAAAAAAATCCCCATCCCCGCCTCGCAGGGACGGGGAATCCCCGCCCAATTGACAAGCATAAGTCTTTTGGTAAGGAAGATGTGTTTAGATGGTATTTGATTTAGTTGTGTTTAAATAATGGAGAGTATGAATTTTACGGTGTTCGGTTGATGAATTTAAATACTTATTTCGGACGGATTTGATAGATGATTTTAATTGGTTTTAGGTTTAATTAAATTCTTACCTATATTTTGAATTTAGTATATTATAAATAAAGGGTAATTTTGTCATTGGTAACCGGGATTAGCTAAAGGTAGGGGAGATGTAGCTTTAGCTAATATTGTATTGGAGGTATTTAGAGGGTATTAAGAGAGTGTTTATGTATTAAAAAAATCTATCTAAATAAAAAGAATAAAACTGGACAGACGTAGTGGAGATTTAATGATTTTTAATTAATAAATTAAAAGGACACATGACATATTTCTAGACAACCTACATTTCTATAATGATATAAGATATAATTAGAGTTAACTCCGCGGACTATGTTTGATAGTTGTATAAATTGGATTTCTCTTTTGTTTGGATTAAATCTATAGCTCATTGTATGAGAGCCTCTACTAGTTTTAGCATTTGTTATTTGAGCAGTTTACTTTTTTTTTATTATTATTAATGAACGAATATGACAAAAAAAGATATCATAAGTAAGATGATCGTGTCGTGTGTAATATAATAGTATTTAAATATTAGTAATTTAGCACATTTATGTATGTGCTGCTATCTAAAAAATATTAAATAAAAATTTGATTTAAATAATAATTAACTTTTAATCTTATTTAGTATTTAATGGCAAAATTTTAGTTAAGATGAGTGATGTGTAATATAATAGTATTTGAACAATAATTCATTATAAAATTTATTTAATATTTGTAACGACAAAATTTGTAATTAACATGAAATTGACACGATAAATTACACTTACCACTGGGTACCATACCACCCTTGATATATATAATAAGATAGATACTAGGTGGAATATACATTTGTTGTTGATATTCTCCATATAAACCGTCTTGCTTATCAGTTCTTCACATGGATAATTGATTCTCTTGATAAAACACCGAATTATTTTCTATTTAAACGCTATGAAAGTAAATAAATTATATTGTATGTGTATGGCTATGCGCTACCCACAAACACTAATTATTAAAAAACATTAAGGAAACAAAAAAGAAAACCGACTGTCTAGTCTTTAATGAAAAATTGTGGCAAGCATAGTTATGGTGTGTGTCATGCTTAATTAAGACAAGCAAGTTTTGCTTTAATACTATTTCTTAAAAAAAAATATTCACGAGGGCCCTTATAGTACATTATCATGATTATATAATACATTAATATATAATACATGCGAGAAAATGAATATTCCATATACAATCTAAATACGCCGTTCATCATATTTTCAAAAACAAAGATGGAGAAAAATGGTATTATATATAAAACAGTATCCCCACCCACCCCGTATCATTTCCAACCCACCACGGCATAACAATACAGTTAAATTTAAACAATAATACAGAATGCTTTTACTCCACTCCGACTCAAAAACTCTATTTTCTACAGTAATTTTTACTCCAGTCCATTATCTCTATTTTTACACTAAAAAACAAATTCATATTTATTACTATTATAATTGACTTATTAATAATGGCAATATATTATAATTATCAATATTTAAAAATTAAATAAATTATACAATTAACATCTTATTTAATTATAACTTTATTAAATAAAGATGAAAGTATCAATAAATAAACGAAAATCCATATTATTTTTACTTTTATTATTATAAGAATATCAAATATTTTAAATAGAATTATAATATATTTTTTAAATAAAATATAAATAAATAGAAACTGTAACTTTATCTTTGTATCAAGATAATCTCTGCACATCAACACAAATACTAATATGAAATACAGAATCCCATTGCCCATAGAAGATGTGTAAGGCGAAAAGCATAAGCATAACTCAGTTGAATGAATTTTGATTAATCCAATGAATAAGTGACTCAAATCAATCTACGAAACCAAAAATTTAACGTCTTCATTCATTCATGTGAGCCATCTTAAATAAATAAATAAATAGTTCGTTGGTTCATTTTTCCAACCATACGAGGCTGCTTACATGAGCAGAAAAATGGTAACCATATCCACCTCCGATTCTCCCCTTGGGCCAGTCGAACGCCTGAACTTTCCCCGTCTTAACATTATAAGTTATCGCTCTACGACCATATCGAACACCCAAGACCAACAATTCCCTCGCTACCAACCAGCACATAAAAATCCTCCCCGACTTCTCATTTTCAGCCAAAAACACGCCCCTAAATCCCTCGCTTATCCTTCTCTTACTTAACCTACACAGCACACTCCATTCTCCAGTCAAAGAATCCATCTCCCAAACTTCCCTGTAATACCTAACGCTCCCAACGTACGATAAATTACTGCCCATTGGCAGAAAAGTCCCTCCTCCTTTCATCTGCGTAGGCGGCATAGAGCACCGTCGAACGACTTCAGTCTCTAAATTCAACGTCAAAACAAGCCATTCAGTCGCCCAATGTACATAGCCTCCACTAACCAGCGGCGGCCAGCAATAGACAATGGTTTCCCTTTTGAGCAGCAGCAGATGTGATACGTCGATAACCCTCCAAGCTTTATCCACTCCAACGGTTAGCACTTGGATTTGCGCCTTTGTATCGCACGCTCGTACTACTTTATAAACCATTGACTCCTCGGCAAACCCTAAACTGCACGATCCATAGCCTCCCAGGAAAGGAGGAAGATCGGCTGACTGCTTTGTCAAGGCGTTAGCAACATAGATTACGACTTCAATGTCGTATATTCTTTCGCAACTTGACGTCGTCAGCACTAGACCGTTGCAGCTGGAGATTACACATCGCTTAAGCCCAGTACAGCTGAATTCGCGTATCTCTGTACAGCCTCGTCGCGTTTCTAGATAAAACCCTTTCGAAGGCAAATTCCAACCTTGGATTAGAACTCCGCCGCCGATTGAATTTCGAAGGTGGTGGCGAGCGAAATTCGGGGAACTGATTACGAGGCTCCATTCTCTGCAGACGTGCCTCGCCACGCCGAGTAAGAAGTGAGCTGAAAGGTGTGAAAGAAATTCGGAGATCATCTCCTGGGGAAGATTTCTGATGGCCGTAGTAGTAGTAGTGGTGGTGGTGTGTTGTCTCTTCCTCGCACGCTCCTGCCGTGCAGAATATATGAATACTGTAAATTTCACAAAAACTGAAAAATCATCAATCGGTCGAACTGAAATTAGAACCGTGTTGGGTTGAATTTTGTTCTCAGTGGAGGAGTTTTACCTTTTACAGAGGAATGCCCCAACATAAAGAAGAGGGAAACAAATAATCTACAGGCTCAGAGGAAAAAACTTAAGAAACCTAAAAAAGACAACACACACACACACACACACACACACACACAGAGAGAGAGAGAGAGAGAGAGAGAGAGAGAGAGAGATCTAAACCTTACGATAGATTCGATTAATATAACTAGCGCAGGAAGCTCATTTTCACCATCAAATTCGAGGAGGAAAAGGCTCAATTACACGTGGTAAAAGAAGAAGCAATGCTTTGGAAGGAACAATTAAAAATAATAATCTACTATTACCGCAGCCTTCGTTTCGTCTGCAGCATCTGTGGCATAGTTCTTCGTCCGAGTCATTGTCGGCGGTGGTGAGAAAGATGGAAGCTTGAGAAGAGATGAAGAGAAAGGAGGTTTGCTTGAAACTGAAATTTTAAGATGAAAGGGGGGAAATATTTGTGGATTGGCCAGCCAGGGATTTATAGAAGAGATTGAGAAGTGGGCTTTTAGATAAAATTGTTGGGCCTTTAAGGAAAAAAAGATATATGATGGGAAATTCGAAGTTTTTAATAGATGACGACATTATAAGTGACACCCAATTGAATAAACAATTTACAAATCAGTACCTATGTCAGAAATTTTTACAGATAGGTACTCGCTTTACTGTTTGTACCAATTTTCTCAGTCTTGCCGTACCTTTTTATGTGTGTATTGCGTATCACGTCACGCGTTTATACGGTTCCCTATACGGTTTCTATATGGTGCATTAGTGTGTTATATATGACGTACCATTTTCTCAACGTATTACGTACCAAAATACGTTGCTATATGGTACCTAAGTGTGTTATATGGCGAACATGCGGCGGATCGGTACCTATGTGCAAAAAATTAATTCTATTAGGTATCCACATATAAAAAAAATACTGACAGGGTACTGAATTACAAGTTTTTATGTAAATGAATATTTATGTGTAAAGACACCTTATTATAATATTAAAATCGAATTTGATATTATTTCTTAGTATATAAAAAAACTAATTTCACTCGAGGAAATAGTCTATATCTATTTTATTAAGGGGAGCATGGTAGAGTAACTGCTCTTCCAATTTGTTGTGTCAATTTTGATGAATAATTTATAATTTAGTCTTTAATTTTCAATTGAATTTAATTAAATTCTTATAAATTATTGTAACTATGAATTTTTTAACTATAAATAAAACTATATTCTTATGAATTGGGCACAAGCATTCGATGCTGTTGGAATAAAATTAGAACGTTTGGGTAAAATGATAATTACAATTTCACAAGAATACATATTTTTATGCAATGTAAAATACCGGTTTGGCCTCTAAGATGTCAAGATTTGCAATTTGGTCCTCGTCTCTCGTCAATTAGTAGTCGAAATCGAACGGCTTTTTAACCTCCATAATCAATATTCACTCACTCTACTCTTCATCAAAACAGCTCTCTCCACATACTTGAGATAAAACCCTCCATAACTCATTTCGATTCGAATCACTGATCCATTCTTGGAGCCACAGTGATAACAAAAAATTTCGAAAAAAAAAAATATAACTGAATCTTTTTTCTGGGTTTTGTGATTAGTTCGTCGTCATACTCTTATGGCCGATAATCCTCCGCCATGGCTGGAAAGCTTCATAAATGCGCCCTTCTTCATCAGCTGCTCTACTGTTCACCCTTCATCTCCATTCCCCCTAAGCATCCTATCGAATTACTTTTGTACAGAGTGCAGGGAAGTTTCTTGCAGTTCTTGTCAGAGTCATAAACCTGATCAGCACCTCGTCCATAATTTTATCCAGGTATTAAATGATGTTTCTTGATCGATCATTTACCATATTATGGTAGAAAATCATCGATGATCATTGATCATGCTGATGAATGTGCTTATTTTTATTTTTTTTAGGTAAGGGGAGTTTTGGGCCACGCCGTCATAAAGGTCGCGGAGCTCCCAATGGCGGCAGGTTTGGACATAAAAGGTATACAGAGATATAAAGGAACCGTTAGTTCTGGATTTGAAGTGTTTATTAAAGAGAAGCCTTTCACGGAAGAGTTAGACATTAACAAGGAGTTTACGCCAGGCGAAGGCTTCTGTGAAAACTGCGGGGGCGATGTCAGAAATACTGCTCGTTTCTGTTCTTTGGCCTGTAAGGTATGCGTGGGAATTTTCAGCTATGTTACCTTTGATCTCTCTCTGTATATAGGCAGTTTCTTCATCATCTTTTAGATAGATATTATGTAAGCATTTTATTCTTATTGATCCTTTGTAAAATCATACTTTCTTTGCACAGGAGAAGATGTGATGCATTCATTCATTGAAAGAGTGGTTTTAGATATATAATGATGAATCATCACATCTGAGTTTTTGTTACTAAGACTGAGTTTTTTTTTTCTTTCGTTCTTGTTTATTTTCTCTTCAACCTAAGTGATTTTGTACACATGTTTCTTTCATGTGAAATCATGTACTCTGAGAGAAGATGGGATGATGCATTTTCATTGAATTAGGTTTTTTTTTTCCGTGTTTGTTTTCTCTTCAATCTACGTAGTTTGCGCCAAAGAGAAAGAGAGACGATGTTACGCCATCGTCGACCACAGAAGCAGCGGGAAAAAAATCAAGAAGCAAATATTACGGCCCAGGCGCCAGCAGTTCTACGCTAGGTCAATATATTAATTATCATCGTTATTTATTTTCATCATTATTTTGAATTGTTGTCATTTTCTTCAGAACTACGGAACCAATTATTAATTATTTGAACTCATTCATGTGATGTTGATGAGATCAGGAGATAAATGAGACCATAAAACATCAACCATGTAAAGAACAGCATATGACATATTTTTATATGACTCTATATTTGATTTTGATATATAAATATATATGCAGGTAACTAGCTTTGAGATTCAGAGAGGAGCTTAATTCACAGCATACGAGCGTCGATCGAATTAACTACATCTAGCTTTCGATCATGCCATGGAAGACTTAAGATGGAATAATATAGAATTAAGGTTCTCTTCTTACAAAATGTTTTTTTTCCATATATTCATCGGCGCGCGCGTCTTTGTAGGACTTTGTTATATTTGATTTGCGACGTCACCATTTGATTCTATATTTTGGCTAAAGAAGAATTAGGGTTTCGTTCTATTACTTTCATATTCTAAAGTTTGCACCTCATAAGCTTTTCTTCTGTTAGGAGTTGTCGAGCAGACCCATTACTTCATCAAGATTTTGAAGTAAATGCTTCTTTTTAAATAGTTTTCGTTCTTAAAAAAATACTAGTATATAAAAAGAGAAGACTGTTATGAATTTCAGATTACTTTCTTGAAGCAAATGTTATATAATAATCGTATTTGAGAATTAGCTGAATCGGTAATAGTTTTTTTACTCGTATTTTTCTAATTCAAATATTTCAGTTCTGGTCAGATTCAACTCAAGGAAAAACATAGTTCGCTGTTTCTTCATATTGGTTATTTCTATGTATTTGGACTTGAAAGATAATACATTGTTTCTTATGTTTTTTCTAGGTATACGGAATATATAGTTCAATACCGAAATTGAAAAAATGATGGGAAGTTCAAAGTTTTACATATATATGATTATATTCATGTTACTTCAATTTTGATATTTATAAAATACCTAATATTGAATAGATGAATATAATTTTTAAATATATAAAATGAAACATGTGTTGTTGGGGTATAATTATAACTAGTCATACTTGGACACTGAAATGCGTGTGCATATACTTATATATCATATTAATTTTATAAATATATAGAAGAAAAATATCATTTAATATGAAATTCATGTAAAATAGTAATTCATTAGAGAAAAAAATGAGAATATAAAATTACATACTAACTTTAGATTTAGAGGAAAAGATAGTGGGTGGTCTTTTTTACAAATTTTATTAATATTTTTTGTTTTTTGTTTAAATTGACAGACCAATTATGACAGTTTAACCGAGGTCCTGAGACTTAATAAAATAGTATAGATAACTAAACAATTTTGAAGTGAAATGATAACTTATTAAATTACTTAAACTAAAACTAGGAGGACTAAATTAAAAATATTGGCAGTTTATAGCCACACTAGACCTTTATATAATAGAAAAGATGACTACATTATAACATGAAAATCGAAAATGATATTCTATTTTTAAGTATATAAAAAAGTGACATCTACACATAAATACCTACTTGACTAAAATTTTTACAGATAGATACCCATGTCAGAAATTTTACAGATAGGTACCTGATTTAATGTTTCCCAGTTTCTTCAGGCACGCCGTACCTTCCTGTGTGTGTGGCGTACCATAACACGTTGATATAGGGTTCCTAAATGTGTTTGTACGGCGTACCTTATGTGTTAAAGATGGCGTACCTAAATGTGCTAATACGCGTACTATTTCCTCAACGTATGACGTACCACAATACGTTGATATATGGTAACTAAATGTGTTGTATGGCGTACCTATCTGCAAAAAATTTATTCTACTAGGTACCTACATATAAAAAAAATCTGATAGGGTACTAAATTACAAGTTTTTTTCCAAATGGGTATTTATGTGTAAAGACCCCTATAAAAAATTAGTAATAGAATTATAACTCAAGGGCATAATAATAATTACAATTTCATAAATAATACTCCCTCCATCCCAAAAGTTTTTGTACATTTTACTAAATCGGGCGTCACACATCTTTTGTACATTTCCTTTTTTAGCAAAAAAACTATCACAAACAATCAATATAATAATATTAAATATCATCAAAAGACGTGCCAAAATATACATTTTTTTACCTTTCCAACACACTATATTATTAAAATATTCAATTTCTTAATTCCCGTGCCAATACCCAAATGTCCATAAACTTATGGGACGGAGGGAGTATATTTTATGCACGCCTAATGTAAAATACCAGTTTTGTGCCTCTACGATGTCAAGATTGCAATTTGGTCCTCGTCTATCTTCTATAGTAGTCGATATCGAACGGCTTTTTAACCTCCATAATCATTATTCGCTCACTCTACTCTTCATCAAAAAAGCTTTCTGAGATTTAATCCCTCCATACATAACTCATTTCGATTCGAATCACTGATTCATTCTTGGAGCCACAGTGATAAAAAAGAAAGTTACACAAAAAAACTGAATCTTTATCTTCTGGGTTTTTATTAGTTCGTCGTCATACTCCTATCAGTACGACCCAATGGCGACGGATAATCCTCCGCCATGGCTGGAAAGCTTCATAAATGCGCCGTTCTTCGCCAGCTGCGCTGCGCGTCACCCTTCATCCCCCGAAAGAAGACTATTGAATTTCTTTTGTATACAATGCAAGAAAGGTTCTTGCATTTTTTCCTGTCATTATGATCCTTTTAAGCACTGCGGCCATAATTCTATTCAGGTATATGATTCTTGATCGATATTTTACTAATATAACGATATATAACATCGATTCTTTCAATGATTTCTGGGTAAAGGACGATGATGATGATGTGCGTTGATTATTTTTCTAGGTAAGGCAAAATTTGGGCCACGCCATCACAAAGCTCTCTGAGCTCACCAAGGTGGGTTTGGACATAAGTGATATACAGACATATAACGCAGCAGAAGATGATATTGGTGGCGTTGAAGTGTTCATTAAAGAGAGGCATTTCAAAGTGGGAGAGATAGACATTAACAAGGAGATTACGCCAGGCGACGTCTTCTGTGAAAGTTGTGGGAGGGTTATCGAAAAACCTGCTAGTTTCTGTTCTTTGGCCTGTAAGTTCGAAGACGCACGATCGCAACTGATAATGGACTGAGGCCTGAGTTCGAGTGCGGTGGGCTGCCATATCATTGCTCGGGATGGCTTGATGTCGTGTGCGGTCGGTTTCGATGATGACTGTGGTTAATCCCAAGGCGCACCGATTGAGCTCGATGCCGTGCGCGCTCGACCGTGGGCTGCCGTAGCTGCGCCTGCGGCAGCCGATAATTGCGCGAGGACTGCCCGTTCATGACAGCGACACAAACGGATTTTTCTGATATCAAAGCTTGCAATGGGCTAAACGGGGTAGATGGTGACGGACTCGAAACAGCTTCAGATTTCCCGACCTCTTCCGAGTGCACCTTTTTATTTATACGATTCCCACAGACGGCGCCAATTGATGCGGACCAAAAATCGACCCTAGCATCAATGGTGCGCTGGAAGTCATCGGTTCGTCGCCGTTTCGAGCCCGCCGTCTTCGTCTTCGACGAATCCCTGAAATACCATGAAAAAGACGAGCTAAAGGGCGCCGTTTCGGCGACGCCCCTCCGACGCTCAAGTCAGTTAATCGTTCGACGACGTTTGAGCATAAAAGAAAATAAATGAAATCAATGACTAAAGAGAGAGTAGGAAATGATCCTTGGCTATGAGATTGATTATACGGTCTGGCCGTTATCCTTCTTCAGCTAGAGATAGAGTATGCGATATGAAGTGGTAGTTTCAGTATTAGAGTGATAGAAGATCCTAGATAGATCGTACCTCCTCCCCTCTTATATACAAAAAGGCCATGTCTTAAGGAGAATAATACCACGTGATTAAAGTAGTGGGCCTTGGTAACCACCCATGATTAGTAGTGCACGGTGACTTGGCTATCCACGTTGAGGGCCATGATGAGGCACACCAAACGCGGTCTTGCGGACGTGTACAGTTCCTTTGCTCAATCCACCGTTGCTCTCGCGCAAGCCTAGCGCTCCATCGGGCCTTAATTGCATCGGGAGATATGTTCGCGGGCTCGTCTCCTCGGGAGGTCTTTTATGTCTCGGGGGGTGTTTGTCGCGGGAATTTCCCGCCTCGTTTTCGGTTAGACTTGAATATTGACCGGTTAAATATGGGGATAACAGTGATTTTGTATGTGATGACGCGTACCTTGAAAGAGTGATTTCGGATAGGATTGAATCATCGAATCTGATATAGTCATTGATAAAATTTTCTTAAAACTTTTTTCTTTGTTTGCCAACGCTGAGATTTTTTTTTTGTGATTTCTCTTCGATATATAATTAGTTTGCACCCAAGAAGAGAGACGATATTACGCCATCATCGACCACAGAAGCAGCGGAAAAAAAATCAAGAAGCAAAGATTACGGCCCAGGCGCCAGCAGTTCTACTCTAGGTCAATTATATTAATTATCATCGTTATTTATTTCATCATTATTTTGAATTGTTGTCATAACTTAATTTTCTTCAGAACTAAGGAACCAATTACCAATTATTTGAACTCATTCATGATGTTGATGAGATCAGGATAATTTATAATATAAATGAGATCATGAAACATCAACCATAATGTAAAGAACAGCATGATATATCTATTGACTTTATATTAGTTTTTGATATATAAATATATATGCAGCTAACTAGCTTTGAGATTCAGAGGAGCTTCTTCACAGCGTAGAAGACGAGCATCGATCGTATTAACTACAGCTTTCGATCATTGCCATGGAAGACTTAGATGAAATAATATAGAATTAGGGTTTTCTTCTTACAATAATATGTCATCGTTTTGATGAATCTGTTTCTTTCCATATATTCATCGGCGCGCGCGAGTCTTTGTAGGACTTTGCTACAATTGACGTGCGACGTCACCATTTGATTCTATATTTTGGGTAAAGAAGAATTAGGGTTTTCTTCTATTACTTTCACCAACTTAAGTTTGCACCTCATAAGCTTTTCTTCTGTTTCGCACACACGCATTGAATTAGGAGTTGTCGAGCAGACCCATGTAAGTAAATGCTACTAAATCAAGATTTTTTTGACGTAAATGCTTTTCTTCTTTTAATGGTTTTCTTCTTAAGAAAAATACTGATAGAAAATAGAAGACTGTCTTTATGAATTCAAGATCAACTTTTTGCAGCAAATGTTATAATATGACTCATACTCGAAAGTTACTGAATCGGTTATAGTATTTTATTCGTACTTTTCTAATTTGAATCTTCTATTTTTCGTCAGGTTCATTTCAAGAAAAAAACATAACTTTCTTTGCTTACGAAATTTCTTCCATTGGTTTTCTATGTATTTGGATGGACTAGATAGATTCATTCTTTCTTATGTTTTTTTTCTCTTTACAAATATTCAATTCAATATCCGTAATCAATTAAGTTCCTTAGTTAATTCGAACGGAGACCTACAATTGAAACACTAAGTCATGCCCTTTGCGGTCATTCTTAAGCTTTTGACTTTTTGCATTTCTCATAGATGACTACATTACAATATTAAAATCGAAATTGATATTATATTTAAGTATATATAAAAAATAGGAATAAAATTAGAACTCAAGGGTATAATAATAATTACAATTTCATAAGAACATATTTTATGCACGCCTAATGTAAATACCAGTTTTGCCTCTAAGATGTCAAGATTTGCAATTTGATCCTCCTCTATCTTCTTCTATAGTAGTCACTAGTCGATATCGAACGGCTTTTGAACCTCCATAATCATTATTCACCCACTCTACTCTTCATCAAAAGCGTTTTCTGAGATTAATCCCTCCATACATAACTCATTTCGATTCGAATAACTGATTCATTCTTGGTGCCACAGTGATAAAAAAGTTACACAAAAAAACTGAATCTTTTTTTCTGGGTTTTGTGATTAGTTCGTCATACTCTTATGGCGGATAATCCTTCTCCATGGCTGGAAAGTTTCCTAAATGCGCCGTTCTTCGCCAGCTGCTCTACTGTTCACCCTTCATCCCCCGAAAGAAGACTATTGAATTTCTTCTGTATACAATGCAGGAAAGATTCCTGCATTTCCTGTCATACTTATGATCCTATTAAGCACTCCGGCCATAATTCTATTCTGGTATATGATTCTTGATCGATCTTTTACTAATATTACGATAAATAACATCGATTCTTTCAATGATTTCTGGGTAAAGGACGATGATAATGATGCTGATGTGCCTTGATTATTTTTCTAGGTAAGGCAAAATTTGGGCCACGCCATCACAAAGCTCACTCAGCTCACCAAGGTGGGTTTGACCATAAGTGATATACAGACATATAAAGCAGCAGTAGATGATATTGGCGGCGTTGAAGTGTTCATTAAAGAGAGGAATTTTCAAGTGGGAGAGATAGACATTAACAAGGAGATTACGCCATGCGCCGTCTTCTGTAAAAATTGTGGGAGGGATATCGAAAAACCAGCTCGTTTCTGTTCTTTGGCCTGTAAGGTTCGTATGTATATTAGATTAGTAGTAGTTTTCAGCTTTTGATGAAGTTTCATTTTCATCTGTTATTTAGATATGTCCGCATTTTATTCTTATTCTTCTGTGAACTCGCACAAGAGAAGATGTGATGATGCATTCATTGAAAGAGTGATCTTGGATATATGATTGAAACTCGGCATCATCTGCTATAGTCAGTGATCATATTTTCTTCAAACTTTTTTTCTTTTTGTTTGCCAACATTTTTTTCTTTGTGTTTTCTCTTCAATATATAATTAGTTTGCACCCAAGGAAAAGAGAGACGATATTACCCCATCATCGACCACAGAAGCAGCGGAAAATAAATCAAGAAGCAAAGATTATGGCCCGGAAAATGACGGTGGTTCAGGCGCCACCAGTTCTACGCTAGGTGAATATATTAATTATCATCGTTATTATTTCATCCTTCTTCATCATCATTTTGAATTTGTTGTCATAACTTAATTTTCTTCAGAACTAAGGAACCAATTATTAATTATTTGAACTCATTCATGTGATTCAGGAGATTTTCTAATATAAATGAGACCATAAAACATAAACCACGTAAAGAACAGCACGATATATCTATTGACTTTATATTAGTTTTTGATATATAGATATATATGCAGCTAACTAGCTTTGAGATTCAGCGGAGCTTCTTCACAGCGTAGAAGACGAGCATCGATCGTATTAACTACAGCTTTCGACCATGCCATGGAAGAGTTAAGATGGAATAGTATAGAATTAGGGTTTTCTTCTTAAAATAATATGTCATCGTTTTGATGAAACTGTTTTTTCCATATATTCATCGGCGTGTGCGAGTCTTTGTAGGACGTTAGTACAATTGACGTGCGACGTCACAATTTGATCCTATATTTTGCTAAAGAAGAATTAGGTTTCGTTCTATTACTTTCATCAATTAAATGTTTGCACCGCATAAGCTTTTGTTCTGTTTCACACACACACGCATTGAATTAGGAGTTTGTCGAGCACTGCAGACCCATGTAAGAATATGATTGAACCTAACCTTGCTCATGTCAAGTTTACTAATTAGGATCAAGTTTAGGACAAACTGTCAACAAAAGCTTTCTAGATGTGAGAATGATGGAACCTCATCCCGCCCATCTCAATTCTCATGTTTACTAACTTGGATCAAGTTAAGGACAAACTGTCAAGTAAAAGCTTAGATGTAATGTAAGGATATGCAATGCATTTTTCTTGGCTATGGCGATGACGAGTTTGGCTACAAATGTTATGATCCCGTTGATAAGAAGCTTATCAGAAGCCGTGATATCATTTTTATGGAGGATCAGACGATTGAGGATATCAATAAATCTGAGAAGCCACTTATTCAGAATGACCACTTGATTGATTTGGATCGCTTACTTACACCAAATTCAAGTGAAGCTGAGAATCAACCCGATGATCATGTTGCCGATGATGTTGATCAGCAGGAGGAGGCACATGTGGACTTGCCAGAACCTTCTGTTAGAAGGTCTATTAGAGAGAGACGACCTTCTACTTGTTACTCATCCGACGAGTTTGTGCTTCTTACTAGTGAAGGAGAGCCAGGGAGTTATGAACTAGCCATTCAAAGTTGTTAGGAATTATTTATTGTGTTCAATTAATTATTTTATATTAGTCTTGTATTTTATTTAAGTGAACTGGGCTTTAATGTTTTAGAGCCCAGTGAGCTTAGAATTGTAGTGGGCTTACAAGGGCCCAAGTATTATATACCAACATGTGATATAAATATTAAAACCCTAACACAAAGTTATGTTTCTTGTGCGTGAGAAATACAGTGAGATAATTGAGCCTCACAACCCTCCTCAAGAACGCACGCACACACCCCACGCTAAGTGAATTCATACATTTATTTTTGTGGTATAATTGCTTGAAGCTTTAGTTGGATATAAATGGACCAACAAAAGTCTAGATAAATATAAGTGGATTGCTTCTATGAAAGAAGAGATGGATTCTTTATGAGTAAATGACACGTATGAACTCGTGGAGCTTCTTAAAGGTAAAAGGGCATTGAAGAACATGTGGATTTACAAGTTGAAGCATGAAGAACACTCACTTTCTCCCAGATACAAATCCAGATTGGTAGTTAATGGCTTCAGTCAGAAGCATGGGATAGACTTCAGTGAGATTTTTTGCCGGTTGTGAAGATGACTTCTATCCGTGTCATTTTGGGTTTGGCAGCGAAACTTAATTTTGATATAGAACAGATGGATGTCATGACTGCTTTTCTTCATGGTGATCTCGATGAAGAAATTTAGATGGAGCAACCCGAGGGCTTCGTTCTGAAAGGAAATGGGAATTACGTCTGCAAATTGAAAAAGAGCTTGTATGGCTAAACAAGCTCCGAGAGAATGGTATAAGAAGTTTGAATCTGTGATGATTCAAGAAGGGTATAAGAAAAATGATACCGACCATTGTGTTTTTATGCAGAGACTCCCTGATGACAATATCATCATGTTAATACTTTATGTTGTGCTTATTGTAGGTTCTTCGCCATCTCAAATCTACACGTTAAAGGACTTGAGCAAGCATTTCTCGATGAAAGATTTGGGGCCAGCTCGATGGATTCTTGGGATGAGGATCACACGTGATAGAAAAGCAAAGAAATTGTGGTTATCTCAAGAAAAGTACATCGAAAAGGTACTGCAATCGTTTAGCACGGAGAGAGCTAAACCGGTGAGCACTCCACTTGCTACCTTTACTAGATTGAGCATGACACAGTGCCCTACAGACGAGAAAGAAAAAGAAGTTATGGACCGAGTTCCATATTCATCTATCGTTGGTAGTCTTATGTATGCTATGGTATGTACTCGACCCGATTTAGCTCATGCAGTTGGAGTTGTTAGTAGATTCATGTCTAATTCAGGAAAAGAGCATTGGAATGCTGTGAATGGATTTGAGATATATCTGAGGTACGTTCAATATGAGATTGTGTTTTGGTTCTGACAAGCCTGATCTTGTTGGTTATACAGATTCAGATCTGGCTGGAGATGTGGATACGAGGAAATCTACTTCGGGCTAATTGATTACATTTGCAGGGAGTTGTTTCTGGGCAGTCCAGACTTCAAAAGTGTATTGCTTTGTCAACGACAGAAGTTGAATTTATTGCCATTACGGAGACTTGCAAAGAGCTTCTTTGGATGAAAAACTTCATGAGTGAGCTTGTTTTTTATCAGCAAAGGCATGTCTTATTCTGTGACAGCCAGAGTGTTATTCATCTTAGTAAGAATCCGACGTTTCATGGCAAGTCGAAGCATATAGTATGCGGTATCATTGGATTCGTGAAATTTTGGATACCAAGCAGCTTGAAGTGAGAAGATTCACACCGAAGATAATACCGCTGATATGATGACGAAGTCATTGATGAGATGAAGTTTGAACTTGTTGTGCCATTGCCTGTTTGGCAATTTTCTCCACATAGTCATGAGGGGGGAGATTTGTTGGTTTCGGCTCCCAACCATGTAAATAAAAGCCCATTTGGCCCACTTAGCACCAAATAAGTTGTATCAACATCATATCTAGGGTGTTTGTTTTGGGGTGATCCTCCAAAACATCACCGTGATCTTTCCATCGCTCATAATCACCGTGTTTGTTTAGCGTGGGTGATGAGTCATCACCGTGATGGAGTATCACCGAGGTGATCAAAACGGGGTGATATTCCAGCTTTTGGATCACCCCCAAAAATCCATGATGTGGTGATATTTTCAACATTATCCTTTATCTTTTAACATTCATTCCTTATATACCCTTACTCCTATTTTAAATGACATAACCAACATATTTAAATCTTACAAAATTTATATTTAATGCTTAAAAAATAAAAGAATTATGTTGAAGGATTATAGAAAATACGTATAATTAATAATTGATTAATCTATTAAAGTTTAAAAAAATAAAATTGAAGAATTATATAAAATACTTATAATTAATAATTGGTTAAAAAATCTACGTTTAAAGCATAAAAAATATAATATTGAGGAATTATATAGCATGCGTATATAACAATAACACTTGATTTTCAAATATTAATAACAATCACGTTAAAGATTACCTCAAATGAACCTATTAAAACACTTTTACTACATAATATACATAAGGTTAAATATGACATTTACACAACATCACCCCAGACATCACTGCGATTAAACAAACACAATATTCCAATATCACATTGACATGCAAAATGAAATAGGTCCCCAAAACAAACACATTAATGACATTACACATTGATCCACATCACCATGATGTGAGTATCACTGTGATGTTAGATCACCGGAAACAAAAACCACCTATAGTAGATCTACCTACTAAGAGAAGTGATCGATCAAGCTAAAAAAAAAGAAAAAAAATTCTGCAACCTTTCTTACCAGCAATCGTTTCGGATTTTTTCTCATTTGGAGGCGTAAATGGTGTCCAATCAACCTGAAATTTTAACCGGAGATAGAAGACTTGTGGATCATCATTCTGTGTAGAGCGTTTTTGATTTCGAGGTCTGGTTGTGATTTATGATTTTTCAAATTTGACTGCTGTTTCTGTGGCGGAGTTGATCGATCTGATCTTATCTTTGCGTTGTGGTGGTTTGAGGTTGTTGTTCTTGTGCCTTAGCATCCTTGTGGTATTTTGAGTATAATTTGCTTTACAAGATTTGTTGATTAGTGGATTTTGGATCGTTTGGTCGCGTGGTTTTTACCCCGTCGATTTGAAGGGAGTTTTCCACGTTATATCGCCGTGTTCTTCCGTTTTTCATTGCGTCGCTATTTATTTTGTGCTGCCGATACGCGTTTGCTGCCAATATTATGTTATTTGTGCCGTCCGATCCTATCAAGCTCGACAGTTTACTAACTGCAACATTTCTTATAAACTGTCCTATCCACCCCGAAGGAACCAAAATAACTGAGGTCAATATGTTCTGCACAGACACCATGACGACTTGTACAATATGTCGTGACTCTCTTCACTTTGAAGGAGACACCGAGGGAACCAAAATAACTTATGTCAATATGTTCTGCACAGGCACCATGACGACTTGTACATATGCCGTGACTCTCTTCACTTCGAAGGAGACAACCATGTTTTTTTTAAATATATGATTATTGACGGTCTTAAGATTAACAATAGTACAAAATGATATAGAAACTCAATTCAATGATTAGTTAATGTGATGAATTCAACATTTTCTTTATAGTTGGCAAAGTTTCACGGCCACGTCATGGTAACGGTTGGAGAGATTACAAAACCCAGAGTAGCTTTAGATATCGAGAGAGTTAAAAGATATACGATAGAGGCCCCCATTGTTGAAGGTGTATATCTAACAAATGAAATGCCTCTGAATCAGAAGATAATAATTCGACGTCTGTCATCTGTGATGAGCCAAAATGTGAGAGGTTTGTGTGAAAGAAAGCTGTCTTCTATTTATTTTGTGTTGCCGATACGCGTTTGCTGCCAATATTCTGTTATTTGTGCCGTCCGATCCTATCAAACTCGACAGTTTACTAACTGCAACATTTTTTATAAATTGTTCTATCCACCCCGAAAGAACCAAAATAACTGAGGTCAATATGTTTTGCATAGACACCATGACGACTTGTTGTACAATATGTCGTGACTCTCTTCACTTCGAAGGAGACAACCATGTTTTTTTTCATATATGATTATTGACGGTCTTAAGATTAACAATAGCACAAAATCATATAGAAACTCAATTCAATGATTAGTTGATGTGATGATTTCAACATTTTCTGTATAGTTGACAAAGTTTCGAGGTCACGTCATGGTAACGGTTGGAGAGATTACAAAACCCAGAGTAGCTTTAGTTATAATCCATTGCATGTCTCCTTGAGCTTTGATCCTTAGAAAATGTTTAAGTTCTCCAAGTTCTTTCATTTGGAATCTCACTGATGAGTTCCTCCTCGTTTGATGAACCTGGCTTTCGTCGTCTCCAGTATAATAATATCATCTACATATACCAGTATTATTGCTAGTTTTCCTTCTTGTGCCTTGACGAAGAGACTTGAGTTGGTGCCACTGAGTACCCGCATTGAACTAAGAATTTAGCGATCTTACCGTACCATGCCGTGGTGTCTGCTTTAACCCGTATAAGGCTTTTTTTAATTTGCACACGTAGCTTGGATTGTTCTTATCTACAAATCCTGCAGGTATATCTCTTTGCCCAGCTCTCCATGTAGAAATGCGTTCTTCACGTCCATTTGCCACAACATCCATGACTTGCTTGCTGCTAGTGCAATTAATACTCGAACAATAGTAATTTTCACCACTAGACTAAATGTCTCGTCGTAGTCCAGCTCATATTGCTGTGAGAATCCTCGTGCTACTAGTCGAGCCTTATATCTTTCAATAGATCCATCAGGTTGCCTTTTAATTTTATAGACCCATTTACAAGTTATGGGTTTAACTCCATTTGGTTTGGATACTAAGTCCCATGTTTCATTTTGTTTTAGGGCCATAATTTCCTCGCTCATTGCTTTTCTCCAATGTTTTATCGCTTCTTCAAAAATTTCTGGCTCTTTTGTATTTTCTTCTTCTAATGCTATATTGGCGTACCTGGGATTTGGCCTTCTTTCCTTGGAGGATCTTTGTAGTTGTGTTGGACTCTATGATACTACATTATATTCCTCTCATATTGGCTCGGTCTCCTCAAGCTCACTTGGGCTCATCACTTCTGGAGTTGTTTGGTGCACACCTGTCTTCCAGGGACTTTGAGAGGTGTTCTCGGAGATTCTACGTCCCCTTCTGGCTCCTGTAATGTTGGATTTTCTTCTGGGAGTTTCACTAATTTGTCGAATTGTACCTTAGTTTCTTTCAAATCGGGTCGCTCCGATTTTTGTAGTGTCCATCAGGAGGATGCTTCGTCAAATACTACATGGCGATATGTAACACCGACCGGTAGTTGGAGCAACATCTCCACCCTTTTCTTTGGCTATCGTACCCCACAAATAGACATTTGATCGCCTTTTGGTCAAATTTGGTTCATAAATGACTTGGTACGAAAACATAACAGACGCATGCGAAAACTCTGAAGTGGCCAAGGTTGGTTAAATTTTCCACAGATTCTCAAATGGTGATATGAATCCCAGATTTGCTTGTGGTAGCCTATTTATTACGCGCGCTGCTGTACATTCACCCCAAAATCTTAGTGGTACATTTTTCGCATGTATCATGCTTCGACAAGGTTCAGCGAAATGTCAATTTTTCTTCTCTGTCACACTATTCTGCTAAGGTGTGCTTGGACACATCAGCTGTGATGTATTTTATGCTCCTTCAGAAATTTGAAGAATTCTCTTGACGTGTATTCTCCCCCGTTATCTCCGACTTTATCTTTTTCAACAGTTCTTTAAATTCTCTAAATTCTGCCGTCACACCTTTTCAGGGATGAAGAAACGAGATAAATTCCTCTAAACACTCATAGGAATTGGCTTTCCATGAAGTTACTTCACAAAAATAAAGGGTTTTAGCGTAGATTGTATTTAGTAAGGTCGAATTTGAAAAGTCTATTTTAACTAAGCTGTGGATGTGATTCTTGTAGGATGCACAATACCCAACGTGTTTAGGTACAAATCCGTGTTTACGACTATATTAAATATATCAATAGTACGTGGGGCACAAACTGATTTTATAGTCGAGACTAGCGTTCGACGCTATGTCCTTAAAACGATATTTTTCCCCGCATACAACGTCTCGTAATAGGAACACTCCAAAGTACGAGACTAACGAACTTAATCGATGCTTTTCAGACTACGAGTTTTGAATTTGAAATATACTAGATATATTTCGGAAGATAGAGAGTATTTCTAAGAATCGAGGGAGGATCTCGAGGTGTTCGAGGAATTTTAATGAGCAAATGATCCTCTCTATTTATAGATGGGGTGGAACTCGCTTAAGAGTTGTGTTTGCCCTTTCACCTGAACAAATTCATCTCTTAGCCAAATAGATGCAATTCCTTAATGAATTGATGCATCTTTGCATATCTTCAAGTGAATAGCTAGTAAACCCTTTCGAAAGAAGAGTTACAATCATTGCAATTTTATTTAATTTTTCCAACAATTCTCATAATGTCTTATGAATAAAGTTGACTTATAAAGAAGCACAATTAAAGTCAATCACGAGACATGATAAATTTAGATGAACGTTTTTATCCTAAAGAATGATTATCCAAACAAGCACTTCTTATTTTTACCACATTGCCTAACTGTAAATTACGGGTTTTTCATCTCAATTGTCGAGATTTGCAATTTAGTCCCCTCAAATGAAATATATTACTCGGAGCATTCGTCTTGAGTAACCCATCAGTCGTTATCGCATCTGCAAGAAACGGCTATACTAACCTCCATCACTCTCTTCTTCATCCAAACAGCTTTTCTTCATAAATTGATCAAACAAACCTTCAGTATTCACATTCACTTGGAGCCAACACAGCTCACTGATAAAATTTCAAAAACTGATAATCATTTTTCTGGGCAGAACCCAATGGATCATCATCAACCACCTCCGCCATGGCTGGAAAGCTTCCTAACTGCCCCGTTCTTCTCCAGATGCGCTGCTCATCACCCTTCATCGCAAGAAAGAAGACTACTGAATATCTTTTGTATACAGTGCAGGAAATATTCTTGCATTCGCTGTCAAACTTATGATCCTATTGAGCACATCGGCGACGGCCATGACTCTATTCTGGTCGATCTCTTACTAATATTATGATAAATCACATCGATTCTTTCAATAATTTCTGGGTAAAGACGGTGATTGATGATGATGATGATGGTGATGATGATTTTTCTAGGTAAGGCAAAAATCGGGCCACACTATCACAAAGCTCACTCAGCTCACCCAGGTTGGTTTGGACATGACTGATATACAGACATATAACGCAGCAGAAGATGATATTGATGGCGTTGAAGTGTTCATTAAAGAGAGGCATTTTTTCAAAGTGGGAGAGATAGACATTAGCAAGGAGTTTACGCCATGCACCGTCTTCTGTGAAAGTTGTGGGAGGGTTATCGAAAAACCTGCTACTTTTTGTTCTTTGGCCTGTAAGGTTCGTATGTATATTAGCAGTAATTTTCTGCTTTATCCCATATAAATATATAGCAGTTTCTTCTTAATCTGATGATGGTGATTTTGGATGTGATGATGCATACACTGAAAGAGTAATTTTGGATAGGATTGAATCATCGAATCTGATATAGTCAGTGATCATATTTTCTTCAAACTTTTTTCTTTTTGTTTGCCAACACTCAGGTTTTTTGTGTTATCTCTTCAATATGTAATTAGTTTGCACCCAAGAAAAAGAGAGATGATATTACGCCATCATTGACCACAGAAGCAGCTGGAAAAAAATCAAGAAGCGAAGATTACGGCCCAGAAAATGACGGCGGATCAGGCGCCAGCAGTTCTACGCTGGGTCAATTATATTAATCATCATCGTTATTTATTTCATCATTATTTTGTATTATTGGTTGTCATAACATAATTTTCTTCAGAACTGTAAGGAACCAATTACTTATTTGGACTTATTCACGTGATGTTGATGAGATCAGGATTATAATTTAAATGAGACCATAAAGCATGCATAAAGCATATGAAGAAGTACACAGCATGAGATCATTAATTGACTTTATATTAGTTTTCGATTGCAGCTACCTAGCTTGAGATTCAGAGGAGCTTCTTCACAGCGTAGAAGAAGAGCATCGATCGTATTAACTACAGCTAGATTCCGATCATGCCATGGAAGATTAGATGGGATAATAATATAGAATTAGGGTTTTCTTCTTACAATAATATGTCATCGTTTTGATGAAACTGTTTTCTTTTCCATATATTCATCGGCGTCACGAGTCTTTGTAGGACTTTAGTACAATTGACGTGCAACGTCATACCATTTGATTCTATATTTTGCTAAAGAAGAATTAGGGTTTCGTTTCTATTACTTTCATCAACTAAAAGGTTATTTGCGCCTCATACGCTTTTCTTCTGTTTCACACACGCACACGCATTGAATTAGGGGTTGTCGAGGTACCACGAAGCAAACGCTTTTTTTTTATGATTTTCTTTGCGCTTTAAAAAAAATATTTATAGGAAAGAAAAGACTGTTTTTTTGAATTCAAGAGTAACCTTTTTGAAGCAAATGTTGTAATAATTCATATTGAAAGTTATCTAAATCGGTAGTAGTCGTATTTTATTCGTACTTTTCTAATTCGAATCGTTTTATTTTTCAGATTCAACTCAAGAAAAAAAAATTAACTTTCTTTGCTTGCGAAATTTATTCACATTGGTTATCCTATATGTAGTTAGACTCATTCTTTCTTACTGTTTTTTGAATTTTTGCATTTCGTAGATATCGTGTTATTCTTTAGACTGTAATTATAACTAGCGATGAAATTCTGCGTCACACATCCTCTAAAGAAAGAAGATATTCCTCAGTGACACTCATAGGATGATCTCTATGATATTATCACATCGATTTAATTACTTGTTATTTTTACACTCTGCCATTCAGGGTTTTCGGCCAAGTTGTCGAGATTTATAATTTGGTCCCCTAAAATGCATAATATCTTACTCAAGGCCTTCGTCTTGAATAACTATCAGTAGTCGTTATCGAATCTGCGAGCAACGGCTATTAACCTCCATCACTATTCTCTCTTCTTCATCACAACTATATTTCTTCTTAAATTGATCGAACAAACCCTCATTATTCATCATTTTCAACATCATTCATATCAATTCATTTTTTAATCTTGGGAGCCACGGGTCAGTGGAAAGGGTAAAAAGAACTGATAATCTTTTTTATTTCTGGGCAGAACCCAATGGATCATCATCATCAACCTCATCGGCCATGGCTGGAAATTTTCATAAACGCGCCGTTCTTCGCCAGCTGCGCTGATCTCCACCCTTCATACCACGAAAGAAGACTGCTGAATCTCTTTTGTGTAGATTGCATGGAAGTTTCTTGCATCTTCTGTCAAAGTTATGAACCTGATGAGCACCCCGGCCACAAAATTATTGTGGTATACGAGATGATTCTTGATCAATCTTTCATTATATTCTGAAAAAAGGACGATGATGATGATTGATATGATGTTCTATGATTATTTTTCTAGGTAAGGCGAAATTTGGGCCACGCAGTCGCAAAGGTGGCACACCTCACCAAGGCGAGTTTGGACATAAGTGATATAGACATAAGTGATATAGAGATGCATAACGCAGCGTATGATTTTGGAAGAGTTGAAGTGTTCATTAAAGAGAGGCATTTCCAAGTGGGAGAGATAGACATTAGCAAGGAGTTTACGCCGTGCGACGTCTTCTGTGAAAATTGTGGGAGGGATGTCGAAAAACCTGCTCGTTTCTGTTCTTTGGCCTGTAAGGTATATGCATGTATTAGTACTTAGTAGTAATTTTCAGCTTTCATTACACCTTTGATCTTATATGTATAGCTTCTTTTCTTTTAGACTTAATAACTATCTAAATTAGATATGTAGACATTCTATTCTTTTCAATTTTTTTTCTCAATCTAATTAGTTTGGACCAAGTAATGGACATAGAGACGATATAAGGCCATTATTATGGACTACTACAGCAGCAGAAGAAGAAGAAAAAAAATCAAGAACTGTCGAAGAAAATGACGGCGGATCAGCCGCAAGCAGTCCTACGCTAGGTCAATATGTGTATCATCTTTTTTTCATTTCATCCTTCATCATTGCATAAGTCATCCATAACGTATATTTCAGAACTAACGAACCAATTACTTATTTGGACTTAGACCATATAAAGAACAGCAAGAGATCATCTATTGACTATTAGTATAAATTATATATATATATATATGTATATATATATATGATGCAGCTAACTGGCTTGAAGATTCAGAGGAACGTAGCAGCGTAGACGACGAGCATCGATCAACGTAGCTACTTCCGATCAGTGCCACGGCAGACTTTTAGATGAAAATATAGAATTTAGGGTTTTCTTCTTATAGTAGGATTTTGGTTTGACTTGCATTGCATTACGAGACAAGAACTAGGGGTTTTGTTTCTTTTTACTTTCATCAACTAAAGTCTGCATGTTTCATAATAAGCATTTCTCGCTTTCACACATACGCACACACACGTCGAACTAGGGGTTGTTGAGCAACCCATAGAAGCAAAGTTTTTTCTTTAAAACCGTGTTCTTATATATACAAAAAATGTCGTAGAAAAAAAGAGAAGGCTAGCTTTTAGCTGCTTATGCAGTATCTTTGTTAAAAAAATTAACTTAGTATGTAAAGCAAGTGATACTTAACAATTGAACTATTTCTTCTTATATCATTACGTTAAATATATTAAATTTTTCATTGAATTATTCGTAAATGAAAATTATGGAATCAGTAGTATTCTTTACTCGTGTAGTTTTCTAATAAATTTATCCTCAAACCATCTAATTACGATCACATATGAGGATCCAAAAACTCCTAAAAGGGCCCGCGATTAAGATCACATATGAAGAAAATAATTACGTACTCTTTGCTAGAATAAAACTCGTTAATTCAAAGAGCTTCGTAAAACCAAACTAATTCTTAAACTATAGCCTGATCTGATCACAAATAAAAGCGACATTTAATAGCAATATTCTGGACAAGTGTGTGTATGTATGTGTACTCATTTCTCAGCTCATTCAAAAGAAGCCAAAAGCAGTAAAAACATACCTAAATCATATGAAAGATTGAAATACAGAGTGAGTGAGTAGGCGTCGTTAGTCGAGTTGATTACTTCTTCTCTTATTACTATCATCATCTTCGGGGGGTAGAGTCACGGACTTGAGTATACTCTCAATCAGCGCAGCATCGACTCGAAACCTCTCAGCAATTTCAGGGATATTCATAGGGCCATTATCGTGTTCTTGGGATTTTCCTTGATGCAAAAGGATGATTTGACGTATTTGAGCTACGTTTAGTGTTCCTGGAAGAACAGGCTTGTCCTCATACCTGCTAGATTCTGCTTTTGTGTTCCTTAACTTTGGCAAAGGACGTTTATAGTTCTCAACAACTGCTGCCTGTCATAAGATCGCATTATAAGGAGGCAATAAATCGACTAGGTAATAAGTGAACGTTCAAGTCTCACTGACTCGATCAGTTTTAGGACAAACTGTCAGCAAAAAGCTTACTAACTAGGATCAAGTTTAGGACAAACTGTCAACAAAACGTTCTACGTAAGAATATGATGGAACCTTACCCGCCTACCACAAGTTTACTAACTAGGAGCAAGTTTAAGACAAACCGTTAGCAAAAGCTTAGAATGTACGATAAGAATATGATAGAACCTCACCTCGCCCATCTCAAGTTTTCCGCCAGGCTTAGCTCTGATTCTACCCACCATCTGGCCGAGCATAGCATCGAATTGTGGATCACGCTTCTCAAGAACGTCATCAGGTTTCGCTTTGACTGCACCTTCTGAGGGAGGAAAATGGAAAATAAAGTTTAAGACTTTCGATGGCTTTGAATGTAAGAAAGAAATAGTAGACTGGAAATGGTGGCTTCACTTGACAACAACCTACGTTCTAACGCCTGGAACAGACAAAGACGACGACGACAACGTACTACATTCGATTGCTCCGACCCATTTTCTAACAGGGCCGATTAGGTTCGGGATTGGTCCGACCCATACCACCCACACGAACTTCGAACAATTTATTCAAAATAATTGTAAAAAAATAGCAAACCATCTCTGCTCGTACTCGCTACTAGTAATTAAACCAAGCAGCAGTTTATACGAAAACAGAAACAGCTTAGCGATAAGTTTCGAATCATCATCCAAGCTTCGACATTCCAATCAACAGATGCGATGCGAACCATACGTTGTACGTTAAAGTCAGAAAACAACCTGTGCTGAGCTTTTCGCCGGAGACAGGTGGATGTTGAGGTGCTGCATGTTGGTTGTATGGCTGAGAATTAACTTCTTATCACACGCTACACTCGCTGCTCACTTACAGCTCAAGAACAAAAGAATATTGTTGTTGGCATACTCTCTCTCTCACGTTGCATGGAGGAGGGATTTTTTTACTATTGTTTTGGCTTGCACTATTGAAAATAGAAGCAAAAGAGGTTACGAAAATATATAGTATTGGTAACAACTCTCTGACAATTGCCTTTTGCTTTCTTTATGACACTCACGGCATTTCATCTATATCACACTACATGCAAAACACACATATTTATAGTACAAGGATAAATGAGAAGTAAATCTTATCTAAATCTTCAAAACCATGCGTGATATATTTGCATATCTTAGACTTTGATTTTTGTTTCAGATTTTAATGCCAAAGTCATAAAGCTCACATGTTGTTTGATTTATGTGTCCATTTCATTTTCTTGCTTCGTTCTTGCATTGTATTTTTTTTGACTTATTATTATTGAGCTTAGTCAACAAATTCCCCCCTTAAGCTCAATATTTTCCTGTCTTTCATTCCGAGCATCCCTTTAAGGTTTTCGAATGTGCTTGTTGGTAACGGCTTTGTGAAAATATCTGCCACCTGGTCCAAGCTCGCTACGTGAACCATCTTCACTTCTCCATTTTTTACGTGTTCCCTAATAAAATGAAACCTCGCATCAATATGCTTGCTTCTCTCGTGATGAACTGGATTTTTCGCTAACTCGATCGCTGACTTATTGTCGACTCGAATTTCGGTTGGCTCATCTTGTCGAAGATTTAACTCAAGCAGTAAGTTCCTCAGCCAGATTGCGTGACAGACACACCACGATGCTGCCACATATTCCGCTTCGCAGGTTGATAGAGTCACGATCGGTTGCTTTTTCGATAACCAGGTGAATGCCGTATTCCCGAGATAAAATACGTAGCCGCCAGTGCTTCTTCGGTCATCGATATCTCCGCACCAATCGCTGTCAGAATATCCGACTAATTTGCAGTCGCTCGCCTTTGGATAAAATAGTCCGAGCGATTGTGTTCCTCGGATGTATCGTAGAATTCTCTTTATCGCTTTTAGATGTGGCTGCCTCGGATCCTCCATATAGCGGCTAACGACTCCAATGCTGTAAGCGATATCGGGTCTCGTGCAGGTTAAGTATCGCAGACTGCCCACGAGACTTCGATAATCGGTCGCATTCACTCCTTGTCCTCCCTCAAACTTGGACAGTTTTGTTCCAAGTTCCATCGGTGTCGCTACCGGGTTGCTTTCCTCCATTTTATTTTTCTTCAATATAGCCTTCGCGTACGCTTCTTGTGACACAAAAATTCCCGTGCTTCTTTGCTCGACTTCGAGACCGAGAAAATATTTCATCAGTCCCAAGTCCGTCATCTCGAATTCCTTCGTCATCGCCTTCTTGAAGTCGTTGACTATTTTCTCACTGCTTCCCATGAAAATAAGGTTGTCGACATAGAGAGCGACGATGATTATTTCCTTTCCTTCTCGTTTGACGTAGAGGGCATGCTCGAACGGACATTGCTCGAACTTGTTCTTTTTGAAATATCCGTCGATCCGGGTGTTCCATGCTCGCGGCGCTTGCTTTAGCCCGTAAAGTGCCTTTTTTAATTTCAGCACCTTGCCTTCTTCTCCCGATTTTGAATATCCTGAGGGCTGCTCCACGTAGACTTCTTCCTCGAGTTCCCCGTTCAGAAAAGCGGACTTTACGTCCATCTGGTAGATTGGCCAGTTGAGTTGTGCAGCTTGAGTCAGGAGCAAACGGATTGTCTCCATTCTTGCAACGGGAGCAAAAACTTCGTCGTAATCTATTTCCGCTTGTTGTCGATAGCCCTTCGCCACCAATCTCGCCTTGTAACGCTCAATTTTTCCTTGAGCATTCATCTTCTTTTTATAAACCCATTTGACTCCAATGGGTTTATACCCGTTTGGCAACTCCACAAGTTTCCATGTGTCGTTCTTTTCGATCGCCTTTATTTCCTCGTCCATCGCCATTTTCCATCTCTTGTCTCTTATGGCTTCTTCGAAACTAATTTGTTCCGAGTCGGCCAGTAAGCAGACTAGGTGAACCTGTTCAGTTGATCTGTACAGGTCTTGCATGCTTCGCATCCTCGGCTGTCTTGGTTCGTCCTCCTCGTCATTTTCTTGAGACGAAATCGGAACAGGTATTGGTGCAACGATCAGTGGTTCTTCAGGCGTTGTGTTTTCTTCAACGTTCCAGCCCCACGAACTTTCTTCATCAACCCGAACATCGCGACTTACTATCACCTTTTTATTTTCAGGGTCATAGAGCCGGTACGCCTTCGTTTTCTCGTCATACCCAATAAACACAAGCTTTTTGCTTTTGTCGTCGAGCTTGGCTCTTCTTTGATCGGGCACATGTGCATACGCCACGCTTCCAAATATTTTGAAATGCGCCACCGTCGGTTTTCGGCCGGTCCATGCTTCCTGTGGTGTTTGATTCCCGAGGTTGTGATGTGGACACCGGTTCTGAATATATACCGCGCATTTTACCGCCTCGGCCCAGAACTCCTTTGGCATTCCCTTGCTTTTCAGCATTGACCGAACCATGTCAAGTATGGTTCGGTTTTTCCTTTCGGCCACACCATTTTGTTGTGGAGAATATGGCGCGGTGAGGAACCTTCTGACGCCTTGTTCCTCGCAAAACGTCACAAAAGTACCCGACGTATATTCTCCACCTCGGTCGGACCGAAGCGCCTTGATGTTTGAACTCGTCGCCTTCTCGATCATAGTCTTGAATTTTTTAAATATCTCGAGCGCTTCTGATTTTTCCTTCAAAAAATATACCCACGTCTTTCTTGAGTAGTCATCGATGAAGGTGATGAAGTATCTCTTTGCGCCGAATGATCCTGGGGTGATCGGTCCACATATATCGGTGTGAATGAGCTCAAGAGGGTTGCGCGCTCGATATTCCGCCTGCTTCTGGAACGACGTCCTCGAATGTTTCCCGATTACGCAGCTTTCGCAAAGTTTCTTTTCACCCTCGATCACCGGCATTCCATGCACCATGCCTCGTTTGGAGAGCTCCTTTAGGCCTCCGTAGTGTAAATGTCCGAAGCGCATATGCCACAAGTAGTATTTGTCCTCTACGTCAACTTGCAAGCATCGCTCTTGAATCGCCTTCAGGTTGAGTTTGAACATTCTGTTCCTTTCCATCTCGACCCGAGCGATCATTCTTCCGTCTTTGTTTCTTAGTTGCAATGAGCGGTCCTTCATGAACACCGAACATCCTTTTTCAAGCAACTGCCCCATGCTTAAGATGTTCGTCTTCAAGTTGGGTACGAAGTAGACGTCCTCGACCGATCCTTGTCTGTCGTCGTTTTGAGAGAAGCATATTTTCCCTCGGCCTTTGACTTCAATTTTCGATGCGTCTCCAAAGGACACGTGGCCATCCTCGATCTTCTTTAGATCCGTAAAGAGATGTTTGTATCCGCTCATATGATTGCTTGCACCGGTGTCAAGATACCACACCATGTCGCTGCCGGGACTCGTATCCTCGAGCGCCATTAAAAGAACGCCTTCGTCTTTTGGATCCTCTTGTGCGACTAGGTTCGCATTTTCTTCCACCTTTTTGTCGGCCCAACAGTCTTTTGCGAAGTGCCCGAACTTGCCGCAATTGTAGCACTCAACGCTCGGTCGATTTGAGCGACCGCCTCGTCCTCGTGCTCGGCCTCGTCCTCTCCAATTTTGGTTGCTCGTTTGTCCTTCTTTTTCGTGATTGTAACCTCGTCCTCGGCCTGAATTTTGACCGAAACCTCGTCCTCGTTGACCTCGTCCTCGACCTCGGCCGTGATGCGTATATAGCGCCTTGTCATCTTTCAACGATAACTTCGTCTGTAGAGCCTCGTCTAGCGATCTTCTTCTTTTTCTTTCGTTGCTCGTGAGCTTCGAGCGAACCGGAAAGTTCGTCGACCGTCATTTCTTCGAGATCTTTGGATTCTTCAATTGCACATACCACGTTCTCGTACTCGTCCGTCAAGGAGCGAAGAATTTTCTCGACGACTCGGGCTTCCGTTAGAGCCTCGCCGTTTCTCTTCAACTGATTCGAGATGGTTTGTACTCTCGTTATATAATCGGATACGCCTTCGCCGTTCTTCATTCTTGTTATTTCGAATTCGCCACGAAGCGTTTGCAGCCGTACTTGTTTTACTCGGTCGGTGCCTTTGTACGCTGTCTCCAGTTTTTCCCATGCTTCCTTAGAATTTTTCGCGCCTGCTATCTTTTCGAGGCCGGGATCGTCTAACGCTTGGTGGATGAGGTTGAGCGCTGTATCGTCGAGTCTGTGAGATTCTTCCGACGCCTTACTTTCAGCCTCGTCGTCCGTTTTTTTCGGTTCGGTGTACCCTTTTTCTACGATATTCCATACGCCTCGCGACCCGAGCAGTACCTTCATTCGGATAACCCAACTATCATAGTTGAGTTTTGTGAGGCGCGGGACGGGCATGACTTCGAATGACATGGCTCTGATACCAATTTGTTGGTTGTATGGCTGAGAATTAACTTCTTATCACACGCTACACTCGCTGCTCACTTACAGCTCAAGAACAAAAGAATATTGTTGTTGGCATACTCTCTCTCTCACGTTGCATGGAGGAGGGATTTTTTTACTATGTTTTGGCTTGCACTATTGAAAATAGAAGCAAAAGAGGTTACGAAAATATATAGTATTGGTAACAACTCTCTGACAATTGCCTTTTGCTTTCTTTATGACACTCACGGCATTTCATCTATATCACACTACATGCAAAACACACATATTTATAGTACAAGGATAAATGAGAAGTAAATCTTATCTAAATCTTCAAAACCATGCGTGATATATTTGCATATCTTAGACTTTGATTTTTGTTTCAGATTTTAATGCCAAAGTCATAAAGCTCACATGTTGTTTGATTTATGTGTCCATTTCATTTTCTTGCTTCGTTCTTGCATTGTATTTTTTTTGACTTATTATTATTGAGCTTAGTCAACACTGCACCGTCGATAGGACGTTTGACCAGCTGCGGCGTCGTATCGGGCCTAGCGCTTCCGATCCTACCACTTGCTCGACGAAATGCCTGGCCCATTTCCTTCCTTCTTCAATCTCAATTTGAATCGAATTCCTTGAGTCTCCTTATTCCCCCAAAACTATCCTCTGATTCTGCAAGTTCTTCGATCTTTCTTCGCTTCGAATTGAAATTCAATTTCAAAATTTTCGCCGGATTGTTCAAGTAAAATGGTTCGTCGTCGGTGGCTATAGTGATAGTGTGTGAACACGTGTCCTCCATGTTTCTCATTTATGGGCCACTTTTGATGGGCTCATATGATATGGGCTCAAAAATAGAATTTGTCTACGTAGACAAATTGACGTCATTCTTTGGTTTATTGCACAATAGTACCTTAACTTTACTTGATTTACAGATTTAGTACCGCGGAGTTAACTATCCGATAATGTTGAGCCACTTTGAAGAAATTAAGTTTTTCTTAATAAAAGCCTAATTGATGCCGGAGAATAAAAGATTTTACGTGTTAAATTCCACACATTGAGACAATAGATTTTGGCATTTTGCTATATTGAGATGAACGTAATGTTCTATTTAATTCAATTTGAGGCAAATATGTATCATCAATTCAATGTCCTAATATAGGAGATGTTTGATGTAGACGTGGGCTTTGGGCCGGTCCAACCCAGAACCGGCCCAAAACCGGCCCGTTTACCCGGCCCAAAATCGGAACCGGTTGGCCCGGTTCTGGAACCGGTAACCGGCCCAGTTAAAATGAACTGGGCCGGTTCGTGGGCCGTGGAACCGCGAATTACCAGTTCCGGTTCCGCGGTTCCGGTTCCGGTTCCGAACCGGAACCGGAACCGGCCCAACGGCTACCATTCTTTTTTTTTTATTCTTTAAAACTTTAAAAATTACATTTTTAATCCCAAACCAAAAATCTATAAATACCACCTCATTTTGATCATTTTAACTCACAATTACATCCAAATCTCTTCAAATCTCTCTCAAAAAACTCTCAAAAAATCATCCTCATATTCATATTTAATATTATTAACAATAATAATTATTTTATTTACACTACTACACACACTCACTTATTATTATACACCAATATAATTATTATTTCGATATTTTTAAAGTACTAATGGCGTCGTCATCGAGAAATCCTAACCCGAACCCGAGCGACGATGTTTTTATGATTTTAGGACACGCCGATACGTTTAGGGGGAATGCCGACACCGACGAGGAGACCGATGTACCGGAACCGACGGCGGCGACCGACGAGGGACCGAGCCAAGCTTCTACGGCGACTAGAAGAAGGAAGCAACAACCGCGTGGTCGGCGGTCTAAGGTATGGAATTTTTTTGATTTAGAAATGGATAAAAATAATCCCTCTGTAGGTACCGCATATTGCAAAATGTGCCGGCATTCCTACACAATTAAGACCGGTCCGAATCAAGGTGGGACGGGCTCGTTGAAAAAACACCTCCAGAGGGCGCATAACTTCGGGGAGGATCTAGAACCGGTAGGAACCGAACCCCGACAACAACAAATAAACGTAGGTACGGGTAGGAATTTTGTTATTACTAGGGAAATTTCTAAGAAAGCTTAGTTAAATTCGTAGTAATGTGTGAAGAACCCTTTTGCATTGCGGAAAGTGAAGGGTTTATCGAATTTACGAGTACGATACAACCCGGATTCCATAACGTGACCCGTAAAATCCTTAGGAAATATGTCTTAGAAACTTTTAAGGAATATCAGTCTAGCTTAATTAGTCATTTAGCCAACATTACGTGTAGGATTAGTTTGACTACCGATATTTGGACTAATATTACGTCGCAATCTTATTTAGTCGTCACCACCCATTGGATAGATGAAACATGGACTATGCAAAAACGTATTTTTTCCCTAGATCCCCTAGATTGGCAACATAACGCCACTACGATATCGAACTATGTGTTGAATGTCATTAATAAATATTGTATTCAAGATAAAATTGTGTCTATCACCTTAGATAATGCTAGCGCGAGCAACGTAGCGATAGGGATCCTTCGTAGGCATCTTAAGTTACCCTTAGACGGCAAATTATTACATGCTAGGTGCGCTTGCCATATTATTAACTTGTGTGTGCAATGTGCTTTTGACGAAATTTTGGGAGATATTGTAGAAAAGTTTAAGGTAATAGGTAAGTTACTTCGGGAACGCCGCTACGGAACGTCGTGGAAGCAAACCGTCCTTGCCGCCGGCCTCACGTACAAGAAGTTTCCGTTGCCAGTCCCGACTAGGTGGAACTCGTTGTACCACCTCCTCAGCACCTTCATGCGCTACAAGGACTTGTTGACGCCTTTTGGAACGAGGTCGCAGTCGGCAACACTTCCAGGTATGAATTACGACAACTTGATTGGGATATTGTAGGTTTGGTCGTGTCCATACTTGAAGTGTTCGCCGAGGCTACGGAGAAATTTTCCGAAGTTCACTACCCGACGTCCCCATTATTCGTCCCGAACCTCTTCGCGATGTGCTACAAGTTCGTGGAGTATCGCAACAGTCCATACTTGGGTGGTTTCATCCAAAACATGGAGCAGAAGTTCAGGAAGTATTGGGAAACAATCCCAATAGTCCACGGTTTGTCTGTCTTACTCGACCCTAGTTGCGGTGTTGATACTTTCGATATTTTTTTCGATTATTATGCTCAGTTTCTTGGAAAGAAAGTGGACGACCAAAAGGCGTCAATTCACACTTCTCTCCAAGAACGTTTTTCTGTTTACGCAGCTGAGCAGGGACACAGTGTGGAGCAACCCGTACCAGCGAGCGAAGCCAGTTCGTCGGAAGGAGGCGGCGGCGCAATGGGACTACTACGAAGATTGAAGGCACAAAAGACGAAAACCAAAACACGTGCGTCGGGGTCGAACACGAACAAGATCGATCCAACTGTACCTGAACCTGAGCCACAACTTCCAGACTCCTGAAGACTTCGACGTTTTGGCCTGGTGGAAGTCGAACGCGACTCTCTATCCGACCTTATCCGCCGTCGCTCGAGACGTTTTAGCCGTGCAAGCGTCTAGTGTCGCCTCCGAGTCCGCCTTCTCTACATCCGGACGAATTATCGGCGACTGACGTGAGAGCCTTAGCCCGGTTTCCCTCGCAATGCTAACCTTATTGAATGATTGGTATTTGGCCGAATCGAAGAACCGACGGGAGAACGCCATCGACGAGTTCCGTTCTTCTAGTTCGGACGAAGACGAAGAGGCCTCAAACATCGTCTTAGTTAATAGTCAAGTCGAATAAATTGTATTTTCTTATTCCGAATATTTTTTCCTTTTTTTTTAAGTTTTAGTTTAGGTATTTTTTTTCTTTCTTTTATGTTTTTATTTGTATTTTTTAGGTAGTTTTTTTATTTTTTTTACTTTTCTTATCTTTTTTTTTGTTTTTTTTAATAAAATTTTTGGATATTTTCTAAAGAATTTTTTCAAAGTAAAAAAAAAAAATACCAATAAAGGCCCGGGGGTTCTAGGTATGGTTCTGGGCCGGTCCCGGGAAAATGGTCCCGGGACCGGAACCGGTACCACGGCGGAACCGGTTGAACCGGAACCGGTGGAACCGGAACCGCCGGAACCGGCCCAATTCGGCCCAAAGCCAAGGCCTAGTTTAATGTAATAGAATTTCCCAACTATTCCGTTTCAGGGAAGCAAGTTAATTCTTATATAAATGGTCAATCTTGTGAATCTTGTGCAGAAAAAGAATTTTCTTATCATTTTTTGTCGCAGTTGGCAGTATTTTTTTCAATTTTTATTTGTAGTATTATCAATTTTCCTATGTTTCTCGGCGAAACCTATGCAGTGCAGGGCTCAGGTTATTTTCGGGCGATTGACATTTTTGGTCCCTTATGTTTAACCTATGGGCGTCCGTGGTCCCCGATGTTCCGGAGTTACATTTTCAGTCCCTCATGTTACATTTTTTTACTCGTTTTTAGTACCTCCGTTAAGTTTAACCGTTAGTTATAACCAAAAGAACACGTGTAATATTTTTATTCGTCACAAAACTTAGACAAAAAAAAATTAAGAAAATGTTGAGATTCTCTCTCTCTCTGTGTGTTGGGCGGCGACGGAAGACGGTGGACGGGCGACGTGGAGCGCCGAGCGGAGATGGAAGACGAAAGCAGAAAATGACACATGGGACATTGTACAGGTTTGGGTTAAGGGTTCGAAGAGTGGGTGGATGGCGATGAGCCGAAATTGGGGTAGAATTGGGAGTCGAATTCGATCTTGGTTGGCCAATCTTTCGTTTAGGGTCAAGGGCAGTGATTATCGAAGCTCGACTTCATGGAACATTGCGCCTTCGAATTGGCAATTTGGGCAGACTTTCACTGGCAAGAACTTCAGAGTCTAACATGGGTTTTTTAGGGGGAAAAAAGGGAAGGATTTTTATGTGTGTTAAGAGTGATTTTAGTATAGTTTTCTTTGTTTGTGTGTGGATGTGTTTTTCGTGGGGACAAGTTTGGGACAAAAAGGTTCCAATGTAAGAGAGGCTTGCTTGAAGTGGCTGCCACAATTGTCTGTGTGTGAGTGTGTGTGGCCCTCAGCTGCAGTAAAATTTCTTGATCATATGGGCAAGCTTAGGATGATTCTCTTCCATGGGATCTTCGACGGTCTTACTAATGTGCTGCTCCATTTTCTGCTTTCGTCTTGGGTAGCAGCTGAGAATCTCCAAAACCAGCGGCGGTGGCTTTAGGGTTGTCTGAACGAGGCGGGTCGGTCGTGAATGGGAATAGGGCAAGCTTAATTTTTTGTTTTTTTTTTTCTGGAAATTTTATTTTTTATTTACTTTATAAATTTGAGGTGGAATGTAAGCATGACATGTTTTTTCTGTTAAAACTAACGTTCAACTTAACGGAGGTATTAAAAGCGAGTAAAAAATGTAACATGAGTGACTGAAAATGTAACTCGGGAACATCGGGGACCACGGACGCCCACAGGTTAAACATAAGGGACCAAAAATGTCAATCGCCCTTTATTTTCCAACAGAAAAGAAATACAACCTTTTTTTTTTCAGGATACGTTAGCTACTGATTCAATATTCTTCGCATTCTGCGCCATGGTGCTTATTGTTCTCGTTTCTTAGGGCTTTCGATTGCTCTTTGGTCAAAATTCGTATTAGGTCTTCACAGATTCAACGCAAAGTCGGTCCTTCTTCGGCGAATTATGCTCTTGGGTAGCCATTTGGGGGTATCTGTTATGATTCGAGGTCCATATTAGATAGCATGGTTGCCGCTTTGTGGAAATTCAGCTCTTGATTTTGTTGCTAAAGCTGACTGTTAGGTTGGTTAAGCGCTTGGGTTTTCTTTTTCGTTTGGGAGAATTCAGATTTCCTTGAAGGTGTAGAAATGTACCGTCTTGGTATGGATAATTCACGTGACGGAGGCTTGGCGCTGATACCTACGCGCTTTGTGTGGCCTTATGGCGGGAGAGTTGTGTTTATTGCTGGTTCATTTAACAGGTAAGAATTGATCAGCATAGAATTTTCATTTCACTCAAGATACAGTATAGCATTTTCTTATGATTTTGGGTTTTTGGGTCTGAAGATGCTTTTTGGGACCTTTTTTCTCCCTTTTATCTCTTTTGCTGAAGGTGGAGACAGTGGCCGCTGACAGCAGTTGAGGGGTGTCCGACCGACAGTGTTTCAGACGATCTGTCGATTACCGCCTGGTTATCACCGGGTTGGTGTTTTTTTCTTGGTGATCTTACTGCATGATTTTATAGTCCATTTAGCTTTTATTGATCGAGAAGAGATTACGTTTTGTTAATCTGTGAGTCGTGACCCATTTGTTTTTATATCTATGTGGTATGTTTATTTTGGAGGATTGTAAAAATTTCCTGTTTTTGATTATGATCTAATTTATCCCCTTATGTTGAATGCGATCGATTATGAATACTATTCTTAGCAGATTTCCAAGACTAGATCATATCTTGTTGTCTGCCTTGATACTCCCTTTTGTTTCTCATTGATGGCCTTATATCGTGAAGCTGGATGATTCTGAACGATCTGCAAAGATATCTAACTGTTAGCAGTTTGTTATTTTATTGCTTCTCAATCTTACAGTATGTCCTCGGGGCAGCTGAGACCATCATGACATGTTTTCGTTGTCTGATTATTAAATGCTGATTGTATCATGCATCAGGGTGCCCTCTTGACGCGTGTCAATCAAGAATGGTTATCAAATTTAGGGATGATATAAATCTCCCTAAAAGGTTGCTTATCGAAGCAAGTATAAATTTTGTCGTCAATGCAGTGAGTACCCCGAGAACACCTAATCCTTAATGCTAATACATAACCAACTGCATATGCATTTGAGAAGTAAATAATATTTTCTAGTTGGGAAGTTTTTTCATTTTCTTCGTGAACCACTTACCGTTGACTTGTCTCATCATTACAATATACATGTTAATTGAGGCACGACGAGCGCCAGCCCTTTGTCAGCAGTAATATTGGAATGGTAAACACTATCCTTTTAACTAGGGAATCTGATTCTCATCCGGCGATGATAAATTCTCCAGTGCCTTCCCCTGGTTCCAACATGGAAGTAGACGACGAACCCTTTCAGCTGGTATGTGGGCCGAGCTACATGTTTAACATTATATGCTTCTCTTTTAACGTTAATTATTTGCCTCATCTGTCGAATGTTTCTTTTGTTTTAATATTACTCGTTTATTCCTTGATTTAGTGTATTACAACTAAAATAAAAACAGTCGCTTGATGTCGCCTTCACTTTGTGCCACTATATCACATGAATTTGCTGCACTAATTACTTGATTGTAAAACTCCTGGCGTTGTGCTACTGCTAAAAGCTAATTTTTCCTATATCTGTGATCTTGTCTTAATTAGTTCTTATCTTCGTTATAGGTTCATATGTCAGATGGTGTATATCCCGAACCAATCCAGAAATTATCTGATGCAGATTTAGAAATTTCTCGGCTTCGTATATCTGAATTTCTGTCAGCGCATGCAGCCTATGAGTTGCTCCCCGAATCAGGCAAGGTAGGTAGGTGTGGTCCGTGTTCGACCTTGTAGCTTCTCAGTCAAAGACAACCACAAGCTGTTTATCTTTTTACTTCTATTATCTGTAGGTTGTTGCCGTGGATGTTGAACTGCCTGTAAAGCAAGCATTTCATGTACTACATGAGCAGGTAATCATATGCATGCTTTCTCATTGCATTCTAACATGTTTAATGTTTAAAATGACGTCAATGTCTGCATACGTATCTTGCAAACAATTTTTTTTTCAGAAAGATATATCTAGAAATCTCTTATCTTGTAATGTTTATTAGTATTGGATTGCACTTAGAAATGTTCAGTAAGAATCGGGACATGAAAACTATTTGTCCGTGGGATAGAAAGTTGTCAATTACTTCATTTTGTTATTTTATAGGGAATTTCAGTGGCTCCACTATGGGACTTCTCTAAAGGAAACTTTGTTGGAGTTCTCAGTGCAGAGGATTTTAATTTTGATTATGAGAGAGGTACCCTCATCTTTCTGCTGTTATTGTCCGATGATCAAAAATGTATAATTCTTAATATATTCTTATTTCGACATCTATGTTAGCTTGCTAGAAACGGTTCCAACTTGACCGAGGAAGAGTTGGAGACTCACACTATATCTGCTTGGAAGGAATCAAAATCTTATCTTAATCGGCAGATGAATCAACAAGGAAATGCAGTTTCTCGACAATTAGTCCATGTAATGTTTACGTATACTTCCACTCATGTTACCTTTCTGAGTGAAACTGTCGAACATACTTGATTTGCTTGTTAAATGCACCTTTTCTTCAGTTATTGATATAGCTTAAATGAGGTTGAGGTTTTTGTGCCGTGCATTGTGTTTTTAGCTATTGCAGAATGCTGTTCAACTCAAATATATTTCGAGAAACTCTTGATTGACTCAAAATATGCTATTGTTACTAATCCAGAAACGTTATATTATATCATCCTGCTAATTTGACGAAGACAATGCAGGCTGGGCCAGATGACAATTTGAAGAAAGTTGCTTTAAAAATCCTGCAAAATGGTGTTGCCACAGTTCCCATTATCCATTCGTCTTCAGCAGATGCTTCGACTTCGACCTCTTATCTCTTACATCTTGCTTCGCTTTCAGGAATACTAAAGTGTGAGTACCGAAGAAAAAACGGACTTTTAGTTTTGTTTACTTTCCCATTTTTTTTCTTTAGTGCACGCATAAACGTCATGAAAATGTGCCAAGTATCTCTTGTAGTGTTTTATCAAAAGTACTGAAAATCATGCCAAAATTGGTCTGATGTTCTCTTGTAGGCATTTGCCGCTTTTTCAAGCATTCTCCAAGTTCGTTACCAGTTCTTCAATTCCCTATTTGCGCACTTCCTATGGGCACTTGGGTTCCAAAAATTGGAGAACCAAATCGACGTCCAATGAGCACGTTGAGACCGAATGCTTCGCTCAGTGCAGCACTAGATTTACTTATTCTGAGGTACCTATCTAACTTCTGCATAGCTTCCTTATATATAATGACTTTGCGGTGCATCTGAAAGAATACATCACCTTTTCACTGCTTCCTTATATATAATAAATGCCCGAAATTCCTCTGCAGCACAAGTTAGTTCGATTCCAATTGTAGATGATAACGACTCTTTGTTTGATGTCTATTCTCGAAGGTTAGCACATACATGCATCATACCTTGCATGTAAAAATGTATACGTTTTTTTCCTAACTTGCCCTCTATTGCTTTCACAGCAATATAACCTCGCTGGCCAAGGACAGAATCTATGCCCACATCAACCTCGAAGAAACTTCTATTCATCAGGTATCTGAATGTGATCATCGTATTGAACCAATTTATACTTCGGTATGTAGGCATTGCAGTACAGAGACGACCCGTTTGGACCATTTACATCCAAAGATGTCACGTGTGCTTGCGGTCTGATCCACTCCTTAAGATCATGGAAAGATTGTCTCAGCCTGGTTATATAAGCCCTTTTCAAGACAATAATATCCATTCATTCATACATACATAAACGTTTTCTAAAAGAAAAATAAAAATAGGCGTGAGGCGAGTCATTGTTGTTGAGGCGGGGAGCAAACGCGTGGAAGGGATCGTCTCTTTGAGAGATGTTTTCGGGTTTCTTATGGAAGAAAAATGAGGTAAGTAATTCCATGGGCTGAAGGAAGGTAGGCAGAAAAGCAAATCCAATCCATGAGGAGTGTTGATGAGAAGAGACAAGTTGAGTTGGTGATTGATAGTTGGCAAAGTTGGCTCACAATCAATGGGATGATGATAAACTGCTATTTAATTTAATTTCATCAACTTAGTGAAACTTTTTTAAACTTTTTTTATTTATTTAGGAAAAGTGTGGCAGTGTCGTGAGAAATGAGGAAATTTCATTCATTCGAATTTTGTTATAATAAGTCATTTTTGCAATTTAAAGGAGCATATACCGTGGAAATATACAAGATTTAGACTTCATAAGCACGCTAAGACAGTATTCGTCTTAATGCACATGCACACGTCACCGACTTTTGCTAAATGGTTGAAAAATAGTCAACAATTTAACACCCTGCTCTAAACCCTACTTTATGATTTAGTTTTTTATATGTTATATAATATAATTTCATAATCGACGCATCATTCGGAATTTTAATATTTTATAGGACAATTCATTCAAACTTATCTTCAAAGAAAAAAGTAGCTGAAGTTGATCATCAAGTACGTGTCCATTTGAAGATAAAATGATGTCGACAATACGCCAATGATGTGATGGCGATAGGAAAAGAAAAGTGGGAAAAAAGAGTGAACAAATCGATCACTGCTTTGCTCTGTCTTCCCATCCATCTTTGATTTCAGCTGAATGGATTTCGATGCGAAGAGGAAGGAGCCTCTGCTACTGATTCTCACAGTGATATTGGTATGGCTGGGTGTAGGGGAGACAGCATATGTAGCATATAATACGACGTCGGCGGTCGTCCCTGGGAAAATCAACGTGCATTTGGTGCCTCACTCTCACGACGACGTCGGATGGTTGAAGACCGTCGATCAGTACTATGCTGGCGCCAACAATTCAATTCGGGTCAGCTCTGCCTCTTCTGCTGAATTGTTCTTTTCACTAATACTTTTGATTTTTCATTCCAATTGTTGTTTGCCGTCTCTGTTCAGGGAGCCTGTGTACAGAATGTTTTGGATTCTGTGGTATCAGCTTTAGTAGACGATGAGAACCGCAAGTTCATTTATGTCGAGATGGCAAGTTCAATTATTCATCATTCACGCCTATTTTCGATAAATTACTGGTTAGAACTTATGACTTCGTTCCACGCCACCTCAGGCTTTCTTCCAGAGATGGTGGAACCAGCAGAGTGACAATGTCAAGGCTAAAGTTAAACGCCTGGTCAACACTGGTCAACTTGAATTCATGTATGCAAATTCTCACGCTCTGCTTCCTGTTTGAGTATTTACTGCTTTTCGCGTCTTTATATTTAGTCTTGATGCTTTCTCGTTGGTGATATGGTTTCCGTTTCAGAAATGGGGGTATGTGCATGCATGATGAGGCTACCCCACATTACATTGATCTCATCGATCAGACAACTTTGGGGCATCATTTTATTCTCAATGAGTTTGGAAAGAAACCGAGAGTTGGTTGGCAGATTGATCCTTTTGGACATTCTGCTGTTCAGGCTTATCTGCTTGGTGCAGAGGTACTTGTTATGTTGAACTGTAGTTTGTTTTGCTCGTCTCTGGCATGTTATTGCTCGGTTAGGAACCACTGTCAAATTGATTAGTCTTTCACTCAAGAATTACCGGTTTTGGAGACTGCAAGTCTAATATCTGATAGTGATTTGTCACTCAAAACTTACAACACAATTGTTTGTTCCGTGTCCAACTTTACTTGAACTCGATTGAACTCGAATTTCCCTTGTATATCGTAATTCAAATATACTTTTATTTTAGCAGAGTATTCTTACTCCATTTCTCTACATAATGATTTTGCAGCTTGGATTTGACTCTCTGTTTTTTGCTCGCATTGATTACCAAGACAGAGCTAAACGGAAGGAGGATAAAACTCTTGAGGTTGTTTGGAGAGGATCGAAGTCCCTTGGATCTTCTTCTCAGGTTAATCGGAAAGTTCATGCTCCGGTTCTTTTGTTGCTTCAGAGTTCAATCATTATAATGATGCTCTCCCCTTTTATCTTGTTTTCATCTTTTTTTCTCATACATACATGTTGAATTGAACTTTTGCCGTCTATTTTTCTTTTCCGTAACCTCTTTATGTTGCAGATATTCACAGGGATATTCCCCGTTCACTATGAGCCTCCTGATGGGTTTGCATTTGAAATAAATGATGTATCTGCTCCAATTCAGGTTATACCTTTTGCAAAAAGAAAGTATCTTATCTCATCATGTTTCGGGTCTCTGATCATCCCAAGGCCCAATCCAGGATGATGAACTCCTTTTTGACTATAATGTGGAGCAGCGAGTTAATGAGTTCGTTGCAGCAGCTGTTGCACAGGTGTTGGATAATTCTTAGTGTTTTTCATCACTATGATGCTGAAGTTATTATTCCTGTGCTTTATCATCATATTCTAATAAACAAATAAATTCCTTTTACTTGCACACAGGTAAAGATGTTGATGCTAATAATGTTTCGTCTTATTACATCAGGCAAACGTTACCAGGACTAATCATGTAATGTGGACTATGGGTACTGATTTTCGCTATCAGTATGCCGTTTCTTGGTTTAGGCAGATGGACAAGTTCATTCACTATGTCAATCTGGTGTGTTTTTTTATATTATCTATTCTCATTTAATATCTCCCCTGTGTGTGCCTTTAAGATCGGTAATTTTCCTTTGTCATCTTTTGCTTCACGCAGGATGGGCGCGTCAATGCTCTGTACTCTACGCCATCTATCTACACAGATGCCAAAAATGTTGCAAATGAGAAATGGCCCATAAAGACTGGTGACTTTTTCCCGTGAGTGCATCCCTCATGAGTGAAATTTACTATTCTGGCTTCAGCATGATGACTTTCAGTTCTTTGAAATGACTTTTCTTCCTTTGCTAGGTATGCAGACCGGGAAAATGCATATTGGACGGGCTACTTTACAAGTAGGCCAGCATTTAAAGGTTATGTAAGGATGCTGAGCAGTTACTATTTAGTAAGTTCACTCAATCATATTATTTGTTGAATGACTGTGTCATGAACTTGGTGGTATTCACCCGCTTGCAAACCTCTACTTTGTGTGTGAAATCAGGCAGCTAGGCAACTGGAGTTGTTTAAAGGGAGGGAACATTTGGGACCAAATACAGATGCACTAGCTGATGCGTTAGCTATTGCTCAACATCATGATGCGGTTAGTGGGACAGAAAGACAGCATGTGGCTGCTGATTATGCAATGCGACTTTCAATAGGTTATAAAGAGGTCACTTTTTTCTCCATTGCTATAATTGTCATGTTGCCCATGTCGATTTCATTTAAGCAGCTAGCCATATGCTTCAGTTTGGTGCTGGCTTCTCTCACCTTATTGCATGATGCTTTTATTCAATCAAAGTGTTGAATAATTTGGATTTTTCAGGCTGAGAAAGTGGTTTCGGCGTCATTGGCTTCATTAACAGGATCAAAATCGTACTCTATCCCAGGAGACTCTGAATTTCAGCAGGCAATAGACATTATCCCCTTTCCATTGATAATATTGAATATTTCATTATTATCTACAGTACCTGATCCTCATTGGAACTTTGTGTTAGCTGTTACGTTTGTATTTTAAAATTGTACATGGAATATATTCATGCAATTTGTCTTTCTTCATATGTAATCATACGTTTTTCTTAATTTCACTGCTATACTCCCCTAGTAGGCTAGGGTTTTTACTTGGCCTGTTCTAGTTTGAAAGTTTCTCATTTCTGACTGAATGATTTTTTGCCATATGTAGATTTGGAATACTGAGTAGTTACCTTTCTATTACAATCGTGCCATCTCTGTCTCCATTCTCTTCTAAGATATATTTATGTAGAAACAGATCCAACATACTGATTTGATGTTTTATCATGCTAGTGTCCCCTTCTTAACATCAGCTATTGTCCTCCCTCAGAAGCTGATTTGACCAATGGGAAAAACTTGGTAAGAAGTCTACATTAGTTGTCATTTTAACCCAAATCGAACTCGTTTCACATGTTCCTCTTCGCTGTATGCTACTTTTCAAGTTTAGGTTGTTGTGGCATACAATTCCCTTGGATGGAAAAGAGAGGAGATCATCCGGATTCCTGTGAGTGCTCTGACTCTGTTACATTGAGTAAAGAAGCCACAAGTTCAAATCATGCGCATGTTTCACAGAATAATAACTTACTGCCACAATAAAGTTTCAGTTTTGATGGTTAAGATTCAGGTATCATGAATGTGGTATGCTTTCTTATGGTAGAAACTACGTATTGCTTGATGGCTTACATAGATAAAATGGAGATAAAGGACCCCCGATTTAGGCATGATAGTGCAATTGAAACTCATTTATTCTGGAAAGTGAATGAACAAAATATCATTTTGAATATGTTTATTCTTACGAATGAGTTGATTTCTTCTTCTGCCCCCTAGAAGCTTACCTAAACAATTGGAAGCATTATATTCTCAAAAAAAATGTAATAACAGAAAGCCTGATCAGGATAATGAAATAAGAACTCAAAATTTGCAGATTAATGTAGATTTATGAGCATTGGAACTCTTGTCCAAAGCCTAACAACTTCTACTAGTAAGACTCTTGTCCATAACTTGCTCAATGATTTTTCGGATGATCCTAATACAAATGTTTTACTTGCCTAATTAAATAAATTTCACCCATTAATCTAACACAGTAGCTGTAACGTCGTGATATGTCCATTTTTCCTTGGAGAGAGAGCTGAAAGCTCTCTATATTGCAGGTTTCTTCCGAAAACGTTGTGGTCATTGATTCTGATGGAAGATATGTTGAGTCGCAGATACTTCCTCTCTCCAGTACATATTTGCTTGCGAGAAAACACCACATTAAAGCTTATCTCAGCACAACAGCCAGTAGCTCCACGAGCCATTTAGTTGCATTTTCAGTAACTGTGCCCCCTCTTGGTTTCAACACATATATCATCAAAACGGCAAAACCAACAGGTTAGAAGTTGTCACCTATATTAGAAAAATCTTTTGGCACCAAGTCAACTTCCTCAACCCTTTTTCTAAATCTTAATCAGGATCCAGGTCATTCCTGTCAACAATATATGTTCCTGAACAAACTGCTGATGAAACATTTGACGTTGGTCAAGGAAATTTAAAGCTACTTTACTCGGTCAAAGAAAGAAAGCTCAAACGCTATACAAACAAAAGAAACTTGGTAATTTCTCTATTGAAGCAGTTTGTATCTTGGCTCTTTGTTTATTCTTGAACATTAGTCATTCTAAACTTGGAAAATAACTTTTGATCATTCTTTTGGATGCATATGTGGAAATATGAACTTTCATTTCATCTTCCACATTGGTTTCATGGCATATACTAGTGCAAATTTACCATTTAGAAATGGAGAAGTGTACAGTTCCAATGCATATGCCGATTTATGTGTCCTCTGCGTATAATGGTGGTAGTTCTTCACCTTTGATGATGAAGGTCTCGGAGCTTGCTGAGCAATCATACAGTTATTACACTGGCTATAATGGTACTGATAGAGTTTTCCAGGTACCAATTCCATGGTGAAAATTATATATTCTTTTCTGTTTTATTTACTACAGAAATTTGTGAGTTTGTTGGAAAAAATTTGGTATCAATAATTTGTTGTTGCCTAAATAATTTACTTCTTGTCGAAGGCATCTGGAGCATATGTCTTTCGTCCAAATGGTACCTTCTTAATTAGACCTGAAGGCCAGGTAACCCCAACTATCTCCTTCCCTGCTTGCAATGGAACAATTTTTTATTTCTAGTTCCTAGATACTTTGGTTGTAATAGCTTTAAGTCAATTGAGAAAAACTGCTTGTATTTTCAGGTTCCCTTGACTGTATTCCGAGGTCCCTTACTTGATGAAGTACATGAGCAGCTCAATACTTGGTTATATCAGGTCCTACATGTAGTCTGATTAGTTAGAAATCGAACATGCTTGAGTGAGCTCATGCTTGGTAGATCGCATATCTACAAGATAGTGCTACTCACCAGATAAACTATGCGATCTGATAGCTGCTTATTAATTGGCCAGGTCACTAGGGTCTACAAGGGAAAGGAATATGCTGAGGTTGAGTTTACTGTAAGTTTACCAGAGGTTTGCATTTCTTGAATTATTGGTAACTAATATACATCCTTATGGAGAATGCATATAATCTGATATTAGATTGGCCCAATACCCGTGGACGATGGATTTGGAAAAGAGATCGTTGCTAAAATAAGCACATCCGTGAAGTCAAACAAGACATTTTACACAGATTCCAATGGGCGCGATTTCATTAAAAGGGTATACCTTTTAGCTTTGGCCTTAATTTGCCTGACAGTAGCTGTAATATCTTGGAACTGACTGACATCGTAACCTTATCATTTTTGTACGAGGTTGATTCTACTTATGTGTCTAATAAAATTTATGACGTTTTAGGTTCGAGATTACAGAGCCGATTGGGACCTAGAAGTCCACCAACCAATTGCTGGAAATTATTACCCTGTTAGTCATATGAAGCCTTCTTGGCTTAACTTGCTTTATTCTTCTGTTGGCTGCTGTTTCTAGCTGCTTCATCGATCTTCAGTTCATCAAAAACCAATCCATTTACCTATTTAAAATGCTAGCTAGCTTTTTTCTAAGTCTCTGTGTTCTTTAGATAAATCTTGGCATTTATATGGAAGATGAAACTACCGAAGTCTCTGTGTTGGTGGACCGTGCAGTTGGTGGTTCAAGCCTGGAAGATGGGCAAATTGAGCTTATGCTTCACAGGTAGGACCGCAGTGGTCTTCTATATGCCTTTAAATTGCAGATTTGAGCTGCATACATATTCAGGTATCTATGTTATCATATATTTCATTGTTTTTCAATACAGGAGGCTAATTAATGATGACTCAAGAGGGGTTGGTGAAGCACTCAACGAAGAAGTTTGTGTTCTCGATCAGTGTAATGGTTTGACGGTAATAATATAATTATCAAACTATAATGGCCTCTATATATCTTCACCTTGACTAGATGCGAGGAAGAACTCATTCCCTTTCTTTTAAACTCTTTTCAGGTTCGAGGGAAATTCTATTATAGAATCGATCCTCTCGGAGAAGGTGCAAAGTGGCGTCGAATTTTCGGACAAGAAGTCTATTCTCCACTTCTTCTCGCGTTTTCTGAAGGGGTGAGGAAATTATGCTGTTGTTAGATAACAAAAATACTGCACTCCCGAGATGCAATTACCTTTATTTTTTGTAGGAGGGAGATAATTGGACAAGGTCTCATGAATCTACATTTTCAGCTTTCGATCCATCGTATAGTTTACCTAATAACGTAGCTGTGATTACCCTTCAGGTACATTTATTACCTGGTTTATAATAAACTCATGTTCTGTTGGTAAACTTGCGAAGCTCTTTAGAACAATCCATCCTTGCACAGGAACTTGCAAACGGACAAATTCTTCTTCGCTTGGCCCACTTATTTGAGGTTTTTTGTTACTCCTAAAACTTGTACTTGTTCACCCTGTATTATCGAAAGGATTTTAATTTGTAACGCTGCATTATTTTTGTTATATTTTTTCGAAACGTGAATAGACAGGCGAGGACAAAGATTACTCGATGATGGCCAGCGTTGAGATGAAGAAAATGTTCCCTAACCAAAAGGTAATAAACAACCCAAACCCCTTCATTCGTAACTAGGAATTAATTAAAGATTTGTTTTTACAGATTAGCAAGGTGACAGAGATGAATTTATCTGCGAACCAAGAGAAGGCCGAGATGGAGAAGAGGAGGCTGAAATGGAAGGTGGCTCAACGCCACGAAGAAGAAGAAGAAACCATAGCAGCAGAAAGAGGAAGAACAGTCGATCCATCGAAGCTCATAGTAGAACTTTCTCCCATGGAGATTAGAACATTTATCCTGGAGCTAAGCTACAGCATGACCAGGTGATGATATATATATATATATATATATATATGAGACTTTGGTGTTGCACTTGCTTGTATTGTATGTATATGTTGGTTCCATGTTTCAAACATGAGGAAATCTTTGTCTCCTCGTTTACGTCATACAGCCCCAATTATGCACTATACGTCATACAGTATTGTTTATTTGATTCGTATCTATCTATGGTACGTGTCTCCTGACATCATTATTTGATGCGCCGCGCAATTTCAATGAGATGCGTATTATTAAAGATGGGCCCAGAAAGCTCTTTGCAACACGAGCCGAACTTACACACATGGGCTTAGATAGTCCAAATTCTTGAGTGATGAGCTTTTATTGAGACGCCTGTCTTATGGTCGTTTTATTGAAACAGGCGCTAACTATAGCCATTTTTTTTTTCGAACTAAGTATAGCCCATTTAAATGACAAATAGGATAATTATTTTTGGCGCGAGCGAACCAAACAAAACAAACAGGTCTTTAGCAACAGAAAAAGCGCTTATTTATTCCCAACGCAAACACAATCTTGTGTGGAAAGGGTAGAGGGAAAAAGAAGCCATTGATCTCTCTCTCACTCTCTTCTCACTCTCTCACATAGAAATCCTCGCACGACCTCATCGGCCATCGCCAAACGCCTTTGCGCCGCCGTTCCACGTGTGAGAATGGAGAGTCAAGATGAGACCCCAGTGGATAATGATGAAACAGGACTTGAAGGCGAGTTTCTTTGAATTTATGCCAACAACAGTGTAGCAGTTTTTAACTCGTCGATTTTCACAATCTTTTCTGTCTTTTAGCGATGGTTGCTTTTCTTTTTTTTTTTCTTTTTACTGTTTGTTTTTGCACAATGTAGGTCCTATGCGGCGACTGGGAATCAACAGTCGTCGGCCCGAACCTTACCCCCAGCGGCCCGGCGAGCCCGAATGTTCACATTACTTGCGAACGGGTTTCTGTGATTTCGGCAGTCTCTGTCGATTCAATCATCCCCGACGTGATGATCGTATTGTGGTACTACAAAATTGCCCCCATTTTTCTTTTTCTTGTTGTTTTTTTATCTTGCTGATTGTGTTTCGTAGTTGAGTTTACTCTGTAATCGGCGTGCATGGTAGCTTTGATTGTGATGAGAAAGGGATCGAACTTTTTGGAGCTGTGATGAGTTTCGATTCATGATTTGTGTGATCATCGGGTTTTAAGAGTGTGGTGAATGTTATTCGAATCGAATGTGGTGAAGGTACATATTGTGTTCGATTAATTGTTTTCGTTGCTTTCTTATGCTGTTATTTAGGGTTTTTGTGTAATGTCGACCGTTTACGGTTAAATAGCAAGTCGAATAGATCTGTGACTGAACCATCATGATCATAAGTAAACTAACCAAGAATTTCTTTACCATAATTGGAGTTTAGAGCGGCAATGGTGAAGGAGAAGTCGAAGAACTTAGAAAAAGGACACGAATGCAGTGAATAGTGATTTGTGGCTGTAATCTTAATTCTTTGGTTTGTGGTTGATGAGGGTTCTGATAAGCTGGAGAATATTCGTCGTAGTACACTCTCATCCTTTGCCTAACCATGATTTTCTTGGCTTATTATTATCTTTTTCTGGTTTTTCCCCCTTGATTGTAGGCTACTGAAGCCTTACATTCCAGCCGAGGCGAGTATCAAGAACGCCGTCAAGCTGTAACTCAGGTATGTAAGTTTTGCACTCTAATGATCTCTTCATAATCTTAATATATATGTTTATAAAAATGTAGTTTATGACAGCAGATCAATGTACAACAATAGACCCTGCCTTAAATGCAACTGTCATGTTATGTTTCACTCTGTTCTTTTGGAGAATTGACTCGTTTTTCCTGAAACTTGGACCATTAATAACTTGTTTCCAATGCTTTTAAACTGCAAACTTTTTCGTCTTTGGTTTCGATCTATGCCCCGTCTCAGTTCCTTCAGACCATCGATCGCGATCGCAACTCTGTTTCAAACTGCATTCTTTAGCACTACATTCAACTTCCATGGCTATCCTTCGAAGCTTCGTTTTCCTTCGTTCACAGCAATGTACCCATTATCTGAAGATGGGGTGGTGCAAATTCGGCGCCGCCTGCAAATTCCATCACCCACCGTTGCCTTTCTATCAACAATTTCCTCGGCCCACAATGCTATGGAGTCCCTACTTTCCCAGAAACTACGTCCCCATATTTCAAATTCCTCAAGGAATTGTAACTAGCTGGACGCCATATCCGTTATACGTAAAATGCTCCTCTGTTTTCCACCTTTCTTCTTTTTTTCTTTTTTTTTTTCGTTTTCCCCTAACGATCGAAAGTACGTATTTTGCAGGCAAGGGATCAACCTACAACTAGCGCTGGGGCAGGTTATTACGAACGTTGTGAATATCCTCAGAGGCCGGGCAAAGGCGTGTGTCGTCATTACCTAAGGACGGGCGAATGTGATTATGGTCCCTCTTGCAAGTTCCATCATCCGCCGAGGACTAATACGGGCTTCGTGCTTGGCCCGGCGGGCCTACCGTTACGCCCCGTAAGCCTTTTTTTTTTTAAATCTTTCGATCGACGAGCAAACGGTGATGCGACTGTAATATTTTTCTTGAATAGGGTTCCCCGATTTGCTATGGCTATTCTCGAAAGGGTGTGTGCAGATTTGGGGCGTCGTGCATATTCGATCACCCGACGACTTTGCCGATGAATCGTTCGTGTTCAACGTCGAGCTCGAGGGTGGGGCCCATCAATGATGATGATGATGATGATGATGATGATGATGGGCCGTCATCTCCTTCGAGCCGTGACGCTTGAACTCTCTCTTTGTATTGAATCATTGAACTTTTTAGAACCTTTTTTTTTCAAGTATCTTGATCTTGATTTTTTTTTTCGGTAGTTTGATGTGTCGATAAAGATACTGAGCTGAATAGTTCGATAAGGTCCTTTGGATACGATCTTCCATCCAGTAGGAACGAGTTTCTACCGAGATAGAGAATCGTACTAAAAAAAAACTTAAAGAATTGAAGTTTTAAAGCTGAAGCAAGAAAAATTGAAGAATCTATCTACTGCCAAATTTAGTCACCACAACTATTGGTAATGATGATCGATTTGTAATGTTTTTCACTTTTTTCCGTCTTCAAGTATTAGAACCAATTATGATACAATCACCAGCTTCAAGCCAAGACTAACCATGGTCAGTTTTTCGTCCAATCAAGCATCTTTATTCTTTTATCTACATATTCGCTAATTGAAGTCATTGTATTCATTGCTCCTAAGAGATTCTCTAGTGTCCTCTTTATATATTATATATATATGCTTGCTTCGAAGATAAAAAACAGCATGTTTCTGCTTATAGTATTATTGTATAGTGCTTTCTAGAAGATATATCTTGTCAATAACGATCCTTATTGCAATATTACGATTGGATCATATCAGCATATGTAACTAAATCTAGCTTTCGGCTCTTCTTAATCTGTCGTTAATCTTTCTTTGCCGATTCGATAAATCTCCCACATATTCGATAATCCTTTTGAACACACACACACAAACATATATGTAGAATATAGAAAATGAGAGACAAGAAATGATTCGAGGTTAGGTCGCAATACCTCACTCGAATATCACGGAATCAATTCTTACCTATCGCATAAACGTTGACTTACTTTCTCCTTTTCCCTGTCAAAAATATCCCTCCTTATCGTTCTAATTGCACTATAAATAGCACGCAAAACTCCTCATAACACTTAAGACACAACACACCATCAAGAAAAAATTCTAGCTTAGCTACTTTTAAGAGGAGAGGAGAGGAAAGGAAACTACAATATATAACAAATTTGGGTTTGCAATAAATAATAAAAAAATGGAGTTCGTGGCGAAAATCGCTTCCCAAAAACCCGTTGTAATCTTCAGCAGAAGCACTTGCTGCATGTGCCACGCTGTACAGAAGCTGTTTCAAGGGCAGGGATTGAGCCCAACTGTGTTCGAAGTAGACAAGAATGCCAACCCTCGGGAAATCGAGGATGCCCTAAAGAGGCTCGTGGGCCGTGGGCCCACCTTCCCGGCTGTTTTTATAGGCGGGAAATTTGTGGGATCGATGAACGACGTTCTTACGCTCCATCTCGATGGATCTCTGAAGAAGATGCTCGTGGATGCTGGAGCTTTGTGGCTATAGAAAATAAATAAAAAGCGAGGGTTTTGATTATTGAACGCTCGATTGTTTTCCGCGTTTTTTTTTGTGCGTCGAGGATGAACGTACAATGTAGTTATGGCGTGCAGCGAAAAACTTCAAAACCTAGTTTTTGTAATTGTGTTTACATTTTACGATTATATGCTAATAATACACGAAGCTCTCTTTGTCTTCGTAAAAGATAGGAAAAAAGCGTCGTTTGTGTGACGTTTTCAAAGTAGTATTCGTGGTGCGCTCTAGAATATTATGCATGCAAGAATTAGGGCAGAAAGTGTGAACTATCGCGCCTTTTGACGTATAAATGAAATGTCACAAAAATCGACGAGCGTACTTACCCTTTGGAAGATGACTCGATGCTCTAATAATGGACGAATTATATATAACAATTTCTAGTTAGAAAACTCTTACCTATCTATCGTTCGAACGTAAAAAAGTAGATTGTGATTAATCGACTCCATTCACGTAGACGTAAATAACATTAAAGAAACATATTATTGCATACCCATTCAATGGCATGCCAATCAAAAGCTGGTAGTTTCCTGCGTGTAAATCTTTTGCATGTAAATAATTATATGCTTTAGAACATGTTCTCTCTGATCCGAACTGTACCATTCCTCGGTTCATTTTAACCTTTCGGCTGATGTAAGAACAAATTGACTTTTCTATAAGTGAATAAGGGACATTCCAAAGCATGTTGTGGTCTTCTTCCCTCATATACATATATATTCTTCTTCGTCCTTTTGTTCCATCTTATCCTCTACAAACATCTCGACCTTCTAACACCCTTATTGATCGTCACGTATTTAGATTCCACAATAATATCACTATTCATTTACGGATCAGAGTTGTTGACATTCCTTCGTCGCCCTCTAATCCTAATAATAATTGTCGCGAAAAGTTAGGGTAATTATTATTGGACGACGGATTCTTATGGGACATGACATGAATAAATCATATGGCGCTTGTCTTCAGTATCCGATTCTTTCAGTGCCTATAAATAGCCACCTCCCAAGGCCTCAAAAATCATAATTTTTGAGAATCTTATTATTAGGTGTTATAGTTTAGTTTTCCTTTGGTTGGTGTTGTTATTAGGGTTCTTCCTAGGCACTGATTTTAATTTGCTAAGGAGCAGATGATATTATTACAGACTTGTGTTGTTATGCATCAAGAATAAACTAGATACTGCAGAATTCATGGATCCTTTTACAATTTTTTCCCCTTAAATTCACTTTCTTAAGCTTAAACTAATATCCTAAGTTTAAAATTTTGACTTTTTAACGTCCGAGAAAGGTGTCTTTTCTGGAATATAAAATAAAGGTGAATCTTTTAAAGCTGGGGTGTCATAATTTCACAAGTGCATATATGCTGAGATTACACCAAAATATAGAACGAGAAGATGACTTTTTTGAGGATGTTGTAAATAAGAACATGTGCAAGAAAGTGATGAGAAATCTCCTGTTCTTATGACCTTTCAGAACTCTTAAAGGGCCATTGCATGGTAATGATATGTTCCTATATATTCTCTGCCCTTCAATTATTTGATCGTCACAGTATGTATAATTCAAGGATAGTTCAATTATTTGTGTGAAGTGAACACGTAAAATCAGGAAGATTAATCCCACTAAAAAAGGTTGAAATATCCCTCAATAGCTGATGATCATATTCAGTTTCGCTTCAAATTGAATTTAATCGGGTGCTCAAGTTACAATAATGTCGGTGGTTTGCTCTGAAACTAAAAGAAAGAAAAAAGAAAAAGACAAAAAGTTTCAAACATGCAGATTTGGGTTTCGGAGTACCAAAAGTCGCTAATCTTAAAAACAGCAACTCTATCATCTTTTATTATCCTCACTCAGTCACACTGTCCATGTAATGTAATGACAAACTTCGTTTGCTGTTCTAAATCCATATCAGTTGATTGAGCAGAGAAAATCTCTCAGCAATGTATATCCCTTCTTTGAAGCTCATTGAGAGGTTTATGTAGCTCAAAATGAGGTGGTAAGTAATACAATTGGTCTTCTTATCATCAATGGCTACTTCAATTGCTTCCTCGAACGTTCTCCATTTTCTCCCATCTTCTTCCGACCCACCGTACGAACTTGTCCGAGCTCATCCATCCCTAACCCTATTGTCCAAATGCAAGAGCATGAACGAGTTCAGGAAAATCCATTCTCAGTTCGTCAAGTTCGGCCTCCACAACACTCAGTTCGCCTGCAGCAAACTTATCGAGTTCTGCGCCGTCAGTCCCCACGGCGGCGACCTCCCCTACGCCGCTTCGATCTTCGACGCCGTCGGCAATCCCAACCACGTCTTGTGCAACATGATGATTCGTGGACATTCCCTCACCTCTTCTCCTCACGTAGCTGTGAATTACTACGTGCATATGCTGTTCTTCGGCGTCGAGCCCAATTCTTACACTTTCCCTTTCCTTCTCAAGTCTTGCTCGGAGCTAATCGCAGGGAAGCAAATCCACGGACATGCGCTCAAGTTCGGGCTTGACGATGACGTCTACGTCCACACATCTCTCATCAACATGTACGCCCGACATGGGAATCTAGACGATGCCAGGACGGTGTTTGAGAAGAACGGTTTTACAGATGCAGTTTCGTTTACAGCGATGATCACTGGGTATATTTCGAAAGGTCAGGTCGATAAAGCACGCAAACTGTTCGACAGTATTCCTGAAAGAGATGTAGTGTCTTGGAATGCGATGATCTCAGGGTATGCCCAAATCGGTAAGCACGGCGAAGCTCTGAATCTGTTTCGAGCGATGAGAGAATCAAATGTCGAGCCCGACGTGAGCACTCTGCTGACCGTTCTTTCTTCTTGCGCAAATCAAGGCGAAATCAAACTCGGGAAGTGGGTCCAATCATGGATCGAAGAACAAGGGCTCAGCTCGAACCGCAGGCTCACCAACGCCGCGATAGATATGTACGCAAAGTGCGGAGATCTCATTACAGCTCGGAGCTTGTTCGACTCCTTGCAGGAAAAGGACACCATCTCATGGAACGTAATGATCGGCGGATACACTCACACGAGCAACTTCGGGGACGCCCTCCATCTCTTCAGGGCGATGCAGGCGAGCAAAGTCGAGCCCAACGACGTCACTCTCCTCAACGTAATCCCGGCCTGCGCTCACCTGGGCGCGCTCGAGCTCGGGAAATGGGTGCACGCTTACGTCAGCAAGAACTACGACGCCTTCCCCAACGAAACCCTTTGGACGAGCCTCATCTCCATGCACGCAAAATCGGGCGACATCGATGCTGCAAAGCAGACGTTCTACGGCCTAACGACCAAGAACTTAGCCTCGTGGAACGCGATCATATCCGCCCTAGCCATGCACGGAGAAGCTCGCGAAGCGGTCGAGCTCTTCTCGGAAATGGTAGAACTAGGGCTTCGACCCGATCACATCACCTTCGTCGGCGTGCTCTCCGCTTGCTCCCACGCCGGGCTGCTCGAATTGGGCCGAAAATTCTTCGACTCGATGGCCGACGACTACCAAATTGCGCCGCGGTTGGAACACTACGGTTGCGTGGTCGACCTTCTGGGAAGGTTGGGGCTCTTCGACGAAGCCATGGAAATGGTCGAAACCATGGGCGTGGGGCCCGACGCAGCCATATTGGGTTCGATCCTCGGGTCGTGCCGTGTACACAGGAACGTCGAGCTCGGGGAATACGCGGCTGGGAAGCTATTCGAGCTCGAGCCTGACAATCCCGGGCCTTACGTGCTCCTCTCGAACATCTACGCCGACTCGGGAAAGTGGGACGAGGTAGCGAGGGTAAGGACGAAATTGAAGGATAGAGGGATGAAAAAAATCCCGGGATCGACGTCGATCGAGGTGGGCGGGGTCGTGCACGAGTTCCTCGTGGGCGATCGAAGGCATGCTGAGAGCGAGGGGATATACGAGATGCTCGAGGAGATAGATGGGCTTCTGGGGGTGAATGGGCGTGTAATGGATTCGTCGGAGGTTTACTGTAGCGATGATGAGGAGGTGATGAAGGGAGGGGTTTTGTGTCCGCATAGCGAGAAGTTGGCGATTGCTTTCGGGTTGATTAGTACGGCGCCAGGGACGACTTTGAGGATCGTGAAGAACTTGAGGGTTTGCGGGGATTGTCACGAGGCGACGAAGTTGGTGTCGGGGATTTTTGGTAGGGAGATTATTGCGAGGGATCGGAGTAGGTTTCATCGGTTTAAGGATGGGCGGTGTTCGTGTAACGATTTTTGGTGACGATAATGTGGTGGTGCATTTGTAATTTGTATGTAACTATAAAAAAGCATCGTTTGCGAGTAATGAGTAGAAGTGAAAGATGAGTCCAGTGAGCTTGTACAAGTAGATTGACGAACTTGGGCTCGATGAGGAAAATATAAAAAAATAACTAGAGTTGGAACCGATCAGATAACAGTTTGAGTATCCAAAACCGCAACTGGATAATATAAATAACACATTTGAATCGGAATCGTTCTTTTTTGTGCGCCCTTAGAAAATGTTTGCACAACGAGCTATGGGTTTGTGCCACACGCTCTACGAATGTGACTAATCTTCAATAGATAGGTCAATATGTTCCAAATGAACCTAAAACGGTATTCAAATTCACTATTGAGAATTACTGCATTCAAAAAACCTCAAGAATATATGAGTTAGGTCGTGAGATCGAATCCCCCATCCCACAATTTCTTGAGTTGTTCCCATGTTGTGTTATCTCATTACTATCGTGTTAGGTTAATTTGAGACATGCTTACCTAGCCCATAAAAATCCATGTTTATCTTGGAATGTGCGTCATACTCCCATAGTTGGTTATAGTCGAGATACTCCAGAGTAGTAAATAAAAGACATGGAAAGTTAGATAAGAGGTGATTGTTTTCAAAATTACTTTGGATGATTTGGCAATTTCGCAAAGAATTGTAGGCATAGATCACATATGGGCTAAGATAAAGTAGACTCAAATTAAGTTCATGCACGAGCCCAAAAGGCCCAACCCAACCCAACCCAGAAGGCGGGAACGACAGAATTTTCCAGGCGGGAAAATGAAAAAAGAAAAAAAAAAAAAAAAGGTAATAGTATAGGAAAGGAAAATAGCAAGGAAATGCAGGAATCATAAAGCGGGCAGTCCAATTTATTTACCACTCGCAACAGATATTTCACCTGTTCTTCACATCCACATCATTGCATCATAAGCTCATCGTCCCCATTTTTACTCAGAAGCCAGTCCAAATGGGAAAACCCTCACGAGCGAAGGACTCGCCCGCGGATGACTCGAAGTACGATTCATCGGCGGAGGAAGAGGCGGTTAACGATCAGGTTAATGAGGAAGAAGTGGATGATGAAGAGCTTGAAGCCGTGGCGAAAACGGCCGACGATTCGGACGAAGTGGAGGGGGATGATGAGAAGAACGACGCTGTAGAAGAAGAAGATGATGAGGTTTTTGGCTTTGATTCCTATTAATATATCATTGTGCAAAAATTAGGGTTTATTCGAAGACGCAATTTTAGCCGTTGATTGATAGCCGGTGCCGATATTATGAGTCATTACGTGAATTTCTCTTTTCCTAAACCGTAATAGTTGATTGAGTATCAGAGACAGTTCTAGTAGCTGGATAGTAATATGGTTCGGATGCATGAACAAACTGAATCGATTTTTATGTCTCTTGCAGGATGATGAGGATGCTGCTGCTGCAAATGAAATTGCCAAGCGTGAGAAAGCCAGGCTGAGAGAAATGCAGAGGATGAAGAAGCAGAAGATACAAAAAATGTTAGATTCACAAAATGCTGCTATTGAAGCGGACATGGTGAGTTTCCTGAAAAGCTTTCTCATTTGATACTTTTATAGTGTTTTATCTGATTCAAACTGTACAACTAAGCTTGTTTATCTTCACCTTGATGCAGAACAACAAAGGAAAGGGTCGTCTGCAATACCTTTTGCAGCAGACAGAGTTATTTGCTCATTTTGCCAAAGGAGATCACGCAGCATCTGCAAAGTCAGCGAAAGGAAGGTGTGCTTTAGTTACATACAGATAAAGTTCACTCAATTATTCCTGTAAATACCTAAGAAATTTTGAATGCAAGTTTAATTCTGAGAACCCACAACCCAGTAAAATTGGTGTTGAATATTCTGTAGTTCAAGAATGTGAATTGTTCAGTTCAGTGCAGTGCAGTGCATCGTTAAAACTGTTTACTTATTTTGCAGGGGTCGACATGCATCAAAGGTTACTGAGGAAGAAGAAGATGAGGAGTATCTAAAAGAGGAAGAAGGTGAACTTGCTGGCTCTGGAAATACAAGACTGTTGGTACAACCATCATGTAAGGCATTTCAACTTTGCTTGTATATTATCTCACCTCTTCTCCTAGATACATCTAATGGTTGCCTACTTCATATTATCGATATGATTTCTGATGGATATGTCAAAACAATCTTTTGCGTTAATGCGGCATTCTTTCACTTGAAATGAACTCATATCTTTCAAGGACTCCAATTGTCAGTTATGATAATGTGGCATCCATGGTTAGTATTTACTACTGCAATCTGCATGACAGGTATCCAGGGGAAAATGAGGGATTACCAGCTTGCTGGTCTAAACTGGATGATTCGATTGTATGAAAATGGGATCAGTGGAATATTAGCTGATGAAATGGTATGGGCGTAAATTTTTCTTCCATCCTCATGTTGCAGATGATATTTTGTTGTGTAGATAGATCACCATTTTTTTTTTCTATTAGGGGCTTGGTAAGACTTTGCAAACCATTTCCTTGCTGGGTTACTTGCACGAATTCAGAGGAATTACAGGTCCTCATATGGTTGTTGCTCCAAAGTCCACTCTTGGTAACTGGATGAATGAGATCAAAAGGTTTTGTCCAGTTTTACGCGCTGTCAAACTTCTTGGAAATCAAGATGAAAGAGTATGTCGGCTGTTAGCACCTGAAATGTTTAGTTGTTTAAGATTCTGCTCTTTATGTCCATTAATGTTTGAACTTGCAGAAATATATTTGTGAAGAACTGCTAGTAGCTGGAAAGTTTGATGTTTGTATCACTAGTTTTGAAATGGCCATAAAGGAAAAATCAGCTCTGCGTCGATTCAGTTGGCGTTACATTATTATTGATGAAGCTCATCGGATCAAGAATGAGAATTCTCTTCTATCTAAAACAATGAGACTTTATAACACTAATTACAGGCTTCTAATCACTGGAACCCCACTTCAGGTATCGTCGATAACATATGTCGTCATTGTATATTAACTTGATTTGCGGGATCAATGTAAAATTTTCAAGCTGTATTTGATGAGGTTATGAGACATATAACTCTTTTCTCATTGTTTGTATACCATACCAGTGGTCTGATTCTTTGCCATTATGATGCACATTCCGTGATTTTTGTATTCCAAAACTCAGATTTGTGTGCGTCTGTGTTTGTTGATTTTATGCACCTTAATAGGTCCTCTGCTGATAGAATACCATGTACCAATTGGTTTGAAAAATGTCTTTTTCCTCCTGTACTATGACTTTTCTTTCCTGTTATGATGTGTAAGTTTGCAGTTGCATATTCCCCAGGTGCGTTATGTGTATGCCTACTTTTAAGTTATTATAAACTGCATTTGACCTGAGTTTGTACTTGTATGCAGAATAATCTTCATGAACTGTGGGCTCTCCTCAACTTTTTGCTACCAGAAATTTTCAGCTCTGCTGAGACTTTTGACGAATGGTTCCAAATTTCTGGTGAAAATGATCAGCAGGAAGTTGTTCAGCAACTTCACAAGGTATCATCGTTCTTTACTTCTATATTGGCAACAAATGGATAAGGCTTGGACATTATTTTTAATAATACAAATAATGATGTCGCCATAAAAAGTTTCGCATTTTAAAGAAGAGAAATAAAAATTCAATCTTTGAATTTTTTTTTCAAGTGGTCGCAATGCACAAGATATTGAGTGTTAGATTTTAGTGTTGTGAAATTCTTCTCTGGCATTGTCACCAACCAAGAAACTTATGTCTGGTTCATTCTTTTGACTGACTTTCATAATGTTTACATTTTCCAGGTTCTTCGACCTTTCCTTCTCAGAAGATTAAAATCTGATGTTGAGAAAGGTTTGCCACCAAAGAAAGAGACAATACTAAAAGTCGGTATGTCTCAGATGCAAAAGCATTATTATAGGGCATTACTGCAGAAAGATCTGGAGGTTGTGAATGCTGGTGGAGAACGCAAGCGTCTCCTTAATATAGCCATGCAGCTTCGGAAATGCTGCAATCACCCGTATTTGTTTCAAGGGGCTGAGCCTGGGCCACCTTATACCACAGGGGAGCATCTTATTGAAAATGCTGGTATTGCATTGTTAGACGGCGCACATGTCTGTAGTGATTGACTTCTACTTATTTATTTATACCTGTTTAACACTATTTTTAATTTGATATTAGGCAAGATGGTTCTACTTGACAAGTTGCTCCCTAAGTTAAAAGAACGTGATTCCAGGGTCTTGATATTTTCACAGGTTTGTTAATCGCATCCTCTCATGGAACACCAAATATGAAACTTATGCAATTCTCCCTCCAGAAATATTTTCTGCTGCTGCCTGAATTTTCTATTTTGACTTGTTTTGTCTGTCCTGATAATTGCTTCCTGTTTTGGCAAAATTATAGATGACAAGGCTTCTGGACATTCTTGAAGATTATTTAATGTTCCGTGGGTACCAGTACTGTCGAATTGATGGAAATACTGGTGGAGAAGATCGAGATGCTTCAATCGAGGCATATAATAGGCCTGGAAGTGAGAAGTTTGTTTTCCTGTTGTCGACTAGAGCTGGTGGTCTTGGTATTAATCTGGCAACTGCTGATGTTGTCATTCTTTATGACAGTGACTGGTGAGTTATTTTGCTTCTTCGTCCACTCTTTTCCTGATGCATTATCAACTGATCTGATGTAGTAAGCACAATTTGGATTTTGTTGCAGGAACCCACAGGTCGATTTGCAGGCTCAAGACCGTGCTCATAGGATTGGGCAAAAAAAAGAAGTCCAAGTCTTCCGTTTCTGCACTGAGGTGTCCTGCCCTTTATTTGCATAAATGACATAGGACTTCCTTTGGTATTTGTCATGCTTATCTTTAATTGTTCTTAATCAATTATGCAGTACACGATTGAGGAAAAAGTTATCGAGAGGGCCTATAAAAAGCTTGCTCTCGATGCTTTGGTTATTCAACAAGGGCGTCTCGCAGAGCAAAAGAGTGAGTTTAGTAGCTCCTCCCATTATTTGAAATAGAGCGATAGCCGATTGGCATATGCAGTTGCTAGAATATCAAAATCTTACACGTTTTGTTGACAAAACAGCTGTAAATAAAGACGAACTTCTGCAAATGGTGAGATTTGGTGCTGAAATGGTTTTCAGCTCTAAAGATAGCACAATCACTGATGAAGATATAGATCGAATAATTGCCAAAGGAGAAGAGGCAACAGCGGAACTTGACGCCAAGATGAAAAAATTTACAGAAGATGCAATTAAATTCAAAATGGACGACGGTAGGCTCGCAGCCTCAACTCTCTAAAAGTTTGCATATTTTTCTCTAAATTCTTCTTCCTTAACCCTTTTCTTCTTTTTGGATTTCTACAGGTGCTGACTTGTATGATTTTTATGATGATAAGGTACAAACAACTCTCCTTGTTGAGGTTCCAGTGATCGTAGACATCTTTCCTTCTGAGCTAACACCTCCCCATTCTTTCTTTCCCTGTTTTTATAGGATGAAAATAAGTTGGATTTCAAGAAAATTGCGACAGAAAACTGGGCAGAACCATCGCGAAGAGAGAGGAAGCGCAAGTATGTTCCAATATTTAATAATCAGTCCTATAAATGGACTTTATTATCAAGCATTTATAAGTTTTTTTTTCCTCAGTTACTCTGAAGCTGAATACTTCAAGCAAACTATGCGCCAAAACGGTCCTGCACGACCCAGGGAGCCTCGAATTCCTCGAATGCCACAGTTGTAAGTGCTATCTTATAATCACTCGCCTTTTCCATAGTCACCTCTCCTCATCAATTGGTGGGTGTCTGCTTCTTACAGTTTTTTCTATCTTTTAACAGGCATGATTTCCAGTTCTTTGATACACATCGCCTTACTGAGCTGTATGAAAAGGAAGTCCGCCACCTTATGGTGGGTGTTAGGCTGTTCATTCTATATTTGTTATATATTTCTTGTAGTATCTGCCTTATTTAATGATCATCAGCAAGCACAACAAAGGAATCAAGTGAAGGATGCAATCGACGTCGAAGAACCAGATGAGGTAGACCCATTGACTGCGGAGGAGCAGGAAGAGAAGGAAAAACTGCTGGAAGAAGTATGTTCCCTTTATTTTCAGATTTTCTTGTTTCCATTTTTCATTTATTGTTTTGCATTATCTGATTCTTGCTCTATGCAGGGGTTTTCAACATGGAGTAGAAGAGATTTTAACAATTTCATCAGGGCATGTGAAAAGTATGGTCGGCATGACATTAAGGGGATTGCTCTGGAAATGGAAGGGAAGACCGAGGAAGAAGTGGAGAGATATGCAAAGGTTTTCAAGGCACGATATAAGGAGTTGAATGGTAAGAATTCTTAATCAAGTTTCAATTGTTGTTAGCATGAACCATGGGATTTACAAGCTTGATGGTCTATTTGAATTAACATAGATTTCAACTTAATTAATACGTTAAGTGACCCCCCATATTCCAAATACTTCTACCTTTTGCTGACACCTTTTCTATTTATGCATTCTAGATTATGATAAGATCATAAAAAATATTGAAAGGGGAGAGGCTAGAATATCCAGGAGAGATGAGATCATGAAAGCCATTGGGAAGAAGTTAGATCGGTACAAGAACCCGTGGCTCGAGTTAAAAATATCTTATGGACAAAACAAAGGCAAGCTGTACAATGAAGAATGTGATCGTTTCATGGTTAGAACCCCTTACTTATCATCAAATAATTCATTGCTGCTTGGATGACTGAATATTATTATATTTCCTGTAACAGATTTGCATGATTCACAAGCTTGGTTATGGAAATTGGGACGAACTGAAAGCATCATTCCGCACGTCTCCTCTGTTTCGCTTTGATTGGTTCATAAAGTCTCGTACCACTGCAGAAATTGCTAGGAGATGCGATACGCTGATTCGTTTGATAGAGAAGGAAAACCAAGAATACGACGAAAGGGAAAGACAAGCTCGTAAAGAGAAAAAGCTAGCAAAGGTTCGGCAGCGCTCATTCTTTTTTATTTCCTTTTTCTTCAAATAATAATAAGCATAACATAGAAGTTATAAATCAAACCTCAATGATTATTATTACCCCTTCCATGGTTTTAGAAAAATATGACCCCGACAAAACGCACTTCCACTCGACAAGCTGCTGCTGAGAGTCCTCCTCCTCAGAAGAAGCAGAAACAGTCATCAATGGATGATTACGTTAGCTCGGTAAGTGCCTTATTTATATAAAATCTCTTTTTTCTCCCCCGTAATTTTTTTTGTCCATTGATTTATAAATGGAGCTAATTTATTGCAGGGAAGGAAGAGAAAGTAATGTGCTTGTTTTCTTCCGTTATAGTAGAGCAGATGTAGCCTGGTATACATAGCTTACCCTGGGCTATATTGTCTGTTTAAATATCAGAGATAAGTGAAATCTTATTAGAAAACTACTTGAGAAGAGAATTATTATTATGTTTTCTCGTCTTTTGTTGATGTCGATCGAAATACTATCGTTGAGGATTGCTGAGTAGTTACACATGCGATAAAGTTAGATTTTTGTAGAAGAAAATATCATCTCGAAAAAACACCATCCCGGTTCTCTATAGGTGATGTTCCACAATGTTTGTTTTGGATGATAATAGAATATGAAGTGATATTGTATAATTAGATGACATATTTAATGCTAGACAAACTTGATACACGGAGATATTACATATAACATTAGTACAACATTACACACATATGTTACTGAACAAAGAAAATATAGCAATTTTTCACTTTCACATGCAAAAATGATACATTATCTCAAAAAATAAAGAAAATGCATGACGATCACACGTCACTTCAATTTATACTTCGTATCGTAATGTTTATCTCGAGCAATGCTGCTGACGAATAAATTCTCGTCCGCCGGGTTTCTTTTTAGATGTCATATATGTATTTCTATTTCCGTAAATATTTACCGCCTGAGTGTTCAACAGTAAAATTAGAATGTTCTTACCGCTAAAGTTTTACTCGTCTGAATTTGGACGGGGTATTTTAAAAAATACGATTACTTTTGGTTTCTTTTTAAAAAAGGGAACTTGACCGAGTCAATTAAAAAAAGAGGAACATGTTTCCTTAATTAACTAAACCCCTAATTATACCTAAATAAAAAAAAAGAAATATATATATAAAATAAAAAAAGAAAACGCACCAACCTCATTGATTAATGCACCCACGAGCACCAAACGAGATCTTGAAGGAAAAACGAGCTGAAGCGTCTGCCGAAATCGAAACACCCAAGCTCCAAGAAACCCAATTTCGTTCTTGAACGCATATACAGTAAGTTCCGTTCATTTTAACGCCGGTTACAAGTATATATTATCGGGCATTGTAATTTCCGTTCATGTTAATGACATTTACATTTCGAGCATCGGGTATTAGATTTTCGAAGGTTTGGGTAGTTATGGGTAGCATTTTAACCTTAGATCTGTGCGAATTTGCAGAAAATTTTCGTTTTCCGATTATTCGAGTCACTTATTCGAGTTTATTTGACTCGAAAAGTCACTCGGATAAGTTGTTTTGGCAACATACAATTCGGACATCAAACTCGGATAAACTCGGAAACTTTACTCGATTAATACTATTGTTAATGAAATTTTACACTTACATATTATTCGATATTATAATACTCGGATATGTTTATTCGCGTTAAACGTAAACTCGAATGACTACTCGAATAATTTTTGTTTCCGAATATTTTATTTACTCGAATAACTCGTTTGCAATAAAAGTTGATTTATTCCATTTATTTCTTCGATAACTACTTATCGAGTTAAATGTAACTCGAATGACTTACTCGAATAATTTTTGTTTCCGAATATTTTATTTACTCGAATAAATCTTTTGCAATAAAAGTTGATTTATTCCATTTATTTCTTCGATAACAACTTATCGAGTGTCTTCAAAATCTTAATACTCGAAGACTCTATTCGAGTTGTTTTACTACTCGAATTGTTTACTCGATTAATTTCTATTTTTTGAATATTGTAATTATTCGAATAATGCATATTGCAATAAATTTTATTAACAATGATTTGTTTCATATGCAGGTTATGCCGACCAGCATCATGATTGATTACGATGGAGAATGGATAATTGGGAATGATAATAAATGGACATGGGTTCCAAGGATGGGAACAAATATGAAGCCCATTGGGTTCGATGTCGATTGTTGTTTGCTGGACGATCTGCGGAACGAAATATACGAGACTATTGGCGTAAGCGGGAGGCCGGAGTTAAAGCTAAGTTATCAGCCATCTATGAGAGGTACGGAAGGGTGTGCTCCGTTGTATATAAAGAATGATCGAGAGTTGAAGGGTTATATATACTTAGGGGGTCCAATGGATAGACCGATTCTCCGTGTGGAGATTGGTCTCCCTACGACCCTCCACCGTCAAACTCTCGCGGATGATGAAGTTGGTCCCGTTCCAATTGAGGTTCGTAGCGATGGAGGTGGTTACATCGATGATTATTTTGACCGTATCATCGACTTTGGCGGATGCGAAAATGTGAATTATGGGGGTGAAGGTCACAATGAGGCGAACGACCGTGATGAGAATGTTGCATCACGGCAGAACGTGCACGTCAATTTTGATGGCGTAGACGGAGAAAATGCGGACGGGAATGATGAGGAGGAGGAGGAAGAGGAAAATGCAACAATTCCTAGCGATCGGTATTCTTTTACCGACGGTTCCACCATGAAGGTCGGTGATGAATTCGAGGATAAGAAGGCCGTCAAGAATAGGATCCAAAGAGTTGCTATAGAGGCATGCTTCGAGGTCAAGATTATAAAATCTTCCCGATCGTACTATGGCGTGAGATGCAAAGAGGATGGATGTACTTGAGGATATGGACGGCGAAGATTAAGGATACATCCGTATTCTCGATTCGTACGTATTGCAACACACATACGTGCGACCTTGCAAATCGGAACGCAAGACTCACTCAAGCATCGTCAACCTCCGTGAGTGATATGCTGCTTGAATCTTTTCAGGGTTCAACAAGTACACCGGCCCCTAAACTCATTCAAACAATGATGAGAAATCGTGGGATTGAAGTTTCGTACTTCAAAGCATGGAAAGGAGGCATTTTAGCACAAAATGCAATGAAGGGTGACCCCGATGAGAGTTACAAGTGTTGCCGTCGTACCTGTCGACGTTGAGAAGAGTGAATCCGGGAACCATAGCAAGTGTATATCTGGACGACGAGCGGAGATTTAAGCACGCATTCCTATCCCTTGGTGCTTGTATTGCGGGATACCGTCACATGAGGAAGGTTGTTTGCATAGACGGTACTTGGTTGAAAGGAAAGTATGGGGGTACGTTGCTCATTGCATCAGCGGAGGATGGCGACCGCCATCAGTTTCCTTTAGCTTGGGGCATAATCGACAATAACGAGTGCATAGAAGCTTGGTCGTGGTTCTTGAACGAGCTCTTGCAAGTCGTGCCCAACGAGGACGATCTTGTCATCGTATCCGATAGATGTCCTTCTATCAAAGCCGCCGTTGCAGCCGTCTACGGTCGTGCGCACCACGGTCATTGTATTTGGCACCTGTCACAAAATATGAAAAGCAGGTGTAAGAAGCAGGGTGCGACCGAGACGTTCATACACATTGCTAAAATATACAAGCAATGCGACTTTGATTCACAATATGGTGATTTTGAGAATAGGTTTCCCACCGCATACGCGTATTTGCAACAGACTGATACTAAGGAACGATGGAGTCGAGCCTATTCTCCGACGTCTCGCTATAACATCATGACTACGAACGGGGTGGAATCGATTAATGCAAGACTCCGCGAAGAAAGAAAGCTACCGATCATTGCGCTTCTGGAATCGATACAGAGGCTGACGGCGGATTGGTTTGCTAGATACAGACAGCAATCTGGACAAGCAACCACGCGGTTTACCCCGACGGTGGAAATGAAGCTCCGTGAGAGGTATGAGCTAAGTCAAGGGTATGAAGTACATGAAATCGCTCCGCATGAGTACGATGTCCGATCTCCGGGGGGTCGTGCCATTGTTAACTTGCGGTCGAAGACTTGTACGTGCCGCCAATTCGACATCGACAGAAACAACTTATCCAGTGAAGTTTATTCGAGTGCTATATGATACTCGGATTGAGCTCGAAAATCTTACTCGTTTAATTCCCATTATTCGAACAAGATCTTTGACTCGGATAACAGTGAAGTCCGATAAAATCAACTGATCCAATGAAGCTTATTCGAGTGCTATGAGGTACTCGAATTAAGCTCGATTAGATTACTCGAATAATTATCATTATTCTCGAATAACGTAACAATAAAAAGTCGAAAACGAAAATCTGAACTTATTCGAGTAACCGAATAACTCGAATAATTTACAAACAATCGAATACCGTACTCGAATAATATCTTGTAATTCGAGTGTACTTTTCAGAATTTTTGAATTTTAATTATCTCGATACATAGATGTATAAATATCAATATTTCGATGTTTTAGGGCCTTCATGATGTTAATAAGTCGCTTTATGAAGATTAACAATGTTTAATAAAAGTCGTTGCATAACATACAATGAAATACATTGGTAGATAGGACTTTAGTATATACATTCCCATCAACAATATATATAACATGTATCGAAATATCAACTTGATTTTCTTTTTTTTCAAGAATCTCTATAATATATTATTACTTAGAAAGAAAATGTTATTTAACATGAATGATATTTAACATGAAATGTTTTCATGTTATTTAACATTTCATGCTCATGATACAAAAACAATATTTCGATTTTTAAATTATTCGAGTTATGTATTATACTCGAATATGCTCGAATACGCAACTCGATAAAAGTAGCATTATTCGAACAAGCTCTTTCACTCGAATAACAGTGAAGTTCGACAGAAACAACTAAACCAGTGAAGTTTATTCGAGTGCTGTTTGACACTCGGATTGAGCTCGAGTAGCTTACTCGTTTAATTCCCATTATTCGAACAAGATCTTTGACTCGGATAACAGTGAAGTCCGATAAAATCAACTGATACAGTGAAGCTTATTCGAGTGCTATGAGGTACTCGAATTAAGCTCGATTAGATTACTCGAATAATTATCATTATTCGAACAAGCTCTTTCACTCGAATAACAGTGAAATTTGGAAAAAACAACACTGAACCTTGAACACTCTGAACAACCTCAACAGCAACTCAACCAACCATAACACAGAACAATTCCAAATCAAAAAATCTATACAAATATATTAAAAATCTAAAACGGTTCATACAATATCCCAATTGTTAAAATAAATACATATAGTCAAAAACTTTCTAAACGAGACAACTTTAGAATCGTCCAAAGCGTAGAGATCATCTCTGTTACCGATCAACAGAGACATCGCGGCCCTAAGCATGTACATACCGCACTCTCCGCTGTTCAAGAAATATAACAATTTCAGGTTTAAGTAAATAGAAAATAAGAAAGTGAGAAAATAAAAAATTACCTAAGACGTTGTTGAGGGAAATTGGGGCACCGCACCCAAGAAAACTTCTCCCCGGATTCTTGCTCCACACCTACGCGTTGAAGCATCAGCGGTATCACTTCGGCCAAAGGATCGAGGAACGGCTTCATTGCCCTCAAGTCCGAATCGCTGTTGCGATCGGAATCCAAAACGAGGATGTTCCTGTCCTTGAACCGAGCGACGAGGAGCACCCAATGCGAGTTAAATGCCAATGGGATGACGGCCACATCCGCTTGGCTCCAGTGAAGTGACGGCTTGCCGCCGTATATCGCATTGATCTCCCGTGGCGAATAGGTCGAACGAGGACACGTTCCACGGTCGCGGTTTGGCGGACTCCATCCTGACTGCATGTGCGAAGTTGGCGTTCACGTACGCGATTCGCTCCGCATGCACGCAGTTTTCTTGCATCGCCGTGAACCCGCTGAATGCCTCGTTGACGTGCTGCAATAATAGCATATAATGTTATTAAACGAAATAATTAGAACATATTTAGCAAAAAACACACATACCTCATCCGAAAGCCACACTTTCGGAGTGGACAGGTCAGCAAAGAATTTCTTGTCGTACGCTTGGAGGATTCCTTGCCGTTCCTCCTTTGCGCCCATTCTTGCCACCTCCGCCGCGACGGCATCCCAATTCTTCACCCTCTCGCCGATGATATGCTCTATGTCCGTGCGGCGTTGTATTGCAACGCGAGGGGTCGAATCGGGCGTCGGCGTATACGGACTCGAAAGCAACCTCGACTTCTTCTTCGCACGTTCCGTCCGTGGCCGCCTCTCCTCCGCTTCCGCCGTCTTCTTTGCCTTCGACGCCGCGGCGGCCCTCTGCGCCTCCGCCCACGCCGCCTTCTTTGCCTTCACCACCGCGGCGGCCCTCTCCGCCGCCGCCTGCTCCGCCGCGGCCCTCTCCGCCGCCGCATTCTCCGCCGCGGCCCTCTCCGCCGCGGCCGCCTCCGCCGCGGCCCTCTCCGCCGCCGCCCTATCCGCCGCGGCCCTCTCCGCCGCCGCCTGCTCCGCCGCGGCCCTCTCCGCCGCCGCCTGCTCCGCCGCGGCCCTCTCCGCCGCCGCATTCTCCGCCGCGGCCCCTCCTCCGCCGCGGCCGCCTCCGCCGCCGCCTGCTCCGCCGTGGCCCTCTCCGCCGCCGCATTCTCCGCCGCGGCCCTCTCCGCCGCGGCCGCCTCCGCCGCGGCCCTCTCCGCCGCCCGCCCTCTCCGCTTCCGCCGCGGCCCTCTCCGCCGCCGCCTGCTCCGCCGCCGCTTTCTCCGCCGCGGCCCTCTCCGCCGCCGCCCTATCCGCCGCGGCCCTCTCCGCCGCCGCCTGCTCCGCCGCGGCCCTCTCCGCCGCCGCATTCTCCGCCGCGGCCCTCTCCGCCGCGGCCGCCTCCGCCGCGGCCCTCTCCGCCGCCGCCCTCTCCGCCGCCTCCGCCGCGGCCCTCTCCGCCGCTTTCTCCGCCGCGGCCCTCTCCGCCGCCGCCCTATCCGCCGCGGCCCTCTCCGCCGCCGCCTGCTCCGCCGCGGCCCTCTCCGCCGCGGCCGCCTCCGCCGCGGCCCTCTCCGCCGCCGCGGCCGCGGCCTCCATCTCGGCCTCCATCTCCACATTCTCGCCCCCCTGCTCCCGACTCCCCGTCGGCGACGAATGAGGAGGCGAAGGAGGCGGCATGTCCTGATCGTAGCTTCTCGTAATATCCCGCACCGTTCTCGGCGTCAGGCTCTCAAGGGCTACAAAATTAGAGTATTACGTTAGATTTACGTAATATCAATATAATCTTATAAAATAAACATTAAGTAAGACATACCTTGGACCACGATCGAGCGCAGCTCCCTAATCTCCGTCCGCAAATCCCGTACATCGCCTTCCAGCCTGTCCATTCTTCTATCGAAATGGGCGATGATTGAGCCGGAAGGAGGAGGAGACGGCCTCGGAGGAGAAGACCTCGGAGGAGACGGCCTCGGAGGAGGAGACGGCCGAGGAGGAGACGGCGCAAGCCGATGCTCGGTGCAGTAGACCGGCAGCCCATTTAGAAGATGCTCCACTATCCTCTGGGCCACGGCATCATTCCGACTGCCACAAAATCCGGCGACCGTGCGGAAGTGCCTTGAATCGGCTTCAACATCGGTCGGTGTAAGGCAACACCGCACGTCCTGTGTATTTGTACAATTTAGAAAACGCAATCTAAATAAATTCATATTATAAATAAATAAATATACTTACATCCATCGCCACGGCACCGAATGCACGCTCGACCGCTTGCCATCCCGGAGCAGAGCTCTTGCCGTAAAATGTCGTCTTCCAATGGCACATACGGGGTAGCGGGAGCCCTTCGCCGGCTCTTCTCACAGTGAATTCTTGCCCGACGGTCGGCCAGCACTCGTACGCCAGAACCTGATAAAAGAGAGTAGAAGTAACTTAAAATAAATATAATATGTCTTAAATAATAATACAAAACTAATTTAATTACCTGAAGCGGCATTACGAACCGCTGATATCGAAGGTTGTTTGGGTTCTTCTATTCGATGCCATCTCCATCGCCCTCCCCAAGAGGTCTTTGTTCAGACCATAAATGACCTCCTCGAACGATATCCTTCCCCAAGGATATTCGTTGAAGCGGTCGAAGTCCTCCACCAGACGGAGCCACTCCTCCTTGACCTTCAAGTCCTTCTTTACCCTCCGCTCCCCTAGCACCCCGACGGCAAAATAAAGGGCCGCCATCTTCAATTTCTCGGGATGAACGCCCGAGGCTCCACCGGCGTCACGGATCATTTCCGTGATTTTCTTCTCCAAATCGTGTAAATATATAACGGGCATGCCTGCGAGCCATAAAACAAACGTTAGTTTTTGAATTCGAAGTAAAAAAACGAATCAAAAAGATAAAAAAATAGAATTAATACCAGGCCAATGCCTCGTCGCAAACTCGTTCGAGGACGGTATCTCCGGCTCGTTAGCGCCGCAGTCGAGGCCCGTGAGTAGGCAATACTCGACCAATGAAAATCGTAATGGTCGCCCCACGAACGACCATCCAGAACTCCTTCGAGTCCGGCATGTACTCCACCTGCCGGCTCATCAATACCACATGATCATGTTCGAGTTGTAGTGGTTTCGGGCCACCTTTATCAGGTTCCCGAACTGAGTCCGTCTAACCATCTCCTCCATTTCCTCCTCGTTCAAAAGCGTACGGATGCGTTCGCATACCGACATGTACTGCGCGTTTCAGAGTGAGGGTGGCATGGTAGAAATTGTCCGCCGGCAACTTCGTAGGAAGATAGATCTGGAAACGCAAAAAATAAGCAAAATTCACTGTTATTCGACTAAATTATTCGAGTAAAACATCACCCGAATAAGTCAAGCATTATTCGAACCCCAATTACTCGAATAAATACTCGAAAAGGCGATGAAAACGATTTTACACAAAATCCGACCGATTACGACGTTTACGCAACGATTTAACATCAAAAACGATCGATTTAACGCTAATAACAAAACATCTAACCAAGAAATTCGTTCAACCAATTCGATTTAACAAAAACCCAAAATGCGACCTAAAACTCACCGTGGCTCTACCGCCGTCGATTTGCTCATCCACCCGGTTACGAACAGGCGCGGAAGGCTCCGATGATCTCGTTTTTCTTTTCGCCATTGATGATTATGCTTGGTCTTGTGTACGATTTTTCGAGTAAGAGATTTGGTTTCGAAGAGAGAGCGCGAGGAATTTTAGGTTTTCGAGTGATTTGTGTCTAATTTTCTTTCCGAGCTTTTTAAAACACTGCTTATTCGAGTATTTTATTCGGTTCGGTATTCGAGTTTTGACTCGAAAAGTACTCTCGATAAGTTACTCGAATAATGTAGCTTACTCGTTTAATTTTCTGCACATTATTCGAGTCACCTTATCTCTTCGATTTGTTAATAGAGTAAGTCATTCGAGTCTTGCTTTTACTCGAATAAATCCGAATAATTTTTCGCTTTTAATAAGTCAAAAATGCATTAATTCGAGTCGATTATTCGGGTGTTATGTCACTCGAATTAAACTCGAATAACTTTTCACTGTTAAAAAAACGGATTAGCCTCCTTAACAGTTTTTTAGTAAGGGTATTTCAGTCATTTGAGAACTCGTTCCTCTTTTTTTAAAACGAAATAGAATCGTTCCTCTTTTTTAAAATTATCCAATTTGGACCAACTCGCGAATTAGGGTTTCTCATCTCGCGTCACCGAGCGCTTCAATTGCTCTCTAGGGGCATCGCTTTAGACCACTTATATGGTGTCATTTAAGTCGTAGATTCATCGGAAGTCATCCCATTGTGTTTCTAGCCGAAGTCGAGGGTTTTTTTAACAACTTATGCTCAATCCAGTGAGGGATTTATGATTTGGGTGTTGTTCTTGCTCAACGAAAGCTGAGATCTACGGAGAGTTTTGAGAAGATTTAAGCTATAAAAATGGGGATTTCTTATGGGACTCAGTGGGTATATCATAAGGTGATAAATTTAGTAAAAAGTTTTAACCCCTTTGGTAGAAGAAATCAAGGGAAAGAGATCGAAAGTTGGGTGATTGAGTCTGAGGATGATAGTGAAGGCAACATCAGATATGGCTCAGTTAACAGTTCGAATTCTTGGGCAGCTGAGAGAAGAAATGAGTTAGAATCTCCCAATGTCACAAATGCGAGTTGTGTGAATGAGAATGGAGTAATCCAGTTGGATATGGACAGTGAAATGAATGGTTTAAGGATGCTTATTCATGAAAACTCTTGTGGCTTACCATGGAAAATAGATGGAGTTAAGAGCAGCTTTGATCGAAAAATCGAGCCTGTTGGTAAATGTCTTCAACGGCTTCATTTATTTGGATCTTACAAGAAAGGAGAGCTGATCAAACAGGTAAACTCATTTGATTTTAGATAAAGAAGTTTTCTTCTTGAGTAATAGTTATCATTCTGTCTCTGATGTTGCGTTGTAAAAAACTGCATGATCGTAATAACTGGGATCTTGATACATATGCAGGATTTGGTTGAGGAATGTTTTCGTTCTCTTACAGAGGAGGAAGATATTGAAATTACACGTGCACTGTCCAACTTCAGTAGGTATTCTACTTGCTGCTGTCTGAATTGATTCAGTTTTCTGCTTGTGTTCTCTTCTGATCCATCATTGACAGGAGGAAGGTTTTAGTGATCCATGAGAATTCGAATATTGAGATAACAGGGGAAACACTGCAGTGTTTGTCCCCTGGAGCTTGGCTTAACGATGAAGTGAGTGTAAAGTACATTTTAATCAGAATAATGAAAGCTTGAGATTGAAAGTGTGAGGTTGAGCTATGTGTTGATACACTTGTTTTTAGGTGATCAATTTATATTTCGAGCTACTAAAAGAAAGGGAAAACAGAGAGCCTCAAAAGTTCCTGAAATGTCATTTCTTTAACACTTTCTTCTTTAAGAAGGTAAATCATCTCATATTTTCATGTAATTGTTTAATCCTCTGTAATCTCCTCACATTCTTGCACGGCATGTTCCAGTTGACTAGTGATGGATATGGCTACAAATTTCAATCAGTTAGAAGATGGACTTCGAAGAAAAATATCGGATATGAAGTTTCGGAGTGCGACAAGGTAAATCTACCGTTTTACTGATTACTCTATTTCCCTATTTAACGGAGTTGTATTTTCTCCTCTTTAGATTTTTGTCCCCATACACAAACAAATGCATTGGTGTTTGGCAATAATCAATAAGAAGGATAAGAAGTTTCAGTATCTTGATTCTTTAATGGGATTTAATCCGCAAGTTCTGCATGCACTGGTAAGCTTCATATGCATTTAAGCAGTTTATATACATATAATACGCGTGTGTGTGTAATGAATCCATGTTAATGTCACAAATTCAGGCAAAGTACTATGTCGATGAGGTGAAGGATAAGAGTGGATTCGATATTGACGTTAGTTCTTGGGAATACGAATACGTTTCCAACCTCCCAAAACAGGAAAACGGGTATTTACTTGATCATTGTTTTAGTGGATAATTTTCCCTTTTAACATAAACTCAGTCTCACATTCTCAGCTGTAATAACAAAACAGGTACGACTGCGGCGTGTTCATGATCAAGTATGCCGATTTCCTAACCAGAGACATAGAACTATGTTTCAACCAAGTAAGATAAGATACTGAAGATCTTTAAAAACTAGCATTCATCAGATAGTGTCATTGTATTTCAATCAAAGCTTATCTCTTTGTTGTGGTTACAGTTGCACATCCCTTACTTTAGGCGGAGGACGATAAAAGAGATTTTGAATTTAAGAGCTGACTGAAGTAAGAGTTGCTACTGTATCTAATCTATCAATACTTTGCTAGGTACATTTTCTTACATTTTTTTCTTAGTCATCATTACTTGAAAAAATACCAATTTTCATCAACAAAATATCTGAGACTGCCCAATTTACATGAACCGTAAATTCTTGTGGGCGCTTACCTTTTTCGGCTGAGCCGTATCTTCTTCTATGGCGCAAGGTTAAAATCAAAAAATATTGATTTTTTGGCCAAAATGAGGATCCCAAATTGCCTACAATGTACATGTTCGAAGTGTAGGTACTACGTGTCCAAAATAATTAATCATATTATCTTCTTTCTTGTTGTGGCTCCATGGGAGAAGTATGTGTAGGCCTGGTGCATTAAATGGTTTTATTTTCCTATTTTCAGTTCACTAGCAAAGCAAACAACAAAGCTAAGCTGCAGCATCCTTGATAACGACAGACTGTATAGATTAAGACATTTCTCTCTACTAATACTATTGTTGTCTTTCTCCAACCAACCACACATGTGCATGAACTTTGACTTTATAATCCATATTAATATATTGATTATCTTGTCTACCTACGGATGGAGACAATAATCATTCTTCACAAGGTCCCTTTTTTTATCTCATCATGTGTTGATCATTAATTTTCGTGACATGTTCTGTTTATTTCCGCACATAAAAGTAGGATAGATACCTTCATGGAGACACATGTGGATATATATTGCATTTCATGACAAGAAATCAATCTGTGAAGAGAAGACATCAATGGAATGGATACATAGGATCTATTCATATTAACTAGGAGGAACATCAACAAATGTCGATGACATACATCGCAGAACAAACTGTATAACACTCAGCACATTAACTAAAAAAAATTGAAAGAAGTGTAACAATCTACAACGAATTACTCGATGAAGACAATAGCCATCATATGCATACGCACTTTCTTCGCTCAGCTACCCAATATAGAAGGAATCCCAGCCAAGTTTGGAGCGCCATTATTCTTGGCATTATCAGAAGAACTTCTCTTCTTACCAAAAGCCCTCATGGGACTTGCCAAAGCCCTTCCCCAACTCTTGCTTCTTCCTCCATGGGAAGCAGAAGAAGAGGATGAAGGTGAAGAAGATGAAACAACAACGTGGACGAATCCACTGAAAATCCCACCACAGCTAACTCTTTCCTTGACGAAATCATGGCCGCCGATCATTCCCACGCAGCTGTTTTTGCCTTCTCTGTGAGACTCGACTCTCCTAAGGGCGCCGGCGCCGCAATCGCCAAAGCCATTTGAGATCCTTTCGAATATGTCGTTGGAAAAGCTTCTGCTGCTGCTTCCACAGCCAATGGATCTTGATCTTGAAACCTTCCTATCATCATCTTCATCATAAGCCACGGCCACTAATTCGTCTCTTTTCTTCTCCCTGCTATTATTAGGGCTAGCAGCTATGATGGTTTGGGCAAAGTTCGAATCTTTGTTATGGTGTTTGTCAGCAGATTTTCTGCTGTGAAGAAAAGGCCAGAACCCTCTTCTGCGAGGGCTGTAATAAGGAGTCTTGTCTTCGTCGCCTAAGAGACGCATACTAGAAGCTGAAGTCGTCGACTTGCTTCTGTTTAAAGAATCTGATGTTCGGAAATTCATCAAACCATCTACTGTATGGTTGTTGCTTGTCTTGTCTGCTAACACAAATGGAAATCTTGATCTCCTTGTGGGATGTTTGGCAGAGCATTTAATGGCGTTGGTGGAAAGGTTATCAGATCTGAACGAAGGAGATGAAGAGGATGAGGCTGATAGTGAAGGGAACACTGTAGAAGGAAATGGTGATGAAGAAGAAGAAGAAGAAACAAGCTTCCCAAGCTTTTCTTGGAGACAAAAGGCACAGATCCCACCTGGTGAAATGTTCTTGAATGGATGGCTTAAGCATTGTGTGTTGCCTTCACTCGCGTCTTTGTGCAGAACTTCCATCGCCATCGCCAAGAATCTAAGAAAAAAGATCCCACCTTTATTCACTACTAGAGTAGACTTCCATTTCCTTTTTCTTCTTGGCCACAGAGAGAGGCGTAACAAAGAGAAAACAATTGCCAGAGAGAGAGAGAGAGAGAGAGAACGGTCAAAGATGTTTAATTATGATTAATGAATGCACTGCTCGAGAAAAAAAATGGAAGTTTTGTTGTCGACTTTGAAGGGAGTGAATAGCGTTAGGAGAGAGCTTTCGGGTCACGTGGACACACACAGAGAGAGAGAAATGAAATGACAGTTTACTACGTTGTCTTCATTCTTACATTTATCATAAGGCTAACGATTAAGGTTGGGGGATTCGAAATGGTCTGGTCTGATCTGTATAGTACACAAAGGGCTTTTGCTTTGCTGCACAAGTACACAGAAAGCCAGCTAGTCCATTATTACACATGAAATTAAATCGACATATTGTTTATGAACTTGTTATCATGTTGAAATTCAAAGCAAAGAAAAAAATCAGGAAAATGAATAGAGGAAAGAACATACAATAACTCGGTATTAATAATACGTGTGACAATGATTGGCGGAAGAAGATACATTGGCAAATTCTCAGCATTACGACACAGACAATTTCATTCAGCTTCTTTACAACATTAGACAGAGAATCCTTGATACTTCTACTGCAGCTATCATGACAAGATTTGTAGAAGAAAACTAAAATTCTAAAGATTAGAGTTAGTAACTTACTAATATCAGTAGCTAAGGTTATATACAGGAACAATGAATGACCCTAGGCTGAATATAAATCAATAGCAAGTTTCACACAGAGATCACCAGTTGTCCAACAAACTCACATCAGAAGGTGGTGAGACTATTTGAGACTTACGCCGCTTTTTGCCTTCAGGCGTACACCTGCTTCTACTCTGTTTTCCGATGCCAGTTGAAAATCTGTAGCTTGTATTAGATCCTGGTGATGAAGAGTTAACACCAGTGGGATCTTTGTTTTCTTTGCTGGGTTTGTGTTTAGATGGATGTTTGCTTTTCCCAATGGGAGATATAGCTCTCTTTTTTGATGAACAAAGGAGTATTGTTCCCTTTTTACGCTCGTTTTTCGGTAGCCGGACATAGAATGGGTTTGTGCCTGAGTGGCAAGTATTATCTGAGCTGCTCCTCATAAGATCAACATCACCATTATTTACCTGTACAAGTAGCAAGAAATAGTGAACTGTAGATTCTCACATGAGCAACAAACATCCCCCTTTCTAAAGTTCATCTTTTGCTAAAGAGAAGAGCGTTCAGAAATACAAATGCTTACCAATTGAAGAAGGGCAGCAAATGTCCTAGCGATGTCGTGTTTCTCCTGACCCGTCACAACATCTCCAAATGACATTGTCTCATCCTTGTCTCCTTTCTTCGAGAGCTTGTCCAGGACTCTATCACCGTATCTATGAATGTCGAATGGTGGGCGTGAATCCTGCCATTAATAGCAAACAATCTGAGAAATGGCAATCTTTGTTTGGGAGGGCAGAAAGGTTTAAAAGCAGGACTGAGCATTTATCAAGAAAGAGAAAGGGATAGATTATGTGATGTGCACCTGTTCTTCCAAATTCCTTTCAATTCTCTGTTTCCAAGTTGAAACCCGTGTGGCTAATTCGGTCTGTTTTTCATTTTCGGCAAGACTAGCTAGAAGTTCATCCTGAAAATGACCAAAAACGGTTTAAATGCATGTAATGGATCATCATTACATGCACACAAAAATGTGCGCGGCGATGTTCATCATCGTCGTCGTTTTTGTTATTATTATACTGTATGCCAATTCACATTCTGGTAACAGGAGCATCCACGAAACCACCACCATCACAAAAAAGAGTAAAATATGTCTATGCTCCTACTAAGTGAAGCCGTCCTTGATTATTCATTTGCTTATGCCATATCATTATCTGGTAAAACTGTGAACGACATCCCTGAAATAACCATAAATGAACAGAGGAAAATGTTCGTACCAAATGAGACTGGCAGAGATCTTCAAGGCTCGTATGAGCATCAGGCTCTTCGTGCTGTAACAGAGCAATATCATGAGAAAACAATTGTGCACGAAAGTTGTCTTGCAAAATGATTATTAATATTAAGCGTTGCATGTAATGTACCAAAGGCTTTTCTTGGAACATAGGTTCATCTTCATCATTGAATGTGTTGTCAGGCATACCAAAATCTGGTAGCTCATTATCTAAGTCTCCACCGCCATCTTCATCATTACCCTCTGAATTGAGGACGCCATCATCTGTATCCCTTAACCACCCGGGACAAAGTGATTGACGCAGCTGTACACACATGGTTTACGCTTATGCCAAACAAAGCTATATACAATCGTAGCACTACCAACCTACCTTTTCATACAGCAGCTGTGATGCGCCATCTCTTTCATAAGCTCCAAATTTTTCTTCCCATATTTTAATGATTTCAGAGCTTATAGGGCCCCATAACTTCGCAAGGGGAAATTCTACGGCTAATGGACGAAGTTTCTTTGAACAACTTCCTGCTCTTTTATTTGATTTAACTGAGAAAAAAAGACCAAGGCAAATTGAATACAATCATTTTTCAAAAAAAAAAAAAAGAAAAGCATATCGAAAACCAGAGTGTAACCTTTTCTATAAGGTTTAACTTTCAACGTCCCTGTTTCATGAGGATTAAGCGGCTCCCATGGATCATCATCTTCATCATCATCGTCTGTGTTGCCCGAGTCCCCAGCTCCCAACTCTCCAGCTCCAAAACCCAAGTCATCGCAAGGAAAATCATAGTCACGATGAGAAGACCCTTCATTGCCATGATTGGGTTCAACACTATGATCTGCACAAGGCGACCTAGGCACGCCGGAATCTTGATTCTTTTTAGCTGATGACTTACGGCCAGTTCCCTCTGATTGTTGATTTGGAGAACGAAAGCTTTTGCAGCCCTTAGATGCAGAGCTCCCCCTGTACAAACTACCTGGGCCGTTGCTAGCTTTACGACCAAGAAAATCATCAACAGCAACGGCATCACAAGGATCTAGCAGTATGAAATCTCGATAAAGATCATTTGTTGCCAACTGCAAGCAGTTAAGTAACTTCAGTAGTTCAGTTACAGAAAATAGACACGCAATTCAACTATCTAACAGGTGGATAAGCAAAAAAAAAAAAATTGTACAAGATAGGTTTCCAGCTCCCCTGTATCACCAACAACATCAAAGCATTCCCCTTCAAGCACCACAAGATTTGCAGGGCGCCTCACGTAATGACCTGGCGGTGCATTGCTATTGGACACACTGTCCAGCAAAGTCTTTGCTTCAACTGAAACAATATCAACAATTCAATAAGTTCAACTTTATGAACGCATCAGCCTTCATAAATACAAAGTCATAGACAAGCTACCGGTGATATTATCTATCCCCCAAAAAGGATCATCACTCTCATCTGCACCATTGTGCAGAGAAGGTGCTTTCTGTTGACCAGATTCACCAGCTGCCGCTGCTTCATCGTGACTAATAAAATAATGCAAATAAAAAAACAAAGTAAATGAAACCCGTGATATCAGTTATTTCCAAACATTTGTATCCGAAGATAATGACAATGTCTATCAGAATATTCTAATGAAATCACTGGGTTCTTTCGAATAATCCTCACTTTTATTTTACGCACAATGGCTTGTGTCTTACGCTTCATAGTTGTGTACTACAGTCTAATTCAAGTATAACTGCTGAAGTCTGCATGGGTCCTAATTGCACAACAAATTGTCAATCCACTAAACCAAACAAAATACTAAGGGCTGGAAAGAATAACCAGTAGGAAACCAAAAATGCAGCTCATCAGTCTCCTGATTGCATTTACATTTCACAAGCAAGCCCATGAAAATAGACTTGAAAAAATTGAACTGATTTCTCGTGGTAGACATTTGAAATTTGAAAAAGAAAAAGAAAAGAGGGAATTTCTACAATGCACGCATAGATTAGCATTGCAGCGAACCAAGATCCAAACAAAGGTCACCTCATTAATCAAAGTGAAAAGTTAACTAACGAGCAAACCCTTATGAAATCAAACCTTTTCTGTGAAAGAAACTCTAAAGCATGGACAACTAGCGAATACAAATACTCAACCTTCCTACTATACACCTGCACCGATCCCTGGAGAAGCAATGCAGCTACAAAAGTTCACAAAAATTCAAGAGTCATGACAGGCAAATTATTTGTTGAGGTTATAAAAAAATGGGTATTGTCCATCGAATAATTCAAGTTCTTCGAGCCAGTGTATATATAAGAGGCTTTTTCCTCCTATCACCAATTAGTTTTAGGAAGGACCTCTCAATTTCTAATATGGTATCAGACCGAACTTCCGTTCACCGTCACCCGATTATATGTCTACGTGCTAGGTCAGTCATGCCACACGGGAGGGGCGTGTTGAGATTATAAAAAATGGATGTTCCACATCGAATAATTCAAGCTCTTAGCCAGTATATATATAAAAGGCTTTATCCTCCTATCACCTGGTTTTAGGGAAGACCCCTCAATTTTTAATATTATTTCCCATCCCAAGAACGTAATTTTCAAAATAATCCCCACCTTCCGCAAAATTTACGCTAACAATGGCTTCTTCGTCGGCCGAGACGTTCCCAGAGCAGATTCTAAGCAAATATTCCTCCAAATTCTGGGCTAAATCTACTGTCCAGTTGGACTGAAGGTCACGAAGTGGCCTCAGATTTTGAAGAAAACGAGCAGACGAAGGTTCGGCCGAGTCAGAATCGTTATCATTCATTTCTGGGCAACGTCGATTCCTTCTTCTCGGCTCAGATAGCAAAACATCATCGTCTTTCCAGGAGCAAAAAGAGGAAGCTAGGGTTTCGAAATTTGGGAATCTAGCGCGCGCCTTGCCTTGCTTTGTTCGAATTTGAATGCTTCTGCCGCTAATGGACCTCGTTATTTATAAGCCCAAATACATCTATTTGGGCCTCAACGAATTTATTCAGCCCATCCATTAAATAAAAAGACTCCCTTATTATTATTGCACATATGTATGGTTACCGAAGTTATTGACCTGTCAAATTATACATCATAAGAGGAATGTTGTGTTTTCTTATTTTATTGGTACTACGATTGATTTTCTTTGTCTCAAAGCTTAGCCCTTTTGAGCTCCAACTTGGCGATAGTTCCGAGGTGTACTTCGTCGGGCCCATCTGCGATCCTCAAGGTTCTCGCCGTGGCCCACAAATGAGAAAGAACGGTGTCCCCCGATAAACCGGCCCCACCGTGGACTTGCATCGCCTTGTCCAGCACTTTCAACGCCATGTTCGGGGCAGCAACCTTAAATCGAATTGGACGTGCAATAATTTTTAAGTATGAGGTGAGGTAAAGAAAAAGTGTTAATCAGTCCTGCAATTTAGGATGGTGGCATTATAAGGATCATAACTTTCTAAATTAAGCAATTTATGGACATTATATGTCGAAACCCGAGAGTTAACCCCAATTTTTTGGATACCGACGTATAATCTAGAGTTTCAGCAAATTTACGGGACGACATTATACGAACAAGGACTTTCCAAATTAAGCAATTTTTGGGACAAAATTTAGGGTTTCGGCGTATCATGTCCTAAATTGCTTAATTTGAAAAGTTCTTGTATGTATAATGTCAACCCTGGAACCTCCTCTAACTTACAGGACTGGAAAAATAATTAACCCAAATAAGGATGCAAATATTTATTCACCTTGGCCATGGCGATGGTCCCACGGGCTTCTTTGTTCCCTAGTCGGTCGAGCTGGTCAGCAGCTTCGAAAACCAATAACCTTGCGCTCTCTAGCTCGATACGACACTGAGTAGAAATGCGACAAAACGTTTAACAAACCAAGGTATCATCAGAATTTTTTTTTGCATATCTAGAAATTAAGAAACACCTTCGCAAGATCCGAAAGGAACGATCCGTGCTGAGCAATAAGCTTCCCGAAAGTCCTTCGACTCGCCGCCCTCTCAATCATCATCTGAATTCCACGCTCGGCAGCGCCGATCAGCCTCATGCAATGGTGAAGCCTCCCAGGGCCTAACCTACCCTGTGAATGAATAACGAGCAATCGTTCGCTGCACACACAAACACACACAAAAAGTGTAGTGCTTTTCGACATTTCGGTTTCGCTTATTACCTGCGCAATTTCGAACCCACGGCCCTCGCCGAGCAATATATTCTTCGCCGAAACCCTTACGTTCTCGAAAAGCACCTCCGCGTGCCCATGAGGCGCATCGTCGAAGCCAAAGACCGTCAATGGCCTCTTAATGGAGACGCCCGTTGAATTAACATCTACTAAGATCATCGACTGCTGCTTGTGCTTGGGAGCGTTGAAGTCGGTTTTTCCCTGTTTATAATGAGTTTTCGAATTTGTAATATCGAAAAACGATTTTATCGAATAGGCGAAAAGAAAGGCGCAAAGCATACCATGACGATGAGCACTTTGCACCTGGGATCCATTGCGCCGCTCGTCCACCATTTTCGCCCGTTGATTACGTAAGAATCTCCATGCCTTTTCAATAATGGAGTTCATTTTTAGCGTTTAAAAATCAATGCGAATTTCTATAACAACTGAAAAAAATCGAATTTTTGTACCTTGCGATGGAGCACTCGATGTTGGTGGCGTCGGAGGAGGCGACTTGAGGCTCGGTCATCGCAAATCCCGAGCGTATGCTTCCTTCGAGCAACGGGATGAGCCAACGACGCATTTGTTCGGCGTTCCCATATCTCATCAAAACCTAACAAAAACAACAGCGCAAATAAAAAAAAAAAAAAGAAGAAGCAAGGCGCATTTCTTTGTATGCAGTGCGCATTCACCATATGTTTATCTAATTCTAACCTCCATATTCCCAGTGTCTGGGGCGCCGCAGTTAAACACCTGTGGGGCCCACACGGATCGGCCCATTACTTCGCAAAGGTACCCATACTCAAGATTCGAAAGGCCGGCGCCCAGTAATTCGTCAAAGGCTGGGTCTAAGCGCCCGCCTCTATCTGCAGAAATGACCTCTTTAACCCTAGCAGCTGAGTCAAACTGAAAGAGAACATATTAGGTCAAAAAGATAACATCTTTGGAGATTTGAAGAATGAAATGTGATGTATTAGCAGAATAGAACATACGGGTATCCACAGATTCCAAAGGCCTTGTTTCTTGGCAAGATTTTTCAGCTTCTCCTCGTCGGGGTGAACAGACCAGCGCATTTCGGAGTTTGCGAGTTTGTAGAAGTCGTTTTCCTTAGGGTAAATGTGTTCCTCCATGAAAACGATCAGTTTGTTTCTCAATTCTTGGACCTTTTCGCTTGGAACAAATCTTCCGCCAATTGTGTCGAGGTTGTTCTTAGTTTCTCTTACAAGTGGTTGGGCGTATTCTTGAGCCATTAGTTCTGACAACATTAAAGGATTAGAAAATATTAAATCAAAGCATCACTATAATCTTAGAAGCTTAAGATAAGAAAAAAGGGCATGTCAGAAGTCTACCTTTTGGACCGTGTGGCGAAAGAACAGATTCCCTATTGATAAATGCGAGCGCAGCTTTGATTAAACTGTCCGCCTTCTCGCCAGCATAGCGGGCCCGCTCTCCCCCAGAAGCATTTCCCTTAAATAAATAAAATGAAGAAATCGTAGCAGATAGTTAAACAATGCTCTCCAAGTCAACTTAGCTAATGAATTCTAAAATGAAAGTGACTGATTTAATGATAAATGGTACCACAATCCATCTAGCGTGCACGCCAGCGTAAATAGATGCTCCTCTAAACAGAGAAAAGGCGACGTAAAATTTCCAATGAGCAGCAGGCCACGGTTTTCCCTGTATCATAATGCTTATAAAGTCAAGTAATGGCTCTCTATTGAATAAGATATTAGGTTTAACAAGCAATACTTACTGCTGCTACACAGTAATCTTCAAGATACTCAGCCAATGGAGGAATTCCTTCAGGTATATTAGTAAATTCGAGACCTCCATTTTCTTTCACTTTTTCGGAAGTAATATCAACAATGTAATGCTGAAACGACACGGATAAGAATCAAGTTATTTATCCTTAAATCCAAATATGCATATCTTCAAGCAGTAAAGAGCTTTTTTTTTTCTTTATTCTTTAACAAACAGTAGAAACAAATAAGTACTGAGATGAAAGTGAAGTACCATAGAGCTGTATGCAAGGTCACACATCTGATTGCCCAAAGTGGATAGTTCCCAATCAAGAATGCCAATGACTCTATCCTGAAATCAGTAAATTGGTGAATATTCATACTTCGGTAATAAAAAAACCATTCTCTTTCGCCGTTACATCAATAAAGAACTCAGCACTAATCTATGACAGATCGATAACACACATACTACGAAAAGCTTGGAGTTACTGACCTCAGTGGGATGGAATACAAGATTATCAATTCGAAAGTCACCATGGACTAAACCTGCCGTTGCACCAGAGGAATCTTCGGGAGGAATGTGCTGACGCAACCAATCAGCAAGTTCTAACATTCTCGGATTTCTGTTAGACTTTCCTTCGCCAGTAGAACTGACATATTGTTTAGCCCATCTTTCCACCTAAAAATGTTAAACAAATACTATTGGATAATTTACCATACAAAACCTGTCGAATTGGTAGAAAGATGGTAAAGATGGGCCTAAGTCCTTAATAAGTTAGAAGATGGAAAATACAGCAAAAGGACACGAAAAACAGTCTTGCAAGAGGAAAGATAAAGAAAAGATAAGCCTAAGTCAATAGTAATAAGTTACCTGCCGTTTACAGTAATGATTTGGTTTTCCATATCCATTGAGGCCAATGACACCAACATCAGCAGAATGAAGAGAGGCCAAAGCTTTAGCAGTTGCACGATATATCGCCCTCCTTTGATTAGGTGGTAAACCCTGTTGAATGATTAATGAACGAATAATGTTAAACTAACTATGGTTAGGTGTATTAGAGAATAAAATATCCACGGAGACGAATAAGAGTAAAGGTTCTACAGGGAGCATAGGGTCGATAAATATCCGTCCTTCTAAGTATTCCATGATGTAAAATGCTGTTCCAATCACACTTGGATCGGTACACAAACAATAAACTTTAGGAACTGGAACCAATGTATGAGTACCCAATGCATTTAAAACCTGTAAATGTCCAAAAGAATAAAGGCGCCATAAGAATTCTAAGGAACTCAAGAATGTAAGAAGATTGCAAGGATCGTTGGGTTTGAGTAATGTGACGAAAAGGTGTGGAGTACAAAACCTGAAACTCTCTCTCAACAGCATGGGCAGATTGCAGCAACTTCCCGGGAGGTTTCTTTCTCATTACATAGCGTTTCTTCATAGATCCATAGTGGACTTCAAGGAGAAACGTAGGATTCGATTGACCATGCCCAAACTGAACTTGAAGGATCAAAGTAAGGAATAGTAAGTAAATTATCCTTGAACAGACAAATTTTCAAACACTAAAGTTGCATAAGATGATAGATAATTTATATCCTAATAGAGAATCGACCTTACCTTACAACATAAACACGAACCATTTCAAGTATATCAAGAACAGCCTTTTAACAACAGGAAACTACAGAATATCCACTATTACAAGGGCCCAAGACAAGAAAAATCAACAGTAACTCCATCCAACTACAAGCAATCAATAACCTAAGAAATCAACGACAATTACAAGAAAAAAGACAAACACTTTCGGAGTAGATAACCTGAGAAACACTAAATTGAGAGTGATTCTTAGGAAACCCATGAACATGGACGCTTGCATAACGCAGCAAAGCCGAAAAATCGAAGCTTTGGCCCGGGTCAACCCGACCAACGAGTTCTGAAGTCCGAGTCGCCATTTATCCTTGAATCCAAACGAATTATTTTCACAAATAGAAGCAAATTAAAATACAGACAGGCCTTCTATCTTCTCGAATACTTTCTTATCAAATTATTAATGAGGTGCGACAAGGCTATTTTTCTCATGTAGGTTTTTCTTTCCTATCGTTTTCGGAGATCCCAAAGCAAGTAAGTTGACTGCTGACACAATATGTAAGAAACAATTCTGGAATAATACTATGTAGTTAGCTCAACAATGAAATATTTTCTACAAGTAATTAACGTGCATACTATCATATAGTAACGTTTGCATTCCATGTGATGTGATGTGTGTGCAATTCATATAAGGTGAATCTATATAAAAACACCCAATTGTATAAAAAAATTTGCAAGTCATTACCTATGTTAGAAAGTTTTTATATAAGTACCCGTTCGACTGTGCGTACTATTTTCCCGGTCTTGACGTACCTTTTTGTATGTGTATTGCGTACCACGTCACGCATTTACACGGTGCTTATATATGGTACTTATATACGTCCCATACGGTATCTTGCGGCTGACTATATGATGGTACCATTTACTAGCTGTATTACGTACCACAATACGTTTCTCTATGGTACCTAAATATGTGATATGTGTACCTCGGGCGGGCAGGTATCAATGTGCAAAAAATTTATCCTAACAAGTACCTACATATAAAAAAAATATTGACAGGTACTGACTTGCTAATTTTTATATTACTCGGTATTTTTATGTAAAATCCTCTTAATATAATTGTGAAGGAAAGTTAGTTTATACAACTTATATAATGGGTAGTGTTTTTAAAATAATTTTATAATTTATTCATATTTTAATTACCGTATTTAAGTTGAGGAGATCTAATTTAATTAAAAAAAAGTCAATAAAAAGGTTATAATATTAATTATCCTATATAACTAAAATTGAATACACAGTTTCTAATAGACCATGAACTTTAATAAAATAAAATATTATACCTAGGAAGACCATAATTACAAACGTAGATTTTATAACGAATGAGCAAAATTTTTTCCTAAAGAGTATAGTTATACAATAAGCTCCTCTAATTCAACGACAGTGGGACCATTAAATTTTATTAATTTAGAGAGATATTAATGTATCGGTAAATTAATATTTTATTAATTAAAAGATAAATATTTTAAATTTAGCTATCTCTTAGTACATATAAGGGCTCTTGAAAATCAACCGATAGGAACCACACCCGAAAATAGCAGGTTTGGGTTGACATTTTCGACATATTTAAGTAAATGGGTAAACATGAACTCAATCCAAACATTTGTGAATCAGGTTAGAGTTTGGAGTTTCAACCCAAAAAAACCTGAAACCAATGCGTTATCAACCAATTTAAAATAATATAAATTATTAAAATATCATTAACACTAATAAAATAAAAGAGAAAATGGATCATATGCTCGATGAATAATTACGCTGATATGTCATGAAAATGAGGGTGGAAGACAAATGGAAGAGAGCATGCTTGAAAGTTCGGGTTAATTATCATCGGCTTCGGTTGATACCTGATGACTATGACATAACTTGATATTTAATTATGTTTTTTATACTTTTGTTATTTGTAACTTTAATTGTTTCTGAATATATTGATGTTTTAGAAAAACAAATATTTCTCTATTGTTTTGTTTAATTGGATTTATAATTCTGTTCATTTAAATTTTCTTTGCTTCAATTTTAAACGTGTTGGTGGGTGATGGGTTTGATTTGGGTTAAAGCAGGTCGGGTTTGGGTTCGATATTTCAACCCGTTTAAGTAAACAGCTCAGGTTAGGGTTGAAGTTTTCAACCTGTTTAGTAAATGGGTTGAACCCAAATGTGACCTAATCCGACCTGTTTACCACCCCTAGTACATATCAAATGAGATATGAGTGAGTATATATATTCTTTTTTTTCTGTCCCAGGGTATCACCATACAACCTGAATATGGGCTAGCCCCTAACTATCAGGGTGGACTTGCGCCACATGGACCTGGCAGAGGCTTAATTACGCCGCACACTCAAGAGGCGGGACTAATCCTGGGGCCAGGTGAATACGTCCCAAATTCACCCGACAACGATAGTAATGTGATAACACTCCATGTGGACTTCATTATTCTATTTGTTGTGACGATCTTTTAAGCTATGACATGTTCGTGGCAAAGCTCGTGATTATTTTATAATTGAATATTTTAGCGAATGACCATAATATTTATAATTCGATTTTAATTATTAATTTAGAATTTTAATGGGACTAATTTTATTAAAGGGATTTTCTGAAGAAATATTATGATCTTACGAATTTGCTGATTATAAAATAAAGGTCCAATCGGTATAAGAAGATTTTATTATGTTAGAGAGTTTATTTATTTATAGAGTATATAGAGGTTTTATCTAGTAAGTTAGTTTCGTATAGTCAAGTATGTGTAACCTAGTTTTCATGATGCATAATCAATCAACGATGGTTTTTATAAAGTGCTATTCTATAACACAGATGACAATGAGAAATGTGATGGTTATTCTGATTAATTCTTGCTTACAAGTTAAATAAATCAATATTTTCTCATGGCGGGGAAATATAAGGTCAAGAAACCATATTCCCCAAAGATTTAGTACAACTATCAATCAATCAACCAAAATAGATAACTTCATTCATACAGAATAACATCAAACTTATTCTCGATGCTTAAGGATCACATTCCAACTTGATCTTTTATTCTTTAGGGCAACTTAAAGAATCTCATTACAATCGAGGTCCATGTTCAAGTACGTTGCTGATTACTACTAGAATCGAAGAAGCTTATCAAGAAAGAAGGATATAAAAAAGAAAATGCTAATTCGATGCATGCAGTGAGATATATACTTAGCATTATTTCATCTGCTCTTTTATTTTCAAGCGATTCCTTTGATTGTTGTGTCAATCACCACTCGCATAAAAATCCCAGTATCTATTCACCAATGGATAAAGCCAACAACACAAATGAGATCTTATTACATAATCTTTACTAGTCTTTGCACACCTTTTTCCCTTTAGTGTGTGTGTGTGGCTATATATACATAACAACTGAGAATGCATCTTACAGACAAAATATCTTTCCCTTGTTTTATTATTGCAGCAAAAGGCAAAACAGAAACGATGATGGTTTCTAGTGTGAAAGACCTCGTTAGGTTAGGCTTGAAGAACTTTGCCTTGATAGCAGAAGAAAAAGAAAACGAAGAAAAAAACAGCGATGATCATCAAAGGCTTAAAAAAGATTGCGTGTATCGGTATGAGGCGCCTCAAGCTCATGTTTATCAGATTAATCCGACGATAATCGCTTCAATGGAGCCGACGAAGAAGGACGTTATTCTAACAGTAGAAAATGGTTCGAAGAGGAAAGCTACGGCTTATGCTCACTAGAATCATTGTATCTTCTTTTTTGGCGTTTAGCCATTTGAGAGAATTTGAACCGTGTGAGCTAATGTAGTTGATAGTGGCTAATTTGGTCTGCTCATGTGATGAAGAAGGCGTATATGGTGTTCTTTTGCATGAGAGAGAATGTTCATTTGTTTTGAATGCTTGTAAGAAATAGTTTCCATGTGAATTTATGTTGGGTGTCAAACTTATGTCCAATTGAATAAATTGAATGTATATAAGGTTGTAGAATAACTTCCTCTATTGTTAATTGGTTTTAGAGAGGAACCCAACTCATGTCCTTTATTTTCTGTTGCCAACCGCCTAAACTACTTTAGGAAAAGTCATAAAAAATGCATTTAGTTGTTTGATAATTAGGTAATACCTATTAATTTTGATAATTAGGTAGGACCAACATTATCAATTTCGTACGGCCATTTTAAACACATGTGTAAATGACCGAACTCGGCTTATTTTCTGGGCTTGAGCTGGTCGAGCTTTTCAGCTCAGAGCTCGAGCTCGAGCTTTTTTCATAAAAGATAATAATTTAATAAAAACGCGAGCACGTTTGCAAACTTTCGAGCTCTCTGTCCGAGTTTTAATTCGATATAAATGAGCTCGAGCTCAAGTCGAGCTTTTGTTGACCCGACTCGACTCATCTTCGACCCAATTGTAGATTCTCTCAAACCCTCTTCGAGGAGTAATTATCTATTCTCTATGAATAAATCAGTAATTTTCTTGGCTGAAATCCAAGTAAGTTCCACTTTTTAGTGCTTGTTTGGTTAGTAGGTTTATATTTAGGAGGGTTTAAATTAGTTAGGTTTATATAAAACTAATTCATGGGTTTAAAATAAAATTTTGTTTGGTTAGTGGGTTTAGATAAACACATCAGAGGGGGTGTGTTTATTTAAACCCATAAGTATGGGTTTAGAGCTGAATTATATAAACCCATGGTTTAAATATAACTACGAACCAAACACTGGAATATATCTTAAACCCAGGTTTAATATATCTAAACCCATCAACCAAACAAGGGCTAGTGTATTTACGATACAGCCACCACACCAGCCTACACTTCGTCAGATCACCAAAACCATGTCGGCGATGTCACTTTTCTCCACCCGGCGCACGTTAGCCGCCGTTATAACTCGCCGCGGACGCTTGGCGATCCCTCTATTACAGCATCAGCCCACGCACAACATTTTACCGCAGAGGTTCGCTTTTCAGACGCGGTTCAGGACTTCCGGGTCGGGTTATTCTCCATTGAACGACCCATCTCCAAATTGGAGCAACCGTCCGCCGAAGGAAACGATTCTGTTGGACGGATGCGATTACGAGCACTGGTTGATTGTGATGGAGTTTGATTCGGACCCTAAACCCACCGAGCAGGAAATGATTGATGCATACGTCAAAACCCTAGCTACTGTCGTGGGAAGGTAACGCCCAAGATAAAATTAAATTCTTCTATTTCATTACTTCTCTTAGAATTTCAAGTTGTATTTTGGAATATTTCAGATTTCTGTTACTTTTCTCTCGTAGTTTGTCAAAACAAATGTACTTGTATAAGTATCAGCTGTGGTTTTGCATTGAAAACTGTTGGAATATTGTTTTCTTCTGTCTCGTACATGTTTGCGCGAGCGTGTATAAGCATTATTGAAGCGTAAAGCTCTTCTTGATTTCTTATACGTGTGAACTATTTTGGTTTGGCCTCGTCGAGCAGTCAAGTATAATGTGTTTAACTATGTGGAGCATGAATTTTAACTGCAAACTTTTTCGTTTTATTCACTTCTATTTTTTCTGTCGGTCTTGTTATCGTCTGCTGCGAGTTTGCAACCTTACTAATCTATCTAAGCTGGTGATGAGTTTTTGGTTGATCGATGAACCCAAGAATAGTGTTGGAATTCAGCTTGATTTTATCGACGAAGCAATACCAAAGTAAATCAGTGATTGTATAGGACTGCAGATTGAAATGTACCTTATGTCGTCGTATGGTAACCATAACGGTTCATGAATCTGTATTTGTGTCATGTTATAGCAGTCAGTAGTATCAGGAATGCTTGGATTAGGAAAACAATGGATTGAAATTGGCAAGGATTTTCAACTTCTCTTTGTTTTTGTATTGAGTATCAATTGTTTTTTGAGAGGATAATTGCTCCCCGCCCCGCATTAACTTGCCGTTTCTTCTGCCGAACATGTAGTGAAGAGGAAGCAAAGAAAAAGATATACTCAGTCTGTACGACAACGTACACTGGGTTTGGAGCTCTGATATCCGAAGAGCTATCCTACAAAGTAAAAGGTAATATCATCAGGATTTATTTCCGAAGTAAATCAACTTCCACGCTCGTCCTCTAATCTTACTCTGTTTCTTGGTATTTAGAACTAAATGAAAACATCTAACATTTGAATTTTTTTACCAACTGGGCCTGAAATTATACGTAAAATTGTACCTTTTCAGGCTTACCTGGCGTGCTATGGGTACTGCCCGACTCATACCTTGATGTTCCTAATAAGGACTACGGAGGTCAGTGAATCCTTACGAAAAACGCATTCCTATATCCATCTGTTAAATGCAAAGATTCGTCTTTAGAAGAAAGAAAAAAAGGAACCCAAATGACAAAAAGAGAAAAAGAGCCCACCTTCTCAGCTCAGATTTCATTGACGTTCTCTATGATCTTCTAGGTGACCTCTTTGTCGATGGAAAAGTCATACATAGGCCACAATACAGATTCACGGAAAGACAGAATCCTAGAACAAGACCACGCCCAAGATACGATAGGCGTAGAGAGACTATGCAGGTGAGAAGAAGAGAGCCGACGATCCAAAGAGAAGGTCCAAGCTCGAGCCAAGAGCAGACAAGCGAGGTTCATGGTAATAAAGGGGGAAGTGCTGCAAACTAGGTTTTAACTTCTCATGGATCAAATTTGAAGTTCTGGGATTTATAATGGTTGGTTGCCTTCGCCGAACTATCGATCACGGTTGGTTGGTACTAATTTGCAATTGCATGTCTTAGTTTTACCTTTCGGTTTTCATTGGGAAATGAAATATGCACAAAAATGTGAGAAAAAATGAAGGATTGTAGTGAATGAACCGAACCTTATGATGTACGAAATACTATTTTCTTGGCTAGCCATGAACTTCCTTAATGTTTTGATTGTTTAGAATTTAAACAACAAAGGGAGGTTGCAGGTAATGGAATTGATCGATCACTTGTTTTAACTACTCCCTCCGTCCCATAAGTTTATGGACATTTGGGTATTGGGACGGGAATTAAGAAACTGAATATTTTAATAATATAGTGTGTTGGTAAGGTAAAAAAGTGTATGTGTTGGCACGTCTTTTGATGATATTTAATATTATTATATTGATTGTTTGTGATAGTTTTTTTGCTAAAAAAGGAAATGTACAAAAAATGTGGGACGCCCGATTTAGTAAAATGTACAAAAACTTTTGGGACGGAGGGAGTATATAACAACACAATAATCACCAATCTATTATTCTTTTTCGCATATAAATAGCAAAAGATTGCCTTCAGTTTCATATTTTCTCTTGGACTATAGATCTAAAAATTCCACCCATTACACCAACAAATCATGAACTGAGAAAGTCGTCTGTCGAAACCGAAGTTTTCTGATCCCTCGTTATTCTGTAATTGGAAAACCCACCTGGAACATCGAAGATAACCATGAATTCTAGCTACGGCAAACCCAACAACAAATCAAACTCGAACAACAACAACGCAGCCTTTGATTTCGATCTAGGGCTCGGCTCGGGACGATCTAGGCCAATGAACGATCAGAGGAACAAATCGGCGCCGTTCACGTCAGCCTATCAAAAACCCAATTCAACGACGTCGGCTTCGAACCGACCCGCAGCGCCAGCCTAATTGGACGTCTGGCTCCACTTCTATGGTGGGCGATATATTCGGCAAGAGCTGGAATTCCTCGTCCTCGGGTTCGGGCATTGGGATTGTGAATAACAAAAATCCCAACCTTTCGGTGATTTGTTGACCTCTGCAATGGGTCAACAGAGCAAGATCGGTGGTAGTAATGCTGCTCCTTTGAAGAACGCTAACATGGGAAGCAAGCCATTTTCAATGGGGAGGTATGGCCGATTCTTTGCCTAAAAATTCCAATTATGGCGGTGCAAATGCGGGTCTAGGTGGGAGCTATGCTCAAAGCTCTGGTAGTACTGGGAATTTGAATTCGGGTACTGATAATGGTAAATCTGTGAATCTTGGTGGTGGAAATGTGAATCTTGGTGCAAATAGTAATAGGAGTACCAATCTTGGAGGACAATCTGCGAAGAATGTGTGGGGAAGTGGGAATAACACAGGTAAGGATCCCTTCGAGTCTTTGGGCGAGTTTGGGTCTAAACCAAGTATTGGTGACGAATTCTGAGACCAAGGTAGGTGAGCAGAGTGTTTTAGGAAATGATTCATTCGGGGATTTCCAAAATGCAGCTCCCAATCAAGCAAATGAGTCTTCATTTCCATCGAATGCATATCCCACAAATAGCAATGATCCCTTGGGTGATTTTGGGTTCTCTATGGTGTCTCTAAAAATCAAAGCCAACCTATGAAGCAATCTAATATTTCGAATGATTTTGATGGGTTCTTCATCCTTTGGGGGTACTCGTTCAGTGGGTAATGGAGGAGATTCGGCCCAACAGTTTTCTGGAAGTGATGACTGGGAGTTTGGAGGCGCAAATGATTCTAATGGAACGACTGAGATTGAAGGTTTGCCACCACCACCAGCCGGCGTTTCCGCTCCCTCTGCGAAGAACAAGGGTAGGGAAAATTACAAACAAGGACAGTTTTCCGATGCTATAAAGTGGTTGTCTTGGGCTGTGATTCTTCTCGAGAAGGCTGGTGATGATGATGGGACAATGGAGGCTCTGTCTTCTAGAGCTTCTTGTTATAAGGAAGTTGGCGAGTACAAGAAGGCTGTGGCTGATTGCACAAAGGTAATAATCATACTTTGGTCTCATATATTCCTTTTCATATTCAGTATTTTGGTTAGCTCCCTTCGAAGCAATTGGAAGTGGTAGCTTTATGATAGTGTGAGCACCTAAAAATCCAAGCTTTATACTGAATTTATTTTTTTTACCAGATAAATATAGCTTGCTTATGCTTGTCTTGATTAAGAAGTTTTACTTTTTAAAGTTGTGGGATTGATGTCAGACTAGGAAATGTAATTGTATCAGCAAATGGTTTGTCTATAACATCATCGATGACTCGAAATCATGGATTGACACTGCATGAGGAAGATACTCGGTATCGAAATTCCTTAGCAGCATCACAAATTCTCGAGACTAATCTCATGCAGGTGCTCGAACGCGATGAAAAGAATGTCTCAGTTTTAGTGCAGCGTGCTCTCCTTTACGAAAGCATGGAGAAGTATAAGCTCGGGGCTGAAGATTTGAGAACCGTGATGAAGATCGATCCTAGCAATAGAATCGCAAGGAGCGCCATTCATCGCCTGACCAAAATGGCCGGCTGAGTAGAGTTTTTTTTTTTGTTTTTTTCCTCGCGTATATTATACTATTCTATTGAGTTGAGAATATTATATTTTCTTTTCCTTGATTATTCAGTCTTGTTTGTGATTGTTGTGTTTGCACAGTTTTAACTGTAATGGTTCCTACTTTGATGATGTATTGGAAAGTTTTCTGCTTTTTTTATTTGAATTGCATGCATATGTTCGTAGATCCCTATATGTACTCTCTTTTATTTTCTTCTTAACGATAGTTTGATATTTGAACTATATGAACAAATGTATTGTCTCTCAAACCAAATTACTCGAATGTTTATGATCGAACTCTGCCAAATAATGCTGCAGCGTTCGAATATCCCTATCGTGTCTGGGCAAAGAAATATCCTCGCTCGTCGGCGACGCCCTCGCTCTTACAGGCGATCTCGGCGGAGAAGCGAACAAAATCGCAGCCTCGATAGCGCTTCTTCGAGCGCTTTCCCTCTGCAAAAAATGCGTCTCCGCTCTTAGCGCCGTAACGTACAATCCCGAGGCAAGAAACACAGTGACGAGACCCAAAACACCCGACGCCGTGAACAAGCCCTGGCGAACGACTAAGCAGTTGGGCCGTGGCGTTTCCCAGTATTTCAAATGGCCCGACTCGATGCTTAGCCCGACTAACAGCAAGATCTCTCCCACCGCAAACGACAACCTACAAGTTCAAAATGAACTATTCGGTTGGGTTATAATTAATGTTGGGTATCAAATTCAAGTCCCACATACATCTGGTAAACAGTAACTCTTAGAGCTGTTTATAAGTTTATGTACTACTCATTCTATAGCCAGTTAATTTTAGAGTCCCCAAACATGGAGTTCTGAGTTTGGACCTCTGAGTATCCAAAACACTTAATAGCACACACGCAGACGTTATTTTATATATATATATATGTGTGTGTGTGTGTGTGTGTGAGTACCATGTTGCGACGAAGAAAAATCCCGCTTGCCAGGTGAGGGCGTTGGCAAAATTAGAGTCGGGGTTCAAAGAAATCTCCGTAAGTGAATCGGATTTAGCAACTGCGACTAATAAAAAAGTGTGCTGAACGATCATGGCAAGCGCTAGGGCCAAGAACGCGCCAGACGCTGATAAAAGAGCCACCTTTCCATTGCCCGTGTACGTGCATTGAGGTTTATCGCCCGTATGTTCGTGGGCCAACGTTATCTGCTCGAAGAAATGTTCGTAAGAGACATTATATATGGTTTTGTCTGATCTATCCATTTGAATATAATTTTAGCGGGTTTAAAATTTGACACGTGGCATCGTATACACTGCTCCATCCATATATTACTGTGTAGGGAGTTGGAAAAATTTCGTACCTCGGAGCGCGAAGCTTCTGCTACGAGGCAGAGGATGAAACAGAGAAGGCCTAGCAATATAGAGAGAATCATGATTAACGCGCCGATTTTGCTACTGAGATCCGTGCTTTTCGTGCTCGGAGCTAAATCGGCATGCGTCACTGCCATCGTTTTTTTCTTCTCTTTTAATTTGCAGGTTTGAAGAGAAGTGAAGCTAGAAGAAAAAAAAAACAGAGGAACTGCATTTTGAAGATTAATGTGTGTTGAAGGAGGAAGAAGAAGGAGATTGAGTTTTAGAATCGCGTGGAACAAAGGTTGCTTAAAGGTCAGATATTCTTATGTTCTTAAAACAAGGTATTCCCCATATTGGAATGCTATTCACTAAATATGAATAGGTGATATCATTCATATATATATATATATATATATATCCATTCCATGCAAATGTGAACAATGAGAACTGATGAGCATATTGATTAAGAAGAATAAACAATGTTGATGACACTGAGTATGACTGAAAAGGGTTTTCGAATTGATTCCTAATGGTAATAATAAAAGATAATCCAAACTCCTCTGTTTATATCATAAGGTAATATATTCCGACTTCCTAATAAGGTCAATGGCAAAACAATGGCAGATGAAAGGGGGCGATTGAGTACAATGTGAGTTTTTCGGGGGGTTCTTTGGAGCAATAAGTATGATTCGGGGTCAAAATATGTAATTGTACAAGCACGTAGTAAAATGACAAAATAGCCCCTCAATTCAACTCCAAATGCGGCGTGGGCCCACTAACTACTTCAATGTTTGTAATTTGAAATCATCAGAGAGACGTTACGAGTTTTTAACCTTTTCTGCGACGTAAATGATTATTTTATTCTTTTTTCAGAACATATATTACAAATTATCGCAATCTCTCTTCATTAAATTGTTCACGGCACAGTACCACATACAACGGAAACAGCTCTCAGTCACTCACTGCTCTCCTCTCTCTGATCGATTTGGAAAGTGATTTAATCTCCTAAAGTCTTCTGAAGCTGTTCCTATTTTGGCAACGGAACTAATTTTGCTTGATGAAGATTGGTTTTTTTGGCGATGGCGAGTAAAATCTGAGGCTTTGCGGAGGAAGTTCAATCATTACGTGAGTTTTTTTCGGGTTATATCTTTGTTCTAGTGCGGAAATAACATGGGTAACTGATGGATTTCTTTATGCTTTTGCTTATCAATGATCAATTCATGGTGGTGAAAATCACCCGTGTTGTGTTCTACTGATCATTGGCAACGAGCAACTATTGATCTGTGCGTAATTACCGTTGCAAGTTTGATCTTCTGTATTGTTCTATTCCTTGTGTCGTCTTAGAAGAGTAGCACTGAGCTCGTTGATTTCGTATATTTGCCATACATGCTCAAATTGGAAGTTTGCAAGTCTCACTGAACCTTTGGTATGAAATTAGCCAAAATATGTTCAAGATGGAGAATACCACAGAATATAACTCGAAGTCCCTTTCATTTCTACCCTAGACTCTTATCTGAAAAATCGACCCTCAGCGAATGGGGAACGAAAAACGGAGTTCCAAGGGCGGAAATTATGTTGGTGGTTTCCTTCAGATGTTCGATTGGAACACGAAATCGAAAAAGAAGCTGTTCTCAAGCAAATCTGATTCTCCAGGTATATTTTTTACAGTAGAAAATTGTTGTCTGTCAAAGATTTTTTTATCTCTTAAACAGTCTTGTTCAGCTCTCTTCTATTGTCTTCTTGAAAAGTCTTTAATGATATTGTCCTCCTCTAACTATTGTAGAACAATCGAAACAGAAAAAAAGATCTGACGGGAGTTTCCCGGCGACACATCTTCGTAAGGTGGGAACATTCTTCCTAGTTTTTTCTCTGTATCTGTAATTTCATGCTTGGGAAAGTGTTACACCTTACTATTTTCTGTTCTCTTCGAACAGCTTGATGAGGATGAAGTTTCTCTTGAGCCTAGTGTGAAAGGAAGTGGTAGTTATAGCTGTGCTTCATCAGTCACAGATGAAGAACCTTATAGTCGAAGAACAAAAGCACCTGGGGTGGTTGCACGCCTGATGGGACTCGATTCTTTGCCCAAATCTAATATGTCTGAGCCTTATTCTACCCCACTTTTCGAAACCCAATCGTTAAAAGAAGGTTACACTTACCGAAGCAGGTGCTTTCAGTATCATCAAGATCAAATGCAGTCCACTGCTTTCCAAGAACGTAGCAACGTGGAACCAAAAAGGTACGAGAAGTCAATGCATAGTCCATTCGAAAAGTTTCAAGTCGAAACTCTGCCACCAAAATCGGCTAAATCGATCCCAATCACGCATCACAAGCTTCTGTCTCCAATAAAAAGCGCAAATTATACGCCGTCTAAAGATGCTGCACATATCATGGAAGCTGCTGCTAGAATCATCGAGCATGGACCTCGTAGGAGCGTTGCAAAAGCAAAACTGCCTCCTATTGGCTCTTCTTTGGCTCCTTTGAGGTTAAGGGATTTGAAGGAAAAGGTTGAGGCAACACAGAAGTTATCGAAGGCTATAGAATGTTGTCAGAAAAAAGCAGAATCGTATACTGTGAAGAATCATCTTAAGGGGCCATCTGTGGATGAATCGCTAGTGAAGGACTTTGGTGATTCTGATACAAAAAATAAAGGAAGGTCCATTTCGCTCGCACTGCAGGCGAAGGCCAACGTCCAGAAGAGAGAAGGGCTTACATTAAGTACCAGTCGTAAAGAAACATCCGAGTCAAGTCCCAAAAATGTGTTCAAAGTTCAGTCGACGGCTGATCAGACTGTAACTAAGTTATCGTCCAAGCAGCGAGGCTCTAACGTTCTCCGCCAGAACAATCAGAAGCAAAACTGCAGCAACGTTGACAGAGGAAAGTCGCCGTTTAAATCGAACTCGCAAGAAGGGAAAACGCTCAATGGAGATGCTCCTTCGGCGAGGCAGAGGCATGTAAGTAGACTCTCTGGGAACTCAAGGAAACTTGGATGTGAGGATAAAAAAGATACTAACAATAAGAGAGAAGCTTCGTCACAGAGAATTATTAGTAAGAAAAGATTGGTGGAAGACAATCACTACTCTGAAAGAGGCCAGACTGCTACTCGTAACAGAAGAATTGGTAAAAATAGCAGCACATCTCAGTCTAATGCTACTGTGGATAATAGTACAAGGAGTTGGGATCAAGACAGTGGAAGCTCTGCTACAGAAGTTGTTTCCTTTACGTTCACCTCTCCAATGAAACGACCTGAACTTGGCTCTACAGAGGCTGGGGAAAGAAGTAAAACTTACTCAGCTGGTTCTTGGGTAATGCTAGGCGCAAATGCTACAAATGGTTCAGAATATTCCGTGGTGGGGCATAATGTCGAAGTTAATGACAAGCTGAGCAACCTTTTGGAGGAAAAACTCAAGGAGTTAGCTCTCCAGGCAGAGTTCTCCAACAAAAAACCAGGGATAGATTTAGGCGATGGAGTCCCAAGATCGAACAACAGCAATGGCTTATCCAGGCTAGAAGGAAACCAGAAAGAAAATGCAGTAAGTGAACTCGACTCCTTGGCACTTGTTCTTGGTTTGATGACAACAGTAATTTGATTCAATATCATCTCTCTTCTAAAATCATATGCACTGCTTCCCACAGTGGAGGTGGATCTTCTTAAGATCATATCTTATTACCTAATAAGAAATTTTATGTTTCTTCACTAGGCGGGGCATCAACGTGCAGTTATTCTCGACCAACCTTTGCTTGCAAACAGCTACAGTTCTTGGGATACTTCGTACAGCTGCATCACAGCAGGTAATATATTGTTTTTCCTTGTTATCTCAATGGTAAATTGCTGCCATGACGAATATGAACTACACTGAATTAGAGGAGATTTCGTAACCAAATTGCAGGTCAGTCTAACTTATCATTTCAAGCTGAGGAAGCTGTTGAGGCTCCTAAAGAAGATACTGCCGATTTATTAGATTCAGCTTCCTCCACAAACGTGCTTAGCAAGCAACAAATCACCTTGACAGATTGTTATAAGCCCCGAAGCTCAGAGATAGACTATGTGAAGGATATGCTCTCCAATATAGAGCCAATGTTCAGAGATTATGCACTTGGAAAGACTCCCCACATTATTGACCCCCGTCTATTCGATCAGCTAGACAGTCGTATAAGATACTCAGAAGATAGCAGAGTAACTTCCAATGGAAACCAAAGGCTCCTCTTCAATTGCGTAAATGAATGTTTAGTCCTTAGACTTAAACCATATGCCAATGGAGGACTCAAGTTGTGGGCTAAGGGACAGTCAACAGTTAGACGAAAGGAGAAATTAGCGGAAGAGGTCCACAGAGAAATATCCGATTGGAGTTCCATGGGAGACGCAATGGTCGACGAGCTCGTAGATAAGGACATGAGCAGAAGCCAATATGGAAAATGGCTCGAGTACGAAGTCGAAGCGTTTGAACTTGGGAAGCAGATAGAGTCTCGAATTCTTAATTCTTTGGTCGATGAAGTGCTTGCTGACATGTTGGTGCTTTAGCAGCTTAAACGTCGAAATCGTAAGCATAATATACGTCTGAGTTGTAAGGGCTCGTTTGATATCCATGTTTTGGATTTGATGGGTATAAGTTATTTGTGTATGGATATACACGAATTCCGTTGATAGATTATTTTTAACATGTTTGATATGTGTGTTTTAATTATTTTGGTAATGGTATATATATTGTTTGATATGTATGTTTGAAATGTGTATGAAATTATAAAAAATACTTAAAAGACAATTTTGCCCTTTATAAAGAAAATCAAAAAAACAATTACAACATATCGTCTTCCTCTTCACAAAAGTTCCCCAATTACAAAGTTACCCAATTACAGAAAGTTCTTCCCCAAATTACAGAAGCCTCTCCATGCCACTGCCGGCCCGCTTCGCCGGGACTGTTGTACGATTCCCGGTGGGAGGAAGAGGCGGCGACGGAAGACGAAGCTTGTTGCCTTGTTCGTTGCTCCCTTCGTTTTCATATGGTGGCGACAAGGTTGAGGAGGAGGATAAAAATTTAAAACCGCCTCTGTCGCCGCCGCCGGGGAGGAAGTTTGAGGCTGAGCGGAATGGCAGAAGTAAACCCACCGCTGCCGCCGCCGCAGCTTCAATTGGGGACGGTTCTCACTCGACAGAGACACCCAACCACCGCCGCAGCAGCAGCCCCTCCTCCGCCTCTGCCGGCACAACCAAGACCGCCTTCTCCACCAGCGCCGCCGCCTCCACGACCACCACCTACCGTCACAGGAATCTCTGAGCAATTGGGGAAGATGAGGGCAAAATTGGTATTAAGAAAAGTGTATCAGAATACCCACGTCTGGGATAGGTTTAGGTACACAAGGCCCATAAATGATTTTTGTGTAATGGGTTTGTATATGTATACAAGCCATGTATTGATTTACATGGATATCAAACAAAGTGTTTTTTTCCAATACCCATTTGATACCCATGTATACATGGGTATCAAACGAGCCGTAAGTGTTTTGTGGAGGGTGGTTTTAACAGTCAATCTATTTATTGCCAGGTTGCTGTCTTCTTGATGTTTGATGATGGCAATGTTGTAATGGATCGATGAAAGACCATGATATACATTTTTTGTCTACTGTTCAATGGGGAAAAATGGAGAGATGAACCAAGCTTTCATGAAAGTTGGCTATGGAACTGGGAAAGCGCTCTCATTCTCTGCTAATGGTTTATTTGCAGAGCTTGATAGCAACTTTGTCCAAAAAGGATAGTCGTTTGTCACTTTTGCGATAAAAGGATAGTCGTGAATTACTTTTTCATATTTTATATTTATTTTCAATTTTAAATAATAATATAAAAAATTATTAAAAGACTCAACTTTGCCCCAAAACGATCCGTGCCCTAAAAATATAATCTATCGACCTGTGCTGTGCTGTGCTGTGCTGTGCTAAACGAGCTCCGCCTTTTAGATATAGACACTGTTCGGCCGCCGTCGAGAAAGGTACGATGTTTGCCCTAAGCTATTAATCCTTTGTTTGTTCTAGTTGTATGAGCTGATGATGCAAGTCTCGACTTTCTTTGGAGTTCTATTTGATATCTCTTTTGGGTCAATTGTGTGCTCAATTACATTGTTTTCATCCTCTTTGTTTCGATCTGTTGTTCGCATGTTCTGATCTGTCGTGCTATCTCCTAAACTTCCGATATAATTGGTTTGATTGAATCCGTGATTATTTCGAGAAAACTTAGGGTTTGACAAAATGCAGCCTGAACGGAAGGCTTAGACATTCCCAACCTCCTTATTCGTCGTTCGATATGAGTATTTGGGATTTCCTACAGTTGTTCAACAGAAACAGATTTGACATGTTTAAATTAGCTAAAAAATTGTGGCTTCATCATAGTCATGTCTGTCCAATTCTTATTCAAATTACGTAGCCATTGGAGTTTCTGAATGTTGAGGATCTTATGCACTTTCCTTCTTTTTTCCAGCTAGTTAGTCGACCGTTGAGATGTCGAAAGATGATGGTGCCGCCGGCCAAGATGCAGCAGAGAGAATCAAAGCTGCTGCACTTTCTGCAGCAAAAGGACTCAGCCGTGCCCAAGCAGAACGAGCCGCTGCATCAGCTGCTCGCAATGTAAATGCCTATGGGCAAAAGGAAGAAGGTCCAAGCAGATGGCAAGAAAGAAAAGAAGCCAAGAGGCAAATGTACTTGATGAGCACCGAAAAACAGGTGAGGCTCGGCGAGCGTAAGGACGTCAAGATTTCATCCTCAACGCTTGGCCCATCCGCACAGTGCCAGAAATGCTTTCAGACGGGCCATTGGACTTACGAATGTAAGAACGATCGAGTCTACATCTCCCGCCCTTCGCGCACTCAGCAGCTGAAGAACCCTAAGCTGAGGATGAAGCTTTCTGTCTCTTACGATTTGGACAACCCAGACGTTCAATTGGAGGAGAAGGTTGAGAAAAGGGCGAAGAAGAAGAGTAAGAGGAAGCATAAGGCTGATTCTGAGTCGGGCAATGACAGCGAGGCTTCTGTATTTGAATCAGGTGATAGTGGTAGCTCTTCTGAGGATGAGAGCGAGTCGAGCGACAGCTCGTCCACTGATTCTGAAGAAGAGAGGAGGAGAAGGAGGAAGAACAAGAAGAAGAAGACGACGCAGAAGAAGAGGAGGCATAGGAAGAAGTACAGTTCAACATCTGAATCGTCTGAGTCGTCGTCCTCAGACTCTGATTCTGAGTCCGAGGAAGAAGGCAGGAGCCGTCGGAGGAAGGGAAAGAGTAAGAGGAGGCACTAGTTGTTCTTTTAGCAGCTATGGTTTGTGATCTGTTTTTTATGTTCTTGAGATATTTTCTGTTTGGTGTGATTTACTAAAGACATATATGTTACCTGCTGATGTTTTTCGTAGTGTGTTTCTTTATAATGTAGTGTGTTAATCCACTAACCATGAACTCTGCAAATTCAGATAGTAGAACGCACCATTTTATTACGGGCTTTATTCGTATGACACCATTTTATTAGCATACACTGTACAGACAAGATCATGTTCCTAGTACTGAAGAAACTTGATTATTCGAAGATGGCATATAAAAAGGAGAAAACTCATTCTGCCTTCTGACTCATGCTCCAAAATTCTACTTCATGCTCGAGTACAGTTAGAAGGATAACCTCAAGTTGTGGCAACAGATCAGCAGATGCTTTAGCCAAACGACGATTGACTATGGTTCGAAGGGCGTTGCAGTAGTTACCAGAGGCTTCGTTTCCCCATCTCTGACAAGTCCCTTTCAGTTCGTCTGGGGTTTTAGATCCGTCTTCTAAGCAGTGAGCGAAGCTTTCTTGGTAAACGGCCTCAATTGCCCAAAGAGCTGTTATGGCTTTAGTGTAGTCCACGTCCGAGCCCATTAAGCTTTCCAAAAACCTGAGAGATCAAAATCCTACGATTTATTGAAAAACAAAGATGTTCCCAGTTTCTTCGTAGATGAAAGCAAAGTAAGCACTCGCCTGCAGTAGTTAACATTTGCATCTTTTGGAATGATGCTGTTTAGGCCAATGCTCCATTTCGAAGCTTCGTTTTTGAACCATTCGATCTCATCGTTCAAAGCAGCCATTCCGCCCAGAATCACATCTACATCTGAAGGATCGTCTGATTCCTTCGAAGCTTTGAGCAGCACGCTAGCGACAAAAGGTACGAATGCTCTCACAAACACATAATCCTGCGCCTGCAATCAATTTTTTATGCTTTTCATCCCAACAAAAGAAGAGCAAAAAAGGGTCGTATTTTGCAGGTGTAAGGGTCAATACAATCAGAGCTTGATTGGAATGCAGAACACTATTTCGTCCAACAAAGATGACCACTACTTTTCCGCCAATTTCAAAGAAATGTTAAATTCATAAAATGTTTTCAGTTTGCAAAGCCCATGAATGAAGCCAATCCCTTTGCAGCTCTTTTAAACAACAGATAGAGTCGATTCCATTGAAATACGCAGCCATATAAATAAAATAGTAATTATTGCGAAGATAACGAGAAACTCGATAGCGTTTCTGTGCTGTGCCTTCTACTGATTTTAATTACATATTTACCAGCCAGCGTTTGAAGGAGGAGATGTCGACGGAACCGTCGCGGATGCTGAGGATGAACGGGTGGCGCGTGGCACCCACGTAGACCAGGCGGTGCTTCTCTATCCACGTGTCAATTATCGCTTCTCCATCGATTCCCTCCATTTTCCTGTCTTTGGATTTCTCAGCAGACTTCTACACTCGACACCGATTAGTAAAGACTACTTGTAGAGCCAATACCCATACGAAACAGGAAAAAAAAAAAAAAAAAAAGAAAGAAGAAAAACCGCTCTTTTTACATTTGCGCTTTTTCTAAAAATAATACGTCGGAAACCATGTAGCAACTATACCTAAAATGTGTTATAGAATTAGTGGTTAAAATGCAATATGTGTTGATTTAATTACGCAAACAAAACAAGGGATGATATTGTCAGGATTTTGGTAGCTTCACAATAAACCACCGACATTGTAAGTTTTTCCTAAATTTGCATACGTGATAGGTATCCAACAGATCAAACATATGAGTATGGGTATCCAACACCATTTTATGTTAATCCATGTTTTACATAAATATAGGTATAATAAACCACGGATGTGATCCTCTGTCCCGTTTCCCTATTCCAACGCGTGGACCACATTACGGATGCTGATACTAGTCAAATCGTGTGGTTCAGAAATTTTATTTTTTTTATTTCAAATTTTTTAATTACATATTCCACCAAAATCATAAAATCATCATTCTTTCATGTGATTTATATGATAAAAACAAATAAACAACACTAATTCATTCTTTCTTTCGATGAAATTGATATATCTTATATTTTTTAATATTATAACTATTTTTCTATAACTTGTGCAACCCGGTACACACATTGGGACAAAGAGATGGGACAGAGGATACAGGCTGACGTAACACATCCGAATAAACCAACATTTAAAATACTTTCACTATCAAACAAGCTCTAAGAATCAGCCTGAAGTAACAATCTAACCCAACATGAGGATACATTATTGTCATATGATCATCATCAAACACAACATTTTATTACACCACCACAATCCGACATCCCGACTGAATCATCCCTACTTCCAATCAACATCCATACTACCGACCTTCCACGCCGAAATAGACTGCATGGCCGTTCCCTTCCACCTTAGAACCATGCTCTTCTCCTCCACCTCGAACGTGCAGTGTGCCGCCCACCTCGGATTTCCCTCTATCATCAGCCTCGCCTGATACAACGACGAGTCGCTCATCCCCACAGCCACCATCCCGCACTTTCGAAAAGGCTCCCTCCAAAACCCTACCCTCGCATTCCGAATGAAAAACTCCTCGTCCTCCGCAGTCACCACGTTCCAAATCAAGCTCCGATAAATCACGTCCTCCACGACCCTCCTGTGCTCCTCCTGCCCCTCGAGGCAAGTCCCGAACGAGTCGAACGCCGCCACGCAGTGCGTCAACGACTGCTCGAACCGCTCTGCAAACTCCGACGTGTCGGTGCTCAAATCAAGCTCGGTCAGAACCGCCACGCAGGGATTCAAATCCCTCACAAACCCCACGAACGACCTAAGCTCGTCGGGCTTCGAAAGTAGCGACCACAACCGCACGCCCAGGTAGACCGCTAGGGTTTCGTCCGGCTCGAGCCCGAGCTCCTCTTTTTCGAGCTCCATTTTTTCGGAGACGATTGTCTTGTAGGAGAAGGGTAGGCTCACGGACTCGGCGAACGAGGAGAGTCGGTTCCCCGTGAGCTCGAGCCGGTCCCTAGACGTCCCCACCGCGGTTATCTTTAGTAGCTCGACGGTTCTGCGGTCGGAGAGCGACTGCATTAGGATGGACCACTGCACTCCTGTCCTTATCCCGTAATCTATCAAGTGGATCTTATTTGAACGTTTGATTACGCTGTCTAAGATGACTTGGACGGCGGTGAAAAGGCCGATCTGAGTGGCGGGCAATCTCTTCTCGCACTCTATGGCCGCGGATTCGTATAGGACTAAATTCTCCTCGACCGGGATGGTCTTCTTCCTCTTTTTTCCGAGGTCGAAGTTCGTCCCCCTCTCGACGTTGATCCTCTCCCTCAACGCGTCGGAGAATATCGCGACGGCCCTCTTCACGGGGTTGTCCGAAAAGTTGGAGAAGTTCGCGCACCTTCCAAGAAGTTCGTCCGCGGAGTCGAATTCTTTGTTCGATAGCTTCTCCGCGGCGCTAAGTAGGTAGGAAGTTATCCTCACTTTTGCGAGGCAGTCGCAAGAATGATGAGTAGTGTCCTCGAACGACGACGAAGGTAAGTCCTTCTTCTTTGCCAACTTGATGAGGTCCTCGGCGGATAACTCGGGGCAATTGGGCGACGTATTTTTTTCGATCTTTTCTTCGCAGATGGGCACGATGACGTTTCCGTTGAGCGAGTTCTTCACTCTCTTTTTGTACTCGTTTAGGAGTTGGAATATATTGGATTTATTCGGCGTATTATTATTGTATCGATCTTCTTCTTCTTCTTTCACGGTGGGTTCGATTAGGTCTAAGGTTTTCGGTCGGCCATGATTCTTGGAGCTGATAACTTCGTCGGACGATTCCATTAATAACTTCAACTTTAGAATTTTCGTTCTTTTTTTTTTTAATTTTCTTATCCTTGGAGACAAGAGATGGCTATATGTGAAGGAAGCTTTGATGATCATGACAGAGAATAAATGGTTATTACATTGGGTTTAAAGACTTTGGGAGCATCGAAGGTAGGATGGAGAAGACAAGGGTTTGCCTTGTGGAAATGTACGTTAAATCTGTAGGGAAGAGGACAAGCGCTAACTTGTGAATGTGAGGTAAGTAGTTTTCCGGTTGAAATCCTCTGTCTCATAATCCCTGTCCCAGTTCCTGTCCAACTCTCCTAAAATTGATTTTTATGATTATCGAAAAATATATGATATGGATATCAAATCGATCCTCATAAAACAAGGAATAAATTGGATATGTTTATATATTTTTATCATATAAATCTCATGAAATAATGACGATTTTATGATTTGGTGGACTATAGGATTAAAAGAATTAATAAATAAAAAAGAAATTTTGTGAACCGTCGGATTTAAATTTTAAAGGATCTGATCATTTTGGGACATAGAAGAGGACATATTTTGTGGGACAGATGATTTCATGCGGTACTTTTCCAGCCACATAGTGGTAATTGTATGAACATTGCTGCTTTACAATATTTGTTGCATCTTCTCATTTATTTGGTAATCTACTATTGTCTCATATGTTTGTGTACAATGGATCGAAAAATACGTAGCTAGTCGCTACAAGCTAAGATACAGATAGATCATTGTACTTGGTCCTAGCAAGAAAAGCTAAAAATACAATGACAAGAAGTTATTGTTTTGATTATATATCATCGAGGATTCCTATGATTGCTTTGTCGTCAACCCATGTAGGCAATAAAATTGGACTTTGAGCAAAGACGAAGCTTGTCTGTTTGCACTTAGTAACAAATGCTGGGTAATTTTCACATGTATATATTAATATATAATATGATAATCGAAGATAAATTTTATATACAAAACTAATGTTATTGTCGACGGTTATCCTTGTCCCCTTCGCCGGACCAAAACTTTTCTTCAAAATACAACCAATAATTTCTATTAATATGAGCACTCTAAATTAGTTCATGAACAATAAACCTATCAATTTTTGTTGAACGGAGTAACTAAAATGTTAGTTTTCTCTATAATTCTCGTGAAATTAGCAAAAAATGTGTCAGTACTCGACAAGGTTTAGACATGAACAATTTAGAGGACGAAAACGAAATTCATGAAAATATGGAAATTGACAAGTAAGAGGAGTAAAAACCAATTACGTAAAAACCAGTTTCATGAAAGTATATACGACTATTTTGAAATGATACAAGTTAGAGGACAAAATAGAATTTTTTTGAAAGTAATAAGACTAAAGTAGAATTTATGCCTTTTTTCTGGACTCCCACGAATCTTGAATATAAACGTGATTTATGTGATTTCAGATATTTCGAAATGCTTCGATGTTTTTCTGTGAATGGTGAAAAATGAATAATAAACATTCATATTTTTACGTGTGGCTCAAATATGTTGAAAAGTCGTTAACAATTCCAATTCTGGGTGAATCAAATCTTTACCTCTATTGGGGGTCATGCTGAGACTGTTCATAAATATGTTTGATTAACAATTCATATACTATTTAATTTTTCCAACCCAAATCATCTGAATAGAACATGAATTCGCTAATCAAGTCGTTGATTGATCCATTTGCTTTTTATCATCTTTATATATAAATAATATTAATATAATGGTTCAATCAATCCAAAATTCCGAAAAGACATTGCTACACTCATATAAACTCTCATTAACAATGTCGTCCCATCTGTTTGTGTACAACGAACGACTCGTAAAATACGTCGCAACAAAGCTAAGATACAGATGGATAAATAACACTTTATCCTAAGAAATGCTAAGAAATATATTACAGTGACAACAAAACATTACTTTTATTTATTATTATCATCTGTTATTAATGCATGACTGAGACAACAGCCATTGAGATTAAGTTTGATAAGTTTATATATGGACTTCTGTAAGAATAATCTCTTGGGCAAGATTACATGTGGTGTGTAAGTGCGAAGGAAGATAGAAAGCAATTAAGGTAAAAAGGTCAACGTCAAAAGCATTAAGGGCGTACTAATTATTTTATTAGTTGTTACGTCTTCGGTAATGATAATGCATCTTAATTAATTAATGAATCGAATTGTTATTAATATTGATGTGTTTGGTACTTAATGTTAACAGGTAACAAAAAAGTTGATTAAATCACCTCACCCCCGAGATTATTACAGGGGACGAGCAAGCGTCTAATATGCTTATTATCGGAGAAGCTATATTATTCATTGCAGTTTTTATGCTTTTTCGAAAATAGAATCGTCGACTTAAATTTATTCAGACATTTTTTTTTCTTTCTAGTGAAGGTCTCATTAGTTTTACATGAATTATTAATCAGATCAATATTTGAAACACATCATATAGTGGAGGAGGGACCCGCTGCTTCATTTTAAGTTTTGTGACTGCGTTTAAATTATAATAAGATAATATAACCACTAATTATTTGAGGTATTTTATTTAATACAATATAATTCCACTGACCAAATTAGTATATGAACGTCGAACAAGTTGATACGCTTTGTGTAATCATCGTTACAGCTTTAATACATTACTTAACACTTAACAGGCTGTATCGCTTTAGCTAAAGCTAATGTTAATTTAATTGAAAAAGAAAGGAAATTTTAAATATTGAGATGCCAATCCCTAAGTTTGAACCGCTAATATAATTGCTTAAAAAAAGGCTTATTTATTTATCTTTTGCTTTCTGTTTCATTTAAAGTGAGAAGGATGGATGGTAGACGTGGAACTCACCAAACAATTCGACAAAGATGGTAACTTAACTATTAATGTTCTAAGTAATAATAATTATGCTCATGGAGAGATTTGATTTCCGAATTTCAATCAGACAAGATTGCTTTTTCTATTAATTTATCAATCTTGCTGTCTTCCCTTTGTCCTCTCAATTCAAAGGTCGTTTAAATTTATTTTTGTTTTCATATTTTATTATAAAACAATATGCCTATAGGACTAAACAACAATCCACATGTTTTGCTCCAATTAAAAAAAGTATAGAAAAAACACTGGAATGGAGGGCAAATATTGTAACTCCCTTACCATGCTCAAGTTAGTCAATATTTATTTTTGTTTCTTTTATTTAAGTGTATTATAAAAAAAGTTACAACTATGAGATCAATAATGTATGCGACCAAGATGGAAATAGTTGATATCTTAGTTTTTACCTTATAATCCTAAGGCCATCTTTGACATACAAATAAAATAAGTTAACTTTGTATAAAATAAGAGTTGCTCTTTTACGCGAACTCATTATCTCTATTCCTACAATATATTTTCGTAAACTTTTTCAGTCCTTATTTTTCATTTTTTCAGTTTTCAATAAATAATATATTTTTATTTTTAAAATTTTTTCTTATTAATTTATTTGTTATTTTTTATTTTTATCTCCTTTATCTGTTTGTTAGTTATTTTTTAATGTATTTTTATTTTCTCTTTTATTTTTATTTTAATTTCATTTGTTTTTAATTTTTTATTATATTTTATTTGATTTTAACTTGCTATATTTAAAATTTATTTTTATTATCTCTTTATTTTTATTTTAATTTATCAGTGTTTTCCTTTTTTTGAGTTTTTCATCTTTAATTTAAATTTTTTTTTTTTTTTTTGCTTTTTAAATGTATATTTATGATTTTTAAGTCAGGCCAATCGCATGTTGACACATGTCAATTATCCATCCAAATTGACGGAGATTTAACGGCAGGACCAAATTGGTTCAAAATTCATAACATCGGGTACTAAATTGGTCCACGCGAAACATCGGGGACTAAATTGGTCCATGTGGTAAACATCGCGGATCATTTTGGATTTTATCCCGTATGTAAAATATAATAACAAAATTATTATTCACTTTTTGTTAAACTTAAACAATAAATTATTTTTAGGTTGTAATTTAATTTCAAGTTAACGATGAATTGTCCTAGTTCTCAAGCAAAAATATTGAGACGATTGCATCCCCGTTAACTTGGTTCCGACGTGGTCGGGGATTCTCGTAAGCTTTCAGTGACGTTTTTATCCTTATTTTTATTTTAAATAAACCAATATGTTCATTTTTTATTTTTTATTTTTAGTTATTGTTTATTATTATTATTTTTAACATTTTCTCTCTTTTTTGTTTATTCTTTACTCAATTTAATCTATTTTGTATCTTTATTTTCTCTTTTATTTTAGTTTCTTTATTTATTAGTTTTAAAAAAAAATTTATCCTTACTTTGTTTTATACGAATTTAATTTATTATTTTTAATTTAATTTTTTTATTCTCTCTTAAATTTTTATTTTAATTTATTAGTATTTTCTTATTTTTTTCTCTTTTTTTGGAAAATTTTCCATTTTTAGTGTTCATTTATGATTTTTTAGGTCTGGTCTATCGCATATTGACACGTGTCAGTTTTTCCATTCAAATTGACGGAGATCTAACGTCATGACCAATTTGGTTCAAATTCGATAACATCGGGATCTAAATTGGTCAATGTGGTAACCATCAGCGACGATTTTGGTTTTTCTAATTTTTACATATCAAATGATTTCAAATTTGTAACATAAATTTTCGACTAGATAACAAAAAGAACGTCTAGCATTATACAAAACATACTTGATTTTATTGTAATGATATAAAATATTTCAAATAAAATTAACATAAGTGTTTGAAAGTAAAACATATAAATAAAACAATAATGTTTATTTTTTGTTTATGATCAATATCATTAGGGAAATTTATACTTAAATACCTAAAAGTATAAGAAAAATGTCAAATCAGTCCCTTATAAGTATTTTTTTATATGTAGATACCTAGTAGATTAAAATTTTACACATAAATACTCAGTTGACTGGAGGTATATCATATAAGACATTTGGGTACCATAGAAAAACGTAGTATTGTATATAGTACAGTAAAAAAAATGTTCTTCATGCTTATAGAGATATCATATAATTTCTTTTTTGTGAATTTGGTACCACACTAATATGTGACATACGTAGTACACATATAAAGAGATACATAAACAGTGATAAAATGATATTGTCAACCAAGCGGTAAAAATAGAGTTACGATGTTCGTCAACAAAGAAATTGAATAGAATTCAGCATTTGGCTGGAAGCCAAATTTACTCGTCTATTAACAATTGTTGGGTTTTTGAGCATTTGGGCCAATTGGGCTAAATATGTGTAATAAGCCCATTAATAAATTCAATTCCGAATTTAATTAAATCGGGAAGCCATCGAATTTCGAAACGAGAAATCGTTGAAAGATTACGAATCTATGTTTCACGGGGATTCTAACAAATATTAATACGCTCAAAACCGATATCGGGTGAATGAGAAATTAATTTTCGAAGTTGGCCCAATAATCATTAAAATGATTGGTAGTGTTTAAGTGGGGAATCAAGTGTCCCACATTGGTTAGACACTAAGAAAATCTTCACTATATATATAGAAACCCATGTGGGTTTATTCAAAAGGGCTTGCCATGTGTATAGCTTAAATGGACTTGTGGGCTTAAGTGGGTTTAAGTGGATTTGAGAAACTTGGGTGAGTTTTGGCCCAAATAACAGCCCGGTGCGAGTCGGTGCCTCGCACCGAGCACCGAGCACCGAGCCCGTGCCCGTGCCCGTGGCCGAGGCCGAGCCGAGCCGTGCCAAAGTGCGCAATGGGCGCTTTGAGGCGCGCACTTCGCACTACGCATCGGAGCGAGGAGCTACTTAAATTTTTCCTCCGGTAGGCGGCGACGGCGACGGTGCCGGTGACATGGCAGTCGAGGTGAGGATGATTGGGCAGCCTAGGTGAGATGGTGCGATCCATTGGATCGTCTGGGCCGCAGTGGGCAGTTGAGCTGATCCGGCCCAACTAGAGGTGTCGGTCGGCCCAACAAGAAGTGTCGGTTGAGCCGCCGGTGGGGCAGGTCGGAGAATCGGGCCGCCGCCGGTGGGACATGCCTGAGATTCGGGATGTCGGCCCGAGAATCGGGCCAGTAAATAAACCGACAGTCCAATAAGTTCGAAATATTGCATTTAGACCCCTGGAAAATTACATAAGCAGTCCAGGAAGTTCTTGAAATTGCAATTAAGCCACTGCTTGAGAAAATCTATAAATAGACCTCATATGAGATGGAAATAATTCATTCACTTCAACCCACACAAATTATATCATTCACTCCCAACTCCCTAAAATCCCGAAGCAAGAAAAATTCAGTTTAGAGTACGATTCGTCGTAAAACTCTAGTCGTTGTGCTGCGATTATGAGTTAAGAAAATGTCGTTATATCTTGGGGACGATCGCTGCTAACCGAAAGCACTTAATATCGGGGCGATTTCGTCTTACGGACAGTGTGTCCAACACACGCCTCGACTACGTCTACTGTTATGGATAGTCTTCATCAACTCCAGGCGTATTTATTCTTCATGCTGTGTACTATAGTTATCACATATGCCCTCATCATTATCTGGGTACTGGCGAACTGCACCTGCGTTTGAAGAACACTCCATCTTCCGACTATCTACTGCCGAAGTTTATCTATTGCCAAAGCTCTCTGCCGCCGACCAGACGCAACCACAGAAACAACAATCGTAAGACGAAATCTTTGTTCGTGATCTGATCGATGGCAACCAACGCACCAACGATCCCTGCCAGCAGCCACGCCGAACGTCCTGCCAAGTTCAATGGGACGGAGTTCAAACGCTGGCAGCAAAAGATGATGTTTTACCTAACAACTCTTCGCCTCGTAAGATTCCTGAAGGAGCTCGCTCCTACGGTGACAGAAGTCGTCCCACCAGCTGAGGGTGAAAACCCTGACGATGCAGACTATGCTGCTCGTGTCGCTCAGTCTGAGCAAGAAAAGGCTACGTTAGACGCATGGAATCATAATGATTTCATGTGCCGCAACTATATTCTGAACGCCCTAGACGATTCCCTATACAACGTCTATGCAGTGGCCACGACTGCGAAAGAGTTGTGGGATTCGTTGGACAAGAAGTATAAGACCGACGATGCCGGACTAAAGAAGTTCATCGTCGGCAAATTCCTGGATTACAAGATGACCGACACTAAGCCGGTGCTGGACCAAGTCCGTGATCTGCAGCTAATTATTCACGATATTCATGCTGAAAATATGCAGATCAGCGAAACCTTCCAAGTAGCTGCAATTATCGAGAAGCTGCCACCTCTGTGGAAGGATTTCAAAAATTACCTCAAGCACAAACGAAAGGAGATGGGGCTTGAGGACCTGATTGTGCGACTTCGGATCGAGGAAGATAACCGAAAAAGCGAAGCCAAGAACAAGAGGGGCAGTATGGAGGCGGGAGCGAACCTGGCCGAGCCGAGTTTTGGCAATAAGCGTAAAAGGCCAGGTATGCCTCTAAAGAAACAAGATCCGAATCAGAAGAGGATTAAAGGCAACTGCTATAACTGCGATAAACCTGGGCATATGGCCAAGGATTGTCGTAAGAAAAAGAGAGTTAATAAGACTCGAGCGCATCTCACTGAAGAGAAGCAGCTGGCGACAGACACGTCGGAGCTAGATCTGACTGCAATCGTGTACGAGGCAAACGTCGTGGAAAATCCGAACTACTGGTACATCGACAGCGGAGCAACGCGCCACATCTGCTCCGACAAAGAAATGTTCTCCACCTACACGCCTATTTCGGGTAGGACGCTCTATATGGGGAATGCGGCGACGTCCAACATCGTAGGATTGGGACGGGTGGTGTTGAAGATGACTTCAGGCAAGGAAGTGACGCTTGTGGACGTGCTGCATGTCCCAGACATCCGCAAGAATTTGGTGTTCGGCGCTCTGCTTAGTAACGCTGGATTTAGACAAGTGTTTGAAGCTGAAAAATATGTACTGACCAAGAATGGTCATTTTATTGGCAAAGGTTACCTCGAGAAGGGCCTTTTTAAGTTATCTGTAATGCCTGTAAAACGCGATATTAAGATCGCTGATAATAATAAAGCCAGTTCTTCTTACTTGGTTGAGTTGTCTAATTTATGGCATGGTAGATTAGGACACGTGAGTTTAAACAAACTGAAAAAGTTAATAAGTTTAAACTTACTTCCACAAATGGAAATTGATTCACAACACAAGTGTGAAATCTGTGTAGAAGCAAAAATGGCCAAGGCACCATTTTTATCTGTCGAAAGAAATAGTTCACCATTAGAATTGATCCATACTGATATATGTGATCTGAAATTCGTGCAAACTAGAGGTGGAAAGAAATACTTTATAACATTTATCGACGATTGCACGAAGTACTGTCACGTGTATCTTTTAAGTGGTAAAGACGAAGCTCTTGATACCTTCAAAAGATATAAGAATGAAGTTGAGAATCAACTTAACTCTAAGATCAAAATAATAAGAAGTGACAGAGGAGGAGAATATGTGGCACCGTTTGTGGAATTTTGCCAAGAACATGGTATTATTCATCAGACGACGGCGCCATATTCACCTCAATCAAATGGCGTTGCTGAACGAAAAAATAGAACTCTCAAGGAGATGATGAATGCGATGCTAATCAGTTCAGGGTTACCTCAGAATTTGTGGGGGGAAGCCATATTTTCATCAAATCGCATTCTAAATATGTTGCCACACAAGAAGCGGGATAAAACACCGTACGAATTGTGGAAAGGTAGACAACCTTCCTATGGATATCTTAAAGTGTGGGGGTGTCTAGCAAAGGTCGAAGTACCTAAACCAAAACAGGTCAAGATAGGACCGAAAACGGTTGATTGTATTTTCATTGGATATGGAGAAAATAGTAATGCGTACAGATTTCTAGTGCATAAGTCCGAAATTCCAGACATGAATTCTGGGATGATTATTGAATCGAGAAATGCTGTTTTCTTTGAGAACATCTTTCCAACGAAGGAAAGAAATGAAATAAGTTGTAAAAGAAATTATGAAGCCGTTAAAGGTTCTCCTCCAGAAGTTGAGGAACCACGGCAAAGTAAGCGTAAAAAGGTGGCCAAATCATTTGGGCCTGACTTCCTAACATACATGTTAGACGATGAACCTAGGACAGTGCAAGAAGCTCTGTCGACTCCAGAAGCTCCATTCTGGAAAGAAGCTGTAAACAGCGAAATTGAGTCCATAATGCAGAACCACACTTGGGAGTTGGTAGATCTCCCAAAAGGGTGTAAACCTTTAGGATGCAAGTGGGTCCTTAAAAGGAAATATAAAACCGATGGATCAATTGAAAAATATAAGGCTCGTTTAGTAGCCAAGGGATATTCTCAAAAGGAAGGGTATGATTTCTTCGATACATATTCTCCCGTAACGAGAATTACGTCAATACGGGTTCTATTTGCTATTGCAGCATTGCATGATCTCGATGTACATCAAATGGATGTAAAAACGGCATTCCTAAATGGAGACCTTGAAGAAGAAATATACATGGATCAGCCTGAAGGGTTTGTAATACCTGGACAGGAAAACAAAGTGTGCCGACTCGTGAAGTCGCTTTACGGGCTTAAACAAGCACCGAAACAGTGGCACCAAAAATTCGATATGACTATGTTATCGAATGGATTCAAAATCAATGAGTGTGACAAATGTGTTTACATTAAGGGCACACCAAATGAATTCGTGATTGTCTGTCTTTATGTAGACGACATGTTAATCACGGGAAGCAATCAGAAAATGATTGTAAACACGAAAACTATGCTGAAAAATCATTTTGATATGAAGGATATGGGTTTGGCGAAAGTCATACTAGGGATAAACGTCTTTAAGACGTCCGAAGGAATTGTGCTGACACAATCTCATTATGTTGAGAATGTGTTAAAGAAATTTAATGCCTTCGATGATCCTCCGGCTAAGACTCCTGTAGATATAAATGTACATCTGGCTAAAAACAGAGGAGAACCCATATCACAGCATGAATATGCTCGAGTGATTGGCAGTCTAATGTATTTATCGAACTGCACTCTACCTGATATAGCATATTCAATAAGTAAACTCAGCAGGTTTACGAGTAATCCTGGGAGTAATCATTGGATAGCCTTGAGAAGGGTGCTGAGATATCTGAAGCACACTATTAATCATGGCATACTCTATACGAGGTATCCAGCAGTTCTTGAAGGATACTGCGATGCTAACTGGATATCTGACAGCAAAGACTCCAAATCCACGAGTGGTTATGTATTTACCATCGGTGGTGGAGCAATCTCTTGGAAATCCTCAAAACAAACGTGCATAGCTCGATCTACGATGGAATCGGAGTTTATTGCATTAGACAAAGCCGGTGAAGAAGCAGAATGGCTTCGGAATTTTTTGGAGGACATTCCTTGTTGGAATAAGCCTGTACCGCCTATTATGATACATTGCGACAGCATGGCCGCAATTGGCAGGGCACAGAATAGTATGTATAACGGTAAGTCTCGACACATACGTCGAAGACATAATACCGTACGACAACTGATCTCTAGTGGAATAATCTCTATTGACTATGTGAAGTCTAAAGAGAACATAGCAAATCCTTTGACGAAAGGCATTGCTAGAGATCAGCACTATAATGCAGTAAGGGGAATGGGGCTTAAAAACCACACACCCAAGAACAAGCTCGGTGGTAACTCAACCATGATGAGTGGAGATCCCACAAACTTGGTTCAATGAGACAACTAAGCTGAGTGTAGTTCAGTAGCTTACTTGATTTTTTTTTAAGAAGCTCATTCTCATAAGCTGCTCAAGTAATTACCCGATGATGTGTGGTAAAGGGTAAGCAATGTTACTTTTAATGATGGCTATACCTGATGGTGGAGTATTTCGGGATACTCTAGGATTAAAGTCCTAATAGTCGATCACCTATATAAGTGAGAAGTGGGGCCGCTTTAATATAACACTTATGAAACCAAGATATGGTCCAAGGCCGAAATGGACACAACGTGAGAATCGAAAGAAATTAGATTCGTCAATGTGTGTACGCCGTTGTCTTAATTTGCACAAAAGCTGTCAGTTCAAGACATCACGTTCACTGAACAGCGAGTAAATTCAATTGCGTTTCACTAGGGAAGGTTCAAAGCCACAAGCTACCTATTCCGATGCAGTGACGAGTTGTTGAGTTTTTCTTGCAAGAGTCAGCATGGATATCATTTGCATTAATTTCCATTCATGTGGGGGATTGTTGGGTTTTTGAGCATTTGGGCCGGGCTAAATATGTGTAATAAGCCCATTAATAAATTCAATTCCGAATTTAATTAAATCGGGAAGCCATCGAATTTCGAAACGAGAAATCGTTGAAAGATTACGAATCTATGTTTCACGGGGATTCTAACGAATATTAATACGCTCAAAACCGATATCGGGTGAATGAGAAATTAATTTTCGAAGTTGGCCCAATAATCATTAAAATGATTGGTAGTGTTTAAGTGGGGAATCAAGTGTCCCACATTGGTTAGACACTAAGAAAATCTTCACTATATATATAGAAACCATGTGGGTTTATTCAAAAGGGCTTGCCATGTGTATAGCTTAAATGGGCTTGTGGGCTTAAGTGGGTTTAAGTGGGTTTGAGAAACTTGGGTGAGTTTTGGCCCAAATAACAGCCCGGTGCGAGTCGGTGCCTCGCACCGACGAGCACCGAGCCCGTGCCCGAGCCCGAGCCCGTGCCCGTGCCCGTGGCCGAGGCCGAGGCCGAGCCGAGCCGTGTCAAAGTGCGCAATGGGCGCTTTGAGGCGCGCACGACGCATCGGAGCGAGGAGCATTGAGGAGCTACTTAAATTTTCCTCCTCTGGAAAATTACATAAGCAGTCCAGGAAGTTCTTGAAATTGCAATTAAGCCCCTGCGTGAGAAAATCTATAAATAGACCTCATATGAGATGGAAATAATTCATTCACTTCAACCACACAAATTATATCATTCACTCCCAACTCCCTAAAATCCCGAAGCAAGAAAAATTCAGTTTCGAGTACGATTCGTCGTAAAACTCTAGTCGTTGTGCTGCGATTATGAGTTAAGAAAATGTCGTTGTATCTTGGGGACGATCGCTGCTAACCGAAAGCACTTAATATCGGGGCGATTTCGTCTTACGGACAGTGTGTCCAACACACGCCTCGACTACGTCTACTGTTATGGATAGTCTTCATCAACTCCAGGCGTATTTATTCTTCATGCTGTGTACTATAGTTATCACATATGCCCTCATCATTATCTGGGTACTGGCGAACTGCACCTGCGTTTGAAGAACACTCCATCTTCCGACTATCTACTGCCGAAGTTTATCTATTGCCAAAACTCTCTGCCGCCGACCAGACGCAACCACAGAACACAGAAACAACAACAATATTAAGTGGGAGATGTAAAATAAGAAATAAACGATGTTTTACCTTTCCGAGCCTTCGGAAAAATAGGAAACAAAATACATAATTTAGCAAATTATTTTAAACCCCATAGTACAGTTGAATTATCTTTAATCTCCCGTCAACTAAAAATGTATTTGTCCACACACACGTCTTGCTTGGTCAATACTATATTTATTTGTAAATTGCAGCCTTCTTACCCTAATCCACTTCACTTTCCCCCACCAATATACACACACATATACATAAGCTTCCATCTATCTGTATGTGATTAAAATAAACCACGACTACATATAATATAGGACAAGACAAAGCTGAATAATCGTTTTCTCAAGTGGATCAGATCATCTTCGAAGTTAAGACACGATCCACAATCATCAAGATGACGTCATCGCCGTTTCCGCCGCCGGCCAACCACGACGGAGCATCGTCGTCGGCAACCCAAAGATCGAGGAAAAAGACTAAGAGACAACATCAGCCATACGATCAACCCACCGAGTGGCGATCCAACGCCCAGCAACAACTGTACTCATCAAAGCTCCTCAAAGCCCTCCGCCGTGTCCGGCGCGACGGCCCGACGTCCGCCTTCAGTCCCAGACGAGTCCACGAGGCCGCCGACCGGGCCTTGGCCGCCGCGGCCAAGGGCCGGTCCAGGTGGAGCCGAGCCATACTAAGCCGGCGGCTCCAGGTCAAGTACCTCAAGAAGAGGAAAAACGCGGCGAAGAGGGAGAGTCAAGTTCTGTCAACGGCGGCGGTGGGAGGCGGTGACCGCCGCCTGAAGAAGAAGGGGAGGCTCGGAGGCGGCGGCGTTCTACGGCTGAAGAAGATGAGCTTGCCGTCTATTCAGAGGAAGGTCAAGGTCTTGCGCCGGCTGATTCCCGGCTGCCGGAAACAGCCGTTGCCGGTGGTTTTGGAGGAGGCCGCCGATTACATCTCCGCCGTTGAAATGCAGGTTAGGGCTATGAGTGCCTTAGCTGAGCGACTTTCTCTCTACTCTTCTTCGGGCCACGTAAACAATTAAAATACACGCTTTGTTTTGTTACTATGATTTTTACCACTTAAATGTGTATGTATATACATATTGTTTACCTTTGATTTGCATATTCCAATAAAAAAAAGTGGCTACCTATGCCATAAATGAACTATAGAGCACGAGTGTATTTATTATATTTGGGTTTCTAATGAGTTTATATTTAAAGAAAAACGACCATTAGTCGTATGAATTAATGGAGGTCACCATCTTCTTTATTCGCGTGGGCGCAACTTGCAAATGATGTGAGGTTTCTTGAGAACAATTGTATTCGAATCTTATCACATTGTTATTATATAATTGTTAGGGAGGATGATAATAATAATTCGAGGATTGTTATAACGTAATTATCAAGTGTGAATAGACGTAGTAATGAAGGGTAAAATGCTCGCTTCACACATCGTGATACACAGTGGTGATCAATTATATATGATCTTCTAACTTAACTTAGGGGCCAAGTGATAATATATATGTATACCCATATTGAGTGGAAAAACAAACATGCACTATGTTATAAATTTGCATGACTAATTATATCATTTTTGTCTTTATATCGATATATTTGATAATTACAAAATAGTTACTAACTTCACATATACATAAATAAATTTGGATTTTTGGTCCTTTTCAATAAGTTGAGAGTATTTGCTCTCAGTAATAAAATGGTAGTATATGGTTACAATATACCATTCAAATGAGAATGAAATAATTCAATTGAGAACGGTGCTCAGAACCCGTTAAACAATATAAACGGAATGAGGTGGGAAATTTTGGGACGGAAGGAGAATAAACCCTTTGCAACAACGGGCTCTAGGAAAGACATGCTAGAAGGACGAAATGTATGGCACCCCATCGAGAAACATGCCCGAGGGACATGAGATATGTCACCCCCTCGGGAAAATACGCCAGTAGGGTGAAAAAAAGAGCCCCTCGGGAGATCGTATGAGGAATATAAGGACTTCCTCTTTGCTCAATCAAAAGGGTGGTGAAAATGGAAAGATCGTGAGCTCACACGCAGGGCCGGTATTTTAATTTCGGTGGCCCCGTTCTTGCATAATATATGGAGGCCCATTTTGATATAAATAAATAAAATTAATTATTATTACTACTTTTTGGCCCAGTTTACGAATTTTTGAATATCAAATTTATGGGCTTAATAAAATAAATTTATGGGCTTTGAACAATAAAATGAGAAAAATTAATATTAATTACTATTTTTGGCCCAGTTTATGAATTATTGGATATCAAATACTAAATTATGGGCTTAATAAAATAGATCTATGGGCTTTAAAAAATAAATGAGGCCCTCAGGATTTGTGTGGCCCTGTGCAACGGGCCAGGTTGCACGGGCCCCAATCCGGGCCCGCTCACACGATATCCAACCCTGCGCATCTAAAGACTCCTTATGAAACAAGGAAGATGACGAATCAGAAATATGGAAGATGATGAACAAGGACGACGGAATAATACACAAACTTATATGCTAGTTTATCTTCTTCGGTTTATTCGATATGTGACTATGCAGTGGCGGGGCCACATGAGGACCATGGGGTCATTGGACCACACTGGAAATTTTTTTAATAGTAATATAGGGCTAAATTTTTAATGAGGGGACTAAATTTGAAAGAATTTACACTAGAGGAACCCCAGTGAAAATATCTAAAAGTACAGGGTATGGGTCCAATTAGTTGCCTCCGCCACTGTGATTAGGTTTGATAACCCAATAATATACAAACTCAAGGAAATAATGGGAGAAATGAGAGTATTAGTTCCAAAGAATAAAGCATCCAGAACTCCGGTTAGGAGATTAAACTAATTAATTTTTATTTAATTTCTATCATTTCCTTAAAAATACCATTTTCACTTTGATCCTATTTAATATTCATGAAAACAATATGCATACGGGATGGATGTTGCACATGATACACCAAAGGTAAATGATATAATTTTCATGCATGCAATCTTATATTAGAAACGTAGATGATTTAAAATGCTGCCATGTGTCCAATAATAAAATACATTAGAAATTGCCCACTATCAGTATCGCATATAATGGACCACAATTGTACCCGCAATCACAAATAAAAATTAGTTATTTTTATTAGAGTAGGATAATTAGAGATAGTTAATGTCCGTAAAAAATATACTTATTTATTAAATCCCATCTATTTTTTTAGTAATCTGTTTATTTCATATTCTTCAATTTTAGCTTTATGTTTTTTGTTAGTTGACTAGTGTGTTCACGTATGTGTGGTACTATGTGTACCATATACCAAGGAGCGAGTTATTCGATGCACTAGATTGTAAATCCATGCAGATATTCTGGACAATGCATCAAGACTTGATTACGTTAATCATACGAAGTTAAAAAAGAGCCCGTGCAATTATCCAATTATGAAAAAGTGAAAATTACTTTCCTGCAAAAAACTTTGTCATAACTAAGATGATGATGGGTAACATTCTTTTCGGGCTTACAACTTTAATGGGCTAAATTAATGAAGCTACCCCTTCCATTCGTTTTTCACCTACGCCACTAAAAACCCTAGTATCGTCACGCACGACTCACGTGCGTTGGGGACAAACACAATCTTCATATAGCAAACCCCTATCTGACCGTTAAATGGCTCGCCACGTCATAGATCCTCGCCCTAACCAAATTTCAACGGTTCAGATCAGTTCCTCGAGAAAACACTCTCCCGTATGGTGTGTGTGTGTGGTCTACTCCTTTGTCCCCTTCCCTCTTGTTTTCCTTCGTAATATTTGCAAAGAAAAAAAAAAGAAAGGAAAAAATATAAAATAATTTCTTTGATAAAATTAGCCTGAGAATTATGGCGGTTTTCGAAGAGGAGAAAATTTTTGAGGAGGAAACCATCGCTGAGGATGCAGAAGTTGACGGTGGAGGGGACGCAGAGGGCGACGAGGAAGAGGCAGACGATGACGGCGGCGAGGAAGAAGAGGAGGATGAAGCGTTGACTAAGGTGGCTGATGCCGACGAACAGGATGACGAAGAAGATGAGGATGGAGAGGACGAAGACGGCGAAGGAGACGACGACGATGATGATAATGGCAGCAGCGATGATGATGAAGAGGTAATGACTTCCGTTGTTTCCTTTTGCTTCTTTCGTAACGAATTCACGGGGTTTAGGCAAACTCTACCTAGATCTGAAGTTTCACTGTTTCCCTCGGCTCTTGAGCTCTTTCAGTAGCTTACATTCGCCGCAATTGTGCACCTACGCTTTGATTTCCCATATTTTTGCTCCTTTTTCCATCAGTCCTACCTAACGATGCTAGATTTAGCTAATAGGTCTCATTGTATTTGGCTCGTTGAGACTGGCCTTTCAAAACACATGCTCCGTTAGCTAATTTGTATGGCAGAAGAGCTTGAGAGCTAACATTGGTACAAGTGTGTGCAAGCAAGATGGTGCAATTGGTATTCCTAAATTTAGTCAACAAGATATTCGCTTCACTTCTGTTCCTCAGTTCTGATAGGAAATGTCAATTAATTCGATCGAGAAATCACAGCTTTCGATTGTGGCGATGATGTAACAATCATTTGTTGTACTACTATGAATGTAGGAGGAGGATCTGGGAACTGAATACCTAGTACAACCGCTGGGTCGAGCTGAGGACGAGGAAGATGCTAGCGATTTTGAGCCAGATGAAAATGGGGACGAGGAAGATGATGAAGGTGAGGACGATGACGAAGATGATGATGCAACTGGGAAAATCAAAGCTTCCTCAAAGAGGAATCGATCTGGGAAAGACGACGGCGACGATGACGACGGTGGAGAAGATGATCAGAGACCATCGAAGAGATAGTAAGCTATCTAACACTAACCTATCTTATTAGCTTATTTACGTGTTGTCTTGTCTCAGCTTCCTATATTAGTACACTATTACTCTACTCATCTGCTCTCCTCTCCTGGGCTATAAGACCTTAATTAGTTTGTCTTTCTTAGGAAGAAAAGAAAAAGAGAGTTCAATGTCTTTCGGTCTTTTATTTCATGGAATGGTTTAGGAAACAATGTTCTTGGTTGGATTATTGCTATTTTTCGTTTGTTAAAGTAGGTATTTCGTGGGCTCCTCGTTCTTCGATATGTGGCCCATGTTATCTTATCCTCCAAAGCCCAAATGAATACTGAATTCGAACCATATGTTGTATCCTTTTTCTTTACTCCAAAATAAGGAGAAGACTTTTAGATAGCGTATGAGTCTACTACCACAAGACAAGGTTCCATAATTTCTGACACTCTCTGACTTCAGTTTAGTTTTGAGACAATCTACGTAAGCAGTGATTCCCTCACCCACTAAATATTTACCTTTTTCTGTTTTATATTGATCTTCTTTCTTCTGTCCTTTTGAATTTCTATGTGTGCAATCAGAATAAGGCTTACGATCAACTATATATAATATAGCAATGCTAGTCAAATCCGTCATCATAATTTGTCAACAGCCGCGTCGGCTGCTGACTTGGCGCAGTTAATAATCATATTTTATTAGTTCAAGTATGAATGTGAAGAAACCACGTTTAATTTGATGATTAATGTTGTCTGCTTTGTCGGTGTTTAGACCCTAAACTATTTTATAAACTAGCAACGAGGAGTCAACTGCGCCATCGGTGGTTCTAGAGGAAAATTTTCGTAAATCAAGATGATCATTAATTTTACTATTTAATTTTATACAAATGGCTTTTGGCAAGAAGCACGACGCAAAGCAATCAATTTTTTCACAACTAGATCACGCAGAAACTATTGAGGGAATTGACACTAAATTATAAGTCCATACGATATGAACAATTTCAATGTATCTTATACTTTAATAGGCTGTATATGTTGCGTTAGGCATGTGCATAATTCGCGTGGAGAAAGCATTTCGGAGAAGTAGAGTACATTTCTTGAACTATTAGCCCCCCAAAAGATTGAATGATTTTTCAAATCACGACTCGGATAAACGTTTGATTATGATAGAACGCTAAATTTAAATATATAGTTATCTGGGTAAGGCGAATAATAAACTCCTTTTCGGTATTCAATTGAATAATAGTTTGAATTGATACATCAATTCGTTGGTTGATTTCGGGTCTCTATATGTATGTATAATATTTATGGATTGCGTAGCGTGAACATGCTCGTTTTTCTTTTCTCAGACATATATTGCATGTGTAACAACACCTGGCATTTGAATTATCAAATCGTAATTTGATTAACACCTCTTGCATGAGTGAGTGCTTTTTTCTTGCTTGTTTTGATAAACTATTTACGTATTTATTTTAGGAATTCGGACCATTTGGTTGGATTATTTAGTAGAACCATTGTCAAATTGATACTACCTCCGTCCCACTAATTTTATCACATTTTGCCATTTCGGGCGTCCCACTAATTTTATCACCTTTCCTTATTTAGCAAAAAATCTATCACAAACAATCAATATAATAATATTAAATATTCTTAAAAGACGTGTCAAACTATACACTTTATTACCTTTTCATTGTACTATATTATTATAATAATAACACCTTAATATCCGTGCCCACTACCAAATGTGATAAAGATAATGGGACGGAGGTAGTATCATATTTATCGGTAACGAAATGTAATATTTGAGGGCATGTTTTGAAATAATGTACTAATAAAGAAAAAATCGTCTGAAGAAATATAGATTGAAAAAAGATAACAATGGACCACAGAGAAATGACCTCGTATCAAAAAGGTTCTCCACCAACAATTTTTACTTTGATGCCGCCGATTAAATTATTGTAAGAGAAAAACCAACTTAAGTTCACACACTATATGAAACCTTACACTACCCTTCAATGTAATAACGTATACATGCATTACTGTATTTCATGAATTTGCAAATAAATGAGATAAAACTAGATCTTACCTTATGGGAAAAGATTATCAGACTCTTATAGCATATATGGGTGAGTTTATTTGAGCAAGTTGCTTTATTATTATTTTTTTTTGGCGACGTGGTAGTTATCTTGAGTCACGACACAACTCACATTATAGAATTTAATCATGATTGAATTCATGTACCTTTTTACGAGAGCTCGTCATATAGATAAATACGAATCGGGTGCTAAAAACGTCAATTTTAAAATCCACAGTTGTAATACAAAATCTTGAAATTACGGCAACAAATAAAAGCACACGTGCAATCTTGACAAGCTATTATGAGTTAAGCATTTTAAGGACCACTTGCGATGGCTTTCTCTTCGCCGGTGGTCAATGTCCTCATCTATTACATATATTATATTGGAATCATTAAAATTTCTGTTCTTATATAGTTGCGTGTTTAAGTCTCAACTATTCACCGCCTACACATTAACAGTACAATTTCATCACGTTTTTTGTTTCTTGGTCACCTAAATAGAACAAATAGAACCGTCCAATTTTTCTGCAATATTATATATATACAGTTAAGGCAACGGCTAGATTTTGGTCCCAATCCATTTGTGAATATTCAAGTTTTCAAAGAAAAGTATATGAGTATTGTCACATCTCTCATCTCATGTACTACCTCCATCCCAAACCGTTTTGGACATTTTACTATATCGGGCGTCCCAAACCATTTTGGACATTTCCTTTTATAGCAAAAAATACTACAAACAATCAATATAATAATATTAAATATCATCAAAAGACGTGCTAAAACATATACTTTTTTACCTTTCCAACACACTATATTATTAAAATATTCAGTTTCTTAATTCCCGTGCCAATACCCAAATGTCCATAAACTTATGGGACGGAGGGAGTATAATAATATACTTTTCCCGAAATGGTGACGGTACATGAGCTACCCATTTGATTATATAAAGTCCAAGTTAATCTCATATAGTTCACGAGGGTGGTTGTCGTAGTCGTGGAGATTGAATTTTATATTGGTTCTATATATGCATTCCACAAACATTATATATCATATATTTTTATATATTAGAATAGAGACCAGCCTCTATTTTATATACGTGACAACGTAATATCCTAAATAATTTGATTTGCGTTCAAGGGCCTCTAATGATAAGTGTTGACATTTCTATCCCACATCGGATTATTCAGCTCACCCAACTCAATTAATGTAGTTATTAAAGAGACAACTCCGCCTATCATTCTCACTTTTTAATGATCAAATCAGCCGTGGAAATGTAATTCATATTAGTAGTTGATTTTAGGGAAGGGAGGAATAGATAGAAGAGAGGGTGGATTCCAAAGAATTATGATGAAACCTATAGAGTTACATAAGTTACACATGTAGTAGTCCAAAAAGAACCACAATTCCTTGTAATAATGAAAAATGAAACTACAAACAACAACAATGGGAGTAAATAAAGAAAATAAAAACATCACAGATCAAATTACTATTATTGATTCAAGAACCACATCAAGTCGCCGTCGTGGCCATCGGCGTTATTCCACAAACTATCCGATAAATCGAGATGGCTATGATCTCCGCCGTCCATCATCCACTGATCACTGTATCGATAATCGACGAATTCTTCGAATCCATTATTCGCTTCGCTATTATCAAGAAATTCGCCGCCCATCGACGACGGGCTAATAATCAATGAAGAGGAGGAAGAAGAAGACAGATGATGAGCGTTGTTATGGCCGTTCAGGTCAGAAAGTGGCGTTTCGAACGAGTCCGACGAAGAATTCTCCGACGCGTAGCCTGAATTGTTATTCATGAAGGGCGGATGATTTTGATGCTGACGTCGGTTACTAGCGGGGCCCGCGTGCAGGTTATTGGACGATTTTGCCTGAATCCTCTCGACGAGCCTCGGCATCCAGAGGTAACGCATTGTGTCCTTAAACTGCTTGCTGTTGACGTCGCACTTTAGCTGCTTGGCGTGCTTCTGGACGCGTGTCCTCCAATAGTTCTTTATCTCGTTGTCCGTTCTTCCCGGCAAATGCTGCGCGATTTTCGACCACCTAATATTGCAATAATAACGATAATATCATCATCGAATCTACGAAAATATTTCATAAGATTTGTTTGGAAATGTTTAATATAAAATTTAAAAAAAATAAATGAGTGAACTCTCTATAACGTGGAATCAGAGCTCGGGGACCAGAGAGATTTTGTGTATGAATCTAACGATCCTTTCAAGAAAGTTGAACATCTAAGGCTAAAGAATAAAGAAATCAGTCTAGACACGATGAGACGCGTTCGAAATATAATATATATGGTATTAAAAAATAAAACATCCCGTTTAGTTGAGGTTATCATTCAACAAACGCTGAATCTACGACTTATTTTCAATCATCGATTCATTTATATATATATGTAGATGATATACCTATTTCCCCATCTAGAATGGAGCTCAAGAATCAAGAGCTGTTCTTCGAGGGTGATGTTCCCCCTTCGAACGTCTGGGCGCAAGTAGTTCAACCATCTCAATCTGCAGCTCTTTCCAGTCCTTTTTAGTCCTATAAATTTACAGACAAAAAAAAATATAATTCATGCGACGAACTCTTTCCCACAAATAAGGTAGTAGTAACCATATGAACAAAACCCTATAATTAAATTATCAAGATTATCTATGGATTGATCATTGATAATGTCACGTGATCTTTCTGCAGGGTTTTTCCTTTTTCAGGTGTAAACGCGACTTTTTTTATCATGGGACTTCTGCAAGAACATGAATGCGAATAAAAGAAGAAAAGGAGGAAAAAAAACCTGCAGAGCAAGCGAGGGAATTCCAGCGACCTTCTCCGTGGAGAGAGATATAGTTCATGAGGATCATATCTTCTTCGACTGTCCATGGCCCTCTTCGAAGCTCAGTTTCTAATAACTCAGATTGATCATTCGACGCAATCATTTCACTGCAATTATCGTTAACATTTTGCTGTAAATGATCGTTCTCCTTCTCCATGATGATGATGATGATGAAAGATGAATAATTGGTATTTGTTTGAGAGTTGGATTTTAGTACGAGGGAGAGTTGAACATGAGGGCTTTTTATAGGCGGAAAGATGGAAGGAAACGATGACTTTTTTGCCTTTTAAACATTGTGGAAAAAAATTAAATATCTTTGCAATTAATAAAGGAAAAAGAGAAAGGAAATTGTGTGTAGTAGAATGACTTGTCAGAGAGGGGAAGTGGTGGCAAAGCAAGCCGCAATTGTATTTGTCTTAATTATCTCTTTAATTGCATTATTAATTAAGCACGCACTTTTTAAAACTATACATGGTCAACTATGCATTCCGTTTTTATTTTTATTTATTTATTTTTTGTATATATTTTATAGTTTAATTATAGGTGGCTTCAAGAGTTTGACCCTTTGAATTTGCTATTGTGATGTGTGGTGGACGTGGAGTTTGCAATTCTTCAAAGAACGGATTTAATAAACAAATAATCAATTTCCTACTATTTTTAATCTGTCCCCATGGAATATATTATTGACTTTTGAATTTCTTGACCTGTTTTTGTTATGTAGATACATCTCCATTATAGAAGATGAAAAATAAACATATTTCAACATTAGAGAATTAAATAATTAATATGGGATGCTAAAATGCATTTTTTCCAAGCTATGAGAAAATAATACTAAGCTACGTGAAATTAAAGTGAATTGCATTGATTGATAATAATATTAAATTCAGCCGTTTGCCCTCCGTTATGTTCCCACCATTAAGTTATTCAATGTTATTGCAACATATACTTTGGCTATCCCAAGTAGCCTAGCCTCGCATCATATCTTCAAACCCCACTCTATGTATATCTATATGTTATATAATATATACCTACACATAGCTATGTTGAGATGTAATCATGCATTAATTAAAAGAGTTGAATAATTTGAGATTAAATTTGATGAAAATTGGATTAAATTTAGGGTGTATAGGCAACGATCTTGTGAAATTAATGTCTAAATTCTTATCCTCGTTGGTTTTTCTATCGCGTGCATATATACACAAATGGGCCGATGGTAATTAGAGTTAAATTAATATAATTATTGCTTTTTTGTTTGATAAATATATATATATATATGTATGTTGATAATACTAAACAAAGGATAATCTTTCATATTCACTTCGCTTAAACATTTAACCTTATAGGGATTAGGAGGCGTGTTATATTTGAATTTTTATTTCTAAAACAAATTGTATGCAACTATGCATATGGTCATTTCTTTCTTATCCATCAGTCGTAGAATATGGGAAATAGTAAAGATATTTTTATCATTAAGATATAATCTAGAGCAGACTTTAATAAACCATTAGTGGAAGGGGACCAGTAAACTAATACTTCTACATTAATTGTGTATGGACGTTAAGAAAATTATGATTTTATTTTTATTTATTTATGATTGTACTAAGCCGAATGAAATAACATGCCATTCGGAGTTGATTTAATCAAATATACAATTTCATAATGATATAACACTATATTGCAGATATTGCAAATATAAACATGACACAAATAAGAAACTAAAGTTTTCACATTATAGTTTTGCAAATTAATTTTAAGAGGTGAGAGAATATACCTAGTAAATAAGGGTACAAGTTTTAGTCAAAGTTGAAAATCGAACAAGGTATTAATACCATATATCTTTTCATAATAAACGAGGGGTGTACATAGTAAATAAAATGGTGTAAACAGAATTTCCTCAAGATTAAATGTGCAAATATATGTGCAAATACTATGATACATCATTAAGGGGTGTTTGTTTTGAGGTGATCCTCCAAAACATCACCGTGATCTTCACATCACCTCCTCATCACTGTGTTTGTTTTTCGTAGGTGATGAGTCATCACCGTAATGAAGGATCACCTAGGTGATCAAAGTGGGGTGATATTCCAACTTTTGGATCACCCCCAAAAAGCTAGGTGATCCAACATTACGATGCTGGGGTGCTATTTGGAATTTTTTTCTGGACAATATTACCCATGATATTTTAACATTTATTCCTTATATACCCTTTTATTCATATTTTAAATTATATAACTAACTATTTTAAATCTTAAAAACACATTTAATAATTAAAAGTAGAAAATAGTATTGATAATTATATAATAGTCATAATTGATGCTTAAAAAAATTTTAAATTCGACACTAAAACATTGATCATTGTTACGTAAAATATCATCTCAACATAAACATATTAATCACATTACCTATATGATATACGTAGGGTTAAATATGTCATTTATGCAATATCACCCCACACATCACGGTGATTAATCAAACATAATATTCCAATATCACCTTGATATGCGAAATGAAATATCACCCCAAAACAAACATAGTGATGATGTATCACATTGATCCGCATCACGGTGATACTGACAGTGACATTACGGTGATGCGTATCACCGTGGTGCTGGATCTGTGCTAACTAGACGATTTACCGCTACCGTGACGCGTAGGAATTTTAATTTTAGTCGATATGATTTCGAACCAAGCTCGCTCTGAAACCACGTGAATAATTTAAAAAACAAAGAACATGATTTGATATGAATTACGAATTTATCATTTAATTTAGGTTAGTCGTGAAAAAAAAAAACAACCTACGATGATAATGGCAAGGTGTTACCGATTGTCTTACTCTTCCACGAGCGAGACAAAATGGTTTACAAAACCCCCCAACATAGAAATAAGTTTCTAAGCTGACTCATAATTTACGAGACTTACTGTTGTTTAACAAACTTTACATACCACTTCAAATTCCAAACATTTTCTTGGGATTCTAGAAAAGAAAACACCATGTAATATAATCGCACGCAACTTATAACTCCTTTTCTTCTTCTTTCAAGTCTCCTTTGAGTCGTGAAAAGTCGCCTGCCTCCCAGTGTTGAAACTATCTAATTATATTTCCTTCACTTAATGATTAAAGCTTATCATTTTTTTTATCTGTTGTAGTTTGTCTAGTCAAAAGGCATGTAGTTGACCAGACCAGACTATACCATAATACTCGTCAACAAAGGAAGCTTCGACTACAATAATCTCTTATAAGAAGGCCCATTTATTCAAAATCCAAACAGGCACACTATTCTTGCAACAAATAATTACATAATTTGTTGAGTTTAGTGTATTATTCACAATATATGGGAACTTAAATAGTAACTAAACTGTAAAATTAATGGCTCTCCACTGGCCCTTATGCAAGAGAGCTTCTTTCTGTATTATAATTTTATTATTGTCAAGGTTGTCAAATTATCAGATGAGTATAAATAAAAGTCAATCAACTTGCGTTCTGAAAGTCGCAAGGGAATCGCTCTACAACGCATTAGCAAACGTACTTCATTCAGAGAGTCAAAATAGAAATAGTGAAAATGTCAACCATGTTGACAATATAACATTCGTAAATCGAATGTCAACGGATCGCTACCTACCCTACTACGACGAGGCAACACACGGTTCTAATATTAAATGTTCAAGTAAGTCTCCACGTCAAATTTTCTTTTCTCTGTCCCCGAATTATTTTTTCTTCGTTATTTTGCAAGAAAACCTAATGATTGGACTTCTCAATACAACCATTATCGATCCTTCTGCATAATTTTGAACCCCCTTCTTCTTTGTTTGGTCAAAACTCTCCTCCGAATTTCACTTCTCCTACTTGTCGTTCAAATTGAAACTGACGTGGATGGAATGGAAACATCTCTTTAAGTGACGACTTAGCTAGCTAATCAACATAGTTTACAAAATGTATCACATCAAATCAAGCCAATTTATTAAAAAAAAAAACAAAAAAAAAAAACACGTCGGTTCGTATTTTACATGCGTATGCAAACCTTGGGTCGATTTTCTATTAAAATGACTTACTAGATTTTTCCTTCTCCCTTGTTTGGCTTCTTGACTTTCTTCTGCTTCTGCTTCAGTTGGGTTAAACCTGCTGCTGAAACCTTTGCATTACCAACTATGGCAGCAAAAAGCTCGGGATCCGTGCATGCCTTCATAAGTTCCTTCTCCCTCGACGACGCATCGGGCATGTGCCCGAACAAATTCATCGCCATCTTCGCCGCTGTAATGAAATAAAAAAATTGTCAGATTAACTAAAATGGACGAAGACTGTAGTTGTAGTAGTGAAAATACCTTTTCCTTTCTTCAAAGTGCCAGGAGTGATCTTGACGTGATATTTGTACGACTGCAATGCATTGTAAGGACCACACACGGGCACGGCGTACAGTAAAACGTCGTTAGGGAGTGGATTCCCAGTCAAGTAGTCGACATCGTTCAGTTTTTCTTTCTCTTCTTCGCCGATCTCATTTATGTCGTCTTCCTCCATGGTCACACGATCCATCTCCGATGATGCTTCTGCATTTTCGGGACAATCACGAGCCATGTGACCTGCCTTCTTACACTTGTAGCAGATCAACGAGGCCTCCGTCGTAGGGGGTGCTGCAATATAATCAAGGCAAGCGAGCAAAAAAAAGAATCAGATGGACAAACTTCATTCCACCCATCATGAAGTGGAAATCCAAAATGTTATTTTCCCCTGACATCTCTCCTTTTTGCCTAATAACATTTGAAGCATGTAAGCGCTTGTGTTCCAGTGAGTGGTCAGTGTTGGTACGTGCAATGCAATAGAGAAGGGGTGATGGGATGGTTAGCAGACATAATAAAACAACGGCTCTAAAAGTTTAAGAGCACAGTGTAGATATGCAGTAGTTATACCAGTAGAAGGTTCAGGTCCATTTTCCTTAGTTGGCTTTTCATCTTCAGGCTTCACATTGGCCTTTTTCGGTTTACCAACTGCCTGCAGATATAGTAAATATGACGACGAGCTGCCGCAGTATTAGAAAGTTCATATATCATCTGAAAAGTTAGTCTCCTTCCTCCTACAGCATGAAATACGTTTCTACAATAAACATCCCAATATTTTTGGGATCATGCATATTACTGAGTGAAGTATTATATAGCCTTACTAGAAATACTTAGTACGTGATTTTACTATCATCTGAGGCCTAAGTTTTATGAAGCAACACTTACACCCAACAGAGCCATCCTAATGTTCCGCTCTTCTTCATCTTGGTCAGCATACTTCTCCTTTATTTTCTTTAATTTTCCCTTCTGTCCACGACTAACTTTTCCACTGCCCGACTCTGAACTTCTGATAGCATTCTCTTCATTTTGTTTTTCAGTTTTCAATGGCGCACCTGCGTCATCTTTCACACCTTTCTTGGCCTTTCTTCTCTCAGCTTTTGAAACATAAGGTTTGTCTCTCAGCTTAACTACCTTCGATTCATTGTCAAATACCTCTACAGCTTCCTCTTGAGAAGCTTGAAGCACATAACTTTTAGAAGACGCAGGTGCAGATCCAAGCTCGAGGGCCCTATCAATTAGATCATCCAAATCACGTTTGACTGAAGAGTCTTTTTCGGAAGCAACAGGTCCTTCAATACCAAAGTGTGTTTTTGAAACTTCATCAGCGGGTGACTTGACGGTTTCATCCCTGATGGATCTTTCTTGTGATAAATTCATCACGTCTGATGATTCCAACACAGGGTTTTCACCAGATTCGTTCTTCTCAGAATCAGAGCCCGAGTCTGACAACTCTTTTGACATTTCAACACTCTCCAAGTCATCTTTTCCCTCCTCTTCTCCTTTTACCCTCCTTTCATTGAGGTGAGATCCCAAAGAAGATTCATCCAAGCGAAATAGAATGCCAAAACCCATAATTAAAGGGTGTGGTGGCAGAAAATTCTTTTTACCACGAATCATGAAGCTTCCAACTGTCAGGTATTCACCAGTGGGTGCTGTTTTGCTCACCTGGTGAGGATACACCCACCAAGCACTAGTCACAATCTTAGAGTCCCAAGCCTGACTGCGGCAAACCTTTATATAAAAAACACACAAGTTACATCATTTCATCCAATCAGTAAACAGATAAAGATAGCAACAAAATATGAAATTCAAACTTACTGTGAAACATCCTGCTTGGTTTAAAGTAAGGGGGGGTACAAGGCTTTCCGGTTTGTGATTCTTGATTACAGTACTAGAAGCACCATGAAGATCTGCATGGACATACCTGTTACAGTAACTTATCAATGAATAGCTGCCTTTGTCACTAGTGCTAGTATGGACATCAAAACCAACATGCTTTGATCAGTAACATAGTAAAATATGACATAACAAATCTCCAGACACTTCGAGCATAAGACATCTATTTGGGTCGCATAAAACACATCGATACCTATATGTTCATAAATAAGGAGGATCTGTTGCACATAATAGAATATAATACATGACTTGTTCAAAATCACAGGAAGCAAAAACATGAGAAGTAAGCCATCATTACTGCAAAGGAGATGAAACATAAAAACTTAAAAAGGCATAACTAAAAGCATCTTATCGAGATAAAATTATATTATAAATATGATAAGACATTTCGAAAAGTTGGAGTTAACTATGTCAATATTTTACTCACAGATCTCCTTTGGACATATAACGTTTAACTATCATCTCATTTTGTTGAGCATCACGGCCGCTGATAATAAGATAGTTCTCACTGCTGATGAACCAATTGAACTTCTCAAACCAGTGGACTTTCCGCATATGTGAAATTGTGGCAACCGTCTTTTCCTGAGATTAGATGGAAACGATAATCCACGTTAGTTCCTTACTATTCGCTTTGGTAGTACTGAAACGGGATTATAATCAATAATCATAAAAAGTTGTATTAACATGACAGTAACACAGGCATGAGTAATCCAACATTTGCCAACTGAAATACGTTTCATGAACAATTTCTTAAAAGATAGTATCTTCTTAGCAGAGTAGAAATGGGTTTCCAAATAATCTATGTAAAAAAATAAGATGCAAAATGACAAGTGAAATGAGTTTGCTTCAACTGTCAAAATTATGAAGCCAAAGGAATACATAAGGCTAAATCTGTGATCGATAACAGCAAGCGAATGAATAACCGAAGGAAAAACACTTCGAAATGATCTCAACTAGAAAATTTAACAGCTTTAATACTAAATTTTTTCCTTGATTTTGGCCATTTTATATTTGCATCATCAGAAATCCCGAAAATCGAAGCATAATTTTATAAAGGCACCTAACTGCTAGGAAAATTGAAACATCATGCCACCTGTGACAGTTGCTTGCGAGTCTTTCTCTCAGCAGCTTTGAAAGCTTTCTCATGAGCAGTAACAGTTTTCTCCTGCTTACTCTCTTGTTTCTTCTTCATTTCATAGTACCGACGAGCATTAGCATGAGCTGAAAGAGCAAGATCAATTTCAACCTATAAACCGGACATGGAAAACAATGGAAGGGATTTTCAGTGATTCGTCATTTTAATTTATAATCGAACGTAGCACATACGATTAGATATCCAAGTGAAGGAAAACATGTCATATACAACTGATAATCAGCATGCTCCTCACGCACAAAAATAATTCTAATAAACATCATCAATACACCAACTAAGCGAAGTCCAAACCTAAAACATGGTGTCTACTGCTAAATATTAGAGATGATGTCCAAAATGGCATTATTGTGTTTAGACTCCGGATTATGACGAAAATTATATCAATTTGGCAAAAAAAGCCGTTAACTTTTCAATACCTACCTTGTCTACAGGTTGAGTTATCTCATCATCATCTATTTCATCAAGATTGTTGCTCAGGAGGAGGGTAATACAATTTCTTTCGAGATGAAGCTTAGCAATAAGAGCAGCAACAGGATTTCCAGCTTTCTTTTCCTCCTTTACCATACGATCCAGGTCAACCCAGCTCATCCCATTTGCTAGTGCCGTGCGAACAGCTATAATGGCAGCATCTACATCTTCCAAATTGTATTCTATCAATTCTGCCATTTGAACGTTGTATTCAACTTCTCTCTTTAGTGCATGCACACGGCTTTCCTGTGGCATATGTAGACTTTGAAGTTTGAACCCAAAGACAGTAATTACATTTAGCTCGTAAACTCATTATCTCATATTCCTCACATGATTTGTTTGTACGCATGAGAAATAGGAAAAGTATAATAATAATAAAAGCTACGATATTACAACAACGAGTTACAAACCTGATCCAGTTTTATTTTCTCGAGTTTCTGCATAGCAGAGTTTTCTTTAGCTTGTTGCTGCTGCTCAGAACGTTGGCTTTCGATTTTACTATAAAATTCATCCAATGCCGCATCAAATGTCTCAAATTTGATGTAATCTCTTGATTTAAATTGGTTCAGCAGCAAAGGGCAGAAATCATCATATATCTGCAAAAAGAAGAAAGAAGAAGAAAAATATTAAAATGTGCAATTACATAACCAAAATGAAAAAAGATTAAAGAAATAACCTGCTCGGAGATGCCTTTCCCAGGTAAAGCAGCATCCTTATTTCCTGAATTCTTTTGCTGCAGTAGGATGTACCCTTCTGGAACTATATTACCAGAGATGACATCATTGAGCCAATCCTCAAATCTGGTCACAGCTTCAACTAGCAACTGCGTGGTATCATTATCAGATTCAAAGCCCTTCCCTACTTTAGTACTTGGTTTCAAACCAGAATCTAATATGATATGTTCTGACAACGCTGGTCCGTATCCTAAAGCTTCCCCAAGAATAACTTTTAAGGTAGCCTGTTTGGCACGAGCTTTATCATTTTTGTTAGACCCTGTAGATTTTTTTTGATTTCCATGGCTTGCATTGTGAAGATCTGCATCAACATTTATCTGGTGACTTTTATCTTCATTCTCGTTTCCACCACCTTCTATGCAAGAATGCAGGGATTTTAACATATCTTCTTTAGTTGTGCGCTTAAAAACTCGGGATAGTTCTACAGGATAACGATGACGAGACATGATCGCAATTCCCTTATTGTCATCTCTGTAATTGAATTACAGAACCATTAGGAATCAGCATATACATGACTTATGGGGGGAAATAGAGATCATGTCCGATGATTTGAATACACCAGAAAAAACAAAAGGAAAGAAAAGTAAGGTCATCAACTCAACCTGTGAGAGCGGAGAAGAGTCAAGACAGTGAATTCAGAATCTGTAAGTATAATGTTTCCTTGAGCATACAGCTCCAATATAATATAGTGGGCATTCGTACCTAATCCGAATTGAAATAGTATTATCTGAAACAAAAGAGAAAAATTGATAGGAATCCTTCTGCAGAATAAGAAATTTACAACAAAAACTAAACGAGTTCGCAGAGCATACCCTATCATATCCAAGTTGGTGCACATCTTCGAGTTTTCTAGTTCTGATATGTTTTCTCAATTTCAATGTAAACACGGACGGAGTAACACTTTTGTCCCTGTAAGAGCAAACATTTTTAAGTATGTTACGCCTGATAGAGTTGCTCGCCAGTCGCCTTTTCAGTTGATTTGTCAGATTAAGGAACCCTAAATAAAATGCATCATCTCTTGTCTAAAGTATATGTTTGACTTGCTTCAAACGAATTTGAAACAAGTTAAAGAAATCACCACATCTTGCTTCCAATCGTCAAAATTATAGAAATTACGTAATTTACGTCATACAACTATCATTCTTGAATCTTTTCACACATAGTCACTCTTTTGGTGAATGTTTAACCGCTAGCCACTCTATTTACTTGGGAGTAAATTGCTAGGAGAATTATAGAGTTGTAATATAAGAAGAGCTATGAGAAAACCTCATATAAACTGTCGTATGCAATCTGACGCCACTCTCCATTAACATCAAAACCTTTTCGCTTTCGCCCGATTCTGTCACTCCACTGCTGCTCATAAGCTTAAACACATAGGTCTGCAACACATTGTTGTCGTACCAAGTTCAATACAAGTACTCTTCAGCAGTTACCCAAAATTGATTAAAAAAAAAAGTTAGCTACATTCCTAACTCTTGTTAATGCACGTAGGAGTTAGAATGAATAACCCCCCATTTCTTTTCCAATAAAACAGCAGAAACCGTCTATTCGAGCTACAATAGACGCGTTTCTCTCCCAAATAATAATAATGATAGCCTTACTAACAAGCCACCATGACACTTGCTGTGTACTTGAACATCGATTAGAGAACACATCAAATCATATAAACACTCAGATACCTTCGGAGAAAGATCGTAAACGTTGGAGCAACGCATACCGATCAAGCGACGGAGACACTTGACCTCCGCCGCCACGTCAGCCGTGTTCATTCGAACCTTCACCATTTTATCTCGATATACTGAAATAAGATTCACTACAATCCGAAAATTAGGATTCAATAACTGAAGATTAGGTCCTGCTTTCAATCTTGTCACAGATGCACGAAAGAATTAGGGCTGCCGAGAGAAATGGGATGAAAAAGGAAGAACGAACGTTTGACTGGCCAATCTCTTTTTGCTTCCCGAACTCAGAACAGAACAGCAAATATAGTTATTGGGCCAAATTACGAAATAAGGCCCAATACTAAGCGGCAATTCACAACCAAAGCAGACGTTATTGATTTTGAATAGTCAACGCATCGTACCTGTCTAATAAAAATATGGTGTTGGGTTTTGGGGTGGTCTTGTTGATCCAACAAAATATGGAGGGAGGAGAGGTGAAGCACATACTGCTTGCGAAGTTCAAAGAAGGCGTCTCTGAAGAGCAGATTGATGATTACATCAAGCAGTACGCTAACCTTGTCAATCTCGTTCCTTCAATGAAGGCTTTTGCATGGTAATCGACTCTTAACATGTTGATTAGCTGAACTTTATTTGAAATGCCCTTACTGAGCTGCGTCAGTGTGATCGATTGGGTTTGTACAGTGTATCTCAGATCTTGATCTTGATCAAATTACACTCTGATTTGGGATTTATACAGTATTGATTTCTTTGTTAGTTGACAGTTTTTTTAGATTGAAAATTAGTCATGTCTTCTTAGTCGTGATTTGCCTTTCCTACTACATGTTTCGGCATAATCTTCTCGGCAGGGTGTGAGTTCTTACAATGCTCTTAGCAGCGCACTGTTAATTCAACTGAATTAGTCTGTTGGCGCAGCGATGAAAACATAGGATATTGGAGTATTGAAGCTTTCATCGTTGATATAAAACGTGGAAGATTCCCATTTTGAAGTTGCATTTTCTTTCCCTGATTTTTGATTCGTGCCTAATGTTGGTTTAATTACTCCACGTCCAACTGATTTGGTTGCTCTTATCATATTGATCCGTCGCTACGGTCTTTTCTTGGGTCAAACACGAAATAGTTGTAAAGCAGTCAAGCGATCTCGGGGTGAACCCTGTGAAGCTTAGTTCAAAGATGGTGGAATATTATCAGTAGTACATCTTTTATGTGAGTTGACTAACAGATGAACTATTGGTAAAGAGTAGGCGTTGTTTGTTTATGGAGCCCCTTTTTCTTACTCAACTGAAGCCCACTCACATCCCCATTTCCTGGACATGAAGACAAGGACTGTGTCCAACCACTAGGTTTATTAAGTTTTCACCTGCAATTCTGGCTATTTCGATCAATTCCAAAGCTCTTCTTTCTTCTGCCTGAATGGCATTCATTGAGGTCATCATCACCTAACCTCTGCGTTCGATGGGTATATCCATCACTCTCGCCCTTTGGAAGAATATGTGCCCTTTGGTTCCTTCTAAGAAAGTTCAGTCATCATACCTTCCTCCAGGGCCGGCTCATCGTAATACGGGGCCTAAAGCAATTTCAAATATGAGGCCCTTTTACGCAATTAAATATTGTATATTGACAAACTTTTCCACGCCAACCTATCACTATTACTTCTAAGTATTGGCGCTCAAAATTTCGAATGCGGCCTTTTGCTTTTCGAACTTTGCAACACGGTTCTTTAATTCTTTTGACCCCAAAGAAACAAAAAATGAAAATATTTGGGCAAAGTTTAAGAACAAAACAAAACACTTAAAATTTTGAGCACTTTTCCACGCCAACCTATCTCTATTACTTCTAAGTATTGGCGCTCAAAATTTCGAATGCGGCCTTTTGCTTTTCGAACTTTGCAACACGGTTCTTTAATTCTTGACCCCAAAGAAACAAAAAATGAAAATATTTGGGCAAAGTTTAAGAACAAAACAAAACACTTAAAATTTTGAGCACTAATAGTGAGTGGCACCGTTTACTCATTCCTTTCTAATAAAATATATCGTTGAGTTTTTTTTTTTGGTAGAATGAAATGTTCATTTACCACGAGACCAAATATCCATTTACAACACCCTCCTCACAAATGCAACACTAAATCAAACCGCGCATTTTGCTATATACTAACCTGAATTAAAACAAAAACTATTGATCTGCTTCAAGTGGTTAAAGCTCTGCAACCTCAGTACCATTTCCCGCTTAATCATACCCGTAATTTGCTCTACACTGCTCGCACCCGCATCATGTACTCGTCTGTTTCGCTCACACCACAAGTGGTGGATTGTAGACGCATAGCAGGCCACGCTTATGCGGTGGACCGCGCTTCTTCTCCTGCCCACACATATCATCCATCTGCTAAGCTCCTCGAAGGTCTGAACCGAGTCCCCAATATTGAGCCACGCATTGATCCCTGTGATCACCTTCTGACTGAACTGGCAAGACAAGAACAGATGTTCCACAGATTCCTCACTCATCTCACATAGCCTGCACCTTGAGTCGGTAATGTTCATACCCCATCTGCCCAATCTGTCCATAGTGAGCAATCTTTTCTGCAGAACCAGCCAGAGAATAGAAGAATGCTTCGGCAAATTAAGCCTATTCCAAACAGCATCACAAAAGGGAAACGGTGGAATGTCCCCTTTGAGCCAATCATATCCGCTCCGAACAGAGTACACACCATTCTTCGCTGGCAGCCATCTGCAACCAGAATACCCCAATCTGAATTTCTCCTTCAGCCGATTAAGCTTTCTCCAGTGCCAGCTCGAATCAGCCGCCGGTATAAAATCCCAGAAGTTTGTCCCTTTTAAGTATATTACATTGACCCACTTAATCCACAGGGAGTCCACTGCCAAGGTGATATCCCAGACCTGCTTCCCTGCCAGGGCTACGTTCCAGGTGGCGCAATCGTTGAGTTTTCATTACTACTTATTTTTGTCATAACAATCACTTGAAGCAGTGAAAAACATGTGTGATACGGACTAGAATAGATGGGCCGAAAAACAGAGAATAGAAAAGGCTCATTAGGCCCATGAAGAAGGAAGCCCACGATGAAGTCAAAAGAATTTCTAGGAGGGCTTTGCAGGGACCACTGGACAAAGGGCAAATACCCGGGCAAAGCTGTGAGAAGACCTTCAAAAGAGAGAAAGGACTAAAGCTGACTGACGCAACTGAGGGAACAAAAGCTGCAACTGACAGCCCAGTACACGATGTCCCAGAAGGTCATATCACCAGCCATTAGGGGACCTCGGGATGGACCTCCAGGCAATAACCAGAAGCTCTTATAAAAGGAGCACTTCGCCATTTGCACCATTCATTCACATTCCAGCACTTAAAAATACTTAGAATATTCTCTCACTACAAGAAACGTCCCTATGTACTTTCTTATGTGTTCTTGAGAGAAAATGGTGAGTAATATGTAGTCTGAGTATGTAAATATCCTCAAAGTATGGTGGAAAAGGTTTCAGAGCGCCCGTGGACGTAGGATCTGCAAAGATCCGAACCACGTACATCATGTGTCATTTTATTTACGTCCCCCACGCGTCCCAAGCAGGTCCCCCGCGTCCAAACATGTCCCAAGGACGTCCCAAGTAGGTCCCCCACGTTCCAAACACGTCCAAACAGGTCCCCGACGTACCAAATATGCCCCCAACAGGTCTCCATCACACCCCCATGGTAAAAACAGTACCTTACGCCCTTAAACACTTCACAATATTCGGCCTACCGTTATTTAAATTTCTTGAACCCCACACAAAAATCTTGTTGATTGGGAGAGCCCCATATCAAATGGCGCCGTCTGTGGGAACTTCCGAGTTGAAGGCGTGAGTAATTTTGCTATGTTGTGCGAAGTTGTGCTGAGGATTTGCTGCCTTTTCCCCTCTTCTGTTCTGTTGGGGCAAAAAGAAATACGCGAGACGTCAATGGAGGATGATTTGTCCATATTAAAGAACCTAGACCCACCATTTGGGAAGGAGAACCTCCAGAAACTGCCAAACATGTTGAGGAGCGGCCAGAACCTGAAACACAGGCCTGAGACGAGCAAGAACATACAGATGAATCTTAAAGGAGTCTCAGATGACCCAGGTGGACCTCCTCGAGTCCCACTAGCGAGCCATCCGAAAAAGCGAAGGGAGCTTGGAGCTCCAACGCCACGGCCCCACCACCAGGAACCCTGGGAGTCTCCGCCAAGAATCTCATGAAGATTAACGCCACTATACAGATCCAGAAGACATACTGACACCCGCCTGGGGACCTCCCATGACGAGGGAACCCTTTGCCGGAACTCCAGGACCCTTTAAATTTCATTTTCATTTATATACCATGTGATAATATGACCTCCATACTAACATTTCTTGTCCTTTGAAGGATAAAGTTGAATGACTCATTCTGGCGGCAAACCTGAGGGAGGTCACTGATCATGACCCAGAGCGAGATCCGAAGGTGGGTGAGGAGGAGCCTGTAGGAACTGGGCAAACTAAAGGCAGATGACATCCACCTCTTCCAGATAGTGATCAGTTCCAGTCAGGACTCATGTCCCTGTCATAGTAGGAGCGCGAGGCACTGGGAACTTCAATGGCCAACAGAGCCAGAATCATACACCTGAGCATCTCAAGGACTTAGAGGTCCAGCTCCACAATGGTGTACAAAGGACCTACAAGCCCAGCTCCGCGCTGGCACGAAGACCCGAAGCTCCGAATTCGGGACCTTCCAGCTCCGCGCTGGCACGAAGACCCGAAGCTCCGAATTCGGGACCTTCCAGCTCCGCGCTGGCTAGAAGACCTGAAGCTCCCCCTTCAGGGCCTAAAGCCCAGCTCCGCGCTGGCACGAAGACCCGAAGCTCCGAATTCAGGACCTAAAGCCCAGCTCCGCGCTGGCACGAAGACCCGAAGCTCCGAATTCGGGACTTCCAGCTCCACGCTGGCTAGAATACCTGAAGTTTTCCCTCTGGGACGTAAAAGCCCAGCTCCGTGCTGGCAAGAAAATCCGAAGCTCCCCTTCGCGACCTACAAGCCCAGCTCCTCGCTGGCATGAGAAGACTTAATCATCCAATGGGGATCTTCAGAGACAAGCTCCACACTAGAAACGAAGGAAGGGCGAGATAAACCACTCGACCCCATGTGATGCGCGAAAGATCCACCTGCTGGATTGGGACCTATGACTATAGCTCTCCATCGGTATAAGAAAACCACCAAAGGGATTTTGTGAAGACCAGCTCCGCTGGAAACAGAGACGCGAGCCGTGAGTCCGAATGTCCAAGTCCCATGCACCGTTTTGCATACGAAGGTTCGCTTTTGAGGACCTCTAACCAGCTCCACTATAAGGGCAAGAAACCGGTCCTTCTGTTAGGGACCTACAATATCAACTCCATAAAAGATCCGAGATGCTTCTGTGAGAAGATCCTTTTCGCCCACAAGTCAAGGCAGTTCAACAGCTGTTGTAGCTAGTTCCCAATTCCACTCAGAAGGAAAAAAGGGACCTCCGCGCATACATCAGCAGGTCCAACATTACGACCTTGGGGATACCCACCACCATCTTCTCCACAACAAATGAGTGCACCAACTAATGGCCCCCACGATGGGAGCTCGCTGTTCCAAGAGCCCCCTCACACTTCCATGAAAGACCACCTCAACCTTGGGATTGGGAGCTGTTGGGATCTCCCCTTGGGAGCTCGCAGAACCTCATATCGTCATGAAACAACACCAAAGGAGATCCTGACCAAGCCGGGAGACATCCCATGTTAATAAGGCCCTCGAGGCTCGTCCGCACAGTTGCCTCAAAGGAGTTTGCTGCCAAAGTTCCGTTCCAGGTCCCAAAGCAAAATCCGGATGATCTACCTCGAACCAGGACAAACCATCTCCACCATCTTCAAACAAAGGAACTCCGCCATTGCCTAGGGCCCCCATTCCCATTATAGTGGGAAGTCTTAAAGGAGGACATTCTAAACAGGCCAGGAAGACATCGGCTAGAGTGTCGAAATATGTACGAGGTAAAAGCCCAGCTTGGCGCTGGAGCGAAGACAAGGAGCTCCGCCTTCGGAACCTAAGAGTCCAGCTCCCCGCTAAAGATCCAAGCACCTCCTTGGGACCTAAAAACCCAGTTCCATGCTGGCAAGAAGACCCAAAGCTCCGCGTGCAGGACCTCCCAGTTCCGCGCTGGCAGAAGACCCAAAAGTCTAGCTCCCGCCAGCAGAAGTCTTACAAAGCCTAGCTCCATGAAAGCATGAGCTCCTATATTTGGAATCTAAGAGCCAAGCTCCAAGTTGATCCGTAAAACTCAACTCCTTGGTGGAGACCCACTGAGGTTTTCGAAAACCAACTCCGTGTTTGCAAAAAAGTCCGACTCTACACCGACATCTGAAGAGCCGCAGGAAATACAAGCCAAGCTCCTCACCTGGCACTCGGAGGTCCGTGGGGACCTAGGAGTAGTGCTCCATGCTGAGGTCCAACGATACGTGGGAGTTACAAGACAAGCTCCAAGCTGACAGCTGAAGATCCACGAGAGACAAAAGCCCCTTTCCACGTGGGCACATGAAAATCCATGGGAGACATCCCGCACTTAAGGCTCTTAGCCTGGACCTCAGGGCCCTCTAGATCTTATTCTCTATTATATATTATTTTATCATGATAAATATATGCGCTGCACTAATAATTGTTGTTATTTGAAGGATATGATCAAGTGGCTCGTCATGACGAAATACCTTAAAGTGGCGATAATCACGATAGCAAGCATGATTTGAAGGTGATCAACAAGGAGTCTTGGGGATCTGTGCCGACTAAGGGCAGACAACCCCTGTCACTTCTAAGGGCCAATGCTGATTAGGGCTCGCATCCCTAGCACGATAGGAGCTCCAGGCAAGGTGGATCCTAACCTCCAACAGAGCCCGAAAGCGCACACCTAAGCAGGCAAAGGTCTCAAGCTCCATAGATCCTGCGGGACCCACGGTGGGAGTGTTGGCCGCGATGGCAAACATGACCCCAAACTCGCCGAAAAAAGAAGTAGGGGGATCTATGCCTAATAAGGGCAGACAACCCCCACTTCCTCCAAATTAGGCCACGTCCGTTCTCCCCAGAGCCTTACTCTCATCATGAAGGGAAGACCAAATAAAGAAGACCACGACCAGAGTTCAAGAGCTCTAAACTCATGCTATAAGAGATCCAAATGCAAGGGGATTTATGAGACGCACAAGGATGCGTCGGCCGAAGTTCGATTTATCCCAGGAGATGGAACACATATGGCCGGACCACATAACGATGCCTTGGACATGGGAAGTCCGACCTTCGGAGATACAATCAATGGAAGGAATCACGACGCTTAAAGGACATGGAGAAAAGAGCCCATCCAATGACGGAGAAGTTGACGAAGCTCCTGACGATGCGATCCAAATGATGCTAAGGCAGCAACAAAAAGAAGACATAGTACAAAAAATGAGAGATCAGAGGAGTGAGATAAAAGAAAGGGGCCCTCTAGCTCACAACAAGATCCCAACAAGGAGCTGGGGGGATGTCTACAAAAAATGCGGACCTGTTCGCATTTTCTCCAAAGCATATGACAGAAGTTCGCCCGGATATCACCACACATCGTCATACCAAGAAGACGATCCATCAAATAGAAGCTCCGACCGTGCGGGGCTGAAAGAGCCCAGATCCTGAAGGGGGAAGTAGACGAGCTTCTCCAAGTAGGGACCTGAGCAACGCGTGTCCTAGGGGTTATTCTCCATCACCCCGAGTGAATCAACTGGGGGACTCCACCTCTAGGTGTGAGGTCCCCAACGCCATAGACGCCTACCAAGGGATCTGGGAGCTCCAGAGGCCAGTAGGAAGGCCTTTGAAGAATTAAAGGAACACCTCCACAGTATACCTCTCCCAGCAAAACATCTAATAGGGAACAAGCGGGCGCCATATTTCTCCATGGAAGCATTAGCTCCGTCTTACTAAAGAAGGGCCCTCCCCAAGCCGACCTGCTTTATGAAGCAAGGTGCTATCGGAGGATGAAACCAGGCGATAAGTCAGTCCGATCTATCCGGGAGAATGGTGAAATGCACCATCAAGCTAGGGGATTGCGACTGGGAATTCAGACAATGGACGGCCGCGAAAAAGCTCAGATCCTCTTCAACGTTGTGCTTGAAATCACCAAAGGGCCACAGAAGCAGCGATGGGAGGTGCACACATATGGATCTACGACCTCCTATAGATCTGGAGCAGAGGTCCTTATCATTAGCCAATAGGAGAGGAGCTCCGTTTCGTCACTACCTTCAAATCCCCTGCCCCCAAAAATGATACAAAGCCTTAACTTTCGGGGGATTGCGAAGGAGACAGGAGCATGGGATGTCGTTTGATTGCTAGATTCATAACCGGTTCCGAGAAAAGGAAGTAGTAGAGTTGACTACTTCGCCAAAATAACGAGCCAGGTTTTGACCATCCGAGAAGATGGCATCGCCAATTTCACAGTAGAAGAGAAGGAGATAGAGAAGTTGTGGGAAGCATGGAAAGAGACGACAATCAGAGGACTCTGTCCCGAAGGTCCTGAGGGGCACGTAATCGAAAGACAAGAGGGGATGTGCCGGATAGCATAGTCCCTGACGATAACAACGATAAGGGCGGACTATCTCTGTCCTGCCATAATCACGGACCTCGAATTCAAACTCCAAGGGAGGTTCTGGGAGAAAGCTAATGATGGACCACGGGAGAAATTGAAGGGGTCACAGCCCCACCTGACGGCAGGAGCTCCGCCGACATCCTGGACATGATCCCCTATAAAGGTCCTAAGATTCAATAAGTATAAGTTGGCTAACGACTTGATCTGATTTTCCAGGGCGTGTAAGGCAGTTCCATATGACACATTACAATCCTGCCTCATGGGATCTGTGAGCGTCTCCGCACAGACACACGAAGAGCGGATTCATATGTTCCAAATCTACAGTCCAGCTCCGCGCTGACGTGAAGGCCCTAATTCCTGGGGACCTAAAGACAAGCTCCTTGCTGAAAACAAGAACATGATCCGTGTGTTCGAGATCTCCATGCTGAGCTCCTCGCCAGCGTGCGAAGTTCGTTATAAGGAATCTCCAAACCAGCTGAAATCTAGCTCCGTGCTGATTGAAGGCAAAAAAGTCAAGCTCTGCACTGACATGCGAAGGTCCAGGGGACCTAGGAGATAGCTCCATGCTGACATGCAGAGACATACCACACCAATAAGGCTCTTAGCCGGAATTTCAGGGCCCTCTAAACCTTACTCTCATTTATACCATCGATACTATAATAACTACGTGCGTAATACTAACGACAGCTGTTATGTGAAGGATAAAATCGAAGTTCCCTCCCTAGTGGAACAACTGAGGAAGTTCATTGATCGTGTCATCAAGCAAGGTTGGGAGGTAGCCAAGAAGGAGTCTGGGGGATCTGTGCCAATCGGAGGCAGACAACCCCCACCTCCTCTAGATAAGGGCCAGCCCCATTTAGGACTCACGTCTCTATCATAATAGAAGACCCAAGGCAGTGGAATTCCAATTTCCAGCAGAGCCCGAAATAGTACACTTGAGCAGTCGAATGTCTGAACCTCCGGAGATCTGAGCCAGGGACCTCATCACTAACCGAGGACGAAGGTGCTCCACTTCTTCATTACTTTCAAAGTTCATGCCTCCAGTAAGGAGCCCGAATACTAAGCAAAGCGGGTGCTATAACCACGCACTTAAGCGAGCGGGCGCTATACCCACGCATTTAAGCGAAGCTGGCGCTATAACCAGGGTAAACTAATGATGTCCCTAAGCAAATACCGCCTTGTCGGAATATAGATATTCTATAAACGGTGCACCGTATAATATAATCGATACCAAAGGTCGACGGACCTGCGGCGTACAAAGACATCAAAGGCTAATGGCCTGCGACGTGAAATGATACCAAGGGTCGACGGACCTGCGGCGTACAAAGACATCAAAGGCTGATAGCCTGCGACGTGAAAGATGCCCATGAGGGTGTACAAGATACCACCGCTGACGGGCTGTGGCGTACAGGACATCAAAGGTCCCCAGTAAGGCCTGCGACGTGTATAGGTACCTCAGCGTAGCTGGCGCTATAACCAGGGTAAAACGGTGGGGGAGAGCCCCACTTTATGTTTAGGACCTTCGGGCCTATATTACTGGATTCGCTAAGGACAAAGAGAGCCTAGCGCAAAGCGACACCCGAGGACAATGAGACGGTCATTGCAACTGAGGGCGTGAATTCGTACTTGGCTTACGAATTGATAAGCGAGCTGGCGCTATAACCATGACATGATAATAACATTCTCAGAAACATCCGCCATGTCCCGTGAGAAAAATATAATATGTGGAGGAAGGGAACTCCGACGAAACTTACGAACATGGAGAGTTAAGCTCCCCAAAAGTCCTTACCATCATATCTCGAAACAAATAACGAAGTGTTTCTTACAGGCCATCACCACCCTGAAAAAGGCAAAAAGGAGGATGTCCCAGGGAGCTCGGAGATATGTACAGCAGGACCTAGGGATCTCCTTACTAGTGCTAAGGCTCAAAGAGGAGCTCCCCCATCAGGTCCCCGCTAGGGGAGTTGAGCTCCCCTAAAACATCGCAGGTCCTAAAATGTCCAAAAGGCCTTCCACCAAGTTCTCCGAGGAGTTGGAGACGGCGGGCCAGGACCTCTGCATGCTTCTCTACAGCAGGGAACCAAAATAAAGGACCCTTGGGAGCCTTCCGATCTCCTTGAAGCACGCGGGATAAGGAAGGTCCCGCATGACTGACTTGGCCTCAGCCCCAAGGACTCAGCACCACAACCTCCATGAGGTATTGCTTCAAAAGAGGGACAAAATCCACCAGGCCCTCTGAGAACTTCTTCCCAGCAGCTGTAGAAAGAAGGTGCTGCTGACAAGACCTAGCACCTTTGGCCTTCGTATTTGCCAAAGCAGCTGCCGATTGCAACTCCCCCATACACGCAGAACCCTCATCCCACTCAGTTTTCTCTCTTTGGCAAAGGAACTTCATAACGTTGCAAAAGCGCTACCTGCTCCTCCAAGCTCCGCAGATCCCCCTATGTCGCTACACCAACGTGGACCTCTCATTCTCCATTTCTTCCTTTTCAACTCCAAATTTCAATACCGACGGCCCACAGATAACCGCGCAACCACCTGATTTATCACCTAAGAACGCAGCAAAAGAAGTTTCGGTAAGGAAAACACCACCAGGAAGAAAAAGCCAGACGGCCCAGCACTTCCATCCTTCTTCCTTCTCGAGTTGATCTACGAAAGAGGGGAGGTCCTCTTTTGAAGATGTCCCCTGTGAAACGTTCACTGAGATCCCCCAGCTGTTGCTTCCTGACATTGGCGACTTCTGCTAGCTCCCCCACTCGTTTTGGTGGCACGCCAGCCTTTCTCTTAGCTCCCGAAATAGGAACAACTTCCTGAGCCCCTGAGATCCCCTCATCCTTGGGGAGCTGGGATATCTCTTCCCGAATGTACCTGGCTGCAGGAATCTCGCAAAGCATGGGAGCTGCGATAGGTAATCCGACCTGGGGAACCAGCGAAGTGGCCCTTTCCTCCACATCCGCCAACAAAACATGTCCCTTCAAGAGGTAATGGTGGTAATGGTGGTAGGGAGGTAAGGCCCCTCTTACTATTTTACTCTAATTTACTTTTTGTCCCAAAAAACAAATTAGAGTAGGGGAGTGGTTGATACGGACTAGAATAGATGGGCCGAAAAACAGAGAATAGAAAAGGCTCATTAGGCCCATGAAGAAGGAAGCCCACGATGAAGTCAAAAGAATTTCTAGGAGGGCTTTGCAGGGACCACTGGACAAAGGGCAAATACCCGGGCAAAGCTGTGAGAAGACCTTCAAAAGAGAGAAAGGACTAAAGCTGACTGACGCAACTGAGGGAACAAAAGCTGCAACTGACAGCCCAGTATACGATGTCCCAGAAGGTCATATCACCAGCCATCAGGGGACCTCGGGATGGACCTCCAGGCAATAACCAGAAGCTCTTATAAAAGGAGCACTTCGCCATTTGCACCATTCATTTACATTCCAGCACTTAAAAATACTTAGAATATTCTCTCACTACAAGAAACGTCCCTATGTACTTTCTTATGTGTTCTTGAGAGAAAATGGTGAGGAATATGTAGTCTGAGTGTGTAAATATCCTCAAAGTATGGTGGAAAAGGTTTCAGAGCGCCCGTGGACGTAGGATCTGCAAAGATCCGAACCACGTACATCATGTGTCATTTTATTTACGTCCCCCACGCGTCCCAAGCAGGTCCCCCGCGTCCAAACATGTCCCAAGGACGTCCCAAGTAGGTCCCCCACGTTCCAAACACGTCCAAACAGGTCCCCGACGTACCAAATATGCCCCCAACAGGTCTCCATCACACCCCCATCGTAAAAAAGTACCTTACGCCCTTAAACACTTCACAATATTCGGCCTACCGTTATTTAAATTTCTTGAACCCCACACAAAAATCTTGTTGATTGGGAGAGCCCCATATCAATGTGAAACTTGGATATTAATGTTAAATTTTAAACTTCTTTAACCAGCTATATTTTATTTACATAATATATCTAAATCGGGTGCCCTCAAAATTTCGGGGCCTAAAGCCCTTGCTTCACTTGCTTTACCCAAAAGCCGGCCCTGCCTTCCTCTTTAGTCCTTCAACCCGACAGCCAACACCAAAATGCACTATTTTTACTAGAACTTTGACACATGGAGGATCCTCTTTATGCCCCATTTGCTTTACTTAACTGGGATCTCTGTGATTTTAATATATTTCTTGGGGTAATTTCGCTTTATAAGCACGCCCATTAATCTTTGAGGATCTACTGACCGTACATTTTCTCTTCTAATATGGTGTTTTGATCACACATTCATTCATCTTGTAGTTTTTCCCCATTGTTTGGTCATGGATCATCTATATCATTACGCTACTTGTTTATTTTTGTTACAGGGGTAAGGACGTGAGCGCCGAAAGCTTACACCAGGGCTTCACTCACGTTTTCGAGTCGACTTTCGAGAGCACGCAAGGCATCGCCGAGTACATTGCTCATCCCGACCATGTCAGGTACGCCAACGTATTGCTTCCTCAGCTTGAGAAGGTACTTGTTGTTGATTTCAAGCCCACAAAGGTTCATGTCTGATTCTTTGCACCTTCGTCGGATAATCTCTGTAATGCCATCTCTAAGACTATGTTTGGCTCTGTTGTCATATGTTCACAAAGTCTTGATGTTGTCTTCTGCCTTTGTTTGCTGCTATTTTATTGGCAAGTAAAGGTTTGTTAAGGACAAATTTGCATTGAAATTTATGTTGCACATGTTAGCACGCCGTTTCAATTTAAAAATTATTAAGTGTGAAAGGTGTTGATCATATTTTAAGTTATATTTTTAGTATATGTTCGCTTACATCTGTCTGATTTCTTTCTCATAGTATGAATACCATTTTTTTTCAATAACATATTCTTAATGCACGATCGTCACGTTCGATAAGAACGCTGTCAAAGTTATGCAGCTCGTTGAATTCTGTGGTATTTGACGTCGTAATTTTAATACATTAAAATAAACGGTAATCATTTCAACATTTTATCCGTGTTAATTGTGTAAAATATAGAGACGTAGAAGAAGAGGAATTCATGTAAACTTCCATTTAAGGTTTACAAGTAAAATCCTAAACGGTCAAAATCTCCCCAACAAGTAATATAATCAACTTTATTTATTTAATGCATCGAAAAACCATCGTATACCGTCAAGATTAACTTTGTTTCTTAATTGTAGAATTAGATAATGTATAAAGTAGTGCTTGTAACATATGCATATATAGTATAAATAAGTACGCTGGATATGAAAGATATAAATATTCCTTAGTTTGCTGGATATTCTCCAACATGTCTTTACATTTCAAAAATTTTCATTAACCCAAAAATTAATGAATGTTCTATAAGGTTCAACAAATCATGACAAAAAACAGTATATACCGTATTCAACTCCTTTTTTCTTTCTTCTTTTTTAGCAAATCGATGATTACGTCCGTCATAAGAGAATGCTTTTACTACTCTGAATGGACAAAACACACACATGCATTAATTAATTAATTAGTATAATTATTTGTTGCGCGCAAGAGTCATTTTAGATTGGATTAGATATATTTGGAAAACGCGGTTTGAAATTAGAGGCAAGGGTCAGACATAGGAACAGAACAATAGTACATACTGAAGCGTCTCGTCGCAGCAAGCAACCCACACCTCTCTCCCTCCCTCTATATATATATGATTAACAGATACCGCGACTCAGAGAGAGAGAGAGAGAGAGAGAGAGAGAGAGAGAGATTTTACCAACGTCGGAATTGCTGAAGATCGATCTACTGATACTGTTATTCGATTTGTGAACTATAAAGCTGTGCGACTGTAAATGGTATTGCTACACGCTAGAGATGGAGAACTGAAGCAAGAGGAAGGAGAAGGAGGAGGAGCTCGAAAGGGAACCCGATTGGGGAGTTATGAGTTTGGGAAAACGTTAGGTGAAGGAAATTTTGGTAAAGTCAAGTACGCAAGGAACCTCGATTCCGGCAAATCCTTCGCCGTCAAGATACTGGAGAAGAACAGAATTGTCGACCTCAACATCACAGATCAAGTACGCTCCTCCCTCTCTATCTCTCTCAGTGACAGCAGTGCTTTTATTTTCATTTCCTGATTTTTTTTCTGATTCGAAAACTGTGATGATCATCGATACATCAATCTCGTCTCTGATTGATACTCGTTTCTCTGATTTATGAGTATCTGAGGCATAAATTTTTTGTTTGCAGATCAAGAGGGAGATCGGCACGTTGAAGATCCTCAAGCATCCCAACGTCGTCAGATTATTCGAGGTGCGTAGGACAGACGCTTAATCAATCGATTATTTAATTCATTAATTAAGCTTTCGGTAGGTTGCTTTTGCGCAAGTTGCCTCCAACGTGACGTTTTGCGCTTGTTGTTTACTTGTTTTGTTTTAATTAGAGACGACCAAGTCTGAGAATAACATATTATAGTATTTTCTTCATTTGCCAAATCCTACCTTGAACGCGTGAGTTTCGACGTAGGCGACCTCAATTAGCAACCGATGCATTTTGATACTTTCTGTTGTTTATTTCTCTTCCTTTGTTTTTGCCTTCATTTAATCGATGGGGCCTTTGTTGCTGATTGATTTCATGTGATCGCATTAAAACGCAACAAAAGATGTGGCGTACAAGTTTTTTCCAAAATGGGACCCACCCGTTATTTGTCGTCATCACTTGTCTCTTCTGCAATTTAGATAGGTGGATTCGTATTTGTGGTTCTTGTATGCGTACTGGTCCATCCATACTATCATGAATGCGATCACCTTCTTGAGGATGTTAATCGTCCAAGTGTTTTACTCATAAAAATATATCTAGAAAGTAAGAAAAAAGAGAAATATTATATATATATATATATGTATGTGTCTAGAACCGAGATTTTTAATATTTCAAGAAAAAGACAAGTCAACTTGTTGATGCCATAGAACTAGTAATTAAAAATTGCAATTTTCGAGCCAATCATGTGAAAGGTTCGGATACAGTCTAAGCTCTAACTGGAGCGGGCAAAGTGCCAAACCTTGCTTCTGTGTTTACATTTTCCTTGAATGGAAATGTGTCAAATATCCAATTAATGGCACTTCTCATTTGATGAACAACTAGGTCCTAGCAAGCAAGACCAAGATATACATGGTCCTCGAGTATGTGAATGGCGGCGAGCTATTCGATAGAATTGTAAGTTAGCTTTTCCGATGATCACGTGAGATTAGCTTCAGTAGTAAGGGATGGCATTGTAAATTTGGCATGATCATATATGCAGGCATCTAAGGGGAGACTCTCGGAGGCTGATGGAAGGAAGTTGTTTCAGCGATTAATCGACGGCGTTAGCTACTGCCATAACAAAGGCGTTTTTCATCGAGACCTAAAGGTAAAGAATGTCTTACTTACATAATTGTTTTTATGCTCAAAATCATCCTTACTGATGTTGATTCTCCTTGTATGGCATACAGCTAGAAAATGTTTTAATTGATGCAAGTGGCAACATTAAGATAACAGACTTTGGCCTCAGCGCTCTTCCTCAACAATTAAGGGTACACTTACCGTTTCAGCTTCTCTTAATGTTATATAGTTTCATTTTACATATAGATGATCGCCGTTGTTGTGTCCTAATTTAGGCTGATGGATTGCTGCATACAACTTGTGGGAGTCCAAATTACGTTGCGCCAGAGATTTTGCTTAACAGAGGGTATGATGGTGCAGCTTCGGACACATGGTCATGTGGTGTTATCTTATACGTAATTCTCACTGGATACCTTCCCTTCGACGATCGAAATCTAGCAGTGTTGTATCAAAAGGTAGTTCATTTTTTCCTTTACCGGGTTGACTTTCCTTTCCCTATTGCAACGATATCCAAGAAATGATTTTTATTATTCTCCCTACGGTGATAAAAGATCTTCAAGGGTGACGCACAGACACCGAAGTGGCTATCGCCAGGAGCCAAGAACTTGATAAAAAGGATTCTAGATCCCAACCCACGTACAAGGATAACGATCAGTGAAATAAAAGAGAATGAGTGGTTCAGACAAGGTTACACTCCAGTAAACCCCCCGGAGGAAGATGAAGAGGAGGAGGAAGACAGAAATACTTCCACGGATGATGAAGTTTCATCTGCACACGAGACAGTAAGTCCTACTTTTAGCCATTAAAAAATGCGCATCAAATGCTAGGGAGCACTTTTTTCCTCTTGGTGTATGTAGTAAGTTGAAATGATGTTGAATCATTTCGTATAGCCATCACCAGATGCTGAGAAAGATCCAGGCTCGCCCACCCTAATCAATGCATTTCAACTGATTGGGATGTCGTCATCTCTCGATTTCTCTGGCTTCTTCGAAAAAGAAGTAAGAACGACTAATATCCACAATATCAATTATAGCACACGCCCTATTGCCATACGTGATCATTCTAAATTGCTGACATGCACTGCTTTGTAACTGCTAGGACGTCTCTGAGAGGAAAATACGCTTTACCTCTGATTATTCTCCTAAAGAATTGCTGGAAAGAATAGAGAATATAGTTATACGAATGGGATTTCATGTCCTTAAGAAAAATGGAAAGGTTGGCTTCCCAAGTCTATAACATACGCACTGTACCAATGTTTGATCAGAAAATTGAACTGACACTAACTGGTGTGTGTGCACAGTTCAAAATCATGCGAGCGCTGGCAGGTGGTAGAATCATCGGGACTCTGTCTGCTACAACAAAAGTAAGTTGACGTTTCGTGGGCACATTTATCTGATGGATGGATGGTCTTGGATAAAAAGAAAACACAGCTTAATAATATTCATATGTTGATGGTTATACAATGGCAGGTGTTTGAGATAAGCCCATCTCTCTACGTTGTTGAGCTGCAGAAATCGCACGGTGATCCGATTGTGTACAGAGAGGTACTTATCACCTTGTAACCAACCTTGGATCTTCTTCGCATTTTATTTGTTTATATATTTATTTTTTTCTGAGTAGTAGGATTTATTATTTTTGGATGTATGGTATATGCAGTTGTGTAACAAGCTATCTGATGAATTGGGAGTATCGCGGAGGCTCGAAGCTGATAGTAAGGAGATTCATCACAGTTCTTCAGCTTTGTTCTAAATCAACGTGGACGCTTCGCATATAGATAGTATACCCATATATATAATGAGCTGCGTGGTACCTAAACCATGATATGGCTGCTATATAATATATATATATATATATATATAATTGCAGCTCATCCATCAAGTGTGTTCGTCCAGCTTATTACGGGGACGTGACTTGGGATGAGTGATGGTATATATGCATGTATGTAACGTTTAGAGTGAAAAATTGTGAATTTTAATAAATATCTGCACCAGCTCGAGTTGAGGCAAGAAATTGTATTGATTTTTGATAAAACAAAGACGTTTGGGTAAAACTAGAACAATAATGTTTCGGAGAGAAAACGTAAGGAAAAAAAGAAGCACAGAAAAAACAAAAAGTTAGAAAAATGTTGAGTTCGTAATTTTATTTAAAAGTTTTTTTTTTATTTTTGTTAGTATGCAATTAACACGTGATAAATGCCAACTCAAAAAAAATTTAAAAAGAATTAAATTTACGCATGTAGTTACAAATTTCACATAATATCTTTGGACGAAACATTTTTCAAGTCCCTACTTGTTTTTCAGCTTTACAAAAAATAAGAGAAAAAGTACACTAGCATATATGATATGAAGAAAAACCCTTTTGGCCCAATAAAACAAACGGGCCCGCGGTAGGAAAAAGAACGGAACCCTCTTCTTCACGAAATTGTTGCTATCATTTGGAACTTCCATTGATTATGCTGAGTTGAACACATGGAGTTAATCGTTCCTGCGAAACAAAGCTCTCACCATTTCCTCTCATTTCTCCACGGTACCCAAACCTCCAAGCTTCACAAAGATGGAGGAATCCTCTTCTTTTCCAAAGCTGAATACTTCGCAGAGACGAAGCCAAAGCCTCGGAAACAGAGGAAACTACGAGCCAAAAATGCCTCAGCTATTTCACTGGTCGAAAACCATCCTTCCAAAGGCATTCCACGAGGGCAGCAGAAGAAGAACCCTTCTCCCAGTTTCGAAGAATTCGAAAGCAACAACCACCTCCGCCGCCTCGTCAGAAACGGCGAGCTCGACGAAGGGCTCAACCATCTTCAGCGCATGGTTCGTCGCGGCGATATCCCCGACATTATCCCCTGCACGAGCCTGATTCGCGGGTTCTGCAGAATCGGCAAGACGAGCGCCGCCACCAAAGTCATGGAAATCCTGGAGAATTCCGGCGCCGTCCCCGACGTTATAACCTACAACGTCTTGATAAGTGGGTACTGTAAATCCGGCGAGATTAAGAGCGCCTTGACTGCCCTCGACAGAATGAGCGTCGCCCCTGACGTCGTCACCTACAATACGATTATACGCACTCTGTGCGAGAGGGGGAAGCTCAGGCGAGCCATGGAGATTCTCAATATGATGCTGATAAGGGGATGTTACCCCGATGTGATAACGTACACTATTCTAATCGAAGCCACGTGGAAGGAGAGTGGGGTTGGACAAGCCATGGAGCTCTTGGATGAAATGAAGAGCAAAGGTTGTAAGCCAGATATTGTCACTTACAACGTACTTGTGAATGGGATTTGCAGGGAAGGAAGGTTGGACGAAGCTATCAAGTTCTTGGAAGATATGCCCTCTTATGGCTGCCAGCCTAATGTGATCACATACAATATAATCTTGCGGGGAATGTGCAGTACTGGGAAATGGATGGATGCTGAGAAACTGCTCGCTGAAATGCTTAGGAGAGGCTGTTCTCCAAGCGTTGTCACCTTCAACATCTTGATAAATTTCCTTTGCAGAAAAGGGTTAATGTGTCGGGCAATCGATGTGTTGGAAAAGATGCCTAAGCATGGGTGCACGCCCAACTCCTTGAGCTATAATCCTCTGCTTCATGGTTTCTGCAAAGAGAGGAAGATGGATAGGGCGATTGAGTACTTGGAGATAATGCTGTCTAGGGGTTGTTTTCCCGATATTGTGACATACAATACGATGCTCACAGCCCTGTGCAAAGATGGGAAGGTTGACGTTGCAGTAGAGATACTCAGTCAGCTGAATAACGAAGATTGTTCGCCCGTGTTAATCACTTACAATACTGTGATCGATGGCCTTTCGAAGGTGGGGAAAACAGAACAAGCCATGGAGTTGTTGTCTGAGATGAGGGAAAGAAATTTGCAGCCCGATATTATCACGTACTCTTCGCTCGTGGGAGGATTAAGTAGGGAAGGTAAAGTCGAGGAGGCTATTCAGCTCTTTCACGACTTGGAAGGTTTGTCTATTAGGGCAAACGCTGTCACTTATAATTCTGTGATGTTGGGACTTTGTAAGGCGAGGCAAACTTGTCGTGCGATTGATTTCTTGGTACATATGGTGTCGAAAGGTTGCTGCAAGCCTAATGAGTCTACGTACACTATACTGATCGAAGGCTTAGCTTACGAAGGGTTTACGAAAGAGGCTTTGATGCTGTTGAACGAGCTTTGCCGTCGAGGCGTAGTGAAGGAAGCTTCGGCTGAGCAGATGGCGGCAAAGCTGTAGCTGTAATTTTGAAATATTGTGATTGTTCGTTTTGGGAAGCTCTATTATGTCAAAATATAGTTGAACTGAACTCCTTTTGGGTTCTCTTTCGACTCGGGTTTTTGCAGAAAGTAGAACGACAAAAATCCCATTTTCCTGGGAAATTTAACAGAACTGCAGTTTAAACTTTAAACTTTGCTGAAATCTGTAGATACATTATGTATGTAATCGGGTCTTTTTAAAAAATAGCATTTGACTCGGTCAGCTTTAAAAAATAGCCCCGTCGATTCTAACTTTTAAAAAGTAGCCTTCAATTTAAGGGTATTTTTGTCTTTTTACAGGGTGTCTTTTTTTCCATAGTAAAACCCAATATGTTAAATCGAGACCGCCTAAGGGCGGGTGGGTGGGCCGTAATAGGTCGTGGGTTGTGTAGTCTGACATTCAAGTAATAGGTCGTGGATTCAAATCCCCAACACATATTTTTTTTATATAAGACCCCCCCATATTGGACATGGGACATGTGCTATATAGCAGAGGTCCCGCCCATGCAAGCAGAGGTCCCGCCCACATGGGCACATGAGACCCCCATATTGGGCATGGGACCTGTGCTATATAGCAGAGGTCCCGCTCATGCAAGCAGAGGTCCCGCCCATTGCTGCACAACATGGGCGCATGAGACCCACCCCCTAAGGGCATTTAAGTCATTTTTCATTTGAAGGCTATTTTTTTAACGTTGACCACGTCAAAGGCCATTTACTTAAAAATCCCGTATGTAATCTGCTAAGAGAAAAGGAGAGAAGCCGTGGCTGATGAGAGATGCGAAATGAACAACGCTGTCAACAACAGCGACCCATAAATCTTTCTTGCCTCGTTCATATCACCGCCTGAAGTTCAGGTAAGAAAACCACCATTAGATTAGAAAGTAAAAAAAGCTCAAGTGTTTTCATTCACATTATCTTGGTCAAAATACACAGTTGATTGAAGAGTATACAGTGTATCTCTTTTAATGAAGGAAAATGACCGTACCACAATCTCTGGTGGAATTCGTAGCAGCAGAGCAGATACAGAGAAACGCCCGACTTTCCACGTCATAGCCACAGATCCCACCTGACCCAGCGCACCGCCGGCAACCCAACTCCGGCAAGCCGTAGGCCAGCTTTATCCCATAGAGCCAGTCAACGGGTCCCACCCAACCGAGCCCACGGCGGTCCACGTCGTAGACGCTGGTGTAGTGTGTGCAGTCGAGCACGTCCATGCTCATGAACTCCAAAGTGCTGTAAGAAGTGAAGCAGCACGGCGGTGTCGGCGGCGGAGGGGCAGTGCCGTTGGAGGAGGAGGAGAGCTGTCGGAATAACCTGAAGGAGGTGCAGCCTCCGTAGAGCTCGTCGCACGTGTGTCCGCCGGGAAGTCCGGCGGTGCATAGGCGACTGTAGCGGTGGACGAGGGGGGAGTCGTCGGCGGAGCAGTTGAGAAGGGCGAAGATGGTGTCCGGCGAGGGGCGGACGGCGAGGGACTGAGGTTGGGTGAGGATGAAGTCGCGGCGGGGCTGAAGTATGGAGCATGTGGACATGGTGGGGTCGTAGAGGACGATGGTTTGCCTTTCGTAGTCTATGCTTTGGATCTTGTAATTTCCCGACGGAGTGGTGAAGAAGAGCTGGCCGCCGCCGGCGGCGGAGCAGTTGAGCATGCCGTGGAATGGAGCAGCGCCGCAGCCGTCGTCGATGCCGAAGGGGTACTTTATGGGGATGGTGCTGCCGCCGCATGAGGTGCGGCATATTCCGGCGGCGGCGGCGGCGGCGGCGGCCAGCTCGAGGGTGGAGAGTAGGTTTATCATTATGTGAAGACGTAGCATTTTTTTCTTTCTTTTTCTTTGCTTTTTCCTACTTTTTACTGACAATGGCTACTGTTTATGTATAATAGCTTCGGAATAATTTTGGTTTTGTTGATGAATATAGGTTTTTAAGTAAAAGTCCCCTTTTTGACTTTTGCATGCTTTGGACTTCCCACACAAACAAATTCAAATTTATGCCAAATATGATTAGTTTTGCTAAATTTAAAATTATGATTTAAAAGTGAATAAAAATGTTAATAAACATGATTATGTAATAGAGTAACTATTAATTGTACAAATTTACAATGATGAAACACTTCATTTTACGATTATCTCTTTAAATTCGAAATGTAATAATTCATACGCTCAAATGACTTTCCTATCCCTGACCTCACTCGGCCCGACCCGGCCCGTAGTTTTGTATTGGGCTAACATCGGTGAGGATTGGATCGTTAAGTGTGGTAACCCCTTCGCCAAGAATCATCTCATTTCCCATTTTTAAAGAATCTTATTAGAAATTTCATGATCAAGCCCCACCAAATTGGAGAAGGCAAGAAACTGGATGGAGGATAAATTCTTGTGAGCTGAAATTGGTGTGGAGTGATGGATGATTTCGCGAAGAAGGTGTCTTTATGGGACGCTGCCGTTAAAGAAGAAGAGTTGGATCAAAGCGCAGATGTTCAAGCGACGAAGATCGTAGGGTTGCTTCGTCGATTCCTTGCTGTTCAGCAACGTCGCGCCCTAGCTTATACACTTCTTAAACAGTACTTACACATATATCTCTTAGCTTGCTCGCTATGGAATACTGAGTGCATTTTATAATTTCTATGTACTTTCTTGAACGTGGCAGGGGTTTTGAAGATTTTATGGTTTCTGGGGATGAATCAGCTTTCCAAAAGATTTGTCGCGAGATAACTGTTGAGTTTAATGATTGCTCAAAACAGGTCAGTCGCTGCTAATTAGTGTTTCTGACATGAAGAAAAGCCATTGCCATAATCTTGTTTTCCTATTTATGGGATGTGATCATTGACTTTTTCTAAATCGATCATTTGGTTTCTCCGCTGCAGGTTCTTGAGATTGAATCTCTATTTCTGAGTCCTGATTACTCAAGGGAGGACTTGGCCAAGTTGCTCAGATCAGTTCAAGGGAAAGAGAAGGAGAAGTTGCAGTTGGTATGACTTATTCTTCGTTACACTTAATAATGCATGATCGTCTTCTTAGCCTTCCTTTTCAGCGAGAATTGAAGTTCTTTTATCTTTCTTGCCCATCCTCCTTGTCAATTTGATTTGCTGTGACATCCATTTGGCTTGGTTTCAAACAAAACGCCCTTTACACTTCTCTTTGATGCTTCCCTTTGTCTAGAAATTTTGAAGGCATAAAAGGCATATGAATTAGTCGGAACCCAATACAAATGCCTTTACTAAAATCTGATTGAATGGTCTGTTTGGATTGATATTCCTTGCGCACATTCTTGAGGACATCTTTACCGAATTCAAGTGCTAATAGTAGTTCATGTTCGTCATCTGTCAAGCATTAACCAAAGAATTTCCAGCAAAAGAGTTTTTATCTTCCGCCTTGCAGCAATTCATGTTTTGGTATTTAGATATTCATTCTAAATCTGTATCTAAGGCGTTTGTATTTTTTTCAGACGGCTGCAATTCAAGTACTGAAAAGGGCAGGTCGACCGTCGGAACGATTAGTGAGTCATGAAAACTGCAAATTTAAGCACTCAACTGGGCACAAGTGTGTTCACATCCAAGAAATCACAGAAGCTTTAGGAACAGAAGAAGCTGAGGCTGACGCACAGTACGATAACGATCTCGTGGAGTCGATCAAAGCTGTGCAAGATGTGGTGTCGGCTATAAACGAGTTCTTGGAAGAAATCAGATATGAGATTGAAGGGCTCGAAAATGAATGAATTCACAGTTTATTCAACTACGGTGCAAATCCTCGAGTATGGCGTGGCAATTTGACGTTTTTCGTCTCTGGCAAAATTTAGACTTTTATGCAGTATGTTTCCCTTGTCCTGGGGTTTAAACGAAAAATATTTTTTAGAAATGAAAAAATGGATGTTGATGGATTTTCAGATGTGATAGATAAGTTGAATATTTGCAACTTGTTTTCTTTCGGGTTTTTTTTCTTCTCTCCATTTCGTAGTTTATGTATTTGGGGGCAAAAAGGCGAGATAAATATCTCAAAAACACAAAATATGTTCATAACAGCCTTTTCACATCTCTTAAATAACCACAATAAAAGCATAAATGAACACTCAGTCACAGCAGCAGAAGATAACTTGATAAGCTCTGTTCTTCATTTGTATGACCATATTCCAATCACAATCACAAAAGATCTGAGTCCTCACAACTCATCATGCTTTGATGCGAATGACAAAAGAACCTGTTTATCATGAGAAAAGAAAGGCCAAACTCATATTCAAGAATAAAAAGTCCAAAGAGCCTTCATGCATTTTTATGTTCATGGTTCAGCTGTAATCAATGTGAAATATACAAGATTGTATTAAATTAAGGAGGGTGTAATTTAGAAATTGTTTTGTCTTTCTCCAAAATGAAGAAACATATACAGGACTACGCAATGTAATCAAAATATTGTGATAGCGAATGAAAATACTTACATGCTGGTAGGTTCGATATATCAGCAGAAACTGCACATGGTATTCCCAAGTTTGATAGCGCCATAGTTATTAAAGGCGAGAGGCGCAAAGAGGCGATATGCCACCGCCTTGCCTCAGAGGCGAGGCGCAAAATAAGGCGCCCGCCTCATAAACCGAGGCGAAATTTATTATACTAATATTATATATGATAATATTACTCACACATAAATAAGCAAAATTATAATATATAAATAAATTGAATTAAGTGATATGATACATATATTATAAAGAATTGTTATAATTATATTTAGGTTTGTAGAATTTTTACAAGTATAAATGTTTTTTCCAATAATTTTTTGAAATATTTTATCAAAGTATTGAATTAAATAGGGTTAAAAAAGGGTCCCAACAACTATTAAAACCGGATATTATGTTTTCATTGCCAAATAAATATTATTTGTAAAAGAAATTCAATTTGTTTAGGTAATATAACGCAGTAATAAGTGTATAATAACTACTACCTCCGTCCCATAAGTTTATGGACATTTGGGTATTGGCACGGGAATTAAGAAACTGAATATTTTAATAATATAGTGTATTGGAAAGGTAAAAAAGTGTATGTTTTGGCACGTCTTTTGATGATATTTAATATTATTATATTGATTGTTTGTGATAGCTTTTTGCTAAATAAGGAAATGTCCAAAACGGTTTGGGACGCCCGATATAGTAAAATGTCCAAAATGGTTTGGGACGGAGGTAGTATTATTAAAAAAAAGTGTATAACTATCAATTTTTTCTTTAATTATCTTATTTATTAAAAGTTGAATGAGAGGCCCACTAAAAGAATAAGCCACTAAAAGAATAAGCCCAACACGTTAAAATGGGGTTTCTGTTCATCTTCTTCGAACAGATCTCAACTGAAATTAGGGTTTCGCTGAGTAATTTTCAGAGGCGACCGCCTCTCTGCAACTCGTACCACCGATTAGGCGACCGCCTCATACCGCCTCTTCAATACACAACGCCTCTAAGTGCTTAGAGGCGATTCTCTACCGCCTCACCTCATTCAGCGCCTAGGCGCGCCTTAGGCGCGCCTCAAATAACCTTGGATAGCGCTCCTCTTATAATCCCGCAAGGAAAGTATAAATGCATCCCAGTAGCTTCTGCTGCTTTGTTTTCTGCCATTGCTGCGGGATCTTGAATCGAACCCGACGTTTCCATGGACGAGTCGATCGCCATATGGGCTAGCCAACGAAAACGATTGTCTTGTAATACGAACGTACCCTGCCAGGAAAAAGGATAAACAAAAATTGACGTCAAATTCTATCTCATCAAAGTACTTTACAATGATGTCAAAATCGCTTACGTACCCTATGATTAGTTTTTAAGTTGTCTATCTGCTTCTTAAATAGCTCAGACCAAAAGTCTTTGCATATAAACTTGATTGCCTCTAGATGGTCCGTGAACCTGGGTCGTTCCATTGTGTACCTGATAGGGACAATGAAGTAAGGGGTACTCTAGAAATAATACACTTCAGACTTGGAATAGTTGTAATTAAGAGCGAAAATGCTTTAAGTTCCATAGTTAGACAATCCTGGGAAGGTTACAAAGACTTGTATCTGATTTAATACTCATGAACTTAAATCAACAAGATGCAGTACAGTGTTATCATTTCAGCCACATAGGTGAATTATCTTGCAATGTATTCTTGCTCAACGATATTCTTAAACAAGTCCCTATAATATCAAACAGCAAGAGAAAATAAGATACTATCAAGAAGCCGTAAAGATTCCAATTTGCATCCTTCCCCAGACGGTATGTTTCTAGTTAACAAAGCAACGATGCAAATTACCCGATAGCCCAATGCCATGTGACAAAACTGATAAGGAATAAAAAGAATCAATGCAAACTATATCATCTAAAACACAAAATGTGATAAGACTGATGCACATTTCTGGCCGATTGGAGATTAAATGCTATCAAAATGTGGCCAAGTTTCTTCAAACCACTAGCCGGTAGACCCATCAAAAATATCAAAGGCGAACCTATATTTACTGATCGTAAAGCTTTTTATATTAGAAATCATCATTTATATAAAATATGATCCTACAGAAAAAAATATCAGCTTTACGAGCACAAGCAGCAAAGTCCATTGCACCTGATTTCAAAAACAAAGAGCAACCAACTCCTCACAGGATTAAAGAAAGTTATTCCGTGGAAACAATTAACCATTTCTAAGTTCTTATTCCATCGAAAAATTCACAGATCAGGACAAGTTGAGAAAAAAAGGAGCAGTCTCAACCCAGCTCAACTTCTGTCCGGCATTCGAGAATATAGAAGCTTCATTACAATCAAACTCGAACCTCGGCTCCAAAAAATCCATAAATCGGAAATAAGCGATAGAAATCAAGGACACGAACCTTTCAGATAACTGATGACCGACCTGAAATCCAATAGCCTCGATCCTTCGAGCGGCGAGTTCAGGCTTGTTTGCGTAGAAACCCTTGCAGTACGACGATACTATTTCCGCCATTAAACTCTCCACACAGCTCTCTGCTACTTCTCTACCCATTCTCCTCTTTCTCTCTCTACCTGGATCGGGGCGTTCTAGATTTGTTTCTCTCACACGGATCAGTGAGTGGAGACTTGCTATGCTTTATTTTCTTTGTTTTTTCGGATACCTATACAATTAACTATATTTTCATCGATTAATTTTAAATAACTTCTTCCTACAGGGAGAAAATTAGGCTGTTTTTAGTTTTTTTTTAGGGCTAATTAGATGACAGCCCGACTTTAGAGTTGAGCCCCAAATTATTTTTCGGTTATATTAAGTTTCATGTCTCAAAAATATTTTAAAATAGGATTAAGAACCGAAAAAACATTAGTTTAAAGGACCCAAAATTTAGAGATAAGGACTTAAAATATGAACAGTTATCGGAATATCATTTTGTATTATTTCAGAACAATGAAGTGTTACTGCAGAACAATGAAGTGTTACTGAACATATCGGGTCCTTAAAACTAATTTTTTTCCTGACATGGCCTAAATTTTTCTACTGAGAGAAGGACCCACATAGAGTTTCATTTAGATTTAAAGACCTAATCAGTGGAAAAAAATAAACACATTTGCTCTTTATAGATGCAAAAATTACGAATAGTTACCATCTTCTTGTCACAAATGTGTATCAGTTCTATCTTCTCTGTTCCTCTCAATTTCTAATTCTTCTCTAATATCTCAATCCTCTCTCACGATCGATTCATAGATCATTCTTCATTTCTTCTCCGTAACGATCGCACTTCGTTACACACTTCTTTTCCAAATGATCGAAAAAAACCTCAAGTTCCAATTCATCCGAATACTGACCTTCGTGACGGAAATTAAATCATTGTGTATTATAAATTCCGAATGAGACTAAAAATTGAACACACATTTACCTTTTTTGATTGGTGTTGCCATATTTATTTTTCTAAACGATTAAGCATATGAATTTTGAATGAGACCAAAAGAAACTAAACGATCGTTCTTAACGGCAAAATGGCCCCTACACGCATTAAGGCATGGATACAAACTGTAATACCCACAGGCCCCAATCGATATATATATATATATATATATATATATAAAAACATACCTTGAAAATTGGAGAAGGACTATATTTTATATTGCTCGTTGTAGCAGCAAAAAAATCCGACATAAGAAGTTAAAAACAGCAGAAAAGAAAAAGAAAGAAAAGCTACCAAGTCGTCAGTTTTGCAAAGGCTGGAGTTCTTGTTCAGCTACAATAGCATCGACGGGTTTGTAAGAAAGTATCGAATGTTGCTTTCTCCACATACGCCATGCACCAAAAGCCAACAATCCACATACACACATCACCGCTGCGCCAACGATTATAACCAAGCGACGTTTTTGCCACCACAACCTATATAATAGCCCATATTGCCATTAAATTATGTTATCATAATAATAATGTTATCTATGCAAGAATTATGTCATCGAGGAAGACTAGGTTGTCTAAGACAAGGTAATATAATATGTATAGTTGCATCACTCCAAATTTCAAGCTAATGGAAAGGCCAAGATTTTAGCTTCATTAATAAAGGGAAAGACGGGGGCGGACAACACAGGCGAGAAAGTGAAGGTTTCATATGACCAGCGACGATTTGGTAACACCATGTAAGGACAAGATCTTTGTCACCTTTCAGGTTTCTGCAGAACTCTCCACTCCATGAACTTATACTGTCCAAATCTATCAGGAAGAAGTACACTACTTCTGTTCAGTCGGTTGATAATTTCCTGTGAGGAAAGAAAAGATGCCACTAGCAGAAAATTCATCACATTTCATCAAAATCTCTACGTTAAATTGAAACAAACTTTACCTTCACAGAATCAATAGAAATAAAATCATCCGACTCTGCCGGGTAAACCGCCCATCCTAGAAGGGTATCATTATCATTGGAAGTGGCATTCATCAATCGGACCTGTATAGTGTCATCTCAAAATAAGAAACGACGCAGCGAATTTTGATTTTGCTTTTTCAATCATATTTCAGCTATCCTTTACTCGATTTGTCCAAGCAACTGAGAAAGGAGCATTTTTTTCTAACCTGGGAAGTGTTGACATTGAGGCCCTTGGCAAGAAATTGTGCAATTTCCGAAAGTTGAGGCTGTAGCTCTGGGTATGTCACATTGAATAGCATGTCGAATGTTATGACGCCTACGTTGATATTTACTACAAGATACACAAAAGCTGAATCAAGTCTCTGCTCACTGCTTAAACAGACAGGGCCATGCTTGGGATTGTTCAACTTAGTCTTTCAGGTGAAGCATAACAATAGCAGTTGAATAATAGTAGGCCAATTAGAGCCGCGTGGCTACAATTTTATCAAGCAATTCCCCATTGGAGCAGGTATATATTGCATCTTAATCTAGATACAAACGCCGAGGATCATAAATATACAAATAGTCAATATTGGAACTCTAATAACAAAAGACCGGGAATTACAAACTTCTACTGGTAATCAATTTAGTTCCCATAAATATCAATGAAGGGTCCAAGACAAGACAGAAAGGTAGAAATTCAAATGAAAAGGATTACGTAATAGCCAATAACTAGAGAAAGCATAACATTGACCATACATGGAGCTTCAGGAGGTGGAGGTTCACTAGGAGCAAGAACAGGAGTTGTATCCACTGTTGAGTTTGTTTCGTTTGACCCAGTAACTGGTGGTGGAAGAGATGTGGACATGTGAAGCCTCTCCCATAAATTGGAACAATTAGTTTTCCAGAACCCAATCTTTTCATGCTCACGGTCATAAGTCACAAGAGTGTTGCGAACAACTATGCCTGTTGTAAGAAAGACCACAAAGCAATATCGAGATTAAAAAAACCAGATAAACTATTATTAGTAGTAACAAAATGGATTTTCTTTGTTGTAGTAAATACAATTTTTGGCTAATTTTTGGTTACTTTAGCACAAAAGAGCAAAAAGTACCGCCCAAAAGAGTGGTAGGATCTTTTCCATTCTGGAATATTCCAAGGCAGTATGCACCGCGCAACTTTGAGTGCTGTAAATTAAACCCTAGCAAAACGTGAGTGAACTGCACAGCATGTTGCTGCGGAACATACTGTAAAATGATATGCACCAATAACAACGTACTCGAAACAAGTAATTTTCCGGGGACAACGATATCTTCTGTCCATTGTCAAACACCATTTCCACAGACGGAAAGTACTTTGAGAGCTCTGAAGTATCACTGGAGCAAAACAAGAACTTAACCATGAATCGCAATATAAAATGAGTGCCTGAAAAATATATATTCGACAAAAAAGTTATACTTATAGTAACCCATATTACCTTCCGGCACCTGAGAAGCAGATATCATTGTAATTAGGGTCAGGACCTTGTGCTCTTTTTAAGGGTCGAACTTCCTTGAAAATCTAAAAAGGGAATTTTTTAGTTTTTAGCAACGATGCACCAAATTAGTCCTTGTATTGATGTGGTGGATGGACAATTAGAAAAATAGTCATAAGAGCGGTAGTGACAAGTGACTAATCGAAGTACACATATGGGCCTGAGAGGTTATTTTGATAGCTTCCACGCCAGTGGTAATTAATAATTGGATTTCCGAGGTGAGGTTAGCACAGATAACAGAATGGTGCAGATAAAAAATTGAAAGAAAGTCTTACTGCTTCTTTTAGTGCTTTAAATGCCTCTTCTGGAAGGTAGGCATAGGTTGTGCCACTATCTAGAACAGTTCCATGTTTAGCATCGAACACACTGGGATTGATGGGCAGTGCCTTCCCAGCAACATGTATCCCCCTCAGCTCAATGTTATAATACGGGCTGTTGCCATCCCGAAACTAGAGTAAATGTGTGAGATGTACCAAGAGTACATGTTAGGAAAGAGCCTAACACTCGATTGAAATACCAAACCATCCTTAAACATACCTGCGGACAGGGTTAGAACGGACAAAAACCATGTCAACCGGGGGTTCGATTTTTCCAAGAACCATTGTGCCACCTCCCACATCCATTCCACCGTAACATAAAGAGAACGAATCACCGATTACGCCTTTTTCAACTAGTTGATCTACAATGCTAAGGTCTCCACGTCCCAGACCCATGATTCCATCAGCATGCTGACTATACAAGTCACCTGTTTCCATATTCTCACAACCAAAAACAGCTCGCTGTGGTTCGAGTTGACTCTGGTTCCCAAAGGACACAATGTCCTCTCCCAAAACGCCACTGCTGGAACTCATTTCAGCATATTGTCTTTCATAAACGCACTGTTCCCTTTGAGCATCACAGGGGCACTCAACATTGCACTTCACTGGCTGATAGGTGCTTGACAAGTCGGGTTGAAACCTAGGATCCTTTAAAAAGGAGGATGTGTAAGTTTCAGCTCAAAGCATACTGTAATAGGTGAGTTAAGAAACAAGAAACATTACTGGAGCAAAATCTTATATTTTGTCCGAACTCCTTCACCTCATTCAAGAAACAAAAGTTCAGGAGAAACAATAGAAAGCAGTTTTATAAGAAAGAATAAGAAATGTCACACATGTCACTGAACATTACCCATCCATGTGACTTCCACCTCATGACAAAAATTAAGAATCTTCTTCCCAGACTTACAGGTATAATATGTCATATGCATGTCAATTCCCCACCCTTGCTCATATTCGACCACATTAACAATCATCAAGTACAAAACCAATCATCACAACAAACCAGTCAGAAAACCGGTAGGTCATAGTACAAAGGCAGGAACAACTATAATATAGCGCAGCATAACAATAAGAGACAGAAAAGCAATAACCTCATGTTTCCCACACTGTTCGCAAGTCGAGCATGGTACATAAGTCACTGTACTTCCCGTATCAACTATAAGTGCAAATTTCTGCGGAGGTGTCCCAATCCACAAACGAGTCGTATAGTACCTGAACAATTGATATCAACATCATCGATGATCAGATCCCATCATTCAAACATCAAGTAGACAGCACCGAGGAAATTAAACGTACGACCACAATCAACAGAGAAGAAAGCATAAAATAAAAGCTTGTGCTCATACCCATTTAGAAGGAGATCATCGTAGAGATACATACGAGCATTACTCACTAAATTGCGCCTCCTGGGATGAATCTTGCCCTTATGCTTCTCGTTATTAAAATAAAGAGGCAAAATCATAGCGCCGCTCGTATCATCTGCACTATTCAGAACGACATTCCGATGCGGTGAAATAGAAAGAGAGTCAACGGCGACTATAAAGACTAGAATTGCAAAAGCACACGCCCTAGCCATCATAATCAACACCAAATCGTTGATTGTACACCAGGCTTGGGCGATCTATGCCCTCAATAGGTTACTGATCTCTACGCTGCGACGAATTTGCTGATCAAAGCTCGCCAGCAAAAATCACGAAGAATGTAAACGGATCCTCTCTCTCTATCTCCCCTTTCGCGTCTTCTACCTCAGCCGACGACAAAAAGAGAGAAGCAAAGAATCACATACAAAAAGTAGACAAAAAGAGACGACGAAGGCGTTGGTGGTGTTCGATCGGCGAGGTATTCGCGTTTTTGTACTAAAAGTAAAATCATCTATACTATTTATTAAGCGCGAGCCCCGGATATAAACCGTCGATTTTGGTCTGTCTATTTCATCCCTATTAACCAATCAAAAAATTCCACCTAATTTATCTACAATTTTTAATACATAGTAAAAGTAAATTTACCAGCCCACGTTCTACGATTCTGAAACTGTAACAATTGATTAATTTTTCAAGGCCGAGATCAAAGGCTACGACTACACCGCCCTATCAACGGCCAACTACGGCGACGCATATAAGTCTCTCCGCCGCAATATCGTCCAGGAATTGCTGGGCCAAACGCATCTCAACGCACGGACATCGGAGAAGATGAGATGAAGAAATTTCTGTTAAGCTTGATCGCTGACGCTTTGCCGCAAAATCATCATAATCAGAATTTCGCGAAAGTGGTTTTGCAGCCCAAATTGATGCAATTGCTGTTTTCTATCGCGATGAGGATGATAGCTGGTAATGGGTATTTTACGGCGGAGCACTCGACGACTTTTCAAGGGCTGATCTCTTCAAGAATCACAGCCTGAATTCTACACCGATCAGACCATCAAAGGGCTTATCATGGTACGAATCTAATTCTTTTATCTTTTCCTTCTTCGGCGGCGATTGTATGAATAAAGTTTTTTTTTGCAGAACATGATAGTAGCAGGCACACTACATACGTGACAATAGAATGGGCAATGTCAGCTTTACTGAACAATCCTCAATCACTAAACAGAGCAAAACAAGAACTCGACGACAAAGTGGTCGTCCACCGTCTCATGAACGAGGATGATTTGACCGACTTACCCTTCCTCCGCTGCATAATCTACGAAACTCTGAGGCTACTTCCGTCAGGGCCGCTCCTTTTTATATCTGTCTTTGGGAATGTTAATTCCTGAATTTTCGGCTTTGTGTTTGGAGCAGATTGAGTCATTAGTTTACAAATGGGTACGTTCTTGCATCTATTTTCCGCCTCAAATGGTGTTCGTGTTTTCTCTACCGTGGTCTGTTCTGGTCCTTGCATCTATATGTTTTATGTTTGGAGCAGATTGGGTCATCATATTTTACTATTTCATAAGATATATAACCGTTTAGGGCTCTATCATTTCAATGATTATCCATGCAAATCTTTCCAGACGTGGTGATTATCCCCGAGAAAAATGAACATGGATTAATTGGCATTTCATTAACAGTTAAATTTCTGTGTTTTGTAGGACGACATTCGCAGAGAAGCACAAAATGAGTTCGATTGATCACCCGAATATAATAAGAGCATTCTGTTCATTTGTTGTAGACCACTACCTTTGGGTGGTGATGCCCTATATGGCTGAAGGTTCTTTCCTACACTTGATGAAGACAGCGTATAAGGAAGGATTTGAAGAAACCGCTACTGCATCTATCTTAAAAGAAGCTCTGACGGCTTTGGAGTACCTTCATCAACATGGTCATATCCATCGTGATGTAAAGGTTGCAATTGAATTTATCGTGGACGTCCTTTCAGATTTGCATTCTTTCGCTTACCTATAATATGCGAGTTACATTTCAATTTTCTGCCAACTTCTTACTCCATGAGGCAAATATACAATTGGATAGTGATGGTGAAGTGAAACTTGCTGATTTTGGTGTTTCTGCGTCTATGTTTGATAGAGGTGATAGACAGCGTTCGAGGAACACCTTTGTCCGGACTCCATGCTGGTACTTTTCCTTTCCCTCTCTATTTAGTGATTTTTTCATTGGCGGATATCCCATTTTATATGGTTGTACAGGATGGCACCAGATGTATTGCAGCCTGGAACTGGATATGACATCAACTAAGTCATGCATCATTTTGGTAGTTTTACAATGATCGCTTTTCATGCATAGTGTAGGAAATTTTGTGGAGGTGCAAAGGAATTTCTTCATGTTGGGCGAGTTCTTGACGATTTTTGGATCTTTGATGCAGGTCATTACGTGGGCACTTTGATTGATGGGGCTCAGTTCGATTCCAGCCGTGATCGTGACACTCTTTTCAGATTCAAGCTAGGCCGAGGTTCGTTTCTTGGGTTAATTTGCTTTTATTACCCCACGCTCAAGTTGAGTTGTTCAACACTTTCAGTTGATATTTAATTTTCAATTTGGAATTTTCTCCGTTCAGCGATAAATTTGGAGTGCATAAGGTACAGCAGAAGCTTGAAGAGGTTCAAATGGCTGCACATGAGCTTGAAGATTTCGTGGAAGCAAAAATGGTGAAGAGGGCCATTGCACGACTTGGACATTGAATGAAGGCTAGAGCGGTATGTTCGAATTCAATTCTAAACAATTTCGATCGAATAGGCGAGGATCCGAGCGAGGGGATTGAAGCTTTCACTTCAAATGCGAGGCGAGGTCGGTACCAACTGGCGGGTGAAAGAATGTTTTCAGGCACGAGAGATGCATTGTTCAGAGCAAGCTTGATTGGGTGAATTTCTGCTTAAATTCCATCGACGAGTGCATGCATTCAAGTGGATGAAATTTTCTATTGTGTTGGCTTGCTTTGTAAATTCAACAAATCTGTAATAAACTTTTCCATTGTTTTGCTTTGTCGATTCATAAATAATGAAATCTGTATACTTTTATAGACGCGAATACTTCATCTTATCGGACATTTATGTTTGTTGTAGTTTAAAAAAATGGTGATTGCACAGGTGTAGACTGTGCATCGGTTACTAGTGTATGTTAATCTTCTCATGCTTAACATGTTTTTCTTTTAATTAAATATGTAAACAACAAAGAAAAGGTTAATCTAGCATTATTGGGCCTATATGGGCGGACATTATGAATCTTGAAACGGTCAAGTTTATCGGAGAATTATAATTAACATTAAAATAAAATAAATAAATAAAATGAGCCAAATTGGATGTGGTTCCTTATCTATTACAGCAGACGAACGAACTCCATGAAATAGCAAGCAAAGCAATCCATGAAAGTGAATTCCAAAGATAATTCACTCCAAAAAAGATGAACATTCTTCAACCTCTCTCACGCCTCAAACCACCCAAAGCTCCACCGCTCTTCACCTCCGCCGCCACCGCCGCCGCCCAACTCACGCTACCGCCGATGACGATCAGCACTCTCCACAGCCCACAGCAAAATACCCGCAAATTCGCAATCTACGCAACCCTAGACAGCCCAGAATCTCCGCCAAAGCAGCAAGAATTTGCCGATTACAGCGAGGAAGAAACCTACGGCGAAGTCAATCGAATCATCGGAAGCAGGGCGACGGCGGACGGCCGCGGAATGGAGTACCTCATAGAGTGGAAGGACGACCACGCTCCGACTTGGGTCCCCTCCGATTTAATCTCCAGGGACGTCGTGGCTGAGTACGAGACGCCGTGGTGGAACGCCGTTAAGAAAGCCGACGAAGATGCTCTGAGGAAGATTATAGAATCCGACGAAGGCGGCGGTAGAGACGTTGACGCCGTGGATGGAGACGGAAGAACGGGCCTCCTCTTCGTCGCCGGACTCGGGTCGGAGCAGTGCGTGAAGATTTTGATCGACGCCGGCGCTGACGTGGACCACAGGGATAATGCCGGCGGGTTAACTGCTCTACACATGGCCGCAGGTATTAATTCAGTACATCAAGGCAAAAAGGCATCTCAACCCACTATTATCTATCTTGATTTTCACTCTCTAAAAACTGGGATTAATTCTCTATTGATCAAGAAATTCAGTAGATCAAGATAAAAAGGCATCTCAGATCACTACTATCTATCTAGCTCGATCTTCGTTCTACAAACCTGGGATTTCTCTAATAACCAACATTCACCATTCTCACAAAGGTTACATCAGGCCCGAGGTAGCAAAGATGCTGATCGAATACAACGCAGACCCAGAAATCGAAGACAACAGAGGTCGAACCCCACTGACCCTAGCAAGAGAGCTGCTCAAAGCCACTCCACAGCTACAGTTCGCAAGAAAACTTGGGTTGGAAACCGTAGTAAAGGTGTTGGAAGGAGCTCTGTATGAGTTTGCAGAAGTAGAGGAGATATTGGAGAAGAGGGGCAAAGGCGAGTACTTGGAGTTCTTGGTAAAGTGGAAAGACGGCGGAGACAACGAGTGGGTTAAGGCTGCTTACGTGGCAGAGGATCTTGTAAGAGATTTCGAGGCGGGTTTGGAATATGCTGTTGCTGAGAGTGTGATCGATAGAAGGGAAGGCGATGGGGGCGAAAGAGAGTATCTTGTGAGGTGGGCTGATATGGAAGAAGCTACTTGGGAACCTGAGGAGAACGTTGATCCTCAGCTGATCAAAGAGTTTGAGGAACGGAAGTGATTATTATTATTATTAGGGTTTTTCTTTTTCTAAAGTGGTGGTTTTTGTTGAATTATTCGTTTGGGTGTGTAGCTTAGCTTCTGTTGTGAGATGTGATTGATTTAATTCGTATTTACAACGGCTTAAATTTCTGGATGCAATTTATATTATGACTTTGATGATCAAATCAATATTTGCACGTTTGATCATCATATCAATATTATTTATTTTGGGTAATCATGTTTGTGTAGGTAGGCTCATTATTAGCCCATAACAGCCAAGTCCTAATTAGCCCTAGATGGAAGCAAAGGCAATCCCAACAAAGCTAATGCGATTTAGTAGAGAGCAAAAGCAAATAAATAAATACAAATAAAATGATCGGATTACATAGTTTACTGGAATTATATATAGTTTAATAGCAATATTTTAAGTCGCCCACGTGGCTAGTTAGCCATCACTTATAGTCAAATCGCTAGCATGCATACTTGGATCTTTATTAATTAAGCCGACACAATGGCAGCTACCGAAATGTTGAGCAAACGTCTTACGTTGGAAAGTATTAGTTTATTTCTTTTTTAATAATATATATACCTATTTATTAAGCCAACAAATCTAGAAGAATGACTATTCAAAGCAAACCGTCGTAGAGGAAATTGAAATTTGTTGTAGTCGCTGGAAGCTTCCAATTCATAGCTTGTAATCTGATATCATTTTATATAAACAAGTGAAAGTCGAAGTATAGTGTTGCACGACACCAACGTAAGGGCTTAGCTTAATACTATAGCCTGTATATATATATATATACACGATTTTTCCTCCAAGTACCAATATTTTTTTTACAATTTTTTAGATGTTTCTTGATAGCAAAACAAGAAAAATCTAAATCCCCAAGCCAATCAATACATGTAAAAAGCAAAAACAAAAAAAAGGCTTTGTCCCAGAGAATTAAGTGTTAAATAAAAGATATGAAGATTCCTTTTAGCACTACGATCGTCGTCTTCCTCGGCGCGCTCTGTTCGTCGATTTCAACAGTCGTCCGAGCACAAGAGTCGACGAACGCCGGCGAAAACTACCAATACCCATACGCCAGATTCAGCCCATCACTCGCCGTGATCATCGTCGTCCTAATCGCCGCCCTCTTCTTCGTGGGTTTCTTCGCCATCTACTTCCGCCACTGCTCGTCCAATTCCTCCGGTGGCATCCGCCGCGGCGCCTCAGCGAGGGGACGCGCCGCCGCAGCTGCGCGTGGGCTCGACGCGTCGGTGATCGAGGGTTTCCCCACCTTCTCCTACGCGGAGGTCAAGGACCACAAGATCGGCAAAGGGGTGTTGGAGTGCGCCGTTTGCCTGAGCGAATTTCAAGACGAAGATACGCTCAGACTTCTTCCCAAGTGCGACCATGTCTTCCACCCACAGTGCATCGACGCCTGGCTAGAATCGCACGTGACTTGCCCAGTCTGTCGGGCGAACCTCGGAGAAGAAAATCCCCGGCCGGCGACTGAATCGACGCCGGAATCTGACGTAATCGGCGAGTCCATTGACAGATCTAGTGAAGAGAGGGACGTCGTCATACAAATCGGCGACGAAAGCAGTAGTAATCAGACCCAAAGCCAAGGGAACGACGACGGCCCATCGAAATTGGGCGACAAAAGCTCGTCGGTGAAGCGGCCGAAGAGGATGTTCAGCTTCACCAAGTTCCGATCGCACTCCACCGGCCACGACTCGGTGGTTCATCCTGGCGACAACCTCGATCGATTCACGCTGCGATTGCCCGCCGGCGTGAGGAAGGAGGTAATGGATCGAGCCTCGTTGAATCGGACCAAAAGCTTCGCGGCCACTGGCCTGCCGAGAATGGGAAGCTCAAGGAGAGGGTACAGATCCGCCGGCGCAGGGGAAGGGAGCAGCCGCGCCGGCAGGTTCAGTCGGAGGTCCGATGGGTCGGCGAAATCGGACAGATGGGTTTTCTTTACGCGGGCGTTTTCGATTAGATCGCCGAGAGTTGTGGCGGAGAACGGCGGCGAGGGCTCGAGCGTTAGTGGCGGCGTTGGTCGTCCTTTGGTGAATATGCGATCGTTTAATTGTTTGGAGTCGCAAGTTAAAGATGGGGGCGATGAGGAGCGTTTGGATTCGGATAAACCGGGGCGGTCTGGACCGGTTTAGGTAGATGCCGGTTTTTGGTGGTCAAAATTAGCGAAAAAAGGGCAGACTTTCGCTTTGGTTCTACATCGCATGATAGTTGAACAAGGAGGAGGGGTACTATTCTCTTTGCTTTCATTAATTAATATTTTCATGCATTTTTGTTTTCCTTTTCTTTAAACTATGTAAATTACATTTTTTTACTGCGTTCCAATAAATGATGTGATTGATTCGTTTCAGTCATTTTAAGGTTCGAATTTAGACTAATCCTTTTCTATATAGAAGCGTCGGATAGTCAATTACGTCGTTCTTCAAAAATTTCAAATATGTTTCTGACTTTCCCTATTTCGTACGAATTCAACATTCTCGAAAGACTGGTGAAATATGAGAATAACGCGTGCTTTGAGTTTTGATAACAGCATTATTATGTCATTTTCGATCAGCAGGGCCATTTTTTGTTTGGTAATATGTAACTACATTCCTCAAAAGAAGCTTTCGATATAGCTTATCACTTGTTTTAGGGAAGCTTAATTATTTTTTTTCTAATATTCCCAAAATGAGCTTGTGATATCTCACAATGGAAGCCATAAACGATTAATGGGCATTCTTTTGAGTTTTGTTAATCCCACATAAAATATTCGATTCTATTCTAACAATGAATGGGGATGAAGTTAAGATTAAGAATACTCACTTGAAATGCAGGCTTTATCTGTATTGTTGTATTAAGTGTGAGTGCTTGTCTTTCACATAAGCGTTATTAGAAAAATTAATTATTTAAATTGAAAAAAATCACAAACTGCTTTCAACGACTATTTTTAGTTAACTACAATTCTACCTTAATTTTACAATAAGTCAAATTTTCTTTTTTTATATACTTATAATATATATTTCAAATAATTAAATTTAGGGGGTGTTTGTTTCAGGTGATCCAACATTACGGTGATACGCACATCACGGTGATGTGGATATCACCGGAATGTGGACTAAGGTGATATGTCATCAGTCTGTTTGTTTTAAGGTGATATTTCATTTTTCAGATCAACGTGATATTGAAGTATTTTGTTTGCTTAATCACTGTGATGTGCAGGATGACGTTGTATAAATGTCATATTTGACCCTATACATATGACTTAAATAATGTGTTAAATTTTTTTAAGGTGATATTTTAAGTGATAACATTAATATATTAAAATATACATTTAATTTATAAGCATTATTTATATTTATACTTTTTTTAAATATAAGTTTTAATAATTTTAAATAACTGAAATATTTTTAAGATTTAGTTAGGCATATAAAGTAATAAAGTTAAAATATGAGGGGTATTCTTGTCCATTAAAAAGTTAGATAGATCCCCTGATCACCGTGATGTTGGATCACCTAAGTTTTTTGGGGTGATCTGAAATATGAAATATCACCCCATTTTCATCACCTAGGTGATCCACCATTCCAGTGATGTCTCATCACCTAGACTAAACAAACACAGTGTAAGTGGTATACGAGAGGATCACGGTGATGTTTTGGAAGATCACCCCAAAACAAACACCCCCTTAATATGTTACATTTATGTACCACACGCGCTTGAGCGTGCAAAAAGTACTAAGTAGTCTGAATCTTGTTTTTTATCCAAACGATAGCTTGCTATAACGTAAAAAAATAGTACACACATGCTAAATAGTCCACATAGCCCTCCGATCATATCACAATTGCCCGTAGGGACAAACGCCTCCTAAAGAGGACATACACCTCATAAAGAGGATAAAGCACTCCATAAAGGAGACAAAGTTCCTATACAGGGAAAAGAAAGCCGAAAGGGAAGGAGTTTTCAAAATTACAACAAGAGCTAAAGAACCTACTAAAATCGAGCATAAAACTCCATATCAATGGCTATTAAACTCAGATTTGAAGTACTCTTCACTTTCTCCATGTCTTCACTTCAAAAACATCGTCATCTTCGGAATGATCCTCCAAAAAGGGGAGGATGACAACTCCTACAAGATGAGACAAAACTACCTGGGAGACACATGAACACAACAAACAAACACGACACAGCCCGACAAACATAAAAAGAGTAAACAAGCGGGGACAATACAACACAACCAACCATACAATAACAACACAAAAAAAAGTGGAGAATGTAAACACAACAAACGAAAATAAAAGCAACAATCAACATACAACAAACAACACAACAACCAAATAAACTACGGACAATAACAAAACAAACTCCATATGAAATGAAACAAAACACGAAAAATAAAATATTCCCCGCTTTAACGAGAATTGGGGAGAGCTTAGTCCGTGAAGTGGACAGTGGTGTTGTATTCGATAAATCTACATTCCTTGGCGAGTTGGCATGAGTAAGATGCGATGGAAAGCTAATGGATTTGGATTGGGGCTCTGCGACGACGCTTAGGGCTTTGGTCTATTGGTGCTTTACTTCGCGCGGTTCTCTGACGTCTTGGTTTCGAGCGATACTTTCTATTTTACTCGTCGAAGGTGGCGTGAAGCGTCCAACTGCTCGAACTTCCTCGTATTGAGCTGATCAAAGTTCAATAAAGGAAAGTTCAAAAAATGCTGTAGTAATCTTGCGGCGGATGAACAACGAACAAGCTTTTCAAGAAGGGACCAAGAATATATTTTTATTTTAACGTAGATGTCTCATGTCTGGCATTATGTTTGTTCATCTTCATTGTCTGAATCTTGTTACATGCTTAATTTGTTACATCTGATGAAAATTCTGATCAACTCCTCGAATTTGAAAATAAACAACTGAAGTGAAGACCTTTTATTATGATTTCTATATAGAAATATATGAGCGTTATACAAAGTAAACAATCAACGTGTAACAAAACCAACTCAAAAAAAGAAAAAGAAAAAAAAAGGGGAAAAAGATAGCAGCAAAGTGACTGATGTAGCTTTCTTTATATTGCTCCCTATACCAAAATGGCGGGAAATTTAAATAAAAAAATACCCATCAAATCAAATGTTGAAATAAAATCGCTATAAAGACCATATAAAACCCGCCCGACGTAAGACCTAGTAGGGCCCCATCGTTGCCCGAGAGCGGTCTAAGCGGCGGCGACGGGACTTCGTTCGAAGGGATAGTCGGGACGGTTTTATTCGTCGGAGTTGCCTCTGGGTTCAGAGCCGACGGCGATGGAGCCTCTGTAGAATTATTATTGTTGTTGTTGTTGTTTATCGGCATAGTGTTGGTGCTGTTCGTATTGCCCGACGATGTTGACGTAGAATCATAGCCTATAATGTAACGAAACGAAACCAAACAAACCAAATGGTGAGTGGAAGACGTTTTCGTACTAAGGAAAGAAGAAAAAGACGACTGCTACCGGAAAAAAAAGCAGATAAAACTCACAATCAGATTCCTTCCACCCCAAAACCATCCTCTCGCGGTCGAAGAAGACTCGGTACCCCGTCATGAAATTTTCTGTCGGAGAATTACCGAGTGTTAGAAAAAACCGAGAAAGAAAATCACGGCATTTATCATCGACTATATATACATATACACGCTTACGTCCGATGAGATTAATGTCGTTGCTCTTGACGACGGCCAAGCAAAAGGCGTATCCTCCGTCCTCCTGAAAAAAATAATTGGACGATGATTCTGATTAATGTTTTTTTTTTCTTACACATTCGTTCGTTGTTTTGTTCACTTGCTTAACTAACCCCTCGAGGAATCACAATCGTCGGATCGGTGACGTAAAATTGAGCCCCGCCTTTCATTGTCAGATTTACTTCGGGGTAATAGTATACCTCTTGAGTTGCACTGAACGATCGAAGCCAACAGTAAATCAAGCCGTTCATGTAAGCGTCGACGCATAATAAACAGACGTGCTTATGAAATCTTACTTCAACGAGTAACAGTAGTCGAAGATTATCGGCCTCTGAGGTCGATATCGTTCTTGGTTCCTTACCCTCGAGTCGAATTGCATGATGAAGAAAGGCGTAATCACTCGGCGGAAACGGAAAATCGACAGCTAAAATAGAGAAGAAATATATAGCTTACGGCTTCGGTTATAGCTGTGTATGCAGGATCAGTCAAGTACGTAAATGAGGTGCCCGAATCGAAAATCGCCGTAAACTCTCTGTCCGAGACATTACCGCCTACGGCCACTTGGGTCACGGTCACATTATAGGTCGGCCTGAAAATTCCAAAAACCAAAAGTTTAGTAGTGCTTTTTTGGTTCATAGGTTTAGGTTTTTTAAATGTTAGTTTAGATCGATGTTTTAAAAAGCGCAAAGCGTAGTGTGTCACGTTTTAGTGTCGATACCGCGTAGCGTAAATAGCGAAGCGCATTGCGCGAGTATTTTGGATAAGCTAGATATAATACAAAATTATATATAATATATAATAAATATAAATACGGTCACTTTTATGTCATTATATATAATATATAATAAATATAAATTCAATGAAATAAAAATAACGTACAAATAATTGATTAAAATCTAATATTTAAAAGAACGTTATATTAAAAAGTTTATATAATCCCAACCAATAAAATAGGGACTCATATCACCTAAAAAATCATTTTTTTTCAATTTATTATCAGTCCAACTAAAATAATCCTATTAAAATGATTCTTATAATTATCAAAAATTATATTGATATAAAAAAATATAAGATATGCGTGTCATTATGATCGTTGCTAAACAAAGAATAAATTAGATAAATTTATTTATTTTTATCACATAAGTTACATTAAATACTCGATTTTGGATGATGTTGTGAAAGTAATAATAAGTTAAGAAAAATTGAAAAATAAAATAATATATGTTTGTCCACTTGTGTCAGGCGTCTTTCGCTACAGTATGTGCCAATAACATCTCTCTCCTCTCTCTTCCACGTAATAATAATACTACCTCTGTCCCACTTATTTCTTCCCATCTTTCTATTTCAGACGTCCCACATAATTCTTCCAATTTCCATTTTTGGTAAAAAATTATCCCAATAATTAAACTAATTACACCATTTATATTAAAAAGAGGCTTCTTAATTTGCGTGCCCACTAATAAGTTTTCTCTCTCCGTACCTTTAAAGTGTACTATAATATTAAAATAATGTAGTTTCTTAATCTCCGTGCCCACTAATCTTTGGGAAGAATTAAATGGGACGGAGGAAGTATAATAAGTTTCATGCGCTTTTTTTTAACGCGTCGTAGCGTTTTAGAGAAATTTTGCGCTAAAACGCGCGTTGAAGCGCGCGACAAACCGCTTTTTAAAACACTGGTTTAGATCTATTAGTATGTTTGGTTCAACTGGTCAATACAAAGCATGTGTTCTATATCGCAGGTCTAAACCCTTTAGATAAACGCACATACTCAGATAGGTTGTTATAATAAATCCACTAACCAAACACATTTTTTTATACATATAGTTTTATACTAATTTAAATCCCCTTAAAAATTGTAAACTAAGCTATCAGATAAGCACTGAATGTTAGAAAACTTGGCTACTTACAGGGATAGTGGTTGCACATTGAAAGGAGTTACGTTTTGTTGAGGGCTCGTCTTATCGCCAAAGTCGATCCTCCCAATACCGTCGGGCCCGAAGCACATGGAGAAAGAATCAGCGATAATACCCTTACTCGCCAAGATGCTCGGCACGGAGTCAGAATCCATCCCGAGCCCGAACAAACCGTTGATTCCCGCCCCGTCCAAGAAATCGCCCGTCTGCACTATCCCGCACCTAAAAAGAAAAGAAAGATAAAAACAAAAAAAACAAAAATCAAACAAAACGTTTAGCTTTTTTTGGTTCTCCGCGAATGAAGAAATGGATAGCTTCTTCTGAAGTATGGGCCCGAGCCCGACAAACCCTAGTGTGATGGGGACGTCGATCTTGGCTTGAGGAGTGGCGTCGGTTTCCAAGTGAAGTACGTCGTCGACTAATATTCCCGTGGTTGACGTGTTTGCGGAGAGGTATCTTTCTTGATAGGCGCAAGCATTGCGGGCCACGGAGCAACGTCGCCTCGGCCCGCACGTGGCGCTGTTGCACGGGACGGGCGAGCTCGTGGACGAGGTGCTCGGCTGTATATGTTTAGATCCAACGTCTTTTTTTTTTTTTTTGTTTGCAGTTCGGAGAAAAATACGGCGAGAGTTAGTCGGGGCGGGAAGGAAAGGAGAGTTAATTCCTTAAATTGGTTAGTTACCCGTCCGGAGGTGGTGTTCAGGCGACGCACGCAGTCGGCGCAGTCGCATGGGAGCCAGAAAAGGTCACTCCCGGTGTCGAGCGCGACGAGGAACTGTAGGGGAGGCGTCCCGACGGTGACGATCGAGTAGTGTAAGCTGTTACAAAATAGTGAGAAGTTAGATGGATTTTACGAAGAAAAAAAAAGTTGTTTGTTTCGTGACGATGAAGCTTGATTATTTCTTTTGTCTTGTATATTTGGGGTGGTGGCGTTGTAACAACACCTAAATTAGTGGTTGTAATTTTTAGGACGATAAGTTTCAAAATTAAAGTTATTTGAGGACATCTAAAAGACATTAAAAGAATATCAAAATTTAAGCAAGTCGAGGGCAATTTCAAAATCGATGTAATTTGTTGAAACTTAATGGACTCAATTTGTCTCAACTTTGAAACTTAAATCGCAATATTTCTTTTAAGAGTCGTCGACTTGCTAAAATTTTAACTAGTTATCTTTAAAAGTGAAACTCTTAATAATTAAGTTATAATGGAATCACCCACAATAGGTGAAAACAATTCAGTTATGAGAAAAAACTAGATTGGTATAATTCATCGATTGAAAACTAAATGAATTTAATCATATGAAGTATGAGTAGATATTTCTCTCTCGCACAAGAAGAAAGGAAACTTCTATCATCGTCCACAAATTTGACTTTCCATATGACGCATCAAAATGGGAACACAAGAATAAGCCGGCGCAATCAATTGGAACATAAAAAAAAGAAGATACATAAATTGAAAATAAAAGAAAAACGTACAATCCGAGACGTGGCAGCTGAAAAGTACTGTTGCCGCCGAGGAAGGTGAGGATGCGGTTCGAGCTCGTGGTGCTCTCGCCGGCGAGATGGCGAGCCTTGACCAAATGATCGCGGTGAGCCACGGCGGCGAAGTAGTCGATAGAACCCTTCTCCGGCAAACCATCGACGGTCAAGAATTGCTTGACTTTGTCGGAATATCTGTGGTGGACATCGAACCCGAATGTTTTGAAAGCCTGGGTTGTCTGAGTACTGAAGAACCAACTCAGAGAGTTATAAACTACCAAAATCAGTAACAAATGAGCACTCTTCATTTTTCTTGAACTATTGCTGCTAAAGAATAAATTGTATCTCTATTATATGTTGAAATTGATCTTTGAGGAGAGAGCTAGCTATCCTCTTCTACTTACAGAGAGAAAACCGTGTGGATTTTTTTTTTTTTTTTTGTATGTGTATATATACAAGACGAAACACAAAGGGGTAGACGTAGGAATAAGAGGAGGTTGTGAAAAATAAATAAATAAATAGAAGAAGGAAATTATGGGTGAGTTAAGTCCAAGTCTAGAGAGAGAGAGAGAGAGAGAGGAAAGGGGAGACGACGACGATGTGATCACTATAGCCATCAAAATATAAAAAAAGTCGCCGTGTTTGGCAGCTATACGTTGGCCTTAAATTTGTTTCTTGAATAATAATATTATAGCAATTATTATTGTAAGAAAAAGATAGTTGAATGGTTCGTCAAGCAACCGCGTTCGGACACGTAGTACATGCGACTTTGTCAAAATAGGCCAAGCCTAAATTCCTATGCAAAATATAATTAATGTAAAATAGGAAAAATGAAATCTTTTGGGTCAACTGCAAGAGAATTTTTACTGGGAAATAATCTTAGACGTAGTTTGCTTGTACTTAGCAATATGTGCTCATTTTTATTATATTAAACAAATAAAAAATAAAAATTATGGAAAAACCGCCAAATAAAAAATAAAATAATTATGGAAAAACCGCCAACTAACAAAGTGAAATACATTTAACTTATATATACAAGAACTTTATATGAATGATACATATTTTAGACCCGTGAAATACACTATGGAATACAGAATAGTCTTTTATTACCTTGCCAAGTTGGGTGTCAATTTCAAAGTATACGGTGGAACGATTACTTATGCAGTTGCAAATTATAAATTCAATCGAACGTCACCGTGATGACGTCCACCGATGGCGGTAGTTCTCCATTTGTTGGATCTTTCTTTTTGTTGTATGTTCAAACGAATTTTTGTTTATGTACTCCAATTATTTTATTGAATATATGTATATATATATCTACATATATATTACTATTAGGGCCCGTTACGTTGCAAGTTTAACCTAGATAATATAAATAATAGTAGTACATAGTAATATTATGTTTGGTTCTTTATTTACAGCCCACTAGTAATAACTATTTCCATTACTAAGGTAGAAGCCCGATATAAGTTAGCTGAGTTGAAAATGTAAGATTAATTATAATGGGGTTGTAGTTAAAACTTATGTTGGGCCTTTTATATGCTATTACAACCAAACGCACCCTATTTTTCTAGTGACATCTATAGAAAAATACCCAACTGAACAAAAATTTACAAAGCAGTACCTATGTCACAAATTTTTACAGATAGATACCCGTTTTACTGTTGTACCAATTTTCTCTGTCTTGCCGTACCTTTTTAAGTGTGTATTGCGTACCACGCCACGCGTTTGTACCCTATACGGTTTCTATATGGTACCTTAGTGTGTTATATATGACGTACCATTTTTTCAACGTATTACGTATCAAAATACGTTGCTATAGGGTACCTAAATGTGTTATATGGCGTACCTGCGGTGGATCGGGTACCTATGTGCAAAAAACATATTCTATTAGGTACCTACCTATAAAAAAATACTGACAGGGTACTGAATTACAAGTTTTTATGCAAATGAGTATTTATGTATAGAGACCCCATTTTTCTATACGTTTTAATAGTATTTATTGAGAAACAAACTATTTAATAAAAATATAAGTTTGAAATTATAAAATAATACTAGTACTAAAAAGTAACTAATATACGGAAAAAGATAATTGAAGATTTACGGACTAAAAATTTGTTTTGTCATTGGTAGTCTTTTTCGACTACTAATTGTCAACTACAAGAGTCGCGGTCCTAGTGCTGACCAAAAACTTAGTAGTAGTAAGACTAATAAGATCGTCTCCAACGAATCCACAAAATCTAACAAAACATAGTAAATGTTCTCCGGACACTCCAAACGCAAAATCAAAATGAGTTTTTTTATCTCTCCTGTTTTAACTCAATTTCGAGTTACGAAATGAGTTTTTTCGGAGAAGAGGAAAATTGCAATACATAACATTTTAATGGTAAAGAATTACTGTGTTCTGGGTCTAAGAATGAGTTTTTGAGTTTTGCAGGAAGAGTTTATCGATTGGAAATTGTCTAAATAGGTGTTAGTCGGGAGTTAGTCGTCGACCAAAAGTTCCTACCGACAAGTCTCAGTAGACGGATAAAGTGCTCGTGTGATGTTTAAACTCGAATACTTTGACACCAATGTGGTGAATATACCAAAAACTAACACACGGATAACGAGATAAATGATAAATCATCACAACCTTATTCCCCTTTCAAGAGAAGAACATAGAGCCCTTTTAAGATTTAAAAGCTCCCAAACTTAGAACTCAGTAAAAGAAAAAGGTAGTAGAAGGTACTCATTCACTACTTCAATCGCTATCTCCAGCCTCTACTTGAACTACGTACACTCTTTTCTTGGCCTCTGTTTACAGTGTGGAAGGAAATGAGCATATCATCTAAGGAAATGAGAACACTCGCAACGCAATCATTCTTCTCTCGAAGGAACTCGAATATAGAAACCTTTCTTTAAGAATTACATAACCTCCATTGTCATATCATGCCGAAACTAAATAAATAAAGAAAAACAGAAAACTGTGCAATCTAATACCACGTGCAAGGCGCTTGTTTCTTCTTTATTATATATATATATATATATATATATATATATAGGTAAAAACATGCATTCGATTATTACATGACATGACATACACAAAACTAGGCAGCAACACAAGTACCAACAACAAAACGCCGACACAGAGAAAACAGACACACATCAGCCATAAAACATGCATATACTGAGTATGTAGTCCTAGCTAATCCCAGACTTAGGCCGGCCCCACAACCCACGGCGGCGGCTCAGCTCAGCCGTTGACGATCGTCCCGCCGTTGGGGTGCAAAACCTGCCCAGATATGTAAGAAGAGTCTGCGTTCGAAGCCAAGAACACATAGCTCGGCGCCACTTCTATGGGCTGACCCGCCCTCTTCATGGGCGTTTGCTGCCCGAACTTGGAACTCTCCTCTTCGCTGAAGGAGGAAGGAATCAGTGGGGTCCATATGGGTCCCGGGGCGACCCCATTGACCCGAATCTTCTTCTCCGCAAGCTGCAATGCCAGGCCGCGCGTGAACGCCACGATGGCTCCTTTCGTCGCGGTGTAGTCGAGCAATTTAGCGTTTCCTTTGTAGGCGTTGACCGAAGTCGTGTTGATGATCGAACTCCCTTCCTTCATGTACTTCAGAGCATGCCTATTCTTCGAACAAAGTAATTCTTAACGTTTTCCGAAAAAATAAAGAGAGAACTAAATAATGTAAAAAATATTGACCTGGTCAAGAGGAAGTGAGAGAATATATTGGTCCTGAAAACCCTCTCGAGCCTCTCCTCGTCGATCTCCTCCACGGTGGCGGCCTTGTACTGCTCGGCGGCGTTGTTGACGAGAACGTCGATCCTTCCGCCGAAGGCGTTGACGACCTCCTCCACGACCCGCTTGCAGTTCTCGTCGTACCCGAGATCCGTGGGTATGGCGATCGGATCCTTCGCCCCGGCCCGTTTTGCCTTCTTGAGCATCTCTAGTGTTTCGTGGGCGTCTTTGTCCTCTTGGCCCTTGACGTAGGTGAAGGCCACGGTGGCGCCTTCGAGGGCGAACAGGTGGCACACGGCTCTGCCTATCCCTGAATCGCCGCCGGCCACCAAAGCCACCTTCCCCTGTTATATAATACACACACAATAGAACTACGTATGTATATATATATATATATATATAGAGAGAGAGAGAGAGAGAGAGAGAGAGAGAGAGAGAGAGAGAGAGAGCAGAAAATATTAGGTAATAAGAGTAACAGAGAATACCTCGAGCTTGTTAGAAGGGGAATATTCGTGGGAAGTGGCTTGAGGTTTTGGATCCATGAGGTGTTCTTTTCCAGGCTGTGATTCTTGTGTCTGAGGAGGGAATGAGGAAGCCATTGTTGAGCTAGCGATTGAATTGAAGCTTAACTTACGTGTGAGATTATAGTAAGTTTGCTTTGGTTTCAAGTGGAGTGTAGTGATATTGTTATTGAGGGGATGGATATATATTGCCTTTTGATCAGTTGTTTGTGTGGGAAGTAGACGACACGTGTGAAGTGAGTGGTAGCGAGTTCTATTCCAAAAGGGCGACACGTGCGAAAAACGGACGTCTAAGAGGTGTTTAGCGGTGGTACAGTGTGACACATTTTATCTAAACCCATGACTACTGTGAGAATCGAGGAATTTATAGGTTTTTCTTTTTACCTTAGGTGGACGTTTATATACTAATTATGATACCGAACCACGTCATTTTCTCTTCGAGAATGCTCGGGATTAATTATTTAATACGGACAACTTTTTTTTTGCCCTTTTCATTCTCTGGATACTTCTTTGTGATCACTTCTGTTATAAAAATCAAAATAATTTTTCAAGAATATTCGAGCGACAGCTTTCGTAGGATTTAGTAGTAGGGATGATATAACCTTTCACAAAGCACAAATTATGAAGGGGTTGCTCAAGTTATCGAGTTGTGATGATATCTTTAAAATAATATTACGAATTTGATGACGAAATCACCGTATATCCGACGCTAAATTTCGAACCCGATAGAAACCAAACCTTAGTTGAAGAAAAGTGAAGGCAATTTAATACTTCATCTGAAATAAGCACCCTATTATAACCGACCCATTATTTTGAAATGAAAGACTCCGACAAGCGGTTTAAATCATCGGTCCCATAATTCATGTTCATTTCCTACCTACTTTGTTAAGACTGATTTGGTGAATATCGAAAAATTTAATATGTATATCAAATTGATCATCACAGCGGAATAAATTGAATGTATTTATTTATTTTTATCATATAAATCACATGAAATAACGATGATTTTATGATTTGGTGGAATATATGATTAAAAGAATTAATAAATAAAAAAGAAAGTTTATTAACCGCTGGATTTAAAATTAAAGGGATCTGATCATTTGGGACGTAGATGTGGAGGTTATTTATGGAACAGATGATTTCTTGCGTCCGACTAGTATCTAAGGGCATCTCCAATCGGACTCCATACATGGCGTAATACTTCATTTTGGGGTTCAAAAGCTCACCAACGGTCCTCCGAACGCTACGCTGCTCATGGCGGAAGTCACAGTGTTCCCCTATGCATCGGTCTATACTATTCACACACTAAAATCCTTTTTTTCTTATTCTATTTAGTTTTTGTTGGGATTTGATTTATCTCAGATTTTAGCAAGCGGATCAAGAGGAAGTTAAAACGATCAACACAATAATTTTAACGTGGTTCGTATTCAATACGGATCCTACGTTCATGGGAGACAATTCTTTCCTCTTTTTATTGATCATGATTACAAATTTTCTCTACTCTGTCGACATTCAAGATTACAGAGATTCACGCCTTCTTCTTCGATCAATTTCCCAAGAGAAAACCGTATGATATTTTATCTCATCTCCTCTCTCGATTAACTTGCTGATAGTATGGGCAGATGGGTAAAAGAAGTTTCCAGCACAATGAGTTCAAATTGTTCCTCCTTATCGAAAATGGAAACCGCCAATTTAGTTTTGATTTTCACAGTTTAATATTATATAATATGTATGTATGTATTGATAAAAGAATTTCCAGCACAATATATTGTAACTGTTCCTCCCCAAAATGGAAACTGCCAATTTAGTTTTGATTTTCACAATTCCCCACTTCAAAGCTAAATCTAGTTTCTTTACCTTGGCCAGCCTTTTCAGCAATCTTGATCTTCATTCAGATGTTTTAGTCTCAACATGCTAGTTGTTCCGTAAACTTTCATGGCTAAGTTAGCCATACAGAACATTCAGTGTGCACCTTGCTGTTTCGTGCTGCCCGATCTCACGCTGTTGCTTGCCGCGCTACAGTGGATGAAGAATTTTTTGCTCTTGAACAACTACAATTCGCATAAACCTCTTATAGGCGTCTCTTTAACATCAATGAACAACAATTCCTTCGCTTTCCCTAACTTTTATCATATTCATCCAAACAAACTCGCTTAGATATTTCAAGGTTATATCGAATTTCCTTTAATCTTCGATTATTCATTGTCTTTTTACAATTGATAGTTTATTGTTCGGTACTGAATTTAAATTATTTTATGATTGTAGATTTCACATCAATGGGAAAAGCGATCACTATTGATAGATTTTTTCAAAGGAAGAGGGCAAATAAAGATATATCTTCCCCGATGATCGCTTCGCTGGTGCCGGCACCAACGCTGATGCCAATATCCAATGACAATGATGTTTCATCCCAAGGTCCTCTTAAAAAATTCAAAACTACAGAAATCGAAGATGTTGATCTAAATTCTTTGGAGCGTGATCCGGGGATACGTCGGCAAATTTGGGAATATAATCCTAACCAGCAAGAAGAGGTACGCCGAGCTTATATAAATCTAAAGGCATATCAACCAATTCTTCAGGAGTTTCCGCTTAATAAAAATAAGCACCCACGGAGATTTCAATCCACCTGGTACAAACAATATCCTTGGTTGGAGTACTCGCCGGCTAAAGATAAAAGCGTATTGCTTTCCATGTTTTATCTTTAACAAGCCATCGGCGTGCTCAAATCAGACGGCTTTTACCGTTGATGGGTTTGATAATTGGAAGAAAGTTAAAAATGGAAAAGCTTGTGCTTTTCTAAACCACATAGGAATGGAGAATGTTTCTTCACTACATTGTAATGCTGAAAAAGCGTGCGAGGATTTGATGAATCAACCACAACATATAGCAAGGAGGTTTGATAACTTTGATGCTCAACAAATTGCAATTAATCGTCTCCGATTAAAGGCTCATATAGATGTTGTACAATTTCTCGCACTTCAAGGTATTGCATTTAGAGGTCATGATGAGAGATCTTGCTCATCAAATCGCGGTAATTTTCTTGAGTTATTGGATTTCGTAACTGGATATAATGACGAGCTTACGAAGGCGATTGCGAAAGCTCCAAAAAATGCCAAGTATACGAGTCACGATGTTCAGAAGCAGATACTTCATGTGCTTTCTGTGAGAGTTAAGAATGCAATTCATGAAGAACTTGGAGTTGCAAAATATTGCATAATTGTTGATGAAGCCCGTGATGAGTCAAAAAGAGAGCAAATGTCTAAAGGGCTCATTCAGGTTCGTGTTAAGGTAATTGGATGCTAAAGGGCTCATTCAGGAACGTTTCTTTGGGCTTTTTCAGGTATTTGATAGCACTCTTAAAGGCGTTACATAAATATTCTTTTTTTTTTATCTCACACTAACTTGAACGTTTGTTTGGGCCTCAGGTATCTGATACAACTTCTTTGACCTTAAAAGGTGTTATATATTCTGCTTTAGCTCATTATAACTTGGACGTTCAAAATATTAGAGGCCAAGGATACGATGGAGCTAGTAACATGAGGGGTGAGTTTAATGGATTGCAAGCTTTGATTGCAAAAGATTGCGGAAGTGCTTATTACATTCATTGCTTTGCCCACCGATTGCAGTTGGCTTTAGTTTCAGCAGCAAAACATGTCACACCTATTCATCAGTTTTTTGATAGATTAACTAATGTTGTTAATCTTGTTGGTTCTTCGTGTAAGCGTAGCGATGAATTAAAGCAAGCTCATGCAGATGATATTGCACATTTGATTGCCATCGGTGAACTATAGACAGGGAGTGGACTTAATGAGATTTGTACTTTACAGCGAGCTGCTGATACACGTTGGAGTTCTCATTTGAGATCTGTGATCGGCCTAATTAAGATGTTTAGTGCAGCGTGTACAGTATTGCTTAAGATTATGGATGACGGACTTCCTTCCCAACGAGCAGAGGCTACATCGGTTTATGATGAAATTACTTCTTTTGATTTTATATTTATCTTACATCTTATGAAAGATGTAATGGAGATCACAGATGTCCTTTGTCAAGCTTTACAGTGCAAGTCTCAGGATATAGTTAATGCAATGGAGCTTGTATTGTCTACCAAGAATTTACTCCAGAAGATGAGGGATAACAATTGGGAGGATCTTCTAGTAAAGGTAAAATCTTTTTGTGAAGCTCGAAATATTGATACTCCTGATTTTAGTGCTCGTTATATTGTTAGAAGAGGGCGAGGTCGAGTTCGTAATCATTCAAATAATATCACCATTGAACATCATTATCAGGTAAACCTCTTTTATGCTGCCATAGACTCCCAATTGCAAGAGATTACGAGTCGCTTTAGTGAAGATGCTATGGAATTACTCATTCTTAGTAATTCTTTAAATCCTCAAAATGCTACGGAGATTTTAAGCGTTGAAGATATATGTAAATTAGCTGAAAAGTATTATATGGAAGATTTTACAAAGGATGAGCTGGAGCAATTGCAGATACAGCTGAAGCACTACGAGTACAATATAGTCAAATGTGATGACTATAAAAAAATTTCCTCTATTTCAGAATTATGTCGATGGTTGGTGACGACTAATAAGTCGGTGACATACAATCTCGTTTCCCGATTGATTGTACTTGTTCGAAGTAAAATGGAGGAAGACTTTCTCTCAGATGCGTTAATGATATATATTGAGAGAAAATTTGTTACAAGAGTGAGTCTTGAAACAATCATTGAAGACTTTGAAAATCTGAAAGAACGTCGAATTCCTTTTAGTTAGAAAGTTTTTTTTATTTAAATTCAGTCATTGTATCTAAAGTACCATTTTAAAGTCGATTATTCAATTTATTTTTTTATTGATGTATTATTATTTATTTATTTATGTCACGCCCCCCCGGAAAAATATTCCTGGATCCGCCCCTGCCCACACCTCTCCACCGCGACCCGTATGCGGTGTATTTCAGACTAGAACGTTGATCGATCGTGCCATCCACCGTCACTGCTCCACTCTCGCATGCGCTTGCCTGATCTCGCACGCCTGCTGCTCAGTCTTCCGCGCCTTGCTGGCTGGTTTGCACGCTCGCAACGCTGCTCTTCGATCCCAAACGCCATGTTGCCAAACTATCCTCTGAATTGCACCTACTCGCTCCCACTAGTGCACCGTCATCGGTCGGGGTAAGGCTCCCATGCGCAGCAACTGCGTTACTCACACCGCTGGAAGGACCTCTTTCTTCCCCGATTGTTGAAATAAGCCTCACACACCTTGCTGCTTGCCTCGTAACTACGTTGCATGGCCTAGCAACCACGCTGCCTAACCTAGCAACCACGCCCGCTCGCCTCGCCAGGATTGCTTCGCTCTTGGTCGATCTCCTACTCGGTACACATCCACCTTGATGGTGCGACCGGGCCTCTCAGCCCGACCATGGTTTGGCTGTTTTAGGGTTCAATCGATCAACCCTTCCCGACAAGTATCGCTCGTCGGCCCCGGCCGGTACTTCTTCGGCCTCCGTGGACTCCGTCTCAACATTTGACGCCAGTCAACCTCGTAATAGTCCTGTCCTCCCCGCCTGAATCATCGACGATCTCGACGACGAACTCGAGGCTTGATACTCGCGGCATTCCCATGCCTTGTCTTTTGACTGCCTCATGTTGACGCTCTTCCCCAACATCGACCCGGCCTCCTCACTGGAACGCATAACGTACTTGGGATACATGTTCTTCGCCATCTGCTATTTCTTCCACACGCGGAGATTATTCGAGCCTATGAAATTCTCAACTTCAAATCTTGTCGAACTCATCGTTTCCTTCGCGTGTTCGTTTCACGCTCACCGTACCATTTGTTGGGAATTCAATTGATCTCAGATTTTAGAAAGCTGATAAAGCATAAATTAAAACGATGAACATGAGAATTTTAATGTGGTTCGGATCAATACGAATCCTACGTCCACGGGAGATAATTCTTTTCTATTTATTGATCACAATCAAAGCTTCTCTACTCTTTCGACACTCAAGATTACAGAGATTCACGCCTTCTTCTTTGATCAATTTCCCAATGGAAAACCGTATGGTATTTTATCTCATCTCCTCTCTCGATTAACTTGCTGATAGTATGGGCAGATGGGTAAAAGAAGTTTCCAGCACAATGAGTTGTAACTGTTCCTCCTTATCGAAAATGGAAACCGCCAATTTAGTTTTGATTTTCACAGTTTAATATTATATAATATGTATGGGTGTATTATTTTTCATTTTTTGGTGAAGAAAGTTGGGAACTGATAGAGCTGGATTGCACAGTGACAGGGGAGTCATGGTAAAGAAGACGATTGATGGAGAATTGGGGGAAATTGCATATCCTATATTTGGAGGAATGATTGGAGATGGCCTAAGTATTTAAGAAAATTGGTTCATCAAGTGTTGTTTTTTTCAACTCTCATTGATAGGGTTTTGTTTTAAGTTTTCCAATTAGTGTTCAAAGTATTTTTCAGTTCGGTTTAGTACTATTGTGTTTTGGCTTTTTCAGTTAGAATTTGTATTTGCAAGCGAGTTATTCATATTAGACAGACCAATATGCCGATGAAATTATGAGCTAAATTTGTCGTCTTTGCGAAATTTAGTCTAACATGAAGATTCAGAACGATAACAAAAATATTCCTAAAAATTCAGATTCTCACCATGTAATATGTTCATTCGGGTTAGCTTGGAGCATCATAAGTTATGATGGTGGTGGAGTAGCAAGAGTCGAGAACCTAAATCCGTCTGCCTTATCAAATGAATGACAAAGTTGAAGATCTGAAAAAAATTCAATGTGGTGAAAATTGGGGTATCAGCTTAAGATGTCCGACACCAATCAGAGTTTAAAAATGTTCCACGCACCAACTATAAAAGAGTTGAACGACGGATACTAATTGGGTTAGAGAAATACGTTATGCATCAATTGAAAAAAACGTTAAGATAAGGATGATCAAGCAAAATTTTTATTTATGAATAAATATAGTAGGCTAATGAGGCATTGGCCTAGTGCTCAAGGAGGAGGCCTTAAGAGCTTGTGGGTTTGGAGGCCTTAAGAGCTTGTGGGTTTGGTCGTGAGATCGAATTCTCCCTCCCACAGTTTCTTTAGAAGTCTCATGGGTGTTATCCCATAACTATCGTTGTAGGGTGATTTGGGACGTATTCATATGCCAGGTTGTATGGGATAACTTGGACATGAAAAAAGAAAAAAGAAAAAAAATATATAGTTGATATGGGGCTATCCCAATCAACAAAATTTATATGTGTGGGGAAATTTATATAGCCGGAGAATCGATAAAATTACGTGCGTAAGGTGCTTATTTGTAAAGGAATTGAAAGGGACGTGTTTGGGATGTATTTAGAACATTGGGATCTGTTTGGGGCATTGGGGACCTGTTGGGACGTATTTGGGACGTGTTGGGACGTGATGAGGACCTATTGGGGGCATATTTGGTACGTCGGGGATCTGTTTGGACGTGTTTGGAACGTGGGGGACCTGTTTGAACGTGTTTGGGATGTTGGGGACGTGCTGAGGACGTAAACGAAATAACACAAGGATTACGTGGTTCGGATCTTTGTAGATCCTACGTCCACGGGCGCTCGGGAACTGTTTTCACTATATTTTGATGAATTACACACTCAGAACTACTTATATCTTGCTCTTCTCTCTCAAGAACACATGGGAAAATAGATAAAGACGTTATTATAGTGAGAGAGTATTTATAAGTTTTAAGAAGTGTTGGAATGATCATGGCCTCGTGAAAATGGTGAAGTCCCCTTTATATAGGAGGCTCTTGGATATTGCCTGAAGATACGTCCCTAGCTCCTGGATATTGCCTGAAGGTTTAACCCGAGGTCCCTGACGATTTGACCTTCTGGGACAACGTGTAGCTTTTGCAGTCCTGTCAGAGGTCCCTTTTGCAGTAGTCATAGCCACCAGTCGCGTCCTGTAGCTTCATAAAGTCCCCTTGTAGCGTATTGGAAGCCTTCTTCTTATTGGGAGTCGTTACCTACCTATCGGAGGTCCCTGGAGGCCCCTAAAAACCCTTAGTTCCTGCTGTTAGCTCCCCAAAGCGTCTTGGAGGTCCCTAAAGTCTTTCGGAGGTCTCTATCTCTATTACTATCATTATTTACTAAGTATAAATATTTTCCAATGGGCCTACTCGGCCTTTTCTTATCTTTTTATTTTGTGGCCCATCTATTTTGGTCCGTAACAACCACTCCCCTACTCTAATTTGTCGTTTGGGACAAAAGTGAATTAGAGTAAAAAAATTAAGGCAGGCTGTAATTAAAGTAGCTAACCGTATGGCAGGTCTTACCAGGACCCACTCAAAATCCTTACTCTGTTTTTTTGAAAATGTACGTCTTCAAGGGTAGCAACGGCTCTTTTGCGGGTATTTTGAGCTTTTTGACTTCTCCATTTTGCCTTGGAGAGTATTATTCGATCATGTGTCTTGGGTTCCCGGCACAGGTATGACATCCTCATGGTGGGCTATGTTGACCGATCTGGAGAAGGGAACAACTCCTTAGTTCCTCCGACTCCCCAAGCCAGCATACCCTACGTAGCTCCCTTACTCCCTCGGGTCCCTGTGGCAAGGGATGTTTGCAAGGAGATTCCTCCTTCTACAGGGGCGACGGACGTCCATGTGGTTCCTTCTCCTATTAGGGGAGCTCAAGAATCACAGCCCCTGTTTCTGGTGTTAACAGAAAAACAACTTCATCAAAGGGTCAGAAAGAAAAACAAAAAGAAAGCTACGTCCTTCTTCCCCTTAAGGTCAATATGCTGAGCCTCTTCTCGGTGGATAAGCTCCCTACTTCTGTGGACCATCTGAACAGAGGAGAAAAGGTGAGCTTGTTAGGTCGTTGGGTGCTCCCAGACGTTCAGAGGGCCATCTCCCAGGTGGTGGGCTATGTAGCTGTCGGACCGTCCGCCAAGTCGTCAATTCGGGACCTGGAGATAGCTAATCAGACAAAGTCAATGAATTAGGATGAGAGGGAACTGCGGATCTCCCTGTAGAAAGAAAGATAAAAATGCTGCGCTTGTGAAACGGTGCGAGGAGGATCTCTGGAGCTCCTTCGCTAAGGAGAAGGAAGAGTGGGATGTCGATTTCGCGCGTATGACGGAGGTGCATTTGGATTATCTTCAAGAACTGCCATCTTTGATTGCTTTGAATGAGGTCCCCAAACTCCCGAGAGTCCTCGTTTCTGGGTTGGCGTCTCAAAGGAGCATGTGGAGGTCATAGCCCATGCTATGATTTCCCAGACGTCATTTCCAGCTCTTCAGGGGGCTTAGTGGAAGGCCTTTCCGGACATATTAGGGCCTGCAATGTTTTAGGGGAGCTTAACTCCCCTATGTTTATGTGTTTCTGTTGGAGCTCGTTTTTCCTTAGGTTTTATCGTCGCCGTTGCATCCATCGTCCTTGGAATATGGAAGGGACCTTCCGGGACCTGATGGTGGAGTTCCTCTTGCACTTCGAAGGAGATCCCCAGGTCCTGCTGCACGTTGCTTTTAGCTCCCTGGGACATCCCATTTATATAGACATCTCCTCTTTTTCATCATGGTGATAGCCTGTAAAAAATACTTTGTCATGTTTTTCTTTCGAGGCATAATGGTGTGTGGGAGCTTAACTCCCCATATTCGCATATTACATCGGAGTTCCATTTCTCCTTGTATTATATTTTCTTTTGCGGGACCTGATGGATATTTCTAGGAACATCATTAACGTGGCATGATTATAGCGCCAGCTCGCTTATTCAATTCGTAAGCCGAGTACGAATTCACGCCTTTGGTTGCAATGACCGTCTCATTGTCCTCGGGTGTCGCTTTGCGCTAGGCTCTCTTTGTCCTTAGCGAGTTCAGTATCTGGGTAGACACTTAGGTCTACAAAATTATAACCCCGGGGATCCCCTCATCGATTTACCCTAGTTATAGCGCCAGCTCGCTTTTAGGTACCATTCACGTCGCAGGCTTACTGAGGGCCTTTGATGTCCTGTACACCGCAGCCCGTCAGCGGCGGCATCTTGTACACCCTTATGGGCATCATCACGTCGCAGATTTATTATCTTTGATGTCGGGTACGCCGCCGGACCGTCGGCCTTTGGGATTATCACACGTCGCAGACTATCAGTCTTTGATGTCGGGTACACCTTAGGTCCGTCGACCCTCGGCATCGATTATATTATATGGTGCACCTTTCATTATATGATAAAATGTGTATATTCCGACAAGACGGTATTTTCTTAGGGATATAATTAGTTTACCCTGGTTATAGCGCCAGCTTCGCTTGAACGCGTGGTTATAGCGCCCGCTCGCTTAAACGCGTGGTTATAGCGCCCGCTTGCTTAAACGCGTGGTTATAGCTCCCGCTCGCTTAGTATCTGAGTTTCTTGTTGGAGGCCTAAAATTTGAAGTAATGGTGAAATGGAACTCCTTTGTTCTCGGTTAATGATGAGGTTCCTGGCTCCAGATCTCCGGAGGCTCGGACCTTCGACTGCTCAATTTTTGGGCTCTGTTGGATACTGGAATTCCCCGGCCCTGGAGCTCCTATTATGATATGGATGTGAACTTTAAATGGATCTGGCCCTTGTCTAAAGGAGGTGGGGGTTGTCTGCCTTTGATTGGCATAGATCCCCCAGACTCCTTGGCTATCTCCCGACCTTAATTGATGCCACGGTCAAGGAACTTCCTCAGTTGTCCCACTAGGGAGGGAACTTCGGTTTCATCCTTCAAATAACAGTCGTTAGTATGATGTATGCATTTATTATGGTTTCGATGATATAAATGAGAATAAGGTTTAGAGGGCCCTGAGATTCCGGCTAAGAGCCTTATCAATGCGGGATGTCTCCTGTGGGTCTTTTGGCGTCGTCACGGAATTGGTTTCTAGGTTCCAAATGTGGTAACTAGGCTCCTCAGACCAGCGCGTAGTTGGATTTATAGGTATGTGGATATTCGGGTCCGCGCGCTAGCACGGAGCTTTCTTAGGTCCCACGGATATTACCAGCAAGGAGATGGGCTTTGAGGTCCTGCGGATCTTTGCCAGAGCGGAGCTGGGCTTTGAGGTCCTGCGGATCTTTGCCAGAGCGGAGCCGGGAATTGTCCTCCAGCAGAACTTTACGTGCCAGCATGGAGCTCAGGTTTTATCTCCCTCACGTTTTCAGGCGCTGCGGCCCTTTGGATCTTTTATGCAGGCGCGTAGCTAAGGCTATAAATCCCTATCAGAATCTTAGGGACTTTGCTACAGGAAAGGGGATTGGGCTTTCGGGTGCTAGTGCGGAGCTGGTAGCAGTGCGGAGCTCCCTTCAAGGTCCTACGGACCTTCGCGTGCCAATGCGGAGGATCCTTAAATGGAGCTGGCTTCTATGTGGAAGACGCGGGGGTTGTCCGCCTTTAGCCGGCACAGATCCCCCGGGCCTCCTCTTGGCTGCCTTCAGACCTTGGTCGATGCTATGCCCAACGGACCTCCCTAGACGTCATACGAGGATGGGTCCTTCTATTTGATCCTTCAAACAATAGAAGTTGTTAGTGTGATGCATATACTTATTATGACAACAATGTTATATAATTGAGAAGGGGATGTAGAGGGCCCTAGAATTCTGGCCAAGGGCCTTATCAACGTGGGACGTCTTCCGGCTTGGTCAGGATCTCCTCCGTGTTGTTACATGACGGTATGAGGTTCTGCGAGATCCCAAGGGGAGATCCCAACAACTCCCTATCCCGAGGTTGAGGTGGTTTTCCATGGAAGTTTGAGGGAGCTCTTGGGACAGCGAGCTGCCATCATGAAGGCCGTTGGTTGGTGCACTCATTTGTTATGAAGAAAATGGTGGTGGGTACCCCCAGAGCCGCAATGTTGGACCTACTGGTGTGGAGGTCCTCGTCCTCCCTTTGTTGATGAAAGGGTAGAACCCGCCAGTCTTTAATATCTTGGACCTCTCATACCAGCGTGGAGCTCCTATAATAGATCCACTAGGCCTTCCTTCGCTACCGTGGCTAGCGCCTTTTTTGGGTGTTCTGTCAGGATAAGCCTCTCGATCACATCCTTCAATCAATAACAATTGTTAGGGTGGTGCACATGTGTACTATGATAACAACAGCATATAAGAGAGAATGAGATTTTTAGAGGGTCTGAGGTCCCGGCTAGGAGCCTTATCAACACGGGACGTCTTCCATGGATCTTCATGTGCCCGCATGGAACTAGACTTCTATCTCCTGTGGACCTCTGGACATCGGCATGGAACTGGGAGGTCCTGAATGTGGAGCTCCGAGTCTTTACCAGTGCGGAGCTGGGCTCTTGGGTCCCAAAGATGGAGCTTCGGTTCTTCATGGAGCTGGGCTTTTTAAGCCTTCTGCTGGCGCGGAGCTAGACTTTTGGGTCTTCTGCCAGCGCGGAGCTGGGAGGTCCCGAATGCGGAGCTTCGGGTCTTCGTGCTAGCGCGGAGCTGAGGAGATCCCTAATGCGACGCTTCGGACCTTCATGCCAGCGCGGTGCTGGGGAGATCCCGAATGCGTAGCTAGATTTTTAGGTCCCAAAGGTGGAGCTCCGGGTCTTCTTACCAGCGGGGAGCTGAGGAGATCCCGAATGCGGAGCTTCAGACCTTCGTGCGCTGGGGAGACCCCGATTGCGCAGCTTCGGGTTTTGGTGCCAGTGCGGAGCTGGGGATTTAGGTCCCGAAGGGGGAGCTTCGGGTCTTCTCGCCAGCGGGGAGCTGGACTTTTTGGTCCCGAATGGGGAGCTTCGGATCTTCTCGCCAGCGGGGAGCTGGGCTTTTAGGTCCCGAAGGGGGAGCTTCGGGTCTTCCTGCCAGCGCGGAGCTCGGCTTTTAGGTCCCGAAGGGGGAGCTTCGGGTCTTCTCGCCAGCGCGGAGCTGGGCTTTTAGGTCCCGAAGGGGAAGCTTCGGGTCTTCATCCTTTCCTTTCAGTGAAGGTGGTGCATATGGCATTACGTCTCAGGAGCTTCAATTGCGCTCCGACAGCTCCTGCGGGTTATAAGTCCAAACTCTTCGGCAGAGAGAGTCTTCTTCCCCCAGTTTTTTGCATTTTTTGTCTCGTCCCAGTAGAAATAAGGAGAAGAAAAGAGAAATAGAAACGTTAAGCACAACTTCGCACAACATAAGCAAAATTACTCACGTCTTCAACTCGGAATTTCCCACAGACTGCGCCATTTGATATGGGGCTATCCCAATCAACAAAATTTATATGTGTGAGAAAATTTATATAGCCGGAGAATCGATAAAATTACGTGCGTAAGGTGCTTATTTGTAAAGGAATTAAAAGGGACGTGTTTGGGATGTATTTAGGACATTGGGATCTGTTTGGGGCGTTGGGGACCTGTTGGGACGTATTTGGGACATGTTGGGACGTGATGGGGACCTATTGAGGGCATATTTGGTACGTCGGGGACCTGTTTTGACGTGTTTGGAACGTGGGAGACCTGTTTGAACGTGTTTGGGATGTTGGGGACGTGCTGAGGACGTAAACGAAATAACACAAGGATTACGTGGTTCGGATCTTTGTAGATCCTACGTCCACGGGCACTCGGGAACTGTTTTCACTATATTTTGATGAATTACACACTCAGAACTACTTATATCTTGCTCTTCTCTCTCAAGAACACGTGGGAAAATAGATAAAGACGTTATTATAGTGAGAGAGTATTTATAAGTTTTAAGAAGTGTTGGAATGATCATGGCCTCGTGAAAATGGTGAAGTCCCCTTTATATAGGAGGCTCTTGGATATTGCCTGAAGGTACGTCCCTAGCTCCTGGATATTGCCTGAAGGTTTAACCTGAGGTCCCTGGCGATTTGACCTTCTGGGACAACGTGTAGCTTTTGCAGTCCTGTCAGAGGTCCCTTTTGCAGTAGTCATAGCCATCAGTCGCGTCCTGTAGCTTCATAAAGTCCCCTTGTAGCGTATTGAAGAAGCCTTCTTCTTCTTGGGAGTCGTTACCTACCTATCGGAGGTCCCTGGAGACCCCTAAAAACCCTTATTTCCTGTTGTTAGCTCCCCAAAGCGTCTTGGAGGTCCCTGAAGTCTTTCGGAGGTCCCTATCTCTATTACTTATCATATTTACTAAGTATAAATATTTTCCAATGGGCCTATTGGACCTTTTCTTATCTTTTATTTTGTGGCCCATCTATTTTGGTCCGTATCAATAGTATATATGATTTGCCTACATTAAATAACTAAAAATTGCGTTCATAGTAAGTATAGTATATATTAATATTTAATTCGGTAGACCGTTGGGTTGGCAATACGAAATGAAGCACACTTTCTTTCAAATCTATCCGTTACACAAAAAAAAAAGGTCAAGTGTAGGCCATCATCAATCATCTCCAATCTCACTTATTTAGACAGATCTGATGAAATCCCAAAATAATAAAAATAAAAATTAAATAAACCCCACAATTTCTGTTTCATTCTTGGTGTGTGTCTGAGAACAAGATGGTAGCCAGGAGACAACAACAGCACGTGGTGATGATACCTCCTCTCAATCCCACACTTGTCAGAGAAACAGTGAAGAAGGTGGGCAAAACATTATTGATTTGATTCACACAATGATTTGATACACAAACATAGTAGTCAATCGTCTGCTTTTCAGGTGGATAAATGCGTGGCTAGGTTGCAAGAGCTTCAGTACACAGTGAGATGTGGTAGTGGTACAAAACCTCTGCCTATCGTCGATTTGAGGTATTTTTCTTACAATACAATGAAGCAGTGATGATGATCTAATCTATATTCTATTCGACGCATGTAAGATAATCCCAATTTTGACATGTGTTCTTTCTTTTAGTTCTCATAATGTTATCCGTCATCTCTGATTTCGTAGGACGAGAAACGCCAATTCCCGAAAATCTCCAAATGGGAAGTTCCCGGCAATTACAGGTACTTGAAATCGTCCTCTGTTTCTATCAAATGTAATGTTTTGCCTCAATCCTTACATAATTTGTGTGGTTCGAATAATACAGAGGAATGGCGCCGAATCTCTTTGCCTGCGATGATCTTAGGTGAAACGCTGGAAGAGATCGTACAAGCAAGTCGAGCTGCAAGAAATGTAGCCACAGCAGTGTCCAAAGCTACCGATGTTAGTAGTATTAAATCATCATCGTTAGACGATCCCAAAACGCCTGTAACAGAACGAAGAAAGCAAAAATCGAATCTTGAAACTAACTCCAATCTCCAAGCACGGAGGAAAAGAGAAGAAAAGGGCCGCGCTTCAGACGATAAGATCAGAAAACGATGCAACGAGCCTTCAGAGAGCAAAATCTAGGATAAACTTTAAGGTATCTTCGCCTGGGCAGAAAGAGTGTGGCAAAGAAAATTGCAGGTACATAGCTAATCGGGTCTCTCCGAGAAATAGGCCGTGGGTTAAAAAAACCGTGTTATTTCCCAACCCATTATTTCATTCATCGCCGCCGAAATCGCAGCATCAAAGGTTGTTTTCCAAGACTAAGTCACCAGTTATTTCAAGAAAAGGGCAGATCACTACACCACATAAGTTCTTGATCAAGTCTCCTCCTCCTCAAGTGAGAATCAAAAGCCCGAATCTTTCTGTGTCTCCTACTAGGGCCTGTAAGAAATCACCAAAGGTTTCTGTAATAACGACAGCTGCAAAGCTAAGGAGATCAATGTCACCTTCGAGGCTCGCTAACAGATTGGTGTCGCCATTGAAGAGCAGAAAATTAGTACAGAGCAGTGAGGGAGCAGTGATGATGATGACACCAAGTAAATTCTTCATGAAGTCTACCAATCATCGATCGGTGGCCTTTCACATGAAAGTTAAGAGCCCAACTTTTCATAGTTCGCCGTCTCGGGCGTGTAGGAATTCGCCAAAGTTGGTGCCTATATTGGCTGCTTCGAAGCTAAGGAGATCAATGTCGCCTTCGAGGGTGGTTAATAGATTGATGTCCCCATTAAAGAGCAGAAAATTTATCGTACAGAAAACGATGATCAGCGTGTAATGAAGTATATAAGTGGTGGTCTAAAACGATGCCCGACAGCTTTTGTCTTGTAAATTCCTTCGTCTTGGAGAAATTGAAGGCCCGTGTAGTCTGCATCACGCTGTGTAATATATAGACCTTTATGTTGTTCTCTATTCTTTTCTGCTGGTCAGATACTCCTCAATGTGTCCACAGCAAGCACAGAGATTATTCTGAAAGATCGATACTTTCGTTCTTATCACAGATTATTTGAAACATCGTAAGGATACTTTGGTAGTAAGCGTTAAGATTGATCTTTGAGGATACTTTAAGCAAGGAATAAGATTGATGTTTGTGGATGGTTTTGTAATAACAGCATAATATAGTACGGATTCAAGAGGATGATATACTTCGTAATAATTATAAGAAGCATGTAAATTTTGTAGGGACTAAAATTTATTGAATAGCAAAACCAAGTCCGACATGATATTTAGGATAGTTGTGACTAATTTAAGGTTTGAGAGTGGAACCCTATAAACACATGATGATAAACTACACAATGAGAATGCTACAGAAAACAAATAAATTTGAAACTTAGAAAATAGAAACAAATCTATTCGGAGTACATCAGCAGGTTTTTTAGCATGGGAAAAAACGCAGTAACTCCCATAGTACAATATTATGCACTCACAAACAAACAAAATAACTCTTAGGAAACCATCGATTTCCTGTTTCTCTTCATACCTTTGAACTTCAAAGGGCTCCAAACAAGTTGCTTCTTCTGCAAAGCAATCACAGTGGGATGCTTCGGCCTCCACGAACCAGCCACTGAAGGAGGGCTTCCTTTAAACTTACTGCTGCTAATTTGACGTCCAATGGGCGTTGCAGCCACTTCTACGTAAGAAGAAGCTTCTGCTCTGAACTGTGGCAGAGGTGACGATATTCTCGAGGTTCTCCACACCCTTTGCGGGTCCCACACGAAAGATTGCCTGCCCATGACACGGTCGCGCTTCGATCTCGCGATGGAGCTCGTAACATTAGCAGCAGTTGAGGAGTTTGGTCTAGTGATAGAGCTATTATGAGGGGGGGCTGGAATTTTAGAGCTGAAAGCATCGAAGCGTAGAGTTGCGATGGAGGCCCTTCTTCGGGGCTGAAGAACCTTCTTCGCTGATGCTGTTTGGGGAGGAGGTCTAATGGCTATGGAGCCCCTCCGTGCTCTCAAGGCAGGCGGCTTTGGATTGTTCTTGTTGAACTCCGTTGTTGATGAATTATTGTTGTTCTCCTTCTCTTCGTGTAAGACGGGGAGGAACGACGGTTTTCTTCTGTTTGCAGGTGCTATGCTCTGGATAGGCGTGAGGTTTGAGATTCGTCTGAGCGGCGGTCTTAGCCTTGATGGAGCGAGCGGTGGTTTCTTTTCTGCTGCTAGTGCAGATAGTGAAGATGAGGATTGTGCAGAAGTTGTCGTTGCCAATGCTCGAGATTCTTGTTTTAACCGCGTTTTCCTTTCCTCTGCTAGTTGGTTTTCGAGATCTCGTACCTGTACAATGTATAAGTGTAGGCCAATAGAATCTATGAAATATGAACCAAAATGGAAGACAACGGAATGGTGTATGCTGTGCAACTAAACTTGCCGAAATGTTAATTGATGATATCTAGGAGACAGTTCCTACAAATGATTCATTTAGTTAAGTCAATCAAAAACTTTCCAGTAATGCAGAACAAATTGCGCTGCCTTGTTTTTACCCATGGAACATGTACAACTAGTAGTCGACTATATTTCAACCGACTATTGTTGATTTAACGAAAGAATATAGTTGCAGTTCTCCCATAACACAAACAAGAAAAGATGAATGTATGTTTTACCTTCTCTCGAAGACTTTGGCATATATGTTCTCTAGCTGCAAGCTGTCGCTGAGATGACTGCAAACTTTCTTGCAACTTGTTCATTTCTTTTTCGTCATGTTTCGTCTTTTCTGCCTGTAAACAAAGGTGAATATGAACAAAAAAGGTTGTCGTGCATACACTATTAAATGAAAATGGCTGGAGTTCAGACGCTTCATACAAGCTGCTTGTATTTGAAAAGCTCAGTGTGATCTGCTTGTCTGCGAGCAGGCCCGTGTTCAACTCCTCGGACACGACTTGCAAAATTCAAGGAGCAAATAGTTTCTCCTAAATCAGTTGAGCTGGGGCTTATCTGGACGAACATTAGGGTCTTACAATCACCCCCTGCACCAATTGTGCACCCGTAGATATTAAAGATAAGAAAGCTACGGAAAAGACAACCAAGTTTCATCAGTATATCTCTTGCTTTATTTTTGTAATTTCATCAGGAGAGGTTAGGTGACTAAAATCACCTCAGAAGAATCACGTCTACAACAACATCAAAATAAAAGATTGAAAATGGCTTGTGCCACAACTAGATTGCAAAAGATTGAAGTGACAAACTTACCAAGAGAACTTTGCAGCAGATGCGTGAGTTTTGAGTTCCTGTTTGGCCATAATAGATACACTTATCAGTCTACTAAGTTATAAAATACAGTATCAATCATATGGAGAAGACAAATAAGATGCCTGTAAGGGATATGCGGTGTTTTAGAGGCAAGAGCAGATATGACGTCCCCCAAAGCAGATAAAGATTTGTTTATGAATTGGGATTCCTTCAAGCGGTCGCCTTCAACTTCAATCTTACCAAGACGCTCACTTCCGGCCAGATCAACCATCCACAAGTGGCTTCTTGTCCTTTGACCATTAACTATATTTTCTCCCACAACAGTCACCCTCAACAAGCTTCATGATTTTTACAATTTAAGGGAAAAAAAAAAGAGAAAATATTAGATTGAAATGCATATCGAAGTAAAAACACAGCTGATTAATATAAGAAGCAGCATCACCACGAGCAGAATGAGATTAATACCAGTGAGAACGGCTGCTAAGCTCATTAGCATTAGTTGAGCCAACAGATCTCACTTGGCTTCCTAACCTCAGCAGGTCCCAAACTTCATCAATACCATGGACAGGGGCTTCAACTAGACCAGGGACTTCTTGAGTACCCTCAGCTGACTGTTTGATCTCTAACCTGAAGTTGGAATCTAGTTAAAGCAGGATCATTTGTTCTACTAAATGGTCTTGTACGTTTATCGATGTTTTCTTCAGAGTATGCATTTTCCTTCATAATCCATTCTATTCCTTTTATGTGCATCACTCAAGAAATATTTAAAGAGTAGAACACTATCTTTAAGAAGATTGTAGACTCAAAGAATGAAAGAATATAAAGGTATAGGAGAAAACTTACTTCTTCTGATGTTCATTGGAGTTCTCACCGAGGAGATCTCTTATTTTTTCATTATAAACTTCCAACATGCTCACGCACAGGTCATATTTCATGATGCTTCTCCTCTCACTGGACATTCTGAAGAGCTCCTCCAGAGTCCTGTAGTTTACTCCTCTGCTGTCTGGTGTTCCTTCCATCGTATACGTTTTTCCCGTACCAGTTTGTCCGTAAGCAAATATGCATACGTTGTAACCATCTAAGACAGAGGTTACTAGAGGCAGTGTTTGAGTAAATACAGCTTCTGCAATTCAAAAATGCATTCAAATTACTGATTTTACAAAAAGTTAAAAAAAAGTGTCATGTAACTGTTATGGTGAATGTCTGGACAAATGTGATGCAGCCTCTGTTTATACTATACCTTGGTTATCATCTGGTTTAAAAATATGGTCAAACTTGAACTGCTTTCTAGAATTATCTGAGCAAACAATCTGTAATTCATTATCCTGAAATGAACTAAAATCAACCACTGATGAAAGTCCATTTGCTATCTCATCTTGTTTCAGTGGCCTGCACCGGCAAAACACTCTAATATTTCCTTTCAGCTCAATCACTTCATTATAGAGTTTCTTTCTCTGTAAGCATTCTTCAACGTACTTCTTTCTCAACAGATCCAGCTCTTCATGATACTTAGTTTTCAGAAGTTCGTGCTCTTTACCTGAGAATTGAATGACAAAACATAGCTAAAACAATATGATCAGCAAATATCAAAATGACGTGAGAGATAATTAATGAAAACATACCAAGATTCTCGAGATCGTTGCAAGCTTCCGAACCAAGCAAAGAATCAGCAGTCATCCCCTTCACTTCGTCACAGAGAAGAGTGTATTCCTTCCTAATAATCTGAAGGTAAAAATAATTCACAATCAAAGAATGTAGAAAAGAAACAGTATAAATACATAGATCTTTCGCATGAATGGGACCGACCTTTACTTTCTCGGAGAGATCTTCAAGTTTCTGGAAAAGTGGAAGCATTTGATCCTGACAAGAGCGCGTTTCTGGGGAATCATGAGAGGTACCACTCATGTTTGCTAGATTATTAGATTCTTCAAATTGTCCTGAGTACAGTGCCAAAATCAAGATAATCAAGAATCCAAAGACTAATAAAAATTGATATCCGACAATTGACTTCAGCGTTCAGAATCAAACCCACAACAGAATTCCTTGCAGCTTTCAGACAAGGTAACATTTCAAACTCCATAAATGACATGATCAGGCCTAATCCCGCTGCTAAAGGATTCATGACTTGGACCCAAGACTTGTAAGGTACTAGTTACTACTATATTCTTGATTAAAAATGCCATTCAGAAAGTCAACAGAGTGGAGTGCAATGTTCCCCGTACAAATTGAATACAAAACTTCCCAATCAGCATAAGTTTACGATTTCCAATCATCCTTAATTTAATTGACAAACTGAAAGTAAAGAATTGACAAGAAGTTAGTCAGAAACAAACCAGGGTCTTCCTCTCGAGTCTCTGGGGTTTGAACTGCATCACAATTAAACAAGTAAACGAAATTAAATCAACCTCGACACATCAGCGCGCATATAAAGCCTGTTCCGACAAAGAAATCAGGGTTTCCGAGACCACTAACCAGGAATTGGAGAAGACAGACAAACCGCATTTTCAAAATCGACACACAAGCTGTTGAGCGTTAGATCTGCATCGCCACATCTCACGCGCTAAGCAACACAAAGACCTAAGACTACCACGCAAAACAAATCAAATGATATCATGCAGTGCGTACCATCCATATTTCCGCCGATATCAACTCCTGTGACTTCAAAATCGGACGCAAAGTGGAGACGCGTTCAGAATTCAGGGCTCAAGTACGCGAGACGAAGAGAGATAGAGATCGATCAGAGAGAGAGAGAGAGAGAGTGACACGGTCGAAAAGGGATTTCCTTCTCTTCAAACGAATTTAAATTTAAGAGACATCTCCGCAAGGCGCTCCACAGTAACGGATAAAATTCGATTAATTGGGCCGAAATGGGGCCGTATTTTAAAGATCTTGACAAGCCCAAGGCCCATAAATACGAATAACTGAAAAATATAGCTCACTCTCAGTTCTTCTAATCTAAGAACATCATCTACCATCGATACCCAAAACGAAAAATAAATACTAAAAGTTTTCCAATCGTACACCAAACTCAATGGGTTTCATCTCATCTCTCATATTTTAAACGCATATATGCGTTTGGAAATTAGATATCCCAAAAGATGTGTTTGATGTTTTAAAATTACATTATGTACCTCTTTTTCTTATTAAAGTATAAAAAATAAAAAATAAACAAAAATATATAAAAGGACTCATTTTCCACGTTTTTTATATGAAAAAAATATTTACGTTATCACCAATTTGGTGAAATTATTTTTTTCAATCGAATTTAAAATAATAGTATGGTCTAATTTGTAAAGTTGTAAATTACATGGGTAATATAAGAGAATATTACAATAATGGTCTTTTGAGTTTGAGAATTGATTTCTTGGTTGGAGAAGAATTATTGCATTTTGAGTTTGAGAATGCGTTTTTCGATTGAAAATTGTCTAACGAGACAGCTTTATTAATTGTACGTAGCATACATCGTCCCAAAGAAGCTCTTATTATTACATGTGCATACAACAAAACAAAGACAAACTACCTAGAAAACAACATGCCCATCTCCATAGTTCCAACCTTGAAGCACAACTCTAGGCTTATCACCACCACCCTTAGGAGCCTCAAACTCTAAGGTAACTGTCCTAACCTCCCCAGGCACAAGTGAGAAGTAATTGTCCGAGTAATGAACAGGCAATACTCTATCATCATCTCCTTCGCCATTTTTCTTACCCACGTGAACTGAGAGACGAAGGAAAAAAGCCACCCCAGTTTCATTCCCATCGATCTCAGTAACTCGAACGCCCCTATCATCATCACCTCCCATAAATAACCGAGCCATCTTCATAAGAAAGCTCTTACCCTCCTTTCCTTTACCAGCATTCTCCGAAGTATTCTCCAAGTGAAACCTGATCCTGTAGTGGGACCCGTTTACGAAAGCCACGGAGGTGACTTTGAGGGGAACTTTTCGGGTTCTGTAAGGCTCGAGGAGCTTGTAATCGCCGCCGGGAAGGTACAGCCAATAGAAGTTTCTGGAAAGTATCTCATTGTCTGAGACTCTGTAGAGTTTGAGGAGGAGAAAGTAGACAGGCTTGGCATCTTTGGACTTGGGATACTTCATCTCCGTAGTAGAGACCGTTTTCTTACATGGGATAGTGAGCTTGTCGAGGACTTCGTAGTACACGCATGAACCTCCGAGGTCCCAAACCGAGACTTCTATGGCCACATCGGAGTGCTCGTCTGAAGTAGTGTTCACCACCTATATGTAATAAAAACACATGGGCACTAACTATAAATCCACCGTTGTATTCGAGGGAGTGATAGATATAGCTTTTCTTTTACCTCTATGACATAGGTTGCGAGATTTAGCTGCACGTGAATGGGTTCAGCAGCGCATCGACAGCCATAGAAGCCAGCAGTTTGCTCGTGGAGATGATCGTAGAACTGACCCCTAAGGCCAGTCCAGGGGTTCTGAGTCTTCCATATCAGAACGCCCGTGTACTTTGTCCACATTCGCGACGTCCATCCCTCTAATAGAGCTCTGTATTGAATGTAGTTAACCAGCTGAGCCTGAAACAGAGTATTTCATTTCCTATTCAGCGAGAAAACGGACAGAAAAAACATTCAGATCTTAAAAAACGAACAGTTTGCGTGGATGATGGGTTGGTTTAGTGTAAAGCCATCCTTTCGCCCAAGAGAAGGGTCTTGGGTTCGATTCTTATCTCTATCGTGAAACAAGAATTGACCCAACATTTGCCTATAACACTATGATTTCACATGAGCCTGTCATCCAGTGATATGCTTGCCTAGGGTGGGTTACCTCTCACTGTGATATGCAGGCTATTACAATGGGCGTGCGTTTACTCATCTCTCATGGGGTTCCGACATTACTCAAAAAAAAAAAACACACACACACAATTTGCGTATCTGAACCTATTTGTTGAGACTTCTAATCTTGTTTTGTTTTTCTTTTTTCGGGTTTGTGTTGTTCGTTTCTCTCTTCACGGATGGTCGAATGTTACCAGAGGGACCTTTGTGCTCTTTAGCGCCTTATAAATTCACGGTGGAAACAAAACTTTCGTCTGAAAAAAATAAAAGAAAAGAAAAGAAAAGAAAAAACCTTAAGACAGAAGTCGTCGAGATCCTTGGGCGTCCCATAAAGCAATATCTGATCATGAACCGAGCCAGGCTTCGAATACGGTATGTACTTGTGATAGTCCCAAGTAGGGTTCGGCACTTCTTCAACATAACTATCGTCAGTCGGCCTAAACAAAGGCACGTCCCATCCCTCGCGTGGCATCGTTGCTCGAATCGTATCGGCCAGAGGCACGCCGACCGAGCCAACCTCGGGATTGAAACCGTACTTATAAAACGAGTCCTTGAAAAAGTCCTCGGGATTTTGGATCTCGTAAGGGCCGTCGGTGAAATCTCCTTTCCCATTAGCGAAGCCGTCCCACATCGAACCCTGAACGTACAAGCGCGTACCGTCAAGGTACGTGCTCGGGTCCTTCAGGGTAAGGGAAATATCCTTTACAGTGTTTTCGAAGTAAGGGTGGAGTCGAAGATCGGTTTTTAGAGCGGTGTTGATATCCTCGGGCGGGATTTGCTCATTTCCTCCGACCCAAAGGGCGAGGCTCGGATGGTTTCTTAGGAGTTTTACGGTGTCTCTAGCGCATAGCATGAATAGGTCGTGGTCTAAGGGCCCGTTTGGGTTCGAGACTGGGTCGCCCCGCCCGTCGACGTCTCCTGTTATCCAAAATTCTTGCCAAACCTAAGGATTATTACGCTCGAATGATCATTCATTGTCTCTACGTACACACACACACACACACACAGAGAGAGAGAGAGAGAGAGAGAGAGAGAGAGAGATCACCAGAAGACCATAAATGTCGCAATAACGGTAGAACTCGGGCCTTTCGGCGATTCCTCCGCCCCAACAACGGATCATGTTGAAGTTCATGTCGGCGTGGAATTTAATATCTGTTTGGTAGCGTTTATCTGACAACCTTAACAATCCGTCCGACAATATCCAGTTGCCTCCGCGGATGAATATCGGCTCTCCGTTGACCTTGAAAAGCCTGAATCAGAAAAAGTAGTGAATCTCATACTTAATAAAAAGAACCACAATATATTATGTATACATATATTGCGTACCTTCCACCTGTTTTGCTATCTATATAGCTCTCGATCTTGCGAAAACCAAATTGCTGGTTCCATGAATCCGAGTCGCCATGGCCTTCGACGTTCACAGCTATTTCGACGCTGTAAAGAGATTGCTTTCCCATGCCATTAGGCCACCATAGATTTGGTTTATAGAAGAATTGCTGCAGGAAAAAACATGTTGCATTTCTAAAATCATGCAGTGATTTTGTAATAAAGAGAGTGCATAAACACAAAAGATAGATCAGAAAGTAAGGTTGTTGTAAGAAATTTAAAAACTTGCCTCAGGCAATGTATATTGAATACTCGAACCAGCGGGTACTGAGACACTTTCAGCCTGGATATGTTCGAACCCTTCGAGTTCAGTTCCCACTTGAACATTCAAGGAACAATTAGCATCCCACTTGCTCTTATTGACTAATTCCAAGGTTGTATGAAGATACGACCTCTCATAGTTGTCGAAAAACGACGAGACTAAGTGAGGGTCAACAATCTTAACAGGCTGCAATGATCAGAAAAACAGTCCTTTTAATAATCAACAAACTCTCCAAAAACATATGCTGTGATGATAAAGATATAAGTTTGTATCTTACGCCAGTAACATTGAGAGAAACCTCATCCCATATGCCAGTGTTCCTATCCCTGAAGAAGACAAAGGACGAAATGCAACAGTGTTGAGTTCTTTTGTTTGATTTACCCCTTCAAAGCATATACATACACACATATTAACTTCATCAAGTAAAGATTACCTTATAGGAGTCATCCAATCCCAGCCCTCAACATACTGGGCTGCAACATCTTTCCCAATCTAGCATTTCAACAGAAGAACTCTTAGATCATGGTAAAGCAGTGCCTCTTTTTTTTCCTTTTCATTTACGTGAAGATCATTCAAAACTTAGATACCTCATGATCTCCACCTTGACCGCCTTGAGGAGGGATTGCACCAGGATGATCAGGTGGGTAGACAAGAACAGCTAGCAGATTCTTACCATTTGAATTTACAATATCCGTAACATCGATTGAATGTCTTCGGAACATCCCCTTAGGTAAGACCTCTTTGTGCCCATTTAAATAGACTTCGGCTGAGTAGTTTATAGCACGGAAGTTCAGGTCAACGTGCTGATTTGATGACTGCAATTCCATTTACAAGACTGTATTATCCCTCAAAGAAAGAAGGCAACACATGGGCATCAATTTTGGTTCAAATGAGCAATATTACCAGTTTCAGCTCAAATGTGGTGAAGAACCAGAAAGTGTAATAATCTCTCCCCGAGTCAGCAATGTCCAGAATTGCTTCGTTTTGCAGCCCATAAAAAGGGTCGGGCACTTGCTTGTTCTTCACGAGAGTTGCAAGAACACTAAATGAAAAAGAACAAAGGTTTATGGTAAGAATCATACGACGGAAATACCAAACGAGACGACGGAGAGAGAGACAGAGAGAGAGAGAGCGCGAGAGAAGGGCATATTAGTCCAAATTACGTTCCGGGCACGACAGCTGCCATCCACGGCGGACTATTCGGCGGATCCGTGGTGGTGAGCTGAACGCCGGTGAGCTCGACCTCCGTCGATCTCGCCGCCAGCCAATCTTTGTCCAAAACCCTCTTCCCTATGGCCTCACCCATTTACTACAGCACACAAAAACACAAATGTGGCGTTTCTTCTTATTGTGGAGAGAGCAACTTTTAAGGAATGGTATAGAGGTTTGAAGATAAAGCAGCAAACGTCATCCTTTGAGGTTGTCTCGGCGAGGACAAAATCGAGCATTTATTGATTGAATCCTTAGTCTCTCTCTCTCTACACAAACGGACAGCTTAGCGTGTCAGTTTGTCACCGAAGTGAGAGTTTCCATTATTCCACGTGCAGACAATTTGCCTAATTAGTATCATCAATGATGTTCGATCTCCATTTTAATGAGTGATGAAATGATATATCTTCCATTTCCTTGAGATGATTGAGGCTCTTTCGTCGCTACTTCAAAGGTCCAATGGTCTTCTACCAGCTTCAGTATCCACTGCCCATGAACTCTTGGCCCATTTCATCAAATCGTGCGCCGCTAAATCCAACATCTTCCCAGGGAAATCTCTGCACGCCCATGTCATCAAACAAGGCCACGATTCTTGCCTCCTCGTCTCAAAGTCTCTGCTCAACATGTATGCCAAGTGCCATGCTATTAGCGACTGCCGCCAACTGTTCGATGAAATGCCCCTTCGTGATACTGTCACCTGGAACATCCTCTTATCGGGCTTTTCCTGTTCGAATTATCGCGACCATGATGCTGTGGGGCTGTTTAACGAGCTTCTCGGCTATCACGACACAAGGCCTAGCTCTGTTACGCTCGCTATAGTGCTGCCCGTGATTACACGCTTGGGAAGTTATTATGCGGGTAAAAGCGTGCACGGTTATGCGATAAAGGCCGGGATCGAATCACAGGCACTGGTAGGGAATGCTTTAGTGTCCATGTATGCAAAGACTGGGCTCGTTTATAATGCGTACAATGTTTTTTGTGGCATAGCTGATAAGGATGTCATCTCATATAATGCGATGATTGCAGGTTTTGTCGAGAATGAGCTCCTGGAGGATGCGTTCTCATTGTTTCTTGGGATGATTGAAGGGCCAATTGTGCCTAATTATGTTACTCTCATGAGTGTTGTGCCTATATGTGCTGGTTTGGGTGGCATCGCTGGCTATAAATTTGGGAAAGAGATACATTGTTATGCGTTGAGACGGGGCGAGTTTGATGGGAATGTCATGGTCGTTAATTCACTTTTAAGCTTCTATTCAAGACTAGGGCGTGTAAGAGAATCAGAGTCGCTGTTTAGGAGCATGAAAGTTAAGGACATGGTTTCTTGGAATTCGGTTATTGCTGGCTATGCGTCGCAAGGCGAGCAGTTTAAAGCATTGAATGCCTTCCGTGAATCGATCCGTACGACAGTGTTGAGACCTGATTCTGTTTCTATTTTGAGCATACTTCCTGTTTGTACAGAGCTGTGTGACCTACGAATCGGTAAAGAGATTCATGGCTATGTTGTTCGAAACCCTACCCTACGTGAGAGCACATCAGTAGGTAATGCCCTGATAAACCTCTATTCAAAATGTGGCTCCATCGAAGCTGCATTCAACTCTTTTTCGCTCATCGCCCGAAAAGACGTCATATCTTGGAACACAATGCTCGACGCCCTCTCAGTAAATCTGCTCGAAAAGGAGTTTGTCGATACCTTATCTTCTCTGCTGATGGACAGAGCAATAAAGCCCGATGCAGTCACCATCTTGACTGTGGTTCAGTTCTGCGCTGCGTTTTCCAGGACAAGAAACCTCAAGGAAGTCCACGCACTTTCGCTGAAATCGAACGTTTTGCTCAACCAAAGCGAGCCCACGTTGGGAAACGCACTGCTCGACGCCTACGCCAAGTGCGGGAAAATGGGCTGTGCCTCGAAAATTTTCGAAATCTTGTCTGAAAAGAGGAACGTGGTCACATGCAACTCGATGATCTCTGGATATCTGAACTCGGGCAACTGCCTTGATGCCAATGCGATATTTCAGACAATGCCCGCAAAGGATCTCACGTCTTGGAACCTAATGGTGCGAGGCTTCGTCCTAAACGAACGCCCAGACGAGGCACTCAGCGTATTCCACGAGCTTCAACGCCATGTAAAGCCCGACCCAACGACTGTAATAAGCATCCTTCCAATATGCTCCCAAACTGCCTCAATCCAACGGCTGAGACAGTGCCATGCTTACGTTGTCAGGCACCACTTCGAAGATTCTCATCTAAAAGCTGCTATCTTGGATGCATACTCGAGGTGTGGGAGCATAAGCAGCGCCCACAAAATCTTCAACTCAACCCTTCGGAGAGATCTCGTCGTCTTCACAGCGATGATCGGAGGATTCGCAATGCATGGAATGGGGAAAGAAGCCATAGCCATCTTCGACCACATGCTAGAAAACAGCGTAGAGCCAGACGAAGTTGTAATAACCACCGTCCTATCTGCTTGCAGGCACGCTGGGCTCATCGAAGAGGGACTATCCATCTTCCATTCCTCGGGCAGATTAAAGCACCTTCGTATCAAACCGAGCATGGAGCACTACGCTTGCGTAGTGGACCTATTGGGCCGAGGCGGGCGAATCAGAGAAGGGCTTGAGTTCATCGCTCGAATGCCCGTTAGGGCAAATGCTAACGTGTGGGGGGCTCTGCTCGGCGCCTGCAAGGCACATCATGAGGTGGAGATGGGATACATTGTAGGAGAAAGGGTTTTGAAGTCTGAGGGTTATGATATTGGGAATTTTGTCGTTCTATCTAATTTGTACGCCGAAGGTGGTAATTGGGATGAGGTAGGCGAAACGAGGAGGTTGATGAAGGCGAGGGAGATGAAGAAGACGGCGGGGTGTAGTTGGATTGAAGTGGGCGGTTTGAGCAATGTGTTCGTTGCTGGTGATTTCTTGCATCCTTATAGGGAAGTTATTTATGGTGTCTTGATTCAGTTAGATAAGCAGATCAAAGAGATGTGTTGTATTAATGATGATTATGCACTTGAAAGAGATGGGTTTTCATGACAATTTTAAAAGATGACTTGGTGTTCTCTTCCTTTGAAATATTATGAAGGTATTGTGGGCTGAATCATCATTTTTTTATATGTAAATATAGAATAAAATACATATAGGTACCGGTTTGATTGAAAGTACATCATATACGAAACGTATTGTGGTAAATAATATATTGAAAAAAGATACGTAATGCTTACAGAGATATCCCATAACATATTTAAAAATGATGTACAAAACAAACACGATTTTATTCTACTAGGTACCTATACATAAAATTTATCTGACAAGAATTGAAGTTATATTTTTTTTTATGATTTTTGGGTATGTAAGTAAGTGTAGAGACATACATACTATTATACAATACACCCATTTGTAAATGCAAAAATGATTGTTACATATTATTTCGGGGCAAAAGCCTAAAATAGTCCCCGATGTTTACCCTGTGAACCAATTTAGTCCCCGATGTTCCGCGTGGACCAATTTAGTCCCCGATGTTATCGAAAATAACCAAATTGGTCACTTCCGTCAGTCCGACATCAATTTAGACGGAAATCCTATTTGCGACGGAATTAGCGACGGATATTCCGTCGCTAAATAAAAAAATTAAAAAAATGACAAATTAAGCATAAAAATGAGGAAAAATTCAAAAAAAGGAAAAAATTCAAAAATAGAGTAAAAAATTCAAAAAAACAAGAGAATATTACTAATACATTAAATAAAAAAGTAAATAATAATAAAAATAAAATAAAAACTATAATTAAAATAAAAAATGATAAATTAAACATTAAAAATTAGGAAAAATAAAAAAAAAAAGGAAAAAATTCAAAAAATAGAGTAAAAAATTCAAAAAACAAGAGAATATTACTAATAAATTAAATAAAAATAAATAAAATAAAAACCAAAATTAAAATAAAAATGATAAGTTAAACATTAAAAAAGAGGAAAAAAATCCAAAAAAATTCAAAAATCGAGTAAAAAAATCAGAAAAAACAAGAGAATATTACAAATAAATCAAATAAAAAAAAATTCGAGAACTGGAACGATTATGTCCTCATTAACTCGGCAGGGATGGTCTTCGTAAAACTTTAGAGGCATTTTTATCCTTAAATTTGCTTTTCCTTTTTATCTAATTTTTAATAAATAAATATATTTTTATTTTTTCATTTTTTAAATCTTAAATTTATATTTATCATTTTTTACTATAATTTTTGTTTTCTATTTTATTTTTATTATTATTTATTTTTTATTTAGTTTATTAGTAATATTCTCTTGTTTGTTTTTTTCAAATTTTTACTCTATTTTTTGATTTTTTTTTTGGATTTTTTCCTATTTTTAAATGTTTAACTTATCATTTTTATTTTAATATTGGTTTTTATTTTTAACATTATTTATTTTTTATTTAATTTATTAGTAATATTCTCTTTTTTTTGAATTTTTTACTCTATTTTTTGAATTTTTTTCCTTTTTTTGGATTTTTCCCTCATTTTTAATGTTTAATTTAGCATTTTTTATTTTATTTTTCTAATTATTTATTTTTTTATTAAATTTATTAGTAAATATCTCTTGTGTTTTTTTTTAAGTTTTTACTCTATTTTTTGAATTTTTTTCTTTTTTGGATTTTTTCCTCATTTTTAATGCTTAATTTATTATTTTTTTATTTTTTATTTAGCGAAATTCCGTCACAAATAGGATTTCCGTCTAAATTGACGTCGGATTGACGGAAGTGACCAATTTGGTTCATTTTCGATAACATCGGGGACTAAATTGATCCTCACGGAACATCGGGGACTAAATTGGTTCACAGGTTAAACATAGGGGACTATTTTAGGCATTTGCCCTATTATTTCGTTATTAATTCGTGGTAAAGTAAACGACACGCTTCTTCCTTGCAATGCAAGTCCTCCCCTTCGCTCACCTCTGATGCAGCGCAGTTCAGCTCTACAAAGCGTAATCGACTTTTTTTTTTTAAACTTTCCTGTTTCAAAACCCCAGAAAACAGAAAAGGAGAAAGGAGGAGAAAGTAAGGAAGAAACACAAATAGCATCCTTCTTATTTGCGAAGTTTAGAGAGAGAGACGATGGGCGATGGCGAGAGGGACGTGTTTAGCGTTAGAATTGTATCGATCGACTATTACACAACCCATCCCATCCCTGGCCTCGATTTTTGTTACAGTAATTTCCATGGTGAGTTCACTCATTTCATCCCTACCATTCGACATGCGTTCCTATTGCTCGATTCTGTAAGCTCTTCTCAACCAATTTGATAATTTGCTTCATCAGGTGGGAAAGTGAACCAAGTTCCGGTCATAAGGATATACGGTTCGACACCTGCCGGTCAAAAGACTTGTTTGCACGTTCATCGAGTATGCTATTTTATTTTCTGAGCTTTTACAGTTTGATAATGTTTCTCATTCTATTCCTATGATGTTTCTGTTTCCTAAAGCAATTTGCGTTTTTGCTCTAAAATTTCTATGATTACGTGTTAAGGCAATCCGTGACATTACTTAATGTTCTTCTTTCTGAAATATTCTTAGGCAAAAGTACTGTAGGAAATGCAGTTTGGTGCAGAAACTCATTTGGGATGTAGTTAATGTAGTCGTAATATATAGGTGTGGTAATTAGATTGCATTTCTTAAGTTTTTTTCCTCTGTTTGTCATAAGACATGATGGAACTTTTCTCAGTTTCCTATTGCATTTGATTGATATTTCACTCACTGGAGTTGATGAGAAGTAAAGGTGATAATGTTCACATTATTATTGAATTTATCCAGTTGTTGATTATTTTCCTCTCATGCCGTCCTTAGTTCTTGGTTTTCATAAAAAAAAATGTAGCCGTTATTGAGCTAGGAGAAGAGTTGCGGAAACCATGATTTGCACATGCATTTTATTCGTAGCTTCACTTCGCGAGCACTAGTGTAAGTGTTTTTACACTAAAGACGTGATTTGATGAATATACTTATGTTATTGCAGGTTTTGCCTTATCTTTACATTCCGTGCGCCGATCTTGGCCCCGTAAAAGATGATGAAGGTATATTCGTGCTACCATTGTTGTATGCATACAGCTAAGTTCTCGTATTTGGTAATAGACGTGACTGTTTCTTTTTCCTTTTGGGGATATCCGTGACTAGTAACTTTCAACATATAATTTATTCTGCAATCTGCATTGATTGCATGCTGTTTCTTTTTCCTTTTGTTGTTCAGCGGAATCTTTAAAACAAACCATTTGTCTTGCTCTTGAGAGGTCCCTAAAGGTATGACAATCAGAATCAGATCGCTTTTACTCCGCCTCTGTATACTAGTAGCATTCTCTAACATTTATTTTTTGACTTCCAATAGCTCAAAGGTAATGCTGGTTCAAAACGCCAGCACATCCATGGTTGTGATCTTGTCCATGCGAAGAAGTTTTATGGCTATCATTCTTCAGAGGAGCTATTCATGAAGATTTATTTGTATCCTCATGATTGGCCTTTTTTCCTCGTGTTTTCTTTCCTTAATCAATGATGTTGTTGGAAAAAGATAACTCTGAGACTCTTTTTCTTGTAGTTGATTAGTTACATATGTTTATGGATAGCTTAAAGACTACGATAAAACATGACTTTGTATCGAATGAATCAGTCCTAGAAATAAGTGATGTTACATTGTCTGCATGAGTTTCCTTTAATTGTTTTCTCTGTCATCTCTTAACTTATTAGCGAACTAATTTGCGAAAGAATTTATAATGATCTCCATGCATATGTAGAGGCATCGATGATATTGTGTCATAGTATCTCTTTTTCTCTGGTTCTTCAATAAATATTTTCTTGGAAAGTTTCTTGACACAAGGATCAGCTATCATCCACAGGACACTTCTCGAGCTTCCAACCTTCTTCTGGTAATATTTCATGGTTTCTGAAAATCGTTGTTTCCCTGACACTGGAGTTGAATATACTCGATTGTAATACTTTAGATTCTTTCTGAGTCCCAATCACACGAGCGCCAGATGGTTGAATTCTTTTATTATATACTTAGCATAATATTAACCAATGAAAGGCATTCAATGTATTTTGCGTTGTTACTAATATTATACACGGTTTTTTTTGTCATCTATTTAGGCGGGTGCTGTACTCGAGAAGATATTACAGCCTTATGAATCACATATACCGTTTATTCTTCAGTTCTTGGTAAGCTTATCTCTGCATGTAATATTCCCATTTTTCTAGCTATCATTGAATTTGATGTTGTCTTTATTTGTATTTTTACAGATTGACTACAATTTGTATGGCATGGGACATTTACATGTTTCGAAGGTGAAGTTTCGCCTTCCTCTTCCAGATATTTTTTCTCAGCGAAAAATGAAATACAATGGTGAATCGAGACCAGAAACAGAAGGTCAGCATTCCAATATTTTTCTTCAGAGCTTTAACTGGTATGGCGTATAATGTATTCATTTTTTTTTCCATCTAGGCAGATCCAAGTGGTAGTTCACGCATAAATATCTCAATTTGGACGTCTTCTACAATACCGGATGGTTGGTCTTGGCCCACTTCGTATCATTCATCAGAGCAAGAGTATTCATTCTCTAGACGCCAAAGCACGTGTGAGCTGGAAGGAGATGCGATAGTTGATGGTGCGTTTTTCTTACAAAGTTTTCTCTAGTAGATGTAGTTTATGTACTCTGTCTTATTCTTAAAGTCTCCTCACACAGATATCATGAACCAGAAACTTATATCAACTGATTATCTCTCACAATCCGAGTCCGACGTGAAAATGGTTCAGTCTTTAATACCAATATGGAAGGTTTGTTTTTATAAACCTCACACATTTCACCATGCATGCAGTGCGATATAGTAATTGGACCTGATATGTTCTTTTTTCTGGGACTTATGCTGTTTCAGGAAGAATATGAGAGGAGTGGAATATTTGAGGCCATGCCTCTCGATTCAAAGAAACCGAGCCCAGGAGATGTTTTACGTATTTTATCATATGGCGTTGATTTGGAAAAGATTGTTGAAGAGAAAGATTTTGCTGGAGGCGTCTCGCTGTTGACTCCAGGGGTTGACCATCGAAATCTAATAGATGCATCATTTCAGCATGTTAGTATGCTGGAGAACAGTGAGATTGGCGCACCCGTCGCACTGCAAATACCTGGAAGCTTGTCACCATCAAGTGCAAAAGTAATACACCATGTTCTATTTGATTAGTTTCTTGGCTTTTTTTTTCCCGGCGACTCTCATGTGACTTTATACCATACGACGCTCTCTTCATTAGTATAATATTTTGTCTCAAACATTGCTCACCAGGCACATGATGAAGATGCCCTGAGGCTTTTAAAGTGGCTTGCCTCGTCTCAAGCTGCTGAAGATATTAATTCTGATGACGAGCTCGCTCGTGATACCATTTTGAGCCCATTACTGCCTTCGAAAGACATCAACAAGGTACTTGAGAGAGCCAATGTAGATTACGAGAGTGAGTCTCAAAAGGAGTGCCAAGACATTCTCGATTCCGTTGACTTGCAAACCTCAGAAGAGTCAAAAGCGAGAAACTATATTCCTTTTGAGCATAATAATCAGTCTGCTTGCAAATCGTCGTTGACTAAGATTATACCTCAACTTGATGGCTCTAACGATGATCCGTTGTTAACTCCCTGCTCGAAATCTTCTTCTGAAACAGGCGATGGGGACACATTGTTACATGAGGAATCTAGTAAGTTGCCTGGATTAGATTCAGATACAGTTACTAAGCATAGGAAAGAAAAACCTGGATGGGGTCCTTTGCCCCTATCTGGTAAGTCTATGGATTCTTTGATTGATTGTCATGAAGTCAGGCCTTATGATCAATACAGAAATAAGAAAAAGCGTTCGGCAAATTCAGCAGGAAGTGAAGGGATATCTCTGCGTATTGTCAATAGTGACGAGAAATATACTGTCAATCGCAGAGAGGAAGATCCTGCTATTGCTGAATTCTCTACAAGAGACTTGATGAGGAGAAGAAGATCTCAACGAGCTGAACTCACTAGTTGTAGAAGTCCAGAAGAAGATGACAAAGCAGAATTACAATCGGATGCTCCATGTGAGAAAAGAGATCAAGGTTTTGATCCAATATCTGAGAATGATATTACACCCACTAAAGCTTTTGTTTCTGCGTTACACAACTCTCCAGTTGAAAATGATGGGACGAGATGTGATGAAACGAGTATGTGTTCTACTGTTGAAACATGCATAGAGGATCATAAATTTGAATCTACCAGCTTTAGGAAGGATTGCATGATGACGAAGAATCCTGAGAATCTTCGTCAAGTTGATACAATGTGTCAAGACACATGTGACACATCAGAAAAAGCAACAAAGGATGAAAAAACTTTGGAAGTAATTGTCATGCCCTGTTTTAGTGGACCACCAAAGATTGATTGCACTGATGAACCCTATTGTGAGGCTCCATCGTTGCCAGAAAAGGTGACAAATGTTGACAGAGACTTAACTCATGATGGAAGATTTCCTATGAGTAACTTCCGAAAAAAGGATGAAATCGAGTGCGGTAACATCGGGCATAGTGTGAGGTCTTGCGAAAACACTGCATCTGAAACAGTCATTTATCAGAAGGATGGGTCATGTTTATTTATGATTACCCCTGCATTGCCACCCCCATCTAGGGAATCTGTTGATAAATGGCTATCTTTTGCTACTTCAGTTGATAAAGTAGAATCCGAGAATTCAAGAGAACTCAGTAGCCAGCCTACTCAAGAATCAGCTTCACCATCCAGTGAACATAATGATTTGATCCAACCACCCGAGCGCAATGAACGGTGCTCTGACGTGGAAGTTAAACCTCTTAAGGAGACTAAGAAAAATGAATCAGCTGGTGATTATTCCCAAGATAAGTCTCAGATCTCTGGTCCTGAAGTAAGAACTAGGCAAACTCCATTGAGTCAAACTGGATTTCGTGATCCAGCTAGTACCGGTCAAGGGCAACAGCTAACACTGCTGAGCATTGAGGTTCAGGTGGAATCTAGAGGAGACTTAAGGCCCGACCCTCGTTTCGATGCTGTTAATATTATAGTTCTGGTTTTCCAGGAAGATGACGAATCTGTACTCGACGCGCATGTGCTTCTGCGCTGCAAAGGCAATCATATATCAAAAAACCTTGATGCTGTGTCTGGTTGCAAGATATTTATATGTACAGAAGAATTAGAAATGTTTGATCATTTCATTAAGTTGATTTGTGCTTCAGATCCAGACGTCGTGATGGGTTGGGATGTTCAGAGTGGTTCGATTGGATTTTTAGCTGAAAGGGCTGCTTATCTTGGCCTTATTTTGCTCAACAGCATCTCAAGGACACCTAAAGTCGCAGTTTCCTCTGAAGATTCAAAAACACCCGATGAAAAGTTGGTGAAAGAGATGGCTTCTGCATCCGTACCGGTCGAATCAGAGGGCATTGAAACTACGGTAATTGAGGACGAGTGGGGAAGAACACATGCAAGTGGTGTTCATGTAGGTGGCCGAATCGTGCTTAATGTGTGGAGGCTGATGCGAAATGAAGTTAGACTCAATATGTACACGATCGAAGCTGTAGCTGAGGCAGTTTTGAGGCAAAAAGTTCCATACATCCCGTGGAAGGTACTGAGAGAATGGTTTTCTAGTGGGCCTGAAAGAGCAAGGCATCGATCTATTCATTATACGTTAGAGAGGGCAAAGCTGAACTTGCAGATAATGAACAAACTTGATATGGTGAACCGAACATCTGAGCTTGCACGTGTGTTCGGCATCGACTTTTTCTCCGTTCTATCACGAGGCTCTCAGTTTCGTGTCGAATCGATGTTTCTGCGTCTTGCACATATGCAGAGGTATCTTGCTATTTCACCTGGAAATCAACAAGTTGCAAATCAGCCTGCAATGGAGTGCTTGCCTCTAGTTATGGAACCTGAATCTGGATTTTATCCCGACCCAGTCGTCGTTCTTGACTTTCAGTCACTTTACCCTTCTATGGTCATAGGTTACAACCTTTGTTATTGCACTTGCCTGGGAAATATTACACCCTCAAAGGCTGATACTCTTGGCGTTGTCACTCCTTACGAACTTGACCGAAAGATCATGCATGATTTGAGACATCGATTACTTGTTACTCCTAATGGGGTTGTCTATGTTCCTTCGAGTGTTAGGAAGGGGATATTACCTAGACTGTTAGAAGAGATATTGTCTACTAGAATCATGGTGAAACAAGCAATGAAAAGATTGTCTTCATCTCAGACTGTTCTTCACAGGATATTAAATTCTAGGCAGCTCGCGTTAAAGCTGATCGCTAATGTTACTTACGGATATACAGCGGCTGGTTTTAGCGGTCGAATGCCTTGTGCTGAGCTCGCCGATAGCATCGTGCAGTGCGGGCGCAGAACACTTGAAGCTGCTATCTCCTTCGTAAACACGAATGATAAATGGAAAGCTAGAGTTGTTTATGGTGACACTGATAGGTATGTATGTGTTATATTTCTTTGAAAAGTATCATCCCATAGTAGCTGTGTTTTTTTTTTTTTATAACATTTTTATCTCTGATTCTGAGGTCCGTTGCTTTTCCTATTGCAGTATGTTTGTGCTCCTTAAAGGACGTTCTGTAAAGGAAGCGTTTGAAATTGGTCGAGAAATCGCATCATCGATCACTGCAATGAACCCTGAACCAGTCACTTTAAAAATGGAAAAAGTTTACTACCCATGTTTCTTGCTTACGAAGAAACGATACGTCGGTTACAGTTACGAGAGCCCCGATCAGAAGACACCAACATTTGACGCTAAGGGTATCGAAACTGTACGAAGGGACACTTGTGGGGCTGTCTCTAAAATTATGGAGCACTCTCTAAGGCTCTTCTTCGAAAATAAAAGTATCGATGAGGTAATCTTTCCTAAACCCTCCTTTAAATAAAAACCATTGTCTGCTTCATACTTGTCCTGTCCTTATTTAGTCAATCGTTGAAGTACATCAGTTTATGGATTGACCTAAGCATGATTGTTTTTCTTTTCTTCTTTTTATTTTATTCGATTAGGTCAAAAGATACGTTCTACGTCAGTGGACGAAGATACTATCTAACAGAATCTCCATTCAGGACTTTGTCTTCGCCAAGGAGGTTCGTTTAGGGACTTACAGCGAGCAAGCCCATTCACTTCCACCGGCGGCAATCGTGGCCACCAAATCCATGAGGCTCGACCCACGGGCCGAACCGCGGTACGCAGAGCGGGTCCCATACGTGGTGGTCCACGGTGAACCTGGGGCCCGCCTGGCCGACATGGTAGTGGACCCACACGAACTCGTTTCCCTCAATTCCACGTTCAGACTAAACGATCTCTATTACATCAGAAAGCAGATAATCCCCGCCCTGCAGCGAGTGTTTGGGCTGGTAGGATGTGACTTGAATCAGTGGTTCCTCGAAATGCCTAAGCCTGGACGAGAATCCATAGTATCCAAACGAAACCCGCTCGCAACAGAGGCGCAGAAGAAGGCGAGGATCGACTATTATTACGCGTCGAAGAACTGCGTAGTGTGTGGTGAGTTGGTCGAGGGATCGAACGGTAATCATCTTTGCAGTAAATGTTGTAAGAACGAAGCCCTTGCTTGTTTGGTTCTGACGGGGAGGGCTTCGAAGCTTGAGAAAGAGATTCAGCATATTTCGGCGGTAAGTATCTTATCTGAAATTGTTTCGTTGTTTATTACGTCTTCTGGGAATGATGGGAGTTTTTTACTTACTCTTATAAGATATGCCTTAACTGTGGTGGTGGGGATTGGATTATCGAGAGTGGAACAAAGTGTACTTCGCTGGCATGTTCGGTCTTTTACGAGAGGGTAAAAGTTCAGAAAGAGCTGCAATCTGCGTCCGAGGTTGCTTCTTCTTTGGGTTATTACCCAACTTGCTCGGCTGAGTGGTTCTGATGAATGGTTTTGCTTTTAAGTTGTAATCACTTTGCTATAGCGTATATGTAATACGTATATGTATGATTTCTTGTATGTTTTTTTAAACGATAGGTTTTATTTCACAGGCCAGAAGATACATAGCCCAGATATAAACATCTGTTCCTCGTTTGACTCACAGGTGTAGAAATTTTAAACGGTGGTTTATTATACATGTTGATCTGTGTGTAGCATGTGAGTTTATGATAGTAATTCGAACTTTATAAACAAAACTTGCGGGTTATTATAAAATCATTAATCGCATTTTTATATCGACCAATTAGTTTTTTCTTTTTTTATAAATTTCAATAAGTTAGGTACTCCTAAAATCTATTCTATCATACTAGTATTTTTGGTACATTGTGTGCGCAATAAAATTAATTATTAGTTGATTATTTTAACGAGTGATATGTGGTATTTTTAAAGAGGGTGGTAGTTATTAAGAGGATTTGACTTGTTTACCCAATTAGGTATAATCCAACTCCATTTAAATTTTGTGCCATTACACTACCTCACTCATGTTAAAACACTAATCACCGTAATTACGTACAATTAAATTTATACTATGCCGTGTGTCATATATTATTAAAAGGAGTTGGGTTATAATGCATTTAAGCTACGTAGTTTAATAAGTTTTTTTGTGATTAATGCAGAAAAAAGTTATTCGTTAATTGACAGCCATTACAGTTTTTATTCACCAACGCTTTTTATAAAGAATATACATATTTAAATTTTTAATAGTAACTAATTAATGTATGATTTTTTTTATTTTTTAATAATAATTAATGTAGAAAAAAAATTGATTGGTCAATTGACAGAACAATTTATAGTTTTTATCCACCCATGCTCTTTATAAAAAGTATAGATTAACTGTGAAGAGAGGAGTGACTATAAACTTTGGTTTGTCAATTTAATCTTTTTCTTAAAAACAATATATTAATAAAATTGAAAAAATTACCCGGTGTATGTTGCTTTAAAATCCAAATTAGTATGCAATTTTATATCTCATTTTTATCCTTGCCTAAGATAAATTTTATATATTTATATTACATTTAAATTATATTTCTGTTACATATTTCAAATAAGGTTATTATGTTATATTTTTACATAATTCTATTAAATATTCAAATAAGATTATTATGAGTTATGACATATTTATATGTGCATAGATATTCGAGTGTGCAAAAAAATACTACTCCCTCTAAAAATAAGTCGTTTAAGGAAATTGAACAGGAATAAAATCAAATATCTATTCTTTTCTTCCATTAGTTAATTACTTTAATAAAGGGATAACTTTGAAATTTATTCAAGATATTCTTTTTTGGAAAGACTTTCTTTTAAAAACAAAAACAAATTTCTGAAACGATTTGCTTACATATCAGAGGGAGTAGTAATCATAAACCTACGTGGTAGGTAATCGCCTTTTCCGCTTTTCAATTTCCCGCGGGCTCTTACATTCCATCGGACGGCTTGGAATTCATAAATCGACGGTTCATATTAGCCTTACATTGACTCCACGCTCACGAAATAACAGACACTTCCCCCCAAATAAATTCCGCCGCTCACTCACAGCTAATTCTCCAGTCTCCATCACTACTGTTCATCAACGGGACTAGTTTCACCGATTCGATCGTCAAGGTTTGGTGTTTCTCTAATAAGTAGTTGATTTTCTGTTTTCTGGTTAGTCATCAGATCTTTTGCGATCCTTTTTTAGCTCTAAAATCATACCTGGATCGTACAAGATAAAGATTCTTCGGTTTTTGGCGAATCTTTTATGGAATTTACGTTGGGTCTTTGTTTATGTCTTCATATCTATGCGGGTTTAAAGTGATTTGAGTTCTGATATTGATCTTTTCGTGATCTATAATCCTTGTGCTCTCTTTGAATTGTATGAAGCTATGCTTTTGGCTGTTCTGAATGCTTTTTTATTATCCATGAATGCGTTTAACTGTAAAATTCTTGAGAAAAGATTTGAGCTTTTTTCTTACGAAAGCGAAAGGCTGCTGCAATGCCATGGGAAGGCAAGCTCCCGCCAAAGTTGAATTGTTAGCTCGTTGTCTTATACCTCTGCGTACTCTTGATTTTACAGCAATTTCTAGATCCCGTCAAAAATCAATGGCCATGCGAATTAGGTATATCTTATTTGTCCTTTTTTTCTTTGATTTATTTCGCATGTTGGGGTTAGTCTTGTTTTGGATATGGATCTGAAGAGAGACGAGCCTTACTTGTGCTACAGGACTTGACAAATGCTTACGGCTTCACAATTGTCTAAGGCTCTGTAAGTTAGATCAAGCTTATCGTTCCTCATCTTTGGTCTACGTAATTTTTACTGCATTACATGGTATTGCTGACAAGTTGTTTGACGAAATGCCACTGCGCCGTTGTTCTGCTGGTTTTAAATTGACAGGTATCTTCTTTTTGTTTACAGAAACTACACGAGTTTGGTTGGGCGACAGTTCCTGAGTTGCAATAAGAAGTTCCCATTTCGGAGCTCTTTGAGAAATTTTCATATGGAGCATTGTAAGAGAAGTGAATCAAGGGGTGCTTTAATTGTTCTTGAAGGTCTCGATCGATGTGGTAAGACTTCACAATGCGGGAAATTGGTTTCATACCTCGAAGGGCTGGGACATTTGGTAGAATTGTGGAGATTCCCAGACAGAAATACGGCTGTGGGACAGATGATCTCTTCATATCTTGCAAACAAATCGCAACTTGATGATCGTGCCGTCCATCTGTTGTTTAGTGCAAATCGCTGGGAAAAGAGGTGAATTTTGTTTGTGTTATCATGCACGATCATCACGTTTACTGGCATTACCTCTCCATGGATGATGAGTTTCTTGCCAACTTCCCACTAGCAAGTAGCAATTTACTTTTAGCATATGCTCGATTTTATTTTGTGATTTGCTGCTACGATTTGTATCAATTCATGCATATGATGATTTCTCCAATATCAGAACCCTTTGCATGCTACTTTTAATAAGAAATAACCTCTCAAAATACACATCTAAAGTTCCAATATTCTATGTAATTTTGATTCTTGTTTCAGAATGCTTATGGAATCGAAGCTGAGGAGTAAAACCACTCTGATTGTGGACCGTTATTCCTTCTCTGGAGTTGCATTCTCATCTGCTAAAGGGCTTGATCTCGAGTGGTGTAAGGTGGGACCGCATTTTTTTCTTTCATCCACAAACCTTAAATTTTAATTTTTTTTGGGTTTTTTTAACGCTTTATTTTTACTCCTTTTTTAGGCTCCCGAAGCAGGACTGCTTGCTCCTGATCTAGTGATATACCTCGACATAGCACCAGAGGTAAGTAGACGGTCTAAAGACGAGTTAATTATGTATAGTTAGTCTTTTATTGATCTTTTGTCAGTTATCTTAAGACTGATTTTTCGTCTAGCTCAGAATTCCTAATTGTTAAGTTACTCGCACATTTTCGGTTTGCTTCAGGGACTTGTTTCCATTGTTTCACCAAATCAGTAGCATTGCTTATATAATTTCCATCCAATCCAAGCCCATTTATTTATTATAGGCTCAATCATCTTATACGTTTTGACAATTTTCAGAAAGCTGCGGAGAGAGGAGGCTACGGAGGCGAACGCTATGAGCAGCTTGAATTCCAGAAAGAAGTCGCTCTGAAATATCGTACCCTTGCTGATACCACATGGAAGGTACTACTGCAAATAGCAAATATGAATGCTTCATTGCTCTTATTTAGAAGTTTTTCGCTGAAGCACTTAGATTATTATGTGCTGGTAATGACAATCTATTACGTCGGCCTAATTTGCTGGAATTTGATCTTTCAATAATAATGCAGTCAGTGGATGCAACTCTCCCCATCGAAGATGTTCAGACACTGCTGCAAGGATTCGTTAAGGAATGCGTACTCGACTGCCTCGATGGGAAGAAGCCACTCTTACAGCTCTGGGAAAAAAGTTAAATCATATCTCTACTTGAACAATATTTAACATACTCAAATCACTCGGTGCTCATTATCTTTATGATAAACTTAATCTGCTGTTAGCATATGCATTGTGTTTCTTCCCTTTTTCTTAACCATTCAAGCAAGTAGTAATAGATAGGTAAGAAGATGAGATATAGATCTGATAAACAAACAATTAAGTCGCACTTTTCCAGCCAAAACATACACAAAACAACAAGACAGAAAATCGAGTGTAATAATAATTTGAGACAAAGACATCATCACAGTTGTCTAAAGGGCTTCTCCAACACAGCAGAAAGGTAAACTTCATCCTTTGATTTGGGAGCAACAACCCACTTATGCTTCCTATACCTGAACTGCAAGAACATATACATGTAATCATCCAAATCTTTCCTCTTACAGAAGAACTTGTCTATCCAAACAATCCCGCCCGGCCTCAAAACCCTATCCCAGTCGAAAAGTATGAAATCCAAAAGCATCAGATCGATCCAACCGTCCATAAAACCCGTCGTGTGAATCAAATCCAGCGTGTTATCGAAGAACGGTAGCCTCTGATTCAGCGTAAGGTGCAAAGGCACCAATCCCCTCAAAGCAATCATCTCATTGAACGGAGCTCCCAAGTTCATCGCAGTCGAAACGATCGTAACGTTTTCCTCCCTCATCCTCGCAGCGAAAGTTCCCGTCCCAACTCCATAGTCGAGCCCAATTCTCACCTCCCCAGGCTTTACGCCGAGAACATCCTTAATCAAGAAATCTGCTGCAAGAGAAGTGTTGGTAACCCATTTAAGCTTCTCCTTCTCCATCTCGAAGCAATCCGTGCACTTTGTAAAGCCCCTCTTTGGATTCTTACTGCTCAAGCACTCGAAGTTTCTGCACTGATAGTTGCTCCACCTCACGTTCCTCCCGTCAGGCACCTTCCAAAGGGACTCGTTGATCGGATATGGCCTTAAGTACAGCTTCGAAGCCCTGGCAAGGCACCTCCGCCGGGGCAACGGGTCACACCCGCGGGTCATGAGCTTCTGGGCCAGGCTCCAATCGTCGTTGCAGTACGACCCGACATCGTAGTCCATGTACTGCTCAAGCTCCTTCTTCACAGAGGCGCAGGCGTGGCCTATGGTGTTGTAGACCTTCTCTGCTCCGTAGAAGTTGACCTTCCCAGCCCTGTTCGGCTTAGGGGTGATGTACTTCCTTATCTCCTCTGTCACGAAGGTGTTGATCAGTGGATCTTCGTTTAGGGTTTCGTTGGCTATTTTGGGCAGGCGAATCTGCCTCAGGGCAATGTGGGCGCTGTAGAGTGGGCGGATGACTTCGCTGTCCAGGAAATTTCTGAACTCTGACTTTGTAATGTTGGTTCTTTCCAGGTCTTGCTTGCCGTGTTTGTCCATTTGTTGAAGTGTCGATTCGAGCCTTACTTGCAAGGTTTCCATCTTTGTCAGCACTTCGTCGAAGCGTGCTTTTAAGGAGGCTATGATGTCGGCGGCGGAGGCTGAGTCGTCGGGGACGGCGGCGGCGGCGGCGGGCTTGAGTGATTGGTGGAACTGACGGCATAGCTCTTCGTTGTTTAGGAAAAAACCGGCGGAGTAGAATCTTGATAGGCTCGATATGCTCACGATTATTACGAGCCCGCCTAGGATGATTTGGATCCAACCTAGTATTTTGCCTAGCCTGCACTTACTGGGGAAGCACGTTTTCCCCATTGTCTTCTTTCAATAGGAGAACGAAGTTATAACAAGAACTAAAAAGAAAACAGAGCAATGGGTGCAGAAACAGAGCTCAATCTACAGGTACTTAGAAAACAGAGCAAGAATAGGTCATGGTCATACATGAAAGCTCCCTCTGTCGACTAAGAAACGTTGTAAGAGATAGAGATCGAGACTTTATATGATAGTCATTACATTACAGATGAAGATCCATGGACTGCGGGGAAAAAAAGTAGAGTTGTGAATGTCATTTGAAGACAAAGGGACTGAATTAAGAATTCATAAAGGAAAAAAAAAATGAGCCTTTGACAAATGGATGGGACCTGAGAATAGTTTAAAGGGCAAAATCGTAACTGCGTCACATGAATTTAAGCTTCCTTGTATTAGTTTGAGAATTAGAAGAGTATATGTACGAACACCAAGTCGTGCAAGACATTAAGTTAAGTCAACTCCATGATTGAATAATAATATTTTTACAAGTAACAGCTTCATGTTTGTTTGACAATGCAAGGTACATACAATGAGTTGAAGATAAAAAGCAAGCATGGAGTGGAACACAATTTCAGTTCAGACACGGGAAAGTCAAACAAACTTTGGTATATTGTAGTAACAGAAAAGTCTACGTTTTATTTAGGGGCAAGGGATCAACACGTTGAAATTGTTTTATTCATGTAAAGAATATATTAGCTAGCCAATTGATTAAGAACAAAGCAACGTGCGTAATATTCGTTTTGTTTTGCATTTCCTCGGTATATATTTAGGATGTGAATTACTATTCTATTCACTGTGATTGAGCAAGCAATTATATATATATATATATATATATATGATCACAATAATAAATAAATAGTTAAAACAATTCTCACAGAAGCAGAAAAACGACCACCACATGAATGATGAAGAAAGAACAAGAAACCAACGCAAGGGACGACAATGGATATGATCATCGGCAAATTCCAAAGATCGATTTGAGTTGAGAAACGAAAATGCTAGGTTTCAGAATTCACCTTTCGCCAACGCGCATCTCCAATTTCGGAAATCAAATCAGCATGATGACGCAGTCTTCGGACGACGGCGAACAGAGGTTAACGCCGTCAACGGCCGAGCAGTTCTCGCGTCTTCAGTCCGTTTTCCGACGGAGGCTCCTCAACGGCATCGGCGCCGCTTCTCTGTTGGCCGCCGGTGCGAATTTCGGCGGATTGACTAGCTTTGTGCTCGGATTTTCGCCGGAGACTGCTCGGAGCCTGAAGCTCGACGCTCTCTACCCCGTTGGAGGATACAGCAGATACGTTGACGAAACCCTAGGGTTTGGTAAGTAGGTAATTCTTCCAATTTCGGGCTTGTCGGCTACACACTTATCAATTACTTCACTTTGATTTATTAAATTTGAGGTTGGGTCCTAAAATCATTCGGCATTGATTCGAGATAACTTTTCGTGTATGGTTAAACCTCAATTTATGGAATGAGCATGGTTCGCCGTCGCGGATGCGGACGTCGATGCGGACACGAGCGATACGGATACGTTGCATTATCGCGGCGCGGTCGCGGGCGATACGCAATTTTTGTAAAAAAAAGTGTAAATTATATAAGTTTTTTGCAATTATACTAGATAATGTTTGTGAAAACGCAAAATATACATGATAAGGCTATATTACATATATTACAAAGTTTTTATGAATATTTATTCGATAAAGAGTGTCGTGGCGGTGCAAAGTAGTGTGTATGGCACGATAGTAGTGTCCCCTAGATACTCGGTTGTACTATTTGTAGGAGCATATCCGGAACTTTTTAATTGGAGGTCAATAATCTAAACTAGTCACGTGCACCCACGATGTGGGTGCAAGTTACAAAAAAGCAGTTATATTTTGTTATTTATTTTCATTTTAAATAGATAAATATGTGGAGTTTTTCTTTTCAGCGATTTTGATCAATAAATTGAACGTGGGACTGTATTTAAATAACTACCAAGTTGACTCAAATTTTTGGTGTAATTGATACACCAAATTGATTATAATTTGACAGTTTTTAAGTCTCACTCCCAATTAATAAAAGAGTATATATATATATATATATATTAGCATCAGTGATACAATCAAACCGTTCAATTATAAAAACACTAATACCTTTAGTTACTATTTTTGGTAATTATTAACTTACCTACCTTTAATTTAATAATAAATGAAATTTTCTTTTTAAATTATGAAATGATATTATAGTCAAGCATTTTGTTGCAAGAATACTAAGTATTTATTAAAATCATATATCTTGATATTATTATCAAAAAAATTGGTGTTGGGCTTTATAATCTATTAATAAATAAAGACTTTTAGCATTAACCGAAAAGCCCAATGGAAATAAGCCCAATAAATGTTAACCCTAGTTAAAGGAATTTCTCACGCTACACCTCAATCCTCATCATCGTCTTCCTCGTCTCATCTTTCCACAATTCTTTTTTCCTCAGTTTTTTACAGCTTTTCGGCCGCGACGGTCGAGATCTCGCCGCGGCGGCCGATATCTCGACCGCAACATTCGGACTCGGCCGAGTTCTCCCCGCGCCGCCGATATTTCTCCCGCGTCAGAGCCGGAACCGCACCAACCCGTATCTCTGGCGCGGGGAGGGCCGATCCCGTTACGTATCGGCCGCGACGGCCGATATCTCGCCGCGACGGCGAACCATGGGAATGAGTGAATGGATATCTCCTCTGTAACCATAGATAGTTCTCGAGTTAAGTGAAAGATCAAAACTTGTTTTCAATCAGTGCAGTATCAGGAATTCTGTAAAATCATTCTTACACCCCATTTAGTTTTAACAGCTTGACGCATATACAAATCTGTTCATAGCTTTTCGCCTGAAAGTTTAGAGTATATGAGTTCTTTTTTGGTTCTAACAGAGTTTATGTACCCCGAGAATTGGCTGGGAGACCAAACGTTACTGAACCGAGCAGCAGATAGAGCCAAGAAATCACTCGATCCTCCACCATTAAACAGCACTAAAAGGCCCCAAAGAAACATCATAGAGCCAGTGATTGCCTTCGGTCCACCATCTTCAAACGGAGAGCTAAACGTCAGCGTTATCGTCTCACAGGTCCCAATTGACTTCTCGTAAGTCAGATATACTTTACTAATAAAGCAGCATTGTACTTTTCTGTGTGTTCTAATCTCAATCTCGTCGTATCTTTTCTTGGGCCAAGGATTGAAGCATTTGGCGGAACCGAAGAGGTAGGAGAAGCCATTGTCCGAAATATTACAGGCAGGCGCAGCACGGATGTAAAAGGTAACTTGATAAGTTCGGTTATGAGGGAGGATGTTGAGAAAATGGTAAAGTACTATGAGATTGAGTTTGGCGTGGAGAGCCCTATTTTTAAGCGTCATAACTTGGCCGTGTGCTGCGCTCGAAAGGGACGATTGTTCACTTTGAACGCTCAGACGCCGGAATCTGCTTGGCTCCAAATGAAGACATGCTTGTATACAGTTGCTGATTCTTTCCGCTTGATCTGATGAGGTCTGAATATATATATATATATATATATATATATTAGCCAAACATATTTCAGTAAGTAATGGTTTAGAAAAGTGTTGAAAAACGAAATTGTAAGTTATTTTTTCTTGAAATGAAGCTATGAAAATATCGACCCTTTTTAACAAATCATATAGAAAGAATCCCTGCCAGAGGTTGTGTTTAGTTTGTGAAAATTTTAGTAGGGAAAAAAATGGAGAAAATGAAGATTAATTTTATTTTTGGTTGATCAAAGAAATAGATAAGGTTTTTACCAAAAAAAAAAAGAAATAGATAAGGAATATAAAAAAAAGTTTAAGTTAATACTTAAATTTAGAATTACAAATTTCGTCACCAAATAGTGGGGAAAACCTAAGAAACACTTCTTAGATTCATATACTCAATCAATTTTGTTTTCTTTTTCCTCTTACGTTTTCCCAAACCAAACACAGTGGGTAATTAAGGAGAATTGTCAAATTCTATTTGTGCATCGTCTTATAAACGACAGTTGAGATTCAGATTCGAATCGCGTGGTGTGGGGACTAAACTTTGTCGGAACTCCACTAGGAGGCAATTTTTATTTCTTTTCTTTTTTTCTTTCCTTATTTTTGTAGAATGTTAGAAGAGAGAGAGAGTCTTGTGAGCCCATCCATTGCCATACAATCCTCCTATTATCATGCCACCAATGAAGGGAAGAAGAACGAGAAACATGCAAAAACCTAAGATTTATTACATTGTTCTACATCTCTTACAATAAATAATACACCAAAACATAATAATAAAAAAAACACAATCGTCCCCAATCTTCGTTCACGAACAACTTCAAACACATCGATCGAACAAAAAAAAAAATGGAGTACAGGCCATTGAACATCACCTTAATGTCCGCCGAGGGCATAAAAGACGTAAACCTATTCTCCAAAATGGACGTTTACGCCTTGGTGGAGATCGCCGGCTACCCAAGGTCGAAGCAGAGGACGTTCGTGGACAAGAACTGTGGACAAAACCCTAAGTGGAACTTTAACATGGAATTTATAGTCGACGAGCCCTACCTCACAAAGCCAGGAATGTCCCTCGTCTTTCAGCTCAAGGCACTAAGCACCATTGGTAAGGATAAGGCGATTGGATCAGTCAACGTTCCTATTAACGATCTATACGAAAGCATCGTTTCTAATCCAAACAATAAGAAGGTCGTCGAGTATCAGGTTTCTACCGTCTCGGGCCGGGCTAAGGGGGCGTTGAAGTTTTCTTACCATTTCGGAGAAAAGTTCGCTCCTCAGGCTATTACGGAGGAGAAGAAGATGATGATGCAAGATCAGCCCGCTTTGGCCTATCCCGGAGGTAATTTACGGGGAAAATCATTATTACAATATTGATTGATTCGTGATTTTATGGTGGAGGTTTCATTGAAAGAGATTTAGTTATTTATCGCGGGCTTTTCTTGCATCTTTGATAGTTGTTGACGAACCTCATTCCAAGTCTTGGATTACTTTTGCATGATACATGATCAATGATGCAAGAACAGCCCGCTGTAGACAGCCCCAAAGGTAATTTTGCGCCGAAAAATTGAGATTTTCGGACTAAACATTACGTCGTAGTGAGACACTAACCGAATTGCGATATTAGTTCCTATATTGAAACAAGGTTTCTTACAGTATTATGTAAAAAAGATATGTTCTTTGTCAGGATATGCATGCCTGTCGGCATTGCTACCATTCTGATTTTTGGACCACATTTTTCGTTTTTTTTGTTACATATTACGTTGCGTGATGCAGGATCGACGATGCAAGAACAACCCTCTATGGCCTATCCCCAAGGTATAATTTACGGCAAAAAGTTTCAAATTTTGAAATTAGGGTTTCATCGTGCGATCAATCGAATTGTGGCATTAGTGTTTTTTTATACAACTTATAGAAATAAATTCATTTGCCAGTGATCGAGGATTAGCATTACTATCATTCTTGCATGTATTTGTGCATGTCTTAGTCTTTACCCTGCCCAATGTGGTATAACCCAACTCCACTCAAATTGTGACCAACAACATGATAAATAATTAAAACTGCACCACGTAACTAAGTTGGTGATTCTACCAACATTAAGATAGCGTGTAAGAGTGTCACCTGTCATAATTTGCGTGAAGTTGAGTTTATACCAAGTAGATAGGTCATAATTAGCTAGGCAAACCGTTTTTTTTTTAGGTTACGTTTGCTTTGGTGGACAAAACTAGAAAATGGGTTGCAGAATAATTATAAACTCATATCCTCATGTTCGGTAGTCTAGACGAAGCCTGTGAAAAGTAGAAAAGCCCGGTAATTTTGAATGGGCCCTTCTATAACTTATCCCAAATGGACCAATAGTATTAATTTGTCTTGGATTTTCTAATATGACTTTTTCTTGGGCTTGGACCTTTGTATTATATGGGCTACGAACCAAACATAGCCTCAATACATATCAACATGCTGACATCTAAGTACGTAAAATAATTTTACGTTGATGACATATAGGTGGATCGATGATGGGATACCCGCCGCCTTCCCAGCAATACTACCAACCACCGCCGCCGCCGGCGACAGCTTATAATCCCTACGCACAACCGCCGCCGGCGGCGGCCTATCCATACGCACAGCCGCCGATGTACGGTTACGGGGCGCACCACCACCATCCACAATCGGGCTACGGGTATCCCCAGCCCGGCCCGATGGGCTATCCAATGACTGCACATCATCACAATAAGCCCGGGAAGAATATGGGCGGTGCCGGGCTTGGAATGGCTTTAGGGGCGGGATTGCTCGGCGGGCTGCTCGTCGGGGAGATGGCGTCGGAGGTCGGCGAGGCCGCTGCCTACGCGGATGGGTTTGGAGATGTTATGGATGGTGGTGATTGGTGAATATAATATAATATATATTAATATATATATATATATATAGATATAGGATGAGCATTTCTTTATATTATGTTTTAACACTTTTCTTGTGTGTGTGTGACAAAGTGTACGTAGGTAGCTCTGAAACATATCCGTGTTTCGATGTGGGGTGGGATGGGGAAGTTGTTTGAAGTCATATAAAGACCATTTCTGTAATCAAAGGAGGTATACTTTTTCTTAAAGAAAAGTTATAAATCTCCATCCTGCATATCTAATCAGCATTGTTGATTTGACCTTTGGTCTGCGCTAGTTGGGGTTTTGTAATAACAACAATTCACATGGGTTTATGGGCATTGTTGGTAGGTCTGAGCTTTAACTCTAGTATTCTTACCAAGAAGCATAGTAATAACCTTTAACTCGAGAGCTTTAACACCAAGGGTTTGACCTGGTGGATAGGGTCACTAGGTTTGGGGTTCAAATCCTATTATGCTACGTTTGGATTGGGGGATTTCGATTTGAAATCCGAATTTCATTCAAATAACCCGTTTGGCAACCGCTCGGATTTGGATTTCGATTTCATCCAAATCCAAGGAGAATCCGAGCGCTTGTATTTTGATGGATTTGAAATTCGATCGGAAACGGTCCGTTTTCGAAATACCAAATCTTGCCGTGATTATTTTCTTAAATTATTATTATTATTATTATTGATAAACGATGAGTCGAGCCGACCCGCGAGCTCGACGAACGACGAGTCGAGTCGGCCGACGAGCTCGACGACATGAGTCAAGTCAACTCGCGAGCTCGACGAGCCCGCTCGAGCTCGACGACCGATGAGTCGAGCCGGCTTGCGAACTCGACGACCGATGAGTCAAGTCGGCTCGCGAACTCGATGAGCCTGCTCGAGCTCGATGACCGATGGCTCAAGCCGGCTCGAGAGCTCGAGGACATTTTGAAATTCGGATTTTCGAAATCCTAACGTTTGCCAAACGGTGGATTTGGATTTAAAATTTGGATTTCAGAATTCATAATTTCAAATCACGGATTTCAATTCAAATACATCAATCCAAACGCAACCTTAGGGACTTTGACTACCGTTTGTCGTATCTTATGGTGGGTGTCCCATGGGCCACGCTGAAAGTTGTGGTCGTCCCATAACCGACGATGGGGTCCATATTTGATTCAGACCGAACCTAGTCGAGAGTGTGAGGCCTGCGGTGGCATTATGTAAAGATACATATGATCGCAAAAATAAAACTCGAGCTTTATGTAAGCATGTTTTTGAGGTGCTTATAAGAATATAGTACAAAAGTGAGAGAATGATACTTGATAATTCGGGAAAAAAAAGGACCGGGCTCGTTGCAGAAAGCAAGCCCCCGTGCATTCTGCATATCGTTCCCGGCCCATAAGGTCATATCAACGGTCAACCCGATTCACCGCCTCGCAAAGTTGCTCCACCACTATGGCTTTTTGTTAGGATCGTGGACCGGGTGTTAGAAGGGGTTGAATAACACCGGTCACCATTTCGCTCTTTAGTGGGTTTTACGTCCGGTTAGACAGTGAAACCGGTTGGTTTCCAATCTTCAATCAAAGCCAAGTGCGGAATACTATCGTCTTTGATGGTGAACTATATGTACCGATTTGTATATGTAGGTGAATTGGGCCGATTTTGGTGTGTGAAGGTGGTTGATGCATTTTGTCGAGCACCTTGGATGTGGGTATTTGAGAGTGCGTGGGTATTTGGCCAAAACAATATAATTTTATGTGGATGCAGAGGTTCGACAGTCACAAATTTAAAAGAGAGTCGAGTTACATTTTACATTGAATAAAATTTTGTTGATTTCAGTTAGTATGCCATGCAGGATAGATCAAATGATCAACCAAATGGCTCTACACAAAGATATCAGTTCAATTCCACTTGGCTTAATTGATATCACAATATCTCTATGTACTTGGAACTGGAAACATGGACCAAGGAAGTTGAACCCACCTTGAGTTGGCGAGTTGAAGATGGGATTTGAGTGAGTGTGGACTATGTGTGGAGATACGATACATGGACAAAGAATAATAAAGTATGCATGCAATCCAAATTGGGTGTCGTTTTCTTTTTTCCTAGCCAATCCAAATTTTCGTGGGCAACAAACTACACATAAACCAAGTGGTGTGCATCAATTACCATCTCCCCACGAAAAACCAAGAATATCATACTACATAAAATGAAAAAATAAAATTAAACTCGAATCAGTTTTTTACCGCGAAAGCTCTTCAGCAAATTCCAACATATACAAGTCCTAAATTACTTGAAATCAATACAACCCTGCGTTCTTTCGTACATATGATTTTGAATGATAGAACAACAAAGTTACTACTAGTTGTGGTTTGACCACTTCGATAAGTTCTAAATGTGTTCATTGGCAGGTAATAACATATAAACTTTACGTGGCTGATATTAGAAAACATGGATACGTACGTAGGGCTGAGATTAGATTGAACTCCATCATCGTCCCATCTCTCTCTCCGTGTGTGCCGACTATCTTTTTAAGTGAAAGATCGGACAACTTTTTTCTTCTCCGAAAAAAAAAAAAAAATGGAACCTAGAACTCACAGCAAGCCCCATGCAGTATGCATACCATTCCCGGCCCAAGGCCACATAAACCCTATGCTCCGTCTAGCAAGGCTCCTCCACCACCATGGCTTTTACGTAACCTTCGTCAACACTGAGTACAACCACCGCCGCCTCGTCAGGTCCCACGGCGGGGCCGCCCTCGACGGCCGGCCGGGATTCGCCTTCGCGGCCATCCCCGACGGCCCCCCGCCATCCGACGAGGACGTCACGCAGGACGTGGAGTCGCTGTGCCGTTCCACCGAAACCGAATGCCTGGAGCCGTTCTGCGACCTCATCGAGGGGATAAATAAGAGCTCCTCCCCGCCGGTGAGTTGTATAGTGTCGGACGGTGTCATGGCCTTTACTCTGAAGGCCGCAGAGAGGTTTGAGTTGCCGGAGGTTTTGTTTTGGACCACCGGGGCGAATGGGGTCATGGGGTATGCAGTCTATCGGAAACTCATTGAAAAGGGATATGTGCCTCTAAAAGGTAATACTTCGTACTCCCCGGCCGTTTGGTTATAAGGTCAAAGATGAATTATCTATATTACGAAGCTTGAGATAATTTATCTAGCTCAGATTATTTATAGTGGGCATAGGGCTGGGGAAATATACCGAAATACCGATATATCGTCCTTATCGTATCGTAACGTACCGAAAATATCGAAAATTTTGGTATACCGAAGTTTTTGGTAAGGTATGATACCGTACCGAAAATTTTCGGTACGGTAAAGGTATGAAAATTTTAAAAAGTAGGTATACCGATTATACCGAAATACCGAAATACAAAATTTTTTAATATTTATATATATACACATACCTAGATATATTATATTATTTCAGAAAATATAAAATGGATAAAAATATTATAAGGATCTTCATAAATTTATTTAGCCCATAAATTATTAATTATACCCAACTCTGTGATTATGTGAAGTTCTTTGTCTTACTAATGAGACTGACTAAAATATATAAATTTTTTAAGGTTATTTTATGAATTAAAAATCTTTTTATTTTGAAAATTTGGTATTAGTAATCCATCTTATTGGGACCTAAGAAGTTTGAATTGACTAAAAAATTGAAAACAACAAATTAACGAGTTACGAGACATGCTTGGTAAAAACCCTCTGTGTGAATGGTATAGAAGGTATGATACCGATACCATACCGAAATTTCGGTGTGATACCGTATCGAAATTTAAGGTATACCGAATGGTATGGTATTGGTATGAATTTTTTCGATACCGAAATTTCGGTACGGTATACGGTATCACAGTTTTGGTACGGTATACCGTACCGAACCACCCCTAAGTGGGCATGTGGTCTAATAGCGGACTGGAATATTAAAACACGAGCAGGAACTGAATAAATCAAACACAAAAATAAAGTATGTCTTTACTCCAATGGGACTCTATCTAACACTAATATTGTGTTGATTAGCAGAAATACTCTAGATGTAGAGTACACACAATATTCAACACAAAAATTGTGTTGTTCTTTCTATTATATAATTTATTTAATAAAAATATTTTAATTATATTTAAATATTTGATATTCATATAATAATAAAGTAAAAATAATATTAATTCTTTTTATTTATTTATATTTTTGTTTTAGTTTAATAAATGCTAAGTTTGTAAATTATAATTTTATTGACTTTTTAGTTATTATAATATAAAGTTTAATATAGGAATTTGATTTTTAGAGTAGAAAATAGAGTTAATGGTGTTGGAGTGAAAATTCGTATATAAAATAGAGTTTATGAGTTGGAGTAAAAGCACTGTAGCAGCTGTAATATTGTGCAGACTTAACTGTATTTTTACGATGCCGGTTGGAGATGCTCTAAGTGACTTATTATATTGGACAAAAAAAAAACGCCCTGCAATACAATACGTATATGCCCCCTTGGTTTTTCATATAGTAAAACTAACTTTTTATGCAGAAACGAGTCAACTGACCGACGGCTATCTGGACACGGTCGTCGACTGGATCCCGGGTATGAGGAACATTCGACTGAAAGACATCCCGACTTTCATACGAACAACAGATCCAGAGGACTTCGTGCTCAACTTCGCCATACGAGAAATCGACGCCATCCCCAGAGCCCGAGCCCTGATCATCAACACGTTCGATGAGTTAGAACGAGACGTCCTCGACGAGCTCTCGAAAATGTACCCGCGAGTCTACACCCTTGGGCCCATACAGTTGCTCGAAAACAACATAGTACGAGACAAAAGCATCAAGAAACTGAACTCCAGCCTATGGAAGCCAGACACCGAATGCATAGGATGGCTCGACACGGAGGAGCCCGAGTCGGTGATCTACGTGAATTTCGGGAGCGTTGCCGTACTCACTCCGAGCCAGCTCGTGGAGCTCGCATGGGGTTTGGCGAATAGCGAGAAGCCGTTCCTATGGGTCATAAGGCCCGACGTGGTGTGCGGGGAAAAGTCGGTTTTGCCCCCGGAGTTTGTCTCCGACACCAAAGATCGGGCCATGATGGTCGAGTGGTGCCCGCAAGAGCAAGTATTGGTGCACCGATCGGTCGGCGCGTTTTTGACGCACTGTGGGAGGAATTCGACTATAGAGAGCATTGTGGGCGGTAAGCCAATGATATGCTGGCCTTTCTTCGCGGATCAACAGATGAATTGCAGGTATAACTGCGTCGAGTGGGGAATTGGGGTTGAGATAGACGGTGATGTGAGGAGAGACGACGTCGAAACGATGGTAAGGAAGACGATGGATGGTGAAAAGGGGAAGAAGATGAGGGAAAAATCAAAGTATTGGAAGAGCAAAGCCGAGGAAGCTGCTAGCGTCGGAGGGACATCGTACGTGAATTTGGAGAAGATGATTGAGGAGGTGCTTTTGAAATGAGGGTGGAAGTTTCTTTCCTATGGGGTCACATTTGTCACAATGCATGTTTATGTAATAAATTCCAAAACCATTGTTGTTCAAGACATTACATTGATGCATAAATGCCCTAAACATCTGAGCACCGTTTGGATGGTGAGAATATGGACACATGGTAACTCAACTTAGAAACCAAGTGATGAATAAGTACCTCGCAAATCAGATTTGTAAGTACTTACATATCAGGTTTTGCTTCTTCAGGGATCACAGTCAAGGTTGTAGTAATGTTGTTTGGCCTTTTCACTACGACCTTTAGAGGTTTTCCTATCTGGTCTCCCATAATCTCAATTACCTTAAAAGACAACAGCGCAGCTAATTCAGTACAATTGGTAAAATAATCAGCTAGCATGAAACAGAAAAGAAAGAAATAATGCCGCATGTTAAATCATTGCAACAACATCATTCATGATAGAGTGTGTTTCGTGTGTGAGTGTGTGGGCGCAACACTTGAAGAGTGTCATGTAATGAAAACCATTCCATGCTTTTAATCAATCTACGGGAAAAGTACAGGGAAAATTATTACCTCCTTAGTGGTTTCGATGGGTTTTCCCCCAAATTCAACTACGATGTCTCCTAGGCGAAACCCGGCATGATCAGCTGGCGACCCAGGTGAGACCTGAGATAGAGGAGAACACAATCATCATTTCTACATATTGATATGGATTCATATTCCCCGCCAAAAAGTCAACTATACCATAAAATTAAACAATAAAAACAGCCCAAGAAGGAAAAAGAATCATACCATGGGCACAAGGACACCTTTCCTTATATCTGGAAATTTGGCATATCTTTCCTTAAGATGTGCAACAACCATCTCGTTGAGATCAATCATTTTCAGACCGAGCCAAGGTCGGACAACTCTTCTGCATAAAATTAGTAAAGGTCGAAATCGTTGATGTGAAATATGATATCTTCCACGAGGTATAAAACTTAGAAAAGAATCAGGTCGGCCATACTTATAAATTGAACTATGCGCTGTCCAAATAGAGATTGTTTGGTAGTGGTGGATCGAGCCTTTGTAGTGTATAAACATATGCGTGAAAAAAAAGACAAAGCAAGCATCTTTTCAGGTAAACTAAGATCATACCCAGAAGTTTTAAAGTGCTCTATTATCTTAATAACAGAATCGATAGGTACAGCAAAGTTCAATCCATCGGCACCGTATACTTTCAATATGCTGAGACCCATAACCTCTCCGTCAACATTGACAAGGGGTCCACCAGAATTACCCTGCATAACACGGCGAAAGAAAATGCTTTCATCTGCTTAGATAATAAATAGCTCTTAAGCAAGAAACACGGCAACAACCAAAGGTTGTTGATTATGTAGAAACATGTCACATTGGATCAATTAAAGAAGACAATCATATGTTAGTTGATGCAGAATGAAATTATTTTACATCTGGAGTTTTACTTGATTAATTGCACAATCAGTCTGCAAATACTCCCTCTGCATGCCTCCGAGGCCCAAGTCACTACTTTTACGATCGACACAACTAATATAGAGAAGTGAACAAAAACAAAAAAGATAAGTGCGAGTATGAAACAGAGCATCAACCACAGTTTAATGTGAATTATAAGATCTATGAAAATTCAAAATACCTGATAATCCCTGCAGTTATTGTATTTTGCAATGACAGAGGGCAACCCATGGCTACCACCCAATCACCGGGCCGAAGCTTACTCGAAGTCCCCAATTTAGCCGTCGGAAGTGGAGTTTTTGAATTAATCTTCACTATCGCTACATCGGAATGTAAATCAAAATTTATTACTGTCCCCTCATATGACCGGCCATCTTGAAGGGTTACTTCAACCTAGGATAGTGATAATTGAATCATAAAGACACTCAATTGAGCAACCGCAATGAACATGTGCTATCTGTGATATATAATGTGGGCTAACGCTACGCAGAAACATAAAAGATTGTTGAATAACAGACCTTTCCCATAGATGTGGACCTCAACCCTTGAAAATCAACCACCACATGTGCACAAGTCAAGATGGTACCATCCTCGTTAATGATTGTTCCTGAACCAATGCTTCTACCAGTAGCGATACCATGAAAACCTACAGAATTGAGCCAATAAGATTATGAGAAGTCCAACTTATTACACAACATTCATATGAAATGTAACGGGATATGGAAAGACATACTTAGCGGCACAGCCAGATTAACAACAGCAGGACCGGTCTTAGCAGCTACATTTGCAATAGTGTCTCGGCCAAAACACGAGCATGAGTGTTTAGGGCTATCTCCAGCATCTCCTAAAGCTCCTTTAGCTACCTTCGGATCAATGCCAGCATCAGCTGCTGAAAATGGATGATGAAGACCTGCATAAACCATGATATTAATTGTGTTATGCAGAAAAAAAAAACAGGGGATGTGCAAGAAAGACCAACAAAACATATGGTGATGATGATGATGGGAATCTACCATCTCCAGAATTGCTTGAATGAGCAAACACAAAATCACGCCATCTACTTTCGTGCAAAGCTCCCAATGGAAGATTGAAGGAATCACAAAAGGTTGAAGCAGCTGAAATTGAAACCGATGTATCTGCAGAGAGAAAATAAACAAGAGCAAAGAACAGTGAGAAACTACCCATACCTTTCTACACTGCTACGATTTGCAATTCCACATATTACTTCTCTAATGCATTTGCCTCAATTATAAAGCTGATTACAAATGGTCAACTGGTGGCGATAGGGGGTGATCACAACATCTTCCAACAGTCAACACACTTGAAATAGATCGAATGCACCATTATGAACGACGATTGAAAATAAAAATAAGAGGTCTTACCATGATCCGAGTTGGCAACACAAAATGCTCCCGAGCCAGCTGCCGCAAGGGCCGCCGCTCGTACGAGAGAGATTTTGCTCGTCAATTTTATCTGCAAACACATGCAAACACCATATTACGTTCTCTTTCTGCTAGGAATTTTATCGAACGACCAAAAGGCGCAGCTCATTAAGCAAGTTAACGTCAAGTATAGCAAACACAAGGGAAAACATAAATTAGCTTACCAAAAGATGCATCGAATCCAAAGCAGATTTCGGTTCTGAACTTGGCTTCTTTACTCAAATTACTGAGCTGATGAGATTACTTTCTGTTACTCCAAAACTGTGTTCTACGGAGTTCGTTAAACAATAGATGACTCAACGTTATTAGTTGTACGATATATGCATAAATTTTGAGGTGGGCCCATATTTGGGCCAGGCCCATCTGAAATAGATTAGTACCAAATATCTATTCTATATCTCTCTTGGCAAGTAACATTTACAGCCACGTCATTCATGGGCCCACAATCGGTCGATATCCATTCCTAATAAGCTGCGAAGTTACTATCATACCCCTGAGTTCGAACCCTTGAACGCTGCTTCTTCAATCTTCACTGCACTTCAGTGCCACGCAAGCCAGCTCTCCCTCTCGGCGAGCAAATCCTTTGATCGAAGAGCAAAAATTCTTGCATCTGATCGAAAATCGAGATCGTATATTCTGCAATTTGATTACCAATTCGTCACACGTACAAAGAAGATGGTGCTGCCTCGTTCGATTGATCGCAGAGGGGACTTGTTAGCTGACGGCGCAAAGTCGCTTCAGCTTCGGCTGAGGGAGCGTTTGAGAGTCGTATCCGTTGATTACAGCCGACTCCGTGGGTTTTCGACGATCTCAGCTGCTGTAGGAGGCGGAGGATTCTTCTCGCCGACCGTTCAGAGGTGGCTCGATCGCTTTTCTGAGTTCCGTAGTGGATCTCTGCGCTCCACCTCCACTTTTTATCGGAAAAAAGGTTATTTACTATTTTTTTGATTTCTACAAAAAGTAACATACACTGACGTTCGTTATGCTTGCTATGTGACCAATGCACTCTGTTTGGATATGTATATAGGTTTAATTCTTGGTTATTGCTCATCTTTTTAGTTTCACTTCTTTGTGCGTGATCAATGCAGCATGTCACAGTGTTTTGTATGCTTGCTATGCTATTTACGGTGGAAAATGATAAATTTAATGTGTATAGATTGAGTTCTCCTCTGGGTTCCCTTTTCTCATGGAGAATCTACTTCTTATATAGTTTGATATGTTAATGACGGTCCGTTAAAAAATTAACATAGCTCCACTAAATGTGTATCCTTGTTTTTTTTTTGTAATACAGTGAGTAAAGATATTGACGTGGAAAATGATTCGGTCTTGACTCGTATGCTCCAAGCTATTGCAGTTCCCGTTATTGGAAATGTATGCCATGTGTTTATGCATGGACTCAACCGTGTTCAGGTAAGTAAGCTGTTCTTTCTTCGCTTTGCAGCTCAAGGTATCAGGATACGTAGCACAAATTTCTATTTCGTCTGTAGATATTTGGCGCCGAGAAGCTTCAAGATGTCCTTCTGAACAGGCCAGAGAACAGGGCTCTGATTACGGTATCCACACGTTTATTAATGAAATAACGAATATCCAGCAGTTGACACGACATAGATGATTATTTTGTTTAATCGTAAATGAAATGATATATATATTAGGTTAGCAATCATGTTGCAGCTATGGACGATCCTCTTGTTATTGCTGCTCTTCTTCCTCCAAGTATGCTGTTCAATGCACACGGTTTGAGATGGACGCTGTGTGCGTCCGATCGGTGCTTCAAGAATCCAGTCACATCTGCATTCTTTAAGCATGTGAAAGTTCTCCCAGTTTCTCGTGGGGATGGGATATATCAGAAGGTTTTTGATGACTAGCTTCTGTGCACCCAATCGAACTTTTGGTTTACGTAGTGTTACAATCTTCCAGTGTTTCATTATTGGATGTCGCTAAATAAGCAGGGAATGGACTTGGCTATCTCCAAGTTGAACCGTGGTGGGTGGGTCCACATATTTCCCGAAGGAAGTCGCTCTAGAGATGGTGGGAGAACTGTTGGATCTGCCAAAAGGGGCATTGGCAGGTGTGCTTTACTTACCTAGTAACTGTAATAAAAACTTCTTAAAATATATGCCACACTGTATAACATTAAACTCTGCCTCTAAGATAGGATCTCTTAGTCCTTTTTAGTTTTTACGCTCTACATCAGATGGAAGTTATATAACTGTGGCTGCTTGTGATTTTCACAGATTAGTTTTGGATGCTGACAATCTACCAATAGTTATCCCATTTGTACACACTGGTATGCAAGAGGTCATGCCTGTAGGGTCCACATTTCCAAGGATCGGAAAGACGGTATTAACGCCATCTCTTCAGTCCTTGGTATCTCGGGTTAATTTCATTTTACAAGAAAGATATAATCTTTACACATCTTATATCATTAATAAAAAGGTCTATTTCATTTCACCTCATCGTCAATTAGTTTCTGTTAATTTTCAGGTCACAATACTCGTGGGGGATCCCATTACCTTTGACGATTTGATCAACACAGACCCAAAATCAAGAGGAGATCTCTACGATATGGTCTCTAATAGGATAGGCGGTCAACTGAAGAAGATGAAGCAACAAGTCGACGAACTAAGTGCTTACTGGGATCACTTCACAAGGAATGGCCATTTTCCCGAGCCCATTGTAATAAAAGATCAATGTTACAAAGAAGGAGAAGAAGAAGAAGAAGGCACTGAAAAGCATTGGTATGGAGTTCGTAGTAGACTTGACGGTGAAGGTGGTTTCTCGTCGAGGATAAGAAGTTGCATGGATCGGACTGAGTTTATGCTCTTCTCTGCAAGAGGTTTGTTTCGTAATTACCGTTCAAATAACGAAAGCTTGGAAGGAGTTGGTATTGTTAGTCCTTTGAAGGTTTGGAATAGGCTTCGCAAGTCCTTGTCTGAAGGAGGTCATCACTTAGTGCCTCACTATGTACCCATGCAATGAAATGGTTTTTTCTTTTTTTTTTTTGTAGGTTTAGGCTCTGTTTGGTACCAAAAAAGGTTGACGTCTTTTCTGATAATGGAGAATATATAATTTACGTTTGAGGTTTGCTTCTTATAGCATCTCCAAACTATACTTTATTTTGTGTGTTTCCACTCCAATGGGCTTGATATTTAACGCCAACATTGTGTTAATGAGCAAAGATACTCTAATTGTAGAGTTCGCATAATTTTCAACATAAAAATAGAGTTGTGGTTCTATTTATTTGTAATCATAAATCTTATAATACTAAAAGTAAATATAATATTAATTTTCTTTTATTTATTGATATTTTTCTTTTAATTTAATAAAATAATGAATTATATGCTAATTATAAATTTTTAAATATTAATAATTATAAAATATTGACATTTTTATCATTATAATATAAAGTTTAATAAGTCAATTATGATAGTAATAAATAGGTATTTGAATTGTAGTGTAAAAATTAGAGTTAATGAGTTGAAGTAAAAATTAGTGTAGAAAAGAGAATTTATGGGTTGGAGTAAAAGCACGATAGCAGTTGTATAATTTTGTAAACTTAACTGGATATTTATATTGTGGGTTGGAGATGTTATTGAGCAGCATCGACTCATTTAAGCAGACAAGCAGAATTGATAAGAATATGATTCTTGTGCCTAAAACGATATTAGAAGCTCAATCCTATATTTGGACTCGGCCAATTTCTATAGTTTGGGCATGTTAGGCCCAATGTCATTATTTTTACACATAATTTTTAAATATAAAAGTAAAAAAATAATGTATAATGGTATGAGTACAATAAATGAAAAAATTAGAAGATATATTAGAAGTATTCTATTAATCAAATTACAAATAGAAGGACTAAATTATAAATAAGTTGACAAACCAAATTTGGCAGTTTTATAGCCACCCTAGACCAATTATATAAGAGTATAGATAATAAAATATATTATTATTATTATTATTATTATTATTGTTATTGTTGTTATTATTATTATCATTATCATTATTATATTATAAAAGGAATTGGCAATTTGGCATAACACATGAACATTATCAACTCGTACACGTAAAATGGCTATACCTATTAAAGCAAGGTTAAGCAACACCTATCTATAAGCATATGATATAATACTATATCGTGGGGTCTTTTCATTTTGTTTTCTTAGATTGATTGTGTCGGCTATTCAATCTTATACATGTCTATATATCACTATCATATTAGGGAAATCATGATATATCATGCAATGTATATTTAGCTATGTTGTGTGCAAAAAATTTAAGATAATTTACGTTACATATTATATTTATATAATTTTCTTCGCAAATTAAATATTTTATTTGTACCCACTCGCTTTACATTTTACAACAATTTAGGTTAAGAGAATATGTATGAAAAATGTTAGGTTAGGCGAAATATTATTGAAATAGGGAATGTCGACTTAAACCATAAAAAATATGGCCACGTTCCACGCCTTTATATAGCGAAATTGAATTGAAATTTATATATAGTTTGATATTTCACTCGCTTACGTCTTCGTTCAATTATGGGAAAGAGTTTGATATTCCATTTCGATCGCTTCCACTCAAATACGGAAAAGCAAGATAAATATCTTAATCCAACCGACATTATAATTTCCAATCAGTCACAAATATTTAAGAAAATATGGAAGGTTTAGGTTTTAAGAAACTACATACATCTAGAATATTCATGCATGGGCTTCTCTAAAAAGTTCCAAATCATAATTCGCAGATTGAATCTTGTAACCACGATGTTTTTATTGCTTATGTTTCATTTACATCTTATGATTAACCATTGGAACGTTGAAGATAAAGTGCATCTGTCACAAGATGTATGCAATCTAGTACATGAAATATAATGACTCTTTTGAAAGTTTAGAGGACCATAAAGCCCGTGAAAATAAGTGACAGATCATATTGTCAAGAAGATTGAGTGCAGAGTGTGCTGTGTAGTGAGGATCTAAATGTACGTTTAAATGTATTTTAGATAGCTTTTGTATTTTAGATGTAGACAGGGACCAAAAGATAAAACAGCTCTATGTATAAAGCCTCTGTACAGAACCCTGCGATGTATTCATTCATTATGTTCTAGTGGAAATATCTTTGGATTAACAATTCTTAAGATGGTATCAGAGCAACACGCTCCCTAAAAGTCAAAATACAGAAATTAGGTCAAGATCGAACTGACAAAGTGAGACGCCATGGCTGAGAACGAACCAAACAAAGAACAAGGATCGAAGAAGGAATCAACAATGAATTTCAACGATCCACTCTATCTGCATCCGTCCGACACACCTAACCTTGATCTCGTCACTGAAGTCTTGAAAGGAGGTGAAAACTACAAGATATGGAGCAGAGAAATGAAGGTATCACTTGAGGCAAAGAACAAACTAGGTTTCATCGATGGAACATGTCAAGAACCGAAGAATGATCAGACGATGATTGCACAGTGGAAGAGATGCAACGCCTTGGTGAGATCATGGATCCATCGCTCGCTGTCACGAGAATTGATCCAAGGCGTGATATACTGTGAATCGGCGCACTTGATTTGGAAGGATCTTAAGGAACGCTTTGACAAGATTAACGGCGCAAGACTCTTTTCACTGTACCATCAGATCAACACCATGACGCAAGGATCGAGTTCTGTCAGTGAGTATTACTCAAGATTAAGAGAGCTATGGGATGAATACGATAGCATGATTCCATCTCCGTCAAGCACTGTGTCAAAGGAATACACGGAGTTCTGTGATCAGCTAAAGATGATGCAATTCTTGATGGGGCTCAACGATGTATATGCCAACATGAGATCACAGATTCTCATGATGTTTCCTCTACCTACTCACAGGCAAGTTTTTTCAATGGTATGTAATGAAGAGGGGCAGAGGAGCATCGTTATGCAAGGACACAGTATTGAGTCTGCCTCAATAGCCTTGCAATCTAGTGCAAGCCAAAACAAAGGTGAAGTGCTCGCTAGGATGATTCGTTGGTGTGATCACTGTAACACTGGAGGACACACGAGAGAGAACTGCTTCAAGATCCATGGTTACCCTCAAGAATTCAATAGAGGGGGAAGAAGAGGATCTAGAGGCAGAGGTCAAAGAGGAAGATTCAGCTTCCAAGGACCAGGCAGGAACTTTGGACACCAGTGGACTGACCTCAGGGCAAACACAACTACATTCAACACACCAAGCAGTGCACAAGGCATGGGAGTGAACATTGGAGGATCAATCATGCCTCAACTAACACCAAGTCAGTATCAACATCTAATGTCAATCTTGGGCGAAGCACAAAAGGAGGAGCATATAGCTGCCCTAACATCAGCCAGCCAGTCAGGTAAGGGTTCAGGTATGAATCCTCCTCAATCTTTGGGCTGTTGGATTATAGACACAGGTGCGAATAAGCACATGATTTCGGATGAAACTTTATATGACTTAGGTTCTATTACACAGAATCATGGTCTGTATGTGAGATTACCAAATGGTGATCTTAATCGAATATCTAAGTGTGGCACAGTGACCCTAAATGGTGACTTGAAGCTTCATGATGTGCTATTTGTGCCGAACTTTAAACACAACTTGCTTTCAGTCTCTAGACTATCTAATGAGGCCAATGTTCATGTGACTTTCTACCCTCATTTTTGCCTCATCCAGGAGACTTGGACTGGCAAGATAAGGGGGATTGGTAAGAACAAGAATGGACTCTATTACTTGGATAGGACAGGAGATGAATCTGCCATTATAGGATTTAATCTTGATGTAAGAGACCATGGTAGTGTAAAAGGAGTATGTCATGATGTAATAAATAAGGCAGATAGTAATAAAATTTCTCTCTGGCATAAGAGATTTGGTCACATGTCTTTCAAAAGGTTTGATTTCCTGCCTCAATTAAATCTGAAACTGCTAGAAAATCATGTATATTGCCCTGTATGTCCTCTTGCTAAGCATGCCAGAACTGCGTTTCCAAATAGGACTAATTTTACTACTTCTATAATGGAGCTATTACATGTTGATGTTTGGGGCCCGTATAGGGAGCCAACTTACAATAATGAGAGATATTTTTTGACTATTGTTGATGATCATTCTAGGGCAACGTGGGGTTTTCTCATGAAAAGCAAATCAGAGGTGTTTAGTTACATTAAGCAGTACTTGGTATATGCTCAAAATCAGTTCTTGTGCAAAGTTAAAATTATTAGGACTGACAATGCATTAGAGTTTCTTAGTAGGGATTGTAAGAACTTGTTTGAATCATTAGGCATTGTGCATCAAAGCTCTTGTTCCTACACACCACAACAAAATGGTGTGGTGGAACGAAAGCATAGGCATATACTAGATGTAGCCCGAGCTTTAAAGTTTCAATCACATGTGCCTATTAAATATTGGGGTGAATGCATTAGGACTGCCATATATCAAATAAACAGGACACCAACTCCTTTATTACAAGGGAAGACTCCTTTTTCAGTCCTATATGGTAAGGATCCTGATATACAGCACTTAAAGGTATTTGGTTGCCTATGCTATGCCAAAATATTACCTCAGCATGATAAATTTCAGAAGAGATCTAAGCCATGCGTATTTATGGGCTATGCTGCTAATCAGAAAGCCTATAAACTGCTTGACTTAGATACACTGAACTTTACAACTTCGAGGGATGTAGTTTTCTATGAAGATAGATTTCCATTTTACATGCCTAATGTTAAAACCAAGGATCAGACTTCATTAAATCAGAATAACAGCCTCTATTTTGAGGATTTTCCTTGTGTTGATGATGATGTAGTAGGTCATCATGATGATTTTCCTTCCGCTGCTGATGATGCTCCACTTGGTGATGATGATAATCATGTAACAAATAAGACAGATGGCATCACTCAAGCTGAGCACCAAAAGGAAGACCAATCTTTGAGGAGGTCTACCAGAAATAGCAAGCCTCCAACCTGGTTAAGGGAGTTTGTCTCTCCATTTAATACTGAAAATAACCAAGCTAATTCTGTGAAGTATCCCTTGGCTGACTATGTGCAGTATGCTGATATCAAGCCAAGGCATGTCAACTACTTAGCTGCCATAGCCAATACAGAAGTTCCTCGGACTTATCAGGAGGCAGTCAGGTCTGAGCACTGGAGGAATGCCATTAAAAGTGAGCTGGCAGCCCTTGCGCAAAACAGCACTTGGAAGGTGGTTGACCTACCTGAAGGGAAGACACCAATTGGTTGTAAGTGGGTTTTTTCTATTAAACACAATGCAAATGGTTCTATAGAAAGGTATAAAGCGAGATTAGTGGCAAAAGGGTATAATCAAATAGAAGGAATAGATTATACCGAGACTTTTGCTCCTGTTGCAAAGCATGTGACAATTAGGCTTATTATTTCACTGGCATCTATGCATGGTTGGCCACTTTGGCAAATGGACGTCACTAACGCTTTTTTGCAGGGAGACTTAAAGGAGGAGGTGTACATGATCATACCCCCTGGATTGGGGACTATAGAACCTGGTAAGAAACCCAAAGTATGCAAGCTTGAAAAGTCACTTTATGGCTTAAAACAAGCTTCTCGCCAATGGAATCACAAATTCACATTGGCTTTGCATACTTTTGGATTTGAACAATCAAAGAATGACTATTCTTTGTTTGTCAAATCCAGGGGGAGAAACTTAGTTATACTCCTTGTATATGTGGATGATATTGTGATTACGGGGAATGATGATAATATGATAGCTGAGGCTAAATCTTATTTGAATAAGACCTTCCATATGAAGGATTTGGGAGAGTTAAAATTCTTCTTAGGAATTGAGGTGGCTAGATCACATAAGGGGATTGTGCTCAGCCAAAGGAAATATGTGCTAGACCTTTTGGCTGAAACTGGAATGCTGGGATCGAAGCCACTCAGCATCCCAGCTGAGCAAAATCTGAATATAACAGAAGCAGATTTTGCTAAATCAGTAGCAGCAGAATCTGTGTCTGATTCAAAGGAACAGGATGCAACTTACTTCAGAAAGATAGTTGGTAAACTGATTTATTTGTGCCTGACTAGGCCAGATATCTCGTATGCTGTTCAGATCCTTTCACAGTACATGCATGATCCTAAGAGGATTCATTTTAGTGCAATGGTTAGAGTACTGAGGTACTTGAAGGGTAAGCCTGGACTTGGGATTCTTCTTGATGCTAATTGTGATCTGACCTTAAAGAGTTTTTGTGATGCAGATTGGGCATCATGCCCAAAGTCTAGAAAGTCATTAACAGGTTACATGGTGCTGCTTGGGAACTCATTAATATCATGGAGAACGAAGAAGCAGAGCACAGTCTCCAGGAGCTCAGCTGAGGCAGAGTATAGGGCCATAGCTATGCTGACTGCAGAAATCCTTTGGCTGACAAGCTTGATGAAAGATATTGGACTTGAAAGGTTAGAGCCGATTACAATTTATACTGATAGTAAGTCAGCAATTCAAATTGCTGCAAATCCAGTTTTTCATGATAGAACAAAACATATAGAGGTAGATTGTCATTTCATAAGGGATAAGATTCAAGAAAATGTCATTAGAACCGAGTACATCCCATCAAAAGAGCAACCGGCAGATCTTTTGACCAAGGCATTGGGAAGAAGCCAATTCAAGCACTTGCTATCCAAGTTTGGTATGATCAACTTGTTCAATACCAAACTCGAGGGGGAGTGTCAAGAAGATTGAGTGCAGAGTGTGCTGTGTAGTGAGGATCTAAATGTACGTTTAAATGTATTTTAGATAGCTTTTGTATTTTAGATGTAGACAGGGACCAAAAGATAAAACAGCTCTATGTATAAAGCCTCTGTACAGAACCCTGCGATGTATTCATTCATTATGTTCTAGTGGAAATATCTTTGGATTAACAATTCTTAAGACATATAAATGAATTAATCTTTTTTATTACACACGTACACACGCGTGTAATAAATAAGCAAGAGTACAATTGATGAAATTAATCATACAAATACTGTAGGGATTTTTTCAGGCCCAATTCCAGCCCAAGCCCGTATAAGCTTGTGGGGCTCTAAAACCAATTGGCAATAGAGGGAGTGAACCTAGCGTCAGCTACCATAAAAAGCTAGGCCTTCTTGCTCAAGCTGTTAGCGCGTAGTCTGTCTTATATGCCTCCAACACAAGCTTATAAACCCACTTATTTTCTTTTTGCTAATCGGTGTGGGACATTGGGTTTGTACACCCAACAATCCTCCCCTCAAACTCAAGACCACACACCGGGCCTCCCCTTCGACGATTATCTGTACCAGCGCTTCTACCGCAATCCCTGCACCAAACGCTTTTCACCGCAGATTCACCGATCGTCTCTCCAAGGGCCGGGGACACACCACCCACACCGTATCCGGGCTAGAATTTCTCCATCTGAAGGCACTCTCACGTGTCCGTCCACGCTCACCGCACCATGTTGGGATTATTATCGACCAATTACAGCCCAAGCCCGAGCCCGTATAAGCTTGTGGGGTTCCTCTCTAAAACCAATTGGAGGGAGTGAGCCCACAAGCTTATAAGCCACTCTAATTTTTTTCATTCCATCGGTGTGGGACAATTTTTGGGATTGGGTTTGCTTTACCCAACAATCCTCCCCTCAAACTCAAGACCATCCAACGGGCCTTCCTTTCGACGATTATCTGCACCAGGCGCTTCCCCGCAATCACTGCACCAAGCACTTCTCATCGCAAATTCATCAATCGTCTTCACAAGGGCCGGGGACACCACCCACACCGTATCCGGGTTAGAATTTCTCCATCTTTAGGCACCATCGCGTGTTCGATCCACGCTAACCGCACCACTGTAGGAATTTTTATCGACCCAATTCCAGCCCAAACCCAGGCCCGTATAAGCTTGTGGGGTTCCTCTCTAAAACCAATTGGCAATAGAGGGAGTGAACCCACAAACTTATAAACCCACTTATTTTCTTTTTGCTAATCGGTGTGGGACATTGGGTTTGTACACCCAACAAATACAATCATGATTAGGGCTGGGGAAATATACCGAAATACCGATATATCGTCCTTATCGTATCGTAACGTACCGAAAATATCGAAAATTTTGGTATACCGAAGTTTTTGGTAAGGTATGATACCGTACCGAAAATTTTCGGTACGGTAAAGGTATGAAAATTTTAAAAAGTAGGTATACCGATTATACCGAAATACCGAAATACAAAATTTTTTAATATTTTATATATATACACATACCTAGATATATTATATTATTTCAGAAAATATAAAATGGATAAAAATATTATAAGGATCTTCATAAATTTATTTAGCCCATAAATTATTAATTATACCCAACTCTGTGATTATGTGAAGTTCTTTGTCTTACTAATGAGACTGACTAAAATATATAAATTTTTTAAGGTTATTTTATGAATTAAAAATCTTTTTATTTTGAAAATTTTGGTATTAGTAATCCATCTTATTGGGACCTAAGAAGTTTGAATTGACTAAAAAATTGAAAACAACAAATTAACGAGTTACGAGACATGCTTGGTAAAAAACCCTCTGTGTGAATGGTATAGAAGGTATGATACCGATACCATACCGAAATTTCGGTGTGATACCGTATCGAAATTTAAGGTATACCGAAATTTTGGTATGGTATTGGTATGAATTTTTTCGATACCGAAATTTCGGTACGGTATACGGTATCACAGTTTTGGTACGGTATACCGTACCGAACCACCCCTAATCATGATATCTATCTCTCAATATACATTAAGTTTGCTTCTCAAACCTTTTGAACATCTTTGAACGAATAATGGAACTCATGACCAAACCACGTGTATGGTCAACAATCAAATGAAAACAAAATAGTAATGAACTCAGTAAATGTTCTAAAATCAGACAATTCAGACGTGTCATCATTCCGTTAATCATAATAAATATTTATTTTATACACCAAAATATAAAAATCATTTTAAAGTGCTCCTGCCCACCTTCCAAACCCCACTTTATAGATTTTACATACAACTCATTTATATATATACACACACACAAATATGACCCTTGGACTCCATTTCATCGAGATTTCAATTAGTAGATCAATTCATTCATTAAAAAAGAGGACTTGATATCGCAGTTTAAAGTTCAGAATATGGCTGCTAGCATTAGCTTTATCCTCGGAGTAATTGGTATATTTATTATATTCTTGCATCTTTTTGTCTTAGTTTTTTGGATTGCTCAACTGAAATAACTTTCTTTTTGCAGGTAACATAATTTCCATTCTGATGTTCTCATCTCCAATGTAAGCTTCCCTTTTCCAAGATTCGTTCATTAATTTGCTATTTAATCAATTAACGACCAACTTATATATATATATATATATACATATATATATATATATATATTATATTGATCATACATGCTTATAATTAATTTCAGAAAAACATTCAAGCGCATAGTAAAGAATCGATCGACGGAGAACTTCAAAGGCGTACCATACATAACAACGTTGCTAAGCACAAGCCTTTGGACATTCTACGGGCTTTTAAAGCCCGGCGGGCTTCTAATAGTCACGGTCAATGGGGCGGGCGCAGCCCTTCACATCGTATACGTCGTATTATTCCTCGTATTCGCGCCAAATCCAAGGAGAATTAAATATTCGAAGCTCGTCGGGCTATTGAATTTAGGGTTTTATGGGATCGTAGTAATCGTTACGCTCGTCGCTCTAAAAGGCGGTCTTAGGATTACGCTCGTCGGGATTTTGTGCGCTGGGCTGACGATAGGCATGTACGCTTCGCCACTTTCGGCCATGGTAAATATTTTTTTTTATAGTATTTCGCTAGTAATTATTTCGACCTTTTTTTTACGATGTAATTAAATTTTTGATTCCTTTTTGTTAATTGTTATTGCATGGGCATGCATAGAGGTCGGTGATAAGGACGAAGAGCGTAAAGTACATGCCTTTCTTTCTTTCCTTCTTTCAGTTCCTTAATGGAGGTGTTTGGTCTGCATATGCTGTGTTGGTTAAGGATTTCTACATTGGGGTAAGTTGTTAGTTTAGTTATTATAGTGTATTCCTTTTTTTTTCTCAAGATTTTATTCCTAACTAATATTTTCGTTGCATTTAATACTTGTCTACGAACTTCACATGGCTGTTCTTCTTTTTGATGAGTTGAGTCACATGATTTCTTGATACATGTCTCAATTTTTGCCTTAAATGTCTTTTGGGTAAAATCCTAGAAAACTCTGGCATGTGGGACTACGAAGTATGATTTTATCTTACATACCCACTTGCGTAAAACTCAACTCACTAAAACATTGACACTTGTTCTACTTCTACCCATGTTTTTAAACACTAATAAAAATAAATAATTATTATATCAGTATTACTATCACACATGTTAAATAGGGAAAATGCTTGAGTTGAGATCTTTTATATTAATTTCCCTCTTTTGTTCTTAACATGCAGATACCAAATAGTATTGGATTTGTATTGGGCTCCGCCCAATTGATTTTGTACGCGATATATTGCAAGAACAAAGATGGCCCAGACGAAGACACGGTGAAAAAGCCCAATATTCAAATGCAAGACATTAATAATTCTGCTACCAATAAATACAGCAATTCTTTGAGCACAGAGGAATCCAAGAAAGTCAATGAGCAGCAAGACATAGAGAAGGGCCTTAAAAATGCTAAATAAATTAATTTGCGGTATGTAATTGGGCTTTGCGTGCACTGACATTTTGGGCTTCTATATTAAAGGCCCATTAGGCCCACGCCCACTACGGCTTTGTATTTTCAGCTGTTATAAAGGTGGTGAGGTGCTTTTAAGTTTAAGATGTAATAATGCTTACGACTTTGGTTTTGTTAGGTTTTAAGACGCATGTAATGTATTGAACTATTAAGATGGTATTTGGCATAAAATGATTTTGATCGTTTGTTGCATTGTTGTTACATGTAAGCAATTTTTTTTTGAGTTAATTTCGTTTCAGCCCCACACAAGCAACTTTCATTTGGATTCAGCCCCAATTGCTTTAAATTTGAGTTTAAAACACCCATCTCAAGTTTGCCTTAGAATTAAGGACCCAAATGTGCTAAAAAGACCAACCTACCCTCATCTGTTGCGAAAATTTACAAAGATATGCCATCATCATCCCTCTCGTGCGAACCATCAACCCCAAATGCCATCTGTTGATTTATTACAACACCCAAACGCCATGAAATCTCCGAAATCTTCGACGTAATTGAGCGAAAGGTAAAATCGAGCTCAATTTTGTCATGAGTTCTCGTAACCAAGGAAAATTTCGATGTTTATTTTGGAATAATGCTTCAAACTCAATTCGAAAATTTTGGTACAAATACGAGTGAAATCTCGACGTTTGTGCTCGAAGACTGTGGATTCACACCAATTCAGTTGTGGGTCTTAGTAATCGACACGAAATTACAACGAATTTTGACGCGACGTAAGATCCAAACATTTTCAATTTCTGTAACAAATCAATTTACCTGGGTACCAATTTCTGCTCGTTTGATAACAAAACCATGAAAACAATACCAAATTCGTAACATTAACGAATAAATGTTGCCTCAGTAATAACAAGTAATTCTTCGAAAAAAAAGCAATAAATAATTAGAAAACAATAACGTGTCAAGAGAAAGATAAAAAAATTCCAGTAACACATCACGTCACCTTGCTACCACTCGCGTCTCTTCCTTAAACAAATTCCTTATAAATAATAACAGAAGACAAGTACTTAGGAACACATGTTGCATTATGTATAACACAAAACGAGAAAACAAAAATGGTATTATTTCCTATAATACCATATTCTTAACATTAACGAAACGTTGCCTCAGCAATAACAACTAATGCTTCAAAAAAACGTAATAAATAATTAGAAAACAATAAGGGCAATTTTCATTTCAGACCCCTCCATAAGTATAATTTAGGGTTCAGACCCTCTTCGGAAAATATTTTGTTTTAAGGATCCATTTTTATGCAGTACTACATTATTGCTCTTACATACCAGTATGTTGAAATTCTGTAACGGAAAATAATAATCCGGTACCAGTTCATGATCATCTGATACCAGCTAATTTTCTGCAGTACCACTTTATTGCTCTGTAATAACAGTATGTTTAAATTTTGTAACACAAAACAATCATTCTATACCAGTTTATATATTTTCATACCATTTGTTTACACCACACAAAATGGATCATTTAACCTAGAAAATTCTTAAACAGGGCCTGAATTCGAAATCAAACCCTTAAAGGGGCCTGATTTCGAATTGACCCAAACAATAACGTGTCACGAGAAAGATAAAAAATTCCAGTAACACACCATGTCACCTTGCTACCACTTGCGTCTCTTCCTTAAACAAATTCCTTATAAATAATAACCGATGACTAGTATCTAGTAACACATGTTGCACTATTTATAACAAAAAATGAAAAGACCAAAACGGTTTATTTCCTATAATAAAAACATTTTCAATTTCAGTAACAAATCACCTTACCTGGGTACCAGGTTCTGCTTGTACGGAAACAGTACCATGTAAGACTATACCATATTCTTAACAATGACGAATAAATGTTGCCTGAGAAATAACAAATAATTCTTTGAAAAAAATTAATAACAAATAATTAGAAAACAACATAAATAATTGAAAGTGTTTTCTGCTTATAAAAACGTTGTGGCTCAAAACGTTTTATCAGAGAGTAACGTTTTTGCTGCATATATTACCAGTAACACTTCCATTGTGAACTAAACCTACATCTCGTTGAAGAATACCAAAAAACCCTAATTTCACACGCAAAAACAATCGAGATGGGTTGGAAAAAAATCATCCCCCATGCGCGACGAGTTGGCAAGAATCCGGTGAAAAAAGGCGTAGAGAAGGCCGGGTCAGACTCCGCTAGGACGAAGCCGTCGACCTCTGTTGGAGAGAAAAGCTTAATCCCGAGAAGTAGATGCCAACCGGAATTTTTCCGCAAGAAGATGACCGAAATTCTAGGAGTTAGTGGGCCTCATCGACAAGCTTTGGAGAGGACGCCATTTGCTCCATTCCTTGATGTAAGCCCTTGTGAAATCCCAGGCGGGAAGTTGTTGGCGATGTTGAAGCGGTTTACACCAGATGCGCTGGATTTCAGGTTTGGAGTAGATACTGTCATACCATTTTCGGTTAGGGAGTTCTCTGCTTTTATGGGGTTGAGGGCGAATGGCATTTTTGTCGATTTAAGTTTCAAACCTGTGGGCGACATTCCATATCTTAGGAGATGTTTTCCAAGTTATGAAAAAAAAAAAGATTAGAATTTATCGAAATGATGTTATTAAGGTATTGGAAGAGTTGAGGAAAAAATTTGATAGGGTTAGTCTAGAAGATTTCACTCGTCTGTACGTATTATTGGTGTTTGTCTGCATTTTATTTCCAACGTTGACTTACTGCATCCCGGAGTTCCTCTTTGCATATGTCGAGGAGATTGAAGCATTAGATGATTACGCTTGGGGTCAGGCATGTCATGCCTTTTTAATCAGATCAATCATTCAGAAACCAAGTTATGTTGATGGGTGCACACTCGGTTTATTGGTACGTACGTTGGATTAATATTTTCTGTTTTTGAGGTATATGCCATTTAACATACCTACGATGACTTTCAGATATGGGTCTACGAGCACGCCCCGTCTCTCGGTAAAAGAGAGGTACTTCAAACCATTCCTCGTTTCGTGGGGTGGATGGACCCAACGACACGACCCAGTGAGGCAAAGACCGAAAAGCTCATCGGGAGTTTGAAGTCGTACGAAATTCCACATCCCATTGTTCTCCGCACAGTAGAGTACGAGAGATTTATTGCTCTTCCAGATGGTCTAACTACTGCGGAAGGCAAGAATATTGATGAGGCAGCGAGGCGTGGAATGAGCGGATTCGACGTGGATGGGGCTAATGTTGCAGATGAGGTGAATGCGGGTGATAAAGATTATGGGGCTGCGAAGAATGTGGATGCTGATGTTGTTGCTGAAGAGGTGAATACAGATAAGCAAGATGAGGAGTCAGGTGAGGCTGTGAGGGAGAATGAGGTTGTGACTGAGGCTGAGAGGGGGGTTGGAGTTGGGTCTGAGGATCATTTAGAGGACGAGATGGAGATGGATGCCGAGGCTGATAAGGAGGGCTCAGGTGGCGAGTCTGAGGCTGAGAAGGAGGTCTCAAGTGCCAAGTCTGAGGCTGAGGAGTCAGTGAAGGGTGGCGAGTCTGATGTTGAGGCTGAGGATGCCAAGAGTGCCGAGGCTGAGGCTGAGAAGGAGGCAGTGAAGGGTGGCGAGTCTGATGTTGAGGGTGAGGAGGCCAAGGGTGCCGAGGCTGAGAACGAGGCCAAGGGTGCCAAGACTGAGGCTGAGAAGGAGGCCAAGGGTGCCGAGTCTGAGGCTGAGAAGGAGGCCAAGGGTGCAGATGCTGAGAAGGAGGCAGTGTTGGATGCCGAGGCTGAGAAGGAAAAGCTTAAGGGGGCCGAGTCTGATGGTGAGTCTAAGGCTGACCCTGATGTTTATGCGCTGCTTAAGCAATTTTATGGAGGTGTTTTGACTGTTGATGCGGAGTATAAGCAATATGTAGCCTCCATGAATGTTCCTGAGGTGTCCAATCCACAAGCTTCTATTGCACAAAATGTAATGAAAAGGGCCGATAGGAGACGAAAGAAGGACGAAGCATTCGTTACGCCTCCTGGAAGCACGACACCTATGAAAAAGGTAAGAATGAAAGGGCCCGCAAAGAAGGAGAAAGTAGCTGAGATTGTTGATGTGTCGTCAGCCAAAATAACGAGTGAGGTCGATGCAAGTGTGTCTGAGAAGGAGATGGTGGTCATTGCTAGAGAGTTTCCGGGGAAAATAACACTATCTAGCGACGAAAAAGCCCTCGTTGACCAGTTCATTGACAAAGGAGACTACAAGTAAGTTGTTATTAATGCTTGTTTCGATTATTAATGCATTTTGGCCTCAGTACTAATGGGTGTTACAAACGCAGGTGCGTCGTATGGGAAGATGAATTTGTATCTCTGAAGGGGTGTCAGTTGGCTGAAATGATGCTAGGTCATGCCCTCATTTCAGACGTGATCGATGCCTGGTTCAAGTACATTTCATCGTCGAATTACAGAAGACGTTATGAAGTGATAGTAGAGACATACTTTGTTCCTACGCACGTAGCGGTGAGTCTTATATAAAAATCTCGGTTTTTTATTATATGATATAAAAGTATTTCGATATGTTACGCAACAAAATATCGAGGGCGTCTTGACGAATGGCCATCTGAAGATTTCGACGAAAAAGGGACTTGAAGACTTTCTTGGAAAATTGTCAGCCGTTACGAAGGCGGAGCTGGAGAAGCTGCCGGGGCGATGCAACAATCCTATAAGTACATCGTCTTCCCCCTGCATCATGGATATCATTGGCATATGCTAGTCCTAGACGTACCCAATAGATCTTTCCTCCACTACAACTCGCTGCCTAGCCCGAAAGCCAATGGTGTCGCAAGCCGATGTGTAAGTCTCGTATGATCTTTATGTGAAGAAGTTGTCCGCTCTCTTGATTAATACTTTGACTTCTCTATTTAGGCATCTGCCATTCGACAGTACATGCAGCACATAAAAGTTGCGTCGCTGCCAGATTCGAAGGTCGCAAATGCTAGTTGTCGACGACAGATTTACGGTAGCATGGATTGTGGGGTTTGGGTATGCATGTTCGGCGAGGCTCTTTGTCGCGATGATGTGTTATTTTGGGCCAAAGTTAATGAAACTGAGGCTGTAGAGAGCTTTAGGGCTCGCATTTTGGCGGATTACTAGACTTTGCTGTTTGTGGTGTGTAAGTTGGAACCCTTGATGTTTTTGTTGTTTTGATCTCCTATGAAACAATACTTTTGGAGATTTCATGTGTTATGTAAGCCAATGTAGGTCTTTATGTCCGTGTAAGACAATGATGTTAATGTAGGTCTTTATGATGTTAATGTGGGTCTTTATGTCCGTGTTTTATGTCCGCAAACATTATGTTAAAGTTTGAATACTACAAGTACATAATGTTGAAACAGAATATAGTAACGCCATACCAGATAAGGAAGAAGTTTCTAGAGTGTTCATGATGTTTCCAGGAAGTCAATTGGTATATCATGGTTCTGTCGCTAGTGTTACCACATTAACACAATAAAATACTACATGATTGATGAGAGCTAACAAGACAAACAAAATTTTGACAGATTTTATGTATAGCTATACCATATAATACCTTCACTGTACCACTTCGCAAATTCGAGATATTACGAGAATTATTAGAATTTAAATTCATCCAAAACCAACGAATTCATTGGAAAATACATTATTTGATGAAGTTAACAAACGAATTAATTGGAAAATCACGTTATACAAACATTGATGTTAGAGTCAGTGATGTTGAAGCCAATTGTCTTGTAATCAAGATCACATTCATTAGTGAACATGTCTTTCTACAAGTTAAAACGAAACATTCTGAAACCCGTCATGGAAATTCAACATTACATCACAAAAACCGATAGAATATACAAGATATTATAAATATTATATCGTGAATAACTTTGGTATACACGATAATATAGATATTATATCGCAATAAACATAATACCACATTGAAGTACGGTAATACTAAATGATATTTGAAAACTAAGCATAAACGCGGAAATCGTAACATAAGTATACAAAGTGATACCGGTAAATAGTTTATCTGTACCAATTGATTACAATACCAGTTTATATAAGCCACGTTTTATACCAATTGACTTTAGGGACATACCACATTATTTGACGAGCCCCTTGTTGCCAAACAATTGCAATTCCCGCCTAAATTATTGAAATCCCGCCTAAATTATTGAAATCCCGCCTACACTTGATAACACAAGTTGCACCGAAAATAACAATTAACGACTTACTGGTACCACTTGATTTTTTCGGAAAATTAGGCGGGATAACCAATCTTCCCGCCCTAGTAATGTTATCATCATCTGTAATTTGCCTCACAATCCAAATTAGAACCCAAACTATGGCTCTCAATAGTGAAAACGAAAATGTATCCTTCTTTACACTATGTAGATATGGAAGCGAGTGCTTTTGCCTAGAAGTCAATGAATCAACATCCTTATTACACCTATTGATGCAGATTACTCAGAGATTTCCAGACGCAAGCAGTAACACTCTCCGGCCGAAATACAAATCACCTCTAAATGACTCATCTGTGTCATTGCTCGTCGATGATGATATCGTCTTCATGGTGAGACTACACCGTGAGTTTAACATGAAAGTTATTGATATGGTCGTTGGAGATAGACGGGACACTGATGATGAAGGGGCAGCCCTTATCGAGTATTCAACTCCACATGGTTCTTCCTCAATCAACTCGATTGATACCTGGATTCGTGGCATCAGTGGTCAAGACCAAATTTTTGATAATGCATCTGACTTCCGGAGCAAGCTAAAAAAGTATGCAATAGCCAAAAGAAAATCTTTCAAGTACATAAAGAACGAGCCTCGGAAAATGATCGCTATCTGCAATGTCGATGGATGTTCTTGGAGGGTATACGCAGCTCAGTCAAAGAGTGACGGGATTTTCAGAATGAGGAGTTGCAACCTCTGCCACACGTGTGGAGAATCAAGTCTATTAACTCGCGGTCACCCAAAAGCGGATTCTAAATTGGTGGCCGAATTGGTTCAACCCAAACTAGGGAACGAGCCACTCTAAAAACCACGAACCATCAAGAACGATTTTCTACGAGAATATGGAGTTGAAATTCCGTATCATCGAGCATGGTCCGGGAAAGAAATCGCACTACAAAAAATTCACGGGCTTCACAACGGATCTTATAACAGATTGAGGTGGTATTGTAATGCAGTCAAGACAACAAATCCAGGTAGTGTGGCCGATTGTGAAGTTCATGGTGATACGAATAAATTTCGGAGATTATTTGTTAGCTTCCATGCTTGCATTATTGGCTTCGTTCGGGGTTGTAGACCATTAATCTTCTTGGATGGCACACACATCAAAAACAAGCACAAAGGTTGTTTGCTTAGTGCTGTCTCAAAGGATGCAAACGATGGCCTTTTTACGGTCGCATATGCAGGTTTGTGTATTTGACAACATTATTAGAGGTCAGAACAATTAATTGCATCTGGTAACAGTATGTGGAGATGTGATAACAGCTTATTTACGTCGGATAACAAACTGTCTCTTTCCAATACTCGCAGTGGTAGATGCGGAGTCAAATGTCAATTGGGAGTGGTTTCTCTTGAAGCTGAGAGCGATCTTGTGCTACCATGGAATCGGCAATTTCAGCAATTATACATTTTTCTCCGATCGGAATGAGGGGCTCGTTCACGGCGTCCCCGACGTGTTTCCAGGAAGTCACCACGCTTACTGTCTTAGACACGTGGTCGATAATTTCCGGACAACGGTGTTGAGAAAGAACCCCTTCAGGAACAAAAGGCATTGGACAACAAAGTTCAAGAAAGCTGCATATTCTCCTTATCCAGATGATTTCAATACATTCACTACTGAAGTCACAAAAGCATTTAATGAAGCTGAAGATTTCATTAAGGCTTCGAAGCCTAATAACTGGGCCAATTCATTATTTAGAGGCAAGAGATGGGGAATCATCGACAACAACATTGCCGAGAGTTGGAATAGCTGGGTGCGCGAGGCTAGGGCCATGCCCATTGTTGGAATGGTCGACGAAATACGACGGAAGATCATGATAATGATGAACAACAAAAGGACTGATGCGCACAAACAAGTCGGCTATTTGTGTAAGAAGCCGGAAAATAAATTAAAGTCCAACATGGAACAATCTCGTACCTTAGATGTTGATACCTCGTGTGGCTGGAGTTTTGAGGTTATAGAAAATGGAAAAAAATTTGCCGTGGACTTAACTAACAAGACATGTTCGTGCAGATTCTTCCAATTGGAGAGCATACCTTGTAAGCATGCTTGTTCCTCTATTCTATCTTTAGGTCTCTCACCTTATGATTTCTGTGACCCGTACTATAGTTTACCAAAATACCGAGAGACCTATATGTCCTATATAAATCCAATCCCTTCCAATACTGTCGATGTAAATCCACCACTTGAAGACGTCGTCGAACCTAATGTCCAGCGACCCCCTGGTCGTCCACGAACGAAGAGACTGCCATCGCAAATTAGGATTTTCGTCCATTGAAGTGCGGAAGATGTAAGCGGAACGGGCACAATCGCAGAACCTGTAAGGAAGCAATATGATGTTTTCATATGTGTTTTGTCCTTTTGTCATTCATAATCTGTGAATTTACTTAGTTTGGGCATGTTTTTTGTACAACCAAGCTAAACAATACCATACGTGTTTTCTCCTATGTGTACATCATATGCACCTGGCTTGCAAATTGAATACAAATATTGGTGGTACCATTCTGTTTATACCAATAAGTGTTTGCGTGGTAACAGTAGTACTAAAACAAGTAACGGATTATTTTTGCAAAAAAAAATCAAAATTTATAATATAATAACGGAACACGTGCCCGTAATACCTTTTCGTCCCCAAATTATAAACAAAAACCAAATAAAGGACGTTTAGTAATAATAATTATATGCCTATATACGATCGATTGTTTCGATCGAGCTTCCACCGTTACAATGATACCAGATAATTGGCCGTCGGTACCAAATTCAGCTTGTAGTTACCTATAAATCCGTATACATACCACACGATAGCTTATTAATACCTATTAACAGTTCTATAATGACAGATAAACGACCTTCCATACCAAATTTCGGGAATAATTGTATAGGCATCAATCCGTCGATTTAAAATTTCGGCAAACCATGAGCGACGAACAATAGAGCCAACACTGTGTTTCATAGATTTGTTCAGGATATGGGTTTCTTGAATTTGTACGAAATATCTTTAATTTCGACCGAATCGAGAATCGATTTTCACCGTGTTTTTATTATTTACGTCAAATGAATTTGAAAATTTTAACCCGTAAAATCGAACATTCGAGACCATGATAGACCTTCTAGGACACAGCCAAATTGGTTTGGTGCAGGATGTGCGTTCGTGCAGATAGAAAAAATATATACGATCGATTGTTTCGATCGAGTTTCCAGTTATGGAGATACCAGATAATAGGCAATTGGTGTCAAATCTTTCTTACAAATACCTTTAAATTCGTACAGATACCACATCTCCGATAATAAATACCAGTTAATTGTCTTACAAAAACAGATGAATGACCGTCCATATCACATGTCGGGAACAGTTGTTTAGGCAACAATTCGGCGATTTTAAATTTCGGCAAACCATTAGCGACGAACGATAGAGCTAATACAGTGCTTCCGAGATTTGTTCAAGATATGGGTTTCTTGAATTTGTATAAAATATCTTCAATTTCAATCGAATCGGGATTCGATTTTCACCATGTTTTTATTATTTGCGTCAAATGAAATTGAAAATTTTACCCGTAAAATCCAACATTCGAGACCTGAATAACATGATAAACCGTCTAGCACACATCCAACTTGGTTTGGTGCAGGATGTGTGTTCGTGCAGATGGAAATAATATATATGGTCGATTGTTTCGATCGAGTTTCCACTGTTATACAAATACCCGATAATTGGCAAACTGTACCAAATCCAGCTTACCAATACCTTTGAATCCGTATCCATACCAAATGATAGCATATCAGTACCTATTAACGGTTATATAATGACAGATACGTAACCATCCATACCACGTTTCGGGAACAGTAGTTTAGGCAACAATCCGGTGATTTTAAATTTTGGCAAACGATGAGCGACGAACTAAAGAGCAAATACTATGTTTCATAGATTTGTTCATGATATGGGTTTCTCGAATTTGTATAAAATATCTTCAATTTCGATCGAATCAAGATTCGATTTCATCGTGTTTTTACTATTTGCGTCAACAGAGTTCGAACAAAATACCCGTAAAATCGAACATCTCGAGACCTGAATATCGAAATAAACCATCGTGGATAGACCTACTTTCGTTTCTGAGGATTAGTTCGAACGAAAACAGAAATCTGTGCGGGGTTTTTGATCGGAAAAAAAAAATTATTTCCTTAATAATATGGTTAACGATGGTAACGGAAAACTGGTTCTGCATACCACTTATTACAGAACTTCGTAGGGGTATTTTGGTAAGATCAAGTATTTGGTCCTTTTCTCTATAGTTGAAAGATAATGGGTCCTTAATACTAAAATTATTACTGACAGGGGCTGAATTCTATTATCAAACTTAAGAGGGGGCTGATTCTTAAAAGCCCGTTTTTTTTTCCGTTCCAAACAGTTAAAATGGCTGAAACTTGAACCAAGAAACACATACAGTACATAATAAATATAGGTATTTCCTGGAATATATAAAGGCATCATATCACTCTCCTTGGTACTTGACACAAATTATTACAGTATATTTACTGCTTTCTTTGTTATTCTTCAAGCACGAGTACGAATAAAATAAAATTCCCAACTCATAAAATTCTAATAGAAAAAAAACGGGATAAAACCTAAAATGGTCCCCGATGTTTACCCTGTGAACCAATTTAGTCCCGATGTTTCGCGTGAACCAATTTAGTCCGCGATGTTATCGAAAATGAACCAAATTAGTCCCTCCGTCAATCCGACCGACAATTTAGACGGAGAAGGCATTTGCGACGGCTTTAGCGACGGAATATCCGTCGCTAAATGAAAAATTTTAAAAAAAATAAATTAAATATTAAAAATGAGGGGAAAATGCAAAAAAAAAAGAAAAAATTCAAAAAATAGAGTAAACAATTAAAAAAAAAGAGAATATTACTAAAAAACTAAATAAAAAATAATTAATAATAAAACATAAAAATAACGAAAGTAAAATAAAAAATAAAAATAAAATAAAAAATGATAAATTAAACATTAAAAGTGAGGAAAATCCAAAAAATAGGGAAAAATTCAAAAAATAGAGTAAAAATTCAAGAAAGCGAATATTATAAATAGTAATATAAAACAAATAATAATAATAATAAAAAAATAAAAAAGTAAATTATATATAAAAAAAGATAAATATAAATTTAAGATTTAAAAAAAGTAAAAAGTAAAATATATTTATTTATTAAAAATTAAATAAAAAGGAAAACAAAATTGAGGACTGAGAATTATCGTCAATTACTCAATTAATTGGGACAAAGACGAGATCGGGAATAAAATTCGAGAACTGTGACGATTATGTCCTCATTAACTTGACAACGACGGTCTTCGTAAACTTTTGGAGTCATTTTTTATCCTTAATTTTGTTTTCCTTTATATCTAATTTTTAATTAATAAATATATTTTATTTTTTACTTTTTTTAAATCTTAAATTTATATTTATCATTTTTTTATATAATTTAGTTTTTTATTTTTTATTATTATTTGTTTTTTATATCTATTTATTTTTTAATTTATTAATGATACTCTTTTTTGAATTTTTACTCTATTTTTTGAATTTTTCCCTATTTTTTGGATTTTCCTCACTTTTAATGTTTAATTTATCATTTGTTATTTTAATTTTATTTTTTTTTACTTTTATTATTTTTTATTTTTTATTATTAATTATTTTTTATTTAGTTTTTTAGTAATATTCTCTTTTTTTTTAATTGTGAATTTTTTTCTTTTTTCTTTTGCATTTTTTCCTCATTTTTAATATTTAATTTATATTTTTTATAAATTTTCATTTAGCGACGGAATATCCGTCGCTAAAGCCGTCGCAAATGCCTTCTCCGTCTAAATTGACGGTCGGATTGACGGAGGGACCAATTTGGTTCATTTTCGATAACATCGGGGACTAAATTGGTTCAAGCGAAACATCGGGGACTAAATTGGTTCACAGGGTAAACATCGGGGACCATTTTAGGTTTTATCCCGAAAAAAAACACATTGCAATAATAATCACCCTCAGAAGAACGCCGAGAAGATCGAACCACCCTTCTTGTCATAACCGCCGGCCGTAGCAGCCTCCTCCACCGGCTCCGAAATCGGACTCGCCGCCGGAGCCTCCACCACCTCCACGCCGTCGTCGTCCACCACCGCCGCCGCCTGCGGAGGCGCCGCAATATCTGACGTCACGACAGGAAGAGGAACCACAGCTGAGCTCACCGGAGGTGGTGGCGCCGCAATCTCCGACGTCACGACAGGAAGCGGAACCACCGCTGAGTTCACCGGAGGCGGCGGAGGGGCCGCCTTGTAAGCCTCCTTCTCCATCGCACTCGCCCCCAAATCCTTATTCTCCTCAGGCACCACCGGCGAGTAGACCACCTCGGGCTCCTCCTTGGGCAACGGGTACAGAAACCCACCAGCGTAAGGAACGTCCTTGGGCTCAACCCAACGGTTCCCGTCAATAAACTCCGCCGCCGTGAACCTCTGAATCCTATTCGCCGGAAGCTCCTTAATCCCCGTCCACTTCACCCGCGCCTGCTTTCCGGCGCCGGGACCCCTATTGTTGAACTCCGTGTAGAAAAGGGTTTCCAAGGCAAACGTCTCGTTCCACTTCAAATAACCGTCTGGGTGGATCAAATCTCCGATGTAAGACTCCATTATGATCGTCCTCGAATACTCCTTCCACGGCCGGCCGAGGTAGTTCCTCACCTCCTTCCTCACTGGGTAGAGTTCGTCGCTGGGCTGGAAAGTGCAGTTTTGGATTACGATCCCAGTGGGCTGACGAATCTCCTTCCTTCCCTGGGCGGTGACGATGTTCTGCTGATTGCTCAAAGGCTTCCTCAGTACGATGGTGCAACCTTGGAAGACGGCGGCGCTGTCTCCGAAGATGAAGTCGACCGTGCCCGAAATTACGCAGTCGCGGTAGAACTGACGGTACGTGTGGGCGTACGGCGTGTCCTGATACCCGTCCATCTGGCAGTTGTAGAAGATGGCCTTGTCCGCGCTGACACGGAGGGCCACCGCCTGGTGCTTCTCCGCGCCCGCGGAGTTCTCGAACCCTATGTCCTTCGCCATGAAGTTGTCGCACTGTACCGCTGCATGTAATTTTTTTACGAAAAGGTCCTCAATTGGTAGACGGCAAAAAAAGAATGAATGACCTTGTCTTTCCGACCCGATTGGGTGGTATAATACAACCGCCACTAAAAAATACGACGTTTATCGTGTGTATTGAGTGAAACTAGAGGTGAAAACGAGCCGAGCAGCTCGGTTAAAGCTTGATTCGAGCTCGGCTGGAAGCGGAGCTTTAATGTTTTTAAACGAGCCGAGCTCGAGCCAAAATTTTTCGAGCTTGAGCCCAATAATACTTAATTGAGCCGAGGGTGAGCTGGGCCATGTTCGGGCTCAGCGCGGGTCGTTTACACCCCTAAGTGTAACACGCGGATGTTTCTTCTAACATGGCTGGGGTAGGGTGTTCCGCGCCACGTGACATTTTTATCAATGGAGTTATCATACTGAATTTGGTAGGAAAGACACAACCAAAAAGAATGAAAAATGACGCACCGACGGTGGCAGTGCGGTAGGTTCCAACGCCGTCGATGAAGTTCAAGTGGCCAGTGATCTTCGTCTTGGTGGGCCCATCGCCGATCAACAAGAGATTGGTGAAGGTGCTGTTGAAGATGACGACTTCGTCGTAAACTCCTTCTTTCACGTAGAGAACGAAGGTCGTATTCCCCTTCTTGGGAATGTCCTTCAACGCCTCGTTTATCGTCTTGTACTTGCCGGAGCCGTCCTTAGCGACGACGAGGTCGGCCTTGATCTCGCTGGAGGCCGGCGAGCCCTTCGTCGTCAGAAGCTTTCGCCTGTTGAAGTCTATCCAGCTCGGGAGCTCGTCGCCGTGCCCTAAGACGGGGAGATTCTCGGACAGCAGTCGGCGACTGCCGCCGAAGCCTTGGATGGCCATGGACTCGAGGAAGGTGGAGATCTCGGAGACCATAGCAAGGGCGTTGCTCGTCATCTGCATGGCCGTGGTTAGGGCGTCCTTCATCTTCAGCCCCGAGTGACCGTTGAGCCCGTCGAACCCGTCCAGGCAGGTTTCCTAACGTATTGATATTATCAAAATGTCATGTATCGAACAAATCAAGTTTTCATAATCAACAACATTTTGAACATTCTATGTATGCGCACATTATTTTTTAATTCCAAACATTGTAAGATAAAAAGAAAAATTTTGTTTTGCTACAAAATTAAGGATAAAATGGTAATTAATATATAAATAAAGGGGTAAAAGCGAAAAATAAGAAATACATATCAATTTGGTAGTTTTTATAACCGCTTTGAGAGTTAATAAAATAGTAGATATTCAAGAGACAGACTTCGTCTATCGCCAATTGATTTTAGTAGAAACCCCCATTTCTAATAGTATATTTAGCTAATTTCATCTAGCTCGAAGCACGCATGCGTTACGCCTTGAGTTGTGCAACACGGCGTTGAGATTGTAAAATGTCCCGCGTATCGAGCTTTCATAATCAAATTAATATACTCAAGAGACAATTTCATCTGTCGCCATTTAGTTTTAGGATGAATATCTGAATTTCTGCTATGGTATCCGAGTTGGTCGACCTGAACCACCGAGACCCAATTCATAGGTCCACGTATTATGCCTTGAGTTATACCACGCGGGAGGGGTGTGTTGACATTAAAGACGGCCGACATCGAACAAATTAAAGCATTCATAGTCACTTAATATATCAATTTCTCAATACCTGGTACGTGTAGGCCCCGCTGAGCCATATCTTGAGGTCCGACAGCATGTCGTCGACGCTCGTGATGTCAAAGCTGTTGAACTTTTCGTAGGACCTCCTAAGGTCGTCCACGGCACGTCCTGCCAGCTCCTGACAGCTGTCGAGGGCAGCCTTTGCCTTGGGGTCGCCCTCGAGCTCCTTCAGGACGGTGGAGTTCTTGGCGGCCTCCTGTATGTACTCCATGGCCGACTCGAATGCGATCCCGATGAGCTGTTTGGGGTCGGTGGTGTCATTTCCGGCCGACTTGAGGCTCTCGAGGCATGCCTGTTGGTAGTCGGTTGTCTGGCATATGCTCGTGATGGCCTTCTGAGAGCCCGAGATTTCCACTTCGGTATTTTCGTCCGATTGGCTTCCGATGGTTAGGGCCACCACCATGGCCACGAGGATCAGTGAGCATACGCTCACTATCCCGATTTTCTTTCTGCGGTCGTTCATTCTTTCTTTCTTTCGTTAAATTGGAGGAGGGTCGGGAAAGAAAAAAGGGCGGAGTTTCGAATTCGGACCCTCTTCCTCGGTTCTGTCTGAATTTTCTTTTTCTTTTCTTTTCCTGCTACAATTGATGGTGTTGTAAGAGGAATTGTGGAGATTTGTTGTCCTTTTAAGAGATGGTTGGGACATGGCTAAATATGAAGGAGGATGGTGTGGCTTTGTTTTTCCTTTTGGAGTCAAACTAAGCCGTTCGTTTCATCTAAAGAAAAGGTGTGCCTTGCAACTTTGAGATGTTTCCTCGGAGCCAGCCGTTATTTTTGCGCTTTGTGTTGTCTTAGAATACCGTTGAAATCCCTCGAATTTTTCTTTTGATTTGTATATGTTTGAAGTTTGTTGAAGTTGGAGGGAGGGCGTTGTGGGAATAAAGGAGCAATGGTACAATATGGGAATTAAGCGATTGATTGATTATAAATAGAGATAAAAAAAAAAAAAAAAAAAAAGAAGAAGAAGAAGAGAGCTAATGCGTGTTATATTATAACTTGAGATACGTTAATTAATAATATATACAATTATATACCTATTATTATGAAATATTGTATGTGGTGTATATTATATGGTGTGGTTGATAAGATAAGGATGTAATAAATAGTAGATGTGTATTATATATAGGTGGTAAAATATGGATGTATAAGACGAGAATATAAATTAGATGTGATTATTTTATGAGATGTACTATTTTATTTTGTGATTGTAGAAATTTGCCTATAATAGGCACTTTGCGTTGTATTGTATAGGGCTAAAATGGTAATTATTTTTACTACTTTTATAATACCATAAAAACCCTCCTACTTGATGACGTGGCACATATCATTGGGTTATAGGGAGTGGCATGTTTCGTAATAAATTCAACATATAGGCCTAAATTCGAAGTCCTCTACGAACTTTTATATATAATATATATGATTCATACTTCCTCTCTAAATATTTCTCTATAATTATATTATCATAATAATTATAATATAAATACTAATCACAATAATATTTTTATAACACTTATATTATAAAATATAAAATTAGTTCAAGAATTCATTATTCAATCTCTCGACGGTCATAAAAAAAAAAGACTTTCTTTCTCAATCCCTCTCTCCCTTTCTCTCCATCGCTCAAAACCCTACCTGCATTTTCTAATAGCCGCCTCAACACCACAGTCGACCTCGTGCTCGCTCCGTCAACACCACAGTCGCCGCTGCCGGCCTCGTGCTCCCGTCCTCCGGTGCGAGGACGGGGAGCGAACTTATTTTATTTTATGATTTAAGTTTTATCCTTCTTAGATTGCTTTAGCTTTTTAATCGATTGTCTATGATAGGTTAGAGCTTGTTTAATTTTGCATTGGGTTCCATGTATCCCTTTGGAGGTTTTAGTGTCCTATAGGGATGTCAACGGGGCGGGGATTAGATCTCCATCCCCATCCCCGCGTCGATGGGGAATCCCCGTCCCCGCGAACCAAATGGGAAAAAATTCGTCCCCATCTCCGCCCGCCACTTTTTTTGACAAATAGTTATATTATAAAATAACTTGAATACACTATTTAATTACATTTTAAATATTATTTATAATTTAATGATAAAAAGATTGATTAAAAAATTATTATTTTAAACAATAGTTATATTATAATAATATAAAATTGTGTATAAAATTATTATATAAATATTATTTTTAGGTACAAAAAATTATTATATAAATAAATTAATATCGGGGAACAGGGCTGGGACTATGATCCCCGTCCCCGCCAACAGGGATAAAAAATCCCTATCCCCGCCTCGCGGGGATAAAAATTTGGGGATTCCCCTCCCCGCTCCGTACGGACGGATCCCCGCCCCATTGACAAGCCTTGCTCTCGATGAGCTTTTAGTCCCCCACTGTAGGGTGTCCTTCACCAAATCAGAAATTTTTATTGAGGCAAAGGTTACAATAGATAAATACTTTCATGTGACTGAGTTAATAGCCAACATGGTTTTGGAGTTTAAATTCAGCTTGCATTTGGTTTTTATGTTCTTTGTCGATATATTAAATTTTCTCATTTTGGAGCTTGTGTATCAAGAGATTGTTTTGTTCATTTACGATAAAAATTTTCTCTTTGAGTTCTTGGTTTGGTTTCGGGGGAGATTTTCGGTCCATTTTGATTCTTGTCAAGCTTTTTCTCTTTTTGTGGAGCTGTTTTCCTCCATTTTGGAGGTTTTCTTTCCTGATAATGAAGTGTAACCAGAGTAACTTCATCGGCTAGTTAGCCGCTTGTTTGTAATTGAGTAAGGAATGAAAATTGAAAAGCTATCAATTGGAAAAGAAAAAAAAAGCTCGTCAGTCATGAAGATGAGTTTAACTTCACTTTAATGGGCTCACGAGCGAGCCCTTTCGACTAATACTCATCTAACATTCGACCATTATATAAAAAGAAAAATCAACCCCACCTTAAAACTCAGCCATGAGTTGATGGCGTCACTGTCCCGTTCAACACATCATCCTCGTCTTTAATTTTTCCAATGTCTTAATTTAATACTAGCATGTGTAGCACACCCAATGTGTACAAATATGTTATATTTTTTCATACTTCGAACAATAAAATTTCAACTTAGGGATAATTTTGCAATAAATTAAAATATCAATATTAAAATTGTAATTTACTACCTCCGTCCCATTTAATTCTTCCCAAATATTAGTGGGCACGGAGATTAAGAAATTATATTATTTTAATATTATAGTACACTTTTAAGGTACGGAGAGAGAAAACTTATTAGTGGACACGCAAATTAAGAAGTCTTTTTTTAATATAAATGGTGTAATTAGTTTAAATATTGGAATAACTTTTTACCAAAAATGGAAATGGGAAGAATTATGTGGGACGCCCAAAATTGAAAGATGGGAAGAAATAAGTGGGACAGAGGTAGTAATAATTAAGGATGATATTGTAAATAATCATTATTAAATTGACAGACTAAATTGGACCGTTCATAGCCATCCTAGGCTCTTTATATAACTCTGTTTGGTTATAAGATCAATAAAAAGGCCCAATATAAATTTATTTTACTAAGCCCAGGATTATTTATCTTACCCCAAATAACAAGTTTATTTATATCGGGTTTCGCGGGGCTGATGAATTAATTCCGGGCCGTTATAAAGAAACCAAACACTCTATTATTTATATTATCTGGGCTTAATTGGATAGTAGCGAGAGAGAAAAAATGATTGAGAAAGGAAGTGGACTAATAATACAATTATATAGCATGGAACATCACACGCGCTTTGGATTACCATGGGAAAGAACGTGAGCATCACGCGTTTCTTTTTATCTCGTGAGATTAAATCTGTCCGCGAAAGGCGAAAGCTACGCCTCGTATTTATACCCATGTTCTCGTACTGACTTCAAATTTAAATAAAAGTTTGTGCTATCATAATAATAAATCAAGAAATAAGATATTGAAAGTTTGAAACGCTTCAACATTGTGGGCCCGATTGATTTAAGTGGTTTTGGTGGATATACGGACACGATATTCAATTATTTATTCCAACTAAATTAAAGTCTAGATTTTTCTAAGATTTTGTATTCTGTCTAAATGATGGTCCGTCCTTACACGAACAAGGAAACAGTAATTATGTTAATCTTCTTCAAATAATTTATGAAAGGTAGATGAAAGCACGCAATAATAATATGTGATCCAATAACTGAAGATGGAATTTCTTCTTTTTTTTTTCTAATCAAAGCATGCCCAATACTATTTTTGCATGCATGAGTAATATTTTTCATTTGGTATAAGCATGAGCGCTACATGTTAACGCTCTTTCATGCTTTGAATGCAATTAAACAAAGGTCCACATCCCAACTACTAACTAGCATTTATTGTATTCGACTTATAAAAGTCAGAATCATGCGTCATCTATTATTAATTATAGGAAGATGAGTTTATTAATATTCATAATGTTGTATACGTATACTTCCCGTTACAGGTAATAAATACACGGTGATCCCCTAGTTTTTATTGTTACGATAAAAAACTTATAATTTGCTGTCAAAGTTACATCACATTAATTCAACGCAAATTAATAATTAAGTCTAAATATTGATCATAATATTTGTCTATATAAATTGATTAATTGGGAAAATACAACTAATCAATTAATTTGATAAATTACTCAATTTAATGTTGATTATGTTAGAATATAGTTATCAGGAATGATGCTTCGAAAAGATCAATTTTAGTAACTGTCAAAATACATTGAGTGAACATGTCACGCATAACTATGTCTACCGATATACCACGAAATTTAACTATCATCGGTTTATTCTAATCAAACCCTTATTAATAAGTTTGAGGAAACTTAATTTACACGAAAAAGGGCCATTTACAATTCAGGCCCCATGTTAAGTTTCATTTAGCTTTTAAGACCCTGTCAGAAAATTCATAGTTTTAAGGACCCGATTTCTGCAGAAACACTTAAGTCTTCTGCTGTACCACTTTACTGTTCACCAGTACCACTTCATGGATCTACAGTACCACTTCATGGGTCTACACTACCACTTCATGGATCTACAGTACCACTTCGTGGATCTCCAATTCCAGTTCATGTACAATGCATAACACTTGCGTAATTTAGGTCCTTATCTCTAAATTTCATAAGAATCGGGTCCTTAACTATGAATTTTCTGACAGAGCCTGAAACCTAATTTAAAACATGTTTTTTGGCTAATTTACACGAAAAATAAAGGTCCATTTTAATAGAATAAATATGCCATAAAATAATTAGGTGCACAATAATAACCATTGTATCCGTCTCGATGGGAAAATCATCTTTAAAATTTTCTTTATCCGCGCGTGGACACTTTTGATGCCCTCACGTTTTCCTGCCTTTGCTTTTGTGGACCAAGAATTATTTACTTCATCTAACATATAAATTAAAATAGTGAGTATAACTTATAAGACTTTCGAAGAAAATAATATGTGGGGACCACAAATAACCTTTGAATAGAATCATTAATGCATGTCTCGTCGGAATTCTTCTACAAAATCGCGACAAATCAAAATTACGATATCTCGGACAACAACTCGCAGTCTAATCTAATCTAATATATCGCGAGTCAATTATTAATTAATTAAGGTGGAAAAGGACACGGAGTACCGCTGTGTAACCCAAGCGAATATTCAACTTGAGTTTAGTCCCTCGTTTCAATTCCGCCAGTAATTATGCTTCTTTGATAAGCATACCAACTTATAAGTTTCACGTGATACGTTGTTGAACTTATTAGTGATAGCTCAGTTGGAAAAAGATAAGACTTGTGCCAAACCAAACGCATCGAAGATAACGAGTCCAAGCCTTTATTTTCCTCCCCAACCACACCCTTCTCACTCAGTATAAATATTGCTCATCGTCTTTGATACAATCGTCCCTTTTTTTCTCTCTCTCTCTCGCTCTCGCTCTATGTCTCTGTTGCTGTACATGTAAATACAGCAGCTCTCCCTCTCTCTCTCTCTCTCTCTCTCTCTGCGTTGTAGAGAAACCCTAGGCAAGGCTTTTCGATTTACGAGCAGATATCTAAAAGTCGTTGGGCGGTGGTGCTGAAATCGTGTGATAGGGTTTGGATCTGTTGATTTGAGGCATCAATTCGCATAATCCGAGGTGGAAGCATGTCGTCGCTCAGCAGAGAATTGGTTGTGTTGATACTTCAGTTCCTGGAAGAGGAGAAATTCAAAGACTCTGTTCACAAGTATTTCTCTAATTTTATTATTTCCGTATTAATTTTAGTTAGTTTGTTGCGATGCTTTTTGTGTGCATGTGTGATTTAAAGGATTCAAGGGATAAAATTGGAGTATGATAAGAAACAAAAGGCATGTGATTGTGTGATTTTAGTTTGGCCGTGTTACCTTAGATCGGAAAAAGGTTGGTACGAGAAGAGGAAAAGTTAAAAATTATAGTTGATTTTGATTTATATATTTTTTTCTATCTTTTTTTTCGTAAGTTGAATTATAAGAAGCTAGAGAAAGATTTTGACAATTGTAACCAAGAAATATCTGTCTCTTTTTTGGTTGGTGGCAATTGTTTCGTTGCCCTGCCTATGCTTACCTTGGAATTTAATTTTTTCTGTAGGCTTGAACAAGAATCGGGTTTCTTCTTTAACATGAAATATTTCGAGGAGAAGGTTCATGCAGGGGAATGGGATGACGTTGAGAAGTACTTGTCTGGATTTACAAAAGTGGACGACAATAGATATTCGATGAAGATATTTTTCGAGCTAAGGAAGCAGAAATACCTTGAAGCACTTGATCGGTAATCAATCTGCTTTTTTCAGTTGTTTGAATTTGCTTCTCTGCCTTGTATGTTTACCCAACTCTTCCTCCCAACCTTAATTGGTTTTCCAGGCAAGATAAAGCCAAGGCCGTGGAGATTTTAGTCAATGACTTGAAAGTGTTCTCCACATTTAATGAAGATCTGTACAAAGAAATTACCCAGCTATTGACACTTGGAAACTTCAGGTACAGGATGCATGAGCTCACTGGAGGTTAAATTCGTGTTGTAACTATGTTTTATTATACCACATAAGAATTAAGAACCTGCTGCCAATTGTTTGCAGTATTTAGATTTATCTCAGTCCGAACACGTACAAACTGCCGAACAAGTTCGCTGCTGTTGTAGTTGTACTTGCATTAAATATCGTTTTCTAGAATGTATTATGTCAAAAATATGCATCTAAAATGCATGTCTTTACTCGTAGAGTTCCAATTTTTTTGGAGTGGGTAGCTCAGTCAAATGTCTGGATTACTGTGATTACAGGGAAAATGAGCAGCTCTCAAAATATGGTGACACCAAGACGGCTCGAAGCATAATGTTGATAGAACTCAAAAAGCTCATTGAGGCAAATCCACTTTTCCGTGACAAGCTTGTTTTTCCTACTCTGAAGTCATCGAGATTGAGAACTCTCATCAATCAGAGGTAATACTCGCATCTGTCATCTCTCTCTTTGGAACATGAGCTGCTACACAATGAGATAGCTTTTGATTTGAGGTTGCAGTTTAATGTTAACTAATATTTGGTTCTACATTTTCCGTTGTCTCATACATCACATATGATGTTCGACCTTGGTGATCCTTTCAGTTTGAACTGGCAACACCAGCTATGCAAGAACCCAAGGTCGAATCCAGATATCAAAACCTTATTCACTGACCATACGTGTTCTCCTCCTAATGGGGCTCTTGCTCCTGCTACGCCCGTTAACCTAACGACAGCTGCCGTTACAAAGCCTGCTGCTTACTTGCCGATGCCCCTTGGAGCACATGGGGTATGATGATGCATTAAGACTATCGTCTTCGAATACTGTTTCTAATAATGCTTTGTTGTGTCCTTACTTTCAACACATTTTGCATGACTTATTTTGTATCATCACCATTCAATCTTTGTAGTAATGTTAAATTCATCGCCTTCACCATTCTATATCATGTTTTTGGCAGCCTTTTCAACCTGCAGCAGCAGCAGCAAATGCCAATGCTTTAGCTGGTTGGATGGCCAATGCTGCTGGATCTTCTTCGGTTCAAGCAGCTGTTGTCACAACATCGTCACTACCTGTCCCGCCCAGTCAAGGTAAGAGTTTGAACGATTTTTATAGAGATGATGCTAGAAAGAAAAGAGGTTTTAAATGTTATTTGATTATTTTCTCCGTAATCATATTTTGGCTTTGTTTTGGACAGTTGCTACCCTGAAGAGGCCTCTTAGTCCTCCTGTTACCCTCGGTATGGTTGACTACCAAAATGCCGATCACAATCAACTGATGAAGCGATTGCGTCCTGCACATTCGGTTGAAGAGGTAGTAGCACTGTCTCCATGTTTTGCCCTTTAAGGCACTACTTCAACATTATGTCTTGTGTAGGTTACATATCCTACGCTTCGGCAACAAGCATCATGGTCCCTTGATGACTTGCCAAGAACTGTGGCCTTTACGTTGCATCAAGGATCAGTTGTTAATAGCTTGGATTTCCATCCATCACATCCTACATTACTTCTTGGTAACCTTTTTTTAAAGTTATATTTGGTTCGAAAATCTGATTTCGTATTACTGTTGTTTAACAATCAATGTTTTCTCAATTTGAACTGAACGGACAGTGGGCTGCGATAATGGCGAAATTACGCTTTGGGATTCCAGAATGAGGGAGAAGTTGTGCTCAAAGCCATTCAAGATTTATGATGTACCAGCCTGTTCCTTGACATTTCAGGTACAGTTGACCTCTTCTATATTTTCGTTCAAATGGGTCCAAAAGTTTTACTCGTCATGCCATTTTATCATCCTTATGTTATTTTGCTGTGATTAGATTGAAACATTATTCATTGCCACCCATATAATCGTCAAGCCAGCATTAAGTTAAACACATTCGATATTATTACTGTTTCAGTTCACTTATCGCATCTTTGGCTTCTTTGAACAGGCTTCTGTTGCCAAGGAGGCACCATTTTCCGTAATCCGTGTTTCGTGGTGCCAAGATGGGACTTTTTGTGGTTAGATGAGATCATCATATGATCCTTTGCCTGAAACTGTTAGCTGTAGTTTCATAGTAAGCTAAAAAAACCGTTTGAATTTGCAGGAGTTGCTTTCTCTAAGCATTTGATCCACTTGTACAGCTGTGCGGGGCCAAACGACTTACGCCACCATAAGGAGGTAATTGAGTGGGTTCATCATCCATGGTTGTGTGCTTCAAAAGTCCTAACGATTAAGTCTCTCCATGTTTCTGTAGATTGATGCTCATGTCGGAAGAGTTAACGACATTGCCTTTGCTAATCCCAACAAACAGCTCTGTGTTGTAACTTGTGGTGATGACAGATTGATTAAGGTAGATTTCTTTTTTAAAAAAGAAAGGTTCACGATATAGCAGCTGCAGAGTGACTGATGAAATACGTGAAACAGGTTTGGGATCTTACTGGAAGAAAGCTGTTCAACTTTGAAGGACATGAAGCTCCTGTTTATTCTGTCTGTCCTCATCAGAAAGAGAACATTCAGGTATTAAACAACCCAAAGAGCCAATCAAAATCAGATGTCTTGTTACAATTGTATGATAACGGTCGGTGTCGGTCATTTCTTCTGATTGCTGATAAATTTCTTCGACGGCGTAACTGTATTACAGTTTATTTTCTCAACTGCTTTTGATGGGAAGATAAAGGCTTGGCTTTATGACAACTTGGGATCGAGAGTTGACTATGATGCTCCGGGGCATTGGTGTACAACAATGCGATATAGTGCCGATGGAATCAGGTAATATATTATGTCCTTCTCTGGGTCAGTTATGATTTTATGATGGCGTGGAGAATTACATATGTAGTTATCACATTCACTTGCTGCTTAATCATGGGTGTTGTATTTTTCCTTCGCAGGTTGTTCTCTTGTGGAACAGGAAAAGATGGAGACTCCTTTTTGGTGGAATGGAACGAAAGTGAAGGTGCAATCAAAAGAACTTATACTGGGTTCAGAAAGAAGTCAGATGGAGTTATTCAGTTCGACACTACACAAAATCACTTTCTTGCTGTTGGAGAAGATAGCCAAATTAAGTTTTGGGACATGGATAATGTCAACATGCTTACTGCAACTGATGCAGATGGTGGTCTCCCAGTAAGCTGCTTAATGATCTATATTGCAGAAGCAACTTGAAACTAATTCCTTAATGTCTTTTTTTTTTTTTCTAATTTCCTCTGAGCTTTGTGTGATTTTTAAGAAATTTATGAGATAAAACAATTATGCAGAGTGTTCCACGCCTGAGATTTAACAAGGAAGGTAATCTGCTTGCTGTTACCACTGCTGACAGTGGAATCAAGATATTGGCAAATGCTAGCGGCATGAGATCACTAAGAACAGTTGAAGCCCCACCTTTTGAAGCATTAAGGGTAAACTAATTTCTTCTTGCATCTTCTCATTGTCGTACTGACATACTTTAATTATTAATGTTCGTTTTTGGTATGGATTTGGCAGGTTGGATCTTCATCTGTAAATGTTGGCCCTCCTGTTAATTGTAAAGTTGAAAGAAGTTCGCCTCCTAGGCCATCTCCCATCATAGTATGTCCTAAGTTCATTTTTTATTTTCCCTTCCGTGTTGCGATATTACATCTTCTTGTACGACAAAGAAAAAGGAAATATGACATCAAAGGATCAATTTTGTGATTCACTTTTAGTTTCTCACTTGAGTGAGTTTCGTTTTCAAGTCCCCTCTCGCCTGCTTCTTTGATATATGAAATTTGACCCTCTCATCTCAGAATGGCGTAGATTCTGTTCCTAGAAGCATCGAAAAGCCGAGAACTTTGGATGATGTTAACGAAAAGATGAAACCATGGCAATTGCCTGAAATTTTAGACCCGGCTCAGTGTCGCATGGTTACGATGCCTGATAGCACTGATCCTGCAAACAAGGTACTGAAATCAAAACATTTTCACACATTCGTGCTTCATTTTTCTTTCTTCCATTTTTTCTGATATGATTTAATCTGGCCTTGTCTATAGGTTGCTTGGCTTCTATACACAAACTCAGGCGTTGGCATTTTAGCTCTCGGATCGAACGGTATCCAGAAGCTGTGGAAGTGGGCCCGCAACGATCAGAACCCTAGCGGAAAAGTAAGTGGCAAAACTGTTGACATCTTAACATACAATCCTCTTTTTGCTTCTCGGTGATTGTTATTCACGGTAAACGCTTTCTCTATCTTCGAAGGCTAATGCACGTGTCGTACCACAACTCTGGCAACCAAACAGTGGCCTCGTCATGGCAAACGACGTGTCTGGCGTCAAACTAGAGGAAGCGTTCCCATGCATTGCTCTGTCGAAAAATGACTCATACGTAATGTCAGCTGCTGGTGGAAAGGTCTCACTGTTCAACATGATGACTTTTAAGGTAAAAGTCGAGAGCAGTGAGGTCTCTGGGAAAACAATAGCACTCTTTTTTCAAATTCCATGTCTAAGATGTACAGTTTGTGGGTAGGTGATGACTACATTCATGCCACCGCCGCCTGCTTCGACTTTCTTGGCTTTCCACCCTCAAGACAACAACATCATTGCTATCGGGATGGAGGATTCAACCATCCACATCTACAATGTTAGGGTCGACGAGGCAAGTCTTTCGACACTTAATTACAGTATTATACATATATATATATATATATATCTTCTGAATATGAATTCTATAAACAGGTGAAATCGAAGCTGCAAGGCCACCATAAGCGCATCACTGGACTGGCATTTTCCACCAACCTAAATATATTGGTGTCGTCTGGTGCAGATGCTCAAGTAAGCTTTCCCTCGTTTTCTCTCAACGAAAAGAACTGTTGTACGATGTCATAGGTGAGAGAGACTGAACGAAATTTCACTTTGCACAGCTTTGCATTTGGAGTATCGACACATGGGAGAAGAGAAAGTCAGTTCCAATGCAACTCCCCGCTGGTAAAGCGCTGACCGCGGGCGAAACCAGAGTTCATTTCCATTCCGACCAACTGCACTTGCTTGTTGTGCACGAGACTCAGCTGGCCATATACGACGCCTCAAAAATGGAACGCATACGCCAAGTAAGCAGAAAGCTTCTTACTCTACATGAGCTTGAATTCGAATAGTGAGAGGGGAGGGTATACCATAACAGTTCATTAATGCATTTTCTTTCTCTCTCTTGTGATAGTGGATTCCACAAGAGTCCCTTTCAGCACCTATATCGTGCGCAGCCTACAATTGCAACAGTCAACTCATTTTTGCTGCTTTTTGCGATGGTAATGTTGGGCTCTTCGACGCCGACACCCTAAGATTGCAATGCTGCGTCGCTCCCTCTGCCTATATACCGCCACAAACCGTATCAAATGGGTAAGAAAACACAGACATACGCTGCTATTTTTATTTCTATTTGTGGGGAATGATATGAGCTGATGACTTCAAAAAAAAAACTGCAGAAGCCAAGCTGTGTACCCTGTAGCTATTGCAGCCCACCCTCAGGAGCCTAACCAGTTTGCGGTTGGTTTAACCGATGGATCAGTTAAGGTGATCGAACCATCGGACTCGGACAGCAGCAAATGAGGACCGAGCCGGCGGTTCATCGTCGATATCAGACGGGTCAAAAGATGGCTTGTGGTAATAATAATAATTTCGTGTTTTGTCATTGTAGATTTGTAGGCGTAATAGGGGTTTTAATCAAGTGACATATCATCATGGATTTGCTTCTTTATTTCTAAAATGGATTGTAAGATGTATTTTGTTCTAATCAGAAGCAGACGTTATTAAATGTCATAAGCATGTGTCATCTTTTATATTAATAGGATTCCTTATCATTGCATGCACATGGGACAGAACGGTAAATCAAATAAACAAAGCAATAAAATGGCGAGGAACGAAAAAATAATAATTTACTCGGTAGGATAAAAAATACAATTCCATTACATAGACAACTTGTATGGAAATGAGATGTTCGAATGCAACCTATTCGTTATCGTACAGGTAATATAATGATGACAAAAACAATACTGAATCTCCATTAGATAGAATTTTAGGACAAAACACACGGGATTTTATATCAACCAAGACGAACAACAATAGTAGAAAGTACAGTGCAAAGATCATTCAGAGTCCATCTTCCATTTCTGTCTACTTACATATAATAATCAAAAGACATGTTAGCGCACTCACAGGGCTTAGTAGTAGCATGACCTCACAATCTTCTCTCCTTTCTTCCTTTTCGGGTCAAACCGAACGGTCAAGAGAGCAGATGGGAAACACAACAAAAACGATTTCTCCCTAGAAAATGTCTACTGAGCCGCATCTAACGCCTTCGAACTGCCGAATGAAGTAGTGTATTTATATCTAATTATTACCACATTTGATCTAAGCAGTATTATTACGCAGTCACTGTAGGAGCAATACTTGACTTTTTCCCTTCCATGGCGTCTTTCTTTCTTCGGCAGCTTGCGCAGAGGAAAGGACCTTCCCATGGCTTTGAGGCGGGCGAGAAAAATGGGCCCGAGTTAACCGAAAGGCCTTCGCTCGGAGGTTGATGGTCCACTTGGCATATTGCACATTTGAAAAGCCCAGAATTGGCGTCTAGCGGAAAATCTTTGCCCAATCTGGCAACGCAATAGTAAGGTGTAAGTGGCGAGGAAGATTCACAATATTTCTAGAGAAGACACTTGTATATAAAGTTATTCAGAACGGTTGAACTGAAAAACAGACGTAACGGTTATCATGCTACGACAAGAATACATAAAAACGTTAAACAGTCTCACTTTATAGTTTTAGGATTTCCATAACGGCAAATGTGAAGACAAAATTTTACCTACTGATCATGTTCTTGAGTAACAACAGTTGCGCTTGGCAGAAGCAGAGAAAAGTGGCCGTAATTTATTATTTTATTTTTTCTAAGTCAATACTAGCTACGCTAGGTCCTTGAAGCTTTCGTTACTATTAGCAGTCGTTTAAAATGTACCTCTCAGCAAGCATAGCGGAACCCTCCTCAAACAACTCCTCCACAACTCCAACTGCAGAGAGCTTATTATTTCCCTTAGAAGAGTCACGAGACCGTTTTCCAGGAACGAGCGAAGAGAGCAAATTAGGTTTCTTTTTGGGCATTGGAGGCAAAATGTGGTGATGATCATAAGGAATTATATCAACAACCAGGCAAGTCGTATCATCCTTCAATCCCCGCGACCTAAGAGCTTCCTGCTAAAATGTTACTACAACATTAATGTTCTTGCCAAGAACATGACAGGCCCAATTCACTAAATGCAGACCAAGTGCAACGTCACCTTAACGACCAGCTTAGCAGCAATATCTGCAGGTAAACCACGGCAAGATTGAGCAGCAGTATCTGACGATAAAGCATCCCAAATACCATCAGATGCAATTATAAGTCTTCCCCCACCACTTGAAAGCTGCCAACCACAGACATAAACACAGACTTAGAACTCAACCAATTAAAAAAAGCCTTCTACAACGTGGGGGACAAAGTGGCAAACCTTGACTTGCTTAACATGAGGGATAGGAACAATAAACTCGCCAACGTCAGTATCGCCAATTGACCTCGACAGGCATAACCCACCTGGCCAGCAACGTAATGGACCAACCTACCAAGTCCAAACAAAGCCCACTATGAGATTTAAGATTTAGACCGTTTAGAAGCATATAATCACAACTTTATCACCCTTAGGTACAATGAGAAGTGGTCAACATTACCCCATTGCCTCCAAACACATTAAGCCTCCCTACTTCACCTCCACTGGCAGTTACACGCTCGCGTTCTTCGATGTTCTCTTCGAGCCTATGATCAACGGTCAAGAGGGAAACAATGCCGCCTTGTGTGTCCAATATGCACCTTGAGTCTCCAACGGAAGCTACCGTCACTGTCCAGCCATCAATCACAACAAAAGTTACCGTCGTCCCCGAAGTTTCACCTGTCATCAAAATTTTAGCCCAATAATCAGACTTCCAAATGCCTTGAGTTCATCTTTAAAAAAAATTGCTCAGAAACAAACATGCCTCGCTGCTGAAACTCTATGTCAGTTTTCACGAACCCAGCAACCAATGCCCTAGGTAGAGCTTGAAGCCATTCTTCTCTGGAGAGTGTTTGAGGGATAGCACTCAGTACGTTGTTGAGCAAATGTTCTTTGGCGAATATAGCAGCTGATATGCCATTGTGCCCGTCAAAAATCTGCCATTAATCAGAGCAAAATCAGCAAGAAAAACTAACAGTAGATTCACACACTTGTTAGAAATAGAAAGGGAATGCAGTAACATACAGCAAAAACTGAAAACGATGTAGACGGATTTCCCGGAATTCTGTGGCAGTTGGGCTCAATCAAGTAGTAATCTTCTCCTTTCTTAGCGAGGCCCGACTGCCCATACTTTAATGTGGGCTTCTCCAATTTCTCGCTTCTCAATTCACGACCGATCAATGTACCAAGCGGAATAGGCTGCTGATTCTGCTTCATCTTCGATACCTCTGCCTTATTCATCTTCGGACGCTTTGTCTCAGCATCTCCAAAATCATCACTCCCAGGACCTTATTGCCCATAAAAAGTCCATCCGTCAATAGAAGACAACATCGTAATACGAAACTTCGAAGGAAAAACCAACCATTTCCGTAAAAACCATAGAAAAGATGGGATAGAAAACCTAATATGCTTGATCTAAACCTAGATAAGGTAACACTGAAGTAAAAGAAAAAGGGATCCGAGGTAAAAGAAACAAATCAAAATTAGCAAGAACGGCTGAAGAATTATCTTTTGGCGCAAACGAAGTTAGGAGAAAGGAAGAACTCAGTATACAACTAATAATAATTCAAAACGATTCAAAATGAGAGCATTTTACAGCGTCAAAATCTAGACTAAAAAAACTTCCCAGACCTTGGCTACAAATTAAACATGAAAAACAGAAATTTAAAAAAAAAAGAAGAAGATAAAATCAACATCACTAAACAAGAACACCCACAATAAATCCCAAGCATCGAATGAAAAGAGATTAAGAAAATAAAAACCACACAACATAACATGATGCTTAAAGATACTACACTGATGCATACTTAGGGGTCAATGAGCATAGATTTTGAAACCCTACTACACAGATAAATGAGTAGAGTTTTACCCTTTTTCCTTAATCGTCTTTTTCTTCTTATTTGCGCTGTGTGTTTTGTGTTCGGTCTATTGAATTTGAGACCAGAAAAGCGTGTTGTTTGCAATAAGATCAAGCTGGCATTGACAGCTACGTTTTAGGAAAAAAAATTAATTATTAATATAACCTAATCTAAAACGATAGTATTAATAGTTTTTTTTTTATTATCGTCATTGACTATTGTACTGTGGTTTTTCATAGAGTATGAAATTCATCAGTTTTAGGTAAGTAAAAAAACTATCAGAATTCGATGGATTTAATTACAAGTCGACATACGTATATATGATAATTAGTTTGAGATTTGGTGGGTGATGTGGCCATGTGATTTCATAACAAAAGTTTGAAACTTTTAATTTATTTAATTTTGTATGTATTATATGTCTCTCGCAAAGCTGGAAAGCTGATGTCACATCATAATCCACCAACAAGCCATTCTCCATTTTTTATTTTCTCCGAAGGCCTTCAGTTTAAAACATATCTTATCTAAACTCACAAAATTACAAGACAACATAGGTAAAAGAAATATTATTACTTTAATTCATGTATCATCAAAACACTTCCCAAAAGAAAGATCTCAAAAAACCAACCATCTCAAGTATAAAAAAAGAAGAAAGAAAAAAAAAAAGACGGCAACGATGAGTTACCACCAAGATTCCATTTTTTGTTCGTCTATCTCGTCAATTCATAGAAACCGAACCTTCCATGTTGTAATGGCTACGTAATTACATACACATATATCCTTTAAAAAAACTAATATGTATTCATCACTTTGCAGCTGATTTTCTTACAGAAGAAGGTTGCCTTGCGTACTTAAACGACGAAGATTGAAGCCCATTCGTCGCCCTCTTAGTCGGCTGAGGAATCGAACTCCTACAAAAAAACGAACATCGTATACGAATCTCTGCTTAAAAAAAAGGCGAAGATTCTTGCTATAAGCTGAGAGTCACTCACCTTTTCTCAGGGCTCTTCATTGTACTCTTCGGCTTGATTTTCCTCTCCTTCCCACTCGTCGCAACGTTCGACTTATGATGATTATTCTGCTGCTGCCATTGATAGTCGATCTCCGACGAATCGCTGGTCAAAGCGTCGAGCTCGTCAGAATCATCGATGTTGACCGCAGACAAGCCATTGTCTAAGCTGTGCCTCCTTTGAAGCTTGTCCAAAGATTGCTCGGGATAAACCTTGGACTTGTCTGAAGCTACGCCTCGCTTTTGGTACGCTTTTTCTCCGTTGTTGTCTTCTATTTGAGGCCAAGGTGGAGATATCGATGGAAGGTCTTGAAGGTCCAAGCTGTGCCTTCTCGACGAAGATGGCGACTTGTTGCTCATCGTCTGAAAAATAAAAATAAACGCAATAAAATCGTAGAACTAAGAAAAGAAACGAAGTCGAACGGTTATGAGATCGATGTTAGACCTCTTCCTTGGAAGAATCTGCGACGCTTTGCCAAGAACCGTCGTGCGAAGGCGAAGATCCGAGAGACCTAAATGTTTCGTCTCTATTCGCTAACGCTGCCTTTAGGCCAGCGATCTGCGTCGTAAAGAAAATCGAAATGTTAGCGCATCTCTATGCACATCAGCGCAAGACGTAATAATAATAAATAAAAAAAAAACCTGTTCTTTGAGTTCTCTGACGTCACCGCCCTCTTTGTTCGACCGAGCAGCGCCGAGCTCGACGGTCGAAACACGCTCGGCGAATTTAAGGGTGCTTATCGTTTCACCTAAAGCGTCGGGCTCGGGACTAATGTGTACAAACATGAGAGTCTTCGCCTGTCCACCTGCATTAATAAAAGGGCCGGGCCGTCTTTTTTTTTTGTTTTTTTTTTTTGTTTTTTTGAGGAAATATTACAGAATTTCGACGAGCATAGACTTTGAAATTACCGAGCGAATCTTGGAGCAGCTGAGTGAGCTTGCTGTTTCTGTAAGGCACGTGCGCGTTTTTCTGGGCGAGGGACGAAATCACGTCCCCCAAGGCCGACAATGACTTGTTAATGTGTTGGGCCTCCTTCAGCCTATCGCCCGTCGCCTCGGTTTTGTCTAACCTTTCGCTTCCCGCCAAGTCGACCAAGTGCATACAACCTCGGATTACAGAGCCAGACGTCAAATCTCTACCTTGGACATGAACCGTTAGGCAACTGCAAAAGAAATAAAAAAAGATGCGTAATAATGAGAGAGAGAGAGAGAGAGAGGTTTAAGAGAGATTTATAGAGAGATTATATCAAACCTGTGAGAACGACTGCTTCGATCGTTCATAGCAGTCGAGCCAACCGCGCGATTCTTATGACCCAAATTCATAAGATTGATCACATCGGACGGTTGAGAGACGGGCACGAGGTTTGCGTTGGGTACGTTGATGCCGTTTGCCGAATTGTTGCGAATCTCTAACGTGTTTAACCGTTAAGGGCGCAGTAAAAAGAAAAGAAAAGCATGCGCAAAAAAAAAAAAATGGAACAAAAGTCGCTTAGGAACATAAAAGGATATCTTTTGTTGAGGCCATCTGTAGCGAGGAGATCTCTGACTTGTTCGTTGTAGATTTCGATCATCTGAACTGAGATATCGTAAGCGATTGTGTCTTTCCTCTGCTCGGAGATGAGAAAGAGGTCGTTCAACGCTCTGTAGTTCACCCCTACAGTTTCTTTCGTCAGTTCGCTCGGCCCCGTCTAGCGAGAGGTAAGAAGCGTTTAGCAGAGCTTTTATCGCAAAGACAACGAACGTATCTTTTTATTTATTTTACCATCGTGTGAGTTTTTCCCGAGCCTGTCTGACCGTAAGCAAATATGCAGACGTTGTAACCGTCGAGCACAGATCGTATCAGTGGCTGAGTATCTTCGAAAACTTCGCCTGAAGAAAGTTCAAACGAAACTCTTAATCACAAAAAAATAGGGAGAAAGAAAAAACAGGAATGTGATGAAGATATATTGTATCAGTCCTAGTTTTGTTTGTTTGTTTACTTTGTGTGGCTGATGGGCCGAAAACTCTGTTAAAAGTAAACGACGTCTTCTTTCCTTTGCCACTTTTCGAAGGCGTAATAAGTGATATATTTCCTTCGTCCATTTCGTCTATTGCGTTCGAATTGCCTGCCTTCCCAGGACGCACACGACAGTACACCCTTATATTTCCTAGCAGATGAAAAAAAAGAAGAAAAGGTTCGATAACAGTGTATACTCATAACGTAATAAATATCCAGTCGATCGCATAAATAAACAGATACCTTTAAGGTCTTGAATTTGATTGTATAATTTACGATTCTCCTCGAGGACTTTGCGATACTTCGCAGCAGCGTGGGCGAGCGTATTGAGGTGCTTACTGAGGTCGTTCACTTCCTCTCTATGCTTCGTTTGCAGATTTTGAATGTCTTCTTTCGTAGAGTCGATGGTTCTTTTCAGCTGCTCTATCTGATTTTCGATCAAGGCTTGTTTCTCTTCTGCGAAATCTGGTTTATTGGGCGAGCTTTCTTTTACGTATACGATCTGAAAAAAAAGAGAGAATTTAGATAAATGGTTTGTAAAAAGATTCGAGACGACCATCGTTCGTACTTGAATTTGCGTAGGCTCATCATCAGAAGTACTGAATAAAAGATTGTAATAAAAAAAGCTTCTAGAAATAGACTCGAGATTAGATCATCATGCCTGCATTTCTGAAGGATCATCATCATCATCATCATCATCATCATCATCTCTTGGAGCTTCAAGAACGCTCTTATGATCATCTCTTGGAGATTCAATAACGCTCTTATGATCATCTCTTGGAGCTTCAACAACAGTCTTCTTATCATCATTGGGAGCTGATGCTATAATCTGTGCAACATAAGATCGTTCGATTCTCAGCTATGCAGATTTTCGTATGTGAACAAAAAAAAAAAGGCTAACGTTTATGACCTGCTCGGGCTGAGCTGCTAATCTACGCTCAAACTCGTGCATGACCCTACTTAGCATCTGCTCCACAATCTGTATGGAAACGCAGCGAAACTCATTACCAGCAAAAAGATACTAAAATGTTTTGCTTTCTTACATTACAGTTGATGAACTCACCAAAGGTATGTCTTCTTTATCTTTATCTGCTAAGAGTTCGTGAACGAATGCGTTCAAGGAATGAGAAGAGCCCTGCGATAAAAGCAAGCTCAAATCTAAACTTCACATGTAATAAAAGAGTTCATAGTATAGAAATAAGTATGAATCATCACAGACCACATCGAGTTCCTGGGCAAGATCGCCAACAGAGTTCTCTTCGCTGGACAAACTATCTAAAGACTTCACCGATGATAACTTCCTCGACAGAGATTTCATGAAGAAATCCCTATTCTTACGAACGAACTGACTCCCACTAACTGTAGAAGACGAAGAAGAAGAAGGAGGCTTCGAATTTGCACTGTACTTCCATAGCCCATTGCCTCCACTCTGTTTCCACTTATCGTACGATCTAAGGGCCAATATGCAATTAACGATCCTCGAAGATTTGCCTCCCTTTTTGGAATAATAACACCATCATCATCTCAATCATTTCAGAGAAGCACACACACACACACATATATCTATATAAAGTTTGTATAACTACACTTTCTTACCTGCTCGAGATCAGAGGCCTCGAAAGTAGGAATGCCCATTTCTTCGATCGCTACTAAGAAATTTCTTACATTCTCAAAGTATTGATACGCTGATAGAGCAGCACCATCTGGCACTGTAAAAGAATCTGGGGGCTCAACTACCTATTTCAGAACACCAAGAATCAATTTTCTTTGTTTGCATAACTTTAAGAACGAAAGAACGAAATAAATTTATCGAAAATCACAAGGCAAGCATACTTTCGGTATTCTGCCAGGCTGCACTTTGTTAAGAACATTGCAAAGTATGATCCCACTTCTTAACCCAAGCCTGAAATCTTCTTCGGAAGGTTCCGCTGGTAAGTCTTTCCCTGCAACGACTCCTACCATTTTCCTCATCCAACCTGCCGCTTCGTATCTTCTCAACGCTGTAATAACATATTTTATTTAAGATCGAACGATCTCTTTTTATCGCATAAACCATCAAAGCATAAGCAATAGGACAATCCCTATTAAAGATCAAAGTTCTAACGGCAAAATCTTTTCGTCGAACAGTTGATGGACGCAACAAACCAGAATCAAGAACGATGTGCAAAAAGTAAATCATTTATTATAAATACGAAAGGATGAACATACAAGCTTCTTCGGCTTTTCTCGAGGCAAGATCCATATCGCTCAATCTCTTTCCGTGCTGTTGAAGAATATCTTCCACCATAGATACCACATTGACTTGAAGCACACCCTCTTCAGCCATTGTTTCTGTGCTTCAAAATCCACAAAGAAATGCAAATTTGAGAATCAAGAAAATACGAAAAGCATTGGTATTTGCATGCATTTACGTACGCGACAAAGGTGTAGAAAGTATGTCTTGATCAATGCGGAAAAACGTCCCTTGAGTATATAGATAGAGCTATATCATATATATGTATGTCATCAGCTTTTTTTTCAATGGTGAGAAGATAGAAGATAAAAAGAGATGCCAGGGGTAGTTATATGAAGGAAGAATGGTTTGGGAAAGAAAGAAAGAAAGAAAGAAAGTTGTTTATTTAGAGAAAAAACAACTATCAACGGCTATACTTATTTGATGGTTTGTGGTTCGTATAATATTTTTTTTAGTGTTAGAATTCCTCCCCGAATTTAGTTACCTTTTTTCTCTCCGCTCCCCACTCTTATATTTAGTGCTTTTTATTTTTTTCCACAGGTAAATAATTTATATTTTAATATTTTTATCTTGAATAAAATCATGTTAAATTTAACTTTGGATTTAGTTTGACTTGCTGGTTATCACCGTATTAAGATAAATCAGACAGTCCCGGGGATATAGGATGCCAAGGAAAAATTCGAAATTAAAATAATGAAAAAATCGTGTAATCTAAAAAAGGATTTAATAAACTAATGCACACTATTAATAAAATCAATTAGGAAAAAAATTAATGATAATCAGGACCCTCCACGCCGGCTGCAGGCGGCGAGCAAACACCACCACGAAATATTATATGGAAAGAGAAAACTAAAAAAATAAATTATTTTGTGAAAAGTTATATATGGCTACATTTTTAACTAAAGAAAAGGTAGCCAAGCCATGTGGAGAGGAGAACGATACATTTCAATGGCATTGCATTTCGGATTCTTTATCATTGCATTGAAATTACGAATGGCTGTGAGCAAGTAGCAGTAGATTATATATATTGTTTACTAAAAGTGAAAAAATTATCATTAAGCATCTAATAAGTTCTGAGCCCATACATTGTTTATGGTGATGATATATTTATTAAGACAGCCACAAACGAGCATGATTAGGCACATATTATATGTCATAAATCACTCACCATAATATGCAATTAATGTTATCAACAAAGTAGTAGTAGAGTATAATACTACCAAAAATAGAAAAAGTTCGCACCAACAACATAATGAATCTCTTTTCTTACCAAACAGTTCCACATTAAGCTGACAAGATCCTAATTCAATATAAGAATCATCATGGACCCCTAATATTGAACTAAAACAAATAATCAATTTATGGATAGAAATTATTTCGACACAATCCTCACATTCCGACTAAGTTCAATCAGAATAAGCTATGAGTCGACCTCAACTTTTATTTTAGATGAACTAATCATTTTGAGCCTTAGGATGGACACTTGGGGACTTGTTTTTTTGTTTTTTCTTTTTTTGGAGGAACTTTGGGGACTTTTTCTTTAATTAGAGTTGAATATATCTTTTTCCCTAACCTTGGTTTCATAAAGCGTGGCAATGGACAACGCTTTTGTCATTCCGAATTATCATTATCATGTTCATTGTCGCGTTTATCCAAAGATCACATGCCCAAGGGGACGATGTTTTATCTTTGTTAGGCAAGGCAAAGGCCCAGTTAATTATACTACTAAACAATAGTGATTTATATAAACACACATGCATACATGCACCTTTATCTTCATGATATACCCACATTGCCTTTTCCCTTTCAGATTATATAGAATAGATCAATGGCCTATGACCTGACAAGTCGACCATCGAAAAAAGGTTGATCTAACAACAAAGATGTCATTTATGTGGATGAAAGCGAAGGTTGTATGAGTTGGAATTTAAAAGAAAAAAATCCACAAACATATAATGGAAGAAGTGAAATCCAAGGCTGGGGGATTAATAACTGTGTGATATCACTTGATAGACGACATAGAGAAAGAGAGAATTTACATGAAAAAGGGTAACGATTTGGTAATTCCAACATATCCTAAGATAACTTGACTAGTTTTCACTGCTGCCTAAAGACCATTGTAATTGCTATAAACTGACCTTCGCCTCCATAAGTTATGTATGTCCTCTTCTATGCTTTCATATGTGAAATCTGCACAAACATACCAATAATCACATCACAGAGAGAGAGAGCGAGAGAGAGTGAGAGAGAGAGAGAGAGTTTTTCTTACAATGTGTGATTTCCACTCGAACTTGGCATTGCCATTTTCGCAAGGCTGAGTGTGGTCCTTAACATGTCGAAAGATGTGGAGGAGAGCAACTGCGTCAAGTGCAGCATACTCAAGCTGATTACGGCTTAAGGGCCTTTGTTCCCAGTTGCTATTTCTCCTCGTCTTATTCAGACCACTTCCCAAGACTTTCTGCCATCGAAAATAAACAGAGAGTTTCTTTCTACTTAGAAGCAAATCCCCCCGAATTGCACGCTAATTTGCATGGCTGGCGTGTTCGAATTTACAGTTTCAATGGTTGGCCAAGGCGTAGTTAGTTTACCTGAGCTAGGCCAGAGAGACCGCCGTTTCTTTCTTTGAACACGTTTTGTATGTCAAGGAGCATCTCAAAGCGCCTAAAACAACTCAAATCGCCGTATGACTGAGCCAACTGCTTCACATCGCATTGAAAATTGTACCCTAGAATTGCATCGAAGAAAAGATAAACATGCAATACTTTTCTGGGTGCAAATTCATTCTTAGGTAACCGTTAAATGTTCCTTACCGAGTTTTAGTATGCTTGGAGAATGAAAGATTCGAGCAAAGCATTCATCGAGGACGGCGGGACATTCAGCGTGAAGCTTGATAAGGTCAAACACATAAACCTTATCCTCAGACGAGATTTGAATAATGGAAACCTGGAATGTTAACAAGGAAAATATGAAGGAAGTACTTGTACGCATAAGAATGCCCGTTGTGATCGATCGAAATCAATGTAAAGAGCGAAAGATGGAATACAAAGTGTACCTTACTGGGTGGGCCACCCTTACTATACTTGGGTTTCCATTCACAGTCAACGCCAACAACTTTGCATCCTTCAAGATAGCTTACAGCACTAAGCAAATCAGTCGCTCCATCGATCCAATGCACATCCTCGATTAACAGCTCACGGAGGTTTAAGTAGCGATTAGGCAGAACAGTTTTTTCTGATTTTGTGAGAAAGTGAATGAGTCGCAGTGACATAATAATAAACAATGTTAATCAATGTAGATATAGCTACAGAGAACCAACATCCACGAGCAAGTATATAAAGAGAAGGAACGTTCACGTTGAAGTTTCTTTTATTGTTATGCGGTACCTTTGAAATCAAGAAAACTGGTTAGGTAATGACGCTCGCAAAGCTCTTCAATTTTTTCGTCGTAGCCAACTTCCATTGCTAGATACACCTGCAATAGAGCAAATGTCAATACATCTTTTATCAACTTTACCCTTTCAGTTATATACGAGAATGTTTTACACGCGGAATATGGATATTTCCCAATAACGAAGGCACGAGTAACTCCGAACACATGGTATTTAATACTAAGACAGTAAAAGAACATTAAAAGGTCTGAAAAAATCAACCACTATGGTGGGTGTCAACATGCTTTACAAAAACACAAAAACCCCCTAACTAATGAACCTACCAAATACTCAAGAAGCTGTTTGTCACCCTTTGCTCTAGCCTCAGCTACCTCCCAAACTCCCTTCTCAGCCAGCTTCTTCAGTGTTCTGCAATGACAAATAAACTTCTATTTGGTTTCAAACTGCGTTTCTTCGAAAAAGGCAACGATTGGTGAAGAGCAGAAAAAAGAAATTTGCCTTTCTTTTCTCTCATGATCAAGCTCTGGGAATTCCTGGCCCAGATTATTTTTCTTTATCACATCAAAAGCCGATGGTAACATCTTCAGTTCAGCATATTCTCGGACAAGCATGCATTGCATACCCTTCCCCAAATGCGTAGCCAACTTCTCAGCTGCTTTGAACTGATTTTGCTCCATCATTTTAACGAGGAGCGACTCTCCATAGTTTTGCATAGAGAAGTGTACCATCATATCGACAGCAACTATATAAGATTGGGATTCGATCAATCTCAAAAATATACTGCTCAACTAAGTCTCTTGCAGCATTGGGTTCAGACAACACTTCCTCGATGCTCAATAAGTTGACGTCAAATACTTGCACAACCTTCAGTAAAACTGCTTCAGTATGAGCTGAAGGGCCATTCACAAAGTTCAAAAAGGACTTGGTCCCAAAAATTCTCGCCCTATTCATATCTTCCTCATTCTTTTCTGTTTTCAGGTAACGACGAACGGCGGATAATAGCAAATGGCTAAAGCCTTCACAGTGTGACTCGAAGATTGGCAATATGTAAATGCACTGAGCAATAAAAGTCAAGGGCCAAACATGACTATTATTTAGTAAAACTATATGCACTTGTTGTTGTAATGACCTGAACTTCATGGTGGCACTGCGCGCTCCTGACAATAGAACGAAGTTTTACTTAACAATCTAACACAGGTCAAATACAAGAGGCAATTGGAAAAGAAACGGCAAATTCAATTTGGCACACGATGTTGTGTTCCTATGGGAAACATAATTTACAACACAACTATTTATGAAGCATATATCATCAACGCACAGAGTATAAAGAAATACAATTACGAAATGGAGAGCATGCTGTAGACTAGTGAGAGTTCACAATAACGACGAACAGGGAATTATGCTCACCACTGCTATAGCATGCCTTGAGAAGACACAAAAAGAAGATTGGAGTAACATGCCGAAGATCGTAAAACGCGTGCTTCGATAATTCCCTTCCCATAGCTGAAGATAGATGTCTACACAGAACAAAGTAAAGTGAATTACAAGAACGAAAGAAATCAACACAATAATGAGGTACGATTTCTGCCTCACATTAATGAGTGAAGCTATGGTGTGAACAGTTTACACTCCAGCACAATTAACTCAAATTCTAACATGTAGGCTCGCTTTTAAATTTAATCAAATGGAGCTCTCTCTCTCTCTCTCTCTCTCTCTCTCTCTCTCTCTCTCTCTCTCTCTCTCTCAAGGAATTGCAGAAATCAAAACAGCAAAAGCTCATGAACACTAGTCAACAATTATCATCAGACAATAAGCATATGAAGCTCAGCAAGCCCTTACCCACGCATCTAAAAGCCAGTTCAATGGAACAGTTAAACCATTGGTTTACATAGTTACAGCAGTTAAAGGGTCTAAAAAAACATGACCCAAAAAAGACAGAACAAAAAAAGAAAAGACAAAATCATAACAGTAAAACCTTGAAGAACAGCCCATATCATCGAAACAATTAAAAATTAGCAATGTTAAAATAGAGTTGACTAACCAAAAAGGGCGATTTGTATGGAGAATGGAGTCCACAACTAAGTCTTCCGCAGAAAGCTTAACTTATTCTAATTTTCTGGTATAAAATTAGGGTTCAGATAATGGTTTTGCAAGTAATTGCTGTTAGATAATAATATACCGGTACTTTCTGCACATCCTATGCGTGTGTTTAAAATATAATTGTTCTAATTTTGAAATTTATAATTTATGTTTAGTAAATGAAATATAATTTTTTTTTTATATAATTGGAAAATAATGAGTAGGAGATAAGTATAATAGCTAAAAATTTGGGGTTAAATATGATAATTATTTAATTAATAAAATTAGAAATAGACAGGTTAAAATTGTAAATATTTTACGGACCAAATGACAATTAATAGCCCTCCATCATCCTTAATATAATATATATATAGTATATTCTTCCGAAAAAAAAAATATATATAGTATAGATATCAGGGCTGGTTCTTTAACTTTCGAGAGTCTGATACGAAAATATTGGGCCGATATCAAAACCTAATATAATTTTAAAAGATTGCGTCGCAATTGAGGTGGTCGCTGATAACAACATTTCAATAGTAGAAGAAATCGTCGGCATCACAGATGAAAATGTATACCAGAAAGAGTTGACGACAAATTTGGTGTTTATACTCACAATTGGTATTCAAACTTCTAATATGTCTCGTTTTAATTCATGAATATTGCAATTATCAAAATTGGTAAAAATATTAGCACCTCTACAATACTATCGATTGGTTTATTTGTAACAATTGGAAAATTAATTGTTCATAATTGAATATGGTTGATATATCGATATCGACATCAATAACGGAGGATGAACAAAGACAATAAATTTCGGAAATGTATCGTCTAAAATCACACTCGGTTCACACTTTGGAGTGAAAAAATTAGTCGAGTCAGCTTACAAACTCAATGAGCCAACCCAACTGTCGAGCTCGAGCTTTCCTCTGTGAGCCGATCCCGGGCTTTGGTGCAATTGTTCGAAAGCTCACGATTATATTTTTTTTTACTAGTTTTTATTTGATAACATTATAAACTTATACATATTTAGAGGTTAAAGTTAAATTTAGAACAAGAGCTTGGCTCGCTGAGTAAATTAATTCACAATTCACAAGCCAGATCAAGGCTAACCTAGTTCTACTTCTATGGTCACATTTCAAATTTTAAAAGCATGCAAGATAATGAAGGGTATAATCATATATTCTTAAGAAAAAAAGAATAAATGGGTAAGTTTTGGTGGGGTGTTATGCTCTTTTATCTTAAACTTGTAACAAAAATTTTACCAACAATCATATTATGCCTGTTAGGTATTTATCATGTATAGTTAATCACATTGATGTTTGTTTTGGGGTGATCCTCTAAAACACAAAAAAAAATCCTCTCACCGCTATCTCATCACCAGAATGACTGATCACATAAGTAATGAAAAATGAGATGATATTTCAAGTTTAATCATCCCAAGAAACCAGATCCTCCATCACCGTGCTGGGTGATATTTCCAATTTTTTGGACAATTCTCTTTATATTGTAACATCCCTCCTTTCCTATTTTTAATCACATGACTAATATATTTGAATCTTTAGGAAAAAAAATATTTAATGCTTAACAAAATGAAAGAAAGAATTATATAAAAACGTATAATTTGTGTTTAGGAAAGTTAAGCGAAATTACAGATGCAAGCTGGAATATTTAATGCAGAATTATATAAAAAAACGTATAATTTGTGATCGAAGGTGGAAAGAGAGTGCACATTCTTGAATTTCTCATTTACAGATGCAAGCTGGAATTTTTGTCCCTATAAAAGTGAAAATAAGCGAATTATGGGAAATTGATATTTAGATAGATTTTGATAGAAAGCATGCATACATTTTCTTCGGCCTCAATTATTTTTTCTGCTGTTGTTCCAAGTAAATATTCAGCTTCTCTTTGCTCCATAGTCGCATTTATATTTCCGCTTCCGTTGGACAGCTGAACCTCAAAACGCAGCCTATCTACAAAATTTTAACAGAAGGATATTTTGTTAGGTGTAGTGAATGAGAAGAACAAGGAAAAAACAAATGCAAAACCATACATAATGAGAACAATGAACAAGATTTTGGATGCAATTACACTAAATACAGCTCATAAATCGACCCTTAAAAGGAGACTAACACATATTTAACAGCAAACCATTATGAAAAACTTAGAAGTACCTGCAGTTAAGTATGTGAGGAGGATAAGGCTATGCTCACTGATATAATTCTTCTATCTTAAACGATGAAGAAGAAAGGAAATATAAAAACATCGTTTGATAGTCCAATAAAAAGCATTCTCAGTGGAACATGCATTAAAAGGCTGTCATTTAATTTAATTTAATTATTAAATGAAAAGTTAATAGATGACATGAAACCCGATGGAAACTGGCTATAAACAGGTCAACTCATCCTTTTATATATAGAAAGAAGTAAGATATAGCCAACGAGGCTTGGATCTAGTGGTCAAGTTGAGGCACTCAAAGTCTTTGGAGGGGTAGGTCACAGGTTCGAACCTCCCTGGCTACCAAATGCTTGAGTTGAACCTGTCACACATGGATTTGTCTTAGTGTGGGGTAATGAGTTGGCGTGATCTGCAGGCTAGCACGTCCCCTCGGTGTTTACCTGGCCGGTAGGGTTCCTCGAGATTAAGAAAAAAAAATGAAGTAAGATGTGATTAGAATTATCATATTATATTTTATTTATCACATTAGCCTAATTAAACGGCATAAGTCATTAGTGTAAGTATGTGACACGAAATAGAACAACATGCAACTTCAATATGTGAATACACACATTGCATAGTCTTTTTGTGCATGAATACAAAGAATGCTCGTAGATGAAATAAATAAAAGCTCATGAAATTTCCCAGAATGTTCATAGGCATGAAATTGATTTCCCATGAAGTTTCCTAGAACTTGCTCAATAGTTCACCGTTACTGTGTTTTCCAAAGGTATCTAATAGACTTGAACAAACCATATCTTACGAAATATATGATGACTTCATCATATTTTTTAACCATTTAATATCAAATTAAGCAATGCTAGCAATTTCAGTATATGTAAAAAGATATGTAAAAACTAAATAGAGTCGGCGAATTATTAAAATTATTTTTGAAAGCGAGATAACCTAAATGAAAATATTTTCCGATGGGGGTCCTAATTGAAATGACTAATATTTAAATTGTTGGCCTTGCTTTAAGAAAAAAATAAATGTTCAAAATTAGGAGGCAGAACAATGAAATTGCTATGATTCTAGAGCGAAGGTCAATGTTTTCTTTACCTGCTTTGATTATTCTTGAACACTAATTTTTCTGTAAGTTCATAATAAAATTCATAATAGGCTAAAGAAGCTAAGACTTCATTCAGAAAGACCATACAGTTCAGAAAATATGGAATTGCTGATTCAATTGTTGACATAACTAACCCTTTTGTATTTCTAAATAATCCTTCAAAGTTAAAATTTCATTTTGAAGAATGTCTAGTCAACCAAGTATAGACAATAGTCATTCCGTACAACCTATCCACTTCAACCACTTATTTGTATTGTTCTTTATATTGGTACCTGAAAATAAATTATTAGCAATTGGGTTCATGGATTTCAAATCATTTACATCCTTTAGTTTAGGCTAAAAAAGGGATTTGTTGATGAAGTTACCTATAGCGTCATAGTTTGGACTAAACTGTCAAATTTTAGTATGTCAATTATTAATAATTTTTATATTAAAATAATAAAAACACCCACTACATATCTTATTGTACATTTCAATTTTACCCCTCTATATTTTGTATATATTTATATGTTGTATAACACACGTATTTGAGTGTGCAAAAATATTAGTGAGTATAAAGAGTATTTCTTTGAAATAACATACTTGTCACACCAAATATGGTATGTAAATAATCAATCTCCAATCGATACCCAAAAACACAAAATTTATACGGAAAGTTCTCCAACCGTACACCAAACGCAAACTCAAGCATTTTCATCTTCTCTCACCAGTTTTAAACGCATATATGCGTTTGCGAATGAGATATCCAAAACGATGCGTTTGATGTTTTAAAAATTACAATTTATACCCTTTTTATTTTAATCATTAAATTACCCATATAAAAAACAAAAAAGTAGTAAATATATAAAAAGAACTCATGTATAATTTTTTTATACCTTTTTTATATTAAAATATTGAGTTTATTATTAATTTTTTGAAATTATTTTTTTCAATCGAATTTAAAATAATAGTGTGGTCTAATTTGTAGAGTTGTAAATTTAATGAGTAATATTAAAAAATCGAGTAGAAGAGAATATAACAAAAATGATCTTTTGAGTTTGAGTTGGTTTGTCGGTTGGAGAAGAATTACTGCAATTTTGAGGTTGAGAATGTGTTTTTCGGTTGGAGATGGTCTAAGGGTATAGGGATTTAAAACATTGATTTAATAGATTTCATCCGTTAATTTAGACCAAATACAAAAGGAAAAGAATGGCTAAATTTAAGTCATTAACATACTTCTGGATCATTATATTCGATAATTGCAAAATATGTCAGTCGGAATAAATTTGGATTCGCGATTATTCTTGCGACAAATTTTGAAAATCTTACTTGATTGTTGAGGTCAAATACTTCGAACCTATTTGGCTGCTAACATGAAATATTATCAGGTATGAGTTTCGATTCGTTTTACAGTAAAAATGATTGCTAAACCCCGAAAATTAATATTTTTAGTGAATCAAATTGTAATTTCGCCCGAAGAAAAAAACATTCGCATCCCATGAAAAGACGGACTTGTAATGCAAAGTAAGTCAAATAAAACAAATCAAATATATACGATACGAAGCTCAATTTGATATTGATCAATTTTTTTTTTCGGAGGGTATATTGATTATGTCATAACGTTTACTTTCTTCGTTAAAAAAGTCTCGTAGACTTATAGCAAGTCGTCTTTTATCGCGTTATATATGCGTATGACGAGTGACCTAAATAAACATACATAATATTTAACTCAATATTTTTATTAATTTTCATCTTTTCCTACGTGTACTCGTCTAATATTTCATCGTAATGCACCTTCCACCGAGCTTCCTAACACCTCTCAACATCAAAGCTTTCGTTTATAGTCAGCAACGACGCGTAATTGTCATCGTACTCTTTATTCTATTGCCTTTTATTAATTCTCTCATTTCGATGTTTAAAAGACTTACGGTCGTGTAATAATCAAGCTTGTCATACTAAAAATTGTTCATTGATTTTCTTCACTTCCCCAAGTCGTTATACGTGTTTTACGCGGTAATTTCAGTTTGAATCGTTGTCTCATCATCCATCAAATGCAATTAACAATACTTGTGCAAATTATTTAATAGACCTCCCATTATAACTCGCGAATCATGTATTTTTAAATAATATTGAAGATATTTGTATGGTTCTTGTTAGTTAATGCCTAAATAAATAAAGATTGCTTGACTTCTATATACAAATGACCAAAATCAGTGTGGGTTTGTGTGTGTGTGTGTGTGTGTTTGTGTGTGTGTGTCACTATATGATGAAGCTTCGTAGGTAGCTTCGTAAGCATTGATTATTATAGCATAGATTGCTTCTTGATTTTCTCTATATTAAGCCTTGACAGTTGACAGTTTTGAGCTACCTCATTCACCTCAAGGCATTATTGTTCTCTCACTAAATCGTAGAAATAAAAGTAATACTGTAAGAAGAAAAATCAGCTTCTGAAATCTTCGGTTCTTTATGGTACTGAAACGACATCTAGGAGGAGAGGAAGGCGAGGAAGGTTTTCAGCTTCCTAATAAACGCAAACAGTTAATTTCCAAGTACGACTATTCAATTTAATATTGATTTTGTCAAACCTTGATATTTATTTCTTATTTCTTCTATTTTTCTTCTGCGCAGTTTGTTCAAAGGGCCCAACTATGCTCGGTGTATGCAAGACTTTGTGCCTGCTTTGGAACCGATCATCAGAAAATGGGTATGAAATCAATTTTTGTTTTTAGTTTTTCGAATTTACATTATATATGTGTGTGTTTTTAAAATTTGAAAGTGCTCTGTTTTCTCTGTTATGTGCCCGTGAATAGGTTCAAGAAGCTGTCGAATCTGCACTTTCCACACATATGAGGTTAGTTCATCATCTCATTCAATATATATATATATATATATATATATATATATATGTATTTGCGTAATATTTTGAAGAGATTTGCTATGTTTCGCCGTTGTCTCTCGCGCACCATCCATATCAAATCTCGTAGTGTTACATAAATAGCCAAATGGATAAAAAATTGTCAAATCGATCTATCAATTTGATAAGCTTAATTATAATTTTGACCCTTTATCTATTTTTATATTATTACAATTTTCTTTTTAAGTCTTGAATAACTTAATTAATAATTGAAATGTTCAAAATAAAATAATTTGATATATCTGCACACATGTGCGTGCTAAACATAATATATCTTTCTCTCACAGGTCGGCCTCGAATCAAATCGAGTCGTCGGGGAGAAGGAATATCCACCTCGAATTCCACAAAAATCTCCCTCGAACACTATTCACGGGGAGCAAAATTGCGGCCGAGGACGGAAGCAGAATAGAGGTGGCCTTATACGACTCCGTCTCGCGGAGGCTCATATCGTCGGGCCCTCTGTCTTCGTCCAAGGTGACCATCGTGGCTTTGGACGGAGACTTTGGGCCCGACGACTGTGCAGACTGGTCGAAGCAAGACTTCGACCGAAAGACGGTGAAGAGCCGCGAGGGAAAGAGGCCGTTGATCACTGGGGAGCTCACCGTCCAATTGCAGGGCGGGGTGGGTTACGTCGGGGACATAACCATCACCGACAACTCGAGCTGGATTAGGAGCGGAATGTTTCGGTTGGGAGCCAAAGTGAGCTCCGACGAGCCCAACGTGAGGGAGGGGAAGAGCAACGCGTTTAAGGTCAAGGACCATCGCGGAGAATGTAAGCTTTTCGATCTCGAGATCTTTGTTTGCTCAATTCGATTTGGATTGTTTGTTATGGCGGTTATTTTTCGCTCTATAGTTTAGGTGGTTGCGCTTAAGTTCGATAGGATTTTTAAAGTGAATGTCCTTATTTTGAAACCCTTAACTTGGGTGTGAGCACATGATTTGTCCCCAAATAAACAGCCCCATGACATGTAGGATTATTACCCCGTTTTATTTGACATGTGAGGGCTAGGCTTCTAAGTTTCGGCGAAAAATTAGGTTTCTCTGAAAATTAATTGTGTTTGTAAATTGCAACTTCCTAAGTTAAATGTATCCATGTTGTAACTTAGGAGACGAAAGGAAGTAGTTAACCCTATCATTGTTGTTCCTGCAGCATATCAGAAGCACTATCCTCCGCAAATGGACGACGAGGTATGGCGACTGGAGAAAATCGGAAAGGAAGGTTCGTCCCACAAGAGCTTGGCGAAAAGCCGTATAAACTCAGTAGCAGATTTACTGAGAATGTACGCAATGAATCCAAGCTATCTACGCTCGGTAAGACGTTTACAATATCGGATTTCTCATCGAGGACGTAACAATGAAAAGCTAACATAGTTTATAAAACAAACCCGTCCGTGCAGGTGATTAGCGTCTCGAGCAAGCAATGGGACACGATCATACGACACGCGAGCACGTGCGCTCTGAACGACAAGAAGTACGTCTACACGACGTCGGAGGGAACGTCTCTCTTGTTCGACACGGTGTACAGAGTCGTCGAGGTTTCATTCGACGGGCTCAACTACCATCCCATCGATAAGCTCAACACGTATCAGTTGGTTCGTGATATATCATACATTTTTAGCAAAAAATATCGAACCGATAATTTTTTTCTTACAATTTTTTTCTTTTCTTTCCTTCCCCCTCGGACAGAGAAAGGTGGACGAACTGAAACTAGATGCGTATCAGAACCAAGCGAGCTGGATTTTGCTCGATCAGACTCCGATCGTCTCCCGTCCGATGCTCTTGCCGAGCCCGAGTTATAGCGACCCGAGCATGGTTTACCCTAATTTCCTAGGTTTCTTTCTAGTACCATAACTTTTTATTTTTGTGTCATCACGCTCAATCGGCTATGGGCTTATGCCACACACTCCGAGGGGTGGGACTAATGTCCAGTGATAGGCGAATATGTCCCAAATTCACATACCATGATATTTGAACCCACGACAAATGGGTTAGAATTCCATCGGTTGATCATTAGGCGAACCGACGGGGTCTTTTAGTACCGTAACTCATTAGCATCAATTTCGTGCAAGAAGAAAAACATATAGAACATTCATTTCTCTCTCCTAAACAGATCAACCCAACTTCGGAGTCGAACCCGAGAGCTTCGACGAGGCGAATATCGGGAACAGCTTCGCCTTCGAAGACAACAACAACAGCAGCAACAACAATAGCTACATGGGATCTGCAGAGCTTTCGATCCCGATAGGAGGTGACTTTCAGGTCGGGGCCACATACACGTCGGGCGCAATGTTACTGAGCTCGAACAACGGCGTAATAGATATAGGTTGTCGTCCTTCTTCTAACGGTGGAATGGTTTGTGTTAATCCCAGGGCGGTGAAGCCCAAGGCGAGGTGGTGCAAGGTCCTCGCGGTGGTCAAGTGGAGGATTTTGGTGAAGCGTAACGTTGCTGCAAGAAAATGGAGGGCTTTCTTCTGCGACGTGTAAATAAATGTAATGTTGATTCTTTCATATCGTTTTACTTGTTTATTAGTTTGTTTGTTTGTTTGTTCGTTTCAAGTTTTTTGTGTTTGCGCGAGCTTTTAAGTTACAGCACTCAGTGAAGAGTTAGCTTGCTAAAAAGAATGCGTGTAGATGCTTTCCTGGTGCTCTTACTTTTGCTCCTATTTTTACTCCTGCAATAATATGTGTATGGTGTTTTTCTTGAATCTAATTGAAGTTTTTGTACTCAACAGATGTGTGTTTTGTTTGTTGTCCTTCGTACTCAATCATCTCATCGTTTGAGCCCATTGGAAATTTATGCAAATTGGGGAAATGTACATTAAAATAATATAAAAATATACATTTTTTTTAGTTCGTTGGCTCTCTAGTGGAACAAACCCCATATTATCGTTATAATATATACGTGTGGTCTTAAAGCAGACAATTTTACTAGGAATATTTGCGTTAGGGATCTGCCATATGAATGGATGTACAATGACGTACTTTTTGTTGATTGATATGGAATATGAATGTTTAAGCTAAAGAGACGACATGCTTTTCCTAATTGATATGGAATAATAAGAAAATGAAAGGGACAAACAAGTCCAAGCCCAACAGTTTGCGTTTATTGCCTAACGTCCGAACTTTCTTATGCCCAAACAATAGCACAGAGCAAAGTTTAATCATTGAAATATGCATAAAGCCACTGACTACTGACTAGTAATACCAATCAATTCAAGAATCATAAAACAATGGTAAGATCATATTTTACAGAAATTTGTTACTAGGATTCGCATTAGTAACATGGATATGCAGTAGGCAATGGAAGAAAAACAAGGGCCTGTCTGGCGATAACCTAAAATTGATCAAAAGAAAAAAAAAAACATACATATATATCTTCTTATTTTATTAAGCGGCGTAGAGAGGCTTAAACTTAACCGCCCTCAAATTGATTGGTGTGACGGTCTTTAAATTACTATTCTACTCTTACTTATATATCCTATATGTTTTTATATCTTAATAAAATAATATAGAATTAAAATAATATTATAATTTCACCTATTAAAATTAACTTATTTATGTAGGCACACACATTATATCCTTATAAATTATTTTTTATTAAATTTCATCATGAAATTATATATTTAAGGTTTTGAGTTTGACTAGCCTGCTAGAAATCGTGAATTTAATGATTCAGATTAATAGATTTGGTGATTAAACTTAACTTATTAAATATGAAGGGAAATACGATAAATATAAGACAACCGAGAAGATTCAACACAGCGCCAGCTTAGAAGGACGGATCAAGATGCTGAATACCGGTACCTCATAAGACCGGACTATCTCAATACCGGACTTGCCACGCTGGACAGAATTCAAATAGTATTCAAGCGCGACAACCTTAAGGTTTCTTACAATCATTGAACTACAATACTGCTAGCTGGAGGTGTTTGAATTGAAGCGGAGCTAAATGAAGACAGAAACAACCGAGACTGCAAAAGCAACCGGACAGATCTATTTTGGGAAAATGTTATGTCCGGTACGAGCAGGACTATCTCGCAACGGGCTTCAACTTCAACCCAACTACAAATAGGTGGGATGCAAGCTAAAGAACTACCCGCACCAACTTTGAAATCCTATGAACGTGAAAGAAACTCAAACTTTCAAATCATCTACTAAGTTCTCGAGCGAGAAAGAAAGGATGCAATCATAACTTCATGCTGATTCAGTTAGTGATTGTATTCTCAACGGATTTAAAAAGTTGTTGAAAGAGACGGACTGTAAAAAGTTGTTTAAGAATGTACTAAGAGTTTAGTTAGCAAAATAAGCTGAGAAAGTTATATTGAATGAGTCTAGCTAAGGAGGTTGTACGACAAAGAGTTGTAAATCGAGGGTTCTGGTGAGTACGGGTGACAAAATTCCCGCGGTGAACCATCCCCATCGGGACCCGAGGCTATTGGGACGGGGAATCCCCGCTCAAAATGGGGATGGGGAGTTGCCGGATTCCCCGAGTAGGGATGGGACGGAAAACCCATCCCCGTCCCCGAACCCGTTTGAGTCAAATGGTGATTCACCATTTCCCGAATAGATTTATTAATAAATAATATGAAAACTAATTTGAATCAAGAATTTTCATAGATCTAGATCGTAAGAATAAAAAAAATTCAACTCTCAATAGTTCTTCACAATACACGCATATTTCAATCATATATTTATCAATTTTTAATACTCCAATATCATATTTTACATATTAATTTGTTTATGTTACTTATTTTATTTTTTGTTGCAATGAGTTACATGAATATGAGGAACCGAATTTCCCACGGGGAACCCGATCCCCGAATGGTGATTACCCATCCCCGAACCAATTCATTCTACACGGTGAATTAGCGGAGATGGTATTAAGAACGGGAATTTGGTACGGGGATGGTATGTCCATTACCAGCCCCGAACCCGCCCATTGCCACTCCTACTGGTGAGATACCTTCCTGACCGGGAAAAAGGGAGTCGTAGGAAATTTAGCTCTATAAACAAACTCTTTATGTATTGCAAAAACAACACACACCACAGCACATCCCATCCGCCTTGGTTCAAAACCGACTGGTTTCTTCTGCACCAGTCAACACAAACATATATCAAGTACCGATAAATTCTTTTAACGAGACCAAAATGGAAAAACGTCTTTGGTAAACTTTGTGTTGTTTCAATCTGATTAAATTTGATTTTCTCGTGAAAAATATAAAAATACGTACTTATCTTCGACGTACCGTTGAAATTATGTCCAAGCGTCGGTCCGTAGAAATAACCGTGCAGCAATATTTAGCAAAAACTAAGTAATAATAAAATACACGAATAAAAAATTTTAATTGCAGCGTGATTATTTCGACAGCGAATATATAGCTGCAGTTGTCTGAAATCGGGTCTCTTCTTTTCTGGTGGATTTCATTTCATTTCACCCTAAACTCTCTCTGTACGAGATCTCTCTCTCTCTCTCTCTCTCTCTCTCTCTGCTTTTGTAAAGAAACAAAACATCGTCGTTGTCCACAGCGTTTGGCGACCATCGGTTGATTCCGTACTAGCAGTTCTTGATAAGATATCAACCAGACGGGTTTTCTTAGGTCAAATTTGGGTAAATCAAAGCGATGGATGCCAATTATTGGGCTGCGCGCATGACTTCTGCTTCAAAACGCTATCAATCAGCTCGGCAATCTCGATACGGTAGATTCATCTTTCTGTTTTATTTTGTTGGATTTCCCATCGATTTATTTGTTGTAATTTTGCAGAAAAATGTTTGACCCTTATTTTCTTCACGGGTTCTAATCGACTGTGCAAAATGCCCCAATTATCTCTACCGTTTGCAAGGGTTGAAATCTAATATAGGTCTAGGCTGCATTAATGTTGATTTTGGGGTTTTCCCCCTTCTCTTTTATAAATATATTTTCCTGCGTATGATACGAATTAATTTTCGATGTAGAAATGTAACGATTGTGCTTTTGATTCAGAAGCGTTGATGGGTTTCGAAGAAGTTGACATGAATGATGATGTAAGGGAAGAGTATAGTTGCCCTTTCTGTTCAGATTATTTCGATATCGTTGGGCTATGCATTCACATCGATGAAGAACACCCTGCAGAGGCTAACAATGGGGTAAAATCTCTATCTATCTTTATTTATTTTGGGGAAAGTGCAGCCTTAATTTGCTAGATGTTAATTGTTTACTTCATAATACTATTGAAGGATTCTAGACAAAGTCCAGCTTTTGCTTTTAGCATTGTATCATGTATGCAGATATGCCTTTTTTTGACTATATAGGCTATGCTAGACGCTAGAGTTCTTAGTTCTCTTTGAATAAGCAGAGGTATTTGTTGGGGATGTGCTCAGCTCAGCCTCAGTCTTGTGATTGAATTAAGATGCAGTTGTTTCATGAAATTTAAGAGAATCTTTTGCTATGGCGTAGATTATATTTCGTTTTTGGGATTTCTGCCTTTTTTATTTCAATTTTCATGTCAAAGCTTTGTAATGCTGAAATTCACAATGGCATAACTTGGGACATTTCTTTACTACTATGAATGATATGCTTGCGTGCAGGTTTGTCCAGTTTGCGGGACGCAAGTGGGTTCCGACATGGTTGCCCATATAACCCTGCACCATGGAGAAATCTTTAAGATATCCTTTTTCTCTTTCTTTTTCTCCAATCCTAAAATTTATGGTTCATTGACTTAATTACCTTTCCTTTGCTTATTCTCTATCGCTTTTAAGATTAGAGGTGGAATCAATGTATTTGTGTTCCTTGACTTATTGATACATGCAGCGTAATAGGAAGACTCATAAAATTCCTTCACGGTCAACACTTTCTTTGCTGAGAAGGGAACTGAGAGAAGGGAATTTACGGTACCTTTTAGGTGGTTCTTCTTACATAGCTCCTCCGCCGAGCAATGCAGCACCAGACCCATTATTGTCATCTTTCATATCACCAATGTCTGAAGCTTATGAAGCCGTACCATCAATAGATTCAAAATCAGTCCAGAAAACCGCTGCTGATAACGTTTCAGAGAGGTAATTTCTCATCTCATCTCTCCTTATGGCCTATTGAAATCGTGCTTTCTCTTTATAATACATATCTCACTCTCTTGAGATTTCTTAAGAGTTCTTGTCAGTCTCGTTATGAAATTATGCCATCTCTTTATGCATATTAACACTTACGCTTGCATAATTCGATCGTATATGTTTGATTTAATGCCTTACAAATTTACAATGCAGTAAAAGAGAGCAACCGCCGATGTCAGTGGAAGATAGAGAGGAGAAAACAAAGAGGTGTGGCTTCGTCCAAGGATTGTTGCTATCTACCATACTTGATGATAATTTATAAATCCACTGTACGTCTTCTATGTGTTGTCGGAAATAAGCTTGTTCTTTAAGGTTGTTGTACTATACTATGATTATCGAACTGTTTGTTGTATTAAATGAAGAATTCACTAGCCTTTTACCCTTTCCTTTAGTTGCCTTGCTAAGCCGATGATTGATGAGTCAAATGGGTTGGTAAATCAAAATTGAATAAAAATCACTTTGAAAGTTTCGATCTAGTAGTAGTAAATTAGAAGATGAAGTTATCTTCTGAATAGTCAGTTAGTTATGAAAGTTATTGGGCCAATAATTGTGGCACTTAAACATGGGCTTTTTAGCCCATTAGTTATAATTTAGAATTCAATTTAAAAGAGGCGAGAGGAAAAATTCGAATTCGATCCCAATTTCTTCAGGGTTTATTACTCTACTGATACCAATTTGAAAAAAAAAAAACATTCTCCAATTCGATCGATATTGCTGTTGATAAGGTGTCGATAGAAGGAGAGAACTGTAGAATCGTAGAAGTTCTCCGGCGGCATGGCTGAGTCGGGAAACACGGTGAGTTCGATTCCACCAGCTCGCACGATCATATTCGAAGTTCACATGCGGAACCTAGAAAGCCGATTTTACGTGAATTGCAGGGTGCTGGAGTTGACAACACGTTCAGGAAGAAATTCGATAGGGAAGAGTATCTTAAACGTGCTCGCGACCGTGAAGAAAAGGTATTGTTGTGTGGTATTGCGATTTTCGTTTGGCGAAATGTTGTGCGTCGTTGTTCATTCAGGTGTTATTTTATTGCAGGAGGCGAATGCTCGTGATAAATCAAAAGGTATGAATTGCTGGAATTAACCGTCGATTTGGGGTGGGTGAAATGAAGTTGCTTTATCTTCTGTTACTTGTTCTGTTGTGTAGATTAGCTGTCCGATTATGGGCTGATTAGAAATCTATATACTGTACTTATGAATCATGACGGCTGTGGAGCTATGTTCTTAGATACTTGATTTGGGTTTGAGAATTGCTCGTGCATGTCTCTATGTGTTGTATTTTTGTTGCAGCGAAGAGTCCTCCAGTTCAAAGAAAACCATTAAAACACAGGGATTATGAGGTGGACCTCGAATCACGATTAGGGAAGACGCAGGTTAACTTCAGTTTCAACATCCTTTTAGATGTTTCCTTTTGTCTGTTGTTAGTTGCTTTCGATTTATGAGTAACTTCTTTTGTGGCTCCCATTTCACCACTGAGTGGGCATTTGCTCTCGAAATAATTATTCAGTTTTGTTTATTTGTTTTTCCTTTTTGCAGGTTGTGACACCAATTGCACCTTTGAGTCAGCAGGTACGAATAATTTAGCACCATGTATCTTTATTTCCCTCATCTCTTTCAAGACCGATTGGTCTTGCCTTGATATTTTACATCTATGACTTCACAAAACTCTCAGAAATTACGTTATTCCAGCTTAATAGTTTTATACATTTTAGTGAAATCGTTTTTTTTTTTCACAGGCTGGGTACTATTGTTCGGTTTGTGAATGTGTGGTGAAAGATTCGGCGAACTACTTGGATCACATTAATGGGAAGAAGCGTAAGTCTTGTTCCATCAGTAATCATATTTTGTCCTGGACTTCTGCAGTGCATGTGCTACGACCTTGCTGACTTCATTTTCTAGATCAACGAGCTTTGGGAATGTCTATGCGAGTGGAAAGATCGAGCTTGGAGCAGGTTGGTTCTTTTAAATTGTGAATTAGTGAATTCCTGTTTGAGTTTCTGATTGGTGTGTGATTTTAAGCCTTTTGGTATTTACTGGTGCAAACATGCATCTCGTGCCCCTTGCAAGTGAATGCCCTTGTCTGATATTTGATGTTGACAACTGCATTGCATGTAAACCACGGAGCAAAATTAGTTTTCAGTATCATACGGTTTATCTGTTGATTTATATGTACGATTGTGAAGCTGATATTTTAAGAGCATTAGTTAGCCCTAGTTGTGTGAAATCATTCTCTAAATTCTTAAATTGTATTTGCTGCACAGGTCCAGCAACGATTTGAGAAGCTCAAAAAGCGGAAAGACACTGGAGGCTTTACAGAGCATGGTAATACATACATACCTTCAGAGTTCAATGATAATATTGCATATACTTATTATTTCATATGATGAAATGGCCTTTATAATTGATGGCTTGTAACAACGTACATCACATATACATAAAAAAGATCTCGATGAGCGGGTATTGAAGCAACAACAAGAAGAGGAAGAAAGAAAACGCCAACGCCGAGAGAAGAAAAAAGAAAAGAAGGTATGTTCTCGACTATATCTTTTTATGTCATTTATGATGATTTCGATTTCTTCTAAATTGTTATTGGTGAATCAATCGCCTCAGAAAGAAAAGGCAGCAGAGGAAGAAGAACCTGAGATCGATCCCGACGTAGCTGAGATGATGGGCTTTGGAGGGTTTAAGTCGTCTAAGAAATGAAACCTTTTTGCAGTTTTTCTTTTCTAGGTTGGCTCTGTGTTTTGGACAAAACTCAAGTTACATTTGAATATCTTTCGTTAAACCTCAATTTGTTGTATTGAAGAGAATCTTTTAAATCATTTGGTCTTCTCTGTGACATCGATTCAAAATTGGGTCTTGTATTTGCTTATTTCTTGAATAGTGAAATACAATTACGTATGATGGATCGAATCCTTCTATCTTCAAGATACAACAAAAAAAGCGGTTAACTAAAATACGAGAAATCAATAATTAGAGAAACAAAGATAGCATGTGTCTTGCTTGGTTTATTAATGCACATTTTCGATGAATGTGCATAATAACAAATTGAAATAACGAATAGTATATATCAGTCCTATTCTTCGTGTTCTTTGTCTAATGAAGCAGACAAGAAGCTAAAGATAAAGCCATCGATATCACCTCCTTGAAGGACAGAGTCAGCATCCGAAACCTCGTACTCTGTCCTATGATCCTTCACCATTCGATAAGGCTGCACATCAATTAATCCATCAAAGTTAAAAAAAAAAAATTATTAATTTGCTTTTTCCTTTTTAATGAAGAAGAATGCATTTTTATTTATTTTATTTTATTTACGTGAAGAACGTATGATCGAATCTGACTCCCAAAATTTATTTCCGTCAACGACTGCGTATGCTCTGCGTTCCTCTGCGCCTGCCTTTCCATCTCGAGCTGATCCAAACGACTTTGAAGCACAGACATTGCCGACGCCTTGTTCTGATGCTGAGACCTTCCAATCAAGAATATAATTTTCGATTCATATATTTTCTCTAATTGAAAAGTAAGACAAGGTTCGTTCGTTTTTGTTTTTTTATAAAGAAAAAATGCAACGAACGAAACGATTGTTAGTTACCTTTCGTTTTGGCAAGAGGCGGTGATCCCAGTGGGAATGTGAGTGATTCGAACGGCGCTCTCAGTGGTATTGACCGATTGGCCGCCGGCCCCGCCCGATCTGAACCGTTCGATTCGAAGGTCAGATTCGCTGATCTGAACGCGCGAGATTCCGTCTCCCAGGATTGGGATTACGGCCACCGAAGCGAACGACGTGTGCCTTCTTTTGTTGCTGTCGAACGGAGATATGCGAACCAATCGATGCGCGCCCACTTCTGCTTTGGCGTAGCCAAAGGCGTAATCTCCCTCCACTTTTATCGTTCCTCTCTAGTAAAAGCAGAAAATAGTGCAATCAATCGGTAAGGATGTTTTTTTTTTTTTGGCCTTATTATTTATTTGCGTCCTATAATTAGTGGCATTATAGGGAATGGATTTAGGGTAGGGTGTGACATTATACGAACAATAACTTTAAAAAAGTAAGCAATTTCACGACATTATAAACCTGGATTTTGCCCCAAATTCTAGAGGTCCGCCTTATGATCTAAGGTTCCGACGAATTTAGGAGACGGCATTATACCGGCATCTAAACTTAAGCAACTTTGGGACAAAATCTAAAATTCCGGCATATAATGTCACAAAATTGGTTAATTATGTAAGTTATTGTCCATATAATGCCACCCTCTAAATTATTTGTCGCTAAAATCCCACCCCACTGAAAAATAATTAAGCCCTTTTTTTTCAAGAAAAACCGGTTCAAGGAATAAACGAGAAAACTTGTGGAAAAACAAATAGGAGAAAAGCTCTAGCTAACTCTTATTAAGATGCGTAGAGTTGAAAATCAAGGAAAAGAAACCAACTGTAAGCCTCCTAGCGTATAAGCTACTACAGATCTAACTGATATTTAACACTGATATTTAACACACACGCACGGACAGAAATGAATAGGCTATGGCTATGTTTCCATTGCTATACTGTTAAGATGTAATGATTTATGGAAGGAAAAATATTGCTGGGCAATGAAAGACGAACCTTGATACCTGCAACCTCGCTGGGCATTTCATCCACAACGGTAACTCTATAGCCACGGCGTTCGGCCCATTTCTTGTACATTTGGAAGACCATTGAGGCCCAGTCCATGCTCTCTGTACCACCTGCTCCAGCTTGAACCTGAAAGAGGAAAGAACATGAACTAACTAATTTCTACTTCAATACGTTAACAAGGATGAATATTTTCAAGTATATTCAACGTATAAATGTAGTTTTAATCTGAGTAAACTGCACGACGTTTTGAATGAATTTACCTCTAAAAAGCAAGAGCAAGAATCAAGTTCTCCGGATAATAAAGCGACAAGCTCTTTTTCTTTGGCGTTTCTTCTCAATTCAAGTAAAGCTTTCATTGAGTCCTGCAATGAGAAGAAGGGCTTGTAGTTTAAAAAAAAATGCTAGCAAATTTGATAAGCTACGAACTTTGCAAACATCAAATCTCCAATACGATAACAAAATTGCGATGGAAACCATGGATGAAGATGGATGGTATGTCATGAGGCGAAAAAAGTAACATAAAGCAAGAGTATTCTCAATCGTACGTAGCAGTGCAATCAAAACGGAATAAAGAAAACAACAGAGACATGATGTAACTATTGAATATGCGTTAATTCCATGTTAGATTGCAATCAGTTGGGTACATAATAAGTGGGGGATACGTGCCTAGAAGTAGGAAAATTGATGCCCACCGATTCCATTTCTTGATCCTTCTCTTCACGAGCTAACTTTATCATATCGATGTGTTCATATAGTTGTTCCTCAAAATACTTAACCTCCTTCATTTTGCCCAAAATCGAACCATGCTCGCGACTGATCTTCCAGCATGTGCAGGATCATCCCATAGATTTGGCTTATTCAACTCTTCTGATAATTCTTCCAGCCTTGGTATTAACCTTTTCCACTGTAATAAGAGCACAATTGAGCTAATCATCCATCTAACTGGGCCACAAACCATACGAGCTACATTTTAATTGCAAGTATCCAAACAGAAAAAGGTCAACTTTCCAAATTCATTGGGGGCATCGTACAATTGAATACACAAGACGAAAATGAAATTCTACGGTGAAACTCTAAATAAACGTGGATGCAGAAGAAAGATGAGGTCAATAGGGCTTACGCGTAGACGTTTCTTAATAAGATGAACGGATTGAGCAATTGCAGAGGCATGGCTCTTCCAATCACTCTCATTTTCATCATAAATAGTCCAATTATTCGCAATTATTCCCTCCACGGTGAGCCCATCGCAGGTGGAAGAAGCTTCAACTGCTGGCTGCGAACTAAAACGGCGCGAAAACCCACATGTAAATCTGGAATTCGAGGAGAACCCACCATTTTTCTCGGAAAAGTATCGATTTTTCGACGCTAAGATTGAGCTTTCATCAAAATGTTGAGGATGCGATGCAGAAAATGAGAATAAAAAGCGAATCAGAACAAAGGGATTAGTAGTCGGTCGGCGAAGTGATCTAAGCAGCGACGGCGACATCTCCGTCTCTAGATCATAAGGTTCAGAACCAAACTTTTAGTGAGGAGATACATTCATTGGGATATCTGAGGTTTTCAATTGTCATAGGGTTTACTGAACGGAAACGTAATGTTCATTTGATTATTAATTTTTATTACATATATTTATTTTATTTTGTTTTTCCGAAACATAGCTTCGTTAATAAAAGGGTAAATTCCTTATTAGACCCTGTCAGAAACTAAACTTCCTTATCAGTACCCCTGACAAAATTTCTTCCTTATAAGTACCCATCTGCAAAAAGTTGTGTGTTTAATACCCCAAACATTAAACGGACGAAAATACCCTTTTCTGAAATTAAACTAGACATCATACCAACTGTTTTGATTATTATACCAACAGTTATTCTAATTATACCAACTGTTATCATTATTATACCAATTGATATAGTGTACAATTATGTTGTTTCTACAATTTCTGGTACAATAGTAAAATCAGTTGGTATCACACCAATGTCACTGTATAAAATTAAAATAACTGGTATAATAACGAAAATAGATGGTATAATTTCTACAATTTGTGGTATAATTTCAAAATTGGTATAACGTCCAATTTCACTGTATAAAATTAAATAACTGGTATAATAACGAAAAGAGATGGTATAATTTCAACAATTTCTGGTATAATTTCAAAATCAGTTGGTATGACGTCCAATTTCACTGTAAAATTAAATAACTGGTATAATAACACAGACAGATGGTATAATTTCTACAATTTTTGGTATAATTTCAAAATCAGTTGGTATAACGTCCAATTTCACTGTATAAAATTAAAATAACTGGTATAATAATGCAAACAGATGGTATAATTTCTACAATTGCTGGTATAATTTCAAAATCAGTTGGTATAAATGTCCAATTCGCTGTATAAAATTATAAAACGTTAATTACTTGTACGATAACCAAAACAGATGGTATAATTTGTACAATTTCTGATATAATTTCAAAATCAGTTGGTATAAATGTCCAATTTTTGCTGTATAAAATTATAATAACGTTATTTACTGGTACGATAACCAAAACAGATGGTATAATTTTTATAATTTCTGGTATAATTTCGAAATAAGTTGGTATAAATGTCAAATTTGAAGTGTGAGACAGGGGTATTTTCGACTTTTAACCATGAAATACCTTTTTAGGTACTGAACAGGAAGAAATTTTCAAATGGGTACTTATAAGGAAGAAATAATTCGTGGGGTATTTAAGAGGAATTTGAAAACTCAAAAGGTACTGATAAGGAATTAACCCTTAATAAATAAAAGATATAAAGGCTAAATAGTCGAAGAGAGAACAAAAAGCTCCCATCAAGAGAGAAACGGCCAACACAACTAAAAAAGAAGAAAAAACCAAAAGAAAACAAGATTAAAAGTCCGAACTTAAGAACTAAAGAACATACTATATACTAGTTTAAAACTCCTTATATATGGCTATTAAGCTTGTTGTATCCAAACACTGTTTAACTTTCTTCCGCCTTATATTTATTAGAGACATCAATTTTGAACTTTTTGTTCAGTTCAGATTGAGAGCACATATACTTTATTTTTCTGTAAAACACAAAAATAAAGTACGTCTCTATTCTCTATTCCAATGAGACTCTATATTTCACACTGATATTGTGTTGATGAAGAGAGAAACTCTTTTTGTAGAGTACACACTGACTTTCAACACAAAAATGGAATTGTAGTTCCAATTTATTTTTATTTTATTTAATAACATATATTTTAATTATATCTAAAATATTTGATATTCTAGAAGTAAAATAAATTAATTTTCTTTTATTAATCAATATTTTCCTTTTAATTTAATAAAATTATAATTTAATTAATTTTCAAATATTAATAATTATAATGTATTGATTTTTTTTATCATTATAATATAATAAGTTAGTTGTGATAGTAATAAATATGAATTTGATTTCGTGTAGATAGAGTTAATCGGTTGAAGTAAAAATTAGTGTAGAAAATAGAGTTTATGGATTGGAGTAAAAGCACAGTAGGAACCGTATTATTTTACAAAAATAAACAGTATTTTTATGTCGTGGGATGGAGATGCTATGAAGAAAGCATATTTGCTTAAATCCTATTTCAAATTATGCGTTTAGGTTGGGGTTCAACATATAGGATAACCCAATTTTATTTTAAGAAACAACTTACGATTTCGATTTGAACTGTCGGTTTCCACCAATGGTCGTGAGATCCTTGATCAATTGCACCTAAAAAATGTTAATTAAAACGACATTAAATCAAATGTCGATGTGGCTGTTGACATGACATGAATCGATGCCAAATCAACAGGTGCCCACGTAAGGTACTCACATAAGGTGAGCACCATAAAATTCCTCTATATATAAATATATATAAAATTATCGGCGATTTTAGCTCCCGTTTGCAAGCGAAGGTTCGAATTACCGATTTTTCGAACTGCATGAAAACCTCATTCTTCCCAAGCGACGAAACAATCTCAATCATAGGTACGTAACAAAGCATCGCACCGGTGAATAAACGTATCGTTCCAAATCGAGAGATAGAGAGCCCTCACAAAATATTTGCAGAAGATGATATAACAACAAAAGAAACTCAGATTATTCAAAACTTCTAAATAAGTAGCCGAATTGCTACCGATCTTTTGTATTGTATGAATAAATATTTAACGAACATCCTCGTCGTAAGCCATTGTCATTGCATAAATATCATTCTTTTTTCGAATCTAACCATATTTGTCTACAAAGGCCAGTCGACGAAAAGAGAGAGATAGAGGTGACTTGCCCTTACTGATTCTCGCCAAAGGCCAGTTCGAAAATCTGAGCATATTCGTCTACAAAGTGCACCTCAAGACCTTCCTTGACATTCGGCGCCAGCTCATCGTAATCCCTTCTGTTAGCCGAAGGAAATACTATCGTCTTCACACCGCTTCTCCTTGCTGCAATCGTCTTTTCCTTCACCTGATTTCATAAAAACCCCCCAATAAACGTAAACGCAATAAATCAAGTACAAGTTAAATATGTTTTTTTTTCAGTCTCGTAATTTAGGGGATAGCATTATAGAGACAGCAAATTCAGAGGTTGGTATTATATTGACAGTAAATTTCAAATTACGCAATTTAGGAACATTATATGCCAGAACCCTTGATTTTGCCCCAAATTCTAGGGTTTCAGCGTATAAATTTAGCGTGCCAACAAATTTATAGGGTGTATTATACGGACATTAACTTTCAAAAGTAAACAATTTTAGGACAAAATCTAGGGTTCTAAAATATAATCTCCCAAAATAACTTAATTTTAAAAGTTACTATTCGTATAATGCCACCCCCTCTAAATTACAGGACTTGTGAAAATAATTAACCTTAAGGGGATAGCAACCTCTTCGATCTCAAGTCAGGAAAGAAAAAACGATTTTTATTTTTTTGCAATAACGTACGTACGTACCCCGCCAATAGGAAGAATCCTCCTCATCAAGGTGACTTCCCCAGTCATAGCAAGGTCCTTCTTCACGGGCTTATTCGTGGCCAAAGACAGCAAAGAAGTGATCATAGTGCAGCCAGCGCTCGGACCATCCTTAGGCGTAGCGCCGGCGGGCACGTGAAGGTGGAGCTTCGTGTTGGAAAAGAACGAGTTGTTTGGCTCCTTTTCGAGGAGTATGGCTCGAGCCACCGTGTAGGCAATCTGAGCGCTCTCCTTCATCACGTCGCCGAGCTGGCCCGTGAGGCTGATGCCTCCCTTGCCTTCGCCTTGCTCGACGTGAGTGGTCTCTATGTAGAGGGTAGACCCGCCCATTGCGGTCCAGGCGAGGCCCATCACCACCCCAACTGGGGTTTGGTCGTATATGCGCTCCGCGTGGAAGACGGGCTTCCCCACAAAGTCGACGAGGTTCGAAGAGTCGACTGTGACTCTTTCGATGTGCTCCTGACATCATTACCAACACATAAATTTTTCTTTCTTATTCTTACACGCTAGAGAAAATACGACTCATTATATATACACAAGGTACCTCCGCTACATCAGATTGATCCAAAGTAGGACCTTGGTCGGCTGAAGAGTCCGATTTTTCTGTTTCTTCGGTGTTTTTAGAATCAGATCCATCAGTAATAGTGCTGATGTCTTCTACTTTGGTCGCATTTTCTGAATCAGAAGAAGATTCTTCAGTCTTTCCCACTTCAAGTTGTGCTCCTTGTCTTACAAGTTGCAGAGCGATCTAATCACAGAAAAAGAAAACAATGGGCATATTGTTAGCAAACGAATATTATAAAACTGAAGAGCAAACTGTAAAATGTAATGGAAATTATTTTCGGACCTTTCGGTATATTTTTTCAATTTGCTTCTGCAGATTTCGGACACCTGCCTCTCGGCAATAGTTTTCAATCAATGCAAGAAGAGCTGAATCAGTAACCTCAACCTGCCGAGGAAAAGAAGAAGAGTGAGATCTCCATGCAAACGAAATATGACTAAACGAACATCTGAGAACACAGATCAATGTATTTCTTCTGTTTCATTTGTCAATGTCATTTCGAATTAGAATATCTATGGAGAAAAGGAACGAAAAATTCTGATCCAAGATTATACATCTGGTGTCTCGACTTTCAAGTGAAATTCATCTTGCATGTCTTTGTCTAGCAAGTGGGCGTGCAAATTTCAGATGAAACACTGTATATCAACATTTAGTTACCTGTTCAGGCTTGATACCACAATTTTCTCTAGTGGATTTCTCCAGATAATCCCTAGCAATGTGCATTTTTTCATCGGTAATATAACCAGCAATGGAAATTACTTCCATTCTGTCCAAAAGGGGGTTTGGTATCATTTCAACTACATTTGCAGTACAGACAAACAAGACCTGTGACAAAACAAATAACAACCTTAGTGAACAAGTGGGGGAACCGTAAATATATGTGTAGTCATAAATGACTACCATGATAATCAGAAGGGTACTGGCAAAGAAAAAACATATGTAAAAAAAGGTTAATTGTAGTTCGAACAGCCCATCGTATATCACTACTAGAGAGTGGACTGCGAATTCATGGGCTGGCTCATCATCACTCACGAAGTCTACTTTCAGACCAAACAGAAGCCTTATGTAACGGGCTCAACTTTAACAAGTGCCGAACATATAATTACGATTTCATAGAATGTCAGGAAATGGAATAACCTTAGATAAGTCAATTGAAACATCAAGATAGTGATCAAGGAAGTTGGCATTTTGCTCGGGGTCGAGGAGTTCCAACATCGCACTTGCAGGATCACCAGCGTGTCCTCTTCCCAACTGTAATATGTAAGAGCTAATAAGACACACTAGTGATGTTAACAATCGTTTTTTTATATTAGAAGATTTATCGTATTTTGCTGATTTTATCTTCTTATATGATTGATTCTACACCTCTGCATAAAGTGGTGTTGTTTATTGAAAAAACTGCATACCTTATCAATCTCATCAATTAGCACAAGAGGGTTAGCAGTTCCAACGTTTTTCAGACACTGCACCATCTTTCCTGGCATGGCACCAATATAGGTTCGACGATGTCCCTGATGTGATTCACATAGACTTATTCAATATGAAACTGTATATAAAGTGCGTGAGTATGTGTGAGAGAGAGTATATCAGATAAAGTGGCTTGACTTTAGCGAGTTACCTTGATCTCAGCAACATCAGACAGACCTCCAACCGAAAAACGATAAAATTTACGGTTCAGTGCCCTGGCAATAGAACGACCAATGCTCGTTTTTCCAACTCCTGGTGGGCCAGTTAGGCATACAATTTTACCTGAGAAATAGAGCTGAGAGTTTTGAGCGTCATTTTTAAGTAGACTCATAAACATTGTAAATTTTCAATTATGAGAATAAATCTCGTTCAGGATCAGGAAGAGGTTTTCTAGCTTTCAAAGAATAAACTATGGATTCCAACTGAAACAACAATTGTATATTGTGGCAACTGAAAGTCCTTCAGATTCCATTAACCATGAATACAACCACAAGTGGCAATCATAGAACAAAGTTCCATGAATATTGCAGTTCGGCATGGTATTGGGATTATATGTGTTTTCACTGATGCAAGCAAGTAAAAATTCAGCGTTCCAGTATCATAAAATTGAATGTTCAAACTTTGTTAACATAATCAGAACTCCACAATGTTAGTTGCGTGACACTAGCAGAGTATTATGGAGGGATGCCACAAAGCTCCGTCAGTTATCGTATAATAAGTGATAACTATGTAAAACAAACCTTGTGAGGTTCCTCTTAGTTTTCCAACTGCAATGAATTCCAAGATCCTCTCCTTAACATCCTTCAGACCATAATGGTCTTCATCTAGAATTTTCTGTGCTTGAATAACGTCAAAGTTCTCATTGCTGAGCACGAGACAAAAAAGAGAATTCACATTTAGAATCAATAAAAGATAAGGTATTCTGACAAGAAAGCAGATTTTACATTAGAATAGTTAAAGTAGCTTTTTTGTCCTGATAATAAAATAGCACGACTCCATTTTCAGGTGAAGAAACTATGTAACTATAGAAACTCCATCCAATCGAAATCAATATCAGAAAATGAGCAACCAAAGGAAATAATGTTACTGATAAAAGTTAGATTTTTCATTTGAATTAAACTCTTATCGAGTCGACGGAATTTTACAATTTGAGAATGCAAGTGAAGAAGAAACCTGTATTCTCCCCAAGGCAATGCCGTCAGCCAGTCAAGATAATTGCGTGTCACGTTGAACTCACTTGAACTTGCTTCCAATAACTGCAATTTGGTCAGTTCTTCTTCTATGACTTGCAAAACATGAGCTGGTATTTTATCCTTCTTTGGCTCGAGCCTTTCCCTGAACTTTGCTGCAGTAAATAACAATCTCCAATCATTAACAGATAATAATCGATTTTCTTTATACGAAGGAGAATACCAATCTAAATTATAAGACCAGTCAAACCCCAAATATATAGACTTCTATTCTATTGTTCAGCAGAAGCAGAAAGACAGAACAGAAACACACAGCACAGAAATAATATTTAACAAAGTTGATGTAGAAAGGGTAGAAAAACTAACAAGAAAGAGCAGTTTTGTCATCTGCTTCAAGTCCCAATTCCTGGATAAAGTATCAATTGATTCACGAACCAAATATCGTAAGGTAAGAATTGTAATTGGCATAAGAAAATCAATGAAATCCAATAGCGTACACAAGCCTTGAAAAATAGTTAAGTAACCGCGGGCATACCTTCTTGATTGCCTTAAGCTGTTCATTCAACAGGTAACGACGTTGTTCCCCGCTAATCTTTTCCTCGATGGCTTTTGATATTGACTCCTATCACCCAGAAAACGTAAAGAGACAGAGTTAAACTAACTTGACAAATTAAGTATCAGTAAATAAATTTAAAATCCCGTTAGTAATGGTTGTACCTGAAGCTTGCTGATCTCTATTTCTTTCTTTCCCAACTCTAAGGTAAGTTGTAGTCGTTTGTGGACCTAAAACGAAAAAGTTAGACAAGATCCCAAGTTAACTAGTATAAAGATGTAGCTCTAGGTTAATTAATTAATATTAAATGAAAAACCAAAAAGATTCCATTACTTTCACTAGATTTTCAGCAAAGAAAAACGGAAGTTTTTTTACTTAAGTTATAAAGAATGCAGCTGACTACTTACATCGAGTTCTTCGAGCACCTGCTGGCACTGTTCCTTGTTAGCACCTGATATTGCAGTTCCAAAATCTGCTATTCTCGGATAGGTGAAATCACCCATATGCTGCAGATACTGCTAGGTCAGTATGTGAATACAATAATCACACACATGTGCTTTAAAAATAAAGCTACTCCCAGGTGAAAGCACACGCATCCTTCATCACAGAATTATGTTGTCTGACAGACTGATGAGCAATGAATATCTCTACCATCTTGTTATTGAAATATACATAAAGAAGTTTCTATATTCGTAAGACACTAATATAACGAAAAAACAACAGTTCTGGCTCCACCTGAGTGTATGTTTGTGCCTGATCTCGCCACAGTGGGCTTGTTTTTAAAAAATCTCTTAAGGTTGATATAACTTCATATGATGTAGCCTTGAGGACGTCGTCGTCCTTGTCATATGGCTTTTCCTGAAATAAACCGTACACGGGCAAATATCATAGCTAGTTTTACATAAGCCAAAAGGCTGATGGAAAAACACCTTTGCATACCTTGAGATGATCAACTTTTACTGTTAGAGGATCTTCACTGACCTGTGGCAGAATCATGCTTTAGTTTACAATGTTTACATTGCATACAAGATCTCCACTGACCTGTCTTGGCAAACATACAGCTAGAAAATAGACTACATGCCAATTCAGGCAAAAAAAAATATAAAATAAGACGAAAACCAACGATTATATCGGTGAAAATCTACAACAGACATGTAATTGAAGTAAAAGACAAAAAACAAGATCTCACCATCTCTGTAATTCGGAGTCGTCTGTGGCCAATTAGAATAACCTGATCTCCTTGAATGCTTGTTATCTAAGTTAGCGAGAAAGATGGATTAGTGTTAATTCAAGTCGTATACGTAAACAACAGAGAGCATAGACGGGGAAACTTTACCTGAGCTAGTGTCCCAACTTCATGAAGGCGGTCCAATAATTCCTTTCCTTTGAGGTTATGATAGTCTTTCTCTACATCAGAACCTTCACTGGCTTCTTCTTCTTTAAGAAGGAAAGCACCAGTGTAAGGGGCATGCCTTTTTCTACTCTCCACCAATGCTGCTAGCAATTTCGGGTCCTGCAAAAGCCAAAAACAGCATGGAAACGCAAGAAGAGCAGACGAGGTGATTATCATATCAACTCAATATCATAAAGTGTTTAAGAATATATCTACTCCCAAGATAACCAAACACCGAAATAGAAACCTGCCAAGAAAAAATCACCCCTTTGTGTAAATCCAATAGTAACGCTCATAAATTACGTGAATATCACAAACACATGACCACCTTTGCTTGCTGATACTGAAAAGATGGGTGTTTTTGTTAACCTATCAGCCAATATACCGGGTAATCTAGCTAGATAACAAACATAAGAAATGAATAAGTAAGCAGACTACACCTATACACAAGGCTAATGGTACTGAAAAATAAATGGCACAATCACATGATTGCAGACAACGAGAAGCAACTATACCTTGACATATATAGGCATATAGAATCCTGGAAATAGTGGTCTATGTGGCAACGGCAATGCAATAACCTGCAGCAGATCAGCCGAAATAAATATTGATGAGGGAATTGTTGAATCAACCGTCATAAAAAATTGTTCAACGAGACATTTTTAAACTGTATTTTTCACGTTAAAGCAAGTCGTGAAAACAGTCCCCCAAAGATGACTGACTCATTTCACACACAGGATACATAAAGAAGATAAGCAAGCCTTTTTACAAACACGAAAAGTAAATAAATAACAGCAGTTAATAGACATATGTAAATGACTCGATGCATCTAAAGGTAATCAATCCAGGATGAAAGGTTACTACTTGATAACATAGCATCTGATTCCATTTGATAATCACCATGATGGTGCGCTGTTAAACAATAAAGATAACCAGAAATAGATACTTGAAAGTTTCCTAAGCCAAACATATCCAATCACAAAAGGTCAGATGATTTTACCTTTGTCGCGTAGCAAATTCTAAAGACAATAGAACACAAAAAACACCACAGTAACATTCATCAAGAATTAGTCCACGAACACGAAATACACTTTAGACCCGCCTGACCTTGGAACGAAGCAGCATTGAAAAAGTAATCACTTTGCAGCGTCTATCACCATTAAAGCATTGACCAACAATCAAATTAAGCAAACCCCCATCACACCCACGTATAACCATTCATCAAGAATAGTCCATGAACGCGAATTACATGTAAATTGGCCACTCCTCACCTCGGAACGAAGCAACATTTTAAAAAGTGACCATTTTGCAGCGTCTAACACGATTAACGCATTAAAGCGAAATCAAATTAAGCAAATCCCATATCCCTAACCGTTAAGCAATCTTCGGGTTTGACCACAGTGGGGACAATTGCCGACGAAGACTTGGAATCCGCGGCATCCTCGGCCGGTTCGACCCGATTCTTATCGGAACCATCGGCGTCAACCGTCTCGGAGCAGAAGAACCTCTTGATTAAATACGTCTTCTCCCTGCTTTGCCCTCGGATGATACGTCGCAGAGGTGACGTTGCATCTCGGAGGTGATGAGAGCCATAGCCAACGTGCCTCGAAACAATTGCCTTCAACATCTGAGAAATATTACCGTGGATTAGCTTTTACGAGGATTTCTCAGCTTAACTCACAGGCCGACCATTGCTGCGCGAGCTATTTAGGAAAGCTTTGTTAGTGCGACCTCAGATGGATGCTTGGGGAAGAAGAAGCTGTCGTTATACGACTTTCTGCTAATTTTAAGAGAAATTGCAAAGTTCTCTCATTAATTTAGATAAATTTAAATTGCACCCTTCAATATTTACAATATGTTATAGTAACCCAGTAAAACCTTTCCACATTACACAATAATAACAAATAAACTTTGAGACATTATTTTAAAGAATTTCTACCAATCAGAAATTACATCACATATATTCGTGCGTCCATATATAATTGAAAAGGTTCTCTAATTATAGCATATCCCATTTATGTATTTTTAAGTAAGCAAATCGATAGTCTAATCAATTCCATTTCCATTTTGAATTTGGTAGAAGAGCTTTTCTAGGATCTTTAAACTTTTAATGTAATCTAGAACAATTTCATTTCATTTTGTAACCAAAATCAGAACTATCCACGTATATATTCAAATTACTTAATATTTTCCCAAACCAAATTCTTAATGAATTTGTCATACACTGTTTTCGATAATGTCGCCCCTTATATTCAATACATTCTATGTCAGTTGTTAATATTGGATAAATTCTTTTAGTCACTAACAGGTTGGCTCGTTGATGTGAATTTTAGTCGTTAGTACTAATCTTGTTTCTAAAATTATTAGGGATATATGTAATTTTGTAAACTTTTGGGGGGTAATCTCTAAATTACAAGATTTTAACTTCCTTTTTTAATTTGCATTTGGTAAGCCCTACATAAACCCTTGTTGGGTGACGAAAGTACGACTCATATATATTGGTCTGCTTTTCTTTGTTGAAATAAATGTAGCGAAACACAACACAAGTGATGGGAATAAAATATTTAATTGTAGATCAATGAGGTTATAAAAATGTTAAAAGATTAAAAGTTTACTCTCTCCTACACACAGAGGCGGAGCTAGAGTAGATCCAGTGGGGTGCATGGACCCCACTGGAAAAAAAAATTCAGTAGTAATTTAGGCAGAAAAAATTAATATTAGGACTAAATTGAAAACAATTAAACTAAAAGGACCCCATTGAAATGTTTTTAAAAATATTGGGTGTTGGGGCCAATTAAACTGGACCCCACTATTTTCATTTTCTGGCTCCGCCACTGCCTACACACATGGTATAACACACAACAAGATTCATAATTTGAGTGTCATTCTTACCCTAACTCTATTAATATTGATACACCAACCATCCCATTTGTACCGCATAAAGCAAACTTACTATTTGGGCCTGACTTGTAATTACTTCATAAATTTCATAAATATGTACGTACACTCCTAAAAAGAAAGCTAATTAATATAATTTCCTCTGTTATCATAAACGTCCTTGCACATTCATTGACATGCACTTATTCGTTTCTCGACAATTACAAAAAGTCCTTCGCCAGAGTCAATAAGTAATAGTAATATACACAAGATGGATGCTGAGGAAGAAGAGCCGTACGTGAAGTTTCTTCAAGCCCTATGGAAAGAGTTATCGCCATTTTGTTGTTTTCTTCATTGATCCTCGCTTGCCGGGTAATGATAAAAAAAAAAAACGACGCCCACGAAAAATCGACGAATAGCATCAATATATAAAACTGGTTTTCTTTTTTTTTTTTTGAAATTTTTAACAAAAATAAATAAATAAATTATGCATTTGCAGGCAGCAGATAATAATGCGAATAATAAAAATTCGTGGTGCGTGGCGAGAAACGACGTGCCCGTAAAGACTTTGGAGAAGTACATAGAAGACTACTGCAAGGCCCGTCCTTGCACTTGGATCATGCCCGGCGGGGCTTGCCATGTTTCTCCGACGTGTTGCAATCGATCTTCGAGGGTTAGAAAACACGTTTCTTTCATAATGAATAATTGGGTGTACAAGGCTGCAGGAACCGGCGAGTGTCCTAATACTCTTGGTAGAATAGTCCATCAAAACCCTTGTAAGAATAATATATATTATATCATCATCTCTCTATTCTATCTCTTGTGTCCCTACTATACCTTTTGAAATGGTCATATAATAACCTTAAACTTGTACATGTGTGTGTTGTTCTTTTGCAGCGTACGGTAGCTGTCGTTTCGCCTGAAGGAACCGAACTAACTATTCAAGGCTTGTTAGAATAGCTAGACTTAGTGGGTAGAAGAAGAAGCTCTCTATCATCTCGGCTTTTTTTAACGGCGTAGTAATAATGATATGATAATCATAATTATAATATATCATGGGTACAATTGATCACGTCAAGCACGAAAACATTGCAGATTATATATAGAAAAGCCGTGTCACATAAGCAAGTTAATATATATACCCAACCCATAATCAATAAGGGCGAAGACACAAAAACCCGCTATATAAATATATCTTGGCCCTTTCTATTCTTTTGCTAGCCTTTGGACGGCCAAGATTATTAATTGCTTTAAGAGAACCTTTAGATAGAGAATGAGTTTTTTTTGTTATTTATTGGGGAAGATTAGGCGAACGAGAGGGCCTCATATTATTAGATTTGGGAAGGATATTTAAAGCACCACCACTTCAACGGTCACTTAAATTTCCTTCTAGTCCAACACTAAGTCCAACGTCTAATTAATTTTGTTAGCATATAAGTTAATTTTCGGTCTTAATATTAAATACTAAGGAGCAGCAGAAGACAAAAAATTGTTCTGAGTTGTCGTCGCTTTCAAAATCTCAATCCAAAAGTCTTTGGGTCGCTTCGACTTCTCAACCCTAAAACAAAAAAACTCTCTCTACATTAAATTACGTACGTTCATATAAAATTCCCCATACACAAGTCAACACATTCCCCATGCAACGCCATTATAATCATGTAGATAATGTATTTGCCTCTTCACATTCCCATTCATTCGCAATAAACGCACATAAACAAACCCTATACACTGCTATATATAAACCTCACAAACACTTAAATACAAACTCACTCACAACCCAAAAAACAATCATAACCTTACAGCAAACAGCATCTCAATCATAATGGCTTTCTATCCAACCAAAAAATACAACGTTACATTCTCCAACATCACCATCGACACCACCGTGACAAGAGAGTCCACGGTCATAACAACATGGATCTCTAACATCACTTCCCTTCAGCGAACCACACCAACGCTGGTCGGCCTCGACGTTGAATGGCGTCCAAATACCGTCAGCTACCAAACTAACAAAGCAGCAACTCTCCAACTGTGCGTAGACAAAAGCTGCTTGATCATTCAGCTGTTTTACCTTGACCAAATCCCACAGTCTCTGAAGGCTTTTATTGCAAACCCTAACTTCACTTTTGTCGGGGTTGAGATTGTGGATGATCTCAACAAGCTTTCGAGCGAGTATAGTTTGGTTAATCGAGGGAATTATGCTGATGTTAGGGCTAAGGCTGTTGAACGTTGGCCTGGAAGGTTTAGTCGTCATGGTTTGAAGGAGCTTGCCTATGATTTGTGTGGTATTGTCATGGCAAAGCCTATGGATGTTGCGATGAGCAATTGGGAGAATAATGTTCTTAGTGATGCTCAAGTAGAGTATGCTTGTATCGATGCTTTTGCTTCTTACAAGATCGGCTACAAGGTGCTTGTTGAGAAGTGATTCAGTTGCTGTCTGGGAATAAATAATTGAATAATTGCTTTGTGAGTTGTTAGTGGGGATATGTGTTTGGCTGGTCGTTGGTATCTATCTATCTGCTATGTTATTCGAGTTTATTAAAAATATTTAATGGTACGTTTCGTTCGTTTCCTGCTCCTCACAAGCAAACTCAATAATTTGCTTACTTCGAAAATAATTTATTTTTATTTCTCAAATGAAAAGGGAACTTACTCAATGTTCCTTTCCACATTTGTTTAACAGTAGTATAGTATAGTAGGCAGGTATCTATAAAAATACAGCTGTAACTCGAAAACAATCATTAGCACACAACTAAACTAAGGGGCTTGGATTATTCGATAATGGAGTTTAATATCATAGCAAAGTGCGTTGCAACTTTGCAAGACAATATATCAAGAAGACATTTCATGACATGGATTATGGAAAAGGTGTCAATAGTTTGTGGTAGTAAAATCTTCGCGGCCTTTGTGCAAAAGTACTGAAATCGTTTGTTTCTCTTTTATTACACGATTAGAATATGTTCAACACATCCTACAACAACTTTAAATAACAGAACACGATCGAGTTTTGACATGCTCCACAACCCTATATAAACCAGTTTTGTTCGATTAGAGAAGGAAATAGTAGATAATAAACACGTCGTACCAATTAAATTAGACCAAAGGTTCTACTTCTTTTATTATATAGACTTTGTATCACCTCCAAATGGTAAAAAAGAAAAAGAAAAGATACGAAAACTCGGAAATGAAGGGAATAAAATCTTCGTACCATTATTAGGATTACTATACTATACTACGCTCTATTGGGATGATGGGACACGCGGAAAAAGGTAAAATTAAAATATAGGAACAATAAAAGGGGAAATTCTATTGGCACCCCCTCACTTGCTACGTAGACCCCCTAATTAATATAGAGAGTGATTTAATAGACGTTTTCAATTAACGAGACTAATTCTTTCAACTTCATTTATTACTTATATTCCCACACATTTATTATATACAAAAAAATAAAACGTGTATGTGTGTGTATATATATATATGTATGGTAATTTAATACTCTAATTTTCAGTTGATATTGTGGCTTTTATATATTAGTATGTGTAAAATATATTATAGAAAAGTAAATAAATTTATTTCATTCGATTATCATGGTGATTCTTAAGGGAAGACGTAATATACTAATATTGACACATAACTTTATATTTTAAAGTTCTTTTTAAATGTAGTATTAATTTAACTTTTGTATTTATAAGTATATACATAAGAAATTTGATTTCATGATATAATTGTAATGAACTTAAATTATAAATAATAAATTGAAATTTGAATTGACACATTAAATTAATTGAAAGTTACTATGTGGTGCTGAACAATAGTAAAATAGATAGATAAATATTTGAGAAAATATGCTACTAAAATTTCAGGTCTACCTATGTAAATTAATGAGCTATGTTTTTTAGTAAATAAGATAAAATAATATTTAAAAGTAAATATTAAACTTTTACGTATATAATTATATTAAATAAACATAAAGTAATTAAGCCACTGAATGATGAGTGTTGAAATCAATGTACAAATAAAATAAATTGACCAATTAATACTTGTTAAAATGATGAGCTAAAAGTTTACTGATTCTAATGTACGAAAAAAATGCTAATAGGAAAATAAGATTTTACTAACTTTAAGGAAATTATTTCATTTATTAGGGGGTACAAATAACATTTTTTTTTATGTAAAGGGGGTCTCAATAGTAGCACCCTAAGATAACAAGCCCCATTACATAGTAAAACAGCGAGTCGAGCTCGAGACCCAAACCATTTAATCAACAAAGTCAAATTTAAATATTTAAAAATAAAAAAATTTCCGTTGCCGGGAATCGAACCCGGGTCTCCTGGGTGAAAGCCAGATATCCTAACCGCTGGACGACAACGGATTATTACATCGGAACTTAACAAAAAATATTTATTTTATGTCATCATTTGACAAAGGAACCATTAATTAAATCAATGGATAAGTCGCACGATCTGCCTAACTAATCATGATCTAAATATGTATAGCAATGTTCCCATAGGTGAATGATTTATACGTCGTTCTGTCTGTCATTTAAAAATTCGATTTTCTTTCTTTTTCTTTTTTGTTACTTCAAGTAATTTTCCATAAATCAGGTGTCGGTCGTTCTGTGAATAAATATTGTTATTAGCAAGTTAAAGCTGGTAAAAACTTTGGTTATGTCTGAAATTCAAGTGAATCGCCTAATTTAATCGGCAATAGCAATAGTCCACTCGTTTGCTTGCATTCTTTTGGCGCATAGTCTTTCAAACTGTCCTTAATTTTTACTGCTTGCAAACAGTACTTAATGCAATAATTCTTGTTTGTACTGTAGTAGTGAGCCAAGCCATGTGTATCTTCCCTTTAACCTTTGTCCAAGACATCACCGAGTTAATAATCGAAGTGGTCAATGTAAACGTAAAGCAAGCGACTTTTAAGGCGTAGAAAGGTACGTATATGTGATATGTTTGTACTTGAGATGATAATTAATGAAGTGATATATATAAAAACATATGTCAGTCTAGGTATCTAATTAGATTAGGTATAGCATATCTTAGAGAAAATATTAATGAACGAACCATTGTATCTTTACATACAAGCTTTTGTTTGCCATGTTCTTCCCTTCTTCACAATAACTCATTACATGTCCATTCCTTGCATTTACTATGGGAACTATTTTATTTTCAGGTTAGCCATATGTAAGTCTTAGTGACGAATTGAAATTAGTATTATTGAATTATAAGGCAACACAAATAAATATAATTAAATAGAACCCAAAAACAGTTAATGAATGTGGTTTCAAGTTACCCTAATATCTTGGTGATTATTATCAGTTTATTACAATCTCGTTGACCGGTAAGAGAATATCTTATGAGAGCTCGAATTCACAAAATCACACACACACACAAACACAAACAGTTGTCAATTTGCCATTTTGAATGAACGTTTACTGTTTGCTTTCGGAGCGCAAAATGTTGGAAATATCACAGACACAGTGTTGTACTCGTACGGACAATATGATCCCTTTCCCACAGGATAATTCCAAATTTACATTGTCTTAGGGTGCTCGAGAATAAAGGAGAAAAGAAAACAAAGCTTTTTGAAAGTATATATATATATTTTTCAAAATATATATATAAAAGAAAAAGAAAGAGTCCCAAAAGCTGTGTACAGTAGCATTAATCACTTGAGCCATGAGCCCCATTGATGTGTAAACTGATCATTCAAGAACTAAAAGCAACAGGCAAAAGTTCACAATCCCTCAAAACCCTCGAAAGAAAACCCTATTCCTCAATCAACCTTTTGAATTGAATAATAATAATAATAAAGAAAGATTCTTTTGTTGGCCATATTAACGATGAGAGGGGAGGAAATAGGCGGTATAAGTAGCAGTACAAGCGCTTCATCATCGTCAACGAGTAGGTGCCAAGACTGTGGCAATCAAGCCAAGAAAGATTGCCAGCACTTGAGGTGTAGAACTTGTTGTAAGAACCGAGGGTTTCAGTGTCAAACTCACATTAAAAGTACTTGGATTCCTGTGGAAAGAAGGAGACCTAGACACAGTACGATGATGAACAGCCAACAAGGTTGTTTAGCCTTAGCACCATCCGTTCAGCAACAGCAGTTCTTTGGACCAAACCCTAAAAGATGCAGTGACAACAATAACGCTGCTTTAGGTATACTGTTGCGTGAATCTTTTGAACGTCGTCTTCTTTGTTACTGTTATCTTATTTTTTCTTTCAGATCTACTACTAAGATTAGCATCCCTAGATTGTGTAATATTTTTTTTAAAGTTACTGTGTTCGTGATTTAGTTGGTGCTCATGTGTGTTTATGCTGCTTTTAGCTAGTTGCTAACCCTAAATTAAACCCTACGAGATTAATCTGGTAAGCTTTGTACAGCTATGGCAGATAATATGTAAATAATCAGTCAAGAATTATTGCAGCATGTTTATGCTTATTGCAACTTTTATTAGCTTAATGCTCGAACTCAGCAACCAAAAGGAAAAACCTTGATAAAGATTGAAGCTTCCTTTGAAGAGATCAAGACAAGTTCTCCTAGACAAACCCCATGAAATCTTCTTTTAAATCTATCTCTCTCTCTCATATGTAAACACATTATTAGGGTTCGAAGAAGGGGATTTTCCAAGTGAAGTGAGCTTCCCAGCAGTATTCAGATGTGTAAGAATGAGCTCAATGGGCAATGGCGGCGCAGTTGATCAATATGCTTACCAAACCTCAGTGAGCATTGGCGGCCATGTTTTTACAGGGCTGTTATACGACCAAGGACCTCATCGTGAATTGGAAGGAACTGCACAGTTTCTCACGAGAGACAACCCTTCAAATCTTGGCTCATCTCATCATCATCCTAATTTCATTACAAGTACTAATAATAATACCACCATTGGTACGGCTTCCTCTTCGTATCTTAACCCTCTTTCCTCGTTCTTTCAATATCCAAAGTCTTGATTTGTATTGTATATTAATGTTGCTGAAATTGTATCAATGGAGAATGTTTCGAGTATGTAATGAAATTAATGATGGTCTAATTTCTCGTCTCTACCTATCTCCTTTATATCAATATTTTATATCTAAGGTGTGAAAGCGCCTAATAGTATTTGTATTACATTATTTGTTTGATCATGTCATATGTGATTAGTAAAGTTATATGCTGGTACTTTCTAGGCATGCTTTATTGTATTATGGTGATTGGTACCATACTGTCTGATGATAAATTTAATTAAATTGAGAGACGTACAATTATATACGAAATATAATATATTTATCTAGAAAGAAATCATGTTCATTTGGTATGTGATGAAAATTATATTTTGTACATGGACAGGCAGAATTATAACTCCCACTTTTGCGTGAACTAATTTTATATTTAGAACATCATTCGAAGAAAAGGGTTTCGGGAATTTATGTTTGAACATAAAAGTAAATGCAATTGTTGCAACTGAAGAGGTTTGAGAAGCAAATATTTCACTGCATTTATTTGGCCAAAGTCTATATATTCAAAGGTGAAAGCTCACCATAACTCTACAACAAATTCCACCGCCATCTATAAAAAGGTATTGCTATTAATTTCACTTAAAAAATGGAATTCAACGACATACTTATATATCTTTATTTGCATTTTGAAAAGATATCGTGGCAAATGAAACGTGAGCGAAACTAGCCGAGAACATATTCATAGTGCTCGAGAAAATAAATTAAATAAAGCAGGCAAGGTATCATTTTTCAGACATTAAACATTAAAAAGAAGAATGAAAGGAATATCAATAAATCAATTGAATAAGTTCCTAACTAGTGTAATGGATGCCTTTGTACTCCTCGCTCCCTTCTTACGTTGCAATTAAGCAATAAGAAAACCCTTTTACGGAAAGAGTTGGGCAAGTGTCACTAACTTAAATAGAAAGAAGTTTGATGCCTTGGAAAGTGAACTTTAGCTTTAACGAGGTGATCTTTACTTTAGTTTTACTATAGCTTAGCAATAAATTGTTGGAATAAGAAATTATAATGTTACGTGAATCGGCGTATGTTCAAGCAACGGAAGGGACCATTTGATTCTTCCTGAAAGGACCATTAATCGAATTTTTACTATTTTATAAACTTGTAAACATGGTTATGATGATCTTTTCATCAACTAATCTGGGTACATAAAGCTTAGTGATGTTACTGATGTATATTAAGTTTTTAGGTAACGAAAATAATATGAAGGTTTCAACGTTTACATCCATTAGAAGTTCACTTTGTTAAAAAAGTGGTGGGGCAAATTGTTTCATATTCGTCAGCATGACAACAATTTTGGGTTGGGATAAAATTGCATGATCGAACATCTGTGCGGTACCCAACTACACAGTTTTCCTATATACAGTAAGACCACTTTAAATTAATAACATCGAGACCATTAAATTTTATTAATTTAAAGAGATATTAATATATCGATAAATTAATATTTTATTAATTAAAAGAGAAACTATTTTTAATTCATCTATCTCTTAGTTCATGCCAATAGCAGACTGAATCAAGTTAGAATATGAGTAAGTATATATTCATATTAAATACAATTATATCACATACTTTATCAATAATAGTATTGACCATTTTATTTGTTGTAATGATCTTTTAGATATTTAACATGGTGGGTCATATCAAAGCTCATAAATATTTTATAATTGTGATATTTTAGCAAATCAACAGATATATAGTCGTAATATTTATGAATTATTAATTTAAAGTTTTAATGGGACCTAATATTTATAAAAGAATTTCCAAAATATTATTATACTATTATCTTATCGAATTTGATAGTTTTTTATAAAGCCCCAAGTCGGGACCAGACGATTTTATTATTTTAAAGAGTAGTATTTATAAAGTGTTAATTTATAGATGTTTTACTGTATCAGAAGCCCCTTTTAAATTTGAAAATATATCTATTAATAATTGTTTCAGAATCGGAATGTGAGGCAACTAGTTTGTTAAGTAGGTTTGTTTGGTGTTTCTGAATAACTTTACTAACAAACCAAAAAAAAAAAATGTTCAAAAAAACAGGAAACGTCAAAAAACATTCTCGCATATATAATTAATTATTCGAGCACCACAAGTATTAAAAGTCATTTTCGTACTGGAAAATATATTAGAAAACCCCAAAGATGGATTACATATGGCATCCAAGATCATAGTATACATAACACAGTCATGGTCTTGCCGGAATTTAAGATTCAAACCATCTCTTCAGCTGCTTTGACCCTTTCTTCTTAACATCGTTTTGAGAACCGGCGAACTTAGACTTGTATTGTTCGATCAACATATCGAGCTTATCCCCCAAATCACGGCCCACTGGGTCGTTCTTTTTACTACGTTTCCTATTCCCATCTCCTTCCTTAGCCTTTTCAGATCGAAAAGTCGAGGCTGATCTTTTTCTTACCATATCTATTTTCTTGTTTTCTTGCTTATTTGCCATAGCTCGCTTAGGTTGATACTCTCTTTCGCTTCCTTGGCGATGCTTTTGTTGTGCTTCATGTTGTCCTTGTTTCGGCTGTGCAAGGTCTTTCTTCTTCTTCATACCCTTTGAAGAGACCTTTTGCTTCTTCCTTAAACTGCTTTCTTCGTCAGCTTTGGTGCCATCTTCAAGTTTGCTTCTTGAAAGATCCTCCGATGATCGATCATCATGTTTTGATTTGCGTTTTCTGGACGTCGACGCTCGAGCAGCATCCTCCGTGTTCAACATCTTCGCTCGCTGCCCACTTTCATTTTGCAAAGTGTGGCGATGCTGAGATTCGAGCTTTTCTTTGCGAAGCTTCAGCTTTTGGGCATTGTCTAAGGCAAACTCCACGATCGGGCGATGCTCGGGGTCAAAATGATCTTCAGGTTATATTATGAAAAAACATCATCAGAAATACAATTTTACGGTAGATTCAAAACTATGAGTGGATAAAACCGAGTACGAATACCAACCAGGATTGTTGTTCAGAACTCTTAAAGCCACAAGTGCGTGCTGATGCTCTGTGAACTCTAAGAAAGCTACGCCACGCGGACGACTTTTCCCGCCTTCTTTTTCCTTTTTAGAATCCTTCAAGATTTTGATCTGAAATGAAAAGAATCAAGGTAACTCTCGTTATCCACAAGCACCATGTTCAGAATCGGAGCAAATATCGACGTTAATATGAACCTGTTTGATTGATGGTTTCTGCTTTGTGGCACGAGAGGTTACAGCATCAATAAAAAGCTGCTTAAGGTCTTTTTCGCTCATAGTCTTTGGCACATTGTACACAATGAGCCTTGTTTTAGATACGCAGAAGTTTGGAGAACGGAGCTTAGACATCTTATCTTCATTCAACCTGAAACATCAGTTGGGAGCATTGTGCATCGCAAGGTTCACCGAACAAGAATTGAAAACGATTGTAGAACAGACACCATAATGGACTTTAGGATAATTGAAGACACTTTACTAGTATATAAGGGCAGACATGCCTAGCCAGGTGTTTTTTAAGTAGATTCAGAATATTGTTATATAAGCACTCACTTCTTGCGTTTCGACATATCATTAGCTGAAACTCCTACTGCAGCAGACATCTCTTCTGTGATAAGACCCTCCTGTAACAATACAAGCAGTATAAATGAAGTGTTAGATATCTTAAAACATACAGCAACGGGATTATCCAAGAAGTATGAGCATAGATTTCAATGTTCCATACATTGAAATTTGGATCATTGATTGAACAGAATAAATGTAAAATGGGTTAAATGCGTTTTGTCAACCTTCGCCAGGTAAAGATTACGGTGATCAGTGTCCTCTTTCTTAACCTTCTCCGCTGCTTTATCATGAGCTGTTTTCTTGTCCAAAGCCTTCATCACTTTCAGCTGTCGACCTTTCAATACAATGCCTAGACCAGTAGCATCATTGGCTGCTGAAAACGCGGCTTCTGCAGCTTCATTCGTTGCAAACTTAAGAAATCCAGTTCCTCGGGGACGCCTGAATAAGTGCCAAAGATACTCAATTCATTTAGGGGCAGAAACTTAAGAACATTCAGGGAATCAAACAAAGAAGGGTAAAATAATACAATAAAAAATATTAGATTCGTACTTTGTGACAGGATGAAGAACTGGTTTGAAGGACTGAACGGAGCCAAACGAAGAGAAACATTGCATGACCTCTTCAGAAGCAATATCAAATGGAAGGTTATTTATGAAAATGGTCCTCTGTAACTCATCCTCTGCTGGAGGTGTAGTGATGTTTTGGGTTTTCGCAGAAGCACCGCCTTTTGCAGCATGTAATCGGGGTGCATCTGATAACTTCTCTGCTACTTCGACAGTTTTATTGGCAATGTCTTGCATGGATGGTTCAGAGTCACGACTAACTGAAACATCTCTCGAAGATGAGGAAATGACACTGTTGAGTATGTTTCTGTTCATCTCCGTCTCTTCCTCAGAATCAAAATCAGGTTCGTTTTCGTCGGATGAAACTGAATCTGAGTCTTCTTCGGAACTATTCACAGATCCAGCATCTTCATCAGTCGCAGTACTACTTCCATCATTCTTCTCTTCGTCTTCAGCTGCATGAACCACAACCAAACCAAGATTAGAGGTAGGATGAAAAGCTAGTAGTATTTCAGAATTGTTGAAGTACTATTATGCATAAAATAAGATGCTGTAACTGTTATATCGAGGAGATCAAAAAGGTCTAAGCAACTTATAAAAATATTTACAATGATCAATCAACAGAACAATCTATCAGAGGACCAAAAAAGTTTGACCCAAGCAGAGTTTGAAGATATAATGGACATTACCATCTTCCACAGAGTGTAATGAATCATTTCCAGTGGTATAAACCTTTTTGGGTACAGCCCAATCAACAGCAATTGGTCTTTTTCCGAATTTTTTCCCATTCATGTTCTTGATGGCCTGCAAAGGCCAGACCGGCATCAACATACACATCACTAGCTGATGATTGCCACGCAGTTATCATGGCTATTAAACAGGAGTTGGTGATACTTAATGATCTTTACGAGAGCATCAAATTAATATCTGATTAGTTATAAGGACAGCATGTGGGTTTCTAGTACAATGGTTATCTTAAAGTGAACTACCGAGAAATGCAAACAGGCGGAATTCAATTTCTAAAATACAATCTAGATTCACCAAAAGAAAGTCTATTCTGTAGCACTATTCGCATATTCAACACATCTTTTACTAACTGTAATAAGAACCAAGCCATGTTATTTGACATAATAAAAGAATAATATTAGCTATGGTTCAGCTATTTTGGAATAATATAATCAACTTTCCCCGTCAGCAATCTGTAGGTCATTTGATAAAGAAAGAACAACCTACGTTTCAAATTTTGCACAGAACATCATTCAAGAATTATATAACATACATTTTCTGCATCTTGCTTTGATGTAAACTTGATAAAAGCGAATCCTTTCGAAAGACTGCAAGTGGAAGGCGTCAGACGAGCCAAACAGAAAACACAAACATAATATTAAAGTAAGCCGGACCTTACCCTTTCTCATTCTTAGGTATAATCACATCCCATACAAATCCCACGGACGTAAACATAGTTTTCACATCCATTATTTCGGCCTGCAGAAGGCCACAGAGTACGAAAACAAGTCAGCAATACTGAAGCATACCAAATGAATAATTTCTCAACAATGTGAAGGCAAATCAGATATTGACATCAAATTAAATATCGATCCTTGCCTTAAATGGAAGATTCCTCACTATTAGTTTCCACTTTTGGGTTTTAGAACCCTGGCAAGCATGTAAGGAAGCAATAAGTAAAACTAGCAGAGACATACCGTGACGATGTTTCTTATACGAGAAATGATAGAATGTTCCATTAGTATGAAAATGCTGGCACACTTGTGGGTTATATAAGGATAACATATTTTTACCTCTCCGCCAAGTTGTCGTGCCCAAACGGATGCCTCAAGAATCTCTTTCTGGTGCAAAGCTGCTACACATTCCCGAGCCGATTTTACACTTGTAAAAAGAACCATTGACGCATTTTTTGTGCATCCATCTTGAACTAGCCCTTAATAAAATTCACATATTTAGGTATTATTATGTAAAGAATGCAACTGTCAAAGGTCACAACAGAGCAGGATATGCAAGAAAACTAGAGAGGAAGTCAGAATAGGAGTTTCACTCGTATGGACAATCCTAAGCAAGTGTGTTAGTAGTCTTATCATAAAATTCAGCATTTAACTCAAAATTGGTCCAGAAATATAAAAATGAATGTAGAATGATAAATATATATTAAATATGCCAGAAAGCAAGAGAAAAGTCAGAAAGGATAAGATCCCTCCAGGTAAATAGAGATTAAAATAAGTGGAAATTGGAGTAAGGTGAGCAGATGTTTGGGAAAACAGTATTTTGACATTAGCTGGGTTTCAAAAGACAATAATTTGCAAAACCAAACAGCAAATGCCCACAAGAATAATAATACTTGTTTGTAACTTACCATGATGATTTAAAACTTCCTCTGCAAGAGGATAAGTGATGGAACGTACATCTCCACACTGCTTTGCAATACGATGAACTTCTTCAGCCATTTCCACAGTCAGAAGGCCACCAAGGATGATAGTCTTTGCTGCCCTGTTTGGTACAGTACGGGTAATCAATATGGTACATTGATGGGTACTAGGTAGTAATATAACATGAATACAGATTTGACAAATGAAAAAAGTTAACAGTAAAAGTTTTTGTAGAGTCGGGCTATTCCATAGTGAAAGATCCAATAAAAATTGGTGACATCATTAATCCAACCATGGAAGAAGGCTTCACTTTGAAGTGACAATAAGAAAATTTCCCCCCAATAACTTTCTCCTCAACTTGACAGCTGAACATGCAACGAACTTAGGATAGCGTTTGCAGAGAACAAGCGAGAAAGCTTAAAATCAAGACAGCAGATTAAGATGAAGATGTACTCCGAAAATTATCTTCGTCCAACCTCTGGCAAAGCCATATATGAATTTCCCAATTAAGCTTTTAACAATACAATAAAATTTTAAAAATTATCAGAATACCAAGTGAAATACCCCAACAAAACCTACTTGCGCTTTTGACATTAACAAGGAACAAAAGCTAGCATGCAAAAAAACTGGCAGAAGCCGACACTTTCAGAATGAGGACGACTAAACAAATTAAACAGCATATATGACTCAAAATTTTACCTTTGTTTTTCAGCTCCTTCGGATGGAATAACATTCGGAACTACCAATTTCTTCTTTTTTTCCCTTAACTCACCTATATTGAAAATTACTCCTAAGTACACCAGATGTAAGAACATTCCATGCATAGATTTGACCAATCTAGAATTTAAAACCTTTCTCTTGATGTTTCGAGACCTCAACAACCTCTTCTGCCTCCGCAACTACAGCATCTTCGTCATCCTTTGTGTCCGGATCCCCCTCAGATTGAGCTATATGATTAAGAAAAACAACTCATTTATTTAGAAACTCTGCTTATAAAAGGAGAATAAAAATACAAGTTTAACCAATGAAAATAAAAAAACAAATGCAAAGAACAGCGGACCTGGATTTGTTTTTGCCCGACGATGTTCAAGAGAAGGACGATGCATGGCATGTTTAACTACAACTTTTCTACCACCAAGGGCAGAACCATTTTTCAACTCAATGGAGCGATTAGCATCTTCGGCAACAGCACTTAATTCATATCAAAATTCACGAATGAGCATCAATATCACGTATAAAAAAACAAAATAAACTATATGAATATAACAACAAAAAATGGGAAAAAAATTAGAAAAATAAGTCGACCTACAATTGAACATATCCGAAGCCTCGATGCTCAGTAGATCCTAGCACAACAAAATAAAAGGAAACAAGATCTCAAAATACAGTTAGCTTCTTGCCCAAAAAAATGCGAGAAAGAAAAACTCCACCACATAAATAGTCCTAAGATTACAATGTTGCCGCTATAAGAGCTCAAAATCAATTTTTATCACACTTACCTTTCTTTGTTACCATAAAACACCTTCTTATAGGTCCGACTTCGCTGAACGCTTCTTCCAACTAAAATAAATCGCATAGAAACAATTGAAACTACATCAGCATTAATACGATAACTTCAAATCAAAACAGCTGAATGTTCAAATAAATCGCTCAACGCATAAGATACCAGATCCCGTAAATGATGTACCTGGGCATTAGTAAACGTGTAGGGCAAATTGGCAACAAACACGGTAGAGGCTGAATGCTGATTGTCGCCACTACCTTGAACTTTCTTCTGCTTCCCCATATCTAAGCTACTCAACGGTGTCCTTTGCTAGTGAGTGGAAACGCTTTCCACTTCGAATATGAATATATAATTTCTATACCAGAAAATAAAAAGATTGATCGGCCGGCTTTTCTGTTTGCGGTGGCGAAGGCGTATATAACAATTGGTGGGGTTTTAGCTTTAGGGTTTCACAACATTGAAGAAGAAGCTTTAGCTTCGCCGCAGAAAAAAGACGACTCGGAAATTATCTGGAAAAAAAAAAACAATAAATAATTAATGGTAAGAAGGGTTCTAATATAAATGGGCCTTCTTTAAATGGGAACAAAAGCCCAACAATCGTAACGTATTATGTATCGCTTTCTTGGTCAGTAAGTAGCAATGGTGTCTTCATACTAAATGAAGAAGATGCCAAGTTCGTGAAGAAACATAATTCAGGAGGAAGGAGATATATCAGCTATGGCTAGCGAAGGAGAAGACGCTGCTCGACGCAAAGCTGTTTCAGACTACCGTAAAAAGCTATTGAGTCAGAGGGAGCTCGAGGGCCGTGTTAGATCTGGTTTAACTTTCTTAAACTTTTTTTTTTTTGCAGTTGATTTATTTATTTGTATAGCTTAAGGATTTGAAGTTGACTGTTAACGTCCTCTAGTTCGATTGGGTGGAAATGGATTATTATTCCGTTTATGTTATTGATCGTGTGGAACAAGCTAACACGGTGTTCTTTAGCTTGGGGATGCCATTTTAGTTAGTCCTAATCTTTCGGTTTTTTGGTCTGAAGTTTAAATTTTAGTGTTGTTAATCTGCTCGTTTGATGGAATAAAGGTGAACCGTAGTCAAACTTCTATAAATGTAACTGTTTTGTTGCTATCTCTGAGATACACGATGAAATATTGAACAGCTAGGGAGACTTTGAGATCTCTCAAGAAGGAATATGCTAAGACGAAGATGATTTGAAGTCACTTCAAAGTGTTGGACAGATCATAGGGGAAGTTCTGAGGTCGCTCGACAGTGAGCGCTGTAAGGATATGCAATCTTGGTTCCTATTTATGTTTTCTATCTATTACAAGTATTGTCCTTTCCCATTAAAATTTTCTCCTTTCCCCGTTGTAACTTTTGTGCATTTTTTGTATTTAGTGATCGTCAAAGCCAGCAGTGGCCCTAGATATGTGGTTGGGTGTCGAAGTAAAGTGGACAAAGAGAAGCTTACGTCGGGAACTAGAGTAGTACTCGATATGACAACTCTCACCATCATGAGAGCTCTCCCCCGAGAGGTTGACCCAGTCGTCTATAACATGCTTCATGAAGACCCTGGGAACGTTAGTTATTCAGCTGTGGGTGGACTATCTGATCAAATCCGAGAATTAAGGGAATCTATCGAACTGCCCCTTATGAATCCCGAACTATTCCTCAGAGTTGGAATTAAACCACCCAAGGTGATTTCGTTTGTGAACCTGAACCTGTGTAAATTAGTAGTAAAAGGTCGGTATTCTAATCAATGTCCTATAATCTCTTTTAGGGCGTACTTCTCTATGGACCTCCTGGTACTGGGAAGACTCTGTTGGCCAGAGCCATCGCGAGCAACATCGACGCCAACTTCTTAAAAGTAGCGAAGCGCCAATTCCTATCTAATCGTGTTTTCAGTATGTATGTCGTGCAAGCCTCCTTAACATGAAGTTGTTCTTCAGGTTGTTTCAAGTGCTATTATCGATAAGTATTGGCGAGAGCGCTAGATTGATCAGAGAAATGTTTAATTATGCCCGCGAGCACCAAGTAAGTATAGGGTGTCTGAAATTCTGTTTCAGAATACAAGTCTTCTCCCAATTCATCTTACACGATTTTCTTTCTCTCCTTTTATCTGAAGCCTTGCATCATCTTTATGGATGAGATTGACGCCATTGGTGGGTGTCGTTTCAGCGAAGGAACGAGTGCTGATAGAGAGATTCAGAGAACTCTCATGGAGCTTCTCAACCAACTCGATGGCTTTGACCAGCTCGGAAAGGTGCTATTTTGTGATATTTAAATTTCGAAATATTAAACACATCTATATATATCTCTGCTGTTTTCAGTGCATCGTTTATTCTTGAGGTGTTTGCAGGTTAAAATGATCATGGCGACTAACAGACCCGATGTTTTGGATCCCGCCCTTCTTCGTCCCGGTCGATTGGACAGGAAAATCGAAATACCTCTCCCAAATGAACAGTCGAGAATGGAGATTCTCAAGATTCATGCGGCGGGAATAGCAAAGCACGGGGAAATTGATTACGAAGCTGTAATCAAACTTGCAGAGGTAAAAAAAAATGCCAACAAACCTCAGCTGTGTTTCCTTTTAAAAAAAGTTCGAGGGACACAATATCGATTTTTTAAATTAATTCATCCGCCAGGGTTTCAATGGAGCTGACCTTCGCAACATATGCACGGAAGCTGGAATGTCAGCAATCCGCGCTGAACTCGATTATGTGATCCATGAAGATTTCATGAAGGTAAAATTCCCAATCTTCTGCTTTAAATTTTCATTCAAATCACTGAATGTGTGAGATTCTCTGGCTTCCTCTGGTGGAAAAGGAAAAAAAAACATCGTATGTGAACTACTAGTACTACATTTTGTTGTTAAGCTCCCATTCGTGGCTTGTATCTCTTCGACTTGAATGGAAACTATTAATTACTTTTAACGTTGGGAAAACTTTGCAGGCTGTAAGAAAACTAAACGAAGCTAAGAAGCTTGAATCAAGTGCTCATTACAGTGCTGATTTTGGCAAGGATTGAGTTTTCTCCCAGGACAGACGACAACTACACATGATCCATAATCTCGACATATTTGGTTGGTATCAGACTAATGCACGTATTTTGGTCGAGCCCTTTGTTTGTACAGATTCCACTGGTACGTATCTGTCTTGTGGTTATTATTTGTTCTATCCGACCGTCTTAAATTTAATCCCTTGACTTTTTAAAGTTAATCGGAAACGTGAAGATTCAGAATGACTGCTGAGGAATGCGTTTGAGGGCGATTCTGCTTCAGCTTCGAGTTCTTCTTTACCCTACTATTTGTAATGAAATTGTGTTTCTTGTACTGCAAACTATCGGTGATTCTATGTTGGATCCAACTGAATTTCCGATGGTAAGAAACTGTTGTGTGATGCTGATTTCTGCTTCGTTTCGAATCGAAATCGTACCAACAAAAACGCAAAACATATAATTAAATCCGTTCAATATAACGAAATTGCAGTCTTGTTGTTGCTGCACCACCCAACTCCGTTGGATTTTCGACTCGTCGCCAAACGAAATTGGGATGCTATACAAATGGGTAGGGAAGAATAGGTATTAAATTAATACAACCAAGAGCAACGATTATACGTTGAATTATGCATTGTTGGGGAAAGGTATTACAGTCCAATAGTTTACGACATAGTAAAGGGTTTGATTGTAAATTATCTAAAAGTGTTGCGATTTCTCTTGCAATTCAATTACCATACCAGCTAAGTCTGGGTAAAACCCTTTTCCGCTTTGCATGAACACACAGCTTAAACCCTAATCGCAAGTATTATCTATCACTCTGATGTTGAAGCACGTTATCGATGGCGCTCGTCACCTCCGCCACTGCGGAGATGGAACGTCACACATGCGCCGCGCCGTCCGAGGGCAGAGTCGGGAAAATGCGTATGTAATTAATCGGTTCTTCTGCTCGGAGCGGGTCGACCCAAATGGTTCCGTTAAGAAACGGGTCGAGTCGGGTGGTGTCAGGTGTGGGCGTGGAGTATAAATCATGGTCCATACCCGAAGATTGTTCAACGGCATTTGACTCAAGGTATGGAAAACTCAGGTTTCTGGCTTCTGGTGAAATTACTATTTATATATGCCATTTGACTTTACGTTTTTGGCCATTGTCCCAGGACAGACAAACCATATGACAATGATGATGACATCCTCATGGCTACATCATATGAACTTATATCAATCTATAGAGATCTTTTGAAAGCAAGCCCTCTTTTGGCGAGATCAGGCGCAAACTTACACTCAGGTTGGTTGGATATGCCTTAGATCCTCTCCTCACCTAGTCAATGGTTCATTATTTGCTTGTTTGTTTACTGTGAAATAGTTTTTGAGTAGCTGGATCTGCAGAGTTGATTCGAAAGCAATCGAAATTCCCTCTCCTATATATACGCCTATGTTGATAAAATGAGAAATTAACATGGAACTTGCATCCGCATAATACATGTGTTTGTCTGGGTATTCAACTATGACATAACGGTATATGCAGCGTGTCAGTCATTTCACCTATCCGAGAATAGCAGATCTTGGAGCTGCAATATCAGACGCTCCGAAGCCGATGCTCCAGCAAGTGCTTGAAGAACTCAATGTAAGTAGTCTTTTGGAATGGAATGTCCTTCATGAGCATGACAGATGTATTGACTTTCTTTCTATTCTAGTTTCTCTATAGTGACTACCATAAATTCATGGGATCTACTCGCCTATGAGTTCTTCTTAATCTTCCCCTATTAGGTCCATAAACGACTAATGCTTGCCTTGGAGTTAGGAAAGGAAGAACTAGAGATCAGCAAGCTTCAGGTACGACCATGATTCGCTGGATTGATTTTCTGATGCTTCATTTACCGAGTTAGTGTAGCTCCACAACTTTACTTCTTTCTCTGTGAATAGGAGTCAATATCAAAATCCCTCGAAGGAAAAGATTAGCGGAGAACAACGCCGCGCCCTGTTATATGAGCGGCTTAACTTAAGGCAATCAAGAAGGTAATATGCAGGAGATATTACTATAATGTGATATACTTGATTTTCATTAATCTTCTCATGTTGGTCCTTCTAACGTGAGATATTTGGTCCTTGTGCAGGAATTGGGACTAAAAGAAGATGACAAATAAACTGCTCTATTCTTCTTAAGTGGTGGTACTGGTAGGCATATGTTTACTTTTAAAAGTTTGTCCTCTTTTCTGTTTGCATATGTTTACGTTTGAAATTCAGATTATTACAAGATCCATCCAACTACATATATGCCTGCGTTTAGTTCAAAACACATTATCCACCACATCAGCAGACTCATAAGTGGTGAGTTGTGTTCTTCTTCTACTGCAATTCTAATACAAGAACTGAGATTTATGGTTCATGTATTTATTTACAAAGGGTATCACAGCTACTCTTCCCTAAGAAACCTCTGTTGCCTCGCGATAAACGCCTCCACCGTCCTCTTAAACTCTTCGTTGCTCATGTCATCCTTTCTGTTTCTTGCAGAATCCTCAGACATCATCACAGCCCTTTTCTTACACTTCTCTGTCATGGTTCGTCTCAACACCTTTCGATTACCTTCTTCTCCATCATTCAGTGTTCGAACCATGTTTTGATCGGATTGTCTTCTTTCTATTTTCCATTGACGATCATAACAACGTGATGATGATGATGTTAGCGTATGCTTTTCTTGCGTATAAGTGTAAGTATTATTATTCCTGCATTTTTGCACCTGGTAGAAATCTGGGCTTTTCCTTCTGCTTTTAGACTTAGAGTATGAGCTGAAAAAGATGACGATCACTATCGCATTAAAGAGCATGAACACAAATCTCGGGCTCGTTAGGGTTGTGTGGATTTTTTCGAAATAGTCGCTCGAAAGCCTTAGCTTAAATTCGATGAACTGAGTGGTTGAAAACCTGGAGATGATGATGAAGAAAATCAATAGCTCTAAAACCCTAAAGAAAGTTGCCATCTTTTTGCACTCTTCTGTGTCTTGAATTAGCATTTGCTTTCTCCGATTTCGTCCCACTGAACTTCAATGTATTATCCATATATGTGTCTCACGACTCTGCTCAAAGAGAAGTTACAGTGATTGCAGATATGGTTTAGTCTTTAAAGAGAAGATAATAACATGGTGAGGGAGAAATAGGGTATGCTTTGTATGTCATGCATTATTATTAACAATTCAACTATTTTTCATGGGGATCTTGGAATATTGGCGTGTATTAAAGAAAGTAATGGAAGTCTATATATATACACACACGAACACATTTTTTTTTCTTAGTTTAATCCGTTGTGGTGATCATGAAATAGTGGAACTCTTTATTTATTTTTTACTTGTGGAACTGAAAGTGTTCAATAAAGAAATATGGGGTCCTTCGTTTTTAAATTTGTTCCTCAAGTTGAAGCTATATAATTGAAAACCTTTACATGTGTTCCATAGCATTATGGATAAGTAGGAATATTGGCTTGGGTAAAAGGCAACTAATTGTTGAATACCTAAACATCTATTCAATTATCAAACTCTTATATAAAAGCGTAGGGTGAATAAAAACTTTGAATTGATCTGTCAATTGACCAAATATTTTTTCTACATTGATTATTGTTAAAAAAACTTATTAACCAAGTTTCTTAATCTCGTAATAACTAACTCATTCTATTTTTCACTTATTAAACAATCCATTAACAATTAATTTTATTTTATTGCACACACATAGGGGTACTAAAATAACTAATATATAATTGGCGTAGGTGACTATAAACTGTCACATTTGCTTTGTCAAGTTATTTGCAATTTATCCCTTTATTTGTAATTTAATTAATTGAACAATTTTTATATCACTTCTATTTTTTATTCATTATACTTATGCCCATGCACAATATTTTTCTCGTTATAAAAATATAGTTCATCTTAAATACTAAAAATTATAAATCTCAAAATAAAAATATTACATATAGGACACGCATAGAGTGTGAGAAAGTACTAGTATATATATTATAACTAGTTTATTGCCCGTGCAATGCACGGGTTATAAATCACAGCTATCTTCAAATAGCATCTTTCAAACGAATCATAAATTCCAAAAATTATGTTAAAACATTCGAACGAACTCGAAATGGTTTGTCTTAAAATTTGCTTTAGAAAATGGGGTTTTTCCTAATTATGGATATAATGCTTGATATTGCAACCTTTTTACTTATTTGAACTTTAAATAAGCCAAATTAAAAAATATAAATATATAAACGGACTCGGGTTTTTAGTAAATATTTTTTTTTTCTAGATTCTTATATAAAGGTATATTAATTTCAATATCTATTTTATTATATACTTCCTCAAATGAATTTAAAATAAACAATTAAGGGGTGTTCGTTCGGTACATACCGTACCGAACCGAACCGATACCGAAATTTCGGTACACCCCTAGGAGATACCGAATTTCTCGGTTCGGTATTCAGTTTTTACCGAATTTTTTTCGGTAAATTCAGTACCGAAATTTAAATAATAATAATAAATTCGGTAATTATTAAATTAATACATATATTAGTATAATTATATTTTATTTTCAATATTAATAAAATAAAATATATTTTAATTTTTAAAATTTCGGTAATTCGGTATACCGAATTTACCGAAATTTAAAATCCGTACCGAATCGAATTTACCGAATACCGAATTTTTTTTTTGGATAACCGAATACCGAACCGAATTTTTCGGTTCGGTTTTGTACCGAAATTTCGGTATTTCGGTTTGTTCGGTTGGTATACCGAACAACGAACACCCCTAATAAACAGTATGGTCTGATTTGTAACGTTTTCAGTTTTTTTAGTAATATTGAAATTTTGCAAAAGATTATTCTCCAAGAATATTATTTTAAGTAATTCAATGAGTTTAATGAGCATAGAAAGTTATTTTGATGTGCCCGTTACGTAGGGTTGCAAACGAATCGAATCGAATCGAATATCATAATATTCAATTTGTATTCGTTAATTTTTTCAAGTATTCGTATTCGATTCGATTCGTATTCGAATCCTAAAAATCGATTCGATTCGATTCGATAACGATATTCGAATATATTCGCGAATATTCGAATATTCGAATATTCGAAAAAAAAATCAATTTTTCCCCATAAAACCTGTTAGAATAATTTTTTCCCCATAAAACATGTTAGAATTAGAAAATAATTCCGAAAAATTACAAAATCTAAGAAACAACTCAATGTTCGTATTTGCTTTTTATTTTTACACTTGGAGCGTGAGTTAAATAGATGAAAGATTTGCTTTATTTCCTTTTATGGGTCAAAACAAATAAATAATTTGGGTCTAATATTTTATTTGGGCTTACAAGTATATATTATTATTTAAATATATATTACATATAACGAATCGAATATTCGTTAATTTTCGAATCGAATACAGACATATTCTTATTCGTATTCGAAATTATTCGAATCATAAAAAGTATTTGTATTCGTATTCGTATTCGTTTATTTCGAATTCGAATCTTAAATTTCGAATCGAATCTCGAACCGAACCGAATATATTCGGTTCATTTGCAACCCTACTGCGTTACGGAGGTAGAGAAGTGGTACTATGAGCAATTTTCAGTCGAATTAGAAAAGTGGTAGAGGATAATAGTATGTTGGAAAAATTATTAAGAAAAAGATAAAAAGCTAGCATCAAAACGTTTTCAAGCTTCTGTTAATATTTACAGAACAATAAAAAGCGTTAATATTTGCATTTGTTAAGAACAATAAGAAGCAACAACAGTAAATGTTTTGAAGATATATTAACAAACGCATAAACATAAAACAATATCTTAACAAAGTCTGGGCGGCCATCCCATAAGATAAGGAGATAACTCCATATCATATCACTGCTGTCGAGCTTAGACTTTATTCTTCCGTCAATCTCCATCACCTTGCATCCAATTCAAATAGCCCATCATTCTAGTGCCTATGTATCACGAAGTTGACGCAAATTTGCTAAATCAGCCTGAGGGAAGCAACGGTGAGTAGGGTTGCAAACGAATCGAATCGAATCGAATATCATAATATTCAATTTGTATTCGTTAATTTTTTCAAGTATTCGTATTCGATTCGATTCGTATTCGAATCCTAAAAATCGATTCGATTCGATTCGATAACGATATTCGAATATATTCGCGAATATTCGAATATTCGAATATTCGAAAAAAAAAATCAATTTTTCCCCATAAAACCTGTTAGAATAATTTTTTCCCCATAAAACATGTTAGAATTAGAAAATAATTCCGAAAAATTACAAAATCTAAGAAACAACTCAATGTTCGTATTTGCTTTTTATTTTTACACTTGGAGCGTGAGTTAAATAGATGAAAGATTTGCTTTATTTCCTTTTATGGGTCAAAACAAATAAATAATTTGGGTCTAATATTTTATTTGGGCTTACAAGTATATATTATTATTTAAATATATATTACATATAACGAATCGAATATTCGTTAATTTTCGAATCGAATACAGACATATTCTTATTCGTATTCGAAATTATTCGAATCATAAAAAGTATTTGTATTCGTATTCGTATTCGTTTATTTCGAATTCGAATCTTAAATTTCGAATCGAATCTCGAACCGAACCGAATATATTCGGTTCATTTGCAACCCTAAGTCGGTGAGTGGAGAATTAACATGTGTAGCATCCATTCGCGTTCAAATAACCTATGTTGACATGAACAAAAGATGATAAATATAAGTAATCAGCCTTTTAGTTGCATAGCTGCACTTACTAACAAATGGTTATACGAAACCATACGACATGGCCCTATTGGCTCTGCATCTTGCCAGTAAATCCTAAATTACAATTAGTTTGAATTCCTCTATTTTATTTTTTGCACTTATTTGCAGCTAGATATTCCATGCAAAAGATAGTTAATGGTCAACACCATCTGTTTGCTTGATCCAGCTGTTTCCTGTTGATTTTTCAAGTTCTCTTCTCCTAAGTTAGTATCAATTCATATAATGTCGATGATCGTTTTAAAACTTAACTCTGATTGACTGAATAAAACGATTTCTCTAGCAATCATCCTATTCTAAACAATATAAGTTATAAATCAAAACTTACACCTATCAATGAAGTCCCGGCCGTAGTGGCAACAGCATCACGAACGGGTAGAATCCCAATTAGTCATTTTAGTCTATATGCCACAACCAACTGCTGCACTAATAATTTTCAGTTTGCAAGGATAAGAAAACCAAAGACTGAATAAGAACTATGGTAAGCTTGAACATAACAGTAAAAAAGTATTGCTGCTATTTAGCTCTGCCAATGCCCGTTGTCTAGCTTTAGAGCATCTCCAACCGTTCCCACTATGTATAAAGTTGCTACAGTTAAATTCCTCTATATATACAGTTTAAACAGTACTGTCAACTCCAACAATCTCCTCTATATTTTTCTCTAAACCTACTAATTAATACTATAACTAAAATTTATTAAAGTATAATATTTGTTTCTTACCTATTTAATTAAATAATTAAAAATTAAAACTAATTGGGTGGAGTTTATAAGTAAAGAAAAATACAGAAAAAAAATAAAAATAAAAACTGTATAGCGGGTGAACAGTGCCCCCAATACGTAGGGGGACACTGTAGCAATCCCTGGGAATGGAGTGGAGTTTGGAGGACTGTTGGAGCTCCCCCAACACCATATATGGTGTTTAGGGTTGGGGAAACCCCCCTGTTGGAGATGCTCTTACATAAATATTTGCAGCAGCCCGATAAATACCATAGTTACAATTTTTCTTCGTATCATCCTCAAGAGCAGTTTTGGCATCATTTTAGAGCTGCATAGCTTGATAAACCAAGACATCAATAAGACAAATAAATAATTTTTTTTCATTACATAAGTAGAGGTTATGCAAGCAAAAGCTGACCTTGTTTATGGATGTCTAGTCTCATGCTTCAGTGCTGGTCATGGAGGTTGAGCTGACTGCGCAGCAAACTGGCCTCCAATACAAACTTGCTATGGATCTTGAAGAATCAAAGATGACATTAGAAAAAATGGGTGGAAAGTAAAGAAAATAGAGAAGAACAATGGACCGACTATATCATATAAGATTGTAGCAGACAGTAAAACATCATCACGAATCCAAGTTCCAACGTACCAAGTTAATATTTGAATGTAATTTAGTTTAGAAAAAATTTGGTTTTGAAAATCAACACACCAATACGGATACGAATAGACTGTAATTTATAGCCAAGTGAACCCACAACTCTTTGAACAGATTAAAACTCGAAAAACCAATAGCCATCAGTTAGAAAATTAAAACTTGATCCTTGCCCGATTTCCCCTATTCGAATAACAACATCCGCATACAAACACACCCTCGCAAATCTCAACTAAAATCAAAACAAAAAAAATATCAACACAAAAAAAGTAAATTGAAATGGCATTTTCACCTCTCGGTTGGAGAAGCGTGCTTCTGATGCTCGAACAAATGAACCGGGACACCACACCTCTCCGTTCGCCGTCTTCTCTGGCTGCCAAATATGTTAATCTTGTTTCCGCTTCATGTAGGTGATGCCAGTGGAGCGTCGTCGGCGTTTGAAGGCCTTGACTTAATATCGATAGATTGAGGTAGGCGATGCCACCATCGGGTGAGAGAGATGAGATGAAATAAAGATGGAGGCAAATAAGAGGCAGACAGTCCAAAGAGGTTTGCTAGTGGATGGTTTACGTGATCATGGCCAAAAAGATGAAAGAAGAGAAAAGTGTATAAGAATGTCCAATCAATTATACGCTATCGGACAAGCAAGAGTAGTCGTTATCACTACTTCACGAAAGGGGCATGGTAGATCGATGAGAACATAAAAAGGAAAAAATCTGATTTGTCCACATTAAAACGTGTTTGCGAAATTTTCATTCAAATGTATATGCCTATCACCAACTATGATCAACAGATTTCCATTATAAGCGTAAACAAACATGCATACCTTATATCATCACTTCCTCTAAATAGAATATATTCATAAATGTTTCAGCTGGACGGGACATGTGGATCATAATTTTTCTCCCTCTAAGTTCCAGTGATCTCACTGCCAAAAGATAATATGGAAAGGATTGTTTCTGATATAAAATGAGCGATTATCGTAATGCAAAAATATCCCTGTGACCAACCAAACCACTACAAACAGACACGTAGAAAGACATAAAGAACGTGAAGCCCGTAAACTCCATCTGGAGTGATAGTACTGAAGACATGTTGATTGGAGAAAAATCGATCAATCCATTTAAAGCAACTTGGCCAAAAATAAACTCAACAATACATAATGCTACGGAAAATGCCATAAGAATACTTAGAAATGAATCAGCAAAAGACAAAAGTTAGCAAAATGTCAACCCCAAAAAAATCTATAAATCCAACCCCAAAATTAAATGAAAATTGTCATTAAATCAAAGAAGTTTTCATTCCAAAAGATGAAAGAAAATACAAACGCAAAAAGTCTACAAAAAGCGAAAACTGAAAATTGAAAAAAAGAATAAGCCAAGGCACAATTAAGTAAGGAACATTAGAAATACAACTTACGCAGTTACGTACCCAAATGGGAACAATATCATATAAACAGTCCAGAATCGATCGTTAAGCATTTACTCATCTCCTAAGAACAATAAGTAAGGAGCACAACCTAGGTTTGAGACTAATGTAATCCTGATTTGTGGAAGCCCCAAAGAAGAACGTGCAACTGTGTATCCGATGTTTGACTGCGAGCGAGAATGCGAGGCATATTATTTGCAACTTCGATGCTGATGGTGATGATTTTCTGTGGATTAGATCGATTCTAAATTGGACATTGAAAGACCGTTTTCCATTTGCGTCCAAGGTCATCGTGTGAAGGTGGGTCAGTTTTGATTTGTGCATTCAATTATAAAATAATAATTTTTCGTTGCGGAATGAGCAAAATAAATTAACCAAGGTCATAATAGTCATTTAAGCTGAGGGACACGTGGCACTTGGAGAACGAAACTACATTTCCATATATATATAAGATGGGCCTCAAGATCTCCTATAAACAGTTCATATTGCTCTGCCAAAATTTCTCTACTTAAAGTAATTAATAAATAATAAATTATTATAAAAAAGAAAACCACTTACTACTTGAAACCACTACATATTAAAAGTTATTAAAAAACTATCATTTTTTATTTAATTATTAGTTGCACACGTATCAGAGTGTGTAGGATCATGCCTAGTTATAAATTATAATATAATTATGAGTTGTGTTGGTTTTTTTCCGGACGCAATTAAGCATGCTCTAGATGCAGTCCGCTCCGACTAGTAACCCACCCAAAATCCCATTTGGATATTAACCCGCTTTAAATGATATTACCATGCCTCATGTCATGGCCTAGTGGTTCGAATTCACTAAAGACATTGACTATTATTGCTGGATGGCTTATGAGACATTTGGTGTGACTTCGGCATATTAGTCATATCATCAATTGTGCGGTGCAAGTCCATAGCCAATTAGATGTTGATAACCATGGTCGTAAATAAAAAGTCAATATAAAACTTTTTTTTTATAGAAGGTATTCCTATATAATGTCATTGTTGTTTTCATAATCCGACTAAGTTATGTTATTATCATATTTAAATATCATTGTCAGCTATAAAACTTTCAAGAGGACTCTCATGCCTATGTCTATGTGTCCCGCTCCTATTCCACATGAACAATAATCTCAAGAAATTTAAGTGGAATCGAAATTATGACCTTGTATTGAAAGTTAAGTGCTATGTCACTTGTGTTACTTATATGTGAATAAGAACAATAGAAACCTATTTAAACTTGGCAAAAAAAAAAGATATATATAAAATATAAATAGTATTGAGGAGAATTATTGATTGTGTTGCAAATTAGTTTCTAAAGTTAAGGTTTAGTTAGGCTGCACTCAATATTACTCTTTCGTGGTTTCTCTTTGGGGCCTTCAATATGATGGATATTTGATGTTGGCTTGTTTTGTTTCCTAGTTCTTGTGGCTGTTTCAAATTTTTTCTTCTTTGCTTTTTTTTTTCCTTACTCGCTAAGAAACTGCCATGCAATCTTAGAGACGTTACTTTCAAACTCCACCATTGCAATTTGTAGTTAAACACAATAAATCTACGTAAATAGTACTTCCTTTCATATGGGCTCCACAGAAAAGCTCTACAAACCCTTTATATTTCAACCGTTTCTGAAAATCAACGAGACATTAATTTCAAAGGTGATGATAGGAATTTTTTTTTTTTGAAAACTTAACCCTATATCATGTATATATTGGTTTAATTGTTATGTGTTCTTAATGTTTTGTGATGATGGGAAAAAATTTGAAAACTTGCATTGTAAATTATACAGTAGTATATTGGCACACTCTAATGCATGGGCAATAATATATAAATATATTATATTATAATTTAAAAAGAAAAAATTAATTATTTATATAATATAAAAATATAGGTAAAATATATTTCTTAAATACATATTTAATTTTTTTTTGTATATAGTTATATTTAATTAAATATTTAATCCGGGGAGGGTCTCGGGTCGGGTTTTGGGCCGGGGTTGGCCAAACCCGGGACCCGATTCGAATCCGGCCTGGTTGAGTCACTTGAGACCCGGGACCGCCCCGTTACCCCGAATAATTAAAAATACCCGCCCCATTAAGGGCGAGTTTTGGTGGGTTTGAGTCTAGACCCGCCCCATTGTCATCCCTAAGTAAAGGTAGTGATTAGTTTCTTTTCATTGTTAATGTTAACTAGTATGTATAGCACACCCAATGTGTGTGCAAACTATATCAATTTATTTTATATTTATTTGTATATTTTATATCAACATGTAATAAATTAATATATTAAAAGTAAAGTCCTAATTAAGGATATACTTGTAAATAATTATGACATACCAATTTATATAGGTAATATTTTTTACATAATAAAGCTTAATTAACAGACTAATTTGACGGTTTATAGTAAACCATGACGCTTAATAAAATAATATAGATGATAGAGCTCAATTATTTCTGGTACGTATTAAGCTCAACTACAAGTTAAATCACATCCGGCTAAAGTTTTGAAATAAATTGCTTAATAAACCCCAATTATCAATCACACTAATAAAAAGGACTTCTTTCAATTGCTTTCGAGTTAATTTGAGTGAAGCTTGGCACAAACTCAAGATCATCGAGAAAACAAGCTTTCAGACAGAGCTTGAGCTTCACATTCAGTTTTAAAGCTCTAACCTAAGAAATGAGTCGAGTTCGTCTCAAATTTAACTCATTTACACCTACTCTTTAAAATGTGAAAATACATAATTCTATGATGTGATGTCCAAAAGATAATCACTTGCTTCTAATTTCTTCCTAGGAATTTTAAATTTGTTGTGAAAACGACACTATAAAGTGCGCCATCATATTTCTCCAACTTCATATTTAAAAAACCATACCCACACGATCCCAAAGTAAATCACCACTTTTTAAGATCCTAAAGCCAAACATTTTTCTCTCAATGCTTGTCAAAGGTAACAACGCATTAATGAAATGATAAAGAGAAAGCCTATACACACGTTAGGCAAAGAGATTTAAAAATAAACACTTGGTGATGAACTCGAAATACTAATCCCACTCATGCATACATATGTAGTAAAACTATTGTAAAACGATTAAACTTCTTTTATTCGATATTTTCTGTAAGTTTACAAAACAAAAATAACCATTTAAAGGTAAATCTTCAAATTACAGACACTAATAAAATATTACATTTATGATTCTTAATCAACCATCTAACACTTTCTTGACTAACATTCTTCTACCGATCTTTATATAATTATCATTCGAAATAACATGCAGCTACATAATTATTTCATTTTCATGTAGTTTTCCTTCAACTTTTCTGACATTGGCCCAAATGAGAAAAGGAGTCCAATTTTCATTATAGTAAAAGCCCAAAATACACGTATCCTCTCTCAGTACTGTAATTAATAATATTAATACCCGATGATAATAAGTAAAGGATCAGAGTAACAAAGACAGCTGAACATCTTTCTTTACCTAGTTCTCATTTTCTTTTTGCGTACCCCATTAAAAGCTTGAGCCTCAATTTATCAGATCAGCTGCTGTTATGATCGACTGTTCCATCCTGGAATTATGGAGTTCGAACTCTTTTCCAACCTGCAAGAGAGCAACCAGCATTGATTATGTAGATTTAGTTGCATTATATCGAAAGACGAGAGAGAGAGAGTGGTAAAGTGAGAGAACCTTGAGATTTCTTCAAGGGCCTTCATAACTTCTGATGAATTCGTCTCAACGACTTGCCCACCCAATATGATTTCATCTAAAACAGTATGAACCTGCACATAAGCTCAAAACAAATGATTCATTACGAGCAAAAGTATTTCTAAAGCCTTGTCCAGATGGGCTCTCCGTCTCCGCTTTCGGCTACTATCTTACAATTTTTCCATTCAACCCCATATAGAGAAGAAAATCCACCAAAAGATTGGGATTAAACAATCCCAATCTTTCTTTCCTTGTGTACCCAACTGCCTGTCTTTCTATCAACTACGAAACTGATTTGTGGAAAAATCGAATAAGGTGGATTTTTCTAGTGGTAAAAGGAAAGCTCACCTTGTTAAAATTGAACACTATGTCAAGCTCGCACACGTTACTGAAACATCTGTCCAGCGTCTCCACAAAAACTGGCATATGAGTGAGAAAAAATATATATCAGAACACTGCAACAAGTTTCAACAAGATACTTCATCAGCGGCTGGTTTTCATATTATTAAGGTAGGAGTAAACAGTTAAGGATATCTCCGTACGCATTCACACACTCATGGTTTAGTAAAGGGATTGGTACAAGAAAAAGACTATCTACTTTGCACGATAGTTTATCCAATACAGACGTATTAACAGCGAGAAGAAGTCTCCTCAGGCAAAAGTACACATATTGAACCCAAACCAATTCCAGGACAATGCAAAAATAAAAGCTCAAGTCTACCTTGCATAAGATCTAGCATTGCGAGTTCGTTCTCGGAGCTATCAAATATGAACATGACGTACAAAGTTGCATAGGTCTTATATACAAGCCTTGCATCCTGCATATGGATCATATCATCACAGAGACCATAACAAATAAGAAAACAATATCAAAATAAGAAGTTAGGACAAATTCTTTATGACATTGTAGCTGGTACATATATTTCCATTAAAATCAGCTCCAAGATAATTAAAGTAATACTCATAAAACCCAGTAGCAAAAATGCAAAGCGATTATCAGTAAGTTCAAAAAACTAGTACCGGTCCAAACAGCGAGTCAACTTTGACGAAATTGCTGACGTTCTCAGGTCTACTGCACAGAACTGCGCGCAATTGAACAACAAATTAATCGCAATACAGATGCATTTCGAATCACGCAATTGCTAAGATAATAACAAAGTGATCTTAAACTCACTTTTATAAATGTTGCGAATAAGCTCTTGCTGCTTCTCCACAGGCTGTAGGAAAGTGCAAAATCAGGATCAAGCACAGATACATATGGGCTATATGGAGCAAAACCGGGAAATTGATCTACAGATTAGGATTTTATTGCAAAAAAAAAAAACACTGAAACCTGAAACTCATAGAATTTGACGAGTCGAGGCTTGCCTTGATCGTTCATTATAATTACACCTCGAATCATCGTTTTCCTATTCTTCAACTTCGTCGATTTACCCTCTCTCTCTCTCTCTCTCTGCAATAGGATTATTTCCCAATCTGGAAAAGTAAAACGCATTGCGGAAAAGCGACATATATTTAGCATAACGTAATTATTTCTCTCTGAAAAAAGCCGTACGTTAATAAGGTCACCGTCACGCTCGCAAGTCGCAATACCAAATATGATACAAATACAATATTTTATAAAACATCCATACGATCTTATTTGTGTTACATACATCCAAATGAATTCAATAAAAAAAGCAATAAAACGGAAGTAAGTTTCAATGCTTTTCAGAAAATTAAGAGAATAAAAACGAAATTAAGGGCCAGCCCCATTTTTGCCCTTCTTCACACAAACTCGCCAGTGTTCCCATGCTCACTGCTGTTAAATTCTTGACTTGACGATAATGCCCCTGGAGCCCTAACCCTCTTCACATCGTATTCCGAGCTGCCACTTGAGCCTCCCTGCTTCACCGCCTCGTTCAAATCGTCGAGGGACACGTCACCTTCCAGGGCGCGTACGATCTACGCAATACAAATATGTTTCATTTAGTTACTCTTTTAGTACCGCAATTTCGAACGTGACATTATAGAGACAACAAACTTAGGGGAACTCTTTAAGCAATTTAGAGACATGACATGAGTTTTAAAGTAATGGTTGTTTCAAGCGAGTATAGATGGTGGAAGACAATAAACTTTCAAAAGTAAAGAATTTTCCAAAAAAGTTCAGGGTTCGGATGTATTATGCCAATTTTCAAAGTTATTGTCCGTAAAGTGTCACCACACCTAAGTTTCATTTCCCTATAATATCACCCTCTAAATCGTAAGACTGAAAAAATAATTGAAGGATGCCGTATTGTAAATACAATCGTCAAAATATGTTATTTCACATCATATACAGTAATTACCTGGCTCATTTTAGGGCGTCTTCGAGCAGACTGCCTAACGCATGCCGCAGCACAAGCAACCATCCGATGCATCTCTTGACGATTGTAGGCGTCTCCGAGCCTCGGGTCCACTACCCCGTCAAAGTCGCCCCCTTCTGAGACTTTCGCTAAGTAAGGTCGAGCCTACGCATTTATTTTTTATTATATATTTTACTAATTAACAAGTCTGATAAATGGAAAAGAAAAAACAAAGAAAATCCTAACGGACCCAGTCGACTAGCGTGTCGTCGTCGTCGTCCCTACTGATGTCGACGGGGCGTCGACCGCTGATCAGCTCGAGAAGCATTATGCCGTATGAGTATACGTCAGACTTCTCCGTGAGTTTTCCGCTCGATGCGTATTCTGGGGCTAGATATCTAAATAATGTATTATTATTGCGTTAATGAGTTTATTTAAAAAAAAGTCACCGTTCATTTTTTTCTTAATTCGACGAAAAATGAAGGAAGAAAAAAACGATAAGTACACTTTGCATACCCGAACGTTCCCATGATTCGAGTCGAGACGTGAGTGTTCGTGTCGTTAGAAAGCTTAGCCAGCCCAAAATCAGCAACCTACGTATGTACAACATTGTTATAATATGTACGTGCGCATGCATGCATGTGAAATTTTCCCTTGGAATTATAATTGTACGACGCATGATATTTTGGAAGCGTCGAATTTACGTACCTTAGCTTCGAAGTTTTCGTCGAGCAAGATATTCGCGGCTTTAATATCTCGGTGAATGATGCGAGGGTGACCTAAATTTTCCAATTAAAATTAAATAAACGTGACCCATTATTAGAATTAATAAAATTACAATATTATTTCGTTTAATCACAAATTAATCACAACATAACTTACAATCTTCATGAAGGTAAGCAAACCCTTTAGCCGATCCCAAGGCAATCCTAAGCCTCATTGGCCAATCCATTGTTGGTCGGCCAGCTCCTACAATAATAAATCACCCACGAAACCCATAATTATAATTTGAATCTCATAAATCTAATATAATCAAATAAATAAAACAATATAATTATGAATGAGAAATAGTACGTAAACATCATACTTACCATGAAGGTGAAACTCAAGAGTACCGTTGGCGACGAACTCATAGACAAGCAACCTCTGAGAACCATAGATGCAATAGCCAACCAAAGACACCAAATGCCTATGATGGACTCTACTTATGATATCAACCTCGGCCTGAAACTCACGCTCACCCTGCCCGCTATTGGCCTTCAAGCTCTTGACCGCCACCTCTTTCCCGTTGGGAAGCTGCCCCTTGTGAACGTACCCAAACCCGCCCTGCCCGAGGAGGTTCGACTGGGCGAAGTTGCCCGTGGCAGCTGCCAAGTCGTTGTACGTAAAGCTGCTCTGATTGAACCCTAAAGCCATCCCTGGGTGGGGCGGCGGCAGCGGTGGCCCGCCGGAGAACCCGCCGGAGCTCAGGTCGCCGCTGGCGGCCATGCCCGGCGGCGGCGGCGGTGGGCCGTGGTGCCAGTTTTGCTCGGCGCTCGCTAGGTTGTTCTTCCATGGTTCGTGCTGGCCGCTGTTGTAGTATCCGTGGCCTGTGCGTTTTTTGAATAAACGTGTTTTTCGTAATGTGTTCTGATACATAGAGATTTTCTATTGGTGCCCCCGACTGCGGTGAGCAACTACCGTGAGCACCATATCAAATCTATCATCTATTGTGCTTTTCATCCATCTTGGTGGCTCTGTTCCTCTCTGGCGCATTGATTTATCAAAAACTCTCCAGCAAACCAATTTCTCAAAAAATTCAATGTTTCAAATTCCTACGAGAAAATTGAAAAAAAAAGAAACCTAAACTGGGCGAATCAATACGCCAGGGAGGGACGTTGGAGGCGATAGCGACGTCGGAAACGGGCAACAGAGGACATAATTTGGTGCTCACCATAGTTACTTACCATAGTTGGAAAGCATAACAGATCTTTGGATTTATATTATATATAGATATAGGTATATTCGTACTTGCGCGAGAATCTTGTTGGTAATAGTTGTTGGCGTGGTTGTTATGATGGGGATTTCGGTTCTTCTTCTTCTTCTTTTTGCAGCAACAAAAGAGGAAGACGATCACCATGAAGAGGAGGAGCGTGGCGCCGGCGGCTGCGCCGGCGACGATGGCCTTCTCATTATTGAATGATGGCGAGTTAGTCGAATCAGACGACGGAGGCGAAAAGCTCAGCGTCAACGACGGTGGAGAAGGCGAATTTGACGACGACGACGACGATGATGATCCCCCGCCCGAGGATTTTTGTGGCGGTGGTGGAGATGGAGAATCGTTATCGTTGTTATTATTGTTATTGTTATTACTGCCGCTGTTGTTGCTGCCTGAATTGTTGCTGCTGTTGTTGTTGTTGTTGTTGTTGTTAGAAGGCGGAGGAGGAGATCTTTGTTTCTCCAATGGGGGCGGTGGTGGAGAATCGTCGGAGGAGGGCGGCGGCGGTGGAGGGGAATCGTCGGAGGAGGGCGGCGGTGGAGATGATTGAGAAGGAGAATCTTCGTCGGACGGTGGGGATGATTGGGATTGGGAGGGCGGAGACGGAGAGCTATTATCCGAAGGAGGAGATTCCGAGGAAGACGACATTTATTACTACTTTTTTTTGTTTGTATCTCTCTTTTTGTGTGTGTGTGTGTGTGATGTTGAACCTGCCGCGCTCTCTCCAAAGTGACGTGATGACCCTAATGGAATTGTTTAGAAATGATTAGAACGATGTAATGTGAAAGGAAACCCTAGATTTTGTGTTTTGAATGGAAAGAGAAGAGATGATGATTGATACCTTTAGGAGAAGGGCAGGGGATGATTCTCAAGAAAGGAAAACGGAATAGAGATGATGATATGCATGGTAATAATAATTTCAACCATGTAAGGAGAGGTGATGTTTCGTCTTTCCATTTTCCTTAAAAAAAGGAAAATTCTAGGTTGTATGCATCCTTTTCCTATTCTTTAGGGTCCGTCTCTCTCTTACAGATATGGAGGGTTGGAAAAACAAAAGAAATAATCGGGACATATGGATAGAAGTTTATTTCCAAGTAAAAGTTGTGGTAGCATATATAATGATTGTCGAATTAAATTTATTAACCTGTCAAATACCATTATTTCCGTAATTTTGCCGTTCTAACCGTATTATGTTACATGGTTTTGAATATTAGCGGTGTCATAACATGTCTTAATAATTGTAATTGATTTATGATTTTCTAGTTTGAAGGTCTTTGTTTTGGTATGAGATCATCTAGTCCAAACGGCGTTCCACTAGATATTTTATCTTAGAGAAAATCGTTACACATCCTCCTACCAAGTGTTTAAACACCCATAAATGTCGTTACACACACACACACACACACATATATATATATATATATCATTATACCGAATATGTATCATTTTGATGAATTTTAGAGAAATACATATAATATTAATTTTGAATACCTAGTGGAATAGAATATCAACCCGTTTTGTTTTAGCCTAAAAAATTGGGAAGAAGTGAGAAATGAAATAGCAAACGATGAATCATGATTTACACTAGAGCTTAAAATCAAGGGTCAATTCGAAATCAGGCCTCATTAAGGGTTTGATTTCGAATTCAGGCCCTGTTTGAGAATTTTTTAGGGTAAATGACCCATTTTGTGTGGTGTAAAAAAAAGTGGTATGAAAGATATATGAAGTGGTATAGAATGATCATTTTGTGTTACAAACTTTCAACATACTGATATGTCAGAGCAATGAAGTGGTACTGCAGAAAATAAACTGGTATCAGATGATCATAAACTGGTACCGGATTATGGTTTTGTGGTATAGAATTTCAACATACTGGTATGTAAAAGCAATAAAGTGGTAATGCAGAAAATGGGTCCTTAAAACTAAAATTTTTGCCAAGAGGGACTAAATCCTAAATCATAGTTATGTGGGGGCCTGAAATGAAAATGCCCCTAAAATCAATTTTGTTATAAACGACAGTTATCAATTAATCTCGTATAATTGGGTTACGCAAAATTAAAAATTTTGGCTAAGTTAGATAAGTGTGCGTGTTTTCGATTTTAGATCATGATACTTGATAATCGCACTAATATTATCGGAAGAGTGATAGAATTTGGTCTAAGTTAGTTCTAATTCCACGGTCAAAGTCAAACCCGCAAATACCGTTGGCTGTAATAACGAACGAATGATGATAAAGCCATCAACTTCGAAAAAAAAAAAAGACCAACAATTCAGGAGAAGACAGCGATTCTCATGTTTTCTCCAAACCTTACGTTCACCCACAAGAAGGACCAACGACTCGGCCATAAAAGCAAAAACCATATCTGAAAAAAACCTCAAAGAAATCGAACTAGTTTGTCTTCTTTTTCTTCATTAGTCACACATAGATCGAATATGGCACAGATGATCGCAAATAAAGAACCTGAAACTGAGACTGAGAATGGCTGTCATTCGTTCAAGTTCAACGTCTCCGCGCCTGAATTCGTTCCCACGATAATAATGCCAAACTTACCCCTCGTCGACAGGGGAAAGCAGGCCCCACCTCTGTCGACGGGTTATTACTACCCATGTCTTCATTATTTAAACGGTAATAACAACAACAGCAATAATAACTACATCGACAACAGTAATATTGGAAGATGGGTCTACGTTTCTCCCGACCAAGACATTACTACGATTCCTAAGGTTCGACTAAACCCTAAGCCCGACGTTAAGTATGCCAAAGAAGAATCTAACGAATTGAGTTCCGCCGTGTCCAATGAGGTCAAGCAAAAGATCATCAAGCAGGTAATAATAATAACAAGCGATTATAAATCGAGGCGACGATTTTTCAATTATTTTAAATTAATACTTGGATGCTGCAATTATAGGCCGAGTACATGATGAGTGACTTGAGTTTGTTGGCTAACGAATCGGTAGCCAAACATGCGAAAAGAGATCCCGAGGGCTACGGTAATAGTTGACGAAAAAATTCTTTGCAAAAAAAAACTCGATTTTCTTTTGTAATGTTATGTTTTGTTTTTCGAACAGTTCCGATTACATTCGTGACGAGTCTGAAGAAGCTCAAGTCCCTTAACCTCACTAATCAAAAGGTTGCACAAGCCCTCAAATCTTCTGCGAAACTGGTCAGTAAATTAATTTTCAGTCACGCGGAGACGACGACAATCATCTTGTAATAATAATAATAACATTAGTTCCTTTTTTTTATTAAAATAATGTCGTGTGATTAAGGTTGTAAGCAGCGACGGTAAGAAGGTGAGGCGCAAACACCCCTTCACCGAGAAAGAAAAAGAGGAGCTTCAGGTTTATGTATCGATATCGCAATTTTTGATCGTATTTCCATACGTTTGTCGAGTATGCAAATATTGAACAAAGTTTTTCATGGGCGATTAATAATGCAGCTGCGCACGGTTATAGCCGAGAATCTACCCGACGAACACTCGCATCAGAAAATCGAGAAAATGTTCAACGTGGCCGGAACGTAAGAAACATATAAAATAATTAAATAAATATCGCAGCGCTTTCGTATTAAAATCGATGATCATAGATAATTAGTTCATATCACACGCTTGTTTTTTTTTTTTTTCAGAATCAGATCGATTCGCATATGCCAGCCTCAGGAGCCAAACCGTACCACTAAAAGCGACGTAGTTGTTAGCAATAAGGTATATATATCCAAAAAATTTTGCAAAATTTGATCGTGTTCTTCGTTTTAGGATTTTAATATTTTTTTTCGTTGTCGAAGCTGCACGCCCTCATAGAGTTTGAGAACCACGAATCGGCGGAGAAAGCGGTATGTCTATATAATGCATGACTGTTTATCGAAACTTCGAATAGTTACGTTGTTACGATTTGAGCTAACATTTAAGCTTCGTTTCGATTGAAACCTTGACAGGCCGAGAAGCTAACCGATGAAGGAAATTGGAGGAAAGGGTTGCGAGTTAGAGTCATGCTCAAGCGCTCGGTATGCGATTTTATCCAAACCCTAATTTTCGATCGAAACCCTAATAACACCAGCAGGCTTATTTGTTCTGATACTATGCTGAATGATCACTTCACTTAAAACTGTAGGAACTGTTGGCTAGCTAAGTCATAACATTTCGTATTTATATATTGTTTCGAAACGCTAACTGATAACAATTTATTAAATCCAGCCCAAGTCGGTGCTCAAGGCTCAGAAATCAGATTTCGACGCGTACTTAGAGCAAAAAGCACACGAAGAGGGGCTATCGAGGCTCCTCAGCACGTCAGATACCGAGGCAATTGAAGATGAGAGCGCGCAAAAGAAGAATTGGTCGTCGTCTAGAAATATTAACCGAATAGTGACTTCGACGAGGCCTAATAATATGAAAAAGGTTATTCATAATATTAGTATTAATAATAATAATCAGCTTCTTCAGACGACTCGTAGCTTGCCCTCGACGACAATGATGGTTTCTTATTGTCCGGGCGATGGGTCGTCGGGAAAGCAGTACAGAGGCCCGAGGATGCCAGATGGCACCAGGGGATTCGCTATGGGAAGAGGGAAACCTATAATTACTAGTGTTCCTCTTTGATAACACATCTAATAAAAAGATTAAGACCTAATCACATATTAGTTGATGTTTAGCAGCTATAATAATTGTAGTGAAGAATAATATTTGGTTTTTGTGAGGAAGATTGTTATGTTGTTTTTTTTTCAGTCCTTTTAGCTTGCGTGCCTTGTGAGTGAAAATTAGTCTTGTGGGGAGTATAGATCACATTAAGTTGATCAATTTTATTTTTTAATATATATAGGCTTAATTAATATTTTAGTCCCGTATATTGACGTGGAGGCGATTTCGGGACACCTTAACTAAGCATAGCATTTTCAGTCTTTTAAGTCTAATAAAAAAAGCGACAGTTTAGCCGGGATTAACACGTGTGCGCTGTAATTGATGATTTGGACCCAATTTTTTCGCTACCTTCAACTAACCGCCACCTAAGTAAAGAAAAAAAATTAAATGATAAGAAAAACAATTATAATTAACGTCCAGACACAATAGTAGAAGCCACCCTTTCCCGATTCGGTCTTTTCTTGATGATGAAACTAAATAATAACTAAGTAATTAACAATAATTATCAAATAAAAAAACCTATCAAATGTGGTGAGCGATTAAAGGAGAAAGCAAATGCATCCAAATGTCATGATGCGATACATGTTTGTCTTCCTTGCGAATTTTGTAACTTCTTTATCATTTTAACCTTCTTCTTTCAATCTCCGGTTGCAGCTTTTTTTCTCTAAATTCTCAATCACATATCGGAGGATCCTCCCATTAAAAAAAATTAGATCCATTTTTCTGAAAAATGAACCAACATTAACAATAACATACCGAAAAAATGAAGAAAAATAAACTAAAAACTGCTCACATTGTAATCTCGACAAGAGTGGATTCGATGACCAGGATTCTTTTCCGACCATGAAGTTCTCAATCTCGCGGTACTGCTACAATGGCAATACAAGTCTTGGCTGAAGACATTGAGACCTTTTCCCAAGTAAACCCTAAAATTATGATGGTAATGAAATGGAGTTGTGGGGAACAAGGATGCACGTTTTACCGGTATGAATGACTCGATTTGTTTGGGTTATATGATCGATTCTGACAGGAGTTTTGGAAGAAGAAATGAGTTCTTTGATTTGAAGAAAAAATTTCGACTATCAAGATCGTGTTGTTGCTCGTTCTTGAAGATATGTTTTTACTTGATAATTTTTGTTAATTACTGTTATTATGTAATTATTATTGTTGCATTATCCTTAAGTGGATGATAGAGAAAAAAATGGAATCCAAATCATCGATATCGGCGCACACGTGTTAATTCGATTAAACTGTCCTTAAATTGTTCTCTTTTTAGACTTAAATGACTAAAAAAGCTCCGCTTAATTAACGTGTCACGAAATCACCACCACTCCAAATATACAGGACTAAAAAAAATTAATTAAGCCTACATATATATAATTATTATGAGGAATTTTATGGTGCTCACATGCACCTGTTGTGTGGCACCGATTCGTGCCATTTCAACATCACAAACCGACATAATGTTATGTTGTCTTAATTAACACCTTCTAAGTGCCATTAATAGTTATTTCGGATGCTGATGTTGCATATTGACGCGATATATTTCATTGACACGTAAAATGTTATGTAAGACGTCAATATGCCACATCAGCATTCGAAATGTCGATTAATGACACCTAAAAAGGTGTTAATTAAGACGACATAACCTTAGATGTAGATGTGCGATGTCGAAATGGAACGAATCGATGTCACATCAACAGGTGCCAAAATAAGATGCTCACATAAGATGAGCATCATAATATATATGTATATATATATATTATATATATAGAAATGTTATGGTGCTCACCTTGCGTGAGCTCCATCCGTGTGCACCTGTTGCGTGGCAATTTTGTGCCACCTCAACATGCCAAATCAACTCCCGACGGGTTCACTAAAATCATTGTGTAGGTTATAGATCAATAAAAAGTTCCATTTGTAAGGCCGTGCCTCGCCCCACCCATTGCTTTTTTTTTTCAAACGATTTCTACTAAAAACAAAAATAATTACAAAGGTTGAATAACCTCAACAAACCTCCAAATCATCAAACATGCACAGGATTAGAGGAGAAGCAACAACAGGCAAACACCAAAACAACCAACGCAAGCCAAAACATCTTCAGACTAAGAAAAACAGAAGCTATGGATTCTACAAGACAAAGCTTGGCCGAAACACAAAAAAGATATTAACACCGAAGAAATGTTCGTCACTAGGTCCAAACACTCCCTTCTCGCCAACACCAACCCCCGACTAAACTTTTGGATAAGATCCACGTCTTGCATCAGCACTGTCCAACGCAAACCAAACGGACCTACTGCCAATAAGCTAAACTGCCCACATCAGCTCCAAAAATCCGCCCAAAGATTCAAAGACAATCTCCAAAAGGAGAGACAACCCCAAAAGAGGAGAAACGTCCCACAAAGGGAGAGAGCACCCCACGAGGGGGAAAGACATCCCACAAAGGGAAAAAAGAAACTCCCAAAAAGGGAGACTAAAACTCCACGTGGGGAGACTAGAAGGACCGAAAAGGAGAGCAAAAAACGACAGAGACAATAAGAGCAATAGAGAAATTACTCGTCCCCTCCCCCAATCCTCTTCTTAGCAGAGGAAGGGGGGAGAAGAAAGATTTGAGGGGCTAGGGTTTTTTTGGGAGCACTGCGGCGTGAGAGAGAGTTCAGATGCCGCTGGCTTTCCAATGCGTCAAAATATATCTGCCCCACCCATTGCCAAGCAGCCTAATTAAGGTCTTCCGTTAATTTAAGACCAAGAAAAAAGAAAGCAATAGGAGCAGAAATGTAGCAGATGAAGCTATTATTAACGTCAAAATTCTGGAGAAAAAAAAAAGAATAAAAAATGAAAAACACTTAGGTCCACGATAGAACCTCGTCTAGCAAAACTCAAACCATCATTCATCGTTCATTGTCAGAGTATAACTCTCATAATAATAACAATTTATTAAAACTGTAAGTAAGCTCTCTGTCTCATTCATGACCGTTTGAAGTTGCAGCAGCAACTTCATAGCCATTTGCATGTCCATTACTGTAATAAGCTTGCCTACTGCCATAGTAACTACCAGCCCCATTCCATCTCGACTGCCAAACAAATATATATTTTTTATATGTATAAATTAACATCAATGATGAAAATAATATTGCTTATATATATATAATTTTTAGGCTGTTACAACAGTATAATATATACCTGTCGATTTCCAGGGTTTCGACCCCAAGACAGACGAACCATTTGCTTTCCTATCACCGTACCGTTCAACTTCTCAATCGCTTCTTCAGCCTCGTTTCTGTAGAGGGACGACGAGAAGTAACAAAAATGATTTCTGGGGTTTTAGGAGAACAAAAGAAAAAAGGATATACCTGTTTGCAAACTGAACAAAACCACATCTCTTCCCGTTAGGGATCTTGACAGAAACAACCTCGCCAAAGGGAGCAAACGATTCTTTCAGCTCATCGTCGCTGACCTCAGCATCGAGCCCTCCCACAAATATCTATACATTAAACATTAGCTGAAGCATCTTCCGATTAAACCTATATAACATCATATACTACTAGTAGCCAAAGATTTAACAGGACTCACAGTTGTGTTAGATGAATCACTATTAGCTGATGATTGACCTAAACAGAATTCAGTAACAGAAAAATGACATCGACGTTAACAAATTATTAGGCCTACAACACGAAAAAAGACTGACAAATCATACCTTGAGAAGTAGAAAACTGCTGATGGGACGAAAACCTCTTGGGCGTTGCAGCGCCGACCTTCATGGGCCTGCCCAGGCAATCCTCGCCGTTCATCTCAGCCATAGCTCTGTTCTTCTCATCCTCATCGCCGAACCTTACGAAGCCATAACCCTTTGAACGCCCCGTGTTCGAATCTATGACAACCTTTGCGCCTTTGACAGAAGGATATTTGCCAACAAAGGTGTCGTGCAAAGTTTCATCTGTGACCTCGGCGGCCAAATCTCCGACGAAAATCGACGGGTCTGAGACAGCTTCTGAGTGCCTATCGCCTGAGTTAAAGGAGGCCCAGTTCAGCCTAAAGGGCTGATCGGTGTCGGGCATTGTGGTGCTGCTGAGGCTCTGAAGGACGGTTTCTGCTGTTGAATGTGAGTTGAACTCGACGAAACCGTATCTTTCGGATTGGCCCGTGTGCTTATTTCGGATGATTTTGACAGAGATTACCTGCGATGGATTGTGAAGGATAAAACATCATAAGGTTAAGGGTAGAGATAATAAAAGCTTGAATGTTGTTTCACAGTACGATGGGCAGAATAAGAACGACGATATTTCCCCTCTTAATTCACATAGCGCCGGGCGGTATATATAATCCAACAAGTAAAGATTGTTGTTTATGATGAAATTGCAACGCAGATGAAACGATTATCAACAATGAACAAAGATTTAGTGGAGTAGGCCACTCCATCGATTTAGTCCAAAAACGAATGCACGTCGGATAACATCATCACCTTCAAATCCGATTTTCAATATAGCGACCCAGTACAGATCATAAAACGAAAAACAAAAGTGACAAAAATATGTATCGATCCTTACTGACAAAACAAAATCGAATCAGATTCGACAGATACTCTGACAAAAGAAAGATCCAAATACCAAGCCTCAAGACACAAGCACATCAAGCAGTAGAGTCTAACGGTGAGCAACACATTGAGTAAAGTAAAAGCTTATTATCTTGGAAAAACATCTTTCTTCCTTCTCTATTCACTAGAACTTAACGTGCCATTATACATAAATCCAACATGAAACAGTTTGATTTTGAGTAAAGATGAATCTTTCTGATAACTGGCTACACAGATGAAAACGATTACCAGAAACAGATAGCTATTCAGACAACAAAGCCACTCCACAAGATTTAGTCTATATAATATAGAACATCGGATAACATCACCTTCACAGATCTAATCTTCAACCCACCAGCACAGATAATCGGCATTCAAACAAAAAGGAGCAATCTTTGCCGAAAAAAAAACACATCAACTAAAACTCGAAAGCTACACTGAACGAAAATCCAAAGACTGACACCCACAATTAAGTCAACTTTTTAAGCATTCAATTCACAACGAATTACCTCTCCAGCTTGAGAAAAACAAGACTGCAAGTATCCTTCGTCCATCCACGGCTGAAGATCGCCGATCCAAAGCGTCACGTTCTCCTCGGCGGCGCCATGAATCTGGCCGTGCCGGTGCTGCTGCTGCTGCTGCGCCGCGTACACTTGGTGCATTGGGTGCATACCGTGATAGTACGGCACGTAGTGGGGCCCACCGTATATCATCGGCTGGGGATATTGCATACCCATCCAATGCTGCTGCTGAGCGTACCACTGCTGCATCATCATCTGCTGCTGTTGCTGCTGACGCTGCTGCTGAAAATCGCCGCCGTTCATCGTCTTATATGCCGAAACTACCCCTGAATCTGATACGACGGTACGGCGCCGGAAAGATTGAGGGGTAATTCAGTGGAGAGAGCGCGCGAGAGAGGGATGATAGGGCTAGAGCGGAGAAGAGGGTAGATGAGAACGGCGGCGGAAGACTTAAAAGAAGGGTTGTCGAAGCTAGTGGATTTGAGACCGTTGGATTAGATTGCCCGAGTGATCTCAGACGTTGGTTTTAGATACGCGTTATGTGGGTCCCACTTGCCTTCTTTATTTGTTTTTTAATATTATTTTTCCAAGTGGAATTTAATCATAGGGCAACGAATTGAATCGAATATTATATTTGTTTTCGACGAATTGACGTATTCGAATTTGGTTGTTGTTAGTTCGAATATTCAAAATTTAATGTATATTTTTATTAATAAAAATATAAATAAATATTATTTTAAATCTATATTGAATGATAATATATCATATTCTTGGAAAAAAGAATGATAATGTATCATATTTAAATATATAGTGAATTATTTGAATTGAATATTTAATAAATATTAGAATCGAATATTTGTATTCGTTTTATTCGAAGTCGAATTCAAAATTAACTTAATATTTCGACTTGAATTTCAAAGTGAACAAAAACATTCAACTCATTTACCACCTTACGTGATGACGAACTTCTGTTACATACTTTGATGAGATTAATCATTGGGCTTGGAATTTGTTTAGTGCTTGTTTGTTTTTGGAAACGATGGTTTAATATATCAGCAAAGATACAAAGCTAAATACCTATTCCTTTCGACATATTGGAAAATCCAGTATAAACGAATTCACAACCAAAGAAAACAGAAAACGTCAAACAAGAACTAAAAGAAAACAAATCCTAAAGAAAATAAGAAATAAAGCTTGAACATGAAAACAAAAGAACATATTACTAATCGAGTCTAAACTCCACAACTATGTCCATTAAACTCAAATATGTTATACTCCTCACTTTTTCCGTCTTCTACTTCAGATCTTGCCTTCTTCAGGAAAAACAACCCCTTAAAGAGAAATGCACTCCCACGTGCGAAGAAAAAACTCCTAAAAGAGAAGACCAAAGCTCCCAACCCGGGAAGACCGAGAAAAGCAAAAAACGAGAGAAAATAAAAAATTATGGAGAAAAGAGAAAAAGACTGAGGGTTTGAATTATTAAGGTTTATATGAACTAATATGAGTATAAAATAAAATATGTGTATTTATGGCCCGTATGGATTCCGATTTTGATTTGAAATTTCGGATTTTGGCAATCGAACGGATTTGGATTTCGATTTCAACCAAATCTGAGGTTAAATCTGAACACTTATTCTTTGTCGGATTTGAAATTCTATGTCAAATGGTCCGTTTTCGAAATCCATAGTTGAGAGTAGTAATAATAATAAAAAAATAAATAATATAATAATAAACAAAATAAAATATTAGAGGGTGAACGATGAGTCGAGCTGCTCGATGAGCCGGCTCGAGCTCGTTATGATCTCGCGAATGAGCGGCTCGAGCTCAACGAGCTCTTGTCGAGCTTGACCTCACCCGTGGGTGATCGAAAGCTCGCAAGTCGGCTTGCGAGCTTGTTTTGTTTTATTTTTTATTATTTTTATTTTATTTTTTATTTTTTAATTTTTAAGAAAAAGATAGAAATCGAGTTCGACGAGCTTCATTTTTAAAACCGAATTTCTAAATCTAACGTTTGCCGAAAAATGGATTTTAATTTGCAATTATTGAAAATCCATCTCCCGTTTGGATACCTGTTCGATTTCCTCCAAATCTTCCGTTTGGCAATCAAGCAGATTTGAATTTGGATTCGTCCAAATCCGATGTTAATCCTAAATGCTTATTAATGGTCGGATTTGAAATTTCATATCAAATAGTGCATTTTTGAAAATCCACCACAAATCCTAATTAGAAAATGAGGGTCGTCACACAAAAGGGCTTAAGACATCTATACAGAGTGAAATAGTTCGGATGAATTGTGATTAGTTCATGTAGAAATTGATAAGGTTCCACATCCATGGTCGAGGTGCGAGGTAAAACACGAATGATAAACTTGAGAGGTAGTAGAAGTTTGAGGGTTCCACATCCATGTAGAACTCATTCGTGGTTTTTTCATATTCGTTAACATAGGATTTTCCACGTAAAAATTCCGATATTCTTTCTTATGATAATTTGTTTACCGTGGTAGTTACTATGCGGATCCCACCAAAGTTACCTCGTGGATCCACTTCTCCCGATCGTCTTACTGAGCCAAACCGAGACATGATCCACTGCAGGACCGACTGACCACCGCGAGGCCGACCATCCTTCCCAACAACATTACTAGTGATAAGTGAAATAAGAAAATATTTTTATATTACTCTATGCTTCTCCCAAAGTCTGAATATGTTACTCTTATCGCCAAATATGATTATCACGACCAGTGTCGTGGATTTAATATGGATGTATATGTATTATGGATGTATGACCTTGGGCGCATATCGGAGAATCAGTGGCGGACCCAACTTTTAAGCCTCAATCCAAAGCCTAGCAAAAAATTAAGAAAAAATGATTGTGTAGGGATTGGAACCTTGGTTGTTTCTAGTGAAAGCTTTATCACAAAGACAAATATCACTAAACCAAACATAATTTTCAATTCAATTGACCCCGAGCTTAACGTGGGTCCGCCCCTGCGGAGAGTTCAACTCACCCAACTCAAATAATATAACAAAGGGACAACAACAATATGATGATCTAATTTATGATAAGTCGTATGTTTTCAATATGGTGATCTGCGTGTTAGAGTGCATGTTTCACTTTAACTCTGACATTGTAATTCGTATCTAAATTTCGTTGTCACTTATAAGAAGACTCACAGCTTTCGGGACTAATTATATTGGTCCAAAATGACCCAAACTTCCAAGAGAGAGCTAATGACCCCTTCCCATTTCAAGTCTAGTCCACCTCCAAGTCCACACACAAGAAAGAAAATAAAAAATATATCATTGTCCACACAAAAATCTAAAGAAAAAGAAAATTCTAAAATGGGTGACCTCAAAATCCTCTCCGTAGAAAGTTGAAGACGAACCAAATGAATTATGAATTCCAAAGTTTTTAGGGACAATGAATCAATACTTGCAGTAAAATGACAATCACAACTTATTACCATTCTACTGTCTAAATACTATATTACCCTTACTGGTCCAACGGAATTTTAGCATAGGATTATGATGCAACAATCAATCACAATTAACACAAAGAAAACATACATTTAAAGATTGATCAGTTGATAAACACACGAAACCATAAAAACAAAACAGAGGTATAATCTCTCGTAGTTACATACTTGCCGTTGACTAACACATCTGATATTTAGCAAAAGGATTTGATCGATCATCAGAAGAGAGAGGGTAGACCATGGTTAGCCGTTGACCACAGGTCAGCGCCATTATTAGAGTGATCAGAAACGTGGAGGGTTAATTCCACTGGCACAAGGCAAAGTCCTCTGCTTTTCAAATCTGCTCCTCCTCCCCTGCTTTCCTTTTCATCCCCATTCTCCTCTTCCTCGTTTCTCTTCTTTTAGCAAAATAATAAAATAAATTTATAAATTGATCCCTTACTACAGATTATATATCCGAATCTAAAGAAAGAAGAAGAAAAAAACTAAAATAATTTACACGTGGCACGGAGGATGAAGACGACGATGATTGCAAGTACGGAGAACAGAGCACTTGAACTTGATCTTGCAAGAATCTGATGTACCCTAATGCCTCGTGAAGCACCGATGCTGTATCCGTCTATTTTCAATTTTATAATAAAAAATTCTCAAGATTTTGGACGAAAAGGTTACGAAAAAAAAACTAAAAAACCTTGCCAAAAGGCGAAACGAGCTGCTGTAGTGCTGTGATTCTATCCCCAAGCTTCTGTTTCTTGACAACCTAAAATCGAAACAAAACGAAGTACCATTTATTGAAATATTGATCATCATTCATCGGATAAAGTCGAGAATCACCTTTGCATGGCCGGCGACGGTTGAGCTTTCACCCTTAGCTCTCTCCTCATTGCTCCTCTCAGTAGCCGTCGGCCCACTCCTCTTCCTCTTCATTTACAGCAGGGAGAAAGCACAGAGATCAATAAATCCAAGAAAAAGATTACATCTTTGTTCTTTCAATTGTGGAAAAGACTGCTCTTACAAACTACTCACTCTGTAATGAGACGAGGAAGAGATCGATCCAACGCCATTCGAGCCCATGCATGTGGTCTCTTCCTTCTTAGCATCATAGTCGCCAAAACAGAGCATCTTATCCGCAGCAACGACGCCGTTTTTCCTGCCGTCGTCGCTGCTCGTAGTGCCAATATCCTTGCCGTTATTACTAGCAGAGTTCGTCGCCGTAGTAAATTCGAGGCAAGAGGCGATTTCGTCGTCGCCGTCGCCCCCGCCGCCGAAGAGAAGCTGAGAGTAAAGCCCCGGCGGCAAAGGGTCGTCGTCACCGTCGGAGCCCATTATCAGAACTAGTCCAATATCCGAGCAATGTTTGAGCAAGCAAAAGGAAGATTCTGTTCTACGGTTGATCTTTCTTCTTCTTCTTCTCCGTGAAATGAAAAGTCGGGCCTAGGCTAGGCTAGGAATAGGAGAGCTACTTGCTTCTATATTTATGAGTATAAAAAAAATAAAAATAAAATGGGGGAAATAGAGTAGAGAGGATTTCAAGAAGAAGACAGCTTCGGTAATAACGTCTTCACAGTCAAAGTTCCCAAGCAAACAAACAAACCCGAGAAAACCGTGCTAAGCTAGCTAGTTCTTCTCCCGAAGCGGGCTTTGCCCGGCCCGATTTTGTCACTGGTCCGACCCGAACCGTCGCCGTCCCACTCGTCCAACATGCAAGCAGTGACTAATCATCATAGGATTGAATGTAAGGAAGGACACGTGTGGGAGAGGAAGAGTCGTCTCTGGTGCAAACGAAATTAGTATGGCGAATTCACATGAGCAACTAACTTGACATTCATTAACTAGCAGACATCTTTTGTTCCAAGTTGCTCTTCTTTCTAGGGAGGGAGTCATGGATATTCGTCCCTTGTTTTGGAGTTCTAGTTCAGGTCTTATTTCAAAGTGTAGTAGCGAATTTTTTGAAGGATAATTTAGATAAAATATTTTATTAGAGTTTGGCCTTAGAAATCAATCCATACAAGTTTTATTTTGTTAATAAGTACTCACATCATACATAATTTTTAATTTTTAACTCCCTCATGTGCAAAATTACTGTTAATTATGACCTCGATTCGAACATTTACACGCAAGTCACAAAAATATTCAACCGTTCACGCTCGGATTCTTGGACGGTAGTGCGAATTAGACAATAGTCAAGTCAAAGTCTTCGTTTTCAGACAAGACGTAGTCAAAGTACTCATGTTCATACGCGTTTTCAAGGACGGAAGCCTAAACACGACAAATGTAAGATTTGAAGAAGACTTTGAAGATTTATATCGGTTCACACACGGGAAGTTTTGGCTATAAATAGACGTGAGGATCAGAGCTCAAAAACCACCACAACATCGATCTTCTCTCTTCCGATCATTTATATCTCCTACTTGTTTGTAGCTTCTTTTGTGTATCACGTCAGTGTACATGTCTGTATTCACTCCACATAATAAAGAAGTTATATCATATTTCCCGCCCGTGGAGGTAGGTCATTCTGACAGAACCACGTAAATCTCGTGTTCACTGTCCAAATTTATTTTTCTTCCGTTTATTTATATCGTCATTTCACGGACAAATTATCCGGAATCAAAATATCTTAACAATTACAATATTGTCATTTGTCTTTTTCAGATACACAAGTTCCATTTGCATTGCAGAAACTAAAACCAATTCATCCTAACATGCACTTTTGCTGATTTACTGTGAATTTTCAAAGCCCAAAACATGAGTGGACTTTTTGACCTGACAGGCTCGGGGAAATAGAACTCGAACCAAAAGGCTCGTCGGGTCGCGGGTAGGCCCCACCTCTTAAGTGTTTTGCGTTTATTTTCTCTATAAATGTTTTGTACAATTCAATTTTATAAGCAAATCATTTTTTTTTGTTTCTGAATTTAAACTTTCTTAAGGGTGTTTTTTATAATACTAGGTCTAAATTACAATAAAACAATTAAAATGATGTTTAAAATTTAATTTTAAACAATACAATTGCTGAGAACAAGGAGCCAATCGAGTAACACAACTAGTAATTAAAGATAAAGTGAACACACCGATTTTTCGTGAAATAGACAAAACGACGAGTAAAAACTGTTGGTCTCAGTGGTGTATGTGTATTTGTCGATAGCTAATAATTAAACGGACGGGGTAAAGTTGAGACACGTACAACGTACGCTTTCCGTAAGATGAAATTGCCGGAATTTCATTGCTTCTCGGTTTATGACAATCGTCCCCAATATACAACGACTTTCGATTTGTTGCCGTAGTGTAATACCCGTAAAATCTAATTACGGGATTCATAATATAATTAATGGCATGACGTCCTAATTTGCGGTGTTTCCAGACAATTAAATAAGGAGTTCAGGACTACAAGAAAAAAATACATAAATTGTTCTCTATTTCGGGTACCATAGTTAAATTCAGTTAAGCTATGTGAAATCAAACTTTCACCAATAAATTTGCATACATGTTATATGACTTGCGTGACTGCATGAGACGTGTTTTACGATTTTATGTGTCAACATGATTTCAAATTGGGTGTGTAGGGATTTTTTCAGACCCAATTCCAGCCCAAACCCAACCCGATATAAGCTTGTGGGGTTCCTCTCTAAAACCAATTGGCAATAGAGGGAGTGAACCCACAAGCTTATAAACCCATCAGATTTCTTTTATTCCATCGGTGTGGGATAGGGCTTGTATACCCAACAAACCTCCCCTCAAACTCTAGACCACACACCGGGCCTCCCCTTCGACGATTATCTGCCCCAAGCGCTTCTCCGCAATCACTGCACCCAAGCGCTTCTCCCCGCAGATTCACCAATCGTCCTCACAAGGGGCCGGGGACACACTACCCACACCGTACCCGGGCTAGAATTTTTTTTTCGTCTGCAGGCACCCTCACGCCTTCGTCCACGCTCACCGCACCATGTAGGGATTTTTTCAGACCCAATTCCAGCCCAAACCCAACCCGATATAAGCTTGTGGGGTTCCTCTCTAAAACCAATTGGCAATAGAGGGAGTGAACCCACAAGCTTATAAACCCATCAGATTTCTTTTATTCCATCGGTGTGGGATAGGGCTTGTATACCCAACAGGGTGCTATTAGGGTTACTAACCAAGTAGATGAATTAATTGAAATTAGGTTAGTTATTGATGTTAGGGTTTTTAGTACATAACATGCTAACCACGATATGATATATGTCTGTGGAACTAAGACGATGGACTGGATAGAAATTAAGTCGGGACTTAGGACTAATTGTATATAAGTATATAATTTCGGTAGAAACTAATTAGAAAAGAAATCAGAAAACTTGAACCATCCTAATATTTAATAAGTTAAATTTGGGCCTTGCCAAGTACTAACCCATATCAATATCAAAATAGGCCCAATTATTAAAGATAAGTATATATTGCTTAAAATTTTAACTTAGGCCCAAGTCTAAAGCCCAAGTCATAAGAAAATACTTACTATGTGATAAGCTTAAGACTTACTTAAGCCAAAGGAAAAAGAACGTTACCTAAGGGTGTCAAATCATTTGTTAAACTCGGGGCATTCATGTATATCTTATAAGATAAATACTAAGTAAGGTATACTTCATCAACGAAAGGAATTCAACAATAGAAGAGTCTTCAGGCATCATAAGGAATTAAGTGGCATAGGAATCCAATCTAATCAAACATCTGAGTTTCGATTAAGGAAGGTAAAATCCTATTACTAATACATATGTTTCTCTTATCCTTAGACATATGATTCGATGTTTCAGCTTTTATATTGATAAATATGCTAACTTATTGTAAGAAAGAGGGTGAAAACCCTAGAATAGGATAAGAATTCTTACCATATGTCTGATTTTTTACCAAGCAGTAGCATGCTTTAAAGATAATAAACACAAACACGTCAATTTTAGGGTTTTATAAGACGTTTAGGTGCTTAAGTGTTTTAGAATTCTTTTCAGTGTTAAGGTGAATTTCGGGTGTTCAAATTAGCAAACTTATTAGTTCAGATGTTCTTGAAGATGAATCTCGAGAAGCTATGTTTCTAGTTACAAACCTCGAAACCCAATTTAACGTTACTGTCGAGATCCATTTTTAATTTAATTTAGTTTATGTCGAGATGCTGAAAATTCGTTTTATGTGATATCGAAATCTTTATACATCTCGACATCTTATTTTAATATCGACACACCTCTCGACATTTAGCTTATAATATTGACATGCCTCTCGAAATTATGTCTAGATTTTATGCACTATTTAAATTGTCGAGCTTTTGTATATGCATATCGAAATCTAATGTCACATGTCGAAAGGTGTATTGAATGATAATGTCAACATATATATATCGAGATCCATTTGGCATTATATGTCGAGATTTTATATATCCCTGAACACACTTCGAAGCATGTGATTAAAGAGAGATTCAAGATAAGTCTGAAATGAGTTCGAAACATTGTACAAACATCTCGAGATTTATATCGAGATTTACCTTAGAAGTTATATCGAAATTCTATGTATAAAACTCGAGATCTAGATTAAAAATTGATATCGACATTTAGTTATAATAACATCTCGACATTGGTATAAGAGCTTGAAATCCATGTTTATTTTAATCCATGTCGAGATATATTTTAATTCATGCCGAGAATTATATCAATAGTATTTCTCAGTTTAAGTTAAGTTCTATATTATAGGGTTTCGAAATTTATAGAGGTTGGAACTAGGGTTTTCAAATTAAGCCAGTTTCGTGAAATAATAATTAGACTAACAAATCCTAATTTTATATGTTTTATACTTAGGGTTTGAAGATTTACGACTTACGATAAGATTAAATAAGCTAAGGATACCAGGTAAGTGGAGATCCCAACTACGACACATAAATTATATGTGCATGAATTACATGGTTACGTGCTTGAAGGACATGATTATATGCTTCTATGACTTTACGTGAATTCTTATGTGATTTATTTATTTACATGAATTAATTATTACATGAAGTGGCATGACAAGCAGTTCGGCATTATTCACGTATTCATTATCACGTGCATACACGAAGTTACAAGACACGAGCATAAGTCACGTATGATTGCTTAAACACGATAAACGTTTGTATTTAATGGCTCTTCTATGCTACCATGGTGATTTTATGCCACCGATTTCAAGACATGACATGTCTCAAGGAAAGGGCATGCATGTGGCGGAAAGTTGCGACCTGGAAGAGACACCCTGAGGAAACAAACGGCACCAAGGGTATAATTGGTGTCAGCAACCTCAGAGTGAGTCTACCAGTGTGAGCGTTCGTGAGATCGATAAACTACATTGGGATTGGAAAGGCGTCTTAGGGTTAGCCTCTCAGTGGAAGTATCCTCCGTATTTATATATTTTTATCTCTAGTGGATTTGAGCTCCATGATGGTGCATAGCAAGATAAGCCAAGGGTCCTACAAGACAAGACACGAACTACAAGATAAGACAAGACATGAACTACAAGATAAGACGAGACATGAACTACAAGAAAAGACAAGACACGAATTTCATGACATGAATACAAGACATGAAACACGAATTATATGACACGATTAGGAAGCATTAGTGCGGATGCCTTTGCGTATTAGGACACGTGCATTGCATGGTTGCCACTTACTGAGCTTTATAAGCTCATTCCACGTCTTATGTGTTGTAGGTACGATAGAATCGGACGTTGAGAAACGTCACGACTAAGGCGAGCTGACGGCGGTACTCCAGGGTCTTTTGAGGGCAAGGTTGTACATGGATGACGACCTGTGGGGCGATGTTAGGATATGTTTTGATTGGGACATATTTTGGGGTTTCGGCCTTTGTATAATTAAGACGATGTAGGCTACGTCTCGTCGTAATGTTTTATTTTAGAAAAAGTTTTTGGTAAATCGGACTTTCCGCGGCTTGCGTTGCGGAAATCCGCCGCTAATTAGTATTAGAAAGTCAGGGTCGCCACACGTAGCACAAAGAAACAAAATCCCGGCGAATTACTCGATACTCGAGCCGTTCTTGCACTTTTTGGGAAGATGGAATGTGTAGTGACTTATTTCTAAAATATTTTAGCCAAATGAACTCATGATCATTCACTAGTGGATCTATTTTTAGCTTGAAAAAACTGCTGGGGTTAATTCGGGAAAAGTCACAACTTTTCAGTTGACCTTCTTTGACTGGGCCGATTCTGCAAATAGGTATTATTGGGCTAGGGATTTATCTGCGAATAGTCACAACTCTTGTACTATTCAACAATATCCTTTCATACAGCCCAATGTTTTAAAAAGCGTATTGCGCAATGTGTCGCGTTTTAATTTCGATGTTGCGTAGCGTACATAGCGTAACGTATTGCGTAGGTATTTCGAGCAAGCCACTTATAATATGATAAAAACATAATATACAACTATACATGCTAATAAACAAATATTAAATGGTCTTCAATCATGAAACTAGGTATTATGTCTAAGAAATAACATTCGGATTACAGCATTGTAGGAAATAAAACCCTTTATATAGATTTCAAATAATTAATATTTATATCAATAAATTATTAATTAAAAGAAGTTGGTTGTACTATTTAGTCTGACGAAAAAGACATGTATATAGACCCCTTAAATAAAATTTTTTTATATGCATATTTAGTGAAAATGCTACAATATAACATATATATGCAACAATGCATGGTTGTGTTAAAATATATTTTAGTAAAAAAAATTCAGGTTCGTGCACGTAAATGACTTAAAATACACAATTGTGCTAAATTACGCTAAATTGCGCTAAATCACGCTAGCTTCCGCTAAATTGTGCAAAATATAACGCTTTTGAGGAAAAACGCTATATTCCATGCGCTTTAACGCGTTTTGAGTAAATTTACGCTATTTCGCGCTACGTTGGGTGCTATATTTACGCTATTTAAACACTGATACAGCCACATCAGCACCTCCACTCAGCGCCACATCATCCTCGTCAGCCTACGTGTCAGTGACACTTCATCAGCCCGTCACGTCATTAATAATTATTATTTTATTTTATTTTGTTATTTTATTTTGGGTGACTTTACTAATTAATTTCTCATTTATCCGATATTGATTTTGAACAAATTAATAGTCTATAAGCTCGACTTGAAACGTAGATTCTGAATCTTTAGTCCTTTTCAAGTTTCGCTGAATGGCGACTTTTCGATTTCTAAAAACCGATTAAATTGGATATTTTACCCATCGGTCCATTTAGTCCAAAACCCAACAAAAACAATGAGGGGGACCGTAGAAGATTTCAACTATAGGGTAAATAATCTCTCAATACATAAAGAAAAAAAATGCTCTCTTTTTATAATAGGACAATACCTCAAAAATTCTCTACTTAGTTGACTAGGAATCTGATTTGAAATAAGTGGGCCATATTAAATAATCTTATTTCATTTGTGGACACGTTTAGACCTAGTTGGGCCTTTATAAGGCCCAACAATTTGATTACAATGATCCCAAACCAAATTCTTCTCTGAGCTGTAGCTTAAGGCCAGTGAGGCGGTCGCTTTGGGCCCAGCTTTCGAGGGGGCCCAAAAAATTTATCATACATATATATATTAGCTCAGATTAATTTTTATGGGACAAAATTAGTGATTGGCGTAAGGAAGTAATTAAAAGCGTATCTCATATGATAACTTATGTGAGACGAGAATGAGAGGGTTTCATTTATTACTTTTAACATTTTTAACCAAATGTTGGTCGAATTTGAATTAAAGTAAAAAGCCATACCATCGCTAATGAACACATGATTTTAATTACTTGTGCTGCTGTGCACGCCTTTTCTCTTTTAAAATTTGTTCATCTTAATTCTCTTCTTCAGCGTAACATTTTAATTTCAATACAATTTCTTGAAGATTTTCTATCAATTGCAAAATGACTTTCTTTTAGGTGCGATTCTTATTCCTTTTAGAGTGCATTCTAAATGTTTATTATGCAGAATTTGATCAATATTATTGCCTATAAAACAGATAGATGGTTTTAAATTTACGGTTTAGATAATTTACATTTACGGTTAAATTTATGTTATATTACGTATCTTATTTAAAAAAAATTACTTAAAAAAATTTAGGGCCCAACTATCGAGGTTCGCTTCAGGTCCCGACTTCTTCAGCTACAGGCCCGCTTCTCTATACCATCCTTTACATCGAAATGTTACTCCTCAATTGCCATCAATATCTGAGGAATGATATGGTGCTCACCTTACGTGAGCACCTTATATGGGCACCTGCTGATTTGGCACCGATTCGTGCCAAATCAGCATCCCACTTCAACATCAAATGTAACGTGGCATTAATCAACACGTCTTAGGCGTCGTAGATCGATAAATATGAGGCTGATGTGGCATGATCACGTGGAGTATATCAAGACCACACAACAAGTGTCATATAAGACATGATCATGCCACATCAGCATCATATTTGTCGATCTATGACACCTAAGACGTGTTGATTAACGCCACATTACGTTTGATATTGAGGTGGCATGCTGATTTGGCACGAATCAGTGCCAAATCAGCAGGTGCCCATATAAGGTGCTCACGTAAGGTGAGCACCATAACATTTCTGTATATATATATAGAATATATCATAGGAGAAAAGGATTCTCAACAATGGCCTGGCGCGGTTCGATCTCCAGATCTCTTTTGTCCGCCGTCTCGCCGCCTTCTTCGGCGGCCTTTCGATCATCTCCGCCGCTACTAGCCTCGGCTGCTCGGCTTCGTCCTCCTGTGGTCTCCGCTCCGCGCCGCCTGCTCTCTTTTGGCAACCCTAGGTATCGAATTTCATCGCGCGAATACGGACTTCTACATCCTATGATGTTGACGAAGTTATTCATTGAAAATTATATCTCAGTGTTGCTTATTTGGAATTTTCACTTTGAACACTTGAATTCGGCTCTTGTCTTGACACATTTCTTTTACACAATGCGGAATTATAAGGTTAATTACATGGGTTAAAGTGGCTTCCTGGCATTTATTTCAAGTTTTTGTCGATCGTTTACTAAGAATTGGACAAGTGCGGAAGTGCTTCAAGCAAAGTCCGGAAATTTTTCTGTAGCTTTTTTTGGTGTCATTAATCCATTTCAAATAAGGGCAGAGCGATTAGGATAGTCAATTATGTATTTTGATGGCCATCAACTATTTGATAGTGCAGAATGTTAGGAGAACTTGGATGTGTCCAGTCGCTGATGCCACTGCACGGTGGAACGTTGTTGACTTCTCACCCCTCCATCAGCGTGCGAGCCTTCCGTGAGCTGTCTTGTGGTACCTTCTATCGTTCTTGTCAGGATCGCTAGTTATTTCTTTGTGAGTCTGATTGACATGTACACATATTTCGAGGGATATATCTTGTCCTTAGATACTGTGAAGAAACTACGAAACAATAAACCTAACATGCATATCCATATTTTATCCTCTACTCTAATGTGAGATCGCTGATGAGATGATTTTCAGTCTCTTGTTCGTTGTTCAAGTCTGCCGATAAAAGTGAATTTTTGTGTTTGTGGGATTGATAGGTTGGAATGGAAAAGATGGGTGAGATATCTGGTATATACCCCCCGGGAGTTGTTGATCAGAGACCACTTTCTTTGCTCAAAGTCGTAGAAAGATTTGTAATTGCTGTTAGATGTTTAACATCGGGTGAAGTCTTTGTTACGATCTGATTACTCATCGACGAATGAGGCCTATTTTTCCTTGTCTGTGATTTCTGAGAATCCCATTCTTGGTGCTTTATGAGCCAGGTAAGTATGTTTTCGCCTGTGTTTGCCTAAACATTTGCTTGTTGAGATATTGGAAAATTTTTTCAAACCTGAAACCTGAAAATGAGCCAATACAATGTCTTTCCTTGCCCTATGTCGATTTTGCTCCTTGATTGCCAATTTCGCATCGAAATCATAATCAATTTCAACTCATTGTTGTTTCATCACATATGATCGTCATCCATGCAACTTGTTCTCACACATTAGACACTGCATTACATGAGCGTAAAACAGATATAGTTTATTCGTCATTATAATGTAGTATTATAACAATAGATACATACTCTTTCTTCATTTATAGTATATGGTTAGTACTTGTAGGGTTTATCATCATCATGATAATGATTATTATCTTCAACTCCATCAATACTCCTGAGCCAGAAAGTACAGTCGAGCACGGCCGCATTATCAGGTACTCCTTCCATAACAGATTCGTGACCCTCGGGAAAGTATATTCCCGTTCGTGGATGAGGAATCCAACAGCACTCCAAAATATTATTGTTATTATTCTCCTCCTTCGATGGCTTCTTGTGACAACTGTTCCCATCATCGTTACTTATTCTTCTTAAGGTCGAAATAGTATTGCTGCGTCGTCCTTGCCTGCATATGTTTTAATATCAAATACCATATATATCATGGATAAAATATATGAGAGAGAAACAGAGAGTAGCATATTGATAGATACATGGAGAATGGGTTCAATAGCAACATTGGTGAGTTCTTGAAACTTCGGGCCATGCATTAGTTGTTTATTTTTTTCCACCATAGCAACAGACGAGCTATATATAGAGAATAATTTATGGTGGGTTTTATGTGTTAAAAGATCATGTTTGTGTTGTGGTGTTGCTTGGTGAAGGTTGTCAAGAATGTGATATATTTGTGGAAAATATGAAACTTTGAAGTAACATCGATTGATGGATCCCTTCTTTTTTTTTCTCAAGTAATCTGGTTCGAAAGGGAAATCTGTGGCTAGCGACGTTTTCGTTAAATGATTCTCTTACATGAGAAAGGGAAGGATAATGTGAGTGGATTATAGTACCACGATGAGTGTACTTTATATATGCTTTTAAGACTAAACGATGCTCTAATCTTGATGACGTAGAATATAATTTATTCTACGCGCAATGTTGACTTTATTTATCATCCTTCATAGTTGATTTGATTAGAATACCAAACGAGTAATCACAATAGTTGGTATGCTCTATGGTTTTATTGAGCGAGTTATTTTTATTGGTGTGTGGCGTGTGATTTAAAGCTCGCTCATTCTACGACAACGTTGGACATTCTTGTTAAATGATTCTTCAAGCTTCGGGCCAATATTTTGAAGGGCAATAAAATACTTCCATGGAATTTTTAAAAGAGAGTAGAACTCGATAAATTTTAGAGGGTAATGCTGTAGAAATAGTGGGTAAAAATCAAAGGGTTTACCGTCGACGTCGAGTATAGTTTTGACAAGATTATCTTAGATCATCTCCAACCGATAATCGCATTCTCAAACTCAAACGCATTCTCAAACTCAAAATGCAATAATTCTTCTCCAACCGATTAACTCATTCTCAAACTCAATAGACTATTTTGTAATATTCACTTCTACACCAATTTTTACAAATTTCAATACTACCCACATATTTTACAACTTTACAAATTAGACTACAAAATATTATTTTAGATTTAATCGAAAATATTAGTAAGGTTAATAATATAAAGCTAGATAACTTTTCATGCCTCATTATTTGTATGTTTCTCCCACAAATGATTTTATTTTCATTATTTATGCGACGAGGAAAATTAATATGCTTTATTAAAGAATCGTTTTCAGATCTGATGAAAATAATACATGCTTTATTAAATTTTTCTGCTACACATTGGTTAAACTCTAACGCGAATGAAGGAATGAGGATATTTACAGGTCTTTCATTGAACATTTCAATTTTATCAACTTTATGTCACATAAAAATTAATTTATTTATACCGAGATTTCCTTTAAAAATTCTGACAGCTTTTTCTTTATCAGGCATCACTGTTTTCTGCCTTCTCTGACATAAAGCGAAAATTATGTACTTCATTGCAAATTAAAAAATTGCATCGCATCGTAACTGATTTAAACGCAAAGATGCGATTTTTTTGGAGAGAGAAATTCGAAATCCCATTTTTAGTTCGATTTTTGGTATCGGTTGGAGTAAACTTATGATTTTTTTTTTGTTTTCCAGCTCGGTTGGAGATGCTCTTATAACAAGTAAAATTATTTAAATAACATGAGAGTTCTTCCACTCTTTTTTTAATAACTCTGCTCAAGTGCCAATCAACTTCAGAGTAGAGTTTAAAAATAAAACATGCCATTATTCAATAGCATAATGTTCGAAATGAATAACGTTGTTTGTCCTCAATAAGATCAATTTGGTTTTTAATTCACAAGTTCTTGCATTTATTGGTTTAGGCCCATACATTCACATCATTTTATGGGCTGAAGTCCCCATTTAGAGACCAAACCAAACCTTAATCCCATTTAGAGAACCCCTAATTTTACCTAACGTTTGTTCCAAGGAAGACGTTTAACTCGACACATCGACATTGACGTTTTAGATACCCACTCTGCAAACAATGTTGTTGGGCGTAACCAAGAAGATCCACCATTACCATTACAACCTTGTTCGACATTATTGTTTCTTGAAAATACGTACGCCAAACCCAATGCAGCTAAGTACCACGATTTTCCTCATCAAATCAAACAATCGAGATTCTGCTCGGGCAAGTTTTCTCAATATGGTACGATGGATAAAAATCCCAGAAACTTGGGTCGTTTTGCGGCGGTTTCCAAATTCGGGTTAGTGGGTTGGTACCTGGGCATGGTCAAGACCCGACCCATTACCACGAAGGGCCTCACCTCTGCGTTTATTTACACCGCCGCTGATTTGTCCTTTCAGGTACGTTTTATTGGCCTTCCATTTTCTTCTGATTTTAGAGGCAACGTAGTTCAACGAGTTCCAGATTTTAGAACTTTTGCGGATGGCTCATGTTTTAATGTGAAGGTACAATCTTGGGCAGTATATAAGTGCCGATCTCTGCATTTTGTTCTCTACGAGCTGCAGATTTTAAGAACGTTGCAGATTACTACTAATGTTCTAATGTAAAGGGACAATCTTGAGTAACTTTTTGCTGTTTTCATTGTTTGTATAAATTTCTATAGCTATTTCCACATGAAATTTGCATGTTCTGTAATTCTATAATATGTATAATCTCATGTTTCAATGTAAAGGAAACTCGTAGCAGATGGAATTTGTTCTATACGAGCTTTAGATTTTAAGAACTTTGCAGATTATACCAATGTTCTAATGTAAAGGGACAATCTTGATTTCATTGAATGTATAATTTGTGTAGCTATTTCGACATGAAATTTATGTCTTCTGTAATTCTCCAAACTTATTCAATTCTTTTTTCGGTATATACAGACTATTACAAAGCAGCCCTCAGAAAGCTACGATCTTCTGAGAACTTCAAGAATGGGAGGCTATGGAATGTTGGTATTAGGCCCTTCATTACACTATTGGTTCGATTTCATGTCGAGGATCCTCCCAAATCGAGACCTTTTATCGACTGCGAAAAAGATGGTTTTAGGACAAACTGTATGTGGCCCTCTACTCACTGTAACATTCTTCTCCCTCAATGCTGCTTTACAAGGTATGTTTCTTAGACAGAAATTGAAAAGAAGAAAATTATTTCTCTTATCATTCATTCATTTTGTTGTCCCAATCTTTACAAGGCGAAAGCGTTGCTGAGATTATTGCAAGATTAAGGCGGGATTTCGTCCCTGCGATGATTAGTGGGATTATGTATTGGCCAGCTTGCGATTTCCTGACTTTCAGATTCGTCCCTCTTCATTTGCAGGTCACACTTACCTACTAAATAAACCTCTTTTTATTGAAGGTAATGATTGAGAGGAATGGAATTCATATATGAATTTGTTGTTCTTTGGCAGCCTTTGGTGAGCAATTCGTTTTCGTATATTTGGACAATATACATGACATACATGGCGAACTTAGAAAAGGCTGGTTGTACAAGCCAAGTAATGGTGGAGTGAAGAGATTATTATTATTATTAGAGTTCTTTCAGAAAGACTAGCTTTTTTTTTTTTGTGCTGAGAAGAATCTCTTTCTTGTTCTGAAGGCAAGTCAAGCGTTTTGTTATTGCTTAAATGAATCCATAGAGAAGAAGTGCGACCATTCATTTCATTTATAGATTTGACTAAAATTGGATGGTGATTGATGCAAACATAGGAAAGAAGGATGCGGTCATGTTAAGACCAACTCAACATGTAAGAACATGTTTTTTCATTATTCTAATATGGACTGATTTAGATTAGAACTATGTTTTGTAGTCCAATTGCTAGGAATATCTTAGTTATTTAGCAATGCTAATCTAAGTTGCATAAAATCAAATCCACCTCTTCCGTAATTTTTCATGACATTCACAGAGTAAGCTTCATGTGATCTCATATATGTAAATGTATATGTTATTTTATTACTCATGTCGTAACAACAATCAAATCTACATCCATAACATTCCTAATGTGGTACTGTACATATTGACATTACCCTAGCCAACAATTTTATAAATAGTGCCGTCAATCCGGCCCGTGGGCCGCCCCGAGGGCGGGACGGACTGTGAATTTTTAGGGCGGGCCAGCCCACGCGGGGCCACCAACTTATGTAGTTATATATATACATACATATATATATAAATTGTAATATATATTATTTGGAAAATAATAATTAATTAGATAATTTAATTAATAACTCATGGATTATATCTAATTAATTACATATTTATTAATAAAACACATAATAAATCACATGTGTACACATAATTTTTAATAAATACATAATAAATAAAAATAAATAATATTCCATTTTTTCTAAGTGGGCCGGCCAGGCCCGCCGCGGGGCGGGGCAAGCTCCAATTTTTAAGGCCCGCTATCCCGCCCCGCCAAATTGACAGCTCTAGTTGAAAGTATTAAGAACAGTCAAAATTATTAACGAAATGATTAAATAAATATCTTGATATATATTAGAATGATGGCAGAATACATTATTGGTAGTTAATAATTGAGGTTGAGATGAGTATATGTCTTGACCGTAGATGTAATATTATTTTGGGCATGACTTTCCTACCTTGTGGGTTATTTCTATTTTCCAATCAAAATATGACACCTATCACATCCGCGTGTAAACACTCAATAAGTTCATTATACTTAGATTAATATGCCACATGTCGAATCAAAATTAGACCTGGGTTAAACCGTGAGCAGGAAGACAAAGCCATTTATTTTAATTAAAAATAATTAATGTATACTATTGTATTTAATATTAGAAAAATAGAATAGAAAATGCGGAGTTTAGCTTTTTGAAAATATTTTTATAATTATTTATTACTGTTATTGTGTTAAGAAAAAAAGGGAAATTCCTTATCAGTTCATTTAGTTTAAACTTCATGTTCATTGCCCCTAGCAAAAATTCTTCCTGCTCAGTACCCATCTGCAAAAAGCTTGTATTTAATACCCACAAACAGTGAACGGACGAAAATACTCTTTCCTGAAATTAAATTGGACATCATACCAACTGTTATATCTAATTATACCAATAGAATAACATTATTTTAATTTTATATAAATAAAATCGAAAATTATACCAACTGTTATCGTTATTATAGTAATAGAATTGAACACTAATAACAGATGATGTAATATCTAAAATTTCTGGTATAATAGCAAAATTAGTTGGTATAATGTCTAATTTTGCTGTATAAAATTAAAATAACGTTATTTATTGGTATAATAACGAAAAAGATGGTGTAATTTCCACAGCTTATGGTACAATTGCAAAAATTAGTTGGTATATGTTCAATTTTGTTGTATAAAATTAAAATAACGTTGTTTATTGGTATAATAACGTGGTGTGTTATAGCAAAATTAGTTGGTATGATGTCTAATTTTGCTGTATAAAATTAAAATAACGTTATCAATGGTATAGTAACGAAATAGATGGTATAATTTCCACAATTTATGCTATAATTGCAAAAATTAGTTGGTATAATGTTCAATTTTGTTGTATAAAATAAAAACGTTATTGTTTGGTATAATAACGAAAATAGATAGTTTAATTTCCACAATTTCTGGTCTAATTGCAAATATTATTTACTATAATGTCTAGTTTTGCTGTATAAAATTAAAATAACGCTATTTCTGGATATAATAACGAAAATAGATTGTATTATTTTTGCAAGTTCTCGTATAATAGCAATAATCAGTTGGTAAAATGTTCAATTTTGCTGTATAAAATTATAATATCGTTATTTATTGGTATATTATCGGAAATAGTTGGTATAATTTCTACCAATTTCTAGTATAATTTTAATTTTGTTGGTATAATTACGAGTTTATTGGTAATTCATGCCAAAATAATATATTCAGCTTTTCTGATGTGTGAGTCAAGGGGATTTTCGTCTTTTTAACGATGAAAAGACTATTTTAGGTACTGAAAATGAGGATATTCACAAATCGGTACAGGGAAGAGATAATTCGACCGTCGGGTTTGGCCGGACCCGTGACCCGACCCGATTATTTTTTAGCGAACCCGGGACCCGCCCCGCCCCGCCTCGGGTCTGGACCCGCCCCGCCCCGGGCTAGACCCGAGCGAACCGGGTCTGACCCGCCAGACCCGTATATATATTATGTTTTTTTTTTTTTCAATTTTTTCTTTTTTTTTTTATTTTTTAAAAGATAAAATGTATAAATGTGTTGATTAAGATTCGAACCCACAACCTCACATTTGAAATACCAAATCTCTACCGCTAGACCAACAACTCTTTTATTGATAATATTAACAATAATACTATATAACTTTAATTACAAAATGAATTATAATATAGATATATTATCGGGGCGGGTTTGGCCGGACCCGGGACCCGCCCCAGACCCGGCCGGGTAGAAAAATTTTAAAACATTACCCGCCCCATACCCGATTATTTTAAAAATACCCGACCCATTAGGGGCGGGTCCGGGGCGGGTTCGGGTCCGGACCGCCCCATTGCCATCCCTAATTCGACGGCATTTATGAGCAATTTTAAAATTCAAAGCGGATTGATAAGTAATTTCCCAAAAAAAACATACCTCCACTCCAACGTGCGCCTCTCTGCAAGGTATACGCAGCAGTGAAGAAGGTACGAGCTTCTAACAATCATTTCGCATCTCCGTGTTTTGAATTATTTGTCTGTTTTGCTCGTTGGCTGTCATGCTATTATTGTACGATTTTGTCAATGTGTTGTACTGATTACTTTATATGTGCATCTGCTCCTCTGTGTTGACCTAGTTATTAAAATAGGGCGAATTTCCAGTTCATCAATTTATTAATTAGCCGCTTTTTTAGGATCGTGAGTCATGCGCAGTTATAGCTGATCAAATTAATGCGAGCTGCTGCTGATTTTAGTTAATGGTTCTGCTGCTCTGTATTTTATTTGATATGCTGCTTTTGGATGCTGCCTGGTTTGTATTGAAATACTCTTTTTGAGGGGTTTTCTGGCTGGTATAGTTGGGAAGAGAAATAAAAAAAAAAAAAGATAGAAAATTGGATCAGTAGGTTAATTATATTTTTGTTAAATTGAATAAATCAATTATGAAGAATTTCAAAATTGCATAATAAAAAAAAACTAGGTTTTGGCGTTATTCGGGGAATTCAAATTGGACCTCTCGCGCCGAGTGATCTAGACCAAATGCAGCGAGTGATCATGATGTGATCTGCAGTGCTTTTTCAAGTTATGCTGTGATCTAGTTTTGATAGTCGAGAGTTGAGCTTGAGAATGGTATGACTTTTATTTGCATCTGAAAATTTGGACCTTAATTCTTGGTGAACTTGGATTGCTTGAGCCTTACTAGTGATCTACGTGGGGTTTTGCTCTGTATCAACTTATTGAAATAGGTAGAACATTGTAATCTAACCAGGCTGTTGATATTATACTTATGTCACTGTTTTTGTTTCCCTATATCTTATCTCCTTTTTCATCAACCTCGTAATGTTCAGTTTCTGGGATCTTATTTGATTCCGTCCCTACTTAAGTTTTTATAAACATTTAAAGAGTAGAATGAAATGGAGGAAAAACATATTGCTGGGGGCATTCCGAGAATCGAACTCGGGACCTCTCGCACCCGAAGCGAGAATCATACCACTAGACCAAATGCCCATTGACGATATGGTTTAACTTAGCAGTGGTCTAGTTGAGCTGAAACTTCCATGAGATTATGTGGTGGTATATTTTAGGGGTCGATTTATTATATCCTGTTGAGATCAGCTTAAATAGTTCTGCAGTTGCTAAAGGTTGAGCAAGTTGTGAAATTTGTGTAGTATGAATTATTTTACTGGACCTATGAAAAGCTTTTGAATCTGGTACTTGTCATCGCAGTTCGACACATTATAAGCGATTTTAGGGTGATATGATGTCTCGATAAGTAAAGTGTGATTCTTTTTTTGTTCTTTGTTTTTTCCTTCTATTTGCTAATTTTATGTTTAGGATATGTTTCAATATCTTATTGAAATAAGTAGATTTTTACATTGGTATTAATATCTGTGCTTGTCTAGCTGGTTTAATGTTATTTACTCACGGTAAGTTTACCTAGATGAAATCTACATGCAACTTGTTCTTTTTGAATGGTTTTTGGTTAGAAAATTATGTGATTCTATGTCTGACTTATTTTATAAAAATTAAGCACATGGGAAAAAATAAGAAAAAAATGAAGTGGGGCATTCCGAGAATCGAACTCGGGACCTCTCGCACCCAAAGCGAGAATCATACCACTAGACCAAATGCCCGCTCATTTTTCTTTTGCTTTAGTTATTGATTTAGGTGATCATAATGTGCTCTCTGCATTTCGTTTTGAACCTAGGATATGTGATAATATAATAGACTTCGCTAATCCAGGTTTGAGATTCCCTTGACCTTTTTCTGTGATGCTTAATAATGGGTGAACATGAGATCAATTTGATCATCTCTAAACATTGTGTTAGATGAGCAGATTGTAAAATTTATTATTCAATTAATGCTCCTGTGGACCTTAATTCACCGTGGAATGATTTTCCACCCAGTGTGTTTGATGAGCCTTATGATTGATTGTTGGGTGTTTATATTTGCCATGTAGTTAATGATTGATACCTTCCTGCTTTGTACAAGGTCAACTTCACATTGCTGTTGAAATAAGTAGAACTTTGTTATATAGGCAGTTATTGATTATTGTGTTCACATCTACTCTATCTTTTATCTTTGGGTTTAGTTGTCTTGGCCGTGGCCTGCAACTAGTTAGTGTTGTGACTTTGCTACAATGTTGGCTCTAATTTGTTTTCATTATAGCCGACCTCATACTCATAGTCCTTTGGGCCTAAGTAAGTTTCCATAAATATATTAAAACTGGAATAAAATGTACAAAAAAATTTATTGCATGGGGCATTCCGAGAATCGAACTCGGGACCTCTCGCACCCAAAGCGAGAATCATACCACTAGACCAAATGCCCTATTGTGCTTCATCTATGAAACTCGTGTGATGTCATTATCAGATCTGCACTGTCTTTTGAAGTCATGCTTTAAGATCTAGTGCACATTTTGGAGTTTTTTACTGCTTTGGTGTACACTTTATGAATTACCAGCTATTGGTAGGTATCAAATTCAAAACGATATGTGGTTTTATATTAATCAATGTTATACAATATCAACCATGATATAATATATGGTCGAAACAATTAGAGCTTTGTGAAATATATAATTAGCTTATGATGTCTGGTTAGTTTTTCTCGGCCTGTTCATGCGATGCTTGATTTGCATATCCTGCCTCTTTATCATATTCTGAAGAGCTATTTGATTGTTCATTTGGTTTGCCTAAATAATCAGCGTAACTTTGTATATATGCAGTTATTGAGGGTACTTGTGTTTTTGTGGTTGCTCTCCTTTAACTTAAAGTTATACTTATTTTACTTGGCCTTCATCTATATACTACTGGGATTTCTTTTAAAATTTTGGCATTTGATGGGTTTTTATTATAGCCCTTATTGCTAGCTGCATTTCCAGGCTGGACATCAGACCTCATTAAGATCAGTTTCTGTGCCTGCCTAAATGTTTCTCTAAAAATGAATAAACCCTTGAACAAAAAAAAAAATGTTTTTGTATGGGGCATTCCGAGAATCGAACTCGGGACCTCTCGCACCCAAAGCGAGAATCATACCACTAGACCAAATGCCCATTGACGCTCTATATAAGTTAGGTTAGTGGTTAAATTGAGCTGAAAATGTAGTGAGATTATGTGATAATATATATTTAGGGGTTGATGTATTTTGTCCAAGTTGAGATCAGCTTAAATAATTCCATGGTTGTGAGCAAGTCGTGAAATGTTTATATAGTATGGGTTATTTAGCTTGTGGACCTATAAAAAGCTCTGAATTCGATGCCACTTCGTTGTCCTTGATGCATTATAAGTGATTTAGAGTGACTATTTTTTCTCAATAAAAAAGTGTCTAATGCTTATTTTTCCTGTGCACTTTCAATTATTTGTTTTTAATATGCAGGATTAGTTTCAATATATTCTAGAAATAAGTAGATTTTCACAGTTATTGGTATTAATATATGTGCTTGTCTAGCTGGTTTCATGATCTTTACTCACGGTAAGTTGACCTAGCCACTCTAACATAAACTTGGTCTTTGTTAATTCTGGGATTTTATTTGATGCTGTGATGGCATTTTTTATCTATATTTAAGCACCTTGAGAAAACAATAAGAAAAATATGAATTGGGGCATTCCGAGAATCGAACTCGGGACCTCTCGCACCCAAAGCGAGAATCATACCACTAGACCAAATGCCCTTTTGTCAGTATAGGTCTAATATTGCACCACTTTTGTGGCCACTCATTAATATCCATGAGCTTTCTATTATTTCAAGGAAATTTGATATAAGCAGAACTGGATTTGCCTAGGCAAGTAACTTTGTTTGCATGTGAAGAATTCATTCACTTCTCATGTTATTGATGATCTGACTCTATTTCGTTGTAAAATGATCCAAATCGAATGTTTTGCCTGATAACAGGAACATTTTAGCTATAAATTTTTAAAGAAAAGGAGGAAACTTTGATCAGTTCCTTAGGCATCCTAATATCAAATGAGTTACTGCAGCGTGAAATAATATCAGTTTTTCTCTTTGCTGATTAGTTGGCTGTCATCTATGAACTATATACTACACGGGCTTTGTTATGTTCGACCTTTAATGTCTTTCCGTTAGCCCTCATCAGTAACTTTTTCTCCAAGTTGCATATCAGGTCTCATGAAGATCAGTTATTGGATATCCTTTTTCACTTTGTGCTTAAGAGAGTTTTGCTGAATATGAAAGGACCTGGAACAAAATATTAGGACAAAAATATTCCGTGGGGAGTCGAACTAGCGGGAATCATACCCACTAGATCAAAGGCCCATTGATATTGTGTTTTAGATCTGACTATAAGTTGATGCCATTTGTCCATAGTTGTTGAGATCCGCTTGAACCTATTACATAGTAGTTGCTAATACTTTAGCAATCCTCATCTTTTATGCATATTATTAATGATTTTGACCGGTAGATCTTAATTCATTCTACGATTTATATCATTTTGTTGTCTTTGATGCATGATCTGCGAGTATGCTTATAGTTGTATAATGAAAAAGTAATTGATGGTTCTCTTGTTTTTACAGGATCATTTCAATTTCATATTAAAATAAATGGAGCATTACAGCTGGAGCAATAGGCTCTGCCCCTTTATGGGTGGCTTGTGAACTTTGTTTAACTAAGGTATGTTGACTTGCCCTGCATTTTTATAAAACTTGGTCTTTGTTAATAGTTATTCTTCTGGAATTTTATTTGATGCTGTTGTGTATGACATTATGTGTCTGTATTTAAGTCCCTTGAGAAAACAATAAGAAAAATATTAATTGGGGCATTCCGAGAATCGAACTCGGGACCTCTCGCACCCAAAGCGAGAATCATACCACTAGACCAAATGCCCTTTTGTCAGTTCGACATAATGTTGCACTTGAAAACTGTAGCCCCTCATTAACATCCATTTATGTAGCTTTCTATATTATTTCAAGGGAATTTGACATGAGCAGAACTGGAATAGCCTAGATAAGTACCTTTGCATGTGAAGAATTCACTTACTCTCATATTGTTATTGATCTAACTCTATTTCATTGTAAAATGATCAAGATCGAATGTTTGTCCGGTAACAGGAAAATTGTAGCTATAAAATTTTAAAGAAAAGGTGGAAACTTCGATCAGATCCTTAGGCATCCAAATATGCAGTGACGTATTGCGGCGTGTAAGTATTATCAATTTTTCTCTTTGCTGGTCATCTATGAACTATATACTACTCGGGCTTTGTTATAAGTTCGGCCTTTAACGCCTGACTATAAGTTGATGTCATTTGTCTACGTTGAGATCAGCTTCAGCATATCCCATAGTAGTTGCTAAAACTAGAGCAATTTTCATATTTTATGCATATTTTTAATGATTTTGAGTTTTGACTGGTAGATCTTGATTCATCGTAGAATTTGATATCACTTTGATGCATGATCAGCGATTATAATATGTTATATGGTGCTAATAGTTGTATAAATGAAAAGGCATCGAATGTTTCTCTCGTTTTATTTTTCACTTTACAGGATCATTTTCGATATCTTATTGAAATAAATGGAGCTTTGCAGCTGGAGCAACAGTTTATGTGCCTCTATTGTTGGCTCATAATCTTTAATTAAGGTAAGTTGACCTGCCTTTCATCTTTATAAAACTTGGTCTTTCTTAATAGTTATTGACTATTGTTCTCGAATTTTATTTGATGTTGCGTATGACATTATTTTTAATTACCTTGAAAAAACAGTAAGAAAAAAAAAATGAAGTGGGGCATTCCAAGAATCGAACTCGGGACCTCTCGCACCCAAAGCGAGAATCATACCACTAGACCAAATGCCCTTTTGTCAATTAGGTCTAAATTGCACTATAAAGTTGTAACCTTCATTGATATCCATTAATGCAGCTTTATATTATTTTCAAGGGCATTTTAGGTGATCATTATTTGAAGTCTAGGCTTAGGCTGGTAACTATTTTGTTGCATTTTGCATCTCATATGGATCCTTTTTAACATTTTTTATTTGATTCTATACAACCTTCTCCGACTATACTCATGTATTTACCTGGTAATGAAAAATAAGAAATCTGAGAATTTCTCGAACCCAAAGAGCCATACAATATACCCACTAGACTAAAGTCAGCGTTGATGTTTTGCTGTGCTTTGTATTTTTAAGCTAGGCTATGTGATATAGTTATTGCTTTATATTGTGGAGACACTTCTTAATAACTAATGGCTGGCTTAGACTTGAATGAGATGAGCTTCAACAGCTCTATTCAATTTTGAAAGTGGAGCAGATTGTCAAAGAAAACTCATTCATTTTGAGTAGTTAGCTTTTGGACCGGTGAGTTTTTTTTCAACTTTAGTTTCTTGAGCCTTATCAGTGATTCGAAGGGTGTATGTATTTGAGTTATTGACTATCTTTTGCTCTATACTTGATCAACTTCAGTATCGAGTATAAATCAGCACAACATTGTTATCTAGTATATAAACTACCATTTTTTGCATTTTTCAATTTACCTATTATCAATAGCTGCATTTCCAGGTTGGGCGTCACACGTTGTAAAGTTTTTTTTTTTCTCCAAATAGCAAAAAGGCAAAGTTGCATGTGCAATTCCAAGAACTAAATATCGTGCAAAGAATCATGCCAGTAGAGACTAGAGGGCTCAAATGTTGGGTTTTCTTGCCTTACTTCAAAACAATGCAATAATATTAATAGCATTGATTCATTATCAATCAGCAAATCGGAATTGAACAGAAAGAATATTAATATAAACACAATTCATGCTAAATACAATTCTTGAAAATGAAACACAACTCAAGCGTTGTATTGATCAATCAATCTTCGCTCGCTTCAATTGAAAAGACAAACTAGGGAAGGACATAAGATTAAAATTCGATCGATGATACGCATGCAAGAAATAGTTTCCCTTGTTTAGAAGAAAGCATCGAGCAGGCAACAGCAACACAGAGCAGCTAAGCTGCACAAGAAAAAACAGAACAAAATAAAAAGAAGAGGAAAATTCTGTCATGTCAACCCAATCAGATCTAATTTCCCACCAATATATAGAATAGAAAAAATAAACCAAAATTACCAAATAGATAAGAAGCAAAAGAATTAAGATTTACTTACCATCCTTGCATGCAACCCGAACTGCTGTTGTTCTGATGCTGGTGCGGCGGAGGATGGCCGTACGGCGGTGGCGCGTACTGCGCCAGAGGGTATCCCTGCGGCGGGTAATACCCAGGCTGTGGTGGGTACCCCGGCGGCGGGTATCCGGGCTGCGGCGGGTAACCCTGCGGTGGGTACCCGGGTTGCGGCGGGTAACCCGGCGGTGGGTAGCCGTCCTTGGGCTGATCCTCCGGCGGATAGCCTGTAAATCGCCGATGGTCGCACAATTTTTCATTTAAGATCAGATTTCGATGAAACGTTCGTTAATGGATAGAGATTGTACCTTGGGGCGGGGGTACGCCGCCGGCGGGGGGCTGATTCTGATTGTTGTAGTAACTCATGATGATTCAAGAATTTTTATTTCTATGGGAACGATTTTGGGGAAATTGTAAGAGGGATAAATAATGTAGATTAGATCTCCGTCAATGTCGTCTGATCAAGGAGATCCAACCTCTCTCTCTCTCTCTCTCTCTCTCAAGTTGGTAGGAAAGCCATGGCGTAAATATATAAGCGTAAATATATTCATTACTATTATATACATTGTGTTAAACACTATGTAATTAATATTTACTAGATAGTTCGGCACAGTCTACACCTTTGCACAGTTATTTTTAAAAAACTGTAGAACATTTTTTTTTTCACACGTCAAATAAAATAATCAAAATTCGCTACAGAAGTAGCGGGGTAGTTTTTCTTTCGATAGGGTCTTATTCTCTGTTAAATAACTGTCAAATTGGCTATGAATTTTGGTGTAATTGATACACCAAATTAGAATAAAAGCAGTTTTTAAATGCCCCTCACAGTTAATAAAAGAGTATAGATGATGAGTATAACGTTATTTACTGGTGTTTACACACTGGGCGATGAAGGTGTAATGGTCTTTATGAGTATAAGTATGCTTTGAGCTTACGAACACTTCGAGATGAAATTGTTCTCATGTGAATATGGACCAAATCCGCATAAATATATTTTTATTTATGAAACTATATATTATCTTCACGTTAGATTCCATTCCATGTAAGTTTAATCATCTAAAAAGACTAAATAAACTTAGCCGGTGAGAAATCAATTTAATTTGGAATCTAAGAAACTCATGGAGATATCTTCCCGGAATTAACTGTGTCAGTTATTTACTGAATTAAATCGAAATTAGGTCCTAGATGCTTGATTCTCATTCTTAAAACAAGTTTATTTGGCACACCATACGTGTGTGCATGAAAATAAAACATAGTGGGTGGTTTTTGGTTTAATTTTAGTTTTAATATTTAATTACAAAAATAAGCAATATACAAAAAAAAGAAATATGCAGTGACCTTCTAGGCTAAGAAAACGTCCAATGTTTAATTTTAATTAATAGTTTTTAAATATAAAAAAATGGGGATTCAACACTTAAATACCTACATCAATAAAAATAAGACAGATCAGTCCCTTGTCAGATCCATTTTTAATCTAGGTACCTAGTTGAATTTTATTTTACTGATAGGTACCTAACTGACGGATTTACCCCTGCTAAAACAACTTTATTACATCTTTTACCTGTTTTCTTCTTCACGTTCTTTCATTCCTAAAGAAAAAAAGTTCTCACTCTCCCAACCCCAAATCGCAGATTTAATCCCAGAAATCGAGCCGTGTTCGTTGTTGCTTCAGATTCAACGTCGTCTGTCCACTCGTTCGTCGTGGTATTCCCCTTCTGAAATCGGTAGGTAAGTTATTCGCAGTAATACCGTACGTCGTCGCATTTAGTCGCAGTATTTCCGTCCTCAATAGGCTTGTATCTAGTTTGATTCTGCCATTATTCGTAGGGTTTAAGCATTTTCGGTTAATGTTCGTAACAATCGCTGCGTGTTTTTGGAATAACATCAATTTGTTGTTCGATTAGGGGTTTTTTGTGCTTGTATTTTCGGATGGGTGGATTAACTGTTGCCGATTTGGATTTTTTTGGAATGGGTTGGTTTTGATTTGTTCTAATGGGTCAATTTGTTTTGGTACTACATTATCACTGCATTTGGTACCCTCTGTTTGGGCAAAGTGGTACCCCTTGTGTGAATAAATTGGTACTGCGTGTTAATTGGTTTTTTCAAATGAGGTCAATTTATTTTGGTACTACATAATCACTGCATTTGGTACCCCCAGTTTGGGCAAATTGGTACCCCTTGTGTGAATAAAATCGTACTGCTTGTTAAATGGTTTTTCGAATGGGGTCAATTTATTTAGGTACTACATTATCACTGCTTTTGGTACCCTCTGTTTGGGCAAATTGGTACCCCTTGTGTGAATAAAATGGTACTTCTTTTTTACAGTAGATTTTTTTGCAGAAATGCCTCCGCGGAACAGATCTGAGCTGTCTTCAAGGTGTCATCCTGCGCTGTTTTGATCTACCATAAGCAACTTGGAGGGTAGCATGACCCCAGATAAAAAAGAAGCTATAAGAAGGTCCCCGTTTCACTTTTTGTAGATATGCTTAAGAATGTCACATTCGTTTGCTCGAATTGTGGCATTGATAAAGCGTTATAGTGTATCTTGCTTCTATGGCTGCTTGCATTTTACGTGACGAGCACAATTGTATGCTTGATCTGTTTGGTTAAGTTACTTGAATATGATGTGAGACTGTTTGGAGATTTTGTTTATGTAGGTTAACTTCTTTTGAGTTTGAGATGAGACCGTTTTGAGACTGTTTGGATTTTGTTCATGACTTAGTATTGTTTGGAAGAGGATGAGGTTGAGGCTAATGAAGGAGGATGCGATGATGTGTCCAAGGAGGATGCGATGGAAGAGGAAGAGGTTGAGGCTAATGAAGTCAACATGGGGATGAGACTGTTTGGAAACTTTGTTGTTTATGTTCATTAAGTTGTTCTTAGACTTGGGGATGAGACTGTTTGGAGACTCAGTGATGTCGTTTGTTGTGTAGTTCTATGAGACTGTCCGTATTTTTGATCTATTTGGTTAAGTTACTTGAGTATGCTGTGAGACTGTTTGGAGACTTTGTTTATGTAGGTTAACTTCCTTTGAGTTGGGGATGAGACTGTTTTGAGACTGTTTGGAGTTTGTATATTACCGTATCACATCTTTTACATACGGAGTACCAAAATATGCAGCTTAATCGTACCATTATGTAAATGTATGGCGTACCATACACAGAAGATATGAAGTACCTTGTCTTTGATATTACCGTACCAGAACTTTTACATACAAAGTACCTTAATATGCATGTTAACAGTACCACTGGGTATATATATATATATATATATCGTACCATAAACATAATATATGAAGTACCTTGTCTGTGGTACTGCAAGGTACCTTATTTTGGACTTTAAGGTACCTTATCATTTACATATACCTTATCATTTACATATACTGTACCATAATCTGCAGCTTCATCGTATCACTATGCAAGTGTACCGTACCGTATCACTTACATATAGAGTACCGTAATATGCAGGTTAACCGTATCATTACGTAAATATATACCGTACCGTATATATCGCACATGAAGTATCTTATCTGTTGTACACTAAGGTACCTTGTGTTTTACAGAAGGTACCTTGTCATTTACCTATATAGTACCATAACCTGCAGGTTTACCGTATCTATAATTTCACATATACAGTAACCAGATATGAAAGTATATCGTACCATTTGTTATACGATCGAAAATAAATACATTCCTAATCGAATCGCGTTGTCCTGCGTGATTTTGACAATACCTAAGAATAACGAAATTAAAAAAAAATATGAAAGCCTAATGCACCGAATTCGCATATGTAGCACTCACCACATTATTCAAATTATGTTGTAGATGTTCTTGCTTCTATCCTTATACTATAATGAATCTTGGTATTCTAAGATTTATTCATGCGTGCGGGGCCTAATGCACCGAATTTGATCTGAAACGTATTTAATACTATATATTACTGTTCTACGGTGGTTCGAGATGAAAAAGTAATTCGATCGACCTCGAAAAATACTAACCCTAGTATGACGTATCATATATATAAGGGACACCGTACCTTAAATATCTTTGTAGGGGTACCTATCGTTTTGTTTAAAGCGTACCAACGCAGCCATGGTTGCAGTACCCAAAATTACATATGACAAGAAACATTTTATGAAAGTCACTGACATGTCAGATGAGCTGTCTTTTATTATTTAATACCTCGTATGTCAGAATCAAACCACTAATGACATAGAAAATGTCAGAAATCTGTCCACTCATGACTGAAAAACGTCAGAAAAGTGTGCAATCATTACAGAAAAAGTCAGAAATTGTCTATTCCTTTATCCACATCAACATCTACTGAAATGCTTCATTTCTGCGAAATATAGCCAAGTCTTAAATTTGAAGTCTTACTTTAATTATACAGTACCTACTTCTGAAACGATACAGTACTCTATGTCGTACACTTAGAGTACCTAAATGACCTACATTACGGTACCAAAGTTGCGTATATTAACGTACCAAAATGGCATATATTACAGTACCAAGTTCGCTTATATTAGTACATTGGCATATCTTACGGTATCAATGGTATATTACAGTACCAAATATGCATATTACAGTACCAAACAGGCATATATTACGGTGCCAAATGTGCATATATTACTGTACCACTTTTGCATATCGTAGGGTACGAAACAAGCATATAATAAGTACCAAACAGGCATATATTACGCTACCTAATTTGCATATTGTAGGGTACCAAATTGGCATATATTACAGTACCAAATTTACATATATTGCGGTGCCAAATGTGCATACATTACCAAACTAGCATATACGGTACCAAATATGCATATCGTAGGGTACCAAACTGCCATATATTACAGTACCAAACAGACATATATTACGTTACCAAATATGCATATCGTAGGGTACCAAACTGGCATATATTACAGTACCAAATTTACATATATTACGGTGCCAAATGTTCATACATTACCAAACTAGCATAGGTTACGGCACCAAATATGCATATCGTATGGTACCAAATGGCATATATTACAGTACCAAACAGGCATATTATGGTACCTAATTTTGGTATTTTAGGGTATCAAACTGGCATATATTACAGTACCAATTTGCATATATTACGGTACCAAATGTGCATACGTTACGGTACCGAACTGGCATAAAATATAGTACCAAATTTGCATATATTACGGTATCACTGGCATATATTACAAGTACCACACTGGTATATATTAGAAGTACCAAAGTTGCATATTTACGGTATCAAACTGGTAAAGATTACGGTACCAAATATGCATATATTACTGTACCAAACTGGTATATATTACAGTACCAAATATGCATATACTACTGTACCAAACTGACATATATTACAATACCAAATTTGCATATTTACGGTATCAAACTAGTATATGTTACAACCCCAAATTTGCATATATTATAGTACCAAATGTGCATATATATGGTACCAAACTGGCATATATTACACTATCAAATTTGCATATATTACGGTACCAAATGTGCATATATTACTGTACCAAACTGGCATAAAATACAGTATCAAATTTGCATATATTACGGTATCAAACTGGCATATAGTACCAAAAGTACCAAATGTGCATATATTACTGTACCAGACATGCATAAATTACAGTACCAAATTTGCATATATTACGATACCAAATTGGCATATATTACATTACCAAATTTACATATATTACAGTACCAAATGTGCATATATTACTGTACAAAACTGGCATAAATTACAGTACCAAATTTGCATATATTACGGACATTTTGGTACGCTGTATAGTTTAGATTGGTACTGCATAACCAGACATTTTGGTACCGTATAGACAGGTTACTTGGTACGTAATATAAATACACAAAGATACTACATAACATAAATGTCCAATCAGACTGTATCGCATTATATTTAGATACGGTAAAACAACATACAATGGTACGTAATATACATAAGAAATGGTACGTCGTAACAATTATATAAAAAAAAATCCGAAAGCTCGATGGATTAGCCCCAACAACGATCAAATCCTAACATTCCACCCTTATATGGAGCTCTTGGATCGCATTGAACTCCCGAATCTGGGCTAAACTTTGAATAAATGCGTGAAATCGATTAACCAAACCCGAACCAAAAGAAAAGCTTACCTGACAAAATCAACGCCCAAAATCGAGAACCCAAGGTTCAAGAGGCTCGTCGATCGTTGTCCGCCGCCGGCACGAGCAGAAGGAGGTGGTCGGCAAGAAGAAATTCGTCGACGGGGGATGGAACTCGATTTTTGCAGAGAAAGAAAAATGCTGAAATGAAATTCTAAATTTAATAAGGGTATTTCGGTAATCTTAGGTGATTAGGTACCTAAGTGTAAAATTTTTATTCAACTGGGTACCTAGCTATAAAATAAGTCTGACAAGGTACCTAAGTGACTTTTTTGTTTTCTAGTGGGTATTTATGTGTAGATTCCCGTAAAAAAATTGACATACCAATCAATCCCAAAAAAGTTACTCTTAAGTTAAAAAAGTTACTCCAATAAAATAGAAAGAAAAAACTCCAAATACTACAAATATTGCGGTATTTGTAGAAAAATTCGTTTGAACAAGTTAAAAGTTGCAAACGCCTACCCTTTAAAACTGTGCCAAAAGATAAGAACTGCAGAGAATCGAACCGCACCGTTCATTCATTCATCTCCATCAACAAACAGCAGACACAGCACGAGTGGCATATGACAAGTATCTCTCTAATGCTCACAGCTGTGCAGTGACACGTCATCACATCCTCGACTCATTTTCCATAACTGTACTTCATTAGTTAGTCACTACTGAGCAATAAAAGCTTTCAAAATTCTCGCGCAAAGCTCTTACGCTATCCTCATTCTCGAATTCAATCGAAGGCATGACGGTGGAGTACCGTTGTTGCGAGGCGGAGTTCTTCATTCACATTGCGGTGGTGTTTTTCCTGGTGCTGTTTGCTGGTTTAATGTCTGGGCTTACGTTGGGTCTCATGTCGCTTAGCCTCGTTGATCTTGAGGTCCTCGCCAAGTCTGGCACGCCGAAGGATAAGCTACACGCTGGTAATATCTATCTCTCATTTTGATGTTCACCTACTACGAGTTTTTCCTTTTCTTTACGAGTTGCTACCGATTTTGTGTTAGTTTTTGATTCGTCTTAATGGTTTGTTTTGCTTCGGCTTGGCTGTAGAATTGAATTTAAGAATATTATTCAATTTTTCGGATTGATTCTGTTTATAGCTTATTTGTGCATTCAGAGCCTGTGAAATAGGTTACTTGTTTTGAGAGGTACTGTCTTCGTTACTTAGATTAGGTAAAAAGGTTTATTTGAGCTGAATAAATTGACTTTGAGCGTTCGTCAGGTGTTTCTCTGCTCTATATGGTTCTTATACTGATATCGCTTTTCTGAAGTTGAGACTATAAACTGATAACGTTTTATGCTCTGTCTTTGCAATCCCATTTTGTATCAACTCCCATATTTCAATGATATATTTCGGATGTGAATCATGGTTGGTTACTCCGAAGAAGTGTGTGTCTGTGTTTTGTTCTAAATGTTTCAGAGACGATGAAGATTCTACAGGGATGTTATAGGAGCAATAAAATAGTAATATTAAGCTCTTCAAATGGAAGTCAATAGCTCGAGAATTCAAGTTCTTTTTCTGATACCTAAATATTTAGAGCATTTTACTTTCCAGCCTACTGCCAGTTACAAATGCATACGTTTGTTGCTTAGTATCGCTATAGTTGGATTGGGAAAAGGTCTATTGAATTGACACTTTTGATACTGCAGATAAAATATTGCCAGTTGTCAGGAATCAGCATTTGTTGCTTGTTACCTTGCTCATATGCAATGCGGCTGCCATGGAGGTATTCACTCTTTGATGCCTGCTAAGGTTACGCTCGTAATGCGAGAGACTAATCAGCAACTTTATTTTCGTGTCTCTTTATTTTCAGGCGCTTCCAATTTTCCTTGACACTCTAGTTTCAGCATGGGGAGCAATTTTGCTGTCGGTTACTTTGATTCTTCTCTTTGGTGAGGTGAGGAGCTTTATTTTCCTCTAGTGTACATAATTAAGTATTCTAACCTCCGTTATTGTGATCAATATCAACTTTAATCAATGAAAATTCCACCGTCAGATTATCCCTCAATCGGTTTGCTCAAGATATGGACTTGCTATTGGTGCAACAGTGGCACCACTGGTCCGTATCCTTGTATGGATCTGTTTTCCAATTGCATACCCAATTAGCAAGGTAAAGCATTATTTATCTTTTTCAACACATTGCAAGTGTTTTGACAAGACCCTTGTGCAAATTCCTTATCTTTTCTCCCACGTACGTTTGTGGTTTCAGTTGTTGGATCACTTGCTTGGTAATGGGCACAGAACTCTGTTTCGTCGTGCTGAGCTCAAAACACTTGTTAATCTACACGGCAATGAGGTATCAGTGTCACAAAAATTTGGAACGTTTAGTGATTATCGTATCGTTTGTAATTTTTCTGCCTTAGGAGTAATCTAATGTTGTCTTCGTGCTAATTTGATTTCAGGCTGGTAAAGGTGGAGAACTCACACACGATGAGACAACTATAATCGCTGGGGCACTCGAACTCACTGAGAAAACTGCTGGTGATGCCATGACTCCCATATCTGAAACTTTTGCCATTGATGTAAATGCTAAGCTTGATAGGTGATACCTTTTTTTTTTGTCCTTTTTGCCTCTTTCCCTACAATTTAATAATGTTAGTGAAATTTCTCATGCTCTCTCTCTTTCAACATTGTAAAGGACCTTGATGAATCTCATTTTGGAGAAAGGACATAGCAGGGTGCCTGTCTACTATGAGCAACCTACAAACATCATCGGACTCGTTCTGGTAAATCACGATTTTGCTCATCTGATCCCCGCTTAAACATAATTACAAAATACACGCACATGTCATATCTTGAACTAAATAATCAGTCGTATGTGCTAAGATATAAACTCCACGTTGTTTTACTTGCTATTCTTTCTGACATGTAGGTGAAAAATCTCTTAACCATTCATCCCGAGGATAAAGCTCCAGTGAAGAGTGTAACAATCCGAAGAATCCCAAAGTATGTTTTATCTATCCCCCTCGCGACAAAAAAATGAACTTTTAATTGCGTATATCGAACCCGTTTTAAAAACTATGCAATTTCTGTTTGCGTACTAGGGTTCCAGAAACTATGCCGCTTTACGACATCTTAAACGAATTTCAGAAAGGCCACAGTCACATGGCAGTTGTGGTGAGAAATTCTACTAAAGCGATGGATATGTCTGCTAGTAATGGGTCTGTGGAAAGTAAGTTCACTAACTTCGCCAGAAGACACGCAGTTTCTTTCTTCTCTTATAGCTCTTACAATGCATCCCTAAATGCCCGACTTTCGGATTCGGCGAAAGACGTGAAAATAAACATCGATGGCGAAAAGCGCTCTTCGCCGGAAAGGAGCGTAAAGCCCAAACGACCTCTTCAGAAATGGAAGAGTTTCCCAAACAGCGGAAATAATTCCTTCAAAGGCGGGACGCCGAGGAGCAGAAAGTGGACCAAGAACATGTATGCTGATATACTAGAAATCGATGGCAATGCAATGCCAAGGCTTCCCGAGGAAGAAGAAGCAGTCGGGGTTATTACCATGGAAGATGTCATCGAAGAACTTCTGCAGGTGAAAGGAAAAGAGCCCGAAAATAAATCACATCATTTTAGGTTATTTATTTTCGAACCATACTTGATGAATTTTTTTTTTTTTTTGACAGGAAGAAATATTCGATGAGACGGATCATCATTTCGAAGATTCATGACACACACCTCTACTCTATAATGCTATAGAGATGCGATGTTATAGTAGGGGTACGAAAGAGGTCGTAGGAATGTGCGTGCTAGATTTTGTTCCAAGTAATAGTTTTGGTTTCTTCTTAAGACCAATTCGATCATGGTGACTTAATTGTTAAATGAGATTATTCCTCTCAGACATGACATGATCGCGTTTGGTTGGACAAAGTAGTGTAAAAAAGATAAAAAAATGTATAAAAAAAGAATGGCTTCGCAACTAATTAATGCGTAAGTAGATATGACATGGCACTCACTTGTGGGCCCGACCAGGAAATTGAACTAACAAAAATGTATAAAAGAAAAGAATGGCTTCGCCCGGACTCGAACCGGAGACCTTCAGTGTGTTAGACTGACGTGATAACCAACTACACCACGAAACCTATCGTTATTGAACTGCAGATATATATCTATTTTATCCATAAACTTGTTATTCTTTGCTTTTAGCTTCTCTTCCATTGATTTTTGTTCTCGGCTAAGATTAATGATCCCTCTATGTTTTTGTTATTATTATAATTGAGCTGACGAAAGCCGTCTTCGAGAAATTTCGTCTGCGTAGTGGGAATCTACAGTGTTGAACTTTTGCTTACGGTGTCGATTTATTAATTATGGGGCCGGCTAAATCAAACTTCAATATTTCATGCATCGCAATCATAATTCATAAATAATAATCATCATACGCAAATGGTTTATACTTTAGCCAAATAGCACATAAAAGAAATCCTCGTACACCCTGAACCCTGAACCCAATACACATGATCAGCTGCTTGTGTAGTCTAGTGTAACCTCTTTTATGGTCCTAGATATTTTCTTCTCTCTCTCCCTCTCTCTTTACGTTCATCTTTCTTTTCGTTCACCACTAATATGTACGCAAAAGTCGTCAACATTCATCACAGTTTACTGGCTAGAAAGAGTCAATGCCCATCTCTTATTTCTGGGAGTTTTGTTTTCGGTTCTGTATTTGTTTTGTTTTCTAAATATGTTTACAGACGACGGCCTGGCTAGTTCATCGCATCAATCAATTTTGTTTCTTCAACTTTCTGATTTCCTCAAAGATGGTACTTTTCTTTGGGGGATCTTTCTTTGTGTTCTTGATATTTCTGATATGGAAGTAAGGTGCAGGGGTTGGCTGGAGGTTTATGTTCAACCTAGGAGGTCTTTATGCTAATAGACAAGACAGAAGAAGTGGATTGATTTGGTTAGATTTTTCCTCTGAATTCTTATGATTTACTCTATATTTTTTCCTATATGCAAAGGGTTTTTGGGTGCTTCTATTGTATAGTGTCCAGAAATTACGACTTGATTACATTACATGTTTCATGGTGTTTGTTAGCTGAAGTAGCCCAATGATCTTTGAATTAACATGTTAAGGGATTCACTGACATATAAAAAAACCTCATATCTGCTCTGCAATCATGTAAGTATCGCAGTATAGCAAAACTATGCTGGGATACCACCACTATGGTAACACTTTCACCTTTATTCGTGTGTTACTTAAACCGCAGGACTATGTGCTTAGTTTATGTGGCTAACATTGTAATAAGTGCGCTGGAGAATGAACTCCGTAGCTAGTTCTTGGTGAGTGAGTGTTGCTTGGAGCAGCAGCTTACATTGAGACAAGTGGGCCAGTCATCAAGTATGTTAAGAGGTACATATGTCTTAATCACACACATGATTACACATTTATTCAGTAACTCTCAGTCTCGCACAAGAACAGATTCACTTAACGTTGAAATCATCTCCACGTGATTTCTTAAACGTAGATATAGTTGTTGCTTGATGGAAAGCCTTTCAAATTTATACTGTATTACATTACGTCTCTATATGAGGAGCTGCTTCAATCTTCTTAATGCTGTTGACGCCTGTTGCAAATGATGAGGTCAGTGACTAGTCGTATAATTATAGAACCGATGACTTGAGGATAGTTTCTCCTGATATTGTTACCTTAGTAAAACGATATCTCTCAGTCTATGGCTGGCCCAGCTTTAGGGCAGTGGTTTCGCGTAAATGAGCATCATATGGTATGGATATGGACGTATTTGCTGCTTCACTTGTTTCCCCTTTGTTATAAACCTATGTCCCCATTCGTAAGTTCGGTTGCACTTCGTTTTTTAACTGCAATATTTTCGGAATTTTCTAATACTTACCTTTCTCTTGAGCTCTTCATTCTTTTGGCTAGCAAGTTTCACTTTCTTGAGCAGTTCAATGTTTTCCTGTTGAATGAGTTTTCCCTGGAAATAAAGAGTGATGAAGCTGTTATTCTTATTTCTTACGTTCATGAATGCCAAATGAAAAAAGAGAAGAAAAAAGTGAAGCAAAAGAATGAGAAATTTCGTGTGCAGACCTTCCAAGTTAACTCTCTGGTTTCATCTGTCAGAAATTGTTCCTGTAAGAAAAAAAAACACGTGAGACAATGTGCAATGATCGAAGTAATTTAGTAGCTAAGGAAAAAAAAAGATGTTGCATGCCTTCTTCTCACGCACGGATTTAAGACTTGTTTCGAGTTGGCTTTCGAGATTCTGTAGGTCTTTGTTGCTTAAACCTGACAATTCTTCTCCCAAAAGCGTCCTAAAAAGAATGCGTTCCACAATGTAAGGAGAATCTAAGCTTTTGAGGTTTCGTTATTCTTTAACATAATGCACTATTTGATATTGCTTGCGTAATAGATGAAATAGTAATACACAATACAAAGGCTCCTTCAATTGGCAAGCAGTTGCGTCTTCTACTGAGCTTACTTGTAGCTTTCTTGCAAGTAGTGAAGTTGTTCTCTCAAGCTTGCCGCTTCCCTTTGCCAGAACTGCGAAGAAAAAACGTAAGTTATTTTTGGTCTGACATCAAATAAATATGAAACTGTAAACATGATCATGAAAGTTTAGGTTGAATAATGATCTGCGTATGTTCTCTGCAGCATGAAACTATTTGTGATTTACTTATACTTCGATTCCTTTGAAAGACAGAAAATCGTAATGTTCTTTGTCAAAATATTAAATCGATCCAAGTCCTGTTAATCACGAAACTCTGGTTGATCAGAGTAGTTTATCTTGCTATATATAATAATTTTCTTGCTTAAAAGAGTTAGTATTTCGTCTTTCTTGATCGTTTACATTCCACAATAAAATATTGGAATGGCTGTTCTTTTCATCTAGAATGAGCCTAAGAATCAAGAGGGATATCTCCAACTATGAATCGTCACATAAAACCACAAGCTATGAGGATTGTATTATTGTCGACATTTTTGTAAGATCGGAATACTGGCCAATGCTTTATGTCCCTTATCATCTTTTTCTCTTCGAGCACGAATCAGTTATATTTGATCTCAAACATTCCACATATTTTTATCATGGGGGTATTGGTTGAATACCACATAGAAGGATTGCAGATATAAACCTATGTGAAGTATTGGTATTTGCGAATGAACGATGATCTACCCGCAGAACCAAAGAAAGAGAATCTTATGAATTTCTTTGCGAAATTCTTTTTTAAATCTTACAGATATTAAGATATGATCGTCTTAAAATCTTGAGTGAGATCTAAATTGAGTAGCTAAAGATAGTACGTTGGCACCTAGTATTAAAGCTTTGGCTGATCAGTTTTCTTCAGAAGCTTCAATGGGATGTGTAGTCTGAAGCTCACTGATGAGCCACCTAACACTATTTCCGCATCGTCTGAGATGAGCAAAACGATCCCTTGGCATGTTTTGGAGTGATGGATTTGTAATATTTCTCACGTACAGGTTAGAGTACTTACATCTCATCACCTTTTCTCTATTGTATTTTCCTAATTTGTCAATAACTTTCCCAGGTCGAAGAAAGCTGCTTGAGTTTCATTATGTTCTTGCTCTTTCAGAATTCTAACATCCTTTTCTGTTTCCTCATGCACATAACTATCTTCGTATGGGATTCAGTTCAGTACCTCAAACAGATGATCTTACATAGATTGAGTTGTAAGAGATGCCTAGAATTTGATCCAACTTTGGCTGTCATAGACTTACTTCGATTGACGTCAATTTAACCCGACGGTTCGTGTAGCTAGGTGAAGTCAAACATGAGTCTATACAACATCTGTTTTTATCATATGATGCTAAATTTACTGATCAGTCAACTCTAAGAACGCCGTTTCTAGTTCTCACGAGCATGTCATAATAGAATGAAGGATGCCAAGAGTGGCGTAACATGCTCGATGGACAAAACTCAGTAAGTTTCCCGATTATGGGAATAGTTTACTTGAAGCCCATACCTAGTTCCATCAAAGCTTTCGTGTTTCTATGTGGTGTTCCACCATCAAAGTCCCTGTCACTGTTCAAGCAAACGAACTATGTTTTAATGAAATTTTATGATCCTCGAGGTGGAACCAGCATTTCTACTCGAGGCATTTCTGTGGTTCATGGACTTGGGATTGGAGTGGACCATGTCTGCCATGAATGTTTGCCACTCGTTAGCTTATATAACAAAATCCTTAAACTCACAGTGAATGATTTTGGATCAGAGCTATGATTCAGATTTCAGATCAGGTCTTTCTCGCACGAAAGCTGCTTCGTTTGCGATACTCATGCCTGCAGATTGCAGCATTAGAGATCTTAGTTTTGCTGGAAATGCTAACAATTATAGCTCATAGGATAGATCTGATATTACAAAGTTTCATATTCCTAGCGTCTTCTACGGTAATTAAGTTTGATATGTGTGTGTGTGTGTGTGTGTGTGTGCTTCCTAGCAGGTGTGAGTCAAGGCTTATGAATCATGGCTCTCTGAGTTTTGAAGGAGGACGAATTCATGAAAAGCAGCAAATTCACTGTGGTGAAATCCCTTCTGAGATTATGATGAAGAAGAATATAAGGCTTCTTATAGGTTATTCGTTGTAAGGCTTCTTTCACTTGTTCTTTCTCATTAAGTTAATGATGTTAAATAGTCAATCATCACCTGATTCTTACAATTCTCGGACCATCTTATTAAAACCAAGATTTGAAGTTAGGTTGTTCCAATTATGCAATTGTTGTGTTTCTCACCTGTTCTTTACTTAACTTGCACCATGCTTAACTTGTCGAAGTACGTTTCTGTTGCTGATGAGAGACTTACCAACACAAACACGCACACACAACTGATGAAATGAGAAGAAAAAGAAATGATTGAAATGTACTATATGTACCTTAACCTCTGAAGCTGGATTCATCAGATGGAAATGCTCTTCTTTGAGTTTGTTGTATCTTTCAATTACAGATTTCATGCTGAAAAATTAAGAAGCAGCATACAGCACGACTTTTAAATAATAATAGGTTTCCAGCATTGTTATATAGGTTTCCAAGAATACTTCTTTTGGATCCTTTTAATATCGTTCTACCATTTCCAAAGAATAAAACCAATGGATTACATAGGCATGCTTGTAATTAATTAGTAATTCCTTAAGTCTTATGTATTCAGCAAACAATAGTTAATAAGGGGATATCGAGCAGATCGAGTGCTGCAAGAACCACTAGACATTTGGTATAAATTCATGCGTTTTAGGTCAACGTATTACTCTATTCCACACAAGTTTGTATTTATAGAGCAGCCAAATTGTACCATTTAAGTCTCAAAAAAAGGGGAAATCATGACATCAAAGAGGAATATGATCTAAATATAGATCGATCGATCGATCTAAGGGAAGTTATTTCTTGTACGAATGCTTCACTAATCGAACCTGGTATTTGCAAAGTCATGGAGTTTTCCAGTGCTAGAGAAGATAATCAATCCAACCTCAGCATCGCATAGGATCGATAATTCCTTTGCCTTCTTCAGCAAACCGTTTCGCCTCTTCGAGAAAGTCACTTGTCTGCTGGTCGAATTATCGATCCTTCGAATAACGATCTTTCCTCTTCCCATGTTGTCTGAATCTCCTTCTCTCTGAAACAAAAAAAAAAAAAGGGAATGAAAAGAAAGAACACAAAACAAAGGAAATGAATGATTAGGGTTTCGACGAATTAACGATAAGCTATCAAAACACTAGTCGTAAGTTAGAGATCAAGAAACCTAATGATGATTTATCTTAGAGAGATGATCTTCAAGGGATTGAATATCTTAAGCCAAGCCATTGAAACGGAAGAAAAGACAAAGAAAAGAGTAAAGGTTAGAGCTTACTATTCTCAGATGCAATAATAGTGGAATAAGTTGCAAGATCAAGAAGAGATTGTGGTTTTTTAGGGAAAGCTGAAGACTTATTATATATACAATGTATATACATACAAAAAACGAACTTCTTAAATTGGTAAAGCATAAGAATTCTAACTTTTTTCAAGACAGGTGTTAACTGGTAATTACATTATTACATGTTGGATATTAATCTTTTTTGCCCATGATGAGGAAAATGCAAGATTATAATCTCAGTAGAAAAAAGAAACATTGAAATGCTTCCATACATATATACTACGTAAACCATAATTTATTCTCTGTTATCAATCTTGTTTGTTACATACATATCTATTTGTTCATATCACATATTTAGATTAGATTAAAAGCTGGTGGTCTCTACCTCGTACAAAGGAAACTGTGAGATGGTTTTGTAAAATCCGACGAATTAGAGTTTTTTTAAGGTTTTGCTTGTCTAACGTATAGATCACTGACAGGTGGAAGAATACTATATTCCACTATTTAGGGCTTTAATATTTAAGTTCAGGAAATTCAACCACTATGGGAACTTTCTGAAATTGGCTTGTGGCATATGTTAACAAGCTTCGTACGTAACAAACCCTAAATAATTTAATTAATTTGTTTGCTGTCACTTCCATTATTGAAAAGAATCTTCTGCCCTCTTTCATAGGCGTATATATATATATATATATATATACTATATATATATATATTTAAATGATATATATATATATATATATATATATTTAAATGATCGTCCAAACAAAAATAGTGACCAAAGTATATACAATGTTTTTATAAGAAGCGGATTTACAATAGCATTTGGCGGAATAATTGTAGACACACATATATATAGAAATTAGAAAGTGTCGTCAATCTGAATATATGAAGAAAAGAAAGGAGGAAGGTTATAATTTGAAATAAAGTTTTTTGTCCACTAGAACTTCGTTGGCTGAATAAATTTACATGAGACAAGATGATCTATACAGATTTGATATTTCCTTAAATGTCGTAATGACAGTTGTAGGGTTTTTGGTTTAGAGTAAACATAAACTAGGTTATCTTATGTCGGGGAAAATATTATTATAGTACTTGCAGGTACAAAGCATTGAATTAACTACTACATATCCATCCTTACGTTTCATTAAATTATGTTTCAATCGTGACAAACGAACAAGGACTGCATACAAAATAATAGCCCTACATCTAGGTACTAATACTGGTGTTTTATATTATATTTTGTTAATAGATTACGATTTATAGTAGCTTTTCTTCAGCTTTTTTCTTTTGCGACACTTAATTATATTCAAACTTAGACCCACTATGATTTGATATGTGATAATATGTGTCCCCGTCTCCATACCTCTCTTCGGATTCCCACAAATCTCTTCCTAGGTTTGTAGTGGAAAAATAAAAAGGTACAAGGAAAAACTATTAAATCAATATGCTGCAAGATTGTAATAAGAGGTAGAATTCTTTATATTTCTTACCGAAATATTTTTTATTTGCAAGTTGCAGGGCTAATATTAGACCTGTCAAAATGGCCCGCCACGCCCTGCCTATGGGGCGGGCTGGACTGGGATTTTTAAGGCCCGCCAGAAGGCGGGCCGCGGGCTAGGCGGGCTGGCCCGTGGGCCGGCCCACCATATATTTTAATTAATTTATTTTATACAGTAAATATATTTATATAAATAGAGGAATTAACTAGTGATTTTATTGATAATTAATGATGCATTTATTAATTAATACATAATTAATGTATATTTAAATATTATAATTAAATAATGAATGATGCATTTATTAATTAATACATAATTAATGTATATTTAAATATCATAATTATATGAATAATTCTTAATTAATTAAAAAGTTTAAATAAAAAAATTAAAAAAATCAAGGCGGGCGGGCCTGGCCCTCTAGGCCCGCGGCCCGCTGGCGGGGTGGGCTGGGCTTCAGTTTTGAAGGCCCGCCCCGCCCCGCCAAACAGCGGGCTTTGGCGGGCGGCGGGCCAGCCCGCCCCGGCCCATTGACAGTTCTAGCTAATATATATGAGTAATATAGAAAATTCGACAATAATAATCCCACCTATTGATTGTTTGCTCAAAATAAACCGAACTATGAATTATTTCTGAATAATATTAATTATATAATGAGTCTTCCGACATTGCACGCACTCATGTCACTTGAAACTTGTTTAGCAGGTGTATATTTATTTTTTACATGAATTAATTATATATATATATTAAAAATGATTTTTTAAATAAAATTGTAGAATAAATTTTTTATTTTTTTAGGAGAATTTGACATTGATAATCTCACCTAATGATTTTGTCCGCTCAAAATAAATCTAACTACGAATTATTTCGAAATAATCTCAACTATATAATGGGTCTTTTGAAATTGCACCCGGGAAATGTTTTAAAACGCGTATTGCGGTGCCTCGCATTTGGCATATCGTAAATAGCATATGGTATTGCGTATATGCAAATAGCATAGGGTATTGCGTGAGTAATTTCCAGCAAGCCATTTATAATACAAAAAATATAATATATAGCAATACAAGCAAACCAATAACTTTTACAAACAGTCAAACCTTTGGAAAAAATAAAATAATGTTAAAATCTAATTTCAGAATCACAAGAAAAGTTTAAACAAAAATAAAAATTTTAAAAATTAATGTTACTCAAATACTCGCTCTATTTAGGACAAAACCGTTTTTTTTTTTTATGCGTCGCGTTTTGCGCTAAAATGCGATATAGGGAGCTACGAAACGCGATATTTTATGCTTTTTAAAACACTGCACTCATGTCACTTGATACATGTTGCAGGTACATTTGTGCCTTTTTTATTTTACACTTATATATTTCAAACTGAAAACTTTAATTAAAATTAGTAAAGTCAAATGTTTATTGCTTTTAAATACCATGTGAATTTTTGTTATATATTTATTTTTCTTCAAATACTATAAACCAATATGAATAATAAAACTTATACTAATCGCCACTTTGGCCGCCATTAATTAATATGTAACAAAAAATCAAATGATATTTAAAAAAAATAAAAAAGTTAATTTTATTTTGAAAAATCATTCTTAAATATATATATATATATATGTATTTAAATAAAAAACTTAAATTTACATGCTAAACAAGTTTAAGTAATCTGGGTTCAATTTCCGAAAACTCATTACATAGTTAAGAACTTAGGATTATTAAGAATTAATTCAATGTTGGGATTATTTGAGCGGAAATAAATAGGTTGGATTATTATTGCCAAATTGTCCTAATATATATGTGTTGGGGAACCCCGTGTATCCCGAGATCAAATCCCGGACGCAACGGAAGTTTAAATTTTTTTCGGGGATCCCCGTAAGGTTAGCCCCGAATCGCTCAGTTAAGAAATGAAACTAGCAAACACGTAGACACGTATAGGGATAAGGCCGTTATCATTGTAGCGAAGATCTCTAGCTCCCGGTTGTGGTAATCCGTTCCACGCTTCCACGAACAGCGCCGAAGAGAGTCACGCCGACCCCGCCACTGTAACATCCGTCCCATACCGGGTGTCACTGTAGCATCAGTACCTACCGTGACCAGTGGGGTTGGGCCCACCACACTCCGACTGATAGTCTGGCCCCACTATACCACCATTTGACATTTCAGCGTGTTTCGTCCTCGCTCACACGCATCATGGGCAAACTTCCCAGAGGGTCACCCATCCCTAAATTGCCCCAATTCAAGCACGCTTAACTTCAGAGTTTCTATAGATGGACTTCGGTAGGTCGACCTTGGTGATATGGGTAGTACTATCAATTCTCTTATACGATCTTAGCCACGCCCATACGTTGTCAGTCTCAGGATCCCATCTCATTCGGGTGTCAGATCGGTTCGTTCATGTACCCCTTCGCCTAGAAGCCTGTTAGGAGCCGCTCCTTGTCCGTGCACCTCTCTGGCACCAGCGATCACTCCCCGCCCTCATCGGCCCCGGGCGTCACATGCCCACCAGCTTCCGCCTGGTTTGTCCCCGAACCAGCACCGTACTGCGAGAGGTTGTGCTCTGATACCACCTGTAACATCCCGTCCCATACCGGGTGTCACTGTAGCATCGGTCCCTACCGTGACCAGTGGGATTGGGCCCACCACACTCCGATTGATAGTCTGGCCCCACTGTACCACCATTTAACCTTTCAGCGTGCTTCGTCCTCGCTCACACGCACCCTGGGCAAACTTCCTAGAGGGTCACCCATCCCTAGATTGCTCCAAGTTAAGCACGCTTAACTTCAGAGTTTCTATAGATGGACTCCCGAAAAGGTAGGTCGACCTTGGTGATATGGGTAGTACTATCAATTCTCTTATACGATTCTTAGCCACGCCCATACGATGCCAGTCTCAGAATCCCCTCTCATTCGAGTGTCGGATCGGTTGGTTCATGTACCCCTTCGCCTAGAAGCCTGTCAGGAGCTCCTCCTTGTCCGTGCACCTCTCTGGCACCGGAGATCACTCCCCGCCCTCATCGGTCCTGGGCGTCACAACCACAGACCAAACCCTCCTAAGGATGGCTAGAGAGGAAAGGGATAGCTTTTTAGAGATGTGTGTGTGTACATTTGATTTTTCCAAAACTCAAACTCACTATGATTTTCTCTCAAAGATCAAACCTTTTTTTCTCTCAATTCTCTCTTGAAACGCTTTCTTAGAGTGAGAATGGACTTAGAATCATTAAGCCACGAATTTGCCCAAGGCTTATTCATAAACACCATCTTTCAACCATTGAAAATGACTTTAAACATAATTAAATCATGTCCTATATGACATAATTCTTGTTTGATTCCTTCATATAAAGTCATCAAATGACTAGACAATGTCTCATATGTCTCACATAAGAACAAAGAACGAATTTGGATCAAATTTAGATAATAATTGACCATTAAAACTGTCGGTCACGGCCCTGAACTGTCGCACCGCCGTGACACATAGCCACGGCCTCAAACCAACAAGGCCACAGCCGTGAAGCTCACGGCAGAGGCTTCGATTAGCTTCGGCCCGGCTTCACGGCCTCGTGCAACGGCTGTCACTCGTGCACTTCTGTCACGGTCGTGACCATGTCGGGCCGTGGCTTGGATAGCCACAGCCAGCGGTCACGGCCGCGACCATGGTCATGGCCTCTTGCACGTCAGTTCACGACAGTGACTAGTGGGCGAGGCTTGGCCAGCCTCAGCCCGCGGTCACGGCCGCTTGTCACGGCCACCTCTAGGCCGTCCATGACGAGCCATGCTTGTGGCCGTGAGGCAGTTGTTCGGGCCGTTTTCCGTTGTTTCGTTCCGAGAATCAAAGTACATGTAAATCAGTTTCTATAATTCATATTTTAACATTTTATTAACATCTCCAAGCCTGTTAAATAAATGTACTTCTCTATTTGTTTGACGCTGTCTCAGTGATCCTTTTTAAGCCCGACTCTCTTGGTTCGTCTCAACCCGACACTGGGAGGAATCCAATAATTCGGTATTCACCTAGCCAATCCCATGGTACCGAACAGATCCCGTGTTGAATATGATCTTCAATCTAATATAAATCAACGAATCGACCTCACTAACTCGACGCTATGACTGATTCGTCACTGACGAAATTACTAAACGGCACTACACGTCCCACGTGAGTCAGTTTATTTCTCTGGCCGCTTTGTAATTTCTCATCCCCGAATATGCATAGGACATATATCTCAATTACTAACAAGATTGTGAATCCCTCACGACTGTCAATGCCCGGCAGCTACCCTTCGTTGTCTAGACCGCATGTCGCTGCTGACCCATGTTCGACCCTGAACAATGCGGGCCTAGCAAACTAGTGACAAATCAAGACCCCGAAGTCAACTGCATCAAAAACCCTTTGGTCTAAGGTCCACGTACACTACTATAGTCAATCGATCGATCATTGACGCTTCCCAGAGTAATAGGTCATGTGATCGTCGATTACGATGTCCAAATATAAGTTAATCCCTGATTCAACCTATATCAATGCGAACTCCCACTTCCCAAGTGAATGATTGGCACAATCATTTAGGAGTCGTCAACAAATAAGTCATGATCGACATTCAGTCACCCTACTGAAGTCTAAGACTTATGGACGTATTTAATATCCAAGAATAATAGCTCACAGGTGCCCCCTCTCTCATCCCATGAGAATCAGTGACTAAACTCACGATATATGAGTTTTATATATTTACCGTCTGACTGGATGCCGAGTAAGAACTGATTGTAAATAAATAATATGCCTAGATAGAATGCAATGTCAAACATTTATTCCACAAATAAATATTCGAATACAATATTCTCATATACAGCGAATAATACATCAAGTAAATACGTGCCCTATTCATTTCATCCTCGAATGGCATTCCGAGGGCACATCTCTAATATGTGCTGGTGTATGATGAATCCGTAGTATTTACTAGAATAGGATAAAAATCTATACTCTTATATAGAGCACTTAGCATGGATAACAACTGTCGAATTAATCTTGTCAACTTTATGTGCTTAATTACCATTTTTCCATTAATCTTTTTATTATATAATATATTTCAATTTTATCCTTAATTAAAATACTTCTTTTTTAAATAACTTATTTAGAAATTTAAAATATTCACAATATAAAATAATTTAATATATTTACCCAAGCGCGTGTGTGCTAAACATACTAGTTTGACTAAACTTTCAAGTGTATTCAAAGTAATAAGATGGATTTATCAATCAATAAGTTGTGACTAATAGTAATAACTAGTACTTTTGCACCGGTTGGTTGAAATCATCTGTACCACAATTCTTGTCCCATTTCCTGTCTCACTTTATTAGAAATGATTCTTATGATTATCGAAAAATATATAATATGGATATCAAATTGATCATCATAAAACAAGAAATAAATTGGATGATTTTTATTTATTTTTATCATATAAATCACATGAAATAACGATGATTTTATGATTGGTGGAATATAGGATTAGAAGAATTAATAAATTAACAAGAAAATTTATGAACCACGTGATTTAAAATTCAATAGATCTGATCTTTTGGAACATAGATGGGAAATAGTTTGTGGGAGAGATGATTTCATGCACTTTTGCACAACCATACACGTGTGCTATATATTATGTATATTAATTATAAAATAATACTTTCCTAAAAATAGAAGGATAAATTGGAAATGTAAAAATGTTATTTAGTGGTAGTTATTTTTCTACTGACTGTTAATTTATAACAGACCAAAATACGGTTTAACATAGGCCGTGACTGTGAGCCTTAATAAAAGAGTATAGATGTGCTCATCTAATTAAGACGTGGTATTGGCTTGGTTAGAACTCTTATATCGCGTGACACTTGGCTGTTGTAGGCAAAAGTCAAGGAAACAAGCGCCGATTGCAAAGAGAAACCTAAATAAACAAACGCCAACTAGGGGATCAATCAGTTTAGTCATCGATGTTCCGCGTGGATCAATTTAATGTCCGATATTGTCGAATTTGAACAAATCTTGCACATTGATAAGCGTCAGTCGAAAATATCTATTCTACATATCTAGACTCTTTATTTAAGGCTCATTACTTGGTATAAATCACCATTTGGTCTGCCAATTTTATTAACAAGTAATATTAAAATTGAAAGAAAACCACTCATTACATGATATTTTTATATTCCCAATTTTATACTTACTTAAATATATATTATATGGCACATGCATTTGAGTGTGTCAAAATACTAGTATATTATATTAAACCCCAGGTCCTCGGTCCTCCTATAAACTTTCAATTTTAGCCTTTCAAAAAATTTATCTATTTAAAGTAACTAATAAATAATAAAATTAGTTGTTGGCTTAGAAAGGGAAAAAAAAATATATTCGAAGATTGTGTAGCACACAATTTCCTTAAAATAGATTCGCTCCCTCACGTATGTGCTAGAGGTTTTTTACGAGCGTCTATTTCCCAGGATACTTCGAAAACACGGCGTTCGTTTAGCACAAAACGACACCGACTACGAACGGAATAAGAATTATAGCAGAACTAATTTTGAGAGATATTATATGTTTCTTTCTCTTATTTTTCTTATTAATTTTGTTGTGTTTTTCCTTAGAATTAATGGCCTATTTATAGCCAAAATATTGGAATAAAAAAATAATTATTATTTTTTTTTTATATATGACATACACGTTGGTTTGAGTTGATGAGTGGTTAAAAAACCACTCAATTACAAAGCCACCAATCCCAACTTCTAGAAGTTGGGCCTTCTAGAAGTTGGGCCTATTGGGCCAAAACCGAAGCCCGATAGCTTAATTTGAAAGCCCAAAGCCCAAACCAAAGCCCAATAGCTTAATTTAAAAACCCAAATTCTCATTCAAATAAATACTTTACAAATTAAATTATTTAACAATCCCCCACATGAATGAGAATTGTTTTTGTAATGTTTCTGCTAATCTAATGATACTCTGCATAGAGGATAGTATGTTTTACCATTTGAACTTCCTCCTTGTATGCACGCTTGGTTTACTGCAGTCCAGTAGAACGCGATGTCTTTGAACTGTCCCGCTTTTCGTGTAAACGAACCCACGTACAATACACAGAGACCATTTTTCTCTTGTTCCGTTCTCATGGTTTTGTCCAGTACGGCCATGGACACGTCCTGATTCTGCGAGGGTTTCTAAAGAACTAAGCCTTTCAGTTCTCCTTTGAAGCGGCCCCACTTCTCCCTAACATAGGTGACTTGTCACGTCGCGAGTATTTTCTATCAATACTCTATGATAGTCATTAAAGCATCATAATGCTAGCCTTTTCCGTCATCACTGTTTCTTGACAGGAATGAGCGGGGTTATCCCCCACAATGATACCAAGTCCTAAAATTAGGTTGTCGCTTTGAACCTAGATCTTGGGATCTCCAGTCACATAGGTAGGGTTTTCCTTCTTAGCACTTTTATACGTTAAGGCTTTAAGCCCATCCCTCTCGTCAACCTTTCAACCGCATCTCTATTTAACCCTTTGGTTAGCGGATCCGCAATGTTATCCGTCGATTTTACATAATCAATCGAGATAACTCCAGTTGAGAGCAGTTGTCTAATGGTATTATGTCGACGACGTATGTGTCTCGACTTACCATTATACATAGTACTCTGTACTCGTCCTATAGCCGATTGGCTATCGCAGTGTATGCATATAGGCGGCACAGGTTTTTCCCACTTAGGAATATCCTCCAAGAAATGGCGTAGCCATTCAGCTTCTTCTCCACATTTATCCAAGGCAAAGAACTCGGATTTCATAGTGGATCTTGCTATAACCGTTTGTTTCGAGGATTTCCAAGACACAGCAGCTCCAGCGAGTGTAAACACATAGCCGCTTGTGCTCTTAGAGTCCTTCATATCAGATATCTAGTTCGCATCTGTGTAGCCTTCTAACACAGCCGGATATCGACCATAGTGTAATCCATAGTCTCGAGTATATCGTAAGTATCTCAAAACCCGTATTATAGCGGTCCAATGATCCGCACTCGGATTGCTCGTGTACGAACTCAGTTTGCTTATAGCATAAGCAATATCTGGCCTAGTACAGCTCATTAGATACATCAAGCTTCCAATAATCCGGGAGTATCTTGAGAAATAGCCTCCCCGCGATTTTTCGACAAATGAACGCTTCGATCTAATGGCGTTCTAGCAACACCAGAATCACCCTTGCAGAATTTGTCGAGAATTTTATCTACGTAATGAGCTTGACTCAAAACAAGACCGTTACTCGTTCGTTTGATTTTAATTCCTAAAATCACGTCCGCAAGTCCCATATCTTTCATGTCAAATTTCGAATTTAACATATCCTTGGTAGACTTGACCATTTTTTCGTTACTACCAACAATGAGTATGTCGTCTACATACAGACATAAAATGACATAGTCATCGCCTGTTTCCTTTGAGTAAACGCATTTATCGCTCTCATTGATTTTAAAGCCGTAGTTGATCATCGCATGATCAAACTTTTCGTGCCACTTCTTAGGGGCTTGTTTCAAACCATACAAAGATTTGATCAATATACATACTTTCGTTTCGGTTCTCGGAGCACGAAAACCCTCGGGTTGCTCCATATATTTTTCTTCGTCTAATTCACCGTTTAAGAAAGCTGTTTTGACATCCATTTGATGTACTTCCAAATTTCTTAAGGACGCGATAGCAAGTATCATCCTTATCGAATTTATTCTCGTCACAGGAGAATATGTGTCAAAGTAATCTAAGCCTTCGCGTTGCTTGTATCCTTTGATAACAAGTCTGGCTTCATACTTTTCCACAGACCCGTCTGGGCTCATTTTTCTTTTAAAAATCCATTTTGATCCTAAAGGTTTACATCCCTTTGGGAGATCAACTAACTCCCAAGTATGATTCAGCAAAATAGAATCAATCTCGCTTTTTATGGCTTCTTTCCATAAAGGCCCGTCCACGGAGCTCACTGCTTCGTCATAAGTCAGCGGTTCCTTTTTCAATTAAATATGTTACAAAATCATCACCAAAAGATTTTCTATTCGGGCACGCTTGCTTCGTCTCGGTTCAATCTCATGAACCGTATTAGGAATCTCGGTTTCTATATTATCTCGTTTAGATGTACCGGATCCATAATCGGATTTACAAGGAAATACATTTTCAAAGAAATACGCATTCCTCGATTCCATGACCGTGTTCTTGTGTATATCCAGAATTTTTGAATCATATACCAGAAACCGATATGCCGTACTATTGTGTGCATATCCTATGAAAATACAGTCCACCGTTTTAGGATCAATTTTTACTGCTTTAGGCGCAGGTACGGCTACCTTCGCCAAACACCCCCACATTCGCAAATGTTGGTACGAAGGCGTCTTTCCTTTCCATAACTCATATGGAGTTTTATTCATTTTCTTTCGAGGTATCCTATTTAATAGGTAATTACTCGATAAGATAGCTTCGCCCCACATATTAGGCGGTAGACCTGAACTTAGTAACATCGCATTCATCATCTCTTTTAATGTGCGATTCTTTCGTTCGGCCACTCCGTTTGATTGAGGTGAATACGGAGCGGTCAATTCATGGACGATACCATGTTCCACACAGAAGCTCCCAATTGGCGCTTCGTATTCTCTGCCTCGATCACTTCTCAATCTTTTAATTTTCTTGCCGAGTTGCGTTTCAACTTCGGTTTTGTAGAGAACGAATTTCTCTAATGCTTCGTCTTTGCTCTTAAGCAAATAAATATAGCAATATTTGGTGCAATCGTCAATAAATGTTATAAAATAATTATTGCCACCACGTGTTTGAACGTATTTCAAATCACATAAATCGCTATGAATCAATTCAAGCGGTTCGGTACTTCTTGCTACCGAAGGAAAATACGATCTCGTCATTTTTGCTTCAACGCAAATTTTGCATTTATATTTCGAATTAATTTCGAATGTTGGAATATGATCTATGTTAATTAATCGACGTATCGATTCAAAATTAACGTGACCTAATCTACCGTGCCACAAATTGAAGATTCAAGCAAGTAAACAGAAGAACGTTTTTCATTCTCATTTACAATAGTCATTACATTCAGCTTGAACAAACCATCACAGGCATAGCCTTTACCAACAAACACACCTGACTTAGACAATATCACTTTGTCAGATTCAATAACAATACGAAAACCGTGCTTGTTCAACAAGAATCCCGAAATTAGATTTTTTCGTATCTCCGGAACGTACAACACATCTTTCAGCGTCAATATTTTCCCGGAAGTCATTTTGAGCAGCACGTTCCCTTTTCCCTCGACGGTAGCAGCAGCCGAGTTTCCCATGTAGATCTTTTCTCCTTCAACCGGCTCACAGGTAGAGAAGAGTCTACGATTCGTACACACATGACGTGTAGCACCGGTATCGATCCACCATTCTTGTGGATTCGACCCAATCATGTTTACCTCCGAAACCACCGCGACGAGGCTCAAGTCCTCAACTTCTTTGGTGATGTCTTTCACCATATTGGCCTCGTGTTGCTTCTTTGGAAGTCGACAGTCCGACGACTTGTGGCCTAGTTTGCCACAATTGAAGCACTTTCCCTTGAACTTATAGTTCGGCTTAGCGACGCCTCCGGTCGCCCCAAGTTTCGCTTTGGGTTTAGCCGCGCCTTTGCCCTTTTAGAGCTATGCTCCACCACATTTACTTTCGGTTCAGATGAGCTCGACACTCTCTTTTCCGACCTTTTGTTGTCTTCTTCGATTCGAAGTCTAACAATCAGATCCTCCAAAGACATCTCCTTGCGCTTATGCTTGAGATAGTTTTTGAAGTCTTTCCAGCCCGGCGGCAGCTTTTCAATAATAGCCGCTACTTGGAAAGATTCACTCAGAACCATCCGTTCTGCATGGATCTCGTGCAAGATCAATTGGATCTCTTGTACTTGACTAATCACAGTCTTGGAATCGACCATTTTATAATCAAGGAACCGTCCGACAACAAATTTCTTTGTACCGGCATCCTCAGTTTATATTTCCGGTCTAACGATTCCCACAATTCCTTAGCCGTAGCGACCGCACCATACACGTTGTACAGAGTATCGCTTAGGGCATTCAGAATGTAATTACGACACAGGAAATCAGAGTGTTTCCATGCATCAACAGCGATCATGACCTCAACGTTCGTCTCGCCGTCGTTCACCTTAGGCTCGACCTCTTTCAAGTAGTTGGCCAAGTTCAGCGTGGTGAGATAAAAGAGCATCTTTTGCTGCCATCTCTTGAACGTCGAGGCTGTCCCCATAAATTTCTCCGGCTTCTCCAGATGGTTGATCGGTACGCTTGGCTTCGTAACCACAGGTATGGCAGTGGGAATAAAAGTAGTAGGGAGAACGTCAATGTTTCCTTCGTTTCTCGTAGATTCTTGGTTGTTGTGGAAATCCACGTTGTCTGACATCTTTGCGGGATCGTTGGATCTATTTTAAGATTGTTGGCTTAGAAAGGGAAAAAAAAAATATATTCGAAGATTGTGTAGCACACAATTTCCTTAAAATAGATTCGCTCCCTCACGTATGTGCTAGAGGTTTTTTACGAGCGTCTATTTCCCAGGATACTTCGAAAACACGGCGTTCGTTTAGCACAAAAACGACACCGACTACGAACGGAATAAGAATTATAGCAGAACTAATTTTGAGAGATATTATATGTTTCTTTCTCTTATTTTTCTTATTAATTTTGTTGTGTTTTTTCCTTAGAATTAATGACCTATTTATAGCCAAAATATTGGAATAAAAAAAATAATTATTATTATTTTTTTTATATATGACATACACGTTGGTTTGAGTTGAGGAGTGGTTAAAAAACCACTCAATTACAAAGCCACCAATCCCAACTTCTAGAAGTTGGGCCTATTGGGCCAAAACCGAAGCCCGATAGCTTAATTTGAAAGCCCAAAGCCCAAACCAAAGCTCAATAGCTTAATTTAAAAACCCAAATTCTCATTCAAATAAATACTTTACAAAATTAAATTATCTAACATTAGTATTTTAAAAAACCCATCCACTACATAAAACCACACGTAAAGTTATATAAGAAACTACCATTTTTTATTTAACTATTTGTTCCACAGTTCAAACATACGAGAAATGTGCAAGATTGCTAGTAGTAATTATTGGTGCAACGAAATGTTTGACAAAATGTGCCAACACATCCACGAAATAAATGTCTGATAAGGAAGCAATGTTCAAATCAAGACAAATAGAAATCTTATACTCTCTCCGATTTTATTTACATGTCGTTTTAGCTCTTTAATTTTGTTTTTAATTAGTTGTCGTTTTACAAATTTCAAGACAAATATTTATCATATTTCCAGTTTTACCCTTTTAAATATTATTAAATGGAATATATTAAATAGTCTTAAGCAATTAATTAGGGGTATATTAGACATTTTATTCTATTTCTTAATATGAGTGCAAAAACCTTAAACGACACCTAAAAAAATCTGAGGGAGTATATAAATAGAAATGTAGGCCTTCTATAATATAGACACGTGTCCCTACCACTTTTTATTTTACATTAAATAATAAATAATGAAGAAAAAGCTCTCACGCCACGATTGAAGCCTAGCGAAAGACATATGCTAAAAAGGTCACCATTATTTTTACATTAAATAATAAAACAATGAATAAAAAACCAACGTCTCCCCATCACTTTTTATTTTACATTAAATAATAAAATAATAATGAAAAAACCTCCCACGGTGGAAGCCGATCGTGTGACGTGATAAAATTTGCAAAACCAGTTAGGGCAATGAGGATAGACGACAAATCATACGTAACCTTCCCTCAAGTTAATTTAATCTGGAAACAATCAGATCAGTTGATTGCAGGTTTAAAGAATAATACGGTGTAAGTTATATTTTATCAATAAGTTTCGTCCCTATTAATTGAATTGTTTGATTGTTATGACTTATGTGGATTCAATTTTTTTTTTCTGCTTTCCTTCATCCGAGGCATATTTTTTTGAACCAATGATAATATTGCATAATTTATACATATGTTTAATGTTTATGTTCGGACGGCTCCTTTTGGTTCATCTTAAGTGAGAGATAGATATTATGCAAGAAAAAAAGATCGATTATTTAGAGATATTTTTCAACTGAACTTGCTACTGAGGAAATTAACTCATGACTGACGTGTTTTATTACTCTTCTTTTCTTATCAGGTTGTTCTTCTAACATTCTCTACTTGAGTGACATTTCATGTTTTAATCTCAGAGGCCAAGTAGGGTGTTCAAGTGTCGGTTAACTGACCGAACCGAACCGAAACCGAAGTACCGAATACCTAATCGAAATTTTTCGGTCCGGTATTCGGTTTTCATTTTGATAACCGAAAATAATTAGGTTCGTTTTTGGTTTATAACTTCGCTAAACCGAACCGAACCGAAAAACCGAAGTAAGGGCTTCACATATTTTTAGAGTCGATTGGAATGATGAGTATAATTATTTATTCTTCAAGCGAAAAGTACGATGTCATTAGCTATTTTTTGTTATTTTTTCTCATTAGATATAACATATTGTTTTACATATTATGTTTTCTTATGCAGTTTATGATTTTATAGTTTAAACTCGACAATTATTATATTGCATTTTTGTAATAAAACATAATTAAACTATTGTATATTACGACCCGTGCATTGCAGGGGAAAAAACTAGTAGTTTCAAGAAATAGAATGTGCCAACGCAAGCAAGACAACCTAAGAAGAGCTGGCCTTGTTTGCAATGGCGGAGCCAGCCGGTTGAACAAGTGGGGTCCATTTTAATTGGACCCCATACCCTCTATTTTTAAATTTTTCAATGGGGTCCTTGTAGTATAATTTTTTACAAATTGCTCCTAATATTAATTTTTTTTACACTAAACTATTAATAAATTTTTTTTTCCAGTGGGGTCCATGGACCCCACTGGCCCAATGCTGGCTCCGCCAGTGCTTGTTTGTCAACCTTTTGCATTCGGACAGCATATCCATGTAGAACTGGCATTTTACCAATGTCACTCCCCGAGCTATTAAGGCACTGTGTGTAGTGTCCATTACAATAACAAACATTATAACGTCATCTTTTAAGCCAAAAATACTATACATAATTCTACGATCCATCCTTCATATTATTACACAATATATAGGAAAGGACAACCAACAAAGCCATATGTATAATAGTAACACTTACCTCTTGGAATGCCTTTGAATGGAGAGCACAATTAGCATCGTGAGAGCTGCTTTCGCCCATTGTGGGCCGAGATTTAACATTCTCGTACTTCACAACACGTGGGCCCATTACAGCATCGACGACCCTATCGGCGACTTGAAAACCAGCGGCCATGGCCACGCCTACATGCATACAACGTACCCAAGAAATAGAATATGTATGTATATATGGAAATGAGTATATAAAAGAAATTTGGTTAATATTTTGGCATATATATACCCTCGGCAATGGTAGATCCTATGTTCCCTGTGACTGAGCCCACGGAGGAGGTGCTTGCCGTGCGTGCTGTTAAATTCAGAGATATTATCAGAGCGTGAGTTTGAGTTTGAGTAATAACTTTGATGTTATTCTTAATTAGCATAACCAAACATTATCATACATGGCTTAGGTGGAGGGTTACGTGCTCGAGTAGTAGGAAGGCGAGAAGGGAGGCGGGAAGATTTTCCTGCGTGCAATCGTAGAGCAAAGAAAATATCATACAGATACGAATCTTCCCCTGCTTAACGTTTTAAATCAAGGTTTTGTCTCGACTGCCCACTTGGGTATAATTCAAGTGGATTTAAAATTTGACATGTTGCACTTACACGCTACCCAATCCATGTTGAAACACCAATCACTGTGGTGTCGTGTCAAAATTTTAGTTAAGCTCACTAGTGTTATGGTTAGATAAGACAAAGATTATATAATATATATTATATATATATTTAGGTCATATAAGTTTCCCCACACAAAGCCACCGTAGTCCCCACATTTCGATTAGGTTCAGTATTAATCGGTGAGAACATCATCGTCGGCTATGGGACAACCACAACTTTCAGCGAGATTAATCAATCATTCACATTAGACCCATCCCAAAATCCCACAAACTACGATAATCAAGGTCAAGCACTTTGGTTTTAAGATAAAGGCTTAAAAGTTTGCGTAATTATGAGTAAAGGACGTGCAAAAGAATTTCACTTGCAAGTTACAACATTTAACGAGGATATTATTAACTCCTAAGCCCAACACTTTTCAGTTCATGCATAACCTACGCATAAGCATAAATGAAGAAGATAAAAGCTTGATATCTAAGAGGAGCTATGTTAAGAATTAGAAAACCTAATAAGTCACATGTGTCCCATCATATAATTGAGAAGAGTTTGATCGGTCTATAACTAGATGAGTCTACTCCACCTATCACAATTGATTTTAGGACATGGAAGCTCATCTCTTATATGCGTCAACTCTTCTCCTATGTGGGCCGGCCCAATAAGACCCAATAACGAAAATTCACAAGCTGCTCATTTCAAACCAAGCGATTCAACTTATTTACATTTACTAACGATAAAGTACGAAATTAAAACGAAGAATATATCCTTGATAGGCTACCAAAACAATCTACTCATTGCCTGGAAAAGAGCACAGGAGGAAAGTAGAACTCAAAAAGAAATAAACAATAAGCAACCGACATGCAAAATAAAAGAAGAAGAAAGATGTAGAAAAATATTATCCATAAAAAATGACCCAAAAAAATCACCCAATTGAAATTGAAAAAAAGAAAAAAAACATAGAGCCATACCCTCCTTCAATTGAAGCAAAAAAAGGAAAAAAAAAAAAAAAAAAACTACCTGAGCTTCGGCGAGGCATGATCCTAGAGATGAGATGAAGAAATCCAAATCGTGCGAAGGAAACGTTGTTTATGTCAATTGTGCAATTCTTCCGTGTGTTTCAATCCATTTATATAGTAATAATTAGATGTGTGGCTTGTCTTGCAAGGTAAGATACGTTTTGAAAGATTCTATGTTTGCTCATATTACTAACTTTAGAAACGTATAAATTGTGAATTATTTCTTAGATGGCTATGAATGGTAATTTAACATATAAATCTCCTAGCAAAGAAAAATAGCTCTATTCAGTTCTACAGTCAGAGGTTCACATTGTTGATCTGTTCAAAGATCAATAATGATCCTTGTTTTGCCCTCGAGTGATGGTTTCTAATCTTCGATCGACCGTTCTGATATGATATAAGTATATTCTAATGGAAAACAGATTTACATTCACTAATTAATACAAAATTATAATGTTTTATAGTACTGATATAATTTCTAGCTAAATAAAATTTTCTTAAATTATTTAATACATAAAAAATAACCGACATCACGGTCCAATTATCTTATTTTCAATATACCTCAATGGGTACCCAAAAATTAATGTATAAAATCGTTGTTATTATTACTACTTATTATTTAGTGTTATTTGTCGAATGACTCGCATTCGTTACTCGAGCAATCTATGCACATACATCTGACAAGGATCTGTGTTGCATGTGAAGTGTAAACAAGTAAATAAATAAAACAGTAGCATCATGTGTCAATGAATTCGAAAGTCAAAATCTAATTAAATTTTACTGAGTTTTCCAATTGAGATCACCGACCTATGAAAAATAGTTGTGACGTTGTTACGCATTGATGGTAATAACAAAAACACAGAAGGTTGATTCGTGACATAAAATAAAGAAAAAATATTTCGAACTAATCTTATCCTCTGACTTTACTAGTAAATTAATAATGATAAATTATGGTGAACCTACAGAAAATACTCATTTATATAAAAAATTTGCAAGTCAGTACCAGATAGAAAAATTTTATATAAGCACCCGTTTGACTGTACGGTACCATTTTTCAGTCTTGACGTACCTTTTTATATGTGTATTACATACCACGTCACGCGTTATATGGTACATATATCGTTTCTATACACCATGTAATGTGTTATATCATGTACCATTTTCTCACTGTATTATGTACCACAATACGTTTCTCTATGGTACCTAAATGTGTTATATGATGTACCTTGCAGCGGGACGGGTACCAATGTGCAAAAAAAAAATTATTCTAATAGGTACCTATATATAAAAAAATACTGACAGGGTAATGACTTGCAACTTTTTATATAATTAGGTACTTTTCTGTAAATTCCCCGTAAATTATCAGTAGTTGTGTAGATCATGTATTCTCTTAAAAAGAAAAAATAAACGCAATAAATGTATGTGTATATATCAATATCATCAATCACAGCCACAAATACCAGCAGAGATATGACTACTATTATGTGAATTATTTTTCCTCTCATTCAAAACCCTAAGAGCCCACTCTGAGAAATAAGCCTCATTGCACCCAATCTTTCGATTCTTAACAACATCGAAGCACCTCAAATCGTCGTCGGGGTGTTCGCACGGCTCGGTTGAACGTGGGTCCCTCCACGCACCCTCGTGCCTCATCCCTGACCAGCTAGCGAGCCAGTGGAACACGTACTGACCGGCCCCGACTAGCTCAAGCCAACCCTTTGGGAATATCTCCATCACGCTGCTGTTTCGGTCCATGAGCATCAAGTTCGTCAGCTGCGCTCCGTGCGGCGATATTAACACGTCCGTCAAGCTCATTAGCTTCACCTTTTTCCATCAATAAATATTTCCATCAAAACCACAATTTAATCAATGATATATATATATATATATATTTATTATTTTTTCAGCATGAGGAGGTGACATCTATACTCCTTTTACAAATGAAGAAAGGGGTATAAAAAGTATCAAATTTGATAAATGTTCATTTACAATTTTACTATTAATATTTTAATTTATTACAATTTTATTCTTAAGTTAAAATTTTATTTTAAACACATTAATTAACAATCTAAAATATTAAATATTAATATATTTGCACACACGTTTGGTGTACTAAACATACAAGTACAATATTTAGAGGGTGTTCATTATACGGTAATTTTAAAATTAAAATTTCATGATCTTATATTCTGAAAGCCTAGATTTGTCAAAATTACTTACAATTACTCTCTGTTTGGTGTCAAACCCAATTCCCACATCGGATAAATCGAGGAAGTTCGCCAAGTATATAAGCATGTGTGCTAACTCTCTCTATTAATAAATTGGTTTTAGAGAGGAACCCCCAAACTTATATGGGCTTGGGCTAAAATTGGGTCTAAAAAAATCCCTATATTGGTGCGGTGAGCGCGGACGAACACGTGAGGGAGACCTTCACATAGAGAGAAATTCTACCCCAAATGCGATGTGTGTGGTGTTTCCCCGACCCTTGTAAGACGATTAGTGAACTACGCTACGATGAAAGAAAGCGTTTGGTGCAATGATTGCGGGAAAGCGCTTGGTGCAGATAATCGTCGAAAGGGAGGTCCGTTGAGTGGTTTTGAGTTTAAGGGGAGAACCCAAGTCCCACATCGGATAAATCAATGAAGTTCGTCAAGTACATAAGCTTGTGGGATAACTCCCTTTATTACTAATTGGTTTTAGAGAGGAACCCCACAAGCTTATATGGGCTTGGGCTGGAAGGGCCTAAAAAATCCCTACACTCTCAGTATAATGTCGCACATACAATTAGCCGGGAACCATAGATCATACGTCAGAATCCTAGAACTTGGGGCAAACATTCAGAGTTCCAACACATGATATTACCGTAAGTTGCTTAATTTTAAAAGTTACTATCTCTAAAACATCACATCCTAAATTCGTTGTGCCTATGACGAAGCCCTAAATTGCAGGACTGAAAAAAAAATTAAGCCATAAATTTACTATGCAAAACCTGTTCGCAGACAGTGAGATTACGAGCATGAGCCGCCACGAATTTGCATCCGCGAACCTTCTTGCAAGCGTTTTCGAACACGTCGATCACCTTGGTCGAGTTCTCGAAAGACCTAGCTCCGTCCCTAAGCAATAGGGTCATCGCAACGCTCGAATTCTTTGCCCTAACATCCCTCGTCTCAACACCACAGTGCTTCCTAGCTCTACACCTTATCAGGTCGTAAACCTCCATTCTCTTCGGTTTCGACATCTCTCCTTCGTTGTGCCTCATTACAACAGCTTCCTCGAAGCAATAAGCAGGCGAACTGCGATCGCCATCGAAGGCCTCGATTTTTACGGGCGCGCCAAAAGTTGCCTGAATTAGGGTTTCCACCCAAGGCGCCATGCTCGTCCTAAGCTCTCCCCAATGGTACAAAACCCATCTCTCGGGCGTCGACGAACACTTATTCTTTATATGCCAAGAGACGAATGGCATGGTAGCAGACAAACCATGCCATATGTTGTAATAATCGTAGTGATTGTTCGAAACGAATGTGAGTCCACTCATCAAAGAGGCGTTTCGAGGAAGGGCTTCGGGCCAAGCGAGGGCGTAGTAGTTGTTCGAACCGTCGTGTGGGTCCCGTCCTTTCAGGCATAAAATTCGACCTTTCGAAGCTTTCGACGGGAATTTGAGGTATTGGGCTTCGCCTTGTTCGTGGGTGTCGTTTGCAGAGCTCATGAACCATGTGTGGCCTTCCATGGCGGTTTTTTGGTATCTTAGGTCCTTTAGGGGGAGGAAAGTTACGGCTTCGCTGAGTTTGTCTTGGAGTTCTTGGAGGAGGTTGGTGCTATCTTCGTTCTTGTTAAGGACGACTTTTCGCCCCCATTGGTTGAAGATTGGTCGTCCGTTTGAGGATAGGGAGATCTGTAAGAGGAGAAGAGATGTGGCGATGAAGCATAGGATGGGGATCGAGAATTTAAGTGAGTAGAGACAGTAAGACGATGACGATGATGAGAGTTTATGGTTATCGTGGGAGGAGATGTGTTGAGAAGTGTCGATGGGTGTTTCGACGGCTGTTTCTTTGCGTTGTCGAGATGCATCGTCGTTCATCTTTCTTGGTTATGGGATTGAAAGATATTGGTGGGATCTATTATTAACTTGCACAGTTGACTTGATTGGTTACAGAAAAAAATTGGATCTTTGTGTTGTTAGAAAACAGAGAGGTCAGCTTTGAAAGAGGAAACGTGTTAGTATTTATTTTTGGTCAGACGTCTTCGCAGAAAAGTTTGAAAGAGGAGAGAGAGAGACGATTTCACAAAGCAGTTGACTATAGACGCACAAGACAATAGCATTTCGGATAGTACGTGCGAGAACGGTGTTCCACCTCCGTGTTCCACCTATCATTTTCCGACAAGTATTAAATTCAGTTGACCAACTGTACACTTGTCGCAATTCGATTGGTGGAACACCAGATTGGAACACCAATATCGAACATAGGATCCAATCTAAGACAATAGTGTCTATTCAATTTAATATATGAAACTGGGTTTAATTACAGCACCTCTTGCTAATCCTTATGAATTGGTATTGGGATTATGGTTTAGCGAGGTAGAAGTGGGTAATGAGCAGGATGGGCTGGTTTCGCCGGTTTCGATTCTACCGGTTCCATCCGTCTATCGGGTTCGGTTTCGGTTCCGGATGAATTTTTCGGGACCGAAATGGGACCGAGTGACGGACCCACGGGTCATAATGGTTATGGGCCGGTTTCGGTTCGGCCCATTTGTTTGTTAATTAATTTTTTTCCTTTGACTTCCAAAAAAATTCCAAAAATTTTATTTCAAGAAAGAAAATGAGAACATAAACACAAATTAGTACTTAGAAATTACAAAAAGAAAAAAGAAACATAAAAAATAAAATTTATTCGACTTGACTATTAATTAAAACTGTGTTCGAAGCCTCTTCGTCGGAGTCCGAACTTGAAGACTGGAACTCGTCGATGGCATTGGCATTCTCCCTCCGGTTCTTCGATTCGGCCAAAAACAAATCCTTCAATATGTAAGCATTGCAAGGGAAGTGGGGTTAAGGCTCGCGCTGTGGACTCGGAGGCGATACTAGACGCTTGCACAGCTAAAACATCTCGTGCGATGGCCGATTGCGTCGGATAAAACATCGTGTTCGACTTCCACCATCCCAAAACGCCGAAGTTTTTCTGGAGTTTGAAAGTTGTGCTCAAGTAGACTTGGATCTCATTTGAGTTCGACCCCGACGCACGCGTTTTACTTTTCGTCTTTTGTGCCTTCAATCTTTCGTAGTAGTGCCATTGTGCCGCCAAGTCCTTCTGAAGATCCGGCTTCGCTCGCTTGTATGGGCGTCTCAACACTCTGTCATGCTCAGATGCATAAAAAGAAAAAAGTTATTGGAGAGTCTCGTGAATTGATGCCTTTTGGTAGTCAACGTCCTTTTCAAGAAACTGAGCGTAATACTCGAAAAAAATATCGAACGTGTCAGAATTAGGGGTGAAAGATGAGCCGAGCCGGCTCGACAAAAGCTCGGCTCGAGCTCATTTATGCCGAGCATGAGCTTGAGCGCAAACATAGAAGCTTCAAAACTCATGAACAGGCTCGCGAGTATTTTTTTTAATTTTTTTAATTTTAAATAAATATATGAATTTTTAATTAATTTTTTAATATTATTTTTAAAAAGCTCGAGCTCGAGCTCGACGAGTTCGAGCTCATCAGAGCTCAAATGAGCTCGAGCTCGAGCTGTCTGGGCTCGAGCTCGAGCCCAGAAAATGAGCCGAGCTCGGCTCATAAGCGCATCTAATATGAAAAAGTCGGCCATCTAAGGGTAACCTAAGATATTTACGAAGGATCTCTATCGCTGCAGTGTTCGAACTTGCATTATCTAAGGTGATAGACATAAGCTTATCTTGAGTTTGATATTTTTTTCACGACGTTCATGACATACATCGGTATAGTCGTTCTGTATGTTGTGAACTAGGAGATCTATGGAAAGAATACGCTTTTGCATCCTCCACGTTTCATCTATCTAATGGGCGCCACCAGATAAGATTGCGCGTTACGTTTATCCAAATATCGGTAGTCAAACTAATCATATACGATATGTTGGCCAAATGACTAATTAAGTTTGATTGGTATTCTAGAAAACATTCTAAAACATACTTCCTAAGGGTTTTACGGTTACATTATGGAATTCGGGTTGTATCGTACTCGTGAATTCGATAAACCTTCACTTTCCGCAATGCAAAAGGATTCTTCGCAACTTACTACGAATTTCACTAACTCTTTCCTATAAATTTCTCTAATAATAACAAAATTTCTACCCGTACTAACGTTTATTTGTTGTTGTCAGGTTCGGTTCCTATTGGTTCTATCGTAACCTTATCAAAATTATGAACCTTATCAAGATGTTTTTTCATGGAACCCGTCCCACCTTGATTGGGGGCGGTATTAAATTGGTAGGGATGACGTCACATTTTATAATAAGCCGTTCCAAGCTCGGGATTATCTTTTCTTAATTCTAAGTTGAAATAATTCCATACCTTAGACCGCCGACCACACGGTTGTTGCCTCCTTCTTGTTGTCGCTGTAGAAGTTTGGTTCGGTCCGTCGTCCACCGCCGCTGGTGTCTCGGTCTCCTCGTCGTCGTGGCCGGCTCCCCCAAACGTATCTTCATGACCTAGACGCATAACAAATCGTCGCTTGGGTTTGTATTTCTCGATGACGATGTCATTAGTATTTTTTATGATATAAAATATAATAATTAAATATTTTGTGTAATAATAAGTGAGTGTATAGTTAGAGCCGTCAATATTACCCGCGGCCCGCGGGCTCCAATTTTTCAGGCCCGTCTCGAAAGCCCTCCCCTCGTGGGCTGCGGGCTTCGGCGGGGCGGGGCGGGCTTACCCGCGGGCCGCCCACCCATTAAATTAAAAAAGATAAGGCCCAAGATATAAATGTTTGTCAAGCCCGTTTTGTTTATCTTGCCTATTTGGTTCATTGGCTGTAATATGTCAGGCCCAAGATATAAAATATTGTTTGTTAAGCCCGTTTATTTTTGCCCACTTAACTATTTATCACAGAGCCCGTTTTATTTTAACGGGCTTTCATTGATAACGGGCTGCAGAATAGACCCAATAGAAATAAAAAATAATTATAAGGCTTAAAGTCACACACATAACATGATAAAATCAAAAAGTCGTAAAGAATCAAAGAAGCCCTCGTCTCTACTGCTGATGCGCCGGCGCCGACGCAAGCCACCATCCCTGCTGCAGCTGAGCAGTCGCCCAAGCACCCTCGTCTCCCAACCGCAAGCAAGCAGCCCTCGTCACCGTCTCTACTGCACAGCTGCCCCTAAGGCCTCATCATTATCAGTCGTCATCGCGCGCCCAAGCAAGCCACCGCGACGATAGCCGCCTCCTCTCATTCTCCCCGTCCGGAGTCGTCTGTCTCCTCTACTTCCCGTTAGGATATCTTTGCTTTGAGTTCTGATTTGGGAAATAGGTTTATTCACGTTAGGTTATTTGCAGTTTTCTGATTTGGGATTTTTATTTTTTTATGCGGGCGGGCTTTAACCGCTTGGCCCGTTCCCGTCGGCTGGACGGGACGGGCCTGCTTTTCCAAGCCCCGCCAAATGGCGGGCTTGCCCGCCCTGCCCCGCCAGGAGGCGGGTATTGGCGGGCTACGGGCCGGCCCACCCCGCCAGCCCGTTTTGACAGCTCTATGTATAGTGTAAAAATATTACAAAGATTAATAGTATTAGTAAAATTAATAATAATAATAATAATGATGATGAATTTAGTATTATAAGAGCGTTTTGAGAGAGAGTGTGTGAGAATTGGAGGTTATGGTTAAATGATGTGGTATTTATAGATTTTTTGAAACCTCAAGGTTCAGCGGTCATCGCCTGAAGATGAGTAGTGGCAAAACCGGCAATGTGACGTTGTTTGAAAATGCCTAATTTGGCGCGTGTGACCATCGGATGACGAAAGGATGAAACATCAAGTTTTGATGATGGTGGAGTTGGTGGTGTCGGTGGATCTGGTTCGGGTGTCGTCGTGGTCATAACTGTTGGGCAAATCGAGCACAGTAGGGGTTGATGTTTCTAGGCTGTCGACTCATTAGAATCGATTGGTGCAGCAGCTAGATTCAAATCAGATAACGGCTCAAGAAAACAAGAGACATGAAGTTTAGAAATAGATGTTACCGAACACGGGTAAAAATCCTCATCAAATTTTGCATGTCGAGTAATGTAGATCTTCGTGGTGAGCCGATCGAGACATCGAAAATCCTTGTGATTTGAGTTGTAACCAATAAACGTGCACGGTGGACTACGAATAAAGAACTGGTTTGCCGCATAGTCACGTAAACAAGGAAAAACCCGACAACCAAACGGATGAAAATTTGAATAATTTGGTGGATTCCCAAACAATGTCTCGAAAGGTGAGATTCCCTGCAAAATAGCCGACGGCAACCGATTTATGTAAACTGCTGTAGAAAAATCTTCAACCCCAAAAGACATAGGGGCATGCACATGAAACATCATAGCAAGACTCGTTTATGTGATGTGACGATGTTTGTGCTCGCAGGGGCGGATCTGGGAATTTCTAAGAGGGGGGCCACAATATAAATAGAGTTGGTAATTAAGTCAACGTAGAATAGAAATTTTCTTTTACTATCTTTCTTTGAAAGATTTATCAATTAAAATATATTTTCTAGCAAAACATATGAATTTCGATATAGAAATATCTTACACTTTGTTGAAATTAGCACAGAAAAAATACCAATATAAGAAAATAATAGATAACCTTAATGAAGCTCAAACAACGACAACATAACATAATATGGAGCATGATATAATGTTAATATAATAATAATAAAACAATAATAATATGCCATAAGAAAAAGAGGAAAATAACACAAGTCACATATCATACGAATATAAATTGCAATATTTTCTTGAACTTTTTATTTGATAGCTTTTTTTATTCGGCAAGTGATTTTTAATTTTTATAAGGTCAGTAATTAAATTTTGTTAAATTTTATAAATAGCTAGGTCTGTATTGCAAGTGAATTTAAATGGACCGTGAAAGGAATTAGAAAAGGTGAAAAGAATTAACTTAGATATTAAATAAAAAACCAATCAATAATATTTATAATTAATTTAGTTGTATTTGGATTAAAAACCAAAAAAATAAAAATGCTAAGAACTAAAAAGAAACAGATCTAAGAAATAAAATTAGAATATAAAGGTGAGAATTAAAAAGAAAAAGAAAACTAAAAAGTTAAAAATCGCTAAGGACAAAAAAAAACAACGAAGCAAAAGTAATATAAAAACAAAAGAAAAAGTATTGGTAGTCGAATCGAACCCTCGACCACTTAAGTGAAAAACATCTCCCTTGCCACAATGCTACATCATATTTTAGTACATTTATAAAACAGAAACTTATTTGTACGTAATAGAACTATATACTACATAACACGAGATGAGGTGTTGAATTCCCTGTTGACGGAAAAATTTCTGAACTTGATTATTCGTGAACTCCGTAACACCGTCGTTCTGAAATTTCTTAATAAAGCAATTAAACTGATTTTGCACCAAATTTGCAAATTGCTGCAGATTCACAAAAAAGTCCACCTTACTAGAAATTGGATAGAACCATGTCAAACGAGAATAGTCATTAACAAGTATAACGTAGTAACGAAAACCCGATGACGAAGAAATAGGTGCAGGTCCCCATAAATCACAATGAATAAATTCTAACACGTGACGAGCTCGTTTTTCATTCAGAGGGAAAGGTAAACGCTTGCTTTTAGCGAATTGACATGAAGGACATGAGGAAGGTTTGGGCAACAAAGAGGTAACCATCAAATGATCCGATTTATTGAACAAAGATATAATATTGAGCAAAACGTGCCCGAGTCTAGCATCCCACAATTCAAACGATGCACATTGGCAATTATTTTGTAAACTAGCAATTAAGGCAGGACGATCTCTCTCTAATATATATAGGCCATCTTCACGACGACCGCTAGTCAGAACCTCCTTTGTGTGCCGATTCTGAATGGTAAATAACTTATCATTGAATAACACGTCAACTGATAAATCTGAGGTAAGCTTGCTAATGGAAATCAATTTTTTCGTGAGATTCAAGACGACTAAAACATCCAACAGCTGAATACTATTGGTAACATGTGTAGACATGCCCAAAGTGAACCGTAACCGGCGGTTAAAACCGGTAACTGCAACCGGCACCAACCGTAACCAGCAACCGTTAGGTGCTGGTTACCGGGCGGTTGGTCCTTCCGACCACGACCAACCGCGGGTTAAAATAAGAATTTGATTTTTAGTGTTGTAGTAAAATTAGTGTAAAAAATAGTGTTTATAGGTTGGAATAAAAACACTATAATAACTGTATCTTTAAATCAACTGTATTTTTTAGGGTTGGAGGATGTTCTAGTTCAATTAGGCAACCTTGGCTTAAAGTCCCTTTGACGAAGTTCTCATTCTCATATAAAATAGCAATACGACGAAAAGGAAAAAAAAAAAAAAGCCTAAACTTTTTGACATGGTCAAAGGCTTAAACGAAGTGGAGTTTTTCAATTTCTTGAATGGGACGCGCACCGTAGGGAAGAAGCATCTTCAGTGATCATTAAAAAAACATTATTTTCTTGGTCAGACTGAGTTTGGAGTTGGCATTAGAATTACTTACACCATTACATTAGCTCATGGAACCCCATTATGTTCAATTTGACTTTGCAATTGCCGCGTATTAAGTAAAAGATCATATCTTCATTCTTCCCATCTTCGATCGAGTCCCTCCCAAATTGTTTTCTGCTTGTATTTGATCATCCGCTTCTATAGCAAGTAGCAGAAGCCTGAGATCTGAATCATACTCGATTTATTACCCCCTCGAGTTATATTTTAAAATTCTTACTATTTCTTCCAAAATTGACATTTTCTCGTCTGTTTACAGCGAAGCCCATCAATTCAATTTTCAAGCGCCAAGAGTAGTTGTGTTTTGTGATTGTTCCTAATTCGATCTTCCGATTTGGGATCTCCTGGGTATTGGGTTTGTTTATTTTGGATTTGATTGGCGTTTTATTACAGTATCTCGTGTAATAGACTCAAATTGGTTGACAAAGGGGTTAAAGATTCGGTTTTTTGGGCTGATCCGATGCTGGGATTGTGAATTTCGAGCTGTATAGGGCTTCAAATATAAGAGTTAATTACAATGGCAAAGAACTCAGAGAGCAGATTATGTTCTTCAGGGCCAATATCGGTCGCTGATTTCTCAATCAGCCTCTTAAGGATCATCACCATTTTCCTAATCTTCCTCGCAGGCGTAGTCATAGGACTAGTTGCTAGCTCGCACATCGATCGTTACTTCATCTACGGCGACGATCAGTATAATAGTTTTAGCAGCAGATACGCTCAGTACAACGACAAGAACGTCGCTCTAAACTGCATCAGAGAAGGACGAGGATGTCTGAGCGTCGACGGTTTCCTCGGGCCTCAAAACCTAACCCACGAAATGACCGACGATGAGTTATTATGGCGAGCTTCGATGGTTCCTCAGAAAGAAGAATACCCTTTCAGGCGAATGCCCAAAGTGGCATTCATGTTCATGACCCGTGGCCCCTTGCCCATGCTTCCCCTTTGGGAGAGATTCTTTAATGGCCAAGACGTTCGAAGGTACTCAATTTACGTCCACGCCCCTCCGAGGTTTCAGCTGAACGTTTCAGAATCTTCTCCTTTCCACCGCCGCGAAATCCCAAGTCAGGTCAGCGACTTATGCGTTCGAAGATTCTTTCTTTTCTGCGTTTTAATCCCTTTTCTTGAATTGGGTTTTTTTGTTTCCTTGATTTTCTTTTTCGCCCGTCCCAGAAAGTCGAGTGGGGTTCGGTCTCCTTAGTCGACGCAGAGAAACGCCTCCTGGCAAACGCGCTCCTCGACTTTTCGAACGAAAGATTCGTTCTCCTATCAGAAAGCTGCATCCCAGTGCACAACTTCCCAACGGTGTACGAATACCTCATAAACTCTCAGCACAGTTTCGTCGAATCTTACGACGACCCTTCTCGCTATGGAAGAGGTCGTTACAGCAGAAGAATGCTGCCTTACGTCAGCCTTCGAGAGTGGAGAAAAGGGTCTCAGTGGTTCGAAATGCATCGAGCCTTAGCTGTCAAGATTATTGCGGACACTGATTATTACACGCTGTTCAAGAGATACTGTAGGCCCTCTTGTTATCCCGACGAGCACTATATTCCTACGTATTTGAACAAGTTTTACGGTTCGTTGAACTCGAATAGGACGGTGACTTACGTCGACTGGTCTGTGGTCGCACCTCACCCGGCGAGCTTTACCGAGGCGAATTCTACGGTGGGTATGATTGAGTCTATTAGGAATAATGGGACTTTGTGTTCTTATAACTCTGAGAGGACTGAGGTTTGCTACCTCTTTGCGAGGAAGTTTGAGCCAAGTGCTCTCAGCTCTTTGTTGAGTATGAGCTCGCAAGTCATGGGATATTGAAAGCTTTTTTATTTGCTCTCTTTTTCTTTTTTTCTTTTTTTGCTGCGCTAGTTCTTGTGATGTAGCTTTGTAGATTTTTTTGTTCATCTTATTATTTTACAATCGAAAATTTCTTGAAGATTTTGTGTTCGACTTTTTTTTGTTCTGTTGGCGACAAAAGTTGAAGAACAAAACTGCAGTAGATTTTAGAAAAACACCTATGATAGGATTACATGAATTCGTGATTTATTTAAACCTATAAAGCAAACACTTAAATATGTCCTAAACCAACGTTTAAAATAGCTATCCACAAACCAAACCTTGAGCTCTTATTCCTCTTCATTCGTTTCTATAAAAATATAAACCCTGAAAATACAAAAACAGTACACGGCTTGTTTAGGTACACAGGGAATTCCTTATTACTATCTAATACTCGCATTCGATCAAAACTCAAATTAGCAGTTAGCACAACTCACAACGCCCACCCGTACCCGACCCGACCCGAGTATTCAGCAAACCTACGACCGACCACCCAGGACGGCGACTCTTCACTATTATCACTTTCAGCTGCGAAGACCCTAAAACCCTGAAAATCGATGGCGTGTACCTGCTCGCAAACCTTCGCAACTGCGCTTCACGATAAAAGCTCTATATTCTTCAGTGGTAAAGACTGTTTCTTCACTTCTTCGCCGAAGATATTCAAACCCTTGCGGCCTAAGGCGAAGCCCGCCGATTGGAACTTCATTAGAGTTCGTCGTGGGAAGAATCAGGCGTTGTTTGTCCCTGCTTTTAAATGCAGGGCTTCGATTAATGGGGTCTCCTCTGATTCAGGTGCAATTCGCTTTACTCTCTGTTTCTGTCCTCTATGTGTTTGTTGTTTTGCCCAACTGCCAAAAATTGTAATTCTCCAATGTATCTTTTTTGGTTGCGAATTTTGCCGGGCTCAATGTTATTGATTCAATCTACTTTCTGGGTTCTATCCTGACACTTCTTCTGAACCATGAACAATTGAAAAAGGATCGATTGTGCCCCCTTTTTATACCACTTTCGTAACTTTGCTTTTCCATGTAATAATAATATCTTCCTATAGCAGAAAAAGTAAACGTATTGGTTATTGGTGGCGGTGGAAGAGAGCACGCCCTTTGCTACGCACTAAAGCGATCTCCTTCGTGTGAAACCGTCTTCTGTGCCCCGGGAAATCCTGGAATTTCATGTTCAGGTGACGCCACTTGCGTCGAGGACGTAAACATCTCAGACAGCTCATCTGTGATTTCCTTTTGCCTTAACCAAAATATAGGGCTGGTCATCATCGGGCCAGAGGCTCCCCTCGTCGCCGGGCTTTCTAATGATCTCGTCAAGGCTGGGATCTTAACCTTCGGCCCGTCCAAAGAAGCAGCTGCTTTAGAAGGTTCCAAGGATTTCATGAAACGGTTGTGCGACAAATACAACATCCCAACTGCGAAGGTAATGGAAGTAGGTTCTTTTTCTTTAGATGGTTTCATTTTCTTACATGTCTGTTCTGATTCTTGATTGGATTTTTCCTCAGTATAGAACGTTCACCGACCCTTCATCTGCAAAATCTTACATCGAAGAGCAAGGCGCTCCAATCGTAATAAAAGCAGATGGATTAGCTGCTGGAAAAGGAGTCATAGTTGCAATGACTCTAAAAGAAGCTTACGAAGCAGTCGATTCAATGCTAGTCCAAAACATCCTAGGATCTTCGGGCCATAGAGTTGTAATAGAAGAGTTCTTAGAAGGAGAAGAAGCATCGTTCTTCGCCATAGTAGACGGTGAAAATGCCCTCCCATTAGAATCCGCCCAGGACCACAAGAGGGTAGGGGACGGGGACGTGGGGCCCAACACGGGTGGTATGGGGGCTTATTCTCCCGCCCCTGTCTTGACAAGACAACTGCAGGAAGTTGTAATGAGATCGATAATTCTGCCCACGGTGAAGGGTATGGCTGAAGAGGGTTGTAAGTTTGTCGGCGTTTTGTACGCTGGGCTGATGATAGAGAAGAAGTCTGGCTTGCCCAAGCTGATAGAGTACAACGTTCGTTTTGGAGATCCCGAGTGCCAGGTGAGTATCGTCGTTCTTACATACTTTTGGTTTTTTTTTCTTTTTTTTTTTGCGGTAGAATGTTGGTGTTAGAGTGTTGTTGTGCCCGAATGGTGCAATGATGTTTGATCTTCCACCGATAAATTTAGGGTTAGTTTTTTTTTGGTTCAGTAATTTAGGGGGGTGACAATATATGGACAACGATTTTAGCGGGTGACATTGTATGTGTATAACTTTGAAAATCTAGCAATTTAGGGGATATTATATGCCGGAATTTTAGGGTTTTAGCTTATAATCTTGGGCTCTGACAGATTCAGGAGGTGAGTACGTACAATAACTTTCACAATAAGCAGTTTTGGGTACAAAATCTATGGTTCCGGCGTATAATGTCCCTAAATTGCTTCATTTTGAAAGTTATCGTCTGCATAATTCCACTCGCTAAATTCTCTATTCATATAACGCCACTCCACCTAAATTACATGTCTGGAAAATATTAACCCATATTTTGACACGATGTTTTGCGCTTTTGGCAAAATTTATAATATAATTTATTATAGGAGACATAAACATAAGATAAAGTCATACATTTCACCAGATGCTATTGCCCTTTTTTTCTTGCACAACATTCATATCTTCATTTTTCCAGGTTTTGATGGTTCGTTTAGAATCAGATTTAGCTCAGATCTTACTAGCGGCTTGCAAGGGAGAACTGAGCACAGACAACACATCGCTCAGTTGGTCTAAAGGCTCAGCCATGGTTGTCGTAATTGCGAGCAAAGGCTACCCTGGAAACTACGAAAAGGGTTCGATCATTAGAAACCTCGAAAAAGCCGAACTAATTGCAGAAGATGTTAAGATATTCCACGCTGGCACTGCTTTGGACACGAATGGCGATTTTATTGCGACGGGCGGGCGAGTCCTCGGCGTGACTGCAAAGGGAAGGGATCTCAAAGATGCGAGAGATAGGGCTTATCGGGCTGTCGGGGAAATAAATTGGCCCGATGGGTTTTATCGAAGGGATATTGGTTGGAGGGCTCTGAGAAAGGAGCAGTATGTTGAAGAAGGCTGTGATTGATAATGGGATTGAAAATGTTTTTGCTTCCTTTTCTTTTTCTTTCTTTCTTTTTCTTGGTAGAAAGTGAGTCAATGGTGTTTTGGAGTGTATTTTATTTTATTTTTATTATGTTATGGGACGATTCTTCGGCGGGACTAATCATGTTAGTTCATGACATATGCCTATTTTATCTTTACCTTACTAGTTGAGTATAATTCAAACTCAACTAAATTTTTTTTTGGGTGTGGATTTTTTTATGATGTGTCGAAAATGTAAACGATATATTAGAGTGTGCCAATATGGGTTTGAGTTAATATTAGGAGGTTACATGTAAAAGTTGAGTTGGGTGATACTTAAAAGTGGTAAAAGAAGTCTTGATCAAAGCAGTCATATCAACGCACTGCCAACTTTTGTAATGTCATGGTTCAAGCTTTTCAGCCAACATCTGCAAGATGATAGTGAGAGATACCTCAAACTTTTTGTGGGGCTCAAAAAGGTGATGATTGTGGTTTGAAGATTCATTGGAATTATTGTCCTAACGGAACTAACAACAACTTCCTTCGATGGAGATTGGACAAGTACGAAAAATAGTCTTTCCGAAAAAACAATAAAATGGATAAGACAAAGTCTATTTCTTTATTTTTCATCAGACGAAAGCTTGATGTCTCATTAATAAAAAGTAGGGACGATTTGAATTCAGACCCCATTTGAAGTTTTACATAGAATTAAGGACCATGTCAGAAAAAATTTAATTTGAAGGACCCATTTCAGAATTTTAGTTAGAATTAAGGTTATTGGACGAAAATACCCTCATAAAAGAATAGTTATGAAGTGGTATCCAGCGCGCATGAAGTGGTATCCAACGCAATATAACAGGAAGTGGTACTGTAGATCCATGAAGTGGTACTGTAGACCCATGAAGTGGTACGGATGAACAGTGAAGTGGTACTGTAGACCCATGAAGTGGTACGTGTGAACAGTGAAGTGGTACTGTAGACCCATGAAGTGGTACTGGTGAACAGTGAAGTGGTACAAACATTGGTAGACCCATGAAGTGGTACTGTTGACCAGAGAAGAACTGGTACGAGAGACACATGAAGTGGTACTGTTGACACAGAGAAGTGGTACAGCATTTTGTAGACCCATGAAGTGGTATTGTTGAACGGAGAAGTGGTACAGAAGAATTCTTATGTGTTTCTTGTGCAAATATTTACCTGATTTCTGCAGAAACACTAAAGAATTCTGCTATACCACTTCTCCGTTCAACAATACCACTTCATGGGTCTACAAAATGCTGTACCACTTCTCTGTGTCAACAGTACCACTTCATGTGTCTCTCGTACCAGTTCTTCTCTGGTCAACAGTACCACTTCATGGGTCTACAAATGTTTGTACCACTTCACTGTGCACCAGTACCACTTCACTGTGCACCAGTACCACTTCATGGGTCTACAGTACCACTTCACTGTTCACACGTACCACTTCATGGGTCTACAGTACCACTTCACTATTCACCCGTACCACTTCATGGGTCTACAGTACCACTTCATGTACAGTCTATACCACTTCTTCATGGTTGAAGAAGGCGATGGCAACTCTGTGTAATTTCCGCAACAGACAGGGGCAAATGCGTCATTTTTTTCAAAATTGGTCCTTAACTTTAAAACCAAACTTCAAATAGATCCATAACCCTATTTTAAACATCATTGGGTCCTAAATCCTAACTAAACTATCGAAACTATACCTGAAATCTAATTAACCGTAAAAAGTAATTCATTAATAAAAAGTATTACAGTGGCTAAACAGCAAAAGTTCCTTTGGTGACATGAATCGACATAAAGGAACAAAGGCTCATACCAACTAACATTATCCAAAGCTCAAGTCAAGGTTGAAAACCGAAATCGTGAACCTATTCACACAAACCGCATCTAAAACTATGAACTTCTATCATAAGTTGGATTTAAAACTCCCCAAGAATTACGGCTATTAAAACTGTTGGATTTTATTAAGATAAATGGGCTTTGGGCCCAAATGGGTTTTAACCCATTAATAAAATCCGTTTTGGTTTTTATTAAATTGGGAAGCCATCGAATGTCGAAACGAGAAATCGTTGAAAGATTACGAATCTATGTTTCACGGGGAATCTAACGAATATTAATACACTCAAAACCGATATCGGGTGAATGAGAAATTAATTTTCGAAGTTGGCCCAATAATCATTAAAATGGTTGGTAGTGTTTAAGTGGGGAATCAAGTGTCCCACATTGGTTAGACACTAAGAAAATATTCACTATATATATAAAAACCCATGTGGGTTTATTCAAAAGGGCTTGCCATGTGTATAGCTTAAATGGGCTTGTGGGCTTAAGTGGGTTTAAGTGGGCTTGAGAAACTTGGGTGAGTTTTGGCCCAAATAACAGCCCGGTGCGAGTCGGTGCCTCGCACCGACGAGCACCGAGCACCGAGCCCGTGCCCGAGGCCGAGGCCGAGGCCGAGGCCGAGGCCGAGCCGTGCCAAAGTGCGCAATGGGCGCTTTGAGGCGCGCACTTCGCACGACGCATCGGAGCGAGGAGCTACTTAAATTTTTCCTCCGGTAGGCGGCGACGACGCCTGAGATTCGGGCTGTTGGCCCGAGAATCGGGCCTGTCGCGGGCCGGTAAATAAACCGACAGTCCAATAGATGCAAAATGTTGCAATATAGTCCCTGAAAAATTACAGAAGCAGCCTAGCAAGTTCTCGAATTTGCGGAGAGGTCCCTGCGACATAAAATCTATAAATAGGCCCCCATTGAGATGGAAAATTTAATTCAAAAAAAACCACTCATATTTAAATAATTCACTCCCACTCCCTAAAATCCCGAAGCAAGAAATAACTCGGTTTCGAGTACAATTCGCCAGAAATTCTAGTCGTTGTGCTGCGATTATGAATTAAGAAAAAGGTCGTTGTATCTTGGGGACGATCGCTGCTAACCGAAGGGCGATTTCGTCTTACGGACAGTGTGTCCAACACACGCCTCGACTACGTCAACTGTTATGGATAGTCTTCATCAACTCCAGGCGTATTTATTCTTCATGTTGTGTATAATAGTTATCACATATGCCCTCATCATTATCTGGGTATTGGCGAACTGCACCTGCGTTTGAAGAACACTCCATCTTCCGACTATCTACTGCCGAAGTTTATCTATTGCCAAAACTCTCTGCAGCCGACCAGACGCAACCACAGAAACAACAATCGTAAGACGAAATTTATTGTTCGTGATTTGATCGATGGCAACCAACGCAGCAACGATCCCTACCGGCAACCATGTCGAACGTCCTGCCAAATTCAACGGGACGGAGTTCAAACGCTGGCAACAAAAGATGATGTTCTATCTCACTACTCTCCACCTCGTTCGATTTCTGAAAGAAACTGCCCCTTCGGTGACTGAAGTCGCTCCACCAGCTGAGGGTGAAAACCCGAACGAGGCAGGCTATGCTGCTCGTGTCGCTCAATCTGAGCAAGAAGGGGCTGCGTTAGACGCATGAAATCATAATGATTTCATGTGCCGCAATTATATTCTGAATGCCCTCGACGATTCCCTATACAACGTCTATGCAGTGGCTACGACTGCGAAAGAGTTGTGGGATTCGTTGGATAAGAAGTATAAGACCGACGATGCCGGACTAAAGAAGTTCATCGTCGGCAAATTCCTGGATTATAAGATGACCGACTCTAAGCCGGTGCTGGACCAAGTCCGTGATCTGCAGCTGATTATTCACGATATTCATGCTGAAAATATGCAGATCAGCGAAACCTTCCAGGTAGCTGCGATTATCGAGAAGTTGCCGCCTCTGTGGAAGGATTTCAAGAATTACCTCAAGCACAAACGAAAGGAGATGGGACTTGAGGACCTGATTGTGCGGCTTCGGATCGAGGAAGATAACCGAAAGAGCGAAGCCAAGAACAAGAGGGGCGGTATGGAGGCGGGAGCCAACTTGGCCGAGCCGAGCTATGGAAACAAGCGCAAAAGGCCAGGTCCGCCGCAAAAGAAGCAAGACCAGAATTCCAAAAGAATTAAGGGCAACTGTTATAACTGCGATAAACCAGCGCATATGGCCAAGGATTGTCGTAAAAAGAAGAGAGTTAATAATACTCGGGCGCATCTCACTGAAGAGAAGCAGCCGGCGAAAGACATGTCGGAGCTAGACTTGACTGCCGTCGTGTACGAGGCAAACGTCGTGGAAAATCCGAACTACTGGTACAACGACAGCGGAGCAACGCGCCACATCTGCTCCGACAAAGAAATGTTCTCCACTTACACGCCTATTTCGGGTAGGACACTATATATGGGGAATGCGGCAACGTCCAACATCGTAGGATTGGGACGGGTGGTGCTGAAGATGACCTCAGGCAAGGAAGTAACGCTTGTGGACGTGCTGCATGTTCCAGACATCCGCAAGAATTTGGTGTCCGGCGCTCTGCTCAGTAACGCTGGATTTAGACAAGTGTTTGAAGCTGGAAAATATGTACTGACCAAAAATGGTCATTTTATTGGCAAAGGTTACCTCGAGAAGGGCCTTTTTAAGTTATCTGTAATGCCTGTAAAACGCGATATTAAGATCGCTGATAATAATAAAGCCAGTTCTTCTTACTTGGTTGAGTTGTCTAATTTATGGCATGGTAGATTATGACACGTGAGTTTGAACAAACTGAAAAAGTTAATAAGTTTAAACTTACTTCCACAAATGGAAATTGATTCACAACATAAGTGTGAAATCTGCGTAGAAGCAAAAATGGCCAAGGCACCATTTTTCTCTGTCGAAAGAAATAGTTCACCTCTAGAATTGATCCATACTGATATATGCGATCTGAAATTCGTGCAAACAAGAGGTGGAAAGAAATACTTCATAACATTTATCGACGATTGCACGAAGTACTGTCACGTGTATCTTTTAAGTGGTAAAGACGAAGCTCTTGATACCTTCAAAAGATATAAGAATGAAGTTGAGAATCAACTTAACTCTAAGATCAAAATAATAAGAAGTGATAGAGGAGGAGAATACGTGGCACCGTTTGTGGAATTTTGCCGAGAACATGGTATTATTCATCAGACGACAGCGCCATATTCACCTCAATCAAATGGCGTTGCTGAACGAAAAAATAGAACTCTTAAGGAGATGATGAATGCGATGTTAATCAGTTCAGGGCTACCTCAGAATTTGTGGGGGGAAGCCATACTGTCATCAAATCGCATTCTAAATATGTTGCCACACAAGAAACGGGATAAAACACCGTACGAATTGTGGAAAGGTAGACAACCTTCCTACGGATATCTTAAAGTGTGGGGGTGTTTAGCAAAGGTCGAAGTACCTAAACCAAAACAGGTCAAGATAGGACCGAAAACGGTTGACTGCATTTTCATTGGATATGCAGAAAATAGTAATGCATACAGATTTCTGGTGCATAAGTCCGAAATTCCCGACATGAATTCTGGGATGATTATTGAATCAAGAAATGCTGTTTTCTTTGAGAACATCTTTCCAACGAAGGAAAGAAATGAAATAAGTTGTAAAAGAAATTATGAAGCCATTGAAGTTTCGCCTCCAGAAGTTGAGAAACCACGGCAAAGTAAGCGTAAAAAAGTGGCCAAATCATTTGGGCCTGATTTCCTAACATTTATGTTAGACGACGAACCTAGGACAGTGCAAGAAGCTCTGTCGACTCCAGAAGCTCCGTTCTGGAAAGAAGCTGTAAACAGTGAAATTGAATCCATCATGCAGAATCACACTTGGGAGTTAGTAGATCTCCCTAAGGGGTGTAAACCTTTAGGATGCAAGTGGGTCCTTAAAAGGAAATATAAAACCTATGGATCAATTGAAAAATATAAGGCTCGTTTAGTAGCCAAGGGATATTCCCAAAAGGAAGGATATGATTTCTTCGATACCTATTCGCCCGTGACGAGAATTACGTCAATACGGGTTCTATTTGCTATTGCAGCATTGCATGATCTCGAGGTACATCAAATGGATGTAAAAACGGCATTCCTAAATGGAGACCTTGAAGAAGAAATCTACATGGATCAGCCTGAAGGGTTTGTAATACCTGGACAGGAAAACAAAGTGTGCCGACTCGTGAAGTCGCTTTACGGGCTTAAACAAGCACCGAAACAATGGCACCAAAAATTCGATATGACTATGTTATCAATGGATTCAAAATCAATGAGTGTGACAAATGTGTTTACATTAAGGGTACACCAGATGAATTTGTGATTGTCTGTCTTTATGTAGACGACATGTTAATCACGGGAAGCAATCAGAAAATGATTGTAAACACGAAAACTATGTTGAAAAATCATTTCGATATGAAGGATATGGGTTTGGCAAAAGTCATACTAGGGATAAACGTCTTTAAGGCGTCCGAAGGAATTGTGTTGACACAATCTCATTATGTTGAGAACGTGTTAAAGAAATTTAATGCCTTCGATGATCCTCCGGCTAAGACTCCTGTAGATATAAATCTACATTTGGCTAAAAACAGAGGAGAACCCATATCACAACATGAATATGCTCGAGTGATTGGCAGTATAATGTATTTATCGAACTGCACTAGACCTGATATAGCATATTCAATAAGTAAACTCAGCAGGTTTACGAGTAATCCTGGGAGTAATCATTGGATAGCCTTGAGAAGGGTGCTGAGATATCTGAAGCACACTATTAATCATGGCATACTCTATACGAGGTATCCAGCAGTTCTTGAAGGATACTGCGATGCTAACTGGATATCTGACAGCAAAGACTCCAAATCCACGAGTGGTTATGTATTTACCATCGGTGGTGGAGCAATCTCTTGGAAATCCTCAAAACAAACGTGCATAGCTCGATCTACGATGGAATCGGAGTTTATTGCACTAGACAAAGCCGGTGAAGAAGCAGAATGGCTTCGGAATTTTTTGGAGGACATTCCTTGTTGGAATAAGCCTGTACCGCCTATTATGATACATTGCGACAGTATGGCCGCAATTGGTAGGGCACAGAATAGTATGTATAACGGAAAGTCTCGACACATTCGTCGAAGACATAATACCGTACGACAACTGATCTCTAGTGGAATAATCTCTATTGACTATGTGAAGTCTAAAGAGAATATAGCAGATCCTTTGACGAAAGGCATTGCTAGAGATCAGCACTATAACGCAGTAAGGGGAATGGGCTTAAAAACCACACATCCAAGAACAAGCTCGGTGGTAACTCAACCATGATGAGTGGAGATCCCACAAACTTGGTTCAATGAGACAACTAAGCTGAGTGTAGTTCAGTAGCTTACTTGGAATTTTTCTAAGAAGCTCATTCTCATAAGCTGCCCAAGTAATTACCGATGTCGTGGGGTAAAGGGTAAGCAATTTTGCTTTTAATGATGGCTATACCTGTTGGTGGAGTATTTCGGGATACTCTAGGATTAAGTCCTAATAGTCGATCACCTATATAAGTGAGAAGTGGGGCCGCTTCAATGCAACACTTATGAATCCAAGATATGGTCCAAGGCCGAAATGGACACAACGTGAGAATCGAAAGAAATAAAATTCGTCACTGTGTGTAAGCTGTTGTCTTAATTTACACAAAAGCTGTCAGTTCAAGACATCATGTTCACTGAACAGCGAGTAAATTCGATTGCGTTTCACTATGGAAGGTTCAAAGCCACAAGCTACCTATCCCGATGCAGTGACGAGTTGTCGAGTTTTTCTTGCGAGAGTCAGCATGCATAGCATTTGCATTAATTTCCATTCATGTGGGGGATTGTTGGATTTTATTAAGATAAATGGGCTTTGGGCCCAAATGGGTATTAACCCATTAATAAAATCCGTTTTGGTTTTTATTAAATTGGGAAGCCATCGAATGTCGAAACGATAAATCGTTGAAAGATTACGAATCTATGTTTCACGGGGAATCTAACGAATATTAATACACTCAAAACCGATATCGGGTGAATGAGAAATTAATTTTCGAAGTTGGCCCAATAATCATTAAAATGGTTGGTAGTGTTTAAGTGGGGAATCAAGTGTCCCACATTGGTTAGACACTAAGAAAATCTTCACTATATATATAGAAACCCATGTGGGTTTATTCAAAAGGGCTTGCCATGTGTATAGCTTAAATGGGCTTGTGGGCTTAAGTGGGTTTAAGTGGCTTGAGAAACTTGGGTGAGTTTTGGCCCAAATAACAGCCCGGTGCGAGTCGGTGCCTCGCACCGACTCGCACCGAGCACCGAGCCCGTGCCCGTGCCCGTGGCCGAGGCCGAGCCGAGCCGAGCCGTGTCGTGCCGTGCCAAAGTGCGCAATGGGCGCTTTGAGGCGCGCACTTTGCACTTCGCACGACGCATCGGAGCGAGGAGCATTGAGGAGCTACTTAAATTTTTCCTCCGGTAGGCGGCGACGGCGACGGTGCCGGTGACATGGCATTCGAGGTGAGGATGATTGGGCAGCCCAGATGTGATGGCTTGATCCATTTGATCAATTGGGCTGAAGTGGGTTGTTGGGCTAATTCGGCCCAACTCAAGGAAGTGTCGGTCGGCCCAACTAGAGGCGTCGGTAGCCGCCTCGGGCCGTCGGTCGGAGAATCGGGCCGCCGCCGGTGGGACACGCCTGAGATTCGGGCTGTTGGCCCGAGAATCGGGCCTGTCGCGGGCCGGTAAATAAACCGACAGTCCAATAGATGCAAAATGTTGCAATATAGTCCCTGGAAAATTACAGAAGCAGCCTAGCAAGTTCTCGAATTTGCGGAGAGGTCCCTGCGACATAAAATCTATAAATAGGCCCCCATTGAGATGGAAAATTTAATTCAAAAAAAACCACTCATATTTAAATAATTCACTCCCACTCCCTAAAATCCCGAAGCAAGAAATAACTCGGTTTCGAGTACAATTCGCCAGAAATTCTAGTCGTTGTGCTGCGATTATGAATTAAGAAAAAGGTCGTTGTATCTTGGGGACGATCGCTGCTAACCGAAAGCACTGGTATCGGGGCGATTTCGTCTTACGGACAGTGTGTCCAACACACGCCTCGACTACGTCAACTGTTATGGATAGTCTTCATCAACTCCAGGCGTATTTATTCTTCATGTTGTGTATAATAGTTATCACATATGCCCTCATCATTATCTGGGTATTGGCGAACTGCACCTGCGTTTGAAGAACACTCCATCTTCCGACTATCTACTGCCGAAGTTTATCTATTGCCAAAACTCTCTGCAGCCGACCAGACGCAACCACAGAAACAACAAAAACCACTTATGTGAAATACAAATCTTTAGTCGACGGTCAAGGGATGCAACAGCAGAATAGGCATGTCTTCGATTTATTGAAGGTACAAAAGTTACCCAAATCTTCGACTTAAAAACGGTCGGGGGGATGCATGGACAGACAAGAGCAAGCAACCATAAAGAACTCCTCATTCCTCTCTATCAAATCGCACGAAAACCAACACATTTGACTCTCCCAACTGCTCGTGTACTTCCCTCAACATCACCAGCCCAAAAATCCAACCCGAATAAACGAGTTCAAGTCCATGCTCCCCAACACCTCACCAGGACAGGACCTTGTGTATGCTTCAATTAAGAACCTGCGAAACTCTCTGAGCCCCACCCGCTGCCAATGTGACCAAGGTAGTGGCGAAAGCCAGCCAAACGACCATGGCGGGGAGGAAGTAGCCGACAGCTTTAGTGGCGCGTAGAGCTGTCAAGATGGGCCAAGCCCGTACGGTTGGCCCGCCCCACCGTTAATAATAGGTGGGTTGGGTTGATAGATTTAAGGCCCGTCTAAAGGTGGGTCTACTCAGCCCGTTTGAGTTGCGGGCTGAGGCGGGTTGGGCCCGCTAATTTAACTAATATTTAAGATCTAATAGTATTAATGGTTAATAATATATATATTTTGAATAGATGGTTAATAATATATAATTTTTGAAGTAGATGGTTAATAATATATTTTTTGGCGGGTTGGCCCGCTAGCCCGCCACGAGGCGGGGCGGACTACTAGTTTAGTAGCCCGCCCGTCCCGCTTAATGGCGGGTTGAGCGGGGCGGGACGGGTTGGGGCCGGCCGGCCCGTTTGACAGCTCTAGTGGCGCGTGGGTCCAGGAAGTTGTATGTTTGTACATCATAGAAGTGGAAGTCCCAAAAGAGTAACTAAAAGCCATGAAAATGCCAAAAAAAATTAAAAAAAACCCCAAAGTGGGGGCGAGAAACTCACAAGAAGGAAGCGACCCCCTAACGGATAAAATCATCTGTTCCACTTTTTGTATTTCACTCTATAAATAACGATTTCATCCAAATAGAGGGGATGGTGGAGTAGCTAGGGATAACAACCGACAAAATCTACTTCAAACTACCCAAAAATCACGGTGGTTATGAGTTTGAACAAAGCAATTTTTGAATTTCCTTCAATTACTATGTCAATTTAATTGGGACATATCTATTTGAGGAATTCTATGGTGCTCATGCTCACCTTATATGAGCACCTTACGGCAACATCGAAATATGCCCACGTAATCACATAAGGTGAGCACCATAAAATTCCTTTATTTTATATTAAGCGTATGTATATATTTATTAACCTTTGACATATTTCCGTTCAATCGTATACGCGATTGATAATAGTCCTTGCGGGTCGTTGAAAATGTTCCATCACCCAAAAACGTAATTTATGTGGTTTGAACTGGTGAAGGAAAGATAGACCACTCGACTCAATCAATACAACGCCATCCTTACTTATGTCATAGAAATGAGAAATTAGGTATTTAAAAAAAAAAAAAAAAAAGGAAGTATGATATTAACAAGTAATCACAGAGGTATTTACAAAAATTACGAAGTATATCCACATTCAAGAATCAAAAGGTGAGAATACACACACAAAAAACTACAGCAATCAATCAATCAGTCAAACCTCTGTGGAAACAAGGAAGAGTTGACGAGGCATCATCTCCATTACTTCCTCGGACTAGTCCAAAGTTGCCGCCGGGCTGATCCACAAATCACCCCATATTCTTCCCCCAAACCTTAAAACTTCATCTCAAATATCGTCAGTACGGCCATTGCCCCGCCGTCTCTTCCCGCCGCACCACGCCACCACCACCACCACCACCACAGTGGCTGCCGCCGACGCAACATCTGTTATTACCCACCGCGCGCTTCGACACCGCGTAGTAGTACTGAGACGCGGGGTCCACCTGGAACCTCACCCCCTCCGCCCGCCCCACCGACCTCGCCGGCGTCAGCCTATCTGTCTGGGGAGATTGAAACCCTACTAGCCCGCCGGCGTAGTGATTGTGGTACTGATTGGGATGAATATGTACATGCTGGTGATGACTGTTGTTGTTACTATTATTATTACCACCGCCGCCGAGGTTGTACACGCTGGGCGAGCTCAGCACGCGGTGGATATTCGCAGCCTCGGCGGCGCGGCTGTTGGGAGAGCTCGGAGAAGAACGAACTAGCTGTTGTTTTTGTTGCTGCTGTCTTTGTGGGGGCGGACGGAGGATTCCGTTTATCGCGTCGATGTAAAAGCGCTGCTGTTCGACGGCGGCGTGGGCGTCCGAGGTTGTCTGGTTTTTGGGGAAGAGAAAGGCACGGAGGCGCTGCTGCTGCTGGGCTACGCCGGCGGCGACTTCGCAGCGGTCGGCCTCGTCGAACATGTGGCGGAGGTCTTCGCCGGTTTTCACGGAGATTAAGGAGTCGAGGTCCTCCGTCGAGATTTGGTACTTTAGGGCCATTTCTCCGTCGATCGTCACCGTCAGCTTCTTCATCAGCTCTGCTGTGCAGAAATTAACGAAAACTAATAAATAAAACAATCGAAAAAATAAAATGGGGCCCAATTGCAGAGATTTATTTTTTTGAGGGACGACCTTGGAAAGAGATGTGTTTGGGAACGGAGATGACGCGGGTCTCGCCGCCGACGTACTTGAGCTGGCCGTCCGGCGGCCGTGGGAGGATTTTGCCGCCGTGACTGCACATGAATTTGACCCGATTTCTTGGTGAACCGGGTAAGGAATTCGGGGCTGACCCGTTCGTAGTTTTAATATGTACATTGTTGTCGTTGAATGATTGAGCACCGTCGGTGGACATCGTCTAGTGTTATGTATATAATAATATTACAATTGATTTCTTCTCACACAAATCTCATTTAGGAAAGAAGATAATAATAATGTTCTTCCCGTGAGAGAGGAACAAGACAAGAAACTATATTGGAAAAACAGAATATATGAAATAAATGAGGAGTAAGGGAAACGATGGAGAGGAGTATTTGTAGAGAAATATTGTTGTGGGGGAGGGAAAAATATGAACTTTTTTCGGTTGACGTTTCCTCCCTTACATGAATAAATAGCAGGGAATGGAATATTCCGTTCACACGAATAATATACTTTTGGCATAGCTCATAAAAGATTTCATAACATACGAATCCCATAAATATAAAGATAAACAAGTATCATCTGAAAGTCACAAGAAAATAAAATCCCAAGAACTGCAGAGAATTCCAAACTAAGTTCACAAGACAAATCAAATAGAAAAGCAAACAACGCAAAGTTAATTGAAACTCATAGATAATATCCTCAAGCCTTAAGGCGACCAAAGAACTTGGCCTTCTCCTCAGTTGTCTGAAAACGTCCGTGTCCAAACTTGGACGAAGTGTCGATAAACTTGAGCTTAATCTCCTCCAACGCAAGCCTCGAAGTCTGCTTCAACAAAGACTGCCTCAAAGTTACGACACGCTTCTTCGTCCCGACACAGCAGCCCTTTATCATTATATAGTCGTCCTTCACAATCCCATAGTGTGGAAACCCTCCCATTGGCGTAATATCCTTCTCAGTCCTAAAAATCCAACAAAAACAAACTTAGCGAGAAATGCCAATCAACAATAGTATAATGCATGCAAGCAATTGTTTATAAGTTGACGAACCTATCGAACTCAGTCACAGCAGAATGAGATTCTTGACCAGCTTTGCCCATCTTGTAGATCTTTTTGTTCATCTCCGTCCTATGATGGTAACCGTTCTGACCCGCCCTTGCAACTGTGAACGAAACCCTAGCGGGATGCCACGCGCCTATGCAAGCAACCTTTCGTAGTCCCCTGTGGGTCTTGCGGGGAAGGCGTGTGACCCCCCAACGAGTCACCACACCTTCGTATCCCTTACCTTTAGTTACACCAATGATGTCGATCATCTCGTCCTTTTGGAAAACTGCATCGATTGGTATCTGCTTCTCGAAGAAGCCGTATGCAAAGTCAACCTTTTGGGCCACGTTCCCACCGTTGACTTGTATCTCCATCAAGTGGGCTTTCTTTTGCTTAAGGCCTTTCATCTTACGGATCTGAAATGGGTACGATGTCTGATCTGATCAACTAGCGTTGTCAAGGTACTGAAGTTTTAATAAATTAATAAAAAGTACTTACCTGTGTGTGAGCCAAGACTCGAATCACGGTGCAGTACTTCTTCATTTTCTCCAGCTGAGCATGGATGTCTTTCTTGCCTTCTTCGCCGTCGAACTTCTTGGAGTACTTTGTAAAGGCCTTCTTCTTTGACTTGTACCAATTCTTGTAGAACCTCCTTCTTACCTCCTCGCTGAGGTGTTGAGCCCAGACGGTGTTTAGGCAACGTAGTCCGCGAGGTGTCTTGACGTATCCCACGACTCCAACCACGATCATTGGTGGTGTTTCGACGATAGTTACAGCCTCGCATGTCTCTTTCTTGTGGAGTTCTGCGGAGTATCATGGTACGAAAGAAATTCAGTTGTTCATTGACTAAGATGATTAAATCGATAAACAACTAAAAGTGGAACTTACTTGAGCCTGGCTTTTCAACCTCACGTACGATATGCGTCATCCCCGCTTTGTACCCAAGAAAGGCAGTTAACCTGCATGGCTTCGAAGGATCATCTTTGGGAAAGGCCTTCACTATAAATAACATAGGAGGAAAAATCATGTCAATGCGAGAAAATCGTGTCAATGACCATCTAAACTATAGATGAACGATGAAACATTAGAAAAGTGAGAATCATTCAGCAAAAAAAAAAACATGATATGATGAAAAACTAGCACAGAGTATTCTATAACCTGCATCAAGTGAATTAAGAACCTTAATTAATTTTCACAACGAATTGATATCAGCTTAAACTGAATGTTGGAATAAGCATGGGGTGTGTCCAGTCTTCAAAACTCATAAGACATATTAAAACTATAAACCTTTTCCCCTGTGGCGAGATGCCCTTTTTCTTGGAAGGAATCCCAGAGATCCATGTCTTGGGTGCTCAAACTTTCGGTGAGACATTATTTCTCAATTCAGTTAAATCTGCAAAACTTGAAACTTCAATAGAATTGCATTAAACGAACAAAGAATCAGAAAGAAGAAAAAAATCAACTTCTTCTCCCAAAAGCCCATGGTCAACGTACTGCTAAGAATACATGCATACTTGTTGGCATAGCATAAACTAAAACTGAAAATTTTAGTACGCTACAAATGCACTTATGTTATGAACGCCAAGTATATTATACCACCAGTCTAAAGCGCAGAAGGAAATGAAATGGTCCCAAACCAAAGGCCTATGGCTTACATCTGTGCCAATTCTCGGGCTCATTTGGTGTTCCTTTAACCCAAACATCCCAGAAAAATAAATTCTGTGATGTTGGAAGAAAACGAGCTCTTTTGAGACTCCAGCCTTGATTGAATATTTCTCAAATTGTTTTTGGGATTCCATTTCAAACCATCGCAGTTAGAATGATTGCAACCACCCACATAGTGTTCCACATATTCACGAAATATTTCTTAATCACCATGAGTAAAAAAGAAACAAAGCTGGCACGAGAAAAAAAAAAGAAACAAACTTGAACAACAAACAGCTCGCACAGCTGATAATTAAGGAAAACCAAGCTAAAGCATAGCAGATCGCAAACAAGCTAAAGCATAGCAGACAGCAAACAAGCTACAGCATAGCAGATCGCACGCAGAAAAATATGAGATCCAAAGACAAACAATGAATCTACACTACATCTGATCAGCAGAATAAACACCGATTGTACATCATGTAATCCACATATCGTAAAACTCACATACCTAACGCCACTATTAAGAAAAGCTGATGGAAATATTGGGTAGAGTAGATTATACCTCGAGAGGAGCCGTAGACAAATGCAGAAAGACGGTAATCGGCTGATGAAGAGTTCTACAGTCACATTTATATAAGGCTTTGCTGAACATCCAACGGCTGAGATTAGATATTCTCTTGCTTTGAGCCGTTGGATCACAAATACATTTGCCCTAATCCTCAAAGCTCGTGGGGTTTTGGGCTTTTTCTATTGGGTTAGGGTTTGTCATCGTTTATGGGCTCAACTCAATCACTTACAGCAATCCACGTGGAAACATTACAATATCTTCAATCATTTGCACAACTTTCACTAATTTTACAGTACACATGACATACATCTTGTTATTATAGTTTTTGGTACTGCTATTCAACAATTGTCTTCGTATGAGTTTGATCGATCAACTTGAGGAAAATATACAACATCAATTTCTTTATTATTAGTATAGTTAATTGTACTTAAACCAACATCTTTTATAGTCCATCCGCGTATTTACAAGAAATTTTAAATTATGGATTTCAATTGATTCACATATTGATTAGATAGATGAGATTGCATAAAGACGTATGAATAGAACGTACCGAACATGTGTCTTAATCACATTGGTCATTCATTGCTCTATCCTCATTTTTTATTTGCGTCTATTTCATAATTTGCCCTTTTTTCTCTTTTAACCAATCATCAAAACTTATAAAATCTCCTTAGTCTAAACTAGAATTATGAATATTATCTTAGAATTAATCGAGCTGTCTTCATGGATCGATACTAGGGCTGGGGAAATATACCGAAATACCGTCCTTGTCATATCGAAACGTACCGAAAATATCGAAAAGTTTGGTATACCGAAGTTTTTGGTAAAGTATGATACCGTACCGAAAATATTCGGTACGGTAATGGTATGAAAATTTTAAAAATTAGGTATACCGATTATACCGAAATACTGAAATACTAAAATTTTTAATATTCTATATATATATATACACACCTACATATATTATATTATTTCAAAAAAATATAAAATGGATAAAAATATTATAAGGATCTTCATAAATTTATTTAAATTATTAACTATACCCAACTTTCTAAGATTATTGAAAGCGTGAAGATGCAATGTAATTACGTTTTGTTAATCTTCACTAATTTTTTAAGTAGCCGTTTCGTTTTAATTAATCTGTATATAAAGTTGTCTTTTGTGGTTATGTAAAGTTCTTTGTCTTACTAAGGAGGCTGACTAAAATATGTAAATTATTTAAGGTTATTTTATGAATTAAAAATCTTTTTATTTTGGAAATTTTGGTATTAATAATCCATCTTATTGGAGCCTAAGGAGTTTGAATTGACTAAAAATTCGAAAACAACGAATTGACGAGTTACGAGACACGCATGGTAAAAACCCTCCGTGTGAATGGGTATAGAAGGTATGATACCGACACCATACCGAAATTTCGGTATGATACCGTATCGAAATTTAAGGTATACCGAAATTTTGGTATGGTATTGGTATGATTTTTATCGATACCGAAATTTCGGTACGGTATACGGTATCACAGTTTTGGTACGGTATACCATGCCGAACCACCTCTAATCGATACTCGAACTTCGTACGTTTTACTACTTGCACGACCTAGTACGCTTGCTAGTATTGAGCGTGTCATATATAGAGTTTGAACAGTGTGGTCATACTCAAAGCATTTCCTCTATATCTTCCTCTACATGATTATAATCTTTAATAGAACTTATTTACATATTTTATTATAATATAATCGATTGTAAATTAATAGATTTGTTAATATAAATAAATAATATAGGTTATTATGCAATTATACAAAATATTGCAATATAATTTTAAATGCTAAAATAGCCGGCCTCTTAATAAATTTTAAGTACCCAACACCATCCTTTAACTAAAAAAATTATTGGAAATAAGAACCAAATAGAACTAATTTTAAAGTTGTCAATGGCAATTTTTGAAAGTTTAGATAAGTTAGTGGGTATAGTTGTACTTGACCAACTTTCACCAACTTTTCTATGGTGACATCGTCAATGTCTTCATCTCACTAGTATTTTTGCCACACCCTACGTGCGTAATAAAGTTAATTATGAGGTTATAGAAGGTCACTACAAAAAAAACTTGTTTTAGCGACTACGGTTAGCGACTACACCAACTGTAGTCGCGATAATAAACATATACCAACTACAGTAATTAACTAGCGACTAATAACTTGTAGTCGCAAATAGCGACCACAGAATTAGTCGCTGATTCTCCCTATGTAGTCGCTAGATTTAATGTCCGCCAAAATTTTTCGGCTAAATAAATTTGCCGACTACATTTGTTACTGTAGCGACTAAAATTGTAGTCGGTACAACTAAAACCCTAATAAAATTCCTCCTCTTCAATCAATGGGTCTTTTTAAAAAATAGCCTTTGACGCGGTCAAGTTTAAAAAAATAGCACTCTTGACTTTTTTTTTGGTCAATAGCACTCTTTTTAATTAACACTTAATCATCTTCTCGTAATCCCTTATTATTAATAAAAAAAGAAAAACAAAAATAAAATACAACGCCTGAAATGAATTAAAAGCTGCACCTCCATTAGCAGAAAGCTTTCATTCCACTCACCCAATTATTCTCCTTCTTCTTCGTACACGTTATATGTTAGATGCCCGACTTCCGACGCATGGAATTTTTGCGACTCGGTGAAATTCTCGCGTATGATCGACTCCACCTTCGGCGTAAAGCTAGTCATGTTCGCGGCGATTGAAGCTTCGGCAGTTCGCCGATGCTTACTGAACCATGATGATGTTAGTCGTTGAATCGAGCCCAACAGTCCAATTATTGGAAGCTCTCTGTCCTTGCGTAGAGCTGCATTTATAGACTCGGATCCATTGGTCGTCATTATGTTGTATCTTGATCTAGGGCAATATGCTCGCGTCCACGTTTCCTTTGGGACTTCGTCAAGATATTTAGCCACGTCCGCATATTTTGGTGAAAACTGCTTAAAATGACAGTCGCACTCGCTCTTTGTGTAGGCAGTAGCGACACGCCAAAAAATCGGGCAAGCACCTTTCTTCTTCATTTTCGTCTTCACGTTTTGTTGAAGGTGCCACGCACAGAAACCATGAAACGCGTTCGGGAAAACGGCCGGAACTGCATTCTTTATTCCAGGGTTCCGATCAGAAATTATTACGAGATCGTCGCCATCCGCAACAAAACGTCTTAATCTCGAGAGAAACCACGTCCATGACTCGGTTCCCTCCGAACCGTCGGCAAGACCCCATGCTAAAGGATATTGATGGTAATCGCCATCTTGCGCAGTGGCAATCATCAGGATACCCTTATACTTCCCCTTCAAAAAAGTGGCGTCGATAGAAACGACCTTCCTCATGAACGTAAAGCCTCTGACGCATGCGCCGTATGCCAAGAACATGTACTTGAACCGATTTTCTTCGTCCATCTCCCAATCAGTGATGCTGCCCTCGTTGGCTTGCCTCACCGCATCTAAGTAAGCCGGCAGTAAACCGTAGCAAGCGTCCCTGTTGCCAACTAGTTCGTCGGTCGCTATTTGTTTTCCTCTCCAAGCCTTGTAGTATGAAACTTCTACTCCCCTGCTCTGCATCATCGATTGTATGGAACTGGGAGCGGGGATGTCTTTAGGAGCCCTGAAATTTTCCAACAACGTGCTCGATACGAGCGACGAACTTCCCTGGCGATGTCTACGTCGTCGATGAGACACGCCGCACGTGTGCGTGTTGACGTACTTTCGGATTGAGAAAAAGGGGGAGTCCTTGTCCTGTGCAGCTCGTACTCGCCATTCGCAGTTCTCCTTCGCACATTTCACTACGTACAGGGTTTTGTTTGACCTATCCAGTTGGATTTCGAAGCATGCAGCGACAGCGATTTTAGCGATTTCGTCCTTCAATTCTTTCTTGCTACGAAATTCTTGTCCAACATATAAGGTCGAACCATCCGTAAACGAATAGGTACTATCGTCGGCCACATCAGCAGCGTCGTCGTGCTCATCGACGTCAAAATCGTCATCATCATCATCATCAGCATCATCATCATCTCCGACCCGACCATCATCATCTATAGCACCTTGGTCCCCCGGATTTTCGTCTTCCCGTCCGACTTGCTCGTTCTCATTATCATATACATAGCCACTGCTTTCATTAATTTGGTAAGGAGGGTTGTAAGATGTGCTGGGAAAACCCTCAAATGGTTGGATTTCTGCGTTTGTATTGCAATGCGCTATAAGACCGACGTCGAAACCCGACAAATCATTAACATGAGGTTGATGTGGTGGTGACGCAATGACGGATAACTCAACTTCCACGTGAAGAGGTGGTCTTGATCGACTTGAACCACCTCCAAGGTACGCACGTACGCCGTAATCGTTCTCGATGTAGATGGGGCGCACATAATTGTAGTCTATGCAAGGCATGTAGCTTATCCGTAGTTTGGTATTGTCGTTGCGTAACGACAATGCATTCAATATCTCGTTAGTGAGATCCACTAACGTGCATGAACCGTCGTCAACCAAGATTGATTGCCACCGGCAAGTTGGATCGGGAACCCAGTTCGACGTATTGTCCTCGCGAATCACCCACTGACCATCGACTTGAAAAAAAATGCTGCTGATCGTCATGATTATCACCTATAGAGAATGACGATGGTGGAATGTATGCTTGCTTTCTGCTGCAAGGAGTTGGTCGTGCGGCTTTAATACATTAAAAGCGTTGTTTTACTTTGCATTTTAAATTAATCTGGGGTCCCAAGCGTATATGAACGGGTCGCTGCCAATTTAGGGTTTCTCACGTTCGCTTTATTCGTACCAATAATTGAACAATTACTGAGTATTTGGTCAAAATATTTTCCTCAGTAACAAGTCAAATCACCCATCACGATTCGTTTCATACAGAGAATCAATTATTCAACAATGGAAAAAGTTTTATCAAGTCATATGGTGGGATACGTGCTCAAGGGACCATAGCTTGAAATCATGGGACCTGCACGTAAAATAAGGGGACCCGGACGTAGAATCAGGGGACCCGCGCATATTGCATTGGCGCTGATGGGACGGGTCCCGTATATGTATATGAACGGGACGCTGCCAATTTAGGGTTTCTCACATACGCTTTAGTCGTACCAATAATTGAACAATTGCTGATTATTTGGTCAAAATATTTTCCTCAGTAACAAGTCAAATCACCCATCACGATTCGTTTCATACAGAGAATCAATTATTCAACAATGGAAAAAGTTTTATCAAGTCATATGGTGGGATACGTGCTCAAGGGACCATAGCTTGAAATCATGGGACCTGCACATAAAATAAGGGGACCCGGACGTAGAATCAGGGGACCCGCGCATATTGCATTGGCGCTGATGGGACGGGTCCCGTATATGTATATGAACGGGACGCTGCCAATTTAGGGTTTCTCACGTCCACTGATTATTTGGTCAAAATATTTTCCTCAGTAACAAGTCAAATCACCCATCACGTTTCGTTTCATACAGAGAATCAATGCATTCAATAATATCAAAAAATTTTATTCAAATAAACCTACAAACTAACATCCATAAACCCTTCAACTACACCAAGTTCAAAATGTCCAAAGCCACCTACAATTAACACTTCCAAACTCAGCCAAACAAATGGCGCATACAGCTATGCGGGTCACGCAATATCCGTGCAGCCATAGTGGCTCGATACGCTGAAATATCAATGTGCCTTTGATATTCATTAAACTCGGGCGTGTCAACCATAATCGTCTCCGCCGTCAACGCCGCATGAACCCCGCAATCCAAGCTGCCAGCCTTCTGGCTCCGATTCATTTTATTATCCAACTTCGGCTTTGTGACGATATCGAACTTGAACCGCCAATATTCAGAAAGAAACTCAGCCTGCAAAAAATAGCAAACGTCGAACATGTTACTAAATTCATAAAAATGATAGACAAAAGGATTTCAGCTACTTACGAACACTCTCCCGGCGAATTGCACACCATGCGCGCCCAACGAATCGTTAAGGACGAAGGTTTGCGTTGTCGCGTCAAAAATAAGCACTGCCCAGTGGGTCCGTGCGAAAACGGGAGAGATGATGTACTTGCATCGTACCAATTCATCCTCCGTGAGACGCTCCAACCAGCTCCGACTGCTTCTCGACAATCCATTCACGAATTCCTCCATATCATCCACCCGCACTTTCGCTTTCCTATTCAACTTCTGCGCTTTCCTAAAGTGCTCGTCTTGCACGTAACTTGGAAAGATGAAGACGTGAGGATAAACCACGGAGTCCGCATAGATTCGCCTCAAGCAATCTAGATATGCGTCAAGACAATTAGACTTGAGCATATCATGGAAGAGCAACATGTAGAAGCCTTGGGCATCCACGTCGCACCGGTCACCCGACCAAACGTTATCCCTGCATAAAAAGGAAAATTATGAGCGTGTTTATGTACGATAACTGAGGTTGACATCGAAAGAAAACATTTACCTAAATCTTGCCGCTTGAAGGTAAGTGTCAATGAGCACGCGATCATGTGCATGAATCAACTGACGCCCGGAGAAGTCCACTCGCCCGAGGTACTTTTTAATCCACTTCTCATTTCTATTTGAGCCACAATCCTCATCACTTAGATCAACAAATTCTACAGTCGATTTGCCTCTTCTTCGAACTCCTCGGGCACTCGACGAAGCACCAAAATCTCCAGCCTCAACCACCTCCACAGGTGTGGGAAACTCTTCAAGGGGTACGATCGCTAAATGATCGTCGTCGGCACGATCGCGGTGGACGGGGGAACACCTAACCTCCACTCCCCGCATGAGTAGGCCCGTCATACGGTCGAATAGCTCGTGTGCGGCCCCAACGTCAAAAACGCTGTCCCTAAAGTACGCCGCCTCCAACTCTTCCGCTGACGGCACTAACAACCCTCGTACAAAATCGCCGTCGACGGCCTCTGCGACCGTCCTAAGAGTCGGGCATGCCTTGCGAGGCCAATTCTTCGTCGCCCACCTGAGCATGCGTGGCGTGAAATCTTCTTCTTTGCGAACCGCAAACACGTCTGCAACCCTCGGTATGCACTCGTATGCTAGTATCTGAATACAAATAACGCAAAAAATCTTAGAAACGTCCCTCAAAACATGGTATGCGAAGAAGCTTAGTTATAATTCACCTGAAGTGGTTGTACGAACCCACTGATCAGCCATTCCCGTCGCTTCTCCCGTAGATTTACCTTCACAGTGCGTATCACCTCATCGAAAGCCACGGTGCCCCAAGGATACCGGGAGTGCAAACCGATCATCGACGAGACTAAGGACCCAGGTACTGACGACGGTGTCCTTCTTCGACGGTCGAGACATCAACACGGCGGTGGCGAAGTACACGTCCGCCAACTTCAGCTTCTCGAAGTCCACATCGTCCTCGTCGCCAGACAACTCCTCCAACACACGCTTGACGTGCGACATGCGGACTTTAGAGCTGCCACCAAAATGTCTTGCGGTGAATTGTGAGCCGCCGTTTACCGGCGGACGCTCGGCGGCGAACTTCAGCCCGGTGATTAGGCAATAGTCCGACTTTGAAAATCGGAGTGGTTTTTCGCCAAAAATCATCCACAGCTCTTCCCGGTTGTGCAGCATCGTCTGGCTCTGGATGAGGTACCACAGCAACTGGCCCGAGAGGTTAAAATCAGGCTCGGCCCTAACGAGGCGGCCGAACGGACTCTCGTTCGTAAAAATCTCCCACTCGTGGTGGTTCAGACATTGCCTTATCAGCTCGCTGGCATCGGCGTATAACGAGCTCAGCTTTACAGTCAAATGGGGAACTTCGTCCACTGTCTCGAACTGCTTCTGCATCACAACCTAATTTATACGTAAAACACGTGTTAGCTAGGGCTACGTGGTATGAAATAATGAAAACAGAAAACCCTTATGCACAGATGCGCAGGGGACAGCATCGCATATGCTGAGATTCAAGCACAGATGCGCATGGGACCCCTGCGCATCGGCGCGGTCCCAGCAAGGGTCCCCTGCGTATACGCGCGGGTCCCCTGGTCATAGCGCGCGGGTCCCCTGCTTATAACGCGCGGGTCCCACGACCTTGCGCGCGCGCAGTCACACTGGACCCGCCCATTAAACTCAGGGGACCCGAGCGTTTAAGCAGGGGAAACGCGGCTAATACACAGGGGACCCGTGAAATACGCACAGGTCCCTTGCTCATAAGCGGGGGTCGTCTGCTTGCAAGCACGGGACCCATGCATTAAAAAGCGACGTACGCTGCGCAAGCACGGGTCCTATGCTTGCAAGCACGGGTCCTATGCTTGCAAGCACGGGTCCTATGATTGCAAGCACGGGTCCTATGCTTGCAAGCACAGGTCCTATGCTACCAAGCACGGTCCTATGCTACCAAGCTCTGTCCTATGCTTGCAAGCACGGGTCCGCACCAAATTAGGGTTCGATGGGTCGTTCCCAAATACCCTCTCGCGTTAAATTGAAAGTGGCGAAGAGTAGAAAACACATACCTCCACTCTTTGGGTGTTCGCGTTGAATGCCATTGGATTGTCGAATGAGTCGATTGAGGTTGAGGTTCGGTTGGCTTTGAGTTGCAGAGAAGACGATTTGCAGTGCAGGGGCGGGAGAGCACACGCTTGCTTTTTTTACTGGAAATGAAAGTGGTTGCTTTTTTTTTACTTTTACCCCACTATTCTATCACGGGTCTGATGTTTCAGATTCGCTACAGTCTAACGTAACATGTAAACCCTTTAGTTAATTTTTTCGATAAGTGTTGTTGAGGTTGTTGATTGACATTAAATAAGGGTAAAATAGTCTTTAGAGCAGAGTTAGTAAGGGTACAAAGGTAAAGTCCGATTTTGGGTGCTATTTTTTAAAACATGACCAACTCAAAGGCTATTTTCTTAAAAATGCCTCAATCAATCGATCAGTTGCCACTTTGCAAAATAAATCGCAGCGACACTCTTCTTCAATCAACCTTTAATCTCCATCTGCGCGTCGCCCTCCTCACCTCCTCTGCTCCGTCGTTGCTTCGTCACCGGGGCTTTGGCCGCGCAGCTCGTCCGAGGTCGATCTAACCAGCCAGGCCACGCCGGATTCTCGCCGGATCTTCAGGTCTCGCAGTCATGTCGCCAACCGGGCAGCTTGCCCGAGCTCTCCCTGTCGTGCAGTCCCGTCTCTGCCAGAATCTCGCCCGAGCTCGCCCAGACCCGTGCCAGCTGCTCCGGCTGAGCCTCCCAGCGCTGCCCGACGTCGCCCGAGGTCACGAATACCCGTCCCAGCTGCCGCATCCCTCGTCGCTGTTCGCTCAGTAAGTTACCTCTTCTTTTGCTCGGTGCGTCCCTGCTCTGCCCCTAGCTCGCGTCCGTCCCGTCACGTTGTTTAATTTGTTAATTGTGTTTTACGCTTGTTTGAATTATTATGAATCATCGTTCTGCACTGTTAGGTCGCTGCTCCTTGCTCGCTGTCCTCTTGCTGCTCCTGGATTCCTCAGGCAAAAGGTTTGTGTGGTTTTCTGTAGATGAACTTTTTTTTATGCATATGAACTTCAATCTTTACAGTTTTGTCTTTGTAATTCCATTATTGACTTAGAAATCCATTCTTTTTCAGTTGATTGCAACACGGATGATCTTCTTTGTGTACATGTGAAGGTGCAGTTCTTACCTTTTATCATAACAGCCTTTTTTCCAAAGATACCCCCACTTTTTATAGCTAGCTTCTCAATTTGGGAACTTTATCTATGCATTTGCATCGACCATTGATTCATGGACGCTTTACTTTGCAGAATGATGTCTCTTCTGCTCATAGTTCATACACCAGACATCGTGGTGTTTGTAGGTCAATAAATACCCATGTCCCATCCTTGTAATAGAAATTTGAGAAATATGAATGTGTTCTGTTTCTGGGGATAACTGTATAGTGCTTTTTAACTACTGGGAAGAAATATGATTAAGTGAGTTTGTATTGCTGCTTGTTACTTATTGAAGGATCCGCTTTTACTGAACTCCACAGATCGTCGAAGGGAGCAAAGCAGATGATGGGGCTGCTGCGCTGCTGTTTTAATGGGGGAACAAGAAGCTGCAAAAGATCGTAAGAGGTGGTAGATAGTATGGAGAGAAATCTTCAGCATCAAGCTCGGCAAATATCATATGAAAGACTCTCGTAGAAATACCCGTCGACGAGCTCATCGAGTCTGAGTTTTCATATGCGTAGTTAGTCTGTTTTGTTTCTATTGATTTTATGTTGTGGATAATTGTTTTTAATATATCAATGGCCTTTTAGAGTTTATATTATACTTCCAGTTTTAATTATTTTTATGTTTGTTAACTGCTTAATATAATTACCGATTACAATAAAATATAAGAAACTAAAAAAAAAAGAAAGATTGAGTTTAGCGACTACATCTTTAGTCGCTAATGTAGTCGGAAATCCAATTTAGCGACTACAAAGTTGTAGTCGCTAAACAGCGACTAAATACCGACTACTTGAATTTAGCGACAAGCCATATAGCGACTACGGCTTGTGGTCGCAATTGTAGTCGCTAAACACAATTAGCGACTAACTTTCGGCATTTAGCGACTAATATTTGTAGTCGCTAAATGACTTATTTTTTGTAGTGGGTACGTGGTTTAATAAGTCTTTCTATTTTTTAATATATGTAGAAAAAATCTGATTGGTCAATTGATACAGACCAATTACGGTTTATCATAGCCCTCACCCTTAATATAATAGAATAGATAACACAAACAGAACTAAGTTCTAATTTCTATTACTACTTTGCTAGAAATTCAAAATAGAAAACAAAATATGTTGATGATAAACTGAAATTCAGAAGAAACAAAAAAAAGAAAAAAGAAAGAAAAAATGGGTTGCGGGTGAACAGTGACCCGCTGAAGATAGCAGACCACTGTAGCATCCTCTAGCAATGGCGTGGCGTTTCACGTTCGATTGGAGAGATTTCCGCACCATACATGGCGTCCAACGCCAGCAATAACGCTACGTTGGAGATGCCCTTAGTGAGAATACGCGAAACATGTGCAAATTGTGAGGAGATGTCAATTATAAAAGACATACATCATATGTCGATGTAATATTGACATGGCACGAGCTGGTGCCACATCAACAGGTGTCTACGCAATGTGCTCACATATAAAATTCCTATATATTTATGTGTGTTGCAATTGTTGGCTGTGATATACGATGATTAGATTATTATTATTATTATTATTATTATATGACAAACGTGGGCATTCTTTTGTTTGGACAATATACATCAAATATTTAGATGAAGAAAGACAAGCCAAGTTGAGGCACGTGGGCTAATAAGCTTCACAATTCCGTAGCAGCACGTTCGTTGTTTAGCTCAACCACACAAAATAGTGTTTTACACTCTCACCACAACATTGAAGAAATAATCTTTATTCAAAAGTGTCTGAAAAACTAACTAAACAGATATTACTTATATCTCGTAGATTGGCCGTAAATTGGGTGACTGTCCATTGCTTAAAAAACTAAGAAAAACATAAGGAAGGAAATAGATGTTGATAGTCAGGCCGTTAGCTCCTTCTCAGGTCATTTTTAATGATTATAAACTATAAGATGTTTATATATTCTGCCTCGTCTATTTAAGTCTATCTATATAAGCTTGGTTATGATATGAATGCTCGCAGCTGTCTTTCTTTCTTGGAGTAGTGCCAGTATTCGTTGCCTGGTTATACTCGGAATATCTGCAGTACAAGAAAAACTCTTCATCGTATATATAAGTTGGATTTAATCAATTTGTATATATAATACTCGTTTATGTACATATGTTGGTATGGGATATATCTGATATAATAATGATGAAACATTATTAGGAGTTCGGACCAAATTGCTCTGCTGGAGGATGGAAGTGTCAACCTTATTGAATCATCCCCTTCAGTTTCCGTGGCTTGTAATATTCTCAGGTTTGTGTATGGCTTCAATCCTCAGAATATTATACCTTCTCAGATATTAAGTGATAATGTTCTCGCCCTCATAGTCATATATTAGAGTACTTATGGACTATCACTTATTTGCAGGTTTCTTACATTGGACAAGTCTTTTTTGCTAGGCAATCGACACACTTTGAGAGCCATGTATGTAATATTCTTACACCTTCTGATATGCTCAGTTCTTTGTAATTCGTAGCTTTCTTATAGTGTCTGATGACGCTATCAATCACAGGTCGGAGTTTTGCGCCCTTCTAATCTACTACTTCCTATGCGATCGAACAAATCTTTTGGGCGAGGCGGACAAGGTTTTCCAATTTATAAACATTTTTAACATATATATTTTCGTAGGGTGAATTGCGAAATCGTTTTTAAAGATATGCGCCCATGACTGTCGTGCGATAGCAACAACACAGCTCCCATTCGTAAAAGAAAAAATAGATATTCAGAGTGAAGTGAGATAACAATGAAATAATGGACTTTCACAATTTTATTACATACATACAATATATGTATGCAGATCAAATACTACAGGGATCTTTTCTTTTTCATATATTTAATCCTCGTCGTAGTAGCGTCTATCACCTCTTTCAAGAAGATTCACAACGATGCGTCGCCAGTTTCTGGGAAGAAAATGATGTATCTTAATAGGCACCAAACTGAGGAATGGAAAGGATGGATGCAGGTAATAAAGTAAATAACTTCCTTTATTAATTAGCCAAAATGTTTCAAATTGCCATGATTTTTAACCGTATGATAACGCTCACATAACAGAAAGCCATATATATTTGTAATATTTAAGGAAAATAAAAGAAACGTGACAGGGGAAGACAAACTTGAAAACCCTAATTTCAGCATTACAATATCAATGAATGAAAGTATACCGACTACTTACGACAAGCCTGGATATAGCAACACCTAAGTCAGAAAAACTTGAGATATCCGTCATATAAGGATGGGGCATCTTATTTGAATCATACTACTAAAAAAATTGGTTTTTGCTAGAATTACTTAGTAGTCATGTGCGCAAGAACTATATGAACGATTTTCAGTCGCATACTCAAGCGTAATAATTGCACACGTAATTCTCATCATGCAATGCAGGTCATGTTTCTTATGTTTCATTACTTTGATGCTGACGAACTCTTAAAGCCCATAAGGGTCTTTATTTCTGCGTACGTATGGATGACTGGATTTGGCAACTTCTCTTATTATTACATTCGCAAAGATTTTAGCCTCGCACGATTTATCCAGGTACTGTAAGAGTACTAGCGTTCCTTTCTATCATCAGTCATATAGTTCGATTACATGAAATTGATTGAATGCATTTATGATAACACAATGTTTGTGTGCGTCGATATTCAGATGATGTGGAGGTTAAACTTTTTGGTATTCTTCTGCTGCATTGTGATGAACGACAAGTACATGGCATACTACATATGTCCCATGCACACACTTTTCACTTCAATGGTGTTCGCAACCCTCGCTATCTTCAGCAAGTACAATAATAAGGGAAGCGTTATATTTGTTAAGATTCTTGCTTGTTTCTTGGTGGTAGTACTGATTTGGGAGATCCCAGGCGTTTTCGAAGTGCTCTCAAGACCTTTCATGTTCCTTCTCGGTATGTACTTAAATTTTAGCCCTTCGTAGTACACATCCATTCCTCTGGAATTTATAACAGTTATTTGTGTTTATGCACATTCTATGTTATTAGGACTTACATATATTGACCACGAAGCAAATAAAATGGTCGAACCATTATATGAGTGGCACTTCCGAACAAACCTTGATAGATACATATGGATTATTGGGATGATCTACGCAGGGCCGTAGCTCATGTAAGGCGAGTGAGGCGGTCGCCTCGGGCCCAGCTTTCGAGGGGGGTCCAATATTTATCATACCCTTTATATATATTATATATATACTATGCAATTTTTTTTTGTATGGACCATAAAATAGGGAATGCCGGAAAGATATAAAAAGAAGTCGTCATATGTGATATTATAACTCATGTTATATATGAGAATGAGACGATTTTATAATTTTTTTAAAAGGTTTTTAGCCAAATGTTGGTCAATTTTTTAAAAAAAAAAAAACAAAATAAAATAGTCAATAACTCCCAATTAACACATGATTTTAACTAATTTTACACGATTTTTTGTTCGTTATAAACTGAATATTTTAAATTATAATTTCTTGAAGATTTTCATCAATTTCAAGTAGCTTTGTTTCTAGTGTGATTCTTATTTCTTTTACATTCCTGCGCATTTTAAACGTCTACATTGAGTTCGTTGTATGAAAATCAAACTAGATTATGTGAGTTATGTTTTTCTCTACAATTAGATTATGCATATTTGATCACTATTTTGCCTTAAAATATTTAGACGGTGCTCGGTTACATTTATACGCTATTACATATTTATTTTGAAAAAATGTTACTTAATTAAAGGGCTCAGGCCCGAATTTCAAAGTTCGCCTCAGGTCCCGACATCCTCAGCTACGGCCCTGGATCTACGCATATTATCATCCAACCGTAAGACTAATCTTAACTTCCCTTCAATTTTAACACCATTTGGTTTGTTTATAAATGATGATTTGATTGATCATAATAGGTGGAGAGATGGATGGAGAAGGTGGAAGAAAGTGAAGTGAAGTTTAGGATACTGATAAAATCGGTGGTTGTGATCATCTCCTTGACGGTACATAACTTTGATCTGAGTGATATAAGTAATGACGACTATACTTCAAATTTTGTAACACGCGTCCATTAATTAAAAAAAAATTCAGGTTGGATATCTGTGGCTCGAATTTGTTTACAAGCTTCCGAAGTCGACGTTTAACAAATATCATCCGTATACGTCGTGGATTCCAATAACGTATTTTATTTATTTACATATATCTTTCTTCAAATTAGGGGTTTTTGTGATACTATTTTGAAATCTCCATCGCCTGAACTGCTGCAGCGTGTACATATGCCTGCGAAACGTCACCCAATATTTCCGCTGCTACTCATTGACACTTTTCGCGTAAGTTATATTGACAACATTCAATCTCATGAACATTTGAAATGCCCATATTTCATTCTTCACCCTTGTCGTCGTAGATGGCTCGGGAAAATCACCTTAGAGACGTACATCACGCAGTTCAACATATGGTTAAGGTATGAATGGCACATACTGTTTCTGAGAGTTAGTTAGATGCATTCTACATTACATATGATTTTCAACATGTCTCTATATTATATTCACGACGCTTGATTAATATCGCTTCAATGATTCATTAGGCATAGATATCGAGCTGTTGTCAATGACTTTCCAGACAAAGTGCCGCTTTCTCTGATTCCAAATTACCCTTTATTAAACTTCATGCTCACAACTTTCATATTCGTCGCGGTACGTCACCTTCCTTAAGATCTCGATTGTTATAACTAATACTTGTTATCCGATTCATGCGTTTTGAATAGTACAAATATATAATTTTAATGCAGGTTTCTTTTAGGGTTTTTCAGCTTACGAATGCGTTGAAATCTACTTTTGTGCCATCCCACGATAATAAACGTCTATGGCAAAACCTCGCTGCTGCTACCGTGTTGGGAATCGTTTTATATGTCGTCGCTTGGCTGCTTTTGTTTATATTCTGAACTTCGGAGTTGTGATAAATAAGATATATCAGCAAGTCGATCCATTATGCAAGCGTAATAGTGATGGTGTACTGGTCTAATTTTTTTTTTTTTTCGGAGGCAAAAGGGGCAAAGCCCAGAAAGGTGTACTGGTCTAGTTATGTAAGATATATATATTCATAACATTTGGTAAGCGTTGATGATTATAATGCAATTCATCACGCTACTAAAGAGACTTCTACCCGAAATATACCACAACGTAGTCACTAGGAATTCGAATATCTTTGCTCCAGAAATTTACGGTTGGATGAAAAGATTATTGCCAGAACTAATGTTTTGCGACAAACCCTACATGCAGAAGTATATATTTTTGGACACCGAATTCATTACAATAAAGACGATGGAATAATAAAAACAATCGTCAAGTCTTCAACTGCCAATAAGTAAGACTCATTAAAAGGAAAAATTACGCGAACGCCCCAACATGTTACATGAAGATTGACAATTTTGACCACCATTCAAATCTTGGAAAATGAAATCAAGTTGAAGGCCGGGTTTCATTGATGACTTCACTAAAATTCTTAAGTGTTGAGATTATAAAAAGTGCTTTTCGTCCCACATCGAATAATTCAAGATCTTCTATTCACTATATATATATATATATATATATATATATAAAAGGCCTTCTACTCCTATTACCAATTGGTTTAGGAAGGACCCATCGATTTCTAATAATAAGTCTAGAATTAATTCCTACTACAAGTAGAATAGAACTATGAAGCATCAGGAATATCAGAAAAGAAAGGAGTGTGCAGTAGTATAATTCAAAACATTATTCAGAAACAAAATCGTAAGACTGCAAGGTTACAAGACTGTCGCCCTAACAAATTTTGCAAGACTGCGCAACTGATGAAACAAACCTCCATTAATGGAGGTTGGGGGACCCCCATTTCCTTGCTATTTCCTTTTCTTTTTCTGTTGTTTTTTCTTTTGTTTGTCGTCAATCTCCCGTGTTGGGAGTGTTTGTTCCGAAGAAGACAAGATACTTGAAGTCGAAGACCGAAGAAAGTGAAGAGTATTGTAGATCTGGCTTAATAGCTAGTCATTTTGTGGTAGGTTCTTTGGTTCTTTGTCTCTAAGATCTTGTTTCTTGTTTTTCTTTCGGCTTTTTTCAATTTTTTTTTTACTTAGTGTTAAGTTGTCGTTGCTCGTACATGAGCCTTTAATCGGATCATGATGTTACCGGAGGGATCCATTGCCTATGTATATTCTTTATTGTGAAATTTAAACTATCATCCCTTGAGCTATTTACCTATGTATATTTTTTTACTGTGAAATTTAAACTATCATGTCGAAAGAAAAAAGAATAAAAGTTGAAAAAAGTTGAAAAGGATTGAAATATAGGCCGCATTGAATCAAACCACTAATGCTAACAATCAATTTATGACAATGCTCCTTAAGGCTATATTATGTCAGCGTATAAAAGCTATAATATAATACTCAAAATTTTGAAAACTTTTGGGGGGGCCGTGGCCCCTTGGGGCCACCATGTAGATCTAGAGCTGGGGAAATTTAGCGAAATACGGATATACCGTCCTTATCGTATCGAAATATATCGAAAATATCGAAAATTTTGGTATACCGAAGTTTTTGGTAAAGTATGATACCGTACCGAAAATTTTCGGTACGGTAATGGTATGAAAAATTTTAAAAATTAGGTATACCGATTATACCAAATACTAAAATTTTTAATATTATATATATATATATACACACCTACATTTATTATATTATTTCAAAAATATAAAATGGATAAAAATATTATAACGATCTTCATAATTTATTTAGCCCATTTATTAACTAAAATATGTAAATTATTTAAAGTTATTTTATGAATTAAAAATCTTTTTATTTTGGAAAAAATTGGTATTAATAATCCATCTTATTGGTGCCTAACGAGTTTGAATTGACTAAAAATTCGAAAACAACAAATAGTTACGAGACGCGCATGGTAAAAAACCATCCGTGTGAATGGTATAGAAGGTATGATACCGATACCATACCGAAATTTCGGTATGATACCGTATCGAAATTTAACGTATACCGAAATTTTGGTATGATATTTTGCGATATCGAAATTTCGGTACGGTATTCGATATCATAGTTTTGGTACGGTATACCGTACCGAACCACCCCCACGTAGATACTCCCTAGATCTACCTATTTGCTACCATGCTTTTCCCAAGTCATGACTTAAGTTGAACTGCTGAAGAATAGTTAAAAAGTATTCATATACTTGAATGCAATCTAGAGTCAGTACAGGGACCAGAAAAAAATAGACAATAGGGGTCTCAAGATTTTCTCCCTCGTTTATCCTTGTGGAGCAAAACGTCTACTAATATCTGAGAAATCAGACCTTTACCTCTGAAGTGAAATATCATGTCTCTTTCACTGTGCTTCACTCCATTAATCTCCAACAAAACAAACAATCCCGCGAGAATCCCAGTTTGCAAATCCATAAAGAAACCCTTTCTTATCTCCCCCAAACCGAGGTTTACCACTAAGTATCCGAGATTCTCTAGTGTCAATGACAACTTCGAAAATCTGCCCGAATTTTCAGTGCATTCGGAGAATAAGCCGGGATGGGAGAATTTTCTGGCGAATGCCGCTAGTTTGTACCCTCTTTACGTGAGCGTTGGTGGGGTTATTGCATTCATCAGACCTTCGACGTTTTCTTGGTTTGTGAATTTGGGTCCCACTTCGTATAGCTTGACTCTTGGGTTTATCATGTTGGCGATGGGCATCACTTTGGAGCTCAAAGATTTGATCAATCTATTCATGCAAAGGCCTCTCTCTGTGAGTTCAAGAATATAAATCCAATTGAAATGTGGTTTGCTTGCATCTTGTTTTTTGTTTTTTCTTTGTGGTGTAAATTTGAAGCGATAATATCTATGGTTGGGATGTTTAAACCAAATAACTTCGTTGCATATTTGTTTAGTTCTATCTCTATTTCAGGGGAAGCTCAGCTGCAGCTATATGTGCCCCTTTTTGGAATAATTAGCTCAGTAGCTTTGTATTTCTCTGTCTGTTACTAGCAGAGATTGATTATGATTCGAAACTGTGGTTTGTAACAAAAATCGTTTGTTCGAGAAACTGATCGAGACATCACAATGACTTTTATCCATATTTTCTTCTTACCAGATTCTATTCGGCTGTGCTGCTCAATACACGATTATGCCTGCTTTTGGAACGATCATTAGCAAATTAATGGGCTTATCGCCTTCTCTCTCGGTAGGATTGATATTGCTCTCTTGTTGCCCTGGTGGGACAGCATCGAATGTGGTCAGAACAATCTCAGATCTCTTGTTATAGCTTTATTACATCTTTTCTTCTAGTCTAATAAGCAAGATGTTTCACTATTGAGCACACATTCAAGGGAAATGAAAATGATATACATCACTACTTTAATCTCACTGAATTCGTTAACTTTTTAATATTTCTTACCACTCTGAAATCAGGTGACATTAATTGCTCAAGGAGACGTCCCATTATCCATAGTAATGACGGTGTGCACCACAGTCGGGGCAGTGATCGTTACTCCTCTCTTGTGCAAGATTCTTGCAGGGGCTTATGTCCCCGTAAACGCAATCGACCTATCCATTAGCACATTGCAGGTAAGAAAAGAAAAAATTCAACATAGTAACGTTTTCATTTTTTTCATGCATTTGAATTTCTTTGATTGGAATTTAGGTGGTAGTTGCACCAATTCTCCTGGGATCTTACCTTCAGAGAGCATTTCCTGAACCAGTGAAATCAGTGTCTCCTTTCGCACCGTTGATAGCTGTTCTATCTTCGTCTCTCCTTGCATGCAGGTTACTTTACACGCATATTCTTATGTTACATATTATTCGTCTGATTACTATTTTCTTTTTCCTCGTTCAAATCTTATTATCTTCCTTCTCTTGTCAGCGTATTCTCAGAAAACGTTGTACGCCTGAAGTCTTCAGCCTTGGAAGGAGCATCATCATCTTCAACGTCGTTATTACGATCAGATTTATCTCCGCTTCTTTATGCAAGAGAGCTGCTCTCGAGCAAATTCGGCATTGTCGTTCTCTCCGTTCTATTGCTTCATTTTGCGGGTTTCTTCGTCGGGTACCATTTTACACACCCTTCGATAATCAATCTATTTCCCAAACAAGAAAAAATATTGAATATCCCACCTTAAATTTCCATTTACAGGTACCTTTCTGCAGCTTTCGCTGGATTTAAGGAGCCACAGCGCCGTGCAATATCCATCGAGGTAAGGCTTCTCTTGCGCATCAATCTCTCTTCGAACAGTGTGAGAAAGCATAACGTGTTTGTCCCGTTATCCGAGGAATGCAGCAAACAAACCCTAGCATCATCATATACTGTGTTTTCGGGCATGGATTGAGCTATTCTGTGTTAATGAAATAAATATTAATTGTTTCTGATGATGATCGTAGGTTGGCATGCAAAATTCATCGCTGGGAGTGGTTTTAGCAGCGTCTCACTTCACTTCCCCGATGGTCGCTTTGCCTGCTGCTATGTCAGCTGTTATTATGAACATAATGGGAAGTAGTTTAGGCTTCTTTTGGAGGTACATTAATCCTTCTTCATAGGATAGGCAACACTTGGTAATAAGAGAATGTGTTCTTTGTATGCGTACAGATATGCTGATTGCTGGCAATAATTCATCAAAGAGCATAGGCACTATTTATCGTTGATCTTTGCTCCTTGTTTCAGTTAAGATTCGCGGGGAAAATATTTCTAGTTATCTGTTTATTCGAGTTACGGCTCCTCGACGCATGTCAGAGCACAAAGCTTCTCATCCTAGTTGTAATATCAACGGTTCAAACCCGACAAGATATTATCATATCACAATTGTAAGAAGATCATCAGCAGTGAAGACAGAAATTTTCCAGCCCATACATAGGCTCCATAACATTAATTCCCAAAAAAGAACATCCTCAAACAGAAACTATTCAATCCATGTCAGTCGAAACATAGAAAAAGGTATAGAGACATTGTAACAATTCAACATCCCAAAAGATTGGTGTCAAAATGTAAAACATGATAAGGAACACCTCGGGTGAGTCGACAGGCCAGAACTACGCTTATCCTGGCCGAGACTACCAGGTGATAGTAACCTAGGCAGAGAACGAACATTATTACAATAGTTAAAAACAAACAGAAGTAAAAAAAAAAAAAAGAACAAACCAAGGGCTCGTAGTTCGTGACTATATAAGTCCATTCTGGCTTTATTCTTTTACCTCACCAACGAACATTGATTTCAGAGTAATGAAACACCAGCAGAGCCAAGGTTAGCACATGGGCCATGCAATAAAATGTTCGAGCAAGGAGAGTACGCTAAGAATGACTGTGGCTGGCGATGGAGTCACGCCCAGGACTTGGTTCTCTGTTTTTTAGGGAGAGAGTGCTAAGTTGCTGATCAATATCTTTGCTATCGTTACGCCGCTGTGTGGAAGTCTTTTGTGGTTGCTGTGGAGGTTGCTGTTGTTGTAGGTACAAGTTCCGAAGCCTAACTACTTCCCTCTCCAATACTTCATGCTCCACTGCATAAACACGCAAAAGGGATTTGGCATAAGAGAGAGAGTTTCAATTGAAGATTTTCTAGCATCAATCTCCAATTAAAGGGAACTAATTGATAATTGAAGTTGCTGCCATATGTGCAATTAATATTGAATAGGATAGTACGATGCTTGATAATCTGCTCCTGAGACAAGTTCTCCAATCGCTGCTTCAATGTATTGTTTTCCATGTTAAGAATGATATTTTGCTGGTTGAGGAATTCAAGTTCAGCAGAAATGTCGGAGCCTTCTGCCTGCAATTTTAGTGCAAGTGTAAGATGCATCGAGAACATCCTAGGCGTACATAAGGTGTCATAAAAATATTTTGTCAGAATATTCTACACACATTTTCTGTTAAACTATTCACCTGTAGAGCTTGGACATGTCTCTCCAGGTCAGCTATGTATTGAAGCTTCCGAACCCTTGACCGTTGTGCATATCGCCTGCATTAATCCAGAAACTTTACATAACTAAAACAAAAACTGCCAAGAGAAAACAGACCAAAATAAAAGAACGTGCAGTTCTAACAACACATGTAAAGAGCACTAGATTTGTGTGTATACGTCATGGTCAACTGTTATAGTACTTCAAGAGAACCGAACCCATGGACTAGATCTGTTCATCCAGTTATCAATATCATCAAACATTTAAAGCTAAGTTTACATACTGTTTTGCACGTCTAGTGTCCGCTTCTGAGTCAGAAGATTTAATATAAGAATCGTCCTTTTTCTCTTCAGAATTCTTTGGATCATGATGAACAAATTTAACTGGTTCATGCTTTTCATTAAATGAGGACGAATATCTATCAGCTTGCAAGGCTCCATCCGACCGCACATTTGGCGACTCCCACATATTGCTGTGGGCTTTACCAGAATAGTAGGGCTCCGAAAACAGAGAATTATTATGCCTTATATCCCCAAATACGTCAATATTTTGAGACCCCGATGAGGGAAATGGAGGCACGTTCTTGAATTCGCCGTCAACTTGAGCCACAAAATTCACTCTCCCGATATTGGATGAGCCTCGATATGTAAAGGAATCACTAGTTGAGCGGCGATGGCCTTTATGAACTGGTATTTCTGGCTCATCAAGTAGGTCATCGAGCCAAGAAGGCTGTTCATCCATCAAAAAACTCTCCGACGAAGTACGTTGGTGATGCGAAGCATCTTCCCTGGGCTTCAGAGGAGCTCTTGACCCAATCGTTGAACGAGGAATATAGTCGACAAAGGATGGAGATATGCCTGAAAGTGGAATTTTTGGAGGCAGTAACGGATTTTTTCCATTGTACATCATGCTTCTAGTCCAAATGCTCGACGGCAGTTCCTTAAACACACAATCAAGAGATATGCTGAAGTGAATGTTAGACCAACTTCATCACAATAGGGAAAAATTAAACCTGATTCATCTGTTAAAAGGCAGAACCATAAACTTGATTATCTCCGTATAGAAAAATAGCAATCCATTTTAGTAACACTTGTGAGCAGCTAGCTCTGCGATATTTTTAAGGAGACACGACACAACTATGATATAAAAACATCACAACACAGGAATCGAAACCCGGAAATTCAAATGGGCATAGCAAAATATGTCAAACAAAACACTCCTCTGTTCTTCTTCGAACAACCAAAAAAGGGACAGAACTTCATTCAAATTCGCTCGTGATTCATCAATTTCAAAATGAAAAGGTGTCGATCGATCCAAATTTGCTCCCCGAATTGCACACAAAACGTAAAACGGGATCAAGATGAATACTTAAAGACAGCTGAACCAACTCACAATTCAAATCACAAAAAGGGATTCTATCAGATGCTTATACCTGCGTGATCAGAAAATCGAGATCTTGGAATTTATCATGCAAATCAGAACTTGGAAATCGCAGTTCGATCAGTAGGGTTTCTTCTTTCCAAGCCCCCTTTTGTTTGGTTTCAACGTCTAATTTGTCATCCTATCGTGAAACAACTTAAATTACTACAATTAATATACGGATAGCCGATTTCTCTTAATTCATTTTTCCTATTCTTGTACTTAATTTGGTAGCTCAAAATTTTGTCTGTTTAATTACATGTCTACAGCTCATTTGATTATTATTTTTCAAAAGATAGCATAGCATGTCATCGCATAAAAACGGTACAACCACGCTCAATAGCCCACGTAGTCACCTGGTCACATCAATGGCCAATAGGAAAAAACCTCCTAAAGATGACAAGACACTCCTATCAGAGGAGACTAAACTTCCACACGTTAGACAAAAGCCGAAAGAGAACAAATTTCCTTAGTTACAACAAGAAGAACTAAAAAATCTACTCTAAATCGAGCTTAAAACTCCACATTCGCGGCTATTAAACTAAAATTGGAAGTACTCATCACTTTCTTCATTTTTTACCTCAAGAAACTCATCTTCTTCTTCGGTAAGAACCTCCAACAATGGAAGGAAGAGAACTACTACAAGAGGAGACTAAACTCCCAACTCCGGAGTGAAGAGAATGCGTTTGGATTTGAGAATGCGTTTTTCGGTTGGAGATGGTCTTAGTACCAAAGTGGGGGTTGTGTTACCTGACGGCGGCTAAGGTTTCTGTTTGTTTTGAGCGATGGGGAGATTCAGATCTTGATTGAACTGCACAAAATCAAAAAAGCTTGAACGTCTCTTATATCATCTATCTATCTAATAAGTTATAAAGGCCAAACGATATCTTTGTCCTAAATGTTCGAAATATGAATGTTTTTTTTATACTCCAGACATGAATGTTTATTTATATTTATACTGATGATGATGTTTTATTTGATTTCGCTCGACGTACATAAAGTGTGTTAGATTCCCTCGAACCTACGAAATAAAATATATATCACATTTTAAACTAAGAAAGAAAAATTCATATAACGTAAAATGATCTCCGTCAGAATTGAAGAAATGATAAGAAAATGTTGCATCTACCACAAGGCAACATATCAGAAAATACATGCCTGCATTGATAGTTTATTTTGAAGGTGATAGAATATAATTCCAAGGAGATGAAATTGGATATAATCGAGTTTGGCTCGAAATTGGGTAGAAGGGTTTTAAGTTTCTCTGCAGTCTACGAGGGTATTTGTCATTTCACGATTAGGAGAAATGACTGGATTTAGTGGAATTGTAAGGATTAAATATCTTCGCCAGACCTTCCGATAATCTATCTTGCAAATATTGAATTATTAAATCGCGGAAATTTTATCTTACCATATCCAGCAAAGTAAAGTAAATGCAGCCTAACAACTACCCGAAATATTTCTTTTTTTCTCTTCTCAATAAAAGAACAATCTTTACAAAATAGTTTAAAACTATTATATATATGATATTGAGATATTAGATGAATAAGCAAGAAAGATCGGATATCTATCGTACAACACTTGATCCATCAGAAGCAGCTAAAACATTATTATTACAGCACCACATCACCAACCTAAAGATCGCTATTCCAATCAATCAACAGCAAATCCATCATCTTTCACATAATAAATATATACACAGCTACAGAAGAAGCTTATAATCAGGAGGTTAAAACAAGAACTACATTTTATTTACCCAAACACAACACAACACAAACATCTAACTAAAATCAATTTTATTCACTCAATTAATTTCAAATCAAATTTTCATACCACGGGCCGTGGACGATCCCCGAAACCTTAGCCGCCGCCACCAAGACAGACCCAATCTCCATAACTCGGTCGACAAGCAAAGCTGCGCCCACCTTCTGCAGCGACGTTTCAGCCAAGGCCCTCCCTTGCTGACCCGTCCCGCCCAACACAGCTCCTCTTAAAGCCAAATACACGGCCCTCGACACTCGGGCAAAGACAGCATCTTCTTCTTGCAGGCTTTTGTTCAACATTCTTGCCATGATCTCCTTGATTGGCTCGAGTCTACTAATATCTTCTACATCTATTGAGGAGACGAGCGATTCGATGATTTCCTTGATTCCAGCGTCTTCGAATGTGTCCAAACACTCGGAGAGATGCTTGAAGCTGTTTGCGATGATGCTATCGAGGCGGGCTTGGCTGCTCGCTATGTGCTGGCTTAAGAGGGTCTGCCTCAGGACTAACAAGCTGTGTTTTTTTTTTTATAGACTGTGAGTCATTTCATTTTCAGAATGTAACCTTCTAAAGAGTTTGAAGATCGATAAAATGGTGTTTATTTTATTTACCTTGTTGCTTCCACGATGACCTTCTGATGTTCAGATTGCACTCTTCGAAGCCTAAAGTGGTTGAGTTTCATTGTCTCGGGTAGTTCTCCTTCCATTAGGCCAACTATCTTTCTTACAGACTTCAACAAGCCTAACCTCACTAGCAGATCAATCTCTTCGCCTTTGCACTCTGAATGAGGATCAATTGCCTCTGTAGGAGAACGATGTGTTGAAGTTCGTTTACGGTATTAATAAACAAATACTGAGCTAAAATGGTATACTACTAACCGAAAGAGCTAGTTGCAACGAAGAGGGAGGAAGGATCAGCTTGGTTACCACTCAATTTACTAAGAGAACCTCCGCCGCTTCGTAGAGCAGTGGAAGGAAGAAAAATTGAATTACTGGATCTCGTCATCAATTCCGAAAGCAAAGTTTGGTGCTCATTCCACTCCTCAGCTTTGCCTGTTTGTGCTGATGATAGCCACTGGGCGGATATCGGTAAAGAGCTTCGAGCGTCAGATGGATGACCATAACGATCCAAAAAGGCCTTTCTGAGAAAATCAAAGGCAGCTGGGCCTTTCAGGTATGGTTCAAGAAGTCTGATTCTTGCTTTGCTGACTTCTCGCTTAAGATCCTGAAAACAAGGAAAGCAAGTTCACAAATATTTATCTTAAGAGAACCCGTGATTTACCTATAAAAACAAGTACAGTGCTTCTTAGAGCAAATAAATTGACCAATATAATAAAATAACTTTTATGCTAATATGACAAGTAACTCCATTAGAGAATGCATGCAACACAGAGTAAAGAACCAGACCTGTATCTGTTCTAGGAGAAAGCGCAAGCCCTCAATTAATGCAATTACTTGTGACCTCTGAGAGCTACTACGAGCTTTTTCTGCCAGATCTCTCATAAATGTCTGGTGCTTTTTCTTCAGTTCATCCTCATATGCTGGAGCGGAAAGTTTTCGCAAATTGTATAGTGCATATTCAAGGATCTTTCCAAGGTAATCAATATCTAATTTCCCCGAGTTCAATACCTATGAATAAGGATAAAGCCACAAGGATAATCTCTTTTATGGCAAATGAAATTGGACTTCAGAATTGCTAACATAATGAAAAATCAGAGCCATATGACAATTTAACTTACAAATACCTTCGAAAGTATTTCCAGATCAATGGTGTCTGTGATTTCCTGTCTCCAGCTTAAAGGAGACATTGCACATATTCCGTCCCTCACTTCCCTCACTAATTCAACAACACGACTATAGTCAGGTTCATCCTGTCTGACCGAGTTCATGATGTCGTCCCAAAAAGCCTTTTCCATTGTCTCTTTAATCTTTGCCTAATCATCGACATAACAAGTTGAAGTTTGTAAAACAAAGAGGAATGATACGTGATAAAATAATATGATATGGTTGTACTACACAAACTGTGATGTCATTCTGTTGGCTGCCATTTGGAACTTGTGCATCTTCAAAATGAAGTTGCTCTCCGTGAACATATTCATTGACAAACCTCACATTCTCCATGTCCAAAGTCTCCCTAGAAGATTGTCGAAGCTTCTTGGTCGACGTGGAGGAGCTAGCATCCTTTGATAAATCATCATTAAATAAGGACCGTACCACTGAGCTTTGTTTCTGGGAACCCACAGGCTCACTAGCTTTATCGGAAGTCACTAGATTTGGGGAGAACATCATAGGCAATGAAGTAACTGGGTGCCCGTTCTCCCGTGCCGCAATAAAGAACTTCGTTCTTGTGTCAGAAAGGGCATCTTCCATACGCTCAATACCAGCATCTCCGTTGAGGTGTAAGACTTTCTCTCGTAAAAGCTTCTGATCTTCCAACACCTGCATAGGGAGTAGTCCAACAATTAGTCAAAACAATAGTCAAAACAGAAGATAATTTAACAGGTGTCGTGGAACATGCACTACTTGATGAACCAAGAAAAATGGATGTCAAATCGGTTACATTGGTTTCAATAACTTTCATAAAGGTCGAAATATAAATCATAACGATCGATAAACCAAAGCTAGCATACGCATCCATGTGACAAAATTAATAATATCAAATAGCTCCATAGACTTTTGTATGTTAATGAGACAAGGGAACATCCAAATCCAGCATCCATCACGCGAAGTCTGAGGCCAATGCACATATTTCCCACATTCAGCAAAAGTAAGTTATTAAGACAAAGAACGAACCTGTTTCCGAATAGATTTCATATCATCTGACAGAGGGCCTCTATTTTCTTCAGATGTCATCTTGCATGTCTGGAGCATTGATAATTCAAGTCGACAAGCTGCCATCACTAGGTCTTCCTCAAGTGACTTGGCATCCTTAGTTTTCCAAACCACAAAGCTATTCAAGAAGGAGCACCAGGCCAGATCAAATGTTGCAAGCTGAGACCGAAAGGTACGTATGGCCACTGATTGCTGACCAGATAGATCATTTGAGATCTTCTGGGGCCCTTTTACTAGTACTTTAACAAGTAAATCCAACTCCTTCACAAATTTCTCAGCAGATTTGACCAGAGCAGCTTCACGCTCGCCTTGACCACTGATAACAGCATCTGGGTGCCCCAGTATCATGTATGCACATAAAACAATTCTCACTTGGTATCTTGATAGCAGCAAAGACGATTTGACAGCTTGCCTGCTGCATGGTGAGTTTTTGTCACTTCGAGTTGCAGCAACTGCAGCTTTCCTCGGTGAATTCTTTTTAGGGGATACTACTCGCTTGAGGAGGTGATCAATGTCATCTAAACCAGGAGTAGTGGTATGTCTAGCATCTCTAGATATTTTATAGCGAACTTCAAGCCTATCTAGAAAAGCTTTAGTTGTGTGAAGCGTGGAAGCTGACTGAATGAGAACTGCGAGCTGCTCAAAAGGCAATGACTTCACAGAATTTTCATTTATATTCAAGTCATTATATGCATTTGCAAGATAAGCAGTGGTCTTTTTCAGGTATTTAAACTTTCTCCAGCAGCTGAAATATTGAGGACATTAGACAGATGTCAAAAGTTTGGACACATGATAACAGGTCAAAGTTGAAAAGGACGTTTATGTAACAGCGGGGAGGCAGTACCTGAATAGTTTTCTGACCGCACGATCATGCAAGATATCCCAAGCCCAACTACCATAAACGACATTATTCAGCTCTACTCTTCGCTCCAAATATTCTGCTCTTCTTCTCCTTGCCTATCCGAAACAAATAAACCGTTAGGTCCACGGAAAAACAACTGGTCACTCACTGTAACTTGACGGCGAAGATCATTTACCCGTTGAAGTCTGTCCTCTAGTCTGATCTTCATTTCCCTTCTCTTAGCCTCTTGCTCATTAGAAACAGAATTGGCAACTTTTTGCACTTTAAGAAACCTAGCCCGTGCCCGCCTCTTCTCCTCCTCCAACAGTCCAAGCCTCTTTTTCTCTGCATTTGCACGTTTCTGATGTATTGCAGCACGCACCCGTTCTTTGTGCCTACTGTCACGAGACATTCGTCGCATTAAGGACTGAGATGTCCTCTCATTAAGTGCTGCCGTCCGTTGCCGATAAGCCCGAAGAATGCGTAACCTATTGGCCTCTGCTTGCTGGACCCTCCTCTCCATTTTTGATCCGAGCTCAGCTCGTTTCTGTCTTAGATGCAATTCTCTATTCATCTTGGCGGCCATTCGCAGTTCATGATGCTTAGCCAAACGCATTTGAGCGTTTGCCAGAATGTTTAACCTATGATATCAGTCATAACGTCAAAGCGCAACGCATTTTTCTTCAAAGTTTTCCGTAAACAATAAAGTTCACCTTTTCTCTTGAGCAGCTAGAAGCTTAGCTTCGAGGCGCTGTGCAGAATCATCGTCGTTGGATGATGACCGTGAAGGACTTCTTGGCTTTGGCCTAGCCTTTTTTGATAAATGGTCATAGAATTTCTGTCCAGACAACAATTGTTGTTCCAAGAATCTTCAGAATCTAAATTAAGGTCGGATTTTCAAATAGAAAAAAATCTGTCGAGCACAAATACTATAACAAAATATGATTTCGAGCTACACAGTAAATTCAGGAGATCAACAAAAACTGCTAGTACAGTTCAGTATAAGGCAGAGACAAGTGATGATCACGGTAAGTTCAAACACTGACATTTTGCCTATCCTAGTAATGCACACTGCAGTATTATTACAGCCGCCATCATCCAGGAATAAATTTACAACGGTCGAACCAAAAAGACAGCGGGGGGGTGGGTGGGTGGGGGTTACTTAGAAGGTAAATATGTAAACGTCACTATTAGAAGAAGAATATACTTGCGATTTACCCATCGTCACCTAACACCAACGTAAAAAAAAGCATCCTTCATCACGAAGCCTACTAATGAAAAAAAAAAGTAGATAATTGCAGCTCCCAAACCGCAAAGAGCATCAATTAACTTCAAAATATTACATAAACTCTCCAAAAAGAAACTCACAATCCAATTCCACGAAGAAGTTCTGGAAAAACAACACAAGAATAGGACAACAAAAGCAAGTAATAAACACCTGGCGCCGAAGATAAGCGCCATGTAGCTTAGCTTCAATTTCTTCAACAGTCGACGGAGACGGAGCTTTTGGTTCCGAGAGCCTCTTCTTAAGCCACGTAGGAACCGTCGGGGGCGAACACGACAGAACGCCGTCATTCGCCGGGAATTCCATAGCTACACTTCTCTCAGGTAAATCCATCAATCAGAGCTCTCAGAAAATCCACAGGCGAATCGGAAACACCAATAAAAAAAACAGATCGATGATCGGTGACGATGAATCCAATCACGCGTGCGCACGTATAATCAATTTACAAAACCCCGCTGGTGTATGAACTTATAGAGAGAGAAAGCACGCGATGGTTTTAGAGAGAGAGAGAGAGAGAGAGAGAGAGAGAGAGAGAGAGAAATGATGAAGGTTCAAGAAAAGTAGCGACGATCGGGATAAAAAAAAGTGCGGTTTAAATGTGTGTGGTAGGAACGCCACAATGTAAATTTTTTCTAAAAAATTATTACTCCATAATAAAAAGGAATCAGAAGAAAGAAACGGTCAAATTACTCGCGTATTACACCCCGATAAAGTCAGAATAATATACCCACGTGTCATGCGAAGGCGTAATTTCAAATTTAAACCATGTAATAAGGTTTTCTGTCATGTGGTAGGTAAGGGTTCTTTGAAAATAAAGTCCACGGACATTACCAAGTGTCATTAAATTTGAATTTATAGAAATCATTTTCGTGCACTATTATACAACGGATGGAAAAACACAATGGGGTCGTTTGATACAGATGTATGCTTGTGTAATAGACGTGTATGACAAAATTGCACAGCGTTTGTTATGCGTGTAAAGCCGTACCAGGGTTGTATGGCTAAACACGTCCACTACACGAAATCCTGTCATCAGCCCGGTGTAGGAAAACCCATCCCCAACGTGGGTATGTTGATACATGGGTTCTTCATACCGAATTTGCCCATCTCCATCCCCAACAGCATCGCAATCTGAAATAAAATTCAAAGTCCTGGCACCAGCGCTTCGTGGTCAGAGGAATCTCCCCAAGAATTGAGTATCCCAGATGCTTCAATTACAGTTTGGATCGTAGTTCGCATGAGCCGTAGGTTGGGGAACTGTAGGGTTCTTGGGCTTTGACCGGCGGCGGTTCTAGTCAACAGCGACGAGGGTTGTAAAATCGGCGAATCGGAGCTCGACGCCTCCATGGAAGCAGACTGAAGAGAAAGTTTGAGGTTTCTGGTGGCAAAATTACAGATTTACTCATTAGGACGACGAAGACGTGGATTTTGTAAAGAAAAGAAAGGGAAAAATAAAGAAAAAGAAGTCTGATGAGAATCAACGAGCATATGCTATGTGATTTATTTTTAAATAAATAGAGGACAAAACTGTAATTTAAATATATTTAACAGATTTCATACACACATCAAACCCATCTATCAAACACAAATTATATCGTTACACAAATAACTAATACACACATATCAAACAAGTTAAAATACAACATCAACAAAGTCCTTGTATAACCATACAGAAATAACTTATACCCATGTAATCCACGTACACATCTATCAAACGAGCCCAATATTGTATGGTAGGTGTAACACAAAGTTCTGGTATATTGAATTGGTAAGTTTTATTGTGGAAATATTTTGAGTTTGGCCCAATATTTTGACAGAGTATTGCTAACAAGCTATGGACTAATGTACTTTAGAGATGTCTTTTTAAGGGACACTTTCACTTAAATCTTTGTTTGCAAACTTTCTATCACTTAACTCCCTTGTCAGCGAAATATATCACTTAACTCCCCGACTTACTGTTTGTACTACATTCTTAAGTCACGCTGTACATTTCTATGTTTGTATTGTGTACCACAATATGTTGATATAGTGTACCTAAATGTGTTGTTACAGGGTACCTATTTTTTCAGATAGATACCCGATCCGTCGCAGCTACACCATACAACACGTTTAAGTACACTATATCAACGCATTGTGGTACACTATACAAACAGGAAAGGTACAGCGTGACTGAAGAAATTGGTACAAGCAGTAAATCGGGGAGTTAAGTGATATATTTCTCCGACAAGGAAGTTATGTGATAGAAAGTTTACCTAATAGGGATTTAAGTGAAGTTTCACCTCTTTTTAATTGAAAAAATAGTGTTTGTTGAATCCATAATTATATCTAAATTTTTTTTTCTTTCAGAGGGAAGGAGGAAAGAACCCAACAAATCCGGCTAGTCATATTTATAGGCCAAGCAAGTGGTTGCAACGCACAACCGAAGCCACTCTTCGCTAATGTATCAGGCGGTTTACTAGCTTCCCGAAAATATGGGAGATGTGAATTTGCCAAGGAAGCTTTAGAATATCACAGATGCAGGAAATAATATCGAAATCTCGATGAGAAAAAGGATGATTCTTGGATACAAGTTAAAGCATCCTGGCAATCATATTCGAGGACAACCTTTTGTAAGTGCGTCTCCCAAGCAAGTTTAAGACCGAAGAGCATAGCCTCCTAGAGTTCAGCTCTAAGAACCGGGAAGAGTCGATCCTCCCTCTGAAACCACGAAGCCATCCCCCAATACTAGCAGTACCAACCAGCATAAAGCGTCTGTTGAATATCAGCATCAACATTAATTTTGTAGGAGGTTTAATCCATCCACCTTGATGTAAGGTAGAGGTGGTAAACAGGTCGGGTTGGGTCACCTTCGGGTTCAACCCGTTTAATAAACGGGTTGAAAACTTCAACCCTGACCTGATCTGTTTACTTAAACAGGTTGAAAAATCAAACCCAAACCCAACCTGCTTTAACCCTAACCCAACCCGCCAACCCGTTTAAAATTTAAAAAGAAAAAAGAAAATAACAAAATTGACAGAATTATAAATCCAAATTAAACAAAAAAAAGATGAACTAACGCAATTTTTTTCTAAAAACATCACGTGTGAGCGTGAGAGTGGATAGAGAATTAGGGTTTTTACTTATTTTATATAAATAATATTTTAATAAAATATATTATTCGGATTAAATGGGTTGATTTTGGGTTAATTTCGGGTTGATTTCGGGTTGAAAATCCGAACCCTAACCTGACCCACTTAATAATTGGGTTGGGTTCGGGTTTACCCATTTACGTAAACAGGTCAAAAATGCTAACACAAACCTGCTATTTTCGGATTCGGTTCGTGTCGGGTTGGCGGATCGGGTCGATTTTTAACAGCCCTAATGTAAGGTGGATATTGATTCAAGATCAATATTTTGAATTGACCATGCTTCATCCACCGGACTTCTCAAAGCAATCATATCAAAATTTGGGGTCACGCCGCAATCCTCGTGGACTACTTTGTTACGCCCTTGCCAGATTAGACTAATAGTTTTCCGTAAAAATAGTGGTCCATTGGGCAATCCAATCAAAGTTGTTGATGTCGTAAGAGAAATTCCAATCAACCCAATATTTAACTCCTAGGGAAAAGAAAGTATCGTGATAATGTGGAGCGACAAGGCTACTCCAAATGTTGGCAGCCCATGTGCAATCACGAATAGCAAGAATGTTGCTTTCCTTGGCATGCCCACAAATAGCGCAAGTAGCATCTTAAGTAATGCCTCGATGATGCAAGTTGAGCTTAGAAATAATTCTATTGTAACGCAAAAGCCATATCAAGAATTTCCTTCGATACGCCCCTCGACATCTTGCAAATTATCGTGAAGCAATAGATTGTAAGCGCTTTTAAAGGTGTAGAGGCCAGTCGTTGTGTGCAGCCAAATGGGTGTATCTTCAGTTGTATTGAAATCATTTAAAGTGATGGTTTTGAGGGCATGTTTAATATCAATGGGAAGGTGCGAGAGTTCGGCCCAGTTCCAACCATGAAGTGGGTTCTAATAGCTAGCCACCAAGCGGTTGATATCCTCTTGAGAAATAAGATGAGTAACCCTTTGAAAGAAATTAGAACTACCCAACCAATGATCTGTCAAGAACCTAACCGTAACACCGTTGCCAACCTTCCAGGAAATTCCTCTTTCAAGCATAGGAAAGGCAGACTTGATACTACGCCAAGTATGAGGAGTTCTATTTCAGGCTCTAGCTCTTACGCAAGAATGTATTTATGTCTAATTACTTGAACCCGAAGCTTTGAATCATCTTGATGAGCTGCCATCCCTATTTTTCTAGGAAAGCTGGATTAGAATCCTGGGTTTTTTGCATACCTAACCCACCGTTAAGCTTCGGTTACAGATTTGGTCCCAAGAAATATTGTGAATCCATCTAGCCTCATCAGAACCACCCCAAAAAAATCTTCGATTAGCCTTGTCCACTTCATCACATGTACTAACGGGGATTTTTGAAGTCTGTATATAATAAGAGGGAATAGTCAAAGTAACTGCTTTAACCAAAGTAGAGCGACCAACCAAGGAGAGGGGCTTCATTTTCCATCCTTTGAGAGTATTTTTAACTTTGTTGACAATGAAATGATAATCCTTCTTAACAACACGAGAGTGGTGAATCGGTGTTCCCAGATAGCGACCAAGTCCTTCAGCGTTCAAGAAATACCCGTGCAAGCTGACCAGGTACATTAGGAGTGAAATACATGCGAGATTTAGAAAATATTCACCGATTGGCCAGACATACTACAGTAATTTTTAAAAATATGTCGAATGACATGAACTATAAAGGTAGACGCCTCGCCAAAAAGAATCAGATCATCGGCGAACATTAGGTGGAAAACTCGAGGGCCAGTACGAGATGTTGGGGACGGACTTCTATATCTTTCTCCAACAACTTCGTTAATGAGGGCCCCTAGTTTCTCAACACAAAATAAAAAAGATAAGGAGATAGAGGCCCTTGTCTAGACCTTTTTTCGGATTGAACCACTCAGTTATCTCGCCATTCCAAAGAATAGAGAGCCTGACTGAGGAGGTACAACCCAAGATAAGGTTAATCCAAGACAAAGAAAAGTTCATTTCACTCAAAATATTCTTTAAGAATGACCGATGAATCTTGTCGAATGCTTTTTCAAAATCTATTTTAGCAATGAAGTAACCTTTCTAGAATTTATGGTTTGACTTTTGCAGCGGTTTTAAATTACTTACAGCACTATTATAGCGTTGGGTACTTCCTCCATCGCTCACCTTCCCTAAATGAGGAAAAAAGTCGAACACCTTGGCTTCAGTCCCAGAACTGAGAAAAAAAAAAATTTTAAGAAGAAAACATCCAATTTTCTCCAATAAATTTTATAAGGGAAAAAAACTATCATCAATAATGCTTCAGAAGCAATCTGTTGCACAAGTAACCATTCATCAAGAGGGACAAACTTAATAACGGAGTTACAATTCATCTTATATTCCTAAATCAATGAAATCCTTCTGCTTGTTGAGATTATAATTTGACTTTTCCACATCGAATAATTCAAGCTCTTCTAGCCATTATATAAATAAGAGGCTTTCTCCTCTTATCACCAATTGATTTTAGAAAGGACCCATGGATTTTTAAGATGGTATCAGAGCGAACTTCCGATCACCGTCACCCCTCGATTTCTAATATGGCATCAGAGCTTGAATTATCCAATGTGGGACAAAGTCCATAGGAAGGACATCGCGATTTCTAATATTGCTTCGCTTGGTGACCTTGATTTGAATTTGGGTGACGTTAATATCACATGCAAGAAGAAAAGGGAAAAAAACTAGCTGCATCTGCATAGAGAATTCGGATCGGAAAATAAACAAGACAATACATAACACAAACTAATCTAAATTCTTCAAATCAAACGTTACCCACATCATTTGAAGGGTGTCTTAATCTTTAAACAACTTACTTCAATACAACTCGCGATTATAATTGGGATACCTACCTCTTTACTTGCAATGGAAGCTGCCTCTTAATCTTCAATTATTTTTTATCCAATATTTGGAAGTAAGGATCATGATTACGTAATGCATCAAAAGTAAGATTCGAATTTAATGTTTGTAGGATCAATGCGACCAAATTAATTTATTTTTTATTAGATAACGGAGGAGTTCCCTCTAGTTCGTGTGGTGAAAGCTACATTATTCAAGGGCAAATTCCTTATCAGTCCATTTCGAAGTTTAAACTTCTTGTTCAGTACCCCTAGTGAAAATTCTTCCTGTTCAATACCCATCTGCAAAAAGTTGTGTGTTTAATACCCAAAACAGTGAACGGACGAAAATACCCTTTTCTGAAATTAAATTGAACATCATACCAACTGTTTTGAGTATTATACCACTGTTATCTCTAATTATACCAACAGAATAATGTAAAATTGAAAATTATACCAACTGTTATCGTTATTATACCAACAAAATTGAACACTAATAACAGATGGTATAATATCTATAATTTCTTGTATAATACGAAAATTAGTTGGTATAATATCCAATTTTGCTGTATACAATTAAAATAATTTTATTTATTGGTCTAAAAACTAAAATTATTGTATAATAACGAAAATAGATGGTATGAATTTCATAATTTCTGGTATAATTGCAAAAATTAGTGTGGTACAATGTTCAATTTTGCTGTATAAAATCAAAATAACATTATTTAATGATATAATAACGAAAGTAGATAGTATAATTTCTACAATTTCTGGTATAATAGCAAATTTAGTCGGTATAATGTCCAATTTTGCTGTATAAAATTTAAATGATGTTATTTATTGGTAATAACGAATATAGATGGTATAATTTCCACAATTTATGGTATAATTGCAAAATTAGTTGGTATAATGTTCAATTTTGCTGTATAAAATTAAAATAATGTTATTTATTGGTATAATAACAAAAATATATGGTACAAATTCCACAATTTCTGGTATATTTGCAAAAATTAGTTGGTATAATGTCCACTTTTACTTTATAAAATTAAATAACGTTATTTATTGGTCATATTGGTATAATAACAAAAATAGATGATATAATTTCTATAATATCAGGTATAATAGCAAATTTAGTTGGTATAATGTCCAAATTTGCTATATAAAATTATAATAAAGTTATTTATTGGTATAATATTGGAATAGTTGGTATATTTCTACCAATTTCTGGTATAATTTCAATTTTTTTGGTATAATAACAAGTTTTGTTGGTATAATTCATGTGAAATAATTTATTCAATTTTTTTTCATGTGGGGATATTTTCGTCTTTTTAATGCAGAAAAGATCATTTTTAGTAATAAAATTTTCAAATAGGTACTAGCCAGTAAGATATAACTCGAGGTGTATTTAAGAGGAATTTTAAAAAATGTGGCTGATAAGGAATTAACCATTTATTCAAATCTAGCATTATGTAGTAATATCTATCGATATATGTATTATATATTATTACATGATCATATTAGTTGTCTATATTCATAGCCTTTTTTTGAAAAAAAAAAACTATATATTAAACTATATTAATATAGTGCTAAATATAATAGCAAAAAATAGGGTCATTTACAATTCATGCCCCATGTTAAGTTTCATTTAGTTTTTAAGATCTTGTCAGAAAATTCATAGTTTTAAGGACCAAATTTTACTTAGTGTTCTGTTGTACCACTTCACTGTTCACCAGTACCACTTCATGGGTCTACAGTACCACTTCATGGAACTCCGATACCAGTTCATGTACACTGCATAACACTTGAGTAAATTTAGATCCTTATCTCTAAATTTCATAAAAGTCGAATCCTTAAAACTATGAATTTTCTGACATGAGCATATGAAACAAATTTAAAACATGTTTTTTTGGTGTGAAACTTAATTTACACTAAAAAATAATGCTTGATAAGAAAAGCCAGCTTGAGATAATGATATAAAAGAGCAGAGAGAGAGAGAGACCCCACCACCACCGCCTAACCCGACAACGCAGCAGCCACCGTCTCTCTCTCTCTCTCTCTGCGTTGAGTGAGTGACGAACGATCACTCCATAAAAGACTCCGACGATTCAACGGTGGACCCATCCCGCCGCCATGAGCAGCAGCAGAAACCAACCTTACCCATCGCCGTCGGCCTCACTCCGCGGATGCCTCTGCTGCCTATTCCTCCTCTTCTCCTTCCTAATCCTCGCCGCCCTCGCCGTGGCGCTCGTCGTCTTCCTCTTCCTCAAACCACACAAGCCAACATTCGACCTACAGCAGGTCACCGTCACCTACGTCGCCCTAAATCCCAACCCTAGCGGCGGCGGGGGCGCCACCACGCTATCACTCAACATACGCCTCACCTTCACATCGGAGAACGACAACAAGGTGGGGATCGAGTACGGCGAGTCGAGATTCACCGTCATGTACCGAGGTATACCGCTGGGCCGCGGCGTGGTCCCCGCCTTCTACCAGCCGGAGCACAGCGTGAGGACGGTGGAGACGACGGTGGTGGTCGATAGGGTAAGCCTTATGCAGGCCGATGCGGCTGAGATAGTCGGAGATGCTCAGACGTACGATCGAGTCGATTTGAGGGTCGTCGGAGACGTCGGCGCGAAGGTTCGAGTCATGGGGATTAATTCGCCGGGGATTGAGGTTACTTAATTTCTGCCATTAATTTACAATTCTGCCATTTATTTTATTCGTGTTCAGTGAATGGAAAATATAGCGTTTCTATGTCTTTGTCGGCTTGACTTTCCACCTTGGGTTGGGTTCTGCTGTTGCTATATCTAAAATGCGCATGCGCATCTAATCTATGTTTCAGTAACTTTGATCTTTCGTGAAACTAAGGAAATTATTTCTCTTCATAATTAGTTAATTAGGATGGTAATTAAATAGTTTGATTAAATTGAAAAATTGACCGACATATGCTCTCATATGAAAAACGCAGGTTCAGGTGGACTGTGCCATAGCAATCAGCCCAAGAAAGCAGGCAGTGATTTACAAACAATGTGGATTTGATGGCCTTAGTGTATGATCATAGACATACCTGTATACTTTTTGACATCTTATTATTAATTAACAAAAATGCACATCTCCGACAACATAATATTGCAGATAATCAGCAATGATATATAAGATAAAATAAACGTCAATTTTTAGTGAGTTTTGCTTACTACTAAGGCCTAAGGCCAATGCCAAAATGGAACCTACCATTGCGCTGATCATTGAAAGCATATTCGAGTCTCAACGGCCCTAAAGGAGAATCGACACGAATGCCAATCCCAACACCATATCCACTTCCCGGCTTATTTCTCGCCCCCGCTGGATCGCCTGATACCCAATTATTCGAACAAAAGTAGTATAATAATATAACCATAATGATTCGCGACGAAAGAAAAATATTAAGGATGATTTAGGGGGACAAAACATATAAACCTGGAACAGTTGAGCCCGATCCAAAATCGGTTCCATAATCTCCGAATATGACACCTTCTACTGGCCCCCTCTGAAGAAAAACAAAAACCAATTAAAATATGAGCCACCATTCCATTATTCGATCCCAAATAGATTATATTGAGAATCAAGAAACCAAAAGGAATGATAGGCGCATTGACTTTTTATGATCAAGCAAAAAGATGCTACGCTAACAGGCCAATTTTACTTACTACAGGGAATGACAGTTCTGAACTTCCAACTGCATAGGAACGACCCGATGCAACAAAACCTTCTTCGTATCCTCTCACGCTGTTAGTTCCACCGACTGGAAATGCCTCGTGTGGAGGGAATTTACCCACAACATGACCGCCAGATGAGCTGTTTCAGATGAACGAATATATGACCACCAAAAAAACTTTCTATTGCATTTTATTAGTGAGCTTTCTCTTACAATGATATCCAGAGAAGAAACAAATGTCTTACCAAAAAAGAAGGCTGAAAGGACCAATCACAAATCCCTGCCTTGCACGAGCGTTAACTCTGTTGAAAGCCAGCCATTCTGGGCTTACAGGGATGCCCTGATCCATGTTGAACACAAACTGCAACCACAATGTTTGTTGTTAATTATTAAATTAAGATTTAGCAATTAACGGCGAGAATTTTCAGCAAGTCGTTAAGACAACGGACCATTGAAGAACCTGGGTCGCTGGTGTTAGTATAAACTGTCTCCAGTTTAGCAAGCAACATATCATCAACTGTGTTGCCACTGTTGAGAACATTAAACTGATTAACGAATAGGACTGACATGATTAGTGCGTGTTTTGATCGAGATTTTGAACTACACATGCCTCGCAGTAAGAGGACTACCAAAGAAATCCCTTATGATAGGATTTCCCCTTTCATCCTGACCACCAGCTCTCTGAAACGAGAATTATAAGCAAAAATGATTAGTTCTTCAATTATGGTTGCAGGAAGCCTGAACACGAACATAAAGTGACTTTCATCTTTGTACCACAATGTGTTGCTGCTTATAATCTAATCTTTCATGAAAAATTAACATAAAACAGTTGATTTGAAAATAATCATGCAAAAATTATTTAGACTCCCATGTTGGAATATTACGATTACCTTGAACAGGAGCTAGGGAAAGCACTTGAACATAAAAATATTTTATCATGAAAATACCTGAAACATAAGTCCTGCAGTCCCATTCCATTTCGGCGTAAATGGCCTACTGTATTCTATTCCAGCAGTGATACGTCCGATAGTAAGACCACTGTTATTTGGTTGGTTTCCATGAACCAATGTTCCTGGGGTTCTTGAATTCTGATAATAGATGTGGAATAAGAATTGATCATAAAAAAAGGAATATTACAGGCACTGATTAGAAGACATCAACCACCTGAATCATGATTGTTCTTGATGTCCTCTTATCATCTCCTTCGATCCAAGGAACAGTGTAATTCAACCTAAATATTGAATCGATCTGACCCCTCTCCCATGAAAGATTTAATTTTTGGTTTCGGCCAAAGAGGTTTTTATGATAAATAGCGATACTGCAAGGAATAATTGGCGAATCCTGATTGAGTGCTGTGAAACCAATAATCTTACACAGATTTGAACAATAACTATCAAAGAAAAGTTAAAATTTATTGCTTAAACAAAGTAACCACACAAGAGCAGTTGGATTTGAATACTTCTAAAAATATTTATTGTAGAATAGAACATGGCAAATTCAACAGACACGTACCTTCCTATCAAACCAGCAAGAGGTCCACCAGTAATTCTGAAAGAAAAAAACAACTCCAAAAGCACCCGCGAGCAAAAATGAGCAGAAAATAAAATGCACATATAAAAAATACAGTAAGAAAATATGGCAGAAAAATTACATACCCAGTCGATAATCCACCACCACCAGAAATTCCTGCTCCGCTTTTGCGCTCAACGACATTCATCGTAAGATCAACCTTTCCAGTATCTGAGATGTCATATCCACATAAAAAGGCATGAAATTATGAAGAGATGCGGAGTAAACAAAAATTAAAAGATATTTACCCCCGGCTGGCTGTGGAATAATACTAGCATCATCCATAATACCCATAGCTAAGACAGTATCAATATCTCTTTTCCCTTGAATCATACTATAGACCTACATAAGAGAAATTTCATTATCGAGTTCATTTATGTAAGACAAATAGCATGACCAGATTCATAATGTAAAAGTGACAGGAATGAGAAAATAACCCTCAGAAGATTTTGTAACCTTTGACAAACCTAGTAAAGTTCTAACTCTAACATACACGTGAATTCTGAATATCAAAATTCCAAGCTCTAACAGCTATTCAAATCTCAGAAGGATCTTGTAATACTAGAGTGACGAGGACAATCAAATCTCAGTAGGCAGAACTGTTGGACTACTATTAAAAAAATAGCCATAAATATGTGCAGTAAGAACACCAAAGTAAAAGCATATAAACACATGGAAAAAGCAGAAATACCTGTCCCTTCTTCGTTGTAAGCTGTCTGAGTATAGTTTCGGGCCTTGTCTTCCCCACAGCTGGTTCACCACTGAAAATAATTATGGTCAAATTCATAATGTCCTACAAAATCTTTGGCATCACAGAAATTGAAATTTCCACAAAACAGTTACTCACATCTTATCAAGGAAACGAATGTTTATATTGTTAACCTCTGCTTCGGAGACCTGCAATTTGACAATACCCCCAGAAAGGATATCCACACCAGAAACCTATCACAGAAAATAAATGCCCCGATCGCGAGAATATTGATCCAGGTGAACCATTAAATAAGGCAACACGCATGAACGTTCAGAATACCACAGTTCCAAGATAGATGCCTTTCAAAACTAACCATGCCAAAAAGACCCCTCTCCATGTACCAACTGTTGATTGAATTTATAACTTCATCCAAACGCCTGATGTTTACAATTTTTCCTGAATAACTTAGCGCAACAATCGAAAGAGGACGGTCCAACATCAGAAAACGTCAAACCTCGAAGCACCAGAAAATATCAAATCTCCAAGCATAGGTCATACAATAAACATAAAAAAAAAGACATACCGTGTGCACCACGGAAAGAATCCTCCAAAAACTTGGATGGAAGGACATTGGCCCCTTCACAAACCAATCCCTGAAACTCTTGATTTGGTTCTACCTTGTGACAAAAGATATAGAAAAGTCAAAGATGGTGCAAGTATATGTGGCATGCGTTTCTATAGGAGTTCACACACACACACACACACACACCATTCTGAGCCACACAACAGTAAAGTCAGGGTAACTTTTTATAACTGAAACGAAGCTACATGCTCATCCCCCTAAAGTTGATCTGATTAATGATGGATAAAAAGTTAAACGAAACTAAAAGAAAACACCTTACCAATGCTTTGTCTCTGATAAAATTTGAAATCAAATTCGATTCAGTCAAATATCTACGAAATTTGAGATACGTGTGCTCAAACCATTTAACTCTTTTGGGCTCGAATTCGTCAAGAATCCAGCAAAGTAAACAAACTCTCCAGTCAGACAGGACATGGAACAAAAAGAAATAGACAAGATACAACACTATCCAGCTTCAATATAGTACTCACAACTACATAACCCTATACATTATAGATAACCATCTATACCTGAAATATCAATCGAATGCCATCACGAGTATCTACCGCGATAGGCATGCACGACGTGAAGTACCCACTCGCAATAATCCTGTGAACATCGTCCTGCACCTCTTTGACAGTGAGCGCGTTGTTAGCACGCGACGCCTTGAGCGCGTTCAACGCTTCAGATTCCAAGTCCTTCCTCTCCAGCTCCTCGCCATCTTTATTCCTCACCAGCACTTCGCTTATCAAAACCCTCTCTTCTTCCGAAGCCTTACCGCTATTTCCACTCACACCCTTCAATGACTGATTTAAACTATCGTCGTTCTTGGTGGAGCTGGAATCGGACACGGAGAGCGAGGCGGAGGAGAAGAAAATCGACGGCTTCTTCGTAATCCCGGGAAAGCGGTTTCTGATGAAGCGTGAGACGACATTGAACTCAAATTTGAGATTGAAAGGCAGCCTAAGAGGTTCGGCTCGGGGTTTGAGGCTGAGAGAAGAGAAGAGCGGTCGGTGGTGGGGCGCAAACTGAGGAACTTTGATCGACGAAGATACGAATCGTACGTCGTCGTTTCGAGGCATTGTAAGCGAGTGTCTCAAACTTTCGCCGGCGGTGACGTTCCAATTAGGGTTTCACCTGAGTTTGGCTATGCTACTTACATAATTACATTACACTTTACGGCGATGATGATGAGATGATGTTCAGTCACGGTTCTCTGCGGTTTCGGATTCTACGGTGCCCACCAGTTAGTTACAGAATGGGCTACAAATGTCGGCCCATTAGAACGTTTTAGGCCCATTGATTCAATTTCATTTTCGTGTTTCATGAAAAATTACGCTCAAGTCCTTATACAATTAGCCAAGTATACTTCAACCACTCAATTGAGCATAATTGCAATAGTTCTCCAGGCTTTCATTTCAATCGAAATATCGACTACTGGGAAATGAAGATTATAAAGAAAAAACAAATCATACACAACCTAAAAAACTTCAAATTAAACAAATAATTATTATTACTATGATTACACACGAAAACAAATTCCAACTGATAAGAGATATAGTATATATTCAGAAGCACACAAACTCTATTACCATCCCAAGTTTGTCTCAAACTCTGTTTTGAGGAATCAATCTCTGTTATGGTTCAGCTGCATTGCCAAGCAACTCAAGGCCCTCTGTTCTGCAATTCATAACCTTCCTAAAAACCTCACGAAGCTGCTGCTCGAGCGGGTCGAGCCCGCCCTTAAAAACCTCACAGACTGAAGATATCTCTCTTACATTCCCAATCACTTGTCCCTTCAAATCCTCAGACATTGGAAACTCAACAGCTTCGACTAAATCCATGATCTGATTCACGCCCTTCTCCACCATGTGTATCTCCTTCAATAAACCACGAGTGTTTCTCCTCTCTCGCTTTTTGTACTCTTCCATGATCTGATTATGGATCGACAGCAATGGCCCACTCCAAGAAAACTGACGAGGGATTGTGAAATGGATCTGAACGCCTCTGTCTTGACAAGGAATAGCAGCAACTAAAGCCCACAGCACAAACATAAGGATGAAGCTCATCGAAAAGACTACAATGGCTAAACCATTGGTGCACGATATATCGTTCCCACGAGGAGGATATAAGTTGCTGGCGATGGATTGGAGCTGCTTTGATGCTGACCAAGTATGAGAAACGCTCCATGACAGAGACCGCGAGTGGCCTGACACACGGTGAAGCTGATCTTTGCCTTTGTTACGACCGAAAGATCTATTACTCTGTGAAAAAACTGAACCTGCATCTTTGTCGTCCTGGCTCATCTCTAGGGCTAAGTCGGTTAGGGCTTTTCTTGCTCGGTTCACTTGGGCTTCTCCAATGGTTCTTAGCTGACTGTTGCTTAGAGCACATACTACAATCTCGAGATGCCTCTGCCACAAACGAATGGTCTCTATTCCATTTCGAGTGGCGTTGAATATGTCCATTGCCTTAATGGATCGGTCAAAGTACTCGGTTGCGAGCCTATCTGCTGGCGGTTTAGAGAGAAGGGATTTATTGTCTGATAGTATGACTTTGAAGTCTTCTTGACAGCTGAGGAACGCATCTAAGAGCTTGTGTATCCATGATATGGAGAGGAGCTGCTCGTTGGGATCGATCTCTGATAGGTCATTGAACCTTGCAAGAATTTGTCTTTCAAACAGATCCAAATTCTGGATATTTGAGTCGTGGCTTGTTTCTGAATGAATCTGATCGCTTCTAATGTTTAACAGAGAACGACGAAATGATGCAAAGGGCACGGGAGTACCGCGGTTATTTGAAGAACGCATTCTTACAACTGTGACTTGTGCGATATTATTGCAAACACCTACAATCAAGTTACAGCAAGGTGATTGAGATATTGGATCAGAAAACAGAAATACAAACCCAGAAATTTACTATGCCACATGGCAAAACATTGCAACATTGCCCAATCGGCCAGTCCTGAACTAAAGCATTACATTCAGGTTACGCCCACAATAGATGATACCCACAGAACTTAAGAGTTTACCCCCAAAATAGATTAATATTATTCAGAAAAAGAAGGGAAGAAAGAAGAATTCTTAAAGCATATCGATCAAACAATCAATATAAGACCACGGACGATCAACAAACACGAGTCGCAGCCGAGATCATCGATCATCTAAAAGGGCAGATCGTTCCACATCAATCAATACATACAAATCACGCCTCAAAGTCAAACAAAAAGAAGGGGACTGAAATAAGCCAAAACATGGATACGTAGGATGTATTTACCTTCAGTCGACAGAATTCATCTGTTTTTCCATTACAAATTGAGAGGCACAACGCAATTTGCAATCCTTAACGAAGAAATAGAAACCCTAGCGAGGTGTTTGTGTTTCTATAGAAATAAATAAAGATGAGGACGACCCATTGAGCAAAAACAGAATTAATTGAGAAAGTGTAACGTCTTATACAATTAATACTCTCTGGGGAGAATTGTTATTGAGGAGCAGAAGGGCAACAGCTGTCATTTGGTCCAAATTATTATTTTTCTGATAACTCGTTGACTTGAATGTATGTTTGTCATTTATGAAAATACGTAATAAATGCACTCCGTTATGAATTAAGTTAAGCTTATCTTTGGCTTCATTATTAATTCAAGTATATTGAAAAGGCAAATAAACACTATGAAGGAAAAAAAATAGATAACAAATACGACATTGGGATTATAATTGAAATAATATAAAAGAAATTAAAGTTGCGGTTTCAACTTTCAGTACGACAAGAACACTGTCTTACATATAACTGTTGGCTTGGCATCATCTTTATTTTCGTAGTAAATCAATTTTTTAACATATTTATTTATGGGTTGGCCACCAAAATCCCAAAGCTTGTGATAAATTCCATACATTTTTAATTGTTTGTTGCTTTTAAAAAACAGACTTATAAAGTGTTCGTGGTTGATGCTCGAAATTCCAACTAAAATGATTTTATGTAGTTATGAATCTCGTATTCTTTGTTCCAATAAAATAAGTCGTATATCCTACAAAACATACATGGAAGTAATCGCCAATACCATTCCTACAACGTCGAAAGTGAAAGCTTAATATTCTATTCCAAGACAAACAAACTGATACTATTGATTGTGTGTTGCATTATTGCCCTATTGCATTGCACGCGTCTTGCAAAGCAAATCACTTCATTTCACAGAAAACCTAATACTTGCATAACGTGCGACATTATCAATTCATAAAATACCAAAATCATAACACACACACACACACACAGAGAGACACTCATCTCCAAAGCCCATCAGTAATTTTCGAATTACCGATAAGATCATCATCGTCACCACGACGAAGCAAAGACAGAAACGCCCCTCCATGAACCCTACCTTCAGGCCCCGAGACGTCACCACCACCGCTCGCCTTCATAGACAAAGGAACCAAAACCTGAGGAGGAATGAGCCCTCCTCCACGCCTTCTCTTGCTCGGCCTATCGTACGAGATGCAAGAATCGGACACCACACTCAAACTCGACGACGTTTTGCCCAAATTTCCCTTGACCATCGAACCCCGAAAGAGATTCCCGGGCCCACCCTCGGGATATCGACGGGCAAAAAACAGCAATCTTGATTCTTTACTGCCATCATTGAGACTCTTTGCTGTATATGAAGATGCTGCTGTCGTCGTTGTTTGTGTACTCCCAGGCTCGAACATGGATACAGAAGAAGAGCAAGGCTTGGAGATTGGCTTGTTGGGAGGGGCTAATATGAGATTCTTCAAGTAGCAGCCGTATCTTTTGATCGACGTAGAGTTAGACCCCTCGTCGTCGTTTATCATCTGAGCTCTGATCCTCTTACAAGGGTTGTGCGTAGTTACCTCCTGGGAAATTACTTCTGTGTCCCCAGGGGGGCCTAATTGCAAGATTGAATCACTTCTCGAGCCTTTCGAGTGCATAGAAGCAGCAGGCCCTAGAACCAAGTCGCAAGAATCATCGTCGTTTTCGCCGCATAGACGACTCGAATTAGCTCGGTCGTTCTTAGGCCTTTTATTTTCACGGCCTGTTCCATAACCAAAACTGTCCAATCGAAGGGTCGTATCTCCAAAACCGGTGCTATCTTTCATCAAGTCAGAATAATACATACTTACTACTGTCTTACTAAGTGCAAGAAAGTTTTTGAGAAGATATCTATCTATCTATATTTGCAAAACATCACATCAAAAATGGCATCCACCGCTTACGAAACCTTCTGTATCGGCTCTATCCATTGATTGCCGTCTTAATGAAGATATTCGAGGGTAAGATATGAACCTACTGAGGTGTGTTGAATCGATCAAAAGATTTTACAGGGAACAATCCAATCGAATCCAACCCTGAGTACGATTAAGTCACCTGCAACAAGGAAGATGGACTGATAGTTGAATCGAAACCCCTTAATTATCCAAAGTGAAGGATAAACAAAACACCGTTGAGTATAGTAATTACAGAGTGACAAAGTTCGCAAAACAGAAAGCTAAAAATGGATGCTTGTACGACCAATAGTGGCCGTAAAAGGAGCAGAAGCAAAGCAGAAAAAGCGATAAACAGAACCAGCTGAAGAAAATTAATGAAGAAAGTTAATTTCCACAAAAGATTGAAAACGATCTGACCTTTTTCGCCATAAATGCGTAAGAAGAAACTTCATCAATCTCAAACACTGCAGAGAACAAAGCGATTTCGTTGATTGGAAATTAACGTAAGAGAAATTGAAGAAGGAAAGGGGAAACATTATTGTGGTTAATCGTGGGTTAAATAGATGCCCCTTCGATCACCAATTGGACTCTACTCTCAAATTGCATTTTATTTTTAATTAATATATATGTTTTATATACATACATATAATTATAGACGGAGAGAGCTTCGTCATCAATCACCGCGATAAAATATTAGTGACGGATGTGGAATCGTTGTGGCGCGGCGCATACGAAATATCAAGTGTAAAATAAATACAAAAAAATAGTTTAATCAATTTAAATATATTATATATATACATAACATATGCATTTCCGCATATTATATATAAAATATATATATGCTGCATTGGCAGTCTTTCACCTCGTCGTCTCATCGAAAGAGTATAGATGACCACGATTTTCTTAATGATCTACGCTATCGATTATATTTTAAAGGTCATTATTAAATTAGATAACTAACTAAATAGGTCATCGAAGAAACATAGCACGCCATTTTTGCGCGTGTGCCAGTGATTTTCTCATAGTTTGTGGGGTTTTCACTTAATCGATGCATCCTTTGTTTATTTTGTTTCTTATTCATAAAACTATAAATATGAGTTTATTTTGGAGCTTAATTTGGATAAATTTAGGATTAGTTCATGTATGCAAACTGCAAACTGCGAACTGCGAAGCCTCGTAGTCGTAGCTTACGTGTCCGAAAGCGATGTCCGTTCAATTAGGTGAAGCTGATTGGTCGGAATTAATTACCAATTAAAAATGGGAACATTTCATTTCATGCTCGTCGAAAATTTCACTTCAGATTCTGTCAGGAAAAAATTTAGTTTTAAGGACCCGATTTTTGCAGTACCACTTCATTGGTCTGCAGTATCACTTCATTGGTCTGCAGTACCACTTCATTGTTCTGAAATAACACAAAACGATCATCCGATACCAGTTCATGTACATTTATAACACTTTTTTAAGTTTAGGTCCTTATCTCCAAATTTTACAGAAATTGAGTCCTTTAAACAATAGTTTTTCCTTACATGGTCTGAAACCTATATTAAAACTTTAAAACCTATATTAAAACTTTAAAGGTTCCTTACCCTAAAATTAAAGGTCCGTATTGTAATGAGACGAATTTTACATTTCAAAAGACGTCCTCTACTTATATGACAAATAGACACAATCAAGTTACATTAGTCATAGTTGACGCGTTCTATATATTTCGAAACCTAAACCTTGCAAGAACTAGACTTTGGTAGACCAGTGGCGATGTTTTATTAGTTTTCCGTACATATTTTAAAATGAAAAATTATATTTTAGTCTTATTTTTACATAGTTGATATCAACATCTTTTTTTTATAATTGAGTTAATTTTTTTGAAGGCATGTTCAATCAATACTGTGTTTTCATATTAATGCAAAAATACAGTTAATATTTGCCTCTAACCCACAATAAATGCTCCTTAATTTTTGCGTCCATTTTATTATTTCTAGAGTGACATTGTTCATAAACATAAATAGCGTTTTATTTTTATTTTTTATTTCAAAACTTAGTTTGATTATTCGTATACTAATTATTGTTATGTTGATGTAAATACGTCACATCTACCATTTAAAATAATTGCGTGTTTACATTTAAATACTAATATATATATATATCGTGTAAATTAAAGACTTTGGATACTAATATATATATATATCGTGTCAATAATTGCGTGTTTACATTTTAAATACTAATTATCTATATCTTAACCTTTCGATAAATGGAAACACTAATTCATGTAAATTAAAGACTTTGGACCTTTGTTAAAATATAGTGTACGCGATAGCTTAGGCCCCACCCATTTCCTTGTTGAGATGTTATTATATGTATATCGTGTGAATTATTATTACTAGTAGTACTCGTACACTATATGTGTGTGACTATTAACTTAAATTTTAATTTAATTTTAATAGGTAAAATTATAATATTACGTTTAATTTTGTATTATTTTTTAGAATATAAAAGTGATTTTAGAGGATATATAGAAATAAATTTAAAATTCAGGATAGAATAGTACTTTTGACAACTACCACACCCATTAATTTGAGAGCAGTTACTATAATGCTATTTCCTTAATAAAATAGAAAGATAAATAATCTATGTCAAGTTGCAAAATACTTAATTAAGGATTCAACCAATTAGAATATTCCTTTTTAGTAGTCGAATCTATATTTAAAATACGAAATATTTCAAGGAATTCAACCTAGGTGGATGATGACTTGTGGCCGGCTGGTATCTGAATAATTTAATATTTTCGTTTTTATATAATACCTAGCATGGATTATTATAATTATCGTACGTATTTGGTTAAGATATCGATTTCACCATGCAAGTTGCTATTAAATGCTCTTTAGAAAATAGGACAATTACCAAGTTGTCTCGGTTTATAATAACTAGTATATTTTCGCACTCTATGCGTGTGCTTAAAATATAATTTTATTTAATATTATTTATAATTTTGAGATTACTAATTTTTTAGTGCTTAAGATGAAACACATTTTTTAAAAATAGAAGTAGAAAAATAATGTGTAAGGATATAAGTACAATTAGTAGAAAAATTAGAAATATATGAAAGTATTAAATCAGTTAAATTAAAAAGAGAAGGACGAAATTATAAATAAGTTAGACATACCAAAATTGATGGTATATAGCCGCCCTAGACCAATTATATAAGAGTATAGATAAATAAAAGCTACAACCTGAATCGATCAAATCAATCCACTTACAAGTTTGGTATATCTACATTCAGATCAATGATTGATGTCATAGATAAAATTCATTTTAAAAAGATGTTTGAAACGTTTCAATACTTTGAAAAAATAGAAATAAATTAAATAAATAAAATAACTAACGAGGACTCATCGTGATGAGATGCGGCTAGGGATGGCAATGGGCGGGTTCGGGGCTGGTAATGGACATACCGTCCCCATACCAAATTCTCGTTCTTAATATCATCCCCACTAATTCACCGCTTGTGATGAATTGGTTCGGGGATGGGTAATCACCGTTCGGGGATCGGGTTCCCCGTGGGGGATTCGGGTTCCCCATATTCATGTATATCCAATAAATTAATTTTTTTTGCAATAAAAAACACAAACTAAGTAATATAGACAGATTAAACAGTAAAATTAGAGTATAAAAACAGAAAATAATATGTAGTTGAAATATTCGTGTATTGTGAAGAATATATACTGAAAGTAGAAATTTTTTTCTTTTAAATATGATCCTGAATATAAAAGGATGGTCTTTGAGAATTCTTGATTCAAATTAGTTTTTCAATATATTTATTAGTAAATCGAATCGGGGAATGGTGAATCACCATTTGATTCAAATGGGGCCGGGTTCGGGGCCGGGGATGGGTGAGAAACATGATTATCATCCCCATCCCGTCCCCGCTCTTTCACCAACGGGGAATCACCGTCAACTCCCCATCCCCATTTTGACCGGGGATTCCCCGTCCCAATAGCATCGGGTCCCAACGGGGTGGGTTCACCGTGGGAATTTTGCCACCCCTAGATGCGGCTACTTGTCCTCGAGTAAGATCGACTACTTTCTTTCGCTCTAACAAACTTAAAAAGAGAAAATATATGAAATATTTATTATGATTAGTATTATATTAAATTATTTTATTTATATTATGATTATTTTGTTAATAATATAAGGAGAGAATTTAGAGGGAGATAATTTCTATACTTTTGTGTATTTTACAATGTAACTCAAATAGTCAGATCTCCTATTTATATTAAAATCATACACTAAAATACAATTTAGTCATCTATACAACTCATGCAAAAATACAATCTTTTTATACTCATCATCTTCATGAGTCATTAATATTCCAAAAACATCCACATTAATCAACAAATATGATGATTCATTGTGATGATTCATAATAGATCATAATAAAAATTACAATGATGATGATTTTTTATCAAACCGTACACGGTTTGGCAGTAGAAGTGTCACAAATGATCGTGGCCGGCGGGCCGACCCCACCGCAGCGAGTGGGCCGTGAATTTTAAGTCCGCCAAGAAATGGGCATGGCCCGTGGCCCATATTTTATATTAAATAATAGATATATAAATAAATTATATAGGTTTATACGTTTTTTGAACTATGATTTGTCAAAAATAACTTATTATTAAAGGCTGATTAAATTAGAGATAGTCAAGCGTGAATTCTTTCATTTTTTTCTTTTTTTTTATTATTTTTAATTCTTTTCATGGGCGGGCTAAACCAACCGGCCCGCTGCCCACCTGAAGGGGGGTCGACCTTCATTTCTCAAGCCCACGTAATGGCAGGCTTTAGAGGGCTACGGGCCAATCGGCCCGTCGTGGCGTTTTCACATCTCTATTTGGCAATAGGCAGGAATTCTGCACATAGATCCACCCCAAATAGAGAGGGAATCAAACTCTCGTTTTTCTCTTCATAAGAGCGGAAAATGGGAAGTGGAGGTGGTGATGGACATTCACACCCTATTCTTCGTGGAGGTCTGATACACAGTGTTTGTTTTGGAGTGATCCTTCGAACATCACTGTGATCCTCTCGTCTATGTTTTATCAATGTGTTTGTTTTAATTTAAGTGATGAGTTATCACCGAAATGACGGCTAGATGATTAAATGAGGTGATATTTTAAGTTTCAGATCACCCAAAAAAGCTGGTGATCTTACTTTACGGTAACGAGGCGATCTTTCTAAAAATTGACGGACAAAAATACTCCTTATATCATTTCTACCTTATACACCAATATATATATATTAATTATGTAACTAACCTAATTAAATATAAAAAAATATTTTCGTTATTTAAGAAATAAAATACTAATTATATAAAATAATTATTTGCGTAAAAATTAAAACTTAGATATTGAAATATTAATCATTATCACGTAGCATATCATCTTAAAAAGATTTTTTTTTTTAATCTTAAAAAATTTTTAATCATTCAAATAATATGTATAGGGTTAAATACGACATTTACACAACATCATCATACATATCACGTGATTAAACAAACTGAATATTTCAACATTACTTTGATTTGCAAAATAAAATATTACCCAAAAACAAACACAATGATTACATATCACCGTAATGTTGGATCACCTCAAATCATGGTTTTAACGACCGGATTGCATCGGTGAAAAATTCTGTCCGGTCCCTGTTCGAAAAATAAAATTGAAAAAATAATTAAAAATAATAAAGAAATGTAACAAAATATTGTATTGGTAGAGTGGTAACATCCATTTGATTAATTTTTACATTGGGCCGGGTTTGATCACCACAACTTTCATTCAAATCATATTTTATAAATATCCTATTAAATTTCTTATTTGACCCTCATTTTATAATTAATTGTTAATATCTCTAGACATTTTACTTTTATTTCATTGAACGCCCCAATTTATAAATTATATTTCTATTCACTTATATTATTTGCTTGATTAGTACATGAAATATATATTTTTATTATTTTGGAGACCAGTTTTACTTCGGTTTGATTCAATTTTATACCGATTAAAGCACTAAACCTTATACCACTAAAATTTTCAGTCCGATTCGAAAACTCGGTGCCTCAACCACCCCCTAAGTAAATGTTTATTTGAGGTAATCAAACATTACACTGATATCCTATCACCATGATGTGAATTAAGGATATGTCATCAATATATTTGTTTTGGAGTGATAATTCAATTTGTAAAGCAATGTGATATTAATATATTGTGTTTGTTTAATGCAATGATGTGAGTGTGATTCTGTGTAAATATCGTATTTAATCATATGATATTAGCTATGTAATGTAAATTAATATGTTTTTTAGAGAAGTGTTTTACGTGATAATGATTAATATTTTAATATGAAGTTGCAATTTTTTTAAGCATGAATTAAGTCTTAAATATATAAGATTAAACTGATTATTTATATAGTTGAAAACAGATATAATGATATACAACTACAAGTAATGAATGTATATAGGGTAATTTTGTCCAAAATAAATTGAAATACATACCGCATCAAGGTGATAAAGAATTACTTATTGAAGTGACTCAAAATTTGAAATATCACCTCAATTTTGTTCATATAGGTGATCCTTAGATAATGGCTCATCACCTACACTAAAAAAAACACATTGACGAGGAGATGATATTTTGAAGAATCACTCCAAAACAAAAAAAACATTCATACAATATTCTATTGACATCGATGCCCTAATTTATTTTTCACTTTCACTCGTAACCAAAATTAGATTACACACCAAACAAATACACGGTGACTGTGATTCCCCATAGCAGAATTCCCACACGCTTCGGAAACTTATTAAGACTCAATTGATGAATCGGCAAGATATCTTATGGTGAGTACATGATCTTATGTCAAGTACGTGTAGGTAATAATACATTTATCTAACAAGATGGTGAATCTTGAACATGATGCAATAAATAAAACGAGCCTAGATATAAGTGTACTGTCACCTACCTCTATACAAATAAATGATGCTCAAAAGTTAAGGAGTGTAAGATGCAACCAAATGCAACAGAAGAAGAAGAAGAAGAAAGAGAGCATAAAAGGTTCATTTACACAACTAAAGTAGCCTCTGTTTATCTTACAAAGGAGCACCAGACAACTTCACTTTCTCCCGCCTGTTACCGCTCGTGGTTTGCCTTTAACCTCTGCCTCCTGTGTGGAATAAAACCATAGCAGCTGAGGAAATGCTGATATTTTTAAGACTAATTTTTTTTTTATAACTTAATGAGAAATGTGGTCAACATAAAAAACCTGAGGTAGATGTAGGTATATCTGAGTCTTTGCTGTTGATGGATTGTGATTTTCTGCACCCTTGCTCCAATCATAGCAAACCTGCCAAGGTAAGTTTTATTAATATAATTTCATTCAGAAATATACAAAGGCATTGCATTTGCATCCTCTAACACAAAAAGAAGATAACTACTTTCGAAATGGAAAGAGCCTTTGTGGACTTCAAAGTTCGAACTGATTTCAAAGTTCAGACATACCGCATATGCGTATATGGAACCATCATTGTTGAAAGTGCTGCAAGGTATTGGCTGATTGCACCTTGACATCGCCTAAATTACACAAAAAGCAGAATTAAAATTAATAATAATGATTAACAAGAGGTATAGACAAGTGTGATGTATCTTTAGCCTTTGTTTACTTTCTCTCTGATGCAGGACATAAAGCAAAACTTATACCTTTAGCCTTTGTTTACTATCTTTGTCCCAGAAATTGAAAGCTCCATCTGACCCAGCAGTCGCAAATGTGTGATGTATCTAAGACATAGTAGGAAAAAATATCGATCCACGCACCAGATAAGTAACATAGAAAATAACATGCCTGGAGCAAAAGATTATATAAGGAAATGGCAGAGATTATTCTCGTCACATATACTTCAAGATTGCTATAATACAGAAACTATATCCACCAAACATTCAATGGGGTCATAACGTCAGTCGTCAATTAACATAAAGGGGAAACCTATAGCATGCTTAGCATGATCTACTAGAAAAGATAACAAAGGTTTAGGCCTGTTGTTATTGTAAAAACTGCATTGCATAAATGAAGCCAAAAATGTAAATAAGATTCCAGTCGAGGGAATAGCTTACAGGATGAAAATTTAGCGAGTTGACGGAGTAAATGTCATTGCCATCCCTGTGGCATTTGAAAGTAAAGTTTTTACTAGATTGCGAGTCATCCAAGTGGTGTACACCGACCCTCCCTTCAATAGAACCCACCTACAGTCAATGGCCATAAATGTAAAAGATAAGTCGAACACCAATAAAATCGTATACTGAAACATCTGGCAGTCAAATTGTCGTGTACTCGTGGTATAAAGATAAGTACAACTAATGTTTTCCCGTGTAAATCCTGCTGAATGATAGAACACGTGAAAGCAAAATAGTAATAGCATAAAAAGCAAGATGAGTTTATCTGGAAAATGCAAGAAACAGAGGGATTAAAGTTTCCTCGATCTCGAAAGGAATGCCGTTAAAAGACGTGATCAATTAATGATAATAACAATCTGTTAGTAACGTGTCATGTCACATCGATATCTATGTGAACACATTATCGTTCAACTGAGATCAAATATGATAAAATTATAATACAGGTACTTACAAGGAAACCTTGCTGATCAGGGAAAGCAGCAAGACACCTAGTTTGGTACTTCAATGGTGACATGATTTTCTTGAATTCAGTCTGCAATGTTTTCGAATCAGTCAGTCATGTTCCGATTCAATGTACATAGCAAACTACATATACTTATAGCTTTCCACAGAAACAGTGATTATTCATTTACTGCTTGCAATCTGCATAATTGTGTACCAAAGCATAAGGAACAGCAGGACTAGAACCATGGAACGCTTACTTTATCACTCTGTTAAAGTGAAACAAATTAATCCCCAAGATCTAAAAATCTATGGGATTTAGAAGCATGGCACTAGAATGTTGGGTTTCACCATAAATCTAATAAATTGAAAACTTATTCATTACAGTCAAATTTAATTTATTACTTGTTCAATAAATAGTTCGCCAAGAAAAAAGCAGACCATGAGAGTAGCATTAATAAGAATCAAATATGATGATTCATAAAGTTTACACCCTTTCCTTACATCGTGTACGGTCAAATTAGATATTAAAGATAAGAAATAACTGCCCTAAAGTACATATTCGGTTATTATGAATCCAACAATCATCAACTGACAAACGATTGTGAAAATACGAAATGAAAAAGTATACCTGAGGGTTCTGCAAGTTGAAAACAACAAGGTTTCTATCAGCGGTTCCAACAACCATCAGAGGATGTTTGACCGTGAGAGCATAGCAACGCTCAGGAAGCTGTTGCACCCAAGTTGGATTTTGCTGTCTCAAATCCCAATACCTGAAAACAAAATATGGGGTGTGACCAGAGTTACATGTTTACAACCTTAAGCCATAAAATCATCCAATGCATAGTACGAAGGCCACCAAGCAGCATACGACATATTGGGTAAAAACATGCGCAAAGTGTACCGTCCAAGATTTGCAGAAAAATACAGACAATAAACTTGCCTTAGTGTCTTATCCCAGCTTGCAGTGGCTAAGAGATTCATTTCTGGGATCCAAGCCAGCTCTTTGATAGGAGCATCGTGCATGGCTACAGTTACGGGTTGGCCGCCAGATAACAATGGCCACATTTTGACTTGCTTATCACAGCCTCCTGAAAAGACAGTCGTGCCATCGTCTTTCCATGCTGAACACAATACCTGGAAATATTTGCTAATGTAAAACAGCCATTTCTGATACCAATTTCAGGGAGGGAGGATAACCAGGGAGTTCAAGAAAAATAAAAGGCTGCATTACTGGATGATCATGTGAAATCGATGCCTTTGGAACCGAGCTGACAGTTATTCCCGACTTCATAATCTCCCAACATCGCACCTTAAGAAAATAAATCGGCATCAGAGGAAACAGAAACCCAAGTATAAGAAAGCATCACAGAACACGAATCTCTTAGGAAAAAAGGAGACAACCTACACATTCACATTATAGATATATCTAATGAGAAAGAACTCAAAGGAATGTGGTTCAAGTAGATTCAACTTGCATGCCAATGCCATACGAACACACCAAATAAAGTCATCAAACTTTAACTTGAAAAACATACACCCAACCCAAATATAGCAGCCAAAAATATTGAATTATATACCTGATTGTCCCACGAAGTAGCAACCAAAATGTTAGCCTTGGGACTAAAACTCAAGCTTGAGACTGAATCGCCAGGAGGTTGTAACACCTGGTACGAGAATACACAACACATCAAACGCATTGTGGAATCAAGGAAAAAGAACCATGACAAGTAAACGAATCACAGAACCCCCCCCCCCCCCCCCCACCCCCCCCCCCAAAAAAAAAAAAAAAGAAGAGGCCAAACAATCGCCAAAAGTATGGTCTAATGTAAGATAGTACCTCAGTGGAACGATTAGGATTGACGTTAGCCGCAATAGCTCCGAAAGTTGCCATACGAGACGAAAAAATTCCTCGATTAAACCCCAAGTCTCTTACTTTGAAAGATGGTCGGAAGTAATTGTAGGGTCAGCAATGTGCTTGTCGAACGGTGGTGAATATATATATATATATATATATACATACAGGAAAAGCGTCAAAACAACGCTAATAGATTATAGACGCTTTTAAGATGGCGGCCCATCTTCTCTCTCTATAAATATACATTTTTCAACTCTTCTATCTAAACACATTGGAGAGAATTGCAAAAATAATTAAGTATTAAAATTAGAATTGTAAAGTTAGTTAACTTTTTAAAACTAGTTCAAAACTAAACAATTTTTTTAATTTTAATTATTGTTATTTTCTCTTTTCACCACAAGACTATCTACATTACAATTTTTCATTATTATTATAACACATTACCTATAAATTATTAATAACTTTATTTTTAACCGCAATTCATTTTTAATAAGTTTTTATCCCTATAGCATATTTAATATTATTTATTATTCTGAGAATCATAATATTTTATTATATGTAGGGAATCGAGCATTTCAAGGTTCTTCGTCCATCTTCACATGTCAAATTCAATTTTATTTTACGTTCGACTAATTATTGCATATGCGTGGACGTATTCATTCGGTTTAAAATATCATAAACGAACTGACGAACAACGATTTCGGTTCAAATCAAAATCAAACCGTTGTTTATAACGATTATTTTTTAGTTTCCTACATATATTTTATTATATGTAGGGAATTTGTTCATTTGTTGTTTTCTTAACTCAACGATCATGTGACTGTTTTAATTTTTTGCTTGTAAATATTGGGGACTTATTTTGGTTTTACACACTTTTTCCTCTCGAATCTATATCCGATCTGTCTCGAATCTGCCTCAATTTTCTAAGTTCGAAATATAATTTTTTACATTATTAAAGAAATTCAAATTTGTTTTTCAATTAGAAATGGAAACATAAACAATAGTAATAAAAATCAAAATTAATGGTTTGAGTTCGACACCGACACCGGCTCCAACCGGTTCCAAATAATAATCGAAAGTGTTACCACAGCTCGATTGATGCGAGGTTTTGGTTCAATAGAATTGACAATTTCACATTGGGAACTGGAACCGTTTAAATACACCTACCTAGGTTACATATTTTGAGGGCTTAAAATTTTTTAAATTGAATTGGGGTTAAAATATAATTATAGCAAATTTATATGCTAATGTAAGATAATAATGTTGGAAATTTAGAATGTTAAATAATTTGCGGTGAATAGAGAAAATAAAAATAATTCAAATTGGAAAAGTTGATTAGTTTTGCACAAGTTTTAAAAAGTTAACTAGTTTTGCAATTCAAGTTTTAAAACTGGATTGTTATTCACCGCCCCCTTTTTCCTAGTCACCGCCTCCTAAAAGGCTGAAAAAAGACGATTTTGCCCTTTTGAATAAAATTTTTTATTGAAAGTCCTTTTCCAGACAACAATTTTCATATCGCAATCAAACATTCAAATCAGACTCAAACAAAACAAAAAAAACGTTCAAATCGCAATGGATCGACGAAAGGGGAAAAGGTCTATTCGCACGACTGGTAACCAAATTCTCGTAAAATTCGTTCGTACGTAGATGAATGATCGAACTTGATTCGGAATCGCTCCAAAAAAAGTCCGGACCGAAACACAATTTTGGCCGGAACAGTCCGGACCGAAACAGAAATTCGGCCACCTCCAGGCCGGACCGAAAAATAATTTCGGTCGTGCCTTGAGGTGGCCGAAAAAATATTTCGGTCCGGACAGAAACGATCGAAATTATTTTTCGGTCCGGACTGTTCCGGTCGAAATCACGTTTCGGCCGGAACTGCGGCGGCCGAAAACATGTTTCGGCCGCCACTTCATGTGGCCGAAATTAGTCTTCGGCTGTGTAATAATTTTTTTTTTGCAGACGATGAGAGCATTTTCGGCGACGGGGTAAACTACAGTGAGCATTTTCGCGTAGGAGGTCGATTTCAGACCGACGTGGAAGCCATTAACTGGGCGACAGGCGTCGCCATTGCTCTGGGTTTCGAGGTGATTATTTCGTCGCATAAGAAATGCGGTACAAAAAAACTGATTAGATGTTCTCGCGGAGAACGTTATAGAGGCAACAAGGACGAATTGGAGAGGGTTTCGAAGTCGAACAAGTGCAGGTGTCCGTTTGTAGTCATAGCTCAGGAGGATCCAATGACTAGGGAATGGTACATTCGTACGGGCCCACCTGATAAATCCACGCACAATCACCCTCTGATACAGTATCCCGAGGGACACCGCCAGACTAGTGGGTTAAGTCGCCAAGCAATGAAGGCCGTAGAGAAAATGACTGCTGCGCAAGCGAAACCATCGATCTGGCTCTGCGTGTGGAAGGTGTTCGTGTCTGGATGCCAGCGCTCCACAAAAGCGCACAGTAGAGGCTGGTCCAAGTGACCCACCATGGCATCCGTGAGGTGCACAAGCCCCGTGCCATCGATCTGGCTCTGCGTCTCCGGCGGGAATTGGGAGTACCAATTCTTTAGCTTCCCAAGCACTAACGCCCGTTGCTCGCACTTCAGCAGGGGCCTCTCCTCCTCAGCCATCCAGATGCGGGGCGCGATGTGCCCCAGATAACTAGGGATCACCTCGTCATCATATGGACCACCGGGCTGTGGCCTCTGCACCCTCCAGGAATCGTCATCTACGACCCTGGAGCGCTTGCTCCCTATTTCATTTTTCACGAATAACGCAAAAATAAATTTAATTTCTTTTACGTATTTTAAGACACGACATCGCATGTCAGTTTATAGAGGAGAATGGAATTACCTGAGGAGGCCGGTGGCAGATCATCGTCGGATGACTGAAACGATGCTCCATCATCCGCCACACCATCATCCGCATGCGGATCGTAATCCGCATATACGGACTGAGAAGCAGCCGCTCGCTGCCGCCTCTCCTCCTCCCGTTCTCTACGAACGGATGCGTCAACGCCTCGCGTCCTCGTGTGACGCTCTCCAGATCCCTCCAACGGGGGGATCTACTGCTCCCTCCGAGTAGGGTCTTTCCACCCTTGGTCTGCAATTAAAAGTTTTTTTTTAAAAAAAATCCGACCGAAACATGATTTCGGTCGTATCTGTACCGACCGAAACATGATTTCGGTCGGAACAGTATCGACCGAAACATGATTTCGGCCGGCATATGCACAACCGAAGTTGTGTTTCGGTCGTGACTTAGCCGACCGAAATTATGTTTCGGTCGTGCCGAAATCCGACCCTAAATCTCGTTCGATCGGCCGTTTTTTCGAACTATTCCGATCCGTGTTCGGTAATCCATCTACGTACGAATGATTTTACGTTAATTTGCTTACAAGTCGTGAAAATAGGCCCTTTCACTTTCCTTGTCCCTGTCGGCGATCCATTGCGATTTCAATATTTTTTGTGTTTTTGTCTGATTTGGATGTGTGATTTGGAAAGTGTTGTCTGGAACAGAGCTTTAAATAGAAATTTTTATTGTTTATTATAGTTTTTTTTTTTAAATTAATTTAAATATCATAAGGGCAAAATCGTCTTTTTCCAGCCCTTTAGGGGGCGGTAACAAGTAAAAAGGGGGGCGGTAAATAGTAACTCCCTTTTAAAACTTAACTATTTTTGCAATTCTCTCAACCACATTGTCTAGTAATAAAAATCCTTTCTCCTCTAACCTTCAAAACCCTCCATCTTCCTTTTCATTTTTCGATTGTCCTTTTTGTGTTTTCTTCTTTTGTGGTTTATGCTTTTCTAGTGCTCGTTTGTCCCGGTTGGGGAGTTTGGTCTCCTCTCGTCGGAGCTTGCTCTCCCTTTGTGGGAGTTTCTTGTCCGAAGAAGAGAAGATTCTTGGAGTTGACGGCGAGAAAAGTAAAGAATGCTACAGATTTGGTCTCAAATAGCCATTTCTATGGAGTTTTTTGCTAATTCAAAGTAGGATCTTTAGTTTTCTTGTTCAGATTTAGGTTTTTCTTTTCTTTGCTTTGTTTTGTTGTTTGATCGTGGTTGGTTGTGTTTTGCTCATATGTGAGCCTTTGTCTATGCTTGATTTTGATATTACGGAAAGATTTGTTTGGTTGTTTAGCGTATTTATATTTATGTTTGTAATGAAAAAGCAAGCTATCGCTGGAAAAGAAAAAAAAAAGAAATGCTTTTATTATCAGCGATGATAGTGTATAATGGACACACCGGCCCGATATCTCGAGCCCGATATCTCTATGAGAGAATGCACCTCTTCGCGAAAGTCTATCACTTTGTAAAAACATAGCTCTTCGCGAAAGTCGTATCACTTTGTGAAAAAGCAGCTCTTCGCAAAAGTTGTATCTCTTCGTTAGAATGCACCACTTCGCGAAAGTTGTATCTCTTCGTGAGAACGTACCTATTCGTAAAGGTCTAGCTCTTCATGAGAATGTACCTCTTTGCGAAAGTCGTATCTCTTCAAGAGAAAGCACATTCTCGTGAAAGTCGTATCTCTTCGTGAGAAAGCAGCTCTTCGCTAAAAGGTCATGATTCTTCGTGAGAGCGTCTCTTTACCAAATGTCGTATCTCTTGTGAAGTCGCATCGTTTCGTGAAAGTATATACCTCTCCTCGAAAGTTTATCCTTCTACAAGAAATGACGCCTTTTACGCCAAATGTCACTCATTTGGTTGAATCTTTCTGCAAAGGTCATACCTCTCCCAATATTCGAAATCACCATAGGTCAATTTCTTTGATCGTTTCTCTCGAAAAAATATTTTTTGGAATATCTCGAAACCGAAATTGTTTTAACATTATCTATGTCGACAAACAAAATTAGTTTACCGTAAATATCATTTTAATATTGTAATAAAACAACTGCCAATGTCGTTCAGGATTGTTGGGTACAAATTCGGGGGTATGACTATATTAAATATATTGATCGTATGGGGGACGCAAACTGATTTTATTGTCAAGGCTAGCGTTCGACGCTATGTTCGTAAAACAATATTGCCCCCCACACGGTGCTTATGGAATACAACAATCATTTCCTAAGATACATCGACAATCATCTCGTAATAGGAGCACTCCAAATTACGAGAACAACAAACTTAATCGATGCTTTTCGAACTCTCTGACGGCTTTAGAATACGAAATATACTAAATATATTTCACGACGAGAGAAGGATAAACCTAGGATTTCTAAGAGGCGATAGAGGATCTTGAGGTATACGAGGTGTAGGAAATGAGCACATAAACCTCCCTATTTGTCGATGGGGCTGAAACTTGCTTCTTAATAAATGTGTATGTTTCTGCTTGGTGACAACCTTTTACATGAACAGATTAATTTCTTAGTCAAATAGATGAAATTATTAATGAAATGATGCATCTTTACACCTCTTTAGTGAATAGCTACTTTCTTAAAACCTTTCAAACGAAGAGTTACAACCATTGTATTTATCTCTATTTAATTTTCAACACATGATAATACAAAGACACCATGTCTCACAAATAATGCGCCATTGAAGATGAATGCCATCATAATAAACATAACTTAACAACTAATAAAAGTAAACACCCTATGAAATATCGTATAAAAACGGACAAGATATACCGAATAACGTGAAGATGCATTATTATTATACAAGACGCATGGCCAGGGGCGAATTTTGGTCAGTGCATCACAACCTATCGCATAGGGCCACATAATATTTAGGATAATTTTTAGTGCTTGATGACCTTACTTGATCGACGTTTATGTTTGGGGCCTCACTTTATAAAAAGAAAATTAAGGCCACGAAAATGAAAAAACAGCCATGCGGCATTAGTAGTCATATTAATTCTCGACGAGCTCCTAGTCTAGAGTCAGACGAATTCGTCATTGTTACTCTAAACACTATTCCATGAAATCGTATGTACTGACGCTAGCCGAGTTTCACTACAAACTTTGTTTCCTTCGCAATGACCATCCTTTAACAATAACATAATACATTTGGCAATGAAAAGTGAACACGTCGAACTCGATGCATCCTAATTTGTCAAGCCACGAGCTACTTACTTTATCTCCAAGTAGGTGTGTTCATTCGGTAAACACCCCTTAATTTTGGTTATTTACCGAAATACCGAACTAAATTAAAGAAAATAAAAAAATTATTTTTATTAATTGTATATATATAATAATTAACAAAACCAAAATATTGTATATATATAATTGTATATTAAATAATAAGATTTATATAATTGTATAATTATATTAAATAATAAGATTTATAAATAAATTATAATGATTATTATACTTTTTTAGCTATAAGTAGTACTCAATAACTTAAATAAATTAATATTCAAAAAGTTTATTAAATTAGATATATTTTCCAACTTGAATTCTTCATTTTTTTCTTATTTTTTCTTATTTTTATTATTTTTCCTATTTTTTATGTTTTTTCTTACATTTTCCTATTTTTATTATTATTATTTTTATTTATTTTCATGTATAATTGTATATATATATATTATATTATGTATTTCGGTACATCGGTTTTTTCGGTTAACCGAATTACCAAACCGAAATAACCGAAAAATTTCGGTTTACAAGTTTTAATACCGAATGCCGAACCGAACCGAAAAATCGGTACTCGGTTTGTACCGAACTTTCGGTATCGGTTCGGTTCGGTCGGTTTACCGACTTTTGAACACCCCTATCTCCAAGAGAGTATATTGTGAAATAAATATTAATGTGGAAATATTATTGCGGATAAATTATAATGTTAAATAATGAAGGCTGTAGAATTATTGTTAAGTATTGAAGGCTGTAGAATTACTGATGATATAGATATTGATTAGATTGTATTACTTATTTTGTTACCACTATTGTAACACAGTTATATATTTATATGGTTACATGGCAGTAGATTTGCAATTTCTTCTTTATCTTTAGCGAAGTAAAATTTTTAATTTTAATTGCTCAAAACACCTAATAAACGATTTCTTTTTTTTTTCTTTCTGTATTTTCTTTTTCTCGGAAATCGAATGCGATTAACCAGAATATTACGTCTACAGATAGTCAATAAAATCATTATTTCTAATATTTTCCAACCTCGGCTGTTAACTTTGTTATGAAACGTTAACACAATTTAATATTTCAATAAAAGTATAATTAGCAATTTAGCGGTATTTACTCTTTCACATTACAAGGTACGCGGCACACTTCGCTGGGTATGTTCGGAACGTCGAACGAAATAGAACTCAACTCAGTGGTCACTGCTGTGTAAAGCTTTTTTCGCCACGCGTCGACTTGTCATTGGTTAAATGGTAACGCGGACTTTGACTTTTAACCACTTGACCTTCCTTTTCATATCCTTGAACAAATCCATCTCTCTCCGAATCCAATAGCTATCGTCAGTCCCCAAATTCCTTATTCTCTGCGACGGTATTCGTGGTGCTGCTTTCGATCTAGCTGTCACATGGATGAAATCGGATCTTCGGATCTAGGGTTTCGATTGGGTAAACCTTTGATTCACTACTTGGCTCTACGTTTGTAGATTTTTGTTTGTTGATTAGTGTGAAGCTCAGCTGCGTGCTGAGGTTGATGGGGGGTGGGGGGGTTTAGGTGTGTTGTCGAGCTTGATGAACTGATAATTAGCGATTAGTTTTAGCCCGTAGGAGCCTTACATATTTGCAATTTAGTGAACAGTAAAGCATAAAGTGCTGGTGGGTGATCATTTTCTTGTTTTTCGTTCATCTTGCTAAAATCATTTGAGTGTGGGAGGTTAGGGTTTTGGTCGGTAACTAGTTTTGCAAGTACGGTGTAGTTTTGTTATGTGGTTTTGAGACCGCTAGTAGAAATGGATGTAACTTGGCTATTGTTCGATAACATTAAGCATATTTTTTATTGTGAAAGAGCAAAATATTGTGACTAAATTGAACGCGCATAAAATTTTGTGATTTGTATGTCTTTTGATGAAGTATTGGAGTGTTCCAATAAAAATACTAATATGAATTGTATCGTTGTGGGTGCTTTGTGGGAAAAAAAAATGCTCTTTAGACTGGTAGGATGGTCTTGTCTTGTGCAAAAACTATGGGGCGGCTTCCATTGTGAAACGGTGTTGATAGGGTGTTTTACTAGATAGGAACAGGTCCTTCAGTAGGTTGAGAAAGCCCGTTAATTAGTTAAGTATATTTTCCCGACAGTTTAAGTGTATCAATATTTAACCTTCTGGGGTATTCATGATTTTATCATGCATATCGTAGTTGGTTGTATAATTTCATCATGTGGCGCAAGCCATGATCAACAGGCTGTTTGCGTAGACTGTAGAGCCTTTCGAAGATTTAAAATTAGTAGATTTAAAATAATAAGAGTTTATCTTAAATATGCAGACATTAAGCAGATTTTAGCAGAAGCCCAGCATCGATGGCTGCGACCGGCGGAAATTTGTGAAATTCTTAGAAACTATCAACAGTTTCATATTTCCCCCGAGGCTCCAAGTAAACCAGTCAGTATGTTCCTTTCCATATAGTTAATCCTCATGCTCATATCTGGTAGCATTTCTTTTTTCCTTTTCTTATCATAAACTATGGAGTTACTTTACATATTATTTTAGTTAAATTGCTGCTTGTGCTGGTTATTGAACTGAAAGAACCCTCGAGCAAATTGACAAAACCCTCCTCCGAATTTCGATCATCGCGAACCAGAATCACAAATCAAAACAAAGCCAAGTTGGAATTTGGTTAGCTCATTCCCTGTAATAAACATATTGATTGACCAAAATTTTGATTGACTGGAGAACACCCTAGTCATTAAATTTGGGATTTGGTTCCTGAGGTTACATTTCTGCATACTATCAGTAAATCTGTTTCGGATCTTGAATCACATGGTCTTTGTCATTGCTACTACAAACACGAGAAAGAAAAATGGAAAGACTAGTAAAAGTTTTAAGCTTGCAGTTTTACTTTATTGTTCTCCTGATGTTCTAAGGAAGGTGCTACAGTTAGTGTTGGAACTGAATGTAATTTATCCTGCTGTTTTTTAGATACCCATTTATATGCTTTTATCTTTGCTGTTGGATATTGTTGAAAGTTCTGATGATGTTTGATTTTGTCAGGTGGTTCAGTTTTTCTGTTCGATCGCAAGGTATTGAGGTATTTCCGAAAGGATGGACATAATTGGAGGAAGAAAAAGGACGGAAAAACTGTTAAGGAAGCTCATGAGAAACTGAAGGTATTATGAATCTATGAGAAATTGATGGAATATGAAAATGATATGGGTAGTTATTGTTTGTATTTCCTAGGATGGCGATTATTTTAAATGACCTCTTATCTGGCATTTTTCCCGGTTGCTGTATGCTGGTTCTATCTTTTTCAGGTTGGAAGTGTTGACATGTTGCACTGCTACTATGCCCACGGGGAGGACAATGAAAATTTCCAAAGGCGTAGCTACTGGTTACTTGAGGAGTAAGTTAGATTACTTGAATGCTGCTCTTACAATTTACTTCTCAAATTACTAGGAACTTAACGCCATGGTAGCCAACAGTTTGTCTTATATCAAAGCACATCATGCCCGTCTTTTGCATAACTGTATACCTTTACCTTCAACCCACTCCAAAGGGCATTGATCTCTGTGCATGTTTCTGATTATCTCTTTGTTCACGCGTAAGCGTTTTATCATAATTCGATCTTATGTCAGAATTTTAAATTTTGTTATCTGTCCAAAAGATTTGACATAGGCCATAGGTGCAAATGGAACTAACCGTCAAAGCTTACTGCAAAAGTAGCAGGTTCTTATGAAGCTATATGTAGATCAACATCGAACTCATGCATTTGCTTGATGCAGGCCATTAGACTCTATGGTCTAACGTACCTGTGCATAGTTTGTGTAGTTTATTTTTTGCATAAATTTTCCCTTGTCTTTGTATTTTTCTCTGAACGTCTGAGCTTGCTAAATTTGTCGCTTTGGTCATTTCTTGTGTGCAACTAACTTGATCAAGCTGTCGCTTTGCCTCACATTCTACTCACTGTTATACTAGCTTTTGTGGACACTGTATTTCTGTAAGGTCAACTTGTCAAATATGTTGCATTATCATTATTCTGAAGGTATCTTAGTTGTGATATCCCACACCGATTGGAGGGGGGAACGAAGCATGCCTTTATAAGGGTGTGGACACCCTTCCCATTGACGCGTTTTAAAGCCGTGCGGGTGGGAGTTCATAGGAACTCCATAGTTAAGCGTGCTGGGGGGGAGAGTAGTACCAGGATGGGTGACCACCTGGGAAGTCCTCAGCCAGGCAGCTTAACGCCCAAAGCGGACAATATCAATGCGAGCGAGGTCTGGGTTGTTACATTAGTTTCCTACCAAATTGTTGCTAGAATCTGTTGATCTCTTTGGTGATTTAATTATATTGATATGATTGATATCATTCATAGTGACCAAACATAAGTTACAGTTTGGATTTTAAGTCGTTTGTTTGTGCAGGGATCTCATGCACATTGTGTTTGTCCACTATTTGGAAGTCAAGGTTAGTTGGCCTCATAGTTAAACCCATTTAATAGTTTGATGTATGGTATTTCAAATGTTTCCGTGTGACTGTTTTCTACATGGAGGAGATGAATAAATCTTTTGTTATGCTTTTGTTGTCTCTTCTTATCCATTATCGTTTTCAACTTCCTCAAGTGATAGAAATTCGTTATTTATTGTTAGGCATTGTTCTAAGTTTAATACAGTTATATTCTGTTGCCAAATAATGCATCATTTGCCTTAAACTTCTATTTCGCCAGGGCAATAAGACAAATGCAAGCTTCATCTCAAATTCAGAAACAGACAGTGGTATTTCTTCAAGCTTCCATGGAACAACTCCCACCAGTGGCTTATCATCCGCTTATGAAGATGCTGAATCTGGTAGATTATCTCATCTCCGCTGAGGCTGTTTTCTGGTTCCTCCCTCGTTGCCTGTAGTTCCCTCTCTATGGAAAAAGGAAATATGCTGACATGTCTTTTTACTCTTTCTTGTCTGTAATAATTTTGATTGCAGATGGTAATTTTCAATCAAAACTTGGATATCACTCAGTTCCGCACTATCCAGAGTCCCCATTAACTGAAGATAGTTACACCGCCCAGTCAAGCTCTTACAATCTGATTCCTAGTCCAGGTCTCACTACCTTCACCACAGTTTTCCTGTAAAGATATCTTTAGTATATCAATGTGCTGGGGAACGATAGTATTTCTCAGCTGGATTATACCTAACTTTTAGGGGGGCATGGAGATGGAAATTTTGTTGCAGGCAGTGTTATATCTAGTAATCAAACAGTAGACTCCAGAACATGGCAACTTCTTGGAAATCATAGTGCAGGTAGATTTGTATATGAAAGTTATTATGCCAAGCTCTCAAAGTTTCTCTACCAGATTTAGCATTTTGTGCTGTTTTGAAACAGGCGAAGCCTCTTACAATCATGAACGTGGGCCGATATATCCTGCCCAGAGCAATCTGCAGGTGTCTAACCAGTTCTACATTTTAGAATATTTTCTATTCAAAAGATATCATATTGCCATCATTGAACTTCATACTTCCAATGTTCTAGAGATCTGGAATGGTATGAAAACCTTTTTGCGGAAGTAGAGAATCTTATTTGTATTTTTGCAGCTTGTCATGTTATTCTTTAGAACACAATCTGGCTGCTTCAGCTATTACTATATGGTTCCATGGGCCAGTTGAATTCAAAATTTCCTGTAAGCTAGATTAGTTGGCATAGAAGATGCTGGTTTTTCTCCTTACCAAATTTATTTTTCTTAATTTTAGCATTCTTTGGGAGGCTATTTGTCAAATGTTCACAATCAGGCCTTAAATTTACCTGGTAGTAGCAGAAGCAATTTGTTCGAGGAGAAACCTTTTCCTCCAGATCGTGTGGATGAATTGGGATCACTTTTCAGACAATCTGAGGAAAGAGGACAGCAGGGGAACCTTAAATCACTTCTTTTAGAGGCGAATGCTGGAAGGTCAATGAACCTAGATTTGGGAAATAATTTGATGATGCCAGATAGTGAGAACGTTTTCATGAGGAAGCCGATGATCAGTGGCCTTCAAGCAGATGAAAGCTTGAAAAAGGTTGATAGTTTCTCCCGTTGGATGGCTAAAGAGCTTGGAGGCGAAGGAGATGAATTGACTATGCAGTCAACAAGTAACGGGAGTACTTGGAGTTTAATGGTCGGCAACGAATGTGACTCTAATATTCCAACTCAGTTGCAAGTTGATACGGATGCTCTCAATCCTTCCATTTCCCAGGATCAACTTTTCAGCATTACTGAATTTTCACCTAATCGGGCATACTCGGACTTGGATATTACGGTACTTCATTTGATGCATGTGTTAGAATATCTTCTAGTCACCTTACTTTTTTTTTTTTTAATCATTTTCTATGGTAATTCGTGTTCTTTTCTTTTTTTCTTTTCTTTTGCGTTTATAAATATACATATCAAACTGATCTTGTTCCCTATTTCAAGCTGAGGTGGCAATGCCTTACATTTTTGCATTTCTGTTGTACTTAAAATGGCTAGTTCATATTGTAGTATTCAGTCAACAGATCATGATGCAGAGATCAAACTCTGATTAATATGATTATGATACAAATTATTGCTACCGAAATACTGATTCTCTGTCCCCATGTTATTATTAGGTCCTCATCACCGGAACATTTCTTAAGAGTGAACAAGAATTGTCAAAGTATGAGTTTTCTGTTATGTTCGGAGAAGTGGAGGTTCCCGCTCATGTTTTAGCTAATGGAATCCTTTGCTGTAACGCTCCAGCACACAGGCCTGGTCTTGTTCCCTTCTATATAACTTGTTCCAATAGGGTAGCGTGCAGTGAGATACGTGAGTTTGAGTACAAGCTTGAACCAGATGGAAATACGAGTAATTCCGAAGCAGGCGATGATAAAGTGTTTGTTATGCATCTCTACCGAAGATTTGAGATGATTCTCTCCCTGGAATCTGTTGCCAGTCCTGTGAGTGTTATTCGAAATGACTCTGAGAAACAGAGCGTACTTAGAAAAATAACATCATTAATGGAAGAAGAAACCAGCTATGATTCAAAGCCGGCATTCGGAAGTGATACATCACCCATTCAGCTTGCAGAGCAGCTCCTTGAAAGGAAGCTGAAAGAAAAATTCTACGCATGGCTTCTCCGCGTAGTGTCTGAAGATGGTAAGGGGCCAACAATTCCTGATGAGTGGGGCCAATGTGTGCTGCACTTAGCTGGTGCTCTTGGCTTTAACTGGGTCTTCGAGCCTATTATGGCATGTGATGTGAAAATAGACTTCCGTGACGTTAATGGATGGACAGCACTTCATTGGGCTGCATTTTACGGAAGGTATCATTCGAAACTAACAATTGTGAATTTATTAACTGGAAGAATGGTTTGTAATGTTAATGGCATACTTTAAGATGCTAGGCATTTGCATTTTCGAAAGTGTAGTCCTTGTTCCTAATTTCATCAAGTTTCTGTGTTAACATATACATCTTGTTTTAAATAGGGAGGACACAGTTGCGACCCTTATATCTCTAGGTGCTGCTCCTGGAGCAGTAACTGATCCATGTGCCACCTATCCATTGGGTAAATCTCCTGCAGATTTAGCTTCTTTTGGTGGACATAAGGGCATTTCTGGTTTTCTAGCAGAGACCACTCTTACCACACACCTCTCAACTCTTACGGTGAAAGATAATGGGAATGCGGAAGTGCCCGTGATCTCAGAGCACAAAGCCGTTCCTAACGGTGAAGAGGATGTCTCGGATTCATTGGCTGCAATTCGTAATGCTGTACAAGCAGCAGCTCGCATTCACGAAATCTTTCGCCTCAAGTCGTTCAGGAGAAAACAAATTATCGAGCAAAGTTCAGACGACACTTCAGACGAGCAATCTGTTTCTCTCGTTGCTTCAAGAGGTTCCAGGTTTGGTGCTGATCGCGCTGCCAATGCTGCTGCTTTACGCATTCAGAAGAAGTTCCGTGGATATAAGAAACGTAAAGAATTTCTAATGATACGTCAGAAAGTTGTTAAGATCCAGGTACTACTCTTTTTTTACCTTTTTTGTTTTTTTCATTCAAAGTAGTTCTTATCTAAGGTGCAACTACAAATGAAATCAATTTACTGGTCTTTGTGGTGATTCCGTTTTGTATCTTACTCTCTGTTCGAAGCTCATTGTAGAGCGTTATCTATTCTATTTCATTTCATTTCAAGAAAGCGTTTCCCAATCCAAACGCAGCTATTGAAATTCTTTTCAGCTAGTTGATTAGTACTCTCTCCATAGACAACTGAGCTGCTTGCTGTCATTTGTCTGTGTAATAAAGGCTCATGTCAGGGGTCACCAAGTCAGAAAGAAATACAAGCCCATCATATGGAGCGTGGGAATAGTTGAAAAAGCAATCTTACGGTGGAGGCGTAAGAGGAGTGGCCTACGTGGATTCAAGCCAAACGAGGCTCGTAAGGAGCCTATTTCTCAGGACACTTTGCCCCCCCAGGAAGATGACTATGATTTTCTCAAAGATGGAAGAAAACAGAACGAGGAAAGAATGGAAAAAGCGCTCGCTAGGGTCAAGTCCATGGTTCAGTATCCCGAGGCACGAGCTCAGTACCGTAGGCTTCTTAATGCTGCTGAAGGACTCCGTGAACCTAAGGTAACCCAACTTTCTTCTTCTTCTTCTCCTCCTCCTCCTCCTCCTCCTTCTTCGACGTATGAACACTTTGTCGTTATAATTCGGATCTTTTTTGTCTTGTGGTTTTTCAAGGATGATATTTCAGATATAATGCCTGATAATTTCGAAGAGATGAGTTTCCCCGAAGTGGAGCTGCTTGACGTGGAGAGTTTGTGGGACGACGACACGTTTATGTCTCTAACGTTCCAGTGAGAGATTTACGGTGAGTCGTAATGTGTTGTGCATATAGCAGAGCTATTTGTTTATGACTACTTGAGAAAATAACGTGTTTTCTGACAAATAGGAGGGATTGTATGCGCTGCTTGTTTGATTGTCTGTTATTTGTATATATAGTTTGTCTGAACTGAAATGAATTTGCTGCTAACCTTATATGAATTATTAAGAGTATTCTATCTACTGTTCATGATGGATCTGTAAGGATGTAATTGAATGCTGTTGACTTGCTGTTACTGATGATATATAGTACAACATAGTTTTTAAATTCCAGTATTTTGGGAGATAATATTTCGAGTTTTCTTTCTTTTTTTTTGTCCGGATGATCAGTTTTGCCGGAAATTGTTAGTTACTCCCCAAAGATCTGGTTTTGCAATTTTAACAAATTTCCTTTTTGCAACTCTAGAAAGAAAAAGAGAAAAAAAAAAAGCATCGTGCTTGTTTGGTATGCAGATTATATTTAAAAGGATTTAAATCATGTAGGTTTATATTTTATAAAATAAAACGTGTGTGGTTAGTAAGAATATAATAATCCACGTGAGTTTAGGATTATTAATATAAACCTTCCAAGCAGATTTTTTTCACAACAAATTTACCAAGTTAAATAGCTCAACTAGGTCCCTCAAGTTATATCATGATTCGGTAGAAAACAAAGACTCATATATGAATAGACAACCAAATAAAAGTAAAAAGAGAAATTAAACCGCAACAAGAAATGAGCTCTTGAACACGAAGAACTAAACAATATACTACAAAAATGATTACTAAGTCAGATTTACAATACTCTTCACTTTCTTCAACGATATTGTCTTCGTCGGTACTGACATTCCCACAAGGAAAAAAAAAACTAATGGGAGCTCTTGAGACACAAACTCCCATACCGAGATATTAAAACAAAAATAGAAAACGAAAATTGAAGTTAAGAAAAATAACTCACAAATTTTTAAGAAAAGAGCAAAAGTATATATTACAAATCACATTAACACTCCATAAAATGTGACTGGGAAAACATAAAAAAAAAAAAAAAGAATAAAACCAAAAAAGTAGAGCAGAACAGAGAAAGAGAGAAGAGTACAAGCGTTGACCTCAATTACGGTCCCCAACCACCTCTTGACCAAATCAGAGTTTCCGTCATTATTACACACACACTCTTTCCTTTTTTCCTTTTCTTTGTTTTTCATTTAAATTTCTAAATTTCTCGAGGAAATCTGATTCCTTTTATGATTTTGTAATAGAAAACAGATAAGAACAGCTGTGTAGTATTTTCAAGTGAAAACAGCACATGGGCGAGAAGATGGCAAAAAGGAAAGAATTTGATTAAAGATAAATTACAAGAAAGTCAACCACATGATCCTTTTACAGCAAGTACCTGCAAAATCCAATTTTTTTTTTCCTGTAACTGGAAAAAGTTAAAGAAAAAAAAGAGAGAGAGAGAGAGAAAACCCCCTATGTTGAATATTCTACATCACCCTTTTCTCTTCATAAATTCCTGAGCTTACATCTCTCCACGGTAATTTCTTTTTATGACAAATCGCGTTACTGCAAGATATATACTGCCCCGTTTGCTTGATTCTTGATTTCCGCTTATCTACTGTGGTTATGGATCGTCGTTTTTGTTGATCTTACAGGGTTTTTGCAGTCACGCTTCTGATTCGAAATTGGATGCTGATTTTGGGGCCAAAGACTTCTGAAATAAAATGGATAGCCTTTGTTGTTTCCAAGTGAGTTTGATGTTCTAAGGATTGCGTCTTTTTTTAGTCCCTTTTTTCTTTTAGGCCCTTCGTAGTCTTCTCTCACAGAAATTGATGGATTGTAAGAATTGCTTTGTATTCATTCACATGTTCAGTGATGGCCTTTGGCACAGTGAAATTCAGTTATTTTACTAATACAAGATCATTAGTTCTGTGGTTGATGTTTAGATCCAAGATCAAATGATAAATCACTCCGTAGACGCCTGTCGATTTTTTAATCTTTTTTTTTTTCCTTTTGTTCTGTAGCCCTCGAGAGGACGAACGTCGAATGATTCAGGCAAGGGAAAAAGCCATCGAAATCCCGTCAAATACGGTTACAGTTTGATGAAGGGAAAGGCCAATCATCCAATGGAAGATTACCATGTTGCAAAGTTCTTACAGTTCCAAGGCCGCGAGTTAGGGCTCTTTGCTATATTCGATGGCCATCTTGGAGATAGCGTCCCTGCTTATTTGCAGAAACATTTGTTTTCCAATATCTTGAAAGAGGTTCTTTGACATACTACATGCACACACACACAATGTTACACTCAAGTTTGAATACTATGATTCGAGAAACGCTTTATTTGGCTAAGGTTCTTACTTAAGCAAAGGGAGAAACTAACCAATGGAATCTATTACATTCTTTGATGCTGATATTTTCATCAGATGCCATGTCTTTAATTGAGCTTATATGAGTTCCATGTCGAGATATGTTGTGCACTGATGAGATAATGACGGCATTTCTGGTCGTTTTTTACGACAGGGGATAATCTATTACATTATTTGATGCTGATACTTTTCATCAGCTTCAATGTCTTAAATTGAGCATATATGAGTTCCAATGACGTCTGATTTCTGTTTTTTCGGTCATTTTTCACGTCAGGAACAATCATCACCTATACATATTCTTAGTACACATTGACGACAAATAGGCAAACTATCATTTGAAATTGCGTACCGATATCTTGAAAACTATCGCTAATCCATTATTTAATTCTTGCAATTTTTCCCAGGATGATTTCTGGGCAGACCCTGGGAGATCTATCGCAAAAGCCTACGAAAGAACAGACCAAGCCGTCCTATCTCACAGCTCAGACCTCGGACGGGGCGGCTCAACCGCCGTAACTGCCATCACAATCAACGGTCAGCAGCTTTGGGTGGCCAACGTCGGAGATTCTCGGGCAGTTCTGTCTAGGAGGGGTCAGGCCATACAGCTGACCATCGACCACGACCCTAAAGCCGAGCGAGGAAGCATCGAAGATCGAGGTGGATTTGTCTCAAACATGCCTGGTAATAACTACTAACTATTTAATTATAATAATCAAGTAAAATATATATATATATATATACCAACCGTTACATTTTATTACATTATAACTACGTACCTTTCATCGATGGTGCATGGCAGGCGATGTTGCTCGGGTCAATGGGCAGTTGGCGGTTTCTCGGGCTTTTGGGGACAAGAATCTGAAGACCCATTTGAGATCCGACCCGGATATTACCCGGGCCGAGATCGATTCTGAGACGGACCTTTTAATTCTTGCTAGCGATGGTTTGTGGAAGGTAAGAACGATGAATTTTATTATCTTGTCTGAAACTCTGAATGAATGAGCTCCTCAGTACATATAGCATTGTTCTCAGACAAATACGAAAAGAAAATACATTGAATATATTTTTTTTGGTTTCTTTTGATTGATGCGCAAACAAACAGGTGATGTCGAACCAAGAAGCCGTAGACAGCGTGAAGGACATCAAAGATCCTCAGAAGGCAGCTAAGCATTTGGTCGACGAGGCGCTGAACAGACAGAGCAAGGACGACATTTCATGCATAGTCGTCCGTTTCTAAAGGCCCGTCGCCCGCGCTATAATATATGTTTTATATATGTACGCATGTATATACGTTTGTGATTTAATAACGTTATTCTGCGTCGTTTTCGATTTCATTTTTCTCGTTGTTCGATCCATTGTCTCTTCTTCGTTGGTTGGTTTGAGAATATGTAATGAAGGTTATGAGAACTATTACAGATAGGGTGAGTTTCATTATTGCCAATGTTGGAAACCAGTCTCTAGATTGTAATAATACTCTTAGTAGTTCTTATTACACATGTTTATTATTCAGATCAATGATCTTATCCAAGTTCAAATAAGAAGACCCTCCAACCTCAGCAGCTTTCTTCTTCAAAACACCAACTTTCTCCTTCATCTTCTTACCCTTTTCTTCGCCATCCCTCAACTCATTGATGACCCGCTCGACGTCTTCTCTTCTCACCTCGTTGCCTAACTCCGACCCTATCTCCCACTCAATGCAGCTATACCTACAATCCGTATGCTGGTCGGAGAAGAGAGGCCAGCAAATGACCGAAACGCCCTCAGCAATATCCTCGTCGTCAAGTTCCACCTACCGTGGGTCAAAAACCCTCCAATCGAAGAACTCTTTCTTGGTCGCACCAATCGATCGCCGAGCTTCGGTCTCCTTCACAAATTCCTCGGGCAACACAGCGGGCACTAATACTAATCATAGCCTTACGATCCAAAGAAAGGGTTTCTTGCTATTTGCCAGTCCCCATGCAAAACTCTATCATTTGATTGGGGCGGGTTTAATCAGTCTGTCAGTTGGGTTCGTTTTTATCGAGCCACTCGATGCACATATGGTCTGGTTTTAGGAGGCTGGGCTCCACGGGCTCAAGCTCGTGGCTCTGTGTAGACTCGAGTTTTGTAAGTGTTTGAGAGCGAGCGTAGGACGTCTTCTTCTAAGGCGTCGAAAGTGTCTATGATTAGGGCTTGGGCTCTCGGGATGGCGGCGGTTTCTCGGATGACAGAAGTTGAGAATTGGGTCGTCTCGATCGTATATAAACGAAGGGAAGTCTTTTAGTCTGACGCCATTTATTCCCGAGACCCAGTCGATAACGGTGTCCAAGTAGCCATCTCTTACTTGCATTTCATGGAATGCTCACACGCATTATATAGAACAAGCGTTAACTACTTCTGTCGTCGGGAGCGACACGTTAAGGTCCCTCATGTAGGGGTTGCAGCTTATGAACGTTAGTTTTCAAAATTGAAGCAATTTGAATACACGATGCGTCGTGAAATTAAAATGGCATTGAAGTTTCTTATTTCAAGATACCCAGCTCACGAGTTGCTATTCAAGGTCAGTAACTTTAAAAATCGAAGCGATTTCAGTACGCAATTAGGTTTTCGACGCATTGTGACCTTATAAAACGATTGTCGCTTTCTCTTAGAGGTGTATGTAACCTTTCTCTATGATCGAGCTTCAGATACTGTGCGAACCCGAGCAGCCTGCATGACCGTGAAAGCAAACATTGTTAGGATCCACCAAGAGAAGCATAAGATGTTAGCTAGCTAGTCATTATATTATTATTACCTTTGTAAAATCTGCTTCGCTTTCGGGATTGTGGCGAAGGAAAAAGAGTGGATATGAAATTAAAAAATTTACAACTTACGCCATCATTTGAGTAAGTCTTGTGAATTTATCAGAGAGATGTCCAACATATGGTAACGATACATCGTATACTAACTGCTAATTCTTAATCAATGCTCGAGGCGGCACAAACACACGCTGTCGCTAACTATTCGATCAGGCTTTGCTGTAGAGATTGGCTGATATCTGCATATTCAATTACTATTGCTTTAATCGAATTAACGGAGCCGATTGTTCGTAACCCTCATCCTCGTTGTAAGTAGTTTTACGCAGTTCACTTGTAGGAAAATAAATTCGAGCACACATGAAAATGAAGAACACAAAGTCAGTTAGCCTAAAGTATTAGGCAAGCCAGAATAAAGAGTTGTGCAGATAGGTCTGAGTTTGTCTTCTTTTCGGAAGGCATTTAGGCATAGTAATTTAAGCTGGCCTTCTTCTTAGCTTGAACTTGTATGATGCCTTCATTAAAATCCTCATGGTTAACCTGCAAACAGAGTGTGTGTTTCTTAAGTTTACGCCAAATGTTCGATGAAGAGAAAGAGAGAAAGGGAGGGAGAGATACCTCAGTGGCGTCACGACGAAGAGCTAACATGCCAGCTTCCACACAAACAGCTTTCAGCTGGGCCCCATTGAAGTCATCCGTCGAGCGAGCGAGCTCTTCAAAGTTGACGTCTGGGTGGACATTCATCTTTCTCGAATGGATCTTCCACAGATGAAAAAAATGATGGTATGATATGGATTATTACCAAATGGATCATACAAAATAACTGATGTAAAGAGAGGGGAGAAAAATGAAAAGGGGCACCACAACTACAGCTAATATGATATTACCCGCAAAATGTGTGCCCTTGCATCCTCAGTGGGATGGGGAAATTCAATCTTACGGTCCAGACGACCAGATCGCATTAAGGCAGGATCTAGAATATCTGCTCTATTTGTTGCCGCTATAACCTAGGAAAAGGAGTAAGAGCATGAGAATCATAACAAGATGATATGGTCAATAGCACCAAACCTACGATAATAATAAATACGCCAGGTTACAGCTGTTCTTGCTTGATTTTACAGAAACAACATGATGTGATACTACACGCATAAATTGCAACAAAACTGTCATATCTAGCACAATAAGACGATCAAAGACAAACACCACGTAGAAAATGAATGTAAAGGTTGACAGGCGGAGAACCTTAATGCGGTCATCACTGCTAAACCCATCAAGTTGATTAAGCAATTCCAACATAGTCCTCTGAACCTCCCTATCCCCACTAACTTCACTGCATAAGTAGAAATATCATCAACTGTAAGTATGTCAATGCTCCAATTCATATAAAATACACTAATATCTTGCATCCATGCAATATGAGTCATCACTTAGAGATAAAATTAGTACATCTCAATCGGTTACATATGTATTGTGAAAGTAGCTGCATACCTATCAAAACGCTTTGTACCAATGGCATCAATCTCATCAATGAAGATGATGCAGGGAGCTTTCTCTTTTGCAAGTTGAAAAGCATCACGAACCAGTTTTGCTCCATCACCAATAAACATCTAAATCAGAATTTCATACACATGTAAGTAAGTCTTAAGAAACTAATGTAATGTAACGGTAAGAGCTTCAGGAGCTTCACGTGCAATTATTGGAGGTAAATATTTCAATTTTTCTGGTAGTAAGTACTATTTATATTGCATTTATCGATTCACTCTAGCGCTCACCTGCACAAGCTGTGGACCAGCGAGCTTCAAGAAAGTAGCATTTGTTTGAGCGGCACATGCACGAGCCATCAAAGTTTTCCCTGTCCCAGGCGGACCATATAGAAGAATTCCCTTAGGTGGACGAATCCCCAGTTTCTGGAATCTCTCTTTGTGCGTCATCGGCAATACAATTGCCTCAACCAATTCTTGAATCTGCAACAACAATAATAATGTCAAAAGAAAAAGTATATTTTCAACCGTCAATGAATGCTATCACAAAACAATTAACCAATAGAAAAAAGATTGAATAACCTGCTTCTCTAATCCTCCAATGTCACTATAATCTTCAGTGGGCTTCTCATCAACCTCCATTGCCTTCACGCGGGAGTCATACTCAGATGGCAGTGTGTCCAAGATGAGATAACTGTCTTTGTTTGCTCCAACCAGGTCACCAGGCTTCAACGTATCTGGATCAACCAAACCAACTACAGGGAGAAATATGGTCTACAAATGAAAAAAAAAATCCATTAGTGGTCCGCTTCATTTGTTGTTCAAGATGAGATGAACGGTACCCTACGGCCTACACCTTACCTGGCGCGTAGACGTTTTTAGCACGACACATTTACCCTTCCTTTGCGAGTCAAGATCAATGTTTGCACCATCTTCCTCGGCCTCGTCCTCTGGGTTCATTTCCAAAATCTGAAATTAAAATGTAATAGAAGCTAATGTCAATTCCATCATTCCACAAGCCAATGTATGGTAAAGAAGATTTAACGAAAACAGAAAACAAAACAATGAACTTTTAACAACTTATGATAGCAAATGTTAAAAATTTCGTGATTCATAAGCAGATAACAAGCAAGAGGAAACACAAAAAAGTAGCCTCTCTCTACGCACAGCTAACATAACAATCCGACAAAACCCTAATATTAGACATCAATTTGCAACAACCCAAATAAGAAACAACGCAGAACAAAACCCTAATCGGACACATACGTACCTCAACAATGTTCCCGACCAAGTAAGGAAGCTGCTTGTTGAGCTTAATTTTCTCCTGATTCTCTCTTATCTTTTCTCTGAATGAGTCCAGATCCAGGTTCGTCCTCTGCAACTCCTCCTGCCAAAGAGTAATCCAAAAAGGGCGACAAATTAGCTCAAAAGTAAGGTTCCCGCTAAGTTCCTATCAAATCCGCATCCAAATCAGCTGAAACATCAGATTTCTGCACCTATTTATCAAAGTGTCACAAACAAAACATTTGATCTAGACGACGAGGCAAACCTTGTGTATTCTAATTTCATTGTCGAGGAGGCGAGATTTTCGCTTGAGTTCATCAATGGACATCGAACTGATCTGATCGTCCTCGAAGTTGTCCTCCGCCATCGGCGTCGCCATTCTCCAACGGAATCGATGTCACCGTCTCAAGTTTGTGCTGAGCAAGCGTTCAGTGGAGAGGGAGAGAGAGAGTTTCCGATTTAATTAAGCAGAGTTGTCTTGGAGAAGGGGTACATGAATATGGGCCGGGTCGTAGCAAGACGCTACCAATTGCCCATGGGCTATATAGCCCACCTATCGTAAAATGCAGGTACTGGACGCTCGATATAGTAAAATGTATAAAATGGTTTGGGAGGGAGGGAGTATGTCCTTATATTGTGTTTGGTTGTTTATTTGCAGCCCGTTTTAATTTAAAGGCCGAATATTAGGCTGATGGCCCGTTATAAGTAAACTAGGTAATGAGGTTTAGATAAGTTATCATGGGCCTCTATATAAATAACTTAAAAGTTTTATCTTGGGCCCTTATATCAACATTATAACCAAACGGGGCAGAATATGTAGTGCAAGTCCGTAATCAATTCAGTGAAATAACCCAGAAAAGAAAAAGATCGGAGCCTAGCAATGCGACTACTGGTAAACAAACAAGAAATTCGAAGGATGGATTAACCCGGTTTATCGGGCATGACTCGATGATCTTCGTTCTTGAATTTTTTTTTCTTTTGTTGTACAAGAGAAGAAAGATCATTATTTTTTCACAACACCCAAAAGATCAATTCTAATCCAATCCAAGCAAAACCTTTTTCCACAGCCTATAAACTTAAAAATTTTGATTCTAAAATCTTCTGTTTCGAACCCTAACCGTCGCCAAGAACTAAACTCATTCCCGAAAAAGAAAAAAAGAAAGAAAAACTAAACCCTGGCCCTCTTGTTGCTGCAGTTGGGGCACTTGTAGTGCTCGATGTGCTGTGCTTTGGCGGGAGTTACCTTCACACACTTCCCATGAAACCATATCTCGCACGTATCGCAGCATATCCAAAACTCGTCGGTGGCGTAATCGTCCCCACACGCCCCACAAGTTTCCCCCTGCTCATCGTCGTCTTCTTCCTCAACCTCCTCTTCTCCTCTTTCTTCACCACTCTCTTCTTCGTCCTTTGCCGCCTAAAGAATAGAGCAAAAAGATATAACACAAAAGACTAAAGATGGATTACAGGGTTAAAAAAGACAAAAAAGTAAGTAAGTCAGCAGCACTTACTGCCACTTTGTTGCTAGGTTTTCCCTCGAAAAGGTCGTGCCGAGTCGCCCCATACCTCGCGTTGGAAACGACCTCAAATACGGTCGGTAGTTCGTTGATCATCTCAAAAAGCTGATTCCTGTTAAATCCCGCCACGTATACATATCATACCGTACATTTAATTAAGTTCGTTGTAAGAGATCAAGAAATAAAACGGTCTAACCTCTCCCTCTGCCCGAGCCTAAATCGCGCAGCGAAGTAGAATGCCATGGAAAGCAGCCACGAGTCGCTGTGAACTGCCACGAGAACCGACCAGTCCGGCTCTTGCATACCGTCCCTTGCAAAGTTTATGCCCAGCGTCGGCTCGGGCAGCTCCGAGGGCACCTCTACGACGGGCAGCTTGACTTCCCAGGTCCCATTTGGGAGGCCATAGAGCGATAGATTCTGTCTTTCTACAAGAGATATTGATATGTAACGCACACTTGAATAGAAGGTAGGTGGATGATATATGGGAAGGTATTTACGAACAATCGGAACGGATGAATCTTCGCTTGTAAGAATGGGTACTTTTATTACGCGTGTTCATCGTTCGAAGGGGTTCGAATAGCGCATGAACGAGCCAAAAAAATACCGAGCTATTGGGCACAACCAACAAACCCCTGAACCTACGAGTAAAAAATGACCCACGAAGTAAGCTGAGGAAGAAACTCACCAGGATCACACTGCCCATAGAATTCATTGAGATCTGCAAGCCAGCAGAAAAAAACAACAATCAAATAAAATTAAATTAAACCCCAAAATCCACGAAATGACCTATAATTGAGCGCACAGATGAATTCCGGAATGCTCAAACTAATAAACGAGGTCTCAGAAACTTGATTTCACAAACCTCGAACATAAGAAAGGGAGGAAAAATAACGCCTTCTACGAATAATTGTCCATTTCGATAAAATGTTGATTACCTTCTGTGAGCGCTTTGATGAGGCCAGCTCGGCGGCCTTTGAAATCGTTGTAAACTTCCTCCACCGTCTGAGCTATCGGAGAATTAGCACCTGCTGCCATTTTCAACAACCAGCTATGAAGTGAAGGGAACACTTGATTCGCCAGGAAAAGGTTGATGGAGATGGATTGAATTAGGGCTTTGCAAGAGCTGTGACGTCAAATTTATAGGCGGGTGCAACACTACAGCTCAGATTTGTTGAATTGAAGGATGAAATAAATGATTCGTGTTTTTTCCTTTCCCTACTCTGTAATATGCCCCTTCTTAATATTTGAGCAATCTGCAATTAATTTTTGCTTTATTTTTTTACCTAAAAATTGTTCTTCTGAATAAATGCAAGATTACATACATGGAACTGGGACATGACATGATATAAATTGCAGTATATTTTTATAATTTATTAAAGTGGATTGTGCGAATTAATTTCAAGTAAAAATACATGGATTTGTTTTTATAAAGATGTTATTTTGGGCGCTCCTTTTGAGCAACTAGAAAGGTAAATCTGGAAAATCAAATTATAAACTAATTTTGATATTGTATGGTGAATGGATGACATGAAGGAAGCCTACGCGTAATTATAAAAAATGTCCAGGTTAATGCCTAACAAAAACAATTATTAACGTTCGATGTTGTATTAATTGTCATACTATATATGCTGCTAACTTTTACTACCGGAAGCACACCCTTAATCGAAATCTCAAATGCGTGTATAATACTATATAATATTAATTGTTTAATTTAAAATAGTTAATTGAAATTATTATTTAAATTTAATTATGTATATAAATTATAAACAGGTATGAATTAACTAAAAATAGTAATTAAAAGATAGTGTATAAATTTTAGGCTAAACAGCGTATAACCCATTTGTGGTTTAAAAAGTAAGCATACAAACCCCTATGTTTTGGAAATGGCTTACAACACCCTCGTGTTTTACTTAATTTAGCACAATCTCCTTCTTCGGTTAAATTGAATCAATCGGTCAGATAAAATTTTAAATTCCCAATTTACCCTTGAAGATGTAACCTAGCTCGAGGGCTCGAGAGAAATCAGAACACATCAATTGGCCTGGCATCGGTCACCAGATCGATGCGCCGCTCGATTTTTCACCAAAGTCGCCGGTTTTTTGATCGCCACTGATTTACCGTTTTGCAGCTCCGTCCGTTTGCCACTAACAAAGGTGGGTTCGCCTGAGATCATCACAAGCTTACCGTAGTTAGCTGCTTCTTCATTACCATACGATGGGCTGAACTCATCTCCTTCGCCTGAGAATGCGAAGTTGTTAGCAGCCGCCGAACGAGCCTCCATGGAAGTTCGAGCAAGAAAGTTGAGTATGGAGACTGTAATAACCACGAGCTGCAAAAAATTTGTGCAAAAATTGAAATTTTCTTGGGAAAATCAAAGCTGGAATGAAGTTATTGCTTGAGAGCGATTCACATGAAGCTCGTGATGTCAACTCCTGTGGGTTTTTTTTTTTATTTCGAATTTCAATGTTTCGATGGGCCCTACGCTAATTAAATCACCAAAGGCGATCCAATCTTCGTCTGCGTATAAGGGTTTGTTCATCGTCGTTCATTTCTGGCGGGCACCGTCGAAGCTCGCGCGGTTGAAGACACCTAATTCTAAGTTTCTAATGAATAGGACGGCGGCGCTGTGGGTCTATTCTCGGCTAAGTAATCGTCGCTGACGACCTTCTCGTTACCTTCTTCCAAGGATTTCTTATTACCTAATCTTTGGGCAAGTCCGAAATCTGCAATTTTGACGTTGAAATTGGAATCCAATAATAGTGCGTCTTGCAAGCTCCCATTTGGCATGTATTCGTAGACGAGAACGAGCTTCTTCTTCCCACCGTTTTCTGCGCTCTTCTCCGCCGCCGAGCGCCCGACTTCCACCGCGACGGCACCACAAGAAGTTCTAACCTTCATTGCAGTCGCCGTCGTCCCACGTAACGAAGCCCAGCAGAGTGACGATTAGGGCAGACGACTTTAAGGGGTGTTTTTGTCATTTTACGTGGAAAAATATGGTCAAACCTTATTTCAATCGCAGATATGGCGCGTGTTATGCATTCTCTGTCAGGAAGTGCTAACGGGGGGTTACAGTGCTACATTTAGAAACCATAATGGGGTGCTGCGTAAAAAAAATACCACAAGGTAGTATTGCAAAATTCAGTATAAGCACAAGTGGGTTATACGCTATTTAGCCTAAATTTTATTATTGATCTTCTGTGAACTTGATAGACCAAGTGACAGTTTATAGTCACCCCTCACGCTTAATAAAATAGAATAGATATTCATACTCTTTTATAAACAACGTAGGGAACTGTACATTAGTCTTGTAATTAACCAATAATATTTTTTCATTATTTAAAAAACTTATTGGACCACGTAACTTTAACCTCATAACAACATCGCATTCTACTTTTGGCCCGTTTGCTTTCCCCAATAAAGCCATATAATATAAATAATAATATCTTTTATGGTGTTTGGTTTACTATGTGTAGCCCTGTTTTAATTTTAAAGCCCGTCAAGCCCGTAACAAACATTCTGACTATAAGGGACCATATAACTTATGATGGGATTCTTACAAGTAATAAGTGTTGGGCCTTTTTCTTAAGCTTGTAACCAAACGTATAGTTAGTATATTATTTAGTAAACCCATCCACTGCCAATTAATTTTATTTTATTAAACACACATAAAAGTACATCGTCAACTAATTTTACTGGATCGTTCGTCGCTAAACTAAAGTTATATCACGCCTGAAAATCTCTGACTAGCGCCGTTTTGTTATCAGTAGTTTGTTATATGCATCGACCTTCAAACCATATTTGCCAAAGTTTGGATCATTTGTGTCCTCTAACTAGTGACCATTATGCCTTTTGTAAAATATGTTTGTCGGAGATTCGTGCATGAAACCGGTGATAATAGCGGTTGTATGGGTTCAGTGTAGAAACTGTTGAAAATAAATTATATAAAATTAAAAAGTGATGCAATTCCTTCAGGGTTAACCTTTTAGGAGAAGTGGTCACTTAACAAGGTATCAGAACTTAGGGACCCGCAGGTCCTGGGTACGAATCCTCACGACCACCCATGTATGAGAATTACATGTCTACGGCTAGATAATAGAGAAATCATCCTAGACGTGTGGGGGCGTGTTGGAAATAAATTATATAAAATTAGAAAGCGATGCACTTCCTTCAGAATTAACCTTTTAGGAGAATTGGTCACTTGACAGAAACACAATTAGTTAAATTTCATAAATTCTATCCTATTACATTACTTTACATTCCTAGTCAACCTACACAACAACAAATAACCATGCAAACCGTTACAAGTTTGAGATCAATTGGGAAACGTCACGGACTTCAATTTGGAGTTAGTTGTGAAAAACTATTTTGCATTGCTGAAAGCGAAGGGCCACTAGTACAGAACCTATAATAAGCGTCGCCTAGTTTTTACAAAAGCGTCGCTTATTTGACGGACATTTGTATTTTTGTAATTACAATTTTTTAAAACAAAGTATTGGTTGTTAGTCAGCAATCGTCGCTTATTGTTTTTGCGGACATTAATCGTCGGTTTTAGATGAAAGCCGACGCTGTTATTTTTACAATCAGCGTCAATTGTTGAGAAATAACCGACACATAAAGGGTATTACATGAATAAGCGTCATTTACGGGGTTACAACCGACGCTTATTCTAATTATAAGGAGCGCGACATACCTCTTCTTTCATTTTACTTTTCCGCGAAGGACGCATAAAATGTTACTAATACAACGTATGGCGCTTTTTGCCTCAATCATAGCAAGGCGTGAATAATAACGCAACTCGCAAGCTAATAACGTGAATATTCAGCGCATGCGTCTAGGCAAATAACGTGAATATACATGCTGTATTCGTATTTTCTGCACTGAAGCGTGCGCTATGAAGGCGCAAAAGCAAGGAACAAGCTCTATGTACAAGAATGCAAGGGAGATCAGGCATGGCATGAGTTGCAGTGAACTTCCCTTCTGAGCAGATCTGAGGGCATCTTTTTGTAAAAGACGCTAACTTCCCATGTCTCGTCCGGGCAGCCATATAGACAGAGCTTTTCTTCTCCTACATGAGAATGATATAGATTTCTTCAACGACTAAAAATCGCCACACCGTAATAAAATGATTTACCTATAGTTGTACAAAAGCTACCCAGCAATGCCATGTGTTAAAAAAAGATCATATTTTTATTTTTGCATGATGAGGCATAATCTCAACAGAGTTGGGTAGCTTTTATACAATGGTAGGATAAAAATAGATCAGAATGAATTAAGAACTAGAAATCGTGTGCAACGAGCCATCTACCGTAATTTAATAAGTGTTCCTTTCCATCGTATGAATTACCACAATAAATAGAAAGCCCTATCTTGAATGAGTGGATTATAAATGACACAAGGAGAAGAAACTCACCTTGATTACACAGATGATAAAGTTCCTCCAATGTCTGCAAGCCAGCAGGAAAATGAAAACAGAAAACAAAATAGAAATTAGATCTCATAAACAAGATCAGAAACAACCAACTCTACAAACAAGATACGAAATGAAATCAGAACTAAATGAAACAAAAAGATATGACAAACTTGGTTGAGAAACCTCGAAGAGGGAGGCTAAAGGTCTTTCACAAATGATTAACGATTAAAAGACTTGTCAGAAGTACCCTAGGCGAGGGCTTTGATGAGCCCATTTCGAAGGCCCGAAATCGTTGAACACTTCCTCCAAAGTTGTAGGCATCGGAAAATCTAATTGGTTCCATTTCACAATCCTTTTTCAGACACGAGCCGTACTATTTCACAATCTTTCTGACACGAACTGTGGATAGAGCTGTTGGGTGAATTAGGGTTTTGTTGGAGTTGACTTCATATTTATAGGCGGGTAAAGTTCAGAACAATATTGCATTGCGTGCAATGAATGGTTCATCTACTTAATCGGTATTCAGATTTCATCACTAGGGCACTTTGGAAGTATCTTAAAGAAACCTTCGAAGAATATATGTCGAAACCAATCATGCATATACTAAAATAGTGTAGGGTCAATTTGATTGTCGATCTTTCGACAATTACGTCACAATCTTATCTAATGATGATTGTCAACACTGTGATGCGAAGTGGAAAATGAAAAAGAGAATCATTTCCCCAACTGCCCACTAACTCACTATGTCGTTGCATGTCTTGAACGTTGGGAATAAATATGGGAATCTAAGACAACATTATATTAGTCACACCAGACAATGAGAGTGCTATGGAGACCCTCCGAACCAGCTAAAATTACCCTTAAATGATCGATTACTTCAAGTAAGAAACATATGGCACCTAATTAACTTATGTTTCAAATTCGCATTCGACGAAGTTTAAGGGGGCGTGAGAGTACAATTTAAGGTTTTAGGGAACAAATACACAAATGACGTTGGCCATTCGTGGAAACATATACAGTTATATTATGGATAGATGAAATTATTTCAACTGAGCCGAGCTCGTTCAATCGTTACTGAACTCGAGCTCGAACTTTTTAAAAAAAATTACAAAAAAAATAAAATAAAATAATATATAACTATAAAATAAAAAAGTTGGCGAATCGGCTCAGTTCATCTTTCACCCCATCATCCATATGCTCGGGGGACTCTTTCTTTCCATAAATAAAAATTATTAAAATTTTGTTGCGGCTACTATTTATTTTACGGATACCATCTGAGTATTAGAACTGAGCATGTAGTTTTCCGTATGATCAACTGTTATATTTCAAATAATGCCGAACAGTTATTATTATATTTTTTTATTATGAGGGATTATTTATTTACTGGTTGAAATTCTTTTACTCGTAAGTTGAAAGAAAGGGCAGACAATATTCCGAATACGTTTCTCTACCGGCGAGTAGGATCATTTGGTTCTTATGTATCACAAGATATGATCGAGAAAAGGTAAAAGTATTCGTGAAATTATTTGATAAACGAGTGCAAGAAGGAAATAATGTAGTGATTATACGCTGAAATACAATGAATTTCTATCTTACTACTAGTCACCAAGTGAATATATAAAGGCCACTGAGATATCGAATGGCTACACTTACATGGGCTTGCTTGGCTATCTTTGTCTTCATAAAAAGTAGGTTTTAACATGTGAAAAAAGAGTAAATAAATAATACCTCGAAGTCCAACAACGCCAGTCATGTAGTAGGGCGCTGAGCATCAGATATATGAAACATAAGCTGCACCCAACATTCATCATATGAATCAAAGAAAAAACTATTTGATTGAGATGATAAAACATCTCCAAACAATTAACAATACATACACACCTTTGTTCCCACGTAAAATGAAAAGAGTAAGCATGCGATAGTGATGAGTCCTAAAAAAGAGTTCAACTACAGACTGTGAATGTACCGTACCATTGATATAATTAGTACAACGAAAAGAAAAGATAAGAAAAAGCAAAAGGCTAACCTTGTTTCTCTAGGAAACTAGTAACCAACCAATTCAGCCCAGATGGCCCGATGACAAAACCAACAAGATTAGCCACCTGAGGAGCATTTAATAATGATGATTTGTTGTAAGAATTGAAAAGAAGAAGTAGGCACTGAGACTAGAATGTAATGGCTTTATGACATTCCAAAGGATGATCAATTCATTGTGAAAACTCTGTCGCAGAAGAAAAAACTGGGTAGGTAATAGATGCTAACAATCTCATGTTTTAAGTGACGATGAAGCAAAATGGATGTCTATCAAGCAGTTTTATGAAAAAAAATGTAATGATCAAAGAGACAAACAAACCATGAGACAAGTTATAGTCACTGCACCGGCGACGGCACTGAGCTCGCGGAAAATAAATCCCCCAAAAGCACCCTGAATCCACATGGAAAAGGAAAGACAACTGTATTAGTAGTACTTTGTTTGTACAGTTAAATATGTTTGTTTATTGAAGTAATGCGAAAAAAATGCAAAATGAGAGCTAAGGGAACACAAATTCGCATACCTGAAAGGTATTGGCTGCAGATTTCACCAGCATTTCTGGTATGAAAAATATGCATGTCAGCCATGCCCAAGAAAGAAGTTTCCTGCAGCCAAAGCAGCACAATGTATAAAATTTATCAAGTGTGGTCTATCCAAACATATGATACTTTTACGAAAGCATACATTACCATTCCAAATCATGCCACACAGCAACAAACGTGAAGATGACCCATACATTGAGCAGCTTCTTTTGAGCACCTCCAAGAGGGATATAAATATACCTAAATCAACAAACATCAGAGGTGGCGCCCTGAGTACGTGTAATTGGTAGAAATTAAACTCTAATAAATCGAACCACCCTACCTCACGAGCCATTTGTTGTAAGAAGCATGCCAATTTTTCCAGAAACTTTCCAAGTTGTGACAATTGTTGATACACTTCGGCATATTTTCAGAGACCACAGTGCCATTAACCTATAAAAACGTTCACATTATTAGAGCATGCCCGTCGTCATTGAATAAAAAGGATGACTAAGACATAACCTACCAGCGCCCAAAACCGGAAGTAGCGCCAAATCAAGAGGAATTTTAGCCACATGAAGTTTAAAACCTGATCAATTTATGAACATATGAAGAATGTAACTTGATGAAGTCTGATTTACAAGCTGTCAAAAGCTCATAAAGAAGCAAGTCATATAATGAAAAATGAGTAACAGTAACCTCACTTGGCAGTAATTACTTCACCCAGTTATATGGAAAATATCATGTGAATTGACCGCTTACTAATTAATTACTAAATAGCATCCACCTAACCTAACATTAATTATCAGTACTTACCCCATATCCGATGATAAATATGTCCATGGGAGATAAATGTTTCCACATACCACTGTCAGGCCAAAAAAAAAAGGTGAGGGAATTTCCCAAAAGATGACATTTGATAAACAAATGTAATCAAGTAACCAAATGAGAAACTCACCTGTTGGCAAAGGCATTATAGTAAAAGAAATGTGAAATCACTTCCATTAAGAGAAGACAGATAACCCAACGGCATCCATACCAAGCTACTTCTCGAGATGAATAAAGAGCCTGCGGAGCTTCTAACTGCAACACATATACAAAATGTTTCAAAAGACAGTATCACAAAAACGAGGGCATATTACACTCTAAACCATAAGGAGACTGTTTATTTGAAAAAGGAATGTCCAACACTCAAGAGACAATATGGCGAAGTGTTGTTGTATGATAAAGCACCCATATTACTCATCCAGAGATCAACATAACTACTTCCGAGCATAAAATATCCCATTTGACACAAACAATTGACTAGTAAGCAGTGATGCGGAATCAATTATTCCTGCATTTAAACTACGGTTCAAGCCTTAAAAATCAGAAAATGACATTAGAGATGTAAATCAGATTACGTAAACCACAAAAAAAAAACATTATGGTTGCATCTATGCACTAAACACTTACTTGAGTACATGACTAATGCGCAGATGCACTACACAAATATTTGATGCTTACATTAAGTATGTGACTATGCTACAATTATGGCAGAATCAGAGAGCTAATGTATTATTGATCACAACAATCCGTACTTATCATACACCTGTGAAGCGAAGGCGTTGAAGCTAATGATTGGCCCAGCAATATAGAGAGGTGCATATATCAAATAACATAGGTAGATCTGAAATGAGTACTTGTCATCTTGGACACGTCTCTCCTGGAATGGAAGAAAGAGATGGATCAAAACTGAAAAGCGGCCCACAAAATTTCTCACAAGCAGATTATGCCAACTGAATATCCAAGACAAAAACATACCTGCAACAGCAGGTAGCATGTCTTGCCTGACGAACAAGAGTGACATCGTTGAATATGCTTCTTTAGGGAAAACAATAGAATGTTATGAAGATGTGAAAAGTATGAGCAAATCACCAGTAATCTAAAAAATGAACATGAATCTACATAAACATTCCTCTAATCTTCAACAGGTGCTTTGACAAAAACTACTCCATTCATTAGCATGGACTACGATCAACACCATTGCATAATGGAGAAAAAGCTAAAGTTACAATACATCCAAAACATGGTTGACAAATTAAACTTCATGGTCAAAGGATCAATAGAAAATGAAGATTAAAGAACAAGGAATAAGTACGTAAAAAACAAAGAAGAAGGTATCCTCAGTGTTTTCAGGGGAAAAACGACCAAACACTAGAGGGCTCATGCCAATTGCAAAATTCCAGGTTATTGACTGCAAATCTAAAGGATGCAAGTACACTTATATACCTTTTGATCAAAACGGTTATATTGGTCCGCCCAATGGTAGTCATATCCAAAGCTTATCATACGGAGAACAACTGTCATATAGTACAAATGTGAAATAAAATAATCACACTCGGAACGATTGCCACAATATTGCATATAATAGAAGTGCAAAACAAAAGTTATGACGAGAATAAGTACGCAACGTATTGATGAAGATTGAATAATCTAAAGCATATGATAGCGCAAGCAACAATGAGCAAAACTAGTGGACACTAATATGATGAAAGCATGAAATAGCGTTCAAAATTCAAATAACTCATTCTGGAAAAGATGAGGCTATAAAAATTCCTGATTTGCAGACAAGTTGGATTGTAAATAGTCGAACATGAAAATATCTACATAAATCATTCTCTATAATTTAGTAAGAAAGTAGAACAGAGCTGACATCTCACATGACTTCAAATAAGAGTTAAGTTTCTCACTTTTCAGCAATCACATTGATAACGTAGATAACTTCCAACCCCAACATTATATTTGCCTTGTGATTTCAACGCCGAAGTAAAGAGTATAATTTCAATCCAAGAAAAATGTTAAAGTCATCATAACTTGATTAGAAAGAACACAAGGATATATAGAAGTAGAACAAGCGGCTAGCAGAAGTTTGAGTTTCCACAATTATATATGATATAAATTTCGAAAAGATTTCGAGGCTAGGGGTTACCAAAGTTGAAACAGATTTGCCATCTGAAAGTACCCCGAAAATTATCCAGATAACCCAGGCTTTCCCTACAAAAGCAAGACTATGAACAAAAAAATCTAGAAACTGCTAAATTTTTAATTTTAATTGGGGGTCATGAGGCAACGATGTCCTTACCCAAAACTTGAAAATTGGTATCCCTCATATATACGGTTGCACACAAGAAAGAATAGATTAAAACCCCAAAGAATATAAGAGAAATATTTTGTCCTCCCAAATATCTGTGAAAACAAACATCTGGAACATGAGAACGTTAGAACCTTTAGTTAACTAAAATGGTACTTAATGACAGAAACGACATCCTACAAAGAATCGTTAAAGCACTTGACTTGTATTAAACTTTTCAACAGTCGGCTAATGATATGAGCCTTTGAAGTGATATATTTCAGCCCTATTGCAATATTTTCATGTCAACACAAAGTTCAACGTACATATCGATATTGGGACAGCACATGAAGATTAAAGAAACGGACCTTTACGAGAAGAAAATTAGCTGACGCTATGGTTCCTATGAATATGATGCTGTGGAAAGAAAATGAATTATTAGGTTAATGGAAAGCTGCAAGACGGCGTAAACTAGGACATACCAGGCTCCATGCAGATAAGTCAAATAAGCCAACGACATCAGTAGCCACGCAAAAGACATTCCCTGTGCTTTCAGAACAAACGATTTCCTCAATACATTGGCAACCAAGGTAAAAATACCAAAAACGACGGTGAGAATAGATAAGTTTCCTCTGAAGTTTCTCCATTGAGCATCCGAAACATCCTGTATATAATTGATTGGAAACAACGGAAAAAAAAAAGATTAGGGTAAATATTCGACAAAATAAGTATCACTGTACAAATCAACATTCGGAAAAAGCAGGTGGGGAACTAGTGACTTAGCATGATAAGATGCAACAAGTTTACACTTGATAACAAGTTAAAAAACACGAAGAATTTTAAATGCGATACATTCAGTCGATCAGCAATCCACCCAGGTCGCAGGCCACGAAGTTTGGGATAAAAATCTGAAAAGGATTGAGAAGAAACACAACAACTTAATAGAAAAAGCTAAAAAAAAAAAAGCAGTGGAACCAACAAAAAAATAAAACAATAAATGGTGCCAAAGCGTACCGTGGGAGAGCTGAAGAGACCGACGAATGATAATAGCATAAAAAAATAGAGCATATGCAACAAGAAATACGAGCTCTTTCTGCCTCCAAGAAATTGTCTTCATCTTTTGTCCTGTTTTTTTGCTTATAACCAACAAACTTTATGCTGCAGGTTGGTCTTTTACTCAAATTTCGAATCACATAAACTCGATCTTATGAGCGAAACTACTGCATAATCATTCCACAAGTGCGCCCCGAAATACAAAAATGATTAATCGAACTCGAACTAGAATCAGCAAGAAGAAGAGTCCAGCTCGCTCCAGGGTGTTGCAATACATTAGGATTCTGAAGAATCTCGCAAGAACAGACGTTTTAATTCATGTAATAGACACGGAGAGGAAGATCGGAGATCTCTTGCGAATTGCAAACCGAGCAAAATCTGAATCTATTTAAGCGATCGAACACCACTGACCTCAGCAGTTAAGCTTTAATGGCTCGCTTAAAAATAACGACGATAATGAGGCCGTGAAGCAAAACTGGGCCGGGCTTTATAATCATCTTCGGGCAAAGTCTAATTTAATATACTCCAGTCAGGCAGGCTTGAGAATATATATGTGTATATCTTTGAATTATGTGTAAAATATAGTTTATTTAAAATATAAAACTCCAATTGCATTTACAATATTAGCAGTCACGTCATTTTTCCTTAAAACTAATTATGGGAATTCCACTTGGTACCCCTGTGTTTTAGGCTTTTTCAGCTTGTGTCCAAAGTTATTTTAAATTCCGATATGTACCCCTGTATTTAAGACTTTTCCAACTGGTACCTAAAGTATTTTTCAATTCCATATGATACCCCTGTGTTTAAGGCCTTTCCAACTGCTATCCAAAGTGTTTTCAACGTATATACCCCTAACTTATAACGTCGTTATTTTAGATGACCAAAAAACGAGTAGGTGTAAGTAAGCCTTGTTAATTGCTAATGGAATTCTAGAAATGACTAAAAACAGTTCCGACACCTAAAATAACATTTGTAGCTTTTTAAAATCACAACGTTATATGCTAGGGCATCTACCGTGAACACACATTGGCCGCCAATTGGAAAAGCCTTAAACACAGGGGTACCAACTGGAATTGAAAAATACTTTGGGTGCTAGTTGGAAAAGTCTTAAGCACAGGGGTACCTACCGGAATCGAAAATAACTTTGGGCATCAGCTGCAAAAGCCTAAAACACAGGGGTCCGAAGTGGAATTCCCGAACTAATTATTTGGGGAATCAAATCAATGTTTAATTAAGTAAAAATTTGTGACATGCATATAAACTTAGTGCTTACAAGGAGGTGATGCCATGTGATCGACATAGAGAGCATCTCCAACTGATATCCAAAATCTAAAATGTGAAATAATATCACTCAAATTGTACTCCAAAATTAAAATCAAAATGGCTAATTATATTCTGTCTCTTGTTTCAGACTCAAAAATGCATTTGCAGATACATTTTCTCAAAACTTAAAATTTAATATTGGCAAACTACAATGCATACCTTCTATTTATCTTAATTGCTCAAGTACCTCACATAAAATATAACAAAGTAAATAAATAAAAGTGATCGTGTTATTAATAAATATTTTTGACGATGCTTTAGGAAAAATATTGATTATACTATTAACTTTATAAAAGAAAGTTTTGCATTCGCTTTTAAAACAATATTGTGGTAATGAGTATAGTTATAAAATGTATAGATAATATTAAATAATTGGGTGGAAGTATATTTTACAAAAAATAGTCTTTTGTGTTTGAGAATGAGTTTAACTGTTGGTGAAGAATTACTGCATTTTCAGTTTTAAAATGAGATTGGGTTTGAGAATGTGTTGTTCGATTGGAGATGGTAAGTTCGGATAAAATTTTAACTACGATTGATTTAAAGAAATTCCACTTGAACTTATATGTTAGACTTCTAGGGCTTAAAAGAAAAAGTTATTTTCCAACATCGTTTACCCAATTCTTTTAATCAAAAGTTCACTTAATCATGTGAGTTTTTTATAAGAAAATTAGAATTCAACTTTAAGATATATATGTGTGTATTAAAATGAAATGGTGGGGACATGTGCATGTTCTGACACGAAGAATTCTCTATTTCATTGATGATGAAAGACGAATTATCCTGAATTTAGATTTGGTGAATCCATGTCGTTTCTAAGGGGCCAAGTGAGGTTTGAACTTTGGAGCCACTTTTTAACACCATATAGAAACATAAATAAATAAATAAAACCAGGTTTTTTTTTCAATAAAATAAAATAGCCCGTTATATAAGTCGTGACCACAATACAATATACATTCAATGAAATTGCAGTCAGATGAATCTTGGATTTTCTTTTAGCTTGTGACACTTCATATTCATTCATGTCTCGATCGAACTTATGAATATATGATGAGCATCAATAATATATGAATCACTCAATTATACAAATTAAAAAAAAGGGTATTGCCTTAGTAGTGTCTTCATCTTCTTTTTTTGAATTATTGATGTTAGGTCTAACGTAATTTCAAAGCTGCACGGCCAAGAACGAATTCATTCATTGATATATGAAGCAAGCTTCGTAAAGTCCAAGAAGATGAGACTTAAACTATGCACGAGGGGGGATTAATCGATAGGGAAAGAAAGTAATTTACGAATGGACTACTCTACTTACACATATAATTGACTCCTTTTTCGAAATTATTTTAGTATATCTTGTTTTAGATTATTCGCTCCCTAGAAATTAAATAAATCCAATTAGCTTATATGAAAGTATTGAACGAGTTCAATTGGCATTCCATCACTCGTCTCAAGCATATCGACATTCAATTGGAATGAATACGTGCTCTAAATAATAGAACAAATCATAAGATGCGTAAGGTAAGGCGAAATTATAAATATGAGTTACTACGAATGTTAAACATAGGTCGACGGTCGACCCACCTCTTGAGCTTCTTCGCTGGCTCGCATGGTCATCTCCACGTTGCAAGACCGCGCCGATTCGGTCATCTTCTGCTGTCGATATTATTTGATTATTGTAAAAAAGGTATCAGAAAAAATTTCGTATGTCGAAACAAATTTAATTTTTTTATCAACAAAATCAGTCGGAATACAATATCATCTTATGACTTGGAATATTTTTTCACTTGTGGCTGAGGATTTGAAATTTGACAACTAGCATTTCCGGCTTATATTATCTGAAATTTCGAGTTTATTACTACATATGAAGTTAGTGACTACAAATATGAAGTACCAAAGTTATCCATAAATAAATTCTCTCTTATTCGACCTACTTAATGCCAGTTAATTAGTATGAAGATGGAACCTTTAAATTTTAATTTGCAGCATACAACTATATATCTAAATTACCGTAAAAAGAAAATCTTGTTGGAGAAGCCCTTTCACATTATAGAGACGTTCATGATACACAATGTACCTTTATATCTTTCTATATTTTATTAAGGGAGAGAGGCTCAGAGTAACTACTCCCAAATTGATTGGTGTGGCGGCATCAAAATTATCATTATATCCCTAATTTTAAATTTATCATCATTACATCCTTAAATCATTCATAAAAATAATATAAAATTAAATCCAACATTATTATTTATAAAAATTTAAAATATAAATTAATATTATAAATTTTATATAGTCAAGCACACACGTCGGGTGTGCCAATATACTAGTTAATATAATCTCCAAATGCACAAGTGCTTTGTGAAAGAATGCATCAAAGTCAAGATAATGCTACCATAAAATATTTATAATTTCCAATATGTCCAACTGCAAGTTTATCAAATTAAATAGAAAATTTCTAAGATGGAGAAATATAAGGAAGGGGCAAATAAACTTCGTTCAAACGATCTTCCTCTTTAAGATTACATAATTTGTCTATATAGAAAAAATAAAATAAAAAATTGCTTGGTTAGTGGGTATGATTCAATAGCGAGTCATGTGCAATGAATATAATGATAATATATTATGACAAAAAATGAGAATTTTATGGTGATAAAAAGACGACAAGCACACGAGCATGACCACGAAATTACACAATGTCCTTTATCTTTAAGCTGTCACGTTACTTAGTTTCATCATGTAAAATAGACATCCCATGTTATGTAAATCGTGTCCATTACCAAAAAAGCTTTGACCCTACATACAATGCTAGCTAGCTATAACTTTTTCTTTAATAATATTTCATTGAAAAAAGTGGATAAGTAATCATTTTTTTCTGTTATTTTATGTATAATAATTGTAAAACACTTAAATATCCAGTCGTGGGACGTAAAGGTAAAACGCACAATATATGTCATGTCAACATAGTAAAACCTCGATGTTCACTTCAAAAAAAAAAATGGAGAATAACAATATTTTAACGAGGATTTGAAGTCTTGTAACGTCCCTTTCGTTGGTGAAATGAACTTAATATTTATGGCAAATCACCAAAGTCAAGGTTCTTCTGCATGTATTATTATATTGCTTGTTCCTGTATAGTCATTTTGCAGCAATTTTTTTTTCTCTCTTTACCTTTTTATATATCGTCTTTGAAAGATGGACAAAGAGGAATGTTGCCTGACATGAATACACTACTACATAAATAAATGCTCACTCCAAGAATGTGCCTCACAATATATATATATATATATATATATAATCTTAGACAAAATATATTAATTCCGATCATCAAGTATTTTGGTTTAAAAAAATGAAAATGATTTTTTTGACTCGAGAGATTATTTCCGGCCTTATTTGTAGGGAAAAAGATCGAAATTCAAATACAGGTGCCTGCTCACATCCAACACATTGAATATCAAGATGAATTTTAGCGAGATGCTCATTCTATAGCTGCTAATTATTATAGGAAATTTAAACGGTGTGATGCTATAATATCAAGATGATTTTATCTTGATTATCATACTATCATTCGATACATATATTTTTTACGGTGCAATATTCATCTTAAAGTAAGATTACAACTCCTACGGTCAAAAGGTAATTACTCATTATTGGAAATTGTTTAGTCAAAGAGTTTATTATGTAATTTATGATATACATTAATAGGGAGCGGAATAAAATGCATGGGGTGTGAATGGAATTACCTGGGTCAATTCTGTACAAGATTGATAAAAAAGTTCAAAGTGCCAAATAAATGCATCTTCTAAGATGGAAAGAAAGTAAAACCATAGTCAGATATATTATATTATATGAACTTAGTACAGTACTACTGCACTATATACTAATAATTGAAATGGAGCTGAGTGTGTAAGAAGAGAAAGAGGGGCAATCAAATCACATGCCACTGGTCCTCACATAATGTGTGATGTGCAGTCTTTTCCTAAATATTTTAATCTAACAAAATCTCCTTCGCAATCAATGAAATACCATGTTACACACCTCGTCACTATTATATAATGTCCAAAAAAACCAGACGAGTACCTGCAATACAAAGACTTCTCCAAACATATCCCATTTATTACATACACACATAATGATTGTCCATCCACTCTTCTCATCGGCCTATTGATATATATATATACGAGCGCGTGCTTGTTTATTCATAGCCAAAAAAGCTCAGTAAAGGGCATATACATCAAAAGTAGCAAGCTTCACCATCTGACATCAAAAGCTGGGCTTTCCTTTTCTCTGACAAGGAATATTAGTGAAACAGTGAGCAATTCTTAGGGAAATCTCAGAAATGGTCAGTAATATGTTAGCTAGCCATGTCTATATATGTACAAACCGAAGATTCTATGTCCTCTCGAATAAGTTGTACTTGCGATTGCTGTTTTGATTTATATCATCCATTCCCAGGGACGTGACGAGGAGCAAGTTCTAAACACGGAAACCAACTCATCATCGAAAATCACCAAGGAGCAAGGTGGATTCAGGGCAACTTCCTTCATCTATGGTGAGTTTTATTTCAGATATTCATCAAAGCTGTAAAGTTTTCTAATCCATTTTCTGTATGTGTATAGCTTTGGTGACGTTGGAGAACATAGGATTCGTAGCTAATGCTACGAGCTTGGTGCTCTACTTCTCTTACAAGATGCACTTTGACCTCTCAAGTGCGGCGAACACCCTCACCAACTTCCTCGGATCGGCTTACTTGCTCACCGTCGTCGGCGGCTTCGTTTCCGACACTTACATCAGCAGATTCAAGACATGCCTCATCTTCGGCACCCTTGAAGTCTTGGTAATAAATGATCAATTCACCTAAGAGCTATCTTTCAGAAACTGAATCATTTTCTAATTTTCATATATTATATATTTCCAACACATATCATATCCTTTCTTACTTACACTTGTACTTTTCATTAACTAGTTCTCATGTGAATTCGTGCCAATGACCTTTAAAATCTGCTGTGGTACCATATTGAACGACTGACTTACCTAAAAGCTTAAACTTGGAGATTGTGGAAAATATATCAGTTTTTTTTTTTTAATTTTATGAGTAGATAACGTTTGTTAGAACTCATCATGTCATAATAGCTTATGAATATTCTTCAGTTGGTACATCATCGATCAATTATTTTGGAAGAATATTTTGGCCACTTTGACATGACGTAACACCACCCAACTAGACAAAAGCAACAAAACCATGCATGTGCTCTTAGCTTAGGGCACACATCAGCTTTACAGCAAAACAACAACTCATCAGCTCCCTTTACACTACTACACGCAGGGCCTAGCAATGATGACCGTACAAGCCCACACCGACGCCTTGCTGCCGAACCCGTGCGGAAAGTCGAGGTGCGTAGAGAAATTCCCGGCCTTCTTCTTCTACGCGTCGCTCTGCCTTTTGGCCTTGGGGGTCGGCGGCGTGAAGGGCTCTCTCCCGCCCTTCGGGGCCGACCAGTTCGACCCGAAGGATCCGAAGGAGGCAAAGAGCCTCGCGAGCTTCTTCAACTGGCTACTGCTGAGCTCCGTGGCCGGCGCAACGATAGGCGTGACGTTCGTCGTCTACGTCTCGACCAACAAGAGCAATCAGAATTGGTGGAAGGGCTTCCTCATAGTTACGGCCGCGGCTTTCGTGGGTTTCGTACTCTTCGGCATCGGGAGGAGCTTTTATCGGATTCAAGTGCCTACTCGAGATAGTCCATTTGTTAGGGTTGCCCAGGTACGCAATGCGCTTCTTATTCAACGCCGTCTGTTATGCCGAGGCCATTTTTAGCTCGTGGCGTATTGCTGGAAATTGGTGATGATTGAAGTTGTCATTTTGGGATATACAGAATAGAAATCTCAACATGCCTCCTCGCGACTAGCACGACTGAAGGATTAACATGTTGACATATGTGAATCAAGTGACGATGAGTGGAACACGCGATCGATCCCGCTCTCATATCATATTAGAAATTGAAGCTCTAATTTCTGATATGGTATAAGAGCAAGTTCGATCTAAGCGTTTTACTCAACATCACTCGGTTTATAAGTCCACGTGTTGGGAATTGTGCATCACGCGAGGGGCGCGTTAAATTAATACTCCACATTCGCTAATTCAACTAATCCGACTTAGAAAATAAAAACCGCAACTTTCACCTATCACCAATTGGTTTCAGTTTGAAGCCTCAAAAGTTCTAATATGGTGGCACAACTAAACTACCATAGGTCGAGGGCTTCACCCCGAAACAATTTGCTAATAGTTGAAACTGCCTCTTTGATATATTAATTGAGTCGGAAACGAATTATAGTAGTTGAAACTGCCTCTTTGATATATTAATTGAGTCAGATGAGCCAAACTGTCCGACGACGCGAGATAGAAATCTCAGCACGGCACTGACTTCCATTCAATCGCACTATGATCTCATCAGGTCGTCGTCGTCGCGTTCAAAAACCGACGCCTGAGCACCCCCGAGAGCGCGGGCGAACTCTACGAGGTAAACGAGAAAGACTCATCTTCGGCCGCCAACACGGTCTCCCACACGACCCAGTTCAAGTTCCTAGACAAAGCAGCCATCCTCCGACCGAACAACACAAACCCCGGTCCGTGGAGAGCGTGCACCGTGACCCAAGTCGAGGAAGTCAAGATCCTCGTGAGAATGCTCCCCATAATCGCGAGCACCATCGTCATCAACACGTGCCTCGCCCAACTCCAGACGTTCTCCGTCCAGCAAGGATACAGAATGGACCCCAAGCTCGGCCCGTCCTTCAAAGTCCCCGCGGCCTCCATCCCCGTCATCCCCCTCCTCTTCATGATGATCTTCGTCCCAATCTACGACAAAATATTCGTCCCCTTCGCCCGAAAGCTCACCAACCATCCCTCGGGAATCACCCAGCTTCAGAGGGTCGGCGTCGGCCTAATCCTATCCACCATATCCATGTCAGTAGCCGCCGTGGTCGAAGTGAAGAGAAGGAATCGGAGCGTTAAGGATCCGTTGAAGCCCATAAGCCTATTTTGGCTTTCCTTTCAGTATGGGATTTTTGGGGTCGCCGATATGTTCACTTTGGTCGGGTCGCTGGAGTTTTTCTATAGGGAAGCGCCGGACGGGATGAAGTCGCTCTCGACTTCTTTCACTTGGATTTCGACGTCGTTCGGTTATTTTCTCAGCAGCGTGATCGTGGACGGGATTAACTCGGCGACGAAGAGGGGCGGCGGAGGGAAAGGGTGGCTGGAAGGTCAGGATTTGGATGGGAATAGGCTCGATTTGTTCTATTGGTTCATGGCGGGTTTGAGCGGGGTTAATTTCTTGAGCTACGTTTATTGGGCGACTTGGTATAAGTACAAGAACTATGGGGAGAAGAATAAGAAGGTGGCCGGCGACGTTGTTAAGGTGGTGGCCGAGGAGGAGGAGGAGGAGGTGACGATGTGGTCCAACGGCGGTTATGCGGTGGAGGAAAGGATTGGTGCTAATAAAGAGTGATGCATGTTTGGACATGGAAAAGAGGGAGATCATATCATAGAGTATGGTTGTGTGTGTTGGGTTTTTCTTTTGCTGTGTTTTCTTTTTCTATCTGTCATAAGATGGATTTTGGTGTGCGTTTTTTAAAGTTTTATAATTTATTCTTGGGAAGATGTTTGGTTTTCGTAGGTGGGTTGTAATGTAAAGAGGATGTGGGGCTGGGCATGTTCTTGGATTTTGTAAAGAAGGTTGTATGTATCATGATTTGGACATCAAGTTACTAAACTGTGATTAGTTTTTCTTTTTTGGCTGGGTAACTTATTTAGGGGGAAGAACTCTATTCTTTATAAAATATTTTTTTTGGGAGACGATCGTTTTCATTTCATATACAAAATATTAGGTATGCTGAACAGCCTAGTGAGATCTATTCGGTAACATCTTGATCCGATAGAGGCAAAAGAGAAGTAGAGAAAACCGAAAAGAAAAATAGGTTTGAATACGAAGAAAAAAAACTACCATAAAAATGGTATTAAGCCAATCTACAACATTTTTCACTTTCTTCGATCTTCAACTTCAACGACCTTGTCTTCCTCGGTACTCCAGGAGAGAAAACAATTCCTACAATGAACACACAAACTCCTAAACCGGAAAAATGAAACAAAATATACAAAGCGCCAAAAGGTGTAAATCAAATAAGAGAGAGAAGATAGAGCTCCCCCAACCTCTATTAGTGGGGATGGGGAAGAAAGGCTTCTGTTGGAATAAATTATATAAAATATTAAAAAGTGATACACTCCATTCAAGGTTAACCTTTTTGAAAAAGTGGTCACTCAACATGGTATCAGAGCAGTCGATATAAGTACGCTCAGAAAATCTAAAGCCTATCATGGCCGAGAAACATAGAAACCCATACCAAACTTACTGACTCACAACGTCATTGATGAACGGCAAAAACTTCACCCTTGGACCCGAGCAATGACTTTTTCACTTATGGCGTTGCATGTCACAGGCAACACAACGAGGCCAAAGCCAACCGGCCAATTCAGACAAAGTCACACGCCAGGATCCGAAGGCAGCAGCTGATTCCGATGAGTGGGAAGTCGCCCATTCCGATGAGTGGAAGAATGGAAGAATCCACTATAGAGGAAAAACATAGGAGTTACAAACACTCAATCTATAAAGGAGAAAATCCTCAAATCTCTCTTTGTAGTCGGACGAAAATAACGACACTCTCTATTAATTTATTTCTCCCTATCTCTCACTTCTCTTCTCTCTATGGGATGATTTTCGTTTGCTCCTTAAGTGCCTATTTATAGGTAGAGCTTGTACTTCCTAAAGCATGTGAATGAATAAAAAGTATTTCAGCTCACCTAACACGAATGCAGCTTGCTTTTGACAATTCAATGTCACGCATTTCTTTTGCTGACAATTTTTATTCCACTCCATTAACTCTATTTTCTACTCTAAAAATCAAATTCCTATATTAAACTTTATATTATAATAATTAAAAAGTCAATAAAATAATAAATAATATTTAAAGTTAATTAAATTATAAAAGTAGCATATGATTTAATTATAATTTTATTGAATTAAAAGGAAATATCTATAAATAATAGGAAATTAACATTATTTTTACTTTATTATTATATAAGAATATCAAATATTTAAATATAATTAAAATATTTTTTTAAATAAATTATAAATAAATAGAAAGAACAACACAATTTTTAACATAAAAATTGTGTGTACTCTTTTTTAACATAAAAATTGTGTGTACTCTACGTCTAGAGTATCTCTGCTAATCAACACAATATTAAGCAATATGAAATAAGCAAAAAATAAGTAGGCTCACAAATTGCAATATGCCACAAACAAGCTCGAATAGAGGCAAGTCAAGAACTTAGTCGGAATGTGACGGTTATCGTTATGTGTGTGAAAATACCTACCTCAATGAACAAAAAAATGGGTTATATTATTTGATGTTTAACGTTACTTTTTTTACTCTAGTACATGAAACAATTTTTACTCCGTCCAGGTCCATTTCCCCAAATCTGGAAACCCTAATCCACAAATCGAATAAAAGTCCACCCTTTAACAACCCTCACCACCGTGAACACAAAAAGGAAGAGATAGGAGAATCCACCCATCAATCGATCGATGGAGCCAAAAATCAAAACCACGGAGCCTTGCGGAAACTGCGGCGCCGAGAAGCTTCGGTTCCTCCACCACGTACACGACCGAGGGATCTTCCGCCGCCTATGCACGTCTTGCGTCCTCCGCCTCCACCCTCAATCCTTCTGCCCCACTTGTTTCCAAGTGCACCCTCATCCTCCACCAACCCCTGAAGACGACGCCGTTTTGACCTGCACCAAGTGCTACTCTAGCTCGCACAGGCGCTGCCTCTCATCGTCCTCTTCTTCTTCTTCTTCTCCATACGTATGCCCACTGTGCACTCATCCACCTGGCACGCCGCTCTTCAAGCTGAAGTCCGCCGACGAGGCTAATTTGGGCGGCAATTTTAGGGTTATGGACAAAGATGCCGCAAGGAAGCTTCTGGCCGCAGCAAAGATAGCCAGAAGTTCGATCAACGCGGCTAACATTTGTGCTCGGGCAGAGGCCGAGAAACTGGCGAGAGAGGCTGTTTACGCTAGGAAAAGGGCAAATGCGGCATTAGAGTATTTTGCTTATGTGGCGGCGGGTAAGATGCGTAGGAAGGATAGCAAATCTGGGCGTTCGCAACTGAGTGTTGTGAAAGGGCGTAGGGATAATTCGGTGATTAGGGGTGGCGATGGCTTGTTGAGGGAGGTGTCGAATGTTGCTGATAACGATGGTAATGGCACCAATGATATCGTTAACTACGATGGTGATACCGATGCGATGAACGGTGATGGGAATGGTGAGGTGGTCGATGTGGATATTGGCGAGCGTGTGAGAGTGAATGATTCCATGAACACTGAGATTGTTACTTCGGTGGATGAGGTGAGAAGTGGTGGAGAGACGAAATAGAGTCGGGTCGTCGTGCGCCGAAGCTGACATCTTTGGATGTTTTGAAGGTTTTGGTGCATATAGTTAGAATGCTGGTGTTCTTTTTTTTTTTTTTTGATCCGTTGAGATAGATCATCAGCAGATTGTTGTGAAGATTTTGAGAGCATATGATGTTGAAAATTGTTGAGATCCCATCTGTGTGATGTGTTTCATCAGCTGTTTATTGAATATGATGATACCTTCCATTCCATGCAAATCCTTGAGATACATGGAATGACCCGAATCGGGTATGGAGTTGATGTTTGTATTCTGAAATCCCCCAATTTAACTATTTGAATACGACCTAATCCTAATCCATTTTGAATAATAATTTTCTTAAAAATATCAAGATGTTTGAAATGAGTTTCAATATCTTTAGAAAATATTAAAATATCATCAATATAAACGATAATAAAATTAGTATATGGAATAAAAATATCGTTCATGATATTTTGAAATTCAGAAGGGGCGTTTTTAAGCCAAAAGGCATAACGTTCCATTCAAATTGTCCAATTAGGACTGTAAAAGCTGTTCTATATCTATCTTCTTCAGCAATTTGAATTTGCCAAAAACCTGATTTTAAATCAAAATTTGAAAATATAATGGCATTAAATAATCTATCTAAAAGATCTTTTTTTATTTGGAATAGGATACCTGATCCATTTTAAAACTTTATTTAATGGCTTATAATTAATAACTAACCTGGGTGCTCCCTCAGGTAATTTTTCATATTTTGGGTATTTGTAAGTGCAGGTAAGGCCTTCCTCAACGCTAAATCCAAAAAAGTAGGTTTTTTGTGTGCTACGTCAGCGCCACCTCAAAAGTAAAAAACCTCTACCTCCAAAATAAAATCTCCATCCAACCATAAAACCCAAAAAGTAGGTTTATTGGGAACCCTCATTAATTTCATTTAATTTTATTTAATTAACCAATTATATTTATCTAATTTTCAAAATAATTTATAAATAATTATATTTCACATTATCTAATTTTTTATATTTAATAAAAAAATTGGATTATATAATAAAAATATTATTTATTTATTTGAAATATAAAAAAAATAAACATTTTTAACACATTAAATTTTTTTCGTAAAAAATAAAAAAATTAATAAATATTACTAAACAAATATTAATATATGATAAGAAGGAAAAAGTATTAAAAACCCATCACATTATATTTATCTAATTTTCAAAATTATTTCTATATAATTATATTTCGAATTATTTAATTTTTAAATTTAATAAAAAATAAATATTGCATGAAAAAGTAAATAAGTTAAATAAAAAATAAACACTTTTAACGCATTAAAACTTTTTAGTAAAAAAACTAATAAATATTAATATATAAACAAATTAATATATAAGCAAATATCAATACATAAACAAACATTAATATATAAATATTAGTAATGAGATAAGAAAGTAAAAAGAAAAAAAAAAGAAAAAGCTGCAAAAAACCCAGGTATGATATAGTAAACCTACCAAAAAACCTCCTACAAGCCACAGTGGTAAAAACCTCAAATTATCAGGTTTTTCTCTATCCTAATCACCCAAAAAACCTTGCATTGAGGAAGGCCTAAACCTTTATTTTTTTTCCTCGAAGGTCGTACGTGATAATAGGTCCAAGAAAAGAAAGCCAACAATTGGCCCACTAATGGGCTTAATTAGCCCATAAAAGATTATGGTCCGTAGAAGATTTCGAATAAAAAAAGAAGTCCGAAATTCTTTTTACATTTGCCGCGCTGAGGTCTATCCCGAACCAGGTTCGAATATTGTCTTTACCACATAAAACCTAGGCTCGGATAATCCGAGCCTAAGGCTCCGTCCCTTTGTTCTGATTCTCGCCATTTCCTTTCCTTGTCCAATTTCGCATCCATTAATCCCCACCGTCCGATTCTACACTCACACTAATTTCAAGTCGTCCGATCATAATTAATCATCAACAAATTCCATTATTCTCATTGCTTGCTCGCTCGTTGATCCCTTCTTTCTCGTCTGTCCGCTCAGCAGCAGAAGAGCAAAGCAATATTTCTCTGGAAATTCAGCTGTGGATGGATTCGATTCGTTTGAATTATCATTCGAAGTAGCTTAAAGGTTTTTTCGCATTAAATGCTCCGTAGGTGACGTGTGGGCATGCAGAAAGGCGACAGGTATTTTTGTTACATGTGATTATCAGCTCTCATTTATTGCGAAGGAGGCAACAAGAGTGCAAAAAGATACTACGCCCGTTAATTAAACTAAGAGAAGATGCTCCCGCCGCCGGTGTCATCGTCGTCGACGGCGACGGCGGCCGTGAGAGATGTTGTCGTCGACCCTTTGCTGAAAGATCTAAGCGAGAGGAAACAGAGTTTTCGGAAGAGCGTTGTTTGTCTTGCTGAGGAGCTCAAGGACAAGGCTCGCCGCTCGAGAGAAGTCCGTTGCTGAAGAAACCTTGACCAGACAGGCACTGATATAAACTTTGATTCAAACATTGGATTTATCGTAATTGTGTGTTCTTATGTGGGTTGAATTTGGATTTCTTGTGTTGTTAGCCACGGTCTGAATTTTGATTTTTCAGGAAGCTGAAACTAAGGCAAAGAACATGAAGGACGAGATCAGTAGACTTCACATGTGCTTAGAGGAGAGAGATTTAGAGCTTCAGGCCACTAATTATGCTGCTGAAATGGTATCTTCTCTCATAATCCTTTGTCACTGCTCCTTGATTGTTCAAGTCTGCATTATATTTTTCCACTGACTTGGTGATATTAATTTGAATTTGTTTTCTTTTCAACACATGGTTCTTCTATTTTCTGGGATCTTGTGTTTGGTTTGGCTCTGTTCTTGGGTAATTGATATGTTGTTTTGAATGAAGTACATACTAGTAGATGTAATGAATTCAGCACTTTCATAAATTATTGAGGCCTTCATCCATGTTAAGGTAACTTGAACACTAGATCTTCTGTGCCTTTGTCTCAGTCTCCTTTGTTGTTCTAACTAAACTCAACACTGTCATAAATTATTGCAGTATGTCAAAGAATTGGACGGCCTAAGATTGCAGCTCGCCGCAACTAAAGAAACTGCAGACGAAAGCAAACGATCAGCTCAATCTGCCCAACTGCAGTGTGAATCCTTGGTAAAAGAACTCGAAAAGAAGAACGTATCCCTCAAAGAAAATGAGACTCATTTAAAAAACCTGGGAAAACAGTTGGATTTTCTGCAAGAGGATCTTCATGCGAGAGAATCTTCTCAGATGCAACTGAAGGACGGAGTTGCAAGGATCGAGCGTGAGATAACGCAGGCCTTTGGTACGAGCTCTGTTTTATCATTCGATGGAGATATTGAGCTTAGAAGGCTGCTATTGGACAACAAAACCCGTCCCAAGAATTTCGAAAATATTGATAAGCTTTTGAAGGTCAAGGACGATGAAATAACGAGGCTGAGAGATGAGATAAGGATCATGTCAGCGCATTGGAAGATCAGAACGGAAGAGCTTGAATCTCAGGTTTGCTTCTTCAACTGATTCCTTCTATGTATTATTATACACGCACTGCGTTGCTCATTCGAGACAGTGTGCAGTTGGAGAAACATCGTAAGAACGATCAAGAGTTGAAGAAGAAAGTACTGAAGCTGGAGTTTTGCCTCCACGACGCAAGAGCTCAGACTCGAAAGCTACAAAGGGTAATAACCTAACATTTGGTTCGAGTTTTCTCTCATTTGGGTTTGAGTTTTCGTCTGAGTTTGTTCGCATTATTCTAACAGATTGGAGAGAGGAGAGACAAAGCCATCAAGGAATTGAAAGAAGAGCTCGCTGCAGCTGCTGTGACCAAGCAACAGAAGTGTGAAGATGATGACAATAACAACAATAGTAATCGTAATAATTTCTGGGAGTTGTCGGGGTTTAAGGTTGTGGTATCAATGTCTATGTTGATCTTAGTTGTGTTCTCAAAGCGATGATGAGTGCATAGCTTTTATAATAGTGATTGTTGTGTTGGTAGGAGGCACGTACTCGCTGTACGTGATTGTTTTCTGTTGTGTTGTGTGTATTCTTATTGACAAGCAATATCTTCTTGTCCTAAATTGTTTTGATCTTCGCCTTGCCACCTCAACACACATTTCCTCAAGTTGAGTGCAAGACTAGTAAATCGTTGTTCCATTGCAAAAGCTTTCTTTAATGGAGGAACTAATCTTGGTTTTCTAAAATAGCATTCATTCAATTCATACTCAAACTCAAAACCTAACCGAGCTTAATAATAATGTGAAATATCCTCTCATAAGCAAGCAAAGAACATCTCTGCAACATCAATCAACAAAGAGTCATTTTCCCCATCGTTATTTATGTGGTAGGCGTACCATAAGAATATAGAAAACAAGCAACAAAATTAAAAACTGAGATTAAGACAACGTAGCAGACAAACAGTTGGGATGATTTGATTTTAGTTCACAGCACCGATAGAAAAGTCGAATGTTGAGTTGTGATGCTTAGGACATAATGCAATCGATGGCCTGCTTGCAAATCCCAGTCATGGTGGCCTCAGGTCCATAAACCTTCACCAATCAAATAATAAAAGAAGTAAGACGAATCATCGAAAGAAAGAGTAAAGAGTGATCCTTCAACCATTAGGTCTACCAGAAAAAAAAATTCGATCTTCCTACCAATGAATCAATCAAGAAATAGATCTAACAGAGAAAAGGAAAAAAAAGTTCGGAGTTAAATAAGAGAAACGAACCTCAATGGGAACTCCCAGTTCTTCTCCCAAAGCACGCATGCGTGCCAAACCAGTTTGATAGTTGGGGCCGCCTCTGCGAACGAATATGTTCATTCTAGCTGCTTGTAACTTTGATTCCTGCTCCATTTGTTCAACGAAAACAAAAAGGATTGAATGAAAGATATCAGAACACTACTGATCCATTTGAAACTGCTCTTGGAGTGACTTTTTGAAGGAAAAATATTAACGACCTTTTCCCTGAGAGCTCTGATGATTCCATTAAAGGTAGCAGCAACATCTGTAAAGTTAGCTATGCCACCTCCTATGAGGAGAGCTCTCTTTCGTCCATCGGGGTTAGCTGTAGCACACTGCTCACAACAAAGGACTCTTGTTGCTACCAAAATTAGTAATTATAAATCGTATGAAGAATATTTCAAGTAATGTTCTTACATCAATGACTACTCTTGCATATTGCAGAACCTCTTCCTCGTTTGGAGCTCCGCTGTATTCTGCATAGTTACCGAGCTCTGATGCATAGCCTAAGTCTCCAACCTATTATTATAGCAAACATGAGGAAATGGGATTTTAATATTTTTTCTCTTGAAGGTGAATTTTTAGTTAATAAATAAACGCAATGCTTACGGTATCAGCATATATCACACTCGCCCCGCCACCAGCTACCATGGTCCAAATACGTCCTTTTGGGTTCAAGACGGTAAATTTAAGCGATGCACTTGTCTGAGAAAGAAGAAACATCGATTCACTATAATCACTCAGTTATAGGCATGAAGCTGGGTATTTTTTTTCCTCTATTTGGATTTCTTACTTTCTCATCCAATGAATGTATGAAGCCTTCAGTTGGACTCAACACTCTCCCAAAGGGGAGAGGAAATTCAACGTCACCCCATCTAAGGGAACAAGAAGAAGGAACATAAAATTAACGAATATGACGAAACTAATTCAGAATTTGAAAAGGTTTGAACCGTTTATGAACGTACTTTTTGAAGTTCTTGAATGCAGCGGTGTCATCCAATTCACCTCTCATATCTAAGGGGTACGGTTCACCGTTCACCAGTGTGAATGGGTTCATCTCAATGAAACTGAAGTCAAGATCTGCCGAGCAAAATGTATAAGTTACAAAGAAAAACTGACGCGGTTGACAATTGTTGAGAATCGTTTACCTTGAAATACCGAGAAAACACTCATTATAAAATCGCCAATTTTTCCCCTAACCTGAATGCAACAATACAATCCGAATTGGGATCAGGACACCGTACATAGTTGATGGAATCACAAACATCATTTTAATATGATGCAACGATTTAGTCTAAAAGGAAGATGCAAAAGATTCAAAACAGATATCTACCTCCAAAGGAAGTGTAGCAATCAAAGGAGCACATGCTTCCAAGTTCATGGGCTTTTCAGTGGGAAGGAAGATTGTCTTAACCTGCAACAGTTAAACCAATTAGTTTCGCTTCTCTGATCAGTTGTCTTGAAAAAACAACAACAATTGCCTTCTCCAGAATAGAAAGAAAGAACAAATATCAACTTGCCACAACTAACCTTGTCCCAATTCTCTTCAATTTCAATGCCACCGCATTCTGAGAAGCTAATGGTACAACCTAACCTCTCAGAGACCATCGACAAATAGTATTCTTGATCGTGCGGGACAAAAGGTTCCACGATGAACGTAGTGATTGGTGCTTTGCAGCCACCCATCTCAACCTAGGAAAAGAAATCAAGGTCCCATACTTTCAGATAACAATAAGATAGAGCAAATATTTATCATTTTAAGAAAGATTCATTTTAAAAGTTATCACCTCAACACCAAGGCGCTCCTTCACAAATGCAGCCACCTGGGCGATATCGAGATTCAAAGCTACCAAGCCACTCTTCCCTCGTTCCCAAACAACATGTCGGGCTTGACCACTAGCTTTGTGGATGAGAGCCATGGTTCTTCGTTTGTTAACTCGGTAAAGTCCGTTGATTCTGTCACCTATTTTCAGTTTAATCAATTTAAAGGCATTGAATACTCAAGACTGAATGGAATCGCAAACTAAGGAATTCAAAAGATGTTACACAACAACATTCTCACGATTAGATCTGTTCTAAGTACTAATATTATGTTTGTCTCATATCTAAATCAGGTTGCGAGAAACTATTTTTCACCAAGACTAACATAATCTGTTCGCATATGAATACGTATTGCAGAGACGCATAGTTATAGTAGCTAAGAACAACCCATGGGGAAGATCAAATGAATCAAAAGAAGAAGATCACGCACGACTCAAAGTAACACATCAGATCACAACTTTCAACCAAAACATAAAAGACAAAACCCATTTTCGGGAGACGTGAATTACAAAATTACACCATAGAAACAGGTACCTGGGCAGAGCGGATTTGAAGATCAATCCCAGCCAATCTTTTCAAGTGCTCTTTGAGCAGCCTCTTTGAATCGTACTCTCTGATCTTCTTCCTCGCCATCTACAGATGAGAAAACCAAGAAGAAACGCCTGATTAGATCTGATGAGCGATGGAGATCAACCAACGCGACAGATGGATAGCTAGTGGGAGTTAGTGAGTGTGGTATTTATGATTGGTGTGGTATAGATAGAGATTGAAAAGAGTATGAGGAAAGAAGAGTTAGGTGGTTGGGCGATTTCAGCAACGAGATGGTTGTTATGTGATCTGTGGTAATAATAACACTCCATTCCATTTGGTTTGGTGGCTGCTTTTTTTTCTTCTCTTAATTTAAAATTGGAAAACTGAAAACTTGCAATCTTTCCTCACGGGGTCTTTACGCATAAAGAACTGCTTTAATAAAAACTTATAATTTAGTACCCTATCAGGATTTTTATATGTAGGTACCTAACAGAATAAATTTTTTGCACGTATGTACCCGATTCGCCGCAGGTACACCATACAACACATTTGGTACCCTATATAATAGAAAATGATACGCCGTATTAGCACATTGAGGTGCCCTATTTAAAACATAGATACCCCGTTCGAACACATTTAGGTACCCTATATCAACACGCCATACACACAGGAAAAGGTACGGCATGACTGAAGAAACTGGTAAAAATTAATTGGGTACCTATCTATAAAATTTCCTGACATGGATATGTAAAAATTTTATTCTGACTAGTTACTTATGTGTAGATATCCGTTTGTGGGTGTTTTATTATACGAAAACACGTTTTCTTTGTCTATTGAAAAAAAAACATATCGTGTGACAAAAAAGAAAAAAGAAAAACGATTCTTATTTAAATGCCGGGGCTCGTTTAGTTTGTTGGATATGACTAGATATGACAAGATAAAGGCTTTTTATTCATAACAATATCGTTCACTTAATAATATTCATTTCTATATACCCGGAGATAAACTAAGGGTCCGTTAGTATAAATATGACATCAGACCAGAGGTAATTTATCGAACTCATCTAAACTACATATGAAAACTCGAACTCCCATTTGTATGGTTACAATTTTTGATTCTCGAGCTGAAATATCTGGCAAATGGGATTAAGGAGGGGTTCAATCTAGTGAGGTGGGTTCAGTAGGTGGTCCGCGGGGAGAGTGGATCGACGAGGTTTTTTATGCTGACTTGTTGAAGAGTTGTAACGGCAAAGAGGAGCATAAGAGACCTTTTTTTGGTCCAACAATTAAGGTAGGACGATTCTACAGTTTTATATCCATAAATTCTTTTTCTTACTACATTTGATTCACGACAGAGAAGTTAGTGAAGAAAAGGAAGAAACTCAAGAAGCAAAACTGAAGATGAACGCCATGAATCTAAAATAATTTCAGGTTAATTTTACATTGTTCGCAGCTCCAACATGCAAACACAACACAAATAACCAAGTATATGATTGTCCTGCCATTTCTTATTCCGCATAAAAACACAACGTACTTTCAAGCAATACAAGCATAATAACCATGGTGGTAGTAACACAGTGAAGGAGAGCAAAGATTAAGGATGTGAAAAAAACTTTTGGTATAACATACTCTCGATCAGTGTTTAATCGGCTCGGGACTGCCCAGCTCGAGAAGACAAAATGATTCCGACAATCAAACCATATAACGCCAACGCTTCAGCAAAAATGAGGATAAGGATCATCCCCACGAACAGCTTTGGCTGCTGTGCATTAGCCCTGAAATGAAATACATAGCAATAACTTCAGATGATTACTCCTTCGGTAGCATATTCTCTCTCAGCAGAACACACATTAACATCTTTATTTGACACAAACATTACGCAGAAATGAGAGGCAAGTAAGTATACATATCCGAATCGCCTTGTCGTTCGTATGTTGTGAGGCTTAACTTAAGGAAAACAAGTCACGCATACAAGGTTGGGGTAAGAACTAAGAAGGCCCTTTGAAACAAGAGTCCAAAGTAGATAAATCAACCATAAGAAGCAAGACAGCATAGGACAATGGGAGTGCATAGCGTTTATTCAGAAATTATTCCAACAAAATGAAAAGACAGTACTCAGAAATCAGGGTCGAAGTGCATACTGGAACGTACTTGTAGTTCTTATATTCCGAGTCTAATAAAGTTCAGGAGAACAATTAACACACACAAGGTTAGGTAAATAAGAGTGTTTTATACATTGAACAAACCAACTAACACAACACAAAAAGACCAAGAAAAGCACGTCAGCACACAAATTTCATCAATCTCTCAGCTCAGAGATGAGAGGATCATGAAATTACCTGACACCAGCATCTCCCACAATCCCAATAGCCATTCCAGCGGCTAGGCCAGCGAGGCCGCAGGCAAGGCCAGACGAGAGGTGAGCGTAGCCATCGAAGAGGTAGTAAGACTTGGCCTTAGGGTTAATTCCAGTGCTGATGATCACAGCAATGATCAAACCGTAGATACCCAAAACACCAGCCATGACCACAGGGACGATGGATTTCATGACCAGCTCGGGCCGCATCACACCCATCGACGCCACGCCCACGCCGCTCTTCGCCGTGCCGTAGGCCGCACCCATACCTAAGAAGACGAATCGCTATGAATCTAATTCAACTACGCAAAACTCAAAACTAAAAGGGCATGTTAATTTTAAGAAAATCGCAATCGATGCAACTCACATGAGAAGACGAGCGCTGCTGCAGCGCCGAGGAAGCCGAAGAACGGTGCAGTCTCGTCTCCGCTGAAAGTTGAAGCCATTTTACCGAAATCGAATCTTATCGAAAGTGCTGCGGATTGGATTCTGGGTGCAAGTGCTTCGATTTCAGATCTTCGATCCCAAATTTTTCCGATTCAACAATGTGTCGTGTGTGCGGATTCGCGCAGAAACTTGAAAGAATATGGGGATCAAAGCCGACCACGTGGCTTTTTAGAAAGAGAAATTGGGCCTTTGTATTGGACCTTACATTCGTGGCCCACATTAGGTTTGAGCCCATTATGTCTTAAGTGCTCACTACAATAAACAATTTTGTTAAATCACGAGGAGATTAACAATTCCCTAGTCTAAATTGCACACTCCGTGCTACATAATATAAAAAATCATATAAATATTAAATAACAATTACTAAAAATAGAAAGAAATTTGACAATGTATAAATGCAAGTAGTGGGTGATTTTTATTTTTTATTTTGTTAATTATTACTTTGAGAAAAATTCTGATTGGCCGATTGATACATCAAATTGAACAGTTTTTAACTCGCCGAGCCTAATATAAGAGTATAATACATAAAGACACAACACAAGAGCCAAGCATAAAGCATTAGACAATGTCCATTGTAGGGTATCAAAGTCAATTCCACGTTGTATAATCGAAATAAGTATAATTTGTATATAAGCTTTGGGGACTATCCAATTGGCTTTATTAAAGTGGAATCCAATCCAGCCTAGGAGTATGAGTTGGATGTCATTTCAGCAAAAGGAAGTCAAAATATCAAAATCAAGAATCTCTCTTATGTTGTACATAGTGTTCTAGAAAGAAAAATGACAATGATAAACACGATACATGTGTATGAAACGATGAAAAGCATATACTGCTGATGTAGTAGATAATGAAAGTCCTTGTCAAGAAACCTTAATCGAGAATAACAAGCTTCCAAAAATAAGAAATGGGCATGACAATTTAGAATTTCTCATAATTAAATCGATATATATATATGTAAAAATTTTATCCAATTAGTTATTTTTCTATAGATTCACATTACATCAATTCCAGACAGGGGGCGAGAGAGAGTAGAAGAGTTTTACGTGTTTTCGGACAAAGAAAGCTAACAAAGCGTACCAACCAGGGGCGGATCTACAGTAGGGCCCGAGGGGGCCACGGCCCCCCCGAAATTTTTAGAAATATTTACTACTATATGTTCAGTGTATATCAAAGAAAGCATGTAGCGTAGTGGTTAAGGTGAGACGATTTACTTTAACGACGAGGGTTCGAATTCTGATGTAGTTTTTCCTTTTTTGTCTTAAGCGTGTGTTTCCTTTTTTATTTTTATTCTGAGCGTTTTCTTATTCTTTAGTTTTGTTTTTCTTTTTTATTTTTTCAAAATTCCTTTCTTTTTAGTCTTAGCGCATATCGCTTTTTATTCTTCTTAAAAAGTTTTTCATTCTTGTTTTTTTGTTTCCCCTTTAAGTTCTTAAATTTTTTTTAACCAAATAATACAACTAAATTCATTATTTATATATCATAACCAATTAGGTGTTTATGTAATATATGTTTAATTATCATTTCATCTTTTCTGGTTCCTCTACATTTTTATGATGGACTCACAATACAAAACCTAGTTAAAAGAAATTTTTCCCAAATTTTTTATTATGGACATTATAATTAAAATTACTTGCATAATAAAAAACACCGTATCAAATGAAAATGATATTGCAGATGATATTCATGAGAGCTTGCGTTATTTTCTCTTTTTTTTCTTTATAGCATATTATTATTGTTTAAAATTAATATGGTACGCAATATATATACATATATATGACGTGTTATCATTATTCGTGCTTCGTCAAGGTTATCATCGAGTTTCGTTTTTTATATTGGTATTTTTTGTTATTATACAAATTTGATATTATTTTTATAGTGGAGAAATCTTGATAAATCTTTTCAAAGAAAGATACCAAATGAAAATTTAGAATCACGGTTCCATTTGCGGCCCCCCATCAAAGATTCTGGAACCGCCCCCGTACCAACAACACAATTTGATCTCGCGTGGTAAAAATTGAGAAAGATGAGGCCGGCAAGGAGGCCAATCCAAATGGTATCGTCGTGGGTTCTCCGTCAGCCTCCGAAGGTGAAGGCTTTTTTGGCGGTGGTCGCCGGAATGATGGCAATCGTTCTCCTCCGTGCGATCGTACACGATCACGACAATCTGTTCGTTGCGGCCGAGGCCGTTCACTCCGTCGGAATTTGTGTTTTGATTTATAAGTTGATGAAGGAGAAGACGTGCGCTGGTTCGTTTTCTTTCTTCAACATTCCTTTTCTTTTTTTTTTTTTTTCTCATTTTTCCTTTAGTTTCTGCATGAAATTTGGGTTGTCGATGGAGAACTTTTTGTGCTCTTCGTATTTTATGTTTTCTCGTAGCTGAGATTTTCGATATCTCATTTTGATTGCTGATCTTTTTTTTTTCTTTTTTCTGTTTGGAGAGTAATTTATGAGTGCATTATGGTTTTCCAATGATTGCTTGTTTTTTCTGCACCTATTACCTGCTTTAGAGGTTGAAAGATTGGGTTTCTCTTGGCTGATATTTATAAGGTCATAAAGATTGGATCTTTATGTGATATCTTATTTTGAGATGTCGTGTTGCTATCCGATTTTTATGACTTTATTGCACCTCTCTGTGTTTTCTAATTACCGAAGGGGGTTCTGTTCTTCCCTTATATCATTTTCTCCTCATTTCTCAGAACTAATGCTTTATTTGAGTGGAAAAAGTTGTTGTTTTGAGGATAATGTTAATCACTCATATATGTTTTGCTTCTCCAATCAATGTGCCCATATTTGCTGTTGATGATTACCATTTCCGTTTGTTGCTCTGATCCAGGGCTTTCACTCAAATCCCAAGAGCTTACGGCTATATTTTTGGCTGTTAGATTGTACTGTAGCTTTGTCATGGAATATGACATACACACTTTGCTTGACTTGAGTACGCTGGCTACCACTGTGTGGGTTATATACACAATCCGTTTCAAACTGAAATCAAGTTACATGGAGGATAAAGACAACTTCTCTCATTACTACGTGGTTAGTCTCAAACCGCAGTTCTGTTAAAACGTTGAGATTTTTACGTACTTCTCTATGAAACTCGAAAGCTCCCTTGCACACAGTTGGGCCCTTGCGCTGTTTTAGCACTGCTAATGCACCCGTCTACAAGGCACAACATCGTGAACAGGATCGCCTGGGCTTTCTGTGTTTACATGGAAGCTGTTTCAGTTCTACCTCAACTGCGCGTCATGCAAAACACAAAGGTGCTTGTAATAATCCATAGGCGTAAGAGTTCACATTCAGAGTTTGGAATGCAACTATCAATTTGTATTGAATTTGTGGCAGATTGTCGAACCATTTACAGCTCACTATGTATTCGCGTTGGGTGTAGCAAGGTTCTTGAGCTGTGCCCATTGGGTTCTCCAGGTTGATGCTTTTTAGCTCTGTATATATTGCCATCTTCTTTCTCTTGAAATTGTCCCTTCATTGAAATTGCATGAATTTGACGAATTTATAATTCAGGTTCTTGACACACGAGGTCGTCTCCTTGTGGCATTGGGTTATGGACTTTGGCCCATGATGGTTCTCATATCGGAAATCGTTCAGACTTTTATCCTAGCCGACTTCTGCTATTACTACGTTAAAAGGTTCGAATCTTCCTTCTGAGAATGATATTCTTTTAAAAATTTACGTTAGATATAAGACTAATTACAGTCTTTCGATATTTAGTGTTTTTGGAGGACAACTTGTGCTGCGGCTTCCTTCTGGAGTAGTATAAAAGGACACTCGATTAGCTTATTACAGTTGCTCTTAGCGCGAAGTGTTGTTTTTGGGCTCTTATCTTTTTCTCGAGAGTAGAATTTGTCTGTTTAAACAGACTACTAAGTTAGCATGAAAATATAGGTCTATCAAACAGTACCAGATTGCCTATGACTGATACGGCTATTTTCGATTTAATTGTTGAATCTAAGGTTATTTCATGTTTCTGCTTTTCATTGTTTCTGGACGAGTTTGAATGCTTACATCGAATTTAATTTTCTGGACTTAATGTGGTAAACAACACTTAACAGAACTTTTTAAGATTTGCTCGTAGCTTAAGCTTTGCTCACTCTGAGTTTTCGAGCGAGAATCCCTTCGAACGTAATCCCAGGCCCAAACGCCAATATCAGTCCTCACTCATCTTCACCATATCTCTTACCATCCTTAGCTTCTTCAGCTTCTTCTTTAACATATACTCAAGCACATAAACGATTGCATGCTCGCATTCCCATAATCCGCCAAAGCCCTCCTACTCGACCTAAGCTTCTCAGGCAAAAGCTCCAACTTCTTCTCAAGCCTATAAAGAATCGTGGGCCCGCCGGGATGAACAGCCCAGAACATCTTATTACAGTCTCCCCCATCGAAACCCGCCAACCCCATCAACTTATCACAGAAATCCCGAACATTGTCTTCGATAATCTGAGTAAGTTCCCTCTCTAGCTTAAAGCTTATCCCTTCTTCAGTTAGCCTCCCATCGATGACCTTCTCAGTGCCCGGCAAATAACGCTGTACTGCACCGTGAAGCTCGAATAAAGGCTCTTCGGGACCTAAAATGGGCCCTGACCCGACGATTATCGCCCCCGCCCCGTCGCCGAACAAGGCTACGCCGACCTTATTGGCCATTCATAACCGTTCGGCGGTTTATGAATCCTATTCTTGTCGTCTCTGAGGTGGCTAGCAAAACCCTAATTGGCCATCCTTAGGCCCGCAACCCCGCTCGGGCAGCCCGAGAAGTAGAGATTGACCCTTTTGATTTCGGGCTTTAGGCCCGTATAGGTCTCCGCCGGGCAGACGAACTTCGCTCGAGGAGACGTAGACGAGGTGGGTTATGTCCGAAGCTGACCTGCCCCATTTCTCGATGCAATTTTTGGAAGCTTCTATTGCCATTTGCGTGACCGCCGAGTTGCTAATGTCGAGCCTTTGTTTCACCGTCGGGAGGCCTTCAACGGCTAGCTCGGGTATTTGTTTAGATCTCTTCGGACATCACCACGTACCTCAATTTCACCGTGGTTGTCTTGCCTGGAGAATAGAAAGAGAGGTCGACGTCAAGTAAATTGTAACAAATGCCTAACTGCGCAGTGCATCGCGTCTTAGTTTCGATATTGCGTAGCATATTGCGTGGATTTTCCTAGTGTGCCACTTACAACAACACAGCAAGAAAACTAAGTTTTGCAAGCCAACAAGCCATTTTAAAAAGGAAATAACGGTGAATATAATCGATTTATATATTCAAGGAGGCTCATGAGCCTTTTATATATATATATATACTAGTATGTTTAGCATATCCAATGTATGTGCAAATATATTTTATATTCTGAATATTTTATATAATTAATTAAGTTATTTTAAAAATAAAATGTTGAAGTAAGGATAAAATTGAAACTATAGTATTAAAGGTACATAGTAAAAATTTGACAAGACCAAGTGACAGTTTGTAGACATTCTATGCTCTTTATATAAGAGTATATATGTCTTTATTTATTTTTTTTTTCAAATTTAAATTGGTTTAAATATTTCTCTCTTAAAAAACACGTGGTTGCATGGGAAATGCAAGGTAGAAAAAAGTTACAGAGTCTGGCGAGTTTCTGCTTGAGGTCGGGATCGTTGCAGTTGGTGTTCTTGAAATATCCGTCGACCAAGAATTCTTGCATGGTGAGGAAACGCCTTGCCAAGAGAAAGAATCGAAGCTTTTCTTCATGGTTGTGTGTAATAAAAGTATCTCAATATGGCTGAATAGTGACGGATGATAAGAATCAGATAGTCGCTGATGTTGGTCATTAGTTTTATCAACTTACGAATAATGCATAAACATGACGTGATTGTTGGTTTTAGCTGCAAGAAATTCATGATGAGTTGGATGAAGGGTTGGCTTGATTGTAATTGTCCTAAAATCGTCCAAGTTAGTTAGCTGGGTAAGAGATGTCACGAAGAATCCATGAGATAAGATGTTATAACCGTCAAAAGTTACTACATCTTGCCCCATGAGAATCGAGTAAAAGAATACCCTCTGTTGAAATCTCATTTTTAAGGGCGTGGCTTCGCAGCGTGCCACCATTTTAATAAGGAATGATCGCCCATCATCACGATAGGCACCAAACGAGGCTCGAGTACTACGACAAGAAGCTCGATCGGTACGCAGGCAAAGCAAGCTTGTAAGCGTTGTATGTTGTTGGCTATTTGGTGCTTAAGACGATGATGGAGGATCGTTCCTATTTTAAAATGGTGCCTCTAGGGTAGATTGTAGGGCAAGTGTGGACTTCAAGATATAAAATGAGCAATCAGAAGACATCATTGGCGAGTGTATTTTCCCCTTCCACTTTGGTAGCAACCCTACTCCGTTGTAATTCGACCTGTAGCCGAAATTTAAATTTTCGACGATGTGTTAGAATGTGTAACGGGGTAGGTTTGTATTCAATTAGGTAGGGCAAATAAAATCTCATTGATGACCTTCTCATCTTTCTTGGGTCGCGTAAGCTCTTGATGAATCCAAATACTCTTTCAACCGCCGTTAATCGGAGAATTAACTTATCTTGTTCGTGTCAATCATCAGTACAAAAACACGATCATGCGCATTTCTCTCCCTCTCTCTCACGACTGCACGTTAAAATGTTTTGGTCTCCCTCCCTCGCGAGAGACAAGTAATCGACCGTCTGATTCCCACCATACTCAGCAGTGATTTAGAGGAAATCCAAATCCGTTCAATTCCCACACTAGTGATCCAGAGGAAATCCAAATTTTAAATCGACATTCATATATCGTAGGCGAATTTGATTTGTGTTTGGGATGCAGCCAGGCCATGTTGTTTGATGAGAATCCTGTGAAGAATAATACAGTGTGTGTAGATATCACAGCTGCATGTTAAAATGTTTGGTCTCTCTCCCTCGCGACAGAGAGAAGTAATCCACCTTCGTCTGATTCCCACCGAACTCAGCGGTGATCTTATACTCTCCCAAGAACCCGGAGAAGCTGTACGCCCCGTGCTCGTCCGTCGATTTCCCCTCCAAGATCTCCGTCTGCCACTCCCTTAGCAGCCTATCCACCGTATCCCCAGCGGGGAGATTGTTGAAGTCATTGTCCGTGAGGCACATCTGATAGCAACCGTTCCGCCGGAGAGCCGCCCACAGCATAATCCCGTCCACCGCCGGGTGCGAAAATCCTTCTCTCAGAACCACTTCTAGATACTCTGCCTGGGTGGACGGATGATAGCACAATCAAGGGCTCACGTTACGTTAGTTGGCGGAAAACAACCTATCAACATATGTATACAGGGCGAACGCCATTTTGAGACACCTAGAACATATGGGGATTTTCGGAAGAGAATTAATTACCTAAATACTGTGTTATTATGAGAATCAAGTTACAAAATTAGTTGAGTTTTTTAAACTATTGCAAAACTAATCAAAGTTCTTTCGAATTTTTGGTCCCCGTATTCATAGATGACAATTTTAGTGGTCAACATTCTCGATGTTATACTGTCTTGATCCACTGATTAGTTTAGGAATTATTGGTCGGGCCAGAAAATTACGGGCCTTGTCGGACCAACCCGAATTTTTCGGGGCAGAAGGACGAAATTACAACCCGACCGGTAAATTCGAACTGGCCGTCCGTCCAAACTAACCAGGAGACCAAAACGAGGACTAGAAAGTGACATCTCAAAACATGGAGAGAACACAAAAATGACTGTGTCCCAAACATTAGGGGTCAAGAATTGTTGTGGAACCTGTTTCTCTTTGCCGAATCTGCTGCTGACATCGACCTCCGTGAGCCACATGGGGAGCCTCAGCGTAGCCAGCTTGTCGAGCACGCCCCTCACGAGCGGAGGGTTGGGCTCGCTGAAGTGGCCCTCGAGCCCAATCCCGCCCATCGACGCGCCGCCCCTCTTGAGCTCCCTCATCCTCTCCGCATACACGTCGACCGTCGAGTTGGGGTCCGTGCACGTCTCCACCACGTTGAAGTCGTTCATGAAAAGGGTGGCCAGCGGGTCAAACCTATGGGCCGCCTCGAAGAACCTAAGGGTCGCGTTCGGGCCCAAGTTTTTCTCGTAAAAGTCGAAGTGTAGCATCTCGTTGCTCACGTCCCAGTGGACGAACTCCTCTTTGTACCTTAGCATAAGACTTTGGATCCTCGACTCGACGGCCCGCTCGAGGCCCGGCCCGGTCAGGTTAAGGGCCCAACTCGGGTTGTACTGCGGGTCCTCCCAGAAGATGTTGTGGCCTCGGGCGGTTATCTTGTTGGCCCGAACGAACTCGACCATTTTGTCTGCTACGGTGTAGTTGGTCTTTCCCTGGACCGCCTCCGTTGCGTACCATTTGAGCTCGTTCTCGAATACTGCTGCGTTGAACCTCTCGGCGAACCATTTCTGGTATAGGACGAGGAAGTAGTGTTTCAGCTTCGATTGCAATTGGGTAAAGTCGACTATACCCCACATGGTTACATGAAAATGCATGCACGTTATTACCATATACTTTTTTCTTATCCCGTAAAACTGCTTGAATGAACTTAGCACTATACCCCCAATTTGTCTAAAACTTAGCATTGTACCCCCAATTAGGGAGTGAAAATGCAAGGAGCGCATGGTTATACACAAACTACGGCGGTGTTTTATGATATTTACAAAGCATGGTTGTTTTGGTGCATAGTTTTTGTTGGTTCTTCGGTCTCAAAAAACCCAACAGTTTTTTTAAACGAGGGATGGATTATATGCATTTTAGCCTCTATATTTATTACAAAACATGGTGTTGAATGCAAGAAAAAGCTCAGAAAAAAAAAACCTGGTATTTTGGATTTCCAATGATCGTGCTGGCAATGGCGGAGCCGAAGGGGAAATCTCTCGAGACTTGCTCTAAGGTTAGTGATGCTCCTTGAAGTTTCCTTCCTTGCTTGTCTGATACGTGTATGGTGACAGCACGTTTTCTTGCCTAGAAGAAAACATAGAGGGATCACACATTATTATTGCGTAAGAAGAAAGCTCCGATGAAGAATTTTACGGGCATGTTAACCTTGTTGATGAATGCGTCCTGATTCAATCTCCATTGCTCGTCTGTGAAAGGCTGCAATGAGGGGCTGGCTACTGCAATTTTGACATCGCTGCCGTTCGAAATCTGCTATAAATTAGATCGACGGAATATGGTTGTGAATGAGATAAAGTGGTTACCTTTTTCTTTCATTTAGGCAGTTGATGATTTATTTATTTACCTGGAAATAAAGTTTAGCAGAGGTCGACGGAGAAGACAAGACAAATCCACCCTTGAGAAAAGACCAGCAACCTTTCTTGGCGGTGACTGAACCAATGCATTTCAGCGCGGCTTCTTCCGTGTCGAGGCTAGCTATAACGAGGGCCGAATCTGCTGCACCTTCGTCAATCTTTACCCAAACTGTATAGTAGTCTCATTATGGTAATAACCATAGTAGCATAGCCATGATCGAACTTTTTATGTATTTTTGGACTTAACTGGAAAAGCAGTATTTGACGCTTTGATTGAGGTTCTGCAGCAGAAATGCTGGGAAAGAATCGTTGAGAGATCGTCGATTTTTGAGTATGCCTCCACCATAGAGTGGTTCCACAGGTTCTTTCTTACACTGTTTCAGTTTAGCACACAAATCTTACTACTATAATTACATATATAACGGGTCTTTATGACATTGACATGGCAACCCTCCTACACTTACTCCTATCAAGCCTAAAAACTGGTATACTATACTATACCTCGGTATAAGCTGATGAATCGTAGAGTGGCCCATCTACAATGAACAAGCTGTTGGTTAGTACTACTATACATAGTATAGCATAGGACATCACATATATATATATATATATATATATATATATAGAGAGAGAGAGAGAGAGAGAGAGAGAGAGAGAGAGAGAGAGAGAGAGAGAGAGAGAGAGAGAGAGAGAGAGAGAGAGAGAGAGATGACCATAAGAAGAAGCAACATGAGCTGTGGCAACCAGCAAGAGAAGAAGCAAAGAAAGCAGCGGCGATAGGATAAACATCATAAGTTTGGCCATGTTATTATCAAAGTAAGAAAAATCTGCTGTAAGATCTCAAGTGTATTATAGCGAGATAAATTTTAGGTAAAAGAAAGAATGGGGCGAACTAGAGTAAAATTAGCGTCACAAGGGGAATAGTAGAGGTAGAGGAGATGTGCTTTTCACAAGTCACAAGCAATGCATCCCTTGTGTTGTGGGCGCTCCTTTATTTATAGTAAGCCCATATCGCATTACTTTCTTCGCTTTGCCATAGAAAAGGAAAAAAAAAAAAGACGATATGGGATTGAGTCTATCTCTTGGCTTTTTGCTTTGTTTCGAAATTCTACGTCACTCTTAATAGGCATTCTTGTATAGACGTGCCGCCGATTGAAGGAAGAGTTATTAAAAAGCATCATCATATATATCTATCTATCTATCACTAAGAATCTGTAACATTACATTAGAGTGTAAAACTATAAAATATTAATTGCGCATGTCCAATTGATACTAGTAAATATAGAGAATAGTATATTGTTTATAGGCATGTGACAGAACTAGTTGTGATATTTGCGGTTACCCCGTGACTCGCTCGAAGCGCAGAGGAGTACTTTCTTCATATCCTAGTTGCATGTATGAACGACTCACCACGTGGCAAGCAACAGTATATATATATATAAGACAATTGGCTTTTCATATGTGTTATCATCCCCTTTGGGTTTGGGGTTGATTGATTTTTTGTCCCGCGTAAACCAATGGCGAGTGAAAGTGGTGGTCACAGTTAGGCGCCAAAAAAGTGTTGGGTCAGTTTTTGGACAAGGTTTTCGCATGCTCGAAGAAGACGAGGAAAAAGAGAGCACCAAAAGGGACCAATCGGCTAAGTATGAGAGCGTATGTATGTATTGACTTTGAGTGGTCCGTAGAGCTGAAAGTTTGGGCCGCGGCCCATGGGCTAGCCCGGCCCGACCCGATAAATATCGGGTTTGGGCCTAAATTTCATCAGCCCGATAAATAATCGGGCCCATTGGCCCGGCCCATTAGGCCCGGCGGGCTAACGGGCCACGGGCCAAAAAACCCGACGGGCTGCGGGCCAAACCCGGCCCGTTAGTTGTATGTGTATTTTAAAAAATTTCTATATATAATGTTTATAAAATTCAATTATAATATTTATATAATTCAATTTGATATGTAAAAAATAATATTTTTGATAAATTTATGGGATATAAAACTTTTGTAACTATATATTTGCAATATTGGGTATAATAACAGTATAAAATATAAGTATTTTTGAAAAAAATAAAAGATTTTGAAATAAAAAATTAAAAAAAAGCTAAAAAATTAGGCCCGTTAGCCCGACGGGCTGGCCCGGCCCATGACATAATGGGTTTGGGCCGAAGAATATTAGGCCCATTAAATTTCGGGCCAGCCCGACCCGACCCGATAAAAATCGGGCAGCCCGCTATATTCGGGCCGGGCGGGCCGGCCCGCCCAATATTTCAGCCCTAGTGGTCCGTCGCGTGCAACTAATAGGCATAACACGATTCCCAGGTAAAACTGAACGAACTTGAACTTTGTTTATTGTTGTTTTCTCTACACAAATGTTACACGGTTTTATAGTACATGGAAAGGATAAAATAACTAAAATAAACACATTGCATGAAACATGCACTAAAGTACTCAAACGTGTTTTCCTCCAAACATGTTCCTTAATTTATTAAAGTGGAGCTTGAGAATATTGTCCTTAATTTATGGTGGCTTGATACCCCCCCTCAAGTTGGAGCGTGCAAGTCGCAAATGCCCAACTTGCCAAGAGATCGTGTAAACTGAACCCCATTTAGCGCCTTCGTGAACATATCCGCCAATTGTTGTGTAGTACCGACGTGAGAAGTATGAATAGTACCACGACGAATTTCATCTCAAATAAAATGACAATCAACTTCGATATGCTTAGTGCGCTCATGAAATACAGGATTGGCGGCAATATGCAAAGCTGCCTTACTGTCACAAACAACGGAACTAACTGTTCGTGAACGCAACCAAGTGTTGTCAGCAGACTTCTCAACCACTTAATCTCACACGTAGTAGCAGCCATTGACCTATACTCAGCTTTTGCTGAGGAACGAGAAACGGTGGGCTGTTTTTTCGTTTTCCAGGATATAGGAGAACCTCCAAGAAATATTATCCAACCAGTAAGAGAACGACGAGTCAGAGGACATGCTGCCCAATCAGAATCACACCAGGCTTCAAGTTGGATGCTACTATTAGATCGAAGCAAAATTCCTTGACCAGGATTATTTTTTAAATATCGAACAACTCTTAGCGCAGCATTCCAATGAGCGTGTCTTGGCTTATGCTTAAACTGAGCCAAAACATGAACACTATAAGACAAATCTGGACGAGTAACGGACAAGTAAACCAATCGTCCGATTAAGCGCCGGTAAGGTTCTGGATCAGATAAGTACGCATCAGTTGCGACAGCTAAATGATGATTAGAGTCCATTGGGGAGGTCGTGGGCTTTGCACCAAGTAAGCCAGCCTCAGAAATAATATCCAAAGCATACTTTCTCTGGCACAAAAATATTCCCTCACCGTTGCGTGCTACCTCAATGCCCAAAAAATACTTTAATGCACCTAAATCCTTCATATGAAAACATGCACTCAAATAATCTTTGAAGTTCTGAATGGCATTATGATTATTCCCAGATATAATGAGATCATCAACATAGACGAGAACATTAATCTGAATATCCCCTTGGCGTAAAACGAATAAAGAATAGTCCGAATAAGACTGGTGAAATCCATATTTTTTAAGCGCAGCAACTAACTTGGCGAACCAACATCGTGGTGCTTGACGAAGACCATATAGAGACTTCTTCAGACGACATACCATGTCATTGTTCCCCGAATAAAAACCTGGAGGCATACGCATGTATACTTCTTCCTCCAAGTCGCCATGCAAGAAAGCATTATGAACGTCCATTTGATGAAGCTCCCATTTCTTAATAGCAGCCACTGCTAGCAAAGTGCGAAACAGTAACCAATTTTGCTACAGGAGCAAAAGTTTCATTATAGTCAAGCCCCTCCACTTGTCGATTTCCAAGTATCACCAATCGAGCTTTATATCGTTCGATAGTTCCATCTGCATTATATTTGATCTTATATACCCATTTGCAACCAATAGCACGTTTATCTTGTGGTAGCTTCTTTATAGACCACGTGCCATTTGTTTCGAGTGCCTTAATCTCCATTCGCATCGCATCTCTCCATTTCTCATCTTTCATTGCTTCACTAAATGTGGTAGGTTCAACTCCTGCAGTAATAGATGCCAAGAAACCACGATGCGGTACAGAAAAGTTAGTATATTTGACATACTTCGTTATGGGGTACGCGATACCTGAGACATGCTCTTGGTGGGATGAGTGTACGTGGGGGCTCTTTGCATTCACGTTGTTCAGGACATAGTCACGCAATCGAGTATTTTGTTGTCGTTGTCTATGACCTCGGCCCAAATCAACTTCATTATTTAAATTAACAGAGTCGTTCAATCCCCCCCTTTCGTCAACAACTTCTCTTTCGCCATGAATATCTTGAGCTTCGTCGGTACCATCCTCAAAAATAGGCGTATCAGCTAACTTTGTGCCTTGTAGTTGCACACCTTCTACATCATCTTCAACTATCATGTCTTGATTGTCTAATTGCGGCGGAACATGAGCATCATGTGATTTCGTGATATCAGTGGAGACTTCGTCGTACGGAAATTGATCTTCAAAGAATTTAACGTCCCTAGTGACAAAAAAATTGCCCGTCTCTAAGTCACGCAATCTCCAACCCTTTTTCCCGAATGGATATCCCACAAATATGCATCGTCTACTTCGGCTGACAAACTTATCGCCGCCCCGTGCTTGGTTGTGAGCATAAGCTAAACAGCCAAATACTCGAACATAGTTGTAGGATGGAGAGTGGCCGTATAAAATTTCATATGGTGTACGCCCGTGTAGGATAGTAGATGGAGTTCGATTAATCAAAAATGCCGCAGTTAATACACATTCCCCCCAATATTCGATAGGAAAGTGAGCTTGAAATCGGAGCGCTCTAGCCACATTAAGAATATGTCGATGCTTTCGTTCGACGCGTCCATTTTGTTGAGGCGTTCCGACACACGAAGTTTGATGCATTACTCCATTTTCCAAAAAATAAGTAGTCAGACAGAGAAACTCAGATCCATTGTCACTTCGCACCATTTTCACCTGTTTATTGAATTGTCGACGAACCATAGAGAAAAAATAATGTATTGTTCGAGACACTTCGCTTTTATCTTTGAGCAAGTAAACCCACACACCTCGGGAGCAATCATCAACCACAGTGAGGAAATAATATTCTCCATTGTGCGTCGATGTGCGATAGGGGCCCCATAAATCCAAATGAATGAGGTCAAAAATATTTCTAGCCTTACTCGTACTTGAGTCAAATTCAACACGACATTGTTTTGCTCGAAAACATACATCACATCTTACGGAAACCTTTTCGCTACTGCCATTTGACAAGAACCGGATAACTTTGTCAGAAGGATGACCCATTCTACGATGCCATAAGCCCATATCTCGATTTTCCACCGTTTTTAAAACACTCGCCACAGCTCCTCTTTTGAAGTAGTAGAGCCCCCCTCGTTCCTCACCCGTACCAATCAGCATTCTCGTTTTCCGGTCCTGTAAAACACAAGAGTCTTTATCAAATGATACAATGCAATCCAACGACCTCGTTAGTTGCGATACAGATATTAGGCTGCAATTCAAGTGAGGCACGTATAGAACTCGTGGAAGATCCAATCGACCATCCAAGACTGTCATTCCTTCATGTCTTGCCATTTCTTGTTTTCCGTTGGGCAGACCAATCGGACGAGGTAGCACTTCCCGAACATTACTCACTATCGTAGGATTTCCTGTCATATGATGAGACGCCCCCGAATCAATAATCCATCGTAAATCATTATCCTTACCATTCAGATTTTCGTTCTTCTGAGAGTTCAACATATTAAGAAGTGAACTCCATTGGTCATCAGTCAGCCCATTGATAGTCCTTTGAGACGGTCCTTGAGTTGATGGGTGTGCTTGTGACGATACTTGTGTAGCATTGGCTTTGATAGCTACACCACGACCCCGAGCTCCAGGATTCACCATTTGTTTTTGCCCTTGTCCAGATCCGCGATTTGGTCCTCGAGGCCGATCACCCCACCAATCTGGATAACCACACAATTGAAAACAAGAATTTACTTCATGACCAGATCGCTTACAGTATGAACACGTCACAGCTTTGTCCTTTCCGTCGGGTTTCACTTTGAGGTTTGACGTAGACTTCACCGCAAACGCAACATGTTGTTCAGTTGTGTATTCCTTCCCACGCGCATAGCTCGAACTCGCTCCTCTTGAATGATCACAGCATATGCCTTATTTAAATTCGGCAATGGTTCAGTACTCAAGATATTTGAGCGTACCACTCCATAAATTGCATCATCAAGTCCCATCAAGAATTGATGAAGTTTTTCTTCATCTCGTTTCTTGTCGAGAACCAGGCGTATGTTGCATGTACACTTTTTGCACTCGCATGTAGGAAATTGATCATAATTTCCCAGTTCTTCCCAAAGCACTTTCAGCTTCCCATAGTAAGTCATCACAGACATACCTTGTTGTTTGCATTGAGCCAATTCTGACTTGAGTTGGTGAATACGTGGTCCGTTTCCAATGGAGAATCGTTCTTTGATGTCTTCCCATAGATCTTTGGCACGCTCATGATAGGTAATAGTGGAACGTAGAACATGATCAATTGTATTGAGAATCCATGAAACCAACATGGAGTTAACCGTCAACCAATCGTCGAGATCGTCATCCTCTGGTTTTGCGTGAGATCCGTCCACGAAGCCTAGTTTCTTCTTTGCACGCAGTGCGATGCGCATTGCCCGCGCCCATTCATCATAGTTCTCTCCCTTGAGTTGCACCTGGGCTATGATATTGCCCGGATTGTCACTCGTCGAGAGGGAGTAAATAGAGACTCCACTAGATGTAGATGCCTCCGTACGTTTTTCTTGTTTCTCAGACATTTTTTATTTTTTTTATGATTGCTCTGATACCATGAACGAACTTGAACTTTGTTTATTGTTGTTTTCTCTACACAAATGTTACACGGTTTTATAGTACATGGAAAGGATAAAATAACTAAAATAAACACATTGCATGAAACATGCACTAAAGTACTCAAACGTGTTTTCCTCCAAACATGTTCCTTAATTTATTAAAGTGGAGTTTGAGAACATTGTCCTTAATTTATGGTGGCTTGATAAAAACCAAACCAAAGCTATATTTATTATTATGAATAGCTACAAAACCTTAAGCCCCAGATTGACCTATTAAATTAATTAATTGTAGCTAATAAATAATTTCACCCAATCTTTTTCTAATGAGTTCACCTTGTAGTAGTTCCAAGCATCTAAATATGAAATTCATTTCTGGGCTGTGTGTGCTTCCTAATTCCACAAAAAAAAAAAAAAGAAGAAAAAAACATAAGTTAAGAAGTTGGGTGCGAATCAAGATGCCCGTTGACAATAAATAATTCTATCGTATAGTTTCTTCTATTAGTTTCTTACTTTAGCCTATGCTCTATATGTAAAACTGGATTGCTATTCACCGCCCCCTTTTTCCTAGTCACCGCCCCCTAAAGGGCTGGAAAAAGACGTTTTTGCCCTTATGATATTTAAATTAATTTAAAAAGAAAAAACTAACTAAATATATAATTTCGGTACGAAATACTGAAAACTAAATACACAAATAAATTCGAACGATCGATCGATACGGAAAAAAAAGTCCGGACCGAAACAAAATTTCGGCCGGAACAGTCACGACCGAAAAATAAATTCGGTCACCTCCAGGCCGGCCGAAAAAAAATTTCGGTCGTGCCTGGATGTGGCCGAAAAAAATTTTCGGTCCGGACAGGGACGACCGAAATCTTATTTCGGTCCGGACTTTTCCGGCCAAAACTGCATTTCGGCCAGGACTACGGAGGCCGAAATCAGTTTTCGGCCGCCACTTCATCTGGCCGAAATTCTTCTTCGACTGTGCTATTTTAATTTTTTTTGGATTATTTATTTGTATATTTTATTTATATTATTTATTTGGATTATTTATTTGGTTTATTTATTTGGATTATTTATTGGTAATATTTATTTGGATTATTTATTTGTATATTTTATTTATATTATTTATTTGGATTATTTATTTGTCTTATTTCTTTGTATTATTTATTTGTATTATTTATTTGGATTATTTATTCGTATATTTATATTACAAAATAATAACAAAAAATAATAATTTGTTGTTATTATTTTGTATTATTAATTTTTTTTTGTTATTAATTTTTTTTGTTATAATTATTTTGTAATATTACGGGTCCTAAAAGACTCAACCCGGCCGGGTCCGGGTCGGGTCTCGGGTCCAGCCAACCCCGGCCCGATCCCCGACCCGAAACCCGTTTCGGTTATTTTTTCGTTATATATTTATATATATGTCATAATTGATAATAAAAAGCTATCTAGCCCAATGGATAAGTACTTTCTTTATCAAGTAGAGGTCATGGGTTCAATTCCTAAATACTACTATATATGTTGAGTTTTTATAAATTACAATAAAAAATAAAAAAAAAACGAAAAAGTGAAAATTAATCGGACCGATGCGGGCCGAACTGGAATTTCGGCCGGGCCGGTGCGGGCCGAACTGAAATTTCGGTCGGGCCTGTGCGGGCCGAACTGAAATTCCTATCGGGCCTGTGCGGTTCAATTCCTAAATACTACTATATATGTTGAGTTTTTATAAATTACAATAAAAAATAAAAAAAACGAAAAAGTGAAAATTAATCGGACCGATGCGGGCCGAACTGGAATTTCGGCCGGGCCGGTGGGGGCCGAACTGAAATTTCGGTCGGGCCTGTGCGGGCCGAACTGAAATTTCGGCCGGGCCTGTGCGGGCCGAACAATAATTTCGGTCGGGCCTGTGCGGGCGGAACTCAAATTTCGGCCGGGCCTGTGCGGGCCGAACTGAAATTTCGGTCGGGCCTGTACGGGCCGAAATTTCAGTTCGGCCCGTGCACAGCCCGGTCGAAAATTTCGTTCGAATTTCCTTATCGATCGATCGTTCGAATTTATTTGTGTATGTAGTTTTCGGTATTTCGTACCAGAATTATATATTTAGTTAGTTTTTTCTTTTTAAATTGATTTAAATAACATAAGGGCAAAAGCGTCTTTTTTCAACCCTTTAGGGGGCGGTAAATAGTAACTCCCTATGTAAAATAGCCTCGATCAATTTGTAATTGCGCTCAATAAGCCTAAATAAACCATGTGGCATTTTGCCCATTCAAGAGTTACAAACATCCAACACATTGTCCACACACACACACACACACAAACACATATGTTTACAGTTAAGAAGTGTCCCTAGGACATCACATATCAGCACCACATGCTAGAGGCTCATAATATTTAGTGTGTGTATGTGGGGTTGAGATCCTCTATTACACTTTCTTTATTCCACTTCGTATTCCAACGAACGAAAATCGTTACACCTCCCCCCGACAAGTGTTAAAACACACGTAAACATCATTACACCTATGAATTTCATTACAACAAGTGTTTAAAACAAAAAAAAAACCTCATTATTACGTATTTTTCTAATATGGAGTAGAAAAAATCTGTATTATATATTAAAATAGAAAAATACGTAATAATGAGGTTTTTTTTTTGTTTAAACACTTGTTGTAATGAAATTCATAGGTGTTATGATGTTTACGTGTGTTTTAACACTTGTCGGGGGGAGGTGTAACGATTTTCGTTCGTTGGAATACGGAGTGGAATACAGAAAGTGGAATAGAGGATCTCAACCGGTGTATGTGGCGGATTAACTAAATAAAACGGCGTTTAATGGACTGTTTCTTGAGCTAGACTAGAATAGAATTAGATTCCCCATCGCTAACAACCAAAATCCCATCTTCACTAAAAGTCCCCATTGGTTGTCGCATTCGAACCAAATAATTCGTAAGAAAGTCTTCGTTTATTAAATTAAAATACAACAATAAAAATATGTACGATTATAATGCGTAACCTCTTCAACAATACACATACCGAGAGAGAAGAGAGAGACATCACAATATCTTTAGTCGTCATGGCCGGAAAGATTACAAGCACTTCGACGACATCCTTAGCAAAGCTAGCGCTAATAACACTGAGTTCGTTCTTAGCCTTCGCGGACCCCACCTCCGCCGACCACCACCTCTGCCTCGGAAACGAAAAGGCGATGAAGCTCCAATTCTTCGTCCAAGACTTCATCGGCGGAGAAAACCCAACTGTCTCGGCGGTTGCCCACTCGAACCTAACGGCACACCTGCCCAGCAAATTCGGGCTGGTGGTGGTTCTCGACAATCCCGTGACTTACGGGCCCGAGGCCGAGTCTCGGGAACTGGGTCGGGTCCAGGGGCTCGTCGCCCTCTCGGATTTCCGAGAGGTTTCCCTCGCCATGCTGGTCAACGTCGTGTTCACGGCGGAGGATTACTACAAGGGCAGTACGCTCAACATACTGGCCAGGAATCCTATCTTGGAAGAGAATCGCGAGCTTAGCATAGTCGGGGGGACGGGGAATTTCAGAATGGCACGCGGGTACTGTTAAATTTCGTTATTGGGCCATATCGGGCTCACGCCCATGGACCCACGTAGGAGAAGAGATGATCACATAAGCTTGATGAGATTCCATCCTAAAACCAATTTGTGATAGGTGGAGTAGCTCATCAACTTATAAGTTAGTCAATTTTTTCTCAATTAACCGATGTGTGACACATGACTTATTAGGGTTATCCACTTTTACAGCTACGTCGTCTCGAGCACTTACGCCGGCCACGATTCGGACACTCACCGCGTGTATCAGTACGATGTCTTTGTCTTTCATCATCATGTGGAGTAGGGATAAGATCATCATCGTTGAGTTGAATGTTAATGGTGTCCATTTTCACGTTTTTTAATATAGAAAGTTGCTCATGCAAGTTTTTTTTTTTTTTAATTATGTTTCTGGGCTATTCGGCACGTTGACTTTAGCATCGTTTGCACAACACGACAACGTTCATAGTCATACTCATACCATACACCAACTAAGCAATGAATCAATTGTTGGATGGGTTGGGTTGGACCTTGCCTTGCCCAACTATATCTATTTTATCTGTCTTATTCATAAATTATTTTTTGGTCCAATAACTTAGGGGGTGTGGCATTACAGGGACCGCTAATTTAGGGTATGGCATTATAGGGACATTAAGTTTTAAAATCGTGCACTTTATAGACATTATACCTGATTTTTCCCAAAATACATAACGTGCCACGCATGCGATCGATTTTTATACCGGAAAACTGACGTGGCGCCGGACGATGACATGACCGTTTTTGCTAATTTTTGGGCGGACCGATGACATGCCCGTTTTACATAAATACCATGTCATAAAATAATCCGGCTTGGCGCAATGTGAGAAATTAATTTTAAAAAAATAAAAAAATCTGTAAACGGTCATGTCATTGACCGACGCCACGTCGGACCTTCCTGTATAAAAATCGGTCACGTGCGTGGCACGTGATCTATTTTGGAGAAAATCAGGTATAATGTCTATAAATTGCACGATTTTAAAACTTATTGTCCAAATGCCATACCCTAAATTAACGGTCCCTATAATGCCACACTCCCTAAGTTATGGGACCGCAAAAATAATTAAGCCTATTTATTATTAAGCATGTATATAAATAAGTATAAGAAGCACCGACGTGAACATGATACACCACCAGCACCACAAACTCGAGTGACTTCATAATGCAACATCAACCACCACAAGATTAGATGCATGTAGATAAGCACAACCAAACTATACAAATATATATACATATATATATATATATATCCATTCACAGATAGCAGAGAGAAGAGAGATAGTATATATATCCATGGCAGAAATTAAGATAAGAAGAGCTCGCATGACATCGCTATTAGAAGTAACATTGCCACTAACACTGAGTTTGTTCTTAGCCTTCGCGGACCCCACCGCCGCCGACGATCACCACCTCTGCCTCGGAAACCAAAAGGCAACAAAACTTCGATTCTTCGTCCAAGACTTCATCGGCGGGGAAAGCCCAACAGTCTGGCGGGTGGCCCAGTCGAACCTAACGGGCCAACTGCCGAGCAAGTTCGGGCTCGTGGCGGTTCTCGACAATCCCGTGACTTTCGGGCCGGAGTCGGATTCCCGGGAAGTGGGTCGGATCCAGGGGCTCATCGCCCTCTCGGATTTCCGGGAAATGTCCCTTGCCATGCTCGTCAACGTCGTCTTCACCGCGGAGGATTACTACAAGGGCAGCACGCTCAACATACTGGCCAGGAATCCTCTGTTCGAGGAGAACCGAGAGCTTAGCATAGTCGGGGGGACGGGGGCTTTCAGGATGGCGCGCGGGTACGTCGACTCGAGCACCGTCGTTGGTAAGGATTCGGACACTTACCGCGTTTATCAATACGATGTTGTCGTCTTCCATCATCATCATCATCATCTTGTAGAGGAGGAATCTAGCAGTTGCAGCGGATTATGCATGTATTAAGTGTGATTTCTGCTGTGTATTTTGGAGTTCTTTTTCAATTTGTAACAACGTTGGGTTCGTTCGACCACTTGTTCGAAAAAAAAAAAAAATGAAAGGACCTCTCAGATTAATGTAATTACTGTCGTCGCCACCTCGCAATGAAGTTAGAATCCAAGATTATGGGTTTCCTTGTGGCTGAGAGAGAGCCGCACGAGCGGATAGAAATTTAACCTGGTAGATTGACTAATACGCTTATAATAATATAAGCCACAATTTATTGGTTTTATTAGGGGCGAGTGATAGTTTTAGTTCCCATTCACCAACGTTGGGGTATGAGCATATGTGGTCCTCGAGTTTTGAGATGTAACTTTTAATCCAATGTTACCTATTTTGTCCTGTTTTGATTGTCCGATTAGGTTAATCGCTAACTCATCTTCTTTTTCGATTTAAAGGCATGTGAACGTCATTACGCATAACATTTGCAGAAGGATTGATAACATATTGATGGTGGATTAAATGTGATTCGTACTGATACTCAAGAGCGTTAAGTCGAAAAAGACGAAGAGGTTTTAAATTTTCAGGCCCGTCAGGGAGCGTGCCTGGGCGGGCAAGCCCGCGCGACCCGCCAAAAATAAAAAATATATAATTATATTACATAATAGATATATAAATAAATTATATTGATTTTTTTATGTTTTTGGAGCTATGATTTGTATTTTAATAACATAAATAAATAATATTAAAGAAATTTATTAAATTAGATATATCTTCCAACTTGAATTCTTTTTTTTTTTTTTTTCAGGCCTTCATTTCTCAGGCCCCCAATAGGCGGGTTTGCCCGCACTGGCGGGTTTTGGCGGGCTACGAGTCGAGCCATCCTGTCGGTCCGTTTTGACAGCCAGATCGGTCTACGTATTTTGAGGGGGGGGGTCGGTTTTAGTCTCGCTAAAGAATGAAATCGGTGATCGATTAACAGTTTAGTGATGGAGCGGAAGATACCAGTCAGTCTAAATTGAAAACTGAAGTGTGTGTGAGTTTTGTTAACAACATATTATTTATGGAACGGGGTTCATCTTCTATGTCTCCCCTTCTTTTTCTAAAGGAACGTGTCACTAGAAGATTTGGTTTATACAACCTAGTATACAACCTTTTTAACTAACTTCTAGCAATCTAGACATCTTTTTACAGTCCATCTATTTCAACAGTTTTTTACCATCCGTTTGACTAGTCTTGTGATTTATAAGGCAACACCATCGATTTATCGCTTTTTGTTTTTTGAAAACTTGTGATTTCTCTAGCTTGGAATATTCAAGTTGGTGAAGCAACTTGTTCATATCGAGTCTCTCATAGTTGTTCATCTGATACCATATTAGAAACTAAGGGGTCCTTCCTAAAACCAATTGATAATAGAAGGAGAAAACCTCTTATATAAATAACGGCTCGAAGAGCTTGAATTAGTCGACGTGGGACAAACCCCAATTTTATAATCTCAACACGCCCCCTCACGTGTGGCATGACTGGCCTAACACGTGGACATATGAATCGAATGACGGTGAGCAGAATCCAACTCGCTATGTACAATATTAGAAATCGAGGGGTCCTTAGTTGCGTCTTTAGTGTTGGATAAGCCCAAAGATAAAAACAAAAACAAATAATAAAAACAAAAATAAAAAAGGCACGCATGAAGTAGCAGCCACCATGGAAGACCAAAGATTAAAAAAAAAAGAAGGAAACGTGATCCCTCCAATAACTACATCAGGACACAAAAGGAAAAAGGAAAGTATGCTGCGCCGAATAAGTTTGCACGCGAATGAAGAAAAATACTCCAAATGAAGATCAGATCTAATAAAAAAAGAAAGCAACTTAGACTTTTCTTTGTTTGTTTTGTAGTGATTGTTTAGCAGTATAAATAAGCATATACACGCATGTATGATAGTGGGGAGTGAGCCAAAAAATATTATATAGAGAAGAGTGAGTGCGTGGGTTTGGTGAGTGGGAGATAAGGCACAAAGTGCCACGTGTGAATATTAAAAAGAGAAAGAGAGTGAGCATGAGAGAATAAGAAGAGGGGTTTCCTTGTGTGCTTGTATCTGAAATAGAAAGAAAAATAAGTATAGTTCATCTGTTAAAAGAATTAGTTCATTCTCTCACACAGCAAACACTCATCCTCTACAAAATAAAATAACAAAAATGGTATCAGAGCCGATGGTATCAATGGAGCCGTTAGGGCCGACAGAGCCAGTGATGATGCTGAAATTACCATGTGTTGGAATGCCACTCTTGCCAAAACTCACAGAAAGTAATTACGTACGGTGGAGCGCCGAAACGAAAGCTTTGCCGAAATCACAAGGCTTATGGGAAATAGTCGAAGATGGATATTCACCCGATATGACGGGGTATACAAGGTCGCAACGGAAGACGTTGCGAGCCGCCGCCATAGAAAATGGTCTTGCGCTCCTCATCATCTATGGGGCGATAGATTTTACCGGTGTCAGAGAGATAAGTAGAACGAGAAACGCCAAAGAAGCCTGGGATTGCAGCAACCAAGTTCAGCCACAAAAACATGGCGAACTTGAAACGACGAAGGAGGACGAGAAGAACGTTGAGGGCGAACCCGTACGAGAAGAGGTAGCTCGTGACGTGGAGAGCAAGCTTGATAAAGATCACGCTGAGCCGGTGGTGGAAAAGGAAAAAGTCGAACCACCACTAAAACCTGAGACATGAAAAGAAAAAAGGCGAAACATCAAAGATGAAAGCCGATGTCGATGAAAAGAAGAGTCCAAAGGCCGAGGAGCCCGTGGTAGAAAAGAAAAAGGAGAAAGAAGCCCAAGGGAAGAAGTGCTCGAATTAGAGGAGGCAATTGAAGAGACGCCGCCCCGACAACCACATGAGAAAGTCGAGAAGATCGACGTGAGGACATCGAGAAATACCGATGAGATGAAAACCAAGGTCGACGATGCCATGCATGCATAGTCGGAAAAGGCTAAAGAAAATGCCTACAAGGCGAACGTAAAAGCCATAGAGACGCACGAGACAGTGTCCGAGAAAGGCGGTGAGGCGGTTGAAGAGACAGCCAAGCATGCTGAAAAAGTTGAGCGACGAGAGACGCATGAATGAGATGGACGCGCATGAAGCCATGACGGAGGCCCTGCGAAAATACTGGCGAAGAAGTCAGTAGACAGAAGATCAGGGAACCTAATGAGGTCAGCCCTAAAGAAATGGAGCGCGTTAACAAGGAAAAAGCACGCCAGAAAGAAAAGGAGGTGAAAGAATGGATCGAGGCGAGGAACAGCCTCGAAAAATACATGAACAACTTGAGAACGCGAAGCAATGACAAGTACAAGCTTGTCGGAAAATTAGAAGCGGACAAGAAGAACGAGATCGCGACGACGACCAAGGAGACCCTTGAGGCGATAGACGATAACCAAAATGTGAAAGAAAAAGATATCGACGAAAGTCGCAGAGAAGTCCCGAAAGAGGCCACGAATAAGATCGATGAGTTCGCGACTAAAGAGGTGACTGACATAACCACGAAGGAGACCCTAGAGATGCCGAGGAAGGCCAAGCGATCCGAAGCTAAGGACCCAATCGACACACCCGCGGATATTGGGTACGATAAAAATCTTGTAAAGGTCGTGGAGAATGTCGCAAATAAATTCAGAAAAAGCGATGCGCTTGTGAACAACGAGACAGAGCAGTACATCACGCCACCATGGAGGAGATTAACAAGAAGGAGCATGAAGTGTTCGACGTGCCCGATTATGGCGACGAGCCAACGAGCCTGAAGGACTACGTCACGAGGATGAAGAAAGAACAAGCCTATAATTATTACGGCACCGATGAAAGCGAAAAGGCCATAGAAAACTCTTTATTCTTCGAACGCCCGATGAAGAAGTGCTACGAGGTTTTGCACGCGGTTGATGCGATCAAGCAGTTGAAGGAATACAACGACAAGGAGTTGGTTTTTGCCACTAAAGAAGGGCAGAAGCTAGACGACAATATTGATGAAGAAAAGATGGTCGTCTACGATAAGGTCGCCGACTCACCAAGCTTTCTGCTAACTGGCGAGTACGACTGGACAACAAATATGGAGATAATTACGAAAGCAATTAAAGATGCCAAATGGCGAGCTGCGACATACGACAGAAGGAAGAGAATTAAATTCAAGGAGTGGCGGAAGACTTTGAGCTTAAGGGGGGAATTTGTTGGATAAGCTCAAAGATAAAAACAAAAACAAATAATAAAAACAAAAATAAAAAAGGCACGCATGAAGTAGCATCCACCATGGAAGACCAAAGATTAAAAAAAAGGAAGCAAACGTGATCCCTCCAATAACTAAATAGGACACAAAAGGAAAAAGGAAAGTATGTTGCGCCGAATAAGTTTGCACGCGAATGAAGAAAAATACTCCAAATGAAGATCGGATCTAATAAAAAAAGAAAGCAACTTAGACTTTTCTTTGTTTGTTTTGTAGTGATTGTTTAGCATTATAAATAAGCATATACAAGCATGTATGAGAGTGGGGAGTGAGCCAAAAAATATTATATAGAGAAGAGAGAGTGCGTGGGTTTGGTGAGTGGGAGATAAGGCACAAAGTGCCATGTGTGAATATTAAAAAGAGAAAGAGAGTGAGCGTGAGAGAATAAGAAAAGGGGTTTCCTTGTGTGCTTGTATCTGAAATAGAAAGAAAAATAAGTTTCGTTCATCTGTTAAAAGAATTCGTTCATCCTCACACACAGCAAACACTCATCCTCTACAAAATAAAATAACATTTAGTTGTGAATTTTGTCCTGCTTGTCATTGTTCGGTCTTGAGGAGTTCGGCCATTTGTTGATCCGATCACGATGCGATCTGGTATTCAGTCGCTCATCGTCGCCTTGACTTACTAAGGCAGGTATATGTTGTTTCTTCGGTTGCGTCTGGTCGGCGGCAATATAATGAAATGGTTTCTTGTGACTCTTCGATCGGCTCAGATGAACGCTTCTAGAATGAAAGGAGTTAAAAATCCTTCCGAGAGTCTTCAAAAGCAGGTACAATTCGCGAGTACCCAGATGATGGTGAGGGCATATGTGATAACTATTATACACAACATGAAAAATAAATAGGCCTGGAGTCGATGAAGACTATCCATGACCTTAGACGTAGTCGAGGCGTGTGTTGGACACACTGTCCGTAAGACGAAATCGCCCCGATATTCTGTGCTTTCGGTTATCAGCGATCGTCCCCAAGATACAACGACATTTTCTTAACTCGTAATCGCAGCACAACGACTAGAGTTTTACGACGAATCGTACTCGAAACTCGAGTTTTTTCTTGCTTCGGGATTTTAGGGAGTTGGGAGTGAATGATGTAATTTGTGTGGGTTAAAGTGAATGAATATTTCCAATTCATGAGGGGTCTATTTATAGATTTTCTCACGCAGGGGCTTAATTGCAATTTCATGATCTTTCTGGACTGCTTATGTAATTTTCCAGGGATCTAAACGCAATATTTCAAACTAATTGGACTGCCGGTTTATTTACTGGCCCGATTCTCGGGCCGACAGCCCGAATCTCAGGCATGTCCCACCGGCGGCGGCCCGGTTCTCTGACTTGACCCACCGGCGGCTCGACCGACACCTCTTGTTGGGCCGAATCAGCTCAACAGCCCACTGAGGCCCAGACGATCCAATGGATCGTGCCACCTCATCTGGACTGCCCAATCATCTTCACCTTGACTGCCATGTCACCGGCATCGTCGCCGTCGCCACCCATCGGAGGAAAAATTTAAATAAGCTCCTCAATGCTCCGCCCGGTTCTCTGACCTGACCCACCGGCGGCTCGACCGACACCTCTTGTTGGGCCGAATCAGCTCAACAGCCCACTGAGGCCCAGACGATCCAATGGATCGTGCCACCTCATCTGGACTGCCCAATCATCTTCACCTTGACTGCCATGTCACCGGCATCGTCGCGTCGCCACCCATCGGAGGAAAAATTTAAATAAGCTCCTCAATGCTCCTCGCTCCGATGCAAAGTGCGCGCCTCAAAGCGCCCATTGCGCACTTTGGCACGGCACGGCACGGCTCGGCTCTGCTCGGCTTGGCTTGGCCTCGGCCTCGCGGCCACGGCCACGGGCAGGGGCTCGGGCTCGGGCTCGGGCTCGGTGCTCGTCGGTGCGAGGCACGACTCGCACCCGGGCTATTATTTGGGCCAAAACTCACCCAAGTTTCTCAAACCCACTTAAACCACTTAAGCCCACAAGCCCATTTAAGCCATACACATGGCAAGCCCTTTTGAATAAACCCACATGGGTTTCTATATATATAGTGAAGATTTTCTTAGTGTCTAACCAATGTGGGACACTTGATTCCCCACTTATACACTACCAACCATTTTAATGATTATTGGGCCAACTTCGAAAATTAATTTCTCATTCACCCGATATCGGTTTTGAGCGTATTAATATTCGTTAGAATCCCCGTGAAACATAGATTCGTAATCTTTCAACGGTTTCTCGTTTCGACATTCGATGGCTTCTCGATTTAATTAAATTCGAAATTGAATTTATTAATGGGCTTATTACACATATTTGGCCCAATTGGCCCAAATACTCAAAAAACCCAACAATCCCCCACATGAATGGAAATTAATACAAATGCTATGCATACTGACTCTTGCAAGAAAAACTCGACAACTCGTCACTGCATCGGGATAGGTAGCTTCTGGCTTTGAACCTTCCCTAGTGAAAACGCAATCGAATTTACTCGCTGTTCAGTGAACATGATGTCTTGAACTGACAGCTTTTATGAAAATTAAGACAACCGCGTACACACAGTGACGAGTCTAATTTCTTTCGATTCTCACGTTGTGTCCATTTCGGCCTTGGACCATATCTTGGATTCATAAGTGTTACTATTGAAGCGGCCACACTCCTCACTTATATAGGTAATCGACTATTAGGACTTTAATCCTAGAGTATCCCGAAATACTCCACCATCAGGTATAGCCATCATTAAAAGCAAAATTGCTTACCCTTTACCACACGTCATCGGGTAATTACTTGGACAGCTTATGAGAATGAACTTCTTTGAATATCCCAAGTAAAGTACTGAACTACACTCAGCTTAGTTGTCTCATTGAACTAGGTTTATGGGATCTCCACTCATCATAGTTGAGTTACCACCGATCTTGTTCTTGGGTGTGTGGTTTTTAAGCCCCATTCCCCTTACTGCATTATAATGTTGATCTCTAGCAATGCCTTTCGTCAAAGGATCTGCTATGTTCTCTTTAGACTTCACATAGTCAATAGAGATAATTCCACTTGAGATCAATTGTCTTACGGTATTATGTCTTCGACGAATGTGTCGGGACTTACCGTTATACATACTATTCTGTGCCCTACCAATTGCGGCCATGCTGTCGCAATGTATCATAATAGGCGGTACAGGCTTATTCCAACAAGGAATGTCCTCCAAAAAATTTCGAAGCCATTCTGCCTCTTCGCCGGCTTTGTCTAGTGCAATAAACTCCGATTCCATCGTAGATCGAGCTATGCACGTTTGCTTGGAGGATTTCCAAGAAATTGCTCCACCACCAATGGTAAATACATAACCACTCGTGGACTTGGAGTCTTTGCTATCAGATATCCAGTTGGCATCGCAGTATCCTTCAAGAACTGCTGGATACCTCGTGTAGAGTATGCCATGATTAATAGTGTGCTTTAGATATCTTAGCACCCTTCTCAAGGCTATCCAATGACTACTCCCAGGATTACTCGTAAACCTGCTAAGTTTACTAATTGAATATGCTATATCAGGTCGAGTGCAGTTAGTTAGGTACATTAAACTACCAATCACTCGAGCATATTCTTGCTGTGATACGGGTTCTCTGTTTTTGGCCAGATGTAGATTTAGATCTACAGGAGTCTTAGCCCGAGGATCATCGAAGGCATTAAATTTCTTCAACACTTTCTCAATATAATGAGATTGTGTCAGCATAATTCCTTCGGGCGTCTTATAGACGTTTATCCCTAGTATAACATTAGCCAAACCCATATCCTTCATACTGAAATTATTTTTCAGCATAATCTTCGTGTTTACAATCATTTTATGATTGCTTCCCGTAATTAACATGTCGTCTACATAAAGACAGACAATCACAAATTCATCGGGTGTGCCCTTAATGTAAACACATTTATCACACTCATTTATTTTGAACCCATTCGATAGCATAGTCATATCGAATTTTTGGTGCCATTGTTTCGGTGCTCGTTTAAGCCCGTAAAGCGACTTCACAAGTCGGCACACTTTGTTTTCCTGTCCAGGTATTACAAACCCTTCAGGCTGATCCATGTAGATTTCTTCTTCGAGGTCTCCATTTAAGAATGCCGTTTTTACATCCATTTGGTGTACCTCAAGATCATGCAATGCTTCAATAGCAAATAGAACCCGTATTGATGTAATTCTCGTTACAGGTGAATAGGTATCGAAGAAATCATACCCTTCTTTTTGGGAATATCCCTTGGCTACTAAACGAGCCTTATATTTCTCAATTGATCCATCAGTTTTATATTTCCTTTTAAGGACCCACTTGCATCCTAAAGGTTTACAACCTTTTGGGAGATCTACTAACTCCCAAGTGTGATTCTGCATGATGGACTCAATTTCGCTGTTTACAGCTTCTTTCCAGAACGGAGCTTCTGGAGTCGACAGAGCTTCTTGCACTGTCCTAGGTTCATCGTCTAACATATATGTTAGGAAATCAGGCCCAAATGATTTGGCCACTTTTTTACGCTTACTTTGCCGTGGTTCCTCAACTTCTGGAGACGAAACTTCAACGGCTTCATAATTTCTTTTACAACTTATTTCTTTTCTCTCCTTCATTGGAAAGATGTTCTCAAAGAAAACAGCATTTCTCGATTCAATAATCATCCCAGAATTCATGTCGGGAATTTCTGACTTATACGCCAGAAATCTGTATGCATTACTATTTTCTGCATATCCAATGAAAATGCAATCAATCGTTTTTGGTCCTATCTTGACCTGTTTTGGTTTAGGTACTTCGACCTTTGCTAGGCACCCCCACACTTTAAAATATCCGTAGGAAGGTTGTCTACCTTTCCACAATTCGTACGGTGTTTTATCCCGTTTCTTGTGTGGCAACATATTTAGAATGCGATTTGATGACAGTATAGCTTCCCCCCACAAATTCTGAGGTAGCCCTGAACTGATTAGCATTGCATTCATCATCTCCTTAAGAGTTCTATTTTTGCGTTCAGCAACGCCATTTGATTGAGGTGAATATGGCGCCGTCGTCTTGTGAAAGTCAAAGTTAATCACTTGATGATTGGTCATTGCAGAAGCTTATCGTATGGCTACGGATATAAAGCATGAAGTTGGAATAATAAGTCCTAGGACTTGAGCAACATATGAGTTAATAAGTTGCTATTGTGAGACACGTTTCCAGAGGAGTTTTAGAGCAGTTACATGTGCTGAACATGTTAGAACGTGGAGTAACTTCATGATGTATAAAAAATCAGTTAGAACTCATCACAGATCGACTGGGAACTTGTGAGATAGAGAGCTTATATTGAGAGGAAGAAAAAGAGAGAACGCTCCGTAGTTTTTGGTCTTGTAATCGAGAGAGGGAGATCAAGAGAGAGTGAGTGTGTAATCTCTGTAACGATCAATATAAGCGAAGAGTTCTCCCGTGGACGTAGGATTTACATCGAATCCGAACCACGTAAAATTCCCGTGTTCTTCGTCTATTTTTCTATTTTGTCGAAATTCCCCAACAAATGGTGCGGTGAGCGTGGATCGTCACGCGAGAGGAAATGATGGGTTCGACAAGATTTGGAGTTGATAACTTCATAAGCTTGAACAATCTCGGCCTGTGGAGGAAGCATCGGATGGCGAGGAACATGCATCCCAAGTACGTAAGGCCTTTCAATGAGGAGGTCGAGTCGGTGTTGGGAAGGAGCGTCAACATGAGACAGTCGAGAGACGAGGCAGGCGAATGTCGTAAGTCTCAAGCCCCGGGTTCGTCGGCGAGATCGTCGATGGTTCAGGCAGGGAGGACTGTTACTAGGTTGACAGGCGTTAACCGTTGACACGGAGTCAACGGCGGCCGGAGAGTACCGGCTGGGGCCGGCGAGCGAGAGTCGTCGGGAAGGGTTGATCGGCTGAACCCAAAAGCAGCCGAAGCATGGTCGGGCGGCGGGACCCGGCTGCACCATTAAGGTGGGCACGCAGACCAGCCAGGAGATCGGCGACGAGCGGAGCAATCCTGGCAAGGTGGGCGGGCGTGGTTGCTAGGCTAGGAAGCGCAGTTGCGATGCCAGGCAGTGAAGGCAGGCGGGCCAGGCGACGTGTGTGCAAGGCCGAAGCGTAGGCATGTAGGCCAGACAACGTCGGTGAAAGGCCAGCAGCAACAAAGAGCGGATCTGAGCAGACCGGCTAAGTTAGAGGGTCGAGAAGCCATGGTGGAGTTCGTCGAATGGACAAATATGGCAACGAGGTGGAGCCGGCTAGGCGCTGACCAGTGCTGACGAGGCACTTACCAGATCCAAAGGAGGCGCGAATCAGTCCTGATGAACGAACATTGTCATGGGTTGTGTGACAGAAACTGAAAGCAGCCAAATGTTGTTCGAGCTGGAATTGCTGATGAACGAGGAACAAGAGTTTAGCTTTGAGGTGGAGAATTGTGAAAGTCAAAGCTAATCACTTGATGATTGGTCATTGCAGAAGCTTATCGTATGGCTACGGATATAAAGCATGAAGTTGGAATAATAAGTCCTAGGACTTGAGCAACATATGAGTTAATAAGTTGCTATTGTGAGACACGTTTCCAGAGGAGTTTTAGAGCAGTTACATGTGCTGAACATGTTAGAACGTGGAGTAACTTCATGATGTATAAAAAATCAGTTAGAACTCATCACAGATCGACTGGGAACTTGTGAGATAGAGAGCTTATATTGAGAGGAAGAAAAAGAGAGAACGCTCCGTAGTTTTTGGTCTTGTAATCGAGAGAGTGAGATCAATAGAGAGTGAGTGTGTAATCTCTGTAACGATCAATATAAGCGAAGAGTTCTCCCGTGGACGTAGGATTTACATCCAATCCGAACCACGTAAAATTCCCGTGTTCTTCGTCTATTTTTCTATTTTGTCGAAATTCCCCAACACGTCTGATGAATAATACCATGTTCTCGGCAAAATTCCACAAACGGTGCCACGTATTCTCCTCCTCTGTCACTTCTTATTATTTTGATCTTAGACTTAAGTTGATTCTCAACTTCATTCTTATATCTTTTGAAGGTATCAAGAGCTTCGTCTTTACCACTTAAAAGATATACGTGACAGTACTTTGTGCAATCGTCGATAAACGTAATAAAGTATTTCATTCCACCTCTAGTTTGCACAAATTTCAGATCGCATATATCAGTATGGATCAATTCTAATTGTGAACTGTTTCTTTCGACATAGAAAAATGGTGCCTTGGCCATTTTTGCTTCTACGCAGATTTCACACTTGTGTTGTGAATCAATTTCCATTTGTAGAAGTAAGTTTAAACTTATTAACTTTTTCAGTTTGTTTAAACTCACGTGTCCTAATCTACCATGCCATAAATTAGACAACTCAACCAAGTAAGAAGAACTTGCTTTATTAATATCAGCGATCTTAATATCGCGTTTTACAGGCATTACAGATAACTTGAAAAGGCCCTTCTCGAGGTAACCTTTGCCAATAAAATGACCATTCTTGGTCAGTACATATTTTCCAGCTTCAAACACTTGTCTAAATCCAGCGTTGCTAAGCAGAGCGCCGGACACCAGATTCTTGCGGATGTCTGGGACATGCAGCACGTCCACAAGCGTCACTTCTTTGCCTGAGGTCATCTTCAGCACCACCCGTCCCAATCCTACGATGTTGGACGTCGCCGCGTTCCCCATATAGAGCGTCCTACCCGAAATAGGCGTGTAGGTGGAGAACATTTCTTTGTCGGAGCAGATGTGGCGCGTTGCTCCGCTGTCGATGTACCAGTAGTTCGGATTTTCCACGACGTTTGCCTCGTACACGACTGCAGTCAGGTCTAGCTCCGACATGTCTGTCGCCAGCTGCTTCTCTTCAGTGAGATGCGCCCGAGTCTTATTAACTCTCTTCTTTTTACGACAATCCTTGGCCATATGCCCTGGTTTATCGCAGTTATAACAATTGCCCTTAATTCTTTTGGAATTCGGGTCTTGCTTTTTTTGCGGCGGACCTGGCCTTTTACGCTTGTTTCCATAGCTCGGCTCGGCCAAGTTTGCTCCCGCCTCCATATTGCCCCTCTTGTTCTTGGCTTCGCTCTTTCGGTTATCTTCCTCGATCCGAAGCCGCACAATCAGGTCCTCAAGCCCCATCTCTTTTCGTTTGTGCTTGAGGTAATTTTTGAAATCCTTCCACAGAGGCGGTAGCTTCTCGATAATCGCAGCTACCTGGAAGGTTTCGCTGATCTGCATATTTTCAGCATGAATATCGTGAATAATCAGCTTCAGATCACGAACTTGGTCCAGCACCGGCTGTGGCGACCCTTGTTTTCTAATTAAGGTTAGTGGCGGATTTCCTCAACGTAAGCCGCGGAAGGCCCGTCTAACAAAAACGTTTTCCTAAAATATAATATATTACAACAAAATATTATCTACAGAGTCAAGTCTATACAAAAGCCGTAGCCTCAAAATAACGCCAAAAGAACAAAAATCCTAAGTCGCTCCACAGGTCTTCATCCATGTACCGCCTTGCCCTCAAAAGTCCATGGAGCACCGCCACCAGCCGCCTCAGTCTTGACGCGCGTCGGCGTCAGACTCAGTACCTACAACACGTAAACACTGAGCCATTTGCCCAGTAGGTGAATAAAAATGCATGTATGCACGTGAGCGCTCATTCCCAATCCCAATATCTCACATGCAATATTCACTCTTTCTTTTCTCACAATCCTGTCTCGAATCACACCACACAGGGCCCTAGGTCAGACTCGACACCTCGCGCGCCCATAATAATAATATACGGAAGCTTACACTAGCAGCGTTTTGACGATCACGCAACTGCCCTGCTAGGCCGCTCTTCCGTAAGCGGTAGCCTACACCGACAGCGTTTTGACGATCACGCAACTGCCCTGTCAGGTCGCTCCCTCCGCTGAAAATATAATCACGACGGTTTTGCACCTCGGGACGTTCACGCCCGAGTAGACAGATCGATCACGCCTGTCTGCCGTCAGGTGTCATACGAGTACCAACCTCGACTCCTCAACGAGTCAACAACAAAAATCACAAACATCTCATTCTACCCCGCTCGACAATATTTCCAATCAACCGTCTCAATACGGTGTAAATATCTCACCCCTGTGATATGATATGCATATGCCATGCATATAAACGTGATAATACATGAAACGTGCGGAAAACACATAAATCACGTAAATCATCGAAGCGCATAAAAGCATGTAATTCAAATAAGTGTTTACGCATTGTAGATGAATTATTCACCTACCTGTCCTCCCGATAGAATCAGTCGACAATCCTGGTGAATTCCCTACAGTTCGAAATTTCCAAACTCTAAGTTTCAAAACCCTAAAATTATCAAAACCCTAAAAATCACGAAAACCCTAAAATGATGAAAACCTAATTTGTTGAGAACTACTTAGTGCCGAAAATTTTGTTGGGGAGGTTAGATGTCGAGAACTTTAAGTAACACCCAAAAGTTTATAAACTAAGATACTATGGCGAAATGTTTATAAAATGTCGAGATCTTATTATCTTATTAAAGGTGTGTCGAAATCTTTATGCATGATAATAGAATGTCGAGATCTTTATATGTCGAAATCTTTCATTGACAATGTCTAGATCTCGATATATTGTAAAGACAGATCTCGAAATGCTTAAAGGTTAAATGTCGAAATGTTTATGTAAACTTCAAATGTCGAAATGTTTCATTGGGCATGTCGAGGTATTTATAAATTGCAAAGAGGTAAATCTCTCGAGAAAACTCATTGTGAACAATTCCTGATTCTCGTAATCCTTATCACGACATTTCACTATTTCGAAATCACTTACTAAAATAGCTTGAAATCTTTATCGACATTACTTACCAAACTTCTCGAGATTATACTTTGTAAAATCCATCATGATTCTTTCGAAAACCTTCCTCCTTACTAAACTTTATGTCGATATTCAAGCTAAACCCACAAATTCATATATTAAGAATATCAAACCCTAAAATTATCTAAATCTATATCTCTAGAATCACCATTAAAATCTATACTATTTCCAGAAAAGCATACGTTCTATATTCCATCTTTCATCATTATTTCATCGCTGGAAATTTCGTAAATAACTCCAGATTCTAGGTGCACATAACCAGCTAAAATACTTGAATAAAATAGAATATCAGAAGTTCTCAAAGTCTTAAGGAAAACCCTAGGAGATCGAAGCTTCGGCTATTATCATCTTATGCTTAAATCATGAAAAATACAAGTTCTATCCTAAGTATATGTTGAACTCACGTGGTTATCTCATTCTAAGAGTGCTTGTATTATCGTGTGCTGAACTAAACAAGTCCAATATTCTGGTCATAAAACAAATCGAAACCCTTCATGATTGACACATGATCGCTTGGGGGACATATATCTTTGAAAACATATTAAATATACCAGGTATAAAAATTCCCCATACCTTGTTTCGAGAATTAGAGAATTGTTATACTCCTTGTGTTACTTGAAGGTATCTCAGTTCTTTGAATGTTGTTTTTTTTTTTTTTTTTTTTGGGGTTTACTATTAGATATGCATATAGACCTTGAAACTTGATATTGATTAGACATAAGAGTGGTGACGTGAAATTACCTTTAGTTTAAGTAAGCTTACTTCTTATCCTCTTTCTATGATTTGGGCTTCCTTTCAAAAATAGGCCCACTAATTTAGCCCAAGTTAGATGTATCTTAACATTGTTCCTTTTATTTAGTTCTTGGGTTAACTTCAAATTTAATCAAAACTTTCGGAAATTATATTTTTGCTTCACAACTTGACTGTCTTCATCAACTTTCCTAATCCATAGAATTATATTATAACTATATCAAAATCCCGTATTAAACTTACGGGTATTACACCGGCTTAGAATCGGTCATCTTATAATCCAGGAATTTGCCGACGATGAACTTCTTCAGTCCGGTATCGTCGGTCTTATACTTCTTGTCCAACGAATCCCACAACTCTTTCGCAGTCGTAGCCACTGCATAGACGTTGTATAGAGAATCGTCTAGAGCGTTCAGAATATAGTTGCGGCACATGAAATCATTATGATTCCATGCGTCTAACGCAGCCTTTTCTTGCTCAGATTGAGCGACACGAGCAGCATAGTCTGCGTCGTTAGGGTTTTCACCCTCAGCTGGTGGGGCGACTTCTGTCACCGTAGGAGCGAGCTCCTTCAGGAATCGGACAAGGTGAAGCGTTGTCAGGTAGAACATCATCTTTTGCTGCCAACGTTTGAATTCCGTCCCGTTGAACTTGGCAGGACGTTCGGCGTGGCTGCTGGCAGGGATCGTTGATGCGTTGGTGGCCATCGATCAGTTCACGAACAGATATTTCGTCTTACGATTGTTGTTTCTTCGGTTGCGTCTGGTCGGCGGCAATATAATGAAATGGTTTCTTGTGACTCTTCGATCGGCTCAGATGAACGCTTCTAGAATGAAAGGAGTTAAAAATCCTTCCGAGAGTCTTCAAATGCAGGTACAATTCGCGAGTACCCAGATGATGATGAGGGCATATGTGATAACTATTATACACAACATGAAAAATAAATAGGCCTGGAGTTGATGAAGACTATCCATGACCTTAGACGTAGTCGAGGCGTGTGTTGGACACACTGTCCGTAAGACGAAATCGCCCCGATATTCTGTGCTTTCGGTTATCAGCGATCGTCCCCAAGATACAACGACATTTTCTTAACTCGTAATCGCAGCACAACGACTAGAGTTTTACGACGAATCGTACTCGAAACTCGAGTTTTTTCTTGCTTCGGGATTTTAGGGAGTTGGGAGTGAATGATGTAATTTGTGTGGGTTAAAGTGAGTGAATTTTTCCAATTCATGAGGGGTCTATCTATAGATTTTCTCACGCAGGGACTTAATTGCAATTTCAAGATCTTTCTGGACTGCTTATGTAATTTTCCAGGGATCTAAACGCAATATTTCAAACTAATTGGACTGTCGGTTTATTTACTGGCCCGATTCTCGGGCCGACAGCCCGAATCTCAGGCATGTCCCACCGGCGGCGGCCCGGTTCTCTGACCTGACCCACCGGCGGCTCGACCGACACCTCTTGTTGGGCCGACCGACACCTCTTGTTGGGCCGAATCAGCTCAACAGCCCACTGAGGCCCAGAAGATCCAATGGATCGTGCCACCTCATCTGGACTGCCCAATCATCTTCACCTTGACTGCCATGTCACCGGCATCGTCGCCGTCGCCACCCATCGGAGGAAAAATTTAAATAAGCTCCTCAATGCTCCGATTGACTGCCATGTCACCGGCATCGTCGCCGTCGCCACCCATCGGAGGAAAAATTTAAATAAGCTCCTCAATGCTCCGATGCGTCGGGCGAAGTGCAAAGTGCAAAGTGCGCGCCTCAAAGCGCACTTTGGCACGGGCTCGGGCTCGGTGCTCGGTGCTCGTCGGTGCGAGGCACTGACTCGCACCCGGGCTATTATTTGGGCCAAAACTCACCCAAGTTTCTCAAACCCACTTAAACCACTTAAGCCCACAAGCCCATTTAAGCCATACACATGGCAAGCCCTTTTGAATAAACCCACATGAGTTTCTATATATATAGTGAAGATTTTCTTAGTGTCTAACCAATGTGGGACACTTGATTCCCCACTTAAACACTACCAACCATTTTAATGATTATTGGGCCAACTTCGAAAATTAATTTCTCATTCACAGGATATCGGTTTTGAGCGTATTAATATTCGTTAGAATCCCCGTGAAACATAGATTCGTAATCTTTCAACGATTTCTCGTTTCGACATTCGATGGCTTCTCGATTTAATTAAATTCGAAATTGAATTTATTAATGGGCTTATTACACATATTTGGCCCAATTGGCCCAAATACTCAAAAAACCCAACAGTATATATATGACTCCGTTAATTATATCAAGTTCTAACCAAAACACCAAGAATATTAATTAGAATAATTAAAATTCATCATTCCTACCACTATCCAATATATAACTAAACTTTCATACCATTGATTACCTCACGTGGAGTTTGCAGATCAAATATATTTTTGAAGGTTCTGATCTTGAATCACTACTATATTGGTGAAAATTCAACAATTACGGTACTATCCGCTAAAGAACAACGCTGATGTTCACAATGTCTTCGAGTCGTTCAAACCTTTGGTTGAAAAGCATTTCAATCATCCAATTACTATACTCTATATTCAGATATAATGTCATTGAATACCAAGACTTACAAATTACATCTCCATGGTTGGTATTACTCAACTGCCACACCACCCAATTCACACCGGAACATAACGGATACTAGTATTTTGGCCCACCGACGTGTGTGTTTGATTGTATAAATTTATAATATTAACTTATATTTAAAATTTTAATAGGCGAAATTATAATGTTGGATTTAATTTTATATTATTTTTATTAAAAAATGATTTTAAGATGAAATGATAATAAATTTGAAATTTGTGGCAGAATGGTAATTTGTGGCTGCCACACCAATCAATTTGGGAGTAGTAACTATAAGCCTCCCTCCCTTAACCTTAATAAAATAGAAAGACGAGCATTTTAACTATTGGCAGATATGGTCTACACAATACTCTATGTAGCTATATATAAATATATTATATTTATATATATATATATATATATATATATATGCGCTATATTATACCAAATTTGGACCATTCAAGTCTCTTATGCATATGCTGCATGCCTGCATCAAGTATCAACCATAATGAACTAACGCATCTTGACTTGACACGGATATGGAATGTAATATTTTAACGGGTAATCAAGAACTTAATTAAGGCAGTGAAATGCACAAAGGCGCTACCAGTTGCATAATAATTTCCTTACTTGACGAGCACTTGGACTCATTATATTACAGGAAAATTATAAAAATGGGTCACTAAATATGCCAATTTTTGTTTTTGGGTCACTATGTTTGCCAGTTATAAAACTAGGTCACTAAGTATGTATATAATAACAAAATTAGGTCACTGACCTCTTTTTCTTATTATGTACATACTTAGTGACCCAAATTTGTAACTATATACATACTTGGTGACCTAGTTTTGTAACTAGTGACCCAATTTTGTTATTATATACATACTTAGTGACCTAGTTTTAAAACATAATGACCCAACATAAAAAAATGGTATACTTAGTGACCGATTTTTATAATTTTGTCTTATATTAAATATGGAAAGAGAGCGTCTCGTAGCGCCTTTTTACCCCTTCTTTCTCTTTTTCATGTATATATATATATATATAATTATATTTAATAATATCTTCCATTTTTGCAGATGTGAGAGAGCTGTCGAACAATGTGCTCAGATCAAAGCCAAAATACATCAGGCCGACGCAGAGGCAGAGCTGTCGACTTTATTTAAAGTTCATTCAATTATTTTCTCTTTGTTTCATAGAAATCACTCTTTGCCCAAAACAACATGGATTAAATACTAATTGTCTTAGTACTTTGAGTCATTCAACTTGCGCAGCCATGTAATTAAAGTTGCTTGACAATCATTTCCACTCAACAAAGTCTTAAATAATGAAGTATAACGTAAAGCGCACGCGCAAGAGAGAGATTCTGCGGTCTTACACTAACGTCTTGAGAGATTCTGCCGTCTTACTGTCCTCTTTTTCTTTCGAACATATATATAAAACTTGATTTGCAAAATTAGTTAACTTTTTAAAACTTGTTCAAAACTAATCAACTTTTCTAATTTTAATAATTTTTATTTTATATATTCACCGAAATTATTTAAAATTCTAAATCTTCACCATTATTATCTTACATTAGCACATAAATTAGCAATAATTATATTTTAAACCCAAAATTCAATTTAAAAAGTTTTAAGTTCTCAAATATGTAAACCTAGATAGGTGTATTAAACGTTTCCAGTTCCCAATGTGAACTTGTCGTTTCTATTGAACCAAAATCTCGCGTCAATCGAGCTGTCGTAACACTGTTTCGATTATTATTTGGAAGCGGTTGGAGTCGATGTCTGTTTCGAACTCAAACCATTTGATTTTTTATGAATATTTTTTATTTTTCCATTTCTAATTGAAAAATAAATTTGAATTTCTTAAACAACCGTTATAAACAAAAGTTCGATTTTGATTTGAACCTAAATAATTGTCCGTCAGTTCGTTTCTGATGTTTTAAACCGAATCCACGCATATGCAGTAATTAGTGGAACGTAAAATAAAATTGAATATGGACGAAGAAGCTTGAAATGCTCAATTTCCTACATGTAATAAAATATTATGATTCTCACAATAATAAATAATATTACATATGCTATAAGGATACTTACTAAAAATGAATTGGGTTAAAATAAAGTTATTGATAATTTATACGCTAATGTGCAATAATAATAATGAAAAATTGTAATTTTAGATATTATTGTGGTGAAAAGAGAGAATAACAATATTTAAAATTAAAAAAGTTTATTAGTTTTGCACTAGTTTTAAAAGGTTAACTAGTTTTGAAATTCTAGTTTTAAAACTTAACATTTTTTGCAATTCTGTCATAGCCTCAAACTTATGGACGAATAATGTGGAAATAAAAGAAATATGATTGTATTAATATGAAAATTGTAAATGAACTTCAATCCAAAACCCAACCATCGGAACTGTGTACTAAGTATTTATAAAGAGTCACTACAACTTTATGAGAAATCTATAATCTCCACAACTGATCTTTGAATTCGGGGGACGAATGAACAACCCTAAACACATCAGATCTTGAAGTTTGGAAGACCGAAATTTCGGTTCCGCTTCGGTTTTTTTTACAGAATGAACAGCCATAAACACATCAGATCTTGAAGTTTGGGGGATGAATTGTGGATGTTGGCTAACTGTGTGCCTTAGAAATTTTGTCAAGGGGGCATAACTCTCCATTATTTTTTCCACACTTAAATTTTCCACTCGACGACTTTTCTTCTTCTGTGTCTTTTTGTGTGTATCTTTGCTTCTTCAACCGTTATTTTACCTTATCATCCGTAATCACCGTTACTTTCGTGAGTTAGTACTTCGATTCATAATGATCTCACTCAGCGTGAAGAGCCAGACCACATTCGTTTTTATCGTTGGATGAGATACGAAACATAAACTGAATAAATACAAATTTGAAAACCAGTATGGTGAGTGAGCGAAAACAAATGGATGCATGATAATCCCATCGCAGGCACCTCGCCCTCCAAATTGTTGAAAGATAGATTTAGGTACGTTAAAGCAGGAATGCTCGACAAGGAAATCGGAATATTACCAGAGATGTTGTTGTTTGACAGATCCCAGTATATGAAGACCTTTAAGAAGTGAAAGATCAGGAATCTCCCCGTCAATCGTATTTCCACTCAAGAAAATTTTGATCACGTTCAAGCAGTTCCCTATTGTATTCGGAATCTTACCAGAGAATTTGTTGTCCGAAAGAACAATCTCTGTAAGACTGCTCAAGTTTCCTATACTTTCTGGAACGGGACCGGTCAGAGAGTTCAATCCCGCTTGTAACAATGTAAGCGACGATAAGTTCATGAGCCCCTGAGGTATTTTCCCACTGAGATTATTAAAACTCACATCAAATAAAACCATGTTAGTGCAGTTAGCCAGGGACGGCGGTATCTCTCCTTGTAACGTATTATTCCACAGAGTTAACCCACGCCAGTTGAGTCAAATTCCCGAAGCTATTTGGGATTTTTCCTGTCAGTTGATTGTTGTCTAACATGAGTTGTACTAAGTTTGTCAGCATTCCAATTGATTCTGGGATGGTACCGTTTAGATAGTTTATATCAGCATCAAAAACTGTCAGGCCCTGAAGGTTCGAAATCTCTCTTGGTATGTTTCCACGTATGTAGTTTCGGTGCAATTCAAGGTTCGTCAACTTTGTGGAGAGATTAGTTATCGAGATCGGTAACAACCCTTGAAACCTATTCCATCCGAGTATGAGCGTACGCAAGTTACTGCAGTTCACTAAACTAGTGATCAAGTCGTCCAAATCACCTTCAAGATTATTTTCCCCCAAGAAAATCCTCTCTAAATATTCAAGACTTCCCAGGTTCGACGGTACTCTCCCCGTTAAATAATTTAAGGTGAAATCAATGAACTCGAGTTTCGAAGCATTCGGAAGTGATTTGGGAATATGACCGGTAAATGAGTTGTATATTACTAATCAGGCCCTACTATGATAGTCTCAACATGTTTCAGGCCTCATACGAATTTTATAGAGAGAGAAGGACCTAAGTTTGGTTAAATTTAGAGAATATGACATCATTTATGCAAAAAGACCAATTTACCCATGATAGATGAAAGAATTACTTCATTTTGCCATCATCTTTCTCCAACCGACTGAAGCTAAAAACTGAATCTGAAATCTTGATATTTTGATTGTTTTGAGTGGATATTGTTTTTGCGGCCTCAATCTTTGACGGGTATTACTAATGAAGATAAATTATTAATGTATCCAATAAAATTATGCTTAAAACCCTTCGAAAATTTCGTTTAAAAAACAAATGAAATTTCGACAGAGAAAACAAGCTGAGATCCATGAAAATGTCAACGTTTGTGACAGAATAAAGTTTCTTCGTCCTCAATTTTGGATGGGTCTTACTAATCAAGACGGATTTTGTAAGTATTGCAGATTGAAATGCATGCGAATTAACTAGCTTGACAAATAACACAAACTAATAACTGAGTAACATTTTATGCATCCTGGATAACACTTTCTGCATTCTGGGTAACATTTCATGCATTCTGGGTAACAATTTATGCAATCTGGGTACCCATGTGCCATCGTCTCTTCCAAACGATGAATGCACAAAACATGCTCAACGAATATCAAATTTTATGATCTAAAGCCGGCTCAATCTCGACGTTAGTGACCGAATAAGGTTAAATCGAAGATAATTTCTCATGGGTGTCAATAATCAATGAAAATTTTGAAGTTTATATTAGAATAATGTATTAAAAGTAATTCGAAAATCTCGTTGAAACAAGGAAAAATCCGGACTTTAATACTGAATAAGGTGAAGTTGATCATGAGTCTTAATAATCAATGAAAATACTGGTGTTAATCGCGCAGAAATTTGATGCGGTCCATGATTGAAGCTTTTGCTAATAAAACGCTCGCTAAGTAACAATTTCTGCATTATGGATAACAATTTATGCACCCTGGATAACAGTTTATGCATCCTTGGTAACACTTTATGCATTATGGGTAACAGTTCATGCATTCTGGGTAACAATTTATACCAATCTGGGTACCCCGTGCCATCGTCTCTTCCAAACGATGATTGCACAAACCATGTTCAACGAATATCAAAATTTACGATCTAAAAGCCGGCTCAATCTCGACGTTAATGACCGAATAAGGTTAAATCGATGATAATTTCCCATGGGTGTCACTAATCAATGAAATTTTTTGAAGTTTATAATGGAATAATGTATTAAAAGTAATTCGAAAATCTCGTTGAAATAAGGGAAAATCTGGACTTTAATGACTGAATAAGGTGAAATTGATCGTTGGTCTTAATAATCAATGAAAATATTGATGTTAATCGCGAAGAAATTTGACGCGGCCCATGATTGAAGCTTTTGCTAATAAAACGCTCGCTAAGTAACAATTTATGCATTCCGAGTAACACTTTATGCATTCTGGGTAACAATTTATTTATTCAGCGTAACAGTTCATGCAATCTGGGTAACAATTTATGCATCTGGGTAACACTATGCATTCTGCATTGCCCAAAAATGACCACAAGCTGGGTAACAATTTATTTTCGATCAAGAATTCAAATGACCTTGATTCAAATTCCTGTGAATATCTAATTTAATTATGTATAACTTTTATTCTTTAAGTTCTTTTCGCTAATACCAAATCGATAACCCCCAAATTAATCGAAGAAATCGAAGACGAGCAGCGACGACGAGGATGTTTCAATTTGGTGTTATGTGTATCTGATATACTTATGTCTAAGATGTTTCTTTTGAACAGTTTGGTGTTATGTGTATATGGTAAAGCCCTATGTTATTTACTAATTTCCTGCAGTAACAGTTTAACACTGATCAGAAACAATTTAAGAAGAGAAAAAACAGAAAATGATATGTAGGTAACAAGGGAACACAACACGAGTAACAGAATACATAGTCAAAATAACAATTTAATATGTACTTAGTTTACTTTATGATTTTCAATTTTTATATTGCAAACACGCTACATTCGCTAAAATATATAAAATTACGAAGTTTTAGATTAAATATACTAGTTTAGGTTGTGATTTTCGTGGAGATTATGTTGGCATTGAAGAAGTTGAAGTATATAGTATGGAAAACAAGTAGCACATTCTTGAAAGGATGCTCATGCTCCTAAGAAATCGATTCAAACGTTGCGGATATAAATTATTAATTGTTTATTACAATCCAGATGGTCGACCTAACATAAATGATTCAACAAAATTAATGACATCTTCAATTAATCTTAAACGTAAACCCTATGTTGTTTACTGATTTCCTGCGGTAACAGTTTAACACTGATCAGAAACAATTGAAGAGGAGAAAAAAAAACAGAAACTATGTAGGTAACAAGGGAACACAATACGAGTAACAGAATATATAGTCAAAATAACAATTTAATATGTAATTAGTTTACTTTATGATTTTCAAATTTTATATTGCGCTACATTCGCTAAAATATATAAATTACGAAGTTTAAGATTAAATATACTAGTTTAGGTTGTGATTTTCGTGGAGATTATATTGGAATTGAAGAAGTTGAAGTATATAGTATGGAGAACAAGTAGCACTCTTCTTGAAAGGATGATCATGCTTCTACGAAATTGATTCTACTTACTCGCCACGTTGCAGATATGAACTATTAGTTGTTTATTACAATCCAGATGGTCGACCTAACATAAATGATTCAACAAAATTAATGACATCTTCAATTAATCTTACACGTAAATCCTATGTTGTTTACTGATTCCTGCAGTAACAGTTTAACACTGATCAGAAACAATTGAAGAGGAGAAAAAAACAGAAACTGATATGTAGGTAACATGGGAATACAATACGAGTAACAGTATACATAGTCAAAATAACAATTTAATATGTCATTAGTTTACTTTATGATTTTCAAATTTTATATTACAAACGTGCTATATTCACTAAAATATATGAATATACGAGGTTTTAGATAAAAAAATATTGGTTTAGGTTATGATTTAATCACAAACCCTAATTCACAAACTATAATAATTCTAGTAACATATAAACATATAACTAGTAACAGTTTACACATACTAGGTAACAGATAATCTATGCTTGATTTTACTTAGACTCCCGCCCAAAATTCATCTCATTCTGGTTTTCCCGCCCGAAATTTCACCGTCAATTTAGTAACAAATTTAGTCAACATAATAACAGAAGCGCATATACTAGTAACAGATCCTGAGAATTTAAAAAATCGGCCAAAATGAAAAAATACACCCAACTTTATAGGGTCGATCGTATTTTCGCAAAATTAAAAGATGAACGTCGGACGAACGAGCAAACAATGTGCCGCACTGAGCTTCCCATACTATGGGTACTTCGAATTTATGCATATTAGATGTAATCGTTGCCAAAACGGCTTTGATTTCATCTTATTTTCGCAAATTAGAACACTACACATGGTAACAATTAAATTTAGTTTAATAACAGTTTTGACAGACCTAGTAACGATTTTGGCAAAATCGATAACATATTTGACACTGCGAGTAACAGTTTGGACACAGTAAAAATATACTCAAATTATTGGGGTCGATCATTTTTTCGCGAAATTAAAAAAGATAAACGTCGGACGAGCGAGCAAAACATGTGCCGCACCGAGCTGCCCATACTATGGGTACTTCTAATTTATACATATTAGATGTAATCGTTGCTAAAAATGGCTTTGAATTCATCTTATTTTCGCAAATTAGAACCCTGCACATGGTAATAATTAATTGCAGTTTAATAACGGTTCTGATACACCTAGTAACGGTTTTGATACTCCGAGTAACAGATTTGCAGTTTTGACACAGTAAAAATATACCCAAATTATTGGGGTCGACCGTATTTCGCGAAATTAAAAGATGAACGTTGGACGAACGACCAAACAATGTGCCGCACCGAGCTTCCATACTATGGGTTCTTCGAATTTATACATTTTAGATGTAATTGTTGACAAAAACGACTTTGATTTCATCTTATTTTCGCAAGTAGAATCCTAGACACAGTAACAATTAAATGCTGTTAAATAACGGATTTGGCAAACACTGTAACGAGTTTGGTGAATTGAGTAACAACATTTAACTACAAGTAACAGTTTGGACAGTATAAATATTCCCATTATTGTGGTCGACCGTATTTTGGCGAAATTAAAAGATGAACGTCGGACGAACGACCAAACAATGTGCAGCACCGACCTTTCCATACTATGGGTACTTCGAATTTATACATAGTAGATGTAATCGTTGCCAAAACGGCTTTGATTTCATCTTATTTTCGCAAATTAGAACACGACACATGGTAACAATTAAGTTTAGTTGCAATAACGGTTTTGACAGACTTGGTAACGATACTGGCACAACAGGTAACAAATTTGACATGCTAGTAACAGTTTGGATACAGTAAAAATATACCCAAATTATTGGGGTCGACCGTATTTTCGCCAAATTAAAAAGACGAAAGTCGGTCGAACGAGCAAACAATGAACCCAACCGAGCTATACATACTATGGGTACTTCGAATTTGTACATATTAGATGTAATCGGTGCCAAAAACGGCTTTGATTTCAACTTATTTTCGCATATTAGAACCCTAAATAGAAAGATAAAAACTCATACAAATCCACATCTTGCTTCATCAATACCACAATACATCCTACATTACACGCCGAAATTGGTTGGTTAGTGGGCATTCGAAATTTCGGACCTCGATTCACTGTAAAAACGAGATTCGTAAAATAAATACTCAGTCGATAACAATTTTCTTCACCAAAGTAACAGATAAGGTATGAAAAATAACATTTCGCTAGACTTTTATAACAATATAGCAAAAAGCATAACAGAAAGTCGACGAAAAATAACTATTAGTTCGGTATGTAAGGATGGGTATTTTCGTCAATACATATTTTTCGTCCTTATCTGTGCCATTTTCAAAAAGTTGGTCATTTAAACTATTGTGGATTCTGACAGGGACTGAACCATTTACGAAACTTCTGACTAGGGCCTGACTACAAATTTCCCCTTTTTTAAACTGCCACTGAAGTTATTTTCAGACAAGAACAGCACTTCGAGAGAAGAAAGATTGTAGAGCGAAGGAGGAAAGTCACCATATAGATTGTTACCTGACAAGACAAGGTACTTGAGATACTTTAACTGAGATGTTGTCCCTGCTGGAACTTCACCGTAGAATGAGTTGTACGATAAATCTAGTGAACGTAGGCTTGTTAAGTTTACAATAGGAGATGGTATGTCACCATATAGATTATTTTACCCTAGGATAAGTTGTTGCAGCGCGGATAAAGATCCTAGGTTTTGTGGAACATCTCCCGTCAAATTGTTTTGATAGAAACCCAAGTAGTTGAGCCGAGAACAGTTTGAAAGATCACTAGGAATCTCGAAAGTTATAGTTCATGTTCAGCGTCGAAAGCCATGGGAGATTACCAAGTCCATGTGGGATCTCGCCGTCGAAAAGATTTTGGGAAAGATCGAGAATCTGGAGAATAGAGAGATTTCCCACGTGAGGCGAAATTGTACCGACGAGTTGCAGATCTCTGAGGATCAAAGCACCGACCCTGGGTAATTTAGAGTAGCACCGAACGCCTTCCCAATCGCAAAAATGGGATGAATCGTTCCAAGTGTTTAAGACCCCTAAAGGATCTTCGGCTATTCGGGACTTGAACGAAATCAATGCGAGTTTATCGATCTCGCTTTCATGGTGGAAAGTCGAAGCTGACTGATATTCTGGTAATAAACTATCAAGAAACACAAACACGAAAGCTGATAACCTTAGAGTAAATAGTAGGCCGGTGCTAATCGTAATTGGTACTTCCATGACGACGAAGGAGGTGTAAGGTGAAATGAGAGTTGTTGTCTTGAGCATATTACGCGTCGTACTCATTTATACGCCCGACGACGTGTTCGTAAAAATAAAAAAAATTTGATTGCCAGTTGAATTTTTAGGTATAATTCAGCCTAAGTAAGAACGAATTAATTGTCTAGCAAGGGAATAATAGTGAAGCAGCCAATCAAGATTCAAGCATGCATTATTCAGAGTAAATTAATATTTTTCAGAGCATTTAAACGTTTGTAAGACTTCTCTTTTTCGGGCTATGATAGTAGGAGGAAAAATTCCATCTCGATGGTGTCGACATAATAATTAAAAAGCCACATGGGGCTTTGAATGGGTCAAAGGAGAGCTGCAGAGAGGAAAACGATTTTGGTTTCTGCGCCGAATTCATTTATCAAGCTCAAGACTTTTTTAATTGTTCACATGCCATTCAAAATGCCTATAAATAGGCTACGATGCATCAGAATTAAAGCATCCCAGACACAAAAGAAGAGAGGGATCAGTGAAGAGAGAATAAATAGAGGGAAAATAATAGAGAGTTTGTCGGATATTTTCTCCGACTATAAAGAGAGATATTGATGGTTTTCTCCTTTGTAGTACGAGAGGTTGTAACTCCTATATTTTTCCCCTATAGTGAATTCTTCTTCCTTGCCCGTGGTTTTTACCCCGATTTGTTTGGGAGTTTTCCACGTTAAATCTCGGTGTCCACTTTTATCTTTAATTACTCAAAATTAGCCGCAGTATTACTCGACCGGGTCCGCTGCCACGCCAACAATTGGTATCAGAGCCGAGCTTGGGTTTTATATATCTGTTTATCGTATGCCCTGTGATTGCCACTAACGTGGACCCTCCACATCAGAAAATAATAGATATTACACTACCCTTGTTACGGTGACGAAAGAGCCGGTACGAGTTCAATAATTATCTGCTGCAACCCCGTCGGAGGTATCGCTCACGACTGAGCAGAAATTATGGCGGCGAAGTTTGATATCGAAAAATTCAACGGGAGGAATTTTTCACTTTGGAAATTAAAGATAAAGGCGATCTTGCGAAAGGACGGCTGTCTGGAGGCTATCGACGGAAAACCAGCCACAGTTACAGACGAAAAGAAATGGAACGAGATGGACGGGAGCGCTGTCGCAAATCTTCATCTGGCACTAGCAGATGAGATATTGTCCAGCGTCGAAGAAAAGAAAACGGAAAAGGAGATTTGGGACCACCTAACCAATCTGTACGAGCCGACGTCGTTACACAACAAAATTTTCTTGAAAAGAAAATTGTTCACCTTGAGAATGTCTGAATCTACTTCGATGACGGAGCATCTCAACGTCTTGAATACTCTATTTTCCCAGCTAACATCGTTGGGGTATAAAACGGAGGATAAAGAACGTGCGAAAATTCTACTTCAAAGTCTGCCTGATTCGTATGATCAACTCATCATCAACTTGACGAACAACGCGAAAGTTCTGGTCTTCAACAACCTCGCGGCTGCTGTTCTCGAAGAAGAAAATCGGCGAAAGAACAAGGAGGACCAGCAAGTAGGCTCGCAACAGGTCGAAGCTTTGACGGTGATGAGAGGGAGATCAACGGAACGTGGTTCAAGTGGGAGTCACACTCAAGGCAAGGGAAAATCAAGAAGTAAGAAGAAGGATATGAAATGCTACCATTGTGGAAAGAAGGGTCACTTGAAGAAGGATTGTTGGAACCTGAAAAACTCCAATCCTCAAGGAAATCTGGCAAATGCGCCAGGTGGAGACGCATTGTGTAGCGAAGCAGCTATCTCAACGGAGAGCAGGAAGGCGTACGACGAGATATGGCTTCTTGACTCGGGCGCAACTTATCATATGACCTTTCGAAGAGACTGGTTCAATCACTACGAACCTGTCTTAGGAGGATCTGTGTACAGTTGCGAAGATAATGCCTTAAAGATCGTAGGCGTTGGAACCGTGAGGTTGAAGTTGCACGACGGTACAGATCGCACTATTCAAGGAGTGCGGCACGTAGAAGGTCTAAAGAAGAATTTATTATCTGTGGGACAGCTCGATGATCTTGGCTGTGAAATCAAAGTTGGGGGAGGAATAATGAAAATATTCCGTGGAGCACTTGTTGTCATGAAAGGTGAAAAGGTCGCTGCAAATTTGTATATGCTGTTGGGAGAGACGGTGCAAGAAGGGGAAGCGTCTGTAGCTTCGGAAAATTCAACCGAAAGATCTACTATGCTGTGGCATCAAAAGCTTGGGCATATGTCGGAACAAGGAATGAAAATTCTTGCGGGCCAGAATCTACTTCCGGGTCTCACGAAGGTGTCACTACCATTCTGTGAGCATTGCGTAGCAAACAAGCAGCATCAGCTACAATTCAACACATCAAATTCTAGAAGCAACGATATTCTAGAATTGGTTCACTCTGATGTATGGCAGTCACCAGTTTCATCCCGAGGAGGAGGGAAGTACTTCGTGTCTTTCATCGACGATTACTCCCGGAGATGTTGGGTGTTTATCATCAAGAGTAAGGGAGATGTGTTTGCAACCTTCAAAAATTTCAAGGCTCGGGTCGAACTTGATACGGGAAAGAAGATCAAATGTTTGAGGACGGATAATGGAGGAGAATATACCGGCAAGGAATTTGATAGCTTTTGCAAAAGAGAAGGCATCAAAAGGCACTTCACTACGGCGTATACTCCACAACAAAATGGAGTGGCGGAGCGGATGAACAGGACTCTGTTGGAAAGAACAAGAGCCATGTTGGGAGCTGCAAGTCTGGATAAATCATACTGGGCAGAAGCAGTCAACACCGCCTGCTACGTGATCAATCGATCGCCTTCGACGGCAATTGATCAGAAGACGCCGATGGAGATGTGGACCGGAAAGCCAGCAGATTATTCCAAACTCCATGTATTTGGAAGTCTTGTGTACGTGATGTACAATTCCCAAGAAACTACAAAGCTGGATCCGAAGTCCAGAAAGTGTTTGTTCTTGGGGTATGCTGATGGTGTGAAGGGGTATCGCCTGTGGGATCCCACTGCCCACAAGGTTGTCATCAGCAGGGAGGTTATCTTCTTAGAAGATAAACTAATCGGAGGTAATGATAGCACTACAAATGAAACTACGACGATTCAGGTGGAAGGGAAGTCTATAGAACAAGATTCTTCTGAAGCAGCACCGGAGCACGAGGAAGGGCCAAGCGAATCTTCAGAGCCAGAACTTAGAAGGGGCACACGCAAAAGAGCCGCACCATCCTGGCATGAAGATTACGATATGGACAGTAACGTTGCATACTATCTTCTAACTGATGACGGAGAGCCATCAACTCTTCAAGAAGCACTGAACAGTTCAGATGCAGATCAGTGGTTGGCGGCAATGCAAGAAGAAATGGAAGCTCTACGGAAAAATAAGACTTGGGAAATGATGCCACTACCGACTGGAAGAAAGGCAATCGGCAATAAATGGATCTTTAAGATCAAGCGGAACAGCGATGATCAAGTAGAGCGCTTTCGTGCACGACTGGTGGTTAAAGGCTACGCTCAGAAGAAGGCATTGACTTCAACGAAATATTCTCACCTGTGGTTCGACTGACGACTGTTCGGGTACTCCTGGCGATGTGTGCTACATTCGACCTACATCTAGAACAGCTAGATGTAAAGACGGCTTTTCTTCATGGAGATCTTGAAGAAGAGATTTATATGCTCCAGCCGGAAGGTTTTGAAGACAAAGAAAAAAGGGAACTTGGTTTGCAGGTTGAACAAATCTCTATACGGTCTCAAACAGGCGCCGAGGTGTTGGTATAAGAGATTTGATTCCTTCATCATGAGCCTTGGATACAGCAGATTGAATGCAGACCCTTGTGCATATTTCAAGAGGTTTGGTGAAAGTGTTTTATCATATTACTGTTGTATGTTGACGACATGTTGGTAGCAGGCCCCAACAAAGATCGTGTTGAAGAACTCAAGGCACAGTTGGCTAGGGAATTTGAAATGAAGGACTTGGAACCAGCAAACAAGATTCTAGGGATGCAAATTTACCGAGACAGAAATAACAAGAAGATTTGGCTTTCGCAGAAGAGTTATCTGAGGAAGGCCTTGCGACGCTTCAATATGCAAGATTGTAAGCCAATTTCTACCCCACTTCTTGTTAATTTCAAATTATCCTCAAGTATGAGTCCTAGCAGTGAAGAAGGGAGGATGGAGATGTCTCGAGTACCGTATGCATCAGCGGTGGGAAGTCTTATGTTCGCGATGATTTGTACACGATCAGACATTGCACATGCAGTGGGAGTAGTAAGTCGGTACATGGCGAATCCGGGCAAAGAGCATTGGAGCACGGTGAAGAGGATCCTACGATATATCAAAGGAACCTCAGATGTTGCATTATGTTACGGAGGAGCATATTTTACTGTCAGAGGGTACGTTGACTCTGATTATGCAGGCGATCTTGATAAGAGCAAATCTACCACGGGATATGTGTTTACTCTTACTAGTGGAGCCGTAAGCTGGGTATCTAAGCTTCAGTCCGTTGTCGCGACGTCAACAACTGAAGCTGAATATGTTGCAGCTACGCAGGCAAGTAAAGAGGCGGTATGGTTGAAAATGATCATGGAGGAACTCGGGCACGAACAGGAGAATATTCCTCTGTTCTGTGACAGTCAGAGTGCCTTGCATCTCGCAAGGAATCCAGCGTTTCATTCCAGGTCAAAACACATACGAGTCCAGTATCACTTCGTTCGTGAGAAAGTGGAAGAGGGCACAGTAGATATGCAGAAAATTCATACAAAAGACAACTTAGCAGATTTTCTGACGAAAGCGGTCAACACCGACAAGTTCATTTGGTGTCGTTCCTCGAGTGGCCTAGCGGAGACGTAAGCAACATGAATGGCAAGGGAGAAAGAATGGTGTGAAGATCCGATTGATCCTCAATCAAATCTTCAAGTGGGAGATTGTCGACATAATAATTAAAAAGCCACATGGGGCTTTGAATGGGTCAAAGGAGAGCTGCAGAGAGGAAAACGATTTTGGTTTCTGCGCCGAATTCATTTATCAAGCTCAAGACTTTTTTAATTGTTCACATGCCATTCAAAATGCCTATAAATAGGCTACGATGCATCAAAGTATCCCAGACACAGAGAAGAGAGGGATCAGTGAAGAGAGAATAAATAGAGGGAAAATAATAGAGAGTTTGTCGGATATTTTCTCCGACTATAAAGAGAGATATTGAGGGTTTTCTCCTTTGTAGTACGAGAGGTTGTAACTCCTATATTTTTCCCCTATAGTGAATTCTTCTTCCTTGCCCGTGGTTTTTACCCCGATTTGTTTGGGGGTTTTCCACGTTAAATCTCGGTGTCCACTTTTATCTTTAATTACTCAAAATTAGCCGCAGTATTACTCGACCGGGTCCGCTGCCACGCCAACAGATGGAAGTTATTCAGATCTTCAAACCCATCATCTTCATATGGAATTCTATGGGTGATAATTTCTTGCTATAGATAGTATTTCGAAAATAGTATTTGTCATGACGATTTTGAATTGATCAAGTTTTTGGTTGGCTAACATTCTGCGTTGTGTCACTCGATTTGATCGACTACTTTCTGGTGCATAACTTGATCGATTGCACCATAAGTAATGAATGATGTGTCATTTCACACGCCGGCAGTTGGTGAATATTCCCCAAGACAACGAACGAGGAAACTCAACAGATAGTTTAAGACAAACTATGAGTTAGTTTAGTTGTAATCGAAACTTCACCGAGATGGCTAGTGAGCTTATTAATTTATTTACTATTTTTATTTATATATATTATAAATTTTTTACTTGACATTTAAAAATTGCCACATCAAGCACCGAGCCGAGTTCGAGCTTCAATTATTTACTAGTCTAAATTGCACACTCATATGCATTTGCTACATAGTATATAAATCATGTATTAAATATTAAATAATAATTACTAAAAATAGAAGGGTAAACGTGACAATATATAAATACAAGGCAGTAGGTGGTTTCTTATTTTTTATTTTATGTCAATTATTAGTTTGAGAAAAATTCTGATTGGTTAATAGATTAAATTGAGCGGCTTTTAACTCCTGCTGAGCATTAATATAAGAGTATAGATAATTGAACTTAAAACTCATAAAACACGTAGGTCATCGAGCTCGAGCTTGAAGCCTATAAACGAACTCTCTAATATTAAGCCTAAGCCTACAGATGCCGTTAGAATTTTGAAAGTGTCAAAAGTTAGGGTGATTAAAGCCTAGTCAAGAAAATACCGATTCTATATCAAGGGAACGGTGAAGCTAACGATCCAAATGTATTACTCAAAATAAAATGACCTAATTCATAAGGATGACATTCGGAAAATTTAATACTTGGAAGACTTTGTGGTTTTCTGGCTAATGAATGATGGCCCGCTATTGTATGAACGTAACAAAATAAAGGGCTACGTAAGCTAATATGGCTGATGAAAAATCTTGCAAAATCTAACTCTGAATAACGATTTGTTCGATTTATACTATCGTGCATTGAAACTATGTGTTATTTCAATTTGAGGTTATCTAGTTCGCCGTTATACTGTCCATGAAATTCCGAGTGTTGATACATATTTTACGGCTTTGAACAAAGGTCATATTCAACCAAGGTAATAAATACCTCATGGTTCATATGACAAACATCACAACTGTACGAGTTATTTACTTTTCTATATGTGGCAATCACATAGTTCATTGCGAACTCCTGAAAGAAATAATCAGCCTCCGCTTTCCAATTACCTGAGCTTAAAGAAAGAGTAAATTGTCATTTGATTAAAGCTATTTACATGATAAACAACAATGATTTTGAAATCTCGGTCCAGCCGATTTAGTAATGGTTCGTGCGACGCTCAACGGGTTCTTCAAGTTTCGATTTCGTACGGCCGATGCTATGAACGAAGTGCTTGAGGGTGGGCCATGGCTTATGCAGGGGCAGCCCCTCTTTCTTGAAGTTTGGCGGCCGGGCATGTCATTTGCCAAGCAGGATCATGGTGGGGTCCCTCTTTGGGTCAAGCTGTGGAATGTGCCTGGCGAATTTTGGACAGCGGTAGGCCTAGGTGTGGTCGCTAGCGCGGTCGGCCGGCCACTCTTTCCGGATAGTGTTACCACGAATATCTTATCGATTTTGCTCGTGTCTGTGTCATGAAAAAATCTGAAGGAGGCCTTCGTTGATCGCTTCAATATTCGGCTTCTTACGGAGCATGGAGCCCTGACGGAGGTTCCGCTGGCGTCGTTCAAGTGGGGGTTTAAAATGAATGGCGTCCGTCCGTCTAAATGCACGGATTGTGGCTCATGAACCCACTCGGAATTGCACTGTCCGGTGTCGAGCCGCGCGGATAAGACTGCCCAAACCCAAACCACAACAACATCGAAGATGCACCCGCCTTTCGACGAACAGCTGCGCAAATGAAAGAGTGGCGACCAGTTCTACGCGAAGGGAAGGCTATCGCGACTGATGAGGCGCGCGGTAGCGTTGATCTCGAAAGGGCCGAAAGCTCTATCCCACATGGCGATGGGACCACACTAGCTAACCCGGTTGATGCGAATCCCTTTGCTATTCTTCACGACTTAGGCTGCGTTTGCTTTATTGGATTAGCCAAGATTAACCCATATAATATAAATAATAAGGTGTAATATTGTGTTTGGTTTTCTATTTACGGCCCGATATTAATCCATGAGCCCATTATTATACTAAAAGCCCGATACAACTTAACTAATATAAAGAGGCCAGACTAATAATATTGGGCTTATTATAATTTAAGTCATATAGGGCTTTATATATGCTATTGTAACCAAACGGGGCCTTAGATGATACCGGTGGTTCACCTACCATAAATTACGGGCCCTATAGCATCCGCAACCCGTGATGGGATTCCATGATACCAGTCGGTATGGAATGTTCGGTTTTAGATTTCGAAAACGGACCATTTGATACGGAATTTCAAATCCGATAAATTATAAGCGTTTGGGTTTTACCACGAATTTGGACAAAATCGAAATCCAAATCGGTGCCATTTAGAAAAAGGAAATTTTGGAGGAAATCCGAATTCCAGATCGAGATCCGGAATCCAAACGGGATATAATTTAAAATCAAGCAATTCCGTTCAAATACGCGAATCCGAACGCACTCTTAGATAAATTATATTGGGTTTCATTGTTTATAATAGCGGGCCTAATTTTATGACGGGCTTTACACATATGATTATTTTATAAAGTGAACAAGATTATGATATAATATGGGCTTGATCTTACATTATCAAACTAGGTAACGCGGCCTAAATTTGAAATTAAGAGTGTTAACCACCACACCACAAGCACATCAGCCCATCCGGACAGGAACAAATCCAATTTTTTTGACGGGTCCGATCCGGTCTAAAAAACCCAATTCCAACAAAAGAAAACAAATCAAAATCGAACGACCCGACCCGTTATTTGGGGAAATTAGTTACCCCAATTTCTCTTATTTTCTTTATTGCGAAGCAATCCGATTCTTTACCTCCAGTCTCGTCTCTACCTCAGGAAAGAAATTGCTTGGGCCATCTGATAGGTAAGGTGTAGCGTGTTGCATCTATTCATTACAAGAGAAGTTTAATTCCCGTCATTTTAGGTAACTGAGGGTTAGGGAGTTTGATTTGTTCGGTAAGAAAAGAGGAAAATCGATGGGCGAGGAAGGTGAATCGAAAGTTAGCGTAGGTGGGCAGGAGGAGGTGAACTTGAACATCAAATGCTCCAACGGCTCTAAATTCTCGGTGAGGACGAGCCTTGAATCGATGGTCGGCGGATTCAAAGGTTTGTTGGCCCAGAACTGTGATATCCCAGCTGAACAGCAGCGCCTCATCTACAAAGGTCGGATCTTGAAGGACGATCAAACCCTAGCCAGCTACGGTATGCCGTTCTTTAGAAACCTTAGCAATTTTGGCTGGAGTTTGGTTTTAGTCAGTCTTGAGTATCTGATAAAATTGGGTTGATCTGGGCTGGTGTCAATTAGAAGAGTCCTTTTAGTTATTTTGTTTTTATAATCCTTTGTTAGGGATAGTTATTGTCAACCCGAAAGAGAACACATCTGATGAATGACGCCTATGAAGAATATGACATGTACCTGTGTTTTTTGTTTGGTCAAACACTGACACTGTGATGCTCAAGAGTTGGCTAAAATTCTCTTGCACTTACTTTGTGTCATAGAAATGGCGAAAACTTACATTTGCAAGTATAGAGAGGAGACGTTCTGTTGTGTTTGGCACCTAGGCCCTCAATAATTTCCTTCTCTCATGAAGGATGCAGTCCATAAGCTTTTGTATATCCTCGGGCAGAGTCCTGCCTCCTCTTTATTGCTTTGGAAGTTTCCAATTATGAATTCATAACTAAAATGTAAACTTTTATCCAATTTTCAATCAAATTTGATTTAATTCTTATGCAAACATCGACCTACAGGATTATGAAAATTGCGTTATTATGTTGATCCTCATCCCTTTCACTGAAAGTGAAAGCTCATCACTGCTACCGTAGTTATAATCGTTAGTACTTCTTTAATCTTTGCTAGTAATTTTCTTGTTCTTATCCTAAACCTATTGTTGGGCAACATAGTTGTGCAATTTTTTTCTTCGTGTCAACCCTCTTAAATAACACGCCGTTCCTTTTCTTATCTCTTTGCTTTCTCAGGCTTACAGGCGGACCACACTGTTCATATGGTTCGTGGATTTGCCCCGCCGCCTGCGAGTGGGGGGAGTTCTACAGCCGTACCCAGTGTGGGACCCAGAAATGAGGATGCCGGGATTGGCGGTGTAGGTGGAGCTGTTTTCCCTGGGTTGGGTTTGGGCGGCAATACAAATTCTGGGCTATTTGGCGCTGGTTTCCCAGAGTTTGAACAGATGCAACAACAACTCACACAGAACCCCAATATGATGAGAGATATAATGAACATGCCCGCCATCCAAAGCCTAATGAACAACCCTGAGATCATGCGTAGCTTAATCATGAATAACCCTCAAATGCGCGAGATAATCGACAGGAATCCCGAGCTTGGGCATGTCCTCAACGATCCTAGCATCCTTCGACAAACACTGGAAGCTACAAGGAATCCTGAGCTAATGCGTGAGATGATGCGAAACACTGATAGGGCGATGAGCAACATCGAATCTTCTCCCGAGGGTTTCAACATGCTCAGACGCATGTATGAGAATGTTCAGGAGCCCTTTTTGAATGCGACTACAGCGATGGGTGGGAATGCAGCCTCTGATGCGAGGTCGAACCCGTTTGCAGCTCTGTCGGGGAATGAGAATGGTGTACAGAGTAACAATGATGGATCAAATTCTTCTCCAGCTGTTCCGAACGCAAATCCTCTGCCTAACCCATGGAGTAATGCTGGTAAGTATTAAATTAGTATTTTACGTGTAGACTAGACTAGTGAAGTTGCAACGTTTTGTAGTCTAGTAGTGCACTTGTTCGGTGTTTTTGTCGAACAATTAAAGTGGGCTTTTTAATGTGTCAATAATTTGTATAATCTTTCCTGTGCATTTGTTTTTTAATTTTTTGGTCTAGAGTTTTCCAAATTATTGCCTGTTCTTCCTCACTTGTCATTGGTGAAAAGATCCGACCACTTACCTTCTATCTCTTAATATTTTTTTGAACTGGTTCTTACCCATATCGGGAAGATTTACATTGTGAAGAATATGAGTATAGTTAAATTGTAAAAGTTTGGCATTTCTCCAAAATAGTTGCCTCATCCTAAAGTGCTTCTCTATCAGGGACTATCACTAGCCAGTTTTTATGGCGTAACTTGTGGCTTCAAAATATTTCTGTTTGCTTTCATTCAGAATTCTTTCTGTCAGCATCTCAGCTCTTTCATCCAAGATCCATAAATCTTTATCCTCTCGATTAATTAAATGCCCTTAACACTTTTGTCATGGTTTCCCTCCATTCATATCTTAGATGTCTATTTTAACATTGTATTAAAAGTTAATTTTTCTATTTTACTGTAACGCCCTTAATCGTCGTATATTATCATGATGGGCTAAATGTTTTGTTTCGTGGTTGATCGACTCATTAACTTCTCTGGCTAGTTTTCCAATTCGTAACTGATATCCCTATTATAGCAATGACCTACATATATGCTGTTTCTGGCTTATTAATATATCTGTATGTCGTATCTGCTTCTAGAAGCATCCCAAACAAACAATGCTGCAAGAAGGAATGCAACGGGCGATGCAAGACTGCCCTCAATTGCTGGATTGGGAGGAATTGGCCTTCCTGAATTAGACCGTATGGGCATGCCAGATTCATCTGCATTTAGTCAGTTACTGCAAAATCCAGCTGTTGCCCAAATGATGCAAAGCTTGCTCTCTAATCCCCAGTACATGAATCAGGTACTAATAATATAGCTTCGCAAATGGCCGAGATTAATGACATACTCAAATGACAATGTGATTCTTTCAGATTCTTGGTCTAAACCCTCAACTTCGAAACATGCTTGATATGAACCCTCAGCTAAGAGAGATGATGCAGAACCCTGATGTTCTTAGGCAGTTGTCATCTCCTGAAACCATGCAGGTGCGGCTCTATCTGTCGTTTATTACCGACTAAGCTTCTGCTAAATGATGATTTTGTGTTGTGGTTTTGGTAATGGCACTGTAATGATGGTATGATGGTAATGAGAAGTAGCAAATACCTAATTCAACCATTATTTTTCTCTGTTGTAATATAAATATTTGCTATAGAATTGGGGAAATAGTAATATGACTTCGAAAGTGTGTTGATTGAAGATTTAACGGCGCTTGTTCGTTTGCTCTCTCATATCCCAATTCTGCGTTAACCGTTTGGATTGGACTATATTTAGTCGTGCTTATTTTATGCCTTCAAAATTCAGCAAGGCTTAGTACTTTGTTATCAACTAATGATTCAGCGTTTTGCTTACCAACTCTTTGACCTTTTTATTATCAGCAAATTATGGCTTTGCAGCAACAACTATCCCAACTTGGTCTTCAAGGATCTAACTCGTAAGTTGTCAACTGGGCCCCATGTTGCTGTTTTCTTTTGCAGCATCCAATTTTATGGTTTTGATGCTGTGTTCTTCTCATCCCCACTTGATCGAAAATATCATATTTCCCTCATCCCTAAGAAGGCACAATGCCATGTTCTAATTTTTCTTACGTGCTTACATAATACATATAATGTTGGGCTTGCGAACGTACTTTTCGGAGTATATATTGTTTATCGATCGTATTTTTTCTCCAAAGTTTTTTTTTTTTTTTCTCTTCCCTTCCTCATATCAGAATCCCTTTAATGCAGGGAAGGAGAACAACGCGCTGGTGTTGGTGCAGGTACTGAAACGAATCAAGTCTTAAAGTCTTGTGATTAACATGTTATTTCAATTATGTGCTAAGTAAACAACGCAGGTAGTGGAAACAATATGGGTCTGGACATGCTGATGAACATGTTCGGCGGTCTCGGGGCTGGCACTTTAGCACCTTCTAACGGTTAGTAAATTCCCACTTTAGCACATCAAAGTGACATTCTTGATATTTTATTCTTAATCTCTTTCATTCAATGTTGAACCTCATTACAGTGCCACCCGAAGAACTGTATGCTACTCAGCTGTCTCAGCTTCATGAGATGGGATTCTTCGACACGCAAGAAAACATCAGAGCTCTCAGTGCTACCGCTGGAAACGTCCACGCTGCTGTCGAGCGGCTCCTCGGAAATCCTCCCGGTCAATAATCTCTCCTTTGCATTTGTAAGTATTTAATATTCCTGCTATTTAGAAGGGCGTCGTCGCAATAAAGGATAGATATACATTTGCATCTTTGTTATGGCTGTAACGTGGTTGAATTTGCTTTGCGATTTCGCTGTAAGAACGTTAACATCACTCCCTCAGACCCATTTACTGTTCTTTTTACACACCTTGTAATTTTTCCGCATCAAATTTCCTTAAGGATGTGCTTGGTTTATGAAATTTAGTGGGAAAGAAAAAGAAATGGAAAACCAGTTTTAGGTAAAAAAAACCACAATTTTTCCCGTTTACTAGCTAATTAATAAACTCAACAAACTTTCCAAATCACCAAATCATGTAGTTTCTCATAAAATTATAAGTCGGAAGAAAGCCACAACCTTTAAAAATCCCTTCAGGAAATAATGAAAATTACCCGATGACAAGATAATAGTGTAGCATCAAATGCACATTATTACTACTACCAAACTTTGTAATTAACCAAACACCATAAACCTTAGCATCTTCAAACAATTAGATGATATCATCAAACAGACCTTCCCTGAAGCCTGAGGGTGAAAGCATACAACGAAAGGAGCAATTTCTTCAAATTCTCCTTGAGAACCTCGTCCGTCAAATTACCATCGGCGTCGAACTTTGCAGGCGGTTGAAATGCTTGAACGAAGAACTCGGGTTTGTTGATGAAGTGAAGGTCGAGGAAAACTCCGACCTGTCGAAGTTGGTACTGAGCCCTTCCGGCCCCAAAACCGCCGCCGGCGCTGATCAAAGCCGCCGCCTTGTCAGCGAAAGCGTTTGGCGGTCGAGACGCCCAATCTATCGCGTTCTTCATTGGAGCTGTAATAATAAAATAAGGAAAAAGACTCAACCTGGCTACCACAGCAGTGTATAAAGATGAAAAAGAAATAAGATTCGATTTTGTTTTACAGGGCGAACGACATTCTTAGTCCCAATGTCTGGCGTGCGGCCGTTTCTATTCCTCCATATTTCGAAATGACACTATTAGTTCCCAATGTTATTGATCTTGGGTCGTTTTTAGACTCCCCCAAAACCGTGGTGTGACAACACATGATCTCCTTTCCGCCGACTTAAACACTCATAACTCACCTTGTTATTCGACTTAAACGCACGCGAGCACTATTACACACCATATTTAGGGAACGATTGACAACATTGAAGCTAAGGTAAATATGGTGCTTAATGCTCACGTGCGTTTAAGTCGAATAAGAAGAAGACGAGTTATGATGGATGGTTTTAAGTCGAAAAATCAACCACTCTCTAAATCAGAGACTAAATTAAAGGGGGAGCAAAACGACACAAAATCACTAAATTGGGAACTAAAATGGAATACCGAAATAAGGAGACCAGAAACGCACAACCTCAAACACTGACTGAAACTAAAAAACATCATTGTTCCTACAGAAATAGCATACCAGCAATGGAGTAGTTGTACTCTGGGGAAGCGAAGAGTATGGCATCAGCTGAGAAAATCTTCTGCCGAAAAGCATCGACGGCCGGCGGATAAGTTCCATTGATTTCAAGATCAGTGTTGATCAGCGGTAGCTCTGATATGTCCAAGTATTCAATCTCCAGCCCATCGATCGATTTCGATATCTCAACGGCTGATTTAACGTAAGCAGACATAAATCTCAACATCAGATAAGGTTGATTAACTTTTTATGAGAAAAATGGCTGAAGGCCTATGGCAGATCTAGAGAGAAAATATTGAAGAAGCAAGAAATAGGGATGACTGAATTTGTTGCTCTTAATTATTACTTACCAGCACGAATAAGGCCTCGATTGAAGGAACCTTTCCGAAGAGAGCCAGCGATAGCAGCGACTTTAACTATTGTTGGTGAAGCAGCCATTGCAGACGATTGAAAGAGTTGGGTAATAAGATTTCCCTGTTTTTCTTTTTAATTTTTCTTTGAATGAAAGAGAGAGGAATCAACTACTACAACATGGCTCGTGCGTTAATAACCTTTTATATTATATACATGGGATGGGTAGACAATCAAGAAAATGCAGCCACTCAGGACTTTTTAAAATTCTATTTTTTTTTTATGTTTTGGGATTATTTGATAAAGTGAAGGGATATTTCGAAGAAAGAGATGGTATTTGGTTCGCGAATTAACTTACCAAATTAAATCTAAATTTTGCCTTTGACAGTTTTTTTTTTTTTTTCGTATAAGATGGTTTTATGTTATGATTGTGAGAAAGAGATAATCTTTGGGTTTTTTTTTTTCATATAAAAATCAATAAATAGATACAATAAAAAAGTTTATTTATTACATTTCAAGACTATTAATGTTGGGGAAGGATGTATTTTGAATTTCAAAATAAATTAGTGAAATATGGGTTGAATTAAAATTTAACATGTGACACCTTACATACTATTCATTAGTGTTGGAGTGCCACTCAATGTATGTCACACTATATACATACCACGAGATGTCAAATTTTAAGTCAACTAGAGCTTAATTCGCTTTAAGAGATTATATAACCAAATTATGTTTTATGAATTTTGGCCTGAATTTTTATAACTTTCTTTCCAAAAATAAACATTTTGAGTTGTTGTTAATCAATATTCGATAAAAAGTAGAAAAAATTCTTCTACAATCAGACTTTGAAAGCGTAGTAAGACATGTTCTGATTTTTTGAAGTTGTACGATCATAATATCTATTCTATTTTATTAAGCGTGAGGGGTGGCTCTGATCCGTCAATTTCCAAAAATATTAATAATAAAATTTAAAAAATCATCAACTATCTTTAAATTATTATTTTAGTTAGATCTTTACCTTTAATTTTATAATTTATATATATAATTAAATTGAAATTATAAATTCAATTAAGTACTTAAATTAAAAGAAATTTAAATGTACACGCATTTTAGTGTTATTTATTAGTACAAGAGTTGAGTAAAGCATGATGAATAGAACACATCAAGGTAGCAGCCCCTACCTACTACAATCAATGCAAGAGTATATTCAAGATTATTAATTGTATTAGTAGGACGGCTGAAAATAAAATATATTGAAAAGCAAACGCTGCCTCCGAAAATTACTGCACTTCAATTATATTTATTGGGAACCAAGAAAAAGGGGAAAATTCCTTTCACTCCCTTTATAATTCCAAAATTCCTCTTAAATACCCCTCGAATTATTTCTTCCTGTTTAGTACCAATCTGTACATTTCTTCCTCTTCAGTACCTTTTCGACGTTGAAAAGAGGAAAAAAACTTGCTTTACATATTCAAAGAAGCTGACAAATTACTATCACATGAACCATACCAACAAAACTTGTCATTAACATAGATATTATACCAGAAACTGTAGAAATTATACAGCTGTTTTCGTTATTATACCAAGTCAACAAAGTACTATACCAATAAATAACATTATTATAATTTTATATCAACAAAATTGGATATTATACAACTATTGTAGCTATTATACCGAATGCTGACACTAACATACCAACAAATAATGTTATGTAATTTTATACCAACAAAATTTATCATTATACTAACTATTATCGTTATCTTACGAACCGTTATCACTATTATGCCAACAAAATACATTTTTATAATTTTATAGAAATAAAATTGGATATTTTACCAACTGTTGTCATTATTATACCAATAGAATTGAATATTATACACATTGTTATCATTATTATACCAACAGTTGTTATAGTGTTCAATTTTATTGGTATAATAACGATAATTGTGGTATAATAATGGCAACTGATGGTGTAATGTCCAATTTTATTTCTATAAAACTGTAATAGTGTTATTTGTTGGTATAATTAGTTATAACAGCTGGTATAGTAACAGTTGTATAATATCCAATTTGTGGTGAAGAAAATTTATTTTCGTCCCTTGACGATTTGGGGTATTAAACACACCTCTGCATAAATGGGTACTCAAAAGAAAGAAATAATTGGATGGATATTGAACAGAAAAGTTAAACTTCAAATGCTGATTTACCCAAAGAAGAAAGAAGTTGCCGTCTGCTGATTCTCGGTCTAAATAAATGAACTACGAATTTCTTATGTCACAGTTACATCACATAACTGATGTCGTCGGCCTTCACGATTCACGACAAGGAAAAAAAGAAAAAAAAAAGTAAATTAATTCAATACATTAGATACATTGTACCTAGACACGTTTAATTTTCTTACTGGCTGTTTATTTCGGCATGATAGTTGACGTCGACTGGGTATGATACAACACGCACCTAACTCATCTATTATGACACATTGAATATATTTTTTCTTCGCGAAAGAGATTGAGATTGAAATTTTGTATTTGATATCTGTTAGGAATATTTTATTGTGTTCAATTAAAATAGATTATCTTAATCTTGTAGTTTATTCTAAGCTAGGACCTAATTGTAAATATACCTGACTTGTGGTATATTAGGTATTTGGGCCCGATAGCCCATTAGGGCCTATGTATAAATACCCTAAGCGATACATCGTTTAGGGTTACTGATTCATTAATAGAGTTGACGACTTTTCTGAAGAACTCGCGCGCGCTCTCGTTCCAACTCTACAATCCGTCTCGTGGTATTACTAATTTATTGCTTCCGTTATTCATCGTATCAGGTAATACTAATCCTTTGAATCAGATCAAGGTTGGATAAATCGGCCTAACAAGTGGTATCAGAGCCGAAATCGTGGATCAAATTCATCAGATTTATCTCGGCTTGATTTTCAAAATTTTCGCTTTTTATTCAAAGATTATCAATTCCTTCTCGTCCAAATTCCCATATTTTTCTCGGCTTCAGAAGAACGCATAGGTGTATTTCTGCATTCCCGTAATTCTTGATCGAAATTGCCAGTTTTCCTTTTCCAGCCGAAGATTCAATTTTCACGACGAACAGGAAATATTTTTGAAGAAGAGATAAATCTCGAGGTCTTCCAATTTTATCGCCCGACATCTGCTACGAAGAATAGATATCTCGAGATCTTCTATTTTAGATCGGTCGACATTTGCTTTTTTCGCATCTCGACATTTGATTTTAAGCATCTCGACATTTAATTTTTTAAGCATCTCGACATTTTTTAAGCATATCGACATTTTTCAAGCTTCTCGACATTTGAAATCTCTCGACATCTTCCTCAGTCGAAGACTTTCGAAATCTCTCGACATTTCCCTCGACATATTACTAAGTTCTAAGAGTCTCGATTTTTTGTCTACTCGACATTTGGAAAGATCCATCTCGACATCCTATCATTCTCGACATTATTCAATCTTTGTGCAACTCTGACATCCTCTTCTAAACTTTAAAGATCTCGATATCCTCTTATTCATTCGATATCTTTTTTATTCGAAATCTTCATCTGGAAATCCACAACTTCTCGAAATCCTTACACAAAGCCATCCACGTGCATTCACAAACACTCAATATATATTATATACATAACATTGGCAAACTCATGAAATCATCCACGTGGCCTTGCTCATCATCACCCATAATTTGTTTCTTATATCTCATCATTGTTACCTAATCATTACTTATATATAAAAAAAAAAAAAAAATCAATCAATCGAAATCAGTTCTCGATACCCAAATTTACCAAATTGCCATCGAAAACTCATTCGAAATTTCTCTGATAGTTATATTACTGTATTGCCATTTAAAATCAGATTTAAAATTTCAAGTTACTATCTCGCCATCATATCTCGAGATCACCTCAAATTGAAATTTACATTAGCTTACAGGAATAAATCGAGATGCCACATCTCAAAAATTCAGAATCTTGATATCGAAGTCTAAAGATCTCGACATATCTTCCTACTTCGTTAATCAGTTTGAGAAAATTGATTTAATCCTCACCGATACTCTTCGAAATCACGACTTTTATCTAAACATCTCGAAATCTCATATCTATATTTTATTGCATTTTTCCCCATCTATCAAAATAAATCTTACTTAAATATTCGTAATCACATATTGTGCTTATTTTATTTTGAATATTTTCTCTAACCTTATCTGGTTTCCTTGAGTCCAGAGATAAGCTGATCAACACGATTAAGATCCACATCCAACCTACTACAAGATTGGCACATTATAGAAAAGGTGGTTAGTATCTTTTTCGAAGTTTTCGACATTATCTCCAAATTTTCAGGTGCACACCAAAAATTTTCGACTTTCATAATCGTTTTGAAACTTCACGGTATCTCCAACAAAACCAAAATTTTTCCAGAGCTGAACTTCCAATAGCCACTTTCAATATGTCATATATGTCGTATCATTGGGAACTGAAAGCGAATGAACAAGCTGAAGAAATTAAGGAATTAAAGCATGAATTACTTGAGCTAAATCGTCTAGAACTCGTAGCAACTGACTGGAATGTAGCCACTCAACAATATGAGATTATTTTTAAATACCTCAATAAATGGTATACTAGACCTATCCCTTTAGAGACAATTATTGGGAAGCTAGTCGACCAAAATTCTTTTTCGGCGCTTGACGAGGAAAACGATTTACATTGTAGACCTATCTCATGGTTGAAAATTCCGGAGGTTGCCAGTAAAATTTCCGAATTGAACGCAACCTTGGAATCGGAAAGAGTAGGCTTTCGAGCGGAGAAGGAAAAACTTTTAGAGGAGATATCAAATCTCAAAAATTCTCTGCCCTTACCTGTCCCAAAAAATCCTTCTATAGAAATATCATTGTCTGAGCAGGATAAGGGAACTCAAATTGACGTTTTTGTTCCTAAAATTAAAACAGAGAAAACTTTTACGAATAATTCTAAATCAATATTTACTGAAGCTGTAACGTCAAGTAAAAGTCGAGCTTTAAAGATAGCTAAGGAACAAATGAAAATTAGGAAGGAGAAAGGAAAAGCAAAATTATCTGCGGAAATTAAAGTAGAAAATGTTCAAGAGTTTTCCTCTTCCATTCCTATCAAGAGAGAAGTGTGCAAAGAAGAAGTCTCAAGCTCAAGCAAGCAAACTCCTAAAGCCTCCAAAACATCTCTCTCTTTAAAGAATGATATATGTGGAATTGCTTACCCATCCAAAAATGTTTATCTTTCTAGTAAGCAAACTTCTAAGAAAAATCATCATTTTGATGTGAATCGTGTGAACACGTCATGTAGGAAGAACATTTCATGTACTAACAATGCCTATAATTCTATATGTTCTTATGCCTTCCTGAAATATTCAGTCCATGTTAAGTCTGAGAAACATCTTATGCGACTGGCTTCGGAGAAAATTTTAAATCTTCTTCGAATAACACGTTCACCTGTGCTGAAATGTCATACCCGTGTCAAATTAGTCCTAAATGGGTACATAAAGCTACATTAATGGATGATTTAGGACAAGATTTGACACCTTATGTGCTTAACTCGTTTTCTGCTAATAAGGGAGGACCCATTCAAAAATGGGTACCAAAGTCCCGATAATATTTTGCAGATATCCCAGCATGAGTAGGTACTAAGAGAGCTGCTCCACACTCATGACTGGTATGCGACGAGGGCAGCCAAACATCCCAGCATGTATGGTATCTCAGTTTGCTCCACATACACGGCGGGCTAGCGATGCGAGCAACCAAACGTAGGTAAATTCTATATATGCATTCCATAGTTAAACTTTTGGCATGCATATCGAAATGAAAAGATTATATACCTACTTTGAAACTAAAGGGTACATTAGAAACATGCGTGATTCAAAAGAATTTTAAACTTTTGATTTTAGCATGCATATGAGCTGAAATGACTAAATACCCTCCTATAGGTACATTTTCATTATGCATGCATCTTAAAGAATTTTCGAGCTTAAATTTTTCTGTATGCATATGACCTGAAGCACAAAATACCTATTTCAGCTTAGAGCGATAAAAAACGTACATTCTAATGCATTTCTAAAGAACAATAATTCTTTAGTTTGCATCTGCTTTGAAAATAAATTAATACGTTCACGCTTATTTAATTGGGAGAGAATTTACATGTTTAAATGTGCATGCATTGAGGGGGAGCTACTCTTTTTTTTTAAGAGAAGCAACTCTTATATTTGTCTTAATGGAACAAAAATTAAATTTTGAGGGGGAGCGAACTCTAATGTGTGAACTTAGGGAAAGAGACTCTCGAACGATAATCTTAATCCGAATATGCATCTTTTGAGGGGGAGCAATTCAGTTTTTAATAAGCATGATTTGAGGGGGAGGAATAAAAATATATATAAATATTTATCTATATCTATATATATATATAATATAATATATAGTTACTATTACGTTATTAATAAGATAATATATATAAAAAAAAAACTTATATATCTATATCTATATATATACATGTATAAATAATATAATATATAGTTACTATTACGTTATTAATAAGATAATAAATATATATATATATAAAAAAAAAAGGAAAGGCCAAAAAAAAAAAAAAAAAAAAGGTCTCATACTCTCATAATCTTACTTCAAAAGAATTCCCCTGTCTTCCAAAGATAAATTTGAAGGACGAATCTCAAGCCTACAAGAGTTCAAGAATTCCAAAAGGTGTGACAACCGTACATTATCACGAAGATGATCTCAACCAACCTGCTCCAACTCGTGATCAAGCAGCACTCATCAAATTGACGGATGAATGGATTATAAGTTCCCATGGTTCAGTCAGACCAAACTGAACCTAACCCCGGAACGTAGCCGAGTGTTAGTGACGATTTCAAGTTCATAAAAGCCATATTGGAAATTCTTGATAAGACCGAAGAGCCGAAGATACAAAATTTCCTTAGTCACAAATTACTCGGACCAACCCCCATAGGTACAGGTGCTAATTTTATTAGCCCCCGGGTAGAAGTCGCCGCATTAGGTCCAACGGCGCATGCACAACCGAGCCTTACCCACTCATCGTCTCCCAACAGACCGATGTTTCACTAAATCACGGGGAGCCGCATAATCTATCACTGCTTCACTTGGAAGCAGGAGATATTGAACTAAGTGGTAGTCAGCCCCACACCACTGAATTTTATTGATCACATCGAGTCTAGTGTGTCCTCACCATCCAAATATTTTTATATCTTTTTAGGACACATACATTTTTTTTCTCTTATCTGGACTTCGTGACCAGATCAGAACTTTCGTAGACATGTCCTACTAAGACATGCTTCGATGATCGGAAGGAAGTCCTGCCGTTGCAACATCAAAACAACAACGGTTTCAGGCCATCGCTATGAGCTATGCTCCTAGACTGATGCTACCGGGACGCCTATGTGGCCCCGGTTTATAAAGCCCTGTTATCACAGGCCACGTCTCAGAGTTTAACTCTAAAGTCGTGTCAACGGACTGCCTTTGTGGCTCCGTCAGGTTATTACCCAACCTGAGTACCCACCAATTCCGCCGTGCATACTGCTCTGAAGCTGGGCTCTCGTGCTCTTTTGAGGGACAACCTGAAGGGGCCCAGACACATTTTCGGAAAATACACACTACGTACACCTTCTTCTTGTCGGACGGCGCGATCTTCTTGCCAAAGACGTACCCCATTTTGACTCATCGCATGACGATCTCCCCAGCTCGATCTTCATGAGGGGGAGGAGTACTAAAGCAAAATGGGAGCAACGCCACGACGAAAGTGCAATATAGATCAGAAAATGTTAAATCTCAAGCATCGTCAAAGAATCAAGCGAAGACCACAAGTCCAACCCACAAGTCCAACGATTGAAGTTTTTGCCTCATATACGACTCTCCGATTTTAAAGAAACACCCCAATCACAACACAAGGTTGAACAAACGTAGGGGGAGTTGAGCTACAATTGAACGGAGAGATCGGACTCAAATGACAAGATACGACCAACAACTTCAGCATGGACTTCAAGAATCAAAGCTGCCGACTCGGGTATAGCTCTTCAAGTTTAAAGAAAACTCCCAATCACAACACAAGATTGAACAAATGTAGGGGGAGTTGCGACTATCGATAGGAGAGCTAGAGCTTCAAGAAGAGAAGTTCAGAACACGGTGAGCTTTGATCTCCTAAAGAAGAGGTCACAAGACAAGATAAAGGAAGAGGAGATTGAAGAAGAACAGGTGAGCAAATGCTTTCACGTACACAACTCCGATACGTGTTCTTTGAGGACTCAGTACGATCACAAGACGAAGATAACCAGCGCTAAATTGCAAATTGAACACAAAGGGGGAGATTGTTAGGAATATTTTATTGTGTTCAATTAAAATAGATTATCTTAATCTTGTAGTTTATTCTAAGCTAGGACCTAATTGTAAATATACCTGACTTGTGGGTATATTAGGTATTTGGGCCCGATAGCCCATTAGGGCCTATGTATAAATACCCTAAGCGATACATCGTTTAGGGTTACTGATTCATTAATAGAGTTGACGACTTTTCTGAAGAACTCGCGCGCGCTCTCGTTCCAACTCTACAATCCGTCTCGTGGTATTACTAATTTATTGCTTCCGTTATTCATCGTATCAGGTAATACTAATCCTTTGAATCAGATCAAGGTTGGATAAATCGGCCTAACAATATCTATATAACAGAGGTTAAACAAGGCTACGCAAACGCATCTACTAATTACAGAAGAAAACAAAATGCAATGGTTATATATTTGTCGAGATATATGTGTATATATCATTTTCTTTTTTTTAGATATAGTAGAGTTCATCTCATAATATAGTATATTATGGGTAGAAATAAAAGCACCATTTTTAGAACAAACCCAATAGAGATAATTACATCGGATTGGTATTGGATAGTCAGCTATCAGATAGTTCGGTTTAAAAATTTGAGAACTCAACAAACCTATCCATCATTCAAAAGGGTATTCGTATTCATGCCTTCTTACTTACCCAACGTGATTGATAGAGTTGGGCATAGTTCGTTTCATGTGAAAGAAAAAAAAAAGTCAAGAAAGCATTCCCTATTGATGATTATACAAACAAAGGATACATTATTCTCAGACTTTACAGAAGAGCCCAAGAAGAAGAAGAATAAAATTCAAAGCAAGCAAACAAACCTGCTCTTCTCAACTTCTCTTCAAACCTTTACAAGAAAACAACACACATCATTCATACATGTAATAAAACTAATATACTCACTCACTCGTCGAAATCTATATCGGCTGGATCGCCGATCCAAGGCCTACCTTCCCTCCATCGAAACTTTATCCTAAGCTTACCATTCGCATCGACCCCAACAACTTCCCCTTTACTAGCGTGAGTCTCCATTCCCCAACCCCAACGAGGCGTCGCCAGCCCATCCCTAATCCTCACCTTATCCCCAACCTTAAACGCCCTAACCCTCTCCATCTCACCCCTCTTACACAGCCAAAGCCTTTCCAGGAAGCAAAACGCCACCCACATATCTTCCTCGCCTTCTATACGGTGCACAACTCCTACGCTCGAAGGATTCACTTCCCCCCACTGATGGGCCGGGCTCGTCACGTTGGGCCTGACCCGAACCCAATCACCAACCGTAAGCTCCCTTTCCTCCACCACTTCCACCTCGGCCGGGTCGAGCGCCCATACCCGCGAGCCCGCGGGCGTGTATATCCTCAGCTTCCCGTCGGCATCTATAGCCGATATAGTCCCCACGCTCGAGTGGCTGTGGCCCGACCAACCGAACCGCGGCTGCTTCACCGAGTCCCTGACCCTGACCCGTCTGCCAACTGCGAGCCTGTCGACCCGCTCCAGGTCGGACGCGGGCCCCGCCCAAGGGTCCTGCTCGCCGCAGAACGACACGTGTATGCTTCCGTCCCACTCGTCGTCGTCCTTCTCGTACCCGAGCCCCTGCACGACTCCGATGCTGCAGCCGGGGGCGACCGATTTCCACGAGCCGGCGCTCGGCCTGAGCCGAACCCAGTCGCCCACTTCGAACCCGTGCTCGAGCTCGAGGTCGGCCGGGTCGCCCCTCCAAAGCCCTCGCGCCGCGCCGCCGTTGAAGGCGATGCGCACCTCCCCGCTGGCGTTCGCGTCGATAACGACCCCTCGGGAATCGGCGTGGGCCCCTCTCCAGCCCCACCGCGGCTCGACCAGCCCGGGACGGAATTTGACGCGGTGGCCCACTTTGAATCCCGGGACTTTCTCGACATCGGTGTAGTGCGTGAACCATCTGCCTCGGCGAAAGCAGCCGGCGAGCTCGAGGTAGCCGGTGTCGGGCACGCTGTGCACGACGGCTAGGCCTTCCTTGCCTATGTTTGTCCAGTCGTAGCTCGGCCTCACGCCCACGCTGGGCTTTAGGCGCACCCAATCGCCCACGTCGAACTGGGGAAGGCGTTCGGCGTCGCCGGGGGATAGCCTCCATAGGCTGTGTCGCCCTGCGATTTTGACCTGAGAACGATGATTTTCAACGTTAGTTGGGAGAAAAGGCCATTCATTAAAAAATAGAAGCCAAGCTATCGCTCACATTCAAAGCACCATCCATGTCGATCCTCGAGATTTTCCCGACAGTGGCTGGGGACTCATTAGACCATCCAAGGCGAGGCTGAGAAACAGATGGGAGGACGTGAACGTCTTGTCCCAATTCAAAAGGAGGGACTTTCTCCACGTCCGTCACAGAGCAGCAGAAGAGTTTGCTACGGAAACAAAATGCGACTCCCATATCGCCGTCGTCCTCGAGGCTGTGGACGATGCCTATGCTGTTCCTCGCTACATCTTCCCAGCCGTATTTTGGAGAAGGAACGGAAGCTTTGACTCTAACCCAATCCCCGACCTGCGAAAAATTGAACCATCAATTGACCACAGTACACAACAGTAGGGGTGTGTTTGGTTCAAGAAATTTAGCGAGGAAAGGAAAAGAAATGGAAAAGGAAAACTAATTTTTTTTGTTTGGTTGAGCAGAGAAATAGGTGAGGAAAAGAAAAGAAAACAAAATTTAAGTTACGTTTAAAGAAAAACCATGGAAAATCATTTTCCTCACCATTTGGTGAGGGAAAGGAGGGAAAATCATTTTCTCTCTTGTTTTCTTTCCCTCACCGCTTTCCCCGATCCAAACACACAGCCTAAGGAGATGCAAAAAAAAGAGGTATTTTTTCATTACCTTGAAATCTTCCAACTTTTCCATGTCGGAAGGATCAGCCTGCCATGGAATGGGTCGGTTTGAGATTTCGAGAATCAAAAGGCCATCGTTTTCGATCTCCGTAATTCTTCCTACACTATGATGAGTCTCACCACCCCAAGCATAGCGTGGCTCAGCAACAGAACGTTTTACACAGACTCGGTCACCAATCTGATACAAAGCCAGTCGTAAGGCAACATAAGTAGTAATGACAATCCAACTTCACATTGGCCAATAAAAAAAATAGACAAACCCCTTACCCTGAAGGGCTCGACATGTTCAACCTCTTCAGGTTCGCAATGCCACGGCGCAGGAAGATAGCTCAGTTCCAACAACAAGCTATAATCGGGTCTAATACAACACACAACACCAATGCTCCCAGGGGTAACGGATCCTAGCCCGTGTTTAGCTGTAGTCAGTGTGGGCCTTACACGGGCCCAATCCCCGACTTTGAATTCTTCGACCCTTTGCATTTCGGCAGGATCTGCTTTCCAACCTCGGGAGGCTCCAGGGAAACCGACACGTAAGATGCCATCGTCATCAACACATAAGACTGTTCCAATACTATTATCTCTTGACTGATCACGCCAGCCAAATCTGTGCAAACACACAAAATATGTTACAGTAGTAGGACATCAATTATATAGCTTGGATTGTCTACGACTAATTGGCACTTCAATAGTGAGTTTAAATTACAGTTGTAGTTTGTAGTTTCATTAGAATTATCTTCAAATATTTACCTTGGCTCTGCGATGTCAGGTTTCAATTGCACATGCTGACCCCTATCGAGAGGAATTACTTTAATGACTTCATTTTGCAACACCTTGGCTACTCCAGGAGAAGAACAAAACGACACAATGAGATGATCACTGTCTAAAACACTCTGCACAAAGCCAACAGCCTTGTGTGTTGCACCATTCCAACCATAACGAGGCTCGGAAATATCTCTTCTATATTTCACCCAGTCACCAACTTGATACCTGTGAATATTGGAATTGTAAAAAAGAAGCACTATCAGTCAAACAAGGGAAAAACGTCAACAAAAAACTGTTGGAGATAGCAAATAGTATCTTTGCTGTTTACATACGATGTGGGAGACAATTGTACTCCTTTCTCTATCAGAGCCTCCATAAGGTCTTCCGAAATCCATTCACGTGGAAGTGTCTCCAAATAGTCTCTCAACGTCTTGCCACTGCAAAGCCACATAATCTTTATTCGTCAGCAATATCTGTAAAGCGTGCATGCGATCTTTAAGTTTTAGATATATAGTATATGTTTCAGAAACTAGCCTGTGATTTCTGACATCAACCGCTGCATTAGGATATTTAACCATAACAAGGATCCAATGTATATTCTCGCGTATCATCTTTGCTGTATCGGCTGCTATATGAAAAGCATTGTCACCGTCATCATCCTGACGATGAAATGAGAGAGAAATCAATCAGCATTAAAAGTAAGAGGCACTGGCAATATGTGTAACGGTAACGGGCAAGTAACATGCTTACGCCAGTTGAACCAAACATCAAAGGAACGACTCTTAAATTTATATTTGACCCAACAGAAAAGATCAGAAGGCACAATATAATGTTTAAATCATGCATGTGCGACCACTTTCAATGTTGAACTTCATACTATCTTGAATATCTGACTAACATGCTAGCTAAAGAAAGATGATTTCAAAGAGAAGATTATCTCAGAAGAGCCATTTATAACCTAACGATCATGTGTTTCATCAGATCAAATACAATGACATAGAAACAAAGTCAGGAAATCATTGTAGAAATGCAGCCCAAAACAACAACATACCTGCAAGTTGCAGTTCGCCCCAGCAGATAGAAGCAATTCAACACAAGGCTTTGCACCCCTAGCCAATGCCACATGAAGTGGAATTGTGTTTTGAGAGTTTCTGATGTTTGCATCAACCCCAGCTTCCAATATGATCTACACAATATCAACGCAAAAATACATAAACGTCTACGTCACAAACCCACAGTATAATATCAGTGATAAAGAACAACCTCATCAATACCAGGTAGTAAAATGACCATACGTACCTTCACCAATTCAACATCATTAGCCATGGCAGCAGTGTGTAAAGCAGTTTGGTGATTAGAATCTTGAGCAGCTGGGTTCGCGCCTGAAGCTAGCAATATCCTCACTAGTTCTCTTCCCTCTACATAATCATACAAATTACTCAGCAGAGTAATGTTATATTTCTATCGATACACAGACAAAAAGAATTATCACCCTTACGGAAAAAAAAATCTGAAAATTATCAATGCATATTTTACCAGATTCATGATGTTTCCTGATAGCAGCCGCCATACATAATGCTGTTCCCGTGGGACTCTGTATATCTATAGCTTCAGCAACATCTTCCTCAGAAGCAAGCTCAACCCATCTTTTGACCACAGCTACATTCCACGTCATTACACACAAGTGCAATGGCCTAAGGGAAAAATAAATAAATAGAAGACGTTTAGATCATGTTACTTTGGGTTTCTGCTATTGGGATACGAACATAATTATTGTCAGTGAGCAAAAAATTCTGATTTTATTCAGAAGACACTTCACACAAATCGAAAATGCATCTTCTTCTGTTAGCTAGACTATATCCTGTTACGACTTAATTCTTATTGATGATGATGGCTGACACAGAAGACCTTTCAGTCAACAGTAGAATACATTTTATACTTACGTCAAATGCTTGGAGTTAGAGATACTCATTGATTTGCATCCCCCATTTTCCAATAAGACAATAGCACAATCAGTGAATTTCTTTGTAACAGCTCTGTGAAGAACAGACTCGCCTTCATCATCAACAGCATTTGGATCAGCACCTGCCAAAAGTAACTCCTACCAGCAAGCATTCAAACAAAAGAAATCAGCAAACACATGATACAACGCATTAAAGAACTTAACATAAGACAGCATACGGTGCATATTACGAACCAAAGCATAATATATAGATCAATTAGAATCTCCATGTAATTTCGCAGAACATATTGGCAATGGCAAGCCTTCAAACGATGAAAATGGCTTTGAAGTTTAAACTATACGATATAGAAGCCGAGGCTGAGAGATAAACATACTCGCATGCAATCTGGTTGACCATGGTAGGCACAGACATGAGCAACCGAAGGACCGAGGCCTTTCCTTAATCTAGATTTTACATTAGCCGAACGTTTAATGAGTGCAGAGACACACTCAGGTGATCCAGCCGCTAGCGCAAAAACAAGAGGAGGATCACCGTCTTTATCTAATACATCAACATTTGCTTCTTCGTATTTCAAGATTGATTCGACGAGTTCAACGCTACCCCTTCTACACGCCAGGTGAAGAGCAGTTTGACCATCTGCGTTTTGAGCCTCTAATAATGACCGAAGAGAAATGTTACCATTACCAGCTCCAGCTGAAGTCTTTACAAGCATATCTCTGTGGAAATCAAGTTATAACAAGTTTTTCGTCAAAATAGTTAAGCAAAAAGAGTCGCCGTAAATTTTCTGATAAAAATTGTCCTTACTGCACAGCATTCAGATTTCCTTCAGAGACAAGGTGATGTAGAAGACTGGGATTTGGTAGGGAAACTTCTAACTCGGGCAACGGGGAGGGAGCTTTGCCATTCATTACTGGATTAATTTGCAAGTCACTGCTCATAAATTCAATCGAATAGTTTATCAGATTCAGAAAAACAGCTTAAATATATAATTTTCATAGATGCCTATCATTTATATAATAATCTGGTAAATAATTCTTCAATGGGTGATCTTACTTGTTGGGGGTTGTCGAAGGGCTCCGAGGAATCCCTTGCAAGTGTCTGAGAAATATAGCCAACATTGAATGGAAGGTCGGCCTTTTCGACGGCTTAAACTGTAAACAGTCACCAATCATCTTCCACAATTCCCTTGGTATGCCTACCCCAACAACACTTGCATATTGAGGAGGTTGGTTCTTAGCTTTCACAACAGACTGATAGATCTCTTCATAACTTAAGCCAGCCCATCTGCACAGAAAGATCTCACTCGTCGTAGGAAATAAGAAATATAATAAGAAAAATGTGTTCCACTCTACACATACGGGATAGAACCAGTGCACATTTCGACTAATGTACAGCCAAAGCTCCAAGCATCTGATTCTTGTGATATGCCAATAGAACCATCCCAGAAAATAGGCAGTGATTTTTTCACTGGTTCCCATGCCTCGGGTGCGGTATAATTTGGGCTCAGCATTGTGCAATCCATGCAAGAATGAGTATTGGTGGATTCAGACTCTTTCGTAGCTTTTCTGCAATTAGGCTTCTTCAGAATTGGCGCAAGTCCATAATCTGAAACCATGGCATGGCCATTAGCATCCAAGAGAAGGTTCGATGGCTTAATATTAACGCATACAATGCCAGCTGCATGAAGTTCAGCAACCCCACGGGCAATATCTGCTCCATATCTGCGTTGAGAAATTTACCCATAAGATAAAGTAAACAAGAACTCATAAATTTTACATTGAATATATGTATCTCAGAAAGAATCATGAGCTATACTACATTAATCTGGTGACCGACTGTTAAGTTAATGGCCTTTGAAATCTCAAACACTAGCTGAGTTGCTTTGGAAACAGAAAAACAGGAGAGGTTAAAGACAGCAGCGGGACAACGCAAATAAAGATACCAAATTCGCATACGGAAAAATGAATGGTCAATGGAGATTAAAAGGTGATCGTGTACGATCATCTCTGCAAGGAAGAAAGAGAACAACTATGGCGGTGGGGCGACCGCTTTTGACAACTACCCAAGACCAAAGGTATGTATGAGGTTCTGCCTTTACCATGTTATAGTTCAATGATTTGAGCAAATATAAGACGAGGTATGTGAATGCACATGGAAAAGGAGTTGGACACAAGCCAGTGGGCCACCCCATTTTGTCGACATTCAATATATAACACGTAATAGTAACTAAACAAAATCAAACACGTTTATTAGTCAGCAAACTTCAATTTAAACAACAGTATTAGGAAAGAGGTATCGATATAAATAATAAACTAGCATAAATGAGGCATAAGTTAACGTAACTCCATGCCTATAACCATAGCGTAGCAAGATGCAGGTTTCCTACTTAAGCAGAAAGACTTCCTAAAACTAACATCGTCAAAGGGAAAATTAGAGCTTTTTACAATATTCCATGTTTAATGTGCTACTAACAAAATGGCACGAATAAGCTCTGTAAATCATATCTAAATTCAACATCATTACCAAGAACATCCATAATACACATATCTGCTATTTTAACGAAGAGGTTTTAGGCCCACACTCTCTCCCTATCAAAATGGCTGAAATGTTACCGAATAAGAGAAAGTGGCAGCTGAAATACTGCTCTATCTCTATAGGTTAATGTGGTAACTAATTTGATACGTATATACGCTCATCCTTCCTTCTCTTAAGAACGTCCCAAAAAATCTCAAATGCTTCCGCACTTGAATCGAGGAAAACAAAAAAAATCCATAAAGATGGAGATATTTAGTACTTATGTCTTCTAAATGAATCTCACCAATATTTCAACACCTTGATACCCCAAATACTTACGTAACAGCACCACCAACAAAAGGTTTCTACTTTTTAGCACATGGAGCCGTTAAGAATGTATGAACAGAATTTCCAAAAATGCACAACGAACAAGATTCAGCCGAAAGAACAAAAAGGCGAAACTAAATCATAGATTCACAAAGGGCGAAAAAGACAACAGAAACAACAAACCACGAACGAACAACGGATGTAATAAAGAAACAACAAAAAACCTGAGTATCTGTTCCAGCGTGAGCCTCCGTTCGTTACGCTGCATCTCAGTATGCAAGGATCCATGGCACCTATTCATAACCAAACAAAGACTATTTTCGATCCTCGTCACCCCATGGAACGTGCAAACATTCATACACCACATAGATTTTCTCCTCAGTTCATCCAATTGGCCCTGCATCCACACGATATCCTCATTGGTCCTATCTGCTAAAGCCACTTTTTTCACCGCCACTCTATGCTTGCAATTCCTCCCCAATACAATACCAGCCCACATTTCAATAGTATCCCGCCTTCTATTACCACTATCACTATTGCCACCACTCCCTTCTCCAATCCTTTTCACTAACTTGACATCTCTATGAACTGAAAGATCAATTCTCCCACCTAAAGACAGCCCACCATCATCACGCCTATTACTAACATTACTACCACTAGCAACAGCACATGCAGTACTGCTATTTCCACTACTGATACTACAAGCCTTGAAGTTCAGAGATCTACCATGGCTCTTCCCATCATTATTACCATCGCCATCCTCGTCCTCATCGTCCTCGTCTTCATCATCATCTTCCTCGTCGTCCTCATGAATCAGTGAAAGGATAGCGTAGTTCTTGCGTAGGGCGGAGACGGAATTCCCCACGGTGGTGACGTGGCGGCAGCGAGGGCAAGAAAGCGAATTGTCCGGCGAGGCGGCGAACATCTTCGATAGACAGTCCCGGCAAAAGCCGTGTCCGCATTGTAGAAGCAGGGGACAGCGAGGTTCCTCGTCGTACTTGTTCTGACACACCGAACAACAAGGAAATCTCATCTTTCGAAAGGATTAAACTAAAAAGATGCGATTTTTCTCACTGGGGTATTGCACAACAACAAGGTGAGATTTTGATGATGGGTCAGCTCAGATCCATTGGGAAGGGAAACGGCTCAGAAATTAGGTTGCGGGAGGTGAGCTCAGTAATTAATTTATCTGAGTAGAAAGAGATACAAATGGGAAAGCAAAGAGAGAGCGGAGGAGGAAAAGAGGAAAAAGAAAAAAAACCTTTGTAGTCTTTCTTTTGGTTGATCTGAGATTTGAGGGGTTTTCCATTTTTTTTCATTTTCTAGCAAGCCTTGTTAGTTCCGCAAGACTTAACTTGTTTACTTTCTTTTCTTTTTCCCCTTAAAATCATCCAAGTTATTTTTCCAATCAAAAGAGGTCTCCAAGTTATTTTTCCCTTAAACTTGTTTATAGTAACTAAAAGTTAATATCTAACTAAATAATGAATAGCCATTGCAAATTTATTCAAGTAGAGATAAAACAAAGTCATCAGTAGCATATTTTTGACTCTCGATTGATTACCTCATCCTAGACAATCATTTTTTCCTTTTTCTCCCAATACTGATCGTGGAGTTAAAGTAATGTTAACCCAAAAAAAATCAAATCTTCATTAATCAACATCAATTTGATTTTAATAAACTAAGCCAAGCCGCAATCGAAGCTTCTTATTCAAAACCTACTACAACTTACAAGTAATAAAATGCAAAGGATATTGTGGACCAAATCTTAACAACTATATGCAAACTCCAAAAGATCTCAAACAAGTCAAATCATATACATACATTAGGGGGCAATCCATAGAGATTTAAGAGAAGGGATTACTACCTCGTTACATCAATAGCACATATTACTCGCTCACAAGTCACAAGAAGAAAAAAAACAAGAAACCATACAAGTCGATTTCGAAGAACCGAAATATCCGAAAACCAAAAGGTTTACAGCTAAAAAAAGAAGGGAATCAATCGCGGGGCCGGCCCAAACAGACGAGCTTTTCTCACCCTCGACTGTGTGATAGTTTGTGTGATATCTTCATCAAGACGTTCAAGAAAGGTCAATCATTGTTTAGAACACGGAGAACGACCAATAAGCCTGCACTGCTCGGGAAGCAGAGAACAGATCACTTGCCCATTAACAGGAAACAATTCGCCGTCAATTCCACATCCGTTGTGCGTCTGCTTTCCAGGTTTCACTTTCACACACTTCACCTGCTCGTGAGTGAAATAATCGTTCATTCAACGAAATTGTTCATTCAACGGAAAATTAACCAAGAGTTTGAAAAATGCTTCTCTACCTTGATATATTCGACATACTTCAGTGAGAGGTGTCGACCCATCTGTAAACGCAAGAAGAACCTCAATAGGTTGAATCTTCCCCTACCACGAACCATCAAAAGGTCCAACGTATTGTCGTCGTGCTCAGCCTTTGGGGCAACAACTTGAGAACTCAAACTCTGCACCGTCCTACACGAATGATTACACACCAAAACGCCAAGAAAAGGACCTTTAAGCACAACCCAATTCTCTTCGGTGGGTAGAGTAGTAATAGCAGCAGTATTCTCCTTCTCTTCAAAAGCTTCAGAATCCTCTGGCGGCCCGGGCAATTCGATGGGAATCTCAACGTTCCAATTGGGCTCAGTGTCCCATCTGGGCTCAGCATCCCAAATTGGGCCAGGATCTGATATTGTAGAAGAAATGTCTTCTCTATCATAAATCGTTGCGTTTGCCCACGAACCCCTAGAGAGATCATGGGCAGCAGTTAAGCCAGGGCGTGCTTTATCTGTCCTAGACTTTGATCGAGTCCTTGGAGTGATCGAATGAGGCATTTGGGGGTATATAACTTCTGTGTCAGATGTCAGATTGCTTCTCCCCGACGAAAGTCGTTTGGATTTTGGATCGATAGCCCTTACGTATTCAGATGGCTCTGTGCTGCTTAAAGTAGCGCCCGTGTCTGCTGCAAATATTCGACTTGGAGACATAATTGAATCGATGCTAGATAAGCTTGAAGCACGTGGAAGGCCACCCTCTTTGCTTGATCTTCGCATGATATCTGTGTAGAGCTCAGATACGTCTAATACTTCGTCAGAAACGTTTCCTTCCTTAGTTTCTTTCCGCGCTGGGAGATATTCCACCTCGTAATTGTACTTTGGCAGACATAAAAACTTGAGAAAACCAGCGACGAAATAGCGTAGAGGTCCAAATCGTTTCTGGTATTTCTCGGAGAGCTCCAGCACTTGTGGTGGATAAGGGTCAAGGGAAAAGAAAGGAAAAGAGGAATCAGTACAAGAGAAAGGCTTAAAAGATGAAGATGATAATAGCATTTCCTTTGTCCTAATCAAGTGCCAGTCCGTGTCGTTCTGACTAATAATGAGACATGATACGGTTTAAGTATTTCATCAACTTAGGACAAGACAAGCTGAAGAATTAGATGACAGAAGCCAAACAGTAGATAAAAATTTGAGCATCATTTGCTTCCGAAAATTTATTTGAAATATTTCAAGATCATACCAGGACACTGTTAGGAGAGAGGCCTTTATTGACAATGATAAAACGAACCGGATAACAAAACTGTTCGAGATGAACTAAGAAATCAAAATCATCTATATTTGATATCAAACGGTAGAGCACATTGAGATTGCACGATAAACCAGATGCTAGCTTTTGGATAACTTAGAATAGAAGGAAAGATCAAACACAGAAAGCTTAATATTTAGACTACCATAAACAAAATTACCAAAGCATGTTATGAACCCTACATGCAGAAACTACAAACAATGAAGAAAGAAATGCAATCATTGTAAACTAAAATAAAGTTTTAAGCTATTACCGTCACTGATGAAGCCAAAGTATGTAACAGTCGTCCCAAAGTGAATGGCTCCAGTATTAATCCACTCCACAGCAAAAACATCAGTTGCAGTAAGACCCCCCTGGAAAAAGAATGAACGTCAAATGAGGCTTATTTCGAATTTTAATGTCTTGCAGTAATGCAGGGGTTTCAAGAACAAATGAGCATGATCATGGCTGTAACTGTAACTCAACAATTGCAAAGGAGCAATGATGCAAGAATCTTCCAGTTTCAAATTTGACTAGATAGAAAGTAAGGTATCAAAAGAAAGACATATATCAAAGCTCAGTTAGCTGTCACCCTGATGCATCATTTACGTTGAAAGGTAGAACATAGATTGGACAAGAAGCTCTATTGAACACCTACGATGTTTTCTTGAAGTATCAAAAGACCATTCATGACTTCTACTTGGATATACAATAGAGGTCACCATTTGCGTATCAATTTAATTAAGACCTTCGAGTGTTTAGCATCGGGATTAGAGGTCACCATCAGCTACGCCTAGTAATATAAGCTATTTAAGTAAAAAAACAAAAAGCACTGCTATAAAGCTAAGAAGATATATGACAACCGAAGCAAAACCTGTCAAATATGAGTGACAAGGACGTGAGCCCTTCACCTTTTGCCTAAAAGGAATATTGTTACAATGGCATGGCAGAGAAGAGACAAGGCTCCCCACGTTTAAAAGAGACTGCTAGTGACAAACAAATGAGCAAAGGACATAACAATATACCTTAACAATAGCCATAGCTGCGGAAACTGGATCTCTAACTCCAAGAACTGTCCAGACTAAAGAGTTGTCAGAACCAGCAGGAATTATGCCAATAGGGATCGAAATTGCTTCTTTTTGATTGCCTCTACTAAGTAAACCATTTAGAACCTACATTCAGACATACAAATAGTTAGATTGCAGTTATAAGATTATCCAATCTTTCATGTGTTGAAACTAATGAATAGAAAACAAGAAAGCCTGATGCTGATGTAACTTGGGGATACTTGGGCTGCCCCGATCCTTAAATAATTGGAGAAGATATTATCTAAAGAGAAAGAAGTGATATATCTTATCAGATTTTCTTACACAAATATGACTCACGCCTGAAGATTTTTTCCCCGATTATAGCAATAACAGGGCCCCACTATCACATGTATCAGCATTCATGGCAGATATAGCTCTGTGCTTACATTTTCAAGACTGGAAAGTTTATATTGACTCATAGGAGTTTAGTGAAAATGCCCACAACATGCTCTAGCTTGAAGCTGAAATTGGCTACAGGTAACATTTGTCACGAAATTGGATACTATCTAGCCTCAGCCTTAAATGGAAGAGGAAGAAGATAGTTTAGTTTAATTACCTCATTTATAATCCCATCACCTCCAACGCATATAATACCTACAGACCAGAAAAGGAACAAAGTCAATTAAACTATAGGGTAAGAATGTATTAATTTGTTATTACAAAAGCCAAAACGACATGTACCATCAGGACATGTCCTAAAATCTACACTGGCTGCAATTTTCCTAGCATGACCAGCTGATGTTGTTTTGATAACCTCAAGCTCGAATCCTGCAAGCTGCAATTAGCACGTCAATGAACCTTGCAGGCGATATATCACTACTGATATGTGAAAATAGCTGTCTAAGAAAGAGTAAAGCAACAAAACACGCCAAGCAACCCAAAAAAACACCAGTCGAGTAACACCAATAAAGAAAAGAATACTGAGAAAGTTTTATGTACAGTAATCTTTTAGCGTGAAGCCTTGAGGAAATGTTTGATTGCAATATGGCAATGTTGATGCCAAAATAATAGCAAAGGCAATCAAAAGAAATAAGTAATGCAAAGAAGTACCAGAAGCAGCTTACTTTAAACAAAGGTTCAACCGTGCCATCAAATACTTTGCTTGAACGACCTCGCCCCGCTCGAGGGTTTAAAATCACAAGCACCTTAGGCGAGCTTTTACATCTCACATATGACTCAGGAGGAAATTCGTTGAAAATCGCATCTTCATTCTGCTTCTTAGAAGCCATAGGATGAGGCAGGCATTTAACATAACATTGCTGATCTGCAAACGCATTGACCCACTGAACTGCCTCTTCCGGGGTGGTAGATATAAAGTGAAAGTCTTTTCGACTTCTCCCCTTTTTCATAATGAAGCAACACGAAGGCTTTTTTAAAGGATAGGCATGTACTGTGAAATGTCTAAGGCCAACACAGTATGAAAGCTGCAAAATAAAAACAGAAAAGCTCATCAAATGAAGAACATGGAACCAGTTTCTGGACCAAACATTAAATCCAAGATACTTACCGAAACGACATCATCTAGACGTAACATATTGGATCCCCAAACCAAAGCCTTGCTAGTGAGTTTAGCATCAACAGCATCTGCATTGGCCTTCTCTGAAGTTTGTGACTCAGAATTTTTAGCAGATTTACTTTTATCCAGTGAAAGTTTCCCCGAGAACACTTCATATCCCAATAAATCAGATTTCTCATCAGGTATATCAATCCTATGCTCATCCCCTTTAGCTGTATTGATATCGTCGTTGCTACGATTGAAGTCTCCATGCTTTACAGATTTCCCCTTGCTACTACGCTTTTCTGGAAACACCACAGGTGATGTTTGTCCACCTGACACTTGATTACAGAGTCCAAGATGACGAAGAGACCTCTGAGTATTCAATCTCAATGATTTTTTTCTCGATGGACTTTCCAAATTCTCCATATTGAAACAAATTTGGCTCTAGTCAAGGCAATGGATATCTAACAATCCAAAGATTCAAGTAACCAACTAACAGATGATCAGGCGCCCAAGTAATCATTTACTTTAATACCTCGGCCTGCAAAACAAATAAACCATCACTTAATTAATGTTGTGGAAAAACTGATTTAATAATGCCGAGAATTTTCCAAAATACCAGATAACGTGACCATATTTCAACCACATATGCCGTAAGAACAAAAATGTCAATCCAAGAAAAACAAAGGGACACTGCAAGGGGTGGTGCATCATTTTCAGTATCTATGAGACAACCGATATCATAAAACACACCCCGAGATCCCAAACTCAAAAACGTTACCAATAAATGCACGCCGAGCACGAATGGATATAGCGATGAGCTAGTTTTATTTGATATCATCCCCACCAAGATGAATAGAAAGACTCCTAAATGCCAAAGTTTACCACATAACGCAAAGTATTGAAAACCCAACCAATAAAAGGGTTCTGCAAATAAACAAATAACATTTTTTCTTATCGAAAATAGCAGCAAGAGGTTTAATTTCATGGTTGCCACGGATTCTCAACCCAAATTATCAAATCTCAGCTGAACAGAAATAACGCAATACTGAAAAATCAAAGATGAGACGAAATTTAGAAGCTAGCAACCATAAACAAATCCGAAGAACCCAGGATGAAAAAGAGACAAACCTCGGTCGAATAATTTCCGTCATAATCCGATGAAACTCGCCCAAAAAAATAGCAAAAAAGAAAAATTACAACCAAATCGGACGGATGAAACCCTTTTCCGAGGATTAAAGAACATCATCCAAGATTTATAAAGAGTCTTACCCTTCTTCAACTCTCGGAGATTGACGAGGCAAAAAGAAAAATTTTCGAGCATCGACCAAAACACTGATCGAAAAATAAATACTGATAATAACGATTCTCTCTCTTGTTCTCGCTCCAATTATCTCTTTGATTTTTCTCAAATCATCAAATCATGTATTAATGAAGCTGAATTATAAATTATTTAGGATACTATATCTATTTTTTTCCTGTAATGCAATTGCTTTGTGTTAAAGCCAATGAATTAGTAGGTTGTGAATGTGATGGCGACGTTAGCATTATTTCCACCAATAATATATTATCAAATTAACTCCTCAAGTATTTTGTATTCACTAAACTACGATTATGATTTAGCTTTTTATTTATCGGTTACCAAACATTCGACTTTTAAAAGTAGCTTTTTATATATCATACAAATTTGCAAGTAAAATAAAGAGAATTAGTTTACCAACTTTTTCTGTTTACAATGAGACCAACTACTTCATATTAACATGTGGATAAAATATAAAATAAATCGTTCTGCAAAAACAAAACGGGTCTTTACACATAAATATCCATTTGCATAAAAACTTGTAATTCAGTACCTATCAGTATATGTATGTACCTAATAGAATAAATTTTTTTGCACATAGGTACCCGATCCGCCGCATGTACGCCATATAACACATTTAGGTACCTTATAGCAACGTATTTTGGTACGTAATACGTTGAGAAAATGGTACGTCATATATAACACACTAAGGTACCATATAGAAACCGTATAGGGTACCGTATAAACGCGTGACGTGGTACGCGATACACACATAAAAAGGTACGTCAAGACTAAGAAAATTGGTACAAACAGTAAAACGGGTACCTATCTGTAAAAGTTTCTGACATATGTACTGATTTATGAAATTTTATTCAATTGGGTATTTTTCTATAAATGTCACAAAACAGAAACTGCAAAAAATGCTGTGATTTAAATATTATGTGGGGCAATATCACTTAAATCACTACCATCCTAAATTTCTATCGCATAACTCTCTAGGTGATAAAAGGACCAAAAACATAACTTACATTTCACCTAAGGACCAACTCGCCTAAAATAACAATTTTACCCTTACTTTTTTTATTTTCTTTTTTCTTTTTTCAACTATTCTAAACGTTTAAATTAAAAATTAAGAAAACAAAATAAAAGAAAAAAACAAGAACGAAGAGAGAGAGAGAGAGAAGAATAAGCAGAAGAGGAAACAAGAAGAAAGAAGAGAGAAAAAGATGACGAAGAAGAACATAAGAAGACGACAGTGAAGATGAAGCGCGATTTTCATCGGTGCGACTAGCAACGCACGAATTACTTCTTTTGGGGTTTTCATGGAAGAAGAATAAGAACAAAAGAATTCGAAAATGAAAAAAATGTGGGTTTTCACGATTCAATCTTGTGCAAGTTTTCATATACGAAAGTTATACATAGCAAATTTTATTAGACGGTTTACCATCGAAACTATTGTTATTATACTTAATTGATTAATATTTGGTACCTTCATATGATATTTCGGGCATGGTTAAATTTATATGCGTTGGGTATAAAAATTTAGTAGAGGATGTTATATGAGTTAATTTAGAATGTGGTGACATCTTTTTTTTGCCGTATTAACTGTTTAATTTTTTTTTGCTCAATTACTTGGTACATATGTTGCATATGTTAGCAATATTGTTTTGGGTTATATAATGCTTATTGGTATTCGTTTGCAGATATCTTGATTACGAGCATGTCTTTGTGTTATCTCGGTAAATGTATTATGAAATTGTCATGGCTATCATAATGTTTGCTATGCCTGTAATTTTTGGTACGATAAGAATATAAAAAAGGTATGATAATCGTGTGTATAAGGTCAACAAACACACGCTAAACGGTACGCTAAACACATTTTAAAAAATACACTATATTAATAGCAGGAAAAAAAATCCGTATACATAGAAATGTCAGATAAGCTTTTTGGTCTATGACATACAATACATCTGACAAATTACGGTATCTGAAATGTCAAGAAATTAATATTAGAATATTACAATAACTAACTATAACTTAGCATACATGTTTGTCAAGTTGAAAATTTTCAACTTACTATATCATTTTTTGCTTATAAGGTACTAAAATGATACATATAGCGTACCAAATATAACAAAGTTATAATCCTGATAAATATTACAAAATAGAATTCAAAAAACCGAATTTATCAAAATGAAAGCCTTAATCGAAACACGATAATCAAAATAAGATATGATGAAAATACAATTGCAGCACAATAAACCAAATTCGACGAAAAAAATAAACCAATGAAACTTGAGGGAAATGAGAAATTTCAACACCGATGACGTAAATGATTCCTTTGGAGTTTCTTCGTGGGAGCATTATATTGTGGGTGTTTCGATTTAAGATTCGACTTGATAGTGAAATTTTTTATTTTCATGTGGGTTTCTCTTTAGCTTTGAATTGATCGATTGTTCTTTATTTCTCTTTTGTTTTTCATTTTTAATTAAAAATCTAGGTAAATCGTAATAATATAAGTTTAAAGGGGTACATTTCCCCTATTCGTCCTTTAAGTGAAAGTAAAATTTGAGTTGGTCCTCCTTAAGCGATTTTTTTCCAGACATGGAAGTTATGTGATAACAAGTTTGCTTCATGGGGATTTAAGTGAAACTAGCCCATATTATGTTAAGATAATTTTATTATAACTATAGTTATATCTTGACTATTATGATATTATTTTGATAATAAAGCCTATCTATCTTTCTATTTTATTAAGGGAGAGAAAATCATAGAAACTATCAATTAAAAATTGGTGTGTCAATTTCAACCAATCATATTAGTACAAAAAATAAAATTATTATTAACACGTATTAGGATAGAACAAAACTGCCCACTATTTTATCTCTTGGTTTTTTGTTTATTTTAATATGGAAAATTACAATTTTTCTTTTTCATTTTTATTTTCTCTAATAAGTTTTAACTAACTAATTTTATAATGTGTTTAAAAATAGCATATAGTTAAATCTAAACTATAATTGCATATATTTAACATTTAATTCAAACTATAAATAATATTATATATGATAGCACACACATTGGGTGTGCTCATACTATCTACTCTATTATATTGAGAGAGTGCCTTAAATAACTGCCCAATTTGGTATATCATTTTTACTATATAATTTATAATTTGGTCTTTAAGTTTTGATAAATTTTAATATCTTTATAAATTATTTTTTACCTTCCTTTTAAGATTTAATTATAGTAATATATTAAATATCAACTTTTTAAATATAAGAAAATATATTTATGTATTGGGGCACACGCGTTCGAGTGTGCTTAATTTAATATACAAGAGAGAGTTTTCGAAATATAAAGTATTTCGGTGTCATCTACAATATAATACAACTCTAATCAGTATATCATCATAATCTATGATTACGATTATGGCTAATCATTATACAATCTTATTAACATCACCATATATATTAGGCTAAAATGCATATAACCCCCTCGTGGTTTCGCCAAACGCACATATAACCCGGTGGTTTTTTCTATTGTATGGTACTATCTCGTGGTTTAACTAATGTTGCATACTTTCCCTGTCCGATCAAATTTAGGCGAACGGTGAGCTAAAATATAGAATTCCCATTATGCCCTGTATATATAACCCAACCACTGCATCGTCGTCATTGTCAATCCTAATTACTTGTCACTTTGAAGCAACATCCAGTACAAAAAACATCATATGGAAACTTGTCTTTGGCCCACGAAACCCAGTAACCAAATGGGAACTTGATTTTGATGCAGAAGATGGGTACAACAAACCCATGGGATTTGATCAATGAAATCAGCGACTGCTCTCCGACCTTGGGTGCCACTTCGTGAACTCGTCCCAATTCGCGAAGACCTCTGGGAAGATTTCCTCCCGAGGAGATGCAGGGGTGATGTGTTGTACGTGACAGATCCCTGCGAGCACCACCATCGTCAGGATGCCGATTGCGACATGGTGGGTAGAGAGGAGTTTTTTGCGGGTTCACCAAGTCTCACACGAGGGAGTGGCGGTGAGGAAAGGGTGGGCTTCAAGCAGGGCGTGGCATGCCTTTACTGTGGGGCTGTCTCGACTGGGGAGGTTAAGAGGTTCGTCTTCAAAAAGATGGCTAAGGTCATGGGGTGAACGTAGTTAAGAAGGAAGAGGACCATTAGTAGTAGAGGGACACGTCCAGAAGGAAGCACTAGACGATGAGGATTTCACGATGAGGATTTCATTTTGGGTTGTTTATTCTACAACGGGCCGAGGGTTATCATTTGAAAAGAAGGTTAATAGTTGGGGTTATTCTGGTCATTTAACAGTAAATAACATGGTCCAAACTTAACCCACCTGCGGTAAGAGCGCGTGTAACCCAATTTCCGGCAAAACTGCTGCCCGGAGGGTACGGTGCAACATTAGTTAAATCACGATGGAGTACCATACAATAAAAAAAAAACCACCGTTCGGCGAAACTACGAGGGGGTTTATATGCATTTTAGCCTATATATTATCATGAAGAACTCCATACGTTTTATGCAATAATATCGATCAATAATTCAACAAAGTTTAAAAACACCTAAACTCAATTAATCCTTAATGCTTGAATGTTTTCAACCGATTTGTCTCATAAAAACCTTGTTAGGAAAAATCCAAAATGATAAAAAAAACTCATGAATGAAAAATAATATGTTATTCATTTATACGTTTTCACTTGTTGTCTCATTAAAAACCTTATTTTGGAAAACAACACGGAAAAATCACAAGCGAATGGAAAAGAGTACACCATATTTTCTTCCCTTAACGGTGATATTATACGCTGCCTTGTTGATATCATTTCAAATGTCGAAGTCTAGGTGCTACAACTATATACCAGTATTTTGAAAATTATAGGGAGAAGTGCTTTTGTAAAAAGATATGCAAGATTTTACTTGATTATGCATGTGCGTGTCGTACATCAATATCACAATTTACTCTAAATCTTGTATAATGAAAAACTTGGGTGAAATGCGCTTTGTTTTATCTCTTCACTTATTTAATTGAGCAATACATACAACATTATCTTCATATAACATCACCGAAAGTAATTTTATGATAAACCACAAGTTTGTCTTATATGTCTAATTATCAATCGCAGCCAAATACTGCTACATACAAAATTGCTAAATTTTCTGCGTGATTAGATGAAATGGGCGTTTAAATTTGTCTAACTATCTCTCCATATGTATCTATACTCATCAATTGTCAGGGCCTTTTAAAAACTGCCGTGATTTGGTGTATCAATTAGCCAATCATAATTTTTGTCAATTAATAATTATTACTTTTTTGGGAAATTTCACTAAACAAGAAAGACAGGAGGTACAAAAAACGTTCATGATGTCGCACATGACGTAAAACAAGCGGTAACATTCTACCGGCCAGACAACACAAACAAACCAAGCAACCCAAACATCCTACAAAAATCCCTACAAGACCAAAGCCAAAAGAAAAAAGGCAGTCGATACAAAGACTAGGGTAGGATGTCGAACCACTTCAATCATCAGGTTTCTGGCACCAGGTATTGTGCCAGCAGGGCTACTAGGGAATGTGCCATAAACGACGCAGGGCGCACAGGTGAAGGCTGTATATCGGGGATATAGTCTTCAGGCGGAGATGAAGTATAGCAATGATCTCATAATTAATAATTATTGAAAAACACTTAAGTTAATAACCACCCACTATCTATTATTAGTATAACCACTCACTATCTATTATTAGTAAAATAATAACAAAATATATTTTTAATACATATTAAATTTAAAACTAATTTTAATTTTTAATGAATTGATTAAATATAGGAACACAGTTTTTACATAAAAATAATTGTAACATATTCTTCTATACTCTTATATAATTGATCTAGGGTGGCTATAAACTGCCAAATTTGGTCTGTCAGCTTATTTACAATTTAGTCCTTCTATTTGTAATTTAATTAATTGAATACTTTTCATATAACTTCTACTTTTTCTATTTATTGTACTTATACCTCTATACATTATTTTTCTACTTTATATCTAAAAATTATGTTTCATCTTAAACACTAAAATTAATAATCTCAAAATTATAAATAATATTAAATAAATTATATTTTAAGCACACACATCAAAATGTACTAGTATAGATAACGAGTTTGCATCGAGGATTACGTGGATCAGTCATCAGACTTAAAGCCAACTTATGCATGCATGCCCACTTTAAATTATTTTCGATTCATTAGATTACAATAGTCTGCTGACAACAGTTTTTTCAATGTTTTCAATGGTCTCTCATCAACATTCGTCGAGCTTGAAAGATGATTCTGGGAAGGGTTCTTTCGATTTGGGGATTTTTACATTTTTTTTGGTTTTTTTTTTTTTTATATTTAAGTTATCGTTAGGTCTCTGTCTTCTTAAGAAGATTGCGGTATTGCTCGCTGAGTCCTCCAAACCCTTCCGTGGGAGCCGTTGATCCTAATTGCTACCAGATTTTCAACTCTGATCAGATGGTTGTCAATGCTTTATGTTATTATGGAGATGTATGTTGGTTTCACAACTCTCATCACACAGCATTCGGATCTCAAAATCACCACCACCATAATCCCCCAATAGAACAAACAAACACACACTGAAAAAAAAAAAAACAATCATCTAAAAACTCGAAGGCTGTGATTGGTGCAGCTAAACCCTCCATCGACCATGAGGTTCGTCCCGCTGACGTACCTCGCCTCGTCGCTCGCCAGGAAAAGTACAGCGTTCGCCACGTCGTCCGTCCTCAGCTCCACGCCCTGCAGATTCGCGTTCCTCCCGACGAACTCCCGAAATCCCGCAAGCGCGTCCTCCGTGCGCTCCTCCTCGGGAAGGTGCGCCACCGCCAGCGGCGTCGCCACTGCGTACGGCGACACGCAGTTCGCGCGCACGCCGTGCCGCCCCAGCTCGGCCGCAACGCTCTTCGTAAGCCCCCACAGAGCGTGCTTCGACGCCGTGTACGCGTGCGGCCCGAGCCCGCCCAGCGAGCCCGCCACGCTGCACACCGACACGATGGAACCCCGTCGGGCCGGGATCATGGCCCGGGCGGCGTGCTTCATCCCGAGGAAAGCTCCCTTCACGTTCACGTCGAAGATTTTGTCGAAGAGGGACGCCTCGAACTCCCTAATGTCGGGCCGGGGCGGGCCCGAGAGGCCCGCGTTATTGACGAGGACGTCGAGGGATCCGTAGCGGGCCACGGCGAGGTCGACCGCGCTTTTCACGTCGTCCTCGACGGTCACGTCGCAGTGGTGGTACGAGGCGGAGTTTAGGGATTCGACGAGGCGTTGTCCGAGGTCGTCCTGGATGTCCGCGACGACGACCTTTGCGCCGTGTCGGTGGAAGAGACGGACGATGCTCTCTCCGATGCCGCTCGCTCCGCCCGTCACGAGGGCCACTCGGCCTAGCAGTCTGATCGATATGAAAAAGGTTGGTTAGAAACATGGTACCTAAGAGCTTTATTTTGGGGACATGGAGCAAGTATTCCCACTCAATCGGCCATGGACTTGCGTCGCAAATTCTGATTAGACAAATAGTTGCGGAAAAGAAAGAAAAAAGAAAAACTTAATCTAAGTTAAAAGATAAAATCATGAAAATTACATCTCCTCACCAACTAACAGGGAAAAGGAGAAAAAAAAAAAAACTAATGAAAATCATTTTATCACTAGTTTTCTTTCCTTGCCATTTCAATGATCCAGACACACCAAAATGTAGAAATAAAAAAATTAATACATCGGACATCCAACTCCTCCATAGAACCTACTCATAGCTCACTCAAGACTAGAGCAGAAGGCGAATCTTGTTACAAAGGCCGTGCTTTGTATGATTAAACCATAAACAAATCACTTAAAGCCTCTCCCTAACAAACACATACACACAAGTGGTAAAGAAGGACGATATATATCCCCCCAATCAAGATCCCAAAACGCATGGATCAATTGGTGGATATGTGATTAACGATTTCAGATCAACGGCTACTTTGAGCTTGATTTAAAAAGTTTATTCTTTCTCTTACCTCTGAGCTTGAAGAGGTGGGCTCGTTGAAATATCAACTGAGGCTTTTGTTTGTTCCATGGCAGACAAGGAATCGGCGCCTAACTTAACACGGACAAGCAGATGTTTTATTGCCGATCTCATACACTAAGTAGAGTGAGTGCTTCTCTGTTGTCGGGTCGCAATCAACTCTTTATTAATTTATTACCATCATAATTCATAGATAGGACCATAGAAATTTAGATGGAAAAAATATAAAGAAGAATCAATTCTTTTTAAAGTTATATATACTTAAAAAGGTGAAAACAACAATCACGGCTTTTTCCATTAAACTATGACTTTTCACATTATTCTTTTTCCAATTTTATTTTATATTTTGCTATTTACAATATTTGTAACTTATAAGGGATTGTCAACGATGCATGACTCAGCGAAAGAATCTATGACTTTTTTTTTATTTTTTTTTATTTTTTGTTCTATTTGGAAGTTCCAAAGTCGATACACGAAATAACGTAGAAAATTATTGTTGCAATGTGGTGTCAGCATAACGAGGGCACGTGGGGAGGCAAGCGTTGCAACTACTCACGCTAGTACTTACTCCAAGGACGTTTAAACAAACAATCAACGGTAGTAAAGTTATGAATCTATGATGAAATAATAACATTTTCATTTTTATTATTAGTTTTATGTCCGTGCACTTCACGGTGTAAAATATGTGTTACTAATATAATATTCTTGTATAACAATAATAATATAAGTGAAATGGTTTAACTTGAAAATAAAGTGTTCCCACTTTGTTAGTGTGCGATTATTCCATTATTATTTTTATTTGTTTAATATAATGAAATGGACACGTTGTTAAAAGAAGTAATAGGCATGCACATTCTTGGGCCAAAACCAATTCTATGTGGGCTTTTATATTTATTACTGAGCCCATTTTAGAATTAGCCCAATTCTAGCAGCTTCTAATAAAGCCTCTCATGAAGTCTTAGAGAGTGCATACTTGAGCGAGCAACAATTAATCATTTTCTTCTGTGACGCCATCTTCCTTGCGAAGAAGCTAGCTTTTCTCCTATTCTGCAATTCGATCTAGCCACTTAGAATCTCAACAAGATCTTGAAGCATTATCTCAATACCTCATCGCAGATACATATTCTTCTATAGAATGGACTCTCAAGTTTATTGTTGTGGTCACTCTGTTCTGTCTACGTATTTCTTAATCTGTAAAATTGTTGATCGTCAATAAAGAATTTAAATTGTTGGCCGTGGATGTAGGATTCCTCCAAAGAATCCGAACCACGTAAATAATCTGTGTTTAATTTTCTTCTTTCTTGTTATTTGAAGATTGATTTCAATTTTTAAGACACGTGTCGCAAGCATAAGGAAATTACATTTTTTTGTATATATAAGATTTCATTTTTTTTTATCGAAGAAGATAATTTCAATCAAAATTCAACATATATCGGTCGTGAATGCCTCTTGAAAAATAAAACAACTTTTAGGATGCATTTTTAGATTTTGGAACCTTACACGGTTGTAAGAGCATCTCCAACCGATAAACTCAATAACAAACTCAAACTCATTCTCAAACTCAAAACACACTAATTCTTTTTCAACGGTTAAACTCATTCTCAAACTCATATGACTGCTTTCAAAATATTCACTTCTACAACAATTTTACAACTAATACTGCCACATATTTTATGCCTTAAAAACATTAATATTATATTATAAAATAAACAAAAAAATTATTGCTAGTATATTTTATAATTTTAAAACTTTCTAATTACAATTACTTTTATATATTTTAATTTTTTTAACTAAGGATGATTTAATTATTAAACAAATAAAAGGACTTTAAATGCAATTATTATAAAACTCATGCTTTCACACGTTTCTATGACTTTATTGGAGGAGAGAGAAAGTATAAACCCACGTTGAGATTGATTTTTTAATAGGGTTGAAGTGATTTTAGGATATTTTTTGGGTTTGCCAGTTCTATTAGAGATTTTTTTAAGTGTAGTTGAACTATTCTTATGTATTTGGATATTTTTTAATTAGATATTGTTTGAATTTTTTAACTTGCTTATGTTTATTATTACGGGAGCACTTATCTGGATGTCGATATTATTACTCATAAATTTTTTTTCAAAAGAAGACACTGAAGATGAAACTAACGAAAACGTTAAGAAAAGTAGATATAAGTTTCTTTTAATATTTTGTTGTGTCTTTTTATTGTCAAATGCTTTTGTATTTTACAGTAATATGAAGAACTTGGCGAGCCTCGAATTTGTTGCACTTGATATCAATGGTAAGAACTATTTATCTTGGGCACTAGATGCCGAAGCTCACCTGAAAGCCAAAGGTTTAGGTGACACCATTATCGTTGCGAATACTGCAACAATCAGTGTACATGCGCATCCGATGCCAATGGCACAACAATATCCACCACTGCTAGGATAAGGCAAAAGCCGTGATATTTCTTCGCCACCACATTCATGAAAGTCTGAAAACTGAATACTTAAACGAAAAAGATCCGACTGAGTTGTAGAAAAGTTTGAAAGAACGATACGACCACCTGACAGCTGTTATCCTACCAAGGGCAATACGAGTGGATAAATTTACGACTACAAGATTTTAAATCGGTGAATGAATATAATTCGCGGTTTATAGAATTACTTGTACATTGAAATTATGTGGAGAAGCAATCACCAATGATGATAAGCTCGAAAAACATTCACCACTTTCCATCCATCGAATGTAGAGTTACAGCAACATTATCGTGAAAGACAATTTAAAAGGTAGGGCTGAAAAGACCGGAGCCCATGGGCTTTATTTTAATGAGCCAAATATGATCGGGCCTATTGGCCTGGCACATCAGGCCCGCAGGCCAAATTTAGCCCATTGTATTTTTAATTGTTTCTTCTATTCTCTATATATAATATTTATAAAATTCAATTTGATAAGTAAAGAATAATATTTGTTGATGATTTATAGGATATAAGATTTTTTATAATGATAATTGCGTATAGTATAAATATATTTATTTTCGAAAAAATAAATGATTTTTAAATAAAAAATAATAAAAATATTAAAACTATAGGCCCGTTAGCCCGACGGGCTGGCCCGGCCCATCACACAAGGGCTTGGGCCTAAGAATCTTAAGCTCGCAGAATTTCGGGTCAGCCGACCCGGCATGCTAATAGTCGGGCAGCCTGCTCAATCCGAGCCGGGCGGGCTGGCCCGCCCGAACTTTCAGTTCAATTATAAGGTATTCAGAACTAGTATTTGTTTTATTGTTGGCTGAATAAAACATTGAATTGATGATGAAAATCATGAATCCCGACCGCCAGTGCGGCTACGCTCCCAAAAGTGAATACGATCAGAGGAAATACTAACAATAGTAATAGAGGTAGTGGTCTTGGCGTAGACGTGGTGGATATTGCGGCCGCGGATACTACGGTGGTGGTTCTCCGTCCGTGGTGGTTATCATAACTCGTGGCGGTCATAAAAAAAATTCCCCAGAAGAGAGGCACACCGAACATAAGAATAATGATGAGCAATGCTATCGTTGCGGTGGTTTGGGCCATTGGTCTCGAACTTGTCGCACGCCCAAACATCTTGTTGAATTATATCAAAAGGACAAAGAAAAGAATGAAACGAATCTTGTTCAGGGTGAACTCGTCTACTTATGGTGTCAATGATGAAAGTACTCATTTCGAGGCCGCAGATTTCCAATAAGTGTGATGTGATTTCCTTTACGTGTTATTAATTATGTGTGTTATATACGTATCGTTGTTTTAGTTATGCGTGTTTTATATGTATCGTTGTGTTAAATCATTTGTATGTTTGTGTGCTTTGTTATCAATAATAATGGTTATTATGTGCTTGTTATTAAGGATATTCATGCAATGGAAACGAGCATGTGCAATGGAGAATTATGTCCTGTAGATTGCGCAATGACTACGATTCTGAGAAATAAGTTGATCATCTTGAAATGAAAGGAGAAATTGTTACTACTATCATGTAGTACAAATATAATTGAAGGCTCTGGAAGAGATAGCGTTTTATTCCCCAAAGGAACAATGCTGATTATTGAAAATGCCTTATATTCTCCCAAAGATATTCATTAAGCTTTAAAGCTATTAGAAATAACGAATATCATGTTGAGACAGCAGAAAAATGAGACGTTGAATATTTGCACATGACAAAGGCAATTTCGAATGATAAAAGAATCGAAGAAATATTACCTTCATTTAACTCTGGGTTATATTATACATATCTCAGAACAATGGAATCATATGCTATTGTAAACCAGAAATTTGCTGATGCTTGCTCCAAAGGGGTGTTAATTATTTGGTCATCACCAATGAAAGTAAAGAATGAATCTATTGTATTTTTAGAGCGTATACATGATGATATTTGTGGGTCGATATATCCATCATGTGGACCATTTAAATATTTTATGGTATTAGTTGATGCATCAAGTAGATGGTCCCATGTATGTTTATTACGATGAACATGGCGTTTGGGGGATTGCTTGCTCAGTTGATTCGATTAAGAGCACATCCAGAATCCGCTTTGATAATGCTGGTGAATTTACTTTCAAGGCATAATGATTATTTATTGTATGCCTATCGCTATTGATGTTGAGCATCATGTGCCACATGTTCATACGAAAAATTATCTTGCAGAATCGTTGATTAAACACCTGCAATTAATTGCAAGGCCATTATTGATGAAGTCGAACCTTCATCGTCTTGTTAAGGACATGCTATATTGCATGCAATGCACTAATTCGCATCAGGCCAACAAGTTATCACGATATCTCCCGTTTCAAATGGTTTGTGGTCAGGAACAAGATATTTCCATCTAAGAATTTTTTGATGTGCGGTATATGTTCCAATTGCGCCACCACAACGCCCAAAGATGGGACCTCAAAGGAGATTGGGAAAATATATTGGATTTGAATCTCCATCGACTATAAGATATTTAGAACCCTCAACCGGAGTGGTTTATCGATAATTATTCCAACAAATATATGTCGGATTTGAATCTATATCGATTATAAGTTATTTAGAACCCTTCACCGGAGATTTATTCACGGCCAGATTTGCGGACTGTCACTTCGATAAACAAATTTTCCGATATTAGGGGAGAAATGAAACAGCTGGAAAGAAATATTAGTCGGAATGAATTATCGCTAAACCATTATGGTCCTCGAACGAAAGAATGTGAACTAGAAGTTCAAAAGGTAATTCATTACAAAGCTTGGCGAACTAATTGCCAGACAGTTTACTGACCCAAAGAGAGTGACTAAGTCACATATTTCAGCTGTTAATGCTCCTGCTAAAGTTGATGTTCCAAAGATAAAAATCCTCGAAAAAGAAAATGAGCAAATAATAAGAATGGTCAAACGAGGATTTACCGACTAGAGGAGAGTCAATGTGCATAAATAATAATGAGAATGAAACTAAGGTACCTGAACATATTGAATAATAAAGAGATCACGATCAACTACGCCCAAAATGGAATTAGATGAACCGAGATGAAGTAAATGTTGACGATAAATTCTCATTGACGTATAGCTGCATGAAATTAATGAGATTAATGAGAATGAGGATCATGAACCAAGTCTGTAACAGAATGCAGACAAAGAAATGATTGGCCAAAATGGAAAGATGCAGGTAGAATTAAAATCACTTGTGAAGCGAAAAGTTTCGGACCTGTAGTGCGCAACTGCGCATACCAGAAAATGTAAAGCCGGTTGGATATAAATGAGTTTTCATGATAAAGAGAAATGAAAATGCCGAAATTGTGTGATATAACGCACGGTTTGTCGCAAAAGGTTTCTCGCGGAGACCTGATATTGATTATGAGGAGACGTATTCTCCTGTGGTGGACGCAACAACTTTTTATTATATAATTAGTCTGGTAGTATGTGAAGGACGATATGCGTCTAATGGATGTTAACACTGCTTATCTATATGGTTCACTTGGCATAGACATTTTCATGAAGCTTCCAGAAGGATTTCGCCTGCTTGAAAATCCAGCGCCGCGAGATGAGTACTCAATTAAACTAAATAAATCACTTTTGGGTTAAAGCAATCGAGGCGTATGTGGTATAATCGCATAAATGAATATTTATTGCAAGAGAGATATAAAAATGATCAAATTTGCCCCTGTATATTTATGAGAAGATGTGAAAATTAATTTGTTATCATTGCATATATGTTAATCATATCAATATAACTGAAACTCCTGAAGAGTTATCGAAGGTTGTTGGTTGCTTAAAAAGAGAGTTCGAAATGAAAGATCTCGGTAAAACGAAATTTTGTCACGGACTGCAAATTGAATATTTAAAGAATGAGATATTTGTACATCAGGAAACTTATACGAAAAAGGTACTCCGATGATTGTCGATCTTTAGAGGTAAATAAAGAACCGTTTAGACAATGCACATATAATGAAGAAGTGCATGGTCCCGAAGTACCATATCTCAGTCCTATCGGAGCACTAATGTATCTTACGAGTCTCAGGCGACCAGATAAATCATTCGGTGTTAATCTATTGGTGAGATATAGTTTGTCACCGACTCAAAGACATTGGAATGAAGTTAAACGAATTTTTCGATACCTTCGAGGATCAACTGATATGGGATTGTTCTATTCTAATGAGATGAAAGAAGATTTAATTGGGTATGCAGATGCTGGATATCTGTCCGGACCACATATGCTCGATCGCAAACTAGTTATTTATATACTACGGTGGAACTACCATTTCATGGCGATCAATTAAACAAAGTTTAACGGCTACTTCATCTAATCACGGAAATTCTAGCCATTCATGAAGCTAGTGGAGAATGGGTTTGGTTGCGATCGATTATTCAACATATACAACAAACTTGCGGGTTATTATAGAAAATCTACTTCTGGCGACCTTATATGAAGATAATATGGCACGTGTCGCCCAATTAAAGGAGGGATATATCAAAAGTGATAGAACAAAACATATTTTACCGAAATTTTTCTTTACACACGACCTTAATTTTGGTACGTCAAACTATTTAATAGTGGTGCAGTATATATCCACAATAAGATACATATTGATTGTTCAATGTTACAATCTTTGGTTGTTCAGTGGTAAGATATATACGCTATATTTGGTACAAGTTATTAGGATGAACTTTTTTCTTCGCCGTCCGAATTAGTTTTCATGGAATATGTTACTACACACACACATATATATATATATACATATGTTTGGCTTATTATCAAATTTGATGGTTAAACCTCTCAAAGCATGATTTTGTATTTCAAATATCAAGTTTCGGAATTTAAGAACATCTTTAAAATTAAAGTATTTAAATAAATCCACGACTTTGACGATTAATGCACTAAATATATTACAAAATGAAACTTATTATTTATACAAAAGTGTTTGCATCGACACTAATGTAAAATGCGACCAAAAAATGCTAACTCTAATAAATTGTACCAATATAGAATGTACAATGTACTATAGAGCAGTATGTGACTGTACCTTACATTGTTAGGTCATAACTAATGATCGATCCACATAAAGTCTAAAATTACAATTTCAGATAGTTAACAATAAATGTGAATCTCTTAAAAAAAATCCCCAAATAAGTTGAACATTTTCAAGTTAACAATCATATTATATTCTACTAAGTTATTCTAACATTCTTCATCCTCTTTCAATGAAACTTGATTTTTGTAATATAAAACTATGATTTTATGTGTTACTCGTTAGATATTATATAAAGTGAAACTTATAACTTATATACATATAGAAATATGGTTTCTCAAAGAACAAAAATTGATTTGCCATGAAAACAATTTACAATAATAGGTTGTACCAATTATATTGTGTATAATGTATGATTGAGCAGTTTGTAAATGTACCTTATTGTGTATATGTGTTGTACCTCAATTAAGTTTTTTACTGTACCAAGATTAAGAAAAACAAGAGCCGACATTATATAGTTTCTGACAAAGCATTTTGTTCTAGATTTTGTTACTACTAACATATCATATACATTCTTTTGACAGATTTCTGTCAGATATCAAATTAGTTCTGACATGTCAGGTTGTGTTCCGAACAAGAGCTTTAAGTTCTTTTCATCTCTTTTTTTACGGATATTAATATAGCGTATCAGTTTAATGCGTTGAACGTTTCATCCACCAAATATAACATATCCACGCAATCTACACACATAAACGACATAATGGCCGTATCCAATCAGCTGTGAAATCTTGCATTGCTTTGAACAACCTTCAGGTTTCTAAAATGCATAGAAAGTTTATCCTGTCAAATCCCAAAAGAGAGGGAAACACTAATTGAACTTATGTTGATGGTGTGATCATCCCCTCATTTTCATTCTTCTGCAATTCTAAATTTTAATACATAAAAGCATTAATAAAAACTTCTCATTCTCCTTCACCTTCTCCTTGTTCTCATCCTTCTCCTTCTCCTTCTCTTGCTGCTAGGAGTGGGCGTTCGGGTTTTACCCGAATCCGATCGGGTTCGCATAGTTTGGGTCGGGTAGTTGGTTATTTGTCGGGTATCGGATTACCCGACACCCGGTCGCGTCGGGTATCGGGTTATTCGAGTACCCGATATATTTTTTTAAAAATATTTTAGTTTTAATTATAAGCATTAAAACATATAATTACATATTTAGATGTAATATCAAACTTCAGTGATGTTCCAGTTTAAACAAATTTCAATTAATTTCTTATTTTAATTGTATAATTGGCAAGTGATATATTATTATCAACATAAATCATTATAAAAATTATAAAATATATTCTCAAAATTTTATTAATAAACATATAAAATATGTATCTATTATATTTACTCAAAATAAAATATCCAAATATTATAAGTGAGATTTAATATAATATTTTGATATGTACCAATATTTTAGTCATATTTCCAATTAAAAATCGAGTATCCGACGTCGGATACCCGAATCCGATATATACCCGACAAATACCCGACAAGCGGGTACCCGCCGTGGATCGGGTCGTGTTCGGGTAGTGAAAATCTTAACCCGAACCCGAACTACCTAACCCGATGCCCACCCCTACTTGCTGCTTCTTCTCCTCCTCCTCCATCCCCTCTCGTTTCTGGTTTTGATTATTTTCTTTTCTTCTTATGTTTCTTTTATTTAAAATTCTTAATGTTTAAGTTGATAAAGAAAAGAAAAAATAAAATAAAATCATAGTGGTAAATCGACTTTTTAAGAGAAATGGTCCTTTAAGTGAAAGTGTAGTTCCAAATGGTCCTATAACTGATATATTCTTACACGGTGAGTTATGTTATAGATATTTATAGTGTTAGGAATTTAAGTGAAATTATCCCTTAAATTTTAAATATTTTATATTTTTGTAAAAAAAAAATCTATTTTTTATTTAACATTATGAAAAATATAAATAAATAATATACTAATTGTAAACTAAAATTTAATATTAATTTTGCCAATTAAAATATAAAGTTTATGAATTCGAGCAAAAATTCCCTGTAGCAATTGAATTTTTGTGAGAAATAAACTGTAGTTTTATTTTGTGGGTTGGAGATTCTATAAGATGCGGAATATAATATGGCGTGGCTCTTGTTACTTAAATGATAAGCCATGACATAGCTGCTGCCCTGCCCTTGATGGACATCCATCATGCATTGTTCTTCTTTGCATCAAATCCATAATTGGATCTCATCTTACATTCACTTTGCAGGCTTTAGATGCCAGCGAACTTAAAAGAGTAAATGTTGCACAGCAAAAACCGAGGCGTAGCAGCAGCAGCACTAGCTCGTTCTAGTTCAGACAAAAAAAAAAAAAAATATCTATGTCTTCTTATAATCATCTTCAAAATCTTAATTTTACGAAAAAACGAACGTATCATCATTTTGGATGTATAAACCGATGCTTAGCCTCATCGACTGACCCCAATCCTAATAGGGTGGTCGAAGAACTAACTTGACAACGATGCAACGTAGAAGAAGAGTTTCCACAACGTACCATTATCCTAAAGCGTTCAGTGGAATAGGATGTGATTTTTCTTACCACGAAAGAAAAAAAAAAAAAGAGAAATAAATTATGGGCAATGTTTTACCTCGTCATCCAAATCAACCTCTAGATCATCATCCAAAGGCTTGTTTCTTCCAATAATTTCTGCCACCCGCTCAAGATTTTCGGGTGCCAATTTCCCAATTGATATGCGAAGGCTTTGCCTCTCATCACTGGTCATTGGCCTGACAGAAGATTAAGTATATGTTAAACAAGCTTTTCAAAATAACGATATCACGGCGTAAACACAGCCCAAAATTCCTAATTTAAAACTTAGGGGTTACCCCAGTCAATTGTTACATACATGACAGACACCTGTAAGCTTACTGTGAGAAGAAACTGTATCTAGAAAGAAAAGCTGACCAGAAGCCAAAGCCTTGTTCAACATTCATGAATTAGTTGCAAAAATCCAAAAACTAAACACTACCCAAACACATTACACAAGAGAGACCTGCTAGCGGCCATTACAGCATCCAAGAGATCTTCCAGCTTCGACTCCATGTGCTGTAACTATAAGTAAATTTGGGATTGCATGGAAGCCCATTGTCAAGTAATAATATTATATTATCCATCAATGTAGTCGTGTAGTCAATTATGTCGAGTACCGTGGCAAAAAGTTCACCCCCATGCTTCTGCATCAGCTCCTCAACCTTGTTCCTATCGTTCTCCAAGATCAATTTCAAGTCGTCATCTATCTGACATAGAAAGAAAAGAAAAGGATTATTCTGCGAGTTTCAATTCATCTATAGTCGGACAATCTAGGTGACTGAAACTAAGTAAATCTACGTTGGCAAGCATCACATCGCAAGGCGACTGCAACTAAACTAATATCGTATATATAAAAACGGGGACATTTCTCTACGCCAATTGCATTGCGAGTCCAAAACTTAACATAGAACAACGGTCTAGCAGCCACAAATTAATCACACAAAATACTTTCACAACCTTACTTCCATCAGGAGCAACCTTCAGCTCAGCATTACTAGATTCACTATGGTGGGTGCCGTCCTTCGAAACATCATTGTTGTGTGTTTCTCTTCCAATATCCTCTGTTTCAGTTGACACTTTCCGCTTTTTGCTACGATGCTTCAGATGATCAGATTTCGATGAGGCATTTGAAACTGCTGGACTTTCTTTATGTCTCAACAGTGTTCGTATTCGATTAACAGAATTAACAGGGTCCGTCATCTACAAGAAAAGACCATTATAAATCTCTCTCTCTCTCTCTCTCTCTCTACATATATATATATATATATATATATATTTATGGTGCCTTATATAACATTTTACGTATCAATGAAATATATCGCGTCAATATCCCACATCAGCATCCAAAATGTCGATTTGACACCTATAAGGTGTTAATTAATACGACATAACATTAGATGTCGATGTAGGATGTTGGAATGGCACGAATCGGTGCCACATCAACAGGTACCCATATAAGGTGAGCATCATAAAATTCATATATATATATATATATATATATATATATATATATATATACCCGAATAACCTCATACAGGCACAGTGACACACAAAACAGAACAAAAAAAAAAAAAAAACAGAATGGACAGAGGATGCAACAAAAAACATTATACTAATCAGCATCATGCAACTTCCAGCCGATGAATCAAATATGGGACACCCAAAAGCTTCATAAACATAATTTACAGTGGCAAAGAATGTGCAAGTGACTTTCATTACTAGAATATGCATCTAGCTAGGAGATTTAACAATTACCTCATCGACTTCCTTAGAAAGAACAAATACACTTTGCTGAAGCAGTGCTTTAAACCTTTCCTTTCTGAATTCTGAAAGCAGAGATCCTATTGCATTTGAATATAGTGAGGCAGGTCCACTAATTCCATCACTTTGTTCAGTTTTGGAACTCTTGTCTCCTTCTGTTTCACAGAGGCTTTCCGCATTTGGACGAGCAAATGGGAAAAGTGCTTCATCTTGAGAGAGTAATTCTGCCACCTCTTTAGCATAGAGACCAAAAAAGTCTGGTCCTACTCTATTTTCCCAAAAAGCAGTCTGATCTGAAGAATTCTCTGGCATAACAAACGCTTGTTGGCAGCACAAGAAAACAGAGACGGAATCAGAGGGGGGTCACAGGAGGCGATCGACCCCCCGGCGGCGGGCGCTGTAAGGGTGGTGGTTGATGGTTGATCGCGTACACATTGATCTTTTTTTAGAAGATTCTGTGTGGAGGAAGAAGATTACTATAAGAAAAGAACCCTAAGTTTAGGGGTGGGATCGGGTGGTGGGGTATATCGGGTTTCGGGTTTTTCGGGTCGGGTAACCGAAAAAATGGACCGACCCGATCGATGTTCGGTACCCGACACGAGTCGGGTCGGGTTTTCCGATTTTTTTTTTACAATGAAATGCTTATATTCAACTATCAAAGATATTAAAATTCGAAATATAAGTGGCAAATAACACCCAAAATCTGCCACCCAAGAATCTAGACGTGTATAAAATGATAATACATACTCAAAAACCTAAAAATTTAAAAAACAATCAACAAAATTTCGAAAATAGAAAATTAGGGTTTATAGAATTTAGACCTTTTGGACGAATTGTGGCGGACGGTTGGCGGCTGATGATGCTGAGGTCGGATGGTTGACGGCGGCCGGTGCGTGGTGAGCGAGTCGGCGGCCGGTGGGTGGTGACCGGTGAGGGTCTGCTTCGTGCGTCGCTCACGTCTGTTTGTTTACTATTCTTCTTTTTTTTGGTCTAATGGGCTGGTTTTCCTTTGGGCCAAATTTAATTTCTCTTTCCAAACTAGTGTATTATGAAAAGGCACCACAATTCACAAATTGGACTGGGCTGGTACCATGGTTACTATTATCAATGTTTATTGGGCTTTAATCAGCCCATTTCAGGACTCGTTTCTTTCCAGGCCCATTACCAACAATTGGGCCCATCAGTCCATACGAGCTTCGAAGTCACCCTCCGGCGAAGGTAGAAACTCTGTTCCTTGATGAGCTTTGTCGATTGTTGTAGCTGTCTGTTTTCTAATCAATCTCGGCTTCTTGGTAAGAAGGGATTCAATTAAGCGAATTTCGCACTAGCGTCTTTCTCCATGGAGTTTGTAAGTTTTCTGCCTCTCTTTTCATGTATATGGTGAATTTAACAGTTTTGTTCGATTCCTGCAAATGCAAATTGTTTGACGTCTGGTGTGTAAGATATTCTGTGTTTTCGTTTGTATCTCGGAAACATTCGGTATATGCAGACATGCTTGAGCGAAGGCAAAGGTTATTATTTCCCGCCATGCCACATTGCAGACATTTCGGGTTTCAGGATTTTATTCGAGTGCCCAATGGATCTCTCATCTCTTACAATCTTTTCCCCCGTCCTCATCAAATCGAAAGCGTGTTCTTGCCCAAAAGGCGAAAGGTCGAAAGTCGAAGAGCCTATCGATGCAAGCTCTTTGATTCGTGCGGAACCATATTATAAAACCGTGGGGAACTTGCTATTGTGGGATGTCTCTTCTATCGATGTTGTGCTGATATCTAGTCCTATGGGTATGTTGGGATTGCCATTTCTCACTCGGAGCAAAGATTTTTCAGGCAAGGTATAAAAAAAAACTATGATTTTGTTGATGGCTGTGGTTGCTGTTATAACTACTATCATTGCTTGATTGATACAACATTGTTTAGGTGTATGCAACTGAGGCTACAGCTAGAATTGGCCAACTATTGATGGAGGATTTAGTCACCATGCATAAGGAGCTTAGGCATTTTTATGGAACTGATGAATCCTATGCACCTCACTGGTTGAAATGGCAAGAGCTTGAATCGCTTCCTTTGGAATTGAAGCAGATAGTTTTTGGCCATGATGGGACGGAGTTCGGTGGCTGGATGCCTTTGTATAGGTAATAAATTTGTCATAGCAGATTTCCTTCCCAAACTTTAATCTATTTGCATTTATTACAAAAAAAGTTCTAAATTTATCGACATTCTTGTTATTTGTCCTCTAGCATAATTCCTGCTAAGTGAAGATCGTCATGGATGGCTTAAAAGTTATTTGAAAGCTGTGTCGTTGTACATCTATTTGATTGTAGATGCTTAATTTCTCTTTGAATAATTGTTCGTGAGGCTTCAGGCCTCTCTTGTTGGGGTCTACGAAATGAATATCTTTTCTAAAATCTTATTGTAAGAGGTTTAACATTTTATATTTATGTCCGAAACGTATGCCTTTCTTTATTTCAACTTCTTCAAACGACATATAATATGTTTCTGGTTAAGATGTGTAACTGGAGATAGTCCTCAGTGCAGCTGATGTGAAGGCATGTATGCAAAAAGTTGTGCCTTTGAAGTATGGTGAAGGATATATCTACAATGGCATATTAATGGTGAAAGCATTTAGTTCTGGTTTAGAGATTGGCTCGTGCAATTGGTTCATCAATGGTCCGAGGGGCAGCGTTTCCTATGTCTCTAGTTCGATTCTAACATCTCCAACAGCAATGAGCTACAATTACATGGCTCTTCAGAGAAGTGACGTCGTTTTATATTCAGATATTCCTTTTCTGAGGTACATGTTAAACATTCTTAAATATTTCTTATCTGAAGGAATTTATTATATTATTTTTTCATTGTTTTATCATTCGAAACTGATTTTAGATGTTACACCCAGTTGTGAAATTGATGATAACAATAATTCAGACGTAAGTGAATTGTTCGTCGATTCCAATGATAACTTGGAGGAGATGGAGAAGTTAGATTATATATGCTCGTGTTCATTGGACTGTTTAAAAGCTGGGGGTTCAGTTTTAATTCCTATTGGACGAGTCGGAATCATTCTACAGCTGCTCGAACGGTTTGCTCAATCATCTGAGAGTATGAAGGTAGTGTGATAACAATGCGTATAATATTTATTGTGTAATGAGCTAAAATAATAGCTCACAAATCTGATAGCATTTTTCTTTTCTTCTCATTTTTATGTAGGCCCCGATATTTTTCATTTCATCCGTTGCTGAAGAACTGATTGCATATACAAATATCATCCCAGAATGGTTGTGTGAGCAGAGACAGGATCGAGTAAGTTGAACTCAATGTCAACATAAACAAACTTCCATAACATTGATTCTTACAGTATTTTTGGTTTTTTTTTTTGGGAAACTTCTTCAGTTATACTCTGGGCAGCCGTTATTCTCTCATGCGGAGATGTTAAACAATAACACACTTCATCTTTTTCCCGCCATTCATTCGATCGAACTACTGTAATACTTACACACATTTGCTCTCACTTACATTAATTCAAGTAAAAATAGAAATACTTTACTCTGTAGTTGTTCCCTTTATGTAGAAAAAATTGGAAGGAGCCATGTGTAGTATTCTGTCCACACTGGACTCTTCGATTTGGACCTGTAACACATTTGCTTCGACGGTGGCGTAATGATCCAAACTCACTTTTAGTAATGGAGGTATGTGTACTCTGTATATAATGTCTCATTTGAGTTCCTAGACTATTAGTAGCATTAAATGGGACAAAATGTTCTTCGTTATCTTCGATGTATTAAGATTTCTCCATTCATGGGTAAATAACAGGAAAGCATGGATGCAAATTTGGCTCTATTACCATTCAAGCCAATGGCAATGAAAGTTCTCCAATGTTCTTTCACGTCAGGGATGAAGTGAGTTTTATATCAGTCATCAGTTTCCAAACTTGTTTAACTATATCAGCAATATTTACCTTCCAAGCGGAGCACTTTCCTCATTTAAATGCATTGCAATCTTAATTTTTTTTACTTTTTGTTTACCAGACCACAAAAAGCTCACCATCTACTGAAGGTCTTACAACCTAAACACGTCCTGGTAAGAATATCATCCTCCACATGCGTAGAAACTCGTGTTTAAATGCACATAACTACTACTCAATTTGTTCTATCGACAGTTTCCCGAGGCTTTGAAAGAGAAGTTTAATCTATCAAAAATGTCATTCCCTTCCCAATGGTACTCCGTAAACAAAACACTACACATCCCATACTCAAATAAGGAGACATCACTATACATCGAATCAGAATTGGCCTGCCAACTCCATTACACTACACTGAAAGGAGAAGACATAAGCCTCGCAAGGTTGAAGGGAGATCTCATCATAGACAAAGGAAAATACAAACTATCACTGCTTGGAAATCATGACGAAAAAGCCATTGCCTCTCCCTCTCGCTTGCCGATATTAGGCAGAATCGAAAGCAGCGCCGTTCTTACGATGGAATTGCAGAAGATGGGTATGAGTGTAACCGTAGAGGAATTGATTGGATTGGACGAAAAAGGTTTTATCGTACATGTGTTGGAGCCGAGTAAAGCTACGGTGAGAGTAATTGGGAATCAAACGTTGATTATCAGCGGCAGTAGTTATAATGGTGGTCTTGAAGATGATGAAGTGGTTGTTCCTCTTATTGCTAAAGCTATTTGCAGTGTCTTGGATCGTTTTGTTTCTTGATGTGATTGATGATATCTAGTATAATGCTTTAGCTAGTATGAGGAATGAGGATATCAAAGTGCTTAATATATGTTATGATATTAGTACGACAATGTATAATTATTACATCAGTACATAGACGGATGTATACTATATGTAATATCTTGAATGTTGGTATAAGCTACGCTCTTGCTTTTATTTATTTGTAAACTCACGCTCTCATCTTCTTCCATCAGTCTTCACTCTTCTAATCGTAAAATTCTTCATCACCATTCGCATCATGTACCTGCATCAGACGTGAACAATTATAGAATATCCTATGTTAATAATTAAATGTTTGATATTCAACAATTACTCTGTAATAAATGAAAAGATCTGCTTAGTTATTACACTTACTTTGTCCGGGTTATAGAAGTTTTGAGCCATCAAATTATTATCGCCAAAAGCGAGGCCATATTCCTCGCCGTCGTTGCCTTGAGTCGAACCGTTCGAGCTTTGGGAAAGGCTTTGGACTGCAAACACATTGTTGTTGAAGGGATGTTCGTTGGATAAATTATTGTTGAGACCAGCAAACTGTCCTATGTTGTTGAGATGAGTTCCTTCAACAGACGAATTACCAACTATGAATTGATTGTTATTGTAGTAATTCTCTTGATGAGGCTCAATGGCAGCAAAGTGTGGATTGTAATACGCCTCGTTTTGCTGCTGATGATGATGATCGGCGATGAAACCGTTGGTGTTTTCAGCAGCAGATTTAAGGCCACCATAGCTTGTCTGGTAATCTCGTGTTGCTGTCTGGTTTACGACAAAACCTTGTTGATTGTCATGATGATTATTAGGGTTAGGGTTTTCAGGAAGAGCATGAGCTCCAAAACTTGTATGGGACGGAGGAAATTCCACGAAAGGCATGGACCCGAATCTCATTGGCTTTGAACGACGAGCTTTGTTCTTCGAGTTATGGCTCGTAACTTCTTGACTGTTGTTCGATTTCGACTTTCTCTCGTTAGGAGGCTGCCACTTTCCACTTCGACACTTCTGTAAACCGAAAAAATGTATAACGGATTTAAATAAAGCCATATAAAAAATCATTGGGAAAGTAGTATCTATCGAAAGAGTTGCATATGTGTTTTCGTTTTGTAAGTAACATTATATGGACTGAATTGAGGGGTGACATTGTACGTACGAACATTAACTTTTATGCTGAAGCAATTTAAGGACACTATACGCCGAAATCCTAGAATTTATCCCACAACTCCTTATTTAAATGAATGTCACCCCTTAAGTTCATCCGAAAGAAATCCAAAAGTTTAATGCAAAACAAATGGTTTCGGCTTATAATGTCCCTATTGATTAACTTTAAATGTCGCAACCCTTAAATTAAAAGGACGAAAAAGATAATTTAAGGCCTATATCAAAATAATGATTACTTGAAGATGGCTTGCGACTTGCATCCTGGTGAGGCCGGGCACGTTCATCATGTCGAGTATCTCTTTCGGATAACACCCTAATATATATTTCCATACAACATATATTATTCGTTCGATACGATAAAAAATTTTGAATGGAGAATTAAGATAGATCGAAAAATCGATTATTTTTTACTTCCTTCTCCGAGTGTTCGAACAGCAGCTACGAACTTGTCGTGCAGCTCCTGAGTCCACTCGGTCCACACTTTCTTATTCGACTGGCACATACCGATATCGTCTTCATTCTCTTCATCGTCTTCGTCGTTAGGGCTAAAAACGTCATTCTGCATTTCAATGCGATGTTGTTCGATTCCTCGTCTTTTCTTCTCTCTAGCCACATCTTGCCATAGATACTTAGCCATGGGTGGTTGAATTGGCTTCTTGATACACAGATAAGCACCTTCTTGTAAAGCCCTAACTGTAGTTTCAATACCATTTGCTTCTGATACCACTTCACACACAGAGAAACCCCAAATTAATTATTTACAATAATCACATATGGATATGTATACTTGTGGACATTTAAATGCAAAAGGGCCATTATATAAACCCTAACGAAATGTGACTTATAAGTACTGAAAACCCTAATTTCAAGCCGTTGAAAAGCTAGCGTTAAAATATTCACCTTCATACGATAATATTCATTTAAGATTTGTCGCTATTAGAAAGAAGAACATTAAAAGTAATGATTGTAACGACATAAATATATTGCTCAACAATTTTTAACGATTGAATACACTTACATATCACAAGAATGCCCATCTTCGAAGCATCTTGGACGAGCTTGAAGGCGTAAGAGTCGGGCGACTCTGCGTTCGCAATCACAGCGTCGAGTTGGGATTTTCCCTTCGATAAAATCGACAGACCCGTAGATGCAAGCTTGACTGCAGTAACTGAAATTAAACCGAGAAACCGAGAAAAAAAAAGTAGATTAATAATAATGGGGATTGGAAATATAATAAATACTTTTTCCACATCGAGTCACAACTCTATGTAAGGCTACGGAATATCCATAGAATTCCCGAAAACTCGACATTAAACGAACAAGCGAGCCTAGTAAGTCTTAAAAGTTACACAATATAATGTATAATTGATTATATATGATGATCCAGTAACAACTACTGCATTAATGTACATTATACAAAACAATTGATGTTCAGGTATGCAAATATATATATATGTGTGTGTGTGTTATACCTTCGTAGAAAAAAAATTCCAACATTTGCTTAGTATTATCACGAGCAAGAGTGTCATGCTCAACGAGCAACACATGAATGGCGCCATTTGACATTGCGATAGACGAGGAACCTTGTAATGGACGAACGTTCATGCTTAACAAAGTTCTATGCAGTGTGGGAAAAATTACACACTAGAGGTGGCAATTTATACAAGGAACATTTAATTCATTGGTTGACTAAATTTCACTTTACATTTAAGAGTGTTTTTGTTTGGATAATTTTCTCCTGTGGGTTGACCAAAAAGTCTCATAGATTACAGAAGAAAAATTAAATGACAAAAGTGAATTATCAGAATATCATAAAAAATGTCTTTTTAACTTAATGAAATAGTATTACCCATTCGAAAGATTTTGACGACATTTTCCACGCGGTTCGATTTGGGCTTTTTTTTTTAGAGAACTAGGTTTAGACCCGTGCGATGCACGGGGTCTCTTGTTCATCCCAAGTACACGATACATATGTTAATAAGAAAAAAGTTAGTCGTTTATGCAGATAAATAACATGATGGATGAATTACTCTTGATGAAACCAGAAAATGACATGTATGACCGTTACTTGTATTGATTTGACTAACACAATAAAGGAACTAAGATGGTGTATGTTGTAAATTATGTACAAATACCCCATTCTGTATTTCTTTGATTGATGACTTCTATTATCGACACATAAAATAAATCACATGTTTGATGAAATAATGTTTTATATTACCTTTTCAATTTACAATAAATGCACGACTGTTCATTCTACATTATCTTTTGTTCCTCCATTACATATCATGAATGCACATGAGTTTAATATTAGTATTTAACCCCATGTACGACTGACTTTCATCGATCCCATTAAAATAACATATTTGACAAATTCTAATTAAATTTCATGACTAAAAACATCCCCGTGCATCGCACATCCATATGTTCGTCATTACTACGCACGTGTAATAGTTTATGAATTACTCGTCCATATTTTTGTAACGGACTCGGTCCCTGCTCCGTCTCAGGATAAAGTCATCTAGCTCGTGCCAAACCCCGAATAAGCGGGATCGAACAGGGCAGATTCGCCAGTCCCGATTGTTGTATAGTTTAGGTACATGGCAGATTATCTGTGATGAAAGTGTATTGTACAGGCGTGACAGGATAATATGTGGTGAAATATATGCAGCACTATGTTCATCACAAAGAACAAAATTATTCACGTCCATTGACCTGATATACCCTGTTGTAAGGCTGCATCAGTGTAAGACTGCAATTTGTGGGTTTCCAATTTACACCAGTGTAAGACTGCGATTTTGTGTGAAATTACAAGATTGCTTGTCAAGGATATATCCGCAGCTTTGTAAGATTGCAAACTGGCAAGACTGATTACAACAGTGTAAACTGTATGATCTCGCAAGACTGCTGATAGCAACGTAATACTGTTCCAGAAATGTAACAATGAGCTTAGACTTGCAAGTATGTAACAATGAGAAAGAACACGGATGAGTTAGCCTACTAAACAAACGATACCTTTCTTCGATTATCTGTAAAAATAACCGTACAACCGAGCAATCCAACTCATAGTAGCCCCCTAATATTGAATGGGCCTCAAGTATCAATTAACGGCGAGCTCTGTATACTTCTTTGCTTGGCCATTTTCTTTTTTCCTTTTCTCATTTGCTCTGATTTTGCTCGATACCTACTTCGTGATAATTGGTTCTTTTACGTGCTTAATGAATCATCAATGAATGAATATATATATATATATCATTATTATAGCTAAAGCTCTTTGTTTTTAATTATGTTTCATAAAATAAAATTATTTTACAAAAAAACATTTATTTTTACGATACGATGATTTATTGTTGCGTTGCTTTTATAATATAAAACATACTAAATTAAATGGAAAATATCATATTTGAAAATTGTATTTAAATCCCCATGCATCGTCCATATGTTTGCCATTACTAAGCACGTGTAATATTTTGTGAATTACTCGTCCATATTTTTAGTAACGGACTCGGTCCCCGCCCCGTCTTAGCACAAACCCATCCTAGCTCGTGCCAAGCCCCGAATAAGCGGGATCTAACTGGGCAGAACCGCCACAGTTGTTGCATAGTTTAGGTACTTTGAATGGCATATTATCTGTGATGGCAGTTTATTGTACAGCCCTGACAGAATAATATGTGGAGAAATATATGCAACAATATGTTCATGACAAAGAATAAAATTACTCACGTCCATTGACGTGATATACTCCGTCGTAAGGCTGCATTAGTGTAAGACTGCAATTTGTGACTTTCCAATATTACACCAGTGTAAGACTGCGAACTTATGTAAAATTGCAAGAATCTTGTCAAGTATATATCTGTAGCTTTGTAAGATTGCAAACTTGCAAGACTGATTACAACTGTTTAAGCTGTAAGATCTAGCAAGACTGCTGATAACAATGTAAGACTGTTCCAGAAATGTAAGATTGATACAATGACTTTAGATTTGCATGTATGTAACAATGAGAAACACATGAGGAGTAAGCATAATAAACGAACGGTACCTTTCTTCGACTATTTGTGAAAGTAGTCGCACAATCGACTATTTTTGCTCGATACCTACTTTGTAACAATGGGTTCTTTTACGTGTTTAATGAATCATCAATGTGTGTAATGAATATATATATCATTATTATAGCTATAGCTCTTTGTTTTTAATTATGTTTCATTAAATAAAATCATTTTGCAAAAAATATTATTTTTACGATACGATGATTTATTTGCTTTTCCGGTGCATAATTTGACGACCAGTGTATTGTTGTTTGTTTGCAATACTGACTATCAGCTGTATTATCCAATACAAGTCATAGTGTTAACATATCTGAAATGATGATTGCACATTAATCTCTAACATCTGCACAGTACCAAGCTTGTTCGTGATGCGAAGAAGTCTGTTGCGAACCTCCAAGCAATGGTTGTCTACAATAGTTGCACGGAGGCCAATGGTGTTTTCAACTGAGTGGAGTCTGTCATTCGTGGTGTTCAATCCGATTTGGTGAGTCTGGATGTAAGAACTGAATTCTCCATCAATGCTGGTAATTATGTTTGCCATTGAGGTGCGAAGATTGTTCAGACACTGGTTCAATACCGTAGGTAGATCAGTAGCCATACGGTACCGAGACAATGCAATACTGGTGAAATGCTTCCAATAAAATATGATGCAGATATATATGTATATCGGGGTTATTATTGTGAATATTAAAGTATTGTACAAATGCTTCAATAAAAACTGGCATTAAATACGACATTAATACCCATCCAATGTTTCTGTATTTTGAGCAACGTGAAAGCAATGCACAATATTGTTATCATCTGATGATTGGCAATCATGCAATTAATATACTCTATTTTAATTTAGTTAATCTTTCCGGAGTCAGATTAATGAAACTGCGAAGTCAATAAAGAACACTAATTATTTAATCATCTGTGATGAAAGTCCGGGGTTGATGGATATTTGTAAGACTGTTTGAAGCCTGACATTTGTAGGACTGCAGGAAGCTTGAACAAATATATCATATCCTATTGTAAGACTCGTATGGCTGTTATGAAACAAATTAAGTTAAATTGTTTTTCATGCTCAATACTTATGATATATATAATTACAGTTGCATAACTTTTTTTATTCCAAAATTTAAAATTCCACTCAGTCAGCATGTGCTACAATGTTATCAGCCTATTTTTCTTGAATGTAATGGAAAAAAAACTGCACATCTTCATGGCAAAATTGTATGAATGAAAAAAGAAAATTATTATAGCATTTCTTTCTTGGTGAAAAACTATACGCCTACCGATATGCATTCAAACGGCGTAGACCTGTCCAATGTCAACAATCATGCAATTAAATATACATGAAAATTGATATGCAGACAGCTTAATTAATGTCAATAAGCGTGATAGTGAAAATGTTTAGTCTTTGCGTAGACGACACTATTTTGCGACAAACTTAATATACACATGATATGAACGGCAGATAGTTGTCGAATATCTATGGCCGAACAATTATTTACCCGTCTTACATTCTAAGCATTTTAACATTTTTAACAGTCGTACATCTATTAAATTTCCTAAATCTGTCCAAGCACATCGCATCCATACAACAAAATAGTCCATTCAGCTGTAGAATAAGACACATAGATCATATAACAGCATTCACATATTTCTGCCATACAACATTGATATCTTATCTACTTAAAACACATTTGTGCCATACAACAATTGATGTACTATATGTTTACATAGACAGTGTATGACTCCTACAGTGAAATTCTTTGCATATGAGCGAAGATTATGTATTATTTTTTTATGTGGTGGCAACATTGGAACAAAATTTTTTAAAGTCGTCCATAAAATAACAAAATATCGAGACAAAAAATGACATATTTATATTATTGATTCTAATCTTCTTATAATTTTTAAATAAGAAGTGTATGACTGTTACACTGCAACTGTCATACACCATGTAACTCATACCTGGATGAAGCTTCTAAAGTCACAGAAGTCGTATTCTTACACCTGCGAAGTGTTCACACTTCACGAAATTCACAGCACTCTTTCACCGACATAATTGAACAGCCTTCCTACAGTACTGTTGTAACGACTCATCATTTGGATGGTACGAAGGAAATAAAATTTGCAATAATTAATAACCCACCACCATTTCCATATCATAGAATACTGGAATTTTCTACAGCCATGCACTTCAGTAATGTATAGTGTAGTACTAAACATATGTACATACCAACCACGACTAAAGCACATCCCTCCTTACAATTTCTTTGTTAATTTTTTCTTCCGTGCATGAATAACATATTTGAAAATATTTAAATTTCATGACTAATAAAATCCCAGTGCATCGTCCATATGTTTGCCATTACTAAGAACGTGTAATATTTTGTGAATTACTCGTCCATATTTTTTGTCACAGACTCGGTCCCCGCCCTGTCTCAGCACAAGGCCATCCTAGCTCGTGCCAAACCCCGAATAAGTGGGATCTAACCGGGCAGAACCGTCAGACCCAGTTGTTGTATAGTTTAGGCACTCTAAATGGCATATTATCTGATGACAGTGTATTGTACAGCCCTGACAGATTAATATGTGGAGAAAAATATGCAGCAATATGTTCATCACAGAACAGAATTACTCACGTCCATTGACCTGATATACTCCGTCGTAAGGCTGCATCAGTGTAAGACAACAATTTGTGATTTTCCAAGATTACACCGGTGTAAGACTGCAAATTTGTGTAAAATTGCTTGTCCAGTATATATCTGTAGCTTTGTAAGATTCCAAACAGGCAAGACTGATTACAACTGTGTAAACTGTAAGATCTCGCAAGACTGCTAGTAACAATGTAAGCCTGTTCCAAAAATGTAAGACTGATACAATGACTTTAGATTTGCAAGTATGTAACAATGAGAAACAACATGGAAGAGTAAGCATAATAAACGAACAGTATCGTTCTTCGATTATTTGTGAAAGTCGTCAACCGAGCAACCAACTCATATTAGCCCCCACTGAATGGGCCTTAAGTGTCCATTAACGATGAGCTCTGTTCGTGGCCATTTTATGTTTTTCTTTTCTCATTTGCACTGTTTTTGCTCGATACCTACTTTGTAACAATTGGTTCTTTTACGTGTTTAATGAATCATCAATGTGTGTAATGAATATATATCATTATTATAGCTATAGCTCTTTGTTTTCAATTATGTTTCATTAAATAAATTATTTTACAAAAATAATTATTTTTACGATATGATGATTTATTGTTGTGTTGCTTTTATAATATAAAACATACTAAATAAAATCGAAATTTTGAATTTTATCGAAAAAAGTAATATGATATATTTGATGAGATATAGTATGTAATTGTTGTAGTACTGATAACTTTGTATAGTCATCCCGCGCCTCGTGAGAAATCCTCGTCAACAAAGGCGCGTAAATTAATGATTACCCAATTCGCCGAGAAGAAAATTAAAAATTGATGTTTGCAGCGAATGGACTCATTAGATAAAAAAAAAGTCATATTACTGCTCGGAGACACTTTTTAACTGCTAAGAAAACCAATAGCAATCGCTTAAAAAAGAGGAAATGTAACAAACCAAACATAAACTCAGGAAGGAAGGGCAGGTCAGACAGAAAAATAAAACGAATACAGGTTGATAAATAACTACATGACATTAAAAATCAATTACGGTGTGTTAGCGTGTTGAACATATGCTTCGAGCACTTTGAGTCAATCTTTCAACGAACACCCATGAACATCTCCCTATATATGCAAGGGTGATATTTTGTGATCAAAGTTAAATATATTTATCCAATATTAGTTAGTTTTCGTGTAAATCGGGTTTGCCATGACCCGATAGCCCTCATTACTTTTTAAAGTGCCTCACCCCGTCTCAAGAGAGCATAGTTGAAGAAGATCTCTTCCTCATACTTCGACCCAATAAAGATCAAAGAACCCGACCCTCTAGAGACATTTTACTGTTGAAGCGGTGTGAAAAAACAAAAACCACGTTATATATATATATATATATATATATATTATATATCTTTACTATATATTAGTGCGGATTGCACGGTATATCTCAAGTTGACGGTAAGCATATGTATTAGTTGAATTTTAAATATAAAAATGCTATCAGTGGGCCTGTGACTGGGAACGGGTTGGGTGATACTTATTTTTAGTTTTATCTACTGTATAGGTTTACCTACGTCACAGAAACAATTAACTTCAATTTCATTGTAGTCCCGCATAACTAATTTAGAAGAAACAAAGCATTTTGGTGTTAAAATCTAGTAAGAAAGACAACTTGTGATTCAAAAAAATTACTGATAAAAGAATATTTTTGTTAATCCTATGGTAATATAATATATCATCGATCATCTTATTGATGTCAAAAACCATGATGGTGTTCAGCAACACAACATCTTCAGGCAAAGAACCCGAGAGGTCGGGGCGGGATTCTCCCATCGTAAATCCCGTCAAAAGTATGTTTATAATTTATTCACCCTAAAATTAAAAAGTAAAAAATCATTCGGTATTTATTTGGAGTATATTTAGAAGTATATACTTTCGATATTTATGCACCAAGTTGAATCATGACACATATAATGCGACTTGCCAGCAATGTATTAACACATAGGCTATAGTCTTACCAATATATAGGATAGTAATGAGAATGAAGTTAAGGCGTGTTATTAAATGACAAATATACGTCGGACATAGAGTTTTAATAACATATACATCACATGTTAGATCAACCTTTAGCAGCAATCTTACAAAATGTGCGATAATAACATTCTTAGAACTGTAAATACCAACAACAATCTTACCTCGAATGCAAGTCTTACGATATTATTACTAATACCTTACAATAATCATTTGGAATTGTAATAATAGTACCCATATCAACATCACTAACGTACATACCAACAACATACAGTAAAGCATTTCCTCACTTTGAGTTGTCTTACAATATTAAAATAGAATTTATTAAAAGAAGATTAAATAAAAGATGGAGATATCGGCAATGGGAAGGAGGGGAATCTCGAAGCTATTCCGAACTTTAACATAGTTTTTAAAATTCAGATGGATTGATCCCTTTCTCACATACAACAAATATATCATTGGTACTACTAACGGGAAAAAGTAATTTAACGACTGAAATTTAAATGAAGTTAGAGAAGTGTTCGTCAAATTTGATATACAACTATTTTCATTGTAAGAGTGAGACTGAATGTATGAGTGCATGACTGTAACAGTTGAGGCTCTGTGATTGTAATTGCACATGCATAGCTGGAAAGATAGTGACTGTACGACTGTTTTGCCTCATGGATTTGGCGCTGAAGGAGGTTGCTGAGTAAATGTACTACATCGAACAATCCATCCGAGGTATGTGATTTAACGTCTTAATCTGCCACTCTCTGAGCTTACCTACTGACGGTGCAACCTGGAGTTAAGAACACTATATCTCTGATTAAGAGTTCTCAGAGGCAATAATAAAATCAACTGCATAAAAAATAATAAAACAGATAGCGAATGATCCTCATCTACCATGCGCCATCTGCAGCCTATTCGCAATCTCCAGACAGATAGTCTGAAATAGGCACAAACTTTCATCAAAGAGAAATGAATTGACAACATAAAAAAAAAAAAAAAGTAAATCGACAAACTCAAACGGGGAGGCGGCTATATGTGGCACAAACCTCGGGTTCTAAAATGCCGCTTTGTTTCTCAGGATGTTGTGATTCGAACTTGTTGGGAAGGTTGGAGGAATATGTCCGCCCCCTTTTCCTCTAAATAATCATTGCCCCTGATCCGCTAGTTTATCACAACTCCAAAGCCACAATCATATTTGGGCCCTCTACGTCGAGAAGCTTGGGCGTGACAATCGTCCGTCGGTCCTTCAACCCCATTAATTCCCAAACACCATAGCGAAGTCGATATAAGACAACCTGGCTTCTAGGTAAGAATCAAGGTAAACACTACTTGCCTTGACATCTCTGTGGACGATGGTCGCCGAGCAGTTATGGTGGAGGAAGCCAGGGCAGGAGGCGCCCCGAGGCCACCCAATGCCTGAACCAGCAGTAAATGGTGTCCAGCGGTATCCCGAGGATTGAGGCGACGGGCTTTCGCCCAAGGCAAAAAAAAAATAATTAGGAGATGGGATGATTAAAATCTCTACTTTTTCCGATGGTTATATTGTGGGACTAAGAATCAAAGCTCACGTTTATCATTTGAAGGAAACCACCAGAGATTAGATAAACAGCTTTGTTCATGTCTATCAGCGTCTTCACCAGCAAATCGATTCCTGGCGATAGTCTATGCAGGAATATATATCAAGAACAAAGCCATGAACAACGTACTTCATGTAACAGTGTCTAATGAAAATACCTGGGAGGTTTCTTGTCAAGGAAATCTTGGACCTGGGACAGGGAAGGATTGAATATTGATGATCGAGCACCCAATGCTTCTTCAAAGGGAACAGAACCGCTTGTCGCCCTGAAAAGAGCCCAACAACAAGTTGTTTTAAAAAAAGAGCTTTGTAAGATGATCATAAGAATGGAATGTAATAAACCTGGCCGTCCACTCAGCTACTGCTGTCCCAGTTCCACAAAACTCTGCTAGCTCATCTATACCCTCATTGATACACACTGTGCTGTCCACAACAAAGCATACAGCGTTCACATTTCTCCACAAGTCAATGATCTCTGCGGGAGAGCCGAGCATAAAGACGTACAACAGAAGGATCAAGTGCCAACATGTCCTTGATGAAAGTTTAGCATTAAATGAAACTTGATTCTTTACCATGTTTCGCAGGAAAAATTCAAAGACACTACGACTCAATTGTCTGAAATAATCGCAAGGTGTGAACAACTTCAAGGGGAAATGAGTTAAAATGCATAAAGAAACAGGAGTTTTCATGCTCAGCCATGACACCTACCTTAATTCATTCAATCATAATGGCAATAATGTATATGAGTAACAAATGCAGTAAAAAAGGTGAATGTAGAAGCAAAGAAGCTCACCTTTAGAAGGCCGACGTGTTCTTGAAACGATTCACGGCCGAAGCGGAGGCATCAATCGATGATCGAACGGCTTTATTAGCAGCAGCTGAAGCACTAACTGAACTAAACAGTTTGTTATTTCTCACGATCCCAAATTAAAGGACTAATCAAGCTCTTTTTGCTTCACTACGATGAAAGAGAATCGATCTTTCTTGCCCGTTTCAGCTACAAAAATTGTGAAACGTAGCTGGATTAAATCCGATCCTTGAGCTAACGAAACCCTCCATTTTGTGATCAAGTAGAACGCCGACGAAAAAGAGAAATTGGACGAATCGAAAAACAAACCTTCCCCTTTGTCAAATGAGAAATTAGTTGCGAACACAAAGAGAGATTCTTCAGCGTCTCCAAGGACTGTTATAGAAGGCAGCGACGCTCTGGTACGGCGGCAAGAAAAACGGCGAGAATTCTGGCAACACACAAAGAAATGGTCCCAAGGATTTCTCGACTCTTACAACGCCGAGACAGACCCTGAAATCAAAGCCGAGATGAGAAACATCAGCAACGATTTGGATAGATCGATCACGGGGAAAGAAATACAAGAGGCCGCCGAAAAGATGGAGAAAATCCCAGAAATGGAGCTCTTCGGGCCGTGGTGAGTAAGTACCGCAAACACCCAGACGAAAAGGAAGAAGATTACTTGTGGTGGCTCGACCTACCCCATGTATTGGTATGCAGCTTACATCCTTCCGTTGTTTCATACGATTTCTTGGTAATTCATCGTCTTTCTCAGTGCACCTATACACCGTTGAAGATGATGGAGAACGGAAATGAGCGACTGTTTGCTTTCCACACCATTAAATCATTGTTTCTTAAATATTCCTTATATTAATTACCGTGAATACAAAAGACGACTTGGCATGTCACGTTAGCAAGTACAGTTCAACAGCCGTAGTACAGTGAATATAGACATGTATGAGACTTCCAATGTTTCAAGTCCCAAGGGGGGCATTAATTGCTCGTCCATGAACTTAAACTGCTTATAGCAAACACAACCACAAAAACGACATCGTTTCGAGGAGGGAGGGGAAATTGTATGCCACTTGTCATCACAATAGGGTCCATATCCTACTTTTATAGTATATAGATTGCAAAATTAGTGAAGTTTTTAAAATAGAATTAAAATGTAGTTAATTTTTTAACAATGTTGCAAAACTAAACAACTTTTTTAGTTTTAATTATTATTGTTTTTATTTTCACCACAAGCTATTCAAAACTACAATTCTTTACTCTCATTATTTCAGATAATGGCATTATTTTTCCTTTATTTTTTGAATTTTCTTTTGAATTTTTTTTGGATTTTTTTTTTTATTTGGGCTGGCGGGCCTTCAATTTCTAGGCCTGCAAGACGGCAGGCTTACCGCGCCCGCCCCACCCAAGGCGGGGTTTGGCGGGCTACGGACCGGCCAGGCCCGACGGCCCGTTTTGACAGCTCTAGATATCGAACTCATGTGGAGTAGATGACGGTCATGCTTTCTTTTGATTTCTTTAAGTAATATATTTTAATATATTGAGTTAAAATAAGTTGGGGTAAAAATTTAATTATTAACAAGTGCTGTGCTATTTCAAGATAAGATAGTGAAATTTGTAATTTTAAGTATTTTCGTAGTTAAAATGAAAAAAAAATAGTTAGAATTAAAAAAAGTTGATTAGTTTTGTAATAGGTTTAAAAATTCAACTAGTTTTGCAATTGCATTCTCAAGATAGCACCGTTTATGTAATTCTCTCCGACGATGTAGGACGAGAGTTTTGTGTTTGATGATGATACAACATTAAATTGAGAAATCGTGTATGAGGAGTCGGGGTTAGAGAGCCAATAAAATATACCAAGGAAAAGACGACAAAGAAAAAGAAGCAATCGGGTGGTGGTTTGACTACCCCGAAGGAAAGGCTTCAAAAGGAAAAAGAAAAGAGAACATTCTTTGTAACACCTTTTCTCTATTCCATTCTACTCATCCTGACTATGCTATTAAGAGAACATTGCAGGTTTACGCTGATCAAGATTACATCACTAAATTCAGTGAACGCAACATTAGTTCGTTCTCCTATAGTTACAAATCAATGATCATGTGTTCCACCGCTCTTCAACCATCCCGCATAACAGATATTTGTCATTTCACACTGATATTATTCAAACTTTGTTTGTCCAATGCGTAAAGCTTCTTATATACAATAGCCAGAGGATGAATGTGTGTTTTGGTATGTTATATCAATCCACAACGCAGAGCATGACATATCGTGTTTGATCGCCTAACCGCCACTGATATCCAGATGAGACTGTATGATGACCATTCGGCAGGGTACACCACTTTGCACTCACAAATCCACTTCGCTATTTTTTTTCCTTTATCTTATTGAGTTCTTTCCATAAAAAATCTTGTTTATGGACAAATGTTACACGTATAATTTTAGAAATATAGGTGGCTTAGAATGCTGCCACTTGTGCAATAATGATTAATTGTTTGAATTTAAGAAATATAAAGAGAACATTAAAACTACCCACTATCACATTTAAATTCGTTAAATAACTACCCACTATCATATTTAGTAATTTTATTAACAGAAAAATATATTGTGGATTGCACGGGTAAAAACTTGTAATATAAAATGTACATGTCCATATCGATTGCCTTCTATATCCGAGAGAAGATGAGTTTTCTAACAATTAGTTACTGCCAATCCCTAGTGCCGGTTTGGTTGGCCGATTTATATTTAGGAGGGTTTAAATCAATAAGGTTCATATAAAACTAATTAATGGATAGAAAATAAATGTGTGTTTAGCTAGTAGGTTTAGATAAACACATGTGAGGAGTTCGTTTATCTAAACCCCTAGGCATTTATTTAAAGTAACTATGATTTATTTAAACATGTGAACCAAACACTTGAACATGTCCTTAACGCACATTTAAAAAAGCTAAACACACGAACCAAACAAAGCCTAAATGTTCTTGGAGACACATTTTCAGCTGTAATACAAATATGTACGACATACATATGTTGAAATATTAACTGATAATACGACACTAGAATTTCATAACTCTACTACTAGTGATGGATTTTGTGCCACATTAGTAGAATATTAATATATCAATAATCCATTATTACTGTTGGGAATTAATCTAGGATTTGAAACGAAAAATAACAAGAGGATACAACGTTCAGAACATTGGAAATTGTGAAGTTTGTCAAAATTTTATTTGATTCATCAATAATAACTTTGAGAGCTGATTATTAAATTTTATTTCATTAATGCCTTGAATCAACGCTTCTAGTTACCCAGCTTTCAAGAAATATTAATCAATTAATTTATATTTGAAGTCACTTTAACAATTAAAGTTAAAAAATGTTTTTAAAATTATCAATATTAGTATTTACGTTTCCTCAGAAACCTTGTTATAAGATAAATCGTTCATATTAACAGTGATTAAAATAAAAGCCAAGACTAATATCATACTTACCAACATTGATTTTTAATCTTATACAATTTTATTTAATAAATGTGTAAACTATAATTTAAATAATACCAGGCAAGTGATAATGTAATTGTTGAATAATTTAATTAATTGTTAAACACTAGCAATATTATCTACAAACAATAAAATAAATAAATAATAGAGGAGTAATTAGGCATATTAAATGATGGTCAACGATAATTAAGTTGGAGTGTAAGAACGGCCGTATTGAAAATCGAAAATTTCACTTTTTTGTGATAAATTTAGTGTATAATAAATTAGGGGGTCTATATAGTAGTTTTGGGGGTGCATATAGAATTTCTCTTCAATGTAAATCCTAACAGATGATTGAGATATTACAGAGCAAGATCGATCTAACAGATGTGTCTTCAACCCTCAGAAACTCTTTGTATCAGCACATGCTTGCTTTATTGCTCCTCTCTCGATAATAACTCTTTGGGCATTAACCATTCCGTCAGTCCAAAATAGAAACCATCAATTAATAATAGCAATTTTGACCTCCAATTTAGCTTTGACTTCACAATTCTCCACCTCAAAACTAAATTCTTCTTCGTCATTCACCAGCAATTTCAGCTCAGACGATCATTTGGCTCCTTTCTGGTTCAGTCGCACAACCCATGACAATGTTCGTTTGTCAGGGCTGATCAGCGGCCCACTGGACCTGGTCTGTGCCTCGCTGGACTGGAACTGGTTAGCGTCTAGCCGGCTCCACTTCATTGTCCTGTTTGTCCATTAAACAAACTTCACTATGACTTCTCGACACTCTAACTTAGCCAATCTGCCTAAATCCGCTCCAAGTTAGCCCATGCGATTGTCTAGTGCTTGAGACCTGGGTACGCCGATCCGTGCGATGCTGCACACTCGTGGGTTGATCTTCAGCTACATGCCATGTTGCGTGCCTCAATTTGGCCCAGCGTACCTCGATGTTTCGAACGGCCTTCCTTGCGCCCTTGCTGCCATCCTTATGTATTTGCTTGCCTTGCCTGGATTGCTCAACTCTTGGGCTATCTCCTGGTTGATCCGCGCCTTCCTCATTGCGTGTTGAGCATCTTACACGATGGCTTATGCACTCACCTTATTTTTGCAGCTGTCACTCACTGCTCAGCAAGTTTATACAAGTGGAGATTCAAGCGTCGTTTTTGTTGCTTACTTCTTCGCTCTACCTTAAGCTGCCTTCGCTCGTACCACGTCATGAAATTGTCATGTCCATACTGCCAAGTAGCTTGGCTTTCCGCGCTTGGCATGTTGGCTGCCCCCGCGCATGCTATACTAGCTCGTCTTTGTGCCAAGCTGACCAAACTACTCGATCTCGCGCATTACACCGCGGTCTCTCTTTCATTGGTTTACGCTTGATGTGCGCATTCATACCTTTGCTGCATGGCCTTTCACCCACGTTGTTTGCCCTACATGCCTCCTCTTCGGTCTTGCACACACGCCGCTTTGCCCGCACGTCCTCGCTGCCCGGCCTACTGCTTTCGCTGCCTAGTCTCGTCTCTGCGTGCACATCAATGATTTGTGCGCCCAACTTGGTGGTGCGGCCGGGCCTCGCTACCCGGCCATGGTTCGACTATTTTCAGGTTTTGCCGAACAGATAAATATAAAAACAGTAAAATATATTGTATTCTTCTTGTGTGTATAATAGAGTATACATCAGTCCCATTTATACAAGTAGCTATCAAGAGGATAAGATGACTACATAATTCAAGGATATCCCACGATTGTAGGAATAACCACTAATGAATGATAAATGAATATTATTAAGGTAATGATCAAGGGATGATTTAGTCAATCCTTATCCTTTGAGTCAATGATCTTATCATTCCCCCTCAAGCTTATGGTCGGGAGAACAGTGAGCTTGTCACGAAATTTGTGAAACGCTGCAGCGGGTAGTGCTTTGGTCATGACATCAGCAATCTGATCGGATGAACGAATGTGACAAATTGATAGAGACATCTGGGCAACCAAATCTCGAACAAAGTAAATGTCAATTTCGATATGCTTTGAGCGAGCATGAGACACGAGATCTGCAGCAAGAAATGTTGCACCAAGATTATCGCACCATAAGTTGGGTGTAAGATTTGATAGTCCTGTTTCAGTGAGTAGTGAGCGAAGCCAGCAAAGTTCAGCAGCTGCAAGTGCGATACTTATGTATTCAGCCTCTGTACTTGAGCGAGCATTGACCTGTTTCTTAGCACTCCAAGAAATAAGGTTAGAACCCAAATAAGTACAATAATCAGAGGTCGAAGGACGATCATCGGGGCACCCAACCCAATCAGCATCGGAGTATGTATTTAATATTATCCGAAGACTTAATTAAAAGAAGTCCATGTGTTGGGGTGGATCACAAATATCATAAAATTCGTTTTACAGCAGTCCAATGTATGTCGGTGGGGCAATGGAGGAACTGTGAGACTTTATTTACTGCAATTGGATATCAGGCCGAGTAAGACAAAGATATTTTAAGGCGCATACAACGCTACGATATTCGCTGGGGTCGAAGAGATGTAAGCCGCGATTTTTCAATAAAGGCAAAGTGGGAGTTATTGATGTATTTACTGGCTTGGAGTCGTGAAGATTGGTTCGAGTTAAGAGATCTTTAGTGTATTTGGCTTGGGTGAGTAAGAGACCATCATGTTTAAATGTAGCTTCAATACCAAGAAAGTAATGAATCGGGCCAAGCTATTTAATGGTAAAAGCATTATTAAGATCATGGATAAGAGAAGTGATGTAAATTTGCGAAGAACCCATAATCAAGATGGCATCCACATAAACCAAAAGAAAAGTGGTGTCGGTGGGTGTTCTGTGAATGAAAAGGGATGTGTCAGATGTTGCCTGGCTAAAGTTTAGTTGAAGAAGATTGTGTTGTAACTCATGACGCCATGCACGAGGAGCTTGTTTAAGACCATAAAGGGCTTTATGAAGGCGACAGACAATGAGGGGATGACGAGGGTAAACAAAACCTCGGGGTTGTGACATGTAGACAGGCTCATAAAGTTTTCCATGAAGGTGTCACTAAATATTACACTTTTATCCAAACATCCCATTTCCGTGCTATCATCGTCATGGCTAGCAACACTGCTAACAACCAGCCACTCATACCCATTACCAACATAAACTCTTTCATCACAATCACATTTGATACCATGATAAATATAAAACGGGACCGTCTTGTCTACAGTTGCCTCACTGCCACACTTTGACCCGCACTTGCACCTTGATACCATGATAAATATAAAAAACAGTAAAATATATTGTATTCTTATTGTGTGTGTAATACAGTATACATCAGTCCCATTTATACAAGCAACTATCAAGAGGATAAGATGAACTACATAATTCAAGGATATCCTACGATTTTAGGAATCACCACTAATGAATGATACATAAATATTATTAAGGCAATGATCAAGGAATTATTGAGTCATTCCTTATCCTTTGAGTCAATGATCTTATCACGAACAACCCTCCCCATCGACTCTTGATCGCCGACCCCGGCTGGTACTTCTCCGGTCGCCGTTGACTCCATGCCATTGGTTATCGTCGATCAACATCATCCTCCCCCGCCTGAATCGTCAACGACGATGCCAAAGAACTCGAGGCTTGAGACTTACGGCATTCCCTCGCACTGCGTCATGTTGATGCCTTTCTCAATGCCGATCGACTTCTTCATCGGAAAAAAAAAATAAAAAAAACTAACGTACTTGGGATAGGTGTTCCTCGCCTTCCTCTTCATCTTCCACATGCTGAATTCTTTCGAGACTTGGAATTTCTCAACTTCAAACCTTATCGAACCCATTGTTAAGATCCTCGCTCACCGCACCATTTGTGGGGGATTAATTTAAGATTTGAACGAAAACTGACAAAGGAATTTAACGTGGTTAAGATTCAATGTGTTGTTGTTTGCTTCAGTTGTTATATAATATATGTTTTTTGTTATATAATTGGCATGATCAAAATCCTCACGCAAACGCAATATCGCTACTCACGGCGCAGTAAAACACTTCTATTATACATACCTAATAAGGATTAAGGAAAGCAACACAGCCCGAAATGACGCCGTACGATGCAAACGAGTCTTAAATCTAATTACAGAGCTCACGAGCTATCCCCAATTTCGAATTCACCGTATCAAACAAAACCCTCAGATTCTGCTGCTGCAGGCTCGCAATGATGTTGAGAACCGAATTCACATTGTTCGGCGCAGCCGCCATCGACAGACAAGCCAAAGAACCCGAGCTGCTGTGTATCAGAGCATTCTCCGTCGGCAGCTTCAGATCCAACCCCGTAAAATGCAGAGTGATAGTCGGCGCCGTCACCTCGTTCGTCGCCGAGAAGCACGTGTCGAACGCCCCCAGCGACGTAAAGGTACCGTTCATCTGTCTCCTAAACTCGTCCCTTATCGCTTCGTACGCCGGCTGCCTGAATCTAGTGATAACCGTGCCCGAATCGACGATTGTACCTGCGCCGGTGCTCGGGTCGAATCCGAGCAGCTCCGGCGCTATCGGCACATTGACCCGACCCACGGTCACGCCGGTGAGGTTCACGTAGTACAGTGAAGGCCGGTGTGGGTTCCTCAGAAGTGGGGTCGTCTTTATGCTCTTGGGCTGACCCAAAGGGCCGAGCTTGAGCGAACCTGAGAAGTAGTAAGACTTGAAACTTGGGAGACAGTAAGAGAATACGCCCGAGTAATGGTCCCCGGACTGAGACAGCAACGACATCGACCCACGGCCCAGACCCAACAACCCTTGGGGAGGGATCGACCCGCCCGAGACAGCACCTATGCACCCGAAGGCATAATTGGGCAGCGGGTCGTTCCCGAGGGTCAGGGTATCGCGGGAAAGGGTTGCATAGAACGACGAGTCGCCCCCATACGATTGGTTGAACTGGCACGAGCCAGAGCCCGAGGCCGGGCACGAGGCGCCCGTGATTTGGGCGCACTCGGGCACGGTGCATTCCAATGGACCGTAGGACGTGGACATGTTCGGGCTGAACAGCACCGTGTTCGAGGCGGTGCACGTGGTGCACCCCGAGCATGGGACCCACGAGTAGTCGTTGCTAGTGTCCAGGACCATGACCATGGGTTGACCCGGCGACCCGAGCTTGACCCGAACCACGTAGTTGCCTATGTTTAGGACCTGGCCTGGTGCTATGGGTGCTGAGACGGGCTTTGGGGCGGTTGGGGCGGTGGCTAGGCTCGATAGGTAGGAGAGTCTTTTTGGGTCGTTTGTCGTGGCCATGTCGAGGATGGTGTTGGCCCATGAAGAGACGGGTTTGGGCGGGTCGAAGGGCGAGCATTTGCCGTAGATGTGGGCGATGGGTAGGTCGGAGGTGGGTCGGGTCGACTGGCATTGGTCGACGTATGATGTGGCTTTGCTTGTGGAAGATGAGATGAGGATGAGGAGGAGGAATGTGGAGAGAGTGATTGAGTTTGAGAGCTCCATTGAAGGGTTTGTTTTTCTATTTCTATTTTTTTTTTCCGATGGGGGTTTTGGTGGATATATGGGAGGGATTTATAGGATGGTAAATGATTGGTGGAGTTGATGTTGACAACTATATATTCAAGTTTTTAATTATTATTGTAAGGGCATCTTATTTCCGCATGTGAAGGACCTTTAGTCCTATTCGCTAGAAGGAAATATCTTGCATGGTACTTCAAGAACATGGCTTTGATTGGGAAGAGGATTTAATATTATGTATATATATGTAATTACAATGGTTAAATTTCCAAATCGAATTCGAGCGACGGACTCAAATCCCCCTTTCTCTTTTGGTTTGTCATGAGGTACTCCATGCAATAGTTTTTGCACTTGGATTAAGTTCGGTATGAAGTAAATTTGAACCTCAACTTTGGTTGTAGGATGAGTACGAATTCTAATGGGAGGACTAATATATATATATATATATATATATATATATATATGTGTGTGTGTGTGATGGCGAAAGTCAAGGAGTCGAGTCCGTTTGGTAGGGGGTATTAGAGGGGTTTAGATAGGATAGGATTAGTAAAAGCTGTGTTTGGTAGGCAGGTTATTTTAAAGGTGGGATTTATTTAATACCTCTTAATACTCCCTATGAAGTATTAAATAATACAACCTTACCACCTCCCTTTATCTAATCCCATGTACTTTGGACAGATTTATCCTTGCTTTAAAATTTATTTCTTATTTTACCCTTCTCCATTACAGCTCCTTCAAACAGTTCATCGTTATTGTTTTATTGTTGTTCAAGTGACATTACCGGTTCTTGAGTTATGCAGAGACGAACGAAGCCCACCAAAAATCTAACAGAGAAAAAGAAATTCCAGAATCTGTCAAAAAGCAGCCCGAGTTAATATTAGCAAACCAAAAATTAAGAAAAATAAAGTAATTTGAGGGAAACAGATCAAAGCAAAGGCAATTGGTGCATAAATGATCGAGCCTTGGATGATAAGATAGACGATTAACTCAATAACACACAGACAATTGAAGCAGCCATCTTTGGGAATTTGCGAAACTTTTGCTGAATCAAACAAATAACCAAAAAAAATGGCAAACTTAATACAAATGGGGTCACCCGTGTATGAATCAAACAAAATTAAGCAAAAAAATGACAAACCTTAATTAAAATGGGGTCAGCCGTGTACCAGTTATGCAGGAAGATAAAAACCCTAGACCAAGAATTATTAAAATTTAAATTCAAAATATGGGTAAAATAGTAATTGACCCTAATTAAACTCAATACCATCTAAAATCATCTAGCAAACACACCGGACATTATTATTTAAACCCATCAACCAAACACTCAAAAAATTTATACTCCTCATTATATAAACCCAACTAAAACTAATACCATCTAAACCCATCCCGCCAACCAAACGGGCCCTTAGGATTAACAAATCCAACTTTGGACTAATCTTCTTAGACACATGATTATACTGTTCCAAGTCCATGTTGACAAAGAAAAAGTAAAGGAGTCTCAGTGAAATCAAATATGATCTCTATCTAGGAATATGATGTGTTTGGGAGGGAATGCATCTGATTGTAATAAAAGACCATTGCTACCCGATTGTTTTCGACCGACATTATTTAGATATAGATACTAGGTATATGATATTGATGATACATTACAATAGTATATTTTGCCCAAGCTTTGTAATCCGGAGATTGAGACGTTAAATACAAAATTTGAATAAGATATCTGATAACAGAATTAATGTATAATAATTTTAATAATTTTATCCTAAAAAAAATGTCGAAAGTATGGATATCGTAGAGAGAGGATCAGAATTTCATGGTGGACAGTCCTCAGGCAGCATACGAAGCGAGTTTTTGTCTTTAGGCTATAAGTTAATGTCTGTCACGGGCAACGAAATTTACTCTTGACTTCTTCTATTCATAATATATATGTATGTGGCCCAAATATTCACGTGCATTTTGTAACATTTACTTTTTAAATATTTTTCACTTTAATATTATTATTTTCTTTTGCCTATTTGGTGATCATGATTAGCAATTATTCAACTTTTTTTACTCTTTTTTTGGGTGGGATGGAAATGTATAAATAAACATAGAGATGCTATTTGAACCTATTATCACGGTTACATATATATCACAAACTTATGAAGACGTATATACTTTTTAAATTTATGGAATGTTGGCCATGATGAGAAGGTTTATGACACTGACAGAGTTTTTAGAATGTTAGAAGATGGAATAAGACAATGCTTAAAATTCCAAGAAAGTGTATAAGAAATACTAAATTCACGGGTTTCTTGCATGATCTATATCTCTACGTATGCGTATGCTTTAAGTGAAGCTGAGATTGTACGTACCAGACAACATAGTTTAGCTGTCACGGCGTTGGATGTAAGATTTTAATAAAGGTGAAACGAAAATTTCAACATCATGTAAAGTATTATCGGCCCCTTTCGTGAACTATAAAAATACATAAAAAAAAAAAAATATACTCATCTCGGGTTAAACAACTTAGAAATGATTGGTTAGATCACTCCATCTATTGCTCTTCTAGTACGAATTCTTTTTAGATTCCAAGTCCCATTTGAACTTCTATGTGGTATCAGAACCAGTCAATGGAATTTGGTTGATTGACCCAATGGCATATACAAGTTTCGAAATTTTAGTTTATTTGGCCCGACGAAATGTTCAGCTTACGGGTTTAAAAAACAAAACAGAAACCAAAACGGCGTAACATCGTGTTTAGGGTTTGAAATTCTGGGTTGGTTTGAATTTATCAGCCGAATATGCGAAGATTTTCTTTCGTTTCGATGGACTGGCAGATTAGGGTTCGAAAATTATAAATAAACTAGGTTTGTGCGTTTAAGAAAATTGATCAAGCACAATCGAGCTCGAGAAGAACGTGTTGACTTGTCAGAAAACCCACATCATTTAGACAACTAGAAATGATAAGTAATGATTCACTTCATTTAGTACAAATTAATTGATATTAGGTTGAGAACACATGTAATGAAATATTTACTATGAAATATTTACTCATATTGCTTCTATGAGAAATCTTATGTGAGCACAATACCTATTAGGTGGCTTTGATTGGTGCCACACCAACATACCACATCAACATAATAGGTGATGTGACACTGATCAAGACATTTTATGTGGTATTGATATATTGATGTGAATCAACGCTACCTATAACGTGCTCACGAATGGTGCTCACATAAGTGCACAATAAGATTTGTCGCTCTTAATATTATCTTAAATTTACTTCACACACAAGTCCGGGCAGGCGTACAATTTTGCCTTGGGCTTAGTACCACATCAAGCATGGCCCAATAATTATATGATAGCTTGATAAGGAAAAGAAATTACTGAGTTTATTTATTATTTTGTTTTTCAGGTTTGGTCACCGAACACGCGGTGAGTCGGGCCGGCTTGACTGAAGCTCTACTTTGGGTCATGATGTTGGAGTTGAATGGTCTTGAATGAGAATAGGCTTTGAGGAAAATAAAATGAGAAAAATATAGTTGTCCCACATTGGTTAGAACACAAGTTCATATAATAAAAACTATCCTCTAAGAAATTCATATGCCACCCAGCTTACTCACTGAATTTATTCAGTGTTATAAACTCTGATTCCATCGTGAATTGAGTTTTACGTCTTTGTTTAGAGGATGTCCAAGACACTAATACTCTACCACCACTCGTGGATTTGGAGTTTTATTTCGTCAGATATCCAATTATTGTAGCAGTATCCTACAAGCAATGGCGGATTCGAGTATAGTATGCTAGTGAGCTTTAGATATTTTTAGCACTCTTTTTCGTGTTATTACTACATGGATTGCTTGTAAATCTTCTAATGTTTAGGTACTTCGACCTTGTTAAGCATCCCCACACTTTATAGTAATCGTAGGATGATTTCCTACATTTTCACAATTGTAGGGTTTTCAACCCTTTTTCTTTCTTCTTTCTCTTTTTTTCAAAGTGGAAAGATATTTAAAATATTATATACTGGTGATTGCTCCCCCACACGCTTTTGAGTAGCCTTGAACTGATCAATATCACATTCATCATCTCTCTTGAAGAGTTTTATTTTCTTTCTCATTCAGTAACCCGTTCAATCTGGGTGTATATGGCGCGTTTTGTGCGTTTTAGCTACGGAGATTTGAGCCATAGCTTTGTGCACAGAATCACTGAATCATAAGCAACAGTTTCGTGTTCAACCCAAAGATCTTCAGCCACGATATAGGGAAATACTGCTACTTCCCAACGACGTTATTATCCTTTGTTTTTTTTAAAAAAAATTAAATTATGTGTGTCGTTGGCGCCTAACGGCGCTCACACAGCTGCCACGCATCGTGCACAGACATTCATGCAATTGTGCAACAGCTATGATGTCGTTCGACGAGTTGCAACGCCCTACAGCACTCAGTGACATCATGGGTGTAACATCCGAGCCGATGAGGGCGGGGAGTGATCGCCGGTGCCAGAGAGGGGCACGGATAAGGAGCGGCTCCTGGCTGGCGAGGCTTCTAGGCGGAGGGATACATAAATGAACCGATTCCACACCCGAATGAGAGAGATCCTGAAACTGACAAAGTATTTGCTCGTCAAGTTAAGGAATGGTATAAGAGAATTGATTGCGCTACTCATATCACCAAAGGTGCATCTTCCTTTTCGTGAGTCCATCCATAAGAACTTCAAAGTTAAGCGTGCTTGACTTGGGTAGCACTAGGATGGGTGACCCCCTGGGAAGTAGCTCAGGGTGCGTGCAGTGCAAAGCACGCTGGAAGGCTAGTGGTGATACAGTGGGGCCATTCAATCAATGAAGTGCAGTGGACCTAACCCCACAGGTCCCGAGAGTGGGCTGTCTCAGTGGGCAGCCTCAGTGCAATATATGTATAAAAGCTGGCACGATTTTGAAGCGCTCAGCCACAAACCCTCGAGTTCCATGCAAAACCAACGGCACAGATCTGCAGATCTGTTCGCCGCCAATGACTCTTTGCAGCCATGAATTCTCATGTATTCTAACAATGCCACCCAACATCGGTGCATCTGGTGTTGTATTACTAGCTCTGCAACGTGAACAGTGTGTACAACCATGCCGCTTAAGCCGCCTCGGGCAGCACCGAGTAAACCACATTCCAGCTTCGACCTTCATCGGCGTGAGATCTCACCACCACAGCCCTTCACCGCTCCACATGTCCGAGGCCCAGCATCGAGATATTGCCATCAACGTGCGCAATTTTTTTTTCAAGTCAAAGTCCATGACTCTTCTTTCTAGCAGGCAATAGGATCATCGTGCTCCCTTTTTTCATCCTAATAGCCGCAACGCCTCGGTGCAGCAGCTAGCGGCTACTGTCACTGCATCGACTCTGCCTTGGCAGCCCTGCATGGAGTTCAGAGCATGCATTGGACGTTGAGCCCAGTGCAGCTGCCATGCAGCCACGAAGCTGTAATATCGACACCATTGGACATTTGATGTAACATCCCGTCCCATACCGGGTGTTACTTGTACTATCCGTCCCTATCGGGACCTGTGGGGTTGGGCCCACCACACTCCGACTGATAGTCTGGCCCATTATATCACCACTTAACCTTCCAGCGTGCTTTGTCCTCACTCACACGCACCCTGGGCAAACTTCCCAGGAGGTCACCCATCCCAAGATTGCCCCAAGTCAAGCACGCTTAACTTTGAAATTCTTATGGATGGACTCCCGAAAAGGTAGGTCGACCTTGGTGATATGAGTAGTACTATCAATTCTCTTATACGATTCTTAGCCTGACACGCCCACACATTGTCAGTCTCAGGATCCCCTCTCATTCGGGTGTGACATCGGTTCATTCATGTACCCCTTCGCCTAGAAGCCTGTCAGGAGCCGCTCCTTGTCCGTGCACCCTGGCACCGGCGATCACTCCGCGCCACCTTCGGCCCCGGGCGTCACATGCCCACCAGCTTCTGCCTGGTTCGTCCCCGAACCAGCACCGTACTACGAGAGGTTGTGCTCTGATACCACCTGTAACATCCCGTCCTATACCGGGTGTTACTTGTAACCGTCCCTATCGGGACCTGTGAGGTTGGGCCCACCACACTCCGACTGATAGTCTGGCCGACTGTATCACCACTTAACCTTCCAGCGTGCTTTGTCCTCACGCACACGCACCCTGGGCAAACTTCCCAGGAGGTCACCCATCCCAAGATTGTCCCAAGTCAAGCACGCTTAACTTTGAAGTTCTTATGGATGGACTGCCGAAAAGGTAGGTCGACCTTGGTGATATGAGTAGTACTATCAATTCTCTTATACGATTCTGAGCCTGACACGCCCATACATTGTCAGTCTCAGGATCCCCTCTCATTCGAGTGTGACATCGGTTCATTCATGTACCCCTTCGCCTAGAAGCCTGTCAGGAGCCGCTCCTTGTCCGTGTACCCTGGCACCGGCGATCACTCCCCGCCCTCTTCGGCCCCGGGCATCACATTTGATGTGTAGAGCAAGGTTTGATGGGCCGAGACTCTAGCAAGCACTCGGAGCATCATTGCTAGTCCGCCGCGTCTGTCTTGGCCCGGCCCGTTACCCGCCAAAGCCCGCCAATTGGTGGAATCTCGTGCTGACTCAATCCAACGACATTCTGTCACCAGCCATGTCACGCCGTGCATTCCTAAATCTGGGTTTAGGCTACGGGCATGTGTAAATATCATTGTATACTTTGACAAAGTCAACGTTGCAATCATGGCGTGGAATCAAATTTTCTCGGGTCCAAGGACTCATCGGTTAATTCTTCGTTTTTATTCTACAACTCTACCTAGGGGCGGATCTACATGGTGGCCGGGGGGACACGGCCCCGCGAAAATTTCCAAAAACATTAGTACTATGTATATAGCATCGATCGTTAGAGAGATATATAAAATTTTGAAAGTAAATATTTTATGAAAGGCATGTAGTACAGTGGGTTCGAATGCAAATTCTCTCTGGTTTACTCTTTTTATCAAACATTTTTTACTTTCTATTCGTTTAACTTATTCAGCAATTTTAATTGTTTTAACTAATATTTACTATTGAATAAAAAACCTAATATTTATTATTTTACTTTTTTATTCTTATTTAAGCTATATTCAACAATTTTAAATCGTTTTAAGCTAATTCAACCATTTTAATTCATTTAACTCATATCTATTTTTTCTTATTTTTATATTCCTTTTAAGTGTATAACAATTTGAATTATTTTAAACAATACTTAATGACTTAATTATTTTAAGTATATAAAAAACAATTCATTAATTTATAGTATGATTTTTCGTAGTAATATATGATTTAGTTTAATATGTGTTTATCTAATATCTAATTAAATTAATTTTGACTTTTTCTAATAGTTTTCATTATCTATCTAGAATTTCTTCATGGAAGATTTTCCTATACAAACTTGAATAATACTATGCTTAGAAATATTAATATTTTGACGCGTTGTCATTGTTCGAGTTCCATGAAAGATTTCTTTTGTTTTTTTTATTGATATTTTTGTGTTGATTATATTAAATTTAAATTGTTTATGATGTATATTTCATATGTTATATTGAAAAAAATTTATGTTTCAATGATAAAATTTCCATTCGGAAAACGTCAAATAAAATATATATTTTTTTATGTTAACCTCGTTACGAACGCCAATTTTTACATTACGGCCCCCTGATAAAAATTTTCTGGATCCGCCCCTCTCTGCCCCATCATTGAACTGTTGCCTTCAAGAGATTAGGGTTTTCAATGGAGCGCGGATCCGCCCGAAAAGGACGGGGAATCCCCGCTATTCTACCCCCGTGGGGCGGGGACGGGGGAATATTTTTCCCCGCGGATATCCCGCCCCGTCCCCGATAAATTAAACAATATATTATATTCAATTGATATTATTATAAGATAAATAATATTAAAATATACTTTGGATAATATTAAAATAGTTTAAATATAATTACAATATGGTTTAAATAATATAAATTAAATTTTTTATTTAAAATAGTGACGGGACGGGGAATCCCCGCGGGGACAGGGACGGGGACGATTTCGTACCCGTTTGCCTCGCGGGGACGGGGACCGCCCCATTGACAACCCTACAAGAGATGCTTCTGTTCATCATTTTTCTTTTTTTATTGATGCATCTTCTCTTGCACCTAGCTGGCAATCCTAGTTGGCCTTTTGGGGTTGGGGGGTTGCAAATTCAATTGACTCGTGTGTGGGTGCGATGCCACCCGCGCACACGGATGCTTGGACAAAATTTGCGAATGGACTATTATGTTCCCAAGAAAATAAATTTTATTTTTGTTTATTATTTATTTTAAAAGCCAAGCGGACACACACCTTAAGCGATACGTAACTGTTCGAAGAAAGAACTTGGCGAAAAAGCCATGTCTGTTTGAACAGAAGGCGTGTCCGAAGAGAGTTATGCCTCTTCAAAAAGGTTGTCTTCTTCGTAGGGGTCCAGACTCAACTAGAATTGGGCTAACACCTCCGAAAAAAACAACATAAATAAAGAGAAATATATGAAAGAAAGAAATAAGTAGGTGTGGATGTATTATAGATAAAACTAGTTGTCTTATTGATTAATTTACTTTATTAAATGATGATAACATTAGTTGAATAGTGAATGGTACTACTTAGATATTGATTAGATGAAGATCGTATTTAATGAGATTGAATGTAATAGTGAACATTTAGTAATATAAATAGTTATTAGGTTTGTATAAATATAAGATATCATATTTTCTGTCTCTAATCTTTCTCCTAAACTATGTCATAATATATCATGATATAATATTCTATTATAAGTATAGTAACAGCATATTGTAATATAACACTTGTTCTTATAACAGAAGGACAATTTAAGAGCACCAAAAAGAAAATGCCATGTTTCCGGTTAACATAAATCAGTTTTTGTGGCGCAATTCAAGATAAAGGATAGACAATGAGAATTGGCTTCTCTTTTTGATTCTTTCTAGAAAATGAAAAGGAATTAGAATTAGTGGGCATGGATTTATTTTTCCCAGTGCATACAAAACGCTCCACTGTGGAGTGATCTTTCTTTAGCAAAATGTCAAAAGTTAGAGTAAAGGTGGAAACTAGTAAAATAAAATAAATAATAATTCTATATTATATTCTTATTCTACGATATAATCCCACAACCACTCCATGAACGTTGACGTCATCGGTCATAGTTATTAGCAATATTGAATAAGAGGCATTTGTGAAACCTAACTACCCAAAAAATATGACATATTACACATGTGTCTAGTGAAATATGCGTATGTGTTTTAACTAGGGCTGGGGAAATATATCGAAATACCGATATACCGTTCTTATCGTATCGAAACGTACCGAAAATATCGAAAATTTTGGTATACTGAAGTTTTTGCCTTACCGAAAATTTTCGGTACGGTAAAGGTATGAAATTTTAAAAATTAGGTATACCGATTATACCGAAATACTAAATTTTTTAATATATTATATATAATATATATATATATACACACACACACACACCTACATGTTTCTTAATTAAAACGATAACTTATTTAACTCAAGTTACGTTTAATTTTTGCCTTTTTAATTTTTTTCTTCAGGATTTTGAAAGCGTGAAGATGCAATGCAATTACTTTTTGTTAATCTTCACTAATTTTTTTAAATAGCCGTTTCATTTTAATTAATCTGTATATAAAGTTGTATTTTGTGGTTATGTAAAGTTCTTTGTGGCCTAAGGAGTTTGAATTGACTAAAAATTCGAAAACAACGAATTAACGAGTTACGAGACACACATGGTAAAAAACCCTCCGTGTGAATGGTATAGAAGGTATGATACCATACCGAAATTTCGGTACGATACCGTATCGAAATTTAAGATATACCGAAATTTTGGTATGGTATTGTTATGATTTTTTTCGATACCGAAATTTCGGTACGGTATACGATATCACAGTTTTGGTACGGTATACCATACCGAACCACCCCTAGTTTTAAACATGGTTGGGGTAGGGTATAACGTGTCACGTGTCATTTTTTAATAGAATTGAGTTATACCTGGGTAGGAAAGACAAAGCCAATTTGTAGAGACGATTAATTAATGCATTATTATTTATTAAGCGGTACCATATATTTGACTGATTTCGTCTATCTTTAAAATTATGTTGGGAAACAAAAAAAAAAGTCATCTGCATTTTCTTCTTTATCCAGTTCTATCCTTGTCACATATAACTCGTTTTTTAAAAATGAAAATTAAAAAACTTTTAGGCGTTTTATTTAATATAAGTTTTTCTATTATTTTTATCTATAAATTTCACATTTTTTAATCAAAAGCCCATCATTTAATTTCGCTCAAATTAATATGTATTGCATAATAGCCATTGTAGTTCATGTAAGTTATGACCCATTAAGTCCACTAAAGGTGGTTAATGCCCCATTAATTAAATAAGGTTTAATAATAAATTAAATGGGCTTAATCCTATTGATCTAAAGAGTTATTAACTATCCACTACTCTACATTGATGGAATGTACTATATAATGATAAGTTGGTCTTCTCTCCACATAAACGTATCATATTCTTCATCCATCAGAAAATATATTAAAGTAGTGTAAAGGGAAAAAAACTCGACTTACGCCTTCTCGAATCGTCACGATGAATCAAGGTTAGTGTTTTATATTTTATTATCAAGTATATCATGAGAATTGTATTGTTTGAAGTTCATGGAATTATGCAATACAACGTAATATCAGTTGATGTAGCATTCAATCCATTGTTTGTCAATGAATTCAACGTAATATCAGTCATACTAATTTCGCTCAACTTTTAGATAGGGGCATTTTCATTTCAGGCCCCCCATAAATATCATTTAGGATTCATGCCTCTTTTCAAAAAATTTAGTTTTAAGGACCCATTTTATGCAGTACCACTTCATTGCTCTGACATACCAGTATGTTGAAATTTGTAACACAAAACCATAATCTGGTACCAGTTTATGACATCTGATACCAGTTCATTTTCTGCAATACCACTTCATTGCTCTGACATACCAGTATGTTAAAAGTTTGTAACACAAAACTATCATTCTATACCAGTTCATATATCTTTTATACAACTTTTTTACACCACATAAAATGGGTCCTTTAACGTAAAAAATCTCAAACGGGGCCTGAATTCGAAATCAAACCCTTAATGGGGCCTAATTTCGAATTGACCCTTTTAGATATGATGTATGAGATAGATAACATGTGTCGCTAGCCGCTCATTTCCATTATTCGCTCGTGTTGGGTGTCAGACACAACTCACACGTGGAATTATTTGAAGAATGACGAGCTCCTTATAAGCTTGCGCGCTAACTCCATTTGCTATCAATTGGTTTTGGATAGGAATCCGAGAAGCTTATATGAACTCGAGTATGTGTTGGAATTGGGCATGAAAAAATCCTTGCAGTTCATTTAAGAATGAATACGTTCAACATTATTGACTATTATCTTCTTTTTTTTTTATGATTTTTGTTCCTAATACATCGGGGTTGTGCAATATTTATTCTATTATATTAAGGGTGAGGGGCTAGCATAAACCGTCCATTAGGGTGTCTCAATTTACCAATCAGATTTTTTCTACTATATGAAAAAAAACTTGTAAAAAATCAAAACGACTTATTAAATCATTTATATTCCATAACTTCATAATAACTACCAAATTCTATTTTTAGTATATTACTTATTAAAGCTATTTAATAATAACTAAATTTATTTTATTGCCCACATGGTGTGCCAGAAATACTAGTTTCATTTAACGCTCCTCGTGATATTCCGTTCAATTTTTTTTCAGTGTTCCTGATATTTTTCTTTTTACAATGGCCCATCATGATGAAGCTAATCACAACAATGATGTTAGCGATTCTGAAGCCGTTTGGCGACGTCATGCCTAATCAGTGACGGAGCTACATAGGGGCTCGGGGGGGCCACTGCCCCCCCAGCCAAAATGTCTATAAGCGTATAATATGTACATAAATTAAGAAATTCTTCTTAGTCTAGTGGCGAGAGTAAGTCAGATAAGTTCATGTTGAACTAATTGATTGATGTGGGTTCGAATCCTATCAAGTTCATTTCTTATTTTATTTTTTCTAGTCTTATTTATACTTTGACCCCCCAAGTTATGAATGTTTACTTGTGCCCCCCAGCACTCTTGGGCTGGATCCGTCCCTGTGCCTAATAAAGACGCACAAGGTATATAGAAGAAGACTTCTTTCCGTCGATTATTTATTTGGACGGTAAGTCGCGACAAATAGCATGCCTAAGGTTCCGTTCCGTCTATTATTTATTTCGGCGTGATCATTCGAGTACTTACTACCTTCTTGAATTGAATATAACGCTATTATATGTTCCATTTTATCGATTAGTTGGAGCATTGAAATATTTTTTAAACTATAGACCAATAACATAGCAACATCAAAGAGTGCTAGTGTGTCATGTATGGGTCCATCAACCAAATTCAGACGTTAACATGTAATTTATCGATTGTTAAAAGAAGGAAAAGGAAATGGAAAAAGAAAAAAAGGAAAAGGAAAAAGCCACTTACCCCAAAGTCCAAACTTCAACATAAAAGCAAATTCATTACCGTGTCTTCTTCATACCAATCAAATATACCATACCTTTTCCTTGTAAGTGCTGGGAACTTACAAAGCTCAAAAAGCTTTTCCATGTTATTTTTCATCACAAATGGTTCAGAGAAAGGCCGAGGCATGTAATAAGCCTTCTCTGAACAACCTCGAAACATCTTCATCTTCATCTTCTTCCTCTCCTCACCGCAACCATGCGAAGAACAACCTAAGACCAGATTTAAAGAATAGCAAAGCAATGAAACGGTCGTCGATCGAACGCCAAGAACAATCGGCGGCCATCGAAGGAGATCATTCAACTCTGCGAAAGCAGTCGAATGATATGATTATGATAACTCATACTCCTAACTACATGAAGTCCACGTCTAGTTCGACGGCCAAGAAATTAGAAGAACAATCGGCGAGTAGCTTGAGGGCTTTGACGAAGAACGTCCCTTGTTTTAAATCGACGGTGAAGAAGAAGCGTTGTTGTTCCGAGGTTGTTGTCTTGAGCGAGGACATGAAGATGGAAGATGTTGCCCAGAAGCCGACATGTTCCTCCACTTTGAGACATCGCAAGTTTCCTAACTACCTCGAACTGAGGAGGCATGATGGAGGGACAGAATCATCGTATGGAACATCTGTGTTTAAGGTCTGTCCTTACACTTACTGCTCTCTCAACGGTCACTACCGCGAGCCCTATTTGCCTCCTTTGAAGATGTTCTTGTCTGCTAAGAGACGTGCGTTGAAGGCTTCACTGAAAAAAGAGGAGAAAAATCCGAACAAGGATGGAGAAGAAGCTTTAGGTCAAAACGAGGATGCTGAAGCTTCTTCTGATATGGAGTTAATCGTGACGAGCATGGCATCAGATATATGTGATTACGAATTCGAATACGAATGCTCGTCTCAAACGAATATAGCAGAATATGAATCCAAAGGGATAATCGAACACGGAGATGGTGATGTATCGCAAGATACTCCGTATGCCGACACTATTGCGTTTCCTTGCAGCAGCGATACGAGTGAGGCTATATATGATCCCGAGAGTTTAAATGCTGCGAGAGTCTACGAATCTGTCGAGCCCAAACTAGAAGAAGACCCTAATCGATATCTTGATCTTTCAGAAGATGCAAGAAATGACATTATACATGTCGAGCACTTGAATTCTTCGGACAAAGAAGAAGGGAAAGAACCTAAACCCAAGACCAAAATGGAGCCAAGGGAGAATCAAATGAGGGATTTCAACCCACGAGGACCCAATTTCTTGCCATTGGAGCCCGACCCTGATGAAGAGAAGATCGACCTTAAGCATCACGAATTGGACGAGCGGAGAAGCTCAGAAGAATTCATGTTGGATTACGCACTAAGACAAGCAGTGACGAAACTCGCCCCTACTCGAAAGAGAAAAGTTGAGTTAATAGTCGAAGCACTCGAGAAAGTGATGCCCGAGATACATTCGAAGCACTGTACGAGGTTCGACGATCAAGCATGCAACTAACACGTTAAAGATCCCATCGTTGTAACGCTCTAATGCAGACACTATGTATCTTTATGTTTCAGACAAGTCATGTGTGCCAATGTGTGGTGGTGTGGTGTGATCTAAAGTTTTTCGGATTTCAAAAATGTTGTAACTTGTTTTAGTCTTGCCTGCAACGCCCACAAAATTAATACACAGAGAAACATAGAAAGGCTTACTATTCAACCACCCCAAACAAGTAGGTATATGTTTTTGCTAGCAGAAGCATTGATGAGATTGCTACTCTGCTTCCTCAGCATTTCCTCTTGCTCAACAACCTTACCATCCTAATTTAATCGCAAGGAATTAGATAAACTATAATAAGAAGCAACAATGGAATGTTCTATAGATCGATAGGCATGCATAAGCAAACGATCATCAGTATAAGTAAACTTACAAGAGCTGAGTACGCACGAGCAAGAGAGGATAATGTTGGATACATATCGAGGACTGCAAGAGCAATGTCCTCGGTCACCTGTGGAACCTTCATCATGAAATGAATATACGATTACTTTCTTAGTTTCATGTGGTAACGTAACATGAAAAATAATGGGTCAATGGTTTTCTACCTGCATTAGTTGAATTGCAAAAACATCACTAACTGTCATTTTATCCGACTCTTCACATCTTCTGATGAACTCCTTGAAAGGAGGACACACCTCAGGAGACTCGTGGTCGGGATTCATGGTTCTGTAGTACTGGTTTATCGCCTGAGTAAGAAAACCATATTTTTGCAATGTATCTGCCAAGCCACTAGTTCTTTGTACGTCAAATCCCTCCAAGATCTCAGTTGTGAAGCAACTTCATTGAGCAAATCAAAGTTAATTTCACAGATCCGACACAAAAAATAACAAGCTGCATTCTCTACAAAACCAAAAAGCAGTGTGATCAAGAACGTCCAGGCAATATAGTAATTTCAGCTATTTTCTAGCCAAGGAAATCCATACAGAAAAGTCATCTATGACATAATAGAGCTACAAAAGCGAGACAAAAAATTTACTATTGCTTACGCTGTCTTGATGCTTTCAGCTGCCTCGGAAGCATTTGGATCACCTTCCACTAGATATATCATCTTCTTAAGCCCACATCTCTGGCCCATAGCATTTGTGTTATTACAGAAAGAAGGGGAAATATATCAACAATAGGAAAATATTTCGTCAAGTGCAAGGATCAACTGTGAGAAACATGTAATTTGGAATGCAAACTACATTAACAGATCGAGTAGTTTGCATCTAAATAGTAATTATCGAAGCAGTCCACTAAAGGAAGATAATTTTCCTTCTTGTAGGTATTTAAATCGTGAATGTTAAGTTTGCAGAAATAATTAGAAGTGTGGCAGGCTGTAGCTCTAGTTTGACTAGCGTGATTGATGTACATGGGCAGATGAGAGCAAGTTGTTCTTACTTGGGTTAAGAAACTTACCAGTAAACGCATCTTCTGATCTTTGTATCTGTTATCCCTAATAGACTGGCGCAAATCGTCAACCTTCTTCCTTTCAACAATAAAGTCAAGAATGTATTCACTGAAAAGAGACTTGTGACGAGCTATCCACACACCATCACCTACAGGCAATCTTCTAACCTGTCAAAGGATCCGAGGTTATCATCGCAAGACCAAATGACAATGAGAAGTAGAAGATATAGTACGAGTCAAGGAGCAGCAATCTCGATGAGGATCTCTGCTATAAAATGAGAAGAGATGGGACAACGAAACTCATTGAGTAAAAACCAAACCACTGTAACACTGACCTCTATCTGAATTTTAAATTTGGAACATATATTCTCTATAATTTTCCTCGAACGGGAGCTGAGATCAGTAAGAAAGAAATGCAATTAAGAGCACAGATAGAAAAATATGGTCTATATGAAGAACCATAGTACAACAAATCAATGACAGGTATTAACTTCAGTGGTAGAATAAGTTGGAAAAGGCATGATTTAGAGCAGATTTCGATGTTACGTCATGTGTACCCAAACAAGAATCATATTCTACATGGTAATAGCTTGAATATTAAAGCACTCACCGAATCGATATTATAGGATGTACCTCACATGTTGACTTTTACAGAATAAGATAAAACTCAGAATTTACTTACCCTTGAGTAGCAAATTGTTCCCGATCGTCTAAGATCAGTACTACATCATAACAATCCTCAAAACGTTCTCCAAATGCTAACGGTGGCATGGGTAAGGTATTTGGTTTAGAGCCTGTTCCTTGAACACAAAGCTTATCTGCACCAGGATCCTACACAACATGAAAAAAATAAATAAATGAAAAGGAGAAGATGGAAAGAGAGGGCCCACATATACGAGGATAAGCCATTATGTTTTCTCTGATCTAATTCCATTATTTATAAAGAGGAAAATATAAATTCAACAAGACTACCAACTATCTAGTCCTTTTCTGCTCTCGTTTATAGGTTATAATTATTACCATATAAAATGGCAAATATTTCTCCATTTTCAAATGTATACATTACAGGACCCAAAAGTGATTTGAACCAATAAAGAAATGTGTCTCAATCTCTGATAATTTCCTCAGGTGAAAAAAATAAGTGTACACACTCCTGAAGATATTGTGCAGTAAATAACTAGTTTGTAGTACAGTCAACTTTGTGAAGATCTTGCACTACTACGGAAGCTAAAACATCCATAGAAAGCCAACTGTTATCATATAACATATTTTCATCACATCTGTCTTATTCGGTAATACGTTATATCATAACGGAACCAGCTCTAACTCAGAAAAATAGAAGCCACGTCGAGCATCACCAGAATTTAAATAAAACTTACAGAAGATGAGCAAGCCCTTAAAGTACAAGAATTCCCTCCAAAATCATGAAGTGTTGCATCTCCATGACTAGATGCAGCCACTGGCTGTGGATTGATTTTCATCACTTGGGCATTATAACTTGACTTGACCTGCCGTCAAAGTACAATTCAACCATAGCAAAGGTAACTGCTCTGCTAATGAGTACTTTTTTAGAACAAACTATCATCACTCAGTCAACTACAAACATATGGAGCATATTGACAATCACAAGCCAGAAGATCAAATCACATCCACATAAACCAAAGGTTCGTGGAAAAAGGGCGTGAGATTAAAAATTTGGATGTAACTCTTCTATGTTTAATGAAACTAGGAAACCTGTTGCTTCAAGCATCTCGTATTTATCCAAACAGGAGTATATTACATAAAGCAAAAGAATTATCCAAACAAGCACTGGAGAATGCCATACCTATAGCATCTAAGTAATTCAGGCCTCACCTTGACAAAATTTTCAGATGATGAGGATATTTCTGATTTTTTCGTATTAAGAGACGATACAACTGTCTCTTCAGCTGAAGCAGCAACAAATGCTACATCTAATGAGTCTCCTTGACTGTGAACTTTTGATCTGTTTCTTTGTTCAACATTCCGGGGTACTTCCAAAGCATTAAACTCCTTGTTTGCAACAACAGTTCCTGATCTCACAAGACATTCACGTGCTATTTCCTTCCCTTCTTCCGTCAGCATGTATCTGCATTCATAAAATCATAAGCATGTGATGGAACAACTGTCCCCTCCAATTTGCATAGTTCAGTGCTGGACATAGTAGGCATTGTCCTACTATAATACTATGAAGTGTAAGAGAGTTCATACTTGGCTGGGCAGCTCGACTTAACCACAAGCCCCCGATTTATCAATGTCTTCATGCAGCTCCATCCAGTGTACCAGTCCCTTGGTGAGCTTCCAAAATGGCCATCTTTACCTTTTGACTTTTCTGGCCTAGGAACAAAAGTAGACATATGTCAACATAGCCATTGAAGTAAAGGTTTAATTCACATATTACTACTTACCTAATTGGCACACGAGACAATCCGCTTGTTTCAGCAGCATCAATAAGCTCTTTCTTCCGCATAAATTCATTCCCGTTCTCGGTTTCTCTTACACAAATAATTAAGAACGAACACGAATGTCATCAGTGCCAAGTAAAAGATCAACATTGAAGACAAACTATCAAGAAAAAGAAAAAGGCATTCCATGCATTTACTTGAAGAGTGTTATCAATAAGGCATAAGCAACAGAGTTCTTCTGCGGCAGATACCTCTTTGGCCCCTTAGTTTTCTTTCCTGCTAATCAATGATAGAGGATGGATATATACAGTATCTAGTAATCTTTTTAACGAACAATAAGTATCTACTTTCACATATTGCACATAAAATTACCTTTCATGTTAATATCCTCATTCTCAGAAGGGCCAGAATCAGATTCAAAATACCCTTGCATTTGCTTTAAAATCCATTTACCAACTCCTCTACAATCAGACGAACGGAACGCATTAATAAAAAATACATAGTTCACAGGAATTTACTCATCATGCATCGGGTTTACAGTGTAAACAAAATAAGAGAATCATTGAAATCTCACTAAGGAGGTTGTAAGAATAACAGTGCTTTAAAACTCACTTAATCTGTGATAAGTCCTTTAGGGTTCGGATCGGTGCCTTGCAATTGCATACATTTGAATGTGCCTTCGAGAGCGTCATTTCTATGTTGTCCGAAATGCCCTTGGGACCCTGCGCCATTTCTCGCCACTTGCTCAGTAAATAAGCCGCAATTTCTTCGTTTTCTTGGCAAACGACCTTAATCCGAACATCCATTACAACCAAATTTGACGATCTTGGTTTATCTTGTACAAGATTTGGACACTAATCGTCGTTAGAGCTTTTTTGGGGGATTCAGCATTGGCGCCATGGATTCTGCAATTTGAAGTTCTTGGTGATCAGGTGTGGTGTGGTGTGATTAAAATAGGTAGTTTTCACAATTGGAGATTTAAAGGGGTCAAAACATAATGTCTCAAACTTTGGAGGGCAATCACAAAATAATACTTACCTTTGAAATGATCACGCCGTAGCAAGTCTTGACCACCAAAATATCCATTACACATCCCATGTTAAACGAAACACACTCCTTTCCTGATTCTTGGTTCCATGTTCTGCTGCGGTTCCATGGAGGATTACTCAAGGAAATGCTGAGCATCCTTACTTTTGTCTTCTGATAGCCAAATGGCCACCACGGCATCTATTCACTTCACTCGCTTTGCCTCAAAGTTCTCTCTGGGCAATCCACAGTTTAAGCATCGACTATTGTTTAAAAGGCGAATTCACTCGCTTAATTCTTGGTTTAGCACGCGGTTTCTCGGTTCAGGCGTTGCACTTCGCAGTTTTCGCCTCACTCCGCGACGCCAATTTCGTGTTTCAGCTTATGGTGGCCAAGGTATTTCGGGTTGGCATTTCGTCAAGCACTTTTTTTTACGAATTTTGAAGTGCCTGTTGTCCGTGTAAAAAATTTGTTCTTGTGGTGTCCTTTGAATTGGGTTTCTATAGTTCGGTTATGCTCCTTTTCATGCCCTAAACCATTTTTGATTGTTCAATGTAGATGCCAAATTTATGATAGCTGAGATTTTTCTGAACTTCGAATGATACTAATATTCAAGATTAGATATTTTAATATCTGATATATTGATAGCAACCATGATGTCAATTAAAAGTTATGACAACTTAGTCATCGAATTTTCGATCAATTAGTATGTACTTCATGTTATCTACAGTTGTCGGATGGGATAAACTCCCAACAATGAAACTCAATGATAACATAGCTTTAGAAATACTGGGTTAAGTAGTCACACGTGATCAGCTACATTCCCTTTGCATCCATTACATATTTGTTTCTTATAGATTAACATCGTACAGATTTGAGTGACCTCAATGGCATTGTTCCTGCATGAACATTTATGACAGTTGACAGACCCTTACATGATTTCATGGTGAGTAAGACATGTAAATCCCGAGTGTCCCTTCACGATATAATCATTGGACCGTAGTGTTTACCTTTCGACAAATGGATCATCCAACACTGGTATCGATGCTCGTATAGCTTGTGCTTGCAGATGCTGAAGAAGATAAAGATGATTAATATCATGATACATTCATCTCATATATATGTGTTTGTGTGTGTCGCTTGACTGGGTGGTATATTTACATTATGACATTTTAATTTTGTCACTGCTGCTAGAAACTTTTTGTCTCTTTGAAGCATTTTAAGATGTTGGAATTTTGAGAAACTCTCAGTGAGTTGTTTTCCTTGTTTGGTCGTGCAGAACTAGTGGATGACCATATATCTGATGAAAGATATGATGTGATCATTGTTGGTGGTGGGCATGCAGGCTGCGAAGCCGCCCTCGCTTCCGCTCGTTTAGGAGCGAAAACACTTCTTCTTACACTTAACATTGATAGAATCGCATGGCAGGTTACTATACACATTTCTGTAAAAACTATTTGTCATGCCTTTTCTTCTCTCACACGTGTGTCGATGTATAGTTTCTACCTGTGTTGTATGCGATGTTGATCGGTCTTTAATTCTGAGACTGCTATTTGGTGTTTCTGAAACAATTTGTATTCCTTGATTCAATTCCTTATTTATTAATTGAAGTCCATTTTCAACAATATTGGGGTGTTGTTGGAAGATTCATGGAAGATTCATTTTTCGTTCTCGTAAAGGAAGTTATCTTTTATCTCATTTCGTTGCAGCCATGTAATCCAGCTATTGGCGGACCTGCCAAATCTCAACTTGTACATGAAGTAGATGCACTTGGTGGTGAAATGGGAAAAATAGCAGATAGGTGATTGGTTGTGACTTTTTCTTACTCTGCTTAGATCCGTGTTTCTTGTTCATTAGTTTTTCTTTTTGGCTAATGGGTGGATATTTACTTTCATTCTTTAGGTGTTACTTGCAGAAGCGAGTTCTTAATGTTTCAAGGGGCCCCGCTGTTTGGGCCTTGCGTGCACAAACTGACAAAAGAGAATATGCATTGGAAATGCAAAAAGTTGTCGAAAGGCAAGTTCACCTACACTTGTCAAACCATATCTGAAGATTTTTGTTTAGTCAATAGTGAGTTCATATAATCTCATCAAGAATTTTGCTTGGGCCTTTTATATGCTTCCTTATTTCAAGTATTATGTGCAGAAGCTACTGCTGACTTTACGTCTTCTAATCTTTATCTTTCAGTACAACAAATCTATCTGTTAGAGAAGCTATGGTGACAGGCATCCTAATGGGTAAGAACGACAATGTTGAAGGCGTCCATACGTTCTTTGGCATGAACTTCTATGCTCCCTCTGTAGTTCTCACAACGGGTACTTTCATGAGTGGAAAAATATGGGTCGGGCGAACTTCTATGCCCGCGGGAAGAGCTGGAGAGGCCGCATCACAAGGGCTCACTGAAAATTTGCAGCAGTTTGGATTTGAGACCGATCGTTTAAAAACTGGTACTCCTGCTCGTGTGGATTGTCGTACTGTTGACTACTCTGTATTGGAGCCTCAGCGTGGTGATGAAGAGGTTAACTTCTTTTAATTATTTTTATAATGGTTCAGACTTCAGAGGATGTGTAGTTGTGCTATTTTCTCTTTTATGTTAGATCAAACGTTTTTTTTTTCCTAATTCGTCTTTAAATTTGTTTATATTCACAATATTTTATATTTTCTATAACTTCGCTTTTAAAAGCTCAACATCTTGCGATTGAGCTAATTACAATTTATCAACTTAAACTCGATTCGATACACCCCTATTGCAAACATCATTATATAACCTCATCAGTTTTAGTCAGCAGATCTCAAAGTTTATAAGAGATCTTTCATAATGCTAATAGACAGCTTTTACTAGCTGCCTTGCACTTTTTTCTGGTCTTTTTATTCTTGTCTAAGAAAATGTAGAATGTGTTTTGTTACTGATTGACAGATAAGCTGGTTCAGCTTCGATCCAAATTATCATATAGAACGAGAACAGATGTGCTGCTATCTTACACGTACCACAAAGAAGACGCATCAGATAATTAAAGATAACTTGCATGAGACTCCTACTTATGGAGGTTGGGTGGATGCTAAGGGACCTCGATACTGCCCTTCCATTGAGGATAAGGTGAGGTTGATACTCAGTTTTATCTCAATCTCTTTCACACACTTAAAAATGTGCTGCCTTGTGAGCATTACTAACTTATTTCCAGGCGTCTTCCTTCCTAAAATTCATACGCATTTAAATATCGTATTGTTTTTTGCTGAATATGTTCGACACTTTTTGTGTTATTCAGATTGTTAGGTTTCAGGATAAAGAATCGCATCAAATATTTCTAGAACCGGAAGGCAGGAGTGTGCCTGAGCTCTACGTTCAGGTTTAAGGCTCTGTTCTGGTTTGCAGCTCTTTTCGTTTACTCCATATCCAATGGTCATTAAAAATTTATAGGCATTATGTTTAAGGTGGTGCGTTTCTGACGCTCCTTGAAATTAATATTTTGCCTTGAAAACTATTTCCTTTAATCCCATACTCCAATACCATTTTTGCTATACAGCTTTTGAGAAAAATTAGATTGGGTATTTACAGTATATTATAAATGTAAAACATAACGAAACGCGAAATGTGTAGTTTATTGGTGAACTTCACCTCTTTTATAGTGGTATTAACTCTAAAGTTTATTCTTTTTTATTGTGAACATTAGGCTTAACAGTTGCAAGCAATTTTGACAGATGGTCATTGTGCTTATCTTGTAGGGGTTCTCTACTGGTTTACCCGAGAGATTGCAGTTACCTCTCTTAAGGACTTTACCTGGACTCGAAAACTGTTCTATGCTGAGACCTGCGTATGCTGTTGAATACGACTACTTGCCAGCTTATCAATGTTTTAGGTCCCTAATGACGAAAAAAATCGAGGGGCTCTTTTTCTCTGGTCAAATAAATGGAACAACGGGCTATGAGGAAGCTGCTGCCCAGGTGATAGACGTGTTCCAATATTTCATAACATTATTTATTCTGCCACATTCCGTTTTTTATAAAATATTGTTCTTGCTGATAGGGCATTGTTTCCGGAATAAATGCTGCTAGACATTCAGATGGTAAATCCCTAATCGTATTGGAGAGAGAAAGCAGTTACATAGGGACGTTAATCGATGATTTGGTAACGAAGGATCTTCGCGAGCCTTATCGCATGTTGACAAGGTAAGTTATTACCCTTTCAACTTTTAAATATGAGCATGTCTTGCAATTTTCCTCCACCTAGGGCCTGTGGTGTTTAAGTATTTGTTGATGATAAATATCTCAATATCCAGTGGGGTATTTGCAAATATTTACCTTATGCATTTTATAGTTTACATTATTAGGTTAGATGTCATCTTATTGAAGAGTCCATTTTTTTTTCTCATTTTGGAGAATGCAAGAAGTAAAATGTACCATACTGCTTGTTGATTTTTTTTTTTTTTATAAATCTCTCTTACTTTATTTTCTTGCAGTCGTTCTGAGCATCGGCTACTTCTGCGATCTGACAATGCAGATAGTCGTCTCACTCCTCTTGGACGTGAATTAGGTTTGATAGATGAAGTTCGTTGGAAAATCTACCAAGATAAGCAGTCTCGAATATTAGAGGAGAAAAAGAGACTCAAGACCACACGCGTTTCAGGTTTTTCTTAACTTTCGAAACAACTAATGCCAGTTAATGGGTTATAGTTTGGCCATTCATTATTTGTTAGAGTAAGTACAAGTAGCTTATGAAATACGCTTGTTATTGCAACTCAAAAAACTGCCACTTAGGAGGTAAATTTTGGAATTTATTTGTGGGAAAGACTGAAGTTTACTTGATTTTCTAGCACTAAATGTGAAATGGAACTGCTTCCGACATGTGTAGCAACAACTGTTAGTTAATTACGCAGGACCTATAACCAAATCCATATCATAAACTTTTTAAAGTTATGGTTTGAAAGCTGGTCACTGCCAAATAAGAAAATCTGCGCGCGCACACACACACACACACATATATATATATGAGTTTAACTTTCACTATGAATGTTTGCCTTTTAGGAGGAGATCTAGCTGCTGAAGTAACTAAAGTTTCTGGTCAGCTTGTGAAGGATTCCTCCACGCTCGAAAGCATCCTTAAGAAGCCACACGTTCAATACAAGGTCCTCGACAACCATGGGTTTGGCAACGATCAACTATCTAGGCTGGAAAAGCAGAGCGTTGAAATAGATATCAAGTATGAGGGCTTTATCGTTCGTCAGCAGATACAGCTACAGCAGGTGATTGATTGGTTCATTTTATCATGAGAGAGAGAGAGAGAGAGAGAGAGAGAGAGAGAAAGAGAGAGAGAGATTGCTTTACATCTGTTTGCTGACTCATTTTGCATACTATGTAGATGGTTCATCAACAGCATAGACAACTGCCTGAGGATCTTGATTACTTTGCCATGACAACATTATCTCATGAAGCACGTGAGAAATTATCGAAGGTATATTCTAATCATTCGTCTTTCTTCTTGAAAACATACCCGTTTGTGTTGATGAGCAACGGTTTGATGGAATATGATTGTATAGAACTAGGGATGGCGGCGGGGCGGGGGCGGGGACCTAATCCCCGTCCCCGCCCCGCGAGGCTTTCGGGGACAAAATTGTCCCCGTCCCCGTCCCCGCCGGATCCCCGCGGGGATCGGATTCCCCGCGGGGACTCAATTTGTTTAAAAAAATTAATATTTTAAATATAATATATAAATTTAATTATATTTTCGTTATAAATATTATAGAAATTATAGTTTTATATATTATTTGTATTAATTTAATATTATTTAATCTATATTTAATATTATTTAAATTATAATTTAATATTATATATATATATTATATATATAGAAGGCGGGGCGGGGCGGGGAACGGGGCGGGGATCCCTGCGGGGAAAAATCTTTCCCCGTCCCCGCCCCGCGGGGATAAAAACTCGGGGATTCCCCGCCCCGTTCGGGGCGGATCCCCGCGGGGACGGAGAATCCCCGCCCCACTGCCATCCCTATATAGAACAATTTTCATATGGATCAGTTTGACCTTTTTTTTAGGCTTTTCGGCGCGAACCATTCATTGATTCACATGCATAATATCTGACAGCACAAATCATCGATTTTGATCTAATACAGGTGAGGCCACAGACAATTGGTCAAGCGAGTAGAGTAGGTGGAGTAAGCCCAGCGGATATTACGGCTCTTCTCATAATCTTAGAATCCAATAGAAGAAGAAAAGCTCAAACACAGAGACAACACCACCAGCAACTGATTGCTAATGAGGAGGAGGAGGAAGAACAGTTGGATGGTCCTGTTAAAGAGACGGTTAATGCTTAAATGATTTCATCTTGTATATTATGGTTGTTAAATTAGCAACAGCCTTCCTCTAATTAACTGATTATCTTTGAAAATAAAAATGCAATATATCTATACTATTTATCAACCGATTTGTTGTAACCAGTGTTTAAAAAAGCGTTGTATAGCGCGCCACGTGGCGCGCTATCGCGTTAAATTCTTCCAAAACGCGTCGTCGCGCATTCCATTTTGCGTTTTATTTCTTTTTTTATTTTTTATTTTTTTATTACTAATTTTGTGTAAAATCTGCCGGAACGGCGATTTCTCGGGTGGAACGTGATTTTTTCGGGCTGTTTACCGTGAGGAACGACGAGTTATCGAGTCAGATGGCCGTCGACGAACGGTATGTTTTATGGTGATTGACGGTAGATTTTGGTCGAAGGTTGAAGACGATGCTACAGTAAAAGGCTAAAACAATTCATATTTTAAGTTGGGCTTCTATAATGGGCCTTTAGTTAGTTTAAAAACTTATTTTAAAATATTAAGCACATATTTGATTTTTAACTTAATATTTTAATCTTTTTATTAAATAAAAAATCTAAAATTCAATTTAAAACATCTTTAAATTATTATTTATTTCCTAAATAAACAAGTTCAATATGTTATTGAACTTATTATCTTATCATATATTTTTAATATCAATTATTTCTATAATATATCAACTTTTTAGAAATGGATAATTTAATTTGTTTGTTATATATATAATATATTATATATATTTGCAATATAAGTAACTTGTCCAAAATACCCACGCAATACGCTACGCTATTTACGCTACGCGCTTCCGGAGTCAAATTGCGTCGCGTTGCGCTTCACGCATTTTAAAACATTGGTTGTAACTGCCTCAATTCTAGACTTAATATTTTAGTTTATTATAATTTTCTTCTTTGTTTATCAGATAGATTATGAATGTGCTAGAGATAGAGATATAGAGATGTACTATATAATGGGCCACATTTACTTTACGCAAATTCTTTGAAAAGTATAAATTTACAGAAATCAGAGTTGGAAACCATTTCCCGCGCAAGAATAAAATCCCTAATTCTCCCGACACTCAACACAGTGGAATCTACTTGGGACAGATGTTGACGACGATGGCGAAGAAGGTGTTTGAAGACGCGAACGTTTTTATGTCCCGAAACCTCGTACCTCCCGAGCTCTTCGACGCGCTTCACGACGCGTTGAAGCTCAACGGCGCACACGTTTTCCTGTGCTGTGATCCTTCGCGCAACGGCGCCAATGACTATCACGTCATCGCCTCGTCTGACCACGTGAGTGAGCATTTAAGTGGAAATACTTGACTTGCGCTTTAGTTGATGATTAATTTATCAGTTGGGTGTTTTGCAGGAGAAGTTTGAGGATTTACGGGCCAGTGGTTGTAACTTGATCGGTGTGTTCCTGAACTCACGGTTCTAATGGGGTTTACGTTATTTTTTTAGGCTCGTAGTGATACTACTGGCCTTTAAAGCCATAATTTGAGGGTAAATTGATGCTTACTTTATTGTCAGGCCCTCAGTGCGTGTTATCCTGTGCTAACGAAAAAAGAAGACTACCTAAACAGGGATTTACCTGTTGCCTTGCCATGGATGGAGTCAATGTACTAGCCTCTGGCTTTGAAAAGGATGAAAAGGTATTGAGATGCTTAGAAAATTGCTGTAATGGTTCGATGTTGATTGCTTTCTAGACGATGTGTTGACATCTTTCCTTTCGACAAAGTCGCATTGAGAGTCTGTGACTGAGAGCATGCTCATGCAGTTGAGTATTTGATTATGTTACTACCTAACATTTTGCATTCTTGAAAGACCTGTGATTGATCAATGCAAAATTTTATGTACATACTTGTGTGAATGTCATCCGTTGGGATCTGATTAATATCATTAGAATATCGTTGATGGATATGTAACTTATCTATCTACTGATAAAGAGCTACTATTTACTATTCCATAATAGTAATTTGGTATATGGTTTTCTGTTTCTTTTCCTTTCTATACCAAATATTTCAAAATGCTGACCCCAGCTGTAAAAATCTGATTTTTATAGTTCTATGCTTGTAAGTTCTTATTTCTTTCATCTGTTATAGGCTGATATAGCAAAGATGGTTAATGCAATGGGAGGAACATTGCATATTAAAGCCTCATCAGATGTTAGCTTTGTCATTGTGAAGAATGTCCTGGCTCAGAAGTATAAGGTTATTGTTATCTGATCACATGGTTTTACTTAACCTTTTTGAATTCGTGGAGGAGTCTTGACATTTACTTCTGAACGGTTTTGTGATCTTTAAAGCTTTATCTGATGTTAGGCCCCGCAATGGTGAAATTTCTACCTGTGAATTCTAAATGAAGTGCTGGGTTACATTTTTTTTTATCAAGTTGTATCCCTATTAAGGCAGTCACATAGCTGACTGCGTCATCTTGCAACCCACCAGTTTAATTTCTGAAGCACATCGTACATACATTTTCAGTTTCTGAAGCTCTAACGGGAAGGAACACTGACTTGGATGAATAATGGAATGCCATTGATTGACATGCACTGACTTGGTTATGTTATTTTCTCCTCCCTCTGTCACACTTTTTGCAGTGGGCACTGAATAATCTCAAGAAACCGATTGTCACAATGGATTGGCTTCATCAGTGTTGGAAAGAGCACCGTGTGGTTTCTCACGAATTCTATAGGGTTCCCCCGTTCTCTGGATTGACAATATGTGTTAGTGGAATTCCTGCAGGTTCGACTGCCTCTCGTTTATCTAGTCAAAGTACATTCCAAACACCTTCATTCTGACACTTCTTCTCAAATTAGATGAAAGGAAAGAAATAGAGGAACTTGTCATAAAAAACAAGGGCAAATACTCGCCTGAACTGACCAAGAAATGCACACATTTGGTGTGTGATATATCCTTGTTTTTGCTTAGTTATTTCCGTGCTAATCATTTCTAGCCTGGCTATGTCATCTGGTCAGATTCTTTGTATAATTTGCTCCCTTCTGTTATATCACCTTTTGGTATCTGCTTTTTCTGTTGTTTCTGAGATAAGCGTTTTTGCTTGTGAGGAAGCCAAGCCACCTACACATTATCAGTGTTATTAATTTCTTCTATTTTACATTCCTACAAATATACTGGTGATATTTGACTCTTATTTTTCCCATTTTTGATATGTGGTATTATATGTTGTATCCTTAATTTTTCGTAAGCTCCTCAAGGCGACAAATACAAGGTGGCAAAAAGATGGGGTCATATAAACATAGTTACTAGAAAGTGGTTTCATCAATCTGTAGCCAGAAGAGGTAATGACATGCATGTTTTATTGCCTTCACAGGTTTTTAAGTCCTCTTGGTTGTAAAATAGGTTTCATTTAGAGAATATTTTGAATGTCTATCTGTATTCCCGTCTCACTCTTTGCTTCTTGGAACATAGCATGCGTCAGTGAGGGATCTTACCCTGTTCAAGGTAGTTCCACTTCATCTCTGAGTACGTTAAAGACTGCCGAGCAAAATAGTTCTTGCAAAGGTGTCAGAGATTCACAGCATACCTCCTCATCAACTGCCACTGCCCTTGATTCAGAGACCTCTGCACAGGACATGGAACTTGATATAGATACCCTGCAGAAAATGAATTCTGCACATAGTGATGCTCCAACTCCTTTATCCACGGATGGGAATTGTTTGGATGATCAGAACAAAGTTGATCATGATTTCCCTCAACATGTTGCCGATGATTCCCAAAGTGACAATGATGATGACCTGTACTTGTCCGAGTGCAGAATCTCGCTGGTAGGTTTTGAGGCTGCCGAGCTTCGGAAGCTAGTTGATATGGTTCGGCAAGGGGGTGGCTCTCGCTACATGTCCCTAAGTGACAGATTAACACATATAATTGTTGGGAGCCCATCAGAAAAGTAAGATCATTGGTTATTGAAACTGTTATGTTAATTTTGACTAGCTTTCTGAAATATTTAGTCTAAATCCTGTCCTCTGGTTCAATTTTCTACCTTTTTCACAAGAAACAGTTCAAATGCGCACCTGATTTATTTGGGTATTTCATTGTTATGCTTTTGACTGTTAATCCATAGTTAAGTTGGTTGCTTGAAATAGTGTGCCTGACCAATATCATGGGTGTCACTGCACAAAAGATAAATCTCATACAGCTTACAAAGATATTTCCAATCACTACAAGATCAGTGATATTGCATTGTCAAACTGGTTCTTGCAGTGATGTGAAAGAAGTAAGAAGCTTTGCAGCCTATGGAATCATTCATGTAGTCAAAATGACGTGGCTTGTAGAATGTAACCTAAAAAAGAAAGAAGTTCCCGTACTTCAGAGTCACATTGCGTATGATCTACTCCTCCCTAAAGGTGCAAACTTACGCTGAAATGCAAAAGTTTATCATGATGGGATTTGCCTTGAAGTTATGAATTTGTTGAATATGGTCTTGGATCCCATTAGCCACACTTGCTCTTTATCTTCCCACTTGCTTTACTTTATATCAGATCCAGTAGTGTTCAATAAAACGACTACAGCGAGCAAAAGAAACTTGGAGCACAAGTCAGCTTCTGAGCCTATTGCAGATACTCTGGGAACCAGGATTTCCAGAATTGCTGTTTCTTCAGGTTTGATGACATTTTCTGTTTGCTGAAAGAATATCTTTCAATTTCCCAAGCTTATATAGGTCTGTTTTATGTGACAGATTTGAAAGAAGATGCGAAGCTTAAAGTGCAGAGTGCAGTGAGCAATGAGGCTAGGCGCATAAAGTCATCGACTGTATTTAAAGAAAAGCTTTTCTGCTTTTCAAGTTCTTTTCCAGAAGAACAAGTAAGCTCCCATTTTGTTTAGTTTATCTTTTGCATTCTAGTTCAATGTTTCCTCACCAGGTGCATTGAGGTTTGCATTTCATATAAACTTATCTTCTACACATTATCTATCATCTTCTTGTGAAAGTCTTTCTTTTGGCTGATGCAAATGATTAATTTGACAGCATTGAGATCAAACTGAATGTTTCTGAACAATCTGGTTCGATGTTTCACTTGGAACCGGTGACTTAACAATAAGAAAATGTGATATGTTGGTATAGAACCGGATGAGAGGAGTTTAAATTGACTTGGTATGTGATCCAGCACGAAGCTCACTTTTAAGTTGTAGGCGCTGAGTTCTTACGGTATGCCAATCTACTTTTGAATTATGGCAATTAACTGGTTAAGGCAATTTTATATTATGACAGAGTATGCAGTTTTAGTGAAAGTTATCCATTGTAGTTGAAAAAGTACCAGCCAATAGTATAGTATGTCGACTTGAATTATACTCCTACCTGTTTCTTGACAAAATTATTGCATGGAATATATTTCTCACTTAGCTGAGGAAGCTAGGAAGCATTAGGTTAACTTGGCAGTTGGGAGAAGAGTAGACATGGTTTAAAGGCTTAGTTTAGTTAGATGAATCTGAATTTTTGGATGCCAGTGTACTCCTTTGCTGGTCTTGTTTAATATTGCTTGTCAAACTCTTTTAATGTTGTTTACATATTCCCTTCCTCTTATTGATTCAAACTGGCTGTAGCTGGTAATTGTTTGACCGTATGGACGTCTTTTCTTCAGAGACCTGAAATTGTGCTGTGGGTTAATGAAGGCAGTGGAAAGATTGTTGCTGATCAAAATGAAAAAGATGTTCACTTTATTGTTGAGCGTCATGGTGTAGCACCTTGCCCGACCAAATCTGTCAGGAGTGAATATGTTTCCACGCACTGGATTTACTCTTGTCTCGAGGTATTCGGATAATCTCTGACATGTCTCTGTCCGTTTCTTCAGTAGAGAATGTTAATCATGGTTTTTTGCCATTCCGATGTCGTCTAATGTCATAAAGTTCTTATGATTTTGTTCTTCAAAATGGTTGTTTCATTTGACTTTGTATCGATTCCAATGTTCTATCCGTTCTGTATATTGGTGTGTAAATGGTTCGATACATGGAAGCTGACAGAATCCTAACTAAATATTGAAGGATGGTTGCTTGTTGGACATTAACAGCCACATACTTTATTCTCCTCTTCCCTGCCAAATCCCTCTACCCGGGTTTGAAGGATATCGCTTATGTGTTTCCCGCTATGATATGAAAGAGAGAAAGCTGCTAAGAAATCTGTGCTATGTACTTGGAGTGAAATTTGTAGAGACACTGACCAACAAAGTGACTCATCTATTATGCAAATTCGCGGATGGTGATAAGTATCAGGCTGCTCGTAGATGGGAAATACATGTAGTCACAACAGATTGGTTATTTGAATGTGTAATGCAGGTTTGCAGCATCTTCTTCTCCTCCCATTTATGTCATCAGTGATTCGGCGTTCATGATTTCTAACATGGTTTTTTGTCGATTCAATTGAGACACAGAACAAAGTTGTTGATCTGAAAGGTTACCACCCTAAGCCAACAATTGAAGAAAGGGAAGGAGGTCTATGTTCCGTAAACCAACATCCTAGCCAATCCGTATGGGTTTCTACTCCGATTGATGCCTCAGAACATTCTACCCATGTTCAAGATACAAGAATTGCACACACCGCTCCATGCTCGGTAACTTCTGAAAGAAAAATGGACAGTTATCCAAGTAACAATATTAGGAGGGCTAGACTTTTGCAGAAGGGTATTGAAAAACCTCGACTTTCACCTGACCTTGTGGTCAATACTTCTGCGGTTGATATGGTGTCCAAAGATAATAATGTAAGTGAAAACATCAGGGGACCTTCTTCTACAGCTCCTGACGTTGCTGCTGCTATAGAAGATCTGCTCGAACAAACGAGCAAGGTAAAGGTGTACCCATCTTTTAATCCTCTAATGCTACTTTTGAACACTAAACAAACTATCAGTGGTCTATGAACATCAGATCCAAGATTGCAAATCTCAAGAGAGGATTAGTTGTCGCATTGATCCCACCCCAGACCCAACAAATCCATCTAATCAATGGAAGAACAGGTACCAATTGGGTTGTACGTTGCTGTTTTCTTGGTCACGTTTACCGTAGAAAGGGTTAATAAGACCACATTATGACGAGAGTACTTGGTGGATCATCTTACTACAAACAATACAATGTCATTTTTTCTTTCCTTATTCAGGTCGGAGAAAACGAATGACAACTCCTCGAGTGAAGCTGCTGCTGTTGCTGCCCCATATGATGGTTTTAGTGAAACGCAAACTGATTCTCAGGTTGTTGGATATGAAGAAGATTTATCTGGTAGGCAAATGATCCTTGATAGAGTGCGGACACGGAGTAGTAGCCTGGTTTGAAGCACACCCTTGATGGCCCTTAGAATTCGTTTTCGATATTCAGTTTCTGTAGTTTCTCGAGCATTTTGACCAAACCTAATGGAAACATTTTGACTCTCAGTGTGATGCCAAGTTTTGGTTGATTATACGTAATTAAAATTCTGGCTTTAAATTCCTCTTTAACTATCGTTTGGGAAGAGTTAATAAGCCTGCTACACGAGCTGTGTTAACTCGGTCTGAAAATACGACTGTTTTCTCATTTTCTGTTTGTTTCACAACACTTTATAAAAAAGAAAAACAGTTGGTTGAAGAGAAGTACTAATTGAGTGGTTAATTTAATTTAACCAACCCATTAAACACGCCCATGCGTATATGATTGGATGTTGTATGACACGTGAATGTCATCGTACACACCTCAAATCCAAATGTCATTTAAAACAAACTACGTCTTGTTAGGATTACACAACGTTATCATCCCTTAATTAACTACTAATAAATGCTAATTAAATAACTACTAAAACACACACCATCTCACTAGAGCCTTTCGCCGCTCGATCTGACAACACGATCACGGTTAGTACGTAAAAGTGTGACGTCATCGTTCTCCTAGAATGAGAACATACAATTCATAAGTACATCGTTTGTTATTAAATTAACCTTTATCTTGCAGGATACAGCCTTTGTTTTAGGCAGAAATCGAACAACTCCTCTAAAAAGAAGAGTTTGTACTCCTTCATCTTCATATGCACTGAGCGTAATGAAGTCCCTGTAGTTCCAGTGTTGACCTTCCAAAACAGGCAAGACCCCTCAAAACGACGCCGTCGACGGAGACTTCATGATCAAGCCCCAGTCTTTCACCAAAGCCATGGACACCTCAGAGTGGCCAATCCTTCTGAAGAATAACTATATACGATAGGCTGAATGTGAGGACGGGGCACTACACCCCACTTCCCTCAGGCTACTCGCCATTATTGAAGCGTCCCTTGCAGGAGTACATTAAGTACGGAATCATAAACCTCGACAAGCCGCCGAATCCCAGCTCGCACGAAGTTGTCGCCTGGATTAATAAGAGAATCCTTCGGGTGGAAAAAACGGGGCATTCGGGCACACTTGACCCGAAGGTCACGGGCAACTTGATCGTTTGCATTGATAGGGCGACTAGGCTTGTCAAGTCCCAGCAAGGTGCTGGTAAAGAGTACGTTTGTGTTGCCAGACTTCACTCCAAGGTTGGTGACGTGGCTAAGGTTGCTCGGGCTTTGGAGAGTACGTTATCAGAGGCCACCGTTGATCTCAGCGGTTAAGAGGCAGCTCAGAATCAGGACGGTCTACAAAAGTAAGTTGCTTGAGAGTACGACGCAGATAGGCATTTAGTTGTGTTTTGGATTTCTTGCGAGGCAGGAACATACGTTGGAACACTGTGTGTGTGCATTTGGGGCTTTTGCTGGGAGTTGGGTCTCATATGCAGGAGCTGTGGAGGGTTCGTTCTGGAATATTAGGGGAAAAGGACAACATGGTCACAATGCGCATGATATCATGGATGCAATGTGGGTGTTACGACAATTACAGAGACGATCTTAGGAGGGCAATCATGCCCTTGGAGGTCATCTTAACCAGCTACAAGAGGTTGGTGTGGTGAAGGATTCTGCTGTGAACGCCATATGCTACGGTGCGAAGCTGATGATTCCTTGGCTGTTGAGGTTTGAGAATGATATCGAGGTTGGTGAAGAGGTGGTCTTGATGACCACAAAGGGCGAAGCAATTGCTTTGGGTATTGCAGAGATGACTACTGCTGTTATGGCGACTTGCGATCATGGCACGGTGGCGAAGATAAAGAGGGTTGTGATGGATAGGGATACTTATCCAAGAAAATGGGGTTTGGGGCCTAGGGCTTCAATATGAAGAAGAAGCTGATCTCCGAGGGGAAGCTGAGTAAGCACGGTAAGCCAAATGAGAATACTCCCGCCGAGTGGCTGAGGAATGTCGCCTTGCCGCCAGGTGGAGACACTGTGGTGGCGGCGGCGGCTGCTGTTGAGGTCGTGAAGGTGGAGAGTGGTGGCGGTGAGGACGAGGGGCGAAAGCGTAAATTGGAAGAGGTGGATGGTAGTGCTGTGAAAGAGGATGCTTCCATTAAGAAGGTTAAAGTTGAAGTTGAGGACGAGGAGGCTGAGGCTGACGTTGTTTTATTTTATATTTTGATCGAATGTTTATTGTGTGAGAGGAGAACAATATTATACCTGAGGAAGAAATTTATTTTTTTTTTGCTTTCTTATTTCTGATACAAATATACTAAAGCAACGTGTGCCTTTTTCCCACTCTCTCTATTACATGCAAACTCACGCACTCTCTGTGTTTCTCCTTTTTCTCTCACGCTCATATGGCACTTTGTGCCTTCTCTCTCACCCCCTTTCTACTTCGTACAGATGCACATATATATAGGTATATATTACACATGATAAGGCAAGAGGATAACAATGAATTAAATTCACATCATGCGCATATCTCTCCTTTGGCGGCTATAATATTTCCTCTTTTGTTTTTTTCTTCTTTTTTCCAATTCATAGTCTTCCATGGTGGCTCTAGGTGCAGTGCATGCGTGATCTTCTTGTATGTTTATATTGTCTTTATATGTTTGTAGTCATTATCACTTGGCCATTGAGATTAGTCAACAAATTTCCCCATTAATCTCAATGCCTCGGATCTTTCGTCATTCTTTAAACTTAACTCTCTTCCGTCTGTCATATGTCGCGGCTCGCCACTTGCCATCAATAATTGCCTTCGAGCACTTTACTTCAATGCTCACTTCTCGAGCTGATTTATATGCCTTTTCACCGTCAATACGTTCTTTCATAGCACGTCTGCCTTTTAATTCTTGCTCGACCACCAGTTTCACGTCTTGGACAGTCTTCGCCCTTCGACTCGCTTCTTCTAACACGTTCTTCAATTCAGACATCTCCTGCATAGATAATATATCGTTCTCGTTTTTTAACAAGTTCGAGATTTATCGGTTTTTCACCAGTGATATAATAAATATTTTTCCCTTCTTTCTTCATCCTCGTGACGTTCAGGCTCGTCACCTCGTCGCCAGCTTCTAGCGTGTCGAATCCTTCGTACTCCCTAACAGGCTTCTTCTCATTTATGACCTTCACGGAAACAGTTTTGTATTGCTTCACCTCATTTCTCGCGAGTACATCGATATTATTGACGACCTCCTCCGCGAATTCTTTGTGGTTTTTGTCGATATTTTTTCCTTTCATATTTTGGTTATCGTCTACCACCTCAAGGGTATCCTTGGTCCTCGTCGATATCCCGTCCTGCTCGGCCATCTTCAAATTTTCAGCAAGCTTATCTCTTTCATTAATTCGTTTCCTCAAGTTGTTCATATAAGTCTCGAGATTGTTCCTCGCGTCGATCGATTCTTTTATCTCATTTTCTTTCTGGCGTATCTTTTCTTCGTCTATATATTTTTCTTTATTAGAACTGGCCTCTGTAGGTTCTCCCGCCCTTAGTTTAGCGACTTTGCCATCAACATGTCGCAAGGCCTCCGTCGTGGCTGCGCCGGTCGTCTCTTTCACGCCGCGCTCCTGATTCTCTCCTCGCACGGCTTCTTCAGCTTGCTGGGGAGTTGGCTTCTTTCTCGTTTTTTCGTCGGCGTAATCGCCTTTCTTTGACACCGTCTCGTACGTCTCCATAGCTTTGACGTTCGCCCCATTGGTATTATCTTCAGCTTCGTCCGACGACGTGTGCATGGCGTCGCCGACCTCGTTCTCCTTCTCCTGGGCATTCTCTGATGCCTTCACGCCGATTTCCTCGACTTTCTCAGGTGGTTGTCGAGGTGGCGTTTCTTCAATCGCCTCGTCTTTCTCGAGCTTTGAGGGCTCCTCGGCTTTGGATATTTTTCCTCCTCTTTATTGTCATCGGCTTTCATCTTTGATGATTCGCCTTCTTCTTTTCCCGTCTCGAGTTTTTGTGGTGGTTCATCATTTTTCTTTTCCACCACTGGCTCAACGTGATCTTTATCACGCTCGCTCTCCACGACACAAGCTACCTCTTCTCGTACGGGTTCGCCTTCAACGTTCTTCTCGTCCTCCTTCGTCGTCTCAAGTTCACCCTGTTTTTGTGGCTGAACTTGGTTGATGCTATCAGCGCCTTTATACGCTTTCTCCAACAGTTCCCAGGTTTCCTTGGCTTTTCTTGTTGCGCCTATCACTCCGAAACCGGTAAAATCTAACGCCTCGTAGATGACGAGGAGTGCGAGGCCATTTTCTTTGACGGCGGCTCCCAACGTCTTCCGTCGCGACCTTGTATACCCCGTCGTATCGGGTGAATATCCATCTTCGACTATTTCCCATAAGCCTTGCGATTTGAACAGAGCTTGCATTTCGACGCTCCACCTTGCGTAGTTATTCTCGGTGAGTTGCGGGATTAACATGTGGGCACCTAATATCCGCTTCGACACCATTGGCACCATCGGCTCTGGCGAAATCGGCTCTGTCGGCTCTGTTGACACCTTCGGCTCTGATACCAATTTGTTGTTTTATTTTATATTTTGATCGAATGTTTATTGTGTGAGAGGAGAACAATATTATACCTGAGGAAGAAATCTATTTTTTTTTTTCTCTCTTATTTCTATACAAATATACTAAAGCAACGTGTGCCTTTTTCCCACTCTCTCTATTACATGCAAACTCACGCACTCTCTGTGTTTCTCCTTTTTCTCTCACGCTCATATGGCACTTTGTGCCTTCTCTCTCACCCCTTTTTACTTCGTACAGATGCACATATATATAGGTATATATTACACATGATAAGGCAAGAGGATAACAATGAATTAAATTCACATCATGCGCATATCTCTCCTTTGGCGGCTATAATATTTCCTCTTTTGTTTTTTTCTTCTTTTTTCCAATTCATAGTCTTCCATGGTGGCTGTAGGTGCATGCGTGATCTTCTTGTATGTTTGTATTGTCTTTATATGTTTGTAGTCAATATCACTTGGGCATTGAGATTAGTCAATAGCTGAGACGAAGGAGAAGAAGAAAAAGAAGAAAGAGAAGAAGAAAGAAACCGAAGGTGAAGGTGTGGTGTCTGACGATGAGAAGACGAAGAAGAAGAAGAAGAAAAAGGATAAAGTTAAGGAAGAGCCGGTCGATGAAGAAGCGAAATCGGATAAGAAAAAGAAGAAAAGTAAGAAGGTTAAGGACGAAGAGAACGGTAATGCGAATGCTAGTGATGAAGATGCGAGTAAAAGCGAGAAGAAGAGTAAAAAGAAGAACAAGGGTTAGATGCTATGCTAGTGAGCCGAGTAATTTATGTCTCAAGACTTCTAAATGAAGGGTCAAATGCTGATCTAAGAAATCTTGTGCCTTTGTGCTCACAAATTTTCTCATATTATGGACTTGGTTTTGTTTGTGTAATGTGTTTTATTCCCCCTTTGTTTGTTTGTTTCCATTTTCTTGAAATCATCTCAACCTTTTTGGTTTTTGTACGGCAATGCTAATACTTTTTATATATTTTTTTTTCCAAGCTAATACTTTTTATATACTAATAATATATTTGTTATAACAATAAATCATCAATTGACGATATGATCATGGACATATTTTATCCATTACATCATCAATAAATCTATTGAAATTCTCCTCGGAAGATCCACCTTCATCCAATGCCTTGCGAACTATGTTCCTCACTCTCTCAATCTCTTGCCCCATCCCATCTTCTCCAGAGATACCCATCACCTTCTTGATATTTTCTGCAACTTCTTCAGCATTCACGGCCGTCTCTCCACCGCCGCGGCGGCGGATGTCAACTCCGACCATCCAGTCGTCGACGACGAGCTTCCGATTCGTGGGCTGATCGAAATCGAGGGGACAGCAAACCATTGGCACGCCGAACCACATACTCTCCAACACAGAATTCCATCCACAGTGAGTCAAGAACGCTCCCACCGAAGGATGGGATAGCACTTCTCTCTGATCACACCAAGGGACGATTAACCCTTTCTCCTTCAGCCCATCCTTCAAGAAAACGCCGCCGCCATCTCCGTCGCCCTTTACTGCCCATAAGAAGTAGACGCCGCTTTTTTCAAGCCCGCCCATTATCTCATCCATGGTGCGTTCGTCGGGGAAAAGGATGCTGCCGAAGGAGATGTACAAGACTGATCTAAAAGGCTTAGCGTTGAGCCATTTCGAGCAGTCTGATTCGGCAAACAAGCTTTTAGGCACGTGGGCTAATTCGTCCCCCCTTTCCTTGAAGAAATTTATGGGACCTATGGCGTATGTGGGGTGGGTTAGGTTCAGGGACGATAGGACATGGGGCTCGAGTTCTTGGACCGTATTGTGCAAGATGAAGTCTGATTTCTCCTTGACTTCGTCGAACGATGAGAAGGCAATCTTTTGGACAGGCGTTAGGGTTTCTGATGCTTGTCTGAGGTAGCCTGGCAAGTCACTCGAGCTTATGGATTCAACTCCTGGTATGTACTCTATGCTGTACTTTGCGTCGTCATCTGTGTGTTTACAAGAAGATATATTACAGTAGGGTTCGTAATAAAAGCCTCACACAAAAACAAAGATTCGGAAAAGATTGAACCTTTAGGCGGAAAGTGACCATTTTTGACAAGAAGATCCATGTGATAAGTAGCAGCAAACACCAAAGCTGGCTCTGTCCAAAAGGAGACATTTACTAAGTTGTACTTCTTTGCAACCTTGGAAGCCCATCCTGGGTAAGTATCGGCAACCAATATAGGTAAATCGTCGTCAGGCAACGATGCGATTATCTCGCCGACAAATTCGTCGGCAATTTTAGGGAAATCGTCGACAAGAGAATACCAAAACTCCTTAACGTTTGCAACCCTATCGTATTCGAGGGGAAAGCCGTCTGAGATCGTTCTGTACTGTATGTCGAGGCCAGAAGAATCGCGGGTTTGGGCGAAGATATCGATGGTCTCTTCGTTGTTGTTATCTTTACTTATCATGGACTTTGTAATGCAGTGATGAGCATGTTCTGTGTTGACAAAGGTGACTTTAAAGCCCTTTGATGCGAGCTTTAAGGCTAAATGAACGAAAGGGTTCAGATGGCCTTGGTAAGGGACTGAGATCATTATGGCGTGGGGCTTCATTTTTCAGGGTTTTCAAGGATTTGGCTCCTTTGTTCTTCTTTAGCTTTGATGTGTTGATGTGGTGTTGAAATATATGATGTTTATGTAACGTTGAAAGTCCTTCGATTAAATATAAAAAGGGGCGTTTCCAAATCAGGCCCCATCGAAACTTTGCTTTTGAGTTCAGACCCTCCTCAGATGAAATATATGTTTAAGGACCAACTTTAGATAAAATTCAAATTAAAGGGCATAAAGTATGATTTGACGAAAATGCCCTTTTAGGTGTTATATAAAAAGGTATGTATTGCTATTATTCTGTTACGAGATGTTATTCAAATGGTATCAATCGACAAAACTATTTCAATGATCGATTTGCCGTAAATTTTCGAGCATACCGGGCACAAAATCAAGTTTGATGTGTACTCGATGATCTCAATGATATTTACGTCGTCAGATTTAAGATCCGTGAGGAATAATTTAGAAATTCATTTACGCAAATTACATAAATCGAGCATGTTTTTTGTCGAAATTAAAGCCAATATGCATAAATTCGAGAGACCCATACCTTGGAAATTACGTCGCGCCTTAGCGGTCCCTCAATCGTTCGTCCATCAAGATTAACGAAATGAAAGTGAAATCGACAGTAGTTTAAATGAGTGTTCGTTATGTGGTATCAGAAAGGCGTAAGTGGTATAGTTTCCATAAGGTTCGGTACAGTACTGGCGTAAAGTGGTATAGTTACGATAAGAAGCGTTACTCAAACTGGTACGAGATATTATTCTAATTTGGTATTAATTTTATATAATGAGGTACTAAAACAGAGTAAAAAGGTATAATAGAAGCGTAAAGTGGTATCGCAACGATAAGAAGCGTTGCTCACTCGAACTGGTACGATATATACTTATTCTCATTTTGGTATTAATTTTATAAGATGTAGTACAAAAATAGCGTCAAGTGGTATAATAGAGGCGTAAAGTGGTATAGCGACGATAACTATTACTTATTCTCATTTGGTATTAGTTTTATAAGATGTGGTACTAAAACAGAGTAAAGTGGTATAATAGAGGCGTAAACTGGTATAGCAAGTCACACTGTTTTGGGCGGGAAAGCTGAATCTTAGTATTATTTTGGGTGAGAACTTTTATGTAGTATATATTCATGTAATAATGTGGTACCAGAAATGTAAGATGTGTTACAGATTACTGTTTACGCATTGGTGTATATTTACATGATCAAAACCTCATTACTTGACTAGTTGCATCTTATTTGCTAACAAAATCAAGGAACTTGGTGGTTTAATACATCAAATTATATATTTCCATGATTTTTATTCTTCTACAACCGAGAAAAGCAACTTTTATTTACGAAATTATTCGAACCATTAATATGGTACAGATAACATATTATCTAGTATCAGTACGACTTAATGTGGTATCGTTTCGTAATGTATTGTTACCAGGATAGTATAAATGGTTACCAAAATATTTACAAGTGGTATAATTTACATGTGATGTGGTATCATATAAAAATGGTGAGACCATATTCATTGACGGATCATGAAGCTTCTGGAATGTTACTTATTTTTTGTTATGAATGGAGTATAAACTGGTACGACATTATGCTGAAGTGGTATATTTTACATGTGTCTTGGTATGGTACAAATATTGATCCATATTCATTGACGGATCATGAAGCTTCTGGAATGTTCTTTATTTTTAGAGAATATATGTCATTTGGCAGTGCGAATGGGAAGGGATAACATTTATTTTCAGAGTATATGTCATTTGGAAGGTTGTGGAATATTCTTCATTTCGGCAGGTTATGGTACCCGTTGGGGAGGAAGTGGTATGATTTGGCGAGGATCTGGTATCATTTGGGGAGGAACTGGTACCATTTGGGGAGTAAGTGGTACGATTTGGAGAGGTAGTGGTACCATTTGGGGAGGTAGTGGTACTGTTTAACCAGAAACTTTTATGTAGTATATATTCCTGTAATAATGTGGTACCAGAAACACTTTATGTGTTACAGATTGCGGTTTACGCGCTAGGGTTACCAGTTTTTTGGTATAGAGTATCGGATCTTAGGGTAAACTGTTTCGGGGTTACGATTAAAGGTTTATTGTCGTAAGATTTGTTCTATGATTGATGTATAATGTTGTTTAGGATACATTCGTTGTAATTCATAATGGTATATATCAATGTGATGTAAAGATAGTTGTCTACGTTTTGCATTGGTATACAATTCACATGATCAAAACATCATTACTTGACTACTTATATCATATTTGCATAAAACGTAACAAAATCAAGGAACTTTGTGGATTATACATCAAATCATATATTTCCATTTCCTCCACAACCGAAAAAAACAACTTTTATTTACGAAATTATTCGATCCATTAATATGGTACAGATAACATATTATCTAGTATCAGTATGACTTAATGTGGTATCATTTCATAATGTATTGTTACCAGGATAGTATAAAATGTTACCAAAATATTATCAAGTGGTATAATTTACATGTGATATGGTATTATATAAAGATGGTGAGACCATATTCATTGACGGATCATGAAGCTTCTGGAATGTTCTTTATTTTCTGTTATGAATGGCGTATAAATTGGTACGACATTACGATGAAGTGGTATGTTTTACATGTGTTTTGGTATGGTACAAATATTGATCCATATTCATTGACGGATCATGAAGCTTCTGGAATGTTCTTTATATTTTGGTATGAAAGGAGTATAACTTGGTATTAAATCATGCTAAAGTGGTATAGTTTTCACGTGATGTGGTATCATATAAAGATGGAGAGGCATATTCACCGTCGGCCATGTAGCTTCTGGAATGTTCTTATATATTGGTATGGAAGGAGTATAAATTGGTACTAAATCATGCTGAAGTGGTACATGTTACACGTAATGTGGTATCATATAAAAATGGAGAGGCATATTCACTGTTGGTCCATGTAGCTTCTGGAATGTTCTTTATATTTTGGTATGAAAGGAGTATAAATTGGTACAAAATCATGCTGAAGTGGTACAGTTTACACGTGATGTGGTATCATATAAAGATGGAGAGGCATATTCACTGTCGGTCCATGTAGCTTCTGGAATGTTCTTATATTTTGGTATGAAAGGAGTATAAATTGGTACGAAATCATGCTGAAGTGGTACAGTTTACACGTGATGTGGTATATAAAGATGGAGAGGCATATTCACTGTTGGCCCATGTAGCTTCTGGAATATTCTTATATTTTGGTATGAAAGGAGTATAAATTGGTATTAAATCATGCTGAAGTGGTACAGTTTACATGTTATAACTAAGTGGTATAATTTACATGTGATGCGGTATTATGTAAAGAAACTATTTTTCCGGCCATATAAGTTTCTGTAATGTTCTTATTTTTTGGTACGAGTGGAGTATATATTGGTACCATATTATAATGAAGTGGTATAATTTACATCCGATGTGGTATTGTGTAAATAAATTATTTTCCAGGCCATATAAGTTTCTGTAATGTTTTTATTTTTTGGTACGAGTGGAGTATATATTGGTACCATATTATATGAAGTGGTATTGTTTACATGTGATGTGGTATTGTGTAAAGAAATTATTTTTCCGGCCATATAAGTTTCTGTAATGTTCTTATTTTTTGGTACGAGTGGAGTATATATTGGTATGATAATATACTTAAGTGATATAATTTATATGTGATGTGGTACCAAATTAAACTTATGCGGTATAATTTAACTGTGATGTGGTATGAAATAGAACTAGTTCAAAACGCTACAGTAAAAACAGAAGCAGATGACCTGAACTGTTAACATCCTTCCAAAAGCTGAGCCATCATTCGAAACACCAACTGTGCTAAACACTCGATTCATCGACTTATTATGCCTGCTGGACGCCGTTCACTCGATTCATCGACTTTCTTCTTCCCAGCAACTATATTCTCCTTCTTCCGGCCAAATCCTCCGCGATCGACGCCGCGCTTCTTCCCATCAACTTTCTTCTTCCCAGCAACCTTCTTCCGGCCAATTTCTTGGCGATTAACGGGTTTCTTCTTCGCCATCGCAAGATTCGTCGATTAAGGGTGTAAAGAGGGCCTGAAATTTCGTCTGCTTTTCTCGATGAAAGGGGGAAACTGATTTTAGGATTTCTGGTACTGAAATCGATTTGATGTAATTTCAGAAAAAAATAAGGGTACAAAAGTCTTTTCCGTCTGAATGGGTCTTTATCCCTAACCAAAATATTGTTTAGGTCCTTCTCCCTACTTAAAATGTAAAGAGGGCCTGATTCCTGCTTAAAACTCTTAGTAGGGCCTGAAATACAATTGACCCATATAAAAAAGATTTGTCTGTGACGTGTGGTACTGTGCAAGACTTGGTTTTTCAAAAGTAATATGAACCAATCTTTCAGTGGTTAGACGTATTTTAATAATGCCACCATGTATTTTATGCCAATAATGAGCCATCAAAATGGACCAAGATATCAAGAAAGTATATAATAATACGACAACAGACATAAATTGCATGGTTGATGCTTACCTGTTTGGACAATTCCATGTGATAGTTTGTATGTGATAACTATTGTTGGAAGGTTATGTATATTTTTTTTTCAAAATATGAGTGTTGAATATACTGTTGATCGATTCCGACAGGTTTGCCCAACTTCTCGAAGCTATAGTTGAGAGAGACCATATATGAATAGACTAAGATCGACGATGAACTTGTAATAACATTAGTGATCTAGCAGAATAAAACAATGGCTAATTTACAAGGGTTCGATTTTCTCCCGTCAAAGCTTTTGTATGGAGAAGAACTGTTGGGGTTAGCGAGCCTGAGACTCGCCGGAGTCGCCGGAGAAGTCGCCGGAACAGAGCTGATTGAAGCTGGTCGAAGCAGAGCTGGAAAGACTGAAGATGAAAGCTGTTGAAGTCGCGACGTTCAGGGACCGTTCGATCGAAGCCCGCGCAGATCAAGAGCTGAGATTTAAAGCTGTGAGATTTAATCTCAGCTTCAGGATGACGCGCGAAATGTTACGAACGGTCCAGATTAGAAGTTAAGCGATGGCGCGGATTGATAATCTCAGCCACAAGATCTAAATCGGACGGATGGAAATGGAAGTTGCTATTTCACTTAAAGAAGCGTTGTTTCTCTTGCAGCTTCACGTGGAAATGCAAGGATGACGTGGCGGCTTATCAAGCGTTCGATTGGATTAAAGGGAGCGGCTGAGATGAATCACGGACATGCTTTAAGTGTGATTCAGCTCTTATATATATCAGTAATGCTAGTTCGACGAGCTATCTTTCCGAGCATGTAGATCCTTATAGAGTGAGAATTAGCGAAAGGCGTAAACACGAGAGTTGTAGACGGTGTGGGGTTCTGTAACTTTCGTGTTTTGTGCTAATGGAAATAATGCTCGGTTTGGTCCGTGGACGTAGGCGAAGATTGCGCCGAACCACGTTAAATCTGTGTTAAGTGTGTGTGCGTTCTTCTCTGTTTTTCGATTGATTGAGCTGCGAATCGATCGAATCAATCCACGAGGGTCACATACACAGAAATCACGTCCAAATACGAGTCTAACGGCGGTCCTCGATCTACAAATGGTGCGGTGAGCGTGGAGAACGAGCTAGATCTCCGCGGAGTGACCGGAATGAGACTCGATTTGGGGATTTCGACAGGTCATGCGATTTTGGACCTGTTGAAGCTGCGGCTCAAGCTCGTTCGGTTGGGAAGAGGCTTGAGGAGGCTCGGATGCAGGTGGTGGTGTCGCAGGCTGCCACGGGAAGCGCATCGGAGGGTGAAACCACGGCGGAAACGCGGGAAGAGCTTGCGGGAAAGCTGTCGGGTGAATCGGTGACGATCGTGGGCGAATTGCGGTTCGGGAGAGGTGTTGCGGGGATCCTAGGTGACACGAGGTTGGACCTAGAGCTTAGGAGGAACCTCGTGTGGACGGGAGGGCTGGAGAACGGCCGGAGCAACGCGAGAACTGCGGGAGTACGGATCATCGCCGGTGACAGGCAAGCTGGTTTTCGGCCGGGTTTGGAGGCTTGATTTTCGGGTCTCGGAGGGTTGTCCGGTGGAGGAAACCGGTCCTACACGAAGTAGGGAATGTGGTGGCTCGAATGGTGGTCGAGGGAAGCCACGGTGACCTCGTCTTGAGGTGGAGCAAGGGCGGGCAAGACCCTTGGTTGGAGCAGTTTTCTGTCAAACTGCTCCAAGGTGCTGTGTTTGGAGCTCGATTGCGAGCGGTTCGGGCTTGAGGTGGAGGCGATTCTACCTCGGATGGAAAGTATTCTCAGGCCAAAAGAGTGGGAGAGCTCGGAGGTGGAAGAGATACGGTGGCCGGGGGTCGAAACGGCGGGCGAAAACTTCGACGGGATCACAGATTTTTTGCTGTAGAATCTGTGGCTGCTACGGGAGTTTCCTTGGGTGTTGCTGCGGTTGTTCTTAATGTGAAGGCCGAGGGGCAGTGTAAATCTAGCTGGAGAGGGTCTGGGAAGAGGCTCGAGTGGCTAGGATTGAAGGAAACTCACTCAACTTAAAAGGACTTAGGCTCGGTTGCAGTAGGATATACTGCTGGAAATCTGCTGTAGTATGGGATTTGCTGCAGGCTGCAGAGGTCTCAGGTGCTGTGAAGACTGAGATGCAGGTGAAGGCTAGTCGAAGACGGGTCGGGCCATGGACTCAGGTGGCAAGGTACGGTGGGACTTCATGTGATATGAAGTGTTCACCGCAGCAGGATCAACTGCGGGGGATTGAATTTGCTGCTGTGGTTAATGATTCACAGCAGGTTGCTGAGGCTTGTGATGAGTCTCAGGGCTCCTAAGTGAGCGGGATGACCAAACGAGAGGGGCTGCTAATCGAGGTGGAGCTTTGGGACGACAAAAAGGCTCGGGTGATTTGCAGCTGAAACAGAGGTCGAAATAGGCTGGTTTCTGGTAAGAGTTTGGGCGACTTTTGCGGGCAAGTTTGGGCTGCGATGAGAACTCCGGGAGTTGGGATTGCGAGTCTGCAGTCTCGAGGTGGAGTTTGTTGGGGTTAGCGAGCCTGAGACTCGCCGGAGTCGCCGGAGAAGTCGCCGGAACAGAGCTGATTGAAGCTGGTCGAAGCAGAGCTGGAAAGACTGAAGATAAAGCTGTTGAAGTCGCAACGTTCAGGGACCGTTCGATCGAAGCCCGCGCAGATCAAGAGCTGAGATTTAAAGCTGTGAGATTCAATCTCAGCTTCAGGATGACGCGCGAAATGTTACGAACGGTCCAGATTAGAAGTTAAGCGATGGCGCGGATTGATAATCTCAGCCACAAGATCTAAATCGGACGGATGGAAATGGAAGTTGCTATTTCACTTAAAGAAGCGTTGTTTCTCTTGCAGCTTCACGTGGAAATGCAAGGATGACGTGGCGGCTTATCAAGCGTTCGATTGGATTAAAGGGAGCGGCTGAGATGAATCACGGACATGCTTTAAGTGTGATTCAGCTCTTATATATATCAGTAATGCTAGTTCGACGAGCTATCTTTCCGAGCATGTAGATCCTTATAGAGTAAGAATTAGCGAAAGGCGTAAACATGAGAGTTGTAGACGGTGTGGGGTTCTGTAACTTTCGTGTTTTGTGCTAATGGAAATAATGCTCGGTTTGGTCCGTGGACGTAGGCGAAGATTGCGCCGAACCACGTTAAATCTGTGTTAAGTGTGTGTGCGTTCTTCTCTGTTTTTCGATTGATTGAGTTGCGAATCGATCGAATCAATCCACGAGGGTCACATACACTGAAAGCACGTCCAAATACGAGTCTAACGGCGGTCCTCGATCTACAAGAACCGTAAGAAAAATAAGAAGAAAAAGGGCAGCGGATATCGCCTGTGTAACAAGCTCTACATTCGCCAAACATAGATAGGGTTATTTATAATCTCCGAAAGGTTTCACCGCCCACTTAAAAGAATAAACCTTTCTTCGAAAAGCTCAATAACTCTATAATATGTACACAACACTCAAGAAACTGCTGGCGATCTCGGTAGCTCGCTGTCTCATCATTTCATTCACGGGAGCCCTTCTTCGTGACTCAGACTGCTGCTGTGATTTTCTCATGTGCTCCTTCTGTCGACATAAAAAGCCACATGGGGCTTTTGAATGGTCAAAAGGAATGCAAGTGGAAAAAGAAGAAATCGGCGCCGAATGAATATTTGGCGTGATGAAGACTTTTTTATTATTCGTTCACATGCCATACCAATTGCCTATAGAAGGCCATCCAAAGAACAGATGAAATGGCATCCTACAAAAGAAATCCAAAGGGATAAGTGAAGAGAGAATAAATAGAGGAAAAATAATAGAGAGTTTGTCGGATATTTTATCCGACTATAAAGAGAGATATTGAGTGCTTTCTCTTTTGTAGTACGAGAGGTTGTAACTCCTACATTACCCATATAGTGCATTCTTCTTCCTTGCCCGTGGTTTTTACCCCGATTTGTTTGAGGGTTTTCCACGTTAAATCTCGGTGTCCACTTTTATCTTTAATTACTCAAATATTTGCCGCGGTTATTACTCGACCGGGTCCGCTGCCACGCCAACACCTTCAAGTCCCTGAAAAATCAGATTATTACCGCAGTTTCGAATCAGATTATTGCAGAGTTTGAGAGAGGAAAAAAGAACGAAACAATAAATGGAGGAGGTTTTACGAGGTTATGGAACATTACTTGCAGCGAGGAACACTGCACTGAGATTCTTTGCAAGCTCGGGCGTGCAGTTGAAGGAGGTACCACATTTTCTTACACAGCCCACAGTTGCCAGACATACGTCTCTTGCACAACATACCATGTCGAAAAAGCCCCTTCACCTTTCGACAGTTTGGATACTGACACTGTGGAGAACGGCACTGAGATGCATGAACCAGCAAATCGAGCATTTTCCTCAGCTGCAAAATCACGTATACCCATAAGCATAAAAACACATAGACACCATTTTCCGAAAAAAATCGAGAGGATCTATCGATGATATAATATAATCTCAGTCAAGGGGAAAATTACCTGCTTAACCCTCAGTTGCCTGGCTTCTTTGTTCTGAGCGTCTCTATCACTCGATGGATTGTTGGTCAACTTATGGGGATGACCCATTCCTCCGTCTTTAAGATAGCACGCATTGCATACGTCGTACTCAGGGCAAGTTTCGCAGCGCCATCCCTGGCCAGCTTCAATCTCAAGATGGCACACATCATAGCATCTGAATCAAAAGAATGAAGGAATAGATTCAACGAAGAAGTCATACGTGGCGTTGTTGTTCGGTTATACTGACAGAGGCAAGAAAAATTTTTACTTGTCGCAAAGCTGAAAGTTTTTGCATTGCTTGCAAACCCATCGATTTCCAGACACCATGAGGATGCAGCAATGAGTGCACGCATTCTGTAAGTGAACCATAATGAAATCTTCCGTCATCGGTAATATTATATCACCAAGCTGTTGAACAAAAAAAAAAGTGTTGGTTTATGATACATAAACATATGATATAACCGAACGAATACCAACAAGAACAGAGTGTGATTCAGCGGAGGACTTACTCTGTGCATTAAGAGCAAATCCTTTGATATATTTCCAGAAAGGTCGATTTGTCCAGAAGCCTTCAAAGCTCTTTTTGTGATGGTCTTTTTTATCATCCCCTTCTTATACGGTTTCTTCCCATCATCTTCTTGTTGCAGCTGATAAATCATGCCCTCCGCTGCGCCAGGCCAATAATCGCCATCGAAGTATGGCAGACGAGCAGCAGTTACTTTTGCCCTACACTCCCCCGTTGAAGTAAAGAAATGGTCGTACAGATTTGTAAGATCAACCACAACTTTTTCCCTCATGGCCTTCCTTAACATGGATAAATACCTGAAGCAGAAAGGTTTTATTCAAGCATGTGGATGTAGTAAAAGAATGACATGGTTAATTGCATGGTGGTACACTCACCACTCACGAAGTTTATCAGATTTTGGAGTCTTCTGAATTTCTGGGTGGCAATATAAAATCTAGTCTTTGTTGTTCTTCGGTATCGGTCTGGTCGGCGGCAGTATAACTTGTGACTCTTCAGTCGACGCAGATGAACGTCAGATTGTTGATTGTAGCAGATCTGAAGAAAGTTTCTAGAATGAAACTTTAACCGTCTTCAATAGCAGATACAACGCGTGAGGGCCCAGTATGCGAAAACAGCTAGGACGACAAAGAGTAAGCACATGAGGATAAACAGCTCGTTCCACAGTCTGTTGAAATTCTCCATAGGATCCATGACTTTGGACGATGTAGACACAGTCGAGGCGTGTGTTGAACACACGGTCCGTAAGACGAAATCGCCCCGATATTCTGTGCTTTCGGTTAGCAGCGATCGTCTCCAAAATACAACGACTTCTAAACTCGAAATCGTAGCACAACAATTCGAATTTTTCCGGCGAACCGTACTCGAAACTCGAGTTTTTCTTGCTTCGGGATTTTAGAGAGTTGGGAGTGAATGATGTAATTTCATATTGGTTTGAATATGAATGAATTTTTCCAATTCATAAGGGGTCTATTTATAGATTTTTTCACGCAGGGATTTAATTGCAATTTCAAGAACTTCCTTTACTGTTTATGTAATTTTCTAGGGTTCTGAACGCAATATTTCAAACATATTGGACTGTCGGTCTATTTACTGGCCCGCGACAGGCCCGATTCTCGGGCCGACAGCCCGAATCTCAGGCGTGTCCCCCCACCCGGCGGCCCGAGGCGGCTACCGACGCCTCTCCTTGGGCCGACCGACAATTTCTAGTTGGGCCGGATCAGCCCACTGCTTCCATTTGATCCAATGGATCATACCATCTCATCTGGACTGTCCAATCATCTTAACCTCAACTGCCATGTCACCGGCACCGTCACCGTCGCCGTCCACGGGAGGAAAAAATTAAGTAAGCTCTTCAATGCTCCTCGCTCCGATGCGTCGTGCGAAGTGCGCGCCTAAAAGCGCCCATTGCGCACTTTGGCACGGCTCGGCCTCGGGCACAGGCTCGGTGCTCGTCGGTGGGTGCCTCGCACCGGGCTATTACTTGGGCCAAAACTCACACAAGTTTCTCAAGCCCAATTAGCCCACTTAAGCCCATCCACATGGCAAGCCCTTTTGAATAAACCCACATGGGTTTCTATATATATGGTGAAGATTTTCTTAGTGTCTAACCAATTTGGGATAATTAATTCCCCACTTAAACACTATCAACCATCTTAATCATTATTGGGCCAACTTCGAAAATTAATTTATCATTCACCCGAATTCGGTTTTGAGCCTATTAATATTCGTTAGATTCCGCGTGAAACATAGATTTGTAATCTTTCAATGATTTCTCGTTTCGACATTCGATGGCTTTCCGATTTAATAAAAACCGAAACTGATTTTATTAATGGGTTAATACCCATTTGGCTTAAAACCAACGGTCTTCACCCTTGAGAGGGGGACACGCCCATATATAGCAGCTTGTGAAACCACGCACTTTACAGTATTCTAAGTATCCAATCTGTAACCAGAAGAAATATTATGGGCACACACAAGATAAACTATGGTAACAATGGGGGTATCAAAAGAGAAGACAGTAAAGCAATTCCAGTTTAACAGTTCCTTTACCAGTATCTCATGGTACACACAAAAGTACGAAGAGCCTCTCCTTTGCCAGTTCTAACATCTGGCCTAAAGTATTTCACTGAGTCCAGGTAAGAGAGGTAGACACGTCGTTGATTTGGTTGCTGACTTTCGGAACCAAATTCTTGAACGTACATGCCAAATAGACATACTTCAACGCCTTCAATATTTTGGAACAGCAATACAACCTGGAAGAAGAAAAGAAAAGAGGTGGCAGGTTACCTTTTTGTGAAGCAAATTAATGATCCAGATAAAATCTTACGCTATAATTTTTTTTATGGGAATTAACCATATCGCACCTTAGATTTCTAAGGGAATTCAGTAGGATAATTTTCCTCTTGGAAAATTTCAAGAAATCGAGGTTTAACTTCCAACTTCTTGTCTACAGATGAAACCACCCTTACAACGAGGGATTCTGCTCCAGGGACCTGAACAGCCAACATGATAATGATCACATAATTCAGAATGGGAATTAAGTCCACAACTTGCCCACTATCGACTTCGGAAAATAAAAAAGAAAATAATAAATAAACAAATAAATCACCTCATCATAGCTCTTGCCTTGGAGCCTCGCCCTCTCCTGCCTTTCACTCTTTAGTTTCGCAAATAGCCGCTGTTCAACGTGATCGCTCAGAATAGTCCTCGGTAGATCCTTCGCTCCAAGAACAGCACTCTATGGTAACGGCATGCGTTCTCCTCTTTCTACCTCTTTAATGTAACAATTTGGACAAGTATACTCTGCTTGACCACCTTCATTTCTTCTACTGTTAAACAATGCACAAATTTGATGCTGCCATGCGTCACACTTGTCACATTGAACCCACTGCAAAAACACATATATTAGAGTACTCAAAAGGATTCCCATATAACAAGTAAAGACACTTTCAAACAAGCATACGGCTTACCGATTCATCAGTTTCCTCATCATTCTTCTTCTTTGCCATCTTAGCGTCGTTAAAAAGAGTTAAGCATAGTTTTGCAGAATCTCTGTCATCATCGATGCTGCGCTTGCGTTTGTGAATACTCCGCCGAGGGGCGGATCTTCGTCATCCTTATCGAAAGGTTTCATTAGCAAATCGCATGATAATAAGTTCATATAACCTTTTTAGCAAACAACATAGAAAAACGGAATTTCGAATAGGAAAGGAGCGAACGATATTTTTAGTCCTCAATGTTTGAGGCATGGGCGTTTCTGGTCCCGTGTGCCACTTTTAGTGTTGAACTATTATGTACAGTTCATCGACAACATTTTAAATAGGCAAAGTATAGAGCAAAACCGTGCATGGCTTTATATATAATATTAGGCATGCAATCTCTATTGTATGGATGCAAGTTGCAACGATTGATATACCAAGATAAAATAATAAATTTATTATGATTCTTATCTTACGTATAGATAAGATTTGTTGGCAAAATATCTTATGTATAGTTATGACCATATTCATTGGAGGGTTCTTGAAAGGTTGATTAATAATCACTCAATGACCTTAGGAATTCACATTAAAACTATACATACGTTGCTTGAGCCTAACCCTATAAATAGTAGGCTGATCTTTGCCATCGAGAGTGTGGAATTTGATAGCTTCACTACCTATACCTTTCTTTCTGCTCCAACATTGTTGAAGATCGAGTTGAACCCTGGAAGTTGCCATTCCCCGTGGAAACAACTTCTTAGGGCAGCGTATCGCGCCTTTCGAATTTATTTCTGTGTGTTTCATCAAAGTTAACAACAATCTAAGAAGTGTTATGGCTGAATATGATAACGTCTTTGATGATGACGTCCTTCTGGAGGACGATGAGATGTTCGACCAAGAAGAAGATGTGCAACTTTCACCATCGATTCCACCGACGGAGATCAATAGCGCACCCCCTTCAAACGCAACTCTCCCGGCAAATCAAGGGAATGGCCAAAATCCAAACATACCCACCGGAGGTAATTCAAATGGAGGATCTCAAGGTGGAAATCTTGGAGGTAATGTAAACCCAAATCCTTTTAATATGAATGGATTTCCTCAAACTGAAATTGGAGGAAATGTGGGGGGGGGGGGGGTGGAGGAATCATATGATGACTCCACAATTCCCCCCAACTGGTTTTGTGAGGTATCCTGACACCTCAAGGATTGATATGTTTGGAGGTGTGAACTATAAGAGATGGAAAGAGAGGATGTTTTCCTTGCTAGATATGCATGGGATAGCATAGGTGCTTGAGACCCCTCTCACTGAAAACGTGAATTATGCGGCTTGGGAAATGGCTAATAAGATATGCCGAAATTCCATCCTTGCAACTCTCTCAAATCCACTCTTTGATATTTATGCGGGATATACCGATGCAAAGATCATGTGGGATTCTTTGAAGCAAAAATATACCGCTGAAGATGCGGTTAAACAGAAATTTGCTTGCATTGGATATTATCATTGGAAGATGAATGAAAGTGTTGATGTACACGAGCAGCTCAATGAGTACCTGCAACTCATTGAAGGACTTAAGGTCGAAAACATTATCCTTCCTGAAGAGTTCATGGCCGAACTACTAATCGTCCATCATCTTGGAATGACTACAAGCAAAATTTGAAGCATAAAAATAAAAAGATGAACATGGATGAGGTGATGAAGCATATCATCATTGAAAACAAGCATAGGAAGCAAATGGGAGTTGCGACCAAGGAATACAAAGAGAAGGCAAATCTTGTAGAAGATAGTGCCAAAAAGAAATTCCAAAAGAGGCCCAACGTGGAGGCCGCATCGAGGTTTATGAAGCCAAACACTAATGGCAATTTCAAGAAAAAGAAAGGTAACTGCTTTGTTTGTGGGAAATTGGGTCATTATGCTTCTCAGTGCAGGAAAAGGATTCTAAATCCTAATTTTGAGAACAAGGCGGCACATAAGGCGAACATGGTTCAACAAAAGCATAGTGACACCATTATTGCCATGATATCGGAGATAAACCTTGTGGAGAAAGGAGCGCAAGGTATTTGGGGGATGGACTCCGGTGCGACAAAGCACATTTGTGGAGACAAGAAGGCTTTCGTAGAGTACACGGAAATAAATGGAGAAGTCTTTCTTGGAGACTCAACTACTACTAAAGTTCTTGGAAAGGGCAACGTGAATATCAAATTTACATCTGGGAAAATATTGGCTCTTCAAGATGTGCTTCATGTGCCGAAAATTAGGGCGAACTTGGTGTCAGTGGCACTCCTCGACGAGGCCGGTGTCAAGACAACGTTTGAATCAGGAAAAATGATTCTTACTAAAATAATGTCTTTGTTGGAAAGGGTTATCGTCAGAATAACCTCTATGTACTCAATGCTAATTCAATAATGAATGAAAGTACTTCTTCGGCTTATTTGTTGGATTCTCATAAAGTGTGGCACTTGAGGCTTGGTCATGTGAATGAGTCATATTTGAAAAAGATGACCAAGATTGGACTATTAGAAAACATACACAATATTGAGACAAATAAATGCGAAGTATGTGTGGAGTCAAAAATGACAAAAAAGACTTGCTATAGCGTACAAAGAAAAACCCAACTATTGGAATTAATTCACAGTGATATTGGAGAAATGCGAACCTGTGAATCAAGAGGAGGAAACAAATATTATATAACATTTATCGATGATTTCTCGAGATACACAAGGGTTTTCCTCCTTAAAAATAAGAGTGAAGCTCTTGAAAAATTCATTCTCTACAAAAAAGAGGTAGAAAATCAGTTAGATCGGAAAATCAAGAGACTTAAATCCGATAGAGGAGGAGAGTATCTTGCAATGAATAATTTCTGTGAAGAAAATGGAATTATCCATGAACGAACTCCTCCTTATTCACCGGAATCTAATGGGACCGCGGAAAGAAAAAATCGTACTTTAAAGGAAATGATGAATGCTATGCTTTTAACTGCTCGAGCTCCTCAAGATCTTTGGGGAGAAGCAATTTTATCGGCATGTCATCTGCAAAACCGCATCCCCCATAGAATAATTGGAAAAACACCCTATGAGTATTGGAAAGGCTATACGCCAAATCCAAAAATATTTAAAAGTGTGGGGGTGTTTAGCAAAAGTGCTAATCACCGAGCCAAAGAAAAGGAAAATCGGCTCAAAAACTGTGGATTGTGTCTTTGTCGGTTATGCACAAAATTCAGCTGCATATCGTTTTCTGGTGATTAATAGTGAGGAATATGAGAAAGACACAATAATAGAATCCAAAAATGCCGAGTTCTTTGAAGGCAAGTTTAATATTCAAGAACCTTAAAAAATTAAAGACTTAGAGGAAGAAATCGAGTCTATGAGAAAAGAACCTCTTTGAATCCAAAAATTTGGATCAAAATACTCAAATGACTCATGGACTAAAGAGAAGAAGAATTCAAAATACTTTCGGCGGTGATTATTATATGTATTTGGTTGAGCAGGAACCAAGATCATATGATGAGGCAATAACCTCAAAAGAATCCTCCAAGTGGAAAGAAAGTATTCAAATTGAGCTAGACTCTATTTTGAAAAATCAAACTTGGGAATTGGTAGACTTGTCAAGAGGTGCAAAACCAATCACAAGTAAATGGATTTTTAAAAAGAAGTTGCTACCTAATGGAGAGGTGGAAAAATTCAAGGCACGCCTAGTTGCCAAAGGGCATACACAAAAAGAAAATATAGACTATTTTGACACATTTTCTCCTGTGACGAGAATTGCCTCAATTAGGGTTTTGATAGCTCTAGCTGCTTCAAATAATTTAATAATCCATCAAATGGATGTGAAAACGGCATTTCTAAATGGAGATTTAGAAGAAGAAATATATATGAAACAACCAGAAGGTTGTATGGTGAATGGTCAAGAAATGAAAGTTTGTAGGCTCAAAAAGTCTCTCTATGGATTAAAACAGGCTCCGAAGCAGTGGCATGAAAAATTAGATCACACGTTAGTTGAAGATGGATATACATCATCAACTGTGGATCGATGCATCTATATAAAGAGAGAAAATGGAAATAGTGTGATTGTAGCACTATATGTTGACGACATGTTAATTTTTGGGACTTGTCTAAATGTTGTTAAAAACACAAAAGAATTCGTGTCTTCTAAGTTTGACATGAAAGACTTGGGCGAAGCAAAAGTAATTCTTGGTGTCAAAATTCATAGAAGGCATGACGGCATTATGATCACACAAGATCATTATGCACAAAAGGTGTTGGATAGATTTGGTTATACGAATGTGAAATCATTCTCTACACCTTACGATGCTAGCGTTCACCTAACAAAAAATAGAGGTGAAGAAGTGAATCAATTAAAGTATTCACAAATTATTGGGAGTTTGCTTCACTTAGCAAATTTTACTAGACCTGATTTGGCATATGCGGTAGCAAGATTAGCAAGATATACAAAGAGTCCCAATGAGAGTCATTGGATAGGCCTAACCCGAGTTCTTGGATATGTCAAAAACACAATTAATTATGGATTCTGTATAGTGGTTTTCCGAATATTTTGGAAGGGTTCAGTGATGCTAATTGGATCTCCCACTCAAGTGACACTAAATCTACGAGTGGATACGTGTTCACTTTGGGAGGTGGCGCTATAGCTTGGAGATCATCCAAGCAAACCCTAATTGCTAGGTCGACCATGGAGTCGGAGTTTATCGCTCTTGAGCTTGCTTGTGTGGAAGCAGAGTGGCTGAGAAACTTCCTCAGTGATGTAGTCATGGATCAGAGATTGATCACGTCTGTGTCCATGCACAGTGATTGCCAAGCCGCACTAGCTATAGCAAGAAATCAAATTTATAATGGCAAAATCGTCATATAAGACTAAGGCACAATGTTATCAAGCAGCTGCTCAAAAATGGTGTAGTGTCCTTAGATTTTGTGAGATCAGAGGTAAATCTGGCCGACCCTCTGACTAAGCCACTAGGAGGGCAGTTAATCGAGAAAACCTCGAGGGGTATGGGTGTGATGCCAACGGAATTCTAAAGTTGATGGAAACCTGACTCATGTGATGGAGTGATCTCTTGAAGTGAGTTCATACAGGTAATAACGAAGTTGACTTTAATAATGTAGCATTTATTCTAGATACTCATACTCGGAGGTAGAGATGCTATAAATAAATTTTAATTGTTACGGTTGAATGTTTTCATTCTTAATGATGTAGCTCAATTGGTGAAGGCTAGGAACTTGCAAACAACTCGAGCTACGATCACCTATAAAGAGTTTAAAGGTGGTGCCGCCTTTGTGAGATGCATGGCAAAACGTCTCTAAAGAACTCTTCGAATAAAAAGGGTTTGCGCAGGGCCTGAAATGGGCGCACAACCGCGTTGAAGAAAAGGTGTACTAAAATAATCATGTTCACGTGACCTCTATTTTGCATCTAAAGTACATGGTTCATAGAAGTACAACTTCACCTGTATCTTGCAATTTAAGTCATGAGAACTAGGGCTTAGTTCATAGTTTATTTTTAAACACTGAGTCTCATGTGATTATTTTCTTCGAGGAAAATGTTGTTGCTGTGTGGGGGAATGTTGAACTATTATGTACAGTTCATCAACAACATTTTAAATAGGCAAAGTACCGATCAAAACCGTGCATGGCTTTATATATAATATTAGGCATGCAATCTCTATTGTATGGATGCAAGTTGCAACGATTGATATGCCAAGATAAAATAATAAATTTATTATGATTCTTATCTTACGTATAGATAAGATTTGTTGGCAAAATATCTTATGTATAGTTATGACCATATTCATTGGAGGGTTCTTGAGAGGTTGATTAATAATCACTCAATGACCTTAGGAATTCACATTAAAACTATGCATACGTTACTTGAGCCTAACCCTATAAATAGTAGGCTGATCTTTGCCATCGAGAGTGTGGAATTTGATAGCTTCACTACCTATACCTTTCTTCCCGCTCCAACATTGTTGTAGATCGAGTTGAACCCTGGAAGTTTCCATTCCCCGTGGAAACAACTTCTTAGGGCAGCGTATCGCGCCTCTCGAATTTATTTCTGTGTGTTTCATCAAAGTTAACAACATTTAGTCCTCAGTGTTACCGATTTTGTACGGTTTTGGTCCATCGATTAACTTAATAGCTAATTTAGACAAAATTTAACACGTGAGAGCCCATTATTTCCTTTTACTCCACTTAAAACCTCATAATACATCTTCTTCGATTTAAACGCACATGAACATAATTACCCATCATATTTAGGAAATGATCGAAACCTTGAAAATGAGTTAAATGTGATACGTAATGATGTTCACGTGCGTTTTAGTTGAAGAAGATGATGAGTCATGAGGTGTTAAGTCAAGTTAATGGAGATCATGTGCTCTCATGTGTTAAATTCCATCTAAATTAGTGATTACGTTAATCAGAAGACCAAAACGACCCAAAATTGGTAAGATTGGAGACTAAAATTGGCACATCGGAACATGGGGATAAAAAACGCCCATGCCCCAATCAATAGGAAAGAAAAGAAATGCACCACATACCTCACGAAAAAAGTCTAAACACTGCTCTTCCCGGCGTTTAATCACCGGATAAATATGTCTTGCAATTTCTATAATCGAACGCCGTATATTCTGCCACATTAGTCTTCTCTTCTTCTACATCGCTGCACAATATCAAAAGAGAAAAAATAAGACAAATTTTAAAGAATAAAAGGCCTTTCGATGATTATATTTACACGATCATTATGTGAAAATGCATATAGCACAATTCCTAAAACAACAATAACACCGATGAAAGGATCAAATCTTGGGGTCTAAATATTCACGAAGTCCAAAGAACACAAATGGAAATCACCCGCAAATTCAGAGTGGATTTAAAACAATCAACTTCAATCATCAACCTCTAAAACAAAAACAATAAAAAAAAAAAGATGAATACCTTGTTTTCATCTTTTTTGAAAAAGGATTCAGACTCATTCTTGCTCCCGCGCAAAAGTGATTTGAGAAAGGAAATTCTTGCATTCACGTTTTTTCTCTTCTTTTAGTTTCATGAAACTAAATTAGTATGTTATTGTAGCTCGCTCATCGTGCGATTAAATATGATTAAATTCTTTTAAGTAACACGATTCTATTTAATCAGATCAAACCTTCGAAAGATATTCACATGATGCAATCAATTAAGTTTTATACATTATGCTTAGATATCAGCGAAGGGCCAAAAAAAAATAATAATAAATACTAGTATTCTTGTACACTCAAATGCGTGTCCTTTAATATCATATTAGAAAAAGATAAATTGATTTAGGCTTAGTTATTTTTTTAGTCCTGTATGTTTGACTGGGCAAAATTAGGACACTTAAATTAAGGGTGGCGATTTAGTCCTGTAAGTACCAAATTGTAGCAATTTAAGGACAATACGTTATTGGTGGCAATTTTAGTCCTCTAAGTATCAAAATTAAAGCAATTTTACTACAATTAAACTTAGAAACCTTATTCCAGTCCGAAATTTATACACGTGGAGCCAAAGATACTGAATTGGACTAAATTTATTTTGTCCGCCATCCAATTAAGCCCTACCTAATAGTCCAAATTAGCATATGTGACGTCACGTGTGTTAGGATCGGTTGCGTGTTTAGAGGGGGGGTGGTGAATAAACACTCGCTTCTTTTTTGGTTCTTAACCGGTTAAGGTTAGAAACCGGTGCTTGATATTTGTGTATGAAACTTATGCGGAATGTTAGAATATGCGGAAATGACCTACGTCCACGGGCCGGAGGGTGAACTTCTTTATTATGTGGAGTGATGACAGACACGTACACTGACGTGATACAAAAGCAGCTACACAACTAGGTGTAAGCTACAAAGAAAAATCGGAGAAGAGGTGACCGAGGAATAAACCCTCGCTGAAGATGTTATGGTGTTTCTGTGGCCTGTGACAAATGTCTCTCTTCGCGAATGACATCTATTTACAGATGAGTTGCCTCCATCGCTCCTTGTATAAACACAAGAATTCCAATCCACAAATGTAGGCGCACACAATCAAAAAACTAATGCTGCCTAATTTATTCATTTTGAAGTGTAAAATATGCCTAAGAGGGGGGGTGTGAATTAGGCTATAAAAAATTTGGCTTGTTCTTCTTTGAAAAATACTTTTCTTTAAGAAGATATTTGCAGAGTATGTTATTTCCCAGAAATCAGTACGAGTATCAAAGTTATCTCCCTAACCCTGTTTCAAAATATCACGTTAGTTTCAGAAATGGTTTTTATGATATCACCTAGATATTATTGTGCGTTCCGGGTTTGTCTCACAGAAAAGTAAATAGCAGAAAGTAGAGTGAGACGAGATTTTTATACAGGTTATATCCCCAACTGGGGTTTAATCCTGTCCTTGGGGTGTGATCTCCCAATCCAATCAATCACTAAGTGTTACCGGTTACACTATGATTGACCCGTACACATCCGAAGCACTATGGACACTAGACCTCGTTCTAGGCTGACGCACGCCAAGTTTCGAACCACGTCGTTTACCCAGGAAACCTATTCCCCGACTGGATGCAGCTTGCTACCGAATGGCCACCGAATCCACAAAATTCGTCCCTCCACGCGCGTAAGACTCCACTCGTGCTCCTTTGTGCGCTCACACGTCCGAAGACTAAGGTTTTTAGGATTTGGAGTTTCTAAGTATCGCTCAAAGGTACAGATTCGCAAATGAAAGCTCAATCACAAACTACGAATTAATCGCAAATTAAGTCTCAAATCGTCTCAGGAATTCGATAGCTTGTGTGTTCGTTGTGTGTCCTTCAATCGTGAAGTGTTTCCTTCTATATAGACCCAATAATCGCTTCTACACTTCACAAGGAAAGTTAAGCACAGAATATGCAAGATAAAGCTCAATAATCACGTGCATTAACTCAAACAATCATGCCAAGAATAAACCAATTAAGCTCAACGGTCATGCATGATCACTTACCATAAATACCACAGATTAACATTCATTCCACAGTAATCTCATCTAATCATCAGCATATTCCATATATATTCCACTCAGCATATTTTCAACGGTAAGCTCAATCAACTGATTTCTTTCCAAAAATAAATAGCCAATTCGCACAGAGAAAGATTTGATCTAGTGAGTATAATGCAAAACATACTTTCCATGTATGGTGATCTCATCCGATTTCAGCACATTCCATAAATAGACTCAATCAGCATCTTACCACATGTAAGCCCAATCAATTAATCACTTTCCATAATATAAATCCTAAGTCGCACAAGGAAAGCAGGATTATGATTCACTGATTTAAGAGTCACTTAATATCGCACTCAACGGATATCTCATTAATATTCTTTCCTAAAATAGATCAATCATATGTAAGCACTTTATTAGAATATCTTTTCCATATATAGCATAGTCATTCATATCCGGATGATCACAGTGATATTCTTTCCATAAATAACTCAATCACGTGTACAGCTCACATATCACTTAGCAGAATATATTTTCCATATATAGCACACAGTGAGATTCCATTCATGCGAAAACGTTCATAACCAGGTGATCACGTAAATATTCCAGTTAAGCACAAGATCACACAAATTCGATTTTCTTATCAGTTTAATCATATTCAAGCGCTTAATCGAACATTTTCACATACTTAAACATCACATAACATGCATATCGAGTTTTCTAATTTGTACCCCCCAATTTACATAATTACTTGGAATAATCAAAACTCTCATAGTCATTTGGACCAAAAAGGTCTACACTTTTCATTATGGCAATTGGACTTTTCAAACCCCATTTGGGATGCTATTCATTTGATGGCTCGCCACTTTTCCAAAGAAACCCACGTGCAAGCTCACCTAACACGGAAGCTAACCGGTCGGTTTTGAACCAAGACCGGATGGAAATGTGATTTGCGAGCGTGTGTGTTTGCCTAAGACACAGAGTTGTTTCTGCAAGTTCGGAGCCAAAAATCTCCTACGTCTCCCCTTCTTCCTCGCAAGGAAGGCACCACTAGAAGACTCGGTTTCACAACCCCTGTTGCACGACCTCCTTAGCTAGACTAACACAGTACAACCCACACGGCTATACTCAGCTAACTAAACTCCTAAACACCACTTAGACAGCTTTTTACAGTCCGTCTACTTTCAAGAGTTTTTTACAGTCCCTTGAGAACAACTCACCCAAAAACCGAAGCGGTCTAACTGCAGTGAGGACAACACCTAAACACTTCTTGCTTATGAGCTTGAACTTTTTCTCGCGTTACGCAATTTCGAAGATGGTGAAGTAGTTTCTTCATCTTGCCTCTCTCCCTTTCATAGTTGGGTTTGATGTAGAAGGCCATTGTGAGATAGCTCTTTGTACCGGACAGAGCTTTTAATGACTATCCCCAAAATGGGTCTGCCAGATCGTTGCAGTAGTCGCCCTGTGTATTCTGCTTTATTCTTTATTTGGCTTAGTTTGACTTCAACTTGGTGCTTGCTGCCAGCCTTGAATTAATTGCTCGTCAGAAGCCTTCAACTTGTCGCTCTTCAAATAAATTTGAATCTTCGTCCATCATGGCACTTCCGGTATCTGCATTCCGGTCTTCAGTGACCTTCTGATAGCATCTTTGATCCGGTTGATCGTTACATTTAGCGAACTACTTTCCGGTATCCGGTTTCACTTGTGTCTAACCGGTATACTTAATTAAGTTAAGTCCAATCATCAAAACTGTTAATATGAATTCTTTAAATTCATGATTCCTAACAAAGTGTATCCATTTCGAGCTGAAATGAGATTTCTGACTTTAGTTGTTCTAAAACTACTTTAATTTTGATATTTACAAAACTAAAACTTGATCGTTTTACTCCAATTAAGCTCTTTTTTTGTTTTCACACATGACGTAAAGCGTCATTCGAGGAAAGAGAATAAATTTAGTATAAGTCAAAATCTTCGCCGCCACGTGTATAATATTTGGGCTCAAACTTTATTTCTGGATTTGGAAGTCCCCAAATTGCTTCAATATTTATATTTGTAGGACTAAAATTGCCACCAACATCTTAGGTGTTCTTAAATTGCTACAATTTTGGTACTTACAGGACTAAAATCGCCACCCTTAATTTAAGTGTCCTTAAAACGCAACCTACTCAAATATACAGGACTAAAAATATAATTAAGCCATTGATTTATTATCAAACTAAAGGTAGAATTATAATTACTAAAAATAGTAAGTTAATAATTAACTAAAATTAGTAAGTAAAGTAGTGTGTGGTTTTACAATTGAACGGTTTGGATCTTTTTTGTAATTATTAATTATAGATGAAATAGAGTGAAATTAAATGTCAGTTTTCGTATCTACAACGTTGGTTTTACTCAACTTTTTAATTGTAGATAAATCATGATTGGTTGAAACTTAACATTGACAGACCAAATTAAAATTAGAAATTGAAGATTATTATGAGGGCTAGTCTCTTTATAAAAACTAGTATTTTTGCACACCTATACGTGTATGCTATATACTCCCTCCGATTTTATTTACATGTCGTTTTAGCTCTCTAATTTTGTTTCTAATTAGATGTCGTTTTACAGATTTCAATACAAATATTTATCATATTTCCAGTTTTACCCTTTTTTATGATTGCAATATTACAACTTCCAATAAGTATATTAACTCTCATTAAAATTAATTAGGGGTATATTGGACATTTTATCTATTTCTTAATATGAGTGAAAAACCCTTAAACGACATGTAAATAAAATCGGAGGAAGTATTATGTATATTAATGATAAGATAATAATTTACTAAAAATAGAAGAATAAGGTTGGAAATGTAGAAATGTCAGGTAGTTGGTACTTTTTTCTATTGAATGTTAATTTATGACAGACCAAAAATACAGTTTAACCTAGGACTGATCCTTAATTAAATAGTATCTATTCTGTTATAAAGAGTTTAGGCCTCATAAAAACCGTCAGTTTCTAAATTAATTCGGTCTGTCAATTTCAAGTGTCAACCAATCATGTTTTATCTACAAGTAAAAAATTGATTAAAAAAAGAATTACTAATCCACGTTGTAGATAAAAAACTGCTATTTAATTTCACTTCATTTTTATCTTTAATTAATAATTACAAAAAAAATTTCAAAACACTTCTATAATGAAACAACATACTACCTTTACTTACTATTTTTAGTTAATTATTAACTTATTATTTTTAGTTAATTATAATTCTACCTTTATTTTAATGTGTCAGAATAGTACGAGATAGAACAGATGTCACCACCATGACAAAAAAAAAATTAACTGGTCGTTGAATGCATTGCATACACAAAGACGAACACGAAAAACGATTTCGTACTGCAGTATCCGACCATATAAATATATATAGTGGACTGAAGACATGAAATGATGAGCACGAAACCCTATTTTTTAATATCAACGTGCTACCATATTTATATATTATTTTATTAAGCTAGTCGTAATATAGTCGTAAATTGCGTTAACTCGCGTTTACATGCTATAAAACACCTTTTCAACGCCTCCTTAGCTGACCAATCCATTCGTCGTCTTATAAAAACAACTAAGAAGAAACACATTTTAGATAGTTAATTGATTTAATATATAGACTTTATCAAAGTCAGCTATCTCAATCGATCATATCCAATATATCTATATTAAAAAAAAAACTATATATACCCAACCACCATAAATGATAAGACCATAGTCCTATCGACCTTTCGTACACCTTTTGTCATTGACTATATTAAAGTATCCCATTATAACTTTCTCTATAGCGTACCATACCATCTTATTACAAGAAAATGCTATTGTTTCAAAGGTGTTTCAAACCTAAAAAGTCAAGCATTAAGATCGTAACTTATGGCGGAGGAACAAAAACCCTCACCGGAAAACACCTCGCCGGAGAGGTCATGTTCGACTTTCCCGATCACATGCTCTGTCGAGCCAATTCATTCTACTTGGGCCATCCTATTCCTACTTTAGCAATAGAAGACAAACTCATCAGAGGAGAAACCTATTTTTTATCCCACTAGATTGCTTTTCTAACAACAACAACAACGTTTTATCTGCATCTTCTCTAGCATGCTTAGCTTCAAGCAACGGCGGTGGTAATAGAAGGCGTCGTCAAAACATGCATAAAGAGTTGCCTTTTGAGTACTTGAAAGATTTGGATGGTAGGGTCATGATTAGGGTTTTGCCCGAATTTATTGAGAAATCTATTACAAGAAGTGATGATGACGATGGCAACAACCGTAGAGTTGTTGAAGATGATGATTATGAGAATAGTGGTGATCAAGGCGGTGGTTCTTTGTGTAGTACGCCTGAGTTGAAGCATCATTACATGCAATTGGTGGGGTGTAATAAAGATCATATTTGGTCGCCCAAACTCGACACTATTTCGGAGTCTAAGATTCGGTTTTCTCCGTGTCGATTATTGGGTTAGCGTGGAACCAAACAGAGGTCAAAGATTAGGTTTTACCATATATGCCAAATTAATGATTGATCGTCGTGTCTAAAAGAGTTGTGAAATCTTAGTAGGTATGATTATTTCATTATTTATTTCTTTGTGTGTGATGCATCGTATATTTCGTGTTGCTCAAGTTCAATGTCCTGGATATATGACAATCAACATGTAGGTGATCAAGATAATCAAGATTCATAAAGCATAATGTTTGAAAAAAGATTAACAGACATGATACTGGAGATAAGTAATATATTCACATAGCGAATAATTTATTTTATGAATCTCATTTATCTTTATCCTCGCTTTGATCTGGCATGGTTCTCGTCACCTGGCAGAAGTGGCGGAAGTGTGACCTCATCGTCCTCCTAAAAATAGAACAAACAAATCTTCACTTAAAACCAAGATATTCTTTTTTTTTTTTGAAGTGATGATTTCATTCATTCATCCAAAAGGACACCATAGTACAATAGGGCAACATTCAAAATATCACAACATATTAGACTATTTCTATTGCGTAAAAAACCGGTGATAGCACAGTGTCCGTCAAAGCCCCGAAAAATGGGAAATGAGAAAAACACCCAAAGGGGACTCCACGATGGGGAGAGAAAGGCTCCCACGAGGGGAGAAAAAAACTCCCACGAGAGGACAGATAGACTCCTACAAAGGGGAGGAACTCCAAAAAGAGTATCACCCCCGAGGAGAACCCGCCCGACACAAACGGCTGAGCGGAGGGTGGTGATGTGCGCGACGCGCTGCAGGCGAACCATCGTCGGGATGGAGATGTTGGTGGCTCCGAATGCGGCAAGCGGAGGCGGAGGTGGGTGCGGTTGGAGGAGGCGGGCGTGGCTGGCGGAGCCGGAGACGGCGGCGAGCGGAGGTGAAGCGGAGATTGGCGCGCCAAAGGGAAAGAAAAGCTAAAAAAGAGAGAAAAGCAAAAAAATAAAGAAAATGAAACACAAAAACCTCCCCCACCTCCATTAATGGAGGATGGGGGAGAAAGCCATTTTTTCTTTGTGCGGGAGTGAGAGAAACCCTAAGATATTTTTCTTTTAGCCATAGGTCATACAATTGTATTATCATTACGACTCCATTATCTCACAAATAATGTCTTTTGAGACACATAGTCAAAACATCCTCTAAAAAGAGGAGGTTGTCCTTCCATTCCATCTTGGCGTGCGCTGAAAGTGAGGTAACAGTAGTGGGATCCAATAGCCTTCCAAACCTTCGCAAGGTACGTTGTATGAAAAAAATCTAAACATGATAAGAATTAACAATGATAACTAGCAACCAAAGAGATTGTAACAGAATATAACTAACTTTGGTATTGTTGAAGAATCTCAAGCTTGCTTCCGCATCGTCTCTCTATTGTTCGCGTTTGTCTGGATTCATCAGTGTGATTGTTCTACCGGAACTGTCCTTGTGAATTTCGTCATCAACAAATCACACATCTGAGGACAGACATAGTTCACCAAAATTTTAGCAAGTGATTGAATAAATATATTACGAGAAAGAGCAAGGTACAATTTCATACATACCATACGGAAACAAATCCAACGAACCCAACTCATAATGTATAACTACAGGCGACACATGTATTCCTTGAAATTCATGTAGTTGAAATCCTCAGATTCCATGTCACCAGTCTCTTCTTTTTCCTCTCTGCACCAAATCAGTACACAAAAAATAGCCATTTGATAATCATATAAGTTGGGTCGTGCTCTCATATGCATATCAGAACAGCTAACAGCAACAAAAATCGAAGCTGATTAAAGGCTCAAACCATTCAGCTCATAAATCGTTCAAGACCAACCAAACACAAGGAAATTCAGACCATAATCCAAAATAATATTCGCCGATCAATTTCAAACATCAACCTCTAAAGTAATCAAAAGACGAATACCTAGTTTTCATCCTTTTTGGAAGAGGAGGAGGAATCAGACTCATTCTTGATCGCGCTCGCATATAAGTAATCTGAGAAAGAGAGAGGAACTTCTTTATAACAAAACCCTAGATATTTCTACTTTTAGGTCCGTGTTTGTGAGTGACTTTTTATTTTTCCTAGGTTTTAATTTTCATTGGAAAAGCAAATTAAATATACCTATTCTAAACCAATTTTATTCCTACGAGCGCTTTATCCTTTTCTTATATCCTTGTCAAATTGATCCAAATTTCAATTCATTCATATAAATTCTAGGTGTATTAATAATCAATTTTTAATGTATATTTTTTTTAAAAAAATGGTGCACTTCGAGTTCGACCGTACCATTGGATCCTTTTCTCTGGGACGAAGAGGGTGGTCATATGCACAAAATAACATAATGTATTTAATTTGTCCACCCCCCCCCCCCCCCCCCCCCCCCCCACAAATGGGTCCTTTTCTCTGGGACGAAGAGGGCGGTGACTGATATGCACAAAATAACAAAATATATACAGTTGTTACAAAATTTAATAGATAAAAAAAACATATTATTTAAATAATCTTCAATGTTTTTAAAATTGCCCCAAAAATAGAACCTTAATTTTATATATTAATATAAAAAAACTTACCATTTCAACTTAATCATTTATATAAAAAGTAATCTTCAATATTTGGATAAAAAATTACACCTTAAATATTTTTAAAAAAATTCCTCGGTAATTATTGCTCATTCTTCGATTCAAAAATCGTCGACGAGCAATCATCGTATGCATCTTCTTATCACTCAATACTCGCCCAAGTCTTTTAACGCTAATTTTATGATCGTTGAAAAAATAAAAATAAAAAATAAAAAAAATGGTGGACAAATTACCATTATTTACTTACTATAATAAGAAAATCATATATTTAATTATTATTATATGAAAGACGGTTACCAATTGTTGGTTAACCACCGGTTTACGGTTAGTAAAATGAATAACCGTAACCAAACCTTTATAATTGACGGTTTGATTACGCATCGTTTGAGCTATAACAGTTGTTCACGGTTAACCAAATCGTTGACCGATGGTTGTCCGTTGCGGTTTGGTTACGGTTTTTCCCCCACGAGGCGGAGATAGGGAGAAATTTACCCCATTTGCGAGGATCCCCGCGCCGTTTCCGTCAATAATGGTATTTAAATAACTTTTTTATGCATATAAAATAATATCTTTTTGCCAAAATTATATTATTATAACATAAATTAAATTTAAAATATATTTTAAATAATTTCTACAAATTTATGTTATACTCAATATAATTTTGAAAAAAAAAAAATTGCGGGAAAGGGAATCCCCGCAGGGTGGGAATCATGGCGACACGATTTCATTCTCGTTTAGTTGGCGATGATAATCTAGCAAATACTACGCCAAATATCTTACGGATAAATTATAAAAAAGACGATTAAATTATTGAACATAAACCATAGATTGCATTCAACAGAAATCATAATAAGTATTGGTCAAATATGTTGAAATACTGCGAAAGTCAATATGTCAATCATCTTGCGGAGAAAGTATAAAATAGCTGTACTTACGTGTCAGGCCCCAAAAGATGTTTTAAAATAGGTTTCAGACTTTGTCACGAAAAACTATTGTTTAAAGGACCCAATTTTTATAAGGACCTAGATTTACACAGGTGTTATAAAGTGTATATAAATTGGTATCGGATGATCGTTTTGTGTTATTTCAGAACAATGAGGTGGTACTGCCTAACAATGAAGTGGTACTGGAAAAACAATGAAGTGGTACTACAGAATAATGAAGTGGTACGGAATAACAATGAAGTGGTACTGCAGAACCATGAAGTGCTACTGCAGAAATCGGTTCCTTAAAACTATGAATTTTCTGACAGGGGCCTGAAACCTAAGTTTAAACTATGAAGGGGCCTGAATTGTAAAAGCCCCTATAAAATATGTTGAGAAAATTAAATAAATAAACCAGAAAGAGGTTTCTTATTTTGTAGATTAAAAAAAAAAAGAAAAAAAGAAGAACCCTTGTGAAACTCGGATAGACTAGTACTACCCATGTAAAATCAGTTTCGAAATCGAACTGTTTAATAATAATTAGTCAACATATTGTTGTTAGTACACACAAATATGAACACCGACATAATACCCCTTACAATAGTTAAGAAATTACTTAATTAATCCCAACAGTAAAGGCCCGAGATATTATTTGATTGTATTCTAATTTTGAAGAAACGGAGCGGAGAATTTTTCGTGGAGTTTGGTTCCCGCTCAGAACCTTCTTATTCTTCTATATATATATACAAACCGTCTTGATATTCATTATAGACAATTAGACATATCATCATCTCCAATTCTTCTTCTTGTTCTATTATATATTATTCTCTTCGAAATCTTTGTTGGAAAAACTATCATCAATGGAAACACAAAACATATGGATCAATTCGTTTCTTAATATTGAATTTTACCGAGAAAAATGTAGCAGGCACGTTAATCGTTATAAGACTGTGTTTTGCTACATTTGCAATGACAAGCCAACATGTGAGAAGTGTTGGAAGGAATCTGCACATCAACACACCGATCATCGATTCTTGCAGGTGATTTTTACTCGCAACATGCGTTTTTTTTTTTTAAATTTTTATCAGCATCCGTTGTCTTCCATGTTTTTTTCCACATTAGGGTTTTTGACTAAGAATACCATTGGTGTTTCCTATTTCCAATATCGAACCTATAATAGGTCTGCATAGCGTCGAAGAGGACTGCTATAAAAGTAACAGAGATTGAGAATCACTACGATGTGTCTGAAATTCAAAGATACGTCATTAATCACAGAAACATAGTATTCCTCAATCCAGACAAGATCGTCAAAGGGAAAAGCGGGAATCCCTCTAACTGCAAGGCGTGTAGCAGACCACTCATTGATTCAATATATAATTTCTGCTCAATCGCATGCAAGGTATGCATACAGATATCATATACATGTATGTGTAGTGTAGTAGTGTTTGTTATTGTTTGTCAGATAAGTTGATGCAAGAATTATTCTTTTTCTTCCATTTTATGATTATTTACTGTCTCGTGCTTTCGTAAGGCGGAATGTGAAGAATTGGCCAGACGAGTTGAGGCGTTGAAAGAAGAAAATGCATCTCTGAGAACTGAATTAGATCTGTTGAGGAGTGAGTGTGAAGAGCTTCTTGATAAGAATGCATCTCTCTATAAGGTAACTACGATGTTTTCCGTATTGTGGTTATGATTATGGATGAAGAATTTAACTGAACCTAAAACTTAAATAGTCACAAAATAATTTGGTAAGCTTCAAATCTTCTCAACTTAGGACTCCAAGAGAGAGCGGACAAGTGATGGAGAGTTTTCTATGACAAACAAGGCAAAGGTTGCTCATTACCTTTTTCCCATTTGATACCAAAGAGGAGCAGAGCAAGAAGGTTTATTGTCGTTCAATGATTCAATAGTCAAGAATGACTGATAAAAAAATATGCTCAGTTTTATTCCTATAACACACTGGGGAAGACTATTCTTTTACGCTTTTGTTGCAGATAGTCTGTGGGAAATAATATGCTTAATTACATTTTATTAGCTTATGATTGAAACAATGTGTTTATGTACATTTTCTTGTGAATTCAGGTTTCCCATAAGTTCTCTTTTTTTGTTCTATTTGTTGTTACATGATATAACGCTTAAGTATTATTCTGATTCCGTAATTTAGGGGGTGGCATTGTAGGGGTAGATAATTTCGGCGGTGTCATTATAGGGACATTAACTTTCGAAAAATGGCAATTTAGGGACAATATACGCCCCGACCGGTATTTTGACGCAACCCGCTGACATGTGTGCTTAATCGGATTAGCGATGGAATTTAGCGACGGAATTTCCGTCGCTAAAGGGAAAAAATAAAAAAAATTAAAGCAATTGAAAAAAAAAAGAAAAAAATTAAGAATAGAGTAATAAATTAAAAAAGAGAAAATTATTAATAAATTAAATAAGAAATAAATAAACAATAAATAATAAATTTTAAAATAATAAATTAAAATGAAATAAAAAAAGAGAGAATGAAAATATATTTAGAGACTGAGTCGCTGCCACAGCTGCCATCACTGTCGTCGCCCCACCAGTCCGCCTCCGCCATCCCCCTTGAGTCTCCCGTTTTAGGAGCTCGTTACTCCTGACCCTTGGGTCGTGAGCCTTTTCTCCCTCGTGGAGCCTTTCTCCCATAGTGGAGCCTCTTCCGATGAAGATGAGGGCGTTGTAGTGACAACTAACGAAAATGAATATTGTAAATTTAGCTTAATAGCTTTTTTTGTAGTGTAGTCTTTAGTTCGGGTCGTTTGTTACGGTGTTTTTTGTTTTCTATCGGTTTTTCAATTTCGTGTTTTATGCTCGGCTGTGAGTCTTTATTCTCTCGGTTGACGACGTAGCGGTGAGGCCCTTTGGTCTATTTAGTCCATGTAATTTTCATTTTGATATTGACTCCCTCGTTCCCAAAAAAAAGAAAATAGAAGAAAAAAACCACTACATCAATGTGGTGACGATTCATAAATTGCTTCTCACTGGAGGAAACTAATAGATGTTTCGGAAATAGTGTTTCGTTTCCGACGCTCATGAAGCGCCGTCGTAGTAATCCCACCACCGTAGAGTCCGTCGGCAACGATGTTCTGAGCATGATATTCTCCTTTCTCGACATTGTGCAGCTTATTCGCTGCTCTGCAGTTTGCAAATCTTGGTATTCATCACTTACCTCGTCTAATTTCCTCGAATACTGAAACCGTTGCGATTTTAAGTTGTCTCATTTAGGCAGAAATCAATCGTATCATCTATGAAGAAACTGCGAGCTCTTAATTCTTATTGAGCAGATGAAATGGGACACCGTTTCCTATTCCTAGGTTTTAAGGAATTTTCTGCTTCGAAATTATCTGACTTGTTGGTTCTGATTGATGTGTTAAGGAGGGTGGTGATCAACAAATTGAAATTGCTTCAAGTTCAGTATCATAAGCAACGGAATGACGAATCATCTACTGTGCTCGATTCATCTGATTATTCGGAGAGCTTATTGAATATGCAGTTAGGCCAGCTTGCAGTTGGGCAGCAGAGATTGGCTCTCCAGAAAGGTCGCGCCGATGTATTTCGATGGAAAGGTCATTCGATGGGGTGTGTTACTTACCTGTTTAATTCTTTTAGCATAAGAATTTTCTGGGTTAAGTTTTTCACTTTAAATAATTAAAAAACAAGATGCACGATATCTTTCAGGTGTTGATTTGAGTCTGTCTTACCTACTGCAACACATAGACACATTAAGTGAATGATTTTCATTGAAAGCAATCAGTTTCAACTTTGATGATTTGAAAGCATAATATCTTCAAATCATGCTTGCTGCATAGTTTATGTATAGATCCGGCATATATGGGAATGGAATTTTGATCCATGTAATCATCTTCTTGGATTTGCTCATTATGTTAATGCATCGTCATAATTTCTTCAATATCATATCTTCTCAGGTTCAGTAAATGCAGAATGAAAACGGGACTTGTCCTCACTGGTGTTGGAGATAAGGTAAGGATGCATTCATCTTTCTGATCAATTTCTTCTTAGTTTGAGTATATTTGTCGCAAGGATACCGACTGTAGTTAATTTATTGGATGAATGTTTTGGCAATGCTAAATTTCCTCCCTGCAAAAGTTATTGCATATTTTGTCAATGCTTAAGCTTTTTCGTGGTCTTTAATCTTATATTTGCTTCTCATGATTATTAGGTCATACGCCTTTGGTCTGCTGAGAGCTGCAAAAAGTTGGATGAATTTTTTCTACCTGATAGAGCACCGCTGATTGACTTTGATTTTGATGAGGGAAAGGTAATGTCTTTATGCTTATGCATCAACTATGTGATGTTGAATCTTTATTGCAAATCTCTGGACCTACATAAAATATACCTAGAGTAGTGGGAATGTAGTTACAGGGTGTGGTCTTATAATTCCTTGGACATTCTGTGCTGCTTAGAAAAGGAATAAGGATAAAGGTTGAGTAACATGGTGATTTGATGTACAACATCTGTCTGGCTCTGGAGTACTCTCCTAGTGCGATTTCTTTGACAAATTTTGAAGTACTATTATTAATAATCATGCTCTATAATGCTTATTAGAATGCATTTTCTTCTGGAAATCCTAGCTTGCTATTACTCAAACAAGCATGAAACATATGCTTGCATATTCGCCCTATGCTTGTTGGGTGGTTTTTTATAATTAATACGATTGCAGCTCTTTTTGTTGAACTTCTGGGTTTATCCATTCCCAATGTTATATTGATATAACTGCTAGAATGTTTTTATCTGCCATAGGCAGTGCATTTATATGAGCCAAGTATATTACTGTTAAGAGACCGATTTCTAACTTCCAAGTCATGTTTGAGTTTTTATTTGTTATTCCCTTTTAGGTTGTTGGTGTCGTGGGAACCCGTATGTGCATATGGCAGCGGACTGGGAGTAGGGATATCTTTTCCTCTCGTGAAGGCTTGTTTGCCAGAGGATCGTGTATGAGGTGGGTGGTATCTGATTAAGCATGTCTTGACGTTTATTTTTAAATTCTCGCACTTCATTGTTTCAAGAACCACCATTATTCTCTTCCTCTGTGATTCCTTTTAAGTGGTGGCAACTGAAATGATTTTGGCAAAGCAAAACCTTCTGTTAATCGCTTTGTGGAAGTATGGTGTTTAATCATTGATCTACTACAATAATATGCTCAATCATGGATGGCCATTATGCTTAAACTCTGGTTGGAGTAATGCAAAGTGTTTCAGCTCCACACATCAGGCAACAGAGGGATAATGTTTCTATGTTTTTTGTATGGTTTCTTCGTATCATTTAGAGGACATGTTTTCTCAGATTAACCTCATTCGGGATATATACAAGAGCTTCACCCGACACCATGTGATTTTAGGATGAGACTTTCAAATGTACATGGTATCAATGTAGGCCATAAATACCGTCTGTTATAACTTTTTTTCTCTGGTGTACTGAAATCTTTTTTGAACAGTTACGTGGATCCAAATGCAGTGGTTGGATGTGAGGATGGGAAAGTCCGTGTATTTGACATGTACAGCAGGAAAATCTCACAAATAATCAAGTATGTTACGTCCTCTTGCTTGGATGCCCTTTTTAGTGCTTTCAGATTGATGGCCCAATTTTATCTATAGTTAACCCCACCTTATATTGTAGTACGTTAATCCCGTGTTTAAAAACTGCCGTGTTATATTATTATTGCAGGATGCATCCAGGGGCAGTTTCGTCTTTATCTTTCACGGACGAGGAGTTGCTGATCAGCGGTTCCTCTCTGGGTAATATCTCGATATCCGATCTTTCATCTGATCAACAGGTTGCTACATTGGACACAACAAGTTCAGCAGGTTATTTCTGGATAGAGCTCAACTTTATAACTAGATCTTCTAATAAAGAATTGAAGTGTAAGCCACTGTTTTCGTATAATCCCTTTTCGTTGTGCTGGAATCCAAGCTCCCATCTTCTCTTCTCTGGGTCTAGTGCTGGCTATGCATCTTGTTGGGACCTAAGGTATGAATATGTTTTATTTTTTGAACTTTTAAGAAAAGGGCTTTGTTGATTTTTATGGAAACTCATATGTTTCATGCTAAAACTAGAAACTTTTCGGAACTATAGAACATCTTTTATAAACTTTGCAATTTCTCAAACAGAACGATGAGAAGCATATGGAACACACGAGTGAGTCCCAACGTGCTCTATTCAATACACCACCTTCGCGACGACAGAGAAACCCTAGTCGTTGGCGGAATAGATGGTGTAATGAGAATCATCGATCAGCACAACGGTGACGTATTATCAAGATACATCATGGAAGATGATGGAAGCATTAGCTCTAACAAGAACCGTCCTGAAGGTAATAAAAATATAACGGTCGTCAAGAAGAAAAGGGCAAGAAAACTTCGTGACGAAGATCGCATCGATTTATTACCTAATAGGCCTCCCATAACGTGCTTGGCCGTCGGGATGAAAAAGATCGTGACGGCGCACAATGATGAATACGTTAGGGTGTGGAAGTTCAACAGTGATTGATAGAATATTTCAGAACTTCTTTGGTCTTAATTTTCAAATATTTTTGCTTTTACTCTCTTTAATATAACAGGAGATTGATTTTATAGCCACCATTGTTGTGGAGTTCTAAGATTAATTTTGTAGTAGAAGGTCATAGTTATTATATATTGGATGTCTGAATAGTTTTATTTTGTCCGTTTGATTGTCTGGTTCAAATTTGCTTGCTCATAGTCTGAGCTTCTGTATCTGCTGGTATTATCATTTGTAACCAAAGAGAGCTTTTGTGTTGTTTAAACATTTATGCTTGTCTTTATGAGACGGTGCATTCTCATATGGGGGGACGAAAAAAGGACGCTTTTACCGCGTACGTGTATTCATTGTCATCGCTAAAGAGTAATTACATTTGGCCGTTATTCAAAATTGTTCACTTTTCGCTCTCTCAGTTCATAAGAGGTTAGGGTTTTCTTTGTTTTTTTTTTTTTTTTGTCTCGTATGGCATTATTCGGTGCTACTGCGGCTAACGTGAATCCTAATTGTTCCGCTGAGGTGTTTCTGCTTTACATTAGACTGTTGCCTTAGGAGATTGTTTGTTATCTTTGTTTGGGGTGTATGATTCGAATACCTGAAGTTGTCCTTTTTCCTTGATTCCACGATTTTTTTTGTCTTTCATATATTGTGGATTCTTAGTCCCAAGGCTAATATTTTGGTTGCCATTTCACCGGAAATCAGGTAAGTAATTATATATATATTTGTAGTTGTTAACGTTTCACCCGCTGCTATGCTATGTTTGCCTGTATGTTCTTTAGTTAAAGTAAGATAATTTTCTTTCGTGAGTTCTTATGGCATTGGCGTGCAAGTTGAAGCTACTTGAATCACATCACTGTATCTGCCCCAATATGTGAATGTCTCTGAGTTGTCTCATTTTCTTGATAGGTTCCATTTTGTGTGGGTTGTGATTGTTCGTTATGTTTATGGTTAACTGTTTGCGTGGCCGTCTTCTTGCATGTAAGTATTGCAAATGTCCTAACTCCTGCATTGCATGGTTTTCATGGCTAAGATTGTAACACACTTTTCCTATATCACTGCTTCATAACCGCTCAACAGATTAACGTGATGCACTTTTCCTATAGATCCAATGTCCGGACTGTGGTAATGCCGCGCAACGCGATTAAAAAGACAAGAAAACTTATTAGTATTATCAAGTAGGCGTCATTAAAAAAAATTGTTATTAATTATTACTAGTATTTTTATTATTTTTTAATAATTTAAAGCTATATATTGTTTGTTGGAATAAATGACTAATCATCAAAGACTATTGGCAGGAAAAATAAAATAGAACAAATTCTTAGGAAACTAAAACATGTGATCAAATATATTGCACCTCCACTCGCACACTTACAAAGAAATCACATGGCAAGCGATTATTGGAGTATGTTTTTCTGTTGATGTACGCGAGTGTGGTTCAGGGTATGCTATCTCCTTTGATTAGAATGATTATGTTATGTGAATATTGAACGATACCGACGAATCTCTTTCTTGTATTGATTAAATCTGTCTATGAGCTACTTGCTTAGGAAGTTGAATTGATTCCGATTCGATCCATCCGCTTATTAATCGATGTCTTATAACATGCTTGTTTAGAAATTGGGATTATTCAGTCTGTGCATAGTCAAAAATGTCTTAATAAATGACTTATTACCTGCTTTGTTTAGGATTATTCAATCCGCGCTTCGTAATTAATGCCCTCTTACCTGCTTGTCTAGGAACTATCCATTTGTGCTTCGTACTCAATGTCTTATGACCTGCATAGGATTATACAATTTGTGCTTCGTAATCATAACTGTGACCTGCTTACAATTATTTAATCTGCGTTTCATTACCAATTTTTATAACATGCGTAGGATTATTCAAGTTGTGCCTCTGTCATAACAAAACTATGACATGTTTATGGTTATTCAATTTGTTCTACGTAACCAATGTCTTATTACCTGTTTAGGATTATTCAAGATGCATTTTGTAATCTATGTCATTTTAACTGCTTAGGATTATTTAACATACGCTTCATATCAATCTCTTATGGTCTGCTTTGGATTATTCAATATGCGATTCTCAATAAACTATGAACTGCTTAGGATTATTCAATATGGTAATCAATGTCTTATTACTCGCTTATGATTACTCAATATATGGTTTGTAATCAATGTCTTGTGACTCGCTTAGGCGAAATTTTTTTACGAGACTTTTGCATTTGGAATTGTTGGTATCAGAGCCAAGTTTCGATCCTGAAACCTGTGAGTTAATGGCCCACCACGCTCCCACGTGTCTGGCTGGTCCGCTTCGCGTTGTGTGTCAATGGGGTGCGCTGAATGCTGCGCGCCTGCTGCCTTTGCTCCGATTGGCTTGCGTGCCTTCTCGGCCACCTCGCAAGCGTCTAAATCATGGCCCGGGTTTGCATGTTTGGCAACCATCGTGCCACTTTCATATTTTTCCCGCTCACCCCTCGACAACTTAGACTCATCGGCACCCGTCAATCACTCTCCGGCCGTCGTTGATCCACGACCAATTGTCTACTTCGTAACAATCAAACGTAATCAATGTCTTGTGATTGGATTATTCTCTGCACTTTTTAATATCACATGACATCTTGTTTAGGATTCAGGATTATTAAATCGATTCTAATTTTTTAAATTATTTTGTGATTGATTCCTCTTATTTTTGTGATTCGAAAAGAATGAGATCACTTACGCTTAGCTTGTCACAAAATAGTAGAACTATCAAAAGGTAAGAACTACGTGTCGTCTCTTCGAGTATTCAAGATTACTAATCGACCATATGAATTTAGAAGAAATCATTCTATGGAAGATCATCAGGGTTTGTTTGTCTTGGGATGATCCTCCCACCACGGTGATCCTCACATCACCTCATCATCAAATCGTTTGTTTAGCACCGGTAAATGGGCCATCATTGTGACGAATGATCGCCTAGTGATCAAAGTGTGATAAAATTCCAAGTTTTGGAAATTGGTATACTTCCTCTTTGGAAATTGGTGGTCTCTCACAAAATTTCTCATTATTTATACATCCACTATGTCTTCTTGGTTGGATTTGGATTCCAGCTTAATGAAATTAAAACTTCATATTAAAATGTTAATCATTATCATGTAAAATGTGTCATAAAAAATATACTAATCAACATTACCTAACTGATTAGGATTAAATATGACACTTATATAACGTCATCCTACATATCACTGCACTAAACAAACACAATATTTCAATATCACCTTGATATACAAAATGAATTAGCAGCCCAAAACAAACACAGTAATGACATATCACCTTGATCCAATCACGGCGAATCGGTGATACACATTGTCGTGATGTAAATATCACCGGATTTAATTACCTCAAACAAACACCGCCTCATAGAAATGTTTTGAATTTAACGTTGTTATTGTTTTGACAAACAACGTATTCTATTTTTTGTGTAATACTATTTCATAAAAATAAATTAATAGTGTTATAATTATTTTTAATGTATTATTCTTGTTAGTGTTAAAATATATTTTAATTATTTTTAAAATATGTTATTTCATTATAATAAAAGCCTATATACACATTGTGTCTCCTATTTTTCTTTATCTTTTATTTCTTTATGATAACTAAAAGATAATGTAAGAATATTTCATCAATATAAAATTAACACGTTTTTATTTTATTTTTCTTGTTAACGTTAAAACTTATTTTTAATTATATTTAAAATATTTTATATATTTATAATAAATTAAACATATATAGACATTGTTTCATATTATTTATGTATGTTTTCATTATCTTTTAAGAGTAAAATTATAGTAATAGGCTAATTATAATATAGTTAATTTTGATTATATGTAATGTAACATTTTTCATTATATTTACTTTATAAATTAAATATGTACTCTTATAATAATAGGTGAAGACCACATAAAATCTGTCAAAATTGATATATAAATTTGTTTCTTTTATAATTATCATTTTATCAACAAAAATTAATTTTGATATTCTTCAAAATAATTACATATATTAGAGCATCTATGCATTCAGTCTGCTTAAAATAATAATATAATTTGTATGAATATGAATAAAATATTATTTTAGTGTAAAAAATAAAATTAGTGGATTTGAAGCAAAACCACTATAAAATGTTTTGTGTAATATTGACTTCTATTATGTTAAAGCTGAGGGTGGCGTGGCAGTAAACTATTGGTCGCTCAAAATGATTTATAATTTAGTACTTCAATTTATAATTTAATTAATCAAATAATTATCATAGCACTTCTAAACCTTTTTAATAATTGTACTTATAGACCGAGAGATTTTATGGTGCTCCTGCTCACCTAAGGTGAGCACCTTATATGAGCACCAATAGGTTGGCGATGCCGGCGGTTGCTGAGGTGGATGAATTGGACGATCACAGTTACGTGCGTATGTAATTGGTTTTGTTTTATCAATTAACCCTAATTGTAATTAATATTTAATTTTATTATTACTTTATTCCACATTTAAGTTTAATTTTAGGGAAGGATGAAGTGGCAATGCCACCTATTGGTGCTCATATAAGGTGTTCACCTTCTGCTTATAGCCTTATTCTTTTTATAGATTTAAAAATTATATTTCATAGACTAGGCATTATATTATTATCAATCTTAAAAATAACATTGAATATAATTATACTCTAAGTATATGCATGGAATGTGATGAAAAGTTAGTTTGTGTTATCAAATGCATATTTGTTATTATTTCATTCAAGTCGAAGTGCCAGTTGTTGTTGATGTTTATTTAATTTTTTTCATCAAATCTCCAATCTCCATTGATATGTAAACAAAAAGACGCTCTTTATATTCTAACTGATATGTAAAGACGTCACTGAAGCAAAAACACAGAGCATTGTATCGTCGTGCACTGCACCTCATCGGGCGTGTTCGGTTACAAGAGTATACAAAAGCCCAGTATAGTTTTTTTAGTACCACTTTCGAGCCCAAGATAATTTATCTTGGCGTGATAAAAAAGTTTATTTATTTTGGTCCGCTAATGTACTATCGCAGACTATTCGTGGGCTGAAATTACAAAACCAAACACATTAAATAAGATAATATTATTTATATTATATAGACTTAAGGGGACACCAAACAGGCCCCTACTATTTCGACATTACCTAGCTTCACATTCCTCTTCCTCTCTTAAAACACAATCCTCCAACATAACAAACAGGAAAACACAAAACACACAGAAATCCATTACAAGTCCTTAGTCTATCATCAGACAACAACTCATTATACCATAGCCATAGTATCTCAAACCTTAACTCAAATACTACTACACAGCAGAAGGCAAGACTCTAACCTCATCAATCACGGGCCCACAAAGCGTCCCATAATCTCGGGCCCTCGTGTGATAAAACGAGCTGAAGAAAGTCAGCCTCGTCCTAAACGAGGATGCGACAAACTTAAACGTAAACGGCTTAAACTTGCCTTTGCCCTCCGATCTGTAAGGAGCTTTAAGGATCGTCTTTGACGCGAAAGCCTCAACCATCATATCTCCATGGCAGCCGTTCTTAGCATCTCCAACGAAGAACGATATGTCGTACGTTTTGTTGGGCACCGTTCTTATGACTTGTGCTATCGCGCTCTCCCGACCCGCCACCAGCTCGATCGCGGCCTTTCCCGAGGGGACGTTGAAGCTCTTGCTGTCTATGAACTTCACGGATTTTAAGGATTCGATGATCCACCCGGGAAGAGGAGAGGTCGAGTCTTCTTGTTTGGGCGGAAGGAGTATGCCCTGCGTGGAGTTGAGCAGTATGTGGGGCCCCTCTTCGAACCCGCCGTTCTTCACTAGGTTTGCTGCGAGAAAATAAAATCATGGAAAGATCGACGATTTTATTCTAGTCTCTTCAGCATCAGACAATATAGTAACGGGCCAAGATAGATCTCATGTAGCGCTGAGATTTTAAATTGGACTTTGTCCCATATCGAATACATCGACTTAATACATCAAGAACCTATCTCCCCGATCACCAATTGATCCTTAATTTCAATATGGTATCAGAGCAAGTTCGATTCGATTACTGTGATCCAATTCATATGTGTCAACGTGTTCAGCCAGTCGTACCACACGTGGTGGGACGTATTGAGATTATAAATTGGGCTTTGTCTAACGCCGAATAAATCAAGCTTATGAACGAATCCACTTAACATATTAACATGCTATCTCTTCCTATCACCAATTGATTTTAAAAAAAAAACCCCATCGATTTCAATACGTAGAAAAAGATCAAAGACGAACCTTTCGTGGGTTTAGGAGGGAAGAGCTCCTTAATGGCAACTGCGTCCAACAGGGGCCCGCACGCGGGATCTTCCTGCATCCCGGGATTGTGGAAGACAACTTTAACCCTATCGGCGTTCGCCCGAAAACCCCAAGCGTAAGTATCGCCGCCATTGCTGCTGTAAAGAGTCTGCAATGGCAAATCGCCCGACTGATTCGGGACGGAAACCCTTAAACTCTCGTCCTGGGCGCAAGTCCTCGACGCGCCGAAAGTCAGGGCGTAGAAAGATCCGTTCTTGACTGCGATCGTCTGAGATATCGAGGCTTCGTTTCCCAGACGAACGGCGTGGACACCGTGGGCCACCGCGAAGAACATGCCACCGGGCTGGGGCCCGCCCGAGATGTACTCGACTAGGCCCGTGATTTCCCACTTGGGAAGGGCGAGCTTGTGTAGGAGGACCGTCTTCTTTAGGTCCGAGGGCTTCGGTGGCTCTTCGAAGTTTCCGTTTGGGAGTAGGCCTGATGTGTGTAAGAAGAAGAAAATGTCATGTTTTGGCCAAAGATCTCAGCTTTCTTTCAGAAAAAAGAGAATCACATTGTCTTGGTTCAAAAATGTTTACTAATTGAGCAAACTTTGAAGAGTAGAAAATGCAAAATTGAACATAACAGAGAAATTCAGTAATGGTCAACAATGCACAAATGATGTGCTTACACACGCTAAGTGCTCTCACACATTGTCCTACATTCTTCAGTACAATTTGGTACTTCTACAGAAAGATCTTAGCTGTGTCATATACGGAAAATGAGAAGACACTGAAGTAGAACACAACAGAGAACTCCGGCCAAGAATGGACAGATAATGTCATTGCACGAGTAAGGATATCTTATTATCATAGCTTCATATTAGTTAACTAAACAAACTAGAAATAAAGATCTAAGCTTGGAGAAGAGGAGAAAGAGGCTAAACAGAACAAAACAGAGAGCTTGAGCACTGGTCAAGAATGCGGAAACAATGTAGTTGCAGAAGCAAGGATCTCACTTACCAAGCTCAGTAATGCTTGGTGTTACAGATTAAATATCTCTAACTATGTAAGATTTCGACATTTCTATGGAAAGATCTAGTCTTTAGAACTTAAACAAGTAGTGTTCGTCTTCATCGTACCTTCGAAAGGAGCAGGTGGCTTAAGATTTACAGCAGAAACTGCGTAGAGAAGATGGATGAAAATCAAGAAGGCGACTCTCACTTCCATTGTCGTCAAACAAAAGGGTTCACAAGAAGGATGATACTGTGACTCAATGAAGGAATATAAGGGTTTTAGCTTATGAGTTCTGCCACGCTTTGCTTTGCGCTTGGTATAAATAGAAGGATATTGTTTATTTTTCATCTTATGATATTAATAATGAAATTACCAAGATAACCCATCATCGTTATGTGTGTGAAAAAGGAGCATGTGATGAAAGAGAAAATACAAAGAAAAGTTATTTTACTGGGATTCAGTTTAGTTCAGACCAGTGATGGAGCTGATACGCTTGTCTGGTTGTCTGAAGCAGTTTTCAGTATATGCTTTTTCCTCCTTTTTTTTCCCCTTAATCCATGCAATTAATTGGCAGTGGTCAATGGTCATCATTCGTTACTGGATAAATATATATTTATATACACGAAACTCGAAAGCTAACTTTTTCTTTCCAAAGACAAAGCCACTGTAAATATTCCTAATTCTCTAATGCATGCATGAAATTTTTAGTGGTTAGTATATTTATTTAAGTATGATTATAATCGCAACCGAATAATGTTTTTGGGAATTCCCACGTTGCTACATTAAATATACTGAGAATTATTGCCATACGTCGAAATTATATAATGATTGAAAGTTATTTATTTATGGGAAACGACTCTCATTAATTCTTTTTTCACCTAACCACACAATAGGAAGAAGTAGCTACGAGATAATTCGACAATAAATTTCTTCCCAACTAAGGTGAAAGTATCACTCGTTACAGTTGGGGGTAACATCATATTTAATTCAATTTATTTTTCAATCTAACTAAATTATAATAAATGGTATATTTAACAGTTCTAACATACTCGAGTGAGTACACTTCCACTCCAAAAATCATTTCTATGATTTCTACATAATCACCGCCGCAATCGTTGCAATCGATTATATGTCGGAGTCATTAATCTTTTCTTTTTCTTTGTGCATTGAATTAATTTGAGATCAGAATAAAAAAGGAAATCTAGGAAATTCCAAATTATGGGTTTTAGTATTTAAAAATATAAAATTAGTTTGGAGTATGTAACAATTTCGTCATGGGCTCTTGCAATCATCCCATGTGCAAACCAACTACCCTTAAAAACAGCCAAATTTTGGGAAACATACGTGTCACACATATATATTTTTTTAAACAATAAAAAATTCGATATATGATTAAAATAAATACAAACGGAGACTGGTTAAAACACACTTCAGATGTTATAAGCTAATTTTTAACATGGAGTTATTTTTTTCTCCAACCAGGGCGTATCTAGGAATTTCTGAGTGGGGGCCGCAATATAAAGAGCGTTGGCAATTAGGTAACTTAGAATAGAAATTATCATTAGATAGTTTTCTTTGAAAAAACCGGTCAATTGAAATACATTTTATCCATTAAAACATAATGAAATTACGATTATAAAAAATCATAAATTGCGTACAATTAACACACAAAAATACCAATATAAATATCTTAACGAAGCTCAAACAACAACAAAACGTCATGATATTGATATTGCTTAGCATGATATTATTATAATAAAATATTAACATAATAATAAGAAAATAAATATGTTATAAGAAAATAAAAGAGAAAATAACACAGGTCATATGTCGTATGGATATCAACTGCGAAATCTATTTGAAACTTTTACTTGATATTATGTTTTTTATACGAAGAGTGTGGTGCCTCGTTGACGAATAACGATAGTTTGACATGTTTATTTTATGATTTGACCGACTATTAATTTTAATAAGGTCAATAATAAAAAAATTTGATGAAAGTTTTTGTAAATAGGTTTCGTATTGCAAGTGCATGATAAATTTTAAATAGACCATGAATGGAATTTGGAAAACCCAATTTATTAAGAATTTAGTTGTATTTGTCAAAAATAAAAAATGCTAAGAACTAGCAAAAACTAAAAAGATAACAAATTTCTAAGAAAAAATGAAACAAAAGAGAAACAAAAAACTAAAAAGAATATAAAAGGCTAAGAGCATAAACATAAAAAAAAAAACTTTAAAAAGAGTAGAGTTGAGAATTAAAAAGAAAAAAACAAATGTACAATGAATTAAAAACGTTGGGAACAACGTAAGATAAAAAATGCAAATAAACTTTAAAAGGTATAAAAGAAAATGAGAAGTTGAATTGAAACCCCAACCTTTGAGTTGGAACCCGACTTCCCCACCACTTTGCTATATAACATTTTAGTATTTATTGCAAGATAATAAGATAAGTATATATAATGACGCTTTATACTACATAACTAATACTAAAATTTTCGAAAATTTCCGGAGTGGAGGGGGGGGGTGGGCTCGGGCCCTAATGCTAGGTCCGCCCCTGTCTCCAACCATAGTTTCATTAATAACAACAAATATACGAGACTAAATAGCCACGGCTTACTCTGTTAATTTTTAATCTCCAGAAGGAAGAAAACTCTCAGTGAGAGAAACGACCGCAATAATAATAAGAGAGAAACAAGCTCCAAGAAAACAAGATTCAACATCAGATCAGGTACCCGATATTTCCAGCCCAAAAGGAAAATAATATTATTAGGATTCGGCCCAAAAGAAAATAAATTTAGTAAGATTAAGAAGTGGCCCTAAAGGAAAAAGAAATATTATTAAATGAAAGGTCCAGCCCAACCCAATACAAATCAGAATTAGATTAAAAAGAAAAACTTAAGAAGCTCACCACCACTCCATCCACCAGTCACCAGCCCTCGCAGCTCACCGGCCGGCTTCAGGTCAGCCACCAACTAGCCGACCACAGCCTTGCCGGCTTCCGTCCGTCCGTCTGCCATATCATAATTCGTCAAAAAGGTATAAACCCTAATTTTCTATTTTCGAAATTTTGTTGATTGTTTTTCAGTTTTGGGTTTCAAAAAATGATGTTAATGGTCTAATAACGTTTTATGCATGTATAAATCGATGGGAGGATGATTTTGGTGTTAGATTTGCCATTTAGGTTTCGAAAAATAAATAAAAAAAATAAAAATACCCGAACCCTACCCGACCCGAACTTGGAGCTCGAAAGATTTTGTGCTTTAAGCTTCTTCAAGAAGAAGAAGAGTGAGTCTAAGTTGTTATTTCTTCTCAGTTTAAGTTAACGTTTTGGGGTTGAGTAATATTAGATTTCGTGCGCATGTAATTATCAAGTTGTTAGAATATGTTAATCAAACGTTCCTATTTTACCTTAATTTCTACTTTTGATATGATTCTATTAGTTTTAGTTAGGTGGACTTTGAATAATGGGGAAGAAAAAGGCTAGAAAGGTTGCTGAGAGTGACAGTGATATGGGATTTGACGATGATATGGAAGATGCAAATATGAGTGTAAGCTCTTATTCTGTAATTTAAGTTTAGTTTTTTTCCTCAATTTCCTTATGAGTAAACTGTTGTTATAATTTGTATAGGTTGACAGTGATAATGAGTTCGATAATGAACATGAGCTTAAAGTTGATGAAACTGAGGGCGAAGATTCCGACACTGATGGAGATGGAAGTGAGGATGATGACAGGGAAGATGAGAATGGAAATGAACAGAATGCCGCTGAGATGGATGAGCTGGAGAAAGAGTATTTGCAATTAAGACGCGAGGAGCAGTGAGTAATTGAATTGTTCAATCACCTAACTCTATCGTTTTTTCAATGTTGTGTTCTAACTAAATTAATCAGTGTGCTTTCTGGTGTAAAAGCTTTGCACTGGAAAGTAGTCTCTTTTATGGTATATTGCAAGTCCATTGTAGAGCTAAGTTATTTGCATACATTAGAGAAAATTCGCTGGTTGATTGAAATCATATGATTGGGAAGGGGAGTTTTTTTCTTTCTCAACGAATAACGTGGCAAAATTGAGAAACCCTCAACCCAAAAAAATTTAGATTATTGTTTGCTGGACCTTTTCTAACTGAAACCTTTCATTGCCGGAATAATGCGATGTTAAATTCCGTTATTTTTGTTTACAATATCTAGAAAGTTCTAATAAAATGTGCTGATGTCTTTGTATTGTCTATGAATTCAGAGATATTTTGAGAAACCTAAAGCACAGCAACGATGAGGATCTTAAAAAAGGACAAGCTGTGAAGAATCAAAGGGTAAATGCTTTCAAGTTTTTCTTCTATTTTAACTTCCAAGTTCATGTGTTTTGTCCCTTTTCTTGTGCTGTTCATTCAGTTTATGAACTCCAGACATACTATCCTGTCATGTTGCTAACAAACGTCCACAAGCATTCTTAGGAATGATTTAACTAATTTTTTTGTATTTATCTAGTCCTTACTGCTTTTGGATAACTCGTGCTTATTTCCCTGATCTTTTTCTTCTGATAAGGCTCTATGGGACAAGACGCTTGAATTACGGTTCTTGTTGCAAAAAGGGTTCTCAAATTCTAACAGGCTTCCTCAGGTTGATTTTGTGCTTTTCCTCTGAACCCTGAATGTGTTTGAAAAATACCCTTGCTGTAGAATTTTAATTGCTTTTTTCTGCAGGAGCCAGCTAGATCCTTATTTTGCGAAACCGATGCTGGTATTGGTGAAGCATATTCAGACTTGATTGACTCGTCAAAGAAGACATTGGACTCTATACTGGAGTTGCAGCAGGTATACAATTGCTGGCTCTGTATGTTACTTTGATAGTTTAACTTTTATTGATTATGTGACAACTAAGTTCATCGTCGCGTGCATAAAAATTTTGCAGGCTCTGATTGATAACAACCCGTCTATTAGTCCGTCCAACGACGGTATGATTTTTCGTAAATGCATGATGTAACTGAATACATTGATATTCTCTTTGAGATTAATCTTTCAACATTAGCTCATCCGTTTCCAGTGAGCTGACTTAAGTTTATCGTCTTATCAGATATAGATGAATTTTGTCATCTGTCTAATGCATTAATAAATAAACATGTGGTTATTTATCTTTTTTTTAAGGTAATTCTTCAAGAGGTTCCAAACAATCACAATCTGCTGCTGCTAGCTTAAGTTCAGATATTGATGATGAGTGGCAACAGATTTCCCAAATGCAGTCAAGGTACTCCATTATCTTGCCTGGCTTCACCGTTAAACTTCATTATTAAGACCAATTGCACGTGTTTAACTTCATTGTTGATGAGTGGCAATGACAACATATTTCACCTGCTTGTGTTAATTATAATACTTCCAAATTAGTTTGTTCCAGGTGCCTCATTCAACTAACAATATTAAATTTTACACCTCATAGAATCGGTTTGTGGGTTGATTTGCTGTGTATAAGTTGATAAATTGATTGGTATCACATCAGGGGCTTACTTTGTCATTGCTCACCACCGTTTATTCGTGTATAGGATGGCGTCGTATAGAAACAAATCAATAGATAAATGGCATAGGAAAACCCAGGTGACCACTGGAGCAGCTGCTATAAAAGACAAATTGCAAGCATTCAATCAGGTGTTATTTCAATACCTCTAATACTTTTATGTGCAATTAGCATATCTAAATGAATTTTCTGCAACTGAAGATATGCAACTGTTTCAGAGCATAAGTGAACAAGTGGCCACTTATATGAGGGATCCAAGTAAGATGATTAAGGGTATGCAGCAGAACAAATCATTGGTAGCTGTATTTGGAAATGTAAGTTTCAAATATATCTTTAATGCAACCTTAATTTCCTTGAGACTTGTCACATTCACCTAAGAAGTTCAAGTAACATCTTTATTTTCCATTTTTTTCTTGAATTTTGCAGCAGGTCCCAAAATCGACCGATAATAACAATCCAGACGATGAAACATTTGTAGACGGCGACCCTGAGCTGTTGGATGACTCTGAATTCTATCAGCAATTGCTAAAAGAGTTCTTCGAAACAATAGATCCATCATCTTCTGGTATATATGCATGTATTTATCATTGCAGTTTCTGCTTCTATTATACTTTTGAATGAAACACTTGTCTATGATATCATCCTTACAAACAAGAGATCGTAAACTGTCAGCAGAAGCGGCGTTCTATGCGATGAAGAGAATGCAGACTAAGAAACGGAAGGTCGTTGATCGCCGTGCTTCAAAGAGCCGAAAGATTCGGTAATTCACAAACTATCTTTATTGTATTACATTATTATTGTCTGAAATTCTTTTTGCACCAAAATCGATCCATTTTATTGCTTGCAGGTATCACGTACATGAAAAGATTGTCAATTTTATGGCGCCTCGCCCTATGAATCTACCTCCAATGGCCCCTAAGTTATTCGAAAACTTGTTTGGCCTTAAATCACAGAAAGCTAGCGCAGGGGCACAAGCTTAATTATACACACACATCGACAATTTCAATCTATGGATGATCACTAGGGGCAATCCTAAAGTCTTCAAAATTTGATTATGGGAGGAGATTCATACTGCAGAAACTTTATTTTGGGCTGATGTTTTTGACTCTCGCATGTACTGTACTACAATGCATCAGCGTGAGAGATTCATACTGCCGAAGCTTTATTTTTATCGTACCTCTAAAGCTACTGACTGTCCATGTTATGATAATTGGAATGATGATGCTAGACATAAAGTAGACTCGAAACCAAAGCCTTCTTTCCCGAAAATATGACGAAAGAATTTGATTTCGATGTAAATTCTCCGAAATTTTTTGTAGAATATGTGCAAGATTTCGGTGGATATGAGAGAAATAAAGATTTTGATTTCACTACGCCAAATATATTTGGCGCTACGTCTCGTTTTGCTGCAACCATAATAGGGCATATATTTGTAAAAAGTCCATGCAAAATGTACAGGGCATATCTATTCTTATTAGGGTGAGGGAGGGGCTAGGATAAACCGTCAATTGGTCTGAAAGACTTATTAAATCACGTACCTTCTATAACCTCATAATAACTACCAAATTCTATTTTTAGTATATTACTTATTAAAACTATTTAATAAGAATTAACTTTATTTTATTCCACACACGTAAGGTGTGCCAGAAATACTAGTATGAAGAAACTATCTCTGAAGAGAATTGAAGGAATCAGCAAGCACCTTTTATACCCAATTCCCCGAAAGAATAAAACCCTTGAAATTTCATGGTATTTCGTATTTCACTGTCAAGTAAAAACCTTATTTGATATGCAAAATGTTCAAGGGCTTTACCAAAGTGATTGTGTGAAGACATTTCTAGTTGGATGTTTCGTTCCAACTTCCAATCCACTTGAGACGATCTCAATCGATCTCGGGATAAAGTCCAATCCTCGAAGTGTATGGCGCAACCCATATAATCGCTTCGACATCGAAAAAGACCGCGAAACAATTTTTATACTGACTAAAATGAAAATAGAAAAAGAAGATAACTAATTACGATATGCGGAGAAGATTTAAAAAGATATTTATTAAGAAGTTGCGTATTTAGGCTTGTTAACGAGGCGGGTTTACCTCCCATTCCCGGGCCCGCCTTTTTTGGCCCGTCTTTTGCAAGACGAAATTACGCCGTCGCCCCACTGACAAGCCTAGTTAATGTGGTCAAGTCACACATGTCTCGTCTAGTCTTTGCCAATTTATATATCCCCTTGATGGATAAATTGTTTTAGATATAACTGAACAAAAACATAGAGAATCACCTCATTCGCTTAACAGTTGATTTTCTAGAGTACACACAGAACACGAACAAGAAAGATGGTAGACTAATTGGTGACCAAATAATATAAACTAAACTTCATTCGAAAACCATAACACGAAAACTTATACTACACATCCCTTTGATCTTTGAGCTTGCTAATATGAACCTCCACGTCCCTCAAATACTCGTTAATGACCCTATTCATATCTCCGACATCTTTCATATCAAAATGATTAGGGTTTGCAACGCCGTGAATAGCCTGAAACATGTAGAGCTCTAACATTCTCCTCTTGTTGTCTTTGTGAATCTTAGAGAGTTGTTCATGACCCTTCTTAATCCTCATGGTATTGTAGCTGACCTGATTCACCATTTTCCGAGCCTTCTCCATTGGCGAAATGGCCTTAAACCGCCCGAGCAAATCGTTAACAGCTTCAGCGTTGGGCCAGACGAAGGGCTCGGCTTCATATGGGCTGTAGATGATACAAAAAGCTTCGATGGCACATAAGGTGCATAGCTCCGTGAGCTTTTTTATTAATCCACTCTTTCGTTTTCTGTAAGAGGCTTTTCTCTCTTGGTCGTTTGAAATGTAAGCTAGGGTTATTTTCTTCCTCATTTTGAAGAGGGTTTCTTTTTCTTCCGTTTCTTTTTTTGTATGTAGTGTTGGGAGTTTAAGCGTGTGTATATATAGATGGAAGATTTTTTTGGATCAGATTTAGTGAAGTTTTTGAATTTGTACGTGAGTGCGGAGTTGTTCAATTAATTTGAGTTTGCAAGAGTGTTTCCTAGCTGGATGACATTTAATTTGATGGATTTTGGAAATATTTGGTTTTGATTTTTATTACTGCTAACATTCGTAGTATGTTCTGTTGTTTCTGTGGTTGCGTCTGGTCGGCGGCAGAGAGCTTTGGCAATAGATAAACTTCGGCAGTAGATAGTCGGAAGATGGAGTGTTCTTCAAACGCAGGTGCAGTTCGCCAGTACCCAGATAATGATGAGGGCATATGTGATAACTATAGTACACAGCATGAAGAATAAATATGCCTGGAGTTGATGAAGACTATCCATAACAGTAGACGTAGTCGAGGCGTGTGTTGGACACACTGTCCGTAAGACGAAATCGCCCCGATATTAAGTGCTTTCGGTTAGCAGCGATCGTCCCCAAGATACAACGACATTTTCTTAACTCATAATCGCAGCACAACGACTAGAGTTTTACGACGAATCGTACTCAAAACTGAATTTTTCTTGCTTCGGGATTTTAGGGAGTTGGGAGTGAATGATATAATTTGTGTGGGTTGAAGTGAATGAATTTTCCAACTCATTTGGGGTCTATTTATAGACTTTTTCCCGCAGGGACCTCTCCGCAAATTCGAGAACTTGCTAGGCTGCTTCTGTAATTTTCCAGGGACTATATTGCAACATTTTGCAACTATTGGACTGTCGGTTTATTTACCGGCCCGCGACAGGCCCGATTCTCGGGCCGACAGCCCGAATCTCAGGCGTGTCCCACCGGCGGCGGCCCGATTCTCCGACCGACGGCCCGAGGTGGCTACCGACGCCTCTAGTTGGGCCGACCGACACTTCCTTGAGTTGGGCCGAATTAGCCCAACAACCCACTTCAGCCCAATTGATCAAATGGATCAAGCCATCACATCTGGGCTGCCCAATCATCCTCACCTCGACTGCCATGTCACCGGCACCGTCGCCGTCGCCGCCTACCGGAGGAAAAATTTAAGTAGCTCCTCAATGCTCCTCGCTCCGATGCGTCGTGCGCGCCTCAAAGCGCCCATTGCGCACTTTGGCACGGCACGGCTCGGCTCGGCTCGGCCACGGGCACGGGCACGGGTACGGGCTCGGTGCTCGGTGCTCGGTGCTCGGTGCTCGGTGCTCGGTGCTCGTCGGTGCGAGGCACCGACTCGCACCGGGCTGTTATTTAGGCCAAAACTCACCCAAGTTTCTCAAGCCCACTTAAACCCACTTAAGCCCACAAGCCCATTTAAGCTATACACATGGCAAGCCCTTTTGAATAAACCCACATGGGTTTCTATATATATAGTGAAGATTTTCTTAGTGTCTAACCAATGTGGGACACTTGATTCCCCACTTAAACACTACCAACCATTTTAATGATTATTGGGCCAACTTCGAAAATTAATTTCTCATTCACCCGATATCGGTTTTGAGTGTATTAATATTCGTCAGATTCCCCGTGAAACATAGATTCGTAATCTTTCAACGATTTCTCGTTTCGACATTCGATGGCTTCCCAATTTAATAAAAACCAAAACGGATTTTATTAATGGGTTAATACCCATTTGGGCCCAAAGCCCATTTATCTTAATAAAATCCAACAATCCCCCACATGAATGGAAATTAATGCAAATGCTATGCATGCTGACTCTTGCAAGAAAAACTCGACAACTCGTCACTGCATCGGGATAGGTAGCTTGTGGCTTTGAACCTTCCATAGTGAAACGCAATCGAATTTACTCGCTGTTCAGTGAACATGATGTCTTGAACTGACAGCTTTTGTGTAAATTAAAACAACAGCGTACACACAGTGACGAATCTTATTTCTTTCGATTCTCACGTTGTGTCCATTTCGGCCTTGGACCATATCTTGGATTCATAAGTGTTGCATTGAAGCGGCCCCACTTCTCACTTATATAGGTGATCGACTATTAGGACTTAATCCTAGAGTATCCCGAAATACTCCACCAACAGGTATAGCCATCATTAAAAGCAAAATTGCTTACCCTTTACCACACGACATCGGTAATTACTTGGGCAGCTTATGAGAATGAGCTTCTTAGAAAAATTCCAAGTAAGCTACTGAACTACACTCAGCTTAGTTGTCTCATTGAACCAAGTTTGTGGGATCTCCACTCATCATGGTTGAGTTACCACCGAGCTTGTTCTTGGATGTGTGGTTTTTAAGCCCCATTCCCCTTACTGCGTTATAGTGCTGATCTCTAGCAATGCCTTTCGTCAAAGGATCTGCTATGTTCTCTTTAGACTTCACATAGTCAATAGAGATTATTCCACTAGAGATCAGTTGTCGTACGGTATTATGTCTTCGACGAATGTGTCGAGACTTTCCGTTATACATACTATTCTGTGCCCTACCAATTGCGGCCATACTGTCGCAATGTATCATAATAGGCGGTACAGGCTTATTCCAACAAGGAATGTCCTCCAAAAAATTCCGAAGCCATTCTGCTTCTTCACCGGCTTTGTCTAGTGCAATAAACTCCGATTCCATCGTAGATCGAGCTATGCACGTTTGTTTTGAGGATTTCCAAGAGATTGCTCCACCACCGATGGTAAATACATAACCACTCGTGGATTTGGAGTCTTTGCTGTCAGATATCCAGTTAGCATCGCAGTATCCTTCAAGAACTGCTGGATACCTCGTATAGAGTATGCCATGATTAATAGTGTGCTTTAGATATCTCAGCACCCTTCTCAAGGCTATCCAATGATTACTCCCAGGATTACTCGTAAACCTGCTGAGTTTACTTATTGAATATGCTATATCAGGTCTAGTGCAGTTCGATAAATACATTAGACTGCCAATCACTCGAGCATATTCATGTTGTGATATGGGTTCTCCTCTGTTTTTAGCCAAATGTAGATTTATATCTACAGGAGTCTTAGCCGGAGGATCATCGAAGGCATTAAATTTCTTTAACACGTTCTCAACATAATGAGATTGTGTCAACACAATTCCTTCGGACGCCTTAAAGACGTTTATCCCTAGTATGACTTTCGCCAAACCCATATCCTTCATATCAAAATGATTTTTCAACATAGTTTTCGTGTTTACAATCATTTTCTGATTGCTTCCCGTGATTAACATGTCGTCTACATAAAGACAGACAATCACAAATTCATCTGGTGTACCCTTAATGTAAACACATTTGTCACACTCATTGATTTTGAATCCATTTGATAACATAGTCATATCGAATTTTTGGTGCCATTGTTTCGGTGCTTGTTTAAGCCCGTAAAGCGACTTCACGAGTCGGCACACTTTGTTTTCCTGTCCAGGTATTACAAACCCTTCAGGCTGATCCATGTAGATTTCTTCTTCAAGGTCTCCATTTAGGAATGCCGTTTTTACATCCATTTGATGTACCTCGAGATCATGCAATGCTGCAATAGCAAATAGAACCCGTATTGACGTAATTCTCGTCACGGGCGAATAGGTATCGAAGAAATCATATCCTTCCTTTTGGAATATCCCTTGGCTACTAAACGAGCCTTATATTTTTCAATTGATCCATCGGTTTTATATTTCCTTTTAAGGACCCACTTGCATCCTAAAGGTTTACACCCCTTAGGGAGATCTACTAACTCCCAAGTGTGATTCTGCATGATGGATTCAATTTCACTGTTTACAGCTTCTTTCCAGAACGGAGCTTCTGGAGTCGACAGAGCTTCTTGCACTGTCCTAGGTTCGTCGTCTAACATAAATGTTAGGAAATCAGGCCCAAATGATTTGGCCACTTTTTTACGCTTACTTTGCCGTGGTTTCTCAACTTCTGGAGGCGAAACTTCAACGGCTTCATAATTTCTTTTACAACTTATTTCATTTCTTTCCTTCGTTGGAAAGATGTTCTCAAAGAAAACAGCATTTCTTGATTCAATAATCATCCCAGAATTCATGTCGGGAATTTCGGACTTATGCACCAGAAATCTGTATGCATTACTATTTTCTGCATATCCAATGAAAATGCAGTCAACCGTTTTCGGTCCTATCTTGACCTGTTTTGGTTTAGGTACTTCGACCTTTGCTAAACACCCCCACACTTTAAGATATCCGTAGGAAGGTTGTCTACCTTTCCACAATTCGTACGGTGTTTTATCCCGTTTCTTGTGTGGCAACATATTTAGAATGCGATTTGATGACAGTATGGCTTCCCCCCACAAATTCTGAGGTAGCCCTGAACTGATTAACATCGCATTCATCATCTCCTTAAGAGTTCTATTTTTTCGTTCAGCAACGCCATTTGATTGAGGTGAATATGGCGCCGTCGTCTGATGAATAATACCATGTTCTCGACAAAATTCCACAAACGGTGCCACGTATTCTCCTCCTCTATCACTTCTTATTATTTTGATCTTAGAGTTAAGTTGATTCTCAACTTCATTCTTATATCTTTTGAAGGTATCAAGAGCTTCGTCTTTACCACTTAAAAGATACACGTGACAGTACTTCGTGCAATCGTCGATAAATGTTATGAAGTATTTCTTTCCACCTCTTGTTTGCACGAATTTCAGATCGCATATATCAGTATGGATCAATTCTAATGGTGAACTATTTCTTTCGACAGATAAAAATGGTGCCTTGGCCATTTTTGCTTCTACACAGATTTCACACTTGTGTTGTGAATCAATTTCCATTTGTGGAAGTAAGTTTAAACTTATTAACTTTTTCAGTTTGTTTAAACTCACGTGTCCTAATCTACCATGCCATAAATTAGACAACTCAACCAAGTAAGAAGAACTGGCTTTATTATTATCAGCGATCTTAATATCGCGTTTTACAGGCATTACAGATAACTTAAAAAGGCCCTTCTCGAGGTAACCTTTGCCAATAAAATGACCATTCTTGGTCAGTACATATTTTCCAGCTTCAAACACTTGTCTAAATCCAGCGTTACTAAGCAGAGCGCCGGACACCAAATTCTTGCGGATGTCTGGGACATGCAGCACGTCCACAAGCGTCACTTCCTTGCCTGAAGTCATCTTCAACACCACCCGTCCCAATCCTACGATGTTGGACGTCGCCGCGTTCCCCATATAGAGCGTCCTACCCGAAATAGGCGTGTAGGTGGAGAACATTTCTTTATCGGAGCAGATGTGGCGCGTTGCTCCGCTGTCGATGTACCAGTAGTTCGGATTTTCCACGACGTTTGCCTCGTACACGACTGCAGTTAGATCTAGCTCCGACGTGTCTGTCGCCAGCTGCTTCTCTTCAGTGAGATGCGCCCGAGTCTTATTAACTCTCTTTTTCTTACGACAATCCTTGGCCATATGCCCAGGTTTATCGCAGTTATAGCAGTTGCCTTTAATCCTCTTCTGATTCGGATCTTGTTTCTTTAGAGGCATACCTGGCCTTTTACGCTTATTGCCAAAACCCGGCTCGGCCAGGTTCGCTCCCGCCTCCATACTGCCCCTCTTGTTCTTGGCTTCGTTTTTTCGGTTATCTTCCTCGATCCGAAGTCGCACAATCAGGTCCTCAAGCCCCATCTCCTTTCGTTTGTGCTTGAGGTAATTTTTGAAATCCTTCCACAGAGGTGGCAGCTTCTCGATAATTGCAGCTACTTGGAAGGTTTCGCTGATCTGCATATTTTCAGCATGAATATCGTGAATAATTAGCTGCAGATCACGGACTTGGTCCAGCACCGGCTTAGTGTCGGTCATCTTGTAATCTAGGAATTTGCCGACGATGAACTTCTTTAGTCCGGCATCGTCGGTCTTATACTTCTTGTCCAACGAATCCCACAACTCTTTCGCAGTCGTGGCCACTGCATAGACGTTGTATAGGGAATCGTCTAGGGCGTTCAGAATATAGTTGCGGCACATGAAATCATTATGATTCCATGCGTCTAACGCAGCCTTTTCTTGCTCAGACTGAGCGACACGAGCAGCATAGTCTGCATCGTCAGGGTTTTCACCCTCAGCTGGTGGGGCGACTTCTGTCACCGTAGGAGAGAGCTCCTTCAGGAATCTTACGAGGTGAAGAGTTGTTAGGTAAAACATCATCTTTTGCTGCCAGCGTTTGAACTCCGTCCCATTGAACTTGGCAGGACGTTCGGCGTGGCTGCTGGCAGGGATCGTTGGTGCGTTGGTTGCCATCGATCAGATCACGAACAACGATTTCGTCTTACGATTGTTGTTTCTGTGGTTGCGTCTGGTCGGCGGCAGAGAGCTTTGGCAATAGATAAACTTCGGCAGTAGATAGTCGGAAGATGGAGTGTTCTTCAAACGCAGGTGCAGTTCGCCAGTACCCAGATAATGATGAGGGCATATGTGATAACTATAGTACACAGCATGAAGAATAAATATGCCTGGAGTTGATGAAGACTATCCATAACAGTAGACGTAGTCGAGGCGTGTGTTGGACACACTGTCCGTAAGACGAAATCGCCCCGATATTAAGTGCTTTCGGTTAGCAGCGATCGTCCCCAAGATACAACGACATTTTCTTAACTCATAATCGCAGCACAACGACTAGAGTTTTACGACGAATCGTACTCGAAACTGAATTTTTCTTGCTTCGGGATTTTAGGGAGTTGGGAGTGAATGATATAATTTGTGTGGGTTGAAGTGAATGAATTTTCCAACTCATTTGGGGTCTATTTATAGACTTTTTCCCGCAGGGACCTCTCCGCAAATTCGAGAACTTGCTAGGCTGCTTCTGTAATTTTCCAGGGACTATATTGCAACATTTTGCAACTATTGGACTGTCGGTTTATTTACCGGCCCGCGACAGGCCCGATTCTCGGGCCGACAGCCCGAATCTCAGGCGTGTCCCACCGGCGGCGGCCCGATTCTCCGACCGACGGCCCGAGGCGGCTACCGATGCCTCTAGTTGGGCCGACCGACACTTCCTTGAGTTGGGCCGAATTAGCCCAACAACCCACTTCAGCCCAATTGATCAAATGGATCAAGCCATCACATCTGGGCTGCCCAATCATCCTCACCTCGACTGCCATGTCACCGGCACCGTCGCCGTCGCCGCCTACCGGAGGAAAAATTTAAGTAGCTCATCAATGCTCCTCGCTCCGATGCGTCGTGCGAAGTGCAAAGTGCGCGCCTCAAAGCGCCCATTGCGCACTTTGGCACGGCACGGCACGGCTCGGCTCGGCCACGGGCTCGGGCACGGGCACGGGCTCGGTGCTCGGTGCTCGTCGGTGCGAGGCACCGACTCGCACCGGGCTGTTATTTAGGCCAAAACTCACCCAAGTTTCTCAAGCCCACTTAAACCCACTTAAGCCCACAAGCCCATTTAAGCTATACACATGGCAAGCCCTTTTGAATAAACCCACATGGGTTTCTATATATATAGTGAAGATTTTCTTAGTGTCTAACCAATGTGGGACACTTGATTCCCCACTTAAACACTACCAACCATTTTAATGATTATTGGGCCAACTTCGAAAATTAATTTCTCATTCACCCGATATCGGTTTTGAGTGTATTAATATTCGTTAGATTCCCCGTGAAACATAGATTCGTAATCTTTCAACGATTTCTCGTTTCGACATTCGATGGCTTCCCAATTTAATAAAAACCAAAACGGATTTTATTAATGGGTTAATACCCATTTGGGCCCAAAGCCCATTTATCTTAATAAAATCCAACAATCGATTCTCGGGCCGACAAAGTGCAAAGTGCGCGCCTCAAAGCGCCCATTGCGCACTTTGGCACGGCACGGCTCGGCCACGGGCACGGGCTCGGTGCTCGGTGCTCGTCGGTGCGAGGCACCGACTCGCACCGGGCTGTTATTTAGGCCAAAACTCACCCAAGTTTCTCAAGCCCACTTAAACCCACTTAAGCCCACAAGCCCATTTAAGCTATACACATGGCAAGCCCTTTTGAATAAACCCACATGGGTTTCTATATATATAGTGAAGATTTTCTTAGTGTCTAACCAATGTGGGACACTTGATTCCCCACTTAAACACTACCAACCATTTTAATGATTATTGGGCCAACTTCGAAAATTAATTTCTCATTCACCCGATATCGGTTTTGAGTGTATTAATATTCGTTAGATTCCCCGTGAAACATAGATTCGTAATCTTTCAACGATTTCTCGTTTCGACATTCGATGGCTTCCCAATTTAATAAAAACCAAAACGGATTTTATTAATGGGTTAATACCCATTTGGGCCCAAAGCCCATTTATCTTAATAAAATCCAACATGTTCTTGAGCTCGGATTCTGTCCCTAATTGGAAACTTATATTAACGATTTGAATCATTGTATAGTAAATGAGTTGGCATCATTTCAATCCGATTTAATTAAATACAATGAATGAAGGTCATTATGTAATTGAAATCCAGATTATGTGTATTATTTGTTTTATTCAATTAAATATAATTTATTGTACTAGCCATATTCAGGTAAATTAAACTGAAATAACACTAAACCTAACACGTTTACTATCCTATGATTAAATCGTTTACTTCCTAATTAGAGACTATTAATCCAAATTAACCAAATATAGACCATGCGAATTGAAAATGAAGTATTTAAAAGTTTTAAGTATATTACATCCATGGTTACATTTGAAAAAGAGACGAATTTTACTAATGAGTATCCGAGAGTAACAAATAGTCATAACTTGGAATGTGGCTAATCGATCTTTACTACCGCAGCCCAGCTTCTTATAAGTTAGATAATGAGTAACCTCATTACAATTCTTTTCAAGAAAAAATGAAAATTGCTTAACTGAAAAGTTGGTAAAAAACGCCATGCATCCCCCCAAACGGAGTTTCATATCCTAAACCGCAAGCAGCTTAATAGCGTTTCTACTGCCACCTTCAATATCTCTTTTCTTTTTTTTTTCTTTTTAAATTTAGGCAGATTTGTATAAAGTGTGCGATGACGACCATATATGGTACGTGGCCGAGAGTTCCGTTGAAACACAGTCGAATATAGGCTATAGCTCATAAGAACCGTCAAGGAAAGTTGGCTTCAAAGGCTGACAAAAATCGAAACAATTGTTTAGTCTGAAATGGGCTTCTTCTGGAGTCTATTTCCGGGGATTTAGTTGAAAATAGGGTACCTTTCAATACCTTCCACGCCCCCACGACGGATTTAAAGGTTGTACTTTTCCCGTTAGTCCATAAGATCGGACCCTCATATTCCGGGACTGTACAAGCATGTTACATGAAATGCACCAAAACGAGCCACTCCGGAGAGAAATAAATAAATTCCAAAGGTCTTGGAGTATTATCTTTTTTGCACTAATGCTAGTTAGGGGGAGTCTAACTAGGTCGGTTGTACAAAACCGTTTGTAAAACTTCAGTTTTATAGTGAGAATACTTATTTCATGGTAGGAAAAAAGGGAAGACATAGGAGAAGTTATCCTTCAAACTTCCATAAACAAACCATGCTTGTATTCAAACCGACCATCACACACATCATGTCACAGTTGAGTGTTAGATGACTTATATAACTAAATCTCACTGTTAGATTATTGAGAGCCGACAATCAGTCTACATCGGGCCAATTTTCAACCGAAACCGCGAAGAACGCAAAGAGTCAAAGTTTTTGTTTACCCGCTACGCACTACACCGATTCTATCACCTTACAATTTTGAAGATCCAATTTAGCCCGAGTAGAAAAACAATTCTATGATTAATTGAGTTGTCTTTCAATTTGGGTCATCCTTGAAGTTGAAGATCGGTTTTTTTTTCATAGCAGGATCGAATTGCAATTTTTTGTCAAATGCTTCATGCTTGCCAAATATCAATGACTATACTATACGTAACGGGTGTTCACCTCTAGACTTCAATAACGAGCTATGAATGTGAATTGCTGGGGCAAAAAACTCAATTTAAAAATACATTCATCGATAAATAGTACGACTAATTTACTTTCATGCCCAAATTCATATTTTCAATTAGAGATAAGGACGCATGTGAGTTTCATTTATAGATCAAGGACCCAATTTAAGTTTCATTTAGAGAAAAGGACTCATGTGTTACCACAGATCCATAAAGTGTTACCACAAACCCATGAAGTGTTACCGCAGACCCATGAAGTGGTACCACAGACCCATGAAGTGTTACCACACAGACCCGTGAAGTGTTACCACAGACCCATGAAGTGGTATTGGAGAACCATGAAGTGTTTTTGAAAAAATTGGGTCCTTAAAACTGTGATTTTTCTGACAGGGTCTGAACTCTAATTGAAACTTAAGTGGGGGCATGAAACGAAAATTGCCCTAAATAGTATCTATTCTACTTCATTAATGGGATTTTTGTCTTTCCTACCCAATTCCAGTAAAAAAATGACACGTAACGCATTACACCCTACCCCAACCATTTTAAAACACACATACGTGTGTTTCACTAAACATACAACACTTGCCATATTTTTATTGGGAGTTAGGTTATACCCAATTGGGTATGTAAGCCAAGGCTATTAATGATGAGGTGTGGCTATATTAATGGTGAGGCGCCTGCCACTTTGGTCGGTCAATTTAATTTTTTTAAAAACAAATGTTAATAAAGTTAAATAACGACCAACTACTTTTGCTGTAAACTTAATTTAATATGTAATTTCATACATCATTTTTACCATTTTCTTAAATTACATTTAATGTCATAATAAATAGAATAATTCCTTGTACATACTTATAAATATAGATTATTATATTTAAATTATAATTCTATTAAATATTTGAAATAAATTAGTATGATACATTTATATATGCGCATGTACTTGAGTGTGCAAAAAATACTAGTGTATATTATTCATGATTGAACCTCGCAATACACGTCGTAAAGGCATTTCCATTTCCTCTTGTAAGTTTCTAACCTCGTCCGATGCTGCTGTCATTCTGCCAATCCATCAATAGCATAATCGAATTACGTTTTCTAGTAGCCTTGGAAAATGATGGTGAAAACAATGCTATTGATGGTCGTCTCAGCAATATAACTGGCAAGTTTACCCCCACCCCTTTTACGAAGACGCAAGTTGCTACTCGCTCATAAAAGAAAAAAAATAACGATGACTCATCGGCCGCGCATCATCGTTCTCATGGTAATAATTCTGCTGCTAACCTCGTGTTCAAACGCTGTCCCAGACACGACCATTGCGTTCATGGAATGCAATACCAACACATGGAACACAAACGACCCTTACGGAGCAAACGTTGATCGTACGCTCAGAATTGTGATGTTCCACGCTCCCGACGAACCCGACCTAACCGACTATATCTTGTCCAAGTATCAAGGAACGAATGTTTACGGGTACGCAAGTTGCGTGCAAATGACGGTAGGAGACTGCTTGACGTGCTTGGCCCAGGCTAACCACGACCTATCCAAAATGTGTGCTTACCACATTGGCGGACGGATCGAGTTGGCAGACTGTACCATGAGATATGAGAATTATCAGTTTTATGTTTGAAAAAAGTTCGTTATTTTTACTATGGCAAGTGAGAGCTTTAACGAATGATAAATAAATTATAATGTTGTTCTTTCATTGGGAATGTACTTGTATCACCAAAGATGAGCAAAATGTCTGTTAAAATCAGTGATACTTTTGAGATAAGACTCGGTGAACGAAAAAGAAATTAATTATCTTGGGTTCTCATTCTTTCCAAGTGGTGAAGTTTTACTAGGTAAAACTGGTTGGATCTTTCAAGCCCAAATCCGACATTAAACCCTCTATTGCCAATTGCTTTTACAGCGGAACACCATAGACATATAAAAGAGGATCCAAATCATAAGTCAATTTACATCCAATACATTACTACTAGGGTTCACCATTCCCTGATTTAAGAAACCACGCCTTAGTATTGCAGTAGATCGTCACGCCAATATTGCCGAATATTTCTAATCACTCACCTTTAATTGTTGGCTAGGAAATTGACGTTCATTGTCTCTTCTTTTCCAAATCAAAGCACTACGAGAGAGTTCAAGTGCGTGACGGTTCGTTTGAGATACTCCCTTTAAGTCCGAATCTCTAATTTTGTCTCAATTAGCTTGGAGGAATCAAACAGTTCGATATTAACGGAGGGGACGACCTGGGTGAGGCACCAATGTTCGAACTCGTCGTATGTTGAGGTATAAGGGACGACCTGAAAAGGGCTATGGAACCTTTAAGTATGCCACGGATAGTAGGCCACTGTTATATTATTGATGAGCAGAAGGACTTGGATGAGGCGAACTGGTGAAATTCAGAGTAGGCTACCAATGTAAGCGATTTTGTGACAGAAAGGTTGACCTAAGAGGAACGCATAGGGAGACCTAAAGTAGGCTACCCAGCATGGGCCACTATCACTTATTTATACAACTCATTTATGGTGTGTCGTTATTTAGCCATGTGCGAATGCATCGATGCATTGCATATTCACTCCACATGTATGATGTTTGCTTATTAAGCTTCTAGCTCGTATAGTTATGCATCATAGGTGATCGTGATGACATTGCATGACTGATGACTTAAACAACGAGGCTATCGGTTAAACTTATATGGACTTTTGAGTTGGACTGTACATGAACGACGTCCTTTTGTTGGACGTTCCATTTTGTTGCATATGATGTGTATATGCATGTTGTTTCGTGGTGTTGAATGTTTTTGCTGGTGGGTCGGGCTATAATTGTGTGAATGCGATGTCACGAAGATTTATTCTTGCGGAAATTATAAAATGGGTCCCTAAGTATGCCAATTTTCGTTTTTGGGTCACTATGTTTGCCAGTTACAAAACTAGGTCACTAAATATGTATATAGTAACAAAATTGGGTCACTGACCTCTTTTTTTTATATATACGTACTTAGTGACCCAAATTTGTTTAATGACCTAGTTTTGTTACTATATACATACTTAGTGACCTAGTTTTGTAACTGGCAAACATAATGACCCAAAATATAAAAATAGTATAATTAGTGACTCATTTTTATAATTTGCCTTATTCTTGATGAGTAGTTTTGTGCATATGACTATAAATCATATTTGGCCGAGTCAGACGTGTGATTGTTTCCGGACGGTTTGCTTTTGTTATATTGAAATCAGATTTGGTTTTTAGAGAAATCGAACTACCTACCCAAATGATATACATTCACGCAGATTAGTTTAATATTCATTATACGCAAGATTTGCGTGATATACCCAAAAAAGATTTCATTTATTATTATGTTTTTTATATGTTGGGGCGGCTCATTATTTGGAATTAAATATGGACGTTGGGCTTTTTCTTCTGTATGCAATTAATATGTGCCACTGGACTCTGCATAAGGGCTCCACGGATATAGACCAAAGGCGTGAATATTTCTCACCTCTCTACTTGCAATGAGTTTTGAATGAGTCGTTTCATTTATTTCAGGTAGGTACATCACATACTTAAAATGATAAATTAATCAACACTTGTTGGTGCATTGCATGCATTTTTCCACCAATTTCATCGACATACCTTGTCAAGTTGTAGTTCAAGTAGTATCAGTTGTGTTACGTTTAAATAAAAAAAATAAAAATCATAGCCGTCGGATACAATTAATAAGCCTACATAATTGAAGGCTTAAATGATCCAACAACACGTCCACTTGCCTAGCCTTAAGGAGGGCCCCGTTGACTCGTTAGAAGACTTCAATATATTTCTGAACGACTAAAGTACTCTTCCAAAGAACTCTCTCTATGGACACAATAAAAAAATATCTTTTTGCGTTCAATCAACCCCGAAACTCTATGATTATCGTGAATGACCGTACCCGTAAGAGTGTGTGTGTGTGTGCGCGCTCTATGCTTCTTCAAACGCGATACAACAATTAAACGAATAATCAATTGGTGTAAGTTTAACATTTAATTAAGACTCAGATAAACTGATGCTAAAACAATATACGATATCATCATGCATACTAGATAACCAGGGATATTTATTTAATCATAATTTTGCTATAATACTTTGTAACAAAGTATCCACACTTTTTTGGGGTCCCATTATCTCAAACCTCGTGTACCAAGTCCACTTTGCCCATCACATGTGTAAGTTCTATAAATACTCGCGAAGAATAAAACACACATTTCATAAGTAACTACGACATCATACGACATAAGCACAAAATTAGCTAGCTAGCTTAGAGTATCATCATATCACTAAAAATGGTCGGAATGAGGAATGTATTGGTGTTAGTGATTTTCGTACTAGGTATTGCTTTAGGGTTTGCAAATATTATACATGCACGTGAGGTGCCTGTGTTAGACCCGACCCAGTTGGAAAAATTCGTTGACGAAATCCATGTCATTCCAAGAATCAAAGGCTTCGACTACGTCGATGGTTCACCAGTTTCTAAGACGTTACACATAGGAATGTTCAGAAAAAAATGGGTAAGTCACTTATATATGTTTGAATACATGGTCGGAACAGGAAATTAGTAAGTGTTGTAAAAATCGGCCTAGGCGGTGAAAATCCAACTATTATATATTCGGGAAAAAATTTATAACTGCAAATGAAAGGAATTTTGAACTAATTTTGCATAGTTGAGGTTGACATTATTTATTCAGAATTTTTAGAATAAATCTGATACACCTGCACTTTGGGTAGAATGTTAGTATATTTGATATATGAAAAATAAAAATAATGAAACAACTGAGGTCGGCCTTCCTTGATACAATTTTAGTTTCATGATACTAAAGAAAAGTACAATTCTTTAGTTTGTTTTTTCTTTTTTCCTTTTCTTGATATAATTCTTATGTTTATTGGAGAAAAGTATTAACTTTTTTGAATTCAATTACAGAAATTCCACCGAGACCTCCCAACGACCACGGTCTTCGCCTACGGAACATCGAAGAAAAGCGCCACCGTCCCGGGGCCCACTATCGAAGCCCTACACAAGATCCCAACTTACGTAAACTGGACGAATCATTTGCCCTCAAAGCACATACTTCCGTTCGACAACAAAATCCCAACTGCGATGCCGCCCGCCGGCGTGCCCACTGTGGTCCACCTTCACGGAGGCATAAACGAGCCGCACAGCGACGGACACTCGACGTCGTGGTTCACCAACTGGTTCAAACATAAAGGAGAAACGTGGGCTAAGGAAGTGTACGACTACAACAATGCTCAGCATCCTGGGACTTTATGGTACCACGATCATGCCATGGGTTTGACTCGGGTCAACCTACTCGCTGGGTTGACCGGTGCTTACATCCTAAGAGATCCTAGTGTTGAGGTAAGGAAAAATCAATAAAAACTCCTCTCCATGTCTACAAGTGATTTTCCATTTATTAACGAATTAATTACTTTTTCAGTGCATAGGAATGGAAAATTTAGGAGATGCCATATGTGGATTATATGCCGAAGCCCGAAATTCTGTTCCGAAATTGCTTAATTTTGAAAGTTATTTTCCGTAAAATGCACCCATAAAATCATTGCACTACTAGAAAAAAAAGACACATTACACGCGGAATTTCGGTGTCTATGACCAAAATTTCAACTCTATTGAGTGATTAAACACAAAATTATATGCATTGGATGTGTAGGTGTTGTTTTTGTAGCAAATTTTGACCATATATACCGTTTCTAAAATGAATTTTGTCACAGTTCCGTTTCTATTTTCGTATTTAATCCGTGATTAAATAAAAGCATTAATTTATTTTGAAATAAAAATTAAAAAACTGTGTCATAATCTGTTTCTAATTAGACATGAAACCAATTATGCATCTATTTTCCATGTTTTCTTGTAGTAGTGTTGAAACCCGAAATTAATTATATGTCGGTCAGAAACTTAAAGACCATGCGTATAATATCCCCCAAATTGCTTAATTTTATAGTTATTATCCGTATAATGATACCTACCCTCCTAAATTACAAGACTGAGAAAAATAGTTGATATGAATATTACATTATGATGCATGTATATATAACATCTCCAATTATATTATTAACTTCAAAATAATGATGTGCGTTGTTTTCAGGAACCTATGGGATTACCTTGCGGCGAAGAATACGATATTCCGTTGATAATCTCCGATCGCGACTTTCTCAAGGACGGCTCCATATACATGAACCCCGTCGGCAACATACCCGAGTTGCACCCTCAGTGGCAACCCGAGTACTTTGGCAATGTAAGCATAGTCAACGGAAAGGCGTGGCCTTACATGGCCGTGAGGAGACGAAAGTACCGATTCAGGATAATCAACGCAAGCAACGCTCGCTTCTACAACTTGTCGTTCAGCAATAATCTCCCTTTCATCCACATCGGCTCTGACTCGAGTTACAACAGGAAACCCGTCGTCCTGAAAAATTTCCTCATCGCACCGTCAGAGATCGCCGATGTCATCGTCGACTTCTCCAAATCGCGCTCGAAGTCCGCCATTTTGACAAATAGCGCGAATTATCCTTTCCCGAGCGGAGACTCCGTCAAAGAGAAAACCAACAAGGTTATGAAGTTTGTAATAAAACACGAGCACGTCGTAGACACGACCAAGATTCCAAGCACTCTCCTGAAATATCCTAAACCCAGGATCTCATCGGCGGAAAAAAACAGATACATCGCTTTGCTCGAGTATGAAGCCAACGAGAAACCCAAATTTCTGTTGATCAACGGTAAGAAGTTCACCGACCCAGTTACCGAAACGCCTAAAGTGGGCACGACCGAGATTTGGAACGTGATTAACCTAACGGAGGATAATCATCCGCTGCACATACATATCGGGTTATTCACAGCGTTGGATCAGACGAATCTCGTTGACGCGGATGCGTTGGGAGAATGCGTGAGCAAATATAAGGATGTTACGAAATGCGATTTAGAAAAGCATATTGAGAAGAACAATACGGTGCCGGTGCTTAAACATGAGTCGGGGTGGAAAAATACTTACAAGATGTTGCCGGGACACTTGACGAGGATTGCAGTGAAGTTTTCTTACATTCATACCGAGGAGCTTTACCCTTTTGACGCGACGGCCGAGCCGGGCTACGCTTATCATTGCCACGTAAGTTTGTTCATGCCAATTTTTACATCGTGTGATGATCCTAAATTTACGGTAATATATAATGTTTTGTTTGATGTGTAAATGGCGTTTCGTGAATATGCAGATTCTGGATCATGAGGACAATACTATGATGAGACCCATGAGATTGATCAAGTGAATGTCGAGGAGTTTGGTGTTCATGTTGAAGACTAATTCACTCGTAGTCAATATCTTGTGCTTGTATGGTTCTCGTTTGCGTTTAAGTTCGGTTCAGTGAATTTCTATTTTACTGCATGTGCGTACTATAGTATAAGGTTTGATAATTATCGACATAAAACTATTCACTGTGTGATTTTGCATGTAGCATATGGTGGCGTGTGAGTGTGGAGCTTTGGGGTTTCGATTTGGCCTTGTAACCATTATTATTTATACTAATTAGGCTTGTATATGGAGTGGAAACCCTCTCTACGGGGATTCACCCCGAACGGGCAGGAAATCACCGATTTTTTTCGCCTCGAGATGGAAATTGGGAGTAATCTTTCCCGATATCGGGGATACGGTTTATAGCCACTGCCCCGTTCACCGTAAGGATCAACACTATACGATTACGATAACCCTCTTTATTATTATCATCATTATTTATTTAATAGTTAAATATAATATATATTATATGTTTTAAAAAGCTTATTGCGCGATATGTCACGTTTTAGTACCAATATTGCGTAGCGTAAAAAGCGTAGCGTATTATCGCGTGAGCTATTCGGGCAGACTATTAATGCCAAAAAAATATAATATATATTCCTACAAGCAGACAATCATTTGAAATGGTTTTCAATCATTAAAAATAACACCATACGGGAGATAACATTTAGATATTAATTGTTACAAACAACTCAAATACATAAAACCATAGACACAAAATCTAAAAATAATCGGTGTCATTCAATTGTATTTGAATCCAATGTAGACATGCGTTTAAATTATGACTATCGTGATGAATCAATTTGAGACATGTTCACTTGCTCTTGAGCATTATTAGTCTCACCATTAGAGCATATCGTGTAAGTTCATAGTCGATTGAGTGTGATGGTGATAGCTCAGGTCGTTAAAAGTAAAAAACAATAACATGACACACTATACGAGCAATTTAGTGCGCTATTTTACGCTATTTGTGCTTTTACTCGAAATACATGCGCTATTCAAGAAAAAACTCTATTTTTGCACTTTTAACGTGTTTTATCGCTAAAATGCGCTATAGCGCTATACAAAACGCACTATTTCACGCTATTTAAAACACATATATAAATAATATTTTTACGAAAGAAGTTCGGGATCGGGGATGGAACGCTTTCATCACCGTTTGCTTGGCGGGACGGGACGAGGATTTCCCGTAAATGAGGGGTCGGGGTTGGGGATTCCCGCCCCATCTCATTTACATCCCTATATTACTAGATGTTTTGCCCGAGCGATGCAGGGGATTGTTTTGCCATTAAATAAAGGGTTAATTAAAAATCAGGCCCTACTATCATATTTAAGTTTGGGTTCAGGCCCCCCTTTAATTTGATTTAGGCTAAAGGACCTTGTTTTCGAAATTTTCAGTGGAAACTACCTAAAGGCTGCAAAAAGACATAAATATCCCTGACATATGCGAAATTTACCACATGATACCTAAATGATCCGTTACAGTTGTCGAGATAATTATAACAGTTTTGGGCTGAAAAAAACACTTACATTCATTTGGATAACAAATTGTCTGTATTGAGTACAATATCTCATATATTTTGTAACAACTTTATCAATTATAATACCAATACTAATAAAAGAATAAAACAGCGAAAAATACCTAAATGATGCATATTTAACCCTACATATGCGAAATCGACGAAAATACTTGAATGATGCGATAACAAGTTTCGAAAAAATAATAACAGTTTCGCATCGATCTCTCCCAACAAGCGGCGCATCGAGCTAAACGAGATTTCACGTTCACAAGACCCGAAGAGATCTCCACGATTGTGATGATGTAAGGTGAAATTATCGTTAATTTGATCATAAGTGTTGATAAGTTTCAGATATTAGTGACGTTAATTGTGAGAAAATAAATGTTTCCCGTATAGCAGAAAATATCACGTTTCTATTAGTGAATAACAAATCATGTTGCAAAAGTAACACATCATTCAAAAACAATACCACTCCTGCAATAACACATTCCTTACACTCAATCGGTCGAGAGAAGAAATTCACGAACCAAATTCGATCCAATCTCGACGTTACTAACAGCACAATGTTGTATCGGCTTCAATTTTTAATGGGTCTTCATACTCAAAGAGAATTTTCGAAGTTCATAAAGCACGAAACCTTCAAACACAATTTGGAAATTTCGTTTAATACGGTGAAATCTCGACTTTAATGACCGGATAATGTAAATTCGACACAATTTCATCATGGGTCTTAGTTATCGACAATAATTATTGATGTTAATCATGGAATAACGAAGAATTTTGATGAGATCTAAGTGGACGTTTGCTAATTAAAATGGTTACTGGATAACACTCTATGCTTTCTGGGTAACAATTCTTGGAACAATAATACCATATATCTTGATGTTTATAACAATTATTTCCGCAAAACGAACATATAATGAGAAAATAATAACGACCCGTCACCCGTAAATAACACATGTAATACCCAAGTAAATGCAAAGATGAATAGATCATAACGTGATAACAATGCGAACCTAGCTGAATGACGCGATAACAAGTTTCGAAACAAAAATAACACTTTAAGCTAATACGAAACATTTTCTTTCAGTTTAATAACAAAAGTCTTGTACTTAGTTCTAAAATTTGTATATTTAGTACATGTGTGTCATCTATAATAGCAGTACCAACACAACGAATGACAAATTTTCCAGTTGCGATAAGACATTTAACCCTAGCCAAAGCGACGAAAAATAACAATTTAGTGCCCCCAAAATAATGGTTTTTAAGCTGAAAAAAACATACGTTTAATAAGCTGAAAAATTCATGTTTCAAATTCGATCCAATCTCGACGTTACTAACAGCAAACGTTGTATTGGCTTCGATTTTTCATGGGTCTTCATAATCGAAGAGAATTTTCGAGATTCATAAAGCACGAATGCTCCAAACATACGTTTAATACGGTGAAATCTCGACTTTAATGACCGAATAATGTAAAGTCGACACAATTTCATCATGTGCCCTAGTTATCGACGACAATTATTGATGTTAATCATGGAATAATGAAGAATTTTGATGAGATCTAAGTGGTAAACGTTTGCTAATTAAAATGGTCACTGAATAACACTTCATGCTTTCTGGGTAACAATTCGTGGAACAATAATACCATATGTCTAGATATTCATAACAAATATATCCGCAAAACGAACATATAATGAGAAATTAATAACGACTCGTTACCCGTAAATAACATGTTTGTCAATAAAAAGTTGGTTGGTAACATTTTCTTTATTCTGAGTAACAATTCACGCATTTTGGGTAACACATCGTTAAGAACATTCTAGGAGTTTCTAGACTGTCAGAGATATTAACAGTACAATAATACATTGCCTGCAAATAATACCACATACCTGATAAAATATAACAATATAGGCCAACCTTATAACACATTTGTAGCTACAAGTACCACAAAATAGCTCATCAATGCCACATTACTATTTCGATTAATTTCGTTCATAAATTCATTTCGTTCGGATGTATAAGATTGTCATTCATGAAAATAGATGATATGGTGAAGCTAAATCACAAAATTTCATTAAAAGACACGTTTTGCGAAAGTTGGTATCAATATGTGAAAAGTTGAGATAAAAAATCATACAAACATATATCCCTTCCTTCACAACATACTAGTATCTCTTTTAATGAGACATAATCGTTATGAATTCCAACACAAACGTGTTCAAAGTTCAAAATTACACCACAAATATCATTTTATATGTCGTAAATCTGTATTTGATACTTTCTGGAAGTTATTTGTTAAAGAATATTAACAGGATGGTTCGTTAACGTTAACGGTAACAGATTGTCCGCATGTAATACTACATGTTCGCTAGAAAATAACAATACAGACCTACTGAATAACACTTTTACTTATAATGATACCACATAATAGGTTTGCAGTACCACATTACAAACTCGATTAATTTCGTTCATAAATGCACATTGTTCGAGATTTTCAAGATTAATATCTTGTAAATGTATGATCCGATGCATTTATCAAACCAAATTCCTTTAAAAGCTACATTGTTCAATTGAGGTGGATAGTGAATGTTCGAGGTCAATAATTATTCAAAACATAGACTATTACTCTGTTCATTGAAACATCACATATGAATTTCAGCACGAATACCATCAAAATTCAAAATTAAACCACAAATATCAGTTTATATGTCGTATTCCTGAAACCTTAAGGGCAACCCTGAAACCTTAAACCTTAATCTCCATAAACACATAAGCTAAACCTTGGTGCGATAATTACAGCAATTTGTAACACGTAAAGAACGTTTAGTAACATATTTAACTAATGCGTAACAGTTAAATAGTTATTAGTAACACTTTTGCACTAATTTAGCAATCCCGCCCAAAATCCCAACGTGGCATACCTCCAGCCCAATTAACCCAATTAATCCACAAATCCCGCCCAAAATTTAGCAAGTATAGTAAATCCATCCAAACTCATCCAAAACCAATATCCCGCCCAATTAACACAATCAATCCACAAATCCCGCCCAAAATTTAGCAAGTATAGTAAATCCATCAAAACCCATCCAAAACCAATATCTCGCCCAAATCGAAACAGTTTGGCTAAAAAAAATACCATATCAATACTTATGAAAAACAGTAGCAGGACATAATATACCACTTCAGATATACCAAGTAACACTTCAATTTCAGTTAGTAACAATTCAATGCCAAAAATTAATGAAAAAGGCCTGTTAAAACATACTACATCGATACTTTTAGTAACACTTTCGATAAAACAAGTAACGCTTCTATTTTATTTAGTAACAGCTTCACGTCAAATAAATCGAAACAGGTCTGCTAAAAAACATACCACATCAATACTTATGAAAAGCAAAAGTAGGCCGTAATATAACACTTCAGATAATAAAAGTAACGGTTCGACTCCACGTAGTAACAGTTCCATGCCAAATTATCGAAACAGCCTGCTAAAAATACCATATAAATACTTATGAAAAACAAAAGAAGATCAGGATATACCACTTCGGGTATTCCAAGTAACCTTTCAGGTAGTAACAATTAAATGCCCCAAATTATCGTAACAGTTCTGCTAAGAAAAATAAAATACCACATCAATACTTAAAACAAACAAACGTCATAATATACCATTTTAGACAATCCAAGTAACGCTTCTATTTCATGTAGTAACAGTTTGATGCAAAAAATTATGAAAACAGGTCCGTTAAAAAAAACCACATCAATACTTTGGAAAAACAGATTAGGTCATAATATACCAATTAATCGACGCCCAATTCGATTATGAGTTACCATTTGTACCATGATCCACTTTGTTTCTAGTATCATATGGTGGACAATAAATACCACATCTATAATTATTATAAACAAAACGAAGTCAAAATATAACATTTGATCGGACAAAAATATAATTTATGAGTATAAAAGTAACGTTTTTTTGGTACAGTTATAACTAGAAGACGTAAATCAATAACAAGAATGCATAAAATAGTAACATTTATTCCAGTTGAATCGATGCCTTCCATACGAACAGCTTCACACAACGTACGTTTTAAAACTGATGAGGTGACGATTGTTTCAAAATTCACACAGCCTATGAAACGCCCAAACGATGGGTACCTCGAATACACAAATATTAGCTGCAATTGCTACGAAAATCTAGTTCGATTTGGCCAGTTTCTTATCGAATTTGAAACCATATAAAAATTCATTAAATTTCTTACATAGTACTTCATCAATATCAGAATAAATCCTACGTCACACGTCGAAATTGATTGGTGGATGGGGCAGTCGATTGTGTTCGATTCATTGTGAAAACTAGGTTTCGATTAGCCGAATAAATATAAATCTGTTAAAAACATTTTACTATCGAAAAGTAACATATTATCATTTTAAAGTACCGTTTATGGTTATCACAGTACCAAGTCGTCACATATCTGTAACATACAACTGCCGTCGAATACCACTTTACTGAACGGTTTATTAAGGGTATTTAAGTCAAAGCATAGTTTGGGTCTTTACCTTTAAATTTTTCAAAAGATGGTCCTTAAAACTAAATAGAAGTCTGACAAGGGCCTGATCACTTATTTTAAAATTGACAAGGGCCTGAAACATAATTGTCCCTTAAATAAATAGTTTTTCAAATTTAGATGTGTTACTCAGTTTTCGGCATATAGTCATTAATCATTACATTCACAACTATAAGCAAAATAAAGTAACTCAATGGGTGGAATATAAATAAAGTGATACATGTGTTTGTCAAATATAGTCGTATATCGTATGTTGATCGATCAATGGGGTTGAAAAATTTATATCCTCCAAAGTCCAAATGTCAGCTAAAGAGGATATAGTAAGTATAGACGGTAATGGTTTCAAGAAAACCACGTCTAATAATTGCAATAACAGAAAGGGAGATAAAAAAATTTGTTATCAACGCATAGAAGTGTCGCAGACATAGTTCCAAGAATTTACTTGATTATAGATACTACAGACGAATACAATGGTTGTTTTAGTTGTCATTCAGCCTCGTCAAACATATAGTACAACCAACAATCAGTGAAACAATAGAGTACATGATTTTACTCATCTCCTTATATAAAATACAATAGTCGGTCAATCAAGCAGTGTTACATATTCACAATAGTCGTACACCACTATAACACAATGCAATGCCAACAGATTTATGAGAGAAATTATTAACGAATAACATAAGTTGCGTATAGTTTTTAATATGGAAGAAAACCGAAAATGGTCCCCGATGTTCACCACATGGATCAATTTAGTCCCCGATGTTTTCCGTGGACCAATTTAGTTCCTGATGTTGTCGATTTTGATCTCAATTTAAATGGAAAAACTGACACGTGTCGATATACCATTGGTCAGACTGAAAAATTCATAAATTAACATTAAAATAGGAAAATTTCCAAAGAAAGAGAAAAAACAAAGAAAAAATACGAAAAATACTAATAAATTAAAACAAAAAAATAAAGAGAGAATAAAAAATTAAATTAGATATTACGACTTAAATTCAAATAAGATAATGTAAGAATAAAAATATATTAATAATTAAAATAAAATAAAATAAAATAAAAGAGAAAATAAAGATACAAAAATAAAATAAAATGAATAAAATAAACAAGAGAGAGAGAGAGAGAGAGAGAGAAGGTTAAAAAAAAATAAAATAAAAAGTAAAAATAAAAATCAAAAGATATTTATTTTTAAACACTAAAATACGTGAAAATGAAAATAAGGATAAAAACGCCAGTGGAAGTTTACGAGAATCCCCCACTCAGTCGCTGCTGCTAAGGGTTGGGGTCAGGGATTTTTGTATACTTTTTAAATCTTTATTTTCGTTTTATGTGTTTAATAATAAATATATTTTATTTCTATTTTTTTCTTACTTTAATTTTTATTTATATTTTTTTATTTTTACTCCCCCGTCTCTTTGGTGAATATCGGGAACCATTTTGAGTTTTCTCTCTTTTTAATATAATAATATAATATACATCACAAAGTTAACATTTGAGGTTGATTTACGTGACACAAAGTTTGACATTACCATCTCTAATTTCAAGCCGTTTATCATAACTCCAGCTTATCGTCCAATGTTGTTCGGTGAAGCAGTATTTCTCATCCTTCTTAACATCATCGTCATGATCGAAGCAACTCTTTAACAACATCAACAATGCTCTTCCTTTCCTTTGGCGACCAAGCCGAGCAAGAAAGTCCGATCTCAAGAATCTTTATCATCAAGGTTTCTCTTTTGCATCGATCACTAAATCCCGTCTCTTCCTCATCGGCGCGGGGATCCACAACATCCATAACGTTGTCGGGCAAAGCACGCTTCACGAAACCATGAAGATCAAGCCCGTTCTCAAACATCCCATCGGTTGGCTTTTTACCAGTGAAGAGCTCTAACAACACGATCCCGAAGCTATAAACATCCCCAAGCATCGATGGTTTACTCCCCGCCCCATATTCTGCAATGGATTAGTTACGGAAGATACGTCGTCGACGTGGACATGAAGTATATAAAATTAAAATATTTTTGCACAATCATTCAACATGGTATAACTCAGGCCACGAGATCATGCGTATGAATCCTCGCGCCATCGGTTAAAAACAAAATTGCACGTCCAAGGATATACAGAAAAGAAATCAGGTTACGCGTGATGCGAGGATGATTATTGAAGAAAAAATTATATACAAATTTAAATTGTGATGCACTTCTTTCAAACTTAAGCTTTTAGGTGACGTGGTAAACGATAGCGATAGATGAGTACCTGGAGGGGTGTATCCGACGGTTCCTCCAACCAAATTACTCGAACTCGTTCGATCGTTTCTTTCCAATTCTGAGAGAAATCTCGCCAAGCCGAAGTCGCCGACGCGAGCGACCAAGTCGTCGTCTAGAAGAACATTACTCGGCTTGAGATCACAGTGGATTATCGGAGTCTCACACCGATGATGAAGATACTCAACCGCGCTAGCGATTTCAAGAGCTATCTCCACTCTTCTTGAGATACTCAGCTTTCTTACATCAACAACAGAATTTCCCGCCAAAACTCGTCCTGAATCCTGATGCAACCAAACGTCGAGATTTCCATTGGGGACGTATTCATAAACAAGCGCCTTGAAGTCGTTCCCTTGAAAATCAATGCTCGAGCACGCCGTAATAAACCTTCACAAGGTTCCTATGTCTCGTGTTTCTCAAGGCCTCGCATTCCGCCGAGAAACTTCTCAACGCCCCGCGACGCGAGAGGTTAAATACCTTCACCGCGACGGTTTTTGGTTTTCTGTGAAGATTCCTTTGTAAACCGAACCGTAGCTTCCGACCCCGATTAGATTGGCCTCGGAGAATCCATCTGTCGCTTGCCGAAGCGTTTGGTACGATAGGTTAGGAAAAGCGACCTCGAACGGATTCAAACGCGTTTTATCCTTCTTTCGTCTCCTCATCTTACGGCATAGTACGAGAAAACCGAAGAAGCTCGCACAAAGCACGAGTAGCACGGCCGATGCAGAGGCGGCTATTTTCAACGCCGTCCTATGTTTCTTGGACTTGTTGAAGCCGCATTTCGGGAGTTGTCTTAACTCGCTTGTACCACTGCAGAGTTTGGGGTTACCATCCACGGTAATAACGCTGGCGTTCTTGAAGATGCCGTTCTCCGGCAATTCTCCCTCGAAATTGTTGTAAGAGAGATTCAGCGACTGCAGACCGTACTCCCCTAAATATCCCGGGATCGGGCCGCTGAGGTTGTTGCGAGATAAATCCAACACTCGAAGACCTCTCAACGAACTGAAAGTTGGAGGAAAACTACCTTGAAAGGAATTCTCTTTCATGTCTAAGACCTCCAACTTCACGCAACTGCCTAGGGCGGGGGGAATCCCACCGCTAAAATCGTTCCAAGACACATTAAGATACTCTAAGTTCGTAAGACGCCCGATTTCTTGATCAGGGAGCGCTCCGTTCAGCTCGTTGTGAGATATATCCGCGGTCCTCAGCGAAGAAATGGTGAAAAACTCTCCACTTACGGCGCCTGCAAGAGAATTCATTGAAAGATTGAGTTCCACCAAGTTCTTACAATTCGCCAAACTAGAGGGTATTCCACCATTAAAGCCGTTCTCCGAGAGATACATAGTAGACAAGAGGCTCAAATTTCCAACGGTAGAAGGTAAGTTGCCATAGAATCTGTTGCGAGAGAAATCCAAAACCTGCATATATCCAAGTTCTCCGATACTATAAGGAATTGCGCCCGTGAATTCGTTGTCGTTCAATCTGAAATCTTGCAAGTTCGAAAAACGTCCAACCTCAGACGGGATGGTGCCCGTTATTCGATTTCCAGACAAGAATAATCTCGACAGCGTCGTCGAGAGGTTCCAAAATTCGACAGGTAACTCTCCGCCGAAGTTGTTATTATCCAGCCCGAGGCTCACTAAACTCGAAGCATTAACAAGTGACGAAACGAAGCTCAACTCCCTCGGTTTTCCCTTCCCAAGTAAATTTCCCGAGAGCGCCAAAACGCTAAGCTTATTCAACTCGGTAAATCTAGGCACTTCCCCCGAGAATCCATTATAGCCCAAATGCAGATATGTCAAGCCGCTCGCATTAGAGAACGAGGCGGGTATAGAACCAGACAACATGTTTATCCCGGCGCTGAAATACTCGATGTTAGGAAATTTATCGCCCGTATCAGAAGGTAGATCACCTTTTATCTGATTTGCGGCAATGTCAAAGACCGAAATACGAGATAGATTGAAGATCGATGGAGGTAAGAAACCCTCGAGTCGATTTTGACCAAAGGCTAAAAGCTCCAACCTCGTTAGATAACCTAAAGAATCTGGGATTTGACATGTAAGATCGTTCGAGCCTCCATACAATCTCACAAGCGAAGATAGGTTTCCCAAACTGTATGGGACCTCGCCCGTAATCTTGTTCTTACTAAAAGCTAAGAGCTCGAGCTTCGATAAAGATCCGAGCCCTTTTGGGATTGTCCCCGTGAGATTGTTATATGATAGTCTAATCGATAAAAGGTTGGAACAGTTTGATAAACTCGAAGGGATATCACCGCCGATCATGTTATAAGTGGCCGAGAAATTTTGGAGCCTTTTAAGCCTTCCAAGTTCATACGGAAGCTCACCGTTATAGCTGTTATTGTCTAAGTAGATGAACCTTAGAAAAGATAGATTTCCGATGTTTGGCGAGATATTACCTGAGAGGCTTAAGTCGACGAGGTTGAGGCCAATGACTCTGTCTTGATGTCTACTGCTACATGAAATTCCACGCCATTGGCAAAAATGAAGCGACGAATTCCATGAAATCAAAGAGTTTTCTGGGTCGATGGTTTTCGCTTTGAAGGCAAGCAAAGATTCGCCGTCTGTTCCATTGTTATGGTGCAAAGAACTATTAACGATGCAAGAAAAAATTGAGAAGAAGAGGAATAATGCTGTTATTACAAGTGTGAAACTGATGGAGCACATCGTCTTGTGTGGATGTTGTTGCATGGTGTTTGGGTGTATATATTACGGCGGAGATATCTTGGAAAAGTAATGTACGCAACTGAGAACTACGAAGGTCTTGCAAGACGATTTCCTAACAGCACATCTGTTACTGTCATAGTAATGACTTTTCTGCGAGGAATAATTAATTGCCCCATGTGGTTGACCTCGTCAATCAACCCCATTTTTCCTTCGTTTTTCTTTGACTTTTTGGTAGAGACACTCGACCATGGGTTACTTCCCATCGTGCGCCTGTCGCTTGGGATCCACTCCATCTTTCTATTCTACTAAATATTCCACGTATTAATAATTAATTTTATATTGATTTCTTTAAGATACCCACCACAATCTCTCTCCGAGACCGAGCACTTGTCACGGACCTAGACTTTGACTTGCTTGCTCCGTGCGGCACCTAGTCCTTTAAGCAGCCCCTTGCGTGCTTTACTAGGTCAGCATCCCTTTATGCTCACGAAAAAAAACAAAGTGCCGGACAACCCTCGGCTTGAACGTGCCTAAGTGCAAGAGGAAACCACACAAGTATCCTAGAGAGAGAAACTCAACTCTTTCTCACACTAAAAGAATACAAGTGTTTACAATGAATGCATTTATTACCACTTCATGCAAATGAACTACTCTAAGCCCCTATATATACAACTTGTCCAACCCGATTGACGGCAAAGATCTACTTGATCTAAGGGCTATTATCTACATTCACATCCCACGTAACCTCTTTTCCACCTCATATAATCTTGTATCTCTCTCATCCTTTCCAATCTTTGGTACTCTTCCTAAATTATTTTTCTCTCTCATATCACACCCTTTTTTTTTCTTTTCTCCTAAAATATCTTATATATATAAATATATATATATATATATATCTTTAAGATTTAGAGTTTAGGGGTTTATGGTTCAAGGTTTAGGGTTTAGGTTTCAAGGTTTAGGATTTAGGGTTTGGTGTTCAGGGTTTAGGGTGGATATAGGGTTCATGATTTAGTGTTTAGGGTTCAAGGTTTAGGGTTTACGGTTCATGATTTAGGATTCAGGGTGTAAGGTTTAGGATTTAGAGTTTAGAGTTAAGGGTTTAGGATTTAGGGTTTAGAGTTTAGCATTTAGGGTTTAGGATTTAGCGTTTAGGGTTTATTACAACTAGTTGGCGCGCGAAAAACTTTGTTCTCTTTTATAGTCGTTTGGTTTTGTTTTTGAAATATTTGGTCTACTTTCTTTTTATTTTTATCAATTTACATGTTTCTTAGAATTACACAAATTTGATACCAAACTCGCATCATTATTCATAATATTATTTTCTATTTCTTGTCTAGTTAAAAGTTCAATTCCATGAATTATCAAATTATTATTGAGAGAGAAAAGAGGTTACATTGTATGTGGTATGAGAGAGAAATTATGTTGATTAGGATAAAAAAAAATCATATAATATTGATGGCGGAATATTTAGTGGAATAGAAAGGTGAAATAGAGGATCCGAGCCGGTGCACCTGTGGGTTGAAAGGAGATAATGTTCGAAAGATGCTTGTTATACGAAGATAAATGGGATTAAATGAGGATATGAATAGTACAGGACAAAACAAAAATGGTCCACGATGTCTATCACATGTACCAATTTAGTCTTCGATGTTTTGGGTGGACGAATTTAGTCCAAATTTTGTCGATTTTGAACCAAATTGGTCATGTTGTTAGATGGGTGTAGGGTGAAAACGAACCAAGCCGCTCGGTTAAAGCTCGAGTAAAATTTGATTTGACCATAGCTCGGTTCGAGCTCGAGTTCGGTTCGTACAATCAAGCAAACTCAAGCCAGAGAATGTCGGCTCGACTGGATTCGACTCAAAACTCGATTAAATTATATATTAATATATACTTTATATCTCGTAATAAATAGAAAAATTATTTTCATTATCAAATAAATCATTTGATCTAAATTGAATAAAATGTTAATATATAAGTTGGGTGAGGAAAGACCAAACATCAAATCGAGTATTAAGATGTTAAGAAAATATCAACTCAAAGGCATGTAGAATGTATAAATAGGCGATGGGTTCATTTACAGCTCGCGAGCAGCTCAGTTCGGTCAAAGCTCGACTAGAGTTCGAGTTGACCAAGTTTGGCTCGAGCTCGGCTCGTTAGTAATGAAATCAAACTCAAACATACCCAAGTTCGGGCTCGACTCGACTCGTTTTCAATGGGTGTCAGTTTATATGGAAAATTGACACGTGTCAATTTTTAAGATTATTTCTTTTTGGATTTTTTTTCATTTTTTAAAGTAAATTTATGATTTTTAAGTCCGGCTAATCGAAAATCAACACGTGTCAGTTTTCTATCTAAATTAATGGTCATCTAATGGCAGGACCAATTTGGTTCAAAAGCTACAACATTGAGGAAATTGGTCCACTCAAAACATTGTGGACTAAATTTGTGTATGTCGTAAACATCGGGGACCATTTTGGGTTTTCGTCCGAGTAGTCTCGAATTAGTAAGAAAGCACTAGATGTCATTTGTCATATGACTATCAATTCAAAATTGATATTAGGGATGGCCATGGGCGGGTCCGGTCCGGACCCGCCTTGGACCCGCCCCGAAATAACCGGGTTTTTCCCGATAATCCGGGTCTCGGGGCGGGTCCCGGGTCACAAAAGAAGAAACTCGGCCGGGTCCGGGGCGGATCCCGGGTCTGGCCAACCCCGCCCCGAGATCCGGCCCGAAACCCGCCCGGAAATATATGCATTATAATTCAATTCGTAATTACGTATTATGTAGAATTATTGCTAATATTATGAATAGAAATTCAGTTGCTATAATGGTAGAGGTTTGATATTATAAATGTAAGGTCGTGGGTTCGAGTCTCAACCATTTCTCTTCTCCATTTTATCTTTTGAAAAATAAAAAAGAAAAGAATAAAAATAAAAAAAAGGAAAAATCAATATAACCGGGTTTGTTCGGGTCCGGCCTGGGACGGGGCGGGTCCCGGGTCTACTTAAAAATGACCGGGGCGGGTCCCGGGTCTGGCCAAACCCGACCCATACCCGCCCCGTTGCCATCCCTAATTGATATATTGAGTTGTTGAATGATTCGCCTATCTTTAAAACAAAGGCATTGGATATTTGGATTGATTATCTAGTAGCCGATTTGGATCTAAATGACGGAACGGCAGCACGCGAGATGCAAATATAACTGAAAAAGCTCGGCAGCTACTGACATAGCAATGGATATTCAAGAATCAAGCATTAGCTTCCATTCTCTTCTTTCCACCGCATTACGTCTTTATAATACCATCCGCCAACTGCAATTTCATGCAAAAAAATTTAATGTCTTGTGAATTGTGATGAGAGTACTGAGAATAGACATTGGAAAAAGGGATATTATTTGGATGATGTTTGAAATGTTAATGTTAGATTAGCCGTGAAGTCAGAGTGAGAAAGAGTGTGAACAATCCTTGTCTACGTTGTCCCACATTTCTCTCCCATGAATAGGACTTTGAGCTTCGAAGCTTCAAATCTTACATACAGCCTAAGGAGGACTTTGAACGTACCTTGTTTTTGAATGGCATCCTAGTATCTCGACTAGATTGTAAAAGTGCCTAGTCCCAGGGAAAGTCACGTGCAGCAAAGATATATTGGTGTGTCCTTAAGCTCGATTCTTATGCGCCCGTGCTTGGGGTTTCGAGGTTATTTTTGCACCAACAGTACATTCAATTTTGGCAAGCGAATGTCCTCGGTTGGAGCTCTCCAATATCTTACGTTACACGCCCTGATTTGTCATTTGCCGTGAATTTAGTCAGTCAACATTTGCAAAATCTTACTGTTGACCATTTTCAGGCAGTAAAGCGGATTCTTCGATATGTGAAGGGTACGCCAGCTTATGGTTCATCCTTTACTCGTGGCCCTTCATCGACTCTCGTTGCATATTTTGACGCTGATTGGGCGCGTTGTGTGGAAACAAGACGACCTACTTATGAATATTCTATTTTTGTTGGTGGCAATCTAGTCTCTTGGAGTGCTAAGAAACAACCCACAGTTTCTCCTTCAAGTTGTGAATCCGAATATCGGGCTCTTGCAAATGCAGCCTCAGAAATTGTAGGTGTGCTTCAGCTTCTTCGAGAGCTCCGTATCAAACCAACGTCTTGTCCTACTTTATACTCGGACAACAATAGTGCGCATTTTCTAAGTCAAAATCCGAGTGCTCAAAGCAAGGTTGTAAAATACGCTAGGCGGTAGCTAGGCGCCCGGGGGTGCTTAGCGCCTAGACCGCCTAGGCGGGGCCTAGACGGTTTCTAGGCGGCAATTAAACGGTTCACCTATTTTTTCATTAATATTGCAATATATTTGAACTCATGAAATAGATAATAAATATTCACCTATTTAAAGTGTATTTTTTTTAAATAAATTAGAAAAGCCCATATGAAAAAAGCCCATTTAACCCAAAGCTTAGGTTTTCTTTATCTCGAACGCTGCTACTCATCTCATTTCTCATCACAGGCTCACAGCCGTTTTTTCCATCTTTTTACCCCTGCAATCAGCCGTCTGGTGCCGGCACGATGGCGGAACGACGGCGGCGACGACAGCAAGCGAAGGGGCGGCGACGAAGGGATGGTAGGGTGGACTGTGGAGAAGGTCTGTATGCGTCTGAAGTTATCTATCGTTTCTGTTTTTAAAAATAATAATTTTTTTTAACCAGCGACTAGGCGGCCCGAAAATCAGCTTGTGCGCCGATTACTCGCCTTGTTCGGCGCCTAGGCGGTCTGGCCGATTTGAACGGACGATTTGACCTTATTCGCCGCGGATGGCGCCGATTAGCGCCTAGGTGGCCTAGGCGGCCTCCTAGACCGTATTTTACAACACTGCTCACAAGTGGGCGAAGCACATCAATATTGATTTTGACTTTGTTCGTGATCTTGTTTCAAATAAAAGGCTACGCACGGAGTTCATATCCACCGACTTACAGATTGCAGATATTTTTACTATAGCTCTTCGTCGTCCACTCTTTGAATTTTTCGAGACACGCTACGAGTTGGTCCTCATCCCGACTCTTGCTTGAGGGGGCCTAATGGAGTAAATCAAGCCTTGGTATGCTCTCCTTGATTACTCACTGATTACTGAATGATAGGCTACAATTATGGGATTGCATTTATCTTGATTACATATACTTTAGAATACTTGTATAAATAGATGATGATGTATAATGTGAACGACATGACGTAAATATTATATTTACCTATAGTAAAAGAAGAAAAAGAAAGGGGGAGACACGGGGTTGATGAAGTAAGAGAAGATGAGGAATGGAAATGAAACCTTTTTTAATTTTAAGTTTTATTATTTTAATTCATTTGAAATCGTAAGTAGCGCCAAAGTTTATTTTCCACCACATATCCATCGAAAAATTCTGCGACGGAACATCCGTTGCCACGATGGATTGTCCGTCGGGAATCTTAGCGGCGGAACTGTGATCGCAGAACTTTCCGACGCAAGTTCTGTCACTAAATTTTGCGACGGAAACCATCACAATGTTTTGCGACACTTTTGCTACGGATATTCCGTCGCTAAATTTGTCGCCAGATTTGCCGTCGCTAACGTTGCGACCAACTTTCTGGTCGCTTTTTGAAATCATTATACAAATGCCCATACGGATCAATTGTTCGTCGTGTCTTAATGTGCAAAATACTCTTGCGTATGGGGATATTCATAATTTCAAGCGTCGCAAGTGAAAATCATAAGTTGACAAACGTGTTACGAAAAGCTGAGTAAAAACTTACTTTCTTCCCAGATATTGTGTTCGAGTTTTTTTAATAACTATATTATGACCAATTAATGCTAACCAAAGTATTCGCCATGATATTCTGCACGTCTTCTCACAAATGCACTCAAGGGAAATAAGTGTGTTTCCTTGCACAACATACATCGACCAAAAGATGATGAGGTAACACAAGACAGGAGTAACGGGCATAAAGACGTGACATATTCATGAGACGTCTAACAGAAAAATCAACCCCTGATGGGGAAGTTGGCATATCTTAAGTCGCAGTCCTTCAGTTCGACACGTGCGCTAGTTGAATTGGTGCAGTTTATAGCCATCAGATCAATGCAAGCGTCCAAGCAATCTACGCAATCATTCCCCGACAAGGATAAGGAGCAACTTGCTTCACCATAGGCTTCCGTCCCTTTACTGCTGCGCTGAGTTCGATAGCTCTTGTATTTAGGATCATCAAGAGTGTCTTGCACCAACTTGTCAAGCAGTATGCGCACCGTGTCTGCGTAAGGGTCGTCGTACGGTCCCCAAGTCTTTGAGTCACAAATTTGCTGCAATGCTTCTGTGTTAGGGGAACCTTGAATCATTTTATTAGTGTTTGCAAGTACCATAAATATCACCACGAATAAGAAAGCAGTGGGGCTCATTTTACTGAACATGATGAATGACTTGGTTTTTTATTTTAGTTTGGATTTCTCAAGTGCTCAATGTTATATTGCTTCGAAGGTGTGATTTATTTTTTCCCTTTTTATATCAAGTTCAGACATTTTTTTCGTCAATTTTCCGAGATTTTTCTTGTTATTTTATTCATTGGATTGATAACAACATAATTTGGATTCCTAAAAATAAAAAGATAATATTATTTAATCCCTACACAATGGCCGGTTTGTATTATCAACAAAAAAAAATGAAGTACATGACGATATGGGATATTTGGATCAACAAAGCTAGTGTTATTTCTTATTATTGTTGTCTGCAGTTTAAGACACTTATTTTGCATTGTTCCCATGATGATAGATAGATATATAATCGTGTACAATAATATCAAATACAAATACTACAATAGTATATGTTTCGAGTGTCTACATAAGATAATAGTATGTTTCGGTTGTTTTAAATTTTAGGTACTTCACATTGATTTTCATGTTCAAGATTCGGTTATAATGCTATGATGCTCAAGGTGCGAATAAGCGCATAAACTTTTTTTTTTTTTCGAAACGATAGCTTGCATTAATAACAAAGAAACATGGCTAAATAGCCCAGTACATCGTCGACCGGGAGAACAAAGGCTCACATAAGAGCACCACACAACCCCACAAGGAGGAAAAAAATTACATGGCCTCGAATAAGCGCATAAACTGGCATGTTAAAAAATTACATGGCCTTGCTCATATTGTACTTAATAGGTTGTGGTCATACGTCAGTACTATAAAAGTTATGATAGGTTCGATGATTCATATGGTTTGTCAAAATGCTTTGGGAACCACGATAGCGCAAAACCCTTGCTAATTAGCCGGAATAATGATGAATTAGAGTAATATCCTTCCAATAATTAATATGATCTTGTCTTGATCGATAATTAGCCGGAATTATTTGAAGGGAAAACGAAGTCTCCTCTCCTTGTAGGTGTCGACCATGTCTTTATCTTTTTGGAACGGATACAATTGTCGATCAAGTTTAAATAAGTTTTCAAGTCTCGAATATATATCAAATGAGGCGATATTAATCGCGATCTATCTTGATTTTCATTCGTCTTCAAAACCCTATTGTTGTCTGAATAAAATTTTCTATTGATTTGAACGGACATGTCAGAATGAATGACTTTTACGATAAAAAATAGTCTTAATTATCGAGCTGAGAAGATTTTGGAACTAATCGGTGAACGATATTTTTAGTCCCAAATTATTGGGTATGGGCGTTTTCGGTCCTCATGTTTCGAGGTGCCACTTTTCGACCCCGATGTCATCGATTTTGGGCCGTTTGGTTCTTCGATTAATTTAATCGGTAATTTAGACGGAATTTAACACGTACTTTAGCACCTCATAACCCATCTTCTTCTTCTTCTTATTCGAGTTAAATGCACTCGAGTTAAATGTGAATGATGCTCACGTGCGTTTATGTCGAATAAGATGATGAGTTATGAGGTGTAAGTCGAGTAAGTGCTCTCACGAAACTAATCGATGATGGGATGCTCTCAGTCGTGTTGTTAAATTTATACAAATTGATAATGGCATTGGTTGTTTGCATGACACGGACAGGCGATCGCTACGAAACTAAGGAAAGGCGATGGCTCGGCAAACATCGGGTGTGTCCTAGAAGATTGCTTAATTTGGTCATGTTATGTGTTCTTAATTTTGTGACTTTTGCGCCTTAGTCAAGTATCGTAAGAGATAAAAATGACAAGATATCTTCCGAAACAAGGCAAAGCTCGAAACTCATTGACCTAGAAGCAAGTCACACATACACTTGAGCTTTCTACACGTCATGGACGTTACTTTGTTAGCCATCCAAGGTGGGAAGCGATATGAGATACACCGAGAGGTCGGCGTGACAATTTAGTGTCAACTTCTTCTTTAGTTTGTAATGACTTGAAGTTGTTCAAAGAACTTCCCCATCCAAATTCTCTCGAGTTGGTGAATCTGCAGCAGTGCGTCACTTGGAGCTATTCCGAGACATTGCTCCACTCTACTTAGCGTGTAGACAAAACTCAAAGTGGATTTCCGTCATACATGTTCAACTGGAAGTCTATATGGATATATCCTTCCGAGTCTATTCTCCATTCCTGTAAAACAAATCATATCCTTAGTCCATTTTGGTACTTAGGATTTCTTGGTAGCTGCCCAATGTTATTTAGTAGGGTTAGCTTGAATGACACTATGCTCACTATGTATATTATTTAATTCGCATGCAAAGCACCTCATACATCAACTGTCCACTGTAGACTCATAGGGAACTCTGTTCATCTCTGTCATCCTCATCCTCAAAAGACATATTTTCTCATAAAGATGAATCACATGCCACATAGTAGGAACCATGTTAGGGAAATGCTAATTCTTAAAAGTTTTCGTAATAAGAAGACTAAAACATAAATTATTAAACGAACAACCTAAGACACCAACCAAAGATACCTATTGAGGATACTTACTACCGGTGCCTAGTGAATCCTACGACTTACTAATCAAACCAACCAACTCGCCAGCAACCGGTATACTACTGATTGGTATAATCATTTGAGATATTCAGTTACACACAAACCGATATACGACGAAACAAATGATTTAAAACCTACGACTGAAATTCAGATATATCTCGAATTAGTCTTAGGGTACAACAGCTATAAAGACAAATGCTGAGCATTTAATTCAACGTTGCACAAAGGAGTACAGACCATCCGTCTTAGCCGCTGTGATGCTAGCGCGCATCAGACCAACCAATGCTCAGAAACAGAAGACTGACCCACTTTGGAAAAGCCCATTAAATGCGATTGCTGAGCAAAATCTTTTCAGATGAACGGCTTTTGTTCAAGACAGAAGTATATATAGCCAAGACTCACGAAGAGAAGATAACTTTCGAAACAACAAATTCATAATCAAGAAACTCAAGCGATTAAAGTAGAGCAATTGTTAGTCGAGGAACTTTACAAGCTGTCGAGGTAGGTGGATTGTCTTAGCACGACTGCATAGTGATCCTTCCTTGAGAGGAAGAAGGGGAGACGTAAGAGGGTTAGCTCTGAACTTCCAGAAACAATCACTCTGTCACACACACACACACACACGCGCACTAATCAAATCACAACCGGTTTATCACCATTCCGCAAAACAACTGGTTGCTCGATTGGCCAGTCACTTAACGCATATACCGAACAAAAATAAAAAAAGAGGCGAAGTGTTTATTCCCTCCCCCCCCCCCCCAAAAAAAAAAAACGTTAACCAACCCTAACAAAGCATTTCTTAGAGTCTTTCATATTGAATCACTTCAAGAGTTTTTCTAAGTAGAGGGCATGCGAGAGACCTCAAAAGCCACAATTTCACCGTTCAAAACACTCAAATATCATTTTCATTCTAAAGGATGTTATCCACGTACAACACAAGGTGCGATATCTTACTCCAACTATGTTGCAATGATAATGTCGATAAGAACCTTGGTTAAACACTACAACTATGAGATGTGGCTAATAGATGTGAAAACCCTATTCCAAAATTTGGTATAGTTTTGGTGTATTGATATACCGTTATATTCAAATGTAAGTTGTTGTATATGGAGACGTTTGCCGGAACTTAACGGGGTAATTTCGTCTTCAATGGAGCAGGTAAGGTGTGCCTCAACTTGTCCTCGTGTCACTTCTATTAAGAGCGTTCCTACCAAAGTCAACATTGCAAAGTGGCAAGAAGCTTCGTACCCGACACATAACGAATTTTCAGTTTCATTCTTGTTCCGTTGGGTAGTAAAACATTGTCTCTTTTGAAGCCTTTAATCACTCCCCGATATATTATACTTTCTTAAGTTCATCATTAATAATATAAAAAATTATTTATAAATATTGTTAAGCCAAAAAAACAACACAATAACATATGATTATACAATAAATATAAAATTTATAATGCTTAATAAATTTTTTTTTTCGGAGGTAATAAATTTTATTTCGACACCAGTTTTCTTTAATTGGATCTTTAAGAAACCAACAATTCAAAATGAGCATTTATTAACATGTTGAGGTGTCCCCAATCAATGCTATACAAAAGGCAAGAACGGTGCTCAGCGTAGTAAGATCTCTCTCTCTCTATATATATGGCTGTATTTTTTAACATTTATATTTTATAACATTAATTTTGGGTGCCATCTACGTACCAAGGTTTTAAAACCGGGTTTTCGAATCGGACGAAAATTTTAGTGGTTTAAGGTTTAGTTGTTTAACCGATATAAAATCAGAATCAAATCGGCCGCTACCTCTAGATATAATAAGTATATATTTAATGATGAATGAATCAAATAAAATCGAAAATATACATGTTTTATTGAGCGCTTTTCAAATTAGAATTTTATAAATATAGGGATCTCATAATTGAATAAAAGTAAATTGTGTTGGTAGTTAAAACTAATAGCATAATATGATCTCAAAAATTAAATTTATAAATTTCAAGAGCTAAAATTAATAAAAATGACATATTGGGCTCATAATTTAACTGTAAAATGAAATTGTAAAAGGGATTGGTAGGGAATTGAACTCAGCCCAATAATTTCGGTCCAAAGCCTTATACCACTAGACCAACTTGATTTTTAATACTTTTATCCGTTTGGTTATACATTTATATAGTTTATCTTTTTTTTCTTTTTTTATTTAAACTTAGGCGGGACCAGAATCGAACCGGAATTCCGACCAGTTTACGAGACTCGTGCTAATTATAGGCGAGATCAATACATAAGATGCCAAATGAAAGATATGCCATTGCACTCGTCATTTTATCTTCAATATGGCCTTTAGAATGCGCATGGGTGGTTGTCATGGTGTGGCTCGAGTGAATGGGTGTTGGACATCCGTCGTATAAACATATATTCAATCATAGTAAATATTCTGGTTTCATTGCTTACATCAATTATTTTCTGAGACTTGACATTTGCAATTACGTACAATTACAGAGAATCTGCTCAGACATTACATAAGTGCCAAACAGAATAATCATAAGCCTAAGAAGATTGTGCTCATAATATTATCGAGATGGTTACTCCCTGCGAACGGCTTGTTGGAACGCGATGATCACGAGAGTCACGAGCGAAGCATAGACCGAGTTTGGAAGCTTCTGAACCACTTTCCCCAATCCCGGTACGTTCTCGGTCAACCGCTTGGTAAGGATAGCCACCGTAGGAGCAACGGCTAGGGTGATGATGAGCCCTTGGCTCACGGATATGAACGTGTCTTTGGTCACACGGCGCACGAACTTCGCAAACTCCCCTCGGTCGAGCTCACCGTCCAGGTTAATGTCACACTCCTTCACAGTAAAGTAAAATTATGGATTAACTATTTTTTCACTCCTGTAATTGAGGGTTGACATTACTGATAACATTCAAAGCTATGGACATTATACATCGCGGTGCTACATTTTTTTTTATCAAAATTTCTCAATTTATAAAAGTTTTGATTAGTATAATGCATTCTCCTAGATTTTGAAACCCTAAAATTACATCCCTAATGCAAATAATGTCCCTAAATTGCTTAATTTTGAACAGTAATTAACCCCTAAATTCGTTGTCCCTATAGTGATTCCTCCTAAATTACCTGACTAAAAAAAATATTTACACCACAAATTATCAAGGATGTGCTGGGATTCACATATTTTAATTTTAACACAAACTCGTTTACTCACAGAATTATTTTTACACCTTTTGATCGTAATAGTGTTTTTATTCAGAAAGATCGTCTTAATTGCTTACCAGCATCAGATTCTTGAGTTGCTCCTTAGTAGGGGGATCGAAGTGAGGGCCGGGCAAGCGCTTGTTGATGTCACTGAAGGAAACAGATAAATGCAAATCTTTAAATTGCTTGTGAGATAATATGGTAAAGAAAAGATTACAAAGTCTAATATGAAAGCTTCTTTCTCACTTGTACACGAGTAGCACTGCTACATAGATCTCTTCGAAATTCAGGTTATCACCGCGTCCCGTCTCTTCCTTGACACGGTCGAAGACTTTGTTGGCGATTTTATGTATTTGCTTTTCTTTCCATTCTTTACCTGCGTAATAACATCATAACAGAAAAGACTCGGAATTTTAGTACGTGAACGTCGTTTAATGAATCCGAAATGCAATCGAACAGTTAGGCATGCCAATTTTTTTTCTTTTTAAAAAAGGCCACTTAGCTGATAAACAAGGCCTTCAAATAAATATACTCATAAAAAAATTAAAATGCAGCCATAATCATACAGCAGACAAACCATATCCTTTTGCAGATTCAGCTTATTAACATTATCGAACCTTGTAATTTCTCGAGAAGTTGCCCCATGGATTTTCCTTAGTATTTTTTGCCGAGAAGTGGATGTTGTGAATCTTGTGATCAATCAAGATCACAAATGTGATATTTATATTGGTACTTTTTCATGACCGCGAAGTAAAGCAATTATATTTTATTGTAGTTTCTCAATGGAAACTCGATCTTGAGATTAAAGATATACCAATACTCCATTGAAAGATGTCTTCACTTCTCGGTAATCTCGATAAATTGAATCTTTCTTGCTTGTCTTAGGTTCACGTTTAGGCATATCAGAAGTTTCTTTTATTTATTTAAAAACATTGGACTTAAATAAATAAAATATAGTTATAAGAATCCGAATTGTTATTAAGTATTATTTTGATATTATGATATTCATATTAAGAGTGCTACGATATTGAGATAAGTGTGAATGTATTCCAATACTTTTGGTCCGTTTTCCATTACAACTCTAAATCGTATAGCTCTACTAGTAAAATTCACTATTACTACTAATCTCATTATATACTATCTAAATATGTTTGTTAATGTCGAAGATTTCGAGAAGATTTTGTCTTCCTTCCCCTAAATAAGTGGAGCACCTACATGCCAAAAATAGAAGATTGCAACTACCAAATATGGAAGATATGAGATCACCCAATAAGGAGAGAAGATCGAATCAAATGTTTACTATATTTGGAGAGATCTTCAAGGAGATATTTTAGAAGATATTCAAGGGATCTTTTACCAATTCAATGAGGAGCCAAGGCCTATAAAAGAAGGATTTTCGAGCTGTCATAAGGTGTGCTTTTGGACGAGAAATTCGAGAGCTTTCATGGAGTCTCTTTTGAGCGACATATTGAGCGAAAATCATGAGCAAAGCACATATCGAGTTTGAGCGATTTTACGTGTCACGAGAGTGTCCTTTTAGCCTAGTATTTCGTTTGCAAAAGTCTTAGGACTTTGTAGGTTTGCAGAATCGTTAGATTCATAGTTTGCAGAATCGTTTAGATTCGTAGTTTTTCTAAGCTTGTTTTTACTGTCTTCGGATAGTTATTTTGCCATCCATTGCTGTTAGTGGAATTTCGCCTTGAGGCACGCAGTAAGTTTTTATAACTTGCTGCACAATTTACATTCGTGTTCACCATCTTTCTTTACTAAGTTCGTTAAATATTCCGCTTTTCGTTCTGTGTTGGCGTCAGTGTCGACCCAACATTTGGTCCAACATTTAGTCACCAGTTTTAGAACTTAGTATTTACATTCATATCGTACCGGGACCACTTCAAAGTGGTATCAGAGCCGACGCTTGACGTTACTAAGCGCTGAAGATCATCTACAATGGATGTTACAAGCTCAAACCATCTCGGCAAAGTCCCTGTGTTAGACGGATCCAATTATGCGTATTAGAAGGTTCGTGTTCGGCAGTGTATTAATTCCATCGATGTGCGAGCATGGGAAGCAGTTCTTCATGGCTATACGTCACCAAAGACTGCACGAGATGTTGATGGCGAAGTCGTGGATAAGCCTGTCGAGCAGTGGACGATCGCTGAGAGGAACGCGGCAGAATACAACGACAAGGCACTCAACGCCATCTTCTCATCCGTGGATATGTTTATATTTAAGATCATCCAAAATTGTTCTACTGCGCAAACTGCGTGGGATCTGCTTCAGCAGTACTGTGAAGGCGACGCAAGTGTGCGTGAAACCAAGCTACGCCTACTCCTTAGTCAGTTCGAGAATATCAGAATGAAGGAAGATGAAGATATTAGCACGTACTTTGGAAAGCTGTTGACAATCTCAAGCGAGTGCGCCAGCCTAGGAGATCCGATGACAAATAAGGTATTAAACTCTAAAGCTCTTCGTACACTAACCGAAAAATTCAATGTGAAGGTATCGGCGATCGAGGAATCATACAACCTAGCAAACATGGACTTCAACGTCTTGATGAACATCTTGAAGAACTTCGAGACCAACCTTGAAGTTCAAAAGAGGGCATCACGCGGCAAAAGCCTTGCGTTAGTCAGTCAATCATCCAAGGTTCAAACCGAGGATGACTCTGACAATGAGGATGATACAGCCATGCCGGTGAAGAGCTTCGCAAAGTTTCTCAAGATGAAGAAGAACGCTGAGAAAAATGTTGGCCCGAATGCTGGTCCAACATTTAGGAGGGGGCAGAATGTTAAAGCTGATTCCTCGTCTGCTCCTCCGTTCTTTAAACGCAAACCTGATGGAAAGAAGAAGAACATCAACTATGATTCTGTGAGATGCTATGAATGTCAAGGTTGGGGTCATTTCGCCAACGAATATGCCAACACACTTCGCAAGCACGACAAAGCTCTTTGGATTGATCTTTCCGACGATGAAGATGAAGAACAGTGTACTAAGGAGTCCACACAATCATCAGTAACCATACATTCCTTCTCAGACAACGAAGAAGAAGATCATCAAATCGGCTTTACGGTGTTAACTGATGTTGAGCCAACATCTGACTCAACATCTGGAAAACAAATTATTTTTTATTATGATGACTCAAACTGTTTTGATGGGTATTTAAGTTCTGATGATGCAGAGTTAGAAACCGACGTTTGCGCGGAAGTCCAGATTAATGAAGCCGTCAATATGTTGTCTGCACAATATGAGAAAGAAAAGGCGATGAACGCGGAACTCAAAGCCGAGGTTAAGAAGCTGACCGATGAGAATCAGAAAAGCGAAAAGATGATTGAAAGCTTGGTGGATGGAATGAAAAATGGAAGCCTTACTAACACGCAAGGATAAGGAGATTGACAAGCTTCAAAAGCGAGTCGACGATGCCGATGAGACGTTCACAAAGATGAACAAGGGTAAATCGACTCTTGATGATGTATTATCGTTAGGTATTTTTGATAAGAAAGGTTTAGGATTTAATTCTCAGCCTACGCATGTTTCTAAACCTTTGCCTGATGGTAAACCTAAGATAGTCTTTGTTAAGAAGAATGCCGAGCATGTTACGAGTGAAAGTAGTGAGACTTTAGGTGTTAAGAAGAGTACTAAGCATGTTGACAGTAAGTCTAAGAATAGACAATTTAAATGTACTCATTGCATGCAGCCCGGACATATTAAGCCATACTGCTCGAAATTGAAGGGGGAGATTTCTGCGAAGAAATCGATGTCGGCTGAAATGTTATCCAACATTCCGCTCAACATTGAGAAATCAGTGTTGAAAAGTATGTCTGGAGAAGGTTCAGCTGGCTCACCTTCAAATTCTGGTAACCCAAATGCTGTTTTATCATCTAAGAAAGTTTGGCTAGAGAAGTCCGTGCATAAGTGCAATCTTGTGTATACCTCTTTGCGAGCTAACGTGACAGGTTCTTGGTACTTCGATAGCGGGTGTTCCCGACATATGACGTGTACCAAAGAGTATCTAAGTGATTACTGACTTTAAAGAGTGGATCTGTGACGTTTGGAGGTGGTGCTAAAGGACGGATTCTCGGTCGAGGCAGATTGAACGTGCCCGATTTCCCGAAGCTGAGCAACGTTCTACACGTCGACGGGCTTGTTGCTAACTTGATTAGTATAAGCCAACTTTGCGACGACGACCTGGAGGTAAGATTTAATAAGGGATATTGTGAGGTTTTTAACAGCAATGGTGTTCGAGTTATGGCAGGTAAACGATCGAGTGATAACTGCTACTTAGTCGGAGACAAATCCAGTTCGAAGGACGTGTGCCAACTATCGAAGGCCGAAGACGATGTCATTCTTTGGCATTACAAACTGGGCCATGTCAACTACCGAACGATGGAGCAACTTATCAAACACGACGCGATCAGAGGCATTCCAAAGCTTAAGGAGTTTGATGTTATTCAAGCTGCCAGTGAGACAGAGGTTAATGTGGAGGAAAATATCGAGCCAACATCTGACTCAACATCTGCACCTGAATAGACTGATGAGGCTGGACCTAGTGAAGTTCGAAGGGATCCCCCACCTAAGATACAGAAGGACCATCCCACTGACCTAATCATCGGAGATCTGAACGAAGGAAGAAAAACCAGAGACAAGCCGCGTAAGGATTATAAATCTATGAAAGCGCTTTATGGACTTAAGCAGGCGCCTAGAGCTTGGTATGGTAGGTTGACGACGTTCCTACTTGAGTTTGGGTTCGTGCGAGGAGAAGCTGATCGCACACTCTTTGTAAAAAGAGTTGGTGCAGATATTTTAATAGCCCAGATTTATGTAGATGATATTGTTTTTTGCTCTAGTTCTCAAACCATGGTAGACCATTTCGTACATGCTATGACTTCTACTTTCGAAATGAGTATGATTGGTGAGCTAACTTTTTTCTTAGGCCTGCAGATTAAGCAAAGCAACGACGGTATTTTCTTGTCCCAGGAGAAGTATGCGAGGAACACAGTGAAAAAATTCGGACTAGATACTGCCAAGGTAATGAAAACACCGATGGGTTCGACACAGAAGGTAAGTAAAGATAATGTTGGACAGAATGTTGACCCCACATTGTATCGTTCCATGATAGGCAGTCTTTTATATCTTTCAGCGAGTAGACCTGATATTATGTTTAGTGTTTGTGTTTGCGCTAGATATCAGGCTGAGCCAAAAATTTCCCATTTAAATGCTGTGAAGAGAATATTAAGATATATAAGAGGCTCGTGTAGCTTAGGGTTATGGTTCTCGAAAGATACTAACACGAATCTTGTAGGCTACAGCGATGCTGATTGGGCAGGTGACGAGGATGATCGCAAGAGCACAAGTGGCGGCTGTTTCTTCTTAGGTAACAACCTAGTTGCATGGTTCAGTAAGAAACAGAATTGTGTGTCTTTATCTACTGCCGAGTCTGAGTTTGTTGCTGCGGGTAGTTGCTGTACGCAATTAATGTGGTTGAATAGCATGTTGTGTGACTATGGTTTAGAGTGCGAATCTGTTCTCATGTATTGCGATAACCTTAGTGCCATCAACATATCTAAGAACCCTATCCAACATTCACGCACAAAGCATATAGATATAAGACATCATTTTGTGAGAGATATGGTAGAGAAAGAATTAGTTCGCATTGATCATATAGACACGAAACATCAGTTAGCTGACATTTTCACGAAAGCATTGGATTTTGAAAGGTTTTCGGACCTGAAAAAGTCCATAGGTTTGCATCAGTCTGTCTGAATGTTGGTCCAATATTTGGATCAACATAGCATATGTCGAACTTGATTGTCACTGTTTTGATGTTTGATTTAATGTTCTCTCTGTTATTCTGTGAAATGATTTGACTCATCTAGACCGTTCCCTGAAATGACCCTTTTCCTTAAAAAAAATATATATTGCTCTGATTCTTTTTCAAGATACAGGTTCAAGTAATAAGTTTACCTAGGTGCATGGCATTCGCGGTGACGATGCACTCTTTACGACAAAAATCCTAACCTTGATGATAAGGATCTTATAAGGGCTGTGCATAATACTACTAGTCTATAACTAAGGTAAGTAGGGCAGAAAATGAAAGGGAATTGAGTTTAGGGTGTTGAACAGAAAAGTCTGGAATTTCAGGGTAGAATGTTGAGTCTGATGTTGGGGCAACATATGTGACTGTCAGTTTGATTATGCTATATTTTTGTGCTTTCGTTTAGTTGCATTAGCTTTTAGGTCAGCATTTGTTAGTTTCATGTGTCTAGTTTAGATATCTCTCAGAATTGCATTAGAATTCCTCGAAGAACAGCTCGTTACGTTTGTCTCAAGTGCTCATCATCGACGACCAAACGGTTAGTCTCGCTCGCTCCTATGTTGATTTTTGACTTGGTTATTCTTCGCTGAACTATGACTTGCTCCTGATTTTTCGCATGCTAGTATTCTCTTGGACTGTTAAGAATTTTTTTTGGCTTGGCTCGATAACTTCCACTTTCGCAAATCCTATTTCATAATATAGGCAATCTCTGCATATCCGATGAGTTACTTTTATAGACTTCAAGACTTATACTGCTCTGCTTTGATACTTCTAATCTTGAATGTCTATTGTGCACTCACCCAATTTCGAGTCTGAGAATGCTGAACCAGATATTGGATCCACATCTTCCTCAACGTTTCACCTGGAGAGATTCTCCGGGGTTTACCTTTTCCAAAAACGGGGAGTAGATGGTGCCAATCAAGGTGGTGCAACTTTTGCTGGTAGTGCTAAGGGAACTTCGACAGGGGGAGCTTGAACCGAAACAGAAAGAAGCTAAAGATTCCATTGAGAGTTTGAATTTCTTATCCTTATCAACTTTTGCGTGCCTGATACAGTTTTATACTTTTGTGCATGCTGATTTAGTTCTCTAATATGATTGCCTGTCGAAAGTTTGTGCCTGCAGATTTCCCTAAAGAACCTTGGAGGCTTTGTACTAATTTCTAGTACTTTGTTATTTTTTACTCTAACCATAGTTGAGTTTTTTGGTTGAGTATATTTTGCCTTCAGGGGGAGTTTTGGTATGTCAAATTAAGGGGGTGATTTCTTCCTTCCCAAAAAGGGGGAGATGGTGCAGAAGAAGAAGCCGGCGGACTAAACTAAGTGGATGTGCATGGGTTTTGGGAAGAAAGACAAAAAGGGGGAGATTGTTAATGTCGAAGATTTCGAGAAGATTTTGTCTTCCTTCCCCTAAATAAGTGGAGCACCTACATGCCAAAAATAGAAGATTGCAACTACGAAATATGGAAGATATGAGATCAACCAATAAGGAGAGAAGATCGAATCAAATGTTTACTATATTTGGAGAGATCTTCAAGGAGATATTTTAGAAGATATTCAAGGGATCTTTTACCAATTCAATGAGGAGTCAAGGCCTATAAAAGAAGGATTTTCGAGCTGTCATAAGGTGTGCTTTTGGACGAGAAATTCGAGAGCTTTCATGGAGTCTCTTTTGAGCGACATATTGAGCGAAAATCATGAGCAAAGCACATATCGAGTTTGAGCGATTTTACGTGTCACGAGAGTGTCTTTTTAGCCTAGTATTTCGTTTGCAAAAGTCTTAGGACTTTGTAGGTTTGCAGAATCGTTAGATTCATAGTTTGCAGAATCGTTTAGATTCGTAGTTTTTCTAGGCTTGTTTTTACTGTCTTCGGATAGTTATTTTGCCATCCATTGCTGTTAGTGGAATTTCGCCTTGAGGCACGCAGCAAGTTTTTATAACTTGCTGCACAATTTACATCTCGTGTTCACCATCTTTCTTTACTAAGTTCGTTAAATATTCCGCTGTTTGTTCTGTGTTGGCGTCAGTGTCGACCCAACATTTGGTCCAACATTTAGTCACCAGTTTTAGAACTTAGTATTTTACATCCATATCGTACCGGGACCACTTCAAAGTATGTTTTATCAACGTCTAAATATAATAATATCATCGGCCATATTTTATCAAAATTTAATACAATAATTCATCTAACACCGAACTATTATTTTTTAAAGCGTCCATAATTCAATTATTTCGTAATAATTATAGTACTGTCCTTTCGATGATTTCCAAAGAATATGACTAGTCGAAACCTTATTAGATAAGCCTAGCGAATGAAAAAAGTATATAATTCTTTAGATATGCTTTCAATTATTAGCTTACCGAAAACTTTAACCTAACAGGAAAAACCTTAGCTAGGAGAATAAAGTGTAAGGCGTACTTGGTGCTCCAATGTAAAAAATATGATACTTCAAGATCGAATAAAATTGTGTAAAAATATGATACTTCAGAATTAAGGTCAAGGTGGGGATATGTTGATGTGAACTTAATTAAATGCAAAAGAGGCCTGGGTTTTGAAAGGTTAAGAAATAAATAAAAATATCTTTCATTTAATGATATTGTAGATTACGTTGAAGACTTCGGAGCAGCAATTGTTTGTCAGTGTAGGCGTGCGCTTACATGGAAGACTTTGACACCAAAAGGAAAGATGAGCTTCTCTTACCCTTTTATACATCATTCATTCGCTTATAAATATGAAGCAATGGAGCGAGGAAAAACAACCATCACAACAAAAAATCTTCTATCAGTATGCTCTTTTTATTTTAGGTAGCTATTTTTCGACATATCCTCTTGTCTAGGTATACATGTCTATCTCCACATAATAAAGAAGTTCTACCCTCCGGCCCGTGAATGTATGTCATTCCGACCGAACCACGTTGTTCACCGACCAAATTTTAATTTTCATCTCTTTTATTTATTATCGTCTCGGGCAAATATATTATCGGGGATGCAAAATATCATAAGACAATAAATAGTGTTACCAATAATAATAAATAGAATACAAGAAAGTACAAAAATCCTGAACTTATGGTATCGAACTTCACTTGTTCTTCGACTTTGAGATCCAACTTTCAGAACAATTGTCTACTACTCAAGCTTGAAGACCGTTCGCATTTAATCGATGAACTAGGGATACGAGTGATTAAAAGAGGCATAGAAGTTATAGTTAGGTATGACTTATGAGCGATGTGAGAAAATGAAAAGGCAAGTAAAAGATGCCAAGTCAGAAAATAAAATGACAAAAGTTAAAAGGCAAATTAAGAAATCGTGTTAAAAGAAATAGAAATAATAAGTATATATTATAGACTATAGTATTGAACCTCAAAATATTGGGCCAAACTAATTATTTACGTAATATAACTATATTGAGGCTCCGATGACCAAAAAAATTGAGGGCTTAAAGCCATTGCTTTAGTTTTTTTACCCAATTGTTCTTCACATTATTATTATTACCTTTAATTAGATGGCTTGAAACTGGCATCCGAAGCCTGGAAATTTGTGGTCTCAGAAAAGGAGCTTCTTCAATGAGAAAAGGTTGATTTGTAGCAAAATTTGCAAGGAAAACTATTTATACATAGATCAACTGCTATGCTACTGGTCCGAAACGAATTCTACCTCATTTTTATTACTTCAGACATGATAAAACTACGTATCGAAACTGAAAAAACTATAATATGTAATCATATATTTTTATATAACTTTATATTTTATTTATGATTGGCGGGCCTGTCGGGCCTGAAAAATTGCAGCCCACCCCGCTCATTGGCGGGCCGGCCCGCAGGCCTCTTCAACGGCTCCAGCGGTAATAAAATTATTATTGTGTATTTCTTTACTAGGCGTCAATATACTAAATAAATGAAAACAAAAAAAGGTGTATGTACACTTAAAGACCAAAAGAATAAAAACTTATCAGTTCAGTACCCTGTCAGAAAAATTTTTATATATAGGTACCTAATAGAATAAGTTTTCTACATAGCTATCCATTTTGTTGTACGTACCATTTTATCATCGTTTACGTACTTTTTATATGTATATTTATCATACCACGTGCTTATGTGGTACATAATTCTCAAATATGTTGTGTGATATCTATATACGCAACTTTTTCAAAGTATTATGTCCTAAAATACATTCCATATAGTATCTAAATTTCTAATAAGATCTACCTTCAGTCAAACGGTTACCTATGTGTTAAAATTTATTCTATACTTAAACATAAAGAAATAATGACAGGGGACTAATTTGTTTTTTTTTTTACAATAATAGGTACTTAGACCATCTCCAATCAATATCGATAATTAGACGCAAACATAAAAATTACTCCAACCAACACTCAAACTATACTCAAAATGGGTTTTATGTCATTTTCTCTCTCCTAAACGCATATATGCGTTTTCATTTAACACCAATGCATAAATTTTTATCTCTCACACAGCAATCCATACTAAATTTAGTAATTAACTTTAATTACATAAATTACTATAATTAGCCATTTTATTACTTATTTAATTGTTGTTATTAATATACCACATGAATAATGTATCCAATTGTAAATAAATATTTAAAATATTTATTACAAAATTTAGTCTAAGAAAATATCATTTATTTATTTATTATGTGGGTAATATTTGTAACATATGTGAGTCGCATTAAAAAATTATAAAAATTGATGCGAAAGAGAATATTGCAAAAATATCTTTTGAATTTGTGAATAAGTTTAATTGTTGGAGAAGAATTACTGCATTTTAATTTATGGGTGAGTTTGCGTTTGAGAATGAGTTTTTTCGGTTGTAGAAACTTAGATCGTAAACTCCAAAAAATTGCTACTCCCTCTGTCCTAGTAATTATGGACATTGGGATGTGGCGCGGTTTTTAAGAAACTGAATATCTTAATAATATAGTACAATTAAAAGGTAAAAAAGTATATTTTGACACGTCTTTTAAGAATAATTAATATTATTATATTTGTTTGTAATGATTTTTTTACTAAATAAGGAAATGTAGAAAAGATGTTGGACGCCCGATTTAATAAAATGTACAAAAGATAGCGGGACGGAGGGAGTATTTATCTAATTGTTTCTCTGTACCAGAAGCGCAACGGCAAATTAAAAAGGAACGAGAAGAGGATTGAAAGAATTGGTTCATGGCTTCGATGAATTTTAGTAATGGACGATCGGACCAGGCACGTTGATTCCAGCTGGTTTCCTTTTCTTCGAATTTTATCATTTAATTGCCGTTTTCGGCCGCTTGTTGTTATTTGGTCAGTTCAACGTCTTTGCTGCGACTGTAATGATATTAGGTTGTCTATGTAGTGGATTTGATCAACTGAAGTGCAATCGTATTAGTGGGCTTGTCTGTTTATTACAATCGGATGCTCAATCAATTACTTATTTTTGCGTTGACGATGTGATGTTTAGGTGTTGGTTGAGGAGAAGTCGTCTTCGAGAGTGTTGTACCTGAACAGGCCTAAGCAACTCAATGCGCTTTCCTATGATATGGTATGCTTACTTCTCATTACTAATAGCTTTTTCATACTTAAGAACTCGAGCAAATTCTATCTCTTTCGCTGTTGGGCTATTTCCCATTTTGTAATAACCTGAAAATGCATATATAAAACTGATGAAGTGGAATTTACGCGAATGGAAACAAAACCAAGAAAAAATTGTTTGTAGACTACAGTTGTAGAAGTTCCGTTGCGATAAGACAATTCTTACTACCTTAATTTGTTCTCTTGTTTTGATTATATGAATAAGCTTGCTTTTTTCCTTAGGCAAAACAGCATTTTTAGTTCCCAATGTTTGGAGCATGGTTGTTATTGGTCTCTCATGTTTCGAGGTGTCACTTTTAGTCTCTAATGCTATCGATTTTGGACTGTTTTGGTCCCTTAGTATAGTTAATCGCTAAATATAACACTTGAGACCACATGATCTCCATTTACTTGAGGTAACACCTTATAACTCATCATCTTCTTCAACTTAAATGCACGTTAGTATCATTACACATCATATTTAACTTAGCTTCAAGGTCGTCAATCATTCCCTAAATATGATGCTCACGTACGTTTAGAAGAAGATTAGGTTTTAAGTCGAGTAAAAGGTTGTCACGTGCTCTCACGTTTTAAATTCCGTCTAAATAGCGATTAAGGTGATTGGGGGACCAAAACAACCTAAAATCGATAACATTGGGGAGTAAAAATGGCTCGAAACATGGGGGACCGGAAACAGTCACGCCCCAGACATTAAAGACTAAAAATATCGTTTGCCATTTTCATTTCAAGTATTAACATGTGCCGTGGCATCTTGTTCTGTCCATGGTTTTCAATGTCTAGTGCATTTATTTTGCTCTCTATTGTGGTTTAACTGTTCCTTTAATACTCCTGGCTCAAGGTGTCTCGGCTGTTGGATTTACTTCTTGTCTACGAGGAAGATCCTTCTGTCAAATTAATCATCCTAAAGGTACGTATAACGATTTGCATTATCACACACACTATAGTCCATTTATAACTTTGTTAATGGCGTGTAATAAGTAGGGAAAAGGAAGGGCATTTTGTGCTGGAGGAGATGTGGCAGCAGTTGTCCATGACATTAAGCAAGGTCGAGTTGTTGGTCTATTGATCTTTGTAGGACATCTCGTCCAATATTTTTGCTATTTTTACCATGTGATATCTTACATCAGTTGATGTTTTACTCTTTCTTTGAGCTCAGGTAATTGGAAGGCCGGGGCTGATTATTTCAGAAAGGAGTTTACGATGAACTATGTTATTGCCACATACAGTAAACCACAGGTTCCATGTCAAAATAAGTAACTCCTATAGTAGTTTTTACAATATAATCTATGAGTTATTCCCTTAGTTGATCGTAATTTAATTTTTGTATATATGTTGGAAGGTTTCTATTCTTAATGGGATTGTCATGGGTGGCGGAGCTGGAGCATCTATTCATGGTAGATTCCGAATAGCTACTGAGAATTCGGTAATGTACATTATTATTTCTTTGTTAATAATCAATAACATATAAAAGTATGTCTTAGTGGCGAATCTTTGAAACATCTGGCTACAGAACCTTTCTTTTTTACTAAAACATTTCCTAATTTTATTGCTTTTTTTCCCTTTCTTTTTGCAGATTTTTGCTATGCCTGAAACTGCGTTGGGACTCTTCCCAGATATAGGCGCCTCTTACTTCTTGTCAAGACTCCCGCAATTTTTCGGTAAAATCCTGATATATATATATATATATATATATATATATTTATACACACATATATATAGACATATTCATGGAGAGAGAGAGAGAGAGAGAGAGAGAGAGACGTTATGGTGCTCCCTTCACGATGAGAACCTGTGTAATAGTTAATATTTTACTCCTCGATTAGTTGACAAAAATAATATCTTGTAATATAATGCAATATGCTCACTTTTCTTTTTATGTCACCCTCGAAGTAGCTACTGAATCGTTTCATCACATATAGAGTGATATGCAACTAATTGTATGAAAGATCACTCAATTGTTGATATACTAATAAAACTTGGATCATGTTGTGTCTATAAGAATTCTCTTTGTGCACTCTTATGATTGCTTCTTATTGTTGGTCTAATTTAAGAATCACCTTTGATGCAATATCTTCCATTTTTTTTTCTGATTTTGTGCTGTCAGGAGAATATGTGGGCCTAACGGGTGCACGTTTGGACGGTGCGGAAATGCTTGCTTGTGGCCTGGCTACTCACTTTGTTCAATCAGAGGTAAAATAAACGATAATAAAAGAAAACCTTAAAAAAATTCTGAACTGCTCGACACATGTAGGAATACGACTGATACCTATAACTTGAGATCACTTGCAGTTTGCACTTGATATGCAAAATGCTAGGTGCATCAGAGCATACTTATATTTCTCATTACTCAGTTTCGAAATATTTCAAATGAATTCTTAACTGTTATTTTGCTTCTATTTATATGACAGCGACTATCACTATTGGAAGAAGTGCTCATTAGATCCGATACCAGCGATTTTTCTGTTATTTCATCTACTATTGAACAATTCTCAGTTACACCAAACTTGAAGAAGGATAGTGCATACAACAGGTAAAACACCTTTGATCATTTTGGTGACTTCATGATTACGCGATGAATAATATCTCCATCGCAACTATCGCATCCTAGGTAATTGCATTGGTCATTTCGTTATTTTTTTCAGTCTCATAGTTACATGAATGAATATGTATGTAATAGGTTGAAGGTCATCAATAAATGCTTTTCGCAAAGAACAGTCGAAGAGATTTTGCGTGCGCTCATAAGACTCAATTCAAGTTTTTCACTTTCTGCTTCTTACGCAGATAGTAATCGAACTCTTTTAAATATTCGTTCGATTCATTTCTTTCCCGCGTTTATATATTTACAGGAGAGTGAAGCTGCTCATGAGAAAGACGAATGGATCTCTTCGACCATCCAATCATTAGAGAAAGCATCTCCTACAAGCCTCAAAATTACTCTCAGATCGGTGTGTAATAGTACTAAGAAATTTTCTTAGGCTTTCTTATTGGTTAAACTTGTCAAAAACGACGTTGGGAGGAATTGCTTTGGCATTTTCTTAATAGAAATATCGTTTTTCAGATTAGAGAAGGAAGGCTCCAAGGCGTTGGTAAGTGCCTTGTGACTGATTTCAGAAAGGTCTGTCGTGTGATGCGAGGAGACATCAGCAAAGATTTCTTAGAGGTAACAATAATATCTGACCGGCTCGAAATTTAGAAAATAAAAATCAAAATGTAGCCAGGCATTTGTGAATATCGAATAAAGCCCTTTTTTCCTGTAATTTCAGGGTTGCAGAGCTATACTGATTGACAAAGATCGTAATCCAAAGGTGCACTGGGCCTATTATCCACCTATCCGTTATGAGAGTTGTGTTTCCTTTTCATAGTAGTATGAGCCGAATATCGACTTATTTGTTATTTTTTGACAGTGGGAACCATCCAAATTGGAGTCAATAAGTGATGAGATGATAGATAAATATTTCTCGAAAGCTGTCGAAGATGGCCTTGAAGACCTGAAGCTTCCAATGCGATCGAATTTTTCTTCATATGCAGTTGCCAAGCTTTAAAGGTTGGTCTAGTGTCCTTGTAGAATATGGAAGTATTGCAGCTCAGCGTATGATAAATAATTCTCTTTACCAATGTAAAAATTATTGATCAATAAATATGTGGTCAAGAATCTCCCATATAAAACTATAAAACGTTTATATTTGATTTAGTGGTCGTTTAACATGATATCAGAGTGGAGTCCTATAGGTCATGGGTGTGATGATACTCACGATCACCCGTAATAGAAAAATCTACCTGTATGGCTTGATAAGAAACCAAAAAAGAAATCAATTTATTCGTAGGAGAGTGTTGGAAATCAATTTATTCCCACCTCCAAATTGCAAATCTTTATTAGCCATAACGGTGCCTATTACCTTAGCCTTAATTTTATTGTGTTCATAACATTCAAGACAATATAGTCCATCATATATGATGCACAGTCTTTCAAATATATTTTCCGAATGTATTAGGTCTAAATGCTACGTTAGATAAAAGTATAAATCTTGGACTTTTGCAAACATGGTGAGTACAGTTACGCTCATTTCTTTGGAACCCTGCGTGAGTTAGATTTAGCACACAACTCTTTCATTGCATGAGAAAATTCAAAATGGTCCCCGATGTTTACCACATGGACCAAATTTTGTACTCGTTGTTTTGCGTGGACCAACTTAGTCCCTGGTGTTGTCGATTTGAACTAAATTGCTCCAGCCGTTAGATGGTCGTTAATTTGGATGGAAAATCGACACGTGTCGACATACAATTGGACTTAAAAATCATAAGGTAACTTTAAGAAAGAATAAAAAATTAAATTAAAATAATAAGTTATTAAAATAAAAATAACGAGAGAATAAACAATATATTAAAATAATAAAATAAAATAAAGAGAAAAAATACAAAAAATATAAACAAGTTAAATAAAAAAACAAAAAAAGTGAGAGAAGGTTCAAAATTATAAATAAGAAAAAGTAAAATAAAAAATAAAAAAATATATTTATTATTAAAACTAGAAGACAAGTGAAAACGAAAATAAGGATAAAATGCCACTGGAAGTTTACGAAAAACCCCGACCTTGTCTCTGTCAAATTAACAAGGACGTAATCGTCCCAGTATTTTTGTTAAAATAAATTTCAGAATTGGGACGATTGTGTCCTCGTTAACTTGGCAGGGGCGGAGTCAGAGATTTTCGTAAACTTTTAGTGGCATTTTTATCCTTATTCGGATTTATTATTATTATTATTTATTATTTATTATTATTTTAGAAAAAAAAATATATTTTTATTTTTAATTTTCTTCTTATTTTTAATTTTTTCTTATTTTATTATTAATTATTATTATTTTTAGTCTCCTCTCGCTCTTTGTTATTTTATTTTTTAATGTATTTTCATTTTCTCTTTTATTTTTTATTCTAGTTTAAATTATTAATTTAAAATATTTTTTTATTCTCTGTTTATTTTTTATTTGAGTGACTAAATTGGTTCATGTGGTAAAGATCGGGGATCGTTTTGGATTTTCTCCCCCGCTGGTGAACTCTTAATTTATTTTTTTTCCAATCAATTGGTCATCATACACTCCGAGATGTGATTATTCTCCGGGGATCATGTGAATATGGTCTAAATTCACATAATACAATAGTCACATGGTTTCTACTCATGACCGAAGGAATGTACTACCAACCCACAATCCATTAGGTGAGCTCACAGTGGCAATAAATATCTCATCGCCTTCCACCAAACAAACTATATGCTGAGTTTCTCATTAGTTATTGAAGGGATTAGACCAATCCAGCCGAACAAACTCATAAAATGTAATAATGCTCTCCTACTATACATGAAACGCAAACTAAATATTTCTTTTTCTCTATTGATTGAAACCCAAATTGGCGTTTAAATCCGAAAAAATGGGCCCTATATTATTTTTATATTCCTACTGTAATTCTTTTATATTTTAACATTAAAATCATATAATATTAAATAAAGGTGGGCTCGAGTTATTATGTGCCGAGTTCATGTTTGTCGACTCTAGCTTGAGCTCGCTCATGAGAGCTCGAAAAGCTTGCAAACAGGCTCGTGAGTTTTTTTTTTTAACTTTTTTTTTAATATTTTATTAATTTGTTTTATTTTTTATTAAAAACTCGAGTTCAAGCTCAAGCTCAACGAGTTTCCTAAGTAGGAGCTAGAGCTCGACCTTAGCTATAAGGGCTCGAGTGAGGAGTTCGGGTCATTTACACCTTAGTCTAGTTAAACATATATTATTATTTTCGTATTAATTTTATTTTCTTAAATATTTTTCAATTGAATATAAAATAATATTTCCATCTAATTTGTAAAGTTGTAAAACATGTTGATAGTATTAAAGAGGTTTAAAACAGAATATACAATCAAACGATTACTTTTGGTGTAATCTAACCGGCGATTGATTAACTTATGCGATCAATCGAATGACACTAACAATGTCAGCTATTTCATAATCGATCAATAATAAATTGTCAAACAAAAATTCCCTATGGATTGATCTATTTAAATTTGTCAAAAGATTCGTGATCTCTATTTTGATAGTCGATGGTTTGAAAGATCTAAAGCCCTAAAGATTGAATTTTTCCTTTATCATCATATAGCCCCGAATAATCCCGTCTTTTATTAAATGTTTTGGAAAGACTTGCTATGAATTAGATAAGAATAATGCACGCTTGAATTTCGATTGGCTGCTTCACTATTCACTTCTCGAACATTAATTCTCTCTTAATTAGGCTTAACTGCCCCAGCCGATGCCTTCCCATCATATTCTAAAAATTCAACTAGTGATCACATCTTGGATTTTTACTAACATAGGTAGGGGTGTTCATCGGTCGGTTCGGTTCGGTTTTTTCAAATTTTGGTTCGGTTTTTCGGTTTTCGGTTTTACGTATGCTTAATTCGATATTCGAACCGTTTTAATTTGGTTCGGTTCGGTTTTTTTTCGGTTCAGTTTTTCGGTTTGGAATTTAATATCAACAAAAAAAAATATTATGAGATAAAAATACATAAAACAATTTGTAGTTATTAAGAAACAAAGAAGATTTATGAAACGTATAAAAAAAATGAAAATGGAACAAAATCTAACCAAAAAATATAAAAACATTAAGATAGTACAAATTATTTGAGAGAAATATAGTATTTGATTGGTGAGGAAAACATTCACATAAAAATGAAAAAAAGTATAACAATGAAATTATATTTACTGTGTTGTTTAAGTTTGGGAGAAAAAACGATTTTTAATATTTTTTCTATTTTTAATGTAGTATGATAATTTCGGTTCGGTTTATCGGTTTTCGGTTTTACGTATGCTTAATCCGATATCCAAATCATTTTAATTTGGTTCGGTTCGGTTTTTTACAATTTGGTTCGGTTCTTTTCGGTTCCGGTCTTTTCGGTTCGGTTCGGTTCTTTTCGGTTCGGCCGGTCTTTTCGGTTTTATCCGAAATTTGAACACCCCTAAACATAGGTAAGACAACTTATTTCACTTACCATTCACCTTATTGGTCATGGAAGTAACTGTTAGAAATCGTGAATTTAAAGATTTCAGATTAACAGTTTTGGTGATTGAACTCAACTTAATTAACCGGTTAGACATAGGTATAACCGGTTACCAGTCAGCAGTTCAACAGCGAACCAGAAACCGGATCGAGACTGCTACTGGAAGTTCACTGAAGACCGGAAGGCGGATACCGGACGTGCCACGTGGACGAAGATTCAAATTTATTCAAGGCGCGGCAAGCTGAAGACTTCTGACAAGCAATTAATTTAAGGCTGCCAGGAGGACCCAAGTTGAAGTCAAGCCAAGCTTAAAAAGGAATAAAGCAAGTGGCACAGCGAGAACTGCAACGAAGACCGGACAGACCCAGTTTGGATAAAATGCATTAAATGCACTGTCCGGTATGAGGAGCTCTCCCAACGGTCTTCTTCAACAAGCCCAGCTATAAATAGCAGAGAAAAAAGCTGAAGACCACATACAACACTTACTTTGAAAATTTTAGAGAGAGAGATTTAGCTCAAGCTTTCAAAAGCAACAAAAAGATATTTGGTGTTGCCCTCACTGTACGTAACCGGTGTGGTTAGTAAGTGAGTTATACTCAAGGGACTGTAAAAAGCTCTTGAAAGAGACGGACTGTAAAATAGTTGTCTAGCGGTGTCTAGGAGTCTAGTTAGCTGAGTATAACCGGAGGGTTGTACTGTGTGAGTCTAGCTAAGAAGGTTGTACAACGGGGGTTGTTAGAAATCGAATCTTCTAGTAATAGCCTTTCCGAGGGAAGAGACATAGGGACTTTGCTCCGAACTTCCATAACAAATCTCTGTGTCCTTCGCAAACAATTACACACACACATCACATCGCGCATCCGATTTCAGTCCACAACTGACCGGTTTCACTTCCGCACAAGTCGCACTTAGAATGTCGAGCACCGGAATCTAACCTTAACCGGTTAAGATCCGAAAAACGTACAGATGTTTATTCACCCCCCTCTAAACACGTAACCGATCCTAACAGTAACACTGCGCATTATTTACTAAGTTTTCGGGTTTTGGGGAGAAGGATACTTCTCTCCGAGTCCGATCCAAGCTCTAGCCAATATAATAGATTTCCATTTAAAAGAAAAAAAAAATGGAGGACACTCTCTCTAATATTTTTTCCAAGTATAATATAGGTTGGACTTTAAACATCATTGACGAAGACAAAGTCATCCCCCACCCAATACTAAGGTAGTTTCCCCAATGTGATCATCCTCCAAACGAGGTCAACTTAGTCTCAGTAGTCACGCATGATAGTCTACTTTCACTATTTCCCTTTCGTAATAATTCAATTCTTTCTTAGTCAGACTTGGCAGACCTAAGTAGCGTGCTCATTCTTCAAATTCAACTAGCGGTAATAGTCTTTATTTTAGAAGCATATATCACACTATAAATACAATATGTGGCATACATATAAAGCAATATAAGAAGACGTTTTAAGATCAGATTTTATTAGTACACGCTTTCTTCATCGGTTCTCAAATGGAAGTACCACCAAAGGTTATTAGCTCAAACCTACTACTATTTAGTCTAAGGTTGTCAGCTTTCGCGTTCGTGCTTCTTGATAGTTTGTTTCCAAAATTTCAGTCAGCTTCAACTTTCCATGAAAGCGAGATCGACAAACTCGCATTGATTTCGTTCAAGTCCCAAATAGCCGAAGATCCTTTAGGAGTCTTAAACACTTGGAACGATTCATCCCATATTTGCGATTGGGAGGGCGTTCGATGTAACTCTAAATTACTGAGAGTCACTGCTTTAAACCTCACGAATCGACAACTCGTAGGTACCATTTCTCCTCACCTGGGAAATCTCTCCTTTCTAGAGATTCTCGATCTTTCCAAAAATTCGTTCGACGGAGAGGTTCCACATGGGCTAGGTCATCTTCCAAGGCTTTCGACGCTGAACATGAGCTTTAACTCTCTAGGAGGTAGGATTCCTAGTGATCTTTCAAACTGTTCTCGGCTCAAATACTTATCGTTCTTTCAAAACAACTTGAACGGACATGTTCCATATAAACTGCTAGGATCGTTATCTGAGCTAACACTACTAGCCCTTGGGAAAAATAATTTATATGGTAACATACCATCTTCTCTTGGAAACTTAACAAGCTTGCATGCCTTGGATTTGTCGTTCAACTCATTATATGGGCAAGTTCCAGGGACAATATCTCAGTTGAAGCATCTAAAATACCTTTTCTTGACAGAAAACAATCTATCTGGTGAGTTTCCTCCCTGGCTATACATTTTGTCCTCGCTCGAAACCTTGTCCTTAGCTGCCAATAACTTCAGTGGCAGTTTAAGAAATAGTATCGGCTCGGCTTTTCCCAATCTCAAAAAATTGTTTGTGGCAAATAACTCTTTTACTGGATATATTCCTGAATCACTTCCCAATGCTTCGAAACTTGAGATCTTTGAGATCGGCTTAAATAATTTCGTCGGGAGAGTACCGCTGAACTTGGGAAGTCTAGAATATTTGGTGCAGTTTGAAGCCGCGGGAAATCATCTTGGAGGTGATTTGGTATTTATCAATTATCTTACAAACTGCAGCAACTTAAATATCCTCCAACTCGATGGGAATTGGTTTGGAGGGTTGTTTCCAAACTCGATAACTAATCTTTCCACAAAGTTGACAGTCTTAACACTGCAAGGAAACTACATACGAGGAAACATACCGAGGGAGATTGCCCATCTTCAGAGCCTGACAGTTTTCTCCGTGGAATCGAATGACCTAAACGGTACCATCCCAGATTCAGTTGGGATGCTTACAAACTTAGTTGAACTCTTTTTAGACAACAATCGACTGACAGGAAAAAATCCCAACTAGCTTCGGGAACATGACTCAACTTATGTGGTTATCTCTGTGGAATAATACGTTGGAAGGAGAGGTACCGCCATCTTTGGCTAACTGCGCTAATGTTAGGATATGCGGAAATCCCCGATAATTATTTTGCCCAAAAATGACGATAATAAATAAACGAGACGAAAAATTAAATTTGGACAGTGACACGAGATTTACGTGGTTCGGTCAGAATGACCTACGTCCACGGGCCGGAGGGTAGAACTTCTTTATTATGTGGAGAGATTACAAACACGTACACTGACGTGGTATAAAAGTAGTATAACAACTACTGAGAATCAAAGCTACAAAGAAATATCGGAGAAGTGGTGACCGAGGAATAAACCCTCGCTGAACTGAAGATGTGGTTTCTGTGGTGTTTTTTTGCCTTCAACAAGCACTGGTATTTATAGGAGATAATTGCCTTGATCTCTCCTCGTGTAAACACACCTATTCAATTCAATAGTAGAGGCGCACACAATCAAAGAAATAAAGATGCCCCATTCTTCTTTTCATTTATGTCGGTTGGACTTTTCAAACCCCCATGTCGGATTCCTATTCATTTGGTGGCATCGAGCTCACCTAACAAATCTCCACCTTGAGCTTGATTCCAAAAATCACTCCACCTTAATTTAGAATACCTTTATCTCCCTCCGACCTTAGCCCCTGACGGGCTACTTCACCATTCCTGAAACACCAATCAAGTCCAAGCAATGCTTGAATTTGGAAACTGGAAGAGCCTTCGTAAACAAATCTGCAGGATTATCCTTCGTGTTGATCTTCTTGATAAACACCTTCTTATCTGCAATGATCTCACGAATAAAATGATACTTAACATCAATATGTTTAGTCCTTTCGTGATACATCTGATCCTTGGTCAAATGAATCGCACTTTGACTATCACAGAAAATAGTAATGACTCCCTGACTCTGAGTTAATTCGCCGAATAACCCTTTCAACCACAAAGCTTCTTTGATCGCATCAGTAATCGCCATGTATTCTGCTTCAGTAGTAGATAACGCCACTACATGCTGTAGAGTAGCTTTCCAGCTAACTGCACAACCTCCAATACAAAATACATAACCAGTAAGAGATCGTCGTTTATCGAGATCACCTGCGTAGTCTGAATCGACGAAGCCAACGAGAGTATCACTGTTTATGCCAAACTCCAAACAAAAGCTTAAAGTACCCTTCAAGTATCTGAGAATCCACTTCACTACTTGCCAGTGTTCTTTCCCTGGGTTAGCCATATACCTGCTAACAACACTAACAGCCTGTGAAATATCAGGACGTGTACATACCATTGCATACATAATACTGCCGACTGCACTAGAGTAAGGAACTCGTGCCATGTACGTTTCTTCCTCATCTGATGATGGTGACTGAGCAGCGCTTAGCCTAAAATGGCTAGCAAGAGGAGTGCTGACTGGTTTGGCATCGCTCATGCCAAATCTCTCCAAAACCTTCTTGAGGTAACTTTCCTGGGTCAGGTATAACTTACCAGCTCCTCTATCACGTCTAATCTCCATACCAAGAATCTTCTTAGCTGCTCCCAAATCTTTCATCTCAAATTCACCGTTCAATAAGGCCTTCAACTGGTGAATTTCTGCAAGATTCTTAGCCGCAATGAGCATGTCATCAACATATAACAATAGATAAATGAACGAACTGTCATTTAACTTCCGGAAGTAAACACAACTATCATACTTGCTCCTGGAGAAACCATGACCCAACATGAAAGAATCAAACCGTTTATACCACTGTCTTGGAGACTGCTTTAATCCGTATAAGGATTTCTTCAGTAGACAAACTAGGTCTTCCTTGCCTTCAACTATGAAGCCTTCAGGTTGCTTCATATAAATTTGTTCATCTAAATCACCATGTAAGAACGCTGTCTTGACGTCAAGCTGTTCTAACTCCAAATCATACATGGCAACGAATGCAAGTAATACACGAATAGAGCTATGTCTAACGACAGGTGAGAATACATCATTAAAATCAACACCTTGTACCTGACTATAGCCTTTCGCGACTAATCGTGCCTTATACCTTGCATCGTCAGAACCAGATAAACCTTCTTTCTTCTTGAAGACCCACTTACATCCGACTATTTTCTTTTTCTTTGGCGGCGGCACAAGAATCCACGTTCCATTCTTGTGTAGAGACTCCATTTCTTCATTCATCGCTACCAGCCACTTATCAGAATTATCATCGCTTATTGCCTCCGAATAGGTAGAAGGTTCGTCGCCTCCACCTGTTTCTTGCGCCACTGATAAAGCGTACGAAACTAAATTTACGTACCGTTGTGGTAGTCGAATCTCTCGTCTCTCCCTATCTCTGGCTATAGAATATTCGTGATCGGTGCTTTCATCTTCAACAGGATCTGAATTAGGTTCTGCCTCATCCTCTCGATCTGTTGAACTCGTAGCAGGATCATCTGAAGGATCTTTATTGATCTCGAGCTCCACCTCGCTGTGTACACTATCCTTCTTTTCTTGATTAGAAGAATTAGTAGACTCTTTTGAAGGATGTAACATAGAAGACTCGTCAAATGTAACATCTCTGCTAATTATGAATTTGGGTGACTTGGGATCAGGATTATATAATCTATATCCTTTCACCCCTGAAGCGTAACCGAGGAAAATACACTTCTTTGCTCTAGGCTCTAACTTTCCCTCGTTTACGTGCATATAAGTTGGGCACCCAAATATTCTTAAGTTGGAGTAATCAGCAGGAGTACCTGACCATACTTCCTCAGGAGTCTTGAAGTTGATCGGTGAACACGGTGAACGGTTGACAATATAACATGCTGCGGCGATAGCTTCAGCCCAAAAATCATTCGTCAACCCAGCGTTGGAGATCATACATCGAGCTCTCTCTAAAAGTGTCCGGTTCATGCGCTCGGCAACACCATTTTGTTGAGGCGTCATTCGCACAGTGTGATGTCGAGCAATACCTTCATTCTTGCAGAATTCGTTGAACTCGCTTCCACAAAATTCTAAGCCATTATCTGTCCGCAACCGCTTGATCTGTTTTCCTGTCTGCTTTTCAGTCAAAGCTTTCCATTGTTTAAACGTTAGGAAAACATCGCTTTTCTGCTTAAGAAAATAGACCCAAACTTTCCTTGAAAAATCATCAATGAAAGTCAACATGTATCTTGCACCACCTTTGGACGGAACACGAGAAGGACCCCATACATCAGAATGAATATAGTCCAAAGTACCTTTCGTCCTATGGACAGCTAGCGAATTGAAGCTGACTCGTTTCTGCTTTCCAAAAATACAGTGTTCGCAAAAGTCCATCTTACCAGTACTTTGACCGCAAAGTAGGCCCCGCTTGCTCAAAATCGTCAAGCCTTTTTCTCCCATGTGTCCAAGTCGCATATGCCATAATCGCGTGGTATCAACCTCCGGGGATGTCGAAACTGCAGCGGAACCTGTAACTGTAGTTCCCTGCAAAATATATAAATTTCCAGACCTGCAAGCTTTCATCACGACAAGGGCACCTCTGGCAATTTTCAAAACTCCACCTTCACCTGAGAACCTGCACCCTTGAGATTCAAGTGTGCCTAAAGAGATAAGATTTCTCTTCATATCTGGAACATGTCTGACTTCTGTGAGCGTTCGGATGGTTCCGTCGAACATCTTGATCTGAACTGTGCCTTTACCAACAACTTTACACGGAGCATCATTTCCCATTAAAACATATCCACCATCAAAATTTTCATATGTGGAAAAATAGTCCTGACTCCGACTTATGTGGTAAGAACAACCCGAATCTAAGATCCACTCATTATCAGACCTAACAATATTTGCAGTTGCTACAAAAATAGTTCCATCGCTCTCATCAGCAGCTAAACTAGCTTCGGTGGGTTTATTAAATTGCTGATTATTTTTCTCCTTGTTTTTTAATTTAAAACAATCAGCTTTGATGTGACCTTTTTTCTTGCAAAAATTACAGACTTTATTTCTGTACCTGGATTTCGACCTTTCTTTAGATCTGCTGCTTTCAGCGTCTCTGCGTTCTGGTCTTCCCCGTGCAAACAGGCCTTCTGCCTGGCTACCACTTGTTTCTCCCGTAATATCCCTGTCTATCTGCTCTTTCGATTGCAACGCAGATTTGACACTAGAATACGATATCGTATCTTTTCCATATATTATAGTGTCACGAAAATGTTTTAAAGACGAGGGAAGGGAACACAACAATATTATGGCCTGATCTTCGTCTGTCACTTTGACTTCTACGTTCGCCAAATCAATAATGATAGAATCGAATTTATCGAGATGCGAGAGAATAGAAGTACCTTCCGTCATTTTCATACTATAAAGCTTCTGCTTTAAATAAAGCCGATTCTCCTTAGTCTTCTTCATGTAGATAGCTTTTAGCGCATCCCACATACCCATGGCCGTCGTCTCCGTGGCAACTTCCTGTAAAACCTCGTAAGAGAGATTTAATATAATAGCCGATCTGGCTTTCTTGTCCAATTCATTAAACTGATCGTCCTTCATTTCGGTTGGTTTCTTCTTTGCGCCTTCAAGCGCCACCTCGCAACCGTCTTGAATGAGTATGGCCTCCATCTTGAGACTCCACATTGCAAAGTTGACATTTCTGTCGAACTTTTCAATTGACATTTTTGTTATCGTCATGGTGGCTAAAAAATAAATCGGGTTGGCTCTGATACCAATTTGTTAGGATATGCGGAAATCCCCGATAATTATTTTGCCCAAAAATGACGATAATAAATAAACGAGACGAAAAATTAAATTTGGACAGTGACACGAGATTTACGTGGTTCGGTCAGAATGACCTACGTCCACGGGCCGGAGGGTAGAACTTCTTTATTATGTGGAGAGATTACAAACACGTACACTGACGTGGTATAAAAGTAGTATAACAACTACTGAGAATCAAAGCTACAAAGAAATATCGGAGAAGTGGTGACCGAGGAATAAACCCTCGCTGAACTGAAGATGTGGTTTCTGTGGTGTTTTTTTGCCTTCAACAAGCTCTGGTATTTATAGGAGATAATTGCCTTGATCTCTCCTCGTGTAAACACACCTATTCAATTCAATAGTAGAGGCGCACACAATCAAAGAAATAAAGATGCCCCATTCTTCTTTTCATTTATGTCGGTTGGACTTTTCAAACCCCCATGTGGGATTCCTATTCATTTGGTGGCATCGAGCTCACCTAACAAATAAGATGGTTGAAATTGATTTGAGTTTTAATAATCTCACTGGGACAATACCTCAGGAGGTTATGAGCTTTTCAGTCCTTACATTTTTAAATGTGGAGTCAACAAATTCTCTGGTAAGATTCCCTATGCCATAAGGAACTGCTTAAACCTGAACTTAATTTACTTGCAAGGAAATCGGTTTGACGGGGAGATTCCAGATTTGTCACTTCTTCAAGGCCTTACTGAACTTGATCTATCAAGCAACAACATCTCTGGAAATATTCCGACTTACTTGTCGAGCCTTTCCGCTTTGGCATACCTGAATCTATCTTTCAACAATTTAGAGGGTGAGGTACCTTCAACGGGGATATTTTCTAACATCCACGGCAGTTGATGTTCGTGGAAACTCTAGTCTCTGTGGTGGAAACCCAAAGTTTCATTTGCCGAATTGCCACAGCGGACTAACTCTTAAATCAGGTCCAAAAAGGCGACTAAAATCCTTACGCCTGATATTGATCACTGTGCTACCGACTTCATTTCTTGTTCTTTTGTTGTTATCTATCGTCATTCACCGTCTTAGACGGAAATTCCAAGTACAACCCCCCAATTCGTCTCAACTAACAAGAACCTTGAACTTTTACCCAAAGATTTCTTACCGAGAACTTGTGCATGCTACTGGCGGATTTTCTTCAGAAAACCTGATCGGTTCGGGTAGTTTCGGAAGTGTTTACAAAGGTTCTCTCACTCCTGACAGTGAACACGTTGCAGTTAAAGTTCTCAACCTCGAAAGAAAAGGAGCCTCCAAAAGCTTTATGGCCGAGTGCGATGCCTTGAAGAATATACGCCACTACAACCTCGTCAAGGTGATCACCGCTTGTTCAAGCATTGATTTTCAAGGAAATGAGTTTAAAGCTTTAGTATATCAGTTTATGTCAAATGGGAACTTAAGCGACTGGCTGCATCCTCAAGAAGGAGGCGAAAATGGGAGCAAAAGGTTAAACATCCTTCAAAGAATCAGAATAGCATTAGATGTGGCTTCTGCACTAGAGTACTTACACCATCATTGCGAGGCGCCGGTGATTCACTGTGATCTGAAGCCACATAACATACTTCTCGACGACGATATGACAGCTCACGTAGGTGATTTTGGTTTGGCTCGGCTTATCTCTAATCTGAATACTACGATAGAAACTTCTAACCAGTTTAGCTCACTTGGGATCAAGGGGACGATAGGCTATGCTGCTCCAGGTAATTCATTATTTCTCGTACAATTTGCATTTATAAAACGTTGTAGCATAAATTTGTAAATTGATCAACACAATAACTTTGCATGCAGAGTATGGCATGGGAGCACCGTGTCGATTCTCGGGGATGTCTACAGTTTTGGGATCGTTTTGCTGGAAATGATCACTGGAAAAAGGCCAACCGACAGTTTTCCGCCGGAGAAAGGATCGAAACTTCAAGAGTTTGTGGAGTCTGCCCTTAGAGATAAAGACGTTGAAGTATTCGACAATTCATCTTTGTGTGAGGAAGTGACGGGGGAAGCTCAAACATGGCGAGAAGGCTGGGATCAACTAACAAACGAACAAATCGAATGTTTGGTGGGCATCCTTCAAATTGGCGTCGCTTGCTCATCTGAATTGCCGAGAAATCGGATGAGTATGACTCAAGTGTATCAAGAGCTTATGGTAATCAGAGACACCTTCAGCCGCACGCAATAGATTATAATAGAAGACCATAGAATAGAGAGTCTTCATATTTATGTCAAAATGTGATTGTCTTGCGATAAGAAAATGAATGATGTCTGGATCTTCAAGCATGTGACATTATTGTGAATCAAACTAGCTATTCATATAGTTACAATTAATTTTTGGCCTTCCATGGCGAGAGGCATGCGCCATTTCTCAAACAAAGGTGCAAGGTTTCACCATGGCGATGCCACGACGCGCACCACAGTCCATAAATTATGGACCTCTTGTTAAAATATTATTGTCCTTCTACTTTTTACAAGATTATAATAGAGTTGATGATGATGACATAGAAGAAAAGAATGAAATAGAGCTAAAAAACACTCGGAAAGTGATTAACAGTTTTCTTTCCCTTCTTCAGCGCAGTAATGTGTGATTTTTTTTGTACTTTTCAGCATTGGTGCAATAAATCACCACACCATGGAGGGACGTGATGAAAAAATTGCCAAGAGGAATTACTTAATTAATTAATATTCTTTTAGCTCAATATTACGGGAGCAAATGGTGGATAATTCAGCGCGTCTCTGTATATTGAAATTGAATGAATTCTTGATGGGAGAAAACTCAAAAGTAGTACCGGGTGTATACTTCATGGATCAATTTAGTCTCTGATGTTTCGTTAGAATCAATTTAGTGTCCGATGCTGTTAATTCTGAACCAATTTTGTCCTTCCGTTAGTATAACCATAAATTTTGATGGAGTATGACACTAGGCTTGATAATTGGGCGGGGCGGGGGTAGGTGGCTAATCTCATCCCCACCCCAACACTTATCGGGGAATCCCCGTTCCCATCTCCATTAACAATGGGGAATAATTTCTCCCCATCCCCATCCCCATCCCCATCCCCGTTCCCGCTGGGAGTTTTGGGGTTTTATTCTCCACGGGGAATCCCCACTCTGAATCTTCTTTATTATAATATTTTTATATTCCTATATTGTTTACGCTGATGAAAAATAATTCGATAAATTTTCCGTGCGAGTGAAGAAATGTTATATGATATGGTTACAAAAACTTGTGACGACGCGAGATAAATGGAAGAAAAATAAAATGAATAAGACATAATTATGTTTAGAATGATATTTTATAATTCCATATATTAGAGCCCCACGGGCCACGGAAACTGGGGTGGGGAGTATGATCCCCGTCCCCGCCCCATCCCCACCGACAGGGAGCAAATTTTCCCCATTATCCCGCACGGGGACTGAAAAGTCAGGGAATCCCCACCCCATTCGGGGCGGATCCCCACAGGGAACGCCTATATGACACGTGTCGACATGTGATTGGTCATATTTAAAAAAATCATAAATTAACATTATTAATAGAAAATAAAATCTAAAAAAAGAGAAAAAATAGTACAAACTAAAATAAAAAGACAGCATTACATTAAAAATAAATTAAAATCATATAAATAACAAGAAATTAAATAATTAAAAATAAATAGAATAAAATATATAAAAATAAAATATAAGAGAGAGAGAGTGGGGGGAAGAAGATAATAAAATAAAAAGGTCATGCATAAAAAATAAAAAGTATAAAGTTAACAAAAAATAAAAATAAATTATTTAAAGAAAAAGCGTAAAAACACCATTTGAAGTTTACGAGAATTCCCGCCCATCTCTGCAAAGTTACGAGGATCCAATCGTCCTTGTTCTCGAACAAATTTAAAAACACTTTTTAAAATATATAACTTAGATATTTTCAAATAACTTTTACCAAAGTATCTCATTTCAAAGGAATTAGATAATATTTTTAAATTATCTAATTTACAAGTATAAAGTATTTTCTTTTTTAAAAAAATAACAATATTGTCGAGAATTAGGAGGGTTGCGTCCCCATTAACTTGGCAAAGATAAGGACGATAATTCTCATAAACTTCCATTGGCATTTTTATCCCTACTTTTGTTTTAGCTTGGCAAAGACATGGACGACCCATCATCATTATATCATATCATCCATGATCCATGTCGACTTCTTCAAGTATATCACAACTGAACGAAATTAATACTCAGGAATGAATCTTTATTTCGATCAATAACAACGCCTTGACGATCATGGATTTTTCCAAGTCAGTTTTCTTCTCCGTTTTGACTTACATTATTGCAGATAAATAACTTCTTTCTTGACTGGAGCAACAAATCCAATTTAATGCTCAAGACAAGACATGCCAAACTCGAGAATTGATCAAGAAAACAATCTAAAGACTGTTGCTGTTGTTGTTAAGCTTGTGCGATCTCATGGAGTACTCTTTAATCAGTTTGGAAAAGAATGAGTTCTCCCTTTCAAGTAGCTTCGCGGGCGAGTCGTACTCTGCTATCCTTCCTACATAAGCCCATTACGAACTTCATCAATACATAATCCACGCATACTATATATCGATAAAATTTTCTTACCATCGCTGAGCACCAAGACAAGATCGCTGTCTATTACCGTATGGATTCTGTGAGCAATCGTAACTACGGTGCGGTCTGAGAACTCTCGGCCGATAACCTTCTGTATCACTCCGTCCGTCGCTGAGTCAACCGATGCAGTCGCTTCGTCCAATACGAGGATGCTGCTTTTCTTTAGCAATGCCCTTCCCAGGCAATATAGCTGTCTCTGTCCCACGCTCCAATTCTCACCATTCTCCACCACTATCGTCATTTATAAGTAATTAAATTAAAAAAAACATGTATACTATGATAATATTATAGCGAGTCGTTACGAAGTTTTTTACGGCGACCGACCTGCCGATTCAAGCTTCTCGGGCTTGTCACGTATGACGTCTCCAAGTTGACATTTATCCAATGCCTGAATAATGACATATATGCATATGCATGCATGTCCGAGTGTAAATAATCTTTAGCGTATCGTAAACAAATGTTGTAAAATTCGCGCACAAGTCGGGCGTCCGAGGGGGACCTAGCACCTAGACGGGGTAGGCGGGACCTAGGCGGTTTCTAGGTGGAAATTAGTCGGTATACCAATTTACCAAAACTAAAGGTAAATCAAATTTATTTTAAATATATAATGTCAACCCAATAATGTTTTATATCTAGTAAAACTTTCCCAAAAAGAATGTTTTTAGAATTTTTTCCAACAAGATAAAAATAAAAAAATTGGGACCGCCTAGTCGGCGCCTAGGCCTCGTAATCGGTTCTACCGATTAATCAGTCGGCTAACCGAGAATCTCTTCGGACAGGGTCGCCTAGCGCCGAGTTTTACAACATTGATCGTGAAAAGCAAATTCATTATTTTTTTTTTAGTAACGTCGGAAATACCATCATAGATGTGTAAAAACCCACAAACACTGTAACAGCATGGCAAATCACAGTGGCAGATAAGTCACTCTAGGGTAGGCAAGCCTAGTGAGAGGCTTACGTGAAATTAGGTAGGAAATGCATTAGTTTAGCCTTAACAAACTCCTAAAGTGCTGCTAGGGACAAAGGTTGGCCAATTCTTATTTCATGGTAGAGATAAGAATCGAACCCAAAACCTTCTCTTGGGAGAAATGCACTAGCTAACCCAACCAATCATCCAAAGCAAATTCATTATTGATTGAACTAACACGATGTAAGTAATAGTAACTCACCTCCCATACTTCAGCGTCGGAATATTGGTCGAGGGGGTCGAGGTTTCCTCGAACAGTTCCCTCGAACAAAGATGGATCTTGCGGTATAATGCTAAGCCTCGATCTCAGATCGTGAAGCCCTATCTTCGATATATCGATGTCGTCGATTACGACGCTGCCTTCTCTGGGCTCAACGATGCGAAAAATCGCCTGTATTAGCGTCGATTTACCGCTTCCCGTCCTCCCCACTACGCCGATCTTCTTCTTCCCTGGGAACGTGCACGTGATGTTCTTCAAGACCGACGGAAGATGCTCGGCGTAGCGAATCTATGCGCACGAAAAATATAAAAGAAATCATTTAGGTCTTCGAATAATATTATTACAGTCAAGCATCGTTTATTACCTGTAGGTTTTTGAAGCATATATTTCCAATTTCAGGCCAGTTCGTGGGTGGCCTAGAGCCCTCGACGATTAATGGGGCTTCGCTATCGAGGTTCGAATACTGAAGAATGCGCTCGACGGATATCATCTTGTTTTCTGCGTTGCACATGTTCCATATCACAGAAGCTTGCTGAACGTTCAGATTTATTCCGTAGGTAACCGCCAAGCCCGCGATGCCTTCAAACAATATATATCGTAAAATTGTAATAATCAGAAAACGCTATGATTCGATAAAGTTACTTACTTGGATTAATGACTCCGTCGGGTAGAGTTACGAGCAAGACGAGGGAGAAAGCAAAGACGAAATTAGAGAGCTGATTGAGCCTAAAGCAGAGCCATTCCATGGCAGATACGTTGTGAAACCACGGCCTCGAATGGTTGTCGATGAGGCATAGGTTTGCATCGACGAACCTCTGCTTCTGATCGAAGGCTCGGATCGAAGATGCCCCAGAGAGGGATTCTCCGAAATGGTGAAGTATGGGAGATATTTGAATCCCCGCCAAACGCGCGAGTTCCCTTGCCGTCGGTATGTAATATCGCTGCGCACGGTTTTTTTTTGTTAGGTTTCGCAAACATAGCATGTAATAAGATTCTCAGTTAGGGTTGCAAACAAATTGAACTTTTTTGGTTCGATTTGCGATTCGATTCGATAAATTAAGATTCGAATTCGAATATTTAGAATACGGATCCGAATAAGAATATTTTTTTTCGCTTCGAGAACGAATACGAATATGAAATCACAATATTCGATTCGAAAATTAATCGAATTATTCGATTCGAATAATATAACATAAAATATAGTATAATTAATATATATTCACATATAGTTATGATAACTCACTAAAACATTTAAAAATAATATGTTATAATTCAATATATGTTTAAATATAATTTATTATAATTCAATATATATTTTAAATATAATTTTGTTTATATTTTATTAAATAAAAAAAAGATGACTTAGAATACAACTATTCGATATTCGATTCGAATATTCGAGAAAATATTCGAATTCAGAAAAGAATCGATTTTATGATTCGATTAAATATTCGAGTATTCGTATTCGTATTCGATTGTCATTCGAATACGAATAGAATATTGCGGTATTCGACTCGATTCGATTCGTTTGCAACCGTATTCTCAGTAGTGTTTACCTGGTACCATATGCAGATAGCGGTCACGGGAATAAAGATGACAAAAACTTCCCACGCGACTTGCGACATCACTACCATCGTCCCGAGGAGCTGAATCACCGAGAAAGCCGACCAACCCAATCTGTTCGCGATCTCCATGTCCAAAACGCTTTGGTCCATGGAAGCCTATTACGAACGATCCGCGAAACTTAAAAAGGAACTATTTCAACCTTAAATTTTTTGGTCTTGTCTTACCTACACACTCCAAGTCCAAATGGGCTTAAAATTTGGCATGTGGTATGTAGTGAAACACACAAATTGATGTTTCAACATGGATGTGAAAGGTTGTAAGCTACCACATGTCAAATTTTAAGCACACTTGTATCATATACCCAACTGACAGGTAAGACAAATCCAATTTTTTATGCAATTTCAAGTTAGAGCTCCATTAGTTAGTTACCCTATTCAAGATTCTCCCTGCAGGCGTAGAGTCGAAAAAAGCCATGGGAGCACGGAGGACGCTGTTGAGCATGTTTCCGAATAGCTTCTCGGCCGTCGCCAGCCCAACAACGGACACCAAAGACGCTCGAAGCAGTACGAATAGCGAGCTCGTAATGGCTAGGAGCGAATAGACGAGCAAGACAAAGTTCATAGGAGTGGACGGCTCGTCGGCCCCACTGGGACAAGCCCACGTCATCCAATAGTTGCTTGCGATTTGAAGGGCTTGGAACGAAGACTGAGCCAATACGATGATGGGGACTAACATTCCTCCTTTGACAATAGTTAAGTAAGCCATGTAAACTTCTCTTCCTATGCTGCCCTTTTCCCTCTCCTCGTCTTGTACCAACCTGCCGTCCTTTTCGGTAATTTCGGCGTGTATGTCGTGCCCCGATTCTTGCCTGGGATGTAAGAGCTCTTGGCTTGAATCTGTCTCGTTCTCATCCGCTGGGGGCTCGGAAGTTCTGCTCGAATTCTCGACGTTTAGGACAGATTCCAAGGCTTGGCTGTGCGCTCCTACTAAGACCTCGAATCCTATGTTTTGCTTTAGGAGCTCCTCGAATGAGCCCGCTTGTGCTATTCTCCCATTTTGCATCACCTGCCATTTGTTTCGGTTAAAAATCGACGAAAGCTTTACATTTACAGCATGTGGTTAAAGACGGAAAAGAAAAAAGGAGCGGCGCATGCGTACCAGTATGAGGTCGGCCGCGGGAAGAAATTCAACTTGATGCGTGACGTAAATTATTGTCTTATCCTTGAGAATCCTCATCAAGCATTCCTGTTTGAGATCATTTGTAGCGTTTGTTAGAAATTAGGATTGATTGATAGGTGCGACGAATATTTTTGATTGCCACGTCCGCTATGTTAAGATTTCCCACGTCAGGTCGTTCAACCCACCCGTCTCAACTAATATATCAAAAAGGGAACTCCAACTATCACCAATTGGTTTTCGGTTGAAGTCCGTAGTTTTGAGAAGATATGAACACCTCGAAACTCGAGGATCATATTGAAAAGTCGATAAAGAGATAATTATTGCAAACCGAAAGAATGGGAAAGAAACTAGTAACTACTTGCCTGAAAGAGTTGGGTGCCTGTGTGAGCATCGACGGCACTGAAGGGATCGTCGAGGAGATATATATCGGCGTCTTGGTAGACGGCGCGGGCGATCTGTATCCTCTGCTTCTGACCACCGCTCATATTAATTCCCCTCTCTCCTATATCAGTAAGGTCGCCCGCCGCAAAAAGCTCGAAATCCTTAACCAATGCGCACGCTTCGACCGTCCGCTCATACCTCTCGCCCTCGTACGCCTTCCCAAACAGTATATTCTCTCTAATATTCCCCGTGAGTATCCACGGGGACTGAGGGACGTACGCCTTCGAACCGCCGACCCTCACCGTCCCGGAAATCTTGTTCATCTCCCCGAGAATACACTGCAACAAGCTCGACTTTCCCGACCCCACCGTCCCGCAGACCGCCACCTTCATCCCTTTCTTCACCGTCAGCTCTATCCCATCGAGCGTAGGGTTTCTAGACGTTTTCTCCCAGCTGAAGCTTCCCCCGCGAATCATTACATGGTACTCTCCCATGTCGTTTGATACGTATTCCACTGCTTTAGGACATATCTCGTCTTCTTGTAAGAACGAAGAGATTCGATCCACCGAAACCTTCCCCTGGGCCATGGCGTTGAGCAAGTCGGGCAAATTGAATATCGGGTCTTGAAGCATTCGAAACGTCGCCAGGGCGGACAAAACCCTGCCCGCAGTGAGCTGAATCCCCATAATCACGCAACCGGCGAACGTCACCACGGAGATGAAGGTCGGCGATCCCCAGAAAATGAATGCCGAAAGTGCGCTGAGCCTCAGCGACTTCCAAAGCCAGCCGTGCTCGATCCTCCTCAGGCCCTTGAGCTTCTCCAGGAATTTCCCGTCCCACGCCTGAAGCTTCAGCATCTTTACGTTGCGTAGAATCTCGGAAGTCGCCTTCATCCTCGCGTCCTTAGCGTCCATGATCTTAGACTGGTAACCCTTCTGCGCCCTCGTCAGGGGGACGTTCCCCGCCATGACGACCGTCGTGGCCGCCAACGCCAAACCCGCCCCCCAAATCCCGAGATTCTCGTGCAGTATGAAGACGGCGAGCGAGATCTGCACGGGCAGCATCCAAAGGGTGTTGAGGAACCACGTTAGGTCGGTGATCCTCTGCACGTCCACGCTCATGATGTTCATCATCTCCCCGCTCGTCCTCCCCTGGCGGGCCCCGCTCGAGAGGTTCAGTCCCTTGGTGTATATGCGGGAGATCAGCGCCGCCCTGAGCCTGAGCCCGAGCTGGCGGGCCCCGAAGATCCACTGCCTCTGAGCCGTCGTCTCGACCAGCTTGGCCCCGAGGAACCCCAAGGCGAGGAGGTAGCCGTCCTTGAGGCTTCTTTTTTTGTTCTTTTCGTTTAGGAATTCGACGAAGTAGTTGATTAGGTAGGGGCCCACGTAGGACGCCGCCGCGGAGGTTATCGCTAGGGCTGCGTTGGCCGCCGCCTTGCGCCTCGCGAATACGTAGAGCGTCTTGTAGATGGACGGCGTTTCGGCTTTGTCGCTTTCCCTGACGCCGTTGAGGCGTTTTTCGAACTCGGCGGAGAGAAAATGGGCGGAGTCGTTGACGTCGACGTCGGGCACGTCGTGTGGGTCGAGCGGCTTACTACGGCCGACGTCGAAGAGGGGCGTGAGCCACGAGAAGGTGATGAGCTCGAGGAAGCTGGCTCGACCGTAGGGACTCTCCCTGCGCGAGCCCTTTTCGTGCCGCCTATCGTTACCGTTATCCAGGAGCGGCTCGGCGACGCCGTCGTCGCTCGGCATTTTTCCCATTTTGCCCCTCAACGAAAGGCCGAGGAGGAAGGTGGAAGCTAGTAGGCCCGCCACGTCAGCGTATTCCCGGAGATTGATGTTAGCCGTCGTTATTACGGAGTGGGCGTCGATGGCAGCGCGGGAAAGGGAGAGAACGAAGGTCGTGCCCCACCATAGCCTTAAGACGGACGGGAACTTGTCGAGCTCCCTTCTGCTTCGTATTACGTACAGGACGGCCAGCGTGACGGCCCACGCTGCGACTTGCATGATCCTCGATACGAGCGTTTGAGGCCGACATGTTTTTTCATTTTCTTTGACGGAGGTCGTCATCAGCAGTGCTGTTAGGGCGTGGACGGCGAGCATCGTGATGGAAGAGGCGACGCTGAGGTTGTAAGAGAAGCCGTATCTGACGATGATGCCTTTTGCTGTTGTACTCACGGTCGAAGTCTTCATTCGACTTTTGTTGCGGAGAAGTAGGAGAATCATTATGAAGCCGAGCTGTAGGACGATGCTTGCTTGTTCCCATAGGCAGTAATAATAGTAAGGAGATGATGAAGTTGCTTCTTCTGCTGATAGCCGCCATGGAACATGAAAAAACCTTATCAAACTGCCTGCAGTAGCAATTAGATGCAACGATTTTCGACGACGTTGACGTTATATATTATATTACCGTTCGTGAGCTAGCTAGTGTTATAGTCATCGTATGGATCACAGTTGACCAAATTACATTTTTGAGGACTCAATTGATTAAATAAACACAAAAGCAGCACACACACACGAGGACGACTCATCATTTTCCTGGCAAAAGAGGATGGTTCGATTCATTTGCTTTATTGAAGCAAAATACTCGTGAATGAAACAAAGAAACACAAAGGCTACGACCAAAAAAGGTATTAAATCGACACACGTACTAACATCCTTTTCCTGCCTCTTTGATGAGCTCAAAATAAAACACAAACACACGGACATACAAATTTATGTGTGTATCTCTTCTGAATCGCAGAATATCAAAGGGTTATTAACTAATCCAATTCGATGCATGGCTATCGATTATATATTCTATCTGTAAACTTTGGAACAGAGGGTATTTATGAGAAGCGCTTACTTGAGGTAGTAGCACTGCTGCTGAATATCATCTGTCCAAAGAGGACCATATTCATCAGTCCCTCCTTTTTTTATACTCCGCGAATAACACTGTTTACCTACGCTTAAGAGTGAGATCTATCTTATATATGTGGGCTATGTCAGAATGTTTTTAAAGACTGGTATCATCAAGTGATAAAGACAGACGTTTGTCAATTCTCTCTCTAATCATTCGAGAGAGAAGAGAGAGAGAGGGAGAGAGAGATGCCATCATCTAAGAAGAGGCGTGCGTGAACTGACGACGACGCAACACCCCATTATACATAGTGTGTATTCTTAATTCTATATAGCATAGAGGTTTGCTATGGTGCACAACCACGGTGAGCAACCACCGTGAGCACCATAGCTGATTTCGCAATTATATTTCTTTTTCTTCCACTCTAGCACCGCCATCACCTCCGTTGATCATCTCAGCTCTCTCGTAACCTTCGTTTTCCATCTTCCACGCACTCATTTATCAGAACTTCATAGTATATTGCAATTTTCTCGTAGATAGTTGGGATGGTGAATTTCTGATAAATGAGTGCGTGGAAGATGGAAAACAAAGGTTACGAGGGAGCTGAGATGATCAACGGAGGTGATGGCGGTGCTAGAGTGGAAGAAAAAGAAATATAATTGCGAAATCAGCTATGGTGCTCACGGTGGTTGCTCACCGTGGTTGTGCACCATAGCAAACCTCATATAGCATATAATATATGTATATATATATATTCTATATAGCATATAATATATGTATATAATATCCCTTGGGTACTTTGCGTCAGCTTTCATAAATGGGAAATTCCAAAATTAGTTTGTACATGCTAGAGACTCTTATAAATAAATAAATAAATAAAAGGAATCCAAAAGCCTTGCAGCGTAGGCATCTCCATTCCACTTTAGAATACGGTTGCTACATTGAGTTTTTGGAACACATAACCTTTATTATCTACACTAATTTTACTCCAATCTATCAACTCAAATATACTAAAAATCATATTCATATTTATTACTTAATTTATAAGCTTTACATTATAATGATTAAAAATCAATACTCCTCTGATTCTAAAAAAAAATCACATTAGAATTTTTTTTTTTAATACAAGTCGTTTTTTACATAATATCTTCTCTCTCTCTCCAATTCACAAATCACAACAAGCGAACGCGAGTTTGAACCCTAGCGTTGCCTCCTCTCTCAAACCAAAAACTCCAACGACGATTTCAGAATTCTTTCACCAAACCGAGCCAGAATCACGTAATAATCTCTTCTTCCTCACCTTTTTCACCACTTTAGGTGAGGATGGGGGAGGAACCATCGAATCTTTACATTTTTAGTTTATATGTGTTTGTTTTTTTTCTTATTTTGGTGTGCGTAGCATTTCTCATACTCTTTTTGTGATTCTTTGACATTGCTTGTTGTTGGAGCTCTGTACTTTCTCCATTTCTTGAATTTCATTTCTTTTTTTGTGCTTCCGTTTGTGTTTCTCGCTTTTTGTTGTTGTGTTCGTATGTGTGTCATGTTTCTTGTGTTAGTTGATTATATACGTAGTTAGTTGTGTTCGTTTTCTTGCGAAATGGACAGCTAAACGAAATTGGAAATGACTATGAGGATAAATGGAACACGGGAATTTACGTGGAAAACCCCTTTTTAACTTAGGGTAAAAAACCACGGGCGAGGTAGAAATTTATTACTGGGGTAAAAACAGGGGTTACAACCTCTCAATCTATAAAGGAGAAAACGCTCACTATCTCTCTTTATAGTCGGAGCAAATACCGAACAAACCCTCTATTTTCTCTATTTCTCTCTCTCTCTCTATTAGGCTTTTATTTTGGTTTTGTGTTAGTGTTGGTGTGTTTTCATAAGCCTAAGTTTGCCTTTATTTATAGGCAAACCTTATACTAATAATAATATAATAATATTATAATTAAATATTATTATAATGGTAGGTAGTGGGTTGGTGGCCAACCCACTCAACACAATTTTCCATCAATCTCCCACTTGAAGATTTGAATGATGCACAATCAGATATTCACACCATTCTTCTAGCGTGCCTTTGTATGTTACTTAGATTCCGTCAATCCACATGAGGAACGACACCACATAAACTTGTCCACTGGAATTGCTTTGGTCATGTAGTCTGCCAGATTATCCGCAGTGTGAACTTTTTGCATGTCCACAGTCCCCACTTCCACTTGTTCACGAACAAAGTGGTATTGGACTCGGATGTGTTTGGTTCTTGAATGATATGCTGGATTCCTTGCAAGATGCAACGCACTCTGACTATCACAATAGAGAACAATATTCTCTTGTTTGTGGCTGAGTTCTTCCAGCAACATCTTCAACCATATTGCCTCTTTTCTGGCTTGCGTAGCTGCGACATATTCTGCTTCCGTTGTTGACGTTACAACAATGGACTGCAGTTTTGAAACCCAGCTTACAACACCGCCAGCAAGATTGAACACATATCCGGTTGTGGATCTGCTTTTATCAAGTTCACCTGCATAATCTGCATCAACAAAACCATGGACAATGAAATCTGTACCTCCGTAACATAAGGCAAGATCAGAGGTTCCCTTAATATATCTGAGAATCCTCTTCACAGCACTCCAGTGCTCCCGGCCAGGGTTGGACATGTATCGGCTAACAACTCCCACTGCATGGCCAATGTCTGGTTTGGTACAGATCATTGCGAACATTAGACTTCCTACCGCCGATGCATATGGCAGTCGAGACATCTCTATCCTCTCGTCTTCATCAGTAGGACGCATCTCGGAGGATAACTTGAAATTAGCAGCAAGAGGGGTAGATATTGGATTACTATCTTGCATGTTGAACCTTCACAAGATTTTCTTCAAATAATTCTTTTGGGAAAGTCAAATCTTCTGCTTGCTTCTGTCTCGAGATATTTGCACACCAAGGATTTTGTTTGCTGGCCCCAAGTCCTTCATTTCGAATTCACTGGCCAGTTGAGTCTTTAAGTCGGCGATACGACATTTGTTGGGTCCTGCTACCAGCATATCGTCGACATACAACAGCAACATGATGAAATCGTCATCGTCAAATCTCTTGAAATACGCACAAGGATCTGAATATAGCCTGTTGTAGCCAAGACTCATTATGAAGGAGTCAAATCTCTTATACCAGCATCGAGGTGCTTGTTTGAGCCCGTAGAGAGATTTAATCAATCTGCAAACTAGATCTTCTTTTCCTTGTTCCTCGAAACCTTCTGGTTGAAGCATATATATTTCTTCATCCAGGTCACCATGGAGAAAGGCGTTTTAACATCTAGCTGCTCAAGATGCAAGTCGAATGTAGCACACATTGACAAGACCACCCTGACTGTTGTAAGTCGAACCACCGGTGAGAAAATTTCGTTGAAGTCAATCCCTTCTTTCTGAGCATATCCTTTTACAACCAGTCTAGCACGGTATCGCTCTACCTGGTCATCACCATTCCGCTTGATTTTGTACACCCATTTGTTGCCAATGGGTTTCCTTCCTTGCGGCAATGGCACCAACTCTCATGTCTTATTTTTATAGAGAGCTTCCATTTCCTCTTGCATCGCTGAAATCCACAGACTCGCATCTGAATTATTCAGTGCTTCTTGGAAAGTGGTTGGCTCTCCATCCTCCGTTAGAAAACAGTATGCAAGATTGCTCTCTATCTCATAATCTGAGTGCCAACTTGGCGGCCTACGCTCGCGTGATGACCGCCAGAGATCCGGTACTTCAGATTCGACTGGGTCGAGCTCTTCGTGCGCTGGTTCAGCTTCAGAAGAATTATATTGCCCAAATTTTCGATCATCGGTGTAGTCTTTGTCACGCCTTTTGGACCGCTATCATTTTCGACTTGCTCTTGATCGCCATCCTCCAAGAAGATAACATCTCTGCTGATAATCACTTTGTGGTCAGTGAGATCCCACAAGCGATACCCTTTACTCCTTTATCGTACCCCAAGAACAGGCATTTTCTGGACTTTGGATCCAACTTTGTCGTTTCTTGGTTGTGGTACATCGCGTACGTTGAACTTCCAAATATATGGAGGTTTGAATAGTCTGCAGGTGCACCAGTCCACATTTCCATCGGTGTCCGCATCTCTATTGCAGTAGATGGGGCCCGATTCACCACATAACAGGCAGTACAGACCGCTTCCGCCCAGAACTTCTTTTCCAAGCCCGCAGTTCTCAACATAGCCCTTGTTCTTTCCAACAGGGTCCTATTCAACCGCTCTGCCACTCCATTCTGTTGTGGAGTGTACGCCGTGGTGAACTATCTTTTGATGCGCGCACCTTTGCAGAATTCAGTGAATTCTTTGCCAATATATTCCCCTCCATTATCGGACCGGAGACACTTGATTTTTCTGCTGGTTTCAAGTTCAACTCGCGCTTTGTATGTTTTGAAGATAGGAAACACTTCGTCCTTCTTCTTGATTGGGTACACCCAGCATCTCTTGGAGTAGTCGTCTATGAATGATACGAAGTAGCTAGCTCCTCCCAGGGACGCAACCGGTGCTTGCCATACATCAGAGTGAATCAATTCTAGAATTTCTTTGCTTCTAGAATTTGAAGTGGAGAACTTTAGGCGATGCTGCTTGCTCACAATACAATGCTCGCAGAATGGTAGCGTCACCGTCGTGAGACCAGGAAGTAGATTCTTTTGCGCAAGAATTTTCATGCCTTGTTCAGACATATGACCAAGTTTCTTGTGCCAAGTCATCGTAGACTTTTCATTTGAACTTGTCGTGGCAACGGATGCCTGCCCTTCTTGCAGAGTCTCTCCATTCAGCATGTATAGATTTGCAGCTATCTTTTCTCCCTTCATCACCATCAGCACTCCTTTAGAAACCTTCATGATCTTGTTCTCCAATTCAATTTTAAAACCAAGATCATCAAGTTGCCCCACAGACAACAGATTTTTCTTCAAGCCCTCCACATGTCGCACAGCATGGATGGTACGCACAGTGCCGTCGTACATCTTTATTTGAATCGTACCCACCCCGACAATCTTCAGCGCTTGGTCGTTGCAGCTGTAGACATACCCTCCAAAGGTTGGCTCGTATTGGTGAAACCATTCCCTTCTAGAGGTCATGTGAAAAGTAGCTGCAGAGTCCATGAGTCACACGTCGTTGAATCTTCCATTTTCAGCGATAGTGGTTCACCCACCAAGGCAATTCCATCGTCTGTAGTGTTGGCGACATTTCCTTGGGCATTGGGATCTTTATTTAGAGCCCAACAATCTTTCTTCAGATGACCTTTCTTGCCACAGTGGTAACACTTTATAGCCTTCTTATTTTTTGTAACAAGGTTTTGTCGTTTTTGATTCCCACTTGGACCAGACTCTCCGGGTCTTGTCCGTTTTCGGCTCACATTTGGACCACGTGCTCCTGATCTTGTCCTTGTCACTGCCAATGCTTCCGCCTGTTGGGACGTTATCAACTTGTCTTCTTTGTTATTGCGCCGACTTTCTTCTTCGAGAACCGCAGCTGCAATATTGTCGAACATAAGTTTTCCCTCAGCTTGGTTGTTTGCAATAGAAGCTCGGCACGTTCACTTGGCTCTATTTTGTAGTCCAAGTCTTTAAGTTGAGAGAACAGAGTATTCAACTTATTGATGTGCTCGGTCACTGAAGAAGATTCTTCCATTCGTAGATGGTATAATTTTCTTTTCAGGAAAATTCGGGTGTGGAGTGACATGACTTGATACAACTTCTCAAGATGGTCCCAAATTGCTTTGGCACTAGTTTTCTCTTCGACGCTTGATAATATGTCATCTGCTAATGTCAGATGAATATTGGCGATGTCTCTCCCGTCTATCTTTCTCCATTTGGCATCACTTGTATAGTTGTTGGTCTGCCAGTGATTGCCTCCAGACAATTTTTTTGAGTAAAATTGCCTTAATCCTCATTTTCCATGGTGAGTAGTTTCTCCCGTTGAATTTCTCAATTTCATTTTTAGCTGCCATTTTTTTCCCACGTCGCTATCGTCGGAGAAATTCAACAATCCAGCCAAATAGTACTGATCAGATAATTTGCAGAAAGGATAGCGACCAGCTTTCAAGACAAATTACCCTTCTAAGTAAATTCCCAGATGAGATCTGGTGGGGTCATGTGTCCCGCTTGGCACCAGTAGACAGAACTTACTTACACGGTCTATTACCACGACTTGCCAAAAAACTCTTCCGTAACGATAAACCTTTTCGATATCTTTTCTGATGTGGATCAGACAAAGCTGCAACCACAGAGCATAATTGGAATATCAATCAGTGCTGGCTCTGATACAACTTGTTGCGAAATGGACAACTAAACGAAATTGGAAATGACTATGAGGATAAATGGAACACGGGAATTTACGTGGAAAATCCTTTTTTAACTTAGGGTAAAAAACCACGGGCGAGGTAGAAATTTATTACTGGGGTAAAAACAGAGGTTACAACCTCTCAATCTATAAAGGAGAAAACGCTCACTATTTCTCTTTATAGTCGGAGCAAATACCGAACAAACCCTCTATTTTCTCTATTTCTCTCTCTCTCTCTCTCTCTCTCTCTCTCTCTCTCTCTCTCTCTCTCTCTCTCTCTCTCTATTAGGCTTTTATTTTGGTTTTCTGTTAGTGTTGGTGTGTTTTCATAAGCCTAAGTTTGGCTCTATTTATAGGCAAACCTTATACTAATAATAATATAATAATATTATAATTAAATATTATTATAATGGTAGGTGAAGTGGGTTGGTGGCCAACCCACTCAACACAATTTTCCATTACGTTTTCTCTCGATTTGGGAAGTCTCCACATTGTAGGAGTTCTCGTCATGTGGGAGTGCCCTTTCCGAAGAAACGAGGTTCATGAAGTCGAAGACAAAGATGGTGAAGAGTATTATAGATTTGTCTTAACAATCGTTTTCATGATAGGTTCTTTAGTTCTTTGTTTTAAAGACCTCGTATCTTGTCTTTGATATATCGAAATTTCGGTACAAAATCGAACCGAACCGAAAAATTCGGTTTGGTATTCGGTTCTTAAAAAAAATTTCAGTAATTCGGTAAATTCGGTTCGGTACAGATTTTGAATTTCGGTAAATTCGGTATACCGAATTACGAAATTTTAAAAATTGAAATATATTTTATTATATTAATATTGGAAATAAAATTATAAATATATTAATATACGTATTAATTTAATTATTACCGAATTTCTTATTATTATTATTTAAATTTCGGTACCGAAAATATTTGGTAAAACCCGAATACCGAACCGAGAAATTCGGTTCGCTATTCGGTATCTACTAGGGGTGTACCGAAATTTCGGTTCGGTTCGGTACGGTATGTACCGAACGAACACCCCTACTCATATGTAGAGCTGTCAAAACAGGCTCAATTTGGCGGGGCAATGCGGGCGGGCCTGCGGGCCACTGCTCCATTTACCAGCTCTAATTTAGTCCATGTAATTTAGTTTGTGAATTGAAAGCTATCGATTGAAAAGAAAAACAAAATGATAAAATATCTTAATTATTTCCTATTTTACCCCTTATCTTAAATTAAATTCGTTAAGTTGGATAACATAAATAATTAAGGGTATAATGGGAATTTTATTTTATTTCTTAATATGTATATAAATTCCTTAACGACTTGATTTGATATCAAAGGGACTATATTATAATTAATAATATTTAATATTAATTAAAATATAATTAGCATATTATTTTAACTATAATTGTATTGAATTTAAGATCGAAAATATCAATAAATAAGAGAAAATTAGTATTATTATTACTTTTATTATCATTTGAATATAAACAAACATATTGTATATTTAAAAGAACTTTTATTAAATAAAATATAAATAAAATACAAATCACAACACTATTTTTGTTTGTGTCAAAAAATTGTACTCTAAAAATATAGTATCACTCCTAAGTAGCAAGCTAAGACATACACTTTTTTATATTTCATACACTCTTAACAACTTTCATGACAATATTGTATCATTTCTTTATGGCTTAGTCATCCCACTGGTAACAGAACAATGGACGAAAAAGAGGCAAAGGCTCACTATCTTATAATTCTTCTATATATTATCATAAGTTTGATTATGATCTTGACGTTTAGATTGTTTTTCTTTTTCCTTCTTTTTATCAATATAGTCTTGACTGTAAGAATATTTTGGTAAACGAAATAATGTAAAAGTTTGGCGGGCGGGACGCGCTGCCATTTTGGCGGGCGCACTAGCCTAGCCCACGGGCCGACCAGCCGGCTAATATATATATATATATATATATATATATATATATATATCTTCAATATTTTTCTTAATAAGGAGATCTGTTTTCCTAAACAATAACATACATATTTGTATAATTTTGTTATTTTAAAAGACAATTAATATGACTTATAGTCACAGTAAGCGTATCGTTTTCAAATAATTTTTGAAAAGCATTGAAATATCTAATTCCATTTTCTTTTTCCATTTGGAAACTAGTTTGAGGAGGATAAACTGAATTTAGATTTTTCCCCGTTGAAAGCTTATAATTTCTCTCAAGAACCGAAATCATGTTTTTAAAATATTTTTCCAAAAAACCAAGGAATAAAAGGTAACATTATATATATATATATATAATGTGTTTTATATGGTTAATATAAAATTAAATCAATTAAAATATATATATATATATAAAATATGTTTTATATGGTTAATATAAAATTAAATCAATTAGAGGATATAGTTTTAATTCCTTAATTATACTATAATTATTGATATATTTATTAATAATAAATAACTAATGTGGCGTACTTATAATATTTAATATCGTAAATAATTAAAATAGTATTAATCAATTAAAATTTTAAAATATAAAATAAATAATAAAATAATTTGCAAGGGGGAGAGTGGCCCGCCGGCGGGGCGGCTGTCCCGCTGTTCCTGCCAAACTACGGGCTTTGGCGGGCTACGGTCTAACCCCCGCCCGTCCGTTTTGACATCTCTAATAGCATTATCGACAAACATGCGATTATCTCAATGATTGGTAACACTATTACTTAGAAAAGAAATTATATACCATTTCATACAAAAGAACAGTTAAACGAATAAAGAACCACGTATATAAAATTTAAACATTACATCGAGAAGTAACAAGTCCTATTCCAAACAACGAAGTAAAAGACTGTATTTACTGATACTGAAAATAACAATTCCTATTAAAAGTAACGTACAATTTATTCAATTAATCTGAAGTCCAGTAGCCAACACGTTCTTTGAAGACCAATGATAACACATATACACATATATGCAATATAATTATGATGATTATTAGTAAATTGTTTTTCTAATGAGATCATAAGTAATTGAATTGCAAGCATTATTATTGGAGCTACTTGAATATGCAAAGTCTAAAATGTTGCATTTGGTGACTCTTATTAATGAATGAATCATATGTCATGCATCAAACTCGCGTGATATATGTCTTATTCCATCGATATTATTGATAGATAAAGGCATAAATATATGAACCAATTAGGACCATATTATTAGAAACATACTTTAGGACCACTATAATGTTAGTGGGTACACTTTCCTCATCAATATTTTTGTTTTTGGCCTCATGTTAAAGTCCCCAACGCGTGCAATAATGCATAGTGCATCTTTTTTTTTCCTGGATACCCAACCGGTTCCGGGTTGCCCCGACTAATTCGGTTAGCCCCGCGTCGCGTACCTGGTAATGGCATGTGAGGCTCCCAAAGGGGGGTGCTGCATACACAAGGATTCGAACCCGAGATTTTGCTTAAGCGATACCAAGCCGCTTACCACTTGGACCAACCCATGTTGCTAATGCCTAGTGCATCTTGAAGTATATAATATATCCGAATCAAATGAAAAAAGTGCCATGATTTTAGATGTGGTTACTGGTTAGGCACAAAATTAACCCTCATCGAATAGTTACAATTTAACCCTTTTATTTATAACTTAATTAATTAATATCACTTAACTTTTTATATAATTTAAAATTATATTTCATCTACTAAGCATTAAAAATTATCAAACTCAATATTAAAAATAATACATAATTATATTTAAGTATACGCATAAAATGTGTAGAAAAGTGACCAGTTTTTACGGATAAGGCCACTTGTGACTGCTGCGGTAAAGTATTTTGTTACCCTTTGTAGCATTCTCCACTCGTCTTAAGAGTGAATAATAATAGGATACGCAAACTTATTCCTATATATAGTTAGAAGTATTTTTTTTGTTATTATATAGAATTGGCTCAATACAAACCCATTCGTGTTGCAATTTGTTTAAGCTGTAGCACATACGTAATTTGGATTTCATTTTCTTACCATAGTCGATGCCATTGACATTGTTTTGCGACCTAAAATTGGATCGATCCATTTTTAGGGGTGTTCGCTTCGGTACAAACAGAACCGAAATTTCGGTTTCGCCATAACGGTTCGGTATTCAGTCCTTACTTAATTTTTTCGGTAAATTCGGTTTTTACCTAAATAGTCGAATTTTCAATAAAAAATATAAAAAAAAGAATTTTCAGTAATATTTAAGTTAATAAATATATATTTAATAATTATAGTTATTTTCACTATTAACAAAATATAATATATTTTAATTTAAAATTTTTGTAATTCGGTATACCGAAATAAAAAATCTATTCTGAACCGAATTACCGAATTTTTTTTTGAAGAACTAAATATCGGTACAGAAATTTCGGTTTTTCGGTAATTCGGTTCGGTAACTAAATTATGCACACCTATCCAGTTTTGCCACGCCAATTACATTTGCCGACCAAATGAGAATTAAGTATATTTTTTTGTTACTTCTAATTTGATCTGTATTGAACGATGACGCGGCAGCGCAGCATCGTTGCGGACTTGAGATGAGTTGGCCCACATAATTAATTTATATATATGCTAGCTTTCGCACATTTCATATTATTGCTTAAAATATAATGATATTTAATGTTATTTTTAATTTTTGAAATTTATAATTTGTAATTTTAATAGATGATATATAATTTTTTAATACATTAAATTGCAAATAAATTAGACAGAACAAATGCCAGCAAGTTTGAAATTGACCGACGTCATTGGTTTTCAAATTATGTTACCTAATTACTCTATGTTTAATGTTTTGTATATTGCTAGTTTTAATATTACAATAAACAAGCAGAATCATTATCGGGGTTTTAAATTAAATAATTAAAAAAAATCAACAATTAATAAAATAAACAAGCAATGAAAATCATTAATAAAATAGATATTTTCGTAATCCCAAGTTACGAGTTACTAACTCGTATTATTAGAATACGAGTTACTTGTCCACGGTGGGCTGACATGACATTTCAATTATCTCGTAATCCCAAGTTACGAGTTACTCCCTTTTCTATTTTTTTTTTATTTTTTGTATTTTTTGTATTTTAACTTATTTTATATTTATTAATTATATAATCTATCAAATCATAAAATCATCGTTATCTCATGTGATATAAATAATAAAAACCAATAAACGCATCTAATTTATTGTTTGTTTCGCGGCGATTAAAATGATATGCATATCTTATATTTTTCGAATATCGGAAATATTTAATTATTTTTCTAAAGTTAGGAATTCTTATTGTTAAGACAATATGAATAAAAAAGGGAGTACACAATAATATATAGTTCAATCCATTATATATATTTATATATTTCGAATATTAAATATTTAACGATAAGAATTCCATTGTGTGCCCCTTTTTCGATTGATATTGCCTTAACGAAAAGAATTCCTAACTTTATAAAAATAATTAAATATTTTCGATATTCGAAAAATATAAGATATACACATCATTTGAATCGTCGCGAAACAAACAATATATTAGATACGTTTATTGGTTTTTATTATGTATATTACATGAGATAACGATGATTTTATGATTTGATGGATTATATAATTAATAAATATAAAATAAGTTAAAATACAAAAAAAAAAGAGAGTAACTCGTAACTTGGGATTAGGAATTTGCCCACCGTGGACGTAACTCGTATTCTAATAATACGAGTTAGTAACTCGTAACTTGGGATTACGAAAATGTCCGTTTATTAATGGTTTTCATTACTTGTTTATTCGTTGATTTTTTTTAATTATTTAATTAAAAACCCCATCATTATCACTCATTTGCGGATCAATAACGTTTTGCGCTTGGAGCATGCCCTTGTCAGCCAACTTTGGAGGAATCAAAGAATAAGTCAGAGAAACAATAATATAAATATAATTAAATAACTTTATGGAATATAATGTGACCGCTGTAACATTCTTATTTGAATATATTATTTCTGCGATCTGACAAAGATCCATCCAAGGGGGGCACGTGATAATATGTACCATGAAGGGGGTCCCGTACGAAATGGATGTAAAAACACTAAGTTGTAAACTGATGTTGGACGTGATGTTAGGCTAACACACTCACTTAGAAACGCACAGCGGAAATGATAAGAACTTAGTGACAAAACGGAACTAACACACGAGATGGTTTTATGCAGCAAGTCAAATAACTTGCTGCGTGCCTCAAGGCGCAAATACTCCACAATAAAGATGGATTACAAACTATCAAAAATGATAGTAAAATAGTCTAGCGAAACCTACGAATCTAAAAGGATTCTGAAAACCTACAAGACCTTTCGATCTCTGAAAAGCTAGACTAAACAGAAAAACTCTCTAAAGATGATTCTCGCTCAAACTCGCTCGTTGTTTTTCTCTCGTAAAAAGTCCGTCGTCAAAACGGTTAAGTGAAGTCCCTTTTATATGTCTTCGACTTTGGGGCGACTTCACAAACGACTTGGTAACTTCCCTCAACGTCCACTAACGTCCACTAAGCGTATTGGTCCATTAGTGACCGTTGGGAGTCGACTTGGTCAGCTCCAAAAGCTCGGTCTTCACTTGAGCTCCAAGTCGCCTATTTTTTGTATGCTCTTTTCCAATTTTCGCTCTAGCTTATCCACACTCTTTCCACACGGTTTGATCCATTCCAACACTTATCCATATCCTGCACATTACTAGAAAAATGCCACGTCATCAATAAAATTAGTTTTGGGCATGAAAGATAAAACTGAGATAGGGAACATTCTCGGCCAACAAATGTTGACTAGAATGTTACCCCAACATTGCTTCTGTTGAAAGCTCAACATCAACATACCACACGATGAAATCGTAGGTCTCGAGAACGTACTTCAGTCGATTGCCAAGAAAGTATACCAATGATATGTCTAGTCAATTCACATTGTTTCGTTTAATACGTCTTTCTTATCACATAAAGTGGGAAAGGTTAATCAAGTTTGGGATGGTATTATATAGTGATGTCAATAGTCTGCTGATTGGTTAATTATCACCTTATAATTAGTTTCTAAGATATTATTACTCAAGTGGATAGTAGCATGTCACGAATACTTGGCTACAGTTGGGCGATAAACCTGCTACTGGTGTCTGTTAATTAAATAGAGATGTCAATTGCTCACTTGAACTCTAAAAGAAGGAAAATTTCATGATCTTCGAGGAGAATCCGTAGAATTGACATCAAATGAATGGAACATTAATTTTTTTTTTTCAAAATTGACCTAAGGAAACTATTTTATCCCACATTAGACAGAGAACATGAAAATGTCCACATTATATAGAAGGCTTGCCTGAGTAGGTGGACTTTTATGGACTTTAGAAGGCTTACTTTACTTGGGTTTTTCTCCAAGTAATTGTGAAGATGAGCCCGCGACAAACCCTTGATGTTCTATGTGCGCAATGGGGCGTTTTTACAATGCACTTTGCACGTATGCATCGTTTTTTAGGGGAGTTGAAATAAACCAACTAGTACATTTAGATAAGGCCTCATACTAACTATTTTATGATGTTTGTGTTTCTTTTCTGGCAGCCCGTTAATAAAAGAAAGCCCACTAAAATAAAACGACCTCCGTAATAAAGCAAGATAAGGTATCATTTATCTAATGTTATCTTGTTCACTTTCCACAAAATTATATGCATATCTTATATTTTTTAATATTCATAAGAATTAATTTTTTGGGATGACCCCACATGAATCTTTTGGCAAACATAGTCAATTATCAAACATGTTCGTTTTGACATTCCTAAAAATTTGCAGTACCCGATCACGTTGTCGGGCTGAAAATACTGTCGAAGAAAGGCAAGTGATATCAAAAATCCAAAAAAAGCATAGACCCTTTGAATGAAGGCCCTGCAAAGTGGTTCTTGGCATTCTTGAAAATCGTAAGATACGCTATTCAATTTGAATACACCTGCATTGTTAACGTAAAAATTTGTTTGTTTTAGAAAGGGTATATTTGTCAAATTACATGTGAAAAATGAAATGTCATTACAACTAATCTTAGCAAGTGAACAAGACATTATTATATAGGCAAGGTAAGATTATTATCTCATCTTTTAACAAGGGCTTTTATATTGCATTTTCTCATACAACAAACTAAACGGGCCTAATAACAAAGGACCATCAACGAGGCTCATTTAGAAAATTTTTAAACTATAAAATGAAAGCTACCAAAACAGTCTGCTTGGTTTCATTTTCCTCATCGTAATGTAATAATACACTGTAATTACCCTTTTTAGCATAAAATCTGAGATTTGGATTCGCTGACTATCTGAAAATTAAAAAAAGAACATATATATAATGACGATTTACTGCATCTCATTTTTCTACCCACCCTCCAATCTATATATACGTCCCAAAACTCCGCTGCACTATAGCCAGCCAACACACATTTGTTTGTCAGAGGAAGAAACTCAACCAAAAAAAAAAAATATATATATATATATATATTCAAAAATGGCAAAACTAAATATTTCTGCGTCGTTCCTTCTGATCTCCATAGTTCTCAGCCTGGCACCGTGCATCTGCAATGGCATAAACATATCAGTCGGCCAGAAAGTATGCACATATATATATATATAGTATATGTGCTATAAAATAGCACTATTACTGATTTATTTTATTTTGTTTTATTTTTGTTAGACTCGAGACGGTTTCTGCCTGTGTAGACCGGATGCTAAACCGCAACTTCTGCAACAAGCAATAGACTATGCTTGCAGTAAAGTTGACTGCGGTCCAATTAAACCGGGCGGTTCATGTTATGAACCGGACACGCTTGTCGCACATTGCTCTTGGGCTGTCGATAGATTTTATGTTGAAACCAGGACTTGTTTTAAAGATGATCTTACCTACTATACCGATACAGATCCATGTAAGTAACAGATAATATATATAGTTATTTATTTATCAAGTCATAATTTAATTTATTTTTATTTTTGCAGCATATGGAAACTGCAAGTACCCATGAATAACAAGTGATGGTGGATTGAAGGATGGAAGATATTTGGAGAAAATATATCGATTTGTCGCCGAAATGTAGCATTCACTTTTGAATAATTCAAATAATAATAATAATAATAATAATAATAATTGTTAATTTGGTTTTATGAATATTACCAAGACACGAGAGATAACAAGGCACAAGTCATGTGAAAATATCTCAAGTTACAATAAATAAAGATATAACACTACACCAATGACCAACTATCTTTAATCATACTCTCTCAATATCTATCCTAATAAATTGAACAAAAGTTCATTTTCCGAGTTATACTATGTGAAAATATAGAGTGTAGGGGGTGTTTGTTTTGGGGTGATCTTCCAAAACATCACCGTGATCCTCACGTTACCACTTATCACTGTGTTTGTTTAGTCTTGGTGATGAGTCATCACCGGAATGATGGATCACCTAGGTGATGAAAATGGGGTGATATTTCATATTTCAGATCACCCTAAAAAATCTAGGTGATCCAACATCACGGTGATGAGGTGATTTATCTAACTTTTTAATGGACGAGAATACCCCTCATATTAACATTATTACTTTATATGCCATTATAAATATAATTACATAATTAACATAATTAAATCTTTAAAATATTTCAGTTATTTAAAAATATTAAAACTTATATTTAAAAAAAATATAAATATAAATAATGCTTATAAATTAAATGTATATTTTAATATATTAATACCAAATAAAATATCACCATAAAAAAATTTAACACATTAGTTAAGTCATATGTATAGCGTCAAATATGACATTTATACAACGTCACCCTCCACATCACAGTGATTAAACAAACAGAATGCTTCAATATCACGTTGATCTGCAAAATGAAATATCACCTTAAAACAAACACACTGATGACATATCACCTTGATCCACATTCCGGTGATACCCACATCACTGTGATGTGCGTATCACCGTAATGTTGGATCACCTGAAACAAACACCCCCTTAAAATATTATGTTGAGGATAGCGAGCTTGATATTAAAGGTAATATTGTTCTGTGTTTGTTTTACTCGAGAATAAATTATTTAGTAAGAGCATGTCTCTCAGGCTGTAGCAGACTCGAAGAATGAAACAGAAAGATCGCTTTGAAATTTGGTTATTTCTGTCTTTAGGTTTAATTTTGGAAATATATGTATTATCAATCGAGTGCCCAAAATTGGGTATATATACAAAGAAAATAAAAAGCGCTTCAGCGACGTACGACTACGACTTTACACTAACTTGAATAAGAAAATAACTAACCAACAGAACATACGCCTATAATATCCCTGAGTTCATCATCTTCAATATGTTCAGTGTGTGTGTCTCTTAGCTCATCATCCTCAATGCTTTCTGTTCAGGCCCAATTCCAGCCCAAACCCAGGCCCGTATAAGCTCGTGAGGTTCCTCTCTAAAACCAATTGGCTATAGAAGGAGTGAACCCACAAGCTTATAAACCACTCAATTTTTCTTTTCTTAATCGGTGTGGGACTTGATTGTTTACACCCAACAATCCTCCCCTCAAACTCAAGACCACACAACGGACCTCCCTTACGACGATTATCTGCGCCAAGCGCTTCCCTGCAATCACTGCACCAAGTGCTTTTTTTCCATCGCAGTTCACCAATCGTCTTACAAGGGCCGGGGACACACCACCCACACCGTATCCGGGCTAGAATTTTTCTCCATCTGAAGTCACCCTCACGTGTTCGTCCACACTCACCGCACCATGTAGGGATTTTTTTTATACCCAATTCCAGTCCAAATCCAGACCCGTATAAGCTTGTGGGGTTCCTCTCTAAAACCAATTGGAAATAGAGGGAGTGAGCCCACAAGCTTATAAGCCACTCAATTTTTCTTTTCTTAATCGGTGTGGGACTTGATTGTTTGCACCCAACACTTTCGACAACACATAATTTCTGCAATGTCTGATGGACACTATTCTTTCATTTATTGATATTTTTTCTTTTAAATATAGTAATATTGAAAATGGGGGATGCAAATCAATGAGTATCTCTAACTCCAAGCATTTGACGTGTTCAAAAAAAAAAAACTCCAAGAATTTGACTTAAGTATAAAATAAATTAGCGTATATTACATTTCAGGCCCTAAAATGTTTTAAAATAGGTTGTAGACCCTATCAGAAAAAATATTAGTTTAAAGGACCCAATTTTCGAAAATTTAGAGATAAGGACCTAAATTTACAAGTGTTATAAAGTGGTACTGCAGAACAATAAAGTGTTACTGCAGAACAATGCAGAATAATAAAGTGTTAGTGCAGAACAATAAACTGGTACTGCAGAAATCGGGTCCTTAAAATAATTTTTTTTCTGACGGGGCCTGAATTCTAAATTCAGGCATGACAGGGCCTGAATGAAAATTACCCCATAAAATTACTGTTGAATGAAAGGTCTCCTGTGTCAGCCATCATCATCAATAAGAATTAAGTCGTAACAGGATATAGTCTAGCTAACACAAGAAGATGCATTTTCGATTTGTGTGAAGTGTCTTCTGAATAAAATCAGAATTTTTTGCTCACTGACAGTAATTATGTTCCTATCCCAATAGCAGAAACCCAAAGTATCTAAATGTCTTCTATTTATTTATTTTTCCCTTAGGCCATTGCACTTGTGTATAATGATGTGGAATGTAGCTGTGATAAAAAAGTGTGGAGTAATCTCAATGGCCAAAATAAGATAATAAAAATAATAAACACATGAATACACCGGTGGCCAAGTGCCCGTTCCGCGCCTCACCAAATTCAACTACGACAACCGGTGCATTCGAATGAAGGTGTTGCTCGGGTCTCAAGGCGTATGGAAAATCGTTAAAAACGGGTACACCTAACCCGAAAACACGGACGGTTACACGGCGGCGCAACTGAAGGCGTTGAATGAATCTCGCAAACTAGATCAGACTGCGCTTGCCATCATCCACCAATCTGTAGATGATGCCGGTTTCGAGAAAATAGCCGGGGCGAAAATTCGAAGGAAGCATGAGAGACGTTGGAGAAAGCGTATAAAAGGTGCCGACCGAGTAAAGCAAGTACGGTTGCAAACTCTTCGAAATAGGGACTGATCTACGTTGGGGCTTGGAGGGTCCATTGACCCCCCGGCCCAATCTGTGATACGTATTTATTATGTGTAATATGGTTACATATATTGACTTGGCCTACTGGTAAACGTTGCAATCTTAAGTTCTTCTCTAGAGCTTGACGTGGGTTCGAATCATCTTACAGCATTTTTGCATTATTTTCAATGACCAATAAGTTTGCTTCTATTTACATTTTGAACCCCCAACTTATAAACTTATAATTTACTTTTTGACCCCCAAATTAACAATTCTGGATCCGTCACTGCTTCGAGGCGAGTTCGAAATGACGAAAATGAAAGACGGCGAAGTCGTGTCCGAGTATATAACGAGAGTGAAAACCATCGCCAACCAGTTGAAGAGAAACGATGAGGTTTTAACTGACGCCCGAATTGTTGAGAAAATTCTACAATCTCTAACGAACGAGTACGAGAACGTGGTGTGTGCTATTGAAGAATCCAAAGACCTCGAGAAAATGACGGTCGATGAACTCTCCGATTCGCTTGAAGCTCACGAGCAACGAAAGAAAAAGAAAAAACAGGAGTCTTTGGACGTGGTCCTAAACACGAAGTTGTCACTTAAAGAGGACAAGGCGTTTTATACGCACCACGGTCGAGGAAGAGGACGTGGCCAACGTGGACGAGGTTTCGCGCAAACTACAAGCCGATGATGAGGATACTTCCAAGAAAAAGAAGGACAAACGAGCAAAATTGGAGAGGACGAGGTCGAGCAGTATGAGTTTCGGGTTGTTGCGTTGGATGTTCGAGCTGTTTAAGCATTCTTCCGAGCTGTAATCGTTTGATCTGGTATGAAGATTGAAGATTCGCTTGAATGGAATGAAATGGTTGAGTAAATGAGAGGTTGTTTGATCGACCGATGGTGGTTGGTAATGGAGGGGAAATAATAAATGATAAAATATTAAAATAATTAGTTAAAAGTGGGTTAGAGAAATAATTATTTGTCTAACTAATGGATCCGTGCCATTTAATAAAAATACTCACACTCCCTTTTTTTTTTTTTAAATTGACCAAGTTTCCACTATCTTTGGACAAATTGTCCCGATGATATTAATAGAGTAATAATATATTATTCTTAATCCAGGTCATTTTAAATGAAACCCTAAAAGTTCCATATGTTAGCTTCAATTTCCACAATGGCTTTCGGTCATCTCCGTATCATATTACTTGAATGACCGTTACAAGAAACATTGCATGATCAACCCTCTGATTCTCAGGTTTGTTGCATGATTATTCACACTTGTAAATATATTTTGTGGGTTCATTTGCAGGTTATCTTTTGCTGGCTAATGGTGACCTAAAGCAGTCACACGACGACTTCTCTACTGAATTAGAGAAAGATCCCGACAATGTCATAACTAATGTTGGCTTGGTATGTCAACTATATCTTTGCTCATTCCTACTTACAGATTTCTCCTGTGCATTATAGCTTTAAGATATACACAAAACTTAACTCATAATTTCGTAATTTCGACAACGACCCTGCAAAACTAACTGTCTCATTTGTATGTACAGGCAATGTATTCGATTCAAGCTTGGTCTGTATGCTTTGTCCCTGGAAATGTTTAACGCCTGTCATAACTCCAATAATATTTTTTCAACATTCTAAGGACCTTTGCATTTCCCCATTATTATTTGTCAAATGATATCGTGTATTTTTTTTTCAGAAATCTACGACGCCGTTTCTATTAGAGATATGCCATCGGAATGCCATTTGGGGTTAAAATAAAATAGAGCATAGACGTACATGAATTATTTGAATGATGTATTCGAATTATTTTAATGGAATATATTTCATTTTGATATTGTTCCAATAAAGGCATATTTATTTGTTGGGTAAATTCCACTATACTCACACGTGGTTTACTAAAATGCAACCTACTACCTCATGGTTTATTACGTGAAACATACTTATGGTTTTGAAAACTTAGCACCATATCCCCCGGTCAGTACTTTCTGCCCGAGTTTGCACCACACGCGCGGTAATTGCGAGTAAGATATGATTTGACCATATTTTTTGAAATAAAATGACTAAACTACCCCTCAAGTCATCTTCTTCCTCCCTTAGTTACACAGGTTATCGATGTCTAATAGAAACAGCCGAAGAAAATTTTACTAACAGTAAAATTGAAATTCATCAAACAGCAGAAATCCAAGTTCATAAATAGCATAAACGAAAATTACATTTGACCGCATAGAACCACCAAAAAATAATATTGACCAGCGAGGATGCCTCTCGAGCAGCCGTACCCAACCAGATCCGTGGCATCTCGGAGAGTTGAAATTTCGAACCCTTTTACCAAAACCGAAAGCCCACCGGGGAGAGTATATGTGATTTAAAAACCATGATCTCATATTCTCTAAAGCAGCAACCTTTTTCCCTGAACGGCGCTGGGTTTCTTCAGAAGGAGGAGATTCATCCATGGCGGAGGAGAATCGATCAATTTTCCTTCACTCCCACGTTCAAGAAAGACCCCTCGACACCTCTGTTCTTTCCTTCTGTAAGCCCCTACACGTCTCGAAAATCGAGGTTTTCGCAAATGAGAAATCAGAGTTCGAGCCCTTTTCACAACCGAGCTGAAAAAGTGCTGCGATCGCCGGTCACTTGTAAGGCCAACGAAGCCGCCGATCGCTCCGAAAATTCGGCGGAGCTGAATTCTGAGGCATCGAGGAGGGTCAAGATCGGTATTTACTTCGCCACGTGGTGGGGCAACACCAGAAACATTCCTCTCCGGCCGCTCGCTCGCAGCCGTACAACACCAGAAACATTGCTCCTCGTCGCTCCTTCACAGCCTTGCACACTGATGACGCGACTTCTTCATGCTTCGTATTTTTAAGATACTTTTAGAACTAGGTTAGAACCCTTGCACTGTAATTTGCATATATTATGTGGGTTTTTAATCGAATAACAGACTTAGTTGTTGGTGAATACGATTTTCTGATCTGGAAAATGAGGGTTTGCATCTGCGGTCAAAGAAAACGGGAATTATTGGAACAAGAAGAATAGTTTCTTCCTTCGTTTTGGAACTGTAGGTCCCTTACAGCTCCAGATCTCAGATGGGTAAAACGGGGATTTTTACTTTTGTCTGACCGTTTGACTTCATTTTGACCGTAGGGGAACGTGTGCGGAATTAAATAAAGTACGAGTGTATTTTAAGCTATTTTAAAACTATAGGGGTTTTGGTACTTATTTTTTAAACCACGAGTGGGTTATATGCAATTTACCCTTATTTGTTTGTCGAACAATTCTTACTTGGCATCCGGTGAGAACTCAAATAAATAAAATTCAATTATTAAGAGTTTAGTCATTGTTCTTGTGTAGGATGAGAGAGGGGGCACCGGTGAGCTACTATTGTCGAATATTAAATTCGTCCATAAGTCTTTGGCTTCATTCGAGTGCTAGAATATTTGCCGAATCACGATTTATTCGTCGACGAGTGTTTAGTGATTGCGTCAATCACTCACTTTGGAAGTTGGAAGTTGCGGCGCCCCTAACTTCCACCGCCCATTCTTATTACTAATTCATGTGACTGCATGTGATATAAATAAAATCTATATACGAAAATGCGTACAAAATTTTTCCATTTATATAAAGGAAATTCTTCTGTACATTACAAAATATTCCTAGGACATAAATACATAGGTGAGTGCGCATGCGTGTTCAAAATAATCTAACGGCCCGCCACTCAGGTCGCATCCATTTACACACTGCCACCTCAAAAGTCCTCCGGAAGCTTCAAAATTTGGCCTTGCCTTCGTAAAGATCACGTACCGTGATCCCGTGAGCCTACAACATATAAATTCGTGGAATGAGCTTATAAAGCTCAGTAAGTGAAAGCCATGCATGCCGTGCACGTGTCCTAAATTCGCAAAGGCATCCGCGCCAATGCTTCCTAGACCTCATATTTTTCCTTGTCTTGTCTTGTCATGTAGGACCCTCGGCTATCTTGCTATGCACCATCACGGAGCTCGAATCCACTAGGGATAAATAAATATAAGTGGCAATACCCACTCAAGGGAGGCTAACCCTAGGGCGCCTTTTCTGTCCCAAGGTGGTTTCATACGCCACGCGGACACTTCACACTGGTAGCCTAATCTGAGGTAGTCGACATCAGAGGTACCCTCGGTGTCGCTTACTCCCTCAGCTCGCACCCTCCAGGTTTCACGATCCGCCATGAGGGCATTAGCCCTAATCATGTCTTGCCTTGTACATGTCATGTCTTGACGGTAGCGCCATACGACGTCGTCATGGTAGCATAGAAGAGCCGTGACTCAACTGTGAGTCGACATCAGACGACCATATCGGCGAATCTTTATCGCTCTCAGGCGATCGTATATTATGCACGCTCTCATATCTTGCCTTTTGTACTAAACGTGCGTGCATGTGCTCATGTCATGAATATGCGTGTTATGCCATCATATTATGTAAATAATTCATGCATGTCATGTAATGCAAACAATTCACGTAGGAAGTCACGTAATATCATAGAAACACATAACACATAATTTTATGTACATACAATTATGTGTTGTAGTTGAGACTTTCACTTACCTGGTATCCTTAGCTACTTAGAATATCGTACGGTAAGTCGCTAACCTTCAAACCCTAGGTATAGAAGCATATAAAATTAGGGTTTGTTAGTCTAATTACAGTTTTACTAAAATGGCTTAATTTAGAAAACCGTAGTTTCGACTTTCATGGGTTTTAAAATAGATTTCTACATGGGTTAAATGGATCTCGACATCATACATGCAAAAGTTCGACATCTAAGACTACACAAGATCTCGACACAAGATAATTTCGAGCTTCATGATTTTGACATTTGAACTTTACACAAGGATCTCGATAGAATAGAGGTAAGGATTTCGTAACCGATCATGGAAAATAGATCTCGACATGAACTCGAGATCTTCCACTTCATTTCGACATCAATCTCAAAATGGGAATTGACATAGATTTCGACATAGTACTTACAAAATTCGATATTGATTAAACAGTATTTAAGGGTTTCGAGATGTGCTATCGAGATCATATCCAAGATGTCGATATGCTTTATAAGATTTTGAATTTAATATTAAGTGGGATTTCGACATTACAATTTAAAATCTTGAAAAATCATACATACAATTTCGAGGTATATCTCGACATTATACTCAAGATGTCGAGATGTTACACAATAATTTCGATATTGTACCGATAATTAAAATCTCGACATAATTTCAAGAAACATGTCGACATTATAAACAACTCGAGGTTACACTAAACTAGTTTTCGACATTTCATACAAAGATCTCGATATTTTAACAAAGTTCGAGATCTAATTATACATACTTTCGACATGGATCTCGAGCTAATTCTCGAGATTTATAACCTGGGAAGATCCTATCATCATCTAAGCTTCCGATCAAAATCCCATATTTATTCAAAAACGGTTTGAATACTATATAACTTTAGAAACTTGCGATTAGAATTTCACATGAGATTATTAACTAAAGAATTATTCCTACTAATTTATATTCTCTAAAACGTGATACTAGATCGTAATATGCTAAACCTGAATTTGAATATACAAGTTAGGATAGAAATTTCATACCACTCCTAGCTTGAAGAATTCAGCTCTTCGTCTCTTCTGATTTGAGTTCTCGAGGGTTTTTGTTTAATGGTTTTGGGGTTTTCGTTTTTTGCTTTTCCCAGTTTTTATCTTCTTATTGCGTGTAGAAATAAGCAAATGACGTTGAGGGTTATTTGATACTTATCATGTCTTAACTAATGTGTATTATTTTATGATTTTAGTTTTCCTCCCATGTAAGTTTTCAAAATAAACTATACTATAAAAGCCCTAACGTTCAAAATCTAATTGGTTGAAGCTCTAACATATCGAAGTTGTTCCTTAGCTCTCTCTCGAGATCTTATACATATCAAAGTTAATTATTTCTACATTCATGTTAGCTTTCAACCTCCACTTGGAAATTGTAGATCGATCGAGACTTAAAAGATTTCGAGATCCATAGATCTCGAGATTTCTTGTTTCGAAATTCTAAGGCATCAAATTCCCATCTAGCCTTTTCGAAATCTATTCCTACCAATTCGTGTTCTCTAAAACGTGGTATTAACACTTAATATACTAAATTAAATTTTCTAGGTTAGCATGTCATGTACTAGAAACCCTAAAATCCATAACTAACCTAAATTACATTAATTCTTCTAATTTCTAATTCATAACATGAAATTATTTAGACACATAAAAGTCACAAAACATGTCTCATGCAGTCACGTAGTCATATAATAAGTATGCATATTTATTGGCCGGCTTACTTACGGGACTCGGGTATTACAGAAGTCGTGACATTGATACAAGTCGAAGGGATTGACTAGTATTTGGATACTGACTCATAATTGAACGATCACATGACTTATTACTCAAGAAGTGTCAATTATTGATTGATTAACTATATTAGTCTACATGAACCTTAGACCGAAGATGTCACTGACGGAGTTGACTTTCGTGTCTTGACTAGTCACTCTCACTATTAAAACTACTACTCCCCCCGTTCCAAAATAGATGTCTTTTTAGAATTTATTTTTGTTCTTAAATACATGTCGTTTTACAGTTTTCAAGATAAACAATATTGATTATTTCCAGTTTTACCCTTATATTTAATAGAAATTGTTAAACTAAATTAGATAACATAATTAATTAAGGGTATATGGAGAATTTACTTTATTTCTTAATATGCGTGTAATAAACGACGAAAGAGAGAGAGAGTATTTCATTATATCATTATGTATAAGTCGTGAATGCTTTTTCAATCTACCCAACAACATTATTCTTTTCATTTCTTATTATATATAAGTTGTTGTTTTTTTAATATCAATATATAATTTTTTCGGTTTTAAATTTTCATTACTTAATAGTAGGGCTTCTAAAAACCTACCCACCCGACACGAACCGCACCCGAAAATAGCAGGTTTGGATTATGGGTAAACTCAAACCTAACCCGAATATTAAGTGGGTCAGGTTAGGGTTCGAGTTTTCAATACGAAATCAACCCGTTTATCGATCCATTTAACCCGAATAATATAAATTATTACAAATATCCTTAATATAAATAAAATAAACTGATTTAATGACTTGTATTACTTGGAATTTTAATTGTTGTTAATTTCTAGGAAACAACTGCTTTGTTTCTCTATTGTTTTATTTAATTTGGGCTTATAATTCTCATTATTTAGTTTTTTTTTAAACGGGTTGACGGGTTAATGGGTTATATTGGGTTAAAGCAGGTCGGGTTAGGGTTCGATATTTAAACCAGTTTAAGTAAACAAATCAGGTCATGGTTGAAGTTTACAACCCGTTTATTAAACGGATTGTATCCGAATGTGACCCAACCCGACCTGTTTACCACCCCTACTTAATAGTGATCGGATCCACCTTTTCAATACTACCCCTTGTCTCAAGTAAGGTTTAAAATTCATCAATCTTTTATATTAATTTCTATACAACGCGAAACTGGATGTCCCGATAACGGATACATCTAATAATTGGTGTATATCTTGAAAAAAATTGGTTCATATCAAGTAAATTACCAGAAAATATTCATAAAGCTTATTAAATTAGCATTAATAATTACAGTGCTGACAATTGTTTATCAAAATATTAGCTAAACGTAATTCAAATTACAGACAATCTAGAGTGGAAAAGTGTTATATAGCAATCACTAATATATTTTTGTAAACAAAGTTAATAATCGAAGCAACACTTAAAGCTTTTTCCTATTGGAATTGATGGTACAAAATCCAATCATCCAATAAGAAAGGGCAAATTACGTTTCAGGCCCCTGTCAGGGTCTGAACTTAGGTTTCCGGCCCTGACAGAAAGATAATTAGTTTTAAGGACCCGATTTCTGCAGTACCACTTAATTGTTCTGCAGTAACACTTCATTGTACTTTAGTACCACTTCATGGTTCCGCAGTACCACTTTATTGTTCCGCAGTACCACTTTATTGTTCTGCAGTACCACTTCATTGTTCAGCAGAGAAGTTCTCTGAGTTTGAATCATTTATTGATGTCCGTTAATAATAACATGTAAGCAGAACCCAAACCGAACTCGTCATTCGGAGGGCAGATAGCAAACCGTTTGTGCGATAAGCCACACATGGTCACGAGAAATGATAAACAGCCTTTCGTCGTCGATGGCGAAAGGAATGCATCTTTTGAAGGTGCATTTATTAGTTTAATTCTAAGAGAAAATAGCGGTAATAACGCATTATTATTTTGTCCTCCGTTGAAAAGCTAAATCGACTTTCCGTATCCGAACAAGTTTCTACTCACCTTAATTTACGAACGAAGGCGCAAGGAAAACCCTAGCTCAATTTTAAGACGAAACCCTAAGTGCGTTTAGCGCAGATGATTCGATATTCACGTTATCGTCGAATCATTGAACTATTATGTACTCGATCATAACTTCAAATACTTTAACGCGTATTTTTACGCTAAATTAACTAACATTTGTTACTTATTTATTGCTTAACTTGAAGATAAAGGATTGTCATACATGAGCGCTATTCCTATCGATGAATCGCTCATCGTTGCGTATCCTTTTGGATACATCAAACAATGCGGCGCAAATGGCGAAACGACTCTCGGAGACATCAACGAGAGGCTTCAAAGACCGTCGAAGCGAGGCGCAAATGAGGGCTTATTCCCTATATCGGAATTTTCTGGGAAGCCTATCGTCGAGAGGAGGACATTGCGCAATAAAGATGGGAAAGGAAGCCTTATAGTTACAAGAACTAAAGGCTAATGCTAGACCAAATTATTTTTCACTTTCTTTATGTAATGAAGGTTTGTTGCTTTAATCTTTGACTCTAGTGGTTTCCTACATCAATGCATGCTAAGCTAGATTTACATTTTTTATATCGTTGATGTTGTTGCTGTTGTTGTTAAATTATGTTTTGGTGTTTATTCTTATTCGCTTTGGGCAGTTGACATCATGTGCTTTGGAATGTTATATGCGTTAAAAAAGGTTCGTGCGCTTGTCATGCTACGCGCGTTATAAAAACTATGCACATTGTATGCATGCGCTTGGTAATAAATTCAATTTTTAAAATCGATTCTTCAATTAGTTTTCAGTATAAAGTTTATATCTATTTTAGAAAATTTTTATTATTAATAACATAGTGTCAAGATAATAATTTTTATTCAAATTGACAGATTAAATTGACAGTCACTAGGAGGCTCACACCAACTAAAATAATGTCAAGATACTAATACTGAAATAATTTTTTATGAAAAAAAGGTAAATCTATTATAAAAAAATTTAAGGTTGATGAAATCACTCATCATGACCTTGAAGCGTCTTAACTCTCATAACTACTATAATTTCGCTATGTTCCATATACTAATAATGGTGGTAAGATTTACATAAAATAAATATGTCACCGTGTTACAAAATGCAAAATTACCTTAATACAAAGGTCATAGCTCAAATTGCATTTATAACAATGTTAGCTAGAAAATACCAAAATAATATATACTTATTCATCTTCAAAAAAAAGTTATAAACGATGCAATCTATCCCTATTCACAACTTATATGTGATTAAATATAAGATAGTAGTTTTTAGTGTAGTTGAATCCAGAAGATGCCGAAGCTCTTGTCTTTCTTGGTGCTGATGAGATGCAAGTTCATGAAGGTCATTTTCTGTTTCGTGTTGCATTTAATTTTAAGCCAGAATTGTGTGGAAAAAATATGAAAACTTGTTTGATACTTGCTTGCCCGAATTAGGTTTGGGGCTAGTGCAGATACAGTTAGGTGATCGACTAAGTGCGAAGACGAACTTCGAAAAAGTGTTGGAAGTTCAACCCGGAAACCTAAAGACAATGAAAGTGAGTAAACTTTAGCTTGCGCTGATATATGAACTTATTATATCTATCCATGGCTTTGAGATTTGGACCATTTTAATCGATTTTTAGTTTTTAACACATTAAATGGGCTCTTTTGATTAAAAATGTGCGCCAAGTTGTTATAATAATAAGTGTGGGCCTAGTAATATACATGGGCCGTGTCATTGTTATTGTTTTTTTACGAACCTCGGCATGACTATGGGCTAACCCCTAAATACTAGGGTAGGCTTGCGTCACACATACCTGGCTGAGGCTTAATTGCGCTACACATTCTAGACGTGGAACTAATGATCGTGGTCAGATCAGATGAATACGTTCAAAATTCAACCGACAATGATTGTCACGGGAGAACAACCCATTGGTGACTTTTCAAGAAAGTTATCGTTAATGTGAATTAAGTTTGACCCTTTTTTATTTTGAAGCCAATGAAATACCCAAAATTGATCAAGTAGTCGATGTCAGTTGTCACATATTTCAAGTATAGGTCATGAATAATCTATTTGACCTTATTGAACATGAAAGCATGTGCAGACTGGATGTAGAACACATAGATTAGAAAGATTATGAAATTTGAGACAGAGATACCTCCCACATAAATTTTTTTCAAAATTAGTTAAAATTCGAGGGCACGTAGTGGTAGGGGTGTTCATTCGGTAAAAATCAAATCGAAATTTCGATTCGTGCATCTTATAAACCGAATACCGAACTGAAATATTTCGGTTCGGTTTCTGTTGTACCGAACTTTTCGGTTCTGGTAAGCGATCAAAAAACCGAATTTTAATTAAAAAATAAAGAACAATAACTTTAATATTTATATTATTATAAATATATTATCGTAATATAATACGAATATCTTCTATAATTTATCACGTTGTATATATTATTAATATATCATATAGTAATATATTATAATTTTTTATTTATATAACGATAAAAAATAAATTGTTCGGTTTACCGTTGTTATAAACTGACCGAAAATTTTCGGTTATATAAAAAAAATGAAAACCGAATACCGAACCGATTTATTTTGGTACGGCATTCGGTATTTCGGTTTCGGTAACGTCGGTTTACCGAAGTTTGAACACCCCTCACGTAGTGGAATGGAATACCTCTGAAGAAACCGTAGTGAAAAGAATCTTAATGAGCCCTTAAGGGCATAACCTAGTGGTAGGTCGGTGGTTTCCCAATTAGGAAGTCACATATTCAATTTTAGTTGGAGATCTTGACTATCATTGTTGGGGTGGGAGTGAGACATTCTCACTTATCCCGAAGGTTAATCATGCCCTGGAATGTGTGGTGTTGCGAACCCATAGCCTTCTCTGTAGGGCTTTGATTTACGGTTCAAAGGCCCCTTGCTAGCCAAACGAGCCCGGGTTCAAGCTCGTAACCTCGAGTGTTAAATTCCCCGGGACAGAAAAAAGAAAAAAAGAATTCATTTGATACTGATCTAAAACTAAACAAAGGTGCACAGACACATGTTCGAATTAGTATTGTGAAGTTTGAAAACATCAAACACGCTCCTATAAAATAAAATTATTTGAATAAATAAAAATCGATATACTGAGTATAAAATATCATCTAATCTATCCGAAGAATCAACGCAAAGCTACTGCTACTCCACGCCAATGGCTGCTTGCTTCTCTGCAACCCCTCCGCTCACGTCACTGTCACTCCCCGTTAAGAGAATCGAAGCTAATTCTATTTCGTTTTCTTCTTCTCTTCCGTTTCTCAAAGTTTCAGAGATGAGTTCTTCGCCAAACAATCGATGTCCGGGCAAGAACAAGGTAATCAGTTGTTGGTAGCCCAAAAAATGTTATTGACTGCCTTTAGTAGCTTTTTTGCTTGCTCCATCACTATGGGCTGTTAACCAATTAGTCGGGCTTCGTTCGCATAGTTGGAATTTCTTGTTTCTGGGGCTAGTTAAATAGATTTTGATCGTAATAGTTCGCAATATCAATCGATTTTGTTATTTAGGGTTTGGGAACTCTCCTCCAATCAATCGTTAGTCTCCATTCTTATGTTGTGCGCCCGTGTTTGTTATGTCTAATGCTGCTTTTTTGTTTTCTAGAAAAAGAAAAAACTCAAAAGAGATTTTTTTTGGAACTTATATTCTATCTGCGGTCTGAGTTTCTTGCTATTGCTGAAAGATAAGTTGATTGGGGATTCTCTTTTTGTACCGAAAACTCTATAATACTTGTTCTATTCTGAGAATTTAAGCATTGAAATGCAGATAAACTTACATGTACAGTTAAATCTCCTTCTTCTTGATGCATTAGTCATGTTCTTGTCTGTCACAGTAAATGGAATGCTACAAATGTGTGTGTGTGTGTTTTAGGGAGGCTTTGCCATTGAAGCTGCTTGGACAAGAAGATCGCGGGGCGAACTTGCGAAGAGACCGAACAGAAAATCATGGAAACAGAGGACGGACATGTACATGAGACCGTTCTTACTAAACGTGTTCTTTTCGAAGAGGTTCGTACATGCGAAAGTTATGCATAGAGGCACAAGCAAAGTGGTCTCAGTCGCCACCACAAACTCGAAGGATCTGAGGAACACTTTGCCTTCCCTCACCGATGATAATGCTTGTAGGGTCATCGGAAAGATCATCGCAGAACGTTCCAAAGAGGCTGACGTCTTTGCCATCGCTTTCGAGCCCAAAAAGAACGAGCGCGTCGAGGGTAGGCTCGCGATTGTTTTGGATACTATTCAACAAAATGGGATCATATTCGTATGAGGGTTGTCTATCGATACTTTTGTTGCCTTTTAAGCATGCCTGTACTTTTAGGCTTAGGGTCATCATATTTAGTTGGTTTGGTGATATGGAACATTAACTTAACACCATCTTCAAACTTAATTGTAAAACTCAAAATGCAATAAGGGGGCTTATCGGACTGTAATCGAGCCGAGTCGATCCCGAACATAGCCCACTTGGCTCGATTAAAAACACTGAAGCGCGACTTGTCTAGATAAGTTCGATAAAGTGTAATTCGAGGTATTTGAATTTGAATTCGTGCTCGAGCTTGAGTTTTGTATAAATAATGTACTCATTTTAATATACAATATAATATATTTATTATATTAAAAATAAAAGTGTAGGCTCGGCTCGATGAGGGCTGGACGAGCCATGAGCCCATGCATCATAGGCTCGAAGCTTGATTTAGACCAAATTTGAACCAAGCTTTGACCGAGTTCATCGCGTCAGTTCATTTACACCCACCCCCTAATTGCAATCGTAGAATTTTATTTTTATACGGACAAGGCACTCATTTTTTGTTCATGGGCCATAAATGGGCCACGTAGATGGGCCGTTATTAATTGGGCCTATTGTCCTTTCCCATTTTCAATTAAAGCCTCACAAATGTCAGAAATCTCCCTCGCACGCACCGAACTCGAGACGGAGAAATGGCATCGGCGTTGAAATCCAGCATCCTCCGCCACGTGCGTTGGCCGATCAACCGATCAATCTATGCCCCACACGCTTCACGCGCCGCCTTCATCCGTTCGATGTCTTCGTCTCACGGGGATGACCACCTTGACAGGCAGGAAGTGGTTGATCGCGTTGTTGAGGTTATCAAGAGCTTCCCCAAAGTCGATCCGCAGAAGGTAGGTCATTAATCAGCACTTTTTCTTTTACTTTCGAAGTATTGTGTGTTCTTACCACTGTAAAACCTTAGTGTGTTCGAACGTGTATGTACCGATGCTAACTCCTGGGCCCTGGGGTTAGGCTTACCTTTGCTTTACAATTTTGAGTGTTATAGCATACGAGATACCAATTGGCGTCACCAAATGAATATTTATTCATCAGTAGACGACTCGTTGTGGTTTTTCATATTTTGCAATATCTGTTTCCATGGGTTGTAAGTTTTGTGTTGATGAATCTCTTAAGGCTTCATTTCAGTAATGAAAATCTATAGGCTTCATATTATAATTACCTCAAGCATGGTATCAATTTCTTAACCACCAAAATAATTTTCCACTGTAATTTGTATGATTTTTTCTCCAAAAACCAGTGTGAGAAACGAGAAGAAAGTTCAGACTTTGTAATAGTCGTCAGAGTGGTGGTTAAGCTTTACATTTATTATTTTTACGTCGCTGATAAAGCTCGATTCAAGTGTTACGATGTGGTAACCCCTGTCTTTCCATTGCGTGATGCTTTATAACATGTACACAGACAAGGTTTTATATGGTCTATGCATACAAGCTTAATGCTCTTGGTAATTCTAATGATACACGTACTTACTTTGCCCGTACTTTATGGTTACATGATATACGATTTCTCTGTTTTGTAACTGATAATTTACATTTTCCTTAGTTTGTAGCCTCCCCAAAAGTAGTAAGTACGTGATTATGTTGATTCTTTGGTATGATATATGATATTTATGCTCCTGTGAACCTATATATATTTTTCTGCTTTGCTTATCAATTGTTCATATCTAATGATCTGTCTTACTCTTCCATATTTATAATGATTCAGGTTGATAACGCTATGAGTTGTGGCGAAGATCATTAACTCATCTCCTCCTAACAAATTTATCTGCATTCAGGTGACATCCGATGTTCATTTTCAGAAGGATCTCGGATTGGATAGCTTGGATGGTGTGGAGATTGTCATGGCTCTTGAGGAAGAGTTTAAGCTCGAAATACCTGACAAGGAAGCTGATAAAATCGACTCGTGCCCTCTTGCAATCGAATACATCTACAACCACCCTATGTCTAGTTGAGCTCTTTGTTCACAGGTTTTTTTTCCTTTTGCATCTTTTATCTCAACATTTGCATCCCATTCTCGAGAGTCTGTTGGAACATGCATGTGGGATGGAATGGAAATCAAATAATTTCAAACTCTCTAGTGGAGTTGATTAGATGGAATGCTTCTCTTCTGTACTTCAACTATCAAGAGTACATGTTGGAGATGGAAATTTCATTTGTGGACAACATGGTATGATCTTCAATAACGGCGTTTCTTATTTCTAACTTCATTTTTCTTGCTTTGCCACATAGTACACGCATAATGTTTTCACTCAAGATTGTTACATACGCAACATACACACCATGTTTTCCTCAACAACCCTATATATGTATTGGGAATGATGATAATTGATATGCATATACATAGATATCATCCCGACCCTTTTTGAATCGTATGCATAACAGAAAGAACAATTGCAGAAAGCTGAAACACATCATCATTCCTCTTAGTCAAAGGCGAAACCAACCCTTTCCTCTCCTTAAAACCATCCTCGCAAGTAGTTGAAGCATCCATGATTGAACTTATCCTTACATTAGCGTCGTCAAAATTCATTACATCATAGAACCTCATCGCATCTTCTGCATCGCTCATCGCATCGGTGAAGAGATCTAAACAATCTCTCAGACACTGCTCGTCCCACTTCTTGTTTTGCATTGATAACTGCTTCATATAGCATATGGTGTCGGTTATATTGTGGCGCACCAAATCGATGGTGATTATACCTAGCGCTCTTAGGGTTGTACATTGGGTGGCCGGTGAGGCTTGTAGAGAAGTTTTGCAGAAGTCGTACTTTATGTTCGGGTTTGTTTGAGATAGGTTAAAGCATGTCGAATTTATTAGGGTTTGTGGGGTTGTGATGAAGAGGGAAGAGATGAAGAGGATGATTGTTAATGGGATGAAATAAGACATGGGCTTCATTTGTCGTCTTTGCTTTGCTGTTCTATGTATGTGTCTTGCTGTGTTTGTTGCTGTCAAGGTTGTGCTATATATATATGTGTGTTTGTGGAGTTTGAGATGAGTTATTTTATTGCAAGAATCTGTTGAGAACAACTGTCTAATCTTAGGGAATGGTGTGTATGAATGTTTTTTTTTAAAGGCACATTAGTGAATTTAGATGAATTATATATTAGTTGATGAAAAGCAAGAAGACACGTAAAGGTGTTTCTTTATCATCATGATGTGCTAAGTAAACCTGAATAAATGTTTGTATATTGGAAAGTTGCATGATGGTTATCAAATAAGCCCTTTATGGGAATCGGATGTTCAACCGTATCTTTAAATTCATGAGTTCTTTAACTATTCTCCTCACATTTGTAAAGGAGACTACTGACTCACAAGAACCTACAATTGCTTTGCAAAATTTTTAAAATGGACAATCAGTTCCACGTTTCACGAGATAGATATGCATATATAAAGATACGTATATTTATGAAAAGAAAAAGGGGTCATATTATTCTTTTGTTGCTTTGCTTCATATATATGCTAACAGAATTGGTTCCTTCTTGTACGCTTCCTCTATGCAGGCCCATCCTGCGTCCCCCTAATTTCAACACTTGTATAAGTGATGATGGATATAGTAGAGCTACATCCTAACTACTCCCTCCGTCCCGGTAACTTTATCACATAAGTTACCGGGCACGTAAATTAAGGTGGTATTATTATAATAATATAGTACATTGAAAAGGTAATAAAGTCTATATTTTGACACGTCTTTTAAGAATATTTAATATTATTATTTTGATTGTTTGTGATAGTTTTTTGCTAAATAAGGAAATGTGATAAAATAGTGGGACGCCCGAAATGACAAAATGTGATAAAATTAGTGGAACGGAGGGAGTAGTATTTTTGGACACTCAAATCTGTGGGTTATACAACGTGCTAGTCTAAATTGCACACTCATATGCATGTGCTATATAATCTATAAATGCATTTATAATAATTACTAAAAATAGAAGGATAAATATTACAATATAAAAATGCAAGGTAATGGATGGTTTCTTTTAATTAAATATTATTATTTTAATTCATTTTAATTGACAGACCAAACTTACGGTCTACACTTAATAAAAGAGTATAGATAAGTATATACTAAAAATAGAGGGTAAAATTGGAATGTAGTGGGTGGTTTTATGTTTTAATATATTTTTGAATTAATCTAAATCACCGACAAAAATTTGACAGTTTACTCTAAGATTTGACGCTTAATGATATAAAATGCATATTATCTGAAGAATAATATACATAAATAAGACTTAAAAGTATTATGAAAACGTAAGTAGGAATTTTTTGTAAACTTCATCAGAATATATGAATTACGGTGGCGTTGGGTTGGGATACCGTCTCAAAGCCAAAACAAACAAGTTCAATAATTTAAGAGTAAATTGCATATAACTCATCCGAAAAGCTAAGCGCCAAACACCACATGATATGTAAATCGAGTAAAATACTTTGGTGGTTTGTTTAACCATGCGATCCTTGCATTTTTACCCCCTAACTGGGGGCAATGCTAAGTTTTAGAAAATGGTACGGTGCTAAGTTTCGACAACATGAGGGCAGACCTGTCAAAACGGGCCGGCGGGCCGGGCCGGCCCCTAGCCCGCCAAAGCCCGCCCACTGGCGGGCCGCGGGCCCGGCGGACTTAGCCCGCATAAATTAAAAAAATAAAACAAAACCTGAAAATAAAAAAATAAATAAAAAATATATTTAATATATTTCAACTTCAGAAAATATTAATTAATTTATCTTTCAATTTTATAAATTATAAAATCTTACCAAAAAAATATAAAAAATTATATAATTTACATAAAAAAGTATATAATTTATATATAAATATATATATATATATATATCAATTAATATATAATATTTATTATTGGCGGGCCAGCCCGCAGGCCGGCCGGCCCCGCCCCGCTGAAGCCCGCGACCCGCGCGGGGCGGGCTTTTTAGGCCCGCCTCCTGGCGGGCCTGAAAAATCAGAGCCCGTCCCGGGCCGGCCCGCGGGCCGCGGGTAATATTGCCGGCTCTACATGAGGGTAACAATTTTAAGTTTAGATCAGCACAGATTTTACGGAATAAAAAAACATTTTAATATAACCACGTGTGGTATAGCGTACTTTACCCATAATTTAATGAAAATTTTGTTTTATTATTTGGTTCTCTTTGATACATTACACATTGATAAAATTTTAATTTTTTTTTTTTTATGTTCAACCCCAATTAAAACTATATTCCAATCATCTTCTAGAAATCGGAAATTGTGAGTTCAGAATTTTCAAATATCATTCACAAATAGGGCTGGGGAAATATACCGAAATACCGATATACCGTCCTTATCGTATCGAAACGTACCGAAAATATCGAAAATTTTGGTATACCGAAGTTTTTGGTAAGGTATGATACCGTACCGAAAATTTTCGGTACGGTAATGGTATGAAAATTTTAAAAATTAGGTATACCGATTATACCGAAATACCGAAATTTTTAATATTATATATATATATATATACCTACATATATTATATTATTTCAAAAAATATAAAATGGATAAAAATTCTTCATAAATTTATTTAGCCCATAAATTAGTAACTATACCTAACTTTCTAAGTTTATTGAGGCCCACCATATTTCACTAATTTTATTAAATAGCCGTTTCGTTTTAATTAATCTATATATAAAGTTGTATTTTGTGGTTATGTAAAGTTCTTTGTCTTACTAAGGAGACTAACTAAAATATGTAAATTATTTAAGGTTATTTTATGAATTAAAAATCTTTTTATTTTGGAAAATTTGGTATTAATTAATCCATCTTATTGGGGCATAAGGAGTTTGACATTGACTGAAAATTCGAAAACAACGAATTAACGAGTTACGAGACGCATGGTAAAAAACCCTCCATGTGAATGGTATAGAAGGTATGATACCGATACCATACCGATATTTCGGTATGATATCGTATCGAAATTTAAGGTATACCGAAATTTTGGTATGATATTGGTATGATTTTTTTAGATACCGAAATTTCGGTACGGTATACGGTATCACAGTTTTGGTATGGTATATCGTACCGAACCACCCCTATTCACAAATACAATGAGTCATTCATAAAATTGGTTGGTATAAATCTTTGTAATGGCTGCCAAGAAACCATGGGAAAAAAAAAACTTCAAAAAAAAAAAAAACTTCAATACTTTTGGGCCCAAAACTCTACAGAGCCCATTAGTGGAAGCCCAAATATCGTAAGTAGGGCATTGTCAGCTCATCGTATATAAACAAAAACCAACACCTATTGGCTTAGCAGACTTCGACACCGGTGCAGTTTTAGGCTTCCTTTGCGGTCAATAAGCTTCGATCTCCAATGGTATCTTTCTCTCTAGCAATTTGCACACGCGTATTCCACGATTTATGAATTTCATTCGTATGTTCTGAGCTCAAGTTAGTGTTATTTGTGTTTTCATTAGGTTAAATTTATCGGGTTTTCTGTTTGGCTTGTCGTTTGCTGCTTTTTCTGCGAGGATGAACGTAGTCGTAGTTTTTGTCTTCCATCCTCCAGTCTTTTGTGTGAGTTCAACATTACGGAACCGATTGCTTTTTGTTTCTGTTGAAACATTTCTCTATGTTGGTGACCTTGAAAATGCCCTTTCAAAATCTCAGCGTTGTGAATGTGATTCGGATAAATATGTCAGTTTTTGTCTATTTATCTTAATGTGTTATGCATCCGTTACAGTGCAAATGTGGTTCCTTTTTTTATGCTGTTTACTAATCTAAGCAAAACAAAACTCACTGTGTTGATTATCGTATAGGCCAAGAGAACCAAGAAGGTCGGCATCGTCGGGAAATACGGTAGGCGACCACATTCTTACAAATTATGTCACATGTGTGATGAATCTTGCTACATAATGAAGTACATTCTCTATTTATGATCACCTTCAAAATGGATGTCATAGCTTCAAATCTGTAGACTAAATATGTTTAAGTCTTCTCTTCTGTGCTGTGATCATTTTATATTTGAGACCCATAAGCTTGATTCTTTATACGTAATAACGCCAGGAACCCGATATGGCGCCAGTTTGAGGAAGCAGATCAAGAAGATGGAAGTTAGCCAGCACAGTAAGTACATGTGCGAGTTCTGTGGAAAGGTATGATGATAAAGTTGAAGTACATAGCTCTTAGTTAAGGACTATGCTTCCACTTATTTGTTTTTCTTTGCGTTTTGAGTGAAATGGAAAGTTGTTGTCTACAGTATGCTGTGAAGAGGAAAGCCGTTGGTATATGGGGATGCAAGGACTGTGGCAAGGTTAAAGCAGGCGGTGCATACACATTGAAGTAAGTCGTAGTCTATATCTCTCTCAGCTCATTTCCATAACAATCCCATTCGGCCAAAGATGGATTGAAGTTTCGGGTTTTTTTTTTCGTTTGTTTTATGCAGCACTGCGAGTGCCGTGACTGTTAGGAGCACCATCAGAAGGTTGAGGGAGCAGACCGAGAGTTGAAAAAACAATTCGCCTTCCAATACTGTTTTTGAAAGTTCTCTGAATCTTTTTCTCTGTTAGACGTTATGCAGAAGTTTGTGTTATTTTAAGTTGATTTCAGACAATCGGTGTATTCCGTGTGTTATGATAACAATTCGTCTTGTCTAGCTTATTAGCACTTACAGTTTTCGCCTGTTTCAAATCACTGCAAATTATAAAATTATTTAGAGAAGATATTTAATTAACAGCGAACTGGCATTATCAAGAAATATCATTACAAATTAAAAAAGTATTGGCTACACAAATTCTACAAGATATATCAGACCAATCTCATCATATTGGTAGCCAGGCTTTTACCAGACTGCTAGCTAGCTCTTCTTAAGCTTGAACCCGAAAACTCTAGGAACATAACTCTGAGTTGGCATCTGAGGTTTTAGGTGCCCATAAGTCATGAAGAAGAGGTGAGGGAAGGTTGTTCCGAAATATGCTCCATCGACATCTATTTTGGATTGGTTAAGAAAACTAAACCATGGTCCATCACTTTCTAACACACACACATGCGCACGCTAAAAGTTGCAACATAAAATAAAGAGTTGAGGATACTGCCTTGGTATTTCGATCGAGGATAGCTAATGTCTTCACATCTAGGACAGTATATCTTTACAGTACTTGAACGGGGGATGTCTGATTGTCCTACTGGAAGGCAAGGCTGTCCGCAGCAGTAAACTCTCGGGCATCTCCCAAAGTCGTAGTTTTTGTACTTCTCTAGCTTTTCAAGTTTTCAAGAGTTGACAAAAAATGATAGGGTTAGGATAAAGAGGGACGGTCGAACAAACTTAAGAGCTTACCATTGCAGCCATTCCCTTAGTTGTCAAAATGTATCGGGCGTGAATGAGCCCATAGAGCATTTCCGCAGCTGATTCGACTAATTCATTATGTTCTTCGGTAAACGTGTCATCTACGTGTGTATGCATCATCACGGATTGTGAATGAAATTTAAAAGGTGAGTTGCTCAATAAAGATACACATATAAAGCTTTTCGAGTAGGGAAACGCGGAAAACTGATTACCGTTTGAGGACTCAATGTCAAGAATTAAGTCAAGGGCATAGTCGTAGTATGGGACTTGACTGCTCAATCCACATAGATTGAAATCATCGTCAATATAATCATCATCAACTTCACATAAGAACTCATTTCCTCTCAAGCTGCAAAACCATGAAATCCAGGAGGTATCATCCCCATCCGAACCACTGACATCAGATTCTTTGCTGTCTGTCTCAGATTCCTCTGCAATGAAAATGAATGGACACAATAATATATTACTGTATTAGTTATCCACATGAATCAATGCAGGAATTTTCTTTTTTTTACATGATCAGGTCATATGACTAAACAATGGTCATTCTCGTTAGCATATCATAATAGATACTCCCTCCGTCCCGCTAATTTTATCACACTTTTTCATTTCGGGGGTCCCAATAATATTATCACCTTTCCTTATTTAGCAAAAAAACTATCACAAACAATCAATATAATAATATTAAATATTCTTAAAAGACGTGTCAAAATATACACTTTTTTACCTTTTCATTGATTATTATAATAATGTCACCTTAATTTGCGTGCCCAACAACTTATGTGATAAAGTTGCTGGGACGGATGGAGTATATATTAAGAGGTCTTAGCTTCGAGAAGATTCATCAGAACAGCTGTATAGTAAGCACAGGAGAAGGCGCAAACGATGGCAACAATTCGCCACTTTCGAAAAAACAACTAAAGAAGAAGATGGTTACTGAAAGTTGAAACCTCTCAGATCTAGTTTGATGTCTAAACAAACAGTTCTAATACATCAGTCATCAAGAACAATTCAATATGAACAAGATCACAAGGCGAGTATTTATCAAATAAAAGTTACCACTTGAATTACATATAAGTCGCACAAACTTCTGAAATATCACAAGCACAGACAGATCTACAACCAAATGGATATGCTATATCATAAATAACTAAAACACATAAAAAGGAAATCGATGCTTAAGACTAAAAAGAGACGAATTCCATATTTCGTCCACACGTAAACCACACAACAAAAGCATCAATATGACAATCCACAAACAACTAAACCAAGGGAACAACAAACAAGCCTTAAAAGCTGAGCTAATCAAAAGGAAAGTAATGCGAAAATACCATCAGAGAACTTCTTGTTGGTATCAAGATTGGAAGAAGGCCAATTGTCTCGATTGTCGGCGTACTTTGCAGCTGAGGTGGACGGTACGGCGAGCTTGTTCCTCGAAGTGGACGGCGAGGATCTCTCCAAGTGTTTGTCCAAAGCATCGTTTATTCGCTTCCGATCTAGCATATCCGTGCACTTCTATGAACCAACGCCTCTATACATCTATGATTCTCACTGAATCCGAGAGACAAAAGTGACAACTTTTGAATGAGTAAGTAAAACTAGTTACTTCTGGAGAATTTGAGATCGTAGAGTTAATTTGTGTGGTAAACTATCTTTTTGCCTCTTTCATTACGATGTTATCAATTTAGACTCCACACTAATTTAGTAGCGTTCGATAATATTGTACGAGTCTAAAGAAATTGGCAGATTTGATAAATTCAAAGTTGTACTCCCTCCGTCCCATAAGTTTATGGACATTTGGATATTGACACGGGAATTAAGAAACTGAATATTTTAATAATATAGTGTGTTGGAAAGGTAAAAAAGTGTATGTTTTGGCACGTCTTTTGATGATATTTAATATTATTATATTGATTGTTTGTGGTATTTTTTGCTATAAAAGGAAATGTCCAAAATGGTTTGGGACGCCCGATATAGTAAAATGTCCAAAACGGTTTGGGACGGAGGTAGTATAATTTAGGCCACTACCTCCTACTAACCGCGAGATTGGCTTTAATTTAATACAATAGGCTTGGCTTTTTTTTTCTGGACAACAACGTTTCAGGCCTCTACGTTAATTTTGTTTGGTTTCGGGCCCTATTTATATAAAGGGCAAATTTCGTTTCAGTCCCTTGTTAGAATTTTTTTTATTTTCAGGCCCTGTCAGAAAATATTTATTTTTAAGGACCTGATTTATGCAGTAACATTTCATTGTTCTGCAGTAACACTTTATTGTTCCTAAGTAACACTTCATAGTTCTGCAATAACACTTCATTGTTCCCCAGTAACACTTCATTGCTATGAAGTAACACTTGTGTAACTTTAGATCCTTATCTCTAAATTTTAAGAAAATTAGGTCCTTTAAACTAATATTTTTTCTGAAAGGGTTTGAAACCTATTTTAAAACATTTTTGGGGCATGAAACATATAAAACATAGTTTTAAGGACCTAATTTTCATAAAATGTAAAAGGACATAAACTATAATTTGACGAAAATGCCCTTGTATGTGTTATATAAAGAGGTATTATCTTTTGGTATTCATTTTAGACGATGCGGTACTAAAAAGGAGTCAAGTGGTTTAATTATCATTGAATCGTTAACCAAACTGGTACTAGAAAGGAGTAAAGTTGTATAATTACCATATGAATTGTTAACTGGTACGAGATATTAATTATTCTCATGTGGTATTTATTTCAAATGATTTGGTATCAGAAAGGCGTAAAGTGGTATAATTATCATATGGATTGTTGTACGATATATACTTATTCTCGTGTGGTATTTAATTCAAATGATTCGGTACCAGAAAAGCGTAAGTAGTATAATTACCATATGAATTGTTAATCAAGATATTACTTATTCTCATGTGGTATTTATTTCAAACGATTCGGTATATAATTACCATATAGATACCCAATCTTCATACTTCCTCTGATATTTATTTACTTACCAAACTCATCGTTCTGAATCAACCACTCGCATGACAATCGAGCTCAGCTCACCGATGGCGCCTTCATCGTCATCGTCCTCTACATCCTCTCACCTCGATCGATTCTGGTCGTCGGCTCTCCGCTCGAAGCCTATTGCTTCTGCGGCGGACGCCGACGTCCGTTCGGTTTCCCGACACGGCCTTGAACGGCGGCTAGGCCTCTTCGATTTGATTCTGATTGGGATTGGCGCTTCGATCGGAGCTGGTATTTTCGTCGTCACTGGTACTGTGGCTCGCGACGCCGGTCCAGGTCAGCATGATTTTGCAGTACTTCATTATTTCGTGTTAATGCAACTACTTCGATTTCTGCTACTACTTCATTGCGACGTGATATGCGATGTGTCCACGTAAGGTTTCGTTACTTTTTTGCGTTAGTGAGGTTTACTCCTGAAGAGTCCGATCTGAAGCGCTTTGATCTTATGCTTGACTACTATGATTTTCAAACTAAAGTCAATTTTCTCATTTTGGGAAAATTTGAAGGAGACTCGATTATCTGAGAAATCATTAGTAATTTAGTGTAAGAAAATATTGCATAGCAGCATCTATTGTTTAAAAGGAAACAGAATATGGATCGAGATTACTATTTGATTCTGCTAGAACCCAGTCAATGAACTCCTGGTGATCATCATTAGTGCGTGCATTGCAAAACAGTTGGATAACTAGTTCTGTACTGCATAGTGCATGCCCATTACCTAATCTTTTACTAATTATCATTACACTTCAATATTGAGTTTCTTTCCACAATTAAGATGTATCTATTAGGCGACAGCCTATAAGATGGTGAATATATCAACCGTTGATCGTTGAAGTAGACCATCCAAAAGCAGATCTATTGAATATGTCAGAATATCAACTATTTTGAGATTTTAGACTTCTTTGTTTTTTTCTGCCTAATATCTCACTGGTACGTTTGCTTCTCATTGCAGGAGTTACAATTAGTTTCATAGTTGCTGGAGCGTCTTGTGTACTAAATGCACTCTGTTACGCTGAATTAGCTTCTCGCTTTCCAGCAGTTGTTGGGGGAGCTTACTTGTACACATACTCCGCTTTTAATGAGCTCACCGCTTTTCTTGTTTTTGCTCAGTTGATGCTCGACTACCATATTGGTGCTGCTAGCATAGCACGTAGCCTGGCTAGCTATGTAGTGACTGTGCTGGAGCTTATTCCTTTTCTCAAGGATAACATCCCAGACTGGGTTGGCCATGGGGAAGATGTTTTTGGAGCACTATCTATTAACATATTAGCTCCCATTCTCCTTGTGCTTCTTACTTTAGTTCTGTGTTGGGGGGTGGGAGAATCTTCATTGCTGAATTCGATTATGACAGTGACCAAGGTTTGACACTTGTTTATGTATTTTTCTTCGTCAAAATCGTCTTTATGTTATGTCCTTGGTCGGGAGTTTTACATGATGCCGACAACGAAATATTTCAATGCTGCTGCTGCAGGTGATTATTGTTATATTCGTGATAATTGTTGGATCTTTTGAAGTTGATGTTTCTAATTGGAGTCCTTTTGCTCCAAAAGGGTTTAAATCAATATTGACTGGAGCAACTGTCGTTTTCTTTTCATACGTTGGATTTGATGCAGTTGCTAATTCTGCTGAAGAATCTAAGAGACCTCAGGTGTGTTGTAATCATATATGCTGAAGACCACATCGTTCTTGCTTCCTTTTGCTACGTGAAAGATTCTCAAGTTTGAATCTGCAAATCTTATTTGTTTAACTTGGTTATTTCAGAGGGACTTACCATTGGGCATAATCGGTAGCCTCTTAGCCTGTGTTGTATTATATGTTGGAGTCTGCTTGGTGATTACTGGAATGGTTCCATACCAGTACCTTGGGGAAGATGCACCTTTGGCAGAAGCCTTCACTGCTCGAGGTTTAAAATATGTGTCGGTTTTAATCAGCTTTGGTGCAGTCGCCGGACTTACAACAACCCTTTTAGTTGGCCTTTATGTTCAGGTGAAGTGAATCTCAATGATTCTGTAATTGACCTTCTTAATCTTAGAATTCTAATGGAAATATCAAAAGAAATGTAAAACTAAATCTCCTCACATAGATAAAACTGAACTGCAAATAATATATTAGATGTCATGGGGCATTTTTGTTTAATGAAATTCGCACCGCTGCCTATTCATTATTTGTATACAATCTTGGTGTCAGTAACTAGTGATTTCTTGATTACAATTTGTCAGTCTCGTTTATATCTTGGACTTGGAAGGGACGGTCTACTACCCGCTATATTTGCTAAAGTGCATCCTACACGGCATACTCCGATCCATTCGCAAATTTGGGTCGGTCTGATCGCGATCATCTTGTCTGGGCTTCTTAATGTGCGCGTGCTCTCGCACATTCTTTCAGTTGGATCCCTGGTACTTTTCTACTCTTTCCATATATAATTTTTATATACAGTAATTTCTAACTTTAGGCCCAGTGTTGATACCTTCCATCTGTACAAAGATTACCACTTTTTACTTTGAATATGCATATTCATCCGTAGTATTAGGTGCTCACTGTGAAGATGTGATAGAAACAGAAATCGGAAAATCAACGGATGACTCCGTTGTCCAAGCCCCACGGCTAAATCCAATATATTTAATTGCATAATCTTCATCCAAACCCTAACTGGGGTTTAAATACACATACTAATGGGCCATATTAATGGGCCGAATAACTCTTAATAATAATAATAATAATAATAATACTAATATAAGAATATAAACTAAAGAGTACTCTTCAGCCCACGAACAGTAGGCTTAAGCCCATCCCCGCCGTCGGTAAACCAATATCGGCCTCGGCCCATGCCTCGCTCTCTATCAAGATGGTGCTTGTTGATGATATTTTCCCACATCAAAATATATCTACTTAACTTATTAACACTCTTCCTTGTACCAATTTTTTGAAGTTGATCTTCAGATCAACATGATTTATGTGATATCATCATGCCTGCTAATTTATCTAGGGAGTTCAGCAAACTCTTGAGTTAGAAGGACTTATTTGATCTGGATTGCTTTAAACTACGACACCCATGAGTGGCGTTGTTGAAAATGTTGTCCCTCATATGAATTAATGTCTAAACAGATAAGACTACTACTCTACTTTATCTTAATTTATTTGAAGATGAAAAATCTATTTCAGACAGGGTATTCGGTTGTTTGTGCTTGCGTGGTAACACTCCGCTGGAACGACAAGACTTCAAGCCAGTCTTCAAACAGGAGGATTTCTAGCAGAGCTGAAGGCATGATTTGCCTCTTCGCAATTGCCTGTTGTGGTTTTTTAGCGGGTCTCTTTTTCCGCATCGGAGCTTCAATCATTGTTATTATTTTAGCTGCCGTTATTGCAGTTGTTTGTGTTGGGGCTCTTTATCGGAGACAAGTAAGATACTTCCCTCTTTTAATGTGAAATTCTCTCTTTTCACTTCCGCGAAAACTAGATAGCATGAGGAATATATATAAACACGCTAACGGGTTAGGAATGTTAAAGATATTTTGTATGCCCCTTTACGCACATGCAATCGAGTCCAAGCATATTCACTTTGTGCGAACATTTTACGTTGTTCATTCTTTTGCAGTTGTATTCAGATCCAGTAGGTTTTTCATGTCCCGGAGTTCCGATCATTCCATCAATCAGCATTTTCGTCAACATTTTCTTATTTGCTCAGGTAACGCTTGCTTGTCCAATTTAAAGCCCAACAGAAAATGTTTTTTCTCATTATGAAAGGATAGTGTCTGATTTTATTTTTTTTTCATAATTCATTCATCTCTTTCTTTGACTACAGCTGCATTACGAAGCATGGGTGAGATTTGTTGTGCTGATCGTCGTGACAGTCGGCATTTATGCATTTTATGGGCAGTTTCATGCCGATCCTTTGGGCTCAAACGCCTCTATTGTTTACCACGAAGCACCGGCCGAAGAACATCCCTAATTCCTTCCACCTTGTACGTTTGTCTTCCGTTATGGAATTCTGTTGTTAAAATTATAAACTTCATGGCCTTCTTCTTTACGCATTTATCTATCATTCATGGGTTGTAGTGTAGTGTATCGAGCGTCAGAATGTGTTATCTCCTATGTTAGAATCGAGGGTTCTAATATGAAATCAAATCAATCGATGGTTAATGTCTATTTATCACATTTATCATTGTTTCAGGCTCTTTATATTTTGTAATCCTTTAATAAAATAGATCTGTACATTAATTAAATAGGTCATTTTGTGACCATTAACTGCAGCGCATGACACACTCAAATACTAGTAAGTATATTAGGTCGTGCTAGTAGTAAACAGCTATCGATCCACGAGGATAACAGGACGTAAGTTCGAGTATCAATCCACGAGGACAAATCAATTATTTCTGGGACTATTCCGAACTATAATTTAGACTAATAATTTTTCAAATATTTGACGAAAGAATAAAGTAGCAAATTACTAAACGCGATGAAGTAATTAACGAAAGCTACGAGATGACCACGGCTTCCAATAGGACTAATCATCTCTGGTCCATGGAATCAACATCAAGATCCCACAAACTACGGTGATCAAGTTCCCTGACAGGATTCGAACCTCTGACCTCTCGTTTGAAAGTTAGGGACCTACTCACGATGTCAAGTCAAGTCATTGGGGCATAAGTAATTGTCTATTCGGGATAAATTTTTCATCAAACACCATTCAATAGTAGTATCAATACAATTGTTATCGACCACATACGTATCAATTATGAACTTACAGCCATGGTTCGTCGAAATTCCGCTATGTGATTGTGTTGGGATACTTCCTTAAAGAAAAAAAGAGTTAAACAATTTTCATGCTGATCTAAGCTGAATATTTGTCAAGTTTACATAATAACGTGTATGTATGTAAAAGAGAATTTCTAACTGTTGGTAGAGGTGTTCGTAAGGTTTGAAAAACCGAACCAGAACGTAACCGCTGAATTTTATATCCAGTTTACACAATAACATGTAGTAAAAGAGAATTTCTAAATGTTGGTAGATGTGTGCATAAGGTTTGAAAAACCGTAATCAAATCGTAATCGAACCGTCTGTCAAAGATTCGGTTAACCGTGGTCAATTATGAAGGTTCGGTTACAATTATTCATTTTACTAACCGTAAACCGGCGAGTTATAACCGTCTTTCATATAAGAAACAAATATATGATTTTGTTGCTCTTATTATAGTAACCGATGGTAATTTATTCACAATTTTTTATTTTTTATTTGTTTTTCCTTATATCAAGGTTAAAAGGCTTGGGCGAAATATTGAGTAATGAACTTTATCTTTAGAAGGAAACGCCTCGATGGGTGTCCATCGACTCGAAGAATGAGCGATAATCGCCGTATTTACGGTGTAATTTTTTTTTAATATTCAAATTATTTTCTATATATTTTTAAGGTGTAATCGAAGCTCTTTAATTTTTTCAATGATACAAAAGAATTTTATACAAAAAAAAAACTTTTGAACGGTAGACCTGCGGGTTCAAACCGTAATCGTAATCGTAACCGGCTCGACCGGTTACCGCAACTATGATTACCACAGTTCGGTTACGGTTTGAGGTTTACTAATCGAAATCCTACGGTTCATAGCCGTGAATCGTAGACGGTAGCCGAATGAACACATGTAATAGTTGGTGTAACTTAAGCAGTGAATTTTAATTTTACTCGAACAAAAAATAAGAATAGCTGGGTAAACTAGGAAAAATAGACGGGGTGGTTGGCCAATTACTAGCCCGTTTAGAAGCGGGCCGAAACAGGTTAGCCCGCTTGGGCTGCGGGTCGGGGCTGGTTGGCCCGTCATTAAATATATGTGATATATATTTATTATATATATAATATATATGTTTCCTAAGCTATTTAAAAATATTAATAAATAATATTTATTACTAATTGATTTATATTTGAACTTACACCGCATATTATAAATGATTTATGTTGAATATTCTGACATTTTTTATTAAAAAAAACGTTATTCAAAAGAAGAAAAAAATTTAAAAAAAAGGAAATATAGTTAGCGGGTTGGCCCGCTAGCCCGCCAACCAGCTGTGAGGCGGGACGGGCTACTAGTTTAGTAGCCCATTTAGAAGGGGGCCGAAACGGGCCAGCCCGCTTGGGTGAGGCGGGGCGGGCCAGCCGTTTGACAGCTCTACTCGTATTCGATCGAGTCCTATATAGTTTTCCCTTGTTCAATTAGATCTGAAAACGTTTATGTTAGTTCAATTGGGTCCCGAACAATTCTCTAATTTTTCTAGGTCTCTTGAGTACTTGCGACCTGTCCGCAAACTCCTCAAATTCTAAAACCCCAAATCGTGAAAAATTCTCAAAACCCCATGAAATGAACCGCCATGCTCCTCCGCCGCACAACAACTGCAAGCGCCACCGCCACCGCCACCGCCCTATTCTCATCCTTCGCCGCCGAAGTCTCCCACCACTTTTCAACCACCTCCACCAACAAACCCTTCTCGAAAATCCCAGGAAGGCACAGGTCTAAAGTCATCCAACAATCACAAAAAGCAGTCACTGATTATCTACACACCACTCGGTCTATACCTTACCTATACGCCGAGCACATTGCCTCCAACTCGCCTAACTCACTGTGGAAGGTCGTCTCCAAAGTACCCTTTTCAACTTCCGAGTACGTGCATTCACTGACGAGGTATCTAAGGTACCATCCTCTTAACGAAGTCGAGTTCTTCTTGGAAAGTATTGGGTTGAGCAGCGATGGTGACTCCGATTGTTTTCTTGGTCAAGACGTGTTTTTTCTTTCGGATTATAAGAAATTTGGCGTGGTTTGTACATTAGCTGGTATGGGATTTCCTTGGTGTAAAATGGGACTTTTGTGTAAAGCCGAAAGCTCTGTGTTCGATTCAGAGCCTTTCCAGTTGGAAAGAAAGGTAAATGAGATCAAGAATAGTTATGGGTTCGATAGTTTTAGTCTAATTGGTATTTGCTTGTCTTTCCCACAAGTCTTGTGTGGTGGCTTTGATGGTTTGTTGAGGGATTTGAAAGTATTGTTTGTGGATCATGGCTTATCGACTAGCATAGAAGGCGAAGTCGATGGCGTTCTTGAAGTCTGTGAAAAAGTTCGGGTCTTTTACGATTTGGGTTGTGAGATGGGGAAGATTGGTGAACTGATGGGAAGAAGCAAAGCTGTTTTTTTAGATTACAAGAAGGAAGATCTCATTAGAAAGATCGGATTCTTCTCCATATTGGACGTTCCAAAGCATGAAGTCGGGGAGCTGCTTCTCTCGAAACCCTTAATTTTAACTTTTGAATCAAGTCAACACGCCATTTCAGTGTCGGGATTTCTGAAACACTTTGGGCTAAATGGGAAAGACCTGAGATCACTCGAAGAGAAGTATCCTCACGTGTTTGGCAGGAATAGAATGGCTAATCTGCCTCATATCTTAAAGTCAATGGATCTTTGCGAATGGTTCTTTCATCAATTGAAGAACAAAGACGATTCTCTGTTGTGTTCATACACCATCGGCACTTGCCATGACACCTTGGACACGCACTACTCAGAGGGCGTAAAGAAGATAAGTTCAAAGAGAACACATGCTCATTCCTTCAAGAAATTAAATTTCTTGCACAGCATAGGGTTTGGTGAGAACAAATACACAATCAGATCCCTTTATCTGCTGAATGGAACCAGCGATCAACTAGAGCAGCGTTTCAATTTCCTGTTACAACTCGGAATAAGGCACTCAAACTTGTGTTCGATCGTGAGGATAGCTGCTAGGATTCTCAATCAGCATGAGAGCAGTCTCAAGAAGAAAATCGACTATCTCTGCAATGAGTTGGGATTGTCTTTAGAGTACCTCGATGTTTTCCCTTCGTATCTTTGTTATGACTTGGAGAAACGAATAATACCGAGATATGAGTTGCATCAAAGGCTCTTGGAGAGAGGATTTGTGAAGGAGAGGTTTTCCCTTGCAACTATTATAGCGACTGGTGAGAAACAATTCGTCGAACGAATTGCCCGAATTGATTCTGATGCTGCCAAGAGGTGGCAAGAAAGTTCAGACAAAACTGATGTATAGTATGTGGTGTAGAGGCTTCGGCTATTTTTCGATTATTGGCAATGATTGTCATCTTTGTAGGAGAAGAATTTTGTTTTGTGCATACGCTTCATGCAATCTGGCACTATGATGTTTGTGTTCTGAGGTAATGTAGTTGGATATTCTAACACTGATAATTATGTACTGAGACGTTTAAAGTGTTGGGAAATATGTGCTGATCGTGGTTCATGTTCTATTACAGAACTGTAATTTGATGCAATACATCAAAGATCAAATTGCTCTTTGAGGAAAAAATTAAAATAAAAATTGTAGAAAGGTTTTACTAGACCCAAAAATCAAGAAACGCTTAAAAACCCAATCCATGGATCTTGATTTATCATAATGTCAACAAAATTATGCAGTTTTTCTTTTCCACCATGCATTTGAAACCATGCCTTTCTAGTGAAGTAAAACACTGCAGCACTAGTTCAGGGATTCCATCGAAATATGAAGCAATCTCACTCAAAAGATCTGAAAAAGGTTTTAATCAACAGTCTCAGGCGGGAACGTAAGACTCGAGCATTAATTGGGCGGGAGAAGGCGAAGTGAGCTCAACAATCAAGTATATGAACTTCCATTGCTTGTCTTGTTTGTCCTTGAACATTTCTGTGAACACTTTCCCAGCTCCATGTGGTCCTCTGATGTGGAAATTAACCTTTGGCAGAAATAATGAAGCTGGTGTTTAATGAAGTTATAATAATAAAGACATCATCATATAATAATAATGGGATTAATATTATTACCATAATGTGCTCGACGCCATCTTCATCTGTCCATACTTTATTAGGAACTCGTTGACGAGCAGCTCGATTCCTACTCTCTGATCCATAACCCGTGATGGGCGACCCAATCCTCACCCTAACCTTCAGCATCATATTGTCAAGAAAAAATAATATGAGATGCAATGATTGAGTTGAGAAATCCATTCTCGCGTTAAGAAACCGAAGAGAATAAGGGAAAAGGAAAAAGAGCTTTACTTGGCTATCGTTTTGAATCCTCTCTAAAGCCTTGTTAAATATTTTGTACCTACATAGAACATTGACACAAATGAAAAACCCCATGAGCTGCAAATATCTATTTAATTCGGCATTTCAACTCACTCCTTTGGTTGGAATATAAGTTCATTAAAAACCCCATAAGCTGCAACAGCAGCAACGCCAAGACCTGCAAGTATGATTAGACTATACGAAGCACCCTCAGTGAATGTCACTGGTTTTTCAGGGATATTATATGTTGGGGCGTCAAAGGGATCTTCAATGGTCGACACTTCTTTACGGCTCTGCAAAAAAACAAAGAGAAGAAATTGTGTTTGTTTAGAATCTTGGAATAAAACTAGTTTGAAAATAACTCGGAATACTGATGCTAACTGCAAAGGGTCGTTGGCAAACACCCAAATACGCTACTAATTTACATATTGCCAGCCAATTATAACTAGTATTGCACACATCGCTCTAGGCTAAAATGAAGCTCACGTATGTGGAATTGCTGAATCATTATCCTAAGCTTATCTTGTAATCGTAAAGAAGTTCATACAGCTGATGTAGATGAGGAGGAAGTATCTATTCAATACTTCATAAGAGGGATTAAGCAGTAAACCTTAGATTCTTTGTTTGGCTCTGTACTTTTGGATGCAAAATATCGAGCAAATGAACAACTCCTCAGGCTGTATTCACCTCGAGTTGTCAGTTGAAATGATGGATGAGAAGTCAACGCTTGTTGTCTGGTCAATTGATGTCTGATTATGCTATAATAATTACCTGCTACAGCAATATCAGTTCATTTCTGATGAAGCTACAAATTGTTCTGAATACCACCATCATAATTAGCATGGTTAATGTAATATATGACAACTATACCATAAACACCTCAGCTTATTCATCGAAAAAGATAAATCGCCAACATACGCATACCAAGTTTAAACAGGATAGAGGTGAGCTAAAATCTTCAACAAAGGACGAAGAGTAAGGTAAAACTGTGCATGATTAGCTTAATTGTCTGTATAACCCAAAAACATCGATTTTTTATTTTTAAATTCGTCCAGGGGAGATTAGCTCTGCACCACTTTTCACATGCTTGAAATAAATGTGTACTCGTAATAAAGATACACGACATACTTACCCACACAAACTCGATGAGAAGCCTGAGATAAAGCAAAGAAAACTCTCATTAGGACAGAATCATGACATGAGCTCAAAAGTTAGAAAAGCAAAACAAAATTTTAAACACAGACATAACTACAATTGATACGGAAATAATTTTCATTTCTTTTGCTAAGCTGCGCAGTACATAAGTTGCATATTGTGCTGGCCGCAATGATCCACACATAAATCATGTTATGTTGTTACAGTCGCAACAAAATCATTCAAGAACTGGTCAATATGCTTAGAAAGAAATAAAAATAAAAGAAAATTAAGCACCAGCATCAGTTGGGCAAACAAAATGATGTATCATTTCCAAAATGATCAATCCCCATTGCTAAACAATAAATACGAGTGTTCTAAATTTATTAGTCGGTTTTCAGAAAATGTCTGTTGAAGTAGCGTCATTGACGTTATTTACATAGAATTATAACACTGCCATCAAAATACATGTATGTTTAAATGTCGATAACCCGCTGCAGAGAGTATGGATACCATAAACTTGCTTTCAGTTACACAAACACAAAGGGGAAATGCAACAAGTATTTCTCTTATGGTGCAAAAGTCAAGTGTGAAGCAGTGAAGGCACTTATCTGAAAGAAACAATCTTACTCTGTTTCAGATTCAGGTTATGCATCAATGTAACCATCACTTAAAATCAACAATCAACCCACATGAAATTTGAAAACATATACATCCAAGGGCACAAATAAAAAAAGAGCTCTTTACCAATTCACACTCCATTATCAATCAATCCCTTAGGTTAACATTAGATCCGATTCAAACACCATTAAATGAGAACTAAACAAACAATCAATAAGAAATTAGAAATTTGAACATACCCTTCCGCTAAACTCACTCGAGAGTGATTTCTCGGTTGCTAAGGATGAGAATCCAGTAAAACCCACATCGCATCTACGCTCAAAACCCTTCTGTGATGATCGCAAAACGTTTATGAACTTGTTCTTCATTGAAAACCCACTGTTCTTAAGGTGCTGCATCCTTCCGTTTCGTTTCCCTGTGATTCTGAATTCAATTACATTACGAAAAGAACAATGTAAAAATTAGGTGTAAAATCCAATAACCTCTCCTGAACCACAATACGTCTTCAACCCCAGTATTAAACCATACAAAATTCCTATATTTTTGTTACATAAATTTTTTTTCTGTATTTTACTATTTTATAGAAATTTAACAATTAAGCATACTCTTAAAAAAATAATACTTGTATTAAAAATTAATATCCCTTTTAAATAGAAAATAGAATCATATTAAAAAAAATTACTTTTAAGATATTATTGAAAATGGCGGATGGGATCCTCTGTCCCACTATATGTCCCAATACATGTACCAACTAATAAATCTGCTTACGTAATACTCTTACATTTTATAACTCAAATAAAAGAGAGAACTATTATAAAAGGTGAGACACTTACATTGAAAATAGAGAGAAAATTCTGTGGGTCCCAATAATGTACATGCTAGAAAAAATTTTTCTTTTTTATTTTTGATCAATTTCTCCTATATTAGGATGCTATGAAAATTTTTAATTTTTTTTAGTTTATCTTTATTATATTTATACAAATGTTGTACATCATTTTTTTTTAAATATACTCCATCAAATTGACAGAATTTGATTTAACCAAAAAACGTCACATTACCAAATGAATAGAAAATTTTAACGAAAATATAAACATAGAGCAAAATAATTAAATTGGCTGGCATGAATTAGACATCAAGTGATACGACTATAAAAATAAAGTAATTGAAAGAAAAAATAGATGTCTAAGTGTTATAGGTTCTAAAACAAAATTAAACTATATTTCAATTTGCTAGGATATGCGGAAATCCCCGATAATTTATTTGCCAGAGAAATGACGATAATAAATAAAAGAGACGAAAAATAAGTTTGGACAGTGACACGAGATTTACGTGGTTCGGTCAGAATGACCTACGTCCACGGGCCGGAAGGTAGAACTTCTTTATTATGTGGAGTAATTACAGACATGTACACTGACGTGATACAAAAGCAGCTACACAACTAAGAGTAAGCTACAAAGAAATATAGGAGAAGAGGTGACCGCGGAATAAACCCTTGCTGAAGATGTTGTGGTGGTTTTCTGTGGCCTGTGGCAATTTCCTCTTCGTCGAATGATATCTATTTATAGATGGGGCATCGTACTGAATTTCCATATGAACTGAAAAGGAAATAAAGCAGCCATCCCTTTTGAATAATTATATCGGCGCAGCTTCTTTGCATTCTTCTTTGACCAAAATGTTTGGTGCCTGACAAATGAATAGTAAATGCCATTTGCCTTTTTCTTTATCCCACATGAAGCATCAAGATCACCTAACAAATCTCCACCTTGAGCTTGATTCCGAAAAATTACTCCACCTTAATTTAGAAATACTTTTAATTTCCATCCCCTCTGACCTTAGCTCCGACGGGCTAGTTCACCAACTTTAAAACACCAAGCAAGTCCAAGCAATGCTTGAACTTGAAAATTGGAAGAGCCTTCATAAACAAATCAGCAGGATTATCCTTTGTGTTGATCTTCTTGATAAACACCTTCTTATCTGCAATGATATCAGGACGTGTACATACCATTGCATCCAAAATATTGCCGACGGCACTAGAGTAAGGAACTCGTGCCATGTACGCTTCTTCCTTATCTGATGATTGTGACTGAGCAGCGCTTTGCCTAAAATGGCTAGTAAGAGGAGTGCTGACTGGTTTGGCATCGTTCATGCCAAATCTCTCCAAAACCTTTCTGAGGTAACTTTCCTGGGTCAGGTGTAGCTTACCATCTCCTCTATCACGTCTAATCTCCATACCAAGAATCTTCTTAGCTGCTCCTAAATCTTTCATCTCAAATTCACCGTTCAATAAGGCATTCAACTGGTGACCCAACATAAAGAATCAAACCGTTTATACCACTATCTTGGAGACTGCTTTAATCCATATAAGGATTTCTTCAGTAACAAACTTGGTCTTCTTTTCCTTCAACTATGAAGCCTTCAGGTTGCTTCATATAAATCTGTTCATCTTAATCGCCATGTAAGAACGCCGTCTTGACGTCAAGCTGTTCTAACTCCAAATCATACATGGCAACGAATGCAAGTAATACACGAATAGAGCTATGTCTAACGACATGTGAGAATACATCATTAAAATCAACACCTTGTACCTGACTATAGCCTTTCGCAACTAATCATGCCTTATACGTTGCATCATCAGAACCAGATAAACCTTATTTCTTCTTGAAGACCCACTTACATCCGACTATTTTCTTTTTCTTCGGCGGCGGCACAAGAATCCATGTACCATTTTTGTGCAGAGACTCCATTTCTTCATTCATCGCTACCAGTCACTTATCAGAATTTATATCGCTTATTGCCTCTGAATAGGTAGAAGGCTTGCCGCCTCCACCTTTTTCTTGCGCCACTGTAAAGCGTACGAAACTAAATTCACGTACCGCTGTGGTAGTCGAATCTCCCTTCTCTCCCTATCTATGGCTATAGAATATTCCTGCTCGGTGCTCTCATCTTCAACAGGATCAGAATCAGGTTCTGGCTCAGGCTCATCTTGATCTGTTGAACTCGTAGCAGGGTCATCAGAAATATCTTTGTTGATCTCAAGCTCCACCTCGCTGTGTACACTATCCTTCTTTTCTTGATTAGTGGGATTAATAGACTCTTTTGAAGGATGTAACATAGAAGACTCATCAAATGTAACATCTCTGCTAATTATAAATTCGGGTGACTTGGGATCAGGATTATATAATCTATATCCTTTCACCCCTGAAGCGTAACCGAGAAAAATACATTTCTTAGCTCTAGGCTCTAACTTTCCCTCGTTTACGTGCATAAAAGCTGGGCACCCAAATATTCTTAAGTTTGAGTAATCAGCAGGAGTACCTGACCATACTTCCTCAGGAGTCTTGAAATTTATCGGTGAACACGGTGAGCGGTTGACAATATAACATGCTGCGACAATAGCTTCAGCCCAAAAATCATTTGTCAATCCAGCATTGAAAATCATACATCGAGCTCTCTCTAAAAGCGTTCGGTTCATGCGCTCAGCAACACCATTTTGTTGAGGCGTCATTCTAACAGTGTGATGTCGAGCAATACCTTCATTCTTGCAAAATTCGTTGAACTCGCTTCCACAAAATTCTAAGTCATTATCTGTCCACAACCGCTTGATCTGTTTTCCTGTCTGCTTTTCAATCAAAGATTTCCATTGTTTAAACGTTAGGAAAACATCACTCTTCTGTTTAAGAAAATAGACTCAGACTTTCCTTGAAAAATCATCAATGAAAGTCAACATGTATCTTGCACCATGGACGGAACACGAGAAGGACCCCATACATCAGAATGAATATAGTCCAAAGTACCTTTCGTCCTGTGGATAGCTGGCGAATTGAAGCTGACTCGTTGTTGCTTCCAAAAAATACAGTGTTCGCAAAAGTCCATCTTACCAGTACTTTGACCACAAAGTAGGCCCCGCTTGCTTAATATCGTCAAGCCGTCTTCACCCATGTGTCCACCATAATCTCGTGGTATCAACCTACGGGGATGTCGAAACTGCAGCTGAACCTGTAACAGTAGTTCCCTGCAAAATATATAAATTTCCAGACCTGCAAGCTTTCATCACGACAAGGGCACCTCTGGCAATTTTCAAAACTCCACCTTCACCTGAGAACCTGCACCCTTGAGATTCAAGTGTGCCTAAAGAGATAAGATTTCTCTTCATATCTGGAACGTGTCTGACTTCTGTGAGCATACGGATGATTCCGTCGAACATCTTGATCCTAACTGCGCCTTTACCAATAACTTTACACGGAGCATCATTTCCCATTAAAACATATCCACCATCGAATTTTTCATATGTGGAAAAACAATCTCGACTCCGACTTATGTGGGAAGAGCAACCCAAATCTAAGATCCACTCATTATCAGACCTAACAATATTTGCAGTTGCTACAAAAATAGTTTCATCGCTCTCATCAGCAGCTAAACTAGCTTCGGCGGGTTTATTATATTGCTGATTATTTTTCTCACTTGATTAAACTAAAATTTGACTCGAAAAATATACAAACTATATAAATCATTTATACTATAATTTAATATAATATAATATTGTTAATTAATGGCGGGCCTGAAAAATTACATCCCGTGAGCCATGGGCCCAATTGACAGGTCTATATATCAATACAATTAAGGGTTGGATCATCCACTCTGTACAATGTTATCGCACAATTTGTTACAAGGTCGGAGCCTTTGTTAGGCGAACAAAAGGAAAGCGGTCGATTCCACATATCATGAAACATCAAATCAAAGTAAAAGTGAAAAGACTTAACAACTTTCCTGTTTCACCGTTGTGTTTGTAGATAGCACCTACCTAACAATTAACATCCTTTTGATGTCTGTCATATTTTGACTATGCTAGATAAGTAAATAGGTTTGTTAAACTGTGTACTTGAACGCTCTCCGACTATGATAGTCTGTTGGGATCGTGGACCGGGTGTTAGAGGGTGGTGAATAACACCGGTCACCATTTTTTCGCTCTTTAGTGAGTTTCACGTCCGGTTAGAGAGTGAAACCGATTTCCAATCTCCAATCAAAGCCAAGTGTGGAATACCATAGTCTTTGATTGTGAACTATATGTAGCGGTTTGTGTATATAAGTGAATTGGAACGATTTGGAGTGTGAAGGTGGTAGAGGCATTTGTCGAACACCTTGAATGTTGGTATTTGAGAGTGTGTGTGTTGTCGGTTTGTAGGAGTAGAGATACGAGAATTTATTTATGGAAATTCGGAGTCTAAATACACCTACGTTTCCCCTTCTTCCCCTCAAGGAAGGCACTTACTAGAAGATTCGGTCACATGTACACTCAAGTACAACCCTCCATAGCTATACACCCGCTAACTAAACTCGTAGACCACTCTAAACGGCTTTTTACCGTCCGTCTCTTTCAAGAGCTTTTACATTCCCTTGAGAACTTACGACATCCCGCAAGGTCAACCGTAAATGGTTGTAGGTCGCAACCTCACAACCCGCTTGATCTTTTACGTCTCTATGCTAAGATGGCACCGTTCTTTCTTGTCTCGTGCGAATGGTACATACACTTGTTTATACTCTGTGTTAAGACTTCTCACTCAACTAAACTATGTGGAGATCTCATATCTATTGTGTGAGGGAGGTGTGTGGTTTGAACTTTGTAGCTCTCTTTATCTTTTGTAACCCACACATAAAGAGGAAGAACTCTTCTTGATTATCTTCTTTGCTCTTGTTTTTTTCTCTTGGATCTCTCTTGAATGTATTCTTGTTGGCTCTAGGATCCTTGAAGTATTTCTGCAGCTCTTGGTCTTTATTTATTGCATCCTCACTTTGATATAGTCGTTAGACTCATTAATATAGCCGTTGGGAGTCTTCGTCTTGACTTGGTCAGTACTGTCAGCTTCAGCTGCTTGTACCTGCTGTTGCAATATGCTTGTACACCAGTCAATAGTAACCAGTCCAGTCTAGTCTTTGATCGGACCAGTCCCGTCACGACCGAGATCAGGTTGACCGCCAGTTGACCGACAGTTGACCAGTCCGGTTTTCCGCCATGAGCTCATATTTAATGTCCGTTTTTCGAACCGAACTCATCTACACACTTAGCTAAATATGTTAGTAACGCAAAATAAGTTTTGTGTCCATCGATACAAGATTACTAGATATTATAATCCAAAATAATCCAACGATCAATGTTACTAAATTTCTTAGTTTGATGTGAATATTGAAGCTACTGCCAACTGAGTCTCCATGTACAGAAGGTTGCTTAGAATCGGCCCCACAATGTGCCGCCATCTACATCTACACGGTAAATATACATTTTATATGTATTTACTGTTTCCCAAGTGCAAACCCCCCTTACACTAATCAATCTACCCACCTGCGGCTGTGACGCGTGGCAAAGTACTCTTGCCTCGTCAGCTACTGTCCAAATCTTCGATTTCCCAAACCCACTTAACCGCCTGCTGGTTTGTACTCAATATCAATTCTATCCCTTATGTGAAAAATATTATTTAAATATAATCTGTGGTCATATCTTTTTGTTGAAGCAAACGATGGACGCGTGTGCATATATACTCCCCTATCTTGGGCTGCGCTATCCCTTGGATTGAAGTAAGTATTCGAGTTACCGTATTTGTATTAACTGATAAATCTAATAAGTTTCCAAGTTTTACGCGTAGAATTAGTTTCCTAATTGTCAATTTTTCATTTCGTGTAAGTGAATCTTGAAAGAAATTGCAATTGTTGCAATTTTTACATAGTTGATTATTCTTCGGTTCCGGGTTTTTTTTCTCTCCTAATTATAGTTATGAGACCTTGTTTAAGCGGGTATCAAACAGCTTTGCACTTGACAACGTTTTAGACCAAATCTTTTGCTTTGTCACTTTCGTTCTATTTAATATTTCAATAATAACACGGGCAGGGTTAAATTCCCAACAAATGCTTACGTAAACGATGACATATATGCTATGACCTTCTCTGCTCTGCATATGGTGGATGACAAGATATTTATGTTCACATGCATGACCGAAGATTGACTACAAATGAAAAAGCAACGAACGAACGCCATTCAAATAAAGCAAAAACATGCCGATGAATAATCAAAGAGTGCCGAGTTGGAATCCGAAAGAGAAATGTCGCGAAAAATCTGGAGATATAATAAAGTCTTTCGATGATACTTATAATTATTCATCATCAGCTTCCAACAATAAGCAGTTGGCCGCTCAAGATCACCACCAACAACTATCACGGTACTTGTTATTTCTCTCGTAATCCCTACTATTATAACATCATCTGTTCTCACAACAAATCACACGATGAGGTATTATTACATAATGAATTACTATACACAAAGGTCATTTCTTTTCTTTTTCTTTTCATATATATAATCAAGGCTGGAGAAGTATGATGATGAGGTATCGGAATTAAAGTGGATAAATGGGCAGCCATTGATGGAAGGCCTATTAAGGCATAATGACAGTGGCACGCTACAGTCCGTAGTTGACCAAGCCACAAAGTCCGACCCCAAAGTCAACGTTGACTTTTTCCCTCCTTTGGAAACTGCTTATTATTCGCCCAGCTCTAATAATTCTCCCACCGTGACGACGACTCTGATGAGCAGCAGGGGCGATACGCTGCTGGGCTATAAATATAATAATAGCAATAATAATAATATCATATCGAAGCAGAAGGAAACTTTTTGTGACGAGGGTACGATTTCGACGATGAATAATAATAAGAGCTTCTGCTGCAGCGTGTCTCAGGCATGTATCATATAAGTCATATTTCTTGAATTATTATACGAAAATTTGCACAAAAAAAAAAAAAAAAAGAACGTGTTTACATATTATTGTTAAATTAGTCTTATTTTTTTTTATTATGTTTATACTGAGTAATCTCATGTTTGGGTTTTATAATGATATGATTGTAGACGGAAACAAACGACGTGGATTATTATCAGAGAAAGAGAGGAATAATAACTGAGACGACGACGACGTCATCATCGAAGAAGAGCAAGGCGGTGGCTGCATCAGCAGCAGCTCATAGCGAGTCTGAAAGAGTGAGCCGCGATTTCTTTAATATTTTCCATGATGAAATATATGATTCTGTTGTAACAACCATAAATAATAGTTTGATGCTACCTACTACTATACAATAAATGTTCTACTAAATCTTATGTATGTTATATGCTTAACTTATTTGAAGTGTTCGTTAATATCCTCGCTCAGAAAAGAAGAGACAAGATTAATCAGAAGATAAGCACGTTGCAGAAAATGATCCCCAATTCCACCAAGGTAAGTATGCAAGTAAATATATGGCATCATATCTTTCATGTGTTTATTCCGTAAAACTATATATATGGATCAAATGATTACTTCCGACAATAGATCATCTAATCATCTTGATAACATATGTAATATCACTTCAGTAATAGCACAGATGTACGTATCTATATATATTATGATTAGCTTTAACGTGCATATGATCGTCCTATTTTGCTTACACATGCATGCAATGTTTTTTTTAATCTGTATATAATAATACCATATCGTAATATATGAATCAGTTCTTATTTATCCAGACTGACAAAGCTTCGATATTAGACGAAGTGATCGAACACATGGGACAATTACAAGCACAAGTTGATGCGATGAGAAGCAAATTAATATCGAACAACATATTGTCATTACAAGTAGCCATTGAGCATCAACGACATCTAATGGCCATGAACATTATGGCACCTCATCAGCTTCACAATATGCCTTCTGCCCATCATCTTTTATCGTCTGCACTTGCTGCGAGTCTACAGTTACAGGTATATATTTCTCAATTCTTTTGGTACACATATAATAAGTATTCATTTATATGTGAAATCAATAATAATATGTATCTATATGTACGTGTGTGCGCACACTCGATCCATATGCTATGATATAATGTATCAGCTTAAGTGTTAGTTGTTATATGATTCATTAGATGACCTAAAATTTAATTTTAATTGTACGTATATAAAAAAAAACTTGATTTGGTAAAATTAATATTCTAATCAACTAAAACGGTATAAAATAATTTACGCATGTCATACCAATTAATTGGAAGACCATTACTATATGTCTATCACTTTTAATGTACTAGATAGATCAATACATAGACACGTACGTATATTGGTATGCCTATATTGTAACGGCAAAAAGAGTTATGTACTCTTAGTCTTAATCACTCAACTATACATGGTGATGATTAGTTAATTTCTTTTGTTTTGTTTTTTTTTTAATTGTGCAGCATCAAAGGGCGACTGATCTATGCAACATGCCCACATCTTATCAACAGCCTCCTTTCCAAGATGGGTCGACGCCAACATATAATTAAATTGAACCATCACAATATGAAATTACGAATTTACTAAACTTGAGATGTGTTGTATGGGGTAGATTTTGTTGGTAGAAAGTTCGAATACAAACCTATCATCGATGCTAGCGTTTGACATTATATCCAATACAAGGTGTATCCCCAAGTAGAAAATACTTGCGCAAGTTTTGAGACTAACAACTTATATTCTGATACTTAAGAGGATTCTTAATGTCTACCTATGAACCATTTCCCATAATTCCCTTTGTTACTTCTAACCAGTCGCAACAGAATCTTTTAACAAATTGCATCGAACAATAATCTTGCGAAAATCATCAGAGGTTATCTGCAAAACAACGTGTACGCGAGTAAGCACCAAAGTTCCCAGTAAAAGAAATATGAAATATAATCACAAAGAACAACCTTTCCATCTCCATCGCTATCGAAATAATAGATCATATCAGCCATTTCCTTCTCTGACCATGTAAAATCGTGGGCTTTGGCCATTCTTTCTATATCCCTGAGGTTCAAGCTCCCTTTCCCAGTTTCTGTCAAAATATATATTAACTACAAATGAAGCACTAACCGCCGTAGAGGCTAAACTAAACAAAGGCATGTCGTGAGGAAGATACTATATGATTACCATCAAATTGAAAGAAGTGGATAAGCACTTCGTCTTCTGACATTTGCACTCGATTGGTAATCTGTTAACGCGTGTAAAAGAAAATGAGAAAGTTTACATCTTTTGTTTATTAGAAGAATCTAAAATTATCCAGCAACAATGTCATACCGATTTCTTTCCTTTCCTCTTAGCTGAATCGACACTGAGAGTTTCCCTTCTTTTACCAGTTTTTGATTCCTTAACACTAGCGGGAGTTTTGGATTTCACATCTTTCGCATTACGAAAATCACTAGTTCGAGACGGAGAGCCGCTATTTACATCCAAAGTTCCTGCACAATCTTGCAGTGATAGAGCAATCGCCTGCAAATATTGTTAATCATTCGGAGCTATCAGCACTAAATGGGCGCATTTCCACGGATACATTACCACAAAAACAATTTGAAAAATCAATGAAATAGAATTTGTGACATCACCTGCTTTAGGGCATCATCATCTACAAAATCTGACTCCATTGAAGGCTTTTGGACACAGCCAAGCTTATTAGGAGTTGAGCTGCCTCTCTTAGCCTGGAGCGAAGAGTTCAAGGGATATATCACTTATACCAAATAACTTGGAGACGTAACAAAAGAATATTATGGCAAAAAAACTAAATGCACAAAATAATTTGATCTTTTAGTTCATGAGAAGTTTTCAAATTCACATGGATACCGCATCGAAGGTGAACACCAGAAAATGTAGCTTCTTAAATGATATCCTGAACAAATTGAAATCTTCATTTCTTAGTTGGCAGCCATATGTTGCAAAAGATTTGTATCATCCATATTCACTTGAGAGAAAAAAGAGTAAAATTTAATAACGAGATCAGAGAGTAAGATTATTTTCAATAGAAAAACATTGACATCGCTATAACATAAAAACAGATAGCTTGCAGATTACATAGCACATAAAATCCAAACTGCACATTTTCCTTTACGGATAACTTCTCCAGAATGAACAAGTGCGAAGGACCAAATGAACAAAACGCAAGAAGAAGCAAACCATATTCAAGGAAATGGTCTCCAACAGCTTTAAAAATGTGACAGTAAAAGGGATTACTTTTTTCACCGAAACAGAAAAATCCTCGTCGGTGTCATCTGCGCCTCCATCTTCTTTGTTCGGATCATAGTCATCATCTTCGTCAACCATTTTTTTCTTGCCCTTCTTATCACTCAATGTTTTCTGTGAGTTTTTAAAAGAACCACCCATCAAAGAGCTCGCGATTTTATGCAGTCCTAGTGATTCCATCCTCTTTCTGTTCTCTTCGATTCTCTCAAGCCTCTGTTTTTCGTAGGCTGATAACTTCTCTGGGTTCCTTGAGCAGTCATTATTGCTTGCAGTTTTCTTCTCTTTTACTTCTTCAGATGAGACGAAGCGTTCTATAGAATCCGTGTCTGAGTCGGAATCAAGCATTTTCGTGAGATTGCTGCAGGTGATCTAATCTGAGGGATTTTGGGATTAGGGCATCGATCAAAAGAGCGGGAGTTTTTGCAAGGGTTTAGGAGCAATTTTGACTACTCACTCATATTCGCCTATCCTTTTATTTGATTTAAGGGGAATTTTCGGATCAGGCCCTAGTAAAGTAAGTTTATAAAGCATTCAGGCCATGTCAGAGATACTATTAGTTTTAAGGACCAACTATTCGTAAATGGCAGAGTTTAGGACTAAAAGTAGGAATTGACGAAAATACCCTTTCTAATATACTGTAATACTAGTTATTTTCTGGCGACTTTCTGTTATCATGTTAGATTACATTGTTATTAGCGTCTAGTGAACTGTTATTTTCTATCCCGTATCTGTTACTACGATACAGAAAATTGTTACCAATAGAGAATATTTATTTTATGAATGCCGTTTTTACAGTGAATCAAGCTCCGAAATTTCGAATGTCTATTAACTAACCAATTTCGGCGTGTAAGATAGGCTGTATTGTGGTATTGACGAAGCAAGATGGAAGATTTGTAATAATTTTTATCTTTCAATTTAGGGTTCTAATATGCGAAAATAAGATGAAATCAAAGAAATTTTTGGCACCGATTACATCTTGTACGTACAAATTCGAAGTACCCATGGTATGGGCACCTCGGTGCGGCTCATTATTTGCTCTTTCGTTCGACCTTCATCTTTCAATTTCGCGAAAATACGAACGACCCCAATAATTGCGTATATTTTTATTGTGTCCAAATTGTTACTCGAAGTGCCAAATCTGTTACCTTTTACGCCAAAATCGTTACTACATCTGTCAATACCGTTATTAAACTAAACTTAATTGTTACCATGTGTGGTGTTCTAATTTGCGAAAATAAGATGAAATCAAAGCCGCTTTTGGTAACGATTACATCTAATATGTATAAATTCGAAGTACCCATAGATTGGGAAGCTCGGAGCAGCACATTATTTGGTCGTTCGTCCGACGTTCATCTTTTAATTTCGCAAAAATACGATCGACCCCAATAATTTGGGTATTTTTTTTACTGTCATCAAAGCTGTTACTCAGTCTACGAAACTCGTTACTATGTCTGCCAAACCCGTTATTTAACTGTAATTAATTGTTATCATGTTTAGGGTTCTAATTTGCGAAAATATAATGAAATCAAAACCGTTTTTTGCAACGATTACATCTAATATGTATATAGTCGAAGTACCCATAGTATGGGCAGCTCGTTGCGGCATGTTTTTTGCTTTTTCGTCCCGCGTTCATCTTTTAATTTCGCGAAAATACGATCGACCCTATAAAATTGGGTGTATTTTTTTTCGTTTTGGCCGATTTGTAAAGATCTGTTACTAATATATGCATTTCTGTAACTATGTTGCCTAAATTTGTTACTAAATTGTCGGTGAAATTTCGAGCGGGAAACAAGAATGAGATGAATTTTGGGCGGGAGTCTAAATTTTATCAAGCATAGATTATCTGTCACCCAATATGTGTAAAACTGTTACTAGTTATATGTTTATATGTTACCAGAACTATTATAGTTTGTGAATTAGGGTTTGTGATTAAAATCATAACCTAAACTAATATATTTTTATCTAAAACTTCTTAAATTGATGTATTTTAGTGAATGTAGCGTATTTACAATATAAAATTTGAAAATCATAAAGTAAACTAATCACATATTAAATTGTTATTTTGACTATATATTCTGTTACTCGTGTTGTGTTTCCTTGTTACCTACATATCAATTTCTGTTATCTTCTCCTCTTCAAATTGTTGCTGATCACTGATAAATTGTTACTGCATGAAATCAGTAAACAACATAGGGTTTGTGATTTAGATTAATTGAAGATGTCATTAACTTTGTTGAATCACTTATGTTAGGTCGACCATTTGGATTGTAATAAACAACTAATAGTTCAGATCCACAACGTTTTGTGTAAGTAGAATCAATTTGGTAGAATCATGATCATCCACTCAAGAAGAGTTCTACTTGTTTTCATACTATATACTACAATTTCTTCAATTTCAACACAATCTCCACGAAAATCACAATCTAAACCAATATATTTTCATCTAAAACTTGGTAAATTCATATATTTCGATGAATGTAGCGTGTTTGTAATATAAAATATGAAAATAATAAAGTAAACTATTCACATATTAAATTGTTATTTCGAGTAGGTAATCTGTTACTCGTGTTGTGTAACATTGTTACCCAACTGTCAATTTCTGTTACTTTATCCTAACAAATTGTTAAGGAACACAGTTAAACTGTTACTGCAGGAAATCAGTAAACAACATAGGTTTTATGTTTATGATTAATTGAAGATGTCATTAACTTTGCTGAATCACTTAAGTTAGGTCGACCATTTGGATTGTAATAAACAACTAATAGTTCAGATCCACAACGTTTTGTGGATGTAGAATCAATTTGGTAGAATCATGATCATCCTCTCAAGAAGAGTTCTACTTGTTTTCATATTATATACTACAACTTCTTCAATTCCAACACAATCTCCATGAAAATCACAATCTAAACCAATATATTTTCATCTAAAACTTGGTCAATTCATATATTTTGGTGAATGTAGCGTGTTTGTAATATAAAATATGAAAATAGTAAAGTAAACTAATCACATATTAAATTGTTACCCAATATGCATGAACTGTTACCCAGAATGCATAAAGCGTTACCCGGAATGAATAAAGTGTTACCCAGGGTGCATAAATTGTTACCCAGAATGCATAAATTGTTACTTAGCGAGCGTTTTATTAGCAAAAGCTTCAATCATGGGACGCGTCAAATTTCTTCGTGATTAACATCAATATTTTCATTGAATATTAAGACCCACGACCAATTTCACCTTATTCGGTCACTAAAGTCCAGATTTTTCCTTGTTTCAACGAGATTTTCGGATTACTTTTAATACATTATTCCATTATAAACTTCAAAAAATTCCATTGATTAGTGACACCAATGGGAAATTATCATCAATTTAACCTTATTTGGTCATTAACGTCGAGATTGAGCCGGCTTTTAGATCGTAACTTTTGGTCTTCGTTGAACGTGGTTTGTGCATTCATCGGTTGGAAGAGACGAATGCATAGTGTTACCCAGAATGCGTTAATTGTTACCGAATATGCATTGTTACCCAGAATGCATAAAGCGTTAGCAAGAATGAATAAATTGTTATCCAGGGTGCATAAATTGTTACCTAGAATGCATAAATTGTTACTTAGCGAGCGTTTTATTAGCAAAAGCTTCAATCATGGGCCGCGTCAAATTTCTTCGCGATTAACATCAATATTTTCATTGAATATTAAGACCCACGACCAATTTCACCTTATTCGGTCACTAAAGTCCAGATTTTTCCTTGTTTCAGCGAGATTTTCGGATTATTTTTAATACATTATTCCATTATAAACTTCAAAAAATTTCATTGATTAGTGACACCCATGGGAAATTATCATCGATTTAACCTTATTCGGTCATTAACGTCGAGATTGAGCCGGCTTTTAGATCGTAACTTTTGGTCTTCGTTGAACGTGGTTTGTGCATTCATCGGTTGGAAGAGACGAATGCATAGTGTTACCCAGAATGCGTTAATTGTTACCGAATATGCATTAACTGTTACCCAAAATGCATAAAGCGTTACCCAGAATTAATAAATTGTTACCCAGGATGCATAAATTGTTACCCAGAATGCATAAATTGTTACTTCACGAAATCTTCAATATACGTTGCATAAATAATTTTGATTCAAAATTCTTCACCACTTCTTTCGTAAACTCAATAATTCTCGTTCATTAGTAAAACCCATTATCAAATTCATTCAATTTCGTCTTAATCGGCCATTAAAATCGATATTAAGTCCATTTATATTCTCGTTTTTTCGAAGTGGAATTTCAACATTATTTCTTCTTACACTCTAAATTATTCGTTATTATAACTACCCATGGGGAACGAAGTCGATCCCATCTTTTTTGCACCTTAAAACGACATTTCAGTCCGTTCTACGTCCTCACACCAACCCAAAATCGAAAGATGAAGATGATGGCAAATGGCTGTAATTTTGCCAACTACAAAGGACAGATTTGTCATTTCCTGTTTCATGGGTCCTTGAAACTATTATTTTCGGTACTTAGGTCCTTCAGCCTAATTTCGATACTTATGGGGCCTGAAACCTTTTCAAAATTGGGTATTGGGGACTGAACCCAAATTAACCCTTGATTTAATTGATTTTGTACAAACATGACCGTATTTGAATTATTAAATTGTATTCTGATAGTATATTGTCTAAAAATCAAACTAATGAAGATGTAAAAATATATAAATGGGAGAAAATATATGAATCTTGAACGTAACAAGTAAAAGCATATTATAATATAAATACAAACGTATGTCACAAATATGTTTTTGGATGGAAATAATATTTGTGGATTGTTAAGCAAAATAACTGTTGAAGTGACATTTGGATGGAAATAATATGTTTTTCGATCCCTCGACAACTGAAAAACCCTTACTCTCTCTTCTGAAACCCTCCCTTTTCCATCTAGCCGCCGCCTGCATCTTTACGCCAACTCCCTCCTCCTCCACCTCTAATCTAATGGAGGTGAGAGGTGGGGAGCTTTCATTCCTTGTTTTTTCTTCCTTTTTCTTTCTTTTTAATTAAAAAAAATTCGTAGCTCCGCCTCCACCTAGGCTTGTCAACGGGGCGGGGCGGGGGCGGGGATTAGATCCCCATCCCCGTCCCCGCGTCGACGGGGAATCCCCGTCCCGCCCCCGCGGGGATTCCCCGTCCCCGCGACTTTTTTAAAAAAAATTATATTTATAATATATATAAATTGTAAATATTATTTAACTTATATTTTAATTAGTATTTTTATTATAATAATACAGTTTGGGTAAAAAAGTATTACTTAAATTTTATTTTGTATTATAATAATATAAAATTTGTATAAAAAAATATTATTTAATATTTATTTTAGGCTTAATTATTTATTTAGATATTATATTGGCGACGGGGCGGGGACTATAATCCCCGTCCCCGACCCGTCCCTGTCAACGGGGATAGATTATTCCCCATCCCCGCCCCGTTCGGGGCGGATCCCCGCGGGGACGGGGAATCCCCGCCCCATTGACAAGCCTACCTCCACCTCCGCTCGCCGCCTCCACCACAATCTCCCATAGCCGCCTCCAACGCCTACGTCTTTTCCACTGCAGTCTCCTCTAGCTGCCTCGCCGCCTCGCTTGCTCCCTCCCCACCCCGTCCGCCGCCTCTCTCGTTTCTCTCGACCCGCGGGTCGGGAGCCCCTAGTCCGATGAAGATAAAAACCCAGAAGTCGAAGACCAAGTGAAAGTGAAGAGTATCGTAATTTAGCTTAGTAGCTTTTTCTGTTATATGTTCTTTAGTTATTGGTCGTAGATAATGAGTTTTTTTCGTCGCTTTTTTTTTGTCCCTTGTGGACCTTTTGTTCTCCCCATGTGAGGGTGTTGTTCCCCATTCTGGGGTTGTGTTGTGCTCATTTGTGAGTCTTTTATTTTCCCGGTTGACGCTGTACCAGTGAAACCCTTTGAGCAAAGGAAAACAAATTAAAACTAAAAAGGAAAATAAGAACTAGGATTTGATCCCAGCCTGGTTAGTAGGAGGAATTATGATGTAAGGCTAACTAGCACTAAGCAAAGAGACAATTCACAACAAAATAGCTAAATTTATATCTCATTTTTGTTTTAATGTTCAGACCTTGTTGGCCGGCCGGGGGGTCAACGGACCCTATTGGAATTACCAGAGAAGGATGACAAAAGGATATCAAGATCATGTGTAAACACAGCCACTGAACTGAACTGATCTCAAGACAGAGTTGAAGTCGAGCTGCTCTTTTAATTGTTTATGGGTTTATTTATCATTTTAAGTATTAAGGGCATTTTAGTCTTTTACTTATCAGTAAGTTTACAAATAGGCGCCAACACTGTAATTTTATTCATTCTGTTGTATTCAGTTTTATAATTTCAATTTTTCCTTCGAGATTCCGTTTTCTCTCTGCGATCGAAACTTTTCATCTCAAAATCTCTCGCACTGCAATATGGTATCAGAGCAGGTTCGATCTGCGTGTTATCGCGCATATTTCACTCACCGTCACCCGATTTCATATGTCCACGTGTTAGGCTTTGAATCGTGCCACACGTGAGGGGGCGTGTTGAGAATTCTGTCCCACATCGGGAACTTATCTTCATCTGGCTCGGTATATAAATCAAAGAGGCCTCTCCACCTAACACCAATTGGTTTTAGGTTGGAACACTCAATTCCAATAGACCCCCCCGAGCCCTTACGTGGGTCCACCCCGGTATAATATGTTCATGTGATTGTTTGAGTGTGAGTGTGCGCGAACATTTAACAGTAAACTATATGAATGCAGTAGTATTTTTCTACTATTAGGTGAGTAATCACATTGGTATGCGTTTTTTTTTTGTTGTTTCTATTTCCCCCCTTTATTTTAGATGATAGATAAAACGCCAAGTGCATTTGATGAGTAACCTTCATATATGTTTGCAGTGTATATTTGGGGTGTTCTCCATTTGTTTATATAATATATAATATGTTTCTTTAATTACATGACTAATAACAAGTGGGGTGTTAAAAGAACGGCTATTGTTTCTACCAGAGAAAACAATATGTGTGGCGTAGGGTTCTACATTGACGTTTCAGCATAGTTATTTATCTGAAATCGTATCACACATCATCTTATACACATAATTTTTTCGATACTAATATGTCGCTCTCCCCACTTGATTTCCTGATAAACTTTAAACTACACATCTAATTGAAATATGATATCTACTCGTTTTGTTGTGATTCCTAAAGCTGAGTTAGCTTCACTAAAAGACTACGATAATATTGGATTACAATAAAATTCGGTTTTGGTTTGTAATAAATTCTTGACTAATAGAAATCTTTTCCAAGCTTTTAGCAGTTCATTCATTACCTATCTATGAGTGTGAGTAATATAATAATATAAGAGGAAATGATTGTCGTGTCGGGCAAAGTAGTTATGTTAACTAAACATAACTTTGAGAATTGAAATATGATAATGATGTTGCAAAAGAATGTGAGATTTCAATTTAAAGTTCACCAATAGATTTATCCTCTTTGACCAATCTGTTAAGAAATAAACACTGATGTGATCATGTGACCTCCAATGGAGGTGTACCTCGTGGAAATAATGGAGTGCCTATAAACTTTTCTATGTCCTATAGTTTGTACCAGGAAGAACCGAATGGTAGTAAATTGATATGTTTTAAGGCGGCTTATAAATGAGAGTGAAAACCAATATATCGAAGCATTATATGCCTTTCGTCTTAGTCTTTTGCTTGATCTTCATTAATTTGTACGCCATTTTGAAACGATATATTTTACATACACATTTGATGATTTTCTTACTTTAAACAACACATTGCTACAAATAATATTTTAATAGAAAAAATATGGGCATCATAGCCGGCTCGAGAGTTCTAGTGTGTGTATATATATATATATATATAGAGAGAGAGAGAGAGAAAGAGAGATTTGCTATGATGCCAACCTAACGTGAGCAACCACCGTGAGCACTATAAGCAAATCTCTCAATTTTTTTTTGCATTTTTTCGATTCCCAACGCCGCCAATACCTCCGCAAACCCCTCATATATGTTGCTAACCTAAATCGCGCACTCCAACACGTTAATATTTTTAAGAAAAATCATTATTTATTATTCACATTTGGACGACGTACCGTTGTGATGATTTTTTTAAAAAATAAAGTTAGAGTTGACGATTTAGGTTAGCAATGGATATGCGAGGGTCTACGAAGGTGTTGGCGGCGTTGGGAATCGAAAAAGCACAAAAAATTGAGAGATTTGCTTATGGTGCTACGGCGGTTGCTGAGTTAGGTGGGCACCAAGCAAATTCCACAATAGGATATGCATTTCTTTCAATAGGATTACATTCTACAATAATCCGACATAATCAGGATATGCATACGATTTTTTACATATACAATTTATGGGCATTTACAATAATGAAAAGAAACGGTGAAATGGAGAAACTTTAAACTAAAACTAAGGTAAGAAAATTAATTGGCCCAAAGATATGGACTAAAGTGAAATAATATCACTAGTGCATGCATCATTGGAGCAAATCATGCGACCCCACAAATATAACATGACAACGACTCCATTTTTTCCTACAAAGCCGCTCTGCCACCTTCTTCTTCTCATCCCACTCCCACGCATCTTCGTCTAATTTTCTTAGCTTTCGCGAACGCACAGATTTGGAATTGTCTCTTTGCTTTCCGTCTTGTGTCAATTCTGTTATATTTGTATACCTTACGACGCCGCGTCACAGTCGCCGTCGTCAAAAACGATGTCGTTCTCAGATTCCGAAACGTCGGCAGGAGAGTACAAGACTTTCCGTCAAATCAGTCGCGATCGTGAGCAATTTGACGATTCTGTTTTTTGGCCTCTCTCGTATCGCGATTTCTTAAATCAAGTCTCCAATGCACGATTGATTGATAGATAGATGATTGATCTCCTTTGCAGGACTGTTGTATGAAATGCTACAAGCTTCTAAATCTTCAGATACGAAATCGTCTTGGAAGGTGCCCAATATATACATATGCTTGTGTTGTTATTCCGCTGCGCGTTGTTCGGTAGTTCTAGTGATGTTTTGAAGCGTACGTTGTGGTCTAGGAGCTTGTTTATTCTTTAATTCATCCGTTCGTGTTTTATTTCGTGTGGACAAGAAAACTAACGTCACTACCTATGGGGACGAGGCTCAGTGTGGTATGTAAGGAATGTGTTTGTGTTATTGACCGAGTGGCCACCAAGCCCATTGGCTATTGAATCTACTCAGTCCAAAGTTAGGAATCTCATATTAAACATCTTTTGTTGAGTTGCTATGCTTTTGTGTATGTGTGTCATTGAGATAGTCAGGGCGAGACAGATGAGAATAACAAGAGTAGTATCTAAGGTCTTCTGAATCCGAAATGAAGACATGAACAACATGTCTCTATTGCACCTATCGAGTATGAATATATATGGAATTTGAAGTCTTTTGTTCCTTCTTTTGAGGAGGGTTAATTGCTTATAAATAATTTCTTAATCGATTTTGGTCAGGTGCTCATCATGGATAAAGTTACAGTTAAAGTAATGTCACACTCATGCAAAATGGCAGACATCACTGACCAGGGGGTTTCATGTAAGCAATGGAAAGATGTTTTTTGTCCTTAAAGATATGATCTGACGCACAATATCAAGGGATTTTTTATTGCAAGTTATTGCATCAAGTTTTATTTATTGGACGTTGTATTAAGTTGGTTGGATTTGGGATCTCTTCCTTGCAGCAGTTACATAAGAGGGACTCATTTGATTTTCGCATTGCATATTAATACTTATTTTTCAATTCTACTAGTGGTGGAAGACCTTTTTAGAAGGAGACAACCCTTGCCTTCAATGGATGCCATCTACTTTATTCAACCTTCCAAGGAAAAGTATGTTCCTCTTCTTTTGATTTACTCACTTGGTATTTTATAATTTATACTATGTTTGGAACCAGGCTGTTGATGACTAAACACTATTTCTGGAATCTACTCCTCCAAATTTATCATAATGTCGACATTTAAGTTCTTTGCGTAGGTAGCTAAGTTGTTTCTTATGTGCTCGTTTATCTTATCGCAATGATCTCACAGTATTTTTTCGCTCTCATTGATGTAGAGTTCTTTGACCTTATATCTGTTAATTCTTTTTGTTAAACTAAGTTAGGAACTAAATCTTGTTCATGTCTCAATGGGATATGGGGACTGACTGAAATCATCTTTGTTATCTCAGTGTGATCATGTTCTTGTCTGACATGTCGGGGAGAGAACCTTTGTACAGGATGTAAGTGCCACCAAATTTAACCAATCTTTTTTTTATTTATTATTTTTATTTTACGGTTGTATAGATTAATAAATCTTTTCTTTCTTATAGTAATGTTATTCATCTGCAGGGCATACGTATATTTCAGTTCTCCTGTTTCAAAGGACCTAGTTACTCGCATCAAGAATGATGCGAGTGTTTTACCGCGCATTGGTGCCTTACGAGAGGTCAATCTTTTCGTATCCAAGATAAATGTAGATACTACATTATAGCTGACATAAAGACTTATTGTGCTAGGACTTATGACTATATTGCAGATGAATTTGGAGTATTTCCCGATTGATAGCCAGGTAATATTTTGACTGTTCTAGGTTGTTGGACCAGATTTAATATCCCATTTAGGCTTAAAATCCAGTTGTTTGTTATGGTCGCATGTGATCGGACCCCTCATCAACTTCGATGAGTATGGATTTATTTTCCAGGGATTTATAACGGATCATGAAAGAGCACTAGAAGAACTATATGGTGACGCTGCCGAAAATTCTCGAAGATTTGATATGTGCTTAAACGTGATGGCCACAAGAATCTCCACCGTTTTTGCTTCTTTGAAGGTAAAACAGACCTTCGACAATTTCATTAACTCCTTTTGAAGACCTTTAGCGACGACAATGCTACATCTTTTCGCCTCATGTTCTGTTACTTCACCCAAAATCCATAAAAGCGCTTGGCTGAAACAATAACCATTTATAAGAATTTATTGTGCATATGATTTGTATATATATGATAGTTTCTCTACATCTATTATCTTTTAATTCACCTCTGCGCCCACCGATTTTTTGTTTGCCAACTCCAGGAATTTCCTTTTGTGCGGTACAAAGCAGCCAAGGGAGTAGATAGCACCTCGATGACTTCATCCCGTGAATTAGTTCCCACAAAGCTTGCCTCAGCAATCTGGAACAATATCTCAACATACAAGTGTTCTGTCCCCAACTTTCCGAAGATAGAAACATGTGAATTACTCATAGTGGATAGATCAATTGATCAGGCAACTCGGACACTCTTTTTATATAATATCGATTTTTATTCTTCTTCATTTTTATCAGTCGAGTTCTTTAAAATATTAAGCTTGTAACTTCATGTTCTAGATTGCTCCTGTCATACATGAATGGACCTATGATGCGATGTGCCATGATCTACTTGACTTGGATGGAAATAAATATGTGCATGAGGTAATAGTGTTCCTTTCCCGCAAGCATTTTGTCCCCCCTTTTGGTTCTTCGAAGATTCTGATGACATGCCTAATTGACATAAGGTTCCAAGCAAATCAAGTGGTGAACCTGAAAGAAAAGAAGTTCTGTTAGAAGATCATGACCCTGTCTGGCTTGAGCTTCGGCATACTCATATAGCGGAGGTATTTATTTAACATCTATTTGTACATTGTAGATGTCTGTTCTTTAGTTTCTTACATACATACATGTGTTGTCTTTGTTAATATTTCAGGCTAGTGAACGTTTGCATGAGAAGATGACAAACTTTGTTTCCAAAAATAAAGCAGCACAGTTACAACAGAGGTTTGTGACACCTCGTGGTTTACAGGATATACTGCATTTTTAGTTATCAACTCGCATTCATTTTTAAGGCCAGACTTCTTTTCGTCATTGTTCTCAAATTATTCGTCTGCCCTTGTCTGATGCAGAGAGAGTAGTGAGCTATCCACAAGAGACATACAGAAAATGGTTCAAGCTTTGCCTCAATATAATGATCAGATGGAGAAGCTCTCTCTTCATGTTGCGGTTGATATTCTTTCTATTCTTACATATACCTGCCATTTACTTATGACAATTATCAGGCTGTCGATATTGACTAATTTAATTATGGTCGCAACAGTCCTGTTTTTACTTCATTGACAGCGTTTTTTTTTTCTACGTAAGATGATGATAAATCAAGTCATATAATTAGAAAGAATATGCAAAAAGAAGAAAAGGTCTCAGAGTGAATTTGCAAAGTTTTTTCTGACATTATATTTATTGGGATCAGATTGCTGGAAAACTGAACAACCTTATCAGAGACTTGGGTCTTCGAGACCTCGGACAACTTGAACAGGATATTGTATTTGGTGATGCAGGAACAAAGGAAGTTATAAAATACCTGCGATCGAAGCAGGTTGGATTATTATTATAGAATTTATTGTTCAGGATTATTGTTTGCAGTTTTCCGTAGTTGTAAGAGAACAACTACTTCATTTCTTAGGACCATTTGAGTGAAAACAAGTTGCGGCTTATGATGATTTATGGTTCCGTCTATCCAGAGAAGTTTGAGGGTGACAAAGCGGTGAAACTCATGCAGGTTGGTGCTATCACTCTCCTGCTCTCTCCGCCTAGCTGTTTATGTATGGACGTATTTTTCATTCCTCGGCAGTCTAACTTGCTAATTGTTCATCGCGAGTATGATACTCAACATGGTCTCCTTGATAGTTTGCGGAACTTATAAATGTTTCATATTCAAAATGATTATCAATTTGGTACACCTAATGTTTTTCTCAACGCGACATGGAAGAATCGTATGATCTGTGGATCTCTCATACATATAAGCATGATGACATTGCCGACTTAAAATTTGGTTATTGTTCAACGTCGTCGTCTTGTAGTTGGCAAATCTATCACCTGCAGACATGAAGGCAGTGAAAAACATGAAACTTCTTGAGGGATCAGATTCAAGAAAGGCCTCCAAAGGGTCATTCTCGCTGAAGTTTGAGTCAGTAAAGGTAATATATATGTCTTCATGAGACATCGACTGAATAAAAACAAAAAAAGATGAATGATTATCAAAGTTTGTTGTTTCCTTAACAGAGGAATCATGCGGCAAGGAAGGACAAAACCGGAGAGGAGGAGGCATGGGCATTATCTCGTTTTTATCCTGTGATTGAGGTTATATATAATATTTCTCATACTACCTATAAATCATCATGTTCTTCTTGGGTATAATGCTCCGTCTCATTATATATGTACGGAAACGAATTTGTTTTTCAGGAGCTAATTGAAAATTTGAGTAAAGGCGAACTTCCGAAGGACGATTATAAGTGCATGAATGCAACCCAACCCAGTAATAATAATGGATCATCATCGGTTAGAGCAGCAGCACAGTCTAATAACAGTGTTCCCCATTCTATTAGGTCATGATAAACGTATTTTCTTACGTTTATATTTGTTAGATTTAAGTCGTTTGTATGATAATTGAAGTCGTTTTGATTATTTCTGCACTATAACATGGTTTCACAACAAAATAAAACGTTTTACGGCAGTTCTGCGACAGTTTCGTATTTCTCAATGATCACGGGGTAAACGATGTCCGATGGACCTGAAATTTTAACCATAGATAGAGGACTCGTTAATCTTGAATCTGACCGAACGGATTTTCAATCCGAGGTCTAGAATGGGAGATATGAATTTTTGAATGTGCTGCTGTTTTGCAGAAAATTAGTCACGGCCGTGAAGCACTTGTACGAAGCCGTGAAGCGCACCAGAGAGCCATTTTCTTGCCCGATTGTGTCACGGCCGTGAACATTGACCAACCAGGCCGTGAAGGGTGCTTCATGGCCGTGAAAGGGGTGTTTGAGGCCGTGAAGGCGGGCAGAAACCCATTTTCTAACCCCCGAGCGCTTCACGGCCGTGAATGGTGGCTACCGAGGCCGTGAACACGGGCAGAGACGTGTTTCTCTTCAAGATTTAAGTTGTCACGGCCGTGAGGATGCATATACGAGGCCGTGAACTTTTCCATGGCCATATTAAAAGTCAAGCACGCAACAAAAGATGACTTTAGCTCATTGAGGACGAATTTTGGAACCAACTTGGGAGAAAAAATCACGTTTGGGACCATATCTCTGCATAAGACAAGCCATTCAATTTCATAAGACATGAAATCAGTTTTTGGGGGCTGCATATACGGCTTGGAGGCTAAAGATCTTTCAAAATTTCAACTCATTGGTTTCTACGTTGAAGAGAAGAGCAAAAAGGAGATGGTGATACACTTCTATAAAAGGGAGCCAATGTAATAAGAAGAGAGGGGGGAGGTACGTGAAAGACCACTCTAAGCTCATATATACATATACATAGTCACATACACGTTTCCATTCTAAGCTCCAAGAACACAACATTAGTTGCTCACCAAGTGCTCGATAAAAGTCCTAAACGAAGAACGGGATTAACTTCGAAGTCGAATTCAGGGAAGTATTTATGATGTATTCGATGTTAATTATGTGCTTTGTTGTGATGATAATGAGTAGCTAAATTTATTGTATTTGAGATGAGATGAACCCTAGCGAGACCGATCGTATGTTTACGTGTATTTGATATATTGCTATTGTTACGACTCGTTTATGAAACATATAATTTTGATTATGTCTAGGTGATTGAAATTGTCTAGTTAGCTTGTCATGTCCAAGTGTTTAAGTTAACGAAGTTGGGAAATCGTACGCTACGCTCGAGAGAGGGGCGAACGATTAGACCACTCGTAAACGAGCGGAATAAACTCATCGCTAGAGATAGGTTGAACTACCCCGCCGGATTAGAGTCAAATCTAATAGTGGGATTCACCGTGTTTTTAATGCAATCTTCGTTTAAGTAGTTAGGGAAGCTTGCCCGGCTATTTAGTTCGTTGATTAGTTGTTTGCGAGTCTCGTATGATAAGGCGCAGTTTCGTCAGTCGTATGAATTCGTACGCATGTTGTAGGAATCTTCACGGTCTAATGATAGCTTTATTTACGTACACTTGATGTTTGTTCTGGTCGAGCTAGGGGGATTCGAAGTCTCAAATACATTTGTTTCCATAGAGGTTTTCTTCTCCGTGCTACTTTATTAAGTTGTATTTTCTAAGTATCGTTATTTACTGTTTCAACAATCAACCGTTCGTACTAGAATATTTAAGCAAAAGTTTTTCTAAGTTACATAGTTCTCTTGGGATTCGATACTCGAATACTTGCTACGTCTATGCTATTTCGATAGGTACACTTGCCTGTTGAGCGTAGGATATTTCGTTAGTGTTCGTTTTATTTTATTACTCGATCCGCTCGATCAAGTTTTTGGCGCCGTTGCCGGGGAACTATCGATATTAGAGAAACCGTAGTTTATTATTCTAGCTATTTATTTTTAAGTAAAAAAATCTTTGTTTATTCATATTTCTTTTGGTCTAGGTACGTGTACGAAGGTGCATGACCCGGAGGAACCCTACACTACCAATAGTGGAAGGAGACCCGGAGATCGAAAGGACTTTTCGACGCAACGTGCGAGAAAACGCAAGGCAAGCCGAAATGGCGACTCAAAATAACAATGAAATGCCATTAGCAGTGCAAGAACCACCGATGAGAGAACTTTGGAGAAACAATGCCGTAGGAACGATTAGTTCGGCGATAGTACTTCCTCAGGTACCGAATAATTTTGAGCTCAAACATCATTGGCTCCAAATGCTGCAGGCGACAGCCCAATACGATGGACTCTCTGAGGAAGACGCTTATCGCCACATCCGAGACTTCTCGTCTGTTACGGACGCAATACGAGTACAAGGCGTAAGCCCGGAAGCCATTCGACTCTACCTATTTCCATTTTCTCTACGCGGCACTGCCAAGGAGTGGTTCAACCTACTTCCCGAACGATCTATTACTACGTGGGACCAGATGCATGCCACCTTCATCAATCATTTCTTTCCACCTTCGAAGGCGCTCAAACTAAAAATGGACCTCACGGCGTTCAAGCAAAAAGAGGGCGAGAACTTGTACGACGTATGGACCAGATTCAAAGCGCTCTTGAACCGATTCCCTCAACACGGGATGACGAAAAGTGAGCAAATTCAGCGGTTCCACGAATCGTTGAACGACCATACCGTACAATTATTGGATGGAGCATGCAACGGAGGCCTATGTAATCTCAGCGCTACGGAGGGCTGGAATCTTATTGAGGACTATAGTGCAAATAGTTTTCGACGAGGGAGTTCAAGCAATCGAGGTAAACCTCCGGGGATGTACGACGTCGACAACACCACTGCAATAAATGCCAAGTTCGACGCCCTACAACAACAAATGTCAGCGACTAATCTTCAAATGCAGACCTTGATGAACGCGCTCATGCCTAAGCTAGCAACGAAGCCGTCCGTTAATGCTGTTCAATTACAAACTGCCCCGATGACCCCCGTAGCTGATGCGCCTTCTCATTCATATCCGACGTATATTCCGCCATGCGCTACATGCGGAGGAAGCCACGACACAACTCGCTGTCCCGCTGCTTTTACAACTGAGCAAGTCGATTACATGGGGAATTACCAAGGTCAGCGAAACTTCGTTCCAAATCGAGCTCATCCGAACCTGGCCTATGGGAATCAACAACAAGCTCCACCGGGATTTCAAAATCAAAGGTCACATGGATACCACGGTGGAAATTCCGAAGTTGCCCCTGAAGGTCGCGGTAATAAGCTAGAGGGAATGCTCGAGAAGCTAATGGGAAAGCTCGATTCTCGCTTGGACAATCAAGAGGCACGGTTGCAAAACACCGAATCTTCCCTACGGGCCTTGGAGAAACAAGTTGGGCAGATTGCAGAATCAATCCAACAACGTCCTCTCGGTTCGTTGCCAAGCTACACCGAGATCAATCCAAAGGACCACCACGTAAAGGCGGTAACGCTTCGTAATGGAAGAGAGCTTGAGGAGGTGCAGAAATTAAAGAAGAAGAATGTTGAGCCCGTGAAAGCAAACATCGAGGCCGACAAAGAAGAGGAGACCGTACCTAAGCCACCTGTCAAGGCGTATCAACCAAAAATTCCATACCCAGCGAGACTAAAAAGGGACATTGTTGACGACCAGTTTGGTAAATTTCTCGCAATTTTTAAACAATTACATATTAATTTACCTCTTGTCGAAGCTCTTGCACAGATGCCCCGCTGGGCAAAGTTTTTAAAGGATCTTATCACAAACAAACGCAAGCTCGAAGACGTGTCCACAGTCGAACTACGAGGGGAGTGCTCCGCGATCCTACAAAGCAAAATTCCGAAGAAGTTAAAAGATCCAGGGAGTTTCACTATACCTTGTTTAATAGGGGATCTTGTTGTACATAAGGCATTGGCTGACTTAGGTGCTAGTATAAATTTAATGCCTTATTCGATGTTCAAGAAACTCGGCTTAGGAGAACCCAAACCTACTAGGATGAGTATACAATTAGCGGATAGATCTGTTAAATATCCTAGGGGTATTATCGAGGATGTTCTTGTTAAAGTCGATAAATTTATCATTCCTGCAGATTTCGTAATTCTCGACATGGAGGAAGATGAAAATATTCCTCTAATCTTAGGAAGGCCCTTCCTCGCTACAGGAGGAACTATGGTCGATGTTCGTAACGGAACATTGACATTAACCATAGATAGTGAGAAAGTGACATTTGATATGGCCGAGTCCATGAATAATGCCGAGAAGTTAGATGATAAGTGCTTTTATATCGATGCATGGAATGAATTTTTGTCTTTGCAGGGACTTTCGCAGCCCGATTCATTCAGCTCAAAGCAAGAAATAGAGGAAAACGAGGAAATCCATAAGGAAGAGCCAAACGATGACCTACCCCTCGTTGTTGCCCAAGCAGATGTAGATGAGAATGTCAATGAGGAACCAACGATCGAGGTGCAAAAGAGCAGCGAAGAAAATCGTGAGAAGATCTCGGTCGAGGAACCACCAACGCTCGACCTCAAGCAATTGCCCGATCACTTGGAATACGCTTTCCTAGAGGAAAATGCAAAGCTTCCCGTAATCATCGCGTCAAATCTGGAGAAGGAGCAGAAACTCATGCTCTTAGACACGCTACGAGAGCACAAGAAGGCGCTTGCATGGAAGATATCAGACATCCGAGGAATTAGTCCGACCTTCTGCATGCATAAAATTCTAATGGAGGACGACTTCAAACCGGTGATACAACACCAGAGGCGTCTGAACCCCAACATGAAGGAGGTAGTTAAGGCCGAGGTAATTAAACTGCTCGACGCGGGAGTGATTTACCCAATTTCGGACAGTGCATGGGTGAGCCCAGTTCAGGTAGTGCCGAAAAAAGGAGGAATGACAGTTGTGCCCAACGAGAAAAATGAACTCATTCCGACGAGGACTGTCACGGGATGGCGCGTTTGCATTGACTACCGCAAATTAAATGACGCGACGCGAAAAGACCACTTTCCTCTTCCTTTTATTGATCAAATGCTTGAACGTTTGTCTGGTCATGAATTTTATTGTTTTCTCGATGGACTTTCAGGTTATTTGCAGATTCCCATTGCACCCGAAGATCAAGAGAAGACGACGTTCACCTGTCCATTCGGGACATTCGCCTACCGACGGATGCCTTTTGGACTTTGCAATGCTCCGGCCACATTCCAACGTTGCATGATGGCTATCTTCGACAAACTAATTGGTGACGGAATGGAGGTATTTATGGATGATTTCTCAATTTTTGGTGACTCATTTGAGGTATGCTTATTTAATTTAAAGAAGGTGCTTGAGCGATGTGAGGAAACAAACCTTGTGCTAAATTGGGAGAAATGTCATTTTATGGTAAGAGAGGGTATTGTTTTAGGTCATAAGATATCGTCGAGAGGTATTGAGGTACATAGAGCTAAAATAGAAACCATAGAACGATTACCTCCACCTTCGTCTGTAAAGGCAATTAGAAGTTTCCTAGGACATGCGGGTTTTTATCGTAGATTTATCAAGGATTTTTCTAAAATTGCTAGGCCTTTAACTCGTTTGCTTGAGAAAGACGTGCCTTATGAATTTACACCCGAATGCATGAATGCTTTTACTATACTTAAGGATAAGCTAATTAATGCCCCTGTTATGGTAGCTCCCGATTGGAGCCTACCGTTCGAACTAATGTGCGATGCGAGTGATTTTGCAGTAGGTGCAGTTTTAGGGCAGCGACGGGAAAAACATTTTCAGCCGATACACTATGCGAGCAAAACTCTAAACCAGGCCCAGGCGAATTACACTACCACAGAGAAGGAGTTGCTCGCAGTCGTGTTCGCCGTCGACAAATTCCGTCCATATCTCGTTCTCTCAAAAGTCATCATCTACACGGACCATTCGGCCCTCAAACACCTCTTCGCGAAACCAGATGCAAAACCGAGGCTTATCCGATGGATTCTGTTACTCCAAGAGTTCGACGTGGAATTTCGTGACCAAAAAGGTACCGAGAATTGTGCAGCCGATCACTTGTCAAGACTTGAAGGCGCAGCCCACGAGGTTACCAATGACGAAGTCATCCGAGACCAATTTCCCGATGAGCATCTATATGCTATACGTGAGGTATTCGATGAAACCCCGTGGTACGCTGATTTTGCTAATTATCTTGTCGCTAGGATCATGCCAAAGGGATACACAAGTCATCAGAGGAAGAAATTCTTCTCAGACTTGAAGTATTATTTTTGGGATGATCCGTATTTGTTTAGGGTTTGCGCGGACAAGATAATCCGGCGATGCGTGTCTTTTCCCGAGACGGTTAAAATCTTGAGCCATTGTCATTCGGGGCCATGTGGAGGACATTACGGAGGTAATCGAACTGCACAAAAGGTACTCGAATGTGGTTTTTATTGGCCTACGATTTTTAAAGATGCTCAAAAATACGTAGAGGAATGTGATAGGTGCCAACGGACAGGTAATATTTCTAAGCGAAATGAAATGCCTCAGAATTTTATTCTTGTGTGTGAAATATTTGACGTATGGGGCATTGATTTTATGGGTCCGTTTCCTACGTCTTTCAAAAATCGATATATCCTAGTTGCGGTTGATTATGTTTCAAAATGGGTAGAAGCACAAGCTCTACCTACGAATGATGCTAGGGTAGTCGTTAAATTTTTGAAAACTTTATTTTCGCGATTTGGCTCACCTCGCTGCATTATTAGCGATAAAGGTACGCATTTCTGTAACACTCATTTTGCAAGGACGCTCGAAAAATACGGCGTGAAACATAGTGTTACCACAGCGTACCATCCTCAAGCGAGCGGCCAAGCAGAAGTCGTAAACAGGGAGCTAAAGCGTATACTCGAAAAGACCGTGGAGCACCATAGGCGAGATTGGCCAAGCAAACTGAACGATGCTTTATGGGCGTACCGGACTGCCTACAAAACGCCTATCGGATCCACACCATATAGACTTGTTTACGGGAAATCTTGTCATTTACCCGTCGAGCTAGAACACAAAGCATATTGGGCTCTAAAGAAACTTAACTTTGATTTGAATCTTGCAGGTGAAAAGCGAATGTTGCAGGTCAACGAGCTCGACGAGTGGAGACAAATGGCATACGAGAATACCCGCATCTACAAGGAGCGTACGAAGCAATATCATGATCGGAAGATCATGAAGCGGGAATTCCAAGAAGGCGACCAGGTCTTGTTGTATAATTCGCGGCTGCGATTATTTCCGGGCAAGCTAAAGTCGAGGTGGTCGGGTCCATTCACGGTGACCCGAGTGTTTTCCTACGGGACGGTCGAGATCACACACCCAGAAAAAGGGACCTTCAAGGTGAACGGGCAGCGTCTCAAGCATTACTTTGGCGGTGACATCGAAGCGCTTGGAAAGGAAACGATTCACCTCCTCAACACCATACAACGCTAAAATCCTCCGAACTATGTCTAGCTAAAAGACATTAAAGAAAGCGCTACTTGGGAGGCACCCCAAGCCTATCCTATGTTTTTCCTTTACTTTCCTATGCATATTAGTTTTCATGATTCTGGTTTCGATGATCGCATGGAACTCAAAATCTCAAGTGTGGGGAGGAGTCGTACAAAGCATGCACACCGGACTATTCAGGGAAGTTTGCTTATCTATTTATTTTCTCTTCCTTGTGTTATATAATTGTTACGTTGAGGGCAACGTAAATCTTAAGTGTGGGGAGGTGACTTTCTGCGAAATTGATGCAAACATCTTATATGTGCATGACTTGATTTTTGGTATAAATTTTTTCGAAAATTGGCGTAAACTTTTTCGAAAATCATGTTTCCTTCAATCAAAGGGTGATTTCATGTTAGAAATCTTGTGAGTAATTAGGATACATATGCGAGTCGACTTCTTTCTTACATAGATGAACTTGGCGATACCTGAGAGATTCGTACACATAACCCTATTTTTGTGAGATTTTTGAGCTTACGAGCTTTTCGCTCATTTCTTTGGTTGTGTGAATCATGCTTAGTTTATTTCTCTTCAGAACTTGCTTGTGTATTGCGTTTCGAAACTACTTGACGTGTGATTGCGTGAAAATGAGGAAGGCATTAGGAATTCAGTCCATAGCCAAAGTATCCGACCACGCTTGATCACCGTAGTTAGCCACTTTGAGCCTGAGCCTTTTATTTGTAAAAACCGGATTATAAATTGCCGACCCTGTTTAAGCCTTCAGACAGAAACCCATTGGAGCGATAGTAGAAGTGGAAGTTGATTGCCGGACTTAAGAAGCGCAACCCGTACTTAATTTCCGAGCTTATGTTCAAAAAAAAAAAAAAAAAAAAAAGAGAAAAGAAAAAAAAGAGAGAAAAAAAAAAGTTATATGACTAAGAACCCTTCCTCCGATAATCTTTCACTCTCGAAACCATTTTACCTATTTCCTAGATCGAGAGTCGAAAGAAGAAGGGCTTGGTAAAAAAAAAAAAAAAAAAAAAAAAAAAGAAAAAGAACGACGGATTTGGCGCATTCGAGATGATGGCATGATTCCGACACGACTACAGCTCATATCCTTTTTACGCTTATTCCTTGCATCTTACCTATCTTAACCATGTTATAACCCGGTAAAGACCTTCCGATTCACGTTTGAACATTGAAAGTGGTAGATTTACGAATCATTTGCAAGCTTATGGTAGGGATTAGATTAGTGCATGACCCGAGAGATATCACCGACATCTTAACCTATACACTTAGTGATTTGAGTGAATCTTTGTGAGGTACGGATCTTGATAGGTATTTCTAAGGAAGTCGTGTGGTTAGTTGTTCATTTATAATATGCTTTCCGACTTTACTTGCATTATCTCCTACGTGATTTCATTCTTAATTGATACGTTGCATGATTTTATACTTTTATATGCCATCATCTCATTTATTTGCTTGAGGACAAGCAAACGCTTAAGTGTGGGGATATTTGATAAACGTATTTTCTTACGTTTATATTTGTTAGATTTAAGTCGTTTGTATGATAATTGAAGTCGTTTTGATTATTTCTGCACTATAACATGGTTTCACAACAAAATAAAACGTTTTACGGCAGTTCTGCGACAGTTTCGTATTTCTCAATGATCACGGGGTAAACGATGTCCGATGGACCTGAAATTTTAACCATAGATAGAGGACTCGTTAATCTTGAATCTGACCGAACGGATTTTCAATCCGAGGTCTAGAATGGGAGATATGAATTTTTGAATGTGCTGCTGTTTTGCAGAAAATTAGTCACGGCCGTGAAGCACTTGTACGAAGCCGTGAAGCGCACCAGAGAGCCATTTTCTTGCCCGATTGTGTCACGGCCGTGAACATTGACCAACCAGGCCGTGAAGGGTGCTTCATGGCCGTGAAAGGGGGTGTTTGAGGCCGTGAAGGCGGGCAGAAACCCATTTTCTAACCCCCGAGCGCTTCACGGCCGTGAATGGTGGCTACCGAGGCCGTGAACACGGGCAGAGACGTGTTTCTCTTCAAGATTTAAGTTGTCACGGCCGTGAGGATGCATATACGAGGCCGTGAACTTTTCCATGGCCATATTAAAAGTCAAGCACGCAACAAAAGATGACTTTAGCTCATTGAGGACGAATTTTGGAACCAACTTGGGAGAAAAAATCACGTTTGGGACCATATCTCTGCATAAGACAAGCCATTCAATTTCATAAGACATGAAATCAGTTTTTGGGGGCTGCATATACGGCTTGGAGGCTAAAGATCTTTCAAAATTTCAACTCATTGGTTTCTACGTTGAAGAGAAGAGCAAAAAGGAGATGGTGATACACTTCTATAAAAGGGAGCCAATGTAATAAGAAGAGAGGGGGGAGGTACGTGAAAGACCACTCTAAGCTCATATATACATATACATAGTCACATACACGTTTCCATTCTAAGCTCCAAGAACACAACATTAGTTGCTCACCAAGTGCTCGATAAAAGTCCTAAACGAAGAACGGGATTAACTTCGAAGTCGAATTCAGGGAAGTATTTATGATGTATTCGATGTTAATTATGTGCTTTGTTGTGATGATAATGAGTAGCTAAATTTATTGTATTTGAGATGAGATGAACCCTAGCGAGACCGATCGTATGTTTACGTGTATTTGATATATTGCTATTGTTACGACTCGTTTATGAAACATATAATTTTGATTATGTCTAGGTGATTGAAATTGTCTAGTTAGCTTGTCATGTCCAAGTGTTTAAGTTAACGAAGTTGGGAAATCGTACGCTACGCTCGAGAGAGGGGCGAACGATTAGACCACTCGTAAACGAGCGGAATAAACTCATCGCTAGAGATAGGTTGAACTACCCCGCCGGATTAGAGTCAAATCTAATAGTGGGATTCACCGTGTTTTTAATGCAATCTTCGTTTAAGTAGTTAGGGAAGCTTGCCCGGCTATTTAGTTCGTTGATTAGTTGTTTGCGAGTCTCGTATGATAAGGCGCAGTTTCGTCAGTCGTATGAATTCGTACGCATGTTGTAGGAATCTTCACGGTCTAATGATAGCTTTATTTACGTACACTTGATGTTTGTTCTGGTCGAGCTAGGGGGATTCGAAGTCTCAAATACATTTGTTTCCATAGAGGTTTTCTTCTCCGTGCTACTTTATTAAGTTGTATTTTCTAAGTATCGTTATTTACTGTTTCAACAATCAACCGTTCGTACTAGAATATTTAAGCAAAAGTTTTTCTAAGTTACATAGTTCTCTTGGGATTCGATACTCGAATACTTGCTACGTCTATGCTATTTCGATAGGTACACTTGCCTGTTGAGCGTAGGATATTTCGTTAGTGTTCGTTTTATTTTATTACTCGATCCGCTCGATCAGGTCAAGACGAACTGCAACTTGGGCCAAATCACACTCTTCAGACGACGGATATTCGAGGTTTTATTATTATTACTACACGTACTTGTGTTTATATAATCGCGAAAACGTATGTACTCATAACTTTTGAACGACTATTTCTTGCTTGCTGTGATTCACCTCCACTCTAGTGATTCAGTATTGAGGGCTGTTTCTAACGATTTCAAGAAGATGGGACAGCGCATATTTGTTTTCGTAATAGGTGGAGCAACCAGATCCGAGGTATATATACATATATACTCATTAGATAGATGATCAATCACTTCACTTCCCTTCTCTTCACTAAAAATAGGATGATATGTTGAGCCACCGAAATGATTTATTTATCTTTTTGGTGTTGTCTTCCTCAACACAGCTTAGAGTATGTCATAAACTTACCGCAAAGTTAAAAAGGGAAGTAATCCTCGGTACCACCAGTCTCGACGACCCGCCTCAATACATCACGGTAACAACAGCAAATAAAATGTATACTTGTTTCTTTTGTGATGTATGAGTTATCCATCCACATGATTGTAACTTTGCTTTTCTTTATTTTATTTTTTTGTTGTTGTTGTACAGAAGCTGAAGCTCTTGTCGGAAAAGGAGCTTACAATAGATGATATTAAGTTCTGATCATAGTGGCACAACTGTGTTAGCTGTTTGTAAGCACACACAGATGAGTTAAATAGGTACCCAATCCAATAGTCCAATTTTGGAAATTCACAACTTGGCAACTAATATCTTTACGTTGGGGTTGATCGCTTCAATTGTTCCATTTATGTGGAGACAGAGAGAGCAATGTGTTGTAGTATTGTTGTCATGTCCCTGTTTTTCAATATGAGAAATGATGCGATGCTACTTTTTTCTTTCGGCATTGCTAGAGATTTTTTACCCTCTAATAAGACTTCTTTTTTTTTTTCCATTGTGTTGAAGAATTACAGAGAGAACGTGACCAGAAGTTAGTTGGTTCCAATATCATAATCAGATTCTTATTATAATTAACAACAATTATGAATTATCAACTGACACCCAACCTTTGACTTTAGGAAACGAATCTCCAAGCTCGCTCTCTAACGCATCTACATTTGAACTTTCAAAACATAACAGATCTATCTGTTGCAGATCTAAGTTAATATCATATAATAATTGTTAGTACTTAACTCTTTTTTCTTTTGGTAATTAGGCACTAACATTACAACACACGTTGACATATTCAATACTTGGTCCTTCGTAACAGTAGCCAACATTCAACAATGGCAGGAAGCAAAACAGCAGCAGCTTTCGTTATTCTATTGATCATGATGCCAATTATTATTGCTTACGGTTACAGTAACTACAGCGTCGGTGACAAGGCAGGCTGGTTCTTTGATTCTCAATCTCAGAAGCCTTCAGCTGATTACAATTCTTGGGCTGCTAATATCACAACGTTTAACCTCGGCGACTATCTCAGTAACTACATAATTTCCTTCTCTTCTTCTTAACTGATTTGATTTGAGAGTGTGTTTTATTAACCTGTACATACATACCCTACACATTTCTATGCTTATCACAGTTTTCAATACGAACACGAACCAAACAGTGATTCAAACCTACAACAAGACAACGTACGACAGCTGTACGACGGACGACGCTTCGGACACAGACACTTTTCAGTACGGCGGAGGAAACGATCTCTTCAACCAGCCCGAAACCGTTTCAGTGGCGTTGACTATCGAAGGGACTCAGTACTTCTTCTCCGACGCAAGCGACGGTTTGCAGTGTAAGAGCGGTATGGCTTTTCACATAAAGGTGGCTCACGGCCTCGGTCTGCCTCCGAGCCTCAACCAACCGCCGCCTCCTCCGCCCGTCGTTGTTACGCCTCCGCCGGATGGATCTGGGGATGTCCGGTCGCCGGAGGTGACGACGGCGGAAAGTGGTGGTGTTGGGGCGTTGACGGTGCGGCGCATGATTTGGTTTGCCCTTTGCGGCGGAGTGATTTTGTTTTTGCTTTGATGGTTTCGAAGGTTTGTTTAGCGAGTGCGAGAATTTGGGCCCTTCTGTGTTGGTTTTGATGATGGGCTTGGGGCCTTTCTAACTCGTTCCCTTCTGACAAATCAATTTGATCTTATCCAATTTCTTTTTAATTTTTTTATCTGTTTGTCCCGAGGTATCCTCACTTGACCTGGGTGTGGGCTAACCTCTAAATATCAGGATGAGGTTGTGCCAAACCTGACGGATGCTTAATTGCACTACACACTTAGTAGTGAGACTAATTCCCGGGGTCAGATGAATATGTCTCAAATTCACCCGACAACGATAGTTAGCTGATCGTATCCAATTTCTAATCTACTACTTTGCTCAACATTTCAAATCCCAAAGTTATCTGTTATTTACTTCAAGTTTTGTACAAACCTGATGGTGGTTGTCGTCGCATATATTTGATTTAGAGTTTCTTTTTCTTTTGATGCAAGAAAATGAATTTACATGCTTCGGATGCATACGATATAATTTTCTTATATAGATTATCCGTAACAGAGCCGCTGCGCTACGTTCAATGTTAATGGCTAGCATTCGTTCTGCATTTTGTAGTAAAAATCAATGTTGCCATTACTCAATTCAGTTATCGGTATTAAATGTTATCTACACAATTTGGAAAATTACTTCTACAAATAGCATATTATTAAGTAATATTAAAATAAGACGTGGATATATATATATATATATATATATATATATAAGGAGAATGGTTAAGTATGAATGGAGGTTGAGAATGTTAAATATGATTATTTCAACGGCTAGAATGGTATATGTGATTATTGTGTGAATGTAATTTGAGGGGCGTATAAATAGGTGATTTGAAGGTGTAAAAATGTATTGAGAAGTATTATTACCTCTATAATATTAGTAGTCGTTAGTATATACTTAGTAATTATAATGTTGTTAACACAATATCATTAAATATTAAGAAATATGTCAAAATACGGATAGACACCGATTTTTTATTTTTTATTTTTTAGGGTCACGAGGTATTCCCACACAGCCCGGCTATGGGCTAACCGCCACACACTCCGGAGCTTAGGCCCATTGGGACTTCTAGAGGTGGGATTCAATCACTTGACCTCCTAGCCACATGACTTTTCAGGACCAACCAACACGCTGTAGTTTTCGATCAAAACAATATACTATATATTTTTATATAGTTTCCCTAATTATAAATCCTTGTTTTTTTTTAAAGTTAAATAATTGTTATCAAGTTATATTGGCTATCACTTCTATTTTAAAAAGATGGACTTTTCAGGATGGACTAATCCTTGATAATACTTTCTTTTACCTATTTTTCAGTGTTTATTATTAACCGCTTAGTCTCAAAATTTATTTGACTGTAACATACATATCAACTATGATATCTTCACATGTCTAAAACAAGAGTCGGAAACAAGACGATATTAAATTACTATTAGAAAAATGAAGTTGCGTTAATAACAAGATGATTAACCTAGTTGGTCGGTCCCTGACTCTCAAGAAAGAGGTAAATGTTTTGAATTGTGCTAGTTACCTCGACTGTTGTAGTTCGAAGGATATTGGAGTGAGTTCCATTGACCATGGAGGATTTGTCCCGGTGGAAGCCGAGATCGTTCCATAGGCCGTGAGGTTGGATTCTATTTAGCCGCTGTCATAAATAAATGCACACGTGCTTCTCCGTTTGATATTTGAATGGACTTTTCCTTCATTAGGAAATAACTTCCCGAGAGTGACTCCGCATGACGGTCCTCTACAAATTGGTTATACACTGTCACTAGAAGTCTTCCAACATCTGCTTAAAACACGATACCTTGACTTTCTGCAAAGCAAGGTTTGATGACATTCCTTCGTCTTGTTTCGCTCATAAAAATCTACAATGTTTATTATAAAGATTTGGAAAAATGCCTCAACTTAAAATATCGATAAGGAATGTCACAAGGATGATATTATTATGGAGAACCAACAATTGGCTTGAATTATAGAAAATTTTAATGTATGCAAAGAGTTTCAAAAGGAATACCGCGTCTACAAGTTGGCATTGATGTGCTTTGAAGCTTATGATAGATATATTGAAGCATTGTGCATGCTAAACAATGTCGATCATTAGCACAAGTCGTTTGGGTGGTGTGGATCAATTAAAGGAAGATACCGTATCCTTCAACAACTTTGGTAGGTATGTCTCGAGGAAGAAAATCAAAGACGGGAGCAACAGAGGTTGGTTCGTCAGATATGCAACGCTGTATACGACGCTGAGGATGTGGTGGACGCCTTCGTCACCCTTAAATCTTCGGCGAAGTCAAAGTCATTGTGGTGGTCGAGTAATCTTTTCAGGAGCCCAGTCCACACTCGACAGAATCGCACAAAACGTACAGAAAATTAGGACTAAAATGGATAAAACTATACGACATGATTGACAAGAAGAATGACGACGACGATGTTCTACATGACAATGTAAATATGACGCAGGAAAATGAGGTACGTTTTGGGTTCCTTGAAGATGAGCTTTTGGCTAATGCAAAAGACCATATAATGTTTGCGTGGTCTATAATAGCTAGGGGTGGTTCGGTACGGTATACCGTACCAAAACCGTGATACCGTTTACCGTACCGAAATTTCGGTATTGAAAAAAAATCATACCAATATCATACCAAAATTTCGGTATACCTTAAATTTCGTTACGGTATCATACCGAAATTTCGATACGGTATCGGTATCATACCTTCTATACCATTCACACGGAGGGTTTTTTTACCATGCGTGTCTCTCGCTAATTCGTTGTTTCCGAATTTTTAGTCAATTCAAACTCCTTAGGCCCAATAAGATGGATTATTAATACCAAATTTTCCAAAATAAAAAGATTTTTAATTCATAAATAACCTTAAATAATTTACATGTTTTAGTCAGTTTCATTAGTAAGACAAAGAACTTTACATAATCACAAAATACAACTTTATATAGAAATTAATTAAAATGAAACTGTTATTTAAAAAAATTAGTGAAAAAGTAATTGCATTGCATATTCACGCTTTCAAATCATGAAGAAAAAACATTAAAAAGGCCAAACTTAAACGTAACTTGACTTAGGTATAATAAGTAAAATATGGTGGACGTCAATAATCTTAAAAGGTTGGGTGTAGTTAATAATTTATGGGCTAAATAAATTTATGAAGATCCTTATAATATTTTTATCCATTTCATATTTTTTAGAAATAATATAATATATGTAGGTGTGTATATATATATAATATTTAAAATTTTACTATTTCGGTATTTCGGTATAATCGGTATACCTAATTTTTAGAATTTTCATACCATTGTCGTACTGAAAATTTTCGGTAAGGTATCATACCTTACCAAAAACTTCGGTATACCAAAATTTTCGATATTTTCGATACGTTACGATACGATAAGGACGGTATATTGGTATTTCGGTATATTTCCCCGGCCCTAATAATAGCTGGACAAATGTTGAGCGATCTTATTGAGCATCGGAATGTCACTTTTCGTCATTCATTCATTCATTCATTCAATGTCACTTTATTGAGACGATAATGACAAATATGGCTCATCAGACAACTCGAAATGTTTGTCCGAATGAGTGTTAGGGATGTGAGTGGAATCTCGATGAGAGAATTTGTCAAACTAAAGTAATGGAGCTTCATTCTTTTCCTTCTCTCCGATATTTCACCGCCAACAACAATTTTTTTGCGCCTGCAGAGATATAGTGACCCTTAGATCCGTAAAACCATACTGTAGCCCGAATTCAGTTATCAGTTCAGCTAAATAGCTGATGAGCAGATTGAAATGGAAAAGAAAAGTTGAAAGTAAGCGCGTCATTATCCTCAAAATCTAGCATTTCAGAGAGCATTACCACAAGTAATTTTTGCGTTATCACCAAAACAATGCAACGTGACATTTGAAAATTACATATCACTTTGTACCATTCATATTATTATATTATTTTTAAAACAGAATATCATAGGTGTTGTAGCTTTTATAACTGATTTTCTTTCAGCTTTTATTTTCTGAATTAGCATACTCGCCATATTTAATCTCGGGCATTCTCTGGGGCTGACACAGATAGTAAAACTTTATCAGAATACATAAAAAAACACACGACTTGCAATGTCCCATCAATATGAAGCTGCATAAAAAACTACTGGCAATATGTGTGTGTCCGCTTAAATCAATCAATATTAGCAAACCTCTCAGTAACTCATTCACTCGTATCAATCACATCATATTTTCCATACGTGCAAGTTAAGCACATCTACATAAAGTAGGGCCCCGACTTATCGATCATCACTCAATACTTTAGCTATAAAAATCCTCAGCTCCACGTAGGAGCCCGGCTCGAGAAAGTATGTCTATTAAGCACCATATAACTCTGGCTTTGGCATTACCAACATTGTCTCACAAACTAGGAATAAATTGGAAACATCCAATGCTAGTCACTAGGTTGTTTGAGGTTGAGCCGCATATGTGTTGTTCAATTGGCAGAAAGCAACTAGGCCAATGTAATAGCAAGAACTCTAAAGTAGACGTGTTCATACGGTTACGGTTATGGTTCACGGTTATAAACCGCCGGTTTACGGTTAATGAAAACGTCTAACCGTAACCGAACCGTGGTAATCACGGTTACGGTTACGGTTTTGAACCGGCCGAGCCGGTTACGGTTACGGTTTTGAACTGCCGGTTTACGGTTTTTTTTTTCAATTCTTTTTTAAAAATTTATTTCTCTTATAATAATTTAAATAAATTAAATAACTATGATATTTTTATATAAAAATGTAAAAAAAATAACTTTCCATTCCAAGTTAGAAATTTATATATAACCTTCAACATTTGAAAAAAAATTACACCTTAAATATTAAAAGATATTATGATTATCATTCCTTCTTCTATTCGAAGGACACTCGCCGTAGACATTTAGTTATAAATATCATGTTTACCACTCAATATTCGTCTAAGTTTTCTAAGTCAATTTTACGATAGTTGATGAAACAAAAATAAAAAATAAATATGATGAATAAAATTGGTTATTATCACAAGAACAATAAAATTATATATTTAATTATTATTTAAAAGATGGTTAAAACCGCCGGTTATAACCACCGGTTTACGGTTAGGAAAACGAAGAACCGTAACCGAACCTTTATAATTGACGGTTCGGTTACGGTTTGAACCGTAACCGTTGACCACGGTTAACCGAACCGTTGACCGACGGTTCGGTTACGGTTTGGTTACGGTTTTTCAAACCGTCTGAACACCTCTACTCTAAAGACCCTTTGCTTTACAACAAATTATATTTTACGAAAATTGATTCGTCGCCCAGCAACATTATTTTCTTCCGCGAGCCCGTGCACAATATTAACTTGGCATTCGATTTGCAATATAGTTATATCTTCACCATAATCATCTTGGTCAGGCCCAAGTAAAACAGCACATACATGATGCTCCTTGTGGACATCGACAAAACATCTATTTTCTTTATTTTAACTATTTTATTTATTAATCCTATATTTAAGTATTTTAGTTCTTAATATAATTGATATATCATAAAAATTTCCATTAATATATATTAGTTAATTAAACATCTATTTAATTTAATTCCCTTTTGATCTTCCTAATTCTTATAGGGTACTAGGTCAAGTTATTTATTTAACTTCATTTCTCTACTTTTACATTTTTTCTAATTATTTATCCATATCATTTACTAGTAAAAATAAAATAAACATACACCTATTTTCTTAAATTAACATAACAAAAATGTATATAATGTTGAAATTATTTTATATTTTAGCAATTTGGGGACATTTTGATAATAATAAATTATCAAACATTCGCTATAGTGTGGATGACATTTGAGTAAATTTATCTTAAAAATTTTTTGTATTACTTAGCACAAATATTTTTCTTTTTAAATCCTGGATCCCCCACTGCAAAGATCCCATATTCAAATACTTCACAATTGTCTTGTATGGGAAGTGTATAGCAAGTTTTGGAGTTCGAAAATTTGCCATGGTAAATGCATGTTGTTGAGAAAAGTCAAACGTGGAAGTAACGAACTTATGGGGGCGAAATAATACTAGGGTGTACATACAAGTGAACCTTTAGCATATAATATGGTTATTCAGTTGCAAGAATTTTGTAATAGTCGTTGCAAGTTTGACGAATTTATTGGAGCCCTAAGTGTTTGCTTGGTTACGATTTGTACTCCTTATTAGTAATTTTGACATAGTAAATATTGCTGCTTAGCATTTCTTCCCAAAAAGCATTAATTTTTATTGCCAGTTTGCAAAAAGCTGGTCGTTGTCTCATGCATATATTTGATTAGTGTTTGTTAAAATGGATTAGCAAGTTGAGCGTGTAAGTATGAGATGTAACCATAGTTTCTCAGTATGAACATAAATTCTTCTTGGACGGCAGACAAAATAATACTTCAGAATATTATTCTCTACTAAATGAGGGGATGGTGTCAAACTATACGTGAAAAACAACACGGAATAGTGGTTATAAATAGTGAGGCAACTCATTCATACGAATAAACCATCAACCCAGTTAAGTTGTCTAAACAAAATAACATAGAAGTATGAGTCCACTAGCTACAATACTAAGTGCAGCAGTGGGACTACTTATCATGCTAAGTGCAAACAATATTTCTATTATAGAGTGCGTTCCAGACACAACGATCACGTTTATCGAATGCAACTCAAACAGGTGGGCGGTAAACGACCCTTACGGCTCCGTCATAATGAGGCTGCTCGGTAGATTGGTAAGTGATACTCCTAGTCAAACGGACTACATGGACTACGTTACCGGAACATATCAAAACACGACTGTTCACGGTTATGCAAAATGCACCAACTCACAATTGGACCCCGATGAATGCTTTGATTGCTTGAATGAAGGTACTGTGCACTTTTCTCAATATTGTACTTTCGCCATTGGAGCAGAGGTTGTTATGGTCGACTGTAAGATGAGATATGAAAATTATCCATTTTATTAACGAAGAATATGAACCCCGGAATGGTGGGAATGTAATAATCCGTTCTAATACCGATGAATTAAAACCATTGATATTTTGGGAGCTTTTCTCGACACATCGATGAGTTGTTATTTGGAAACGCAAACAGCGTTGAAAGCGAAGACGCCAGATGAAATGATAATATGTTTACTCCAATCATGAAAAACGAATTTCAGGAAATAGGTAGTAGTTGCCCGCTTTCGAAACCAGCATTTGATCGACAAATTGTCCAATACGAAACCGTTGAAATAAAACTAACGACTAACGATATTACATTACGACAACATAATTGGATGGCTTATCTGTTGGGAATGGACACTTCTCGAACGAGATTTCAATGTAGATTTTCTATATGCAAGTGTTTAAGATCGATCTGAGCTATTCGGAGCTCAATCGAATCGAAAATTCGCACCCAAACACACTCACACGAAAAACAGGATTTACGTGGTTCGACCGAACTTTGGCCTACGTCCACGGATCAACCGAGTTGCCTTTATTATTGATCACAACACGAAAGTTGTACACTTCCGTGCCCTCTACAAGTTTCCTGTTTACACCTCACTGAGATTCTCACTTTATAATAAACTACAAGCTCTCAAAGATACTAGCCTCTTGAGCATTTGAGCATTTGAGCTCATTTCCTTCGTTCGGTTCGAATATCCCTCCATCCTAGCCTCTTGAGCCACCTCACAGACTCCTCTCCGGCTAGAAATCACTTTCTTCTTGCCCTCCCTCGCAGCCAAAACAGCCCCTGCATCAGAATCTGCAAAACAAAATTTATCAAATTCTGACCAAACTGATGTGCCAGACGAGTTTGCAGCCGAATTTCCTTTATCTTCCTTGCCATTTCTTAAGCTGTTCTCCACCTCCGAACCTTCCTTGTCATGTGGTCTTGAGTTTCCTTCGTCTCGTGGCTCGAACAACTCCATCTCGGGCTTGGAAATATCACCACAAAACGCCATCTCGGCCACGTTTTCCTCAACAGCAGGTTTCAGAATTCCAGCCGCGAGCTTCACTTTTGAGCCGCCTGTTTCTACCTCTTCCCGAGTCTTCTGTGGAACCTATCTCACACCATTAGAACCATCATACTTCCTAGTTTCATGATGTGCCTTTTACTCCACAGAAGAAACCTTGATCACGTAGATACACTGCCTTCTTCGGCCCTGCAGAATCAGCCTGCCTTGCTTTCGAACCTGAATTTTTCCAGCTGCTATACTTGTGTTGAATCCTCTCCTATCCAAAGCTCCAATGGATATAAGGTTCCTCCTCAACTCAGGGACATACCTTACATCCTTGAAGACACTCAACACGCCATTAGCAAGCCTCATTCTAATGGAACCATAACCACTTACCTTAAAGGTTTTTCCATCACCTACCTTTACCGTTTTACCTTCCAATTCCTTGAAGTCGTGCAACCACTCCCTCTTGCAAGTTATATGGAAGCTAAACCCGAGTCTAGGATCCATTCTTCCCACCTCTCCTCCTCGGAAATGGCTAACACCTCGGCATACTCAAAACCATCATCAACATGGCTAGTTTGGTTGGAACTTCCCCGATTTTGCAATTTTGGGCAATTCCTCTTGAAGTGACCCACTTCATTGCAATTGAAACACCTCTTAGGCACAGCAACCTCCTTCCCCTTGCCCTTCTTCCACCTCGGATTGGACTTATGCTGCACATTAAGCATCTCGGCCGAATTCGGTTCCACTTTTGGAGCAATCCTAGTGTTGAGCTGTTTTGTGCTTAGAGCTGCCATCACATCCTCCATGCTAAGCTTCTCCCTTCCATAAAGAAGAGCCTCCTTGAAGTAGTCATGGCTTTTGGTCAGAGAGCACAAAAGCAACAACGCTTGATCCTCATCTTTGATCTCTTCTCCAATGTTTTGCAAATCCAACACCAACTTCTGAAATTGGTTTATTTGATCTACAATGGTAACTTCCTCCCCCATTTGGAACCTATAGAGGGCTTGCTTGAGGAAGAGCCTCTTTGCTAGGGACTTGGTCATGTAAAGAGCTTCCAATTTCTTCCATAGCTCCTCCGCCGAGGTCTCACTTGCCACCTCACGAAGAACGCTATCTGAGAGGCAGAGGATGATGGCTGAGAATGCCTTCTCCTTGATCTTCTTCTTTTGAGCCGCGGTTAAGGTCGCCGGTTCCATTTCGGCCGGTTTCAAGGCTTCCTCCAAACCTTTCTCCACGAGCACGGCCTTCATTTTTGAGCTTCCACAGCCCAAAATCGTTAGCCCCATTGAACACCTCCATTTCGAGCTTAGTCATCGTGGCCATTTTCCGGGAATCGAGCTCCTTCGATCCACGCTCACCGCACCACTTGTTGGGAATGGACACCTCTCGAACGAGATTTCAATGTAGATTTTCTATATGCAAGTGTTTAAGATCGATCTGAGCTATTTGAAGCTCAATCAAATCGAAAATTCGCACCCAAACACACTCACACGAAAAACAGAATTTACGTGGTTCGGCCGAACTTTGGCCTACGTCCACGGATCAACCGAGCTGCCTTTATTATTGATCACAACACGAAAGTTATACACTGCCGTGCCCTCTACAAGTTTCCTGCTTACACCTCACTGTGATTCTCCCTCTATAAGAAACTACAAGCTCTCAAAGATACTAGCTCGAACTCGCAAAACTGATATTTATAAGAGCAGATTTCATGTTGTGCTGCCCGATCCATCTCAACCATCCATGTGATTTGATCCAACGCTCCACAAAACGCCACGTCGCCCTTGCCATTTCACGTGATCATGCATAAATCGCATGACACCTTTATAAGTGAAATAGCATTTTTAATCAGAGCTGTTTGATCTTCGATCTAATGGACCATATCCATTATCCGCATCAGTTCGTCTCTTAGAATTTGGGCCTTTGATCTCATGCGCGCGCTATCCGACGAACGACATTTAATCTTCCAGCTTTAAACCTGAGCCCTTAGATCGCGCGCCAACTTTGATCGAACGGCATTTGTGCATCGCGACTTCTCTTCAGCAAACCTTCAACTCTTTTCTTCATTCCAGTTCCAGTTCGAGCAGCCACTTCCTCCGGCCATTCCCGGCGGCTCCGACGAGTCTAAGGCTCGCTAATCCCGACATTATCATATGCATGCAAGAATATTTTGCTAAACCTTGTGCCCTTAACATATTAAATAAAGTAAATTTATTTATTTATTATTTTATATTACATGAGCCAACTAAACATAATCATTATATCTCTTTACGTTTAATGACTTTGCGTAATTACCCACCTTTTGCTTGAACTTCTAGCAATACCATTCTATCTATTCATTTCTTTAATAGCACCATATGAACAAATGATAGCTCTCGTTATTCAAATTTAATTATAAAAATGATTTAAACTTAGGCCACATTGGTCGCCGACAAGTTTGATTCATAAATTGAAAATCAATCAAATCAAATACGACCAATAGATATATGTTTTGGAATTCAATTAACTGTAACAAATGTTGGATCACATAATACATGCTGTCATATTCAATTAAATCTTCTAATTTAATATAAACAATTGCCACCAAAAATCAGTTTTCACAATTAATTTTTAGATTTCTCTCATATTTTATTTGATTGATTCACTATTAGAATATATTAATTGTATTTAAAAATTACCGGTTTACTCCGGTTTGATTTCAATTTTATACCGGTTAAACCACTAAACTTTAAACTACTAAACTTTTCGGTCCGATTCGAAACCCGGTTTCAGAACCTTGGCCTCGACCAATGGACAACATTAATGTAATGTTAGAACTATCTTGTCAAGATATGGCAGTTCCTTTATGTACACACTATTAGCTTAGCAAGATGGATCGTATCGTGTATATTTGTCATGTAACCTAATTAGTATCAACAGAAATTCTTTTTAAGCGGCGGACAACATAAACCGTCCAGAATATATTCTCTTTCAAAATATTAAATGATTAACTGACTTCAAACTAGACGTGGTAAACAACGAATAGTTTTATAAATAACGAAACAACTCATTAATACGATAATCAACCGAAATTATCTAATTAAACAAAGATGAGCAAAATAGCTTCCATATTACTCGCATTAATCATTGTATTAAGTGCAAACAATGTCTTTACTATAGATAGCGCTCCAGACACGACGATCATGTTTATCGAATGCAACTCAAACCGGTGGAGACCAAACGACCCTTATGGAGACAACGTGATCGGTGTGATCGATGACTTGGTAAGTGATACTCCTGATGAACCGGATTATACGAGCTATATTCATGGAACGTATAAAGACACGACTGTTTACGGATATGCAAATTGCACCAACTCCCGTTTGGACCCTGACGAATGCTTCAGTTGCTTGGACGAAGGTACTGTGTACTTCACTCAGTATTGCACTTTCGCGATTGGAGCAGAGCTTGTGATGGTTGACTGTAAGATGAGATATGAAAATTATCCGTTTTATGGATGAAGAGGAATGCCGATCCCACAAATGTGGAAATTTAATGGTCCATTTTTATTACTGAGGTATATGTGATTCGAAAATAATGGTTGGAATGTAACAATCCCTTTCATTTAGTAATAATGTAGTTTAATTAGAGCTTTCGTGACGTATTTACGAGTATCGATTTGGAAATAATTTGTAGCAGAATGTTGTGAAAGCGAGGCCACCAGATGAAATGACAATTAGTATAATTGAAAATTTATGCTTTCAGTCTCGTATATTATTCAAAAAACTTCAAGCTGGTACAATGGAGCACACAAGGATAGAGATGTATAAAAATGATCAAGCATGTCTATCACAATTAGAGTTTATAATGATGATCAGACCGCATGTTCTCAAGAATGCGACCCTCTAACGAAGTCTCAAGAGAAAGGAGTTGGACTGAATTGCAAGGAGAGCGAAAAATACTAGAAGACTAGATGTAGCAATTCGTATTGATATTCCATCTCGATACAAAAATACGAATTATTGCATTTTATTGCGTTTGCTTTCAAGGAAGTCAACAGAACCATTTTTACTAACTGCATTTTACGGGAATTCAGTAGCCGGTTTAGAATATTATATGTCTTCATCCAAGCAACGACCATGTCAGATTCTCAAGTAATAGATATATGAGGAATTACACTAAATAACAACTTTTCACAGCGAACATCAACAAGAAGTGACAAGTCGTGTAAAGCTACAAAAGCTTAGTAAATTTAGTGATATTCCAAATGGACTGTAGAAATTTGTTGAAACAACTTACTTTGATAGGCAATTGGTAAGTCGCTAGGAGTGTAGTTAGAAGGAGAAGGAGGCGTAGAAGGAGTTGGCTGTTAACCTTCCAGAAATAATTGTCGTGCATATACACTCTCAAATATGTCTTCACTTACACGCACACACACACATCGGTTCGTATTAAGTTGAGCGTCACATAGTTCTGCATCTTAGCACATTGTGTAACGATTAAGATGGTCAACTCAAACTGAACTAATAATCAGTATAGATCGATAAATTGCTAAAATGCAAAGTGTTTATTCATGCTCTCCCAATCTAAACACACAGAGTGATCCTCACAATGTTGTAAAGTGGTTTCTTATTTGCTTCAATGTAGTTAATTATAATATACCATATGATAATATAACCTCGTTCTATGAACCATAAGTGATAAAGACCATCTCAAATTTGACTAGATCACTTGTATCCTCCCTATTCACGTTGGAACACCAACCAACTCTTTGAAGTTTTGACACGACATCGAAAACTCATTGACAACGTGTCGAAAATCCAATGAAGTTTGATTGTTTCCGACGTGGGTAGGAAGAATGGACCATTATTGTTCGAAATCTCAGGAGGCGGCTCCTGAACTTTCTATTTTAATATCATTACTCTAAATTTAAAATTTTGAGCTTCAATCTCGAGTTTAAGCTCGGTTTGTTGACTAATTGAGCTCACGAACCAACAGAGCACAATTATTTAACATTGAGAATTGAAATCTCGTTGAGCTCCACCTCAGGCCTGGCCTGATCTATGATGTCCGAGCTCAACTTGACTCATTTATGCCGTTAGTTGTTTGAAAGAACTATAAATTGTGGTGAATGGTTCATTTGGCTCTCCAATTTACTTGGAACAATTTCTTTTACTTTTTGCAAAAGATTTTCACATAAAAATTATCACGTAGTGAACTGATGATGTCTTTTCATTCCGGTGTATGTTTTTTTGCTAGACCGAAGTATCTCAATCAATCAGATATGGACTTATGCAGACGTGTTCAAATGGTTTGAAAAACCGTAACCGAACCGGCGGTAAACAGTTCGGTTAACCGTGGTCAACTGTTACGGTTCAAACCGTGTAATCGAGCCGTTACTTAGGACATCTCCAACCCAAAAACTCATTCTCAAATGCAAATTCATCCCAAAACTCAAATGCAGTAATTCTTCTTCAGCCATTAAACGCATTCAAAACTCAAAAAATATTTTTGCAATATTCTCTTTCGCATCAACTTTTATAATTTTTCAATATGACACACATATGTTACAAATTTTCAATATTACCCACATAATAAATTAATAAATAAATGATATTTCTTAGACTAAATTTTGTAATAAATATTTTAAATATTTTATTTATAGTTTTGAACATTATTCATGTGGGTAAAAACAATTAAATAAATAGGAAAAAGCAAATTATAGTAATTTATGTAATAAAATCTAATTACTAAATTTACTATGTGTTGCTTTGTGAGAGATAAAAACTTATGCGTTGGTGTCAACTGAAAACGCATGTATGCATTTATAGAAGAGAGAAATGACATAGAACCCATTTTGGGTATGCGTTTTGAGTGTTGGTTGGAGTAATTTTTCTTATGTTTGCGTCTGATTATTGGTATTAATTGGAGATGGTCTTAATACGGTTCGGTTACGTTATCGAAATTTCTAACCGTAAATCGCCGGTTATAACCGGCGGTTTTCTAATAAATAAAATTATAAAATATTTTGTTCCTTTGCAGTTGGGCTTAAACTTTGGGTTGGGCTTGAGTTTTTATAGTTATTTTTTATTTGTGTATTATATTACTAAACGTCGTTTTTTTACTGTTGATTCTATTCTCCTTTTTGTTTATTCTATGTTTTAACGACACGGAAGGAGGAGGAGATGGCTATGATGAGTGTTCGTCGAACACTCGCGGAAATGAAAATTGAGCAATCATATTTTTTATAGTGTAATTATGTTTTTTTTTTAAGATGAAATGAAATTTTTTACATTATTAAATAAAATTAATTTTTTTTTTGTTTATTTAAGTCAGTTTTTTTGTTACTTTTTTGTGAAAAAAATCCAAAAAGAAAAATGAAACCGTACACCGACGGTTCAAACCGTAACCGTAACCGGCTCCTCCGGTTACAAACCGTAACCGCGGTTACCGCGGTTCGGTTACGGTTAGGATTTCGACCGAGAAATCTCTAGATCCATACAGCATGTCCAAAGTCGACAATCATTAAGCCATGAGCATTCAAATACACAAGTCTTACAACAAACATATTACAAATCATGAATAAATATTAGTATACTACAAAATTCCCAACACACAGAGGAGAAGGCATGGTTCCCAGACTCTAATACCAGCCAGGCCCGACTCTCCAAAACATTCAACAACCACAAACAAATCAGTTCAAAGAACAATAAAAAAAAAAACTTGATTTACTAGAAAAACGGAAACCTTGTCCATCAATAATTTTATTTCCTCGCCTGTGCTGCAGCAGCAGCTCTTTCATCTTCTTTGCTCGGCACAAACGCAGGTAAAGTCACGAGCGTATTGACCCGCGAAACGCCCTCGAGCGCAGACCAGTCGATTCCAACTCCCATTTCCGAGCCGTCTTCATCATCTTCTTCTCCTTCTTCACCCTCATCAACGTCCTCATCCAACGCATGGGAGAGGTTTGGCAAACTCTGACCATCCTCATTATTACCTTTGCACTTGTTCGAAGAAACATAAGACTCGTTCGTGTCTAGAAACAGACAAACCACAGCGCAGTCGTCCACTTTTGAAGTGGGGTACTTCGATCTCCAAGCTTTAACGGCAATCTGAACTAGGGTGTGTGCAGCCTGTGAGTGGGCAGGGGCAGAACCGACAATTTGCACCACTTCCTCGTTCGACAGCACATCCCATATCTGTCAGTTGGCTCATTAAGAGATTCACAGTTGACAGAAAATAATAATAATAATAATAATAATAATAATAATAAATTTTATGAGAAGATATTCCATGTTACGTACCCCATCTGTGGCTAAGACTATGAACTCATCCTTGTTCGTTATTCGTCTGTAATAAACCTCGGGAATGGAAATAAGCCCAAAATCCTTCAGGCAGAAGTCTCCGAAAGCACGAGCCATGGCGAGCCCGGGAGAGTTGTTGTTTGGTAGCCACACTCTCGCAACATCGGGCTCGTCGTGAAGAGCAAAGACTCGTCCTTTGCATTTTCGAATCCTTGCTGCTTCGGCTATAGTAAGAAGAGACACTTGTAAGAAACAAAGAAATTTAATATGGAGATACAATTTTTTTTCTGTTCCTTTTCTATCTCGGCATAATGAATGGTACCTGGAAGATCTGGTTTGAGATCTACCGTCAACTGGACTGCAGAGACTGAATTATTCTCATCCCGAGTACCTAAAACAGCCCTCGAATCCCCAATATTTCCAATCACAACATCTTGACCCTAAAAGGAATAATATTATTACAATGTCGATTGTTCTTAAAAGTACAGTGGCAATATACAAATGTCTCATAAATTACGGCATTTTTACCTGTTTCACCAAAGTCACAGCTGTGGTTCCACTGCAGAAGCAATCTGTATTAGCATAAGCTCTCAGTTCCCTGTCCATGGCCTTAAAGGCCTTCAGAAATGAATCCTTCAATGTCTGAAATATCTCGGGTTCCTTTTCGGTCACTTCAGCGTCGAAAGAAGCTCGACCTTGCTCGCAAGGGGATAATAAAGAAGTGCTTTCGGTGAAGAAATCGCCCTTAGTGTTCATGCTAAAATCTCTAAGAACCTCCTCACTCTTAACGTTGACTTCCCAATGTGAACTAAGCTTCAGAGGAAGAGAATCTCTAACTCTCCTCGCGACCAAGTGACCGTAAGGACCGTGCCCGTCAAATACCCCACAGAACACAGTGTCAGTCCTTGAACCAAACTCCTGCATGTTCAAGGTTATTGTAGTCAGCAAAAGGAGACATATAAGCATACATATATTCGACTCATATAATCAACTCTGACGAATGATAGCACCGAAACATTGATATTACAAAAAAAAAAGTAACGATATGACCTAATACTCCCTCTGTCCCAAATGTTTTTGGACATTTGGGAGTTGGCACGAGAATTAAGAAACTGAATATTTTAATAATATAGTACAATTAAAAAGTAAAAAAGTGTATATTTTTGACACGTCTTTTAAGAATATTTAATATTATCATATTGATTGTTTGTGATAGTTTTTTTGCTAAATAAGGAAATGTACAAAAGATGTGGGACGCCCGATTTAGTAAAATGTATAAAATGGTTGGGACGGAGGGAGTATATCAATCAAATATCAACTATTTTCAGCGAAAAGGCAATAATAGATGGACAAGAAAGCGTCAGCATTGGGAATGAAGAGACACCAATAGATAACGCAGAAGGATTGAGCATCCAGTGGATCAGCAAAATAATGAGATAAGCAACAGCATGCAGAATTTCTACCGTACACTACCCTTCTCTGTAAGATCGACACAATATATGGAACAACACAGCAGAGAGGTATTATCACCGCACACAAACCTATAAAAGGATATATTTGAAGCACGATACAAGCGAGAGATCAAAGCTATAAAAACATGTGTTTCATATTTAATGCCAAAACATGTTGTAGGTCATGGTTCATCTACCACACAATTTCGCAACACCCCAAAATAACGACAAGCATCTCATGGATCAAAATTTACCACTAAGACTTACAGAACAAATTGATAATCGTAAAACAAACCTCCCAAACAATCATTGCATCCTGATTGGTCCCTTTCTTGCCTTGCTGAGTAAAAAGCGCAGCACTCTTGCTCGCACCGTTCACGTAAACACGTCCAGGGGTCCCATACAGATGATCGAACGAAGAACTTCGAGAGCCTAACCTTCTGAAGGAGCCTCTCTTCTTCGACGGGCTCGATGTTGGATTGGATCGAGGGCTCCCGCTTTCAGAGGTCAAGCAGGAGCCCAGTGATAGGGCCCTTATTACATCGATTATGCAATTCAGACCTGCCGAACAATAGGGACCACGGTTTTCCACGTTTGAATCCGTAATTGGGATGAATGAAAACGTTCAGTCCTTTGAATGATGGATGCTTTAATTCTTCTGAGCTCTTTCCAACTACAAACGTTTACCCTTTGAATGAATGAGAAATATATATGTATTTGTTCTATATCACACACAGAAGATGAAAACGATATAGATCTACAAAAGAGATGAACTTTCAGGTGACTTTTCCTGAAAAAGCAACCTATAATCTTATAGATGCATCAAAAAATCGAAAAAGGGTAACGCACAAGAGACACGCGCACTCGAAAAAAAGTACAGATCTACCACAAAAATAAGGAGAGAAATGAAACATAAAAAAAAAATAAAAAAAAATCTTCCATAATCCACTAAAACGACGAATCCAATACCTTATCCTCAATCGATTTGTGAAATCAGATAAGTCACAAGCAAGGATCAATTAGCACAAATTCATATAAATCTAGAGAATCAATCTTTCAAGATGAGGGTGAGACCTCGACAACGCGATCTGAAACCGAGAGAAAAAATAGCTAAACGGAATGAGCTGGGTGGTGTTGATTAGGTGTAATAATGCTTGCAATCAGAATCTGAATTCACAAAATTGCAGCCATTGGAGTTTTATACGTCGAGATAGATGGGAGAAGGCTTATTTTATTGGTCAGTGTCTGTGTGCGTGTGAAATGTGAACCGTGAACCATCCTACGACTCTTAGTTTTCATTACTATTCATACATACGTACTAAGTAGTATTTTGTGCACCATAAACGCGTTTGGCATAATATATAAACTAGTCATGTTGTTAAAATGATACGCTTAAGTTAATTTAAGGAAATATAACTACTAGTTGCAATATTAGTCATGTAAATATTATAAAATAAATTTAGGGGGTGTTTGTTTTGGGGTGATCCTCCAAAACATCCTCTCGCTTTATCATCACCATGTTTGTTTAGCCTAGGTGATGAGTCATCACCGTAATGGCAGATCACCTAGGTGATGAAAATGGTTTCGGATCGTCTGTGCCACAACAGTGTTCCACCATTGTGTTCCACCAACCATTCCCCGACAAGTGTTAAACTCAGTTGACCAATTGTACACTTGTCGCAATTTGGTTGGTGGAACACCAGATTGGAACACCAATCTGGAACAGAGGATTCAATCTAGATGAAAATGGGGTGATATTCTTCCTTTTGGATCACCCCAAAAAAGCTAGGTGATCTTACATCACCGTGATGGGGTGATCTTTCAAATTTGTATTTGGACAACATTACCCCTTAATTTAGCATTATACCTAATATATCCTTATTAATATTTTAAATTATATAATTAGATTATTTAAATTTTAAAATAATATATTTAATAATAAATAATTATATTGAATAAATATATGAAAAATATTAATTCTTAAAAAATTAAACTCGATATTAAAATAGTAATTATTATGTAAATATCATATATATATATATATATATCATCCACATAATTTATGTAATATTCGTAGGGTTAAATATGATATTTATGCAATATCACCCCACACGTCACCGTGATTAGACAAACACAATATTATAATATCACATTGATATGCAAAATGAAATATCACCCCAAAACAAATACGGTAATGATATATCACCTTGATCCACATCACCGTGATATTCACATTACGGTGATATTAGTATCACGGTGATGTTGGATCACTGGAAACAAACACCCCCTTAATGGCAGTTAAGAATTTATACACGTGTCACCGAAGATGATGACTTGGACTACATTGGCTTTTCATTCCTCCAATTAAGCGTCATTTCATAGTCAAAGTCAGCTTGGCGCTACGTGTGTATAAACTTCGGACTGGAATTAGGTTTTTAAGTTTATCTTTCATAAAATCACTTCTGTTTTGATAAATGCAGAAATGAAATTTATTCTCTTTTCTCCAATTAGTGTTATTTATGAGGCGATGTTTAAGTGGAGGAAGAGAAAATAAATTTAATCTAAGCCAACAATATGGCGCCACGTGTATCCGTACTAAAATTGCTTTACTTAATTTGTCATCAAAACAACACATTCTCTAACATACAAGACTAGAAATATAACTGAACCAAGTGTATCATAAATATAACGTAGTGAGAATTGAACTAGCAACCTCATGTTGGATAATTCACAAGATCAACCACACATATATCTAACGAAATGGTACTTGTACTCAAATCGCCAAATTCCTATACAGCGTATTTAGTTAGTTATAAATTTTTTTCTATTTATTTCAAGATAATATATAATATTTAATTATTAGTTATACATTGTATGAATGACAAAATAGTAGTCATAATCAAATTGTCAAACTCGTTGACAATTATTAAGAGGGTATCAGGCTTTATATATGGTATAAACTATTATTTTAGGTATCCATATGCTCCAATATATAAATATATAGTATCATATTATAAAGAGTTATTTTTAAATAAAATGTTTAATTGATGAAATTTTAATGTTACTTTTGCATTATTTTTTTAAGTACGTAAAAGAAACTTAAAGATATATTTGCTAAAAACTAAACATAAAGGGTAATTATGCATGTCATACAAATTGGTGGTTGTTATATGCCCCTCAATCTTGGTTTATTTGGTGATATTTAAAAATTAATCAGTGGTTTGAAATCAATTTGACATACATATATATATACAATAACATGTAATTAAATTATTCGTTATTGCAATAATTGATCATCATCTACGGGTCCCCAATGAAACAATCTACACCAAAGATCGAAAAAGGATGATGATCTAAAGATATACTAATAGTTAGATTAACATACAAAATTAGTTCATAGTTGGCGTGCATTTGGCCAAGTCAAAATGTTTCGCATGCATTTGGCCAAGTCAAAGAAAGTTCACGTTGTCCCTCCGTGTTATAATGAACACATGGAGATGTCGATATTTTTTATTTAAGTCAATGTGGATATTGTTAACCTCCTGCAAAATCATAGTATATATGAACTTGAATGGTACGCATAATCATGGAAATTATTTTCACTGAAGTTGGGGTTGTCCAATATTCAGTTTAGATTCTTTTCAGATGGTATTTGGCCTGTGTGGACTTGGGAAGGTACATAGGCCAATGGGATCAGTTCCTTTGAAAAACGGGATTGTTACATAGTCGACAATAAGGTTCATGTTCGTCTTGTAGTGAAATGTGTGGAGACTAAAGCTGTTCGTATGGGAATAAACCTAGAAAAATATTAACATTAATAAAAATTATAACAACAAAAATAATAATACTAACATATTAAAACACCGAATATGCATGAAATACTATACGAGACTGTTGAGGTAATGGTCACGCATTAATCCTATTATTGTATTTTTTGTATCATCAATATTATATGTATAAAAATATTACGGAAGGGTGTTGTTCCATGTGGTTTGACATGTGAGGCTGTTTTCTTCTACGAGATAATCCGCATCAGTAATATGTGTTGAAGAGAAGAATAAAAAACCATTTTAACTGTACTTTTTGCGAATAATGATAATACAGGTTTAATATTATATATAAAATAACTGTTCTTTTTCTCGTGCACGATAGTGCGTAAACTATAATAGAGCAGGTTTTTCTTTTATTTCCATTGGTTGGAGTAAATTTCTCCTTGCAAGTTCTTTTTTCTTTTTTGGTATGCCAGACCGGTTTCTGGTTGCCCCGACTAATCTGGTTAGCCTGCGTCGCGTACCTGGTAATGGCAGATGAGGCTCTCCAAGGGGGGGTGATGCAATATACAAGGATTCGATTTCAATTGCTTAAGCGAAGCCAAGACGCTTACCACTTGGACCAACCCCGTTGGTTCCTTGCAAGTTCTTTAAGCTTGATTTCATATCCAAAGTAAAACTGATATTTAATAACAGTGGATTCCCATCATGGTTTTAATTACCGAACCGGGCCGGCTGGTTCTGACCGGTTCCAACCGGACCGTTCAAAAATCCGGTCCGATCCCGGTCTGGTTCATATTTAAATAAAAAAATTAATAAAAAATAAAATAAAAAGTAAATGTAACAAAAAATAGTATTGGTATAGTGGTAACATCTATTGAAGATTTTTACGTTGGGCCGGGTTTGATTCCAATTAATTTCATTTATGTAATATTTTATAATTACCTTTGTTACCCAAAATTTATAAATTTCATATTTGACACTCATTACCTCTGGGCCAATGACATTACCCCTCTCATCGAACTGGAGGATGCACTCCTCGGAGTCCAGATTTAATCTTCTTAAGACCTTGCTGTTATATGGACCTCTCGTACGCTTAACCGACTCGCTCGACTCGTTACCAATCGAGGAAGATGTAGGATGCTCTGAAGACATCTCGTCGTAAGGAATATGTACCCTGAAAAAACAGCAATCCCAAAAAAATGATTTAGTTAATTTCAACAAAATTTACACAAAATTCGTAGAAAAAAGGACACGATGAAAAAATTTCACATACGTTTATCAACAATACATTCCTTCGTTGTGATCCGGAAACGGAAATATTTCATCGCTCTCGTCATGTGCCCTTTCATCGTCCGCATCAACGATACCAACAATACTCTTCTTCCCTTGAAGGACAATATGTCATCCAATATTAGCCGGATCTTGTACGTAGAATACTTGTTTAGCTTGCATTGCCAGAATGAAAGGATCGTCCATGTAGCCCAATTTTTGCAAATCAGCCATCGTAAATCCCAATTCGGGATCTATTCGAACGCCTCGTCTATTATCAACCCATTTACATCGAAGTAAAACAAAATTTACATTTGTTTTTGTAGACGAGTTCCCATATTTCGTCGATAAACCCATAGTACGAACTTGCATTACTCGACACTTGGGCATCTTTCCCACGAGAAACTTCTCTTGACAATGCAACAAGTGTGACCCCATTGTTCTGCGACGCGCTTTTAACGTCTCGCTTCTTCGTGTAGAAAGTATAACCATTAATGTCGTACCCTTCGTGTTGCAACATTCCACTCAGGTCCCCAAGCAAGCCACTTAATCATTTGACTGCAATCTGAACCATTTTCTGCGGAGATCGTCCTCGTTCTGAACCAACCTAGAAAAGATCGATTATGCTCCTTTATATACCAAATTTCGGCTCAATTAGTATATTCTCGTCGTAATGTAGCCATGTGTTCCTCCATGAAAGGATGCACGTCAGGAATATGCCGAAGACGAAAAACTGTGCTGACTCCCATAAATCTCTTGAAACCTGCGGTTTCGACAGTGGCTTTCCTCCTACTCGTCCATCGTGGCAAGAAGTCGGCAACCCTATCGATTGAACATTTGCCAAGTAGGAAGTGCAAAACTCAACGCACTCCTATGTTGTGTACCCTTCAACTATGCTACCTTTAGGTCGATATCGAGTTCGAACATATCCTTTAAGATCTTCATATACGTCCAAAAGGATACATATATCTCATGTACACTGGTCCACATGTCTTGATTTCTTGAACTAAATGAACGACGAGATGCACCATAACATCAAAAAATGACGGCGGAAAGACATTTCGAACTGACACAATGTCACTACCACATCGGCCTGTAGCTCATCTAGCACCTCGAGATCAAGAACTTTGTTGCATATAGCATTGAAAAAGAAACACAAGATATGCATTGACGAACGTGCTTCCGCATTATACCACGAATTGCGATCGGCAACAAATGTTGCATCAGTGCATCACAGTCATGAGACTTGTATCCGACTAACTTCAGATCCTTCAATGGGACATATCTTCATATGTTGCTAGCATATCCAGTGGGAACTTTAATACCTTTAAGACATTCGTGGAAACTTAACTTCTCACCCTTGCTCAGCGAAAGCAAGCCGGTGGAAGAAAAGTCCTCTTTCATTGTTCTATCGGTGCTAGTTCAGGCCTTATTCAAAGTTCGACCATATCTTGTCTGGCTTTAAGTTCGTCTTTCGTCTTACCTGACATGATCAAAAGAGTTCCCACGATACTATCACAAATATTTTTCTCCACATGCATCACACGATGCAATGTCTCTTGTCGAGGTTTTTCCAGTAAGGGAGCTTCCAAAATATTGATCGCTTTTTCCAGACACTATCGTCTTTTGATGGTTTGCACTTCTTACCAAACTGAACATTAATGTTTGCGACGATGTCACTCACATCTGTGCCTTTCAACGGTAATGCAGCCCTTGACAGCTCGCTCTCTCCGTTAAACAGCGGTAGCAGCTTTTTCTTCGTCCGATATTCGTGGGTACGCGACAGGAATTTCCGATGGCCCATGTAAATGAGTTTCCTGCAGTTGTTCAACAATTGGCTATTGTATTATCCCCACAAACCGGACATGCTTTCTTGCCCTTCACACTATAGCCAGACATATTGCCGTAAGCAGGAAAATCATTGATGGTACAAAATATCATAGCCCGAAGCGTAAATCTTGATTTTGCATAAGCATCGTACACCTCGACGCCTTTGGACCATAGTGTTTTCAGATCCTCAATCAACGGAGTCAAGTATACGTCAATGTCATTACCAGGTTGTTTCGGACCAGATATTAGACACGAAAGCATGATATGCTTTCTTTTCGTCGAAAGCCATGGAGGGAGGTTGTATATACAAAGCAGCACCAACCAAGTACTGTGACGGCTGCTTAAATCCCCGAACGGGTTTATCCCATCCGTACAAAGTCCTAGCCTTAGATTCTGTGCTTCATTTCCAAATGCCGAAAACAACGAATCAATGTTCCTCCATTGAGGAGAATCTGTCGAATGTCTCAATTTTCCGTCATTTTTCCTTTCCTCATCAGCTATCTAAGCATTTTAGCATCATCGACGTTGGAGAACATTCGCTTAAATCTGGAAATTATTGGCAGATACCATAGAACATTAGCAGGAGCCCCACCGACTTCATCCTTTCGCTTGTAACGCCAAGTGTCACACGTCGGACAATTATTAGCTGATTCATACTCGCCTCTATGAAGCACGCAGTCGTTGGGACAAGCATGTATCCTTTCGTCTGCAAGTTCGAAGGGCACAACAGCTTATTTGCCTCGTAAGTCGACACCGGAAGCTCACTCCCATCGGAAAGCATATCGGCGAGTGTTTCTAAGAGTGTTGAGAAATATTTATCCGAAATCCCAAATTTAGCCTTAATGTTCAACAATTTGAACACAGCAGACAATTTTGTGTATTTAGAACATTCGTTATACAAAGGGATACTGTTGTCCCTAACTAGATTATCAAATATGGGAGGACGTTCATCGAAATCCTCTTGAACATCACGAAGCATGTCCTCAATACGATCATTATCAGATGAATAACCGTCAGCTAAAACATCGTCGTCTGCCTCGGCTTGCACTCTTGTACTAGATCCTTCACCCACATGACTAGCTACAGGCTCACCGTGCCATATCCAATTTGTATAACCAGGTTTAAAACCGGAGACAATCAGATGTTCCCTAACAATCTCACTATTCCACCACTTTAGATTAATACAATTACTACAAGAACACGAAATCTTGGATTGACTCTTTTTTCTACAATTTTGCTCCGGACAATTCATAAACTCTTCCACACCATTCAAATAATCGGTCGTTATTCGCTTACTAGACATCCAACCCCGATCCATTCCAACCACCTAAGTTAGATAACAAATAAATTTACATCCTAAAGCGATTGCGAAAAATTGACCAAAAAGCTAATTTGTGAATCAACTCAGCTTTCCAAAGCAATCAATCAATAAACGAAATACGAAACAAAATAGAAGAAATCAACGAACCACAAATCAAGATAAAGAACTCGTGCGATTGATTCTATTAAAAAAAAAATGAATTATAAGATCAGTCATCAAGCTCGCCGAAGACGAAAGGTCACCCTTATCTGTCATAACCTCGATCCTCGAATCAAAACGGAAAGGGACGAAAAATCAATAATCAAAATACCCAAATTCGAAATTAACCTAAATAGCGACGTGAATTGGCTTAGCTCCGTCGTATTCAAGCTCAAATGCGGATTTATGGTGGTCGTCGGTCCAGGGACAGTTCAGACAAATTCCAAAAAACTGTGACTTCTAAAATCCTATTTTTATTTATTTTTTCTAAATCATGATAGGGGATAGTTCTAAACTATTGCCCAGGTAAATCCACACTAGAAACATCAATCATGACGACGGAAAAACTCCAAACACACAATGATTAGAAAAAAATCAGACGCAATCAACCTCGACTAAAAAAAATGAAACTCACCAAATCGGGCTCTAGGATTCCAAACAGACGAGTGGTACCCCCACATTCAAAGGCGTACCGAAATCAAATTCCTCAAAATCGATCGAATCAAGCACCTACTCAAAATCATAAACTCAAACATTCGTCACCTTTGAGCAAAATCCAACCAATAAAACAAGAAATCAAGGGAAGCCAAGAAATCATCAAGGAGTCACATAAACAAGGAAAGAATATATATATATATATTGAAGTGGTCCCGTACTAATGGATGTAAAACACACTAAGTTGTAAACTGCTGTTGGACGTGATGTTGGGCTAACACTCACTATCACTCAAAGCGCACAGCGGAAATATAAAGTACTTAGTGATTAAACGAAACGAACACGATATTGATTTTGTGCAGCAAGTCAAATAACTTGCTGCGTGCCTCAAGACGCAAAAATCCACTATAAAGATAGATTACAAACTATCAAAAAGGATAGTCAAAAATTCGTCTAGCAAAACCTACGAATCAAAAAGGATTCTGCAAACTACAAGATCTTTCGACCTTTGAAAAGCTAGACTAAAAGACAACTCTCGCAATATGTAAAACTCGCTCAAACTCTATATGTGTTTCGCTCATCGTTTTCGCTTGATATGTCGCTCAAAGTTACTCCATGAAAGCTCTCTCGAAAGTCGTACTTTGCAGCTCGAAAATAACTCTTATTTAAAGGTCTTGGCTCCATCTTGAATTGATAAAAGATTCCTTGAATATCTCTTCGAAGATCTCTCTAAATATAGTATATATTTAGTTCGATTCTTCTCATCTAATCGGCCGATCTCTTATCTCCTATTTATGGTAGCTGGTTGAATGATTCTCTTTGATATTCAGATCTTCTAATCTTGGTAGTCACTTAACCAATTCTCTTTTGATCTTCAAATCTTCTATTTAAGGTAAGTGCACTTCCCAAATTCGTTCAAGCAGCTCCACACGTTTTCCACACGGTATGATCCATTCTGTATCCTTATATAAGTCCTGCACATCACTAAAAATAGCCAAGATACGGATTAAACAAGTTTTGGGCATGAAAGATAAAACTGAGAAAGGGAACACTCTCAGTCAACAGATGTTGACTAGAATGTTACCCCAACATTGCCAGTGTTGAAGGCTCAACATTAACAATCTCCCCCTTTTTATCTTTCTTCCCAAAACTAAAGCAGACGTTAGACATCGTGAAACTCCCCCTGAAGGCAAAATCTATCCAACCACAAAACATCAAAAGATGGTTAGAATAAACGCAAACAGAATAGCGATTAAACTATTCAAAGTACTACAAAACTAGTACATAGCCATAACAAGGTCTTATTAAGTTAAACATCTGCAAAATAAATATTTTCGGCAAAAAGCAGGCAAAACATGTAAACATATCAGAGAAGCAAATCAGCATGCACGTAGTAAAAACAATTCAATCACGCATGCAAAGGTGGTAACTTAGCATGCAAACAACAATCAATTATGCATGTAAAAATAGAAAGGATCAGATCTTCACTCTCAATGGAGTATGGAGTTTCCTTCTGATGCTTTCTCAGCTGCTTCTCCTTCTTGGTCAGCTCCCCCTGTTTGTTCGGCTCCTTATTCTGCTCCCCCTGAATTTCCTTATCTCTCCCTTTTTATCTGCACAACTTTCTCCCCCGTTTTGGGAAGAAAGAAAAAAACGCAGAGAACTTCTCTGTTAGCCAACTTGCAGATGTCGAGGTAAATGTGGGGCTAACATCTGGGCCAACATTCTGAGACTCAGAAACAAGTTAGTTCGCCATAAAGAAATCAAAGATAAATCCAAAAAAATAAGTGAGAACAGAATGAGTAACCCTCTATTATATCAACCACAATCAAGAACAGAGAGAGTAATATCAGCGAGCAACTCCAACGGTAAACGATCACTCAGCAATAATTTCATCGTGAATAAGGCCAAAAAAATTAACCATTGGACTCAAATAGAATTTAGACATTTTAGAGGATAAGGTCGAATTAGGTCACAACTGTCTAAGTAAACATGGAGCTAAAATATATTACGTGGACGTATTAGTCATGCGAGCAAATAGGAGCACATCAGATCATGATTCAACCCAAAAGACACAAAGTCAAAAGTCAAGGTAGAATCAAGCAAGACTAACCGTTTGAGCGACGATGACGATCACTTGAGACAAGCGTAACGAGCTGTTCTTCGAGGAGTTCTAATGCAATTCTGAGAGATATCAAAACTAGACACAAAAGACTAACAAATGCTGACCTAAAAGCTAATGCAAATAAACGAAAGCACAAAAATATAGCATGATCAACTGACAGTCACATATGTTGCCCCAACATAAGACTCAACATTCTATTCTGAAATTCCAGACTTTTCTGTTCAACACCCTAAACTCAATTCTCTTTCATTTTCTGCCCTACTTTACCTCAGTTATAGACTTATTACTTACAGCCCTTATGCGTTCCTCATCATCAAGGTTAGGATTTTTGTCGCAAAGAGTACATCGTCACCGCGAATGCCGTGTACCTAGGGAAGCTTATTACCTGAACCTGTATCTTGAAAAAGGATCACGAGCATTTTTTTTTATTTTTTTTTTATTTTTTTAAGGAAGAGAGTCATTTCAGGGAACGGAGATGGCATTTGCGACGGCTTTAGCGACGGAATATCCGTCGCAAAATGAAAAAGTAAAAAAAATAAATTAAATATTGAAAATGAGGAAAAAAATGCCAAAAAAAGGGCAAAAAATGAGTAAAAATTCAAAAAAAAAGAAAAGAATATTACTAATAAACTAAAAAAATAAATTGAAATAAAAAATAGAAAAATAATAAAAGTAAAATAAAAACTAAAATTAAAATAAAAAATGATAAATTAAACATTAAAAATGAGGAAAAACAAAATAAATTTATTTATTAAAAATTAAATAAAAAGGAAAAACAAAATTGTTACTCTTAAATTTATTTTTCCTTTTTATTTAATTTTTAATAAATAATTATATTTTATTTTTTACTTCTATTAAATCTTAAAATTAAATTTATCATTTCGTTATATAAATTTATTTTTATTATTTCTTATTTTTTATTATTATTTTTTTTAGTTTATTAGTAATATTCTCTTTTTTTTGAATTTTTACTCTATTTTTTATTTTTTTTTTCTTTTTTTGGATTTTTTCCTCATTTTTAATGTTTAATTTATCATTTTTTATTTTAATTTTTGTTTTTTATTTTACTTTTATTTTCTTATTTTTTATTATTTTTTATTTTTATTTAGTTTAGTAGTAATATTCTCTTTTTTTTGAATATTTTTGAATTTTTTCCCTTTTTTTTTGCATTTTTTCCTCATTTTTAATATTTAATTTATTATTTTTTTAACTTTTTCATTTAGCGACGGAATATCCGTCGCTAAAGCCGTCGCAAATGCCATCTCCGTCTAAATTGACGGTCGGATTGACGGAGGGACCAATTTGGTTCATTTTCGATAACATGGGGGACTAAGTCGGTTCGCGCGAAACATCGGGGACTAAATTGGTTCACAAGGTAAACATCAGGGACCATTTTAGGTTTTATCCCGTAAAAAATGATAAAAAAAATAAAAAATAAAAACGGAAAAATCATGGGCGACTGTTGCGTAGCGAAACAATCGCCAAATGTAACAAATAATAAAAAAAAATAAAAACTAAAAAATCATGGGCGACTGTTGTGGGAGTAACAGTCGCAAAAGGTGAAAAATAATAAAAAAAATAAAAACAGAAAAATCATGGGCGACTGTTGTGTCGTGTAACAGTCGCCAAAGGTGAAAAATAACAAAAACAAATAAAAAGGGAAAAATCATGGGCGACTGTTGGGTGCGTAAAAGTCGCCAAAGATGAAAAATAATAATAAAAATAAAAATGGTAAAATCATGGGTGACTGTTGTATCGCGTAACAGTTGCCAAAGGTGAAAATAATAAAAAAAATATAAACGGAAAACTTTCGGCGTCTATTCTTAGCTCGTAACTGTCGCCGATAGTTCCAAGAAAATATAAAAAATTAAAAATGGCTCGCAGGTACTATAGGCGTCCGTTTTTCCACAACGGACGCTCATAGTGCCATAGCCTAGTACTGTTTCTGTACTAGTGATAATACATTTTTTCATTTCATTACACGAATACGCAAATATATTAAAAATAGTGGCTTATCTTTCCCACAATATGTAGTGGTTGGATTCTCCATTGATGTTCTCCGCATAGTGATCTGAATTTGTACCACCACATAATGTTATCAACACAATCTTTTCAATTCAACCAACATTACTTCTCTCCATTCACATATTTTACTGATAAAACTTGAACTAGACATCAAAGTGAGTGAAGATCTACTCATTATAATGCCATTTCTTGGTATATCCGATTTAAGCTGAGTTACCATTTAATCTTTATTTTTACATCTTTGTCTTCGTTAGCTTCGCTAAAGATTATGATATTATTGACATTAGGATTAGATGCATTGTAGTTAATCCTTGATTAATTTTTCCAAGTTTTGAGTAATTCATTCGTACCTATTTTTTTTTAGCGAGGGTGGTATAACAATTTTAGAGCATCTCCAACCTACGGCATAAAAATACAGTTAATTTTACACAAAAATACAGTTGCTAGAGTGCTTTTACTCCAACCCATAAACTTTATTTTCTACACTAATTTTTACTCCAACCCATTAACTCTATTTTTGAACTCTAAAAATCAAATTCCTATTTATTACTATCATAATTGACTTATCTTTATATTATAATTATTAAAAACTCAATATAAAAAATTATTAATATTTAAATTAAATAAATTATAAAATTATTATTAATTATAATTTTATTAAATTAAAGGTAAAATATCAATAAACAAAAACAAATTAATATTATTTTTACTTTTTTATTATAAGAATATCAAATATATAATTAAAATATGTTTTATTAAATAAAATACAAATAAATTGAAATGAAAACTCTATTTTTGTGTTGAAAATTATGTGTATTCTACATCTAGAGTTTATCTACTCATCAACACAATAGTAGTGTTAAATCTAGAGTTCTGTTGGAGTTAAATCGTACTTTTTTGTGTTTTACACAAAAATAAAGTATCCGTTGGAGATGCTCTTATGATGAATGATTATGGGGGGAAATAGTTATTTGGGGCAATGCATCTAAACATAATTTCGAGCATTAAAAAAATGAAAAGAAGAGGCATGGTGCTCCGCCATAATATTTAGATTTAGAGTTATAAATTGTTGTCGTCCCATGCAAATTGATAGGTTGGTCGTTGCCGTCAACAACATTCTTTATTTGATTATGTAGTTGAAGAAAACTAATATCTTCCTCATTTATCTCGGGGTGAGTATTTTTGTCGCTTGATTAAACTGTTACGTATATTAGTCTCCTTCGTCGTCTTTTTTATTTTCCAGAGATTAGACAAGCAAATAAGTTATTCTTAGGTATGAAAAATCTTCACTTTCTCTCCATTTTCCTTTTTCTTGACTAATTAAATCTTAATTTATCCAAAATTTGAACCTCGTATTGTGTCTTCTGTCATTAACTATTTTAATTTTATTTTAATTTTATTATTTTTACTATTATTATTTATTGTTATTACTATTATTATTATTATAATTATTATTACGAAAACCTCATTACGAGCTCAATTTTGGATTTCGAAAACGCCATTTGACATTGAATTTCAAATCCGACAAATTGTAAGCGTTCAGATTTAACCTTGAATTTCGGCGAAATCGAAATCCAAATCCGCTCGATTGCCAATCGGTAGATTTGTAACAAAATCCGGATTTCGATCGAAATCCGGAAACCAAACGGACCATAACCGCAAAATGGAACCAAAAAACACCGGACCAATCAAAATAATTTGAATAGCGGATCAGGCACATTATAAAAAAATCAAAACACAATAAAAAGAACCGTACAATGAACACCCCTCCCTAATCTACCTTCTAGATTTACGGGCATTGGATATTTTTAGAAAGGATTCTGTCTGGTTTACTACTGCTAGAAGTAAAATGCATTGATCAAAGGAGGAAATCAAAGAATTAATCTGGATGAACAAAATCAAAGTAAATGCATGGTGATATATATATGAGTTGATTATACAAACATTGTTTGTAGATGATATACAAAGAGCCACATTCATCTGAAAGAGATAAAGCGAAAAAGAAAAAAAAAAAATTACTACGATGAAGATCGTACGTTGTCTATGGCGCAGACCAAATCGTCGTACTTGGCTCCTGTAATTTCCTTGACGATCTCGCTGTTCTTCAGTATCTTGAATGTAGGAACCACTTTGATTCCAAGCTCCTTCGCTAATGGCTGCCAAAGACACCATAAAATATGAAAAAATCTACTAAGAAATAAATATTAACGCAGTTAAAACTTTTGATTTTTTTTTTTGAGACCGGATTATAACATTTGGAAAAATATAAGACCTTGTTATCTTGATTGCAGTCGAGCTTTAAGAAGATGACGTCTTGATATTTTACTGCCAATTCTGCGTATTTCGTAGCAATTAGCTTACAAGGGCCACACCTGTAATGCAGGTTTTCCAATCGAAATCCATTAGTTAACAGAGAAAGCAATTGTGCTTATTAGACGCCAAGCGATTGCGAGTTTATAGCCATCAAAGTATAGTATATACACGGCAAGCTCTAAATGCTGCTCTAAGGGGATACAAATTGAGGTAATAGAAACACATCAACAATAATCCAGAGGACAAATAACATATCATGCGGATCCTTCTAATCATCAACAAGAAGCAGTCGAGATAAGAAATGGATCAACAAAATAGTAAGTACGTATTCAAGTTCCCTCTTTTCAGAGTTTTCGGGGATGGCGCATCCTCAAAGATAGATAGATAGCTTAAAAAGCAACAGCGAACTAAGAAGAAACTGCAAAAAGAAAGAAGATGTAAGGGCAGTAAATTCATCACCACTGTGTGTACATATCGAGTACGACAGGCTTATCGCCGGCGGCTTTCACAATGGGCCAGAAAGTGTCTTTGTTCACCTCAGTCACTTGCCCCACCTCAGCAACCGAAACGCTGGCGCTTATGCGTAGCACCTCCGTGCTCATACGACGTCGTCTCATTGTCCTGCTAATCGAGCGAAGACGGTACAAGTAGGCCGAGCAATAATCTCCTGCGATGCTGACCACGGCGGGTTGCTTGGGTATCATCACTCCCATTGATGTTGTTGGAGACATTGGAGGTGCGATGTACATCGTCATCTGTAGAGCCATAGCTGCAAGGATTTTGTGAGTCGAGTGGATCGGTGGAATTCGAGAGGCGAACAAGAATGAAAGGTGGCCTTTGATTTTTGGGGACGAGGAGAATGACGACTTTAACCCTGCCAATCTTTCTTTCAGTGTCTGCGGAAGCGGATATGCTGTGTTTGGTTGGCCTTTAATTTTGTTGAATTGGGGGAATGACGATCTTGACCCTACAAATTTTCTTTTGGCCCCATTCAGTTGGGCATATAAGATGAGAGAGCAGCAGACAAATAAGAAGAGAAACATAAAACTCGAGATAATAATCCCATGAATTATAAAAATCCATTTTACTTTCATCTATTAGTTTGTACAATTATCGCGTTCACTTTCCAATTAGTTTGCTATGGTGCCCACCTACCGTGAGCAACCACCGTGAGCACCATAAGCAAATCTCTCATTTTTTTGCGTTTTTTCGATTCCCAACGGCGCCAACACCTCCGTAGACCTTCTCATATCCATTGCTAACCTAAACCACCCTCTCCAACACGTTAATTTTTAAGAAAATTAATTATTTATTCTTCACATGTGGACGGCGTACATATGTGATGATTTTCTTAAAAATTAACGTGTTGGAAAGGGTGATTTAGGTTAGTAATGGATATGAGAGGGTCTACGGAGGTGTTGGCGCCGTTGAGAATCGAAAAAACGCAAAAAAATGAGAGATTTGCTTATGGTGCTCACGGTGGTTGCTCACGGTAGGTGGGCACCATAGCAAATCTCTATATATATATATACATACATATACATATATATGTGAGATTTGCTATGGCGGCGCGGCCGAGTTATCGGTTGCAGCGGCGTTACATCGGTCGTCTTGGCCGCCTGTGTGAAGAATTATCATCAAGCAAGAACGAAGAGGAATTTACAGAAGAAATCGCAGCCTTTTACAGTTCATTAAACAAGGATGGTTACAAGTTAGTTAGTAAGGGTAGTTTTGTAATTATCTGTAAATTGTAAGTAGTATAAAAGCGCTAGGTAGTTCTGTACATTTTGCGCGCGTTTTGTATTAATCAATTCATTCAGTGAAATGGTTCTTCGTTTTTCCCACGCAACTTTGTTCATTTGAATTCGATTCCACAAGTATCTGGATTGGATTTCTTCACTGTGATTTTCCATTTTTCTGGTTTCTTTTCTTATGTCAGAGAAGATGATAATGATATGCGGAAGAAGATGACGACGAGGTGGCAAAACAAGGAAAAACTATTTTAATTAGGGTTTAATGATATTGGGCTTAATTTTATTGAACTTGTCTTTTATTGGGTATAGTATTAATGGTAAAAATATTTATTTAATAGAGATTATAAAGCCCAACACAATTCTAATTAATATTAAATAAAAAAATATCTACAATTATATCAAAAGATAAGCTTTTAAGTTAAATATTACAAGGTACATTTATTCTATATTCCTTAAATATTGGCTAAGAAAACATATTTGACATTTATAATTACTTATAGGTACTTTTTTTTACAAAAATTGTGTATCGCCCGTGATCGCGCTGCGATAATGCAACGTATCAGTATCGCCAGTATCGGCATCGACGTCCGCATCCGCGATGGCAAACCATGATTGTAGCTGGGAATAACCCCGTGGTCAAGCCTGTGGCATTATATCAGGGAGAGTGGATCACAAGTTCAAATTCCAAAGATTCTTTACTTTGGTCGCTACGTGGAAAGTCATGGTCATGGAGATTAGTCTCCTTGACGGCAGCGCAAACCCATAAGTAGGGTTGGTTGAGTGAAGATACCTCGAATTGTTAAAAAATTACTAACGTACAGAGGTCCAAATAATGACTCATTGTCTCATTCATTTCTTTGAAGTTGGGTCGTTGGGCTTGTTTTGTGGTTTCAATAATTTATTGGCTAGTTAACAAACATCGCTTAACCTGAGGCCAGGTATGATTTACCCAAAGAAATAAGAGTTCTGTAGTAGTAGTATCGGTTCGGTTGGGAAATGCGAGCCTAAACCCCTCCGTAAGTCGCCGGAATCGATTGGAGAAGACGGTCGGATGAACTTGAGCTGGAAAAGATGATTTTGAGCTGAAGAGGCGTCGATCGTTCAGGAGCCGTTGGATCCAGGTGCGCGCGAGATCTGAGGGACGAGATTTAAAGCTGAAGTTTAAATAAGGATCGTAGGATATCGCGCGAACGTGATGAATGGCCGAGATGCGATATCATTTGATCATACGGATGGATGATATAAACCATTGGATCAAGATCGGACGACTATCATTGAAGGCGGGAAATCACTTAATAATCGTAACACGCTTCTTGCTTAAGTCACGCACAAAACATGGCGATATGTGGACGATTGTGGTGCATCGGATCAGATTAAACGGACGAACGAGATCGATCGCAAGTCACACTTTAGGTGTGAATTCAGCTTATAAATTCTGAATTTTCTGGTTTAACATGTCATCTTTGAGAACGAATAGTTTGTGTAGAGTGAGAATTACAGTGAGGTGAAAACACGAAAGTTGTAGAGTATTGTAAACTTCGTGTTGGTAATTAATACAAAGGAGGCTCGGTTGATCCGTGGACGTAGACTGAAATTAGCCGAACCACATAAATCTCTGTTTCGTCGAGGGTGTGAGTTTTCAGTTCGTTTTAGTTCGCTTAAGCTTCTGATTGTTCGTATCAATCAACACGAGTGTCACACACATATTCTACATTGAATCATGAATCCAATGGTACCCATTTATCAACAAGTTCCATAATCATTATCACTCACATTTTCAGTGTCAAGTGTAGAGGCGGAGAAAGTATCAGTATTAAGGCCTCACTCCTCGGATGTTATCATTTGTCTTGGCGCGTACGATGTCTGAAATTTACAGAATTTTTTTACAAAAATGACACAACTTCTTATATATCATTTGCTCGGAGTAAGCGTGTTTTACTAATATTATATAACATTTGAATAGGCACGGTGCATGAACAACATAATCATGGGGAATTTGTCACCGTGACGCTCCACGATGCATGCACACCTAGTCCACTCCGTAGAGGAATCGAGAAACCCGTAGAGCCAAAGACGCACCAAATCCTCTGTCCCAGAAATATGTCCCACACCATGTCCCAACGTGTTAAACATACGAAAAATACTGATCACCATAAATTCGAAAAATATTGGATATGAATATCATTTTGATCGTCATTAAACAAAGAATAAATTAGATGTATTTATTTACTTTTTATAGGATAAATTACATGAAACAACGATGATTTAATGATTTGGTGGAATATGAAATTCAATTGTTTTTAATTTAAAAAATAAAAAGAAAATATATGAGCCACATGATTTCAAATCTGGCGGTTCTGATTAAATGGGACAGAGAGTGAGACAGGAAAGTGGGACAGGTGATTTCAGCCGAGCCAAAGACGCATAATATCCACCCAGTGGAGGATGTTGTCCGTGCTCGTGGAAGATTTTGTGTCTGCATTGAATATTTTGTGTTTTTCATTGTAAGTATATTAGCTTAAGTTATTTTGTGATTGAGGCCGCGTTTGACCGAATTATGAGTTTGAGTTTATGATAATCATATTTTATGTAATGGTATGAGTTGATTTGATGTATTCTTGGTTTGCTTTCAAAATGCTTGGGTGTTCTTAATCACAATATGTATGATATTTGATTGGTTACTGAATCCGAGATGAGATTGGACCATTTAGAACAAAACATTGAATATTACGACGTAAAATCGAACATAGATGGACTCAATTTTGTATATGTGATTTACTGAGCTCTTAGGCACAAAAGTATCTCACCTCAAGAATTTATAAAAGACGAATACATGCGCAAGAACTACAATAATATAGGGATATATGATTGCGCGCCATCTTAGGTCGGACGGTTCCTGAGCATCGCGACCATCTCCAGCTTATTTCTTCAGCTTCCAACTTCTGTTCCACCTGGCGACTTCTCGGGCCATTCCCGGCGGCTCCGGCGAGTTTCTGGCTCGCCACTCTCGACAGGAGCATTTTCTCCCTTAGTGGAGCCTACTTCGATGAAAGCGAGATTCCCGTAGTCAACGACCGAAGAAAACAATGAATATCGTAGATTTTGTGGTAGGTTCTCTAGTTCTTCGTGTCTAAAATCGTGTATCTTGTTTTCTATCGGATTTTTTGTTTGGTTGTTTATTGCTCCGTGTGAGCCTTCGTTTCTCTCCGGGTTGATATTACCGGAAGGACCTCTTGAGCTATTTAGCCCGTGTACTTTTGTTGAAATTTAAGCTATTGTTTCAAGAAAAAAAAAGTGTATGAAATAGTTATTATTAGTTAGGATGGAAACAGGAGTTGGGCCGCTTAACATGGGCTCGAACTCGAGCTTTTTCATGATTGATAGGCTTGTGAGCTTCATAATATTTTATTTTATTTTATTCTTTTCGTTTTAAATTTAATAATATTGAACTTCAAAGTTGAGCTCAAACTCGTCGAGTAAATGAGCTCGCAAGCCGAGGTCGAGCTTAATTATTGATAATCGAGCTCTAGCTCAAACTTGAAATCAAATAGCTAGTCGAGTTGAGTCCATGCATAGAAAAATAAACCGGATTCGACTCATTTTCACCCCTAATTATGACTCATAATGATATATTACCATTTCACAAACAATATATCAAGAATTATTTGATTTCTATATCTGCTTTAACACTACAGTTAAGAAACATCAAACATATTCCTTGGAAGCTTCACATTTTCCTTACACAGAGCACATCACATGAAACACACACAATATTCAAAATGTCACCATGATGATTCTTTTGGTCTTGGATATGTTTTAATCTTCTCTCTATATATATGATGACCTACGAAGCCCAAAGAACACGCACTCACACTATAATACTAACACACACAATAATATCTGCATTTCATTCTTTGTCGAATGGTGTCGCCGAAAAAGGAAGCAGACAAGAAAGAGTATGACATCGAACATGTGTCGCTTTCGCAGGATCTAATCAATATGATGAAGAACGAAAAAAACTGGGAAGAATGGCCTTGTCGGGTTTGGGTTTGGTCTCAGCGTGTTTGCGAAGAGCTTGTTCCTCTTAAAGAAAATAACAAACAAGAAAAATGCGAGAAATAGTATTCTTTTTAATTGATATGATTGTTACTTTCATATGTGGGAATGAGTATGCGATCTTGTGCTTACTGTTACGTTGAATTAGATCCCCCCGCAATTTTCTTTTTTTTTTTTTTTTTTCTATTTCCATTGGTTATTTTCGTTTTTGTAGGTGTATATCATCACATATCAGAATGTTGTCAAGAAATCGAACCTGATCCGTAACTGTTAGGGAATATAAATCATACCAATAAAAATGATGAGAGAAAAGAACGGCAAACTGAGTTGCATGTCCTACTATGTTCGATTTGTGATTCGGTCCTCTAAGTAGTGAAGTGATGATGAAAAACTGAATGAAACGTTGCGTTCAAATAAATTACGTGACCATATAACATATCATTGTATAAAAAACTAATGGTATGTAATTAACATTATAGATGAAATAATAATAAAGTAAAACAAATTCAGGGAAAACTAGCAATTTATCAACTCTACTGCTCCACCAGATCTGACAGATATTGCAACTCTTATTACATAGAGAATTACGTTAGTTTCTGACCAAGTATGCGTGCATAATGATAAATGTAATTTCGTACTTTTATATTTGTTAAATATAGGTAGTTTGCATGATAAGTGAAGCCGTTTCGATAATTTTAGCACTATATTATGATTTCACAGTAGATCAAATGTTTCTACGGCAGTTTTGCGGCAGTTTCATATTTTCTCGCAGATCAGGGGGTAAACGATGTACGACGGACCTGAAATTTTAACCGAAGATAAAGACTCGTTAATCCTGATTCTTACTGAAGGGATTTTCAATTCAAGGTCTAGATTGGGAGATATGAATTTTTTAATCTGTTGCTACTTTGCAGAAAAACAACACGTCACGGCCGTGACGGGAGGTGCAAGAGGCCGTGAAGGCCGGGTGGAGTCATTTCCTAGCTCGGCTACTTCACGGCCGTGAACATAAAGAGAATAAGCCGTGAAGGATGTGTTACGACTGTGAAGACTAGTTGCCGCAGCCGTGAACGCGGGCTGAGACATCTTTTTCTAGCCCTATTTTGTCACGGCCGTGAAGTATATACGAGGCTGTGAACGTTCCCGTGGCCGTGTTAAAAGTCAAGCACATAAAACAAACGTCTTTAACTTATCTTATCTCTTTAAGATCTTGTGCCATTGTCGCTAGAGTCGGGTAAAGCTTCCACAAAAGTACTCAAGTATGTTAGATATTCAAGAAATTTATAGCACATGCCAAAAAGGCTTGGAATAAATTTCACCGACGTGGTATAATGAACGCTGGAAAATACCTCTGTTGCCCCCTTGAATTCTTCAAGTAATGGCACACGCCTTCCACAATGTCTCAATCAATATCTATTAAAATAGCCACAGCTTGTGTATCGAGACCGACTGCGCTGTTGTTCCCAAATGCCGTGACCAAATCCTTATAGCGGATGAAAGTGCTAACGATCATATAAGGAGTTCCACTGGGTCGAAACCGGTAGGGGGAACTTTATAGGGAAGACCGCTCGCAATGACCGTTTGCTTCCATAACTACCCTAGACACCAATCTAGTAATTTGTTTCCTAACAACTTGAATTTTCTACTTTACTACCTAAAACATCGTTGCAGGCGCACTTGACACATATTACGTGACAAGCGCACCTTACATGAAGTAGCCGACCGTTTATGGGTAACCTTAGACGCTGTCGGAGAATGTCGATCGCTGCATCGTTAGCACTAGCATTGTCTAACGTGATTGACATAATCTTGTCTTGAATACCATATTTATTCACAACATTCATGACATAAGCCGACATGGTGTGTGCATTATATTGCTACTCGAGGATATCTAGGGCGAGAATTCTCTTTTGCATCGTCCACGTCTCATCGATTCAATGGCCGGTAACCACTAGATAAGATTGTGACTTGATATTTGTCCAAATATAAGTAGTCAAACTAATCCAACACTATATGTTGGACAAAAAAGAATTCAAGTTCATCTGATATTCTTTAAAATTTTCTAACATATGTCTCCTATGTGTCTTACGATTTACGTTATGGAATCGGGGTATTGTCGTACTAGTAATACGATACACCTTTCTACGGTTCTTCACAGTTTACTACAAATTTAACTAACGCCATTCGTATTTCTCGATGACGCCATTAGTAGAAAAAATCCGTGCGAGGAGTTTGAATTTATTTATGTAATAATGTGATAAGGGTATAAGTGTGTATTAATGCATAATAACTAAATCGCGGAATCGGTAGTTTTTGAGAGATTGTGTTGTGTTTTAGAGAGAATGAGAGAGATTTGTGCGAAAAATGATGAAAATGAACCCCTATTTATAGAATTTTCGAGTAGGAACTAAAAACAAATTGTTTGGTCCAAAAAGGACCGCAGCTGGACATGGAGGAAACTGATCAAACTCAGGGAGATATTCAGACAGGGATTTGAACAGGGGAGATGGCTGGCTACTGAGCATGGAAGATACACAGTCAACTCTGCTTACAACTGGTTGGGTCGAGCTAGAGAGGTGAAATTTGAACTCGCTGATGCAATATGGAATAGATGGTCTGTACCTAGCATGCTGTGGTGCTTTGGCTGATATTTCATGGAAAAATTTTAACTAGAGATCGCCTAATGCAATGGGGCTTGCAGATTCCAGACACGAAGTGTCTCCTCTGTGGGACTGAAGAGGAAACCATATGTCATCTCTTCCTGCTATGTGAGTTTAGTAACGCTGTCAAAAGGAGGTTGCAGGATTGGGTCAACACAAGAATTGCAAATGAATTGGAGGGCGTGAAGAGGTTAATGAAGAAACTGGGGAAGCGCATGAGCAAGGTATGCAAGGTGAAACTAACGATAATTACCACACTATTATATGTGATTTGGAATGAAAATAGAAGATTACATGGGGAGGAACCAAGAGCAGAGGAGGATGTGGTGAGGATAGTCAAGAGAGTAGCAATTGAGCAGATCACAACTTTGAAGATACTAAGTTCAAGGCCGGCGGAACAGAGTTTTATGCAACAGTTTTTTCTTTAGTATGAGTAGATAGCATTCGGGTGCATGGTTGCAAGTGTAATGTGTTGAACAATTTTGATCTCCTGGTAATGATAACTTCTGACAAAAAAAAAGGACCAAAATGCAAGAAATAAGTTATAACGGCTATAAAGCCGTTGGAGCCACCGAACGACTATACTAGTCGTACAATGTAATTTGTTATCAAAGTTTTCTAGTGATACCTTACTTGTGAGGAAGTCGACCCCGAGACACTTGCTCACTCGGTTCAATTAGTCCATGTAGTTTCATTTATCGTATAACGTCAAATTGCATAACTGATAGTCTTAAGTACTTGATAGTTCTATAATTTCTCTATAGACAATATGATTTTATTCCTAATTGTCTGGATAATGATAACGTCCGCCTAGTTTTCTAAATATATTCATGAAATTAAGCAAATGGCATCGGGGTCGAGAGGGTTTCTATTCCCTCAAACGGAATATGAACAAAGCGCAAAATCGGGTTGAATAGCATTTTCTCACGGAGGTAATGCGTAAAACTCCGTTTTCTTTCCTCAGTTATTCCTCTTTGGAATAGAAGCCTCGCCCATCTTTGACATGGTGCGCTCTCTTCGCAGCGATCACAGATAAAGAAAAATATTGATGGGGCTCCGCATCAAAATGGGGGCAGCTATTTGGTTTGTCTCACATCTACCAATTCTAAGCTCTTTTTTTAAAGACTAATTCAAGCTCTTCAAGCCACTGTATATATAAGAGGCTTTATCACCAATTGTGTAGGGATCTTTCAGGCCCAATTCCAGTCCAAGCTCAAGCCCAAACTCATATAAGCTTGTGGGGTTCCTCTCTAAAACTAATTGGTAATAATGGGAGTTAGCCCACAAGCTTATATACTTGAAGAACTTCCTCGATTTACTTGGGTTTGACACCAAACAAATTATTTTAGGAAGGACCGCTCGATTTACAATAAGACCACAATGGAATTTTTTGTGTTGGATGGTACACAAAATTTTATTAATGAGTATTCGAAATTGCCAGAGGTTTTCAATTCGTCACCATCATCGAAGGAGACTGTTAAACGATTGTTCCGAAATTACACAAGAATTGCCCAGAGTCATCTACGATTGGAGCCATTATAGAAGAATTCTTTTAACGTTATTTTTCTCCAATTTCTTTTTCTACTGTAAAGCGTCATTGTAATGAGGCGGCCGACCTCCACCGACGCAAGTTCCGGCAAATATCTTTTGTTCTGACCTTATTTAATCTAATACGGATGGGCTCTTTCGAATAAAGGAAAGGGAGTTACTATTTACCGCCCCCTTTTTACTTGTTACCGCCCCCTAAAGGGCTGAAAAAAGATGTTTATGCCCTTATGTTATTTAAACTAATTTAAAAAGGTAAAATATAATAAAAAGTAAGAATTTTCTTTAAATCCTACACGACGCAACACTTTTCAAATCACACAACCAAATTAAACAAAAAAACAGAGAACTTTGCAAATCGTAATGGAGCGAGGACAAGGAAAGGGAAAGGGAAAGGGGGTTCTGTCACGATTGGTAAGAAAACTGTCGTTAATTCATTCGTACGTAGATAGATTGTCGAAAACGGGTCGAATTAGGCTGAAAACGGGCGATCCGACGCGAAATAGGGCGAAAACGGCACGACCAAATCGAAATTTCGGTTGGCCAAGTCGCGACCAAAACGTGATTTCGGTCAGTCAAGACACGACCGAAATCAGATTTCGGTCGCAACAGGCTCGACCGAAATATGATTTCGGTCGTGTCTTGACCGACCGAAATCAGATTTCGGTCGCCGGGGTTCCGACCGAAATCTTGTTTCGGTCGGAGCTGGCTCGACCGAAATCTGGTTTCGGTCGGTTCCTCGGCGACCGAAATTAGATTTCGGTCATGCCATTGTTTGACCGAAATTAGATTTCGGTCATGCCATTGTTTGGCCGAAATTATGTTTTGGTCGTTTTTTTTAATTAATAAATATGTAATTGCAGGCCAAGGGTGGGAAGTCCCTACTTGGAGGGAGCAGCAGATCGGCCCCGTCGGAGGGATCTGGAGAGCGTCAGAAGTAGGCCATTATCTCGGCAATAATGAGCCAAGCTGGTATTTGCAGTGAATCCTCCTGTTAAGTAGTCGTGCATTATGATAGGAACTCCCAGTTCTCTAGCAAATACAGCTCTTTTGATCATTTCTTCGCATGTACCTGCAGTAGCATTCAAGTAATGCCCTTTGATTTCACCTGTTTCAGCCTGTGATTTATAACTAGCTTCGGCACAAAATAAGAAACGATCTCTCCAATGCATAAATGGCTGGGAGTTTACGTTCTCATCATCTTTGGTAAAATCAAGTCCACCACGAAGACATTCATAAACTGCTCTACCATAGTTTTTAGCAGATAACCCCAATTTAGGTTTAATAGTACATCCCAGCAGGGGACGACCATACTTGTTCAATTTATCTCTCTCAACTTGGATCCCGTGAGGCGGTCCTTGGAAAGTTTTAACATAAGCAGTAGGGATTCGCAGGTCTCGAGGGCGCGCGGCGTTGATGCATCCGTTCGTAGGCAACGGGAGGAGGAGAGGCGGCAGCGAGCTCTTGATTCTCATTCCGTATATGCGGATTACGATCCGCATGCGGATGAGGAGGCGCCTGCGGATGAGGAGGTGCCCTACGATGCGGCATCGTTTGAGTCATCCGACGACGATGCGATACCGGTCTCATCAGGTAATTCCATTCTCCTTTATAAATTGTATTGCGATGTAGTGTCTTATCTTAATATACGTAAAATAAATAATATTTATTTTTTGGAGATTCTTAAAAAATAAAATAGGGAGCAAGCGCTCCAGGGTCGTAGATGACGATTCCTGGAGGGTGCAGGGGCCACATCCAGGTGGTCCAGAAGACGGCGAGGTGATCCCTAGTTACTTGGGGCACATCGCGCCCCGCATCTGGATGGGTGAGGAGGATCGACCCCTGCTGAAGTGCGAGCAGCGTGCGTCAGTGCATCGGACGCTTAAGCAGTAGTACTGCCAATTCCCGCCGGAGACGCAGAGCGAGATCGATGGCACGGGGCTTAGCCACCTCACAGATGCCATGCTGGGTCATTTGGACCAGCCTCTTCTGAGCGCTTTTGTGGAGCGCTGGCACCCTGACACGAACACCTTCCACATGCCGTGGGGTGAGATGACGATCATGCTCCACGACGTCGAGCAGATCCTGCGTATCCCGATCGAGGGGAGGACAGTATCGGGCTCACCAGACAGCGGCGACCAGCAGATCGCAGCGAGGGAGGTTATGGGGGTTAACGCAGACGCTCTGCGGGGATTATGGAGAGGCGGTGCGGTCGCGTCGAAAGACGTGATGCAGAGGATGCGGTCTGGAAATAGGCCGGCGGGGTTCCAGGGAATCGCTTGGCTGTGGATTCTATTGGGGTCGACGCTGTTCGTCGACAAGAGCGGGAACCGGGTGAAGCCCGACATCATGCACGAGTTCTATCGGTCGCTGGCAGCTGCCAGTCATTACTCGTGGGGGTCGGCCGCTCTTGCTTACCTCTATCGCCAGCTTGGCCTCGCAAGCCGAGCGGATGCAAGGGGTTTAGCTGCGCGCCTGTCGTTATTACAGGCGTGGATCTACGAGTACTTCCCATGCTTTCGCCCACACCGTCTACCCCATCATGTGGAGGCTTGCGACGCACGATCACGCATGTGGTCCGTGTCTCAGTACGAGCGGACGGGCCACCGTTTGATTGAGATCCGCCGTCAGCTAGACATGATGACTGCGAGCGAGGTATATTAACAAATTATATTCTATATTCACGACGATTATATACAAATTTGCAAACTGTTATCAGGTTGCTTGGTTGCCGTACGGCCCCGATCCAGCGGCGCACCACATGAGGACTATTTTCGTAGGCTGGGTACGATATCGCGACATTGTTGAGCCCTACGTACCCTCGAGAGTGTTGCGCCAGTTGGGTTACGTGCAGCACATCCCGCCGCCGATGAGTCCGCCACAGAAGGCGTACATGCCAGCAGACCCGAAATGGTATAAGGTGCACCATTCTGGCAACGCAGCAGAATTTGCTTGGCGGCAGTTCCCGTACGCGTACATTCTCAATCTATCGTACATCAGCTGGGCGACTGCAGATTACCTTGGCGAGGCCGTGGAAGGGTACATGGACTGGTATGAGCGACATTCTCATCCTCATCTGTTTTCGTCGGAGTCGGGATCCTCTTCGGGCGGCATACCCCCGCGCAGCCACTAAGACTACGTACGTAATATTATGTGATTCAGATTTTGTATATATGTTTAATCAATTTTTATATGTATCAATTTTGTGTACAGTGGAACAGCTCGAATGTATGCCTTGAGCACCGAGATGCTATCTACGCTGCAGCTCCACGACGAGGAGCAGACGGATCGCTACAGAGACAGGCTGGACGAAATGAACGACCGCTGGCGCAATGCTCCCTGATCTGCTTTTAGTTGTCGTTGTCCTTCGTCTGTGTATCGAACACGTACTATTTTTATTTATATTAATAAAATAATATTATAGTGTACAATAATTATATATAAAAAAAATAATAGCAAGAATAATATAATACTATTTATATAAAATAATTATATAAAAAAAGACTAAAAATAAGTACAAATAATACTAATAATATAAAATAATAACATATAAAAAATATAATAATAAGAATAAAATAATACTAATAATATAAAATAATAACATATAAAAAAATAATTATAAGAATAATATAATACTATATATACAATATAATACTACACATCCGCACCTGGAGTAAACCTCATCCGACAACTCTTTGGCCCGCCGCAGCTCATTTCCCATAATTAATATTGCATGGTGTGAAACTCTGTATAATAATGTTAGGAATGGAAATCCTGACATCGGAATAGGTCGTTTCGACAGGGACTCCTCAAGTGTCTGCATGTCAACATTAAAATATTATTAGATAAGGATAAGAGACACGTAACAATAATTAATTTACCTTTCTGATGCGAATCAACTGGTTCTGAATCTGCTCGTGCACCTTCACCCATACGGTGTCAAGAGACCCAGTGGCCGAGTTCAGCCATCCTTTCAGCTCGCTATGAGCACTCTCCACACGACATGTAGTGGTGTTCCCGAAATGAAGCACATGGTTCGTCCAAGCTCTGGCGAACTTCTCCTTATGCACCAACCACGTCTGCTCAACATAAGTAACGATTTCTGAGTCTTGTAGCCAGCGCAGACGCATGTCATTCACTGCATTCTCATATTCGTCAACCGTCGGAGCTTCCACGACTGCTTTCCAGGACTTGTGCGTGAAGTGAGCTGCGGTCTTTTTGCTCTTCCCCCCCAACCTATAAACTTTGTTCTCCACATCCTTATAAATATGCCACGTGCACAGCAGATGGTGAGAATGGGGAAATACCATATGTAAAGGTCGAACAAGGCCCAACTCACGATCAGTAACAATCGCCGACGGGTGGACACCTGGCCTTAGAGTATCCCTGATAGACTGCAACATCCACCGGTAACTTGTCTCGGTCTCGTCGTCCATGACGGCAAACCCACACAGAAAGTTGTGATTACAGGGAGTCATCCCTATAATCTCAACAAGAGGCATCCTATATCTATTGGTCTTGTACGTCGAGTCAATCCCAATAAAATAAGGATACGTCCTCAGCAGTGCGAGTGACTCCGGGTGTGCGAGAAAGACATGTGTCAGCATATTAGTCTCCTCGTCTCTCAGCGCTTCAACAAAATATCCGGACTCTGTCGCCTGGTGCATCAACTGGCTCACCACGTCTCGACCCTCAGAATATTGCTTCTTCAAACGATCTCTGTAATTATATATATGTCGGATCGTCGCGTTATCTACGCTGTGTCGAGCCCTCATCGCTGAGAGGATATGTGATGGTTTCGCTTGCGCAGCAGTCATTTCCTCTACGACCTTCTTTGCCTGGCTGCTTAACCCACTCGTCTTGCGGTGTCCCTCGGGATAATGTATCAGAGGATGATTGTGCGTGGATTTTTCAGGTGGGCCCGTACGAATGAACCATTCCTTAGTAGCTGGATCTTGCTGGGCTATGACTACAAACGGACACCTGCACTTGTTAGACTTCGACATCCTCTCCAATTCATCCTCCTTGCCTCTATAACGTTCTCCGCGAGAACATCTAATCAATTTTTTTGTTCCAAATTTCTTGTGCGACGAAATTATCACCTCGAAACCAAGACCAATAGCGACGCCTTTCGCCCAGTTAATGGCTTCCACGTCGGTTGGAAATCGTCCTCCTTCGCGAAAATGCCGACTGTAGTTTATCCCGTCGCCCGTGGAATCCTCCGGGACACTCTCCAAGTCTGGAAAAAAAATTAAAAAAATAAAAAAAAAATTCGACCGAAATCGAATTTCGGCTCCGCTAAGAGGCGACCGAAACGAGATTTCAGCCACCTCCACAGGAGCCGAAACTCGATCTCGGTCGCGACGGTCCCAGCCGAAACGAAATTTCGGCTGGGACAGTCCCGACCGAACTGAATTTTCGGTCGCCTCAAAGGGTGACCGAAACAAGATTTCGGTCGGCACAAGGGCTGACCGAAATTATTGTTCGGTCACCCCATGTGACGACCGAAAATTCAGTTTGGTCGCGCTGATTTTTTCGTTCGATGTACGATCTGTGTTCGAGAATTTACGTCTATTTGTTCCAAATTTATGAGAATTTGCTTACCATTCGTGCCGATAGACCCTTTCTTTTGTCCTTTCCATTTCCCAAATAGACGATTCATTGCGATTTCAATTTTTTCTTGTTATGTTTGAGTCTGATTTGAATGTATGATTGCGATATCAAAACTGTTTTTTGGAAAAGGAATTTAAATATAAATTTAAATTAATAAGGGCAAAATCGTCTTTTTTCAGCCCTTTAGGGGGCGGTAACTAGGAAAAAGGGGGCAGTGAATAGCAATCCAGTAAAGTAAAACAGAGAACAGCTAATCATCTATACTAAATAAATAAAAACTATATGCAGGCATTCCTATACATACAGCCATGCATCTCCATTTATTTAAGTAAATGCAGGCGGATCGACAACAATGAAGGGGTCAATTCATATGAAAGGGTCAATAATAAAGAAGCGTTGGTAATAAAGGATATCCATCCATTCATTATATGGTTTCGTTGTTGTTGTCGTAATTGTAAAGGTTCAGACAGTTAGTAAACATGCAAAGGCCTGCAATGGTTATCATATTTGCCGGTCGCAGCTTACGATAAATTATGACTTATTATAAGAATGTCCTTTTCTTTACGTTGTACACATTGAGAAGTACATATATTTTATTATATGTTCGACTTTACACTAAAATGAACGTCCAACCAAATTTAAAAAGATATCTACCAACCCCAACATAGCAATTCGAAGAATTTGTCAAAGTGCCCGAAATCGGACCTATTTCAGTAATCTTTAAGTCCAATGGAGTCTTGATGTATTGAGTTGTCTGAACGTCATAGCAATCGTTACAGTGGAACACTAAAATAGAACTATCAAAGAATCGGGCTTTATTCTATGCCAAGTTTCCATCATTGAAACTAACAAAAATCAAACGGTCGTCTCCTTAAGCTTATATCTCTCTTTGCTTTTCTTCTCATATAGTGAGAGATCTCTTTCACTTTCCATATTCTTTCACATAGATAAACTCCGCGTAAGGAGACCGAGGAAGTGTAATAGCAGTAGATAGCCATGGCAGACATAAAATGGCTCTTGCTCTTTTGCTATATTCTGGTTTTTAATCCGTATATTCGTGCTGCAACAGATCCACAAGACGGTACTATATATATATATATACATATATTAAAACTGCTTAACATCTTAGTTACTTTGATCATCTAGTTTTATTTCATAATATAAATTCGTACGTGCAAATTTAATTAAATGACCATTCTTATGCATGCAGCTTCTGTTCTTCGATCCCTCAAAGATACATGGGGAAACACACCGCCGAGCTGGGAGAAGAACGACGATCCATGCGCATCATGGGAAGGAGTTTCTTGCAACAACTCGAGAGTCACTTCTTTGTAATAATTCCGCATTATCTGCATTACTTAATAGTCTCTTATATTTTTATCAGTTTTTCTGCATGTCTGTGCGTAAACATGAGCAGTTTGGGTTGTGCAGAGGATTATCGACGATGGCACTCACCGGAAAAATGAGCGGAGACATAGGTGGACTCAGTCAATTGATCTCATTGTGAGTTTCTTGTTTTGCGATGATTTTCATTCACGTATTGATCTTTTAATTTTTTTGGCATGATATTTGCATTTGTATATAACGTGCGGCTATTTAATATGCAGAGACCTGTCATTTAACCCAGGCCTCACAGGCCCGATCTCGCCGAGGCTAGGAGATCTTCAGAAGCTAACTATATTGTAAGGACCGATCTCTGATATCATATATCATTTAGATTTGTTCTTCATTAATAATGATATTCAGGTTTTAGTTAACATTTATTAATTTTTTTTGAATCAGGATTCTTGCAGGTTGCAGCTTTACAAGTAGCATACCAAATGAACTTGGAAATCTTTCAGAGCTGACGTTTCTGTAATAAAAACAGACACTTGGTAGTCAATATATTTTCATGATAATATCTCAAGAAATTGAACATCTATATTTCTATATGCCAGGGCTTTGAATTCAAATAACTTAACTGGTGAAATACCGTCTTCTCTTGGTAAATTATTGAACCTTTATTGGCTCGATCTTGCCGATAATCAGCTCGTTGGTGAAATTCCAATATCCTCGGGTTCAAATCCAGGGCTAGACCTGCTTAAAAAGGCCAAGCACTTGTAAGTCTAAAATAGATTTAAAATGAAGGGAAGTTATGATAACTCAATAAACCTTATATTTATGAGCTTATATATAACTTGAATGTGAGACAGCCATTTCAACAAAAACCTGCTATCAGGTTCGATACCAAACGAGCTCTTTACGTCTGATATGTCACTGATACATGTGTAAGGACATATATATTATCTAAATTATAAATTTATCTTTTCAAATATTAATTTTCGGTTTTCTTCAGATTATTTGACGGGAACCGATTTGATGGGGAGATTCCATCTACGATTGGTTCAGTTCAGACACTTGAGGTTCTGTGAGTAAAAACACTCATTATCTTTGGCCAACTTGATTCATATCAGATTTACATTATGATTACCATTATATCCTATTCTCATTCTTTAACATTCTAAGATCAAACCATTTTTTGTCCAGTCGACTCGATCGCAATTCTCTAAGCGGAAACGTTTCGCTGAGGCTGAACAATCTCACCAACATCATTGAATTGTTGGTGCTTCTTTACACTTATTTACACCGATAGAATTTGAAGTTCCATGATGATCACTGAAATAGTTCGTATGATCATAATGTATATTTGCAGGAACTTGGCTAACAATGACTTTTCTGGTGCATTACCAAATCTGTCTGGGTTGGACAACCTCAACTATCTGTAAGAAAACACACGCTTCATTCGACCTAATAATTTATAAAACATCTACTAGTTAATTATATAATCAAATAATGAGTCTTTATCTTCATGCATGTATAGGGACTTGAGCAACAACTCTTTCGATCCATCCAAAGCTCCGATTTGGTTAACAAAATTACAGTCATTAACAACTTTGTAAGTGCGACCAAAAAGTAACAATCCAACATTTGGCAATCCGATGCAAAAGTTCAGTCAAAGTTCGCATTTTCTTGATTGATCATATAATAGGGTGATGGAACATGGACAGCTACAAGGACAACTGCCTCCACAAGTCTTCAGCTTGCCACAAATTCAGCAAATGTGAGTCTAACCAAATAAAAGAGTTTCGAAATAACAACTTATCTCAGCTTCATATTTAATCTCCGAACAGAAAGTTAAGGAACAACGCTTTGTCTGGGCAACTAGACATGACGGGGGCCATATAGATCATCAGAGTCTGCAACTCGTCGACTTGGAGAACAACAACATATCATCGGTGACTATAGGTCTCCAGTACAAAAACACCTTAATGTAATAGTCATTCAACTACTTTTCATATCCAAAAAAAAGACCAAACAAAATATATACATATCTTGAGACTAACAAGTACTACTGCAGGTTGATAGGAAATCCCGTGTGCTCATCTTCGTTAGCAAACAGCGCATATTGTCAGAAACAGCAACCGCCGCAACCTTATTCGACAAACTACGCCAACTGTGGAAACTCAGCGTGTGAATCTGATGGGAAACCGAATCCTCAGAGCTGCGAATGTGCTTATCCCTACCAAGGAATTTTATACTTTCGTGCACCTTCGTTTCGTGACTTGACGAACGCTACCCTCTTCAGCTCACTTGAAACGACTCTTTCGAGAAACCTAAGCCTGTCACAAGGATCTGTCTCATTACAGAATCCATTCTTCGACGAAGATGATTATCTTCAAGTTCAGCTAAAGATATTCCCTAACAATAATGCAAAGTACTTCACTCGGTCTGAGGTGCAAAGGATTGGCTTTTCGCTGAGCAGCCAAGCATACAAGCCACCGCACGAGTTTGGACCGTATTACTTTATAGGGTCTTCGTACTCATTTGAAGGTACTAACTGCTATCAGTTTACAGACAGGAAACATGAATATTCTTCTCTAACTAATTCTGCAACTGTTGAGAAATATGAGCCAAAACCATTATTTACAGATGATCAGCCAAAGAAAAGTAATGTACGCATTGGCGTGATTGCTGGAGTGTCGTGTGGAGGTGCTTTGATGATTCTTGTGTTAGCGGGATTGGGAATGTATGCTTTAAGACAGAAGAGGCGAGCCGAGCAAATGATTTCAATAACAAGACCATTTGGTATAATAATATATATTTCTTACTTTGATTATTATTAAGATGTGTGATCATATGTTGGATCATAATGTTTTTATTATATATGCAGAGTCCTGGGGTACTGATGCTAAACAAAATGGAGGTGCACCACAGTTGAAAGGGGCAAGGTGGTTCTCCTACGAAGAGCTCAAGAAATGCACTAATAATTTCTCAGAAAGCAATCTGATTGGGTCTGGAGGCTATGGAAAGGTGCATTAAAATGAATGGTTTATTTTTGTAATAATTTTATGCATGGTTGACTTTATTTAATGTCCCTCTTCATATATGCTTACAAAGGTTTATAGAGGAAAATTGGCTAGTGGACAACTAGTAGCTGTGAAAAGGTCTCAACAAGAATCAAATCAAGGAGGGTTGGAGTTCAAGACCGAAATCGAGTTGCTTTCGAGGGTACATCACAAGAATCTCGTCGGGCTCGTCGGGTTTTGCTTCGAACAAGGAGAGCATACCTTGGTCTACGAATACATGGCCAATGGAACACTCAAAGACAACTTATCAGGTGATAATTAATTATTGAACTTAGTGTAAGACTTTCAATAAGAAGAGGGCTTAGTTGACATATCAAAGTCAGTGTATTTATTTACATCAACTATGTGCTTATTATGCTTAGGAAAAGGTGGGATTCGTCTAGATTGGAAGAGAAGAATAAAGATTGCGCTGGGTTCGGCGCGTGGGTTGGCGTACCTACACGAACTGGCTCATCCTCCCATAATCCATCGAGACATCAAATCCACGAACATCTTGCTTGATGAGAATTTGACAGCTAAAGTAGCAGATTTTGGATTGTCTAAGCTCGTCTCTGACGCCTCAAAAGGGCACGTTTCAACCCAAGTAAAAGGCACATTGGTAAGTCAATGGTAACACTCAAGAAACCTAAATTTACTGCAAGATGGATAGATATCGGCTGGAGATGCTAAGAAAACATAGTTTCAACAGAAAATGATTCAATGATTTAAGGCAATATATTAAGAGATTTATCTCAGCTATTATTGTCCTTATTACAGGGTTATTTGGATCCAGAGTATTATATGACTCAACAGTTGACGGATAAGAGTGATGTGTACAGTTTTGGTGTAGTGATGCTTGAACTAATCACGACCAAGCAGCCCATAGAGAAGGGGAAGTACATCGTGCGAGAAATAAGATGTTCGACCGACGAGAGAGACGAAGCTTACCTTGGATTAAAGAAGATGATTGACCCTGTAATAAGGGACGCACCAAATTTATTAGGGTTTTCAAAGTTCGTAAGACTGGCCATGCAATGCGTCGAAGAGACTTCTTCGGATCGACCCACTATGAACGAGATAGTGAAGCTACTTGAGAACTTACTGCAAAGTGAGGGATGGGAAACAAACTCTAGTACTGAGTTTGAATCGGGGAAATTAGGTGAAGCTTTGCAACCGTGCAATGGAGAGGAAAACGAAAGAATTGATACGGGTGCTTTTGATTACAGTGGTGGATGCACAATAGTTGCCAACAAGAAGGTTGAGCCAAAATAGAAGGAAATGATTTGAAATTGAACATATCCATATTGTGTAATTTGTTATATTTCATTAATTTGTTTCTATAGTTCAACAAAAAGCAGACTTGTATCTTTGCAATAAATACATTATGCTTGATATGACTTTTCTTTCAAATTTCTGTTAAGAATATGTCAGTTAAGAATTTCAGAAAGAAAACGGAAATTTTACATAGTACGATTTGTTTGAATCCCACGTCCACGAGTGAAACTACCGTAGATTACCCTTTCAGTTCTATTTCTAGATTCAATATTATAGACACTAAAATTTTCTTCTACGGTGAATTTTCCAGAGAAAGTGTATGATAAATGTCTTTTGATTATCCATGATGAGTGAGTAATTTTCCTCTTTTTATTCTGTTTAAATATATTCTTACATCAAGGTTATTTCCAACTGCCTTTTTGAAGACGTGGCATTGATGCTAACAACAACTTTGTAAGTATACTTTTTCCAATATTTCTTCGTTAATGCTTGGAAGATTCGTTCACACTTGAAACACCTAGAATTTGCTTCATTCTTTCAATTAGAAATACTCAACTCAAGCACTTAGATTTGACTTCGCTTTGCAATTGTCCACCTCAAGTCAAATACCTTGTTAGTGTAAGACGATGATAGACACGAAAATATACTAAATATAATTTTATTAATCTCGAACGAAGAAAACGAAGAACAAAGACGCTTTCCTAATAGCTTTTCTAATAGCCAAACCGAGGGATAAACCCCGGCCCCCAACCTTTTCCTCAAACCCTCAATATTTTGCCTTCTACGAGACTGACGCCTATATATAGGACTAAAACAAATATTTAAACTCCTAATAAATCTCAAATACTAAGTCTAAATCAAATCTAATTAAAATTCAAACTTAAACTAGTAATAAACAAAACGTAATATAATAATAATAACTCTTAACACTATCCACCCCTCGAAAAACAGCCTTGTCCTCAAGGCGGATAATCATAAAAGTCATCCTCTTCACCACCGATCATCATACGAAGTTCTTTATTTGAGCACACGTTTCCCGAATGATAAGGATGGCGACAATGGAAGCAAAGACCTTTCGATTGCAGTTCTTGAAATTCACGGTCTGAGATACGACGGAAAGGCTTCGATTGCATATCTGGATTACGAGCATGAGGAGGCATATATCATTTTGGGGTCTCCTGCTTAGTGGTAACTGCCACATGCTCTTTCTCGATGTTTTCTTGTTTGGTCTCCCCAAATTTGCGCTCGTTTCTTGCTGCCCGAAAATCCGTGAAATCCGATGTACTGCGTAGCAGTTTGTTTGGGTTGACGTTTGCGCCTCTGACAAAGTATACTCCCGCTCCTTCACGGCCAATAACTTCCGCTCAATCCCTTTGGCTAAGTGATAAGCATGCTCGAGAGTAGTTGGTCGAAGGACTTCTACTTCTGTACGCACGACTGGATGTAATCCTAATAAGAAGAAACCCAGATGTTGAAACACTGGAATTTCGTGTAAGTGGGTAATTACCTCCACAAACTCGTGAAAGTAGTCTTTAATAGATCCGATTTGCTACTGATTCGCTCGAGCTGATTTCCTAGATGTTTCTCGTCGAAGGTGTCGAGCAGCTTTTGTTTTAGGCCTTCCCACGTCAAATTTGGGTGAGTCGACATCACCCAACGGATCCAAGGTTGTGCAACTCCCTCCATACTTACCATGGCGCACGATACCCTATGATTTGTTGGCATTTGCTGGAGAAGAAAGTACTGATCAGCCCTTGCAACCCATCCCAATGGGTCAGTCCCGTCAAAATACGGCAGATCAAGGCGACGATGCCATCGTTGATCTGATTCAAGGAGTGGTGTCTCTTCGCTTCTATGCAGGTTTTCTTTATTCATGTTTACTGTCGCAACGATTGTTTTCGTGGTTTTGGATAGCTCGCTGACCATCTTAATTAAACTCGCAATCGCAGCCTGGTTCCCTTGCTCTTCGGCGTGAACACGTGCAGTAAGAATCTCAATGAACTCTTTGGTTGATTGAATTTCAGCCTGGAGTTGATCGTAGAGGTTTCCGATCGTCTTCTCTAACGCTTCTAGGCGATTCTCCATCGAGGATCTTGTCGATGGCATGCAGGTCGGACCAATTTGTTAGAGTAAGACGATGATAGACACGAAAATATGCTAAATATAATTTTATTTATCTTGAACGAAGAAAACGAAGAACAAAGACGCTTTCCTAATAGCTTTCCTAATAGCCAAACCGAGGGATAAACCCCTGCCCCCAACCTTTTCCTCAAACCCTCGATATTTTGCCTTCTACGAGACTGACGCCTATATATAGGACTAAAATAAATATTTAAACTCCTAATAAATCTCAAATACTAAGTCTAAATCAAATCTAATTAAAATTCAAACTTAAACTACTAATAAAAAAACTTAATATAATAATAACAAGACTCTTAACATCCCTGCTCCTCATCCTTAACAATGGAAAGAGTAGGAACAACATCCTGCGATGATTTCACTTCAATTTCTATGCAAATGCCCAGCGAAATGCCTTCCAATGTCCTCCAAAAGCTGCGGGGCTTTTCAATTATCTTCTGAGCGTAATTCATCGAAACAACGGTGATCGACGTGATACACTTTTTCGATGACAGCAATCGCCTTAGTCTTACTCACCGCCAACACGAGCAAATTGTCCGACGACCAACCACAACTCTCCACCACAACCCATATCTGGTGACCATAGTGCCAATACGGCTGTGCCATCCATCGCCAACGGTGTCGACATTCAAGCTCCCAGCATAGGTGTGAACCTTCCAAGGTTTCGCCATGTGCTACTAGAATGCTTCCCACCAGTTTGAGCTCACCTTCTAGCTCTTTAAAGTGACGTGTGCTTGCCCTTCTACAGTTTGCATTGCTGCCTCCAATGCCTGTTTCACCTTTCCAGCAAGCTCGCCAACTATGATTGTGCATGAGTTCACTAGTTTTGCGCCCTAAGTTGGCCAATCTGTACCCATGCTCGCGTCTTGCTGGCTCCACCTCGCTGCCATGTTTGTACAGTCAATGAACACCACTCTGTCCTCAATATGCACTTTGACTTGGCCTCGCTCCTCGCTGGCGTACTCCTTGCAGGCCACTCTGGCCACTCCTGTCTCGACACATCACCTGCCTCACGAACTGTCGAGGGGTTATCTACAAGATGGAAGACCTATTGATATGGTCTACGACCCATTAGAGTACCTTCCCACTGCCAAGTTGTTGGACACACTGAGATCGTTGTGATGGCTGCACTACGCATGTGATACTGGCCCGTCCTTGCGCCACGCTGGCCAAATGGCCCATTGGACATGCACCTCGCTGGTTCGGTGCGCTTGCTGCACATCCCACGCATTACACCGAGCTCGGTTCTCGTCCGCACGCAGATGTGCACGGACCTGAGCTTATCCCACATGCCATGTTGCGTTCCCAACTGCCCAAGCATACCTTGATATTCCAAGCTGCCTTCCTCGCGTCCGTGTTGACTTGCGCTATTCTCAGCGCCCATCTAGCAGACTCTTTGGCCTCGTGTTTTGCCTTATTTGTGATATGCGACCCGTGCCCACCAGTTTTCCTTAACGTTGTGTTAATCGTGTCATCCTCCTATTGGTTTACGCCGACCTTGGTGCATTGTCGTTCTGCTCGTTAGGCTGCCACGCGCACCTTGCACCCAAACCTTATTACCCTGCCATGTTCTGACAATCTCGAAATCTACCAAATAGCTTGCAAGGATCCTTGTTTGCGTGCTTCGACCGATTCTTCTCCGACCATAAATGACCCATGGTCAACCGGTCTACATTGTGCCAATATTCCCACATTTGAATCATTGTGTCCTCGTTGACAAACTAAAGGCTACCTTTGACCTACATAGCTTTTCCTTCAACTACCCTTTCTGCCCGACATCCGTTTTGTTTTGGCATGTGACCTGCCTCATCCCATTTTGCTCTTTATTTGGTTTCTTCATTGAGATCAACACTCAACACACCATTTGCCAGGAATTTTGATCAAACCCAAATTTTTGTAAAACGATAAACATATATCATCAAACAACACAAAAACTTTGCGTGGTTCGGATTTGTTGGAGTCCAACGTCCCTCGGAGAAAACTCATCTCTTTATTGATTAACCGTAAATTACAAAGCATTTCTCTTCTCTTTCTAGATTAAGAGAGACTACAGACTTTCTTCTTCGATCAGTTTCCAAGAGAACTGTATGAACAATCTCTCAATCGATTATCCACGATGAGTGAGTAATTTTCCCCTTCTTATTCTGCTCAAGTCTATTTTCACATCCAAGTTATTTCCAACTTCCTTTCTAAATATATGGCAGATACGATGCTGCTACCAGTAGTTTTATAAGTATATGTCTTCCAAATATTTTCGTGTTTAATGCTTCGACGTTTCGTCAGACTTGAAACATTTAGAGCTTGCTTCATTCTTCCCCCACGAATACTCAATGACGCACTTTGATTTGACTTTGCTTTCGTCATTTCAATACAACAACATTCTGTTAAAGATCAATAATTTACTTCTAGTTATTAATAGTTTCGGCGATTTAATATACAAAACGTAACTAGGACTAATACGAACAAATGAAAATGGTGTTAAGACTGATCCGAATATTGAACCGAAGAGTATCAAGACTCTCTGGTTAAAGATCGATCTAAACAAACCAAGTCAGAATCCAAAACCCACTAGCACTTTGACTTGAAGCTTAAGACTTATCGAAATTCAAGGATCAGACGAAATACTAAGTCGAGATGGAGATTGAAATGATGCTAACACCCAACAAAGAAGACCGAACCGACTAAGAAGAACATTATTTCAAGGAGATTTTGACACGGTCCACAACCAAAAATATGAAGGCAGTTTGCCAATTATGCACAAACTAAATGGACTCATATACGTTTGTTATTCATGCGCAACGTGGCGCTTGTGAGATTGCTTGCTCAATTGATTGGATTAAGAGTACATTTTTTCGAACTATCAAATCAAGAGAATGCACCATGCTAATCCTATTGAATTTACTTACAAGGCATTTAATGGTTATTGAATATCTATTGGAATTGATGTTAGCATTTATTGCCATATGTACATACGCAAAATGGGTTTGCAGAATCATTGATTAAAGGTATGCAATTAATTGCAAGACATCTATTAATAAAGTAAAAAATTCCCTCATCTTTTTGGAGACATGCTGAATTACATGCAGTGCTAGTAATCCACATTATGCCATCTCCACGTTACATAAATTTTTGGTCAGGAACTAAATTTTCATCTAAGAATTCAGCTGTGTTGTACATATTCCAATCCCCCACAACGCACTAAGATGGGACCTCGAAGGAGGATGAGAACATATTTCGGATTTGAATCTCTCATCGATAGGAAATAATTTATATACCTTAACTGGAGAGTAATTCACGCCTATATTTGCCGAATGTCATTTCGTTTAATCGGACTTCCCACATCAAAAGACAAGGTTGGAGAGAAATAATAGTTGGAATGAATTATCACTACACCATTATAACACAAAAGATCGATCCTCAAATGAAAGAATATGAACTAGAAGTTTATAAGATAATTCATTTACAAAGTTCAACTAATCAACTGCCTTATAGTTTTACTAACCTAAAAAGGGTGACTAAGTTACACATACCAGCTGTTAATGCTGCGGTAACTATAGTCACATCTTAAGCATGGTAGGCCATCGAATTCCAAAGATGAAACTCCTCTAAAGAAAACGAAGCAAATAATAGGAATGGTCCAATCGAGAATTTATCGAATCTACAAGAGTCGATAGGCTTAAACGATGATGAGAATGAAACTAAGTTACCTGATATTTTGAAAGAACTGATCTTGATAAGTTCTCATTTAACGCGTGTTACATAAGATGAATAAGAATGAGGGTTATGAACCTGTGTCCGTAAACAAATGCAAGCAACAAAAAGATTGGCCAAAAGGCAAAGATGCAATCTAGGAAGAATTAAAAATTACTTGAGAAAGTTTTGGTACGTGTAGCCTGCATACCAGAAAATGTAGAGCTGGTTGGACATAAATGGGCTTTCATCGGAATGAGAAATCAAAAATGGTGAAATTGTTAGATATAAAACACGATTTGTTTCATAAGGTTTCTTACATAGACCTGGTATTGATTGTGAGGAGACGTAATATCTATGGTGGATGCAACTACTTTTGTGACAATACATGAAGAACTCGATAAGCATCTTACGGATGTTGTCACTGCATATTTATATGGTCACTCAGTAGTGACTTTATATATGAAGCTTTAGAAAGGATTTCCGTTACCTGAGAATTCAAGACCCCATGGTGAGTATTCAATTATAACTTAACAAATGACTTTGTGGATTAAAGCAAACTTGCGTATGTGATATAATTGCCTCACTGAATACTTATGAAAGAGAGATATGAAAATGGTCAAATATACCCTTATATATTTATGAGAAGATGGAGAAATGAGTTGGTAATTATAGCGTATATGTTGATGATATCAACATAATTGGAACTCTGAATGAGTTATCAAAGGTTGTTGATTATTCGAAAAGGGATCTGAATGAAAGATGTCGGTAAAACGAAATTTATCTTGGAGTGCAAATGATATGTAAAGAAGGGAAATTTGTACATTAGGAGACATACAAAATATGTATTGAAAAGATTTCATATACGTAAAGCTCATCCTACTATGATGATTGTTCGATCTTTTTAAACGTTAATTAAGACCATTTAGATCGCGCGAAAAGAGGAACTACTTGGTCTTGAAATACCATATCTTAGTACTATCGGAGCACCAGTGTATCTTACAAGTCACACACGGCCTAATATGGCATTTGCCGTTAATCTATTGGCGAGGTAACGTTTGTCACCGACTCGTAGACAGTGGAATGGAGTTAATATTTCGATACCTTCAAGGAATGAGATTGTCTATTTTAGTGAATCAAAGATATAATAGGGGGCAGATGCTGGAAATCTATCCGACCCATTAACTGCTTGATCTCAAACAGATTATTTATAACATAAGTTGATCATGGTGTTGAGTTAAACAAAGTTTAACAGCCAACGGCCACTTCATGTAATGTATTTGATTGCGATCGATAATTCAGCATATGCAACAAACTTTTGGGTTATTATCGAAAAGTTACTTCCGACAATCCTATATGAAGGGGACATGTATCCGCTCAGTTAAAGGAAGTATATATCAAAGACAATAGAATGAAACTTATAGTGCTCAAATTCTTCAATAAGCATGAACTTCACAAGACCGACGAAACTGATGTACAACAAGTTCGATCAAGTGACAACCTTGCAGATCGTTTCAAAGCATTTCCTCCTAGGACATTTGAAAAACTTGTATGTTTAATTGGTCTCGACTCAGAGATCTCAAGTGTTGTTTACATAAGGGAGAGACAATTTGCGTTGCACTCTTTTTGTCTTCATTATAATTTTATCCCACTGAGATTTTCTATATTTAATGAGCCAACTAATACCATCAATTTAAAGGATCTATCTTTAAATGGACATCTAAGGTGGAATACAATGAATATAGTTAGTATTTAGCGGATGTCATTTAGGCATTTAGTACCGATCGAGCGGATCGAGTAATAAAAATAAAACGAATATCGACGAACTATCCTACGCTCAACAGGCAAGTGTACCTATCGAAAATAGTACAGAATTGGCAATCATTCGAGTATCGAACCCCAAGGAACTATATACTTAGAAAATCGTCGTTGAAATATCCTAGTAAATATTTTTGATTTAATAACAAAATAAATAAAGATAAACACAAAAATAAAAATTTGATAAAATATCGATAACGGGGTTGGGACGACTTTATGAAATCAAAATATTTGAGACTTCGAATACCCCTAGCTCGACCGAAACAGATTTCAAGTATACATGAACATGGCTATCATTAAACCGTGGAGTTCCTATAACATGCGTACGAGTTCGTATGGCTGACGAAACTGTGCCTTATCATACAATAATCGTAAACAACTAATCAATGAATTAAGTAGCTGGGCAAGCTTCCCTAACTACTTAACCGAAAATCGCATTAAAACACGATGAATCCCGCTATTAGATTCGATTCTAATCCGGCAGGGTAGTTCAACCTATCTCTAGTGATGAATTTATTCCCCTCGTTTACGAGTGGTCTAATCGCCGCCTCTCTCTCGAGCGTAGCATACAATTTCCCGGGGTTTATTTTGATCACATAGACGTAATCAAAACAATAATAAAATTCATAACCGAGTCATAACAATAGCCAAAATACGATAATACTTGAAACATGCATACGATCTCGCTAGGGTTCATCTAATCTCAAATACGACGGGATTAGCTACTCATAACTAATTAACCACAACGAAGAACAGATCTGACACAGAGAAAACATCGTATCTTCCCTGAAATTGGATGATTAGATCCTTGTTCTTCGTTGAATGACTTGATCGAACACTTGGTGAGCGAACTGAGTGCGTGAGTGAGCTTGGGAGCTGAGAGGTGTCTGCTTCGATAGTTTTATCCTCTGCTCTGCCTTGAGTTGCTTTCTTCGGGGAGGTGAGTGATGTGGCTTTTGGTGTGAGGTGAGTAACATGCGTGAAGTGGGAGGGGTTGCTTGAGGTGTGTGCTTTGGGTTGTAGGTGAGCAAAAGGTTACGTGGGTGAAGAAGGTTCAGTGAAGATATTGAGGCCGACTGCTTCCTTCCCTTCCCCCTCCACCTTCTTGAGTGCGTGAGAGAAGGCTTTTAAATAGAGCTTCCCATCTGACAAAGAAAGTAAATGAGCCGACTCTATTTCACGCCATATCTTTTGTTGTACGACTTTTTTTTTTTGTTTCGACATTTTCGCCTTAGAGCCCAGTGTAGGTTCTGCTGCTTGCTTAAGTATTAGTCTTCAAAACTCACTATACATCCGTGAGTGTCCCGTCCCACCTTGATTTTGTTTGGGTTTGTTCCTACAAAAACATAAAAGTGGGTAAACAATTGAATAATCATTCCAACAATGATACTAATATGCCCGAGAATGAATCAATTAACATAATGATAAACGTACGAAAATAAGTTTATCAAATATAACGCTCGTACCTACATTTAATATGTTGGATGTATTTTCTCGGGATGTATTTTCTCCTATAAGTATGTTCTATTTCTTTATTGTACGGACAGAAGAACGAGCTTGATAAAAGCTCACGTTTGCTATCATATTTCTATTCCATACTAAATATTAATTATTATAGGGGTGAATCTATAGAAAAATACCCAATTGTATAAAAAATTTGCAAGTAAGTACCCATGTCAGAAAATTTTTTAGATAAGTAGCCGTTCGACTGTGCGTACCATTTTCACGGTTTTGGCGTACCTTTTTATGTGTATTGCGTACCACGTTACGCATCTATGGTACCTTGAGGCAAGGTATACGGTGGTACCAGTTTTTAGCTGTATTACGTACCATAATACGTTTATCTATGGTACTTAAATGTGTGACATGATGTACCTTGCGGTGAGCAGGTACCAATGTGCAAAAAAAATATTCTGAGAGGTACCTGCATATAAAAAAAATACTGACAGGGTACTGATTTGCTAATTTTTTATATTAATGGGTATTTTATGTAAAATCCCCTTATTATGTTATGGTTAATAAAAAAAGCTTTATTAAAAAAAATATTTTGTAACAATTTCTACATTACTTTTATCATCATCTAACGAGAGAAATTAATTGGAATTGTGATTTTTTAGACAAAACTCGATAAATTAATACTCGACTATTTAGTAAACTCTCTAAGATAATTTATTATCGATCCCTACTCGGGAGAAGTACTAAATTAATAAGTCGTTAAATTTACAAGAAACACATTTTCTTAATTTCCCATTATATGATCATTTATGAAGGTTTTCCGTATGAATGAGAGGCATCTTATGTGTAATTTATTCATATCTCATATTTTAATTTTGCATAAATATGGAAATAAAACTACTGTCCAAAAAGTGATATATGTTGAACCTTAAAATCGTAATAAGGACGGAGATTAAATGAATATTTAAAATTTGACTTTTTATTTGATGTACATGCATGATACAATAGTTAAGTGAAGGTAGGGGTGCAAGTGATCCAAGCTCGGTTCATTTTCCAGGGCTCGAGCTCGTCGAACTTTCGAGCTCGAGCTCTTATATTTGAGTGACGAGCTCGATTTGGGCAATGGACCGAGCTGGAGCTCGATCTTTTTAAAAATATAAATAAATAAAGTAGAAATTAACAAAAATAATAAAAATAAAAAACCTTGTGGATTATTCAGGAATCGTTGATAAGGCTCGACTCATCTTTCGCTCTAAGTGGAAGTTTGAAAGATGTTTGTAAATTTAATATCTTCACTATAAATTAATAACCCCTCTTAATTAATGAATTTTTCTTGTTTCAAGAGTTCTAATTTATTTAGTTTCTACCGTAATAAATAATATGTTGGTGGTTTTATTAATACTTGTCGTTCAACTTATAACACAAATAATACAATCAACCAATCATTACAATTACAGATATTACGATCCGTGTTAGTTAAGAATGTTTGTTATGTTAGTCATATCTTCCTCACCCACTCAAACTAAGTCTCAAGGTGTGTAAAGATTCCTCAAGTGATCAACAACATCGCACGAAGAACTAATGTTAAAATCAGATCGATGGAGTAGGCTCGAACCAATCGGATTACTCGAGCCCTCGGGCTTCTGACTTATGGGCGGCAATTTAGTTGTTGTGATGCTGTAGCGCACGCACACTCGATGGCTTTGTATGTCTTCATCTTCAAATTCTTCAGTTGGTCCGTGCACTTTAATCACGAGCATGACTTCCTTGTCCCTCGCGTCCTCGCACCAGCTGTTTAGCGGGACACCATCCACAAACTCTTCTACGGTTTGATACTCTTCGTGCCTGATCGAGACCTCAACAATGTGGTCCGCTTCGATGATTCCACGGGACGGTTTCACCTGCATTCCATTTTGATTTTATTTTATTTTGGTAGAAAATACATATACATTTATTTAAGGCAGACACCAATTAACCATACTTCGGATATCAGCTAATGAACAAATATTTTTTTTTTTTCTGTTTTTCAAGCGTCTTGGAGTATCCCCACTCAATCGACTATAAACTTCGCGCTATGCACTCCGAGGATGAGACTAATCTACACAGATCAGGGGAATATTTTTCCCAAATTCAACGAATACTGCAGTCACATGGTTCAAAACCATGGCCTAAGGGGTGAAGCACACCCCTCAAGCCATTAGGCCAAAATCATGTCCTCTTACGTGTTAAATTCCGTCTAAATTAAAGAGCATGCGAACAAAAACGGCAAAAAAACAGTAATAGAGACTAGAAGTGACATCTCGCAATATGTGGGGGGACCAAATGAGAAAATAATAATAAGGGAACGAACCTGGAGCCAGCGAGGGAAGCCAAAAGAACCTCGAGTGCTACGCTCGGATGCCTTGCCGTTTGCGTCGATGGTAGAAACCCCTTGGCAAATTATTTGGAAGACGGCGGTGTCTTTCTTGCCTTTATTGGTGATTCTCAGTATGGACTCGTCCTGGTTCTGTAGTATGACGTTGTTCGTGCTTATGATGATTTCAGGAACTTTGTACTGCTCTTCGAGCAGACGCCTGACCTCACGATTGGATCTCATTATCTCTCCAAATACCCGTCTTCTTACCGACTCTTTGACTCGAGCCACCTCCACTTCGAAGATGCAACGCACGGGCTTATGGTCACTGTCTGTTACGTCCATGCAAGCGTCATACCTGTAATAAATACAAGTCCACAAGCAAATTATTTTACTAGAAAACCTGATAGAAACAAAGAGCGCAATATTAGATCCGAGATCTAATACGGAGATAAATTTACGAGAGAAAATCCAAAATGCCCAATGCGTATTTCGGACTAATTTAGTCCCCCATGTTTCGCCTGAACCAATTCGATCCTACTTTCATGATTAACGTCACTTTTAACTGGAATATCGCACGTGCCTACAAATCTACTGAAAGAGAAGCGCCCAATTCTAAGATCTAATACGGAGATATAAATTTCATAAACGAAGAACTCACTGCGATGCCGAAACGACCACGGGACATTCCAAACTGCAAGTTGATAGGGAAGCAGAACGACTGTCGCGATACAATATTCTGTCGCACCATGCAGGAATACGTTTCTTCTCACCAGAATCATACCCTTAACAAAAGTGATAAGATTATAATTGATTCCTTAAAACTTACAAAAACGTGCCTTGAAATTTAAAGAGCTGGGCTACTTTTATTAATTTATTTATTTACTTACCTGCCAATCCTGGTTGGTACTTTTCGAACTTGTAGGTCGGAGGGAATCTGATGACGGCTTCACGCATCCCTTGGAAGGCGTTTCCAGACTTCATTTCTGCACGCAACTGATCCATCTCTCTGAGCCAGTCGAAGCTTCTCTGGGAGACGAAATCCCGAGCCTGATCGTAAGATATGTCGTTCAGACGGTAATTGAAGTCTCCCACAAACACCACCATATCAGCATCGGATAGCTCAGGAAGACCTTCCATGGAGTTTGCAACTGTACCACCCTTCACCAATCAAAAGATACGTAATTTTTTACAGACCACACTTATAAGGGAATTATATAAACAGAGACATAAAAAAATATAGAATTAAATTTGGGTCATGGGCTCACATTTGCATGACGAGTCGTCTGCGATGGATTCGAACCATTAGGTGGACGATCAAACACCATCGTTCGATAGACGTGATCGAAGTCAGCATTTCGACGATTTACAGCTTCTAAATGCGCAGCAAAGTGACAGTTTACAAAGCATACGACTCTACCGTAGATTCTCATCCTCATCCCAACAGCTCCCTGCAGCAGCTAACTTAACTTTTATTAGAAAACGGTAAAGTACTGATTACAAATGAAGTGCATACTAATAATAATACTCGCCTTGTTACCAATTGCCCGTCCCAGTCCACAAGGAACCGCTGCTACGTCAACATCTCCGACATGGGCTTGAATTTTGTTTCTAACCCTGAAGAATGATTTCAAGACAAGCCAATCATTCATCATGCTAACGAAACAAGTACGTAATAATTGAAACTTGTAACGGGTTTCAGAAGACACGCCATTTATTACCACACCGCGATAAGCAAGCCCGCCAACTGCCTTGAGCCCACGCATGTAAAGGTGGATCCCTCATCCAATGTTCTCCCTATCATTTCTAGCCACCACTGACCAGCTGAACTACCCTCGACACCCATCTGCAACTATAAATACAAAAGAAATATATTCACTAAAACGAGTCAGGAGCTGATGAAAGTGGAATGAGTGCTTCTTTTTATTACCATAAAACAAATGCAATGATAATGGGTTTCAAAAATGTCTCACCGTTTCCTTAGCTGCAGAAACTGCAAGAAAACCAGCACCCATCTCCACCTCCTGCAATCCCACGACAACAACATCGATCCCCGCCACAGCAGATCCCAGCCAAGATATTAGGGAATCATGGGACGCTTTGCCTTCTCCAACATTCCAAGTTCCAGCCAATATCTTCAATTTCTCTATCCTCGTATACGAAAATTCTCTGAAGCTCAATTCTGTTCTCAGTATATCATTCAGTGGCCCAGGGGAAGTCACACTCCACCCTCGAACACCACCATGGTTACCTAAAGAGAACACATAGCCCGAGCCAACTGCCAAGCCTATGATGGGGCTACTGTGACCCACCCACTCACCCAACAAATCACCGTTGAGATCCAATACCTGTATCATGCCATGGTCATACCCGACCCATATTCTCGACCCGACGCTGCACATGCATTGAACAGAATAGGGATAGTAATGAACGTCTTGAATTTGAGAGCCATTCCCATCCCATTGAACGAGCGAACCGTTGGCAAATCCCATCCATACGTTTCCATCTGGCGTTGATACCAATGCTTCGATACGTCTGCTGTCTTCTTCGCAGCCTCCTTTCGTCGCAGCTCTAAGAACAGCGTCTGCTGCCCCGAGTATGGCGTTGCGCGAGCGTTGAAAGAAACTGAATGAGTTTTGGAGTTTTTCCTTTGGGGTGGAAATGAATGGGGATTTTGCTTCTTCCTCCATTAGTGGATCGGAGGGTATGGTTTCGATCTCACCGTTGATGCTGAGCACCTTAAGTAGGTCTTTGGTCCTTGCATCCCTATGTGGTGAACAGAAGAAGTCAAAAAAGTTTCAGATATTATTCATCAACAAAACAGGCCATGATGATTACAATCTGTACATGTTCTCATAAAGAAAATGCTAAGCTTAGAAAAGAGTATTTAATTTGCAGCAGCGCAAGCACATATTGAGTCCAAACATATAACGACCATTATATGTATGTGCGCTTAAGACATCTATAGAAACTTGCTATAATGGATTTACCATAATGCAAATGAATGATAGCTGGCACTCCACACCTTTGAGCCGACGTGATCGGACAACAAAATTCTGACATCTGAAGAAAATATGCTGCAGCAAGCACCGTTTGCTACGGCATTTTGTTTCCTGAGATCAATGTACGACCTCTCCACCATTAACGCAGCCATGGGCCTTTGTTCATAGGCTAAAGCAAGGGACTTCTCCATAGCTTCCCAAGGCCAGATCTTGATCGAGCCTCCCTCTGATCCAGACCATATATCCCCTGAGGATTCAAATTAAAGAAAAAAAACTCCAACTATCATTGCTGTACTATACAAAGCTTTCCTTTTCCCAAATCGTAATGATTTGGTTTCAAGCAATCAATAAGTATCGGAAAATTTTATCAGACAACTCAAACTAAATCCCTTATCTTCCGTTAATCCAAACGAGTGAGATGATCAGAACCAGAAAGCAGCATAGAAGCAAAATCCAACATAAAGCTCAATACCATAAGAGCTCACGACCATAGACAACACTGGCCCTTGGTGCGCTTGCCAAGCAACGATCTCCTTGAAACCATCACAAGCTTTCCCTTTCTCCTTCCCACTCTTCGATACACTTCTCATCATTTTCCAAGACCTAACTTTCCCATCACTGTGCCCAGTCCACACAACCCCATTCGCTCCACAGCCCACCAAACACAAGGCCGGCGACCCGACCCTAACGGACTCGAAGTACCTCATCGTCCCATATTCCTTGTCCGTGTTCTCTACGCCGTACAAATTCCCGCCCAAATCCCACGCGCGGACACCACACTCCGACCCAGCCCAAAGCTCCGACCGTTTATTCACTCCGCCGCCGGACACACAGGTTATGTTCCTCAAGAATCTCCCGGCCTGAGACTCCCTCGTCAAGTGCGGCCTTATCTCCAGGCACGGCGGACGGTTCGGGTGGACGGGAAACCTAGCCGGCGGCCCGAAAATCCCAGTTCCAAAACCCGAACCGGCGAATTCCGGCAGGGGGCTTTTTTCCGGCGACGGAGAAATGGAGGAGACGGTGGGTTCGTCGTTCTCAGGGGAGTTGTAGAATCGATCGAAGATTCTGATTCTCGGCGTGCTGGCTTCGGCGTCGGAGCTGGTTTCAGAGCACGACGTGAATCGATCGGAGGCGTGAAATGAGGAGTAGTAATTCGCGTTTGCCATCACGATTCCTTCAGCTCAGCGTTTGATATTTCGTTGCTTTCGTGTCTGATTATGAATGACGATAGAAACTCTACGTAGTACGTACTAACTACACAGCATTACGACGACGTTTTGGATTTGGGCAGGGAAAAGTTGGGACGGCGGGTAAGTGGGGTCACTACTTCGACGTTGACTAAACGCACCAACGGTTTATCAAATCTTATTTTCATTAATCAATTGCGCACCGAACAGCTCATCGAATAAATTAAAATAAAATAATCGACGATTTGATTATTTTTAGTAGTGCTTCGTATCGAACAATTACTATATAGGGGTTTATCTTATCTAAAATAATATTGCGTGATGTGTCCTGTGTATTACAGACAGGAATTAAATATTTAGTGTCTCAAAAGTCGAATCTACTGCTACTTAATATCCTTTTTAAATAATGCTAATCAATTCCCCACGTCGAAAAAGAGACGAAATTTCCAGTTCTATTTAACTGTAAGCAAGTTTTAGATTTATAAAACTCAAACATCATTCATATAATTTTAAAATTATTTAAACTATCTTATTTTCTTATGTGCAATTTCATAATTAGTCGGGATTTTATTTCCAAAAAAACCCGTCGAGCAGATCATCATGTCTCACATGAATTCGATTTTAATCGGACTACATAACTTCTTGTGTTTGATTGGGATAGAGCAAAGATTAGAATGATTAGTCCCATTAGATGTTGGATTGTCCCATTAAGGACAAAATATAAATAACTTGAACTTGAAGTAAAAGATGTCTTTTTTTGAAAATTTGAACCATGGTTTCATTTTATGATTGGAACTGTCAAAATTCCAAAAAACAATATCGAATGTTTTGTTTTTCTATCAATGAAAAATAAACACTGAATGGCTACTTATTACTAGGGGTGGTTCGGTACGGTATACCGTACCAAAACTGTGATACCGTATACCGTACTGAAATTTCGGTATCCAAAAAAATCATACCAATACCATACCAAAATTTCGGTATACCTTAAATTTCAATACGGTATCATACCGAAATTTCGGTATGGTATCGGTATCATACCTTCTATACCATTCACACGGAGGGTTTTTTACCATGTATGTCTCGTAACTCGTTAATTCGTTGTTTGGAATTTTTAATCAATTTAAACTCCTTACGCCACAATAAGATAGATTATTAATACCAAATTTTTCAAAATAAAAAGATTTTTTAACCTTAAATAATTTACATATTTTAGCCAGTCTCCTTAGTAAGACAAAACTTTACATAATCACAGAATACAACTTTATATACAGATTAATTAGAACGAAGCGGCTATATTTAAAAAATTAGTGAAGATTTACAAAAAGTAATTGCATTGCATCTTCACGCTTTCAAAATCCTGAAAAAAAAAACATTAAAAAGGCAAAAATTAAACGTTACTTGAGTTACATAAGTAAAATATGGTGGACCTAATCTTAAAAAGTTGTGTATAAATTAATAATTTATGGGCTAAATAAGTTTCTGAAGATCCTTAATTTTCCATTTTATATTTTTTGAAATAATATAATATATGTAGGTGTGTGTATATATATATATATATATAATATATTAAAAATTTTAGTATTTCGGTATTCGGTATAATCGGTATACCTAATTTTAAAAACTTTCATACCATTACCGTACCGAAAATTTTCGGTACGGTATCATACCTTACCAAAAACTTCTGTATACCAAAATTTTCGATATTTTCGATACGATTCGATACGATAAGGACGGTATTTCGGTATTTCGATATTTTTCCCCAGCCCTACTTATTACACATAACCGTATATGTATAGTCAGCATGTTCAGACCACATATTTAAATTCCGCATATACTCTTACCATTATTGCTATTATGTATGTTATGTTTTTAAAACAGAAAGTATGGTCCAAAATGTGTTGACTAAACATGTGGCTATCAATCAACAAGTATGATATATTGATAAATGCACATATATGTTTATATTTACATAACGAGAAAGACAATTCTTCATTTAATGCATGATTAATTCGACTAAATATCTCCAATGTCGTTAAACAAGAACAACGTGTGGTGGCTGAAAAGGCGACACGTGTTCGTATTAATTGCGTTAGGGTTCTTCTAACGATTACTTGTCAAACACTATCTTGGAACAAATCCACTTCAAATAATGTTAGGTGAGGAAGTTACTGTTTACCAATAATTTATGCGGTTAATTATGATTCAGGCCCAAAAATGTTTTAAAATAGGGTTAAGGAACTGACAGAAAAAAAATTAGTTTTAAGGACCCAATTTTCGTAAAATTTAGAGAGAAGGACCTAAATTTTCACAAGTGGTATAAAATAAATATGAACTGGTATCGGATGATTCTTTTGTGTTATTTCAGAACAATGAAGTGGTACTACTGAACAATGAAGTGGTACTGCAGAAAAATGAAGTGGTACTGCGGAACAATAAAGTGGTACTGCGGAACCATGAAGTGGTACTAAAGTACAATGAAGTGTTACTGCAGAAATCGGATCCTTAAAACTGATTATTTTTCTGTCAGGGCCTGAAACCTAAGTTCAGACCCTGACAGGGGCCTGAAACGTAATTTGCCCAAATTTATGTTGCACATCCGCTTCCCGTTATAGAATTGTGTTATTTAAATTTTAGTCATGGTCGGATTAAGCATGAAAAGGGAATTTCTGAAACAGTGCATTGTCCTCATTTATATGTGTAAAGAAGATTTGTCTGCAAATTTGGAAGTCTTGGAGCAATGAACCCAGTATGTTTTAGAATATATTAAGGTATATATTTTGTGTTTTCTAGAGGAATTTATCATCCGATTCTCAGTTTTATAGCAATTCCTTTTTGATTTCTTAATTTTTGGAGATTTAATGTTAGCTGGTAATATGTGCTTGATTTTTTTGATGGATTCTATGATGGTTGTATTGCTACTTTGTAGATTTTATCTTGCTCACTTCCATTGGTTAGACAAACTTAAAAAGCGACTTGATGTTTCCTAAACAGTGCATCGTCTTTACAGTTTACAAAAGGGTTCTGCTTTATTAAAGATGATGAGGATAAAACTGTCATTTGATATAAATAATATATAGAAGGATCTAAAACCAAACGTGATATTAATATGGACTGGAACCGAACAGCTTTTATATTCAATTTATAATGCCCAACTTGAATTATTTATCTTGGGCTTAATAGGATGTCTTGTAACCAAACGTGCACATAATGCTTTCTTCCATGGTGATCTTGAAGATGAAGTTTATATGAAATTTCCTGCTAGTTTTCGTTCTTCTCAAGCTGGGCAAGTTTGCCTATTGTGACGATCACTGTTTGTAAATAAGACACACACACACATATTTTGATTCCAATCTTGTCAAAAACCATTGATAGTGAACTTGGAAACCTAAAAGAAACAAACATAATTTGTTTAGAGATCAAAAAAAGTGCAGATGACGGCCTAAAAGTTTCTTGCAAGCATTGGAAGAAATTTATCGTTAAGGGCAAAACGACTCTCACGACTCAGGTTTACATATATTTAAAAAATTATGGCTCTTATCTTAAAGCTAAAACTCATCATGAGAAAGAGAAACTCTCAGAAACACGACTTGGTTTTGCCACTACTAGTGTTGATCTAACATCTTACCTTGCATTGCACGATGCCAAGTTTGAAAACAAAAGAATGAAATAATCATTAGCCCATTAGTTGTACAAGCCATTTTTTCATTTGTTGAGGCGGAAGGCTTCACATGTATAATATAATATACATATATAATAAGGGTTATCATTACCAAAATATCTAGATTACCACGATTAATTCCAGTTCATTTTGCCATCCTCATTTATAATATAATATATAGGCGTATCTATATTTAAATACCCAAAAGTATAAAAAATTATCAGTTTAGTCCCATGTCAGAGAAATGTTAGATATAGGTACCTAGTAAAATAAAGTTTCTACACAGTTACTCGTTTGGTTGAGAAAACCGTTTTACCATTGTTTACATATCTTTTTATATGTATACTACATATCACATGTTTGTGTGGAACCTAGTTTCTAAATATTATGTATGACATTCTTGTCAGCATGGCATACCTTTTTTCAATGTGCTATGTACCAAAATATGTTTTTCTATGGTAAATAAATTTGTTATAGAACGTACTTTCAACCAAGCAGGTACCTATTTGTAAAAAAATTATTCTTACTTGTATATATACATATAAATGCCGGCAAGAGACTGATTTGAAAAATTTTTATACATGGCTAGTAAAACGTCCCAATATAGCAACAAAGTAGATGGTAGAAAATTGATCAAAACAAGAAAGAAAAAACATGTAATTTACAAACTTCCAAATATATTTTTATTCCAGATATAATTATGTTGATTTCTCCTATATTTTTATCACATACGAAGAAGAAGTACGTCGATAAAGAGTTCCTTCCGTCATGTTTAAGAAAAAGCCCGAAAAAATCAATAATAAAAGCTTAACCCACAAACTACTGCGTACTAACATTATTCCTCGGTCTTGAATAAATAATACGTAATTACTACTACTTATGTCAAGGCCTCCAAGGTGCTGGCGGTGGTGGTGACGGCACGGTGACCGGCTGAAGGGCAGAAAAAATCATGTTCTTATTGACCCCAACAACATCACCGTCGTCCGCCGTTAGCGACACCAACGCCGCAACCAGCCCAGCATTTCCCGTCAGAGTCGGTTCCGTGTAGCTGTAATTATTCCTTACATCCTTAAACCCGTCAAACCTGTCCGGGCCCCGCACCATCGCACCAACGATTGTGTTGGGATTTTTGGCCGGGGAGTCGCGCCATTTCCAACCGCCGGTGCATGAGTACTTGACGTTATTGTGGTCATGAGGGATAGACGCCCCACGGTGATGGACCCGCTTAGGGTACTCGTTGCCATACCCAACCACGTAACTCACGCGCTTAGGGTTTTTCCCGAGTATGTAGTTTATCTGTTTGAATGGAATAAAAGTTAATTTTTGAAATAGATATATAAAAGGATTTGTTATCTGCCGCACCGTACCGTGAGCCTATCTCTCGATAATTGTGATGTCTCTCAATTTTCGGTGCCACCATCACCTCCACTGACTCTCTCAGATCCGATGTTACAACCATCGCCCTCTACCGCGCATTCATTGCGAAAAGAAAATTCATCATCTATTTTCCATACTGAGATGATGAATTTTTTAAAAATTAACGTGCCAGAGAGGGTGGCTTATGTGACAACGGATTCGAGAGGTGTCGGCGGCATCGGAAATGAAGGAAAATGCAATTATCGAGACGATCGATGGATAGATCGATAGATAGATAGATCGATAGATAGATCGATCGATCGATCGATCGATATAGATAGATAGATAGATAGATAGATAGTATACTTGCGAAGTGGCGAAATTTTTTAGAGCCCTTGAAGGCATGAAGTAAGGACCGCAGTTCCACCCCGGAGCGCCCGTCGCAGCAAGGTAATCACCAAACAAAGAAGCTAAAAATGCAGCATTTGCAACATATTGCAGCTCTTGTGCATGTCGACGGCTCAGTTCTATCAACCCACCTATATAAAATACAAATTCAATCGATCCGTGATCTTTAACTCCGAAAGCATGGATCAGTTTAAATATTACCTCTTGTAAAGTTGAAGACCTTAAATCTCTTGAAGTAAGAACACATGGTCAATTCCGTCACATGCTGGTAACTTCTGAGCATTTCCTCGTAGGGATAGCCAGGGCTTAGAAACAACCTCGCCCTCGTAAGCACAAGCATGGCCGCGGGCAACTTGTTGTCCCAACTCAAAACCCTTGAATCCAATTCCATCGCAAAAGCATTGGCATTCATCGGAACATCAGGATTGGTCGCCAGGGCAAAGTACGAGGTATCCCCCGTTGCGTAATAGAGCCACGCAGCTCCCCACATGTACTCGTCGTAGCATCCAGTGGATTCGTATACGTAAGAAGATTCCACGTGCTCCGAGTTTCTATGGGAGTACGGCCGTGCGAACGAAAAGACGGTTTTGGCCCCCTTGACGAGCTTCTTCGAGTACGCAGAGTCGTCTCGGAATACTATCGATGCAGAGGCGAATGCAGCGCCCATCTCTCCCGCGAGCTCCGGGCTATGGAACGTGGTTTGCACTCTTCTCGGGTATTCCATGTCCTCTGGTCGTTGCCAGCAGTAGTGGTCGTTGGGCTTCAATAACCCATTCGACCCCCCGCCTACCTACAATACGAAGGTATCTTTTTTATAAAACCCTAAAAATTTCATCCTTAATAAGAGATAATAGACACATTTGTCCATCCATATATCACCCATCATCTTTTTCATATAACGAACTAAAATATTAGGTGGCGATAAGTAGAGCATGATAACACATCAATCAATTAGCTCATGCATTGCTTAGAGGGTTCATTAAAACATGTAGCACCATAAAATAAGATATTCTTTGATCACATGCCTGGCTGTATATCTTGTCGATGGTAGTGGCGGTATTGTTGAAAGTAAGCAGCAAATAATCTGTGCCCCATTTGATCTTCTCTCTAACGTTGTGATACTCGTTTATCGCACGGTACTTGGCTTCGTACTCGATCACGCTCCAGCTAAGCATTGTCATCGCAAACGACATAGGAAAATGGTACTTTATGTTGTCTCCGGCGTCGTAATAACCTCCGACCAAACCCCACGGAAGATCTGTTAGGTTCACTCCGTCTTTCAAGCCCGAGTCTCCTCTCCATGCGAACGTGTGATTTTTGGGCAATTTTCCCGCTGCAAGAGAAAATTATAAGCTGGCAAAATTATTCGTATATTAGTGAAAAAAAAATACTAAACAAATAATCCGACGCACATTTTTGGGCATCAAAGAACTGAAGGGCTAATCGAAGGGCTTTCGTGTAATTCGAATCTTGTTGTGGTACATCCTTGTTCTTGGGCAACGATGTGATTATTATTGTGGGAATGGAGATTACAAGGAATACAACGGCAAATGACCAAATAGTCCATTTCAAAGCTCTTTTGCTGAGAACTATGCATCCGAGATCAATATACTCCTTCGCTTTATTATTTTCTGATGGGTCTAAAATCCAACTTTGTTGTGTCTCGTCTAAAATACGACGATACTCAGTATGTGAAATCGTCTCTTTATCCCAATCGGCCATGTTTGGTGTTTTTTCATCGTCCGTTATATAATCTCCACTGAGTTCAAAGCCTCCCCAGTTATGACGCATTTTTTCCTTTACGACGAATTACGACGGTAATAAACATAAGAAATGATGAATAATTGAATAATCACATGTGTTTGAATTGCGCGCATATATATAACACTTACCTCGATCACGAGATTTTCTGGAAAATTAAATTAGTACACTGATCGTCTGGTGGTGGTGTTTGATGGCCGATTTACCTTCGATGAGGGTTTAGTCTTCTTAGAAAACTGAAGTTTATCAAACCGAACACATCAATGTAAAGAGATTGATCTGATCAGTTCCTAATTATTTTAGATAAAGAAAGATGGGAATATTATACTTGAAAACGATTAACTTGGATCCAGATTTATGTGTGTATTTGTTTAGTTTTTCTTCTTTTTTTGGAATAGAGAATAACAAGGGTTTGTAGTATGGGTTCAGGGAAATGAATTTTGGACGATCAAAACCCAGAGAATAATAATAAAAATAAAGTATGGTGAATCTCCACATCCCAAACGACAATAAGAACAACATAAATAACAACTTACACCATGCACAATGTAGAAAAAAATGTAGAAATTTAACAGCTTTTAATAAAAAATATATTGATATATATTACTGGGAGGTGAATATCAAATTTATGGTATATGATTACTCTTAACGAAATTTTTTGGGAAGTGACGGATGAGCTTGGAAAAAATACTATATTTAGTTATATTGAAGAATTCTTCTGAGATGGATCCCCTATAGATGCTGTGGCTTCCCTTTTTGGTATACAAATATTACTATATACTATAAGAAAATTAAAGTCAATATTTTCTAAGACAAGTACAATTTCTTTAACTATATCTAGTCGTGTTTTATTAAAAATTAATAGATCGGTACGGGTGACTGGCAACCTAGGGAAACTGGCTGATAACCAGCGGATTCCCTCGTAGTATAAAGTAATAGATATGGATAGAGCCGTTAATTTGGCCCGCGGGCCGGCCCGCCCCGCCAAAAGGACGGACTGGGCCGGGCTGTAATTTTTTAGGCCCATCAAGGAGCGGGCCGCACGCTAGTTTTATTAATTAATTATATATTATATATTATATTTAAAATATATTAATTTTATAGTTGATAATTCATTAATTAGACTATATATGTTAATAATATATAATTATATGTTGGTTATCCATAATTTATTAGTAAATACCTTAATTAACTAAAAATATATATAAATTAAAGTATAAAATTAAAAATAAAAAAACTAAAAAAAATATAAGCGGGCGGGCCTGGCCCGCGGGGCAGGCTGGGTTCCATTATTTTTGGCCCGCTACATGGCGGGCCAGCCCGCCTCGGCCCGGCCCATTGACAATACTAGATATGAAAGATGTTTTTTTGTGTGTTTTTTTTTTCGTTTTTGTATTTGCGGTAACTAGGGGTGTGCGTAATTCGGTTTATACCGACCGAATTTACCGATTTACCGAAAATTCGGTACAAAACCGAACCGAACCGAAAAATTCGGTTCGGTATTCGGTTCCTCAAAAATGAAAATTCGGTAAATTCGGTTTGGTATAGATTTTGAATTTCGGTAAATTCGGTATACTGAATTACCGAAATTTTAAAATTAAAATAAATTATATTATATTAATATTGAAAATAAAAATATAATTATATTAAATTATACGTATTAACTTAAATATTATTGAAATAAATTATATTATATTAATATTGAATATAAAAAATATAATTATATTATTGAAATAAAAATATAATTATTATTATTATTTAGATTTTGGTTATTTCGGTTTTTACCGATTTTACCAAAATAAATTCGGTAAAAACCGAATACCGAACCGGTTAATTCGGTTCGGCATTAGGTATGAACAATTTAGTACCGAAAATTCGGTTATGTTCGTTCGGTACGACCGAATTTTCGGTCAGGCCTAGCGGTTACCTTAATTTTTTATATGTGCCGCAATTATATATAGGGCTTTTTAATTAAATAAAGCTTTTTATTTTTTATCTTCATAAATTGGGTTTTCTTCTACACGGCCTTCGTTCTTCCCTGGCTGTAGTCTTCTACCATTCAAGCACCACCACCACACAGTTCGTCTCCGTTTACCTCTGTTCCACACGGTAAAATCGCCGTTTACGTTTTATGTAGCCCGTTCCGCCCGTAAAAACTGTTGAAATAATAAACTTGATTTGGGCTTTGATAATTATAAGTGGGTTTAGCATTTGGGCTTAGGAGTATTACAAGCCCAATATCTAGAAGGTTACGGAAAATCTAGAGAAATCCATAGAACTCTATGGATTCTTATAGAAGCTAGATATTATTAGGGAGTATTCTAGAAATGTGATGTGTTGGCAAAATCTTAAGAGGGTAGAAACTAGTATAAATAGGGGTGAGGTCTTAGCATTTTGTATCAAGCAAGTGAAAAACCAAATCAAGTGTTGTAATATAAAGCTTCTTCCTCTAAACACTATCCTTCGATATCAAGTTCCTCCCTCCGATATAAACCCCAATTTCCAACAAAGTGGTATCAGAGCTAGAAGATCCTAAGGCGATGGAGAGCGGCATGGTTCCTTTCCAAGTCCCGACACTCAACAAGAGCAACTACGACAATTGGAGTATCAAGATGAGGGCGCTCCTTGGATCACAAGACGTATGGATATCGTGGAGAAAGGCTATGTCGAGCCTAAGAACGAAGAAACCGAATCTCAAACTCAAAAAGATAGTTTGAGAGAATTGAGAAAGAGGGACAAGAAAGCTCTCTTTCTAATCTACCAAGGATTAGACGACGATGCTTTCGAGAAGGTTTCGGAAGCAGCGACCGCTAAGGAAGCATGGGAAAAGCTTCAGACCTCGTATAAAGGAGCGGATCCAGTAAAGAAGGTACGTCTTCAAACTTTGAGAGCCGAGTTTGAAGCATTGCATATGAAGCATGATGAGGTTGTGTCGGACTACTTCTCAAGGGTATTAGCAATAACTAATCAACTAAAGAGAAATGGTGAGAAAATTGATGATGTTAGAATCATGGAGAAAATTCTTCGATCGTTAGATCAGAAATTCGAGCATATCGTAGCTATCATAGAAGAAACTAAGGATCTAGAAGAAATGACGATGGAGCAACTATTGGGCTCACTGCAAGCCCATGAGGAAAAGAAAAGGAAGAAGGAAGGGATCGTTGAACAACTACTGAAGTTGCAAGTTGATTCTGCAAAAGAAAGGTTAAATGAGGAAAAATATCAAGGACGAGGCTACAGGCAAGGATATAGAGGAGAACGAGGCGGAGGCCATGGACATAAATACGGACGAGGTTGGAGGCCCAACGACGAAGACAAAAATAATCATCAAGGAGATGATTATCGAACAAGAGGACACTGGAGAGGTAACTCAAGACCAAGGTATGACAAATCACATATTAAGTGCTATAATTGTCAGAAATTCGGACATTATGCTTCCGAGTGTCGAGCCCCTAGAATCAACAAAGTCGAAGAGAGGGCTAACTACATTGAAGAGAAAAATCAAGAAGAAGAAATTCTACTACTAGCCCATAAGGATATTGAGATCGGCGAATGCAATAAGTGGTACCTAGACACCGGTGGGAGCAGTTGCATGGAAACAGAAGCATGTCCATGGAGTTTAATGAGTTAGTGAGTGACGATATTTATTTTGGAGAAGAGCAAAACATCCCGGTGGAAGGTAACAATAACATAGAGGTGATGTTCAGCAATGAAGAAGAATTCGAAGAAAATAGCATGGAGAAACCAACGACAGAGAAGACAAGAGAAGAGGTCAATACCCTACTAGGATTACTCCCTGCGGGATCTGGAGAAGGCGAAAACTCAATTGAGGGAGTCTCACACTTCAAGAGCCAACAAGAAATTCCCAAGGTAACTGAAAATCAAAACAATCAAACTCTCATTTGTCTCTTTGCAGATGGTGGGCCGATGAGGTTTCAAGACGCTAAGGACGAGAAAGATATCATGCATGAGAAAATTAAAGATATCAAGAAAACGGAGATACGGGAGTTAAGACCAATTCAAGTATGGCCCAAAGGAGAAGGTGAAAGAAATACAACAAGCTTGGCGTCTGAAGGCTACAGTAAAGAAGCAGATATCGGCTATGACGAGAATAATGAGAGAATACAACAAATGGATATTAAATCTTCCCTCCTGGATGGAGCCCTCGAGAAAGATACGTACACGGAGTATGAAGTGATAAAAGAGAATAATAAGATTCTGAAGTTGAAGAATGCGCTTGGATTGGAAAAGGCACCAAGAGCTTGGAACTCAGGAATCAACAGGTACCCCCGAAAGAGAAACAAGGTAAAGGAGTTGGAAATGCAACAAAAGGAGCCAATCAAGATTTTCTGGGGTGACAGGTCGGCAATAACATTAGCTAAGAATCCAATCAGCCACGATCGGAGAGAGCGGATTACCCGGAAAGAAGTGAAGCTGGAATACGTAAAGTCCAAAGATCAAGTAACCGATATTTTCTACCAAGCCACTGAAGAATACCCCATTCTACTATGAAGTTCGCTAGGAATACCAAATCAAGTTTAAGGGGGGGTGTTGAAATAATAAACTTGATTTGGGCTTTGATAATTATAAGTGGGTTTAGCATTTGGGCTTAGGAGTATTACAAGTCCAATATCTAGAAGGTTACGGAAAATCTAGAGAAAAATCCATATAACTCTATGGATTCTTATAGAAGCTAGATATTATTAGGGAGTATTCTAGAAATGTGATATGTTGGCAAAATCTTAAGAGGGTAGAAACTAGTATAAATAGGGGTGAGGTCTTAGCATTTTGTATCAAGCAAGTGAAAAACCAAAGTGTTGTAATATAAAGCCTCTTCCTCTAAACACTATCCTTCGATATCAAGTTCCTCCCTCCGATATAAACCCCAATTTCCAACAAAAACGCCGTTCCATCCGAAAAATCGCCTGCTTCAATCAACTTTGTCATAAAGCCGGAACGTTGGACCGGAGGCCGCCGTTCCCGTCTCGGAATGGCCGTTCCGGCCGTTTTGACGGCGTTCCTGCAAACCACACGATTAAAAGGAACCCAAAAGGTATTGTATACGAAAGTACAAAAGTTTCCAATCGTTGGTTATTTCTCTAGTATATATAATTTTTCCAGTTTCTCTAATTTCAGCAGTCAATTATTTCAGATTAATGTTTCTTGCGTGTTGATTTGATTGATTGTAGTTCAGTTTGGTGCATTAATTTAGTTTGGATTGTTTTTCTTTTTTTAGAGGTTTCGATTAGGAGTTTTTTAGGTGACGATAGGAATTTCTTAGTTTGAGTTGTGGCTTCATTTAGGTTTTGTTCGGGTATGGATTCAAGCGTAGTTGCTCGACTTGAGCTTTTTTTCTGGTTTTTAAATTCAGGCCATGTCGGTCTCAATTGCAGCTGGTGTTCATCGGTTCGATTGTATGTTTTTTGTATTTTTGTATTGTGTGACAGTAGTTTACTTGAATAATTGGATACTATGATTGATGAGAGATCGTCCATGAATTTAAGCTGATATGAATAGTTTTTTTTTTTTTTTTTTTCAGTTTTAAGATGACTCCACATCTAATCTACATTAGGAATTGCAACCACGATAAACTGGATAATAAAATGGTACGACAAACTATGTACATTAGGTATTGCAATATCATTAAAATGGTACTTCAAAGTTCAAACCCAAGAAAAGGTACGTGAAAGATTAGTAATCCTTTTCATGTAAGTATTCCTTTGCATCTATTAGTGTAAGATTTTTTGTTTTTATCTCTGATGTGGATCTCGTTTATGTAAATAGACATGCGATAACCATGACTAAGTTTCATGCTTTAGCTGAACTGAATTTTTATTCATGTCACATTTTTATCCTCCCCTTTGATCATCTATATCAGGTAACCCCACGAGTGCCATTATCGTTGGACTGATAAACTCCTTGAGAAGTGAAACACGGAAGATATGGTGATTCTTTGCCTCCTGTGGCAGCTGGAATAGCTGGAGCTTAGGGTAAACTCTACTATCCCCAACCTCGAAAATCCTCTCTTTCCTACGCTTTCCCCGCATATGTTTTAATCCTGCCCCGTGCCTCTGCCGAATTGTTCTTCAGTAGTGGCCACAATCTTGGCCTGTCCTTCACAAACTTCCTAGCTTTTGTGAGATTAGATCCCCAAGTAAGGGTCTATAAGAGCATTTCGTAACTCGATGTTAATTTTAGCCTTAATTGAAAAACTAGGGGTCACCATGTAGAATTTCTCAACGTCTGTGGGTAAAGGCTGGTGGGTGAGTTTGTAAAGAGTGGGGCAGATAGCATATAACAGCTATGTTTATTATCCAAAGACTGAAGTGATCCTTTTGCCGAGATGACTAATAGTGAAGGTCATATCTTTTCTTCGTATTATGTCACAACCATGATCATGCTTCAGATATCTGAGAGGAAAAGTGAACTCATTCACCCCCATGGGAACAACTGGAACTCGGCATCATCCCAATAACGCTCGTCGTCCAAAGGAACAAAGCGACCCTCATAAGTTCTCAAATAAGCTTCTTTACTATAATACGCGGCAACGTATTGGGCACTATTAAGCCCAAAACTACGACAAGCTGCTTGTGCATGTGAACATGGTATTTTGAACATACTCCAGTTAGCGCATGAGCACTGAAGATCACTCAATACAACCACATACGTCTTAGATCCCCTTCCACTTAAATAGCTGGTATAGACCTCGGCGAACCTTGTCGCATAATCAAATTCTCTCACCGTATGGCTTCTTGAGTCGTTGCTCCAATCACGATACTTTCTCGTGGCATAAGATGACCACGCTGTTTCTGAATTCTCCATCGCAAGGCATGCCTCTTGATACCTGTCAAAAAAATATGTGATAATGCGATGGAAAGTAAACTGGACAATTGGAGTTATTGGCAGACATCGAGCTCCTTTTAAGACTCCATTTAATGCCTCTGATATATTGGTCGTCATGGTACCGCAACGACGACCCCCATCATACGCGAACGTCCACTTCTCCTTTGGGATTTTATCAAGCCACTTCCAAGCCTTCTCATTTATTGCCTTAATTTGATCCATCGTTCGCTTAAACTTCAACTCCGTATGTGCCATGCCCGCTCGATGACATAAGTCCTTTAACTGTTGGTCTTTAAAATCCTTATAGAAGTTAGATTTGACATGTCGAAGGCAAAAACGATGAACACCTCTAATTGAATTTCTCTGAAAAAGCAATTCTACAGCAGATTTTATCCCCGTATGACGATCCGAGATTAAACATACTTCCTCATTTTTCAACACGTGAACATTCAATAAGTGCAAAAACCAGTGCCAAGATTCACGGGTTTCTTCATCCACGATCGAAAAGGCTAGTGGAAAAACATTCTGGTTAGCATCAAGGCCCGCAGCAATCAACATCTTGTGCTTATATTTCGTGTAAAGATGAGTTCCGTCTACACATACTACCTTTCGACAATGTTGAAAACCGTCTATGCAAGGTTTAAAGCTCCAGAAAACATACCGTAGAATATTCTGATTATTGTTTGTGATATGTCTCCACCTCACAATCGTACCCGAATTTTGTGCTTGTAGGGCTTTCATGAATTTCGGTAGTTGTTGGACAGAACTCTCCCACGTGCCATATACGATCCTCATCGCACGTTTTAAACCTCGCCACGCTTGAAGATAAGAAATTTTGTAGCCGTAGCTGTCTTTGACCCTTTGTATCACATCCTTTGGAAGATATTGAGGATTGACCCGAACGACGGAAATCAACATCTCCGCAATAACGTCTGGAGATATGTTGCGATGTGTGTCTGGCAACTCATCCATCAAGCACGTGTGCTCACCAGGATACCTTGTTATCATCCAGTAACCTTTCTTCTTTTTGTGGCATGCACGCAGCCTCCACACGCAATTTGTACTATGGTTGCAGGTAATATGCCATAATGCGCTGTTACTCTCCACCACCCGGTATTCTCTCCTTGCATGTTTAAGTGAGTAATCGTTGACTGCACTTTTTAAATGTGATTTGCTCTGGAATATCATCTTAACGCCAAGGTGACCTTCGTTGTCGTCGTAGAATGAACCATGTCCACCGTAGTCATCGTCATATGCTTCTGGAGCCATCTCATAAGTCTCATAAAATGGTACAGTTGGATGTAGTTCTCTTTGCACCTGTGATGAAGTAGGTTGATGTTTGACATTCGGTTCATCATCATCTTCATCGTCAACAGGATCCGGTAGATCTTCTAATCCGCCGCCAATGTCATCAGCTTCTGAGTCGCTCACTTCCTGTTCATGCTCCGGCTCAATGGGATCGTCAGGGGGAACGATTGTTGATGGACCTGCTTCGTCGAGTTGAGTTTGAGAGGTTGTTTGATAGTATGCAGACTGGTCAAATACGAGTTCTTCATATGTGAGGGTTTGATTGAGATCGAAGGAATTTATGTGTTGGACTGACTCGACGAAAATATGCAAACAGTTGAAGCCAAAATCTTGATGAAAGAAGAACTCAACATCTTGGTCGGTTTTAACCTCCAAGAGTGTATGAACAACTCTGTTGAAACGCTCGTACTCATACTTCGCATATATTTTAAGAAAGAAATTATTGCTATCGACTCCTACAATGTCGTATAGCAAAGAAAGAAGTTGGAGAAAATTTATATGACGGGGTAATCTTCGATATGCAACGGGATTAATACTATATGAGACTTCGTCACCACTTTGTTGTATCTCACCACCAAAATATATGATGACTTGAATAGTAGACATAGTGTATTGTTGAGGCTTATGAAGAATGACTACACGATGAAGTTATTTATAGGCAAAATTTCTGAAAAATAATATAATATGAAAATAATATTTTATAATATTTTAGATGAATGATTGAAAGATCGTTGTCGGCTTATCAATGACAACCATTAATAAGGATGTGATGTGTCACTGTGAAAGTTCTGAAAAAGCTACGATTGTATCACTGCAAAATTTCTGAAAAGAAAAAAGCTATGCTATGGACTGAATAATCGTTGTCGACTTATCAATGACAACCATTAATAAGGATGTGATGTGTCACTGTGAATTTTTTTTGAAAGGATAAAAAACTGATACGACATATCACAAACGTCTTTAAAACTGGATGTGACCAATCAATGAGGATGTGATGTATCACTGCGAAATTTCTGAAAAGAAAAAAGCTATGCTATGTGACAAATAATATTTTATTAGTATTTTAGATGAAAGGAGCTATTGTTTCTATTTTTATTAATATAATATTTTATAATATTTTATTTGAAAGATTTTTTTGGAATTTATTATTGAGGATTTTAAATATATATTAATATTATGTTAATATAATATTTTTATTGCTAGAACTGGAAGATTACAGGCTCGCTAGAAATACAAAACAATACGCAAATAGAACAACTTGAAATACAAATATCATAACTGAGGATCACGATGCAACTACTTCACATTCACTTCGAAATATACTCTTTCCAACCCTTCGGGGGTTTGTCCACAAAATCGTCGTCACTTTTATCTTCATTGACCTTTGAAGTAGATACACCACGTTTGTTTTTACCATGTTTTTTTCCAGACAGGGTTTGTTGATAGAAATGGTTGGGGGGTTTCTCCACGAAATCATCATCACTGATATCGTATTTGACTTTTGAACTGGATACATTCGGGTTTTTACCATATTTTTTTCCAGACAGGGTTTGTTGATAGAAATGGTTGGGGGGGTTTCTCCACAAAATCATCATCACTGATATCGTATTTGACTCTTGAAGTGGATACCTTTGGGTTTTTACCGTGTTTTTTTCCAGACATGATTTTTTGATGAAATGTGTTCGCAGTGTGCTGATTTAATGTGATGGACGTCCTAATTTATAGACATGCCAGACTTTTTTCCAGGTATTATATTTATTAATATAATATATTTATATTTTATTTTATTTGAAATTATTGAAAGATTTTTTAAAGTATTAATTAATATATAATATATTTCTTTTATTTTATTTGAAATTATTGAAAGATTTTTTCAATATTTATTAATATAATATATTTATATTATTTATTTGAAATTATTGAAAGACTTTTCTCAATATTTATTAATATAATAATATATTTTATTTTATTTGAAATTATTGAAAGATTTTTTTTTTCAATATTTATTAAAATAATATATTTATTTTATTTTATTTGAAATTATTGAAAGGTTTTTTAAGTAAAATTACGTTTGAATAAGCCCAACTACTACAACGTAAATAGCGTTAGAATAAGTTCAACAAACCACAACGATCAAAAGTTGCCATAAACTAGTGGCCCTGACATTGACCTGGTCGATATAAGCAAGTGCCAGTGTAACACATGCGAGGCCTAGGAGCTCGCTGGGTACGACGTCGGCCCGCTTCAGGTGGTTCATCTACTGCAGTAGACGTGGAGGGTCCGAAACTGAAGGGAACAGGAGAACGTGGAGGAGGATGATCTATATTAGTGTGCGTCGGATGCATCGTACCAAACTGTGATAGGCTGCCCATAAATGATGAGTCGTATGTAGTCGCACCATCGTCCTGAGCAGCAGGCGTCCTCCACATATTATCAGTGTCCGTCCGTTCAGAAACGTAACCTTCAAATCCCTCGTTCTGTCTAGAACTACCAGCCTCATCGTGTCGAGGACGGCGAGACCGACTCCTACGTGCTCTGCTCTGAGATGACCTCTCAGGACTGATATTCTGATCACGCATTCCTCTTGGTCGATCTAATGCGATCAGTCGAATTCGCTCGGCGACATTCGCAATTCCCATGTCATCTGACATTGCATGAACTCGAGCTAATATATCCTCTGCAGTGTCACCCTACATATAAAGAAATAACGTGAATCATAAATAAATTAAAATGTATGCAATTAATTATTCATAAACAAAGTTATTATACCACGGCGCGCCATGCAGCCCATTCTCCCATCTGAATACCCTGAACCACCGTATACGTACTAGGCGAGACAAATCGTCGAGTAACGCTATCATACCACTGATAGTAACCATTCACTACCGAACGACTACTAGAGGCTATAGGGTCACCGTCGACAACATTGTCATCTCGATCATTCCACATCGCCAACCACTGCGTATGAAACGTCTCCCAATTAAAACTTTGACGACCTCTACGCTCACAGATGTCATGTAGCCTTGTATGGTCAGGCACAGGTGCTGAGGGTATGCCTTGCACCATGTTGAACTGACGTAGGACCCGGTCTGGATAATACAGTTCGACGATGTTGAAGAAAATCAACGGACATCTCGACCTACACGACGCTGGCCTATAGTCGTCAAGGAGTGTAGCGATCTCAGGGAACTCGTAACTATACGGATCCCAAACGAACTGTGCGAGATTCAGATTATCTAAAATTTCTCGCATCTGCCGCACGTTCGAACGAGCCGTAGACGTGAAAGTCAACGATCTCCATCTACGAACGTTCTTCATTAGTGAATAATAACACTAAAAAGGAACAACCGTAATATTATAGACTAACTTACCTAGCCGCGTGCGGCGGGATGGGTAGCACAACTTCGCCATCGTGTATTGTCTCGACTAGGTCAGCTGCAGTCGATCGGATAACAGGCCTCAAAGGCAAGATATGAGTCCAAGCCCACACCTACATAATTGAGATTTTTAAGTTAACACAAATATACTGCTTAAAAATATTTTCATGTAAAATAAACAGATACATACCTGCAATAGGCGCAGGGGTCCGCCGACGTTCTGTACAATCCCGCGAGAGGTTGCGCACAACTCTTGATACAAACACGCAAGCACAGCACTTCCCCAGCTGTAGTCGCGGACCTCGTCGATGCGCTCCAAAAATTGTAGGTAATTGAGATTAACCCGTGATCCGCTCTTATCGGGAAACAAAACGCATCCAATCAACAAAAGTGCATACCCGCGTGCCCTTTCATCGACTACGTCCTCTGTACTGTCATCAGTAACTGGATTCTCAAGTAACCAGTTACTCAACGCCATTACACTCATCTTAGACAGGCTATCGAAATCTCGATCATCTGGCGCAAATCCCGTCATCATATGACAATAGGCCGACCACTGGGACTTGCTCCTCGCATAAGCAACTCCAGTAACAGCTTCTCCCTCGATCGGTAAGCGCCATAAAGTACCAACATCCAGCAAGGTCACGGTGGCTTCTCCTACCGAGAGATGGAAGGTGTGTGTCTCGCTACGCCATCGCTCAACTAAAGCTGTGATGAGATGTGGGTCCACCTTCTGAGATTTACAACTATATACGCCGTAAAACCCCATCGACTCCAGCTTTCTAAGTACGCGAATATGAATTTCTCTCGGGTTGCCCGCCGTACCCCATACAGAAACCTCTGGACCCCTCGTTCGAAGGGTAACATCAAGCAAATTCTCATCTCGAAAAATAAAAGAGGAACGATGCGCCTGTTGTTGCGTCAACAAAGACGAATCCCTCGGTCCATAGAGTGAAGTCTCGTCCATCTTGAAATATATAAAAAAAACAACTTAATAACGACCAACAAATAATTCTACTAGTTAAGGACCAAATTTTAATGCTCGCAACGACATCCGGCATTTAACACTGATGACTACTAGTAACGATGTTAACCGTCAACTCGCACCAGTGATGACAACCGCCGACCAACGTTTTAACACTCGCAACGATGTGACGACAGCTGAAACATTGGGTGGCCCGGCCCGCCGGGCCCAATTTTTAGCGGACGGGTCGGGCTGGCCCGAACTTGAACGGGCCTAAGATCTTAGGCCCAGACCCAAGGGCTAACAGCCCCAATATTTGGCCCGTTAGATCTTCGGGCCTGATGGGTCGGCCCAATAAGCCCAATCATATTTTGGGCCGGCGAAACTTAAGCCAAAACCCGATTTTTTCGGGCCGGGCCGGGTTGGCCCATGGACGACAACCACATCGAAGATCGTCGGCTACGCAATGATGTCACGACCACCGGCAACGACCAACGAGCCGGCGACGAAGCCGTCACCGGTCGAGAGGGGCGGCGAACGGCCAATTCGCCGGAGCCAAAAAAACCAAAATTAACCTAAATTGTCCACACCCACCATCTATGGCGGCCACAGCCGTGGACATCCCGCCCACGACGTCCGCGCCGCCGCGCCGGAGGGCCACCGGAGATCTCGCCGGCCAAAAACGAAAAATGTAAAAAAAAATTCAAGAAAATTGAATAAAATAAACATACCTCACGAAATTGGAAGGAGATTAAGACTCTAGCCTTCAAATCACGGGATTTGGAGTAGAAAATACCGAAATTGGTTTGGTCCGAAGGTGGGGAAGAAAGGAAGAGAAAAAGAAGAGGAAGAAGAAGAAAAGAGGGGCGGGGGGTTTTTTGTTCGATAGAACGCGTCACTTCGTGTGGCGCGTTCAGAACGCGTAACTTGGAGTGGCGCGTTTAGAACGCGTCATACGGGGTGGCGCGTTCACCTATTTTTGAAATAGGTTTGAAATGGGCATTATTTCGGATATTCTATTTAAAAATTGCATTATTTTTGAAAAAAAGCCTATCTATTTTGTAATAATGTCTTCTAAAAATAACACTTTTTGCAGAGTGCCTACGGAACCTACCAGTGCCAACTCGTCAGTCATATATGCTCGCACTCTTCGTCCTCAGAATAACCAGACAAGGTCGTACGGCTGGTAAGCGCATAATCGCCGACAGATTCAGTCGTTTTGCTTCATACTCTCTCTTACCCCAAAGAAACAAACCCAAGATACAGACGAATGCCTCGACCAATCACTGGAACACGAACCTGATGTTTGTTCCCTCAAACCCAACGCTGTCGATTCTTGAAACTAAATGCAAGTCCATGTTCCAACTCAAGCAAATCCAATCCCACATGGTCGTCTCTGGCCTTTGTTTAGATGGGTTGGCTTACAGCCGTTTGGTGGCTTTCTGTGCACTCTCCGAAAGCGGTGATATTTGGTATTGCAAGAAGTTGTTGTTTGCGATGCCAAATCCCAATGCGTTTTCTTGGAACGTAGTCATCAGAGGATTCTGCGATGGTCAAAACCCTTCTGAGACCTTTGCCTTGTACAAAGAAATGTTGTTTCTTTCGAGTGATTTACGGCCCGACAATTATACTTTTCCTATGTTGTTCAAGGCTTGTACGAAACTGCTGATGTTTTACCTGGGCCACGAGATCTTTGCGCACGTCATGAAAATGAACTACGGTGGCGACAGATTCGTGCGTAATGCTCTTATTCATTTCTTGGTCTCGTGTGGGCAGTTGGAGAGTGCTGGCAAGGCGTTCGACGAAAGTCCTGTTAGAGATGTTGTTACTTGGAATTCTCTGATCCACGGCTTTGTCAAGAGTGGGAGAGAGAAAGAGGCGTTGCGGATATATGACGAAATGATTAAGGAGAACAACGTCGCCCCAGATGAGGTCACCATGATCAGTGTCGCTACTGCTTGCGCACAGTTGGAGGATTTGAATCTTGGTCGTAATTTCCATCAGTATATCAGAGATCACCGAATAAAGATGACAACCTCACTCAACAACACCCTCATGGATATGTACGTCAAGTGCGGAGATCTCGACGAAGCCAAGTCCTTGTTCGAGAACATGCACGAGAAGACGGCCGTAAGCTGGACAACTATTGTGTCGGGCTACGCCAAATTCGGACACTTAAGCATCGCTAGGAAACACTTCGACCAAATGCCCGAAAAGGACGTCGTCCCATGGAATGCCATGATAAAAGCTTACGTCCAAGCCAATCGGGGCAAAGAGGCCCTCTCCTTATTCCACGAGATGCAGGCAACAAACGTAAAGCCCGATTCCGTGACTATGGTCACATGCCTATCAGCTTGCGCTCAACTTGGAGCCCTCGAAGTCGGAATTTGGATTCATCGATACATCGAAAAGCACAATCTTTCAGTAAACGTCATCCTCGCAACGGCATTGGTGGACATGTATGCAAAATGCGGTAACGTCGCGAAAGCCCTTCAGCTCTTCCACGAGATCCCTGGTCGAAACGCGCTCACCTACACCGCCTTAATCAATGGCCTAGCTCTCCACGGAGATGCTAAGGACGCTTTAAAATTCTTCAAAGAGATGATTGGCTGTGGCCTTGCGCCCGACGACGTCACTTTTCTTGGGATCTTGAGTGCTTGCTGTCATGGTGGTTTGGTCAGGGAAGGCCGTGAGTTATTTTCTCAGATGAGGTCGAGGTTTGGAGTTTTACCTCATGCGAAGCATTATTCTATCATGGTGGATCTTCTGGGCCGGGCCGGGCTGCTCGAGGAGGCCATGGAGCTCGTCGAGGCCATGCCAATGAGGGCCGATGCAGTGGTTTGGGGAGCCATGTTTTTTGCTTGTCGAACGCACAAGAACGTCGAGCTGGGCGAGAGAGCCGCGCGCGAGCTTTTGGAGTTGGATCCACGGGATAGCGGTATATATACATTGCTTGCGAGCATGTACGTTGAGGCGAACATGTGGGACGAGGCTCGTGAGGTGAGGCGGATTATGAGAGAGAGGGGTGTCGATAAAACGCCGGGTTGTAGCTCTATTGAGATTGATGGGAATGTGTTTGAGTTCATCGTCAGGGACGAGTCGCATTCGCGCTCAGATGAGATATACGAGTGTTTGATTCGTCTGTCGAAACAGTCGGCGAGTTTAGGAGAAGGTTCACCTGACGACAATGTGTTGTTGAATTGTGCTTAACTTTCCGTTTTACAGATTCTAGTTATTTTCAAAGTAACTAATCGAACTATATTTTGATTGAGTAGAGAACAAATATTACTCATCGTATGAAACTGACAACCGAAGGGGACTGGATGTGGAGTGCAGTGGAAAATATACTTTAATAATTATAGAACATCTACAATCTCCGAGATTCACTTTCAAACTCAAAACTCATTTTCCAACTCAATATTCAGCAACTCCATTTTCAAACTCAAAAGAATATTTCTGAAATATTATCTTCCCCACCGACTTTGAAAATTTTCAATTCTACCTACATATTTTACAATTTACAAATTAAATGACGATGTTATTTTAAATACGATTAAAAATATAATATAAAATTATAATCCATATGTTTGTTAACTGTTCATGGTTTGCGATGTATTTAGTTCGAGTACTTGTTCTTAATATTCTTTTTATTATTCAAGGTGTAATTTTTCAAACCGTATGGATTATAATTTTATATTGTAAGAAGTGAAGATTGATTAGACAATGATCATATGTTTTTTTATTATTCAAGGTGTAATTTTTGTTTTCTCAAATAGTGAAGCTGTATTTTTTTAATAAATATTTCAATAGTTTTGTTCATATTATTTAAAATCTAATTTATTTCAAATATTTACACGAAAAAATTACATATAAAAGAAAATTTAAAACCGTAAACAAGCGGTTTCAAACCGTAACCATAACCGGTTCGGCGGTTCAAAGCCGTAAGTGTAACCGTGATTACCTCGGTTCGATTACGGTTAGTTAAAAACCGTAAACCAGCGGTTTATAACCATGAACCGTAACCGTAATCGGATGAACACGTCCACATGTTGTTACAATTTTACCTATATAATTTATTATATTATTAAAAATAAAAGTAAGATACCTTACAAACGAGGAATTTTATGGTGCTCATCTTATGTGGGTACTTGTCGATGTGGACTGATTCGTGCCATGTCGACATACCACATCAACATTAGAGGATATGTAACACTAATTAGCACATTCTAGGGGTTATTGGTCGACATATCGGAATGATGTGGCATGTTTATGCCCACATATCAATACCACATAACAGGTGCCACATAAAGCATAAACATGTCACATCACCGTCCGATGTTGATGTGGTATGTCGACATGGTACGAATCAGTGCCACATAGACAGATGTCCACGTAAAGTGCTCACATAAGATGTGTTGGGAATTTCAGTTGTGCAGAACTGCAGTCTTGCGAAATAAGATGCAGTCGTGCAAATTCAGTCTTGCAGTAATGCCTTGTAGATGCAGTCTTACGATTACAGTGATGGATTACTAGTTCGAGTTGTTATGGCATACCCGATATTTTACTGATTTTACTTGATGATAATTGGATATATTTGACTCCAACATACCACATATTGATACTAAAACAACAAGATAAATCTAGACACAAATTCAAAGAGACACATACTGAATATGACTTTCACTTGCCTTAGCTCGTTATCTTCACTTCATTTTCCAAGATAATGGTCAAGATGACTAATTAACTTCATTAAACACCCCTGTAATTTGCAATCTTGAGATTCTTGAACTTCTCGAACTTCTCAGTTGTTATCGCCTTGGTCAGCATGTCCACCGGTTGGTCATTTGTATTGACGAATTCCATGCGAATTTCTCCTCGAGTCACCAACTCTCGGATGAAATGATGACGAAGCTCGATGTGCTTGCTTCTTGCATGAAACACGGGATTTTTCGTCAGCGCGATTGATGACATATTGTCACAGTGAATCATGGTTGGTTCCTTCTGCTCAAACTTCATATCTTTCAAAATTCTTCTAAGCCAAACTGCTTCACGAGCGGCGTCGGTAGCAGCAATATATTCAGCCTCCGAAGAAGATAAATCAACTGATTTTTGCTTTCTTGAGCTCCATGATATTATGTTAGAACCAAGACAGAAAAAATAGCCGGAAGTAATTTTTCGATCATCCATCGAACCGGCCCAATCACTGTCGCTATAACCGACAAGATGAAACTTTTCTACCTTTTTAAACTCGATGCCAAGACTTTTGGTCCCTTTTAAATACCTGAATGTCCGTTTTGCAGCAACAAAATGAATTTTACTTGGTTCGTTTGTGAACCGAGATAGGAGACTAACCCAATAGGTGATGTCCGGACTAGTGTTAAGATAGAGCAACGAACCGATCAACTTCCTATAAAGATTCCCATCCGCCTTTTCAGCATCATCATGAACTTGAAGTTTCTCGTTTTGAGTCATCGGGATTGACACCGGATTGCAGTCGCTCATGCGAAATATTGCATTTTCCCTATGTCCGTCATTTCAAAGTTCATCATTTTCTTCTTGAATTCATTCACCATGGTTTGATCGGTCCCGAAGTAAATCAAGTCATCAACATAAAGGCAAATAACATGAAATTCATCACATGAGGTTTTCACATAAAGCGATGATTCAGTTGGGCTTCGGCTGAAACCATCTTCAATAAAATAGCCATTTATTTTGCTATTCTAAGCGCGTGGAGCTTGTTTTAACTAGTATAGAGCCTTTTTCAATCGATAGACCTTAGTTTCGTGGCCTTCGACTTTATATCCTTCGGGTTGCTCGACGAATACCTCATCCTTGATTTCACCATTTAGAAACGCTGATTTTACATCAAGTTGATAAACAGTTACCTCGAGTTGGGCGGCTAAGGCAAGAATGGTCCGAATTGTCTCGATTCGGGCCACCGGCGCAAATGTTTCGGTGAATGTCGACTCCATGCTTTATATTTTTGGATTGCTACTTTCTTGTTATACTTGATCTTGTAGATCCATTTCAGCCCAATTGTTTTCTTTCCTTTCGGTAGGTCGACGAGCTCCCATGTTTTAATACGGGTAAATTGGTAATCTTAGGGGGTCAGATATCTATCTGTAAAGTTTTTACTGAAATAGGTACCTAGCTAAAAATATTTCTGACAGTGGATGATTAGACTTTTAACTTTTCCAGTAGGTATTTATGTGTTGTTTCCCGATGATATTATGAGCAACTCTTGAATCAGTTAAAATGAAGCAATATATAATTTTTTTTTATTGCTAAGTAACTAAATATATTCTTTGTTTTTGGTCTGGGAAAGAAAATAGATAAATAAAATATTTAGAAATGTATATAAAGGAAACTCTCAGAAATGAAGTACGTGTGAAATTTTGGAAAGGTTCTCTTTTCTTTCTTAAGAAAACCGGAAAGGTTAAAGCAAGACAAGACAATGCTACTATATATTTGTCTCATTAACTCAAAAAAACAAAAATAGAAGATAATTATAGCACAATATGTTGTCAAAGTGAACGTAGCTTTTATCACCAACCACTTTAGACGCAGCGCAAATCAAGGGGAAGTGATAGGGTTCATTCATCGGCATGGGAAAAAAGTGTGCCAAAGTATTGTCAAACTAAAATACAAAGTTGTACATATTTTAAGCTTTTTATTACTAGAAAACTTTTGCCACGCCACGACAAACTAACTTTCCACAACCAACTCGTCATCCAAGAGAAATACAATTGAGAGTTGTAAGACCGTTTATTTTGATTGAAAATGCATATGATAATTTCCCCCATTCCAATTTAGTTGAGTATTTTATGTTTTTTAACCATGAGAACTATGCCTTGTCGTATTATCCTGCATACTATTATAGATACATTTTTTGACAAATTAAATCAAGGAAATAATGACAGTAATAATCGATTTTTTGACATTTTAACCAACACCTTGAGCATAAACCTTGACCTACAACCACCTTAAATCTTGTAGTATATATATATATATATATATACTTTTAATTTATAGGTATTCTTAGTAGTTTATTGTGAGTCGATTATGTACCACACCGTCACACAAAAAGTCATAAAGATCATGGGTTGTAATGGTGAAGTATTTGGATTCCACCGAGGTATGGTTTGACTAAGGGTAACCACAATGGTGGTTTATATGTGTGTCATATGTGCTTATTTGGCACTTTATATGACACACCACCATTGTGGATGTGTCATGAGTATGACACTTTGTCATATTTATGACACTGTGTTATAGAATATTAAAATATTATGACGAGAGAGAATGGGGAGAAAAAAATATTTATTTATAGTTGTGGGTCCGTGTTATAGTGGTGTTATTATTGTGGAAAAAGTAGAATAAAAGTGTTATAGAATAAAATATAGAAAAATATAGAGAAAAGCTGATGTGGAAGTATTATGGGTGTGTTATTATCGTGGACACCCTAAGTGCACTATTAATCAATTTCACACTTCACGCACATCCACAAAGAATCATGTCTCTCCCTCACTCACCTAATAGTAATCTTATCATAACTAATTTCACCTTTAGAGAAAAAGTACTAAGAAGTCAAATTTTAATAGATGATCGTTCCTATCTTTCAATGCCGACAACTCATACACACACATATATTGATACATATATAACATATATATGTGTGTGTCTGTGTGATATATAATCAGTTCGTCTAATGAGGGGTTTTTAATTAAATAATTAAAAAAAAACAATCATTAATAAAATAAACACATTTCAACCCCGTCTAATGACCAAACACATTTCAACCAGACACTCAATTGTCAGAAGCAACACAACATATAAACTCATTAAATAGCCCACTTATAGCAGTTAGCTTTCAAGAATATCCTTCTCCTGAGCTCAAATCCATGGCTTCTTCTACAGTAAGTTATATAGAGACCCAATCTCTTTCTTTCATTACATTGATTCTCTTTTCCTTAGTTTTCTTTTTGGTCTTTATTTAAATTCAGGAAAATTACTACATGAGAAAGAGTGGACAAATTCCAGCTTTCGGAGACTGGGAAAAGGCACACGATTTGCCGATAACGCAGTACTTTGAGTGTGCAAGAAAAGCTGGTCTGAGTAGCTGTAATAGAGACTGTTGTAGTAATAACAACGTTTCTTCTTCTTCTTCTTCTTCTTCTTCTGTAGTAGTAAATAATAGTGCTGATCTGTACGGATTTGGTTTCTATGAATACCAGCACAAACCTGCTATGCATCATCATCATCCTCATGCTTATGCAGTTCCTCGAAAGGTAATAATCCCTTTTTTCCATGGAAATTTAACGAACAATTTTACACGTGTAAATGGGATTGTTCAGCAGACAAGAGGAGGAATTGACAAGAGCCACTCGCATCTAATAGAGCAGAGGAAGCAGATTAAGGTTGGAGATTTTGTGAGGCCTAAAGATGTCATAATAACTTCATCACAGCAAAAACAACAGAAGATCAATAATATCAAGCCTGTAGATGAAGATCTCTATAAGATCCCTTCTCAGCATCTACAAAACACGAAACGAGTAAGCCATCAATCTCTGTGTTTTGTGAATTATGTATACATATAAGTGAAAATTATTTTCCATTTTTCAATTGCAGAAGACAATGCTGGGATTTTTCACAAGATGTGTTGCTCCACCTTGTGCTGCATGAGTCTCACAACCAATCAAATCAAATGGGCTATTTATTAACTGAAGAAGAATATTCAATGTATCAAATATACCTACTACCACCAACATAGTGTTGCAGGGATATGTTCTTCATAATTGTGATGACACAAAAGACTATTTAAATCTTTTCAGTTTTCTTGATGGTATTTCGTTCATCACACACAATCACAGCACAAAAAAACACAAGACGGTCTTGTAGCATTATCCAACAGATCAAAAATTTCCTATTTGTGTACATCATTTAGCGAGCAAAATCAGAATACAATCTTAAACTGCAAATCAAAATGCAGCTAAATTTACCAGTGATGGAATGGGGTAACGTTGCCAGCAATGACTGATAGCCTTTATTGTATCGCTATCATAGCAAGAGAAAGCAACGTCCTACAACAAAGTAAATTACAAACACCGCTAAACTCTTGTCATAGTTTATGGATTCATGCCCTTCAAAACTCACATCGAGTATCGGGGCAAATCGAACCTCAATATCAAAAAGGTAAAGAAAACGGATTTTGGTTCTGTTCAAACGGTGATGAAAAAATATAAGCACAAATTTCAAAACGAAAAGCACATGAAGAATTTTCAGTGAAGGATACAGTAGAGGATACAGATTGTTGATGAAGTGCTAACACACTTTCACGTTCATCTGCTGCCAAAGCTAATAGAAAGAAAACATAAAAACCTCAAAGAACTCACTGAGTCAAGGCCTGGGCAAAGATGTAACCAAGGGGACTCACCGATTATAAGATACCGGAAGTTTACTATAGACAGCGCAGATACGTATCCGAAATAGCAAAGCCCCACCCATCAAAATCTGTTTTTTACCAATCACCGAGGTCGTCTAGTCCAAGTCTTCATAAGCATTCTCAGAATCTGCAGGCTCATATCTGTCTTCAAACTTGGGTGGTTCATGTCTAGTCTTTAATTTTCTATCACGTCCATAATCTCGATCGTCTATGTATCTCTCTCTTTTCCTATGAGTACTGTCCTCACCATCACTATACCTTTTGCGATCATTGCTCTGATGCCTACATTCATCTCCATCTTTATATCTTCTTCGATGTTTTTTTCTGGTGATTCTCTTGCTCTTTTCGAAACCACCCCTACAAAGGACATTGCATGCAACATATCTCTATCACTTATCTGTTCGCTTACATTACGGTTTGAATATTCATGCACATGTTCAGATCGATCTTTGCTTGTCGTAGTGCTCCACAGAGTCATGATGAGAGAACGAGCCTTTTCTCGGATGATGAGACTCGCGTCTGCTTTCATTCTCAGACCTTTTAGTTGATGCAACAGTTTGTATCAGCGAATTTTCGGGAGTTAAAGCTTTTGTTTTCTCCTCATTTGTGTGGCTATCACTGATTCCGCCCGCTTCCTTAATTGCGGCCATGTATTCCTCTATAATATCCCTTGTTACCTGTTAAGCACATAGTTAGTTAAATACTGGACGAAACGCTGCTCAGAATCATATGATTTAGAAAGATAAGTTTATTATACTGATGGATTAACTAGATTATTTCTGTTAGTAGATTTATCTATAAAACGTTTCTGATATTATTTTCCTTGCATCAGCTTGTCTTGTGTAAATCCTATTGTTTTCTTACGTCATATTCAGATTTTTCAGTCTACGTAGGAAATAATTACAGACAAATGTTGGCAAGGGTTGAACAATATGTTATACTCATCCTATGCTGGAGGGTCACTATGTTTTCAAGAGTATGCAATAGCTAAATCTAAAAGCAACCAAGTTGATAATATTCAGTATAATATCAAATCGAATGTCAACATTGCATCTCATGTTCCATTTCACCATGTCTAACTGAAACAAGTACAAATGCAACATGGGATTTTTTTTTTTAATTTTCACAAGTAGAGGTTCTTGATTACGGAGGCTGCCTCCTACACTATTCATGTACGATACAAAATCTGCAAATGCAAAGGTGAAAAGAAATAAACAATAAGGGCCTAAGGCAAAACAAATACATAGAAATACAGAAACTTACCTCCAAAGGATTTCGCTTTAACCTCTTTCCACGGTAAGACATCCTCCGGCGTTTGTAATCTCTTTCCTCAGCCAATAGATCCTCCCTTGTCATTGTTTTCCCATTATCCTAAATAAATGAAGTTGATCAATATAATACATTTTGGGAAGAAATTGAATAATGGCTGAAAAAAAAATGCTGCTGATCCATATGATGTTGTAGTAAATACCATCCCATCCACATTCAGCCTTTGCCAAAGAAGACCATCATGTTCAATTATAGGTTTGTAGTCGGGGCGTATTTTTCGCTCCTCTTCAGCAATTTTCGACATGTGTTCATGTGCCTTATAACTGCACAAGGTTTTCCAAATAAGAGATTTTTGTGTCACATGCCGACAGAATACATTGTAAGTGAGAGCCAGGACATAGTTCTACTAAACAGAGAGCTGTTAACACATGATCAATGAGATTCAGCAATACGCAGTGTGAAGATCATTGGTTGAACTTAATTTACTTAAAAAAAAAAACTACGTCAGATATCGTTATCAATCTTTTATGAGCAGATTTAGAACAGACCATAGTATTAAAACCTCTGAAAGAAAATTACAGCATCATTTCAACAAAATTAACTATACCGTTGATATCTTGTATGCAGCTGTGAACCCCGTAACTCCTTTATGTGTTCTTCCATAACTGCTCTCTCATGCAATTTGGAAATAGCTTCATCCACTTGTGCAATGGAAATCCTATTCTCTTCAATCATTTCACTGTTGCCAATCTCTTCTGCATCTTTTTCTTTCCCAGGCTCATCAATCGAGACAACACTATTAAGATGTTCATTCACACCGCTAACAACTTCCAAAATCCCAATTGAGTCCTCAAATTTCCCATCCAAAGGAAACAAACAACCACGAGATGCAGACTCTAACACACACTCCCTAACCATGTCGATTGCAAAGGACATTCCATTAACCTCACCGTACAAGACAGTCAACTGCAAACCCAGCCATAATAATACTTCCCCTAAAACTGGACACTCGAAACTCGAATTCAGCTGAACTTTCGCCTCTGCGTTACTCATCAAAATAGCCTTCAAACACAACCCAACCAACACAATGATGTGATCAGCCAATGCAAAATCAATGATTACCCCATATTTCAAGGACCTCCCAACAATCCATTCACGCAAGAATGGCAAACCACGGTGTCTCCGCCTCATAAACGCACGCAATACAGTGTACGAGCACGATAAGGGGGCACGACCACCGAAGCCCCATGACTCTAACTCTCTCCGTAAGAGCCAAATGTCCGAAGGGAGAAAGAATTCCGCGCAAGAAGAAGCATTGCGATTTGTCCACGAGTTTTGTTGATTCGAGACATCGCACGCATTGAGCAATGTTGGAGGTAGATGGAGGGATGGGGCATGGGGAGATGGGTGATGAGGTGGTAGTGTAACGGCGGAGGGGCAATTTCGATAGAAGAAGGCGGTCGTGGGGGTTATTTGAGGAATTTCGACGGTGGAGGTGCAGTTTAGATAGTGCGACAAGAGGGAGGATGGAGGAATGAGGTGGCTGGGGTCGTTAGGGCAGGGTAGGACGGCGGGGCAGGTCCGGGCGGCGAGAGCGATGAGCGGCAGTGAGGTGAGAGTGGCTTTGGTGAGTTGAAGGAGGGAGGTGAGATGCTCAAGGGTGGTGGAGAGGCTGGGCAGGGGTAAGGTGGTGGTGGGTTGCGGCTGCGGAGGTGGTAAGTTGATCATGGTGGAGGGATGTGGGGGCGCAGGTGGTGGGTCGTCGACGGTGGTGGTGGTGGTGGAATGTTTCAAAATTGATTTTCACCGTGATTTTCAATTTTTCATTTGTAATAAAGTTGCTGCAATTTATGATAAAATATCTTGACTGGGAGAAAATTTTTGGATACCTGTCAGACCAAATTTTCACTAAAGTACCCGTTTGAAACTGAAGATAAAACTGTGCCTAAGAGTGACAAGGGGTGAATTAGGCTATAAAAATTTATGGTTCTTCTTTTCACAAATCATACGATGTAGTGACTTAGAGATGCTTACTAAATGCTTGTGATGAGTATGCCTGATATATCCTAGTTACGTCTGATGTGTATTGGTTCTGTCTCACTGCAAAAAGGAAATAACTGTAAAGTAAATGCGAGACAGAAATTTTATAGAGGTTATATCCCCAACTGGGGTTTACTCCTCTCCTTGAGGTTTGCTCCTCAAGAGTTTAATCAATCACTATAATGCACCGTAGCTGGATACAAAACTGATTGATCAGCCCAAAACACAACCGGAACAAGTCGAACACTAGACAGACTAGATTACCACATGCCGAGTTTCGTTTCTGGGAATCTCCAATTCCTATCAGAACACAGCTCGCTATCGAAGGGCCCCCGAAACTCGTCATTCCCTTCACGTGTGCGTAAACGTCGATCTTGCCTCCTTGGTATTGCTCACGTTTCGAAGACAGAATATATGGTGGGAGGTTGGAATATCTCAGTACAGTCAGTACTTCGCAAGTGATCACTCAAGTAGGCAGAAAGCTATCGCAAGTTCTCAGGAATCTCTATATAAGGTTTCCGCTCAAAACTCTCGTATTGTACTTTTCGTAAATTCTAAGTGCCTCGGAAATATGAAGTGTTGCTCATATATAAACCTTTTTCATTCAACACTCACATGGAAACGTAGATCATGAGATTAATCACCAAATCAAGCACATAATCCATGCAATTTTCGCGAGTCAACATGCCATGTAAATAATGCTTATCATAAACCGTCACAACGGTCATAAGCTTTAATTAGCATGATTATAATCCACATAAAGGCTTAGATTCGTTCTCAAGGCATTTTCAATTATTTGAATTATATTTACCATAACAGAACTTTCCATATGTGATTCCCTACTATCAGTTTATAGAATAAATCGTTCTAGATTTATTTTCCATGTTTAGCATATAAGATAGCATTAGATCAATATATTTCCCATATTTAGCACATAGTATCAGATCAGATCACATTTTTGTCCAATATCATGGCATAACTTTCCATATTTCAGATATCACATCCATTTCAGCACATACCATATATATTAGCATCTTATCCACAAAGTCAATCAATCAAATCTTTCCTAAGGATAATATCCCAAGAAGTATAAGGAAATATATCAATTTGATTTCGCACAATTAAATCAATGGGATGCATTAAAAAAATCGTAACGGATATATCACATTCCATATTTAGACTGCATATTTTCCTTATATAACTGAGTAGGATATCTCATACGTTATTTCTATAAATAGCACAGAACGATATATCCTAGCATGTGAGACGTCTATAACATGCGATCACATATTTTCACCAATAAATCACAGAATCACATGTGAATCAAAATTTTGATACTTTAACCATTTTATAACTCATAATTCATGCATGGTCATATATCATCATGTACTTAGACAGTATATTGATCATTTATCGAATTGCTTAATTTATTGACATAACGTCAAACAATTACTTAGTTCATCAAAACTCTCTAACGCTCATAGAACAAAAAGGTCAACATAAACATTTATTACTCTCATATACGAAATCGACCATTATACTCTTATAACTTCTATTTATTACAATTTTACCTATATTTTAACAAATAAAAAAAGAAAATTTTATCCATAACAAACAAATTGAACGAGGAGATTTCTTGCACCCAAAGAGACTACCGATTTCTTTCATCTATTGCACTGATTTCTTGCACCAGCAACCGCACATATTCCTTCATCTCTCCAGTCGATTCGGTTGAGTGAAATGAAAGGTAATTTTGATATTTTCGAAATTTAAATCATTTTTTAATAATTGAACTATTTGGGTGTATTTTTATTTCTGTTAGGGTTAAGATTACTTGATTGATTATGGGCTTGTTATTTCAGTTATCAATTTGGATTTTTTGTATTTCAGTTGGGGTTTTTTTCGGTATTCGAAATTGGACTTTGATTATGATCCGATGAGGTTCTTCTACATGGACATAATTGGCCTCGTTGTGGTTCGGTATGCAGTGTTAGGGATTCGATAATATCCTCGAATACGACGATGATGTTGTTGGCTCTCATGCAAGGCTCCATCGAATCCAATCTCGATCAACCAAAATCACAACTTCAACTCGGCGGCTGTCATGGTGAAGTATCCCGATATATCGAGGATTGAGGAGTTCAATGGCGCAAATTACAAGAGGTGGAGGAGAGAGTGTTCTCCTTGCTCGACATGCATGGTGTGGCATGGGTGCTCACAACGCCACTCACCGAAGAGACCAACATACGTGAACTGGGAGCAAGCAAATAAATATGTAGGCATACTATAATCTCTATGCTTTCTAATTCAGTCTTTGATGTTTATGTGAGTTACACAGAGCGAAAGCAATATGGGATTCCATGTTGGAGAAATACACGGCCGAGGATGCCGTGAAGCAAAAGTTTGCTTGTTCCGCCCTCTATCGATGGGAGATGGTGGAAACTCGTGATGTTCATGAGAAAATCTGAGTATCTTCAACTTATTGAAGGTCTCAAAATGGAGGAAAATAATTCTCCCTGTGGCGTTTGTGGCCGAGTTGTTGCTTGAGAAATTACCTCCTTCGTGGAATGACTATAAACAACAATTGAAGCACAAAAAGCAAGAAGATGGAATTGAATGAGATGATTAAACATATCATCATTGAGAATAAACACCGGATTCAGGTCCGTGGGGTTTCCAAAGACTTTCAAACGAAAGCAAATCTTGTGGAGTAAAAGGATAAGAGATCCAAATTTCCTAAGAAAAACTTCTCGAAAGTTTTGAAGGGTGAGAGTTCGCTCAAACCGAAACCTTCTTTTATCCAAAGGAAGAAGGGAGCATGCTTGTGTGTGGAAAACAAGGGCACTCTGCCGCTCAATGGGCAACACTTGAGAATGAGAAAAATCCTCCTGGTAAGAACAAGGTTAATCTTGTTCAAGGAGATGATCATCACATAGTTGCAATGGTTTCAGAGGTAAACATGGTCCCGTCGCTCTCACAAAGCGCACGAATTGTGGACTCGAATGCAACAAAGCACATATGTGGAAACAAAGAAGCCTTCATTGAGTACAAAGAGATACAAGGAGAAGTTTATTTGGGTGACTCTAGCACCACACCAATTAGCAGAAAAGGAATAGTGGAACTCAAACTGACTTCGGGGAACAATCTCTCTAAGAGATGTGCTTCATGTGCCGAGCATTAGGGCGAATTTGGTGTCTATTTCCTCGCTCGATGAGGCCGGAGTCAAAGTCTCCTTTGAGAGTGGAAAGCTTATTCATTACTAAGAATAATGTATTTGTTGGAAAGGGTTATAAGTCCAATGGGCTATATGTACTCAATCTTGCTTTGAATAATGAGAATTCTTCTTCCGTTTATTTGCTCGACTCTTTTAATATTTGGCATTCAAGATTGGATCATGTAAATAATGGCTACATTAAGAAGATGATAACTTTGGGGATCCTTAATAATGTTCGGATTGAAGACACAAACAAATGTGAAGTTTGTGTAGAATCCAAACTAATTAAGAAGACATGTCACAATATTGAGAGAAAAACTAAACCTTTTGAGTTGATTCACAATGACATAGGAGATATGCATTCTTGTGAATCTAGAGGTGGAAATAAATATTATATCACCTTTATTGATGATTACTCTAGATAAGCAAAAATTTATCTCCTTAAAAATAAAAATGAAGCACATGACAAGTTTATTCTCAACAAAAATGAGGTAGAAAATCAACTCGGGTTAAGATTAAAGGGTTAAAAACCGATAGAGGTGGTGAAATATTGCGTTAGATGATTTTTGTGAAAATCATGGCATTATTCATGAGAAAAGACCACCTTATTCACCTCAATCAAATGGCATAGCTGAGAGGAAAAATAGAACTCTCAAAGAAATGTGTAATGTTGATTGAGTCAAGTGCTCACGAGAACTTGTGGGACGAAGCAATTCTAACGGCATGTTTTTGCAAAAATAGAATTCTCACAAGAAAATTGGAAAAACTCCATTTGAATTATGGAAACGGTATGCACCAAATATTAAATATTTAAAAATGTGGGGGTGCTTGGCAAATGTTTTATTAACCGAGCCAAAGAAGAGAAAAGTTGGACCAAGAACATGTGATTGTGTGTTCATTGGTTATTCTCAAAATTCGGCAACATATCGATTTTTAGTACTCAAGAGTGAAGAAGTCGCTGAAAATACAATCATAGAATCCAAAAATGCCGAGTTCTTGGAACATATCTTTCCGTCTAAAGAGAAAAATGGAAGGGCTAATGATGACGATGAGGAGGATTTTATTCAAAATCGTAATCCTATTGAGAGGATAGGAAAGAGAAGAAAATTCCGAATACTTTTGGTGGAGACTAATGTACATGTTAGATAGTGAACCAAAAACGTATAATGAAGCGATATCATCATCAGATTCCAAGAAATAGAAAGAGAGTATAAAATCAGAGTTGGATTCTGTTTTGAGTAACAACACTTGGGAATTGGTTTATTTACCACTTTGTACAAAACCAATTAGTAGCAAGTGGTTATTCAAAAAGAAATATCTACCTGATGGAAGTGTTGAAAAATATAAAGCAAGATTCGTTGCTCGAGGATTTACACAAAAAGGAAATGTTGATTATTTTGACACACTTCTCGTGTCATTAGAATTGCATCAATACGTGTATTGATGGCAATGGCTGCAACGTACAATCTATTTGTTCATCAAATGGATGTAAAAACAGCTTTTCTAAATGGAGATTTAGAAGAAGAGATTTATATGTGGCAACCTGACGGTTGCATGATGAAAGGGCGGGAACGTAAGGTGTGTAAATTGAGAAAATCATTATATGGTTTAAAACAAGGGCCAAAGCAGTGGCGTGAGAAATTAGATAACACATTAGAGGATGAGAGGTTCTCAGCTTAGATAGTTGATCGATGCGTGTATCTAAAAAGAGAGAATGGTCATTGTATCATCATTGCTCTTTATGTTGATGACATGCTAATTTGGCACTTGTTTGAGTGTAGTCAAAGCTACAAAAGATTTCTTATCAAAGAAATTTGATATGAAAGACTTGGGAGAAGCCGACGTCATTCTTGGTGTCAATATTATAAGAAAAGAAAAGGGAATATTATTGGTACAAGATCATTATGCGGAAAAAAGGGAATATTATTGGTACAAGATCATTATGCGGAAAAAAGTGTTGAAAAGATTTGGATACTTTGATATTAAACCATTATCAACCCCTTTTGATGCAAGCGTGCATCTTGAGAAAAATCGAGGTGCGCCTGAGGCACAAACAACTTATGCTCAATTAATTGGAAGTTTATTGCACTTAGCAAACTTCACAAGGCCCAATTTGGCATATGCAGTTTCACGACTAGGAAGATATACGAAAAATCCTAGTGAAATGCATTGGAAAGCCTTGTTGAGATTGTTGAGTTATATTAAAGGCTTCAGTGATCCTAGTGAAATGCAGTTTCACTATAAATTATGTAACTTTTTATAGTGGGTTTCCAGAAGTAATTGAAGGCTTCAGTGATGCAAATTGGATTTCAGATTCTGAAGATACGAAATCTACAAGTGGATATGTGTTCACTTTGGGAGGAGGAGCGGTGGCTTGGAGATCCTCTCGACAAACTTTAATTGCTCGTTCTACAGTGGATTCAGAGTTCATTGCATTAGAACTTGCTTGTGTGGAAGCTGAGTGGCTTAAGAATTTTATTAGCGACATTGCAATTGATAAGAGACTGATCATTTCTATATATATGCATTGAGATTGTCAAGCCACAATTGCTATAGCGAACAATAAAACTCACAATGGAAAGAGTAGACATATTCGCTTAAGACATAATGTGATTAACTAATTGTTGAAAAATGGGGTAATTTCCATTGGTTATGTGAGATCAGAGGTAAATTTGGCCGATCCTCTGACTAAGCCCTTAGGGAGGCTTTTAATTGAGAAAATAACGAGGGGTATGGGACTAGTGCCACTTGATCATTGATATGTGTGGAAACCTAACCTTGATGATTAGAGATCCCATGAAAAAAGGTTCATATAAAGCTTATTCCCTAAATATCGTACGTATGTTGTGGAGAAGCTCGAAATTTGAAGGTTGGGTTATACTCTTGAACAAACTCATATGTTGATGACTAAGGAAAAGAGTTCCTTAAAGGAAAAGAGTTCTTTAAATGTTTTTGTTCACCTACAAGAAAAGAGAGGTGTGCCCGCCTCTATGGAAATAAGGCTAAGTTTCCTAAAGCTTTTCTCAAAAAATTAAAGGGATGCTCATGGCTAGTGGTTCATAGAAATCTAATTTCACCACTTTCCTAGTGATTCAAGTCTCGTTTGTCTAAAGTTATGTATGGTTCATAGTTTATTGAGAACACCATGACTCAAGTGTAATTTTTCAAGGTGATTGATCAAATTATTTGACAAGACTCCAATATGTGGAGGATTGTTAGAATATTATTTGATTGGTCATTGGATTCTTATAAAAATTATTGCATGACTCTTGAGCTGCCTCTTAATGAGGATAAAAATGGGTCTTAAAAGAGCATTAATATGAGCATGAAATATTATTCATCAAATACTACAACATAACCCACTACCCCATCAGCATTCTATCCTCGAAATTGCAGTTTAGGGCACTTCCTTAACAAAAAGATGAAATTCGTCGAAGTTGATTTGACTTGATTGATCACCGCTCTAGAAGTGCATGTTCGAAAGGAAATTGTTCAAGTAGTGGATGTGAATCGTCTTCTAGAGTTTATAGTTTGAATGCAGCTCAAAGTGATCCTCTAGAACTATATGACCAATATGTGCGAGTTCAAGCAGTGTATTTAGAGGAAACTATTTTGCCAAGACAGAAAACTTTGATGTTGACTTGGTGGAAGACTAATGGGTCAAATAGCCTTTTGTACAAAACATGGCGGGGGACATTTTTGTTGGGATTGTCGAAATCACGAGCAATAAAAACGCCAATCAACCAACGACGAAAGCGAAAATAACACGTCAACTTTTAACGTGGAAAACCCGAAACGGGAAAAACCACGGGATCGCTCTCCCGATCCAAGGAAACGTCCACTATAACCAAGTTCGACGATTACAGCGACAACTCCTCCCGAGAACGTCTCGGGGTAATCACAGCCCAAAACACACCGAAAAATACTACGCCAACAAGAGAGCACGCAACGTCGAGTTAGAAACTCGGTACACCAACAAACGTCGAGCTACAAGCTCGGATATTCGAAGAAAAGGTTCAAGCCGATTACCACCAACCAGTGACGAACCGACTAATCTGACCCGGTAGATGTGTAGATCACGTCGAGGTGAGTCTCCTCCCGAAATTTGGACGAAATCGGGGTAACGGATCGTCCGGATCGAATTTTTCTTCCTCTTTTCTTTTTTCTCTTCTCCTCTCTTTTTTCTTCTCCTCTCTCGCGTCTGTGTTCGTGCGTTTGTGTGTGTTGTATGTTTTTTTTTTTTTTTTACATAATACTAATATACATATAATGGGCCAACCCAAGTATGGGCCGGACCCAATAAACTCCCCCTCCGGCTCATACGGTGGGCTCAAGCAAGCCCGCTTTTCGCCGACAGGTCTTCAGCTTCTCCTTCGGCAAAATCTTCGTTAACATATCTGCTCCGTTCTCGCTCGTGTGTACCTTCGCCAAATACAACTGCTTCGACTCGAGCACGTCTCGAACCCAATGGTATCTGACGTCGATATGCTTGGATCTCGAATGGAATGACGAGTTCTTGGAGAGGTGGATAGCACTCTGACTATCGCTGTAGACGACATACTTGTCCTGTCGTAAACCAAGTTCTTCGAGAAACTTCTTCATCCACAAAGCTTCCTTGCAACCTTCCGTGATAGCAATATATTCGGCTTCTGTGGTGGATAGCGCAACACACTTCTGCAGCTTCGATTGCCACGACACAGCTCCCCCTGCAAAAGTCATCAAAAAACCTGAAATAGATTTTCTGGAATCAGTATCACCTGCCATGTCTGAATCGGTATATCCAACTAGCATAGGCTCTCCGCCGCCAAAACACAAACACGTCTTGGAAGTCCCTCTGAGATATCTCAATATCCACTTTACGGCTTCCCAGTGCTCTTTTCCCGGATTAGAGAGAAAACGGCTAACGACACCAACGGCATGAGCAATATCGGGTCGAGTACAAACCATGGCATACATCAAACTACCAACCGCAGACTGGTAAGGAACTCTGCTCATATCGGCCTTTTCTTCCTCACTTTTCGGGCATTTCTCAGATGACAATTTGAAATGACCTGCAAGTGGAGAACAAACCGCCTTGGCTTTACTCATGTGAAATCTCTCGAGAACTTTCTCAATGTAGTCTTCTTGAGATAACCATAACTTCCGATTTTTCCTATCACGAGAAATCTTCATGCCGAGAATTTTCTTCGCCGCTCCCAAGTCCTTCATCGCAAAAGACTTGCTCAACTCTCTCTTCAACGCCGCAATCTTGCTAGTATCATGCCCTATAATCAACATGTCGTCAACGTACAAGAGAAGAATAATAAAGTCGTCATCGGAGTACCTCTTGACGAATACACAATGATCCGAAGAGGTTCTGGTGTACCCGTGACTGGTCATAAAGGAGTCGAACTTCTTATACCATTGACGTGGAGCTTGTTTCAAGCCGTACAAACTCTTCTTCAACTTGCAAACAAGATGCTCCTTTCCCTTGACTTTGAATCCCTCAGGCTGCTCCATGTAAATGTCTTCTTCAAGGTCACCATGAAGGAATGCAGTCTTCACGTCAAGTTGCTCAATCTCCAAGTTCAAGCGCGCCGCCAAACCAAGAGCAACTCGGATCGAGGACATCTTCACCACCGGTGAGAATATATCATCAAAATCAATGCCTTTCTTCTGACCGAAACCTTTCACGACCAAACGAGCTTTGTACCTTGTTCGAGAATTATTTTCTTCAATTTTCAGCCGATAAACCCATCGATTCTTGAGAGCTTTCTTTCCTCGAGGTAGCTCTACCAAATCATAAGTGTTATTATCATGGAGTGATCGCATCTCTTCCACCATCGCTTCCATCCACTCATTCTTGTCGTCAACAGAAATGGCGTCTTGGTAATCCTCAGGTTCTCCCACATCTGTTAGCATCACATACTCATCTGAAGGATACCTTGTGGATGAACGATGCTCCCTAGCAGATCTTCTCAACTGAGGTTCAACCGAAGGCTCTTCGACAGCTTCATCAATAGGTTCCGCTGGCTCAACATCAACATCACCTATAGGATTTTCATCATTGCCGACACCGCTGGATTCTGGAACATCTCCCCCTTGATCAGGATATGCTACACGTACAGGAGGTGGATCTAAATCAGAGAGATCACTACTGGACTTCTTAGTCGACTTCTCTGACTGAATGTCTCGTATACACTGGTCTTCGACAAACACAGCATCGCGGCTTCTGATAAGCTTCTTCTGCGCGGGATCATAGAACCTGTATCCGAACTCATCTAACCCATATCCGATGAAGATACACGGTCTGGTCTTCACATCAAGCTTCGATCGCTCGTCTTTTGGAATGTGAACAAAGGCCTTGCACCCAAACACGCGCAGGTGGTCATACGAGACTTCCTTTCCCGACCAAATCTTGTCTGGTACCTCAAATCTCAAAGGAACACAAGGTGTGAGATTTAAGACATGAACAACGGTATTTAACGCCTCACCCCAGAAAGAATTCGGCAGCTGTGACTGCGATAGCAAACATCTCACTCTCTCGATCAGTGTTCTGTTCATCCTCTCAGCTAGGCCATTTAACTGAGGTGTCTTTGGAGTCGTCTTTTGATGTCGAATACCGTATCTCTTGCAATACTCATCAAAAGGACCACAATATTCCCCTCCATTGTCCGTCCGAATACACTTGAGCTTTTTGTTGGTCTGCCTCTCCACCAAAGCGTGAAACTGCTTGAAAACATCTAGCACTTGGTCCTTGGACTTCAGCGTATAAGCCCAGGTCTTCCTCGAATGGTCATCTATAAAAGTAACAAAATACACAGCACCACCAAGTGTTCTTGTTTTCATAGGACCACAAACATCGGAGTGAATTAGATCGAGTATACCTGATTTCGGCGAGTGAGTGATGTTCTTGAATGCGACTCGGGTCTGCTTCCCAGCCAAGCAATGATCACATCTTCGTAACGAAGGATTCTTCACGCCAGATAGAAGATTCTTCTTGGCTAGTATCATCAGTCCCTTTTCGCTCATGTGACTGAGTCGATTATGCCAAAGCTCCGTCACGCCACCATCGTCGATTGCATTCACGGTAGAATCTGCAATCTTCGCTTGCGTCACATATAGCTGAGATGACGTCTTCTCACCTTTCGCCACGATCAAGGAGCCTTTGGTGAGCTTCCATTTTCCATCTCCAAAGTGGCTGTGGAAACCTTCATCGTCGAGCTTCCCTGTTGACATCAAACTCATGCGAAGCTCTGGAACATGCTTCAAAGCCTTCAAAATCAATGTATTGCCGTTCTCCGTCTGCAAGCGCACGTCGCCGATACCGATGGCTCTAGCAACGCCATCGTCTCCCATAATAACTCGTCCAAAATCACCAGAGGTATACGAGGCAAAGAAATCCCGTCGCGGTGTAGCATGTATCGTAGCACCGCTGTCGATCACCCAACTAGTATCATGACTAGTTAGATTAACAGCATCGTCGTCGCGCACAACAAAGAAATCTGCCGTGACTGCGGCTACCTTGTCAACCTTATCAGCGTCTGTCGTCTGATGATCTTGACCCTTCACATTCTTGTTCTCTCTAAGGAACTTTCGACAAAATCTTTTAATGTGCCCTTTCTTGCCACAGTAATGACACTCGATGCTATCATACTTCCCAGACTTGCTCTTACTTCTGTTGCGATCACCTGGGCCTCGACTCTTACTCCTCCCCCTGTTATCTGTGACTAGGACATCGGCCTGCGTAGAAGAACCCTGCGATTTTCTTCGCATCTCTTCATTGAGCACGCTGCTTTTCACCAATTCCATCGAACAAATGCCATTTGGAGCCGAATTAGATAACGACATCCTAAATGTCTCCCACGAGTCTGGTAACGTACCAAGAAGCCACAAACCCTGCACTTCATCGTCGAACTTGATTCCCATTCCAGCTAGCTGATTAATAATTCCTTGGAATGTATTCAAGTGATCAGTAATGTTGCTCCCTTCTCGATACTTCAAGCTCATCATCTGCTTTATCAGAAAAAGCTTGTTGTTCCCCGTCTTTCGAGCGTATAACTGCTCAAGCTTGCTCCATAAGGTCCTTGCATGTTTCTCGTCACTGATGTGGTTGAGAACATTATCGTCGACCCACTGTCGAATAAAGCCGCAAACCTGACGATGGATCAACTCCCACTCCTTGTCGCTTTTATCAGCCGGTTTCTCCAGATCGAACACGGGCGCATAAAAATCTTTCACATATAAAAGATCCTCCATCTTCCCTTTCCAAATATGGTAGTTCGACCCGTTCAACATAACCATCCGACTAGTATTGCCCTCCATGACTTCGAACACAACAGCGCGATTCAACCTCGCTCTGATACCACTTTGTTGGGATTGTCGAAATCACGAGCAATAAAAACGCCAATCAACCAACGACGAAAGCGAAAATAACACGTCAACTTTTAACGTGGAAAACCCGAAACGGGAAAAACCACGGGATCGCTCTCCCGATCCAAGGAAACGTCCACTATAACCAAGTTCGACGATTACAGCGACAACTCCTCCCGAGAACGTCTCGGGGTAATCACAGCCCAAAAACACACCGAAAAATACTACGCCAACAAGAGAGCACGCAACGTCGAGTTAGAAACTCGGTACACCAACAAACGTCGAGCTACAAGCTCGGATATTCGAAGAAAAGGTTCAAGCCGATTACCACCAACCAGTGACGAACCGACTAATCTGACCCGGTAGATGTGTAGATCACGTCGAGGTGAGTCTCCTCCCGAAATTTGGACGAAATCGGGGTAACGGATCGTCCGGATCGAATTTTTCTTCCTCTTTTCTTTTTTCTCTTCTCCTCTCTTTTTTCTTCTCCTCTCTCGCGTCTGTGTTCGTGCGTTTGTGTGTGTTGTATGTTTTTTTTTTTTTTTACATAATACTAATATACATATAATGGGCCAACCCAAGTATGGGCCGGACCCAATAATTTTAGCTATTCCGATGTCAACTGTTGCTTCTGAATCTGCATATAATATTAGTCGAAGATTGATTAGCTCTCATCGTAGTAGACTCTAACCGGACACATCCGAAGCATTGATGTGCACTTGCGTTGGTTGTTGCACGAGGTGAATGGAGTGAATGATTTTTTTTTTATTTCTGCAATCATTTCGTGTTCAATACACAAGTTGTCAAATTAATATATCTATTATTTTCACACTTCTCATAAAGTTGATAATTCGAAGTGTTCCGTCGTATTGATGGAGGATATTAAATAAGAAAGTGATATGTTAAAGACTTTGATATATTTTTTTGTCAACGTTTTGTCTTTGATTGATGAATTACTTTGTTTTATATTCTGTATTTTGAACCCTGCATAGAATCTGAAAAAAGACGAAGGCTACCATATGTGGACCAATGCATGACGCGGAACTGGCGGGGCAGACCTGGTTGCCTTGGGGTACGGGGCGGGGCGGGTTTTACCAGAGGCAGGGGGGGTGCGGGTGCTATATAGGATAACCATGGCGGTCTTGAGTTTTACCAGACCCGCTTCAGATCCGCCTCGTTGCCAACTGTTGCCGCAGTTGAAGAGATTGAGACAATTAAAGGGTGTTGGATCGATACGGAGAGCCTCGGGTCAATTGGCCAATTTCTCTAAATCCACATCGTCTTGCTCACCAAGCATGTCTGATGCAAGGCAAAGGGCATGTTGCGACTATCCAGACGTGTTTGAGAGAGCGAATAACGACAGATAATTTGGCCTACCTTCAGTGATTGGAATTAATACAGCTGAGGTATTCTCATTCATCAGGGATCACGCCAAATGGATTTCGGGATGGTCGGAGAAATTCTAATCCCAAGCGAGTAGAGTATCAACGCAGTCATTCAAGTCATTCGCGTATATATCGTGAGTTTGCTTCCTCTTAGCAAGGAAGTTAACCGACGATAGTTTACGTATGGTGAAGATAATTTTGGTGGATATCCAGTAAGATCAAAATTCATTCGGATACCATGGGATGCGCTGTGCGAAACAAAATCAGATGAGAGTCTTAGGCATCAGCGACCGAAACTTCAAGATTTTCAATTTATCGAATCATAATGCAGACTGTCTGCTCTATTAGATCATGAACGCTCGATACTATCGTGATGCTTCTTTCCTTTTTGCAGCAATCTTCATAACATGGAAGAGTATATGCACGACTAAAGATATCATTCGAGCCGGGATGCGAATGGCAAGTGAGAAGCGGCAAAAAGGTGAAGATCTGGGATTGATCCTTAGCTACCTAGACCTTACACGTTTATAGGTGAGATACTCGGGGTCTAGTTAGAAAGGCTAACTAGGTGGATTGTACTAGAGTAGTGCTTGTAAACGATAAACTTTCTACTTCCTAGACTGGAATAAGGAGAGAGGTAAGAGGACTTGGCATTCGAACTTCAAGAAAAAAATCATGTATCACAAGCATACAAATTCAGTCTTCACACAGTCACGCACCCATTGGTTCACAGTTGAGAGCCATATATCTTCTATATTCAAGCCTCACTTGTACGACTGGGAACGAGTTACCAGTTCAAACCTAATTGGTTACCAACACAACCGAAAACAAAAAACAAAAAATAGGGGGCACATACCGTGTTTTTGAAACCATGTTTGTTATTAGGGTACTTGAGAATATATTAGTACAAATGATAATCAAGTCTTCCTAAATCGTGCCTTCTTTCGAGGTATTGTATTGCATGTCTTATTCCCTCCGGAAAAAATAAAAATTTAAATAATTTGCCAATGAGGCTTGGCTTTAGTGGTCAAGCTGAGACACTCAAAATCTTTGGCAGGGGACCCCAAAAGGGGTAGGTCACGAGTTCGTTCGAACACCCCTGGCTACCAATTTCTTTGAGTTGAGCCTATCACACATGGACTTGTCCTAGTATGGCTTACCTGGTTGGTGTGGTTTGCAGGCTATCACGCCGGCCCTAGGGGTTTACCTGGCCCGCCAGGCTTCCCCGGTTATCAAATATATATATAATATTAATATATATATATATATATATTATATATATATGTAATTTTGTCGTGTTTTTACGATCTTTCAATAATCTCCAAAACGACAAAGTGGAATTTAGATATGAATGCGAACCACGATTTTATATAACCTAATACAGTGTCAATTCAACGTTGAGCAGTATAGATTTAATGTATCGAACTATTATTTCAAATTGTATGATAAATATAATAAATCACCCTGCACCGCCTGTTCATATTTCTTAATTTCTTATATTAATCCAAATAAATGTAATTAATATGTTAAGAGTTTATGTTACAATTTTTTACCCAATCCTATTCCTACCAGAATTTTTCTGCAAAATAAATCTCCAACCACGTGAAAGATACACATAATCGTTCCTACCAAAAGCACATTAATTTCATTACCTACATTTTCCACTTATTTATTGTTTATGAATAAATACGAACTATTTCTGAGGAATGAATTTAGTTCACTCGGTGCCCCATACGATTTATTTTAATTGAACTTAATTTCGAGAAGGGACCCTAAAAAAGAAGTAAGAATGGACCAGCAAATTCCCTATCGTCCTCCTGACAAGTTTTTTCTTTATATCTGGACCTTCTGGCATCGTGTAATGAATACTGTTGTATAAAATGATTTTCTGCAAATACTAAAAATATTCATTTCTACTTGGAGTTCGGAGTACTATATTGATATATATTGCTGAGATTTTGTACTTGGATGATAAGTAAGATTAAAAGCATCTTATTCATTTATACTTGTGGACCGACCATGTAATAACAATAGCACGCACCCATTGTTATCAGTTTAATGAGCCTGAATAATTAGATAATACAATATACAGCTGGCTTGGACACACACGGTATCAGGATGAAAATTTGTTTAAGTATATAACCAATAATTCTCAACATTTACGATCAGGTTACATATTTATCATTTCTTTTAATATTTTTGGAGGACCAACAAAACAACACATTAAACTCTCTATTTAGTTTTCCATTACCGAGATACGCCGTTAATTATTATAATGGGTCTTATAATATACTCCATTTGTTCCTTAATACAATTAGTTTTGAGGATATTACACGCATATTAAGAAATAAAGTAAAATATGCCCATAATTAATTATATTATCTTATTTAAGTTAACAATTTATATTTAAGATAAGGGTAAAACTGAAAATAATTAATATTTTTTCTCTTGAAACCGTAAAACAACTTGTATTTAAAAACAAAAATAAATTCTAAAACGACCTATATTAAGGAATATAGGGAGTATAATAATAATATATATATATATATAGAGGAATTTTATGGTGATCACCTATGTGAGCACCTGTTGATGTGGCACCGATTCGTGCCATTTCAACATCCCATATCGACATCTAAGGTTATGTCGTAATTAACACCTTCTAGGTGCCATTAATCGATATTTCAGATGCTGATGTGGTATATTGACGTGGTTTTTTTTGTCATTGACACGTAAAATGTGTTATGTAAGGCGTCAATATATCACATCATTATCTGAATGTCGATTAATGGCACCTAGAATGTGTTAATTAAGACGACATAACCTTAGATGTCAATGTAGGATGTTGAAATTGCACAAATCGGTGCCACATCAACAGGTGCCCATATAAGGTGCTCACATAATGTGAACACCATAAAATTCCTATATATATATATATATAATACAATAGAGATTAGAGATAGAAAGCATTATTGAGTGCTTTTAGATTATCTGACAATAAAGTTGTCTAACTTAGCTTATCTTCTTTGAGTTTCTAAAATATAAAAATAAAAAATAAACTCGAGTACATCCTTAGCAAATCTGTCTAAACATTTAAGGCTTCGAACTAGCGGTGAGAGGTAGCTGGAGAAATTGATGATCGGGAAGATACCGTTACTTATGTTATATTTGTTTTATTTTTTAAAGGAATGAAAAAAGTGGCGTAACAGTTTTGATAGAATTAGGTAACTTCATAATTTTCTGTAACACATGGTTTTTATTATTATTTAAATTTAGATTGGGAATATTGACTTTTAAAAGTATTATATATATAATATATATATATATACACACACACATACATTTCAGGATTTGATTAGCAATCATTCCGTAAAGGTTTGAAAGGGAAACAATAAGTTATGTGTCAATTCTTTTCCTTAACAATCTTGATTGACGAAACATAATTTGGAACATATATTCTTGAACTATAATCATAACAAATTGACAAGTTTTGTTTCGATAATTTGAAAGCGATCTAAATCATATCCTAACATACCAAACATGTCAAAATCGCAAAATTTATATGCAAATCTATGTCATAAGCAGTATTAATACTTATTTGGGACTTCACATATTGTCATGGACCTCTATAAATGGACTAATGCTATGACTTGCCAGGTTTATAAATTAACAATATTACACATATTTTTGTCATAATTAGGCCTTTTGTTTCTGATAATGACGTCTTACAATGTGTCGATGCGATAATTGCGAACATGCTGCATGGCTCCAAGATATTACCATATTAAATATAAATTTTACAATTCCAAAAAGTAAACTCTCAGTTTTTTTTTACCATTACAAAAGTACAAGCAACAGAGACTTCGTCCAAACAATGTTTTTTTTATTTACTTGCCATAGTTTATGTGGTTCCGTATTTCACTCCATTTATTACACCTTCAAGAATCTCTACATATAAATAGCCCATCGCATTGTTGCAAATCCTTCACAAAAACAAATAGAAAAAGAAAGCACTCATACTTGGAACCAACTCATCATAGCATCTCAAAATCCATTTTTTCATAACACAATGGAAACCTTCTTCCCCAAAACTCATCAGATTCTCCTTACATCGACTATATTACTTCTTGCATTGCTAGCCTCAATGGCTCCTACGGTCCAATCCCGAGCCTTTTTCGTCTTCGGAGACTCACTCGTCGACAATGGCAACAATAACTACTTACTCACAACCGCACGCGCTGATTCCCCTCCTTACGGCATCGACTATCCTACCCATCGCCCGACGGGCCGGTTCTCCAATGGTCTTAACATTCCCGATATAATAAGTAGGACAAATTTTTATTCTCCACACACACACATATATAATATGATATTGATACTTGGATTTTAATAATTTTAATAAGGTGAGCAAATGGGAACGGAACCAACACAAGCGTACTTGAGCCCACATCTTAAGGGAGAAAAGCTACTCGTCGGGGCTAACTTCGCATCAGCTGGCGTCGGAATCCTCAACGACACCGGGATTCAATTCGTAAACTATAATTACATAACCGATTATCGTTTTATTATTACATGCTCGACAACAATTCAACAATGTTCAAATGTAAAATAAATAATAACTAATGCAGTTGAACATAATTCGAATCGGGAAACAAATCGAGTATTTTGAGCAGTACCAGTCTCGAGTGGCTGACCTCATCGGAGAGGAGCAAACGAGGGCTCTCGTGAACGGAGCCCTCGTGCTGATAACCCTCGGAGGCAACGACTTTGTCAACAATTACTATTTAGTCCCCTTCTCCGCAAGATCTCGCCAGTTCGCCCTGCCCGACTACGTCATGTTTCTCATCTCCGAGTACAAGAAGGTCTTAACGGTAATTTCTCCGTCCTCCCTTAATTCTTCTTTATTGCTTCTAGTATTTTTTTGCATAATCATTGCGTGTGCTGTGATATATAACATTATTTTATATTTAATTATGATTCAAAGTATTTATTAGATGAAGTAAGAACTATAGTTTAAATTATATATTCTTTGTATGTATATAAAACCATTTATTGAGTTGTAAAATTGATACTATAATAAACTAAACAAGTAAAGGACAAAATAGTAATTACACCTGCCGCATCAATTAATTTAAAGATCGTTTACTATAATCCCCTCACACCTTAATATAATAGGTTGATGCTTGAGAATTTCAGCTAATAAAAATTATATGATTTTTTGGTAGAAACTTCATGATTTGGGAGCAAGGAGAGTGTTAGTGACGGGGACGGGGCCCATGGGGTGCGTCCCGGCCGAACTGGCTCAGCGTAGCCGAAATGGTCAGTGCGATGGGGAGCTGATGAGGGCTGCGGCTCTGTACAACCCTCAGCTCACGCAAATGCTGACCGACCTCAACAACGAGCTCGGAGCTGACGTGTTTGTTGCGGCCAACACTTACACTATGCACATGGACTTCATTTCTACTCCACAAGCCTATGGTAATAATAATAATACCACCAGCACATAAATATCATAATTAAGTAAGTACACTGGAGAAAACTAATAAATAATTTTTTTGTTGGTCTTATAAGGGTTTATTACCTCGAAGGTTGCATGCTGCGGACAAGGGCCATACAATGGAATTGGGCTGTGCAATGCGGTGTCGAATCTGTGCCCGAATAGGGATTTGTACGCATTTTGGGACCCGTTTCACCCGACGGAGAGAGCTAATAGAATCATAGTTCAGCAGATATTGACCGGCGATAACAAGTACATGCATCCAATGAACCTCAGCACCATTATGGCATTGGACTCCTCGACGGTGTAGGAGAGGGAGGGAGTCATTTATTTCCCACGAAGTATTCTTCCTAGTAATGTTGTTTTCAATTGTTTCAAAAGTATGCATGTGTGTCTTTTTGTTTTCGAATAATTTTTTTTCTCAAGTGTTGTTTGACGGCTTGTAAGGGGGCGTTGGGTAACTTAGTAATTGTTTCTAATATTGTGATGTTTAATTTGGCTTGAGTTGCAAACTTACGAATAAGAGGAGGAATTTTGCATCAATACTTTTTATTCTTTCTTTCTTTCTTTCTTCGATTTAATTTAGAAGTTTACATATAGTTCCTAAATATCATAAGTTTGACCGAGAATGTTGATGGGTCCAACCACTAAGGACACAGCCAATATGGGCTAGTTTGTTAACTGCAAATTTATTATATTATTATTTTTAAAGCAAAGACCACTTTATTTATGACAAGTCGGCAGAAACCCAAGTTGCTAAGGCTTGTGTAGCTGGGAGACATCCCTCACCATCCCAACCAAGCACTTTACTAGACAGCGCCCTCATCAAAAGAGAAAGAAATAGAGAAAAATGAGTTCATAAGATGCATGCAGTCGTATAGGATAGCTCCTATCTCCTTCGAAAATTGCTGAGACTCAATTCTTCCGAATAGCAAAATGCCTCTCCCCGAAAGCTGTTAAAGCCTCAATGACTTCCGGGTCAAATGAACCACGAAAGAATTTCGTGCGCCATCAGCGAGAGTTACCAGCTTCATCTCTTGCTATAATTCCTATAGCAGCCCCGAAGCGTTGCGAGTGAATAACTCCATCAAAGTTATCTTAATAACGCCTGGAGGGGGACAAGTCCATCGAGCATGGTATGGGAAAGTCACTTCGTCCACTTTGTTGTCGGGATATAATTAATGTGATGTCAACAGCCACTAAAATAGAAACCTGAGGCCGGATGCATGATCCTTTCATCGTCAGATTGTTACGTGTGTCCCATATTGCCCGAATTCTTGTTGGTCCATGACCTCAGAAATTTTACGAAGCCACATCTCTGAACAAATAGCCTAGTAAGCTTCCACGTCATACCTTATACCCGAGGCCTTCCATATCTGACGCGTTTTTTGGCATGACATGAAGATATGCTTAGAGTCCTCGTAGGGAGAGCCACATCTAAGGCAACGGGGGACTGTCGAGGCAGCCGCAAGCAGTGAGGTTTGTTGCCATGGGAAGATCATCACGACATAGGCGCCATGCAAAAAGATTTTTACGTTCGGAATGACGTTAGCGCTCCATAGGAATTTCCAGCAGTTTGATGAGCTCGAGCTTGCTGCCGTCCTAGACTCTAGGTCTCTCCATATGCGATATGCAGATTTTAAAGAGAGCTCCCCATTCATTGAATAATGCCATATTAGCTTGTCCTGCCCCATCTTCAAACTCAGGGGGATACACCATAATACGATCCACATCGACATGAAAACAGTGATTTAATCAGCGTCTCATTCCTTGGACCCGAGCAGGCAAATGTCAGAAACCTTCCAATTGCTAAGCTCTTGTTTGACGGGGTCACCGGTTTGAAAGATACGGGCCAGTTCCGCCAAGGATTACCCCACAAGTTGATGCTTTTCCAGAACGGACATGCCAGCAAACGCCAGCGCCAAGCAAAGGTTTTGCAGCATAATACTACGCCGTGTCATCGAAGGGCTTCGACCAAGTTCGGCTTTCGTGAACGGTACCTCGGGGATCTTAAGGATTCTTAACAGCAAATTGGTGCATTGTTTAAGCATGTGACTAGGCAATGACAGTTTATTGAAATTAAATTTGCATATAAATAGACAACTCCATCGAAGTTTTTGAGACACCACATGCAAAATGCTTCAGGGCGAGAGAGAAAATAATGAGAGTAAAAACTTATTCGGTTGAGAGTAGTTGAGAGTAGATACAAATATAATCTCATTGGTAAGAGGTCCCGGATTTGGGTTAAGCACCGGCGTTAATTAGTAAGTTGTAACATTCTTAATGGAAAAACTATTGTATTTCCATAGAAGTAGGTGGGAGACGTAAAAATCTTGTGTTCCCTAAGTGTCATTTAATTTTTACATTATATTTATTAAATTGTAGTGGGTTCCAAATCAGCTTCCAATGCGCCTAATTGATTTAATATTTTTTCCCTAACAAGTGGTATCAAATTTTGACATAATTGGTATTCAAAGTATTCTATTTTGTTTCAGCTTTGTCAAATCTTGCACATCAGAAAAGATACCAAAAGGGTAATCATTATGAGGGAGCCCGTGCCAGGCAGAGTTTACGCGGCAAAGTACTGGCAAGTCGTGACAAGTACTGTGTAAGCGGGTTCTGCCTAGGTGGCTGATGTGAAAGTGGAACGCGTATGACCCTGTCAGATCTTCCTGAAAACTTACTTAGGACGGCAACTCTATCTAAGATTCTAAGACGAGAGTCGTTAGCCTTTCCTGAGAATTATTTTATCATTACTATATAGGCCGAGAGTTGCGATGATAATGGCGATAGTGATCATTTTAAGCCCGACTCCTCTGGTTCGTCTCAACTCGGCATTGGGAGGAAGCCAAGATGTAATGCCCGAGCCCTCGTAGGCCAGTATGGCCAATAAATCTGTGTGCATATTATGTGTTTTATATGACTACGTGCACTCCATGAATTATTTATGACTTCCCGAATTTTGTGCACGTAACTAGGTGCTTATGCGATTTCGTGAATACTTGTGCATAAAATATATGCTTACATGATTTTACCTATTTCGTGAATCTAACTATGTGTAGATAAGATTTAACAAAGTAGGAATCTTCGAAAATATAAAGAAGGGAAATTAAGGTAATTATAGTGCGAGAAATTAATATATTTGAAAGATGATAATAACATGGGCTAGATATACGCCCAAATTTAAGCTTAAGCCAATTCATAAAATTTGGTGCAAAATCATATAAGGAAGTGGCCCAACTAAGTAGTTTACCTTGGCCCAAACCTATTAGAGATAAGTATCAACTTTCCTTTGATTAAGGGGAATTCACGTCCACTAGCCATGCCCCTATTAGATATTTAGTTTAAAAAATCATCATCTTGGTCAAAAAAGGGAAAGAAAACGAAAGAACAAGGGACGAAGAAGGAGCGAAAGCAAGAAGGAAGTGATTTGGAGCAAAGAATCCTTAAACAATTCCAAGAGGGCTGAGTGGAAAGGTGAGGAAATTGTTATATGATGTCGCTCCTTATATTTAATACCTGATTAATAAGTTTCCTCTTACTCACATGATTACGAATTTAACCATCTGAGGCTTTCGGCCATAGAACCTTTAAAAAAAAAATTATTAAGAAACGAGTTTAATCCCTAAATATATTATTAGTATGGTGTCCTAGGAGCTGCTTAAGGGTTTCATAACTAGGGAATTTTATTTAAGTAGCGAAGGTTTAGAAATGTTTAGAAGCTCATAGGATATTCATACGGTTCGTGGAAGAAATGCCTTTTGATCGAAGCCCTTGAAGATTTTAGGTGTTAAAAATGTTTAAGGGTTCGCGAATCGAACCCTAGTTGACAAACTCGAGTAGATTTGGCGAATCTAGGTAGGTCGCGATGGTAGGCCAGCCGCCAGGGCTGAAAGAAAAAAGAAAAAAAATATTAATAAAATAATATTATATAATATTATAATATTATTTTATATATATAAAAGAAAAAAGAAAAATCTTAAAGATAAAGAATGAGCGGCCCATATCAACTGGCGACGCGGCGGATTCCTGGCCACCGGTTTCAAGCGGCCCAGAACTGAGCGACGCGGCGCATTCCTGGCCACCGGTTTTGAGTGGTCCAGAAGAGCTGAAGACATCTATAAATAGGCTGAGGATTCTTCAGTTATTATCATCCCAAATCAAGTGAGAAGTTCAGTTAGAGAGTAATAGTGAGAGGTAAACTTATCCGGGTGGATAAGGGTGAGAGCGGGTTTTAGTTTTACTGGGGTAGTTGGGAATAGGTACAAATATATTACCCGGGTGGGTAAGGGTCTCGAGTTTTGGTTTAAACACGAGTGTTAGTTTGTACGCTGTAATATTCTCAATATAGTAAAGCTGGTGTTCTCCGTGGACGTAGGCGGTATTGGCCGAACCACGTAAAAATCTCGTGTTCTCTCTTGTTGTCATTTCGGCTTTATACTATCCCAACAAAATCGTCGCGGTTCAAAAATCAACCTTCCGCTGGGCCCGAAAATTACCGCTCAACCCCAACGAGTGGTATCAGAGCCAAGCCTAATTGATATTCTGATTATGCTCTGTGGTTGCAGCTTTGTCTGATCTTCCACATTAGAAAAGATATCAAGAAGGTTCGTTACGGGGGAGCCAGTGTCGGGCGAAGCTGTTGAATCTCTGCAATGATAATGGCGACGGAAAGCAGTTTCAAAGTGCGACAAGTTGATGGTACGGGGAGTTTCACTCTGTGGCAGAGACGAGTGAAGGATATTCTTGTTCACCAAGGTCTGGCTAAAGCTTTGAAAGGGGACACAGCAAAGCCGGAGAAAATGACGAAAGAAGACTGGGAGGATCTGGGGTCAAGATGTGTCAGCACAGTCCGTCTGTACATTGCGGATAACATTTTTAATAATGTTGTGAATGAGGATTCTGCACCAGACTTGTGGGCGAAGTTGGAGGAGCTGCATCTCGGGAAAAACTTAACCACAAAGTTAGATCTGAAGCGGGAGCTGTACCGGCTGAAGATGGAGGAAGGTGGGAATCTCATGGATCATATAAGCGTTTTCAACGGACTTGTGGATCAACTTGTAAAAGTTGATGTAAAGTTGGAGGAAGAATATAAAGCCCTTTTACTTCTTACCTCGCTTCCTGATTCTTATGATAATTTGGTCACAACCATCTTGTACGGAAAGACAACGGTGAAGATGGTGGATGTGCAGTCAACTCTTTTGGCGCATGAAAAGAGGAGACGATCAAATTATGGGGATAGCCAAAATTCGACGTTGGCTATACACGGGGAGAATCGTAGAGGAAGGTTTCACGCTAGGGAATTTGGAGGTAGCAGCAGGTCCAAATCAAAGAATGGCGGAAAGGGCATCATGTGCTACAAGTGTGGGGAGCCGGGACACATCAAGAGGAACTGTCCGACTTGGAGGATGGACAGGAATGGCGAGGAAAATTCCACAACCATGATAGCACAGGATACGGATGATGTTGTAGACGTTCTCACAGTCTACAACGATGACGCTCGTTTCCAGGATGAATGGATATTTGATTCGGGGTCGAAGTACCATATTTGCTCCGAAAGAAAATATTTTGATACGTTCCAGAAGATACGAAGAGGTTCGGTTTCCATGGCTGATGGATACCGTCAGGCGGTTCGTGGTGTTGGAACTGTGAAGATCAAAATGACTGACGGAGCAGTGCGAGCTTTGGGTGGTGTGATCTTTGTCCCAAAGTTACGGAAGAATTTGATATCCTTGAGCCACTTAGATTCCAAGGGCTATGGGAGTTTCATAGCAGGGGGAGTCTGTAAAATCACACGTTGTGGAAAAGTCCTACTGAAGGGAGAAGAGCGTGGAGGTTTATATCGTCTGGGCGGGAGTGTGGTACATAATACTCCGACTTCGATGGGTTCACGAAAATCGCGCGCGCGTGGTGGAAAGGCAGACGATGGTGAGAAGGAAAGTCCTGCTGGAGAAGGGGTTGCGTCGAAGTCCCTCTTCAGAATCGACGGGTAGAGTCGGTTCGGCAGCTGCACATAGGATTGGCCGCGGGTGAATCAAGTTGGTAGGACCTGAATTCTTGATTCGAATATGTGTAGCTGGTACAAGGAAGGCCAATGGACGTTCGTGGTAATTACGAATAGGTTACTCTCAGACAGACTCGCTAGGATGAGTGCTTGACGGTGCTGAAGACGGTGCTCGGTAGGTGTCAAATGCGGCTGGCGGGGGAGAATTGTTAGGCCAGCCGCCAGGGCTGAAAGAAAAAAGAAAAAAATATTAATAAAATAATATTATATAATATTATAATATTATTTTATATATATAAAAGAAAAAAGAAAAATCTTAAAGATAAAGAATGAGCGGCCCATATCAACTGGCGACGCGGCGGATTCCTGGCCACCGGTTTCAAGCGGCCCAGAACTGAGCGACGCGGCGCATTCCTGGCCACCGGTTTTGAGTGGTCCAGAAGAGCTGAAGACATCTATAAATAGGCTGAGGATTCTTCAGTTATTATCATCCCAAATCAAATGAGAAGTTCAGTTAGAGAGTAATAGTGAGAGGTAAACTTATCCGGGTGGATAAGGGTGAGATCGGGTTTTAGTTTTACTGGGGTAGTTGGGAATAGGTACAAATATATTACCCGGGTGGGTAAGGGTCTCGAGTTTTGGTTTAAACACGAGTGTTAGTTTGTACGCTGTAATATTCTCAATATAGTAAAGCTGGTGTTCTCCGTGGACGTAGGCGGTATTGGCCGAACCACGTAAAAATCTCGTGTTCTCTCTTGTTGTCATTTCGGCTTTATACTATCCCAACAAAATCGTCGCGGTTCAAAAATCAACCTTCCGCTGGGCCCGAAAATTACCGCTCAACCCCAACACGCGAATCATAAGCCACGCAACGCAATTCGCGAACCACGAAAGGTTTGCGAATTCCATAAAGCCTTAAACAATTCGCGAACTAGAAAAGAAAAAGCGAGATTTGGCGAACTCAAACGAGATTCGCGAATCCAAGGTTGGCGAACTCCCGTTTGGCGAATCGGTACTTCGCGAACTCCATGCAAGTTGGCGAAGCCACTTCACGAATCGACTTGGCAAACTAATAAGGAGCCGTGAACTTGGAGAATTTTGCGAATCCAAGGTGACTTCGCGAACTACGCAAACTTGACGAATTAAGAGACGATGTAGATGGCTTCGCGAACTAGCGTAGCAATTCGCGAATTGTGAGGATAGAGTATTATGGGAATTTTGTGTGGGTAGAGTAGAGTACTTCGCGAATAGAGATAAAGGTAGGCTTCGCAAGTTTTTTATGAGTTCGCGAACTAAACAAAGGTGTGCGGGTTTTGCGAGTGAGAAATCTTTACGAACCATACACTGAATTATGGGAGCCACCTTTTTGCGAATGGAGCTCAGTAAGGGAATAGTATACTTCGTAAAATAAAGATAGACAACCTAACCCCATGAAGCTTGCATGATTAGTGGGTCGACGAAACTTTAGGCAATAAAATAATATTATAAGCTAGACCTCTTAGGGTGAGGTGTTAATATTAATAATTATACTAAGGACTAGACCCCACAATAGGCAATGATTAGAGTGTGAGTTTGGAAGAAGCAAAGAATTATAAATCATAAGATAAGCATCACAAATTTCAGGGGACCTCACGAGCTTGGTGGGAAATATAGGAATAAAATAATGTAGTATCATGTAAGTGGCGAATTTCCATGTGGTGTAGTGAACAAGTATAGGAATAAAATAATATAACTATCATACAAGCTTGGAATATTGTATATTATGCCATAAATTTCACGAATTAGTTGTTGTACCACGAGATTTCGCGAATTGAGAACCACCTTTCGCAAATTAAACCAGTGAGGTAAGTCACAAATTGATAGGTCACGAACTAGGGAACAGTTGGCGAACTATATAAGTTCGCGAAATAAGGTGATGATGATGACTTCGCGAAATGAGACTTTCGCGAGTTGTGAAAGGTTGACGGAACCCTACTTGGCGAATCCTATAGGTAGGCATTTCACGAATTTAGAAAGAAAAGAGTTTGGCGAATTGTGAATTTCACGGGTCGTTTAAATGTCACAAATTATAAGTCCAAATTAAGTTAGGTATATTTCACGAGTCTTGATCTTTCCCGAACTTATTAACATTAACGAAGTCTTTCCAAATAATTATTCCCCCAAAAAAAAATAAAAAAATAAAAAAAATAAAAACAATAACAACAAAGTTAAATAGAATTTATCACTACTTAGGAAATTCAAGACTTTGGATAATTAAGCAATTTCGATAGTGTGCTAATATTATAATTTTGTGCTCAAGGACGGGAATTAGGAGAATTCACGGGTCATGTAGCAGTTAATCTACGGACGAAAGGTGAGTGGGACTTTTCAACTACAACACATAGAATTATGTGCGCATTATTTACGTGGCTATGTGCTCTTATGATTTTATATGATTCAGTACATGACATGAACTGCACGTTACATGACATGACATGACAAGTCATTTGGCATTTCATACATGCATTTTACGAGCATACACGAGTCTCACGAGAGTTTTAGGACATGACATGTGTTTACGTATAATCGTCGGGGCGCGATAAGTAATTGCTAATGTTAGTATGTCAAGACACGTGCAAGACAAGACGTGTAATACGGCCTTCAAATGCTACGAGGTGACTTCCTGTGCCACCGTTTTCAAGACAAGACACGTGCAAGACAAGACGTGTAATACGGGCAAATGTCATTGTAGCAAAGATTAGCTGAGGGCCCTACAAGACAAGACACGTGCAAGACAAGACGTGTATTAGGGACCCTACAAGACAAGACAAGACACGATTTTGTGAGATGTAATACGCATTGGCGCATATGCCTCTGCAAGTCATGACACGGGCACAGCATGCATAAGTTTCCACTTACTGGGCTTTATAAGCTCATTCCACGTTTTATGTGTTGTAGGTACTAGCGAACACGGTACGTGATCGTCTAGCCGGCAATGCATTCTTTTGAAAGCTTTCGAGCGGCTTTTGGGGGTGGTGTGTACATGGATGACAACCTGTGTGGCTGGGTGCATAGGACCTTTTGCTGCGAATGTATACACGTCCCGTGTATTTAAGACATGAATGTAACTAAAAAGTTAATGTAATTCTTTTGTCATGTAAATATATTCTTTTGGCATGTGTAGAACAAACTCCATTATGGAAATGGAAAAATTTCATACGCATTTTCGTATCTCTTGTAGGTTATCGCATCGTTAGACGCTTAGGATAATGTTAGAAATGGTAGCGATGGCTAGGATCGCTACACAAGAGCTCGCCTAACTAATCTTTCGGTACCGAGCCGAACTTGAGTCGAGTTCAAATTCGAAATTCACAAACGACTATAGAATATCGCCATACGTATAAACCCTTCACATATGTCCCGGTTGAGTGACAAACCCTTCACATATGTCCCTGTAAATTAGTGATTACGTTAATCGGAGAATCAAAACGTCCCAAAATCGGTAAGGTTGGGGACTAAAAAGTGACACCTCGAAACATGGGGGACCGGAAATGCCCATGCCCCAACCATCGGGGACTAAAATTGTCGTTCTCTCATATATATATAAATATGTACCTTTGACTTCTTTCTCGCGTTTTCTTGTTATTCTACGACAAATTAGTTGATGTCGAGCCTTGCGATTATTGAGAAACGAGGCGGTTGTCGCACCTTTGACGCGAGTCGGGGCGTGACAACAGATTTTGAACATAGATCAATTTGCAATTCAAAATATTTAACCTCTACATAACAATTTCAAAATATTTAACCTCCATATAATAATCTCAAAATCAAGCACTAGCAAGAAAAGTTGTATCGGAAATTCTGAAATGGATATGAAACTACCGCAGATCTTCGGGGTAGAAATGGTGGTTCGACGCCCGTGTCGAGACAGTGATTTGTCCCATTTTTGTGCTTCCTTGGAAATTCTGAAACACCGGATTCTAACCCGTGGATAAGTGAAATGAAAATTTCTAACATGCATTAAGATTAATAATAGAAGAAGATTACGCTCTTATCTATTCAAGGCGAAGTGTGACATATATACTAAAGTATTAATGGAAAATATCCATAACATTTATTACTTGACGACAATGACAAAATGCGTTAAATTGCAACGAGAACAAAGATAACAGTTTATTGTCACCAGCTGCATTAAAAAAACTTCAATATCTTTGACCTTTGTTGCATAAAAGCCAAGAAATGATTTAAACGCATTTATTTGCAGCATTAAACAGCAAACTTTACAGGCGTTAGTTGGAAAACCTGGTATATAATGAGACACACATTGAATCGACGAGCTCCTAGCTTCATTCACCATTTCAAGAAGCAACTGCAAACATATATATTTTTTCTTTCTTAGGTATCATGAAAATGGGGAACATTTCAGTTTTGTGGGGTTTATTTCAACTACTAAGTGTGGTATTTGGAAATTTAATGATTCATGCAGAATCCAAGGCATTTTTCGTTTTCGGTGACTCTTTAGTCGACAACGGAAACAATAACTTTCTGGCAACCACGGCAAGGGCCGATTCTCCACCTTATGGCATCGATTACCCGACCCACCGACCAACTGGCCGTTTCTCCAATGGACTCAATTTGCCAGATGTTATAAGTAAACTTATATATATTTCAATTATATTTCCCCATTGATTGCAAGTGATATATAAGAGAGATCTTTATTCCAGTAACATTTCATTTTTTTGTCCTTCAATAGCATCAACTTAGATGCGTTTTAGATCTGTTGTCTTTTTATTTTTTTCATGCAATACTTGATCAAAATTCCAAATTCACTGCGAGTATTATGATATCCAAAAGAATGAGATCTATTTATTTATTTTTTATTAGGTGAAGAGATGGGTTGGGAACCCACATTACCATATTTAAGTCCCAAGCTTAACGGTAAGAAACTGCTCGTTGGTGCGAATTTTGCTTCGGCAGGTGTTGGAATACTTAACGACACTGGGGTGCAATTTGTAAGTTTATTTTTAACAGTTTAATTTTTGTAAATGCAATATTTATTTATTGTATTATATCTGCAGGTGAATATCATTCGAATACATCAGCAGATGGATTACTTCAAACAATATCAGCAGAGATTGAGTGCAGAAATCGGAGAAGATGAAGCACAAAAGCTAGTGAAAGAGTCACTTACATTGATCACTTTAGGTGGAAATGATTTCGTCAATAACTATTACTTGATACCTTATTCTGCAAGATCTCGCCAATACGCTCTCAAGGACTATGTGCCCTTCGTCATTTCCGAGTACAAGAAAATCCTCGAGGTACTAAAAACCCTTGAATATATAATTAATGTTCTCGCCTAATCGTTTTCTGCTACATATAAAATATTGCATGCATTCCATTAACCAACGTATAGGTCTGTTCGCGTTTGTGGGCGTTTGAATTGTTCCTTTAAGACATAAGGTTGTGGGAAATGGATCGTATTTTAACTTATTTTGAGAAAATGAAAAGCGATTTTCTGGCCAAACTTGTATCACAAAAGGCATAGAGCAAATTAAAACATAGAGGCTTATTTGATTTATATACTGAGTTGGGTGAAGGTAATTTCACAATATGGGATGAATAGTATGAACACGTCTCATGGATGGCACCATTTAAAGCCTAACACGTGGACATTCGGATGATGATGCGTCAAACATGCTTAGAGCCATATCAGACCCGCTCTGATACCATGTTAAATTGATGATTATACCATAAAACCAATTTGTGATAGGAAGCTGTGCCTTTTTTATTTATATATTGAGTCAAGCTTAAGTTAATTACCTAATGTGGGACAAATAATCTCAGCATGATAGAAAAATGTTTTTACTATTGTGACTACTTCTGGTATCGACACTTGTGAAATAATGGATCTCAAGAAATAGAATTATCAAAAGATGATGATTTTCTTCCGACATGTCTCGCGTTATAAGTTTGGCCGGATTAGGGTTTCAAATATTACTCAAGCATTGTGGGCTTTTTATGAATGGACGAAGAATTTCATATGTTTATTCTGAAAAGTTTACAGCAGTGAAAAACAAATTATTTCATTTTATTTATAGAGATTGTATCAACTCGGAGGGCGTAGGATACTGGTGACGGGAACGGGACCTTTAGGTTGTGTGCCAGCGGAGTTAGCGCAACACAGCAGAAGCGGCGAGTGTGCCGAGGAATTGCAGAAGGCTGCGTTACTCTTCAATCCTCAATTGGTAGATATGCTAAGTCAGCTCAACCAAGATATTGGCAGTGACGTCTTCATTGCAACTAACACCAATCAAATGCACATGGACATCATCACAAACCCAGAAAATTTCGGTACTGATATAAATGTGTCAAATAAGTATATGATTTCATTAAAATATGTAAAAATTGAACGTACTATTTTTGCAGGATTTACGACATCAAAGATAGCATGTTGTGGACAAGGAGCGTACAATGGGCTCGGCTTATGCACGCCGCTATCGAATCTTTGTACGAATAGGGATTTGTATGTGTTTTGGGATGCATTTCATCCATCTGAAAGAGCCAATAGATTGATTGTCAAGCAAATCAATACAGGCTCTGCGCTTTACATGTATCCCATGAATCTTAGCACCATAGTGGCTATGGATTCCAAGCCTTAACAATGTATATGTATGTCTGCGGGTTGTTAATACATAATGTAATAATTTTCGTGAAGTTGGAAAATAATGTTGCATATTTATTTCCTCTCAATCACTTTTCTTCTTAAACCTAAAACATATATATCCATAAGTTTTTCTGAATGCGCAAATCCAAAAAATCACCGTCTTCTTGTGAGATTTCTTTTACTACATTATGCATTTCCAATTTATGTTGTAATTTTATATTTCATCATATAGTATAAATATATAGAGAAATCTGCAGTTAAATACCTAAGAATATAAAATAAGTATATTCAGAGAAAAAAATTTGCAAATATTAAATTAAGGTATTCCCTACGTCATAAATAAGATAAGGGAAAAAACGAGACTTAAATTCCTCTTAATATAAAAACGTTTGATTAATTATTTGTCAGAGATCTCAAGAGCTCAATTCCAAGTTTTATGGTTATAAGTGTTCAAAATTCCTAAAAAGATGAAATTATCCCTATTTATATATTATGGTACTACATGTTGCCCGTGCGATGCACGGGGATTTTATTAGGAAATTAAACGTAGTTTTTCGAATTCAAATGGATTGATCCTTTTTGTCATATATGTAGATAATTTCAGCAAAAATTACTTATTCAACGTTGGAAATATTAGTCAGCTAGATAGGTGCAACATCCCATCCTCGAGACCTGTGGGGTTGGGCCCACCGCACTCCGACTGATAGTCTATCCTCACTAAACCACCACTAGCCTTCTCAGCGTGCTTTGTCCTCACTCGCACGCACCTTGGGCAAACTTCCCAGGTGGTCACCCATCCCAGTGCTAGTCCAAGTCAAGCACGCTTAATTTTAAAGTTCTTATAGATGGGCTCCCGAAAAGAAATGTGCACCTTGGTGGTATGAGTAGCACTATCAAGTCTCTTTCCATTCATTGACTTTACACTGCTCAGTCTCGTAATCCCTCTTATTCAGGTGTGGGATTGATTCATTCATGTACCCCTTCGCCTAGAAGCTTGCCATGAGCCGTTCCTTGTCCGTGCACCTCTTTGGCACCGGCGATCACCCCCGGCCCTCTTCTGCTCATTTCATACCAATCGCTTCAACTATTCGATTGATCAAAATGCGCACGACTCTATATTTAGGAAATCATACAGCTACATGGAGTGCCTAATTCCATTGTTTCTATATTAGTACATATTAATGGCACTTAGATTATCACAGTACATAAGCACATAACCACTCTCTAAACGCAATTTTGTTTCTTACTTTACCAAGACACAAGATCATTACCTAAGAAGAAACAGTCACCACTTGTGCTCTTGCGGTGTTCTTGGTCACCTGCCCAATCAGCATCACTAAACCCGACAAGATTAGTGTTAGTATCTTTTGAAAGACATAATCCGAGACTACATTAACCACTCACATACTTTAAAATTCTTTTCACACCATTAAAATGAGTAATCTTTGGCTCCTCCTGATATCTCACACAGACACAAACACTATACATAATATCTGATCTACTGGCAGAAAGATATAATAAACTGCCTATCATAGAACGGTACAATATTGGATCAACATTCTCCCCAACATTATCTCTACTTACCTGCGTAGAACCTATCGGAGTTTCCATTACCTTGGCAGTATCTAGTCTAAACTTCTTCACAGTGTTCTTTGCGTACTTCTCCTAGGACATATATGCCATATTTCCTTTATTTAATCTACAGACTTAGAAAACATGTTAGCTCACCAATCATATTCATCTCAAATGTAGAATTCATAGTTTGCACAAACTGATCTAACATAGATTGAGAAGTCGAGCCGAACACAATATCATCCACATAAATATGAGAGATCAAAATATCAGTACCAACTCTTTTTACAAATGATTTCTATCGACTTCTCCTCGAGTAAACCCAAAGTCTAACAAAAACGTTGTAAGTCTACTAGACCACGCTCAAGGTGCCTGCTTCAGACCATAAAGTGCTTTCTGCAACTTAAAACATGATTAGGATAGTGTGGATCTTCGAATACTTTGGGCTGCTCAATACAAATATCTTTCTCAATGTAACCATTTAAAAATGCACCTTTTTACATCCAGTAGTTGAGCTAGCACGCAATAGCAAGCAATAACCTAATCGATTCTAACCTAACTACGGGGGCAAATGTCTCATCAAGATCAATTCCCTCGACTTGGGTATAGCCTTGGGCAACTAAAGGAGCTTTATTTCGAATAACTCTACCATGCTCATCAGATTTGTTCTTACAAATCCACTTCGTACCTATGACATCAATGTCATTCGGCCATGGAATCAAGGTCCAAACTTGGTTTTTATCAAACTGCAAAAGTTCCTCCTTCATAGCATTGATCCAAAAACTGTCATTGAGAGAAGAACATTTTTCGGCTCAATTTCAGAGACAAAGCAGTTAAACGTACCCCACGTAGACGGAATTCATGCATACATTTTGGGGGTTGGGTATGGACGGACATCCATTAAACAATTATATTGATAACAATAACTTACAATTTTTCTGACTGTGTTTATTGCGAGGGAAAGCATGGCGTATGTCATCCATTCTGTTAAAATATCACGTGTCAGGAAATCGTCGATTGAAGTAAGACTAGGAAATTTCTCTTGCATACATACGTAGAAACAATTACATGATGAAGTACATAAATAGGTAATACCAGTCTTTATAAAGCTGATTTCATCGAAACATTCCCTAACACATACATATAGGAAAGAAAAAGACATAATAGCATCTTCAACATTGAAGCCTTTACAACGTTCAGTTGAAAACACAACACTTCTTTCCATACCACCGAAGATCTCAAACATAAAACCTCTGCATATCTTCCTCAGAAACGCTCATCACGTGAACATTAGGCCTCACATTTCTGCTCTTCTTTTTCGTCGTCTTCTTCAACCCCTTCGACCCGCCGCAAATGAAGCTGAATCGGAATCCATAAGCATTCCCAAAACACGAAAACAAACCCCTTTTCTTGTCGGCTTTTCTCTTTCTGCATGAATTGGATTTCTTCAATAGAATCACATCCTCCGCTCTCCATCTCACGGACTTCGACCTAACCATCACTTGATTCTCATCATAAACTTCGGTCCAGTTCTCAAAAACCGAACTTCCGTAATCGCTCCCATTTCTAGGGTACAAACCCTTTCCCATGTCTCGAACAATCTCCGTTTGCATTACGTCCCTCATGTAAGAAAATTGAGAATCACAAGACGAAAGACTAGGTTTCGTTTCGGCCCCCTTTTTCATGTCCGAGAACGGAGACAAATCTTCTCTCTCGAACAATACATCTTCAGTCGTCCTTCCTCCATCATTATGCTCATACTCGTTGTAATATCGTCCGAGGACCGAATCACCTTCATCTTTTGTAGTCCCATTTGGGGATGTAATTCCACTTTCAATCCTCGCTCCAATTTTATCGCAAAAAACGGCATTGTCATCGAGGTTGCCAATTAGTTGTACCCCAATATTGATCGTACCTTGCAGATGTCCTGAGGGGCGACAAACCTTTAGAGAGATGCGCCGAAAGTTGGGGTTCTTTTGAAGGGGTGGAGAGATATTGTGAAGAAAGAGACGGGCCGTTCCAATGGGCAAATCCCTTAGCCATGCGAGGTTGTATATCTCAAAAGTCACGTAAGACGATTCTTGCTTCAAGAATTTTTCGTCAACGTGAAACACAACTCTATAGTTCCAATTAGGGTTTGTGTGACCCGAATGGTCGATTTTGTCGTGAGCTTTTCCTGGGGATTTACGTAGGCCACAGCGAACGTGCGTAGCGTCTTGGCTAACGGAGGGAGGTCATTTGCGGAGATTATGGTGATCGCAAGTTGTTTTATTGAGCTATGGAGAGAAGACATTATTATGCATGGGTTGAGACGAGATCTATCATTTGATGTAATAGCCTGGTTTTGTTGGTTATGTGTCGTCTCGTTTTGAGAAAAAGAGAGAGAGACGACTTAAAGGAGAACGTAGATATAAGTTGCATGTAAAATCCAATTGTTTTCTTTGTTTTTGTTTTTTCTTTTCTTTTTTGATAAGAGATGTTGATGGTTGAAAAGAGTTTTGTTACCGATAAAATAGGAAACCATGAAAAAAGGACCAATGATTGCTATAGAATCTAAGGCGCTGATACGATTAATAAACCTTTCCCACAAATCAAGTGATCTTCGTCCTTCTACATTTGTGTCTCATTCCGCATAATCGATGCGCAATCTCTCTATTGAAATTCTCTAATTGAAAAAGACGAGCACAAGGTATACAAAGTCGTAGGCGACGCTTGTTTCAGTGTATGAGCGATGGTTTCTATTTTAGGCATCGCCCATAGCACCGGTGCACATAATTAAAGTTATAGGCGACAATTCCTAGGCGTCGCATATAACTACTTATATGCAAAGGTTGTCGAAAACAACCGACGCCTATAACATTAACATCGACGACGGTTAAGACGAACAACTGTCGCCGATAACCTAATTTTTGAAATTATATTTTTAATAAAAGTATAGGCGACCATTTCTCGTAACTACCGTCACTTACTTTTGTATTTTTTTTAATACCATTTACTTTTCGATATCCTAAGCCAGACTATGCCAACCGGGCTTTTTAATTATTTAGGGCTATTTTAATCAATATTAATAAAATAGGTTTATTTAGAATGTATTAACAAAATAGTAGAAATTGCAGTTATTGGAGGTGGCACCGAAACCATTGGATGTGATGGTGCTATTAATACACGCGACGACGCCCGCTTGAAGTGGAATATATATGCTTCTGGGTCTTTTAAATTATTTAGGGGTTTTTATTTTGCTAATAAAATATGTCCATTTCCACAACCGTTAAAAACTAGTAGTTTTTTTTTTTTTTTTGGAATTTTCCGTGTATAAAAGGTAGTGGGTACAAACGCAATAGCTAAATGCTAATGCACAGATAGCGACAACAGACTGTCGCGTACAAGTGGCAAGTCTACCAAGCAATACGCCATACTCTACGTAGCAACAAGTTGAAAAGCAAATCTAGGGTGTAAAGTGGAAAGACGTAAGCAGACTAGCCGCATAACCTCCTCGACTAATCGATCTGGGGATGTCGACCGACCTTCTCGCCATCGCCGATTGCGTTCCATCCAGATATGGTACACCAAGGACGCGAGCAAGTGACGCCAAGCAAGATGGAAGAGATGGCCACTACGCCAGCGCATGGATGCCCATCGCACCCCTTGCCGCCAATCAATATAAGGCCATTGGAGCCGAGTTTTGCACCGTAGAAGGCGTAAGCAACGACGAGAGAAGGAGCACGTAAAGAAAAGGTGATTCACCGTCTCCAGAGAGTTAGAGTAGCAAAGTGAACAAGAAGATGTATTCGCCAACAGTGCAACCCACAAATTATCCCTGGTTGAGAGTCGTTCACGAATGGAGAGCCAAAGAATAAAGTCATGTCGAGGAATATGAAGAGCCCCGCCAAAAAGATGAGCCCATGACACCTGAGTATGCCGTGGGCGGATACCATCCCTCGCAGAAGCCGTAGTGAAAACACCATCCGCAGAACCAGTCCAGAGGATCTTATCATGTGAATGGGGGGAAACTGATGGTAGCATCTCTAAAAGTTCCGACGTCGTACGGGCAGGCCAAGACCACCCTGAGGGAGAGATCACAACACTGAGGCGGCTATCAGACGGCAGCCCCATAACCCTGGGGGCCCGAGGGTAGCGCTCCAGTAGGGGGGTCGGTGAGAGCCAAGGGTCGTGCCACAGCCAAATCGATGATCCATCTCCCACTTTAAACCTAACGAAGGAACGAAACAGAGGGCGTAACTGTAGGAGCTTGCGCCAACTCCAAGAGGTGGTCGTGGAGGCATGAACCATCCAAAGAGACTTGTGCCGCAGTCGGGTTTCATAAAGCCACTTGCTCCAAATAGAATTTGGATCATACTGAAGAATAGACCAGAGAAGCTTCAGCATTAGAACGCGATTATCGATCTCAATCGAGCGAATTCCTAATCCTCCTTCAGCACGGGGGCAACAAATATCAGCCCAAGCAACCTTAGCAGAACTGGATGCCCACAAGAAACGACGCAAACGCGCCTCAATCGCCCGAACCACCCCTTTGGGTAACAAAAATGCACCACACCAGTAGATATGAAAGGCCGAGAGAACTGAACAAATAAGCTGTAGCCGACCCGCATAAGAGAGCGACCGATTTAACCAAGACCCTAGGCGCTTATCCACCGCATGCAATAAAGGTTGGCAATCAGATAGAGAAAGCCGAGAGGTGATAAGTGGCAGGCCCAGGTAGCGCACCGGCAAATGACCCAAAGGGATTCCCATAATGGAGAGAAAGAGTGGGGTCATTGATTCCGCGCGCTTCGAGAGGAACATCGCACTCTTGGCCACGTTTGCATGGAGACCAGAAAGCTCGCCAAAAGTCAATAAAGCACCGTGCAGGACACGCACGGATGCCTCGTCAGCATGGCAAAAGAGAAGAACATCATCGGCGAAGGAAAGAAGGGCGAGAGACGATGTCTCACATCTCCAGTGAAATCGAAATTCTGCTGCAGTCCGGATGCGTTGCTGAAGTAAGCCATAGAATACCTCCATAACAAGTGTGAACAGGTACGGTGCAATCGGGTCTCCCTGCCTTAAGCCGCGCCGACCCGCAAAGAATCCCTCCGCACAACCATTTAGGTTGAGGGAGAAGAAAGTAGAGGTGAGGCAGGAGCGAATCCAACTGATAAATGTTGGATGGAAAGCCATAGCTTCCAAAGTGGCAAGGATGAACGACCATTCCACCTTGTCATAAGCCTTCGCCAAGTCAACTTTGAACAAAGCGCGAGGAGGCAGGTGCATATTCCTATAGCCGTGACAAATTTCTTGGGCCAATAGGATGTTATCAGAGATACGGCGCCCAGGAATGAAGGCCGTCTGCGAGATGTTGACCAGTCTTGGTAGGCAACACTTCAGCCGATTAGCGAGCACCTTGGAGATGACTTTATAGATAACGTTGCAGCATGAAATAGGGCGAAAATCCGAAGGTCGTCTAGGCGAGTCACCCTTGGGAATGAGTGTAATCAATGTTGAGTTCAGCTCCTTCAGTAAGAGTCCGGTCCGAAAGAAATCCTTGACCGCCGCCGTGAAATCTCCACCGACAATGTGCCAGGCCGACTTGAAGAAAGCGGCCGAGTACCCATCAGGGCCAGGGGCCTTCTCATCTCCCATAGAAAAAAGTGCGTCCTTGATCTCATCATCCATAATGGGGGACACCATGGAGAGAGATTCAGCCGACGACAGGGGCTGAGAAATAAAATCGCGGATGGTGTCGGCTGTATATGTAGAAGAGGACGAAGTCCCTAAGAGAGCCGTGTAGAAACGTAAAAGCTCCTCCTTAACCCGTTCAGGCCCATCAATAGGTTCACCATCAGGTCCTTCGAGTGAATAGATACGATTAGTCGCCCGACACATCGCAACGCGCTTGAAGAAGAAGGACGTACACTGATCGCCATCTTTGAGCCATGACAGTTTCGCACGCTGAGATAACGACGACTGTTCAATAGAAATCGCCTGGGCATATAGGCGCCGACAGACCCCTTCCAAAACAAGGAACCGCGATTCGGCAGGGAAATCATAGACAAAGCGTTGGGTAATGTCAAGGAAGTGCTTCGCGTCAATCACATTCTGATGGAGGTCCCCTTTGTCACGTCGCAGCCGTTTAAGTAGCGGTTTAAGGTGCTTAAGCCGTTGGACAAACCGATACATAGGGTGGCCCAAGCACCTTCTACTCCAGACCCTACTGACTGTGGGAAGGAACTTTGAGTCCGCGATCAAGAAATTATCAAAGCGAAATGAGGTACCCTTCGGATGAGATATCACACGATTTGAATGTGCAAAAACTAGTAGTTTTTGCACATTCAAATCGTGTGATATAATATATAAACAATTTATTTTAATTAAAATATTAATAGAGATTATAATTGAACTTTATATTTGTAAGTATATAAAAGAAATTTCATTTATTACAAAATTAAAGGTGGAATATCTGATAATAGTAATTAAAGGTAGCTGGTGGATTTCTTTGAATTTTATTAACTAATTCTCTCGATAAATCTTAATTTGACAGACTAATGGACAGTTTATATCAACCCCTCACCGCTTCATAAAATAGTATAGATAGGACCCGTGCAACCAATGGATGCGAAGAAGCAACTAGTGGGTGCGATGACAATTCAACCATTAAATTCAACTAGAGCCATCCATTAAAACACAGCCATTGTTCCCAATTACTTTTAACCATGAAAATAATTATTGCTCAAGTTAATGTAAGAGATTCACGAGATGCTAATATAGATTATCTTAGACCCCGAAAATCGGAACCATAATAAAAGTTCGACTATATTCGTATCCGAATAAATGGGTTGCTTCTTATTCCAACCAGTTTTCCCAACGCAAAATAAAAACAACGATAAACTAAAAAAAAAATTACCATTAAAAAGGAAAAAAAATTCTAAAAATAGGAATAAACTAAAATAAAACAAAAATTAAGAGAGAATAAAAAATTAAATTAAGACTAATAAATTAAAATCAAATAAATCAACTATGTGACAGTTGTGAGAACAACCGTCGCCACGGTTTATAGAACAACCCTCACGTATTTGATGATATATTGACATGGGGTTCTCGGAGTCATCTAAAAACTGTCGCCTAATAACACAATCGCCTATACCTTTTAGTTTATTTCAGTTGTCAAATAAATTTTATTGTTTTAAAAAAATAGTTAATTGAAATTAATCAAAATTTGTTAGTTACTATCAATAGGAAACCGTAACTACTAATATTAAGAAATATTAATACTATTAAATGGTGACTTGAAAGGAATAAATTTTTCAAATAGAATATACCAAGAAAATAAAATAAAATATTAGAAAATCGTAATTATCCAATATACAGACCAAGTTTTGAAATCCGATTTCGAACCGGACCGCAATACAAGTTGTTAACAGGAATAAAGCCAGAAGAAAATAGTGTCGGATCAGTCCCTTGTCACTGTTTTCTTATATGTATGTATTTAGTAGAATTACATTTAAGTAGCTTAGATAAACATATGGTGGTACATAATACATCGAAAATTGTACGTCATACTTACAGAGATATCACAACGTATTCATGAATTAGGTATGACACAAACACGTAATGCGATACGTAATATACATATAGAAATATATGCAAACGATGGTAACAAGGGCGGAGCTAGGGGATAATTTGAGGATGGGAAAAAAATTAAAATAAATCTAAGACAAAATAATAATATATTATTGCAAAAACCAGCTTATGATCATGATATTCAAGAAGGTCATCTTCATCAGGAGCTAACTAATGGATGTTCTTTATTTGAAGATACTCCTTACAAAGATAGCTTCGGAGTAGTGTATGTTTTAGCTAATTAACGTCTGAGATGTAAATAGAGAAGTTCGTTAGGCTAGCTGTTCCATAACATGTAAGGACCCGGGTAAAGAGATAATGGGCTCGTGCAAGATTGGGCTTGGCCCATTATCCTAGCAATAAGATAATATAATTAATTAGTCGTAAGGGCCCTTTTATTAATAGTCCGTCTTTGTAATCATTTGCAACGTTGTTCGACGGACCTTCGAGCTCGCAAGTAAGTATTTTCACCATATGACCTTTCCTTGGTCCCATCATTGGATCAGATGATGTTGCCTCAGAAAAATGATCCCCCATGTCAACTATTTTTCCTTTGCTAGACACTTTCAGCTCCGTTTTGGAATCACCATCACTAGATATCTCAATGACTTCTTTTCGATTCGACTTCGGATGGCTGCTCTCATTAAAAAGTATACGTAGTTTTCGCCATTGTGTTTCTCCTTCAATGAAATACGCTCTTGCCAACGGGTCATCCTACATTCATATCAATCTGCGTAAATGATGCAAAAATATTAAAAATGGGAATAAAATAAAATATTCAGGTCATAACCTTAATCCACGTTCTCCATATTTCAACGGGAGCATCGACGAAATTATACAAATTATACTTCATGTCCCAGCTTGCATTCGGCTCCTCTAACATTCTTTTAAAAATTCTGTACCTGCGGTTGAGCGTTCGATAATGCATGATCAACTCGGTCCCATCATAAAACTTCCCAATGTGCACATGGAGAGGATGGCGAGTACGCGCAACAACTATATGTGGCATACTCACATGCATACTATCACACGATGAAAAGTAGCAAGCCGATCTATGAAGAAAGCATCAACTTGTTCGGTCCATTTCATATCGTACAGGTACTCGCCTCGTGACAGAACTGTCCAAGATCCATACCTATTTCATGGTTAACATTGAAATTATAAAATGATTTTAATCCATACAAATTATAAAAGTCACAGAAAGGTTGCAATTCAGAACACATACCAAATGGCCTAGTCTTTGGGTTCACGTTGGTTTTCAAAGTGAACTTGGGAGGCTTATTGATATTGGAAGGTAGCCTTTGACATTAATCTTCAATAAAACACAATAAATAATTTCATGTACCCTATATTTAAAGAAGTTGGCAAGATATTTTTTCAAGATTTTCCTGCAGATTTTACAGTTTCTTATCATATCACGACTGTACCTACCAATAACAATAAACGAAGTTTCACTCGAGAGATCTGTGAAGATTATCTACGACCAAGTCACTCCTACGCAATGAATGAGGCGTCCACAGTTTTAACACAATATGGGTAATCGGAAAATTCGAACCGAACCTTAGCCTCATGCAAAGTGAAGACTCTGAATAGGTGGTGAGAGCGAATCTAGGTTTGCCTTGCACGATTTCTTCTTCTCTTCAGTGCATGTTCTTCGTTACTGTTTAGAGAGGTGGTTGTATCATTAAAGAGGATGAGGTTAAAATTGTCTTTGTGTAAATTATATCTAGATGGACCTAAAAAGCAAACATGATATTAATATGGATTGATCCATTAGTAATTAAACCAAACAGCTTTAATATATTTATTTATAATGGCCCAATTTCAATTTTTTATCTTGTGTCCTGTAACCAAACATGCACTTGATGTATTTCATTGCATAAAAGCAAGCTACCCCTTGAAATAAAGACCATAATTGGATCCCGTTTGTCTGTCTATTCATCTGACCTTTTTTGTATTATTTATAAGGGTCTTTTACAATTCAGGCCCCCTCATAAGTTTCATTAAGCTTTCAGGCCCCTGTCAGAAAACTCGTAGTTTTAAGGACCCGATTTCTGCAGAACACTTCATTGTTCTGCAGTACCACTTCATTGTTTTTCAGTACCACTTCATTGTTTTGGAATAACACAAAACGATCATCTGATACCAATTCATATACACTTTATAACACTTGCGTAAATTTAGGTCCTTATCTCTAAATTTTATGAAAATTGGGTCATTTGAACAACAGTTTTTTTCTGATAGGGTCTGAAACCTATTTTAAAACCTTTTTTGGGGCCTGAAACGTAATTACACCTATTTATAACTCAATTTTGACATTTGATGTAAAATTGATGTAACGAATTCCTGAACTTGACGTCACGAGATTTTTTGTGTTCTCTTTTACAGTTTCCGCGTTGTCGCAACTAGAAACAATTCTCCTTAATTTAAACCAATGTTGTAAAATTTTCTAGGGGTTAGATGGGCTAGGCGGGGCCTAGACGACTTCTAGCCCGAAATTATTCGGTATACCGACTTTTTTATTATTTTTGTATATATGTCAATTTCAATAATGTCTTTTGTAAAATGATTTCATCGATTAGTTAGCAGCCTAGCCGAAAATCGTCTCGGACAGGAACGCTCAGCGCCAAAGCGACCGCCTAGGCCGTGTTTAACAACAGTTATGTAAACTGATTTTTTAAGTATAATCCATGTTTATATAAATATAGATATATTATTTATATTTTAAAGTTACGTTTAAATAAAATTTTAATTTTAAATTTATTTATAAGTATATATATACATATATATATATATATATATATATAAGAAAATTCGATTTGGGGATATAATTTAACAAATCTAAAATATAAATGGTAATTACAATGACATACCCAGTACTAAGTAAATTAATAAACAGAGATATACTTACTCAAAATAAGATCCAAAAGTAGAACAACTTATCACAATGCCACGGCAAAACCCAATATTTAGGCATACATAATCTTTGGTTCGATAATTCAAACGTATAATTGTTTACCATCTTTATTGTCATGAACATGCATCCTTCCTTGACAACTTTAATTTGACTTAATGAGATTAGATGAGGCTAATTAATCAACACTTTTATAATTTCATGATCAATATAAAGACATATATGTTGGTTGGTGTGTGCACGAAAACTGTTTCGCAATACGCGTCTTGGATCACTTTGAAAATCCGATATCCTGTAAGTTCGTAGCTCTTATAACCGTGTGTGTATATTTATTTATAGAAAATAATACAGGTGTCTGTGCAAGTGCACAGTAAGAACATTAGTACGCAAAAGTCAACGAGAAAAGACTGCGTTAAGTTAGTGGATTGAAAAGAAGCCGCAAAATAACAAAAGCCGTTGGAATATAGCTATCAATATGCCATGCAAATACATTACAAGTAAAATAAATACATAATTAAATAAATATTTGCATGTGAATGTGCAAGGTTTGGATTAAATTTCAAAAAGAACCATGGTCCTTTGGTTCCCATTGATTCTATAAAATTAGAATACAATTATATCGTTGACCGATGTGCTTAGCGATGTTCTTGCAGTATTCTAACTACCATGTATAGTGTAGGGATTTTTTCAGGCCCAATTCCAGCCCAAACCCAGGCCCGTATAAGCTTGTGGGGTTCCTCTCTAAAACCAATTGGCAATAGAGGGAGTGAACCCACAAGCTTATAAACCTATCAATTTTTCTTTTTCTAGTCGGTGTGGGACTTTAGTTTGCATATACCCAACAAACCTCCCCTCAAACTCAAGACCACACAACCGGCGAGTCTCAGGCTCGCTAACCCCAACATATAGTATAAGTGACTAACGTATGTTCAATATTCTTTTTCTGCGTTTAAATATCTAGAATTTGCCCATAGATATTTAATGTTATGCTCCGCTACAAAACATTTAAGAAATATGCAACAGCAACGTCCTCTCTAATTCAAGTTATCAGAGGATGAAGTTATTTCTTTCGGAAAAAAAAAACCGAAGTCATATATTATGATTAGTTTTAACTTCATGTTAGGAATATTATGTTACTTTTAAGTAATCTATGAAAAATAGTATATTGAGAGATCTAGTAGATATCTGATTGAATTCCGAATCTAGTTGACTTTAAACTTTTATAGGACTCTATGAGAGTAATTTATTAGAAGATCTGATTGGAATATTATACGTCAAGTGGTTAATTTATCTTAAATGAGTCTTAATAATGCCAGCCTTATATTGACATTTGCTATGGTGCCCACCGCACATTGAACACCATAAGCAAATCTCTCATTTTTTTTGCTTTATTTCGATTCTCGACGCCGTCAACACCTCTGTAGACCCTCTCATATCTATTGCTAACCTAAATCGTCGTCTCCAGCACATTAAATTTTAAGAAAATTCACCTCGTTACGTCGTCCATATGTAGTAATAAATAATAAATTTCCCTCTCATATCGATTGCTAACCTAAATCGCCCTCTCCAACACGTTAATTTTTAAGAAAATCATCAACTCGGTACGTTGTCCACATGTGAGTAATAAATGATAAATTTTCTTAAAAATTAATGTGTTGGAGAGGGCGATTTAGATTAGCAATAGATATGAGAGGGTCTACGGAGGTGTTGGCGGCGATGAGAATAAAAAAAAGCAAAAAATGAGAGATTGCTTATGGTGCTCACGGTTGTTGCTCACCGTAGGTTGGCACCATAGCAAATCTCGCCTTATATATATTATATATATTTGATTACGATTTTATTAATTCAACACTGTTCTTCAGGCTTGGGATCATCTATTCCAATTCGCATTCCCGTAAGTATTCCAAATCAATATTATATGTTTTTATCTCTCATACTCATCAAAATTATATATTTCTTTTTTTTTGTGTGTGTTTGAACACTTCACAACAATCCTCCTTAGTGTTCAATATTCAATTCATCGCGGGCTATCTCTTTTAGGCATATGGAGTAATAATATTTATTGATTTGGTGTTTAAAGACTTGATAGTGGAAGATGTAACGATTTTTTCTAAGTTGGAGTACCTAGTGAAACCCAATTTGGAAAAGAGATCTCATACCGTTTCCTCATTTTGACGGAATTGGATGAGCATAAACGGTTCTATGCTTTTGAAAAAAAGAATAATAAATAATGAGACTATGACTATATACCACATCTATTAGAAAACCTCGTTAAGTTAAACAAATTGATTATTTGAGATGTTCTTTGACATCGATCGCACTTAATTAATTATGCTTGCTTGTTTAAAATGAATTGCATCCATAAAACTTAGTTATGTATAATTAATCTCTTGCCGTAGGAGGCTCACCATAAAAAGTAACGCATCCTGATTTCACACTTGAGGACTTCAACGGTGAATCTGATCATAAAAAGTATGATAGAGAGGTTAAGAACCTATAATCTTCAGCCACAACATGCATCATTATCAGGAGACATGAAATCAACTCAAATCAAACAACATTTGTAAAGGGATTTACATATATCTGAAATAATGTGTCTGATATTCCATTAATCTGAACGGAGAATAGGTTTTGATCTTTATTGACTTCTTTCAAAAAACAAGTCGTAATGATGATTTAATTTCTTGCGGCGATGCTGACATCTCCACACGGCGTCTCATGTGACATGCTTAGCAAAGATGTAGTAGGAAGTTGGATGATGATGGTCGACCAAATACTTGGTACAGCAAAACAAAATCAAACTTCTCAAACACCTTATTTGTATTTGAGAGTTTTATCATATAAATTAATTTATAATTGGTACTCAGTGCAATTTAATTTGCTGTAAGAGTGCGCGTTTTTTTTCCAAGGTGAAAAACATAATCTCAACAAATATCTTTAATTTTACAAATTGACTGACATTCTTTTGGGAAAGCTAAGTGCAAACCGTGAGGTCATTCAAATCTGTTAAATGTGGCGATTTTATCCCTTTTTAATATTTTCTACATGTAAATGTAAGAAGGACTGCGTGCCGCTTTATATCTGCATGATGCCATAAACGATATAAACTAGTAATGGCAAAAAAATTTGACGGTCTCAGTATTCACACCCCTTGGTTAGTATATGCTTCAAATTTGTAAATAGTTTGCAAGAAATCGTGAAGTTAATTATTCGGACTAATAGTTTTGGTGATTGAACTTAATTAACTTAAGTAAATAAGAAAAATCAGATACAGGTCAATCGAAGAACGTGGGTCACAATATAATTTTATATTTTTACTAATTCAAAAAATTGACAGACCAAAATTGAATCAAAATTGGCAGTTTAACCAAGGCCCTCTCTCTTAATAAAAGAGAATAGATGTAATTTAGATACAGTTTCCTGTTATATCATTTATGCACCTTGATTATCCCAAGTCAACAATCAAATGAATAATATATACTAGTATTTCTGGCACACCCTTACGTGTGTGCAATAAAATAAAGTTAATTATTATTTAATAGTTTTAGTAAGTAATATACTAAAATAGTATTTAGTAGTATGAGGTTATGGAAGGTACATGGTTTACTAAGTCTTTTTTTATTTTTCTTAATAGATGTAGAAAAAATTTGATTGGTAAATTGATATAGACCAATTGACGGTTTATCCTAGCACATCACCCTTATATAATACTCCTTCCGTCCCAAATTTTTTTATACATTTTACTATATCGGCGTCCCGCTATCTTTTGTACATTTCCTATTTTAGCAAAAAACTATCACAAACAATCAATATAATAATATTAAATATTCTTAAAAGAAGTGTCAAAATATACACCTTTTTTTACCTTTTAATTGTACTATATTATTAAAATATTCAGTTTCTTAAAAACTGTATCATATCCCAAATGTCCAAAACCAAATGGGACACAGGGAGTAGAATAGATTCTGAATCTAACCCTCGACTAATTTCCCTAAGGGTCCTACTATTCACACCCCCTTTACTAGTTGTACCCCCATTTTACACCCCCCAACCACTTGAAATTTGTTATCTAATCACATGAATTCAACAATAATTATTTTATTACAATTTTGTATAAAAATTAATTGTATTAATTGAATAAATTATTTAACAATATCAATTAAGTTATTTTATCGGATGACACAACAATACAATATTTAATTTATTTACTTTTGTATCACTCCTTATATTAATCCTACAATTTTACATTCATTTTGAAATATCATGTTATTATAAAATTAGTTTAATAAAAATATTTTCACATTACGTAAATATTATTTTTTAATTATACAAACTTAAATAAACACAATATTTAGCTAAGGATTAATTGATGAGACATATGGCCGACATAAGTAATTAAAAAAATTTTATACATCATACATATAGATACATATATATTTGATGGTAATTAATAACCGTCACAAAAATTTGGAAACAATATCTTTCATCGCTAGAACTCCAATACAATCAATCCTTCATTTTAATTACTCAAGATATCCTTTATTTATCCTTTAATGATAAGTAGTTAATGATTTACATTTGGTAAGTATTTAATGGTTTAAAAATATTATTGGTAAGTATATAATAGTTTACTTTACATATTAATTAGGGAGGTGCAAATAGAAAAATAGGGGGTGCCAATAGAATTACCCTTTCCCTAATAATGATGGGAGATCCAAAGTTTTTCAACCTATAAAGTCAGTGACCAATTTATCCAATTATATATTATGAAAGTCAGCGACTGATTTATGCAATTATCAAATATAGTAATCTAATTCAACACGAAACACATCTAATGTCCCAAATTTTATTTTATGACACCCATGCGGATCTTAAAATGTTCTAACACGTAATAGACATTAATCAACCTCGTTTCTTAATAATTAGGACTTTGTCAATGGGCAAAGTATAAAAATGAAATATTTATCAATTTTCTACGTTTCAAATAAATTAGTCTATGGTTGTTATCATGGCTCGCTATTAATTAGTTGTGCATGTTGGAAACAGACCAACATTAATCGAAACGAAGAAAATCAATGCAGAGGAATCGAGAAAACGACCTTAATTGAAAAGGATATATATCTAAATGTTGCTTGAAGTCACACTTGGTAACAACCCATGAAACCTAAACAACCATATAAAATTAATAATTAATAATTATATCCGTCAAATCGAACATGGACTTGGAAATTAAAGCAGTCGGGAAAAATTTTTCTTGAACTAACATCGTGCTTTATGTCAAAGAAATACTTCTTAATTATGAATCATTTGCCCTTCCTTTTCCTTTGGAAAAAGAAGAATGACTTTCATACACAAGTACAAAACGCGGACCTTAGACGAATTCTCTTATTTTCTCTAATTCATAAAACCTATCATCCGTGTATTTGAAAATTTCAAATACATTTCCAGAATAATGTCTTCGTACTACTTGCATGTCAAATGTCAACTCACATCATGCTTATAATCTCCATCACGTCCATGGAAGCTCCAAAATCCAATGCCACACCAAATTCATCACTCTCATCATCAAAAAAGCTGAATTTAGTCGAAAACTGATCGTGGCCCATCAAATTTAATTCCGGCGGGACGATATCATCAAATTTATTAGGAATCATTTGCTTCTTAATTAATTCGATCAAATTGGAATTCTGAAATTTAATATTTAATGTCTCGGCTTGCGCCTTTGCTAGTTCGGCTTGAAGCTCATCAATGCGCCTTTGCAGGTGAGAAATAACACCTGCGCAGCCGTAAATGGGATCTCTCAGCCGTGCATTGGCTTCGTACACCATACTGTTCACAGTGTCCGCTCTTTGCTCCTCGGGAAGTTCCTGATATTAATATTGATAAATTTAATAGTGGATCGAAAAAATTTGCATGGATTGATATTTAGAAGGATTTAATTGAATTGTTTATTATTCAGAATTTTATTTTTATTAAGATATAAGTCCTGGTTAGGTATGTAGCTACTCTCATTGACCTCATCTTCCTCCTTTTGGTTACATAAATGGTATGAGACGTGTCACATTTATTCACATTGGAATGCTTATATTATGGAGTTCTGCTAAAAGATTAGAAATTAAAGTTTTAATTTTACCTGAAGCAACTTGATGATATTACTTGCACCGAAAACTCGATGGGCGATTGTGAACTTGAGAGGTTCGGTTGGCGGAAAATAAGGAGCCAAAACGCACTTATCTGTGCAACGGCGTCTCAATATCTTACATGCGGCGCATGGGCTGAGAACCACCGCTGGAGAAGGCGGTGAAGAAGAAGCTGACGAAGTGGGAGACAAGCAGGCATTGTTGTTGTTAGTGTTGTTTTTGTTGCCATATTCCATGGTTATTATTGATGAATATTATAATGCAATGAAAACTTTAAAGTTATGGAGAGAGAGAGAGAGAGAGAGAGAGAGAGAGAGAGAGAGAGAGAGAGAGAGAGAGAGAGAGAGAGAGAGATGGACTTTCTGTGGGATATTCGTGTGGTGTGAGGAGCAATGTGAAAGGGTATATATAGGGAAATATGGTAGTGGGGTTTTCGTTGGGGATTGGATTTTAGTCAATCCGTGTGATACTCGAAAAGAAAAAATAAAAAGGAGACATAAAATAAAATAAACGAAAAAAATCGGAAATAAAGAAAAGGAAATCCAAAGTGAAAGAACTCGATCGTATGTCAATATTGCGTCATCATAGATTACTCTAGGACATTAAAAAAAATCGGCATATTTTCTTATGAGTGAGAACCAACCCCCCCCCCCCCCCCCCCCCCCCCCAAAAAAAAAAAGCTAATATATTCATATAAGCACTTTATGGTTACAGTTTTAAATAATTTATAAGCATCCAGTTTGTTACAATTATGCATAACAGCTTTGGAAAAACCATAGCCAAACACGAATGTTAGAGGTACTGATGAATGATGATATTTTATTTGCTTTTACTAATCAACATTGTCGGGATAAATATAGTAATTAATTCATGTTGCACGTTGATACATAAAATTCCTTCCGTCCATGAGGTCTTTCTAAATTAGTATTTTCTTTAATAAATTTCTAGAAACTGTTAATTTATAAAATAACCGCTTGACTCATCGACTATTTTTCCTGTTTCTAGTAGAACGACATTGCTGACATTAATCAAATGCACCAGTCGTAAACATGGACCATTTTTTGATTTGTCATTACATAAAGTACTTGTTTATTAATTATTGTCTCTTTACTGCGGTAATACTAATATCCAACCGTTGGCTTTTCCGGTCTTGAAAGTCGAATTTCGGTTAACTGTTTTCGCACTTAGGTGAGTATTCCCGACTAAATTGATCTTAATCGACGAAGTTGTAGTTTTTTCTCCTAAATGTATCGACACATTTTTCTGAACTCTTATAATTATATTGTTGTATATAATTTAGTGGGGATGGGCAATGGACGGAAGACATTTCCCGTTTTCGGTATCACTACTAGAAAACATGCATATTAGACACGGAAAATTCAGTGTCTAAAACCAAAATTCCGTAGGTGTTTGTTCTCGTGGCAAATTTGGATACGCATATATACCGTTTCTAAAATGAATTTTGTCAGATTTCCGTTTTTACTTCCGTCTCTAAATAAAAACATTAATTTATTTTAAAATAAAAATAGAAAACCGTGTCAGAATCCGTTTCTAATACTCATAATTTAGACACGAAACCAATTCCGTATCTATTTTCCGTGTCAGATACTATGTTTTCTTGTAGTGTATCCACGGAGTGGGACGAGGGGATTTCTTGTGCGTGGCAAGAATTTGAGAGATGGGAATCAAACTCATGTCCTAGGGGGATTCTAGCTCTATTTCCTACGAGGATCGATGCAGATGATGGGATCCAGCCTTGCAAGGCTGCCGCCCACCAAAGCAGAAAAAAATAAAATAATATTATATTATAATATTATTTTATATATATAATATTTTAATTAACGGCTGGTATTGAAGGGCGTCGCGGCGCATTCCTGGCCACCCGTTTCGAGCGGTCCAGAAGAGCTGAAGACATCTATAAATAGGCTGAGGATTCTTCAGTTATTATCATCACAAGCTCATTCGAGTTTTACTATATATAGAGAGAAGTAGTTCGAGTGAATTGTGAGGTTATCAGTTCAGGTAGAAACTGATAGGGTTCCACATCCATAGAGAGGTGTGAGGTAAACACGAGTGGTAAAAGTGAGATAGTAAAAATTCGAGGGTTGTAATTTTTGCTATAGTGAAGATTTTGCCGACTCGGCCGTGGTTTTTCCCTCTTTGTTAACAGAGGGTTTTCCACGTTAAAGTTCTGGTGTTCTTTCTTACCTTACGGTAATTTTATTTTTACCGTGGTAGTTACTGTGCGGGTCCCACCAAATTTACCTCGTGGGTCCCACTTCTCCTGATCGTCGTACCGAGCCAAACCGGGACCTGTTCCGCTGCGGCGCCCACTGACCACCATTCCCAACAAGCGGTATCAGAGCCTGATAGTATTCTGAGTATGCTCTGTAGTTGCAGCTTTGACTGATCTTCAACATCAGAAAAGATACCAGTAGGTTGCTGGTAGATTTTGACGACCATGGAGAACGACGAAGGAATGATCAAGCTCACAGTAACGAATTACTCCATATGGAAATCAAGGATGGAGGATTACCTTTATTGCAAAGACCTCCATGAACCAATCGAAAATAAAGGCAAGATGCCTGAAGGCGGAAATGCTGTCCTATGGAAGAACTTACAGAGAAAGACGCTAGCTGTGATCCGCCAATGGGTGGATATTAGCCTCTACAACCACGTCCGAAATGAGACAGACCCCTACAAACTCTGGACAAAATTGGAGGGTATGTACGAGGTGACAAATGCGCTGAGCAAGGTATTCATGATGCGGAAACTCATGAATGTGAAGCTGAACGAGGGACGATCAGTTGCTGAACATCTGAATGACTTTGAAGGGCTGGTAACTCAACTCACAAGTGCCGGTCTAATCCTTGATGATGAGCTACAAGCATGTCTACTACTGGATCTCTACCTGAGAGCTGGGATACGTTGGTGGTATCACTCACCAACTCGGCACCAAGCGGTAAAGTTACGATGGAGATGGTGAAAAACAGACTCTACAATGAAGAGCTGCGACGGAAGGATGCTGCCAGTACCAGTACGGGAAATCAGGCCCTTGTCACGGAGAATAGGGGTCGGAGCAAGAGTAGAGGACCAAAAGGATACGACAAGTCAAAAGATAGATCCAAGTCCAGGGAGATGAGAAAGTGCTACCATTGTGGAAAGATTGGCCACTTACAAAGAAACTGTAGACTTCTCAACAGAAAACAAAAACAAGATGATGACAAGAACACGTCTGCAATCGCCTCCAACGATGGAGGAGAGGTTACTCTGGTGAATGAAGCAAACTGCTGTCATGTTGCGGATGCAAGCACCGGCTTTATATGGAGCAAGCTCCTCATGTCTAGTTTCAACAGGTCAGTGACTTTCTCTTGAGTATTGATTTTATCTGTAGTTACTGATTCATCGCTATTCATTTATACCCTAGGATTATATGTTGATGATTTTATTTTGAAGGGAATTCCATCAACAGAGAGCTTGCGATCCTTCATCACTCACCTTCGTAAGAGTTTGCTATTAAGGACCTAAGGAAACTAAATTTTTTCTTTGGTAAAACGAATTCTTCATTACGTAACGCATACACCGGTGTTAATTGGTTTATCTTTTACTCGTCGCTCGTCGACTACTCTCATTGCATATTCCGATGCTGACCGGGCTCGTTGTGTGGAAACAAGACGGTCGACTTACAGATACTCTATCTTTCTTGGTGGGAATCTTGTTTCTTGGAGTGCTAAGAAACAACCCACGGTTTCTCGTTCAAGTTGTGAATCTGAATATCGAACTCTTGCTAGCGTAGCCTCAGAAGTTGTATGTGTGCTACAGCTACTTCGTGAGCTTCACATCAACCCTACTCTATATTCCGACAACGGTAGTGCTATTTTTCTTAGTCAAAACCCGAGTTCTCACAAGCGAGCCAAGCATATCGATATTGATTTTCACTTTGTTCGTGAACTTGTTTTCAATACGCGCCTCGACATGCAATCCATATCTTTTGACTTGCAGATTGCAGACATATTCACAAAAGCTCTTCATCGTCCGTTTTGAGTTTTTTCGAGACAAGCTAGGAGTTGGTCCTCATCCCACGGGGCTAATGGAATCAATTGAGCCTTAATCTTAGGCTATAATCATGGCTCGTAATTAGTATTATTGATTTTATACTTTAGTTGTAATTATTTCTTATACTCTTAGATATTAGTCTTCATGTATAAATATGCTATGTTGTAATATGAGAATCAATGAAGAAAATAATACTTTACAAATCCCCTGGTTTTAGTTGGCACCATCAGAACTTCTCACTTTACAAGTGAACGTTTGACATAATAGTTATAGAGCCAGTGACTTATAAGTCATACTCGACAGTCTGGAACCAAACTATAGACTTATGGAGGATTTTAATGTTCGAACATAATGGTTCTATCACTGGTGCCACTCCTTTAGTGACTAAACTCGAATCTTTTGAGTTTTATTTATATATTTTCTTACTAGAAGTAAGAAATAATTGATACATAAGTATTGATGTCTAATTTATTCCATAAGAAAGTATCTGAAATATAGCTCCCGTCTGTGTCTATTTAAAATATTGTTAACATGGCATTCGACGGAATAATTGTTTAAAAAATAAGCTCTCATGCATTTTGTATTGGCAGACAGCTTTACGGATATTGAGGAGGTTTTTTAGGATATGTGTCATTTGGCAGACATCACCTTACGTTGAGGAATATTTTGGGGAGCATGCTCAATATGTTAGTACTTTGGTGTTTTGCACTTTATCTAGAATCCTCTATTATCATTATAAATGTATCGATGCATGTGATAAGATATATAAGATAACAAAGAAAAGAAATAAAAACTCCTCTCCTCTGTGTCGTTCTTCTCTCACCAAAACTATTTCGTTCTCCTTTCGAAACCAAACCAGTAATATAATTTAACAAGTGGTATCAGAGCTCCATGGCAAATACTAATACCAACGCTGTCGCTATCAACTACATGATGTGTCCGCGTCTATCAAAGACGAACTACGACAAATGGTCCATACACATGAAAGCGTTGCTTGGATCACAAGATGCTTGGGAAGTCGTCGAGTCCAGGTATACAGAACATGAAACACTGGCAGGCTTATCTGGGAACCAAGTAAAAGAGCTGAAAGAGTCACGCAAGAAAGACAAGATTGCGCTCTACCTGATCTACCAAGCCGTAGACGAATCGGGTTTCGAAAAAATTGCCTGCGCAAAGAGTTCCAATGAAGCATGGGAGATTCTTGAAAAGGCGTATCAAGGAGCGGATCGAGTGAAGCAGGTTTGCCTACAAACTCTTAGACGGGAGTTTGAGATGCTGGGGATGAAGGAAGGAGATAACGTATCCGATCTCATTATGAAGGTCGAAGCCATAGCCAATCAACTCAAGAGGAATGGTGAAGAGGTACCGGAGAACAGAATAGTCGAAAAAATTCTGCGGTCCTTAACAACTGATTTTGACAGCATCGTATGTGCCATTGAGGAATCGAAAGATCTCTCTGAAATGACTGTAAGTGAGTTGACAAGCTCTCTAGAGGCTCATGAACAGAGGAGGGCATCTAGAAAACGTGAAACGACGGAAGAAGCGTTGCAGGCGAAGTTGAAAATAAAAGACGACAATCCCGACAAAGATAGCGACAGAACCCGACAACGAGAAAACTATCGAGGTCGAGCAACATACAAAGGACGTGGAAGATCAGGAGGAAGAGGAAGAGGTTCATCAAATGAAGGCAACAGAGAAAATAAAAATTGCTCGTGGAACACATATCGAGGCGGACGAGGTCGAGGTAGACACAATAAGAGGAATGTTCAATGTTACACGTGCAAGAAGTACGGTCATATTGCCGCCGAATGCTACTTCAACGAACAAAGCAGCGGAACGAAAGAGCATAAGAAAGCTGAGGAAGAGATCCTGCTGATGGCGAGCGAGGAGGACAACTCACATAAAAGTCAAGAATGGTACCTCGACACAGGGGCGAGAAACCATATGAGTGGCAATCGAGATATGTTCGTGGAGATACAAGAAACGAAGGGAGGTCAAGTAACCTTCGGTGATGCATCCAGGGTTAAAGTCGAAGGTCATGGAAGAGTGAAGATTCGGTGCAAGAATGGTCATCACAAATACATATCTAACGTCTACTACGTGCCAGAAATGAGAAACAACATACTCAGCATTGGGCAATTAATTGAACGAGGCTTCACGGTAATCATGAAGAATAACATGATGGAAATCAGAGACAACGACAAGCAACTTGTGGCACGGGTGAGTATGACCGAAAATCGCATGTTTAAATTAAAGATCGAACATGTGCAGGAGAAATGTCTAAAGGTGACCGAAGATAGTGAAGTAAAGCTTTGGCATCAACGGTTCGGCCACCTAAATTTTAACAGCGTGAGGGATCTAGCAAACAAGACAATTGTAAACGGCATGCCATATTTAGGGACGACGGATGGCATGTGCGAAAGCTGCATCATTGGAAAGAATGCAAGAAATCCTTTCCCGAAGGAAACAACATTTCGAGCCAAAAGAGTCTTGGAGCTAGTTCACACTGACATATGTGGACCAATTACTCCGGAGTCGTTTAGTAAGCATCGCTATTTCCTCACATTTATTGACGATTATTCGAGGAAGACTTGGATATATTTCTTACGAGAAAAATCAGAAACTTTTGTGATGTTTAAGAAATTTAAAGTCCTAGCTGAGAACGCAAGCGGGGAGCGGATAAAAGCTATCAGATCCGACAGAGGTGGCGAATACACGTCGAAAGAGTTTCTTGCATTTTGTGAAGAAAACGGGATTCGAAGGTATCTCACGGCTCCGTACTCTCCTCATCAAAACGGCGTAGCGGAGCAGAAAAATAGGACGCTTCTCAATATGGTCCTGTGTATGCTAAAAAGTAAAGAAATGCCGAAGAAGTTTTGGGCAGAAGCAACTCGATGTGCTGTATACTTGCGGAACCGTTGCGCATCAGCGAGCTTGAAGGAAAATATCACACCTCAGGAAGCTTGGTGCGGCACAAAACCTTCAGTCGGGCATCTACGAACCTTTGGTTGTATAGCATACGCTTACGTTCCAAATAGTCAGAGAACGAAGCTAGATGATCGGAGTATTAAGCTCGTCTTTATCGGATACGATGAAAGGTCAAAGGCTTATAATCTCTTTAATCCTAATACTAACAAACTTATTGTAAGTCGTGACGTACAGTTTGACGAGAATAGCTGCTGGAACTAGAAAACGGGACTACACACATCGAGTCAGATGTTGGAAGGATACCACCTCTAGTGACCAATCCATCTAACGAAGAGGAGACGACAACTGTGATCAACCAACCGGAAGATTCAGAAGAAGACGATGAGCCCCTACAAGGAAGAACGAGGACCATAACAGATCTTTACCAAACATCGAATAATATGAACCTCATATGCCTCTGATGCAGAAAATATTACATTCGAGGAAGCTACGAAGGATGAAAGGTGGAAAAAAGCGATGAAGGAAGAAATGGAGGCCATCACGAAGAACAAAACCTGGGAGCTCGCAAACTTACCAAACGGACAAAAGGCGATAGGCGTAAAGTGGATATACAAGAAGAAGCTAAACGCGAAAGGAGAAGTGGAACGATATAAAGCAAGGCTCGTAGCAAAAGGATACAAACAAAAGGTTGGAATCGACTACGAAGAAGTGTTTGCGCCAGTTGCAAGGATGGAAACAATCCGGCTGCTAATGTCGATTGTCGCTTATCGAAAGTGGGTCATATATCAAATGGACGTTAAATCGGCGTTCTTGAACGGAACAATAGAAGAAGAAGTTTACGTCGAGCAACCTCCCGGCTACAAGCAGATCGGACAAGAGGAGAAGGTGCTGAAGTTGAAGAAAGCCCTTTACGGTTTAAAGCAGGCTCCAAGAGCTTGGAACACGAGAATTGATACATATCTCAAGAACCGAGGATTTCAGCAATGCCCCTACGAACACTCTTTGTACGTGAAGGTGCGACAGACAGATATCTTATATGTTGTTTTATATGTGGACGATCTAATATTTACAGGCAATAACGAAAAGATGATCGCCGAGTTCAAGTCCGAGATGAAGACCGAGTTTGAAATGAGTGACCTACGAAAAATGTCATACTTCTTGGGCCTCGAGGTGAAACAGGAGAAGACCGGAATTTTTGTGTCACAAGAACGATACACGCTTGGGATCTTGGATAGATTTGGAACGAACGACTGCAATCCAACAAGCACACCCGTCGAGTGCGGGACAAAACTGTCCAAGTTCGAAAAAGCCGAAAAGGTAGATGGAACCATGTATCGAAGCGCTGTTGGATGCCGTATTTGACGAGTACAAGGCCGGATATCTCTTACGGAGTTGGTCTCGTAAGCCGCAACATGGAAGACCCAAGCGCTACTCATTGGAAAGCCGTGAAAAGAATATTTCGATATTTAAAGAAGACGGCGTCTCATGGGTTGTTCTATCCTTGGACAGACGATTTTGTAATCACAGGATATTCAATTGGAGTGGAGATACCGACGACCGCAAAAGCACGACTGGATATGCGTTCTTTGCCGACAACACAGTTTTCGGTTGGGCCTCAAAGAAACAGTCGATAGTAACTTTATCGACATGCGAAGCCGAATACGTGGCGGCGTCTTCATGTGTGAGTCATGCAATATGGCTACGTAGACTACTAAAAGAGGTTGGAGTGGAACAGCGAAAAGCTACCAAGATCTACGTCGACAATAAATCAGCAATCGAATTAACGAAGAATCCGGTTCACCATGAACGGAGCAAACACATTGATGTCAGATTTCATTCGATAAGGGAGCACGTGAAAAATGATGAAGTAGAGGTTGAATACGTTGCAAGCCGAGAACAAGTTGCTGATATATTAACCAAGGCGCTACCGTTAGAATCATTTGAGAAACTGAAGAACAAACTTGGAGTACGAGGAAAGGACGATCGAGCTTAGGTGGGGATGTTAGAAAAATAAGCTCTCATGCATTTTGTATTGGCAGACAGCTTTACGGATATTGAGGAGGTTTTTTAGGATATGTGTCATTTGGCATACATCACCTTACGTTGAGGAATATTTTGGGGAGCATGCTCAATATGTTAGTACTTTGGTGTTTTGCACTTTATCTAGAATCCTCTATTATCATTATAAATGTATCGATGCATGTGATAAGATATATAAGATAACAAAGAAAAGAAATAAAAACTCCTCTCCTCTGTGTCGTTCTTCTCTCACCAAAACTATTTCGTTCTCCTTCCAAAACCAAACCAGTAATATAATTTAACAATAATCGTAACAAATGCATGCATTTACATTTCCTAGTAGTTAAAGGTATTAATCATGTGTAACATACTATCACCTGTATCATCCGTAAGATGTTGTCTTGTTGTAATTCATGCAGAGAGTGACGAAAAAACAGTGAAGATAACGAAATAAAGTTCTTTTTCCGTCCATTTCCGAATTTCCGACAATAAGAACAAAAAAAAAGTGAATAGGTTTTTTATTATATCTCAAGTATTCTTGAAACAAATATAGAACGAACGAATCAAATACAAAACAAATTCAAAGCGATGAAGATTTTAAGCTTGGAATATCCGGTGCGTACTAAATATGAACGGAAAGGAACGACCGTAAGGAGTCTTCGTTCAAATATTGGTGACAGTTCATCGTTGCAAAATCCACATGTTTTAAATATAAGCCACCAGCACACGAGGGAGAGTATATAAGTAAATTTATATATTGATATAAAATGTTCCTTGGCTTTATTGCGCGTGATTCCATTACGGCTAATGAGGGTATGATTAGACGATTCTTCCATTGTAATATGAGAATATTCGTATCAGATTTATATGCTTTTAAGGAGGGAGTTCTCTGCTAAACAATTTTGTTGTTTGGATTGTAAAGTTAAGTTCATTTTGTGCGCGGTCGTGTAGCATATTCTTACTCTACACAAGACGGACGTGTCATTTGAGCAAAATATTTTATTTTTGTCAACTAAATTCATTGATAAATAATCACCCGCCGAACGAATAACGAAAGAATAACTTTTGAAACGAAGGTTTTATGTCCTATAAGTACGCATCACAAAATACATCGAAGCAAACTAGATCACCAAAGCAACAAAATATTCAACAAACACACAGAGAGAGATGGCCCGAATCACTAGCATCAATTCTCCCATAGTAAACTTAATAGTGGCAATTCTATTGTTAGCTAATATTATCTGCCTTGGAAGAGGTCAAAACACAACAGTTGTGGATTATGCATGCAACGAAAATACATGGGGAGACGATGACCACTTTGAAGAAATTGTTTCCGATGTTCTAGACGAGGTGGTTTTTGGGGTCCCTGCTGACCCGAGCTACGCAGATTACTCGACGGTGTCTTACGGTGACGATGTTGTTTATGGATTCGGAGCTTGCAGTGATGCAATCTTAATGTACGAGTGCTACGATTGCATGACAGCGTGCCAGGCTCAGTTGTATGCTTCATGTCCTCAAGCCAAGGGTGGAGAGGTTGAAATGGCGGACTGTAAAATCAGATATGAGGACTACGATTTCTACCCAAACTAATAACTTTGTTATCGTAAGTGCTTCTTACGTACTCGTCGCTTGGTAATAATATCATAATCTCCGTCGTCTCCCTTGTGTTTAAGAAAAATAAAACGCTACGCCGAAGACAAGTTTTTCTGTTTCTTTTTTCAAGACACTATCCGTGTCAACTTCATGGGAATAATTTGTTTTATGTTATTTGCGTTTCAACGTAAACACATTATTATTTTTATTTTTTTTGCACAAACTGGTTGATAATAATGGCGGTTCAGGCGCTTACATATTGCCTCATTGGTCCATTCACAATTTGTCGCCATAAAATAGAGAAGTCATATCGAATTTCTATTTAAAGACAACCAACCTCGATCTCTTATGGAAATAATTTTTTCTTTTTTTTTTGTGGTATTGCACTTTTCATCCTAGTCTGAAGATAGTTAACATAAATCTGAAATGGTTAGCATAACAATGATTAATTAGAGCGAAAAGTATATATATTCTAGATTAAATGTGATATGCGAACAGATTACCTGAGCAACATGCTTCTCAAGCATTAACCTTCATAATCATTCATGTAATAAGAATTATTAATTTATATTTCATATTGTTCAAATATAAATTCAAATTTATTATCTTATAATTTTAGCAAATAGTTAATTTACGACGTTATCCCCGAGTTGTGATCCATAAAAAAATAATATTAAATAATCGAGTTTTTAACTTATTAAAGTACTATCGTACCTATTCCCCGACTGCTAGTATAATTCTATATTCCCAAAACCCCCGCGAACGATGCAACGATTTTATGTAGCATGCAGCTCATTCAACGGAAAATACAGAAGCATACGAGGGGTCGCACACAAGCACAACATAATATTATCAATAAGATGCACATAAGACGGTAGCTATAAAATAGAAAATACATATATCTTAGAAAATAAATAAGCCCTTTACTTAGAGAGGAAGGGTTTTCTAGCTGCCACATGGACTCGGAGCCTCCTTCCCGGATAGATAGGATGCCAACACATTCATCACGGCGCGAAATGCATCTCTGCGAAGAATGCCATCGTCCTCGAACTTCGCCATAACGTCCCTTACGTCTTCCAAATCCATTCACCCGACCAACACGAGCTTCCCAACAATCAAACCAAAACTAAACGAAGCTCTCGGCACTTGATCGATCGCAAGACCTTCTTCAAGCAACGAAGCATACTTTGCGCACCCACTTCTTACATCATAGACCTTATTCGTAAGCAGATACTCCAAGAGCTTGACAATGGGCTCCACCATCTTCGGTAGGTAATTCTTCTCCTTCTCCAAACCGAGCAATAAGGTTACTTTGACTATCTCAGATTGATAGCTCGGCGACTGATCTCTTCGATAATGCATTGCAAAGCTCCGCCTAAGAGCCTCATACCGAAGTATTCCTCAAGAATAGACCTCGTCTTCTTTTTGAGATTTTCTTGGTTGTTCTGTCTCACCCAACCGTTACTACGCAGACTGAGGACATCACTGACCATTGACCTTATTCGTTCGGACAGAAGAGGGTTTTTAGACAGCTAGTCTAAGCTGTGGAAGTATAATCCGACGACGTGCTTAGATTTGAAGTTTTCGTCAATATGCTTATTACCTATGGAGTTCAGAAGCTGACATACGGCTTCTATGTCGTCCTCCTCAGGAATTGCCATGTCATCCATGTATCCCTATAGCTCCTGGGCAATGTGGTGGACGATCTTCTCAGGAACAATTTTCTGCTTGAAAAGTTCTGCAATCATACGAATACTGTTGAGTCTCACAATAATTATCAAACAGAGGAGAGCCTACAAGATCTTTGCCAAAGATACCTCACTCTTCTCGTCGAGATGAGAAAGATAGAAATAAACAAGACGAATATGGAGACTAACATCCGATTTCTATCTTGCCCTATGAATGGAAGAAATCCACCCAAATTCGACAGAACAAGGACCTGGAGGAGATGGATATTCACGCCATTTTTTATAATCTCGCACAACACGAAGATGTCAGCGAGAATCAGAAAGAGCACAATGGCAAACTAATCGAAGACTCGGTTGCCCTCGTCTCAGAGAAGCGGAGCACCAGATCTCGTAAAGAAAAGACCAAGCCTCACACCTCTTCAGAGTCAGAGGAAGAGTCAGACTCCGACGTCGAGCCAAACATGAAAGCGCAGGGAAAGCAATTGGATTTAATTGCAAAGATGATGAGCAAGCAATCAAAAGAAAGTCATCATCATCAGCAAACAGACTTCGGACCTCTAGCTCTAACAATAAGGAACGAGCATCCGAAACCTCCAAGGTCAAAAACGGAAATGAGCCTCAATGGTGTTTTAACTGCGGCAAAACTAGTCACTTCGCCAAGGAATGCACTCTCCCTAAGAAGAGAGATGCTAACTACTACTCCAAGAAACTTCAGCTCACTAACGACCAACGGTGCGAGCCAGGATAGTTACGGTTATTACATGACTATGAAAATGATTATTATTATGTGAGATCGTTGCTTATGGATTCTCGGCCTCGAACGGCCCATAGCACTCTAAAAGCCTGGCGAAATGATCAAAAGATCTTTGAGCGAGAAACGAGGCATAGCAAGCACTCTAAAAGCCTGGCGACGGGCTCAACCCGTGGGCTCATCTCCAAACCGATCTATCTGAACTCTGACTATCTTAGCTTAGTAGATCGAACTCACTGCAACTGGATGTGTTTATTGGGTTACGGTTACGGTTACAGTACAGTTCACGGTTATAAACCGCCAGTTTGCGGTTAGTAAAAACCTCTAACTGTAAATGAATGTGGTCAGCACGGCTACTGTTACGGTTTGATACCGCCGATTTATGGTTCAAAAGCTTTTTTGTTTTTTTAAAACAAAATTCTATTGTAATACTTAAATAATTTAAGTACGTTGATTTTTTTATATAAATAAAAAAAAAAAACATTCGATTAACACTTATTCGTTTGGAAATCATCGACGGACATCGTCGTATGTATCTCTTTCTTAAGATCACATTTATCACTCAATATTGCCTAAGTCTTTTAATGTTAATTTTATGATCATTGAAAAAACAAAAAACTTATGAATGAATTGCGGTTATGAACTGCCGGTTGGTTATGGATAGGAAAATGAATAACCATAATAGAACCTTTATATGTAATGGTTCGATTACGGTACCATTGACAGCGGTTAACCGTACCGTCGACATTTCGGTTACGATTTTTCAAAGCTTATGAACACCTCTTAACTGCATCGCTTCTGATATGAGTTTCTCACCAAATTACTCCTCAGAAGAGGCACTAGTTTGGCGTCTTCCCACGAGCATTAGAGGCATCATACCGCCAAACCAATCTCAGGTGAACTGCTAATTGCCAAATAAGCACAGTACAAGTCTTATAAATAACTCATCGGACAGTCGCCATTGATACAACAAAGCGCATATGTTAAGAGTCTTAATTAATGATTATTATTATATTAAGTTTTATTTATTAGTATTTTCATTTTGAATTTTAATTAGGTTTGATTTAGATTTAGTAGTTGAGATTTATTAGAAGTCTAAATATTTGTTTTAATCCTTATATATAGGCTCAGTCTCGTAGGAAGGGGGGTTTTGGAGGAAAAGGTTAGGGGGCCGGAGTTTATTTCTTGGTTTGGCTATTAGGAAAACTAATAGGAAAGCGTCTTTATCATTTGTTTTCTTCGTTCGAGATTAATAAAATTATATTTAGTGATATTCTCGTGTCTATCATCGTCTTAACTCTGACAGCATACATGCGACACATTCAAACAAGTCATACCGAACCAAATGCGACATACAATGTCACACATACTATGATCGATAAGATGCACATAAGACGGTGGCTATAAAACATAAAATACTCATCTCTTGAAATAGGCCCTACATTTTGAGTAAGGGTTTTGTGGCTGCTAGATGAATTTGGAGCCTCTTTCTCGGACATATATGATCCCAAGACGTCCATAACGGCGCGAAACACATCTTTGCGAATACGATCGTCTTCGAATTTCGCCACAACGTCCCTCGCGTCTTTGAAATCCAATCCTCCGACCAACACGAGCTTCCCAATAATCAAACCAAATTTAAACGAAGCTCTCGGCACATCGATTGCAAGTCCTCCGAGCAACGACGCAAAGCGAGTGCACGCCATTCTTACATCATTCGAACCTAAGAGCTGCTTGGTCAGCAGATACTCCAAGAGATTGACAATGGGATCGACTATCGGTGGGTTCTTCTCCAAACCGAGCACTATGGATTCTTTGACTATCTCGGAATGATAGCTCGGTGACTGCAGCTCCTCGATGCACTGCGAAGCTTTACCTAAGAGGCTCACGCTGAAGTATTCCTCAAGAAGAGACCTCGTCTTCTTCCTGAGATTTTCTTGGTTCACTCTTACCCAACCGTTTCTACGCAGGTCGAGGACATCACTGACCATTGACCTCAGTCGTTGAGGCAGAAGTGGGTTTCTAGAAAGCTTGTCCAATTTGTTAAAGTACAATCCGACGATTTTCTTAGATCTGAAGTTTTCGTCAAGATGCTGACCTACGGAGTTTAAAAGCTGACATAAGGCTTCTATGTCCTCCTCCTAAGGAGATTTCATGCCGCCCTCCTCATATCCTAATAGTTCCTGGGCAATGTGGTGGACGATCTTCTCAGGAACCATTTTCTGCTTGAAAAGTTCTGCAATCATACGAATACTGCCAAGTCTGCGGAGGAGCCTCTGATCTTCATCTCTCTGCTCAGGAGAGGTTTCACTTACTCTTTCGTAACCTTCAAAAGCCATTTGCAATGTGTTAAGGAGAACTCTCTTGACAGTAATTGGTCTAAGGTCAAGTTCGTCATGTGCGAACGGGGGAAACTCATTGTGTAGATCGGTACAGAGGACTGCGCACGTCGAACAAAATGAAGGCTCCAACAATGCCTTGTCAACTATCAAGAAAACAACTACCTGAGAAGCAAAGAAAAACGACGCTCTTTTAGTTGTTTCGTGATGCATTAAAAGACAACCTTCATTAAGAATTGAAGAGGCATCACCGACAAACAAACACCTGCAAAATAGCTGCTGTTGTTATGCCAGAGTGATAAATGAGTTTATTCTTGAGCCAAAAATAGTTTTCTGGGGTCAGCATGTTCAATAAGCTGCACGAAGCAAAATCATGTCGTCACTTACTGTTCTTCTTGTTGATGCTTTTAGTTAGTTAGATAGTATGTATGTATGGAAATTGGAAAGCAATAAGATAGCAGGAACTCGCCGTGTAACGTCTTTGAGAATACGATCCTTTTCCACAGAGGTTACCCTAATTTGAGAATCCTGTTTATGACAAAAGAATGATGGTGATCAGTACGACAATAGGCGGATCGGATCCAAGAACAAAAAACTCGAAAAAACTTATATCTAAAAAAACGGTATTATCCCCAACGAGGGGTTTTGTTTTTCCCAAAAATTTCATATCCAAATTAAAACAGCTTTGTACTGCAGAATTATCAAACCATTGCACTTGAGAATTACCATTGGCGAGGCCTTTGAGTTCTGCAAAAGCTTGCTTTAGACTTCGCGTCGGAACTTAATTTAAGACGCTTGCTTTGTTCTAAAGCTTCACTTCATAAAAGCATCCGGAAATTTCCTACTTTTCTCAACACAACTCTATTTGTACTATACGTGGTTAGTGGTGGGTGGAATTGAGAGAATAGCAAAAATAGTCACCTTTTTTAAATACAAAGTACAAATCTAGTTAACTTTTTAACAAAGGTGCAAAACTAGACATTAACTTTTAATTATAATCCTTTTTACTTTGACCACAAAACTATTTCAAATTACAATTTCTACTTTCTCGTTACTACAAATAAGTAATGTTTTATTGATAATTATATATTTAACCCTAACTAAATTTAATTATTTTCAATTAAAACATTTTAATTAGAAAGGCCTTCCAACTATAGGTTTTGTATGTGGCATGTTATGTCAAATTTTATGGAGAAATACAAAAGTTCTCACTTGAAGAGCATGGCGTGGTCAGCTGCATATGCATAAGATGTTGGCAAGTTTGACAGCATCATGGAGAACATTCAGAAAATAAATGAAGGGGCATATCAATGGTTAAAAAAGATAAATCCAGATCGATGGATTTTGCTCATGATGGTGGTGCTAGGTATGATTTCTTTATTTTTCATCACGTTGATATATATTTACTAACATCAATATTATAGGCATGGGTCAGCTACATCAAATTGGTCCGAAATCATGAATACTGTACTAAGGGGCGCTCGTCGGCTACCTCCCACGGCTATTGCACAAGCTACTTTTTTGCGTTGTCTAGACTACTTCCAAGAACATCGAAGGGAGATAGATCGCTTGAAACAAGAACGACATTTATGGCCTGAAAAAGTTCATCTCCAATATAGTCGTTGGGATAGGAAAGCTACAAAACATACAGTTCGGCCCTACAACACAGTTACCAGGAGAGCAACTGTTATTACTCCAGGAAAACCAGGCCGTCGCCCTCAAGTTAATCATGTAAATCTCAAAGATCGTTCTTGTACGTGTGGCAAGTGGATGGTTTACAAAATTCCATGCTCACATGCAATGCAGGTATGTGATGAAATCATATTGTTGTTATTATTATTATTATTATTATTATTATTATTATTGTTATTACAAAGTGGTTGTTTGAATATTTTATGAAAGTCCATATTTTTTAACGCAGTTGCTTTCTATAAGTTTTTTTGCCTGTCTTTCTATATTCAAAGGAACGTTTGAATAGATTTTCTTATTCTTCTTTTCTTCTTTATATTTTTTTAATTATAATAAAATAATGTTAATAAAAAGATTTATTCTATGTAATGCAAAGATTCTAGACGTTGCTTGCTTGATACGTCTGCAAAAGGCCTAGCCTAGGAAAGTTGGTTTTAATTAAAATGTTTAATTGAAAATAATTAAATTTAGTTATGGTTAACATATAATTATCAATAAAATACTGCTTATTTGTAGTAATGAGAAAGTAGAAATTGTAATTTGAAATAGTTTTGTGGTCAAAGTAGAAAGGATAATAATTAAAAGTTAATAAGTTATCTAGTTTTGCACCTTTGTTAGAAAGTTAACTAGATTTGCCCTTGTATTTAAAAAAGGTGACTATTTTTGCCATTCTCTCGGGTGGAATTTGACAGACTTTTCTCACTTTACATTACAGTACAGAGCATCGGAGATTGATCTTTTCCTTTTTCTTTTTTTAATATTTTAAGAAAAAAAAGATATTTTTACTAGTATATAAAAGCTCAGGTTGGATACAAACCGTTCAAATCCAAATTGATTTGGTGTGTAAAGTTTCTCATTAATAAAATAATATTAATATAAATTAAACTCAACACCTACTAGGCACTACCTACTAATTAAACGTACATATAAAAAAACTACCACTACCACATGTAATCTAATTACTATTTTTAGTTTATTACTATTTTTACCTAATTAGTATTATACCTTTATTTTATAATTTATATAGATACATAATTAAATTTAAATCATAATTTATAATACAAATTTTAAATTAAAATATTATATAGGTATATATTATCGCACATGCATCGAATGCGCAAAGATACTAGTATTATTAGTTGATGATTGATGCTAGCTTGAAACGATATCCACGGACCTTTCCCATAATAGCTAGAGCCGTCAATCGTGCAGCTGCAATTTTTAGGCGCGGGCTTTGGCGGGGCGGGGCGATTTTTTAGGCCCAACTTATGTAATTATTTATATGTATTATATGAAAAATAAATATTAAATTAATTAGATAATTACCAAGTAACCAAGATCATAAAAATAAAATACAACTATAGAAAAGAGCAAATGACCAATTAAACCAAACCAAGCAGATAAGAGGATAATTTTACACAATAAAATTTCCAAAAGATTAATTCAATCGCCAAGCGCGGATAAACTAGATCAATCTTTATTAAATTTTTTCGCCTTGAGAACAGGGCTGTGTTGAAGAGTCTTAATTAATGATCATTATTAAATTAAGTTTTATTTATTAGTAGTTTCAATTTGAATTTTAATTAAATTTGATTTAGATTTAGTAGTTGACATTTATTAGGAGTCTAAATATTTGTTTTGGAGGAAAAGCTTGGGGACCGGAATTTATATCTCGGTTTGGCTTTTAGGAAAGCTATTAGGAAAGCGTCTTTGTCCTTCGTTTTCTTCGTTCGAGATTAATAAAATTATATATAGTGATATTCTCGTGTCTATCATCATCTTAACTCTTACAGCCTACATGCGACACATTCAAACATGTCACACTGAACCAAATGCCACTTACAATGTCACATAATATGATCGATAAGATGCACATAAGACGGTGCCTATAAAACATAAAATACTCATCTCTTGAAATAAGCCCTACATTTGCTCAAAGAACTTAGTGCAATACGTAAGTCAATAAATAACTGCACGTAGCCCTTGGAGAATTAAGTGTAATTGATATTTGTATGATTGCTCCACAGATTGGTTTGACCTCTTGGTTTTTGCCTTTTATAGCTTCTTCTATATAAGGTAAGTAAGTGATCGTTAGTGGGTTAGTCTTTAACAATTTTGCTTCCGTAGAGAGAGAATATATTTTTTTTGAAATTTGTATCCAACACAAGCCTCAACATTCATTAGTCCAAAAGCTTCGGGAAAACCCCGCTCATGCTTGATATATTCCTCTTGTGGAAATACGAGAAATATGTTTTCGTTAACAAATGTATATGTTATCAAATAATCCAAATTGAGAAGCCGCATTTCTGTTGTTATCAAGTAGTATGAAAATGATATTCTTAATTATTCCCATTGTTTTCTTGGGCAGCCGGTAGCGGTATAAATTCATTGTACACGTTCGCTCAACAAAGCGATGGAGATAAATTAGCATCGGAGCAAACAATGTAGACGTAAAACGTTGTTAGAATATGATAATCCATTCAAGTATCTCTATATATATTTATATATATACATAAAAGCCCATGCATAAATAAACCTTATCCATAGCTCTCAATTCTAACTAATTAGAATTGTTTTCGGTAAACAAAGAGAGTGAAAATGAGCGTAGCTTATCTGATCTCGATCGCCGCCGTTGTTCTACTGATGTTAGTATTTAACTTTGGTTTGTCCGTAAAAGGTGATCCAGACATGTCCGTCAGAGATCTCGAGTGCAATGAAGATACATGGCCGCCAAACCACCCATATGGAACACTCGTCAACGACGTGTTTGTCGAACTAACGACCTACGGTGCGAGCCAGGAGAATTACATTTACTACATCGACTATGAAAATGATTATTATTATAATGTGGAGATCTTTGCTTACGGATTCTCGGCCTGCAACACAAGGCTAAATCCACGAGAATGTGCGACCTGCCTGGCCGGTGCGAGAGCCTCTCTCTCAACCAAGTGCGCGTTTGCTATCGGTGCCTACATTAAGATGGCGGACTGTGTAATGAGATACGAAAATTACCCTTTTTATGGTTAATTTATTACACGTACGGTTGATTGGGCGTAAGCGCCGAATTGATCAAGATTTGTTGCGCCACTTCTTTTTATTCTTTCCGCACCGCGAATAAAGATTCTTGCACTGAGGAATTACTTATGTTGAAGATAATTTGGACTTTCTATGCGTTGAGAGGAATTAACATTGAACAAACGAGTAGACGTTGTATCAGCTTTGTCCTCCAAAATCTATATCATTATATAACAATAGGAAGATTAATGGATGATGGGTGGTGTTTTCCCATTACAACCATCGCCCATATTTGAGATGAATTACGGAGAAGGATTCTGTGAAACAACCTTTTTGTACTTGCCCGCCGTCAAATTCTCAACCTTAGCAACTGCATACACAATCCGTTCCCGTCAATCCATTCCTTTGATCATTTGCTATGTGATGATTGTCGGCCCTTCTGTGGTTCGAGCATTTTTTTTTTCATGCCTTAATAAGGTTGATTTTCTTGCTTTCTGAACCTGACGCAAGATTGGAGTACATTTTCTTTAGCGAAAATGCTAGAGCAAACATATATATCCAGATTTTCATATTTTTTCGAAATAATAGTTGAATATCAAAAAACATACATAGCTAGATGGCGGACAAGGTCCCATAAATACAACTGACCATCCAGTAGGACCGAGATCTCTATCCAGAGAGTATCAAACCAGAACTATAATGAAATAAACCCGAAAGAAAACAAGTTTCACTAGTAGAAAATGATAAATAGGCCACGCACTATGGGTGGCGGTTCTGAAAAATCGTCGTCTGTTAGACGCGGTGGCACTATGGTAATTGTTTTTGAGTTTCAGTGCTCTTGGGCGACGGTTTCTTAACACAAACCGTCGCCTATGATGTTAACACTATTTGGGCGACGGTTTGTTACGAAAAACCCGTCGCTCAACTAATTTATTTTTTTACAAATTATATTTTTTTAATATGGGCGACGGTTTCTTGGCGAAACAGAAACCCGTGCCCAATATTTTATTTTTATGAAAATATTATACTTTTACTTTGGGCGACGGTTGGCCTATGATTATTATTTAAAAAAAAATAATTTATTTGTTATGGGCGACGGTTACGGGAATTTTTTTTAACAACTGTCGCCCATAATGTTTTAAAAACCCATCTTCTTCCTCATTTTAACAATCGACAGACGAAAACAAAGAAAAGCAACCGCACGGCTTTGGCGATTTTCCGGCGATCTATTAGGTTTTTGCGTGTGATTAATAGCAGTTTGAATCTATATTCTGAAGTTTTTCGCATGATTAGTTGTTCGAAATTTCGTTTGAGTTCATAATTTGAAACCGAATGCTATTTCACAGTGATTTAGGCCTTTCTATGTGAATATCTGGGTTAATGTATGTGATATAAGTCAATTTTCGTGTTTTCGCACTATCTATTAGTAAAGTTTTTTGGTAATCTGTGTTAAGAATGTCTGAAAGTTCGATTTTTGGCTATCTGGGTTTTTAAATGTTCAACGCAGTCGAAGAACTTTCTCTTTCGCAAACAGTTTCCATTGAAATCCTATTTGATTGAGATATTGTTTGCATCGAAAAAGATTTTCGATCGCTAATTTGTGTTAGTCTTAAATTCGATGACTTTGACCGGAAAACTTAATCTCGAAAACGTTAATTCTAAATAAGATTTTATGTGAGCGAAAATTGATATTCTCAATGCAAAATTTCTCGAGTGTAGACTTACCATCAAAATTCAATTTTCGATTTTATTTTATTCGATCGTAAAAATTGGCGGCGATAAAATAAATTTTTTGATGCTGACTTTCTCGATTGTAAAAACTCGCGGCAAAGAGTTTGAAATTTTTCAGACTATTTTGTTCGATCGAAAATTTTCTCGGCGATTAACTTAGGTTTCTCGTTGACAATTTATTCGATCGACAAACTTCGCAACGAAAATCTATTGAGAATCGAAGCTCGAAAATTCACAGAACGAAAATTTTATTCCTCGCGAAAATCGTTCGTAAATTTTCACGGAAAATACTTTCTCAATCGCAAAAAATTAAACGACTACAGTGCTAAACATATCTTTCCATACTTAGTAAAATTTTCTAAGTCATTCCATATCTGGACTTGTAGTGGGGAATCTGATGGAATTTCCTCAACGGTTGGTGTGGGATCTGCAGCACTCGTTGGTGAATCCTAGGTTGGAGTAGCTGGTTCATTTGAAGAACTTGGTATATCGACAGTCTGTTGGGGTACGTCCGTCGTAGATGTAGACGGGGCCACTGCTTGGCCATGATTGAGACGAAACAGGCATTTGAGAATTCTCATAACTTCTTCTGATGATGAGTCTTGTGTTGTCATCCTCTGTTGGTTTTGTGCCAACACCCTAGTAAGCACGTGTTCTGAACTGTCATATTCAGAAGCAATATCCGTCACTTCATGGAAGGTGACGTTGTAGCTTTCAGTAATTGTTCGTGAGGACTTGATGTAGACTCGATATGCTTTGGAATTAGCCGAATATCCAACAATGACTGCTTCGAACGCTTTAGGGTCGAACTTGCCTCGATTCTCACGATCGTTCGCCACAAAGCACTTGCATCCGAAGACTTTGAAGAAGGAAATGGTTGGAATCCGCTTGTTGATTATTTCATAAGGAGTCTTCTCGAAAAGCTTGTGAAGAACAGGCCGAATTTGCGTGAAACACGTTGTACTCACTGCTTCAGCCCAGAGAAAGTGAGGGAGGTTGGAGTGTTTGAGCATTGTCCTAACAGCTTAGTAGGGTTCGATTCTTTCTCTCGATGACCCCGTTCTGTTGAGGTGTCTTTGCGGCTGAGAACTGCTGACTGATTCCAAGCGTCTGATAGAAATCCCGAGTTTTCTTGTTTTTGAATTCGGTTCCATTGTCTGTACTAGTTACTCGAATAGTCAGCTGTAGGAGATTCTGAGTAGTATTCACGAAGTTGATTATCAAGTCCCCTGTCTCGTCTTTTGTTCGGAGGAACTTCGTCCACTTGTAGCGAGAGTAATCGTCCACTATTACCAACACGTACTTACGTACGTTGATACTCTGAGTCCGCATCGGTCCACAGAGTTCCATGTGCAGTAATTCCAAGGGATGAGACGTGGAGGCAACTGGTTTGACGTGATGAGATGCTCGCTTCATTTTTCCAAGCTGACACGCCGAACATTGATGCTCTTTCCGTATTGTTATGGTTGGTACACCGTGGACCAACGTCTTCGTTGACAGCCGTTGAAGAGCTTTGATGTTCAGATGAGACATTCGTTGATGTCATAGGCTATTCCTCTGAATTACAATCTGGGAAATGGGGCATATAGCAGTTGAAGGCCGCACAGACGTCAGGTTGATCGTGTAAAGATTAGATTTCCTAGAACCTTGAAGACGTTCTTGATCCTGACGGTCCAAAATTCGGCACCAGTCAGCTAGAAAGACCACCTGGAATCCTTTGTCGCAGAACTGGCATATGTTGAGCAAGTTATGACGGAGGCCTTCGACATACGAGACATCCTTGATGATCAGATTATCAAGAATTATGTCTCTAAGCCTAGATTGGATCAAGTCAAACAAGTTAGAGAGCTTTAGGAACCCACTTAGAAATAGGTCATCGCGGATTAGCAGATTTAACTATTAGTTCAGATTTGGTTCCTAAGATGTTAGTTGAAGCTTTAGGTACCCAAGCCAACTTTGGAGAAGTTGGTTTGAGTTTAACCTCTTTAGGAGACTTTGCCTTTTTGGCTTTTGTCTTCCTAGGTACCCATTTGGCTTAACCTCTTTAGGTACCCATTTGGCTTAACCTTACATGGGAGTTGAATTTCAGCGCGAACAAATGCTGAAGATGGCTTGATGGAGGAAAAGATATTTTCTTTAGCAAGTCGCCTAAGGTGTTTAGGGGATTGGATCTCGACAGAATACCTTAGGTGAGCAACTGAATGAATAGCACCATAAGCTTGCTTAATAGTTGGATCTTTTTTCCTACGTGTTTTATTATCAGCACTTGTCTTAGAATAGTTATTTTTTATCTTTGATGTAGAGCGTATTTCAAAATTAGTGCTTCTAAAGATATTAGGCTGTAAGGAACAAGTAGAAGCAATGATCTTAAAAGAAGAAACGGCTCTTTTATTTTTACGAGTATCATTTATTTGTATAGAAGGATGATTTGCATTTGGAACATTGAAATCTAAGGGCCCCTTCTCTAATTTATTCTAGACACCAATGCCTTTGATTGCTTTTGCTCTGTGACTACGCTCCCTGTAGACGTAATAGAGACAAGGTTAGGAATAATATTTTTAGAAATATTATTTTTTGAATTTAAGGCTTGAGAAGGCGATTTTTCTTTCTTCTCGCTCTTGAGAATGGATTTTTCATTTATGGGTTTTGAGAATGCGTGAGAAATATTTTGCGAACTTGAGGAAGCTTTAGGATGCTCTAACTCCTTTAAGAACGCTTGCTTTTTCGATTTATAACGATGAGCACAATTCCTCGATCTTTTTAACAATAGGAGGAATACAAAGGTAAGAAGAATTTTCATAATAATAAGTGGTGGCTTCCTCAAACTGACATGGAGGTCGTAATGAATAGATTGAATCACATCCACAATCCTCAGGTTTTTCCCGAGTTTTGTAAATGTTATTCAATTCCGTGTAATCAAAGGGGATCTCAACCCTTGTGTTAGCGTTACACTTTTCTTCTTCTAACGCATTTGTCTGAGATGCGCTAGTAAACGTTACAAGGAAGGTTAGTCCCAAACCCATATATCTTATATTATAAGGTTGAATGCAACCAACTTTCATTAAGTTGCATGAATTAGCAAATCCTAAACCTTCCTTGGCGTTATAAATGTCAGTTTCTAAAGGCTGATTTAGATGAATAGTCTGAGCAGTTTGTCCCCTAAAAGTCAGTCTATCATCTAATAGTTTGATACTATAGTAGAGTTTCTTTTGTTCATCAGAGAGTGTTGTGTAGTTATTTCTAGAGCTCTCTGTTGCTTTCGCTCAGTTCCTTTTCTAGGTCGCTATTCTTAGTTTCTAAGGAGACTATCTTAGATTCTAAACTCGCATTTTTTCTCATTTGCATTTGACAAGAGAATTTCCAAATAGCAATTGAAAATTTCTCTCACTAATAGCTAGTCTCTCCTATTCCTTTATGCTTTTCTGCTTACATTTCATGTTAGCGTAGTCTAAGTGATACGATTCTAACATGGTTAAATAATGTGGAATTTAGTGAATCTACCTCATGAGACAATGTGGATGCTTGGTCATTGTCCGTTCGGTTTGAGGGTTCGGCGTCTGAATCCTCGTCTAGGTGAGCCATTAGAGCAAGGTTCTTCTCTTCAGAGTCTGAAGTGTCCTCGAGCCAATGGTCTTGCTCCGCCATGAGAGCCACTTCTGCTTCTTTCTGCTTAGTAAGTTGAAGCTTCCTGGAATTGTAGTTGGCATCGGGAGAGTGCATTCACGGGCGAAGTGGCCAGGCTTGCCGCTGTTAAAGTATTTGTTTGACTCTTTGATGTTCTTGACCTCAGAGGGCTCGGGTAATATGTCACTGTTCTTCGAGCTGGAGGTCCGAAGTCTGTTTGTGGACGATGAGGACTTCTTCTTATAGAACTTGCTCATAATATTTCCAATTAGAGCCAACTGTTTTCCTAATTCTTTCAGGTTTTGCTCTAAGTCAGAATCTGACTCTTCTTCTAATTCAGATGAGCTAGGAGGCTTAACGTGCTTTTCTTTTCGAGTGCGAGAGCTCTTCTTCTCGGACACCAGGGCTACTGGTCCTCGATCTTCTTGCCCTTCTGTTCTTTCTGAATCTCCCCGATGTCTTCATCGTGTTGTACGAGATTGTCGAAACAACATGGATATCCATTCATCAAGATCTTTCGTCTGTCTGAGCTGAGTGGATTTCCATCGAATTATACGATCTTTTCTCAAGTTGGAGCGATTCTCTCTGAATATGCGATAATATAGTTATGAGATATGATCTTTTTTTTTCTCCTTGCAGTGCACGCCACTTAGGCATCTATAAGCCATCATCTTAGTAAGTCTTCATCACGTCTCTCCTAGGCTTAATGACTTTGATGGGCTGAGATTAAACTAAACGAGCCATTAACCATTCATATGATGATTGTAGTTCAATCCAACTTCTAATGGTCGTACTTAGTGCGTATAGTTTCCTCGACTTTGGTCCTTTTTTCTCCGGTATCCACAAAACACGAAATGCGAACATAAGCGAAAGATATTCAAATATATTCGTATAAATAACAGTCGAAACACGCTTTTACGGAATAGCGTAAAATCCTAACTCATCAATGGTTGAGTCCAACCTCCCACCTGTCGAGTTTATTAATTCATCAATTTCGATATATAAATTAAAACCCCACTACATCATTATTGTAAGTAGTATATGAAGAAAGAAATGAATTTTTGTTTACCTCTCCATCGACATACCAAGCACGCCATTGACCGATCGCTGGGAGTCTAAGTGCGTCAATGCTGTAACGTGTCGCAGTAACTGGGACCACTGCATCCGCATCACCACTGTAAAAACAAAAGGAAATTTAAAAGAAAAAGAAGAAGAAGAGAGAAATAGAAATGATTAGATACTTCATCTCTGTTGGGATGGCGAGCCGTCAAACTCGCCGGAGTCGCCGGAGAAGTCGCCGGAGTGGAGCTGGTCGAACTGAAGTTGATGAACTGAAGAAATGCTGAAGCTTAGATCGCGTCGTACAGGGGCCGTCCGATCAAGCGCGCGCTAGATCCAAGGGACTAGATTAAAAGATGGGAGTTTGAGTGCTAGCCGATGGATGAGGCGCGAAGCTGTGGACGGCTCAGATGGAATGAAGAGAGATGATGCGGATCATTAATCTCTGCCCTTGGATAGAAGATCCGACGGATGATATTAAAAGTGGGTTTTCACTTATAAAGTTGTCATGCAACTTATGTGAGGTCATGTGTGATGCGTGTGCAACGTGGCAGCATGAGAGGCGTCGGATCAGATCCAAGGAACGGCTGAGATTAGAGCGAGCGACATGCTTTAGGTGTGAAGTCGTTCTATAAATATCAGTTCAGTGAGCTCGACCTAGCTATCTTCCAGAGCTCATATCTTTCTCTAGGGTTAGAATTAGAGAAAAGTGTAAACACGAGAGTTGTAGATATAGCTTAGGGCTGTAACTTTCGTGTTGGGTGGAAATATAAAGGAGCTCTGGTTTGGTCCGTGGACGTAGGCGAATATTGCGCCGAATCACGTTAAATCTGTTTTCGTGTGTGTGAGTTTTCTTCTCTGTTTTCGATCTATTTGAGCTGCGAATTGATCAAATCAATCCACGAGAGTCACATACACTGAAAGCACGTCCAAAGTCGAGTCTAACGGCGGTCCTCGATCAACAATCTCAGTGACAATCAACCAAGCAAGCCGCCCCCCATTTAAGGTTTTTTAAGTTTGATTCTGATTAGCTTGTGGTGGCCATAAATATTCAAAGGCAAAAGAGTTAAAAGTATGTCTATTTTTTTTCTCTTCTTTTTGGGGGGGAATGATTAATAAGGAAGTACCTGAAGACCCAAATGCGAAGATCTGCGTGTAACAGTTCAGTGTACACATTCAGCACTGACTTTGGTGAATCTTTCCAGTTCTCATTCACTGCATTGCTGCAATGTGCATGTATGTACATGTTTATATCAATAGTGAATCGATTTGAAAAAAGTTAGTGATATTTTCCCACTAGATGCAGACAGAAAATGCATTTCTTTGTGAAAAATCTCCGAGAGAGAAGCTTCTTCCATATATTTCACTCGAATCATAACATATCTTAGACTTACATATAGCTTTCACAGTTCTAGAAAGTTTAATTTTTAAACTGGAATTGAAATTTCCTTAAAGAGTATTGTTATGCCTTAACAACAAAGTCTTGCTCGTACATTTATACATGCAATTAACAAATAATTCTATCGTTCATTTAAAAAAGGCTCCTCCAGATTAGTTAACCGTGGTGGGTTATTCTCCAATTTGAATTGATGATGATTTACCCCTTGGTAGTCTTCGACTTTGCCCCACAGCAGAGTGTAGAGGCCCATAATTACAGCCGTTGCACCTATCAGACTACAGTCAAAATAGAAACAAAAGCAGCTAACTGATCAACATATATATAATATATATATATATATATATATATATACATACATAATGTGAAAATCAAATGAATACATACATACATATAAACAATAATTACCTTCCGGTGTAGAGGTGTTCATCCATGAAAGTGATGGCAGAAACTGTTACTATAACAGTAGACAATGGACCGAAGGAAGCAGAGAAAAGGGGACCTCTCCTCGATATGCACCACGCTTGACCGAATACCGTAACTGCAGATGCAAAACCCTAATATATATATATATACATATATAATATTAAGTAGAGTAGAGGTGATGGCTGTTAAACCATGTACTGTGTATATAGATGAACTGAACAATGTAATAATATATACCGCGTACAAACAGGAAAATAATTGGCGGTGCGAGTTTAGTTTCCAAGAATGAATGTTGGGTTCGAAGATGAATGTTAAAATCCCACACTGTAGTGTTGCAATGAGGCAGGTCCACGTTGTTATTGAGAGGTGATCCGGGAATATAGCCGTTACATGGACCTGTTAATTGATTCGGACATAATGTTTATGTGTTGTGTAAATACTAAGAGCCCGTTCGAGGTTTCAAAATCAAATATTTGAACTGCACCGAAAAAATTACTGGTTACATAGTTTGATCGGAACAAACTCGGTGCCTTCAGAAATAAATATTCTTTATGAATCAAAATAAAATGGAAGTAAATTAAACGGGGGATAAATTTAATGTAAAAGGTGTCAAAATTTAATTATAAAACAAATTTAATGTGGAATATCAAGGAACCAAACCTAACCAACCCATTGTGAATCAAATTCTATAAATGGCTACATCTAGGCCAAATAAATCTTTTTTACATTTGGGTTATATATTAGGGGCGATTGGGGTTCAACCCCTAGGTAAGTCTTTATTAGGGTTAAGGACCATGTCAGAAAAAGTTTAGTTTTAGGGATCCATTTTTCAATTTAACTTAAAGAAAAGGACCTCTGACCAAAATACCCTTATAAAGTAATGAGAACTGGTATCCAGCGCCCTTGTTGTGTTATCAAATTGCAATATACCGTTACCGCATAACAAACAGTTTTACCACGCACAAATGTGTTACTGTATATCTAATAAGTGGTCTCAACAGAATAAAATGTAGTTTTTGAAGCATATGCCATTAACATGCTTGCTTGGTAACACTTCATGCATACGCGGTAACACTTCCTTATCTCTGGGTAAAACTTCATGCTTTTCGGGTAACACTTCCTCGTTTCTGGCTATTAACATACGCGATTAACATGTTGGGTACCAATTCATGCTTTCCGAATAACACTTCCTTGTTTCTGGCTAACACTTTCTTGTAATTCATTTTTTTGTAAGAGAATGCAGTTAACCCAAGAAGTGTTATGCAGAATTCATGAAGTGTTACTCTATAGCTAATAAGTGGTATCACAGAATAAAATGTAGTTTTGAAGTATGTGCGATTAACATGCTTGCTCGGTAACACTTCATGCTTTTTTGGTAACACTTCCTTATTTCTGAATAACACTTTCCTGTAATCATGAAGTGTTACCCAGAATGCACAAAGTGGTACCCGTCGAGTGTTTGGAAGAGCTGATGGCAAACATGTGTAGTTTCCGCAATAGGAAGGGGCAAATGAGTCGTTTGGCTCAAAATGGATCCTTAACTTTAAGAGAAAACTTCAAATAGATCACTATCTCTATTTTAAACATCATTCGGTCCTAAATCCTAAAGAAACTATCCAAACTAGGCCTGAAACTTAGTTATCACTCTATATTACCTACTTTACTACATACTCAATTTTCTTTCTATTTTTTTAATTAACTAATGGACCCGGACCGTAAGGTACTTCTAACCTGTTCGAGGTCTACCCTTCCAAATCATAGAAATACTCGGTGCGTGTGCAATAAATAAATGATATTATTTTATATTTATAGTAAAAATATTGAATAAATTAAAGTTTAAAAGAAGGGTATAAATTGAAAAATTAAGGGAAAAAATTGTTAATCAATTGACACGCAAAATTATGGAGTTTTAAGTATAACTTTCATACCAATATGACAGTTTTTAGACATTCCTCATGTATTATAAATTAACAAATATCATTACTACTTGGAAGCAAGTTAACAATGAATAAATGAATGAATTTAGTTATTACCTGCAAAATAAGCCAGAGCGAAAAGCAACAGGTGCTTACAAATAGATAGGTACATCCTAATAACCAGTTGGTGTTGTCCTCCTCCAATTCCAACATGGAATGATAACCGCTCCATTGCATATTACTATTATTATTACTGTTTAGGAGTTTTGGCCCTTTCAGTAATGCAATGGAAACTGCACCTCCCACAGATATCAATGTTCCAATGATCTTTGCCCAACTTCTTAGACTTCTTATATTGATTTTCTCCACCCTGATATTTTATTAATTAATTAATCTAATAAAAAAATGATTTTATAATATATTAATTAGAAATTTTATCTACCCTATTAGATAAGCCATGATGAAGGTGGTGGCTGGCGACAAATTGCCAAATGCACTCGCGGCAGATGATGAGGCTATGTGCAAACCCGCAAAGTAAATGTTTTGGAACATTGTGACACTGCAAAGTAAATAATAGCCTCAGAATTGTCTTCATATTCAATAAAATTAACAGGACCACTCTTTCTTATAGTCTAAGACATATATTCATTCTATCATTAATCTGTTTATCATGGAGATATATTGATTATTGTTTTACTTGCCCAATGAAGGAGAGAAGGCTTATCCACAAGAAGTTCTTCCATCCCAAACTACATGTCCTCGTTCCTTTTCTGCATCGTTTGACAAATTGAGAAACAAAGAACACTGAATTGATTACTGAGACAAAATAAATGTTGTAAAAGCGTTGGGTGATAATATATATATATATATATATATATATAGAAAGTTGTGTGGACGTGGTTGTGTTAACCTTAACCTGTATGCATAAATTGGAGCAATGAGCAAGAAAGCGGTGGCTTCTCTGTACATAGTAAAGACCCTTGAGCTCATTTCTTGCAGTAGTGAAGCTCTACCACTTAGGGTAACACCCGAGTAAATAAATTGGCACACAATCATTACAATTACTGGCTTGTACTCTTCCATATTTTTATATAGTACTCGTTTCTTCTTCGTCTCTCCTCTCTCTATTTCTGTCTTTGTTTCTTCAATTTCTAAATTGGAACATGCATATTATATCAATGTCATTTTCACTCATAAGAACCGCAAATCATCATTCATGATATCATTTAAAATATATATATATATATATATGTATATGTATATATATATATATATGTATATATATCTTGTGAAAAAGGCTCGTGAGTGACAATAAGTGGAATGTGGCGCCCGCAAAAACAAACAAACTTTCCATCTTTCACCAGTAAAGATTCCATTAGTACACATCAACTTGAGCATATCCATATGTAATCACGCTTAGCATAATAATAGTAAGAAATATGTGGGGGATATGGCAAACTCACTTTCTCGTCGGTAGAGTGAGATAAGAAATCGGGCCAATTTGAACTGCGGGCCCCACTGACTAACCACGTCGCAGCCCGACAATTGGCCCGAAATGGGCTGAATAAAAGGGCCCGAATTGACCTGGAAAATGCATCATATGGAAGGAGGAGTATGCCCAAAGAGCTTGAGCTGTAACTCCAACGAGCACAACACTGAGCTCATTTATTCTGTTTTTGGACGACAACTATCGCCAGCAGCAAACTGATGCATCTTCCTTCCCACATCGATCCAACTCGAGCCTGGCAAAACCTTCTCTATTCCACGTTCTTTCATAACTCTCCTTATACGGCCCACCTCACCCCATCGATTTTCTTCGGCAAACATGTTAATCAAAAGCGCAAAGTAGCCGCTATTTTCTGGCTCCAAAACCATCAGCCTATCCACAGCAGCTTCAGCAATTTCAAAGCTCTTGTGAAGCTTACAACCACCCAATAAAGCTCCCCACACAACAGCATTTGGTGGCACTCTCATGCTCTTTATCATACCGAACGCTTCTTCAATGAGACCAAATCTACACAAAAGGTCAATCATGCAACCGTAATGTTCGATTTCAGGGAGGATGGAGTACTTACCTACCATTTCAGAGAATCTCTTTTTACCCTCTTCGACCAATCCCGCGTGTGCGCAAGCTGCAAGCACGCTGACGAAAACTACGCCGTTGGGCTCTATTTTCTCCTCCACCATTTTATCAAACATTGCTAATGCTTCTTTTCCATATCCATGAACGGCAAGCCCGTCTATAGCAGAACACCAACAAACGATGTTTTTCTCTTGTAGATTGAAGAAAACTATGAGAGCCCTCTCCAACATCCCGCACTTAAAATACATGTCAATGAGAGCAGACCCTATATGGACATCAGTAACGAATCCCTTCTCCATTATGTACAGATGCATCTCCTTCCCTTGGTGAAGAGCCCCAAGATGTGCACAAGCAGAAACTACGGTTGCCATTGTCACTTTATCGGGTCTTATTCCCATACTCTTCATATCGTAAAAGAGCTCCAAACCTTCCCTATAACGCTTGCTTTTACAGTAACAGTTGATCATCGTCGTCCAAGAGATCACATCCCTCTCGACCATTCTATGGAACAGCTTCTCCGAGGACTCGACATCCCCTGCTTCTGCATATCCGTAAATCAAAGCATTACATGCAGCAGGATTTTGTCCAGGCATATCATCGAACACCTTCCTCGCAGAATCCAAGTCTCCACTGCGTATGTGCGCAAAAACCATGGCAGACCAAGCAAAGCAATCCCTTTCAGACATTTCGTCGAACACCTTCGTCGACTCAGTAACCATTCCGAAACTGGAATAAAAATCGAGGAGTGCCGTCTGAACATGAACGCCCAATCCTAACCCATTCCTCAAAAGCTGCCCGTGGACACACCGGCCGAATACGACGGCGGATAATATCTTACAGGCCTTAATCACCGCCGGGAATGTATAGGTAGTGGAACGAACGCCGGTCCCCAACATCACGGCGTAGTAGCCCAGAGCATCGAGCGGGCGAGAACAATTGACGGAGGCTCCGATCATTGCGTTGTAGACGAAGACATTGGGGTTCTCCACGTGGGCGAAGGCAGAGATTGCAGAGTTGATGGCGTGGAGATTGGAGCAAGCAGTGATGAATTGGTTCATCAAGAAGTAATCTCGGGACGTGCCGGCCTTCATCATCAGAGCATACCATGATTCCAAGTGCTTCGGTGTGGGGAAGCTTTTCAACTGATCAGTGACAAATTTGATTGATGCGATTGCATAGATAGATAAGCCGCTACGGACAGACCAGTTGATCATAATATCATCATATGCATATTATATTATGTTTCGTTTTGTGTTGGTGGGAGATTAGCAGTTCCTTCAAAAAAGCGTTTCATTTCCTACCAATAGCACAAAGTGACTGCACCAATTAAAACCTCTATAAATCGATAACATTGGGAATTAAATTTATTAATTTTGAGAGATATTAATATATCAATAAATTAATATTTTATTAACTAATTTTTTTTTTGTAAATTCAACTATTTTTAGTCCATGTCAATGGCGGACTGAATCAGATGAGACATAAGTGTGTATATTATCTTCATATTACATGCAAATCTATAAAATTGTAATATTTTATGAATATTAATTTAGAGTTTTGATGGGGCCTAATATTTATAAAGGGATTTTTCAAAAAAATATTATCTTATTATCTTATCGAATTTAATGTCTTTTTACAAAGGTCCAAGTCGGGACCACGAGATTTTATTATTTTAGAAATATTATTAATTTATAGACCATTAATATATAGAGGTTTTACTGTATGTTTTTTAGTTTTGCGACGCGAACCACACTCCTAGGTGGGATTGTAAATGAGTCGAGCTCGGCTCACTTTATGGGCTGATGAGCTCGACTCAAGCTCATGAAGCTCAGCCATGGTATAATTAATTTCAACCACCAACGCAATTTACTTTAATTAATCATAGTAAAAAAGTTTATAAATATACATGTACATAATCGATGTTATTTTGTTGATTCAATCATAAAATACATTAATTATATTTAAAGATAGCGGTTTGACTCCGGTTAGATTCCAGTTTTATACCGATTAAACCGCTAAACCTTAAACCACTAAAATTTTCGGTGTGGTTGGTTTCAGAACCATGGTATTATGTTAGATTAGATGTGCACTGCAGACCTATGCCAGATTGACCTCATACTACATTACTAACTACCCTAGTATTTAGGGGTGTTCATCGGTCGGTTCGGTTCGGTTTTTTCAAATTTCCGTTCGGTTTTTCTGTTTTCGCTTTTACGTATGCTTAATTCGATATCCGAACCGTTTTAATTTGGTTCCGTTCGGTTTTCATAATTCGGTTCGGTTTTTCGGTTAGGAATTTCATATCAACAAAAAAAATATTATGAGTTGAAAATACATAAAACAATTTATGGTTATTAAAAAACGGAGAAGATTCATGGAACGAGACATGTAGCAAAATAATTCAAAGGTCCTAAAAACATAACAACATGAAAATGGAACAAAATGTAACCAAAATATAAAACATTCATCTGAAGATACTATAAATTATTTGGGAGAAAAATAGTATTTGATTGGTGAGGAAAACATTCACCTAAAATGGAGAAAAGATACCAATGAAATTATATTTACTGTGTTGTTTACGCTATGGGAGAAAAACATATGATTTTGTCATATTTTTCTACTTTTAATGTAGTATGATCATTCAATTCGGTTTTTCGATTTTTTCGGTTTTACGTATGCTTAATCCGATATCCGAACCATTTTAATTTGGTTCGGTTCAGTTTTTAAAAATTCGGTTCGGTTTTTTTCGGTTCCGGTCTTTTCGGTTCGGTTATTTACGGTTCAGTCGGTTTTTTCAGTTTTTCGGTTAATTTGAACACCCCTACTAGTATTAGACCTTTGGAGATGACGTGGATGCACGTCACTTTCGCACATGATGAGCACATGCCCCGAAAATTTGGACATTTGCTTGGTGGGACACCCAACTGACCAGATCTTGCGACGTGATGGGTGCCACACTCTGCACGTGGCGTAAGCAAGCGCACAGGGCATCGGCGCGCACAAGATATAGCATATCGTGCCCGAGGCATAGCAGACCACCCGCCCAAGACTCGGCTAAGGTGGGCGATGGCTTGGTGTGGCCAGGCAAATGGCGACACTATGCGCAACAATGACAATGCTGGTTTGGTGAGGCCTTGGCGAGGCGTCGAGACTTAGTGGAACATTGTGGGTTGGACTAGGTGGACAAGGCTGGTTAGGCAAAATGTCTAGGCCAAGTGTCGAGCACACTCGACACCCTTGCGAAGAAAAGAAGTGGCGAGCGGATAAGTAGAACTGACGATTACCTTGGGAAACTGACCACTCACGGGAATCCTGATAGAAGTTCACGTCCCTACTGTCGAACATCTGAGTTGTCTTTATTTTTGTGCTTGCTTTTTTCTTTCTTGAAAAAAAAATCCAAAATGACTGTCCTTCCCCCTAGTCAAAGAGGAAGGGAAGGAGGTGCGCAATGAACAGTTGAGTTGTCTTTATTTTTGTGCTTGCTTTTCTGTCTTGCAAAAATAAGTGACTATCCTTCCCCCAAGTCAAAGAGAAAGGGAAGGAGGTGCGCAATGAACCAGCAGTGACATAGTTTAACCAGTAATTCAGACTAGGATCGTTCGACAGAGAGTCTCGGGTGGATTGACTAGTATAGACTTTTCACTATCAACCGCTACTTCACAGCCACTCAATGATGTCCGTTGGTGATTGGATTTCCGATGTTTTACTTTGTTGTTTGCTCGATGCGAGCCTTTGCCTTTTACCGGTTTGTCCATTGTCGCGCCGGAAAAATCTATCGGTAGCTTAACCCATGTACTTAACTTTGATTAATGAGATGGCGAGCTACCGCTGGGAAAAAAAATTTGGTAACAGCAAAGATATAAATAAGGACTAGTTTCACAGCATAACAGACATAACCGTGATCAATATTTGATACAATAATAACTGAGTCGAGCATCAAAGATGAGCTCAGCTGATTCATTCATAGCTATGTAAAACTTCAAATCAAAAGATGTTTATCTTCAATACGTTTTTAGCTACGTAATCTCAACAGACATACCAGAATAATCACTTCAATGGAACTCTCCAATGCTTTAGCTGCCTCCAGATTTAAGTGTATTGCTCAACCTATTCAATATTCAACAGAAGAATGAGTACTGAACTACCCACAAAGTTATGCAAATAGAATTAGAAAACCCAGTAAAAAATAGAATTTGGGATATAATTACCAGTCCAAGCCCTCAAAGAGGCCTTCGCCTTTTATTGCAGATGCTTTAAAAATAGACCATTGTCGGTTCTTTATTTTGTGCAACTCTAAAGACTCCGTAATAGCTGCATCATCAAGGGCACCGGGAAGATCCTGCACAATAAAAAAAAAACAATGTTGTGGTCTCGTTTTCTTTAGCTCTGAGAAGATGTAGCTTTCGTTGGTAGATACGGAGAATTGTAACTCCAACTCAGTAACGTACGAGATTGCCAAGAGTCAGCAATTCATGTAATGGGTAAGAGCAACAACCTGTTTGTTTGCGAATATGAGCACAACAGCACCTCTCAATTCTTCCTCCTGATAGAGAAAAATGAGATTACTTCTGATCACATAGAAACAAATCTAAGTTAAGAAGCAACTAAACAAATTAATCTTCAAATAATAATGCAAAGAGTCGCCGAAGTTGAAGAATAAAAATAAACAATAAGGGGGCATTATAAGGGTAAGCGCAGTATCAGACATGGCCTCGTTCGAAGGTAAGTATTGCACTCAAGAAGCATAAGGACAAAAAGGTCACACTTTGCACACTAAAAGGATGAATTTTAAATACTTATATCAACAATGTTGACTGAGTTATTTACCAAGCTAGGTTTGCATGTTTCCTCTTACTTTCTCCAAATAATAGCAACCAATGGCTTGAAAAGGTAGGAAAACAGATCATTTTCTACCCGGGATTTGATTCAGCCAAAAGCTTAACAAATGAACACATGCTCAATAGAACACAAACCATAACATATAATGAACAACTTACAGACATTTAAGTAACTTATGAAGGCACTGAAAACACGGATATTCATGATAGCACACATTAAGTATAATCAGAAGCACCTCCAATATCGCATGAAATTCTTCCTTGGCAACCATCAATCTATCTGTATCACTTGAATCAACAACATATATTATAGCTTGAGTATTTGGAAAGTAGCATCTCCAGTAGGGCCTAGTGGAATCAAAATCATACATATGAATATCAGATTCTCTTAAAAATGAAGTATATAATTTACTGGTGAATTGCATAAACTGATAAGATTCAAGCTTAAGTTACCTAATACTCGTCTGACCACCTGCCATCAAAAATGAAAATTCTCGCATTAATAAACCAACGTAACCATTGCCTAACGACTATACGTGGAGAAGAGTGCATGCTGAATAAAAACGGAAGTCAGCAAATGGTTTCCGGGCCACTTTTATTGATCAAATTTATAGATGCTAGTGCAGCAAAATAATATATTCATCATACAAAGAGAAACACCCTCTACATACGCTCAGCATAAAGCAATTCTTATCGAAGAAAATCAAAAGCAGCAGGAATAAGCTAGGAGACAAAAAGCAAGATGATCACAGTACAATCAAAAGCGGATAACTAATGCAATCCAATAGTTCATCATAATATACGGAAATGAATTAAGGCAGATTGACAGAAATAATACAATCTGGCTCACGAAATTGCTCAAGAAATAGTGCAATATAAGTTCAACTTTCAGCTTTTAATATAAACTCAAGATTAAACTAGTTCGTCATTTTTATCCAGAAACCACACATTCTTCAAGGTGAACAATGAATTGAACAGAAGACATGTGCATTCGATACTAGCTATAAGAAGTAAATTTACCTAGATCCCAAACTTGAAACTTTATGTTGTTGTATTGCACTGTCTCCACGTTGAATCCAATAGCTGTAAGTCAAACTATGAAGAGTAAAATGGTGGCATTTTGTAGCTAAGTTATGCATGTACAACATGGCATACTCTGGATCATCAGCATACAACAAACATAAGAGCGAAATTCAATAGGAGACTTATACTTGGAATAGTGGAGACTACTTCACCCATTTGAAGTCGATCTGCGTGATCACGAATACAATAGTAAAGAGACTGCAAACAAACAAAACAATCAATATGGATATGAAAAAAGAAGCAAGCAAAATGGTGAATTCACACAGAGAATAGTGGTTTTTCCAGCATTGTCAAGCCCTAAAACTAGGATTCTAGCTTCCTTGTTGCCGAAAAGCGAAGAGAACAATCTCGTAAACACAATTCCCATTACTATTCCTCTCTTCCAAGGCTAGATATATGCCCCTCGAATACGATTTGCGACGAATTTCTGCAATCGAGTTTTGGGGTCGAGAAATTTTGATGTGGGGGTAGTCGAAATTTGGGGAGGTTGTTTTTTACAATACGGTAGTCGGTAAGTAGGAGTTATTTGGTAGAGCGATTTGTTTTTTCTTTGTTTTTAATCTTTACAAGGGAGAGGAGAGGGACACTAAGTTTACTTATTTGGAGCGATTTGTTAGTTTACTACAAGCAAATCTATAATGCTCATAAATCATTGAACATTATTTTGAACGCATTGTCCCTTCCAATGAAAAGTGGAACCCTAATCCTTCTTGAAGGCTTTATCACATTATCGACAACAATCATCATTCCTCAACGACAGACGTCTACAACCCATATATAGCCATCAGCGTTTCTCACGAGTCCTACAAAATTTTAAGGCGAACCACTATGGAAGATACATCCCGACTAGACCGTTTCAGCGACCTTGCACGACAGCTTCTGAAAACTAAGCTTTCAACAACTGAGTCAGAATAGGGTTGCAAACGAATCGAATCGAGTCGAATACCACAATATTCTATTCGTATTCGGATTATTCGAATATTTAATCGAATAATAAAATCGATTCTTATTCGTATTCGGAAATATTCAAATCAAATATTCGAACTCGAATATGAATTATATTTGAGTATATTATATTTAAAATATAAATATATATTGAATTGTAATATTATGTATTGGCACCCCCTTTGAAGGTGAAAAAAAATCATAGAAATTGTACAATTTCTTAATATTTTGTTCTCCATCAATAATAATGTATATTTATTTCATGAATGCAGTTATTCAAAGGAAATTATTTACACATAAATATTAATTTTATAATTTATGGTGGAAGTTAATTCTACACTTTACCATTAGAAATAAACAAAACTTCTAAATTTATAAATATTATTCTTTGATTTATTTTGAAAATCTTTTTTCATACCATAAATATTTCATATTAAAATTTATAAATATATAAAATTATTCGAATCGTCGATTAATATTCGAATCGAATATTGTGATGTCATATTCGTATTCAGATATTTCTCGAATAAAAAAATAGTCTTCTTCGGATTCGTATTCTAAATCTCGAATTCGAATCGAATCGCGAATCGAACCAAAAAAGTTCGATTCGTTTGCAACCCTAAGTCAGAAGGGATAGATCTCGACGAAAAAGATATACAGACAAGTAATGAAGAAAGAAGCCTTGGTGGGAGTTGGAGAGTCTTCGGGGAGAAGAATACAAGCTTTCTATGATTGAAAAGCACACTCAGCAGCATCTGGTCGGTAAAGCAGGGATTTCGAACTATCGAACTGGGGAACAAGATGTTTCAGTTTATTTTCGAGTCGCAGATGGGTAAGGTGAAGGTGCTGGAAAGTCGTCAATGGATATTTGACCAACAATTCGTGCTCCTCAAAGAATAAGGTCCCAATATCAAGTTAAAGGAAGAAGGATTTCACCGGGTGTCTCCATGGGTACAGATCTGGAACTTACCAACACATTGGCAATAGAAAGAAACGGGTTTTAAAGTTGGGAAGCTATTCCCCAGATGTGAATATGTTCTGATTCCCGATCAGGAGGAGCTCAAGGTCGACATGTCACAATCAAAGTCATTGTGGACTTAACAAACCACTGCCGAGAGGGGCTAACATTAAGCTTAAGGAATCTAAATGCTGGTTAAATTTTAGATATGAGCAACTGCCTAATTTCAGCTTTATTTCATTGCATAAAGGTAAACCTTCTTGTACACAGGTTCCAATGAGTTTATCGTAGTTATAGGAGTTATAATCAATATTTGATTCTCCTTTTCTAAGGGTTATTCCTTACTCTTTCTACAAAGAGGGAAGGTAGGCCATCCATAAATTTAGAGGTCTAGTGAGTATTATTTGACTCAGTGTTCCATGACTCGGCTAAGGAATGTATCTTTATACCATCTAAAAGATGTAAGTGTTTTACATCTAAGATTTTGGAGAAGAGTTCTAATATTTTCAGAATTATTAGACCATCGGCCTGTGAAGTGTTCGATGATGTTTACACATAGGTATAAACTACATTATCCACTTGTTGACCGTTTTCTTCTTTAACGTTAAGATAAATATCGTCTTTTTCACGTTGAGATAAATAATTATCCCACCATCCTTTTAACTGACCAGTAAAGCCAGCGACGATCATTTTCGCAACAGCTTTTTCATTATTTTGATTAGCTTTGCAAATTGTGCTATACACAAGCATCCTATGGATCATATTATAGATTTGTCTTTCGGTATAACCGTCTAACTTCCATTCGTATATGCTCTACCGTTATGCGAATTATTGAGCATGAATTCTTGTTCTTCAAACAAAATATCTTGAGGAGTTGGCCTACAATAATAATACTTACTTTGAATTGGCTTATCAACATATTTTGCATGTTTAAGCTTGTTGAGTTCTTCATTAAAAATATTTTGAATATTATCAGAATTTTCAAGTCGATCTTCGAACTCTTCACTTAAAGTATTAAGTTTAAGATTATTAAAATTTTTCTTCGAGTAAATTTTCGATATGGGAGATTGATTTTAATTTAAATCATTAATTTCAGGAGGAGATTGAATACTTGGAGAAGCAGTATTTGTTCCCAATTCAGTTTTTCTTTTAAAAGATTATTTTTAATATCTCTAATTGAAGACGAAATTCTTCGATATTCTTTTTAAGTAAAGAAATTTGTTCTCCTAAAACAATAACATACATATTTGTATAATTTGGTTGTTTTAAAAGACAGTTAATATGACTTATAGTCGCTGTAAGTGTATCATTTTCAAATAATTTTTTAAAAGCATTAAAATATCTAATTTCATTTTCTTTTTCCATTTGGAAACTAGTTTGAGGAGGATAAACTGAGATAAGATTTTTCTCCGTTGAAGTTTATAATTTCTTTCAAGAACAGAAATCATATTTTTAAAATATTTTGTTAAAAACCATAGAATAAAAGGTAACATTTCGTTTTGTTTCGATAAGTCGTTGATAAATTTTTCTTGGATAATAATTTTATCTTCTTTATTAAAACTTTCAAAGAACCATTTTCGAAAAACTTCCCATTTGGGTATATTAAATTCTTGTTGAATTTTCTTTCTTGCCGGTGAGCCCGGACTAAAATCAATCTTGGGTTTTAAATCCATTAAACATGAAAATCCATTTCAGACTCAGTTATTTCCTCGTTTTGATTTTTAAAAACTCCATGAACAATATTATCGGAATTAATTCTTAAATCTTCTACTCTATTTTGCTGATAATCGCTAGAAGTTGATTCTCTAATTTGAGAGGTTGAAGCTCTAGAAGGAGACCTTATCAAATAATCACATGGTGATATATGATAATGAGAAAAAGTTGATCTAGTCATTCTATACTTAGGAATTTTGATATCAATAGATCTTTGATTTTGTTCGAATTGTATTTGAACAGTTCCATCGGTTGTTTGTATTATTTGAGTAGGATTGTTTTTAATTTTGGGCTGAAGAGGCATGACTCGTTCGAGTATCCAATTTTCTGGGAATTGTATTTTTTCCCATTTTATGGATCTTCGGATTGTAATATTAGATCTACTAAAATTGGTTTCTACGAGAACAGTTTCGTTGATGGGTTTATCAACGATTTTGCATTGTGGATTAAGCGTGTATAAAGGCTTATGATAAATCCTATGACAAATACATATTACTTCCGATCCTGGAGCGTAATTGTATCCATAAATTTTTGAAATTTAATGTCAAGGCGTCAAGTATATTAACGTCAGTCAGTGATAATTGAAGATTTGGGATAGACCTTAAAATAGATTGGGCCGTGAGCAAGGCTAGACTGAATTATTCCTATAATTCTATCGTCTCTAAGAGCTGCTATAAAGCTCTCTGGTAAACCTTCTAAAGTCAAAGGCTTAAAGGCTACCTGAACTAACCCTATATGAATAAACTTATGATTTATTCTATATCTTTCTAAGTCTCTATTGCTTAGAAGTTTAATAATCATTCATTATCTAAAGAAATTGTTTCTTCAATAGTTTTAACTACCTGTTTCAAACCTAATTTTTCAAAGGTTCCTAATTCACATATAATTTTTATAATCTATCTTAGGAATTGTCCAACGATTTAACTTGTCTAAATCTTGAGGGATATCATACTCCTCTTCAATACTGTTTTTAACAGTATCTTTTCGTCTCATCAAATTCATTTGATAAAGACCGTTAAACTTCAACTTCTTAATACCTCCACCATGGCTCTGATACCATACAGAGAAGATCTTTTTATAAAATTCAAAAACTGTACCCAAAACATGACGAATGGTACGTGGCGTTGCTAAACCTATCGAACCAGTTATCAAACTGTAAACAGTTTGATCCCGTAACGGTTACGCAAGATAGTCCAACCGATATACCTTAATCAAAAATACAATTTTAAAAACAAGATAAAAATTGTTTTTTTGATTGTTAGAGTTAAATCGTCGAATACAAGAATTTTTACATAATAAAATTTTTATTCAATTAATTCAATCGGTAACAGCCAAACGCCCTCAAACGCCTTCATTTGGCAACACGGGCAACGCCAAGAGCCGATATAGGTTGAATTAAAATTAAATTTTATTACAACCTTTATTCAAAATTTAATTTTTTCAATCGATTTTATTAAATTTTGACGAAAGAAAATAATTAATATATCATAATATATATAAATATTTTAAAATATAATATAAAACCATGATTAAAATATAAAGTCAATACATACATACATACATATGTTTTGGTTTAATAGGGAGCTGGTGGTGTTACAGTGAAAAAACAGACCATCTTGGCGTTGATCATCGGCATCTATGATGAACCAATGACCTCCTGGGCAATGCAACATGGTTTTTGAGAGGATAGGCGATTATCTTTATGAGCAAAGGTCTTTAAGTAATATGTTCGCTGCGTGTCAAATTTAATTTGTTTCGAAAGCGATAGTTTCTCAGTTTTGAGACAGACATTTTAACTTACTTTGGTACTACTCCTCTATCTGTTTCTGCAATTTTCTTGCAGTATTGTTTTCATTGCCCTATTTAAGGTGCTTCTACTTTGTCCCTTTCTCATAGGGTCTCTTTTCTTTTCTTTCTCTGCGAGGGAATTACAATGGAAAAGACTTGCATCTCTGAATAGAAATTGGGTACTTCGTTGTGTTTGATGAGATGAGATATGAGATCATTATATATGTGTTAATCAATTTATGGAAGATGTGCCAATGCGAATATAATCTTCCAAATCACTTGTTTCTCTATATGGGTTGTCGGGTTTCTTGGATAGAGAAAATAGAGCCGTTCCATGTAAATATATAAATGAGATCTAAATGAGTTGCATTGCAACACAATCCATTCTTTTTAGTAAAAAAACGCATATAAATTACTGTGTGATTTTGTTATTTATTCATACATACCAAATCCTGAATAATGTAAAACAGTACGTAAAAGCATAGATCAAACAATGGCTCGTAATAAAAGGCGGAAGCGAATGGTTACCAACGCTACCGAGTGGATCGATCGTACGTTCATTCACTCCATTTTCAGCACTTAGCTCCACATATATACATACCACATACAGCTCCCTAATCCCATTTCAATATTCATCGGATTATAACAGAATTAGTAGAGTAAATATTTAGAATTTTCTCTCTAGAAAAAAAATGTCGTGGCAAACATATGTGGACGATCATTTGATGTGTGAAATCGATGGCCAGTCGGGTCACCACCTCAGTGCTGCTGCAATCCTCGGCCACGATGGCGTCGTCTGGGCTCAGAGCACTACCTTCCCTCAGGCACCAACTTATTCCATCTTTTTCCTTTTTATTTGATTTCATAATGATTAAGGAGGATGTTTTCGTTTGATCGTTAATCGTTTTTGTTTCGTAATTCCAATTAAATAAATTGCAGTTTAAGCCAGATGAAATCAACGGGATAATAACCGATTTCAACGAACCGGGTCACCTCGCCCCGACGGGGTTACACCTCGGAGGAGCAAAGTATATGGTCATCCAAGGTGAGCCCGGCGCTGTAATCCGTGGGAAGAAGGTACGACGTTCTTAATAAATTCATATTGGAACGTATAATAATACTTTTCCTCATATAGTTAGTTACATGATTTAAATACGCAGAACTTGAATGCATCCAATGTTTTTTTATGCCAAATATGCATCATAGCATACACAGATCGAACCCACTATGATATCGAATTAACTTTGAGATCAGAACTTAATGTGTGTATATATATATATATATGTATGTAGGGATCTGGTGGGATAACTATAAAGAAGACGGGTCAAGCACTGGTGTTCGGACTCTACGAGGAGCCCGTGACTCCGGGACAGTGCAACATGATCGTCGAGAGGTTGGCCGATTATCTCATTGATCAGGGCATGTAGATTCACTTAATTAAATTGAGCTAAGAATATTTATTTAATCAATTCCTATATATAGTTATTTATTGTAGAATTTATGCCTTAAATTTTGCTACTTTTTCTGAGGAAAGTTTGCATCAAATAGTTTGCAATGTCAAGGAATAACAACTTGGAGACATTGTTTCGTTTTAGTTGCTTTTTAGGTGGATCTTTCTATCTTTGCTTGTATTTCTGATTTTCGTATAAGTGATATGATATATCTGCCCTATTCATGCATTTGCATACTCATGTTTCTTCAAGTTTATTATGATTGTGCATAATTCTTATCGATGTGAATATGATAAAGAAAATGTACAGATTATTTCCTTTACCTACTACGTTCTTGGAGATTTAACAATTTACAAAGATACTAATTGTCCAAAGCACAATCTGGAATGGGTTCGCTAATTCGTAACAACCAAACTGAAAATACTATATCAGAATGCTAAGAAAAAACATTAAAATTGAGGTCACCGTCCCAAATCCATTCGACACTTATGGTAGATTATTGATTTGATTAATATACAAAACTATGTAAAACTAGTCCAAGGGACTAATGGCACAAATTAAATCTATCTGTATTTTTTTTTAATGTCAAACTACATATATATGTTTTGATAAGAAAGTCAGCCGTATGTCTAACATTAGAATATGTTTTTTCCTAGCGAGCAAATTTAGATTTAACTCTTATAAGAGGTATAACTAGACAAAGTTAATAAGTCAGATTGAGAAAACAAGAAAACCAAGGAGGCAAAGCTCGTAACGGATATGAGCTACGAGAGACCATGAGAAACTTTGAAGGAGAGAGTTTTGTTTAGCCAATTAACCTGCCGTCCATACTCGCGAGTCATTATCGGGACAATAATAGCTCTACCCGCAAAATGTGTTTATCATGATTTACAGTCGAACAGTTATGCTTCCAACATGTGTTATTGGCACGAAAGTAATCATTATTTCTTCTATTACTCCGTCTTAATAATTTTTTTCTCTAGACCTAAACTGTTTCAATTTGGCAAAAAACTAATTTTCGTATTTGTTCCATGATTAACATCCGCAATTTTCGTTTATTACGACTGGTGATCAAATTGAGTCGATTCCGCCTTATTCGGTTGTTGGATAAAAATATAGTTATTAACACGTTTTAAGTTATTTAAGAAAACAATAGTGGAAATTTGCGATTATACTTATTTTTGTGATGGAAATAAAGATAATGATAGTTAGAATTTAAAAACTTGATTAGTTTGTAGTAGTCTTAAAAGTCCGACTCTCATCCACGAGGCGGGTTTGACCAACATGTTGCCGAGCGGGGTGGGGGGGTTCTCCAATTGCTCAAATTACTGGGGAATGAACTTCCGATATCCGATTCTAAGTCCATCTAAACATAAAATTATAGGAGAATGAATTCTAATTACATCACTTGTGAATATAATACGAGAAGCAACTAGATTTGTAAGTGAACGAAATCCATATTTTATGATCAGTGGCCTCGAATTTGGATAAAAATCAAATCGGAATCATTATGATGAGTGCTGACTTCAAAAAAGTGCAACATTTTCTAGAACTGATCAGCTCGCCACTTTGGGTTTATGAGAAAAATATAGACACACAATCATCACGATTATATCTAATACGTCCACATAAATGTTTACCGAGGAAAACCATAAGAAGACCTATTAATTGTACTATGGATCCATTTATGGATCCCAAAGTGAAATATTGTAAACTAAGCTAACTAAACCAATATCAAGAAAAAGAAATAAAATTTAAGCCAACTACGTAACTACGCAAGCACTAACAACTTCCTTTTTAACTCATCAACCAGCAGCTACAAGAACAAATAAGGCGTGTGTGGAAGAAAAAGCAAAAGAAAGCAAGCAAGAATTAAGTTATATCGTGCGAACTCACCACACATTCTATTGATCATCTTCATCGTCATTGTTATTGTTGTCGTCATTTTCTGGTTGCACATTTGCAGCTTCATCGTCTGATTCTGACCAAGCAGCTCTTCTTCGATGATGTGCAGCAGCCGCCGCCGCCTGAGATCATCAAAATGGTACCCAACCGATAAATTAAACGACAACTATAGTTCTACGTTGTACGCGAGATAGCAAGAAAGATGAAGTTTAACATGACATTGAATAAAAGATAGGTGACATGTACGATATGAGGAGGAATCCACGTGTAATTGAGCAATCGTCTACGAATAAGATGATGCAATGTCATGATCCTGAACAATAATATTAAAGTTGAGATATAGGAATATATATGAAGGTATACATACGTTGTCATCCTCAGCATCAGAATCTTCAAGACCAGCGGCTGCAAGAACATCTTCAGGATTATCTTCCGCTTTAAGTTCGACATCACTCGAAGGGTTGTTGTTGTTGTTATCATACTGCTCATCGTAATCAATTTCCTCTCTATCTTCTTCAACCTCAGGTTCTGATTCATAGCGAGACCTCTTATCCTTCCTCTTGCGCTTTCCACCTCTCTTCCTCCTTTTCTCGCTCTGCCCCCCTTCATCATCGTCACCAGAATGCTTTTCTTTTCGTTTCGAACCACTCTTCATTTGTTCCTGAAAAGCAGAATCAACATATATTATTGGGGAAAAAGGAAAAATCAAACATTTTTCTTGGTCCAGTGAGATCAATCTCAACTCAAAGTACCGTCTCCATCAATATTGCCAAACATACAGAAATAGTTGCACTAACTTGTGGTTCGGAAGGATTTCAAATTCAAAATAGGCTTTACTCATGTCATGTTAACTTACTGACATTAAAATGGATAACATATATTTTCAAAACAATCCACAAGTAATAAGGTAAAGGATGGTAAGTAGAGATCGTCGAACAATTACCTTAATCCGCGCCAAATGTTTCTCTTGCTGCATCACTTGTTTTAGTTCGTCCTCCTGTTTTCTTTTCTCCATCTGTTTTTCAACTCAATTAAGAGTAGAACGAAAATAGCTTCCAGGTAACTTAAACCTCAAGTATTAGGCAGATTATGAATCACCTGAAGCTTTCTTTGCTCTTCTGCTCGTCTACGGGATTCATCAGCCAACTCCATCTGGCGCATGACTTCTAATCTTTGCATATTCTGTTGCTCTTCACGCTCAGCAAGCTCGCAATGGACATTTGCTGCACCCAGCAAGTGCTTGCAATATGCAACGTGGGTTTCAATTTTTTTCTCATCAAACCCTTGAAACTGAAGATTGGAAGATGTAGAGAGCAAGCTGAACAATCGAACTGCATTTTTTAGCTCTGCTACAGTAGCTCGAACCTGCCCACATAGAACTAAACAGATGACGTACAGCACAAAAAGAAAAATGTGATAAAAGACAGAGTTTCAATGGAATAAGGACAACTGCTGGTGATTCATGTTACTTACTAGCATGTACCAAACTCTATAACGAATAAAGTATAAGAATAAAATCGAAAATTAAACAAGAGATACAAAAAGATGAATACTCTGACCTCATCCACGGTCTTTTTTTCTTTTTGAAGTGTTGACGCTGAGAACTTTTGTAGAGTAACTCCAGTATCAAACCTTAGTGTGTAATTTGAAGGAGCCAAATGGATAGCTCTAAGTAAAGTCTTTTTGCACTCTTGCCATTGTTCAGCTTCATAATGCGTACGTGCCAGATATAAAAGGATGTGGCTGTCAGTATTACTGTAGAACTTGCGTAGACAATTTTGGTACTGCACAGATGAATTGTTTACATTAAATGATATGTATTTTGGATTGAAAACAAGGAAAAAAGTAAACCGAGGAAGAATTCTGAACAAACCATTTTCACAGCTAAAGCGAAGTTGCCTTGTGCAAAGTGGACATGAGCCAGGTTGATCCACACATCAGGCATCTGGGTGTTGGAACTTCCACTAGCAGCTTCTTGAACCTGAAGGAAAAGCAGAGGTCAGATACTTTGCTTACATGTGAATCTTCCATTCGGTCAAAAACAATTTACAGAAGATGCACGTCACCTGCGTAAAAAGCTCCTTCGCGATATCGAATTGGCCTTTTTCTGCAAACACCATACCAGCACCATTTGCTGCATAGAGGTTAGCCGACTGTTGTTGCAGAACCTGGAGAAAAAAAGTGCTCATCTTTCAATACTAATTCAAAAGAAGAAATTTCAACCGGAAGTAATTCCCATACTTTTGTGTACAACTCCTTGGCCTTTTCCAAGTGAGTGGCTTCCAATTTTGGATTTCTTTTCTCATTGCGATTTGCAGCAAAGTAGTTCCAGTTCCCCTGGCAAGTCAGTTAAAATTCAACACATTATATATATATATATAGAGGTTTGCTATGGTGCACAACCACGGTGAGCAACCACCGTGAGCACCATAGCTGATTTCGCAATTATATTTCTTTTTCTTCCACTCTAGCACCGCCATCACCTCCGTTGATCATCTCAGCTCTCTCGTAACCTTCGTTTTCCATCTTCCACGCACTCATTTATCAGAACTTCATAGTATATTGCAATTTTCTCGTAGATAGTTGGGATGGTGAATTTCTGATAAATGAGTGCGTGGAAGATGGAAAACAAGGTTACGAGGGAGCTGAGATGATCAACGGAGGTGATGGCGGTGCTAGAGTGGAAGAAAAAGAAAATAATTGCGAAATCAGCTATGGTGCTCACGGTGGTTGCTCACCGTGGTTGTGCACCATAGCAAACCTCTATATATATATATATGTGTATGTATATATTTTTGACAGCATAAGTTATGAGCAACCTTATGTAAAGGAAAATTCATCGTTAGAAAGAATTAAACACTAGACAGGTAACTGAATATGAAACTTTCTTGAATTCGACCAAGTTGCAAAAGTTTATGATTGAAGCAAATATCATCACAATTCACAGACAAAATTTCTAAGATGTAACAAACATGCGTACCAAACACACTGCAGCATATGAATCTTTTTCACCAATGGCATCCTTTGCAGTCCGGAAAGTTTCTTTCGCTATAACCCAATCATCATTCTTTAGCTCAACGTCACCAAGCATGAGCAAAGCATCGGGGCACTTCTCATCCACCTTCAAAGCATCACCAATCTATGAACAGAAAAAAACCTTTTGACCATGAAGCATATGGGAAACTGGTGGTGATGGTGAGAAATAGATGAAAGATTGCAAGAGGTAACCAGTTCCAGGCTGATTTGAACGTTATTCCTAGCTTTGGCAATGGCAGCAAGCCTCAAATAAGCATCTGTATACTCTGGGAACTAAAATTGTTCAAAAGTCAGAACCAAAATATAAACAGAAAAAAAAGAAAAAGGGAAAATAAATCACATCAATTCAAAAGAAATCCCTCCTTGTGCATAAAGAATGTTCCAACAACAAGGTGATATGTAATGTAACATTACAGATGACTAGTTAATAATCATGTCGCTAGACTCCAATAAAACCAATCAAATGAACATATAAATTAGAGAACCTCTTAGTTTCATTCATTCAACGCCAAAATTTCCATTTGTGCCTTATTTAGACAGCTACGAGCTTGGAATTATCAACAAGGTCGGGTAGTTAAATGCCGTACTGGATCAGACAACTATCCCCAGTTCCCATCACGCAATACCAAAGAATCATGAATGCCATTAATGCGTATTCTTGCAGATGAGAACTAAATATCAGAACAGAGATGGTGTGAACTTTGCATTTAAATCAGGCATTTACATCATATATTTCAAAGACATAAGTACATTTTCTAGGTTCACTAGATCCTTGACTACAGTATAACAACGCATTCTTTACAACTGAAACCATGCTAAGAAAATAAAGCACTCTGAAAAAAAAATTGCAAGAGAAGTTGAAATGAAAATGATCTTTATACCAACCTCGAACTATACCTTATATAAAATTAGGCGATATAGAACACTGGCAGACTCAGTTTTATGCATTTGCTCGAACACTCTACCTAAGTTAAACAGGGTAGAAACTTTATCACACGGAAGTTCCACCGACAAACCCTGTTCCTCAAGCCGCTGAAACAACTGCACGTCCTTATAGAGACAGACGGTTGAGGTGGAATCAACAGGATAAAGCGCATTTTTAATTAAACTAGATCGGCCTGTTAGGTTTGATCTGGATTCCGAATCATCGTCAAAAAAGTTGCACCATAATCCCTCTCCCATAGCTTCCTTAAATGTCTCCCTAGCAAGCTGTTGTGGACAGGAGAATACAGACCTGAATAACCTTAATGCCTACGCACATAATCAAAAAGAACGAGTATCTCAAGATGAGGTCAAACCTCAAACTCTCCCCTTTCATATTGAAGAACTCCAATATTGTTCAGCAGCTCAAGAGGCACCTCTCCATTTCCTTTTTTCAGCAGATTACGTGCCTGCACAAAAGCCAGATATTTTATCACTAATGGTTGCTGAATTAATATCCAACTTTAAGTGGTCGGATTTGAGCATAGTGTCCATTTTCAAGTAGTTGATTATTGAAAACTATTTCCATTATACGAAACTGTTTTCAGACTATGGAATACTTCAAACTTTTAAGGCTAGGTTTGAAAACCATGTCTTAAAAGTTGAGAAAAACTCAAAACGATTCCATACAGGAAATTTCCACTGATTTATTGATGATAACAATCAGCTTATTACCACAAGAATCGACAATGACTGGAACAACGAAAACTATCTATTCACGTAAATGAAAGACTATTGAGATGTATATTTTGACTAGAATGCCAATAATTCCTCACGAGAAGTTCACTGGAGAAATGTTGCTGGCTTTTATGTTATGTAACAACAATAGGAAGCTGATAATCTAACTGAAACTACAACAAACAACTTGCTGGATGGATAGACTGATGATAGTTCAACTGCCAAAGTTCAAACACATGACACTGAAGCGTGACGTTACAAAAAAAAAAAGTGAGTCACCAGAAAGGTACTCACAGTTTTAAAGGCATCTAGCGCAGCGCCAGAATCTGTTGAAACCAACAAATCACCAAGATCCAGAAATGCCTGTAATGGCAAGTATATGAAGTTTAATGTTAAAACTATCAATGGTGCTCCTATCTATGTATCTCTTGAAAGGGCACATGACACTATCATGCTTGAATTGATGTTATCGAGGACTAAGGAAATCTCTTTCCATAAAAATCATGCAATAGCTGAATTTATATTAGAAAAATTAATCAATTAGTGTTGGAGCTTGAAAACTTCGGTTATTGACATACATTGTAAAGCAGCTAACCAAGTTCCAAAAGGAGATGGCCTACAAGCACCATTTGCATGCACTATGGTCGTGACCCAAATGTGGACATAACATACCGTTTGTAAATCCTTTGCTCATTAAGACGAATGTATACCAATGGCAATCAGAAACATCAGATATGTTAAATTAGTGATCAATTAATTAGAGGTTCGTCCACGAGGGCATGTCTCCAAAATTTAATCCAGTCCCCGGAACATTTTATGCAGATCATTTTTTTTATTATCATGTTAAGCTACTTCGTGTTAAAATCAAGTATAAAAGGCAGCGATCATCGAAATTCCAGAAGCCACAAATCTAGTGGCAGAAAATAGTGATCATCTAAATTCCTTGAGCCTTCAATAGGTGACTTCCCGAATTAGACAACAAAGATTTCTCATCTGCTTATAAACTCAGTATCTGATATTTAATATCCCTAAGACAAGTTCTGTAAACTTTTTGGAAAGTGCATGCCAAAAGATACTTCTATAAAATAAAATAAACAAAACTACTGGGCATTTGCTTCATTCAACCAAACCGTTCACTCGTCATGAAAATATGTTTCTCAGTTATTTTAAGATTTAATGGCTCATGTTTTATTTACTTTTGAGAGTATAATAAGATAGAGTTCAAAAAAATCAATACAGTACAACATGTTGGAGCAGACAAACAATTAAAAAAATAATGCATACTTACAAGACTTGAGCATTTAGATATACAGTTTTTTATTTTTAAATTATCAATTTTTACATATTTCTCGAGATTACAATAGGAAAACAGTACAAAACTAAATCATCTAGACCTAGACAAAATCAATTACTATTAAGTTGCAATTTACCTTTTTAGGGCCAACCCTGGTAAAACAAATATTGGCTGGGAAAATTAAGAGAAATGTTCACCTGAGGATCTCGAGGGTCAATTTTGGTGGCTTTTCGTAATAGATCTTGAGCTTTCACATTCTGCTCAAGCTGAACGTAAATGTGTCCAAGCGCCTGAGTCAAAATAAGTGTGATCTTGTGGGAAGCAGCGTGGAAAAAGAAAAAGAATTCCAAAATTGACTTCTAAAAGCAACCATCCACTGACTTTAAGTGTTTCACAGTTTTCTGGTTGAACCTCCAAAACTTTTTCAAAATTGGTCAATGCACTTCGGAGATCTCCAAGTTTCAGATGCACCTGTCCTAGACCTATTTTAAGCAAGCACAAACATTCATCAACAATGCTACTAATGACTAAGAAGCCAAAAGCTTCTGAAAAAGAAATACATTCTATTTGGACCTCTCAGTGGAAGGCAGAAAATCAATAGTTAGCATGAAAATAGCATAATATCAGCGATTACTCATCAAAGTACATATAATTGTACAAAATAAGGTAATATCATGTGTCCACCCTCATTAATTTTATATTTTTGACGCCTTTCTGAGGAGGATGGCAGTGAAAGATCATTGAATAAACATGATATTGAAAGAGCAACACCTCCCCAGACACCAACAAACTAAGAGAGTTCAAACCAACAGGTGTAAGATATATTGTGAGTCACAAACCATGTGACAACTTAAGTTTGGCGTTATAACTGATTGGAATAGACAAAAGTAATGCTTCTTTCATAGGCTATTGGCTGTTAGGCATGCATTCATAAAATGATGCCGAACTCCAAATGCAGGTCATATAAACAGAAGTGACTAATTGTGCGACTGATAACAGTTTAATTGGAAAACGAAATTGCCTATAACTTCTCAAACTAATACTATGTTTGTTAAAAATATCTCTCGACATTGTTGATTGTACTGGATTACCACATAGGGCAATGGAAACGTATATTCAAGCATACCTAATATGTCAGATAAAAATTACACTTTCAAAGCTCAGGCGAAAGTTCTGAAGCATCCCAGCACACATAGCAAACCAAACATAATAAAATAGATAAAAGAGTTATCGTGGTAATCTTATATGCATAAGTTAGCTTATTGATGGTGAAATGGAGCCACGAATAGTTCTCATTATTTAGCTATATATATATATATATATATTAAACAATGCACTATTCGAAAAAATTATAATAAACATAACATCAACATACCATAGTAAGGTAGTACAAACTCGTGAATATTGAAATTTTCTTTTACGGAAGCCATATAGTACATGCCTGCTTTTTCATAGTCCCCCTGAATCAAAGAAACAATTGAGACAAGATCAGCATAAACAGATGCACGAAATAGTTAGTTAAAAGGTGATAATGATCCCAAATAATCATGAGATACAAATAGCGCCATTCTCCAAAGTCTTCAAAAAGCCAAATGTAAAAGTTGAACGTATAATATGAAGGCAAAGATGGATAACACCATCGACCTTGCTATGGTAAGAGCGGGCCAAATTATAGTATGAATGTGCCTTTGTTGGTCCATGAGTTGTAACAGCAAGTGCAGTTTCAGTCAGTTGTTCGACTAAGAAATGTTGACCAGTGAAGAAGAAATGATTGGCAAGATAATTCAGAGATGTCGCACAGTAAGGATATATCTCAAAAGCTCTCTGCATATTACGCATCCCGCTCTGAATACCAGCAGCTGTAATCAATGATAATTAATGAAATAAGTTTTCCAATAGAGAAGGCTAAGTCAAATAATTAACAACAATAAACGTCCGCAGTATCATAAAGAATTCATTCAAGACATTACTTATATAACTTCAATATATCGATCGACACATCATGTTAACAGCTTAATCAACGACAAAGGGATCGCTTGTTTCACTTCCACCATTCCTTAGTCTTAGCCTAAAGGATGATGATGGACTGTCCTTTTATAAGATACAATCACGTCTTTGGAACCAAGAGGACTTTTTGTTTTGCATAAGCCTTGAATTAAGCATCCAGAAATAAAATTTACCATCATTTGCTTGCAAATCTGAAATCCCAAGGGCAACAAGAGCTTCAACATTCTCTGGCTCGAACTGCATTTAAATTATTCAATACAAATCAAGCTAAAACCTGAAGATAATTTAGCACTGTAATGCACATCTTCTGTTACAGATAATATTAGCTCTGCATGAGCAACTAAGCACCACAAGAAATAACTTGCCTGTAGAACACGATGAAATGCTTGCTTTGCCTTTTCAAAATGACCCAACTTATAGTGGCAGAGAGCTATCCCAAGTCTCACACCAGGAGCCTTAGGATGCACTTGCAAGGCTCTCTAAAAGAAAGAAGCGAAAATCATATAATCTGAGTAAGACCCAATTCTCCATATCGTTTTAAGAATAAGACTTGCCTTGTATAGCTCAAGTGAATCAGAATAACGGCTACGATTAAACTGAACGCACGCCTGCACATGATGGAAATATTAGATAATTGTGTAAGTGAACAGCCACTATCGCTTCAGCTTTCATTAAATAGGGATGGAATGTGATAAATAAAACCGAGGGATTAAAGTGCAGCCCTCATGTCTGATATTGAAGGATCTAAAAGCAGACGTGCTATAAGGAACCATTCTCCCTACCGCTGTATCATTTTCTACCAGTTTTCAAGGAAACAACTCAAATGACTACATCTTGGCTATAAAAAATTGTTGTCTACCAAGTGAAGAAACTTTACTTATAATGCAGAACTCAGTAGCTACAGTTACATTGACTAAATTCCCATGTAACATATCATGTAGAGCCAAGAAAGGCAACAGCTTCTGACAGACGTGTGGCTTGTGAACCAGTCAATTCCACAACAATGGAGTAAAAGAAATGAAGGCATTCATGATTAACAACTTACAGGCATACAAATATCATTGACAAATATAATTACCTGACCAAGCAGAGCAGGAACATTATCAGAGTCACCATCAAGCACAATCTTAAAAGCATTAAATGCCTGTTCAACATCTCCTTTAGCAAGTAAAAGCTGACCTGCAAAAAGATCATCTTAGTTACTAGGCTTTATATATCAAGTCGGTTAATGTCAGCAAAATGAAAGGGTGTATGGGAGTTGAAAACACTAAAATCTCAAACATCATACGACCACATTCTCAATATACGATTTAGATAGAATAACGAGAAATTTTAGACGACGCGTTCTAAAAAGTAAATGGAAAATAATATCATGTTGATGCTATAGCAGCACTGTTTCCCTAGTTGACTAATTTCAAGCATTATTTTAACAGAAAAGACGAGATATTTTAATACGATAAGGAATGGAATGAAGACCAAACTACTCGAAGGTCAGAAATACACAAACAGAAAATAAAGACTATGTTCAGTGCTTTTTGTTATCTATAAGCATTAAGCAACGGAATGAATCAATACATAGTGTTCACGGGTTTTTGTAGACAAATATGAAATATCACATGGAAAAATCTGTTCAATTTGTTATTAACATTCGTAAAAGAGGGATATGATTTCATGAACCTAAAAAATTTGAATCTTGTAAACCTCATGCACTAATGAAATGACAGTATGATTTCTTACAATTTTGTATTCAACTGAAAAAAAGGATTCTTGTAGAAAGTGATCTATGTCAGATAGATATTAAAGTGACTATAAGTGAAAGTGAATCGTTGACAGACTCAAACAGTGTAGCACTGTCGGAGAACACAGAAGAGATCTTGCAAACACAATACAATTTCTGTGTATTCAGCAGCTGAAGCATATAAAATCCTGTGGGAAAATGTGATTACCTTTTCCAATCCAGGTTGAAGACTCGTGCATGTCAATCCTTGATGCCTTGTTATAATATTTTGTGGCCTGAATAAAGTAGTCTTCCTTTTCTCTCTGTCTGGTCTCGACTTTTCCAAGGTAACAGTAGTAGGCCCCCAAAGCATTAAGAATGGAAATCCTCTCATATCTAACATCGGCATAGTACTCATCAATTTCTGCAAGACAGTAAAATCTTGCCATTACTGTGACCACTCAATCAGTCCTTTATCATAAAATGGATGTTAAAAAATTAACATCATGCAGAGCAGTACCAGGACTGGATCCTTCTTCCAATATTTGTCTAAACTGTTCCATTTTGCCTTGCTTGAAGTACTCTCTCTACATCAAACAACAAAATTCAGATATTTAGGAAGCATAAGCGCATTCGCAGAAATATAAGTGGGCATCCTTGCATTCCCGCTGTAACATGATTAGTGCTTCACAGGAGACCAAACAAATATTATCTACTGGACCCTAAATATGTATATATATTTGAGAATTTATTCTGCATATTCATATATCCTTAGCTCCCAGAAATTTTAGAAACCATGCAATATGCATACATGTAGATACCTCTTATAGAATAACAGTGGGATACGAACAATCACTCGAACCACAAATCAGAAACCAGTAATGAAAAAGGTGTAATAATAGGGTTGTGACTATAGCAGGAACTTTTTTTTATTGAGCAATTTCACGAAATGAAAACTAGTTAATTGAGAAATACAATGAAAAACTAGTTAACTTAGATATACAGGTAAACGCAAGTTTGATAGCACAAGAATCGCAGCAGCCGAAATACCAACCATTTCCAATCTGATTCAAATCGAGACAATAAAATATATATGCTGCGTAGTATTTCTAGATGACAACAAATTAGCACGCCAGCCTTAATCGATATCAGATCATTTTAATGTTTATAAGCATTTAACTTGAAGTTTTCCACTAAAAGTTCATGCATCCCAGCCTCTGTTTTCACATAAAAATCACGCGCAAAAGAAAAAACACGCAGGCTCGAATTCGTAAAAAAAACTTACAGCGATTATCAGCCAAAGGTCTAACGGGGCTTGTTCGGCCTTGAGAATGTCGAGAATGTCCGTGGCGTCACGAGGAAGCTGATCAAGAGCAACTCTAACTTCCTCTTCCGAGTTCTGAACCGGCACGTACACACACGCCATATGACCTTCAACCCGTCGATATTGGCCAAAAATTTGAAACCCTAAGCTTCAATAAGCATTCCAAATGAGATAAATTCAATAGATTGAGAGGAACAAACCTATTGCTCCTCTGAGTGGTTTTTTAAGCTCGAGGAGATGGATGATTTGATTTGCGGGGTTATTGCTGGAATTTTAGCTATCGGTGTTTGAACTTTGAAGAAACGCTGCAGATGGGGAACAAAAAGAGGTAAATAGTGTGATGTCGGGTCGGGGACCTGAGTTGGTGTGATGTGAATATTAAAGGTAAAACAATAAATATGGTTATCTATGTGGGCTTCTAAATAAAACTTTGGACGATTATTTCCTTAACTACAAATTTTGGGAAAATATGTTAAAATGCACCCTATATCAAATATCAATTCTATATTTAGCTTGTCATTATCTTTGCCGGATAAAAGTGTCCAAATATATTTTATTTAGTCTAAGACCATCTCCAACCGGCATTCTCAAACTCAAAATCATTCTCAAACTCAAAATGCAGCAATTCTTCTCCAACCGAAAAACTCATTCTCATACCCAAATGATTATTTCTGCAGTATTCCCCTCCACACCAATTTCTGCAAAATACCACATAGTTTATAACTTTACAAATTAGACAACAAACATTATTTTAGATATGATTAAAAATAATTAACAAACCGACAGCTACAGCTGCAGTATTTTTCTTTGGCTCAGAGTTCAATTTTGATCATTACAGTCAAACCTACAATATTTTTCCTTTTCGTTTTAATTGCTGGCAAACTATGAAGGATTTTTATGTAATTTAATATAAATATTGGATAGTTATGCTATTTAAAAACCTACAACGCAAAAAGCAATTACCAATCGCATATATGCGATTATTGAGAGAGAGAAATCATAAATCCCATTTTGAGTTTGATTTTGGTGTTCGATTGGAGATGCTCCAAGTCTTGTAATTTCTTTATTAAGTGAACTATATTAAAAAATGTGGGCTCTGGGCCTAATAGGGTCCAAGGGTTTATACTTTCAAAAGTATGAATACCTTAAATCCTATCTTTGCTTAATGTGAATCAAAGTAATATTCTATAGAGAAGTGTGCGCAGCTACACTAACCAAGAGCAAACCCACGCACGAACAACACTAACGGTATTTCTCTCGTAAATAACTATTTGATTCCCCCATTGTTGATCGTTTGAGGTGTCTGATAACCTACATTATCGTTCTAAAGCTTCAGAACAATTGCTTGGATTCACAGCTACAATTGGAGCCGTCCAAGAAGATTGCCTTTATCTGTGTAGTTTTTTTCTCGCCTATTACCTTTCCTTTTCTTTTCTGAAGCGGCATTGTAACGGAGCGGTGAACTATCTTGCAAAATCACTCGGCTTAATGATAGTGAAGGTTGTTATCCACCGACGCAAGCATTAGCGAATATTCTGTGCTCGGACCTTATTTAATCTAATATATGAGGTCTTTTAGGGTATGTTTGGTTTATGGATTTTAGTGAGGAAAAGAAAAGAAAATGAAAAGGAAAATTAGTTTTTGTGTTTGGTTGATTAGAGAAATAGATGAGGAAAAGAAAAGAAAAGAAAAGAAAACTTAAACCAATTTTAAGCTAGAATCATGGAAAAGCACTTTTCTCACTAAATGATGAGGAAAAGGAAGGAAAACAAGTTGAAATCATTTTCTCTTTAGTTTTCTTTTCCTCACCCATTTCCTTGATCCAAACACACCCTTAAGTTTTGTTGATTTCTAATCGTAAAGTGTAGAGTTAACTTCCACCATAAGTGTAAAAAATTTCATTTGAATAACTGCATTCATGAAATAAAATGTAACAAATTAAAACTTACGTTATTATTAATGGAGAGTAAAATTTTAAAAAATTGTACAATTTCTAACGTTTTTTTTTTCACCCTCAAAGGGAGTGCCAATACATAATACTACAATTCAATATATATTTTAAATATAATAATATTTACATTTTTATTAAAAGTAAAGATAAATACTCAAATATAATCCATATTCGAGTTTTCGAATATTTCCGAATATGAATAAGAATCGATTTTATGATTCGATTTAATATTCGAATATTCGTATTCTAATTCGATTGTCATCCAAATACGAATAGAATATTGTGGTACTCGACTCGATTCGTTTGCAACCCTAGATGGAGTAAATGAATTTGTTATATTGAATATCTCGCTTCTGGTGGTTGGTTCGATGTTGCCGCTAAGGACACGAATGATTCAAATACGTTTTCGTAGTCACGGAACGATCGTAGGCGATGCACAAATTTCGTAAAAAAAAAAAAAAAAAGATATTGTAAAATATATGTTTTTCTTTGCATTTTACACTGGATAATGTTTGTGAAAAATAAATTCTACATGTCGTTGCTTCGATCCATGATTATTTGTTAATCTTTGTGGCAAATTACGAAACGAGATTAAACTCATGAAGTCGCTGTATGACAATCCGAGTCAAAATTCCGGGCATTAAGCCGATATATCATCGGTTACATTCCCAGACCACGGTTTTTTGCCGCAACAGTCTGATCAAGTCCCTCGATTGAAAACCATTTGGCGCCAAAGCGGAATACTCGGCGAATGGAACCGATTGCTTATATACATTCTGCTTCAAGCCTAGCCCCCCAATTCAGCAATGGCACTTACAATCTCATCATTTATATCGTACCAACTGCACGTTGCATATCATGCTCTCAAGCTCGTCATTCTCAATGAGAAGAATAAGAAGGAAAAAAAAACACTCAGAAGCCTGTCAAATTTTACTTATAAGGTAGGTCGTAAAGTTGAAACTATTCGCTTGAGTAACAAACAGATTTTCTGTAAGGGAAGAAGAATAAGTTCATTTCTGCTTTCTATTATTCAAACATCATTCATAACCATATCTTGATGCTGTATATTACAACACATACGGATGATTTGATGCTTGTGCATCATCATCCGGTATGTTCAACGGTGTAAAAGCCCGAGGATGAGCACAAACGAAACACTTCTCTTTTTTTTTTAAAAAAAAAATCATACAATTATCAACACATGTAGGAGAAGGAAAAAACATAACAAGGTTGTTGTAGAGTTTCCAATCCTTTACGAAAGTATCCACATAAAGACAGTAACAATTACCAATATCACGGTGCAACCCAGCGCCTGCAACGAATGAGCCACATCTCTTAGGCGAAGACTCGGGAAAATTTAGCATTTTTATCTAATATTATAAAGCGAAAAGAGTTCATGAAAAATGGACGACGAGACTTACGGCAATCGCAGACGCAGCAAGTCCAGCACGCTCCCTCGGATCCCGACGATAATAGTTTCCGAAATATAGAATAGTAGCGTAATACCACATTAACGGGCACAAGAAACCTACAAGGAAACTGAGAAAAGATTTCACATGTGATTAATGTGCAATGGCAGAAAATTACGTAAGATAAAAGGATATGTAGCTAGGTGAGAATATACTTACGAGAACCATCCTATTCCACATCCAAAGCAAGGCATAGGCTTGTCATACATACCCAACTGAGAGTCTTCCTCATCCCTTATCAAACTATATTTACCTATTTTCGGACAAATTATATTATATACATTTCGTTCATTAAGTTCATAATCAAGAGAATACTTGTTCATAATCAAGAGAATACTTGCTGCTGAATATTCAAGTACAAAAATAGGCCAATCGGGGGGACACAAGAACCCTTTCAACTCGGGTCATGAGATGTGTGAAGTGCACAAAACAATGAGAAATTACAAGAAACATCATTTAACCTGTACTTTTAAGCTCATTGCCATATAGATAAAACAAGAGAAGAATCCAGATAAGATAGCAAAATGTAGTTGTACGACTTTGGTGGGAAAGAGTTTGGAGAGATATGTAAAACAGCTTATGAATATCTAAATCAAATATCCAAAGAATGCGCATGAATATACGTGCCGTATTAACATAAATACCAATGTATATATTACATTCTCAGCCATATGCTCTAGAATGAAGAGCAGAAAGAAGTTCTATTGATATGGTACTGGAAACGTACCTTTAAACATGGAGTAGTAACGGGAAGATGGTCTCAAAAGATCAAGATGCTTATCTGAAACCGATCTGACGAGCTCAATATCATTTTTGTTCTCGCCCTCCTCAATAGTAGCATCTGTAACACCAAAAGGTCTCAAATTGTACCATCAGGACTTACAAAGCTAACTACTCAATCATATTTCTCATAAAAGAAATTCACAAAGTAAACAAATCAACACGAATCTTACAAATGCATGAAAATCACCGCATAATCACCTGCCACAGAAAAAAAAAAAAAAGCAAAATACAGACAGAGGGTAATAACTCTTACCCATTCTGTACAGGCGATATGAATAGTAGAAAGACTCCCTTGCACGCCGGATTGGATTCTAACAAACATGAAACAAAGTATAATCAGCTTATGTAGGAGTTTCAACCTTTCACAGGCAAATGTAAACTAATTGACTACCTATGTAAAAAAAATTTAATACCTACAAAGCCATTGTGGTTAAATTCAAGAGAAGCAATATGACCATAAGGAAAGTTAAAACGATGAATAAATCACGTGCTTGTTTGGTTTATTGGTTTATACTTATGAGGGTTTAAATTAGCAAGGTTTATATAAAACTAATTAATTGGTATAAATAAAATGTTTGTTTGGTTAGTGGGTTTAGATAAACACATCTGAAGGTGTTTATTTAAACCATAGACATGGATTTGGAGTTGAATTATGTAAACCCATTGTTTACATATAACTACGAACCAAACACTTGACTATGTACTAAGCCCATCTTCAAATACTTAAACCTATCAACCAAACAAGGAAGGAAAAAAGAAAAGAACAACGGCGCAAAAGGTTCGACAAAAGGAAAACTAAACTATACAATGAAAAAGTAAAACAAGCTTACACAACCTCATACAGGCGAATGCAACAGAATTGTTGACAACATATGTTACCTCAACATAATATACATCAACCTCGTCTTATCCCAAGTTATCCCTCACCTTACAGAATTCATATTGCAATAATCCAATATGCGATAATTGCGATCATTCTAGTTATCTGTCTCATCCCTAGTCTATTTTCCTAGAAATTTGTAATCAAATCCAAGCGATTCTGACTCGAGAATGCACAGCACAACCAATCAAATTGCGAAATTAGTAATCCACCAAGGATTTTTTTTACACCAACTCCACAAGACAGAACCCTAATTAAGTATAGCCCCTTCTGCATATCAACCTCCAGGCTCCATCAACTGAACTAGGCAAGAAATAACTCGAAGCCGGTAAAAACCAACTCGCGATAAGTCAAATAAAAATAAAAATAAACATTTGTCAGCTATGCTCAATGGACTTGCCCGAACGAGGAGAACTGGTAGGACTTTGAAGTATACGTCGTCGATCACGGCTCGAGAATTCCTGAGTGGAGATGTGAAGTTAGGTGCAATTAATTAATGGAATTGGCGTCTTCTCTTTATTGATGGTTGAAGCAAACGTTCATCTGATCAAATGGTAAAGAAAAAGACAAAAAAGAATTCATATATAACAGGGGACCGACACTTTTGGTCCCCAATATCAATTGCGAACTGTAATAATTCTTTGGAAAAAAAAAAAGAAATATTGGGCCATGGGCGTTTTCCGTCCCCCATGCTCCGAGGTAACACTTTTAGTCCCCAATATTATCAATTTTGGACGTTTTTGGTCCCTCGATTAATTTAATCGCAATTTAGACAAAATTTAACACCTCAAAGCCCATGATCTCCTTTTATTCGACTAACACCTCATAACACATCTTCTTCTTCGATTTAGACGCACAAGAACATCATTATACATCACATTAGGAAATAATCGACAACCTTGAAAATGAGTTAAATATGATACGTAATGGTGATCACGTGCGTTTTGGTTGAAGAAGATGAAGATTCATGAGTGTGTTAAGTCCAGTTTAAGGAGATCATGTGCTCTCCAAGAGTTAAATTCCATCTAAATTAGCGATTAAATTAATCGAGGGACCAAAATCGTCCAAAATTGATAACATTGGGGGACAAAAAGTGTTACCTCGGAACATGGGAGACCAAAAACATTGGGGACTAAAAGTGTCGTTTCACCCTATATAACAGAGTGTGAACCCAAAATAGTACTCACACGTTTACCTCATTGACCAATGCACAGTTTTTCGCGTGAACCAATTTACTTCCGAATGTTGTAAACTTTAAACCAATTTAGTCCATCTATTAGTATGACCGTTAATTTTGACGAAGAATTGCATGTGTCGCCATTTGATTAGCCAAGACGTAAAAAATAATTTAGCATTAAAAAATTAAGAATATTCAAAATGAAAAAAGAAAATACTAATAAGTTAAAATAAAAAATACAGAAACAAAATTAAATGAAAAAAACAAAAATTAAAATCATAAAAATTTTGAAAAATAATAAATTAAATTCAAATAAAACACAAAAGAGAAAATACACATTGAAAAATAAAATAAATTAAATAGAGAGAAGAAGTTAAAATAAAATTCATTATGTAAAATAAAATATAAGCAAAGGAAAATAAAAATATAAAAACATATATTTATCTAAAGAAAACAAAAAAAATTAATATTATGTTGATTCCTCTCGATATAATCAATTTAGAATTTAGTCGCATGACGAATTCTCAATTTGATAAAAATCAAAATTTTCTGGTTAATTAGCAACCGTTTCCAGTAGTACTGTCAATGGGCCTGTGGCGCCCCGCCATCTACTAACCTTTCTAACGTTATCTTACGTGACTAAATATAGTATAAAGTAAACAATACGCAAAAAAAAAGTATTAAAATTTTTCCTTTTATATATAGGAATTCATTCTGCACATGCTCAAAATATCGCTCCAACCCTATATACATGGGAAGTGTATAAGTGCGCAGCAAAAGAAACCCTAACGCCCGGCCACACAGGTCGCATCCATGTACACACCACCCTCAAAAGTCACTGGAAGCTTCAAAAGGTAAGCCTTGCCATCAAAAGCGATCACGTACCGTGGTCGCGTGCACCTACAACACATAAAGTAAGGGGTGAGCTATAAAGCTCAGTAAGTAGGAATATGCAATGTCGTGAACGTGAAAACCCCGCAAAGGCATCCGCGCCAATACATCTCACATCTCGTAAATCAAACTCTATCTCATATCTCTCAGGGCCCTCGGCTAAATTGCTATACACCATAAAGAGCTCTAATCCAACACGGTAAACGTGGCAGCGACCAACGCTGGGTAGACTACGCTAGGTTTCCCTAGGTCGCACCCTCCCAGGTCGTCCCCTCTGCCGTGCGGTAGCCCACGCTGGTAGCCTACGCTGGTTAGCCTACGCTAGGGTTTCCCTCTAGGTCGCTCCTTCCCAGGTCGCATCCCTCCGCTATCAGGGAATCAGCCGTTAATTTAGACGGAATTGCAAAATTAGCGACGGAATTTCCGTCGCTAAAGGAAAAAAGTAAAAAAAAATGATAAATTAAGCATAAAAAATACCAAAAAAGGAAAAAATTCAAAAAATAGGTAAAAAATTCAAAAAAAGAGAATATTATTATAAATAAATAAATAAATAATAATAAAATAAAATAATAACTAAAATTTAAAATGATAAATATAAATTTATGATTTTAAAAAGTAAAAAATAAAATATATTTATTTATTAAAAATATAAATCAAAATAGAGAATAAATATATTAAAATAATAAAAGGATGAATATAAATAATAAATAATAAAAAATACAAAATATTTATTTATTGAAAACTAAAAATAAGTGTAAAATAAAAAGTATAAAATGTCACTGAAAGTTGACGATAATTCTCGATCACAATATATTTGTCAAAAAAAAAAATTCGAGAAATGGGACGATTATGTCCTCATTACCTTGGCAGGGACGGTCTTCCTAAAATTTTTAGAGGCATTTTTTATCCTTTTTTTTCCTTTTTATTTAGTTTTTAATAAATAAATATATTTCTATTTTTACTTTTTAAAATCTTAAAATTTATATTTATCATTTTTAAATTTTAGTTTATTATTTTATTATTTATTTTTATTATTATTTATATTCTTATTTAATTTATTAGTAATATTCTCTTTTTTTTGAATTTTTTACCTATTTTTTGAATTTTTTTCCTTTTTTTGTAATTTTTTCTCATTTTTATGTTTAATTTATCATTTTTTTTATTTTTTCCTTTAATTTGCGACGGAATTTCCGTCGCTAACACTGACCAATTCCGTCTAAATTAACGGATGGACCAATTTGGTTCAAATTAAGAAACATGAGGGACTAAATGTGGCAAGTGAGAACATCGGGGACCAAAACGCCCATAGGGTAAACATCGGGACCAAAAATGGTATTCTCCCTTAATATAATTATTTATTTTCTTATTTATTGGCGGGCCTACGCGTGGGCTTACCCGAGCGGGCCTAAAATTTTTCCGCGCGCCACGTTGGCCCGTTCGACATTTCTATAAAAGTGTATTTGTTCATCGGTTATTTGTATTTATGACAATGCTAAGATATATTTGATAGCAACATCATTGTAATTAGCTTGGAAATGCAGGTACTTAGTGGCCTAGTGGTTAGCTAAATGCCAGTTTACTTCATGACTAAACGATCTATAACACGTTTATAATTCCATATTGAAACAAGATGCATGAACCAAAAAAGTCAAAAGATAAAAAAAAAATCGTCTCAGATTAAATCACGATCGTCAATTGGTCAACTAGGTCCAGGATTAATGTTGATAAAAAAAATAGAAATGAAAGGATATAAAACTGTCTAAGAAGGGTGGGATTAGGTAAATGTAGGGGAGGAGATCCCTTTAATTAATACATTATTAGAGGTATTAAGGGGGTATTAGCCAATTCTCCCCTTTAAATAATCCTCAGAACCAAACACTACTTTAATAAATTCTAACCCCCGTTATCCCACCTAATACCCCCAATCAAACACACCCTATGTGTGCAAAAATATAAAATTAATTATTAGTGGATGATTTTAATAATTATACTGAAAATAGAATGAAGTGGTTATTATGAGTTTTAAAGCTACGTGATTTAATAAGTCTTTTTTTTCATAATTGATATACTAAATATAGAATAGGTGGTTATTATGATTTAATAGGTTATTATTTTTAATAGTAATTAAAGTAGAAAAAATTTGATTGGTCAATTTGACAGATCAATTTACTGTTTTTACCCCCTACGCTCTATATAAGAATATAGATATAAGAGTATAGATGAATTATGATTAGACAAGCGAAAAACAATAATAAGAAAATTTTCCCGAGTCATTCACCAGAGCACCTCCAACCCGCAGCATGAAAATACAGTTAAGTCTGCACAATATTACAGCTGCTACAGTGCTTTTACTCCAACCCATAAACTCTATTTTCTACACTAATTTTCACTCCAACCCATTAACTTTATTTTCTACTCTAAAAGTCAAATTCCTATATTAAACTTTATATTATAATAATTAAAAAAAGTCAATAAATTATAATAGTTAATATTTAAAATTAACTAAATTATAACCTTAGCATATTATTTAATTACAATTTATTTAAAAATGAAAATATAAAATAAATAAAGGAAACTAACATTATTTTTACTTTTATTATTATAAAATATCAAATATTTAAATATAATTAAAATATTTTTATTAAATAAATTATAAATAAATAGAAAGTACAACATAATTTTTGTGTTGAAAATTGTGTATACTCTACATCAAGAGTATCTCTACTAATCAACACAATATTAGTTTAGATATAGAGTCTCGAGTAAAGACGTACTCTATTTTTGTGTTAAAATGTTCGCGACTAGCAAAGCAATAATGTATAACGAAGTAAGGAAAGAAAGGGGATAAAACAACATTTTTCTAAAATGAGGGACCAAAATTGTAAATTAAGTTCAACTGCGCTTGCGCGTTGAAAGTTAGAGCTGGCGACCAAATTGAATGTACGTGAGAAAGTTGCTGAGTTTTCCTCACCCCTTGTTTGGTATCCACGCCTGTTACGAAGCTAAAACGAGGGAGGTACAACTTTTCATTCTAATTGGATTATGAGGGTCGGCGACGGTGGCTGTGCGGGGACGGTGGTGGTGGCGGTGAAGAGAGCAGAGGGTAGGGGTACTCAGCGTGCGGTGAAATGGGCTGTGGACAATTTGATGGGCAAAACTGATGATGACCGTTTGGTTTTGGTTCATGTCATGCCCACGATCACTTGTGTGCCCACACCTTGTACGTTCTATTGTGTGTTTTGTTGTATGCTTCTTGGGTTTACACTCGACCATGACGGACCTCGTTTTTTTCTAAAATCTCGTATATCGTTTAATCGAGAAATGATCAAAAAATCTCTTGTTATATGATCATGTTTTGTTCTCTAAGTACTTAAGCATTGTTTGAGGTCCCATTTTCAAATGTCTGTTTATTTTCCCTTTTCCACCAGATGCCCCAAAACATAAGAGGGTAAGAGGAATCATTCAATGGAATGATGTTATGTAGTGCATCAAGAAATGGATGATTGGATCACGCTCTGTACTACGATAAACTTAATTCAATGATAGTTGTAGGAGAGTGAATTGTTCATGAACCAAACTCTTTCGGAAACGGTCTGGCAAGCAATTGTCATGGTGAGAAAGTTTCTGTATAGAAGATAGAATTACTGAGCCCAGATGAAGTTGTGCCCAAGAGTTATTCCAGTGCATTATTACGTTCTTATGAGACTCTATTTCTCGCATCTGAAATTGGAAGCATATATAGTTTGTGCAATTATTAATTTTTTTTTTGTCTAACAGCTGGAGGCAGCATTCCGATCAAGGACTTAGATGCAAGTGTTGCAGAAATGTACATTCAAGATGTTAGAGCAAAATGTGAAGAAGAATTTCTAGAATTTAAGTATCAATACGAGATGTATAAGGTGAGATTCACATGCTTTTTACTTGTGTTTGTAGCATAATTTTATCCTGACTATACTGAACTGCTTGATTTAGATTGCAATTATGCTGCTCGAAGGAGACAATCCTGCTTTTGCTCTGTTGAGATACATATCTGATTCAGGAAGTAAGAGTTTGGTGCTTGGCTCTTGCTCCTCAAACTATTTTTCAAGGTAAGTTAGTTGTGAACAGTTAAAAAGTTTACTAGTGACACACATTTGATTTGATATCAATAAATTACTCGTTTATTTTATTTTATTGCATATCAGGAAGGTGAAGGAATATGAAGTGCCATCTACTATCCTCAAATATGCTCCCAGCACTTGTGACGTGTATGTGGTTTCAGCTAATAAGCTCATATCAAATTCGTTGAACCCTATGTTAAATGCTGGTGTGTAAGATACGGCTTGGAAATATTAAATTTTCGTCCTATGTTTGAAAATTTCTAATATATCAATGTTCTGCTTTTCAATCTTTTAGAGAGACATTCCAATACATATAGAAAACAAGAATCAAGTGTTTCTTCATCGTCCACGGATTTCCCATGCTACAAGAGCCCTCGAGAAAAAACACCAAGGTTCTCTTCCATGTACCCTGACACTGTTTCACAAAGAGCCCAACAATTTTCAGAAGATGGCCTCTCATATCATTTGAGGGGTAAAAGATTCCCGTCCATGTCATCCACGTTTTCACAGCAGGTTATTTCTTATTTTCTATATCTTAACGCATCTATTTTTGCATCTGAAATTTAGCAAAATATACCTATTTGAGTGCAGTCATCGGATCAAGCTGAGGTAGAAAGCTTGCGCACAGAATTGGAGAGTGCATTAACTTTGTACAATCGAGTTTGTGAGGACCTTGTTAATGCTGAAAGAAAGGTGTGGAATTAAGTTTTCGAGTTAGAGTTCCTAAGAAATTTAGCTTGGACATGGATTTCATTGCTTCTTTAGTTATCGAAGTATTGAATGAAGAAGCAAAAGTGTGTATGTTAGTGAGCAAATCCAACTCTATTACAGAATGATAAGGCGCCAACATATTTTTGTATGAGGCAGAAATGTTGTTGCAGTTGAGTAAATTCAACTCTTGCGTAGAATGATTAGACAACCAACATGTTTTCTCCCGAAATTTATTGTTGAGCTGTAGTCTCAAGGCCGAACCATTTATTAATGTACTGAATACATGAGAATATTCTGAAGTTGACCTTGACTTTCTGTTAATTATTGATGCTCAGGCACAATTACTCTCTTCTGAATGCGTCCTAGAAGCAAAAAAAGTCGATGCTGCACAGAAACGAGAAGAAATGTTAAGGAAAATCGCTAACTTGGAAAAAGAAAAATACCTTGAAGCTGAGAAAGAACTGGAAATGTCTAAAAGAAAGTTAGCGAAAGAGGCATACGAAAGGCAGGTGGCAGAACTAAATGCCCGTAAAGAATCGCTTGAGAGGCAGAAGATCATCGATGAGCTATTCGCAAGTGACCAAAGGTATAGGAAATACAGCAGAAATGATATTCAAGTGACAACCGAATCATTTTCTGCGAGCAAATTGATTGGTGAAGGAGGGTATGGTAAGGTCTACAAGCAAGGAGCAGGCACTCGCATTTACAGCAAGATAGACTGGGCCTTTGGAAACTTGCAATGGATTCAGCAGAATGCGCATACTGAGGCTCACTTTTTGCCGGAGGGGCTTTCTGATCACTCGCCTATCTTACTTAAAAACTGCAGGACCTTAGTTCAGAAGAAAAGAGCATTCAAATTCTTCAATATGTGGGTGGATTCTTCTAAATTCATGACTGTAGTGGCAGAAAATTGGACCAAATGCTCGCCAATGGCAACAAAGGGAAGGCACTTGATCAAGCAACTGAGAAAGATGCAGGGTCACCTCAGGAAACTTAATACTGACTATTATGCTAATATTGTGCACAAAACTGAGGAGGCTAGACAAGAGCTGGAAGCTGCCCAAAATGCACTAAGCAGAGACCCTCTGAACAGCAGACTCGTTGAACTAGAAAAAACAACTGCTGAAGGATTCCAATTCTTTAGCAGGGCGTGTGAGAAATTCTTAGCCCAGAAGGCTAAAGCTGATTGGCTCAAGGAGGGGGATAGAAACACAAAATTCTTCCATGCTGTCATTAAACAAAGGGTATACAGGAATAGGATTACATCAATCGAGAGTGAAGATGGGAGGATATTGGAGGAGCCAAAGGAAATTGTGTCCTACTTGGTGGAATACTATGAGAATATCCTGGGCAATGCGGGCAGTGGACAGGTGGAACTTGATGAGGAGGCACTGAAGCAGGGGGAGATCTTATCTATTGAGGATCAGTTCTCACTCATGGCCCCCTTTACCGGGGAGGATGTTAAAGATGCACTCTTCTCCATACATAGGGACAAAGCCCCCGGGCCAGATGGATACAATAGTGAGTTCTTCAGGGCAGCGTGGCCAATCGTGGGGGATGACTTGACTGAAACTGTTTTGGAATTCTTCCATACTGGACAGCTGCACAAACCTCTGAACTCGACCACCATAACCTTAATACCTAAGGTGGATCAGCCGCGGTTTGGTAGAGATTACAGGCCTATTGCATGCTGCAATACAGTATACAAATGCATCTCTAAACTTCTATGTAGTAGATTGAAAACTGTGCTGCCCAGACTTATAAATGCGAATCAAGGGGCCTTTGTATATGGGAGATCAATCGGACATAATATCATGATTAGCCAAGAGCTCCTTAGACTGTATAACAGAGGGCAGGTTTCCCCCAGGTGCATGATGAAAATAGACCTACGGAAAGCCTATGACACAGTCGAATGGCAGTTTTTGCTCAGCTTGCTAAAATCCTTCAGATTTCCTGTGAGATTTGTGGCATGGATAAGGGAATGCATTACAACTGTGACTTACCAATTATCCATAAATGGAAACCTTGAGGGGCATATCCAGGGGTCTCGGGGGCTGAGACAGGGTGACCCCATGTCTCCCTTACTGTTTGTACTGGTCATGGAATATCTTACTCGAAGGCTAATCTTGGCATCGAAGCAGGCTGCGTTCAGATTCCATCCGCTCTGCAAAGAACTCAACATAGTGAGTCTCTGCTTTGCAGATGATTTGCTGATAGTATGCAAGGCACACCAACCATCTGTTGAACTGATTATGGAGTGTCTGCAGCATTTTCAGGAAGTCTCAGGCCTTGCAGCAAACTCATCGAAGTCTCACATATATATTGCAGGTACATCTCACTTTGTGAAGCAGAATATCATTTGCTTGACTGGTTTTACGGAGGGGTCCTTCCCCATGAAGTACTTAGGTGTACCAGTGTCACCTGCTAAGTGGAGCAAGCAGGATTGCGAGAGCTTAGTAAGCAGAATAACCAAGAGAATTAATTGCTGGACTTCAAGAAACCTCTCATATGCCGGCCGCTGCTGCCTCATTAACTCTGTTCTCTTGGCACTACACTGCTATTGGGGTGCTATGTTTGTACTACCTGCCAGTGTGGTGAACAGAATAGACCAAATATGCAGGGAATTTCTTTGGGGTAGAGGAGTGGGGGGCAAGGTTATGGCATTGGTGGCCTGGGAAACAGCTTGTCTGAAGAAGAGTTGGGGGGGACTGAACCTTAAGGACTGTGGCACTTGGAATACTGCTAGCATAGGGAAAATGATATGGGATATATCGAGTAAGAAAGATAACCTATGGATTAAATGGTTGCATGGCTGCTACTTAAAAGGAACAGGTTTTTGGGAATATCAGAAAGCAGGAAGTAATAGCTGGCAATGGACGCAGATCCTTAAGATTAGGGACCTGTTTCGAGATGGATACAGACAAGGTGTGTGGCTGGCTGCGAAGAATGGGTGTTATACCACTACATCTGGATACCTATGGCTGAAAGAACCTCGGGAAAAGATGGTAACAGCAGCTGTAGTATGGAATAGATGGAATATGCCTAAACACGCTTTTATCATGTGGCTCATTATGCACAGAAAGCTATTAACAAGAGACAGATTAGTAAGATGGGGAATCAATATTACTGACACAAACTGTATATTATGCTCGAGGGTTGAGGAAAGCCTTGAACACTTACTCTTTGACTGTGAGTATAGTCAAAGCGTGGCCAAAGAGGCTAGCAATTGGCTGCAGATGGTGATACCCCATCCCATAGGAAGCTGGGGAAAGAAACTAATACGATTGGCGAAATGCAAGAGCATCATATCAAGAATCCAAATAGCAGGTGTGGTTGCCATGGCGTACATATTGTGGAAGGAGCGCAATGCTAGACTACATGGATCGAGTGCTAAGTCAGCTCAGGAGCTGTTCCAGATTTTCAAGACCAACTTCAAGACTCAAGTATATGGAATGAGGTTTGCAAAGCCTTCACGAGGAGGAGTGGAATACATACACCAGCTACAGCGATCTTAATATGTAATTAGCACGGGTTGGGATGAGTATGATGTAGGAAACAATGGTACTTGTGGTAATGATAATCAGCTTTACCAAAAAAAAAAAAGGTCTACAAGTGCATCTTGGATCATACCTCAGTTGCTATTAAGGTTCTTCACCCCCATGCATCTGATCGCAAAGAAGAGTTCCTCAGAGAGGTTAGGCCGTTTTTAGTAACTTTACAATTAATGTTCTTAACGTAATGCCCATCATTCCCTGTCTCTTGCCTTGCATCTCATGTCACATCATTAAGATTGTGTGTGACTTGTGTTAAACAGACCGTGGTTCCAATTCCTGGACAAGATCAACATAGTTAGTGGCGTAGAACCTCCACATGCTTTTCTGCTAAAATAAACAGATGAAAAACAACTCAATACATCATCCCTTACTCTCCAAGTGCCCCTTTGGTTTCGTACAACTCATATATTATTCATTTAGCAATAGATCCCTTGCCCTTAACGCATAAGCAATAACCTCGAATTTACGATTATTACAGGTGGAAATCCTCAGCCAATTACGTCACCCACACATCGTCTTACTGCTCGGTGCCTGCCCAGAACTTGGCTGCCTCGTATACGAGTTCATGGAGTATGGAAGCCTCGAAGACCATATCCTCCACAGAAGAAACAGACCACCTCTACAATGGCCCGTAAGGTTTCGAATTGCCTTTGAAATAGCCTGCGGGCTTTCCTACTTGCACAACGCCAGGCCCGTCCCCATAGTGCACCGCGATTTGAAGCCCGGCAACATCTTATTGGACAGATATTACACGAGCAAAATCTCAGACGTTGGCTTGGCCAAGATAATCTCCGAGGTTGTCCCTGACAACGTAACTGAGTATGGAGAAGAAACTGTTATGGCGGGCACCCTCTTCTACATGGACCCAGAATACCAAAGGACTGGGACACTCCGCCCGAAATCTGATTTGTATTCTCTTGGGGTCATAATTTTACAGTTGTTAGCTGCTAAGCATCCCAACGGTCTGATAACAAAGTTCGAAAACGCTGTTAATAAAGCCAGCTTTTCTGACGTTCTTGATAAGTCAGTCGTGGATTGGCCACTTGGGTTAGCTGAAGAGATGGCACAAATTGCTTTACGGTGCTGTCAGCTTAAGTGCAGAGATAGGCCAGAGCTTGACGCTGAGGTATTACCGACTTTAAAGAAACTTGCTGAGTGTGCTGATGCTTATAGCATTAGGCCAGAACGTGAAAGGATGCATGTGCCTGCACAATTTTACTGCCCCATTCTTCAGGTTTGGGTTTTTTTTGGGGGGATTTTGGTGGAGTTTGTTTTATTTATCCTCGTGGGGCTGACTTTTTTTCTGTAAATTCGAAGGAAATAATGGATGATCCATACATTGCGGCCGATGGTTTTACATACGAGCACGATGCGATAAAAGCATGGTTTAGCAGACACGATGTGTCCCCGTTGACGAAACAAAAGGTACAACATAAAATGATCATACCGAACCATGTGCTACTTTCTGCCATTCAAGAATGGAGAAAGAACACGACTTTGCCATATGTGTAAAGTGTAAACAAATTGTAAGCTGGCTTTCGTTGCTATAGAGTGAGGTTTGTATGTGGTATGCAAATTCAGCAATTGTAATGTCCGTAAATTTTAATACCGGGTTCCGATGTAGGTAATTATGTAATTTTGTCAATTAAGACTTGGGTAAAGAAAATTTAAGTCTTGAATCGAAAATTAGTACCAAAACTTAGTCAAAGAATATCCCCAAATAATGATATAAGGACTTAAAATATTGGGCTATGCTTGCTACGTGAATAAGGCCCAACAAATTAATGGGTTATATTTAATACTTAAATAAGGGCCCAACAATTCTCTTAAAGTATGATAAGGCTTAAGTTATCGGGATGGTTATATTAGCTAAAAGTTTTCGTAACATAAAATAATATTGTCCAGTGTTTAGTATATTAAGTCTATCAAAGTCTTCATATAATATACTAGATTTCATGTAGACATATACACGTGTATATATAATGATATCACTAACCAACCATCAATGAACACAAAAGGGCACGTGGTGATTGTTGAGATCGTTGTTAAGCATGACTAATGGAAAACTTTTCTTAACTCTAAAGGTAATATACATAGCCCCTACGTAAGTACAGAAATACAACAAAACACATATATGAACTATTATGACTTGAAGAATTTTCATTTGGGAAGAAAAGAACAGTGGACGAAAATAAAAAGGGGAAGGAGAAAGATTTCAACTAACATATAAAACCCTTAAATAATTCAATTTGGAGTGAAGAAGGTAAAGGTCCTTGTTTTTATTTCATAACTTTCGTCCACGTAATATATATTTCTAGGTTCCCTTAACTTGAGTGCTTAGAACCATGAGATATTAATCACGAGAAATTCAAAGTATGTTAGATATAGAACTCGGAGTTTGATATTAAGCTAGGTATAAGCTCGTAATCATATGGTGTCTGTGGGTTTTGGTGGTAAAACAACCATGAAGACATTGACCTATGATTAATTATTATTTTAACAATTGATGTGTTTAGGGTATGTGATCCTTAAGTATTTAAGAATTTTCTATACTTTGTTTCGTGAAGTTCAAATTTTTTTGGTGTGAAAGTTTACAACACAAATATTTTTATCCTTCATGTGTTATACGACTTAACTGATGTATTTGATGAGTTATGAGATAATTTACGTAACATCATATCTTTTACTAGAATAAATTATATGAGGTTTTTCGTGATTATTGTGTAATAAAAGCCCGGTTTTGAAATAGTTATGTCAAGTATACCTTGATAGTTAATTGTAAAGTTTTCAGTGTTAGAAATTGTCAGATTATTTAGGATTAGGTTGTTACGATTTTAGGGTTTGTTTTCAATATATTGTAGTTTTAGGCATGTATAAGTAAATTACGAATATGTTGTTATAAGTAAATTAAAAAGAAGTATTTGTGATTGTTGGAATAGGTTTACTTTGGTATAGCTATGTTGGGTACATGTTAGTATTTACATAGAGAGTTCTCGGCATTTGATTAATAATCGAAACATGTAAAGGATGGTGGTGTTTAGTTAGCTTGGTCTGACTTTTAGTATAGGAAAGTTTACGGCAGGTTAATACCTCAAGTATGTTGGAGCTTTCGGCAATTCACATGTTGTGTTAATTGAGAAAATAATCTTGGTATTTATGTAGTTTAAATCTTTGAAAGTTTTCGTGCTTAGTAAGTCATTTATCCATTTCCAATATATATATTCATACTATGATAATCATAGGAGGATCGGTATTTATCGGATTTAGAAAACCCTAAGTCTTCTAGTTTCGATTTATGTTCATGTATGTTTAGGTAATGCGAGCCTTAATGAGTTTCGAAGCATACGATATTCCTGAGAATTAAGTGTTTTGAGACGTACCGTATTCTGGATTAGGAATAATTTTTGAAGCCGATCTTGATGACATATGAATTTTAATTTGTGGGGTTCTGATGGAATCAGGAGATATTAGTTTCGACCAAATTTATGTTATGCTAACTTTGACCCGGCTTCGACCAGTATTTTAATAAATTTCCGGGCAATTTAGTTCATCCCCAGCCTAGGTTATTTTAATAAGTTCTAATACGATTATTTCAAACAGTACAGTTCGAGAATTAACAGAGATACTAATAATATTATTATATTCAGAGGATCGACCGTTAGAGACTCCACCCGAGTTCTCAATTGACAATAGCGGGAGGGCAGGTAGGTGGATTATCCATCTACAATACGTAAACACATTTATGTGTTTTCATGTGGTTATATGACTTACGTAGCTTATGTGATTTACATGCTTTATCTGTTTTACATACGTTTTACGTGGATCATGCTTTATGAATTTTATGTATATGCATAGCACATGCATATCACGTTAGAGAGAGAGATGGTTGTACCGTATTGAGACGGTGATATGAGATATTGACGTACGGGGTAGAATGAGAGGCTTGTGATTGGTGACTCTTAGAAGAGTCGAGGTTGGGCTCACTGGGCACCTGGCAGAGACAGGCGTGATCGATCTGTCTACTCGGGCGTGACCGTCCCGAGGTGCATACCGCCGAGATATTGATTTGACCTGATAGGAGGCCATTGGCGTGATCGTCCAGTGCACTATCAGTGTATACTTTTGGTGCGGAGCGACCCGGTAGGAGGCCATTGGCGTGATCGTCCAGTGCACTACCAGGGTAGGCTGCCGCGAGACTTGGGGGTGGCCTCCCAGTAGTCTTTGCGCGCGAGGGTGTCGAGCCTAACCTAGGGCCCTGTGTTGTGTGAAATAGGAATGTGGGAAAAGAAAGAGTGTGCATTATATCATGTTGTGAGATATTGGGGTTGGGATTGAGTGCACACTTGCATACATGCATTTTATTCACCTACTGGGCAAATTGCTCAGTGTTTACGTGTTGTAGGTACTGAGTCCGACGTTGAAACGCGTCGTGACTGAGGCGGCTGGTGGCGGTGCTCCACGGACTTTTGAGGGCGGTGCGGTACATGGATGAAGACCTGTGGAGCGGCGTTAGCGCTTTTTGTTCTTTTGATAATTTTTGGGGCTTCGGCCCGTGTACAGAGATAACGATGTAGACGGATTTTTATATTAGTGTATATTATTTTAGGAAAAAGTTTTAATTAGACGGGCCTTCCGCGGCTTACGTTGCGGAAATCCGCCACTAATCCTAATTAGAAAAGTAGGGTCGCCACAGGTGGTATCAGAGCTTCGGCTTTAGATTCTGAAGACTGTCCATGTACTGCCGCTCAAAAGCCTGGAGAACCAGCCTCGCCTGTAAGTTTTAAGATTTGACGTGACTATTTGACTGTTGATTTGTATTACATGTTTTGGTGATTGCAGAAAACTATGTGATTATGTGTTACTATGCTTATATGTAACTGTGTGACTTATGTGGAAATTTCGGGCATGAGTTATATTTTGAAAATCCTTGTGTCAGAATTTATATGGGTGCTAAGGTGCCCGCTCGTATTTTTCCCATATGAAGACACGAAACTTCCTTGAAGAGAATTGGGTATGAATAAATAGTATAATTTTTGGGATAGAAGTGGGAATTTTGAGGTAGATTATACTTTAAGGTTACAGATTTTTGAGCCTCTTTAGGATAAGTTCCAGGTTGGATATATAGAAGAAAATTTGGGTAGCTGAGTAATATAAATTCGGATAGAAATCTCATGGTTTCTAGTATGAACAATGTTCGGCATAGGTTGTTCTCGTTAAGATTATGAAGTTTAAAGGAATTTAAATCAATTGAAGTTTCGGGTATTTCCTATCTAAATTCGGGTAGAAGGGAAGGCGAGATTTTATTCCCAAGTTTTATAGGGAATTTTCGGACTAGGTGAAAATTCTTTATGAGGGACACAGGAGAATAAACTACTTTTGATTCTTGCTAATCCTTAAATGTCGTAGCATAAATATTCGGGTCTGATAGATTTCAAACTTTGGAGTATTATTTTAGTCATTATCTAGGGTAGTACAAATTGTGAAACAACTAAAACTTTCGAGTATATGGGTCTCTCAATTTTCAGGCGGCTAGAGAAATTTACAAATTTTAAAGCATTGTGAATTGATTTTGACTATGTATTTTCTGGTCAAACACTTTTCAACACTTCATTTATTTTCCGAGTGCTAAGATATGATAAATCGTGAGGAAATAGGAAGAAAAGTCGAGTGTCCGTTTACTGCGATAAAGTGGAGTGCACGTTATATTGTGCATTTTATTCAAGTATACCTAGAGTGCGCAGCGGAAGCATGGTAGAATAGAAATAAGTATGTCTAGAAGACATAGGAAATGTATTGGCGAGTCCAGACATAAGGAATTAGATGATATTAGAATTAGGGTCAATACATTAAATGTGTCACGTAAATTGCGTGATAAAGGTAGGAATAATTCTACTTTAATAGGATACAAATCGATCGCTAAGAGAATAGAAAGAACTGTCACCTGAGTTATACCAATCGGTGTAATTTCGGGGACGAAATTCTTTTAAGGGGGGAGGATGTAATGTCCGTAAATTTTAATACCGGGTTCCGATGTAGGTAATTATGTAATTTTGTCAATTAAGACTTGGGTAAAGAAAATTTAAGTCTTGAATCGAAAATTAGTACCAAAACTTAGTCAAAGAATATCCCCAAATAATGATATAAGGACTTAAAATATTGGGCTATGCTTGCTACGTGAATAAGGCCCAACAAATTAATGGGTTATATTTAATACTTAAATAAGGGCCCAACAATTCTCTTAAAGTATGATAAGGCTTAAGTTATCGGGATGGTTATATTAGCTAAAAGTTTTCGTAACATAAAATAATATTGTCCAGTGTTTAGTATATTAAGTCTATCAAAGTCTTCATATAATATACTAGATTTCATGTAGACATATACACGTGTATATATAATGATATCACTAACCAACCATCAATGAACACAAAAAGGGCACGTGGTGATTGTTGAGATCGTTGTTAAGCATGACTAATGGAAAACTTTTCTTAACTCTAAAGGTAATATACATAGCCCCTACGTAAGTACAGAAATACAACAAAACACATATATGAACTATTATGACTTGAAGAATTTTCATTTGGGAAGAAAAGAACAGTGGACGAAAATAAAAAGGGGAAGGAGAAAGATTTCAACTAACATATAAAACCCTTAAATAATTCAATTTGGAGTGAAGAAGGTAAAGGTCCTTGTTTTTATTTCATAACTTTCGTCCACGTAATATATATTTCTAGGTTCCCTTAACTTGAGTGCTTAGAACCATGAGATATTAATCACGAGAAATTCAAAGTATGTTAGATATAGAACTCGGAGTTTGATATTAAGCTAGGTATAAGCTCGTAATCATATGGTGTCTGTGGGTTTTGGTGGTAAAACAACCATGAAGACATTGACCTATGATTAATTATTATTTTAACAATTGATGTGTTTAGGGTATGTGATCCTTAAGTATTTAAGAATTTTCTATACTTTGTTTCGTGAAGTTCAAATTTTTTTGGTGTGAAAGTTTACAACACAAATATTTTTATCCTTCATGTGTTATACGACTTAACTGATGTATTTGATGAGTTATGAGATAATTTACGTAACATCATATCTTTTACTAGAATAAATTATATGAGGTTTTTCGTGATTATTGTGTAATAAAAGCCCGGTTTTGAAATAGTTATGTCAAGTATACCTTGATAGTTAATTGTAAAGTTTTCAGTGTTAGAAATTGTCAGATTATTTAGGATTAGGTTGTTACGATTTTAGGGTTTGTTTTCAATATATTGTAGTTTTAGGCATGTATAAGTAAATTACGAATATGTTGTTATAAGTAAATTAAAAAGAAGTATTTGTGATTGTTGGAATAGGTTTACTTTGGTATAGCTATGTTGGGTACATGTTAGTATTTACATAGAGAGTTCTCGGCATTTGATTAATAATCGAAACATGTAAAGGATGGTGGTGTTTAGTTAGCTTGGTCTGACTTTTAGTATAGGAAAGTTTACGGCAGGTTAATACCTCAAGTATGTTGGAGCTTTCGGCAATTCACATGTTGTGTTAATTGAGAAAATAATCTTGGTATTTATGTAGTTTAAATCTTTGAAAGTTTTCGTGCTTAGTAAGTCATTTATCCATTTCCAATATATATATTCATACTATGATAATCATAGGAGGATCGGTATTTATCGGATTTAGAAAACCCTAAGTCTTCTAGTTTCGATTTATGTTCATGTATGTTTAGGTAATGCGAGCCTTAATGAGTTTCGAAGCATACGATATTCCTGAGAATTAAGTGTTTTGAGACGTACCGTATTCTGGATTAGGAATAATTTTTGAAGCCGATCTTGATGACATATGAATTTTAATTTGTGGGGTTCTGATGGAATCAGGAGATATTAGTTTCGACCAAATTTATGTTATGCTAACTTTGACCCGGCTTCGACCAGTATTTTAATAAATTTCCGGGCAATTTAGTTCATCCCCAGCCTAGGTTATTTTAATAAGTTCTAATACGATTATTTCAAACAGTACAGTTCGAGAATTAACAGAGATACTAATAATATTATTATATTCAGAGGATCGACCGTTAGAGACTCCACCCGAGTTCTCAATTGACAATAGCGGGAGGGCAGGTAGGTGGATTATCCATCTACAATACGTAAACACATTTATGTGTTTTCATGTGGTTATATGACTTACGTAGCTTATGTGATTTACATGCTTTATCTGTTTTACGTACGTTTTACGTGGATCATGCTTTATGAATTTTATGTATATGCATAGCACATGCATATCACGTTAGAGAGAGAGATGGTTGTACCGTATTGAGACGGTGATATGAGATATTGACGTACGGGTAGAATGAGAGGCTTGTGATTGGTGACTCTTAGAAGAGTCGAGGTTGGGCTCACTGGGCACCTGGCAGAGACAGGCGTGATCGATCTGTCTACTCGGGCGTGACCGTCCCGAGGTGCATACCGCGAGATATTGATTTGACCTGATAGGAGGCCATTGGCGTGATCGTCCAGTGCACTATCAGTGTATACTTTTGGTGCGGAGCGACCCGGTAGGAGGCCATTGGCGTGATCGTCCAGTGCACTACCAGGGTAGGCTGCCGCGAGACTTGGGGGTGGCCTCCCAGTAGTCTTTGCGCGCGAGGGTGTCGAGCCTAACCTAGGGCCCTGTGTTGTGTGAAATAGGAATGTGGGAAAGAAAGAGTGTGCATTATATCATGTTGTGAGATATTGGGGTTGGGATTGAGTGCACACTTGCATACATGCATTTTATTCACCTACTGGGCAAATTGCTCAGTGTTTACGTATTGTAGGTACTGAGTCCGACGTTGAAACGCGTCGTGACTGAGGCGGCTGGTGGCGGTGCTCCACGGACTTTTGAGGGCGGTGCGGTACATGGATGAAGACCTGTGGAGCGGCGTTAGCGCTTTTTGTTCTTTTGATAATTTTTGGGGCTTCGGCCCGTGTACAGAGATAACGATGTAGACGGATTTTTATATTAGTGTATATTATTTTAGGAAAAAGTTTTAATTAGACGGGCCTTCCGCGGCTTACGTTGCGGAAATCCGCCACTAATCCTAATTAGAAAAGTAGGGTCGCCACAGCAATCCTGGGTTTTAATTTGGTGTTTTTTTCTTCAATAAAGCTATAGTAAGTTGTCGTGATTATGTCAGAAATAAGAGAATCTAGATTTATTCTTCCAAGTGTCGGTCCGTTGTTAACTATGGTTTTTTTAGTATGGCGTCATTTGTGTTGTTAACCATTAATTTATACTAGCTAGATGTTGCCCGTGCTACGCACGGGTTATATATTTGGGATCAAATTTAAATATAGTTATCCGGCCGAATACAGAATATTAATTACCTTCGTATAAAGCGTTTTGCCATGACTCAAAGATTTGTCATTATACAATTTGTAACGGACCCGAGACATGCCTATCTCCGACTCAAGTCATGCCCCGCACCACATGCCATACAACCCAGGTCTGGTAGGACTGACTCGTGAAATCATCCTCACCCGCTTGGCGCCATCCGCAACCAATTCTCAAACTCCAGGCGGAGAATCTGAAATAAATCAACATAATTTCATCAAAGACAAAAGAATTGAACATAACATTAAAAAATGAGCAGAAACTCCGGCAAACACAACGGAGAGATGGGCCTATCGGAGGCACAAAATAATTATCAGCTCGAACATCTCACATCTCCGTCGACAGCCATGCCTTGGACACAAACAGCCTAACGTAGCATAAGACATATTTATTCTTGAAGTATCAAATCACAAAAACTATTGAAAATGAGAACGCATTTCACAAATTAATGGTATGTGTTCAAGCACCTTTGTTCTTTGCCATCTGGAGTGCTATATGTGACTTCCCACAGGTTTACCACTTCTTCAACTACATATCTAAAAAAAGAATTTTCAAGAAAATGAATTGAGCGAAGACTATAAAATCAAACAAATAAAAAAGGCCCAGTTGCATGAGGTAGTGAAGCAATATGCATGTGTCAAAATATTCGATTAGGTAGCTTGCCCAAATGTCACTTAATTTTGAGGATTCAGGGATGATTTATTGTCATTAACTCCTGCTAAGCAAAAATAAAAAGAAAAGCTCAATTAGAAAGAAAAACTTAAAAATTGCTTTTTTTTTTTGTTTTAACTCTATCACATTTGATTCCTTCTCCGATATGTTCTTCGGTTGCATGAATCTGTGTTGAATCATCTTCATCTTTACCATCCAGAAGAGTACATTTGGACTTCGTTTTCGTCACCTCATTCGTTTTATTGTGTAGTATAAAATTATTGCAGAATTATTCTTTGCTTTTTATAAAAACAATAATAAAAAACATATTCAACAGTCTCACGGTCCTGCAGTCTTACAGTGTCTAAATAGTGCCGTCTGATAGCTATGCATCTTACAGTTACGATATTTAAATAGTAGTTGTGCAGTCTTACAATATTTAAGTAGTACAGCATCATAGCGGCATGCATTTCATAGTCGTGCATTGTACAGTCTTACAATGTTCAAGTAGTGCAGCCTCACAGTCTTACAATTATGCAAACTTGAACGTCGTTCTTTTGATCACACAGACGTGGCACAGTTTTAAACCTACGCACTATATTCTATGAGATATTTTGTAATATGACGCAATACACTGCAGTTGATAGCCTATGGCCGATGAATTATGTTGGTTTTTTCTAAGTGGACGCAATATTTAAAGCAAATATTTTCAATATTCCATAAAATAATAAAATATCTCGACATGCAATGACATATTTTATGTGATATATAAGTACAGCGAGACCAGGTCTTAGAATATTATCGTTAGTCCTGAATCTACATGAACGAATAAAATAAAAAAGAAAAACTGAATTAGAAAGAAAATGTTAGAAATTGCTTCTTTTTTATTTTAATTATATCACCTTCGATTCCTTCTCCGAAATTCTTAGACTGCATGAATCTGTGTCATCTTCATTCTTTATCATCTAGAAGAATACATTTGGACTTAGCTTTTGTCACATCACTCTTTTTATTGTGTAGTATAAAATTATTGCAGAATCATTCTTTGCTTTTTATTAAAACCATAAGAAAAAACAATTCAATAGTCTTGCAGCCCTGCAGTCTTACAGTGTCTAAGTAGTGCCGGTTTGTGCTGTCTTACAGTCTTACAATATTTAAGTAATGCAGTCTCATAGCGGCATGCATTTTCATAGTCGTGCATTGTACAGTCTTACAATGTCGAAGTAGCGCAGCCTCACAGTCATATAGTCTTACAGTTATGCAAATTTAAACATTGTTCTTTTGATCACAACGACGTGGCACAGTCTTAAACCTTTGCAATATATTCTGAGATTTTTGTAATATGACGCAATACACTGCAGTTATTAGCCTATGAGCGATGAATTATGTTGCTTTTTTCTAAGTGGACGCAATATTCAAAGCAAATTTTTTCAATCTTCCATAAAATAATAAAATATCTAGACCTGCCATGACATATTTTATGTGATATATAAGTACAGCAAGACCAGGTCTTAGAATGTTATCGTTAGTCGTGAATCGGAACGACCGTATAAAATAAAAATGATTAGCAGTCATATCATATGTAATTTGTGCTATATGCTCAAGAGTGATTGAATGAGTGCTTTCTGGCACATAGGACCGGCATTTAACATCTCAAATCATGCAAATTCTGTAAAGCACATTCTTGCCAATATTTCCTCCTTCAATTTAATGTCGTGTAGAGGGGGTAAATCTCAAATGGTCCTTGAGGTTTACTAATGGACCAGTTTAGGCTCCGGTATTTCGTATAGACCAATTTAGTCCCCGATTTTGTAGATTTTGGACCAAATTGGTTCTACTGTTAGATATCTGTCAACTTGGATGGAAATATGGCACATGTCGGCACACGATTAGTTGAACTTGAAAGTAATACAATTAACATTGGAAAAGAGAAAAATAATAAAACGTTAATGAAAAATAATACTCCCTCCGTCCCAGTAACTTTATCACATAAGTTGTTGAGCACGCAAATTAAGGTGGCATTATTATAATAATATAGTACAATGAAAAGGTAAAAAAGTGTATATTTTGACACATCTTTTAAAATATTTAATATTATTATATTGATTATTTGTGATATTTTTTTGCAAAATAAGGAAAGGTGATAAAATTATTGGGACACCCAAAATGGAAAAGTGTGATAAAATAAGCGGGACGGAGGGAGTAAACAATCTAGAAAACAATAAATAAAAGTAAAAATAAAAATTTCATAAAAATAAATATAAAAAGTCAACTACAATAAGAAAATAAGAAAAAGGTTAAACAATGTCACCGTGAGTTTACGGAAAATCCTCACACCCGTCAAGCTAACAAAGACGAAATAATCAAAATATTTATATTTATTTAGTTTTTATTTTTCATTTTATTTATTAGTTCGTTTTATTTTTTTAAATAAAAAGAATGAAATTCACAGCTATTCTTGAATATACGTATATATAATATAAATACGAATACCTCGATCAACAAATACAAACTGTCACAACCTTTGACTTGCTTCATGGGAGTTGTTACAATTCCACCACCTGCTTCAAAATTCGGTCATTAGGTAGAGATTCTCAAAACTGAAGAATCAAGAATTGTAAACCATAGTTTGATGAAGAGGTCATCGATTAAAATACCACGGATTACCACGATTAAACCCATAATTATCATACATTACCGTCTGGGCATTTTCTTTGGACAACCGATTGGTAAATAATAACTGTGTCCAAAAACAGAGAGAAAGAGAGGCATACCATTGGAGAGTGGACGAATCGATCAATACACATACAAATTATCCGGCCATCCCAAGAACTGAATCAAGAAAAGGTACAACAATCCCAAAGAATTTGTATGAAAGAAAGAAAAAAAACCCCTAATTCCATGATTATAGCATCTAACTATCTTATTTCATCGGGTCAGGCAAAATCTACATTCTTGGCAAATTGTTCATATACAACCGACAATAAAAATAGCTGCAATTGGCATTAATATGTAAATTGGTTCCATACAATTTGATCGGCTTGACAGGCTAAGCAACGGCTCCAACGGGCTCAGTAGTCTTGAGCCTCGACGAACCGTACAGAGTCTCTTCGAAGCGTAAAATCTCTTCCTTCGAGCCGTAAGCCACTTGGTAGTCTAAATTGGTATAACCTTGTCGAGCAAGGACTGTTTCCCGTCGCTGCTTTAGTCACCAGCTTTCTCGATCAAGTATCCCAAAGGAGCCACTTCGAACAATAGCCTTAGCTTGGCCTTGGCCGATGGGGAAGCCACGTTCGTGAATATTCCTTCCTCCTTCACGATAATCTTACCGAGACAAGAAAAAAAACGTTCAATGTAAATATTAAAATCATTACAATATCCTCCTTACCTGATTAACGTCGGGGACCATTCCACCTGTGTATCTCAATGTGTACTTCCCTTCTCTTATCGACGTCGTGTCCTTAACGTGCTGCCATCCTTATTTCGCAAAAAAAAAAAATATATCGAAAAAATAAACAACTATGTGCTCATATATGCGTGTGTGGTTCCCTTGAAGAAAAAACTTACCTTCGTCGAGCAATAGGAACTCGTGGGTCCCGGGAATGTCCTTCAAGGCGAGGACGTAGGTAGTCCGCGCCAAAAATCCCCATGGCAGTCGCAACTTGGTCAGCGCCCGTCACACCTGTGAGCTTATCGCCAGGCCATAAGCCGAAGATCGTGTCCACCGTGAAATCCGTGTCCACCATGCTCGAGCGGGTCGAAGGCAACGCTGAATCCTCCTTTTTTTTCAAAATATTTGATTCAATAATCCGCTGATGAATGATGATAACTTAATTTTTCTTTGTTGGGTTTTTTATTCCAATGCGATGATGATAGATACCTTAGACGGGTCCGCCCATGTCTTGGAGCTCAGGCATTTCCTCGGAGCAAGCATACCTGCAGAAGTGGGAGTATTGCAGCGCCTACACGGCAAAGCAAAAAATCTAGGGGAGAAGAAAAAAACTTGAATGCTTTGGAAATAATGGAGAGATTGTTAAATAAACCTCAAAAAGAAGCTTGTTTGCGAGGAGATCGACAGCGAGCTGCTCGTCGCCGAAAGAGTTGATATGAAATGTTCGGAACACAGTATTGCAAAACTGTAAGTGTCTTATGTTATGGAGTATGATACGAAAATCCGCAATCCCTACGTTCTCTGTCAGGAGTCAGGACGTTGTTGCTTCGATTGTCTGCGATACAAATGTATGGGACGCAGTACTGCAAAACCTAGAACTTCAAGATTTCCTGAAGTCGCAGAGATCTTGTAGATATCTGGTTGCGTAATACTATCATCGTGGCCTACTGTGAAATAAAACAGCGAAGAATTTACTCTTTCCTCTTTTGTTTTCTCAAGACTCATCGATCGAGGATTCTACAGTGGAGGTTGCTTCAGATTCCGACGGTTCTTCTGACATTTCATCCCAGGTTATGGTCTCCAAAGAATCCGAGCAAAAAGAATCTTCTTACCCTGACAGCAGCAATTTAGGGGTGGCAGCACTCCCAGGTTATGATCGCATCTTCCATTCCTCCACAACCTCGTACGCCTTCACAGAAGGATGAATCGAATCCCAGAAAACGTACTTGGAGAGCTCATAGGCGCATTGACAACTCCAAACTGACACGCTTTGAGCTAACGAAGACAGTCCAACCACTTTGAAGGAGGTGCCTCCTCACCTGACCTGAAATTCATTAAGTCAATCAAAACCATAGTTGCTTACCCTCGTTTGTGGGAACGTAATAGAAGAAAAAAACGAAAAGAAATTGACGACAACTTACCACGAAAATTATGCCTTAATCGCCACTAGTTTCCATGTAAGTCCTTGGCAATCAGCTCTTGAGTAGGAGGTTGCCTCGACATGTCCTGCGAAACAAAAGAGTCGGAAAATTATTACAGCTACAAAACATTGTCCACAGTTGTAATCGAACTATATGAAAACTGATTCTAACCAGAGGCAAACATTCATTGGCGTGGCGTCTGAGGACAGAAAATCCACCGTAAATGCTTGTATTTGACGCTGTAATCGTCGTACAGAAAGAATGGACTTCAAAATGAGGCGGCGACAGCAGAGAAGATTCATTTTTCACCACATTTTCGTCTTACTGCAATAATTTATTCATTGCAGTCCCATAAATGACAAAAAGAAATTAAAATGTAAAGGTTGTCCTTGGTTGGCTTACATTACGTTCAGGCATCAGTGTAATTTGGGCATAAACCTCATCAGTATCAGGTTCGGCCTAATCATACGTAAGAAAAACACGAAACAACATTAGAAGATACTTCACAAGACACTTCTTCACAATCATCTGTAACAAAGCATACCTTCAGCACAACGTTTGCAACTTGACAAAGAATCTTAGGCGAAAGGTTATATAAAGACATATGCTTGTCAGCACTTTGATTTGTTGATGCCTCAACCTATTCACCAAACAACCAAGAAATTGACGAATGTACCAAAAAGACAGAAAACAACAAAAATCAAACCCCATATGCGTTTCTTTCATCCCATCTCAAACTATAATTAGCAACATGAATGTAAGAGCACTATGAGAAATTTAGATTAATCCTTCCAAAACACATAGGTAAATTTACATAAAGCGACATAATAGGCAACAAAAAATTGCAGAAATTGAAGAAAAATAACCTGCTCCAAACCTTCCAAAGCTCTCGGTACAATGCTTCTTTAGGATCCACTGAAAACCCAAATAAAAAAAAACAGAAAATGAAAATTAAGACAAAGCTAAAAAAATGGTCCAGAACAGTGGTAGAGTCGAATTGCAGAAATTGCAGTGCCCATTTGATGGTATAACTTCAAACCATTTGGCGTGTTGCTTCTCAGTCACGAAAATGGTAGGATTTGATGGTAGAACTTCAAACCATTTGGCGTGCTGCTTCTCAGTCACGAAAAAACCATTTTAAAAATAGATTTATCTGAAATTAAACAGTGATACAATTATGCATTTTCTTTAAACGATTTTCTACAGTCTGACAAACTTCAATAATTGGATTGGAAATAACAACACAATTAATCATATGTTTATTTTCCTCTACATCAATCATCTCATGTAAAGAAGGTACTACGCGTTGTTTATCTATGTCGATGCGATTATGGGTGATTTTCTACGCATTGATACGTCAATCGTTATTCTATAGGCAAGAAAAAATTCCAGAATTGAAGAAAAATAACCTGCTCCAAACCTTCCAAAGCTCTCTGTATAACGCTTCTTTAGGATCAACTGAAAACCCAAAGAAAATAAGAAAAAACAGAAAAAGAAAATCAAGACAGAGCTAAAAAATGGTCCAAAACAGTGAAACTTTAGAAACGAAATTGACCACAGTATACTCATTGTGTTGGAATCATAATAGCATTACAGTCCAATCACCCATAAACATTTAAGCAAAAGCACGAAATTGGCACGATCAATTCTCGCATTGCAGTAAAGGCACAAGATGCTCATGACCAAAAAAGCAACACTATTATCATGATGATGCTTCGCTTTATGACACAATAACTGCGATTTTAACTCATGATAAAATCAGGTACTACGAATGAACATGCTAGGATAATATCCAAATTGATCGCGAGATGAGGCTTGTTCTCCAATATCTGCAGCGCGATCCTCACTCGGTGCAGACACAAAGCTTAGGCTTTCAACACATGGTTCAATTGATGGCGATCTTCGTGGGCTAATTGCAGTGGACGGTGGAAATGAAACAAATGCAACGCTAGGGCTGTCGCAGGTTCTGCTAGATTTGGTGCTAGCAAAACTGGTCGACACTGATACTGGCGAGTTATTGCTGGTATCCAAGTTGGCATCGTTGAGCCCCTCGCTCGTTGAAACTGTTAAACGCTTGATCCATTGCTTGACACAGTAGTTGCAAGTCTTAATCTTATTATCAGACTCTTCTAGCACAAACTCTGAATAATTGAGTTCGGCGGGTATCCAATTTGAAGTACACTTATTACAAGATATTCTCCTGTAGATCCTACAATGGTGCCTACGATGGAACCAAGTGAACTGCGAATTGCACTCGTAACATACCCTGCAGCTTTGGTCGGGCATCCAAAAATCCCTCGACCCTTGAGCAGGCTCAGATCGCCAAGGGATCCAAGATTTCAATAAGCCTATCAGATTAGAAAATGTCCGTTCGAATTGTCCACTGATAAAAGTTCTGCTTTTTCCACTCATTTTGCTACCTCATTGCCATCTTACTCCAATTTCCATTCACCTTAAGCCCCAAACATCAACGTACAGCTATTGTAAAGGCCCGGGGAATTGACCTCAAAGCTTAAATAAAGAACACAAAAGAAAGAATGATTTCCTCACTATAGGGTGGCCCCAAAGCTCATTGCTCGATTTCCCAGAGAAGGCACTCAAAGAACTATTGATTCCAGCAAAAGAGAGCAAAAGTCACCACTTTTCCTTCGATAAGCTTGAAAAGAAACCCAAAATCCAAAAAATCAATTAGACATGAACTGCACTTCCTCGAGCAAATCGAAGTTCGACACTTCACAAGCAAGCCCTCATAGAAACCAAGTTTTTATTTCATACTATATCATGGGCGCACCGTATTTACAACCTAAGGTCATGTCCTCTAAAGCTCCATCCATGTAAGTGATTCGAGACCCTAAAGAAGACTCTGACTTGATCGACTTCGAGTTTGAGTGCAAATTAGGGCTTCTTCCATTTCCCCACAGTCAAATCTCTCCAACCAGAATAAGCTTAGTCTTTCTGTTACTATTATTATTAGCAGTAGTCGCTTCGACGAAATCCTTGAAGGCCCATAGCTCGGCGTCGAGTCGAACCAAGCCTCCGTTCGCCTTGCTTGGCTACAGTTCGGTTCTTCGTCTTAGCACTCCATTATCCTATTTTCCGTTAGAACCAAAGGAAGTCCGGCCATTAATCTCCCAATTCTTTGCAGTAGTGCAAGGCTTTAATTAGAACGACCATCTAAGCCCTTGAGATCGACGATTCATTTCTGACTATTGTTATTGTTATTAAGATGGGTAGATACAGAGAGTGCATTTATTAGGCATACGTCTAGCTCTGAATATCATACCAAAAAGAAATAGAGGGGCTCATCGCCCGCCACGTCAGCAAAAAATAGCAGAAAAATAGAACAGTGAAAAACGAACGGTCTCTTGATAATGCACTGAATATCTACCATTTTTTTATTTCTTTGGAACATGAGTGGGGGCATTTTGTTGTCAGGTGTCATCACAAAAGGGTCCCTATCCTACTTTTATATTATATAGATTAGTCTTTGATTGGGATTAGAGGTCCGTCCATCTATTATGAGATGAGAGCTGATGTGTTAAGATTCTATGTTATGCACTTAATTGGAATAAAATAGGTGAATATTTAATGTGTAATTGAGCCAAAACAAATCCTATTTGTCCTTTTCATTTGAGTAAATCCTCTTTATGGTAATAATTAAGACAGGTAGGATTTAGTTCTTGGAAGATGGTAATAATTAAGACAGGTAGGATTTAGTTCTTGGAAGATGTTGAATACTAGTTTTGAATGGCCTGCCTAAACCAAGGACCAATAGAAGAGGTGCTTGTTTATATGCTCACTAATTTATGGCATTGCAAGTATCAGAAAGCACTTCCAAATACTACCTCCGTCCCAATAATTTTTGTACATTTTGGGGGTTGCGCGGTTTTTAAGAAACTGAATATTTTAATAATATAGTACAATTCAAAGGTGAAAATTGTATATTTTGACACGTCTTTTAAGAATATTTAATATTATTATATTAATTGTTTGTGATGGTTCTTTTACTAAATAAGGAAATGTACAAAAGATAGTGGGACGCCCGATTTAGTAAAATGTACAAAAGTTACTGGGACGGAGAGGAGGGAGTAGTATTTTTTGACAAAGAAAGTGAAAACCAACTATCTTAAGCGCGTCAGTGTTTGATGGGATGGGGATTTTCCGTCAATAGAGATCCGCGCCATTTGCGGGACGTAATCTCCATTTCTTCTCTACCAGAAGAAAAATATACGTTTTTCGAAGAAAAAAATAATAAAAAAAATTCATTAGGTATTCGATAATCTAGCAAATTTTGAATGAATTATTCTTAGAAGATAATTTAGATATACTAGTGGAGGATATTTCAAATATTCCTCGCCTCAGATCCAAGATTTGAATTCTTGGAATTGTAGTGGCTCGATCGAGGCGGGGAATAATTATTTCCCAACAAAAGTACATCATTGAGTTGCTTAAGGAAACAGGTCCTACCGCTACCAAACCATTTGGATCTCATAAGAATCACAATTATGTGAGTCTCTCTGGACAAAGTCATAGAGATGCATCAAAGACTTTTTGGGAAACTTATTTATCTTGCTCATACGAGGCCAAATATAGCTTACTTAGTCAGTGCAATAAGTCAGTTTATGCATCCTCGTAGAGAAGTTTATTTATGAGTTGTCTATCGAGTGTTTCATTGCTAAAAGGCACATCCAAGGCAGGGAATTTTGTTCAAAAAAGGGAACTGATATTGATATGCAATATACGTTGTTGAAATTTTGCAAAAACATGATTTCAAGGTCGACTGCTTAAGCAGAATATAGAGCTATGGCACTAGGTGTACGTGATAGGTCAAAATTATCCTAGTGGATTTGAAGATACAATGGATCAAACCAATGAAGGTATACTACGACAATAAATCAATCATGAGTATAAGCTCATAGCCCGGTACAACTGATCGAACAAAGCACATCGAGATAGAGAGACTCTCTATTAAAGAAAAGCTATGCATTGGGCTGATTTGTACTCCATTTGTTCCGACGGGGCCCAAACTTGCAGATTTAATAATGACAATGGGGGTTTTCTAACAACAACTTCCCTGAAAATGTTATCAAGTCGAGAATTTAAGATTATTCACCGGCTTGTAGTAAGAAAGCTTGAATGTCAATCCTAGGGATATATTGAAGATATTTGAGAAAAAAATAGTGAGATATAGTTAGCTAGAAATCTACTTCTCTAATTAAGAGGATTAGTATTATCTTTTTTCTAGTGTGGCGGCCTTTGTACACATATATTAGTAAGCTGTAGAGAAATATGTGAAAAAAGGGATTCTTTACGTAACAACGAAAATCCAACAAAAAATGTACATGATAGGGTCCACGTACACCTCCACATTCCTCCCTATCTGATCTTTGAAGACCTCATCCATTAACCTCTGTTAGGTATCGCCGGCGTTCTTCAGCCTGAAGGGCATGACAGTGTAGCAGAAGGTTCCTCCTGCGGTGATGAAGCTTGTTTTCCCGTGATCTTCCTTAGCTAGTAGAATTTGATTGTATCCTTGAAAGGCGTCGAGAAAGCAAATCAGCTCATGCCCCGAGGTTGAGTCTACCAACTGGTCTATTCGGGCCAAAGGATAGCAATCCTTAGGACACGCCTCATTCAGGTTTCTGAAGTCGACGCACATTCGCCACTTTCCTGAGGACTTTGGCACTAGGACCACGTTCGAGAGCCATGCAGGGAATTGGACCTCCCTAATGTGGCCTGCATCTAGCAGTTCCTCTACTTGGCGTCGTACCTCGGCGTCTTTTTTCCGAACTGAGATGCCTTCTCTTCTGAAAAATGGGCCGGGTGGTTCGGGAGACATTCACCTTTGTGCTCGATTATTTCTCTGTGGGTGCCCACCATGTCTTTTGTTGTCCACGCGAATACGTCCATGTTCTTTTTTAGTTGATTAAGTCTTCTTTTAAATTCCGAGGCAAGTCTTTGGTGATCTTGACTGTTCCCTTGGGCGGCTTGATCACGACTTCTTCAGTCTCTTCTTCGATGCTCTCCTTCTTGGTGGTTTCGATAGTGTACAAGGTCTCTCTTCCCCTCGGGTGGTCCTCCTTTCTGGCTTTGGAGGATTTGATCTCCAATCGAACCTCTTCCACATAGCATTTTCGAGCCATTTTGCGGTCCCCTATGACCTCTCCTACTTTATCTCCCATGGGGAACTTGATTTTCTGATGTAGTGCCGAGGCGATGGCCATAAAAGAGGTCAGGGCGGGCCTCCCGAGAATGATATTGTATGGGCTCGACCCATTGATGACCATGAATGGCGCAATTAGGGTCTTCCTAGTTTCTCCCTCCCTGATGGTAAGTGGGAGGTGCAGAATTCCTACCGCCTCGATGCAGTGTCCCGTGAAACCAAAGAGAGTAGTTTCCACCTTGTCCATCGGATAAGCTCCCAAGCCCATCTGGTCGAGCGCCCTTTATATATGATGTTGACAGAGCTACCATTGTCAACGAAAACTCTCCCGACGTCGTGGTTGGCGACTTCGGCTGCTTGTGAAGTATTTCAGGAAATGGTTGGTAAGGTCTTGAAAACTCTTGATTTCTCCTGGCGGTAATAGAGTGAACCATTGATGAGCTCCTTTCGTCAAAGTGGTTACGAAGAGTCGACACTTGACCGCGTCGCTTAATTGGTATAGTGTGGTGTTCCCATCAAAAATGGCCAAATGGTCCTCGGGAGGTCCGGACCCACCGTACTTGCCCATTTCAAAGGAGTGGAAGTGCTCGGGCAACGGAGTCGCAAGTACTTCGGGGGAAAAAGGCGAGGCTCGGGGAATGAGCGGTGCTTCTGGTGGGTTTGCTACATTCTGGAGCTTGCTGATCTCCTCCTTCATTCCTTCCAGTTCGGCTGCTTGTTGTTCGGCGCGCCTTCTCCTGTTGGCGCGTACTCTCCTAAGTTCCGACGCCAATGTGCGGTTTTCATCCTCACGTTCTCCGGTTCCAGATTCAGCATCGCGTTCTCCATTCGGTCCACGCTAGTTATTTTCCCGATTCCTTTCGGCCATTAGAACTCCAACATCCGTCCCGATCCTCCTGATCTCTTGCGTGGCCGCAGTAATAAGCCCAACGAGATCGACTGGATTCGGCCCGCTGCCATTACGCGGCGCATGATCGTTTTCGACAACCACCATATTAAATTTCTACTTGAGAGAAGCTAGACTTCCCACAGACGGCGCCAAATTGATGCCGTAAAAAAATGTCCTACCGCGCGAATTGACTAGCGAGCTCCTTCCCGCCTTTACTTCGCCGCAAATCTCGTCTGAGAGCTCAAAAACAGGGTGAAGGTGGGGGTCATTTTCCCTCTTGCCTAGGTCAAGAGGGTAATTCCCATTTTCGAGGTGTAATATAGCATACAGAAGATGTGAAAAATGGTGTATAAGTGCTCAAGTGTGTAGTAAAAATGGCAGAGTAACGGTATTGATATGTGCCTACCTTAGGAATGTCTCACGGTATTTATAACTCACCTGGTTTAGGCGGTTTCTGCCCACATCCCCCGTTCGGAACTGAGTTTTTCTGGTTCTCCCTTCTTCCTGGTATTGATATGTGCCTACCTTAGGAATGTCTCACGGTATTTATAACTCACCTGGTTTAGGCGGTTTTCGGCGGTTTCTGCCCACATCCCCTGTTCGGAACTGAGTTTTTCTGGTTCTCCCTTCTTCCCACGATCCCACGTTCCCCTGGCTCGTTCAGCCTTCGGCAGTTCCCTCTGCCACATTCGGCTGGTGGTGACGTGATGGGGTCGTGCAGTTTTGTGCTTGGGGAGGCCAGGCTCGCTGCTGGAGGTGTCTACTCTGGGGCTCGGGTTGCTTTCACAAAGGATCACGCTCTATTTCTCCAAGAGGTGCCTCGGCGTATGTGACTTCGGGAGATCTACCCGAGGGTACTTTGGGAACCGTGCAAGACCTTGGCCTCGAGGGGTTCCTGGGTGGCTCCGGGATACTTCATTGTGGATCGTCCTTTACTGGGCTCACGGTCTTGTTTGTGAAGTTGATTTAATGGGCCCGAGCCCATGTTGAAGGCATAGGTTTGCTTCATATATAAGGTGGTTAAGTTAGTTGTGGTAGGTCGGTTGTTTTGCCACGGGTCGGTAAAATCCGAGGATAACAGGTCCGATCCGATTTTCAAAGCCTTGACTACAGGAGACTCGTGCTATATAGCCGGGGATCCCCATGTTGTGCAGCAGACGCAAGTGGACCCCGACAGGGACCCGTGCTATATGGCAATGGCTCGTGCTATACTTGCGGGGTCCTCTACGATATAGCACGAGTCCACTGCTATAAGGATGGTGAGACGCATGGGACCCGTGCTATATAGCGGGGGACGCCATGCTGTGCAGTAGATGCAGGGGACCCTGGCAGTGGACCCGCGCTATACGTACGGGCCCCCCTGCAATGTAGCACGCTCCCCCAGACGAGGTCCCCCTGCGTCTCCTGCACAGCATGGGGGTCCCCTGCTATATAGCCGTGGTCCCCTACATATGACCATCCGTATATAAAATACATATGTGTGTTTGGGATTCATTACCTATTACTTGAACGTCTGACTACACAACCACTGGATTACGCTCCACCTGCCCGCCATTTAACATAATTTTGAAGTTAGAACCCAATTAGTAAGGGTGTAATGATCATTTAACATTTGAAGGCCATTTTTATTTTTATGACTACGATGTCAAATGCCATTTTCTTAATTTCCGGAAAAGGAAGAAGGCGTCCTATGTTGTTTAGGAAAATTAAATAGTTGGTTGAAAGTTAAATGTACCCTTTTGTTATTTAATTGATTTTAGATCAGAAGCTCGTGTTGACTTTTGCCCACAACACAGAACAAAATTCAAAAACCACACATCATCACACAAGACAAAAAAAATTCATAATCCTTAAACCCAGAGCTGACACATTCAGAACTGGAAATCCACAATGTAGAAATGAAAAGTCTAAACAGAACAAAAAGAAATAATTCATTACAATCTGACGGCATCGATCGGCCTTTGACCTCGCTGGTAATAATTGAAATACGTCTGAGGATAGTTGCTGACATTCTTGTAAGATCTCGGGTTTTTCTCATCGTCGACGAGTTCGTCTACCGGTCCTACCTCTTTAGCAGGATCAGGTGCACAAAACATAGCTACACTGAACCTCTCTCCCTTCGAATTCACAAGGGCTCTATGCACTGGGCTCTTGAATATTCCGTTGCTTATTATCTGATAATAAAATGAAGAATCTCAATCATTATTAGCTCGAATGAGATGAGTTTCATTCAATCACGAAACATACCTCGATCTGATCTCCTGCATTAACAAGCAGGGAATAAGGGGCCAAAGGGACACGAAACCACTCATTTCCTCTCAACAGCTGAAGCCCTTCGACTTGTTCGTCCTGTAAGAGAATGGTTATGCCCGAACCATCCGCGTGTGGTTTCAGCCCGACAACTAGATCGGGCTTCGAGCACGGAGGGTAGTAATTGAACCTTGCATACATTTGCCTTTGGTCGCCAAACTGGGCCACGAATGTGTTCTCTGGTAAGCTTAAACTCCTTGCCATCGCATTGAGTAGCTCTTGTTCGATCTCTCTCATCATAACCGTGTATGTCGATAATGCGTTTCTGCCCAAAGATTTACAATTTTCTAAAACATTTCGCATAAGAAATCCCCATATCAAAAATCTTAGTTTCAAATAGGCACAGTTCCATGGTAAAAATCTTGATCGGGAGAATCTATCATAAGTAACACTCAGTTAAAGAAATTTATAGAGAAAGTAAAATGAAATAGTAAAAGGAAACTAGTTTTTGAGTTGGTTAATTGAAGAAATGGATAAGAAAACGAAAAGAAAATCGTTTATGAAATTAAAACCAAGCGCTGAGGAACACCAAACGAAAAACTTACTAAAATAATTTTCTCTCGAAATTTTCTTTTCCACCCTAGTCAGTTCAATCCAAACACAAGGTAAGGGACGACGACGACAAGAAATAAAAAGTATTAATGGGTTAACATCTCATTTACGCAGATGGTTATTTTTACCGGAACGTTTCGGGATTTTGAGGCCAGTATTGGAGCTTTCTTTGATCTTCAGGATTGACTAAAAGGTACAGCCGATCTGTCCAGTCGAGGGGCTGATCGTCAAAGAGAACCATATCATTTCCATACCCTTCGAACCCATCGGCTTCACGGGCATGTTTTCGCTTCTCGGGCATCGGTTGGTGGAAAAACTCTCTTGAAATGTTTCTCACTTGATCCAAGAATGAGTTTTCTATTCCATGGTTGACTACCTGGAGTTAAAATAGATAGTCCAACTTTCTTCACCGTCAAGATTCATGAAACATCACATAGCAAAGAAGCTCAAGCATTTGAGATTGCTTTGAAACTTCGATTACGCTGTTAGTTCCAAACCGAGGTTTCGAACCATATTGAGAAAGTTAGTTTTTATTATCCAAGTCAACGAAATATCATCAATAGGCTCAAAACTAGTAATTCCGAACAGAACATGTTTGTCAAAATGGCTAGAAAACCAACCTGAAAGCAACCCCACAAAGAAAGAGAGTATTTTAGCTTCTGCAGCTCCGAATCCGACTTCAGATTCTTGAAATCGATTTCTGGGATTTCGGCAGTTGACGTCAGAGATAGGTCTATGGGCCCATAGTGGTTAGCATTAGCATCCCTCCATATATATCGATGAGGCAGCTCTTCGTAACCATTTTCAACAAGTTCTTGAACTGTTCTGCAACTGTTTTCAGCCATGAGAGTGTGTAGTATAAATTATTGAAACAGTTTTACGATTTTAGATCAACTTTTTATTTTATTTTACCCGACTTCGTTCTGTGAATACATTCGATGGACTGCAAATGTGTTAGGGTAAGCTAAGGGTCTAACAATGAAGTACCGCTCCACTTCGCACGGAGCTTTCTAATTCAACTTGTCCCTTTTCAATTAATTTTAGAACATATTTTTATTTTCAACACCGCCTTCAACTTGTCACTTTTTAATTAATTTAAGCACATAGTTTTCTTTTTCAATCTTGTCATTTAATGTAAGCTCATTAGACTTTCCTAGATATTTTAAGGATTTGCAAGGACAGAAAAGAGAATCAAATAATGATACTTGTGACAATATTTTATTCTGGCATTTGTTTATCAACTAACGGCTTACAAGAAAGTCGCTTAAAATCACGTCTCATAATCCATGCCTCATGTCTTTGCCTCACATTGTACCATTTACATTAAAATAATTCTTATGAATATTAAAAATAATAAGATATGGATTTCGATTTGATCTTCATAAATAAATAAAATTTAAATGTATTTATTCTTTTATCATACTCCCTCTGGTCTTCAAAACATGTCGTTCTAGATATTAACACGCATATTAAGAAAAGAGTTGAAATATCTTTCTTGACCCTAATTAATTATTTGATCTATTAACCACTATTCAACTTATCCATTCAATTTTTCCTTTATTATCAAGAAACAAGAGGGGTAATTGCTGGAAATTTACATTCAACTTTTCTTAGAAAATATCAAAACGACCTCCATTGCAGAACTGAAAAAATTACCTAAAGCGACTTGTTTTAAAGACCAGAGGGAGTATAAATTACATGAAATTTTTTTTATCTTATAAATACATGAAATAATGATAATTATATGATTTGGTGGAATATAAAAGCATTTACCAAATGTTGATAATATGGATATCAACTGAGAAGATATAAGATATTAGATTAACGATTCAATATATGGAGAGAAGATCTTGGATGGATCAAGCACTTACCAAAATTAGAAGATATGAAGATCAAGCAAGAAGATACAAAGATCTTGGCCGAGCGGATAAAAGAAAATTGTTAAGTGGAGTAGCGGACAAGATAACGGAGCAACTATAAAGAGGAGGACTCCGATCCCAAAAAAAAAAACTTGAGAGACGAAATTTTTGACACACGAAACACGAGCGAACGAGAAAAAGCCAAGAGAGCTCTCATCGAAGACACGTAGTTCACTAAGACAAACAAAGCACGTAATCCACCGAATTCACATAACCACATAAATAACCATAAATATCAAATACGCGTCATGGACGTAATTCACCAAATTCCCACTCAAGTCTCTCTCATTAGAGTGGGTAGGCTACTCAGGTCTCTCTCGTTAGAAACGCCTCCTCCCGAGTATACTCAAACGGTGAAATTAGGGGTCGCACTCGAGCGGCCTATTTAGGTCTCTCTCGTTAGAGTAGCTCCATCCCGAGTTTCCCCTTCACTCTACGTAATAACCTACACTAGTAGCTCTCTCTTTCTACCCCACTCATCGACACGTCGCTATTCCAACCTCATACTCACCTCTCGTACCACAATAAAATTCGTGTATGCCGTGCAAGGAAAATGTCACAGTCATGAATATACACATTTTCATACATAGTCAAATTCCGAAAACCTTGAGCATACCGAAAACTCTTAGAATTCGAAAACCCTAAAATGCCGCAAATTAATCCTTACCGAAAACCTTTACAACTTCAACTATATTTAACTCTAGAATATTTCAAGTATCGAATTCTATACCTGCCGAAAACTCTCAGGACCTAAAGACACTTAAGTCCAAAAATTTACCAAATACCGTAAACTTTTAAGGTGGTATCGAAAACTACCAAGCACGCCGAAAACTTTTCTTGAATGCCGAAACTTCTATTCATACCGAAAACTTTTGTATATAAATGTGATACCGAAAATTTTTGTAGGACACCGAAAACTTTTAGAGAGAAGCCATGCCGAAAATCTAGCAAATATCGAAAACTTTCTTGCATGCATAACATCATTAATATGTCGTAATAATGTTGAAAACCCTAGACGTTATAGTGACACTGAAAACTTTCCATGTGGTTGCCGAAAACAATTTAGACCATATCGAAAACTTTATGCGTAAAATAAAATGCCGAAAACTTGGTAAATATCGAAAACTTTACCGAACACTTTTAAAGACTTCTTTAATTTCAATTCAACTCATTCCGAAAACCTTGAGCATACCGAAAACTCTTAGAACTCTAAAACCCTAAAATGCCGCAAATTAATCCTTGCCGAAAACCTTTACTTGCAACTATATTAAACTCTAGAATATTCAAGAATCGAATTCTATACCTGCCAAAACTCTCAGGACCTAAAGACACTTAACTCCAAAAATTTACCACATACCGTAAACTTTTAAGGTGGTATCGAAAACTTCCAAGCACACCGAAAACTTTTCGTGAATGCCGAAACTTCTATTCATACCGAAAACTTTTGTATATAAATGTGATACCGAAAATTTTGTAGGACACCGAAAACTTTTAGAGAGAAGCCATGCCGTAAATCTTGCAAATATCAACAACTTTCTTGCATGCATAACATCATTAATATGCCGAAAACTTTTATAATAATGTTGAAAACCCTAGACGTTATAGTGACACTGAAAACTTTCCATGTGATTGCCGAAAACAATTTAGACCATATCGAAAACTTTATGCGTAAAATAAAATGCCGAAAACTTGGTAAATATCGAAAACTTCACCGAACACTTTTTAAAGACTTCTTTAATTTCAATTCAACTCTCTCAGCATTTACAAATTCCTAATTTAGATTCCCAAGTTAAATATTCATCCTATTTAATTACACCTAAGACCCGTATTAAATTTTACGGGTATTACAAAGCATAACCCAATGTCCCGGCTACATCGGTGGTTCAATGGCTTAGCCCGTGGCCCACGAGCCTTGCGAGCCTGAAATCGCAGTGCTTAGCATTGAAGTTCGAATAGAGCATTACATTGCTCGACTTTATGTCTCGGTGGACGACGCACTGCTTGGATTCCTCGTGAAGGTAGAGAAGCGGCGAGGATAAGCCGAGGACTATGTTGTATAGGGGTGTTCGCTATTCGGTAAACCGAACCGAAATACCGAAAAACCGAAAATTCGGTACAAAACCGAACCGAACCGAAAAATTCGGTTCGGTATTCGGTTTTCAAAAAAAAAAATTTCGGTAATTCGGTTCGGTACAGATATACTGGTTCAGTATACCGTACCGAACCGAATTACCGAATTGTTATATTTATTATTAAAAAATATATTAAATGTGTTAAAACTGCCCCACTTTAGACGCGACCCAAACCATTAGTGAAATATTATTCAGTGATATTAAACCAACTAAACGGCCCAGCCCAATAAGAAATAAAATGGATCTATCTAATTCTCTCATCTCTCACCTCTCGTCGTCTCTCTCTGCCTCACCTCTCGTCTCTCTCAGCTCAGCTCACCCTTAGCCCCAAATTGAAAACCCTAGCCAATCGCATCGCCTCACATCAAGAGCCTCGCAGAACGCAGCAGTCTTCATAGCCTTCGGAGTTTCTATTCGGGTGAGTGCGTTTTCAAAAATCTCTGCATATTTCGAACTTCTTCAAACGTGAAGCCCTAGCAGAGCAACACAGTAAATTGATATGGTGAAGCTAAAAAGCTCGGTTGCAAGAAGGAATTCGACGCATCTAAAAACCGTTTTCATGTTGAGCTGCCTAAATTTTTTGCATTTCTTTTAATTTTTTTTTATTCGGTTAACCGAACGGTTAACCGAAAAAACCGAATTAAATTTCGGTTCGGTATTCGGTTTAGGAGATCGCCGAACCGAAATTTCGGTTAGTTCGGTTCGGTTCGTACCGAACGCACAGCCCTACTCCTATTTTTCCGGCTTAGTCTTTTCAGGTGTTATGTGTATTAGATGGTGGGCGAGGGTGCCGTTTGGGAAGTATTCGTAGACTAGCAAGAACTTGCCTTGTTCATGGCACCAGCCTACGAGGTGGACCAAGTTTTTGTGCCTTAGCTCACTTATGACTTTCACCTCTATTACCTATTCTCTCTTCCTTTGCTCGGAAGAACCCTTGGAGAATCTCTTCATAGCTACAAGCAAATCTCTTCATACCTATTCTCTCTTCCGGGTGATAAATTTTGTTTATTCTTTTTTCTTTTCACGTGTATTTATTCTCAAGCCAGTGTATCAAATTATCATGAGAAACGAACTAAAATCAAACTAAATTGGCATTATAACGAAATATAAAACATGTTTTAACAGTCAAAACATAACAAAATAAAATATCTTCGTTAGTATCTTTTTTTGAAAAAAGTTCACATGAATAATGATATCCACATTCCGATAAGTGTCGTCATAATAATAATCATAAACAATACCTCAAATACAGAGCAACATCCTTAAAAATAAAATAGTTTTGAGTAATTATAATTTAGAGAAAAATTATAATATTTGTGAAGGAACAACTAATAACTATATTTTAGAAACATCCATAAAAATAATATTCACATAACTGTAAGTTAAGTAAAGAGAAGAAGATCCACTTTGTGAAAAATGACATGATTATATAAAATGTAAAGGCATAATAAATTAATCCAAACTAAATATCACGAAATAGATTCAAGAATATAAATAGAAACTATTTAACTATTTTTCATTTGTCTAAAAAAAATTCCACATGCCACGACCGATAATCGAAATTTGGATCTCACATATTTTTTTAGTGTGGATAATCCTCATAACCACTTGCACTATGACATTTCGTCATTACATAGTTTTTAAATGAATCAGAATCAATATATGACTAGTATAAATACAAAAAAAATTATGGTACCTCATTTGAACTCGTTGACGAGATTAGAACGTATTATAACTGGATGACGGAGGTTGATCTCGACGACGGAGCGTGATCATGCTAATAATGTGTTATAAATGTTACAAATATTACGTATTTTACAAACGATGAGTATTGGCGAGATATTTGGAGAGATAAATAACTTTCACTCGGTACTTCTCAGTACATTTTTCACAAAACACAATTAACATATTTATACATAAATCTCTCAAATTACATTAACAATAAAATATTGCATCAACCACTCAATAAAACTTTCTCAATCTCCATCACTAACTTAACAACTTATCTTTTTACTTAACCACCATTCTAAATAATATGAATTCACATCTTATTTTAATATTTCATAATAAGAATATATAAAATGAGATATCATAGTCCGTGTAACAAAAATTCTGTAAGATCCCGGCGTAATTGGGTCGATTCCTTACTTGAGCTTTTAGTCGAACACTTGGTGTGCTTGCTAATATGTATTATTTAGGAAGATATTTAGATAGCTGATAATGAGAATGAGAATAGAGAAGATCGAGAACATAGACGAGACAGTAGATCGAAGAAGATACAGAGGGAGAGAACAGAGAAGATCGAGAGAGAGATCGAGCTAGGCTAGAAGGAGAAGACGATAAAGAGATTAGAGTAATTCATTTATTGCTTAATTCCCCAAAGAGCTCATTACATGGTTTTTATAAGAGAAAATACATTTGGGCTAATTAAATCTAAGGCCCATTTAGACATATAATAGGATAACTGAATTGCAAGCCCAATCCCAAGCGTTCAGCCAACCCCGACCCTCTTCACTCGGGTCCTACCAAATTCTTCTTCACATCGGACTCGGAGGAATGTTACATAAATATACACAGGCTTAAGTTAGAAAGCTTGCCGATTTATCTACCAAACGAGGCTTTTTTTTGGGTAAATCTTGATATTATCAAACATAGAAGAAAACATGCATTAAATGTTTTCTCCTCCCATTCAAATGAGATTTTCAATGATCATGCATCGTATCGTAAAATCGTTATTTCTTTCACCATGTTTTTGCCAAATTTTTTCTTCGTCTTGATGATGAACACCATATAATTACCGCAGAGATACAAATTTAGAAGAAATGATAGAGCTGGCCCAGTCCCACACAAGTCTCTCCTCAAAGATCTATCAATCAATATTGGGGATGTCGAAGTTTAGACTTCTCACATCTTCAGTAACGTAACATGGTTGTTTAAACATCATGGATCACTCCCTAGTCTGGATGAAGCTAATGATGTCAAAATGTTCATTAGCATCTCTTGTGATCACACCCTGCAAATGTAAGAAACCAGACATATTAGAAATTGAGCCTAACAACAGAGAGAGAAGGAGAGGGAGGGAGGGCGAGAGAGAGGGAGAGAGAGAGAGAGAGGGAGAGAGAGAAGGAGAGAGAGGAAGGGAGGAAGAGAGTGAGGGAGTGGGGGGGGGGGGGGGGGGGGGGGGGGGGGAGAGAGAGAGAGAGAGAGAGAGAGAGAGAGAGAGAGAGGGACGGGGAAGGGAGAAAGGTAGAGGGAGGGAGGGTGGGAGAGGGAGAGAGAGAGACCTTCTCAGTGAGGATACCACGGATGAGGGCAGCAGGTGTAACGTCAAAAGCTGGGTTCCAAACTGCAATTCCCGAGGCAGCAACTTGTTCTCCTAAACCTCCGCGAGCGTTGAGCAGTTCCTTTGGGGATCTCTCTTCTATCACAATTTCATCCCCAGAGGCTATGGAGAGATCGATTGACGTGAGAGGAGATGCCACATAGAATGGAATCCCGTGGTGCTTTGCCAACAACGCAAGGCTGTACGTTCCTATCTTGTTTGCCGTATCACCTGTCGTATGTGATCATCAGACCCTCTTTACAATCTAAACAATGATACTGTTGTTTATTTATCTTTTAGCGATCGATGAAGACCTTTACATTGTGTGTTTGATTTGAGGAAAGTAGAGTGGAAAAGTAACGAGTGAGGAAATGATCATAAGTTTTTCTCGTTTTCCTCACCGCAATTAATCTCCTTAGTTTTAAGTCAAAATTAAACTAAATTTTCTTTTATATTGTTTTCCTTATCTATTTCTCAAACCAACCAAACAGTAAAACATATTTTCTTCCTTTCAATTTTCTTTTCCAGCCGAAAATGAGTAATGCTCCGTCTGGATTCCGGATTTTGAAATTCGGATTTCCCCCAAATCCTCCATTTGGCAATCGCGCGGAATTGGATTTCGATTTCGTCCAAATTCGAGGCTAAATCTAAAAGCTAATTATTTGTCGATTCCATGTCAAATGGTGCATTTTCGAAATCCAAAATTGAGCCCGTTATGAATTTTTTCGTAAATAATATAATCATGTAATAATAATAAATAATAACAATAAAAAATAATAAAAATAAAAATAAAAAACTAATAATAAAAAACTAGTAGTCTTGCATATTAAATTTATTTTAATTTAATATAGTTAATAGAAATTATAATTTAAATTTAATTATATATAAAATATGAATTAAAGGTATAATAATAATTAACTAAAAATGATAATACCTAATAATAGTAATTAAAAGTAGTGGGTGAATTTTTTCAATTTATTTATTTAATTATTTTTGTTAAATTGACAGAGCAATGTGGCAGTTGATATTGACCCCTGACGCTTAATAAAATAGAAAAGATGAGCGGGTGAATGATGATTCGAACTGACTCGTCAATGAGCCGGCTCGAGCTCGTTACGGGCTCGCGAATGAGCCGGTTCGAGCTCGACGAGCTCTTGTCGAAGAGCTCGAGCTCGACGAGCTCTTGTCGAAGAGCTCGAGCTCACTCGTAGGTGCTCGAAAGCTCGCAATGTATTTTTCTTATTTATTATTTGTATTTTAATTTTGTACTTTTTAATTCTTTAAGAAAAAGTTAGTCGAGTTCGATGAGCTTCTCGAGCTCGAGCTCGAACTTCATTTTGAAATCCGAATTTCGAAATCCTAACGTTTGCCAAACAATGTATTTTGAAATCCGTAATTTTAAATCATCCGATTCCGTTCAAATACGCGAATCCAAACGCATTCTAAGGTATTTTGCAACAGCTATTGCTAACATGAATGTTCTTTATGTATCATACGTACCGTTGGCTGCTACACGATCGGCCCCAACTACTACAGCGTTGACTCGTCCAGCTTTCATTAGAGCTGCTGCAGCAGAATCAGCGATTAGGGTCGCCGGAATTTTGTCGTGCACAAACTCGAATGCCGTCAGTCTCGAACCCTGTCCAGATTAATCAATTATCATCTTTCTTCCCTTTTGTACTTATTTATATTTAGTCATCCCATCATTAGTTGAACATCTATTTTGGATACGAAAAGTAGCTACACCAAAATTTTACCTGATTGAATGGGCGTGTTTCTGTACAGTAAGCCCTTTCAAGAACGCCTTTCTCATGAAGAGCACGGATTACACCTAAAGCAGTTCCATATCCAGCTGTTGCAAGACTATATAAAACATACAACTAGCGCTTCAAGATCATATCATAAAATCGAAATTGGCTTTTTGAAGAAAATAATACGGAATTAATAAAATAAGGAGTACGAAGGCACCTGCCAGTGTTGCAATGAGTCAAAACAGATATGTTATCGAGATGTGATTGCTGCATCATGAGAAACGCAGCTCCGTGAGATCCTATTGCTTTATTAGAAGCAACATCGTCTTCAAGCATCGATTCAGCAGCTTCAGTGTATGCCTATACATATTAACAAAAGCGACAGCAGTTACGGAAAAAAAAAAAAAAAGGCTCCTCTTTTCCTATCTCTTTGTTTTCCATGAAAAGCAGTGTCCCACCTCAAACACTGATTTTGGTTCTGAAGCAGCAGCGGCAAAAGCTTTGCTTATGACTTCCTTAAGTTTCGTCGTAGCATCTGACAGATTCACCGCAGTTGGACGGCTGTAAGAAGATGAAATTTGAAGTTTTTAAGATATCCACCGAAGAAGTAAGTCGGTGAAATAATTATCAAGATTGACCTTGAAACAAGGTAGTCCAATCTAGCGTTGAGAAAGGATGTTGCATCACTAGCATTTCCCGTAAATGAACCCATGTTAGAAACTTCTACTGCCAAGGAAAGGACTGCAGCTATGGCTATCGCTGGGGCGCCACGAACAACCATGTCCTTTATTGCAACCCTGATGATGTAAGAAAGAACATGGGATGGGTAGTTTCATCAAAACATCGAACCAATAATTTGGCTGTCATAATCATCAGCTAAAGAGATCATAGTCCAGGCTGAGGGTGAGTTTAAACATCACAACCAAGTTGTAGTTGAAAAAATGATTCATTTATCCAAGTATGTACGTATCACCTATGGTGTTGAACACAAAAATTTAATTGAGAAGCATCCAGATAAGTAATATAAACAGCACGAGCATAACACAATAAAAATTCTAGCATAACTTCATAGATCTGACAAAGATATCAGCAAAACAATTCTTTAAGTCGAGGTAATTAATACCAGGAACACATTGACTGCAAAATATTAAACAGCTAGTGATATGTCTGGACACAATCACCAAAGCTGCAACGAGTATTTGTTTTATAAAATCAGCAAAACCAAATTGGTAGTTCTCATAACATGTCCGGAATATCATATACCCAAAACATACCAATAAAAAAAAAAAAAGCAAAACAGTATTAATTCTCAGAAGAAAAAAAACCCTCATAACATCGAAAGAAGACTTGATTTTGAACAGCAGATGTTCTAACAAGAAACTCCTAAATATCACAAAAAAAATACTGACAGTAACATAGAATACTTGAGTAAAATCAACAAATTTTCACCATCCGTCGTTCGAATCTTTGATGACCAAGTAGATAGTCTCCAGTGGAAGCTTTCGCTGCTCTCAGTAGGTAGAAAAAAAGAATGAATTGGGTTAAAAAGCCAATTTTTACAACTAATTAATATTATATTATTTACAAGCAGAAAAGAGATGGGGAAAAAAGGCACCTGGTCGAGCAACTGAAGCGAACCCCGCTTGTAGAGTATGGATTGCAGTGCTTTTTTACCATCTTCGACTCCATTCGCCATGGCTTGCCTGTGAGCTCCTGATTTATTAATCTACAATATATTGAAATGTAATGGAATTTTTTGGGTTTATGGCGCAATTAAAAGATCGTACGTACAAACCCAATTTCAAGTGATGATGCTCAATCAAAAGACGATTACTCACAACTACGGACGAAGACAAGGTATAAAAGCGAATGGCGTGGTGCTTGCTATGCTAACCTACTCGTCAACTACACGTTTCGGAGGATTTATTCTAGTCTAAAAGCAGGGCATCTCCACGACGCTTTTTGAGTTAAAAACTTCCTAATAGGGTCGTCTCCAACAGAAAAACTTATTATCAAACTCAAATTTATTCTCAAATCCTAAATCCTGTAATTCTTTTTCAAACATTAAATGCGTTCACAAACTCACCAGAATATTTTTGTACATTCTCTCACAAGAATAAATCAGTTATATGTTTCTCGTTTATATCATATTTGATGGGGTAGCCTCTGTACTCACGATTTTATATTACAAAAAGTTTCGAATTTTCAAACCATATAGTGATGACATGACAAGTAGTTGTAATAAAGTTTTCCTCTTAAGGTAAGTAACCCTTGCAATAACCTTATACCCGAAAATTTCATGCCACCCGAATTTAACCCTTGAAAATTCTAAGCTTTGACCGAATTTTGACCTCTCTTGGGTAATCCAAAACTTACCCGAAATTTATCCTTCTTGTCCGAAAATCTTATAACTCGGCGAAAGTATTAATTGACTCCTCATTTTCGGTACTGTTCTTACTAAGTTTCGAATTAAATTCGGTACTTCTAATTTATAGCCTAACTTCTAAGTTTCGAAGTGATTGACTAAAATTTCTAAGTCACCTAACCACATAATTACATTGTTAATTACATCAAAATCTCGTATTAACTTTTACGGGTATTACAGTCGGATTTGGAAACAACAACTCAGCCCCAATCTTGAGTTTGGGGGATATAATTCTTGATAATCTGACCATAACCGAGGTTACTTACGTCGAACGACTCAAGCACAACATGTTTAGCATCAGTCAACTGTGCGGCAAAGGAATGCAAGTGGTCTTTCAAGCAGAGAGGTGCAATGTGTTTAACACCAAAGGTCTGGAACTTCTCAAAGGAACCAGAAAGTCAAATTTATACACTATAAATTTGACAAGGGGACGTCCTCCGACCAGGGCCGTAGCTGAGAAAGCACGGGCCTGAAGCGAAACTTAAATTTCGGGCCCCGATCAATTATTTTTTTTTTCCAAATACAATATGATACCTATAATATAGCGTAAATTTCAACGGTAAATGTAACTAAAATAAATAAATAAAAAATTAATATTTTATAGTGGAATGTTCAAAAATACTTAATCCGATATCCGAACCGTTTTAATTTGGTTCGGTTCGATTTTTATAATTTGGTTCAGTTTTTTCTCTCTTGTTTTCAGTTAAGAAGATTTATGGAACGTGACATGTAGCAAAAACAATTCAAATGTCCGAAAAAAATATGAAATCTAACAAATCTAACCTAAATATAAAAACATTGTTTGTCAAGAAAGAAAAAAATTAAATTGCGCCTGCAGCCAAACAAATAAATTAATAAAATAAGGAGCAACATGATATACCTTAAAGATCACTCACTGGACACTGATGTCTGGTCGGTCCCATAAGAAAATAGTGAACGATTTTATTAGATAACGACATCCTTTAACCTAAGCGAAGCCCTTTTATATTGTATCAGTATAGAAGAAGAAACAACCTCACATTTCCTTTTTTCTTTTTTTCCTTAATAAAAAGCTTTAATGTCTTGTTTGGGCTGAACTGAATTTTTTTAATAAATTACAATATTTGGGCTTTGATTAACATCAAGACCCAACTGACTTGTGCAGTCCACTCACAGTTTTTATAGATTTATTTTAAGTTTTAACTATACTATTCTTTTTGATAATATATATATATATATATATATATATACATGTATAAAAAATTTTGGGCCCTCCTCCGACGTTGGGCCCGAGGCGACCGCCTCACTGGCCTCCTATGAGCTACGGGCCTGCCTCCGACCGCTATTTGCCTAAACAGCCAGCCTTCTCTACAACAGAACAGTCTGAGGCATCAGCGAATGTCTCACATCTTCACTATAAAGCTCTTCATAAACTCTCATCAAAGAAATTGGTCCGCGGTCTGCCAACCATCTCACTACAGAGAGAGCATCCGTGTTCAGCTTGTCAAATGGGAAAAATGAAGCGAGCGTCGCATAAACTTAAACAAGTCGCCTCCACATCTCAACCGCTGGAATGACTCCACATGGACCTCTGTGGACCGATGCGGACACTGAGTATCAACGGTCGCAAGTACGTGTTGGTAATCGCCGACGACTACTCTCGCTATACTTGGACGAAGTTCATACCAATGAAAGATGAGACAGGCAAATTGATAATCAGATTTGTGAATACACTGCAATAGATGATTCAAGTAATACGGACGGACAATGAGAGTGAGTTCAAGAACAAGAGGCTTAGTGATTTCTATCAGACACTTAGAACCCGTCAATTGTTTTCAGCCGCAATGACGCCTCAACAGATCGGCGTGGTCGAAAGGAAGAATCATACCCTAGTCGAAGCTGCTAGGATGATGCTCATTCACTCCAACCTTCCTCATTTTTTGTGGGCTGAAGCAGTGAGTACCACTTGTTTTACACAGAAAAGAACAAGTATTCACAAGCAGTTTGAGAAGAATCTGTATGAAATCATAAACAAGAGCATTCTAAATATATCCTTTTTCAAAGTCTTCCGGTGCAAGTGCTTTGTGACGAACGATCGCGAAAACAGGAGCAAGTTCGGTCTAAAGCACTCGAAGTTTTTTTTGTTAGATACTCCTCGACATCCAAGGCTTATCGAGTCTACGTCAAGTCTTCTCGCACGATCATGGAATTAGAGCGGTCAAACAGGCTCGTGTCCCGCGGGCTTTGGCGGGCGGGCCCTGGCAGATCCGCCAAAAAATATAATATTATATAGTTATATTTAATAATAAGAAATTATATTGTTTTTATATTTTTAGAGCTATGATTTATAATTTAATAATATAAATAATTAATATTAAAAAAAGTTGATTAAATTAGATATATTTTCCAACTTGAATCCATCATTTTTTATTTTTTCCTATTTTTTTGTATTTTTTTTATCTAATTTTCACAATTTTTTATCTATTTTATTATTTTTTTATTATTTAAAACAGGCGGGCTAAGCCCGCTACCCGCTGCAGGCAGGGCGGGCCTTCATTCTCCAGGCCCGCCAGTAAGCGGGTTTACCCCGCCGGTGGCGGGCTTTGGGAAACTACGGGCCGGCCCACCCTGCCGGCCCGTTTTGACAGTACTAAGGGCTCGTTTTAGGGATGGCAACGGGGCGGGGACCTAATCCCCGTCCCCGCCCCGCGAGGCTTTCGGGGACAAAATTGTCCCCGTCCCCATCCCCGCCGGATCCCCGCGGGGACTCAATTTTTAAAAAAAAAATTAATATTTTAAATATAATATATAAATTTAATTATATTTTCGTTATAAATATTATATAAATTATAGTTTTATATATTATTTGTATTAATTTAATATTATTTAATCTATATTTAATATTATTTAAATTATTTAATATTATATATATATTATAATATATATATAGATGGCGGGGCGGGGCGGGGAACGGAGCGGGGATCCCTGCGGGGAAAAATCTTTCCCCGTCCCCGCCCCGCGGGGATAAAAACTCGGGGATTCCCCGCCCCGTTCGGGCCCGGATCCCCGCGGGGACGGGGAATCCCCGCCCCACTGCCATCCCTAGCTCGTTTGATATGTGTGTATAGACATGCCCACTTTTAACCGTAATCGACGGTTAAACCGCCTAACCGCCGGTTAATTAACCGTCGGTCGGTTATAACCGTAACCGGCCAGTAACCGTAACCGGCAACCGTCATTGGCCGGTTACGGGGCGGTTAGGGGTTTTTCCAAATCGCCAACCACCGGTTATTAACCGCCGATTAGGCGGTTAACAGGCGGTTATAACCATTAAATAAAAAAATAAAAAATAAAAAATAAACTATTTTAATTTACTACTATTAATATTAATTAATTAGAAACACTATGTAACTTTACTAATATTAATACTAATTAATTATAAATTTTTGAAAATATGTATTTTATATTGTATTAAAATTTTGTAATATATTTCATGATTCATAAAAATTCTTATATTAAAATTTACATCAAATAGTAAAATACGAACGAAAATACACCAAAAGTTCATTTAACTTTGCAGTAAATTGCGAAACAAAAAAAAAATTAAAAACGTAAAAGAAATTAGAAAAAATAAAAAAATAAAAAAACTAACCGGCGGTTTAACCGCCGGTTAACCGTAACTGCCGGTTGACTAACCGGCAGTTAGATTAACCGGCAACCGGGGACGGCTAACCGTCAATCGCCCAACCGGAAGTTAGATTAACCGGCAACCGGGGACGGCTAACCGTCAACCGCCCCCAGCCGGTTAGGTTACGGTTAGTCCTAAGACTAACCGTCAACCGCCGGTTACGGTTAACCGGCGGTTGGGCATCTCTATTGTGTATAGGTGGTTATGAGGTGTGTATGAATAAGTCACCTCGTGTTTGTTATCTGTGTATAGCCATACATGCCTTGTATGTTTATACACGTCCAGCGGCGGACCTACGTGGGGGCTTTGGGGGGCCATTGACCCCCTGCCGCAAGGATATGTACCATTAATACTATGGGATTTCAAGTCTTAGATTGTGGTGTAGTGGTTAAGTGCTCCTACATTGCCGCCCAAAGGGTCAGGGAATTGAATCCCATGTTTTTCGAGTCAAACGATATTTTATCTTTTATCAGTTTTATTATGACATTATTTACAATTATAAACCAATTAATTGTATTTTTTTGTATGTATCTTTTGACATTTCTTATCAATTTTATTATGAAATTATTTACAATTATAAACCAATTAATTGTATTTTTTTTGTATGATATGATCTGTTTATATTTTATTTATCAACCAAAATATTTCTGATTACAAAAATTAAATATCTCCAATTTAACATATATATAACTTTCTAATACTTATATCTTTTGTAAAAAAGATCTTATTATTTATTTATTACTCAATAATTTTTTCAATGGGAACTTTTCAACTTTATCATTTAAAAAAAATTCCATTTTTATTTCTTTTCAATACCAGTAACTTATCTTTATCAAAAATATAATAAACTACATTTAAGTAAGCCAAAAATATATTTTGCCAAATAGGTATACAAACTTACGGTTTGAAAGGTATAAAACTTACGGTATAAAAAAAATCATTACACAAATAATTAATACACACAACAAACATGTTAAAATACAATATCAACAAAATCCGCGTATAGCCATACACAAATAACTTATACCCATGTAATGCATTAACATGGATATCAAACTGAGCCCTAAGTGGAATCAAATTGATAAAGATGACACATTAAAAGAAAATAAACAAACAAAAAAAGCCATACTTCACATTTTGAGGTTGTAAGCAAGCAACTTGTCGTGTCGTGGACCCCCATATATCGATGCATTATCAAACCCATCCTTCATTTACACTCTTTTCTCATCCAATTCTTATGCATCATTTTTATATGGGAACGCATCCACGCAGCAAAGCTCAACCATATTTTATGCTGGCATGGCATAGTTACGCATATTTTCCCGAACTTATTGTCTCTTAAAAAATTGATCCTTTTTCTTCTTCCAATGCCAGGAACCCTACAAGTGACAGGTATTGAACTGGAATTTTGACACACTTTGGTTTGAGTTTTCGTACTGCATTGCACAATGTGTCTAAATAATGAACTACAACAGTTCTAGAATTCAAGGGCGTTTCGTCTTCAGGAAAGCCTTCTGCGAAATCTGTCAAAGGTATGATTAATTTTCAGATAAATTATTAGAAGTGAAATTTGAGTCGGGTGTGCTGTATTGTAACTAAATTTTTTTCTTTTCTATAATCAGTCTCCATGGGGAAAACGCACTATCAGACATTGGACAAGGGCGATTTCTTCTTGTAATAACTCAAAATCTCTTTCTTACTCTTACATCCATATTTATTTTAGCTTATTTGTGTAATAGATTTGCAGAAATGATTCAAAAGTAATGTTGATGCTAATGTCTGTCATTTAACAGCCCCGTGACGAAACTGCGGGAAGATATTGTTCTTTCTCTGTTAGATGCTGGTGGGAACGAGATAGCTCACACAGGTTTTCATTATATTTTAAATCCCAATTATATGTTGCGTAACATTGATATGGTTATCTATCATTGGGATTTATAACTTGTTTAGATTTTCGATGGAGCTTAAATGTTGGTTTTCAGTGGAAAATAGGAAGGAGATGGTATTTTGTTTGTGAAATTTAGGGAGTGTTTAAGGAATTTAAAAATGACGACGCTATTCAATATAGCTTAGACAAAGAGAAAGTTGTTTGTTAATAAGTTAGGATATTCCTCTCGTTCCAGTTGGTTTAGAGATGGAACCTTTTTTGTCCACGATTTCATAAATATCTATTTTGTGTGTCTTTGTGTGTTGTGGGTAGATGTTAGGACGATGCGAATAATAGAGAAGGGTTCTTGGGACGAGGTTTTCTCAATAAATGGAAGAGGACATATCCACTTGAAGTTGCGATTCGTTTTGAACGATGATGAGAGAAAACGCATCCGTGAGATGGTATAGACAACTCTTATTTAGTGCAATAAACTCATTTTTAATTGGATTAATGTCTCTTCTTGTACATGCACAGAGACAGTCTGCAATGAAGAAGAAGAAGAAGGAACTTGAGAAGCAGGCTAAGCCTATTGTTGATGCTTCTGAGATATCTCGGAGGCATGAAGCGTACCTCTCAGGTGAGGTTTTTTTTGTTGGTGCTCCCGCAAGGTGAGCACCATAAAATCCCTCTATATATATATATATATATATATATATATATATATATATCAATATTACAAAAGGAGTTGGAAAGATTAACTGTTAAATTTCTTTTCCAAGATCCCACCAAAAGATTTGTGAAACAGATAGTACTGTAACAACTATTATCACAGAAGTTGATTCCTCTCCAGCTGGTTTCTTCTCCGATTCTGCAGCTTCCTTCAATCCCAGTTAAGAGATTGTCGATTTCATGATATTTATATCTCATTTAGCTACCGCAAAAAATTTGAAAAGATGAAAGATTTTTCCCTTTTCTGTTTTATGTTTCACATTCACAGTCCAGAATCACATTGAAGCTGAAGATGGCGGCAGGGACTCAGTTGCTGCCTCAAGTGTCCCAACTGAAGTAAAACCACAGATTCCGCCAAAGAAATTAGGTGTGGCGAGAAATGTGAAGAAAATGATCAGTGCATTTGAGACCAATCAGCTTCAAGTACTGAGATTCTTGCCTGAACCATATCACTACTGCGTAGAAACAAACATGAATAAGCAGAAACGTTTACTATATTTGCTATGTATGAAGGAAACGAAGGAGGTGAAAACCATGAAGAAAGCTCAATCAACTCCATCTCTTTCACAGTTGAAGAAACTCATATTTGAGCAAGTGGATGGAGAAGCAGTTGATAATCCAATAATGAAACCGAAGGAGGATCGAACCCAAGCAGTTCATTTGAATCATAGTAATGCTTCAAAAGCCAAAGCTGTGTCGAAATCAAGAGAAAATTATGCGAACATCTCACCATCATCATCTCTGGTTGATAATAAGACACAATCAGATTCAGAGACTGCTTCGTGTTCTGGGATAATGATTGAAGAAGAGCAAGAGAGAAGACAAATAACCGGCTTGAAGAGTTCAACTTCTGAAATAAATCACAATGCAAAAATATCAGAATGTTATAGAGAAGGTTATTATTGTACGTGGATATTTCCTGGTAATCAGATGAGACCTTTATGTGTCACAAGCGCAGGTAAGCAGGTGCCGATATTACTGAGAGACGCCGAAAATGTTCGACCTAAGGAACTTGAGGTACCGTATATTCAAGCTAGTTTACTCACAAAACGGTATCATGAGGAAGAGGATGACTATATTTATATTAATATGCAGAAAACAGAAGATAATGATGACAACACAGTGTCTGAAGGTGGTGCTTCCGATGGACTAATTGGGCAGGTTTTAGGAAAACTGGAACTCAATTCATATATATCCAAAGTCTTAACATGATGATTTTGGGCGAATAATAAATTGTGTTGACTTTACAATACCAAAATCTTTTCCTTTTTTCAGGTGATTAAAGTTGCTGCGATCTTCGGTTTTGGTTTGCTAGTTTTGTTTACCAGGCAAAGGGAACCAGCAAGGTATTGTCTGAATGCAGCAATGTTACTCGCCTCTTTAACCATACTATCCTACTTAGATTGAGTTTAACACATGACCGATGCATGTCTACACAGAAAGAGTAAAGGAGCAGAAAAAGACGATCTCTTCACTATCACACTAGTACAGAAAAGCAAATAGGCGACGGATGTTTTCGGTTATAGGCGACGGTTTCTGGGAGACGCTAAGCTCACCGACGCTCAAAATAAGAGCTATGGGCGTCTCGGTTGTTAACCGTTGCATATCACAACATATAAGCGACAGTTGTTCAGATAGCTGTCGCTTATAACCTGTTTTTAGCGTCGGTAACAACCGACACTCTGTACTCATAAGCGACGGTTTCTTACAAAACCGACGCCCATTGTCTAGTAAATTAATTTTTTTACAGTATAGGCGACGGTTTTCAACCGACAACCGACACTGACTTATATTTTTTTTAATATATTCGATTTATTTTTCGAACCCCCCCTTACCACCCAAATCAAACCAAAAACCAAAATTTTCCACGAAAATAAGGTAATAATAAATATCCAACTTAAATATCCAACTAATCCAACATAAATATCCAACAAATCGAACATAAGTATCCAATTACACTCGTGTTGAAATAATAAACAAATTAAAACTACAACAATCACATCACCAGACTTATTTTTTTTTAAATATTCTGCCCACAATTCGCGAGTCTCTTGAACCGTTGCGTCGTTGTAAACGCTATTTCTAATACCTGTAACATTGGCCATCAACAAACGCATCATTAAAACATAAAAATAGACTAAGACAATTATTTCAAAATCTACGTAGATGACACAAATTTTCATACATTCACCAAATTGTTTCGGCCTTCTTCGACAATTTGCGAGATCAAATCGCATGACATAGTAGCCACACAATTCACTATCGGACGGTTGTCGAGGGCAATATATTTTGAAATGTTACCAAATATTTTAAGAATCTAAATAAAAACTACTTTCAAATTGTAGAATTAATTTGTTCCTTGCATGCTTTCCAACTAACTGGGGATGCCTTCTTACTTTGAACCGCACCAACGAACGTTGCCGTCTTTGTTGCCCTGAAATCAGAAATTATGTTACAAGATAAGTAAAATAAACGATGAAGAAACTATACGAACTAGAACTTTCCATAACTTACGCATTCAGACGTTCACGGATAGCTAACTTTCATAGGCCGCACTTGGTGACAAAGGATCGAACACAAATACGGTGTTCGCGGCAAAGTCGATCACCAACAATACCCAATGACTCCTAAAACTCGTAAAAAAGTAAATTTAATCACGTATGAAGTAAACCAGTAAGATATATAACATACAAGATAATAGTAGAGTATTCTCACACTTCACAGTAAGGCGCAAAAAGATAATTACATGACTTGTACGAATTTTTGAATGCCTCGGCATGTAGTCAATCTCCCTATCGACATTCTTATCCCTAGCCATCAAGCTTAAGCAACTCGGATTGAAGCAATGGAACTCTGATGACTCTTGACGTAGATATCTCTAATGATTACATATATATAACAAATATCGCGTATAAAAATCTTATAGAAACTAGTAGCTTGAACGATAAAGTAAAAATACCTCAAGAAATCATCGACGAATCCAAATTCACAAAATAAGTCCAGAATGTCCTTGATATCGATAGACGTCATGAAGTCTTCATGTCTCGGATTATATTATACATTGGTCATGTCCAGTACGAACGAACATTCAGCCGATCTTCACGAGACGATATTACGTCAACCATATAAAGGCAATGTTCGCCTAGACGTTCAAGTACTAAACAGTCGGGCTATGAGAATGTCGTGGAGCTCGCTGATAGGTATGGTGTAAGGGTTGATAAATATGGGCGATTGGATGGGTGTGTTTGTGAGAGTGGGTTTTGTGGGTGTGAGGTTTAGGTGTGAGGTTTGTCCGGACGGAGTTGCCTCAGAGACTGGTGCTTTTCCGGTATCACGTCGGGAAGTCTCTATAGCAGCGTGTACCTTCTCCATGAGTCGTTCATCAAATTGTGGAAGTGCGGAGGAGAGAGCTGCTTGTAGTCGTGCTTCCGTCACGAACGGTGCGAACACCTCCGTAGTGGGGCCGGGTTGGCGTTCCACTGTCGCAACGTCAGAGAAGGTCACTGACGTGCCGCTTGAGTAGGACTTAGAATACCATGTCGACTGATGTCGCCTGTTGACAACCCATGAGTGAATCCCGGCTCACTAGGTTGGCTCGTCGTCACTTGAGGTTGTGACGGTTCGAGACTTCCATCCAATTCTCGAGTTGAATCCAAATGATTCATGTCTATGGATGTTGTTACAAGTTCTAATTGAACTTGTGAATCAGACACTTGTTGTTCGGGGCCGGTAGTGGTCGGAACGTTGATCTCGGCCTCGGTTGACGCAATAAAGTCGTGCTGCGGCTCAAGATTGAGCGAAGAGAAGTCCTCAGCACTTGGAGTGATGATCTGCGTCGTGTCTGAAGTGCTTAAGACAGTACGGGCTCAGTAGATGGGAGTTGAGGTTGGGGAACCCGTCTGACAAATTGAACCTCGTCGTCAGATTCCGTTGCTTCAGACGAGGTAGCCGTGTGAGTGAGTTCGCGTTCAGCGTCCTCATGGGCTGGTGCTGTCGATTCAGGCTCAGTAGGTGTGATCGTGGAGATCAGAGCCTCTATTTCAGGCCACTTGAAGTGGACTTGACCCCGTTTCCGCTTCGAGCGGTGCTTCGTCAGTTGGAACCTCCTCATTTTCATATAACAGTTTATTTATAAATTATAGTCAATTATCATTAATCATCATTAGTAATAAATATATATATATATATATCTAGATGTACCGTTCTTGTTATTATTTATATATATATATATTATTTTATTTTTAGTATTGTTTTATTCTTTCTTTTTCTTTTTTTTAAATATCTCGTGTCACCCGAAAATTTTAACTACCCCGAAAACTATGGGTTTCATTCGAAAACTTCAAGTCTCACCCGAAAATCTACCTTATTGTTGAACATTCCAAAACTCGGCTATCACTCAAATTTGAGTTTTGCCCGAAAATTGGTTCTACACGAAAATTAGCTCTATTATTCAAGTTCTTCTTTTAAACAAACTAACAAAATTTTTAAGTCCCCCATTTATACTGCTAATTACCTCATAAACCTCGATAAATTTTACGGGTATTACATTCCCACCAATTTTGTCTATCCTAATTTAAAGCCTTTGAAACAATCACGTACATTAAATTCTCGTTTTTATTTTAATTAAAAAGAATTATTCTACATAAACAAAATATGTTAGTTGCTACATGTATTGAGACACACAGTGGGACAGAGGATCCCGTCCGAGCAATAATAGAGTTAATTGTTCTAAATTATTATATCCTTTGTTGCAATCGAAAGAAAAGAAACATTTTAGTAAATACAAGTGTCCTCTCAAGGCGGCCAATACAAAACAGCTCGGACGAATGGGCAGAAACCCTATATACCGAAATAAAAAAAAAAAAGGAAAAAGAAAAGAAAAAGCAAAGGCAGCAAATCCATATAGCTTCTATACTACTTATGTTATGTATATATATATTGACATAGACACACCACCGATACATAATCTGTACCAATCTAGCTTGCTAGCTGATAAACTTGCGGTCATATTATTCTCTTCATTAAGTGCGGACTCCGACAGATTTCAGTGTTTCGGTTTCCCTACCTCTGCAACAGAAGTCAAGTACGTTTACATTATTGTGTGTATTGCATGATCGAGTGAATGAAGAAGAATGTCTTGTATGAAAACGTTAGCTTACTATTACCGAGTGATCAAGGAAGAATCAGGACCAACTTTGTGAGTGTTGTCCTGTATATGAGCAACCTTTCTAAGAAAAGACTTGCTCTCAAACTTATCAGCCGATCTTAAGACAGCATCGGGATGTTCAACCTCGGGGACGCATTCCCTTTTCCTTTTGCTCACTTGTACAGAAGGCGAATGCATGAGCTGTAGTTTGGCCGTGTGGATGCCCATGCAACATGCAAGGCTCACAATGCCTCCCAATATGCAGAGAAAAGGGTCAAACTTTGCAGCCACGGTGGGAATTTCATTATGAGCCGTAGCTGCCGTAGTGGCAAAGGATCTTCGGACTGTCATTGCTGATCTGCATTGTCTGATCTGGCGAGAGAATAAAAATGAATAATTATTCATTATCACGGACAAAGATTATTGTATAATGATAACGGATTCGCTTACCATAGCGCTGAATGCCATTGTGGAAACTGATAAAACGGAGAAAATTGCAGTATTTAGTTGTTTGCAATAAGTTGTATGGACGATTATTCTGTATATATATATATATATACGACGAGAGTTTTTCGATGGAATAAGAGGTGGACTATGTTTATGTCACCGGTTCTTGCGACGTGAGTGGGACATCGCTCAAAAAACACGCAAGGTTGTGTCATCACTCCGAGATAGGATTAGCTTCGATTTCTATTATTTGGTTGGTACTTGGTGATTGTAAAACTATATTAAAAATACATTTATTACGTGTAAGCAACAAAATTGACTAATGATAGACATTTAAACTAAAGTGGGCAGGCAAAGCACATAAAACTCACTCATGATAGAATTGAGGGTAAATATTTCGTAAGTTCTCAATCCACATTCCAATAGGACGCGCGTACCTCGGTTACTTTGAAGATTGTGAATTTCTCGATCCACTGTAAAAGACCGACAATCTCCATTCGCGGTCATATCTCATTTGGCTAATGATCCATGCACGACCTTTCGGACCTAGGACATCTGGTGAAATCAAGGACCCAAATTCAACCCTGTTAATGCTCGTTTCGGTCTAACGTTGGCGCAAATTGCTATAGTAGTTTAGAATCTTCGAGTAACTACCCGTCCGACCATACGATTACGAGTCAATGTGTAGATTTGATTTGCATCATTGTCAAGGGCATTTCACTTTTCAACTGGATTTTTGTCGTTTCTTAAAAACCAAGCCTGGCTCTGATACTAGTATTGGGGAACCTCGTGTGTCCCAAGATCAAATCTCGGGTGCAGCGGAAGTTTAAATTTTTCTTTCCCAGGATCCCCGTAAGGAGCTCCGGATCTCTTGGTATAGAAAAGAAAACACGTATGACACATTAGAGGTTTAAGAGCTTACCGTCGTTGTGAAGATCGCAGCTCTCCCCTAGCCGTCCTGGTTGTCGTAGTCCTCTCCGAGCAACGCTGTGACCTCTCTGAGCTCCAATGCCTTGGCAAGATCGTCACGCCGACCCCGGGACATATCCAAATTCCACCATCTCCCAAGGATGGCTAGAGAGGTGGGGAAGATGTTTTAGAAGAGATGTGTTTGTGTGTGCTTAATTTACTAAAAACTCAAAACACTTAGGTTTTTCTCAAAGAGCAAACCCAAATGCTCTCAACTCTCTCTAGAACTCAAAGTTAGAGTGAGAAATGAGCATGAATGAATGATGGACGAAATTGCACAATGCCAAGACATAAAATCATTTTTCAACCTTTGAAAATGAATTTAAATTAAATCATGTCCTACATGACTCATTTCTTGTTTGATTCCTTTGTATTAAGTCATCAAATGACTAGACTATGTCCCATATGTCTCACATAAGAACAAGGAACGAAATTGGATTTGATTTGGATCAAATTTAACCAAAAACTGTCAGTTCACGGCCTCTGACAGAGGATTTCATGGCCGTGATAGGGCTCGACCAAGCTTCACGGCCTCCTGCAGCAGGCTTCACGGCCGCGACACTTTCGACAGTTTTGCGCCATTTTCGTAAATCTCTCAGGTCGAGAGGTAAACGATGTCCGATAGACCTGGAATTTTAACCATAAAATGAAGACTCACCAATCTTGATTCTGACCGTAGGGATTCTCAATCTAAAGTCTAGATTGGGAGATATGAATTTTTGAATCTGCTGCTACTTTTCTGGCGGGCTTCACAGCCATGACAAGCCTTGCTCGTGGGTGTGAACCCTATTTTCGGTCCATTCTTCATCGTTCTGGGAATGTAAGTCCATGTAAATATAGTTCTAAAACTCAAATTTAACCGTTTATTAACGACTCTAAGCCCGTTAAATAAATATACATCTTTCTTCATCAGATATTTTCTCGGTGATCCTTTTTAAGCCCAACTTCCTTAGTTCGTCTCAACCCGGCAAGGGAGGAATCCAAGAATTCGGTAAGCATATAGCCGATCCCGTGGTACCGAATAGATCTCGTGTTGAGTACAATCTTTGTATTTTACAAACCGACAATAGATCATCGTACTACGTATAGACATTCACGTGTGTCCCGATCGAGTGAGAGCCATGGTCATGTCAAACTCACTAACCCGACAAAATGACAAATTTGTGACGACGAAATTACTAAACTACACTACACGTCTCACGTGAACTAGTTTATTACTCCGCAGAGATTGCGTAATTTCTCGTCCCCAAATATACGTATGACATATACCTCGATTACTTGCAAGGTTGTGAATCCCTCACGGCTGTCAAAGCCCAGCAGTTGCACTTCGTTGTCCAGACCGCATGTCGCCGCTGACCCATGTTCTTCCTCGAACAAAGAGGGCCTAGCAAACTACTGACAAATCAAGACCCCGAAGCCAACTCTGTCAATGACCATTCGGTTTAAGGCCCACGTATACTACTATAGTCAATCAAACGATCATTGACACTCAGGAGTAATTAGCCATGCGATCAATTGATTAACAGTCGTGTCTAAATATAAGTTAATCCTTGATTCAACTCATATCAATGTTACAACCTCCCACTTCCCAGGTGAATAGTTGGCACAACCATTTAGGAGTCGTCTAAGTCATGATTGACATTCAGTCATCCTACTGCAGTCTAAGACTTATGGACAAATTTAATATCAGAGAATAATAGATCACCGGTGCCGCCTCTCTCATCCCATGAGAACCGGTGACTAAACTCGTATATATGGATTTTATTAATTTATCGTCTTACCGGACGCCAAGCAAGAACTAATGGTAAATAAACAATATGCCTATAAAGAAACATTAATTCCATAAATAAATATTCAAAATATTCAAATATTAAAATGTGAATAACACGTTTACGTCTATGCCCTATTCATTACATCCTCGAATGGCATTCCGAGGGCATATCCCCAACAGTTCTAACCTATGGGCCCAGTGGTTGAGGTGAGACCTCTGGTTGAGATGAGATCTAGGTTAAGACGAGGTCTAAAGGTGAGTTTGAGCGTGCATTTCATGGTGAGGTGAGAACACTTTCATATGAGATATGAAAGTGTAAGTATCGGGGTTTACTCAGGGTTGAGTGCACGTTGCATGTCACGCATTATTTCACCTACTGAGCGATAGCTCATGGTTTTACGTGTTGTAGGTACTGAGTCCGACGTCGAGGCACGTCGCGATTAGGCAGGCTGACGGTGGTACTCCACGGACTTTGAGGGTGGAGCTGTATATGGATGAAGATCTGTGGAGCGATGTTAGGGCTTTGATGTTTTTGTCGTTTTGTCATTTTGGGGCTACAGCCCTTGTATAGTTGCGACAATGTAGCCAACGACTAATGGAATATATGTTATTTTCAAAGAAGTTTTTGTTAGACGGGTTTTCCGCGACTTACGTTGCGAAAATCCGTCACTAATTATGATTAGAAAACGAGGGTCGTCACAGCCAACACAAAAAGGAGTGGTGATATTGGATCACCTTGTTTCAACCCTCGAGCGCCTTTAATACGTCCCTCCAAGTTCCAACTTAGAGCTATCGTGTAAGTTGCCGCCATGATGCACTCCTCAGCCCAATGCACCAATTTCCTCAAGAATATTAGTTTTTGAATAAGTTCAGCATAAAGGCCCTATACAACCATATCGTAAGCGCGTAAGTCAATCTTCATTAAGCATCTTGCCGCCATATTCCGAAGTTCGTACAGTTGTATAACCTCTTGGTTTATGAGCACATTGTTCACTATTGATCGGCCCACAACAAAGGCGCTTTGGTATTCTTGAACCAGTCTAGGCAGAATTCCTTTCAGCCGTGGAAATGCATATGATGTTACAACATGCAATGCATTGATACTCTCGAGCAGTGGAAGGATGATTATGTCTTTGGGATTAACACTAAAGTAACGTGGAGTAATTTTATTGAGTAATCGCATCGATTCGAAGAAATCCAGCACTACATCAATGACTTCTTCCCCTATTATATTCCATGTTTTCTTGAAAAACTTACTGTTGTACCCAACCAGTCTGGGGGCTTTTGTCTTGATGAATTCTGAAGATCGTGTCTTTCACCTCTTGACGTTCGAGCGGTTTTACAAGCTATCATTGATCCTCAAGCGATAGAGTATGACCTTATATTCAATAATCATGTCCACAATATTTGCATTGTGCTTGGAAGCCTCCATCAGAATCATCTCATTATATTCCACAATGTTATCAACTATGAAAATTTGTTCAGCGATGTCAGTGCCCTCGCCTCCTTTAACAGAAGTGATACGGTTAGCATACGTTTTCTGTATCATCAAGGCATGGAATTATTTGGTGTGTAGATCACCTTCAACCAATCTGCTTTAGCATTTTGGGTTAGAAATTTCGTAGCAGCCTTCCTAAGAAACTGGTAATCCCTTTCGCACTCGGCTTTTATCTTCGTCAGTTCTCTGTTAATTATATCAGAAAGGGATTGAAAATTAAATAAACATCATTGTGGTAAAAATGCATGATACCACCATATGCTTTTTTTATTGCACGAAAACCCATGTGTTCTGCTAAAACTTAGCCTTGTTGTACCCAATGTGTTATCTAAAACATAGCAATATACCCCCCAATTAGGGGGTGTAAATGATAAGGAGCATATAATTAAATAACCTTCATTGGTGTATCTTAAAACCGTAGGGATTTGTGGTGCATTTTGTCGAAACCACAAGGGATTTTTATGCTTTTTAGCCAATTAATTTTATGCGGAGCGAAAAGTCTTGCTTCTGATTGATTGAGTGGATGGAGGTAGAATTCACACATTTGACTGAAACAAAAAACAAAAGACTTCCCCTCTAATTGCAACAGTTCTAATAACTATTTCGGTCAGCAAAGAAAGGGAAGGAAACGGATACATTCTAACGCTCGCCCGAAAGATTGATTACGGAGTTTCGGGATCTAAATAGTTGGTTAAAAGAAATTCGTCTACTGACCCCACCCACCACCCTATATGTAGGAGTTGATCGATATACACTTCCTTCTCCATCCATGGACAACTCACTCCGATGTCAATACCTATTTTCAAAATGAGACTAAGAGGGAACGATGCATAACTAAAATTTCTTTTTGGATATCTTTTCCTAAATTTCCCTTTCTATTACCGCAAAACTACACTTAAATACGTCTCAACATATAAAGAAAAATACTCGATTCAGTATTCTATCTAATATATTACACGGAGTTACCCGTTTGAAACTTTTTTTTACTCTTGGGTACTCTGTGACAGAACGCTCTTAATATAATTTTATATTTTTACGTTCTTTCATATTGAAGATCAATTTTCTACATATTTGAAACCGACCACGAATGCCTCCGTCGTTCCGCTCAAAACTCTTAAGCTAAGATAAGATGACTTCTTTTATAGATTTTCTCAGCAAATTGTGTCATCAGAAAACGAACGCCTCCATCGTTTTCTCTCCAACTAAGGCCATCTCCAACCGAAAAACTCATTCTCAAACTCAAACTCATTCTCAAACTCAAAATGCAGTAATTATTCTCCAATCGAAAAACTCGTTCTCAAACGCAAAATTTCTACAAATTTTTGCAACTTTTCAATACTACCCATATATTTTACAAATTTCCAAAACTATATATTAATATATATCAAGTATAAACAAATTAATTATAATAATCTCATTTTATAACAATTAAGTTTCGTAAAAAAAAATAAAATAAAAAATGAAGTTAGCAAGGCACACTACAATTAATATTCTTATTTTAATTAAAAATCAATTTAATAATATATACAAAAGAACATGTCAGAATTATTCGCATAGTACATCTATGACTATTTCTCTTGTCCTTTAGAAACAGTAAATGATTTTAACTATTCATCATCTTCGTCGTCTCCCAAATTGAAGAAATTGGGGTTAGATTGCAATTAAAATTTCAGACGCATTTTTTTGCAGCAAACGCATCTTTCCGTTTCATATAGGAGAGAGAAACACTAAGACGCGTTTTGGGTTCCTATTTGCAGTTCCATTGGATCAATTTTTTCATCCTATTTTGCGTTTTGCGCATCCGTTGGAGATGGTCTAAGATTCGAAACTCAAGAGGGGTGTATTTGTCTCTATCATCATTTCATAAGAACTCATTCACATTTTATGATTATTTATGGAACAATTATTGCGCACATTTTGTTGACCCAGAATTTATAACTGTAGCGGTAAATTTAGGATATTACAATACAGTAACACAACAGAACATCGTCTTTGCATGTGGGAGGTGCAACGTTTTCAGATCTTTCCCTTGCACTCACTCAGCATTTTGTTACAACACTGAAAAGCTTGGGGTTCCAAAACCTGCAAAAACGTTGAATTGTAAGATAATGTGCTCATTAAATGTTTACTTAGTAGGCGATTTGCGTATTTTATTTATTTAAAACCTCTAGCTTACTTGCTAGCATGTTTTAAGGTTGATCATCCAAGATATTTCAGCAAGACTCCGTCGTTTCCGAGCACAAATCCTTGTTTCTCATTCATAAACCTGCACATCGTCAAAACCACCAGAAAATAAAGCTATAAATTTTTGTACATCACTCGTAGACAGAAACATGATAAGGAAAGTTGCTCACTTTACAGAGTAGAGATTAGCTGCAATGTTATCGGCAGCTTTGTCTCGAGTCCACGTCTTCCCACTGTTTGTCGTCTTCAACAGAATACCACTTCCACCAGCAGCCCAAGCCTCATCCTAAACACAATGGGAAGATTATGGGATGATCAACAAATTCAAGCATCAATCTTACTTCTTATGATTCATCGTACGTACCTTTGATCTGTATCCCACATCAAGAATTCCAAATCCCCGACTTTGCACTTGAACTTCCTCAAAATCCTCAGTCAGCTAAAATTCAAGCAAAAATGAAAAAATGGGTTACGAAAGAAGCTCAATAGTATATCATTACGATCTAGTACGACAGACATACATACCCCCGTGCCTTTGCTTAGATAAAGCCCGCCCCCTCTTACAAGGAGCCAAAGCCCACCATCAGCTCTCCATCCCATGTTTTGGATTCTCCTCGCAACTGCTCTGTTATGTGGCTGCCAGAATGTCTGCGTCAAACAAATCTTTGTAATAATTAGTGTATCTATTCCCGTGTTCTTTTCTTCGATGAGAATATAATATATGGTAATAAACCTTACCTGCCCAGGTTCCCACGTTAAGTAGAAGTTACCACGGCTTGAAACTGCCACATAGTTTCCTTCGGGGGAACGATTCACCGTGCTGAATGTTCCAGTGTAGTAGCTGGCACCACTGATACCACTCGACACTGTTCTGCAGCAGCCATTCGATTCATACACATAGAAAAGGTAAGGTCGACCAAGTGCTTCATTGATGAAGAAAGCTTCTCAATGTGAAAAACAAAAGCTAAAACCATCCAACCGATTCAACGTAGCCGAGACAGTCTCTTGCACAGCAGCCTTCCAATTGTATCCTCCATTAGAAGTCACGTATATCGCTCCTTGATCAGTTACCATTTCTGCACCCTTTTCTCCATTTGCCTGTATATATACCTTGATACCACGAAAACATGAGCACAATAATAACCATCATATATAGGAATATTCGTTCTTCTCCCTTTATTTTATCACCAAGAACAAAAGCTGTGCATATAATATAATAGTTACCATGTCTCCGGGAAGCTGAGCACTTAGCGGTATTCGTTGCCAAGTGTTTCCAGCATCAGCAGTGTACAAGAGAATAGCAGGCTTGCCCACTATCCAACCCTCCTTTCCTCGAAAACTTATCGAGTTGAATCTGTAGTTAAAGTCTTCATCTTCTGCGGAAGGTATGGAGCGCGGGGCCCATGTGCTGCCTCCATCTTTGGTTTCCAAGATGGTTTGCCTCGTTCCCAGCACAAACCCTGAGAAATCGAAGCAAAGTAAAATATAGCGAACAAAATTGAACTAAAATCACCGAATAATTGGCCTAGACAATCACTTCAGTGCCATCATGAAGAACTGAAAACAGAAAGTAAATAGAGAAATGCTGATAAAAGTAAAAACCGTGATTAGGGTCGTCGGGGACAAAAGCGATATCAAGAAGCACAACGCCAGGATCGATGGGAAGGTAAACCCTTTCCCATTCGGATAAAGGGCCGTCTTCAGCCAATGCGGGCTTTTGAAGCTGCGGCGAGAGTGAAACTGCTGCTGCTGCCACATGGAGCCCAGCTATCAACTCTCTGCGAGAAATCGGCTGCTGAGTTGGTGGTTGCGACGCCACCGAGGCAAGAGGAACGAAACGCCGGCGACGAAGAATCGATTTTGAAGGGTGGGGAGCTAACGGTGTGCTCATTAATGAGGAAGATAAGTGTTGCACGCTCGCCATTGCTGCAGCTCTGTGCTTGTTGTCACGACAATGACGTGGCTGATTTTGAAACAATAGTCCAAGTGTGTTCTCTTATCTTACAAAGAATTTATCGAGAAATGAAATGCCGTTGTGTGCGCTTTGGTCACTCCCTAAATGGTTGGCGTTGATTTGAGTCCCCAATTTCCAATGGGTAAATTACGTGTCAGGCCATTTTACGGTATTTTTGTGATGTTTCGGAGAGAGAAGATCCGATTTGAGTTTTTTTTACCGAAAAGGATCTTATCAATTAAAAAAGACATATTTGCCCAGATGAAGTAACTACATTTTTTTGCCATCATCTTTCTCCAAACGATGTTTGTCATCATCTTTGACACAGTAAAACAAACAAGTAACAAGTAACAAATAAGCAAAACAATTTAACGAACAGCCAATGGGATGCGAATGGATCGACAACCGCCGACGACATAGAAAACGAGCTGAAATCCGTGAAATGTCAACGTTTGTCACTGAATAAAGTTTTTTCGTCATCAACTTCGGATGGGTCTTACTACATAAATTTTGACGTATCGATCGTGCGTCGAACCCAAATCGAAAATTTGGTTCACAGATCAATGAAATATCGACATTAGCGGCCGTACAAAGTGAAAGCGGCTGGATTTGATCATATTTTCTACTACTAAATGAATGTTATGATGTTAATTATGGGATGGCGAAGTATTTTGACGAGATCGAAGATTGAAACGTCTGCGAATTAACTTGTCAGGTACACAAATTAATAAATAAGTACCATTTAATAAACCGCCAATAACACAAATAGGTCAAACAGTAACAAATGAGCAACGAAGGAAAAAGAGACATTTCTATCTAATATTTAAGCATTTTAATAGGGTTTGTAACAGTAACTAGAAAGAAAATAAACTTTACAGAAGGTAAAGATCATACAGTTAGGTTTATTATATATTCATCAAGCGTGAACAAGGACTTTTCATTCCGCTTGACTCCCACTATTTTTCTCGAAAATTATACTCCTGAAAGGAGTTTCGAAAACCTCTTTGAAAGTTTCATATAGGAGTTGATGTCTCCGACTCAACTAGACTTGCCTCAGCCTGTAACGCAATATTGGGCTTATCTAACCTCATCGAAGTCACGTCATACGCGAACTTATCTAATAAGAGTTTCAACTATCTTTGTCTCGGTCATTGACCCTCACGGCTAACCATGCTTTTTGGGTATAAATGTCTAAGTGACACCTATCAACTTATGCTCTAACCGCACATTTGAGTCCCGCCTTGCTGCCTTATGCTTCGTTGGGCGGATATGATATTGGTGAGCGTCGTCAAACGAACCCGAAATGTTAATGCTAGGGCGGGATGTATGACGCCAACTTACTCGGAACAAGCCGCAGAAACTCCCTAATACTAGACATCTTGAGCATGATAGAAGACATGAATCCAATTCCTTTACTCACTTTATTTATCAAATGGGAGAATAAATCATCTCACATAAGAGCACATAAAACATGCATATCATTTCAAAACCCGACACGCATGTTGGTAGTATAAACCCTAGGAAATAAACTACAAGGCAACACGAACAACTTATTTCTAGTCTATCCCTATTACATGCGGCTTCAAACGACTTCGGGTCGCCGTATGGGTCTTGAAGTCTTCAAACGTCCTTGGTCAATCGAACGTACACCAAGTCGTCACCTCCTGGGGGGGTCGCCAACCATCGAATAGTTCCTTGTATTTAAACTAAGTCTAATCTAATAGAGACGGTAAAGTACAACACGGGGGATCATAAGTCCCGAACAATCCGTATTAAACGAACACAACCCGGAGGGACGTGACTGTAATACCTGATTCCGGTAAGTAAGCCGGCCATTTGCATGCATAATATGTGTTTAAGTGATTGCACATTCTGTGTTTATTTAATTATGTGCTTATAGGATATCTATCTTATTAGGAGAATGTGGGAGTTAGAAAAATCTCGAGTTAAGATGAGAAGTTTCCGAAAGAATGAGAAAGATTGAAAGTGAGAATTTCGAACGAATAATATTGATCTCGGGACCCCCGGGGTTCCCCAACAGAGGTTTATGCTTGCTAGACTTCTTCTTCTTCGGTCTCTTAGACCTAGAAGTCGTCGCCACTAACGCTATCTGTTTGCCACTGGTTAGTCGCATCTGCTCCTGGACAGAGACCAACTGACTCATAAGATCAGGCAAGTGTACTGTCGACCTTCAAATTGCAATTCATCACAATTTGATTGAACGACGGCGGTAGTGAGTGCAAAACGATGTCCACTTTGATCTCACGGTGCATGTCAAACTCGAGAGCATCCAATCCAATCTCTCGAAATGTCCAATAAATTTCAGCACATGAGGTCCAACGTTTTCTCCCTCTAGGAGCTTCGTGTTAAAGAGTTTCTCAGTAATGGCGAATCGAGCTGTCCTTGACTGCTCGCCATAAAGACTGATCAAATGAGTCTGGATCTCGCGCACAGTGATGTTCTCATGTGCGCGCTACAACTCAACATTCATCGAAGCAAGTATGTATGTCTTAACCTTTTCCTCATGGTCAAACCATTCGGCAAAAGCGAGTTGTTTTAAATTCCGAGAAAATCCAGCGTTTCCCAACAAAAACTAACAACATCGTGGACTAAATTTGTTCATGGGGTAAACTACGGGGACTATTTCGGGTTTTCTCCCAAATATTTAAAAGTCCAACTTAAGGGGTAGTGTTGAAGATTATAATCAAATCTCGAACAGCAAAAGTCGATGCGGAAAATGGACGATACCAAACTCGGATAAGCTTGAAATGGAAAAGATAAAGCAAAACAAGAAGAAGATATATCATTCTTATAATAAATATGAATAAATTATGGGATATCATCTAGTTATAAATGCTCCAACTGCTCGTTTCATTTATATCATATATAATGCATATCATGTACAAGAAAAATAATCAAGAAATACGAATACTCTTTAGTATTTTGAACAGTTGCTTGTGATGAAGTATATATCTCATCCATTTTCTTTGGTTTGGGTGCACATAGTTATTATCTCATTTGTTGCTGCGTTATCGGATCCAGCCGACCTTTTCTTTTCCATTTCTATTATAATGAAAGCCTAGTCAGACTTATTATAGGTTCTGGGTTTCACTTGGAATCCTCCCCAATTTATCAATAATGGGATAATTTTAGGTACCGTGGATCAATTTGAACCAATAACAAAACATCTTTTATCATATCACCATTCACGCAACTCAATTCCAAAATCGTCCACCTTGTAATAAACTAAATTAAACACGTGATGTGACTTCAAATAGGTGGACTTTAACTCCACAAGAAAGGAAAGCCCTCCTCCAAGATTCAGTCAATCAATCATCTCACAGAAAATAAAATTGCAAAATCAGACGAATTCTACCTAGTTCGAAACAGAAAAATATATAATCTATGTGGGACCCATTTCTACATATTCAGGCGCGTGTACATATCTAATCTACCAGTAACGACAACCGTCTCAATGATAGAGAGACATTTGTCCTCGGTGATGACACCAATTCATAAAACCTCGTTCTCTTCACATGCCTCCTTAATTATCATAGTTCCCAAGGTCTTCGAAACATTTCTTTTTTCTATTTTGAATCAAATTTCTTTTGGAGCAAAAGAGATGAATAATCGATGAAGGGTGGTAGTGGGAGTAATTACGATTTTTCATTCAAGATTTTGCTGACAGGTGACTCAGGCGTGGGAAAGAGCAGCCTTTTGCTCAGTTTCGTCAGCAACTGTGAATGTTTTGCTCAAGACATATCACCAACGATTGGTAATCCGATGAATCAATCTTCTTAACAATTCAAGCTCGTTTTGATGAGGAGTTCATTTTCTTACAAGGCTTGTTTTGTTCGTAGGAGTGGATTTCAAGATAAAGCTGATAACTGTTGCTGGAAAAAGGCTTAAATTGACCATTTGGGACACAGGTGACAACAATTGATCGCTGAACAAATGATTAAAATACAGATTATTAGTGAGTACCTTTGTTGATTTTAGTATAATGACTTGGAAGGTGGGCAAGAGAGATTTGGACCGCTAACAAGCTCATACTACAGAGGGGCACACGGTATCGTTCTTGGTATGATATGACCTGCTGCTCAACTTCTCGCTTTCGTAGTTTTCGATTATCTTGGGTTTCATTTTATATTTCTTTCTTTTAATTTGTCAGTGTACGATGTAACAAAAAGAGAAACGTTCACAAACTTATCCAAGATATGGGCCAAGGAATTAGAGGTCTACTGCAACAATCCAGATTGCATCAAGATACTAGTTGGGAACAAAGTAGACAAGGTATCCTCTCTCTCTCTCTCTCTATTATATATGGTTGGAATTTGGATTACTATTATTTATTTTTTTTCCAGGAGAGTGAGAAGGTCGTGACAACAGAGGAAGGCTTGTCTCTTGCAAAGGAGTACAACTGTATGTTTGTTGAATGCAGCGCTAAGACTCAAGCCAATGTGAGACAACTATTTAGAGACCTCGCGATGAAGGTAAATACGTTATAAGATCATCGATATTGATAATTTTAATGATTTGCGTATGCCTGACAAATAAAATAACAGATGCTAGAGGTTCCCAGCCTGGCGGAGAAAGGAGCAACACCAGTGAAGAATCTAATTCTGAAGCAACAACAATTTTCTCAGGATCGTCGCTCCTCAAATTGTTGCTCGTGATCATAATATCTTTGTGTACATTACATATGTATTGACATATATGAATACGATTATTATGTTATTAGCGAAACGTGTGCGTGTGTTCTGCATTTGTCGATCAAGCATTTTCTTTGTGGGTTTGTATTCTTTGATTTTACGTACACACCTATATTTGTAGTTTATTCTTTGTGTATATACAGTGATGTAAAAACCGTTTTCCTTTCCCCTTTTTTGTTCATCAACGCTCCATCCATTCATTCATTGATATGTTGGACTCATTGCTAATAAGATAAACAATTAACTAAAAAAGAAACGACGACAATATTTCAGGCGCATATCGATCGCTCGCTTTATATTCTGACAACGTCACTACAAGCAATATTACCCACGGATTATAAGTTAAAAAATTTTGTTTTTTTTTGTACGAACAGGCAGAGCGCCAACTTGGAAGTCCATAACAGCCCGAAGGCTGGGAATAAGACGCTCAGCACGCTTGGAAACGTACATCTCGCTTTTTAGAGGATTAGCGCGGAGTCCCGAGAGAGCCGCAGACTCATCAAGACCAGTCTTAAGTGTACCAACAGAAACGCTGTCCGCATGCGAGAAAAGTAAGATTATATGGCCTTATATGCCAAACTAAAGGCGGCCTATATATGTAGCCGTACACACGAATTGTACCCAACAATCTTAAAATGACATTGGGAATTGTTTATAACAATCTTAAAACAATATATAACGCGCTTAGTTGTCGACGTCGACAATTCCTTCCGTCCATAAAAAGGAACAAAAAAGTAGCACTTGTTTAGTTTTTTTTGCCTCCTAGAATCGTGGAGAGATTCTGAGATAGCAGTTTAGTTGGGACAAAAATAGTTGGTTATTGGAACACAAAACACAGCTTTTTTGTAGTGTTTTCAGTACATGCTAGTAGCTATCATCATCCGAACTCCTCCTATCGTTGCATGTGCCAAGTACGGACAGCAAAGACGCATTCATCGGCATTCGAAACGATCTTCCCGAGCCCATCGTCGTCCTGTCCTGAAACTGCATCTTCGTCTGAACATCCTTACACACAATGGCGGAGCTACCACTGGCCAGTGGGGTCCAAAATTTTTTTTTCCTTTGCAGTAGAAAATTTTATTTAGTTCTAATTTCTATTATATTTGTAAAATGACCCACTGAATTATTTCACTACATCTAAACCCCACTTGATAAATTTTATTGTTTTAATTTGGACCCCACTAGGATGACATCCTAGCTCCGCCACTGCTTACACACGTTATCCAACAAGCCAAGAAAATCTCGAACGATCTTGAAAATGCGAAAAGAATGAGCTTCTTCTTTAGTCGCCCCACCGTGAAAATAATGAGTCACCTCTCTCACCATGGACAAGGCCTTTCTCTCTTCAGCTCTCACCCTCGAAATCTCATCAACGCATTCTTGAAGAATCACTTTCACTGACTCCGAAAACTTGTCTTCTTCTTCTTCCTCAGTTTGCTCCGCGCATTGCATGACCTCTTTGACCTTCGAAAGTCCCATTTCGAGCTTCGAAATGTAGCTTCTCAACACATCAGAGTCCATCCCAGCAGCTTTTTTGACGTTGCTCAGTTCTTTGCCTAACCCTGAAACTACTTGAAGGCCTTGCTTGTTAAAATCATCTTCTTTGCATTCGATGCTCGCTTCATTGGGAAGACAAAAGCTTCTTGGATTATAGCACGTTGCTGATTCCGATTTTATGATCTCTCGAACCACAAAGTGGAGCAGTGTTGTCTTGCCATCTGCCCCTTTAACGTCTGCTAATCTCAGCAAAGTGTCCAGCTTGAAAGCTTTTGCATCCCCACGGTTAGTCCCCGTATTCATGCGGTTCCCTGTCCTTAGAACTGCTTCGAGAAGTTTAAGGAATACCCGACTGTTCTTTAGTTCGCTGCTCGCTTCCTGCAATAATAATTTAACTAATAGATGAAGTTTCTTGTTCTCCAACAAAAGGCTAAGTTGAGTGGCTATACCTCTAGGGTTCGAAATGATTTTCTCAAGTAATCAACTTCAGAGCTGAAGTTTGATATGTATAGCAATGCATCGACTCTTCTAAAGGCGAATGGGATATCGAGTATTGCCTTGAGAAACCTCTCTGCTGCGCCTAATCTTGAGATTTCGCCGTCGTAGTTCTTTAGTTTGATCTCTTCTTCATTGGATGGTGCCATCTTTGCTAAAGTCTCCCAAAGTTCTGGGCCAAGTTCGTGTGGGTTCCCTGAACAGAACAATACGATCTTCTCACAACCTTTGAAATTTAATCTCTCAAAACAAAAAAAAGGAACATGGAATGAAGGAATATATACCCTCTAAAAGCGCTTCAGCAACCTCTTCTTTTGTGACGTTCAATGCACGCAAAAGTATTGCAATGTTCTGAGACTTCTTCGAATCTAATAATACTCTGTTTTCCTGCTGTGGACGGACTATTACGATTGGCTTCTTCGTCGCTGCAGACTTAGAAGATCCGAACAAAGAGTCCATTGCTTCCTCGTTCAGCCTGTCGATAGGTAAAACATTGCAATTAGCGCACTACCCATCATGGCCTTAAAAAAAAAAAAAAGAAAGAAAAATCATGATTCATTTATTCACACTTACTTGAACGAGCTCGACTCCAACTGATCCCAAACTGTCTTTCCATCCGAAGACGATTGCACTTTATCCCAATGCAGAGTCTTCAACTTGGGGTTAATGTCGTAATATTTATTATTATTATTTTTATTATTATTATCATTATTATTATTATTACTAACTTCTTCAATAGACGTCCTCTTCGAAAGCGACGGGCTTGGACTCTTTGATTTTGGCCTTCCCACCCCATGCCTTAAAACCTGCATTTGTTCATGTTTATCTAAAAAATCGTATTTCCTTGCAATTGCAAACGGCGGTGGCGGTGGTGGTGGCGGCGGCGGCAAAAACGTTCCCGACATCAGATGAGCATCGTCACTTATCGAGCAAAGACGTTCGACATCTAATGGCGGCGGTGGTGGAGATGTAATAAACTTCGATCTTTTAGGAGTATACGAGAGAACAGTTGTAGATGCCACGTACGGCGACACAGGTGGCGAAAGCTGCGTTCTTTGCCCGACCGACAATTCTTCTATTACGGTAGGAGAAGAAGTAGAAATGCGAGATGATCTCGGCGAAGTTCTCTTTGAATGAGGCAACGATCTAACAGAACGTCGACTCAAATCCACTCCATTCATCAGCATTTGGCCACTGTTATTACAAGAACTAGGAGGCTCCTTGCTAATAACATGTTTTGAAGCATGGTAATCATTTTCTTTGCTCTCTTCCTCGTCCGACGAAGACATGGGCGGAGGCGGGGAGTTCATCCCCGCTGGCGGCGGCGGCGGCGGCGGAGGCGGTTCGAAGTTGCTACAAATTCTATCGTCTAATAAAGCGGTGGTGCAGATCGAAGAAGAGCGTGGGGCCACCATCTCGTCCATCCTCGGCTGGTCTTCACCCTGAGGGCGTATCTTGGGAGGTCCTTGAAGAGCATTTTCTCCGCGCTGCTTGTAAACATAGAAAGCCAGGCCAAAAACCAAGCCTAGCGTGAGAACGATGGAAGATGCTGCAACTGCGATTTTCTTCGTGGGGTTCGACGGTTGTTTTTTCTGCTGAGGAGGCAATTGCACGTTTGCGGATGGTTGGGTTAGTTGAGATGTTGGGCTGGCGGGCACTTGTTGTTGGGTCGTGGTTGGCGGTGGCTGTTGTTGGGTTCCACCGAATGTTGGGATTTCGTGGGCAAATGGTTCGTCATCATTGTCTTGGCCCCAATCAGATCGAGGACGAGGCGGCGGCGGAGGTGGTGAAGTTGGTAGAAATAGAGGTTGGTGAAGTATTCTTCTGTGGCTGATGCTTTTACCAATAATAGAAGCCTCGATTCGAGCGAAATTGGCGACGAGGAGGATGATCAGGAAAGTGATGATCATAATACACTTTGATGATCCTCCCATAATGGGCTTTGAAGCTATATGTTGTTTTTTCTTCCAAGCTTGATCTTTTTTTATCGGGTTGTGAAAGGTAAAGAGAAGCTTGTGCGACCAGTAAAGAAGGTTAAAAGATTAAGATGCTCTCCTCTCCTCTCCTCTCCTCTCCCTCTTAGACACAATTGCTGACATTCGATTTTCATTGAACACGCCAAGTATCCTTCCTTTGCTTGCACATGTTATGGAGAAAGGACAAAGGCTTATTACTGCATGTTTATAAAGCTAATTCATGTCTCTCTCTTTATTTTTTCCCCTTTTCGGTTGCTTTGATTTGTTTCCTATATCAAGTGTAAAATTGACTTTCCATCCAATTACAGGAATTAGTGGGATTGGTTATGCCCACATTATTAGCATTACTCAAGAATTAGTGGACTAGGCAAGGGTATTCATGACCGGACCTGACCAGCCGGTTACGATCGGAAACCGGTAAACCGGTCGGAATTCCCTGTGATATCCCACACCGATTGGAGGGGGAACGAAGCATGCCTTTATAAGGTGTGGACACCCCTCCCATTGACGCGTTTTAAAGCCGTGCGGGTGGGTGGGAGTTCGTAGGAACTCTGCAGTTAAGCGTGCTGGGGGAGAGTAGTACCGGGATGAGTGCCCACCTGGGAAGTCCTAAGTCAAACAGCTTAACGCCCAAAGCGGACAATATCAATGCGAGCGAGGTCTGGACTGTTACATATGGTATCAGAGCCAGAGCTCGGGTCGGTGTGCCAACGAGGGCGCTGGATCCTTTGAGGGGGTGGATTGTGATATCCCACACCGATTGGAGGGGAACAAAACATGCCTTTATAAGGGTGTGGATACCCCTCCCATTGACGCGTTTTAAAACCATGCGGATGGATGGGAGTTCGTAGGAATTCCGTAGTTAAGCGTGCTGGGGGAGAGTAGTACGAGCATGGGTGAGTGGTGACCACCTTGGAAGTCCTCAGCCAGGCAGCTTAACGCCCAAAGCGGACAATATCAATGCGAGCGAGATATGAGCTGTTACAATTCCGGTCCGGTCAGGCTCCTTTTTTATTTTTTTTAAAGAAAAAGGAAAAATAAATAATCAGTAGTTAAAAAAAGAACTATTTTGCAAAAAAGATGGATTGAGATTAGTGTAGTACAAGTGTTTGGTGGAAAAGGTTTCCATTGGGCTTTGGTTCAATCCCACTCAAGCACGTTTATTCAGTTTTTAATTAACATTTGAGAACCCAATATTTTTTAATTTAATTTTGACCACTCAATTTATAATTTAATTATTGGTATCCCTTTATAGAATTTTTAACCACTAACACATTCTAGTTCGAAAAAATGCATAAAGATGTATATTTCTATATTATTTGATAATAATATTTTGTTTATACCAAAAAAACGTTGTAGAACGATAAAATCGTAATATAAAGTTTCTTTTTATTTATCATGTAGTCACACTTATTTGGCTATACAAGTAGCGGTGATTAGGTGTCAAGCCCCGTCGAAACTTTCATTTTAGGATTCGGGCCCCAAATGTGTTTAACACTGTGTTATAAAATTCGCGAAGCGCTAGACGACCTGGGCGGGGCTTAGGCGATTAATATACGGAATTAAGATTTATACATGTTTTATTAATCTCAACGTCGTTTTATTATTACCAAAATTATCCCTAATCTCTATATGTGTAAAGAAAGTTATGTTGTTCCATTGTGGGAATGGAACTCAACGTCAAGATTAGACTAAATACTGTAATTAACCCTAATTATATATGTAACATAGTTTAAAAAGTATTGATTTATGGGGAATCGAACCCACGTCAAGGAAAGACTACTTTTCCATGATGGATAAATTTATTTATACATACCTGTTACTAGTTGCTTAAGCTGGGGGGATGGGATAAATTTATGTATGGCATTGAATATTTTGTCCCACACCGAATGTTTCATTGAAATGGTCTGGGATGCACTTCTATATAAACACATACGGCTTGCAGGGACGGAGCTACGTTGGGGCTTGGAGGGGCCATTGACCCCTCAGCCAAAATGTCTATAAGCAACTAATATATACCAAAAATCAAATAATAGCGCTTAGTTTAGTGGAAATAGTCGATGTAGTTAGAGTCATTTCCAACCATTTACCTGGGTTCCAATACTCCAAAGTGCATTTGTTTTCGTTTTTCTGAACTCTTTTATTTGTACTTTGACCCCCAATTTGGGCATATTTAACTTTGCCCCCCATCCTTTGAATTCTGGTTCGGTCACTGACGGCTTGGTTGGAAACAACAGTGTAAGGCCATATATAATTAGGATGTGCCTAGCTTATTCAACTAGTACAATTTTTAGTTTATTAATTTGTTTTAAAATAAGTTTAATCGGCCGAATAATTTCATTGCCATTTACTCGGATTATTCGGATGATTAATCGTTGTGCGGTGGCCGTCCGTGTAGTGCCTCGACACCGCCTACGCGGCCGCCTATACAGCTTTTACCACAATGGTTTTACATGGAAGAAGAACCCAAAATGAGTTTCATTTAGAGATTATGACCTAATCAATGCGAAAAGACATATTTGTCCATCATAGATGAAAAAATTTATGAAACATCGTTTTTCTTCAAACGACCTAAGCAAAAATTTTAAACTCAAATCTGTCAAAATGTTGAAGACAATGACTGAAATTGGTTAAATCGCCTTCAATTTATCATGGTTCTTACTAATCAAGGTAAATTATTGATGTATATAATGAAATAATGCTTCATACCTAATCCGAAAATGTCATTGAATAACGGGTCTAATCTCGACTTTTAATGGTCAAATAAGGTGAAATCAACTCAATATCATGGGTCTTAATAATTAATGTGAATTATTGAAGTTAATCATGGATTAATAAAATATTTTGAGGTGACCCAGGATTGAAACGTTTGCCAAGTAACAAGCTTTCTGGGTAAACATTTTTCGCATTCTCGGTAACACCTTCTACAACGACTTTAACAAATGTTGTCACAAAAATAACATATAATTCAAATACAATAACAATTCGTTTCCTGTTAATAACACATTCAATACACAAGTAAGGGGTGAATGCATCGAAAACCTTCCTCTCTTTCATCCCGAGCATCCGCTTCAGATTCTCAAACGTACTTGTTGGTAACGGCTTCGTGAAAATATCCGCAACTTGATCCGAACTCACGACGTTTCAATTCTCCATTTTTTATGTGCTCCCGAATAAAATGAAACCGCGCATCAATATGCTTGCTTCTGTCGTGATGAACTGGATGTTTCGCTAACTCGATCGCTGACTTATTGTCGACTCGAATTTCTGTTGGCACATCTTGTCGAAGATTCAACTCGAGCAGTAAGTTCCTCAGCCAAATTGCATGACTGACACACCACGATGCTGCCACATATTCCGCTTCACAGGTTGATAGAGTCACAATCGGTTGCTTTTTCGATAACCAGGTGAATGCCGTATTCCTGAGATAAAATACGTAGCCGTCAGTGCTTCTTCGATCATCGATATCTCCGCACCAATCGCTGTCAGAATATTTGACTAATTTGCAGTCGCTCGCCTTCGAATAAAATAGTTCGAGCGATTGTGTTCCTCGGATGTATCGTAAAATCCTCTTGATCGAGATGTGTGACTGTCCCGGTTCTTCCATATAGCTAGCTAACAACTCCAACGCTGTAAGCGATATCGGGTCTCGTGCAGGTCAAGTATCGCAGACTCCCAACGAGACTTCGCTAGTCGGTCGCATTCACTCCTTGTCCTCCCTCAAACTTGGATTGTTTTGTTCCAAGTTCCATTGGTATTGCTACATGGTTGCTCTCCTCCATTATATTTCTCTTCACTGCTTCCCATGAAGATAAGGTCATCAACATAGAGTCTGACGATGATCATTTCCTCTCCTTCTCTTTTGACGTAGAGGGCGTGCTCGAACGGATATTGTTCAAACTTGTTCTTTTTGAAATATCCGTGGATCCGGGTGTTCCATGCTCGAGGTGCTTGCTTTAGCCCGTAAAGCGCTTTTTTTAATTTCAGCACTTTGCCTTCTTCTCCCGATTTTGAATATCCTGGGGCCTGCTCCACGTAGACTTTTTCCTCAAGTTCCCCATTCATAAAAGTGGACTTCACGTCCAGCCGGTAGATTTTCCAGTTGAGTTGTGCAGCTTGAGCCAGGAGCAACCGGATTCTCTACACGGGAGCAAAAACTTCGTCATAATCTATTCCCGCTCGTTGTCGGTAGCACTTCACCACCAATCTCGTCTTGTAACGTTCAATTTTTCCTTGAGCATTCATCATCTTCTTATAAACACATTTGACTCCAATGGGTTTATGCTCGTTCGGCAACCTCATAAGTTTCCAATCGCCTTTATTTCCTCTTGTCTCTTACGGCTTCTTTGAAGCTAATTTGTTCCTAATCGGCCAGCAAGCAGACTAGGTGAATCTGTTCGGTTGTTTCGTACAGGTCATGCATGCTTCGCATCCTGGGCTGTCTTGGTTCGTCCTCCTCGTTATTTTCTTGAGATGAAATTGAGACGGGTGTTGGTGCAATGCACAACGGGTCTCCATGCATTGCGTTTTCTTCATCCTTCCAGTCCACAAACTTTCTTCATCTACTACATCACGACCCTTTTTATTTTCTGGATCATAGAGCTTTTTGCTTTTGTCGTTCAGCTTGGTTCTTCTTTGGTCGGGCACATTTGCATATGACACGCTTCCAAATTTGTTGTTTACGTGAGCTGTCGCGTAGTGTAGATGAGATTTCTTCGTCTTAAGTCGAAACCCAAACTTCACAAGATAAAAACAAAAAACAATACCCATACGCTCTTTTGTTTACGGGAGGGAGAAATAATATAGATATCGGCTGACACAATTCTCTCTTTTTTTCTTTTACACACACGTTCAGCTACTCTCTTTTTTCCCTTTTTGTTTGGGTTTTTTTTTTTTCTTTTACACACATGCACAACATATATATATATATATATATTAATATATATAGTAATCTAACGTGCACTTAGTCTTCCTTTTGGCTAAGGATAATATCATATGTGATCTCCTTAAATCTCCTCAAACGGCTAGATATGATTTGCAATATTTTTTTACTTTTCCTTTGCTCTTGGTTGCTTGACGGCTGATGGGTTTTTTTATTATTTTTTTATTTTTATTTTTGAACCAGCTTTGAGCTAATTCAAACAGAAGTAGCGTTGGTGATCGAGGAGAATTTAGAATGCTTTAAAAAGACATTCTCGAATTCTGAAACATAATATATATAGCAGTAAAAATTGACAGAAAACAATTTATAATCTTCAATATTGATTCCATCCATATTCTCTAGGCCGCGTTTACTTGGGTGGATAAGGGGGGATAAAGGCCAAGATATCCTATGTAACACCGTTCAGTACAAATAAAGTCTATGTATTAAAGCCCGCAATAAAACATCGGCTCGGTCTTATAATCAAGCTAGCCCGCGTTAATTGATCTCATGGGCTGACCCAATACAAATAATCTAATCCTTATTATTTAAAAAGACTAAAATATCTATATTCCACCAAATCATAAAATCATCATTATTTCATGTGATTTATTTGATAAAAATAAATAAACAACACTAATTTATTCGTTATTTCCGATCAAATTGATGCATATCTTATATTTTTAAAATTCATAAAAATAAGTTTTTTTTTTTGTAAACTAGGTATTATGGATTAAATGGTACTTTAGGAATTCTACAAATTTGCTGAAATTAACTAAATCCATATCTTGCAAAGTGAACAGGTGAATTGGGTAGCCGTCATGATTAATAATCCAAAGATATTTATCCCATCCTTGAAAGTGAACGCAGCATTAGTATTTGACGATATTCTCCATATTCGATTTGATTTTCTCCAACTTTGATGATTTCCCTTATTTTAATAATTCAAGATTACCCTATATACACTTTTATATAAAATTATTACAATCATCGATTCATGTTCACACTTTATTAATTAAAAAAGTTATTTATTAATTTGAGATTAATTTTATACATCTCAAAAATAGCAACTTAATTGATTTAATCTTATTTTATTTCTTAGGACTAATGAGTTAATCCAGAAAAATAATTCTAATAGATATGTGTTTTGATTCTTATCACTTTGCAGATAAAGCATATATTTGTGCTACGCTTATGTCTTTTGATTTATTGATCATGAAGTTACCAAGCTTGAAGTTCCAAAGTAACTTGCATTGCAGCCAAGCAAATATTTCTATCGTTATATCAAGCGCTTCCGATTGCAAAGGTCCTTATTGGTCTTCAATCCCTTCCCCTTATTTTCCATCAATTAATTGATTCCATAATTGCAACTATGTGATTATTTTTATCTTTTACTGATAAAATCATGTCGAAAGGAAAAATAATGTGAAGAAGTTTCATAAGGTGGTCCAAATTTTGTTTTGCTTGTTATCATCCATACATTCTTGCTTGGTGATTGGCATACCAAAATCCACTTATCGAAGTGTGTGAGGCAGGCCGACACGTTTGACATTTCTAATCAACATTTGGAAAACATGGTCTCCGTTTATTTTTCACACGAATAAGAAGAAAGTTCATCGACAACGTCCACTACTACCTCTAGTTTATATATATATATATATATATATATATATATATATTAATTATCATCGGTCACTTAAGAAGCTCCATGATCCAAGTATTGTAGACATTACAGACTTTGCGGAATCCTTGGAAGCCAGCAGCTTGAGCTAATGCCTGAATCTCCCTTTCTGTCCTTTCCCTACCTCCCGTGTTGTGAGCCAACATAATAACGTCCAAATGAAATACATTTCTTGAGTTCAGCCCCGTGTCTGGAATCTCCGGCAGAATGCTTTCGCATAAAATTAGTTTCCCATTATTCTCAGGCAGTGATTCGTAGCAATTCTTGAACAATTTCAGACATGTTTCGTCCGTCCAGTTATGGCTTATCCACTGAAATTATTAATACAATTTAATTAACGTCCTATATATATGTATATGTATATGTATATGTGTGTGTGTGCGCATATAACCTAAATACACATATATTAATGAAGTACTGATTGTATTGTGACCTTCATGAAGATGGCATCGCCCTTGGGAACACTCTTAAACATGTCTCCGCCGACGTGCTCCACCCCTGCATGCATTTTTACGATTGTATATATAATTAATGATAAGCTGCTAATAACCTTAAAAGTCGAGTTATAATTAATAAAAAAGAAGACTAATTAATTGTCTAACCTGGATAAGAGGGAGCCACTTGGATGACGCGTGGCAGATCAAAGTTAATCCCCTTAATCGAAGGATATTCGGATATTATCATATTGAGCGACGCCCCCGTTCCTCCACCCACGTCAACGATGGAGCTCAGGCCATTGAAGCCTTTGTATGTCTCGATAATCTTCTTCATAACAATGGTGGAGTGATCAAACATTGCGTGGTTGAAAATGTTGCTAATCCTCTCATCAGTGCCAAAGTAATCGAATATATCCATTCCATGCGCCTTGTTGAATGCGATTCCTCCCTCCACAACCGCGTCTTTCAAATGGTACCTGCGAACGAATATCATGTAAAAGAGATAGACAAAAGGGAAGAAACATACACTCATGCAGCACAATCAGAGATAAGGGCGTGTTGAAAATAAATTATATAAATTTAGAAGTGACTCACTCCAGTCGAAGTTGACCTCTTAGGCGGAGTGGTCATTCAATATGGGAATCACGGGTACCCATTTAATACTATTACACGTCTAAGACTAGATAAGAAAGAAATCAACCTTTAACGCGATGGGGCGTGTTGTGAATATATAAATAAAAAAAGAATGACTCACGTACTGCAACCTTCAAAGTTAACGTTTTAGGTGGAGCGATCATTAAGCTAGCTAGCACTTACCAGCTTTCCATGGCGACTTTATCTTGGCTCATTACGGCAAAAGGAGCCATGGACACGCCATCCTCGTTCTTTGTCAGGAACTTACAAACAGCTCCGAGGCCATACACCCTCTCCGAACCTCCATGGGCGGAAGTTGTGAGTTTGCATTCGAGCACCAAATAGCTTGCCAAAAGCCTTAAGATTCTGTCGAGCATGAATGGAGCCTCGGGTTGTTGGTTGGAAGCTGAGCCGCGAGCTCAGTGGGTGAGATGAAGGCTCCTTGACCAGCTTTCTTGATGAGCTCGAGCAAATTGAGCTGAATCGCGGATGTTAGTACCATTGGTAGAACGGAAGCGCTAGCGAGCTGCATGGCGTATAGAAATGCTTCTTCATCTTCTTCTTGGTTGTGGGCTGAGTTAGAGTTTTGTTGCGTTGGAGTGGTAGTTGAAGACATCTTTCTATTATTGTGTTTAGTGGTGTGTTGCGTTGTGATTGCTATCTGGGTTTTTTGTGGACATTGTTGTGTTAGAGTTGATAAGCATTTAAAGAGGGTGGAGCTAATTGATGTGTCCAACATTGAATATTCAACCATGTGCAAGATGGTCTACACACGCAAATGAGTAAACGTATGCAACGTTTACTATTTTGGAGAGAGAGAGAGAGGAAAATCTTGTCCGGGTGGATAAGGGTGAGAGCGGGTGAAGTTTTACTGAAGTAGTTGGGAATATGTACAAAAACATTACCCGGGTGGATAAAGAGTCTCGTGTTTGGGTTTAAACACGAGCGTTATTTTGTACGGTGTAATATTCTCAATATAGTAAAACTGGTGACTCTCCGTGGAGGTAGGCGGTATTGGCCGAACCACGTAAAATCTCGTGTTCTCTATCGGGTCCTTTCGGTTTTATATTGTCTACATAGTCGCTGTTCAAAATTAACCTTCCGTTGGGCCTAAAAAATTACCGCTCAAGCCCAACACTAATAGCTAATGTGTCATAAGTTTTTTTTTCTCTTTTTTCTTTTCAAATATAATGCGTCACAAGTTTTTTCTTTTTTCTTTTACTGTCCCGAGGTATCCCCACACAGCCTGGCTATGGGCTAACCGGTACACACTCTAGAAGTGAGACTAATCCCCGGGTCAGATGAATATGTCCAAACCCACCTGACAACGATAGTCATGGGCATTAGGCCCATGGGGACTTCTCAAAGGAAATGTGAGATGCGGATTCGATCCCATGACCTCCTAGCCACGTTAATTCCCTACTTTTTGGACTTGGGGGCATGTGGAAGACTTGACCAAATAAAGTCTAACATATTAAATTATATTCAATATAATGTTGAAAATAAAACAATACTAATAAATTTAAATAAAATAAAATAAACAGAGAATATAAAATTAAATTAAAATAATAAATTAAATTCAAATAAAAAATAAATAGAGAATTAAAGAAAATATTAAAAATAATAGAGTAAAGCAAATTAAAAGTAAAAGAGAAATACCAAATAAAATAAGTTAAGTAAAAAATAACAAAAACGAGGGGACAGAAGAGGTTAAAAATAATAATTAAGAAATAAATATAAAAAAATATAAAATGGATTGATTTATTAAAAACTATAAAATAAGTTAAAATGAAACAACGAATAAATACGCCACTGGGAATTTACAAAAATCTCCGACCCTGTCCCTGCTAAGTTAACGAGGAGGCGATGGTCCCAGTATTTTTGTTGAAAAAAATTCGAGAATGTGGATGATTGTGTCCTTGTTAACTGGCAGGGATTGAATTTTGCGTGATTTAGATCGATCGATTTTCATTTTGAATAGTTTTTCGATCGAAAAACTATTTGCGCGCGAAATTGTATCTGATCTATCCGTTGATTCGTGCAATTTTTCAGTGTTAAATCTGCTGTAGGGCTTGATCATGCTTTAGGACTTGATCGCGTATCGATTTCAATTAGTTAGAACAACGAACTTGATCGATTTCTGATTTTGGGTTCGAAGTTACTATTTGCGATTGGGTTTTGAATGTAATCTGATTTTCACAAAAATCGATAGATTTCTGCTTTAAAACATGCTTAATCTCGAGTTTGTTCATGTTCCGTACACAAATTCGAGTGACTAACCAGAATCTCAGTGTTCAATTTGCTGTTTTCAGTTGAATTTGTGTAAATCTGCACGTTTAAACCCTGTTCAGGTTTCTTTGATCGTTTTTCAATCGAAATTTAGGCTCGAAAATATTTTTCTAAATCTCACTGTCCAATTCTTCGAGCAACTCTACAGCGCAAAATTTATTCGACATACTCACTGTTTCCGCTATCTTACTCTGTTTTTTACGCGAAAAATTTGGTTTTACGAGAATAACTAAGCTCAAAAGTTTTGCGACTGTTATTATTCTCGAATTTCTTTTAACACGGAAAACCTGTTTTCGATCTTAAGAATTCTACTTCTTTTTCAATCTCAAGTTTTTTTATTCTATTATTTCTTGAGTCAAAATTCAAAAAAAAAAATTAAAAACTTTCACTATCGCAAATTTCACGCTCGAATAAAACTTAGTCAATTATTCGAGTCAAACACATCGAAAACTTTTATATATTAAAATTTTCTATAATTCTAAGTTTTCGATAACAAAATTTTACGATAGACTTTTGCGAATAGGGATGTCAACGGGGCGTTGATTATATCCCCATCCCCTTCCCGCGAACTAAACGGGGAAAATATCGTCCCCTCCCCGTCCCCACGGGGATTCCCCGCCCGTCACTATTGTTTTTAAAAAAAATTATTCTATATTACAAATAAATTGAATGTATTATTTCTATTATATTTTCAATATTATTTATAATATAATCATATGAATTTGATTAAAAAATATTTAAAAAAAATATTATTTTATATTATAATATTATAAATTGGGTATAAAATTATTCAAATGTAATTTTTAGGTATAAAAAAAATTATTTATAAATTAGGTATCGAGGAACGGGGCGGGGACTATAATTCCCGTCCCCACCAACGGGGATAGATTTTCCCCCATCCCCACCTCGCGGGCAAATAATATCGGGGATTCCCCGCCCCGTTCCGGGCGGATTCCCTCGGGGACGGGGTATCCCCGCCCCATTGACAAGCCTATTTGCGAACAATAAATTTTTCGAAAAATGCACCTAAGTCGGCCAACGCCTTGCAAGATCGCCTATTAAACAAGGTATAGTAAAACTCCCTTGGTCTTTTAGCTTTTTTGGAATTTTGCTTTGTAAGATGCGGAGCACTCCCCTCGTAGTTCGACAGTGGACAAATCTTCAAGCTTGCATTTATTTGTCCTTTAAGAACTTTACTCAACGGGGCATCTGCGAAGAGCTTTGACAAGCGGCAAATTAAAATGTAATTGTTTAAATATTGCAAGAAATATACGAGCTGATCGTCTACGATGTCCCTCTTAAGTCTCGCTGGGTATGGGACTTTTGGTTGATACGCCTTGACAGGTGGCTTTGATACAGTCTCCTCTTCTTTTTCGGTCACGATGTTTGCTTTCTCGGGCTCAACGTTCTTCTTCTTCAATTTCTGCACTTCCTCGAGCTCTCTCCCGTTACAAAGCGTTACCGCCTTTAAATGGTGGTCCTTTGGGTTGGTCTCAGTGTAACTCAGCAATGAACCGGGAGGACGTTGTTGGATTGATTCGGCAATCTACCCAACTTGCTTCTCTAAGGCTCCTAGGGAAGACACGGTATTTTGCAACCGTGCTTCTTGACTATCCAAGCGAGAGTCGAGCTTTCCCAATAGCTTATCGAATATTTCCTCGAGCTTATCAACGCGACCTTCAGGGGCAGCATCAGAATTTCCATCGTGGTATCGATGTGACCTTTGATTTTGAAATTCCGGTGGAGCTTGTTGTTGATTCCCATAGGCCAGATTCGGATGAACTCGATTTGGAACAAGGTTTCGCTGACTTCGGTAATTCCCCATATAGTCGACTTGCTCAGAAAGCAGCTGGACAATGAGCCACGTCGTGGCTCCCTCCGCATGTAGCACATGGTGGAATATATGGTGAAAATGAATGAGAGGGTTCTGGCTCCCTCCACATGTAGCTACGGGGTTCTGGGGGCCTGTTTGCTGTGTTTGTTGTTGTAGGGCGTCGAACTTGGTATTGATTGCGGTAGTCTCGGCGACGTCATACATTCCTGGTAGGCTCGCGCGCCGAAAGCTATTTGCGCTATAATCCTCGATCAAGTTCCAGCCTTCCCGTCGCTCTAAGATTGCACAGACCTCCATTGCATGCTCCGTCTAATAATTGTACGGTGTGGTCATTCAGCGACTCGTGGAACCGCTATATTTGTTCGCACTTCGTCATCCCGTGTTGAGGGAATCGGTTCAAGAGCGTCTTGAATCTGGTCCATACATCGTACAAGTTTTCGCCCTCCTTTTGCTTGAAAGCGATGAGGTCCATTTTCAATTTACGAGCCTTCGAGGGTGGAAAGAAATGAGTAATGAAAGTGGCGTGCATCTCATCCCAAGTGGTGATGGATCTTTCGGGAAGTAAGTTGAACCACTCCTTGGCGCTTCCCTTTAGATAGAATGGAAATAGGTAAAGTCAGATGGTTTTGGCGGTTACGCCTTGTACTCGTATTATGTCCGTGACAGTCAAGAAGTCTCGCATGTGTCGGTAAGCATCTTCGTCCGGAAGCCCGCCATATCGAGCGGTTGTTTGAAGCATCTTCAGCCAATGATTTTGAGCTCAAAATTGTTCGGCATCGGAGGAAGTACTATCACCGAGCTAATCGTTCCTACGGCATTGTTTCTCCAGAGTTCTCTCATTGGAGGTTCTTGCACCACTAATGGCATTTCATCGTTATTTTGAGTCGTCATTTCGGCTTGCCTTTCGTTTTCTCGCAGGTTGCGTCGAAAAGTCATTTCGATCTCCGAGTCTCCTTCAACTATTGGTAGTGAAGGGTTCCTTCGGGCCATGCACCAAAGTACACGTACGTAGACCAAAAGAAATCCGATTAGCGTTGATTTTTAATAATAAATAGCTAGAATAATAAACAAAGGCTTTTCTAATATCGATAGTTCCCAGACAACGGCTCCAAAAACTTGATCGAGCTGATTGATTAATAAATTAAAACGAATATTACAAACTGTCATACGCTCAACAGGTAAGTGTACCTATCAAAAATAGTACAGTACAAGTATTTGATTATCGAACCCAAAGGAACTATGGAATTAGAAAAACTTGCGTTTAAAAATTCTAGTAAAATATTTTGGTCGTTTGAGAGAACATAAAAAAACAGTGAACACTTAAAATAAAAAGGTTCAAAGAAATAATAACGACGAGACGACCCTATGAAAGTGGACGTATTTGAGACTTCGAATCCCCCTAGCTCCACCAAACGAGTGACAAGTATAATAACATTTAGCTAACTATTAGACCGTGAGCATGCGTACGAATTTATACGATAGACGAAACTGGGCCTAATCACATAAGAATCGTAAACAACTAATCTATGAATCAAATAGTTGGGCAAGCTTCCCTAACAAGTCACCCACATATCGCATTAAAACACGACGAATCTCACTATTAGATTTGACTCTAATCAGGCGAGGTAGTTCAACCTATCTCTAACGATGAGTTTATTCCGCTTGTTTATGAGTGGTCTAATCGTTAGCCCCTCTCTCGAGCGTAGCTTGCGATTTTCCAAATATTCTCTTAATCACTTAGACATAATCAAAACAATATTGTAATTTGTAACCGAGTCGTAATAATAGCAAAACAACAATACTTTAAACACGCGTACGAACTCGCTAGGGTTCATCTAATCTCAAATACTACGGGATTTAGCTACTCATATGAAGCATTAACACGACAAGAAGCATAAATAACAAAGAGAAAAACATAATTTCTTCCCTGAATTTTGCCTTCGGTGTAAATACTTCGTTGAGGAATTTCGTCGAACAGATGGGAAGATCGTTGATTTATAACCTTTCTAAAACAAGTATAGCGAAAGTAAGGATCGTCTCCACAGGGAAGATGGTTGATTTACTTCTATATCAAAATTTGACTAAATATTATAATATAATAAGAGGGTTTTGTTGTTTACGTTTCAAATACAAACGAAATTAAACTAATAATAGACGAAGGAAAAAAAATAAATACTAAAGAATATAAATATTAGTTGAAGTACTTGTCTCCACCTTGATTTATATAATTGATCATCGATTCCTAAATCACGTGTATACGTAAGTATAATCGGCAATAGTTGTCGACGAACGCCTATCAACCAATCTCTTCATTGTTACTTCATAACTAAGAGATGCTCTATAATCACTTTCCAGAAAAATAACCTCCGGGATGCCTACAAAGTTTAAGATTCCGACAGCATTAAATATGATAGGGACCCAATTATTGACTAACTCGCTCGGACGACGCTCTCTCGAGAAACGGCGCTGGTCTATTAAAATCAAATTGCTTAAACTACAATATAACTTACACTTACCTAGGGTAGAGAGTTGAATATTGTTCGCTACTTATTGAAACAAACAACAATTATGGCTTGTAGTTTCAATTAGCCATGGACTCACCTAAATTAATTAAACATTTGCAACTATTTAATCAAACTACGTTCATCAACTAAAATAATTTCAAGCTTAAACAAATACTCACGCGTTCACGAATAAACACAATAATCTCACAATGTTAAAAGTCAAGCTTTCGATAATACATCAACTATGCTAAGTTTTAGCTACGATACATAATAATCGAAGTACATAGACAGGTAGAAGGCAAAGTCGCTTACAACCGTTCGAATTTGCAGAATTTCAGCCCCTGTCTAACGATCAGCCCAAGCCCAACGATATGGTCTAATCGTTCGCCCCTCTCTCGAGCGTAGCTTGCGATTTCCCAAGAATTATCTTAATCATATAGACATAATCAAAATAATATCGTAATTCGTACCTGAGTCGTAATAATAGCAAAAAAACAGTACTTTAAACACGCATACGAACTCGCTAGGGTTCATCTAATCTCAAATACTACGGGATTTAGCTACTCATACGAAGCATTAACACGACAAGAAGCGTAAATACAAAGAAAAAAACATAATTTCTTCCCTGAATTTCGCATTCGGGGTAAATACTTCATTGAGGAATTTCGTCGAACAGGAGGTGGGCGATCAGCTTCAACCTTTCCTCGCCCTTCTTTTGCACTGCCCGTCCGCTGCTTGTTTTTCTTCCTACACGCACAACTGCCGCTCCCACAGATCGCAGCGAGTCACCGCTCAGACGCAGGCCACATCTCCTCCTAAACCGCACGGCTGCCTCTTCCCTTTATTTTCTGCTCTTCCTTTTCTCCACACTTGCTCGTCCCTGCTGCTTCCCTTATTTATAGTTGACATAGGGGAGACAAAATCTTTACTAGGCTGCTCAAGAACGGCGTGAAATCTTCATTTTCTTCCTTGAGCCGTGAGCTTTTTATTCTTCTTTCATCTTTTGTGTGCTTGTGTATACGTGTGTATGTATGTGTATATGTTATAACATTGTATAAAATTCCTAGATGGGCTTGGGCTGATTTTTTTTGGGCTTTGGCCAATCAACACGGGCTGTTTCTGCACAACAAAGTAGCAGTGGGTTCACAAATTCATATCTTCCAATCTGAAACTCGGAATGGAAATCCCTTCGGTCAAAATCAATATCAACGAGTCTTTCTTTGGTTAATATTTCAAGTCCATTGGACATCGTTTACCCCGTGATCTCGGAGTAATACGAAACTGCCGTAAAAAATTTTAATTTGCTGTGAAATCATAATATAGTGCTAAAATTATCGAAACGACATTACTTATCATGCAATCGACTTAAATTTAACAAATATAAAACGTAAGAAAATACGTTTATCATGTATATTTATAATTGAGTGTTGCCTATATATATAGCCATTGATACATTGATATCAATGTTTGCTTAAATGATGACTGTAATTACGTTGTAGATATATTGCTAATATTATGTCACTTACAATAATTTATCAATAATAATATGGATATTTTTTATTTGTTGTAATGATCTTTTGTATATTTGACATGATGGCTATAGCAAAGCTCATGAGTATTTTATAGTTATAATATATTAACAAATCATCACATATAATCATAATATTTATGAATTATTAAGTTAAAGTTTTAATGGAACCTAATATTTATAAAAGGATTTTCCAAAATATTATTATATTATTATCTCATCGTATTTTATGATTTTTTACAAAGGCTCGAGTCGGGCCATAAGTACTTTATTAATTTATAGAGGCAAGGGGTATTTCGATATAGGTATGTTTATTAGGGCAATTTTCGTATCAGGCCTCCCAGATGTTTCATTTAGGATTCAGACCCTGTCAGCAAAAAATTTAGTTTTAATGACCCTTTTTTTGCAGTTACACTTCTTTGCTCTTAAATACCAGTAAGGTGAAATTTTGTAACACAAAACGATCATCCGGTACCAGTTTACGATCATCCGATACTAGTTCATTTCTGCAGTACCACTTCATTGTTTTGAAATAACAATATGTTGAAAGTTTGTAACACAAAACGATCATTCTATACCAGTTCATATATCTTTTATACCACTTTTTTACACCACAGAAAATGGGTCCTTTAACATAAAGTTTTTCCTCACATGCGTCTGAAATCTATTTTAAACATCTGGCGGCCCGTTTCAAATTGACCCTTTTTATTAAATTTTAATTGACAAAGTGTTTAAATTATTTTTCTCCAACTCAAACACAGAAGTGGGTTGGCGAGCAAGCCCAAGAATTATCGAATAAGAGTTAAGACATGATGACCGATATTATATTATATTCCCTTCATCATACACTCTCTCTCACACACAAAGTTCACAAACACCGTCACACAGCAATTTCATTTATCGAGCAACCTTCCCTAGATCTCAGCTTTCCTTTCATATACGTTGATATTAAATAGTTTAATTAATTAAACCATTGGATTTACATTTGCTAATGCTACCCAAACCCATCATCACATTTCCCGTAATCTTGAGTTCCAGAAAAGCAAAAAAGACACATTTATTATTTATTCCTTCTTTTTAGAGAGGCCTTTATTGAACTGTTTACAGAAAGCACTAGTCTGCTCATAGTCTAAGTAAGACCTCTGAGAATGCTTCGTGGTAGCATCTGCATTCTCTTGGTTTCACTCGAGATTGTGGCGCTCGCTCATCAGCACCCAAACCTTGAAATTGTTACTCAAGATGTGCAAAGGTATGCAATTTGTGCATAATTTTACCTACATTTCTTCAAAAGCGTAAGAAAGGGCGGAAAATCCCAGTACTTTGACGTGCTTCATATTTATTTTGTTTCTGGGTTTTTTTTTGTCGCACTATGTTGTTTCTACCACCCATCTCTCTAAAATGCGTCTGTCTATTTCTCGGGATTTTTTTATTACCTTCAACTGAAACTGGGTTTGTTGTTCGAATCATTGCATTTATTCAGCAATTTTTTGATGCGTTCATTGGATTTCTTCACTTTGCCGATGTGCTTTGTATATAGCTGATGAACTTGAATTGAAAGCCCGTTTTCAAGATCTGTGCTTTTCCGCTCAGCTTGAATTTTATCTCACGACTATTTTCTTTAGCTTCCGTGTTTCAGATTTGGTGTTACTTTCACATATTCGTCTGTCTATACATTCATATCCCATGTGAGCAGTGGGGTCAAACATATTGCTGTTATGCATTTTCTCCATCTTGACTTTTGTGCCTCCTTCCTTACTGTTTTCCTTTTTTTACTTCACAGCCCCTCCAAAAGTTTTTACCATTTCCCAAGAATATTCTTCTATACATGTCATAAGTAAATATTATTTTTTGTGTGTAAATTATGTTGTATCCCACATAGATATACTGAAATTCATGCTACTCCCCTGTGAGGTAAAAACTCACATGTGTTCGATCTAAGGATCATACCCCAATATTGTCCAAAACACCTAGCCTTGTAACTGCGATTAGGTGTATATAAGTAACAAGGAGTTAAACAATCTACGAGGGGTTTCTATGCAATTTTCAAACAGTAAGGGTTTTGGTGCATTTTGGCTAAATTACAGAGGGTGTTTTATGCATTTCCTTATGCATGCGTAGGAGAGTGAACGAATCGATATCGAGAAGGCTCTCATCATCAAAATCCGAGTCCCAATGCCTGACTGGCAACCCAATCGACGACTGCTGGCGTTGCGACCCAAACTGGGCCAATGACCGCCAGCGCCTGGCCGACTGCTCCATGGGGTTCGGGCGGTCTGCTCTGGGCGGAAAGGGCGGCCGATACTACACAGTCACCGACTCCTCCGACCACGACACGGTCGACCCAAAGCCGGGAACGCTAAGGTACGGCGTTATACAGGACGAGCCCCTTTGGATCGTCTTCCAAGCCAACATGGTCATAAAGCTCAAGCACGAGCTCATCGTCAACAGCTACAAGACCATCGACGGTCGAGGCGCCGACGTGAGGATAACGGGGAACGGTTGCATAACGCTGCAGTACATCAGCAACGTGATAGTACACAACGTGCATATTTACGATTGTACCCCCTCGGGAAACACCAACATAAGGTCGAGCCCGACCCACGTTGGGTACAGAGGGAGGTCGGACGGGGACGCAATCTCCATATTCGGGTCGAGCGACGTGTGGATCGACCACTGCGACCTCTCGCACTGCACGGACGGGCTCGTGGACGTGATCATGGGGTCGACGGGAATCACCATATCCAACAACTATTTTAGCCGTCACGACGATGTCATGCTTTTGGGACACGACGATAATTACTTGCCCGACTCGGGCATGCAGGTAAGTGAGTGAGTGAGTGAGTCCTACATATATCTACCAAAAAATTATATATGTATTGTGTGCGTATAGGTTACGATAGCGTTTAATCGATTTGGAGAAGGGCTAGTTCAAAGGATGCCGAGGATAAGGAGGGGTTACGTGCACGTGGTGAACAACGACTTCTTCGAGTGGAAGATGTATGCAATTGGGGGAAGTGCGAGCCCTACGGTTAAGAGCGAGGGAAATCGTTACACAGCACCAGCTGATCCGAGTGCTAAGGAGGTACTGTACAATCGATATGGATGGATGGACGCTCTTCTTTGGGATTAGAATATACATAATTGAAATAGCGCGTTGTTCTAAATATAGGTGACCAAGCGTGAGGACACGAACGAAGGGGAATGGTCGGATTGGAATTGGAGCTCAGATGGGGACATAATGGTAAATGGTGCCTTCTTCGTGCCGTCTGGCGGTGGGTTGCAGAATTCAAAGGCGGCGTCAACTTCCTCAAATCTCGAGCCCAAGTCGGCAACCCTAATCGACCAACTCACAATGAATGCCGGCGTCTTTGGTGAACCTAGGTACTAACTAACATTAATACAAAATCGAACTATTATCTTTCGTTGTTATGCATTCGATCATTTCGTATTTATTGATCAAACGATGAGCTGATAATTTGTTGAAAATGAAGGGACAAAAACGGGGAGAACGTAGGGTACGGTGGAGGAGGGACCTCCTCTAGGGGAAACAGCAAAGGCGGCAGCGGCGGAGGCAGCAATGAGTTGTTTGGAATGATATTTGCTGGAGATGCTCCAACACTAACACCACCATACTCATCATCCCATGCTGCTGCTATGATTTTATTGTCTCTTGTAATATATTTATTATACTTTCAACTATGATTATTGCCCCCCCATTCGTACTAATTTTTGCCGTGTGGTCATGAAAAAATTGATGCTAGCAAGGATTTTGGCCCTTGTCCACCTTTTAACATCGATTTTAATGAAAATTATGTCGCCTGCTCTTACTGAAATGACAGAAGCTTTTCATTTATACGATAGTGTGGGTCTGAGTTATTCCTTAAACAATACATCAAACAAGACAGCAAAATCATTATAGCAAACTGAACATTATGTTTTCCTACATTCTTCCGGTTCCAAGGAGGACAAAAGAAAAAAAGACATGATGATTAATCAATAGGTTAAAACAACATGATCAATCGCGAAACCCTCAGTTTTCCATAAGATACAATACAGACATCGATATCAATTCATTAAAATTGCCCAAAAAACAACAAATAATCAATTGGCTGGAGAACGAAACCGAGATAAAAAGGCATGTCCCAGACTCGTACCTCGTGCGTTTCATTTGCCTTCTGCAATTCTGTTTTATCATAGTCACTTCATATAGATTTGCGGCAACCATCACAATAAGCAGCCTTGGTCCACATGCCTTTGCTTATATCGCCGAGTATTTCAAATTGTGTTGCTTTCAAAATCAGTCGCTAATCTTCGAGCATATAATTTCCATTAGGAAGAACCTGAGAGGAGGAGGCAGCTTCTTCAAGTCTCTTCCATTTCAGTTCTCGCTTCTCTTCCAACTCAAAAGCCATGGCTTCTTTATCATCATGCTTCCTTTGACACTCTTCAAAGAGCTCAAAATCCATTTCAAGGAACATTCTTCGAACGTTGGAACTCAAGCCAATGATTGCCTGATTCCAGTGGCTTTGTATATTTCTCTCAAGGGCCTCAAATACGATTGGTAAAATAACACGTCGATTTTCAGCAATCAGCCCAACTATGTGCTCGTTGTTCCACAAGAACAAAGCTCGTTCAGCCACCTGGAACAAAAACCATTGCAGGTTGAAACCAACACATTAGACAGTTAGGAGTTTAAAAATCACTGATAATTAAATAAAAATAACAGTTACTAATCGAAAAACATAAAACACAGATAAACTACAATTGTGCACAATTTCCATCACCATCAGATTCTGCAAAACCTTCCAGGATAGGAACCAATGGAAGAAGCAGGAGATCTGGGTCGACGAGTTTCGATTTGTAGATGATGAAGTCTAGTTTAAAAATTTTAATCATCGTTTTGTCAATAAGGATAAATGAAAATCTGGCCAATACTACAGGACATTGTCATCGCATTTGTGCATTGACAAGAAAATTGCTTGCAAATATTGCAAACGCTTGAGGTTACTAATTATCCCAATACACAACATACACTGAAAGAATAAGTTGTCCTAAACGTCTCAAAGGAAAAGAATCATTCCTTCAGAAATAGCTCCAAATCGCCAAAAATTTTATTTAAAATCATGGTTGACGTTTGACGACGGCAAATCAGTTGTTCCAGCGCATTTGCACAAGCAATGAATTTAGATACTCAAAACCAAACTAAGTTGTTGAACTAGATATAGATGTAATTAAATGACGGATAAAAACTACAATTCTAAGGATATTCCATATTGCAAAATGTAACAAAAGGTGGAAAGGTATCTACTAACCTGAAAATGGGAGCTGTTGATACTTCGCGCAATTTGTCTGAACAAAGGAACCATGCAGCGCTGAAACTCCGCAGACTGCGTAACCTCCAAAATCTCCTCAAGCTCTCCCAGGAAAAGAACCTCCTTCCCACAGTTTGTAAGTGGCCAATACTTCAACACGCCTCTAATAACAGTATCAGCCAACCTGTAATCTTTCTCAACAAATTGTATTACACAATAAGCCAACTGCTGGTGATACGAAGCTACACATTTAGGCTTGTGCAACGGAATGAGGGCTCGAACGAGAAACAATTTGTGCTCCTCCTTCATTGGCAGCGCAAAACCATTAATTATACTCCCAAGAATCTCCAACAGCTCACCGATCCCATTATACCTCTCCGTCTCAAATATAAACCTATAAAATATGTTGTTTATTGCGTTCCTTATAAAGGGACGGTGTACCATGAACCGCCCATAAATACGGTGAAGGATAGTTTTCAAATACTCCCGCTCCCTCATGTCCTCAGAATCAAACAAATCAAGCAACTTCAGCACGAATGAGTGATCAAGGTACCTCTTCGCAACCTTAGTGTCTGTGTCTGAAGATATTACGTATCTCAAAAGCAACTCATATACAAGCTGAAGATGGGCCCACGAAGGATCCATGAACATCTCGTCCTCCTCGGGATCTCCTGCCTCTGATCCCGTATTCTCATGAAACGCCGGCGGCAAACATCTGAAGATATTCGCAGATATCATCTTAACCAACTCCTCTTGCATTACTTCATTCATCTTACACGAACCTGACTGAACCAAATCAACAAGCTCGGCCAGGGTTTGCCTCTTGATCTCCTTCTCCCCGGGCAGATTTCATGGGATCGGAGAAATCGAGCACAATGCAACACACTTGAAGTTTACGGATGAATACATTGTGTCGTTCTGACAAAGGCACATCCTTCACCATAGGCAAGACTTCGACAGAACTGGGATTTTGTGTCATGATAGTCTGTTCCGCCATCTGCTGCGGCACAGCGCCGGTGAGGCGTGAGGCATGATTTACAGTGACATTGGAAGCCGAAGAGGTGGGTATATGTGCCTCAATTGCCTCAGATTTCAAGGGCTTACGTTGCCCTCTTTTCATGATTTTGTTGAACATTTTTCCCCTCTATTACTTCACCCAACCCAAATGCGAAGAAATAACGGAGGAAAAAAAGATTCAATCTAACGCCTCTCAATAAAGGGAAACACTATAAGCCGTATTACAAAAATCTTAATAATTCCCCCGAGCATGCAACGCTACATACCAATTTCGGCCGTTTTTTTCTCTCCGACAAAACGCAAATTGGCAGAATCAAAGACTAATCTCCCAATTCTAGGGACGCAGACAACTCAATAGAATTAGGAAATGCTGGCAAAATCGCCTTCGTCGAATCGCAAATACGATGCTATCTTCGTCGATTCACCATGGACGGATAAGGTTGGGTCGGGTTTTCGATTGTTCGGGCAAGAAATCAGGATCCGAAAATTTAGGGGGCGAGAGAATTATCGAGGCGCAATAAATCTGAATTCGAAATGGCCAATGAAAATTAATAACGATCTGGGGTGGAATCACCAAACAATATCTATTGAAAACGAGAATATGAGGGCAACGATCAAAGGTAATGAGTAAAAAAAATCAGCCACCACAACAGAGAGAGAGAGAGAGAGAAGCGCTATGTTCGTTAGGGTTTTCGTTCTACTATTACCTTAACTAGTTTTTGCCCGTGCGATGCACTGGTCTATTTTTTCTCCCGTTCATTTATTTCACGGGATGTAATAGTTAGAGTTCTAAAAATGCGTTATGATAATAAGGGTGAAGTCTATGAGGTAATTGATGCAGTTCAAATAAATTGAAATGAGCAACCCGAATGCCCAAAAAGAGATCAACTTTTGCACTCACTTGATGCAGTTCCACCCATGAATGATCTCAACACATCATGTACTGGCGTGATCTTGTAGTCGAGTCATTTCTCTTGAACATTTATACGCTCTACACACTCAAATTTGGTGAGCCAATGGTCAATTCGGGAAGAATCGTATCCACCCGGCAATTTCTCTCGAACATTTATTCACCTTGAACTTTGGTTAACACTCTCATAGAAATAAGCATATAATTTAAACGCAATTTGCAATTCGATACTTACAAAAGAACAAAACGGTTACCCTAAAGTATTGCAATCGAATTCAAATAATAAGCCATTGCATTCATCAAATTCCCAAGGAAAAATACCATGCAGCTAAACATAAAAGTTAACGACAATAAAATTGTCAAGTTAACGAAGATGAAATCGTCCCAGCTCCCGATCCGAAATTTTGTCGTAAAGAAATACATTTTATATTATAATGTCTAAATTTAGATAATGTCAAAAAATCTCCACGTGGTCGAGGTTGGGTTGATTTCATCCCATTGACTTGAAAGAGATGAAATCGAAGATCAGGGTTCTCCATAAACTTCATGTTTTTTTTTTATTATTTCTAATAAATAAATAAAATGAAATTTATATATTTTTATTTTAGTTTTTACTTTCAGTTTTATTTATTATTTTGCTTCTTATTTTTATTAAATAAAAATAATGAAATTCACAACTAATATATATATATATATTATAATATAAACACAACACCTCGATCAATAAATTCAAACTATATATTATATTATCTATAGCCGGGAGAACAGCAATAATCTACGAAACATCCATACGACGAATCTTTTAAAATCAATTTAAATTCAAATTATATATTACACGTTAAAATTGAACAATTATTCAATCAAGATTGATTATCTCTTTCAATTATATACATCAATCTTTCCATTCGTAATTAAGAGCGGAAAAGTAACTCCTTAATCTAAATACGGTGAAACATGTTTTCATCAAATAAAATTGTGTTCGTAATAAACGACGATAGGATATGTTGGTCGATGGTGTTGAAAACACTGTGGTATACTATATTGGTGAACCCGTTATCTTCTACGTCATCTTCTTTGATGCTCATAATATGCTCATAAGAGAAAGGTTAAATCTCTTTTCCTAAATCATGCATATCACTTTCAAAAGTTTAGTCTCAGATAACATAAATGGTAATTCTCGAATTGGCTCCATCATACTATGTTGCAACATTACATTTCAGATAATCTCTTCCCGAGCAAAGTTTACCATTCTTAGACTCAATATTTTATGTTATCATTCATGAGATAAGACACCAGCGTTATCCATAGGATGCAGATGAAATCAAAGTCTGATACCAAAATTTTATGGAAATGCAGAAGTTTGTTTGATCTTGTTGTGAAACTTCGTAAGACTGATTCAGTGTAAGACTGTAGACAATTCTAAGGCTATTTATATGTGTGACTGCACTTGAAGAAGGTTGCAACAATTTGTAAGACTGCAAACTTCCTAGGAGTGCTTCAGTATAAGACTGCGAACTATAAGACTGCTTAATTGCGCTTTGGCAATTTTGGAAGACTGCAGTAATTTGTAAGTGTATGACTGCGAACTTCGTATGGCTGCTGTGACTTGTAAGAGTGTACGACTGCGAACTTCGTATGGCTGCTGTGATTTGTAAGAGTGTACGACTGCGAACTTCAGAAGACTACTTCAGTGTAAGGCTACGTACAAATGTAAGACTGCTAACTTATGCGACTGCAATTTTGGAAGACTACCGTAATTTGTATGACTATATGAATACGAAATCATTAAATATGTGTCTACATGTAAAGCAATCTTCCAGTAGATAAAGATAACATTTACGTTATCAGCATAAGACAAATAGCTTAAAAACACCCATGTTCAAAAGCTAACTAAGAAACTAAATTACAACACATTAAGCGGTAAGGAGGTCGAACAATGCCCTAAAACCCATCGGTTTCATTCTCATCCAACTCTAACATTGTAGTTTCTTGATTGCAAAAAAGGTCACCAATGAATCATTGAAGTCATACAAAATGTATTTCGATATCTTTTGACGTACCCCTAAGCACTCGCCTACCATTTTTGTTGTTTAAAGTGCACAATCTCGGTGACGGCAAGCAACACAACGTTGAAAAACCCATCTTTTAACGCATATAACGATGATTAGTCTGAGAAGATGCAATTCTCGGAATAAAATACAATTACAAGTTCTATCCACACAATCAAAGAAATAACAACAAAAATCACCATTTCTTGACTTCATCTGTACTTGAGAAACAAATATCTGATAAATAAATAGAAGAAAAGAACGACATAGAAAAACCTATTAAAAACTTCATGCAGAAACTGCAATAATAACTACGCTATTATCGCCATATCTTCAACCAAATCAGTACTTTATACTGGGAAAGAGGAGGCTTTTTGCTTCACTTGAGCTGATTCAGTGTCACAGCGGGCAAAGGAAACTGGTTGGAGGCGCGATCCGTCATCGTAAGATGTTTCTGTAACCCAAGGGACTGTTATCCACCTCATCTCTACGGTTTATCGGCTAACATTCACAGCTGGAAAAGGAAACTGATGGGCTCAGAACGTTGTGTTGCCAAGTCGAAAAAGAGGAAACTGGTTGTGCATCATTGTGCCAAGTCTTCAGAAGGTTGAGTAGTTTGATCGCGTGGGTAGGTTCCGTGGGAAAAAAGGCCTAAACTGTTCAGCTTTTTTAATTGCAAGACTGTTCATTTGACTATTAAATGAGTACAATGAATCAGAAGAACGGACGTTCTGCACTCCCATATACATTCAACGAAAAAAAAAATGAATTCTCACATTTTCCTAGGGGGAATTTTGTTGCCACGTGTCATCACAATAGGGTCCCTATCCAACTTTTATAGTATATAGATTTGATTATTCATTTTCATTCCTATTTTGTACTGGTAATTATCCATTGAGGCTATCTATTACAGCCTAACAGCTAGACTTGTGGTCAGATGATGATGCTTGAAATATTTCATTCAAACTACGACATGAACATGAGGAGGAGAATATAGAAGTTAATAAAGCAAAATCACAAAAAAAAATCATTTTTTTCCAACACATTTGACTGCAATTTAATTAACGATCCTACTATTTCCATCCTCATTTACTATGCATTTCCCTTTTTCACACCCCTAACACCTGATATTTGTTATCTTTACATGAATTAAATAATAATTAATTTATTATTTTTCGTAGAATTTAACAACATTAATTGCATGAGTTTCTAGATACTGTTATAAACATTATTTTATATGGATGTCCACACAACTTCTTCTTCAACTCACAACCTCATTATTCTCATTAACCCCTCCTCTTTATTTTTCATTACTCTGTATTATTATTATACCACATGATCTGTTGTGATCAATGTACAACACGTTAGTAGCACGACCCTCTAGCCAAGGCCGTCATTTCTATACTTGAGTAAGTTCGTTATGTTCTACTTTACGTTTATCTACTACACATTTCGTTATGGCTAACCTCGCAAAACTTGAGTTCGTTGCTATTGATATCACGGAGAAGAATTACTTGTCATGGGTTCTAGATGCGGAAGTTCATCTAGAAGCTAATGGTCTTCATGAGACCATAAAAGACGAAAGTGAAGCCACTAATCAAAAACAGGCCAAAACTATGATATTTCTCCGTCACCATCTTGACGAGTGGTTGAAAAGTGAGTACCTGACGATCAAATATCCACTTGTCTTGTGGACGAGCTTGAAGGAAGGTACGAACATCAAACGGGGGTTACTCTTCCACGAGCTCATTATGATTGGATACGGCGTCTGCAAGATTTCAAAACCGTAAGTGAGTATAATTCATCAATCTTTAGAATCGATTCTCAGTTGCAACTATATGGCGAGAAAGTGACTGATGAAGACATGTTGGAGAAAACTTTCTCCACTTTTCACGCTTCGAATGTGCTCCTGCAGCAACAATATCGTGAAAAGTCTTTTAAAAAGTATATTCTTAATTGATTTCTTGCATTCTTGTTGCTGAACAAAACAATGAGCTTTTGTTGAAAAATCATGAAGCCCATCCAACTAGTCCAGCACCGTTTCCTGAAGTAAACGCGTCAGCAATGCAATTGATTATAAGCAAGTTAGAGGACGTGGTCGTGATCGGGACATGGAAGGAATCGTTATAATCGTGGTTGTTGCCCCCGGATTTTCCAGGTCAAAGGCAAAATACTCGCAACGAATCGAACCCGCGAAATTAGCCAACTTGAGGGACATCATCACGAGGATCCACGAGACCCGACCCTTTAAACCACGAAAGCGGTTCGCCACGGATGTCCTCGAGAATGTCTCTCGAGGATCAGAGAACTCTGACCCCTCTAGATAATTTCCCCAAGAACCATCGACCACGAGCCTTCACGTTAAGACGGCAGGCGGGAGCGACATCCTCGGCAAAGCACCCCGAGCAGAAATGGGAGCCGATCCTTCAAGAGGCCGATCCTCATGCACGCGAGGGCTCGGGAGATTCTCGAGGAGCTATGGAGGTCGAGTGTAAGAGGCGTGAATTCCGTCCGAGGGGTGTTGCGAAGCGTCGAAGATTACGATCCTTCATGCCGTGAGAATAGCCGCGAGGGGTCCTCGGGAAATACCTCGAGGAGCTGCCTACTCCGACCTCGCCCGCCGTCAGGGCAGCCGCGAGGATGTTCTCGGGAAAAATATCCCGAGGAGCTGCATACCCCGACCTCGCGCGCCGTAAGTCCTCGGAAAAAATATCCCGAGGACCGTATACCCCGAAGTCTTCGCAATGCAAGGGTGTCCGCGCGAGAGGTCCTTGGGTTAAGAAGCGCGAGGAGCAAAGAAGTCCGAGGAGCAAGGTCCCAAGGCATACTGCTACGCCTAGCGAGAATTAAGGAATCGTGGCCACACACGATCCCCACGCCATGCATAACCGGCCGAGTGAGAAGAAACCGTCAAAGAACTAGAAACCACTTGAGATCGTGGCCACGCACGAGCCCCACACACGCGTAACCGGCCGAAGGTGGAAGAAACCGCCAAGGATCAGGTACGCTTTAGGATGCTGTAAATATCGTTAGACACCCCTAGGGTGCGCCATCCGTCGACACCGTCACTCAACTATTTTTTTTGTCACTTCACACCATTATTACTTTACATTCCTTACTATTTACAACTGGAAAATGGAAACACCCTATTGACTAAGGCAAGAGGGCAAAACTAGTGGTAGTCACCCCAAAGGTGAAACTATTGTAAATCACCCTGAGAAGTCTTTTCAATTATTTTTATGCAATGGAACTTTATCAATAATATCCATTATATTTAATATTTCTCTTTATTTATAAATTATTATTATTTTATTTTTTGTTTTAAAGAAAATGGACGTTTCTCGTACGAATGGCAAAGAATTATGTGTGGCAGACAACGCAACAACACATTCAATATTTAAAGATAAGAAATATTTCTCTCTCGTTATGAAAGAGAACGAAAATGTGACTAAAATTTCAAAAGATGTCGGGAATTGGCCGGCGAAATGATCGACAATAGGATTCCTTCCATTTGATATCAGAAATCGACCCCCGAGATAAATCTATGCAAGTTTAGGTTGTGATACACAGAGAAAGCATCACTAAATTTGGGTGTTTGTTTGATTTTTTTTCTTATTTAAGTTAAATAAAAGTTAGGTAGATTGTAATTAATAAAATTACAGGGATATAATGGTCAAATCGGTACCAATTACTAAAAATAGTTTCAAATGGGTACCAACCTATGTAAAAACTTACAAGTAGTAAAATGGTCCTTTATTATAGCGCTAGGTTTTTAACTTAATATTCTTCTTACAATATATAGCAATTTATTAATGTTTCCCTTGACGTGTAAATAGTATCCCACTTACATCACCGAGATACTTGAAAACAAAGTTCATTGACAAATCGTAAGTGAAGTTTGAGATGATAAAGTGCAGATCCAAAATTGAACCTGCACAAAACTTGTTGAGTGGACAGGGCAGGTTACAAATTTGGTTAAACCGCTCGTACATAACTCTTGTTATGCTATGCTATGTTTTGGGGTCGAATCCGCCATACACTGTGATGAATGGATTCCTCCGCAGAGTATGGAAGAACAGCGGCCTTCAGCAAGTTATGCAGGTTAAATCTGGTCTATTCCTAGCGCGATTTGAGTCTATTGAGCAGAGAGACCAGATTCTCCAATCCTCAGTCCTGCACTTCGACAAGAAACCTGTGGTGCTAAGCCCGTGGACAATGAACACGGAATTTAGCAAATTTTCAGTGAGCAAGGTTCCAATATGGGTCCAATTCCCACAGTTGGATCTGAAGTACTGGGGTAATAAGTCATTGAGCACGATTGCAAGTCTTGTGGGGCAGCCTATTGTAGCTGATACGTGCACCGTGAATAAGGAGAGAGTGCAATTTGCTCGTGTCTTGATAGAGGTTGATCTGGAACAGGAGCTGAAGGACTCAGTTTTATTCACTAATGAGAGGGAACAACTGGTTGAGCAAGCAGTAAGGTATGAATGGAAGCCGATCAAATGCGCAAATTGTTCTAATTTTGGGCACAGTGCTGATGTTTGCAGGAAGAAAACAGACCAAGTCTGGAGAGCTAAGACTGATGCAATGGTAAATGTTGCTAAGGGAAAGGAAGTTATAAACAGTGAATCCCAAGTATCAAGGGAGCGAGTTGTAGAAGGCCACGCTGGCACTTGCAATGACGGGGGCAAGTTGATCACACTCGGGGAAGTTAGTGCCGCGATCTGTGTGGCTGGGACTGACCCAGTGAGAGGTGTTGTGGCCAGTGGTAATATTCCAAGAGACAGACCATACTCTCCAGGTAAGGATCCTCCCGAGCAGAGGACTCTTAACCTTGGTCATGGATAAAGCCTCTATTTGGAATGTGAGGGGGGTGAACTCCCCCTTCAAGCAGGATGAGGTGGCACTCTTCTGCAGTAAGAAAAAGTTGAAGTTAGTTTGTTTATTGGAGAATAAGCTCAAGCTGAGCAATGTCGAACAGGCAATGAATAAAATGTGCAAGGGTTTTAAGTTCGTGCACAATCTACACTACCATAATGTTGGCCGCATTATTCTAGCTTGGGAGCCTTCAAGGCAGGTGGAATTGCTGGGTATGAGTGACCAGTTTATACATGTGATATTGAGGGATGATCCTTCCGTTCACATGACATGCATCTATGGGCAGAATAGTAATAACCTCAGGGAGCAGCTTTGGGGAGATCTGAAACTGTTAAAACAATCTATTAAGGGACCTTGGATTGTATGGGGGGATTTTAACTGTGTCTTATCTGAGGATGATAAACTTGGTGGGAACCCTATTCAGCTTAGAGATGTGATGAGTTTCCAACAATGTGTTTTTGAGTGTGAACTGATGGAGATTAGGAGGAAAGGCTGCATGTACTCCTGGACTAATAAACAAGAGATTGAGAATAGAATATGGAGTAAACTTGATTGGGCTTTTGCTAATCAGGAATGGCTGTGTCAGTTTAAAGATGTAGAGGCTCATTTTTTGACTGAAGGACCATCAGATCATACACCCATCCTTTTGAAAGACTTCTCTAAGGTGCAAACTGGCAGGACTTGCTTCAAATACTGCAATATGTGGGCAGCTGATCCATCCTTCCTACACATTGTTAATGAAGTCTGGAACACTACTCTTTCTGGGAGTAAGCTGTGGTGCTTGAGCCAGAAATTGAAAATGCTCCGTGGCCCTCTAAGGAGGCTTAATAACAGCTCATTTGCAGACATTGTGAATAAGGCAAATTATCTAAGGCAAGAGGTTCAGGATATCCAAAACAGAATACATCAGGATCCACTTAATAGAGTTCTGCTCCAAACAGAGATAGACCTCAGGCAGCAGTTTCAGTTTGCTAGTGTCGCAGCTGGAAAATTCCTGAAACAGAAGGCTAAGTTGAGATGGTTGAGCAATGGGGACCTCAATACAATGTACTTTCATTCGATTCTGAGGCAGCAAACATACAAGAACAGAATAACCTCGATCCACAGTGAGCAAGGGCTGATCACAGATCAGAACAGTGTTTTAGATCATTTCTCTAATTATTTCTGCAGCATCTTGGGAAACTCTGGTGTTCAAATTGCTGGAATTGAGAGGGATGTGGTGGAGCTTGGGCCAGTCTTAGCCTTAGAGGATCAAATAGCTCTGATCAAGCCCTTTGAAGCTGAGGAGGTGTGGGCAGCCTTGAACTCCATTCATGATGATACAGCTCCTGGGCCTGATGGGTATGGTAGCGGATTTTTTAAGCACTCCAAATCAATCTCCGGTGGTGATCTAGTTGCAGCAGTACTAGAATTCTTCAGGGAGGGAAAAATGCTTAAAGAGCTGAACAAGACCACTTTGGTCCTTATACCAAAAGTGGACCAGCCTCAAACTGCGGGTGATTTCAGACCTATTGCATGCTGTAACTCAGTCTATAAATGCATTTCTAAGCTGATTTGCAAAAGACTGAAGATGGTGCTTCCTATGCTAGTAAATGAGAACCAATGTGCCTTTGTGCAAGGACGCTCGATCATACATAATGTTCTCATTACACAAGAGCTTCTCAGGCTGTATAACAGGAAGAATACATCCCCCAGATGTCTTCTTAAAGTGGACCTCCGAAAGGCTTATGATATGGTCTGCTGGGAATTCTTGTTTCAATGGCTAGCTTGGTTGAGATTTCCCACTAAATTTATTGCCTGGATTAAGGAGTGTGTTTCCACAGCCTCCTATGCAATTTCAGTCAATGGTCAGATGGGGCAATCCTTCAAAGGTGGTAGGGGTTTGAGACAGGGCGATCCCATGTCTCCTCTGCTTTTTGTTTTAACGATGGAATACTTATCAAGGAGGCTACTCAAGGCTGCAATGGCTCCTAATTTTAGATATCATCCTCTCTGCAAAGATCAAAAGCTGGTCAACCTCTGTTTTGCAGACGATCTCATCATCGGCTGCAAAGGGACTGTTGGCTCCATTCAGGCAATAAAAGAGGCTATGGATCATTTTGAGGCAGTCACTGGCCTACACGCAAATCCAGCCAAATCAAGCATGTTTTCTGCTGGTTTATCTAACTCAGTGAGAGAGAGGATCGTGGCAATCACTGGTTTCCAGGAAGGGGTGTTCCCTATGAAATATCTTGGGGTTCCATTATCTCCTACTAAATGGTCTAAGATCACATGCCAAGGGATAATTGATAAGATCACAGCAAGAATTAGGTCCTGGTCATCCAGACATCTTTCATATGCAGGGAGAGCATGCCTTGTTAACTCTGTGCTCATGACTCTTCATGGATATTGGGGATCCTTCTTTATTCTACCTAAGGCTATCCTTAATAAGGTAGACAGTATGTGTAGGAGGTTCCTCTGGAGTGGGGGACATGAAGGAAAATACAGTGCCTTGGTTAGTTGGGACAGTGTGTGCAAGCTAAAGAGGGATGGAGGTTTAGGGTTAAAAAACTGCTGTGTGTGGAATATTGCGCTAGTGGGCAAGCAATTGTGGGATATAGGAAGGAAGGCTGACAAACTTTGGGTGAAATGGATTGATGGTGTTTATTTAAGGGGTCGGGAAATCTGGGATTATAATGGGGTGCACGATAGTAGTTGGCATTGGAAGAAGCTGATCAAAATCAAGTCCCGGCTGCTGGAAGGGCTGAGAGGGAACAATAGTTTCATCAGATCTGATGGGGTGTATCATGTTAAAACTGCTTACTCCTGGTTGCTTGGAGACTTTAGAAGATTCCCATACTGTGGATTTATTTGGAATCGCCTAAATGTTCCCAAACATGCATTCATTGTTTGGATCATGTTCCACAGGAAGTTACTTACATGCGATAGATTGACGGCGTGGGGAATCCCGGGTGTATGCTCTACCTGTAGATTGTGCCAGTGCTATGAGGAATCAATTAATCATATATTCTTTGAGTGCTATTACAGTAGAGAAGTGCTCAGGGGGGTTACTGACTGGCTGCAAATTATTAATGTCCCTGAAGAGTTTCAGCAGTGGTGCTCTTGGGCTGTAAGGGCTGCAAAAGGGTTAGGGGGCTGGAAGAAGGCCACAGTTGCTGTGATGGCCGCAGTGGTATACTTCCTATGGAGGGAAAGGAATAGCAGAATGCATGGAGCTGTTCATTCTTCTTCAACCCGGTTAATTCACGAAATCAAGCAAGAGATGACTTGGAGGCTGTTACTATCTACCAGGTCTAAGAAGTATAAGGAGTTATTAACTAGATTTTTATGTCGTTAAGAAGAAGTTGATTGCTGTTTCAAATTAGTTAAGCTTGTTTAGTGATGTAATATGCGATTTGGATCTGTTGGTAATGAAGTTTATTTCATACCAAAAAAAAAACTCTTGTTATTTTTTTTTTTGTTTTTTGTTTTTTAAATTCAAACTAAACAACTTAGGCCATCTCCAATGGATACGTAAACTAGACCCCAAAATAGGTTTTTGTGTCCAATCGACACGTATTTCAATACCTAAAATGAGTTTTGACCAAATTCTCTAACATAAAAACGCAAATTTGCGTTTGTACTGTTCACTACCCAATAACTCTTTTATATATATAATAGGTCAATAATGTTTATAATTGTAAACAAAATAATTGTGTTATTTATAAATACAAAAATAATATTTTAATTTGTCTTTTGGTCTAATTTGTTAAATTGTAAAATGTGTGGTTAATATTAAAAATTTGTAAAAATTGGTGTGAAGGAGAATATTTTAAGAATATTCTTTTGAGTTTGAGAATGAGTTTAATGGTTGGAGAAGAATTACTGCATTTTGAGTTTGAGAATGAGTTTGAGTTTGAGAATAGGTTTTTCGATTGGAGATGATCCTATTCTAAGATTAATATATACATATATATAAATAATTTTTGGACCCCTTCCAAAGTTGGGCCCAATGCAACTGCCTCATATGAGCTACGGGACAAGGCGAAACCTCGCTCCGTTAGCAGGGATGGGGAAAATGCTCCCCGCCCCGTTCTCTGCCAGGATCAAAGTTTAAAAAGTAATGCTAGATATGCTCCATTATCATATGACATGGTATTAGTAATCTCTCGTCGTGTTTCCGAGTACATAGTAGTAAACGTCTTCACAAATCGATACATCACTTGCGTCTTTTGCACAAACATGAATCATATATTTAAGAGAGTTCTTTCTCTTTAATACATGATTTGCTAGTACATCGATGAGCACAAAAGTGTGAACTGACCAAGAATCTCGTCCGTCTTTGAACTAGTTTCTTTCCTTTGATGTCTGCATGGCGATTGAGGCGCGTTATTAACAAACATAAACCAAATATTATTAAAGCATCTCAATTGTCAACCGGCAATACCATATATGAATGGATTCGAACTATTACTCCTTTTTTACATTGTTAGCTAAGCTCAAGTATGGTTGATAAATAAACTTCTTACCAGCATTTCATGATCTCCCATGATCTCCTCGATCAACTCATATAGTGGTTTTTCAGCACTATTCGGAACAAGGGCTGCAAAAACTGGAGGTTCCAGGCCTGTAGATTTATATATATAAATATATGTGCAAAAGACAGAATTTCATTTATTTTTCCTGAAGATTCATTAAAATCTCAGACAACAAGGATGTTGACCTAAATTATATATGGATGACACAATAAAATATATTATTATCATAAAGTTACCACTCTCTGGAAAAGCATCGATGAACATCATCATCTCCTCTCCGGCTAGACCAGATAGGAAACAGATTCGAGGCACGGTTATTGCAATCTGCATGAAGTGTCAAATATATGTTGTGGATAGGAAACATGTTTGACAAACATCATCATTCTTTTAAATATATCTTTTCATCTCAGAAAATACAATTCTGTAGAGAACCAAGAAATCAGAACCTGGGCAGCTTCAAGTGTTGGCTGTTTGGTGCTCATTGCCTCCAAAAGAGTTCCTTTGATCATGTCTTCAGTGCAAAAAATAATCTGAAAGAAGCATTTCAAATTCGCAAAAGGTAAAACACTTTTCTTCCTTGTTTCAGTGCATATCCTTTACAAGGTGGAATCGGAACTTTAAAGGAACAATGTAATATCAGAGGAGAGAGCGCAGACTCATATTCATCAGCTATATCTAAACCATAGGATTTTCTTGCATACACCTCAGATCATGTCATGAAGATGTACGAATCACACAAAACCAGCATTGATCGTTTCATTACCTCGAGAAATTCACCATCTAACTCCTTCAGAAGCTGCTGTATCTGTGTTCAAGGACAATATCTCAGTGTTGTTCAGAGTAGTTATGAAGCCAATTTGAAAGCTCAATCAGCCTTGCAATACTCATGAACTTGGTTATTTGAATATTCTGATCAATATAATGAAACGAAGATAACTCAATAAACAACACACATACCTTTGCTGCCTCTTCCACCCGAAAACCAAGCAACAATAAAGCCTGAAAATAAATGTAAGAAACAAATTGCAATACTTGTGAGAAATCTTGGAACTAATAATCACATAATTTCTCAAGACACATAAACAGAATCAATCCGAAACTTACTTACAGGTGGGCCATATACGGGATTCTCTTCACTTAAGGGTACAAACTTTGAATCTTCAATCAACTCAGTAGGAGTATCTAACATAAGGTTACAGGGAAAAATCGATACTTCAATTATTATGAGGAATTCAGTAATTTGAAAAGAAAAAACACCCAAAATATTACGCTTATGGGTTCAACTTCAAGTATGTCTTACATGTACAAGCTGCACTTCAACTACTCAAGCAATGAATCATTGAAACTGAAGCAACGGAGTCAACTAACGAATGGAAAGTGAGACATATTCTAATATATTGCATCCCATGTACTATAATGAAAAATACGATGAAAGACAAGAAGAAAAAGCTACTGCAGAACTATCGAAGTTAAACACAGACACGCGCGCACACACACGCACACACGTAAAAAGCAGTACGAAAATAAGATGAGCAAAATATAAACAATAAATACGTAGAAAAAGAAAACCTTCAGGAGCTGATCGTGGAGTACTAGACGTGAAACTGAGTTTCGAAGCTGTTTTGTGCGAACGGACGGGTTTCAAAGAACATGCCGCTCTTTTTGTGACGAATAGGTAAGATTTAGTGTACTGCAGTAGCTGCAATTGACAGGCTTGATTGGAAATTGTTGAAGCTTCCATAGCCAAGACAATTCAGTTACCCTATCCTCTGCGATTGATAAAATAGTCCTTGCAATCTCTGCTTTCGGGATAACTTCAAACTTGACCTCTGATTTTCCATTATTGCATATTTTGGTCCTCATAATTTCAATACGATAAGCAAAGGTAAATCCGCAAATGGTTTTGAAACCAGATAGTTTAATGTTTAGTTGTTGAATCAGAAGTCGGAACAAAATCGGAATAAAGTAAGAGTAAAACCCGGTAAATCCGCTATTTTAAGTAAATTGACTAAATTACCCCTTAGCAGTATAAATCCCTAGCTCACGAACAAATCTGAGATATTACAGTCGAAGGTCGCGAGGAACAAATCTGAGATGAAGGTCGCGCAGGAACAAATCTAAAATCGAAGGTCAGAAATTCAAGCAGCAAATCTGAGGATCTTGCTGGTAAAGGTACCTAACCAAGTTCTGGTTTAAAAATAATGCGTTTTTTCTTAGAAAATTTTGGGTGTCTATCTCGTCTATCTCGCATCTTTATTATCCCCGTTATCACAAAATTTTGGGTGTCTGACTGTTTTTATTTCTCTCGGTTTGGGATTACTTGTTTTGCTACTTGGAATATAGTTTAGTTGTCGACCAGTGTTAGTTGCTAACCTGCTAACTGATTTATTTTTCCTCTTTGGAAGTACTTGTTTTTCGTGTTTATGTTTTAGTTTGTTTATCAGTGCTTTTCGTATGTAAAAGCTTAGCAATCACAAAACATTTCATAGAATACTCGAACAGATAAGCACAAGAACGACTGAATCCACAGCTACCCAAATTTTCATAACCCAGAAATTAGGTTTTCTCGACTGCGTTTAGTTAGAATTTTGGAGAATCACCTGGAAATTGTCTCACTGAAGGGTGCTGAGTGTCTGCAAACTGTGATTCGAACGAAGAATACGAGACGAGGGGATGAAGAGCACAGAGCGACCGGGTTTCTGTCGTTTATCTCCTACAATGTCGATGGTGTCTTTTAGATGGGGAGGATAATTTTGTCATTTCCATAAATTTACCTTGGATAGTTTTCTTCTTATTTTGGACACCAAACTAGATAATATTAGTGTGGCCCGATATAGTGAACGGCCCACCAATTTGAGTACGTGAGATATTAATCTTGAGTTTTATATTGTCTTTGCTTATCCAGCCTAGGGTTGCAAACGAATCGAATCGAGTCGAATACCGCAATATTCTATTGTATTCGGATAGCAATCGAATACGAATACGAATACTCGAATATTTAATCGAACCATAAAATCGATTCTTATTCGAATTTGAATATATTCTCGAATATTCGAATCGAATATCGAATATCTGTATTAAAAGTCATTTTTCATTTTTTATTTAATAAATATAAACAATATTATATTTAAAATATATATTGAATTATGATCAATTATATTTAAACATATATTGAACTATAACATATTGTTTTTAAATATTTTACTGAGTTATCATATATTATATGTGAATATATATTAGTTATACTATATTTTATGTTATATTATTCGAATCGAATAATTCGATTAATTTTCGAATCGAATATTGTGATTTCATATTCGTATTCATATATTTCTCGAATCAAAAATAATATTCTTATTCGGATTCGTATTCTAAATATTCGAATTCGAATTTTCAAATTTCGAATCGAATCACGAATCGAACACAAAAATTTCGATTTGTTTGCAACCCTAAATCCAGCCTATCGAAGTAAACGCAGCCTAAAGAGGTAATATCACTTAAATCCCTATCAGCATAACTTTCTATTCCCTATACATGCCTTGTATGTCTATACACGTCTATTACAAGGATTTGGTTATAGGGCATAGCATATATATGCATACTCATCTCTAATATAGTTATGAGGTGTGTATCACCAATCCATACACGCATCAAATACAATTTATTTCATTACACAAACAATTAATACACACATATCAGACATGTAAAAAACAATATCAACAAAATCCTTGTATAGCCATACACAAATAACTTATACCCATGCAATCCATAAACATGGATATCGAACGAGGCCCAGGGTTTTAATATTAAACGAGCTTTATACAATTGGGCTTTATTTACACTGAACGATATCAGGTCTGATAATACGTCCTTTTATCTATCTGACTAAATGGACCCTAAAAAAGTTTGACAGGATATTGAAACATAATTTTTTATATCAAGTGGAATCTAGGTCTAGATTTCCTAAAGATATTATGCCTATTTTTCAACCTATTGCACCTAGGAATTCATTTTCAATGTCAATGTAATCTATTAAGTATTTGTAGAACACCCCCCAACCCCAAAGAAACACTACAAAACAATTTCAACATAAGTAGCGTCTTGGAAGGGCATGGTAAACCGAGCCCGAGCCCGAGCCCATCCCTATTCTCGATTTACCTTTTTCCGTACGTTTTAAAGCTACAGTAATACTTGAATAGTATCGCAATCGCAATTGACCGTCGGTGTTCATTTCCAGCTCTTCTACGCATTTCCAGACGACGACCAAATGTATAATCATGAAGGGGAAATACAAATTACACCCAAAACGAATAAAAAAATCCTACTACTTTGCGCGTGATCAAGTGAATTGAAATCGAAATTCTCCGATCCGTCTTCTGTAACCCGTAAATCCACAGATCCACTCAGCATAATCTCTACTGCGAGTTACATGTGCATATTATCGTATCGTCACTGGTAAACCTATTGCTGATTGTTTGATTATTCTTGTTTTTGCGCGCAGAGCTGGGGGTTAAATAGGTTGCATTGTGATGTCAATCTTCGACGGTCTTCCGATTTCCAAAGATAAATCGGTGAACTACTTTCGCATTTTATGTACTTCGTTTTCGTTTCCTGTATGGTTAACTTGATATGTAAGCTTATGTTCGTTGTACAAAGTAGTTCTATTTATGATCATTCGTGTGGACTGGGAGGTTGTGTAATATGTTGCTCATTTATATGAGGTGGATACTTTTCTATATCAATGGGTTATGTTGCTTTGGTACAATTGAGGTCATCTTGGCTTAGGATTTTGTCTTTTGTGGGAGCATACTTAACAAGTTCTTGAACTAATAGTAGATGCCTTTGGAAAGCCAACCTCATGACCTCCACCATTTTGTCATAGTTTGTTTTCCTGCGCGTTATTTACGGTTGGACTCTTGGATATTATAGTTCAGGATACTGACTCCATTTTTCTCCGTAAAAACTTTGTATTCAGGGAAGATGATTGTAACTTATTGTATGTGAGTGAAGCACATTATCAATCAGCAACATAAGGATAATTATGACCATCAATGCATACCAGAATGATCATTGTGTTAGGCAAATTTGGTGCTCGTTATGTTAATTCAAGGAAAGCTTAGAAAGTTGTATAATTTCATGTGTTGATTTGTCATGTCACTGCATGCCTCTAGTGCCATGAGTGAGTAATTTATCGCCCAATTTGCTTAAAATGTATACCTTGCATCGTCTCAATGATATCATTGTGTCATATCTTTCAATTTAGTTTTGTCATTTTTGTCATGTCCTGCCAACATGTCATTCCTTACGTGTATATATATTTTATAAGTGCTGCCAGAGTTTTGATTGGATTTTTGTTTCTTCTTTCATGGTGTTTGAAGTATTTAAGAGAAGAACTCTCAAAAATAGATGAAAGCTGGACTGCAGCGCGTTTTGATTCATTGCCTCATGTTGTACATATTCTGACATCTAAAGATCGGGAGGGAGACGTTCTCGTCCTAAAGGAGCAAAGCAATATAATTGAAGAAGTTGTTGACGAAGTTGTTCATGCATATCATGGTGGCTTCAACAAAGCAATTCAAAATTACTCCCAGGTTACATAAAACATACCGTGCACATTTGTTTCTTTAATGAATATCTCTTAATTTGATGTTTTATATTCGCACCCCATGGCTGATTTAATTGCTTGTTTTGAGGGAGGTTGTCAGTTGCGGTGATTTCATCCTGGATATTTCTTTGATGCACTTTTTTCGATTTAACAGGTTAAGAGAATCTTTATGCAGTTTTGACTAATGTTGACGACTATTAATATGTTTGTTTCCTGATGAATTTGAGCACTGACAGCTTGTTAAAGCCGTGGCATTTATTTGCCTGTCAGATAAGATCAAGAATGCCCATATCCATAGATATGCCATTTATACCCCAGTATTTGTATCTTGCAAACCTTACATCATTAGATGCACCGGTATACAGGTCATTGAGATTTTGTTTATCAGTATATGTAATACACTTCTATTGTATTATATTTGTGGTTGCTGGGTAACTTGAAATTCATTGGGGACTGTGCTATTATTTTCTATCCTGTTGTGCACCACAATTCTAGTATGTCTATCCTTTTAGGAATAGTGTCACCGTCCTATGCAGTTACCTGTTTTTGCTAAGTCTCCCAGAGTTAATAAGCCATTATTCACAGTGTTCAGTTCGACTTAAGAACATAGGGTAACGGATAATACAATTGCTGTTGCAAGTGCAGTTCATGCTTATGATATTGTCCTCCGTGTCTGTGATGCTACAAGTAAATGTTTCTAGTATTCTTAATGATAAATGGTAAAATTCATATTTTTTTTATAAAAATCTCTAGTTGTCCACAAGCTTTCACTTTTAGATAAGCGGTTTAGTTTGCGTCTGTGGGTCATGCTTTCCTTGCTTGAGGCCATCTTTATGTGATGAGTGCTTATAATGTGGTCGAAGTACTATAAAAGTGTTCTGGTGGTCTCTGCCCCTATGTCTAAATTTCTGAATTATTAAATCCATCTAGTAACTGCTTTCCATTGTATCTGGATTATTCGTGCAATTAACTGCGATTGCCACTATAATTTCCGATCTAGTTGCTTAAATTTGACATTCTTATCTCTTTAAGTAACCACTAATTCGGACTTTCAATACTGAATCAGATGAGAATAATTCATTCGTTGCCTTATCCAATTGATCATCAATTTGATGGATCTTTCAGATTTTGCGGTTATTCAGCGAATCTGCCGAAAGCATTGGGTCACTAAAGGTTGATCTAGCAGAGGCAAAAGTGCTTCTTGGTGCTCATAATAAGCAGCTGCACCAGTTGTGGTATCGATCTGTTACATTGCGGCACATAATTTCATTATTAGATCAAATTGAAAGCATTGCCAAAGTAAGACTCGTACCTTGGTCTTATATTGTTTTACTCTGAATTTATAGTGTCCTATATTCGTCTATGTTTTGTCTGCTGCTACATTACCTGCTATTGGTTTTTTTTTTATTGGTATCTGATAGGTGCCAGCTCGTATTGAAAAGCTCATAGATGAAAAGCAGTTTTATGCTGCAGTACAACTACATGTTCAGTCTACTTTAATGCTCGAGAGAGAGGGTCTTCAAATGGTTAGTTCCCTTTTCTTTTTGTCATGCTTGTATTTAAATACCATTCCTTCAGGACAAAGCTTCTTGACATCCATTTTTATTCGTATATGAACCCCCAACAATACGTCTGTTGTATTTTTATGTATTTGTATTGGTACATGAGTTTATGTTTGATGTCGTCAATTCCATCTTCAGTGTGAGTGGTAAACATATATATGTGATATATATTTGTATTGTTAAATATTTGCATCATGTGTTCCCTGCACAGTTAATGAGTATCCTTCTATTTCATGGCTTCTGACAAGGCTTCACACTTGCTTCCTTGCAATGTTCTATTTGGGTACTTCGAACTCTTTTGCTTTGTTAAACAGAACAGACTCATGCTGCCCTCCAATTCAATGCAGTTGAATTTAAATTGCTTTCACTATGCACTCATAAAAGCCTCCAAAGTTTGCAGTTATCTTTTACTTGAGCTCCAAAACTTGTTACTTCAGATTTGATTGTGGCATTGTGGGTTCGTGGTCGTGATGCCCTATAAGTCTCCGCTGTATCTTTTCATTTTATTTGGTGTTTCATATATTTCAGAATTCTTGCTACGAGCTTTAAGACTTACATGAGATTTTAACCAGATGTTTATTGGTGGATAATATATTTCGTTTAGGTTGGTGCTCTTCAAGATGTCAGGTCGGAACTGACAAAGCTTAGAGGAGTGATCTTCTATAGAGTTTTGGATGATTTGCATGCCCATCTCTATAATAAGGGCCAATATAGGTTAGTAGCTTCTTCCCTTATGGTGTAACAGTTCTCCTTTTCCGTTTTCCAGAAATATATCAGTGCTGCCCATGAAAATGTGAAGGCCTTGGTGGTTTAAGTTTAACCAAAACCTTTATAGCATTATACAAGATTTTTTCTCGGCCATAATATCAATCTTACTCTCTCCTTTACCTAGTCATGGTGCTTCTTCAGCTTTGCTTTCTGGAAAAGAAAATGTTTGTGTTTGTATTTCTTGGCAGCTTATGTCAGTAGTTTTAATTATTGGTCAGTACCCTTTACATTCTGAAGGTTAACTAGTCTCTTAAAGGATTTTGTCCATTTCTTTGATTTTTTTCTACATTGTTTGGACTCTGCTAAGCTAAATCTTTCTGCTGTTCCTATCCTGTGGCAGTTCAGTAGTCTCAAGTGTGATCGAAAATGATGATGCAATTCCAGCTACTAACGCTCTGTTCTTTCCCATGAATAACTATCCACGCTCGCTCTCTCGAAGAACAAGATTGCTTAAAGGAGACAATGGTTATACAGTAGATGGAGGGTAATGAAAACTACTCATTTTTAGTTGTGTCTGTTTCTCTTTCTTCCTTGTAAATTGGTAAATAAAGCTATGCTTCAATCTATTTTGAAGATTTATTGGATTTAATAATAAATTATTGAACCATCTGAATGTGCAAATTCAGCTCGTTGTATCATTAAAACTCACTGTGAATTTTAAAGCATATTATGCTCGACTTTCTTTCCTTTTAAGGTTGAGTAGCTCAATAGTTTGAGGTTCATTGTTATTGGATAAATCTTGGTTTTTATATTAATCCTTAGGTTGTTATCTTTAATTCCATGTGAATGCTTAAGTTAAAGAATCAAACATTTTTAGGCCTATGGTACCCATTATTAAATTGATAAGTTGGAACCAAATAAGGCTGTTAAACTTCTAAATGAGATCATGCAGGAACTACTCTTTGGTCCTCCATTTACGTCAAGCACATCCAACCTAGATTCTGTGCCATTTCTCCGTTGTCATCATAACAAACAGTGACACCGACATGTTTCTAAATCTATACATGATCGCTGTTCCTTCTCTTTCGGATTACACCTTTAGGTCATATGCATAACTTGCCTATATCATTTGGCACAACTTCATGTTTCTGGAACCCAAAGTCAACATTATCCTGCAATAGGACCTACAGAGTATGTCCTAAACTGGAAATCTTTTCTCTTAGCCATTTCTCTCTCTTTTCAGTTCATCTTATGATGGCCAGAATGAGGATAGCATGACGGATATTCCTGATGATTCTGTGTCCGACATGAGGGTTAATGGTGGTGATGGTGGTTCTGCAAAGATGCGCCCTCGTCAAGTTCCCATTTGGCTGGGGGATTCAACACCTGATGAATTTGTTGTATGTTTCTATTTCTATTCATATCGAACTTTTTGGGTGTGTGTTTTATATCTTCTGTTGGTCCTGTGAGCTGAATATGAAGTTTAATGCAGGAATCAATGAGAAAGAGTGATGCTCCACTCCATGTGAAGTACTTGATGACTCTGGTTGAGTGTCTCTGCATGCTTGGAAAAGTTGCTGCTGCAGGTGCTATAATAAGGTATGCTGTCGAAAATGTGACATAAGTCATTTTTAATATACTTGCTTCATGATCAGCAATTTGTGATGTTAAATAAAACATCGTAATTTCCATTTCCACCTTGTGTTTACTTGATAAGTAATAAATTTTTAAAATTATGTCGCAGCATTCCTGCTCAATTTGACTATTTCTGTGAAAGTAAACATGGACATATATGAAGATTCAATTATTGTAAGATGCATTGTACATGATATAAACCAAAAGGAAAGGAAACCAAATTAATATAATATCTTATATTTGTTGGTTGAAATGCTTTTCCTTAAGACTACAATTGCATGGCTGGTCAAGTGCTTGGCACGGCATGTTATGCCCTCTGAGTACTTAAATCACAAAAGTTAGCTGGAACATGCTAATTGGTTTTACGATGAGATGAAAAAAGAATTTATGGCATCAGAAATGGGTCTAAAGGATGTCCTTTGGTCATATCTATCATCACAAACACCCTTGGATAATATTAAGTATCCCGTTTAGGCTTCTCAAGAATATCAATTTCCCTTTGCTTGGTGGGAAAATAAACTAGTTGTATATGAGATGTCTCCGCAATATCTTTAGCTTTTAGGATAGATAGGCCCATCAACATTTTACATTTAAGGAATTTGTTTATGATGGGGAAACTGGCTATGGGAGGAGTTACTTCATTTACTTTTAACATGACTTCTGATATTTTTCAATATAGGATTACAGTATCAACACTTCCCGTATGCATGATATGATTTCATTTTGGGAAACACTGAGAAAGAATTGGCTAACTCTGAGCGTATGTATGATGGTTTTCCCTATATGTATACAGCTTATGCACACACTTACCGAATACATTTTTATCTCACAAGAATTACAGTGCTTCAATTTAAATCAATATGCTGCCCCGGAATAGTGCATTCTCACTTTTAACTGCATGCTTTTTTCGTACAGCCAGAGATTGCGACCCACTATCCATGAGATTATAATTACCAAAATTAAGGCACAAGCTGGGCGTGTTCCTGTATCTAGACCTGCTCTTTCCGATGCAGTATTGCCTACAGTTACAGGTTTAAACTCTCTAAAGATCCGACTTGAGAGTCACCAATTATCTAAGCGGAAGAGTCAGAATGGTGTATCACTCAATGGAGTTTTATTAGCACCAAGCCCTGTGTCCAGTGTAATGTCTCCTACAGGAACAGCTCAAACTACAGCAAGGGAATTAGTTGATTCACTGTTAGATACTGTTGTTCGAATATTTGGTGAGATCAATAAACAGTTGTTTGTGTGGCACATTTTCTCTGCGATATATGTATACTTATCTCCTAGTGCCGAATTGATTTTTCAGAAAATCATATCATTGTTGGTGAACTTCTGGAATCAAAATCTTCTCAGCAAGTTGACTTGAACACTCCCAAAGCACTAGCTGCTGATATTAATTGGACTAATGAGGCCGATTCTTCTCATGATACGGGAGGCTATACTATTGGCTTTTCATTGACTGTTCTGCAGGTTTGTTCATATTTATTAATTTTTTTTAACCTTAGTTTCCAGAAAAGTTTGCTTAAATTTATGTAGTGATTCTGTACTTCTCGCAATGATATTAGAGTGAATGCCAACAAGTTATATGTGAGATTCTACGAGCAACCCCTGAAGCTGCATCTTCAGATGCCGCCGTACAAACAGCTAGACTTGCTAGTAAGGTCCCTTCAAAAGATAAAAGGTAGCGACTTTTCTCATCATACACCTTATCATTTTTGTATTTGTGTTAGTTCATTTTCTTGTCCACATGTAAAGGGTCTGAGTCTGGCGTCCATCAAAATATTTGGTAGGTATCATCGATCAATGAAAATAACAAAATCTAATTGTAGTAGGGAGTGGGTAACTATTTGTAGGTCAGATAAATGCTAATATAATTCACGTAATCTATAACTTTGTCTGCGAGCACTAGAAAATTTGTTAGACAGGTGATGAAGGAAAAGCATGAAGAGTTTGCCCCACTATTTTTTGCTTGAAATATAAAGCTATTTTTCTTGTGGAATGCTGTTGCTCATTTATTTAAAATTTATGTTAATTGTCAATGTTGATATTATCCATAATGTGATCCCTCGTTGCAAGTTTAAAATTCGCTTATTCTCTTTAATCAAAAATTCTGTTTTTGTTCTGTTGGCTTTCAGGGATAGTGTAGAAGATGGCCTGACCTTCGCGTTTCGTTTCACAGATGCTAGTGTTTCGATTCCTAACCAGGGTAAGCAAACATTTTAAATATCTTGAATGAAATGCAGGCAAAATAGAATTCTTCGATTTGCTAATTTGCTGTTTTTTCCTTTTTTCTTGCAAAAGAGTTGCTTGCTATATTGAAATATTTTTTAAGGGCTTCATATCATCCACCATTTTTCTGACATTTTAGCAAATTTGGCGAGATATGTGATTGACATTTCAGTGCCATCTAAAATTGGTTGTAGTACAATGACGTTGTCTCTCACTGTCTAAATTATAACTTTTAGTGGATGAGCTGATTAGCATATATTCCATATTATCTGCAAACTGAGATATGGAAGGCTAAGATACTCTGCTGTTCAGCTTCAGTCCTCATCATTTTGGAAGATAATGTTATTATCCCTGGCTATTGTATGCCCTTGATTTTCTGTTATTTAACTGCCTGAGCTAGAAAAGTTTTTTGTTTTTTTCGTTTGGATGGTGAGCGAAATGCTCTTTTAGTGGGCCTGGTCCTTGTAAATGTTATTCATGTCCTCTTGTTGCTGGAATGTCATATGCTTGGACAGTCCTGAACTTGGGTGGGGCTAGCTTTGTGGCTGAAAACTGAACTTCCTACAAATATCTACTACGATAATGGCTACTGGAAATACTCTTAAATTTATGGATTTTACTTCACAGCACAAGCTTCAGGTTTCCGTTGGTCTCATGTAGTATGTTGAAAATGAGTCGAAAATGAGTCAAACTACTTCTGACTCAAACATCAGTCAATTATATTGTATACTAATGTTTGACTTAATTTTTAAATACATGTTGTGATTTATTCGGAGGAGGGAAATCAAGTTTTCAAAGCTTATAGAAAATGGAGAACATATGTTTAAATACTATACTTACCTCTTCTAGTTTATCATTACATCACAATGGAACAATATTTGGAAGAAATGAAGGACCATCTTATTATATATTTATCTCGCTTGTATCATTTCCATTATCTCTATTTACTTGTGAGTTTTTGCTTGTAATCAGAATTGAATTTCTTATAGGAAATGATCTTAGGCAAGGATGGAGTAGAAGGGGTCCAAATGCGCTTCAAGAAGGTTTTGGGACTGGAGCTATATTACCTGAGCAAGGAATCTACCTAGCAGCAGCAGTGTATCGGCCAGTACTTCAGGTATGGTGAAATGGAGCAAACATGTTAATTGTATATGCATACTAGTAAATTTACCAAAAACAGGGTTTGATTGTTTTTCTCCCATTATGTCTTCAGTTCTATGATAAAGTTGCATCGATGCTTCCTCAAAAGTTTTCCCAACTTAGGTGAGTGCATCAAGTTTATTATTGCATGTCCTATTGAGATGTGGAAGACATGCGGATATGTTTGCCTCTTCAATCATTATATTGATTCGTTTACAAGATTTATATGGAAGCTGTTATATTTAGTATATGCTAGTTAAATATGGGAAGACATATTTGATTCCATGATATTGTCCTCTAGCCACTGGTCTCTACAAATATCTTCGGCTAATTTAGAAAAAAACATGTTCTACTTCTGTAATCTGGACGTATATTGGTAAATATGGAGAAATGTTCACTATTCATGTTGATATACATTATACATGGCAAATTTAATCCCAAATAGCTAATTTTTCAGTAGTATGTAACACTGTTGTGGAAATCATATTTGGCGGACACCTTTATTACTTGTAATAAACCTGGTGCTTTGTGCAATAGTTTTCTCAATCATATTTTTTGTTGATATACATTCATCTATTGCGCAATCGCTTGTTCATTATAAATGTTCATCCCACAGTCAACCTCAGCAGAGTATTTTTACATCTGTTCTGATCTGTTAGTGAAACAATGTCAGCAGACTACTATAGTAATTCTGATTGATTTCTGCTATATTCTCGTGAATTCTGCATTTGAATTGTGTCCTTAATCAATATTCTGATGCTCCAATAATGATTTGCAGCAATGACGGATTGCTGGCATTTATGGAGAATTTTGTGAAGGACCATTTTCTCCCAACAATGTTTGTGGACTATAGGAAAAGCGTACAGCAAGCCATATCAAGCAAGTGTTTTGAACTCTTTCCTTATCAGATAGTTATTGATCTTGGGATTCATATCTTTGTCATGTGCATTAGTACTTGATTGTTGAATTCTTTCGATCCTGTTTACCAAGTCTCTATGCGTTTACAGATCCTCTAATTTTTTCCTTTCTAAACACTGTAACCCTGTAATCTCATCGGTATTAGCTCAAGAAGAAATTGTTAAACTCTGATTCTATGTTTAAATTTCCTCTGTATTCCTCCGTGGATAGGTCCAGCTGCTTTTCGCCCTCGAGCTACTGCAGCTTCATATAATTTGTCAATTGAGAAGGGAAGACCCGTGTTACAAGGATTATTGGCTATTGATTATTTAGCGAGAGAGGTATTCACAATATTTTTCCTCCACTGAAGAAACTCTTTTATTGTGATAAAAGCTCGATAAGTGATTGTTGACCTTTTATTTTTATTCGATCCTATTTTCACTAGGTAGTTGGGTGGGCTCAAGCAATGCCGAAGTTCTCCAGTGATCTCATAAACTACGTTCAAACGTTTCTGGAGAGAACATATGAAAGATGCCGTACATCTTATATGGAGGTATGGATGCATTTCTAACTTTTTCCTTCACATCTCAAAGAAGCATTATCTGAACTTATGACGTTGCTACTGCATAACAATAGAGATGGAATTGTTGAAAAATGGGAAGAAAGAATATAAAGGAAAGCGAAAACTGACTCGGATGTGTTTATTCTCATTCTTGTTTTAAAAAATTATCCTAGTTTCTACTTTCTAATTTTAGGCAGTTTGGGAATTAGTTGTTTTTTTATTTTTCTCTGGGTTTTGTGAGAATCCATATTGCTTATGTAATCATTTCTTTGATCTTTGAATTATGATGTTACTTTTTATTTATGTAATTTAAGCTGAGTAGTTTGTAGGCAGTCATGCTAATATTAATTAACCCGGAAGGTAAAATGAAAATATGTTTTACTTTACTCTGCACGAATTACCACTTTATAAAATTATTCAACCAGTGAAGTTGTAAACGGTGATTTCTTCGAAAAGTTCCGCCTGCCTTTTTCGTTCGGACATGTCAATGGAATCTTCATAAGCATTCGTTATTTTTGTAAAGTAAACCTTCATCTTTGTTTGAAACATCAGGCTGTTCTTGAGAAACAAAGCTATATGCTCATCGGAAGATATGATATCGATAATCTGTTGCACCGCGATCCAGCTAGTGTATGTTTACCAAATTCGCTAGATCAAGGGAACAGGGATGTTGATCCTTCTACTGCTGAGTCAACTAAAGTAGAAACTGAAATAAGTGATATCCTATTGAACCTGAGGCCCATCAGGCAGGTATGTTTTCCATATCTAGCTGTGCTTTTAATTACTTTACATGTAATGTACATTTGCAGGTTGGCCATATAATGGCGCTCGTATATTTTAGCTTATTGATTTTCCCTTTTTCTATTGATGTTATTCAGGAAAACCTAATTCGTGATGATAGCAGACTTAGTTTGTTGGCTTCATTGAGTGATTCATTGGAGTATGTTGCTGACTCAATAGAAAGGCAAGTGCTGATTTTGCTTCAATAGATTGTGATTTTCATCAATAGGTTCTATAAAATAAAATGATTATGTTGCATGGCCATCTAATGGGTTACCAAGAGAAGACTACTAATATTATCTTGTTAATTAATTCTTTTTGTTTCTGGTGTTTCGTCCTTAGATGTTTTTTGTGGTGGGAGATCTTTGGAGCCAGTGGTTTTGCTGGTCATTACAGGGTTTTTATAGACTCCAATCTGTTATAGTAGTAACCATCTAATCGAGCGTCTTTCCTTAGTTGAATGTGAAGTTTTGTTGTCAGTAACACGTGCCTTTGTAGTCCACTTAATCACTTTGAGATATGGTAAGCATTATTTCACGATGCTTTACTGCAAGTCACTGTGTGTGGTACGTGGCTTAAATGCTTTTATGTTGATCAAATTTCAAACTGGTGCATTATTGGATGTCAGAAGAATGTCATGAACACGATATGATATTCTGCATATGCTGCAGTTTTATAACCCCCCCCCCCAGTTTACACTGATAGCTTACTGTAACATATAATGGTCACTTAATTTTGGTGGCTTATCCCATTTGTTCTACAACACAGGCTTCAGGAATCGTCGACCAGAGTGTATGATCATGTAGAACAAACTAAACCTATGCATCATCGTACGGGAAGTAGCGCGCCACCTAAAGATCTCGTGTCATTTGCTGAAGATTATAGGAAATTGGCCATTGACTGTCTGAAAGTTCTACGCATTGAGATGCAGTTGGAAACTTTATTTCATCTGCAGGTATGTGATATCTATGGGATGGGAACTTGGATCTTACAATTAGGTTCTCTAATTATATGTAACATGTCGATTAAAAATTTGATTTATTTAGGAAATGACAAACCGGGAATACGTGGATGACCAAGATGTAGAGGAGCCCGATGACTTTGTTATTTCGTTAACCTCTCAGGTGAGTTACATACTTTGTGCTTTCTGGTTCTGCTATATAGATGGACTGGAGTATTATTTTCTCATTGTATCCTGATGAGAGATGTGGGAGAGATTTTTATTTCCGTAGCTACTTCTTAAGGTAAAGTTACGGATTTTAGCAGGAATGCTTCTGATTGATCATTGTTTCCGTGACCTCAACCTATCAGAAATTCGAACTTTTTCGTTGCCAAACTCGAGTTTGAAGTTTAATGCATCTTGTGTAGTTCATATCTGGAGTCATATTCCAGGACTGGATTAAAGACGTTACTGTCGCACAAATATGCCATATTTTTAGTCAAACCTCAAATGACTGACAGCACTTCATATATGTGGGCTTGAACTTCTGAAAATATACTTATTATTATAAGTTCTATAGAACGTTTCATTTAGCGACTATTTTTTATCATTTGATTTGTGTTTGGGGTACTTCATGGGGATTTCATATATCCGGCATGACTAAAGGTGCCCTTTACTGATGATCGTGATAGCTGCATATATCAAGGGTCATGTTAAATTCAAGGATGCCTTGTAGCTCAATCATTTCTGCGGCATCTATTATCGAAACCAATGAATTCGTCAATGACGAAGAATCTACATAGTTGTCCTTGTATTTCGTGTTGATCACTTGAGAATTTTGTTACATGGCTCTTGATTTTGACTTGCAACTTCTATGAAATCTTTTGTTTATTATGAGAATGATTAGAGGGTCTCATGTTTTTGTGAAATCATCCTGAAAAAAAGAACACGTTAAAGATATAATGCGTTTTCCTGTTACGTGCATCTAAAAGATATGTTTATTTTAGAACTTTGATCATGTGAAAACAGATAACACGTCGGGATGAAGAAATGGCCCCTTTTGTTGCGGATGTTAAACGGAATTACATATTTGGTGGAATATGCAGTGTTGCGGCAAATGCATCCATAAAGGTTTGTTTTTCACCCTGTTCAAAATCTTTGCTGGGTTGGATATGGCGAATCGTGACATTGGTAATGACTTAGTAACACTCTATCTTCTTTATCAGGCTTTGGCTGAGATGAAATCTATCAACCTTTTTGGCGTGCAGCAGATTTGCCGCAATTCAATTGCGCTGGAACAGGTTTGTGATCTTTTTCACTATCTTTCACTCTTTATTTTCTTTCCTTATCTCTGACTTTGGGGATTTGAAAAGATTCTGTTGATCGGTTTGGAGTATCTAAAAGGTTTTGAATGCTGATTATGATAATAAATTATTTTTTTCTTATTTGGAAACAAGGTCTATTTGTAGAAACGTGCACAACATTGTCCTGAATGTGACAAGATTTGGTAACAGTAGTAACTCCCATAAACCCAGCCAGTCTGTATTTGCACCCTTTATTTCAAGCTTTTTTCGCTTTTATGAACCATGTATTTGAATGGTGAAAAGGGTGAAGCTTGCCTGAGAAGTAAGGCGTCTTATACTTTTAAGAACCTTCAGTTAGCAAGCAGAAGACACACTGTTATAGTTATTTTCAACATACATGCATTGCATGTCATGAGAAAGGAAGTGCAAATGCTACAGCTTGATCAGAAATAATAGCTATGTCCTTTCTGTTCCCTGTCAACTGATGCATGTTCTCTACTAGTATAACTTAATGTAAACAGAAAATCTGTGCGATATATGAATAAAGGGAAATGGTATATGTGTCTGTTGAGTCATTATCTTCTTCTCCTTCTTCGTAGGCTTTGGCTGCAATTTCCTCGATTGACAGTGAAGTCGTACAAACAAAGATGGATCATGTCCGTACATATTACGAACTTTTAAACATGCCATTCGAGGTAAACCCATTTAATATAGCAGCTTAATTTTTCCTTAACTGACAGTAATACTTCGTTTTCAGGCTCTGCTTGCGTTTATTTCAGAGCACGACCACCTATTCACTGCTGCCGAGTGAGTTACCACGAGCATTTGATTCGCTCTTGTTTTTTTCTCTGTTTCATCTCAAGTGAGAACTAATTAGTTGACTGTGTTAATCAGATATGTAAATCTATTGAAGATTGAGGTCCCAGGAAGGGAGATCCCTGATGATGCCGAGGATCGCGTCGCAGAGATCTTAGCGCATTGTATTGGAGAAACAAAAGATCTTTAGTAAACTTGGCGGATCAAATTGATATCTCTTGAGTTTTTGTGTCATATGATTTTTGCACATCTCTCACTCTTTCTCTCTCAAGTAAACGCCATAGTTTCAATAGTCTCTATTGCGATTGTTGTGTTCTCTTTCAAAACCATAGCGACAAATGGTTGTAGTTTTTTCTTCTCTTTCTTCTCTCTTGAGTTTTGTCGTGGTTTGGAAACACTATTCATTTGTATTAAAATTATATAATATGAAATAACTAATTTACTGTTTTTCAATGTTGATAAGATTAGTTTGATGATTTTTTTTTTTAAAAAAAGGGAGATTATCATTAATGATAATCGGTGTACACAATATATCAACCGTTACTTGGGTATGAGGAGATAAACCATTCCCGTTGAATCTCTGGGATTTAGCTAATTAACGCGCTACAGACTGACTGAGTTACTAGAATGCTGAATAATCTTTCAGCCTCTAGACCATATCTTCAATGGTATGGAGGTTCCAAAAAAAATAATCATAAAATCACTATAATCGAATCAAAATCAATCCAAAAATGAGTTTTGCACTTTCTCTCTCCAATAAACGCATCTATTCGTCTGAACGCATAAAATGGGTTCTATATTTAGTAAATACATTTAAAGACTTTTTTTTACTTTATTAATAAAAGCATCCTTATAAAAAAATAAATAAAAAAATAAAAATATATACAAGTAAATTGAACTTGTTTTATCATAAAATTTATTAGCAATACTTTTTATTTGTTTATTTAGATTTAATATAATATCAAAATGTTATTTCTTTTTTAAGTTGTAAATTTGTGGGTAGTATTGAAAAGTTGTAAATGTTGGTGTAGAAGTGAATATTTTGAATATAGTCATTTGAGTTTGAGAATGAATTATCGGTTGGAGAAGAATTACTGCACTTTTAGTTTGAGAATGAGTTTGAGTTTGAGAGTGCCTTCTTCGGTTAGACATGCTCTTTTTTTTTTCCCGAAAACGATAGCTTTCATTAATAAACAAAGATACATGGGCTAAATAGCCCAATTGCTCTCTCCGGTGACACAGCATCCGGTAGAGAAACAAAGGCTCACGAAGAGCAACACACCACAAATAACAAAAGCCGACAGAAAACGAAATAACCCTGAACTTGGACCAAATATCTATAGAACATACCACAAAAAAGGCTATTAATCCAAATCTACAGTACTCTACATTATCTTTGTCCAACCGATTCGAGACTATCGTCTTCATCAGAAGAGGCTCCACAAAGGGAGAAGTGGCTTCACAACGGGAGAAAAAGCTCCTGGCCTAATGGCGAGGAGAAACGAGCTCCACACGGGAGACTCGCAGGTGGAGGTACTGAGATGTGGGACTGTGTTAATTGGTGGCAGAGGGAGGCAGTAGCGGAAGCGGCAGGCGGCGGCAGAGGTGGCGACAGCGGTTGTCGACGGCAGAGGCGGGCCGGGTGGGAAGGGTGGGGCCTGTGAACCGGTGTCGGGCGCAACTGTCGAGGCGGACGGGCTCGGAATGGCGGCTGACGCAGGCGGAGGTGGAGGCGGCTGACCGGAGGCAGGCGTCGGGGCGGTGGTGGTCTTTCAAATTATTATTTTTTTTCAAAAAGAAGAAAACAAAGAAGAAAAACAAAAGAAGAGAGCTCCCCCAAGGGTGGCGGCGCGTGGAAGAGGTAGGGTTTTGTTTTAGTGAGAAGGGAGAGAAAGGGGAAATGAGAGAGAAGGCTTGTTGGGAGAGGATATTCTTAGATCTAGGTTTTTTTAGAGAGAAGGTGGAGAATATCCTTTAGAGATGGAAAGAAGAGAGACAATAACATCTAATAGCACATGGTTAGACATGCTCTTAGCAGACCCACTGTTGCGCTATATTGATTGTCTGTCAACATACCGTTCCTAGCTTTCAATTTTTTGACCTGTTTCCAAATTCCTCTAAATCATAATCGGACAATTGCTATCAACGAGTCATATTTGATCTTGATGGAAAACTTTTGTTGTCCACCACATCTTGCACAAGATTCGAAGAAGTCTCAAGTAATAGTAGTAACTATCAAAGATGGAAAACCTTTTGTCAAAATTCAGATTGGATTGATAGGATTGAACGTTGAAGCTTTTTTTGGTTTCCCAACACACCAGTCGTGACGTCCCTGCTTGCTCCCAGTCCCCTATGGATAGTGTCTATAAGAGGGGATTCTTGTGTTCTCCATCGTCCATTTGTTCCTCGAGTGCTGAATCACTACCCAATAGAGAAGTTAAAAATAAACCAAACAGAATGGAATCAAAGGTTTTAATTGCCATCATTTGGTAAGTGAGTATGGAGTGTTAGAGCGATTTCCATAGTCGCTCTCAACATGGTATTAGCTACAACAAGCAAGAACTAGTTGTTGGATTTCATCGACAGCCTTTGTCATCCAATCGTAGGTAAGGAAGGGCATGCGTCTGAGATGCCAAGCAAACAGTTTGACTTGGCGATTTGGCGTATACATACTACTTTCGCATCCCAAAACAATCCCATCGTCGTGGGGTTGACAATGTTGCTAAGACCGGAAAAGTGTGATTCCGTAACAGGGATAAAACCTAAAATGGTCCCCGATGTTTACCCTGTGAACCAATTTAGTCCCCGATGTTTCGCGTGAACCAATTTAGTCCCCGATGTTATCGAAAATGAACCAAATTGGTCCCTCCGTCAATCCGACCGTCAATTTAGACGGAGAAGGCATTTGCGACGGCTTTAGCGACGGAATATCCGTCGCTAAATGAAAATTTATAAAAAAAAAATAAATTAAATATTAAAAATGAGGAAAAAATTCAAAAAATAAGAAAAAAATTCAACAAATAGAGTAAATTAAAAAAGGAGAGAATATTACTAAAAAACTAAATAAAAAAATAATTAATAATAAAAAATAAAAAATAATGAAAGTAAAATAAAAAAATAAAATTAAAATAAAAAATGATAAATTAAACATTAAAAGTGAGGAAAATCCAAAAAATAGGGAAAAAATTCAAAAAATAGAGTAAAAATTCAAAAAAGAAAATATCATTAATAAATTAAAAAATAAATAGATATAAAAAACAAATAATAATAAAAAATAAAAAACTAAATTATATATAAAAAATGATAAATATAAATCTAAGATTTAAAAAAAGTAAAAAATAAAATATATTTATTAATTAAAATTAGATATAAAGGAAAACAAAGTTAAGGATAAAAAATGACTCTAAAAGTTTACGAAGACAGTCGTTGCCAAGTTAATGAGGACATAATCGTCACAGTTCTCGAATTTTATTCCCGATCTTGTCTTTGTCCCAATTAATTGAGTAATTGACGATAATTCTCAGTTCTTAATTTTGTTTTCCTTTTTATTTAAGTTTTAATAAATAAATATATTTTACTTTTTACTTTTTTTTTAAATCTTAAATTTATATTTATCTTTTTTTTTATGTAATTTAGTTTTTTATTTTTTTATTATTATTTGTTTTATATTACTATTTATTTTTTAAGTTATTAGTAATATTCGCTTTCTTGAATTTGTACTCTATTTTTTGAAATTTTTCCCTATTTTTTGGATTTTTCCTCACTTTTAATGTTTAATTTATCATTTTTTATTTTAATTTTATTTTTTATTTTACTTTCGTTATTTTTTATGTTTTATTATTAATTATTTTTTATTTAGTTTTTTAGTAATATTCTCTTTTTTTAATTGTTTACTCTATTTTTTGAATTTTTTTTTTTTTTTTTGCATTTTTTCCTCATTTTTAATATTTAATTTATTTTTTTTAAATTTTTCATTTAGCGACGGAATATCCATCGCTAAAGCCGTCGCAAATGCCTTCTCCGTCTAAATTGACGGTCGGATTGACGGAGGGACCAATTTGGTTCATTTTCGATAACATCGGGGACTAAATTGGTTCACGCGAAACATCGGGGACTAAATTGGTTCACAGGGTAAACATCGGGGATCATTTTAGGTTTTATCCCTAACAGAACATCTTATGACAACGATTGGTCGAAATACTATTTTTCTTCACAAGTTGTATAGCTCTGGCCCATGAATATTTGTTCCACATCAAGCTTTTCATTTCATCATGTCATGCCAATTCTTTCTCCTTTATTCCTAATTAATCATCAGAGCAAAAGAAAAAAAGTGAAACCTTTAAAACTTTGTTTGGTACGCTCTATGACAAGCTAAACCACTACCAAGAGATTCAAACTTTCAGCCTATTATAATGGATTCCTATAGTATCGCCGTGTCACAGGTCGTCCCTCACATCCACCACGGCACTACGTCTCACTCATCGTCATTCATTCTTTCGATAAAGACAAATAATGAACCTGAATGTATAATAAGCAAATACATAATATGCATCGTATTGGATAAACCCATTTTTAGTTGTTGGGCATTAACTAACTGGTCAATCAGTGCAAGTAGAACAAATCTTCTATCGTTCGGGTTACAATTCACGATGAACAAATAAAACAATGTGTAGAATTGTACGATGACATCGACCTTGAGCCTGTGATGCGCCGAAAAATTGAGTGTAGCCAACCTCTCAATGTATCTGTCAACTTTAGTGTGCTTGCTCCAAGTTCGCCACCCTCTGACAACATTGTGCTGAAGAGTGTTGAGTGATGTGACCTTGAAGCACGCATGGGTTGTAAAGTTAATAGTAGATGAAGGCATGTGTGATCATTAATTGGATGAAGAATCAGATTTCACATTGATTTCGGCTGTCGCATTATTCGTTCAAAGGTGGGAAGAATTTTTTGGGCGTATTCACATATTGATCAAGTCAAATGTTTGCCTATAAATACGCATAGCTCGTCTAAGACAACAACACCACCACAATGCAGATCTTAAGTCTCCTTTAGTTATTTTCTTAGTCGATGTTTAGATTCAAAGTCGAAATAACCATCTGTTTATTTTTACTCGCAGCCGTTGTAGCTGCTTTTCTACACTTCATCCTTACAAGGTGTACCTGTATGTAATATCTCCACATAATAAAAAAGTTCTACACTACGGCTCGTGGACGTAGGTCATTCACGTAAATTGTGTTCATTGTCCAAATTTATTTGTCCTTTTATTTACTATCGTCATTTACGAGAAATTATATTATCGAGGATTTAAATTATACTAAAAAATCGGTATCAGAGCCAACCCGATTTTTAGTCACCGTGACCGGTTAGTAAATGATTTTCTCAAGGGACTGTAAAAAGCTCTTGAAAGAGACGGACTGTAAAAAACTGTCTAGGTGTGGTCTCGGAGTTTAGTTAGCATAATATAGCCGTGAGGGTTGTATTGAGTCAGTCTAGCTAAGGAGGTTGCACAACAATGTTGTAAACCGAGGCTTCTAGTGATACATTTCTTGCGGTGAAGAAGGAGACGTAGGAGAATTTGCTCCGAGCTTCCAGAAACAAATTCTGTGTCCTTCCCAAAACACACAAACATCATATCTCATATCCGGTCTTAGTTCAAAACCGACCGGTTTACTTCCGCACAAGTCGCATACATAAACATCAAGCACCGGTATTTAACCTTAACCGGTTCAGAACCGAAAAACTAACAAGTGTTTATTCACCCCCCTCTAAACACATTAACTGATCCTAACAGTTCTTTAGGTCAAATCAATTAAACGGAGATGTTTTCCAAAGTTGGGGAATCAAAAAACGATTTTTAAATTTTGAGCACCAATCATAAGTCTTGTATAATCTACACAACTAATATGCGTTTCTCTCTTAATATAGTAGAAGAAAATACAATTATGGACAGACATCAACCAATTAGTTTTATTCGCTTTCCTTTAAATAATTGAATATAAGAATAATGAACATTGCAAACAAAGTGGCAATCGTATTACTTAATTCTACCATTTTTCCCAAACAATAAAAGAATCAAGTCTTTCGATCATCTCATCTCATCAAGCATATAACCCTTCTTCTTCTTCTTCTTCTTCTTCTTCTTCTTCTTCTTCTTCTTCTTCTTCTTCTTCTTCTTCTTCTTCTTCTTCTTCTTCTTCTTCTTCTTCTTCTTCTTCTTCTTCTTCTTCTTCTTCTTCGTCTAATGGCAGCACAAGTTCGTCTAACGATTCCCCCATTACTATTCACTTGAATGTCACTCATCTTCACCTTAGCACTCGCAAAATCAGTAGCGAAAGCTCTCGGACTGTTAGCATACTCATTCACGATGTTCACAGTTGCAGCATCGTTGAATATAACTTGATCGGATTGAAGGAGACCTTTCCTCTGCCTCAAATCTTTATAGTAATTGTTGTCGAACGAATTTGGCGTCACCAACCCGATTTATTTTTAGTCACCATGACGACAAAAAATGTGAGATTGAAAAGTTCGACAGATATGTCAACTTTGCTATGTGGAGTAGCAAGATGGAGGTCATACTCATTCAAGACGGTTGTGATGTGGCGCTTGAAGGAGAAAAGAAGACATCAACCAAAAATTAAAGACGATCGGTTTAATGAATTGGACAAGAAAGTCATATCGCTATTATCTTAAATCTCTTTTACGAGGTTTTACAAGAATTTGCCATGGAGGCGACGACCATGGGTATGTGTAGTGCATTAAAGCTATCTACATAAGAATACTAAGGAGAATCGGCTCTAGTTAAAGAAGAAGCGATACCGTATGAAAATGACAGAAGGTACTTCTATACTCTGGCATCTCAATAAATTCGATTCAATCATTATTGATTTGATGAACGTAGAAGTTAAAGTGACAGAGGAAGATCAGGCCATAATATTATTGCGTTCCCTCCCTCGTCTCTGAATCATTTTCGTGACACAATAATATACAAAAAAAAATACAATATCATATGCTACTGTCAAGTCTGCATTACAATCGATAGAACAAAACATGGATATAACGGGCGAAACAAGTGGTAGCCAGGAATAAAGTCTATTTGCATAGGGAAGATTGGAACATAGAGACGCTAAAGTAGCAGATCTAAATGGTCAAAATCCAGGTACAAAATAAGGTCTGTAATTTTTGAAAGAAAAGAGTCACATCAAAGCTGATTGTTATGAACTAGAAATAAGGAGAAAAATAATCAACAATATGATTAACCCGCCGAAGCTAGTGTAGCTAGAGATTAGAGCAATGGAACTAATTTTGTAGCAACCGCAAATATTGTTAGGTCTGATAATGAGTGATCTCAGATTCAGGTTGTTATTACGACATAAGTCAGAGTCGTGTGTTTTCCACATATGAGAAATTCAATGGTGGATACGTGTTGATGGAAAATGATGCTCCGTGTAAACTGTTTGGTAAAGGTACCGTTCAGATCAAGATGTTTGAAGGAATTATCTTAACGCTCACAGTAGTCAGACATGTATGCAATGGTATGTACGCATCCTGATATTTCGCAAGCTGTTAGTGTTGTTAGCAGGTACATGGCTATTCCGGAGAAAAACCGCTGGCAAACAGTGAAGTGGATCCTCAGATAATTTAAGGGCACCATAAGTACTTGTTTGCAGTTTGACATAAAAAAGTGATACTCCCGTCGACTTCGTTGATTTAGACTATCCAGGTGATCTCGATAATATACGATCAACCGGTTATGCAATTTCTATTACATGTTTTGCAGTTAGTTGGAAAGCTACTCTACTGCATGCAGTGGCATTATCTACTACTGAAGCAGAAGACATGGCCATCACTGACGCAATCAAAGAAGCTTTGTGGTTGAAAGGGTTATTCAATGAAATTCATAATCATGGAGTTATTACTATTTTGTGATAGTTAAAGTGCGATTCATTTGATTAAGGATCAAATGTATCACGAAAGGACTAAGTTCATTGATGTTAAATATCATTTTATTCGTAAATATCAAGAAGATTAATCCTGTGGAAAAGTTTACGAAGGCTCTTCCAATTTTTAAGTTCAAGCATTGCTTGGACTTGATCAATAATTCAGAAAGGGTAACGTAGCCCGTCAGGGCTAAGGTCAGAGGAAGATAAAAGTATTACTAATTCAAGGTGGACTAATTTGTATGGTCAATGTGGAGATTTGTTGAGTGATGTGACCTTGAAGCACGCATGGGTTAAAAAGTCAATCAATAATAAAAGAAGGCGTGTGTGATCATTAACTGGATGAGGAATTTGATTTTCGTATTGCTTTTGGCTGTCGCATTATTCAATCGGGTGGGAAGAATTTTCTGGGCATATTCACATATTGCTCAAGGCAAATGTTTGCCTATAAATACGCATAGCTAGAATACGGCAACAACAACACCACAATACAGATCTTTAGTCTCCTTCAGTTACTTTCCTAGTTGATGGATAGGTTCAAAGTCGAAATAATTGTTTGTTTATTTTTACTCACGGTCGGTAGCTGCTTTTCTACACTTCATACTTACAAGGTGTACCTGTGCGTGACATCTCGACATAAGTAGAAGTTCTACCCTCAGACCCGTGGGTGTAGGTCATTTTGATCGAACCACGTAAATTTTTGTGTTCGATGTCCAAAACTATTTTCGTCCTTTTAATTAGTATCGTCATTTTCGGGTAATTTTAATATCGGGGATCTAAAATATTCTAAAAAAGAGACCGCTTACCATAAAGCTCTATGAGATGATGCAATGTCTCGCGCACGTTCATACTTCCATGACTGCGTTGGAGACCATTGCTCATACCAACCATATATAGGCCTTGATACTCGGCTCGTTTATCCGTCACTTGGCATAGGCGGCCTAGTCTGCCCAATGAATTCTTTGTCCGGCTGAATCGGCACGTGTGCAACAAGGACATATTACAAATTCTCCAGATTTAGGAGGATCCTTAAGTTTGGGAGCCAGTCCAAAAAATTAAGTCAAATAGACAATTGTTATTTATTAGAATCATCAATGCATTGTAATATAGAAAGAACGAAATATAAATTGCATAATATAAAGCATATTCTCACTCTAATATATCATTCATCAAGCACAAATAAGGAGTTCTCATTTTGTCTGACACCCATTATTTTTCTCAAAATTTTATTCTCTCCAGAAAACTTCAGAAAAACCTCATTAAAAATTTCAGTGGTATTTTGTTCTTGCTCGACTTAAATAAGCTCCAACCCAACATTTTGACGAAATATACACCGATGATCATTTCTAAAAAAAAGTCACACCTAAATACGTCGATTACAGGTCCGTCAACATATACACCTACTGTTTGGAACCGAGAGACCCACCCCGTTCCCCGCCCCGCCCCTATTTATATATTATAATATATATAATATTAAATTATAATTTACATGATATTAAATATAAATTAAATAATATTAAATTAATATAATTAATATTTAAAACTATAATTTATATAAAAACGAATAAATTTATATAATTATATTTATAATATTAATTTTTTAAAAAATTTGAATCCCCGCGGGGATCCGGCAGGGACGGGGACGGGGACAATTTTGTCCCCGAATGCATCGCGGGGACGGGATTAGGTCCCCGCCCCGCCCCGCCCCGCCCCGCCCCGTTGCCAACACTACACCCATCAGTCATCACCCATATCGGATTATCATTAGATATTTTATTTCCATTTTGCTTCTGCAGCATTTCGCTTTTCCCAAAGCAAAAAAAAAATTGGAATTGTGTTCTGATGGTAACAAGAAAAAGGTAACAACAATATAATATGAAGATAAATGCGTAGAGACGAAGGATATTGGCTTTGGCACGGTAAAATTGCAAATCGATCGCACAACCCAATCAACGAAAACGGTAATGGAATCATCCTTCCATTTAAGTCAGTCCAATCTCTGCTCTTCTTCTTGTTCACTTCGTCAAAGCTGTAAGCAACCTGCAATCTTTGTGCCCGTCATCGTTTATACCAACTTAGATTTGCTTCGTGCCTTTTTCGTTTTCTTCTTATCGTTATCTATGCTTCGGTTTGTTGATTGCGCAGGCAGAATGGAATACGGTGTCTGTAATGGACCCTTACATCTATTGGTAATTCCTTTGAAATTGCTTTGTATTCATCGTCTTCCTGTCTTGAAATGCTTTTTTTTTTGTGAGGGAGACGGTAAATGTTACAAGTTTAGGATTTCTTTCGTTATTTTCGTGTTTTATTTGGCTATTGTATCTCTTGGATTGGAGAACAAAAAAATTATGACCACTTATCTGATGTTGAACTTGGAATTGTTGTGGGTGATCAAGATTCAACCTATTGTAATACTTTGGCTATAGGTTGCCGCTTTTTCGTTGTCTTTGTTTACTTTCTTGAGTTGGGATGTAAGAGTTCAAATTATTTATAGTTGAATTGAAACAATAGAACATGGTAACATTTTCTTGAATGGATTAGCTGCTTAATTTTGGATGAATCAAATCCTCACCAAAAGTAAGTCACAAGCTTTGTTAGGGCAGTTTAATGCAGTCTCAGTGAAGTAAATCTGTTTATGTTGCTTCTGCTTCTCTCTTGGCCTCCAATGCATTGCATTACATTGTTTAAATCGTTGCGTTTATGAACAAATAATTTTTTTAAGTAACGGGTTTACTGACCTGCATTAGTATAAATGTATGATCGAAATGAACCGAAGAACACGTAATTTCTGTTTCAGACTTGTGCTTGTTTTATTTCCCTGGAGAGATGGGTACTCATGGTGGACTGCCTTTTCTCCACCAACTATTGGTGATACTTGATATTTTTCATGATAGTTGGCTTCTCACGGATTGCGCATTGGAAGCTTTTCGCTAACACAACCTATTAAGTGGCGTCCACTAATATGTGAGTGATGTTTCTTTAGCTTCCATATTTCTGAGTTTAAGTTTGCCATCTATAACTTTCTTCTTGGAAACATTCACCTATCTCATCCCCACAAGAATATATAAACTAATGAAAAGTTACAAACACTTACCGTTTAAAGATAGGATTTGGTTGAATTAAGGATTTCATAATGTCATAATCACAGGGGAGGAGCATAGAATCTTAGTTTTATTTCTCTCACAGTTTCCATGCTACTGGTATTGAAAATACTACAAAATAAAGCCTATACAGTTGCCAAAATATTTATTTTTTGTATCTAATTGTTGAATCGTCAAATTATATATGTCGGAGCTGATGCTTGGTGGAGATCGAAACTGAATTATAAACTTTGACACGTTGTGTTGTGCTTGAGCTTAGAAATTTAATAATAATATGGATAGTTGTCACGTATAATAGTTGCTCCTGTGTGTCCAACACTGTAGTTCCGTTAACATTCTTTATCTTCAAATATTATGCTCTGTTTTTTTCATTTTTGGTAACTGCCTCCATAAAAGACTTATTACTGCTATACACATCTCCTCATCTAATGTGCAGACAATCTTCCCCACAGAGCTTTGTGTAGTTCAAGAGCTCAGAAACACTTGTACCAGAAACCACTGCATAGTAGGTTGCATAAATATTGTAAACAGAAAAAACTCACAAGAGACATGGTTGTTTGTTCTGAAATCGCCAGTTCAGGAATCACCGAAACTTCATATCCATTATCAGGTGAGTAAGTAGTTTTTCTTTATGTCTACTAATATCCCATTTGTTTGTAATAATAACTCGTTCTTTCTGACAGAACTATGGTCGAATGCAAAGGTCAGAGGAATTTTCTTTTACATGGTTACAGCAATTTCAGCTATTATTCTGATCGTTCCAATGCTTCTTGAGCATCCCTTTGTGCTCTTATTCGACCGATACCGAAGAAGAGCTCACTATCTCATCGCCAAAACGTGGGCTTCTCTAACGATAGCTCCTTTTGTCAAGATCGAGTATGAAGGAATAGACAATCTGCCTTCTTCAGACACACCGGCTGTTTACGTATCTAACCATCAGAGCTTCTTGGACATCTATACGCTTCTGACTCTGGGAAGATGCTTCAAATTCATCAGCAAAACAGCAATTTTTCTGTATCCCATCATAGGATGGGCCATGTTTCTACTCGGTGTTATCCCCATAAAGCGCATGGACAGTAGAAGCCAGTTGGTAATTGGTTTTTGCTTTCGATGATTTTGTTTTAGTTGTCATATAGCTCTTCACTTACAAAAGCATCCATTAATTCTTTCTTGATGTAGGAATGTTTTAGGCAGTGCATGGCATTGATTAACAAAGGGGCTTCAGTTTTCTTCTTTCCCGAGGGCACACGGAGCAAGGATGGCAAATTAGGTCCTTTTAAGGTACGAATGGGAAGAATGTTTTTTGTTCGTTCAGACACGACCGCTTAACCTACCTCTTCATCTGTGTAATATTTTGCAGAAAGGTGCATTTAGTGTTGCTGCAAAGACCAAAGTACCAGTAGTTCCGATCACTCTCATTGGCACGGGTGGAATTATGCCTTCGGGAATGGAAGGACTATTAAATATGGGGTCAATAAAGGTGGTTGTTCACCCGTCCATACGAGGAGATGATGCGCAAATGCTTTGCGACCAAACGAGGAGAATTATTGCAAATGAACTCGGAGTAAGCATAGTCGGAGAATCTAACGACGAAGGTCGATGACACTTCTTTTTTGTATGATATTCGAGTACTTATAATAGTACATCAGTTTTGTTATCGATTAGTTTTTGCCAGTGCCATGCATGGAGGATATAAATTATGCACGGAGGATTAAATTTTTGATAATTAATCTAAGTTCGTAATCGAGAATGAGGGGAAAATGCGTCGTTTTCAAAACTGGATAAATGTGTTATTTTATTTATAGTTCCTAATGATTTCATATAATAATTCATATGTTTTTTTGTTACCCACAAATGTCACACACAACTCAAAATTATTTAGCCAACCATACAACACATAGCTCTATTATGAGGTCTTAAGCACACGATAACGTGGTATGTGAATTTATGGAGCTCGGCTAAGACTTCATCCTTCGGACGATACAGCAAATTCGTCATTCGCCACTATATGCCCAGTGCGTTGGAAGAATAAGCTTGATCATCAGAGATTGCGTCCCAATCCTTTATTAATATTTATGTCTACACAGTATCAAAATAATACACATATATCATTGGGTGTCGGCAGGGATTTGATACGACAAAGGAACATGATAAACATCATCGAGAGTCTGGTTTTTGCCATCTCAAGGTGCTCCTGACAGAATACGAAATTGGACGTGAAGTGGTCCCGATATGGATGCATACTAAGTTACAAAACTGGTGATCTAATGTTGACTCTCATGTTGAGGTAACACTGAACCCAACACAGAGCGCACAACGGAATTGATAAAAAAAACTTAGTAAAGAACAGCGATTGACACACGAGATCTAAATTGTGCATCAAGTTGTATAACTTGCTGCGAGCCTCATGTCAAAATTCCACTAATGAAAATGGATTACAAAAACTATAAGCCTAGGAAAACGAATCTTATGATCCTACCAAAACTACAAAATCCTACGACTTTTGCAAAGATAAAATAGGCTAAAAAAGATAAACGCTCTCTCGTTCTTTTCAGATCTCGTTCGCTCAAAGTCTCTCGTGTGTTTCGCTCATTGTTGCTCAAAAGTTATTCCGTAAAAGCTCTTCAAAGCAGCTCGAAAATCTCCACTTATTTGTAGGCATTAGCTCCCGCTTAAATTGGTAAAAGATCTCTTGAGAATCTCCTAAAATATCTCCTCGAAGATCTCCCTAAATATAGTAAATATCTAGTTCGAATCTTCCCATCGGCTGATCTCATATTTCTATTTTTGGTAGATGCAATCTTCTATTTTTGGCATGTAAGACAATATCCGATGTGATCTTCATATCTTCTATTTTTGTTGTAACAGCCCAGACCTCGCTCGCATTGATATTGTCCGCTTTTGCCCTGGCCTGGCTGAGGACTTCCGAGGTGGTCACCCATCCTGGTACTACTCTCCCCCAACACGCTTAACTACGGAGTTTCTACGAACTCCCACCCACCCGCACGGACTTTAAACGCGTCAATGGGAGGGGTGTCCACACCCTTATAAAGGCATGCTTCGTTCCCCCCTCCAATCGGTGTGGGATATTGCAATCCGCCCACCCTCAAAGGGTCCAGCGCCTACACTGACCCGAGCTCTGATTTTGATACCATCTGTAACAGTCCAGACCTCGCTCGCATTGATATTGTCCGCTTTGGACGTTAAGCTGCCTGGCAGAGGACTTCCCAGGTGGTCACCCATCCTGGTACTACTCTCCCCAGCACGCTTAACTACGGAGTTCCTACGAACTCCCACACACCCGCACGGATTTAAAACGCGTCAATGGGAGGGGTGTCCACACCCTTATGAAGGCATGCTTCGTTCCCCCCTCCAATCGGTGTGGGATATCACATTTGGTAAGTGCACCACTTATTTTGGGCATGAAAAACAAAATCTTTTTCATATCTTCGACATTAACAATCTCCCACTTTTTGTCTTTCTTCCCAAAACCCACGCACATCCACATGGCTTAGTCCACTAGCAGCTTCAGTCGTCGATCTTCTTCCTGCATCATCTCCCCCTTTTTGGGAAGGAAGAAACTCCCCCTTAATTTGGCATTCCCGGATTGATGTTGGAACCGATGTTGAATGAACATTTGGTGCAACATTTGACGTTCCGCGTCATATGACTCGCTGCTATAAAAAATCAGTGCAGAATCTCCAAAAACTCCCCCCGAAGGCAGAAGGATATTCAACCAAAAATGCACTATGGTTAGAGCAAAATTATAGAATAGTTATCACGCTATTCAAAATAATAAAAACTAGTACATATCCATCCGAGGTCTTTAGGTAAATCTGCAAAACACAAACATTCGACAGGCAATCAAACACGCAATCATATCAGAGAAGCAAATCAGCATGCACAAAAGCATAAAACTCTATAAGGCATGCAAAAATTAATAAGGATCATAAATTCAAATTCATTCTCCTGTTCAGCTTCTTTCTGTTTCATTTCTAGCTCCCCCTGTCGAAGTTCCCTTAGCACTACCAGCAAAAGTTGCACCACCTTGACTAGCACCATCTTTTCCCCCTTTTCGGAAAAAGTAAACCTCGAAGAACTTCTTCAGGTGAGATGTTCAGGAAGATGTGGAGCCAACAACTGGATCAAAATTCTGAGACTCGAAATTGGGTGAGTTCACCATAGAAATTCAAGATTAAAAGTATCGAAGCAGAGCAGTATAAATCTTGAAATCTGTAGAGGTCTGAAGCAATTTTTCGAATTTGCAGAGATTGCCTATATTATGAAATAGGATTTGTGAAAGTGGTAGATATCATGGAGCCGAGCCAAGTCTATAAAAGTCCTAAACTGTTTAAAAAATTGATTGATGTGGAGCTAAATATAGTATAAAGCAGATCAGTGCACACGAAAAATCAGGAGCAAGTCATGGTTCAGCGAAAAATAACCAAGTCAAAAATCAAATAGGAGCGAGCGATACCAACCGATGAGAGAACGTTGATGAGCACATGAGAAAATCGTAGTAGGCTGTTCTTCGAGAGATACTAATGCAATCTGAGAGATATAGATACTAGACACAAGACTCTGACACATGCAATCCTAAAGCTAATGCACATAAACGAAAGCACAAAGAATATATCATGATCAAACTGATAGTCACATAAGTTGTCCCAACATGAGAGTCAACATTCTTACTCTGAAATTCCAGACTTTTCTGTTCGACACCCTCAACTCAATTTCCTTTCATTTTCTGCCCTTTTCACCTTAGGTATTGATCTGAATTATAGTGCACTACCCTTATTCCTTAAATATCAAGGTTTGGCTTTTGTCGCAAAGAATACATCGTCACCGCGAATGCCGTGTACCTGGATACTTATTACCATAACCTATATCTTGAAAATGGTTTATGAGCATGCTTTTCGCAAGGGATTGAGTCATTTTAGAAAACGGTCAAGGTGAGTCGAATAATTTCACAGAATAACAGAGAGAACATTAAATCAAATATCAAATCTGTAACAATCAAGTTCGACATATGCTATGTTGGACCAACATTCAGACACACTGATGCAGACCTATGGAATTTTTCAGTCCGAAAACCTTTCAAATCCAGTGCTTTCGTAAATATGTCAGCTAATTGATGCTTAGTATCTATATACTCTATTCTAACTAACTCTTTTCCGACCATACCTCTCAGAAATAATGCCTAATATCTATATGCATGGTGCGCGAATGTTGAATAGGATTCTTAGAAATATTGATGGCACTTAGATTCAGTACATGAGCACCGATTCAGCCTCTAAGCAATAATCACATAACATGCTATTCAACCACATAAGTTGAGTACAACTACTACACGCAGCCACATATTCAAACTCGGCCGTAGAAAGAGAAACACAATTTTGTTTCTTATTATACCAAGACACAAGATTATATTACCTTAGAGAAACAGCCACCACTTGTTGCGGTCATCTTTGTCACCTGCCCAATCAACATCGCTATATCCTACAAGATTCGTGTTAGTATCTTTCGAGAACCATAACCCTAAACTACACGAACCACTCACATATCTTAATATTCTCTTCACAGCATTTAAATGGGAAATTTTTTGCTCAGCCTGATATCTAGCACAAACACTATAAATAATATCAGGTCTACCCGCTGAAAGATATAATAAACTTGTCTATCATGGAACGGTACAATGTTAGGTCAACATTCTCCCCAACATTATCTCTGCTTACCTTCGGCGTTGAACCCATCGGTGTTTTCATTACCTTGGCAGTATCTAGCCCGAATTTCTTCACCGTGTTCTTCGCATACTTCTCCCGGGACATGAAAATACTGTCGCTGCTTTGCTTAATCTGTAAACCTAATAAAAACGTAGTTCCCCAATCATACTCATTTCGAACATGGAATTCATAGAATGTACGAATTGGTCTAACATAGATTGCGAACTTGAGCCAAAAACAATATCATCTACATAAATCTGGGCAATTAAAATATAAGCACCAACTCTTTTTACAAAGAACGTGCGATCAGCTTCACCTCGCACGAAACCAACTCAAGTAGGAATATCATCAACCTACCATATCAAGCTCGAGGCACTTGCTTCAAGCCATACAACGATTTCTGCAACTTAAAAACGTGGTTAGAAAAATGTGGATCCTTAAATCCCTTAGGCTGTTCAACATATACATCCTTATCAATATATCCATTAAAAAACGCACTCTTAACATCCATTTGATGTAATGTAATGTTAAGCCAATATGCAATAGCTAATAGGAACCTAACCGATTCAAGTTTAGCAACAGGAGCAAATGTCTCATCAAAGTCTATACCCTCGACTTGTGTATAGCCTTGGGCAACTAACCGCGCTTTATTCCTAATTATCCTACCAAGCTCATCAGACTTATTCTTAAAAATCCACTTCGTGCCTATGACATTAATGTCTTTTGGCCGTGGAACAAGGTCCAAACTTGGTTTTTCTTGAATTGATGCTATAATATATAAATAAAATATATTATTTCTATTATATTTTAATATTATTTATATTAAAATAGTATAAGTTGGGTATAATAAATATAGTTGTATAAATTATATTAATAATATAAACTATTTCTTATTTTATTTATATATATTGCATATAACAAATATTATTTAAATAATATAATAGTAACGGGGGCGGGCGGGGATCCCCACGGGGCGAGATCATTCTCCGGCCCCGTCCCGCGGGATAAAATATAGGAGATTACCCGCCTCGTTCGGGGCGGATCTTGCGGGGACGGGGAATCCCCGCCCCACTGCCAAGCCTAATTGCAACGTAATCTTCCAATAAATCAACGTTGTTCAACACTATCCGTGTGTATAATACAATCATCAACCAATAATATATACTAGTACTATATGCACACTCTATGCGTGTGCTTAAGTTAATCATGAAGTGGGCATTGGCTTGTCCTCCAAAAAAGATCTGAAAAGAATAAAAGCTTGTCGGGGTCGATGTAATGGCACTTCATGCCCAGCTCCTCTAACACTCACCATAGTCAACCCTTTGTATATTTGGCTCCATCCACCAACCTATATATATACATATACACATATATGTATGTGTGTGATTATCACATTATTGGATATATGTTAGATCAAAATGTCTTGGGAGTACTTTGGTAAATATATTCATCACCTTTCCATTGTCGTACCAAGGATACCATTCTTTCACCGTTGGAAGCTTCAGTGCATCGATTGAGTAGCGAGTTGCAGTGATGGGAACAACCGAGTCAGTATCTCCACTGCAATAGAGAAAACAAATGCTGGAACTTCTTACATATTGGATCATATTACTGTAATAAACTGTTTTCTTGGCATATCATTCAATATATTATCAACACCTAAGAATCATTCATGTACATACCTGAATACCCATATCTTGAGGCCAGAAGCAATCAATTCTTGGTAAATGGGAAGCATCGATAATGGCGAGTCTGCCCAATAGTTGCCGACTACATCGCTGAATTAGAGACACACACGAAGGTGATCGAAATCAATATCCTCAAGGTGTGTGCATTGTTTAAATTGAAAAGTAAGTATTGTACTTACTACTGCTCTACCTGCATGTTTGCCATTGATAGGAAATCCCAGTGGTATTGGCATGGAAAGCTTTTTGAACTTGTGGGAGATTGAAATAAACCGTAGAGTATCTTTCAGTACACGGATCATAAGCTCGGTACATCCATGGCTGCATGTACATACATACGTAAAGGGATTTCTTCAATGCAATACATCGTCTTATTTCAAGCAAAAAAAAACACGCTTACGTAGTGACCCTTTAAACGGTTCGCAAGAGAACGAGTACTGTTGCAGGGAAGAGTATAAATGCTGTAAGGATCGATATTCCCCATTTCCTTATCTGCTTGTTCAAGAGATTTGACGCAATCGATCGAAGGGTGTGTGGATGATCCCATGTCACATGTCACTCTTAGAGTTTTGTAAGTTGAATCTGAGATTAGGCCATGAGTCCACCAATATTCAAATGTGCCAATGTAGTCATGATAATCATCAGTTACAGCATTCCCCACCTAATAGAGAGCGATTGCCCGTAAAAAGATTTTCTGTAAGAGAATCAATCAATTTCATAACATGATTCTTCGCCACTGCAAAAAATGTACCATGAATCCCTTGAAGTTGATCACTGGACTTTGGACGCCTTGGTTTCTTTTGTTAATGATTTGAGACAGCTGAGGAACGTAGTGCCCTGCATAACTTTCTCCAGCGATGTAGAATACTCGATGCTTATACTGAGGAAACCTCTCGAACCATTTTACCAGAAACGTATAAGAATCTTCGGCTATAAAAAACACAAGATAAGAACCAAAACATTACAACAAGGACGATATAATTAGATCAAGAAATGACTATACATTATGCTGCAGGAATTTCTTACCTGTTCGATTGTCGCCTACGGTGTATAAATCTGATGAAGTATTCGAATACGAATATCCAACACCAGCTGGGGAATCAAGAAATAGCAAATTTGCCACTGGCACAGAAGAAATAGTAATACTACTCATTCATATACAGACAAGTCAATCAGAGCCTCAGCTCAGTGAAAAGCTGAACAAGAAAAGCTATAAGTAAAACAACAAATAACTCAACGCACATTTATTCCAAGAATAAGGATTGAGATTAAGGGTTTTGCCATCAGAGTCGATTCGAAAAGGCCCGATTTCCTCCATAGCTCCGTAGGCAAGTGAAGAACAGCCCGGCCCGCCATTGAGCCACAGCACAAGGGGCCTTGAATCGGGCTTTCGGTCAGTTGGCGCCTCAGTTAACCAATAAAACAATGCCCTCCCAGCATTTTGATCCACAGTTATGTACCCTGAATATTGATTAAATCCAACATTTCTCGGCTGCCCAGGTAAGTAAGTGATGCTGTCCTTTTCTTGATCAACATTGGAGATAGAATAGCAAGCTACAAATAAAGAACTAAAGCACAAGCCGCATAGTGCAAGTGAAATTGAGTAGCTTTGGCGCCCCATTGACTAAATCTAACTAACAGAAGGAACTGAAATCAACAAAAGCTACTTCCGAGAAAAAACAAGTCAAACTTGATTTATTTTTTTCGGAAGGAAAAGTCAAACTTGATTGTTGGAGTTTCAGTTTGGAGAGGCTATAATGTGAAGGAGATAATGGCTGGGATTTATTTATGCACTAATTTCCTACGCCAATGAGAGGGGGAAACCAATCTAAAATGGGGACACATCATCAATCCCTAAAATATTCTTTTGATTTCAAGAGAGATGCTTCAGCTGTATTTTATTGGGTATTTTCCTCGGGACTCATTATGAGGTGAGCTGATGCAAAATGGCCACATGCTATGGAATGACAGCGAAAATGACAGTTGCAATTTTTTTTTCCCGAATCGATAGCTTGCATTAATAACAAAAGATACATGACTAAATATCCCAAGGTGTTTCACCGGTACATCGTCAATCGGGAAAACCAAGGGTCACAAAGGAGCACCAAACAATCCCACAAGGGAAACAAACACTCCCACATGGGAGAAAAGGGTCTACAAGGGACAAAAATCAACAGAAAACAGAACATCATTATCTACGACCATTTCGACCAATAACTAAAGAACCTATAACAGAAAAAGCGATTAGGCTAGATCTACGATTCTCTTCACTTTAACCTGGTCTTCGACTTCTGAATTTTGTCTTCATCGGACTGATGGCTCCAATAGAAAGAAAAGGCTCCCGACCCAATGGTCGGGGGAGACGAGGTCCCACAGCGGAGAGACTCGAAGCTAGGACGGCGAAGTGGCGGTTGGCAGCGGGGGGGGGGGGGGGGGGGGTGGGGTGGCCGAGGCAGCGAGTGAGGTGGCGGAAGTGGCGGACGGCGAGGCAGCGAGGTGGCGGCGGGCGGCGAGACGGCGAGGCAGGTAAGTAGCGGAGGCGACAAAGGCGGAGGTGGGGGCGACGAGGCCGAGGCTGCGAAGCCGACGGAGCCGGCGGTAGCGGAGGGGCGCGCGGAGGCACAGCGGCAGAGCGTGGGGGCAGTCATAAGCGGTTGGAGGCGGGGCTGGGGCGGGCGAGCTGTATTACCCGTAAAAATTTAATACGAGATTTACGAATATAATTAGCCGAGTGTTTATATAGATCTGAAATTTTATTGGTTTATTCAAAGGAAGAATTCAAAATTTTGGAGTGAAAATATAAAGTATATAAATTTCGAAAATATATAAGAATAAAATTAATAGGATCTAATGCTTAATATAGAATTTTGGAAAGACCATTTAAAATATAAGAGAACTACGAAGAATATCAATTTAATAAGAATCTTCAAGGGATGAATATAGGAGGTAAGATTTTCGCGTGTCAACCTATTTCGCGAACTGTAAGTTCTTCGCGGGCCCTAAGGCTTTTGCGAACTGTGAACCCTTCGCGAATCAAACAAGTTTCGCGAGTTATTAAGGTTTTCGCGGGTTGACCGTTGACCTATAGACTAGTGTTAAAACATAGTCTTTTTAGACTAATACAGTTCTAGAATTTGTACACAAACTACTAAAATTTATATGTTCAGAGGATCGACATTTAGGGATTCCACCAGATTTCTTGCCTGACTGTATTTGGAGGACAGGTAGGTGAATCATTCATCTACAACGCGTAAACACCTATCTGATATTTATGTGCGTCTATGTGCTTCGATGAATTATGTGTTTTACGTGTTTTACGTACGGTTCATGTGGCATCGCGTTACCATGTATAATCACGTTATATTTATGTATGTACATTACATCTCATTTCACGGAGTGTACCGTGGTGGAACGGTGGCACTGTATTGTGCCTATTGAGCGTGTAGCGGATATTGGTTGTCGACCCGTAGATGAGTCATGTGAGCGTGTACATCTCTTGTGCACCAGTGCCTGTGACGGTGAGCCATTGGCCCGTTGGCATTATGCGGCAGACTGCGGGCGACCTAGAAATGAGCGACTTGGGACATCCCCAAGTAGGCTATCTAGTGTAGGCCACGTTGTCGCATGCGGAAGGGCGACCTGGAGGTTGCGCCTGGGTACCTTACGAGACCTAGTATAGGCTACCAGCGTAGGCACCGCATTGGGCAAAAGAGGCGACCTGGGAGTGTGAGACCTGATACGGCTCAGGAAGGCTGTCCAGCGTAGGCCACTGCCGTTGTTATAGTGTTGTGGTTGTGTTCGTGATCCTGATAGTGATTTCGCATGATGGTGCACAGTATGGAGCCTAGAGCCCGTTGTGAGGTGGTGAGTGTATCCCGGTCGTGGCGAGTGATAGTGAATGGCATTACATTGGTGATAATTGGGGGTGAGTGAACGTGAGTGATTCACACGCGCATGCACACTATTTCACCTACTGGGTAATGGCTCAGTGTTTACGTGTTGTAGGTAATCGACAATCGAGGCTGGCTATCAGAGTTTCCATGGGCTTTTGAGGGAGGGGCTGTACATGGATGACGACCTGTGGGCGAGTAATAGGATGATTTGGGCCTAAGGCCCGTTTGTATTAACACTTCATATAAATAAAAATTTTTAAATAATGGGTTTTCTACGGCTTACGCTGCTAAACCCGATGTGAACTGTCGATAATTAGTGATTAGAAAGTGGATCGTCACACGAGCAACCCTTTTTTTCCTAAAATAGAAAAATAAAAAGAAAAAAACTTGGAAGAAGAAAAGAAAAAAGTTGAGCTTCCCCAACCTCTATGTTTGAGGTGGGGGAGGAGGACGACGAAGAGAGGAGAAGCTACTTCTTTGCAGGTGGGAAAAAAGAGGAAGAATGAGAAGGGAAGAAAAAAGTGGGGGCGGCCGCGGCGCTGCGTGGGTTGCGACGGTTTTTTTATGAGAGAGGGAGTCCTGTCGATGACAGTTGCGATTCCTTAGTCCAAAAATATCGAACCACACTAATGTATGAATGCATATGAGATCTGTATTCAGTTGAATTAAAAAAGAAAAGGAATAGGTTAATATTGCGATGTGTGCTAGCAGACAAAAAAGATTGCCTGTCGAGATATAACTTATTGCCATGTTGCAGTTAAGAGTCGCGGAAAACGCAACTCAAATTTTGTTGTGATGAGTTAATAGAGTAGTCTCGTCTTGATTAGAGATATGTCATTAAATGTAACATCTGCCTAAAGAGCATGTAAGTTTCGTATGGCACGTCATTAGTAAGATACAAGCGCGTTATTAATAGTTCCTCCGTACAACTTATTTCTTTCCCATCTTTCTATTTCGGGCGTCCCACATAATTCTTCCCATTTCTATTTTGGTAAAAAATTATTTCAATAATTAAATTAATTACACCATTTATATTAATAAAGACTTCTTAATTTCCATGCCCACTAATAGATTTTCTCTCTCCATGCTTAAAAGTGTACTATAATATTAAAAAAATATGGTTTCTTAATTTATGTGCCCACTATTTCTTGAGAAGTATTAAGTGGGACGGAGGAAGTAGTATTTTTCATTCTCAAATGCGTGTGCGATAATATATATATATATATATATATATATATATATAGTCTTATGGGGTATTTACACATAATACCCATTTGGAAAAAAACTTATAATTTAGTAGCCTGTCAGATTTTTTTTTATATGTAGGTACCTAGTAGAAGAAATTTTCTGCAGATAGGTACCCGATCCGCCGCATGTACGCCATACATCACATTTAGGTACTCAATATCAACGTGTTGTGGTACGTCATACGTTGAGAAAATGGTACGCCGTATTAACACATTTAGGTACGCCATCTGTAACAAATAAGGTACACCGTACAAACACATTTAGGTACCCTATATCAACGTGTTATGATTCGCCATACACACACAGGAAGGTACGGCGTGACTGAAGAAACTGGTAAATATTAAATCGGGTACCTATCTGTAAAAATTTCTTACATGAGTAACTATCTGTAAAAATTTTATTCAAGTAGGTGTTTATGTGTAGATGTCACCATATATATATGAATTGCAAAATAGTATTTAACTAAAAATAGAATGGCAAATTGAGAATATAGAAATGTTATGGTGTGAGAGATTGTCTTTTATTTAATATTCCTAAAATTAATTTAAATGACAGATCATGTTCGATTATCCCAAGCCCTTAGGCTTAATAAAACAATACGGATGGAGGAATTTTGGGAGTATTAAAAATTAAAATGACATGAATGATTTTTGTCACGGTCATGACCGTGAGATTGAGATTATCCAACAAATTATAACAGTTTTCCCACTTAAGCCCATCTAAGCCCATTCACTAGACAAGCCTTTTTGAATAAACTCACATGACTTTCTACATTTATAGTGAAGATTTTCTTAGTGTCTAACCAATCGGGACAACTTTCCCACACTTTAAAACACTACACTTTAATTGGGCTAACTTCGAAAATAAATTTCTCATTCACCCGAATTCGGTTTTGAGTGTATTAATATTCTTAGATTCCCCTCGAAACCTAGATTCATAATCATTCAACAGTTTCTCGTTTTGACGACCAACGGCTTCCCGATTTAATTAAATCTGGGACTGCTTTTGTTAAGTGGGTTATTACCCACTTTAGGCCCAATGGCCCATTAGCCCACTAAAACCCAACAGTTCATGTATATAGTCTAGAGTTAATTGTATTTCAGGCCCACTTACAATATTTTCATTAGATTTTAGGACCCATTAACCTTTGAAAAAGAAATAAGGATCTATTTGAAGTTTGATTTTAGAGTTAAGGACCAATTTGCAAAATATGACGCATTTGCCCCTGCCTGTGTGCGGAAATTACACAGAATTGCCATCGCCTTCTTCAACCATGAATAAGTGGTATACACTATACATGAAGTGGTACTGTAGACCCATGAAGTGGTACGGGTGAACAGTGAAGTGGTACTGTAGACCCATGAAGTGGTACGGGTGAACAGTAAAGTGGTACTGTAGACCCATGAAGTGGTACTGATGAACAGTGAAGTGGTACAAATATTGTAGGCCCATGAAGTAGTATTGTTGACCAGAGAAGAACTGGTACGGGAGACCCATGAAGTGGTACTGTTGACACAGAGAAGTGGTACAGCATTTTGTAGGCACATGAAGTGGTATTGTTGAACGAAGAAGTGGTACAACAAAATTCTTTAGTGATTTTGCACAAGAAACACGTAAGAGTTCTTCTGTACCACTTCTCCGTTCAACAATACCACTTCATGGGCCTACAAAATGTTGTACCACTTCTCTGTGTCAACAGTACCACTTCATGGGTCTCCCGTACCACTTCTTCGCTAGTCAACAGTACCACTTCATGGGTCTACAATGTTTGTACCACTTCACTGTTCACCAGTACCACTTCATGGGTCTACAGTACCACTTCACTGTTCACCCGTACCACTTCATGTGTCTACAGTAACACTTCATTGTTCACCCGTACCACTTCATGGGTCTACGGTACCACTTCATGGATCTACAGTACCACTTCCTGTTATGTTGCGCTGGATACCACTTCATGCGCGCTGGATACCACTTCATAACTATTCTTTTATGAGGGTATTTTCGTCCAACAACCTTAATTCTAACTAAAATTCTGAAATGGGTCCTTCAAATTAATTTTTTTCTGACATGGTCCTTAATTCTATGTAAAATTTCAAATGGGGTCTGACAAACAATCGCCCCTATAGTCTAGTCTCTCTCTCCAAAGTTTTAAACTCGAACAATACTCGAACTAATATATTTCCATCCCCAATTTTTCCTAAGCATTTCAAAGACAGGCCACATCGTCTTAAAGACCTCTAAGTATGTAAGCATGCTTTCAAAAACAAGTCACATAGTCCTAAACATTCTTCATCTATAGCTTCAAAATCCAAAGAGACAGATTATATTGGAATGGCGAAATGTTGTAAAACATAAACACTATCAAACTCCTCGCAATTTAACACCTACAATTGCCGCAATCTAATCATTATATCTCTTTCATCACACCCTTTGGCTTATCAACTGTGATTCCATTTCCAACCTTGCTTCTCATATCAAGAACCTTCTTATGAGAATTCGAATGCAAAGAAGAAACAAACGTAGGGCTAGCGGCCGGTCGATACTCAGGATGCAAACGGCCCGACTTGTAACGGACCCCACAAGCATTGCACAGTGTTTTAGGTCCCATGGGGCCCGCCCTCCACTGGGGCGTACTAGTGATCTCGCAATGCAAGCACTTCCTAGTTGCTTCGTGCCCCAAATGGCTCACTACCTTAGCCGTCTTCTTCGGTTTGGTCTTCTTCTCCTTTATTTGTTCCTCTTGAATAATGTCAGATGAAGAAGACGAAGATGATGGGGAGATCATCATAAGTCGATGAATCGCCGATTTGGGAGGATTTGTCGGGCGAGGGCGTTTAGTTCTTGCATTTTGTGGGCCCCATTGGTACTCTTTGAGGTGCATCTTTGCCTTTTCGCTCGGGCAACAGTTGTTACTGCTACTGCTACTGCTATTGCTGGTCTCGAGCTCCAATGACACCGAACTGGCATATGATGGTTTTACCTCTTTATAGTCGCACAAGTTCTCCTTTGGGAAATTGGGGTTGTCCGAAGATGAGTCCACGACGAAGGTCGTCGGCGGCAATTGCGGCTTTACGATGTCTTCGAACTTTATCAACGAGGAAAAGAAAACCACAAGAAAAACTACTAATAAGATAGCAGGCTATCGCGTCGGTCCCAGGGGTTTACCTGGCCCGCCAGGGTTCCCCCGGTCAAAAAAAAAAAAAAAAAAAAGATAGAATTGATCCTCAATACCTAAGACCCTAGAGGGCTTTTGATTTCCAACATGAACACAAAGAACAAAAATATAACCCAATTTTTCGTTTCGCTTTCAAATTGATCCAATGCGTACCCGAACAAATAGTAGGTCGTCAACGCCCGACATCGAATGGTCGATGCGCCCACCGCGGAGAAGTTGATCGCAACCATCCGTTGGAATTATTGCATCGTCATCAGCCATATTGATCGGAAAATCGTTAGAATCAACGGCGGATCCAGTGAGTAAGTTATCAGAATATTCGTTGTCGTTGTCGTCGCCGTCGTCGGGTGGAAAATTAATTAAGTCGTCGATGTTATCGAAGATGTCGATATCACCGAGGACTTTCGGCTCCATGGATCACCTCTCCACTGAGCTTTCTTTCCAGATTAATTATCCTGAAATGAGGCGAAGTATCAAACAGATAGTAATATGAGCGATATATTAATTAACTTCGGTAAAAACAAAACAAAAAAGAAAAAAGGAAAATCATCTTCCTCATTTATCACACAAGCTCAAGAGGAAAAAATTAAATTCCCGAAACTGTATTTCCACAAAACAAAAAAAGAAAAACACATTTATAATTTTCTTGATAAACTTATCCTTAAATTTTTAGTTCAATAAAAAAAATGTAAGACTATATATATAAATGTTTTCCCGACAAAAACAGAGTGACAGTGCTCACAGGAAAACAAGAAGATAAAATGAATTATTTCATAGATGCTAAAATACGCGTGACACCCATCCATAACAGAAGGTGATGATGTCTTGCTAGCTGTGGTGCATAATAGCAGAAGCTGGAAAAATCTCAGGCTATAGTTCTTATTCACAAGAATATGAATAGTGGTATAATCCCACTAATAATACATAGACAGACATCATATCATGCATGGGCGGAGGTAGTGTATGCCTAGGGTAGGCACTTGCCTACCCTGAAAAAAAAAAGATATATATATATATGTTATATATGTGTATTATCTATCCGTTGTTGCCCAATAATAAATGGCAAGTGTGCATGTTTAAATAGTATACATAGTATTATAATCTAAGGACTCACCTAATACATTGAAATCTTAATTTATTCATATAATAATTCATAATTTATTGTATAATATTAATTTTAGATTAAGATATTTATTTCCTTTAATGAACCATAATAGGATAATAAAGTTCATTGTTTAGGAAAGTCATGATAATTACATGAATTTTCAATGGATAGACAATTATGTTATATATTTATAAACTATAAAAAAATTCTCTTGATGAATTCATATCTTCCAAATTTGGAGAATGAAAAGGTCAAAGGGTCATAATTTCACATACAAATAACATCATCATTAGACATCAAGATAGTATAGTTTGTCCAAAAAATAGTTTCAATATTAAAAGATTTGTTTTTCCACTATTTCTGCATTTTCGTCTATAATATATCTACAATGGAAAGTATTAAAGAATTAAAGCTATAAATGTCAATTTTGTAGCATTTGACTTATAAAGAATTTGAAATATCTCTTAATGTTGGTTATAATGTTAATTCTAATATGTAAACTTGTAAAAAAACAAGTCCTAAATTGATATTTTGTTATATATCGTATATTGTTTGGTATTGGTTTTGTTTTAAATTTTTTGCCCACCCTGAGATAATTTCCTAGCTCCGCCCCTGATATCATGTACTGTGACCAAATCAACTCATCAAAATCCCAGGCGACGATTTGGCCGAAGTATGGAAAACACACAATCTCCAAGATGTAATACAAGTAAACTGGAGAACTAATTGAATACGACAACATACCTTGATTATTTCATCTTGAAGAGTCTTGCCAGAGAGCTGTGAACCCCACATATATGTGTGTGTGTGTGTGATATCGTTCTGCAAAATTATGAAATATCAATAATCTCTGTTACAAATTTCTCGTACAAGGATTAGTCAATAAACATCAAGTAAGGAAAATGTAATACGGAAGATCTTATTACAAGAGAAGTCCAAGAAAGCAATGGATTACAATTTACATTTAAGCTAAATCGTAATAAAGCGAAAAGATTACCAGAACAAAGAGCCCAATGTCCCAAAAGTATCTTTCTTTTGTGTTTATGTTTTTTGTTATCTATATGTATAAATAATATATCAAGCAACAGACTACAGAAGGTGGTGATCCATGACTATGAAGTGAATAACTGCGTAACTGGTGATGAATATATATATATATATATATATATTATATTAAAGAACGTATATACAGAAAATACATTAATATATGGTCAGTAAATTTACTGATTCTCTTGCCAGGCTCGGTGATCCATACATTAATATATGGTCAGTACTGTAACGACCGAAAATTGATTTCGGTCGAATTTTTTTTTTTCTTTTTATTATTTATTTTGATTATTTATTTAATTTGGATTATTTATTTGGATTATTTATTTGTATATTTTATTTGGATTATTTATTTGTATATTTTATTTGGATTATTTATTTTTATTATTTATTTGTATTATTTATTTTTTAATTACAGACCAAGGGTGGAAAGACCCTACCCGGAGGAAGCAGTAGACCCCCTCCATCTGTGCCGGATGATGGAGCATCGTTTGAGTCATCCGGCGACGATCTGCCACCGGCCTCCTCAGGTAAATTCCATTCTCCTCTATAAACTGACATGCGATGTCGTGTCTTAAAATACGTAAAAGAAATTAAATTTATTTTTGCGTTATTCGTGAAAAATGAAATAGGGAGCAAGCGCTCCAGGGTCACAGATGACGATTCGTGGAGGGTGCAGGGGCCACAGCCCGGTGGTCCATATGATGACGAGGTGATCCGTAGTTATCTGGGGCACATCGCGCCCCGCATCTGGACGGGTGAGGAGAGACCCCTGCTGAAGTGCGAGCAGCGGGCGTTAGTGCTTGGGAAGCTGAAGAATTGGTACTCCAAGTTCCCGCCGGAGACGCAGAGCCAGATCGATGGCACGGGGCTTGCGCACCTCACGGATGCTATGATGGGTCAGTTGGACCAGCCTCTACTCAGCGCTTTTGTGGAGCGCTGGCATCTAGACACGAACACCTTCCACATGCCGTGGGGGGAGATGACGATCATGCTCCACGACGTCGAGCAGATCCTGCGTATCCCGATCGACGGGACGACGGTATCGGGGACACCAGACGCCGGCGACCAGAAGATGGCGGCGAGGGAGATTGTAGGCATCTCCGCGGACGCGCTCAGGGAGGGTTGGAGAGGCGGTGGGCTTCTGATTAACGACGTGATGCAGCAGATGTTGGAGAGGCGGTCGGCGGGGTTGCAGGCCATCGCAGGCTGAATGACATCAACGACCGGTGGCGCCAGGCCCCTTGACGCTGTTGCTATTGTTTTTTTTTATCTTTTATTGTATCGGACGGATTTTATATATGTTTTCAATATTTGTTTGCATATTTATTCCGTTTCGAATATAAATATACAAATAAATAATCGAAATAAATAATACAAATAAATAATCCAAATAAAATATACAAATAAATAATCCAAATAAATAATCCAAATTAAATAAATAATCAAGATAAATAATAATAAGAAAAAAAAAAAATCGACCGAAATCAATTTTCGGTCGTTACAGTACTGACCGAAAATTGATTTCGGTCAGTACTGTAACGACCGAAAATTGATTTCGGTCAGTACAGTACCGACCGAAAATTGATTTCGGTCACTACTGTACCGACCGAAACCTGATTTCGGTCGATGCTGTACTGACCGAAATCGATTTTCGATCGTTACAGTACTGACCGAAATCAATTTTCGGTCAGTACTGTAACGACCGAAAATTGATTTCGGTCGATTTTTTTTTTTTCTTTCGGTCGAGTTGAAATTCGAACAATGTTTTACGTTAATTTGGCTTACCAGTCGTGAAAATAGGCCCTTTCCCTTTCCTAGTCCCTGTCGGCGATCCATTGCGATTTCAGTATTTTTTTTTGTTTTTGTCTGATTTTCGATATGTGATTTGAAAAGTGTTGTCTGGACAAAGCTTTAAATAGATATTTTTATTGTTTATTATAATTTTCTCTTTTTAAATTAATTTAAATATCATAAGGGCAAAATCGTCTTTTTCTAGCCCTTTAGGGGGCGGTGACTAGGAAAAAGGGGGCGGTGAATAGCAATCCAGATTATTAAATTGCACTATTACGGCACTCTTGTCAACATCGTAATCTTCAATTCTTATTCAATTCCTATTATTTCAAATGGGTCCTACCGTAACGTTTTCTTCTTTTTTCTTTTTCTATATTCATCCTTTTTTCTTCTTATGCGCCTTGCCTTGGCCTGTCAGTATATAGATATATGTTTTAATCTAGATTATGCTACTATCTATACACGAGGGATTTGATGAGTTAAGGCATAGTAGTGGGATATAAGTGCTAATGTCGGCATCTCAACATGCATACAATGTAACAGCTATGTGTAGATTGACGAATTAAAATCATAAAAGATTATAGGAAGTTGTTGCCTTAACATGCCGCATTGTCAAACATTTGAGTCGAGACAGCCAATATTGTAGAACATGGCAATTGCTTATTAGTCAACTCTATGTAAATTTAACATGCAGTCTGTTAGGATCGGTTAACGTGTTTAGAGGGGATGAATAAACACTCGCTCTTTTTCGGTTTTTAATCTGTTAGGGTTAGATACCGGTGCTTGATATTCTAAGTGTGACTTGTGCGGAAGTGAAACCGGTCAGTTGTGAGCTGAAACCGGATGCGCGATGTGATGTGTTTGTTTGTTTGCGAAGGACACAGAGATTTGTTATGGAAGTTCGGAGCAAAATCTCCTACGACTCTCCCTTTCCCGCAAGAAAGGCTATTACTAGAAGATTCGGTTTCTAACAACACCGTTGTACAACCTCCTTAACTAGACTAACATTGTACAACCCCCCGGCTATACTCAGTTAACTAAACTCCTATACACCACTAGACAGCTTTTTACAGTTTGTCTCTTTCAAGATCCTTTTACAGTCCCTTGAGAAAAACTCACTTACGAATCAAACCGGTATAGTACAGTGAGGACAACACCTAAGTTATTTTCGTAGCTTTGAAAGCTTTGAGCTAAATCTCTCTCTCTCTTGAATTTGTAGTGAAGTGTCGTAAGGTCTTCAGTCTGCTTCTCTGCTATTTATAGATGGGCTTGTTGAAGAAGACCGTTTTGAGATAGCTCCTCATACCGGACAGTGCATTTAATGCATTTGCCCAAAATGGGTCCGTCAGGTCTTCGCTGCAGTTCGCGCTGTGCCATTTGCTTTATTCCTTTTTAAGCTTGGCTTGACTTCAACTTGGCTCCTCCTGGCAGCCTTAAGTTAATTGCTTGTCAGAAGTCTTCAGCTTGCCGCGCCTTGAATAAATTTGAATCTTCGTCCACGTGGCACGTCCGTTTCCGCCTTCCGGTCTTCAGTGAGCTTCCAGTAGCGGTCTCGATCCGGTTTCTGGTTGCGCTGTTGAACTGCTGACTGGTATCCGGTTTTACCTATGTCTAACTTATATTCTCAATTAAGTTAAGTCCAATCACCAAAACTATTAATCAGAATTCTTTAAATTCCCGATTTCTAACTCAGTCCATCCTTATTGCGATACCTATTTTCTAGCTACGTACGTAGGTAAGAAAAAGGAGACACTTACTCTTCGATTAATGCCTCTATTTCTTCGCGTGATGATATAGACGTGCAATAGGCAGTTCTATTTAAAAGGATGTTGTATCGTAATAAAGAAGAAATAATCAGAAAGTTTTGACTCAAAAGAGTATCATGGTCGAGAAACAAATTCCATCCTATAACATATAACTAATCATATGGCCAAGACCAACTAGTTTTAGTTATAGCACACTCTAAAATCTGGTTCCACGTACTTGACTTTAAATCATGTCAGCATGGTATGATTTATCATCCCACATCGAATATTTAAGCAATAGCATACTAACTTTACTCGATATCAATCGGTAAATAATGCTGAAATGCAAGTCAACACCCTACGCTTTTTTTTTTTATCAATTGAAACTCCCTTATACTGATCTAAACTTAGCAGCGTAACCTCCGTTGTCGTCTAAACTTAGCATTGCACTCATAACGTTGTCTAAAACTTAACCATTATATTCCCTAATTAGGGGTATATATAATTAGTGAGCATTTTCTTAAGAGTGAGTTTGGTATGCGGAATTCGGTGCGGAAAGGAAAAGAAAACGTATGATGGTACGACACGTGAGGCGTAATGTATAACGATTCGATGCGTATCATTTCATTCTCCTTTTCTTTTTCGCGTTGGATTCCGCATACCAAACGGACCCTAAATAAACCACGATGGTGTTTTACTCTGTATGTACAAATCAAAGAGGGTTTGGTGTGTTCTTAAACTAAGAATGGGTTATATGCAATTTAGCCATATCTATTTCTTTTTTTAGTGGTATTAAACAATGAGAAACCCTAGCCCACATGTGTCCCAAATCGGTTAATCGAGGAGAGGTTGACTAGTATATAAATTGATGGAATACTCCACCTATTACCAATTTGATTTGAGGATGGAACTCCTTTAATCTTATACGATCATGAGTGGGCCCATGGGCGTCAGGCGAAATAAAGTCCAAAAACAAGTTTAACAAGTTGGACTTCAATGATAACAAATGATACCTCCTTAAACAAAGCATAAGGTTGTCACCTCTCACTGTTACTTCAAGAATACTTCACATTTTTTGTAATGCTTTACTTGAAATTGTTGCATAATAATGAGGAAGGCCCATAATCGTGTGTCGCACAAATACTACGTGGTGGCTAATAATGAAACACAATCTAGAAAGACGACATGATTTAGGCGATCAATATTGATATGGGGCTCTCCCAATCAACAAGATTTATATGTGGGGGTAAAGAAATTTATATAGCCGGAGAATCAATTATTATAAAGTTTAAGGACGTGCGTAAGGTGCTTATTTATAAGAAAACTGTAAGGAACGTGTTTGGGATGTGTTGGGGGCGTATTTGGGATATTGAGATGTGTTGGAGAAGTCGAGACATGTTTGGGGACGTACTGGGGACCTGTTTGGCACATTGGGGACCTGCTTGGGACGTTGGGGATCTGCTTGGGACATTGGGGACCTGTTTGGGACGTAAATGAAATGACACAGGATGTACGTGGTTCGGATCTTTGCAGATCCTACGTCCACGGGCGCTCTGAAACCTTTTCCACTATACTTTGAGGATATTTACACACTCAGACTACATATTCCTCACTATTTTCTCTCAAGAACACATTATAAAATACATAGGGACGTTACTTGTAGTGAGAGAATATTTTCTAAGTGTTGAGAGGTGTTGGAATGATAATGGTCTCGTGAAAATGGTGAAGTCCCCTTTATATAGGAGGATCTTGGATATTGCCTGGAGGTACTTCCCTTGCTCCTAGTTATTGCCTAGAGGTCTCTCCCGAGGTTCCTGGGGATGGGATGCATTCCATCACATCGGGGAGCTGCAAGCAGTCTGCGTTACGTCCCCTAATTCCTGGTGATAGGGCCTTTTGTGTACAGTGTAGGACGTATATCAACAGTCATAGCTTCTGTCATGTCCCATCAGTCACGTCCTCCTCAGCTTTTACCTTTATAAAGCGTACTGAAGAAGCTTCGTTTGTCCTTGGGAGCTGCCAGGTGGTTCCTCAGGTCCCTAGTTCCTTCAGCTCCTGTTGTTAGTTCCCCAGGTCTGTCGGAGGTCCCCTCAGGCCCAATTTATGGGCCTACTGGGCTTTTATTTATTAATTTCTCGGGCCCATCTATTTTAGTCCACATCAAATATCACTTTTAATTCTTAGCTGCATAAAGTTTTTTATACCTATTTTTGTTCCTTGGAAACGCAAAAGCAGCTCGATCTAAAGTGGCTTATTTCAAGGGTTAGTTGGGTTTGGGCCCAATTAACATGTTAGGGTTCATGAGCAAATCAATTTTTAGTTAGAGAAAATGACACAAATTAAGTTTAGAGATAAGAGCATAATCGTCGATTCCCTCAATGCCTTTGAATCCTCGTTGGCTTAGGACCTCGTTGGCTTCCCTCGATGCCTTTGAATCCGCCTTGGTGGCCTCGAACTCCTTAAGAACTTGCCCCTGCAAGGTCTTAGCAACGTCCCTTCTGTCACAACCTACTCGATGTCGGCCTAGACTGTAACGACCCGTCCCATACCGGGTGTCACTGTAGCATCCGTCCCTACCGGGACCTGTGGGGTTGGGCCCACCACACTCCGGCTGATAGTCTGGCCCCACTGTACCACCATTTAACCTTTCAGCGTGCTTCGTCCTCGCTCACACGCACCCTGGGCAAACTTCCCAGGGGGTCACCCATCCTAAGATTGCTTCAAGTCAAGCACGCTTAACTTTGAAGTTCTTTCGGATGGCTTCCCGAAAAGGTAGGTCGACCTTGGTGATATGAGTAGTACTATCAATTCTATTATACGATTCTTAGCCTGACACGCCCATACATTGTCAGTCTCAGTATCTCCTCTCATTCGGGTGTCGGATCGGTTCGTTCATGTACCCCTTCGCCTAGAAGCCTTGCCAGGAGTCGCTCCTTGTCCGTGCACCCTGGCACTGGCGATCACTCCCCGCCCTCTTCGGCCCCGGGCGTCACATGCCCACCAGCTTCCGCCTGGTTCGTCCCCGAACCAGCACCGTACTGCGAGAGGTTGTGCTCTGATACCACCTGTAACGACCCGTCCCATACCGGGTGTCACTGTAGCATCCGTCCCTACCGGGACCTGTGGGGTTGGACCCACCACACTCCGGCTGATAGTCTGGCCCCACTGTACCACCATTTAACCTTTCAGCGTGCTTCGTCCTCGCTCACACGCACCCTGGGCAAACTTCCCAGGGGGTCACCCATCCTAAGATTGCTTCAAGTCAAGCACGCTTAACTTCGAAGTTCTTTCGGATGGCTTCCCGAAAAGGTAGGTCGACCTTGGTGATATGAGTAGTACTATCAATTCTATTATACGATTCTTAGCCTGACACGCCCATACATTGTCAGTCTCAGGATCTCCTCTCATTCGGGTGTCGGATCGGTTCGTTCATGTACCCCTTCGCCTAGAAGCCTTGCCAGGAGTCGCTCCTTGTCCGTGCACCCTGGCACTGGCGATCACTCCCCGCCCTCTTCGGCCCCGGGCGTCACATAGACACGGTCGAGCTCCCCAAGAGTGTGCTCCTCCAGGGTTGCCACGCTCCCCTGACCTCCTCAAGCCGCCCTCTATGGTTGCAACAGTTTGGCCCATCTCCGGATGGTGCCTTCCCACGGACAAGGGCCACGTGCCTTCGACTGATCCCGCTTTTTCCTCTCACCTTGGCTAAGAGCCGGCTCACGACCCCTCTCCTCGTTCACTTGCGCATCTGTCTCGGCCATCTTTGTTAACTTAGTCTTTGATACCACTTGTCACGGACCTAGACTTCGGATTGCTAGCTCCCGTGCGGCACCTAGTCCTTTAAGTAGCCCCTTTCATGCTTTACTAGGTCAGCCTCCGTTTACGCTCTCGAAAGAAGCAAAGTGTCGGACAACCCCCGTCTTGAACTCGCCTTAGTGCAAGGGGAAAACCACACAAGTATTTTAGAGAGAGAAACTCCGCATTCTCACACTAGAAAATACATGTGTTCACAATGAAGGCCATTTACCACTTGATGCCAATGAACTACTCTAAGCCCCTATATATACAAGTTGTCTAACTCGATGGACGACTAAGATCTACTTGATCTAACTGCTCTTATTTACGTTTTACACTCTGCTAGGAATATCCAAAAGAATATTCCTTTCTAGAGAGTTCCATAACATTCGACCATGTGGCTCCAATACTCTCTAGAATGACCCGCATTTTTCCATATGGTTTCACGATCTTCCGGAAGGTTGTACAAGAATCCGGATGGGCCAACAATCGCAGATAACCTCCTTAGCCCCGTCTCCCTACCCAGCGGATGCTAAGTGCCTCGGCCTTGCTTGGTAATATCGACGTTCCGCACGCAACAAGCTTGGCCGGTCCCAAAAGTCTTGTTCTTGGGCGCCCGACACTCTTGGCTTGAAGGCCATCGCCCGAGCCGCGCACAGACTCTTGGTCAAATTTATGAGGGCGTGACAACATGCGTTGAATGTGCTAAAAATTACTAGTCTTCATTATTTATCAGCTAAATAGTTCTCTCTATTTATAATTTATTATCATAATAATATTCTTAATATTAGTTTATTAATATTATAATTTTTCATAATATAGAATACTTAATCCATATTAATCTTATTTGGGGATAGTAATTAGTAAGTGTGACGTGGAGAATTTAAAGACTTGACATGTCGCACAAAGAACCGAGCGGAACGATAACCACGATGATTCTGGAAAACCTTAATCTTCTATCTAATCGCGCCACGTATCAATCCAGAAAACTTCACCTGGTCAAACATGCTGCACTTCTTTCAACACGTACCACAATACACACATCATATTTACATACGCCATCTTTCCTTTGCTTCGCTTTGCTTGGGGAAAACAACCCAAGACGACGACGCCGGCCATTATTACAGCCATCTCTAATCTCTCACAATGTCGATTTCAACGGCACTCTTCTTCACCCCAAACCCACTAACCCAACAACAACCCAGAAATCAGCCATCTAAACCTTACTTCAAAAAACCTGCCATAACCATCAGATGTAGCAGAAGCAATCTCCTCAATAGCAAGAACCCTCTCCTCCAAGACAACAGCTACAAACTCTCTTGGAAAGACGAGCTCAAAAAGACTCTGCCCACCCACGATCATGACGTCATGGACGATGAGGAGAAGATCCAGGAAATCGTGGACAAGAGATGCGTGGACAACGTTAGGATGCTCATCGTCGATTCTGTCCAAAACGCAAAGGCGGGCCACCCAGGTATGGCCCTGGGCATGGCCGAGGTTGGCTATTTTCTCTACAGGCATGCGATGAAGTATAATCCCAAGAACCCTAAATGGTTCGATAGGGATAGGTTCGTCCTCAGCGCCGGCCATGGCTGTTTGCTTCAGTACGTTTGCCTTCACTTAGCCGGCTTCGATTCGGTTCAGGTATTAATTGGTTTACGGGTTTTGTTTTCAAGGTGAAACATAACCTTAAAAAATAAACAGAGTGCTCTGTTTCTCGAACTCTGCTTTGGATCGTAATTTCCTGGGTGATCTACTGTGTATCTTTCTGTTCTTAATTCAGATTGAAGACTTGAAGCGTTTATGTAAAATCGGAGGACGAACGCCAGGTCACCCTGAGAACGTCGTGACAGAGGGCATTGAAGTAACCACAGGTACCTTAGTTAGCTCATTCGTTGATTCTCTTTTACTGTTTATTGTGTTCATCATTGGCTTGTGTGGCAGTAAATGTATGTATCTATTTATTTTAGGGCCTCTTGGGCAAGGTGTGGCTAACGCAGTTGGCCTAGCTTTAGCGGAAGCTCATTTATCAGCCCGATTCAATAAGCCTGATGTTTCCATTGTTGACCACAGAACGTACGCATGAGTAAATCATTGAGTTGTCTTTTTTATGATTGATTGATTGATTCGCCGATTTGACGAACAAACGTGATTTTGAAGAAAACAGATATTGTATTATGGGAGATGGGTGCTCTATGGAGGGAATAGCAAACGAGGCTGCTACCTTAGCTGCGCATTGGAAGCTGAATAAGCTGACTTTGATCTTCGACGACAACGGTAATACCATAGACGGTTCGACTCAGCTCGCCACTTCAGAGGATATCTCGCGGAGGTTTGAAGCGTTGGGCTGGAATACGATAACTGTGGACGATACGCAGACCAATATGAGGGAGTTCAAGAACGCTCTTTTAGCAGCTCGTGAAGAGACTCAAATGCCCACTTTTATAAGGGTATATGTGTGTGTCTCTCTTTTATATGGCTACACTTGTTGCATATTTGGACTAGTAAAAGAAATTCCGAAAATTACATTGCACAGGTGAAGACTAAGATAGGCAAGTTATCGAAGAACGAAGGGACGTCGAAAGCTCATCACGGGACGTTCGACGAAGAAGACGAGAGGCAAATGAAGGAGAAGGTTAAATGGGGCGACCGTGAGCCCTTCACCGTCATTCCTATGGTATACAAGTAAGTTAGTTATAATGTAATATACGTACGATGATGTCCATGGCGCCCCAAATTCATATTGAGGGACCTTATTATTTATTGCAAAAATTTAGGGAAATGGAAATCCAAGCAAAACATGGGGAGGAGCTTGAGAAGGAATGGGATTCGAAATTGGAATACTATGAGAGCAAGTACCCCGAAGAAGCACGGGAATTCAAAGCTCTTCTTCATGGCGGAGTGCTCCCTGGCTGGGAAGATTCATTGCCGGTAATAATTTAATAAATCGAATCGTACATTTTTTCGATTTTATGCTGAAGTTAATATATTTCCCTCGATTTTATCCGCGAAGAAATGGTCGGAGAACGATCCTCTAGATGCGACTCGAGCGTACTCCGAGAAGTGCTTGAACAGCCTCGCAAAAGTAGTCCCGGGCCTAATGGGCGGTAGCGCTGACCTCGCGTCGTCTAACAAGGCGTACCTCCACGGCTACGGCGACTTCAGCCGGTCTTCTCCTTGGGGGAGGAACATACGCTACGGCATAAGGGAGCACGCAATGGCGGGAATATCGAATGGGCTTGCGGTGCACAGCGGTCTCGTACCTTTCGCGGCGACGTTCCTCGTCTTCTCCGACTACATGAAGAATTCCATGAGGCTCTCGGCGTTGAGCCGAGCCGGCGTGATATACATCCTCACCCACGACTCAATCGGGCTGGGCGAGGACGGGCCGACACACCAGCCCGTGGAGCACCTCGTGGGCCTTCGGGCCATACCCCGGATGCTACTCTTTCGGCCCGCGGACGGGAATGAGACTGTGGCCGCATTCATGGTTGCGGTATCCAATCGCCACACTCCGATGGTAAGTAGTCTTTAGATCAACGTCGCGAAATCAATTTGGCAATGAGTGGTTTCGTCCATTCATTAGACTTGCAGCATACTAGCACATTTTCATTCTTCTTTAGATGTCACTTTTAAAATGGGCTAACGTTTAAAACCAATATGGGAATGAGTGGGGTAGACCATTCGTTAGACTTGCAAACTAGCATATTTATTATTGGGGAATGTCATTGTTTGTCCAAATACTTGGGTGTGAACTTTTGCAGTTCACATGTTCCGAGATGCCATTTTAGTCTCCGAGTGTTATTGATTTTTGTGCCGTTTTGATCTTTCGATTAATTTAACATTTAGTTTTGACGGAATTTACGGGCTGTTTGCTCCCACGTTTCTTCGGCCTGCAAAAATTCGGCCACGGCGTGGTCTGTAAAATTCGTACGAACTAACGGTTAAATTAACAAGAATCAAAACAGCACAAAATCGGCAACATTGTGATTAAAATTGACACGTCCGAACATGGATACGAAATGCGCTCATACCCAAGTATAGGGACCGAAAGTGGCATTCTCCATTTTCATTTCTAGTTTTTCTTTTTAAGTCCAATTGCTAATGAGTGGGATGATATATACACGAGTTTTCATTCTTCTCATTCATCAACTTGTACAGGCAATCGCCCTCTCGAGGCAGAAGGTGTCGGCCCACGTGAAGGGCACATCCGTCGAGGGAGCGAAGAGAGGAGGGTACGTCACGAGCGACAACTCCGGGCCGGGCCACGAGCCCGAGATCATACTGATCGGTACGGGCTCGGAGCTGTGCATATGCGAGGCGGCCGCGGAGAGGCTTAGGGAAGAAGAAGGGAGGAGAATCAGGGTGGTCTCTCTTGTGTGCTGGAGGCTCTTCGACGGCCAGTCGGCGGATTACAAGGAGAGCGTATTGCCCTCGGCCGTGAAGAAGCGCATGAGCGTGGAGGCGGGCTCGCCCATCGGGTGGAGGGAGTACGTCGGGCCCGAGGGAGTGGTCGTCGCGGTGGACGAGTTCGGCACCAGCGGCGCGTATTTGGACGTCTTTCACAAGTTTGGGTACACAGAGGAGAACGTGACACGTGTCGCCAAGGAGTTGCTTGAGAAATGAAGAGAAATAAAAGGTCTTTCGAAGCTAGCGTGTATTTAAATAATGATTTAATAATGTGATTAGAGTTTCATTTCAGTGATGTAAGTGCGTAATAATATACGATATTAGGATTGCAAGACGAATCGAATAAGCACGATATTCTGTTTTTATATTTTATTAACAAATTGAATCATAAGAATCGATTCAAAGTCATATTCAAAGAAAATATTTTGTTTTATCTATTATTTATAAAATATTAGTAATATTATATTTAAATTATGTATTGAATATATATTATTTTGAGTTTTCCTATTTAATAAAAATATTATACCTAAGGCGGTACGTATTGAATTATAATATGCGATAATAATATATATATATTATATTTAAAGAGCTATTAAATTATTCGAATTGAGTATTCGATAAACAATCAAACTGAATACTTTGATATTCGTATTTATATTCGAAAATTATCAGAAAAATTATTGGTTCGAATTTGGTCTTTATTTTATCGAATTTCGAATTAAAAAAAAATTATCAATTCATTTGCCGGCTTTTTTATTAAATAATTAAAAAATCAAACATTAATAAAATAAACAAGAAATAAAAACCATTAATAAAATAAAGATTTTCGTATTCTGAGATTACGAGTTACGTAACTCCTAATCCCAGAATACGAGTTAACTCGTAATCCCAGAATACGAGTTACTATGCTGGCGTGGGTGTCTTACGTGGAGTAACTCGTAATACCAGAATACGAGTTAGATTTGGGTTTCAAGTAACTCAAGTAACGAGTTACTCTTTTTTATTTGTATTTTAACTTATTTTATATTTATTAATTATACAATCCACCAAATCATAAAATCATCGTTATCTCATGTGATTTACATAATAAAAAATAATAAACACATCTAATTATTGTTTGTTTCGCGACGATTAAAATGATATGAATATCTTATATTTTTCGATATTAAAAAATATTTAATTATTTTATAAAGTTGAGAATCATCTTTATAAAGATATTAAAAAATTATTAAATATTTTCGATATTCGAAAAATATAAGATATGCATATCGTTTTAATCGTCGCGAAACAAACAATAAATTAGATGCATTTATCTTTTTTATTATGTAAATCACATGAGATAACAATGATTTTATGATTTGGTGAATTATATAATTAATAAATATAAAATAACTTAAAATACAAAAAATAAAAAAAATAGAAAAAGAGTAACTCGTAACTTAGGATTACGAGTTACTTGAAACCCAGATCTAACTCGTATTCTGGGATTACGAGTTACTCCACACTGCCAGCGAGATAGTAACTCGTATTCTGGGATAACTCGTAATCCCAGAATACGAAAATCTTTATTTTATTAATGGTTTTCATTTCTTGTTTATTTTGTTAATGTTTGAATTTTTTTTAATTATTTAATTAAAAAAAGCCTCATTTGCCACTCTGTACGACATGGATAGATATTGTAAACTCACTTTGGTTTTTAAAACAATAAAATAAATCGTATAACGAAGTTAAACAATAAAGTGAAATTTCTTAAACGGCAATCTACATATAAATACCCAATAACAAACTAAAAAGCCACTTAGGTACCTTGTCAGATATATTTTATAGGTAGGTACCCATTTGACTAAACATTTTACACTTAGGTACCTAATCACCTAAGATTACGAAATTACCCTTATTAAATGATTTAGAATTTCATTTCTGTTTTTCTTTCTCAGCAAAAATTGAGGTCGAGCCCGCCGTCGACGAAATTCTTCTCGTCGATCACCTTCTTCTGCTCGTGCCGGCACCGGACAGCGATATAAGAGCCTGTTGAACGTTGGGTTTTCGATTTTGGGCGTTGATTTTGTCAGGTAAGCTTGTCTTTTGGTTTGGGTTTGGTTTAGGGTTTTCACTCGTTTGTTCAAGATTTAGCCCAAATCTGGGAGCTCAATGCGATCCAGGAGCTCCAAATAAGAGTGGAATGTTAGGATTTGATAGTTATTGAGGCTAATCCATCGAGATTTCGGTTTTTTTTATATAACTGTTATCACGTACCATTTCTTATGTATATTGCGTACCATTGTATGTTGTTTTACCGTACCTGAATATATTACGTGACACAGTCCGATTGGACATTTATATTATGTAGTATCTTTGTGTCTTTATATTACGTACCAAGTAACCTGTCTATACGGTACCAAAATGTCTATTTATGCAGTACCAATATAAACTATACACCGTACCATTTATACAGGTTGCCATATTATCTGAAAATATGGCATCTGCAAATTCGATTGGTGGCGGGACCTTATTTGCAACGTGTGAGTATAAAAGGGAGTGTTTCTTACTATTAATCAATGAAGCAACGACGCTTATCGATATATACGTATCCCTCCAAAGAAGGTGGTCGGATATCGATTCCCGGCATGACTCAATAAAGTATCAAGTTCCGTTCCAAAGTTTGTACTCGACATTGAAGGAAAATGCTGATGTTTTCAATATGTATCAGCTGTTTATTCGATACAAATTTTCAATGATACCGATGAAAGTGGAACGTGCCGATGGATGTGGTACAAGTGGCCCGGCGAACAGGTTTGTTTTTATTTTATTGTTGTTAAACTTTAAATTTAGGGTTTTCATATTAATGATTGATAGCATTACTTGTAGTACGGAAGAGAACGGAGAATCCGTGGAGTTTGATTTTGAAAGAAACACAGTAGATGCATGGAGTCATTGCATTCGGGAGATGGACAAATCTTTAGGGATGCAGATGAATTTCGACGGAATTTGAAAAACTACTCCATTGCAATCCGGAGAAACTTTGTCTACGCAAAGAACGAGCGTAAGAAAATCATTGCCGTTTGCAAGGATGAGACGTGCAAGTGGCGGATATATGCATCGCGTTATAAATGCGACAATTCGTTTGCCATTCGGAGATCCAATCTACAACACAGTTGTGGCGAAGATACTCTTAGGAGTCGTGATCATCCGCGAGCGGACGCGCCGTGGGTAGGGAACATAGTGAAAGAGAGGGTCCGAGACGAGCCATCGTATCGTCCCGTTGCCATGGTTAAAGACATCCTAAGGGACTATGGAGTTGAAGTGGGGTACCATAAGGCGTATAGAGGCAAAGAAAGTGCCATTCGTAACATATATGGGCTGGATAATGGTACGTTTGATCAGTTGAGGTGGTATTGTAATGCCGTTAGAGAAACCAATCCGGGTAGTGTGGCGGAGTACGATGTATACCCTCACGACAACAAGTTTCGTGGGCTCTTTATCTGCTTCCATGCTTGTCTCGTAGGTTTTGTTCGGGGATGTCGGCCGCTCATATTTGTTGATGGTACTCACATTAAGACCAAGTTTAAAGGAGTGCTCGTTACGGCCGTCGCAAAGGATGCAAACGAAGATTTGTTTACGATTGCCTTTGGCGTTGTAAGCGTTGAAAATGATGAAAATTGGAGTGGTTCTTTGCTAAGTTGAGGAGCATGTTTCATCATTACCCGTCGACATTGAGGGAGCTGACGTTCTTCTCAGATCGGCATCCGAGTATTATTAAAGCTGTTTCTATATCATTTCCAGGAAGTCGTCATGCATATTGCTTGCGCCATTTGGTTGACAACTTAAAAAAAGAGGTAATTGTTTAGTAATGTGTACACTACATTAGTGAATATGAGGCAAATAATTTGTTATATTTACAGGTGATGAAACATTACCCGAAGCACAACAAGAAACATTGGTCATCCGTCTTCAAAAAAGCGGCTTATGCTACTACTTCGGTTCAGTTTCAGACTCACATCGCCAGCATCATCGAGTCTATGCCAATTGCGCAGACTTTTATTGAGAGATCAGATCCAACATGTTGGGCAAATGCGTTATTCGACGGGAATAGGTGGGGAGTTATTAACAACAATCAAGCAGAGTGTTGGAATTCTTGGGTAAAAGAAGCACGAGCGTTGCCTGTAAAGGGCATGGTTGATACCATTCGCGTGAAAATCATGACAATGATGCACGAACGACGCGAGAGAGGACTGACCCTTGTTAGCGAGTTATGTCCAAAACAAGAAAAGAAACTTGTTCAGAATATCACTGCTGCTCGCATGTTGAAAGTGAGTAAATTTTCGAACGTGGATTTGAGGTTGTCGGTGAAGATGGCTCAGTTGCGGTGGACATCCAGCAGCAGACCTGCTCATGCAGAGAGTGGGAAGTCTATAGAATCCCTTGTAAGCATGCAGCAGCGTGTATTGCGACTATGAGACATTCTTTTTACGATTATTGTGATCCGCTGTTGGATGTCCACCGCAAGACACGGAGGATTCCTTCTCAGGTAGATAGAAGATCTAACAAGTGTAAAATATGTGGGAAATACGGACATAATCGTCGTACTTGTACAGAAGCCGTAACGACGTAGCGTCCGTATTTTCCATGTATTTTCTTATTATTTTTGTCACATAACCTTTTCCGGTGCTCTTTTGTATGGCAATGGCTCATTATTTTTGTCTAAATGATGCCATTAGGTCATTGTTTTGTTCAAATGTGTCAATAGGAGATGGCTCGTTGTTTTTGTGTAAATCTGATAATGTAATGACCGCCAGTTTGGTACTGAAATATATGTAAATTTGGTACCCTAAGATATGCATATTTGGTACTGTAATATATCACGGTTTGGTACCCTACGGTATTCAGATTTGGTACTGAAATATAAGTAAATTTGGTACCCAAAGATACTCAGATTTGGTACTGTAATATATCACGGTTTGGTACCCTAAGATATGCATATTTGGTATTGAAATATACGTAAATTTGGTACCCTAAGAAATGCATATTTGGTACTGAAATATACGTAAATTTGGTACCCTAAGATACGCATATTTGGTACTAAAATATACGTAAATTTGGTACCCTAAGATACGCATATTTGGTACTGAAATATACGTAAATTTGGTACCCTAGGATATGCAGATTTGGTATTGTAATATATCACAGTTTGGTACCCTAAGATATGCATATTTGGTACTGAAAGATATGCAGATTTGGTACTAAATATACGTTAATTTGGTACCCTAAGATATGCAGATTTGGTACTGTAATATATCATGGTTTGGTACCCTACGGTATTCAGATTTGGTACTGAAATAGAAGTAAATTTGGTACCCAAAGATACTCAGATTTGGTACTGTAATATATCACGGTTTGGTACCCTAAGATATGCATATTTGGTATTGAAATATACGTAAATTTGGTACCCTAAGATATGCAGATTTGGTATTGAAATATACGTAAATTTGGTACCCTAAGAAATGCATATTTGGTACTGAAATATACGTAAATTTGGTACCCTAAGATACGCATATTTGGTACTAAAATATACGTAAATTTGGTACCCTAAGATACGCATATTTGGTACTGAAATATACGTAAATTTTGTACCCTAGGATATGCAGATTTGGTACTGTAATATATCATGGTTTGGTACCCTAAGATACGCAGATTTGGTACTGAAATACTAGTCTGTTTGGTACCCTTAGTTACGCAAATTTGGTACTGTAATATACCACGGTTTGGTACCCTAAGACTTCGAATTTAATATTTGGCTATATTTCGTCAGAAACATGCACATTTCAGTCGATGTTCATGTGTAGAAAGGAAGAGACAATTTCTGACTTTTTCTGTCATGATTGCACACTTTTATGACGTTTTCCTGTCATGTTTGGTACAGATTTCTGACATTTTCTGTCATGAGTGGACAAATTCTGACATATGATGTATTAAATCAAAGAGACAGCTCATAGTACATGTCGGTGGCTTTCAATAAATGTTTCTTGTCACTATGTAAATTTGGGTACTACAACCGTGTATGGGTTGGTACGCTTCAAGCAAAACGAAAGGTACCCCTACCATGATATTTAAGGTACGGCGTCCCTTAAATATATGATACGTCATACTAGGGTTAGTATTTTTCGAGGTCGTACGAATTACCTTTTCATCTCGAACCACCGTAGAACAGTAATATAACGTATTAAATACGTTTAAGACCAAAGTCGGTGCATTAGGCCCCGCACACATGTATTAAATTTTAGAATACCAAGTTTCATTATAGTATAAGGATACAAACAAGAACATCTACAACATAATTTGAATAATTCGGTGAGTCCTACATCTGCGAATTCGGTGCATTAGGATTTGTTCTTTTTTTTCATTTCGTTATTGTTAGGTATTGTCAAAATCACGCAGGACAACGCGATTCAGTTAGGAATGTATTTATTTTTCGGTCGTATAACAAATGGTACGATATACTTTCATATATGGGTACTATATATGTATAATTATGGGTACGGTAAGCCTGCCATTTATGGTACTATATACGTAAATGATAAGGTACCTCCTGTACAACACAAGGTACCTTAGTGTACAACAGATGAGGTACAGTACAAATTACCTAATAGTACGGTATACATGCATATTAGGGTACTCTATATGTCATAGTTTGGTACGTTTTCCTGTTATATCTGGGTACCGTATATGTATACGTATGGATACGGTAAAACTGCATGTTATGGTACTTTTATATGTAAATGATAAGGTACGGCATGTGCGATGTATAAGGTACGGTGTATATTTATATAATGGTACGGTTAGTATGAAAGACAAGGCACTTCAGCTCTTATGTTTGTGGTACCCCATATATTTACATAATGGTACGGTTAACCTACATATTCTGGTACTATGTACGTAAAAGATAAGATACGGTCATACAATAACATATGGTACTGCATAAATTGACGACAGTCATAGAACACATCGCAGCACAACACTTGCAATAACCGTCCATGCACAAAAGAAAAACCAACATAAACAGCCAAAGGTCTTCAAACAGTCTATCCCCAACTTAAAATAAGTTAACCAAACTAAACAACCCAGTCTCCAAAGAGTCTAACAGCATTTCCAAGAACCTTACTGAAAAAGATCTAGCATACAGCTACGCTCGTCACGTAAAATGCGAGCAGCCATAGAAACACGATACACGTCCATGTTGACATCTTTGCCATATTTCGCGAACTCTGGGGTGTCGATAACGTACTCCTCGATGGTTAAACATGCATGCACCCCGCAGTCTACAGCGCCAAATTGGGGCCGGTTGTACTCTGGATCCACGGACTTCTTACACAGATAATCGTACTTCCATGCCCAATACTTTGTCAGAAAATCAGCCTGCACAATAAAAAAACAACATTAAGGCAGAACTGCAACATAGTCGACCGAATCTAGCCAATGTATATACTTACGAAGGCTCTAGCGGCCCAGGTCATCTTATGCGAGGCCATTGGATCCCGAACGTAGAATTTCCGCTCGTTGACCTTGTAGACGAGCACTCCCCAATGGTTACCTGTCAACACAGGCGTCAACACGTATGACAATTTTGTGAGTGCATCGCCATTAAGCCGATCTAGCCATGCCCGGCTACTCCCCGCCATCTCTTGGACGAACCTCTCTAACTGATCAGCTTCCACCTTCCTCTTTCTCGACACCTTCTGTATCTTCGTCCAGTAATCGATCTGCACAAAACTTGGGAATACAAAGACGCTTTGTCTCCCGGGGATCCCCGCGAAAGGCCGTGTCAAACAATCGACGAAAGCGTCGATAACATTTGACTTAAGCAAATCCCGAGATAGAAGCATATAGAATCCTTGTGCATCGACGGCGGCAAAGTCGCTTTGCCAAACGACGTCGCTGCATAAGTATTAATCGCACAATTAAAAAGTAGTCAAACAAAAACAATCGAAACATTGAAGAAAATGGTACCTAAGCTTCTTCGCTTTAAGGTACGTGTCGATGCACTGACGCTGCTCCGCATGGATCTCCTGTCGGGCTGCATAGTCAAAGCTGTCCGCGTACTTGGAGCAGTATGCCACCGACGGCTCTCGAGCAGACTCGGTGGCCTCGACATCAACCACAACAGCTTTGTTTTTTGCCTTACCCTTCTTTTGTGGCCGCTGAGGAGTTGAATCTGGTGTGAGAAAAGCCGAATTTCGCCGCTTTTTACGATCTTTTCGGCCTCGCACCGTTTGAGCAATCGACGAAGCCTTAGCCTCCTCAGCCTGATCCTCTGCGCCCTTATCCTCCTCGTCATCCTCTTGTTCTCCTTCTTCACTAACCTCATCCTCCGCTTGATCCCCATCACCAACCGCAACATTGCTCTCCTCGGCCTTCTCACCATCGCTAGGAGCCATCTCCTCGGCCATCTCCTTCCTGGCCTTCTCACCTTCGCTATGAACCATCTGCTCGGTCATATCATCGCCCTCACTGTCATCCTGTTCCTCGGCCCTATCCTCATCCCTATCATCGCCCTCCATGTTAGCCATATCCTGTGCCTTATCATCGCCATCATCCTCGCACACATCCTTGTCCTTAGCATCAACCTCTTCCTCCTCCATCGCATCCTCGTTGGACATATCAACCTTCGACGTCCGACCACTTGACCGTAGATCTCTTATAAGCTCGTTCTTCGATCTCAACTCGGCTTCTAACCTCTCCACACGAGCACTCAGGTCTAAATGAGATCCGTCAACTCCTCCATCAACCTTAACCACACACAATTCATTAAACAGTTAGAAACAAAGCAAATAATACCTAAAAAAGTAGGGAATTTTATACCTCCGGAAGCAAATTTATCGGATGCACAAACTTCACCTCCTTCTTCGTTGGGTATATTGGGACAACAGAGGCAATTGCAGCCAATTCAGCCTCCGCAGCGATTACGTCATTCGGCTTCCTACTTTCTTCCCAATTGAACATTCGGGGAAACATATACATTTCCCGCCTCTGCGCCAAGGAGGGCACGTGCTCATACACCCAAATCTGAAAGTTGCCAAAGCATTGAATTCATCAATAAACAAATAATCAAAAAGGTAAACTGACAACGTAACGTAGAGTATTACCATTAGCCCAATAGTGCACCCGTTCATCATCAGGCTGGACGAGTCGACCCGCATTGAATTCGCAACAATTTGCTTTATCTCCGCAACCAAAAACTCGTGTACAGCCTTTCCCCATGCGTACTCCCCCATCATGTCGACATCGTCGATGTACGCATTCACGAACTTTGGGTTTTTTGAATTCCCCATCGGGAACAATACAGAGTTAAACAAGAAAAGAGCAAACAACCTAACAAACTCATCTGTGTTCTCCCTCCCAGGCTCTCCTATGAACTTCTTCAACAACTCTAAGATTTTCTTACGGGTTACGTTGCCATTTTTCCCCCCGAAAAGTCGATCAACGGTTTTCGATTTGATTTTAGAATTTAGGTCAACGGGTTGTCCTACATTATGCAAGGCCATTACTACACTAAATTCCTGTGGGGAGAATACCACATTCGTATTCTCCCCCAACCTAAACGTGTTGGCCTCTACATTATAACGCTTTATCAATGCCATAATTCGAACAAACGAATGAGACATCTTAGGCATATCTAAAAAAAAATGAAACGGGGACCTTCTTATAGCTTCTATTTGATCAGGGGTCATGCTATCCTTCAAACTGCTGACGGTAGATCGAAAGAGCGCAGGATGGCACCTGGAAGACAGCTAAAATCCTTTCCGCGGAGGCATTTCTGCAAAAAAAGCAAAACTGTAAACAAGCAATACCATTTTATTGACACAAGGGGTACCAATTTGCCCAAACAGAGGGTACCAAATGGAGTGATAAAGTAGTACCAATAAAAATTTACCCCATTTTCGAAAAACACTTTTATCAAACAGTACCATTTTATTCACACGAGGGGTACCAATTTGCCCAAACAGAGGATACCAAATGCTTGATAATGTCGTACCAAAAACTTTTGACCCCATTTTCGAAAAACCCACTGTTAACAAGCAGTACCATTTCCTTCACACCCGGAGTACCAATTTGCCATAACAGAGAGTACCAAATGCATTCATAATGTAGTACCAAAAAAATTGGACCCCATTTTCGAAAAACCCACTACTAACAAGCAGTACCATTTTATAAAACAAGAAGTACCAATTTGCCCTAACAGAGGGTACCAAATGCAGTCATAATGTAGTACCAAAACAAATTTGACGTCATTCAAAAAAACCATTCTTAACAAGCACTACCATTTTATTCACACATGAGGTACCATTTTCTCAAACATAGAGTACCAAAACCAATTGACCCCATACGGAAAAACTACTGTTAAACACGAAGTACCATTTTATTCACGCAAGGGGTACCAATTTGCCTAAACAGATAGTACCAAAACCAATGATAAGGGCTTACCAAAACAAAAATTGACCCACGCGAGAAAACCTAAATCGACTCACTCGAGAAACCAAAATCGACCCATTCCAAATACCCAAAATCGAGACTATTTCCCATCTGAGCACGCACAGAAAAACCCTAATTTAGCCCCAAATCAATCTCATTCCAAAAACACGCAGCAATTGATGCGAAAACTAACCGAAAATGCTTAAACACAACGAATTACGACAAAATCAAACTAGATACAAGCCCATTCAATATCGCGACGACGAGCGAGTGGACAGACGACGGAAATACGGTGAATGACTTACCTATCGATTTTAGACGGGCAATACCACGAAGAACGAGTAGACAGAGGCGCAATACCGCAACGAACGAAGGGAACAAGGTCGATTTCTGGGACTTCCTCGCGCGATTTCGAAGAGGGTTGATCGGTTTTTTTCTTTTTTTTGTACGAAGGAACGAGCGTGAAACAATAAGAAAAGCAGGTAAAAGTGTAATAAGCTGTTTTAGTAGGGGTAAATCCGTCAGTTAGGTACCTATCAGGAAATAAAATTCAACTAGGTACCTAGTTTAAAAATCTATCTGACAAGGGACTGATCTGTTTTATATTTATTGATGTAGGGATTTAAGTGTAGAACCCCCTTTCTTAAATGTTGAATTGACCGTTTAAGCCTTTTTTTGTACTTCCATTAATATGAGATGATTGGTAAACTTAAAAATTGATATATTTTGAAAATAGAAAACCGACTTTGACTTATATGAGATGATTCGTAAAATTAAAAATAGTAAAAGCACTTTCAGTTATAAAAAAATATATATATAGAAATTGTGAAAGGACTGATACTCCAAATAGGGTATGTGATTTAATCTACGGTCAAACGTAATACTGTGATAATTGAGTGTTGAGATTTCGGCCGCCTTAGGTTCGCAATCCACACTTATATCGAATATGTGTGTGAATTATCCAAGAAACACGTTCTTGAAGGAGATCGAATCGAAAAACAGAGAGAAAGCGAAACCAGAAAAACACAGAATTTTACGTGGTTCGACCCAAGTTTGGTCTACGTCCATGGACCAATCAGAGATTATTTTACTAATCGAGAAGAAGGGTTTACAAGACTCACATACGCTCTACAACTTTCTAGTTTACAGCTCACAGAGATTCACTCCCTATCGAAAGTTACAAACCCTCAAAGTTACCTACTCGAAACTGCTAAGTCTGTTATATATAGAGCAGAAATCTCAGCTGTGTGCTTCAACGGGATTGTACCAGCAGCATCCGAAGTTGTACCTCGCGCATCTAACTCAACTACTAAAAGCGTTACAGCAACTTCTCCTTTGAATCTCAGCCATCGGATCTCATCTTCGCGCCAAGATCGGACGGCTACTGCTCATCTGCCGACTCATCACATTTCTTCAGCTGAATTCAGTTCAGCTGTGATGATCTTCAAATTTGCTTCGATCATTCAGCCTTGATTTTCAGAGTTTTAAGCTCACAATCATCAACAATCTCCACCTTGAGCTTATAACTCCCAATGAGTGCACCAAGCTTCAACTTTACAGCCCAAACGAGTAACATACATGCGCTCGAACATCATACCATAATCAGCAAATTTTCCAGCTCTGCTTCAGCTTCAGAAATCTGCAAATCACCCTCTGATTATTCTTAAACCCACCATCAAGCTCCACCTCGACTAACGCTCCTTCTCTGATTGGTCTTCAAGCTTCTTAGCAGCTTCGAGCCTCGAAGGAAACCTTGTCAACTCCAAACGAGATTGAAATTTCCCATTTAGAGCAAACTTGGAACTTCGAGTCTCTCTTCATCATCACAGATGAATTCCTCCTTTCCCTGGCTTCATGAGCCTTCTTGCATGCCCATCTGTAGCCATATGATCTAAGCCTCTTGGTCTTTTTCGCAGACAAGACATCAGCTTTTCCCAGTGAAGTTTCAGCTTCACTCATGGTCTCCGTCAAACTTCTTTCACATGTTTGATCCATCTCCTCTGATCTTTCTTCTTCTGTGGTTGCAAGCTTCGAACATGGACTGAGAAAACTCCAAGTAGCTGCCTTGGCTCGACATTCTCCACCTCAAGAAGAGGTTCTTGTGGCTTCTCTTCCACCACATTCAAGCTACAACATTCCCTAGTTTCCAAACATGTGCTCTTCACCACAGAACAACCTTCGAGCACATAGATACAGTGCCTCAATTTCCCTGACAAAATCAGCCTATTCTGCCTCAGAATTCTGATTTTTCCAGCTGCGATTTCAGCGTTGAATCCCTTTTTATCCAAAGCGCTGATTGAGATAAGGTTCCTCCTAACATCAGGGACATACCTAACATCTCTTAGGATCCCCACATTGCCTGAACTGAGCCGCAAACGAACTGATCCAATCCCATAAATTTGACAGCTTTTTCCATCTCCAAGCCTCACAGTTTCTTGATTCGTTTCTTGGAAATCTTGAAGCCATTCCTTGTTGCACGTGACATGGAATGAACACCCTGAGTCAAGGATCCACTCATGCTTCGATTCATGCCCAGAAACACTCAACATTTCTGCATTTTCATAATCATCCGCAGCAAAATCAGCAGAGCCTTTCTCTTTGCCTTGATCTGAGTTATATCTTGATCGTTTGGGACAAAACTTTCGAATGTGCCCCTCTTCATTGCAGTAGTAACACCTCACAGGGCTTCTAGGCTCGATCCGCTCCTTGCTCTTCCATTTCTTGTTCCAAGAATTAGATTTATTCTTCGCATAAAGAAGCTGCGCCGCATCAGGGATTTCTGCAACTTCTGAACCGTTTCTCGTGTTTAGTTGCTTCGAGCTTAGAGCAGAGAGAACATCCTCGAGTTTAAGAGCTTCCCGTCCATATAACAAGGCCTCCTTGAAGTGTTCATAGCTCTTTGGTAGCGCACATAACAAAAGCAAAGCTTGATCTTCATCCTTCATCGACTCGCCGACGTTCTCAAGATCAAGAACCAGTTTTGAAAACTGATCTACTTGCTTGTCCATCGAGTCTTCGTCTTGCATCTTGAATGTATATAAAGCTTGCTTCAAGTAAAGCCTCTTCGCAAGAGACTTGGTCATATACAGCGCCTCCAATTTCTTCCAAACATCTTCAGCCGAGGTTTCTTTAGCGATTTTACGCAGCACTTGATCTGAGAGACAAAGAATCAACGTCGAATACGCTCGCTCTCGAATCTTCTTCTTGTCCAGTTTCGACATATCCTTCGGCTCCATTTCTTTCTCAGATTTCAGCGCTTCTTCAAGCCCTTTCTCCGTTAGCAACGCCTTCATCTTCATCTTCCACAGACCAAAATCGTTTTGGCCATTAAAGATCTCCATTTCGAACCTTGTCGCAGCCATCGTCTTCGTCGCGCTTCGTTCCACCGACTCGCCGCACCACTTGTTGAGATTTCGGCCGCCTTAGGTTCGCAATCCACACTTCTATCGAATATGTGTGTGAATTTATCCAAGAAACACGTTCTTGAAGGAGATCGAATCGAAAAACAGAGAGAAAGCGAAACCAGAAAAACACAGAATTTTACGTGGTTCGACCCAAGTTTGGTCTACGTCCACGGACCAATCAGAGATTATTTTACTAATCGAGAAGAAGGGTTTACAAGACTCACATACGCTCTACAACTTTCTAGTTTACATCTCACAGAGATTCACTCCCTATCGAAAGTTACAAACCCTCAAAGTTACCTACTCGAAACTGCTAAGTCTGTTATATATAGAGCAGAAATCTCAGCTGTGTGCTTCAACGGGATTGTACCAGCAGCATCCGAAGTTGTACCTCGCGCATCTAACTCAACTACTAAAAGCGTTACAGCAACTTCTCCTTTGAATCTCAGCCATCGGATCTCATCTTCGCGCCAAGATCGGACGGCTACTGCTCATCTGCCGACTCATCACATTTCTTCAGCTGAATTCAGTTCAGCTGTGATGATCTTCAAATTTGCTTCGATCATTCAGCCTTGATTTTCAGAGTTTTAAGCTCACAATCATCAACATTGAGCATGATATCTTTTTCCAATTGAAATCTTATTCAAGCAAAAGAAGTTTGGCTGGCTATTGTATAAAGCGTGTGACTTGAAGAAAAAAATAAAAATACAAAGAGAAATAGACATGATGATGAGAATGAATAAGCAGCTCCTTGTAATAACATGTTTATTTCTTGTATGCATTGGGGTGGTTAACTGTTGCTTCATCTTCAAGAAATACAGAGTCCACGTCGTAAACAATCTTCCCCTGAAAAACACGTTAACCCTACACTGTGCGTCGAAAGACAAAGATTTCGGCTACCAAGATCTTGTAAGCTATCAAGAGTTCAACTTCAGCTTCTGCAAAATACCTCACTCGACGCTTTTCTTCTGTCACCTTTGGTGGTATAAGAAAGACGCTGCTTTCGAGGTTTTCAACGCTGATTGGAAGAATGTGTGCAGGCGAAACTGCTATTGGGCTGCGAAGGGTGATGGGATTTACTTTTCTGGTGAATATCCGCCAGGGCCCTTGTATAAGATACATGAATGGAATACTAAGGTTACCCTCCTCCTTTGATGGATGTTCCACATGTAAGAACTATAATTATTAATGTTGTTTGTTGACAGGCTCGTGTTAGAATTGTTGTTGCTTGTATGCTATGGTTCTGTGGTGAAAAAACATGCCTATGGAAGTGTTATCTCATTGGTCCTGCGATGACGAAACAAGGAAATGCAAACAAATTGAAGTTAGATTGGTCGTCGAAGGTATATTAGCATAAATCGACAAGTCATATTATAAATTTAAATGGAAGTTAGATTTTCGTGGAAGGTAACAATCATATTATAAAGTTAGAATTCGCGGAAGGTATATTAGCATAAGTCGACAAATCATACACAAATTGGGAGGTCGAAGAAATAATAAGAGATAATGCGTCGATATGTGTGTGTTGATGAAAGTGTGAGTTTATGAGAACGCACCTTTGTGAGTGGTGGGGATGTGCTTCTCAAAAGTAAGGGTTTTCAACTCCCCAATGAACTTATGAATAAATTGATTTATCGAAAAATACATTCAAAATTAACCACCAAATGTTACAAATTTCAGAAATAGGGATGTTAACTCGAGAAGTCCATTTGGAATTTGTATCTAAACAAACCTTTGAGAGATTTACATTTAAGTAAGTGATTTATGTAGTAAAGTCATATCATAATATTGAATACAAATAAGTAATTATCTTTCTAATATTTATAAAATCTTCACTAGTTATGCATTTGTCGTTCCTGCCCAACTTGTTAATCACCCAATCATTGAGATGATGACTGTACAAAAAACTAAATAAAAACTAAATTATGCAATTATTACATTACGGCAATGAAGTTGTGGTATCAAACTCAAAGTGGATAGGCATAGACCCTTGGAGCATCTCCAACCGACACCCAAAACTAGGGTTGCAAAAATCAAATTTTTTGTTCGGTTTGATATTCGTTCGAAAATTTAAGATTCGAATATTTAGAATATGAATCCAAACCAATACAAAATCAAAGTATCCGATTCGATTATTTATAGAATATTTGATTTGAATAATTCCATATATATTTAAATGTATTATATCATTCGATATATAATACTTATAACATATTTTAATTCAATATATATCTTTAAGATAATATTTTTTATGGGAAAAATCTGTACACACCCCCAAATTTTTATATAAACCTCCTAATTAATTATAACACTAAATTTATCACAAAAAAATGAAAATTTCAATTTTCAATATCAGCAAATGCCGTTCTTTCAATCCAATCTTTATTACAATAATTATTAGTTTTTATGCTTAATTACTCCTCTCGATTATAATTATTTGTACATAATTTTGAAGGCTTTATAACTATTTATTAAATTATTTCTTTCATGCAATTAAATTATCACCTTATAACTATTATTTAATTCTATACAGTTATTACATGAATTTATGTCTAGGGTTTTAATCTTTGTTTTATTTTACTTCAACTTAGTTGTATAGGTTAATAAGAAGTATTTATGGTATAAGAGATTTTAAAAATAAATCAAAGAATAATATTTATAAATTTAAAATTTTTGTGTATTTCTAAGTGGTAAATAGTAGAATTAACTCCAACCATAAATTACAAAATTAATATTTATTTAAAATTGTGTAAATAACTTCCGTTGAATAACAGCATTAATGAAATAAAATGTAATAAATTAAAACTTACAACATTACTGATGGAGAACAAAATTTTAAGAAATTGTACAATTTTCAAGGTTTTCACCACCAATGGGGGTGCCAATAGTAGCACTCATATTATATTACAATTCAATATTTATATTTTAAATTATTTTAATATTATATTTATATTTTTTATTAAATATTAAGATAAATACTAAAATATAATCCATATTCAAGTATTCAAAATATTCGATTCGAATATTTGCGAATATGAATATGAATAGATTTTAAGATTCGATTAAATATTCGTATTCGTATTCGAATGTCATCCGAATAAGAATAGATTATTGTGGTATTCGACTCGATTCGTTTGCTACCCTACCCAAAACCCACAAAAGTAAACCATATGTTCTCCAATCGTACCTCAAACGCAAACTCAAAATGCAATTTTCATCTTCTCTCTTTTGTTTTAAATTCAAATATGCATTTGGGAATGACATATCCCAAGAGTTATTGTTTTAAAAATTACAATGCATACTCTTTTTTTTTTGTTTTAATTATTAGTACCCATATAATAAACGCAAATATATAAAAGGACTCATATTATTATTAAATATTTTTTCTATGTTCTTTATATGAATTGAGTTTATTATTACTTTTTAGATAATTTTTTCAATCGAATTTATAATAATAGTGTGGTCTAATTGTAGAATTGTAAGTTATATGAGTAATATTAAAAAAATCACATGGAATAGAATATTACAATAATGGTCTTAAATTTGTTAGTCTTTTGGAGAAAATTAAATTTATTATGTCGCGGTAGGTGAAATATGTGAAACTGAAAATAAAAAAAAAGTGTCGCCGTTGTGTTTTTTGTTGAAAAAACCTTGACAACTGCCCCATTTAAAAACTAAATCTTTTACCCCAAGAAATCACCTATGTCTGGCTATCATTAATGTGCCTGCGATTTCTCAAATTCTCAACAGCGCATAATCCACAAGTATCATGAACCAACCAACCTCCCTCTTTCGCGCGATTCAACGGCGACGTGATTAGTGTAAGCAACGGCGTCGTAAATTCTTGTAGTAAACGTCTTCGGTTTTACCTTTTGCATCTATAAAGTGCTCTGTATCATTTTTCAGTCATTTTCCAATTCAAAAGGGTTATTAATGAAGCTGGAAGAATACACCAAATCGGGGCCATATGCTATTTTGATATTGTTTCTTGAATTCTTTTTTCGTATGTGATTGACTTTTCTTATTGTTCAAAGCAGTGATTTGCAGCTTCATTTGCCGGATGCAGTTGTAAATTGTTGTTGCTCTGAAAGTATCATAGTAGTCTCATCCGCAATAAAGTGGAAGTTTAGATGTCTTTGGCGTGTTAGTGTTTTTATATTTTTATTTGTTGTTCCTATTGAGAACCAATTGATAAGCTAATTGCATTTAGGGATACTCAGTCATCCATTTCTAGAAATCTTAGTACGTTATCTGTGTATGGAAGATGCTTCTTACAATGGCTAAGTAAACTAAACGGGAGAATAAACATTTGGGGGCAGTTTCATGTCATATCTTTGAGGCACGTGTTTTCCAATTTACTGTCCTCCATATTCTTGACAAGTGATACGTGACATTCTCAGTCTTTTCAAGTTTATGTCCTTAATTTCCTTTCGCCCATTGATATGACACCGAAAAAATGGTGGCTGTGCTCCTGAGTCTAACATTCATGTTACAGGGCTAAAAAGAGCTTATCTTACCAACTACAAGCAATTCATCAAGGATAAAAGTCGGGTTGTTTTGCTTCTTCCAAGCTTATCCAAAGATGACGGTGATCTATCAGCTAGATCCTGAAGTTCTTCGGTGGAATCTTCACTTAATACATGTTCCCTCTCATGCATATCATACTACTACAGACGCTATTACGTGTTCTGAAAGAGACTTGTCCCAAACAGAACCCATAAATGAAGGTTTTAGCAATCGAACAAACCCTACTGTTGAGAATGATGAAGTTATCGCTTACAATTTCCAGGAAGAACTTTCTAGAGTTGGAGAAGCAGAATTGTTAGGTTCTAGCTCAAGTTATGCTTTGGATGAGCATCAGAACAAGTCTATTCTTGCTCAGGATTGGTCTGGTCTGTAGTGTCTAATAATGTTGTTTCTTTTATATGCTGAAAACGTTTTTTGGAAGCTCATCTTTTACATCTTTGCAGGATCTCAAAGTAATATTCAGAAGTCAGGCAAGAATGAGGGAGCTTCATATCAAACTGAAGAATCATCAATGAATGCCAGGAAAGGACAAGAAAATTTGCCGGAGATAGAAAGGGAATCATCAATTGACGGTGAATTAGGGAAAAGGTTGAACCAGATGGTTCCTGTCCCTGTAAGTTGAGCTCAGTCTACTTATTTCAAGAACAATGAAATATCCTTTCATGACAAAAACACAAGATACGTATTAGGTCAATTTAACTAAAGCTTTTAAAAAACATGCTGTTGTATTCATGGAAGAAAAACACATCTGATTTACGAACAACCTAGGGAAAAGTTAATACTCCGAAATGCCAGCTGAAATATTTTGCGGAACTTGTACAAGAGCTGAGTTTAATAAAACCACTTTCATAGCAGTCTTCAAAATATTCGAGTTCCATAGTCGACGTAGAACATTTAAGGGGAGAAGAGGGGCGGACTGATTTTTTTAGGTGACATGACTTTTTCCCAACAGATCTTTGGCAATGCTTTCATTGGTCTGTATACCTTCAGAATGTCTTTTTTCTTGTGTATTATTGTAAGTGGCATCGAACGTTTGATGATTTCTGCTTCATAATTTGCTGCTACAGCATGTTCCAAAAATCAACGGCATTATAATACCATCACCTAATGAAGCAACGTCTGATCATGAAAGGCTTCTTAACAGGTCTGGATGCTCTTCTAAACCTGACTTCATATTCCTTCATTTTTCATTGTTATGTTTTAATTTTTCTAAATTAGAGTCGTTCAAGCTCAATATTTTCTGGGTCTCGAAGATTATCTTGATGTGCTTATGGTTTCAGAATCCAATTTCTTGGCGAGTCGTTTGTTTCTTTTTGAAATCTTTGCGTACTCTGTCAGGTTACAGTTATATGATCTTGAAGAGCTCAAAATTTCAGGAGATGGAAATTGCCAGGTTGGCTTCTTTGTTACCCTTTTTTTTATGGCTAACACATAACCATAAGTTATTGGTCTTTACCGAAAAATGATGTAACTTAAGGTAATGTCTAGCGAGGACTAATTTATTTCGCGTATACAAGAATCATGCATGGGTAAACTTGTTTGGTGTGTTGTTCTTAGCTCATGAATTAGGACACACATTGGTTCTTCTGCAGTTTCGATCACTGTCTGATCAAATATACAGGACACCTGAGCATCATCAATTCGTTCGAGAACAAGTGATCAATCAAGTACGCTTCGGTTCTTCTAACAATGACAAAATAAACATTTCTTTTGAATTTGGGATTGATATTATATATATATGTATGTATACATATGCCTTTATATTCTCCCTCAGCTGAAGTCCCAACCAGATTTGTACAAGAACTACGTCCCCATGGAATTTAGCGAGTACTTGGAGCTGATGAGCAAGTATGAATAATGCCACAAACGCATACATACATACTGAAACAATGCAACACTGCCTAAACATATTATCTGTTTCGTGTTACTTACAGAAGTGGGGAGTGGGGCGACCATGTCACTTTGCAGGCAGCTGCTGATGCTGTAATGCGCTTCTCCTTTCTTTTTTTGTTTTTGTTGGAATGTAATATGCCATGAGCTCAACTGTAGAATATTCTATAATTATTGAATTATGTTCATCGTCATCTATTGCTGCTTGTGCAGTATGGAGTGAAGATCTTCGTCATCACATCGTTCAAGGACACATGCTACATTGAGATTCTTCCCCAAACCCAAAAGTCAAACAGAAGTAACCTTCGATTATTAAATATCCTTCACTTCTACATTTCTTTCCTTGATGATACGTGTGGATTCTGCCTCATCACAAGAAATCATTTGAGGTTTTATATTACAACTTTTGATAAATTGGTTGGTGAACTTGCAGTTATATTCTTGAGCTTCTGGGCTGAAGTGCACTACAACTCTATTTATCCCTTGGGAGGTATTTCCTTATCCATAACGAGGAACTGGTGGTGATCATCATTGTTATTATATGCTTTGCTTTTGTTTCTCTTTTATATGCTTAGTTTTGCTTTTATTATTTGTTTTTAAAATGTGGATAGTTACTTGCAGAGTTGCCAGCAGGCGAGACCATAACGAGGAACTGGTGGTGATCATCGTTGTTATTACTCAATAGCCTATCTGATTCATATTTGCGCTTGTCGTATCTCATTATATAAAGGTATCATCACCTATATCATAATATTTCCGAGTGAAAGGTCATGTGAATGAGATCTTTCTTTGATATGTGCTTATTGGTAAGTTACATGTAACATAAAACATGGGCATAAACAAATTTCTCGGTTGAGCTCGGCAAAATTATAATTTACAACGCTATGTGTGCCTGATCGCTATATTTATAATTTCAAAAATAACTTACATTATACGATGAAAATAAGTTTTGAGTTCTACTGAAATAACAACAATAAGTTATTCGATCTCCTCTCGTTCTCTCTCTGTTTTCTATTTCTCGAAAAAACAGACCACGTGAAACCGTAGCCGCCGAAGCAACACCACTCCCCAATTTTGTGTTACCTATCATCGCAGCTATCCCCAGCCATATTTCCCTCAACACATCATTCTCAGGCTTTATCTTGGTGAGAAAGTAGAGAAGGGTAGTAAACCCACCACTGCAGGCTTCGCCGCCGCCGACCACTGCAGCTGCCACCGCCACAGTTTCCGCCGTTGCCGACCTCGTGCTCCCCGTCCTCCAGCTCGAGGACAGGGAGCAAAGCTGTTTTTTGGGTACGGTGTTTGTTGCTTTTTTCCATTTCAGTATGTTTGATTAATTTTAGTGTTTGATTATCTCTGTGTTGTGTGTTGTGACTTGTGCATTGTTTGTTGTGATGGTCGTTGTGTCTTTGTTTTTTATCTGTTTGATTGTCCTTTTTGTGTTGCATTGTGTTGGCTTCGCAAGTCGTGAGTCTGCCGAGTTGGGAGTTTAGTCTCATCTTGTAGGAGTTTTCGTCCTCCCATTGTTGAGTACTCTAGATCTGAGTTCTATAGCCATTAGTACAGGCCCGTAGCTGAAGAAGTCGGGACTTGACGCGAACCTCGGAAGTTGGGCCCTAAATTTTTTCAAGTAATTTTTTTAAATAAGATACGTAATATTACTTAAATTTAACCATAAATGTAAGTTATCTAAACCGTAAATTTAAAACCATCTAGATGTTTTATAGGCAATAATATCGATCAAATTCTACATAATCTCGTTGCAATGAAAGAAACTGAAATCACATAATCTAGTTCACTCGGCAATCCATCGAACTCATAATAAACATTTAGAATGCACTCTAAAAGGAATAAGAATCGCACCTAAAAGAAAGTCACTTGCAATTGATAGAAAATCTTCAGGAAATTGTACTCAAGTTAAAATGTCATGCTTAAGAAGAATTAAGATGAACAAATTTTAAAAGAGAAAAGGCGGTACAAGTAATTAAAATCATGTGTCATTTGCGATGGTATGGTTGTTTTACTTTAATTCAAATTCAACCAACATTTGGTTAAAAAATGTTAAAAATAATAAATGAAACCCTCTCATTCTCATCTCACATACGTTATCATATGAGATACGAATGACTTTTAATTATCTTCCCGATGCCAATCACTAATTTTGGCCCATAAAAATTAATCTGGACTAATATATAGGTATGATAAATTTTTTGGCCCCCTTCGAAAGCTGGGCCGAGGCGACGCCTCATTGGCCTTATAGAACCTACGTCCCTGCATTAGTATGGAGTTTAAGCTTGATTTATAGTAGGTTCTTTAGTTCTTCATGTTGTAGCTTTGATAACTACTTCTCTTTCGGCTTTTTCTTCCTTTTGGAAACTTTGTCTCCTTGTGTAGGTCCTCTTTATGAGGCATTTTCCCTACTGGCGATTGATGTAACCAGAGGGCTCTGTGGGCTATTTAGCCTATCTGTACTGTCCTTTGTGTAATGACAAGCTATCGTTTGAAAAAAAAGGTATTCAATTAACATCCATACTGATTATAAGGAAAGGACTCCCCAATGTTTGGGCATGAGCATTAATGGTTCCAATTTTGGAGGTGTCACTTTTAGTCTCTAATTTATCGATTTTGGACTGTTTTGTCACTCGATTAACTTAATCGCTATTTAGTTGGAACTTGAAAGTGCGAGTACTCTTTTTACTCGATTTGACACATCATAATTCATCCTCCTCCGACTTAAATGCAAATGAGCATCATTACGCATCACATTTAACTCATCTCCGAGGTCGTAAGTCTTTCCTAAGTGTGATCATCCGAGCCATGTTCAAAGAATTGATATATAGTTAATAAAGATGATTACTACTTGTGTATGTGTGTGTGTATATATGTGTGTGTATGTCGCGAACACCAGGACTGAGATAATTTTTCTCTTCACAACCGGCACGCGCCTAATTCGATCCCCGCTCGTTCGACTCTCGACTTAGTCACTTGAGCCTCTCAACCCCTCGCTGAAACGTAAAACAAAACGAGAAGATAACGAAAGTCGACTACCGGAGTGTGCTCCCTGACTAGCCATTCTTTATTAATCACGCCTTAATAAAGATTACAAAGGAAAAACACTCAATCCCGTGGAACCGAACACGTCTCGCCCTCAATTTTCTCTCACTGGAAAAGTAAGCTACATGGTTATTTTCCTAAGTCCCTTCGTCGGGATATAATCACTCGCTCGCTTGTGAACACCTACTCGCGATCCCTTGCGCCGAACTCTCGTCCCCTCAAGAATTCGACTTCGGCTTGCTCTCGAAAGTGGCTCTCAATTCTCGAAAGTTCTCTCTATTTGCAGTGTTGTTGAGACCGGACTTTTGAAAAGGAGGCAGGAAGTAGTTTTAAAAAGTGATTAAAAAAGTTGTTTCTCTCAAATGGATTTTTAGAGATGTAACTTATTTTAAAAGTCCATCTCAGATTTTAACTAACGTATTTTACTTCTCAAAATGGACTTTTAGATTAGAAGTCCATTTCAGAAGTGTTTCCACCTCTTATTATATTTGAGTTTGAATATTTCCCAAAACATCTCAACCACGTTGACCCATTGAAAACCTTCATTTTAGAGCCTTTCTCGCAGCCCATGGGCTTTGTCGCAAGCAACCCCCAATGCTCGCAGCCTGCGTGCCGTCGAAGCTTCGCCGCATCGCCTGTGTGCACGGCCTACATTCACCGTGGCCTCGTCACACATAAGTTAACTATGTGGCAAGGGCATCTAACATGAAACAGTTGGCCATCTAAGGGCAACCTAAGATGTTTACGAAGAATATCTATCGCTACAGTGTTAGAACTTGCATTATCGTCCACGTTTCATCTATCCAATGGCCGGTCACTACCAGATTAGATTGTGACATTACGTTTGTCAAAATATTGGTAGTCAAACTGATCCAACATGATATATTGGCCAAACAACTAATTAAGTTAGATTGATATTCTTGAAAACTTTCTAAAACGTAATTCCTAAGGGTTTTACGGGTTACATTATGGAATTCGGGTTGTGTCGTACTCATGAATTCCATAAACCCTTTACTTTCAGCAATGCAAAAAGGTTCTTCGCAACTTACCCAAAAATTTTCCCTAGTAATAACAAAATTCTTACCCGTAGTAACGTTTAGTTGTTGTCTAAGTTCGGTCCCTATTGGTTCTAGCATAACCTTATCGAAATTATAAACCTTCTCAAGATGTTTTTTCATTGAAACCGTTCCACCTTGATTGGGGCAGATTAAATTGGTATGGACGGCGGCACATTTTACAATAAGCTGTTCCAAGCTCGGGATTATCTTCTCTTAATTCTAAGTCGAAATATCTTAGAGCGCCTACCACGCGGTTGTTGCCTCCTCGTTGTCACCGTAGAAGTTTAGTCGGCCCCAAAACGTATTATCGTTACCTAAATGCATAAATAAATCGTCGCTCAGGCTCGTGTTTCTCGATGACGACGCCATATTAGTATTCTTTTCGATAAAAAAATAATAATTAGATATTTTGTGTAATAATATAAGTGAGAGTGAGGTGAGTGAGTGTGTAGTGTAAATATTAGTAAGATTAATATTATTAATAGTAATACTGATGATGATTTTAATATTATGAGAGTGTTTTGAGAGAGAGAGAGAGAGAGAGAGAGAGAGAGAGAGAGAGAGAGAGAGAGAGAGAGAGAGAGAAAATTATGAAAATGAGCTGGGCCGGCCCTGAAGGAGGGCGAAAGGGGCGACCGCCCTGGGCCCCGTTCTAACTTGGGCACATTTTTATTGTATAATACTTAGGGGTGTTCATCGGTTGGTTCGATTTGGTTTTTCCAAATTTCGGTTCGGTTTTCGGTTTTACGTATGTTTAATCCGATATCCGAACTATTTTAATTTGGTTCGGTTTTTTATAAGACGGTTCGGTTTTTTTCGGATTGGGTTTTTCGGTTAGGAATTTAATATCAAGAAAAAAATCTTATGAGCTGAAAATATATAAAACAATTTATGGTTATTAAAAAACAAAAAAGATCTATGGAACGTGACATGTAGCAAAATAATTCAAAGGTCCGAAAAAAAAAATGAAAATGGAACAAAATCTAACCAAAATATAAAAACATTCATCTGGAGATACTATAAATTATTTGGGAGAAAAATAGTATTTGATTGGTGAGGAAAACATTCACCTAAAAATGAAAAAAAGTATACCAATGAAATTATATTTACTGTGTTGTTTACGTTATGGGAGAAAAAATAAATATTTTTCTATTTTTAATGTAGTATGATAATTTTAGTTGGGCTTTTCGGTTTTACGTATGCTTAATCCGATATCCGAACCATTTTAATTTGGTTCGGTTCGATTTTTTACAATTCGGTTCGGTTTTTTTCGGTTCCGGTCTTTACGGTTCGGTTCTTTACGGTTCGGTCGGTTTTTTCGATTTTTCGGTTAATTTGAACACCCCTAATAATACTAGGTTAATCTTAAAATTTTAAAGAAATAAGCCCAAAATTATGCTATTAGACTGTGCCTTTAATTTGTAATTCGCCCAGGGCCTGCTTATACGACAAAAATTAAAGTTGCCCAAGGGCCCACTAAATGTTAGGAACGTCCCTGAAAATGAGATGGTATTTATAGATGTTTTGCTGGGGTAAAACGGTAATAAAATCAACTATTTTCGTTAAAATTGAAAAATTAATAAAAATGAAGACCTTTGAAGCAACGGTCATTTGACTGTTGCCGGTTCCGGTTCCGGTCCGAAACTGGCCCGGAACGGGGAACCGCTCGGCCTAGATGCTGTAACCGGCATGGGCCAGACTAAATGGGCCCATTACCCAACTCTAATTCCGAGGCTGCTTCTGAGTTTATCGAACAACTTGAACGACAATGATTTGTGAAGATATCAACAACTTGCTCTCCACTTCTAACATGCACGAGCTCAATGTTTTATCCTTTACTTGTTCTCGCATAAAATGGAACTTTACCTCAATGTGCTTAATCCGCGCGTGATGTATTGGGTTTTTCGCCAACTATATTGCTGATTCGCTATCTAAGTAGATTCTTGTCAGTTCTTTACACTTGAAACCTATTTCCATAAGCAGCTTCCGTAGCCAAATTGCAAGGCACATGCATGCAGCTACAGCTACATATTATTGCTTTGCATGTCGAAAGGGTAACGATCGCTTGTTTCTTCGATCCCCACGTAAACGCCGTTTCTCCTAGGTAAAATATGAAACCTAAGGTGCTCTATTGATCGTCAACATCTCCGCCCCAATCGCTATCTGTATAGCCCAAAATTTCAGATTCATCAGCACCTAAGTTGTAGAGTAAGCCAAACGTTTGAGTGCCCTGAATGTATCGAAGAATCAGTTTTACGGCCATCCAGTGTGTCGACTTCGACTCTTCCATAAAGCGACTCACTATACCGATAGCGTATAGAAAGTAATTTTAAGCTGCCGACTGCCTGTTTATTCAACATTGCATCGAGTATCTCCCCCCCATCATTTTTCGAAAGTTTGGCATTGCTTTCCATTGGCGTGTTTACCGGTTTGCAGTTTTGCATCTTGAACCGTTTCAGCACTTCCTTGGCGTAAGCTCCTTGAGAGACAAAGATTCCCTCGTTTTCTTGTTTTATCTCGAGCCCGAGAAAGTAAGACATGAGTCCCATAAACTCTCTCATCATCTCCAACTTAATTCTTTGATTATTATTTCGTTATTGCTCGCGAAGATGAGATCGTCAACGCATTGAGAACCCAACAACATATAGTTTCAACCTTTACATACAAAGCATGCTCATACAGACATTGCGTAAACCATGTGATTTGAAGTAAGTATCATTTCGCGTATTCCACGCCCGATGGGATTGTTTCAAGCCATACAATGCTCTAAACCCTAAACCATACATATAGTCAGATTCTCTATTTTTATTTCTCTCAATCTCTCACTTCTCTTCTCTGTATGTGGGATGCACTCTATCTGTCGAAGCTTATGGCCTTTTATAGGCCAATGTAGAAATCTGAACAAATTAAAAAAAATGTCAGCAAACCAAAAAAAGGGTTCGGCGCCAACTTTTTTTTTTTCCTTCCTTCACATTGCCCCTCATTTCACCAGTCAAAAAACATGTCCCTTTTTTATATTATTTTGTTGACAGTTTGCCTAACGATCACGCCACCCCTTTACTCTAGACCAGATAATTCTAATTGTCACATAGACATCCCATCCTTTGTTACAGAGATAGAATAAAGTTGTTTTTTCAAAATCTTTCTCTAGTGCTGAATGATAAGGTTGAGATTCCTTTAATCCACTTTGGTTGGTTTGCATGAGGGCGTTTATTTGTCAACTTCCGTATTGTGGTTTGTATGAATTTATTCTCCATCAGGACAATATTCTCCTATATATGGGATTTCACTTTAAAATTTTCAGCACCTTCAATTAAGTTTCTTACAATATGTCGGACTCTACTCGAAAAGACAGTATTCATATTCTTGGCATAAAGGCAGGAATTAAGGCTTTGGAAAAGCAGGTCTGAAAATGGGAGGAGGATTTTACCCTTTATAGGGTCAATTAGTTCCATTTCTTTTATTGCCTTCAAGAGAAAATGACTGAGCCATGGGAATTTATACCATCTATCTCTCTCTCTCTCTCTCTCTCTCTCTTTACTGTTTCTAAGCTATATATATTCACCTTTCAGCTGGTGCTAGTTTACATGCATATCATATTACTTTCTGAGTACTAGTGATTTCGCTACTGATCAGTATACGAATACGAAACTATCTCTCTCGTTACCTTTTAATGGCTTCGAGAAGAATTCTCAAGGAACTGAAAGAGTTGCAGAGAGACCCTCCTACCTCATGTAGTGCAGGTGAGAATCTTTTCTTGAACTACAAATTCCATTTTAGCTGCAATAATATGATGATAAGCATTTTTTTAATGTTCGTTTTCTTTTTTTCTTGGTAATGAATCTGAGCCCTTTCATTATCATGATCATCATCATTAGGTCCAATTGGTCAAGACATGTTCCATTGGCAAGCAACTATCATAGGACCAAATGCTAGCCCTTACGCTGGTGGTGTTTTCCAAGTTACCATCCATTTCCCACCTGATTATCCTTTTAAACCACCCAAGGTTACTTTTCTTTTCTTTATTTACCATATTCTTCAATGGGCATCTATCTATCTATATGTGTGTCTGTGTGTATTGAATCGATGAAGATTCTGATAACACATGATTTGTGCAATAGGTAGCTTTCAGAACAAAGGTGTTCCATCCAAACATCAACAATAATGGGAACATATGCTTAGATATCCTCAAGGAACAGTGGAGTCCAGCTCTTACCATATCCAAGGTAAAAAGTTGCATGCAGACATATAATAATACATTTATGCGTATCTATTCACTTTTGAGTTTGATTCAATTTGATTTTTTGTTTTAATATGTAGTTGTATTTATGTATGTATTGTGTTGTGAAAAAAAGGTACTGCTTTCCATATGTTCGTTGCTGACCGACCCGAACCCAGACGATCCTTTGGTACCAGAAATAGCTCAGATGTACAAAACTGATAGATCAAAGTACGAGGCCATGGCCAGAAGCTGGACACACAAATATGCAATGGGATGATGACTTTCATCTCATGTAATAAACAAACAGAAACAACTGCCTTCTTAGTTTTTGATTTATAATCTTATCCTAATGAATTCATGGAATGATAAGCTAGCAATGGATAATTTGTCATTGTCCTATCCTAATCATGAAGTGTAGCTTTGTCTGCTTTCATGATCAATATATGGGATATGAATCTTCAATAGACAGATTCTTGACCAATACATTTTGTGATAGTAATCAACGCTGAATTCACTACGAAGAGAGACTTGAGATAATAATTGGAAGATTACAATAGGGGTTTTGAATGAGTTGTCATGTTGTGCAGGACATAAAAAAAATAAATAACTAACTATCAAATGGAATTCTAGCAAACAGAGAAAAGGATATATATATATATATATATATATATATATATATATATATATATATATATAGAAGCAGCTTGAATGATAAATACAATCCTATATAACTTGCAGCTAAAAATGCATCCTACCGTTTGACACTGAAGGATAAAAACGTCTCCCTATTTTCTAAACATCAATCAATAGTTGGACTTGGAACTGAATCTAACTGTCTTATAATAGACAAACAACAATTGGCAATGTTTTTAAGAAAGGTTATGAAAAACGTTTGAGTAGCTTGATAAGTTCGTAGGTTCTTGTGTCCTTACCAGAGTATAAGCAAAGATGAAGTGGTGTCAATCCATCCTAATGATAGAGACGACGTTGCTTAAGAGTTATGACGAATGAAATGATTAATTAAAGAACCGTAAGCATGTAAACTGAAACAATGAATAATACCTTGTTCTTAATAGTTTGATTGGCTCCCTTAATCAGCAAAAGCCTCACTACGTCTGTTCTCCGAGATTGAATAGCCAAATGCAGAGGAGTCCAACCATCCTAACAACGAGTAACAAAAAAAATATATTATTAGGCATCAGCTTCATTACGGTCAAAGCACTAACATCCTCGTACTGAACTTACATTGTCTTGAAGGTTTATATCTACATTGTACAGTAATAGAATTTTTATCATCTGCGTCGAAGCTGCATAGACAGCGTAGTGCATCAAGGTAGCCCCATCCTGTCATAAAAAGAGTAGGAGATATAATCAATCAATACTTATGTATATATATATAGGTGTGTGTGTGTGTGTGGCAGCGATTTTGGAGATATCTTATCTTACTTGATCGCGAATAAATGGATTCGCTGATTCTCTTAAGAGAAAATTGAAAACAGCTTGCTTTTTTCCGAGTATTGCTTTGTGAATAGCAGTCAATCCATCCTACGTTGATATATAGTAATGCAACACAATAGCTTTTCAGTCAGTCCTTAGCTACAACAAAGTGCTAGTAAGTTTCTCGAATATGGGACACAGTTCACCTTGTCGGCAGAATTGATATCAAGTCCGTGTCTTAGCAAAGAATTCAACAAATAAAATTCTCCTGAGGCAGCGAGCGTATGCAAAGGGTGCCATTTTCCCTGAGAAAAAAACATCGTCTTTTTTTTCAGGAGTTGGTGAAGATCTAATAGATTGAAAGAAGGAGACCATTTATGAGGAATTGAGGATTAAGCCACAAATGTTTTTACATGTTAACCATCACATCCATTTGATTGTTCTTACAAAAGAAAGGTGACATCAGATACTTACAGAGGTTGCAACTGACAAATCAGGCACCCGTCGATTCAACAACGACTTCTCTTCTTTCGTGAACAATCTACGACTGCCTGGAATTCAACAAAAAATAAACAGAAGTAACAGCACACAATTAGAGCATCATCATTTCCGTAGACTCTTCAGCTAACAAAGTAAACAACTTTCAACACAAAAACCATAACAGTCAAACTGAAATCAAGAAAAATAGTTCAACACCAAAAAGAAAATATCAACAAATATGAAAAAAAAGGCTCCACCTTTCGCCTTATCATCAGCCCCTGAAGAAGGATCGTACCTCCCACTATTGAAAAAGACAGAAATATCCTCCAAACCATTACCCCCTCTGCCATAAACAGCCAACCTTGGATTCCTCGGCTCAACTCTACCCCTAGCATTTCCATCCCCATCTATCTCATTCTCACTCTCAGTTACTTCTTCTTTCGCTTCCTCCTTCCATTCGGTCAGCGGTTTATCGAGAACAATAGGCTTCAACTGTTTCAACTTCTCCTTTTTGTAATCTTCGTAATCGACAATAGGCATCAAAGCGTGCCTTCTCTTCTCCACGTTTCTGCCGTACTCTATTTCCCTCGCCAGCTTTCGTCTCTCCTTCTTGGGGATGTTGATTTCCTTCTGAACTTGAATCCATTTCTCGGGTATTAAGCTCTGAGGGGAGAAGTCTTTTTCTTTGCCGCCGCCGGCGACTCGTCGGTCGTCGGCGAGGAAAGGGTCCTCGAATATTCCTTGCTCGAATACAAGGCAATCGCCCAAAGCGGGTTCTTCTTCTTCATCGTCGTCTCCGTGTTGAGAAATGTTGGCGGACTTTACTAGGAGGGAAGCAGCAAAACGAGGCGGGGCGGGTCGAATAGATGATAACGATAAATGGGTTTGGGGTTTGTGGAGAAGAAAACTCGTTGAAGGTGACGGTGATGGAAGTGGCGTTACAAACATGTTCTCAGTCTTAGTTCCTCTTGGTTGGGATTTGCTAGAAGATACAAATAGAAGATGATGATCTTTTCAGGAATTATGAGTTAACATAGGGCAGGGCTTGAATTTTGAATGCTCTATCCTGCAGTGCAGCTCCAGTGCTATCTATTGTTCGTCGATTAGGATTTGGCGAAGAGATAAAAAACTAAATGAGTTCTGGGGATTGTGCTGTAAGTTACTCGAGTTGGAGGGATTCGCTTGTAAAGTTACAAAAATACCCTCCAAACTTAGATTGCTAATTAACCCCCAATTAACTTCATCTTATCATTAAAAGAATTTCTTTTATGCGATTTACCCTTTGTGAAAGAGAAAATCCGCTGAACGTGAAATATTTCCACCGAAAATGCAAGGGTAAATTACGTCAGAAACCTTTTTGGACTTTGAGCGATGTTTCATGCCCCATTTCAACTTTACGAAGAGAGAATGATCCAACTTGGGTTTCTTCTACTGAAAAGGTCCGTATCAACCAAAAAGACCTATTTATTTAGGATAAATGAAATAATTACGTCTTTTTGCCATCATTTTTCTCCAAGCGATGTCATCATCTTCGCCACAGTAACACAAACAGTAAAAAAGTAACAAATAACCAACATCGAATAATGAAACATTTCTCTCTAATAACAAATTCAGCGCACAACCAAGAGAATGCGAATGGATCGACAACTGCCGACAATATAGAAAACGAGCTGGAATCCGTGAAAATGTCAACGTTTGTCACTGAATAAAGGTTTTTCATCCTTAATTTCAGATGGGTCTTACTAATAACACAAATTTTGATGTATCGAATGAATTCATACTTTCAACCTCCAAATCGAAAATTTCATTCAGAAATCGAAGAAATATCGACATTAACGGCCGCACAAGGTGAAACAACTGAATTTGATCATATTTCCTAATGCTAAATGAATTTTATTGATGTTAATTGGAAACAGGAAGTATTTTGCCAAGATCGAAGATTGAAACTTTCAGGAATTAACTGTAAGTCATGTAACACAAACTAATAAATATGTACCATTTATAGACCACCAATAACGCAAACAGGTCAATAAGTAACAAATAATAACAAGGATAACAAGACATTTCTATCTAATAACAAATTCAGCGCACAAGCAATGGGCTGCGAATGGATCGGCAACCGACGACTACATAGAAAACCAGCTGAATGAAATCCATGAAAATATCGACGTTTGTGACTGAATAAAGATTTTCCGTCCTCAATTGCGGATGGATCTCACTAATGAAGACATATTTTTCATGTATCGAATGAATTCGTGCTTCCACCCCCAAATCGAAAATTTCGTTAAGAAACGATTCAATATCGACTTCAACGGCCGAACAAGGTGAAAGCGGCTGAATTTGATCATATTTCGTAATAGTAAATATATATTACTGATTTTAATCATGGGATAGCGAAGTATCTTGACGGGATCAAAGATTGAAAAGTCTGCGAAATAACTAGTATGTTAATTAACACATACTTATAACAGAGTACCACTTAATATACCATAATTAACAAAAACACGCCATCCAGTAACACATAAGCAACATAAGATAAAGGAATATTTTTCTCTAATAACAAATTCAGCCCATAAGTAGAGGACTGTGATATGGATCCTCAACCTTTAACGACATAGAAAATCAGCTGAAATTCATGAAAATATCGACGCTTGTGAGTGAATAAAGTTTTTCCGTCATCAATTTCGAATGGGTCTTACTAATGAAGACAAAATTTTTAAGTATCGAATGTATCGAATATTTCGTTCATAAACCGATGAAATATCAACTTTAATTAGCTATTGGGTACACAAACAAATATACTAGTACCCTTTATTTGACTATCCATGACATAATGATAAGTTACCAGTTTATAGATATCTAATAATGTCAGTTTCCACTAAAATAACTTATGAATGCAATAAAGTATCAATTACCTTTATTCTAAAAATACTTACTTTACAACCGTGTTTTGCAACGTAACGACTGAATTTGTTGAAATAGGCTGGATTTTTTATAACAATCCATACTACTAGTTGTATTTTACTGAGTTTAGTCATGGGATGGCGAAGTATCTTGACGGGATCGAAGATTGAAACGTCTCAAATTAACTAGATTGTCAGGTAACACATACGTATAGCTGAGCACCACGTAATAGACGATCAATAACACAAGCATTTCAACAAGTAACAACTAAGCAACACCGGATAACGGGGCTGTTTATGCCGTGATTTTAGTCTTCAGCACAAGCAATTGGTAGCGACGAAAATATCAAAAACCGTCGACGACATCCAAAATCACATGAAAATCACTGGAATCTCTATGTTAGTGACCTAATAAGATTAAATCATCCTCAATTTGTCATGGGTACTAATAATAAAATAATGCTTCAAACCCAATTCGTAAATTCATTGAATAACGGGTGAACCTCGAATTTAAAGGTCGAATAAGATAAAATCGACTCAAACGTGTCTTAATATTAAAAGAAAAGTAACGTCTTTAACCATGAAATTGAGAAAAATTAGATTTCTCCAAGATTAAGACGTTTTCAAAGTGAGTAACAGTTTACCCAACAAATATAATTATACATGTAAAAGAAATATATATTGGGAATATTCTAGAAGGTTCTGGACTGTTAGAGAATTTAATAGAATTATCAGAGAATATTTAGATGACTTTCTCGGAACAGTAGTACATTAATTGAAAATAATAACACATGTCAGGTAGAAAAAAACAACACCAACTCAATTAATGACACATTGATTAATACTGATACTACATAAAACGTTGTTCAGTACCACATCATTAATTCGATTAATTTCGTTCAAAATTACCCTTTGATTTCGGATGTTTAATATGGATGTTCATGTAAATATATAATTTGATGAAGTTAAACCACCACATTCCTTTAAAAGACACGCGGAATTTGATGTCAATAGTCGAATGTTGATATCATTAGCCATGTAAACATATAGTCCTCTATTGCAAAACACAGACTACATCTCTTTCAGTATTACATGACATTATGAATTGCACCAGCAACATGTTCAAAGTTCAACATTAAAGCACGAATAACATTTATAGACCACAAGCACAAAATACTAAGCTTAAAACCCTAAATCCGATGCCCGAACCCTAAACCCCGACCCCAAAATTTTTTTAAGGTTGTATCTTATAAAGCACAAGTCGTGGATCGTACTCCCAAAATTTCATGTCGTAAACCCTTAATCTTAACCTCGAAACCCTAAATTCTAAACCCCAAAAACTACCTAGAAACCCGTACTCATACACAGCAATTTTGTAACAAATAATACTCCTTTGGTAACAATTAAACCATTACTGGTACCACATTAAATGTTAGGTCCTGATTATCAACTCGTATTAATCCTAGGCAAGAATTTCTAAGTTTTCGATGTTAATTGTGAGAATCAAACCTTCCTTCGAAAACTTTCTCTATTTTCGTTCGATAGGGACAATGAGTATTTATACCAAACAGACTTGGTATAAATAACGCTTTGGTCCTAAACTAAAGACTAATGAAGTAAACGCCCCTTCAAAGATAGCTAATTAAATCAAGCACAATTCGAATCTATATTCTACATTAAACTGTCCAGAAAACTTTTTTAAGATCCCGCCAAAACAATTCAGAATCATAATTCCCGCCAAAACACTAGTAAAATTCAGAAATCCCGCCATAATACTCAACTTCAAAATTATACCAAATAAATGGCAACAGGTACCACCTAAACCATTTCTTGTACCACTTCATTAAAAATGTACCAAACTATCGGGGATTGTATTTTTTGTTCTTTTAACCTTCAACGACGAACGATCGAACAAGGACGGTGGCGCAACGAAATGCTCAAGCTATGGGTATCTCAAATTTATCGACATTAACTTCAATTTCGACTGAAAACATAATTCGATCCACCAAGAATTATAAAGTTTTCGTCAAAAAAGATTTCGGAAAAAACTAATCCAAAGTCGTACTTTTCTGAAATGTAATATCATAATAAACCTCCGATAATACATCGAATGTGGTTTGGTGCAGAGTTGGGTGGTGGTGCGGACAAAAATAATATATACGGAAGAAACGTTCGTCCGAGGGTTCTCATCGTTTAGTCAATAACATTTAACGATACTACAATAACAAAACCATGCTAAAAGGTACCGCGTAAACCCTTAATAGTGCTTTTTCGTCGAAACATATACCACATAATTGCCGTAATATACCTTTTTCACTGTTAGTTGACAACAGTTTTGTAGCTCTTATACCACTTTAAAGAACATTCATTTTCGCTAAAGTTCATTCGAGGGTTCACATTGTCCACTCATTAACATTTAACGATCATTCGATAACAAAATTTGTTCCAACGGTATCGCCTAAACTCAACTTGATACTTCTTCGTCGAATCTGATACCACATATTTGCCAATATATACCATTCCACCGTTATTTGAAGACAGATATGTGACCTCCTATACCTTTATGAGTAACAGTGATTCGCTGAAATTAACCGGCGATTGCATTGCGAGTTCGAGAAACCTTCATCGACGATCCGTCGAGCAAAAAGGGTGGTATGTCCCAATTTTAAGGTTATTGGTCTCTCGAATTTATACATATTACCTTCAATTTCGACTAAAAACATGGTTCGATCTACCAAGAATTTATAATTTGCGTCGAAAGATTTCGGAACGTAATATTATAATAACCCTCGATAATACAATGAATATGTTTTTGTGCATGGTTTGGTGGTCATTCTGACGATGTAATATATACGAAAAACATTCATTCGTGGGTTCTCATCATTCAGTCAATAACATTTAACGATCCTTAGATGACAAAATTCGTTCCAACGGTATAACGTAAAGTCATTTTGATACCACTTCCTCAAAACTGATACAACATAGGTTCCACTGTATACCGTTTCACCGTTATCTAAAGACATTTACCTGACCTTCTATACCACTTTAAGGAACAATGATTTTCGCTGAAATTATCCGACGATTGTATTTCGAATTCGAGAAACCTTGAACGATAAACAATCGACCAAATACAGTGGCGCGACGAAATTAAAAGGCTATATGTCTCTCGAGTCTACACATATAACCTTCAATTTCAACTAGAAACATGATTCGACCTACAAATATTTTTATTATATGCGTCGAACGATTTCGTGAAAAACTCATCGGAGATTGTACTTGTCTTAAAGTTAATATCATAATAAACCCTCGATAATACGTCGAATGTGGTCTGCTGCAGGGTTGGGTGATGATGGCGGACGAAAAATAATATATACGGAAAATCGTTCAGTTTTGTTAATAAAATTGTTATCCTGATACCACTTTAATAGTCATTTAGTCAACCTTATTAGTTTCGTAATAACAATTAACTATAACAGAATAGCATTCGATGTTACGTTCATAATAGAACAAGGCTTCTTGGTACTTCATTTTATTGATATTTTGTAAGGGTATTTTGGTTAGAAGTCTTATTCTGTAGATGAAAGTCAAATTTGGTCCTTTAAAGTAACTTTTATACTGACAGGGCCTAAAACCTTCTGTAAAGTTAATTTAGGACCTGATACGAAGAGGTCCCAAAATGTAATTGATTCCGTTTTTTATTTTCGTATCTAATCCGTGTCTAAAAATATTAATTTATTTTAAAATAAAAATAAAAAACCGTGTTAGAATCCGTTTCTAATACTCATAATTTAGACACGAAACCAATTCCATATCTATTTTCCGTGTCTGATACTATGTTTTCTTGTAGTGAAAGAAGATCAGGTCCACGTTAAATTTTAAAATCACGCACGTACTCAGGGAATACAGGTTTCGCCGCGTCCCAACAATAACGCATGACGAAGTATCGAAAAAGTACTGCCTTCTTTAGTTTTCTCTTTATAAGCTTTATTTATCTTAATATTATCATAATATTCTAAATAATAATCGTAATTATATCTTAATTATTTATTTAATCATAATTATCTTCTAAAATGGGCATATTTATGTTAATTTTTCTTTTGGTAGGAATTTGGGTTGTAAATGTTGGCGTGGCAGCGACCCGGTCGATTAATACTCGGCTAATATTTGAGCAATTAAAGATAAAATCTGACACCGAGATTTAAAGTGGAAAACCCCCAAACAAATCGGGGTAAAAACCACGGGTAAGGAAGGAGAATTCACTATAAAGAAAATATAGGAGTTACAACCTCTCGTACTACAAAGGAGAAAACCCTCAATATCTCTCTTTATATTCGGAGAAAATACCCGACAAACTCTCTATTATTTTTCCCTCTATTTTCTCTCCTCTCTCTCTCTGTTTGAATTTCTTCAGTGGGATACCTTTGCAAGGAATGATCCCTCGTATTTATAGGCAAAGGTTGCCTTAGTAATATGCATGTGAAAAGAAGACTTAGCACACCAAATGATACGGCGCCAACCTTCTCTTTTTCACTTTAGCAAACCTTTTGACCATTCAAATAAACATGTGCCATCCTTTTAATATTATATGTTGACAATCTCCCACTTGAAGATTTGATTGAGGATCAATCGGATCTTCACACCATTCTTTCTCCCTTGCTTTTTGTTGCTTACGTCTCCGCTAGGCCACTCGAGGAACGACATCAAACGAACTTGTCAGTGTTCATCGAGTCGACATGCCCTCTGACGTAAAGTCTGCTCCTCCGTAACATAATGCAATATCAGAGGTTTCTGTGATATATCGTAGGATCCTCTTCACCGCACTCCAATGCTCTTTGACCGGATTCGCCATGTACCGACTCACTACTCCCACTGCATGTGCAATGCCTGGTCGTGTACAAATCATCGCGAACATAAGACTTCCCACCGCTGATGCATACGGTACTCGAGACATCTCCATCCTTCCTTCTTCACAGCTAGGACTCATACTTGAGGATAATTTGAAATTAACAAGAAGTGGGGTAGAAATTGGCTTACAATCTTGCATATTGAAGCGTCGCAAGTCCTTCCTCAGATAATTCTTCTGCGAAAGCCAAATCTTCCTGTTATTTCTATCTCGGTAAATTTGCATCCCTAGAATCTTGTTTGCTGGTCCCTAGTCCTTCATTTCAAATTCTCTAGCCAACTGTGCCTTGAGTTCTTCAACACGATCTTTGTTGGGGTCTCTTGAAATATGCACAAGGGTCTGCATTCAATCTGTTGTATCCAAGGCTCATGATGAAGGAATCAAATCTCTCATACCAACACATCGGCGCATGTTTGAGACAGTATAGAGATTTATTCAACCTGCGAACCAAGTTCCATTTTTCTTTGTCTTAACCTTCCGGTTGGAGCATATAAATTTCTTCTTCATGATCTCCACGAAGAAAAGCCATCTTCACATCTAGCTGCTCTAGATGTAGGTCGAATGTAGCACACATCGCCAGGAGTACCCGAACAGTCGTCAGTCGAACCACCGTCGAGAATATCTCATCGAAGTCAATGCTCTCTTTCTGAGTGTAGCCTTTAACCACCATTCGTGCACGAAATCGCTCTACTTGATCATCGCTGTTCCGCTTGATCTTAAAGACCCATTTATTGCCGATTGCCTTTCTGCCGTTCGGTAGTGGCACCAGCTCCCAAGTCTTATTTTTCCATTGAGCTTCCATTTCTTCTTGCATTGCCGCCAACTCCTGATCTGCATCTGAACTGTTCAGTGCTTCTTGAAGAGTTGATGGCTCTCCGTCATCAGTTAGGAGACAGTATGCAACGTTGCTGTCCATATCGTAATCTTCGTGCCAGGATGGTGCGGGCTCTTTTGCGTGTGCCCCTTCTAAGTTCTGGCTCTAAAGGTTCGCTTGGCCCTTCCCCGTGTTCCGGTGCTGATTCAGAAGAATCTTGTCCAATAGACTTCCCTTTCACCTGAATCGTCGTAGTCTCTGAGCGTTCCTTTGTAGTGCTATCATTTTCTCCGATTAGTTTATCTTCTACGAAGATAACCTCCCTGCTGATGACAACCTTGTGGGCAGTGGGATCCCACAGGCGATACCCCTTTACACCATCAGCATACCCCAAGAACAAACACTTCCTGGACTTCGGATCCAGCTTTGTAGTTTCTTGGGCGTTGTAAATCCGTACACAGGACTTTCAAATACATGGAGTTTGAAATAATCCGCTGGCTTTTTGGTCCACATCTCCATCGGCGTCTTCTGATCGATTGCCGTTGAAGGCGATCGATTGATCACGTAGCAGGCGGTGTTCTGCTTCTGCCCAGTATGATTTATCCAGACCTGCAGCTCCCAACATGGCTCTTGTCCTCTCTAACAGAGTCCTGTTCATCCGCTCCACCACTCCATTTTGTTGTGGAGTATACGCCGTAGTGAAGTGCCTTTTGATGCCTTTCCTTTTGCAAAAGCTATCAAATTCATTGCCAGTATATTCTCCTCCATTATCGTCCTCAAATATTTTTTTTTCCGTCTGTCAGCGTGGCTGGTTTTCCATCGATAGCCTCCAGACAGCCGTCCTTTCGCAAGATCGCCTTTATCTTTAATTTTCACAGTGAGAAGTTTCTCCGGTTGAACTTTTCGATATCAAACTTCGTGCCATAATTTCTGCTCAGTCGTGAACGATACCTCCAACGGGGTTGCATCAGATAATTATTGATCTCGTACCGGCTTATCGTCACCGTAACAAGGGCAATATAATATCTATTATTTTCTGATGTGGAGGGTCTACGTTAGTGACAACCACAGAGCACCAAGCTAGGCTCTGATACCAATTGTTGGCGTGGAAGCGGACCCGGTCGAGTACTGCGGCTAATATTTGAGCAATTAAAGATAAAATCTGACACCGAGGTTTAACGTGGAAAACCCTCAAACAAATCGGGGTAAAAACCACGGGTAAGGAAGGAGAATTCACTATAGGGAAAATATAGGAGTTACAACCTCTCGTACTACAAAGGAGAAAACCCTCAATATCTCTCTTTATAGTCTGAGAAAATACCCGACAAACTCTATTATTTTTATTTTTCCCTCTATTTTATCTCCTCTCTCTTGTCTTGTTTGGATTTCTTCTGTGGGATACCTTTGCAAGGAATGATCCCTCGTATTTATAGGCAAAGGTTGCCTTAGTAATATGCATGTGAAAAGAAGACTTAGCACACCAAATGATACCGCGCCAACCTTCTCTTTTTCTTCACTTTAGCAAACCTTTTGACCATTCAAATAAACATGTGCCATCCTTTTAATATTATACGTCGACATTAAATGCTGTGCCCGACTCAAAGTCGAGTTACAAAATCATGTAGTAGAATGAGACGCAAGCTCGACGAGTTATTTTATTACTTTTGAGCTCAGTTCATGAAGCCGTTTACTCACCGAGCTTGAAAGTTTAGCTTAAACAAAAGAAACCCCAATCAACATTCACGACGAAACTCGAGATTAGGCAAGTTCGAGCTCGGCAAGAAGTCAAGTTCGTGAGCATGTTTGACTATTATTTCACACGTATGTATGTGTTGCAAGACTTGGAATTAATCTCTAACAAAGAATGATAGCCAACCAGCCAGCCACACTGTCCGCTTATTTTGATCTGTACGTTCCAAGGAGAACAGAATGCCTTCAACCCCATATAACATACACACACAAAAAAATAAAAGAAAAAATCTGCACAACTAATAATCATAAAGGCAACGGCCACAGCAAAAAAAAAAAAAAATCCCTCTAAGCGCAGAAACAGCCAACAAAAAAACTTATTATTAGAATCCTTCATATCATCAAATCCTCGTCAACGCAGGCGGAGTAGGAACGGGGAACTCAACATACGTCCAATTAGTTTCACCCCAATGCCTCAACATACCCTTCCAATTACAATACGGAGGATCAATGCACTTGTTCATCCTCTCGTCCCTCACCTTCACCTTCCAATGCTCGTCCGAGTACTTCCCCTTCTCCGCCTGCCTTCTGTCCCACTCGAGCTGCGCCTTCTGCTTCGACCTCAGCAGGCAAAAATCCCGAAGCCTCTCGGGCATGGAGTCGTGAACCTTCCACCACTTTTCGTTCGCCACGTCGCTCGCAAATTCCTGCAATATGTCAACGTTCCAATTGCAATCGTAGTCCCTATAGCACATCCACGGCTTGTTTCCCAAGTAGTGCAACACGTAAAGCACGGAAGGCTCCGCCTTGAATAGCCTAATCTTTTTCTCCCTCACCTCATCGTCGTCCCCGACCCAAAAGTTCTTCAAGAAGTTCATGTGCTTGGGGATTCTGTGCCACCAAGTGAATACTTCGTTAAGATAGCCTTGATCCCCTCCGTTGTACGATTCGATCTCGTCTATGTGGTCCATTAGGAGGTCGAAGGTCGAGTTCGAAGGCTCGATCACCATTACGCCCGAGTTGAAGAGCGTCCCGTTGTTTCCCGTGGCCGAAATCTCGGGCATGGAGAATAGAAAGTCTATGTTCCTTAGGATTATTAGGTCGGCGTCGATGAATATGATCTTGTGGTAGTCGGTGAGCTGCCACAGCCTGAACTTGCTGTAGTTCCACTCGTTGTATGCGTTTTTCTCGGCCTTTGGGTTTCGGATCCTCTCGATGGCGCGAACTTGCCAGCCCGCGAGCTCGAGGCCGCTCCTGTGGTAATCGCTTATCGTGTCGTCGACGAGGATGACCATGTCGCGAGTGGACCCCGCCATGCGTATGCTCTGGGCCGCCGCTATTGCCCCGCAGACGTAGTCGGTCGCCGAGTGTAGGATCGTCGCGTACGCCTCGCGCTGATGCGGGGTCTTTCCCGGGTAGTCTCGATCTGCTTTACCATTTTAAATTGAATCTTCTCATCATATCATCACTTGGAAAAAAAAAGAAATTTAAAAAAAAAATGTTTTGATTGTAAAAAGGGTTAATGTCATTTTTGGTCCGAGGCATCGTTTTTAATTAAACATTACCAGGTTTGTGTACGTTTTGGTGCCCTGTTTATTCAACCGTTAGTTTCGACAGAATTTACGTGCGGTCGGCACGAATTTACGGGCCATTTGGGTCCCACGTTCTTCGGCCCGCTCTGTCCGTAAAATCCGTCCAGACCAACGATTGGATTAGTCAAGGGACCAAAATGTTTCAAAATCGATAATATTGGGGACCAAAAGTAGCATCTCGAACATAAAAACACAAACACTAGTACGACAAACATTAGGGACAAAAATGGTATCCTCCCTCGTAATAAGCACATGACACCGTAAATTAAAGCTTCTTCGTGCCGAAAAGAAAAGAAAAAGTGATAGTGTGGCTTATTAATCGTAATATTCTTACATGTGATTCCGAGCGGTAGAGCCAGCTCGCACGATCCAACGGGGAGCCGTAGCTTCTCCCTCAGAGAATCGAGGTCGGGCCTATATAGCCACGCAGTGCCTCGGCGAGCCACGAGGTCCTCGCTTCTGAACAAGTTCGGAATGGGAAAGCACTTTGTCACGAACATCACGCTCACGCCTCGGCTCCCTTTCGAGGCCAAGGTAGCCGCCGAGAGCTGCAAGTGTAGACGTGCCACGTCCCTCGACCAGTTCTTAACCTTCTCCATGCACGGAAGCTTTATTACCAATAGATCGAGCCTTTGTTGTCCCCTCGGGACTTTGATTTCGGGCAGGGAAGGGCAGCTTGGAACTTCCTTTTCTTGGTCTTCGTCTATCCACTCGGGGTATAGAGCCTCCCAGGTGAGGTTTCTCTCGGCGTAGTCTAAATGGAGGACGGTGTGATTTGCTTTGGGAAGGAGGGTTTTGAACGAACGGATTTCGCTCGCGTTGAAATTGACAAGGCCGACGACGCCCTTGATTGGCTGTTGCGACTTTGTAAGAACGCTCGAAATTTCTTGCCAGTTTGTGTCGAAATCCGAAGTGTAACGAGGATCCGTCCCGCCCCATATCCACCTGTTCATCACGAAACGTCGCCTGCTATTGTTACGCTATTATTAGGACTTCACATAATCGTTTTTTCTCGCCGATGGCCATAGAGGGTCAATCGTTTTTTTACCTTGAGACTTTGTTAGATTGAAGACAAACAGTATTTGGTGACAATAGAATGGTCGCGAAAGTGGCGAGGACGATGAGTATGGTAAGAACGATCAGCTTTAGGGAATGGAACTTATTGAGTCTGCTGTTCTTTCCTGAGATGATTAGCTTCAGAGGGTTGCTACTCTGATTGCTCTTTAGGTCGATTCTCTGCAGCTTTCTTTTGTAAGAGTCATCTCTGTAATCAATTAAACAAATTAAGGGAATGCAGTGGCTAGGAGATGAGGTTGTAACAGTAATAATATAATGCTTACAGTCTTTGTCTGATATCCATTGTTGACCAACCTTTTTCCCACGCTGCACATTGCAATTGAGATACGTTATACATATAAGGATCAACAACAAAAGACATGTCTGAACTCGTTTTGCACGAACCATTTTACCTTTTGGGGAGAGAGAGAGAGAGAGAGAGAGAGAGAGAGAGAGAGAGAGAGAGAGAGAGAGAGAGAGCGAGAGAGAGAGAGAGAGAGAGATAAGAGAGAGAGAGAGAGAGAGAGAGAGAGAGAGAGAGAGAGGGAGAGAGGAGTTTAGAGAACTCGGAATGGAAGAAGGAATGATATAGAAATTGCGTAACGTCCACCAGAAAGATTTCTTCTACTTTGCAATAACATGGTATTAGGTAGGGACTGGATATGCATGACAATCTACATATACATATTACTATCACCCATTTGCTTTTTCTACAAGCATTTCTAATAATATAGATGTATATTGTTTGAAGAAAACAAAAATTGATTTCCGCCTCAATTATATATAAACACGAAGGAGTAGGTTCACGATGTTACATGGGGGATCTAAAACTCAATTAATTTGTATTTATATTGTGAAAAAGAAGATAATGCAGAACTTGAAAGTAGCTCGGATTAGGTTAACAATAGGTTAAGTTGGTGAGATGATAAGCCAAAAACATTATTAATGATTGGCTGCCATATCTTACTTACTAAATAGAGAATGTTAACAGTCTTTATAGAGAAGGTAATGTGGCTAATCATATTAAAATGGTTGGTTCATAATCAAACATCAAGATTATATTCTCGTCTAACTAAAAATTAATCTAATAATTCCTAATCCATATGATTAATGATACGCAATTGTTGTTAAGTGGTCTCCATTATCATTACTGCACTAATGGCTACTCAACGACAGATTAAGAGAAAATAGCTTTGAAAGTTTGTTAATTCAAAATGCCGTGCAATTCTTCAAATCAAAAAATGATTTAAAATTGAATATATGATAGCAATTTTAGGATGAACAGTCTCATGAAACATGATGCAACTGCTTTTTGGATATTCAGTCAAACTTGCTTTAGCAACCTAATGTCTAATGAATGTTTTGGTTAAGCTAATATCCCGAAAGTATAGTCCGCAAGGCATAAGTCGACAGGTCAGAGCTTCTGATATCTCCATTTCAATTAAGTTTGAAATGACAAGTTAATTATAACGTAATTTACATATCGAAGTATGAGTAAATGTTTACTCATGGAAGGTCGCCCATCCTTATTGTATGGCCGAACCCTTGCACCTTCCGCCAAGTATTTATCTTGTTTTTCTCCCCACACTTTCAAAGATGAAATACTTTATTCAATTTATTTATTTATATTTAATTGGACTAGAATAATACGTATCATTGCACGTGATGTTACATCTATACTCTTTTAATACGCGTCTGTGGTTGGTATAAACAGTAAGTTTGGTATGTTAATTAAATAAAAATATTAATATTAAATTAAAAGAAAATAACCACTACAATGCATTTTTCATATTGTCATATTTACCCTTATGTTTTTAGTAATTATTATAGATAATAAATACATTTATATATTATATTGCACGCGTATGAGGTGCAAGACTACTTTTAATAATAACTGTGCATCATAAACATCCTACACTCCACATACTTTCATACATCGTTTTCGAGTGGACAAAAATGTACCTCAAATAAAATTTAGCCAGCCAGCCTAGAGTTTTAAAGTACGTGAATAGAATGTGCCATATAGATGTAATGTACGATAAAGAAGAAATATATATATATATTATAAGACGTGAAACCGTATATATTTTGTTTTTAAAGCAAAGCAATCCACTTTTGGCATCAATACCAAAGCCCCGATTTTGGTGATATTATCCGTATTTAAAGATAGCTGAGTTGATAAATGGGAGTGTATTAAAAGGACGTGGAACCGTATTTCTTTTGTATTCAAAGCGAAGCAAGCCCTTCTCATTTATATAAGAATATTATCGTATATACGTACAAGAGTCATGTTCCATATTAATAAACAAAAGCTACGGGCTTATCGAGGCCAACACCAACTCCATCATAACCCATTTGTGGGGTTAGGTCGTGGTATCGAATCCACTCTTTCACAATTTTGAGTAGTCCCATGGGTGTAATCTCGTAACTATCATTGCCATGTGAATTTGGGACGTATTTCTGGCCTCGGGGATTAGTTCACTACTGGAATATGTGGCGCAATTAAGCCTTCGCCAGATTTGTGTGGCGCAGGCACACCTCGATATTTAGGGGCTAGCTCGTAGCCAAGTCGAGTGGAGATACCTTGGGACAACAAAAAAAGATGAACTAATAGAACCACACATCGAACCTATCGCCGAGACTGGACATGTTTATGAGATCTACACAATATTTAAGTTTTGGGGATTTATGCGCAGTTTTTTCCATGTATTGTTTGGTGCAATCTTAGTGTATGATAAGTAATACAATTTGTTTATTATATCCATATTTGTTTAGGGAGTCTTGGTTTATTTAGCAACATGTGAGTATTCACACTCAATCGACTATGAACTTGAGTCAATCCAAGTGTGGGACTAATCTCTCGAAATCTCAAGTTCTCACCTAATACGATAGTCATGAATTTCGAACCCATAACCTAAGGGATGAAATATTACCCCAAGCCATTAAGCAAACCCCATGGGGACTTTGGGAGAATCTAGGTTCAACATTTTACTTTTATCTTCTTTCAAAATTACGTCATTTGGAAGACTGAGATGTCAACATGTAGACGGAATGACACAAATAGTGTTGTTTTAAGAACGATATTACAAAAGTAGATAACTTTCTCGCACTATTAAAAACCTAATCAAGTTTTATATTTTAATTATTATCATTTTCAGTTTTCACCGCAAATCTTTTTAACATTGTTTTTTTCACCATCATTATCTCAAATTCTCAACATAATTATTAATAAGTATATTTTTAACCACAATATTTTTTAACACTTCCATAAACTAAGAAATCTTTTTTCTATCTTCGTAATTCCGATAACAGAAATTTAATATCGATGATATTAACAAAAAAGTAACCTCCAAATAAACATGATCTAAACATTAATTATTGCAAGCATTATAAAGTTGATTCATGTGAATATGTTTTAGATGATTTTAGAATTGAACTATTGAATACAACATATTTTATAAGTTTGAGTGTCCATTAGATGATTCACGTTCGAAGCCTCTTTTTCATCTGGTACACAATCTTATTTTACGTCCAGAGAGAAAGGTTTGACGTAAGCAAAGACAACGTTATCCATGCAAAATGGATGGAAGATAGGAGTGTAAATGAAACGAGCCCGGCTCATTTTTTGGCTCGAAGTCGAGCTCTTACAGCTGAGCTCGAGCTCGTAGAGCTTTTCAACTCGGACCTCAAGCTCATTTGACTCCTTGTAAGCTCAAACTCGAGCTCGAGCTTTTTTAATAAGAAAATAAAATTAAATAAATTAATAAAATAATTACGAAAAATAAGAAATTTATTTAAAAAAGCTCGTGAGCCTGTTCACGAGCTCTTATGCATGAGCTCAAGCTCGAGCTCAATTTTGTCGAGCTCGAGCCGAGCTTTAATCGAGTCGGCTCGTCGAGCTCACATCTAAAATAGAAGTGTCAATGGAAGTTCTGACTTATTACCAAGACCAAGTGAAGAAAGCACAAAAGTGTAATAGTAAAAGAAAAAACTTTACGAATAATGGACACTATACTCGATGTGGTAAAGAAATTGTGATTTTGGGACCTTTCAATATCCCCAGCTTCCGAGTGAATCAATTATAGTAGGTTCCTCGTGAGTATATAAAATACTTATGTTTTGGGAGATAAGTAAATGGATTAACTTCGATCGTGCATGCGCCTTTGGGCCCAATGAGGCGTCTTCTACTCTGGTGCTTATAATATCAGCCTTCTACCTATATGATTTGGTCAGAATAATATGTGGAGTTAGGAAGATAGTTACCTTCAACTCGACACCATGTCATTCTGTGTAGGTGTGAGTCAGATAATGTGTTATCATACGCTCATAACCCTTGCTCGCACTCGGTTATGTGTTCCAGGGTTATATTCAGTTGGGATTGACTGAATCATGGGAACTAAAAACTTCATTCTTGCGATTGGACCCCTTGATAGCGGCATCAGTTGGGTCTGCAAGTCAGGATGAGCATGGGATGTCGAATTGCGTCCGCCATGGCCTTTAGGAAAGTATATTAGCTTTTGCGGCTCGAGACTAGCAGTTTGAAGTCCATCATAGAAAATAGAGGTAGATGTAGATAAAGTATTCAAAAATCAGAGTAGTTTTTTTTCGTTTGTGGTACTTCTCTCTTTTTTTATGTACCGCAATATTTTTTTTCGTTTGCGGTAGTTCTTTCTTTCTTTTTTTTATCTACCGTAATTTTTTATTGACATGTTTCCAATACAAACCTGTTTGTGAGACATACGTGTATGCAAAGGTGAAAATACTACAACTTTGCAAAATATGTGAAATAAACTAACTTCCCTAAAATCTTGAACACTTAAACCTTTATTTTCTCCCTCAAAAAATTGAGAACAATTTGAGTATTTCTTCCCCTCGACAAGCTGAACGTGGACGTCACTTCCAAACAAAATTAGTAATCCCCCCCACCCCCCCAAGGAAAAAAAAAAAACAAAATGAAGCGATGCACTTTAGAAAAAAAGAATGGAATGCGTGCTATCAATATTCACGTATACCTTCCCTTAAAAGTTCAAAGAGTGCTCCTCCTTATAATAGTGGAGTTTGTTTTGTTTTCCTTTTTTTCGTTTTCATATTGTTGGTAGATATATTCTATTACAATTAGATAGTTTTTTTAAGTATATATATAGCTCTCCAGCCATGGAATGCACCATTGTAAATCTGAAAATGGAAGAGGAAGAAATGCGAGTTCAGTAAGCGTGAAGTCACATATTCGTCTTGTACTGAAAACCTTTCGAAATTCGGCTGTTTAAGTCATTGTTTAAGCTACTGCAAACTTGAGATATTGAAAACTTTCATGTAATACGCGAGAGTTGAAAAATGCACGAAGTTTGTATAATTTCTCGAGGTGAAAATTTTTTCCCGCCAATGAGCCCTCAGTCCTACTGGCTGAGGGGAGGTGCTTAGGGTCATGTTGGGAGAGGTCCTGGGTTCGAATCTCATCCCTGTGACATTTCCCTAAGCCTGCCCACATGGGCCCAGACATGTGCGATTGACCTGGTCGACCTGTTTAGCAGGTAGTGGGTCGGCCCCGGGGTTTACCATCGGCTTTACCCGGTTACCAAAAAAAAAAAAAAAAAAAAAAAAAAAAAAAAAGAAAATTTTTTCCCACTTTGAATTTGCTCGTGGTTTTGACGATAAGCATGTTTAAGCACTGATTAACCACGATTAACCTTCGCGAATCGAGTGATTTGAGTTCGTGAATCGATTTCGCAAAGAGTTTATTGTTATTATATATATGTCACACAAATCACCACAAAGATATTTTATCTTGTAACTCTTAATTATGACTCATCTAAATCAAAAGTAGAACCTATCTTATCTAGTCAAAGGGACTTTTGATGGATATTATATGGCTAAGAAAGATGAGGAAGAAATTTGGGGAAGTGGGTTGGGTGGATAAGTGAGTTTGTAAGTTTTCGAGGCTGCTCAAACTTCGTCCTCTACGTTTTCACTTCTTTTTCTTTCCTTCTCTCTTTTCTCTTGCTCTTATTGAATCTTCTCTTCTCTTAGAGGATAAGGGATTGTCAAAGGAGAAGTTCTTATTTCTCGGGTCGAAACAATGCTCCTCTTCTTTTTGGTCCTTGAGAGGGTTAGAAGATTATCGATGAAGAAGTACACAACTGTTTTATACAAACATCGAGGCTACGCTCCCCTTCTTGCGGTCCCCGTGAAGGAACAAAATTGTCAAGGGATGAGTTCCTAGCGAGGTCCACGCTCCCCTAAATAAGATTTTGTTGTAACATGCATTGTGCATGAGAGAGAATATTTGTTAGATAAGCTCAATCAAGAAAATAAAATAAAATAAAAAATAATAAAAAAATAGGAAGTCACACGAAATCTTTCAAGAATCAAAAAGCAGCCAAGAAATCTTTAGGGAAGAAAAAATGAGAAAGAAGTCGAAAAACAGATCTACATCTCCAGCCGCCTAAATCTACAATTATGATATGATAATTAGCTGCTTTGTTATCCTCTCTTAGTTTGTATCTATATATACTTGTTTCTTGTACGTTGAAGATAGCAAGAGAACAAAAAGAGAAGAGTTGGCAAATTATATTCTCTTCAAAAATGCTAAGCCTCAATTGTCCTCACACACAATAATAATTTATATCAGAGAGCTAACATAAAACTCTCGTTCTTCCTCCTCATTCGTTCCTCTACAGAAAAATAAAAACAACAAAATGGTATCAGAGCCGAAGGTGTCAACAGAGCCGACAGAGCCTATGGTGATGGTGAAAATACCAGGTGTCGTCGTCGAAATGCCACTCCCGCCAAAACTCACCGAAAGTAATTACTTACGGTGGAGTGCCGAAACGAAAGCTTTGCTGAAATCGCAAGGCTTATGGGAAATAGTCGAAGATGGATATTCACCCGATACGACGGGGCATACAAGGTCGCAACGGAAGACGTTGCGAGACTCTATCATACAAAATTGGTCTCGCGCTCCTCGTCATCTACGAGGCAATAGATTTTACTGGTTTCAGGGTGATAGGCGCAACGAGAAACGCCAAGGAGGCCTGGGAACTGTTGGAGAGCGTATAAAGACGCTTGCAGCAACCAAGTTCAGCCACAAAAACAGGGCAAACTTGAGACGACAAAGTAGGACGAGAAGAATGTTGAGGGCGAACCTGTACGATAAGAGGTAGCTCATAACGTGGAGAGCGAGCATGATAAAGATCACGCTGAGCCGATGGTGGAAAAGAAAGAAGTCGAACCACCACTAAAACCCGAGACGACAAAAGAAGAAGGCGAATCATCAAAGATGAAAGCCGATGACGATGAATAGAAGAAAAAATATCCAAAGACCGAGGAGCCCGTGGAAGAAGAAAAGAGAAAAGGAGCTCTAAACGAAGAAGAGCTCTAGAAAGACGAGGCGTATGAGGAAACGCCGCCTCGACAACCACCTGAGAAAGTCGAGGAGATTGATGTGAAGGCATCGGAGAATGCCCCGAAGATGAAGAACGAGGTCGACAACGCCATGCACACGTCGTCGGACGAAGCTAAAGATAAATTGCATGAGGCGAATGAGAAAGCCACAAAGAAATACGACACAGTAGCCGAGAACGCTGTTGATGCCGGAGAAGAGACGAGAAAGAATCCAACTCCCCAGCAGGCTGAAGAACCGTACGAGGAGAGACGCATGAGCTCGATGAGATGGACGCGCATGAAGCCATGACGGGGCCCTGCGAAAGACTGGCGAAGGAGTCAGTAGACAGAAGATTGGGGAACCTAATGAGGTCAGCCCTAAAGAGATGGAGCGCATTAACAAGGAAGAGGCGCACCAGAAAGAAAAGGAGGTGAAAGAATGGATCGAGACGAGGAACAACCTCGAAAAATACATGAACAACTTGAGAACCCGAAGCAACGACAAGTACAAGCTTGCCAAGAAATTGAAGACGAATGAGAAGGACGAGATCACGACGACGACCAAGGAGGCCCCAAAGCGGATGGACGATAAACAAAATGTGAAGGAAAAAGAGATCGACGAAAACCTCAAAGAAGTCGCGGAGATGGTCGTCAACAAGATCGACTACTCGCGAGAAACGAGGCGGATCAATACAGAACCGTTCCCGTGAAGGTCATCAATGAGAAGAAGCCTGTTAAGGAATACGAAGGATTCGACACGCCAGATGCTGGCGACGAGCCGACGAGCCTGACCGTCTACATCACGAAGATGGAGGAAGAACATGCCTACATTTTATACAACATCGACGAGAGCGAAAAGGCCATAGTGGACTCTCTATTCTTCGAATGCCCGAAGAAGAAGTGCTACGAGGTTTTGCACGTGATTGATGTGATCGAAGAATATGCAGTTATGCAGTTGAAGGAATACAACAGCAAGACGTTCTGTTTCGCCACTAAAGAAGGGCAGAAGCTAGACCGCAAAATTGAGGTTGAAATAAAAGGTGCAAAGAAACAAATACCAGAAGAAGCAAATCAGGTTGTTCTTCAGCGGGAGCCAAAGACTGCGAATCTCGATAAAAACGAAAAAGAACATGCGGACAAAGACGCATGGCATGCATGGGCTGCTCACGATAAGCACTGAAGCAAAGATCACGAAGGCATTTAGAGACGCCAAGTGGCGAGCCGCAACGTATGATACACGAAAGATAGTTAAGTTTAAGGAGAGCTGAACGACAGAAAGAAGATTGAGCTTAAGGGTGAAATTTGTTAGATAAACTCAATCAAGAAAATAAAATAAAATAAAAAAGAAGAGGAAGTCACACGAAATCTTTCAAGAATCAAAAAGCAGCCAAGAAAAATCTTCAGGGAAGAAAAAATGAGAAAGAAGTCGAAAAACAGATCTACATCTCCAGCCGCCTAAATCTACAATTATGATATGATAATTAGCTGCTTTGTTATCCTCTCTTAGTTTGTATCTATATGTACTTGTATCTTGTACGTTGAAGATAGTAAGAGAACAAAAAGAAAAGAGTTGGCAAATTATATTCTCTTCAAAAATGCCAAGCCTCAATCGTCCTCACACACAATAATAATTTATATCAGAGAGCTAACATAAAACTCTCGTTCTTCCTCCTCATTCGTTCCTCTACAGAAAAAATAAAAACAACAATATTTACTGACCTCTTCATTATTGTTCTCTCATGCCGAAACCGACCACACTATCAAATTGATTCTCACATTAAAACTAAGTCTGTCCAATCACTCTTATCTATACCTACGTAGTTCTTTCCTTTTCTCCTCAACTTCAACGAGCGAAGTGATACACCTGAGATTGATGATTTCTTATTAAGCAATTACTAATCTATCTACCTTCAAGAAGGGAACGGATAGAAACTCTTACCCTCTTAATGCTATTGATAAGTAGCTTAATTAACGCAGTTATTGCAGTCTATGTGATGGTTAAAGTGCATGGGTCCGTAGGAAAATTATGTCTTCTACGGTCATATGAGGCTTTAATTACAGGATTAGAATTATCAATTGTCATTATATACGATCGAAAAGAAGCTTAACTGTAATGTATCCAAAATACTAATAGAATAGTGTGGTCTCCAACAAGTTCATTCCTCAGCTCGACTAATCCATTGTGTTGCGTCACTGTAACTTTTTACTATCAAATACAGTGTAATGACTTATAACCTTGAATATTAGGATGGTTCGATCGGCAAGACAAAGGAACGTTTCCAATATCGTTGACCGCAAGGAGGCTCGATTTGGGGATTTTCGTCGGGTCAAGCGATTTTGGACCGATGAAGCTGCGAGTCAAGGCTCGTTTTGTTCAGAAGAGGCTTGAGGAGGCTCGGATGCAGGTGGTGGTGTCGCAGGCTGCCACGGGAAGCGCATCGGAGGGTGAAAACCACGGCGGAAACGCTAGAAAAGCTTGCGGGAAATCTGTCGGGTGAATTGGTGATGATTCGGGGCGATTGCGGTTTGAGAGAGGTGTTGCGCGGATCCAAGGTGAGCGAGGTTGGACCTGGAGTTCAGGAGGAGCCTCGTGTGGATCGGGAGGGCTGGAGAACAGCCGGAGCAACGCGAGAACCGCGGGAGAACGGATCAACACCAGTGACAGGGCAAGCTGGTTTTCGGCCGGGTTTGGAGGCTCTATTTTCGGGTCTCGGTGGGTTGTCCGGTGGAGGCAACCGGTCCTACACGAAGTAGGGAGTGTGGTGGCTCGAATGGTGCTCGAGGGAAGCCACGGGGACCTCGTCTTGAGGTGGAGCAAGGTCGTCGAAGTACCTTGGTTGGAGCAGTTTCTGTCAAAACTGCTCCAAGTGGCTGTGTTTGGAGCTCGATTGCGAGCGGTTCGGGCTTGAGGTGGAGGCGATTCTACCTCGGATGGAGAGTATTCTCAGGCCAAAAGAGCGGAGCTCGGAGGTGGAAGAGATACGGAGGCCGGGGTCGAAACGGCGGGCGAAAGTTCGACAGGAAAATTCTGCTGCTGCAGAATTTCGTCTGGCTGGTTTTTTGGCGAAGTTGGGACGATTTTTTGGGCGAGTATGGGCTGCGATGAGAACTCCGGGAGTTTGGATTGCGAGTCTGCAGTCTCGAGGTGGAGTTTGTTGGGGTTAGCGAGCCTGAGACTCGCCGGAGATCGCCGGAATTCGCCTGAGAAGGAGATAGGTCGAAGCTGGACGAGTTGGGGCTGAAATGAAGAAGAAAAGCTGAAGAGGAAATCGCGTCGAGCAGTTACCGTCCGATCGATGTGCGCGATATCTGATGGCTCAGATTTAAAGTCAGGAGAATTAATGGGAGACGTAGGATGGCGCGCCAAAGCCTCGGACGGTCGAGATGCAAGATGACTCGATGACGCGGATGGAGAATCTCTACCGCTGGATTGAAATCTAACGGTCCATGTTGAAGGCGGATTTTCACTTACAGAATCGGCACACGATTCTTGCTGGTTCACGCGATGAAGAAGGCCACGTGGCGAACTCTTGGGCGTTGGATCGGGAAAAGATAAGCGGCTAGGATTAAACGCGCGTCATGCTTAATCCATGAAGTTCAGCTATAAATATCAGACTTCACAGTTTCGAGTGGCTATCTTCGAGAGCTCATATCTTTCTCTAGGGGTAGAATTAGAGAAGCGTGTAAACATGAAAGTTGTAGTAGACGCGTAGGTCTGTAACTTTCGTGTTTGGTGTAAATGCAAAGGAGCTCTCGTTTGGTCCGTGGACGTAGGCGAAGATTGCGCCGAACCACGTTAAATCTGTTTTCGTGTGTGTGAGTTTTCTTCTCTGTTTTCGGTCCATTTCAGCGCGTAAATGATCGAATCAATCCACGAGAGTTACACACACTAAAACCACGTCCAATTACGAGTCTAACGGCGGTCCTCGATCAACAAGAACAAATGCAGACATTTATCTGGGAAATTATTCGCATCAAATCACATTCTTTGCCCTAAAATATTTGCATTCAATCACCTGGGCTTCCCTCACAACATCATCCGCCAAGATATCAACGCAACGCACTCAACATTTTGTGTGCTCTACATGAATTCCGAGTACGTTCTTTGTCTGTGCAAAACACCAAACGAGCCCGAAAAAGATCTCGATCTGCAAAAACCCGCATTAAAAAGCACGCTATTCTTCATCACATTATTACGCTTTGCCTTATTAAGCTTCGTCTCAACAATCTCAACATCCCATAGCATTTTGTCCCAACTCTTAGCCATACGAAAAGCGTCGTGTGTCACGGAGTTCCTCCACGGCGGAACACCTCCATGCGGTCGTAAATAGTTACCAAAGAAAGACCTCAATCTTATCTGCATTCCGTCCCTCAATGGCTCCCATTTTGTGGTGGGATCGTCCTGAAAATAAGGCCGCGTTTGGATCGTGTTAAGCTTGCCCTTAAGCCCGGGAAGAAAAGCGATGTTGGAGGCTGTGAGGTACGTTCCATGGCAGCTCTTTAGGCGTACGAACCGACCCCCTCGGAGGGTTTCGACGTGCCATATCACATTTGGCGAAGATTTGTCTCTCGAGAGGGTGATTGAATCTGTGTGCTCGTCGGAGGCCGAGACGTATTTGTTGTTATGGCTTTTGAGGCGGATTGACTTTGCTCTTTGGAAGAGATCCATCGATGGATGAACAACGGTGTGTGTTTGTTATTTGGTGTGGGTTTTAATTATGATTGTCTCGTTTGATCGAGGTTTAATGTTTCACCATGTAAATGGAAAAAGTTCGTAGATTAATTATGAGGTAATTTATTGATTATGGCGAGATGGGAATGTCAAAAGGACAGGCATGCACGTTAGGTTTTATATCACCTGCTCTTGGAGAAGTTTGTGGATGACATGCTTTGTTTATTTATTATCTTTTTTTTAATCTTTTCTCTTTTATTTTAGTTCTTTTTTTTTTTTGGACAGGAGATGAGGAATATTTGCTATCTCACCATTTTTGGGTCGACAAGAAAAATTGTAGATATAAGGAACACAATGGTAGCACAAGTAATTAGCATGCCGTTAAAAAAAGGGGCGAACGATATTTTTCAGTCCCCAATGTTGACATGGGCATTTCTGGTCCTATGTTCCGAGATGCCACTTTAAGTCAAGTTAGAAGAAATCATGTGCTCTCATGTGTTAAAATTCATTTAAATTAGTGATTACGTTAATCGGAGAACCAAAACGGCCCAAAATCGGTAAGATTAGGGACAAAAAGTGGCACCTCAGAATATGGGAATGAAAACGCCCATTGCCCAAATCATCGGGGACTAAAATATCGTTCTCTTAAAAAAGAAAGAAATAAAGATAACACTCTTGCAACCGCAAATGTGCCATGGCAAACTATTTGTGACATTATAAGTACCATCGCAATATATTAGTCAGGCACAACCTAGCTTGCCAACCTTCCATGCCGAAGATTTGTAGGCCTCACTTTCAACTTGTTCAGAGTAACCACAAAGTGAAGACAGCAGCAGCTAAGCTAGAGAGAATATTTGGAGAGTTAGTGTTAGGTGGGCTTAGACATGGGTATCGCGCCGGTTCAGTTCGGAACTGGCTACCTATTCCGGTTCAGAACCGGAACCGGTTCAACCGGTTAGAAGCGAAACCAATCCGGTAATTACCCGGAAAATTAGAACTGGCCGTTATCGGTATCGGTTCCGGTTCCAGAACCAGTAACGGCTATATCTAAGCTGGAACCGGAACCGGATCGGTAGGATCCAGTTAGAACCGGTAACAGCTAAAATAAAAATAAAAATAAAAAAACTATAACGGCTATTAGCCGTTAGAGAGCCAAACGGCTCTTTCAAATTTTTTATTTTGCATTTTGGCCCTTTTGGGCCAAGGTGCAAATTTTTTTTTTAGTCCCTAATGAAAACTCTATAAATACCACATTATATTTCATAATTTTTCACATATAATCTCCCAAACTCTCCCTAATCACATAATCTCTCTATCGCTCTCGTCTCGTATTATACGAAAATACACACATACACACACTCGATACACACACACACCACACACTCGAAATACACACACACTCGAAATACTTATACACGCACACGAAACACACACATACGCGCATACTTTATTTTACTAACATGGCATCAAGTTCGCACCCGAACGACGATGTTTTTGGTTATCTTCATGTAGGTATGAGTGATATGCCCAATGAGGTCGATCCCGACAATGAGGTCAAGGAGACGGAAGGCGACGGAGGACGACGCGAAACCGGTCCGAGCCAAGAATCCACCACGGCCACGGCGACATCACGCACCCGGACAAATGCTCGAAGGTTTGGAACAATTTCGACCTCGAACTCGAACCCGGCAACCCCAACAAAGATAAAGCTTATTGTAAAATATGTCGTCAGGAATATCAATATAAAGGTGGTGGTAACCAGGGGGTACGGGATCTATGAGAAAACATTTAACGGGTTTTCATAAATTTGATTCAGTTACGTTAGAACCCATAGGTACGGAGCGAACACAACAACAAATAGACATGCATACCGGTAGAAATTTCATTATTACTAGAGAGATTTCAAAGATGGCGCTAGTTAAGTTTGTGTCCAATGAGAAGAACCATTTTGTATTGCCGAAAATGAAGAGTTTATCAACTTCACAAGTTCGATACAACCCAGATTCCATCAAGTATGTCGTAAGACACTTAGGAAGTATGTGTTAGAAACCTTTGAAGAATATAGATCGAACTTAGTAGTACATTTATCGAACATATCGTATGGGTTAGTTTAACTACTGATATTTGGACGAATGTTACTTCCCAATCGTATTTAGTTGTTACATGCCATTGGATAGATGAGACGTGGACGATGCAAAAGAGAATTCTTTCGCTAGATCCGCTAGATTCGTCGTATTCGGGACATACTATTGCGATGTACGTCTTGAATGTGGCGAATAGATATGGGATTCAAGATTAGATTATGTCTATCACGTTGGACAATGCAAGCTCTAATAACGCGGCTATGGATTTCCTTCGTTCCCATCTTAATGTGCCTTTGACCGGTCGATTGCTTCATGTTAGGTGTGTTTATCATGTGATTAACTTATGTGTCAAATGTGCATTCGATGAAATATTAGGTCGTGTAATAGAAAAATTTAAATTCATTGGTAAACAACTACGTGAACGACGTCTCGGTCATTCGTGGAAGCAAACGAGACGAACGGGCTTAGGTATAAGAAGTTTTCCTTACCGGTACCGAGTAGGTGGAACTCCTTATATCACCTTCTTAGCACATTTATTGTAACAGCACAGACCTCGTTCGCATTGATATTGTCCGCTTTGGGTGTTAAGCTGCCTGGTTGAGGACTTCCCAGGTGGAGGTGGTCACCCATCTTGGTACTACTATCCCCCCATCACGCTTAACTACGCAGTTCCTACGAACTCCCACCCACCCGCACGGCTTTAAAATGCGTCAATGGGATGGGTGTCCACACCCTTATAAAGGCATGCTTCGTTTCCCCCTCCAATTGGTATGGGGTATCACATTTACGCGTTATAAGGATTTAGTCACCCATTTTTGGAACAACAACAGAGTTGGTATGACTTCCGATCCATTACTTCTATTACTAGATGTTGATTGGGAAATTTGTGATTTATGTGTGTCACTACTTGCGGTATTAAAGGAAGCAACGGAGAAATTTTCCGGCGTTCATTATCCTACATCGCCATTATTTATTCCTTTGCTTTTTAGCATGTGCTATAAATTTATTGAATATCGTAACAATGAAAGTTTGCGCCATTTTATTGAGAACATGGAGCAAAAGTTCAAGAAGTATTGGAAAAATATCCCAATTGTCCACGGCTTGGCGGCTTTACTCGACCCGATGTGGTAGTGACACATTCGATATTTTTTTGGAGTATTACGAGACATTTCTTGGAAAGAGCGTTGACGATCAAAAGATGTCAATTATGCGTTCTCTCCAAGAACGTTTTGCTTTTTATAGTTCTCAGGTGCGTGGTGGTTCGGCGACCGAGCATGCGACCGAGGGAGTTACGGGGTCCTCTAGCGGTGGCCGTGGTCCGATGGATGTCCTTAGGCGATTGAAGATGCAAAAGTCGAAAGGAAAAGCTACTGGACCTGCAAACTCAAATGAAATTCAGCTTTACTTGAGTCACAACTTCCAAACACCGGAAGGATTTGACGTTCTCCAGTGATGGAAGTCGAACTCATCTCTTTACCCGACTTTAGCGGCTATCGCTCGAGATGTTCTAGCCGTGCAAGCGTCAAGTGCGCTTCAGAATCCGCATTTTCGACATCCGATCGGATTATTGGAGATAGACGAACGAACCTTAAGCCGAGTTCTCTTGCGATGCTTACGTTGCTTAAGGATTGGTTCACCGCCGAGTCCAAGAATCAAGCAGAAAATGTGATCGACGAGTTCCAAGCATCAAGTTCTGAAGACGATGAGGAGGCGACGTCGTGTGTTTTACTTAATAAGGATATAATGTAGTATTTTTAGTAGTTTATTTTTATGTCTTTTTTTTTGTATTTTTTCTTGTTTTTTTGTAATTTTTTTCTTTTTTTTTTTGGTATTTTTTTGTTTCTTTTGATTTTTTTTTTTGTAAATTTTTAGTTTAGGTATATTAATAAAAATGGAATTTTTTTTCATCATCACTCTCACCTCACTTCACTCACTATCCCTAAATATGTGTATTCTAGTATTTTAATAGTATTTTTTTATGTTTGTCTTATTTGTTTTGTATTTTTTCTTTTCTTTTCTTTTTTTTTTCTGCTTTCGTTTCATTCTTTTTTCTAATTTTTTAGGTATATAAAAAAAAAAATCGGATGAACCAGTTCGGAACCGGTAAGATCCAATGGATATATGACCGGTTCCGAATTGGTTCCGGGATTTTAGTCCCGGAACCGGTCCTGTACCATACCGGTTAGAGCCGGAACCGGTATTTTTGGTTCGGAACCGGTTGAACCGGTACGGAACCGGAACGGGATGGACCGGTTCCCATGTCTAGGTGGGCTATAGCTAGAGACATGTACTTTACATCTCTAACGCGTGAGTTGTTATCTGGGAAGAACCCTAGCTGTTCTTAATACTAAAATAGTATTTATAGTGTAATACATGGTCGGAGAAGGGCGAGCATCCCACAGAATTTGCCGCTGATGTATTCATTTTTCAGCTTCGTTAGAATATACTCTTTTTTTGCTAGTCGAGAAAAACTGTGAAGTGATTAGGAAGCCAAACATAATCAACCAATACATCACAAATACGAACTTACAACATCAAATCATGGATGGTCAATACTCGCAAATGATCGTAGTCTGCCGCTATTTGCCCAACACTTCGAACCCTCAAACCCCATTTTCTGTTTACCTACCGCTCTACACTGCAAACAAGGACAAATTTAGCATAAGAACACCAAGTAACAATTGTATAATAATCATTCAGTTTTACACGCTTACTCTGATAGAAGGATCCACGTCTGTCTTCGTTACATAACCTGAACTCAGAGGCCTATGAGGAAACTGCAGACGATTAGACATCGCAAAACCATTGTCTACACTCGCGGACGGCAGGGTTAAGCGTGTGGAAAGGGCAGGCAATAGTTTTTTTTTTTAATTCTTTCATTGGGGCATAGCCTCCGATCCCTAGTCTTGGATTGGACTGGAATCATGGGTCCGTCCCCGCGTGGACATTTGCATGTGCCTGTGCTGAAGACCCACTGAAGAAGCAGCAACTTAAACTTCAATGAGAAAAACACAAGAATTGCTACAAGTTTTCAGGCATAAAGCCGTAATTTACAAGGATGTTCTGATATATTTTAAGCATGTTGCTTCATTGAGAAGACAAAGTAAAAGATTACATTTTTAAATCTAGAACAAAAATATTTTTGTAGTGAGACAAAGCCATACCGTTTTGATTGATGGAGTCATTGGAAAAAGCAGACCCCAACAGCATCGTACAACAGGACCATCGAGATCAAAAAATGGATCCAAATATGATTGGTCCACAGCCTGCAAGCAATCTCTAGCTTCTCAACTCTTCCCTCCTTAACCAATTTTGATAGATGCCAAACGCTTTATCTAGTTCCCCCATACTGAACAACTTCTTCATCAACAGTAAAAATGGCACATGATCAACTGGTAAACCCGACCTCAGTAAATCGAGTAAGAGCGTTTCTGCCTCGTTGATTTTGTTCCTTACGCAATAGCACTTGAGAATTTCAGTATAAGTGATTAAATCTGGCTCACACCCTCTCCTCCACATTTCATCGAGTAGCTGCAGTGATGAATTCAGATGACCGAGATTACAAGCAGCACTTACCAGCAAATTGTAAGTGACCACGTCGGGCAAAACACCATTTGCTAGCATTTCTTTCTTCAGATAGTGGGCTTGTTCAATATTTCCATCCTTCAGTTGTGCGCGGATAAGGGCATTGTATGTGTAAGTATTAGGTAGTACACCATGCTCGAGCATTTGATCTTTCATCCACAACGCTTTTTCCAAATATCCAAATTTTCCATAGGCATCAATTATGACATTCCAAAGAAGAGGTTGGGCTATAAATGATTTTTCCAGCATTTGCAAGAGACAATCAGTTGCCCTTAATGCGTCTCCATAGATACAAAGACCTTGTATAATAATTTTATAGGTAATGGGATCTGGTGGAACGCCCATCGATGACATGACTCTGAAAACATCACAAGCCTCGTTTATCTTACCTGACCTGCAAAGTCGGGTGATAAGAGTGTTGTACGTGAAGACATCCGGGAGGTTACCATTTTTTATCATCTTGGTCAAGGAATTATATACAGGGATCATATCCCCAATCAGACAATACCCATTAATCAAAACATTGTACGCAACAATATCCAATTCCATGCGCTTTCTGAGTATGTCATCCCAACAACTTAAAGCTTCTACCATTTTTCCATTCTTGAAATAATGATCCACAAAAATAGTTGACGTGATCAGCTCTGAGTGTTTTTCATCATCGTCATCGACTATCTTATCCAGAAGCTTTTTGGCATCTTCCGACAAGCCTTTCTTGCAAAGAGCATGCATGAGAATATTGCATGAAACTCTGTTTGGCCGCACACCACTGTTCTCCATGAACGAGAAAAGTTCAAGAGCTTTATCAACTTTATTTGCAAGGCAGTAACCATTCATTAAAGTGTTGAAGGTAGAACATGTAGGGGAAGGACCATGAGACAACATCTGATTTACTAGCTGCTCTGCCCTCCACAAATGACCCCTTTTGCAAAGCGCGCTTAAAAGGTAGTTGTGAGAAATTACATCGGGAGTCTTGGACTGTTGGATCATTGTACTCCAAAGGGAGAGAGCTGCTCCTATATTACCTTCGGAGCACAGAGCTCTTATTAAAGCTACATCACTATAGCTTGAACGACTCCATGCTATGCTTTCCCTGTGAGTTGCGAACACGAGAATGCAATGAAGATGTTTCGAGGTCAACGATAAATAGGAATTAATGGCTTCTCATGGCTGTCCCATTCTGATGAATTAGAATGAAATTCCAGTTATGTAACCATACAGATGAGAGCAGTGAGCTTAGTAGCTACATAAACTTCACGGTAAGTTAATAACGAATATTGCTTTCCACCACTTCGTTACAATCTGTAACATGTCCTATGAGATGCCATCCATACATACAATGCACATTCATGATTCAACCACATTATTATGAAATAACAACTTACTAACCTAAACCCCTAAAATAGGCACAGTGAGAAAACCACAAATCAAGCCAGGCAACTCGGTGATCTTTTTTTTTTATTTGTACATACCCACACGTCAATGCTAGATAAATTAATCACAGAATATTACGAAAAAGGTAATACTTGACTACTGTTAAATGTTGCAATATAAACAGAAAATGTTACTGCAATATAAACAGAAATGTTACTGACCAAACATAGGAAACACCCCCTCGTGGATCAAACAAAGTCGAAACAGAACGAACCTCATTGTTGCCAAGCGATCCAGGCTACTCTTCAACATTGCGTCCAATGCATTAAACACAGCACCTCCAGGATCTCCTTCACCGTCTGATGTCTCCTTCCCATTATTCTTATCCCTATATATAAAGCAGATTAAGGTTCGCAAGTGAAAGAAAAGGAAGAAAGAAAACAACACATGAGGCGTTATAAATATGTTCCAAACACATGATAGGCACAGTAAATCAATTGAAGTTCTCATACCTAGGTTCCCTCAACTCGAAGCTATTTTCAGAGCTGAAGAGTTGCGCATAAAGGATAGCAATTTGGTCCTTCAACGATTCCAGAGCGTGTAAGCCCCCATTCAACATTCGGAGGAGGAGATGCGGCTCTTGAATCGGTATGAAAAGCTGAAATTGATTCACCTTAAAAATGTCAGAAGCAAAGCGAAGCAATCGAGATTCATATTCGAACATGAGGGGGGAAACTTTGAGATTCACTGATTGCATTGGATGTCACGGAGGAAAACGACGTCCGCCGCTGCGGCGAAAGGCGCGCCTGGTATATGACGGCAGGCGATGATGTGCTCAGCGTAGGGTGTGGACTGTTGATACGGTTTTTGGGTCAGATGATATATTGAAGTTCGAAATCCGTTATGCATCCCTGGGCTTTATGATATTCTAGGCCCAATTTTGAATTATATAATGGGTTTTTCAGGGATCAGTCCTACCGGTTTTGTATTGTGATTAGATACTGCCATTAGGCAAACATTTTTATTTTTACTCCCTCATATGCAAATTACCATACTACCATTTATCTTGTCTAAGACTATATTTATCAACGACCCTCACAACCGGTCATGATAATAAAATATTATTTTCTCTCTCCTTCACATCCACAACCTACATCTCAACTCAACCTCAATAATTTTCAACTTTATCAACAACCCAACACAACCCATAATATAATTATTTTAAGTCGTATTTGAATGTTTGAAAAATAGATTACATTATATGATATAAAATTTAGATACTTTGACCATTGGAGAAAAAAAATAATATGAATTATGATAGATTATAGAATGTGATAGAGAAATAGATAATTTGAAATTGTGATTCAAAATGTATCAATATTAGTCTCTATTTGTAGAGAAAAAAAATCATATGTTTTGGTAAAAAAATAAAAATTAAAATTTAAAAGATAATTAAATATATCATAAAAAGCATATAAACAGTTTATTGAAAACTGTGCACAACCGGTTGTGACCCAGGTTGGTACACCAACCGGTTGTGGGTTGGGTCACAACCGGTTGTAGGCTTTTTTTAATTTTTTTGATTTATTATAATTAATTTTATTCCATGACCGGTCATGAGGTTGTGGATAAACCTAGTCTAAATAAAATGATAAAGTGAGTCTACTACGACGTTACGAAGGAAACCACAGTGACGAAAACCCATTCTCCAAGAAGGCGAACTCATAATTCACCATAATCCGATGGGCTCTGTTCGCTTCTCAGTCGTCTATATGAAGCTGCTCGTTGATCCGCCGCATAGAAAACCCGTTAGTTCACCGACCAAATTGTAACACTACTTTGTTTTTTAACCCACATGGTTGATATTTTTGTCACCCCCTCCTCCCTATTTGGTTCGATTAATATTCTTTTACGAATCATCCTAAACCCAACTGAGTAGTACATAATATTTTTATCCTAAAGTAATCATTTTAGATAACATAACAAATTTGATTCCTATGCATTTCATCGCAAAAGAATGTTTCCATTACATTTGATACCAGTTAATAGAATAGCTTTGCCGAGATACTAGCAATACTAGAAGTATAAATATGATTAAACTAATACCCCCTACATATTCAAGAATCTAGAGGGTATTTGGAAACACATTTGAAATGGACTTCTAATCCACAAGTTCATTTTGAAAAGTAATATGCATTTGTTAAAAAATCTGATATGGGCTTTTGAAATAAGTTACTTCTCTAAAAGCCCATTTCAGAGAAGCAACTTTGAATCACTTTTTGGAATTACTTCCTGTCCACTTTTTCAAAAGTCCATTTTCACCAAACACTACCAAAAAATAAATTTACATTTAGAAAAGGTACATCTCAAAAAAGTTCATTTAACAGAATCACTTATGATTCAAAAGTGGAACCAAACAAGGCCCTAATATCGTGCCTTAGGTCATCTCCAACAATTCCTCTATACATAGAGTTGAAATAGTACAATTTCTTCAGATTTGCAGTTTAAAACAGTACCGTCAAACTACAACCATATCCTCTATAATTTCTTTATATAATGTTTCTTATTTCTTAATTAAGTAAATTGTTGATAATCATTTATATTAGAAAATATACAACAATCCTAAATCTCAAATAAAAAATTAAGAATGCAAAATTTTAAGTTATGAAATTTAAAGTAAGATTAATTTATTTGAAAGTTGAATAAAATTATAATATATTTTTTTCATAAGACTATGTTATGTTATTTATTGAACATGATGTCTGTATTAAGAAATTTTTTAAAGTTTTTATTTAATTATTGTTATTAATTATAACTAATTGTTGAAGATGTAATTTAAAAACGATGATATTAGAAAAAATAATTCAATTTGCAAGAAATATATGACATTCAATAAACAAAAAAGTTATTATTAATTTTTGTGTGACTATTAAAAGTATTATTTTTATTGATAAATGGTATATTAAAAAACTAAAATAGGTCAATATCATAAAATTGAAATTCATATTCGAAAAACATAAACAAATAAAATCCTAAAACCTAATAAAGGTAAAAGAAACAGAAAAAGTAATTAAATAGGGTTTCTCTCTCCTCGTCATCATCATCTTCCCAAATTCATCGTCTTCCACATTCTTCTCCTCCACCGTTTAACAAAACAAAAAACAAAAAAATTAAAAAAAATGGTAGCGGTGAACAGTGCCCCGCTACAATCGCGGGGCAATGTAGACGCCGTTGCGTTCAGCATACCGGTTGGCGGTGGGTGGGAGCTCTGCCACCGCCAAACCTTCCGTCCAACGCCATAGATGGCGTTGATTGGAGATGACCTTTATCTTATCCCGCATTTTATAGTGTTTTGAGTAATCTAACTTTATAGGCCATTGATCGGTTGCTCTTGTGGTAAATTCTATAAAAGTAAAAACAATGCAGAAACAAGGCTATACATACTTAATTTCAGCCCCATAATTAGGGGTGTGCACAATTCGGTTTACCGAACCGATTATCGGAAAATTGAAATTTCGGTACAAACCGAACCGAACCGAAAAAAATCGGTTCGGTATTGGGTACATAAGTTTTAAAATTTCGGTATTTCGGTTCCGTACAAGTTTTTTGGTTCGGTATTTTCGGTATACCGAATTACCGAATTTAGTTGTGCCTAGATAATAATTATAATATCTTTAATACACAGCCCAATAAAAATACATCCCATTACACGATTAGTTAATACACAGCCTATTAGGAGGTCAATTTAGGGTTCTCTAATCTTCTCTTCCTCTACACGATCTTCTCAAAAAATAAACGACGTCACCAACCACCCGTGTAGCCCTAGCTGCGAATCTGCATTCTGAAGAAGCGGAGACGGTGGGGACTTGCTGGCTCTGCCGTCCAATGCGGCGCCGTACGATGAGTTGAAAAAGGGTAGTCTTTACAAGGCTTGTTGATGACCTCCCCGCAAAGATTGGGATTTTTACCCAGAAAAGATGAAATCTTGAACCTCTTAAGAGTTGGGGTCGCCGGCACCGCACCCGTGTTCCCGGTGGACGAGCAGATGAGTTTAGGAAAATTCAATTTTTTTCCTAAAATTCGGTATTTCCGTAAATAACAGAAAAAAATTCGATTTTACCGAACCGAACCGATTGAGTTTGGTTCGGTATTCGGTTCTTCAAATCATCAAACCGAAATTTCGGTTAACCGAAATTTTGGTTCGGTTCGGTACCGTTTGTACCGAATGCCCACCCCTACCCATAATGTAATTTTACTGGCCCAGTGTTTAATAATAAAGAAATAGAATGGCCCAGTGATGAAAGAAACAGAATAAACAATAAAATAGACCAAATAAGATGCTAAAAAATATAAAGGTCCAACCAGCCGCCACTCTCTAAACGCTTCCCCTTCTCTCTAACATTTCTTTCTGAAACCCTACCAACCGGCCGCCACTCTTCTTCTCCCCCCACCCAGGTGGGGGAGGTTCCATTTCCATTTTCTTTGTTTTTTCCTTTTGTTTCTTTTTTATATATATAAAAAAATGTTTTGTAGCTCCACCTCTGCTCGCCGCCTCCACCGCCTCTTCCACAGTCTCGGCTAGCTGCCTCCAACGCCTAAGCCTCCCCACTGCCTTCACCTATTTCCACCGCCTCCGCCGTCTTAGCCTCGCCCGCCCTCACCCTCGCCACCTCAGTCTCCGCCCGCCCCCGTCTCACCCTCGCCTCCGCCATCGCCCACCACCATAGTGTGCCACCTATCGCTACCATCTACCCGCGAGTCTCCCGTGTGGAGCTCATTTCTCCTGGTCATTGGGTCAGGAGCTCTTTTCTCCTATTGTGGAGCCCTTTTTCCCCTGTAGAGCCTCTTTCAATGAAGATGATGGCCTCGAGTCGTTGGACAAAGAAAATATAGAGTATTGTAGATTTGGATTAATAGCCCTGTTGTGGTATGTTTTTTATAGTTCTTTGGTCAAAGTTTGGGGTCATTTTCTGTCGGCTTTTGTTTCGTTGTGGTGTTTTGGTCGTATATGAGCCTTTGTTCTCTACCGGATACTGAAGTCACCGGAGAGACCATTGGGCTATTCAGCCCCTGTATCTTTGTTTATTAATGCAAGCTATCGTTTCTGGGAAAAAAACCCAAAATGTGCCTATCTTCGTATTCCTGGCTAACTGGTAGTCTCGCTGGCCGAAGAGTCAACGGACTCCTCCTAGTTCCAACGTAGATCCGTTCCTGACTACATTAAGGGGGTGTTTGTTTTGGGGTGATCCTCCGAAATATCACAGTGATCTTCCTATTCTTTTCGTATCATTGTGTTTGTTTATTATAGGTGATGAGTCATCACCGTAACACTAACGACGGATTACCTAGGTGATAAAAACATGATGATATTTGAAGTTTTGAAGCACCCCCCAAAAAGCTAGGTGAGATCTAACATCACGGTAACAAGGTGAAACAATTTTGAATGGACAAAAATATCATTATTTAACATTACTACACAATATGGCATTTTTAATTACATAATAAAATAATTAAATCATAAAGATATATTAGTTATTTAAAAATATTTAATACTTATAATAAAATTATATTTAAAAATATAGATAATGCTAAAAACATTAAAACTTATATATTGAAATATTAATTATTATAATGTCAAATATTACCTTAAAAAGAATATTTAATCCACCTTAATTAAATATTATTCTAAGGTCGAATCAAATATGATATATACACTACATCACCCTACACATAAAAGTGATTAAACAAACAAAATATTTAAATATTACGTCTATTTGTAATATGATTATATCAGTCCATAACAAACACTAATCACAAATTAACTTATCGACGATCCACTGAGCGACGGAGAAAGTTTAATACAAGGCCGGAGAATGGCGGACACGTGACAGCTAAGGCCCTCAAAAGCAGACAAAAATAACTTTTTAGGTATTAGGTGAACTGTCATCCACCATCACCTCATTGGTTCTCTGGGCCCACTTATCTTTTTTGGGGTTTTTTAATCAAATAATTAAAAAAAATCAACCATTAATAAAATAAACAACAAATGAAAATCATTAATAAACAGACATTTTCGTCATCCCAAATGACGAGTTACTAAACTCGTATCTTGGGAATACGAGTTACTTGTCCACGGTGGGCTGACATGGCATTTCAAGTAACTCGTCATCCCAAGTGACGAGTTACTCTTTTTCTTTTCTTTTCTTTTTAATTTTAACTTATTTTATATTTACTAATTATATAATCCACCAAATCATAATATCATCGTTATCACATGTAATTTTACATAATAAAAATCAATAAATGCATCTAATTTATTGTTTGTTTCGCGACGATTAAAATAATATGCATATCTTATATTTTTCGGATATAGAAAATATTTAATTATTTTTATAGTGAAGTTGCTGCTAACAGTATTGTTTAATATTTGTATTTTAGGTATATGTGAGGGGTATTTTCGGTAGCTCATAGAAGTCGATTAGTCATATATATACATATATATATATAATATATATATATATGACGTGTATACGTGACGTATCTATATCAATCCTTCTGTGAATCAATAAAAAGAATATATTTTTTTAAGAACTCGTTTCTTTCTCAATATCTTATAAAAATAATTAAATATTTTCGATATTCGAAAAATATAAGATATGCATATCATTTTAATCGTCGCGAAACAAACAATAAATTAGATGCATTTATTGATTTTTATTATGTAAAATTACATGTGATAACGATGATATTATGATTTGGTGGATTATATAATTAATAAATATAAAATAAGTTAAATTTAAAAAGAAAAAGAAAAAGAGTAACTCGTCACTTGGGATGACGAGTTACTTGAAATGCCATGTCAGCCCACCGTGGACAAGTAACTCGTATTCCCAAGATACGAGTTAGTAACTCGTCACTTGGGATGACGAAAATGTCTGTTTTATTAATGATTTTCATTTGATGTTTATTTTGTTAATGGTTGATTTTTTTTTAATTATTTAATTAAAAACCCCTCTTTTTTGGGTTTATTTTAATTTGTATGTGGTATGCATGAAGATGCACTGCACCGAGTCGTAGGACTTAGCACTATTTGTCCTTTAACACATTCTTTAACATATTTTATATTATTCATAGCAAAATCTACACACTCTTATTTTCTGACTTTTATCACAAAACGACAGAGTTTATTGATGCAAAGTTGCAAACAAATGGTCACGCGTTTATGCTTTGCAGCTATTAAAACCTGCAGCCTGCAGTATTTACTAATATTATTATTGAAGTATTATGTTTTGTATTAAATTGTCAACTACGACTGAATCAAACTGAAGTCAATCTCAACTTTCAATAATATAGGTTATTAAAGAAGCATACTTGGATAAATAGCTATGAAATATAAAATACTTAAAATCAATATTGAATCTAAAATATTTGTTAAATTTCCAAACAAATCATTATACGAGTCCAACTCAAATCCACACTCCTCTCTCTCTCCTCCTATCCCCTAAATCAACTCAACTAAAGTAAAAGAAGGAGAAAACGACAATTTGAAGAGTGATGTACACATGGGCTGAATTTATTGCGTCTCTTGCAAGTTGCGTGTCGTGCCCAAAAGGTCACTTTTGAGAATCATTCATTCATTATTTTCTTGTATAAATATATATAGTTTAATTATTGCACACTCTGTCCTTATCTTTCTTACACCCCCACAGCTTTTCGTATTTATTCCCCTCCTAAATGTTACCCCACACGACTCAACGACAGATCTCAGAATTTTTCTTGACATGTTTGCGTTGCATCTGCCCATCAAGGTAGAGGTTTTCAATTGATTTCATCGCCAAAACAATTTAGTACGCAAAAAGAATCGCCAGTGGCAAGACCGCAAATAATACATTAAGTGAGTCTTAATAGAAAAGAATGCATAATACGCGAAAAATAATAAATGATCAAAATTTTCCTTTTAGTACTTTTTTCTGTGGACTTTATAATTGATTATTTAATGTCCTCCCAACTTGTCCTAATCCCCAGCAGCCACCCGTATTCATTTAATTTCTAAAATCATATATTTCCTGTTTTTTCCTTAATTTTTTTCTTTTCCCAAGAGGCAAAAATAAATTCATAATTCGGAAACTGTCAAATATTGTATAATCCACATTGAATTTCCTAATGGTTAATCAATTTTAATTTTTTTTTTCAATGTATGTTTCTAGTTCCTTGTTGGTCATTCGCTAGGGATTTTGTCCCCTGTTGAATCGTCGGTGTATCCAAAGGACAGGCTACTTAGATCTATATTGTTATCCATATTAAACTTCCGAACAAATAATAATAAAAATAAATCGGTAATTTATGACATAATAGCGTGATATTGTAACATTTAATCCATGATAGCGAAATTGATATTAGGGCGGCCGAACTATATCTTACCCCTTCCTCCAAATTAAATATACCACGAAAACCAAAACTCGCCTATAAAGAATCAAAAGCCTCCTCATTCATAGCTCCCCTTTTGGCTCCCTTCTACAATGACCAATCCATTTCGCCAATTCAAAAGACAAAAGCTCAACCATCACCGTCAAGAGGCGGAGCACCACCGCGACCCGGCCGAGACCCAAACGCCGGAGCCTCTCCTGCGCGGTCTGCCCGACCACGTAGCCCACCTCTGCCTCTCAAGGGTCCCACCGAAAACCCTCTTCTCCGTTTGCCGCACGTGGCGGCGCCTCACCTACTCATCTTCTTACCCGCCGTTCCTCGCCATCTACGCCTTGCTGGTCCGACCTCACGAGCCCAACGCCGTCCACTTCGCCGCCTACGATCCCTTAGCCGCCACGTGGCGACACCTCCCTCGACCGCCGCAGCAGCGGTTCCTAGTCAGGCACCCATCTTACATATCTCGGCAGATCCCGGTGCAGTCCGTCGCGGTGAACGGTAAGCTCGTTTTAGTCGCCGGAACGGACGACCGTTTCTTGCCGGCGCTGTCAAGTCCGATGGTGTTCGACCCTTCGACGGGGAGGTGGGGGTGGGGCCCGAAAGTTTCCTGCCCGAGGCGGTGGTGTGCCGTGGGCGCATTGGGCGGCGCCGTTTACCTGGCGAGTGGTCTCGGATCTCAATACTCCACGGCCGTGGCAAGGTCCGTCGAGAGGTGGCAGGTTGAAGGCGACGCAGCCGCCGCCGTCGCGGATGGACCTTTGCCCCTCATGCCGCCGAGCGAGGAAGAACTTGTTAGAGGAAGATTGTGTTTCGACATTGGTCAAGAAATAATAGAAGGAGCTGCTAATAGGATTCAATGGCGGCCGTCGAATGGCCGGAAATGGGAGAGAATGGGTAATCTAAAGGACGTAAGGTTATGCCGCGACGCAATCGAAGCCGTTGGATGGAAAGGCAAGCTGTGTATGGTGAACGTGGAGGGAGACGCGGCGAAGGAAGGGGCAATCTACGACGCAAAGAGTGACACGTGGACTGAGATGACGACGGGGATGCTCATGGGCTGGAAAGGTCCGGCGGCGGTTATGGAGGAGGAGAGCCTATACGTGGTGGACGAGTCAAAGGGGTTGTTGAAAAGGTACGATGAGGATAGAGATGGGTGGTCGGCAGTTGTGGAGAGTGAGAAGCTCAAGGGCTCTCGGCAGATTGCGGCGGCGCGTGGCGGGAAGGTGTGCGTTCTTGGAGGCGGCGAAGGTGGTGGAATAGCGGTGGTGGATGTGAGGGAGACGACGGCGAGCGGTGGTAAGAAGATTTGGGTTGTTGATCCGCCAGATGGGTTTCAGATCATTGGGATTCACGTCTTGCCAAGAATGAATCTCTTTCAGTGATGACAGAGATTCAAAGTTCAAATGATTTGAGATATTTTTTCATTGATTTTAATCATTTTTTTTTTCTTCAACGAATAGCAGTTGGTAATCGGAGTGGAATATGAAATCTTTCGCACGCGTTGTAATGAATCTTCCACAAAGAAAAAGAATACGATGAAAGGATAACTTCTCTTTTCAATCCTTGATTGGTCAACTGAAATGTTATTTACTCATGGACCAGGTCAATGGATTTTTCGTTCTATTTTTTATATGTTTTTTCTAAATACTCAACATTGACATGGACCACAATTATTATGAAGGTGCATTTTAATTCTAAATATTATATAATTTGTTTGGCCTAAAATTTATCTCAAATAGGTATATTTCTTTTTTTTGGGTGAAAATTTTATTTTTCAATCTTTAGCTGAAACGATGATAACAATGAGTTCGCAATGCATGTGGGTCTGAGGAAATAGTAAGCCACATTAAATATACACACATATATGACGGAGGGAGTTATTTTAAGGATTAATAAAACAAAAGTAGTTGCTAGCTTCGATCGCTAAAAGACACAGGACAACTTTTTCCAACCCACTACTATTAGTTTAATAATTATTAGATTTATATTTAACTTTATCTATGACGACTTGCGTTATTTAACTTTAACTTTAGATCCAGCCTCTCACATTTATTTGATAAGTCTCCATGGGCCTAAGGCCAATGATGATCATTGTCGGATGGATTTGAGACGTATTTATCTGGCCCCGGGGATTAGTCCCACATCGGAGTGTGTGGCGGTTAGTCCATAGCCAGACAGTGTCCATACCTCAGGACAGTAAAAAAAAAATACAACACACATCCGCGTGGGGCATCATGTTTTTTGATATCCTAAGTGAAGATTTTTTTTCTCTTTCCCGAGGTATCCTCACACAGCCTGGCATGGATTAGCCGCCACATGCACTTTGAGGCCTCCCCCTCAACCACTAGGCCTAGATGTCATTAGCCCAAGTGAAGATTGATTTAACACAAATATATATGTTTTTTTTTTGATACCCGACCGGTTTCGGGTTGCCCCGACTAATCCAGTTCGCCCCGCGTCGCGTACCTGGTAACGGCAGGTGAGGCTCCCAAAGGGGGTGTTGCATACACAAAGATTCGAACCCGAAACCTTGCTTAAGCAATACCAAGCCGCTTACCACTTGGATCAACCCCCGTTGGTAAATATATATGTTTTTTAAATACAGCGAAAACTGGAAAAAAAATGGCAATTTGTATGTTTGTGCCACGTCTCATACCAAAATGCTTAAATTGAATTACGGTCCATTTTCAATTAGTCCATTTTCATTGAAATCGAATTTCTTGAATCGGGTTTGATGGGTACAGCTGGACTGAACATTTTATGGGTCTTTATACGATAATATGTTTGAAGTATATGTTTTTGAAAATTAACTTGACAGACCCAAATCAAAGCCCATTTGAGCCAAATTTAGGGTTTTTCATCTTCTTCATCATCGACCATTGTACACCTCAAATGGGACAATCTTCACCACGGCAGCCGCCTCATCGCCAAGGCGTCTCAACAACTCACACTGAGGCGCCGCCTTAGATGCACCTCCACAAAGGACGACGCCTCTGAGCACATAGAGGCGATTGGAGGCCACCTCACCTCGTTCACCGCTAGGCGCGCCCCAAATAACAATGTTTCTTACTAGTATCATATTGAGAAGAAAGAATGTTGTTGTTTGAAAGTGATTATTATTTTGTTTGAATGTTAATCCACCAATATTGATACCAAATAATCAATATAATACATATAACTATCGCAACATAGTTACAGACCAATAAATAATTCGAATGGCGTAATTTGTAATACCAATATGTAGATGCTTGTAGTACCAATATATAGAGTTTCTTGTATCATGACATATGCTAGTGTATTACCCTTCATAGGTTACCAGTAGTAGTTTATCGTATATCTGTTTAATTATTGAAAACACGTAGTGAACAAATAAGGCCAGAGAGCTTCCAAAATACAGTACATAATAAAAATTAAACATATGGTAAAATAAAACATAAACACTAACTCCCAATAGATAAAAAATCTTGATTATGTAGTAAGATGTTCTTACTAGTATCACCTAAGTAGAAATAAGTTGGTGTTTCCATGTAGTAATCCTTAATTATAAATGTTAACTCACCAATATTGATACCAAATGTTAGATATCATGCATTTAACTACCCTAAACACACTAAATCATAAAACTGCGTACCATAATTTGTAATACCAATATATAAATGTTTATTGTACCAAAACATATTTTAAGTGTAGTACCGTGCGTAGGTTACTTGTAGCATCTTGTCGTACCGTGTGTTGCATTATCAAAAACACGTAGATTCTTGTGCATATAAGGCCTGAGAGCTTCCAAATTGATAGATATCATGCATATAACTACCCTCAGACTAAATCATAAAAAAATTTCTAAACAGTATTAATATAAAATATATCGACAGTATTTCAACATCATCATCCAAACCATATCGACAAAAGCATGTGTCATAACCTGTCGACAAAAGAATGTGCCATAAACCTATCGACAACATTGTCGGGGATATGCCATCGGAATGCCATTCGATGATGTAATGAATAGAAGGCAAAGACGTCAACGTGTTATTCACATTATAATATTTGAATATTGTATTCAAATATTTATTTATGGAATAAATGATTTATTTGATTTTACAATTAATTCCTTTTAGGCATATTATTTATTTACCATTGGTTCTTGCATGAAATTCGGTAAACGGTAAATATATAAAACTCAAATATAGCGAGTTTAGTCACTGATTCTCATGAGATGAGAGAGGGGGCACCAGTGAGCTATTATTCCCCGATATTAAATTTGTCCATAAGTCTTAGACTTCAGTAAGGTGACTGAATGTCGATCATGACTTATTTGTTGATGACTCCTAATTGGTTGTGCCAACCATTCACTTGGGAAGTGGGAGGTCGTAACATTGATATAAGTTGAATCGGGGATTAACTTATATTTGGACACGACTCATAATCGACGATCACATGGGTAATTACTCGCTGAGCGTCAATCATCGATCGATTGACTATAATAGTATACGTGGACCTTAGACCGAAGAGTCATTGACAGAGTTGGCTTTGGGGTCCTGACTTGTCAGTTTGCTAGTTGAGGATGAACATGGGTCAGCGGCGGCATGCGGTCGTGAAAACGAAGTGCAACTGCTGGGCATTGACAGTCGTGAGGATGGCAAAAATGAGAATATAGAAATGTCATGTAGTGGATGGTTTTCTTTTTATATTATTTATTTACAGACAGAAGGCGGTTTTATCCCAAGCCCCGAGGCTTAATAAAAGAGTAGAATAGACAGTACAACAATACCTAATCCTTCTTTACAAGGTCATGAGGTTCACCCTTATAGAGATCCATTTTTGGTAAGGGTTGGTGCCCATGGGTGCATATACTTAGTCACGTGTGGATCATGAGGGCATAAAAGAAAATTAGCTTGCACATAAAATGGATGGATCGAATCAATAAATACCTCCTCATTGTAAATGTATTCGAAAATCAAGCCTAGTAACATACGTAGTTAATTACCCTCTCCAAGCTCTCCAAATCTAACCATCAATAGGTTGGAGCTTGCTTGTGATATCCGCTCGGGAACTACGACGTAAGGTCTGCTACAGATCGTATAGTACTCTGTTGAAGTTCTTAGTTTCCCTTGCCCATCATATTTCCATCCATTAGTTGGCAGAGCCTTCTCGCCCTTGATTTTCCAATTCTTCATTTCTCGTTGCTCTCGAAAGGTCGTGAGCTTGTCGAAGATATTGGCGAAATATTCTTCGGACTCGTTTTTCTTTTTGTCTACATTCCATCATTTCTTTCCTTGAGAACTTAATCACATTCTCCTTCGCTACTACTGGCAGTAAAACTGAAACATATCAAAATTGAAGGATCATATTTAGCGATGTCTCTTCTTCGTTGTCTTCCAGTCATGAAGTTTTTTCTCTAATGAACGTAAGTTGTGATTATCGACTCATATTTCAACCATGGTTAGAACAACCCGCTCTGATACCACTTTTAAGGGTCATTGGTATCTTGCGTTTTGTCGGTTTGTGTTGATATCTAGTTCGATTTGAACTAGATAAATTATATTGGTTTCCAATTGTCCAAGGAGGCAAATATGTGGAAGTTCTCATGCACTCAAAACTGAATCTTGTGGGTGGGTGTGTGTGTTTGTTTGTGTCAGTTTGCTACAAACACAAGAATTACTTATGTCTCCTTTCTTCTCCGTACGGAAGTTAACACCTTTATACCCCCCAGTTACCTCGCAAGTTCAGCTGACTTCAACAATGTTTTACAGTCCGTCGGCACATTTCTCTACCATAAACTTTATACCCCTATTTAGCATAGCGTAGTTCCCAGCTATTCGTTTTATTAATTTTATTACTTGCACGCATCGCACATATCAGTTGTTCTTGCAAGAATTGTTAGAAATGCGACATTCTAGTCCACTTAGATGTCAAGGTCATGTATTGAAGAGGTTTTATGACAAAATATTATATGGGTCACACACGGAGATAAATGACAAATTTTAGTATAGAATGTAACAGTTAAGGTGGGAGGAAGAAATGATTGTCTGCTGCCTTGGGTCCTAATGAGTAGTAATGTGGAGAATCTTGATTACGGTTAAGACTGACCGCCGATTAAAATTATATGGCACCTATCAATTGTGATGTTGGCCGGAAGTGTTCAACTACGGAAATTATTCAACGATATTTTTTAATCGTTTTGTGGAGCAATTACAAACTAGAACGCTTCATTGTACGAGGATTTCAGTTTCTCCCAAGTCCCAACTGTATAACACACTTAGTTAGTCCACTCTTAACTAAACTCCTAGTCTCTCGCTACCACAAACGCTTTTTACAATCGATTAACTTAAGTCACTTTTTACAATAAAGTCGAACCTTACCTCGACGACCTAACTAGATAACTAATACATGAAAAACCGATGCGATGTCGGTTTGCACCTGACCTGACCAACTAAGTTCAGTTGGACCAGGTTAATGTTTCATTTCTACTTTTGCTTTGTCCAGACTTAGTTTCATTCTCCAATCTTGATTTCAACAATGTATCCGTCTTCGTTCAATTACAAGTTTCAGTCTCAATCTTCATTCCATTAGTTTAAGTTCACTTGCCAGTTTTAGCTTAGTTTAAGTTTTGTTTTTATATAATAATCGAATTAATATATTTAATTCCTGATATCTTACAATTTACGATGACTAGTAATGATAACAATAGTTATCTACAAACACGCATATATATATATATAAGAAATTATATGAATTATTAAATTATTCAAAAAATTATACTAGGCACATAGCAAACACGTGCCGAATGCGAAGACTATTGAAAAATAAACTTGATATTGCTTCTACAAAATAAATTGTTATATATTGTTTGCTTAAACGCCTGCTCCGACGAGGGTTGTTCAAAGTTCAGATAAAACCGAAAAAACTGACTGAACCGAATTTTTTTTTTCGGTTTGATTAATTCGATTTTCAGTCCGGTTTCAGTTTTCAGAAAAAATAACCGAAATAACTCTTGGAGACTAGGTTGCGGTCTGGTCGGCGGCAGGACGTAGGACTTCTTCAAGAACTGTAAGTCGAGGCGCGTATTGGATACACTATCCGTAAGACGAATCGTCCCGATATTGAGTGCTTTCGGTTAGTAGCAATCGTCCCCAAGATACAACGGCTTCTGAAACTCGTTATCACAACAGAACGATTGGAGTTTTTCTTGCGAATCGTACTCGAAATCGAACTTTTCTTGCTTCTGGGAACTGGGGAGTTTGGGAGTGAGTGATGCAGATTTCTTGGGTTGGAATCAATGAATTTCCAACTCACATGCGGGCCTAAAGTTCTCAAACCTTTGGACTTCTTCGTCAATTGGAAGCTTGTCGACCCGTCGGTTCGTATCCTTGGGTCGGGCCGGTTCAGTCCAACGGTCCGGTGCGCTCCATTGACCCAACGGGTCATGCCACCTCAGCTGTCCAGTCAGCGCTTATGCAACGCCAATCACCATCACCTATAGACGTGTCACGCGCGCCACCTTAGCCGAGCTGCCATGTCACCACCTTAGCATAAATTTTGGCTCCTAATAGCTCCTAGCGAGGTGCAAAGTGCGCTTACAGTCCGCCCATTGCGCACTTTGGCACGGTGCTCACTTGTGCGAGGCACCTCCTCGCACGCGGGCTATCATTGGGCCAAAATCACATTGGTCCGATTAAGCCCTTGAGCCTATCCTTTTGCTAAGCCCATTTGACATACTGAATTGGGCTAATATATATGTTGGGTTACCCCGTGTACCGGAGACGCCACGTCCCCAGGCACGGTGCAGAACAAAAATTTCCGGGTTTTCCTATTGCCCTCGTTGCTCGGATCAGAATAGTAACACATATCGCACGTAATAGGGCGGGTCAAACCCGTAGAGATTTACCAGTTGAAGCGAGTGGCAACTCCTCGTCCTTTTCTTCAAGACTATGACGATGGTGGTGGATGGCACTAGATCGTCACGCCGACCTCGCGGTGCACCACAGATCCGATTTTGTAAAGATGACTAGAGAGAATTGATCCGTCGCATCATGAGAAGGTGTGTGCATTTTAGTGTGTGTTTTTGTCTTAGCTATTTTCGAAAAATCAGCTTATGAATTTGGATTAGGTCTACCCTATTTATACTCTCTAGGCTCGAAAATCTCTCAAAGAAATCGCCAAGATTTGATTTTCGATTTTTACTCCATAAGTGGAGAGATCTTTGCCGTGATTTTCTCTCCTTTTGAATTCCAAATCCAAACTTAAGGAAACTTGCTATTATTAGATAACTAACTTAGATATTCAAATCAAATAAAATATCTTTAAATATGGAATCAAATTTCGAATTTTATACAATATAAATTTCGAAATTTATAATCTAATTAAATAATATTCGCAATTTTTTTATTTCATATTTATTTATATCAAATATGCAAAATTTGAAAATACCCTCAAATGCATATTTCGAAATTAGCTTAAGGTGAAAGTCCAATTTTACCTCAAGCCCATTAAGCACTTGGCCAAGTCCAAGTCTTAAAGTTAGTTTCATACGAAGTCCAACTTCGGTCCAATAAATGACCCGATGCCCATTAAGGCGCGGCCCAACGGCCCAAGACCTGTTAAGACCAAAACACTCTTTATCCTTAACAATACACGTTGATGATCTTTTTAAGCCCGACTCTCTAGGTTTGACTCAATCGGCAAGGGAGGAATCTAAGAGTTCGGTAGTTATGTAGCCAATCCCGCAGTACCGGACCGTAACCCGATTCGAGTGCGAATTTCAACCCGGTCTTTATTCCAGAACCTTACTATAGATTATAGTACTATGTATTAACCTTTCAGCTGTGTTCGATCGAGTGAGAGCCATGGTCTATGTCAAACTCACTGAACTCGATACTAGATGAACCGGAAACAAGGCAAATTACCAACTACCCTCCATGTATAACATGAGTTAGTTCATACCTTGGCCAAGCCGTCCACATAGGATACTTGTCTCGATTACTTACGAGACTGTGAAACTGTACTTGGCGGTCTGAGCCCGACAATCACAAATCGTAATCAAGACCGCATCTGGCCCGCAGACCCATGCAATAGCAAATCGGGTCGAGGGGAACCAATGACAGTCGAGACTTCGAAGTCAACTCCGTCAAAGCCCCTTTCGGTCTAAGGTTCAGCAGACTACTCTAGCATTGTCGTCTATCATTGACACTCCTTGAGTAATAAGCCATGTTCGATCGTACGACCTGCGAGTAAGTGTCCATGAAACGATCCAATCCCTTGATTCGACTCGTATCACAAGTCATGACCTCCGCTTTCAAGCTGGATATCGGCACACGATAGGTCATCGACAAGTAAGCTGTAATCGGTTATCCAGCACCCAACTGGAGCCTTAGGCTTACGGACTTTTAATGTTCAAGGTTAAGAGTCCACCGGTGCCTTCCTCTCTCGTGCCTATCGAGAATAGTAACTCAACTCGACACATTTGAATTTATTCATTTATTATTGCTTTACCGGATGCTAGTAAAGAACTCATATATCCAATAAACGAATATTGCCTTTATTAGACACACGAAAATATCTTACTACATAAGAAGTCGAATGATAAATAAGCTAATGCATTATACAATCTAATCTCGTATAGCATTCGAAGGCATATTCCTAACAACGACTTCTGGGACTCGTTATCCAGCAGAACGAGTCGAGTTTTTCTGGCGAATCGTACTCGAAATCGAGCTTCTCTTGCTTCTGGGACTGGGGAGTTCGGGAGTAAGAGATGCAGATTTCTTGGGGTAGAATCAATGAATTTTCAACTCATATGCGGGCCTAAAGTTCTCAAACCTTTGGACAGCTTCGTCAATTGGAAGCTTCTCGACCCGTCGGTTCGTATCCTCGGGTTGGACCGGTTTAGTCACGGTCCGATGCGCCCCATTGACCCAACGGGTCATGCGACCTCAGCTGCCCAGTCAGTGCTTATGCAGCGCCAATCACCATCACCTATACACGTGTCACGCGCGCCACCTTAGTCGAGCTGCCATGTCACCACCGGAGCATAAATTTGGCGCCTAATAGCTCCTAGCGACGTGCAAAGTGCGCTTACAAAGCGCGCATTGCGCCTTTGGCACGGCACTGCCACGGTGCTCGTTCGTGCGAGGCACCTCCTCGCACGCGGGCTATCATTTGGGCCAAAATCACATTGGCCCCATTAAGCCCTTGAGCCTATCCTTTAGGAAAGCCCATTTGACATATTGAATTGGACTTTAATATATAAAGTGGTGATTTTTATTAGGTCTATCCGATGTGGGACAAGATTCCTCCTGGGCTTTCTTAGAAGACCTTTTATTGGGCTAAATAGAAAAAAATTAATTTATTCACCGGACATCGGTTTTGAGCAAATTAATATTCGTTAGATTCCCCACGAAGCGCTCTTTATGAATCTTTCATCATTTTAAGTTTCAATGGACGATGATTGTCGACTAATTAAAAACCTATCATATTTTGCTTTTGGGCCCTATAGGCCCACTAAGCCCAAATCCAACAATAACCGTAATATTTTTAATTATATATTCTGTAAATGGCGAATCATAAAATTTATTTGTGATTGTGATATATTTTAAACAAGTGGAATCAACTATATCTTCACTAAAATACCTTATATAATTATATTTTCTCATTAAAATAATAAAATCAATTACAACGGAATTTTTAAATGAAAATTTTCTTCACTAACTAATCAATTATTTTCCACAGTACAATAGATAATGTTGCTAAATGTTTTTTTAATACTGATATTCTCATCTTTGTTACACCATTTGGCATAAATTATATATTTATTCTTTATTGAATTTTAACTGAAATCCGAGCCGAAAGCTGAACCTTAGCAAAAAACGAATTGAATCACATTAATACGATTCGGTTATCGGATTAAAATACTGATATTCGTCATCTTTGTTACAACATCTGGCGTAAATTATATATTTCTTCTTTATTGAATTTTAACCGAAATCCGAGCCGAAAGCTGAACCGTATTGCGACTAATTGAATAAAATTAAAACGGTTCGATTATTTAATTAAACATATATAAAATGGAAAATCGAAAAAAATGTTAGAAAACCGAACTATCCTATGAACACCCCATGCTCCGATTTTCTTGAAAACTAAAACCAAGATAAGGTTATCTATTATTAAATTTCCGACCGGCTTCGACATGTCAAAAACTCACACTTCCTCACTTCTCATTTTTTTCATCAACTTACCAATTCGCGAATATCTATCTGTCTATTTTATTCGATGTACTAATTAAATTGCTAAGCTGTCCAAAATGCAGCTTTGCAATGCGTCAAGAAGATATGGGCACCCATCGATCCCCTTGGATGAAATATTGAACCGAGTACGAAGAAACCTTATCGGCCGGAATAAGGCTACTCCAATTAACCCTCTTCGTAGTATCAGCCCCAAGCCCCTTATTTGCAAATTCGCCATAATACAAGGTCTTCAACGCAAAATCGCCACTCCAAATCATCCACCCGTCGGGCGATATAAGATCCTCCATGGTACATTGTATAAACACGGTCCTTGAATACTCTTTCCAAGGCCTTCCTAGGTAATTATTATGAACTTTAGGGTTCTTACGGTAAATAGCCATGTACGAATCGGTCCCATTGATCACGCAATTATGGAATACAAAACCCGTTGATTGCCCGGGATCTGTCCTTCCGTGAGCCGTTAGGGCGTTGTTTTCTCCCTTCTCGGGCTCGAGTTGGCGCGGGCCCACGAGGATAAGGCAGTCTTGGAAAACGGAAGCCGAGTTACCAAATATGAAGTCGACGTTTCCTTGGATGAGACAAGATTTGTAGTACTGTCTTAGGCTACTGACGTAGAGAGTGTCTTGGTTGCCTACGAACTCGCAGTTCTCAATGATAGATCGATCGCTGTCCGAACGGAAGGCCACCGCTTGATGGGCGTCCGGTCCTGCCGTGTTCCGTATGGTTAGATCTCTCGCCATGAATCCATCGCCTAGAACACCTATACGGCGGGCCGTAAAACCAATTCAGCATATATATTTAAGTCATTTCCCTCAAATACAGGTGATTACTTTGACTTTAATGTTGATCAAGGAAAGTGGTGAGAAAATGATTTAGTCTTTCTTTTCTTTTCCTTGCCATTTGGTAAAAGAAATTAGTTGTTCATGACTTTAACTTTAAACCTAGTTAAAATTTCGTTTCTTTTACTTTCGTCCTTAGTTCTCTTATCAGGTAGCTATACTCACACAACGCCACCAACCAAACATAAAAATTGATTTTCTCTTTTCTTACAAAATTCCTTAAACCAAAACACAACCTTAAACTCACCGACTGTGGCCGAGGTGTACGTCGTAACCCCGGGCATGGTGACGCTCAACGAGCCCGTAATGACCGTTTTGCCCTTCCCGTCCCCTAAGAACACCACATTCCTCTTCTCAAACGGCACCCTAACAATCTCCTCGTAGACTCCCTCCTTAATCCACACAACGAAACTCCTCCCTTCGTCACCATTCTCCGGCGCAGCATCCACCGCCTCTTGAACAGTTTTGTAACTGCACCCACTCCCATTCTTACACACAGTGACGTCAGCTTTCAAACCCTTCGGCACGCCGCCCGCAAAGACGGGCTGACTGCCCGATCCCAAGCCCGAGCCCGCTTCCCAGAACCCGTCCCTCTCGGTCCTAACGGGCGCCCAAGATTCAATTTTTTCGCCGTAGATGTCAAAGTTCACAATCATAGCCAAAGCGTTGCTGGTGGAGACGATTAGTGTCTCGTTTAAGAAGGCAGTGGTTTCGTTCACGGCGGCGGTGGGGTTGCTGGCGGTGACGTACTTCAGCCCTCCCCAGCAACCGTACTGATAGGCCAGGGCGGCGCTGACCCACGCGCGCGCGTCCTTGGTTTCGCCGCCGGTGAGGGCAGCGACGGTGGCGTTCGTGCGGTGCTCAGCCTGGCGTAATATTTCGAGGCAGGTTTTGGCGGCGGTGGTTAGGTTTTGGTTGGTGGGTGCTGAGTCGAGGATGCTTTGCACCTTTCCCTGGCCGGCCAGGAGGTTCTGAGAGGAAGCCCTTAAGGCGGTTTGAATGGTTCGGACGACGGTGGTGGGATTGGGTGGTATTTGTTGGGTTAGGTACGATTGGCAGGTGATAGGGTCGCGCGAGGCCTTGCAGGCTTGGCTGATGAGGGCGGCGGCGGCGCTGTCCTGTTGTCGCCGGAGGTTGCTGTGGTGGCGGGTGGCGGCGGAGATGAGGAAGATTAGGAGGAAAGAGAAGAGGGTTAGAGAGAGGAGACCTGCCATTGTGATGATGATGATTCTTCGTTTGCCACGATCGCACGATTTTGTTGCTATTCTCTGGTGCTCCATTTTTTTCTTTTCCGTTTTGTTTTGTTTTGATTTTGTTTCGAGCCACGAATTAGAGAGTGGTCAATTGGCAGGTGAGATTGACTGCTTGCATTGCATTGATGGAATGGGCAAAATAGCAGCATGTGATCTTTTGTGTGGCAAGGAAATGAATGGTCAGAATTCAGATAATACGACTAACGACTAGATTGAATCCTCTGTTCCATACTGGTGTTCCAATCTGGTGTTCCACCAACCAAATTGCGACAAGTGTACAGTTGGTCAACTGAGTTTAACACTTGTCGGGGAATGGTTGGTGGAACACAATGGTGGAACACTGTTGTGGCACAGACGATCGATCCGAAACCACTAACGACTCCCCTCTCTCTCTCGCTGCATTCAATGTTGATATCGTTATGTTGGTGCGACCACATGAGATAAGGCTAGTCGATAGACCTGTCAAAATGGCGGGCCTAAAAAAATGGGGACCGACCGTCCTGCGGTGAGCCCGGCCCGCCTGTAGGCGGGGAGGACCTTCATTTTCCAGGCCCGCCAAACGGCGGCTTACCCGCGCCTGCCCTGCCGGCCCGTTTTGGCAGTACTAAATAAAACAATTAAATAAATAAAAAAAAGCTAATTATAGTCATTTATGTAATAAAAGTTAATTACTATATTTAGTATGAGTTACTTTGTGAGAGAGGGAGATCGACATTTTTAGTCCCCGATGTTTGAGGCATGGGCTTTTCTGGTCCCCTCATGTTCCAAGGTGACACTTTTAGTCCCCAATGTTACCGATTTTGGACGGTTTTGGTCACTCGATTAATTTAATCGCTAATTTGAACAAAATTTAACACGTGAGAGCCCATAATCTCCTTTTACTCGACATAAAACGTCATAGCGCATCTTCTTCTTCGACTTAAACGACATGAACATCATTATACATCACATTTAGGAAAGCATCGACAACCTTGAAAATGAGTTAAATGTGATACGTAATGATGCTCACGTGCGTTTAAGTCGAAGAAGAAGATGCGCTATGACGTTTTATGTCGAGTAAAAGGAGATTATGGGCTCTCACGTGTTAAATTTTGTCTAAATTAGCGATTAAATAATCGAGGGTCCAAAATCGTTCAAAATCGGTAACATTGGGGACTAAAAGTGTCACCTCGGAACATGGGGGACCAGAAACGCCCATGCCCCAAACATCGGGGACTAAAAATGTCGTTCGCCCTGTGAGAGACAAAAACTTATGTGTTGGTGTCAAATGAAAATGCATGTATGCGTTCATAGGAGAGAGAAAATGACCTAAAATTCATTTTGGGTATGCGATTGGGTGTTTTTTTATGTTTGCATCTGATTATTGGTATTGCTCGGAGATTGTCTAATATTCATATGGTTAGTCAAAATGTTCAACAATTCCAAAGTAAACATATGCAAGAGGGTAGTTGGTGGCGCAACTCTTGTGGTTTGGCTTTATAGCCTCGTGATACATAACTACGTTACAGTCGGTTTTTCATATGCAGTATATTGCAAAAACTATGCAAAAGGCCTTATAATCATTACCACTTGCATGTAGGGTTATATTGTATGTAAATTGATTTTTTTTTTCGATTCGAGATTCGATTCGATACTTTAATATTAGAATTCGAATATTTCGAATTCGATTCGAAACTTTAAAATTCCAATTCATTTTCTGATTCGAAATAGTTTTCGAACACGAATACAAATCAGACTATTTGATTCCATATTCGAATTCAAATTCGATTAAAAATTAGTTTTTTTCATTGGAATAATTTCCAAATACTAAAATATCAAAGAATTAGATCTATTATTATCGAATATTGGATTCGAATAAGTGAATATATACTTAACTATAATATCTTATAATTCGATATATCTTAAATAGAGCATGTTATAATTCAACATATCTTAAATTAAATTTTACATTAAATAGAAAAGGTAAAAAATTAAATATGTAATATATTATAATCAAATATTTTGAATATAATATTACCTATATTTTAAAAAAGATTTTAAATATTCGAATATTCGATTTGAATTATTTTAGAATAGGATTTCGAATCGATTTTTATGATTCGAATAGTTTTCAAATACGGATATTCGAATACGTATTAGAATACGAATTGGTATTCGACTCTAGTCGATTCGTTTGCAACCCTACTTGCACGTCGTATGAGGTGGTGGCGACATTGGAGAGAATTGCATAAATAATTAACTTTTAAAACTTGAATTGAAAAACCAGTCAACTTTTTAACACTAGTGCAAAACTAATCGGGTTTTCACGAGTTTAAAATTCTAATTTTTCACCGTTATTATCTTACATTAGCACACAAATTGCTAATAATTATATTTTAACCCCAATTCATTTTTAAAAATTTCAAGCCCTCAAAATATGTAAATCAAGGTAGGTTTTTTCAATCGATCCTGGTTCCCGTTGTGGAACTGTCGGTTTTTATTGAATTTAAAACCCGAACCTTAACCAAGCTGTGGTTACGATTTGGAATCGGCTGCGGTTTTGGCATCGTTCCCGGACAGTTAATTTTTGTTTTTTTTATTTATTTTTTCCCTTTCCAATTCAAATAAAAATTTGATTTTTTTAATAATGTAACAAAATAAATTCGATATGAGACATTAGAGGGAGATTCGAGAGAGATCGGATATAGATTTGAGAGCAAAAAGTGCAAAAACCAAAATAAATCACTGATATTTACGAGCAAAAATAAACAGTCATGACGTAGAATAAAAAAATAATAGGAGAATAAAAGGTATATCTTTGACCATCGTTATTCGATTTGTGAAAGCGAAAACAATTGTTAAACAAGGGTCCCATCTTGTTTTGAACCGGAACCGTTGACCGTCAGTTGTTTTAATTTTTTGAACTGGATGAATACATCTATCATGATTAAAATGACTAAAAATGATTCATAAGGTAATAAAGAATATTAGATATGCTATTTGTATTAAAATGTCTAAAAACGAGTTGGATTAAAAATATAGTTATTAATAATGTATAGGCTAATGTGAAATAATAATAGTGAAAATCTGTAATTATAGACAATTTTGTGGTGAAAAAACAAACAATAATTAAAATTAGAAAAGTTGATTAGTTTTGCCCTAGTGTTAAAAAGTTAACTAGTTATGCAATTCAAGTTTTAAAAGTTAACTAATTATGCAATTCTGGGGGAAATTGTTCTTGAAGACCATTGTTACGGGTCGAAAAGTCTTAGAATTTTTTTTCGGCGTCTAAGCCCTCGAACCCGCACATAGCAGCACCTCGGCTTGGACTCGAGCCGCGCTGTTCAGCCGTCCAACATGTTTCTGCTGACAGCGCCTCTCAAAGATCAGCCCACCATCAATACCACACACGCACGGCTAAAGATCTCGGCCTCTCAAAGTCCACCTCTCGCCCCTTCACTTCTCGGCCCACATCAATGAACCTCGAATGAAGGACAACGAAAGATTTACAGGAGGAATCCTCTCAACCGAATCTTTATATTCGAACGGGGTCCGCTAAAGGAAGTACAAGCTCAAAGTCGCTCGCACACAAGGTCTGAAGGGTTAGACACACATACTAGCCTATGTCACACAACAAACTCGAAGCTAATACACACACTTAGACTCTCAAGTACTTGGCTATTTTCGTCACCTAAGGGCAGCCTCTCTCTAGGGCATAATCCTCTGCGGCTTGAGCCTTTTATAGTCTCGACTATATGGCAGCCCTAAAGTCCCAGCAAGCTCGTCCTCCAAGCTGGCTAATGGGAGCACTTCTCGCGTCCCATAATACCGTCCATTGGAGAGAGTCGTGGCTCGATCCTTGAAAGCCGTGGCTCCTTCATATCCCAAAAAGCCTCTTCAAGAACTCGGACTATGCGAGGTGGGCAGTTGCATTAAATGTGTCCACCACTCCCCTCAAGAACGAGCGTGCAACGAGCATTAAATGCTCGGCCCAAGAGCCCTAGAGACCAAGAGCGCAACAAGCATTAATTGCTTATCTGCCACTCATGATCCGTGCATTTAATCATGAGGCCGTCTACTCTCTTTAGTGCTTTGCTGATGTGGATGCCTAAGGAAGCACTCCGCTGCGTCGCCGCCTAGTCATCGCTAACCACATCATCAACGCAGCCACCATGTTAGCGAGGTGTCAGCAAGCTGCTTGGCGCGCGCCACGATCTGCACCCATGCCATCAAGTAACCTACTCAGCGCCACCACCTTGTGCCGTCGGAACTTCACCTCCGGCCAAAATCCGTCGCACATGAATACATGCAACAACAAAAAAAAAAAGAACTTCGAAGAGATGGTCAAATTGAAAAAAAACACACACTATCCTTTTGTGAACTCATTTTGTCGACACGCAAATAAATTTGTTCTAGTTTTGCAGGTTTCACAGATGCTTTTCCCCTAATTGTTCTCTTTGATTTGCAGAAAAACGAGATCTCCAGGATGTGTGTAGGGTCTCCGTGCATCGTCCGATTGGCTTGGTTCACGGATCCTATCGCTACTTCCCTTTCGTGTGAGGCTCTTCGCTTTTGTGGCGGTGTCTTCCGTGGTAGCCTTTCGTTTATGGAAGAGGCTTTGTGAGAATCCTTGCCTTTGGGCGAGATCGTTGTCTCGAGTGTGAGCTCGTGTCCAGCATAGCAACAACCAAATTAGAGAAGGACATGGAGCTTTTGGCTTCTGCGAAATCAATTTCTAAGAACGACATGTTCAATATGTTGAGAGCTAGTGAATTGTCCTCGCCTCGGACGTCACCTTTGAACGGTATAATAAATCTTGATGATTGACTAAACGAAGCCTAAATCATATGTGTATATAGGTCTTTTTGGTGAATTGTTTTTATGTACGTCATCTGTAAAACCATAATGCTGCATCGCAGACTTCAGCAAATGTTGCACGTCGGACACGAGTTCTATGATTCCGCCCTGCTGTGGTTCTCAATGCGTGCGAGGATATTTCTAAAGTCCTGAGGGGAATCTTTGGCTTCAGTAGCGTTTTTGGTCCTTTTCCACAGCTCGGACACCGTCGCCGGCAGGTCCTCCTCCGTTCACTGTTGATCGCTGGTCAATGCTCATACTCTGTAAATGTTGTGACAATCCTCCCCCGTCTGATTCGTCGAGCCCATGGCATCAGGCAGTCTACTCAACGCCACCACCTTGTGCTGCCGGAACTTCACCTCCGACCAAAATTCACCGCACATGAATATATGAAACAAAAAAAGGACTTCGAATAGATTGTCAAATTGGAAAAAAAATTATCCATTTGTGACGCAAATGCTGACGACACGCAAATAAATTGTAAATAATTTCTAATTTTGATAGGTATCCTTATCCACCAACCAATATAAATACACAATCACAATAGTCAACACTAGGTATTCTCCTCATGGTCATGCATGGCTTGACCGTTTCCTAGAAGTGACTTTATTATCATGAGTGAGCTTAATCTCGCGTTTTATAGGCATTACAAATAACTTACAGAATCCCTTCCCGAGGCAACTCTTGCCTATGAAAGTGATCATTTTTTGTCGGCACATATTTATCAGCCTCAAATACTTGTCTAAATCCAGCGTTACTAAGCAGAGCGCTAGATACCAGGTTCTCACGGATGTCTGGGAACATGGAGCACGTCCGCAAGCGTCACCTCCTTGCCTGTGGTCATCTTCAGCACCACCCGTCCCAATCCTACAATGTTGGACCGACGCATTCCCCATATATAGCGTCGTACCCGATATTAGCGTGTAGGTGGAGAACATCGTCTTGTCGGAGCAGTGTTGCGTTGCTCCGGTGTCGATGTACCAGGGGTTTGGGTTGTTATCACGTTCACCTCGTACACAACTGCAGTCAGGTCTACCTCCGACAGTCCGTCTCCAACTACTTCTCTTCAATCAGGTGAGCCTGAGTAATTGACTCTCTTTCTTGCGATAATCCTTGGCCATATGTCCAGGTCGCAGTTATAGCAGTTGCTCTTAATTCTTTTGGAATTCGGTTCTTGCTTCTATTGTGGCGGACCCGGCCTTTTCTGCTTATTGCCAGAACATGGCTTGGCCAAGTTGTCTCCCGCTTCCATACTGCCCCTCTTGCTCTAGGCTTCGTTCCTTCGGTTATGTTCCTCGATCCAAGGCCTTACAATCAGGTCCTCAAGCCCCATCACCTTGAGGTAATTCTTGAAATCCTTCCAAAGAGGCGGCAGCTTCTCAATAATCGCAACTACTTGGAAGGTTTCACTGATTTGCATATTTTCAGCATGAATATCGTGGATTATCAGCTGCAGATCACGGACTAGATCCAACGGCTTAGAGTCAGTCATCTTGTAGTCCAAGAATTTTCCGACGATGAATTTTTCAGTCTAGCATCGTCGGTCTTATACTTCTTGTCCAACGAGTCCCACAACTCTTTCGAGTCGTAGCCACTGCTTTGACGTTGTATAGGGAGTTGTCCAAAGGCATTCAGTATATAATTACAGCAAAGTAAATCATTATGGCTGAAGGGGAGGTGCTTAGGGTCATGTTGGGAGAGGTCCTGGGTTCGAATCTCATCCCTGTGACATTTCCCTAAGCCTGCCCACATGGGCCCAGACATGTGCGATTGACCTGGTCGACCTGTTTAGCAGGTAGTGGGTCGGCCCCGGGGTTACCATCGGCTTTACCCGGTTACCAAAAAAAAAAAAAAAAAAAAAAAAAGTAAATCATTATGATTCCATGCATCTAACGCAGTCTTTTTTTGCTCATATTGGGCGTTACGAGCAGCAAAATCTGTATCGTCGGGGTTTTCACCCTCAGCTAGTGGGGCGACTTCTGTCACAGTAGAGGTAAGCTCCTTCAGGAAGCGGGCAAGGTTGAGCGTCGTTATGTATAACATCATCTTCTGCTGCCAACGTTTGATTTCCGTCCTGTTGAATTTGGCAGGATGTGGTTGCTGGCAGGGATCGTGTCTGCGTTGGTTGCCATCGATCAGATCACGAACGAGATTTCGTCTTACGAGTGTTAGATTCTGGGTTTTCGGTCTGGTCGGCGGCAGGGAGGGTATCAGAACTTCAGCTGGAACGGTAAGTGGAGGCGTGTTTTGGATATACTGTCCGTAAGGCAAATCGCCTCGATATTCAGTGCTTTGGGTTAGTGGCGATCGTCCCCAAGATACAACAACTTCTGGGACTCATTATTGCAGCACAACGATTCGAGTTTTTCTGGCGAATCGTACTCGTAATCGAGTTTTTCTTGCTTTCTGGGGAATGAGAACTGGGAGTGCATGAATGCAGATTGCTTGGGTTGGAATGAATAATTTTCCAACTCATATGGGGCGTATTTATAGCCTTTAGGATTCAAATGGACTTAATTGCAGGTTCATGAAACCTGTCGGACTGCTATGATGTTTTGACTTCAGTTCAGGGGTCAGAATGACAAAAGGTCTTAAACCTTTGGACTACTTCGTCAATTGGAAGCTTCTCGACCCGCCGGTTCGTATCCTCGAGTCGGGCCGGTTCAGTCCAAAGGTCCGGTGCGCCCCAACGACCCAAAGAGTCATGCCACCTCAGCTGTCCAGTCAGCGCTTGTGCGGCCACCTCCTCATCATCACCTATATACGCATCATGAGTGACACATCATCCGAGACACCACGTCATCGCCGGAGCATAAAATTTGGCTCCTAATAGCTCCTAGCGAAGTGCGCATACAAAGCGCAATTGTGCACTTTGGCACGACAGGGCTCGCTCAGCTCGGCTCCGGCTCCGGCCACTCGGGCTCGGACATGGGCACAGGCTCGCTGCGAGGCACGTACTCGTACTCAGGCTATCATTTGGGCTAAAATTACATTGGTCCCATTAAGCCAACTTGAGCCCATCCTTTAGGCAAGCCCATTTGACATTTAAATTGGGGCCTCCATTTATAAGGTGATGATTTATGTTTGGTCTAACCGATGTGGGACAAGGATTCCTACACGGACTTTAATACCATTAAATGGGCTAAGTATGAAAAATTAATTTCTTATTCACCCGTCATCGGTTTTGATCAAATTAATAATCGATAGATCCCACTATGCCCAAATCCTAACAAATCGGATGCGATATATGCCACGAATCCACGAATGATGAGCTAGCTTTCGAAAGTAATGAAACATAAAAATTAACCTCTCTTCCCTAAGGAAAGAAATAGTTGGAAGTAAATTGGGCATACAAAGTTAAGTGTTGGAACAATTTTGGATGATGGCCTTTTGGACGAAAACACGGTCTAGGGAATGGATTCGTTAAAAGGTATTGGAATGGTAAGGCTTGTATCGACTATGGAACGACTCTATTTGATGATGTTAAATATCGAAGGAAAACATCATCCAATATTTAGAACCACTACTAGGAAATCAAACAATAGTACTCCCCCAATTTTAAAGAAGTCGTTTTAAGGAAATTGCACACATATTAAAAACTAAAGTAAAATTTCTATTGTACCCTTTGTTTTATCCAATTTAATCTAATTATTTTTATTCAAGATGAGGAGTAAACTGGAAGCTATTTTCTTAGAAAGCGTAAAAGGGCTTTAATTTTAAAACAAAAAAAAGTGTAAGACAACATCTATTTAAAATAAGAGAGTAATATTTATCACACCGAACGAATTTCATCCCACGTCTCTCCAAACTTATCTTGCCCAATACAAAAATTATTAATGTATCATAATACTATATAGCAAACGCTTTGTACCGAGAATTGCTGTCGGATTCGGACAAGGTATTCCTCCTATCCATGATTCATGACGACAGAAATAGATGATGGCAAGCGTGCATCGCAAATCACAAGATTTGACTATGTAAGCTAATGAATGCATCAATCTATGGCAACTTTCATCGGATTGTACGTCTCGGGTGTCACCCAATGCAGAAGTGTATAGTGAAAGCGACATATTCATTTGCAACAAGAAACGCTATTACAAAATTATATTAAGCTTATATTAAAAGCCATTTTCATTCTAAAAAATAAATATTACCACAATCTAGAATCTAGATAAAAAAAAAACGTCGATTTCAGCAATATGAGCTGTTTTCATTTGGATGTGTATCAACGTGGCTTTCATGCTATCACCAAGCGCAGGCACTGCGCTGAAATACAAATAATAATTGTCCCTCTAATTTGTCTGTAGTGCGATACGCTTCGGCATACTACGTATATTAATCTAATATTATTACTAAAATAAGAATTTAGTGTCGATGTTCTCACGGCGGTTTTCATAGGGAGCATCGAAGTCACTGTCATAGCTTTTGTGAATTTCTTTGTCTTCCCTAATAATGCCTGGCCTGATTTTTGTAATTTTGAAACATGTATTGTTTTGTATAAAAACCTCGTACTTGACTCGTTTAGGTTCACCATTAACTATTAGCTAGCCATGGCTTATACGAATCTACTTTCCTCATCCATGCTGTTATCACTTCTCCTTATCACTTTAATACGATTCATCTATAGGGTTATATGGAGGCCATTTCGCATTCAACGAATGATGAAATCACAAGGAATCAAAGGGCCTTCTTACAAATTTATCTATGGCAGCACAAAAGAGAGCCAAAGGTTGAAGAAAGAAGCGACGAACCATCCAAGGACTTCTTGTCACACGATATATTCCCTTTGGTGCAGCCAACTTTCTATGCTTGGATAAGACAACATGGTATATTTAATATATGACCAATTTTTCCAACCTAAAATTTTGTGTTGCTTTCTCAAATCTTTACATATGTTTATGCGCCAGGTGATAACTTTGTTATGTGGGATGGTCCAAACGCTCGTGTCGTAATCGCCGAACCCGATTTGGCTAATGCTACGTTTGGATTGGGGGATTTCGATTTGAAATCCGAATTTCATTCAAATAACCCGTTTGGCAACCGCTCGGATTTGGATTTCGATTTCATCCAAATCCGAGGAGAATCCGAGCGCTTGTATTTTGATGGATTTGAAATTCGATCGGAAACGGTCCGTTTTCGAAATACCAAATCTTGCCGTGATTATTTTCTTAAATTATTATTATTATTATTATTATTATTATTGATAAACGATGAGTCGAGCCGACCCGCGAGCTCGACGAACGACGAGTCGAGTCGGCCGACGAGCTCGACGACATGAGTCCTCGCGAGCTCGACGAGCCCGCTCGAGCTCGACGACCGATGAGTCGAGCCGGCTTGCGAACTCGACGACCGATGAGTCAAGTCGGCTCGCGAACTCGATGAGCCTGCTCGAGCTCGATGACCGATGGCTCAAGCCGGCTCGAGAGCTCGAGGACATTTTGAAATTCGGATTTTCGAAATCCTAATGTTTGCCAAACGGTGGATTTGGATTTAAAATTTGGATTTCAGAATTCATAATTTCAAATCACGGATTTCAATTCAAATACATCAATCCAAACGCAACCTAAAGAAATTCTAGCAAATAAAGAAGGGACTTTTCCAAAGATCAAAATCAAAGGTGTTGTAAAGAAGCTTGTGGGAGATGGGCTTGTAGTTACAGAAGGGAAGAAGTGGTCGAAGCTACGAAAACTGGCCAATCATTCGTTTCACGCCGAGAGCTTAAAGGTTTGAGTTTTATAAAAATCATTAAGGTTGAATGTAATCTGAAATATAGGGAATTTTATATTTGTATATACCCTTTCTTTTTAATCTTATTATATATCTATAGGCTGCGTTTAGTTTATTAGATAGGATAAGGACTTATAATTTTTATCTCGAGATAATTATCTTGGCTTTTTACGTCAATACCGTTCACTATCCATTTCATGCCAGATTGTATTGGATTGTTATCATGTTCACTTTGACAAGATAAAAGAAATGTTATCTTATGTCAGTTTTGTAAATTTACAACTCTAACCCTAACTTTACTAAATAGAACTGAGATTATCTTTCTTTCGTTTCATCTCTACCAGGTATCACTTCATCATCACAATTCACATTCACAATTGCATATCCTAACTAATTTCGTGCACTGGAATATGCTGCAATGAAAAAGAAAACATGCGTGATACACAACCATTTGGAATTTACACAAACTCAGATCTCAATGCTAAATAGGTTTAATGCCCTTTCAATTTTGAAATATTGTTAGGATATGCGGAAATTCCCGATAATTATTTGCCCGAAAAATGACGATAATAAATAAACGAGACGAAAAATAAATTTGGACAGTGACACGAGATTTACGTGGTTCGGTCAGAATGACCTACGTCCACGGGCCGGAGGGTAGAACTTCTTTATTATGTGGTGAGATTACAAAGACGTACACTGACGTGGTATAAAAGCACTACAACAATATTAGGAGTAGGCTACAGAAAATAACCGGAGAGAAGAAGATCTGTATGGCTGTGGTGTTTTTTTCATCCTTCACTGAATAAGCCTATTTATAGGCTGAGTTTTGCTCTGATCTGCCGTTTGAACACATATTTGTGAACATAGAAAAAATTAAAGCATCAAATGTCCTCATTTGGCAGCTTACGTGTTCCTTTATTCAGCCAACCATAGACCTTTCAAAAGCCACATGCTCTTTTGACCAAAACAAACAATTCGGCGCCCATCTATCAAGGTCATCACATCAACAAATCTCCACCTTGACCTTGATTCCGTAAATAACTCCACCTTAATTGGTAACATCTTTATCTCCCTCCGGCCTTAGCCCCTGACGGGCTACATCACCTTTTCTGAAACACCAATCAAGTCCAAGCAATGCTTGAACTTGGAAACTGGAAGAGCTTTCGTAAACATATCCGCAGGATTATCCTTCGTGTTAATCTTCTTGATAAACACCTTCTTATCTGCAATGATCTCACGAATAAAATGATACTTGACATCAATATGTTTAGTCCTTTCGTGATACATCTGATCCTTAGTCAAATGAATCGCACTTTGACTATCACAGAAAATAGTAATAACTCCCTGATTCTGAGTTAATTCGCTGAACAACCCTTTCAACCACAAAGCTTCTTTGATCGCATCAGTAATCGCCATGTATTCTGCTTCAGTAGTAGATAACGCTACTACATGCTGTAGAGTAGCTTTCCAGCTAACTGAACAACCTCCAATACAAAATACATAACCAGTAAGAGATCGTCGTTTATCGAGATCACCTGCATAGTCTGAATCAACGAAGCCAACGAGAGTATCACTGTTTCTGCCAAACTCCAAACAAAAGCTTAGAGTACCCTTCAAGTATCTGAGAATCCACTTCACTGCTTGCCAGTGTTCTTTCCCTGGATTAGCCATATACCTGCTAACAACACTAACAGCCTGTGAAATATCAGGACGTGTACATACCATTGCATACATAATACTGCCGACTGCACTCGAGTAAGGAACTCGTGCCATGTACGCTTCTTCCTCATCTGATGATGGTGACTGAGCAGCGCTTAACCTAAAATGGCTAGCAAGAGGAGTGCTGAGTGGTTTGGCATCGCTCATGCCAAATCTCTCCAAAACCTTTCTGAGGTAACTTTCCTGGTCAGGTGCAACTTACCAGCTCCTCTATCACGTCTAATCTCCATACCAAGAATCTTCTTAGCTGCTCCTAAATCTTTCATCTCAAATTCACCATTCAATAAGGCCTTCAACTGGTGAATTTCTGCAAGATTCTTAGCCGCAATGAGCATATCATCAACATATAATAATAGATAAATGAACGAACTGTCATTTAACTTCCGGAAGTAAACACAACTATCATACTTGCTCCTGCAGAAACCATGACCCAACATGAAAGAATCAAACCGTTTATACCACTGTCTTGGAGACTGCTTTAATCCGTATAAGGATTTCTTCAGTAGACAAACTTGGTCTTCCTTTCCTTCAACTATGAAGCCTTCAGGTTGCTTCATATAAATCTGTTCATCTAAATCTCCATGTAAGAACGCCGTCTTGACGTCAAGCTGTTCTAACTCCAAATCATACATGGAAACGAATGCAAGTAATACACGAATAGAGCTATGTCTAACGACAGGTGAGAAAACATCATTAAAATCAACACCTTGTACCTGACTATAGCCTTTCGCGACTAATCGTGCCTTATACCTTGCATCGTCAGAACCAGATAAACCTTCTTTCTTCTTGAAGACCCACTTACATCCGACTATTTTCTTTTTCTTCGGCGGCGGCACAAGAATCCAAGTACCATTCTTGTGCAGAGACTCCATTTCTTCATTCATCGCTACCAGCCACTTATCAGAATTAGCATCGCTTATTGCCTCCGAGTAGGTAGAAGGTTCGTCGCCTCCACCTGTTTCTTGCGCCACTGATAAAGCGTACGAAACTAAATTTACGTACCGCTGTGGTAGTCGAATCTCTCGTCTCTCCCTATCTCTGGCTATAGAATATTCCTGCTCGGTGCTCTCATCTTCAACAGTATCTGAATCAGGTTCTGGCTCATCCCCTTGATCTGTTGAACTCGTAGCAGGGTCATCTGAAGGATCTTTGTTGATCTCGAGCTCCACCTCGCTGTGTACACTATCCTTCTTTTCTTGATTAGAAGAATTAGTAGACTCTTTTGAAGGATGTAACATAGAAGACTCGTCAAATGTAACATCTCTGCTAATTATAAATTTGGGTGACTTGGGATCAGGATTATATAGTCTATATCCTTTCACCCCTGAAGCGTAACCGAGGAAAATACATTTCTTAGCTCTAGGCTCTAATTTTCCCTCGTTTACGTGCATATAAGCTGGGCACCCAAATATTCTTAAGTTGGAGTAATCAGCAGGAGTACCTGACCATACTTCCTCAGGAGTCTTGAAGTTGATCGGTGAACACGGTGAGCGGTTGACAATATAGCATGCTGCGGCGATAGCTTCCGCCCAAAAATCATTTGTCAATCCAGCATTAGAGATCATACATCGAGCTCTCTCTAAAAGCGTCCGGTTCATGCGCTCGGCAACACCATTTTGTTGAGGCGTCATTCGAACAGTGTGATGTCGAGCAATACCTTCATTCTTGCAGAATTCGTTGAACTCGCTTCCACAAAATTCTAAGCCATTATCTGTTCGCAACCGCTTGATCTGTTTTCCTGTCTGCTTTTCAATCAAAGCTTTCCATTGTTTAAATGTTAGGAAAACATCACTTTTCTGCTTAAGAAAATAGACCCACACTTTCCTCGAAAAATCATCGATGAAAGTCAACATATATCTTGCACCACCTTTGGACGGAACACGAGAAGGACCCCATACATCAGAATGAATATAGTCCAAAGTACCTTTCGTTCTGTGGACTGCTGGCGAATTGAAGCTGACTCGTTTCTGCTTTCCAAAAATACAGTGTTCGCACAAGTCCATCTTACCAGTACTTTGACCGCAAAGTAGTCCCCGTTTGCTTAAAATCGTCAAGCCTTTTTCTCCCATGTGTCCAAGTCGCATATGCCATAATCTCGTGGTATCAACCTCCGAGGATGTCGAAACTGCAGCGGAACCTGTAACAGTAGTTCCCTGCAAAATATATAAAATTTCCAGACCTGCAAGCTTTCATCACGACAAGGGCACCTCTGGCAATCTTTAAAACTCCACCTTCACCTGAGAACCTGCACCCTTGAGATTCAAGTGTGCCTAAAGAGATAAGATTTCTCCTCATATCTGGAACATGTCTGACTTCTGTGAGCGTTCGGATGGTTCCGTCGAACATCTTGATCTGAACTGTGCCTTTACCAACAACTTTACACGGAGCATCATTTCCCATTAAGACATATCCACCATCGAATTTTTCATATGTGGAAAAACAATCTCGACTCCGACTTATGTGGTAAGAACAACCTGAATCTAAGATCCACTCATTATCAGACCTAACAATATTTGCAGTTGCTACAAAAATAGTTCCATCGCTCTCCTCAGCAGCTAAACTAGCTTCGGCGGGTTTATTAAATTGCTGATTATTTTCTCCTTATTTTTTAATTAAAACAATCAGCTTTAATGTGTCCCTTTTCTTGCAAAAATTACAGACTTATTTCTGTACCTGGATTTTGACCTTTCTTTAGATCTGCTACTTTCAGCGTCTCTACGTTCTGGTCTTCCCCGTGCAAACAGGCCTTCTGCCTGGCTACCACTTGTTTCTCCCGTAATGTCCCTGTCTATCTGTTCTTTCGATTGTAAAGCAGATTTGACATTAGAATACGATATCGTATCTTTTCCATATATTATAGTGTCACGAAAATGCTTTAAAGACGAGGGAAGGGAACACAACAATATTATGGCCTGATCTTCGTCCGTCACTTTTACTTCTACGTTCGCCAAATCAATAATGATAGAATCGAATTTATCGAGATGCGAGAGAATAGAAGTACCTTCAGTCATCTTCATACTGTATAGCTTCTGCTTTAAATAAAGCCGATTCTCCTTAGTCTTCTTCATGTAGATAGCTTTTAACGCATCCCACATACCCATGGCCGTCGTCTCCGTGGCAACTTCCTGTAAAACCTCGTAAGAGAGATTTAATATAATAGCCGATCTGGCTTTCTTGTCCAATTCGGTAAATTGATCGTCCTTCATTTCGGTTGGTTTCTTCTTTGCGCCTTCAAGCGCCACCTCGCAACCGTCTTGAATGAGTATGGCCTCCATCTTGAGACTCCACATTGCAAAGTTGACATTTCTGTCGAACTTTTCAATTGACATTTTTGTTATCGTCATGGTGGCTAAAAATAAATCGGGTTGGCTCTGATACCAATTTGTTAGGATATGCGGAAATTCCCGATAATTATTTGCCCGAAAAATGCGATAATAAATAAACGAGACGAAAAATAAATTTGGACAGTGACACGAGATTTACGTGGTTCGGTCAGAATGACCTACGTCCACGGGCCGGAGGGTAGAACTTCTTTATTATGTGGTGAGATTACAAAGACGTACACTGACGTGGTATAAAAGCACTACAACAATATTAGGAGTAGGCTACAGAAAATAACCGGAGAGAAGAAGATCTGTATGGCTGTGGTGTTTTTTTCATCCTTCACTGAATAAGCCTATTTATAGGCTGAGTTTTGCTCTGATCTGCCGTTTGAACACATATTTGTGAACATAGAAAAAATTAAAGCATCAAATGTCCTCATTTGGCAGCTTACGTGTTCCTTTATTCAGCCAACCATAGACCTTTCAAAAGCCACATGCTCTTTTGACCAAAACAAACAATTCGGCGCCCATCTATCAAGGTCATCACATCAACAAATATTCTAAACAAATTTTGATTTCAGCACAAATTCTTGATACAAGCAAATCATATGTGAAAACCACAATATTGTCAATAGTAACCAAGATCGACATTTATGAGAGAAGAAGCAAGCTTATTATTCCTCTTCCTGTGCTAAATCACAAAGAAACCCACAGAACAAGCACAATCCATCGCACCTATTTCTATCCCCAATCCAAGCGCCATTCTTTGGTTGATGGTTTCGCCGCCAAAGTCATCAGAGGCTTTGTGACCGATCCCGGCGGAGGAAATATCAGCTCCACCGTGGAAGATGGGTGTGTCGAAAAGGAAGTGTTCCGGCGACGATTTTGCCATAAAGAAAGAGACATTGCTTGGGGGTCGAATAACCTATGAGAAATTAAGTGCATTGACACGCGTGGAGGGAGAGGGAAAGCTCACAACTGCAGATAAGGTGATTTTGCTGAAGAATCTAACCTTCTTGTTATAATTCGAAAGATGGAGATAGAGAATGTCAAGAAAGAGACGATAAGGTTTAAGGGTGTTCTGGTAATTTCAGAATTAGTATCTGGATTGGATAAATTATCTGACAAACCCCACTGGATAACTTATCATGAATTTGATGGTTAACAGTCACGGGCCTAATATTTATGTCGGGCTTTAAACGATTGGACAATTTGGAACGTGAACAAGATTAGAACGGATAAATGGATATTGTCTTGGCTTATCCAACATAGTGAACGGGGCCATAGGGAATGTTTCCTGCCATGGTTGATGGTGCGAAAACTATGCTGGAAAATTGGAGACAATATGAAGGAAAAGAAATAGAAGTGTATAAAGAATTCAATTTGATGAGCTCAGAAGTGATCTGCAGAACAGCTTTTGGAAGCAGTTACATGGAAGGGAAGAACATATTTGACATGCTAACAGTGTTGGGCTACATGGTATTCAAAAACGCGGACAAGATTCGACCTTTTGGCCTCGAGTAATTTATAAAGATATAAGCAAACAACTTTCTTTTGATAAACGAGAATGACTAATAAGAAATCGAATGTATAAATATTTTCTCGTGTCTTTGCAGGAAGATTTGGAAGTCGAAGGATGATATTGAGTCAGATAAAGTAGAGAATTCTCTTCGCAACTCCGTACTTGAAATAGTGAGGAAAAGAGAAGAGAAGGAGCACACACAAGACTTTGGAAATGATTTTCTAGGATCCCTTTTAAAAGTTCATCACGATAATGACAAGAACAATAGGATATCAATGGAGGATGTAATAGACGAGTGCAAACTGTTCTTTCTTGCCGGGCATGAGACAACAAGCAGCTTACTTACATGGATTGTACTTCTCTTAGCCATTCACGCAGATTGGCAAGAAAAAGCCAGACAAGAAGTTCTTCAACTCTTTGGGAAGGAAAATAACCCTACACCCGAAGGCCTCTCCAAACTGAAAATCGTAAGATACTCACAATTTCTCCCAATACTAATTTAATCTACTTATGATTGATGTATATGATATGGTTCAGGTTAATATGATCATCAACGAGGTGCTGCGACTTTACAGCCCTGCACCAAACCTAGTACGCAGACTGAAAAGAAAAGCCAAGATAGGGAAATACGAATTCCCAGCTAACATAGAAGTGCATATATCGTCGCTGGCACTCCATAGGAATACAGAGATATGGGGAAAAGATGCTCACCTTTTCAGACCCGAGAGATTCGAGAAAGGAGTTGCTGTGGCTACAAAGAACAATCCAACGGCTTTCTTGCCATTTGGGTTCGGACCAAGAACTTGTGTGGGGCTGAATTTCGCCAACAACGAAGCTAAGATCGCGTTGTCGATGATACTTCAACGTTATAAGTTTACGCTGTCGAAGAATTACGTGCACAAGCCCATTGAGCTTATTACGATTAAACCCCAGAACGGGCTACAGATTAATCTTGACAAGTTTGAATAGGTTCCACTAGACTTCAACTTTATGTTTTCCACGTGTACCAACTACTGTAAATAAGATAATCGATAAACGCATCGTCTCATGCGTTTATCTTTTGATGACTAAAGTTATGATCGGGGTCAATTAATGTTGTTTTGCTACAATTATTAATTAATGGGTTTTTACGAACTTTTTTGCTTTCGAAGGGAGTTCATGTTCAAGACGAGAATAGCTAGGAACGAAATAAAGTAAAATAAACGAGGGCGGAAAAGAGAAAGATTTGGCCGTCCACGGGCGTGCGAAGCCATCCATGCTAATTGTGGACACCAATTGAGGCCGTAATTGCCAGTGCACGACAACAACTTATGGCCGTCCACGTTGGTAAGTCTTGAGACTCTGGCAAGACACACTAATATCCAAGTGCTGACTTACATGTTAATGACTATAAAGTCAGTTCTACCAACCACTCACTTGGAATAGTGGGAGGTCGCGATAGAATTACATTGGGCATGGGAGTCAATTAATTTGAACATCGGCTCGTAATCAACCGACCACATAGCTTCTCGTTATAGGAGTGTTAACGATCAGCCGGCTACCTATGGTAGCCTACGTGAAATAATGGAGGGGTCACTTGCGGAATTCACTTCGAAGTTTTGTCTTGTCACTATTTTTGATAGACCCTAATTTGTTCGAAAAAGGGAATGGGTTGGTGATAGAATGCTTTACAAGGAGGGTGATTTCGAGCTTTGATCTCAGAAAATGATTCATAGCCTCGCAAGTAATCCAGATACATGTCCCATGAGATTTGAGATAACAATGCAAACTCTCCAGCCGAACCATGTAAACTGACTCGTGTGGGATACTAAGGACAATTTAGTACTTTTGTCAGTCAAGATTCTATCATATTGTCGTGTCTAATGAGTTTTTCCAAACACCATAACCCTCACCGGGCTCGAACATAAGTGATGCATTTATACGCTTGATAATAATCTATAATCGGTTCGTTATAATCGGTTGATGAATCAACTTTTCCGACATTAGGGAGAAAAGAAATAGTTGGAAAAGAATATTAGTTGGAATGAATTATCGTTAAACTATTATGATCCTCAAACGAAAGAATGTGAACTAAAAGTTCAAAAGATAATTCATTTACAAAACTTAGCTAATCAACTGCAGATAGCTTTACTGACCTTAAAAGGGTGACTAAGTCACATATACCAGCTGTCAATGCTCCTGCAAAAATTGATATTTCTATAGAACATACAAAGAATGATATCGAGCCTAAGACACAACTTAAGCGTGGTAGGCCATTGGGTTCCAAAGATAAAAAAGCCTCGAAAAAGAAAAGGAGCAGATAATCATAATGGTCCAATCGAGGATTTATCGACTAAAGAAGAGTCGACGAGCATAAATGTTGATGAGAATAACACTCAGGTACTTGAAAATTCTGAAAATTTTGAAAATAATGATAATGAAGAGATTTCGATAAACTATGCCCAGAATGGACTTAAATGGAACCGATGTGAAGTCAATGTTGACGATCTATTCTCATTTAATGTAGCGCTACATGAAATGAACGAGATTAATGAGAATGAGGATCATGAACCAATGTCTGTACAAGAATGCAGACAAAGAAATGATTTGCCAAAATGGAAGGATGCCATCGAGGTAGAATTAAAGTCACTTGAGAAACGAAAAGTTTTCGGACCTGTAGTCCGCATACCAGAAAATGTAAAGCCAGTTGGATATAAATGGATTTTCGTTAGAAAGAGAAATGAAAATGTTGAAAATATGAGATACGAAGCACGGCTTGTTGCACAAGATTTTTCGCAAAGACCTGGTATTGATTATGAGGATACGTATTCTCCTGTGGTGGGCGCAACTACTTTGCGTTATCTAAGTAGTTTGGCAGTACGTGAAGGACTCAATATGCGTCTTATGGATGTTGTCACTGCTTATTTATATGGATCGCTTGACAGTGATATATATATGAAGCTTCCCGAGGGATTAAAATTACCTGAAAATTCAGGACCAAGAAACGAGTACTCAATTAAACTTAAAAAATCGCTTTATGGATTAAAGCAATCTGGGCGTAAGTGGTATAATCCCCTAAGGGAATTTTAGTGAAGTATAAAAATGATCAAACATGCCCTTGTATATCATGAAAAGATCTCAAAATGAGTTTATCATTATAGCAGATTATGTTGATGATATCAACATAATTGGAACTCCTGAAGAGTTACTGAAAGTTGTTGATTGTTTGAAAAATGAGTTCAAATGTAAGTCTCGTAAAACAAAATTTTGTCTCGGACTGCAAATTGAATATTTAAAGAATGAGATATTTGTACATCAAGAAACTTATACGGAAAAGGTATTGAAAAGGTTTTACATGGACAAAGCTCATCCATGGATACTCCGATGATTGTCCGAACGTTAGACGTGAATAAAAATCCGTTCAGACCACGTGAAACTGATGAAGAGCTATTTGGTCCTGAAGTACCATATCTTAGTGCTATTGGAGCTCTAATGTATCTTATGAGTCATACACGACCTGATATAGCATTTGCTGTAAATTTATTGGCAAGATACAGTCGCCGACTCGTATACATTGGAACGGAGTTAAACGAATATTTCGATACCTTCAAGGAACAAATAATATGGGATTGTTCTACTCTGATGAGATGAAAGCAGATTTAATTGGGTATGTGGATGCTGGATTCTTATCCGACCCACATAATGCTCGATCGCAAACTGGTTATTTATTTACGTATGGAGGAACTGCATTTCATGGCGATCAATTAAACAAAGTTTAACGGCTACTTCATCTAATCACGCTGAAATATTAGCAATTCATGAAGCTAACCGAGAATGCATTTGGTTGTGATCGATAATTATGCATATACAACAAACTTGTGGGTTATTATCTCAAACGTTACTTCTGACGATATTATATGAAGAAAATGCAGCATGTATTGCACAATTAAAGGACTGATATATTAAAGGCGATAGAACAAGTCATATTTCTCAAAAAAATTTCCTAACACATGAGTTGGAGAAAAATGGAGATATTGATGTACAACAAGTGTGATCTAGCGAAAATCTTGCAGATTTATTTACGAAAGCACTTCCCTCTGTAATTTTCAGAAAATTGATATATTCAATTGGCGTTTGAAGACGTCGAGATTTGAAATGATAATATCACAGGGGGAGCAAATACGCATTGCACTCTTTTTCCTTCGTTGTGGTTCCATGTAGTTTTTCCAGTTAAGGTTTTTAATGAGGCAACATATGTAAGTGTAATAAAGGAATTATGTACTTTTTTCCTTCACTATGTTTTTATCCCACTTGATTTTTTCTAGTAAGGTTTTAACGAGGCATATTCCTTAAAATATACATCCAAATGGGAGTATTATGAAATATAATATGTGGATGCATATTAGATTGGGTGGTTGATAAAATAAGGATGGAATAAATAGTAGATGGATGGAATAAATAGTAGATGTATCTTATTTATATTGGTTGGTTAAATAAGAATGTAAGAGATGAGAATATAAATTAGATGTGATTATTTTATGAGAATGTAATATTTTATTTTGTGGTTGTAATTTGAGAAATTTGCCTATAAATAAGCACCTTGATTTGTATTGTAAAACACACCAAGTATTGAAATTATTCGTACTTCCTCTTCCTAAATATTTCTCTACATAATTATATTATCATAATAATCATAATAAATCACAATAATATTTTTATAACAAGAAAAGCATAATGTATTATGACGAATAATGTCACCAAATCTTCCTGGATTAATTGTCGAGTATATCTCTTCAGATTAGGGGTGTTCGTTGTTCGGTATACCGACCGAACAAACCGAAATACCGAAATTTCGGTACAAAACCGAACCGAACGTTCGGTTCGGTATTCGGTTCTTCAAAAAAAAATTCGGTAATTCGGTAAATTCGGTTCGTTACAGATTTTGAATTTCGGTAAATTCGGTATACCGAATTACCGAAATTTTAAAAAATAAAATATATTTTATTATATTAATATCGAAAATAAAATTATAATTATACTAATATACGTATTAATTTAATTATTATCGAAATTTTTATTATTATTATTTAAATTTCGGTAAATTCGGTTTTTACCGAAAAATTTCTGTAAAAACCGAATACCGAACCGAGAAATTCGATTCGGTATTCGGTATCTACTAGGGGTGTACCGAAATTTCGGTTCGGTTCGGTACGGTATGTACCGAACGAACACCCCTACTTCAGATGATATTATTATTTTTATTCTGGATACTACTCATAAAGTGTTTATTTTAATTAATTGTTTTTTCCTTGTTTTATTTTATTTTATTTTATTTTTTTTGGTTGTTGTGTATATTTGATTTGGTTGTAGTGTCCGTATTTAAAAAACAAATTTGGTCAAATGCAATTTTTTTAAGAAATCCCCTTAGGGGCTGCAGGATCAATCTCCATTTCAATTTTTATAAATATACTAACCATTTTACAATATACTGAGTTGGATAATTAGCTATGAACCCAATTTTATTCGCTTTTAAGAAATCGAGAATTTATCGTTTTATAAAAGTCTAAATTGATTTGTGAAAGAAATAACTCAAGTAGATATTTATATACTATTAATATGCTCAAACTTGATATCTAAGTAAACGAAAAGTAGATTAGTGAAGTTCGAATCAAATAAATTAAAATGATATTATTGGAAAACCCCTTGGAATCCAAGACTTCGGTGTGACTGAGGCTACATGCAGAAGATAAAGGGGATCCAATAAAAGAATAAGATCGTATCAAGTTAGACATTAAGAAGAACAAATTCGAACCTCAATCACGAGGACATACGGCAACCACAAGCACTAACAACATCTGCATTCATCACACAAACATGTTCTGCATTTTGAATACCGAACTCCACAAATCATCCGAAAATAATAACTTCAAATAACTACTTGACCGTGCTAGAAATTTTTCTAGAGTATTCCTTACTTGTGATGTGTATTGCAGCGAGAGTGAAAGATGGAAAGGAACTTTGTACCATATGTATGTATGTATGTATGGTATGTATGGTATGTATGTACGTATGTGTGTATTGTATGTAGGTACGTACGTATGTATGTATATTTTCAATAACGATTTATTCGGGATAAAACCTAAAATGGTCCCCGATGTTTACCCTGTGAACCAATTTAGTCCCTGATGTTTCGCGTGAACCAATTTAGTCCCCGATGTTATCGAAAATGAACCAAATTGGTCCCTCCGTCGACCCGACCGTCAATTTAGACGGAGATGACATTTGCGACGGCTTTAGCGACGGATATTCCGTGGCTAAATGAAAAACTTAAAAAAATAATAAATTAAATATTAAAAAAGAGGAAAAATTGCAAAAAAAAGGGAAAAAATGTAAAAAATAGAGTAAAAATTCAAAAAAAAGGAGAATATGACTAATAAACTAAATAAAAAATAAATAATAATAAAAAATAAAAAATAATAAAAGTAAAATAAAAACAAAAATTAAAATAAAAAATGATAAATTAAACATTAAAAATGAGGGAAAAATCCAAAAAAAAAAGAGAAAAATTCAAACAATAGAATAAAAATTCATAAAAAAAGAGAATATTACTAATTAATTATAAAAAATAAATAATAATAGAAAATGAAAAACTAAAATTATATAACAAAATGATAAATATATATTTAAGATTTAAAAAAGTAAAAAATAAAATTTATTTATTTATTAAAAAACTAAATAAAAGATTCAAAATTGTTACTCTTAAGTTTGTTATTCTTTGAGAGAGAGAGAGAGTAACGATTTAGAATCTTAAATTTTATTTAAGAGTAACAATTTTGAATTTTTTATTTAATTTTAAATAAATAAATATATTTTATTTTTTACTTTTTTTAATCTTATATTTATATTTATCATTTTGTTATCCAATTTTAGTTTTTCATTTTACTTTTATTATTATTTATTTTTCTATTATTATTTATTTTTTATGATTAATTAGTAATATTCTCTTTTTTTATGAATTTTTATTCTATTGTTTGAATTTTTCTCCTTTTTTTTTGGATTTTTTCCTCATTTTTAATGTTTAATTTATCATTTTTTATTTTAATTTTAATTTTTATTTTACTTTTATTATTTTTTATTATTATTTATTTTTATTTAGTTTATTAGTCATATTCTCTTTTTTTTTTTGAATTTTTACTCTATTTTTTATATTTTTCCCATTTTTTCCTCTTTTTTAATATTTAATTTATTATTTTTTTTAATTTTTTCATTTAGCGACGGAATATCCGTCGCTAAAGCCGTCGCAAATGCCATTTCCGTCTAAATTGACGGTCGGGTTGACGGAGGGACCAATTTGGTTCATTTTCTATAACATCGGGGACTAAATTGGTTCACGCGAAACATCGGGGACTAAATTGTTTCACAGGGTAAACATCGGGGACCATTTTAGGTTTTATCCCGATTTATTCCGAAACGAATGATACTGGAATAATGATAAACCAAGCAAGCTTCAACATTTAGCAAGTTTTTTTTTTACATGATATATATGCACATCAACTTGGGGAGGTTAAGTTACATTCATACAAGCAACACAAGAGGAGGAAATTATCAACGCCTGCATATCACAAGCTCCAACTTTAGCTGTCCCAAATCTTTCAAGAAATCATCAGGAACAAGAAGATACTTCCCTGCACGAACACGTAAGCTCTGGTCCGTGATGCACTCAACAATAGTCTTCAGCTGTACCAAACTCTCTTCATTTCGAACAGAGAGGTTATATGAGAACTTGTTGTCCGGGGAATCGGGCGAAATACAGACAACATAGAGACCAAAAGAAGTTTCAACAGATCCATAAAAACGATTGAGGACAAATAGTGTTTTCTCAGCTCTTTCCTGTAGAAACACAAGATTCTGATCGAAGTAGTCATACTCGATCGAAACCATGGAGTTGAAAAGGAAAGTCCTGCAAGATCTCGAATGGTGTGTGGGAAAATGCACATACAAGGATTTGAAGAAATCCACATAGGTACACTGAGGATAAGGACATTTACAAGGAACAAACTCGCATGACTTCTCATGATCAAGTATTTTGCTATAGGTTAACAGCTGAGTGCATCCGCGCGGCTTGTTCTTACACGATAATTTGATTGATTCTAGAACCTTTTCGATTGCCCTACAACGACTGTATCCGATTGGCAAATAACAACTTCCACATCTGTGATTCATCTTCGCACAGCATGAGGCGCAACCTAAATGCCCATTATCACACTACATGGTACAACTCAACACCAATCAGTTTATGTTTGTCATACTCTGGACTATGACGAAAGAAAATGATTTTGAAAAAAATTAGATATCCAATCCTAGTTGAAACAAAGACAAACACAATCACCCAAAAGGTATATGTTTGCATCAAACCATGATCAATTGCGAGGTCAAAATTCAACTACGCACCTGATAAACAGGTGAGGTTAGAGGCTCAAAGCATATCGGACAGTCAAGGACGTCTGGGTCGGTCAGCGTCAACTGAAGGGACACGGACCCTTTCCTCGAACTCGATCCTGATTCGGCGGATGAAACCAAATGGTTCGGTGGCGAGTCAATCGGTTGAAACCGAATCCCTTCGGCGATAGGCTCGGATGATGGTTGTACCGTGACCGACTCTTCATCGCCGTGATCGACTTCTGACTTCGCATATGAATCATCGGTGACGTTGTTGCCTCGCGCTGTCCCCTCTGCCAAACGGCGTCGTTTGATTGAAAAACCTAAATTGTCCTCACCGTCGCTGCTGCGAGAGGGTCCTTGTTGCTCGTTTCTGTCGTCGTCGCCTTCCAAGGAAAACCTCGTCATCTTCTTCCTTTACCCCACCTCCCAATTTAGCCAAATACTAACTATGACATTTTTATGGAGGATTTTGAGAAAAGGGATTCATATCTTACGTTATTAAGTAAAAGGGATTGGGTTTAAAATTACCAAAAATCCTTACTCAAAAAATGATTAGAGATAGCTAAACTTAATTAATTGTACGACGTTTATTCGATTCTTATTCGAACGTTATTCGAATTCAATGATTCGAGTACTATAGACGAACATTATTCGAATTTTTTATTCGAATTCTTTTACTCGAATTATATTATTCGAATTATTATTGGAATTTCTTATTAAATTACTTATTCAAAACAATCAATTATTCGATTTTTTTATTCGAATTTTTATCCGAACGTTTCGAATTTGTTATTAGAATTCTTTTATTCGAATAACGTTTATTCAAATTATAGTTGGACTTTCTTATTCAAATTATCCAATCCAATTTCAGTCGAAATTTTATTAGAATACATGTTCAACTATTATTTCTCTATTTTTTATTTTTCTTAATTTTTCAGTTTATTCAACTTTTTATGAATTTTTTCGAATATTATTCGAATAATTCGAATTTTGTTAGAATAAATTCGAATTTAATTCGAATAATTCGAAATAATATTCAACAAATTTCTAAAAATTGATTTTCGAATTTTATTCGAATACTTCGAATAAATTAGAATTTAATTCGAATAAATAAGAATTTAATTCGAATTTTATTAGAATAATTCGAATAAATTCGAATTTAATTCGAATAAATTCAAATTTTATTCGAATAATTCGAAATAATATTCAAAAAATTACTAAAAAATGATTTTCGAATTTTATCTGAATTATTGGTATTTAATTCGAATAATTCGAATTTTATTCGAATAATTTGATTTTTATTCGTATAATTCGAAATAATATTCAAAAAATTACTAAAAATTGATTTTCGAATTTTATTTGAATTATTCGAATTTAATTCGAATAATTCGAATTATATTCGAACTTTATTCGAACAATTCGAATTTTATTCGATTTTATTGGAATTATTTGAAATTTCTTATTCAAATTACTTATTTTAATTACGTATCCAAATAAATCCATTTTTGACATCGATGCACTTTGAATTTGAAAAGGTATAAAACATAGAAGTTTTAAATAATTAAGTTAACTGTCCAACAAAACTCGAATCAGGGTAATTGATATCTTGGATCAAAAGTTATGATCGTAAATGTGTCAACTGCCATTTATGAACAACAAATTTGAAAAAAAATCGACAACTTACGAAACACTCATTTTCCAAGCCAATACACTCCGAATTTATAGAAGTGTAAAACATAAAAGTTCTGTATAATCAAGTTAGCTATCCAAAACCATTTGAGTCGGGTTATTGATACTCTGAAACGAAAGTTATGATCGAAAATGTGTTAACTGCTATTTCTTGAAAGGAAATTCTAAAAGAATTCGAAATGTTAGCCAAAACACTCATTTTCCGAACTGATAAACTTCGAATTAGAAAAAGTTAAAACACAAAAACTTTTTATAATCAAGTTATCTGTACATGGAAGTTTACATCGAAATAATTGATGATCGGAATCGAAATTTATGATCGAAAATATTTTAACTGACAATTATTCAAATTTTATTTGAATTTTCTGCGATTTTTGAAATAAGTTTCAAAAAACCAATTTTTTACGTCCTTGGACTTCGAATTTAAAAAAGTGTAAAACACGAAAGTTTTGTATAATTAAGTTAGCTGTCCAACAGAATTCGAAGCAGGGTAATTGGTGTCTTGGATCGAAAGTTATGATTGAAAATGTGTGAGCTGCCATTTTTTAGTGAAGAACGCGAGAAAATGTAAAGAATGCGAGAAAATAGATATCACGTCGAACGTGTTGAACATGTTGAACATGTAAAGAATGTAAAGAATAAAAATTTTTGATAGTTAGATTTGTTGTCAAAAACTCATTTTTCCGTTATGACATACGTTAATGGATATAACGTCGAATGTGTTGAGATATTACATCATACGACTTATGATTCATATATGTGCCGAAAATGTGAATTATGTTTAAATTGTTGTGATTCAAACATATGTAGTGATTATAAATATTTGAGTATGATTTAATGTCTTCATTAATTTTGCAACTAAATTAATGTCGCATTGTAGAACTCATTGCCATCTTCATTAGACATTGATACAACATATTAAACCTCTTCATTGAACATTGATACCTAATTATGTCTTTGAAAAACACATTTTTGAAGTCGATAAAGTTTGAGTTAGAAAAGGTGTAAAACATAAAAGTTTTGTATAATCAAGCTAGATGTCCAACAAAGTTTGAATCAGGGTAATTGGTTCTCTGAATCAAAAGTTATGGTCGAAAATGTCTTAACTGCCATTTCCTGACAGCTAATTCGAATTTAATTCGAATTTAATTCGAATTATTCGAATATAATTCGAATTATTCAATATTATTCGAATAATTATATATTCGAACATTCGATAAGGTCGAATTAATTTTATTCGAATTATTTATCCTAATTACTTATCTATCCAAAAAACACATTTCGAAGTCTATACAATCCGAATTAGAAGAAGTGTAAAACATAAAAGTTTTGGATAATCAAGTTTTCTGTCCAACAAAGCTTGAATCAGGGTAATTGGTTCTCTGAATCGAAAGTTATGGTCGAAAATGTCAAACAGATTATTCAAATAAAATAATACGAAAGGCGAAATCGTCGACTAAAAAACGAAATTATCGACCTCTGAGAGGGAGACGGCGAATGCAACACAGGATGAAAATATATTAATGGGTGTTGGATTTTCGTTGGGATTATTTTTTTAAAACCATTTGCAGAAGAAAAAACGACTGAGAAAAAGCGATGATAGAGAAGATGAACAGTAAATTTCTTTTTTTTTTAATTAATGAAAATAGATAATTAAAATATTTATTAATTAAGTGAAAGACTAACGAATTACTAACCTAATCAACTTCACTCCCTTTTTTTTAATTGAAAAAGTCAAAATCCCTTTTCTTTAATTCTTTTAAAAACTAATCCCTTCTGTTAAATTACCTCGGGCTATTTTAACATAAGGATAAAGGGACCGGTTACTATTTTTATTAAACAAAAGGGATTGGACGGAAGATTACAAAAATAGACCAACTTAAACAGCTTTTATTCGAATAAAAAAACTCGAATTAATTATTTTTTATTCGAATAATTCGAATAAAAAATAATTAATTCGACTTTATTTTCTGCAGTACCACTTCATATGTTTTGTTGTTTGTGGAGTTAAGTTTACAAAGTAGGCATTAAATGATGTGATTTATAAAAATAGGCGTTGTGCGTATTGAATTAAGAAAATAGATGACGCGAATCCCGAGACTTAGATAAATTTCTATGGTATTCAATAATCTGAACCTTCACAACCGGCCGTGCCTAAGTCGATCATCGCTCGACTCTCGACATAAACACTTCAGCCTCTAACCCCTTGCCTTGCTTGCTTAAACGCAAAAAAGAAAATGAGAAGATAACGAATGCGACTTAATAAAGATTACAAAGGAAACCACTCAAACGTGAAATCGAACACGTCTCGACCTCACTTTTATCACACTCGAATAATAAGCTACACGATTATTTCCTATGTCCCTTTGTTAGGGTCTTTATCACTCACTCGCTCGTGAACATGTACTCGCGATCCCTTGCACCGAACTCTTGTCTCCTGAAGACTTAGACTTGCAGCTTGCTCTCGAAAGTGGCTCTCAACTCTCAAAAATTCCGTTCGCTAGGCGCTAGTCGGGAGGGGGGCCTAGCGCCTATGCGGTTTCTATACAGAAATTAGTCGGTATACCGATTTTTTAGTATCTTCGTTTAAATGCTAATAAAATAAAGCAAAAGTATATCATAGTTAATCATTTAGATAAATATTGTCAATCCTAATAATGTCTTGCATTTAGAAAAAAATTTGCCACATAAATGTATTAAGAAAATTTTTTTTCCGAAAAATAAAAAATAATAAAATTAGACCTGTTCATCGACCGCCTAGGCCGATTAACCGGTTCCACCGACTAGTTAGCCACCTAGCCGAATATCGCCGCGGAGGGGGGCCGCCTAGCCCGAGTTATACAACAGTGATTTCAGGCAAAACAAAATCTGAAACGAATAATTATAATATATGAATTATATTAAGAAAGATAGTATTATTTAATGTGCCGAACTGGTGCGGAATCAATCTAATGTTCCTATTTTTTGTTCCAAGAAAAGATCAGAATTGGAACCAAAGTTTTGGCCCGAAGCCGGCACGAAACCAGAATAGATAGGACATGTTTCTGTATGATTCAACATCATTTATTCAATAAATTTCGATTGTAAATGAATCGCGAGTTGTTAAAATTTATCTGGAATTAAAACGGATTAATTCTTATTAATGACAGTCTCCATGGTTGAGTAAGCAAAACTTAGGCTGGAGTACTGACAAATCAAATAAGACCGCATACAAGTAAGGACAAACTCGAATAAGGAGATTCAGGACAAGACCACCAAATTTAAAAAGCCGAGGTCCAGATTTACTGACGGACTTTGATTTCATAAATGACGGTCTGTAAGGACAACCATATCAGTCAGCTTTGAAGAAACTAGTCCAAATAAAATGCCGGTGAAGAACCATGACATGACTAAACGCTAAAGCTCAAAACTAGATTATCGCAGAAAATAACAATACTACGGCAAGATAGACAATATAGAAGCCGGTTTTGACATGAATGTTTCATTGTCCACATCGTACAACGGCTAACGTCAACATCGGCTAGTTTTCTACTACGGCAAGATAAAGATATCCTCCTCTACATATTAGAAGATCAAGATTGTGAAATGACTTTAAACGCACCCATTGCATTAAGAACTTAGAGAGGACAACATACACTAAAGACAGTCTGAGCGAAATCTCTGTAATATGATAATATTGCGAAGTAATCAACTGATCAAAGGCTACTCGATATACATGGTAGAGGATACGTATTTCTTATTCTAATTGCTTATTCTAAGAATAAGGTAAGACTTACTAATTCCTTATTCTAATTAGAATAAGGTAAGACTTATTCTAACTCGAATAAGCTAGATAGCCGTTTGATTTAAGTGGCGGGCTTATTTTTAGTTATTGTGGCGGGCTTATTTTTAGTTATTGGGCTATTGTATACCTAAAAGCCCAAAATAGATTTATTGTATAAATAGAGCTTCACGCATGTATTTGGCGGTACAATTGAATAATGAATGAAACAGTATTTTCTTTTCATCTCTCTCGATATTGAAATCCAAGAACAAGAAAAGAGCAGAAAGCTCAGATTCAAAAATTCTTCAGATAAAAATCTAATTAGTAAAAGTCCCGACATCAGATCAAGATGTTTTACGTCGAATAAATCTACTGGTGGACTGTAAATAGCTAGTGGTCGAGATACATACTAACGGAGTGTAAAAACCGGTAACATTTCATTTGACATGATGTGGAGTATTTGAAGTGTAGTTAGATGAGTATTGCTAAATGGGGTGTACAACAGTGTTGTAAATCGAAGTCTTTTACTAGTAGTCTTCCTTGCGGGGAAGAACGAGAAACAAAGGAGTTAACTCTGAACTCTCATAAACAAATTTTGTTCACGGCGAACTGAAAACACACACAACATTTTATAGTCTTTAATATACAAAATAATAGTAATACATATTTATATTTTATTGATCACAGATTTGTTTTGCTACAAGTAACCCTAATCAGGTTGACCAGGTTCGAAAATATGCTGTCACAAGCGGGTAGGGAGGTCCTTATCAAGGCAGTTGTTCAGGCCGTCCGAACATATGCTGTGATTTGCTTTGCTCTCCCACGCTCTTTTATTCACGATGTCCAAACACTCATAAAAGATTCTGATAGGACAGGTTGTGCTAGCCAAGCGCTAGGAGGGTTGGGTTTTCGCGATGTACGAAACTTTAACTTGGCGATGTTGGCCAAGCAGGCATGCAGCTTATAACGCGACCCGAGAGCCTAGTCTCAAGATCTTTAGGGCTAAGTGCTATCCGAATCAAGATATCCCTGAGGCGAATCTTGGACCTAAATCATCACTCACTTGGCGTGGGATATTCTCCGCATGCGAAGTTCTACGAGCGCGGTATCGATGGCAGATAGGAAATGGCTCTTCTGTCAAGGTCTGAGGAGAACCGCAGCTTCCATGAGCATGTATACGAAAATTTGTTGCACCATTAATTCCAGGCTTCGAAGACTTACGAGTTAATGACCTCCAATATTCTCGTCCAGAGTGTGTAATACTTCACTAATCCCAGCTTTATTTTTCAGAGTGTATCCTCAGGTGTCCTAGTAGTACGTTGAGAGTGGGGGGTTTCTCCAAAGATGGCATCTTCTCCGTGAAATCTGCGTATTGGGTTTCTCGCACGATTCACCGGACTCCATCGGTGGCCTCATCCTCAACTCCGCCCATTAGGGATGGCAACATTTTCGTACCCTACCCATACCCGCATGATTCTACCCGCTGATAACGGGTATGGGTATAGTTTGGGTCATGCCCAAACTCAATAAAATTAATTATGGGTCTTAAATTGGTATTACCTATTTACCCTTTTAAGTACTCAACATCTTCACCCCGGCCGCCGCACAACGGCCCGGAGGTGGGAGGACGTACGAGTTACGACGTCGTCGTGTTGGTGAAGCCGTGGCTGCAGTACAAACAGATGTTGCAGTTCGGGCCTAGGGGTGAAAGATGAGCCGAACCGGTTCGTGAGCTCGACGAGCCGGCTCGGCAAAAGCTCGGCTCGAGCTCGATATAAATGAGCTCAAGTTGAGCTCGAGCTCGAGCTCGTTTATGTCTAGCTCGAGCTTGAGCCCGGATATAGTGGCTCGAAAGCTCGCGAACAGGCTCGCGAGCTTTTATTTTTTTTTATATTTTTTATATTTTTATATTAATTTATAATATTTTTTTTAATTATTTAAATATTTTTTTAAAAAAGCTGTATTATTTTTTTAAATTTTTATAAATTTTTTAATTTAATTTTATATTATTTTTATTAAATTATTAATTTTTTTATTAAAAGCTCGATGAGCCTCGTGGGCTCGAGCTCGAGTTCGAACACATCTGGCTGTAAATGAGCTCGAGCTCGAGCCGTGAGCTGAAGAGCTCGAGCCGTGAGCTGAAAAGCTCGACGAGCTCGAGCTCAGCTGTAAGGGCTCGAGCTCGGAAAATGAGCCGAGCTCGGCTCGTTTACAGCCCTAATCGGCACTTCAGTACCACCGCCAACGGCGAGGAGGACGAAATGAAACAGAGCAAGCTCTTTACAAGACTTTGTTTTTTCTGAACTTTTTATTTTTACTTCCTCAAATTAACGTAATTTTATTTTTATATTGTATAAAAAATTAAAATGCAACATTCAAGTTATTCCTTAAGTTGTCATTTCTGTCATCATAAGGACTTATCCACTAGAATATGCGGTGTTTAAGGATCTTCTCTACGTCATTATTTTTTAATGTACATTTAAGACCCGTTTACCTGATGGGTTTGGGTCTATACCCAATTATTGAGACCCATTAAATATTGGGTATGCCCATACCCGTTTATTTAATTGGGTTTGGGTATGGATCTAGATGGGTATACTCATACCGTACCCATTGCCATCTCTACCGCCCATGTGAAAGTTCATTTGGAATGCTGATGCACCACCCCGAGTCAAGCTGCTTGCATGGAGACTTGGTCAGAATCTCCTACCGAAAACAGCGAATCTCGAATCTCGCCATTGTATAGTCCAGGGGCGGACCCACGTAGGGGCTCGGGGGGCCTTTGACCCCCCGGACATTTCCCTACTAAGTATATTATACGCATCATATATTACGAGAATTGGTTGTAGCCTAGTAGTTATTAGAGTTTTGAAGAATATCATGTTTACATGACATGTATTCAATGTTTTAAAACGCGTGTTGCGCACCGTGTCGCGTTTTTATTCCAATAGCGCGTAGCGTAAATAGCGTAGCGTATTGCGTGAGTATTTCGAGCCAACCAATTTTAATAAAAATATAATGAAATTAAACACACATCTCTACATATACTATTTATATATTCCCACTTACTAATTAAAAGAATTTAAATATCAAAATCTAATTATATATATATCCCAAACAATAAAAAAATAAAAATATATTAACAAAGTTTCATGTACATCATATTTATATTTAAATGTTATTTTTTATATCTAAATCAGTATCACGAGCATTGAGCTGGCATTCAAAAATATTGAAAAAATAACTACTAAAAATTTGGAGGAATCTAGAAGATGTAGTCTTTCAAAAATAATTTTAATGGATATAAAAAAATATAAGATGTGCATGTCATTTTGATCGTTGTTAAACAAAGAACAAATTAGATAAATTTATTTATTTTTATCACATAAATTATATTAAATAATCGAATTTTTATGATTTGGTGGAAGTAATAATAAGTTAAAAAATTTTGAAAAACATAAATAATAAGTGTTTGTCAGTTGTCACGTCTTTCGTTTAAGTTTGCATAGCCAATATCTCTCTTCCACGTTATAATAATATAGTCTGAAGTGTCGTACGCTTTTTATTTTACGCCTCGGAGCGTTTGGGAGAAAATTAATGCTATTTCGCGCGTTAAGGCGCGCGACAGGTCGCTTTTAAAACAATGCATGTATTACTCTTCTTTAAGCTTTTTTCTTTTATTTTCAGATATGGACTTGCCTGAAATGGGCTGGGCTGAATTTTCTTGACCCCCCCAGCTTTTTTCGTTTTTTTTTTTTTCAGGTTTGGGCTTTGACCCCCAGCCATTGGATGCTGGGTCCGCCCATGGTATAGCCTACACCTTGTGTAGGCGTTGTGGTTTGCATGGGAAGATGAACGTCATGTGTTTCTGAATTGTCCGAACTCAAAAGCATTTTGGGTTCAATCGCCGATTCCATACGCTAAAAATTCGCAATTGGACGACATCGGCCAGGCATGGCTAACGGGGCATACACAAGAGACAAATGCGGAGGTCGCTCTCTTTTCTAGCCATTGTTGGGTGTTCTGGGATATGCGAAACAGATATACGATGGGAAACGAAGCGCTCTTGTGGAACAAGCTTCATCATGAGGGAATGCAATGCTATTTAGAGAGGATCGAACAAAGGATCAAAGCAAGACCGGGTTACCGCCCAACAAGGCCGAATTTGGGCCTGTGCAAGCAGGCCTACAGCACAGGGCCACAAATCCGGCCCAGTGTAATATAGGGCCACAATAAAATAATTTGTTATAAGTTAATGCTGGGACTTTCATGTCGTGCCACAACTCAACTTGGCCACGCGAACATAACACCACAGGCTTCATTGCTTTTCAATCCTCCCTTGTTAAATAATGCATTGAAATTAATATATATATATATATATAGAGAGAGAGAGAGAGAGAGGGAGAGAGAGAGAGATTTGCTATGGTGCCCACCTACCGTGATCAACCACCGTGAGCACCATAAGTAAATCTATCAATTTTTTCCGTTTTTTCGATTCCCGAAGCCTCCTGCACCTCCGTAGACCCTCTCATATCAATTGCTAATTTAAATTGTCATCTCCAACACGTTAATTTCTAACGGTGGTTGCTCACGTTAGGTGGGCACCGCACCATATCAACTCTCTCTTTCTCTCTCACTCTCTCTATATATAATATGAAAAAATTAGCAACTATAGATTAAATTGGGTAGGTTTACGGTTTCAAGGCTAGTGTAGGTTTATCGGTTTTGCAAATTGCTTCAACATATGGTGTATGTAGCCGACACGTTTATTGCCTTGATTAAATTATCAAAAGATTAGCTCGCGGTCGAATTATCAGAATTATAATATCTATTCTATTATATTAAGGGGTTTTTGTTTTGGGGTGGTCCTCCAAAATAACTACTAAACTTATTAAAGTTTATATTATAATGATTAAAAAAGTCAATATATTATAATTATTAACATTTAAAAAATAAATAAATTACAAAATTAGCATCTTATTTAATATAGTTTTATTAATGAAAAGGAAAATATCAATAAATCAAAGAAATTAAAATTATTTTACTTTTATAATTATAAAAATACCAAAGATTTTAAATATACTTAAAATATGTTTTTTTATTAAATAAATATAAATTAAATAGAAACTACTAGTACTGTCAATCCGGCCCGCGGCCCGCGGGGCGGGCTGCAATTTTTTAGGCCTGCTGAAGGGCGGGCCTGAGCGGGCCAGCCCGCGCGGGCCGCGGGCTTTGGCGGGGCGGGGCGGGCTAGCCCGCGGGCCGGCCCGCCAATTTAAGGTATTATATATATTATATAATATATACTAAATCTATAATAAATATTAAATTAATTAGATATTTAATTAATAAATCATCTAATTATTATCATGTTTATTAATTAATAAATAATTAATTGCATATTTCTATCTAATTTTTTAATAAATTCAATAATTAACAATAAATTATTAATAAATTAAAAGTTTTAAATTAGATTAAATAATATTAATTATTTTTTTAAATGGGCGGGCCCGCCCCGCAAATTTGACAGCTCTAGAAACTACACTTCTATTTTGTATTGAAATTTGTGCGTACTCTATATCTAGAGTTTCACTGCTCATCAACACAACATTAGTGTTAAATATAGAATCCTATTGGAGCAGAAACGTACCCATTTTTTGTGTTTTTCACAAAATAAAGTAGCCGTTGGAGATTCTGGTAAGGTTAGCCTATTTCATTGAATCCACGTTCACAAAATAACTACTAAACTTATTAATGTTAATTATTTTTTTGAAACTGAATATAAAAAAATAAATAAATAATGTAACGATCGTGCATTGACAACGTCTCTAATATCGATCATGAAACGGATATAGTTTCACCCAGAAATCATATTTTGGAGATTCTTCATAAAAGGACATACTTTCCGTGTTAGTAATGTAATTCGTAATTAATCCAGACATAATTTTTAATCGCTGCTTTTATTATTTCTGTGCTTTTGGCATATGCTCCTGTTTTTGGAAACTGCGTCTTTAGTTCTAGATATGTCAAACGGGCAGATCCGCCCCGCCCCGCCTCAACCCGCCATTAAACGGGGCGGGACGGGCCAGCCCGCCAACATAACGGGCTACTAAATTAGTACCCGCCCCGCCTCACATTGGGTTGGCGGGCTAACGGGCCAACCCGCTAACTCTTTATTTTTTAAAAAAAAAAGTTTTTTTTTTATGAATAATAGTTTTATTAATAACGGATGTTGGAATAATCAACGGAAATCCATAAATTAATTATGAATTATATAAGTTCATAACTAAATCAATTATAATTAGTTACTAATAAATATTATTTATTAATATTTAGCATACAAAAATGTATATAATATATATACATAATAAATAAATATAATGTATTACTGGCGGGCCAGCTCGTCCCGACCCACCTCAACCCTAGGCCCAAACGGGCTGGCCTGTTTCGCCCGCTTTTAAACGGGCTAGGCATCGATCAACCCACCCCGCCTATATTTCATGGCGGGGCGGGCCAACCCGATGGGCTCAGCGCGTTTGGCAGTTCTATTTAGTTCGTAACTAAACAACAGATGGGACGTTTTTGTGACTTAAAAGACTCCGAGTGCTTTTCTTTTCTATGATTTACTATCTTTCATCATCAAATAAAATGTTTCAATCCAAAAAAGAAAAATAATTAGATTTATAATTGTTGCCTCGGGGTGACAGTTTAATGATACCATATCCTAACTTTGAAGGTTAAGCTAATATTATACGGCATAAATTATAAGTTTGAGTACTAAGAGCGTGTTTGGTTGGGAGTATTAGGGAGATTAGGGGGGATAAGATTAGTTAAAGAAGTGTTTGGTTGTAATCTTTATTTAAAGGGGAGATTTAAATAATACTCTCTTAATACCTTCCCTAAGGTATAAGTGTATTTCGATTTTGAATATCAATATTTGATAAAATTGGTTATTACTTCATCATCAATAATTAATAAATTGGTTACTTCATAAGTGTTAGGATCAGTTACGTGTTTAGAGAGGGGTGAATAACTTGTTAGAGTTTTCAGCACTGAACCAGTTAAGGCTAGATACCAGTGTTTGATATTCTGTTTGTACGACTTGTGCGGAAGTAAACCGGTCGGTTTCGAACCAAGATCGGGCATGTGATGTGATGAGTGTGTGTTTGCGAAAGGCACAGATTTATTTCTGGAAGTTCGGAGCAAGATCTCTTACGTCTCCCCTTCTTCCCCGCAAGGAAGGTATCACTAGAAGCGTCGGTTTATAACCTACGTCGTACAACCTCCTTAGCTAGACTGACACAATACAACACCCACAGTTATACTCTGCTAACTAAAATCCTAGACACCAATTAGACAACTTTTTACAGTTCGTCTACTTTAAAGAGTGTTTTACAGTCCTTTTGAGAACAAATCACTACTAACCGGTTTGGTATAGTACAATGATGACAACATTAAATTCTTTTTCTTCGCTTTGAGCTTAATCTCTTGTCCTTAATTTTTGCAATGAAGTGTCGTTAGGTCTTTGCATTCCCTCTATTTATAGTAGAGGTTTGAAGTTGAAGCCGTTGTGAGATAGCTTCATGTACCGGACAGAGCATTTAATGACTTTGCTCAAAATGGGTCTGTCCGGTAGCTGCAGCAGTCGCGCTGTGCCTTTTGCTTTATTCCTTAATAGGCTTGGCTTGACTTCAACTTGGCTCTACCTGGCAGACTTGTATTAAATGTTCGTCAGAAGTCTTCAACTTGCCGCATCTCAATTGTGTTTGAATCTTGTCCAGCGTGGCACGTCCGGTATCATGCAGTCCGATCTTCAATCCAGTCCCGATACGCAGTCTTGATCCGGTTTCTGATTGCGCTGTTGTACTGCTGTCTGTTTTCGGTTTCTCCTAAGTCTACCTGGTATACTTATTAAGTTAGTTCAATCAACAAAGCTGTTAATCTGAATATTTAAATTCATGATTTCTAACAGACATAACAAAACAAATTTGGACGTCCGATTATTTTTTCAACTCTGTAAGATCCTAATTTTCTAATGGGTAGAATCTCCATATGAAATTGTCCAGTAGAATTTTCTAATTTATGTTGTAAAAAAAGATAGAAGATCCAAATTTATTCGACATATAAAGCATGCGACATTTTTCTTCACATTCAATCATAGAAACTCAAAATAAAAAATACTTAAAATAATACTTACTGATTCGATTTTAATATTTTCGCCTTAAATAGCTCGTATTGCTATTGGCTGTCCTATATGGTTGGTTATCTTTCTTGCAAGTGAACTCAAAATTTAACACGGAATATCCAAATCAAATTTGAATTCAACTTAAAAAAGTTATCATACTAAATATTATTAATAAATAATGAAACGTATTGTGGTAGAATTTTGATACTTCATCACATTATAAGAACTTATCATATCTACTTTTACTAAATTCAAGACACACGAGAAAATCATATTTGATTGTAATTGCAAATTGATTAAACAAGTATTAGTTCAACTTCCTTTTGTAAAAAGTTGAAGATATTTACTAAACCTTCCAGGTTTCCAAAATCAAAACATAACACGCACTTGACTTTAAAAAAAAAATCAAAAAATGACAACTTGAAATTAAAATTCTCATTAACAATTAATTATACATAATTTTGCTAATATAACAATGGATGATTATTTTGGGTAGTCGCTCATGCTATGGGAAAAAAACCCACTCATACGGTTTGATTTTCGACATGTCCTTAAACAACTAAATGTTTTTACGACATATCAAAATCCAACGGCTTTGGTTGCACGAATCGCAATATCAATAATCAGACGCAAACATAAAGAATACTCCAATCAACACTCTAACGCATACCCAAAATGGATTTTATGTCATTTCTCTCTCCTATAAACACATATATGCGTTTTCATTTGACAAAATGCATAAGTTTTTACCTCTCACAAGGCAACTCATACTAAATTTATTAATTAACTTTTATTACACAAATTACTATAATTAGCTTTTTTATTATTTATTTTATTATTTTTATTACATGAATAATGTTCATAATTGTAAATAAAATATTTAAATATTTATTAAAAATTTAGTGTAAGAAAATATCAATTTATTTATTATATGAGTAATATTGAAAAGTTATAACATATGTGGGTATTGAAAAGTTGTAAAAGTTGATATGAAAGAGAATATTGCAAAAATATTCTTTTGAGTTTGTGTTGGAGAAGAATCAATGCATTTTGAGTTGGGGATGAGTTTGTGTTTGAGAATGAGTTTTTGTGTTGGAGATGCTTTATTATTAATCTGTCATTTCAGATTGTAAAAAGGGATTAATAGCAATTTAATGGATGTGTTTAACTAAGTTTGGTAAACGTGGGACAGCAAAACACATACATAAATTGAAGAAGTGGCAACATATAGAAAATAAAAGTAGTACAAAATAAACGATGAAAAAGGGCATAAGCAACACACTTTTCTGCTGTGTCTTTGTCAATGTTCCTCTTTAACCCGACCCAACTTCAATGCTGCCCCGACAGTCAACTCTCTCTCCATCTCTCAATTATCAATTAATATATTTTTCAAGTTGCTTGGCTTCCATACATATATAATATATATGTGTGTGCACATATACATACGTGTGTGCCTCAACAGCAAGCAATAGACATACTTGAAGCAAACTGAAGCGCTAGATTTATAAATTACAGGCTTCTTGAAGAGAGCACTTGCTTGCCTTTTTTATTATTTTTCAAACCTTGTATTTTACTGTAATGGAGCTTGAGCTAGGCCTTGGTCCTCCGAGCACTGACAATTATTACACTATCGTTGGGAAAAAGAACAATAATATATATCCCAATAATCAATCCTTCGTGGACGAAGAAGTCGAAAGCAAGAGAACCACTCTTTCTTTGCTCTCATGGAGCAATCAGCCTTACAATGATCATCAATGGTCTACCAACGACGACTATGATAATATGAATCGGTAATTAAGCTTTCTGATACATTATTCATATATAGATAATGTTAAATTTTGTTATAAATAATGAATGGTCTATCTTTATCAATGTGATTTATGTTAAGAAATGAGCAAAAGAGACACAGGAATTTACGTGGAAAAACCCCTTTTTACTTGGGGTAAAAAACCACGGGCGAGGTAGAAATTTATTACTGGGGTAAAAACATACAACCTCTCAATCTATAAATGAGAAAACACACACTATCTCTCTTTATAGTCGGAGCATATACCGAACAAACCCTCTATTTTTCTTTTCTACCTCTATCTTATTTTTCTCTCTAATTTTGGATACCATTTACAACATCAAATGGCATGTATTTATAACAAACTCTAGCATGCCATATGAGAAGAGTTTTAGCACTCCATTTTATTTATTTTCATGTACCACATGTTACATGTTAGCACTCCATTGTAATATTATTATTTTTTTTTCATTTATCACATTTAGGATACCTAGGTTGACAATCTCCCACTTGAAGATTTGATTGAAGCGCAATCAGATCTTCACACCATTCTCCTAGCTCACCTTTGCATGTTACTTTTGTTCTGTCAATCCACATGAGAAACGACACCATACAAACTTGTCCACAGGAATTGTTTTGGTCATGTAGTCTGCCAGATTATCTCCAGTGTGAACTTTTTGCATGTCCACTGTTCCCTCTTCCACTTTTTCACGAACAAAGTGGTATTGGACCCGGATGTGTTTGGTTCTTGAATGATATGCTGGATTCCTTGCAAGATGCAACGCACTCTGGCTATCACAATAGAGAACAATTTTCTCCTGTTTGTGGCCGAGTTCTTCCAGCAACATCTTCAACCATATTGCCTCTTTACTGGCTTGCGTAGCTGCAACATATTCTGCTTCCGTTGTTGACGTAACAACAATGGACTGCAGTTTTGAACCCAGCTTACAGCACCGCCAGCAAGATTGAACACATATCCGGTTGTGGATCTGCTTTTATCAAGCTCACCTGCATAATCTGCATCAACAAAACCATGGACAGTAAAATCTGTACCTCCATAACATAATGACAGATCAGAGGTTCCCTTGATGTATCTGAGAATCCTCTTAACAGCACTCCAGTGCTCCCGACCAGGGTTGGACATGTATCGACTAACAACTCCCACTGCATGGGCAATGTCTGGTCTGGTACAGATCATTGCAAACATTAGACTTCCTACCGCCGATGCATATGGTAGTCGAGACATCTCTATCTTCTCATCTTCATCGGTAGGACACATCTCGGATGATAGCTTGAAATTAGCAGCAAGAGGGGTAGATATTGGCTTACTATCTTGCATGTTGAACCTTCGCAGAATTTTCTTCAAATAATTCTTTTGGGAAAGCCAAATCTTCCGCTTGCTTCTGTCTCGAGAAATTTGCACGCCAAGGATTTTGTTTGCTGGTCCCAAGTCCTTCATTTCGAATTCACTGGCCAGTTGAGTCTTTAAGTCGGCGATACGACCTTTGTTGGGTCCTGCCACCAGCATATCGTCGACGTACAACAGCAACATGATGAAATCGTCATCGCCAAATCTCTTGAAATATGCACAAGGATCTGAATATAGCCTGTTGTAGCCAAGACTCATTATGAAGGAGTCAAATCTCTTATACCAGCATCGAGGTGCTTGTTTGAGCCCGTAGAGAGATTTGATCAGTCTGCAAACCAAATCTTCTTTTCCTTGTTCCTCGAAACCTTCTGGTTGAAGCATATATATTTCTTCATCCAGGTCACCATGGAGAAAGGCCGTCTTCACATCTAGCTGCTCAAGATGCAAGTCGAATGTAACACACATTGACAAGACCACCCTGACTGTTGTAAATCGTACCACCGGTGAGAAAATTTCGTTGAAGTCAATCCCTTCTTTCTGAGCATATCCTTTACAACCAGTCTAGCACGGTAGCGCTCTACCTGGTCATCACCATTCCGCTTGATTTTGTACACCCATTTATTACCAATGGGTTTCCTTCCTTGCGGTAATGGCACCAACTCCCATGTCTTATTTTTATAGAGAGCTTCCATTTCCTCTTGCATTGCTGAAATCCACTGACTCGCATCTGAATTATTCAGTGCTTCTTGGAAAGTGGTTGGCTCTCCATCCTCAGTTAGAAAACAGTATGCAAGATTGCTCTCTATCTCATAATCTGAGTGCCAAGTTGGCGGCCTACGCTCGCGTGATGACCGCAAGAGTTCCGGTACTTCAGATTCGACTGGGTCGAGCTCTTCGTGCGCCGGTTCAGCTTCAGAAGAATTATATTGCTCCAATTTTCGTTTCACCGACGTAGTCTTTGTCACACCTTTTGAACTGCTATCATTATCGACTTGCTCTTCATCGCTATTTTCGAGGAAGATAACATCTCTGCTGATAATCACTTTGTGGTCAGTGAGATCCCACAAGCGATACCCCTTTACTCCTTCAGCATACCCCAAGAATAGGCATTTCCTGGACTTTGGATCCAACTTCGTCGTTTCTTGGTTGTGGTACATTGCGTACGTTGAACTTCCAAATATATGAAGGTTTGAATAATCTGCAGGTGCACCAGTCCACATTTCCATCGGTGTTCGCATCTCTATAGCAGTAGATGGAGCCCGATTCACCACATAACAGGCAGTACAGATTGCTTCCGCCCAGAACTTCTTTTCTAGGCCCGCAGTTCTCAACATAGCTCTTGTTCTCTCCAACAAAGTTCTATTCAACCGCTCTGCCACTCCATTCTGTTGTGGAGTGTAAGCCGTGGTAAACTGCCTTCTGATGCCCGCACCTTTGCAGAATTCAGTGAATTCTTTGCCAGTATATTCTCCTCCATTATCTGACCGGAGACACTTGATTTTTCTGCCGGTTTCAAGTTCAACTCGCGCCTTGTATGTTTTGAAGACAGGAAACACATCGTCCTTCTTCTTGATTGGATACACCCAGCATCTCCTGGAGTAGTCGTCTATGAATGATACGAAGTAGTTGGCTCCTCCCAGGGATGCAATCGGTGCTTGCCATACGTCAGAGTGGATCAATTCTAGAATTTCTTTGCTTCTAGAATTTGAAGTGGAGAACTTCAGGCGATGCTGTTTGCTCACAATACAATGCTCGCAGAATGGTAGCGTCACCGTCGTGAGACCAGGAAGTAGATTCTTTTGCGCAAGAATTTTCATGCCTTGTTCAGACATATGACCAAGTTTCTTGTGCCAAGTCATCGTAGACTTTTCATTTGAACTTGTCGTGGCAACAGATGCATGCCCTTCTTGCAGAGTCTCTCCCTTCAGCATGTATAGATTTGCAGTTATCTTTTCTCCTTTCATCACCACTAGTGCTCCTTTGGAAACCTTCATTATCTTGTTCTCCAATTCAATTTTGAAACCAAGATCATCAAGTTGCCCCACGGACAACAGATTTTTCTTCAAGCCCTCCACATGTCGGACAGCATGGATGGTACGCACAGTGCCATCGTACATCTTTATTTGAATCGTACCGACCCCGACAATCTTCAGCGCTTGGTCATTGCAGCTGTAGACATACCCTCCAAAGGCATGCTCGTATTGATGAAACCATTCTCTTCGAGGGGTCATGTGAAAAGTAGCTGCTGAGTCCATGAGCCACACGTCGTTGAAACTTCCATTTTCAGCGATAGTGGTTGCGGCTTCACACATCAAGACAATTCCATCGTCAGTAGTGTTGGCAGCGTTTCCTTGGGCATTTGGATTTTTATGTAGAGCCCAACAATCTTTCTTCATATGACCTTTCTTGCCACAGTGGTAACACTTTATAGCCTTCTTATTTTTTGTAACAAAGTTTTGCCGTTTTTGACTCCCACTTGATCCAGACTCTCCGAGTCTTGTCCGTTTTCGGCTCACATTTGGATCACGAGCTCCTGATCTTGCCCTCGTCACCGTCAACGCTTCCGCCTGTTGGGACATTATCAACTTGTCTTCTTTGTTATTGCGCCGACTTTCTTCTTCGAGAACCGCAGCTGCAATACTATCGAAGATAAGTTTTCCCGCAGTTTGGTTGTTGATCAAGTTGATGACGAGTTGATCGTAGGAGTCTGGCAGACTTTGTAGTAGAAGCTCAGCACGTTCACTTGGCTCTATTTTGTAGTCCAAGTCTTTAAGTTGAGAGAATAGAGTACTCAACTTGTTGATGTGCTCGGTCGCTGAAGAAGATTCTTCCATTCGTAGATGGTATAATTTTCTTTTCAAGAAAATTCGGCTGTGGAGTGACTTGACTTGATACAACTTCGCAAGATGGTCCCAAATGTCTTTCGCACTAGTTTTCTCTTCGATGCTTGACAATATGTCATCTGCTAATGTCAGATGAATATTGGCGATGGCCCTCCCATCTATCTTCTTCCAGTTGGTGTCGCTTGTGATTGTTGTTGGTCTGCCAGTGATCGCCTCCAGACAATTTTCTTTGAGTAAAATTGCCTTAACCCTCATTTTCCACAGTGAGTAGTTTCTCCCGTTGAATTTCTCAATTTCAATTTTAGCTGCCATTTTTTTCTCTCTCTCCAGAAACTTTAACGGATGAATAATAATAATCTAACAAACTTTCTGATGTGGATGATCCAATATTATTGGCAACCACAGAGCATACGGTAAGTAGATTTTATAGACACCCAACCTGGCTCTGATACCACTTGTTAAGAAATGAGTAAAAGAGACACAGGAATTTACGTGGAAAAACCCCTTTTTACTTGGGGTAAAAAACCACGGGCGAGGTAGAAATTTATTACTGGGGTAAAAACATACAACCTCTCAATCTATAAATGAGAAAACACACACTATCTCTCTTTATAGTCGGAGCATATACCGAACAAACCCTCTATTTTTCTTTTCTACCTCTATCTTATTTTTCTCTCTAATTTTGGATACCATTTACAACATCAAATGGCATGTATTTATAACAAACTCTAGCATGCCATATGAGAAGAGTTTTAGCACTCCATTTTATTTATTTTCATGTACCACATGTTACATGTTAGCACTCCATTGTAATATTATTATTTTTTTTTCATTTATCACATTTAGGATACCTAGGTTGACAATTTATGGTGCAGGATTAATGATGATGGTACAGTAAGAAGGGAGATGCCCCATTACAACAGCAACAGAAACATGAATTGTAATTATTATTATAATTATATTAATATTAATGACGACGATGACGATGAAAATCAGAGCATCAACTCAGCAAGATCAAAGTTGCCGTCGTTGTCAACAACGACTTATGTGAAGGTGAAGATGGAAGGTGTGCCCATTGGGAGAAAGATCGATCTCAGCCTTTATGATTCTTATCAATCTCTCTCCACCGCTTTGATAAACATGTTCGCCAAGTGTATTATAACACACTCTCTCTCTCTCCCTCTCTCTCTCTCTCTCTCTCTCTCTCATATTGTATAATATTAAAATGCACTCATAATATATAACTGTAATAACTGCTGCAGATACTGGTTCTGATGTGGAACATAGGATCTTATATCAAGACAAAGAAGGTGATTGGACGTTTGCTGGAGATGCTCCGTGGAGGTATGTATAATTGCGTTACATACAATTAATTGTGTGTGGGTATGATCAATGGATTAATTAGCGGTGATTGTGCAGAGTATTTGTTGAATCTGTGAGACGTATGGAGATACAATATAGGAAAGAGACTTGATCAGACTTATAAGTGATGGGGCATTATGGTGTCAAAGAGTGGATCCGCACAAGACAAAAATGGGGTTGCTTTAGCTGATGCTTGCTTTTTGAACAAACAACAGTGTATTTAATTTGTCATTGCAGTTAAACATTTTAATATTAGTTTTTTGGGTACTGGTATGATTGCTGAGTTTCTCTGTTCGTATTAAAATATAGTTGTGCTCCAAAAAATCTTGAAATTGCAGTAACAAATAAGTGATACATGTAAGTCTACAATTTTCTTGACAAACCATTTCTTTAAACACATTTCTCTCCACAACTGCCAGCGACCAACCCAAACGAAACCTTCGTCTGTCCCCTTGCCTCTCCATTAGAGAGGTACTGGTCTGATCATTGTTGCTTTTTTACGTGAGAATGTATTTTTTCAGAGGAAAACCACTATATATTACTGAAACTACAAAACATTCGTAAGTTATATAGAGAAAATAAAAAACTGCACAACGTATACTATAACTGACATAAGAAACTAACTTGAGCTATCCAAAAACAATTAATTAACACTCCTTGTTTTTGGATCTTCAATCTTCTGAATCTGTTCTCAAACTCAGATTAGGCGGCCGAAAATGATTTCTCGAATACAGAAACTTCATGTTCTGCTCATTTTCCTCCACATAAGATGGACCAGCCTCAGTATTTCTCGCATCGTAATATTCTTGCATGCGGCCTTTGCAGAACTGTTGGTAGTTCAGCTTAACTTGTTTTTTCTTTGTCTTCGCAGCATTGGTCTGATGGGACTTGTTCGAGACAGTTTCCAAAACAGGTTTTTCAGATTTCAGACCTGAATTTTCATCATTCAGCGGCTTGTCTGAATAAACCCGCTTGCCATATACTTCACTGGTAGGAGCAGCAGATTCTTTTATATTCTGTTTGTTGGTTGAGGCAATCAACTCCTCCTTCGACGGATTTAGACAAAAGCTTCGCCCTCTCATTTTCACTTTGACTATGTCATGGCCGCTTGCATTTTTAATCATGCAGTAGTAATCCTCGAAATGAACTTTGAAGCCCTTCTCCATAAGTTGTCCGATACTCAATAGATTTTGATGAATATCAGGAACATATAACACATCAGAGATTAACTTCGTACCTGAATTGGTTGAGATTGCAACGGTCCCTTTTCCGTGAACCGGTATATATTTGCCATCTCCAACTCGAACTTTCGATGTAGTGTCGCTCCTCAGATCTCGAAACAGCGACTTATTATACGTCATGTGATTAGTACACCCGCTGTCGATGAGCCACTCGTCGCATGAATCTATGCTCGAGACATACGCAGCAGCAAAGAGATAATCCTCCTCCTCTCGATCAGTCGGCTGAGTATCAACAGCTTTTGCGACTTCGTGTTGCTGTTGATTTTTGTTTCTACAGATCACATGCTCGTGTCCTTTTTGATGGCATATAGTGCATTCGGCGTCGGGCCTTCTCCAACATCTAAACGGTGGATGACCCTTCTTCCCGCAATGTTCGCGAGGTGGATACGCCTTTTTCTGATTTTCGTACCTCCTTTGGACATTCTCGTGTTCTGTCGCTAGAAAGTCGCCTTCGTAATTCTTCTTCTTCCAATTAGCTTTCGACGTTGACTGCGTCTTCGCTGCCAACGCTCCTTCTATTGGTGTGTTTTCTCTCATCATTCTCCGTTTCTCTTGTGCTTGCATGGCACTTAGTAACTCCGACAAAGGAATTTTTGACATATCCTTGGTATTTTCCAAGGTAATGATGGTTGCCTCGTATCTTTCAGGAACTGTAACGAGAATTTTTTCGACAATTCTCGAATCAGTAAATTCAGAACCGTAAATTCTCACCTTATTAGCGATTGCAAGTAGCTTGTCAGAATACTCCTTGATCGTCTGAGAATCCTCCATTCGTTGGAGTTCGAACTCTCTTATAAGATTCAAGATCTGCATTCCTTTGATTCGTTCATCACCTTCGTATTCCTTCTTCAGATAGTCCCATATCTCTGTTACGGATTTTAGAGACATTATCCGAGAGAAAATGATGGACGAAACTGCGGCAAACAAGCATGCCTTCGCCTTCGATTTCCTTGTCTTCTTCTCTTTGTGCGCTTTTAGTTGAGCCATCGTGGGATTGTTGGGAAGTTCGGGAATTTCGTAGTCTACTTCCACTGCTTCCCAGAGATCGAGAGCCTCCAAATACGTCTGCATACGTACTGCCAAGTGCTGGTAGTTTTCGCCATCGAACACCGCCGGAGCAATCGTCGAGAAATTTGTTTCGGCTTCCATGATTCTCACAGGTCCCTTAAGATAAACGCTCTGATACCAATTGTTGCTTTTTTAACGTGAGAATGTATTTTTTCAGAGGAAAACCACTATATATTACTGAAACTACAAAACATTCGTAAGTTATATAGAGAAAATAAAAAACTGCACAACGTATACTCTCACGTATACTCAAGGGACATACACATATATGCGTTTAGAACTTGTACAGCAGTTGAAGAGAGAATATTACAACATTCTCCTACTTAATTGGCCAACAGACGGTACCCAAACTTGTATGCAGGGGACCCGAGCATATGCTTATGCTAGCAAGGGACTCCACGTAAATGTGTGGTAATCTTGCCCATCACTATGAGAACCATGCGCAAGATGTATGTGATTCTCTGCTCATTTGAGGGTTATTTTTCTTGTTTTTTAAGTTTTATGTGTGGGTCTCTTGCATTTATGCACGGGTCCCTTGCATGTATGGACGGGGCCTATGCTCATTTCACAATCCGTAAACATGAAACTCTAAATATGTTCTATGTATACCACAAAAGTAACATATTAATGAAATCAGTCATTCAAGATAATTATATATCAGAATAGGTATGTTGATGGAAGAAATTGATTGAGTTCCATGTTTCAGAATGAAGCTTATTCTAGCCTAGAAAACGTATGTATATTGATCATCATTGGAATTCGATGCTCTTGTTTTTTATACTCCTAATTTGTTTCAATATATAATAAATCTATGATGTTATTAAAAAAGCTACATAATAAATTACAATACTAATTCATATATCTTAAGCCTTTAAACGTCAACACATTATTAACTTACTTAATTGATTACAATACTCACCACTTACTTCAATCTCTTATTGCATACAATTTTTACTTATTCATTTACGTACAATACTCACACGTTTTGGTGCGCATAGGGTTTATTAAAAACATTTTTCTATTGACAATTAGGTGGTATTTTCTTGTTTTTAAGTTTTATGTGGGGGTCCCTTGTATGTATGCACGGGTCCCTTGCATGTATGCACGGTCCCCTGCTCATTTACACGGGTTCTCATGCATGATACGGATCCCTAAAACTCTGTACCCGTAAAAATGAAACTCTAAGTATGTTTTATGTATACACAAAGTACCATATTAAGTATGTTTCAATATAAAATATATTTTTTATGCTATTAAACGCGCTACATAATAAATTAAAATAGTAGTTCATATATCTTAAACATTCAAACATCAATGCATTACTAGCTTACTCAACTTACTACAGTTGATTCACTTCTTACTTCACTTAATTGCTTACAAATTTTACTTATTCATTTATTAATAATATAAATAAAGACTCCAAACAAAATCCAAGATGCAGTTAGAACTAAGACTAAAGTTTTTTCTGCATTTGTTTGTTTAGCCACCTCAAGCTTCAAATTGACAACATTTTCTTCCAAGCTCTGTTTTTAAACGTCAATGCTTGAATCTTCTCCAACATTTTGCATTCTCTAAATTGCAAAAGTTCCAATCTTTTGGAAATGTTTGCCACATAAATTTCTTCTCCTGCAATATCACTCCCACCTAAAAATTTGCAATTGCTATCCTACAAAACAATATACCCGCACAATAGTTACAAAAGTAAAACATCATATCTAATCATGTATTAGACTTTTCACTTACAGGCCAATAACCACAACCATAGAACCGTTCTCTACATCTCGATCCTTTCCTCGCCATCTGCAGTTTTGCCACAACACCATGGTTGCATTTTATAACTTTTTTGGAAATTTAATCCCTTGCCTCTGAAGAAGAACAATGATTTGGGGAACTGGACTTCATTTGCCTCTACATCTGACTCTGAAAAAAATAATGTGTCGTTTTTTGTTAACATAAGCGTGATATGAAAATCCCTATATATGCGTCCCTTGCATATGCTTGTAGGTCCCCTGCATATCGGGTCCCCTGCATATGTGCTTGGGTCCCCTTCATATACACACGGGTCCCATGCAGCAGGGGACCCGTGTGCATATTCAGGGGACCTTGCACATGTGCGGTTCCCCTGCACCTGTTCTTCAGTTCTAACATGAGAATATTCGAAAATGCATCGATTCAGCTCGAATTTCGCTGGAATCACTCAGCATATATTCGAAACCCATTCAATTCCGCAACTAATTGACTGAAAAATCATGACTTTCAAGTGTGAAATAAAAAAATTCTTACTGTGATAAATGAGTTGGCTTTGTCTGTTTCAACAGATCGCATATGAAAGATCGTCGACTAGTTCAATAATGCGAATATAGGTGTTTTCGTATTAATTTCTTCTTTCAGATTTGAAAAAGATGTACGTTTGAGTATATGTGGGTGGTTGTTCTTGCGTTAATGGAGTTTCTGTTTTTTTTCTTTTTTCTTTTATTATATTTTACTTTTCTTTTTTCCTTTTATTTTATTTTTAAAAATTATTAAGAAAGATGGTTAGTAGTTAATCAAAGTGGATGCTATTGACACAAAAAAAAAAATCAAGAAGGTTACTTTTTAAAAGTTTTTGGCTAAGGTGATGTTTTAAAAGATCCTATATAAATATATATATATATATAGAGAAATTTTATGGTGCTCACCTTATGTGAGCACCTTACGTGGGCACCTGTCGATGTGGCACTCATTCGTGCCATGTCGACATGCCACATCAATATTAGATGGTACGTAACACTAATGAACACATTCTAGGAGTCATTGGTCGACATATCGGACGATGATATGGCATGTTTATGCCCACATATCAATATAACATAACAATTGCCACCTAAAGCGTAAACATGCCCCGTCGTCGTCCGTTTACCCAATTATTCCATGCGTAATTGCTTGTCAATAATACGCGTCCTTCGCAGAGAACCGACGACCCATTAGAGTCTTCATCTAAAACCCCTTTCGAAAATCAGAGCTTACTCATGATCGCTCGTCGGGAATTGTTATAATCTCTTGCAGCAGTTGGTTCGTGTTACTTACTACTTAATCGTCTTTCAATTTTCTTTCCTAAGTTGTTCTTTGTTTGGATGGGCGCTGACTTGGTGTTGACTTGATCAATTTGCTGGTTCGATCAAATTTGTGAAATGTACAATGTAATTCTTCGTGCTTCTATTTTATTATTCGCCTTTTATGTCATAGTGTTCTGTTAATCTGATGTTAGAATTACGATCAATGAGTCGCTGCTGAGAAGTTTCATGTTCGTCAGTGAGATTGCTATGCACTGAGGGTTTTTTGTTTAGTTTACTCATTTAAGAGGCTTTTATTGTATTTTGATCTGCAGCCCCTACGTAATGGAGATATCATTGCTGAGATCACTTCATGCAAGCACCATAAGTGTTCTCCAATTGTCATCGTCTCAAGGAATAAAAATTAAACTTGCTAGGGCATATTATCGGAAAATCGAAGAGTTACTGAAGATATTAAGGCCGATTCTTGAGGACAATGCTGATTCTGGAATAGATTTAGATGAAAAGAAACAGATATCATTTGCAGGGCTGTGCCAATCTCTTGATGAGCTGGGGGAGATATTCGAAAACTGGGAACCACTGATGAGTAAAATCTATTTTGTAAGTAGTCAAGTGTTCACCCGTCGTTTTACGTTTCAGACAATGAATCCAAGGAAAGGTTATTTGTGTCCGTTCCCTCACGTTGTGACTGAACTGATTCTAGGTCTTACAAGTTGAAACCGTCATTATAGAGATTCAAACGAACGTTATTCAAGTTCTTGAGGAGCTGAGATCTTTGGATTGTATCTTCCCTGCCGAGCTTACTGATTTCTCTGTCAAGGTTCCTTTCTTTTCTTTTCTATAGTTTGAGAGGGATTTCTCTGCTTGCTGCTTGCTGCTTGCTCTGTTGATGTCGCTTTGCTTTTCCGATTTTATAAACATCTTGACAATTTTCTGTTGCAGCAATCTATAGAAGAGATGAAGCAGCTCCAACGAATTTCGCCAATCATCTCGAAAGCTATTAGCGATCATTCGAAGGGCTTTGGAGCCAGCCCAGAGATCTTAGCCAAAATTGTCACTGAACTGAGCTTAGAATCCAATCAAGAACTTCTGATTGAACTCATGGCTCTCAAGAAAATTAAAGAAAATGCCGATCTATCCGAAGACGCTGACAAGGCTTCTTACACGGGGCAATTAATTGGCCTCATCGCCCACTTGCAGGCCCTACTTGCTTCTTTCAGATTGTCCCAAGCCTGCCATCCCATTCCAATACCTTCTGACTTTTTCTGCCCTCTATCCCTTGAGCCCATGACTGATCCAGTAATTATAGAGTCGGGACAAACATACGAAAGGGCTTTCATACAGAAGTGGTTCGACCTTGGACTTAATGTCTGCCCTAAGACGAACCAGGCTTTATCTCATACGATTCTTATCCCTAACGTTGTTATGAAGGAACTTATTTCTCGTTGGCACGATATGAAGAAGAATAAAATGTCAGCAGATTCTACATGCTCGCAACCCTCTGTTAGAATCAGTACGGTCAGTACTTCACAAGAGCATTCTTTAAGTTTTCTTACGGAAAGTCCAATCACATCTACAGCTGTCTCTTCTGCCTATGATGATCAAACCTTTTCGGTCGACTATAGAGGGATCTCACATTTTTATACTTCTGACAGCGATTCTTCCGAGGAGCTTGAAACAACAGAGCAGCAAACTCCTACCAAGTTAGTCTCCTCATTTGGGACGAGAGAGGATCTTCTAGAAGTCGAAGCCCGTTTGGTAAGTCTTGCAGAGAATCTCAACATCGATTCTGTCGAAGCTCAAAGAATCGCCACAGCTGATATCCGCTTGCTAGCCAAGCAAGGCTTTGAAAATCGTATCATAATTGCGAACTGTGGGGTTATTCCTTTGCTGGTCAGGTTACTCCACTCGCCCGACCCTTCGGTGCAGGAAAATTCCGTAACTGCCCTTCTCAACCTATCGATCAACGAAAATAACAAGACAGCCATCGCAGATTCTGGTGCTATAGAACCCATAATTCACGTCCTTCAGACAGGAACAAATGAAGCTAGAGAAAACTCAGCTGCAGCCCTTTTTAATCTTTCGATGACCGAAGGCAACAGAATCAAGATCGGTCGATCGGGGGCCATCGAGCCATTGGTTGATTTGCTGAGAAACGGTACCCTCAGAGGCAAAAAAGATGCAGCGAATGCGTTGTTTAACTTATCCATCAGCAATGAGAACAAGGTCAGAATCATCCAAACGACGGATGCAGTGAAGCTTCTTGTGGAGCTCTTGGACCCTATGTTTGGTATGGTGACTACAGCTGTGGCAATTTTGTCGAACATATCGACTTTTTGCGAGGGGAGAATGGCTATTGATCAATGTGGTGGGATACGTGAGCTTGTTGAAGTCCTTGAGCTTGGCTCGGAAAAGGGAAAGGAGAATGCTGCTGCTGCTTTACTACTGCTGTGTGTTAATCGTAGTAAGTATACAAATATGGTTCTCAGGGAAGGTGTTATTCCTCCGTTGGTGACCTTGTCACAATATGGGACGCCAAGAGCTAGAGACAAGGTGAATTTATAAATGAATTGCTTACTATATAATTTTTTTGGTAACGTGTATATCTTTTTTTTTTTTTTGGTTTTGCAGTCCAAGCAGTTACTCGACTACTTAAAGCGCCATCGTAGGTAAAAAAAAAAAAACCGAGCAGCATGTAGTTTGTATTGAGGTAGGATGCATTCTTTTCTTGGAGGATTCGCTTTTCAGAGGATGCATTCTTTTCTTGGAGGATTCACATTTCAGGAAGTTCGTGATTGTAATATAGCTTCTCAGTGTACAATATTAATTGAAATAAGCATAAAGCAAATTAGTAGAGCTGTCAAAATGGACTGACGGGGTGGGCGTGGGCAAGCCTGCTTACTGGTGGGCATGAGAAATGAAGGCCCGCCCCGCTTGCAGGCGGGTAGCAGGCTTGGCGGGCTTAGCCCGGCCGCCCATTTTTAAAAAAATAAGAATAAATATTAGAAAAAAGAAAAAGGAAAATTGAAGAAGTTGGAAAATATATCTAATTTAATCAACAAGTTTAATATTAATTTATGTATGTTATTTAAGTACAAACCACAGCTCAAAAAATATAAAAATCAATATAATTTTTTTATATATCTATTATATAATAAAATTGATATTTTTTCTATTTTTTTGGGGGGCCTGCCCGTGGCCCGCTCCCTGACGGGCTAAAATTTTACTGTCAGCCTGCCAAAGTGGTTGGGCGGGCAGACTAGGGGTGGGATCGGGTTGGATTTTTCGGGGTTTGGGTTTTTCGGGTCGGGTACTCGATTTTTTAGGGTAGTTATTTTGATACCCGATCCCGACCCGATCAAATTCGGGTACCCGATGGTTGGGTTCGGGGTTTTAATTATTTTTATTTTTTATTTTTATTTTTTTTTTCAAAATTTAAGTAAGCTTAATAATTCAATTCCTTCAAAAATAAAATAATTCAAACATCATCAACAATAAAAATAAATTTAACATATCAACACCAACAATAAAAAATCAACACCATGTGTCCGACGGTACCCCGGTCAGGTTCGAGTTTTTATTTATTTATTTATTTCATTTTATTTTTTAGCTTTAGATAAGCTTAAATTCAATTCCTTCAACAATAAAATAAATTAAACACCATCAACATTAAAAAAAATTTAAACACCATCAATAATAAAGTAAATTCAACACCATCAACATGGACAAAAAAAAATCAACAACATAAAAGAAAAAACAAGTTTAAAAAATAAACATATTTTTTTCTTTTATTAGTTGGGCATAGTTTTTTTTTTATGGTCTGTTCTCGAGCTTTCGAGCTCTTATGGCTGGCTCAAGCTTGAGCTCGACATAAATGAGCTTGAGTCGAGCTTTTGTGGAGCCGGCTCGGCTCATCTTTCACCCCCAATATGATGTATCAATTTCACCATAATTACAAGTTTGCCATCATTACATTAAACGAAATTTGAAATTACTTATATTTCGAATAATGTATTAAGTGCTGGCCCTACATCCATTAACAATATCAAATAAAGTCAAAAATTTTATCATATAAGAACGTCAGGTACCTTGTAGAATAAAATTTGTACACATACGTATCAACTTGGCTGGTGGTACATCATATAAGAACTTCAAGTACCACAGAGAAACGTATTGTGGTATATAATATATTGAAAAAAGGTATGTAAAGCTTGCAGAGACATCACACAACATATTTAGGAATTATGTAACATACAAACACATAATATGACACATGATAGACATATTAAATAAGATAATTAAATGATGGTAGAAAATACTCTCAACCAAAGGGGTAACTTTGTATAAAAACCTTACTAGATACGTATATGTAACAAATTTCTAACAAGAGACCGAACTAACAATTTTTTATACTTTTAGGTGTAGATAGGGGTGGTTTGGTTCGGTATACCATACCAAAACTGTGATACCGTATACCGTACCAAAACCAAGATGCACTCCTACAAGTAAAAGGAGTTCGAATAACTATTGGTTGTGCTCGAAAGGTTATGAATCGATTTACAAGTCCTAATGGATCTTGAAATACTATTTCGGCATCTCCCTGTCCAAATCCACCCACATTAGGATTACTCGTTAATGGTTGATCAAATTTGATGGATTCACCCTCTGAAACAAGAAGTTCTGGGCTAATCCAACCAATCTTGCTTGCACAATGGAAAGGGCCACGGGTTTATCTCTCCATCGAATCAAATGGCCAAAGGTGTGCGTTCATGAGCCCATGCTAAAGTTTTTTGATATTGAAAAAAATCATAACAATACCATACCAAAATTTCGGCATACCTTAAATTTCGATACGGTATCATACCGAAATTCGGTATGGTATCGGTATCATACCTTCTATACCATTCACACGGAGGGTTTTTTACCATGCCTGTCTTGTAACTCGTTAATTCTTTGTTTTCGAATTTTTACTCAATTCAAACTCCTTAGGCTCCAATAAGATGAATTATTAACACCAAATTTTCCAAAAAAAAAGATTTTTATTTCATAAAATAACTTTAAGTAATTTACATATTTTAGTCAGTTTCCTTAATAAGACAAATAACTTTACATAACCACAAAATACAACTTTATATACAGATTAATTAAAACGAAACGGAAAATTAGTGAAGATTAAATGTAGATGTGTGTGTGTGTGTGTATATATATGTATATATATATATATAAAATATTAAAAATTTTAGTATTCGATATTTCGGTATAATCGGTATACCTAATTTTTAAAATATTCGTACCTAACCGCACCGAAGGTATCATACCTTACCAAAAACCTCGGTATACCAAAATTTTCGATATTTTCGATACCTTTCGATACGATAAGGACGGTATATCGATATTTCGGTATATTTCCCCAGCCCTAGGTGTAGATACACCTTACTCATATTCAAAAAATCTATTAAATATTTTATCTAACAGCACGTAAAATGTGCTAAAAGACAATTAAAAATAATGATGCATATGTGGCCACAGTGGGCCATTCGTTGGAACAAAAGATCCGGCCGAAGCTGTGCTGTGCAGATCGCTCACTATATTGAGTATCTATGTGCTCCGCGTATGCTTTAGCTGCGCTTTCTATAAGCATAAATCTCTGCATTAGCTAAGCTATAATGCAAATCCCATGCTGGAAAACAAACTTTGGATAATGGAGCCTGAAAATTTTTTTTTTCACTTTCTCCCATCTATACATACAATATAACCAAAACATCACGTGTTCATCATAGTATACAAGTCAGAATCAAATAACATCAAAACCAAGAAAGAAAGAAAGAAAGAAAGAAAGAAACCACTTTCATTCAGCATTTTCCGCACCCATTATCACCATTCGTCACAGCCCGACCCTTACCGCTGCCCTTCCTCCTCGAGTAACAAGAGTTGTACTCACCACCGTCTTGCGCATAATAATCCATCGGATAAACCTCTCCACAACAATCTCCACCATCACCGCACTTCGAATCCCTTCTCTCCCACCAGCCCGGCAAATCCCCGAGGGCAATCTCAGCCTCGAAAGGCGTAAGCAAAGGCTTCACAAATGCATCCCCCCAATCAATCGAAAGCCTAGGGCAAGCTATTTGAACCCAAGCATCGACCACTTCGCCGAACATTTCTACCTTCTTAGGCGAAAGCTCTGAGATCAAAACAACCATGTAATCCATACCCCTCTCCTTCATCTTACTCTCCAACCTCTCCAAGATTCTTGGATTTCCCTGCCTGCCCAATGTGCCCAGCACTAAGCCCCAGGTTCTCGCCCCTTTTGCCCTTTCGATGGCTTTCCTTCGATCCTTCTTCATCCCAATGTGGTCGTACTCTTCCAAGAAGATCTTGCCTGTGTAAGGGTCGTACCTGAATGCCTTGATTTCGGGGTTGGCTATCATGAATGCTTCAAGGTGGAACCTACCGTCGGCCACGAATATGATGGCGTCTTCCTTCTCGGGAGGACAATCGTGTAATTTGACGGTGGGGGCGGTGCAGCCCAGCACTTCGCCGGCGGATAATGGCTTGGATTGGGGGACCAAGACGGCGAATCCTAGTTTTTCCAGTTCGGCCTTTGCCGTGCGTATTGCGCCCGAGAATTGAATTGTCCCGGAAGTAAATTAGCCATCATAGGTGAAACTTGAAGCTGCTGAACTAAATTTGACCGCAGGGTAAACTTAGCAATTGGAGAAAGTCTATCTCAATCCACGAAATATGGGTCTGCTTTATTGTATGAATGATACAGAACCATACAAGATTCTATTGCATTTTTCGACGAATATTCCAAATTTACATATGAGATTTTATTTGAACCGTAAATCATACCTGCGATAATGAATCTATTGATGCTTTCAGTGGAGAAATTGTGATTCACCTCCCTCACCAAACCCTTCACATCAATCCCAATCTCCACGAACACATACAACACGGGGATACTCGTGTAATCCACGGGGACCAAGCAGCTGTGGCCAAAGTGCACAAGCAGGTCCGCGTCGAGGGCACGCGCCGAGAGGTCGTCGACGCAGCACGCGCCGTACGTGACGTCCCCGAGCACGAAGCAGTGCTCCACGTCGGCGAACGTCTTCAGAACGTCGGCGATCACGAGGGAGTACATGAGGAGCCCCTCGGGAAACTGCAGCGCCACGCGCCTGGCGTTCGTAGACTGCACGCGCCATACGATCTTGTGTATCTCGAAGTTGTAGTTCTGAGGAAGGAGTGAGATGGCGGCGTTTAGGGAAGGGTTGTCGAGTATGGATTGGGGGATCTGCGATTTCACGAAGCGCTTTGGGAGGACTTTCGGTTTTTGGGCGGCGACGGTGAGAGACGACGACGTTTCGACGGACATTTTGCGTAGATCTTGCTAGGGTTTGAGAGGAGCAATTCGCACGTATTTATGTGATTAGTGATTTGACATTTATCGATTTTTCAGTATATGTTGCACGCTCTGTCAAACGTGTGTGCATGTATAACTACAGGGTTAATTACGTTTCAAAGCCTATTTCGGACTTTGAGCGTTGTTTCGGGTCCATTTCAAATTTATGGAGAGATAAGGACCCAATTTGCGTTTCTTTTACTGAAAAGAACCTTATCAATCGGAAAAGACCTATTTGCCCAGGATAGATGAACTAATTACGTTTTTTTTGCCATCACCTTTCAACCAAACGATGTTCCCATCACCTTCACCACAGTAACACAAACAAGTAAAATAGTAACAAATAAACAACAGATAATATTGAAACATTTCTATCTAACAAATTCAGCGCACAACCAAAATATGCGAATGGATCGACAACCGCCGACGACGTAGAAAAACCAGCTGAAATCCATGAAAATGTCAACGTTTGTCACTGAATAAAGTTTTTTCATCCTCAATTTCGGATGGGTCTTACTGATCAACGCAAATTTTGATGTATCGAATGAATTCGTGCTTTCAACCCCCAAATCGAAAGTTTCGTTCAGAAATTGATGAAATATCGACATTAACGGCCGCACAAGGTGAAAGCGGCTGATTTTGAACATATTTAGTAATGCTAAATGAATTTTATTGATGTTAATCATGAAAACACGAAGTATTTGCCGAGTTTGAAGATTGAAACTTTTGCGAATTAACTGGTAAGTCAGGTAACGCAAACTAATAAATAAGTACCATTTATGCAACCAATAACGAAAACAGGTCAACAAGTAACAATTAAGCAACAAAGGATAACGAAACATTTATCTCTAATAACAAATTCAGCGCACAAGCAAGGGGCAATGGATTGATCGACAAACACCGACGTTTCTGTCCTCAATTTGCGATGGGTTTTACTAATCAAGACAAATTTTGACGTATCGACTATAATCGTGCTTCCAACCCCCCAAATCGAAAATTGAATTCAGACCAACAACATAGAACCAGATAAAAGCCGTGAAAATGTCGACGTTTGTGACTGAATAAAGTTTTTTCGTCCTCAATTTCGGATGGGTCTTACTAATCAAGACGAATTTCTTATGTATCGAAGATTGAACTGTGAATTAGCAAGCTTTCAAAGTAACACAAATTGATAAATGGCTACCACTTAAGAGAATATCGATGACACAAAAATGTCAACAAGTAACCAATAAGCAACAACGATAACATGACATTTCTCTCGAATAATAATTTAGTGCACAAGCAAGGGGTTGCGATATGAGTCTGCAACCTTTGACGACATAGAAAGTCAGCTGAAATCCGTGAAAATATCGACTCTTGTGAGTGGATAAAGTGTTTCCGTCCTCAATTTCGGATTGGTCATGCAAATCATGACGTACTTTTGAGGTACCGAATATTTCGTTCATGAACCATGAAATTTCTTCGGCTTTAACAAGCTACTGGGTAACAGAAACAAATATATTAACACCCTTTATTGGACTATCATTATCAGTAAATTATAAGAATATACGAGTTTATGGATAAGTAATAACGTTAGTTTCCACTGTGATAACATATTGATACAAAAGAAGTATCAGATACCTTCATTCTATTAACATTTTACTTTACAGTCGTGTTCTACAGTTTAACGTGGTAACACAAACGTATAGTTTGGTACCATTTATTTGACCACCTATAAAGTAAACACCATAACATTTTACTTTACAGTCTCTTTTGTTTAACATATTTATCCAAGTAAGTATAAAAAACCTTCATTATAATAACACTTTCTTTACATTTCGTGGTTTTCCGGGTAACTTTTTTAGTTTCGAAACACGTTTTTTACTTTTTAGTCTTCAGAAATCTTCAAGGACAAAAAACATAAGCCTCATCTGTGATAACAGAAACCCTAATATCAAAGGCAAAAAACCTAATGAAACCAAGGAAGAACTTCCTTATTAAGCGACCACGAGGTCGAAAGCCGGTTAACGAAGCCGCTGAGAAGGCGGGTCTGGAGTCGATTGGGTCCTCTTTGCCGATGAAAGGCTCCAGTCGTCGGAAAATCGAGATTCCCAGAAGCCGATGTCAACCAAAATTCTTCAGGGACACAATGACCAAAATCTTAAATGGTGCAAGCGAGGCACATAAAAATGCACTGAAGAGGACCCCGTTTTCTTCTTTCCTCCTCTTAAATCCGTGTCAAATCCCCAGTGGGAAACTGGTGGGGTTGATGAAGCGTCTCATTCCAGATGCGTCGAGTTTCAGGTTCAGATCATCTTCTTTTGTACCATTTTCGTTGAGCGAGTTTTCCGCTTTCATGGGTCTGTGGACCAATGGTACTTGCGTGGATTTTGGGTTCAAACCTGAAGGACAAAGTCCACTCCTGGAAAGATGTTTTCCCGGTCAGAAAAAAAGAGAGGGGTCGATTGTTCCGTGATGAAGTTGTTGGTGTTATGGAAAACTTAGTGAAAAAACCAGATAGGGTTAGTTAGATGATTTTAGCCATTCATATATATTGCTGGTGTTTCTTTTTGTTTTGTTTCCGACGTCAAACTAATGTTTCCGGGAGGCCCTAATTGCATACGTTGAACGCCTTGAAGAAGTCGATGATTACGCCTGGGGTCAGGCATGTTATTCGTTTTTAGTGAAATCGATTCTTCAGAAGCCCAGATATATTGAAGGGTGCACACTTGGTTTGTTGGTAAGTCAATTGTAATGGAGTTCAAATTTTCTGCATTTCTCGTGTTTAACTTTTTACTGGCGAATTTTCAGGTGTGGGTTTACGAGCATGCCCCTTCATTGGGCAGGAGAAAGAGTCTACACGGAATTCCTCGCTTCACTAGGTGGAGTGACCCAATGACGCGACCTAGTGAAGAAAAAGTCGAAAAAAGAGATCGAGAATATGAAGTCGTACGACATTCCCCATCCCATGCTCTCCGTAAGGAAGAGTATGCCCGATTCATCTCTCCTTCGGTCAGCCTAACTATTATCGAGGGGAATACTAAAGATGAGGCCCCGATACATGGAGCGATGATGGTGGATGAGGCTGAGAAGATGGATGTTGAGGGCAATGTGGCTGACAAGGATAATGGTGTTAGTGTGGATGATGTGAAGGAGGGTGGGGAGGAAGCTGAGAAGCAACCTGAGTTGATGGTGGATGGGGAAGAAGCTGATAAGCAAGCTGAGGTGTGATGGTGGATGGGGAAGCTGATAAGCAACCTGAGGTGATGGTGGATGAGACTGGTGAGAAGCAAGCTGAGGTGATGGTGGATGAAGCTGAGAAGCAAGCTGAGGTGATGGTGGATGAGGCTGAGAAGCTTGAGAAGGGTGATGACGTGAATGTTGATAAGGCTGAGGAACTTGAGAAGGGTGTTGAGGCTGGGAAGCTTGAGGAGGTTACTGAGAAGAATGTAGATGAGGCTGAGAAGGGTGTCGAGGATGAGAAGGCTGAGAAGGGTGTCTAGGATGAGAATGTTGAGAGGGCTCTCGACGCTACGATTGAGAATTTAGTTAGCCAGTATGTTGGAGGCGCTCTGATGGTCGATGCGGAGTACAAGCAGTACGTGTCTGCGGCTAATGCGTCGATCGCGCAATATGTGATGGCAAGGACCAATAGTTGATGACTTTGAAGGGCTCACATTTGTTTGAGATGATGGTAGGACATGCTGTCATTTCAGATTTAATCGACTTGTGGTTCAAGTATATATATTCGGCGTGTTATGAAATGCGTTATGGTGTTGGCGGAGCGATATATATTAATGTTACCGAAGTATGACAGATTAATTGTCTCGATTTTACTGTTATTGTAGAATCATTTAATATCAACAAAATGAAGAGAACTCCGATAGAATCTTTTTCCGTTGTAATTATTTTCACCCGCATCACCACCCAACCATGTACCATTACCAACACATTCGATGTGTCCTCGACAGTGATATTTGCGTCGTAACGTTAGTGATTTAATGTTGAACTTTGAACATGTTAGTGGTGGAATTCATAATGTTATATTCCACTAAGAGAGATAAGAGTCTATGTTTTACAATGGAGAACTATATGTTTACATTTGACTATTAATCTCAACATTCGACCATTAACATCAAATTTCGCATAAATTGCCTTTTAAAGTAATTTAGTGGTCAACTTTATAAAATTTTATATATACAAGAACATCAATTTTATATATTCGGAAAAAAAAGTGCACTTGTGAACGAAATTATTCGAATCAATGATGCGGTACTGAATAACACATTACCTAGTATCCGTATTAATCAATATGACATAAATTGAGTTGATATAGTTTTTCCTATCAGACATGTGGCATTATTTGCAGGTTTTTAATGTAATAACTTTTTAAAAAATCATGTTAATAATCTTTAACAATGTTAAATTCTCTAACAGCCCGGAAAAGAGAACGTGACGTCACGAAGAGATAAAAATCTAATTTGACGAGCCCAATCTACGAAGTCTCTAGCACTTTTAAAGGAGCAACGGATATCAAAGTATTATAAGACACTTCCAAATTGTTTCGCTGATCTATAAGAAGACTTAAGAGACCTCTGATTTTCAAGAATAAGTCATCCAAGAAAAAGAGTCACATCGAAGCCGTAATGGAACGAATCAAGCTTGAAGAACTCAATCCATTGCCATACATTTCAACAAGTTCTTCAATGATTCAGAAAATATATAAGAATTTATGAGGTGGCTCACGGACTTAAAAGATCACCTTACGCCCGACAAAGATGAACAACACAGAATGAGATTTGAGAACAAAAGGGAACATTGTTGAAGATAATTGTGCTTAATTAATTTTTCTGTCTTTATAATTATGGACTTTTGTGTAATATACGATAGTGTAGGATCAGCTAGTAATTATACCACATAGAAAGGTATAATTACCGATGTACACTATTGTGATCCATGAGAAAGTTAGTCATTTTGACCAAAAGGCTTGCAAATCGTATTATAGGGAGAGAAACATATAAACACTTTCTCACACTATAATTTCTCTCTCACGTTCTTCGCTAACTAGGTAGTCGATTGTGCTTTAGATTCGTGAATTTCTTATCGAATATTTATATTTCGAGTATAGTATCGTGTGTAATTGATTAGGCGACCTAACAATAGAGGGTAATTTTAATACTAAAAACAGAATGAGATAGTTATTATGAGGTTAAAGCTACGTGATTTAATAAGATTTTTTATTTTTTAATAGTAATTAATGTAGAAAAATTATGATTGGTTATTGACATATCAATCTACATTTTTTTTCCACCCAAACCTCTTTATAAATAGTATAGATGAGTGGTGACACTTTTGATCAAAACAATGAGCTCAATTCTAGAAAACCATCATCAGATCAATGAGCTCATTTTCATCAGAGTTTGACTTTAGTTCTCAACAAATCTCCACCTTAAATTACATCTCCTAATCAACTTGATGATCTTCAAAGTTAGCAACCAAATGCTTAGTAATACAACTAAATCTTCAGCTCAAAAAACAGATCACATCTTCGAGTTCGTGTTTGAAACCAACTCAGCCACTTAGAACTTTGCATAATACCTCATCAACCTCAATTATATTTTGCCTTTCCTTCTTCGCAGCCAAGGCCACAACATTTTCCAGTAAAGGTCCTTCTTCACTCATAGGTTAATTGTGAGCTCGAACAGTTTTTATGATGCCTTGATATATCTTTGAAAATAACTGTTCGCATAAGGTTTATGATAATTTTAATCAATAGTAACAAAATCTCTAATTATTACATGGAGTTTCATATTCGCAAACGGATACCATGCTTTGAGTATAAGATTTCAAACATTATTATCAGTGTTAATGAGCACATGACAAACTTTAGTTACACAAAATATCTTGAAGCAGTTCAAAGTCTGTAGGATTTGGACATGAGATTTACATGGTCAATTGCGTCAAGATTATAATAATATCCAACATTGTTGAGACAGTTCGTTCCCATTAGGAGAAGTTGAGAATCATTTTTTCAAACAAGCGATCAATCACTTTCGGTTGTATTTCTTCATAGTGTATTTCTCACTGCCTTCTCTGAACTAGATGTCATCATTTTGCACGACAGTAAGAGTTGTGAGATATACTAAAGAACTCATCTAACGAGCAGAATGCATCAACTGCAACTTGCTTTTCTCCACAACACACGACAATAGGCAATCTGTTGTTTAGAAGAAGAGCACTTAGGCACTATGTGAAACTTGTGAGACGCTGCCATACAGATGGCACACGAGCCTTATATCCGAAACGATGCACCCCGTGTGGAATGTATGTCCACAGAAGGGTAGCATTCGACATCGGTCACTAGGGAAGGGTTCCTGGAGACAAATAGGACATGTATGGCGTCGTCGGTTGCCTCTCTACCCGCTTTAAAAAAGACCAAGGAGTCGTGCGTCGAATACAGTCCATGACTACTAGTAATGCCTATTTATTAAAATAGAGAAGTTAGATTATAAGATATGGAGTTAATTACATTTCTAGGCACTTGACCAAGTGTGGATAACAAAAATAGGCATTGTGTGTTTTTTGTTACAAAAATAGGCATTTTTATTTTATTTTCTTATTTTGAATTAAATTTATTATATACACAAAGTTATTAATAAATAGACTTATTTTATTTTATTTTCTTATCATAAATTAATTTTATAATCACATTAATGACAAAAGTAAAATAGAAGTTAACTCATCCAAATGAAAAATAAATTAAACCTACGATCCACATTTAATTTGTTTTAAATTGTTCCAACGTTCTGTCATATTAGAAATTTTTATTCAAAAAAATCGTGTTCGCAAATTACAAATAGATTCAAAAACCGAAATTGACCCAATAATCCACAGAAATAGGTTGATTTAGGCCAAAATCAAAACAAGAGCCAAACCAATAATTATAACCTCCAACTACTATTTGAACAAATTAATATGTAATCGAATATATAAAATTTATAGTCTGAATAAGACCGAAAGTATTGATTCCACAACTGATTTGGACTCGGTTCTTGTTTTTTTTTATCCAAAACCAATAGATAGCATGAAACGAAAATCAATAGGGCCTATGTAGAGTATTTACAGTTAACAAAAGTTTTAGTTTCGAATCTTTTGTTAGATTATAATATTTACCGTACTTTTTTAATTGGCTTCAACTAACCAGCCAAAATTGTAATATTGTTAATAAAGTTCCAAATATATAATACCTTATATATTATTACTATTTAAAAATTGGTTTTATGTTTTTGGATCGAACCGCAATCTATAAAGAATTAGAGAGCAAACAAATCGGTTGCATATTCGGTGCCAGTCGAAATTTGGTGTTCGGTCGGTTTAATAAATTTAAATAAATTAGAAATATCACTAGCAATTAAAAAAATGTAAAAATAATGGAAAAAGAGAAGTGCCTATATTTGTAACTGTTTACACATAGTGCCTACTTTTGTAAATCAATTTCAAACGGATGCCTATAAATGTAAATCACCCTAAGATATGTAAAATTATTCCTAAAAAAATATAATAAATGTTAAAATAATTGTTTTATTTAACAACTAAAATGACATGTAAGGTACATTTTAAACCTCAAGCACATTTTTCACATCCAAATGCAAATTTGCCTTTTAAACAGGAGAGTGGAAGCATAAAACTCATTTTGATTGTATGTTTTGATACAGTTGCAGATGTTTTTACTCCAATTTTATTTTTGCTTTGTACATTTAATAATTAATGTAAGCTACCAATTTCATATATTGGTCTCCGACTTTCTGTAAAATATTAACTTAAGCCGCTGGCATGGAATTCAAGAATGCAAGATTTCAAACTTAGCCGGAAAAAAGAATAGGAGATCCATAGTTCCGACAGGTGAAATTAGTAGCCATATACACCTTATCAAATAATGTGACCTAACATTGGCACCAAATATTTACGCAAGTTTTAATTTCGACTCTCCTCCCAATTAGCTCATGTTCTAATAATTACATTTCAGTACGTCCCTTCAATTATATTGAATGTGAACTTCTTAAATAATTGTTCTGTAAAAGATATAACTCACATACGTCACACATCCATTACACGGAGAGGTTGACTAGCATATAAGTTGATAGATTACTTCAATTATTACCAATTCGTTTTGGGATGGATTCTATTTCAAACTTATGCTATCAGCTCTCGCCTCTCCTCTCCTCTCCTCTTGTGCGAGCTGGGATTTTGTGACGAATTTCACAATAATTGCCCATATATTTCTTTCTATAGCTGATTATTGCACCACATATAACCAAAGACAACTGTACACTGTTCAAGTGACAATGACAAGTATGTCGATCGCCCCAAAAGTCTCACATTGCAACTTATCCAATTTATTTAGTTCCCTTTGTTCATACTTCTACCAATTTAATCGTTGAATTATTTTGTGGTAATGTGAAGGCCGAAATAAAAACTAACCTCTCTGAGAGACGTCGGTGTTTTTTAGTTGGGGAATGAATGACGCGTCACTCTCTCTGAACAAACCAACCATATTGACTTAATCTTACATCGACTTGTGGAGTTTAACCAAAAACGCCGAAACAAACCTTTTCTTTTTCTTTTTAGAAGTCAAATTAAACAAGAAACCCACATTCTGAACTAAATTTACTTTTACTTTGATAATGTGAACTACAGACATTCATCATGCGTAATTTAGAATTTAACGAATGGAAGCTTCCATTACTAGTTAGAATTAACTCTTTATGTAGTTTTGAATTGATGGTCGTTCATTCATGCAGCTTGTTTCACACTTGGCTTCATTAAAGGTGTCAATTGGGTCCGTGGCCCGAGGGCTAGGCCCGCCATCTATTATAATTATATGTGCTAAAATTAGTTTCAATAAGAATAGTTTCGTTTATCGGTTTATCCACAATTTTACACTTTTGATTAAGCGTATATGAGGTTTATAATATATCCTATAGCAGATACATATAACCTCGGACCTTATAGCACAATTATATCCATGGGTTTTGAAATTTAATGCCAAGGCATCTGTTATAGATTAAGACGGTGAAACCCGAAATTTTGACTAAAGGCGCTTTTATTAATCGATACGAACGAAGAACATGGAAATAAAATGATCTAATGGTTATTGCGAGAGTTAGAAACTCCGGCCCTCACAATCCGAGTATCAGAGACACCGGCGCTCATCCGATAGTCAAAGACTCCGGCCTCAAAATTCCAAAATAAACTGATGCGCCTCTTCTACAAAACTAGAAGGATTGAACAAATCTTAAGCCAAATATATCTCAACCGACTCATAATAAATCTAAACTAAATCTAATTCAAATCATATTTAAACTACTAATTAATTAAAATTGAATTAAATAACAATAATAATTATATTATTCTAACATTATCCACCCCTAGAAAAACAGCCTTGTCCTCAAGGCGGAAATTTGGAAATTGATGTCGTTGATGATGGTTGTCTTGGAATCAGTGACAGTAGGTTGAACTCGCATCCGGCCGTACCCATCTTATCACTCTCCTCTTCTTCTCCATCCTACCTTGCAATAGGCATCCGAAATTCTTGTTTGAGCACACATGATCGCATAGGGTTACTGACAGCGAAAATAAAGCCCTTTAGCCCTTAAATCTTGAAACTCACGGTCGGATAAGCGACGGAAGTGTCGAGTATGTGTTGGCTGATATGATGGTTGTGTTTAAGCCACTAGCGAATCATAACGAACTAATCGTTTCTCTTCACGATGACTTCCTATAACCTCATCTTTTCTTTCTCCATGGCATGTTGTTGCGGCTTGGAAAATTAGGCGATGTTTGAAAACCTGATCGTGCGTCTCGGTTATCCAAAGAGGCGTGGGCCGGCAGTATATTCGGGCATGTAATCGCAGTTGGTTGAGCGTAGCGAGTGCTTCGAGACTGTCCCGCGGGATGGGATAGCATGCTGGTGTAATCATTGTCCTTCCAAGTGAGCAATTTCCATTCCAGCCCCCGAGCCATTCGAAAAGCTTCATCTATCGAGTATGGGTTTAAAACATGAACTTCATTGAGAAAAAGTGGATGCATTCCCATTAGAAAAAAATCAAGGTGTGTATGCGGAATTTCTTGTTACCATCCCAATAAAATCATGATAGTGATCTGTTATAGGTCCGGATTGTCGAACTTTTGAATCCGCATGACAGAACTGCCGTGGTGTTTCTCGTCAAAGGTGGCAATAGTTTGGCGTTTTAGGCCATCCCAAGAGACTAGGGGCTGGCTTTCAATGTCAAACTAATCCACTTTTTGAGCGACTCCTTCTATCATCGCACATGGGACAGTTTCTGAAGGTGGTGTTTGGTATAAAAGAAAATACCTATCCGCACGTGAGATCCAACCCAAAGGTCCATGCCGTCAAACGTCGGAAGCTCGACACGGCGGTTAACCATCGCTCTAAGTGTATTCCCAAGAACATGATTTTGCAGAGCAGTGGTTGTTCGCGATCAATCCGTTGTTAAGACAATGAGGATTTTACTGATTTGTGACGATAAATTGCTAACTGTCATAGCCAGGGTGTCGACAGTCTTCTCTAACCCCTCGATACGACGGTGGAACCCAAAATTCGGACTGAAAATGCTTTTAGTAATCGATACAAACGAAGAACACGGAAATAAAATGACCTAATAGCTAATCCGAGAGTAGAAACTCCGGCCCTCACAATCCGAGTGCAGAGACACTAGTCCTCACAATCCGACAATCAAAGACTCCGACCCTCAAAATCCCAAAATAAACAGATGTCCTTCTACTAAACTAGCCCTATTTATAAGGGCTGAACAAATCTTAAGCCTAAATATATCTCAACCGACTCCGACTAAATCTAAATTAATTTTGTAAATAACTTTGTAGAGTCACAACTAAATTGGTCATGGGCAGTTTCCATTTTGGAAGAGGGACGATTACACTACACAATGTGGGAAGTTCTTCATAAATCATTGTTGTCGAATAGAGCAGTAGAGAGTGAGTGAGAGAGCTTGTATTGTATGAAGAAAAAAGAGAGAATGCTCCATAGGTTTTGATCTTGTAATCGAGAGAGGAAGATCAAGAGAGTGAGTGTGTAATCTCTGAAATGATCAATACAAGCGACGTGTTCTCCCGTGGACGTAGGATTCACATCGAATCCGAACCACGTAAAATTCCCGTGTTCTTCGTTCGTTTATTTTGTGCTTTGTCGAATATCCCAACAAATGGTGCGGTGAGCGTGGATCGTCACGCGAATGGAAACGATAGATTCGACAAAGTCTGAAGTTGAGAATTTCATAGGCCCGAATGATATCAGCCTGTGGAAGAAGGAGACGAGGAAAACCAGTCCCAACTACGTTAGACTTTTCGATGAAGTCGAGTCGGTGTTGGGAAAGAGCGTCAACACGAGACAGTCGAGAGACGAGTCGAGTGAATGCCGTAAGTCTGAAGCCCCGGGTTCGTCGGCGAGGACGTTGATGATTCAAGTGGGGAGGATTGTTATGAAGTTGACCGAAGATACCGTTGACACGGAGTCAACGGCGGTCGGAGAAGTACCGGCCGGGGTCGGCGAGCGAGAGTCATCGGGAAGGGTTGATCGGCTGAACCCAAAAGCAACGGAACATGGTCGGGCGCGAGGCCCGGCCGCACCATCAAGGTGGGCATGGAAGCCAGCGGGCAAGGCACGCGACGACGCACCGGGAAAGGTGCAGGCCGGACAGGAGATCGGCGAAGGCCGAGCAATCCATGCTAGGCACTCAGAGACGCATACTAGGCAGCGTGGGCGGCATGAGTTGCACGCGGCAGCCAAGGCGGGGAGTCGTTCGCTTAGGATCGGGACCGGCTACACAAGGAGCGGATCTGGACAGATCGGCTAAGTTAGAGGGTCGAGAAGCCATAGTGGAGTTCGTCGAATGGACGAACATGGCAACGAGGTGGAGCCGGCTAGGCGCTGACCAGTGCTGGCGAGGCACCGACCAGATCCAATGAGGCGCGGATCAGTCCTGACGAACGACCGTTGTCATGGATTGTGCGACTGAAACTGAAAGCAGCCAAATGATGGTCCGAGGTGGAATTGCTAGTGAATGACGAAGAAGAATTTAGTTTTGAGGTGGAGAATTGTAGAGTCAAAACTAAATTGGTCATGGGCAGTTTCCATTTTGGAAGAGGGACGGTTACACTACACAATGTGGGAAGTTCTTCATAAATCATTGTTGTCGAATAGAGCAGTAGAGAGCAATGTTGTAAAACTCGCTAGGCGCTAGTCGGGCGCCCGAGGGGAGCCTAGCGCCTAGGCGGTCTAGGCGGGACCTAGGCGGTTTCTAGGCGGAAATTAGTCGGTCTTTTGTTTTTTATTACTTATTTTTTTATATCAAATTTATCCAAGCATTAGAAACAAATTATGTCAATAAACAATATATCGATACAAAAAATAATGTTTTTATGATGACGTCGGATGTAATTATCTTTTGTTTATTTAATTCCAGCTCATATATTTTTATATCTCAATTTAATAATTTAATAAGTTTACATGCACCAATCTCTTTATTAAATATAAAAAGGATAGATATGATTAATATTTTAACCATTTTGATTTTAAAGAATGTAAATGGTAATGAGAATTGATATCGATCATGTTAAATAGTTTAAATAATGAATTGATATTGATCGTGTTAAAATAGTTTAAAAGATCAAACGGCCGATGGAATCCGGCTGTCATAAGAATACTATTATTATTGGTTATAATTAATTGATAAATGTAGTATTGATTCTACCGAATGCTTTGTCCCACACCGGTTCCTTTATGTAAATTGTCTGACAATAATCTCTATATAAAGACTTACCAGCCCATATACATCACCCATAGGCCACAATGTGCTGCCACCTAAGGCAAGCATCACGCGCCTATCCTGTCATTTAGTACAGGTTTTTATTTATTAATTTTTTTAAATATTAATGTTTTTTGCCGATTAATCGGGCCGATTATTGATTAATCGGCCGATTTTACCGATTAGGCGGCCGGTTAATCGGTTGGCCGAGGAATTGGCCGAGTAGGTAGTTTCGCTACGGTGGACCTCCGAGTAGCGCCTAGGCGGCGATTAGGCGGCCGCCTAGGCCGAGTTTTACAACAATGGTAGAGAGTGAGTGAGAGAGCTTGTATTGTATGAAGAAAAAAAAGAGAGAATGCTCCATAGGTTTTGATCTTGTAATCAAGAGAGGAAGATCAAGAGAGTGAGTGTGTAATCTCTGAAACGATCAATACAAGCGACGTGTTCTCCCGTGGACGTAGGATTCACATCGAATCTGAACCATGTAAAATTCTCGTGTTCTTCGTTCGTTTATTTTCTGCTTTGTCGAATATCCCAACAAACTTAATTAATAAAATAACAATATAAAATAACTTATATATTTGCACATACATAAGACGTATTAAATTATTGTCCAAATTTTGAAACATAAAAGGCCGAAGAATCCCAGTTAAGCAGATACGCGTGGAATTAATCATTCAACGGTTATTCACATGGTTTTGTGACCACCTTTGTAGTTGAAACGAATGTCTAATAGTTTTTTTTTTCCTTTTTACTTTTTGTAATATGGAGACAGATTATCCAATAATATATCAGCATATTATACAGCATCAAATCATTTAGTCTGATACGTGTAAACAAGAAAGCTCTCCAAATTTCTCGAATGAACAATTAAATATATATACGCTGAGGGTCGAACTCAAAGGAGAAAAAAAAGTAATTATTTCATTTTTTAATTTCTTAATATAAATCGAATATATAACCCGAACGTATATTTTATTGAGGCTTACATTGTATCACTGCTGCCTCTCATAAAGATATGCTATTTTTCCATTAGTTTGTTCGATTGGTCGAAGTTACAATACAGGTGAGGATGATGTCAAATTTATACTGAATGCTTTAATAATTTTTGGACATTAACATAAGAGAGTTAGATAGCTAGTCTTCTTTCCTTGTTCTCATGTTTTAAAACATGCATTGAAAAGTATTAATAAATTTCGGTTTTTACATAACGAAAAAAAAATAATGGAAGAATTAAGAATTTAGGTCACTGATATATTTTTCTTTTGCATGCCTACTTTTGGTAATTCTAAACATAATTTACTAACTTCATATGTCGAAGTAAATTAAAGTATTCAATATTTTTCAAAAGAATAAGTTGGAAATCCTATTAGACGACTGATTTAGAACAATTCCTAGCTACCTACTTTAGTGCTGGCTTTCGAATATGATAATGTAGGGTTTCTAATTTATTTTTCAAAAATAGGACATCCAATTTTATTATGATAGATGAAGTTAGTGACATATTTTTATAATTATCAAACATGGTGACCTAAACCAAAAACTGCACATCTCCAACCGACAAACTCAATCCAAACTCAAATTATTCTCAAACTCAAGACACTGTAATTTTCTCTAATGGTTAAAACTCACTCTCAAACTCAAATGAGTATTTTCGAAATATACCAACTTTTACAACTTTTCAATACCGCCACGGCAACATATTTTATACCTTAAAAATAATATATTAATATTATATTACATCTAAATAAATAAAAAGAAGTATTGCTAGTATTTATATAATTTTAAAACCTTTATAATTACTTTATATATTTTTAGTTATTTTTATTTTATATATGGCTGTTTTAATTATTAAACAAATAAATGACTTTAAATGCAATTATTAAATATAAAACTAATCTAATGCGTTGCATATATGAGTTTATTTTAGGATATATTTAATCTTTCGGTTCCATTGAAGATGGTCTTAGCAATAGAAAGTTATAATTTTGCCCATTTAAAACTATTTCGTGGTTGTAATAATTATTCAAACTAATAATTACAGATGGTTGTGATTAACTATCAAATCCACTGGAAAAGTTTCTAATATTTCATATAGTCTTTATTAAATACAATCGCGAATCAAACCTTCTTTTCATTCAGAGATTACGAGAGTATAATTTCTCGACAATGATAAAAATAACAATAAGAAACTACTAAACATATATATAGCACGCTCTTGTCACCCTACCCATGTTTATGTCATCCAACATTACGGTGGTATGCACATCACGGTGATGTGAGTATCACTGGAATGTGGATCAATGTGATATGTCATCAGTGTGTTTGTTTTGGGGTGATATTTCATTTCGCATATCAGTGTGATATTGAAGTATTCTGTTTGTTTCACCACTGTAATGTGTAGGGTGATATTTATAGGTGATATTTTACGTGATAATAATTAATATTTTAATATTGAATATAATTTTAAGGATTTTTAAAGTACTGAATTTTTTAAGATTTAAATATGTTAATTATGTAATAAAAGTATTTATAATGGCATATAAGGTAATAATGTTAAAATATAAAGGGTATTTTATCCATTAAGTTAGATAGATTATTACCATTACCGTAATGTTGGATAACATCGTTTTTTTGGGGGTGATACAAAACATGAAATGTCACCCGATTTTTATCACATAGGTGATTCATCATTTCGATGATGACTCATTATCGAGGCTAAATAAATAAGGTGATAAGTGATAAAAGAAAGGATCACGGTGATGTTTCGGAATATCACCCCAATACAAACACCCTATAATAAAATACTAAAAACTTTGGTTGTGTGTCACAATTTTCATGAACTGGTTTATTAGTTTAGTTACCCACCTATGTAAGCAACAAACACATACATATGTGTCCGTGTGGTTTCACAACACAACTTTCTGTAAAGCATATTTACTTATTTATGAAGTGTGAACAATCCAAAGATGATTCCAACTCTTGTAATGTAAAAATCAATTTATTTGAGAAAAATGAACTTCTGTGGTTGGTTAATTGAAGAGATAGATAATAAAAGGAAAAGAATATTGAATCCAATTTTTTACTTAAGAACTTCTATCCCTTGCTACTCTATTCAATCCAAGAGCAATTTCTCCAAATAAATAGGGGATGGGTTGACTTTCATCAAACTCCCCAACGACCCAATATAAATCCAGCGGCAATATAATCATTTACTATTTATATACAATGGTATCAGAAGTTGACGTGAGCCAATGCATTTAACACAATCTCGATCTGCGCCTATATATACATACAACGCAGTACAGCCCAGATAAAACCTTGCAGCTCATTGCTCGTAGCAAAATCTCTTCTCTTTCACACTTCCATACATATCTACTCCATCACAAGAAATCGACACAATTATCCATGTTATATAACCCAAACCTTTATCTTCATTACAATCCTCGAAAAATCGCAGGGGATAGAGAAACACAGTGTCTGAAAAAACTTCCCCTGTTTTATGAAATCAAGCAAACATGGAAAGAACCCACGAACCCACAACAACCAAAATCGCCCAATCTCTCTCACATATCATCTTAACTAGCAATTCAAGCACATTGGACTCAGTCTTCAACCATCTTTTATCCCAAGAACCATCATCCCCTGTTTTCGAACAGTCGTCATCATCCTCTCCTTCGACGACATGGAAGCAGAGCTTACTCCGAGCCGGCGGTTCAGTAAAAAACCCGGTCCAAGAACAGGGAGTCGTGGCACCCACGTACTTCACCGCGAGCAAGAAGAAGCTGTACAGAGGAGTCAGGCAGAGGCAATGGAGCAAGTGGGTCGCAGAAATCAGATTGCCCCAAAACAGAGTTAGGGTTTGGTTGGGAACCTACGAAACGGCCGAGGCGGCGGCCTACGCCTACGATCGAGCGGCTTATAAGCTGCGGGGAGAATGCGCACGCTTGAACTTTCCGAACATGGTCGACCCGACCCGTATTGGGATCCGAGATCCGGCAAAAATGGAGGCTTTGAGGAATGCTGTGGATGCGAAGGTTCAAGCTAGGGTTGAGAGGGAGAAGAAAGCGCAGCCGCGAAGAGATTATTGCAAGAAATCGCAGGGTGACGTCGGTGATGTTATTGTTGAGGGGAATGGCGATTGTGAGGAAGAAGAGAAGATCGACGGCTCAGATTCGTCGGCGGAGAACGAGGTGTGTACGCTTGCTAGGCTGCCTTCGTATGATCCTGAGTTGATATGGGAAGTTCTTTCTGTTTAATATTTTTCTTCGTTATTCTGTATGATCAGTGATGGAATAAATTGAAAAATATTAGAAAAAAATAATTGTAACTTGTATATTTTAATTCTTGTTGAGATTGTAATGAAATCTAGTTTCTTTCTAGCCAAATGATTGTATATGAACATGAAGTTGACTAAGTATATTTGTTAGCTATGGCCATTTTCGGAACTCATATGCATGTCATACTTGTTTCGCTTATCTGATATGAGATTGAGTTTGATACACTTCGACTTAGGTATTTGGTTATTTTGTTTCGTTTTTCTCATATGCGATTGAGTTTGATATACTTCGACTTAGGTATTTGGTTATTTTATTAATAGTGACGAATGTTGATGTAATAATCTACGTGATTAGCTTATCGGAAACCAATAAAGTTTTGCAATATAAATGAAATTTTAACTAAAGAGTTTATTAAAACTTATTTGCCGAATACACTTGTGAACTCCGATCGGCCCAACCTCAACGCGAACAAACACTGAAAATAGTTCGCCCATAAAACAACATTCTAACTATACTCTTTTTCTTTCTGTTTTTTCTTTTCAAACAGAAGTTTCACTAATAACTAGCAAATTAACAGGGGCTAAGAGCCCAAAACACCATCCGAATACATTTGACCATGGGGAGGGAAGAAAGCCCTCACGTAGAGAGAAACGCACACAAAAGATAAAAAAAGACAAACAAATTCAAAAGAAAACAAGACAAGAAAATTGGAAAAGAGAACTAAAGAATATACTACAAATTGATTTAATTTCAAAATTTGGCAATCAAAACTGATGTACGACACTCTTCAATTACTCAAACTTTTACTTTTAAATCATGTCTTCTTCGAGAATGTCACTCCCGCGAGGGGAGAAATGAGCTCCTACAAGAGGAGAAATAACCTCCTACAAGAGGAGAAACAAGCACCCAAATTCGGGAACAACGAACACAAGTTTCACAAGCAACCAAGAACAACGAACACACCAGACAAACACAACGCAAACTGAGAAACCCCATATCAACAAAAACCACACAACAAATACACTAACTTGAACAGAAAATGAAGAAACAAACAAAACAAAGGAACGATCCCTCACAAAAAAAAAAAAAAAAAAACAACACAACCCAAAAGACCGCAACAAGGATTACAACACAGCCACGAGCAACGGCGAAATTAAAATGCCAACAACGAAAGCACAACATTATAAAAAGAAAAAAACTAGCAAAGACTCTAAAAACGAAAAGTGATTCATCACCCATCCTCATCAAAATTGGTGAAAGGGGATGGTGGATAAGCTAATTTAGGGTTTTCGATGGTCACCGATGTTAATTACATGGACCAATTTAGTAGCTATGTTTCTCATGAACCAATTTAGTCCCCTGTTGGAGATTTTGAACCAAATTGGTCCCGCCGTTAGATGGCCGCTAATTTTGACGAAACATGTCACATGTCGACGTGTGACTGACCATGCTTAAAAAACCATAAACTAGCATTAAGAAGAGGAAAAATATTCTTAAAAAAATACTAATAATATACACTAAAATAAAAAGAGAATAAAATAAATTAAAAATAAAAATTAAAAGAGAAAATAAAAAATAAAAACAAATAAAAAATTAAGAGAGAGAGAGAGAGAGAGAGAGAAGATTTGTTGTGAACCGTGTATCTATTTGAAAATCCAATCAAATAAGCAGGAAACGAGAACCACAAAGCTTCAGAGTTAAAAGTCGATCAACCCGATTATAATTGTCTTCATAACTCGGGTCTGGTAATAACCTATAGTTTGCGCATTAAATAAAACATAAATGCTTTTAAGTAAGTCATTTCGTAACTGACTCTCTCTAAAAACACTATATATGTGTACGTACGTTGCACTAACGTATAGGCCAATGACAAAGTGGCTATGGTGGTAGAGAGTTTATTCTTCTTGTACCTCGACAACCTCTTCAACATGGAAGAGATTATAATTCCAATTTGGTTTGTGAAATACGATATCTTCATTTCAAAACTACCCATTCCTCAGTGTCACATCACAATTCTTCTAGCATCATTATTCGGATTCCATTTGACTCATTATCGTCAAGAAGCTGAAAATTGAGAATCATCACTCAGCAAAGTTAATCTTACTCCTTTTTTACAGAAAGTCAATGTGCTTGAAATCTCTAGTTTCACTTCAGTGCTGTTGCTGTCTCGTTGAATCATGATGTAAGTGTTTGACTTATTATAGCATGAAGTAGCTTTAGAGCAAAAGAAGAAAATTGGAGAGAAGTTCGTGATGTCTTTTAAATGAAGACGTTCATACTAAAAAGAAAAAGGGTAAATTACGCTATACCCCTCCGTTGTTTTACTAAAATGCAAGATGCTACCTTGTGATTTTTTTATCGCGTGAAACGTCCTTATGGTTTTGAAAACTTAAGCATCGTACCCCCCAACCCGGTCAACACTTACTGCCTGTTTGCATCACTCGCGCTGTTACTGCGATTAGGATCGGATTTGACAATTTTTTTTTAAAAATAAATTGACTAAAATACCCCTCCAAGTCACCATCTTCCTCCCAACATCTTACACAGTAATAGTTGTCTGATCAAAATCAAAATCACAGGAGAAATAAAAATTGCACAACTGTAAAATTGAAATTCAAACACAGCAGAAATCAAAGTTCACAAATAGCAGAAATGAAAATCCACCGCACAGAACCCATTCAAAAATGAATATTGACCGGCGACCACGCCGCCTTGAGTAGCCCCACCCCACAAGATCTTTGGCATCTCGCAACCCAACCCTTTTGCAGCAGCCCGACAACACCACGAAGTCCCCCAAAAGCCATCCGCCGCTCGCTCGTAGCCGCTCACCACCAGAAACATTGCCCCTCGCCGCTCCTTCACACCCCTGCACCCAAATCTAACCCAAGAAGCCTCTCACAGTGCCAATTGCCTCCCCTCGTAGCCCCACACTTACCAAATATAACCTTTTCGCCCCTTTTGCAACCCATATCTGACCCAAGAGGCTTCTAACAGTGCCCATCAACATCTCTCCTCGCCCCTTCGCAACCCTGCAGTTAGATCTCACTAGTACAAAAAGGATCATAGGCGGTAGTTGTTAGGGCAACGGTTTCTTGGGGACGCCCAGAGCCCCGACGCTTATAACAGGACAATAGACGACGGTTGTCAAGCGTCGCTGAAAATTGAGTATAGGCGACGGTTGTTGACATATAACATAACTATAGGCGACGGTTGTTGCAAACAGCGGTCACACATAACACAACTATAGGCAACCGCCAAACACTACAGGCGACGGTTGTAACCATTGTTTTAAATAGCGTGATAGCGCGCTATCGCATATTTTCGGGACAAAACGCGTCAATGCGTACTAAAAATCGCGTTTTTCCCTAAAAGCTTACGCTATTTTACGCTTTTTTTTATGCGTTTTTACGCTTTATTATGCTTTTTAACGCTTTTTGCGCTATCTGAGGAGGAGATGGATGTGACACCCCGCCATCTACTACTATTTTATTACTCTAACCTACGTGACTAAATAAAATATAAAATATATTACATATGAAACATCGATAGAATTTTTCGATTTTACAAAACACACCACACCCAACTATTTTACAATACAAACTTTGTTTAAATTTTACATACAATACAAACGTATTTTACAAAAACACACATAATTAAACATAACGCCCGCCGCACAGGTCGCATCCATGTACACACCACCCTCAAAAGTCACCGGAAGTTCCAGAAGGACCAGCCTCTTCATCTAAACATTTACGTACCGGATTCGCTACGTCTACAACACATAAAAACATGGGATGAGCTATAAAGCTCAGTAAGTGGAAATATGCATGTATGCACGTGCCAAAATAGCAAAGGCATCCGCGCCAATGCTTTCTAATACTCTTATTCTCACATCATACTTATTCATTTCTCATTTTTATCAGGGCCCATAGCTACTTACTAACCGCACCATCATATCATGAGCTCAAATCCTATACGGATAAAAAAATACGATAGTGGCCCACACTGGCTAGGATAAAATTAGGGTTTATCTCCAATCTTATCATTCACCAGGTCGCCCCTCTATCAAATTACTTTCCTGGCACTATAGTTATACTACGTGCCTTCCCATTACCTAAATAATTTAGGTAAATATATTCGACGGTTTTACCCCCGTCATGGTGCCTTTGTAGAAGTAGCTATATTCTCATCTATCTACATTACATATAACTCGCTTTCCACTCGAGTAATACAATGCACGCTCATTCCTCAAAATACTCCGTATGATTCGTGCGTGCACATGATCATGATGCATAAATAATGCAACAATAAATATTCCAAACAATCGCATATAACAGATAATTCACATACCACGTATTCATCGAAGCAATTAGTCACGTAGCAATACACATATCAATCAATTTATGTGTTGTAGTTGAAATTCCCACTTACCTGGTATCCTTAGCTTATCGCACGATTAAATCGCTAACCTTCGAATCCTAATTATAAAAACATATGAAAATTTAGTTCATTAATTTAGTTACAATTTCATGAAATTAGTTAAATTTGAAAACCCTATTTTTCGACTTCTAAATTTTTAAGCCCTAAAATTCCAAATTTTACTTAAGTTAAAAATACCATTTTGATATTTACAAAAATCTCAAGTTACATAATAATTTAAATCTCGACATATTATATTATATAATATTTCAAAGTATATCTTCGATATGAATCTCTATATAGATGTCGAACTGAATTATAAATTATACCCATAGATGTCGACATTGTAAGTAAAATGTCGATAGTGACATAATAGCAATCTCGACATCATTCTTTATTACTCAAGGTTTCGACATTTATCATCTTATACAATGAATATCGGCATCTTATCAACATTTCATTCGATATCTTCACTTCTCAAAATGTCGACATATTACTCACCATCCCACTTCAACTAACCAATCGACATTCTTATAACATCTTAAAGCCTCTCACTCGACATCTTACTCAACAATTTAATTCGACATTTTCATTCGACTTTTTCAATATTAAACAAACCCTAATCTTTCAAATCACAAACACTATTTACTTCTAAACCCTTAATAACTTTCGATCAAAACCTTAATTGTCAAGAACACTTTAAATATCATATCAAATCCAAATGATGTTCTTTCTTTTCAAAAATCAAAAACCCTAAAAACATAACCTTACGTGATTTGCAAACTCAATAACTCTTAGACAAACCAAACCTAATTAGAAATATAAAAATTATAACAAGAAATCTTACCAAAACCAGGTTGCGTTATATTTACTAGTTGTATTCTTCGTCTGCTTTCTAAAATTGTTCTTGTTGCCTAATAACTCGTTTCTTTCTATATTAACTTATCAACTTGAGTATAGTAATAGATAATGACAAAGAACTTTACCTACTCTCAGCTTTATTCACGTAAGAAACTATAATATTTCTCAAGTGATTTTCCCCCTTTGACCCTATATTAGACACTTAAATTCTAGAAATGTCGAGACCTTATTTCCACCCATCTTAAAATTTCGCATCTCTCATTTCAATTCCTTAAAGATTTCGACATTGATCTATGTATATATAAAATGTCGATACAAAATTTCCAAGTATTATTTTAACATGAATAAACTCATGTCGACATTTTAATTCAACTCGACATTTCCATAAAGAAACCCTAATTTCTAACCTATCATATTTCGAAATTACCTTACCCACACAACCTAATTTCAAAATTCCTCAAACTCAATATCTAATTTCCAGATAATGTTAAATATCATATAGTCACAAAATTAACTAATACTAAATATAAAATCATATAGACACATAATATGCATGCAAATTTATTGACCAACTTACGCACGGGACCCGGGTATTACATTCTCCCCCCCTTAAAGAGGATTTCGCCCTCGAAATCAGGTTGGTTGAAACAATTCTGGGTAGCGACTTCTCATATCATCTTCACGTTCCCACGTAGCTTCTTCAGTTGACTGATTCTGCCATAACACTTTCACTAACGGAATCTCTTCATTCCGAAGTCTTTTCACTTCATACATCAAAATCCCCACCGGCTTCTCTTCATAACTTAAATCTGGCTTGAGCTGTTGGTATAGAAATTCATTTCTCAAAACATGATTTGGGTCAGCGACATATTTCCGCAATGTCGACACATGAAAAACATCATGAACTTGTGCCAATGAGGCTGGTAGTTCCAGTTGGTAAGCTACTTCACCGACTCTTTTAATTATTCTAAAAGGTCCAATATCTTGGGCTCAACTTACCCTTTCGCCCAAACCGTTTCACTCCTTTCATCGGAGATACTTTTAGAAACACCCAGTCATCTATTTCAAATTTCAACGGTCTACGTCTTCGATCTGCATAACTCTTTTGTCGACTTTGAGCCGTTTGCATTCTCTCTCGTATCTTTGCTATTGCCTCGGTCATCTCTTGAACCATGTCAGGTCCTAACATCGCACGTTCACCAACTTCATCCCAATGTATGGGAGATCGACATTTTCGCCCATATAACGCTTCATAGGGTGCCATCCCAATAGTTGCATGATAACTATTGTTATAAGAAAACTCGATCAATGGCAAGTATTTGCTCCAGTTTCCTTTAAAATCCAAAACACATGCTCGCAACATGTCTTCCAAAGTTTGAATAGTTCGTTCTGACTGCCCATCAGTCTGAGGATGATAAGCCGTACTGAAAGACAACTTAGTCCCCATTGCTTTCTGCAGACTCTTCCAAAAATTAGACAAGAACCGTGAGTCTCGATCCGAAATAATTGATAATGGAACCCCGTGCAGTCGAACAATTTCCTGAATATATATCTCTGTGTATCGCTCCAAGGAAAATATCGAACTTATGGGTAGAAAATGAGCAGACTTAGTCAATCGATCGACTATAACCCAAATAGCATCATAACCTTTTACAGTCTTTGGTAGACCAACAACGAAATCCATCGTAATATGATCCCACTTCCACTCAGGTATTGGCAATGGTTGTAATGTTCCTGCCGGTCTTTGATGTTCCGCCTTTATTTGTTGGCATGTTAGACATTGGCTTACAAACGCCGCAATGTCTCTTTTCATTCCCGGCCACCAATAATTTATTCGAAGATCTCTATACATTTTTGTAGCTCCTGGATGTACTGAATATGCCGTCGCATGTGCTTCTGTCATTACTATTCTTCGAATCTCCGCATCATCAGGTACGTATAAACGGTCCTTGAAATATAGACCTCCGTCTTCTTGTATTTTGAAATCAGTTGAAGTTTGCTCCGTCTGTGCATCTTTGATTTTCAGATATAACTCATCATTTTCTTGCACCCGTTTGATTTGTTCCAGTATTGTAGGTTGCAAAGTTAAAGCTGCTAACTTTGCTTCGACTTCTCCCAATTGCACTACCTCCACCTCCAATAATTGTAACTCTGCACTTACAGCTTTTCGGCTTAATGCATCAGCCACCACATTTGCTTTGCCTGGGTGGTAACTAATTACACAATCATAGTCTTTAACAAGTTCTAACCACCGTCTCTGCCTCATATTTAATTCCTTCTGAGTGAAGAAATATTTCAGGCTCTTGTGATCCGTAAAAATTTCGCATCGTTCCCCATATAAGTAATGCCTCCAAATTTTTAAAGCAAAAACCACAGCAGCTAGCTCCAAGTCATGAGTCGGATAATTCTTTTCATACTCCTTCAATTGCCGAGAAGCATAAGCTATCACATTTCCATGTTGCATTAATACACAGCCCAAACCATTCCTTGATGCATCGCTATAAACTGAAAATCCTCCAGTCCCTGATGGTATTGTAAGAACTGGAGCTGAAGTGAGTCGCTTCTTTAACTCTTGAAAACTTTGCTCGCACTCCTCACTCCAATGGAATGAAATATTCTTCCTTGTTAGCTTCGTCAGTGTTGACGCAATCTTTGAGAAGTCCTTAATAAATTTTCTGTAGTATCCAGCTAAACCAAGAAAACTCCGTACTTCCGTGACATTGGTTGGTTGAGGCCAGTTGTTGATAGCTTCAATTTTGCTAGGATCCACAGAAATTCCTTCTTCAGAAATAATGTGGCCCAAAAATGCGACTTGATTCAACCAGAACTCACATTTCTTGAACTTAGCATATAATTTATTTCCTCGTAATATCTCAAGAACTGTCTTCAAATGTTGCTCATGTTTCTCCTTCGTTTTGAGTAAATAAGAATGTCATCAATGAACACAATGACAAACTTGTCCAAAAATTGTTTGAACACTCGATTCATTAGATCCATAAATGCCGCTGGCGCATTAGTCACCCCGAAAGGCATAACTAAAAATTCATAGTGTCCATATCTGGTCCTGAACGCCGTCTTCGGAATGTCTTCTTTTCGAACCTTCAATTGATGATATCCCGATCGTAAATCTATTTTTGAAAACACCATTGCACCTTGAAGTTGATCAAATAAATCATCAATTCTGGGTAATGGATATTTATTCTTTATTGTTATTTTGTTCAGCTCTCTGTAATCGATACATAATCGCATCGATCCATCCTTCTTTCGTACAAATAGAACTGGAGCTCCCCAAGGAGAAAAACTGGGTTGGATAAATCCCTTCTGTAACAGATCGTCCAACTGTTCTCTTAGCTCTTTCAATTCAGTTGGCGCTAACCGATAAGGAGTCTTAGAGATTGGAGCAGAACCTGGTATTAGATCAATCGTAAATTCAATTTCTCGATCTGGTGGTAATCCGGGTAGATCTTCAGGAAATACGTCAGGAAAATCTCGTACCACTAGCACATCCTCTAATTTCGGAGATGAACGTTCCTCTGATTTCACTGCGAAAACTAAATAAGCTTCACATCCCACCTTGATCAAACGTTGTGCTTTCGTCGCCGAAATTCTAGAAACATTTCTTTCTTTGTTTGTTCCCACAAAAATGAAAGGCTCCTTCTCTTCAATATTAAAGGTAACTGTCTTGCGATTACAGTCGATGACAGCTCCGTATTTCGATAGCCAGTCCATTCCAAGAATCACCTCATAATCGTTCATTGGAATGACTATTAAGTCAACGGACAATTCTCTTCCGTTAATTAACACCGGGGAATTCCGTAAAACCAGATTGGTTCGCATCGCAACTCCGTGTGGAACGGTCACATTATATTCACAATCAGATAGGGTAGGTGTAATCCCGAGTCTCGCCACATATTTAGTGGATGCAAATGAATGCGTGGCTCCTGAATCTACTAAAATGCATGTCGGAAGTTTGTGAATAAGTATAATACCTGCCACCACGGATGGATTAGCTTTTGCTTCCTCTGCAGTCAAAGTATACACTCGTGCTGGCACAGTTGGTGGTTTTGCTTGAACCATCGCTTGATTTCCTGGTGTCTTCTCTGAACACGATCTTGCGTAATGCCCTGTCTTTCCGCATTTGAAACAGATAGCATTCTGTGAGAAACAGATACCAGAATGATGCCGTCCACATCTTGGGCAAGCTGGCATTGGGGCTGGGGGTCTCCATTGATTAGGATTTTGTTGCTGAGGTGGTCCAGGCCTATTCTGAAAATTTGGCTTCCCACCTTTTGGAAAGAACTGTCATTTCTGATTACCCCCATTCCACTTTGCTCCTTGCACAAACTTTCGCTTTGCCTCTTGAGCACGAATAATTCGTGTCTCAGCTTGTTCTGCCACCATCGCTCGCTCCGCCACTTGAGCATATGTAGTTCCTTGTAGTCCGGCCATATTAACGTCACGATACAACTCCGGCTTTAGACCCTCAAGGAATCGTTCAATCTTTAGGGCATCAGTACTCACCATATGTGTCGCGAACCTTGACAGTTGTTCAAATTTTCTGATGTACTCTGCTACAGTCATTGCCCCTTGTTTGAGATTGATAAACTCATTCATGCGTTGGGCTCGCACAGGTGCAGTGAAGTATTTATTTCGGAACAGTTCCTTGAAACGTTCCCAGCTCATGTTGATCGGATCCTCAATCGCCAAAATAGTGTCCCACCAATGCCCTGCACTTCCTCGCAGTAGAAATGCAGCACACAGAACTTTCTCATTCTCAGGAATTCTGCTATATTGGAACATACTCTCTAATGTTCTTAGCCAATCTTCAGCAGATGTTGGATCGATAGCATCCTCAAAAGTCGGTGGATTCAGTTTACGAAATCTTTCACCCACTGCTTCAACCCTATCAGTCTGAGAAATTCCGTTATTTCTTGTCCCCTCAGAGTTTTGCTGCTGAATCAATTCCCGAATCTGTTGAGACTGCTGACGTACTAATTCAGTAAGCTGAAGGATAGCCGAATCACGATTGTCAGTCGGGTTTACATTTTCACCTTCATGATTGTTTCCTCCACTACCTTCTCCTCTAGTTCTAACCATGTTGTCTCTCTTACCCTATCAGTCCCTAAGGCCAATAAATTATGCAATGCAAGAAATTCATAATACCACATAACTTACAATCAAGGCTGTCTTCCGCGCTTTTGAGTGTGTGTACATGGACAGTCTACAGAAACTGCAACCGAAGCTCTGATACCAACCTGTGACACCCCGCCATCTACTACTATTTTATTACTCTAACCTACGTGACTAAATAAAATATAAAATATATTACATATGAAACATCGATAGAATTTTTCGATTTTACAAAACACACCACACCCAACTATTTTACAATACAAACTTTGTTTAAATTTTACATACAATACAAACGTATTTTACAAAAACACACATAATTAAACATAACGCCCGCCGCACAGGTCGCATCCATGTACACACCACCCTCAAAAGTCACCGGAAGTTCCAGAAGGACCAGCCTCTTCATCTAAACATTTACGTACCGGATTCGCTACGTCTACAACACATAAAAACATGGGATGAGCTATAAAGCTCAGTAAGTGGAAATATGCATGTATGCACGTGCCAAAATAGCAAAGGCATCCGCGCCAATGCTTTCTAATACTCTTATTCTCACATCATACTTATTCATTTCTCATTTTTATCAGGGCCCATAGCTACTTACTAACCGCACCATCATATCATGAGCTCAAATCCTATACGGATAAAAAAATACGATAGTGGCCCACACTGGCTAGGATAAAATTAGGGTTTATCTCCAATCTTATCATTCACCAGGTCGCCCCTCTATCAAATTACTTTCCTGGCACTATAGTTATACTACGTGCCTTCCCATTACCTAAATAATTTAGGTAAATATATTCGACGGTTTTACCCCCGTCATGGTGCCTTTGTAGAAGTAGCTATATTCTCATCTATCTACATTACATATAACTCGCTTTCCACTCGAGTAATACAATGCACGCTCATTCCTCAAAATACTCCGTATGATTCGTGCGTGCACATGATCATGATGCATAAATAATGCAACAATAAATATTCCAAACAATCGCATATAACAGATAATTCACATACCACGTATTCATCGAAGCAATTAGTCACGTAGCAATACACATATCAATCAATTTATGTGTTGTAGTTGAAATTCCCACTTACCTGGTATCCTTAGCTTATCGCACGATTAAATCGCTAACCTTCGAATCCTAATTATAAAAACATATGAAAATTTAGTTCATTAATTTAGTTACAATTTCATGAAATTAGTTAAATTTGAAAACCCTATTTTTCGACTTCTAAATTTTTAAGCCCTAAAATTCCAAATTTTACTTAAGTTAAAAATACCATTTTGATATTTACAAAAATCTCAAGTTACATAATAATTTAAATCTCGACATATTATATTATATAATATTTCAAAGTATATCTTCGATATGAATCTCTATATAGATGTCGAACTGAATTATAAATTATACCCATAGATGTCGACATTGTAAGTAAAATGTCGATAGTGACATAATAGCAATCTCGACATCATTCTTTATTACTCAAGGTTTCGACATTTATCATCTTATACAATGAATATCGGCATCTTATCAACATTTCATTCGATATCTTCACTTCTCAAAATGTCGACATATTACTCACCATCCCACTTCAACTAACCAATCGACATTCTTATAACATCTTAAAGCCTCTCACTCGACATCTTACTCAACAATTTAATTCGACATTTTCATTCGACTTTTTCAATATTAAACAAACCCTAATCTTTCAAATCACAAACACTATTTACTTCTAAACCCTTAATAACTTTCGATCAAAACCTTAATTGTCAAGAACACTTTAAATATCATATCAAATCTAAATGATGTTCTTTCTTTTCAAAAATCAAAAACCCTAAAAACATAACCTTACGTGATTTGCAAACTCAATAACTCTTAGACAAACCAAACCTAATTAGAAATATAAAAATTATAACAAGAAATCTTACCAAAACCAGGTTGCGTTATATTTACTAGTTGTATTCTTCGTCTGCTTTCTAAAATTGTTCTTGTTGCCTAATAACTCGTTTCTTTCTATATTAACTTATCAACTTGAGTATAGTAATAGATAATGACAAAGAACTTTACCTACTCTCAGCTTTATTCACGTAAGAAACTATAATATTTCTCAAGTGATTTTCCCCCTTTGACCCTATATTAGACACTTAAATTCTAGAAATGTCGAGACCTTATTTCCACCCATCTTAAAATTTCGCATCTCTCATTTCAATTCCTTAAAGATTTCGACATTGATCTATGTATATATAAAATGTCGATACAAAATTTCCAAGTATTATTTTAACATGAATAAACTCATGTCGACATTTTAATTCAACTCGACATTTCCATAAAGAAACCCTAATTTCTAACCTATCATATTTCGAAATTACCTTACCCACACAACCTAATTTCAAAATTCCTCAAACTCAATATCTAATTTCCAGATAATGTTAAATATCATATAGTCACAAAATTAACTAATACTAAATATAAAATCATATAGACACATAATATGCATGCAAATTTATTGACCAACTTACGCACGGGACCCGGGTATTACAATGGAACCGAAGACGATGCTGTTGCTCAGAAGAAAAAACTTCGTGAGAAAGCCTATTCAGCTCTAATTTTGTGCTTGAGCGATCAAGTGATTCGTAAGGTTGCAATGGAGACCTCGGGGAATTATGGAAGAAACTTGATGCTCTGTACATGACGAAGTCTTTGGTTAAGCGTTTGTACTTGAAGCAGGCTCTATGCAGGTTTACAATGCTCGATGAAGTGCCAATCGAACCTCAGATTGATCAATTTTCGAAACATCGGTGAGGAAATAACCGATGAAGATAAAGCGTTGTTGCTTCTTTGTGCACTGCCTAAGAGCTACGATTACTTCAAGGAGGCTCTCTTGTATGGAAGAGAGAAGTTGAAGCTCGAAAACGTGCATGATGCGTTGAGTTCGAAGCAGCGAAACACAAAAAACGAAAACACAGCTTTTACGTGGTTCGGCCAAATTCGGCCTACATCCACGAACCAACAGAGCCTTGATTTGTATTACTCACCACACGAAAGTTACAGATCTCCGTGTCCTCTACAAATCTCTAGTTAACAACTTTTGCTAATTCTAACCCTAGCAAAAGTTACGAGCTCTCAAAGTGATGAAGTCGAAGCTGAGTTTTTGGTATTTATAAACTAACAGCTGAAGCTTTCTGCCTCGCATGCATCGATGGGCTTGTAACTCGTGCAGCTCGGGTTGTACAGCGCTCTACTTAAGTTGCAAAATCGTTCAGCAACTCTTTAAGTGAAAATGCAACTATAATCCTTGGCCGTCTGATTCATCTTTGCGCCAGATCGAACGTCCCTCGTTTAATCTGCCAAGTTTGAATCCTCACCATCAGATGACGCGCGCAAAGAGATCTTCCACGGTCCATATCTGATTGCAGCCAACAAAAGACTTGGACAATTTTCAGCCCCTTCTGCACCTGTGCTCGTTCAGGCATCTTCCTGGCAACCACCCGGCCTAAATCCGGCAAGTTTAGGCACACAAATTCCAACACATTCAATAAATAAATAATAGTATCTCAATAATTACAAAGAATGCATGTTTTATTCAATAAAGAACATTCGAACGATACGAAAAATTACATGTACCAAATCGCATAAGGCATTCTCTTGGCATATCCCTAACAGAACTATTTGTGCTTAATTCACGCGATGTGATAATCAAACATTCATCTTCTCAACATGTTTTGCCTACAATGACATGGTAAATGCCTCAACCACATTGTTCACATACGCTATTTTATGTACGACTATATAGTCATTTTTAACGAATCCACGTAGCATATGTTATTTTATTTGTCTGAATTCACTATAAGCCATTGGTTCTTGTAGGATAAAAGCACTATTACCATACCACAATGGAAATATTTTATGCACAATAGGAAGTTCATCAAAGAACATCATCCAAACACTCTTATAAGCTTCATTTCTACAAAATACACACAAAACTCGAAAGGAAATCGTGAAAGAAAGATACAAGCACACTTGAACCACAATATCCTTGTGTGAATGCACTCGGGTTGCCGCCGTCTAAGGAGCACAATATCAGCTGAAGAAATTTTATGCAGAAAATAAACCTGGTTTATATCGTAAATGTAAGACGGTGATTTCGGTTTATATAGATCACATTTATCGTCACCACGTTTTGATTCTATTTGAATACTCGCGTGCAGGATTTGATCAAGCAGACGTAACACAAACTGCGCCTGAAAATATAATGATAGCTTTGATATCATATACAAGTATATTGTTTAGATGCATCTTTAAATATGATAACTTCGATTGCTTTTTTCTCAGCATCTTTAGCAACCGTATTAAGCTCGATAATTATGTTTAGAAGGAAACCTAACTGTGGTGAAAAAACTAATAAGGACAGAGATCGAAACCTGTAAACGAATAAGAGCAGCAAAATCTGCTTTCATCAACATGCTTAACATCGAGCCCGATGAACCACGACCCTATGCTGATGTCATCATTAGCATAATTATGGAGGATCAATCTGCAAATTTACACTACATAAGATTTGTGATATACTAGCGCGTCTAGGAGAAGAAACAAATGGTAAAATAATGGGAGGAGAAAAACATACCTGTTGATAGAGATAAACCGAGCTAAAGCTTGGGATATAGCAAATGCATCGCCAGAGGCATGCTGAAAGTATCTGTTTTAATTCACATTGTTATTCTAAGATGTCTAGGAAAAGGGATAAATTTCGGAAAGAATAAGTGGAAATTCATAGGTATAATGTTCTCCATGCACTGGGATAGTATCCAAGTTCTGATTTGTAAAAGTAGAAACAGTTTTCATACCATTTGTAGCCAAAGGCTACAGAGATTAAAAAAAAAAAAGAAAGGAAAAACAAGACTACAGATATCAAAAACAAAAACTGGAAGACAAAATTGATGGATCATAGGAGGAATAATTTCAGTTTAATTTATCCTTCATCACCACTTACTTATCCTATTTTAATATCCTATTTAATGTATTTCAACTTGAGGATTGAGATGAAACAGCTGAATCTCATCAATCTTTAGATCAAGTATCAAAAGACTGGCGTTAAAGATTAAAACATGATTCAATGACCATTAGGAAAAATCTCTCACTTACGATTTCCCATCACCAAACTTCCACCAGTCAGGTTCATACCATTTGTGCTTCCTACATACACAAAGCAGAGACGATAAAACATCAGGAATATGTTAAGAAACATATTCCACATAATAGTCGCAATTAAAAGCTCCCTATCAACTCACGGTTCAGAGAATACTTCCCCCGACTGCATGCAACCAATATAGGCATAAGGCTTATCTAAATTACTTGCAAGAACGGTTCCAAGAGCATCTGCATTAAAAGAATGACAGACTTAACAAAACTCTAAGACAAATATCATGCAAGGTTCCAGAAGCTTAAAATAAGAATTAAAGCCACTCAGTCTCCAACAAAAATTCAAGCCACTTGTGAATGTCAAAGCTTTGGATAACAAAAGATATACATCATTTGCAAAGAAATTTAATGCTTTTACACTGTGTAAGAGAGCAGCAACGATACAAAAATATAATACAATCAATGGCTTATTTAAATTATTTGCAGTAAAAAGGTCCGTGATCAAAGATATTATTCAGGTGCCATATGCCCAGGTTTAGTGCCCCGGATGATAGAAGGATGATTAGTAAACAAGAATATTAACCAAGCAATTTGTTTCAGCTTTTGCCAAACTATATGATCCATGGTGTAGATCTATTAAGTACTGACTATCTGAAAAGGTCATATCCACTACTATGGAAAAGCCATCTTGGTTGAATATTTACATAGATTAATGTGGAAAAATGTCTATATAAGTAGGCAGTTTTCATAGGAAAATCATTCTATATACATGTGACCAGATCAAAGAGCCAATTATGGAATAAATCATAGCTACACGCATCTAAAACATTGTTGACCTACTGATGAAAACACCTTTTACTTTAAAACTATTCTGCGATGGACATGTCAAGAGATTCTTACCAATGTTAACAAAAACACCATCATTAACCTTAACGTAAAATTCGGCATCCCAGGTCTCCACAGCACGGACGAGAAACAACTGAGTCTTCTTCGATCGCTCTTCAGGAGTCTCCACTAGATTTTTCTGACATAGAAAATCAAAGAAGCGACAAACCTCAGCAAGACATCTATAAAAACACTATTATGGGTCCCTAGAGAAAATGGATGAAGAGCAGCTGTATAGATTTGTTTCTCGATATGTGTAATGCTCTTGCTTCCCCAGCAAAGAATCTCCGAGAAACTCAAAACGAGTATGTGGGATGTTGGGGAATAATGGTGAAGGGAGAAACTTACAGGGGAATGTTTCAGAAATATTTTTCCAGTCCCAAATTTCCGATAACGTAAGGGAAAGATAAACGCTTTAGCAATCTATGAAAGGAAAGAAGACTTCATAGACCCCAAATAGGTGGGTTATTCATAATAAGAACTGTGGCAAATGCAGGCAAATTTCCAAGTAGGATTAATCATTAAGTGCAGAAAATGTTAAACTGCAATTTCAAGACCAGACAAGTGGAACTTACATACAAGAATAATGATGTCGTTGGTGTGACTATTTTCACTATTGACGTCTCTCTCTGAACTGTCACTGTGATTCACACTGCATCGATGTGTAAAATTAATGAGATACCGCATTATATAAGCCTTCTCCTTAAAATACAGAACCATAAGTAAAATTTTCAGTGACCATCATATAGACCTTCTCCCTATTATAAAACGTATCACAAGGCCTTTTTTTTCCTCCAGCGTTGCCAGGCCAGCGCCTATATCATGTTAAGGGGATCTGAATTAAGTAGGGAATAATAATGAATAAAAAATTTGGACAGGGAACAAGCTTGACTAAACTTCGTCCTGGATGTAAAACTTTTGAGTACCAGTAGGCATCCACGCATTACGTATTGCATCTCTGTTCTTCTTGCGTCCAAACGTTGTCATTAATCCAACAACAGCCAAAAGTTTTTTCTTTGTCATTTTGGAACTTTCCGATATATAACGAGATGCAAATCCTTCTTGCACAGCTTGCTCCAATACTGCATTTAGAGATGCTAATTTTGTTTGCTTTTCCCTAAATATAACATGCAGAGTAACTCTAATCAGCTAAGGAGATAGAATTACACAATGATACAAAAAGATTAGAGAGGAGGATGCATTTATCGAATTTTTATGTCGACTTGTATACCTGCATGAAATGATCTTTAATTCATTTTCAATAGAAACTGAAGACTTGCCCTGACAAAGAAAGACATACATGATTGTACTGGGAATTGATGAATGCACATCGAAACATTCCATCAAACGAAATTGTAAGAGTGGAGTTTGAACAATAGAAGAGGATATTAAACCACATTGTTAGAAAACGAAAATGTATCATAATCAACATGCATTTCGACTTTCGAGAACTGAACAAGAACTGCTTCCTCTACCCACAATATTCTAGAATAGTTTAGTTCATGGCAAGGTAAATGTATGACTAAACTAAGAGAAAAAAATACTAATGATACATATTACTAATCCGTAACCCGTGATTCATTTAATGGAAACCCAACCGAGAAACGGAATATCAAACCATCACAAACAGATCACATCCTTACTAAAAATAACAATCTACCTGACCAGTTATCTTGTCAAGTTCATTGATCATATACACCCTATCCTCTGAGTCTTGCCACAACCTACAACAATAAAAAGCGCACATTGTAATACTCACAATAACGAAAGGAGAGGCAGCGAGCTAGAACATTTATGAGTACGAACATATTTATTCTCCAAGATTGAAGAAAATTGATCCATAGACACATTTACATTAGTTGTCAGTGATCAATTTGCAGTCACTGCAAATTAGTCCAGATAATCAGATTGTTTCTCCTATCCTGTTTAATTCGATAAGACTACAGATCTGATCTGCATATTAAATATGAGCTGCGTAACTTAACCCAAGAAAATTGCAGCAACATCATCAATCTGAACTAAAACATAGCAGCGATCTGCACTATTGAAGAAATAGGCAATCTTCATATTTTTTTCACAAAAACAAAGCTCCAAAACTGCAAAAACATTGCTCTTCGTAGGAAAAGATTATCAACGGATCTTGCGGAGTCAATTATGCACACACTACAATCAGAGGACAAGCTATGCAATCTCACAAATCTGAAAAGGAAGTGGAGACTTGAAGGAAGCAACTTGAAAATGCAATACCGCGCAGCAAGGTAAAAGGAAGCCACAGTAGCAAACATTGAGAGAGTCAGAAATGTGATTCGACCACGAAAACTCGACGCCGATGATAATGGTCTGTGGCTTTCATTTTCGGCGTCTGTTGTTACAGGAAGAATTGAAGGGGAAAAAGACTTTAAATTCGATAAACTATTGATTCTCTTGAAGTGATTATGAGATGAAGATCGAAGATGACTCAGAGGATGAGAATCGGATATCCCCTTTATTCGGATATTTAAATCGGATATCCGCATCGGTGTTTAAATTTATTTTTCTTATATTTTTTATTATTTTTTCTTTTCAAAATCATTTTCTATTTCTTATCAAAATAAAAAATTATATTTTTCATATAAGAATTTCTACGCATAGTATTTCACGCAATATGTGAATTTGTGATTCAAAATTACATAAGCAATAATAAACACAGTACCACAAATTCATATTAATTTTTTAAATTACATCTCGATGTTTTTATGTTTGTTAAATAATATAAATTTAAACATTCTATATTGAGAATTTGTTTTTTTCTTTTTTTGTACCTTCATTTTTCTTTTTGGACTATTTTATTGTTTTCCATTTTTCTACCTCGTAACAATACACTGCCTACGCTTTTTTTTTATACGCGTCATCGCGTTTTGTTCTAAATATTCGCTATCGCGCGCCTCAAGGCGCACTTTCTCCCGCTTCATAATTTTTTTGTTGCAGCTAGAAAACTCGATATCGGAACAATTGACTGCAGTTAAAAAGTTAGATATGAAATCCATAAAATCTAGTAACAAATAGATTATTACTTTGCAAATTACCATAATTTATTATTGTAATTTTTATATCAATTTTGAGTTTTAATGGGACCTAATATTTATAAAAGGATTATCCAAAAAATTATTATATTATTATCTTATCGAATTTGATGATATTTTACAAAGGCCCAAGTCGGGACATTAAGATTTTATTATTTTAGAGAGTTTATTAATTTATAGAGTATTAATTTATAGAGGTTTTACTGTAATTGGGTTGGGTTTATTACGAAATAATTTAATGTTTGGAGGTGACGATGAATAGCTTTGGAAGGTTAATTGACCGGAAAGCCCAGCAACATGTACGGTAAGCATATCGGTGTTTCTGGTCATTGCAATGCAAGGCCGAGAAACTCATTTGGAACCGCATTAGAAATTAAGTTTGCTTTTATAAAACAATGAAAAGTATTTACATACGTTGTACCATTCTCTTTAATAACAGTAAACACACCATCATTATTATTATTCCTATATCACATATTTATATATATAATCAATAAACCCTTCAAATGTTTTGTTTTTTTGTCATTTCTCAACTCGAGTCCGTATCATCAACAACAACGTCCTCCCTCAACGAAGCCAAAGCAACGCCGGTCAGCCTCCGATACTGCTGCATGACAAGCACCGAAGCATTGGTTGCCACGTCTCCTCCGCCCACCAGCAAATTCCCCACGGGCCCCAGCTCGGGACACTCTCCCATATACGTCCTGCTGCCCAGCGCCTCCACCAGCTGACCCTCGGGCATCCTCCCGACCACAAACATATTGCACCGCCCGTGCCTCTTCACCGCATCCACCACCTCCGACACGCTTCCCGCCCTTACCTCCTCGTACTTTATCGACTCGTCCTTCTCTGCCCGCTCCATAAATCCCGCCATGAACTCCTCATCGCCACCATCATCATCACACTGCTGTTGATCGTTCCCATGGTCGACGACTTCGAGCCGCACGGCTCCGCCCGAGAGCTTCGGGTCCGCCACGAAGCGGACCACCTCGAGGCTTATCCCGGCGTGCTCGGCCATCAGGGCTCCGTACGAGAGCGCCTCGCGGTCGTCTTGCCCGCCGAAGAAGAGGGCGACGACGGTGTAGTCCACGTTGCTCGCCGAGACGTGGGACGACCCGCCGAGCCCGCGGTCAATGAGTATGCCCACGGAGCACGGGGCGTGTTCGAGGACCCGTCGGTTCACGTGCTGGAGCTCGCCGCGGGTCGTCTCGAACCGCCCGTCGACCCGAGCGTGCCTGTGGAAGGGAAGGACGACGAGTGCGGCCCGCTTGGCCTCGGCGCTTCCACAGATGTCCTCGTGCATGGTGGACATTCGGGAGATTGCGGTCGAGGGACGGATGGAGACATGGCTGAGGTGCTCGTAGGTCTCGAAGGCCACCACGATCTGATTGGCCGAGCCGCCGTCCTCGGAGGACGACTTGCTGCTGTTCCAAAAGGGGAGGCCGTTCCTTCGGGCTTTGTGGACCATGAGGATGGCCGAGGAACGCTCCGAGAGCTCCATGAGGTGCATGGCGTAGACGCGGAGCCCGCCCTTCTTTCCTTTTCCCCGAGAGGCTTCCATGAGGTTGATTAGCGTCGGGATGTTCCGAGTGCTGTGGAAGCACGCCATCATCCTCAGCTGCGTGCTCCCGTCCTTCCTCTCGATCGTTCGGTGCTTGTACTCGATGTGAGCCGTCTTGGCCGGTTTGTATATCGCCATGACTATTGGGGTTGTCATGAACGTCGTGAATAGGGCCATCAGGACCATGATGGCAAACGTCTGGTCGTTCAGCACCTGCAATAGCAACTCGACGTGAATTTACAATCCAACACACACCAAACCAATACAACAAATTGTTGATTTCACCCTACCCCTCTGTCCCTCCCGATGTTTAGGACGATGAGCTCGACGAGGCCCTTGGTGTTCATCAAGAACCCGAGCGTGAGCGCTTCCTTGAGCGGAATCCTACAGCACAAGGAGACGACGACCGTTCCGAGGATCTTCCCGAAGCACGCCGTGAAGATCACGAGAACCAAGAGTCCCCACGACTGGGCGCCCTGTATGGTGGCCACGTCCGTCTTGAGACCGCTCGAGACGAAGTAGAGCGGAAGGAACAACCCCGAGACCAAATCCTCGACCTTCTCCACGAGCGCCCCGGCGAACGGCCCCTCCTTCGGGACGAGCACACCCACCACGAACGCGCCAAAGAGCGCGTGGATGCCTATCGCGTCCGTCGCGAGCCCAGCGGCGAGAACCGCCGCCAAGGTGGCGCACACGTAGATCTCGTCCACGGGCTCGCCGTCGGGGCACCGCTGTGCGACCCACCGGAAGACCCGCGGGCCGACCAAAATGCACGCGCCGATGAACCCGACCCCAGCGAGTAGGACCCAGAGTGAGACGAGGGGCGACCGGCCCGTGCCCGAGAGGGCCACGGCGAGGGCGAGGAGGATCCACGCGGCCACGTCGTTGACGGCGGCGGCCGACATGGCCATGCGCCCGACGTCGGTTGTGAGGAGCTTGAGCTCGGCTAAGATTCGGGCGAGGACGGGGAAGGCGGTGATGGATAGGGCGACGCCCATGAAGATGAGGAACGGACCTTGGCTCACGCCTTTGGAGATGGTTGCTCGGAGGACGAAGGACGTCCCTATGCCCAGCACGAACGGTAGGGATATGCCGGCGGCCGCGATGGTCATGGCCTTCTTCCCCGTACGGCGTAGGGATTTGGGGTCGAGCTCGAGGCCGACTAGGAAGAGGAAGAAGAGTAGGCCGAGGTTGGCCAGCGTGTCGAGGACCGTTAGGCTGTTGGGCGGGAATATGGCTTGGAGGTACGCCTTGTTCCGGCCGAGGGCCGACGGGCCGAGTAAAATCCCACCCTGCAAAAAAAAAAAAAGAGAAAAGAAAATACACCATTATTGTTATTATAATATATTGATAATCGTACATGTATATGTAACTTACGATGATTTCTGCTATAACGCGAGGCTGTCTCAAGGGCCTAAGAAGGTAGGCGAGAACACGAGTAAGAACGACGACCAAGCATATCTGTATGATGATGAGAGGGACAGCATAGTGAAGTGGATTGTCTCCTTGGAAAATTCCATGTGAAGTCGCCTTCATTGGCTTCAACATCGCCGCCGCCGTTGCATTGGAAGCCGCCATTTTTTTCTTTCTTTCTTCTTATTCTAAGGAGCTAATCTAATCAAACTGTAATGACAACCAAGATATATAGAGGTTCAGATATCGGGAGAAAAAGGGATGCGTGCGGGCACATTCTGATATTGCATATAAAAAGATATTAGAAGAAGGCAAAGTAAATTTCATGAAGAAAAAATAATAAATATATATAAATGGTAAAACAAATAGCCTTGTATTAAAATAGTTCCGTTCACATTCAATTCATGGTTTACATTGCTTGCAAAGTGAAAACAAACGCTACTATTTTATGTACAATAATTCGCTAAATGTTAAGATCAAGAGACTATTATAAGTAGTGCAGATCAATAATAAATCATTTTTTCCGTTTTCCGTCAATTGTTCGCCAGACACGTCATTGTTAATTGGCATCTTTGACTATATCACAATAATTTATAGGAAAGTAGCTCATCTAAGCTATTGACTTATACGAGGAAATTTCCGAAACACCCCTCATCCTTTTTCATTTCCCAAAATATAGCAGTTGTATTGTTAAGTAATTCAATAAATGCATCGTTCTGTGTATTCATGCAACGGAAAAATACGCCACCTCTCATCTACCATTCCAACACCTCCCATGATCAGATCATTAACGACCTACTCAATGACATAATTACCCTTCGACCAATTGCATTCTCGAGAGTCGAACTAGAAGGTCAGCATAGTAAACCAATACAAAACTCAATTAATTAATTTCTTGGCAGGAAACCCTAATCTTGCTTGACACCCCTCGGTATTCATGATCTGACACATGGATTAATAGGGCGGTTCTTCGTATTTATTTATTTTTTATTTCAATATTCTATGACAAAATAAAAAGAAGTATACCAATTACCACATACGATCAGAAGATAAACATATCTCCATATATGAATCACGACACACCATTCTCCAAGATTATATCAATTCGAATGCAAATTGATTACAATTAGCAGAGATTCGTCATCCATGAAATAAAATAAAATCCAATGAATTAGAGAAGAGATTACCTGAAGGTGTCGATCCTTTGAAACAAAGAGCTCTTAAACAAATACCGTCTCGACGAACCTCTCTCTTTACGATCAAACTGCGAACTTTAATCTTTCATCCCTTTCTCTTTTTTAAATTGTGGTTATAGAGAGAAAGAGAGGCATCGATTCTTTGTTGGAATATGTATTTATATATATAGACAGCATAGAGAGAGAGAGAGAGAGAGAGAGAGAGAGAGAGAGTCAATGATCTCTTGAATCAAGGAAATCCTCATTCCTCAAACTGTGGCACTATTTATAGGGGCCGTTACTATAATCAGTCAGCGGTATAAAACTTTGACATTAATTTCGATTTAATTATGCTTTTTTCTTTTTCATTTTTTTAGATTATTATTTCGTCATTTTGCAATTTGAATTGTATTTTACTTTATTTGTTTAATTGAGAGATCGGGGCAGTCCTTCAAGGCAGACAAATCGCTGTGTGTGTGACTGTGTTGTGGGGAAATAGGGCTAACGCACAAAAGTAATATCATCAAAGAAGAAAGGAGCTCTAATGCTCGGCGAAAGGGAATTTGATCTTAAGACAGATAAACAAAACCATTGTATTTATGACATTATCTTTCTTCAATATTATAATCGTCATCATCATCATCATCATCATGATGTAAATACAACATTAATATTATAAGATTGCTACTATTATTATCGATTCTATTATATTTATGGTGAAAAAGAGGTTATAACCTATCATTTTTATGTGTAAACTTATGCGCTATTGAACTCCTTTATTATAATTTATTTTAAGTGAATAATTATCATTTTACTCCTAAGTTTTAATTATATCCCTTCATATCATTTTTTCTTTTATATCTTTAATAATTAATAATAATATTTTTATCAAACAGTATAAATTATAAATAGCTCAAAACATAAAATTAAAGATAATTGTATTTTAATCCTAGCGTACAAAAATACTAGTTATAATTACTGTTGTTGTTAGTCAATGAGAACAAAATTGAATGTATTAACAAAAGAATGGAATCAACTATAATATATATTTTTTGGAACTATTTCTTTATTTTTTCACATCCTGAATTTCTTTCTACTTAACATTAATACCATTAAGATCTATGAAAAATATTTGAAGCTTCTAGTCGTCTTTTATTTGGTAGCTTTTCGACTTTTTTTTTTTGTAATTGTAATTTGTATAGAAGTATTGGTAATAAAATAATATTAGCAACGATAATATTATTTTATTCATCAGTAAGCCTTTCGCCATCTCACATCTGAATCATGTGAAAATACTTTCATGGGATAAGAATAACAGTCAACACGTCTTTTAAAGTTTTAATAAAGGTTTGAGAAGGTACGATGTCTACCAATCTATATATCCAAGTTGTATTACCGGTGCGCACCATCTTACATTTTATTTTGTGTCTTGGCTTTGATACACTACAAATGATCATACTTCTGACATCTAACCGTTATTTTGGTTCGTATAATTCAACATTTATGTGCAATTCAATATATTAAGGTTACAGAAAAATTAATTCAAACTCCCTCATAACATTATATTGATAAATTTTTATTTTCATTTAAACAACTCTAAAAAAATACCATAAAGATCTAGTTATGTTCGCATTCCTTCTTACCTATAAGCATACTACACGTCTCCTAATATCGATGCTTAATGCCTCATATATATAAATATATAAATATGAGGTTTGCTATGGTGTCCATCTGTCGTGAGCAACCAACGTGAGCACCATAGCTGATTTCGCAATCACTGCGCTTTTTTTTTCTCCCACTCCGGCGATGTCATCACCTCCGCTGCCCCCTTAGCTTCCTCATGCCCCCTTAGCTTCCTCACATAATCTCCGTTGTCCATCTTCCACGCACTCATTTATCAGAAATTCATAATTTTCTCGTACATAGCTGAGATGATGAATTTCTGATAAGTAAGTGCGTGGAAGATGAACAACGGATGTAATGAGGAAGCTAAGAGGGGCGGCGAAGGTGATGACATCACCGGAGTGGGAGAAAAAGAACTGTAATTGCGAAATCAGCTATGGTGCTCACGGTGTTTGCTCACGGTAGGTGGACACCATAACAAAGAGTAATGTTATGGTGCTCACCTTGCGTGAGCACCTTCGTGAGCACCAACCACATCAACACGCCAAATCAGCATACAATGGAATTTTTTATTGATCTATAACCTACACATGGGATTAGTGAACCCGCCGGGGGTTGATTTGGCATGTTGACGTGGCACAAAAAAAATGCCTCACAACAGGTGCCCACGGATGGTGCTCACGCAAGGTGAGCACCATAACATTTCTGTATATATATATATATATATATATATATATATATATATTTGCGTACATTGCTTAATAAAATCCAAGGAAATAAAACTCTTACTCATTGGCTCTTTTTTGAGCTAACATGGGAAAGAAGCCACAACATGTGATTATGACTTGTGAAGCTCAGAGCATCTCCAACGGGTACTTTATTTTTGTGTAAAACACAAAAATAGAGTACGATTCTACTCCAACGGGACTCTATATTTAACACAAATATTGTGTTGATCAGCAGAGAAACTCTAGATCTAGAGTACGCACAATTTTTAACACAAAAATAGAGTTTTAATTCTATTTATTATATTCATTTAATAATACATATTTTATTATATTTAAAATATTTGATACATTATTATAATAGTAAAATTAAAAATAATATAATTTATTTAATATAATAAAATTAAAATATGCTAATTTTATCATTTATTTAATTTTTAAATATTAATAATTAAAATATATTGACTTTTTAATTTTATATAATAAAGTTTAACAAGTCAATTATGATAGTAATATATAAGAATTTGATTTTTAGTGTAAAAATAGAGTTAATGGGTTGGAGTGAAAAGTAGTGTAGAAAATAGAGTTTATGGGTTGGAGTAAAAGCACTGTAGCAACTGTATTATTGTGTAATATTACCTGTATTTTTATGCAATGCGTTGGAGATGCTCTCATGTTGTCCATGTGATATGATATATACATGAATGCTTCAAATTTTAAAGTTAGCAACTTGCTCTACAATAATAATGACGCGTTCAAAAGTAAAAAAAGCCGATTGAAATTTCTTCTCACGATTGAGTCGCTCGAATAGTTTTTACTTTGTTTCCTTCATAATAGTGAAATGAGGAGTCGACGTCAACCTAACTCAAAAACTGTTAAATTGGTTTGTGGTTAGAGGGGATCAACAAAATTTTGCTAATTTCCTGTTGCACGGTCTGAAACAGTTTTAACTTCTCATTTGGTAAAGGAATTACTATTCACCGCCCCCTAAAGGACTGTAAAAAGATGATTTTGCCCTTATGATATTTAAATTAATTTAAAAAGAAAAAACTAACTAAATATATAATTTCGGTACGAAATACTGAAAACTACATACACAAATAAATTCGAACGATCGATCGATACGGAAATAAAATTCGATTTAACATTTTAGGACCGATAGATCGATAGTTTCGGCCCGGACACTGCCTGGCCGAAAAAGTCGTTAGGCCCTGCAGTGTACGGGCCGAACAATTTTTTCGGCCATGACAGGTCTGGCCGAAAAAATCGATCGGCCAGTACACTGGAGGGCCGAAAATGTCGTTCGGCCCATGCACTGCAGGGCCGAAAATATCGATCGACCGTATTTTTTTCTAAGTTTTTCGGGAATAATTATTTGTATTAGTAATTTTTTTGTGTTATAATTTGTGAATATCTATTGTATTAGTAATTCGAAACGGAATAGAGATGCAAAAAAATATTCCAAACATAAAAACAGTATCCCAAACACAAACATAAACAGTTTGGAATATTTTTTTGCATCTTTGTTCCGTTTCGAATTACTAATACAATAGATAGTCACAAATTATAACACAAAAAAATTACTAATACAAATAGTTATTCCCGAAAAACTTAGAAAAAAAATAACGGTCGATCGAGGTTTTCGGCCAGGCAGTGCATTGGACCATCGAATTTTCGGCCCTGCAGTGTACGAGCCGAACGATTTTTTCGGCCAGACCTGTCAGGGCCGAAAAAATCGTTCGGCCCGTACACTGCAGGGCCGAACGACTTTTTCGGCCAGGCAGTGTCCGGGCCGAAAATATCGATCGGCCCGCACACAGCCCGGCCGAAAATGTCGTTCGGCCCGTGCACTGTAGGGCCGAAATATCGATCGATCGGTCCTAAAATGTTAAATCGATTTTTTTTTCCGTATCGATCGATCGTTCGAATTTATTTGTGTATGTAGTTTTCAGTAATTCGTACCGGAATTATATATTTAGTTAGTTTTTTCTTTTTAAATTAATTTAAATATCATAAGGGCAAAATCGTCTTTTTACAGTACTTTAGGGGGCGGTGATTAGGAAAAATGGGGCGGTGAATAGTATTCCAGTTTGTACACTTAATATCAAGATCAAGAAGGTTCTGTAAGTATATTTGTAAGAAATCATGTGTCTGTGTTAAATTGTTGAATAAAGATCGATTTGTTTCTGTGTTAAATTGTTGAATAAAGACCGATTTGTTTCTGAAAGTCTACATCTCCCCTTCTTTTCCGAAAAAATAGTACTATTCGAAGATTTTGTTTACACCTTCCAATGTACAATCTCCTTAACTAACATACGCTAACTAAAACTCCAACACTCCAACGTACGGGCATTCTAGATAACTGGGCTTTAGTATTCCGTTGATATTTTAGTATTACTAAGGCTTATAAAGCCGTATAGTTAGTATATAAGTATGCAATGATGATTGTTATTGAGTTAAGCAAAATTAATTAATTCTATTTCTAGCTTTCATTTTAACTTCTTCAATCGATCCTCCTCTTCTTTCAATCAATTCTTTATCCCTATGAAGCTCTCTCTATCTCAATTTCCCTTCCTCGATCGTCCTTCGATCTCTATTACTTTCCTTATATAAGCGCACACTAAGTGGTCGATAAAACACAAGAAACCAGCTTAATTTCGGTCGGGATCTTACACACTTTAACCACTTCGATCTTCGTTCGGTCAAGCCTTATTCGATAAAGACGTATAAACATTTGGAGACTATTTTCAATCCTTTTTGCTTTAATAACCAATTTATATATTCAAAATCAATAAATTATTAAGAAAAAATGAGTAGAAGTGCCCGTCAAACATCAACAATCATCTTATGATAGTGTGTGGTCTACAAAATTAAAATAATATATGAAAACCTAACTATATGAAATATAACTATCATAATACCAAAATTATAATCACTCTTGTTAGGAATTAGCTACCGTTGAGACCGCAATTCAATGGTCTATTAATATATGCAACTCGTTCTCACTGATTTGAACAATCGCAGCTCAAATCAGATCGAAATTAGCAAGAGAAACACACGCACACTTAACAATGGATTAACGTGGTTCCGCTTTGTTCTAGCCTACTCCACGGATCAACCGAGCTCCGCCTTGTATTACTCCAAACACGAAACTTACAGCTCTCACGGCCCTCTACAGATTTCGTGTTTACACCTCTCAGAGATACTCACTCTACAAGACGCTACAATCGCTCAAAAATGCTAAGTCGAGTTACAGAAACTGATATATATAGAACAGCTTTCATGTGTAAAGTGTGCTTCGCGATTTATCCCGTCCGTCGATTTTAATCCGATCCAACGCCCCATAATGTGCCACGTCGCCTTTGCTCTCTCGCATGACCCAGCAAGAAACGTGTGACGTTTCTTTAAGTGAAATGTTGCTTTTATCGTGAGCCGTTAGATCTTAATATCGCGGCTGAGATTTATTATCCGCCTCATCATGCTCCTTCTAATCTAGGCCGTTCACAGCATTGGCGCGACATCCATTGGCTGTAGTTAAATCTACGAACTTCAAACTAGATCCGTCCGATTGCGCGCGCTCTTGATCGGACGGTAGCTGTACATCGCGACCTCAACACTTCAGATCTTCAGCTTCCCAACTTCAGTTCGAGCTGCTGCTTCTCCGGCCATTCCCGGCGGCTCCAGCGAGGTCCAGGCTCGCAATCCTTAACTCTAATAAAAACAAACCTTCAAAATAGCTAAATAAACAGTTTAAGAAATTATATGAATGATAAGATAAACAGACCTTGGCAATGACATGGCTAAGGTATGTTGAGTTCTGTCGTGGTATGCTATGGGGTTTTGTGTGCTTTTTGTGTTTATTTTTTTGTCTTTTTTTTTTAACTTGATCTAACTTCTATTAATTGTGACTTAATGGGCTTTCTTATTTTTACTAAAAACTAATTGTGTATAAATAACAAATGGGCCAACCAAATGAGTGAAAAGCCCAATAAAATAAATAATATGCCCAAATTTGCTTTTTCTTCCTCACGACTAGAGCTGTCAAAACGGGCCGGCGTGGCGGGCCAGCCCATAGCCCGCCAAAGCCAGCCTTTGGCGGAGCGAGCAGGTAAGCCCGCGACTTGCGGGCTTGGCCCGTCCAAATAAAAAAATAAAAAAAGGAAAAAATTAAGAAAACAATAAAATTTAAAAATAACGTCGAAATTAATTCTAATCAAATAAGGCACTGTCTGCGCGGCATTGGGCGACAGTGCGCGGCACTATCCGTGCGGCATTGGGCGACAATGCGCGGCACTTGGTCCCGACAGCAAGGCATCGGGGGACTGGCCAGTGTGGCTATGACAGGACCCCCTGCCATGTCATCTTTCCACTAACATTGACAGGATTGGCCAACGATTTGCAAGGATGGCCAAACAACCCTGACAAGTCCCTGATGTGCCAGAAAAGCAAGCCAAAGCACTGGCCATGGAGACCAAACGACCTTGACTCCCTGCCACGTCAGGAATGCAAGCCAAGGCACTGTTGGGAAGCTCAAACGTGGCCCTGTCCTTATCAGAAAAATAAGATCATGCAGTGGGCGAACACTTTGGCTCCCAGGTCTTCCATTGGGCGTTTTAAAGGCAAGGAATTTCAGTCAGATCTAGCTCCAACATGTCCGTTGCCAGTTGCTTCTCTTCAGTCGGGTGCGCCCGAGTCTTATTAACTCTCTTCTTCTTACGACAATCATTGGCCATATCTCCAGGTTTGTCGCAGTTAAAGCAACTGCCCTTAATTCTTTTGGAATTCGGGTCTTGCTGCGGCATACCCGGCCTTTTTCGCTTATTGTCAGAATTTGGCTCGGCCAGGTTGGCTCCTGCCTCCATGCTTCCCCTCTTGTTCTTGGCTTCGTTCTTTCGATTATCTTCCTCGATCCGAAGCCACACAATCAGGTCCTCAAGCCCCATCTCCTTTTGTTTGTGCTTGAGGTAATTCTTGAAATCCTTCCAAAGAGGCGGCATCTTCTCGATAATCGGAGCTACCTGGAAGGTTTCACTGATCTACATATTTTCAGCATGAAAATATCTTGAGTAATTAGCTGCATATTACGGACATGATCCAGCACTGGCTTAGAATTGGTCATCTTAAAGCCCAAGAATTTGCCGACGATGACCTTTTTCAGTCCAGCATCGTCGGTCTTATACTTCTTGTCCAATGAGTCCCAGAACTCTTTCGCAAACATAGCCACTGCATAGACGTTGTATAGGGAGTCGTCAAGGGCATTCAGAATATAATTGCAGCACATGTAATCATTGTGATTCGATGCGTCTAACAATCGTCGTCTATGACATCATTGACTTATGGGCAACGGTTGTTGTACCAGAACCGAAACCTATAGTACATTAGTTTTCATTACGATATTGCCACCGTGCTAATTTTAGGCGACGATTGCAACCGACGCCTATTATGTCGTCGCCTATGTCTATTATTGTACTAGCTAGTTAGTTGGTTGAGTGAGAATACTTCATGATTGCAAATAAATATAATTTCTCACTATATATATAAATAAATTGAAGTGTACAAGAACGAGATAAACCCCACCATCTCCTAAAGTCTTACAAACGAAAGAATTCGAAAGAAAAAACAAATAATAATGCCCATCATAAAAATGAAAACTGAAGCATGCAACGTAGAAAAAAGAAACCCTTAATCTATATACATACGTAATAAACTCATATTGCACTCAATAAGATTTTCAATCGCACTGCAAATTGAGAATACTATTACTCGCCAGATTCACCCTAAAATCGCAATACATCACAGCAGTCTTCCTCCTCTTAAAAACCCTAAGCAACTCCACTTTACCCTTCAACCTAGCCTCAACAACCAACTCCGAAGTACTTGAAATATTATCTAAATTCGCAACGACGTATATTTTCTTCGTGCTACGAGCCCTAACACGCCTGTCTTCGATCGCGAATCTCCCGAGAACATTATTACCCTCTAGAGTCCTTATAGTCCCCACACTGGTATCGAACTTGTACCGTGCATAATTCTTGTTTTTGACCAAAACCCTAGCACTAAATACGGCGTTCGATCCATTATTGCTTGTGATTATTACGTCATCTAGACGTACTTTTGGCGTCTTAGCTTTCATGAAAACGAGGGATAAGACGAGGACAATTACGGTTAGAAATATCGCAAGTACCGAGATACATGCTAGGTATTTCTGTATTCTCTTCCTCTTCATGGTCTTTTTTCGTTCTTCCTCGGATATCTGGCGATGGTTGTTATTGAACGTTTCTTCGTAGCTTCTTGGGAAGATCGTGGAAGGAGCTAGGGGTTGGCCTTGGACATGATTTTCGTATTTTGGGTCCATTTTTTTGAATTTTTTTTGTTATGGTTTAGGATGTTTTCAGAAATGAATGTGAATTTGTGTGCTATAGCGTATTATATATATAATGTTTTTGATCCTACGTTCGACAGTTTCTCTAAGGAAAATGGTAAGAAATTGTTGGAATAATGACTTGATCTAGAAGTTCATATCCTTGACCAAGTGCCTTGACGATTCCACGCTACGTTTTATCTTTCTTTCTTGGTTACTTCCTATATACTTAATACTTATCAACAGAAGCTTCTATGCTTGCATAGAACTTTAAGTTACAAATTGTTCAGATTTCGGAAAATGTTACCATCGTAATCCTAGAAAATAATGGTCTTATGGTCTATAAAACTAAGGAATAGTTGGAGAAAAAGCTACATAGGGTCCAATTAGTGATTAACTTCGGGGCTGCGACGTTTAAGGGTACGAAAAACGAAACAATAACAAATATTGTTGCAATTAAATAAGGCGCATTTACACATAAAAATACACAAAAGAATAAACAATTATCAGTTTAGTACCCTATTTGAAATATTTTATATACCTATTAAAATAAAAGTTTTACACATAGCTACCAGTTTGAGTTTGGCTATTAGTACCATTTTACTATCGTTTAGTATATTGATAAGTTAGGATTTTGCGTTATTCTTGTACTCCATAAAAGCGTATTTTCGATCTTTATTTATCATAATATACTTCATTACCATGCCTTTACGTGATATCTCGTGTTCGACAGATGAATGAGCAAAATAGACTAAAAACACAGAATCGAACGTGTTATTGGCTAAGGCAAGCAGCTCAAGGAGACACGCGTGGATCTATGCATGTGAACATTAGCACTTTGGGGCCTTTTTGCAAATTTCGAAAGTGCATGGGGCAGATATGCAATTTGATCAATTAATTCTAATTGGAAAAGCTTATTGCGTGGATAGCAAGACAAATAAAGATAGAGATTTGATTTTAAAATCAAAATAGAAGATTTACGGGGAAGTCGACGGCCACTCTCTATATATAGATGCACGCTAAGAATATCAAAAGCAGCGAATAATAGGAGCAGACCTACGGCTGGGAGCTTGGCTTGGACTGGAAATAAAGAGACGACGGCTGCGAGGAACTTTGGACGGCTAAGAAGACTAGAGAAAGCTAAAAGCGATCCAGAGGGTCTCCAAGGCGTTTCTCCCTCGTTCACGCCACGGGAGACGCTGCGGCGACGCGTGACGACTCGAGCATCGTGAGGGGCGAACTATACTTTTATTACCTCGTTTTCAACAATGTTTTCTTTCGATTAGTTGTTGATTTCGTTTATTCCCATGTTAGCTTAATTTCTTTTGTGATTGAGGCCGTATTAGGCCGGATTATGAATTCGTAGTAATACTATTCGTATTTTATTTAATCGTATAAATTTAGTTACGTGTTCTATATTTGAGATTAATGCTTGCGAATGCTTGATCACCATGTGCATGATTTTTGATTGGTTTATGAGACTGAAAAAGTAATTAGACCGGTTAGAATAATAAATATAGGACACCATGACGTAAAACCGAACAGAGATGGAATTCGATTTCGTACGTGTGGTTTTCGAGACATTGGGCGCCGAAAGCGTCTAAACTCGGGGAAATTCATAAAGCGGAAGGCGTGTGAAGTGATCGCAGTCTTATAGAAATATAGAGATTGGTCATTATCGCACAGGGTCGCTAGTTACGTGAATAACGGGTAGCGCGTATATTAGGAATTTCTACCTTGACTAGTTTATATTGATTAAATAAATATTGATTGCATGAACACATAGGATTAATCCGTGCCGAGTATGTGCTTTGATCACGCTCATCGTCAATTGATCTTTATCTCATCTATTTTATTTGCGCCTATTTTATTATTTGCGTTTTTATCTCGTTTAGTTAAATCATCAAAACTATAAAAATTCTCTTAGTCTAAATTAGAATTAGGTTTAATATCTTAGAATTAATCAAGCTGTCTTCGTGGATCGATACTCGAACTTCGTCCGTTTTACTACTTGTACGACCTAGTACACTTGCTAGTATTTGAGCGTGTCATATATTGATATGTATATTGTGTATCATATCACGTGTTTATGTGAATATCTAACTCTCAAATATGTTGTGCAATCTCTGTAATCACTAACCATGACATACCTTTTCTCAATGTATTATGTGCCAAAATATTTGTCCCTATGGTACCTGAATTTGTAATATGATATACTTCTGTCAAATGGGTATCTATATGTAAAATTTTATTCTGTTAGGTATCTACACATAAAAAATTCTGACATGAGATTGATTTAAGTTTTTTAGAGTTTAGGTACTTAATAAACTTTACCATTAATCAACTATTATATTAATGTTATAATTATTAATATTAATATTATTATTACTACTACTACATCACATTGATGTGGGTATTACCGTAATGTTGGATCACCTCAAATCAAACACCCTTAGATGAAATATTTGAAACTAAAAATAAAAATAAACATAATGAAGCATACTTTTCGAATATTACCTCACACTTAATCATCAAAATCGGATTGCTTATCATATTTTCATCATTCTACTTAAATACATGAAATCATCAAAATCTCAAGCATATTTAGTCCAAAATTGTCACTAAAGATGATTTAGTTATATAACTAATGTAACCGAAAACTAGGGTTGCACATCGCTCCTTTTTGCACTTGTTGAAATTAATTTAGAAACAATTATATAAACTCGTATAGACTTCTTGAAAAATATAGAAAACACAAGTACACAATTTTTTTGTCGATCCAAATGTCAAATTACATGTGATTAACTTCATTTTATTTAATATAGAAGTTTTGATGCTATTCCCTCTCGACACATACATACAAAGAAACGGCAGACTGTGACCAAATATTCCGTATTGTTTTCCTTTTACTCTCAATTGCTATCAATCCAATGCGACGCATACATACAAACGGCAGATTGTGAGGGAATCTACCACCATATTGCTCTTTTTTTAAAAGAATTGACGAAAACAATGTCCGAAGTTTATATAAATCACACCGTTGAAGCCACGAAAATATCGATCACACTTGAGAGAACAACACCAAAAGAAGAAAAAAAAAAGAATGATCAATTATCGTTACTCACTAAGCATGAGCCACATGATCGCTTCTTCCATAGTGATGATATGTATGGTACTTGTTGCGAAGACAAAGATGATGATGGTACGAGGTTCCCCTAACACAACACCTTACCAGCAAATTTGCGCTACAGTCACATGGGGCCCAAACGATCCTTACGGAGGGGCGGTGAGCATATTGCTTAATGACTTAATTCTCAATACTCCATACTATTACTACTATGAGAGCGACCTCACTCGTTCGAATGGAGGAAAAGTTGCCTATGGACAGGCAAAGTGCTCCCTATATTTGTCTTCGGGTGATTGTCAGAGTTGCTTGAACACTGCTCGATCTCAGTTGTCTGAAAATTGCGCCTTTTCCATGTATGCAATCCTCGAATTGGTGGACTGTGACTTAAGATATGCCAACTACCCCATTGATGATTGACGTAATACATATTGGGACGACGATGCTTTATATCGTGTAATTGCTATGACATGTCTCATGAATAAGTCAAAGGTCCTATGCCCTTACAACACCACCATGTCGTCTTTGAGTTCATCATCTTCATCGATATTGTCTTGTCAACGAAAATTACGCAGCAATATACTTGAACTTATTTAAATAGTCAAGTTCAATAGCATAATAAGCTTATCATTTCCTGTTCAGACAGTTGTATAAGAGCATATTCAACCCGCAACATAAAACGGTTCATGTTATACAATAATACAGGCTTTTACTACTCTAACTCCTAAACTCTATATTTTACACTAATTTTTACTCAAACCGATTTAACTCTATTTTCTAAACTAAAACTCAATTCCTATTTATTACTATCATAATTGACTTATTAAACTTTGTATTATAAATTATAATTACTTAAAGTCAATATTATAATAATTATTATTTAAAAATTAATTAAATTATAAATTTAGCATATTCTTTAATTTTAATTTTATTAAATTAAAAAAGAAAATATCAATAAATAATAGAAAATTAATATTATTACTTTTAGTATTATAAGAATATTAAATATTTTAAATATAACTAATATAATTTACTAAATAAAATATAATAATAATAATAACTACAACTATTTTTATTGAAAATTGAATGTACTCTCTACAATAGTATCTCTGTTCATCAACACAATACTATTGTTAAGTATAGAGTTTTCACTGAAGTAAAGACATACTTTATTTTTGCATTTTACACAAAAATAAAGTACTCATTTGATGCTCTAACATTTTGAAATAAAGTAAACTAGTTTTATGGCAGTGTATTTCACGGGTGTAAAATATGTGTAATTAATATAATATTTTTATATAACAATAATAATATAAGTTAAATGATTTAACGTGAAAATAAAGTGTTTCGGGATGGCAATGGGCGGGTTCGGGGCTGGTATTGGACATACCGTCCCCATACCAAATTATTGTACTTAATACCATCCCCACAAATTCACCACTTATGATGAGTTGGTTCGGGGATGGGTAATCACCATTCTGGGATCGGGTTCCCCGTGGGAAATTCGGGTTCCCCATATTCATGTATATCCAAAAAATTAAAAAAACAAATAAAAATGCAACAAAAAAATAAACTAAGTTATATAGGCAAATTAATATTTAAAATATGATATTGAAGTATAAAAAATTCAATATAATATGTGATTCAAATATGAGTGTATTGTGAAGAATACATATTGAGAGTAGTTCTTTCTAAATAATATGGAGTCTAAAAGGATGATCTTTTAAAACTCTTTTATTCAATATTATTTAATAATAAAACTAATCGGGGACCGGTGAATCACCGCTTGACTCAAACGGGCCGGGTTCGGGGCCGGGGATGGGTTAAAAACATGATTATAATCCCCATCCCGTCCCCACTCTTTCACCGACGGGGAATCACCGTCAACTCCCCATCCCGTTTTGACCGGGGATTCCCCGTCCCAATAGTCTCGGGTCCTGACGGTGATGGTTCACCGTGGGAATTTTGCCACCCCTACTTTCCTACTTTGTTAGTGGGCGGTTTTTTTATTATTTTTTCATTTCTTATTTGTTTAATATAATAAAATGAACACGTGTCGCAAGCAGAAACTACATTTGATTGTATATATAAGATATATTAGTGTCAGGACAATAATATGTTGCAAGACCTTAATTAAGTCGTCACGAGGAATAAACCGATCCTTATGGAGACAGGACAGATGATGGATGATACGGCACATCTTTATCTCATGTCAATGGAAATGCCTCTATTTATTATCCTAGGTCCTTAATATTTTTGTCTTGTGCTCCCTTAATTCTTATATTATACGGATTGAATCATTTGGTGGCAGCAAACTACCTTATTCCATAGTACAAATCCATCAAACGTAGAAATCAATTTCTCGGAGTTAACGATCATCTAGAATATTGCAAAAAAACATAAACAAAATAATTCCCCGTAAAAAAAAAAAAGGTTTTTTAACTAGCGCAAAGCGCCATGTTATTAAATTTTTTACACTGCATTTTACATTACTTTTAATCTCGCAGAACATTTTTTTATGATCTAGGCATAAAATATAGGTACGATTCAAAAACTCAGTTTCAAAATCATTTTTGACGCCGCGGCAGGCCAATATGCATATCAAGACATCAACGACCCATGACTCAACCCAAATCATAGTCCGCAAAAACATCGCGACTAGGGGGTGTTTGTTTCCGATGATTCAACATCACGGTGATGTGCATCACCGTGATGCGGATATCACCGTGATGTGGGTCAAGGTGATATGTCATCATCGTGTTTGTTTTGATATGATAATTCATTTTGCATATGAATGTGATATTGAAATTTTGTGTTTGTTTAATTACAATGATGTGTGAGAAGATGTTGTGTAAATGTCATATTTTTATGCATATTATGTAGTTAAAAGTGTTTTAATATGTACATTTAAGGTAATATTTTACGTGATACTTATTAATATTTGAAAATCAAGCATTATTTTAAGCTTTAATTATAAATATGTTATATTGAAAAGAATTATTTTATTTTTTTTTAAGCTTTAAACATGATTTTAAATGAGTTATTAATTATAAGTAATTTATATAAATCTTCAATATAATTAATTTATTTTTTAATCTTCAATAGATTAATCTTATATTACTAAAGAAATGTAGTGTCCTCAATGCTGCCACGTGTCCCATAATAATTAATTATAATATATAAAAATACAATAAAAACATGAAAAACTATCCACTAGCACACTGTCCACTATAAATATTTATTTATTAATATAAAACAATTATAGATAGTTAACCCGTGCGTAATTAATTATTATTTATAAGTATTTTCTGTAATCCTTCAACATAATTCTATTATTTTTAAGCATTAAATATAAATTTAGGATTTACATATGTTATGTAAAAGGAATAAGGGTATACAAGGAATGAATGTTAAAAGATAAGGGATAATTTTGTCCAAAGAAATATTGAACATATCACCCCATCACGATGATGGAGAATCACCCTGCTTTTCGGGGTGATCCAAAGTTGGAATATCACCTTCTTTTGATCACCGCGATGATCCTCCATCATGGTGATGGCTCATCACCCTCGCTTAACAAACACGGTGTAGAGACCCTCATTTTCTATTTAGGATTAGTGATGGATTTTCCGCAACGTAAGCCGCGGAAGGCCCGTCTAACAAAAACTTTTTTCTAAATTATAATTAGACCTGTCAAAATGGGGCGGCGGTCCGGCCTGCCCCGCCCTGCCTATGGGGCGGGCTGGGCTGGGATTTTTAAGGCCTGCCAGAAGGCGGGCCTAAACGGGCTAGGCGGGGCGGGGCGGGCTGGCCCACGGCCCGCCATATATTTTAATTAATTTTTTATACATTAAATATATATTTATTTAAATATTAACTAATGATTTTATTGATAATTAATGATGCATTTATTAATTAATATGTAATTAATGTATATTTAAATATTATAATTAAATAATGAATGATGCATTTATGAATTAATACATAATTAATGTATATTTAAAAATCATAATTATGTAAATAATTCTTAATTATTAAAAAGTTTATATAAAAAAATTAAAAAAAAAATTAAGGCGGGCGGGCCTGGCCCGCGGCCCGCTGGCGGCGTGGGCTGGGCTGGGCTGGGCTTCAGTTTGAAGGCCCGCCCCTGCCCGGCCCATTGACAGTTCTAATTATAATATATCACAACAAAAAATCATTTATAATGCCATAGCTATACAAAGGACGTAGCCCCAAAATGTCAAAACGTCCAAAACCCTAAAGCCGCTCCACAGGTCTTCATCCATGTATCGGCTCGCCCTCAAAAGTCTGTGGAGCACCGCCACCAGCCGCCTCAGTCTTGACGCGTATCAGTGTCAGACTCAGTACCTACAACACGTAAACACTGAGCGATTTGCCCAGTAGGTGAATAAAGATGCCTGTATGCACGTGAACACTCTGTCCCAATTCCCAATTTCTCGCATATCAATGCACACTCTTTCTTTTCTCACGTCTCTATTTCATATCACACAACACAGGGCCCTAGGTTAGACTCGACACCTCGCGCTCCCATAATATAACGGTAGCCTACGCTAGCAGCATTTTGACGTTCACGCAACTGCCCTGCTAGGTCGCTCCTTCCGTAAGCGGTAGCCTACGCTGACAGCGTTTTGACGTTCACGCAACTGCCCTGTCAGGTCGCTCCCTCCGCTGAAAAATATAATCATGACGGTTTTGCAACTCGGGACGTTCACGCCAGTAGACAGATCGATCACGCCTGTCTGCCGTCAGGTGTCATACGAGTACTAACCTCCACTCCTCAACGAGTCATCAATCGCAATAATCTCAGTCCACCCCGCTCGTCGATACGTCAATTCATCACCGTCTCAATACGGTCAAAATGTCTCTCAACCTGATAAGATATGCATATGCCATACATAGAGCTGAAAGTTTGGGCCGCGGCCCATGGGCTAGCCCGGCCCGACCCGATAAATATCGGGTTTGGGCCTAAATTTCATCAGCCCGATAAATAATCGGGCCCATTGGCCCGGCCCATTAGGCCCGGCGGGCTAACGGGCCACGGGCCAAAAAACCCGACGGGCTGCGGGCCAAACCCGGCCCGTTAGTTGTATGTGTATTTTAAAAAATTTCTATATATAATGTTTATAAAATTCAATTATAATATTTATATAATTCAATTTGATATGTAAAAAATAATATTTTTGATAAATTTATGGGATATAAAACTTTTGTAACTATATATTTGCAATATTGGGTATAATAACAGTATAAAATATAAGTATTTTGAAAAAAATAAAAGATTTTGAAATAAAAAATTAAAAAAAAAGCTAAAAAATTAGGCCCGTTAGCCCGACGGGCTGGCCCGGCCCATGACATAATGGGTTTGGGCCGAAGAATATTAGGCCCATTAAATTTCGGGCCAGCCCGACCCGACCCGATAAAAATCGGGCAGCCCGCTATATTCGGGCCGGGCGGGCCGGCCCGCCCAATATTTCAGCCCTAGCCATACATATACGTGATAATACATGAAAACGTGTGCTACATGAAACGTACGTAAAATACGTAAATCATCGAATCACAAAATCACATAGTAGCAGGTAAGCGTATACGTGTTGTAGATGAATGATTCACCTATCTGTCCTCCAGATAAAAATCAGTCTAAATATCTGATGCGTTCCCTAATGTGTCGAACCCTTGAGTACGAAAATATAATGTTAGTATGTGTACAAATTCTCGAACTGTAATTATCTAAAATAACTGTGTTTCGACACTGGGTTTAAAAGTCAATGGTCAACCGCGGAAACCCTTAGTTAACTCGCGACATCGGTCCACGAAAGGTTCATAATTCGCGAAAGCCTTAGGACCCGCAAAATCTATTCGACCCACGAAGAGCTTAAAATTCGCAAAATTCCATTTGAAATTAGATTTTCATTCGTGAAATTAATTTCGATCCGCGAACTCATCTCTCTCTCTCTCTCTCTCTCTCTCTCTCTCTCTCTCTCAAAACTGGCCCGCGAAAATAAGCTTTTCTCTCACAGACTTGAGCCCGCCAAAAGTTTTCGGCCCGCGAGAACCATTTTTAGCCCGAAATCCGTTTGTGATTCGAAAATTTACTTTGGCCCGTGAAAACCGAATTTTGACCCGCGAAAACTGGTTTCCTCTCACATGCCGAAAACCTCCCAGCCTGCGAAAATCTCACCTCCTATCACAATTCACAAACTCTTATGGCCCGCAAAAACTTCACACCCTCATAATTCGCGAAACTAAATTCATAACTCATTTGACTCGCGAAACCTATTTCAAAGTTCGCCCTAAACCCAGAAGTTAATACACTGTAAAAACATCAAATCTTATGAACACTTCATCTGTCGAAACTCATTTTAAGTCCAAAAACAGTGATTCTTTCGAAATTATCCTAACCCAGAAAACGGTATGGTCCCAAAAACATCAAATTCTCATGAACACACACATGCTTCGAAATTATTAAAACTCATATCACCTAAATACTTATGAACCTAAATCGAAACTTAGGGTTTTTGATAAACATATTTTTGTACGTTTATCTCTGTTATAGATTAATCGTTTTCGAACATAATAGAGTCTTTTTACGTGATTTTGATACTTTTACACGTGTTTATGCTTTTGTAGGACTTCAAAGCGATAATTAGAACGAAGCAAACGAATACGGAGCCGAAAAGAGAAAATATAGAAGCTCAACGTGTGAAGGCCCTTTTGATCATTCCAGCCGATTAGAAATCACGCCCAACCCACAAGATTTGTTATTGGCCCATTTTTATGCTACAATCAATGAAGAAACGATGGGACCTCAAGGAAGCATCATCATCCGACAATTGCTTTATGAGCACTTAGAAGCTTGGAATTATTATCCCAGAACGACAGACAAACAACACACAAAGTTGAAACACAAAGTTGAAGAACCCACTACCTTGCTGAAAATGGGGAGAGCCGAAAAGAATTCATGCCATATCGAAGAAAATCCGTATCATGTCTTCTATGAACGTTATAAAAGTAAGACCATCTTGGAACTAGAGAGGTATCGAACACTTCACCATCAAGCATCCACATCTCAACACCTCTGAAGCACCCACGAAGCCCCTCTGAACGATTGAAACCCTCAAAGGCTGAAAAGAACGGATGCACTCAGCTCTCAGTTCACGTAAGGTAGCAGCTCACCAAGCTCCTTGCATAACTCACGGCTGAAAGTCCGTCAAAAGCAGGCAGCTCTTCCAAGAAGCAAGACATCTCACGCAGCTGCTCTTCACCTCTCAAGCACCCACGAAGCCCTTTGAACGATTGAAACCCTCAAAGGCTGAAAAGAACGGAAGCACTCAGCTCTCAATTCACGTAAGACACACGACAGCAAGGTCAAAGGTGGGGCTGCTGCAATAAGGAGCTGAAAAGGGCTGCTCTTCCTCAGACGCACACTACCTGTTCGCTAGAAGTCCTCAAGGAAGGATTAACCGCAGAGATGAAATTCAGGGAAGAAACATGTATTTTTCTTTGTTATTTATGCTCCTCGTTGTGTTAATAATTCATGAGTGGCTAATTTCCGTAGTATTTGAGATTAGATGAACCCTAGCGAGCTCGAACCTATATTTTGAAGTATTGCTGTTTTGCTATTATTATGACTCGGTTATGATTTATATTATTGTTTTGATTATGTCTATGTGATCAAGATAATTTTTGGGTAATCGCAAGCTACGCTCGAGAGAGGGGCTGGCTATTAGACCACTTGTAGGCGAGCGGAATAAATCCATCGCTAGAAATAGGTTGGGCTACCCCGTCGGATTAGAGTCAAATCTAATAGAGAGATTTATCGTATTTTTATGCTGTCTGCGATTGTGTAGTTAGGGAAGCTTGGCCAGCTGTTCAAGAGGTAGATTAGTTGTTTACGATTATTTTATAGTCTGGCGCAGTTTCGTCAGCTATAGAGACTCGTACGCATGTTATAGGAATCTCTACGGTCTAATGATAGTCATGTTTATGTATAAGAGATATTTGCTTCGGTCGAGCTAGGGGAATTCGAAGTCCCAAATACTTTGCTTTTGTAAAGTCGTTCCAACCCGTTATAGCTATTTTATTAGAATTTAATTTTTTGTTTATCGTTTATTTAGTTTATCGTTATTTATATATGTATCAAACCAAAAAATATTCACTATGATATTTAAATGACGGTTTTCTAAAGTAGATAGTTCATTTGGTTCGATACTCGAATACTTACCGCTTCTGTACCACTATCGATAGGTACACTTGCCTATTGAGCGTAGAATAGTGCGCAATATTCGTTTTATTTTTATTACTCGATCCGCTCGATCAGTTTTCTATAAATGTTCTAAAGACGAAAACTTCAACCTTTGCTCCCAAAAGAATACTTAATATGGCTACCCATGAATCTAAGATTTTATTCCTAATATATAAATCACTAAAATCTATTCTAACTACATATCAAAGTCATGTTGGACCTTGAAACATCCAGAATATATTAAACAAGGTAGCATTACATATTAATTTTCATACCTCACTTGGGAGTTAGTTTTTCAAAATTTGAGTGCCTAAGGTCTTTCTTTCGTTCTTTTCAGGGTTTCCTCCCTTATTAACCTTTACTTTCCTAAGAGTTTCGTTACCTTTAAAGCTTGGAGATATATATCAATGTTTCGATTTTAGCAACTTGACAAGACTGGGAGATGACGAGATTTTCCTAAGGCTTAAGTAACATTATTATCAAAGTTTATCTTTTGGGCATAAGTTCAAACAAAACTAAGAACAACCCAATTTATTTTATTCCAACATTATAAATTCCACCTAGCTCTTTGGTGAATTTCGAAGTTAAGTTGAAATTATTAAAATTTATATTCTATTCTCACAACTTAAATTTCTCTACCAAACTTCCTAATTCACAAAATTACATAATTGATTACATCAAAATCCCGTATTAAATTCTACGGGTATTACACACGGTGATGAGGGAAGGATGAGAGGATCACGGTGATGATTTGGAGGATCACTCCCAAAACAAACACCCCCTAATTGTCAACAAAATATACATTTTGTCGATAGTTCTGAATTTAACCAGCTAACTACGGTCTGTTTTATTTAAACTCAAAAGCAATATATATTAGCATCCCATATTAAACGTATCCATCATTATTCATTAATAAAACCCGAGTAACATAATCACGCAAGAAAGTATGCCATCATGTCTGGAAAAGCCTTACCTCAATAATAGTCGAAAAGTAAACATAATTCTTTTTTGACTTGGATATACATTAAGAAATTTCTCAGAATAAAATCGCAACAAGTGGGAAGACTTTATCACGCGTTTGATTTGATTGTGAAAGTGAAAGCGAGACTGACCATTCGTGCAATAAGGTGGTCTATGATCCCGTTTACCTTCAATGTTGATAGAAAAGTATGTTGAGTGGGTTGGTGAACCAACCCATCTCAACTAGTCTTAATAATACTATTATTATATTAATATTATAATAAGTATGACCTAAGCAATGACATGTTTAATATTGTCATGTAGCTTAGGTTTTAGCCTATAAATAGGCTCTTAATCTCATTGTAATCTCACACCAAAAACCAATAGAAGTGAGAGAAGGAGAAAGAAAGAAAAAAAAATAATAAAAATAGAGGGTTTGTTCGGTATCTGCTCCGACTATAAAGAGAGATAGTGTGTGTTTTCTCCTTTATAGATTGAGAGGTTGTAACCCCTGTTTTTACCCCAGTAATAATATTTCTACCTCGCCCGTGGTTTTTTACCCCAAGTTAAAAAGGGGTTTTCCACGTAAATTCTCGTGTTCCATTTATCCTCACAGTCATTTCCAATTTCGTTACGCTGTCCATTTCGCAACAAGTGGTATCAGAGCCAGCCCTGATAGATATTCCAATTATGCTCTGTGGTTGCAGCTTTGTCTGATCTTCCACATCAGAAAGGATATCGAAAAGGTTTATCGTTACGGAAGAGTTTTTTGGCAAGTCGTGGTAATAGACTGTGTAAGTAAGTTCTGTCTAGGTGGCTGGTGCCAAGCGGGACACATAGTGACCCCACCAGATCTCATCTGGGAATTTACTTAGAAGGGTAATTTTGTCTTGAAAGCTGGTCGCTACCCTTTCTGCAAATTATCTGATCAGTACTATTTGGCTGGACTGTCGAATTTCTCCGACGATAGCGACGTGGGAAAAATGGCAGCTAAAAATGAAATTGAGAAATTCAATGGGAGAAACTACTCACTGTGGAAAATGAGGATAAAGGCAATTTTACTCAAAGAAAATTGTCTGGAGGCGCTCACTGGCAGACCAACAACTATTGTTAGTGATGCCAAATGGAGGAAGATAGACGGGAGAGCCATCGCCAATATTCATCTGACATTAGCAGATGATATATTATCAAGCGTCGAAGAGAAAACCAGTGCGAAAGAAATTTGGGACCATCTTGAGAAGTTGTATCAAGTCAAGTCACTCCACAGCCGAATTTTCCTGAAAAGAAAATTATACCATCTACGAATGGAAGAATCTTCTTCAGTGACTGAGCACATCAATAAGTTGAATACTCTGTTCTCTCAACTTAAAGACTTGGACTACAAAATAGAGCCAAGTGAACGTGCCGAGCTTCTACTACAAAGCCTGCCAGACTCCTACGATCAACTTGTCATCAATCTGAGCAACAACCAAGCTACGGGAAAACTTATGTTCGATAATATTGCAGCTGCGGTTCTCGAAGAAGAAAGTCGGCGCAATAACAAAGAAGACAAGTTGATAATATCCCAACAGGCAGAAGCATTGGCAGTGACGAGGGCAAGATCAGGAGCACGTGGTCCAAACATGAGCCGAAAACGGACAAGACCCGGAGAGTCTGGTCCAAGTGGGAGTCAAAAACGGCAAAGCCTTGTTACTAAAATTAAGAAGGCGATAAAATGTTACCACTGTGGCAAGAAAGGTCATCTGAAGAAAGATTGTTGGGCTCTAAACAAGAATCCCAATGCCCAAGGAAATGTCGCCAACACTACCAACGATGGAATTGCCTTGGTGTGTGAAGCCGCAACCACTATCGCTGAAAATGGAAGATTCAATGACGTGTGGCTCATGGACTCTGCAGCTACTTTTCACATGACCTCTCGAAGGGAATGGTTTCACCAATACGAGCCAACCTTTGGAGGGTATGTCTACAGCTGCAATGACCAAGCGCTGAAGATTGTCGGGGTGGGTACGATTCAAATAAAGATGTACGACGGCACTGTGCGTACCATCCATGCCGTGCGACATGTGGAGGGCTTGAAGAAAAATCTTTTGTCCGTGGGGCAACTTGATGATCTTAGTTTCAAAATTGAATTGGAAAACAAGATCATGAAGGTTTCCAAAGGAGCGCTAGTGGTGATGAAGGGAGAAAAGATAGCTGCAAATCTATACATGCTAAAGGGAGAGACTCTGCAAGAAGGGCAGGCATCCGTTGCCACGACAAGTTCAAATGAAAAGTCTACGATGACTTGGCACAAGAAACTTGGTCATATGTCTGAACAAGGCATGAAAATTCTTGCGCAAAAGAATCTACTTCCTGGTTTCACGACGGTGACGCTCCCATTCTGCGAGCATTGTATTGTGAGCAAGCAGCATCGCCTGAAGTTCTCGACTTCAAATTCTAGAAGCAAAGAAATTCTAGAATTGATCCACTCTGATGTATGGCAAGCACCGGTTGCGTCCCTGGGAGGAGCTAGCTACTTCGTATCATTCATAGACGACTACTCCAGGAGATGCTGGGTGTACCCAATCAAGAAGAAGGACGAAGTGTTTCCTATTTTCAAAACATACAAGGCGCGAGTTGAACTTGAAACCGGCAGAAAAATCAAGTGTCTCCGGTCAGATAATGGAGGAGAATATACTGGCAAAGAATTCACTGAATTCTGCAAAGACGCGGGCATCAGAAGGCAGTTCACCACGGCTTACACTCCACAACAGAACGGAGTGGCAGAGCGGTTGAATAGAACCCTGTTGGAAAGAACGAGGGCAATGTTGAGAACTGCGGGCCTGGAAAAGAAGTTCTGGGCAGAAGCGGTCTGTACTGCCTGTTATGTGGTGAATCGGGCTCCATCTACTGCTATAGAGATGCGAACACCGATGGAAATGTGGACTGGTGCACCTGCAGATTATTCAAACCTCCATATATTTGGAAGTTCAACGTACGCGATGTACCACAACCAAGAAACAACGAAGTTGGATCCAAAGTCCAGGAAATGCCTATTCTTGGGGTATGCTGATGGAGTAAAGGGGTATCGCTTGTGGGATCTCACCGACCACAAAGTGATTATCAGCAGAGATGTTATCTTCTTGGAGGATGGTGATCAAGAGCAAGTCAAAAATGATAGCAGTCCAAAAGGCGTGACAAAGACTGCACCGGTGAAAAGAAAATTGGAGCAATATAATTCTTCTGAAGCTGAACCGGCGCACGAAGAGCTCAACCCAGTCGAATCTGAAGTACCGGATCTCTGGCGGTCATCACGCGAGCGTAGGCCGCCAAGTTGGCACTCAGATTATGAGATAGAGAGCAATCTTGCATACTGTTTTCTAACGGAGGATGGAGAGCCAACCACTTTCCAAGAAGCACTGAATAATTCAGATGCGAGCCTGTGGATTTCAGCGATGCAAGAGGAAATAGAAGCTCTCTATAAAAATAAGACATGGGAGTTGGTGCCATTACCGCAAGGAAGGAAACCCATTGGCAACAAATGGGTGTACAAAATCAAGCGGAATGGTGATGACCAGGTAGAGCGCTACCGTGCTAGACTGGTTGTAAAGGGATATGCTTAGAAAGAAGGGCTTGACTTCAACGAAATTTTCTCACCGGTGGTTCGACTTACAACAGTCAGGGTGGTCTTGTCAATGTGTGCTACATTCGACTTGCATCTTGAGCAGTTAGACGTTAAAACGGCCTTTCTCCATGGTGACCTGGATGAAGAAATATATATGCTTCAACCAGAAGGTTTCGAGGAACAAGGAAAAGAAGATTTAGTTTGCAAATTGATCAAATCTCTTTACGGGCTCAAACAAGCACCTCGATGCTGGTATAAGAGATTTGACTCCTTCATAATGAGTCTTGGCTACAACAGGCTATATGCAGATCCTTGTGCGTATTTCAAGAGATTTGGCGATGACGATTTCATCATGTTGCTGTTGTACGTCGACGATATGCTGGTAGCAGGACCTAACAAAGGTCGTATCGCCGACTTAAAGACTCAACTGGCAAGTGAATTCGAAATGAAGGACTTGGGCCCGGCAAACAAAATCCTTGGCGTGCAAATATCTCGAGACAGAAGCAAGCGGAAGATTTGGCTTTCCCAAAAGAATTATTTGAAGAAAATTCTGCGAAGGTTCAACATGCAAGATAGTAAGCCAATATCTACCCCTCTTGCTACTAATTTCAAGCTATCCTCCGAGATGTGTCCTACTGATGAAGACGAGAGGATAGAGATGTCTCGACTGCCATATGCATCGGCGGTAGGAAGTCTAATGTTCGCAATGATCTGTACCAGACCAGACATTGCCCATGCAGTGGGAGTTGTTAGCCGATACATGTCCAACCCTGACCGGGAGCACTGGAGCGCTGTTAAGAGGATTCTCAGATATATCAAGGGAACCTCGGATCTTGCCTTATGTTACGGAGGTACAGATTTTACTGTCCATGGTTTTGTTGATGCAGATTATGCAGGTGAACTTGATAAAAGCAGATCCACAACCGGATATGTGTTCAATCTTGCTGGCGGTGCTGTAAGCTGGGTTTCAAAACTGCAGTCCATTGTTGTAACCTCAACAACGGAAGCAGAATATGTCGCAGCTACGCAAGCCAGTAAAGAGGCAATATGGTTGAAGATGTTGCTGGAAGAACTCGGCCACAAACAGGAGAATATTGTTCTCTATTGTGATAGCCAGAGTGCGTTGCATCTTGCAAGGAATCCAGCATATCATTCAAGAACCAAACACATCCGGGTCCAATACCACTTTGTTCGTGAACAAGTGGAAGCGGGGACTGTGGACATGCAAAAAGTTCACACTGCAGATAATCTGGCAGACTACATGACCAAAGCAATTCCTGTGGACAAGTTTATGTGGTGTCGTTCCTCCTGTGGATTGACCGAGCATAACTAACATGCAAAGGCGAGCTAGAAGAATGGTGTGAAGATCTGATCGGGAATCAATCAAATCTTCAAGTGGGAGATTGATAGAAAAGTATGTTGAGTGGGTTGGTGAACCAACCCATCTCAACTAGTCTTAATAATACTATTATTATATTAATATTATAATAAGTATGACCTAAGCAATGACATGTTTAATATTGTCATGTAGCTTAGGTTTTAGCCTATAAATAGGCTCTTAATCTCATTGTAATCTCACACCAAAAACCAATAGAAGTGAGAGAAGGAGAAAGAAAGAAAAAAAAAATAATAAAAATAGAGGGTTTGTTCGGTATCTGCTCCGACTATAAAGAGAGATAGTGTGTGTTTTCTCCTTTATAGATTGAGAGGTTGTAACCCCTGTTTTTACCCCAGTAATAATATTTCTACCTCGCCCGTGGTTTTTTACCCCAAGTTAAAAAGGGGTTTTCCACGTAAATTCTCGTGTTCCATTTATCCTCACAGTCATTTCCAATTTCGTTACGCTGTCCATTTCGCAACAAACGTATCTATCAAATTGAATTTATTCCACTACCACACATGAAAGAAATGAAAAATAATGATGACGTCCCTATGCAAGTGGTTTAAAAAAACTCAATTGATGAATTAGTGATCTCACTAAAAAATGTATTTTTGTTGTAACTAGATTAAAGCTGCTCGTGTTTGTATATTGTGATATTTGCACGAAAGCTCCTTTTTGCACGGACGGGTTACATGAAAAGTTTAGATACCCGCACGTGCTTTAATAAAAGGGTGGCAATTAATAAATGGCTGAAAACAAGACCAACAATAATCAATTAAATATTAGGTATTTAAAAAGGACTAAGTGCTCTTCTGAAAATTTATACAATTAATACAACGATGCTAATTATCAACTGTATTTAAAATATGATTATATGATTTAGTAGTCGACTATTTGATGCCAATCACGTATTGATTTACATTATACCATCGCTAACTGAAAAATACACCAAGTCAATAACATCATGAGCCCGTTTTGGTAAATACACCTCATTTTATACAAATCATCATCGTTAGAAGTTAATCAATTCAGACTTTATTTTAGTCTTTTCCGTGTTTGACCTCCAAAAACACACGCACACACTACCTATGGCTGCTTGATCGTATACACAAATATACGCAAGAGATTGATCGATCGATTTTTCTTAGTTTTCTTTTCCACTATCGTCATGCCGTTGATTGAAACTAGATTTCCTCTAATATGCGATTCAGTTTGACGACTTCCTCCGATTGTTTCTGAGCGTTGAGGTGAAAGAGAAGGAAATCTAGGAACTATGCGAAGAGGATCGGATGCGTTGGAGACGATTAACGCCGCAGCTAATGTGATTGCGTCTGGAGATATTCGATCTTCACGACCCACGGTAATAATCATCTTATTATAGTTGAATTTTTTTTTTTCGTTCGCTCTAGATCATATTGCTGATTGTAGATGACGAAAGCAGCTGATGATTGTTCGGTCTTGTTAATTGATCAGTTCGGTTTTGATTTTCGCCGCTTTTCTTCTGTTGCACTCACTAGTTTATCATGATTGTCTTTCTTTGGTTCAAATCTGGTGGAATAAGTTGATTATGTTTCTCTGCTCCTTCTCTTTGAAAATGGAGCTTTGGAGAAATCATAAGCTGAAGTTTATGCCTTAGTATCCTTGTGTTCACTCAATAAAATCTTTGTCGATGAGTATCGAACTTTGCAGACAATAACAGCATTAAGTTTAAGGAGACTTCTAAACAAAGCAATAACAGAGCTAATGTTTGACCTTGTTCGCTCGTAGATCAGCTCTTTTTTATCCCCGTTCTTGAGTTTTTGCATCTGTCTGATATGTCTACAATTTCCCTTGCTCTCATTCGAATTCGATGGGGATATCATATCAATCAATCTCCGACTCTTTTAAATATCTTTTTGTGTTCCTTCAAAAAAGAAACGAAGATGGGGAAGTCGCTGGAGCCTATACTGGTGTTTCGGAACCAATAGGAGGATCGGGCACGCCTCTCTTATTCCCGAACCTACAACTACCATTGCCGTACCAAATCTATCTCAGCCCGACCGCCAGCCGCCGCCACCTTCGACGTCCATCCTTTTCGCCGCACCGCCGTCCTCGCCGGCGTCCTTCATACCTTCCACAGCCCAATCCCCGACCCATGTCTTATCCCTAACCATGTCAGCAAACATGAACTCCTCCTACTCACCACCAAGTGGACCCGCCTCAGTGTTCGCTGCTGGCCCATACGCCCACGAGATCCAATTGGTATCCCCGCCCGTGTTCTCAACCTTCACCACCGAGCCATCCACCCCTCCGGCCGAGTCAACCCATGGCGCACCGCCCTCTCCCGAGGTGCCCTTCGCCAGGCTCGTCGAGCCGCCCGAGCAAGGAGGGCTTGTGCGACCGATCTCCCAGCGTGAGTTTCAGTCGTCGTATCAGCTCCAGCCGGGCAGCCCGGTCAGCCACTTGATCTCACCCATTTCGAACTCGGGCACCTCGTCTCCTTTTCTTGACCGTGGTGAGCTCGTCATCACGCCTTTCTTCCTCGGGGAGATTCTCCGACGTGAGTTGGGTCAGGATCAACCAGGATGCTCGTTGGATCGCCACGATTCTGATGTGGGCCCACTAAGAGATGAGAATATGGCAGTGGAAGATGGGAGTTCGTGCGCTGGTCAAACGGAGGCGAAGAGTCGAACGATCACGCTTGGATCGACGAAGGAGTTCAACTTCGACACTGTAGATGAAGACGATGGGAAACGCGGTAATGACTGGACTTTCTTCCCCGCGGTTCAGACAGGTGTAAGTTAAGTTGTCAGATCAATATCTTACTCAGCATGTATCATAAATAGGTTATAGGAGTCACTCATCTCACATCACAGTATGTATCTTTCTGACTGAAATTTTCCGAATTCAGCTCATGTACTCTTCTGAAGTTGGCAGATGAAATTGGAGTGAAAGTAGAAGCTATTATGTCACATATAGATGTACTAATAGTTAAGTTTCTCATTATACATGAGATTTTATGACAGATGTGTTGGGCAACAAACTAGATGTGTTCTGCACATACACATAGAGAAAGAGCGTTTTGTTAATTAATCATCTCTCTATCAAACTGGTTTGGTTCTCATTTTATAACTGCATATAATAACGCTAGGCTTCAAAATTATACAACGAATGTATGTATGTATAATCGGTTTCTCAGAAATCAAAAATACCTTACACGCTATGATTAGATAGAGGACCAAACCAAGATTTGTACATAGCCTTAACAATCAGTTGATTGTCCTCATCTCGAACATCGACAGATCGATCTATAGATGTTCGCTAGAACAACATTTCCCACTCTTAATGACTTTCTGGCAACCTGGAAATATATTAGTGTAAGATCAGGGTAACAAATGTGAAATAAAACTGAACAGTAAGTAAATGTAGTTTTATAAACTCTGAAAGAGTGTTTTTACAATCGAACCTCCATGGGAATTCACTGGTATCTATTCCAGCTTGGTGAAGCTCATCCACGTACTGTAACGCCTCTCTGCACTCTTCCCTATCGTCGAAGAATTCTTTCTTTTCACCTTCTACATGGTACGTATCGTGTCCCTTACCCGCCACTACCTAAGTTTTCAACAAAAGAAGTTCAAAGTCGATATATATATTTCCTACTATTGCTTGTTTAGGCTTTCTTAAGCCCTTCACTACGAGAGAGAGAGAGAGAGAGAGAGAGTTTATATACCACCATATCGCCTTCCTCACCCATAGCCACAGCACATCGTACAGCTACACGCCTAATGTCGTGCAGAAACAGCCTATGCCCATTTGAAAGCGGCGGATAATAATCATTCTCTCCATGCTTTAAATAATCTTGCATTGTCCATCCTACGCCCGCAAGCATATCATCTAAGATGTCCACTGATATGATATATTCATTAGATATCAGAAGTTTCCAACAAAAAAAAAGAACTAATCGGTCAAAATCGAGTAAGAAAAAAGTAGCATTACATACAAGGATCTTCATTCCTCGGATTATCCGAAGTAAGGATAGTCACATCGCTCTTGTCCGTCGCTACCTTCGTCATGAGCGGCCTCTTACCCCTTTCGTCCTCACCACAACAGCCAACCACTGTATATAAGAAGCAGATAAGAACATGAAATATATGCTCTAGTTCAAACATACGTATAACAAACAAAATATTATAATTTACGCCACTGACCAGTTATAATCCTCCTAGGCGTCACTTCTCTAACACTATCGAGCAGCCTAGACAGAGAATCGGGCGTACGAGCATGGTCCACAACGACGCCAAAAGCTTGTTCTTCGTCTATCAGCTCACACCTCCCAGGGACAGCATCGACCTCTTCGATCCCCCTTACGATATCCTCCAATGGCGCGTTGACAGCAATGCCAACGGCTACGCTCGCCAGAATGTTGTAGATATTATGCCTCCCAAGCAATCCCGACGAAATCTCCAGAATACCCTTCGGGGTGTTGACAAGAACCTGAGTCTCGAAGAGGGACAGTTCGAACTTCAAAGGGTGGACGTCAGCGTCTTTATTCTCCAGAGCATAGGTCACCACGGGAACTCTAGGGTTCCCCTGAGCTATAAAGAAGGCAGCGTTTGGATCGTCGATGTTTACAATCTTGCGATGGCGAGATGGGTCCACCATTTTCTTGAAGATCGCAGCTTTGGATTGTCTGTAGTCTTCTTCGGTCCCTTGAAAGTCTAACCTATCGTGGGATAAGTTCGTGAGGACTGCTATGTCGAAGTCGACTTCTTCGCACTGTCCTAATCCCAAAGATTCCATCACCAATGCTTCTGTCCCATTGTGGACCATCTTAGCCATAAGCTTCTGAACGCCAACTGCGTCTAAGTTTATGGAAGTCGAATCTAACTTGTTATCTCCATGAACGTACTGCGAAACGCTGCTTAGCATCCCAGTTCTCAACCCCATGGCCTCGTACATCCCTTTAACTAAGTACGAGGTTGTTGTCTTCCCATTTGTCCCAGTGATTCCAATGACAGACATGTTCCTTGAAGGGTGTCCGAAAAATGCAGAGGCTAACGAAGCAAGGACAATGTTTGTGTCCTCGACGATAACCAAGGCTTTACAGCCTAACGTATCTTCTATGTCTACTTCTTTACTAGCAACGACAGCTACGGCGCCTCTCTTATCTGCCTCTTTCAAGAACAAATGGCCATCCGTTCTTTTCCCAACGCAACATACGAATAAATCCCCACTGTTGACTACTCGGGAATCGTGGGAAATTCCACTGATTTCGACCTCTAAATCGCCGTAAACTGATAAGGGCACCACCCTTGTCTCATCCAAGAGCTCAGCCAAGCTCAATTTGAACTTGGGCTCGACGATTCTTGCCTTGGCCTTACCAAACTCATCGAAATCCATATCGAAGAAGTTGGAGAACTCACCATTAAGATCTGATTTTTTTTCTTCTTCGTTGCTACCATCGTCGTTTTCAATATCAGAAGTTGCTTCTTCGTCATCTTCGTCGACCTCGGCCAAGCCTTGAAGCTCCTCAATCTCTTCCAAGTCCACGACTTCTTCAGGCTCCAACTCATCGATTACTGCAGCATCTTCCTCGGACTTCTTTTTGTCCTTAATCAGCCCCTTTTTGATGAATTCCTGGCGTTTCAGCGCGATTGCCTTGTCGATCTCGCCGAAGAGGTCGTCGCCGGAGCCGGCGTCATCCCTCTTCAGGGAATCGTCGACGTCGTCCGATTCTTCTAGGGCTTTGAGGAAAGTCGGCTGGTCTTTCTCGAACTGTTCTTCTTGGAGCTTCCTCGCGCGAGCTGCTTGGCGCTGGATCTGCTGGAACTTGTTGACGCCGTGCATCGAGTCTTCGGGGGCTTCCGGCGGGTCGTCGGCGGACGGGCTTGGGTGTTTGGCGGCGGCGCTGAGGCGGAAGAAGTGGTCGGCGAGGGAGGTGGGCTTGGTTCCGAAGACGAGTTTTCTCGTGGAAGCGAATTGTCGTAATAATAATGGCGGTGGATGTGAAATGGGACGACATTGAAATGTGGTTATCATATTACCTCTAAAACTCTGTGTTTGTGTGTGAGAAGGGGTTTGGGTCAGGACTGGGAAGAAGAGGATAGAAGAGCGAGGAGGTTTATCGGATGATTACAATTTAAACCGTTCTAACTAATCCCATATAAGAACTAAAAATTTAATTTAATAGAAAGCAATTTAAATACACTATTTTTATCTCTCATAACACGGTAAATTACATTTTTATTTCTCAAAGAGAACATGCTATCTCCTCGGTTCCGTTTAGAGGCGAAAGATGAGCCGAGCCGCGTGAACTCGGAAAAGCTCGGCTCGAGCTTGAGCCCTAATCATGTGGGCTCGAATCGCGAACAGGCTCCTGAGCTTTTTTCTTTTTTTTTTATTTTTTTGTATTAAATATATATTATTTTTATTAATATTATAATTTTTTTATTAAAAGCTCGATCTCGAGCTCGATGAGCTTTGTAAGCTCGAGCTCGAGCAGTGGCGGAGCTACAGCTGGACCAGTGGGGTGCATGGACCCCACTGGGTTTTTTTTTTTCCTTTTATTAGTTCTTATTAAAAAATCAATAATATAGGTATAATTTAATAAATATAAGGGGATGGACCCCACTGTGTATCTAATTTATTTATTAAGTAAATAGACCCACTTAGATGAAATTTTTTATTGTATAATATGGACCCCACTAGGCTCGTTCTCTAGCTCCGCCACTGAGCTCGAGTTCGATCTCATCGGGCTGTAAATGAGCTCGAGCTCGAACCCTGACCTGAAAAGCTCGTCGAGCTCGAGCCTAGAAAATTTGCCGAGCTCGGCTCATTTACAGCCCTAGTCCCGTTTAGTTCATTAGATTAGGCAAGATAAGTATATTTTATCTGAGATAATATTGTTCAGTATCAAAATGTTCCATTTGCAAATAAAACCCGACATATAATGTCGGTCCGCTACTATAAACATATAAACCCAGTATAAATTATTCGATATTCTTTGGCAAGATAGATTATCCAATCCTGCCCACCTTACTAATTGAGAAAGACCCCCGATTCTTAATATCCCAGTGACCCTCTCTACGCATTTCATCTTGAGCACTGCGATGTTTTTGATTCCGAGCTGCAGCGTTGTCTACAAGGTATTTTTTCTTTTCCATTGTCCAATATGTTCGGTTGTCTAACCCTGTGATTTCTCACATTTTGCACAACCCGACGTAATCTGGGCGCGTCAGAGGTTTAGATATTTCTAACGGAAAGCTAAAAATCTACTTGGTTGCATTTCGATTTTGAGGATTCTGCACAAAGCTTTTTACAATAATAAAATAATATATACATATATATATATATTATATTTTGAGGATTTTGTTTCCTTTGGACCTTCATTTTCTTTTTGGGCTATTTTTTATTTTTTATTATTATTTTTAAATATAAAACCGGATACCGGGTATCCGATTTTTAGACAAACCACTATCCGTATCCGATCCGGTTTATTCTAAAAAAATCGAATCGGATATCCAAGATATCCGTTTTTTCGGGTTTTGGCATCCGGTTTTCGGATATTTTTGCTCACCCCTACCCCACCCCATTCGGAAGTAGGGTTGCAAACGAATCGAAAGAGTCGAATACCGCAATATTTTATTCGTATTCGGATGACAATCGAATACGATACGAATATTCTAATATTTAATCGGAATCATAAAATCGATTCTTATTCGAATTCGAATATTTTCTCGAATATTCGAGTCGAATATCGAATATTTGTATTCAAAGTTATCTTTCATTTTCTATTTAATAAAATATAAACAATATTATATTTAAAATATGATTAATTATATAAGATATATATTGAATTATAATAAATTATATTTAAACATATATTGAATTATAATATATTACGTTTAAATGTTTTAGTGAGTTATCATATATTATATGTGAATATATATTAATTATACTATATTTTATGTTATATTATTCGAATTGAATAATTCGTTTAATTTTCGAATCGAATATTGTGATTTCATATTCGTATTAGTATATTCTCGAATAAAAAATATTCTTATTCGGATTCGTATTCTAAATATTCGAATTCGAATCTTAAAATTTCGAATCGAATTGCGAATAGAACCAAAAAAATTCGATTCGTTTGCAACCCATTTCGAAAGCAAGTATATTCAACTTGATGCAATATATGACAATAAATTCAAAGTATTCAAATCGTCAAACAGATTATCAAAATTTGCAATCCAAAGGTAGTAAAAAGGTGACCCTTGTTTCTACGCTAGTATTTAATTCCAACTTTGTATTGAATGCTTACCCCAAATTAAATGAGTCAAACAACAATAAGCTAGTGTTTTCTGAATCTGAAAAGAAATTCTCATGACCAACATAGCTTGTAATTTTTGAGGCAAACGATATTTTTAGTCCCAATCTTTGAGGCATGGGCGTTTATGGTCCCTCATATTCCGAGGTGACACTTTTAGTCCTCAATGTTACCGATTTTGGACGGTTTTGGTCCATCGATTAATTTAATCGCTAATTTAGATGAAATTTAACACGTGAGAGCCATGTTCTCCTTTTACTCGACGTAAACCTCATACCACATCTTATTCTTCGATTTAAGCGCACATAAACATCATTCTACATCACATTTAGAAAAGGATCGACTACCTTGAAAATGAGTTCAAAGTGATATGTAATGGTGCCACGTGCGTTTTAGTTGAAAAAGATGATGAATCATACGGTGTTAAGTCAAGTTAAAGGAGATCATGTGCTCTATTTGTTAAATTCCAACTAAATTAGTGATTACGTAATGCGTTAATCGGAGGATCAAAACGGTCAAAATCGGTAACATTGGGGACTAAAAGTGTCACCTCGAAATATGGGGACAAAAAACGCCCATCCTCAAACATTAGGGACTAATAATGTCATTCTCCCTAATTTTTCCTACAGACCGTAACTTTCGATTTTTATCCTATGCAGCTCATTCTCTCTCTCAAAGCACAATCAATAATCTGATATGTTCATTCTTGCACTTATTAGGAAGAAATCATAGCTGTAAATAAATAAAACATTATATCTTAATATCCCACAAACACAAAGCATATTATAAATAAATAAATAGGAGAAGAACCGGTTCATTTTCTTCTCAATGGGGAACGCATGAAATCTGCCAAAACAAAGGTGGATTGTGGTTGAAGTTTATCTTCTTTTTATATTTTGTTTGGCCTTACTTATGATGTTGCTTGGAAAAATGTGATGTGATTTCAAGCATGTAAGTCTATGAACAGAGATGGAGTGTTGCGTTTGTTTTCTTTTTTCTTCTGGGAAATTTCACATGCTGATTTAAATTTTGGAGATGGTTTTTGGGCTGAGGCGACTGATGGTTTGCTTTTTGTTCGATGTTTTAATTTGTTTTGTTGATGCTGCGAGTTTCTCTGACCCTTGTTCTGTTATTGCATGTGAAGATGGTGTTGTGCATAATATGCTAAAGCTGGCATATTAAAGTTATTTAGAGTGTTTTTGTGCGATTGATGAGTTGATTGTTGGTCTGAGATTTCTGGGTCCGAAGATAAAGCTAGGAAAATAGTTTATGTTCTGATCTTGGATTTATTTATGATAATATTTTATGTGGGAGTTGTTCGAATGTTTTCTCTTTGTTTCTTTGTTTTAACTATGTCCCTTACTGCCTTTTAAGTGGATTTTTCACTCTTCTAATGATGAATCTGTGTTGTTTTCTGTCCTTTTTGGCTATATAGTTTTGTGTGGTAAAAGTATTACAAGATTTTCTGATGTTGGTTTCCCATTGTTTAATTATAAGAGTTGGAGGAGACCCTTTTCTTGCTGGAAATACTTTATCATATATTTTATTGGACTTGACAAATGGTATCTATTGAAAGACTCGTGATTTCCTTTTCAAGTTGTTATAATGATGTTGTAATCAATGCTAGCAATAATTACATGATATGTGTTTAAAGATGTGTTGTTTTCCTAACATGTGCAGCTGACTTTGTCTTATTTCTTTCTAGGATTTGACTAATCTGGTTGTTTTTTGTATTCTAAATGCACATCCACATTTATATTATTGATATGTGATTCAATAAATTCATACATGTATCTTGAGAGACATTGAAGCATATCTGATCTGATTCAAAGATATTAGATTGCTCCTCTATTTAATTGAGCCCCATGACAGTAATTGTTTACGATTTCGTGTCCACTGTTGTGTCTATATCATGCAAAAAAAGCTCTGTATTTGTAAGATATATTCTAATGTCTCCCATATTTTATAAACCTCTAGAGCTACTACTGAACATTTGGAATGTTCTTCTTACACAACTGAACATTATTCTTGTCTTTACAGAAATGTCTGATTCTCTTACAAATTTAGACGATATGGATCAAGAGAGTTCAACAAGAACGGATAAAAAACGCCTTCAGCCATGGCTAGAAAATTCGTACGTTGAAGATTCGTTTGACGTCAAGAAACAAGCGATGGGATCTCTTGAAACAACCTTAATTTCCGCAAATTACTGTTCTAATGCACTACATCATCACCCTTCTGGGAACTCACATGTTTCTCATAAAGTGTTTGAGAACATCACTTCCATGCCCCAAGAAACGGTGAATCCTCTCTATATTGATAGCTCAGAACTTAGAACATCAGAGGTACATGAACTATTTCCTGCAATAGACTATTGCCCTGTCGATGGTGTTATTGCCCTTACGAAGGATCTTTCTCCACCCAAACAAGCCTCTGATATCCCATTCTCGTATAATCAGTACTATAATATGCTGTCCGATGGTGGAGGAGGAGATGAAAGCATCACTCAATTCGGTCCTATTTTATATAATAAGTGCAAAGAGAATCTCTTTGGACTGGGACATTTCACCATAGGTTCTTCGGTCTCTTGTAATGATGCCACTTTTGCTCCATCACAGCCACTTCATTACATCAGAAACCATCCAAGTACAGTCTCGACGTTCTCAAATTTTAAGAGAGGCGAAGAAGAAACGACCACAGATTTTGAAGGGTTTTGCGACAATAATTCTTCTGATGACTGTGTCCTGTCGGGGAACGGCTATGCTCTTTTCCTCAATCAATCCTCAGTATCTTACGGTTTGACCGAACATTTAACTGCAAATGAGATGAAAAAACATCACAACGTGCAGAAAACGAAGAAAGGGACATCAAATAATTTCCCGTCGAATGTTAAAGCTTTGTTGTCCACTGGCATATTTGATGGTGTTGTGGTGAAGTATGTCTCATGGTCTAGAGAGGTAAGCTCTAATCTCTCTCTCTCTCTCTCTCTCTCTCTCTCTCTCTCTCTCTCTCTCTCTTACATTTTCTTGAAGAGTTGAATTGTGTATGTGAACTAATAAATATTGCAGAAGAATCTGGCTGGAGTTGTAAAGGGGACGGGTTACTTATGCAGTTGCAAAGATTGCAACCTCTCCAAGGTAGTAAATTAATTAATATGCTTCTAAAATGGCAGCAAGTAATACTTTATCGAGGTTGCTATACTACTAATCAATTATGGTTGTCCTATAATATGTATGGAAAGAAGGTAGTTAATGGTTATGAATTCGAGAGGCACGCTGGCTGCAAGACGAAGCATCCTAACAACCATATTTATTTTGAGAATGGGAAAACGATATACGCTATGGTTCAAGAATTGAAGAGCACTCCTCGTAAAAACCTCTTCGAAGCCATACAAAGTGTTGCTGGTTCTAAACTCCATCAGAAAAACTTTCAAGCTTGGAAAGGTGAGGATGTGAGCGACTCTTCCATTTCGAATGAATCAATTTTTTCTTTTTTTGATATCTCACACGAACTCGAAATCATTTCAATTTCAACATCTGTATGTGCGTCGTCTCTTATGAGTTTATTACTGATATCATTTTCTGCAGCATCATACAGAGGATGAGAGCAAGGCTGGGTCTTGATCTGATGATTCTTTCCTAACTTCTTAGTTTTTTGGATATATATATATATGTAATAGTTGGCGGACTTTAGTAATAGCAGAGAAATGTGTATATTCTTCTGTGCTACGCTTTCCAGTGTTACAAGTTTGTTTTGATCAAACAATCTCTTTGATATGATATGAAATGCCTTCGGATGATTTTTTTAGTCCAACTTGGATTGGTCAAAGTGAGTCAAACATTATCCCTAATATATGAGTAGTTGAACATAAGTCGTTGAACCAAAAGTTGTTAATTTGTTTTATTTTTATCAAAATTATATCTTTTTAATTATATGTTCATCTTTAATATGTATTTGGGAGTTCGATTTAGAAAAAACTTAGCGAAGTATATAAGTCACGGTGTGATTGCATTATATATAATACATCTCTTGAATAAACGAGAAAATTTTCACAAATCTGGTGGTGATCGTCTATATATAGAATGGGGGACTCTTGTGAGCGTCATCAGCTTAAAGCCCTGCCCCTCCCGACACATCATCAAAACAGGGAGAATATATTTTTTTTGGCTACGCATGGCACGTTGCGAAAATAGAATTGCAAACCTCACACATATGTAGTATTTCTATTTATTATATCTAATCAATAATGGGGTATATTAATAGTCTTACAATTTCTTTATCCAAAATAGGTATAACAGTTGGTGAAACTTCACTTAAATCCCTATTTGGCAAACTATCTATCGCATAACTCCCCTGTCGGAGAAAAATATCACTTAACTCTCCGTTTCACTGTTTGTACCAGTTTCTTCAGTCACACTGTACCTTTCTATGTTTGTATTGTGTACCACAGTACGTTGATATAGTGTACCTAAATGTATTGTTACAGTGTACCTAATTTTTTCACAGATTGGTGCCCTACAATACAAGAAAATGTAGTACGAACAGTGAAAACGGGGAGTTAAGTGATATTTTTCTCTGACTGGGGAGTTATGTGGTAGAAAGTTTGCAAATAGGGATTTAGGTGAAAGTGTCCCTATAACAGTTAGATAGATAAATGTAGTCTTACAATTTATTTATCCAAAAAAACTCGATTTATTTTTTCAGATTGCGATGCAATTCTTTTTTGCGGCAGAACTTGGCGAGGATTATAACCGTCGAGACTGTGTCCACGGTCAGTAAGATTGGTCAGTAAGATTGCAGAGGTGAGCTTTATGTTGTTACACAAAAGATTATAGAAGCATTCTTGCTAATATGTTGTGAACTTGATGAGACTTATCGTATCAAATTACAATTTTCACAGGCAAAGGCAAAGCAACGAGCTCGACGAGTGGAGGCAAATGGCTTATGAGAATACCCGCCTCTACAAGTAGCGTACGAAGCTTTACATGATCGTAAAATCATGAAGCGGGACTTCCAAGAGGGCGACCACATCTTTCTATATAACTCGCGCCTTCGACTATTTCCCGGTAAGCTAAAATCGAGGTGGTCTGACCCATTCACGGTGACCCGAGTATTTCCTTATGGGACAATCGAGATAACACATCCAGAAAAAGGGACCTTCAAGGTGAACGGACAACGTCTCAATCATTACTATAGCGGCGACATCGAGGCGCTCGGAAAGGAAACGATTCACCTCCTCAACACCAACCAGAGCTGAACCACTGAACAACGTCCACCTAAAAGACATTAAAGAAAGCGCTACTTGGGAGGCACCCCAAGCCTATCCTATGTTTTTCCTTTATCTTCCTATGCGCGAAATTGATGCGAACATCTTATATATGTGCATGACCGGATTTTTGGTATAATTTATTTTTTTTTCGAAAATTGGCATAAATTTTTTTCGAAATCATGTTTCTTACCGATCAAAGGATGATTTCATGTTAGAAATTGTGCGAGTAATTAGGATAAATATGTGTTGTCTACTTCTTTCTTACATGATGAACCCGCGATACTTGAGAGATTCGTACGCATAACCCTATTTTTGTGAGATTTTTGAGTTTGAGAGCTTTTTGCTCATTTATTTGTTTGTGTGAAAATATTCTCCGCCACAGATTCCAAGATTCTCGAGTGCTATCTTATCTCCTTATCTGGTTTTATTACCCAATGCCCTCCATTTGATGCTCTGTTACGAACAAGGTACAATATATCTACTATCCAAATCTACTTACACACACAAAGATAGAAGGAAAAATGTTTGGAACACAGTCGACGGAGATGGAGGTAAATGTACCTGCAAGTGAAGCTTGGAACCTATATGGAACCCTCAAGCTAGCAGATTTTGTCCGAGAATCACTGTCCCAAAAGTTAAACGTCGTACAAGGCGACGGTGGCGTTGGAACCATCCTCGAGTTCTTCATTCCTACAGGTCGTCACACACAGATTGAGGCATTTTTCTTAATTTCTTTATGATGTTATAGAGATGGAATGTTTTTATATCTCTTTATTGTATCGGTTAGGGCCCGAGACTGTGATGGCTTGCAAAGAGAAGTTCACGGTGGTGGATAAGGAGAAACTCCTCAAGGTAACCGAGGTTGTCGAAGGCGGGTTCTTGGACCTTGGTTTTACTCTGTATAGGTTTCGATTCGAGATTAAGGAGAATGAAGGGAAGAAAGATCAGTGCATCACAAAGTGGACTATCGAGTACGAGGTCAAGGAAGAAGCTGCTGCTAATGCATCGTTGGTCTCCATTGATGGCTTAGCTACAGTCATGCAAGCTGCAAAAGACCACTTGGAGAAGAACTACAACAATTCGAACAGCACACTAGTTGACTGATTTGAACTTCGAGTTGTTTTTCTATTACTTCGTGTTACAATCCACTCTTGCATCTGATCTGCTGTCTCATCAGTTGGTGTCTGTGTTGTTTTACGATTCATGTTTCCAAGCGAAGGTTTGAATTCGACATGGTCCCAAGATGATAGAAATCCTTTCACATTCAAATCACCCTCAAACAAACCAGGAAATAAACGAAAGAACAATCAAAACAAACTAATATTGAGTCTTAATATTCCTATACGAACCAATTTTTTAGAAGCAAGACAAGGATGGTGGTAAGGGGTTGATTCTGTAGTTTCCGAAGCTCTTTGGAAAGGAATCGTCATCTTCCTCACCATGTTCTGTAAGCGGGGTTAGATCTTCTTTCTGTGGAGAATGAGGTTGTTCTGATTCAGCTTCTGCATCTTCTGCTTCGTTTCGTTCGGTCAATTCAACCACTTCGGGTAGCAAGCCATGGTCTTTTTCGCTCTCGAACATCTCACCATTTTGTTTCTTGGCCGAAGCTTCTTCGAGCAGCTTCGACAATTCGACCACCTTTTCCTGAGAACTCGCCTCTTTTCTTCGTAGTTCTTCATTCTCTAAAAGAACGTTACGAAGCTCGTTTTCTTCGTTCGCTAAGCCTTCTTTAAAACTCATCCTCTCAGCTTTTGCTTCATCGAGGGCTTTTTCACTTCTGACTCAACTTCTTTAAACGAACTTTTCCAGCGAGCTTAGAAGCACGACCTTCTTCCTCTGCTGATTTCATTAGATTAATCAGCTTAGCTATTTCGTCTTCCACGAGTGATTTCTCTTCTTCGGACATCTTCACCGAGCTCATGAACTGAATCTCCTCTTGCTCCGATTCAGATTTCAATCTGTCGTATTCTTGCTTCAAATGTTTGACTGAGCTCGTAAGAGCACCTATCTCTTGTTTCGAATCATGAAGCTCACTTTCTTTCATACTTGTCTTTGTTCCTTTTCAATATGAGCTCCAATTCTTCTATTTTCTTTTCGTAATTTTCTCGCTCGACCTGAGCAGACAATAGCTTCTCCTTAGCTTCGGAGGAAACCTCGTTTAGGGCCAATGCTGAACTTTCTAATGCTTCCTTGCTTTTATCTTCTTCACCTCTCGAATTTTCCAGTTCGTTTTCGAGTTTGTTCCTTCCTTCTAACAATGTTGGGACCCTTTCGGCGGAGAGCTTCTCATTCTCTAACGACTGAGCCTTTTCCAAGCTCAGACATCACAGATTCAATCATCTTACCAAACTGAGAAGCTTCTGCTTTGGATAACAAGAGATTCCACTCCGATTCTTCCGAATCATTCTTCTGTTTAGAAACAGCGATTTCTAACAAGCACACCTTTTCTTTTAAATCTGCTAGAGCTCAGATTCTGCTCCGTGTAATAAATCATTGCTTCCTTCTAATTGTTTGATCGCAGATTCCAAAGATTCCGAGGCTTGCCTTTCCATTCCCTTCGCTTCTTCGGTTTGAGATTCGAAATCCTTCGGCAGTTCCTCAGCAATGTGCGGCATATAAGACTCGGCCATCTTTGCAGCTTCAAGGTCGACGTTAAGCTGCTCTAAGACAACCTCTTTTTTCTGCTACGCTTTCCTCGAAAGCCTTTGCAGCTGCTGTCTTGAAGATTCCACCTCCAATTTGAATTCGGACATGTAATTGTTCTTCTCATTAGCCTCCGCTTCAGCCCGCGATTCAAGAACTGATTTCAACTGACTGAAGCAACTCACAAGTTAGAGACTCAACCTTCTCAGCATTAATCTCAGCTAATTGAGTGGCATCTTCGGCGTGGTTCATTGCTTGGTTCTTCGCATCAAACATCATCGGTAGTTCTTGCTTCGCCTTTTGAAGCTCTTCGGACACAGATAAAAGAGCAGACAAATCAACAGCGTGTTGGTTTCTGACAGCTTCGATCTCTTTCAGCCATTCTCTTTCCTTCCGTTGAGCTTCTTCTATGTTCACTTGCTCCAACTCGACTGCTCGAAACTTTTCAATCTCTGAACTGTCTTCGGCTCTTTTTTTAGCCAACAATGCATCCACGAGCTTTTCGTTTGATTCGTAGGACAACCTTTTCGCCTCCTTAAGTTCGTTGAGAGCCTTGCCTTTTTCTTTCTCGACGATGGCTAGCTTTGCCTTTGCCTTCTTCAGATCTTCTTGGGCTTTGATTTAACTCCGCCTGAAATTCTGATGGTTTCAAAGATGCGAGGCTGCGTTTTCTGGACGGAAACAAAAATGTCATGAAAGCACGAATAAAAACAGAATCTCAGTTATAATTAACAATTTTAAGATTAATTTTGACAGTGAACTCAAATTTGTGCCTAAAGTTGGTAATTTCTTACATCAGGCGGGGTGAAGAGCAGCTTAGGCGATCTTCTTGTCTGATATGTTACCTCAGTACAGGATAAATGAATCCGTGAATCACAAATTTTAAAAAAATGTTCTCCTCCCTATAAAAAGTCATATATACCCTTACTAACTTGACCTTAAAAGGACAATATTACCCTTATTTAACGACTCCAACGCTCAATTAACCTTATTAATAAAAAATTATTGTTCATGCGCACAGTGTCTGTCGTCTCCTCAATTTGGCAGATTTTATTTTTTCACTTTTTACAGCTATTTTCCAAGTTTTTACTTCGTCTTCTTCAAAACATCGAATATTTCCAGAAAATCATAAATTCCGTTCGAAGATCCTAAATCCGTTCACAGCCCCGGCGAGGCAATTGCACTAAATCAAAGACGCGCAGTCTAACTTCGATGGCAAACAACGCGATGACGAAGAAGGTGGGTTTTAATTCGCTTTTTACCTGCATTGCGTTGTGTCGATCCAACGACTGTGAAGACGCGGTGGCTCGCGGCGGTGCAGGGAACCCGCGACAGTGTCTCTTAGTTTTCTCTCGAAAAACTTTAAAATGACGATTCAATTTTTACTCTAATCCTTCGCTTCTTAACCTGGAATTGTCTTTTTAAGGTCACATATTTGCTGATTGCGTGTTTACAATCGTAGCTTGCGTATATATTTCTGAAGCTTTTCGCATGATTATCTGTTAGAATTCTCGTTTGTGCTTACTATTTGAAAACCGAATGCTATTTCGCAGTGATTTAGGCCTTTATATACGATTATCTGGTATAATATCTGTGGTTTAAGTCAGTTTTTGTGTTTTTGAACTATCTGTTGGTATAAGTTTTTGGTAATCCGGGCTAACAATGCTTGAAATTTCGATTTTCGACTGTCTGGGTTTTTGACAGTTAATCGCAGTCGAAGAACTTTCTCGGTCGCAAATAGTTTCAATTGAAATCTTATTTGATTGAGATACTGTTTGCATTGAAAAAGATTTTCGATTGCCAATTTGTGTTAGTATGTAAAGTCGATTACTTTGACCGAAAATACTTTATCATCGAAAATGTTAATCTAATTAAAATTTATATGAGCGAAAAACTTACATGAGAAATTGATATTATCGGTGCAACATATCTCGAGCGTAAAACTTACCATTGCAAAATTGAATTTTCGGTTTCATTTTATTCGATCTTAAAAATTGGCGGCGATAAAATTAATTTTTCGACGCTGATTTTTCTTGACCGTATAATTTCGCGGCAAAGAGTTTGAAATGTTTCAGACTATTTTGTTCGATCGAATTTTTTCTCCGCGATTGAAAGTTTCTCGTTGACAATTTATCAGATCGACAAACTTCGCAGCGAAAAACTAGTTAGAATCGAAAATTATTTCTCGCTCGCAAATTCCCAGAACGAAAAATTTTATTCCTCGCGAAAATCTTTTTCGATTGTAAATTTGCACGGAAATCATATTTCTCGATCGTATATTTACACGGAAAATATTTTCTCGATCGTAAAATTGCTCGTCCACAGTACCTCGCGTATCATTCAACACGTAGAAAAATTTACTAAGTCATGTTCACTGTTGACGAAATCAGCGAATAAAATCTTCGATCGTAAAATTAAAAGGGAAAACAGTGACCAATTTCAGCACTTGGGAAAATTTCTTAGCGAATTTAATTTTCGATCACAATATTGAACGGAGTGAAGAGTGTGATAACTGAACATTATCCTTCTAACATACAAACTTCGAAAGTTCAATATCAAACATGTTCATTTCGAATACCCTATGTGCGACTTATAGCTTACTATTTTTGTCAAACATGTCCTAAATTGCCTGATTATTATAGTTTGATAAACTAGTAGTTCGACTCATTTATAAAACTAGGTTCGGACCCGTGCGATGCACGGGGTTTCTTTTTTCATCCCAAGTATATACACGGCATGCATATGTTAATAAGAAAAAAGTCAGTCGGTTATTATGTAATATAAAATTATGAATCTTTTTAATGTGTAATATATATTGCATGATTATCCGTAGCTTTTTATAAAAACAACAATAAAAAACATATTTATAGTCTTACAGACGTGCAGTCTTACAGTCTTACAATGTTCAAGTAGTAGTTGTGCATGCTTACAGTCGTACAATATTTAAGTAGTACAGTCTCATAGCCGTGCATCGTACAGTCTTACAATGTTTAAGTAGTGCAGGCAGCCTCACAGTCCTACAGTTTTAAAATCATACAAATTAAAACGTCGTCGGTCGCGCAAACGTGACACGGTATTAAACCTTCGCACTATATATTCTGAGATATTTTTATAATATAAGAATCGACCGGCATGTAGTATGAGCTCACGGCATCGGTGCCCATGGTCTATCTACCACAGTTTTGGACGAAAATGCAAGGACACGTGATCGAAGGCGAGTACCAGTTCTCCACTATGCTTGGTACCCGACACTTCACCATCAACCAGCTGCAACTTGGGACAGTGTTGGATCTTCCCTTCAGTCAGAATTATGATCCACTTCCCTCGGACGCAAAGATGGTGCGAGACTTCCTTCAAATGGGACTTCGACCACCGCTGGCCAAACTAGCTCAATTTCAAAGCAGCGGTATCCCACATCCATGGAGACTCTTTTTGGCATCATCAACAAGTGTCTTTCACCGAAGCATGCCGGCTTTGATAAAGGCAATGAGAATATTCTCCGGATCTTCCACGGAATTGTCTTCTCCAGAAATTATGACGTGACAAACTCATATGGAATGATCTGTGCGACCAAGTCCGTCAGAAGGAGAATAGGAAGTCCAAGAACCTCCCGTTACGGCAGATGGTTTTCTATACTCATCGCCCACTTCATGGAGTTTCACTCCGAGATTCCACAACTTCCACCAGGGCGTGAGTACCGGCCGCCGAAGCTGCATTTCTTCCACAACCCCAAACCTGCTGACCTCCAACTGCACTCGATACCCATCTCATTCGAGTTATGGCGTCTTGCCGACCCCACGTATGATGCATACAGACTCTACTGTCCGGAACATCACTATACTGAGGAAATGATCATAGGGCCCCTGTCAGACTTCAACGTGAGCCCTCAAAACCCGACCCTGAGGCTACATTGATCGATGCCATAGCCCATGAACTAGAAGTTAATAAGATAACTTAAATATGTGTTAGATAAAAATTAGATTATTATATATGTAAGGAACACTGTTATTATAATAATTATTATAAATTAGTTTGTCTTAGAAAAGAAAATACTTGAGATTAGAATGTTATAGCCACCAAAACATTGATTCAAACGACAAATTGAATAATACATACGGACAGCACAAAATATATCTTGAATGCTTCAAATAACTACATTAACAAATTCAACTTAGCGCATATATGAAAGAGTTTATTTACACTAGTAATTTTTCTCACACTCAATGCTGTGTGCATATGATTTAATATCTTATGTTGCTCTTAATATTTAGATTTATTATTTATTGTCGAATTGATGAAATATAATTTATAACTTCATAAATGAAATATAATTTTTAGGGGGTGTAAGTATAATAAATAAATAATATAAGAGTAATATGAAGATTATTAAAGTAATTAAATAAAAATAGATTGGCTAAATTGAAATAAATATGACAGACCATATGCGGCAGTTTATAGCACCCTACACCCTTTATATAAGAGTATAGATTGTCACAATCAATGCGTGCGCATATGATTTAATATCTTATGTTGCTCTTAATATTTAGATTTATTATTTATTGTCGAATTGATGAAATATAATTTATAACTATATAAAAAGAATATAATTTTTAGGGGGTGTAAGTATAATAAATAAATAATATAAAAGTAATATGAAAATTATTAAAGTAATTAAATAAAATAGAGGGGCTAAATTGAAATAAATATGACAGACCATATGCGGCAGTTTATAGCACCCTACACCCTTTATATAACAGTGTAGATTCACAACCATTAAGAATTTTTCACATTTATTACCAATTCAGAAAATCGTATTTTACATGTTTTTTTATCAGGATTCGTTGAAAGAAGGTTCGTGTACAATGCCTCTCCTTCGTAGCGACAAAGATTCTCAAGCAAGAGTAACTTGTTGCTCCTTGAATGCTAATTAAACACCAAAAAAAAAAAGATTCTCACGTTCTCCCAATATTTTCGATAGTAACTACCCAAAAATAGATAAATGTGGTCTTACAATTTATTTATCCAAAAAAAACTCGATTTAATTTTTCAGATTGCGATGCGATTCTTTTTTGCGGCAGAGACTTGACGAGGATTATAACCGTCGAGACTGTGTCCACGGTCAGTAAGATTGCAGAGGTGAGCTTTATGTTGTTACACAAAAGACTATAGAAGCATTCTTGCCAATATGTTGTGAACTTGATGAGACTTATCGTATCAAATTACAATTTTCACATGCAAAGGCAGAGCAACGAGCTCAACGAGTCCAGGCAAATGGCTTGTGAGAATACCCGCCTCTACAAGTAGCGTAAGAAGCTTTACATGATCGTAAAATCATGAAGCGGGAATTCCAAGAGGGCGACCACGTCTTTCTATATAACTCGCGCCTTCGACTATTTCCCGGTAAGCTAAAATCGAGGTGGTCTGGCCCATTCACGGTGACCCGAGTATTTCCTTATGGGACAATCGAGATAACACATCCAGAAAAAGGGACCTTCAAGGTGAACGGACAACGTCTCAATCATTACTATGGCGGCGACATCGAAGCGCTCGGAAAGGCAACGATTCACCTCCTCAACACCAACCAGAGCTGAACCACTGAACAACGTCCACCTAAAAGACATTAAAGAAAGCGCTACTTGGGAGGCACCCCAAGCCTATCCTATGTTTTTCCTTTATCTTCCTATGCGCGAAATTGATGCGAACATCTTATATATGTGCATGACCGGATTTTTGGTATAATTTATTTTTTTTTCGAAAATTGGCATAAATTTTTTTCGAAATCATGTTTCTTACCGATCAAAGGATGATTTCATGTTAGAAATCGTGCGAGTAATTAGGATAAATATGTGTTGTCTACTTCTTTCTTACATGATGAACCCGCGATACTTGAGAGATTCGTACGCATAACCCTATTTTTGTGAGATTTTTGAGTCTGAGAGCTTTTTGCTCATTTATTTGTTTGTGTGAAAATATTCTCCGCCACGGATTCCAAGATTCTCGAGTGCTATCTTATCTCCTTATCTGGTTTTATTACCCAATGCCCTCCATTTGATGCTCTGTTACGAACAAGGTACAATATATCTACTATCCAAATCTACCTACACACACAAAGATAGAAGGAAAAATGTTTGGAACACAGTCGACGGAGATGGAGGTAAATGTACCTGCAAGTGAAGCTTGGAACCTATATGGAACCCTCAAGCTAGCAGATTTTGTCCGAGAATCACTGTCCCAAAAGTTAAACGTCGTACAAGGCGACGGTGGCGTTGGAACCATCCTCGAGTTCTTCATTCCTACAGGTCGTCACACACAGATTGAGGCATTTTTCTTAATTTCTTTATGATGTTATAGAGATGGAATGTTTTTATATCTCTTTATTGTATCGGTTAGGGCCCGAGACTGTGATGGCTTGCAAAGAGAAGTTCACGGTGGTGGATAAGGAGAAACTCCTCAAGGTAACCGAGGTTGTCGAAGGCGGGTTCTTGGACCTTGGTTTTACTCTGTATAGGTTTCGATTCGAGATTAAGGAGAATGAAGGGAAGAAAGATCAGTGCATCACAAAGTGGACTATCGAGTACGAGGTCAAGGAAGAAGCTGCTGCTAATGCATCGTTGGTCTCCATTGATGGCTTAGCTACAGTCATGCAAGCTGCAAAAGACCACTTGGAGAAGAACTACAACAATTCGAAAAGCACACTAGTTGACTGATTTGAACTTCGAGTTGTTTTTTTAGTACTTCGTGTTACAATCCACTCTTGCATCTGATCTGCTGTCTCATCAGTTGGTGTCTGTTGTTGTTTTACGATTCATGTTTCCAAGCGAAGGTTTGAATTCGACATGGTCCCAAGATGATAGAAATCCTTTCACATTCAAATCACCCTCAAACAAACCAGGAAATAAACGAAAGAACAATCAAAACAAACTAATATTGAGTCTTAATATTCCTATACGAACCAATTTTTTAGAAGCAAGACAAGGATGGTGGTAAGGGGTTGATTCTGTAGTTTCCGAAGCTCTTTGGAAAGGAATCGTCATCTTCCTCACCATGTTCTGTAAGCGGGGTTAGATCTTCTTTCTGTGGAGAATGAGGTTGTTCTGATTCAGCTTCTGCATCTTCTGCTTCGTTTCGTTCGGTCAATTCAACCACTTCGGGTAGCAAGCCATGGTCTTTTTCGCTCTCGAACATCTCACCATTTTGTTTCTTGGCCGAAGCTTCTTCGAGCAGCTTCGACAATTCGACCACCTTTTCCTGAGAACTCGCCTCTTTTCTTCGTAGTTCTTCATTCTCTAAAAGAACGTTACGAAGCTCGTTTTCTTCGTTCGCTAAGCCTTCTTTAAAACTCATCCTCTCAGCTTTTGCTTCATCGAGGGCTTTTTTCACTTCTGACTCAACTTTAAACGAACTTTTCCAGCGAGCTTAGAAGCACGACCTTCTTCCTCTGCTGATTTCATTAGATTAATCAGCTTAGCTATTTCGTCTTCCACGAGTGATTTCTCTTCTTCGGACATCTTCACCGAGCTCATGAACTGAATCTCCTCTTGCTCCGATTCAGATTTCAATCTGTCGTATTCTTGCTTCAAATGTTTGACTGAGCTCGTAAGAGCACCTATCTCTTGTTTCGAATCATGAAGCTCACTTTCTTTCATACTTGTCTTTGTTCCTTTTCAATATGAGCTCCAATTCTTCTATTTTCTTTTCGTAATTTTCTCGCTCGACCTGAGCAGACAATAGCTTCTCCTTAGCTTCGGAGGAAACCTCGTTTAGGGCCAATGCTAAACTTTCTAATGCTTCCTTGCTTTTATCTTCTTCACCTCTCGAATTTTCCAGTTCGTTTTCGAGTTTGTTCCTTCCTTCTAACAATGTTGGGACCCTTTCGGCGGAGAGCTTCTCATTCTCTAACGACTGAGCCTTTTCCAAGCTCAGACATCACAGATTCAATCATCTTACCAAACTGAGAAGCTTCTGCTTTGGATAACAAGAGATTCCACTCCGATTCTTCCGAATCATTCTTCTGTTTAGAAACAGCGATTTCTAACAAGCACACCTTTTCTTTTAAATCTGCTAGAGCTCAGATTCTGCTCCGTGTAATAAATCATTGCTTCCTTCTAATTGTTTGATCGCAGATTCCAAAGATTCCGAGGCTTGCCTTTCCATTCCCTTCGCTTCTTCGGTTTGAGATTCGAAATCCTTCGGCAGTTCCTCAGCAATGTGCGGCATATAAGACTCGGCCATCTTTGCAGCTTCAAGGTCGACGTTAAGCTGCTCTAAGACAACCTCTTTTTTCTGCTACGCTTTCCTCGAAAGCCTTTGCAGCTGCTGTCTTGAAGATTCCACCTCCAATTTGAATTCGGACATGTAATTGTTCTTCTCATTAGCCTCCGCTTCAGCCCGCGATTCAAGAACTGATTTCAACTGACTGAAGCAACTCACAAGTTAGAGACTCAACCTTCTCAGCATTAATCTCAGCTAATTGAGTGGCATCTTCGGCGTGGTTCATTGCTTGGTTCTTCGCATCAAACATCATCGGTAGTTCTTGCTTCGCCTTTTGAAGCTCTTCGGACACAGATAAAAGAGCAGACAAATCAACAGCGTGTTGGTTTCTGACAGCTTCGATCTCTTTCAGCCATTCTCTTTCCTTCCGTTGAGCTTCTTCTATGTTCACTTGCTCCAACTCGACTGCTCGAAACTTTTCAATCTCTGAACTGTCTTCGGCTCTTTTTTTAGCCAACAATGCATCCACGAGCTTTTCGTTTGATTCGTAGGACAACCTTTTCGCCTCCTTAAGTTCGTTGAGAGCCTTGCCTTTTTCTTTCTCGACGATGGCTAGCTTTGCCTTTGCCTTCTTCAGATCTTCTTGGGCTTTGATTTAACTCCGCCTGAAATTCTGATGGTTTCAAAGATGCGAGGCTGCGTTTTCTGGACGGAAACAAAAATGTCATGAAAGCACGAATAAAAACAGAATCTCAGTTATAATTAACAATTTTAAGATTAATTTTGACAGTGAACTCAAATTTGTGCCTAAAGTTGGTAATTTCTTACATCAGGCGGGGTGAAGAGCAGCTTAGGCGATCTTCTTGTCTGATATGTTACCTCCGAAAGTACAGGATAAATGAATCCGTGAATCACAAATTTTAAAAAAATGTTCTCCTCCCTACAAAAAGGCATATATACCCTTACTAACTTGACCTTAAAAGGACAATATTACCCTTACTTAACGACTCCAACGCTCAATTAACCTTATTAATAAAAATTATTGTTCATGCGCACAGTGTCTGTCGTCTCCTCAATTTGGCAGATTTTATTTTTTCACTTTTTACAGCTGTTTTCCAAGCTTTTACTTCGTCTTCTTCAAAACATCGAATATTTTCAGAAAATCATAAATTCCGTTCGAAGATCCTAAATCCGTTCACAGCCCCGGCGAAGCAATTGCACTAAATCAAAGACGCGCAGTCTAACTTCGATGGCAAACAACGCGATGACGAAGAAGGTGGGTTTTAATTCGCTTTTTACCTGCGTTGCGTTGTGTCGATCCAACGACTGTGAAGATGCGGTGGCTCGCGGCGGTGCAGGGAACCCGCGACAGTGTTTCTTAGTTTTCTCTCGAAAAACTTTAAAAAGACGATTCAATTTTTTCTCTAATCCTTCGCTTCTTAACCTGGAATTGTCTTTTTAAGGTCACATATTTGCTGATTGCGTGTTTACAATCGTAGCTTGCGTATATATTCTGAAGTTTTTCGCATGATTATCTGTTAGAATTCTCGTCTGTGCTTACTATTTGAAAACCGAATGCTATTTCGCAGTGATTTAGGCCTTTATATACGATTATCTGGTATAATATCTGTGGTTTAAGTCAGTTTTTGTGTTTTTGAACTATCTGTTAGTATAAGTTTTTGGTAATCTGGGCTAACAATGCTTGAAATTTCGATTTTCGACTGTCTGGGTTTTTGACAGTTAATCGCAGTCGAAGAACTTTCTCGGTCGCAAATAGTTTCAATTGAAATCTTATTTGATTGAGATACTGTTTGCATTGAAAAAGATTTCGATTGCCAATTTGTGTTAGTATGTAAAGTCGATTACTTTGACCTAAAATACTTTATCATCGAAAATGTTAATCTAATTAAAATTTATATGAGCGAAAAACTTACATGAGAAATTGATATTATCGATGCAACATATCTCGAGCGTAAAACTTACCATTGCAAAATTGAATTTTCGGTTTCATTTTATTCGATCGTAAAAATTGGCGGCCATAAAATTAATTTTTCGACGCTGATTTTTCTTGATCGTATAATTTCGCGGCAAAGAGTTTGAAATGTTTCAGACTATTTTGTTCGATCGAAATTTTTCTCCGCGATTGAAAGTTTCTCGTTGACAATTTATCAGATCGACAAACTTCGCAGCGAAAAACTAGTTAGAATCGAAAATTATTTCTCGCTCGCAAATTCCCAGAACGAAAAATTTTATTCCTCGCGAAAATCTTTTTCGATTGTAAATTTGCACGGAAATCATATTTCTCGATCGTATATTTACACGGAAAAAATTTTCTCGATCGTAAAATTGCTCGTCCACAGTACCTCGCGTATCATTCAACACGTAGAAAAATTTACTAAGTCATGTTCACTGTTGACGAAATCAGCGAATAAAATCTTCGATCGTAAAATTAAAAGGGAAAACAGTGAGCAATTTCAGCACTTAGGAAAATTTCTTAGCGAATTTAGTTTTCGATCACAATATTGAACGGAGTGAAGAGTGTGATAACTGAACATTATCCTTCTAACATACAAACTTCGAAAGTTCAATATCAAACATGTTCATTTCGAATACCCTATGTGCGACTTATAGCTTACTATTTTTGTCAAACATGTCCTAAATTGCCTGATTATTATAGTTTGATAAACTAGTAGTTCGACTCATTTATAAAACTAGGTTCGGACCCGTGCGATGCACGGGGTTTCTTTTTTCATCCCAAGTATATACACGGCATGCATATGTTAATAAGAAAAAAGTCAGTCGGTTATTATGTAATATAAAATTATGAATCTTTTTATTGTGTAATATATATTGCATGATTATCCGTAGCTTTTTATAAACACAACAATAAAAAACATATCTATAGTCTTACAGACGTGCAGTCTTACAGTCTTACAATGTTCAAGTAGTAGTTGTGCATGCTTACAGTCGTACAATATTTAAGTAGTACAGTCTCATAGCCGTGCATCGTACAGTCTTACAATGTTTAAGTAGTGCAGGCAGCCTCACAGTCCTACAGTTTTAAAATCATACAAATTAAAACGTCGTCGGTCGCGCAAACATGACACGGTATTAAACCTTCGCACTATATATTCTGAGATATTTTTATAATATAAGAATCGACCGGCATGTAGTATGAGCTCACGGCATCGGTGCCCATGGTCTATCTACCACAGTTTTGGGCGAAAATGCAAGGACACGTGATCGAAGGCGAGTACCAGTTCTCCACTATGCTTGGTACCCGACACTTCACCATCAACCAGCTGCAACTTGGGACAGTGTTGGATTTTCCCTTCAGTCAGAATTATGATCCACTTCCCTCGGACGCAAAGATGGTGCGAGACTTCCTTCATATGGGACTTCGACCACCGCTGGCCAAACTAGCTCAATTTCAAAGCAGCGGTATCCCACATCCATGGAGACTCTTTTTGGCATCATCAACAAGTGTCTTTCACCGAAGCATGCCGGCTTTGATAAAGGCAATGAGAATATTCTCCGGATCTTCCACGGAATTGTCTTCTCCAGAAATTATGACGTGACAAACTCATATGGAATGATCTGTGCGACCAAGTCCGTCAGAAGGAGAATAGGAAGTCCAAGAACCTCCCGTACGGCAGATGGTTTTCTATACTCATCGCCCACTTCATGGAGTTTCCACAACTTCCACCAGGGCGTGAGTACCGGCCGCCGAAGCTGCATTTCTTCCACAACCCCAAACCTGCTGACCTCCAACTGCACTCGATACCCATCTCATTCGAGTTATGGCGTCTTGCCGACCCCACGGATGATGCATACAGACTCTACTGTCCGGAACATCACTATACTGAGGAAATGATCATAGGGCCCCTGTCAGACTTCAACGTGAGCCCTCAAAACCCGACCCTGAGGCTACATTGATCGATGCCATAGCCCATGAACTAGAAGTTAATAAGATAACTTAAATATGTGTTACATAAAAATTAGATTATTATATATGTAACGAACACTGTTATTATAATAATTATTATAAATTAGTTTGTCTTAGAAAAGAAAATACTATCCTATCCTAAAAGACATTAAAGAAAGCGCTACTTGGGAGGCACCCCAAGCCTATCCTATGTTTTTCCTTTATTTTCCTATGCGCGAAATTGATGCGAACATCTTATATATGTGCATGACAGGATTTTTGGTATAATTTATTTTTTTTTCGAAAATTGGGGTAAATTTTTTTCGAAATCATGTTTCTTACCGATCAAAGGATGATTTCATGTTAGAAATTGTGTGAGTAATTAGGATACATATGTGTTGTCTACTTCTTTTTTACATGATGAAACCGCGATACTTGAGAGATTCGTACGCGTCACCCTACTTTTGTGAGATTTTGTAGTCAGAGAGCTTTTTGCTCATTTATTTGTTTGTGTGAAAATATTCTCCGCCACAGATTCCAAGATTCTCGAGTGCTATCTTATCTCCTTATCTGGTTTTATTACCCAATGCCCTCCATTTGATGCTCTGTTACGAACAAGGTACAATATATCTACTATCCAAATCTACTTACACACACAAAGATAGAAGGAAAAATGTTTGGAACACAGTCGACGGAGATGGAGGTAAATGTACCTGCAAGTGAAGCTTGGAACCTATATGGAACCCTCAAGCTAGCAGATTTTGTCCGAGAATCACTGTCCCAAAAGTTAAACGTCGTACAAGGCGACGGTGGCGTTGGAACCATCCTCGAGTTCTTCATTCCTACAGGTCGTCACACACAGATTGAGGCATTTTTCTTAATTTCTTTATGATGTTATAGAGATGGAATGTTTTTATATCTCTTTATTGTATCGGTTAGGGCCCGAGACTGTGATGGCTTGCAAAGAGAAGTTCACGGTGGTGGATAAGGAGAAACTCCTCAAGGTAACCGAGGTTGTCGAAGGCGGGTTCTTGGACCTTGGTTTTACTCTGTATAGGTTTCGATTCGAGATTAAGGAGAATGAAGGGAAGAAAGATCAGTGCATCACAAAGTGGACTATCGAGTACGAGGTCAAGGAAGAAGCTGCTGCTAATGCATCGTTGGTCTCCATTGATGGCTTAGCTACAGTCATGCAAGCTGCAAAAGACCACTTGGAGAAGAACTACAACAATTCGAACAGCACACTAGTTGACTGATTTGAACTTCGAGTTGTTTTTCTATTACTTCGTGTTACAATCCACTCTTGCATCTGATCTGCTGTCTCATCAGTTGGTGTCTGTGTTGTTTTACGATTCATGTTTCCAAGCGAAGGTTTGAATTCGACATGGTCCCAAGATGATAGAAATCCTTTCACATTCAAATCACCCTCAAACAAACCAGGAAATAAACGAAAGAACAATCAAAACAAACTAATATTGAGTCTTAATATTCCTATACGAACCAATTTTTTAGAAGCAAGACAAGGATGGTGGTAAGTTGTTGAACTGTATTACGTTACGACTTAGCCGGGCTCTTCTTCTTCGGTAGGCTCCCGAATTTACGAAGCAAAGGTTTCTTCTTCTTCTTCTTCTTCTTCTTCTTCTTCTTCTTCTTCTTCTTCTTCTTCTTCTGACTGCTATTCTCTTTTGCAGGAGGTGACATTGGCCATTGTTGGTACTCTCAGCCGATGGATGGATTCTCAGCTTTACGTTCAAGTTCGTCGTTGGTAGATTCCCGCTCTTGATCTTGAGTCAATTCCTTTTCATCTGTATTGCAACTTCCAACATTTTTAAATCGGATTCAGTAGAATAATCACCTTCTTTCTCTTTCTCATCTTTCCCATTTGATTCTGTAGTTTCCGAAGCTCTTTGAAAAGGAATCGTCATCTTCCTCACCATGTTCTGTAAGCTTCTCCTTTGGGGTTAGATCTTCTTTCTGTGGAGAATGAGGCTGTTCTGATTCAGCTTCTGCATCTTCTGCTTCGTTTCGTTCGGTCAATTCAACCACTTCGGGTAGCAAGCCATGGTCTTTTTCGCTCTCGAACATCTCACCATTTTGTTTCTTGGCCGAAGCTTCTTCGAGCAGCTTCGACAATTCGACACACCTTTTCCTGAGAACTCGCCTCTTTTCTTCGTAGTTCTTCATTCTCTAAAAGAAGGTTACGAAGCTCGTTTTCTTCGTTCGCTAAGCCTCTTCAAATCTCATCCTCTCAGCTTTTGCTTCATCGAGGGCTTTTGCCGTGTCCCCCTTCGCAGCCATCATAGCCATGCTATTGTTGAGGTCCTCACCGCCTTTACCATAACCGCAGAGCATAGACCTTTGTCTCTCTTCTTGCACCAACAAGGCAAAAACTTTATTGATGCTCGGCAGCGGTTCCATCAGCAGTATCTGCCCTCTAGTCTGTGCAAATGAGTCATTTAAACCCATTAGGAAGGTCAAGACATACTCTTCATCATAGAAGGTCTTGACCTCTGCTATGCCTTGACAGTTGCAAGAGATTCTCGGCTTATAGTTAGCCAACTCATCCCATAAGGACTTCAACTTGGTAAAATAAGCAGCAATACTAGATGATCCTTGTGTGAGGTTTATGAGATCTTTCTTGAGCTGGTTAATTCTTGGCCTGTTGCTTTGTCCAAACCTCTCTTCCAGGTCTAACCAGCCTCCCTCGCACTGGAATTATAGAGGATACTCGCTGATATATCCTTGGTAACAGAATTGATTATCCAAGAGATAACCACATTGTTGTTGCGCTTCCATATGGCTTCTTGAATTCTAGTGCTATCAAGATTCTGTGGATTAGCAACTGGTGGAACAAGATCGCCATTGATGAAGCCTTCTTTATTCCTTCCGATCAAGGCGATCATCATTGCGCGGCTCCACGTGGAGTAATTATCACCATTGAGGAGCTCGTGAACCAGCAATTGACCTGAGTTGTCATTGGTTCCCAAGTAGTAAGGATCGTTGGTTCCCAAATTGGTGATGATCGGTTGACTCGGCTGACTGGACGGTGAAACAGGCGGCGGATTTGGTTGCATAACCTCAGACATAACTCGAAAATTTGCAAGAACAGTCGTGATTGAAAAACAAGATTGCGCAGCTCAGAATCGTTGCTCTGATACCATGTTGAATCGCACTTGAATTCGCTTGTGTGTGTGATGTGATTTGTTAACAGCGATGTAACGTGGTTCGGATTGGAAAATCCTACGTCCACGGAGATCAAATCTTCTTGTATTCAAGGACAGACTTGCAACGCATACATACACACACTGTTCACTCAATTGACTCAGAGGAAAACAGAGAAGATGAAAAACGAAAAATGAAAAACAGTTAAACCAAAACAGTAACGAGGGAAAATATTATATACAATTATGACCAAGCGAAACAACCTCTCAAGTGGAAACACGCTTGATGCTTCATAAGAGTCCACACGCTTCTATAAGTGAAGTGACGCTTCTTATTTAAATGAAGAACAGGCGTGAAGAACTCTGAGGACATTCACGGCCGTGAATGAAAGGGGAGCAAGCCGTGAAGGACGACAGAGACATCGATCTGAAGCGACTTGATTTGGTCACGGCCGTGACAGTAGCTACCGAAGCCGTGAAGGAGGACAGAAACATCTATATGCAGCTACTCGATGATATCACGGCCGTGATGGACAGTAGAAGAAGCCGTGAAGGTTCTAAGCTGCAGACCATAAACCTGAAACTAAACTGAACCAAAACAGAGTAAAAGAGCAACACAGATAGCCATGCCTATCACCCATTATCATGATCATATTTCAACACCCCCCGCAAGATGGATGATATAGATTCATAACAGACATCTTGACCAATAATTGTCGTAGAACAGGGCCAGTGAGAGGTTTAGTAAAGAGGTCAGCTAGTTGGTTTTCAGAGGTGACTGGTAACAGTTTGACGGCACCCTTTGCTATGTGATCCCTAATGAAATGACAATCAATTTCTATATGTTTCGATCTCTCATGAAACTTAGGATTAGAGGCTAGCTTAAGTGTGGACAAATTGTCACAGAAAATGGTAGGAGTACCATCCAAATGAATGCTCAACTTACTCAGGAGGCTTCTGATCCACAACAGTTCTGAAACAAGGGATCCTAAGGCCCTGTATTCAGCCTCAGTGGAGGACCTAGAAACAGTGGCTTGTCGTTTAGCCTTCCAAGTAATGAGGGAGTCGCCTAGGAAGGTACAATACCCCGAAACAGATTTCCGAATGTCCTTACATGCACCCCAATCTGCATCAGAAAACCCCTAAGGTCTAAACTACCAGCAGAGCTGAAAAATATGCCTTGCCCGGGTGCACTCTTAAGGTACCTAAGAAGATGATGTGCTGCCATCATATGGGCAGTTCGAGGGGCAGAAATGAACTGGCTCAACTTATGAAGGGCATATGTTATATCAGGTCAGGTAAAAGAAAGGTATAACAGCCTACCAACTAACCTCCTATATTTAAAAGGATCAGCTAATAGGTCACCTTCATCCGCAGTTAGGTTCTGGCCTGGATTCATAGGTGTGGTAATACCTCTTGCCTCCAAGTAACCTGCATCATCAAGTAATTGTAATACATACTGCCTCTGGGAAATATATAAACATGTTGTACTACGAGCTACTTCATTGCCAAGGAAGTATTTCAGCTGCCCCAAATCTTTAATCTTGAAACTGTGGCTCAAGAAATCCTTAACAGCCTGAATTTCTTGTATTGATGGTCCCCCAAGTATTATATCATCAACATATACCAACAGGACCACCAAGCTATCACCAGTCCCTTTAACAAAAAGTGTATGATCAGATTGAGCTTGACTGAAACCAAAGGCCTTAATGGACTCAGAGAACTTCCTATTCCATTGTCTAGATGCCTGCTTTAGGCCATAGAGGGATTTTTGCTATTTACATACCAATCTGCCCGAACCAAATGATTGCTGGCTATTACCAAAACCTGGGGGTAAATCCATGTATACTTCTTCATTTAAATCCCTATTTAGGAAAACATTATTAACATCTAGTTGTTCCAAGTTCCAGTTAAGTTTGGCAGCTAAATAGAGAAGGATTTTAATTGTATTGGGTTTAGCAACCGGAGCAAAGGTCTCTATATAATCTACCCCCTCCCTTTGATCATACCCCTTAGCTACAAGCGTGCTTTATACTTCTCTACTTCACCAAGTGAGTTAAGTTTTATCTTATAGACCCACCTACAACCTATGGATTTCTTACCTTTTGGCAGTGGCATGACAGTCCAGGTGTTATTCAGTTCTAAGGCCTCAAACTCCTCTGTCATGGCCTTTATCCACTGCTCAGATTTAGAGGCTTGAGCAAAATTCCTAGGCTCGTGTGTTAGTGATGTTTTACAGAGGAAGTTGTGATAACTATCTGAAAGATTCTGATAAGTGAGGACCTGGGAGATGGGGTGCAGAACCTTCTTTTCTAGAATCCTGTTGCAATGGTAGTCTCTTAAATAGGTAGGCTTCTTCTGTTGCCTTCTAGGCCTCCCTTGGTTAGGCTGACCATTCAGGCCATCCTCAGCATTTGGCTCACTGCCACTGCCTGAGTTTGGAGCTGGCAGAGTCTCAGCACTTGGCTCATTGTTACTATCTGAATTTGGAGTTGGCAAAGTCTGAGCATTGTCCACTGTCTCCAAGGAGTTACCAGACAAGCCAGGATGACTTTGATCACCCCAAAAATCTGTAATGCATGGCCTAGGAAGGACATGTCTGGAGAAAGGATCATCAGGTGTAACAGTGCGATCTTGCCTCTTAAAAGGCAGCTCATTTTCCCTAAATTGAACATCTCTGGACACTGATATTTTCCCAGTTTCTAAGTCAAGAACTTTATACCCTTTCATGCCATTAGGATACCCCAAAAACACACACTCTCTACCCCTTTGATCAAACTTTCTTCTCCCTGCTGCTAACGAGGAGCAGAAGCAGAGGGAGCCAAATACTCTAAGCAGATCATAGTTGACTGGTTTGTGGTAGAGAAGTTGATATGGACTTTTGTTCCTTAATAATGCTGAGGGTGTCCTATTTATCAGGTAAGTAGCTGTAAGCACACACTCGGACCAATACTTAATTGGCACCCCTGACTCAAACAAAAGAGATCTAGCCACATTCAACAAATGTTGATGTTTTCTTTCAACTATAGAGTTTTGCTGTGGGGTTTGCACGCAAGATAAATGGTGTATGATGCCATTTTCTCTAAATAGCTCAACTAGATTGAACTCCTTAGCATTATCAGACCTAACAGTCTTAACCTTACTCTTGAATTGGGTACTAACTAGGGCCAAGAAAAAAGTAAGCACATACTCAACTTCAGATTTATACTTTATCATGAAAACCCAAGAAAAACGAGTATGATCATCCACAATTGTAACGAAATATTGATGCCCCATATGTGAAGGCACATGAAAAGGCCCCCAAACATCACAATGAACCAAATCAAACGGTGAGCATGCTAGTTTGTTGTCATGGGGAAAAGGTGTTCTTCTTTGCTTAGCTATGGGGCAAATTTTGCAAAAGTCATGCTTGGGACTATTATCATGTCTCAGAACAAACTTCACTACATCTAGGACTTTAGTAGAAGGATGTCCCAATCTACTATGCCACACATCCAAAGGAACTTTATTCAAAAAACAGAACTACTTTGACAGGCAGTTACATGACAGAATTCAGTCTCAAATATGTAAAGTCCTCCCATTTCACTACCCTTGCCAATCATTCGTTGGGATTGATCCTGTATGACAAACATGTTAGCCTCAAAGATAAACCTATACTTATTAGACTTAGCCAAAGAACTCACAGAGACAAGATTAAAATGAAACTCGGGCACCAATAAGACTTCTGTCAAAGTAATATGTTGATTTAGCATGACAGTTCCTGCCCTATTGACCTTAATTACTGATTTATCAGGCAAGATGACACTGGATTCTTCTACCTCATGTAAGTCATGCAACAGATTATGATTGCCACAAACATGCCTAGTGGCCCAGGAATCAAAAATCCAAAGATCAGACTGCACACATCTAGGCTGTTTAAATGACAAGCAAATACCTGGTACTTTCTCACCGTGATGTGTCTGGTCTGCAGCTTCTTGAGGTATGGTAGCCACAGATTGGTTGATCAGCATCTGAAGGTTGTGCAGCTGTTGTGGAGTCATTTGAACCTGAACCAGGTTGTCCGCAGTGCACCCTAAGCTGTAGTTTTCTTGACTGGTTGGCTGCCCTGGTTTCCTAACTTGATCCACTGTAAACTGGTTGGTCCTAGCTGTCTTATACTTCAAGTTGTGCTTGTAACCCGGTGGAAAGCCATGAAGTTGGTAGCACTTGTCTATGGTGTGGCCTCTTCTGTTACAGTGAGTACAAATGGGCTTCTGTCCATCCTTTCTCTGTGGATAGAACCCCTTCTTGGCTTGTGCCGTGTCCCCCTTCGCAGCCATCATAGCCATGCTATTGTTGAGGTCCTCACCGCCTTTACCATAACCGCAGAGCATAGACCTTTGTCTCTCTTCTTGCACCAACAAGGCAAAAACTTTATTGATGCTCGGCAGCGGTTCCATCAGCAGTATTTGCCCTCTAGTCTGTGCAAATGAGTCATTTAAACCCATTAGGAAGGTCAAGACATACTCTTCATCATAGAAGGTCTTGACCTCTGCTATGCCTTGACAGTTGCAAGAGATTCTCGGCTTATAGTTAGCCAACTCATCCCATAAGGACTTCAACTTGGTAAAATAAGCAGCAATACTAGATGATCCTTGTGTGAGGTTTATGAGATCTTTCTTGAGCTGGTAAATTCTTGGCCTGTTGCTTTGTCCAAACCTCTCTTCCAGGTCTAACCAGCCTCCCTCGCACTAGAATTATAGAGGATACTCGCTGATATATCCTTGGTAACAGAATTGATTATCCAAGAGATAACCACATTGTTGTTGCGCTTCCATATGGCTTCTTGAATTCTAGTGCTATCAAGATTCTGCGGATTAGCAACTGGTGGAACAAGATCACCATTGATGAAGCCTTCTTTATTCCTTCCGATCAAGGCGATCATCATTGCGCGGCTCCACGTGGAGTAATTATCACCATTGAGGAGCTCGTGAACCGGCAATTGACCTGAGTTGTCATTGGTTCCCAAGTAGTAAGGATCCTTGGTTCCCAAATTGGTGATGATCGGTTGACTCGGCTGACTGGACGGTGAAACAGGCGGCGGATTTAGTTGCATAACCTCAGACATAACTCGAAAATTTGCAAGAACAGTCGTGATTGAAAAACAAGATTGCGCAGCTCAGAATCGTTGCTCTGATACCATGTTGAATCGCACTTGAATTCGCTTGTGTGTGTGATGTGATTTGTTAACAGCGATGTAACGTGGTTCGGATTGGAAAATCCTACGTCCACGGAGATCAAATCTTCTTGTATTCAAGGACAGACTTGCAACGCATACATACACACACTGTTCACTCAATTGACTCAGAGGAAAACAGAGAAGATGAAAAACGAAAAATGAAAAACAGTTAAACCAAAACAGTAACGAGGGAAAATATTATATACAATTATGACCAAGCGAAACAACCTCTCAAGTGGAAACACGCTTGATGCTTCATAAGAGTCCACACGCTTCTATAAGTGAAGTGACGCTTCTTATTTAAATGAAGAACAGGCGTGAAGAACTCTGAGGACATTCACGGCCGTGAATGAAAGGGGAGCAAGCCGTGAAGGACGACAGAGACATCGATCTGAAGCGACTTGATTTGGTCACGGCCGTGACAGTAGCTACCGAAGCCGTGAAGGAGGACAGAAACATCTATATGCAGCTACTCGATGATATCACGGCCGTGATGGACAGTAGAAGAAGCCGTGAAGGTTCTAAGCTGCAGACCATAAACCTGAAACTAAACTGAACCAAAACAGAGTAAAAGAGCAACACAGATAGCCATGCCTATCACCCATTATCATGATCATATTTCAACACTTCCTTCTAATTGTTTGATCGCAGATTCCAAAGATTCCGAGGCTTGCCTTTCCATTCCCTTCGCTTCTTCGGTTTGAGATTCGAAATCCTTCGGCAGTTCCTCAGCAATGTGCGGCATATAAGACTCGGCCATCTTTGTAGCTTCAAGGTCGACGTTAAGCTGCTCTAAGACAACCTCTTTTTTCTGCTACGCTTTCCTCGAAAGCCTTTGCAGCTGCTGTCTTAAAGATTCCACCTCCAATTTGAATTCGGACATGTAATTGTTCTTCTCATTAGCCTCCGCTTCAGCCCGCGATTCAAGAACTGATTTCAACTGACTGAAGCAACTCACAAGTTAGAGACTCAACCTTCTCAGCATTAATCTCAGCTAATTGAGTGGCATCTTCGGCGTGGTTCATTGCTTGGTTCTTCGCATCAAACATCAGCGGTAGTTCTTGCTTCGCCTTTTGAAGCTCTTCGGACACAGATAAAAGAGCAGACAAATCAACAGCGTGTTGGTTTCCGGCAGCTTCGATCTCTTTCAGCCATTCTCTTTCCTTCCGTTGAGCTTCTTCTATGTTCACTTGCTCCAACTCGACTGCTCGAAACTTTTCAATATCTGAACTTTCTTCGGCTCTTTTTTCAGCCAACAATGCATCCACGAGCTTTTCGTTTGATTCGTAGGACAACCTTTTCGCCTCCTTAAGTTCGTTGAGAGCCTTGCCTTTTTCTTTCTCGACGATGGCTAGCTTTGCCTTTGCCTTCTTCAGATCTTCTTGGGCTTTGATTTAACTCCGCCTGAAATTCTGATGGTTTCAAAGATGCAAGTCTGCGTTTTCTGGACGGAAACAAAAATGTCATGAAAGCACGAATAAAAACATAATCTCAGTTATAATTAACAATTTTAAGATTAATTTTGACAGTGAACTCAAATTTGTGCCTAAAGTTGGTAATTTCTTACATCAGGCGGGGTGAAGAGCAGCTTAGGCGATCTTCTTGTCTGATATGTTACCTCCGAAAGTACAGGATAAATGAATCCGTGAATCACAAATTTTAAAAAAATGTTCTCCTCCCTACAAAAAGGCTTATATACCCTTACTAACTTGACCTTAAAAGGACAATATTACCCTTACTTAACGACCCCGACGCTCAATTAACCTTATTAATAAAAAATTATTGTTCATGCGCACAGTGTCTGTCATCTCCTCAATTTGACAGAGTTTTTTTCACTTTTTACAGCTGTTTTCCAAGCTTTTACTTCGTCTTCTTCAAAACATCGAATACTTCCAGAAAATCATAAATTCCGTTCCAAGATCCTAAATCCGTTCGCAGCCCCGGCGAAGCAATTGCACTAAATCAAACGCGCGCAGTCTAACTTCGATGGCAAACAACGCGATGACGAAGAAGGTGGGTTTTAATTCGCTTTTTACCTGCATTGCGTTGTGTCGATCCAACGACTGTGAAGACGCGGTGGCTCGCGGCGGTCAGGGAACCCGCGACAGTGTCTCTTAGTTTTCTCTCGAAAAACTTTAAAAAGACGATTCAATTTTTACTCTAATCCTTCGCTTCTTAACCTGGAATTGTCTTTTTAAGGTCACATATTTGCTGATTGCGTGTTTACAATCGTAGCTTGCGTATATATTTCTGAAGTTTTTCGCATGATTATCTGTTAGAATTCTCGTCTGTGCTTACTATTTGAAAACCGAATGCTATTTCGCAGTGATTTAGGCCTTTATATACGATTATCTGGTATAATATCTGTGGTTTAAGTTAGTTTTTGTGTTTTTGAACTATCTGTTGGTATAAGTTTTTGGTAATCTGGGCTAACAATGCTTGAAATTTCGATTTTCGACTGTCTGGGTTTTTGACAGTTAATCGCAGTCGAAGAACTTTCTCGGTCGCAAATAGTTTCAATTGAAATCTTATTTGATTGAGATACTGTTTGCATTGAAAAAGATTTTCGATTGCCAATTTGTGTTAGTATGTAAAGTCGATTACTTTGACCGAAAATACTTTATCATCGAAAATGTTAATCTAATTAAAATTTATATGAGCGAAAAACTTACATGAGAAATTGATATTATCGATGCAACATATCTCGAGCGTAAAACTTACCATTGCAAAATTGAATTTTCGGTTTCATTTTATTCGATCGTAAAAATTGGCGGCGATAAAATTAATTTTTCGACGCTGATTTTTCTTGACCGTATAATTTCGCGGCAAAGAGTTTGAAATGTTTCAGACTATTTTGTTCGATCGAAATTTTTCTCCGCGATTGAAAGTTTCTCGTTGACAATTTATCAGATCGACAAACTTCGCAGCGAAAAACTAGTTAGAATCGAAAATTATTTCTCGCTCGCAAATTCCCAGAACGAAAAATTTTATTCCTCGCGAAAATCTTTTTCGATTGTAAATTTGCACGGAAATCATATTTCTCGATCGTATATTTACACGGAAAATATTTTCTCGATCGTAAAATTGCTCGTCCACAGTACCTCGCGTATCATTCAACACGTAGAAAAATTTACTAAGTCATGTTCACTGTTGACGAAATCAGCGAATAAAATCTTCAATCGTAAAATTAAAAGGGAAAACAGTGAGCAATTTCAGCAATTAGGAAAATTTCTTAGCGAATTTAATTTTCGATCACAATATTGAACGGAGTGAACAGTGTGATAACTGAACAATATCTTCTAACATACAAACTTCGAAAGTTCAATATCAAACATGTTCATTTCGAATACCCTATGTGCGACTTATAGCTTACTATTTTTGTCAAACATGTCCTAAATTGCCTGATTATTATAGTTTGATAAACTAGTAGTTCGACTCATTTATAAAACTAGGTTCGGACCCGTGCGATGCACGGGGTTTCTTTTTTCATCCCAAGTATATACACGGCATGCATATATTAATAAGAAAAAAGTCAGTCGGTTATTATGTAATATAAAATTATGAATCTTTTTATTGTGTAATATATATTGCATGATTATCCGTAGCTTTTTATAAACACAACAATAAAAAACATATCTATAGTCTTACAGACGTGCAGTCTTACAGTCTTACAATGTTCAAGTAGTAGTTGTGCATGCTTACAATCGTACAATATTTAAGTAGTACAGTCTCATAGCCGTGCATCGTACAGTCTCATTTATAAAATTGCACTAATGATAGTTTCTTTTATTTTGTTTTCCGATGGCTCACTATCCCACATATAACCACATTTACTAGCGCAATTTATACCTTGATCTATTAGACACGAACTTTCAACTCGATTTGACCACATTTCGGTGTCCAGACGAGATCATCGTGTCTATAAGGCCATGAGCCGTGGACCGCTCTTACCCTCACGGCATCGGTGCCCATGGTCTATCTACCACAGTTTTGGGCGAAAATGCAAGGACACGTGATCGAAGGCGAGTACTAGTTCTCCACTATGCTTGGTACCCGACACTTCACCATCAACCAGCTGCAACTTGGGACAGTGTTGGATCTTCCCTTCAGTCAGACTTATGATCCACTTCCCTCGGACGCAAAGATGGTTCGAGACTTACTTCATATGGGATTTCGACCACCGCTGGCCAAACTAGCTCAATTTCAAAGCAGCGGTATCCCACATCCATGGACTCTTTTTGGCATCATCAACAAGTGTCTTTCACGAAGCATGCCGGCTTTGATAAAGGCAATGAGAATATTCTCCGGATCTTCCACGGAATTGTCTTCTCCAGAAATTATGACGTGACAAACTCATATGGAATGATCTGTGCGACCAAGTCCGTCAGAAGGAGAATAGGAAGTCCAAGAACCTCCCGTACGGCAGATGGTTTTCTATACTCATCGCCCACTTCATGGAGTTTCGCCCCGAGATTCCACAACTTCCACCAGGGCGTGAGTACGGCCGCCGAAGCTGCATTTCTTCCGCAACCTCAAACCTGCTGACCTCCAACTGCACTCGATACCCATCTCATTCGAGTTATTGCGTCTTGCCGACCCACGGATGATGCATACAGACTCTACTGTCGGGAACATCACTATACTGAGGAAATGATCGGAGGGCCCCTGTCAGACTTCAACGTGAGCCCTCAAAACCCGACCCTGAGGCTACATTGATCGATGCCATAGCCCATGAACTAGAAGTTAATAAGATAACTTAAATATGTGTTAGAAAAAAATTAGATTATTATATATGTAACGAAGACTGTTATTATAATAATTATTATAAATTAGTTTCTCTTAGAAAAGAAAATACTTGAGATTAGAATGTTATAGCCACCAAAACATTGATTCAAACGACAAATTGAATAATACATACGGACAGCACAAAATATATCTTGAATGCTTCAAAATGAAAACATTAACAAATTCAACTTAGCGCATATATGAAAGAGTTTATTTACACTAGTAATTTTTTTTTCTCACACTCAATGCTGTGTGCATATGATTTAATATCTTATGTTGCTCTTAATATTTAGATTTATTATTTATTGTCGAATTGATGAAATATAATTTATAACTTCATAAAAGAAATATAATTTTTAGGGGGCGTAAGTATAATAAATAAATAATATAAAAGTAATATGAAGATTATTAAAGTAATTAAATAAAAATAGATGGGCTAAATTGAAATAAATATGACAGCCAGATGCGAAAGTTTATAGCACCCTACACCCTTTATATAATAGTATAGACTCTATGCGTGTGCATATGATTTAATATCTGATGTTGTTCTTAATATTTTGATTTATTATTTATTGTCGAATTGATGAAATATAATTTATAACTATATAAAAGAAATATAATTTACAATGCCTCTCCTTCGTAGTGACAAAGATTCTCAAGCAGAGTAACTTGTTGCTCCTTGAATGCTAATTAAACACAAAAAAAAAAAAAATTCCCACGTTCTCCCGATATTTTCGATAGTAACTACCCAAAAATAGAAACCTAAAAAGAATAAACACACTACTAACTGGTCAGCCATAATAAGATTTTCGCATAACTGGTCATCTAGAATTTTTGGAGAATTGGTCAGCCGTATATTATATTTAAATATTTAAAAGAAATAAACTAATTTATGTGAATATTGGAAAAAAATTAATAAACTCATTACATGTTACATGATCAATTACTCTTGGCCTTTTCAGTTCGTCGAGTGGTGTCGTCTGTCACACTACGATTTCCGTTATCTTGTTGTAATCAGAAATTCCTCCCCGCAATGTGATTGGATTGGGGGACTCCGTTATCTAGTTTATTACTCATGCAATGCACGGTGTTAAGTATCTATAGTTATTTTATACTAATAAATAATTATATATAGTGTGATAGTGGATAGTTTTTTCATGTTTTTTTATTATATTTGCTTTTCATTAAATGGGACACACATACGTTTGCATAATTATAATCTAATAATAATTATGACGAAAAAAACGTATAGGTGTGCACTAACTTCCAGGGTTTTGAAGACCGGACCAGACCGCCTTGTTCGGACTGGAAACCCGCGAACCGGCCGGAAATCTCGTTCGGTTCCTGTCCGGTCTTTGTTTAGAAAAAAAATCTAAAATTGGAATAAGTTAGACAGAAAGAATTAATTTAATAAACTAACGGGTTGATCTAGTGGTGAAGGCGTTGAATATTAGCTTATTGGGCCTGGTTCGATTCCATACATTCCTTAATAGTTTTATTTTATAATTAACTTATTACTCATTTAATACTTTTACATTCCATGGTATAATTAATTTTTAATCACCAACACAATTTACTTTATTTAATTTTTCTCTTTAATTGTATAAATTATAATTTGAAAAAAGTTCATAAAAAAATATGTATGTTTTTTATATTATTTGATTGACTCATTTACAAAAATATATTTATTATATTTAAGATATCGATCTTAATCCGATTTGATTACTGTTTTATTCCAGTTAAACCACTAAAAACCTTCGCGAAGTCAACACAATCTACTAAGTACTACCCATCATTTTTTCAAGTCAACGTTGCCCGAGACGTTTCTTCGTTGTACAGAAAAGCGCATTTCGCGTATCCCCTTCAAAAACCCTAGATTCCAAAAATTTCCCCAATTCTAGACCGAGAAAATCAGGAAGCCGTTACATAGTGAAATAAGAAGCTAATTACGAAGCGTACAAGCAAATTCTTGGTTTGAAAGGGTAATTTCTACTTCCTCTGTCGCATTCTGTGTTTATCACTTTCCATCGTCATGTACAGTGATGTTTTCGGATTTCTTATCTTATTGTTTATTGTTTTGTTAATATGTAGCTTTCCTGTTGTAGTTCGGAATCAGATGTACAGTATTTGTTCTTAATGAGGTAGCTTCTGAAGACTAACTTGATGGGGAGGGGCAGGACTAGTAAAGTGGAGGAAGGTGTTAGTATCTCAAACGAAGTTTCATCGTCGGGTGATTCAGGGTTTTCTAGTGTGCCTGCGGGGCCCGTGTTTCATCCGAGTGAGGAAGAGTTTAGGGACCCTTTGGAATACATATACAAGATTAGACCAGTAGCTGAGCCTTATGGGATTTGCAAAATCGTGCCACCACTTAGTTGGAAACCTCCCTTTGCTCTGAGCACGGAGAAATTCACGTTTCCTACGAAATCACAGTCCATCCACCGCTTACAGGCACGGTGCGCCCCCAGTGATCCACAGACGTTCGAATTAGACTACGGTCGTTTCTTGGAAGAGCATTGTGGTAAGAAGGCGAAAAAACGAATATCGTTTGATGGGGAGGATCTGGACTTGTGCAAGCTGTTCAATGCTGTAAAAAGATTTGGAGGGTATGAGAAGGTTGCCAAGGAAAAGAAGTGGGGGGAGGTCTTTAGGTTCGTACGTCCGGGTCATAAGGTTTCTCAGTGTTCAAAGCATGTTCTATCTCTGCTGTATCTGGAGTATTTGTTAGACTATGAAGAGTACTGCTGCAGGTTAAATAAACAGAAAAGTAAGAGCCTGGAGGTGAGCATAAAAGGTGGTGAAAACTGTGACCTAGAAGTTGAGGGTTCTAGTTGTAAGAGAAGAAGGAAGAATAAAGAGGGCGAGAGCGTTGAGGTGCGTAAAGTTGAGGAAGAAGATCTCGATCAAATATGTGAGCAGTGTAGGAGTGGCCTGCATGGGGAAGTGATGTTGTTGTGTGATAGGTGTAATAAAGGGTGGCATATGTATTGTTTATCTCCACCATTAAACAGGATTCCTCCAGGAAACTGGTATTGTATAGATTGCTTAAATTCAGAGAAGGATAGCTTCGGCTTCGTTCAGGGAAAGAAAATTACACTTAAAGCTTTCCGTCGTGTGGCTGAAAGAATCAAGAAAAAATGGGCTGGATCGGGAGCTAGTTCGTTGGTGCAGCTGGAGAAGAAGTTCTGGGACATTGTGGAAGGTGCTATCGGTGAAGTGGATGTAAAGTATGGCAGTGACTTGGATACTTCAGTCTATGGAAGCGGATTTCCTCGTAAAAGCGATGAAAGGCCTGATTCAGTTGATGTTCACACTTGGAATGAGTATTGTGCTAGCCCGTGGAACCTTAATAACTTGCCTAAGTTGCAAGGTTCAGTTCTTCGAGCAGTGCACCAGAATATTGCTGGGGTTATGGTGCCTTGGCTTTACGTTGGGATGCTGTTCTCTTCATTTTGCTGGCATTTTGAGGACCATTGTTTTTACTCGATGAATTATCTCCATTGGTGAGTAATTTTTTTTCCCTTTTTTTTTGGGATCCGATAAGCAGTAGTATGATTTGTATGTATTTTAGTGTTACTTCCTTGATAGCTATAATCTCATCTCCTATTGGAAGGAAAAAAGAACCTCTAGTTAGAGTCTGATCATACGATGTACTTGAGTTTGCTTTGTTAGGATGTAGGGAATTGGTGATTTAGATGGATATTGGCTATGCGCTAGACTATGAAAGTATTTTGACTACCCAATTTACTTAACACACTTTTTCGAGTTCTTGTTTCATCTCTCCTGCAACAAACTAGTTATTTTTTTTTCTGCCATACACATTGTTTCTGATTTTTTCATCTTTTCAGGGGAGAGCCAAAGTCTTGGTACAGCGTGCCAGGTAATAAAGCCGATGAGTTTGAGAAGGTACATTTGTTTATCTCCTTTTCTGTTGTTGAGGCCTGTTAACCTTGATGCTATAGTCATTTGGTTTTAAAAAATCAAACCGACATTAAAACAAAAGAAACCATGATGGACATGATAAGAATATTCTTTAGTTTTTCTTTGTAGTGTTTGTTATATCTTATTGTTAGCATAATCATGAATGCGGCGTTGAGACCTTATTCTCTACATGTGTATCTTAAGCTAATATCAATCTTTTAATTCGTACGACCAGTCTTTTTGCTTGTAGTAATTAGGTGGTTATTTGTTCTGATTTCTTCTCGCTTGTTATCATTTTTTTTGAGGTTTTTCTGATCTTAAGTCAGGTTTGACTGCTGCGTGTGTATGGTGAGTGCATGTAGCTTTTCGTTGAAGTGCGTTGATAATCATTCCACTCGGCTCTACGCTGCCCCACATTGCAGGTTATGAAGAATACTCTACCTGATTTGTTCGAAGCGCAGCCTGATCTATTGTTTCAGCTTGTCACGATGCTAAACCCTTCTGTTTTACAAGCAAAAGGAGTTCCTGTTTACAACATCATTCAGGTTAATTTACCATGGAAACTGTAGATTCAATCTTGATCGTCAGATTCTTGAAGTTCTTGGCTGTTATTTGATGCATCATTACCCAACAATTGGCTTGGGATATTTAAAGGAAGTTGATCAGTAGTTGTAATGTGAATAATTAGAAACCTCATCTTACTGTAACTTATATACTATATAGTCATTTCACTTCGTGATTTGGTGTCTTATACGATCACATGTTTGCTAGCAGGAGCCTGGGAATTTTGTTATAACTTTTCCTCGATCTTATCACGGAGGCTTCAACATGGGTAAGTACATTATGACTGTTTGCTTCTGAAATTTGCACGGTGGCAGTAAAACACGATTATTGTGGAATTTAATTGCATAATGCCTGTTTGCAAATTATTTTTGATTTTATCAACTCTTGGGATGGTAGGCTTGAACTGTGCTGAGGCTGTCAATTTTGCCCCTGCTGATTGGCTACCTCATGGTGGTTTTGGATCTGAGCTCTATCGGAAATATCACAAAGTCCCAGTAATCTCTCATGAGGAACTTGTTTATGTCATGGCTAAGGTTAGGTTGCTTTTTGTCCCTGTGTCAGTATCATTTGATGTATTCAACCTCTTTTGGTTCTAAGTAAATCTGTTAGAAAAGGTTCACATTTCCATTCCGTGAGGCTTTCTGGTCAGAAACAAAAGGTTTGATTTTTACTTGCCTTGATCAGTTACGGGTCTGGGCTACCATACCCTAATAGTTTGTTAGAAGTTGGAACATTAAGTCATATGCCATTTAATATCGTATTGTTTCATGTTTAGAAGTTGGGTTTCTAATATATTGTTTTTAGTAGGTAACTATTCCTTCTGCCAACATTCTACAGTTAGTCTTCTAAAAATTTTCCTGTTAGTTGATTGTATTGCGTTTGGGAAGATTTCACTATCAAGTCAAGCTGAGTCAAAATTTCTATTCTGTATATCACGAAGCAGATAATTTCTCTGGATGATGTGCCTCTAGTGAGGAGAAAAGGGATAATTTTCTTTCTTTGCAAATTTATCTTCTTTATATGAGGTCATTTATTTGTTTGTCAGTCTTAGATGTGGCGTTATATATATATATATATATATATATATATATATATATATATATATGTCAACAACCTATAGTGTTGGCTTAATAGTCTTAGTTTTTTTCAGTATACACAGCTGTATGAGATGGACAATAGGGTATCCGTTTACTTGAAAGAGGAGCTTGTTAGGATGTATTTCAAAGAAAAAACTTGGAGGGAGCGGCTGTGGCAAAATGGTCTTGTTAGATCACGCCCCATGTTACCTCGCGCAAAGTCAGAGTATGTTGGCGTTGAAGAGGTATTTGCGGTTACTGATCTGATCTTGGTTTTACATTATTTTGAAGTTATAACTGTGATGACAGCCATCTTTTCCTTTGAAGGATCCAATGTGCGTCATATGCAAGCACTTATTATACCTCTCAGCTGTTTCTTGCAAGTGCAGACCATCAGCCTTTGTTTGCCTAGAGGTAATTTAATTAATATTCCATTTTCTCGCTGTTTTGTCACCTTGCATGCGCTGATTATGTAATATTTAAGGATATGGTAAAAAATGTGTGAACGGCTGTGGATGGTTTCTTATTAATCTTAGGGGATAAACTGTTAGTTTGAAAATAATATGTTCGATAAGTAGCAAGCTTGGTGACTGTTAGTTTCAAATTCAATATCTAAGGATTCGACATGGATGTTAAAATCCTTATAGATGTCATAAGCTTTTTTATTGCAAATTATATCGGAAGGTGGAATGGTAAAACACTCTCTTTCTCTTCAGCATCGGGAGCACCTTTGTGAATGCAAGGCAAGTAGTCTTTGTCTTCTTTACCGTCACAGTCTCGGAGAATTGAGGGGTCTGCTGCTTAAACTGGATAGTTCTTATTCCACAGAAGCAGCTGGTGATTCGCGCAAAGACATTTTCCTTGAAGGAGGAGTTGCACTAGCAAAAAAGGTGTCTTGATCTGCCCTTAATCAGTAATGCCAAGATTTTGCTGAATCGATTAATTTATTTGGTGGATTTTAGTTGTTTTTTGCATGAAGCCTCCTTAAGCAGTCCATGGATAGTGGCTACATCATGTGCCATATGAGTACTGCCTTAACATAGTTTGCATCTGCTAATTTATGCAGCTTAATTACATTCTTCTTGCAAAGAAATCTCGCCCGTTTACTCCATTTGAATTATAGCTCCTGACTTTGTCTTGTTGTAGATCAACGGTAGCCATATGACTCATTTGCAACTTGCTCAAGACTGGATTCTGAAGTCATGTAAGATTCTTGAGTTTCCATACTCTAGGAAACATTATGTCACTGCAATAAAGCAAGCAGAAGAGTATCTTTGGGCTGGTTCCGAGATGGATGTGGTTAGGCTCGTCGTGTTTGATCAATTTCGTGGTTGTACTTTTGTTCAACTTGTTTTGAAAATTGAAATAAAAGTTTCCGTTTTTGTTATGCCGTAGGTGCGAGAGCTGCATAATAACTTGGTTCAATCAAAAAATTGGGCAGAAGCTGTCAAGGATCACCTTTCTAAGATAACATCATGGCGCTATAATCATAATTCTGACATGGACAGAGTCGAAATGGATTCTGTTAACGAGTTGCTCAGCTGCAGCGGTCTACCCTGCAATGAAACAAGTCATATTCAATTAAAAGTTTGACTTCGTTTTCTTAAAGCTTTTTTCTTATTCATTGTGTTAGATGCTGGATGTGATGCTTGTTCGTGTTCCCTTTGCAGAAATTCCATGAAGAAGCTTGTCAGCTGATTCAGGAAATTAATATGGTGTTAGCGCCCAATGCTGAAGTTTCAGTAAGAAAATTTTTGATATTGCCTTTGGTGTCTCAATCGGCTAGTTCATTCATGTTTATTGACCTATTTTCCGTTGGATAAGTATTTTCGAACTTCCTCTTTCACCTATTACAGCACTTGTCTATATATTACATGCATTGATATTGATACTTCCACACTTTTTTTTGTGTAGGTGGCTGATTTAGAGATCTTACATGTCAAAGCTGTTGAGTCACCTATCTATGTAAAAGAAAGTGAGAAGCTAAAGCTCAAGCTTTTGGCTACAAAGGTGATATGAGGAAATTTTGGATGCTATGTTAGCAAAATATTCCTAAAATCTGCATTCAATCTTCATCGTTGGATATCTCAGCATGTTTGATTTCTGTACCTCAGCGGTAATTTATATAGAAAATTAGGATCAATTATGAGTCGATTACATATTATTCCTTTGCTTAAGTACTTCCATGATGTGAAATAGAAACTACGCCGCAGAAGCTTATACAGGAACTATGATCAATTGAGTCAACAAGACATATCTTTCGGTCACCGAATCATGATCCCTACGTTGTCTCAGTGCATTTCCATTGCTTCTTGATTTCTTAACCGGACTTCTCCCCGTTACCTAGACAACGCATTTCTTGGCTACCTAGAATAGTTTGTGGATTTCTAATTATCTACATTATTCTAAAGTTATTGAACTTGAACCTGTGTGTTAATATGCTAGACTTGGGTTGAGGATGTGAGAACATGTCTCTCTCAGAAAGCTCCTTACTCAGTCGAGTTAGATATGCTCTACAAGCTGGAAGCTGAGGTATTATAAATTAATACCCATTTTATTTCATCTTCCCTTATGACAGTCAGTGGAATTTTGCCGATCTATATCTTGTTTATATGAAACATGGTTAATTTTCATTCTTTTGTTTCTAGATTCCTGAGGTGCATGTTAAGCTTCCTGAAGCTGATCTGCTTATCGATTTGCTTAGGCAAGTTAAATCTTGTCGATCTCAATGTAATGAGATTTTGAAAGACTCACTTCATCTAAAGGTTGTGCTTGCAGATGTTTATAATTGATTGCATAGGGTTTGATTTTACGAGACTGAAAACCTTATACTTTTGGGCAGGATGTTGAACTGTTACTTAGTGAATGGAAGGATTTTACTGTTAATGTTCCAGAGCTAGAATTCATGAAAAAACTCCATAATGCTACCTTAGCATGGATGTCGCGTGTTGATCTGGTTCTCTTACATGTTCATGAACGAGAGGATCAAGACAATTTAGTTAACGAACTAACTTGCATTCAGAGGGAGGGATCGTTACTTCAAATTCAAGGTACCGCTACTGGAGGTCGATTCTCTATCAATTTGGACCGATATATAATGGATTAAATTTTAACCTGCTGCTTTTGATTGTTTTCCCCTTTTGTCTGTAGACGTGATTGATGAGTTACCTCGTGTTGTGCTTGAGCTTGAGAAGGCATGTTGGCGTGTTAAAGCATTTAAGGTAATTTATGTCTTTCTGCACCGTTGAGTGCAGATTTGTCTATTTGTGTTAATATATATGTCATGCGGGTATCTCAAAAATTCAAATTTGATATCTTTTCCAGGCACTTCATTCTCCAATGTCCATGGACTTCGTCAAGCACCTGATGTCAGAAGCAGTCACGTAAGCTTGAACTTAAATAATTTGGTTTTCTTACATGGTATTGATATAAACTTTAAACTGTCTTGTTCAGACTGCAAGTTGATAAAGAGAAGCTTTTCACTGATATTTCTCAGAGACACACAGATGCTGTACTTTGGCAAGACAAAGCCAAAATTGTCCTTGAAACTGAAGCGCATATGTCAGATGTTGAAGACCTTATAAGGTTTTTGTTTTTACGTTTCACTTCGTCTTGATTATATCTTTTTATCCTTGGTTTGGCATTTGACGAAAAATTTCAGGAGGTCGGAGCAAATTGGCATCATTCTACCTTCTCTCCCTGTTGTCAAACACGAGTTGTCAGTGGCTAAGGCTTGGTTAACAAAGGCCAGACCTTTCTTATCTAAAGTTCTACCGTTTCGAGCCTCAGATTCTTGTCGCAATGTTGATCTGTTGAAGGTTACTTCTTATTTTATGCCCATGCTTTTTCAGTAGTCCTTTTCAGTTTTCAAGTTTTTTAATTGACGGGACTTAAATTTAGGAGTTAGTATCGGAGTCTGTGGACCTTAAGATCTATTTGGAAGAGATGTCCCTACTGCAACAGCTGTTGAGCAAGTCCATTGAGTGGGTGCAAGATGCCAGATACTTATTACAAGATGCTGAGAAGATATGGCGTGTAGGCTTAGATAATGAGAGCATCACAAGTGGTTTCACTTCTACGATTGAGAACCTAGTTCATTCGATGAATACTACCATGGAAGCTGGTATTTCTCTTGGTCTGGAGTTTGACGAAATTCCAGATCTTAGGGATGCTTGTTCTGCATTCAACTGGAGTATTAAGGCTCTCTTGTTTCTGGAAGTTGTTCCTAATCACGAGGTGATCATCTCTCCAATTTTTTCAATTTACGTTAGCTTGATATTAACAGCTGGGGATTAGTATCTTTTGCAACTTCCTTTACCGATCACTTTCACGTTCTGCAGAGATGCTATAGATTTTTGTAGCGAAGCAACTCACGGCAATACGTGACATTTGTCTTTTATTTTGTTTTTTGTGTAGTTTTAAGATTGAATATACTAGCTGACTTATAACTTTCTTTTCTGTATTTAATGCATATCCCAATTTTCTTAAATCGAAAATTTCCTGCTGCCAATTTCTATGCTAGGAAGTTGAGCTAATGATGATTGCTGCATCTGACGTTCATGTAAGATACAAATCAAGCGGTTTATGGATTGCTATAACTGGTGGCCTAAGATGGCTCAAGAAAGCCCTTCAAATACTTGATCCTAATTCTCTTGGAGGATTTCAAGTGAACTCTGTTGAGGAAGAACTTGCTTTATCTAAGGTTCTTTACCTTTATTATATTATATGAGGAGTACTAATTTCTCTTCTACTTCTATTCACTTTACAATTTTCTTGCAGAAACTTTTAATCTCCTTCCCAGTGGTCGATACTTGTCTTCAGGATGCAATAGGACATCACTAGTAAGCTTTTCCGTCTTGTTGCAGTGCGTATTTTTTGTTGTCTATTTGTATGAGTAGAAAGGTAATATATTAACATCCTGAGCTTTAAATTTGACGTCTCTGTTGCCACCAAATTTTGATGGGCATGCATCTGGGTTTCCCATTAACGCTTCTTCGCCTAGATCTTCAGGATGAAAACATGGTAGAGCTTTAAACAGTTTTGTTAGGTTTTAAAAATTTCTTCCTACAGTATGAACAACAATTATCCAGATTGATATCTGATAACATTATTGAAATAAATGCATGTGTATATACATTCCCTAGAAAGACAATCTTATGAATAAATGAAAACTTGGATTAGGCATATAGCTGAATGCTACCACCTATTGCTTGACGAAATCTACATAAGTATAAGCATGTTCAAGAATGTGGCAAACTTGTGTTACTCGGGTTCATTTTTTGTAGGGGTAACGTCTTAGCAACATTTGTCTATATTTTTGGCGCCTTTGGTGCATCTGACTACTACTTTGGATGTCTAAAAGATAGTTAAATCATTAGCCACTCATCCCAACTATAGACAATGGCTCTAGGCCCTAGGGACCTCAAGTAGAAATGATTAGACTTTTTTTTACTAAATCTGGAACTATTATATTGGAATTATGCATTTTCAGTCACCAACTTACAAAGGATGGCTGTTTCATATTCATTTTACTCTATATCTTTATATACTTTACAGTTCGTGGTTGGAGCAAGTGCATAATTTTTTTGGGCTAGATGTTCAAGTTCGTTCATGGGACACATTATTACAACTGAGAGTAAGTTCGCCAAATTCACTAGTTTATTCGACAGTGTTCGTTTGAGAGCCATTTTGCATTAACTGCATCTGCCTTATATATTTGTTTGAATGTAGTTCAATCAAAAATGATACTTGGTTGGTTTAACCCTCTGTTTAATAATATTAGGCTGTACAGGACATGTTTCAGTGACTCCTGTCTTAACCAGCCTTCGGTCTATGTCTTGATTTCTCGGATAGTCGTGCATCTTAGGTTCATTTCATTCCTTAATAAATCCAAAAATATGAAGTATATCTAGCTAATGATTGCCTGGATCAAGGCCGTTCTGTATTTATAGCTTTGTCAGGAAAATGATTTTGGTATGCCATGTCATTGATATGGAAAATAGAAGTTCTGAAGTTTGGGTAGGATATTCCTTGTTGATCATGAAAATATGCAAGATGTTTGCTTATGCTAAACCTGTCCCATTAAAACTACTCCATTACCAATTGCTGTAGCATCATTCATCAGAGAGGTCGATATGTTTTCTCTTCTAAATGTGGAATGTCATGGAATTTGATTCTATATAATCAGGATCAAGGATATTCTGGAGCCTTTGCGTGTGAAGAACGAAGTAAAGTTCTACTTGAAGTTGAAATGCTTCAGAAGTGGAGGCAGCAGTGTGAAAACATTATCAAATCTTCTACCACAGAAGATAATTTACTTCTAAGGAATTTTAATCAGGTTATGATTGTATATTTTGTTCTCCACCGTGGACTTTGGTAGTTTATATACTTTTATTTGCTATTGAAATCGTTGGAAAACTTTGGATATCTCGTGCAGATCAATGATGGACTTGAGAGATCTTTAAGCATATATAAGTTATCCGAGAATGACAAAGTACACTTTTGCATTTGCTGCTCCAGTACTGTCGAGAGTCACGGGCATAAGACTTGTTGTCTGTGTCAGAACAGGTGTGTTCGTACTATTTGGGTTCTTACTGTGGATTGATCTTTTGAATTTCCTTAAAATTGGCTACAAATACTGAAGAAAAAAATCTTTCCACTTGCTCTGCATCTATGGCTTTCATTTGTTTTGCACACAGATACCATTTTCCGTGTGAGGAATCACCATCAGATAAATCAACTTATTCTATTTGCCCATACTGCTGTATTTTGAACAAAGCCAAGCCTCTCCATGGTGGTGTCATTTGTCTGGTTAGTGATCAATCATTTGATTTTGGCTAGTAAAATGATGGGATTTTATCCTTGCTGAATTTGTGCTTTATCATTGCAGAGAACTAAGACGAAGCACTTGGAATTGGATAAGCTTGCAAATCTTCTCACCGAGGCCAATGATCTATGTCTATGGTGTGCAATTGCTATCTTCTTTCATAAATAACCTCTGTTGAGATGTATAATACTGCAATAGTTAAATAAATTTTGGTACTATACATAAGTGTGGCGACTACATCTAACATCACTTTTATGAACCTACCATCCCATCACATGGTGTCGACTCTAATTTGATGTGTCTTATTTTTTCTTTAGCTTACCATCACTCAGCTTTTTGTGCACGCAATTTTGGCTTTTTATATTTTCTGCTACACAAGGAATCTGTGTTGGGAAATAAAATCCCAAATTGGCACGGCACAGTTCTTGATGTTACAACATTTCTCAAGCCCAATTTTTACCAATAATTTGAACTTGTTAAGAGTAGGATAGTTACTACCTTTAGTGAATCAGCTCTAGCTGCATAATATTTGAGTGGTTTAACATTTCAGAATCTCCTCTTGATGCATTTACGTATTCTGAATTTGTTCATTTTAAAAAAAAAAGAATTAGGGTAGTTTGAATTTTAGTTTATGCTCAACTGTTCTTAACAGGACTGATGAAAGGAGGGTATTACAACATATTTTTGAGCAAGCGCTTGCATGCCGCAGTTACTTAACAAAACTTGTGGATTTAGCTTTGGCCAACGTCAGCAAGGATGTTACTGTAATAACTAGGAAAATCTACTTTGGTCTTAAGGTACACATTTAATTCTTATATTATATAGCCGTTGTGTCGATGGCATTCCGCTTCCATTTTCTTGTTTTCATTGTTTGGCATCATCATATCTACTAAACCCTTTTTCTGTACTATCTGATTGAAATAAGTCAGCATGTTAAAAAGTGCTGCTGTTTTGTTTGCAGGCAGTGGATGTTGCAGGTGTATGTGATGGCAAGGCACTTCACAGATTTGAGAATGCATCAGTTAGAAATTGGTGGAAAATCAGATCCCGGGTATTGTTGGAAAGCTTAGATAAGCCCACAATCCAACATATTTATCATCATCTAAAAGAAGTATGACTACCTAATCCACTCTACTAAATTGTTTCTGTAGTTTCTTTCATCCAGATTACCTAATGCAACGTGCTTTTTAACTTAGTTGAGCTCACATTGGTGCTCCCAAATCCCCTAACTTAATATTGCCTTTCAATGTCCATTCTGTGATTCTGTCGCGTTGTCTTTGTGGGTTTAATAAAGTGTCAGATTGCTGAACTTCATAATTGTGCATGATATATAAAGGTGAATGTTTCCTGATAAAAATTGAAGGCCACCACCACTTTCTCTATAACCCTGCCTATTTGTCATTGCAACTCTCGATGTATCTCGACCTTCGCTTTGATCTTACAAAGATGTAGTTGCATTTACTGAACCCTCAACTGATTATTATTATTATTGTAACCTGCTTTTAGGGACTGGCAATGAGCATTCCTCCTGAAGATTACTACTGGCAGAAACTTACGGAGTTTAGAGATGTCAGCTTGCAATGGGCAGATAAAGCTAAGAAGGTTAAAAACCTCTGATATATGACGTACATAAAATGGAAACAGTATGTGTATATATAGATGGCTTATATCAACTTCTTTTTCTTCCTTCAACTAAGCAGGTGTCAGCAGATGGCGGGGCTCTTGCACTGGATAAAGTTTTCGAACTAATCTCAGCTGGTGAAAAATTGCCAGTAGTCTGTGGATCAGAATTAAAGGTGAAAATATATCATCATCATCATCATCATCATCATCATCATCCTAATGATCATTTCCGCATTTACTGCAGTTATTAAGGGATCGGAGCATGCTTTATTGCATTTGTCGAAGGCCCTATGACCAGAGAGCTATGATTGCTTGTGACAAATGCGATGAGTGGTATCACTTTGACTGTATAAACATCTCTTCAGCTCCCAAATCTTACGTTTGTCCTGCTTGTAATCTTCAATACGAGGATTACACGAGCCCACGAGGACCAAAACCACAGCAACTGTACGTCTTTTAATGACCATATTTATATATTCTGTTTAGCTCGAAAGCTTGTTTGTATTTTGTGAAATTTGTCAAAGGTAGAAACACTCAAGTCTTTTATGGTTTCCCTTTGGCAGATGTGGTATTATCAATTTGCTCGAAGAGCCTCGCACGCCTTTAAAGCGTTCGGAGTCTAGAAGAAAGTCACAGAACGAATATTGTTACGGTAGAAATAATATTGAGAGATTATTGTGGAGAAACAAGAAAACTTTCAATAGAGCAGTCAGAAAAAGATCAGAACTTCAGTGTCTATCACCTTTGTTTCAGGTAGAGAATAAGCAATAGGTTCATTTGTCACACTCACTGTCAAGTTTTCAATTTCAATATTATTCAATTGCCACTGTCACAGATTCCCAGTATGATTGGGAAAAAATTTCTTGCTTAGCTTGTTTGGATTTATGTAGTTTATTATCTTTTTTCTAAGAAACTTGGTTTTGTTACATTACAGTTAGTTAAATACTTAAACTAATCTCTATTATCGATAATCCTATAATGATAGAATTGTAGGTATTCTCATATGCAGTCGTGTCCCTTAACTTAAAAATTAAATTAAATAATAATAAAAAAGCCCAAAAAAATCAACTATTATGTGTTAATTTCTCAATAACTATCCACTATAAAACATAAATTTAATAATTTTACTATCATAAAATAATTATAAATAGGTAATACAGTGCAGGATACGAAACTATTTAAAAGCATATGATAATGGTAGTATGCTATTATTATTGTTATTTTACTTAATGATAATCTTGTACTTTTAAATTCGGTAAAATGACTGATTTAATATTTGACTGTAAGAACGGTACTATCTTATTCTTGGTGAATAATCTAATTTTGTGTGCTAAACAATGTTTTAAAAAGCGTATTGCGCAATGTGGCGTTTTAGTTCCGGTGTTGCGTAGCGTAAATAGCATAGCGTAAGTATTTCAGGCAAGCCACTTATAATACGATAAAAACATAATATACAACTATACATGTTAATAAATAAATTTTAAATGGTCTTCAATCATGAAACTAGGTATTATGTCTTAGAAATAACATTCGGATTACAGCATTGTAGGAAATAAAACCCTTTATATAGATTTCAAATAATTAATATTTATATCAATAAATTATTAATTAAAACAAGTTGGTTGTACTATTTAGTTTGAAGAAAAAGACATGTATAGAGACCCCTTAAATAGGACTTTTTCTTATGCATATTTAGTGAAAATGCTACCACACAACAAATATATGCAACAATACCTTGTTAAAAGTGTTAAAATATATTTTAGTAAAAAAAATTCTGGTTCGTGCACGTATACGACTTAAAATACACAATTGTGCTAAATTACGCTAAATTGCGTAAATCACGCTGACTTACGCAAAATCATGCGAAATTACGCTAAATTGCGCAAAATATAACGCTTTTGAGGAAAAACGCTATATTCCATGCGCTTTAACACGTTTTTGAGTAAATTTACGCTATTTCGCGCTACGTAGCGCGCTATATTACGCTATTTAAAACACTAGTGCTAAACAACATGACCGTAATATTAAAGTGAATCTGAATTTCTCTGTCTGCTATGAACGACAGACTTTTAACGAAATTAATTACCATTGTTTATGTGACCTACCCTCCACAAAAAAAGCAAAGGTTTTTTGGCTCGAGCTCGTGATCAAGGAGATTAAATGACTCAAAGCGCTACCTTCAATCGTATTAAGAGAATAAGATTATAAAAAGGAACTATAATTTATATATTGTAGAATACTCATTAGAATTGTGATTTGATTTATTAGCTATCTTTGAAATGGGGCGTGTAATTCATTATTTGAAAGTTAGGACTAGATTGATATTTATACCAAGTCATGTTTGGTATAAATAGCATTGTAATTATCGAATTCAATAGAGAAAGTTTTAGAATTTGATCCGAATGGCTGACAATTCAGATTCTAGGGAGAGAAACAAGTAGGACTTTCTCACACTAAAGGATTCTCCCTCGTGTTCTTCATTGAAAGGTTCTGGATCGAAATTCAATTATCAATAATTCTCATCGAAAACTTAGAATTCCTGCCTAGGATTAATAGAGTTGATACTCAGGGACCTAACAGTTGGTATCAGAGCAGATTCGTATTGTTTTGAAGCTAAATTGTTGGATTTAGATCGAAATTCGATTCTGAAAAGTTTTTTGATCGTTCGAAAAACTTTTCCCGTGAAACTGTGATTTCGATCTAAAAACTTAATTCTGTGCTCAATTGAATTGGATTTGATGTTTCAGTGCTCGCAATAGTGTTAGGAATTAACTGCGATCAATATCAATCATAGCTTCGAATTAGATTGAATTTGGATTCTGCTACTGTCACTGTTTGCGATAGAACAGTTTGAACACGTTCTGATTCTCACAAATTCGTCACTTTTTACTTCATTACGTGTTTAAACTCTTGTTCGTGCGTCATCGTTAGGCTAAATCGAAGTAATTACCCAGAATTTAAGTGTCTAATATGATGTGTTTACTTGAATTTGGTCTAAAATCTGCATTCTGTGACTTTTGTGATAGGCTAATTTTTCTCGACTAGGTTTTCGATCAGTTGAATTTCTCGATCGAAAACTCTGTTCGAGAAATTTACTTCTCTTGAATTCAAATTTAGTTACTGAAGTCGCTGCTATCAAAAGTGATTTTAGCAGAAAAATTTCTCGAGCATTATTTCAGCGAAAATCTTTTTCGACGAGAACTATTTTGACCGCACGAGCGTAAATCTTTTACTCTCGAAAAATATTTTCGGTCAGACATTCTAGTTTGACTTAGTGATTAAATCATTTGTGCTCGAACAACTTTCGATCAACCAATTTATTTTGACTCAGCGAGAAACTTGCCATCGGTACCGTTACTCAACGATCAAAATCAATTACGCATCGAAAAACTTTTTCGACCGATAGATTTCAATCAATTTATTAAGCTCGCATAAGAAAAATTGAAGGTCCTAACCTTCTTCGCCATCGTTCCTCTTAATCGTCGATGTCCACTGGAGCTTCCTTGTCATAAAATAAGATCCTTCACCGGCACAACCTTATCTTCATCATTGTCATCGTCCCCTTCTCCGTCATCATCTTCTTCGGCGTTGTCAGCGACCAACACTCATCTGCTTCCTCTTCCGTTTTGATTTCCCTCCGTGGTCGTAATCCTCCTATTCCTCTTCGTTGTCCACGTTAGCGTCGTAGTCTACTTCGGCGTGAACCTTGTCATCCTCGCCCTCCCTCATCGTCTCTTCTCCCATCGCATTGGATCAGTCATTTAGAGAAGTTTTTTAGGATTTGAATTGTTAATTATATTTCAAGTGAGTTATTAAGAACGATTTCATTTATGTATTATCACTTTTTAAACCATAAGCGGACACGTGGCACTCTTATATAAGACCTACATTTCTATTCTAATGTACTAGTTTGTTACCCATGAATGGCACCGGTTAATTATCTATAATTATTAATAAATAACTATTTATAGTGGATAGTGTGATGCCAGGTAGTTTTAATTGTTTATATTATATTTTTAATCTATTGTAATTAATTTTATGGGACACGTGGCAGCATATGAGGACACCTACATTTCTTTAGTAATATATATATATATATAGATATATATATATATAAGATGATACATTACAACTATTGTGTCAATTTAATATGTTATTATTATTATTATTATTATTATTATTATTATTGTTATTTTATCCTTCAATTTTTTGGCTACTACTATTTTACTCTTCAGTTTTTTATGCTATAAATTGTAATATTATCCTCAAATCAAATTGATTTAATTTATAGATTATTTAATACATATATTTATATTTTATTATACAAAGATCCAACATGGTTAAAGTACTGGTATATATTTATATCTTGGCCCCCACCAATTTGAAATTTTTGGATGCCCTATGCTCTTACAGTACACATATCGTGCTTTATATATAATTAATTCCTTATCAGTCCCTTTCAAGCTTTTAACTTCCTTTTAAATACCCATCGCTCGAATTATTTCTTCCTTATAAGTACCCATTTGAAAATTTTTTCCTGTTTAATACCTACAATGGTCTTTTCAACGTTAAAAGGACGAAAATACCCCTGTCTCACATATCAAAAAAGCTGAATAATTATTTTCAAATGAATTATACAAAAAAAATTCGTTATTATACCAACAAAATTGGACATTATACCAGAAAATGTTAAAATTATACCATCTGTTTTTGTTTTTGTTTTTGTACCAGTAAATAACGTTATTATAATTTACAGCGAAATTGGACATAATTATACCAACTGATTTTGCAATTATACTACAAATTGTAGAAATTATACCATCTGTTGTCGTAATTATACCAACAGAATTGTACACTATACCAGTTGGTATAATAATTATAACAGTTGGTATAATTAGAATAACAGTTGGTATAATAATAAAAACAGTTGGTATGATGTCCAATTTTAATAGCGTTATTATAATTTACATTGGACGTTATATCAACTGATTTTGATATTATACCAGAAACTGTAGAAATTATATCATTTGTTTTCATTATTATACCAGTAAATAACAGTACAGCGAAATTGGACGTAATTATACCCACTGATTTTGTAATTATACCACAAATTGTAGAAATTATAACATCTGTTGTCATAATTATACCAACAGAATTGTACACTATGCCAGTTGGTATAATAATTATAACATTTGGTATAATTAGAATAACAGTTGGTATAATAATCAAAACAGTTGGTATGATGTCAAATTTATATAGAGTTATTATAATTTACAGCGAAATTGGACGTTATACCAACTGATTTTGATATTATACCATAAACTATAGAAATTATACCATTTGTTTTCGTTATTATACCAATAAATAACGTTATTCGAATTTTATATGGCGAAATTGGACGTATACCAACTGATTTTACTATTATACCACAAATTGTAGAAATTATAGCATCTGTTGTCGTAATTATACCAATTGAATTGTACATTATATCATTTGGTATAATTAGAATAACAGTTGGTATAATAATCAAGACAGTTGGTATGGTGTTCAATTTAATTTCAGAAAAGGGTATTTTAGTCCGTTCACTGTTTGGGGTATCAAACACACAACTTTTTTGCAGATGGATACTGAAAAGGAAGATTTTTTACTAGGGGTACTGATAAGGAAGTCCAAACTTAAGAAGGGCCTTATAAGGAATTTACCCTTTATATACCTGTTTTACAACAATTCTAATATAACTTTGTTATTTTTGCTGAACATCGAACCCAAAAACAAGCTGACGCAAATCCCAACACCTCAACGTTCACAAAAAAGAAAGTTGCCAATTCAATCACAAACCAAGAAAACAAATACAAGAAAAACGTTTCTTTTTCGCACTTTCGTCCAAGAAAATGGCACCAAAGCAGCGATCAAGAACTGAGAACCAGGAGCCCTCTTCAACCTCAGGTTCAAGGAGAGTGACTCGTAGCCAGACCCAAGCCAATGCACCCGCGACTCAGAGTCAGAGCCATGGCCAAGCCAACGCACCAGCGACTCCTAGCCAGGCCCAAGCTAATGCACCTGCGACTCCTAGCCAGGCCCAAGCCAATGCACCAGCGGCTCATAGCCAGCCACAAACTGGTGCCAACGCACGTGTGACTCGTAGCCAGACCCGAGCCAACGCAGGTGGGACGACTCAGAATACAACCCTAGCCACCAGCGCACAAGCGGGTCCTAGCCAGACCCGAGCCAGCAGTGCACAAACGGGTCCTAGCCAGACCCAAGCCAGCAGTGCACGTGGGCCTCATAGCCAGACCGGAGCCGGCAGTGCACGCGGGGTTCATGGCCAGACCCGAGCCAGCAGTGCACGCGGGGCTCATCGCCAGACCCGAGCCAGCAGTGCACGTGGGGCTCATAGCCAGGCCCAAGGCAGTGCACGCGGGGCTCATAGCCAGGCCCGAGGCAGTGCACGCGGGGCTCATAGCCAGGCCCGAGGAAGTGCACGTGGGGCTCATAGCCAGGCCCGAGGCAGTTCTCGTGGTCGTGGGACTCGGAATCCGGCCCGAGCCAACGAAGGCGAAACTCAGAACCAGGGTGAGGCCGGTACTAGTCGCCAGGCCCGAGCCAATGCACGTGCAGCTCGTGAGCAGGCCCGAGCCAATGAAGGGGAGATTCAGAACCAGGGCGCTGAAGCCAGTACTAGCCGCCAGGCCCGAGCCAATGAAGGGCAAAATCAGAACCAGGGCGCTGAAGCCAGCACTAGTCGCCAGGCCCAAGGCAGTGCTCGTGGGGCTCATAATCAGGCCCAGCCCAGTGGGCGTGTGACTCGTAGCCAGACCCGTGGTCGTGGCTCAGCGGTTCAACATCAGCAATTATGAAGAATCGCAGAAAAGGTCAGCAAGCTGGACAACATTCTTGTGTTCTATCGTGTGTGATTCTTGAAAAGTAGAAATACAGGGTTTAGGGTTTTCTCCAGATTTTAATGCATGGAATTGTTCCTTTAGCGTTGATCTGTAGTTGAATAAGGAAGTCAATATTATCCCTTAAAAAAATTTTGTGACAGTTTTAGATTTGTGTTCAATGATTCAGTGTTTAGTAGGGTTTCTCCATTTATGACATTTGTTTTCAACGATTCAGTGTTTAGGGTTTCTCCATTCGTGACATTTGTTTCGTTGATTCAGTGTTAGGGTTCCTCCATTTGTGAAATTTGTTTTCAATGATTCAGTGGTTAGGGTTTCTCCATTCGTGAAATTTGTTTTCAATGATTCAGTGTTTAGGATTCCTCCATTTGTGAAATTTGTTTTCAATGATTTAGTGGTTAGGGTTTCTCCATTCGTGAAATTTGTTTTCAATGATTCAGTGTTTCTCCATTTGTGACGTTTTGTTTTCCAAGATTCTTGGATGATTAGCAGGGTTTCTATTTCAGTCTCTGTTATTTGAATAATTTTGTCCAGTAATTTCTTGAATTGAAACGTCAAGGCCGACATGATATATACTTTACAAAAGCTTTCTTCTCTGTGATTGAAACTTGATCAAGCGTAAGCAGTATATAATATTGAGCTGTGCATCATATATATATCCAACAACTGACCATCGAAAATCCCATATGTGATCAACTTATTCAGCCATTCATACAACAATATGAACCACGGCATTATTTTTAAAAAAAAAAAAAAAACTGACAAATCGGCCAAGTAGTGGCTCTTGACAACCAACATACATGCGATGATACTTGATACATTAAGTGTCTTTTATGGACAGAAGACAATTCTGTAATTTGTCCCCTCGGGGCAGACGAAAGTGCTCGTGGGATCGTCTTGGGGATACGTAAACGCATCGCGACACCTCGACTTGAAAAATCTAGACAGAGTCGTTGGCCGACACGGACCGTTATCACAGCAGTATTCAGACGTCTTGAAAACGGTGCAAGGGTTGTGACAACCGCCCAAGGTTTTGAGCTGGGCCGGGCATTGCCCGTTGATGTCCGCAACACATCTTATGGACCTGTGTGTGTTTAGTAGAGACGACGTTTATTATTGATGGATTCATTCAATTCTTAGCACATTTTTGTAGACCAACAAATATACATATAATATGCCGTGTACAACTCAACTCAATGTGCGACTCATATTTCCTACCACAAGTCATTATAGGACAAGTCAAGCTTTCAAATACTGTAACGCAAATATTATTTTCCCATCAAGACTCGATTTTTTTTAACTCGTGTAGTTCAAAAACTAAGCATCAAAACCCCAGGGGACATGCCTCCAGTTCTTAACACATTATACGATACAAAGAACAGTACAAATTCCATAAAACAATTTTGTAATTTATTTAATCATGCGGTCCTTCTATTAACAATACTTAATTGGAGGGTGGTAAAAATTTAGACAACATTGGAGGCATACATTGCTAAATTTAGACGATACTTGGGATACTGTGCTAAATTTAGACCAATACGAGGAATTTTCGCGGATTAAAAATTCATAAGGTAATAAAAAACCGTTAAACCGTTAACTTCTAATTTATAAAGAGCCAAGCCTCATAAAAACTGTTAACAATTTAATTTGATCTGTCACATTCAAGTTTTGACCAATCTTGTTTTATCTATTAAAAAAAAAATTACTAACCCAAGTTGTAGATGAAAAGACTGTCATTTTATTTAACTTCATTTTCATCTAAAATTAATAATTACAAAAAAAAAACCAAACATGCTTAACTATAAAACCACCAACTACGGTACCTTTACTTTCTATTTTTTTGTTAATAACTTACTATTTTTTGTTAATTATAAGTTTATCTTTAATTTATAATAAATTAATTTTTCGTTTTAAATTATAGTGTCATATTATATACTACCTCCGTCCCAAACGATTTTGGACATTTGGGGTATGACACGGTTTTTAAGAAATTGAATATTTTAATAATATAGTACCATTAAAAGGTGAAAAGGTGTATATTTTGACACGTCTTTTAAGAATATTTAATAGTATTATATTGATTATTTGTGGTAGGTTTTTGCTATAAAAGGAAATGTCCAAAACGGTTTGGGACGTCCGATATAGTAAAATGTCCAAAATGATTTGGGACGGAGGGAGTAATATTCATGTGCAAGAATACTAATATATATATATAAAGAGAGATAGTTAGAGAGTACCTAGTGCATCCGCTATTAGTAGGAGTAAACTCAATCGGCACATTAAAACCCTCCAAGACGGAGATATCATAATAATCCTTGTGGGCGAAGGTATTCCAACCGTACTCCGCCATGGTGTACGGCGGCGTACCGTACGTGGTGCACCTCAGCTGCCCGTTGCAGTCTCCGGTCAGGCACCTGCCTCTGCCCGAGGCATCGAAAGTGCAGTTCGTCCTTGCCCAAAGCTTGGCGACCTTAGGGCCGTTTGGGAGCCTGATTGTCCACGTCTCGCCGGAGTTCAGCCGCCGTCCGCCGCTGGGTAAGGTCGCCGGCCACACAGTGTAAGGGCAGTTGTTGCGTATGTCGAATTGTATTGCGTGGGCGGTGGCTCCAAAGAGGGCTACTAATAGTTGTAGTAAAATTAGGATGGACGGCGGCGACTTATTAGACATTGTTTTGTTTTTTGGGTATTTTTAAGGTTTTATAATGCTGTCTAAACAGTGTGTGTTTCTGTTTTTGTGAAAATCATAGTTTGAGATGTGTTTGCAGATTTGATTTTATAGAGCGGTGTGATGGAGGAAAAATGTTGCGTGAAGGATTTGGGTGTTGAAAATGGTCAGTTTGAAAAGTACGAATTCCGTATCGTTGTTAATTTTTTTTTAATCTTAGGCTTCAGTCCACCTATGAATAATTAATTGATTATAGCATCCAGCCGTTACATTTGAATTTTATAGTGGAGAAATAAGAAAAGGTTTGCAAATTTATTCAGAGTTGTGGTAGGTAGTGAACATTTTTCCTTTGTTTTGGGAAATTATGAATTAGTCTTTTAAATGTTAAAAATCATCTCGTCAAATACCAAATAAAAAAATTATTAAAACAAGACGAATGGCCTTGTTATAAACGTTCTTATTTGGGGTGAAAACGAGCAGAGCTATTCGCGAGCCGCTCGCGAGCAGCTCGGTCAAAGCTTGATTCGAGCTCGGTCAAAATCCAGGCTCGAGCTCGCTTGTTGGCAATCGAGCCGAACTTCGAGTCCATCATATCTGGGCTCATGGCTCGTCAAGCCCTTATCGAGCCGATATTTTTATTTTTTTAATATATTAAATATTTAACATTTTATAATAAAATAATTATTTTATTTAATAATATACCCCTCACATGACACTAAACATGTCGAGCTTATCGAGCCGAGCCGAGCTCGAGCCCAGTAAGACTTAATCGAGCCGAGCTCGAGCTGGGCCATGTTCGGGCTCGGCTCGGCTCGTTTACAATACTAGTTCTTATATATTACTCAACTCAATAGAATAGGTTTTATAGTAACAACCCGCGGCGGGTCGGGGCGGCTACTAGTTTAGTAGCCCGTTATGTCGGCGGGCTGGCCCGCCCCGCCCCGTTTAATGGCGGGTTGAGGCGGTCCGGGGAGGGTCGGGGCGGGCCGGCCCGTTTGACAGCTGAGACCAACCGATAAGACTACAACTGGTAATCACCTGAAGAAAGAGATTGGTTGAAATGATAGATCAAATCAGTTAAACAACTCCAGTTTAATTGAATTAAAGATAATTCGATCGATCTCAACTTAAGACTGATATTCGAATATATTTCAAATCAGTCTTAAGGTACAACAATTAAGACGAATGTCGAGCGTTTAATTCAGCGGACCAGTTGTCTTAGCCAATTTGGTGGGCGTCTCAGACCAACTAATGTTCAGAAATAGAAAATGGACCTATTTTGGAAAAGTGCATTTAATGCGGTTGCTGACAGAGACATCTCAGAGTAACGACTAGATTTTCAAGACTGAAGTATAAATAGCCGAGACTCAAAATGAAGATAACTTCGAAAACTCCAACGAATTCATAGTTCAAGCATTCATACAAGAGACCTTCACTTCACTTCAAAATCCTTCAAGACTTAATATATTCAATCAAGTGAAGTCAAGTGAAAATCATACCAAAAGCATAAGTGTGGCGTGCTATGCGTCTACAATTCACCACCTGTGGTGTGAGCGAAATAAGCGAGTATGATGAGGGAACAAGCAGTGCCGAGCAGATAGTGAGCAAGATAAAAAAAAAGAAATGTTACTCAGATTTCAGGTTTTTTGCTATCAAAAGCAGATTAGGAATTTTTGTTTTAGCTCAGATTAAATTGAATATAATAGGTGAGTAGCGGGGTGTGAGAGTGCGTGGTGTTGTACTTGGACGGTTGGTTACGTGGTAAATGAATTGTTCATTTCACCAAAAGAAAAAAAAAAATCATACCAACCGACTGTAAAAAACTGTTACAGTAGGTGAATTATTTTTGTACAAATGCCTAAGTGAGAGCTGAGTAGATCTTAGCTGTTAGTTATACAAGTTTCAAGTGTTTAACCGATTATCTAGTGAAAAATCCTTCCTTGCGATTTAGTCATCTCTTTGTTAATAATTACTTTAATATTTTTATATTACTTTTAAATTTTTTATTTATTATACTTATATTCTTACACATCATTTTTGTTTATATAGTTAAATTTATATTTTATGTATTAAACAATACAAATAATGAATGTCAAAATTAGAAGTAACATAAATATAATTATATTCGAAGCACGCGCATAGAGTGTGCGAAAACGTACTGATACATAGAGAATCTTATGGCACATTGATTTGGCATATTACCTTCTGATTTGGCATGTTGATGTGTCATCGATCAATGTCATGATAGAATGGTAGGTTGAGTGGGTTGGTGAACCAACCCACGTCAACTACCATATATATAATATAATATTATATTAATATTATAATACTTATTAGTATGAAGTTTTGCTATAAAAAGGCATCGAGTGATTCATTAGAAAACACACCAAAGAAAGAAGTAAGAGGGGAAGAGGGAGAAAGAAAAGAGAGAAAAAAAATAGAGGGTTTGTTCGGTATTTGCTCCAACTATAAAGAGAGATAGTGAGTGTTTTCTCCTTTATAGATTGAGAGGTTGTAACCCCTGTTTTTACCCCAATAATAAATTTCTACCTCGGCCGTGGTTTTTTACCCCAAGTTAAAAAGGGGTTTTCCACGTAAATTTCCGTGTTCCATTTATCCTCATAGTCATTTCCAATTTCGTTAAGCTGTCCATTTCGCAACAAGAATCTCCCACTTGAAGATTTGATTGATGCACAATCAGATCTTCACACCATTCTTCTAGCTCGCCTTTGCATGTTACTTATGTTCAGTCAATCCACATGAGGAACGACACCACATAAACTTGTCCACAGGAATAGCTTTGGTCATGTAGTCTGCCAGATTATCCGCAGTGTGAACTTTTTGCATGTCCACAGTCCCCTCTTCGACTTGTTCACGAACAAAGTGGAATTGGACCCGTATGACTTTGGTTCTTGAATGATATGCTGGATTCCTTGCAAGATGCAACGCACTCTGGCTATCACAATAGAGAACAATATTCTCATGTTTGTGGCCGAGTTCTTTCAGCAACATCTTCAATCATATTGCCTCTTTACTGGCTTGCGTAGCTGCGACATATTCTGCTTCCGTTGTTGACGTTACAACATGGACTGCAGTTTTGAAACCCAGCTTATAGCACCGCCAGCAAGATTAAACACATATCTGGTTGTGGATCTGCTTTTATCAAGTTCACCTGCATAATCTGCATCAACAAAACCATGGACAGTAAAATCTGTACCTCCGTAACATAAGGCAAGATCAGAGGTTCCCTTGATGTATCTGAGAATCCTCTTAACAGCACTCCAGTGCTCCCGGCCAGGGTTGGACATGTATCGGCTAACAACTCCCACTGCACGGGCAATGTCTGGTCGGGTACAGATCATTGCGAACATTAGACTTCCTACCGCCGATGCATATGGCAGTCGAGACATCTCTATCCTCTCGTCTTCATCAGTAGGACACATTTCGGAGGATAGCTTGAAATTAGTAGCAAGAGGAGTAGATATTGACTTACTGTCTTGCATGTTGAACCTCCGCAAGATTTTCTTCAAATAATTCTTTTGGGAAAGCCAAATCTTCCGCTTGCTTCTGTCTCGAGATATTTGCACACCAAGGATTTTGTTTGCCGGGACCAAGTCCTTCATTTCGAATTCACTTGCCAGTTGAGTCTTTAAGTCGGCGATACGACCTTTGTTAGGTCCTGCTACCAGCATATCGTCGACGTACAACAGCAACATGATGAAATCGTCATCGCCAAATCTCTTGAAATACGCACAAGGATCTGCATATAGCCTGTTGTAGCCAAGACTCATTATGAAGGAGTCAAATCTCTTATACCAGCATCGAGGTGCTTGTTTGAGCCCGTAAAGAGATTTGATCAATTTGCAAACTAAATCTTCTTTTCCTTGTTCCTCGAAACCTTCTGGTTGAAGCATATATATTTCTTCATCCAGGTCACCATGGAGAAAGGCCGTTTTAACGTCTAACTGCTCAAGATGCAAGTCGAATGTAGCACATATTGACAAGACCACCCTTACTGTTGTTAGTCGAACTACCGGTGAGAAAATTTCGTTTAAGTCAATCCCTTCTTTCTGAGCATATCCCTTTACAACCAGTCTAGCACGGTAGCGCTCTACCTGGTCATCACCATTCCGCTTGATTTTGTATACCCATTTGTTGCCAATGGGTTTCCTTCCTTGCGGTAATGGCACCAACTCCCATGTCTTATTTTTATAGAGAGCTTCCATTTCCTCTTGCATCGCTGAAATCCACAGACTCGCATCTGAATTATTCAGTGCTTCCTTGAAAGTGGTTGGCTAGGGTTGTCAACGGGGCGGGTTCGGGGCGGGGATCTAATCCCCGTCCCCGCCCCGCGAGGCAAACGGGGACGAAATCGTCCCCGTCCCCGTCCCCACGGGGATTCCCCGCCCCGTCAATATTTTAAAAAAAAATTCAATTTTTATTATTTTAATATTATTTAAACTATATTTTAATATTAATTAATTATTTAAACTATATTTTAATATTAATTAAATTATTTAAACTATATTTTAATCATATTTATATTATTTTAATATTATTCAAAGTACATTTTCATATTATTTATCTTATAATAATATTAATTGAATAGAATAATTATTATTTTAATTTCGGGGACGGGGCGGGGAACGGGGCGGGGATATCCGCGGGGAAAAATATTCCCCCGTCCCCGCCCCGCGGGGATAGAATAGCGGGGATTCCCCGTCCTATCCGGGGCGGATCCCCGCAGGGACGGGGAATCCCCGCCCCACTGACAACCCTATGGTTGGCTCTCCATCATCCGTTAGAAAACAGTATGCAAGATTGCTCTCTATCTCATAATCTGAGTGCCAACTTGGCGGCCTACGCTCGCGTGATGACCGCCAGAGATCCGGTACTTCAGATTCGACTGGGTTGAGCTCTTCGTGCGTCGGTTCAGCTTCAAAAGAATTATATTGCTCCAATTTTCTTTTCACCGGTGCAGTCTTTGTCACGCCTTTTGGACTGCTATCATTTTTGACTTGCTCTTGATCACCATCCTCCAAGAAGATAACATCTCTGCTGATAATCACTTTGTGGTCAGTGAGATCCCACAAGCGATACCCCTTTACTCCATCAGCATACCCCAAGAATAGGCATTTCCTGGACTTTGGATCCAACTTCGTTGTTTCTTGGTTGTGGTACATCGCGTACGTTGAACTTCCAAATATATGGAGGTTTGAATAATCTGCAGGTGCACCAGTCCACATTTCCATCGGTGTTCGCATCTCTATAGCAGTAGATGGAGCCCGATTCACCACATAACAGGCAGTACAGACCGCTTCCGCCCAGAACTTCTTTTCCAGGCCCGCAGTTCTCAACATTGCCCTCGTTCTTTCCAACAGGGTTCTATTCAACCGCTCTGCCACTCCGTTCTGTTGTGGAGTGTAAGCCGTGGTGAACTGCCTTCTGATGCCCGCGTCTTTGTAGAATTCAGTGAATTCTTTGCCAGTATATTCTCCTCCATTATCTGACCGGAGACACTTGATTTTTCTGCCGGTTTCAAGTTCAACTCGCGCCTTGTATGTTTTGAAAATAGGAAACACTTCGTCCTTCTTGATTGGGTACACCCATCATCTCCTGGAGTAGTCGTCTATGAATGATACGAAGTAGCTAGCTCCTCCCAGAGACGCAACCGGTGCTTGCCATACAACAAGTGGTATCAGAGCCAGCCCTGATTGATTTTCCAATTATGCTCTGTGGTTGCAGCTTTGTCTGATCTTCCACATCAGAAAGGATATCGAAAAGGTTTATCGTTACGGAAGAGTTTTTTGGCAAGTCGTGGTAATAGACTGTGTAAGTAAGTTCTGTCTAGGTGGCTGGTGCCAAGCAGGACACATAGTGACCCCACCAGATCTCATCTGGGAATTTACTTAGAAGGGTAATTTTGTCTTGAAAGCTGGTCGCTACCCTCTCTGCAAATTATCTGATCAGTACTATTTGGCTGGACTGTTGAATTTCTCCGACGATAGCGACGATTGGAAAAATGGCAGCTAAAAATGAAATTGAGAAATTCAACGGGAAAAACTACTCACTGTGGAAAATGAGGATAAAGGCAATTTTACTCAAAGAAAATTGTCTGGAGGCGCTCAGTGGCAGACCAACAACTATTGTTAGTGATGCCAAATGGAGGAAGATAGACGGGAGAGCCATCGCCAATATTCATCTGACATTAGCAGATGACATATTATCAAGTGTAGAAGAGAAGACTAGTGCGAAAGAAATATGGGATCATCTTGAAAAGTTATATCAAGTCAAGTCACTCCACAGCCGAATTTTCCTGAAAAGAAAATTATATCATCTACGAATGGAAGAATCTTCTTCAGTGACCGAGCACATCAATAAGTTGAATACTCTGTTCTCTCAACTTAAAGACTTGGACTACAAAATAGAGCCAAGTGAACGTGCCGAGCTTCTACTGCAAAGCCTGCCAGACTCCTACGATCAACTTGTCATCAATCTGAGCAACAATCAAGCTGCGGGAAAACTTATGTTCGACAATATTGTAGCTGCGGTTCTCGAAGAAGAAAGTCGGCGCAATAACAAAGAAGACAAGTTGATAACGTCCCAACAGGCGGAAGCATTGGCAGTGACGAGGGCAAGATCAGGAGCACGTGGTCCAAACGTGAGCCGAAAACGGACAAGGCCTGGAGAGTCTGGTCCAAGTGGGAGTCAAAAATGGCAAAGCCTTGTTACCAAAAATAAGAAGGCTATAAAATGTTACCACTGTGGCAAGAAAGGTCATCTGAAGAAAGATTGTTGGGCTCTAAACAAGAATCCCAATGCCCAAGGAAATGTCGCCAACACTATTGACGATGGAATTGCCTTGGTGTGTGAAGCCGCAACCACTATCGCTGAAAATGGAAGATTCAATGACGTGTGGCTCATGGACTCTGCAGCTACTTTTCACATGACCTCTCGAAGGGAATGGTTTCACCAATACGAGCCAACCTTTGGAGGGTATGTCTACAGCTGCAATGACCAAGCGCTGAAGATTGTCGGGGTGGGTACGATTCAAATAAAGATGTACGACGGCACTGTGCGTACCATCCATGCTGTGCGACATGTGGAGGGCTTGAAGAAAAATCTTTTGTCCGTGGGGCAACTCGATGATCTTGGTCTCAAAATTGAATTGGAGAACAAGATCATGAAGGTTTCCAAAGGAGCGCTAGTGGTGATGAAGGGAGAAAAGATAGCTGCAAATCTATACATGCTAAAGGGAGAGACTCTGCAAGAAGGGCAGGCATCCGTTGCCACGACAAGTTCAAATGAGAAGTCTACGATGACTTGGCACAAGAAACTTGGTCATATGTCTGAACAAGGCATGAAAATTCTTGCGCAAAAGAATCTAGGCCTGTTATAGCCAAGACTCATTATGAAGGAGTCAAATCTCTTATACCAGCATCGAGGTGCTTGTTTGAGCCCGTAAAGAGATTTGATCAATTTGCAAACTAAATCTTCTTTTCCTAGTTCCTCGAAACCTTCTGGTTGAAGCATATATATTTCTTCATCCAGGTCACCATGGAGAAAGGCCGTTTCGTTTAGCTGTCCATTTCGCAACAAGTGGTATCAGAGCGGTTGAATAGAACCCTGTTGGAAAGAACGAGGACAATGTTGAGAACTGCGGGCCTGGAAAAGAAGTTCTGGGCAGAAGCGGTCTGTACTGCCTGTTATTTGGTGAATCGGGCTCCATCTACTGCTATAGAGATGCGAACACCGATGGAAATGTGGACTGGTGCACCTGCAGATTATTCAAAACTCCATATATTTGGAAGTTCAACGTACGCGATGTACCACAACCAAGAAACAACGAAGTTGGATCCAAAGTCCAGGAAATGCCTATTCTTGGGGTATGCTGATGGAGTAAAGGGGTATCGCTTGTGGGATCTCACTGACCACAAAGTGATTATCAGCAGAGATGTTATCTTCTTGGAGGATGATGATCAAGAGCAAGTAAAAAATGATAGCAGTCCAAGCGTGACAAAGACTGCACCGGTGAAAAGAAAATTGGAGCAATATAATTCTTCTGAAGCTGAACCGGCGCACGAAGAGCTCAACCCAGTCGAATCTGAAGTACCGGATCTCTGGCGGTCATCACGCGAGCGTAGGCCGCCAAGTTGGCACTCAGATTATGAGATAGAGAGCAATCTTGCATACTGTTTTCTAACGGAGGATGGAGAGCCAACCACTTTCCAAGAAGCACTGAATAATTCAGATGCGAGTCTGTGGATTTCAGCGATGCAAGAGGAAATGGAAGCTCTCTATAAAAATAAGACATGGGAGTTGGTGCCATTACCGCAAGGAAGGAAATCCATTGGCAACAAATGGGTATACAAAATCAAGCGGAATGGTGATGACCAGGTAGAGCGCTACCGTGCTAGACTGGTTGTAAAGGGATATGCTCAGAAAGAAGGGATTGACTTCAACGAAATTTTCTCACCGGTAGTTCGACTTACAACAGTAAGGGTGGTCTTGTCAATATGTGCTACATTCGACTTGCATCTTGAGCAGTTAGACGTTAAAACGGCCTTTCTCCATGGTGACCTGGATGAAGAAATATATATGCTTCAACCAGAAGGTTTCGAGGAACAAGGAAAAGAAGATTTAGTTTGCAAATTGATCAAATCTCTTTACGGGCTCAAACAAGCACCTCGATGCTGGTATAAGAGATTTGACTCCTTCATAATGAGTCTTGGCTACAACAGGCTATATGCAGATCCTTGTGCGTATTTCAAGAGATTTGGCGATGACGATTTCATCATGTTGCTGTTGTACGTCGACGATATGCTGGTAGCAGGACCTAACAAAGGTCGTATCGCCGACTTAAAGACTCAACTGGCAAGTGAATTCGAAATGAAGGACTTGGGCCCGGCAAACAAAATCCTTGGTGTGCAAATATCTCGAGACAGAAGCAAGCGGAAGATTTGGCTTTCCCAAAAGAATTATTTGAAGAAAATCTTGCGGAGGTTCAACATGCAAGACAGTAAGCCAATATCTACTCCTCTTGCTACTAATTTCAAGCTATCCTCCGAGATGTGTCCTACTGATGAAGACGAGAGGATAGAGATGTCTCGACTGCCATATGCATCGGCGGTAGGAAGTCTAATGTTCGCAATGATCTGTACCCGACCAGACATTGCGCATGCAGTGGGAGTTGTTAGCCGATACATGTCCAACCCTGAACGGGAGCACTGGAGTGCTGTTAAGAGGATTCTCAGATACATCAAGGGAACCTCTGATCTTGCCTTATGTTACGGAGGTACAGATTTTACTGTCCATGGTTTTGTTGATGCAGATTATGCAGGTGAACTTGATAAAAGCAGATCCACAACCGGATATGTGTTCAATCTTGCTGGCGGTGCTGTAAGCTGGGTTTCAAAACTGCAGTCCATTGTTGTAACATCAACAACGGTGTTGCAGCTACGCAAGCCAGTAAAGAGGCAATATGGTTGAAGATGTTGTTGGAAGAACTCGGCCACAAACAGGAGAAAATTATTCTCTATTGTGATAGCCAGAGTGCATTGCATCTTGCAAGGAATCCAACATATCATTCAAGGACCAAATACATCCGGGTCCAATTCCACTTTGTTCGTGAACAAGTCGAAGAGGGGACTGTGGACATGCAAACAGTTCACACTGCGGATAATCTGGCAGACTACATGACCAAAGCAATTCCTGTGGACAAATTTATATGGTGTCGTTCCTCATGTGGATTGACAGAATCTAAGTAACACGCAAAGGTAAGCTAGAAGAATGGTGTGAAGATCTGATTGGGCATCAATCAAATCTTCAAGTTGGAGATTGATGGGAGTGGGTTGGTGCAACAACCAATCCACCCACCCACTCTACTGTTAACACCAACCCACTCCCATCAACTATTATAATAATATTTAATTATATTACTATTATATATGTATTAGAGGGGGGTTTTGCCTATAAATAGGCTTGATCCCTCATTATAGATCTCACACCAAAACATCAACATGTCACATCATATGTCCAAACTACTAGTATATATTAATTCCCAATATGTGCTATCATTTTCAAAATATTTCTTTCAGTTGAATTTCACCGAACCTCGCTTTGAATTTAGCGTCGCTGAGTCAATTAGATTACATGACTGCTATGAGATGCTTCTTGGACAATCTTTTATGGAGGGAGATGACACGTCTTTGCTTTCACATGTATGTATCAATCTTTCCTTGGTTACATTGTTCGGAATAAAATAAAAATTTGCATCTATTTAAAAATATCATAATTTTCTACTATGGACGTCTAATGACGACTAACCTTTTCCTGATTTTGTTCAGATCCAATTTGACACCTGCCTAAAAAATGGTGTTCGGTGAATTGATAAAGAATGAAAATCAGTAAAATTTCAGTTAATTCAAGAGATTTATACTTAAATACTCAAAAGTATAAAAAAATATCATATATGTTCTTATCAACATTTTTATACGTAGGTAGATAGTATAATAAAACTTTTACACATAACTACCCGCTTGGTTGAAGGTACATCGTATAAGAAATTTAGGTACCATAGAGAAACTTATTCTATACATTGACAAAAGATATTTCATGCTTACATAGATATCATATAAAATAGGTATCACATAAACACGTAATACGGTCCATATATACATATAAAAGTATATGTAAACGATGGTAAAACGATACTCTCAACCAAATGAATACTTATGTGTAAAAACTTTATTCTACTAAATACATATATATATATATATATAACATTATATTTTTCAAATCGACGTAAAGTTGATGCAATTAGGCTGCGTTTAGTTTCGTGGATTAGGTAAGATAGGAACAAGTTATCCAACATAATACCGTTCACTGTAATTAAAACAAAGTATTAAAGCCCGCAATAAATAGCTGGCCCACTATTATTATCACACGAGCCCGGTGTAATTCGTCCAATGGGCTGGAGCAAGATAATTAATCCAACAACTAAACGGACGAAAAGATGAAAATACCCTTATTCCACTAAATGATAAAATCGTCGATATTTCATGTGATTTATATGATAAAAATAAATAAACAACACTAATTTATTCATTATTTCATGACGATAAAATTGATATGCATATCTTATATTTTTTGATGTTCATAAGATAAGTTTTTTGTAAATTATGTATTGATGAAATCAAGGTTATTTTCGGAATTTTGCAAATAGTACTAAAATTAACTCAACCTATATGTTGGAAAGTGAACACATGACTTGGATAACGGATATGATTAATAATCCAAAGAAAATTTATCTACTATTTTCCAATCTTGGAAAGCGAACGCGGCTAGTACTGTCAATTTGGCGGGGCGGGGTGGGCCGGCCCGCCCGCCACTAAAATATTTTTTTATTTTTTATTTTAATTTTAAATTTTTATTTACTAATAATTTGTTATTAATTATGGTATTTATTAAAAAATTATGGATAAGTATGTCATTAATTATGTGGTTGATAAGAAATCTGGTATTACTTAGATATAATTAATGAATCATTAATTACATTACCTAATTAATTATATATTTAGTATCTATGTAATATATATATATATATAAGTAAGAGATTTGCGGGCCGGCCCGCGGGCTAGCCCGCCTCGCCTGGCGGGCCTAAAATATCGAAGCCCAACCCGCCCTTTTGGCGGGCGGGGCAGGGCGGGCCGGCCCGCGGGCCATATTGACAGCACTAGATGCAATCATGCGTTGAATTGTACAAAAGTCAAACATGTAAACCTTTTACACGTTGCGGATAACATTATATTAATTGTTTAGATATGAGAGTTAACGTTGTAAAACTATGAGCATCTACAAACCCACAATATAGAAATACAGTTAATTTTAGAGAAAAGTGTTTTTATTGCAATAAACTTTATTTGCTATATACTAATTTTTATTCCAACCGATATTAATATTTCTATTTACTATCATGATGAAATTATATAAATTAACTTAATTTAAAGTACACCTAAAAATTATTTACTAGTTAAGTATAGAGAAATAGTTAATAATTTATTTCTATAGACTAATCTACTAATTCTATGATGAAAAAGAAGTATCGAAAAAGTATGATAAGATTGTAGGTACGTTTGAGTTTTTTCATAGAAAAATAAAGAACTACATTGTTTCAGTGTTGAAAATAGTGTGTACACTAAAAATTACAGCGTCACTACGCATCAATATTATAACTAAATATTGATTATTTCCTATTAACTAAATATAGGATAATAAACTGGTTTTATCGACTTCGAAAATAAACGATCGATCCCATTATTGAGCGATACACGAAATTTATTAAAGATTCTAAATCTATGTTTCAAGGAGAGTATCGAATCGATGAGAACTTAATTATTAAAATCGGCTCGACTACAGAAAAAATGTACTAAAATGGCAGGTGTGATGACATAAGTGATATTTGATCGATGATGACCATCGTTCCATCAACAAGTAGTATTCACGTCGAACGATCGACGAAATTCAATGGGACAAAATTCAAGAAGTGGTAGCAGCAAATGTTGGTCTACCTCGCGAAATTTAATCTTAGTCTGGTTTCAACTCCAGCCTAAGGGAGAAGAAGATGCGGAAAATGGAAGAAAACGAGCAAGCAATTTGATTTGGAGCTCGTAGTTATACATTGTGTCGCAATTACATCATTAACGCACTTTAAACGTCTATGCAATTGCTAAGACTACGAAAGAGCTCTGAGAATCATTGTGAGGTAATTATGTAGTAGATGGGGCACTTGGGTTTTGTAGCGAAGTAGATAAGTCTAGGTGGATCGGCTAAAATCATCTACAATGGTTAGGAAATAGTGGTTGTTTGATAGTGAGGGACAAGTGTATGGGCCCCATAAGTCTAAATGTACCAACTCAAAACATCTGGTGGTATTCGTGTGACTGATAGAGAACTCAAGTCTGTGTTGCTTTGCTAGTGGACATACATCACACTCCTCAGTTGTAGCACAATGAAACTTTATTACTTTTGAAATGTGTTTCATAACAGCAGACGAAGGATGCCCTAACCTAGCGTGCCACTTAACATAATCATCAGCAGCAATATCACTAGAAACAGACGTTAGAGCACTAGTTTCCCACATTGTTCAAAACAGTATTCTAGGTAAGTAAAGGTCAAGCATGGTTTTAATTCTTTGTGGTTGGAAGGATGACTTGTCCAGGATGTACAGCCCTCTCACAACACTTCCCACTGCAATAATCTCTTTAGTCTCAAGGTCCTGTAAGAATGAACAATTGGCCAAGAAAATGCAATATATGTGGGAGGTGTTAAGTAGTTTGCTCACAGATAGTAGGTTGTATTTGAAGCTAGGCACATATAAACAATCAGCAAGGGTAAGGTTTGGGCCGAGATGTACATTGCCTACAGACTGAACTGTATTGACACTTCCATCTGGCAGAGTTATGTGTATGGCTGTTGTAACTGGTTTGGGTTTTGTCAAGAGGTTTATGTCCATACATGTGTGACTAGTAGCTCCTGTGTCCTCTATCCAACAACCCTTAAACATATGATCAACTAAAGCAGTTTTAGTGACAGAGTTGTTACCTGCAAAGTCACTGTAGTGAGCAAAGCTAGCTTGTTGTTGGGGCTGTTTAAAGTCCTTCTTTGCAGCTCCTTTCATGATCTTATTGAACTCCTCCTGTAGGACGTTCATTTTGCTCACGATCGAATGCAGGTCCGGCTGAACATCAGCAGTTACAGCAGCTATAGGGACAGAAATTTCACTCATGTCAAAAGGTGTATCCATGACTTCATTCATGTGTGTGAAGACCTTCTGTGGTTTAACGTCCCTGCTTCCCTTCCACCACTCAGGAAATCCTTTCAATTTGAAGCATGTATCTCGATCATGTCCGCTCTTTTCACTAGGGGTGTTCAAATTAACCGAAAAACCGAAATATCCGACCGAACCGTAAATAACCGAACCGAAAAGACCGGAACCGAAAAAAACCGAACCGAATTGTAAAAAACCGAACCGAACCAAATTAAAATGGTTCGGATATCGGATTAGGCATACGTAAAACCGAAAAAACCGAAAAACCGAACTGATATTATCATACTACATTAAAAATAGAAAAATATCAAAAATCATTTGTTTTTCTCACATAACGTAAACAACACAGTAAATATAATTTCATTGGTATACTTTTTTCCATTTTTTGGTGAATGTTTTCCTCACCAATCAAATACTATTTTTCTCCCAAATAATTTCTAGTATCTTCAGATGAATGTTTTTATATTTTGGTTAGATTTTGTTCCATTTTCATGTTGTTGTTTTTTTCCGGCCTTTGAATTATTTTGCTACATGTCACGTTCCATAAATCATCTTTGTTTTTCAATAACCATAAATTGTTTTATGTATTTTGAGCTCATAATATTTTTTTTGTTAAATTCCTAACCGAAAAACCAAACCGAAAAAACCGGAACCGAATTATAAAAAACCGAACCGAACCAAATTAAAACGGTTCGGATATCGGACTAAGCATACGTAAAACCGAAAACCGAAAAACCGAACCGAATTTTGAAAAAACCGAACCGAACCGACCGATGAACACCCCTACTTTTCACAGTAAGTGCAGTACAACTTAGCCTTCTCCCTTCTTCTCTTCTCGGACGCAAGATGCGAACTGCCTCTCAATTATCTCTCTTGCTGTCCAAGCTCGGACTTTCTGATGTTCACCATCCGAGCTTGAGGGGGGGATGTTGAGATATCAAGCTCACAGCTCATTCACAGTTCAAGTTGTTATTTTCAGTCGGTTAGTATAGGATGGTAGCTTAGTCTTTTACATTGATTAGTGAGGGGCGTTTTAGTCTTTGCGCTTCATAATGTTATTGTATATAAAAGACACGGACTGTATTTTCTTCATTTGAGATAACAGAAACAAAAACAAGTGCCGATTGTGCACTTTGAGGAATCTACATCTTCTCCAACAATCTTCACCAAATCGCAAGCTCAACAAAGAGCTCTGAGAATCATTGGACAAAAACTACAAGAATGTAGGGGGGCAAACTAGGGATGGCAACCTTTTTGGACCCTACCCATAACCGTAGGACCCTACCATTAATTATGGGTATGGGTTCTTGAAAATTAAATTTAGTGGGTATGGGTCAGATCCAGATCCAATTATATTAACTGGGTCTTAAATGGGTATACCCGTTTACCAAATCATTTAAACTATCCGATTGTGGTGCGATATATTTGCCGTGTTTAGCTATACATGTTTGGATGAGAGAGAGAGAGAGAGAGAGAGAGTAGGGTTTCGAAACTGGAAAAATAAACAAATCAGCAATTCAGTAAGATAAGAAATTATATAAGATGATGGTATTCATATTCGAACCGTACAAACAAATTCGGCAATAATTAACCCAATAACATTCAGAAAATCGACACATCCATATATGGAATGGAAAGCAGATAAATGAAACCATTGAAAAAAAAATGTGATTCTTATGAAATTGATTAATACCTGTACTTTCCCCTTCAATGATTTCTTGAAACCAGCTCGTGAAATCATTACAGCAAACTGATAATAATTCCTTCCATCTTCTCAATTTCTTCAGGAAAATAATCATCAGCTAATAATTCAAGAAATTAACGCCAATGCCGCCATTACAAATGCTGCAAACCAATAGCCCTACCACCTCAGACCCACACCAACACTTGCCGGAGGTACTGGACACGCGGCGGCGCGTTGAGGACGTTCCGGTCGGCGGCGGCAGCTGGAGGACCAGCAGCCAAACACGCGGCGGCCTCGTCCTCCTCGTCGAAGTCCACGTCAGCAAAGAAAAGTGATCAGCAGAGGTTTTGCGTCGTCTGATCTGACCGCCATTTCAGCTCGTTTTTAACGAAATACCCAATTAAGGCCCGTTTACCCATTAAATTTAACGGATTTGGGTCCATATCCAATTAATTGGACCCATCAATAATTGGAAGTCCGTACCCATTAATTTAATTGGGTTTGGGTATGGGTCCAAGTGGGTCTACCCATACCCTACCCATAGCCACCTTCCTTCTATTGCGTTTGAAGCCCACACGAGAGATAGTGATTCTTTGACAACGGTGCAACCCGTCATATTTGCTCTTACAAGGATATGTTCTCAAGCTGCAACATACTGATGGGCAAATATGATTGAGGAGATGCCAAACATGATTCAAGCTTTCGTAAAAAAGAATGGTTGTTTGGAAATATCCTTGTTTGAGACTTAAAATTGTATCGCGAGCCCAAACATGATTCAAGCTTTATAACATGTTAGCTTTCCATTAGCATTACATTCTTACGCTTGTAATTCAGAAAAAAAAAATATACAAGCTACGAACTCATGAAATCATCTACTTGGTCACTAGTTAAAAATGTTGAATTATGTTCAGCTTTGCAACTGAAAAACAGCAGCGTGCTTCAACATGCTTGTACGCGCTGCTTCAGAAAATGTATAGCGAGTTTGATCGAGCGGATCCAGTAATAAAATAAAATTTATATAGACGAACTGTCCTACGCTCAACAGGCAAGTGTACCTATCGAAAATAGTATAAACGAGTATCGAAGAACTATATACTTTAGAAAACCGTCGTTTAATATCCTAGTTAATATTTTTTCTGGTTTGATAAAAATATAAATAACGATAAACTAAATAAACGATAAACACAAAAATAAAAATTTGATAAAATAACGATAATGGGGTTGAGTCGACTATATGAAAGCAAATATTTGAGACTTCGAATCCCCGTAGCTCGACCGAAATGACTGACAAATGTAATAAGATTTTAGCCATCTACGGAGATTCCTACAACATGCGTACGAGTTCATGTGACTGACGAAACTGCGCCTTATCTACAAAGTTTGTACATAATTAATCTACGAATTAAACATCCGGGCAAGCTTCCCTAACTACTTAATCGAAGATCGCATTAAAAACACGGTGAATCCCGCTATTAGATTTGACTCTAATCCAGCGGGGTAGTTCAACCTATCTCTAGCGATGAGTTTATTCCGCTCGTTTACGAGTGGTTTAATCGTTGACCCTCTCTCGAGCGTAGCGTACGATTTTCCGAACAAAGCTATCTTAAACACATAGGCATGATGAAGATAACTATATAGTTCCAATTACATAGACATAATTGAAATCATAAGATTCATAAACAAATCACAACAATAGCAAAAAACAATATTACGTAAACATACGATTTCGCTAGGGTTCATCTAATCTCAAATACACTGGATTTAGCTACTCATATGGAAAATTAACACAATGAAGGATAAACATAACATATAGGAAAAGTATATTACCTCAAATTTGGCTCGATATTAATCCTTTGTTGAGTATTTTCGTCGAACGGGTGGTGGGCGACTGAGAAGGAAGGTGCTTGGTGAGATGGTTTTTGACCCATTATACATTTTCAACGCATCCCTTCCATATAACAACAATTCTTTGACGGTTCATGGCTCCTTGGTAGCGCACAAAGAAGTAATAAAGCTTGATCTTCATCGTGCAAGGTTTCTCCAATATTTTGAAGATCCAACACAAGCTTTTCAAACCTATCAAGCTGCTCTTCCATCGCTTGATTTTCATGGATCGTGTATAACGCCTGTTTGAGGTACAACCACTTAGCCAATGATTTGGGCATAAAAAGATCATCTAACTTCTTCCGAATTCCATCGGGCGTAGACTCTTTGGCCACCTTTTGCAGCACCTTATTAGACAAGCTTAAAATCAAAATGCTATAGCATCTCTCCCTCATCTTCTTCTTCGTTGAAGCGTTCACGTCCGTGGGTTCCATATATTTCTCAGCTTTCAGTGCCTCATCGACCCCCTTCTCACTGAGAAAGGCCTTCATCTTCATCTTCCAAAGACCAAAGTCGTTTTGGCCATTGAATACCCCCATCTCAAAATTCATGGCAGCCATCGTCTGAAGACGCGTCTTTCTTTCACGCTCACCGCACCAATTGTTAAAGATTCGCCACCAAAAGATACCCAACTTGATGAAGATTGAAGTGTGCGTGCTTAGTAGATCGAAAGAATTTGAATGCAATCGAAACGAAAAACAGTAAATAAATGAAAAATCTGAGACACATTCTTTACGTGGTTTGACTCACTTTCGAGTCTGTCCACAGCCAATAAAAACCTTTTTTTATCGATGACACTCAAAGAGATTACAAGCACTCAACTTATTCTCTCAACTCTCTGTTTAGAACTTAGCCTAATTCGCACTTACATAGAAGTTACGAACTCTTGAAATCATCTACTTGTTCACTGGTAAAAAATGTTGAATTATGTTCAGCTTTGCAATTGAAAACAACAGCGTGCTTCAACGTGCTTGTAAGCACAGCTTCAGAAAATGTAGAGCGAGCTCCTCCTTTCTATATAGAAAACGTGTTGACACTTTAATAAGTTAAAGAACAACTTTCAACTTGAGCCTTTGATCTTGGTCCGACGGTTCATAACAAATCAACTAACATTCATATGTTAGTTATTACAACAGCTATTTTATTACTTCCGGTTCATCTCAGTTCTTCACTTTGTAAGATCATCATCCTTGATATTAGTTGTTGGCTCCCAACACATCTCCACCACGTAATTTTTCAGATGGTTCTTGTTTCCAAATGAAACTCGAACTTGATTATCCTCACTTCCATTGCTTTCGTGTTCATATATATTAGCTTCTTTGCGGAAGCCACAACAGAAACTGAACAAGTACATATAATTTGTAGGAATTTTTCGAGGCTCAATTCCAGGTCAAGCTCAAACCCATACAAGCTTGTGGAGTTCCTTTCTAAAACCAATTGGCAATAGAGAGAGTTAGCCCACAAGCTTATAGGGAGCTTGCAATTCTTCAAGTTATTCGATGTGGGACTTGGGTTTGACACACAACAAATCGATTTAACTGTCGATATATAACGAATATTCAAAGGTATTTCCAATCCAAGTTTCCAAAATTAAGTTCAACACTAACACCCAAAAAATAATTTCCAGACGCCATAAACAATAAAATGAATTCAATACTATCGTAATATATAAATTCAACACTGTTAATAAATAAATTACCACCAAAAATAAAATATTAACACATGAGAAATCACATTCAAAAACATCAACAACAAATAAATTCAACACATATCATCACCATCACAATAAAATATAAAATATGCCAAAATTGAGTTGTTCAAAATCTTACACCACCATCATAATACGATACGGTAAAACGAGATCACAAATAGTTCACTAACATCACAAATAGTTCACTAACAACATAAATAGTAGAACACGAAATAAGTTAAACATCAAGATCAACTTCCAAAGCTCCACCGGTTACCATCAAGCTCCAAAATACATTTCACGTATCAAATGACGATGGCCAATGAACTCGTAAAATCATCAAAAGAACTCGACCACCCGTACTAAAACGGACTTGGAAGCAACCGTAGAGACCGGAACGGCCAAAATATCTCGAGCCATCTTAGAAAGAATCAGGAAGCGATGAGACCGTGAACAATCGGACAATCGGGTACTCCATATCTCAATTGCTACACCGTGAACAATTCTTGCATGCCACACCTAACTTGTTCTTTCATCATCGATGCGGTAACACAATCGGGATATAACCCGTCAAACGAGAGTCAATCATCTCCCACTTGGAACGAGGATCAAGAATCACGGCATAGTACAAAATCTTGTTCCTTTTGTCTATCAGCCCCCAATATTTGTCGAATTTTAGCTTCATTCAATGAGACATGTTTTTTAGTTCATCCTCTTCATCTAACCAATCCCGAAGAAGCAAGTCGACGGTAGTTATTTCATGAAAAACCACATTAGATGTGACATAGGACGAACCTAAAATTCTCAACATAAGCTTGTAAAAATGTCTCAAAAACTTCACCAACAAATTGGCTCTTTCTCAATCATCCGTCATCGCAACGCCACAATGGCTCCCTGGATAGATCACTAACAAATGCCGCATCCACATCTCCAAATTTTCTAAATGCTCTAGAAAAATATAAGGCCGACTCGAACATCAAGTACGTGGAATCCCACCATGTCGGTACATCAAGACTCAAGCCCTTAGTCGTCTCTAACTTCATGGTTTTTGCACATTCGAAAAACCGTTTAGTCTACTCGGAGAGAATGTATCGAACGGCTCCTCTAATACGAGATATAGCATCATTTTTTTTCCTTTCAACCCATCTTGCACGACAAGATTAATAATATGAGCTATACATCTCATATGAATGTACTTCCCTTCCACGATACTTGTACCAACATCGCAACTATTCTTCAAATAAGCAATCACACTGTCATTAGATAATGCATCAACCGTAATGGTGAATATGTTATCAATTCCCCATTCAAGTAGGCATTGCTCGACTCCGTTGCCTACTTCTTCACCTTTGTGACTCAAAATAGGGCAAACGCTCAAAATTTTCTTTCTCAAAGTCTAATCATCATCAATGAAATGGGTCGTGAGACACATATAGTTGATTTACCAACATTTACGTCGTAATACAAACCATTTGTGCTTGATTATGAGGAGCTTCAATCTATCTCTTTCATTGACATACATGATGTCCTTTGTTATAGTTTTCAGTGAAGGACAAACAACTGACAAGAAGTGCCTAAAACCCTCTTTCTCAACCATTTTAAACGGAAGCTAACGGCCATCATGGAACATAAAGCATCAACTGCCTTACCTGTATCAAATCGCCAAGTGCTGAGTACAACGTCTTGATCATTCCCACGGCCCCGAGACGGTTGGAAAGCAAGACGATGTTGGCTTGTTTGATCTTCTTGCGGCTTCTTTTTGCAAGACTTCAAATGATTCTTTAGAGAATTGGTTCCATGCATCCTTGAACCTCACCTTTTGGACTTTGTCGACATCACAAAAGAACTTGTCGAAGTGCTCCCAACACATTGATCTGGATGCAACCACTTTTTTATTCTTTTTTCGACCCTTTCGATTGCTTTATGTCTCATCTTCCAAATCTACGTCATGATTGATGTCGGCACTTTGACATGGTGGAACATCACTAGCTCCAACATTAACACGATCCACTTGTTCGTGTTCGATAGTTTGTTGGGATTCTCGATTAGCATCTTCTCCATCTCCAATTTGAAAATCCTTCGTTGAACCTTCACTTGAAACAAGAGTATGACTAGCCATCTGCAAATATTAACATCCAAGAGTCAAGCTATGACATGAAATTCGAACCTAATTTCAATCCCGAATCCTTGACGATTACATGAAGGCCGAAATCCCAAACCGCAAAATTGACACCCAAAATCAATTACCCATGAATTCTAACAATACATATAATGCTAACAGAACCTTAAAAATCATCGTGGACTTGAAAATTGCAAGCAATCAATAAATCCCGAAATATAAAATTAGAGTTCATGAAATTCATACGTGACGGAGTAAAGGCCTGAGATGTGGGCGTCTGAGCAAGGCGACATGGTGTGGCCGTGGACAGCAGGAGAACGACGACGACAAGGAAGGAGATTGGCGAGTATGTCGGCGGGTGTGATGTGGACTGTGGTGTATCTCTATCTGTGGGCAGTATGTGTGTGTGTGTCCCGTCGAAAGGTGAGCGGTGTGTGTGTGGAGCAGTGGGCTGTAGGCTGTGGGTTGTGGGCTGGTGTGTGAGTTGTGGGTTATGGGCTGGGTTTTATTTTATTGGTACCCGATCGGGTAATTCGGGTAGCATTTTGCTACCCGAAACCCGACCCGAACTAAGTTATCGGGTATCGGGTAACCCGTACCCGATTTAAACCGAATTTTCAGCCCGAAGATCGGGTCGGGTCGGGTACCCGAAACCCGATCCTACTTGGATCGGCGTTATAAAAGCGCCACCTCTTGTGGCGCGTTCAGCTTCAATATTTTTTCATTTTTAGTTTTAATTTCTGGTTTTTTTAAATTGTTAAATTTTGTTTGTTTCCTTATTTCTTACATCACCGCCTTCTGTGTTTTCCTTTTGTTTTTATTTTTTTATTTTATATTTGTTAAGTTTTGTAATTGTTTTCATGTTTTTTAACCAATGAAAATTTGATATTAAAATGGAAATTATTAAAAAAAATTGACATAAAAATAAAAAATACATTATCATTTCAATCGCTTAGTAGATAAACTTATATAGTAGAATAAAGTTTTACTAAAAAACAAGTATCTGCTTGGTTGAAAGCATCATTTTACCATTTTTAGAATATCATGAGTTGTATCATGTATGATACCTAAATATGTTATTGATATATCTGAGAACATAGTGTACCTTTTTCTATGTAATATGTTACCACAATATATTTCTCTATGATGTCTAAATTTCTTATATGATGTAACTTCAACCAATGGGGTATTTATGTGAGAATCTTATTTAATTAGATACCTACAAATAAAAAAGTACAAAGAGACGGATCTGATATTTTTTATACCTTTGGGTATTTAAGTGTCAACTTCCCTTTTATTTTCTTTCTTCCTTTTTTATTTTATTCCCACTCAAGATATGTGATAGTATGAGAAATCAATTGGGCAAGAAGATCAATTTTCGTATTTTGGTACATATTACATTAAAAAGGTACATTATGCTCTCATATATTAAATGATATCATACAATCTCATGATATGCTACGTGATATACATATGAAATGATGCGTAAAGGATGGTAAAATGATGCTCTCAACCTTACGGATACTTTTTTTAGTGTATAAACTTTATTCGACTATATAAGTTTATCTGTAAGCGATTGAAATAGTAGTATTTTATACTTACGGGTCAATTTTTTAATAACTTTGTACTTCCAATTTTTTTATATCCATTTTTCATTTTTTATTAAATAACACGAAAACAATAAAACACTTAACAAAGATAAAAAAAAACGAAAATAAAAACAAAAGGAAAACCAAGCAATGTGGCGCTGTAAAAAAAGGAAAACAAATGAAATTTAACAATTTAAAAAATAACTGAAATTAAAATTAAAAATTGAAAAAAAAAATGAAGTTGAATGCACGGTGGCGCTTTTAGAACGCGCCACCCCAATGACGCAGTAACCTATTATTAATACAATTTCCAAAACTACCCTATTTTAGATAATCTTTTTTGATAAAAACCGTAAAATTGATAAAAAGCGGTGGAAAGAGTACTAGTAATTTTTTATATCTTAATTATGAAGTGAAAAGAAAAAAAAAAAACCACTAACAAAAATACATTACTATCAAATAGCGACATTAGTGGTTGTATTGTACTTGCGTCCTTTTCTCACCAGCAACAACAATGTCCCTATACGGAAACCAACGCCAATTTAAATATTAGACAGACAAAGATTTATCAATATATCGGATTCCCTTGATTTTCGAAACAAGAAAAAACCTCTTGGGGCGCAAATCCCTATACGATGGTTCTCTCTATCTTTAGTATATTGCTGACGCAGAATCCACAACAAACTCATCCCTAAAGCCATCGTCAATCTTCTTCAAATACAAGAAAAAAAAAACACACACACAGAGACGTATAATTCTTCGTTAAGAGATTCAATGGGAAACACAAAAGGCAATAATATCCTTGTGACCGGCGGCGCAGGTTTCATTGGGACCCACACGGTGTTGCAGCTGTTGAAACAAGGCTTTAAGGTTTGGATCATAGACAACCTTCACAACTCTGTCGAAGAAGCCGTTGATAGGCTCAGAGATCTTGCCGGTCATCAACTGTCTCAGAATCTTCAGTTTCATAAGGTATGTAAGAATAATAACAAACCTTTTATGCTTGGCTTTTTCATCAAATGTTATGATTTATATTGGGTTCATGTGGGTGATAATTATTGATATAATGATCTCATTTGATTTTCAGGGAGATCTAAGAAATGTGGATGATTTGGACGGATTATTTTCACAATTTAAGTAAGTTACATTATTGCTTTTCGACGTTTTTTCTTTTCTCATATCATATTTTAATATCGTTAAGCTGCTATAGGCTATTAATATTGTAATAAATAATAGGTTCGATGCAGTCGTACATTTTGCTGGGCTTAAGGCCGTTGGTGAAAGCGTCGCAGATCCTATGATCTATTATGATAACAATTTGGTTGGTTCGATTACTCTTTACAGAACCATGGCAAAATACAACTGTAAGAAGGTAATATATATATAATATATATATATATATATTCTTTTTTTGAATCACAAGTAATAAATCCTTCAAATTAATATATCTATAGAGGAATTTTTTATGGGTGATCCTGTTGATGCAGTTGGTTTTTTCCTCCTCGGCTACGGTCTACGGCCAACCCGAGAAAATCCCTTGCGTCGAAGATTTCGAATTAAAGGCTATGAACCCATATGGTCGCACGAAGGTTTTTCGGCTAAAAAGCATAAAAATCTGTTGTTGTTTAGACTAAATGCACCAAAATTTCCATGGTTTGGAAATTGCACAGAAACCCCTCCGAATTTACTTAATTGTGCACTCCTTGTTCTTTATATTTCCTAATTGGGGGGACATGATAGTAGGGTTTAGACAACAGATTGGGTATGATGCTAAGTTTAGCACAACATAAGGGGGTTTCGCGCAATAAAAAAAATATAGGATAGTATCCTGCATTATCAATATAACTAAATGAGAGTGTAACATATTTACCCTAAATTTTATAAGCTTTTAGATTAAGCGATCATGTAATAGTGTAGCTCACAATATATACGTATGTTGCAGTTATTTCTTGAAGAAATTGCTCGCGATTTTCAAATAGCGGACAATGCATGGAGAATCATACTGCTGAGATACTTCAACCCAGTTGGGGCCCACGAGAGCGGAAAGCTCGGGGAAGATCCGAAAGGGATCCCTAATAATCTTATGCCTTATATACAACAAGTTGCCGTCGGTAGATTGCCCGAGTTAAACGTTTATGGTCACGATTATCCGACCAAGGACGGTAGCGCGGTAAATTTCATTCTTTTATTATGTTTTTATTACTGATTAAAAATTTCTGAAATATACATATTTAGTGTGAGTATTTTTTCCATCATAGTATTCTTGAATGAGTTGTGTAATGACAGATTAGAGACTACATTCATGTTATGGATTTGGCTGATGGCCATGTTGCTGCATTGGAGAAGCTTTTTGCATGCGACAACATAGGCAAGTTTAGTAAAGTGTATTTCTTTCACTGGAAAAGTTTATTCATTGGTAACTTTTTTGTAAAAAAAATATTATATTTCAACATTAAAAATTTAGGCTTTCTCGCCTTGCCTGCTAATGTTGTTATGGACTTACTATGATATTATTAAGGTTGTGTTGCCTACAACTTGGGAACTGGTCGTGGCACGTCTGTGCTAGAAATGGTAGATGCTTTTCAAAGGGCTTCGGGAAAGGTGATATTTTTTTAAATAATCGCGGAAATTCGGAATATTTTTTTTTCCCATATAGCTAAAATTGAACAATTATTGACAAGATATTTAAATGTTTTATTTAGGAAATAAAACATAAATTGTGTCCGAGGCGATCAGGCGATGCTACAGCCGTCTACGCTTCTACGGAGAAGGCTGAGAAAGAACTTGGCTGGAAGTAAGTGTTATTCTTCAAGTTGTACATTAAAATTCAAAAGAAAATTTCTACTTGAGCACAAACGTTTCTTTTTAAAAGAATATCATTTTACAAGTAATCATCATCAATATTTCTTATGCATAACTCCAACGTAGGAATATATGGAGGTTTGATCAATTTTTGACGTGGTAATTAACTTGATTTTTTAATGGGAGGAAATGATATTAGCTACTGATCTGTATATTTATTTCCTGATTTCTGAAGTATCATATACTTTGTTGATTTTATTTTAATTTTTCATCAGGGCAAAGTATGGGATAGATGAAATGTGCAGGGATCAATGGAACTGGGCAAGACAGAATCCATATGGATATAACAATAAGCCCTAGCTAGAGCTGAAAGTGATTAAGATATTTGACACTCGCAAGAGTCTTTATATTCAAACCTAATGTTCATGTTATCCTTGTAATGGCTTATTTCGAGATTCTCATTGATTGAAATTGCAATAATATTACAAAAATTCTCATTAAGTATTGCCGATATCGCTGAAGTAGTAATCTCACTTCGTTACATTTGAAATTGCATACAATTTTATTTGCATACACGCACCAATATCCTGTTATTCATTGCATCAAAGAGAATAGATGTAGGGATAAACTACAGTTATCTTCCTTGATATCTACAACAGTGTCATGCATATCCACTTGATATAACCTAAGTAAACTTAAAACTTGAAAGTAACCAATTTTTTTTTTTTTTTTCCGAAATAGTTGTTTAATAACTATCTATTTTATTAACAGAGAGTACCTTAGACTAGGGGTGTTCAAAAGTCGGTTAACCGACCGAACCGAACCGAAAACCGAAAGTTCGGTACAAACCGAAAACCGAAAAAAATATTCGGTTCGGTTTTCGGTTTTCGAAAATGAAAAACCGAATTTTTCGGTTTTTTCGGTTCGGTACTTCGGTTAACCGAAGAAAAAACCGAAAACCGAATTTTAATATACCAAGTTATAAAAATATCCAATGGCCTAGCCCAACCCACGTTAATAATATCCTCTACAGCAAGCCCAATAATATGAATAACCCAAACCAAAATCTAATCTTCTCCACAAATTACATACTACAGCAAACTACAGCAAAAGTCATCGATTCCATCTCATCCTTAACCTAACTCATCCCTTTTCGCTCGTCTTCTGCGATTCCAAAGCATCTCAGGCTCTCCGCTCTCAAGCTCTATCTGGATTAGGTTATTTTGTTCTTATTCGTCCAAGCATCTCGATTCTTGTCTGGATTAGGTTCGTTCAAGATTCTAACTCATCCCTATTTTGCTCGATCTGTTTTTCTTTCTAGTTGTATATGATTATCTTCAAGGATATGAAGTTACTTGATTTAGTGCGTTTAGATTTTACAATTTTTTTAAAAAAAATCCCATATTTCGAAATAGCATAATGGTAGTAGGAAGTTTAATTGTTTTCTTTAATTGGGCATTTGTTTATTGGATTGAGGACTTGAAATTAGTGGTACTTGTGTTTGATTTTTATGTTTACATGTCCCTTATTATTAGGCATGAACACCGAAGAAGGAAATTCTCGGACTTCTGTGGATTCTATTGAACCTCCATCAAGAACTCCAACTCCTGAAAATGATATCAATGATGCTGAAACTGAGGAACAAAGTGCAGAACGTAGTAAGAGGCCAAAGAGAAAGGACACATCTAAGAGATCTCGAGTTTGGGATCACTTCACATCATGTACCGATAAAGATGGCAATCTGAGAGCTAAATGCAAATATTGCGAGAAAACGTACGCTGCTGATCCTTTAAGAAATGGAACATCTGGGATGAATAATCATATGAGGGTTTGTAAAAACCATCCCGATAATGTTCGAGAAAATCATACGATTCAGAGTTTTTGTCAAAGTGTGACAGGAGAATTGAGAGAAATGCCTTCTAATTGGAAGTTTGATCAAGACTCTATTCGGAAAGCGCTAGCTCGGATGATTATCATGGATGAATTGCCTTTCAAGTTTGTTGAAAATGAAGGATTTCGATACTTTATATCGGTGATTTGTCCTCAATTCTACGTACCATCAAGATCAACAATCACTAGAGACTGTTACAAGCTATACTATGAAGAGCGGGAAAAGTTGAAGGGTTATCTTCGAACAAGCGGAAAGTATTGAGAGCGAAGTTCGACAAGTATTGGGGAAATATAGAGAAAATGAATGTATTGATCTTTGTGGCTGTTTTGCTTAATCCTTGTCACAAATTTAATTATCTTCAGTTTGTTTTGAAGAAGATTTATGGGGACGCTCGTGGCGAGGAAATGGCGAGCATGGCAAGGAATGCTCTTTATGAGATATTTGAAGATTATAGGAAGCGCTTTTCCTCTACATTATCTACGTCATCAACTTCTTCCAGAAACACGAGCGATCCTGCACCAGGTAGTGAATCGGTTGAAAGAAGGGTGGCGAGGGGTTATCGACAGGATTATCGAGAATTATTGTCACAAAGTGGTGGTTTAAACCAATCAGAGGTGGACGTATATTTGAGCGAACGAGCTGAGGATGATACATTGCATTTTGATATCATTGGATGGTGGAAGCTCCATAGTGTAAGATTTCAGATTTTATCTAGAGTGACTCGTGATGTGTTCGCTATGCCCGTAACTACAGTTGCTTCGGAATCCACTTTTAGCACGGGGGGTCGAGTTATTGATGACTTTCGAGCTTCTCTCACTCCCAAGATGGCTCAATCATTGATTTGTTGTCAAGATTGGCTCCGTAGGACTCCAATAAAATCAACGGAAGAGGACTATGACGCACTCCAAAGGATCGAACAAGGTATTGTTAAGTATTCTTTTTGGTCTTTCTACTTAGTTCTTATGTTCATTTCTTATAACATTTATGTTGTTTTGGTTTTAATAAGAGCTATGTTCAAGTGTTGGCACGGAATCAACCATCATCGGATTATGAGAGTGTTGAAGATCGAAGTGGCCATGGATTTCCCTTGCTGATTATGGTTTTTTGCATGTTAAATTATGTTGCTGATTATGTTTTTTTGGATGTTAAATTATTAGGTTGTTTAGTGGCTTGTATGGGTGGATGTAAACCAATGGCTCGCTCAGCTAGCAATTAATAATTCGGATTTTTTTTTTATTTTCAGAATTTAATTTCGGTTTTTCGGTTTTTAACCGAAACCGAACCGAAATAATTCGGTTTTAACCGAAACCGAACCGATCAAATTCGGTTCGGTTTTCGGTTTTTAAAATGGAAAACCGAAATTTTCGGTAACCGAATTTTCGGTTCGGTTCGGTTCGGTTTTTACCGAATGAACACCCCTACCTTAGACTAACTTCTCTCAAATTGATTGGTATGACAATAACCATAATTATATTTTACAATTAATTTTAAATATATTCCAGTTATATCCGCTATAGTCAATTTTTATAAAATTAAAAATATTGTAAGTTAAACTTAATATTATAATTTCACTTATTGAAGGTAACTTAAAATATAACTTACTATAATATATTTATGTGGGCACACACATTGCGTGTGCAACATACTAGTATTAATAAAGACTAAGAGCTAAATAGCTCAATTAAGTCTAAATAATCCACTTTGATTTCAATTGTATGCCTGACCGACTATTTAGCTATGTATTTTTGTGGATAAACTTCGTTCAAAGAGAAAAAGATTAGTTTTAAGTTGGCAAATATATTTATCGTGGGCTTATTGAAAAAGAAAATTCAGCAAGGCCAGGCTATTTAAGTTCCAAATAGACACAACAGGGATGAGATAGTGTAAGTGCCACGTGTCAAATTGAATTACACTTGGTCACCCAAGTAGGTAGTAACACAAAACTATTATTATATGGAGTACAAGATCAGAAAAATTCATTTTCACAACATTCGTCAATTATATAATTATATATATATATATATTGTAATTGACTAAATTACATTAGCATTGTCATACAAATATTTTGCTTCTAATATATACTATATTTAAAATCAAACTACGGCACCGAAAGTAACCAAATGTTTTTTTCAAAACAATAGTTTAATATATTAATAAAGACATTGCGCTTAATAGCTAAATTATGTCTAAATAATTCAACTTTCTTTCAATTATATCCAGATGACTTGATTGGACCCTTTAGCTAGGTATTTTTTTTATCTATTCTCTTTTATTAAGAGAGAGGGCCTTGGTTAAACTGCCTTAATTTATACCTAATTTGGTCTGTATAAATACTTAATTAAACGGAATTACTTAAAATAACCACCCACTAACAGTAGTTACAAAGCTCAATTCAACAAAAACATTAAATATATTTTTTGCACACACGTTAGGGTGTGCAGGACATACTAGTATATATTAAACAAGAGAAAAAGATGACTAATTTTTTTTGAGGTAGTACAAAGTTTTAAGTTGGCGAATATATATTATGGGCCTATTGGTGAAAGAAAATTCCACAAGGCTACTTAAGTTCCAAATAGACACAACATTTAATATAATATACTTATTGGGCTTCTCATTCTATCTAGCCCACGTTATTCACGACGTCCAAGGACCACTTTTTTTTACTTGGGGGGGAGTTTTTAGGGCTCACTCTTAACAAGAACGAAGACAAGTCACGGCGGCTATACTGCTAATCCAACCGCACAGGCAACGCAAACAAAACCATGGTTCTCAAGTAAGTTTTTTGAATCTTTTCTCCCGACGCTTTTAATCGAACGATGTAGTAGCGCTTAGAGGTTTCACATATCTGCGTTATGGTTATTATAATTCGATCTAAAGATGATCGTTCTAATTTTTTGTAGCTGTTGGATTATGTATTTCAGTGCCTTTGTTCTTTGAATTTAATCCGTAGAATTTTCAGTAAAGTTCACTATTTGGTAGGTTTTGACGATTTGACTGTTCTGCATTACGGTGATGTCTGTGCTGTTTGCAGATTGGGTTTTTTTAAACATTTTAGCTGTTGGGATTTCGGGTTGTTTACTTGGGATTTTGGATTTCGGCGTCTTTGACTTCTTATTTGTGTTCCATAGCGATTGACTAGGAAAATGCTTTTAGCTTTTCCTTGTGCTTCCTCTACTGTTAAGTGTGTTCTTGTGAGTTATTTCTGTGCTGTCTTCATTTCTTTTTTTAGCTTGGATGATCTCGAAATGTTAATGGCATTTCCTACCTTTGTACGATTTGACTATATTTGGCATTTTGATACTATGGGAAATTCATTTTTCCATTGATGTCATCGCACTAAATATATGAATTATCAGGACTGAGCTATGCCGCTTCAGCGGTGCGAAGATTTATCCTGGAAGGGGCATCAGATTCATTCGCTCGGACTCACAGGTCAGTTAAGACTGACATGCAAATAAAAGCTATGGGCAATTTTCTCCCAAGATTCTTTTAATTCATTTAAATGCTTTGCTTAATCAGTTTTGGTGCTCTATAGGTTTTCCTCTTCCTCAACTCAAAGTGCAAGAGGTACTTCCACAACCGCCTTAGGCCTGCAAAACTTAGCTGGACTGCTGTGTACCGCAAACAACATAAGAAGGTTATCACATTCCTCAGCCCTTCCAAAACATAATTCTTGCTTTGCTCATCTTCATTAGTAAGCTGAACTTGCTTTGAATGTGTTCTTAGTTTTTTTATTGAGTGGGTATATGTTTGGGCATGATTTGTAGGATGCTGCTGCTGAGGCTGTGAAGAAGAGGCGTCGAACTACCAAGAAACCCTACTCGAGGTCTATTGTCGGCGCCACATTGGAAGTTATTCAGAAGAGAAGAACTGAGAAACCTGAAGTGCGTGATGCAGCTCGTGAAGCTGCTCTACGGTACGTTATATCCTCAAATTTGAAGTTACGAATAGCTGTGAATAACAATTTTGTTTTGCAGTGGCGAATTTCTCGTACCAATTGATTTGTTTTATTTCAAATCACTGTGAAATATGCTCTCTATTATTTTTCTGATGTCAGTGAAATCAAGGAAAGAATCAAGAAAACTAAGGATGAGAAGAAAGCCAAGAAAGCAGAGACAACGGCGAAGCAAAAGGGTGCCAAAGGCAACATGCCAAAAGGCGCCATGCCTAAGGGTCCAAAGATTGGCGGCGGCGGTGGCAAGCGCTGAAAAAACTTCCGTATAATGTTTAATTGTACTTCTTTTCTATATGGAATCAAATGTCATACTCTATAATAACTGTTTTGTTCTGCTTCTTTAGCTCATGGGATGACATTCTAGTTTCTGTTTTTGTGTTAAACAATCCATGATGTTTCGTTGTTCTTCGTCAGAAGGGATGTTACTTTTTATTTAAATGATCAAATTTCCTACAAGTTTTGAACAGAAGCTAAAATCTAAATGCAAAGTATGATTCGTAAATTGATTTAATAGGTAGATCTGTAGGTGAGTGAGAGGTTGTAGATGATGAAGTATGAAAGCAATGAGACACCTAACAGCATATATTCGCAATCTTAATTAACGTTAGTGGGTTGGGTTCGAAGCTAAGCTGTCGCAAGCATTCGAAGCCGTTCGTTCAACTCTGTACATCAAAACCCTACAAATGGCAATTTCCAACTTGCTTTCTTTAATTAAAAGACAAGCCAACCAATTACACGATGGAAGACTTGGTTCTTTGTTATAAATTAAGACAAAAGGTACATGAATTAAGTTTATATGTTGAGAGGGAGGAGGACTATGTCTTGAGTACAAATACACTCTCGAATATTATAGAGTAAGTGCTTGGATTATAAAAAATGTTTATAGGACAAAGGATGAGCCATTATTTAATAAGTTATTACAACGCCATTGTGTTGACCAAACAGGTTCTATGCATGTGCTGTGAAACTACGGAGGAAGACAAGTTCACGCATACGCGTTTTTGGATCACAAATAAACCTATTTGACAAAGAAAAAGGTTACGTAACTAACTTCAAGTGACGACGGCATATATAATATGTGTTGATAAAGCATTCATTTAATTTATTTTATTCCGGTAATAATTTTGAGGTGTCCCATATATTGACAACTAGCTCCTCTTGATTGGAGCTCTGCTACCTTTTTAAATAACTAAACCTAAAAATTTAAGCTTAAAACATCGTGTGTCATATCTTAATTTTATGAATTATTGTTTCCAACAATAATTGTTGATATGTGAATAGAATAAATTAACATGTCTTGGCAGATATTTATAATGTTTGACTATATCTCCAAGAAATCAAATACGTACCAAATGTCAATATATATTTTTGTAAACCCGACATGTTTATATATAGATAAAACATATTCAATATGTAAGTTGGTAGATATACCCACCTATTCAATTGCCTGCAGACAAGTTATATGTATTTGATCTCATCCTCCACTAAACTAGTGACTTGGAATTAAAGTTAACAGAAATTCCTCATAAAAAACAAATGGCAAACGATGCCACAAGAGTTGACAAAGACAAAGCAGCTTCTCCAAGTTTCATATAACCTCATAATTAACTCAAAAGTAAACTCACATTTTTTTGCTTCAGAATCCCTCTTAGTACCAAAACTTATTGCATTCTCCTCAACACACACACACACACACACACAAGAGATTGATTATATAGCCCAATAACTCGCGTCAGAAAATAGAATAACTCAAAACGTTGCAAAGAATACCATGGGAAATAAGGATATAGAAAGAGCTGCGTCGACAAAGAAAAGAAGCCATAGCTACTACTCAAGGGCGGCATCTTCATACAGCAAGGATTATTACTCGGAAAGCCAATGGACTTCATGGCTTGTTCCTTTGATTCTCGTTGCTAACGTTGCGATGTTTTTGGTTATTATGTTCGTCAACAACTGTCCGAAGAATAATAACGGTAATAGAAACAACGGACGTTGCGTGGCAAAGTTTCTTGGAAGGCTGTCCTTTGAGCCACTCAGAGAAAATCCTCTCTTTGGACCTACTGCTTCAACGTAAAGTTCCAATCTTTTTCATCTTTATGGCTGAATTGAGTCATTATAACTTATTATATTTTTTTAACTTTTTGGCGATGAACGTTTAATGGGTTGTGATTCTCTAGTTCCAGTGTTGAATCTTGATCCGTTCATAGCATATGAGTAGATTTATTTCCAGTCGTTGAATGATATTTTGTGTAGAGTTTTTGACTTTCACTTGCGTTGACTTCTTCTCATATGGAATTTTTTCTCTTTCTTTTTTATGACTATGCATACAAGTTACAACCCACATGTGTTTAAATACTAAGCACCAAAATCCCTTTGACACTTCATTAATAATGTGCTACGTATCATATTACGAATCATTAATGGGGGGGGGGGGGGTAGAATGTTACGTTTTAGACAATACTTGGGGCACGATAATAAGTTTAGCACAACAAAAGGAGTTCCGCTCATAAGAAAATATATGGTAGTAACGTACATTTCAGCATATTCACTTGGGTTTTTTTTTTTATTCGAAATTTATTTATAATGTAACTTGAATATTTGCAGCCTAGAAAAGCTGGGAGCACTCCAATGGAGCAAAATCGTACACCAAAATGAAGCATGGAGGCTCATCACTTGTATATGGCTCCACGCCGGCCTTATCCATCTGCTCGCCAACATGCTCAGCTTAGTTTTCGTTGGAATTCGCCTCGAGCAACAATTTGGATTCGGTAATAAACTACATTTAATAATTTCTTCGACAAATCGAAAATATATATTTTTAGTAGACATTATTTTGTTTGATTAAAATAAATGTGTGTGTATTATATAGTTAGAGTTGGCGTAATCTACGTACTCTCGGGAATCGGCGGGAGTGTCCTCTCTTCTCTCTTCATTCAAAACAACATATCAGTCGGAGCTTCGGGCGCTCTCTTCGGACTCCTCGGGGCGATGCTATCTGAATTATTCACTAACTGGACTATTTACACAAATAAGGTAATAATAATAATAATAATTTTTCATTTTTAGGTCAACCTTGTTAATTATACAATGTTTGAGAGAGATCAATGCAAAATCTAGGGTTTTCTTTCATATTATTATTTATTCTAGGTGGCAGCCTTGGTTACTCTGTTGATCATCATTGTAATAAATTTGGTCGTCGGGATATTACCGCACGTCGACAACTTTGCGCACATCGGAGGTTTTCTGACGGGATTTTTGCTCGGTTTCGTGTTGTTGGTAAGGCCGCAGTTCGGTTGGTCTGAACGAAGGTATGGATCATCGTCGTCGTCTGATTTGAAGTCCAAATATGCTGTCTACCAATATGCATTTTGGATTCTATCTGCTGTTCTCCTCATAGTTGGGTAAGTCGTTAGTACTTTATTTAAGTTAATAATATAATACTGCTAAAGGAATGATATTAAATGATGATTGTTGACAAGTTTATAACAAGGGTTTTTTTTTACTTAGGTTTACTGTGGGATTGATAATGCTGTTTAAGGGGGAAAATGCGAACGAGAAATGCAGCTGGTGCCATTATCTAAGCTGTGTGCCCACATCAAGATGGAACTGTAATAATAACTGATGTATTTCCTATTTTTCTATTTTTCTTTTTCTTTTTCTTTTTCCTTTACCTACATAATTATTGGAGAGACTGCTCTAATTTATGTCTGTGTGCTTTCCTATGTTGTAATCCCACCCTGACTGATGACTTTTGTATATTTATCTGATGTTGCTATTTTGTATTCCGCACGCTCCACCCACGCGCTCGCTAATATAAAAATATTTTATGTCGAGCTTGAGCTCAGTCACCGGAGCTCGAAAGCTTGCGAACACGCTTGCAATTCTTTTTCTTTTTTTTTTTTATAACTTTTAATTTTTAATTTTTCTTTAAATAAAAAATTCGAGCTCGAGTTCGAGCTCCACGACCAGGGGTTAAATGAGTTCGAGCTCTAAGCAAACAAACTTGACGAGCTCGACCTCGGCTCAATGACAACCCTAGGCACGAGCACGTGTTCCCTTGCCAACGAGGCTGTGAGGTTTTATAAGACGTCTTAGACGCATTTGCGCACATGACAAGGTCGAAAGTTTGGAGGGCTGAGCGGTGAGGTCGAAGGCAGGCCGAGATGTTGGCATGTAGGGGCTGAAAACCTTAGGAAATCGACACGTGATATTAAGATTAAATTTAAATTAAATTGTCTTAGTAAATATTTGAAATTAAAATTAACAAAAAAATAATTTATAATAAAAGGTTAAATGCGAAGAGTAAAATGATCGTTAACTAATTTAAAAGAGGCCCCGTAGATCATATAAGGCCAGTGAGGCAGTCGACTCGGACCCAACGTTGGAGGGGGACCCAAAATGATTTACACGTGTCTATATATATATATATATATATATATATAAGGCAGTTTGTTAGCCGCGCACAAGGCGCGGCGATAGGTGCCATATTTTTTTTTCTGTTAATGTTTTAAAAAAAATAAAGACTTATGAACTTTATGATCTCAATCCAGTTTCAAATAAAAGAACAGGCAGTCTCGCCTGGGTAATCAATAAAACATCATCTTGATAGTTTGTACTCCATACAAAGTTTATACTACATAAAACAAAACGAAAGAAGAAAAAAACGACCAACTCAACGTTACCATTGCTGGCCGCCAGGGTGTCTTAACAAACAACTATTTTCTCCCACATTTTTTGTATCTGGGTAAACAAATGGATGGAACAAGTGGATGGATCACTTATGAAACTGAGGCAAAAATTCTCAAACTAACCTCATCACCTCGCTCGATGTTCGTTCCATACCCGAACCCAAGGTCACCAAACCATAAGAGTTTCGTTTATGTGCTAAAATGATAGGAAATTGGTTGAATCACATGACGGCATTGCTCCGATGGTTTGACTTGATACGGTGTTGGAGAGGGGATATAATATAATACAGTTACATACTACGTTTCAGCACATGAAATTGGACAAACATTTCATATTCGTTTCCCATCATATAATTAATTTTGCTGGAAATGAAACAAATGCATATCAAAGGGAATGAGGGAGATTACATTTCTGTACAACAAACAAGAATAAACACAGACATAGCACAATACTGTAGAAAACAATGAATTGAGCATCTCTGTTTCTGTACTATTCAATGAACTTCTACTTATATCGTGTATATATAGACATCAGAGCCAAGATTTTTACCAGGAAAAAAATACTTGTTAAGTGTGGGTGATTCAAAACTCAAAAAATCAAAGACGAGATCGATTGAAAGAGCTCAAGAATGAAGGGATCGATTGAAAGTGCTCAAGGCTGTGGCCGTGGATCTGCTGCCAGAAGCAAGCTGAGGTGGCCCGTAACTCCCACGGCTGTGGAGGATGATGACTGTGGCCGTGGGTGGTTGTCTGAAGCAGCTAAGGCAGTTAATCACTTTCGGTTCGAGGTTTTACCCATTCGATAGCGAGGATTGAGGCTTCGAGGGTCAAGACTGAAGCTTGGAGGATCAACACACTACCCATTTAGTGGAAAACTATCATATATGGGCGATCAAGATGAAGGTGTATTTGAAAGCGCTATGCCTATGGAATGTGGTAGAAAGTGATGAAGAACCACTGGTCTTACGAGCAAACCCGACGATCGCACAAATTAAGAAGCAAAAAAAAAAAAAAAACCAAGAGCTCTCACATGTTTACACTCGGCTCTCTCCAATACATTCTTCACAAGAATCATGACTTGTGAAATCCGAAAGAAGCTTGGGATAAGTTGAAGGAAGAGTTTGAAGGAAGCGATCGTGTGAAGAGCATCAAACTCTAGACATTAAGAAGAGAGTTTGAAATGTTGAAGATGAAGGATGGAGACTCGGTGAAAGATTACTCTTCCAAGCTTTTAGACCTTGTTAACAAAATAAGGTTGACGGAAGAAGAGTTCAACGATGCAAAGGTGGTGGAAAAGATGATGATAAGCCTACCTTCAAAATTTGAGGCGAAGATTTCGGCTATCGAAGAATCATGCGACCTCAAGACTCTATCCGTTGCGGAGCTCATTAGCAAGCTTCAAACTCAAGAGCAACGAGCAAACATGAGAGAAGAAGATGCCACCGAAGGAGCTTTTCCGGCCTTTAAAGTGAAGATCAAAGGAAAACAACTAGTAAAAGAAGGCACAAGCCAAGATGAAGGCAAGGATGATGAAGATCAAGGTGCTCAACAATACAAAGCAAAGCCAACCCGATCGTGCAAAATATGCTTTCGAAACAACCATGTTGAAAGTGATTGTTGGTACAAGAAAAAAGGTGCAATCTGGTGTAACTATTGAAAGAAAAGGGGCATCTTGTAAGGAGTTGTCGGCTAAAAAAACAAGGCAACATTCAACCACAACAAGCCAATGTTTCCGATGAGCAAGAAGAGGCTAAAGAATGGCTCTTTATGGTGACGCCTGAGGAGAAAAGTGAGCAAATATGGCTCATTGATAGTGGTTGTACAAGCCACATGTGCAAAGATGAAAAGATGTTTGTGAGCTTGGACAAATCCATCAAGACGAAGGTTCGACTAGGAAATGGCAAGGTCATCAAGCTGAAGGGAAGGGATCGATACCGGTCAAAACAAAACGAGGTACAAAGTATATTTTCGAAGTTCTTTTTGTTCCTCATCTAACTCAAAATCTTTTGAGTGTGTCAAGAATGATGGAAAAAGGATACTCCCTTTTATTCAAAGACAAGGCATGTGTTGTCTATGATCCGAATGATGTGATTTTAGCTAAGGTGGCTATGGTTGGAAAAAGCTTTCCTATGAAGTTCAACGAAATGTGTGAAGATGTTAACTATGTTTCACATGATGAAGACTTCTCATCTCTCGACTCGTCCATGGCGTCTGAAAAATGTATGTATGCTATGTTGGAAACTTTCTCGCTAAAAGAAGTAACGGATGAATGGAGACATGCGATGGAGGAGACGACGATGGTCGAAAAAAACAGCTTCGAGATTTATTTACCGGACCGTCAAAGAAGACTAAAATGAGGAGGAGCAAGCCAAAGTCAAAACCTCTCGTTCGTGATAAGAAACGACCGAATGAAGATGAAGAACCCGCTGCAAATGGACGAACGGAAAATGCCGAGATCAAGTACGAAGTCGTTCGACAAGCTAAAGAGGATGATAAGGTAAAATTTGATCAATGTCGTTCCCACGATAAACATACTGATATGATGATGAAGCCATTGCCCAAAGGAAGGCTCAAAAGTCTAAGTGTTGTTTAAGCGTCATGAAGAAACTTAAGGAGGAGTGTTAAATTATTAAGTTTCTTTCCTTATATAATATATTTCATTTATGAGTTGGATGTATGTTATACATAACTCATATGATTATGTCTTTGGTTGAGTCATAATATTCTCATCTATGTTTGTCATGTTGCAATAATGTGTTTGTATAATATGTGTTTTATTTTCTAATTATTGTGATGTGGTATATGTATGTATGATGATGAATGTATGAATTATGTTATGAAGTGAAGTCTTAAGAAGCAACCGTATGATCTTAAGAACTATAGCAACTCTTTTTCTCTTCTCATCATAATCTATCCTTTATTCAAGCTTAAACCTCTTATATCTTCATCAAAATTCCAACATGGTATGTTGGGAAAACACACTACAAAAAACCAGTCTTATGTGGCCAAGTGTGTGGGTTGAACTGTCCATAGCTTGCGAAGGAGAGATAATTAGAGTTTGATGAAAACACCAAAGTTGGAGAGGAATATACTATCTTGTAATCTCAAAAGGTTGAATCAATAAAAAATCTCAGTTTGGGTCGTGGACGTAGGCTAAAGTTGAAGCCGAACTATGTTAAGAGGCGTGTTCAGATTTACTGTTTTTCATTTTTATCAAGCTTGATATCGAATTCCTCGATATTCAAAACACACATACACAAAACCACGTGCAAATACGAATCTAGGTTGGCCTAATTTTCAACAATACCTTAAGATACAATTCTCTCAAGACACTACTCCAAATGTGACATGGAACAAATCACAGAACGAAAAGGAGAAAACCAGACACAAAACACCAATTTCTCATACCTGAACATTTTACCCTTTTCGATAATGAAAACCCCAGGCTTGATCTCTCTCCTTGCTCACGTATGATACTCATCCACCGGAAAAACACCCGAGGCAATCCCCTACTGTGCGTACCCACACATCCGAAACAATAGGGAAACATCGTTGGTTTGACACGTCAGCAAAGTGGGAAAGGACCAATTGGCTATCCATCTCCATGAGGCAAAATCGAAACGTAAGGCTGACGAAGTAGGGCACGGGCAATTGAGTGGATATGAGCACGAGGGGTTACAGGTGAACCAAGAGGGCAGGATTTGAAGCGTTTCCAGGATCAGTGCCAGTGGCAAGTGGTGAGGAAATGATTTATGCACAGCTTGTGGGGCCCGCTTTTTGAATCCGATAAGTAGACGTGTTCAAACGGTTACAGTTATAGCTCACGATTATGAACCGCCGGTTTACGGTTAGTTAAAATCCCTAACCGTAACCGAACCGCGGTAACCACGAATACGATTCGCCGCTTACGGCTACGGTATGAACCGCCAGTTTACGGTTTCAAATAGATATTTTTTTAATTTAAAAAAACAACAAACATGACTTAAATAAACTAAGAAAATTAATTTTATTTAATAATTTAAAAAATTTCATTCCACCTTAGAAAAACAAATTTACACCTTAAATATATCATAAGCGTCGAAGCTCGGACTTGGTCTTTCGGCAAAACCTATATATAATTCAAATACCTCTCTCGGACCAAACAAGCCATCATAATAAATTTTTAACATTTGCTCTAAACTTCTAAACGAACTCGGGGATCTAATAGTGTAGCAACTAATTCGGGAATGCTAGAAAAATATTTCAAGAACTTTTCTTTACATTTGCATAATCTATCCACCCAAAATTGGACATGAAGAATATTTTTGAAAAATAAGCGCAATTAGAACACAATGATCTAATATCAAACGGATGTAGGATAATAAACATCAGATAATTCTTCGGTAAATTTGTAACAAGTTGTAACATGACCAAGAAGTCAGAAATAACGTAATATTATGCTCGGAAAACATACTAATAAATGCACATAATGCTTCCTCACGGTTGAGAATAAACAAAAAAAATTATACAAGAAGCAACGGTCATAAAGGTAATATAATACACAAATAAAAATAACTATAAAAAACTCAAGCTCAACCAAATGTTTAAGCCCAATTCCCAAGGTTCTCAAGGTTAAAACCGCCGGTAACCGGCGGTTAACGGTTAAAAAATTCATCGTAACCGTTGATCACGGTTAATCGAACTGTTGACCGCCGATTACGATTTTTCAAATCGTTTGAACACGTCTACCGATAAGAAAGAAAATGAAGACGATAAATAGGATATGATATAGGATATATATATATATATATATATACACACACACACGATAAGTAGGCCTATCCTAGCTTACGATCAAAACCACTATTCGTTTCTCCATTCACACTTATAAGTATTATAATTAATATATTATAATTGTATCACCGGTTATTTAAGTCGAATTTTGCCTTATAATAAGTTGTTTAGTTTCAGTTAAAAAAAACGGAATTATAAAAAGCTGAAAATGTTAGTAGTTATAGTCGGGCCTTGAAGTTAACAAACAAGCCAAGCCCAATTATTATTTATTAAAAACTCATCCCCAGACAATACATATTACATATATAATTTTTTATTTAAGAAAAAAACAGACGTGATTTGTTAAAGCTAATACAATAGTCAGAATTCAATTGTCAAAGGATTTCGTTTCGAGTAGTATTTGATCAATATTTTTGCCTGTAAATCATCTAGACGAATAATATTGTATAATTAAGTATTTAATATTTCATAAATAAAGGGTAAATTTGTCATAAATGGCCAGAATTAACTAAGGAAAGATGTATCTTTAGCTATGGAGGTATTAGGGGGTATGAACTAAATCTCACCTATTCCAACCAAATAATACCAGCAACCAAACAATCTAAATCATCTAGACGAATAATATTTATATAATTAAGTATTTTTATTGAACATTCCACTATAAAATATATTCTTTCTACTAATTTATTGAAGTATAATTACGGTTTAAATTTACGCTATGATATATATTGTATTTGAACAAAAAAAATTACTTAAGATTTATCCAGGGCCCGAATTTTGAGTTCACCTCAGATCCCAATTTTTTCATCTACGAGTCTGATATATTATATATTTATACTATTATATTAAGGGTGAAGGGTGACTATTAACTGCTAATTTTGTCTGTGAAATATTTACAATTTAACCTCCCTATTTCTAATTTCATTAATCAAATAATTATCACATTTAATCCCTCAATTTTTAGTTATTATGCTTATACCCCTAATCATTATTTTCCTAATATATATAAAAAAATTATATTTTATCTACTAAAAACAAATTATAATTTTAAAATAAGATTAAAACAGTTATATTTTAAGCACGTGCATAGAGTGTGCAGATAGTACTAGTATATATTAAAAAATAAGGATAAAATTGAAATATATACATATCAAATTAGCAGTTTTATCCCTTAGCAATTATTGATAGATGAATAAATTATAAATATTTATTATATATAAAAAAAAGTTATTCGTTGGGATGTAATTGAAATAACAAAATATAAAGGGTAAACTTGTAATGAGCAAATAACTGAAAGATACAATAAGTGTTGGAGTATGGATAGGGGTGGGCGTTCGGGTTCGGGTATTCGGGTTTTACCCGAACCCGATCGGGTTCGGGTAGTTCGGGTCGGGTAATTCGGGTTATTTGTCGGGTATCGGGTTACCCGATACCCGAATTTATTAATCGGGTCGGGTATCGGGTAGTAATTTATTACCCGAATAACCCGATCGGGTACCCGACAATTTTTTTCTTAAAAAAATTATTAATTTTGTACATACATTAAAAATATATATAATTACATATTTAGATATCAATATATAACTTGGGTGATGTTAAAGTTTAAATAATATTTCGACTAATTTCTTATTTTAAGTGTATAATTAACAACTGATATTTTATATAAATGCATAGATCATCATAAAAATTTAAAATATATTCTCAAAATTTTATAAATAAACATATAAAATATGTATATATTACATTTATTGAAAACAAAATATCCAAATATTGTAAGCGATATTAATATATAACATTGATATTTTAATATTATTGAATTATAATATTTTTAGTCATCCCAATTAAAAAATCGGGTACCCGACTACCCGATGTCGGGTACCCGAACCCGATATATACCCGACAAGCGGGTACCCGCCGTAAATCGGGTCGGGTTCGGGTAGTGAAAATCTTAATCCGAACCCGAACTACCCGAACCCGAACTACCCGATACCCGACTACCCGATCCGATGCCCACCCGTATGGACATGAAAATTACGATCAAACTTACACCTCCCCTCCCATCGAAATTCGAAAACTAATACATACGATTTCTTCTCCAATCGAACTAAGTGTCGAATTCAAGCGCCGTTGCAAGCTAATCATCCGACACATTACACAAATCATGACCTTCTCAATCTCCAAGAGGCTTCTCCATCCACTCCTAGCATCCTAAACTTCGCTGTTTGGCTCACGCAGCTATGGTGTTCGGCGAAATGCCTCACACAATTTTTTCTCCACCGTAGCTTCAGAAACCATCACCTTCAGCGACCCAACTTCGCTGTCCATGAAATCCCTCTTAAAAAGCTACGGATTCACCGAAGCTGACATCTCCCAAGTCAAGGCTCGATGCAGCCACGTCTCCAAACTCAACGCCGAAAACAACGTCTTGCCGAAGTTAAAGTTCTTCACTTCGATCGGCCTTCTAAAGAAAGACCTTCCCAAGCTGGTGACAGGCAACAACTAGCTACTCTCCTCAAGCTTGCAGAATCAGATAATCCCAAACTGCAACTTCCTCTTAAACAGCGTAGCCCTCACCAATGATCAGCTCGCCCGAGCACTAAGGCTCTACCCAGCTTTAGTCGTGACAAAGTTGGACACTGTTTTAGCTCCCAACATCTCTCTCTTAAAAGAAATTGGGCTGAGCCCGCCCGAGTTAACCTCCATGGTTGTCCAAAGACCGCCCTTTGTCGAAACCATGAGTTCTTCAAGAGCTGCATAGACAAAGTCGTCTCGATGGGCGTGAAGCCATCGATGAAGAAGTTCGCGTCTGCCCTTCTGATGATATGCGGTATGAGCGAGGCGAAATTGGAGGAGAAGATGATGTTGTACAGAAGCTATGGTATGTCTGAAGATGAGATATTGGTTGGGTTCCAAAAGCATATCCAAGGTCAACATATCGAAAAGCATGGAGTTCTTCATTGAGGAGCTTAAGTGGACGCCGGGCGATATAGCTCGTGCGCCCGAAGTGCTTGTTTTGAATCTTGAAAGGGTTGAGAGGAGAAGTAGGGTATTGGAAAAGCTTGTGGAGAAGGGTTTGAGGAGGGAGGTTACTCTTCGTAGTTCTTCGTTCTTGAAGTTTGGTGAGGAGAAGTTTTTGATGGGTATGTTAAGAGGTGCGCTGCTGATTTGCCCGAGATATTGGATATTTACAACGGTGTGGGATCGAAATGAAATGTGTGTGTCGTCGTTCAAGTTTTCTTTCTTTAATCTTATAAGTGTTGATATATCATATAAGTAAGAACTATTGGAATTGTAGTTGGTGAAGTATTTGAATTTGCTAAGTTGTCAAAATGGTTTTGAACCATTTGATTCTTTGAAAGCTACGCAGCGACGTTGTTGCAGGCATATGTTAGAAACAAAGGCTTTGATGTTTGCATCAAAATCTCTGTCAGGCATACGTTGTAGTAAATTTTGAGGCGAGTTGTGTCAAAATTTGTAATGACAGTTCATTCTCAGTCGAAGTGCTGGAATACTGTTCATATGCGCATAAAACAAATCATAAAATTTCGTATGCATTGTAGAGATTTCATGTCTTTTGTAGAGAATACTATGTTTCGACAACGTTAAGCTTGAGCGAGGTGAAACTCTGACAAGTTTGGTGTTATATATATATATTTTTTATCATTACGTTCCATTCAAAGCTGAAGAACCTACATATTTCTAACAAAGCCATTCATAACATAACAAAGATGTTACATTACAGCATGCTAAAAGATTATAGGATACTCTAAAAATGATGAAAAAAGAGTCCCTTATTTTTTACATGCTCCGACCCTTTCCACCCACTACACATTTCTATGTTGAACGAAAAACAGAAAAAGAACAGAACAACACGTAGTTGAACTAATTAAACGAAGTATAAATAAAAAGAGAGAAAGACCCTTAATTTCAATGACAAACGACGTCGTTTTCCTCCAACTCAATCCCTTCGTCGGCGAGCCTCTTCTCCTTGTAGACGTACTTCCTCGAACACAGCACGAACACCACCAAGTTAACCGCGCTCAGCACAGCGAGCAGCCAGTAGAAGTTGTAAAGCCTCCCCTCGTTCAAATTATCCGTGAGCCACGGGGCCCTCCGGCTCGTAACCCTATGAACCAAGCTCACGAGCATCGAGCTCACGAAAAACCCTAGAGACAAAGTGCTCAAGAAAAGGCCCGTGCTCATCGTCTTCATCCCCTTAGGACACTCCCTAAGAAAGAAATCCAACTGACCGATGTAAGCGAACGCCTCTCCCGCCCCAACTATGAGGAACTGAGGGGTCAGTGCGAACACGGTGAGTGGGACAGTCGCATGGGCCTCGTGGGTTAGCCCGTGCGAGCCTGCGGCTCGTAACCGCTTGATCTCGGTTAGGGCAGCCACCACCATTGCCAATACTGATAGGACTAGGCCCACGCCTATGCGTTGGAGGGGAGACAGGCCGTTAGGGTTTTTGAGGATTTTTCGGAATATGGGGACGAGGATTTTGTCGTATATGGGGACGGTGATTAGGATTCCGGCGACGAAGAAGGCGGTTAGGGAGCCGGCGGGGATTTGGAACCGCCGGCCGATGTGTCGGTCCATGGTGGTTGCCTGAGAGACGGAGAAGGTGGTCATTTGGGCGTAGACGGTCCAGAAGATTATGGTGGTGGCCCACGTGGGCAGCATGCGGATGACTTGTTTGACTTCTTCGACGTCTGTTAGGGTCGATATGGTCCACTTGTTGACCGATGTCAATGACGGGTGCTGCTCGATTTGTCGGATCGCCGCCTTGTCTAGAAAACTGTCGGATGGGACGGAAGCATATCAGTGAAGTTATGATCCATTAATTGTTATATAAAAGACAGTTGTTGGAAATATAACATATAAAATAAACAAAGTGATATACTCCCCTCGACTTAAGGTGGTAGATGAAGTGATCATTCTAAAATGGTATCTGTTAAGATTTATATTCTCTCACACTAGAATAAATCAAGCTTTCATAATCATATTAATATGGTTAAACGGAAACTTCACCGATCACTAATTGGTTTTAGGATGAAGTCCTCATTTTCTAATACGGTATCGGAGCTGGCTCGGTCTAACTCATTGTCATTCGATTCATATGTTCACGTGTTAAGCATTCAGCCATGCCACACATGAGAAGGCGTGTTAAGATTTATATTTATATCCCACGTCGAACAAATCAAGCTTTCATAATTAATTAGTATATTCAAGAAGTAACTTCACATATTACCAATTAGGTTTAGGATGAAGTCCTCGATTTCTAATATATTAGGGTTTAGTGACCGACGAGGTCTTCTTGGTTCTGAATCCTCACGACCACACATTTACGAAAATGAAGGCTATATAATAAAGAAATCAACCTAAACGTGAGAGACAGTGTTGGAAATATATTATATAAATTTGAAAAAATGATACTCTTCCTACAACCTTAACCTTATAGGTGATCTGGTCATTCAAAAAATAGAAAAAAAAAGACTGACGGGGCACTTACCGAAACTCCTTAGTGTGGGGCAACTTCTGCTTCTTATTCTTCTTCGTCTCCTCCTCGTCGAAGAGCTCGACGGTATCCTCCGGAAGCTCCATCCCCCTCTTCCTCCAGGCCGCCACGAAGACCGTCGCAATTTGAGTCAGAGGGCTACCGACGAGCTTCCTGAACCGATACCTCCTCGTGCCGGACAGAAAGACGGCCAGGCCCACGATTATCCAGCACGCGCATATCCCGTATCCCCAGTCCCTCCCGAGGTTGTCCTGGACGTACACGAGGACCGTGACGGCCAATATGGACCCAACGTTGATGAAGAAGTAGAACCAGTTGAAGAACTTGATCATCTGCCTCCGCTCCATCGGGTCGGACTCGTCGAACTGGTCCGACCCGAACCCGGAGACGCTCGACTTGAGCCCACCGGTCCCTAAGGCGGTTAGGTAGAGGGCTAAGTAGAGGACCGAGAGCTGCGTGCTCGAGGCTGGGGTGCACGATGGGCTCCCAGCCTCGCATTTCGGTGGTCGGAGTGATGGAATTACGGTGGAGAGAGTGAGGATTGTCACGCCCTATGAACCATACATTAAACGTAATCATTGACTTAAAATCAAATACATATACTCACACGAAAACATATACGTGTATATACATGGAAATATGGTGAGCACCTTATGTGACACCTCTCACGTAGTGGTGAGCACCTTATGTGACACCTCTCACGTAGTCTTGATTGGTGCCACATCAATTTTATAAAGTATAAACGACGTCCTTTTATTACATATGTTTGACCTAGTTTTTTCAGGTTTCCGCTTCCATCAAACTTACCTATTCAGTAGTCAACTCTTGGTCTAATTAAATAATTCTAGCATTTCCTATTTTCCTCTTCACGTATTTTCTTTCCCAGGTGATCTTCACAATAATTTGTTCTAGTTCACTTTTACGAATTTTCTCTTCACATGAGGTTAAATTTCTCCTTTTTCTCAGAAGATGAGCACGGAATTGGAACTTACCTAGTGACAAAGGTTTCGGTCGGACGATAAGTTAGGTTACAAATTCGATTACCTTCATATGCCACGTATTATAGATTATTTATTAGTTATTTATATTTCAGTGTCATAACACGTTAATATAGGAGTCTCATTAGTGTATATTCTCGAAAACCCTATTGACGAGCACAATTTGCAACGTATAATACAACACTACACGCGATTTAAACAATAAAACAATATAGTATAATAAAGCATTTGAAACCAATATTAATAACTTACCATTGCTTGGACAGCAGCAAAGATGCCAATGGTCCTATACCTATACAAATATCGAGACAAAGACAAGAAAAATATCACAAAGAAAGAATCAGTTCCACGAATTATTACATGCATCCAAATACATAAATAGACAAGTCGCTACTGTAAAATTCTGTCCATAGATCACATAACGAAATATATAACACAAGAATAATAATAAATTATATTACCTTCCGAGATAAGTGTCAGCAATGAAGCCACCAAGCAAGCACAGCATAAACGACGTACCAAGAAAATTGGTAACTCCGTTTGCTGACGTGGCATTTCCGAGGTGCATCGTCCCCGTCAGATATGTAAGAAGATTAACAGCTATTCCAAGCGTAGTTAGCCTCTCATTGGCCTCCACACCTACAAAATCAAATATCTCTATAAATTCACATATTCATTTATAACATCGTAGAGGAATTTTATAGAGAAGAAAAACACACACACACACACATATGTGTTGTGTGTGTACGTACCAAGAATCATTGCAGCACTAGTCCAACCACCTGAGTTGGATTTAATGCTAGGCCGACCTTTGTAGTCCCAAGCATCGTTAAGAATTTGGTCAGCTTCTTGCGTGGTTTCTGGGATAATTATTGCGGACATTTTTGTAAGAATTATGTTAGAAAACGTGGAGGGTTTTGCAGAGTTAAGAGGTTGTAGGGAATGGATATATAGATGTTTGTTAGTTATTTTCGTTATGGTGAAATAGAGAGAGAGAGGTGAGTGGTTTATATAGATGCGAGGGGGGAGCTTGTTGTTAGTGGGAGGATTTCTATTTCCAATGGGAAAGGGAGATGTTTCGTAATTCTTTTATTGGAATAGCTGCATTTAGGACTTGGGAGTGAGAATTTTCTTTTCATATCATAATAGTGTTTTTTTAAATTTTGCATTTAATACGAGATCTACCGTTAAGAATTACAATATAGGGGTGAAGATAATTATGTGTGTGTATTTGTTTGTGTACTACATATATATAAGTATGTTTACCGTATTTTAGATAAATATTTGAAATAAATAATTATATATGGAATGGATGATGTGCTAAATCTAACATGCTTAGCCAACAATTATTAGATAGCTCCAATTTGCCGGTTGTCCACACATTCCAGACGGATCTTAATTTGGGTCAAAATGAAAAATCCGATTCGTTACCGTGTTGAATAGCTACTAAGATTGCTATTAATAGATTGCTATTAACTATTAACGATAGCGAGGAATGATATGGTGCTCACCTTACGTGAGCACCTTATATGGGCACCTGCTGATTTGGCACGATTCATGTCAAATCAGCATCCCACCTCAACATCAAATGTGACGTGACATTAATCAACACGTCTTAGGTGTCATAGATCGACAAATATGATGCTGATATGGCATGATCACGTCTTATATGGCACTTGTTGTGTGGTCTTGATATACTCCACGTGATCATGCCACATCAGCATCATATTTACCGATCTTTGACGCCTAAGACGTGTTGATTAATGCCACGTCACATTTGATGTTGAAGTGGGATGCTGATTTGGCACGAATCGGTGCCAAATCAGCAGGTGCCCATATAAGGTGCTCACGTAAGGTGACACATATCATTCCTCTAACGATAGCATTGCATTATTTGCTTACATGTATATGTGTGTCCGAAGCTTAGGTTATATCAATTATCTATCTACTCAAAGATAAATAGAATAAAATAACCATGAAAAGGAAAAAGATAAGGAAATAATAAATAAAATTTTGGTCCAATACCCGTGGAAAGTTGATCATTTCATGCAAGAAAAGTCAATTAGCTTTCTATCTAAATACAACCGGTCCCAGTTAAGACGCCTGAAAGGACTTCAGTTGACTCCTTTTAAATGAAATCCCACTAAAAAGATGAAATTCAATTTCATACATTTATATATTTATATATATGTATATATATATGTATGTATGTATATATATGTATGTATGTATACTAGTGTTTTAACCGCGCAATGCATGGTATATGTATGCTAATAAAATTACTAAATTTAATGTGTGATAGTTGAGTAGTTTTTGAGGAATTTAAATGTGATAATCAGTATTTTTAATGTATTTTTTTTATATTTGTTAAATTTAAACAATTACTTATTATTGGACACATGGCAGCATTCTAGGCCACCTACATTTCTATTATTATATAAGATAAGATATCTTATATAATTATAGAATGTACGTGTCCTCATATGCTGCCACGTGTCCCAAATTGTAATAAATTTAATAAATAAATATAATAAAACACGAAAAACTACCGACTATCACACATAATTGGACCATAACTTTACCCACTATTATAACATAAAATTTAATTAGTTTATTAACGAACAATTATTATAGATAGTTAATGCCCGTGTTATGCACGGGTAAAAAAACTAGTGTAATATATATATATATATATATATATATATATATATATATTATATTACTAAAGAAATGTAGGTGCCTTATATGCTGCCACGTGTTCCATAATAATTAATTATAGTAGATTAAAAATATAATAAAAACATAAAAATTTACCCACTATCACACTATCCACTATAAATAGTTATTTATTAATATAAAATAAATATAGATCGTTAACCGGTGCAATGCACGGATAATAAACTAGTATATATCTATATATATGTGTGTGTGTCTATTGATAGGTATAAGTAGGTTGGGTTACTGCCGGTTTTACGGCTGAGTATTTGAGGGATTACCAACTTCATATTTTGAACAACTTTAACTCGGATTCTCAACAAAGCAAATCGGACATCCTACATCATATTCCAAGTTAACATGTAAAATTTTCAAATTAGCTATCAAATTTGATTTTCGTCTTATTTTATCAAAAGATGATCGAAAATCCAAATTTGTTACGATATATAAAGATTTTAACTATGAACTAAGATATAGTGATACAAATAATTTTGCCTATATAAGTAGGTCATGTCGTTTTTTACTAGATTCTGGAAGAAGCATATTTTTTTTTATAAAATTGTCCATAGGATGTGAGTTTGTCTTACAGCTTAGTACCTTCTTCGATAGTTTCATAAAACCGCGTGATGATATAAGTGGTGAAAAATACGCCTATGCATTTATATATATATGTATGAGGAATTTTATGGTGCTCACATGTGGGCACATGTTAATGTTGCACCGATTCGTGTCATTTCAACATCTCAAATCAACATTTAAGGTTATGTCGTCTTAACTAACAATTTCTATGTGTCATTAATCAATATTTCGGATGCTGATGTGGCATATTGACCCCGTACATAACATTTTACGTGTCAATGTGCCACATCAGCATCCGAAATATCGATTAATGACACCTAGAATGTGTTAGTTAAACGCACAACCTTAAATGTCGATGTAGGATGTTGAAATGGCACGAATCGGTGCAACATCAACAAGTGCCCACATAAGGTGCTCACATAAGGTGAGCACCATAAAATTCCTCTCGCAACATATATCACAATGGCGTCAACTGAAAAATGCCTCACAGATAGCTCAGAAATCGGACTTTTTTTTTCCGATTGATAGGTCACAACTTATATTTTAATGACTGAATATTCAAATTGAATTGATGACTTGAAAATATGCAAGTTGGCAAATAATAGACTCACTCGTCATTATTCTTGGAGCTATTTGGAAAAATCAGCCTATAATTCAATCAACTTGGAGAATTGATTAGGGATGTTTTATTAGGTAACTCCAATTTTTATTATAAGAATCATTATTGTGACTATAAGTATTATTATTTGTTTATCCATGTCCATGTACTCCCACGCTTTCCCATTATGGAATTAATTTAGTTCTGTTGGGAAAAAAGGCGACGATTACTCCATACTTTAATTATCTTATAGTTTTTAAAGCATCCTCACTTCAAGTCACGGGAGTTTTCTGCTGCCTTCTAACAATAAATTCGAAATAAACATATCTATCATCAATTGTGGAAATAAGTATTATTGTATTGACATAACAATTTATTATATATTTCTATTGTCGATTATTGGTCGGCCTCACTTCGGCGCGCCCTCGATGGTTCCATCATGCAGCTTTATAATCTAAATTTTTTTTTCCATGCTTTATAATCTAAATCAGTAGGAAGAAAACGAACAATTTTTTTAATAAAGATGATATTTTTAGCAAACGAGGCACTCACAAAATGAAGAGAACTTAAATATGGTATATATTATTGATTTTTTTACGTAGTATAGTTTTTACCTTAACTTGAGCGGTTTTGAAAATTCCATATCACCATGAATGATACGGATATTCTAAAAAGGCAATTCGTTCGCAGGACCCATAGCAACGGTATATACAAAAGGAGTAAGAAAGAAGAGATGCATTGCATACAAAAAGCATAAAAATACAAATATCATAACCAAGGCATACAACTTGCTGCGAGGAGACACACATCATCCAATCCACAATTAAGGATCACGATCATCCCAAATTTTCAAAACCTTTGTATATTAATCTAAGTATTATTGGTGTTATATAACTTGCAATAATTGCTACGACGTCGGATCCATAGAATCAAATAAATAAATATTTGTTGGTATTCCTTTGAGTATCTCCAAAGGGCAGTCAAAAGAACACGAAGCGACAAATAGGCGACGATTCAAACAACTCATATTTTGTAAGAATATTCAATCTCACCCATTGGTTTTTCCTTCTATAATATTTCAATATGAATTTAAGTATGCCCACCCACCAATAGTGGTGGAGAGAAAACGGCCTTTCGGTTAGAAATGACAAATGTATGATTTATGTTCATAATTTCGAGTAGTACTTTTAGCACACCCAATAGAATATATATATTATTAGTGGATGAATTTAATAAATTATATAATAAAAATAGAATGAGGTGGTTATTGTCTATATAATTGGTGGGGTGAATATAAACCGCCAAATTTGTTGTGTAAGTTATTGCAATTTAGTCCCTCATTTGTAATTTAATTAATTAAGTATTTTCATATTACTCCTCATTTTTTATTTACTGTACTTATGCCTCTACAACTAAGTTTCTTTTTATATATTTAAAAATTATATTTCATCTTAAACACTAAAAATTATGATTTCAAAATTTAAAGTAATTGCAATAAGTATATTTTAAGCACACACATCGGGTCTGCAAAAAAGTACTAGTGAGGTTTAAAGCTACGTGTTTAATAAGTTTTTTTTTAATAAATGATATACTAAAAATTGAATTAGGTGCTTATTATGATTTAATAGGTTTTTTCTTATTTTTAATAGTAATTAAACTAGAAAAAATTTGATTGGTCAATTTTGACTGACCAATTTACAGTTGTTATCCACTCTAGGCTCTTTATATAAGAGTATAGATAATAGCAATAGATATTAATGTTACGTGTTGTAATAGCTTGATATAAGTGTGTTCAAATTATAAGATATATACCAATCAAAACACGAACCATCCATGCCATTAACATCGGTAGTGTGTGGCGAACCTGGTTGGCTGGTTTGCAGGCTATCACGTCAGCCCCGTGATTTACTTGGTCCAAGACCGAGGTTTATCGGGTTATTAAAAACAAGGAAAATAAAAAGCATCATTTTATTTAAAAGGCCCATTTTTTAATATTAACTTCAGAGTAAGTTCAAATTTATCCAGTTCTCATTTATCATATTTAATAGGGGAAGAGCAAAAATATCCGCAAATCGGATTCCGATCAGTCCATTTCAAAATCCGAATAAACGGATATCCGGTTTTAGACACCGGATCGGATATCCCATCCTATTTATTTTAAAATAAATTGGAGCGGATCCTGATAGTAGTCGGTCTAAAAGCCGGATATCCCATATCGGGTTATTTAAATAAATAATAAAAAATAGCCCAAAAAGAAAAATGAAAGTCCAAAAAGGAACAAAATGTCCAACATTTAGCTCAAAATAGAATATTTAAATTTATATTAAACTTTGCTAGATAGACTAGAAAAATAGAAATCGAGATGCAAGTTAAAAAATTTAACGATAATTTCTGGTACTGTGTTTTGTATTTATTATTTAGATGTAATTTTTGAATCATACATTCACAGGTTGCGTGAATTACTATGTATAGAAATTTGTGGAAAGATATTGTTCTTTATTGTGATAAGAAATAGAAAAAAGTGACTTTGAAAAGAAAATAATGAAAATATAAGAAAAGTAAATTTAGAAGACGGACGCATATATCTGGTTTAAAAATCTTACTAAAGCTGATATCAAATTTTCGGAGATTCGATTAAAAGCAGATATCATTTTTAGATATCCAAATATCAGGATCCAAATTTCGAATATCCGAAACGAGATATCCCGGTTTTGCTCACCCCTAATATTTAATGTAAATAGAGGAATTTTATGGTGCTCACCTTATGTGAGCACCTTATGTGGGCACCTAGTGATGTGGCAATTCGTGCCATTTCAACGTCCCACATCGACATCTAAGATTATGTCGTCTCAATTAACACCTTCTAGGCGCCATTAATCGACATTTCGGATGCTGATGTGGCATATTGACGCCTTTTACGTATCAATGAAATATATCGCGTCAATATGCCACATCAGCATCCGAAATGTCGATTAATGGCGCCTAGAAGGTGTTAATTAAGACGACATAACCTTAGATGTTAATGTGAGACGTTGAAATGGCACGAATCGGTGCCACATCACTAGGTGCCCACATAAGGTGCTCACATAAGGTGAACACCATAAAATTCCTCTCTCTCTATATATATAATATATATACATACTCAAATACGATTCAGTAGTTTGCTTTTAACCAATTTCAGTAAGGCTCATCTAGGAAAAATATATTATATTTATACCAGAACCCTCATCTATGAAAAATATATTAAGAGAATGACGTTTATTGGGCCCAATCTTAAGTCCGAATAATTTAAAAATAAAAGAGAGCATATCCTCTATTGGGCTCCTTTATTTACGTGTGATTACTTTTTCAAACCAAAGTTTACTAATGAAAACAAAATTTACAAGGAATCCAAGAGTTAGTTATCATCTAACATATCTCGTGGTACCAAACCGATCCGGGTTGAATACGAATACGATCTAATTCAAATTCACGAACCTGATATAAATTTTCGTCCTATAAATGAACCATTCGCATATGTCGCAGTCGAGCAAAAGACGTGACTATGTCAAACTCACCAACTCGACACAATGATAGTATCGTGATTACCGAAAAAACCAAACTGCCCTCACGTTCCACATGAGTCAGTATCGGCCGAAGAGTTAAAAATTTTCATCCCCATTATCATAGGACATATATCCCGTTACTTACGAGACTGTGAATCCATCTCTTAGAAGCCCAACAATCACCATTCGTTGACAAGATGAAATTTTGCCAACGAGCCATGCAATCAACAATTCGGACCTATTAAACCTACAATCAAAACTCTAATCTCAACTCAGTCACCTTTGGTCTATGGTTCACGTAGACTACTATAGTTAATTGATCGATCGTTGACATTCCTAGAGTAATTAATCATGTGATCTTTCAGTTACACGTCAGTGTTAAAAACAGTCAACTCCCTTATTCAACATATACCAATGTCCCCACCTCTCATTCCCCAAGTGAATTAATGATAGAATCACTTTAGGGGGTGTTTGTTTTGGGGTGATCTTCCAAAACATCACCGTGATCCTCTCGTTTACCACTTATCACTGTGTTTGTTTAATCTAGGTGATGAGTCATCACCGGAATGATGGATCACCTAGGTGATGAAAATGGGGTGATATTTCATATTTCAGATCACCCCAAAAAACCTAGGTGATCCAACATCACGGTGATGAGGTGATCTATCTAACTTTTTAATGGACGAGAATACTCCTCATATTTTAACATTATCACTTTATATTCCATAATAAATATAATTACATGATTAATATAATTAAATCTTAAAAATATTTCAGTTATTTAAAAATATTAAAACTTATATTTAAAAAAAGTACAAATATAAATAATGCTTATAAATTAAATGTATATTTTAATATATTAATGATTATCACATAAAATATCACCTTAAAAAAATTTAACACATTATTTAAGTCATATGTATATGGTCAAATATGACATTTATACAACATCACCCTACACATCACAGTGATTAAACAAACAAAATACTTCAATATCACGTTGATCTGCAAAATGAAATATCACCTTAAAACAAACACACTGATGACATATCACCTTGATCCACATTCCGGTGATACCCACATCATCGTGATGTGCGTATCACCGTAATGTTGGATCACCTGAAACAAACACCCCCTTATAGTCATCGACGAATAAGACCTATTAACTATTTTAGTACCCTAATTGAGCGTAAAACGTATGAACATCTTTAATATTCAAGAATAATATGTCTCTCGTGCTCTCCCTCTCATCTCGTGAGAATAGACGACTAAACCAGAATATTTCAGTTTTATTTATTTTTCTTCTCACTCGATGCCAACAAGAATGAATGATAAGTAAATAATATTCCATTGAAGGATAAAAGCAAATAAAAAAAAAATTATTTTTCATAAAAAATAATATTCGAATATTACAAATAAATGAAGACAGACAAACATGTTTAGCTTATTCCCTTTCATTTCATCCTCGTACGATATTTCGAGGGCATATTCCTAGTATTATTTTTAAAAATCTTATCTTTTCGGAAATAGTACTCCCACAAAGGAAGAATGACTCGGACATAAAAAGATAAAAGCTCTCAAAACGATTTTAGACACTAATTCTAGAAGGTACATATCGAGGGCTGTTGACGTGAAATGTTTATACACCCACCCACCCATTTAGGTGCTGATTTAAAATACTGGATTGCTATTCACCCCTTTTTCCTAGTCACCGCCCCCTAAAGGGCTGAAAAAAGACAATTTTGCCCTTTGAATAAAATTTTTTATTTAAAATCCTTTTCCAGACAACAATTTTCATATCGCAATCAAACATTCAAATCAGACTCAAACAAAACAAAAAAAAACGTTCAAATCGCAATGGATCGACGAAAGGGAAAAGGGTCTATTCGCACGACTGGTAAGCAAATTCTCGTAAAATTCGTTCGTACATAGATGAATCATCGAACTTGATTCGGAATCGATCCAAAAAAGTCCCGACCGAAACACAATTTCGGCCGGAAAAGTCCCGACCGAATAACAATTTCGGTCACTTCAATGCCGGACCGAAAAATAATTTCGGTCGGGCCTTGAGGTGACCGAAAATTTTTTTCGGTCGGGACTGTTACGACCGAAGTTATGTTTCGGTCGGGACTGAACCGACCGAAATCATGTTTCGGTCGGTACTGTCCCGACCGAAATCGTGTTTCGGTCGGAACTGTCCCAACCGAAATCGTGTTTCGGTCAGTGCTTAAAGTAGCCGAAATTGTATTTCGGCTCTGTAATTTTTTTTTTTTTTTGCAGACGATGAGATCGGCGACGGGGTAGACTACAGTGAGCATTTTCGCGTAGGAGGTCGATTTGAGACCGACGTGGAAGCAATTAACTGGGAGAAAGGCGTCGCTATTGCTCTGGGTTTCGAGGTAATTATTTCGTCGCATAAGAAATGCGGTACAAAAAAACACATTAGATGTTCTCGCGGAGAACGTTATAGAGGCAACGAGGACGAATTGGAGAGGGTTTCGAAGTCGAACAAGTGCAGGTGTCCTTTTCTAGTCATAGCTCAGGAGGATCCAATGACTAGGGAATGGTACATTCGTACGGGCCCACCTGAGAAATCCACGCACAATCACCCCCTGATACAGTATCCCGAGGGACACCGCCAGACTAGTGGGTTAAGTCGCCAGGCAATGAAGGTTGTAGAGGAAATGACTGCTGCGCAGGCGAAACCAGCTCATATCCTCTCGGCGATGAGGGCTCGACACGCAGAAGATAACGCGACGATCAGGCACATATATAATTACAGAGATCGTTTGAAGAAAGACTATTCTGAGGGCCGAGACGTGGTGAGCCAGTTGATGCACCAGGCCAGACACGCCGGATATTATGTTCAAGCCCTGGGAGACGACGAGACTAATGCACTGACGCACGTTTTTCTCGCACACCCGGACTCACTTGCACTGGTGAGGACGTATTCGTACTTCATTGGGATCGATTCTGCGTACAAGACCAACAGGTACAAGATGCCTCTAGTTGAGATTATAGGGATGACTCCCTGTAATCAAAACTTCCTTTGTGGGTTTGCCATTATGGAGGACGAGACGGAGAGAAGTTATGAGTGGGTGTTGCAGTCCCTTCGGGATATTCTGGGGCCAGGTGTCTACCCTTCGGCGATTGTAACTGATCGTGAGTTGGGCCTTCTTCGACCCGTGGTGGAAGTATTTTCGGATTCTCACCATATGTTGTGCACGTGGCATATCTATAAGGACGTGGAGAACAAAGTTTATTGGACGACGGGGAAGAACAAAAAGACAGCAGCTCACTTCACGCATAAGGCCTGGAAAGCAGTCATGGAAGCTCCGACGATAGACGCGTACGAGCAGGCAGTGACTGACATGCGTCTGCGTTGGGTAGCCGACTCCGCTATCGTCAAGTACGTTGAGCAGACATGGTTGGTGCATAAGGAGAAGTTCGCCAAAGCATGGACGAACCAGGTGCTTCATTTCGGGAACACCACTACATGTCGTGTGGAGAGTGCTCACAGCGAGCTGAAGCAATGGCTGAACTCGGCCACTGGGTCTCTTGACACCGTGTGGGTGAGGTGCACGACCAGATTCAGAACCAACTGAATCGCATAAGAAAGGTAAATTAATTATTATTACGTGTCAAACGAAATACTTATCTAATAATTGTTTTATGTTGACATGCAGGCATTGGAGGAGTCCCGCTCGAAACGACCTATTGGGAACTCATGATTTCCATTCCACACGATATTGTACAGGGTTTCACACTATTCAATATCTATAATGGGAACTGAGTTGATGCGTGCCAAAGAGTTGTCGCATGAGGTGTACTCCGCGTGCGGATGTGTGGTACGACGTACCCACCATCTCCCATGTGCGTGCGAGCTCCAGCAATGTGTCGACAACAACTACCCAGTTGCTGCAGTGCACGACTTCTGGAGGACACTCACGATCGACGATGGAGTAATTCCCGGTATTTCTGATCGGGATTACTTATACGACCTCGTGCGTGAGGCAGAAACCCGTGATATCGCCGTTATGCGTGGCCTCCATCGAGTCGTCCACGAAGACCTGTACCCCGACGCCCGTGAGTGGAATGAGCCTGATGTTAAGACGTCTGTAAAAGGTCGGCCGAAGAAGAAAAACTCGACGAAGCGGGATCGAAGTGCTTGGGAGTACTCAATCCCAAGGGGTGGACGCAGCGGAGGGCGCAACAGTACCAGTCGTAGCAGTCAGGGTCGCACGTCATCCTCGTCTGTGAAGCGGTCTCGATCTACTACGGAGACAGGTACTACTATCTCTTAATCGTAAATTTGTTCAAACACGGGTGCACATCTAATCCTGAAAATAGCGTTCTACAGGTGAAGCGGACTTCTCCCACACCCGGTTGGCCAACCACGTAACATCAGTCATCCATCCGTATATAGTTACCTATAAGAATGTGGTGGCTGACGGCAACTGTGGATTTCGCGTGGTCGCGTCCCATGTTTACGATGACGAGGAGGAATGGATCACCGTCAGGAATAACGTCGTGAACGAACTCGCGGCCCATTGGAGTCGCTACTCGGCACTGTACTATGGTGATTCACTTGAAACTGCGTTGGATCGTATACGTTGGGATGGGGGCCCTTGTGGAGCGAACCACTGGATGATGACACCGTGTGATCTGTGGGTTGTGGCGACTATTTGGAACGTTGTAATTGTCCTATACGGGTACGGCAATGGGAGGAACATCAACGCGTTTTCGAACACAATATTGCCGCTGCGTGCCGGTCGGACTGCTCGTGGACCGACCCGTACGATCGTCATGGCGCACCTTGGGAATGATTATCAGCATTACATCAGACTTAATTTGGCTCCAGATTTTCCTATCCCACCTTACATCCGTGGTGGTTCACGTATCGTAGTGATCGAGTTGCCGGTTGGGAGATTAGATATCAGAGTCGATTCGCTCACTGGATTCACCTAATGCAACATAGTAATTTTTAGCTGTTGACTGTTTTAATTAATTTTATTTGTATGATTTAATAGGATTATTTAATAGCATTATTTATTTGGATTATTTAATAGGATTATTTAATTGGATTATTTATTAGAATTATTTAATAGGATTATTTAATAGGATTATTTAATTGGATTATTTAATAGGATTATTTAATAGGATTATTTATTTGGATTATTTAATAGGATTATTTAATAGGATTATTTAATTGGATTATTTATTTGGATTATTTAATAGGATTATTCAATAGGATTATTTAATTGGATTATTTAATAGGATTATTTAATTGGATTATTTAATTGGATTATTTAATGGGATTAGTTAATAGGATTATTTAATCGGATTATTTAATTGGATTATTTAATTATATTATTTAATTGGATTATTTATTTGGATTATTTATTTATATTAGTTATTTATATTATTCTGTTGTATCAGTAATTCGAAACGGAATAAATATGCAAACAAATATTCAAAACATATATAAAATTCGTCCGATACAATAAACGAAAAATAAAAAAAACAATAGCTACACGTCAAGGGGCCTGGCGCCACCGGTCGTTGACGTTGTCCAGCCTGTGTCGGAACTCGTCCGTACGCGTCGAGCCGTCAAGTTGCATACTGGCTAGCATATCGCTACTCAAGCTGTACATCGTGCTGTACCACTGTACATAGCAATATTACGTACGAATAGACATATAAATATAAAAAGTAGGGCTCAACGATTAAATGACGTACGTAGTCGGCGTGGCTGCGCGGGGGTATGCCTGCCGATGAGGATCCCTGCTCCGTCGAAAGCAGGCGAGGATGAGAATGCCGCGCATACCAATCCATGTACCCTGGCACGGTTTCACCAAGGTACTCTGCGGCGGCACGGTTGATGTACGAGAGGTTGAGGATGTAGGCATACGGGAACTGACGCCAAGCCTGTTCAGCTGCATCGGCAGAATGAACAACCTTATACCTCGTCGGGTCAGCTGGCATGACCGCCTTCCGTGGCTGACTCATCGGCGGCGGGATGACCTGCACGTACCCCAGCTGGCGCAACACTCTCGAGGGCGAGTAGGGCTCAACGACATCGCGATAGATAATCCATCCCACGAAAAGCGTCCTCATCTGCTGCGACGCTGGATCGGGACCGTACGGCAGCCAGGCAACCTTATAACATGTTCCAAATTTTTAAATAATTGTCGTCAATATAGATAAGACATTGTGAAGATACCTCGCTTGCCGTCATGAGGTCTATCTGACGGCGGATATCAATCAAGCGGTGAACCGTCCTCTCGTGCTGAGATACAGACCACATGCGTGATCGTGCCTGGCCAGGCTCCACATGATGTGGGAGACGGTGTGGGCGGAAGCATGGAAAGTACTCGTAGATCCACGCCTGTAGTAATGAGAGGCACCCAGCTAATCCCCTCGCATCCGCCCTGCTTGCCATGCCAAGCTGGCGATATAGGTATGCGAGAGCGGCCGAACCCCACGAGTACCCACTAGCAGAGGGCAACGAGCGGTAGAACTCGTGCATGATGTCCGGCTTCACACGGTTCCCCCTCTTGTCGACGAACAGCGTCGACCCCAATAGAATCCACAGCCAAGCGATGGCCTGGAACCCCACCGGCCGACCACCCCGCATTCGCTGCATCACGTCCTTAATCGCAAGCCCACCGCCTCTCCAAGAATCCCTGAGCGCGTCCGCGGAGATGCCCATAATCTCCCTCCCCGCGATCTGCCCATCGGCTCCGTCTGGGGTGCCCGACACCGTCGCGCCCTCGATCGGTAATCCGAGGATGTGCTCGACGTCGTGGAGCATGATAGTCATCTCCCCAAATGGCATGTGGAAGGTGTTCGTGTCTGGATGCCAGCGCTCCACAAAAGCGCACAGAAGAGGCTGGTCCAAGTGACCCACCATGTCATCTGTGAGGTGTCTAAGCCCCGTGCCATCGATCAGGCTCTGCGTCTCCGGCGGGAATTGGGAGTACCAATTCTTTAGCTTCCCAAGCACTAACGCCCGCTGCTCGCACTTTAGCAGGGGCCTCTCCTCCTCACCCATCCAGATGTGGGGCGCGATGTGCCCCAGATAACTAGGGATCACCTCGTCATCATATGGACCACCGGGCTGTGGCCCCTGCACCCTCCAGGAATCGTCATCTACGACCCTGGAGCGCTTGCTCCCTATTTCATTATTCACGAATAATGCAAAAATAAATTTAACTTATTTATCGTTAATTAATACACGACATCTTAAGTCAGTTTATAGAGGAGAAGAAAATAACCTGAGGAGGCCGGTACGACATCGTCGTCGGATGTCATAAAAAACGATGATGCATCATCCTCCACACCATGATCCGCATGCGGATCGTAATCCGCATGTACGGACTGAGAATCAGCCGCTCGCTGCCGCCTCTCCTCCCGTTCTCTACGAACGGATGCGTCAACGCCTCGCGTCCTCGTGTGACGCTCTCCAGATCCCTCCAACGGAGGGGATCTACTGCTCCCTCCGAGTAGGGACTTCCCACCCCTGGTCTGCAAATAAAAACATATTTAAAAAAAAAAATTGCGACCGAAATATAATTTCGGTCGGCACTAGCACGACCGAAACATGATTTCGGTCGTTGTTGTCCCGACCGAGATCATGTTTCGGTCGTGATACCGAAACATGATTTCGGTCGTGTGTATCACGACCGAAACATGATCTCGGTCGGGACAACAACGACCGAAACATGATTTCGGTCGGCATAGGCACGACCGAATCATGATTTCGGTCGTCCCAGTGCACGACCGAAATTATGTTTCGGTCGTGCACTGTGCCGACCGAAATTGTGTTTCGGTCGGTGCCGAAATCCGACCCTAAATCGCGTTCGATCGGCCGTTTTTTCAAACAATTACAACCCGTTTCGATAATTCATCTACGTACTATTGATTTTTACGACAATTTGCTTACCAGTCGCGATAACAGACCCTTTCCCTTTCCATGTCCCTGACGGCGATCCATTGCGATTTCAGTATTTTCTCTGTTTTTAGTTTGATTTTGATGTATGATTTGTAAAGTGTTGTGTGGAAAAGGACTTTAAATAGAAATCTTTATTGTTTTCTCTTTTTAAATTAATTTAAATATCATAAGGGCAAAAAGTTCTTTTTCCATCCCTTTAGGGGGCGGTGAATAGTAACTCCCTTTAAAATATTATCAGATACAATTTGACTTATTTATCAGAAAAAAGGATTCACAACTCAAATTTGTTCATAAGAAGATAGTGACCTATTCACACCAGCCATTGGCCGGTAAAACCTCCACGCTCCCTGCTTTCGATTACCATGATAATTTTGGAAAGCATAAATTTCCTCATCCGTTTCGGAAGTCTCTTCATCACTAGTGAGTGATCAAGGAATAATTTTTTGGTTGGGCAAGTCAAATGCATGCTGATTTTTTGGAATTTCCCCATGATTCATCACATCCCCCCAATCCCTCACTTTTACACCTCAGCAAAAGTTCTACCGTTCATCCAAAAGTTAGGAAAGTCAATATCCAATCTCCTTCCATCTAGCCCAATAACCCTTCACCCCAACCAAATTAACCTGCCCAAGTCTAAGCCCAACATTCCAGCCCCAGCCACACAGTAGACAACCTCGTTCCTTACCAAAAAAAAGAGTCCCAACACAGAACCTATTCCCATCAAAAGAGAATGAGTCAACCCTTCAGAATCCAACCTACCACTGTAATAATACCAACGATCGTTTCGTTAGCAATGACCAATCTAGCTACTACTGTGAGCAACCTACCCATCGAAACTGCCAAGCCTGCTTATACTATTCCGAACTCTATCCTCAACAAAACAACACCTACCAATACTTACAGCCCAACTATGAACGCTCCCCAGCCCCTTAAAACCCCCTCTCGAAGCCACAAGCTCATTTCCCACTTTGATGCCTATCAAAATATAGAAGCAAGTGAGAGAATGTTCTAATCTAACTAACATCCAACCTGTTCGTAAATAGAAGAGAGTTGCATCTATGGAGTCTCAATCTCATAACCCTGCTACTGGGAAAAAACGGAAGTACAAGCCATTGAAACCCACTCTGATCATGCTCCTGAACCTCCTCTCAAACAAGCACCTCCAAGGTTTGATTTTAAAGATATCATGATTTAATCGGATCTCAGACAGTTCAACACCTCGGACAAATGTTTCCCACCAAATTGTATTGGTTAATTTGATTGAAACGAAGTGCGGCCAATCCCAATTCAATAAGGTTAAAGCTCGCCTAGATATGAATGGCGTATGCGTGGATTCGGAACGTCACAAAGGTGGCCTGATACGTTTATGGGATAAATCGTGACATGTGGTTCTTCAATCTTATTCAACAGGCCATGTTGTTTCTGTCCAATGGCCAAATGATCCTCGTGTGTGGTGCTTCACGGGCTTTTATGGATCTCATGTTACTCACTTCGACGAACAAGCTGGGAACTTTTGTCTCGAATAAGTCATGGCTCCTCGAGTAACTAACTCGTTATGTGTAAGTATTTCAACGAAATCCTCCAAAACGGCGAAGCTAGAGAACCCGACCCCAGATCAAAAAAATTTCAGAATGTATTAGAATCAGGCGATCTCTCCGAACAACAAGATCATTAATATACCGTCTTTATATTCGGATCATTGTGCTGTTCTAATTCAACCAGACCCTCCCCAAACTATTCATCACAGACGCGAAAAACCTTTCAGATTTGAGGCAAGCGAAGAAAAATGCGAGGAGATAATTCAGAATTGTTGGCAACACCAATGTCAAAAATCAGGTACCTCTTACGCTTTTACGGATATGCAGAACAACTCTCGCTCATTAAAAGCATGGAATAAAGCGGCATTTTATCACATGGAGACAGAAAGGAATTTATAGAGCAGGAGATTACTAAATCGCCAAACAAAAGATTACAGTCTCGTCAAGGAAACGTGAAACGGCTCATAGAACTGAACTTCAAAACCTCTTTGTGCAACAGGAAACATAGTGGAAGCAATGGGGGGAAGGACGAGTGACTGAAATTGGGAGACTGAAATACACGTCTTTTTCCACCGTACCGTAAGGCGTCATCTAGAAAGAGGCACAACACTATGTTGCGGATAAAAAACGAAGCGGGAATTTGGTGTACAAAGGACACTGAGATCGAGCATACTGTGATAAATTACTTTCAATCTTCATTTCGCTCGCAATCCCAATCTAAGTCAATGTTAGACGATGGCGTCATATCACCTCACATTACTCCGACAATGAACCAGATGCTTGTCAGCCAATACACGAGCGGAGGTATTAACGAAGCTCTAAATGGTATGTGTCCATTTAAATCACCCGGTCTTGATGGTTTCCCTCCAATCTTTTACCAACATTATTGAAAAACTGGTTGGCGAGGAATCGTCTAAGTCCAATGTTGTAAAAATCGCTAGGCGCTAGTCGGGCGCCGGAAGGGGGCCTAGCGCCTAGGCGGCCTAGGCGGGGTCTAGGCGGTTTCTAGGCGGAAATTATACGGTATATACAATTTTATTATTATTTTCCATATATCAAATATGTAAACATCGTATCAAATTAAATGTAAATCAAATTTATACAGAATTTTAATGAATATTCACACAATGCAAAATAACATTTATACAAACCCAATGTTTTAAAATTAATGTGGACTAAGTTATCCTAATTTTTTTTAATTTATATACATATATATATATATATATATCGTTTAATGTTTTAGCCACATATAATAACCTTTCTTAGTTAAATAAAAAGATTAAAGCTTCAAATTTTGATAGATATAATTTTCTTTGTTAAATATTTAATAACTGTATAATAAGCATATCTATCGATTGTTCTTATTTTTCTTTGAATTGCAAAGGAGCTATCGATAGATAAATTTGCCTACTTAATGTTGTCCCACACCGGCTAGGTGACAGAAAGGGAGCTGAAAGATTCGCTATAAATATGTACGTACATACCTTGTCATAAGCATCTACTGCTTTTTCCCTTAGTGGGCTCCTACGGGCTTTCTAGTAGAACTTTTTCTGGGCTTATGGTGGGCTTTAATAAAAGCTCATAGGCCGACTAATCGCCCGATTAGCCGATTAATTGGCCGATTAGTACGAGTAGTCGTCCGATTAGTCGCCTGTCCGATTATTTAGCCGACTAGGCTATTTTCGCCTCGGTTGGGGTCCGACTAGCGACTACTCGGCGCCTAGGCGGGCGCCTAGTCCGATTTTTACAACAATGTCTAAGTCTATTTTATCATTTCTGAACCACGGTGTCTCATCGCCCAAACTACATAATACTGATATCGTCTTAACCCCCAAATGTTCGAATCCTACTCACAGTTTCGACCAATAAGCCTATGTAATGTCCTTTATAGAATAGCTTCGAAATGTATTACTCATAGGCTTAAACAGATTGTGGACTTATAGATATCCCCTATGCAGTCAGCTTTCATTCCCCATAGGCTCATTACCGATAACGTTCTCATTGCTTCAAGTTAAACCATTCGTTGCAGCGGAAACAAACATGTGGTGACGGCAAAATTGACCTCAAATTGGACATGAGCAAGGCATATGACCGAGTCCAATGGCCGTTCCTCGAGCGAGTGTTGAGTAAGTTTGGGTTCGATCCAAATTTTACTAAACTTGTTATATTCAGTCTCATATTCATTCGTTATGAACAGTAATACATTTGGCCATCTAATGCCGGAAAGAGGATTAAAAAGGGTAATCCGTTATCACCTTATCATCTCTTTTGCTCGAAGGCTTTTAGGTCATCTTTACAGGCTGTAGAAATTAGTGGCGCCCTTAAAGGAATTTCGAAGTCAAGCGACGCGCCTTCGACCGGACGACACAACATTATTTTGTCAAGCTACCGTAAAAGCACTGGAAGCGATTAAACAGTTGAGTGCATCGGGTCAGATTGTAAGTTTCTCGAAATCTAAGGCTTCGTTCTCATTGAACGTGTCTGAGTCTAATCGATGAGCTTGTTGTGCGGTTCTCAGTGTTTCAGGACAGGCTCACAGTGGACGATATCGTGGTCTTCCTTCAGTGGTTGGAAGAAATAAATCTGAAATCTTCACTTTCATTAAGGGTCCGTTTGGTATGCGGAATCCAACGCGGAAAAGAAAAGGAAAATGAAATGATACGCATCGTATCGTTATAAATTACGCCTCACGTGTCGTACCATCATACGTTTTCTTTTCCTTTCCTCACCGAATTCCGCATACCAAACTTACCCTAAAGATCAGTATGGAAACGAGTCACGGGTTGGTCGGAAACATTCTTATCTCAAGCAGGGAGAGAGGTTATCATAAAGGCCATCGTATCGTACAAGCCATCCCTACATATGCCATGAGTTGCTTCCTTTTATCACGAAGGTTAATCGATGACATTTTACGTGTGGTGAGAAAATTTTGGTGGAGGGGGTCAAGTAAGAACAAAATCCACTGGGTTTCATGGGAGCTGATGTGTAAACCGAAGTCTGAGGGAGGCTTAGGATTCCGCGACCTTCATAACTTCAACCTTTCTTTGTTGTTGGATATTATTTGGCATCATACTAAAGATGAGATTTCCTCCATTAAGTCAGCATATAAAGTGTTTCCCTTATTTCCAAATTTGTGTGACTGATTATGTATGTGCCCCTATTTCAGTTTTATCGAGTTTTCATTAGTCCGGCGATATTGCAATAACACCGCTCACTACCTTGCTAAAGTTTTGGGTTTTGATGGTGTATATCTTGAATCTCGATAATGAATCAGCATTGATAAAAAAAAAATTGTAGTGATAAAAATTAAATGCATAATTATCCAATAAGGAATTTTATCATTATGTAATATACAACCATCAAATTAGGCAACGTCCCCGCAAATTACGAGAGAAACATATAAAATATCCGCCCCCTTCCATATAAAAAAATACTAACATCATAAATCCTACTAACATTATAAATTCTTAGTGGAGTAAATATTTATAAAATCAATTGAAAATAGTAACTATCCGATTCTGATCTATATAAAGTTGAGAGAAATCTCTTTAAAAAAAAAAAAGTTGAGAGAAATCTAGAAATAGAATCATCTTAGCACAAAGTCTTTCTTTGTCCCATCCCATCTCTTGCCGAAGCTGCAATGATTGAAGCTACTAGTATTTTTAGCTGTGCATTAAAATATATGTTATATTATTGTTATATTTTAAGATTTATTAATTTTTGATGGAACTTTTATTTCCAATTATTTGTAAGTATATAAAGAAAAATTTTATGTGATGATATTGTAGCATTATTAGATTTAATTAAAATAAGTGTAAAATTATAATGTCAATACCAACTAATTAAAAAGAAAATATTATAATGTTCTCTTCCCTAGTATACAGTGTAGATTTCAACTCTACTACTTATTTAGAGAGGTAAATAATTACATCTACAATGCTTAATTAATAAGATTTCACTCCTACCATAACCGCTCATTCAACATCAATTCTTAATTTAACTTCACACATATTCAATTATTTCGTAGTAACTCAATGTTGTATTGTATAAGAATGCTTCCATTCTTTTTGGAAATTTAAATATGGATATTATTCAGTTCATTTTCATCGGTACCGACAAGGAACAATAATACAAGAACTAAAAAATAATGCATGAAGTCAACAATGTCTCGCCCCACTCCATTAGCGATTGCGATAAATAATATTAAACTAGCAATAATTAGTCCAAGCACCCAATCCCCACCATTACCCCTCAAAAAGAAAGAAAAGGCAACAAACAGTATAACACCCCGCGAAAATATTATAAAAAAATAAAATAGAAATAAAGATCATTTATTAGGTTTAGGCTTGGCAATGAGGCGCGGATTCTCCGCTCCCCGCGGGGATCCGCCCTGAACGGGGCGGGGATTCCCTGCTTTCTATCCCCGTGGGGGACGATGGGGAAAGTTTTCTCCCCGGTGGCGGGGATGGGGCGGGGACGGGGACCATGCTCCCCGCCCCGTTTCCCGTGGGGATCCGCTATATATAATTACTAAATTATCATTATTTATATCTAAAATACCCTAATTAAAATATCCCAAAACCTAGCCGCCGAGAGTGAACTTAGGACGGGGTGATCGATCGTTGAACTTCTTAAACCTTTAAGCAAAAGCAACAGTGCAACACAAACAACACAAGCAACTTGGAGTTTACAGTAACAGAGGGTTAATATGAGCAAACTTATTATTGGGGTTAAATTCCAATATTATATAAGTTGTGATTTACTCAAAAGCATTTCTTTTTTGTTAGTACTTTAATTATGTATATAAAAAAAATTATATATTAGAAGTAGTGCGGGGTGGGGATTCTCCGTGGGGAAAGAAACCCCGAAAATCCCCGCGGGGATGGGGAGAAAATTTTCCCCATTTGCTAGCGGGGATTCCCCAATAAGTAGAGCTGTCAAATTGGCGGGGCGGGCCCTAAAAATAGGAGCCCGCCCCGCCATGCGGCGGGCCAGGCCCGCCCATTTAAAAAAAATAATTAATATTATTTTTTCTAATTTAAAAGTTTAAATTTATTAATAATTTATTATTAATTGTTGAATTTATTAAAAAAAATAGATATAAATATGCAATTAATTATTTATTAATTAATAAACATGATATAATTAGATGATTTATTAATTAAATATCTAATTAACTTAATATTTATTATAGATTTAGTATATATTATATAATATATATAATACCTTAAATTGGCGGGCCGGCCCGCGGGCTAGCCCGCCCCGCCCCGCCAAAGCCCGCGGCCCGCGCGGGCTGGCCCGCTCAGGCCCGCCCTTCAGCGGGCCTAATAAATTGCAGCCCGGCCCGCCCTTTTGGCGGGGCGGGCCGGCCCGCGGGCCGCGGGCCTGATTGACAGTACTACCGATAAGTGTTGGGGTGGGGATCGGCCCCGCCCATTGCCAAGCCTAATTAGGTTCATTCATTTCATCCCATCCCAATATTAAAAAAACTGCTAATTAAATTATAAAACACAATAACTTTCCCAATCACTCTGACTCTGAGCTGAAACAAACCACTCCCACTCGTCACTCGCCTCACCAAGCCTAGTCGCCGGCCAATGGACAGCAACAGCTATTCCCAGCCGTCCCCGCCGAACCACGCGCCGGAATCCGAGCCTCCGCTCCCTCCAGGCCTAACGAGCGAAGAGTTCCGACGCCTTACGCCCGTCATCCACCGATCTCACAACTACTCCGTCAGCGGAAGTCAGTGCACCTCCCTCCTCGCGCAGCGCATCCACGCGCCGGCGGAGCACGTGTGGTCCATCGTCCGGCGATTCGACAAGCCGCAGACGTACAAGCACTTCATCAAGAGCTGCGCCGTCGGGGACGATTTCTCGCTCGCCGTCGGAGATTTGAGGTACGTCAGCGTCGTCTCCGGCCTGCCGGCGGCCACCAGCACGGAGAGGCTCGACGTATTGGACGACGACGCACGAATCACGGGGTTTAGCATCATCGGCGGCGACCACAGGCTCAGGAACTACAAGTAAGTAATAATTAGGAGGAGTTTGTGATCTGAATTTGTTCACTCGTCGCAAAAATAGGATAGTCGAACGGTATTTATTGAGCTCGAAGACAGACGATCCTTGATTTTGATCATATCGTTGTTAAGATCTCTGACTGACCTTAGAAGGTTGCATTCTATTCATGTGGTAATAAATGCATCGATCAATTGAATTTAGTAATTCAAATGCCAAAAGAATCTTTGTAGCTTCAATCTTGTTGAATGATTTCGTAACTGTTGGGAAATGGCTACCTCTCGAACGAGGATTCCAGCCATTCCCGGCGGTCTCCGCGAGTTTATGGCTCGCTAATCCCGACAGTAACTATTACGCAAATAGCCTTACAGTGAACGGAAGCCTGAATCTGAGTGGTATCGGATTAACCATAAGTTCAAATGAAGCTCGATTCTCAAAGATCGAACACAACTGGGATTAACAATCGGATTAGGGTTTTTCTCAAAATTAATTGATTCGTGGGACGATCTTGCTCGACGTGATTTGTTAACTTCTCTATCATATGTTTCGATTTGAGGTCAATAGCCATATCCATTTAGTCGAATATCAGGTAAAATGGTTTATATATGGGTCAGTTTACGTCAACGTACGTATGACTTCATTCGGTTTCGATGGTAAGCCCCGACTATATATAAATGCCACATTTTTTTAGATTCTTAGCTCTATCTATAACAGGTCAGTGACAACATTGCATGAAATGGAGGGTGAAGTACAAAAGTACACAATCGTTTTGGAGTCGTACATAGTCGATGTGCCCGAGGGTAACACTGAAGAAGACACGAGGCTTTTCGCAGATACCGTGGTGAAGCTAAACCTACAAAAGCTTGCTTCCGTTGCAGAAAATGGCTCGTAACATTACGCCCCCTTTGCCTTGGCTCCATCGATGTCTAAATGTAAGCTCATCCTACTTATGTTCGAAGAAATGCGTCTAAGAAACAGTGTTTTGTTGAAATGGGGTTTCTATATCTATGAAAGACTCGTCCCTTCTTTTTCGTGTCGTGTCTTGTCCTTGAATTGGTGAATACTTGTTTTTAAAGCTAAGGTCTAAAAGCTCAAAGTCATTATCATGATTTGTGTGATGTGTTTCATGTTTATTATTTCTTCTTACTCGACATGTGAGGAGCAGGGTTTTTAACACCCGACCGGACCGCCCGGTTCCGACCGGACGGATCACATATCCGGTTCGGTTCCGGTCCGGTATTTATTATTAAATTAAAATAAAAGAACGTTTCTTTAATACATATATGGGCTGCTAAATTTACAAATAATGGGTTCGTGGTGTAGTGGTTGAGACTTTCAATTTTAAATTTAGGGTCTTGGGTTCAAGTTCCGCTTAAACCATTTTATTTAGATTAATATTTTTATTAAATAGAAGGAAAAACGATAGTTGAAACTTTTTTATCATGCATTTGTATTTTTATTTATTGTTAATTCTCAGTTCATTCATAAAATATATATTTATTATATTTAAAAATACCTGTTTGAGTCCGGTTTGATTTCGATTTTATACCTGTTAAACCACTAAACCAACCATCTGTTCGAAAATCCGGTTTCAGAATCATGATGAGGAGTTGGGATTAGAGTACAAGTGATTTCGTGATGTAGAATCATGCCATACGTCGGCATATCTATAATGGGCATAAAGGGAGTGGGTTTTCGATTGGTGTGAAAAATATGGACAAGATAATATGTGGGAATATCTTTTATTATATTACATTATTTTTGCTTTATCCTATTCGAGAAAAAGAGGACCAATGTGAGTTCAAATAGAGTCATCCGCAAGTCGGCAAATTTGGACAGTGGATTGATTTGTTCGGCTTGCGTACAAAGGGAAGTATTAATAACATTGGTGACAAAGAATTGCTATGTTATCACGTAAATATTAAAAAAAGAAATCAATGTAAAAATTTTCTACTTTTAATCTCGGGAGTCGATTCCTGACTTTCAAGCAATAGGTTAGGGGATTGATTTCATACAGAAACATTGATTGTCTAGTTTATGTGATCCTGGGTGAGTCCACGGACCAAGAAGGATTAGTTCTGCTGAAAAATGTGATCGTCTCATATCCAACGATAAGGTTCGAATTTGATTCTGACCATAGTTAGAGTGTAAGGACTATGTTTTTGTTGTGTGGGGATATTTACTACTGGAGAAAAAAATTATATGGTAAATAAGTAAGCTTGGCAATGGAGCGGGGTTAATGATAGTGTTATTTTATGTTGGCAGTATCAATATCTCGTGGTGTTGTCATTATTCGAACTTGTGAAAGTTCGTTGTCTTTTTATATTGATATGTCTTCGTTTAAATTTACGAAATTAACTGTTAAATGATGTTTCAATGGGAAAATAAACGTTTTTACGGAATGTTGCAAATGAACATCTATCTTCTCAGATGATCCGATTCCCAGTGCTAATATTAAATGACAATGCTCTCTCATTCCAAATTCTTCTAATAAGTAAAATTAGAAACTACGGTACCTCAACTCTTTTGAGCATGATTCGGGAAGTCGTCGAAAATTTTTAGACTATAATTTTAACTAAAAGGAAGAGGTTCGCTTTGAGATATAATCTTAACAAAAAAAAAAAATGAGGTTTGTCGTGCTTATTTGATTATAAAGGTCAACCACTTATTCTACAAGAATATACGCTAAGTAAAACTATTAAGCACCTTCGAGCTTGGTACATGCAATTTTGTTGGTGTATTCTCCGTTCGAAGATAAAATATATTATTTAGATTTGCTTCACATAAATTGATGACATAAAATGGGGAATCACAGTGGCAAGAGGAGTTGAGTCCCTACATTTATGGGTTCCTAAAGCACGTGGGGAAGAAAACTCAATGGCTTCTAAAATCTATGACATGCTAAAGTAGAACTGTGGCATAAAAGCAAACACGTAAAAGGCTCAACCTATTTACCCTTCGACCTCATTTTCGAAAGCATTCAACCAAGTACTATCGGCCAAGCTAGAAAAAAGTGACACCATCCTTGCCTTTATATTGTTGCGCAGCTAACCCCATCATATTTAGAACGCAAATCCAAGTAGCTCGAAAATGTCTTTGAGGCTTGAGTTCTTTCGTTCGTCATCCTCGGACAAGCAAATCCAACTTTCAGTTAGACGAAGGTATCAAAAGGTTTTAGGGTTTGAAGAAGCGCGCATACAGACTTTGAAACGGATTCGAAGCTCAGTCCTTATTACTGACCAGGAAGTGATAGATCTGAACCATATTCCTTTTAAGGTGTTTTCTTTTAGCTTCGTCGCTTGAATCTGATATTTTTTTGAGGTGTTTCTGTTCAGATCTAGCGTAACCAAGAAGGGTACCAAATCTCCTGTCAAATACATGTGCCATTCTGAAAGCACTTTGACCAAGTGTTGACGCATAGCCAGCAGCTGAGAAATTACTACCTTTGCTCCAATCGGACGTTTGGTGATATCTCTCAAACTCCTGTCTCTGCTCTGTAGTACTGCACAAATTGTCATAAAAATTATAACATGTGTTCTGTGTCTCTACTGCATATTATCTGTGCACCTCTGAAGTGTCGTTTCCATTGTCTCTGTGATTTCAATAAAACAAACTATTAAACATGTATGAGTCTATTTCCCCCCATATTGTCTCAAATGAGGTTGACAATAATAAAAGTGTTCTTTACTATTCTGCTGTATTTTAAGCATAAAGCTATATTTAGAAGAGCAGATTCTCGCTGCTTTTAGTGTGTTGTGTAGATCTGACTTTGGATCTTGTATTTACAGTTTTTTGTTTTGGATAAAAACGATTTCTGTACAAAACTGCTCTTTGAGCTCATTTAAATCGTAGATCTGCTCTTATTTCATATTTTAACATGGTATTAGAGCGGGTTCGATCTGCGTGTTATCGTCCATATTTCACTCACTGTCACCCGATTTCATGTCCACGTGTTAGGCTTTGAATCGTGCCACACGTGAGGAGGCGTGTTGAGAATCTCTGTCCCACATCGGGAAATTAATATCACCCGGCTCAGTATATAAATCAAGAGGCCTCTCCACCTAACACCAATTGGTTTTAGGTTGGAACCCTCAATTTGACAGAATATTTATATTTTCATAATGGTGTTAGCCGTTGCAAATTCTGCAGAACATAATTCTCCGTTGCGCATGCACATGTCCATCGTATAAATATACTTAGTAAATATATAGAATTATTGTTAAGTATTGGTGACAAAGAACAGCACAATAAAATATTATCTATAATAAAGATAAAGAAATAAATTTAAAACTACCATTATAGATAAAATCTTATCCATATGGATAGATTTGGATCTCAGAAAATTTTACAATATTTGAATGGGTAATTCTATTGGCACCCCCCTTATTTCTGAAAGTTGTGGATGCCAGCTTCGTACAAGTCATGGACTGCCATGTGCACATGAGCAGGTAATGTATTTCAGTATAAGCCAGCCTATCCCGTTAGATTTAGTTGACGAGTTTTGGAGGAAACTTGACCGTTCACCTTGCACGTCTCTAGAAGAAGACGAGTTATGTTGTGATACTGAGTTGCAAGTGATTAATGCGCAATTTGAAAAGCAGTCAAGAACGGAAAAACTCAGTATTTTGAGGAAGTTAAGAGAGATAATTGCACCATCTACAACATTGCTTCGTGAACCAGAAATTCATATTACCCGTGGGCGTCCCTCCCATAAAGCTAAAAGTTCAGCGCCAGTTCGAGAACATCTTCGATGTAGTTGTTCACCTATATAAAAAATCAGTGACCGAGATGATGCACAATTTCTAAAGATGTACAGTCACTCTTCGGATCAACAACATTCTTTCCATCCATATATTCATCAATTTCCAACTATACTTCAACCTTATATCAGAGAAGTGCAAGATGTAAAATCTGATGGAAACTGTGGTTTTCGAGCAATAGCTATATGTCTTGGTCTTCAAGAGGACGAATGGGTTATCATTCGACGTAACTTGATTGAAGAGTTGGAGATGTATAAATTACAATATATCGACATGTTTGGTGCTGAAGGGTGGCTCAATGTCTATAATTCGCTAAATTTCTTCGAGTCAGGTAGTCATGCACCGTATGAGCATTGGACGACTATGCTTAATATGGGTGTCTTGATTGCTTCGAAGTATAATGTGATATTGCATGTTATAAGCAACAAAGGTAGTCTGACGTACTTACCGCTTCGGTCTGCTCCGCCACCATGGTATCTTCATGTTGCTATTGCAATCGGTCATGTTAATGATAATCACTACGTCAAAGTTTCATTATTTGAAGGCTACCCTATGCTGACAATCATGCCACAATGGGTTTATTTCAGAGACAAATGTGCAGCAGTATGGATTACTCCTTATGTTAGTCGTATTAATAATTACGAAAAAATATTGCGTTCCAGTTGTGCTCGTGATTATGTTATATTGAATTGATTAAAAAGAATATTTATTATTGTTATTTTTAATGCGCTTGTTTAATTTTGCATAATAAGTAATATTTATGTTACATGAATAATTTTATTTAAATTAATTATTAATTTTAATATTTTAAAGTTAATATAAATGTGTGGCTATTAAGAAAATATACAATAATAAGTAAATTAAATATTGTATTGTTATATCATTGGATAAAATAAGTTAATTAATGTTGTTGAATAACTTGTGCAATTAATGCCTTTGAATAACTTATGCTATTAATGTTGTTGAATTCTACATAAAATAATAAAAATATAATTATTGTTGAATTCATTTAAGTTGGCAACAAAGTTCATGTGTTAGGGGTGTAAATAGTAGAGGAGGGTATGAGTAGTATGTCCCTATTTCAATTAGTATTTTAGTACCATCAGCTCCAATGCCAATTTCTGAAGTACCGTAATCTTGAGAGGGATTTATCTACTCTTCACTTTGGATTTTGATACAGAACAACAAGATCTTTTGTTGCGGAAAACGATTGACTAGACCATGAATAATATTGCTTCAAATAATGATATTTGCTCAAGGCCGAAATTTTATTAATTACCACGGTAAATTTTTTTTATTGTTTGCAAATATCGTGGAATGTGGCACAATCATTACGGTCGAAATTTCTTACGCTTTTTAACTCTCAAAGTAGATCATCGTATTTTATTTATTTTTAACGATATATCACCACTTAAATACCTATTAGGAATAAAAATAAAACAAAATTAAATCCCTTTCAAGGCAATTTTCGTTCAGGCCCTATTAGGAAAAAAATTAGTTTTAAGGACCCGATTTGTTCAGTAACACTTCGTTGTTTTAATTAACGCTTCATTGTTCTGAAATAACACAAAACGTTAGTTCGATAACAGTTCATATTTTAGGTCTTTAACTCTAAATTTTGGGTCCTTTAAACTAATATTTTTTCGAAAAGGGTCTTAATCCTATTTTAAAATATTTTTGGGGCCTGAAACTTAATATACCCTATTTTTAACTTAGGTACCTACTTTTATTTTATTTTACTGATAGGTACCTAACCGACGGATTTACCCTTATAAAAACTTGTTTATTACAAAATACCTGTGGTTTCTTATTTCGCGTGAGGTTCATTAAAAAAAATCATACACCCACACATCCCGCGCCACATTCTTCCCCAAATCGAACGTCGCCAATCATCGCTCATCGCCCGTCGCTCGTCGCCCGTCGGTAGTCGCTCGTGGCTCGTGGCTCGTCGTTCGTCGCTTTCCCAAATCGCTCGACCTCGCTTCCCCATATTCGGTTGCCGTCGTCGCTCCCCCTAATCAAACGACCCGTCATCGTCGAAGTGATGTAATTTGTGTGTTTTTAAAAATAAAGTTTCGTGCATTGTTTGGTTCGTAACGATTTGTGTTCGTAATTCCAAATGGATATTTGATTTGGTCGTTTTTCCGTTTATGCTCGGGTTGGTTTGATTTGGGGTTTTTCCGGATGGGTCCTTGATGTGGTCGGGTTGGGGTTTGTTCTTAAGGTTTGTAATTTCGGTTTTGGGTTGATTTGGTTCGGTTAGTTTTCCAATCAACTTTGATTTGGCGGTTTCTTTACCCGTGGCCTTTTGTTGTTTGAAATTTGTCTCGATTATTGCCGAGGATAGGGATTGTTAGGTTTCGTATTTGGTACTCATTATGTTGATTACTTGGAAATACATGATCATTGTATTTAGTACCATTTGGGCTAATTGGTACCGTGAATAAAATGGTACTGCTTCTTTATTATCGCTAACAATTTTCCTTTTTTTTTTTGCAGAAAAGGCACCAAAGGCACCGCGAAACAGATATGATCTTTCTTCCTGGTGTCATCCTTCTCTGTTTCGATCTACCATAAGCGGAGTGACGGGTAGGATGACCCCTAAGCAACTTGAAGCTATAAAAAGGTCACCTTTACATTTTTTTTAGATATACCTACGATGTCACATTCTTTTGCTAGAATCGTGGCATTGAAGATGAGTTATAAGGTCAAATACTTTAACACCTCATTGACCATTATCTTCTTCGAATTTAACGCACCTGAGTATCATTACGCATCACATTTAAACCCAACTTAAATGTGATGAGCAATAATGTTCACTTGCATTTTAGTCTACGAAGAAGATGAGTTATAAGGTCATAAGTCGAGAAAAATGAGATTATATGCACTAACGTGTTAAATTCCGTCTAAATTAGCAATTAAGTTGATGTCTAGAAGTTGTACATCGCAACATGAGAGATCAAGTACGTGCATGCCTCAAACATATTGGGGACTAAAATTATCGTTTGCCCCGTGTAATTTTCAAATGACCGATTCCGATGCAACCTATTTATAGCAAAACTTCTTGCACCACATCAAATTAAATGTATGGACATTCATTCTATAGTATATTTACAATATGCCTCAAATAATATAAACGTTCATCAAATAAACATTTACCTAATTTCTAATTGTACAAAATACAAAATAGTACAAAATACATATAAAAATATCATCTAATGTTTCTATGGTATTACAAGGGCATATTCCAGACATCGTTGTCAATCCTAATTTCAACGAGAAAAAATAAGCATTTACTAATAGTGTATCATGGTCTAATCTTCGTTATCTCCTTCGTGTGTGTTTTTAACTTTTATCGTCTATTGTGACACGATTTTTCTAAGTGGGGGAGGACAGATTAAATTTTCGACGGTTCGAGGTGTGATTGGTCACTAAGCTTAGTTACTTTCTCAAAACTAAGTCGTCAATTCATGTGGTTAACTAGCATACTCTTACATCTAGAAAATCTAAATTACAGCTTTCCATTTTTGTATCAGTAGCAATTGATGAAAACTATATACAGTAGATAGTCTTTGTCCGCGTATAACAACATCATACTTAGAATGTTAATGTGAACGCAAGTGTCCAATCAATCAAACACTAGTTAGGGACAAAAACACAAGAAAATCACGTTACGATCTAAGGTGTAAAGTATTATCATGGGAAGAAGACGAGCAGCGTCACAATCAATATATCAATGTCGTCATAATTTAGTTAGTCTCCATCTTGTTGAATTAACACTTAATTACATGGTAGATACATACTGTGCTAATGCAGTTACCGAACTTAGCTGATTATCAATATCATGTCGTCATCAACTATAGAACAAGGCCTCGATTTTTGTCCAAGATTCCATTAAATGTCTGATATCAGGTTATCAATACTGCGACTTGTTAGTCACGTTTCAACTTAATTAAATAAATGTAGCTTAGAACGTTCTCCTTGTTTGGAAATAAAATTCTCTTCGTCCAATAAGCAGAAGTCAAAAGCCCAAAGGTTTAAAAATAAAGAATTAAAACTGGTAAATCAACATTAATAGTTTCGATGATTTGAGTTAACAAAACTTGACTTGGACAATAGCCGGTAAATAAAAGAAAACTGGTATGAAGACAAAAATACTGAATACTAGAGTAGATCAGTATTCGAAATTCAGAACCTAAACAAAGAATGAAAATTAAAGATCGAGACGAGTCAAGAGACCGGGTCAAAATACTTGAGCTGAATCGGAAGATCACGATTTGACCAAAGTCAACACAAATTGCATTAAATAGCATGAACACAATGAGAACTAGAAATATTGCATTAATAGCATGAACACAACGAGAACTACAAATATTGCATTAAATAGCATGAACACAATGAGAAGTAAGACTGCAATTAGAGCCTTTCAGCTTGGAGTATATTCTTTTATGGATGGAACACATATATTAGAGCGTAGATGCGAGAAAATCAAATGAGGTTTTTCGAGTAACCACATTCAATGTGAGTTTAGTCTTCATCTGAGTAATGGTCATTTCAGATCCTCAAGTAGAAATACATGAGGAACAACATCTGAAGTCACACTCTTTCGCAAACCCATCGGCGATCAATTGAGCAAGTTGTCTTCAAGGGAAGAAGAGTGGACAACGACAAGTTCTGAACATGAAGATCATTTGAAGAGTGAACATGTGGAACTAAGGTAGTTACTTTTTTTGAAGTGGAACTTTCACGTTGTAAAGAAAGTGTACTATCCGCAGGTGGAAGAGATTCCAACGGACTTTAACGTCAAACTGTTGAAGTAATTGATCATTGTTAATGTTGAGCCTTCAACACTGGCAATGTTGGGGTAACATTCTAGTCAACATCTGTTGACTGAGAGTGTTCCCTTTCTCAGTTTTATCTTTCATGCCCAAAACTTGTTTAATGCGTATCTTGGCTATTTTTAGTGATGTGCAGGACTTATATAAGGATAGAGAATGGATCATACCGTGTGGAAAACGTGTGGAGCTGCTTGAACGAATTTTGGAAGTGCACTTACCTTAAATAGAAGATTTGAAGATCAAAAGAGAATTGGTTAAGTGACTACCAAGATTAGAAGATCTGAATATCAAAAGAGAATCATTCAACCAGCTACCATAAATAGGAGATAAGAGATCGGCCGATTAGATGAGAAGAATCGAACTTAATATATACTATATTTAGAGAGATCTTCGAAGAGATATTCAAGGAATCTTTTATCAATTCAAGATGGAGCCAAGACCTTTAAATAAGAGTTATTTTCGAGCTGCAAAGTACGACTTTCGAGAGAGCTTTCATGGAGTAACTTTGAGCGACATATCGAGCGAAAACGATGAGCGAAACACATATCGAGTTTGAGCGAGTTTTACATATTGCGAGAGTTGTCTTTTAGTCTAGCTTTTCAAAGGTCGAAAGATCTTGTAGTTTGCAGAATCCTTTTTGATTCGTAGGTTTTGCTAGACGTGTTTTTACTATCTTCGGATAGTTATTTTGTCATCCATTGCTGTTAGTGGAATTTCGCCTTGAGGCACGCAGCAAGTTATTTGACTTGCTGCACAGATTTACATCTCGTGTTATTTCAGTTTCGTCACTAAGTAATTACTATATTCCGCTGTACACCTGAATGTTAGGTTGAGTGTTACCCCGACATTTTACCCAACATCTAGTCTATACTTAGTGTTTTACATCCATATCGTACCGGGACCACTTCAAAGTGGTATCAGAGCCTACGCTTGACGTTACTAAGCGCTGAAGATCCTTTATAATGGATTTTTCAAGTTCAAATTATGTCGGCAAAGTCCCAGTGTTAGACGGCTCCAACTACGCCTATTGGAAAGTTCGTGTTCGGCAATGCATCAAATCCATAGACTTGCGTGCATGGGAATCTGTGCTCCACGGTTATTCTACACCAAAGACTGCCCAGGATATTGATAGTGAAGTCATTGAGAAACCGGTCAATCAGTGGACTCTCCAAGAGAAGAGCGCCGCCGAGTTCAATGATAAAGCCCTTAATGCCATCTTCTCTTCTGTGGATATCTTCATGTTCAAGATCATACAAAATAGTACTACGGCAAAGGATGCATGGGATCTACTTCAGAGGTACTATGAAGGCGATGCGAGTGTGAAGCAGACACGTTTTCGGCTACTCCTCAACCAGTTTGAAAACCTCAGAATGAAGGATGATGAGGATGTTACCACATACTTCGGCAAAATTCTGTCGATCTCGAGCGAGTGTGCTAGTCTCGGGGAGCCGATCGAGAATAAGGTATTAATATCTAAAGCAATTCGAACACTAAATGCGAAGTTTGATGTGAAGGTAGCTGCGGTCGAGGAAGCCCACAATTTGTCGACGATGGATCTCAACACGTTGATGAACATCATGAAGAACTTTGAGACCAATCTCGAAGTACAAGATAGGGCCTCCCGCGGAAAAAGTCTCGCACTGATCAGTCAGCCATCCAAGGATCTAACTGAGGTTGACCCCAATTGCGATGAGGATATGGCTATGTTCGTAAAGAAATTCACAAAGTTTCTTCAGAAGAAGAATGTCGAGCAGAATGTTGGCCCAACATTCAGGAAGGGCCAGAATGCCAAAGCAGAACCTTCGTCTGCGCCTCCGTTCTTTAAACGCAAACCTGATGGAAAGAAGAAGAACATCAACTATGAATCAGTAAGATGCTATGAATGCCAAGGTTGGGGTCATTTTGCCAACGAATGTGCCAACACACTTCGCAAGCACGACAAAGCTCTTTGGATTGATCTTTCCGACGATGAAGATGAAGAACAGTGTACTAAGGAGTCCAGACAATCATCAGTAACCATACATTCCTTCTCAGACAACGAAGAAGAAGATCATCAAATCGGCTTTACGGTGGTAACTGATGTTAAGCCAATATCTGACTCAACATCTGGGAAACAAATTATTTTTGATTATGATGACTCAAACTGTTTTGATGGGTATTTAAGTTCTGATGATGCAGAGTTAGAAACTGACGTTTGCGCGGAAGTCCAAATTAATGAAGCCGTCAATATGTTGTCTGCGCAATATGAGAAAGAAAAGGCGATGAACGCGGAACTCAAAGCCGAGGCTAAGAAGCTGACCGATGAGAATCAGAAAAGCGAAAAGATGATTGAAAGCTTGGTGGATGGAATGAACAAAATGGAAGCCTTACTAACACGCAAGGACAAGGAGATTGACAAGCTTCAAAAGCAAGTCGACGAGGCCGATGAGACGTTCACAAAGATGAACAAGGGTAAATCGACTCTTGATGAGGTATTATCGTTAGGTATTTTTGATAAGCAAGGTTTAGGATTTAATTCTCAGCCTACGCATGTTTCTAAACCTTTGCCTGATGGTAAACCTAAGATAGTCTTTGTTAAGAAGAATGCCGAGCATGTTACGAGTGAAAGTAGTGAGACTTAGCATGCTGCCAGTAAGTCTAAGGATAGATTTAAATGTACTCATTGCATGCAGCCCGGACATATTAAGCCATACTGCTGGAAATTGAAGGGGGAGATTTCTGCGAAGAAATCGATGTCGGCTGAAATGTTATCCAACATCCCGCTCAACATTGAGAAATCAGTGTTGAAAGGTATGTCTGGAGAAGGTTCAGCTGGCTCACCTTCAAATTCTGGTAACCTAAATGCTGTTTTATCATCTAAGAAAGTTTGGATAGAGAAGTCCGTGCATAAGTGCAATGTTGTGTATACCTCTTTGCGAGCTAACGTGACAGGTTCTTGGTACTTCGATAGCGGGTGTTCCCGACATATGACGGGTACCAAAGAGTATCTAAGTGATTACATGACTTTAAAGAGTGGATCTGTGACGTTTGGAGGTGGTGCTAAAGGACGGATTCTTGGTCGAGGCAGATTGAACGTGCCTGACTTTCCCAAGCTAAGCAATGTTCTTCATGTAGACGGGCTCGTAGCCAATCTGATTAGCATAAGCCAACTTTGCGACGACGACCTGAAGGTAAGATTTAATAAGGGATGTTGTGAGGTTTTTAACAGCCATGGTGTTCGAGTTATGGCAGGTAAACGATCGAGCGATAACTGCTACTTAGTCGGAGAAAACTACAGTTCGAAGGACGTGTGCCAACTCTCAAAGGCCGAAAACGATGTCATCCTTTGGCATTACAAACTGGGCCACGTTAACTACCGAACATTGGAGCAGCTTATCAAGCATGAGGCGATCAGAGGCGTTCCGAAGCTTAAGGAGTTTGGTAAGATTAAACAAAGCAACGACGATATTTTCATGTCTCAGGAGAAGTATGCGAATAATAGAGTAAAGAAATTTGGAAAAGATACTGCCAAGGTAATGAAAACACCGATGGGTTCAACTCAGAAGGTAAGTAAAGGTAATGTTGGACAGAATGTTGACCCCACATCGTATAGTTCCATGATAGGCAGTCCATTATATCTTTCCGCTACTAGACCTGACATTATGTATAGCGTATGCGTATGTGCTAGATATCAGTCTGAGCCTAAGGTTTCTCATCTTAATGCTGTTGAGCGTATTCTTCGTTATGTGAGTGGATCGTGTAGCCTAAGATTGTGGTTCTCCAAAGATACTAATATGAGTCTTGTAGGCTATAGCGATGCTGATTGGGCAGGTGACGAGGATGATCGCAAGAGCACAAGTGGCGGCTGTTTCTTCTTAGGTAATAATCTTGTTGCATGGTATAGTAAGAAGCAAAATTGTGTGTCTTTATCTACTGCTGAGTCTGAGTATGTTGCGACGGGTAGTTGCTGTACGCAATTAATATGGTTGAATAGCATGTTGTGTGACTATGGTTTAGAGTGCGAGTCAGTCCTCATGTATTGTGATAACCTTAGTGCCATCAACATATCTAAGAACCCTATCCAGCATTCACGCACGAAGCATATAGATATAAGGCATCATTTTCTGAGAGATATGGTCGAAAAAGAGTTAGTCCGCATTGAGCATATAGACACTAAACATCAGTTAGCAGACATTTTCACGAAAGCATTGGATTTTGAAAGGTTCTCGGACCTGAAGAAATCCATAGGATTGCACATGTCAGGTTAAATGTTGGTCCAACATTTGGATCAACATAGCATATGTCAAATGTGATGGTTACTGCTTAAATGTTTGATTAAATATTCTGTTCTGTTTTCTTGTGAAATGACTTGATTCTATTCGACTGGTCCCTAAATGAACCCAATCCCTCTTTAAAGGCTCTTGGTAATACGTCCCTAGGTACACGGCATTCGCTGTGACGATGTACTTTTTGGTTCAAAAAGCCAATCCTTGTTGTGTATAAGCATGCTCATAAACTCTCGGCTATCTTTAGGTATTTGGTAATAAGTTTCCTTAGGTACACGGCATTCGCGGTGACGATGTATACTATGCGACAAAAACCGAACCACGAAGCTGAGGGTATAAGGGCAGTGAAAAAAATTTGGTTAGTTATATGAGGTGAAAGGGTAATAAAGGGAACTGGTCTTGAAAAGGATTAAGCAGAAAAGTCTAGGATTACGGATTCAGGATGTTGAGTCAAATGTTAGGGCAACATGTGTGACTGTCAGTTTGATATTGCTACATTTTATGCTTTCGTTTTATTTGCGTCTGTCTTTAGTACTGCATTTGTTAGTCATATGTGTCTAGTTTAGAAATCTCTCAGAATTGCATTAGAACTCCTCGAAGAACAACTCGTTACGCTTGTCTCAAGTGATCGTCATTGTCGCTCAAACGGTTAGTCTTGCTTGATTCTACCTTGACTTTTGACTTTGTGTCTTTTGGGTTGAATCATGATCTGATGTGCTCCTATTTGCTCGCATGACTAATTCGTCCACATAATATATTTTAGCTCCATGTTTACTTAGACAGTTGTGACCTAATTCGACCTTATCCTCTAAACTGTCTAAATTCTATTTGAGTCCAATGGTTAATTTTTTTCGGCTTTACTTCTTTCACGATAAAATTATTGCTGAGTGATCGTTTACCGTTGGAGTTGCTCGCTGATATTACTCTCTCTGTTCTTGATTGTGGTTGATATAATAGAGGGTTACTCATTCTGTTCTCACTTATTTTTTTTGGATTTATCTTTGATTTCTTTATGGCGAACTAACTTGTTTCTGAGTCTCAGAATGTTGGCCCAGATGTTAGCCCCACATTTACCTCGACATCTGCAAGTTGACTAACAGAGAAGTTCTCTGAGTTTTTTTCTTTCTTCCCAAAAAGGGGGAGAAAGATGTGCAGATAAAAAGGGGGAGATAAGGAAATTCAGGGGGAGCAGAATAAGGAGCCGAACAAACAGGGGGAGCTGACCAAGAAGGAGAAGCAGCCGAGAAAGCATCAGAAGGAAACTCCATACTCCATTGAGAGTGAAGATCTGATCCTTTCTATTTTTACATGCATAATTGATTTTTTGCATGCGTGATTGAATTGTTTTTACTATGTGCATGCTGATTTGCTTCTCTGATATGTTTACATGTTTTGCCTGCTTGCCGAAAATATTTATTTTGCAGATGTTTAACTTAATAAGACCTTGTTATGGCTATGTACTAGTTTCGTAGTACGTTGAATAGTTTAATCGCTATTCTGTTTGCGTTTATTCTAACCATCTTTTGATGTTTTGTGGTTGGATAGATTTTGCCTTCAGGGGGAGTTTCTCTATGTCTAACGTCTGCTTTAGTTTTGGGAAGAAAGATAAAAAGGGGGAGATTGCTAATGTTGAGCCTTCAACACTGGCAATGTTGGGGTAACATTCTAGTCAACATCTGTTGACTGAGAGTGTTCCCTTTCTCAGTTTTATCTTTCATGCCCAAAACTTGTTTAATCCGTATCTTGGCTATTTTTAGTGATGTGCAGGACTTATATAAGGATAGAGAATGGATCATACCGTGTGGAAAACGTGTGGAGCTGCTTGAACGAATTTTGGAAGTGCACTTACCTTAAATAGAAGATTTGAAGATCAAAAGAGAATTGGTTAAGTGACTACCAAGATTAGAAGATCTGAATATCAAAAGAGAATCATTCAACCAGCTACCATAAATAGGAGATAAGAGATCGGCCGATTAGATGAGAAGAATCGAACTTAATATATACTATATTTAGAGAGATCTTCGAAGAGATATTCAAGGAATCTTTTATCAATTCAAGATGGAGCCAAGACCTTTAAATAAGAGTTATTTTCGAGCTGCAAAGTACGACTTTCGAGAGAGCTTTCATGGAGTAACTTTGAGCGACATATCGAGCGAAAACGATGAGCGAAACACATATCGAGTTTGAGCGAGTTTTACATATTGCGAGAGTTGTCTTTTAGTCTAGCTTTTCAAAGGTCGAAAGATCTTGTAGTTTGCAGAATCCTTTTTGATTCGTAGGTTTTGCTAGACGTGTTTTTACTATCTTCGGATAGTTATTTTGCCATCCATTGCTGTTAGTGGAATTTCGCCTTGAGGCACGCAGCAAGTTATTTGACTTGCTGCACAGATTTACATCTCGTGTTATTTCAGTTTCGTCACTAAGTAATTACTATATTCCGCTGTGCACCTGAATGTTAGGTTGAGTGTTACCCCGACATTTTACCCAACATCTAGTCTATACTTAGTGTTTTACATCCATATCGTACCGGGACCACTTCAATCATAGTTGAGCAAGTTCCTAGTAGTCTAGTTGGAAGGGTTTAACTAGTTGGATTGTGCTACAGGAACTGTAAGTCAAAGTCTTCTAGAGGAATCCTTCCTTACGGGGAAAAGAAGGTGAGATTTAACTAGTCGAATTTCCAAAAACTAAGTCTTGTGTATAAATATATAAACAAAGTCGTCACCTCACTAAGGGTTTATGTGGTCCATAACTCTTTTCTCTAACCGATGTGAGATTATTTTGACACCTCAACAAAAACTCTTCCAAGACCACCAAAAGGGACTCCCCCTTCAGCGGTAACCGACCACAATGATTCGGTATTTTACCACAAGACACCCAAGCCGTGTAGTAAACTTGCTCTCAACCGATCAATAAACACAGCGGCACACTTCATCCGAGCAAGAATCGTTGCAAGGATCAAGGACTGATCATCAAAAATTGTATTTTTATAACAACCTTTCTCCGCGGATACCAGTTATTGGGAAACAAATTCCGTTATTCCAATACCTAGACATCGGACATAAAAGTTTTCTTTACAATTGGCAATAGATGGAAATAGCCCATCAAGAACAAGAGATTGATTATTTATTCACAAGTAATATTCCTCAAAATCTACAATTGTCAATGCTTATATAGATATAACTAGTTATGTTATTTAATTAATAGAGACGAAATGCAACAAGTTAAATGCATGCTTAAAATAATAAAAGGAATTGTAAATATATTAATTTTCCGTAGCGTCGAGCAATAAATCTGCGAAAGTAATAATAGAATTAAATATTTGATGAATGCTTACAAGATTTGAAATCACAACACATCCAGTTGTGGCGATGACTTGCATGTATCAATTATTTGGATCGAGCGACATTTTTTATCCCACAGCCAGTGATCACTATAAAAGACTAATTATTTTACAAATGTCAAAGCTCATTAACAATGCGTGTTAAGAAAACAAATGTAAGAAATCAACAAAGTCCATTACTTGACTACACTCTCGAGATAACGAAGATGATATATCGCTTTGGACGTTGACATTTACAACAGAGAGACGTTTATACCAAAGTGATTGACTTTTATCACTCTTCTAATTATCCAAAGAGACGACGATAAAAGTGAAAGAAACGTAATATTATATCACCTTCGATGTGTAACCCTTCCTAACTAAACTCCAACTGAAAAACATTGTAAGAACTTACTTGATATCTTCTCCACTTTTGTCCCCATTCACGCACGAACTCCCCCTATTTATACGTGCCAAAATCTTTAGCCTTCATTGACATACATCACTAGAAAAAATTCCATTACATTTCGCAAGAAGTCCTAGCTAGTTTCCAGCCATGGTAGCTGTTGATTTAGGGCTAACTTATGATTCTCAGGCTAAGAATCATCCAAGCTCGAGTCGAGCCAGCGCTGCATGGAACCAACCACAAGCTTACGAAGACTATGATGATTCGTGGGAAGTTCGCATGTTCAAAGAGGATGCCTTGGAATGCAATTGGCCTCCTCGTTCTTACCCATGTAGGTTTTGTAAGAGAGAGTTCGGGTCAGCCCAGGCTCTTGGCGGGCACATGAACGTTCACCGTCGGGATCGAGCCGGGCTGCACCGAGTGGCTACGTCCCATCGAGCCACACCGAGCCGTTTCTCTAGGTATCAACAACCCTCTTCGGCCCTTGTGATCCCTACTCAAGAATTGCTTGGTAATGGATTGTGCCTACTTTATTCGTTTCGAAACCCTAACCCTAACCCTAGTTCTCCAGTTCATCGCCAAACGTTTGCTTCGACCTCAACATTAGTGTTTAAACATAATGATAATATTTGTGATAGTAATAACGATGGGACTGCGAAAGATTCTGCAGTTGAAGAGCTCGATCTCGAGCTCCGTTTGGGAAGGTAATTTATTTATCGCCGGTGAGGGCGAAAGATTCAAAAGAGACGATACAAGCTCAAGGCAAGGTCATGTAGTAGAATATACATGCATGTGATTTTATGTTCTAGTACTTTATTTTCCAAGCAATTTTTTATTTTGTCGTTTGGTTTCTGCGTTTGGTTCGAACTAGATAACCCATGAATGGAGGGTATGGCACTAAGTTTGGATGAACATAAACGTATTTCGAAGATTTGAAAATAAGGATTCACGTGTGAACGATCAAAAGGCTTAGACAACATTGAAATAAATAAATAAAGGGTTTCTTAATTATGGGCATGGATGCCTATGCCACAAATCCCCGAGTTAATATCTATGACAAGCTAACGTTGAATGATGTACGTACGCTAACCAAATTGAGTCGCCTCGTCGTTACAATTCAATATCTACGACAATAAACATATCAAATATAGTCTATCTAGGGCTACAAGGGATCTTGGCAAGAACCCTAACTCGTAATTGCTCCCTTTCTCTCCGAAGGATTGGAGATCAAAGATATTCTCTCAATTGCTCCCCGAGAGTGTGTTTTCTGAAGAGACTGAGTTTTATCAGATTTTGCCACTATATTTATATTCAGTGTTGTAAAAAAAATTCGGCCCAAGGCGCCCCCACCGTGAAAACTGCCGAGTAAGGGTGTTCATCGGTCGGTTCGGTTCGGTTTTTTCAAATTTCGGTTCGGTTTTTCGATTTTCGGTTTTACGTATGCTTAGTCCGATATCCGAACCATTTTAATTTGGTTCGGTTCGGTTTTCTATAATTCGCTTCGGTTTTTTTCGGTTCGATTTTTCGGTTGGGAAGTTAATATCAACAAAAAAATATTATGAGCTGAAAATACATAAAATAATTTATGGTTATTAAAAACAAAGAAGATTTGTGGAACGTGACATGTAGCAAAATAATTCAAAAGTCCGAAAAAAACAAACTTGAAAATGTAACAAAATCTAACCAAAATATAGAAACATTCATCTGAAGATACTATAAATTATTTGGGAGAAAAATAGTATTTGATTGGTGAGGAAAACATTCACCTAAAAATGAAAAAAAGTATACCAATGAAATTATATTTACCGTGTTGTTTACGTTATGGGAGAAAAACAAATTATTTTTGATATTCTTTTATTTTTATGTAGTATGCTAATTTCAGTACGGTTTTTCGGTTTTTTCGGTTTTACGTATGCTTAATCCGATATCCGAACCATTTTAATTTGGTTTGATTCGGTTTTTTACAATTCGGTTCGGTTTTTTCGGTTCCGGTTTTTTCGGTTCGATTCTTTACGGTTCGGTCGGTTTTTTCGGTTTTTCGGTTAATTTGAACACCCCTACTACCGTCTACCGAGTAGGCTTATTAATCGCTGGAACTGATTTCGATTAATGCACTGATGCGTGTGTTGTCATATATATATAATATTACGTAGATGTTAATTTTATTCAAAATATTTAATAGGTAATAAATTTATTTGTAAAATTAATATTATACAAAACTAAAAGTAAAAGGCAAAATCGTGACTACACCTGCCGTACCAATTAATTAAAAACTATATGCCCCTCATAGATAGATAGCCACTGTTGTTCAGATCGGCCTAAGCACGAGCACCGTGGCGAAAACCGGTGAGTCGTCTTATTAAATCGGTGGAACCGATTAATTGGCGATTAATCAGTTCAGTTTTTTTTTAAAATTTCCTTTAACAAAATATATAAATGTAATAATGTTGCATTGATGGGATTGATATAATATTTATTTAGAATGTTTGGATACCTTTAGTTTGATTGATTTTAGCATATCTGATATATAAAAAATAAAGATAAATAATTAAAAGATGTATACCGTCTAATTTCTTCCTCGAAACCTAAGCTAGGCGCTAGGCCCTTCCTTGTACCTGACTAACGCCTAGCAAATTTACAACCTTCTTTATATGGAGCCCGCGCCACCAATTTAGCCTACGAATGACCTTCAATATACAACTCCAATCTTATCAATTGTTGGCCGCATCTTTACCAATTTTGAAATCTAACTTCAATCCTTGTTCTCTAAATCATATATACTACTACTGCATTTCTTCTCACTCGATACTTCATCAACCGCATCTTTGAGTTTAGATCGGTCTTCGCCCCTGCTTAGGCCATCATTCGTCCTGATCCTCTCTCTCTACCAGCAGTTCCAGCGGATTTTTGACCAGCTCCAGCCAAGTGCTCTCTTGTAAAAAAGTTTCATGTGTTTGGTAAGTCTCGGGCATTTGTTCGGCCAAAAAGAACTCGGGTTTCTTCATAGGCCTACCTGAACTTTCTCAAAGTTTTGATTTTGCTTACTCGCTCTATATTTAGCAAAAAAATTTCCAATCCCTTCGTAGCCTGACGAGTTCGCCCTTCACTTGGTCACAACCTAGTGTTGAGTGCCAGCGGTCTATGCCTCAACAATGGTTGAGCCCTGGACCATAAGGGTGATCAGGATTGTGACATTCTCCCCATATATGTCTCTGTTGACATACCACATCGTTGACTCAACTTCCAAAGGTCTACCCTCATTCCCGAGTTGCAGCCACCAACTCCATGCTATCCAAAACTATTACAAGTTGTTAAAGAGTATAACCACAACATACATGTATTGACATCAATATCGATGATAGGCTGACTAACATATAAGTTGATGGGCTACTCCACCTATCACCAATTGGTTTTAGATTGATTCACCCAAGCTTTATGTGATCAGATCTCCTTATTAGTGGGCCAGTGCATAGGCTCGATTAGAGAATTACACACTTTGCACATTGATATTTTCAACCAGCAGAGAATCAAATTTTCATGTCGCTTTTTCATAATTATACAAGTATCCGATAGGTAATTAGAAATCTCGTCGGTGATGATGTACGTTTTATTTGATGAAACATGCGTGCATGCACAACCCACAAGACATATTTTCCGGTTTAAGTCGTATGACTTCGGTTTTGATTTGTCCAAAAGAAGACAACACCAAGCTAAAGAAATCTTTCAACTACACATTACTATGATCATTGCCTTCACAAATTCGACATAATTTCTTCTAGATGTCACAAGTCGTGTTGCGCATCATTAACTCGTTGAATATGTTTTTGTCAAACGTCTTAAATATTGTATCATTCTGATTTTGTTTAAATGCATTTTCTTCATCTCTGTGACTGTCCCACTATTTTATCTCATTTTTGTCTCACGGAACGGATTCTTGACAAGTGTCCAATCAGGGTTCAGATTTCCTTCTTTGGTTTTATTTTAGGGGCCTTTTCAATTCAGCCCCCATTTAACTTTAAAAATCGAGTTCAGCCCCTGTCAGAAAAAGTAATTAGTTTTAAGGACCCGATTTCTCATATCACTTCATCGGTCTGCGGTACCACTTCTTTGTTCTCTAGTACCACTTCTTTGTTATGCAGTACCACATAATTGTTCTGCAGTACCACTTAATTGTTCTGCAGTACCACTTCATTTTTTCCTTCATCGCTCTGCGGTACCACTTCTTTGTTCTGCAGTACCACTTCTTTGCTCTGCAATACCACATAATTGTTCTGCAGTACTACTTCTTTTGTTCTGCAGTACCACTTCTTTTTTACCGCAGAAAAAATGAAGTGGTACTGCAGAACAATTATGTGGTACTGCATAACAAAGAAGTGGTACTAGAGAACAAAGAAGTGGTACCGCAAACCGATGAAGTGGTATGAGAAATCGGGTCCTTAAAACTAATTACTTTATCTGACAGAGGCTGAACTCGATTTTTAAACATGAATGGGGGCTGAATCATAATTAACTCTTTATTTTAATTCATAATTTTCTAATTACATATTCCACCAAATTTTAAAATCTTCATTGTTTCATTAAATTTATATGATATAATCAAATAATATATCTAATTTATTATTTATTTCGTTATGATCATATTGATATCCATATCTTATATTTTTCGATTTATAAATATCATTTTATTTTGTATCTTATAACATTGTGGCACAAATTGTGAAAATAGTGGGACAGGAGATCCGGACCCCGCATGTTACTGTACTATAATTTTCTAATTCTGAGATGTTACATATATTGAACTAATTCTTATTAGAATAAAAGTTGACTGACGAAAATACCCTTATAAAAGAGTAGTTATGAAGTGGTATCTAGCGCGCATGTTCTGTTATCAGTTATCACATAACAGGAAGTGTTACATGAAGTGGTATTGTATATCCATGAAGTGGTACTATAGATCCATGAAGTGGTACGGGTGAACAGTGAAGTGGTACTATAGACCCATGAAGTGGTACTGGTGAACAGTGAAGTGATACGGTAGACCCATGAAGTGGTACTGGTGAACAGTGAAGTGGTACAACACTGTAGACCCGTGAAGTGGTAATGTTGAACAGAGAAGAAGTGGTACAGAGGACCCATGAAGTGGTACTGTTGGTCAGAGAATTGGTACTGCGTTTTTAGACCCATGAATTCCCAAACATTTCAACTGTACCACTTCATGGGTCTACAGTACCACTTATTCTATGTTCAACATTACCACTTCATAGTCTACAACGATGTACCACATCTCAGTTCAACAGTACCACTTCATGCGTCTACAGTACCACTTCACTGTTCTACAGTAGCAATTCACTGTTCACCCATACCACTTCATGGGTCTACAGTACCACTTCATGTACGGTCTATACTACTTCTTTATGGTTGCTTTGCTCGTTTGAAAAAGGCGATGGCAGTGATTCGTAATTCTTTTTGTTTATTATGGGCAAATATGTCTTTTTTCATGGTTTAGGTCCTTATTCCTAAATGAAACTTAATTTTAGGTCCTTATTTCTATTTGAAACATGAATAGAGCCTGAAATCAAAAACGAAACTGGGCCTAACATCTAATTAACTCTAAAAAAACCCAAGAGGCAACAGACTCCACTTCAACTTTAACATTTCATTTTCTTCCCAAGCATAAATGCTAACATTCACTTCGCGAGCTGACATAACATCACCATGCAATGACGATCTCAATTTCTCAACCATAAAACGCATAATTTTCATATCTGATATGACAATCCGCCAACTTAACCTCGGCGCCTACTGCGAAAGGACAATAACTCGACAACTTCCCTCTAACTATCGACAAGCAAGCCCTACAATCTTCTACGGTGATAGTAACTTTGCAATTAGCATAGCCATAGACATCTCTGTTGACTCCTTCGGAGGAATACCTGTTGTAATCTTCGTAGTCGCTTTCCAAAGGAGTGCCTGAAATCAAATCGCTGAGCGCTGTACCTACGACTTCTCCGTAAGGATCGTTAGCAAACCAAGTGTTTTCATTACATCCGATGTAAGCCTCTCTTGTGTCTGGGATGCCTTTTGTAGTAGATATATTATTTGCTGCTACATTTATAAAGTAAAGCCCAAGTAGGAACGCTGCGATATTGCTGGCGGGACGATGACAGTAGTATTTAGGACTCATATTATCTTCTTTTTTCTATGTGTTGGTCTGCTTTTGTTATTGCTATCGCTTGCTTGATTGATTGAACGATAATGTCTTCTACTTCTTGGCGACTTATATAGGCAATTTGGAAAGAAGTAAACAATGTTTTTCTAAGATTCCATACGGCAATCGGCACAATGTAAATTCGGCTGTAATCATGGCATTATAGCCTTTTTTTTTGTTTTTTTAGTCAAATTGCACTCATAATTAAGGATAAATATAGGGTTTAATAGTACACTTGTCCAAATGTCTACTGTTGTTGTAAAGGGATGAAAGAACAAGCCAACAAGGACAAAAACCAATAGAAAAGACGAGAGGTGTCAAATGGCAGACATGCATAACTATAAAAAAAGAGTTCAATAACCAACTGTATTAATCAAACTATTTCATTACGTACACATAATTTTATTCTATTTCATGTGTATTGAAAAAAATTGTTGATAAGAGAGACTAATCTTAGATTTTTGTGATTTGAGAATTTAAATGTAAACTTCCTTTTAATAAATCAAGATACTATTTCTTATTATTAGATATGCTTGATACGCTGTAGAACAAAATGAGATTTATGGTTTCGAATGTAATTAGACAAAACTTATGAATATTATTCGATTTTATTTGACTATGCATAATACTTTTCTATTTTATAGGTAAATTCAAGCTTAGGTTTATTTTAGAAGACGAACAATAGGTTGGATCGTTAACTTCAAATTTCCCTTAATATTATTGTATTATACTTTTTAGAGCGTGTTATTTATTTATCTTATGTTTTTGTATTTTAATCTTTAGAGCGTGTTATTTATTTATCTTTATATTCATAGTTGGCAATGCCGTCCGATAAGAAGTTAAATTAATAAAATCCAAGTATTTTGAGTTTAGTGACTGATTATCATGCAATAATAGATGAGGTATCAATGAACTATTAACCTCGACAATTAATATGCACGTACACATAAGGCTCTAGTCGGGTTTTATTGTTTAGTACGACTTAATTTTTATTTTTTTTATGACTCTAAAATGATTGTGTCAAGCATTAGCTTGAAAAATGGGAGACTTGGCATTGATACACACATCAAATCAGAGAATTGAGACTTACTCATAATCGAACTATCAGTGGACTCATTACTCGGAGTGGCAATGACCCATCAATAACTATAGCATCATAAGGAGGTCATTGACGGAGTTGACTTCGAGTCTTGACTTGTCACTAGTTTTGCTCGCCCAAATTGCCGACGGAGATTCGGCATCCAAGCTACCTTTCTTTAAGAATAAACTAACATTGGAATAATAATACTAATAATAATATTAATTAATATGATATAAAGAAATTGAGTAGATTTCTATTTATATTAAATATGAGCATATTAGAGTAACTGCTTTTTAATTGATTGGAATGTCATATAACATTATATTTTACTTTAATCGAATTAAGGTACTACTACAAATAATTTAATCGCAATTACCCTTAACAATTTAATTACTCAGTTACAATTATACTTACAAATAATCCATCATAAACAGGCCCGGTGAGAAAAATTGTATACTGGAATGTGATTTGGTATGTCAATTTATTTATTCAATAAACATATCTAATTAATAAAATTTAAAGGACACCACCCACTAATTATTAATGATAGTTTAGAGTTCTACCTTCAATTTATATGTTTCGCAATATAGCACATATGTAGAATGTGCTAAACGGCTAGTGCACTATCAAATTTCATTTTAAATTAGTAATGGATCTTAATAGATAAAAGATAATGTTATATATTTATAATTTATTGCATACACATACAGGTTTTGAAGTACTAGTATAATTATTGTTTAATATTAGATAATATGGTAAAATAAATAGAGTTTACTTAATTTTTTATAAAGTGGCTATATCCTTGAGGTTTTATTAAATTTTTACTTTTTGATACTCCCTCCGTCCCAAACGGTTATGGACATTTGGGGTATGGCACGATTTTTAAGAAATTGAATATTTTAATAATATAGTACAATTAAAAGGTGAAAAAGTGTATATTTTGACACGTCTTTTAAGAATATATAATAGTATTATATTGATTGTTTGTGGTAGTTTTTGCTATAAAAGGAAATGTCCAAAATGGTTTGGGACGCCCGATATAGTAAAAGGTCCAGGTAGTATATTTTATTATCTTCAATGTTATTTTTAAATTTATTATTATATTTTACTTTTTTATTTTATTTATTTTTTAAGTTTATTTCGATATATTTATAGACTGGCTAATCGCATGTCGACACGTGTCCTTTTCATCTTAATGGCTTAACTAACCGAATAAAAATCGACATGATCGAAGGACCGAGTGGGTCCACACAAAACATCAGTGATTAAATTTGTTAATTGTGTAAACATCATGAACCATTTTGGATTTTCTCCAATATAGATATTAACAAATATTTAGCGAGCTAATACGCAAGGACGATCTCAAAGCTCAACCATAAAACGCATAATTTTCATATCTGATACGACAGTCCACCAATTTAACCTCAGCCCCGACGGCGAACGGACAGTAACTCGTCAACTTCCCGCTAGCTTCCAACAAGCAAGCCCTGCAATCGCCTACGACGATAGTGAGTTTGCAATTTGCATAACCGTAGACATCTTTGCCTTCAGAGGAGTACTTGTTGTAATCTTCGTAGTCGCTTTCCAATGGAGTGCCAGAAACCAAATCAGGAATCGCTACAGATACGACTTCTCCATAAGGATCGTTAGCTAACCAAGTGTTTACATTACATCCGATGTACACTTCTCTTGTGTCTGGGATGCCTTTTGTAATAGAGATGTTATTTGCTGCTATATTTATAAAGTACAGCCCAAGTAGGAAGACTGCGATATTGCTGGCTGGACGTTGACAATAGTATTTATTAGGACTCATCTTTTCTTTTCTTTTCTTTTCTATGTGTTGGTTGCTTTTGTTATACTATCCCTTGATTATTTGATTGAGAACAATAATGCCTTTGTGGGATACTTATATTGATGGCATTTGGATATAAACATTGGTTTCTTAAGATTCCATTCGGCAGTCGGCCACAATGTAAATTCGGCTGATGGGAACAACAATCATGGCCTAATTAGGCTATTTTTGGACCAAATTGCGTAGATGCATCATTAGGATAATTTAGTACATTTGTCCAAATGTCTAGTGCTTTTGTTAAAGGGATGAAAAATATGCATAACTATACTATACCTGAAGTGTTATCATATTCCTATATATTTAGATAGAAATAACTCGACGATCAAAACTAACCAAAATCAGTACATCAAGGATTAAAAGTGTTATATCAGAATATGAGGACCAGAAACACTCGTACCTCAAACATTGACGACTAAATGTGTCCATGTCCCAATATTACATATAATTCGTTATTTATATTTAGAAATATAGTTAATAGATATAATTGTATTTAGAAATATATTTTTATTTATATAAATGTAATAAATTTAAAACTTCAAATTTGAAGAAAAAAAAGTAACTCGGGTCTGGCGGGTCTTGTCCCGCTTAACCGGGTTTGAGGTGGGGTGGGTCTCGGATCCACTATAAATAACGGGACGGATGCATACTAGATATTGAATTATTCATGGTTCTTGCCTTTTCCATGGCTGTGCATCACGATTCACGATCATGGTGTATCAATTGCATTTCAAACTTGCAGTCTTTCGAGTTCCACCCTCGAGAGCCCCCTTGTCCACTTTGATAGAATATTACTCTTCTCATTATAAACTTTATTAATTCTCAAATATGTCGAAGTTATATAAAAGATAAATACGGAAAATATAATAAATCATAATGAAAATCAATATAATCAGTGACAAGGGATTTGATATTATCCGTTGTAAATGATTTCCCGTTATCATCCCCTCAAGCAAGACGTGATGCATGAAACCACGCACAGGTTGGAGCGAAAGAATTCAAATAATGGCCGAGCTAGGCCTATGGTGATGACATTCCCAATCTAAAGATGTGAAGCAATTAACATTGAGATGAGCCGACCAAAGGTGACGAGTTCGTGAACAAAGTGATAGTCGATATCAATATGCTTTGTGTGTTTGTGAGCAATAGGATTCTAACCGAGAAAGATAGCACTATTGTTGTCGCAAATTTGAAGTTGCATGTCGACGTGAGATATATAAAGCTCTTTGAAAGGATCTGTTAACCAAACTACTTTGGATTAGAGCTGGCATTTTGGCCCGCGGCCAGCGGGCAGACCCCCCCCCCCCAAGGGGGCGGGACGGGCTTTGATACTTTAGGCCCACCAAAGGGCGGGCCTGAGCGGGTAAGCCCGCGCGGGCCGCGGGCCGCGGCGGGGAGGGGCGGGTTAGCCGCGGGCTGCCCGCCTAATATTCATAATAAAATAAAATTATACATTATTCAGACATTGGGCTAAGTTGGGCTGTGAACTATGATATATAATTTTACCAAAATATGGACTATGGCCTGTGACATGCTATTGGGCATTGGAAATGATAAAGCCCGTAAAAGAAATCATCCTTCTTCAACACGATGAGGGTTTTTCATTTTCAATTTGCTGCTAATTTACATCTCAATCACCACGCACACCAGTCCGCAACCTAACACCCATCGGCCATCCCACAAAGCCGAACACGGCGAAACACCACGGCATCCACGACGTGTCACCCTCGTCTCCCAGTCGCAAGCACGAAGCCCTCGTCACCGTCTATCTCCACTGCTGCTGCGCCTAAAGCCTCATCATATCAGTCATCATCGCGCGCCCAAGCAAGCCACCGCGACGATGCTAAACCGCCCCCTCTCATCCTCCCCTCCGGTGTTGTCTGTCTCCTCTACTTCCCATTAGATAATCCCTGTTTTGAGTTTTGATTTGGCTGGGAACTAGTTTTATTCCTAATCTTTCAGTTTTCTGATTTGGGAATTTTTATTTAATATGCGGGCGGGCTTTACCCGCCGGGCCCGTGCCCGCAGGCGGGTATTGGCGGGCTACGGGCCGGCCCGCCCCGCCGGCCCTTATTGACAGCTCTACTTTGGATGTTGCATTGGTGGAAGCACATACTCTGATTCGAAACTGGATCGAGCCACTGCAGGTTGCTTCTTAGCACTCCATTGTATGAGGTTACCACCAAGAAAAATGGAGTATTCGATCGTGGAACGACGAGTCTCGGAATACCGAGCCCAATCTGCATCAACGTAGGCATGCAAGGTACAAATCGATCCTCGACTGAATGAGAAACAAGTGTGCCTAGCGAAGAAAGCGCTTGACAGCTTGATAATGATCTGTTATTGGAGACTAGAACTGACTAACAAGGTTGACCGCAAACGATAAGTTATGCCGCATAGTTTTCAAATTCTGGATAGCTCCCACGGGAGAACGATAACGTGTTGGATCAGAATAAGGTGTCACCATCACTTGTGAGAACGTGCCGTCATCAAGGGGAGTCGAAACAAGCTTACACTCAACGAATTGAGATAGTGTAAGAATCTCATGAGCATATTTGGTCTGACTGATATGGAGTCCACTACTGGTATAATCGACTTCAAGCCCCAAAAATAATGTAAGCGACCGAGATCTTTTACGGAAAATTCTAAATACATCCAAGAGATCAAATGTGTTATTTCTTATAAGAATAATGTCATCGACGTATACAAGTACCAGTAAAATATCAGATGCATGATTGGAAAAAAGAGGTGATTTATCTGCTTGACTACAAGTGAAATCAAGAGTAACGAGAAAATCATTAAACCGTTGAAACAATTTATGTGGCGCCTGTTTGAGGCCATAAAGTGTCTTTTGAAATGACGGACATGAGTCGGAAAACTAGTTTCAATATAGACCGGTGGTTGCTCCATATAAGCATGCTTTGTGAGAATTCTAGATAAATGCATTTTTGACATCCAACTGATGTAATGGTCAATTTCGCATGATTGCAACAGAAAGAACTACTTGAATCGTAGAAGCTTTGACAACGGGGCTAAATTTATGCAAAAACTCAACCCAAGAACTCGAGTGAATCCTTGTGCAACCAAACGAGCCTTACGATGTTCGACAGAACCATCACAGTTTTACTTGGTACGGAAAAACCCAGTTAGAGCCTTGGTGGATGGGGCACAAGATCTCATGTGAGGTTTTGCCGAAGAGCAAGCATTTCATCATCCATTGCATTGAGCCAATGAGGATGTTTTGCAGCTGATTGAAACCCCGAGGTTCAGGAGACATTGCTTGATAACGTGGAGTAGTGGCAAAATCAGCAATATAATGTGGTTTGAATATGCGATGTCCCAAACACGAAGGATCAGACTATGATGGTTCAGTAGTTGGTGATGTAGGTTGATCGGGTTCGGATGTATCCAATGACGTAACTGTTGGGAAAATTGAGCATGGCATGAGTGGGTTTGTCGAGGCCGATGGCCCATTAGTTGTCGTCGGTGCAACTTCTGCACTAAAATAAGATAACGGATCAAGAAAATAAGAGACATGAAGATTAGTAAAAGATGTTCACCGTCTTTTGGCCCGAATAAGGGTAAACGACCTCATCAAATTTAGCATGCCGAGTAATGCAGGTCTTCGAAACAAGCGGATCGAGACATCGAAATCCCTTGTGATGCGAGATATATCCAATGAAAATTCAAGGTCGACTACGAGTAGAGAATTTGTTTGGCGCATAGTCACGTAAGCATGAAAAACGCAACAACCAAAAGGATGAAAATTTGCATAATTGGGAGTTCCAAACAACGTCTCAAAAGGTCAGATTCCCTGCAAAATAGATGATGACAAACTATTTATAGTGTAACCGCTATAGAAAATGCTTCAACCCATAACGACATCGGGGCATGCTCATGAAAAATCATAGCAAGACCCGTTTCGGTGATATGACGATGTGTGCTCGGCTCGACCATTTTGAAACGGCATGTAAGGGCATAAGATAAGATGAAGAATCTACTTCTGACGGAAAAATTTCTGAACATGATTATACGTGAACTTCGTACCGGCATCGCTCTGAAATATTTTAATAGAACAGTTAAACTGATTTTCCACCAAATTTGCAAATTGCATGATATTCACACAAAAAATCCGCCTTACTAAGAAGTGTGATAGAACCATGTGAAACGAGAGTAGTCATCAACGAAGATCAGGTGTAGGCCCCACAGACCACAATGAATTAACTCCAAAACATGTTGAGCTTTTCTTCATTCAATGAAAAAGGCAAGCGTTTACTTCTAGCGAGTTGACATGAAGTGCATAATGAAGGTTTGAGAAACACATAGGTAACAATCAAATGTTTCGGATTTATTCAACAAAGATATAATCTCGGGAGGAAAATGTCCGAGTCTAGCATGCCATAATTCAAACGATGCAAGTAAGCAATTAATTTTTAGACTAGCAATCAAAGTTGGACGGGCTCTCTCTAAAATATATAGTGTTTCTTCACGATGTCTGCTTGCTAAACCTCCTTTGTGTGACGATTCTGAATGGTAAACAACTTGTCAGTGAACAACACATCAACTGACAATACAAATGTAAGCTTGCTGATGGAAAGCAAATTTTTTCGTAAGATTCGGCATGACTAAAACTACCGACAAGTGAATGGTGCTGGTTACATGTGATTTACCAATATAAAGGTATTGGCACCGTTACCAACAACGACCTGATTAGAACCGAAGTACGCTTGAGATGAATCCAAGGTTGATGGTATGGGAGTAATATGTGCGGATGCACCAGTATCAAGATACCAATCAGAAGCGTCTCCATTAGAGATGGAGCAACCGGCCGTGAATGCCTCGGCTAGATTTGCACATGAGGGATGAATATACTGTTGATCTCAAGAGGCAGCATAGTGACGATCCTGTCGACATATTTGACAATGAGGGTGCGCCTTTGGTTGCCATGGCCTCGACCACGAGATGGACTGATTTCCACGAGCTTTATTTGATGAAAGTAGATTTTTTATTTCCACGAGTATTGCGATGTCCGTCGTATGCAACACGAAAGTACCAGAATCGTCGAGGGATTCTTGAAAGAGAGAGAATTCTCTGCCTTCGACAGAAGATCGCGAGAAGTGGGTAGTGGAGTTAACGCCATCTCTGGGCAGCTGAGAAACTGTCGAAAAAAGGTCAAAGACCACGAACAAACCAATGAGCTTTGTCGGTGGCGATCAATGGCAGCAAGCTGAATGCACAATGCTTTGAACTCGCGGCCGTACTCGGGCACTTCGAGAACCTTTCTTCATGAGTTGCAAGTCATCTTTTGGATGGAGTTAACTTGAAACTATGGTTGAAGGCAGCCTCTAACGCAAGCCAAATGGCACGAGAGGTGGAACACCCGATAACCTCAGTATTGGATTTTTGGGTGAGATTAGAGAGAAGAAGGCTTAACATTTGATGGTTTTGCATGCACCATACTTATAAACTGGATTTTGCACGATTTCATCATGTGCATTGGTAATGGTGGCAAATGGCGCGGATTGTCCATCAAAAAATCCGATAAGGTTCTGACCTGTAAGAATTGGCGTGAAGTGACTCTTCTATAACGAATAATTTTGAGAGGAAAGCTCGATCGTTATCGAGTGATGAGAGCGGCGAAGAGAAGTTTCTCGCTGGTTGCCATGGAGGAAGATCGAAATACAGATAGAAATAAGGATCATAGTATTAGGCTCATACCATGATATAATATTTTTACTCTCATGATAAACTTTATTACTTCTCAAGTATATAGAAGTTACATAAGATAAATATGGAAAATAATAATAAATTGAGAATCAATTATGTTGGATCGTGAACCGGGTGTTAGAGGGGGGGTGAATAACACCAGTCACCATTTTTCGCTCTTTTGTGAGTTTCACGTCCGGTTAGAGAGTGAAACCGGTTTCCAATCTTCAATCAATGCCAAGTGTGAAATACCATAGTCTTTGATTGTGAATTATATGTAGCGGTCTGTGTACGTAAGTGATTTGGGCCAGTTTTGGTGTATGAAGGTGGTTGAGGCATTTTGTGAAACACATTGAGTGTGGGTATTTGAGAGTGTGTGTGGTGTCGGTTTGTAGGAGTAGAGGCACGGGAATTTTTTTATCGAAGTTCGGAGTCTCAATACTCCTACGTCTCCTCTTCTTCCCCGCAAGGAAAGCACTCTTAGAAGCCTCGATTTACAACACCTTGTCGTACAACCTCCTTAGCTAGACTAACTCATTATAAACCTCAAGCATATTTCGCTAACTAAACTCCTAGACCACTCTAGACAGCTTTTTACAGTCCGTCTTGAGAAGTTACGGCACCCTGCAAAGGTCAACCGTAATGGTGTAGGCCGCAATGCTAAGACGGCACAATTCTTTCTTGTCTCGGTGCGAAGACTACATACACTTATTTATAGTCCATGTGCTAAGACTTCTCACTCAACTATTCTACTTAAGCTCTCATTTCTATTGTGTGCGTGAGGTGTGTGGGTTTGAACTTTGTAGCTCTCTCTATCTTTTGTAACCCACAAACAAAGAGGAAGAACTCTTTTTAATTATCTTCTTTGCTCTTGTTCTTCTCTCTTGGATCTCTTTTGAATGTGATCTTTTTGGCTCCGGGATCCTTAATTTGTTTCTGTCCTTCACTTGTGTATTTATTGGCTTCCTCACTTTGATATAGCCGTTAGACTCATTAATATAGCCATTGGGAGCCTTTGTCTTGACTTGGTCAATGCTGTCAGCTTTAACTGCTCGTACCTGCTGCTGCTGCTGCAGTAGAAGGCTTGTAAAACAGTCAACAGTTGACTAGTCAATCTAGTCATTGACCGGACCAGTCTAGATGAGACCGGCCAGTCCAGTCAAGTCCAGTCTGAGACCGGATCAGTCCAGTACTGACTGAGACAGGAACCGAGATCGGGTTAACCGCCAGTTAACGACGTTGACCGACAGTTGACCCGGTTTTTCGTCCTGAGCACATAATTAATATCCGTTTTTCGAACCGAGCTCATCTACACACTTAACTAAATATGTTAGTAACACAATAATAAGTTTTGTTCATCAAAACAAGATTGCTAGATATTCCAATCCAACAAATTATGATCACCAATAAAAATAAATGGAAAGATAATTAAGGGATTTGATATTATCCGTTATCAATGATTATCCGTTATCACACTCCCATAGAGCCATCGGACCATTCTAGTTTTGATTATCAATTAAAACCCTGAACTGATGTTATTTTTAACTACGAAGGTGTGACCGTATGCTATATGTATATATTATATAAATATACAGTTGCTAAGTAAATATAGGGAGAGGTTCAGAATACTCGGGTCATGAATCTCTCGTTACGTTATTAGTTTTCTTCCATTATATGAGGTGTGTGTAGTAAGCACGCGTTGCGTCTGACGTGTAAGTATGAATTATAGACAAAAGATATGGTTCGAACATCGATAACACTGTGTCGCGTTGCTTGTCGGATTTGTGTAGCCAAATATTGAATCATTTCTTTACACACAACTCAAGGCGATGTTTGAAGGCATTTAAGGTAGGAATTAATATGGTTTGTTGAGATGACATTTACTAATTATTTAATGTGGTAAAGTTGACCAAGCAATCGTGTGCTTTCTTTGATGGTACTTCCCTTCCTTCACTATTTATTCGGTCGTGGAGTCTTCGCTAGTTATAATCTGATAACTTTTTCGTTCTCATCTTTTTCTGTATTAATTTTGACATTTTAGGCTTTTACCAAAGAACCATAGAACCGTCGCGCTCCAAAATCGTTTGTCGATTAAAATTGGAAATAGCGAGAGAAGTAAGTTCAATGAATGTATTTAACGCGTAATCGATTATCCTTTACAACTTCGCAGTTCATTGACTTACGGTGAAGAAACTCAATCTGATCTTCACAAACGGTCTATGATGCGACGTATCTCAACTTGCCATCCTTCTATTTTCCACAACACTTCTTGCATTGCTTTGTCTCTACGTCATTTATATTTTATTTTAATCAAATCGTATATGATCTCATATAACTCTGATTTTTCTCGATAAATCGGTTTTACGTTCCCACTTGAGCATATATGTACTTCCAATAATCTATACATATTTATGTTTGTCCTTTTTCACTGCTGTCTTAATAAGTCTCACCATTTTCTCTCTCCAAACCCATCTTCATCTGATATTGTTTCAATCTTCTTCATCTTAGTTCCTATTATTACTTTATTTTTCTATAAATAATAAATAAAAAAAAGAATATAATCGTCGATCACCATGAACAAGTGCTTCTCCATATTCAAAGGCAAGCCAAGATCGTCATCGTCATCCTCCTCAAACCCCAGCTCCAAAACAAGAAGGGCTGAAATTGAATTAAGACAGAGAAGAGATGTTATTATTACATCGTCTCCGTCGCTGTCGTCATCGGAAGCAACCACAAGCAGCGGCGGCGGCGGAGCTAAGTCGACGGGCTCGGCGACGAGCATAGGCGAAATTTATAGAGAGAGAGAAACCGATTTGAGGGTTTTCAGTTTCGCTGAATTGAGAGAGGCGACGAACAACTTCGACAGGTTTATGAAGATCGGCGAAGGAGGTTTGGCAGCGTTTACAAAGGTTCCATTCGCCGCCTTCAAGAATGTTCGGGGAGAGATTCCACCATTGTTGCCATCAAGAAGCTAAATACGTATGGATTGCAGGTTGGTATAGTTAATCATTAGATGATCCAATCGCTGGTTGGTAATAATTTGATTAAATTCTGATGTGGTTATTTAAGAATTATTGTGATTTGAAGAGCTGCTGATAGAATGATCACATCTACACAATTGCTATGCTTTTTGGAATATATATATAATATATATAGGGAGAGAGAGAGAGAGAGAGAGCTGTTGGGCAAGCAAACTCAAGTCTCATATCGAATAATTAGAATAGTCGTGGCCAGTTTATAAATTTGTGGGTTACTACATCTATTGCCAATTGATTTTATAGTGAAACTCACGTTAGCTTATTAAGCTGATTGGAATTTTATTCCTAGATTGAATCTTGGTAATTTATATGAATAAACGTATGTGTGTGTGTGTTTTCTTTTCCTTTTCAGGGGCATAAGGAATGGGTAGCAGAAGTTCAGTTCCTCGGCGTATTGAATCACCCGAATCTAGTCAAGCTATTAGGATATTGTTCGGTGGATGGAGAACGAGGGATCCAACGGCTATTAGTTTACGAATATATGGCTAACAAGAGCTTGGAAGACCATCTCTTTAACAAGAATATGCCACCAATTCCTTGGATTACTAGGCTTAAGATCATCCTCGGGGCGGCCCAAGGAATGGCTTACTTGCACGAGGGCGTCAAATTTCGGGACCTCCAGGTAATTATTGATTTTAAAACATTCCGCGGCAAGTGTAAGGAATCTATTTTTTTTTTTTTAAATCGTTGGTGATTCATTTTTGCGGAAAAATTAAAGGTGATATATCGAGATTTCAAGACGTCGAACATCCTTTTGGACGAAGTGTTCAACCCTAAGCTGTCGGACTTTGGGCTCGCGAGGGAAGGACCCAGCGGAGAGCTAACTCATGTATCAACTGAGGTACGTATTGTGCCATAATAATATTAGATTTTCCGACTTGGGTATAACCCAACTCCTCTCACGTTTTGACATTTTTGGGCTCTTAATATTATGGTCTTATAACTCATCTGTGGTTTCAGAAACAAAGCATCAAAGCCCCCGTGATTTGTAAAATTAGCGTAAAACACCCTCAGTGTTCATTTAATCATTCACTCCTTACATTTTTGCCCATAAATTGGGGGGAATGTGATAAATTTTATACAACATTGGGGTACGATGCTAATTTTAAGTCAGAACAACGGATTTCGTGCAACAACAATAAAAAAAAAGGCACACGGTAGTAACGTGGATTTCAGTAAATCCATGTGGGATTGCATACTTTAACCTTATTAATATTATGAAAGATGAACTAGTTGTCGGCATACCAATATAAGGCAGGGTAGTGATGATGGAATTGCCACGTGTCGAATGTGGGAATTAAGTTATGCCCAATTGGATAGATAAAGACGAATTATTCGGCCCGTCGGAGAATAGTGTAGTTTTTTGCTATATTTTGTGTTCCACTATTCTCATCCATATATATATATGTATATATTTCCTTAAAATTTTGGATTATAGCCTGTGGGGACAAGGGGATACGCGGCCCCAGAGTACGTGGGGCTCGGGCGTTTGACAGTGAAGAGCGATGTGTGGAGCTTTGGGGTCGTACTGTACGAGCTAATAACAGGGAGGCGAACGATCGAAAGGAATTTCCCGGCGAACGAGAAGAAGCTTCTAGAATGGATCAAGCAATTCCCGCCCGACGGTAGGAGGTTTAGCGAGATCGTCGATCGGCGCCTAATGAACAATTATTCGTTGAGCTCGGCGAGGAAGATCGCCAAGCTGGCGGACAAGTGCCTGAGCAAGAACGCAAAAGATCGGCCGAGTATGAGCAGAGTGGTTGAGATTTTGAAGCTTGTGATTGAAGAATCGGAAGCTGAGATCAATACCAGAAACCTCCGACCTTCTGGGAAAAGAGAGGAAGCTCGGGTTTTCCGGTAAAACAAAGTACTATAATACGCCGCCGCCTACGGATTAGGCTACATTTTTCACAAATTTTACTAACGGAAGCTCTTATTTTCATATTTCTTAATTCTGAATCTACGTGGTATTTTGGATTTGGAATTGTATTGAATAGAAACGGCGTTATATATATATAATTATATATATATATAATATGTCAACTATATATATTTATAGAGGTTTATGGCGTGTTAATTCTCGTAAATAGTACGGCTCACTCGTATTTGTATGATGATCAATCAAATTCGAACCGTCTTAACCTTATAAGTTTCTAGGGCTACATTCTAAAACCAATTTGGAATACTGAGATTACCAAACCATTCTTTTAGTCATTGGATGTGAGACTTGAAGTCAACCTGTACTCATAGTAGAAAAATGAAGTTGCTAGTGTTGATGATCCTCAAATTGTTAAAGTTTTAAAGTTTAATCTCCTAAAATTGCAATTTTTTAATTTAGAATGCCCCTTAAAAAGCCCTTTAACTCGGTATCCTAAGGACAAAAAGAAAAGATTTATCTTTCTTTCTTTGGGGGGAAATGCGTGTCTCTAGAAGAAGATAGACAAATAAGACAATTAAAACTTGTATGTATATACATCGAAAGCCCTCATTTTTATTTCCTTCGGCCTGCAAGTTTTTATCGCATCCTGCGATCAAGGTCAATAAATTTACAGCAAGATATATCTCATTGAGCATTAGAAGTCTGACCAACAACGCTACTAACTACTATTGCCATTATTGTTATTATGATTACTATTATTAGTGTTATTATCAGCAAGTCTCTTTGGCTTGTGGTCGGAATCCTCCCGAGGTTGTCTCAAAGCGACGAACTGAAGAGCTTCGCTGCGAGACTGATAGATATAACAAGCCCAAGGATAAGAGTCGGGGGACGACCATACCTTTTGTCCCTCGAAAGTCGTTTCCTCGCAGAGAGTCTCCCTAACACAATAAATAGCGTCGGGTTTGGGCTCTTCGAAATTAGAGACCGCAATGCAGCCGAGAGAGACGTAGCCCTGAGGAGCACGGGGCTGCCAAATCGATACTGCGCTCTTATAGTCATCCGTACAGTTTCTCCATACCTAAAAAAGAAATCGAATCTTTTCAGCAAATTTTGATCAAGTGCCCAAGAGATGCTAAACTTTGTCATCAGTGAATAGTTTTCCTCTTCTCATGTTTCATTGCACGTGTTTATACGTTGCCACAATTGCTCAATTTCATACACCAATTATGTGGTGGTAGTTCATACTATTTTTCTTTTTTCCTCTTTCTGGCTGGGTACTAAAGCATGAGTAAAAGCAAGAATTGGTGAAAATCGTCGGGTCGGGTCGGACTTAACCTATCAAAATCTAAATGTTATGAAGAAAATTACCAGGTCATATCCAAGTGGAACGATGAACAGTTCATCAGAATATCGATATACGGCGGCAACATTAGGAGGATGACTGCCAGGTCGGGCTATATCGCCAATAGAGATGTAACTGATGACGAAAGAAAGAACAAAGATATAATTTTAATTTAAAGGTGTGATTGATTGATTATTCATGAGAAATAGTTTGGGAAGCAGATATATCAGAAGCTTACCCATCAGGACAAACAGGGCGCCAGATGCTGCACTGCTCATCTTTATCCGAGTTCTAAAAACAGAAAATAATAATGGTTCAACATTAGTAACCTGTTAGGTTTTTATATTTTTAAATTTTGGAGTGTCAACAATTTTAGCAGTTTTAGTCTAAAAGATTTTGTTTTACCTGTTTTCTGCACAAGAGGCATCTACCCTTCGATTCCCTCTCACTACTCCAAACCCTCGAGAAGTTGATACTATGTACGCAAAATCTTTGCTCGCCTGAAATCGTACTTGAAGAAGTAGAAATGTCCATTGACGTGATAATCGTTCTGTGCTTTCTATGAGATTCTCTCGTCTCATTTTCACTCCAAACTGGAGATAAATGCCCTTGGCTAGAGGGAACCTGCAAAATAATCTGAAAAACAAAAAAAAAAAGATATTAACAAAAACATGCATCCATGTTCATCAGATTAGATTAATTTGATTTGCCAGCAAAACTAGAAAAAATGTGAAAAAACCTGTTTCATGTCATTCTGATAAGCTTTCCACATCCTACGCACAACCGAACAGATCTTAACTGCTTGAGGCTCAGTTTCTTCGGGTAATTGTTCGGTGTTACACTTTATCACGCGAACGAAATTCTCACCCCTCTTGAAGCTTTTTAAATGGATGATTAAATGTGAAGGCCTAGCATATCCAGATTTAGCTAACTCAAGTGATAAAACTTCTTGCCAGGGTACGTCCCACATTATCTTGCAGGGTTTACTATCCATCTTATCAGGGGCCTTGCACTATGAGTCCAAAAACAATACAAGTGAATTGAAAAACTCGACTTACAATTCATATCCTAAGCAAAGGGGAAACACAAACCTGAAGCAGCACAACTCTCCTATTCGTCACTAAAACTATGCGTTGATAAGGAACCACGAAATGCTCTTCATAGCAATCAGTCCAAGCAAATTTTGATGGCTCCTTGAATATTTCGGTGCACCCGAAATTTCGACTTGCTTCAGCGAGAAAGAGTATCATCTGTTGAAGGAGAATACACCAAACATGTTAAAATAAGGAAAATAAATGATGTTATGCAAAACAAAAAGCAAAAACATAGTAATTTGATCAACCAATATATATATATATATATATATATATATATATATATATACCTGACCAACTGCTTCCCTCTCTGAGTACTCCCTAAGTACATTGTCAGCATGAAAGGCCCTTGGATTTCGTATCCGTTGGGATTGATTTTTCTTACTAAGAATCTCTAAGCACCTGGAGCAACTCGCACCAATTCCATCAACGGTCAAAGAGACGAAATCTAGCGCTCCACTAACGGGCTGCACAAAGAAGCCCAAACATGCCTGTCCCAGACCATGGACGAGCCCAAGAAGACCATTTTGTCTAGCACTTTCCATGGGTTTCCTAACGACGCCTGATACGCCAAATGCAAACCCTTGAGCAAGAGCTTCGGTTCCTTGTACGAATCCATCACCAACACCTGTAATTCTCCTCGACCAAACCTGCACATATTGCTTGATATCAGCTGCGAAAGAGTTTGTAAATTAAAGAAATACATTGTGATAACCTTGAAACAACCACGTATCATATTTAAATAATCATACTCCAATTTCAGTGTATTTGGCTTAACAACATGTTATACGTTAGGGAGTCGGTTGAATGTTATTCCACATATGGAATGGCAACACGACTCTATATAAAAAAAGAGGCTACTTATCCCTGACAACTGGTTGCGAATGAAATGACCAAATTTACATAAGCAAAAGTAAATAAAAACTTAAAAAGAAAAATTGTCACCTGCTTTGACCGTAGCTGCAAAAACTGTCCATCGGTTGAAAGCTCAGCAAAGCCCTTGCCGAGTGAAGCCAGAGTGGAGCTTGCCATTCCAAGGACATCGACGGAGAAGAGAAGATGCAATGGGTTATGAATGAGGTCTCTCCAGAGGCGGTTTCCGATAGCAGAAGTCACAGAACTCTTTCTCAGGAATCTGTCCCTATGAGTTACTTTACGAAGATGAATCTGGCAAAAGATAGACCATTAGCGCGGTGCAGGAAAGACATTGAGGGAATTGGGAATTCATGGCGAAGTCATGATATACGGGTAACTGAACGAGCATCACACATGTAACAATATGGTTATGATACTCTATATTCATGACAAGAACCCATTTAATTTCCGGAAGATGAAAGCAAATAACTCATTTTGAGTTACAAGTTGCCCAATCAGAATTTTAAGGCCAATCAGAATTTTAAGGCAATGTATGTTTTGGAATTTCAATGTTTCACTTGGATGACCTATATTGGTCGCTAACGGCAGTAAGAAGTTTAACAGTCTCAAAACAGTACCTTATTAATTCCGAAAACTTGGCAGAAACAAAAACAAAGCAACCAACAGAGACAGCCATCTATGTCAGTTAAACGAATTTACTTCTCACGTCCATAGCAATAACATAAAATGACAGCTTAGGGCGAAATTCTGTATGCTAAAGATATAGAAACTTCTGAAGTACCCATTCTAATGCTACTTTGAAATCACCAACAACAATTAGCCAATGTCCCCTAATAATGGTATTTCTATGTAACGGACAATTGATAAGCGACAATGAACTACTATTCTGGTGTGCTCTTTGAATCGCGTCTTCAGATCAATGTTGGAATAAATACCATAAATTACAAATAAGACAATATGAGGTAGTCAAACATAAAACAGCAATCTGAACCTGAATTTTGAAAGCATTGCCAACAGCTGAAAGGACTGGACCCCATACTCCCAAAAGTCCATGTGGCCTTTCAGATGGCGCAGTTTCCAAAGAAACTCTTAGTCTCACCTCAGAAATGTCAATCAAGCTGAAAACAGACGCATATACCATGAGTTTCCGACACATTTTGGGGATAGAGAAAAGATAAAGATGCATAAACCCAGCATGTTTACACTTTGGTTTCGATGAACCAATTCAAAAGGTGAACTTTGAAAGACAAAAACATTATTAAAAAAATTTAACCCATTCCACTTACCAGATCATAAGCAACTCTTCCTATAATAAAATTAACAAGCTAGAGAAGGCAGGTTTTAGAGGAATCAGAAACAATATTTATGATAAAATAAAAAACTAGAGAGGAGAATTGCATATTATAAACCAACCAGCTAATAAAGCACATGACAATGAAGAATAAGTATCAAAGAACGTTAAAGAAATCAAGATTTAGCATCAGCCAATTGATAGAACTTATGTTGTAATTATTTATAATATCGACTCACTCAACGCGTATTTCCGGATCAACTTGGGTGACACCGGAATCTTTAGGAATGCGACCTAGCTGAAGACTGTTGAAGAAATCTACTAAAGCCCAGATTATTGGCTCATGGATACTGAGTTTCCAATTTTTATCAGTAACCTGTCAGACTCTATCATATCAGCGTACAAATAACACTATAACTGTAACAACCTGTAGCTAAATTATCTTCAATCACAATACCCGAATATAAACATATGGATATATCTGGAGACCGTCAAGGTTTTCATTGCGCATCGTTACAGTCATCTTAAATACTGGATGATGCACGTCAGGAGTCTGTTCAGGCGCTAAAAGTATGGGCATTGCTGCCAGAGGAAGCTGATTGTCAAGCTGAAGATATCCAAGTACGAGCTTGAATCTGAGAAAGGAGAAGGCAAATCAGCAACTAATCAAATGATACCATTAAGGTACTTGTCATACTTATCCGGAGAGAAACTAAGACTTTATTTAATGTAATGCTTCATTTGGTGAGCAACAGAAAAACAAACAAAAAGACAATCCAACACAATAGTGAACCATCAGAGATAAGACATCAAATCAAAGGGATCTAGATGAGACTACATAGAGATCCAGGAACAATCTAAACCACACAAACATCCATGACCAAGAAATTTTGTAGTTCGATGAAGCTTCATACAACAATGTGAGATATAATAACTAACCTGCTTGTGGCCCCACCATCATAGCCAGTTGAATAGGATATGAAAAACTTCTCCATGTACAAATAAGCAAGTTCTCTTGGTTTATGATCGACTACAGAAACACCAAGAACACCAAGCTCCACTATAAGCTCCAAAGGAGAGCCTTTATCCGATGTCTCAGCCTGGACAGAATAATTGCCCAAAGTTCCCCCCAACGCAATAGTTCCACTTCCTTCCTTCGATCTGGACATAAGGGAATAATTGTCCAGAAACCTCACAACCTTAGTTTTACCACTAGTTGCAATATGGAGAAACAACCCAGTGTTGCTATCTATAGTGGAAAACCCAGCTTTGTCCAAGTCTAATTTGTGAAATGCAGTGTTGTTCCCATTGAAAACCTCCGTGTCAATAACTTTTTGCCCATATGGATCCTCCCAAGAGAAATTTACAGTTGAAAGCGCCTGTAGTTCTATACAAGCATCATCGCCAAATCCAACTTGCCGAAACCTTACTACATTGCTTGTTGTTCTGTTCTCAATCCTATTCAGCAAGAACACGATACGTCAGGACTGGAAACATGAGCATTTCAAGACAAAAAGGAATGGGAAGAATACCATAGTTGCACATATCACTCGCCATGGCTTAATTAATTGACTATTGAGTGGTGAAACTCTATGAAAACGTACCTTATTGGACCATGAGTAGATCCCAGGCGGAAGACAACTATAAAGCGAGATCCCTCTTCATACCCTCGAATCTCTGTTCGTAAAAATCTACGTGTACCATCACGTTTTCTCAACACCAGAGTGATAGTATCTTCCTTCACTATTCGAATAGGGAACGACCACTCTGTGTCGTTCAACTTTACCTAGAGGACGCAGAACATTTCATTTGAGAGGGAGGGCATAAACTACATAATCAAGACCACGAGCATTATGTGAACTCTCCACTTAAATATACGGTTCAAGCACGACCAGCCTACTGACAAATTCCAGCATAGACACATTCACAAATAATTGATTGACTGACAAAAATATGGTGCGAGTTTACAGCATGCAGGCCTGATAGCCTTATACCATGTTACGTTTTATGATAATCATGCTAACAACCAAAACTTACAAAGTTAACTGTTTCTTAATATTGCCAATGCAGGACTAACGTCTCGACATATAGGGGCCCAAATGATGTAACACCTATTTCAAAGCATTCACGCTTTCTGGAACAGCATAAATTTGGACATTTCCCCCTTAAAGATCAAGAAGCCAAAACCCACAATCTCATGCTATCTATCTTGATTTCCTACTGCGAGACAAACTTGGTAACTAAAAAAAAAACAAAAAAAACTGTCATATATTCTATGAACAATTTCATCTGGAAAACACCTACCATCTAATATGCACAAGCTTATCATACTGGAAAGAGGAATATAGAGGCACTGACCTGAAGTTCATCGGGCTTATCGAACTTACGACGCACAAATGAGACTCTGGTGTCAGACATCCGCAAAGCCTTGGGTTCGTCCTCACTGCTAAACTTTAGCAACATATTTTCACCAACTCTGTTGGTGAACGTTATAAACGGCCTGACGAAAATTACCTGAGAAACATGAGCAGTGATTAGGAAAGACGATGCACGCATCAAATGATTTAAAAAATAAAGTAATTACCTTCGTTGGAACAGATTGGTAAGGGCATGGATTTGATGATACAAAAAGTTGCAAACAATTGCCTTCCGAATCATAAGCAAAAAGGTCGAGAGAGCCATCCTAGAAGTTCACAAAATGAATTTGAGTACTTATAGTTGCAAATCGTATTAGACTATACCACTCATGACTAACCATGTCTCCAAGTGCTGAAAGATCTTTAACAGGCCCAAATTGTTCCTCGCTAGATATGGCAACTGATGCAGACAGGCCAAGGGATTTGAAATTTAACGCTGATGCAATTGTATAACCATCACGTATCTCCTCTTCAGTAATCTCTTCGAGGATGATATCATCCTTTTTTTTGTTTTTCAACGAAAATGGATTCCTTTTTGACCTTTTCGCATTTATGTCAGTAAGTCTAAAACAAAGAGGTGGGCATCTTGCAACTCCAAACCAATATGGTGAATAGACTTTGACAAGTTTTGGTTGCAGACGCCTTTCATTGGTATTGTTATGTTCGAGAATGATTTGCACGACCCTGTGTAACAAAATTATTAGGTTTTAGAATGACCAAACGAGAATAATAAATGTCCAGGCGTAGTAAGTTATAATAAGTATTTAGCAGGTTCAAACCTTCCAGAAACCGCACTTCTCAAGCTTATTGTCTTTGCTGGTGGATTGTGGGGATGAGACATGAGAACAGCCTCCTAAAAAAATTTCACGAGTTAGGAAAGTTATGAAGATATGTACAAGTAAAAACATAAAATCTTCATTAGAACTAACATGCAGCGGCAACCATCCTCTTTGAGGTAGCAAAGAGCAATACAACGGTTTTCTTATATCAGCACCGTAAATCTTCACATTCTCTCCCGGGCCAAACACCCCTCTGTAGCTGGAACTAAAATGACCACTTGCTTGCATCTCAAGAAGAGAAATTTCTGCCGTTAGAGGGAGATAATTGGCAATTGACACAGGGGGTCGTACAACAATAGTCCAGTCCTTGATTGGATTAAAATGGACGTCTTTCCCAATCTCAGTCCCTTGTATGCTCAAACAAAACCAAAGGCCACGAGTACTACTAGATGAGCTTCCACTTACTTCAGAGCAAAACACGAGCTCCTCAGACTCCATCAGATCCGATAAATAAGTTTCTGACTTTGACTTTTCCACATCCGTTGTATCAGCTGACTTTTCCATTGCACAGCTCCATGAATATTGATTACTATCAGAAGGTTTCAGTTGCAACACATAAAAGGAAGACTTCGCCAAGGAAGACAACGGAATGGGCACACGTTCACCGGGTCGTATCTGCCCAACAGTTATCTGAGATCTAAACTGAGCCACTCGTTTCCTATTTCTAATCCACCTTCTCTGCCTCTCGTTATCGGTAACATAAAGCCATCCATCACCAGATGCCTTGTCGAAAGGGTCCTCAACATGCCATTCATCAACCCATTCCCAGCCAGGTGGCAACTGAGCACCAGACATTTCCTGCATGCAGTAACATTAGACAAATTTTCCGATAGCATCTACAGAAGACTTGAAAGGGTTAGGTTTTAAGAGTCTACATTTTTTCATCAAGAGGAACTGACTGAAAGTAGGGTGTTATTACATGGTGGAATGTTATTTCTTGCTGAAAAGTTCGCCAATGAAAAAAGTGTTGATACTGATTTTATAATTTAACGTTAGAAGCATTCGTGATACTACTCTGCTTATGGACTTACCTCTTTAAGACTAGTCCAAGGCATCCAACCATCTGAAGCATTGTATTTCATGGATTCAAACAACACGTCTGTTGCTAATTCACCACTAAGAGGAGATTCTCCTTTATGCCCATTTACTGGGTTCAGATTTTCATTCGAGGGCCTTGGGATGAGGGATAATTCTAGAGTGACATCAGTGCTGTTATGAACCGACACCAGAGATCTGACGCTGACATATCGATTTCCATCAGTCACACTAACTTCACTTGCGACCACATCATTGCCTAGTTTCAAGCAAGCAACTGGTGCTCCATAATTCAACCTCAGTGAGGTCCATGGTCCATCTTTTGTGGGGCTAATCTGAATAGAACCATGTTTTCCAAATTGATTAGATAGTTTCTCAAATTTTCCACTTTCTGATCCAGATGGGAAGAGAACTGCACATCTGATTCTACCGAAGCATCTGGATCTGGAATCCAACTGCATAATAAAATGACACGTCAGCAGAAAACAGCGTGTGTTGCCACGAAGCACATATGAGACAGAGAAGTCGGATGATTTACCTCTGATTCTCCAGAAGACAACTCTAGCCACATAAACTGATTTACATTATTCTTTGAATCCATGTTCTCTTCCAATTCACCTAGGTTGCTCAAAGCAGAAGAATGGTAACCAACAATCTTGTCTGCAAGCATAACAAATTCAATAGCAAATGAGGAATTGAGGATACAATAGGACTCCAGGAAATTATCTTTGGTAATTTAAACCTTCGTGATCACAGAGATGTAATTAAAATTCTAAATGTTCAATAATTAAGATTTTGTTCAACAGAATTCATAACAGCAGCATAATGTAGCAGCTAGTACAATATAATTTTTAGAGCATTCAGAGCTATTGACAACCAACATGAGTAACATACTGCTAATTTCCAGATTTATTTCTAACATGCCAACAGAATTTAGTGCCAGGCATATCTGTATGTTTCGGCTAATATGTGATTTTGTAGCTTTTATGCAATTATCTCTTGACAGAAAAACATGGCAGGATATGAATACAACTAGGTGGGCGAATGGAAATATTGAAGGTTAAATACCATTTCCAGTCTCAGTCAAAGTAAGTTCCAACCTGTAGTTATCCTGTAAAACACAATGTCGTAGGTGGTCAAACAGAGACGTGTGGTTGTTCCAATACCAGCAATTAATAAACAATGATAAAATTGTGTAACTATACGAAGTATGCATACACAGCACTCAAGATTTTAACTGAAACTGCGGTGATGAAGGTAGGAAACACGGGGTTATGGTAGGCATAATATGCCATCTCCACAGCACTTAAGAGCACTTCAGAATAATGACAGAAACATACACGTAATTAGGCTTATTTTCCTCAGTTAAAAGAGTTGACAATATTGTCACTGAGAGATGGTCTTTTCCAACAAACACGCAATAACCGAACATATTTTGAAGAACATAGGTAACATATATATCTCAGTAACTATGCTCTTATAGTTCAGCAATTCACATCAATGGTGACATTCAAAATTATTAGATTGCCTGATATGATACTTTGGACGTTTCAAAAAAACTGCAAAGTTGGGACAATATAAACTGTCTTGTTCATCAGAGGTGCAGCTAAGCTATTCCAAATGTAGGCTACGTATTACCATTTCAAGCCTTTAGTTCAACTCACCACTGAATCAACTTTGAAATAAAATACTTCATTCCACTTGATATTTTCTGAATCTGAAGATTGGGAGACACCAGGATTAATTCCCGATGTTCGTGCAGTTTGCTGGTTTAAGTATGTTTTATTGGCCCTGGTGTCACCATTGTATAGCCTAACTCCAACACTATACTGCTGCGAAGATAAACCCTCGAGCTTTGGAAACTGTTCATCCAAGAATAAGACAGATAATGATAATTTAAAAAAACAAAGATATAACTATCCTTTAAGATGGACAATGAAAGGGAAAGGAGAACATGGAGAGTCTTAATGTAGCGAACACTACTGGTATTCAAGAAAGACTGCAGCTAAATAAAGTTCTATTGAACTATCAAGTTTTCAATTAATTATAAATACCTAACAAAATTGGTTTTGCAATGTAATCATCAAATTTAACACAAAAGGTGTTGAAAAAGAGTGACAAATATTCAATTGTCCAAAGGTAAAGATCAGACTTAGAGCACACCTCTGCTTCAGCTACAATGACAGTTACCATCAGCCGTCTTTTCACTAGTTGACTCCCCTTTAAATGAGAATCCAGCATGTTCTTTGGGATTGACAGTTTTAAGGCCTTTTCGTCTCCGGCTGAAAATTTTACTATCCCAGGCAGTCCTTGGTCTCCAAATATTCGGATAAAAACGTCCTGGCCAAGCTTATTCTGGGGAACAACATAGTAGTTTTTCTTCTGATAAACAGCAATCATAGATCTACCACCAGTTGAAGGAGACCCCGCCTCCTGTCGTGTGAATATCGCACAAAATATTATTTTTAACGTGTGAACGATCCGCACCAAAGAAATCACGCACAGACGCTAAATTATCATATAGTTAAAGAAGAAATGGAATGGAAAATCACCCCATTTGAATCATCTACATGGCCAAGATTGTTCCAGCTTGCATAGGCTTGTAATATCATATTGGCATTAGAAACAGACACATTTAAATTCAGATCTGTTGTAGAAGTTATCCTTAGCTGAGATGCCACACCAGGAGCATTAGGATTAGACTCGTACCTGAACAAAAAAACACTCAAAACATAATAACTGGTGACAAGAGGTGAGTATGAATGTTGAAAATCATCAATGAAGACACAAATATACTGCTTCAAAATCCCAATATATTATATTACATTACTTAATTTTACACTATGAATGCAATCACCACCATAATCATGAAGTTTTTAAGCTTCAGAAGAAATAAATATAATATACTAGAACTTCATCACTAATTTTTTTTTTTCAACTAGACGACGCGAGACCTACTAATCAACCACAAATTTGGGATGTCAAAACCATCACGGACAATTAGCAGAAACAATGTCGTAATAATGCCTTCAGGAATCTGCATCCCATAAGCTTTAGAATTGGCGATTACAGAACTAGTGTCAATGTCTACTTAAGAAAGATAAAAGATGCAACGAGAACATAAATATACCTCAGCGATCCATCAACTAGTTCAATAAGAGGCTCCCATGATTCATATTTGTCATTAAAGGACCGAGCAGTTAAAGAAAATGTAACATTGGAATTGAAGCTATCAGGTCTACGATGCAGGCTGAACCATATTCCACTAATAGATACATTACACAATGGTACCATCTGCAGAAAGCCGAAAATCTGGTCAGGTGATGTAATATCAATAAGAAACACATAAACCGTTAAACGCCAAATGTAGAAAACAAATACATCCGTCTGGGCAAGCAGTAACTTGGAAAAACTTCATGGACGGTAAGACAACAGCAGGTAAAAACTGGAAGGTATTATCTAGCCCAAATGGAAGAACCTTATGTTTTGCCTCGATGAGGTGCCACCCAGATCGCATGAAGATAGGTGCAGGTAAAAACAAAAACTTGGCATGCACACATCATTCAGTTCAGAATTCAATTGAGGCAAGGGAAAAGGATAAAGGTTCTCTTTTGTTGATATTCAAATCTGTTTTCTGCCATTACTCATTCATATGCTACATACCCTCCTGAGTATGAAATGAATGCATATGAAGAATGGGAAAGCAGCATGAATGTAATTATTTTCATTGGGTCATATCACCTTCATCGATACTCTTACCATAAGTTAGAGAAAACACCATACATTCAGAACACTAAAGCCTGATAAGCTAAGAAGATTGCATACGGCGAAAGAAAATGGAATTTCAGAACTCTAATAGCTCAACAAATTACCAAGCCGCCGTAGTCATCAAAAAGTGTAGCAGAAAAGGTCCTAATTTCTGCGTCAACCAAAGTATCATCTGAACCGTTCGATGTGTCTGGACCTATAAATTTGAAAGCAAACCTTCTAGGAGGTTTCTTGTAACCATTCCACACGATAAATGTGCCCAATTCATTACCAACTACCCATACACTAAATGGATCTTTTATAAACCTCGTCTCAGACGTATCCCATATACTTTCATCCAAGAATTGGTCAGTAGAAACCATATCGCTGCGAATGCATCTTAGGGAGATGAAATCAGATTGTTTGGGAGATCCTTTTGATGCAATACATCCTAGTGAAACAAATCCTGGTGGTGCCTGAGGCATCCAAAAAGACATATAATCTGTTTTTCTATGTCTTTTTATATGGCCAACGAGCTGAAAATCTGAAGGTCCTCGGAACAGATCTTCTGAATCTTGAATAGCCATGCATGTGTTTGGTGGTTCGTACCTGAAAAGACAAATAGTAAATAAATTATTCATAACCCTTCTCTCTTGGCATCATGCTGAATAAAACGAAATATCACCGCATATTATATGTATAATTTACCGGCTCCATCCTAAAACCAAATGGCATTGTAGATGGAACCCTCTTTAACATATAGATTGAGGATGCTTTCATATAATTTTCGATGAGGAATAACATTCTCAATGCACCCTAACGTGTGACATAATTTATATCAAAGAAATGGAGGCATAAAACAGGGTTTAAACATCTGTAATATATTTTTTCAAAGCGGGATACGATACACACAGCAACTGGTATAAAAAGGCGGTCCTACCCTTGAACTGCAATATCACCAAAATAAGCCATTCCTTCAGGAACTATGGGACGCCAGATAGATATCTTCTTCCTCGACCCAGAACCTTGATTCCACCATATTAATCTGAAAGTAGCAACCATCCCAACCCTACGCCTCGAACTTACAGCTGAATTCCTCTCTGATTCGACTGTATCATTACCATTAAAAGATGAAGAGTTGTTCTCCAAGGCCTTCAAGTCTCCGGAAGCAACTTCCCGAAATCCAAAATACAAATGCCGCAGCTCATATGCTTTCTGAGACGGGGTCAAGCTAGCCAGATCAGCCGGTAGGAACGTACCAGAGGCGTTATCAACCCGCCAAAATGTCATAATTGAATTTCTAGAGAAACAATAGCAGATCAAACAATGGATTAAATACAACTGAAAAGAAAAGAAGAAAGTCACTAACCCGCACAACTAAAGTATTATGGAGATATGAATGAAAACACAAACTTCCATACCTAGAAGACGAGTCAAGGCTGATACAATCTCTCAGGCCACATGGAGAAACCAAAGATGCTAAGATGCAAAAAACAGAAGAAACTGGTGGCGGTGACTTTCCAGGAGAAGCCACACATCCCAATGCTACATAACCTTTTGGTGCTTCAGGAAACCAAATTGAGCAAGCCACGTCTCCCTCAGATTTATCATCTGCAGTCACTACACCATCATTTGAAGAGAGAGGCCACACAAGAGTAAAAGATTTTGGCCTTTTCACTCGAATCAAGCTTGAATTGGCGGCAATTACACCTTTGGTTGGTGGCTTGTCACTGCAAAATGAAGATCGGAGTTATACCTATAGATAAACAATTTCACTGAAAAAAAGCTGCAGCTAACAGTTCTACTTACAGTGGTGTTAGATAGTCACCAAGCACGGCAAACCCAGTTGGTGCACGAGGCCTCCAAAATGAATATACTTGGCCACTGATTGTATCTGTAAGAGTTATGAGAACGAATCAGGCTCACGTCAAACGCATCAGCGTGTACGAAATTGATATGGATGCTTACTTTTAACAGTGGCAACTTTGTCAAATTCAAAACAGGAGACGGTTGTTGTTTGGGATCTCATTCTTAAAAAAGACAAGATGTCTTCTTCAACAGACAAAAAAAGTCTCAAGATGCTGAAAGAGAAATTCATGAATATATCCGAGACAGAAAATTGTATGCTTATTTTATCAGAACTTTTGGAGAGAGTAGCTGATGCATCGAACGGCTCCAAAATTTTGATTCCGTTACTTTCTACCATAAACCCCAGAGTTTCAGCACTCACTTCAATACTACTTCCTTTTGATACAAACCTGCATAGTAAACTAGGATTGTTATCGAAATGGCAGCGCATAGTAACACAGTTACCCGCACATGCTTCTCAATATTTTAATTAAACAATAAATGGTGTGAATACTGAATATAAAGCTTCAATGTGAAAACACTAACATGTAAATGAATTTGTATGAAAAGGCATAGGATGACAGCAAGTGATAGAACAAAATTCGTTGATGCAGATCAACGACTTGTCACCATTACCATTATTTGCTGTCCGGATAATAAGATTTAAGTTCACATATCGTACTCTACACATTTCAAGGGGAAATATTCCAAAAGACATTCGAATGAATCACTAAATTATGACAGGTTTCTGAATCTGCATAATAAATTGAAGAGAAATATTCAATCGGTGAACCCAACATTAAATTTGACCTGCAAAATGCATCCATCTGTGCATGCAACAGTTTGTTAGCCAGAAAAGCCTGGCCAGCATGTCGTGATGTGTTGTAGAAGGTAAGCTCAGGGCTTATAGCCTGTCAACAGTCATAAGATTCAGGCAGTAATCAAGAAACACAAAACTATGCAAATATTAGTATCATTCACCTCCAACAGCGTCAAACAGCCTTTTCCATTATAAAAATTCCACAAGCAATCATATATACATAAATAGACGAACATAGACAAAATTTTAAGGATCGCATTGCGAGCATGGATCCCTCCATGTTCCCTTACAGTTCAATGTCTCAAAGGTTAAGGGGATCATTTTCATGAGACATAAAATTTCATGCGATATCTCCATCATTAACAAAACACGAGCAACTTAACTCCATGGGTATGAAACAAGCCTATGTACTAAGTAATACACCTGCAGTTCGAAAATCAATTCTGATCTTCCAGGACCAGAACTTCTTGACGGGATAGTAGCGTTGTTTCTTCCTGACGAGGTATCTGAGTCACTATCATCTTCCCCAGTTAGGAACACCCTATCATTCTCATTGGCCGAGTAAGAACCGTTTGCGCCAAGAGAAACACATGAATCTAAGTACGATCCACCCTGGAAAAATACCATGAACAGGAAGCTCAAGAGAAATTTAATTGTACTACGGTATGTTTTAATGAAGATGTTACGCACTACAAGATGCTCGAAAATACCATAAAAGTGACATTTTTGAACTGAAGAGTCTTCCCATTCCCCACATAAACCAATGCTTCGCTGCTTGGACTTGACAGAGTTAATCCCTGTCTGTCTTTCAGATACAAACTGCCACCTTGTCCGTCATAAACAAAATGATTGAACCTCTCATCATCCGCAACCAAAGGTTTTTGAGGAGAGAGTGAGAATTCAGCATTAGGTTGACGAAAAACTGGCTGGTCAAGTATGAGCGCTTCAAGGAAAGGTGAAGAATTAGGATTACCCTCATTCGAAAAGTTATCACGAACTGTTGGGACAAAGAACTCAGCAATGGCAATCAAAAAATCAAGAGCGACAAGCAATTGAGGCCTTTGGATACGTAAAGAGACAAACGTTGAATCGTCACGAAAGTTGGCGTCTAGAATCAGAATAGGCAGATCATATTTTCCAACATTGTCGCCAGAATGATATTTCTGAACAATATTATTGTCTGTGATTTCCGAAACTGACTCTGAGAGATCGGGTCCGTAAATATCGGGTTTCCCAATTGCCAACCTCAGCTCCTTTTCTGTACCTTCACGATCATCAACAACAATCAAACCCTTCAGTGTCGCTGAGAGAAAACCTTCACTCATGGAGTTAGACTTGTACAACAGCCACACTCCACTGACCTGAAAGAGGAAATCAAGTTATAAATGAAAAAAAAAAAAAAAAAAAAAATCAACATGCTCATAAGCAAATAAATGTAAAGCAGATCGGCTGACCATGCAACATCAATGACCAATTTATGACCAGGAAAAAATACACTAAAAATGATCTTAAGATGTTGGATCCTGATGATGTTGTTGTCTAGCTGCTAATATATAACCAATTACAAAATAAAAACTACAAGCTTCAGTTGATCAGGAGATGAAATTAATCTACAAAGGCAAACAACATAAAAACTCTCAGCCCACTAGAATTTCATCCATGACAACAGCGAATTATTATGAGACCGGCCTCCCCAAGCTCACTTCGAACTATGATTCATGATATACCTACCAAAACCCCAAATTTAAGATTTTACACACAATCTGAAGCGTTCGTCAGTATAAAGCGTTTTTTATTACCAAGGATCTGTACAAGGAGAAAAGCAACTATACGAACAATGCTATGAGAAAATAGGGCCAGTGTTTTTACATTCCTGGTTCTTGATAGAATTTAGGACATTATTACAAATTTCAAGCAACGATGAAGATTCTCGGGGAAGTCACTCTCCAGATTGAGATTTTATGTCATGGTTGTGCGTAACTGCGTTAGCATGATCACCCACATTTGCACCATATCTGGAGTCAAATATTGATCCATGGCAAGTGTATGATAAACATAACTACAAGCAACCTCTCAACCTCTTTAGCCAGTCAATTCGCATAAAAGAAGTTCAACTGATCACCTGTAGGGTAGCAAGAGGTGAATCCCTTGATACGCCATAGTGAAGAGAAAGTTCAACCATATTAATGCACACAGAAACCTTGGTTTGCTGCCAAATTTCAGAGCTCCGGTTTTCAGATCTTGCAGGAACGAAACTTTGAGAATCTTCTTCTACCACATCTGTCGAGAGGGGCAAGTTTCCATCCCCTAGAGGAGGCACTATATTCGGGGTCTCTGAAATATTGGATTGGGCACATTCTGTGATTATCTCATATTCTTTATTCGATAAAGCTGCTTTCAACTCTTCAATCTGAAATGTAAGAACATGGAGATTTGGATCGGATAAAATGAAAACAAAATATATGAGGCTTATTAAACCCGAGAGGAGTCATCACTAATCAGAATCCTCAAATCTTATAAACGGACGATCAGGTTACCATAGATCTCAGGATGGAAAAGGAGATTGGATGGAAATGCTTGCACATATTAAGAGCAAACTGATAGTCTGAAAAAGTTTCAAGTTAGATCACAATACCTTAACAGAAACTTCGATGCTCGGGATTTGATGTGACAAATCACGAAGTGACCTACATAAAACAATAGAAACACCCTTGATGTCTTGAATTATGTTCTCACCCAAGTCCGTTTCAGAACCAATGTTCAAGTTGATACTCTCAACCTGAAAAGTAATATATTATCAAAGAAACAATCACCTCACAAATAGCCAACCTCACACTAATTTGTTGCATCTTACTTATTGAACAGTACATTCAAATTTTAGTAGTCTGTAGATAAATGTGAGTCTAAAACATTTAGAACCGACCCTTAATTTATTTGTCTGAAAGTAAAAAATTTTAGAGTACATAGGGAGACCTCAAACCTCAAACTTCTATGATATAGCTATTTAACTAAAAAACACAAGGGGAAGAGCATCTTACAAGTATATCTAGTATGTCAACATGCACTGCATTTATATCACTTTTGTCTCCCCCAAACCATCTAAAACTGTTTCGGACAGCAATCTGCACAACATCAAGCTTCAAATAACTGCAAAGAAATTAACATAATGAGTGATAAGTCCACGGCAACAAATTATCATGAATAAGGTAGTAGAGCCATCATCTAGATTTAAAATCTTTCAACTCACTTGGTGCTGGAAGTTCTCTGTGGCATCAGTATAATTGGCTTATTGAGTGAAAGGTCAAATTTTATAGCTGGAGATCCTTCAATCTCGCTTGTTGTCAGCCACTTCTCTGTGTTTGTCATTTGATCTTTAATTTGGATAAAATCCTTGGGATTGCTAGGAACAAGACCCATAAAGTAACTAACAAGCTGAAATTATTTTGACCGTTCACAATCAGTACACAACCAGAAGTCAAAATAATATACAAATTTTATAAAATTAGTAATGCAGACCTCTTGGATAAACCGGTTCAAATAAACAATTTGGACTTCTGAAAGCTGACCAACAAGGCTATAATCGTACCCCTTGTAGTCTTCATCATCAGCACTATATGAACAAAATTCCAACTGCATTCACGTTCACAAATTTTCAAGTTAATGAATAATACAAGAAACTTCTATCAATGTCTGAAGATTCTAGTAAAAGGAAAAAGTTATGATTTCAGCTTCCAACTAAGTAGAACAGATAAGCAGTTTTCTTAGGAAGAAAGGTGCAGTCTACGATATTATCTCCGAAGCATAACTGCAAGTGCAACGCGTTAGCACATTACAAGACATTAATGTAAAAAAGCAGTTACTTTCCATCAGCTAGCCAGAAAAGGTTTTGTTGAGGTGAGGTCGTCACATGAATATCTAACTACTTGATAAAATGACAAAAATGAAAAAGGATTCCGTATAGAACATAATGAAAGTAAGGCAAGGCACAACCAAAACAAATATTCTTGATTACTTGCCTCGAATTCCAAAACCAAATTAGTCGAGAAATACGTAAAACTGCAAACAAACTAAAAACAACTACCATATAAAGACCATGCCAAATACAAGACCAAATAAAATAATTAATTGAGAACCAATACCTCTACAAATGAATTTCCACCCGCATTCCTCATGTCGCAAACCCAGTAATACATATGACTGCTGTGCAGACTGTCATCACTAATTTTAAGATTTCCTAGTGAGGCCTTTATGCCAAAAGACGAAGGGAAGACCTGTTGCATGGATGAAGACAATTTCAGATACCTGATTGTATGCATAAGGAGATAAATGTGACGTACAGAGAAAATTAAGGGAAATGAACCTTAATATCAGTAAGGAAATTATTTTGAGCCAGAGTACTAATTTTAGAATCATCTTCCTTCATTAGGAAGATCTCGGCACGGTCCATGTTCAACAGTAAATGGAAGATAACCCTTGATTTTCCCTTCCCAAGAAGACATTTAGCAACAGGCTCTTCAAGTGGAGATGCAGGCAGATCGCCACTCGTAATTTCTCCCGATGTATTTCGTGTTGCATCATCAGCTGAAGTAGCATCAGTAAAAGCTTCACTGCCATGTTCCTCCTTAGCATTAATAGCGCTTACAAATTCCATAATGGCAAGTATAGATGGTCTGCGGCAGTAAAATGACAAAGTAGATAGTGTGACTGCCACCTGAAATGTGAGGGGGGGAAAAAACTCAAAGATCAGCAGCGGAAATTGCAATCAAGTGCATTGTTATTTGATTCTAAACTATCATCTTGTCCCAAATTCAAAAATTACATTAAATTTGCATGTCGACAAGGAGTTCCAACTTTCAATCACATAGGAGGGCGAAACAACGGACTTAGCCGAAAAGAACCGTCGGCAAGAAATATGGACAAACATCACCATTCCTCACAACATAGCGTTGCTAGTCAACACCCAAGAAATCCCAAAATCCCATTCGTATGACAACTAGAACATGAACTGTAAATTTTATCCATCAACGTACTCAGGAAGATACTCAATTATGCTCACAGTAGACAAAATTGCAGGCGTGAGATCTGCTGAGAGATAAGATTTGGATGTGTTCATAAAAACTAGATCAAATCAACTAATTGATCTATACTTTTTATTTTATTCAAATTGATTTCATGCCTGAATCCTGATAGGGGACAAGGGTGACAAGAATTACTACACAGTACGCTACTGCTGTATAGGGCCCTTCACAAAGTTAGGCTCATATTGAACTGCTACCGACCAGTACTGTTATGTGACGCGTCAAGGAACAATTTAGCATCATATAAAGGTAAGGCTATAGTGATCTAGAACTTATCAAGTTCTCAACAATGATCCTATATCAATAATTGAGGTATTTGAACGTTCACTAGTAGCTTACTTTTATATCAACGTTGGAATAAAGCGGTGAATTCTGGTTGAGGATAACAATCTGAGCTTTGACGAAACTGTCCAAGGCATCAGTATTTATCATCTGTCCAGCTTCCAGATCAACACCCTCAAACGGCAAAAGCCTGGAAATACGTTTGAAGCTCAGGGATTTGAAGTCTGAACTGTCTGATCGGAATATACTTTTCGAGGACATATGCTCCTGCCCAGCTGACATGGGACTGCTCCCTAGGTCGTTAAGATTCTCAGGAGCCTCATAAAACTCGTCATCGCCTTCAGATTGACTCAAATCATTACTACTTTGATTTAGATTATCAGAAGAATCAAGTAATAAAGGTGCATCAGCATTTCGTATAAAAGATCTTGCTAGATAGCGTATTTGAGATGCACTATTACGGAGAATTAGATCTTCTATCTCCAAAGCCTTAATGATTGTGCCAACGAAAATATCACTAGCTCTAATTGACACTTCAACCTGCATCAATTGATTAAAGTTTAAAGAACATAATATTGGTGAAAAATAATAAGGCCTCTGGCAACATCTTATCCTTACCTGTCCGCCAATTGCTCGGAACTCAAGCAAAGGCCTCTCTTCAGCAAGAAGCAGCTTCATAAGACTTTGTCCGTGCTAAAAAATGTTAAAATGTACCCCAAGTTCACTGGAGTGTAAGTGCGAATCCCAAAATGACAGTAGGGTTCAACGTCGAGTACCTTGTCAAGGACACTGTAACTGAAAGATATCTTTAACTCATCAAGTACGCCAGTTAAATAAATGTCCTCCATCATTGGCAAACCCTCTTTATCATGATATTCTATTTCAGAATCTTCTGAATCTGACGACGATTCCATTAGACCAGTTAGAGGGGCAGTTGCCTGCAAATTGATTAAGGGACTTCTCCTCAAAAAAACATATATTTAGGGAAACTCAAGAAAGTGAAAGAAAGCCAGAAAGAAAATTTCTTCGGTGAACACTACTATAATCAACAAGATTTTGTCAATCTCTACAGCCAGGAATGAGATTTTTTAGCAATCATTTAACAAGCAGCCAATTTCTTACATTGCTCAACTCCTTTTCTATGTAAGTCCATTGTGAATGGATGTATAGATCAAATAGAGTCTACAAGATAACGTTGGCAACCCCAAAACTAGGCCTAAAAGTTGCAAATGCAGGTCCAACGTTGATCATTTGACACAACAAAGAGAAGACCCACAAGTATCTCTATGAAAGTAAGATTTGTAGGATTTAACTAATACAAAATAGACCCACTTCCATGGACTGGTGCAAAATACTTCTCGATCAGCACTTGGATTACAACAGAAGATGCAATAAGAATTGATACATACTCACTCTAGCAATGCACTAGTAAGACACACACAAGAGGGCCGGAGTAAGGGAGAGAGAAATATACCGACGAAAAATAGATGGCTCCCTGAAGGTAGCTTTGCCAAGTCTTCCTTGAATCTTCAGAATCGAAGCGCAAAAGAAGAGCATTGGCATCTTCCAGAACCTACGAAGGAATGCACTCGTATGAAATCCATATACTACAACCTCCTTCAAAAACAAATGGTGCAGACCTACCTTTGAAGAGGAGCGCTCAGCATCATAAACAGCGAGTACATTATCTGCATCACCGAGAAGATTGGATGGAACTTGATACAGCTGCTTCCCTCTCAGGCTAGAATGAACAAGACATTTATCAGATGGCAATCAGGTGATTAATTTCAGGTGAATGGTTAATTTTTCGAAGAACTCGACTAAGATTCACTGTTGTGCATTTCTTACACAAAAAAAAAAAGTACCAGGCATCAATCGCTCAGGAACAACACATTTCTTTGCACAAGAACTTATTGCATTTGATGACACAAGAAAATATCGGTAATGCAAGAAATAAGATAAAACATTTTTGTATATATTTTTGAATACATACTTGCTCAGCAGTGCATATGAGAAAACGACAAAATTACCAGCAAAAGAGAATCACATCCATACCTGTAGTAGTCCTTATAATTTTTCGACTCAGGATTCACTAGGACATAAATATACTGTCCAACTATACAAAAGTATCTGCGCTGCCAAATAGCTTCTCTACCCCCCACGCCCTAAACCAATAACACAAGGAAAACAATCAGAGAAGACAAGAAACCAAAACACCATTACTTTTCAAAACCAGATCAATAGCCACAAAAATTGGATCGAAACTAACCTTCCGTGTCAGGATATATAACCAGCCAGAAAAATCAGCTTGGTCCCATGGACAGGCAAGATCAGTTTTGTTGACATCATTCCCTTGGAAAATATTAGCTATCTGAAGCAGACGATGATAACGAGATGGAGAAAAGTGAAAATTCAAGGAGGGCAACCTCATTGCAAGTCGTGTCGAGGGTAGTGAAGCTACGGGTGATCTAATCTGAAGATTCACAATATTTATGGTTAACAGACACTTCAAAAGACAGTCAACTGTGAGAATAAACTCTTTATGAGCACACCTGCTGAAGCTTGAGATAAGCCCCACACTTGTCAATAACAGGTAAGAAACTAATAAAACTACTGCCTGATGATCCCTTTGCTTTATTGGTAAAAGAACTCCAGCTATAGTCACCATCAACCAAGAATGCAAATACATCTCTCAGAATCAGATCAAATTGAGAGTAAATGTTCTTCTCCTCTGGTGAATCATAGTCAGGATCATCCTGCACACAACGGTTTCAAGCTAATATGACGTAACAAAAGAAGAAATTTTATTTCACGCATAGTTATGAGGCGTAAGACAGGTGGTTCTTTGCCCTAGGCCAGGATATGCTCTTATTAAACAAGACACGCTACTATAATGTATGTTACAGTATTATGCAACTATAAAATGCACACACACACCCACAAAAAAAAAAAAAAAAAAAAAAAAAGAGAGGACAAAACGAAAAAGAAAGAGGAAGAATTAACGGAGCATGCCACATGTCACTTACCCTTAAAAATACCTTAATGCCTGCCAAATAACTAATATTTCTCTTCTCAAAATGCTAACCTGAGAACGAATGACAAAGTTTCCCAAGTCGATAAGAAGTTTTGTAGGGTGGACTCCATCCGGATAGAAGTCGGTTGGAATGGTTATTTTTGGTGCTGCGATGTCAAGATCCAATAGAAACCTGAAGGAAATGTGAGTGGTCAAGTAAGCATAGAAAAAGTGTGAGGTAGCATCTGCATGCAATGCAAACGCAAAAACATTAGCATCACAAAGGGAAACACTCATAGCTCGATTTCTCAAATGTCCCGCCGCTGGAAGTACAAATAATAATAAAATTAGACAATGCTGTATTTGAGTGTAACCATCATAATAACAATTTAACAAGAGATAGCCTTCTTAAATCACGATCCTTTCCCCTAACCAATCTCGGAATAGCAAAATGGTAATAAATCACAAATCCATGAAATTCTGTAGTAAAGTTGGGGAACATTCCAAAGCTCAAATCTTAATAATAGGAGGCAACGACTTTGAACAACGAATAAACCTTGTACGCTCCTTCAACGCCCTGTTCATTTGCTTGGCTGCTGTGCGCTTGACTTCATCAATTGTCGTCTGAAAGTGTAACAAGATTCATGTATTTGATTTGATTTGTTTTAGAGATTTTTGCCACAAAATCAAGGACATTTTTCTTATTCTTTTAACAGATTGAGATGTACGTCATAATTTCACTATACACAGAGAAGTTATCAGTAATGGCTACTAAACGCTTACCAAATATCTTAAAATAAATGGGTATGGTTAACATCTTGAACCCAATTACATGGGGAATACTAAACATTCTTTACAAAAGATTACCTCAAGATATATTATGACGGGATTTAATCTTGATTGATGAGATTTATGATTTTCTTTGACCTTATTGTATTTAATTTAGAAGATTTCTGGCGTGCATTAATGTTTCCTTGTTACGACCAGCTTAGCTATAAGAAACTCAGTGTCTTCCGCTTTTGAAATAAGAATGTTTTTCAGTTTATGTTCAACTATATCCATATAATTAAGTGGAATGATAAAGATCATCAACAAAGAAAAAACTAACTTCAATCGATGAAATCATATTGTAAGCAAACGAAAAAGAACCTGCACAGCAGAAGCAGTTTCACGCGCCAGAGTTTGACTAACAGCACCACTGCTTTGAAAGAAGTTGATGATATCATTGACGGAATCCTTCAAATACTGGACCAATAACTCAATTGATTAATATCTCGGGTTTAATGTCAAATATCAGAGAAAACTACTGTCTTACAGTCACATAACAAGGAGAGGCTCTGGCAACCAAACTCCAATCTACATCCACATCAAGAGGTTTATAGCAGAAGACACCAACCAAGGAGCCAGAAGTGCTCTCACTCTGAAAAGATAGATCAGAATTCAGAACCACATCATCTTACAACTGCTACATAGTTCTCAACAAACGAACACAGATGAAATTCGCGAAGGATACCTCAGCAAGAATACCATTTGGAGACAACAACCTGTATGAACCCAAGTTTATGTCGACAACTTTAGCTTCGGAGTAAAGCTTTATGCAGCATGCAAGGTTATCACAGGACAAGTCGGCAAGAAAGCTGTGAGAGTCCACAAGTTTAGTAGCATTATGTCTCATGTAAAGCTTCAGCAAAACATAATCCCCTTTGTCAAGAGACAGCAAATCCTCATCTCCACCTTCCTTGTATCCTATGATACTATTCAATCTATTCCAATCTTCCTCGGTCAGAGTTCCTGGCTCATTTTCATCTTTTGCAGGTTGACTGGACCTGCAAGAACATGAAATAGCATATAGATTAAGAAAATTAATTCCCTAAAAAAGCTGTGCGATTTACTGATTTGAGGCATTTACCATCCAAACGAAAACCATGATTTTTTAGTCTTCGGCTTCTGCAGGCAATCTGCACCTGCTTTTTGTTCCACAAATTTATGGGCCAACATCCTGTTTAAAAGTAAACAAGTGATTAAACATATAAACTCAGCAATTATGACATGTATAACTTAACTATAGAGTAAAAAACCCACAAGAACAATGAATTATCAGAAACATGTCTGTCATATTTAAGTGAATACTAGAATTATGAACAGTAGGTTGCTACCATTAGTCTGATAGTCTAGAAAATACTCTAGCAATAACAGAAACTGCTGAAGCACGAAAGCCACATCAAGGCGCGATGGGAGCTCCACCAGGAAGGGATTATACAGATACCAATCATCATTCATTAATATTAATGCAGAACAACATATCACAGCAGGTATGTGGCATATAAAGCTTTTTTTTCTCAAGCAGCAACAGGCAATGGATATCGAGCATGGTGTCGCACACACACCCTATCCCATAACATACATTCTAGGAGTTGTTCAGATTAATTCAAAGTAATGATGTGATAAGCTTATTAAATTCCATATTTTGTAGCAGTCAAAGATGTCTACTTATTTGAAGAGATCAATGTTGACGATGTCACATACAGTTGTTTGAAGAACATGAATTGTATTACGAAAACAGCTGAAAACAAAAACTATCTAGTTTTGAAAATCATAATCCCGGTAATTTGACATTACCTCCATTGGAGAATGACGTCAATATCAAGGCCACGGTCCAGTTCTTGTATGTCTTTATTGTCCTCGACCACAACACGTTCAAGGTCTGATTTCAGCAACCCAGCATAAAGAGAGATGTATTTTTTACGTAAGTTTGCATGCCTAAGGACCTGTTCCCATGACATTTTTCCACTGAGAACAAAGACAACAAAAGGATGAGAATACACATCTTGAACCTACCAATTTCAAATCAGAAGAAAGAAAGAGAAAGAATCATTGTCAAAAAAAGCTTAACAGACCTGGCCTTCTTCTGCTGATCTGATACAGCTTTGGTGGCATACTTCCACCACGATCTTGGATCAGCTTTCACAGAAACACGAGGCCTATAGTGAGCGAATTTAAGCCTCTGATTGAAGGCTGCAAAATTATCAGCCAACTTCAACACATCTCGATAACCATTCTGTAGACACAAAGATTGACCAAGAGATCAAAGGTGGGATAAATTTTCCAGCTGAGGAAATGGGCAAAGAAAGATCCAACGAAGACTAAGCACCAACCTTTGAAAGACATAAGGTCACATCATCAAGATTTACCACAGCGGTTTGCACTGGTTGGACTTTTCTTTTGGAGCTATCTGGACGAAGCTTCGAATACATGGCATTCCCACTAACTGGTTGAAGTATATAAGTGTGCTCCATCGTGCCACTCGCGGGTTTTCCATCCACCGTGCCGAATTTGAAGATCTATAATTTGTTGATTAGCTTCGATGAGTAAATTGAAAAATTAATACAGATCCATTGTATCAAGATTGGCATACCTGGCTCCATTCAGATGGCAGCAAGTCCTCCCATGGTTTTGAAACATGCCACGGACTAATATCAGAATCCAAATAAATAGCCATGCGTTCCAGCTCCACACACTAAATATTCAAAGAAAAATGGTGTAGAAATGACGAGCAAATCGTGGGAATGCAAGTCTTCAAGAAATGATAACATCAACAGCCATAAAACACCAGGCGGAAACCTATAGAGAAATGCTTCATCCATGAATTATGAGTGCCTACTGCTTAACTTACAAGCATGTCGACAAAATTAACTCCGAAACATGAGCTAAGACCCAACTCAAATTTGGAAACGTTTAACGCATTTAACTGTGACCATAAAATATTTAAATCATTACGCACATAACAACCCAACCCATGAATCCACGATGACAATAGCAGAATCTACTCATCATTGCTTGTTGATTTGCCCACATTTTATGGCTTATGACAAAATATAAACTTGACATGATTAAAATATTCTTTTGTAGGATATTAATAGAAAAGTTATCACTATAGCTGACATAACTATATCCACAAGCATACGTGCAACTTTAGGTGCTTAGAAGTTAGAACACCATATACCTCAAGGAGAAAGATAATCTAGAATCTGGTGAGAGTGTAATCACATTTTTACTTAGAGAACAAAGAAGACAACCTTTTGAATTCGTTCCAGGGCACCGCCAGTTACAAAAGCCTCTTCTCCTTTATCATCAACAGTGAATGCAGAGAGTTTATCTAGGGTCACGCCTGCTGCAAATGGATGGCCGGGGTTGCTAGAGAAAAGTAATAGCATGAACTGGATGCGGCAAAGTAAGAAGACAAATGAACGGGAGACTCAAGAGAAGTGACACAAGACAACCTTACCTCTCAATATCTTCATATCTGATGTGAATGTTTGATATAGAAAGCTTCAGATTCCCGATCACCGTATTGATTAGCGATCCAATCCAAGACTTATTCTTAAAGAAGAAAAGACAGTAAAAGGTGATTAACGCACTTGGCAAGGAGTAGCATTCTTACGTCGTAGTTTCATGAACAACAACAGTCATTTAATGAAGAAAATCTGGTAAAGGACTTTAAGGCAGACCACATCATCAAGCCAATTGAGAAGTTAAGATATAAAACCGATGAACCAGATATAGCTTACAAATATATACCTTCACCCGGCCTTATTTGTTGGATTCTTTAAACAAAATGTCAGGGGAACTACTTGTAACAATCCAAGACCTTGTAACCAAAATACATATCATACGAAAACTCACACAGGACAGATCACTTGAGCTGCAGTTGTATCATTCAACATAAAAAGAGATGAAGTATATTACTACATCATAAGAGTTTCTAAGTACTTCAGTATTTTAGTGGCCGTTGAGATATGCATACATAATTTAAAATCAATGCGATAGGCATTTTGATCATATATTACAACACGTACTATTTCTGTTTTCATCATTTGCCGACTCTCTACCAGCTTTGTTTCGATTTCCTGTAAAGGGATAGTTTTGATTAATAAAATGCAATAAACGATGATGATTAACCAGAAAGAAAATACAAGACCGTCATACTCGTATTCGATTTCTCTTAACTTCTTGAATGGCATCCTCACTAGATCCTTCAACCTGAGTTGCAGGCTCAGCCAATAAAAAGATATGATCTAGGTGCACTAAAACAGGATCTTGGCCAAGCCTGCTCCATGGAACCTGCCTCACAGAAGAAACAAGAGATCAACATAGAATGAAACCATTACTGCTAACATGAATGCAAGTATATATAATGTATTAGACAATTAAAGATATAGATAAGTCCAGCAGCATCACATAACAGTAAAAGGTCTCTCGCATGAAATACGTCATCACTAAACCAACTATTAGACAGGTCGTTGCAAATAGTGTTGTCATCTTTCAGCATATCTTCCAGATCCAGCGCATAATCACATTAGAAGAGATCAAAGTCATGTTTTCTCAATACCATTAAATAAAAGGCGATTTTAGGTTAACGAAATTCATTGGATTACATGTTTTAGCTAAAGTAGAAAAGTGGCATGAAAGCAGATACAAGAAGATCAAGTCACCTGCAATTAGATAATAAATTAATAGACCCACGAAGCAACACACCTTAAGTTTCACGGACCCAAGAAATCCCGCCTTAACCTTCACAGGTAACTTTAGCGCATTCAAGGCCTCAGGTTTCAGTTGCATATTTGTTAACTCAACATCACCTGGTGAATTAATAAAAAACAGGCGAAAGCAACGGTTTGGTTAAATGACATGAAACGAATTGTACCCTATCTCAGTGAGGACGATGAAAATGAAGAGTTTGCAACTATGATATCTTTGACAAGTTTAATAACATGGGAAAATCTCAATGTGAAATTTGGTACGAGCCACATTCTAAAAGAAAAAACTTAATCCATCAGCCTTGTTCAGCTAGTCATACATCAAAGAAGAAATACCACAAATTCTAGCTGACCATTGCAAAGACAACCTAAACCTCATAAAAACTTGTCACAGCTGCAAATGATATATTTCTTCTTTTCGACATGAGCTGGAATTCAAACACAGAAGATAAGACAAACAATGACAAAACACAACGTAAGACCATAATAGAAGTATTACAGTTCATTGCGATCATTTGTACGAGAAATATCCAGCATAACTCTCAGATTAACAGGAAAAGTATGAGAAAAAGGGTGAGACCTTGCCAAACACTGATCTTGAGGGCTTCTTTGTTGAGTCCTCTAACGTAGTTGCCCAAATACCTCTGCAAGAGGTAGGCAACTTGATCCTCCAACATTTTCTTATGTTTCCACAATCAATAAACCTTGAATCAATTGCCACTACGCACGTACACACGCATTGGACTGAAGTCTGTCTTCGGTTTTCCTACATAGAAGCAAAAACAAACCAATCAGTACGCGCTTCACAATCCGATTACGAGTTTGCTTGGAGAAGAAAACTGAGAGCGACGAATCGTAGTGAGAGATTGAGGGACAATTGAGAATCGTGAAGGTTCCGTCTTTCTGCTGCCAATTGCCACGTTGTGCTTGCGTAACACGAATGGACATTGAATTTATAGTAGGATAGGGACCTATTGTGATGACACGTGGCAACAAATTCCCCCTAGGAAAATGTGAGGATGATTTTTTTTTTCGTTTTGGAAACTGTAATTTTTTTTTTTGTCTAAATGGGGTGTATTTGACTGTTGATTTTCTGCAAAGGTGACGTGGAGGACTGTGGTGATAAGACTGACCTTTGTTTGATAGGTGTGACTTCTCGAACTTCTAAATATGATTTAATGCAATACTTTTCAACTTCCATATAGTTTTAATGCAAGATGTAGCAGGAATTCGTTTAGCAGCCCACACATTCCGACTGCAATCTGTTCACCTGAACTCTCTATTAATTATGTATTATAAGGGGGATCATCTGCTTGTTGAGGTATTTATCGAAATCAAATCCCTTCATCTGCTTCGCTTCAGCAGCTTCTTCTCACCGTCTTTGACGAAGGAATGTTTGGACATCAGTAACATGAAATATCTTAATGTGTCCTTTGCAATCCGTGCTCCCTTCATTTACGTCTATAGCAGCTATACGCGGTCTGCTTTCTCTTTTCCACCGGGCAGCCGCGCAGGTGAGCGAGGACTGTGAAGAACAGCCCTAGATCGAGCTGGCACGACCTGAAATCCTAAACCCGTCCAACACGGATAGTACTTTCTGTTGTATGGCTTCACCATTGATTAATTTCGTTAATTAATCTTCTGTGCAGCTGTAGATGAAGGTGAAAGTGGAGACGCCGGCGGAACGAGCCACCAGGAAACCAATAGTGTTCAGATCTTCACAGTGGGCTTAGACTCCAATATCTTTCACTGTAGGTTTGCTGACTTTAATTGATCGGTATAAAAAGCTGTCCGATTGTATTCTATCAGATGATTATACTATTCCGCTGACCAATTTAACACCTACTGATGCAATATTGAGAAATCTTCGTGTTTGTGGATTCTATTAATTTACAGATGTTTGCTTCTATGTACGATCTCAGGTGAGGTTTTGGCTCGATGAAGATAACGCAATCTCAAAGTCTTGATCAAGAACGCAACGTGGAATGCAACCCCATCTTCACGTCTGTATGGTAAGGAGTTGTTTCTTTGATTAAATTTGAGGATTGAATGTAGAGCTATAGAGGGATAGGAGGGTCCTAGAAAGAAAGGTCAGAAGTAGTACCTTTCTCTTTGTTGTATATGATTTTCGAGAAACTCTGTTTGCCCCTCTTGAAACAAATCCATCTAATGTATTATTTAACAATGAATTCAACTGATATGGTAATGACTGATGAGGTATGCTTATATAGTTTATCTCAATCCATTAATTCGAATCGATCATGCGGAAATTGATGTCTTTGGAAGTAGTCGCCACAGAGATGCACGCGCTACAGATTTTTAAGGCGATGACTTCTTCCCCTTTTCTTCAGTGAATCACGTCTCCTGTAGTATAAAATTGTCTATATTTTCCTAATTGTCCGTCCTTCCAAATTACAGTTGCAATTTTCTTTTGTTCTTATGTGAAATCTGAATATTACAAACGATTATGTTTTCTTCCCTGCAGTTTCTTGGAGCAACCATAAGTGGCCTCCGATACTTATTCTTTCAGTTTACAATGCGGCCTTATGAGTGAAATCTTCATTTTTGAGTGATTTAAATGATAAGATATACTATAGTGAAGAACCAGTGGCCTTATGGAGTTCACTTTGGAGCAGAAATGTGTAAGAAGATTCTGGTCAGTGGCATCACAGATTTGCATTTCTATACCCCTTAGTACCGGTAAGTTTGCTCTGGTCTTATTTGTTGTTACATTTATTTACTTTTTTATTTACTTTATTATTCGACCACTTAAATGGAACTTCCGTGGTATGATCTTGGCTGATCGAAGAGCCAAGAATCTGGAGACCCTTATAAGAGCTGATGAATTAGCATTGAAGTCAAAGAAATATGTCAAAAGAGAAAGCTTTGGGAGTTCAGTGGCTCCCCACTCTTTTTGTTATATTCTGCTGAACATGTCATAAGTTTTATTACAGTTGATAGTTTCTTGGTTTTTTTATCGAGGCCGATGTCATGGATAATTGGGCCTCAAAGAAGATCTTCGTTTTGAAGTCGAGGAGTTAGGAGAAAGAGGAGGCCTTTGGTGGCTCTACGGATCCTTTATGTTTATCTGCTAATTAAAAAAGTCTAACCCGTATGGCCGTAGGCACTAACTTGACATGTTTTTTGGTATTCCTTATCGATGGCTGATCACGTGGACAATTGGGCTGCTAAGAAGAGCTTCGTTGCTTCGATGGATGAGGTGTGACGAAAGAGGAGGCTTTGGGTAGTTCTATGTCTCCTCGCTTTAGTTGTTATCTGCTAATATAAATAATGTAATATTTATGAATTGGAGGTCGATAGTTGGCCACGAAAAGAGCTCTATTTCATTGGAGCGGGCAATACAAGAAAAGATGGGGTTGTGGGTTGGGTTCAGGAGGCAACATCAAGTCGGATTCTGAATATTGTTTGATGTATAAATAAGACGACTTCTCCATTAGAGAAAAAAACCTCCGTAAGGAGATCTTTTCTTTGATCAACAGTATGAATATCGAGCTATGGCTACTAATGATCCTTCTTGGCTTCAATCCGCGATCAAGTACAACATTAACGCACGGTCTATTTTTTGCAAAGAGCTTGAGAGGTGCCCGATTTGATTAACGCACGCACCGTATATCTATATTGGAACCAAGGTTTGTGATTTTCGACTAGATGTTGCCTGAGATATTTCCTTGCCTTTCTATCAATTGTTTGTGAGGTTTCCTTAATGTTGCTGTAATTTTTGGAGAGGTTATATGAAGATCTTGAACTGTGAGTAGTTCAAGTGAGCCGTTCCGACCAGTCCCACGCTGTAATTTTTTCTGGCCACTGGAGCAGTTTTAGGATAGGGCTTTGCTTGAAGTCATCGTAGGAGGGTCGATATACTACGGAAGCCTCAGAAGGAAAATAAGAGGAGCACCTCATACCCAAAGGAGCAAAGCTCCGGGAACGTGTACGGACAAGGTGGCTAGCTATAAACCCTGTGAGTATTATTAACCAAGAAAATAGGAGGCAGGTGCGTTTTTCTTTTTTGTATTTTTCTTTGCATCGAATTGCAGATAAGGTACAATGTTTGAATGTGCTTCTTGTGATGGTTTTCATATGGGATTCAATCATGTGTAGATGTTGTTAAGCAACAATGTGCACAAGGCTTTGTCTCATACGGTGTTTTTCCACAGATGGGAAGCTGCTCGATTACCCAAAGTAGTCACTGCTAAGTTTAGCAAAACGAAGGAGCAGACCGTTTACATGCCTCAAATCCCTGACATTACTAAGTGTTTTGAGAACTTGTTGCCTAGCAAACAGTGGGAAGAAAGCTTTCTGTCTGATTTTTCCGAGCTGAGACGGGTAAATTAATGTACTTCTCCGTACATTCCTTATTCTTAGGCACTATTTTCACTGGCCGTATATGAACTCCATCTCAATACGAATGGTCATACACCCATTTTCTTTCAGCACCATGGCACTTAGAAACACAATTCAAGATTTCTTAATTTATTTTGACCTTTTTCAGGTTTTCGCAAAGCTTGATCCTCAAGCATCTGATACGAAAAGTTCAGTCAAATTGGTAGGCGAAGACCAAAAAGATAGCTTGGACCAAGTTTTTAAAAACGCTGTTTCTGGAAATTCTGATAGCAGGTCGTGCTCTTCTGAAGCTTCTTCATGCACTGACGAGCCAATTCAAGAAGATAATACAAATCCTCAAGAAAGTAAAAACCTTCCAAGTCTCTCGACGATCTTCAAAATGGACTATCCCGCCCGAAACTCAAAGCTGAAACAGCGAATCAGCGCAATAGAGGGCACGAGCTCATTACTATACAACGATGGCTTGTGGCTTTTAGCGCTCTGCGCATCTGTAGATTATCCCCTCGACGCTGACACGAGCGCAAGCCTTCGATCTTTACTTCGAAAGTGTTCGAATTTACGAGCTGGGAAAGCCGAGGTGGACGATGAAGTGATCATGCTGAATATCATCATTACTGTCACTGGGAGATACTTTGGACAGCTAGAGAAGTGATTGGGTAGCTAGCTATAGCTTTTCTGAGAAAACGAAAAACGAGTTTCTTTTTTCTCTTAACGTTTTCCTATGATAATTGAATGAGGAATGAAGATGAACCTTATTTGTCCAAATGTCTGAATCTACTGTACCCGGGATTTCAAAACTCACGCTAAAAATAGTATATTTTTCGTGCCATACTCTTCTATGGTAATCGACTAAAATCTGCCTATGCGCAGGGACAGAGCCTCATTGTATGCCTGTGTGAATCGTCGCAAGAAAGCAGTGACTGAGTTGTTGTGTATAAGCAAGCGCCAGGGTTCTGTAGAAATATGCAGGAAGGTAGATATCTCCCCTCTTGCGGATGCAGTCGCAACCATTGTCATGCTGCCAGACAGATTCGCTAAAAGCAAGCAGAGATGCAATTTCTTATTTTTTTTTTCATTTACAAGTTTGTTCTTGAAAATACAATTGTTCATGTACTTACGCCTCCAGGCATCCCCCACTTCATGATGTATTTTGTATGATTATGCTAATATCGTTAATTTTGTATGACTGCTCCAGTGGGCGACTCCTGAGTTATTTTGTATGATTATGTTGTATTGTAATAGAATGACTCCCGTGACTTTACGAGCTTCATTCGCGTATGAATTACGTGGTGTATGACAGTTCCCTATGTATCACTTATGACTGCAAATAATATAATTTTAACATGATATGATCTACTATAAAGTAATATAATTTAATATTTGTATTAGGTTATATTATATAAAATAAGATAACATAATATTGTATAATGTAAAATAAAATACTACATATAATAATACAATATAATATAACATAATAATATAAGAACATAATATAATACAACATATATAATAATACAATTTAGTATATTTTATATAAAATAGTATAGTATAAAGTACTGTATACATATATATAATAGTATAATATAATATAAGTTAATATGACATAATATAGTTTAAAATAGTATTTATATAAGGTAAAATAAAAATGGATTTTCGTGTTTAATGGATTTTAAACCAAAAATTGATTTTAGTCCGGGATCACCGGCAAGAAAGAAAATTCAACAAGAATTTAATCAACCCAAATGGGAACTTTTTAGAAAATGGTTTTTCGAAAACTTTAATAAAGAAGAAATTTATCTTACCATGAAAGAAGAAAATGACGAATTAGTCGAAAATGCAGTTTATACACTGTGTATTAATATAATAGAACATTTTACAGGCCGATGGTCTGACAATTTCGTTGTCCAACTCATTGTCCAGGGTTCGTCAGACCATTTTAGATCTTTAAATTCTAACAGAAGTATTACCTCTGTATGATTCTTTTTCTCATAATCTACATCTTCGTCGTCTTCTGCAATAATTTTTGCATAGGAAGTACCTTCTTTATTTTGAGATTGCCCCTTTTGTTTCTTGTATTCAAGAAACTCTTTGTAAATTGGATCATCCTCATTCAAAGCATTGCTTGAAGATACAGAAAATTGCGAAAGATTTTCTTTCACAAGTTTCTTGTTACCCCTTTGGGCGATAACACTACCACGACCACGTCCACCTCTATTAGAGGTGAAACCTCTCCCATATTGGGACATCGCTGCAATTTGTAAAAAATTCATGTTAAATATTCACGAGTAAGATAATCAGGAAGACTATTATCACTCCCTTTTTTGTAAATGATTTCAAAATCGAATGGGGCTAAATGAGCCTGCCATCTCGCAAACATTTGTTTGGAGACATCATGTTTGAAATCTTTCTGAAACATGAACTTTGCAGCTTGACAATCAGTTTTTATTAAAAACTTTTGATTGTATAAATCATCTTGAAATTTAAGCACACATTTAACGATAGCAAGAACTTCTCTAGCAATAGTAGCATAATTTTTCTGAGCATTATTCCATTTCCCCGAATGGAATCTAACTAAATATTCTTTTTTATCTTCTGGAGAAACTTGTTTTAAGATTCCTCCGAAGCCTAAATCAGAAGCATCAGTTTCAATAATTTTTTGCCAATTAGGGTTTGCAAGCATTAAACAAGGTAAATGCGTAACCTTATTCTTAATTTTCCTAATTGCTTCAGTGTGATTATTTGTCCACTGACATGGAATCTTTTTTAATCTATCATATAAAATAGATGTATCTATTGCAAGATTTTCATAATAAGGAGAAATATAATTAAGACTCCCTAAAAATCTTTGAAGTTGAGTTTTATCAAGAATTTGATCTGGAAATTTTGACGCAAACTCAATACTTCTATTAATTGGGTTAACATTACCCTTTTCAATAGTATGACCCAAAAATCGAACTTTAGTTTGAAATAAAACCATTTTTGGACTGGATATAACTAAACCATTTTGAATAACAATTTTCTTGAAGATATCAAGATGTTTAAAATGAGTCTCTATATCTTTGGAAAAAATTAAAATATCATCAATATATACGATGATAAAATTACTATAAGGAATAAAAATATCATTCATAATATTTTGAAATTCAGAAGGAGCATTTTTTAAACCAAAGGGCATAACATTCCACTCAAATTGTCCAATTGGAACAGTAAAAGCAGTTTTATACCGATCTTCTTCGGCTATTTGAATTTGCCAAAAACCTGATTTTAAATCAAATTTTGAAAATATAATGGCATTAAATAAACGATCTAAAAGATCCTTTTTATTAGGAATAGGATACCTAATCCATTTTAAAATTTTATTTAAAGGCTTATAATTAATAACTAACCTTGGTGCTCCTCTTTCCTTTTCTGCATGATTATTAACATAAAAGGCAGTACACGACCAGGGAGATTTTGAAGGTTTTATTAAACCTTTCTGTAAAAGAGAAGTTATTTCTTTTTTTACATAATTCTAATAATTCAGAATTCATCTGACAAGGACGAGCTTTAGTGGGAATATTTTTCTCACTAAATCTTCCTCATAAGGTAATGTAACAATATGCTTTTTTCTATTCCAAAAAGCATTAGGTAAATCGTTACATTTTTGTAACGTAAATTCATTATGTAGTATTTTTATTTTTTCTTGTAACTTAGGATTTTGGAGTTTATCCTCAATCGTAAGTATTCTGATTTCCTGTTTCAGATAATTTACCTGATTTTCTTTAGCTTTGATAAGAATAGAATCCTTAATTTCATTAAGAATCCTAGAAAAAGGTTCAGTAATGAATTCAAAGTATACTTCTTTGTTATCGAAGCTTCCTTTAAATCCATATTCATCAATATTTTTTATAGGAAATATTTTCCTAAGAAATGGAGTACCAAGAATTACTTGGTTCGTGATATTCTTGACTAACAAGAATGAGGTAGGAATACAGATCTTATTTTTACAAATATAGGCCTTAGGAATTTTATAATTAATTTGCAATTTTTCTCCACTTGCAGAGCTAACAGAATGAGTTGTTTTATGGAAATATTGTGTAGGAATAATTCCTTCCTGAATACAATTTAAATCTGCTCCACTATCAATTAGTGCAATCAGATTTTTTTGAAAATTTCCTTCAATGAGTAGTGATATTTTCACTAACCATTTTTGCGAAGTTATTACTTCAAGTGTTGAAAGAAAATTATCATCTTTATCATTTAAGGAAATATTAGTAAATCCTTCATAATTTTTTAATTCTTCAATTTTTTCTTTTCCTTTTTCTAATTTAGAAAATCTTCGTTCTAAGTCAATATGACTTGATTTTAGATTTTTAATTTCGGTTTTAAGATTTGAAATTTCAATTGTCAAATCTTTAATATTAACAAGAGAATTATTCTTATTATTATTTTTGTTTTGAAGTAATTTCATTACTTCGGACATTTTATAAGGTTCATTTTTAGGAATAACTTCTTTTGAAGTTTCTTCCTCTTTTTGAATCAATCTTTTAATTATATAATTTTTTAAATCTGGATCTTCTGTTTGTTTTAACATTTCGAGAAGATTATTATCAAGAACATTTAATTCTTGAAATTGAGAAATAATTTGGTATAAATTATTTTCTTCTGATTCAGATTCTGAGCTTTTAATATTTTTAGAACAAGATTGTCCTATTTGACAATTTTGACATTCTTCAGATTCTGACGATGAAATATCTTCGATGATATTGTTTTCATCACTCGAAAAAGTTTCACTGTCTGATTCTAACAGAATTTTTGATAATGTTTCTTTTAAATCATTATCAATATTTAAATTATTAATTTTCTTTTTGGTCCAGCAAGTTTTTGCTTTGTGACCTATTTTCCCACATTTTCGACAAACAATTGGAGGAAATTTTTTTCTATATTGATAATCTTTATTATCTTTTAAGAGTTTTTGTTCTCTTCGTTTAGATTTTGATATTTTCTCCTTTCATATTGTTTAGGAGAATATTTTTTAGGTTTATATTCTTTACGAGGTTTACTCGTAGAAGGATTTTCTATGCCAAATTGATCACAGAAATCTCCTAATTGTTTCTTTTCATTAAAAGAATTTCTCTTAATTTGTTTGTTCAGCTTTATTTCGTTGCATAAAGCTAAACCTTCTTGAGTACATATACCAATAAGTTTACCGTAAGTATAAGAATTATAATCTATACTCGGTTCTCCTTTTCTAAGATTATTCCTTACTCTTTCTGCAAAGAGTGAAGGTAATCCGTCAATAAATTTGGATTTCCAGTGAGTACTATTTGACTCTGGAAGTTCCATAACACGACTAAGGAAGGTATCTTTATACCACCTAAAAGATGTAAGAGTTTTACATCTTAAGTTTTGGAGAAGAGTTCTGATATTTTCAGAATTGTCAGACCATCGGCCTTCCTTCTTGTATGGTATCAGAGCCAAGGGGGGTATTAAGAAATTAAGGTGTAGTTTAACGTCTTTTTCAAATGAATTTGATGAGAAGAAAAGATACTGTTAAAAACAGTATTGAAGAGGAATATGATGTTCCTCAAGATTTAGACAAATTAAATCGTTGGACAATTCCTAAAATTGATCATAAAATAATTTATGAATTAGGAACCTTTGAAAAATTAGGTTTGAAACAGGTAGTCAAAACTACCGAAGAAACTATATCTCTTAATAATGAAGAGATGGTTATTAGGCTTCTAAGCAATAGAGACTTAGAAAAATATAGAATAAACCATAAGTTTATTCATATCGGGTTAGTTCAGGTAGCCTTTAAGCCTTTGACTTTAGAAGGTTTACCAGAAAGTTTTATAGCATCTCTTAGAGATGGTCGAAATCTCGACTGGAAACAATCCCTTATGGGAATAATTCAGTCTAGTCTGGCACATGGACCAGTTTATTTTAATGTTTATCCAAATCTCCAATTATCATTGACTGATATCAATATATTGGATGCTCTGACATTAAATGTCAAAACTCACGGATATAATTATGCTCCGGGTTCGGAAGTAATTTGTATCTGTTATAGAATTTATTATAAACCTTTATATACACTGAATCCTCAGTGCAAAATCGTTGATAAACCCATCAACGAAACTGTTTTAATAGAAACTAATTTTAGTAGATCTAATATTACAACTCGTAGATCTATTAAATGGGAAGAAATTCAATTCCCAGAAAATTGGGTTATTGAACGAGCTATGCCTCTGCAACCCAAAATTAGGAAAAATCCTACTCAAATAATACAGACAACAGATGGAACTGTTCAAATACAATTTGAGCAGGATAGAAAATCTGTCGATGTAAAAACTCCGAGATCTAGAATTACTAGATCAAGCTCATCACACTATCATATATCACCATGTGATTATATGATAAGATCTCCTTCTAGAGCTTCGACTTCTCAGGTTAGAGAATCAACCTCTCAGGTTAGAGAATCAACTTCTAGTAATTACCTTCAAAATAAGGTAGATGAATTAAGGATTAATCCTGATAATATTGTTCATGGTGTTTTCAAAAATCAAGACGAGGAAATAACCGAGTCAGAAATGGATTTTCGTGTTTAATGGATTTTAAACCAAAAATTGATTTTAGTCCGGGATCACCGGCAAGAAAGAAAATTCAACAAGAGTTTAATCAACCCAAATGGGAACTTTTTAGAAAATGGTTTTTCGAAAACTTTAATAAAGAAGATAAAATTATTATTCAAGAAAAATTTTATAAAGATCTTGAAAGACGAAATGAAAAATTGCCTTTCGTTCCTTGGTTTTTATCAAGATATTTTAAAAATATGATTTCTGTTCTTGAAAGAAATTATAAGCTTTCAAATGGGAAAAATATTAATTCTATCTTTCCTCCTCAAACCAGTTTCCAAATGGAAAAAGAAAATGAAATTAGATTTTTTAATGCTTTTCAAAAATTATTTGAAAAGGAAAATGATACGCTTTCTATTACTATTAATCATATTAATAGTCTTTTAAAACAACAAAATTATACAAATATGTATGTTATTGTTTTAGGAGAACAAATTTCTTTATTAAAAAAGAATATTGAAGAGATTTCGTCTTCAATAAAAGACATAAAAAATTATCTTTTAATAAACAAAGATAAAGCTGAAGAAAAAATAGCTAATAAAGCTTCTCCGAGTGTTCAGCCTCCTCCTAAAGTTATCGATTTTAAATTAGAATCAATTTCTAATATTGAAAATTTACTTAATGAAAAGCTTAAAGATTTAAAACTTAATACTTTAAGCGAAGAATTTGAAGAAAAACTTGAAAATTTTGATAGTATCTATAATACTTTTAATGAAGAATTAAATAAAATAAAACAAGAAAAATATTCCAGTAAACCAATTCAAACTAAATTTTATTATCCAAGACCAACTCCTCAAGATGTCTTGTTCGAAGAACAAGAATTAACACTTAATAATTCTTATAGTGGTAGGAGTATTTATGAATGGAACTTAGACGGTTATACTGAAAGACAAATTTTTAATATGATACATAGAATGCTTATGTATAGTACAATATGCAAAGCTAATCATAATAGCGACAAAGTTGTTGCTAAAATGATTGTTGCTGGCTTCACTGGTCAGTTAAAGGATGGTGGAATAATTATCTTACTCTTCGAGAGCAAGAAGAAATTTATCTTACCATGAAAGAAGAAAATGACGAATTAGTCGAAAATGCAGTTTATACACTGTGTATTAATATAATAGAACATTTTACAGGCCGATGGTCTGACAATTCTGAAAATATCAGAACTCTTCTCCAAAACTTAAGATGTAAAACTCTTACATCTTTTAGGTGGTATAAAGATACCTTCCTTAGTCGTGTTATGGAACTTCCAGAGTCAAATAGTACTCACTGGAAATCCAAATTTATTGACGGATTACCTTCACTCTTTGCAGAAAGAGTAAGGAATAATCTTAGAAAAGGAGAACCGAGTATAGATTATAATTCTTATACTTACGGTAAACTTATTGGTATATGTACTCAAGAAGGTTTAGCTTTATGCAACGAAATAAAGCTGAACAAACAAATTAAGAGAAATTCTTTTAATGAAAAGAAACAATTAGGAGATTTCTGTGATCAATTTGGCATAGAAAATCCTTCTACGAGTAAACCTCGTAAAGAATATAAACCTAAAAAATATTCTCCTAAACAATATGAAAGGAGAAAATATCGAAAATCTAAACGAAGAGAACAAAAACTCTTAAAAGATAATAAAGATTATCAATATAGAAAAAAATTTCCTCCAATTGTTTGTCGAAAATGTGGGAAAATAGGTCACAAAGCAAAAACTTGCTGGACCAAAAAGAAAATTAATAATTTAAATATTGATAATGATTTAAAAGAAACATTATCAAAAATTCTGTTAGAATCAGACAGTGAAACTTTTTCGAGTGATGAAAACAATATCATCGAAGATATTTCATCGTCAGAATCTGAAGAATGTCAAAATTGTCAAATAGGACAATCTTGTTCTAAAAATATTAAAAGCTCAGAATCTGAATCAGAAGAAAATAATTTATACCAAATTATTTCTCAATTTCAAGAATTAAATGTTCTTGATAATAATCTTCTCGAAATGTTAAAACAAACAGAAGATCCAGATTTAAAAAATTATATAATTAAAAGATTGATTCAAAAAGAGGAAGAAACTTCAAAAGAAGTTATTCCTAAAAATGAACCTTATAAAATGTCCGAAGTAATGAAATTACTTCAAAACAAAAATAATAATAAGAATAATTCTCTTGTTAATATTAAAGATTTGACAATTGAAATTTCAAATCTTAAAACCGAAATTAAAAATCTAAAATCAAGTCATATTGACTTAGAACGAAGATTTTCTAAATTAGAAAAAGGAAAAGAAAAAATTGAAGAATTAAAAAATTATGAAGGATTTACTAATATTTCCTTAAATGATAAAGATGATAATTTTCTTTCAACACTTGAAGTAATAACTTCGCAAAAATGGTTAGTGAAAATATCACTACTCATTGAAGGAAATTTTCAAAAAAATCTGATTGCACTAATTGATAGTGGAGCAGATTTAAATTGTATTCAGGAAGGAATTATTCCTACACAATATTTCCATAAAACAACTCATTCTCTTAGCTCTGCAAGCGGAGAAAAATTGCAAATTAATTATAAAATTCCTAAGGCCTATATTTGTAAAAATAAGATCTGTATTCCTACCTCATTCTTGTTAGTCAAGAATATCACGAACCAAGTAATTCTTGGTACTCCATTTCTTAGGAAAATATTTCCTATAAAAAATATTGATGAATATGGATTTAAAGGAAGCTTCGATAACAAAGAAGTATACTTTGAATTCATTACTGAACCTTTTTCTAGGATTCTTAATGAAATTAAGGATTCTATTCTTATCAAAGCTAAAGAAAATCAGGTAAATTATCTGAAACAGGAAATCAGAATACTTACGATTGAGGATAAACTCCAAAATCCTAAGTTACAAGAAAAATAAAAATACTACATAATGAATTTACGTTACAAATATGTAACGATTTACCTAATGCTTTTTGGAATAGAAAAAAGCATATTGTTACATTACCTTATGAGGAAGATTTTAGTGAGAAAAATATTCCCACTAAAGCTCGTCCTTGTCAGATGAATTCTGAATTATTAGAATTATGTAAAAAAAAGAAATAACTTCTCTTTTACAGAAAGGTTTAATAAAACCTTCAAAATCTCCCTGGTCGTGTACTGCCTTTTATGTTAATAATCATGCAGAAAAGGAAAGAGGAGCACCAAGGTTAGTGATCGAGCGGATCGAGTAATAAAAATAAAACGAATATCGACAACTATCCTACGCTCAACAGGCAAGTGTACCTATCGAAAATAGTATAGAAGTGGCAAGTATTCCAGTATCGAACCCAAAGGAACTATATACTTTAGAAAACCGTCGTTTAAATATTCTAGTAAATATTTTTGGTTTGATAAAAATATAAACAACGATAAACCAAACAAACGATAAATATGAAATAACGATAATGGGGTTGGAACGACTTTATGAAAGCGAAAGTATTTGAGACTTGAATCCCCCTACCTCGACCGAAACGCTAACAATTGTAATGAAAGTTTAGCTAACTATTAGACCGTGAGGATTCCTACAACATGCGTACGAATTTATATGACTGACGAAACTGCGCCTTATCACACAAGAATCGTAAGCAACTAATCTACGAATTAAGTAGCTGGGCAAGCTTCCCTAACCACTTAAACGAAGATCGCTTTAAAACACGATGAATCCCGCTATTAGATTTGACTCTAATCCGACGGGATAGCCCAACCTATCTCTAGCGATGGATTTATTCCGCTCGTTTACGAGTGGTCTAGTCGTTAGCCCCTCTCTCGAGTGTAGCTTACGATTTCCCAGAAATTATCTTAATCACATAGACATAATTAAAATAATATCGTAATTCGTAACCGAGTCATAACAATAGCCAACACAACAATACTTAAAACGTGCGTACGATGTCGCTAGGGTTCATCTAATCTCAAATTAAAACTAGCTACTCATGGCACAATTGAACACAACGAGGAACAATTTTAATAAAAAGGGAAAACATAATATCTTCCCTGAAATTCGCCTTTGTTGTTGATCCTTCGTTGAGGACTTCCGTCGAGCAGATGGTGGGCGAACCACTTCAACCTTTTCCTTGCCCTTCTTTTGTACTGCTCACGGTTCTTACTCTCAGCCCAGACAGTAGCACCTCGTCGCCCTTCGCAGCCCAGCCGCTGAAATCAGTTCCTCAAAACACACGACTGCTCTGCTCACTCCAATTCACGCAGAGCTGCCTCGCTCGTGACTGCTTTGCTACGCCCGTTCCTCTATGATGAAACTGCAGCCCCGAGCAGCACCAAGAGTGGCGAGCTCGGTTCCTACGCGGTCGTGTTTCAACGCTCTGCCAAATATTACTTCGGGTGGCCTCGAACGTGAGCTTTGAGGGATGTGTATGCGTGTATATGATCTCGTCCTCCCCGTTAAGACCTCCTGCTTTATGTATATAAGGAGTGAATTGTGTATCTTTTTTCCAATCGTGGCCACCTCGAGCAGACTTTCTTGTAAATGTTGGAGATCTCCAAATCTTCGTAAGTTTGGATTCGGCGGTGTGGTTTCCAAGGGCTGCACGCCATGACTTTTTTTTCTCCCAAGATGTGTGCGTGTGTATTGTATGTATAAGAATCGTTCCCTCATTAGGCTTCCCTTCCCTTATCTCCCATGGTCTCATGGGCTAAAAAGTGTAAATGGGTTGAGATAGTCTTGGGCCTTAATGTTTCAAATGGGATTGGAACTTATAGGCTGAATTTTATTCTTCGGCCCAATTGTTTTTGGGCCGATATTTCGTTCGACGGTTCCTCAGGTTCGAGCATTCTCGGTTGTAACTTTTTCTCAAAATATCTATCAAAATCAAATATAAACGTAGTACGTATGATATCGAGGGATATTCAAATAAATAGCAACCAATATTACGCTTTTACGGGGTATAAAATACGATGTAAATTCCATTTATCAAATCTCCCCACACTTAAGTGTTTGCTTGTCCTCAAGCAAAGAAATAATAATGGCATATAAAAGGATAAAATTATGCAACATATCAATCAAGAACGAAATCACGTAGGAGAAAATGCAAGTAAAGTCGGAAAGCATATTTGAAATCAACGACTAACTACACGATTTTCTTTAGCGATACCGTCGAAATCCGAACCTCACAAAGATTCACTCAAATCACTCAGTGTATAGGTTAAAATGTCTGTGAACTCTCTCGGCTCATGCGCTAATCTAATCTCTACCATAAGCTTGCAAGTGATTCGTAAATCTACCACTTTCAATGATCATGCATGAATCGAAAGGTCTTTTCGGGTTATAGTAGGGCTCAGCTGACTATATTGGAGAATAAACTTCAATCGACAATATCAAAGTCGTTATGTCGGTGTCGTGCCGTTGTTTGATAGCGCGCCGCATACATTGTGATTAGCTATTGCCGTCTTTGATTTTTTTTTTTCAGCATTGGCTAAGCCCTTCTTCTCCCAATTTTTTTTTTTTTAGCATGAGAGATTATCGATGGAAGGGTTCTTAACATCTTTTCACGTATATAAGCTCCTCTTCTCGTGTCGTTAAGCCCCTCTTCTCTCAGTCCCTTTGCGGGTGAAAGATTATCGATGGAGGAGTTCTTAACGACAGATTATCTAAGGGATTTTTTTTTTTTTGAACAACGGCCGGGCTACGCTTTTCGACATTGGCACTCAACCTCCATTTTCTCTATTAATCGGGTAATATGATATCTGAAAGCTTCTCAGGTCAGCAATTTATAATTCCCGGGGTTTCTCAAATAAAAGGCTCAGGCTCAAAGTGGCTAACTACGGGGGCCAGTCGTGGTTGGATACTTTGGCTATGGACTGAATTCCTAATGCCTTCCTCATTTTCACGCAATCACACGTCAAGTTGTTTCAAAACGCAATACACAAGCAAGTTCTGAAGAGAAATAAATTAAGCATGTTCACACAACCGAAGAAATGAGCAAAAAGCTCTCAGGCTCAAAAATCTCACAAAAATAGGGTTATGTGTACGAATCTATCAGGTATCGCCAAGTTCATCATGTAAGAAAGAAGTCGCTCGCATATCTATCCTAATTACTCACAAGATTTCTAACATAAAGTCATCCTTTGATCAAAGTAAACATGACTTTCAAAAAAATTCGCGCCAATTTTCGAAAATTTTATAGCAAAAATGAAGTCATGCACATATATAAGATGTTCGCATCAATTTCGCAGAAATTTCCCTCCCCACACTTAAGATTTACGTTGTCCTCAACGTAACAATTACGTAACACAAGGAAAAGGAAATAAGTAGATAAGCAAACTTCCCTGAATAGTCCGATGTGCATGTTTTGTACAGCTCCTCCCCACACTTGAGATTTTGAGTTCCCTGCGATCATACGAAAAACAAAATAACATAAAACTAGAAATGCGCATAAGAAAATAAAAGGAAACATTGGATAGTCTGGGGTGCCTCCTAAGTAGCGCTTTCTTTAATGTCTTTTAGCTAGACATCATTCATTAACGATATGACCACCGGTTTACGTAAACTCCAAACATGGCGGTCCTTCGAATGAGCGTCTTTCTTTGTCATGCTCCTTACTTCCCTTAATAGCCATGTCATTCTTCTTAGTGACTTGCAACGTACAGAACTTGCCACCAACCATGTCCTTTGTTCGGCTAGTTGGGTATGGAATCGCCGGTTCACACGCCTTGACAGGAAGCTTAGTCGCAATTTCTTGTTGCTCGCTGAGTTGCTCATCCTCTACATAAACTTCATCCGTTTCGACCTTCTCTACCACTTCCTTTACTTGCTCTTCTTCGTGTATCTCTTTTTGTTCATCAATGGCATTCCTCTTTGCAGCTTTCTTCATGGCGCTTATCTTGGCCATGTGTTCTCCGAATGGATCTTTTGGTATTCCCCGTGTTAAAGCTGTCGGGAAGGGAATTTTTGGTTGGTATGACCTCACGAATGGTTGATTGATCTCCTCCTCGCTTAAAACAGTACGGCAGTTCTCCTTCGGATTTTTCTCCATATTGCTTTCTAATGTTCTGGGAGGGCACTGTTGAAGAGTCTCAGCTATCTGTCCGACTTGTTTCTCTAATGCTCTCAATGAGGACTCGGTATTTTGTAGTCGGGCTTCTTGAGTATCCAAGCGATAATCGAGCTTATCCATCAACTTGGCAACCCTGTCTGCAAGCTTATCCATCCGGCACTCGGGATCATTCTCATAATTTCCGCCTTGGAACCCATTTGCTCTTTGATTCTGAAATTCTAGAGGAGCTGGTTGATATTTGTCGAAGGCCATGTTCGGATGAAATTGGGGGGCAACATTTCTCGGACCTTGGTAGTATCCTAAATAGTCGACCTGCTCCATCGAAATAAAGGATGGACATTGACTTGCGTCATGGCTGCCACCGCAAGTAGTGCATAGAGGAATATATGTAGGGTATGAACAAGGAGGCACAAAAGCTGTAGGTATCATCGGGGCATGCTGCAACTGTGTGACGGCTGACTTCGTTGTAAGATGCAGCAAGGCTGCATTCATTAAGGTTTGCATCTGAAGGCCGTTTGCTGTAATTTGTTGTTGTAGGGCGTCGAACTTAGCATTGAGCGCGGTTGTTTCGGTGACGTCATACATATCCTGCGACTAAAAAAAAGAAAAAACCGATTTACCTAGAACAAGAGAAGAAAAAAATACTCGTAAATAATACTATTAATAATGATGTGACACACAATAATAATACAAAAATAATAACAAGAAATGGTAAAAATGATAAGAATAAAAATAATAGTAATAATAAAATACTCGTAATAATAATAACTAATAAGAATAATACTAATAATAATTAGTGACACACAATAATAACAATAATAATACTAATAAAAATAATAATAATAATAGCTAGAATAATAAACTAAAGTTTCCAAATATCAATAGTTCCCCGGCAACGGCGCCAAAAACTTGATCGAGCGGATCGAGTAATAAAAATAAAACGAATATCGACAACTATCCTACGCTCAACAGGCAAGTGTACCTATCGAAAATAGTATAGAAGTGGCAAGTATTCGAGTATCGAACCCAAAGGAACTATATACTTTAGAAAACCGTCGTTTAAATATTCTAGTAAATATTTTTGGTTTGATAAAATATAAACAACGATAAACCAAACAAACGATAAATATGAAATAACGATAATGGGGTTGGAACGACTTTATGAAAGCGAAAGTATTTGAGACTTGAATCCCCCTACCTCGACCGAAACGCTAACAATTGTAATGAAAGTTTAGCTAACTATTAGACCGTGAGGATTCCTACAACATGCGTACGAATTTATATGACTGACGAAACTGCGCCTTATCACACAAGAATCGTAAGCAACTAATCTACGAATTAAGTAGCTGGGCAAGCTTCCCTAACCACTTAAACGAAGATCGCTTTAAAACACGATGAATCCCGCTATTAGATTTGACTCTAATCCGACGGGATAGCCCAACCTATCTCTAGCGATGGATTTATTCCGCTCGTTTACGAGTGGTCTAGTCGTTAGCCCCTCTCTCGAGTGTAGCTTACGATTTCCCAGAAATTATCTTAATCACATAGACATAATTAAAATAATATCGTAATTCGTAACCGAGTCATAACAATAGCCAACACAACAATACTTAAAACGTGCGTACGATGTCGCTAGGGTTCATCTAATCTCAAATTAAAACTAGCTACTCATGGCACAATTGAACACAACGAGGAACAATTTTAATAAAAAGGGAAAACATAATATCTTCCCTGAAATTCGCCTTTGTTGTTGATCCTTCGTTGAGGACTTCCGTCGAGCAGATGGTGGGCGAACCACTTCAACCTTTTCCTTGCCCTTCTTTTGTACTGCTCACGGTTCTTACTCTCAGCCCAGACAGTAGCACCTCGTCGCCCTTCGCAGCCCAGCCGCTGAAATCAGTTCCTCAAAACACACGACTGCTCTGCTCACTCCAATTCACGCAGAGCTGCCTCGCTCGTGACTGCTTTGCTACGCCCGTTCCTCTATGATGAAACTGCAGCCCCGAGCAGCACCAAGAGTGGCGAGCTCGGTTCCTACGCGGTCGTGTTTCAACGCTCTGCCAAATATTACTTCGGGTGGCCTCGAACGTGAGCTTTGAGGGATGTGTATGCGTGTATATGATCTCGTCCTCCCCGTTAAGACCTCCTGCTTTATGTATATAAGGAGTGAATTGTGTATCTTTTTTCCAATCGTGGCCACCTCGAGCAGACTTTCTTGTAAATGTTGGAGATCTCCAAATCTTCGTAAGTTTGGATTCGGCGGTGTGGTTTCCAAGGGCTGCACGCCATGACTTTTTTTTCTCCCAAGATGTGTGCGTGTGTATTGTATGTATAAGAATCGTTCCCTCATTAGGCTTCCCTTCCCTTATCTCCCATGGTCTCATGGGCTAAAAAGTGTAAATGGGTTGAGATAGTCTTGGGCCTTAATGTTTCAAATGGGATTGGAACTTATAGGCTGAATTTTATTCTTCGGCCCAATTGTTTTTGGGCCGATATTTCGTTCGACGGTTCCTCAGGTTCGAGCATTCTCGGTTGTAACTTTTTCTCAAAATATCTATCAAAATCAAATATAAACGTAGTACGTATGATATCGAGGGATATTCAAATAAATAGCAACCAATATTACGCTTTTACGGGGTATAAAATACGATGTAAATTCCATTTATCAGTTAGTTATTAATTATAAGCCTTTAAATAAAGTTTTAAAATGGATTAGGTATCCTATTCCTAATAAAAAGGATCTTTTAGATCGTTTATTTAATGCCATTATATTTTCAAAATTTGATTTAAAATCAGGTTTTTGGCAAATTCAAATAGCCGAAGAAGATCGGTATAAAACTGCTTTTACTGTTCCAATTGGACAATTTGAGTGGAATGTTATGCCCTTTGGTTTAAAAAATGCTCCTTCTGAATTTCAAAATATTATGAATGATATTTTTATTCCTTATAGTAATTTTATCATCGTATATATTGATGATATTTTAATTTTTTCCAAAGATATAGAGACTCATTTTAAACATCTTGATATCTTCAAGAAAATTGTTATTCAAAATGGTTTAGTTATATCCAGTCCAAAAATGGTTTTATTTCAAACTAAAGTTCGATTTTTGGGTCATACTATTGAAAAGGGTAATGTTAACCCAATTAATAGAAGTATTGAGTTTGCGTCAAAATTTCCAGATCAAATTCTTGATAAAACTCAACTTCAAAGATTTTTAGGGAGTCTTAATTATATTTCTCCTTATTATGAAAATCTTGCAATAGATACATCTATTTTATATGATAGATTAAAAAAGATTCCATGTCAGTGGACAAATAATCACACTGAAGCAATTAGGAAATTAAGAATAAGGTTACGCATTTACCTTGTTTAATGCTTGCAAACCCTAATTGGCAAAAATTATTGAAACTGATGCTTCTGATTTAGGCTTCGGAGGAATCTTAAAACAAGTTTCTCCAGAAGATAAAAAAGAATATTTAGTTAGATTCCATTCGGGGAAATGGAATAATGCTCAGAAAAATTATGCTACTATTGCTAGAGAAGTTCTTGCTATCGTTAAATGTGTGCTTAAATTTCAAGATGATTTATACAATCAAAAGTTTTTAATAAAAACTGATTGTCAAGCTGCAAAGTTCATGTTTCAGAAAGATTTCAAACATGATGTCTCCAAACAAATGTTTGCGAGATGGCAGGCTCATTTAGCCCCATTCGATTTTCAAATCATTTACAAAAAAAGGGAGTGATAATAGTCTTCCTGATTATCTTACTCGTGAATATTTAACATGAATTTTTTACAAATTGCAGCGATGTCCCAATATGGGAGAGGTTTCACCTCTAATAGAGGTGGACGTGGTCGTGGTAGTGTTATCGCCCAAAGGGGTAACAAGAAACTTGTGAAAGAAAATCTTTCGCAATTTTCTGTGTCTTCAAGCAATGCTTTGAATGAGGATGATCCAATTTACAAAGAGTTTCTTGAATACAAGAAACAAAAGGGGCAATCTCAAAATAAAGAAGGTACTTCCTATGCAAAAATTATTGCAGAAGACGACGAAGATGTAGATTATGAGAAAAAGAATCATACAGAGGTAATACTTCTGTTAGAATTTAAAGATCTAAAATGGTCTGACGAACCCTGGACAATAATGTCTAGATATTTAGAAAAAGCATCATTTGCTGCTCAATTTTATAAATCTCGTGATAATTACGAGAATATTTTGAAAGCTACTGGAACAGCTGACTTTGAGCATTTCAGTGCGGGCAATACCCAAACTGCTCAAAGAAAAGGTTATACTTTTAGTAAAATTATCATTAAGCAGATAATAACTGCTGAAAATTGGGCACTTCACCCTTTAAAGGATAGAGAATATCTCCATCCTGAATCAAAAATTTTATTTAAATTTAATTATTACGATTATATCGAAGCCTTTAATAAGGTATTTTTATATCAAAATGATAATAAAAGACATTCTTGGTGGATTAAAATCTGCTCAGACGTCTACAAAAAGGATATTCCTAATTGGTTTTATCAATGGTGGCTATTATATGGCGCATCTATTGAAATTTTAAAAGAATCTTTCTTTGGATTATACCAAGAATGGGTTAAAGTCTCTCCATTTCTAATAGAAGCGGAGCATAATAAACAATGTATAGAAGGAATGGCTTCTTTACATTTTTACATTGAATTTTCTATTCCTTGGATTTGGAGATGGACTCCAGAAATGGGTTATACCCAACAAAAAATTCCTTGTCTCCAGAGAAATTTTTATATTAAATTTTGGAAAAAAATGATTCGAAAAACTCAGACTGGTGAATATGAAAGCCAGCAAACGATTGATAAAATTGAAGAGAAAATTTCTCTATATAATGATGCGATTAATAATCGTCAACAAAGGGAAGCTCCTAGTCCCTTTGAAGCTATTTCTAGAAGAATTAATCTTCAGAAGGGAAAAATGAAGCCGAATGAGATAATTGATGTTTATCTCGAAGAAATGAAGAAGGATATTGCCAAAAATTTTGGTATGGACATCGGAGATATTTCAATGGAAACATCTTCACAAATTGAAGAAGATGAAGACTTTTGCCTTGCTGGTGAAGGACAAGATCCGGAAGATCCGGATAATATTATTATTGAAGATATTGAAGATAATGCTATGGACCTGATGGGACAAGAAATTGCCATTATTAAAGACAAAGTGGCTCAAATTGTCAAGCCTCGTGGAGAAATCAAGGAGTCTAGAGCTAAAGAGGCTCAAAAGATTAAAGAAGCTATTGATGGACTCAAATAATGTTGATGGAGACATCAACGATGGAAAATGGATTACTATTAGCTTTAATAAAGCTAAAGAAGACTTTTTGGTCAAATTTATCACATCTGTCAAGATTCCTCGACAAAGTGGGATGGCCATGGAGAAAAATTTTCTTTACTTTAATTATTGTACTTTACTTTTTCCTTCTATTTATTGTGTCGAAACTCATAAGTTTCAGGTGTGCTTTACTTTACGCCCTCTTGTACTCTCTCCTTCCTCTATCTTGTAATTCCCTCTACTGTAAAATATTTTAAGGAATAAAATTTGAAGTTTGCTGTACGACTCTCCTCTCTAAAGTAAGTTTTAATTTTGTTCTTATTTTTATATTTATCTTCTATTAATTTAGCCTTAATGAAAGGCTAAATTCATTGTTAAACTACACCAAGATGCCTTAATACTTAATCATGGTTTTATATCATATTTTATACATATATTAATATGATGTATTTAATTTCAAAAAACATTTAAAATCGATTAAAAGAATTAAATCTTGATAAAGGTTATGAAAAAATTTGATTTTGATTAATTCTGTGTCGGCTCTTGGCAAAGCCCGTGTTGCCGAAGTAAGGCGTTTGTGGGCATGGCTGTTTCCGATTGAATTAAGTCAAATGAAAATTTTATCATGTAAAAATCCTTGTATCCGATGATTTAATTCTAATAATCACAAAAATAAATTTTTATTTTGTTTTGGAATTGTGGTATATTGGCTGGAATACCTTGGGTCCGAACGGGATCAAACTGTTACAGCTTGATAACTGGACTAATAGGTTTAACAACGCCACGTACCTTTTCCAATTTCTTTTTGATGTTTGGTATTTTGGTTAAACTACTTTTGAACAAAGCTTTCTAACGAAAGTTCGATTTTTGGTATGACGGCTTGACTACCTCAGGTCCGATTGGACTAAACTGGTTAAACAAAGTCCGTGTATCATTATCGAGGTTCGATAAGTTGTTTTTATCATGTATCCAATCATCACTTTCATTTTTTGTAAAGATCCTTCTTGTATGGTATCAGAGCCAGTGATCCATCTCTAAGAGATGCTATAAAACTTTCTGGTAAACCTTCTAAAGTCAAAGGCTTAAAGGCTACCTGAGCTAACCCGATATGAATAAACTTATGGTTTATTCTATATTTTTCTAAGTCTCTATTGCTTAGAAGCCTAATAACCATCTCTTCATTATTAAGAGATATAGTTTCTTCGGTAGTTTTGACTACCTGTTTCAAACCTAATTTTTCAAAGGTTCCTAATTCATAAATTATTTTATGATCAATTTTAGGAATTGTCCAACGATTTAATTTGTCTAAATCTTGAGGAACATCATATTCCTCTTCAATACTGTTTTTAACAGTATCTTTTCTTCTCATCAAATTCATTTGAAAAAGACGTTAAACTACACCTTAACTTCTTAATACCCCCCTTGATAAAAACATTAAAGAAGCTATTGATGGACTCAAATAATGTTGATGGAGACATCAACGATTTTGCACTGAGGATTCAGTGTATATAAAGGTTTATAATAAATTCTATAACAGATACAAATTACTTCCGAACCCGGAGCATAATTATATCCGTGAGTTTTGACATTTAATGTCAGAGCATCCAATATATTGATATCAGTCAATGATAATTGGAGATTTGGATAAACATTAAAATAAACTGGTCCATGTGCCAGACTAGACTGAATTATTCCCATAAGGGATTGTTTCCAGTCGAGATTTCGACCATCTCTAAGAGATGCTATAAAACTTTCTGGTAAACCTTCTAAAGTCAAAGGCTTAAAGGCTACCTGAACTAACCCGATATGAATAAACTTATGGTTTATTCTATATTTTTCTAAGTCTCTATTGCTTAGAAGCCTAATAACCATCTCTTCATTATTAAGAGATATAGTTTCTTCGGTAGTTTTGACTACCTGTTTCAAACCTAATTTTTCAAAGGTTCCTAATTCATAAATTATTTTATGATCAATTTTAGGAATTGTCCAACGATTTAATTTGTCTAAATCTTGAGGAACATCATATTCCTCTTCAATACTGTTTTTAACAGTATCTTTTCTTCTCATCAAATTCATTTGAAAGATACTGTTAAACTACACCTTAACTTCTTAATACCCCCCTTGGCTCTGATACCATACAAGAAGGATCTTTACAAAAATGAAAGTGATGATTGGATACATGATAAAAACAACTTATCGAACCTCGATAATGATACACGGACTTTGTTTAACCAGTTTAGTCCAATCGGACCTGAGGTAGTCAAGCCGTCATACCAAAAATCGAACTTTCGTTAGAAAGCTTTGTTCAAAAGTAGTTTAACCAAAATACCAAACATCAAAAGAAATTGGAAAAGGTACGTGGCGTTGTTAAACCTATTAGTCCAGTTATCAAGCTGTAAACAGTTTGATCCCGTTCGGACCCAAGGTATTCCAGCCAATATACCACAATTCCAAAACAAAATAAAATTTATTTTTGTGATTATTAGAATTAAATCATCGGATACAAGGATTTTTACATGATAAAATTTTCATTTGACTTAATTCAATCGGAAACAGCCATGCCCACAAACGCCTTACTTCGGCAACACGGGCTTTGCCAAGAGCCGACACAGAATTAATCAAAATCAAATTTTTTCATAACCTTTATCAAAGATTTAATTCTTTTAATCGATTTTAAATGTTTTTTGAAATTAAATACATCATATTAATATATGTATAAAAATATGATATAAAACCATGATTAAGTATTAAGGCATCTTGGTGTAGTTTAACAATGAATTTAGCCTTTCATTAAGGCTAAATTAATAGAAGATAAATATAAAAATAAGAAAAAAATTAAAACTTAGAGGAGAGTCGTACAGCAAACTTCAAATTTTATTCCTTAAAATATTTTACAGTAGAGGGAATTACAAGATAGAGGAAGGAGAGAGTACAAGAGGGCGTAAAGTAAAGCACACCTGAAACTTATGAGTTTCGACACAATAAATAGAAGGAAAAAGTAAAGTACAATAATTAAAGTAAAGAAAATTTTCTCCATGGCCATCCCACTTTGTCGAGGAATCTTGACAGATGTGATAAATTTGACCAAAAAGTCTTCTTTAGCTTTATTAAAGCTAATAGTAATCCATTTTCCATCGTTGATGTCTCCATCAACATTATTTGAGTCCATCAATAGCTTCTTTAATCTTTTGAGCCTCTTTAGCTCTAGACTCCTTGATTTCTCCACGAGGCTTGACAATTTGAGCCACTTTGTCTTTAATAATGGCAATTTCTTGTCCCATCAGGTCCATAGCATTATCTTCAATATCTTCAATAATAATATTATCCGGATCTTCCGGATCTTGTCCTTCACCAGCAAGGCAAAAGTCTTCATCTTCTTCAATTTTTGAAGATGTTTCCATTGAAATATCTCCGATGTCCATACCAAAATTTTTGGCAATATCCTTCTTCATTTCTTCGAGATAAACATCAATTATCTCATTCGGCTTCATTTTTCCCTTCTGAAGATTAATTCTTCTAGAAATAGCTTCAAAGGGACTAGGAGCTTCCCTTTGTTGACGATTATTAATCGCATCATTATATAGAGAAATTTTCTCTTCAATTTTATCAATCGTTTGCTGGCTTTCATATTCACCAGTCTGAGTTTTTCGAATCATTTTTTCCAAAATTTAATATAAAAATTTCTCTGGAGACAAGGAATTTTTTGTTGGGTATAACCCATTTCTGGAGTCCATCTCCAAATCCAAGGAATAGAAAATTCAATGTAAAAATGTAAAGAAGCCATTCCTTCTATACATTGTTTATTATGCTCCGCTTCTATTAGAAATGGAGAGACTTTAACCCATTCTTGGTATAATCCAAAGAAAGGTTCTTTTAAAATTTCAATAGATGCGCCATATAATAGCCACCATTGATAAAACCAATTAGGAATATCCTTTTTGTAGACGTCTGAGCAGATTTTAATCCACCAAGAATGTCTTTTATTATCATTTTGATATAAAAATACCTTATTAAAGGCTTCGATATAATCGTAATAATTAAATTTAAATAAAATTTTTGATTCAGGATGGAGATATTCTCTATCCTTTAAAGGGTGAAGTGCCCAATTTTCAGCAGTTATTATCTGCTTAATGATAATTTTACTAAAAGTATAACCTTTTCTTTGAGCAGTTTGGGTATTGCCCGCACTGAAATGCTCAAAGTCAGCTGTTCCAGTAGCTTTCAAAATATTCTCGTAATTATCACGAGATTTATAAAATTGAGCATCAAATGATGCTTTTTCTAAATATCTAGACATTATTGTCCAGGGTTCGTCAGACCATTTTAGATCTTTAAATTCTAACAGAAGTATTACCTCTGTATGATTCTTTTTCTCATAATCTACATCTTCGTCGTCTTCTGCAATAATTTTTGCATAGGAAGTACCTTCTTTATTTTGAGATTGCCCCTTTTGTTTCTTGTATTCAAGAAACTCTTTGTAAATTGGATCATCCTCATTCAAAGCATTGCTTGAAGACACAGAAAATTGCGAAAGATTTTCTTTCACAAGTTTCTTGTTACCCCTTTGGGCGATAACACTACCACGACCACGTCCACCTCTATTAGAGGTGAAACCTCTCCCATATTGGGACATCGCTGCAATTTGTAAAAAATTCATGTTAAATATTCACGAGTAAGATAATCAGGAAGACTATTATCACTCCCTTTTTTGTAAATGATTTCAAAATCGAATGGGGCTAAATGAGCCTGCCATCTCGCAAACATTTGTTTGGAGACATCATGTTTGAAATCTTTCTGAAACATGAACTTTGCAGCTTGACAATCAGTTTTTATTAAAAACTTTTGATTGTATAAATCATCTTGAAATTTAAGCACACATTTAACGATAGCAAGAACTTCTCTAGCAATAGTAGCATAATTTTTCTGAGCATTATTCCATTTCCCCGAATGGAATCTAACTAAATATTCTTTTTTATCTTCTGGAGAAACTTGTTTTAAGATTCCTCCGAAGCCTAAATCAGAAGCATCAGTTTCAATAATTTTTTGCCAATTAGGGTTTGCAAGCATTAAACAAGGTAAATGCGTAACCTTATTCTTAATTTTCCTAATTGCTTCAGTGTGATTATTTGTCCACTGACATGGAATCTTTTTTAATCTACCATATAAAATAGATGTATCTATTGCAAGATTTTCATAATAAGGAGAAATATAATTAAGACTCCCTAAAAATCTTTGAAGTTGAGTTTTATCAAGAATTTGATCTGGAAATTTTGATGCAAACTCAATACTTCTATTAATTGGGTTAACATTACCCTTTTCAATAGTATGACCCAAAAATCGAACTTTAGTTTGAAATAAAACCATTTTTGGACTGGATATAACTAAACCATTTTGAATAACAATTTTCTTGAAGATATCAAGATGTTTAAAATGAGTCTCTATATCTTTGGAAAAAATTAAAATATCATCAATATATACGATGATAAAATTACTATAAGGAATAAAAATATCATTCATAATATTTTGAAATTCAGAAGGAGCATTTTTTAAACCAAAGGGCATAACATTCCACTCAAATTGTCCAATTGGAACAGTAAAAGCAGTTTTATACCGATCTTCTTCGGCTATTTGAATTTGCCAAAAACCTGATTTTAAATCAAATTTTGAAAATATAATGGCATTAAATAAACGATCTAAAAGATCCTTTTTATTAGGAATAGGATACCTAATCCATTTTAAAACTTTATTTAAAGGCTTATAATTAATAACTAACCTTGGTGCTCCTCTTTCCTTTTCTGCATGATTATTAACATAAAAGGCAGTACACGACCAGGGAGATTTTGAAGGTTTTATTAAACCTTTCTGTAAAAGAGAAGTTATTTCTTTTTTACATAATTCTAATAATTCAGAATTCATCTGACAAGGACGAGCTTTAGTGGGAATATTTTTCTCACTAAAATCTTCCTCATAAGGTAATGTAACAATATGCTTTTTTCTATTCCAAAAAGCATTAGGTAAATCGTTACATATTTGTAACGTAAATTCATTATGTAGTATTTTTATTTTTTCTTGTAACTTAGGATTTTGGAGTTTATCCTCAATCGTAAGTATTCTGATTTCCTGTTTCAGATAATTTACCTGATTTTCTTTAGCTTTGATAAGAATAGAATCCTTAATTTCATTAAGAATCCTAGAAAAGGTTCAGTAATGAATTCAAAGTATACTTCTTTGTTATCGAAGCTTCCTTTAAATCCATATTCATCAATATTTTTTATAGGAAATATTTTCCTAAGAAATGGAGTACCAAGAATTACTTGGTTCGTGATATTCTTGACTAACAAGAATGAGGTAGGAATACAGATCTTATTTTTACAAATATAGGCCTTAGGAATTTTATAATTAATTTGCAATTTTTCTCCGCTTGCAGAGCTAAGAGAATGAGTTGTTTTATGGAAATATTGTGTAGGAATAATTCCTTCCTGAATACAATTTAAATCTGCTCCACTATCAATTAGTGCAATCAGATTTTTTTGAAAATTTCCTTCAATGAGTAGTGATATTTTCACTAACCATTTTTGCGAAGTTATTACTTCAAGTGTTGAAAGAAAATTATCATCTTTATCATTTAAGGAAATATTAGTAAATCCTTCATAATTTTTTAATTCTTCAATTTTTTCTTTTCCTTTTTCTAATTTAGAAAATCTTCGTTCTAAGTCAATATGACTTGATTTTAGATTTTTAATTTCGGTTTTAAGATTTGAAATTTCAATTGTCAAATCTTTAATATTAACAAGAGAATTATTCTTATTATTATTTTGTTTTGAAGTAATTTCATTACTTCGGACATTTTATAAGGTTCATTTTTAGGAATAACTTCTTTTGAAGTTTCTTCCTCTTTTTGAATCAATCTTTTAATTATATAATTTTTTAAATCTGGATCTTCTGTTTGTTTTAACATTTCGAGAAGATTATTATCAAGAACATTTAATTCTTGAAATTGAGAAATAATTTGGTATAAATTATTTTCTTCTGATTCAGATTCTGAGCTTTTAATATTTTTAGAACAAGATTGTCCTATTTGACAATTTTGACATTCTTCAGATTCCGACGATGAAATATCTTCGATGATATTGTTTTCATCACTCGAAAAAGTTTCACTGTCTGATTCTAACAGAATTTTTGATAATGTTTCTTTTAAATCATTATCAATATTTAAATTATTAATTTTCTTTTTGGTCCAGCAAGTTTTTGCTTTGTGACCTATTTTCCCACATTTTCGACAAACAATTGGAGGAAATTTTTTTCTATACTGATAATCTTTATTATCTTTTAAGAGTTTTTGTTCTCTTCGTTTAGATTTTCGATATTTTCTCCTTTCATATTGTTTAGGAGAATATTTTTTAGGTTTATATTCTTTACGAGGTTTACTCGTAGAAGGATTTTCTATGCCAAATTGATCACAGAAATCTCCTAATTGTTTCTTTTCATTAAAAGAATTTCTCTTAATTTGTTTGTTCAGCTTTATTTCGTTGCATAAAGCTAAACCTTCTTGAGTACATATACCAATAAGTTTACCGTAAGTATAAGAATTATAATCTATACTCGGTTCTCCTTTTCTAAGATTATTCCTTACTCTTTCTGCAAAGAGTGAAGGTAATCCGTCAATAAATTTGGATTTCCAGTGAGTACTATTTGACTCTGGAAGTTCCATAACACGACTAAGGAAGGTATCTTTATACCACCTAAAAGATGTAAGAGTTTTACATCTTAAGTTTTGGAGAAGAGTTCTGATATTTTCAGAATTGTCAGACCATCGGCCTGTAAAATGTTCTATTATATTAATACACAGTGTATAAACTGCATTTTCGACTAATTCGTCATTTTCTTCTTTCATGGTAAGATAAATTTCTTCTTGCTCTCGAAGAGTAAGATAATTATCCCACAATCCTTTTAACTGACCAGTGAAGCCAGCAACAATCATTTTAGCAACAACTTTGTCGCTATTATGATTAGCTTTGCATATTGTACTATACATAAGCATTCTATGTATCATATTAAAAATTTGTCTTTCAGTATAACCGTCTAAGTTCCATTCATAAATACTCCTACCACTATAAGAATTATTAAGTGTTAATTCTTGTTCTTCGAACAAGACATCTTGAGGAGTTGGTCTTGGATAATAAAATTTAGTTTGACTTGGTTTACTGGAATATTTTTCTTGTTTTATTTTATTTAATTCTTCATTAAAGTATTATAGATACTATCAAAATTTTCAAGTTTTTCTTCAAATTCTTCGCTTAAAGTATTAAGTTTTAAATCTTTAAGCTTTTCATTAAGTAAATTTTTAATATTAGAAATTGATTCTAATTTAAAATCGATAACTTTAGGAGGAGGGTGAACACTCGGAGAAGCTTTATTAGCTATTTTTTCTTCAGCTTTATCTTTGTCTATTAAAAGATAATTTTTTATGTCTTTTATTGAAGACGAAATCTCTTCAATATTCTTTTTCGGTTTTTCGAAATCACCGGCAAGAAAGAAAATTCAACAAGAATTTAATCAACCCAAATGGGAACTTTTTAGAAAATGGTTTTTCGAAAACTTTAATAAAGAAGATAAAATTATATTCAAGAAAAATTTTATAAAGATCTTGAAAGACGAAATGAAAAATTGCCTTCGTTCCTTGGTTTTTATCAAGATATTTTAAAATATGATTCTGTTCTTGAAAGAAATTATAAGCTTTCAAATGGGAAAATATAATTCTATCTTTCCTCCTCAAACCAGTTTCCAAATGGAAAAAGAAAATGAAATTAGATATTTTTTAATGCTTTTCAAAAATTATTTGAAAAGGAAAAATGATACGCTTTCTATTACTATTAATCATATTAATAGTCTTTTAAAACAACAAAATTATACAAATATGTATGTTATTGTTTAGGAGAACAAATTTCTTTATTAAAAAAGAATATTGAAGAGATTTCGTCTTCATAAAGACATAAAAAATTATCTTTTAATAAACAAAGATAAAGCTGAAGAAAAAATAGCTAATAAAGCTTCTCCGAGTGTTCAGCCCTCCTCCTAAAGTTATCGATTTTAAATTAGAATCAATTCTAATATTGAAAATTTACTTAATGAAAAGCTTAAAGATTTAAAACTTAATACTTTAAGCGAAGAATTTGAAGAAAAACTTGAAATTTTGATAGTATCTATAATACTTTTAATGAAGAATTAAATAAAATAAAACATGAAAAATATTCAGTAAACCAATTCAAACTAAATTTTATTATCCAAGACCAACTCCTCAAGATGTCTTGTTCGAAGAACAAGAATTAACACTTAATAATTCTTATAGTGGTAGGAGTATTTATGAATGGAACTTAGACGGTTATACTGAAAGACAAATTTTTAATATGATACATAGAATGCTTATGTATAGTACAAATATGCAAAGCTAATCATAATAGCGACAAAGTTGTTGCCTAAAATGATGTTGCTGGCTTCACTGGTCAGTTAAAAGGATGGTGGGATAATTATTTACTCTTCGAGAGCAAGAAGAAATTTATCTTACCATGAAAGAAGAAAATGACGAATTAGTCGAAAATGCAGTTTATACACTGTGTATTAATATAAAGAACATTTTACAGGCCGATGGTCTGACAATTCTGAAAATATCAGAACTCTTCTCCAAAACTTAAGATGTAAAACTCTTACATCTTTAGGTGGTATAAAAGATACCTTCCTTAGTCGTAGTTATGGAACTTTCCAGAGTCAAATAGTACTCACTGGAAATCCAATTTATTGACGGATTACCTTCACTATTTGCAGAAAGAGTAAGGAATAATCTTAGAAAAGGAGAACCGAGTATAGATTATAATTCTTATACTTACGGTAAACTTATTGGTATATGTACTCAAGAAGGTTTAGCTTTATGCAACGAAATAAAGCTGAACAAACAAATTAAGAGAAAATTCTTTTAATGAAAAGAAACAATTAGGAGATTTCTGTGATCAATTTGGCATAGAAAATCCTTCTACGAGTAAACCTCGTAAAGAATATAAACCTAAAAAATATTCTCCTAAACAATATGAAAGGAGAAAATATCGAAAATCTAAACGAAGAGAACAAAAACTCTTAAAAGATAATAAAGATTATCAATATAGAAAAAAAATTCCTCCAATTGTTTGTCGAAAATGTGGGAAAATAGGTCACAAAGCAAAAACTTGCTGGACCAAAAAGAAAATTAATAATTTAAATATTGATAATGATTTAAAAGAAACATTATCAAAAATTCTGTTAGAATCAGACAGTGAAACTTTTTCGAGTGATGAAAACAATATCATCGAAGATATTTCATCGTCAGAATCTGAAGAATGTCAAAATTGTCAAATAGGACAATCTTGTTCTAAAAATATTAAAAGCTCAGAATCTGAATCAGAAGAAAATAATTTATACCAAATTATTCTCAATTTCAAGAATTAAATGTTCTTGATAATAATCTTCTCGAAATGTTAAAACAAACAGAAGATCCAGATTTAAAAAATTATATAATTAAAGATTGATTCAAAAAGAGGAAGAAACTTCAAAAGAAGTTATTCCTAAAATGAACCTTATAAAATGTCCGAAGTAATGAAATTACTTCAAAACAAAATAATAATAAGAATAATTCTCTTGTTAATATTAAAGATTTGACAATTGAAATTTCAAATCTTAAAACCGAAATTAAAAATCTAAAATCAAGTCATATTGACTTAGAACGAAGATTTTCTAAATTAGAAAAAGGAAAAGAAAAAATTGAAGAATTAAAAATTATGAAGGATTTACTAATATTTCCTTAAATGATAAAAGATGATAATTTTCTTTCAACACTTGAAGTAATAACTTCGCAAAAATGGTTAGTGAAAATATCACTACTCATTGAAGGAAATTTTCAAAAAAAATCTGATTGCACTAATTGATAGTGGAGCAGATTTAAATTGTATTCAGGAAGGAATTATTCCTACACAATATTTCCATAAAACAACTCATTCTCTTAGCTCTGCAAGCGGAGAAAAATTGCAAATTAATTATAAAATTCCTAAGGCCTATATTTGTAAAAATAAGATCTGTATTCCTACCTCATTCTGTTAGTCAAGAATATCACGAACCAAGTAATTCTTGGTACTCCATTTCTTAGGAAAATATTTCCTATAAAAAATATTGATGAATATGGATTTAAAGGAAGCTTCGATAACAAAGAAGTATACTTTGAATTCATTACTGAACCTTTTTCTAGGATTCTTAATGAAATTAGGATTCTATTCTTATCAAAGCTAAAGAAAATCAGGTAAATTATCTGAAACAGGAAATCAGAATACTTACGATTGAGGATAAACTCAAAAATCCTAAGTTACAAGAAAAAATAAAAATACTACATAATGAATTTACGTTACAAATATGTAACGATTTACCTAATGCTTTTTGGAATAGAAAAAAGCATATTGTTACATTACCTTATGAGGAAGATTTTAGTGAGAAAAATATTCCCACTAAAGCTCGTCCTTGTCAGATGAATTCTGAATTATTAGAATTATGTAAAAAGAAATAACTTCTCTTTTACAGAAAGGTTTAATAAAACCTTCAAAATCTCCCTGGTCGTGTACTGCCTTTTATGTTAATAATCATGCAGAAAAGGAAAGAGGAGCACCAAGGTTAGTTATTAATTATAAGCCTTTAAATAAGTTTTAAAATGGATTAGGTATCCTATTCCTAATAAAAAGGATCTTTTAGATCGTTTATTTAATGCCATTTATTTTCAAAATTTGATTTAAAATCAGGTTTTTGGCAAATTCAAATAGCCGAAGAAGATCGATATAAAACTGCTTTTACTGTTCCAATTGGACAATTTGAGTGGAATGTTATGCCCTTTGGTTTAAAAAATGCTCCTTCTGAATTTCAAAATATTATGAATGATATTTTATTCCTTATAGTAATTTATCATCGTATATATTGATGATATTTTAATTTTTTCCAAAGATATAGAGACTCATTTTAAACATCTTGATATCTTCAAGAAAATTGTTATTCAAAATGGTTTAGTTATATCCAGTCCAAAAATGGTTTTATTTCAAACTAAAGTTCGATTTTTGGGTCATACTATTGAAAAGGGTAATGTTAACCCCATTAATAGAAGTATTGAGTTTGCGTCAAAATTTCCAGATCAAATTCTTGATAAAACTCAACTTCAAAGATTTTTAGGGAGTCTTAATTATATTTCTCCTTATTATGAAAATCTTGCAATAGATACATCTATTTTATATGATAGATTAAAAAAGATTCCATGTCAGTGGACAAATAATCACACTGAAGCAATTAGGAAAATTAAGAATAAGGTTACGCATTTACCTTGTTTAATGCTTGCAAACCCTAATTGGCAAAAAATTATTGAAACTGATGCTTCTGATTTAGGCTTCGGAGGAATCTTAAAACAAGTTTCTCCAGAAGATAAAAAAGAATATTTAGTTAGATTCCATTCGGGGAAATGGAATAATGCTCAGAAAAATTATGCTACTATTGCTAGAGAAGTTCTTGCTATCGTTAAATGTGTGCTTAAATTTCAAGATGATTTATACAATCAAAAGTTTTTAATAAAAACTGATTGTCAAGCTGCAAAGTTCATGTTTCAGAAAGATTTCAAACATGATGTCTCCAAACAAATGTTTGCGAGATGGCAGGCTCATTTAGCCCCATTCGATTTTCAAATCATTTACAAAAAAAGGGAGTGATAATAGTCTTCCTGATTATCTTACTCGTGAATATTTAACATGAATTTTTTACAAATTGCAGCGATGTCCCAATATGGGAGAGGTTTCACCTCTAATAGAGGTGGACGTGGTCGTGGTAGTGTTATCGCCCAAAGGGGTAACAAGAAACTTGTGAAAGAAAATCTTTCGCAATTTTCTGTGTCTTCAAGCAATGCTTTGAATGAGGATGATCCAATTTACAAAGAGTTTCTTGAATACAAGAAACAAAAGGGGCAATCTCAAAATAAAGAAGGTACTTCCTATGCAAAAATTATTGCAGAAGACGACGAAGATGTAGATTATGAGAAAAAGAATCATACAGAGGTAATACTTCTGTTAGAATTTAAAGATCTAAAATGGTCTGACGAACCCTGGACAATAATGTCTAGATATTTAGAAAAAGCATCATTTGCTGCTCAATTTTATAAATCTCGTGATAATTACGAGAATATTTTGAAAGCTACTGGAACAGCTGACTTTGAGCATTTCAGTGCGGGCAATACCCAAACTGCTCAAAGAAAAGGTTATACTTTTAGTAAAATTATCATTAAGCAGATAATAACTGCTGAAAATTGGGCACTTCACCCTTTAAAGGATAGAGAATATCTCCATCCTGAATCAAAAATTTTATTTAAATTTAATTATTACGATTATATCGAAGCCTTTAATAAGGTATTTTTATATCAAAATGATAATAAAAGACATTCTTGGTGGATTAAAATCTGCTCAGACGTCTACAAAAAGGATATTCCTAATTGGTTTTATCAATGGTGGCTATTATATGGCGCATCTATTGAAATTTTAAAAGAACCTTTCTTTGGATTATACCAAGAATGGGTTAAAGTCTCTCCATTTCTAATAGAAGCGGAGCATAATAAACAATGTATAGAAGGAATGGCTTCTTTACATTTTTACATTGAATTTTCTATTCCTTGGATTTGGAGATGGACTCCAGAAATGGGTTATACCCAACAAAAAATTCCTTGTCTCCAGAGAAATTTTTATATTAAATTTTGGAAAAAAATGATTCGAAAAACTCAGACTGGTGAATATGAAAGCCAGCAAACGATTGATAAAATTGAAGAGAAAATTTCTCTATATAATGATGCGATTAATAATCGTCAACAAAGGGAAGCTCCTAGTCCCTTTGAAGCTATTTCTAGAAGAATTAATCTTCAGAAGGGAAAAATGAAGCCGAATGAGATAATTGATGTTTATCTCGAAGAAATGAAGAAGGATATTGCCAAAAATTTTGGTATGGACATCGGAGATATTTCAATGGAAACATCTTCAAAAATTGAAGAAGATGAAGACTTTTGCCTTGCTGGTGAAGGACAAGATCCGGAAGATCCGGATAATATTATTATTGAAGATATTGAAGATAATGCTATGGACCTGATGGGACAAGAAATTGCCATTATTAAAGACAAAGTGGCTCAAATTGTCAAGCCTCGTGGAGAAATCAAGGAGTCTAGAGCTAAAGAGGCTCAAAAGATTAAAGAAGCTATTGATGGACTCAAATAATGTTGATGGAGACATCAACGATGGAAAATGGATTACTATTAGCTTTAATAAAGCTAAAGAAGACTTTTTGGTCAAATTTATCACATCTGTCAAGATTCCTCGACAAAGTGGGATGGCCATGGAGAAAAATTTTCTTTACTTTAATTATTGTACTTTACTTTTTCCTTCTATTTATTGTGTCGAAACTCATAAGTTTCAGGTGTGCTTTACTTTACGCCCTCTTGTACTCTCTCCTTCCTCTATCTTGTAATTCCCTCTACTGTAAAATATTTTAAGGAATAAAATTTGAAGTTTGCTGTACGACTCTCCTCTCTAAAGTAAGTTTTAATTTTGTTCTTATTTTTATATTTATCTTCTATTAATTTAGCCTTAATGAAAGGCTAAATTCATTGTTAAACTACACCAAGATGCCTTAATACTTAATCATGGTTTTATATCATATTTTTATACATATATTAATATGATGTATTTAATTTCAAAAAACATTTAAAATCGATTAAAAGAATTAAATCTTTGATAAGGTTATGAAAAAATTTGATTTTGATTAATTCTGTGTCGGCTCTTGGCAAAGCCCGTGTTGCCGAAGTAAGGCGTTTGTGGGCATGGCTGTTTCCGATTGAATTAAGTCAAATGAAAATTTTATCATGTAAAAATCCTTGTATCCGATGATTTAATTCTAATAATCACAAAAATAAATTTTTATTTTGTTTTGGAATTGTGGTATATTGGCTGGAATACCTTGGGTCCGAACGGGATCAAACTGTTTACAGCTTGATAACTGGACTAATAGGTTTAACAACGCCACGTACCTTTTCCAATTTCTTTTTGATGTTTGGTATTTTGGTTAAACTACTTTTGAACAAAGCTTTCTAACGAAAGTTCGATTTTTGGTATGACGGCTTGACTACCTCAGGTCCGATTGGACTAAACTGGTTAAACAAAGTCCGTGTATCATTATCGAGGTTCGATAAGTTGTTTTTATCATGTATCCAATCATCACTTTCATTTTTGTAAAGATCCTTCTTGTATGGTATCAGAGCCAAGGGGGGTATTAAGAAGTTAAGGTGTAGTTTAACAGTATCTTTCAAATGAATTTGATGAGAAGAAAAGATACTGTTAAAAACAGTATTGAAGAGGAATATGATGTTCCTCAAGATTTAGACAAATTAAATCGTTGGACAATTCCTAAAATTGATCATAAAATAATTTATGAATTAGGAACCTTTGAAAAATTAGGTTTGAAACAGGTAGTCAAAACTACCGAAGAAACTATATCTCTTAATAATGAAGAGATGGTTATTAGGCTTCTAAGCAATAGAGACTTAGAAAATTATAGAATAAACCATAAGTTTATTCATATCGGGTTAGTTCAGGTAGCCTTTAAGCCTTTGACTTTAGAAGGTTTACCAGAAAGTTTTATAGCATCTCTTAGAGATGGTCGAAATCTCGACTGGAAACAATCCCTTATGGGAATAATTCAGTCTAGTCTGGCACATGGACCAGTTTATTTTAATGTTTATCCAAATCTCCAATTATCATTGACTGATATCAATATATTGGATGCTCTGACATTAAATGTCAAAACTCACGGATATAATTATGCTCCGGGTTCGGAAGTAATTTGTATCTGTTATAGAATTTATTATAAACCTTTATATACACTGAATCCTCAGTGCAAAATCGTTGATAAACCCATCAACGAAACTGTTTTAATAGAAACTAATTTTAGTAGATCTAATATTACAACTCGTAGATCTATTAAATGGGAAGAAATTCAATTCCCAGAAAATTGGGTTATTGAACGAGCTATGCCTCTGCAACCCAAAATTAGGAAAATCCTACTCAAATAATACAGACAACAGATGGAACTGTTCAAATACAATTTGAGCAGGATAGAAAATCTGTCAATGTAAAAACTCCGAGATCTAGAATTACTAGATCAAGCTCATCACACTATCATATATCACCATGTGATTATATGATAAGATCTCCTTCTAGAGCTTCGACTTCTCAGGTTAGAGAATCAACCTCTCAGGTTAGAGAATCAACTTCTAATAATTACCTTCAAAATAAGGTAGATGAATTAAGGATTAATCCTGATAATATTGTTCATGGTGTTTTCAAAAATCAAGACGAGGAAATAACCGAGTCAGAAATGGATTTTCGTGTTTAATGGATTTTAAACCAAAAATTGATTTTAGTCCGGGATCACCGGCAAGAAAGAAAATTCAACAAGAATTTAATCAACCCAAATGGGAACTTTTTAGAAAATGGTTTTTCGAAAACTTTAATAAAGAAGATAAAATTATTATTCAAGAAAAATTTTATAAAGATCTTGAAAGACGAAATGAAAAATTGCCTTTCGTTCCTTGGTTTTTATCAAGATATTTAAAAATATGATTTCTGTTCTTGAAAGAAATTATAAGCTTTCAAATGGGAAAAATATTAATTCTATCTTTCCTCCTCAAACCAGTTTCCAAATGGAAAAAGAAAATGAAATTAGATTTTTTAATGCTTTTCAAAAATTATTTGAAAAGGAAAATGATACGCTTTCTATTACTATTAATCATATTAATAGTCTTTTAAAACAACAAAATTATACAAATATGTATGTTATTGTTTAGGAGAACAAATTTCTTTATTAAAAAAGAATATTGAAGAGATTTCGTCTTCAATAAAAGACATAAAAAATTATCTTTTAATAAACAAAGATAAAGCTGAAGAAAAAATAGCTAATAAAGCTTCTCCGAGTGTTCAGCCTCCTCCTAAAGTTATCGATTTTAAATTAGAATCAATTTCTAATATTGAAAATTTACTTAATGAAAAGCTTAAAGATTTAAAACTTAATACTTTAAGCGAAGAATTTGAAGAAAAACTTGAAAATTTTGATAGTATCTATAATACTTTTAATGAAGAATTAAATAAAATAAAACAAGAAAAATATTCCAGTAAACCAATTCAAACTAAATTTTATTATCAAGACCAACTCCTCAAGATGTCTTGTTCGAAGAACAAGAATTAACACTTAATAATTCTTATAGTGGTAGGAGTATTTATGAATGGAACTTAGACGGTTATACTGAAAGACAAATTTTTAATATGATACATAGAATGCTTATGTATAGTACAATATGCAAAGCTAATCATAATAGCGACAAAGTTGTTGCTAAAATGATTGTTGCTGGCTTCACTGGTCAGTTAAAAGGATGGTGGGATAATCATCTTACTCTTCGAGAGCAAGAAGAAATTTATCTTACCATGAAAGAAGAAAATGACGAATTAGTCGAAAATGCAGTTTATACACTGTGTATTAATATAATAGAACATTTTACAGGCCGATGGTCTGACAATTCTGAAAATATCAGAACTCTTCTCCAAAACTTAAGATGTAAAACTCTTACATCTTTTAGGTGGTATAAAGATACCTTCCTTAGTCGTGTTATGGAACTTCCAGAGTCAAATAGTACTCACTGGAAATCCAAATTTATTGACGGATTACCTTCACTCTTTGCAGAAAGAGTAAGGAATAATCTTAGAAAAGGAGAACCGAGTATAGATTATAATTCTTATACTTACGGTAAACTTATTGGTATATGTACTCAAGAAGGTTTAGCTTTATGCAACGAAATAAAGCTGAACAAACAAATTAAGAGAAATTCTTTTAATGAAAAGAAACAATTAGGAGATTTCTGTGATCAATTTGGCATAGAAAATCCTTCTACGAGTAAACCTCGTAAAGAATATAAACTTAAAAAATATTCTCCTAAACAATATGAAAGGAGAAAATATCGAAAATCTAAACGAAGAGAACAAAAACTCTTAAAAGATAATAAAGATTATCAATATAGAAAAAAATTTCCTCCAATTGTTTGTCGAAAATGTGGGAAAATAGGTCACAAAGCAAAAACTTGCTGGACCAAAAAGAAAATTAATAATTTACATATTGATAATGATTTAAAAGAAACATTATCAAAAATTCTGTTAGAATCAGACAGTGAAACTTTTTCGAGTGATGAAAACAATATCATCGAAGATATTTCATCGTCAGAATCTGAAGATGTCAAAATTGTCAAATAGGACAATCTTGTTCTAAAAATATTAAAAGCTCAGAATCTGAATCAGAAGAAAATAATTTATACCAAATTATTTCTCAATTTCAAGAATTAAATGTTCTTGATAATAATCTTCTCGAAATGTTAAAACAAACAGAAGATCCAGATTTAAAAAATTATATAATTAAAAGATTGATTCAAAAAGAGGAAGAAACTTCAAAAGAAGTTATTCCTAAAAATGAACCTTATAAAATGTCCGAAGTAATGAAATTACTTCAAAAAAAAATAATAATAAGAATAATTCTCTTGTTAATATTAAAGATTTGACAATTGAAATTTCAAATCTTAAAACCGAAATTAAAAATCTAAAATCAAGTCATATTGACTTAGAACGAAGATTTTCTAAATTAGAAAAAGGAAAAGAAAAAATTGAAGAATTAAAAATTTATGAAGGATTTACTAATATTTCCTTAAATGATAAAGATGATAATTTTCTTTCAACACTTGAAGTAATAACTTCGCAAAAATGGTTAGTGAAAATATCACTACTCATTGAAGAAATTTTCAAAAAAATCTGATTGCACTAATTGATAGTGGAGCAGATTTAAATTGTATTCAGGAAGGAATTATTCCTACACAATATTTCCATAAAACAACTCATTCTCTTACCTCTGCAAGCGGAGAAAAATTGCAAATTAATTATAAAATTCCTAAGGCCTATATTTGTAAAAATAAGATCTGTATTCCTACCTCATTCTTGTTAGTCAAGAATATCACGAACCAAGTAATTCTTGGTACTCCATTTCTTAGGAAAATATTTCCTATAAAAAAAATTGATGAATATGGATTTAAAGGAAGCTTCGATAACAAAGAAGTATACTTTGAATTCATTACTGAACCTTTTTCTAGGATTCTTAATGAAATTAAGGATTCTATTCTTATCAAAGCTAAAGAAAATCAGGTAAATTATCTGAAACAGGAAATCAGAATACTTACGATTGAGGATAAACTCTGTTGGTCCGAGATTACACCAACAATGCGACTTCGGACGGATTAAACACGCCTAAAGATCGAGATTTAAGAATAGGGCGTGTGGGGCTTGGTGGTGTTCTTGAGGAGACTCTCTCACTCTAAAATTGTTTATTTTCTTAACACACACAAGCACACCTAACTATGTGTTAGGGTTTTCCTATTTATACCACAAGTTGGTATATAATAGGTGGGCCTCTTGTGAAGGCCCATTACATGAATAACTAAGAACTAACCCAATTAAGAGCTAGCCCAAAGTTTAATAAAGCAAATCAACAAAGATAATACAATGAAATTGAACACTACAAAATATTTCCTAACAATCTCCCCCTTAGTGTTCAATCTTCAGTTCAGCGTGGGATATCTTTGTTGGGCATATTGGAGATCTCGATTCCTAGCAAACTCCCCCTACAAGGGATATCTCCTCTTCTTGCGGAGGCATTGATGGCTCGGCTAGGATTCACTTGTTAAGATTCTCCAATCTTCTTCTTCTTGGCGCCGGATTTGTCGTCTTCGAATGGAAGTTGTCTGGTTCGGCCTCGAAGATGACTCGTCTGGCTCCAGAAGAAGGTAGGCGTGGGGCGTAAAAAATGTGCCAAGGCTCCATTGAAATGTGACTTTCAAGAGTAGGAGCTCGGTCTTCAGAGTGGTCAGCGCAGTGGTGGCGGAATGTGGTGGATGAGATGTGCCATGGCTCCTTCGAGTGTTCCATTATGAACATAATAGCCTGACACATAAGTATGTGCGCGGAGGTAGTGGAAGCCTCCGGCGGGGCGTAGTTGGTGGAGGTGGTGGAGTAGGTGTTGTGAGAGGTGGCATAGGTGGTGTGAGCGGAGGTGGATGATGGTTGCTGCTGATGCTACTGTACGATCTTCAACTCTGTTCTTCTCCTTTACTCCCCCTTGACATGATCTCCGTCTTTGGGATCGTCACGTCGTCCGTGAGACGAGTCTGCCTCTGGCGTTGATGGTGATGATGATGGTGTGGTGTGGTGTTGAGTGAGGCAATCAAGTGGGATTCTCAGGAGTAGCAGCATTTGGCTTTCCTCCAAGTTCATTTCGAAACTTGGAAGAGGCGGAGCAGCATGTGGTGGCGTGAGCGTAGGCGTGGTGGAGTGGTGTCGGTGATGGGACCTTTTCCTTCATAGATCCTCGTTGAGCGTGGCATGGAATGTGTAAGTTCCTCGCTGATTGCTATGAGTCGGGGCTCCATCACGAACGGGGTAACTAACCAGACGGGGGTCACAAAGACGCTCCGTCGTCACAACATCGAAACATGTGTCCGATGCGCCGCCTGTTTGCACAGGACAAAAAGAACCGGAGATCCACAAAGGCTTTCCGTTCGCACGGACGATGAGACAAGCTCGTATCCGTGGCCCATCGACAGTTGTGGTGAGGGTGGCTGTCGTGGGACTTCCGCTCTCGGTCACAAGGACGTCATCAAGCGTTCGGGCAAGTTCACGAAGAACCTGCGGTGCGTAAAGAGTGTTTGTGTCCTAGAAAGTGGAAAATTTCAGTGGGTGAGGACACTAGACTCAACGTGAGTAGAAGAGGTGCAGTGAGAGGCGGGGCACTGCATGTTCAACATCAACCGTCTCCATGTGGGGCGGTGATGGCTAACGTGGTTCCTCTTGTGCGAAATGAAACAGCTATCTGCGAAAGGATAGCTGAGTGGTTGGGAGGGGTTAATTGCGCGGTTGGACCAGATGCCGCGACTTCTACTCGGGAAACGAGCGAGTCGTCTCCTGTACCTATGGGCGAGGTCCGGGTTGTGGTGAGATATGACAGAGGAGTGCGATCATGTCGTCGTTGGTTCGCAACTCCTGCAAGCGACTTACGTCATCCTCCCGAGATCGTTGATTGGATCTTTGCGTGGAGGAGGATGTCGCGCGACCTAGACCTAGACTAGAGAGGCTAGGGTAGGCTCGTTCCTGGGTTAGGATCAGGGGGGTTTCACTGATCCATGGAAACTATGGTGGCGTGGCGTGATGTGATCGTGTTGAAAGGCGACCACGAGTGATGTCGACGAGGGTGGCCCAAAACTGTTGATCAGACACTTCTGAGACTCGTCAGGTGGTGGTGGTGGTGAGGGCGTAAAGAGGATCACGGTGGCTTAGGACGTCTCCATGTAGCGCACCATGGTGGAATGGATGGCAGTGGGTGGACGGTGGAGTCTGGTACATGAGATCCACATCGCCTAAGCATCGAGATTAGATGGCGCGCCCACTGATGGTTGGTTGAACTCTTGTCAACCCTTCTTTATGGGTCCGGGTTCTGCACGGATTTGTACAGAAGTCATGATGATTGCTCGCTTCTCTGACATCCCTTCATGCACGTGGAGCAACCCGTGTAACGTGCATGATGGGGTTGGTTGCTCGCAGTGCATACCGGTCATGAATGTGGAGCAACCCATGTACCATTCATGCCGGGGGGTGGTTGCTCACGTCGTGTACCAGTCATGTATGTGGAGCAACCCGGGTACCATACATGCTGGGGTGGTGTGAAATTGGCATTTGGAAATTCCGCTCCGAAAGTTTGGGGGTGACCTAAACTTTTTCTATAATGTGCCAATACCGTCCTAGGTCGATCGTTGGGTACGGTGATCGTTGCCGCGTTTTGGATTTGCCTTCACAAATTTCACAAAAACGTCGTCTATACCGAAAATTTTGGCCCAGAAAAATTTATTTCGAAAAATTTTAAAAGTGTAAAATAGACAAAGTCCAAAGGCCTTAGAAAATTTTTCTCTATCCAATGATATAAATTTTCCTTGGGCTTAGAAAAAATTTTCTTTCCTTTTTTTTTTTTTTTTTTTTTTTTTTTTTTTTTTTTGCTCCTTAAACCTTATTTAATCCGAGGGAGGGCCAAAAATTTTTGGTGGTCAAAAACGTTCAAGTGTAATTTTAAAGAGTGATTTTTGCAAGATTTGAAGCTAAAAGGTGTGTTTGGATCAAGTTAAAGGTTGGGTGCAAATTTCTCGGGGGGTGCGAAAAATGGTGTGAAAATGTGCGAAAAATGTTGTCCCGAGAAATTTCGTTGTGAGAGTGAGTCGCGAAAAAAAAAGGAAATTTCGCATTCAAAGGAAATTTTCGCATGTACAGTAAAAGTTTCGCATATCAAGAAGATTGCGCATTCAGAGTAAAATTTCGCATGTATAAAAATTTTCGCAAATTATAGCACATAGACACGTCGTGAGAAATTTTCGCAGATTGAGTAAAATTTAGCAAGTATGGAAAATTTTCGCAAGTGAGAAATCTCGCAAGTTGTCCAAATTTTTCGCATGTATTCCAAAAATTTCGCGGTGAAAATTTGTTCTAAAAACGGTATTAAATTTTCGCAGTTAGAAAGAGTTTTCAAGTTAGCAAAATTTCGCAAGTTTGAATTTTCTCAAGTGATATGGAAGTGAAGTGATGATGCGAAAAAGTGAAGTTGAAATTTTTTGGATCACTGTAGATGCGAAATAGTGAAGATGCGAAAATATGTATGATGAAGTGAAGTGTATGAAAATTTCGCGGGGCTTCACATGCTGTAGCAGCGAAATTTCTCGGAAAAATTTCTCGGCCTGTAGATGCGAAAATTTCTCGGGCAGCGAAAGTTTCTCGGCCTGCGAAATTTTCTCGGCTAAGAATTTTCTCGGGTAAGAAAATTTCTCGGCCAAGAACACATATTACTGTTCCATAGCTGCGCGACTTTTTACCAGAAAAAATGGCTCGTTTTCGCTCAAATCTCACTCAAAATCGACGAAACTTGTTCCAAAACTTCAGAAAAACATTCCTAAACACATAATCAACCTTTGGGATGTCTAAAAACAACAAACCGAGGTCGAAATCGCCCAAAAACTGAAAGTGACGAAAATATTTTTTCAAGCAATTTTCACTCAAATCTTGCTCAAAACACGCAAATCCGGTCGCGTTGGGCTCTGATACCACTTGTTGGTCCGAGATTACACCAACAATGCGACTTCGGACGGATTAAACACGCCTAAAGATCGAGATTTAAGAATAGGGCGTGTGGGGCTTGGTGGTGTTCTTGAGGAGACTCTCTCACTCTAAAATTGTTTATTTTCTTAACACACACAAGCACACCTAACTATGTGTTAGGGTTTTCCTATTTATACCACAAGTTGGTATATAATAGGTGGGCCTCTTGTGAAGGCCCATTACATGAATAACTAAGAACTAACCCAATTAAGAGCTAGCCCAAAGTTTAATAAAGCAAATCAACAAAGATAATACAATGAAATTGAACACTACAAAATATTTCCTAACAAACTCCAAAATCCTAAGTTACAAGAAAAAATAAAAATACTACATAATGAATTTACGTTACAAATATGTAACGATTTACCTAATGCTTTTTGGAATAGAAAAAAGCATATTGTTACATTACCTTATGAGGAAGATTTTAGTGAGAAAAATATTCCCACTAAAGCTCGTCCTTGTCAGATGAATTCTGAATTATTAGAATTATGTAAAAAAGAAATAACTTCTCTTTTACAGAAAGGTTTAATAAAACCTTCAAAATCTCCCTGGTCGTGTACTGCCTTTTATGTTAATAATCATGCAGAAAAGGAAAGAGGAGCACCAAGGTTAGTTATTAATTATAAGCCTTTAAATAAAGTTTTAAAATGGATTAGGTATCCTATTCCTAATAAAAGGATCTTTTAGATCGTTTATTTAATGCCATTATATTTTCAAAATTTGATTTAAAATCAGGTTTTTGGCAAATTCAAATAGCCGAAGAAGATCGGTATAAAACTGCTTTTACTGTTCCAATTGGACAATTTGAGTGGAATGTTATGCCCTTTGGTTTAAAAAATGCTCCTTCTGAATTTCAAAATATTATGAATGATATTTTATTCCTTATAGTAATTTTATCATCGTATATATTGATGATATTTTAATTTTTTCCAAAGATATAGAGACTCATTTTAAACATCTTGATATCTTCAAGAAAATTGTTATTCAAAATGGTTTAGTTATATCCAGTCCAAAAATGGTTTTATTTCAAACTAAAGTTCGATTTTTGGGTCATACTATTGAAAAGGGTAATGTTAACCCAATTAATAGAAGTATTGAGTTTGCGTCAAAATTTCCAGATCAAATTCTTGATAAAACTCAACTTCAAAGATTTTTAGGGAGTCTTAATTATATTTCTCCTTATTATGAAAATCTTGCAATAGATACATCTATTTTATATGATAGATTAAAAAAGATTCCATGTCAGTGGACAAATAATCACACTGAAGCAATTAGGAAAATTAAGAATAAGGTTACGCATTTACCTTGTTTAATGCTTGCAAACCCTAATTGGCAAAAAATTATTGAAACTGATGCTTCTGATTTAGGCTTCGGAGGAATCTTAAAACAAGTTTCTCCAGAAGATAAAAAAGAATATTTAGTTAGATTCCATTCGGGAATGGAATAATGCTCAGAAAAATTATGCTACTATTGCTAGAGAAGTTCTTGCTATCGTTAAATGTGTGCTTAAATTTCAAGATGATTTATACAATCAAAAGTTTTTAATAAAAACTGATGTCAAGCTGCAAAGTTCATGTTTCAGAAAGATTTCAAACATGATGTCTCCAAACAAATGTTTGCGAGATGGCAGGCTCATTTAGCCCCATTCGATTTTGAAATCATTTACAAAAAAGGGAGTGATAATAGTCTTCCTGATTATCTTACTCGTGAATATTTAACATGAATTTTTTACAAATTGCAGCGATGTCCCAATATGGAGAGGTTTCACCTCTAATAGAGGTGGACGTGGTCGTGGTAGTGTTATCGCCCAAAGGGGTAACAAGAAACTTGTGAAAGAAAATCTTTCGCAATTTTCTGTGTCTTCAAGCAATGCTTTGAATGAGGATGATCCAATTTACAAAGAGTTTCTTGAATACAAGAAACAAAAGGGGCAATCTCAAAATAAAGAAGGTACTTCCTATGCAAAAATTATTGCAGAAGACGACGAAGATGTAGATTATGAGAAAAAGAATCATACAGAGGTAATACTTCTGTTAGAATTTAAAGATCTAAAATGGTCTGACGAACCCTGGACAATAATGTCTAGATATTTAGAAAAAGCATCATTTGCTGCTCAATTTTATAAATCTCGTGATAATTACGAGAATATTTTGAAAGCTACTGGAACAGCTGACTTTGAGCATTTCAGTGCGGGCAATACCCAAACTGCTCAAAGAAAAGGTTATACTTTTAGTAAAATTATCATTAAGCAGATAATAACTGCTGAAAATTGGGCACTTCACCCTTTAAAGGATAGAGAATATCTCCATCCTGAATCAAAAATTTTATTTAAATTTAATTATTACGATTATATCGAAGCCTTTAATAAGGTATTTTTATATCAAAATGATAATAAAAGACATTCTTGGTGGATTAAATCTGCTCAGACGTCTACAAAAAGGATATTCCTAATTGGTTTTATCAATGGTGGCTATTATATGGCGCATCTATTGAAATTTTAAAAGAACCTTTCTTTGGATTATACCAAGAATGGGTTAAAGTCTCTCCATTTCTAATAGAAGCGGAGCATAATAAACAATGTATAGAAGGAATGGCTTCTTTACATTTTTACATTGAATTTTCTATTCCTTGGATTTGGAGATGGACTCCAGAAATGGGTTATACCAACAAAAAATTCCTTGTCTCCAGAGAAATTTTTATATTAAATTTTGGAAAAAAATGATTCGAAAAACTCAGACTGGTGAATATGAAAGCCAGCAAACGATTGATAAAATTGAAGAGAAAATTTCTCTATATAATGATGCGATTAATAATCGTCAACAAAGGGAAGCTCCTAGTCCCTTTGAAGCTATTTCTAGAAGAATTAATCTTCAGAAGGGAAAAATGAAGCCGAATGAGATAATTGATGTTTATCTCGAAGAAATGAAGAAGGATATTGCCAAAAATTTTGGTATGGACATCGGAGATATTTCAATGGAAACATCTTCAAAAATTGAAGAAGATGAAGACTTTTGCCTTGCTGGTGAAGGACAAGATCCGGAAGATCCGAATAATATTATTATTGAAGATATTGAAGATAATGCTATGGACCTGATGGGACAAGAAATTGCCATTATTAAAGACAAAGTGGCTCAAATTGTCAAGCCTCGTGGAGAAATCAAGGAGTCTAGAGCTAAAGAGGCTCAAAAGATTAAAGAAGCTATTGATGGACTCAAATAATGTTGATGGAGACATCAACGATGGAAAATGGATTACTATTAGCTTTAATAAAGCTAAAGAAGACTTTTTGGTCAAATTTATCACATCTGTCAAGATTCCTCGACAAAGTGGGATGGCCATGGAGAAAAATTTTCTTTACTTTAATTATTGTACTTTACTTTTTCCTTCTATTTATTGTGTCGAAACTCATAAGTTTCAGGTGTGCTTTACTTTACGCCCTCTTGTACTCTCTCCTTCCTCTATCTTGTAATTCCCTCTACTGTAAAATATTTTAAGGAATAAAATTTGAAGTTTGCTGTACGACTCTCCTCTCTAAAGTAAGTTTTAATTTTGTTCTTATTTTTATATTTATCTTCTATTAATTTAGCCTTAATGAAAGGCTAAATTCATTGTTAAACTACACCAAGATGCCTTAATACTTAATCATGGTTTTATATCATATTTTTATACATATATTAATATGATGTATTTAATTTCAAAAAACATTTAAAATCGATTAAAGAATTAAATCTTTGATAAAGGTTATGAAAAAATTTGATTTTGATTAATTCTGTGTCGGCTCTTGGCAAAGCCCGTGTTGCCGAAGTAAGGCGTTTGTGGGCATGGCTGTTTCCGATTGAATTAAGTCAAATGAAAATTTTATCATGTAAAAATCCTTGTATCCGATGATTTAATTCTAATAATCACAAAAATAAATTTTTATTTTGTTTTGGAATTGTGGTATATTGGCTGGAATACCTTGGGTCCGAACGGGATCAAACTGTTTACAGCTTGATAACTGGACTAATAGGTTTAACAACGCCACGTACCTTTTCCAATTTCTTTTTGATGTTTGGTATTTTGGTTAAACTACTTTTGAACAAAGCTTTCTAACGAAAGTTCGATTTTGGTATGACGGCTGACTACCTCAGGTCCGATTGGACTAAACTGGTTAAACAAAGTCCGTGTATCATTATCGAGGTTCGATAAGTTGTTTTTATCATGTATCCAATCATCACTTTCATTTTTGTAAAGATCCTTCTTGTATGGTATCAGAGCCAAGGGGGGTATTAAGAAGTTAAGGTGTAGTTTAACAGTATCTTTTTCAAATGCTATCAAAATCAAATTTTTTCATAACCTTTATCAAAGATTTAATTCTTTTAATCGATTTTAAATGTTTTTTGAAATTAAATACATCATATTAATATATGTATAAAAATATGATATAAAACCATGATTAAGTATTAAGGCATCTTGGTGTAGTTTAACAATGAATTTAGCCTTTCATTAAGGCTAAATTAATAGAAGATAAATATAAAAATAAGAACAAAATTAAAACTTACTTTAGAGAGGAGAGTCGTACAACAAACTTCAAATTTTATTCCTTAAAATATTTTACAGTAGAGGGAATTACAAGATAGAGGAAGGAGAGAGTACAAGAGGGCGTAAAGTAAAGCACACCTGAAACTTATGAGTTTCGACACAATAAATAGAAGGAAAAAGTAAAGTACAATAATTAAAGTAAAGAAAATTTTTCTCCATGGCCATCCCACTTTGTCGAGGAATCTTGACAGATGTGATAAATTTGACCAAAAAGTCTTCTTTAGCGTCCATAGCATTATCTTCAATATCTTCAATAATAATATTATCCGGATCTTCCGGATCTTGTCCTTCACCAGCAAGGCAAAAGTCTTCATCTTCTTCAATTTTTGAAGATGTTTCCATTGAAATATCTCCGATGTCCATACCAAAATTTTTGGCAATATCCTTCTTCATTTCTTCGAGATAAACATCAATTATCTCATTCGGCTTCATTTTTCCCTTCTGAAGATTAATTCTTCTAGAAATAGCTTCAAAGGGACTAGGAGCTTCCCTTTGTTGACGATTATTAATCGCATCATTATATAGAGAAATTTTCTCTTCAATTTTATCAATCGTTTGCTGGCTTTCATATTCACCAGTCTGAGTTTTTCGAATCATTTTTTTCCAAAATTTAATATAAAAATTTCTCTGGAGACAAGGAATTTTTTGTTGGGTATAACCCATTTCTGGAGTCAATCTCCAAATCCAAGGAATAGAAAATTCAATGTAAAAATGTAAAGAAGCCATTCCTTCTATACATTGTTTATTATGCTCCGCTTCTATTAGAAATGGAGAGACTTTAACCCATTCTTGGTATAATCCAAAGAAAGGTTCTTTTAAAATTTCAATAGATGCGCCATATAATAGCCACCATTGATAAAACCAATTAGGAATATCCTTTTTGTAGACGTCTGAGCAGATTTTAATCCACCAAGAATGTCTTTTATTATCATTTTGATATAAAATACCTTATTAAAGGCTTCGATATAATCGTAATAATTAAATTTAAATAAAATTTTTGATTCAGGATGGAGATATTCTCTATCCTTTAAAGGGTGAAGTGCCCAATTTTCAGCAGTTATTATCTGCTTAATGATAATTTTACTAAAAGTATAACCTTTTCTTTGAGCAGTTTGGGTATTGCCCGCACTGAAATGCTCAAAGTCAGCTGTTCCAGTAGCTTTCAAAATATTCTCGTAATTATCACGAGATTTATAAAATTGAGCAGCAATGATGCTTTTTCTAAATATCTAGACATTATTGTCCAGGGTTCGTCAGACCATTTTAGATCTTTAAATTCTAACAGAAGTATTACCTCTGTATGATTCTTTTTCTCATAATCTACATCTTCGTCGTCTTCTGCAATAATTTTTGCATAGGAAGTACCTTCTATATTTTGAGATTGCCCCTTTTTGTATGGTATCAGAGCCAAGGGGGGTATTAAGAAATTAAGGTGTAGTTTAACGTCTTTTTCAAATGAATTTGATGAGAAGAAAAGATACTGTTAAAAACAGTATTGAAGAGGAATATGATGTTCCTCAAGATTTAGACAAATTAAATCGTTGGACAATTCCTAAAATTGATCATAAAATAATTTATGAATTAGGAACCTTTGAAAAATTAGGTTTGAAACAGGTAGTCAAAACTACCGAAGAAACTATATCTCTTAATAATGAAGAGATGGTTATTAGGCTTCTAAGCAATAGAGACTTAGAAAAATATAGAATAAACCATAAGTTTATTCATATCGGGTTAGTTCAGGTAGCCTTTAAGCCTTTGACTTTAGAAGGTTTACCAGAAAGTTTTATAGCATCTCTTAGAGATGGTCGAAATCTCGACTGGAAACAATCCCTTATGGGAATAATTCAGTCTAGTCTGGCACATGGACCAGTTTATTTTAATGTTTATCCAAATCTCCAATTATCATTGACTGATATCAATATATTGGATGCTCTGACATTAAATGTCAAAACTCACGGATATAATTATGCTCCGGGTTCGGAAGTAATTTGTATCTGTTATAGAATTTATTATAAACCTTTATATACACTGAATCCTCAGTGCAAAATCGTTGATAAACCCATCAACGAAACTGTTTTAATAGAAACTAATTTTAGTAGATCTAATATTACAACTCGTAGATCTATTAAATGGGAAGAAATTCAATTCCCAGAAAATTGGGTTATTGAACGAGCTATGCCTCTGCAACCCAAAATTAGGAAAAATCCTACTCAAATAATACAGACAACAGATGGAACTGTTCAAATACAATTTGAGCAGGATAGAAAATCTGTCGATGTAAAAACTCCGAGATCTAGAATTACTAGATCAAGCTCATCACACTATCATATATCACCATGTGATTATATGATAAGATCTCCTTCTAGAGCTTCGACTTCTCAGGTTAGAGAATCAACCTCTCAGGTTAGAGAATCAACTTCTAGTAATTACCTTCAAAATAAGGTAGATGAATTAAGGATTAATCCTGATAATATTGTTCATGGTGTTTTCAAAAATCAAGACGAGGAAATAACCGAGTCAGAAATGGATTTTCGTGTTTAATGGATTTTAAACCAAAAATTGATTTTAGTCCGGGATCACCGGCAAGAAAGAAAATTCAACAAGAATTTAATCAACCCAAATGGGAACTTTTTAGAAAATGGTTTTTTCGAAAACTTTAATAAAGAAGATAAAATTATTATTCAAGAAAAATTTTATAAAGATCTTGAAAGACGAAATGAAAAATTGCCTTTCGTTCCTTGGTTTTTATCAAGATATTTTAAAAATATGATTTCTGTTCTTGAAAGAAATTATAAGCTTTCAAATGGGAAAAATATTAATTCTATCTTTCCTCCTCAAACCAGTTTCCAAATGGAAAAAGAAAATGAAATTAGATTTTTTAATGCTTTTCAAAAATTATTTGAAAAGGAAAATGATACGCTTTCTATTACTATTAATCATATTAATAGTCTTTTAAAACAACAAAATTATACAAATATGTATGTTATTGTTTTAGGAGAACAAATTTCTTTATTAAAAAAGAATATTGAAGAGATTTCGTCTTCAATAAAAGACATAAAAAATTATCTTTTAATAAACAAAGATAAAGCTGAAGAAAAAATAGCTAATAAAGCTTCTCCGAGTGTTCAGCCTCCTCCTAAAGTTATCGATTTTAAATTAGAATCAATTTCTAATATTGAAAATTTACTTAATGAAAAGCTTAAAGATTTAAAACTTAATACTTTAAGCGAAGAATTTGAAGAAAAACTTGAAAATTTTGATAGTATCTATAATACTTTTAATGAAGAATTAAATAAAATAAAACAGAAAAATATTCCAGTAAACCAATTCAAACTAATTTTATTATCCAAGACCAACTCCTCAAGATGTCTTGTTCGAAGAACAAGAATTAACACTTAATAATTCTTATAGTGGTAGGAGTATTTATGAATGGAACTTAGACGGTTATACTGAAAGACAAATTTTTAATATGATACATAGAATGCTTATGTATAGTACAATATGCAAAGCTAATCATAATAGCGACAAAGTTGTTGCTAAAATGATTGTTGCTGGCTTCACTGGTCAGTTAAAAGGATGGTGGGATAATCATCTTACTCTTCGAGAGCAAGAAGAAATTTATCTTACCATGAAAGAAGAAAATGACGAATTAGTCGAAAATGCAGTTTATACACTGTGTATTAATATAATAGAACATTTTACAGGCCGATGGTCTGACAATTCTGAAAATATCAGAACTCTTCTCCAAAACTTAAGATGTAAACTCTTACATCTTTTAGGTGGTATAAAGATACCTTCCTTAGTCGTGTTATGGAACTTCCAGAGTCAAATAGTACTCACTGGAAATCCAAATTTATTGACGGATTACCTTCACTCTTTGCAGAAAGAGTAAGGAATAATCTTAGAAAAGGAGAACCGAGTATAGATTATAATTCTTATACTTACGGTAAACTTATTGGTATATGTACTCAAGAAGGTTTAGCTTTATGCAACGAAATAAAGCTGAACAAACAAATTAAGAGAAATTCTTTTAATGAAAAGAAACAATTAGGAGATTTCTGTGATCAATTTGGCATAGAAAATCCTTCTACGAGTAAACCTCGTAAAGAATATAAACTTAAAAAATATTCTCCTAAACAATATGAAAGGAGAAAATATCGAAAATCTAAACGAAGAGAACAAAAACTCTTAAAAGATAATAAAGATTATCAATATAGAAAAAAATTTCCTCCAATTGTTTGTCGAAAATGTGGGAAAATAGGTCACAAAGCAAAAACTGCTGGACCAAAAAGAAAATTAATAATTTAAATATTGATAATGATTTAAAAGAAACATTATCAAAAATTCTGTTAGAATCAGACAGTGAAACTTTTTCGAGTGATGAAAACAATATCATCGAAGATATTTCATCGTCGGAATCTGAAGAATGTCAAAATTGTCAAATAGGACAATCTTGTTCTAAAAATATTAAAAGCTCAGAATCTGAATCAGAAGAAAATAATTTATACCAAATTATTTCTCAATTTCAAGAATTAAATGTTCTTGATAATAATCTTCTCGAAATGTTAAAACAAACAGAAGATCCAGATTTAAAAAATTATATAATTAAAGATTGATTCAAAAAAGATGAAGAAACTTCAAAAGAAGTTATTCCTAAAAATGAACCTTATAAAATGTCCGAAGTAATGAAATTACTTCAAAACAAAAATAATAATAAGAATAATTCTCTTGTTAATATTAAAGATTTGACAATTGAAATTTCAAATCTTAAAACCGAAATTAAAAATCTAAAATCAAGTCATATTGACTTAGAACGAAGATTTTCTAAATTAGAAAAAGGAAAAGAAAAAATTGAAGAATTAAAAATTATGAAGGATTTACTAATATTTCCTTAAATGATAAAGATGATAATTTTCTTTCAACACTTGAAGTAATAACTTCGCAAAAATGGTTAGTGAAAATATCACTACTCATTAAAGGAAATTTTCAAAAAAAATCTGATTGCACTAATTGATAGTGGAGCAGATTTAAATTGTATTCAGGAAGGAATTATTCCTACACAATATTTCCATAAAACAACTCATTCTCTTAGCTCTGCAAGCGGAGAAAAATTGCAAATTAATTATAAAATTCCTAAGGCCTATATTTGTAAAAATAAGATCTGTATTCCTACCTCATTCTTGTTAGTCAAGAATATCACGAACCAAGTAATTCTTGGTACTCCATTTCTTAGGAAAATATTTCCTATAAAAAATATTGATGAACATGGATTTAAAGGAAGCTTCGATAACAAAGAAGTATACTTTGAATTCATTACTGAACCTTTTTCTAGGATTCTTAATGAAATTAAGGATTCTATTCTTATCAAAGCTAAAGAAAATCAGGTAAATTATCTGAAACAGGAAATCAGAATACTTACGATTGAGGATAAACTCCAAAATCCTAAGTTACAAGAAAAAAAAAAAATACTACATAATGAATTACGTTACAAATATGTAACGATTTACCTAATGCTTTTTGGAATAGAAAAAAGCATATTGTTACATTACCTTATGAGGAAGATTTTAGTGAGAAAAATATTCCCACTAAAGTTCGTCCTTGTCAGATGAATTCTGAATTATTAGAATTATGTAAAAAAGAAATAACTTCTCTTTTACAGAAAGGTTTAATAAAACCTTCAAAATCTCCCTGGTCGTGTACTGCCTTTTATGTTAATAATCATGCAGAAAAGGAAAGAGGAGCACCAAGGTTAGTTATTAATTATAAGCCTTTAAATAAAGTTTTAAAATGGATTAGGTATCCTATTCCTAATAAAAAGGATCTTTTAGATCGTTTGTTTAATGCCATTATATTTTCAAAATTTGATTTAAAATCAGGTTTTTGGCAAATTCAAATAGCCGAAGAAGATCGGTATAAAACTGCTTTTACTGTTCCAATTGGACAATTTGAGTGGAATGTTATGCCCTTTGGTTTAAAAAATGCTCCTTCTGAATTTCAAAATATTATGAATGATATTTTTATTCCTTATAGTAATTTTATCATCGTATATATTGATGATATTTTAATTTTTTCCAAAGATATAGAGACTCATTTTAAACATCTTGATATCTTCAAGCAAATTGTTATTCAAAATGGTTTAGTTATATCCAGTCCAAAAATGGTTTTATTTCAAACTAAAGTTCGATTTTTGGGTCATACTATTGAAAAGGGTAATGTTAACCCAATTAATAGAAGTATTGAGTTTGCGTCAAAATTTCCAGATCAAATTCTTGATAAAACTCAACTTCAAAGATTTTTAGGGAGTCTTAATTATATTTTCTCCTTATTATGAAAATCTTGCAATAGATACATCTATTTTATATGATAGATTAAAAAAGATTCCATGTCAGTGGACAAATAATCACACTGAAGCGATTAGGAAAATTAAGAATAAGGTTACGCATTTACCTTGTTTAATGCTTGCAAACCCTAATTGGCAAAAAATTATTGAAACTGATGCTTCTGATTTAGGCTTCGGAGGAATCTTAAAACAAGTTTCTCCAGAAGATAAAAAAGAATATTTAGTTAGATTCCATTCGGGGAATGGAATAATGCTCAGAAAAATTATGCTACTATTGCTAGAGAAGTTCTTGCTATCGTTAAATGTGTGCTTAAATTTCAAGATGATTTATACAATCAAAAGTTTTAATAAAAACTGATTGTCAAGCTGCAAAGTTCATGTTTCAGAAAGATTTCAAACATGATGTCTCCAAACAAATGTTTGCGAGATGGCAGGCTCATTTAGCCCCATTCGATTTTGAAATCATTTACAAAAAAGGGAGTGATAATAGTCTTCCTGATTATCTTACTCGTGAATATTTAACATGAATTTTTTACAAATTGCAGCGATGTCCCAATATGGGAGAGGTTTCACCTCTAATAGAGGTGGACGTGGTGGTAGTGTTATCGCCCAAAGGGGTAACAAGAAACTTGTGAAAGAAAATCTTTCGCAATTTTCTGTGTCTTCAAGCAATGCTTTGAATGAGGATGATCCAATTTACAAAGAGTTTCTTGAATACAAGAAACAAAAGGGCAATCTCAAAATAAAGAAGGTACTTCCTATGCAAAATTATTGCAGAAGACGACGAAGATGTAGATTATGAGAAAAAGAATCATACAGAGGTAATACTTCTGTTAGAATTTAAAGATCTAAAATGGTCTGACGAACCCTGGACAATAATGTCTAGATATTTAGAAAAAGCATCATTTGCTGCTCAATTTTATAAATCTCGTGATAATTACGAGAATATTTTGAAAGCTACTGGAACAGCTGACTTTGAGCATTTCAGTGCGGGCAATACCCAAACTGCTCAAAGAAAAGGTTATACTTTTAGTAAAATTATCATTAAGCAGATAATAACTGCTGAAAATTGGGCACTTCACCCTTTAAAGGATAGAGAATATCTCCATCCTGAATCAAAAATTTTATTTAAATTTAATTATTACGATTATATCGAAGCCTTTAATAAGGTATTTTATATCAAAATGATAATAAAAGACATTCTTGGTGGATTAAATCTGCTCAGACGTCTACAAAAAGGATATTCCTAATTGGTTTTATCAATGGTGGCTATTATATGGCGCATCTATTGAAATTTTAAAAGAACCTTTCTTTGGATTATACCAAGAATGGGTTAAAGTCTCTCCATTTCTAATAGAAGCGGAGCATAATAAACAATGTATAGAAGGAATGGCTTCTTTACATTTTTACATTGAATTTTCTATTCCTTTGATTGGAGATGGACTCCAGAAATGGGTTATACCCAACAAAAAATTCCTTGTCTCCAGAGAAATTTTTATATTAAATTTTGGAAAAAAATGATTCGAAAAACTCAGACTGGTGAATATGAAAGCCAGCAAACGATTGATAAAATTGAAGAGAAAATTTCTCTATATAATGATGCGATTAATAATCGTCAACAAAGGGAAGCTCCTAGTCCCTTTGAAGCTTTTTCTAGAAGAATTAATCTTCAGAAGGGAAAAATGAAGCCGAATGAGATAATTGATGTTTATCTCGAAGAAATGAAGAAGGATATTGCCAAAAATTTTGGTATGGACATCGGAGATATTTCAATGGAAACATCTTCAAAAATTGAAGAAGATGAAGACTTTTGCCTTGCTGGTGAAGGACAAGATCCGGAAGATCCGGATAATATTATTATTGAAGATATTGAAGATAATGCTATGGACCTGATGGGACAAGAAATTGCCATTATTAAAGACAAAGTGGCTCAAATTGTCAAGCCTCGTGGAGAATCAAGGAGTCTAGAGCTAAAGAGGCTCAAAAGATTAAAGAAGCTATTGATGGACTCAAATAATGTTGATGGAGACATCAACGATGGAAAATGGATTACTATTAGCTTTAATAAAGCTAAAGAAGACTTTTTGGTCAAATTTATCACATCTGTCAAGATTCCTCGACAAAGTGGGATGGCCATGGAGAAAAATTTTCTTTACTTTAATTATTGTACTTTACTTTTTCCTTCTATTTATTGTGTCGAAACTCATAAGTTTCAGGTGTGCTTTACTTTACGCCCTCTTGTACTCTCTCCTTCCTCTATCTTGTAATTCCCTCTACTGTAAAATATTTTAAGGAATAAAATTTGAAGTTTGCTGTACGACTCTCCTCTCTAAAGTAAGTTTTAATTTTGTTCTTATTTTTATATTTATCTTCTATTAATTTAGCCTTAATGAAAGGCTAAATTCATTGTTAAACTACACCAGATGCCTTAATACTTAATCATGGTTTTATATCATATTTTTATACATATATTAATATGATGTATTTAATTTCAAAAACATTTAAAATCGATTAAAAGAATTAAATCTTTGATAAAGGTTATGAAAAAATTTGATTTTGATTAATTCTGTGTCGGCTCTTGGCAAAGCCCGTGTTGCCGAAGTAAGGCGTTTGTGGGCATGGCTGTTTTCGATTGAATTAAGTCAAATGAAAATTTTATCATGTAAAAATCCTTGTATCCGATGATTTAATTCTAATAATCGCATCAAATATAGAGAAATTTTCTCTTCAATTTTATCAATCGTTTGAACGGGCTTTCATATTCACCAGTCTGATTTTCGAATCATTTTTTTCCAAAACGTAATATTCCAATTTCTCTGGAGACAAGATTTTTGTTGGGTATAACCATTTCTGGAGTCAATCTCCAAATCCAAGGAATAGAAAATTCAATGTAAAAATGTAAAGAAGCCATTCTTCTATACATTGTTTATTATGCTCCGCTTCTATTAGAAATGGAGAGACTTAACCCATTCTTGGTATAATCCAAAGAAAGGTTCTTTTAAAATTTCAATAGATGCGCCATATAATAGCCACCATTGATAAAACCAATTAGGAATATCTTTTTGTAGACGTCTGAGCAGATTTTAATCCACCAAGAATGTCTTTTATTATCATTTGATATAAAAATACCTTATTAAAGGCTTCGATATAATCGTAATAATTAAATTAAATAAAAATTTTGATTCAGGATGGAGATATTCTCTATCCTTTAAAGGGTGAAGCCCAATTTTCAGCAGTTATTATCTGCTTAATGATAATTTTACTAAAAGTATAACCTTTTCTTTGAGCAGTTTGGGTATGCCCGCACTGAAATGCTCAAAGTCAGCTGTTCCAGTAGCTTTCAAATATTCTCGTAATATCACGAGATTTATAAAATTGAGCAGCAAATGATGCTTTTTCTAAATATCTAGACATTATGTCCAGGGTTCGTCAGACCATTTTAGATCTTTAATTCTAACAGAAGTATTACCTCTGTATGATTCTTTTTCTCATAATCTACATCTCGTCGTCTTGCAATAATTTTTGCATAGGAAGTACCTTCTATATTTTGAGATTGCCCCTTTTGTATGGTATCAGAGCCAAGGGGGGTATTAAGAAATTAAGGTGTAGTTTAACGTCTTTTTCAAATGAATTTGATGAGAAGAAAAGATACTGTTAAAAACAGTATTGAAGAGGAATATGATGTTCCTCAAGATTTAGACAAATTAAATCGTTGTTGGACAATTCCTAAAATTGATCATAAAATAATTTATGATTAGGAACCTTTGAAAAATTAGGTTTGAAACAGGTAGTCAAAACTACCGAAGAAAACTATATCTCTTAATAATGAAGAGATGGTTATTAGGCTTCTAAGCAATAGAGACTTAGAAAAATATAGAATAAACCATAAGTTTATTCATATCGGGTTAGTTCAGGTAGCCTTTAACCTTTGACTTTAGAAGGTTACCAGAAAGTTTTATAGACTCTTAGAGATGGTCGAAATCTCGACTGGAAACAATCCCTTATGGGAATAATTCAGTCTAGTCTGGCACATGGACCAGTTTATTTAATGTTTATCCAAATCTCCAATTATCATTGACTGATATCAATATATTGGATGCTGACATTAAATGTCAAAACTCACGGATATAATTATGCTCCGGGTTCGGAAGTAATTGTATCTGTTATAGAAGTTATTATAAACCTTTATATACACTGAATCCTCAGTGCAAAATCGTTGATAAACCCATCAACGAAACTGTTTTAATAGAAACTAATTTTAGTAGATCTAATATTACAACTCGTAGATCTATTAAATGGGAAGAAATTCAATTCCCAGAAAATTGGGTTATTGAACGAGCTATGCCTCTGCAACCCAAATTAGGAAAAATCCTACTCAAATAATACAGACAACAGATGGAACTGTTCAAATAAAATTGAGCAGGATAGAAAATCGTCGATGTAAAACTCCGAGATCTAGAATTACTAGTCAAGCTCATCACACTATCATATATCACCATGTGATTATATGATAAGATCTCCTTCTAGAGCTTCGACTTCTCAGGTTAGAGAATCAACTCTCAGGTTAGAGAATCAACTTCTAGTAATTACCTTCAAAATAAGGTAGATGAATTAAGGATTAATCCTGATAATATTGTTCATGGTGTTTTCAAAAAATCAAGGAGGAAATAACCGAGTCAGAAATGGGATTTCGTGTTTAATGGATTTAAACCAAAATGATTTTAGTCGGGATCACCGGCAAGAAAGAAAATTCAACAAGAATTTAATCAACCCAAATGGGAACTTTTTAGAAATGGTTTTTCGAAAACTTTAATAAAGAAGATAAAATTATTATTCAAGAAAAATTTATAAAGATCTTGAAAGACGAAATGAAAAATTGCCTTTCGTTCCTTGGTTTTTATCAAGATATTTTAAAATATGATTTCTGTTCTTGAAAGAAATTATAAGCTTTCAAATGGAAAAAAATATTAATTCTATCTTTCCTCCTCAAACCAGTTTCCAAATGGAAAAAGAAAATGAAATTAGATTTTTAATGCTTTCAAAAATTATTGAAAGGAAAATGATACGCTTTCTATTACTATTAATCATATTAATAGTCTAACAAAAGGCAGTACACGACCAGGGAGATTTTGAAGGTTTTATTAAACCTTTCTGTAAAAGAGAAGTTATTTCTTTTTTACATAATTCTAATAATTCAGAATTCATCTGACAAGGACGAGCTTTAGTGGAATATTTTTCTCACTAAAATCTTCCTCATAGGTAATGTAACAATATGCTTTTTTCTATTCCAAAAAGCATTAGGTAAATCGTTACATATTGTAACGTAAATTCATTATGTAGTATTTTTTTTCTTGTAACTTAGGATTTTGGAGTTTATCCTCAATCGTAAGTATTCTGATTTCCTGTTTCAGATATTACCTGATTTTCTTTAGCTTTGATAAGAATAGAATCCTTAATTTCATTAAGAATCCTAGAAAAAGGTTCAGTAATGAATTCAAAGTATACTTCTTTGTTATCGAAGCTTCCCTTAAATCCATATTCATCAATATTTTTTATAGGAAATATTTTCCTAAGAAATGGAGTACCAAGAATTACTTGGTTCGTGATATTCTTGACTAACAAGAATGAGGTAGGAATACAGATCTTATTTTTACAAATATAGGCCTTAGGAATTTTATAATTAATTTGCAATTTTTCTCCGCTTGCAGAGCTAAGAGAATGAGTTGTTTTATGGAAATTACTTTACGCCCTCTTGTACTCTCTCCTTCCTCTATCTTGTAATTCCCTCTACTGTAAAATATTTTAAGGAATAAAATTTGAAGTTTGTTGTACGACTCTCCTCTCTAAAGTAAGTTTTAATTTTGTTCTTATTTTTATATTTATCTTCTATTAATTTAGCCTTAATGAAAGGCTAAATTCATTGTTAAACTACACCAAGATGCCTTAATACTTAATCATGGTTTTATATCATATTTTTATACATATATTAATATGATATTTAATTTCAAAAAACATTTAAAATCGATTAAAAGAATTAAATCTTTGATAAAGGTTATGAAAAAATTTGATTTTGATTAATTCTGTGTCGGCTCTTGGCAAAGCCCGTGTTGCCGAAGTAAGGCGTTTGTGGGCATGGCTGTTTCCGATTGAATTAAGTCAAATGAAAATTTTATCATGTAAAAATCCTTGTATCCGATGATTTAATTCTAATAATCACAAAAATAAATTTTATTTTGTTTTGGAATTGTGGTATATTGGCTGGAATACCTGGGTCCGAACGGGATCAAACTGTTTACAGCTTGATAACTGGACTAATAGGTTTAACAACGCCACGTACCTTTTCCAATTTCTTTTTGATGTTTGGTATTTGGTTAAACTACTTTTGAACAAAGCTTTCTAACGAAAGTTCGATTTTTGGTATGACGGCTTGACTACCTCAGGTCCGATTGGACTAAACTGGTTAAACAAAGTCCGGTATCATTATCGAGGTTCGATAAGTTGTTTTTATCATGTATCCAATCATCACTTTCATTTTTGTAAAGATCCTTCTTGTATGGTATCAGAGCCAAGGGGGTATTAAGAAATTAAGGTAGTTTAACGTCTTTTTCAAATGAATTTGATGAGAAGAAAAGATACTGTTAAAAACAGTATTGAAGAGGAATATGATGTTCCTCAAGATTTAGACAAATTAAATCGTTGGACAATTCCTAAATTGATCATAAAATAATTTATGAATTAGAACCTTTGAAAAATTAGGTTTGAAACAAGTAGTCAAAACTACCGAAGAAACTATATCTCTTAATAATGAAGAGATGGTTATTAGGCTTCTAAGCAATAGAGACTTAGAAAAATATAGAATAAACCATAAGTTTATTCATATCGGGTTAGTTCAGGTAGCATTTAAGCCTTTGACTTTAGAAGGTTTACCAGAAAGTTTTATAGCATCTCTTAGAGATGGTCGAAATCTCGACTGGAAACAATCCCTTATGGGAATAATTCAGTCTAGTCTGGCACATGGACCAGTTTATTTTAATGCTTATCCAAATCTCCAATTATCATTGACTGATATCAATATATTGGATGCTCTGACATTAAAGTCAAAACTCACGGTATAATTATGCTCCAGGTTCGGAAGTATTTGTATCTGTTATAGAATTTATTATAAACCTTTATATACACTGAATCCTCAGTGCAAAATCGTTGATAAACCCATCAACGAAACTGTTTTAATAGAAACTAATTTTAGTAGATCTAATATTACAACTCGTAGATCTATTAAATGGGAAGAAATTCAATTCCCAGAAAATTGGGTTATTGAACGAGCTATGCCTCTGCAACCCAAAATTAGGAAAAATCCTACTCAAATAATACAGACAACAGATGGAAACTGTTCAAATACAATTTGAGCAGGATAGAAATCTGTCGATGTAAAAACTCCGAGATCTAGAATTACTAGATCAAGCTCATCACACTATCATATATCACATGTGATTATATGATAAGATCTCCTTCTAGAGCTTCGACTTCTCAGGTTAGAGAATCAACCTCTCAGGTTAGAGAATCAACTTCTAGTAATTACCTCAAAATAAGGTAGATGAATTAAGGATTAATCCTGATAATATTGTTCATGGTGTTTTCAAAAATCAAGACGAGGAAATAACCGAGTCAGAAATGGATTTTCGTGTTTAATGGATTTTAAACCAAAAATTGATTTTAGTCCGGGATCACCGGCAAGAAAGAAAATTCAACAAGAATTTAATCAACCCAAATGGGAACTTTTTAGAAAATGGTTTTTTCGAAAACTTAATAAAGAAGATAAAATTTTATTCAAGAAAAATTTTATAAAGATCTTGAAAGACGAAATGAAAAATTGCCTTTCGTTCCTTGGTTTTTATCAAGATATTTTAAAAATATGATTTCTGTTCTTGAAAGAAATTATAAGCTTTCAAATGGGAAAAATATTAATTCTATCTTTCCTCCTCAAACCAGTTTCCAAATGGAAAAAGAAAATGAAATTAGATTTTTAATGCTTTTCAAAAATTATTTGAAAAGGAAAATGATACGCTTTCTATTACTATTAATCATATAAATAGTCTTTTTAAAACAACAAAATTATACAAATATGTATGTTATTGTTTTAGGAGAACAAATTTCTTTATTAAAAAAGAATATTGAAGAGATTTCGTCTTCAATAAAAGACATAAAAAATTATCTTTTAATAAACAAAGATAAAGCTGAAGAAAAAATAGCTAATAAAGCTTTCCGAGAGTGTCAGCCTCCTCCTAAAGTTATCGATTTTAAATTAGAATCAATTTCTAATATTGAAAATTTACTTAATGAAAAGCTTAAAGATTTAAAACTTAATACTTTAAGCGAAGAATTTGAAGAAAAACTTGAAAATTTTGATAGTATCTATAATACTTTTAATGAAGAATTAAATAAAATAAAACAAGAAAAATATTCCAGTAAACCAATTCAAACTAAATTTTATTATCCAAGACCAACTCCTCAAGATGTCTTGTTCGAAGAACAAGAATTAACACTTAATAATTCTTATAGTGGTAGGAGTATTTATGAATGGAACTGTTAGGATATTTAATTGATTGTGTCAATAGTTTAAGTCTTGAGATTAATTATGTAATTATCTTTAGCTTGGGCTTTGGACTAGATTGTAATTATTTTATTTTTAGTGATTGGGCCTTAATATACCTAGGGTTAATGTGGTATATAAGGTGTTACCAACTCACTTTGAAAGGTAATCAAAGATTAAAAAGCTAAAACTCGTTTTCACACACTACACACACTACAAGGTGAGAAACTCTCCCTTTTCATTCCATCTAGCTTCTTTGATTCCTTGTTTGGTGCATTTCGGGACCAACAAGTGGTATCAGAGCGAACGGGATCGATCTGCATTGATTTGAATCCAGTTTCGTTCGATTCCGAGAAAGATCAAGGTGTTTTGAGCAAAATACTAGTTTCGGCATTTTGGTTTCGTTTTGGGTTTTTATGTGTTGTTTTTGTGTTTAAAACCTTTCCCCAGATCGATCCTAGGCCTAAAATGTTTTTAGAACACTTTTGGATCAGTTTTAACGAGTTTTGAGCAAGATTTAAGCAAAAGTTTTCCAGAAAAAGTCATTTCGGCCATTCTCTGTTTTGGTCGATTTGATCCTTTTTTTGGTTGTTTTTAGCTCACAAATCGGTCGATTATGTGTTTAGGGAAGAATTTCTGAAGTTAGGATCAAGTTTGAGCGATTTTGGTTGAGATTTGAGCGAGAACGAGGCGATTTTCTGGCAAAACGCATGAAGGCAATGAACAGTACGATGATGTTCTTGGCCGCGAAAGTTTTTGCTGAATCGTTCAAAACCGCGAAAATTTCTTGTCTGCGAAATTTTATTCCGAGAAATTTTGAACCGCGAAACTTTCATTTACACTGCATTTTCGCAACTGCCTGCCTTTAAAATCCGAGAAATTCATATCCAAGAAAGTTCATTCGCGAATTTCTTTAAGCTGCAAAAGTTCTTTTTTTTTTTTTTCTTCCAAACTTGCGAAATTCTTTAACTTGCGAAATTATTTCTTGCGAGCCTGAAAATCTCTTGTCCGCGAAATTTTATCCCGAGAATTTTTAAAACCGCGAAACTTTCCCTTAAACTGCATTTTTGCAACTGCCTAGTATCAAGATCCGAGAATTTAAGCCGCAAAACTTTCACTTATACAATTTCTTTTTTCGCAATTGTTTACCTTCATAATCCGAGAAATTCCTTAAAGAAAGCTTATTCCAAGAATTTCTTTGGCCGCGAAAATTTTTTTAACTTGCGAAATTTTTACAACTTGCGAAGTCTTTCTTGCTAAGCTTTAAAACCCTGTTATCTGCGAAAATGATTATACCCGAGAAAATTTTGTAAGGCCATACTGTTCATTTTTCGATGCGAAAGTTCCTTAACACGCGAAATTTTCTTACTTACACTGTTCATCTCTGATGCGAAAGTTTCTCATTGCGAAATTTTGTAACTTGAGAAAATTCTCTCGCGAAGCTTTAATTTCTCAAACTTGCGAAAGCTTTATAACGGCGAAAATCTCATGCGAAACTTTAAAATTTTCCACTAGCGAAATATTTACAAGTTACGAAGTTTTCTAGCAAAGCTCAAAAATTCTCATCTTGCTAAACCTTTTAACGTGCGAAATTCTTCACTTGCGAACTTCTCTAACGTATTAATTTCTTCTAGGGTTAAAATTTCTCGGGTTAAATCTTTCCAAACCGATTTAAGATTTGATCAGTACACCTTGATTTTTTAAATTCTAGAACTTCTCCTAATTTCTAAATACATTTCCGTTCACACATTATCGACCGTCACACACGATCACTTAGTTCTAAGAAATTCTTTAAACGATTTTCTTCTCAAAACTCTACATATTAAACTCGTTATTTATCATCTCGTTCGTTACTAACTTTCTTATCTCTAAAAGATCAAAACCACGGACGATTCGACTGCACCAACCATGTCCCACCACGTATGACATCTCCATAGTGGGCTCCGACACCAGCCTCCGATGCTGCGACAAGGCGACTACAGCATATGGACAAACCGGTTCCTCACGTTCATCAGGAACAAAGTCGCACCACTCTCTCAATACCTTCTGGACTCCATCTTCAACGGCCCAGCACAGTTCTGGACAATAGTCCCTGCACAGCCAATGCAAATCCTCCCATGGATGAACGCCGCACTCCAAGAGGTCCCATCAATGAGGATGAATTGGCTCGCGAACAGGCCGACGAGACTGCCAAAGGATACCTCTTCCAGGCTTTGGGAAACGAGGTCTACGGTCACGTTGAGTGCTGCACAACTGCCAAGGAGATATGGGATGAACTTGCTGAAATTATGGCTGGCACAACTGAAAGTGCACAGGGGAGGAAATCAGCATGTCTCTCGCAGTATGAACACTTCCAGGCCTATGAAGGAGAGGAACTGCGCGACACATACCTCCGATACTTGAAGGTCATCAATGAACTCAAGAAAGCCAGGATCTCGAGGGACAAATTCGATATCAATAACCGCTTCCTTGGTAGCCTCAAACCCCATTGGGGCAATGCAATCGTGATGATGATTCAGAGTAAGGACCTCTCCACACTTCCATCATGCTCTTTATGACAGTCTGTCTGCCTATGCTCCTTATGTGCAACCTCAGTCCACCAACACTCGAGTCGACCCACTGGCCCTCCTCTCAAACAAAACCAATGAACGATCTCCACCACTAAGACTAAACAGAACAAAGGGAAGCTACCAGCTGTTGCATCTGACACCTCTTCAGGATCCGAAGCCGATACAGAATAGATGAAGATGTTCGTGATATACGCAAGCAACTGGCAATGCTCACTAAGTTGGTCTCAAAGAAGATCGGAAAAAGATCCTCATCCTCCTCCAATCGTCAAAGAACCTACAGCGGCACCAAAAAGACCACTCCCACAGAGGAACTAAGCCGACAAAGAAAGCAGAGGACTCCGCACCTCAAAAATCTGTGAAGTGCTTTCGGTGTGGAAAGACAGGCCACTTTGCCAAAGAATGCCACGCCCCACGCGTGAAGGACTCCGGGTACTATGACCGAAAGGCCAGAATGACCCGCAAGATGGAAAGTGGAAAGCCCTACTCACCGAAGAAGCTGAATGGGTGAATGACACCTCAGAAGACGAGGAACCTAAGGATGAAGATTGCTGCATGGCAAGGCTGGTCGAACATATGACGAGGACGAGGAGATGGGACACACCGGTGAAAACACAGCTAAGACTCCTACAACGCAGAGTCTGAGGTACGAATCTCGCAACTCGATGATGTTTTAATCAACGACACGCATTAAGAAACCCACCGTAGATGCTAGGGATTATGATGAACTTAGGCTAAAATTTGAAAATAACTATGCCTTACTTAGTCTAAAAGTAGAGAAGAACTTGCCTGTGCAAACGAACGTCTAAAAGCCTCTGAAGCTTTAGTCAAACGTCTGCAAAACAAGAACAAACAAAGTGAGACTAAGGTTAAGGAAACTACACTGGCTATTAGTTCATGTGAAACTTCTCGCCTCCTGACGGCCTCCCAATATGAACTACTTACGAAGGAAAGAGTTAGGCTATACCGCAAGGTGAAAGAGCTTGAAGAGCAACTTCACCTCAGAAACGAAAACTCACGCATCCTATGCCTATTGAACCAACCAGCAGAAACAGAATTCTACGACGCACGGGGGGGGATCGGACTGTCTAGCAATTGCAATCCAACACCGCTAGCAGTTAAAAGATATAACATGTGCAACACTGCATTCTTGCAAACAAGAAATGGTGCTCCCCCGCAGCTTAAGCCATTTGTGAGATCATCCTCCGCTGCCATCTCAGAAGAAACAAGAGAAACAAAACATCCATTGGGCAGAAATCGCGCTTGACTACACAGAGTTGAACAATAGAGAAAGACTGAGTATCCTCACTCTCGGAGGATGTCGAAACCTTACTTCCAAACAAAGAACAGGAAGATGCTTTTCAAGATGTACTATCTCGAACTTACATCCCTAAGAAACTACTACCATAGCAGAACTTGAACGACAACTAGAAGTAGAAAGGAAGGCCTTTGCAAAAGAGCGAGATGAGCTACTTAGCAAATTCTACACACTAGAAAAATTCCCAATACGAACTATCCCTCCACATCAAGTCAAGTACCCGATTCTCTGACATGTAAATGTAAGAGGACGGCGAAAATGACTCCTGAAGCCAACATATGTTCTAACACTAACTCTAGTATTCTTATGGATACAGGGAATGTGAGTTCGACGTCTCTGGAAGGGAGTTCGTACCAAATAAAGGAGAATCCGCTCTTCGATGACAAGAGAAAAGACCATCCTATATTCGTTCTGCCTCTCTATGTACTGAATCCCAATGTCCTAAGGTCGTAGACTATTATGTTGCCAAAACTCATCGTTCTTTTACCAAGCTTATGTCCATGTGCTGCTGCCAATGAATTTGTTCTCCCACGTTCCATGAATACGAAACACATGAACACGCAACACTCCGACCACGCAAGCGAAGTTCATCTACGACGTCTCTGAATTCGCCCATCTCGCCTAAACCTAAGGTCAAGCGAAAACGCCTCTCGCCGTCAAACGCAAACTCACCTACTACTCGCAGGCCAAAGACGACCAAAACCGAAGCACAAAACGACAACCACATCCCACACGCCAATTTATGTATAAGGCACAACACATGCAAGCACAAGTTAGGAAAATATGGGTTAGAAAAACCATAATCCCGCCTAATCAAACAAACGACAAAGGGAAAGCTAAACTAGAAACAACACAATCTGATTTAGAAACCACATTTCCCATTAAGCGCGTAAAAACTTTAATATATCACAAGACTGCCCCGTTCGAAAACGGGGACCAACGTTTGCTAAATGTTTGCAGGTCTGTCATGTGTGGTATCTAGACTCGGGTTGCTCCACACACATGACAGGGAATAAGGAGCTGTTGAGCAACTTCTCCGAGCGCTATCTCGGAAGAGTCTCCTTCGGAAACGGTCAAATGGCGCCAATTCTAGGAACTGGCGATCTCGTGCACGATAAACTGACAATCAAGGGCATCTCCTATGTCGAGGGTTTGAGCTACAATCTCTTCAGCATTGGTCGTTTCTGCGACAAAGGATACAAGGTTCTCTTCGAATCTGACATCTGCAGCATTATAGATGCCTCGGGACAACCTCTTCTCTGGAACGCGCACGTCCCACCTCTATATACTCAACCTCACGACCTCTCGACCAATATGCCTTATCTCTCGAGCCGCACCCAAGTTGAATGATTTATGGCACCGTCGTCTTTCACATCTCAACTTCAAGACCATCAACAAACTGCGTCAGAATAAACTCGTCAACGGTCTACCCCAACTGACATATCATAAGGAACACCTATGCTCTGCCTGTGAATTGGGGAAGATGAAGCGATCGTCCCATGTATCTAAGGAAACACCGTCCTCTAAGCTCATCCTCGAACTTTTACATATGGATCTATGTGGCCCAATGCCTACGGCCACACTCGGAGGAAGACGGTATATTTTGGTGATAGTCGACGATTTCTCACGCTACACGTGGACGAAACTCATTCGTACAAAGGATGAAGTTCCTGATATAATCATCGAGTTTGTTGTTACATCCCAACACTTCATCAAACAGAAGGTTTGGATTATCAGAACTGACAACGGAACTGAGTTTAAGAACACGAAGCTCAGTGACTTCTATGCCACTCAGGGCATCACTCAACAGTTCTCAGCTGTGAAGACACGGAACAGAATGGTGTCGTTGAGCGCAAGAACAGGACACTAGTTGAAGCTGCCAGGACTCTTCTCATCCAATCCGGACTTCCTCATTCTCTTTGGGGCGAAGCTATTCAAACGGCTTGCACACACAGAACCGGGCTTCCATCCACAAGAGATTCAACCGCACCCCATACGAGATGCTGAATAACCATCGTATCCCCGATATATCTTATCTAAGGGTCTTCGGTTGCCGATGTTTTGTGGCCAATGATCGCCAACATCTTGGGAAGCTTGATCCAAAAGCTCTTGAAGGCATCTTGTTGGATATTCACTGAATTCAAAGGCATACAGAGTCTATCTTAAGGAGAAACGGTCAGTAATAGAAAGCACGAATGTCTCTTTTGATGAAAGCGAAGGCGATCTCATAGCTTCTGGCCATATCAGTCCAGAACCAGGTCTTCTACAGTCGTTGACAAAAGGTCAACCTTCAATGGCGGGAACTTCCTCATCTGAGGGCAATTGTGGCGAATTGGATCTCGATCTGCTCTTCGAGTACTTCTACCCAGTTCCCAAGACTCCCGTCGCCACCACTCAACCTACCGCTGCACCCACTCCACCTACACCACCAGCTACCGGCAATAACGTCGTCCCTCCAAACATGGATGCACTCAATCTTAACGAAGACGACATTCTACCCAACCCTGGGAATATTGCTGATCCTGATGCTGAACCCTCTCAATTAAATACGATTGAGATCTCTTCTTCGGACACCGGGCCCCAATCTAATGAGTTTCAAGTAGACACTAATGCGGCCAGCTCCTCACAAACCAACGTACCACTTTGGGCTCGCTCTCACCCTACCGATCAGATTATTGGGGATCCCACATCCGGTGTTTCGACACGTTCGGCTACGATGAATGAAAGTTTGTTTGCTTGCTATCTCAGTCAAGTCGAACCATCACGAGTAGCAGAAGCTCTCAATGATCCTGATTGGCTGATTGCAATGCAGGAGGAAATAAATCAGTTTGAACGCCTACAAGTTTGGGAACTCGTACCACGACCTCACAATAGGTCCATTATCGGCACAAAATGGATCTTTAAGAACAAAAGGATGAAGATGGTGTTGTTATTCGCAACAAAGCAAGACTTGTGGCTAAGGGGTATAACCAACAAGAAGGCATCGACTACGATGAAACCTTTGCCCCAGTTGCCAGGATCGAAGCCATACGAATGTTTCTTGCCTTTGCTGCTCACAAGAACTTTAAAGTCTACCAAATGGACGTGAAGACGGCATTTCTGATGGATTTTTCAAAGAAGAAGTGTACGTTGATCAACCTGAAGGGTTCTTGAGCGAAGAGTTTCCTCATCACGTATATCGACTCTACAAGGCCCTCTACGGACTAAAACAGGCTCCCCGAGCTTGGTATGACGTCCTGTCAGATTCCTCGTTCAGTCTGATTCAAGAAAGGATCTCTGGATACAACCCTCTTCACCAAGCGGAGTGGCCCGGACATCATGATTGTACAGATTTATGTCGATGATATCATTTTTGGATCAACTGAACCACAACTATGTGAAGAGTTCGCAGAATTGATGAAGGAAAAATTTGAAATGAGTATGATGGGCGAGCTGAATTTCTTTCTTGGCCTTCAAGTAAAGCAACTCCCGACGGAATCTTCATCAACCAGTCCAAATACATCCATGACATTCTCGAGAAATACGGAATGAAGGATGCTAAGACTGCTGCAACACCTATGTCTCCCTCTGGCCGACCCGATGCGGACCCATCGGGTGCTCCAGTTGACCAAACCATCTATCGAGGGATAATAGGATCTCTTCTGTACCTCACTGCTAGCCGACCAGATATCGTTCTCTCGACAGGCATCTGCGCGCGTTTCCAGGCAACACCAAAGGAATCCCACCTCACTGCTGTTAAAAGGATTCTCCGCTATCTTAAAGGGACACCCAATCTGGGTTTGTGGTACCCCACTCAATCGGACTTCAAGCTGGTTGGATTCTCTGACTCGGATTATGCAGGATGCAAGATGGACAGAAAAAGCACCTCTGGAGCTGCACACTTCTTGGGCGGTAAACTCGTAAGTTGGTCGTCTCGAAAACAAAACTGTGTCTCAACTTCGTCGACGGAGGCAGAATATGTCGCCGCCGCTAGTTGCTGTTCACAGCTTTTGTGGATGAGAACCCAACTACGAGATTTTAATATTCATATTGATAAAATTCCCATTTATTGTGACTCAAAAGTGCTATTGCGATGACGAGTAATCCAGTACATCACTCTAGAACAAAACACATAGATATTCGCCACCACTTCATCAAAGAACATGTAGAACAAGGGACAATTGAATTGCACTACGTCACAACCGAAGATCAACTGGCCGACATTTTCACAAAACCGTTGGATATCAAACGATTCCAACACCTAGTGACTATGTTGGGCATGTTGAATATTCAGTTGTGATCAATCGTCTCTACATGAACTCTGATTAAGTGTACATATTTCCTTTCCACTTCACTCTATTATCTATGTGTCTTCTGAATTTTTATGTGTCTCATGGATTATGTCTTTTGAGGGGGAGTTTTTCGATTAAGGGGGAGCATCTGATATTTTGCTATTTAAAACGAAATTTTTTCGATTAAGGGGGAGCGTCTGAAATTTCACTATTTAAAACGAGAAGTTTTACGATTAAGGGGGAGTTTTTCTTATTTTTCTTATTTTTAAAAAAAAAAAATATTGGGTTGAAATTTTAAATTTTGGTCAAACTGAGTCAAAATCGGACCAATTAAAATATTTTGGGTTGAATCTCTAATTTTTCTGGTCAAAAGGGGTCAAAATTGGACCAAAACAAATCCGTGAAACGTCGGCCCATTTTCTCAAAAAATTCGCATGTACAGTGCCTACAATCGTAAAACCCAAAAACCTAACATTTTTTCACTTTCCAACAAAAATTCGCAACCCCTCTTACAAAAATTCGCAACCCCTTATTCAAAAAAAAAAATTCGCAACTCCCCGCGTCGTGTCATCGTCAAAATCTGCATTCAAACTTCATTTCCTGCTAACTCCATCATCGCAAATCAGTTTTTCGGTATGAATACATCTTAAATAACCCAATTTCTGTTCGATTTTACACTGTTTTGACCGTTCTGATTAAATCTGCGTGGTTAGGGTTAAAACTTCCTCGGCTCTGAATCGAACGCATGTTAGATTTTTGATGTTTAATAATCCCAAATATGCAATGCCCATCCGATTTCGAGTCGATTGAGTCCAGATTATCGTATTTCGGTTGAGATTTGAGTAGGTCTAAGGCTAAAATTATTTCGTCGTTTCGCATGCTTTCGCAATATGTTCTTCACCGCGAAAAAATTCTCAGAAGATTGCTTTAAAAATGTTAATTTTCGCTGCTACAGTGAGAACAATTCCGCGAAAATTTTTCCGAGAAATTTCTTACGATTAAAAGTTTCGCTACTACAGTATGTGATATTCCGCGAAATTTTTATCTGAGAAATTTCCAAGCACTAAATTTTCGCTACTACAGTGAGTTAAATTCTGCGAAAGTTTTCTATCCGAGATTTCATGTTCAAATTTCCGTGCTACAGTATGCAAAACCCTGCGAAAATCGTTCTTAACATTGATTTTTCGCGGCTACAGTGAGTAAAATCCCGCGAAGGTTTTATGCGAGAAAAATTTCTCCATATGTCATAATTTTCGCTGCTACAGTGAGTCATACCCCGCAAAATTTTCGCACCCTTCACTCCATACCACAACTTTCCGCATAAGAAACTTCTATAACTTGCGAAATTTTTCATTACACTCAAAACTACTTTGACTGTGAAAATTCCTTAACGTGCGAAAATTGGGTTTACATGCGAAAATTTACCCTCAATACGTGATTTTCCATACTTGCGAAAATTCTCACTATATGCGAAAATTTGCACAACTTGCGAAATTCCATCACTTGCGAAAATTTTCTTTTCATGCGAAAATTTCTCTGAACTGACACTTGCGAAAATTTCTCATAACTTGTCTATGTGCTCATACTTGCGAAATTTCATTCAATCTGCGGAAATTGTCTTCAATTCAAAATTTCTAAGTGCTAAATCTTTCTTATGCGAAAATTTTGGATTATGTGCGAGACTTCCTAACTTGCGAAAATTTTCCATGCATACAAAATTTGACAACAAAATGCGAAATTTTTTCTCAACGTGTTCATGAGTTATAATCTGCGAAATTTTCAATTACATGCGAAAATTCTATCTGAATGGGAAATTACTTCAACGTGAGAAAATTTCTTGTATATGCGAATTTTCTCTTTGTGCGAAACATTCCCTTGATATGCGAATTTCTCATTACTCATTAGTCTATATGATGTAAGATGCGAAAATTTCCAATACATGAGAAATCCCACTCTTCATGCGACAACTTTTACATACGAAAACTTTGATCACTTGCGAAAATTCACCATGCATGGAAAATTTTACACAATTCGATGTCTTGTATTATTTTCGCAATCTAATCCACGTTAATAATCCCATAATTATTGTCAAGCACAGATATGACGGATAAAGACCAAAGTACACTTGAAGCACTTGAGGTGGCTGCGATCCAAAGGGAGGTCACTCGCATCGAACTCCACACGCGTACCTATGTCCCACCAGCCGAGGAGATCTTCCCACTAAGTCAATGGGCAGCCCTAATTCCCAACAACTACATGGTGGACCTGGAAAGTTTTCGGTGCGATGCCCCCGTCATCATAGAAATACTCAAAGGACACCCACTTCGTCACGCCCTAACTAATGGCGAACCAGAAGCACAGGTGTACCTCCAACAATTCTGGCATACGCTGCAGATAGCTGGACCAATACACCTTGCCAAAACCTTATCCGCCAAAATCGACCAAGAAACGGTGATCCTCAATCGCAAAATACTCCAAGAAGTCCTTCAACTCCCCGTTTATTCACCCTATGATCCACTACCAACACATGATCAACTCATTGAAGACATCGACAGACTGGGCTATCAACCAGATACCAAGAAGAAGAAAGGCCCACTTGCCCTCAGTGAAGTCACCACCCGCAACCTACCACAACCCTGGCGGACACTGTACCTGCTAGTGAACAAGTGCATGTCAGGAAAGCATGCTGGTCAGGATCGTGGAAACATTCAAATCCTCACCATCCTGACCGGCATCGCTCACAACCGCAAGTACAACTACGCCGACATCATATGGATGGACCTTGTCTCCATGATCCAGCGCCGCGACCGGGAAGTAGCCAAGGGAGTCACGAACCGCTTCGTCCCATACATGCGATGGCTCCCAGCTCTGATCAAGCACTTCCGCCTGCACTCAACCAACATCCGCATCCGTCCGGCAGCAGAGCACTTCCAAATCCCAACTGTCGAGAAGTTCGCCAAGAAGAACACACGGCGAAGGATCGACACGCAATGGTGATTCCGGACGATGTGCTCGCCTACGCCGACCAGAACAACCCGCACGTCCAAGAATACCGTGCCTCAACCGCATCCTTCCGTGAAACCCCGCACCCTCTATCCACTGTCCTACGGAGCAGATCAACCCCCCTGCTCCTAACCTCGGGACTAGCCAAACCCCCACCACTACCTCCAAAAGGTCATCGAGTCGCGCCGCATCCTCTTCCACCCGCGTTCCGAAAAAACGGTCGCGTGAGGATGACGTAAGCCGCCCCACGGAGCGTCGATCGAAACAAAAACACGATCGACCTCCTCCGCCACAAATAAGCCGAGCCGAACCAATAGGTACAGGAGGTGATGTGTTCACCTCCGAGTAGAAGACGTGGCATCTGGCTCAACCACGCAAACAACCCCATCAACCCACTTATCTTCCTCTCTACAGGAAGGTATTTCATTGCACGAGGAGCCACGTATACCATCGACATCCCACTTGGAGATGATCGATGTTGAAACAAGCAGTCCCTCGCCTCAGACTGCATCCTCTTCATGCACATCGAGTCTAGTGCCCTCACTCCCCATAATTTCTTACGTTTCTAGGCCACATACACCTCTTACCGCACCACAGAGTCTTCGTGACTCTGTCAGAACGCTCGCTGATGTCTCTGTGACTGAGAGCGGAAGACCTAGCACGGCCACCATCACAACAACCGTGAGCCTAGGCCATCATTCGATTGAGTCTGTCTCATCAATGATGCCAACGGGAAGTCTGCGTGACCCCGTCTTTTCCAGTCCTGTGCAAACGGGCGGCCGATCGGCGATCTTCTCCGATTCGGTGTCAGTTGGAATTCTCCGTGAATCCAACTTGTTACAATTACCCACCTTCATTACCGAGACCGCGCTAGAGACACGTCTTCAAGAGTTTGCCAAGACTCTTGAGACGTCCATCCTCGACAAAGTCTACGCGCGTCTCGATGCGTCCACCGCCGACAAGGGCAAAGGTGTGGCACCGGAGACGCCACCTCCTACACAAAATATGGACGCCGAAGCTGTTCTCTCCTCAATATCTGCCAAGGAGCTCTTCTACATCCTCAGAGCTCGTTTCGAGTCGATGACGGAACTTGACGAGGAAGAACAGCAAATGAAGCAGATGATAACGCAACCAATGTCTTGCCGTACTCAAGACGAGACCAGCAGGACCAGGCGCGACGATCAAGATGATGATCAAGATCGCCGCGAGGGGGAGACAAATAGGCAGCTGAGCTCACAAGGATTCACGCAATCGACGCCGCCCTCCTCCTCTGGACCTAAAACGGTGCCCACACCAGAAACCTCACAACCCACTAACCAAAAATCCCACCCTATTCACCCTGAGTCACTAGCCAAATCACCCTCACCAACACCCACCACCGTCTCCGAGACTCTAATCGTCACATCGACGCTAGAGACCACCTCCATACCATCTCCACCCACCTCGGAACCTCTAGCTGTCACATCGACGTTAGAGGCCACCACCACATCTACACCACTCGTCACCCAAATCATCCTTGCCAAAACCATCACCTCAACCGAACCACCAGAATCTCCACCAATTCCATCCCCACAATCCACAGACTCCTCCGACGCTGCTCCCTCGCCACCACACAGCCATACCCCTCTCAACATCGATCCCAACCTGGCTTCCGAGGATGTCTACTGCGCTCAGAACGAGATCGAAGCCTACATCTTCAACGATGAATGGCTGTACACGCCCGCCGATGCAGTAGCAGCTAGGAAGTTGGTGGAAAATGCTCGACGTCTGCTCATGGAGGCCTCGCTTACGCTGATCAACACCGCAGACGACGAGAACGGAGAGGAATACAACGCGGAACCGGCCGAGCTCGAGAACATCCTGCAATTCCAAGCGCAGCAAACTGAGGCCCCTGCTGCTCAGACGGATGTGCCCACGGTGGATATACCGGAAGCACCGTGGGAAAACAAGAAGATCACGGCGCCATTTCAGGAAGAGATCAGGAAGAGGATCTGGCGGCGCAAGGAGAAGATCGTCACCACCTTCGACGAGTACGAGTTGATGAACATCCAAAGTTGGACCGAGAGAAAGAAGCAACTCTATCGATGGAGCCTTCTGTGCCACAAATGCACAGATAGGACGCTGTCCGATGAGGAAAACATCGCTCAGGAAATGAGTCGGGCCCCCATCTGCAAAGTCACTGACCTCCGCCAAGAGTCCAAAGGACCTGTCCATTACCCAGTATTCACGGTAATGAGGCAGGATGAGAGCTACAGTGAAGTCAGTGAGGCGGACTTCAAGTTTCTGCGCCTGGGTGACCTATACAGCATGCTGGAATCCCTGAAACAGTTCAGACTCGTCCTCAGAAGCTCTGGACATCTCGTACGTGCTGAACCGGTCACCATGGGATATGTGGCTATCAAGCGCCACATGCTCCGACAAGTCAGATTCTACGCCACCCACGATCTGCAGATGGCGGTGGAACATAATCTGAAGAAGGTGAACCTGACTCGCCCATCTTTCAAGAACGCAGACGACTATCGAGAGGGCGATGTGATCAACGGAGATGATCCGGCGGTCGCCTACTCGAACTACAAGGGAAAGATGAGGCTCCTGCGCTGCTCCGAGGTGGCAAAATTCTCAGATGGAACGCTCACCATCATCCAAGACAAACTCATGAGAATCTGCCGTATCCTTTCGGAAGAAGATCCCCTCTGCCGATCCAAGTTCGCGAAGCTCATTGACGCTATAGCTGACAGAATGGTTCTTCGAAGGAATCTCCGCGCCTTCGAATTCAAACTAGGGCTTCGCGAAACACTCACACGCTAATCCACCATCCCAACGCCCAAGATTCAAGACTCCCAACAATTGACACAAAGGGGGAGATTGTTAGGATATTTAATTGATTGTGTCAATAGTTTAAGTCTTGAGATTAATTATGTAATTATCTTTAGCTTGGGCTTTGGACTAGATTGTAATTATTTTATTTTTAGTGATTGGGCCTTAATATACCTAGGGTTAATGTGGTATATAAGGTGTTACCAACTCACTTTGAAAGGTAATCAAAGATTAAAAAGCTAAAACTCGTTTTCACACACTACACACACTACAAGGTGAGAAACTCTCCCTTTTCATTCCATCTAGCTTCTTTGATTCCTTGTTTGGTGCATTTCGGGACCAACAGGAACTTAGACGGTTATACTGAAAGACAAATTTTTAATATGATACATAGAATGCTTATGTATAGTACAATATGCAAAGCTAATCATAATAGCGACAAAGTTGTTGCTAAAATGATTGTTGCTGGCTTCACTGGTCAGTTAAAAGGATGGTGGGATAATTATCTTACTCTTCGAGAGCAAGAAGAAATTTATCTTACCATGAAAGAAGAAAATGACGAATTAGTCGAAAATGCAGTTTATACACTGTGTATTAATATAATAGAACATTTTACAGGCCGATGGTCTGACAATTCTGAAAATATCAGAACTCTTCTCCAAAACTTAAGATGTAAAACTCTTACATCTTTTAGGTGGTATAAAGATACCTTCCTTAGTCGTGTTATGGAACTTCCAGAGTCAAATAGTACTCACTGGAAATCCAAATTTATTGACGGATTACCTTCACTCTTTGCAGAAAGAGTAAGGAATAATCTTAGAAAAGGAGAACCGAGTATAGATTATAATTCTTATACTTACGGTAAACTTATTGGTATATGTACTCAAGAAGGTTTAGCTTTATGCAACGAAATAAAGCTGAACAAACAAATTAAGAGAAATTCTTTTAATGAAAAGAAACAATTAGGAGATTTCTGTGATCAATTTGGCATAGAAAATCCTTCTACGAGTAAACCTCGTAAAGAATATAAACCTAAAAATTATTCTCCTAAACAATATGAAAGGAGAAAATATCGAAAATCTAAACGAAGAGAACAAAAACTCTTAAAAGATAATAAAGATTATCAATATAGAAAAAAATTTCCTCCAATTGTTTGTCGAAAATGTGGGAAAATAGGTCACAAAGCAAAAACTTGCTGGACAAAAAGAAAATTAATAATTTAAATATTGATAATGATTTAAAAGAAACATTATCAAAATTCTGTTAGAATCAGACAGTGAAACTTTTTCGAGTGATGAAAACAATATCATCGAAGATATTTCATCGTCAGAATCTGAAGAATGTCAAAATTGTCAAATAGGACAATCTTGTTCTAAAAATATTAAAAGCTCAGAATCTAAATCAGAAGAAAATAATTTATACCAAATTATTTCTCAATTTCAAGAATTAAATGTTCTTGATAATAATCTTCTCGAAATGTTAAAACAAACAGAAGATCCAGATTTAAAAATTATATAATTAAAAGATTGATTCAAAAAGAGGAAGAAACTTCAAAAGAAGTTATTCCTAAAAATGAACCTTATAAAATGTCCGAAGTAATGAAATTACTTCAAAACAAAAATAATAATAAGAATAATTCTCTTGTTAATATTAAAGATTTGACAATTGAAATTTCAAATCTTAAAACCGAAACTAAAAATCTAAAATCAAGTCATATTGACTTAGAACGAAGATTTTCTAAATTAGAAAAAGGAAAAGAAAAAATTGAAGAATTAAAAAATTATGAAGGATTTACTAATATTTCCTTAAATGATAAAGATGATAATTTTCTTTCAACACTTGAAGTAATAACTTCGCAAAAATGGTTAGTGAAAATATCACTACTCATTGAAGGAAATTTTCAAAAAAATCTGATTGCACTAATTGATAGTGGAGCAGATTTAAATTGTATTCAGGAAGGAATTATTCCTATACAATATTTCCATAAAACAACTCATTCTCTTAGCTCTGCAAGCGGAGAAAAATTGCAAATTAATTATAAAATTCCTAAGGCCTATATTTGTAAAAATAAGATCTGTATTCCTACCTCATTCTTGTTAGTCAAGAATATCACGAACCAAGTAATTCTTGGTACTCCATTTCTTAGGAAAAAATTTCCTATAAAAAATATTGATGAATATGGATTTAAAGGAAGCTTCGATAACAAAGAAGTATACTTTGAATTCATTACTGAACCTTTTTCTAGGATTCTTAATGAAATTAAGGATTCTATTCTTATCAAAGCTAAAGAAAATCAGGTAAATTATCTGAAACAGGAAATCAGAATACTTACGATTGAGGATAAACTCCAAAATCCTAAGTTACAAGAAAAAATAAAAATACTACATAATGAATTTACGTTACAAATATGTAACGATTTACCTAATGCTTTTTGGAATAGAAAAAGCATATTGTTACATTACCTTATGAGGAAGATTTTAGTGAGAAAAATATTCCCACTAAAGCTCGTCCTTGTCAGATGAATTCTGAATTATTAGAATTATGTAAAAAAAGAAATAACTTCTCTTTTACAGAAAGGTTTAATAAAACCTTCAAAATCTCCCTGGTCGTGTACTGCCTTTTATGTTAATAATCATGCAGAAAAGGAAAGAGGAGCACCAAGGTTAGTTATTAATTATAAGCCTTTAAATAAAGTTTTAAAATGGATTAGGTATCCTATTCCTAATAAAAAGGATCTTTTAGATCGTTTATTTAATGCCATTATATTTTCAAAATTTGATTTAAAATCAGGTTTTTGCCAAATTCAAATAGCCGAAGAAGATCGGTATAAAACTGCTTTTACTGTTCCAATTGGACAATTTGAGTGGAATGTTATGCCCTTTGGTTTAAAAAATGCTCCTTCTGAATTTCAAAATATTATGAATGATATTTTTATTCCTTATAGTAATTTTATCATCGTATATATTGATGATATTTTAATTTTTTCCAAAGATATAGAGACTCATTTTAAACATCTTGATATCTTCAAGAAAATTGTTATTCAAAATGGTTTAGTTATATCCAGTCCAAAATGGTTTTATTTCAAACTAAAGTTCGATTTTTGGGTCATACTATTGAAAAGGGTAATGTTAACCCAATTAATAGAAGTATTGAGTTTGCGTCAAAATTTCCAGATCAAATTCTTGATAAAACTCAACTTCAAAGATTTTTAGGGAGTCTTAATTATATTTCTCCTTATTATGAAAATCTTGCAATAGATACATCTATTTTATATGATAGATTAAAAAAGATTCCATGTCAGTGGACAAATAATCACACTGAAGCAATTAGGAAAATTAAGAATAAGGTTACGCATTTACCTTGTTTAATGCTTGCAAACCCTAATTGGCAAAAAATTATTGAAACTGATTCTTCTGATTTAGGCTTCGGAGGAATCTTAAAACAAGTTTCTCCAGAAGATAAAAAGAATATTTAGTTAGATTCCATTCGGGGAAATGGAATAATGCTCAGAAAAATTATGCTACTATTGCTAGAGAAGTTCTTGCTATCGTTAAATGTGTGCTTAAATTTCAAGATGATTTATACAATCAAAAGTTTTTAATAAAAACTGATTGTCAAGCTGCAAAGTTCATGTTTCAGAAAGATTTCAAACATGATGTCTCCAAACAAATGTTTGCGAGATGGCAGGCTCATTTAGCCCCATTCGATTTTGAAATCATTTACAAAAAGGGAGTGATAATAGTCTTCCTGATTATCTTACTCGTGAATATTTAACCTGAATTTTTTACAAATTGCAGCGATGTCCCAATATGGGAGAGGTTTCACCTCTAATAGAGGTGGACGTGGTCGTGGTAGTGTTATCGCCCAAAGGGGTAACAAGAAACTTGTGAAAGAAAATCTTTCGCAATTTTCTGTGTCTTCAAGCAATGATTTGAATGAGGATGATCCAATTTACAAAGAGTTTCTTGAATACAAGAAACAAAAGGGGCAATCTCAAAATAAAGAAGGTACTTCCTATGCAAAAATTATTGCAGAAGACGACGAAGATGTAGATTATGAGAAAAAGAATCATACAGAGGTAATACTTCTGTTAGAATTTAAAGATCTAAAATGGTCTGACGAACCCTGGACAATAATGTCTAGATATTTAGAAAAAGCATCATTTGCTGCTCAATTTTATAAATCTCGTGATAATTACGAGAATATTTTGAAAGCTACTGGAACAGCTGACTTTGAGCATTTCAGTGCGGGCAATACCCAAACTGCTCAAAGAAAAGGTTATACTTTTAGTAACATTATCATTAAGCAGATAATAACTGCTGAAAATTGGGCACTTCACCCTTTAAAGGATAGAGAATATCTCCATCCTGAATCAAAAATTTTATTTAAATTTAATTATTACGATTATATCGAAGCCTTTAATAAGGTATTTTTATATCAAAATGATAATAAAAGACATTCTTGGTGGATTAAAATCTGCTCAGACGTCTACAAAAAGGATATTCCTAATTGGTTTTATCAATGGTGGCTATTATATGGCGCATCTATTGAAATTTTAAAAGAACCTTTCTTTGGATTATACCAAGAATGGGTTAAAGTCTCTCCATTTCTAATAGAAGCGGAGCATAATAAACAATGTATAGAAGGAATGGCTTCTTTACATTTTTACATTGAATTTTCTATTCCTTGGATTTGGAGATGGACTCCAGAAATGGGTTATACCCAACAAAAAATTCCTTGTCTCCAGAGAAATTTTTATATTAAATTTTGGAAAAAAATGATTCGAAAAACTCAGACTGGTGAATATGAAAGCCAGCAAACGATTGATAAAATTGAAGAGAAAATTTCTCTATATAATGATGCGATTAATAATCGTCAACAAAGGGAAGCTCCTAGTCCCTTTGAAGCTATTTCTAGAAGAATTAATCTTCAGAAGGAAAAATGAAGCCGAATGAGATAATTGATGTTTATCTCGAAGAAATGAAGAAGGATATTGCCAAAAATTTTGGTATGGACATCGGAGATATTTCAATGGAAACATCTTCAAAAATTGAAGAAGATGAAGACTTTTGCCTTGCTGGTGAAGGACAAGATCCGGAAGATCCGGATAATATTATTATTGAAGATATTGAAGATAATGCTATGGACCTGATGGGACAAGAAATTGCCATTATTAAAGACAAAGTGGCTCAAATTGTCAAGCCTCGTGGAGAAATCAAGGAGACATCAACGATGGAAAATGGATTACTATTAGCTTTAATAAAGCTAAAGAAGACTTTTTGGTCAAATTTATCACATCTGTCAAGATTCCTCGACAAAGTGGGATGGCCATGGAGAAAAATTTTCTTTACTTTAATTATTGTACTTTACTTTTTCCTTCTATTTATTGTGTCGAAACTCATAAGTTTCAGGGGTGCTTTACTTTACGCCACATCTGTCAAGATTCCTCGACAAAGTGGGATGGCCATGGAGAAAAATTTTCTTTACTTTAATTATTGTACTTTACTTTTTCCTTCTATTTATTGTGTCGAAACTCATAAGTTTCAGGTGTGCTTTACTTTACGCCCTCTTGTACTCTCTCCTTCCTCTATCTTGTAATTCCCTCTACTGTAAATATTTTAAGGAATAAAATTTGAAGTTTGCTGTACGACTCTCCTCTCTAAAGTAAGTTTTAATTTTGTTCTTATTTTTATATTTATCTTCTATTAATTTAGCCTTAATGAAAGGCTAAATTCATTGTTAAACTACACCAAGATGCCTTAATACTTAATCATGGTTTTATATCATATTTTTATACATATATTAATATGATGTATTTAATTTCAAAAAACATTTAAAATCGATTAAAAGAATTAAATCTTTGATAAAGGTTATGAAAAAATTTGATTTTGATTAATTCTGTGTCGGCTCTTGGCAAAGCCCGTGTTGCCGAAGTAAGGCGCCACTTTGTCTTTAATAATGGCAATTTCTTGTCCCATCAGGTCCATAGCATTATCTTCAATATCTTCAATAATAATATTATCCGGATCTTCCGGATCTTGTCCTTCACCAGCAAGGCAAAAGTCTTCATCTTCTTCAATTTTTGAAGATGTTTCCATTGAAATATCTCCGATGTCCATACCAAAATTTTTGGCAATATCCTTCTTCATTTCTTCGAGATAAACATCAATTATCTCATTCGGCTTCATTTTTCCCTTCTGAAGATTAATTCTTCTAGAAATAGCTTCAAAGGGACTAGGAGCTTCCCTTTGTTGACGATTATTAATCGCATCATTATATAGAGAAATTTTCTCTTCAATTTTATCAATCGTTTGCTTCATATTCACCAGTCTGAGTTTTTCGAATCATTTTTTTCCAAAATTTAATATAAAAATTTCTCTGGAGACAAGGAATTTTTTGTTGGGTATAACCCATTTCTGGAGTCCATCTCCAAATCCAAGGAATAGAAAATTCAATGTAAAAATGTAAAGAAGCCATTCCTTCTATACATTGTTTATTATGCTCCGCTTCTATTAGAAATGGAGAGACTTTAACCCATTCTTGGTATAATCCAAAGAAAGGTTCTTTTAAAATTTCAATAGATGCGCCATATAATAGCCACCATTGATAAAACCAATTAGGAATATCCTTTTTGTAGACGTCTGAGCAGATTTTAATCCACCAAGAATGTCTTTTATTATCATTTTGATATAAAAATACCTTATTAAAGGCTTCGATATAATCGTAATAATTAAATTTAAATAAAATTTTTGATTCAGGATGGAGATATTCTCTATCCTTTAAAGGGTGAAGTGCCCAATTTTCAGCAGTTATTATCTGCTTAATGATAATTTTACTAAAAGTATAACCTTTTCTTTGAGCAGTTTGGGTATTGCCCGCACTGAAATGCTCAAAGTCAGCTGTTCCAGTAGCTTTCAAAATATTCTCGTAATTATCACGAGATTTATAAAATTGAGCAGCAAATGATGCTTTTTCTAAATATCTAGACATTATTGTCCAGGGTTCGTCAGACCATTTTAGATCTTTAAATTCTAACAGAAGTATTACCTCTGTATGATTCTTTTTCTCATAATCTACATCTTCGTCGTCTTCTGCAATAATTTTTGCATAGGAAGTACCTTCTTTATTTTGAGATTGCCCCTTTTGTTTCTTGTATTCAAGAAACTCTTTGTAAATTGGATCATCCTCATTCAAAGCATTGCTTGAAGACACAGAAAATTGCGAAAGATTTTCTTTCACAAGTTTCTTGTTACCCCTTTGGGCGATAACACTACCACGACCACGTCCACCTCTATTAGAGGTGAAACCTCTCCCATATTGGGACATCGCTGCAATTTGTAAAAAATTCATGTTAAATATTCACGAGTAAGATAATCAGGAAGACTATTATCACTCCCTTTTTTGTAAATGATTTCAAAATCGAATGGGGCTAAATGAGCCTGCCATCTCGCAAACATTTGTTTGGAGAATCATGTTTGAAATCTTTCTGAAACATGAACTTTGCAGCTTGACAATCAGTTTTTATTAAAAACTTTTGATTGTATAAATCATCTTGAAATTTAAGCACACATTTAACGATAGCAAGAACTTCTCTAGCAATAGTAGCATAATTTTTCTGAGCATTATTCCATTTCCCCGAATGGAATCTAACTAAATATTCTTTTTTATCTTCTGGAGAAACTTGTTTTAAGATTCCTCCGAAGCCTAAATCAGAAGCATCAGTTTCAATAATTTTTTGCCAATTAGGGTTTGCAAGCATTAAACAAGGTAAATGCGTAACCTTATTCTTAATTTTCCTAATTGCTTCAGTGTGATTATTTGTCCACTGACATGGAATCTTTTAATTATATAATTTTTTAAATCTGGATCTTCTGTTTGTTTTAACATTTCGAGAAGATTATTATCAAGAACATTTAATTCTTGAAATTGAGAAATAATTTGGTATAAATTATTTTCTTCTGATTCAGATTCTGAGCTTTTAATATTTTTAGAACAAGATTGTCCTATTTGACAATTTTGACATTCTTCAGATTCTGACGATGAAATATCTTCGATGATATTGTTTTCATCACTCGAAAAAGTTTCACTGTCTGATTCTAACAGAATTTTTGATAATATTTCTTTTAAATCATTATCAATATTTAAATTATTAATTTTCTTTTTGGTCCAGCAAGTTTTTGCTTTGTGACCTATTTTCCCACATTTTCGACAAACAATTGGAGGAAATTTTTTCTATATTGATAATCTTTATTATCTTTTAAGAGTTTTTGTTCTCTTCGTTTAGATTTTCGATATTTTCTCCTTTCATATTGTTTAGGAGAATATTTTTTAGGTTTATATTCTTTACGAGGTTTACTCGTAGAAGGATTTTCTATGCCAAATTGATCACAGAAATCTCCTAATTGTTTCTTTTCATTAAAAGAATTTCTCTTAATTTGTTTGTTCAGCTTTATTTCGTTGCATAAAGCTAAACCTTCTTGAGTACATATACCAATAAGTTTACCGTAAGTATAAGAATTATAATCTATACTCGGTTCTCCTTTTCTAAGATTATTCCTTACTCTTTCTGCAAAGAGTGAAGGTAATCCGTCAATAAATTTGGATTTCCAGTGAGTACTATTTGACTCTGGAAGTTCCATAACACGACTAAGGAAGGTATCTTTATACCACCTAAAAGATGTAAGAGTTTACATCTTAAGTTTTGGAGAAGAGTTCTGATATTTTCAGAATTGTCAGACCATCGGCCTGTAAAATGTTCTATTATATTAATACACAGTGTATAAACTGCATTTCGACTAATTCGTCATTTTCTTCTTTCATGGTAAGATAAATTTCTTCTTGCTCTCGAAGAGTAAGATAATTATCCCACCATCCTTTTAACTGACCAGTGAAGCCAGCAACAATCATTTTAGCAACAACTTTGTCGCTATTATGATTAGCTTTGCATATTGTACTATACATAAGCATTCTATGTATCATATTAAAAATTTGTCTTTCAGTATAACCGTCTAAGTTCCATTCATAAATACTCCTACCACTATAAGAATTATTAAGTGTTAATTCTTGTTCTTCGAACAAGACATCTTGAGGAGTTGGTCTTGGATAATAAAATTTAGTTTGAATTGGTTTACTGGAATATTTTTCTTGTTTTATTTTATTTAATTCTTCATTAAAAGTATTATAGATACTATCAAAATTTTCAAGTTTTTCTTCAAATTCTTCGCTTAAAGTATTAAGTTTTAAATCTTTAAGCTTTTCATTAAGTAAATTTTCAAATATTAGAAATTGATTCTAATTTAAAATCGATAACTTTAGGAGGAGGCTGAACACTCGGAGAAGCTTTATTAGCTATTTTTTCTTCAGCTTTATCTTTGTTTATTAAAAGATAATTTTTTATGTCTTTTATTGAAGACGAAATCTCTTCAATATTCTTTTTTAATAAAGAAATTTGTTCTCCTAAAATAATAACATACATATTTGTATAATTTTGTTGTTTTAAAAGACTATTAATATGATTAATAGTAATAGAAAGCGTATCATTTTCCTTTTCAAATAATTTTTGAAAAGCATTAAAAAATCTAATTTCATTTTCTTTTTCCATTTGGAAACTGGTTTGAGGAGGAAAGATAGAATTAATATTTTTCCCATTTGAAAGCTTATAATTTCTTTCAAGAACAGAAATCATATTTTTAAAATATCTTGATAAAAACCAAGGAACGAAAGGCAATTTTTCATTTCGTCTTTCAAGATCTTTATAAATTTTTTCTTGAATAATAATTTTATCTTCTTTATTAAAGTTTTCGAAAAACCATTTTCTAAAAAGTTCCCATTTGGGTTGATTAAATTCTTGTTGAATTTTCTTTCTTGCCGGTGATCCCGGACTAAAATCAATTTTTGGTTTAAAATCCATTAAACACGAAAATCCATTTCTGACTCGGTTATTTCCTCGTCTTGATTTTTGAAAACACCATGAACAATATTATCAGGATTAATCCTTAATTCATCTACCTTATTTTGAAGGTAATTACTAGAAGTTGATTCTCTAACCAAGGGGGGTATTAAGAAATTAAGGTGTAGTTTAACGTCTTTTTCAAATGAGTTTGATGAGAAGAAAAGATACTGTTAAAAACAGTATTGAAGAGGAATATGATGTTCCTCAAGATTTAGACAAATTAAATCGTTGGACAATTCCTAAAATTGATCATAAAATAATTTATGAATTAGGAACCTTTGAAAAATTAGGTTTGAAACAGGTAGTCAAAACTACCGAAGAAACTATATCTCTTAATAATGAAGAGATGGTTATTAGGCTTCTAAGCAATAGAGACTTAGAAAAATATAGAATAAACCATAAGTTTATTCATATCGGGTTAGTTCAGGTAGCCTTTAAGCCTTTGACTTTAGAAGGTTTACCAGAAAGTTTTATAGCATCTCTTAGAGATGGTCGAAATCTCGACTGGAAACAATCCCTTATGGGAATAATTCAGTCTAGTCTGGCACATGGACCAGTTTATTTTAATGTTTATCCAAATCTCCAATTATCATTGACTGATATCAATATATTGGATGCTCTGACATTAAATGTCAAAACTCACGGATATAATTATGCTCCGGGTTCGGAAGTAATTTGTATCTGTTATAGAATTTATTATAAACCTTTATATACACTGAATCCTCAGTGCAAAATCGTTGATAAACCCATCAACGAAACTGTTTTAATAGAAACTAATTTTAGTAGATCTAATATTACAACTCGTAGATCTATTAAATGGGAAGAAATTCAATTCCCAGAAAATTGGGTTATTGAACGAGCTATGCCTCTGCAACCCAAAATTAGGAAAAATCCTACTCAAATAATACAGACAACAGATGGAACTGTTCAAATACAATTTGAGCAGGATAGAAAATCTGTCGATGTAAAAACTCCGAGATCTAAAATTACTAGATCAAGCTCATCACACTATCATATATCACCATGTGATTATATGATAAGATCTCCTTCTAGAGCTTCGACTTCTCAGGTTAGAGAATCAACCTCTCAGGTTAGAGAATCAACTTCTAGTAATTACCTTCAAAATAAGGTAGATGAATTAAGGATTAATCCTGATAATATTGTTCATGGTGTTTTCAAAAATCAAGACGAGGAAATAACCGAGTCAGAAATGGATTTTCGTGTTTAATGGATTTTAAACCAAAAATTGATTTTAGTCCGGGATCACCGGCAAGAAAGAAAATTCAACAAGAATTTAATCAACCCAAATGGGAACTTTTTAGAAAATGGTTTTTCGAAAACTTTAATAAAGAAGATAAAATTATTATTCAAGAAAAATTTAGATCTTGAAAGACGAAATGAAAAATTGCCTTTCGTTCCTTGGTTTTATCAAGATATTTTAAAAATATGATTTCTGTTCTTGAAAGAAATTATAAGCTTTCAAATGGGAAAAATATTAATTCTATCTTTCCTCCTCAAACCAGTTTCCAAATGGAAAAAGAAAATGAAATTAGATTTTTTAATGCTTTTCAAAAATTATTTGAAAAGGAAAATGATACGCTTTCTATTACTATTAATCATATTAATAGTCTTTTAAAACAACAAAATTATACAAATATGTATGTTATTGTTTTAGGAGAACAAATTTCTTTATTAAAAAAGAATATTGAAGAGATTTCGTCTTCAATAAAAGACATAAAAAATTATCTTTTAATAAACAAAGATAAAGCTGAAGAAAAAATAGCTAATAAAGCTTCTCCGAGTGTTCAGCCTCCTCCTAAAGTTATCGATTTTAAATTAGAATCAATTTCTAATATTGAAAATTTACTTAATGAAAAGCTTAAAGATTTAAAACTTAATACTTTAAGCGAAGAATTTGAAGAAAAACTTGAAAATTTTGATAGTATCTATAATACTTTTAATGAAGAATTAAATAAAATAAAACAAGAAAAATATTCCAGTAAACCAATTCAAACTAAATTTTATTATCCAAGACCAACTCCTCAAGATGTCTTGTTCGAAGAACAAGAATTAACACTTAATAATTCTTATAGTGGTAGGAGTATTTATGAATGGAACTTAGACGGTTATACTGAAAGACAAATTTTTAATATGATACATAGAATGCTTATGTATAGTACAATATGCAAAGCTAATCATAATAGCGACAAAGTTGTTGCTAAAATGATTGTTGCTGGCTTCACTGGTCAGTTAAAAGGATGGTGGGATAATTATCTTACTCTTCGAGAGCAAGAAGAAATTTATCTTACCATGAAAGAAGAAAATGACGAATTAGTCGAAAATGCAGTTTATACACTGTGTATTAATATAATAGAACATTTTACAGGCCGATGGTCTGACAATTCTGAAAATATCAGAACTCTTCTCCAAAACTTAAGATGTAAAACTCTTACATCTTTTAGGTGGTATAAAGATACCTTCCTTAGTCGTGTTATGGAACTTCCAGAGTCAAATAGTACTCACTGGAAATCCAAATTTATTGACGGATTACCTTCACTCTTTGCAGAAAGAGTAAGGAATAATCTTAGAAAAGGAGAACCGAGTATAGATTATAATTCTTATACTTACGGTAAACTTATTGGTATATGTACTCAAGAAGGTTTAGCTTTATGCAACGAAATAAAGCTGAACAAACAAATTAAGAGAAATTCTTTTAATGAAAAGAAACAATTAGGAGATTTCTGTGATCAATTTGGCATAGAAAATCCTTCTACGAGTAAACCTCGTAAAGAATATAAACCTAAAAATTATTCTCCTAAACAATATGAAAGGAGAAAATATCGAAAATCTAAACGAAGAGAACAAAAACTCTTAAAAGATAATAAAGATTATCAATATAGAAAAAAATTTCCTCCAATTGTTTGTCGAAAATGTGGGAAAATAGGTCACAAAGCAAAAACTTGCTGGACCAAAAAGAAAATTAATAATTTAAATATTGATAATGATTTAAAAGAAACATTATCAAAAATTCTGTTAGAATCAGACAGTGAAACTTTTTCGAGTGATGAAAACAATATCATCGAAGATATTTCATCGTCAGAATCTGAAGAATGTCAAAATTGTCAAATAGGACAATCTTGTTCTAAAAATATTAAAAGCTCAGAATCTAAATCAGAAGAAAATAATTTATACCAAATTATTTCTCAATTTCAAGAATTAAATGTTCTTGATAATAATCTTCTCGAAATGTTAAAACAAACAGAAGATCCAGATTTAAAAAATTATATAATTAAAAGATTGATTCAAAAAGAGGAAGAAACTTCAAAAGAAGTTATTCCTAAAAATGAACCTTATAAAATGTCCGAAGTAATGAAATTACTTCAAAACAAAAATAATAATAAGAATAATTCTCTTGTTAATATTAAAGATTTGACAATTGAAATTTCAAATCTTAAAACCGAAATTAAAAATCTAAAATCAAGTCATATTGACTTAGAACGAAGATTTTCTAAATTAGAAAAAGGAAAAGAAAAAATTGAAGAATTAAAAAATTATGAAGGATTTACTAATATTTCCTTAAATGATAAAGATGATAATTTTCTTTCAACACTTGAAGTAATAACTTCGCAAAAATGGTTAGTGAAAATATCACTACTCATTGAAGGAAATTTTCAAAAAAAATCTGACTGCACTAATTGATAGTGGAGCAGATTTAAATTGTATTCAGGAAGGAATTATTCCTACACAATATTTCCATAAAACAACTCATTCTCTTAGCTCTGCAAGCGGAGAAAAATTGCAAATTAATTATAAAATTCCTAAGGCCTATATTTGTAAAAATAAGATCTGTATTCCTACCTCATTCTTGTTAGTCAAGAATATCACGAACCAAGTAATTCTTGGTACTCCATTTCTTAGGAAAATATTTCCTATAAAAAATATTGATGAATATGGATTTAAAGGAAGCTTCGATAACAAAGAAGTATACTTTGAATTCATTACTGAACCTTTTTCTAGGATTCTTAATGAAATTAAGGATTCTATTCTTATCAAAGCTAAAGAAAATCAGGTAAATTATCTGAAACAGGAAATCAGAATACTTACGATTGAGGATAAACTCCAAAATCCTAAGTTACAAGAAAAAATAAAAATACTACATAATGAATTTACGTTACAAATATGTAACGATTTACCTAATGCTTTTTGGAATAGAAAAAAGCATATTGTTACATTACCTTATGAGGAAGATTTTAGTGAGAAAAATATTCCCACTAAAGCTCGTCCTTGTCAGATGAATTCTGAATTATTAGAATTATGTAAAAAAGAAATAACTTCTCTTTTACAGAAAGGTTTAATAAAACCTTCAAAATCTCCCTGGTCGTGTACTGCCTTTTATGTTAATAATCATGCAGAAAAGGAAAGAGGAGCACCAAGGTTAGTTATTAATTATAAGCCTTTAAATAAAGTTTTAAAATGGATTAGGTATCCTATTCCTAATAAAAAGGATCTTTTAGATCGTTTATTTAATGCCATTATATTTTCAAAATTTGATTTAAAATCAGGTTTTTGCCAAATTCAAATAGCCGAAGAAGATCGGTATAAAACTGCTTTTACTGTTCCAATTGGACAATTTGAGTGGAATGTTATGCCCTTTGGTTTAAAAAATGCTCCTTCTGAATTTCAAAATATTATGAATGATATTTTTATTCCTTATAGTAATTTTATCATCGTATATATTGATGATATTTTAATTTTTTCCAAAGATATAGAGACTCATTTTAAACATCTTGATATCTTCAAGAAAATTGTTATTCAAAATGGTTTAGTTATATCCAGTCCAAAAATGGTTTTATTTCAAACTAAAGTTCGATTTTTGGGTCATACTATTGAAAAGGGTAATGTTAACCCAATTAATAGAAGTATTGAGTTTGCGTCAAAATTTCCAGATCAAATTCTTGATAAAACTCAACTTCAAAGATTTTTAGGGAGTCTTAATTATATTTCTCCTTATTATGAAAATCTTGCAATAGATACATCTATTTTATATGATAGATTAAAAAAGATTCCATGTCAGTGGACAAATAATCACACTGAAGCAATTAGGAAAATTAAGAATAAGGTTACGCATTTACCTTGTTTAATGCTTGCAAACCCTAATTGGCAAAAAATTATTGAAACTGATGCTTCTGATTTAGGCTTCGGAGGAATCTTAAAACAAGTTTCTCCAGAAGATAAAAAAGAATATTTAGTTAGATTCCATTCGGGGAAATGGAATAATGCTCAGAAAAATTATGCTACTATTGCTAGAGAAGTTCTTGCTATCGTTAAATGTGTGCTTAAATTTCAAGATGATTTATACAATCAAAAGTTTTTAATAAAAACTGATTGTCAAGCTGCAAAGTTCATGTTTCAGAAAGATTTCAAACATGATGTCTCCAAACAAATGTTTGCGAGATGGCAGGCTCATTTAGCCCCATTCGATTTTGAAATCATTTACAAAAAAGGGAGTGATAATAGTCTTCCTGATTATCTTACTCGTGAATATTTAACATGAATTTTTTACAAATTGCAGCGATGTCCCAATATGGGAGAGGTTTCACCTCTAATAGAGGTGGACGTGGTCGTGGTAGTGTTATCGCCCAAAGGGGTAACAAGAAATTTGTGAAAGAAAATCTTTCGCAATTTTCTGTGTCTTCAAGCAATGCTTTGAATGAGGATGATCCAATTTACAAAGAGTTTCTTGAATACAAGAAACAAAAGGGGCAATCTCAAAATAAAGAAGGTACTTCCTATGCAAAAATTATTGCAGAAGACGACGAAGATGTAGATTATGAGAAAAAGAATCATACAGAGGTAATACTTCTGTTAGAATTTAAAGATCTAAAATGGTCTGACGAACCCTGGACAATAATGTCTAGATATTTAGAAAAAGCATCATTTGCTGCTCAATTTTATAAATCTCGTGATAATTACGAGAATATTTTGAAAGCTACTGGAACAGCTGACTTTGAGCATTTCAGTGCGGGCAATACCCAAACTGCTCAAAGAAAAGGTTATACTTTTAGTAAAATTATCATTAAGCAGATAATAACTGCTGAAAATTGGGCACTTCACCCTTTAAAGGATAGAGAATATCTCCATCCTGAATCAAAAATTTTATTTAAATTTAATTATTACGATTATATCGAAGCCTTTAATAAGGTATTTTTATATCAAAATGATAATAAAAGACATTCTTGGTGGATTAAAATCTGCTCAGACGTCTACAAAAAGGATATTCCTAATTGGTTTTATCAATGGTGGCTATTATATGGCGCATCTATTGAAATTTTAAAAGAACCTTTCTTTGGATTATACCAAGAATGGGTTAAAGTCTCTCCATTTCTAATAGAAGCGGAGCATAATAAACAATGTATAGAAGGAATGGCTTCTTTACATTTTTACATTGAATTTTCTATTCCTTGGATTTGGAGATGGACTCCAGAAATGGGTTATACCCAACAAAAAATTCCTTGTCTCCAGAGAAATTTTTATATTAAATTTTGGAAAAAAATGATTCGAAAAACTCAGACTGGTGAATATGAAAGCCAGCAAACGATTGATAAAATTGAAGAGAAAATTTCTCTATATAATGATGCGATTAATAATCGTCAACAAAGGGAAGCTCCTAGTCCCTTTGAAGCTATTTCTAGAAGAATTAATCTTCAGAAGGGAAAAATGAAGCCGAATGAGATAATTGATGTTTATCTCGAAGAAATGAAGAAGGATATTGCCAAAAATTTTGGTATGGACATCGGAGATATTTCAATGGAAACATCTTCAAAAATTGAAGAAGATGAAGACTTTTGCCTTGCTGGTGAAGGACAAGATCCGGAAGATCCGGATAATATTATTATTGAAGATATTGAAGATAATGCTATGGACCTGATGGGACAAGAAATTGCCATTATTAAAGACAAAGTGGCTCAAATTGTCAAGCCTCGTGGAGAAATCAAGGAGTCTAGAGCTAAAGAGGCTCAAAAGATTAAAGAAGCTATTGATGGACTCAAATAATGTTGATGGAGACATCAACGATGGAAAATGGATTACTATTAGCTTTAATAAAGCTAAAGAAGACTTTTTGGTCAAATTTATCACATCTGTCAAGATTCCTCGACAAAGTGGGATGGCCATGGAGAAAAATTTTCTTTACTTTAATTATTGTACTTTACTTTTTCCTTCTATTTATTGTGTCGAAACTCATAAGTTTCAGGTGTGCTTTACTTTACGCCCTCTTGTACTCTCTCCTTCCTCTATCTTGTAATTCCCTCTACTGTAAAATATTTTAAGGAATAAAATTTGAAGTTTGCTGTACGACTCTCCTCTCTAAAGTAAGTTTTAATTTTGTTCTTATTTTTATATTTATCTTCTATTAATTTAGCCTTAATGAAAGGCTAAATTCATTGTTAAACTACACCAAGATGCCTTAATACTTAATCATGGTTTTATATCATATTTTTATACATATATTAATATGATGTATTTAATTTCAAAAAACATTTAAAATCGATTAAAAGAATTAAATCTTTGATAAAGGTTATGAAAAAATTTGATTTTGATTAATTCTGTGTCGGCTCTTGGCAAAGCCCGTGTTGCCGAAGTAAGGCGTTTGTGGGCATGGCTGTTTCCGATTGAATTAAGTCAAATGAAAATTTTATCATGTAAAAATCCTTGTATCCGATGATTTAATTCTAATAATCACAAAAATAAATTTTTATTTTGTTTTGGAATTGTTGTATATTGGCTGGAATACCTTGGGTCCGAACGGGATCAAACTGTTTACAGCTTGATAACTGGACTAATAGGTTTAACAACGCCACGTACCTTTTCCAATTTCTTTTTGATGTTTGGTATTTTGGTTAAACTACTTTTGAACAAAGCTTTCTAACGAAAGTTCGATTTTTGGTATGACGGCTTGACTACCTCAGGTCCGATTGGACTAAACTGGTTAAACAAAGTCCGTGTATCATTATCGAGGTTCGATAAGTTGTTTTTATCATGTATCCAATCATCACTTTCATTTTTGTAAAGATCCTTAATCTCTTCAATATTCTTTTTTAATAAAGAAATTTGTTCTCCTAAAACAATAACATACATATTTGTATAATTTTGTTGTTTTAAAAGACTATTAATATGATTAATAGTAATAGAAAGCGTATCATTTTCCTTTTCAAATAATTTTTGAAAAGCATTAAAAAATCTAATTTCATTTTCTTTTTCCATTTGGAAACTGGTTTGAGGAGGAAAGATAGAATTAATATTTTTCCCATTTGAAAGCTTATAATTTCTTTCAAGAACAAAAATCATATTTTTAAAATATCTTGATAAAAACCAAGGAACGAAAGGCAATTTTTCATTTCGTCTTTCAAGATCTTTATAAAATTTTTCTTGAATAATAATTTTATCTTCTTTATTAAAGTTTTCGAAAAACCATTTTTTAAAAAGTTCCCATTTGGGTTGATTAAATTCTTGTTGAATTTTCTTTCTTGCCGGTGATCCCGGACTAAAATCAATTTTTGGTTTAAAATCCATTAAACACGAAAATCCATTTCTGACTCGGTTATTTCCTCGTCTTGATTTTTGAAAACACCATGAACAATATTATCAGGATTAATCCTTAATTCATCTACCTTATTTTGAAGGTAATTACTAGAAGTTGATTCTCTAACCTGAGAGGTTGATTCTCTAACCTGAGAAGTCGAAGCTCTAGAAGGAGATCTTATCATATAATCACATGGTGATATATGATAGTGTGATGAGCTTGATCTAGTAATTCTAGATCTCGGAGTTTTTACATCGACAGATTTTCTATCCTGCTCAAATTGTATTTGAACAGTTCCATCTGTTGTCTGTATTATTTGAGTAGGATTTTTCCTAATTTTGGGTTGCAGAGGCATAGCTCGTTCAATAACCCAATTTTCTGGGAATTGAATTTCTTCCCATTTAATAGATCTACGAGTTGTAATATTAGATCTACTAAAATTAGTTTCTATTAAAACAGTTTCGTTGATGGGTTTATCAACGATTTTGCACTGAGGATTCAGTGTATATAAAGGTTTATAATAAATTCTATAACAGATACAAATTACTTCCGAACCCGGAGCATAATTATATCCGTGAGTTTTGACATTTAATGTCAGAGCATCCAATATATTGATATCAGTCAATGATAATTGGAGATTTGGATAAACATTAAAATAAACTGGTCCATGTGCCAGACTAGACTGAATTATTCCCATAAGGGATTGTTTCCAGTCGAGATTTCGACCATCTCTAAGAGATGCTATAAAACTTTCTGGTAAACCTTCTAAAGTCAAAGGCTTAAAGGCTACCTGAACTAACCCGATATGAATAAACTTATGGTTTATTCTATATTTTTCTAAGTCTCTATTGCTTAGAAGCCTAATAACCATCTCTTCATTATTAAGAGATATAGTTTCTTCGGTAGTTTTGACTACCTGTTTCAAACCTAATTTTTCAAAGGTTCCTAATTCATAAATTATTTTATGATCAATTTTAGGAATTGTCCAACGATTTAATTTGTCTAAATCTTGAGGAACATCGTATTCCTCTTCAATACTGTTTTTAACAGTATCTTTTCTTCTCATCAAATTCATTTGAAAAAGACGTTAAACTACACCTTAACTTCTTAATACCCCCCTTGGCTCTGATACCATACAAGAAGGATCTTTACAAAAATGAAAGTGATGATTGGATACATGATAAAAACAACTTATCGAACCTCGATAATGATACACGGACTTTGTTTAACCAGTTTAGTCCAATCGGACCTGAGGTAGTCAAGCCGTCATACCAAAAATCGAACTTTCGTTAGAAAGCTTTGTTCAAAAGTAGTTTAACCAAAATACCAAACATCAAAAAGAAATTGGAAAAGGTACGTGGCGTTGTTAAACCTATTAGTCCAGTTATCAAGCTGTAAACAGTTTGATCCCGTTCGGACCCAAGGTATTCCAGCCAATATACCACAATTCCAAAAGGAATAGTGATATTTTCACTAACCATTTTTGCGAAGTTATTACTTCAAGTGTTGAAAGAAAATTATCATCTTTATCATTTAAGGAAATATTAGTAAATCCTTCATAATTTTTTAATTCTTCAATTTTTTCTTTTCCTTTTTCTAATTTAGAAAATCTTCGTTCTAAGTCAATATGACTTGATTTTAGATTTTTAATTTCGGTTTTAAGATTTGAAATTTCAATTGTCAAATCTTTAATATTAACAAGAGAATTATTCTTATTATTATTTTTGTTTTGAAGTAATTTCATTACTTCGGACATTTTATAAGGTTCATTTTTAGGAATAACTTCTTTTGAAGTTTCTTCCTCTTTTTGAATCAATCTTTTAATTATATAATTTTTTAAATCTGGATCTTCTGTTTGTTTTAACATTTCGAGAAGATTATTATCAAGAACATTTAATTCTTGAAATTGAGAAATAATTTGGTATAAATTATTTTCTTCTGATTCAGATTCTGAGCTTTTAATATTTTTAGAACAAGATTGTCCTATTTGACAATTTTGACATTCTTCAGATTCTGACGATGAAATATCTTCGATGATATTGTTTTCATCACTCGAAAAAGTTTCACTGTCTGATTCTAACAGAATTTTTGATAATGTTTCTTTTAAATCATTATCAATATTTAAATTATTAATTTTCTTTTTGGTCCAGCAAGTTTTTTGCTTTGTGACCTATTTTCCACATTTTCGACAAACAATTGGAGGAAATTTTTTTCTATATTGATAATCTTTATTATCTTTTAAGAGTTTTTGTTCTCTTCGTTTAGATTTTCGATATTTTCTCCTTTCATATTGTTTAGGAGAATATTTTTTAGGTTTATATTCTTTACGAGGTTTACTCGTAGAAGGATTTTCTATGCCAAATTGATCACAGAAATCTCCTAATTGTTTCTTTTCATTAAAAGAATTTCTCTTAATTTGTTTGTTCAGCTTTATTTCGTTGCATAAAGCTAAACCTTCTTGAGTACATATACCAATAAGTTTACCGTAAGTATAAGAATTATAATCTATACTCGGTTCTCCTTTTCTAAGATTATTCCTTACTCTTTCTGCAAAGAGTGAAGGTAATCCGTCAATAAATTTGGATTTCCAGTGAGTACTATTTGACTCTGGAAGTTCCATAACACGACTAAGGAAGGTATCTTTATACCACCTAAAAGATGTAAGAGTTTTACATCTTAAGTTTTGGAGAAGAGTTCTGATATTTTCAGAATTGTCAGACCATCGGCCTGTAAAATGTTCTATTATATTAATACACAGTGTATAAACTGCATGTTGGTCCCGAAATGCACCAAACAAGGAATCAAAGAAGCTAGATGGAATGGAATGGAATGAAAAGGGAGAATTTCTCACCTTGTAGTGTGTGTAGTGTGTGAAAACGAATTTTAGCTTTTTGATCTTTGATTACCTTTCAAAGTGAGTTGGTAACACCTTATATACCACATTAACCCTAGGTATATTAAGGCCCAATCACTAAAAATAAAATAATTACAATCTAGTCCAAAGCCCAAGTTAAAGATAATTACATAATTAATCTCAAGACTTAAACTATTGACACAATCAATTAAATATCCTAACAATCTCCCCCTTTGTGTCAATTGTTGGGAGTCTTGAATCTTGGGCGTTGGGATGGTGGATTAGCGTGTGAGTGTTTCGCGAAGCCCTAGTTTGAACTCGAAGGCGCGGAGATTCCTTCGAAGAACCATTCTGTCAGCTATAGCATCAATGAGCTTCGCGAACTTGGATCGGCATAGGGGATCTTCTTCCGAAAGGATACGGCAGATTCTCATGAGTTTGTCTTGGATGATGGTGAGCGTTCCATCTGAGAATTTTGCCACCTCGGAGCAGCGCAGGAGCCTCATCTTTCCCTTGTAGTTCGAGTAGGCGACCGCCGGATCATCTCCGTTGATCACATCGCCCTCTCGATAGTCGTCTGCGTTCTTGAAAGATGGGCGAGTCAGGTTCACCTTCTTCAGATTATGTTCCACCGCCATCTGCAGATCGTGGGTGGCGTAGAATCTGACTTGTCGGAGCATGTGGCGCTTGATAGCCACATATCCCATGGTGACCGGTTCAGCACGTACGAGATGTCCAGAGCTTCTGAGGACGAGTCTGAACTGTTTCAGGGATTCCAGCATGCTGTATAGGTCACCCAGGCGCAGAAACTTGAAGTCCGCCTCACTGACTTCACTGTAGCTCTCATCCTGCCTCATTACCGTGAATACTGGGTAATGGACAGGTCCTTTGGACTCTTGGCGGAGGTCAGTGACTTTGCAGATGGGGCCCGACTCATTTCCTGAGCGACGTTTTCCTCATCGGACAGCGTCCTATCTGTGCATTTGTGGCACAGAAGGCTCCATCGATAGAGTTGCTTCTTTCTCTCTGTCCAACTTTGGATGTTCATCAGCTCGTACTCGTCGAAGGTGGTGACGATCTTCTCCTTGCGCCGCCAGATCCTCTTCCTGATCTCTTCCTGAAATGGCGCCGTGATCTTCTTGTTTTCCCACGGTGCTTCCGGTATATCCACCGTGGGCACATCCGTCTGAGCAGCAGGGGCCTCAGTTTGCTGCGCTTGGAATTGCAGGATGTTCTCGAGCTCGGCCGGTTCCGCGTTGTATTCCTCTCCGTTCTCGTCGTCTGCGGTGTTGATCAGCGTAAGCGAGGCCTCCATGAGCAGACGTCGAGCATTTTCCACCAACTTCCTAGCTGCTACTGCATCGGCGGGCGTGTACAGCCATTCATCATTGAAGATGTAGGCTTCGATCTCGTTCTGAGCGCAGTAGACATCCTCGGAAGCCAGGTTGGGATCGATGTTGAGAGGGGTATGGCTGTGTGGTGGCGAGGGAGCAGCGTCGGAGGAGTCTGTGGATTGTGGGGATGGAATTGGTGGAGATTCTGGTGGTTCGGTTGAGGTGATGGTTTTGGCAAGGATGATTTGGGTGACGAGTGGTGTAGATGTGGTGGTGACCTCTAACGTCGATGTGACAGTTAGAGGTTCGGAAACTGTGAGTGGAGACGGTGTGGGGGTGGTCTCTATCGCCGATGTGACGATTAGAGTTTTGGAGACGTTGGTGTGTGGTGGTGAGGGTGATTTGGTTAGTGACTCGGGGTTTATGGAATGGGATGTTTGGCTAGTGGGTTGTGAGGTTTCTGTTGCGGGTGCCGTTTCAGGTCCAGAGGAGGAGGGCGGCGTCGATTGTACGAATCCTTGGGATTGTGCGCCAAGCTGCCTATTTATCTCCCCCTCGCGGCGATCTTGATCATCATCTTGATCGTCGCGTCTGGTCCTGCTGGTCTCGCCTTGAGTACGGCAAGACAATGGTTGCGTCATGATGCTCTTCATCTGCTGTTCCTCCTCGTCGAGTTCCGTCATTGACTCGAAGCGAGCTCTGAGGATGTAGAAGAGCTCCTTGGCGGAAATGGAGGAGAGAACAGCTTCTGCGTCCTCATGTTGCTTTGGTGGTGGCGTCTCCGGGGCCACACCTTTGCCTTTGTCGACCGTGGACGCTTCGAGACGCGCGTAGACTTTATCCAAGATTGACGCCTCAAGAGTCTTTGCAAACTCTTGAAGGCGTGTCTCTAGCGCGGTCTCGGTGACGAAATGGGGTAAATCTAACAAGTTGGAGTCACGAAGAACTCCAACTGACACCGATTCGGTGAATATCGCCGATCGGCCGCCCGTTTGCACAGGACAGGAAAAGACGGGGTCACGCAGACTTCCCGTTGACATTATCGATGAGACAGACTCAATCGACAGATGGCCTAGGCTCACGGTTGTTGTGATGTTGGCCGTGCTAGGTCTTCCGCTCTCAGTCACAGAGACTTCACCGAGCGTTCTGACAGAATCACGAAGACTCTGTAGTGCGGTAGAAGGTGTATGTGTCCTAGAAACGTAAGGAATTATGGGGAGTGAGGGCACTAGACTCGATGTGCATGAAGAGGATGCAGTCTGAGGCGAGGGACTGCTTGTTTCAACATCGATCACCTCCAAGTGGGGTGTCGATGGTATACGTGGCTCCTCGTGGGATGAAATAACTTCCTGTAGAGAGGAAGATAAGTGGCTTGGTGGGGTTGTTTGCGTGGTTGAGCCAGATGCCACGACTTCTACTCGGGAGGTGAACACATCACCTCCTGTACCTATTGGTTCGGCTCGGCTTATTTGTGGCGGAGGAGGTCGATCGTGTTTTTGTTTCGATCGACGCTCCGTGGAGCGGCTTACGTCATCCTCACGCGACCGTTTTTTCGGAGCGCGGGTGGAGGAGGATGCGGCGCGACTCGTTGACTTTTTGGAGGTGGTGGTGGGGGGTTGGCTAGTCCCGAGGTTAGGAGCAGGGGGGTTGATCTGCTCCATAGGGACAGAGGATAGAGGGTGCGGGCTTTCTCGGAAGGAGGCGGTTGAGGCACGGTATTCTTGGACGTGCGGGTTGGTTGGGTCGGCGTAGGCGAGCACGTCGTCCGGGATCACCATTGCGTGTCGATCCTTCGCCGGTGTGTTCTTCTTGGCGAACTTCTCGACAGTTGGTATCTGAAAATGTTCTGCTGCCGGACGGATGCGGATGTTGGTTGAGTGTAGGCGGAAGTGCTTTATTAGAGCTGGGAGCCATCGCATGTACGGGACGAACCGGTTCGTGACTCCCTTGGCGATTTCCCGGTCACGTCTCTGGATCATCGAGACTAGGTCCACCCAGATGATGTCGGCGTAGTTGTACTTGCGGTTGTGAGCGATGCCGGTCATGATTGTGAGGATTTGAATGTTGCCGCGATCCTGACCAGCATGCTTTCCAGACATGCACTTGTTCACCAGCAGGTATAGTGTCCGCCAGGGTTGTGGTAGGTTGCGGGTTGTGACTTCACTGAGGACAAGTGGGCCTTTCTTCTTCTTGGCATCTGGTTGATAGCCCAGTCTGTCGATGTCTTCAATGAGTTGGTCGTGAGTGGGTGGTGGATCGTATGGTGAGTAGACCGGGAGTTGAAGAACTTCTTGGAGTATTCTGGGAGTGAGGACGACGGTTTCTTGATCGATTTTAGCGGATAGGGTCTTGGCAAGACGTAGTGGTCCAGCTATTTGTAGCGTATGCCAGAATTGTTGAAGGTACACCTGAGCTTCTGGTTCGCCATGAGTGAGGGCGTGGCGAAGTGGGTGTCCTTTGAGAATCTCTATAATTACAGGGGCATCGCACCGAAAACTGTCCAAGTCCACTTTGTAGTTGTTGGGAACCAGGGCCGCCCATTGATTTAGTGGGAAGATCTCCTCGGCTGGTGGTACATAGGTACGCGAGTGGAGTTCGATGCGAGCGACTTCCCTTTGGATGACAGCCGCCTCAAGTGCCTCGAGTGTACTTTGGTCTTTGTCCGTCATTTCTGTGCTCGACAATAATTATAAGATGAATAGTGTGGTCTAAGTCACAAGAATGATAGAATTGCCCAAAATTATATATAAGAAAAATTCACAATAAAGCTAGGTTAGGGTCCCTCTGACATAGTTGTTAAGATTGAATTTTGAAAATTTTCGCAGTTTGTGTAAAATTCAGCAAGTATGGAAAACTTTCGCAAGTTAAGAGGTCTTCGCACATTGTAAAAATTTTCACATGTTATGAGAAAAAAAAGATCGCAACTTATCAGACATAGGAATTTTCTCAAGTTTCAAGAAATTTCGCACTCAGTCACAAAAATCTCACACGTTAAAAAAAATTTCTCAAGTTTCAAAATTTCTTACTTAGCCACAATTTCAGAATTTCAAAATCTCGCACGTAATGAGAAAATATTTGGTTCACTGTAGATGCGAGTATATGAAATTTTCGCGGGTAGAAAAATTTTTGTGGATTGAGAAAATTTTGTTCACTGTAGATGCGAGTATATGAGATTTTCGCGGGTTGAAAACTCTTCGTGAATTGAGAAAAATTTTTGTTCACTGTAGATGCGAGTATATGAGATTTTCGCGGGTTGAAAACTCTTCGTGGATTGAGAAAAATTTTTGTTCACTGTAGATGCGAGAAAAGTGAAGATGCGAGAAAAATGTTTAACGAGGTGAAGTGTAAAAATTTCGCGGGCTACACTCACTGTAGTGCAAGAATTTTAAAAAAAATTTCGCGGGGCTACACTCACAGTGGTGCAAGAATTTTCTCGGGTGAGTTAAAAATTTCGCGGAGCTATACTCACAGTAGTGCAAGAATTTTCTCGGGTAAGTTAAAAATTTCGCGGAGCTACACTCTCAGTAGTGCAAGAATTTTCTCGGGTAAAATGAAAATTTCGCGGGGCTTATCTCACTGTAGCAGCGAATTTTAACATTTAAAGCAATTTTTTTTTTTTTTTCGGAGAATTTTCTCGGTGAAATAAAAGTTTCGCGGGGCTTATCTCACTGTAATAGCGAAGTTTAACAATTAAAACACTTTATCTGAGAATTTTTCTCGGTGATAAGAAAAATTCGCGGGGCTTATGGTACTGTAGCAGCGAGAATTTTAACTGTTTAAAGGACTTTATCTGAGAAAGTTTCTCGGTGATAAAAAAATTCGCGGGGCTTATGGTACTGTGGCAGCGAAAATTTAACGTTTTAAGGCAGAAATTTTGAGAAATTTCGCGGTGAAGAACACAGTGTGAAGACAGCGAAGCGACGTAATAAATTTCAGCCCTAGACCTACTCAAATTGCAACCAAAATGCTGTAATCTGGGCTTAATCGACTCGTAATTGAATGGGTAATGCATATTTGGGGGATTTAAACATTAAAAACCTAACATGCGTTCGATTCAGAGCCGAGAAATTTTAACCCTAACTTAACAGATTAAATAAAAATGGGCAAAACAGGGTAAAATCGAACAGAAATTGGGTTATTCGAGATGTATTCATACCGAAAAACTGATTTGCGATGATGGAGTTAGCAGGAAACGAAGTTTGAATGCAGATTTTGACGATGACGATGATGCGAGGTGTTGCGAATTTTTTTTTTGACAGAGGGGTTGCGAATTTTTGAGAGAGAGGTTGCGAATTTTTTAAATTTTCTCGGGATCTTTAGGATAATGAGAAAAAATGTTAAGGGTTTTGGGGTTTTACGATTGGAGACACTGTACATGCGAATTTTTGAGTAAATGGGCCGAAAATTCGCGGGCTTGGTCAAAACCTCAACTTGGCTGAATTTCGCGGATTTGGTCCCAATTTTGACTCTTTTTGACCAGAGAAATTTTAAATTCAGTCCAAAATTTTGATTAGTCCGATTTTGACTCGTTTGACCAGACTTTAAAATTTCAACCCAAAATTTTTCAAAATTTTTTTTTTTTTTTTTTTTTAAATAATAAAAATAAGAAGCTCCCCCTTAATCGCAAAACTCCCCGTTTTAAATAATGAAATATCAGACGCTCCCCCTTAATTGAAAAATTCCCGTTTTAAATAACGAAATATCAAACGCTCCCCCTTAATCGAAAAACTCCCCCCAAAAGACATAATCCATGAGACACATAAAAATTCAGAAGACACATAGATAATAGAGTGAAGTGGAAAGGAAATATGTACACTTAATCAGAGTTCATGTAGAGACGATTGATCACAACTGAATATTCAACATGCCCAACATAGTCACTAGGTGTTGGAATCGTTTGATATCCAACGGTTTTGTGAAAATGTCGGCCAGTTGATCTTCGGTTGTGACGTAGTGCAATTCAATTGTCCCTTGTTCTACATGTTCTTTGATGAAGTGGTGGCGAATATCTATGTGTTTTGTTCTAGAGTGATGTACTGGATTACTCGTCATCGCAATAGCACTTTTTGAGTCACAATAAATGGGAATTTTATCAATATGAATATTAAAATCTCGTAGTTGGGTTCTCATCCACAAAAGCTGTGAACAGCAACTAGCGGCGGCGACATATTCTGCCTCCGTCGACGAAGTTGAGACACAGTTTTGTTTTCGAGACGACCAACTTACGAGTTTACCGCCCAAGAAGTGTGCAGCTCCAGAGGTGCTTTTTCTGTCCATCTTGCATCCTGCATAATCCGAGTCAGAGAATCCAACCAGCTTGAAGTCCGATTGAGTGGGGTACCACAAACCCAGATTGGGTGTCCCTTTAAGATAGCGGAGAATCCTTTTAACAGCAGTGAGGTGGGATTCCTTTGGTGTTGCTTGGAAACGCGCGCAGATGCCTGTCGAGAGAACGATATCTGGTCGGCTAGCAGTGAGGTACAGAAGAGATCCTATTATCCCTCGATAGATGGTTTGGTCAACTGGAGCACCCGATGGGTCCGCATCGGGTCGGCCAGAGGGAGACATAGGTGTTGCAGCAGTCTTAGCATCCTTCATTCCGTATTTCTCGAGAATGTCATGGATGTATTTGGACTGGTTGATGAAGATTCCGTCGGGGAGTTGCTTTACTTGAAGGCCAAGAAAGAAATTCAGCTCGCCCATCATACTCATTTCAAATTTTTCCTTCATCAATTCTGCGAACTCTTCACATAGTTGTGGTTCAGTTGATCCAAAAATGATATCATCGACATAAATCTGTACAATCATGATGTCCGGGCCACTCCGCTTGGTGAAGAGGGTTGTATCTAGAGATCCTTTCTTGAATCCAGACTGAACGAGGAAATCTGACAGGACGTCATACCAAGCTCGGGGAGCCTGTTTTAGTCCGTAGAGGGCCTTGTAGAGTCGATATACGTGATGAGGAAACTCTTCACTCAAGAACCCTTCAGGTTGATCAACGTACACTTCTTCTTTGAGAAATCCATTCAGAAATGCCGTCTTCACGTCCATTTGGTAGACTTTAAAGTTCTTGTGAGCAGCAAAGGCAAGAAACATTCGTATGGCTTCGATCCTGGCAACTGGGGCAAAGGTTTCATCGTAGTCGATGCCTTCTTGTTGGTTATACCCCTTAGCCACAAGTCTTGCTTTGTTGCGAATAACAACACCATCTTCATCCTTTTTGTTCTTAAAGATCCATTTTGTGCCGATAATGGACCTATTGTGAGGTCGTGGTACGAGTTCCCAAACTTGTAGGCGTTCAAACTGATTTATTTCCTCCTGCATTGCAATCAGCCAATCAGGATCATTGAGAGCTTCTGCTACTCGTGATGGTTCGACTTGACTGAGATAGCAAGCAAACAAGCTTTCATTCATCGTAGCTGAACGTGTCGAAACACCGGATGTGGGATCCCCAATAATCTGATCGGTAGGGTGAGATCGAGCCCAAAGTGGCACGTTGGTTTGTGAGGAGCTGGCCGCATTAGTGTCTACTTGAAGCTCATTAGATTGGGGCCCGATGTCCGAAGAAGAGATCTCAATCGTATTTAATTGAGAGGGTTCAGCATCAGGATCAGCAATATTCCCAGGGTTGGGTAGAATGTCGTCTTCGTTAAGATTGAGTGCATCCATGTTTGGAGGGACGACGTTATTGCCGGTAGCTGGTGGTGTAGGTGGAGTGGGTGCAGCGGTAGGTTGAGTGGTGGCGACGGGAGTCTTGGGAACTGGGTAGAAGTACTCGAAGAGCAGATCGAGATCCAATTCGCCACAATTGCCCTCAGATGAGGAAGTTCCCGCCTTTGAAGGTTGACCTTTTGTCAACGACTGTAGAAGACCTGGTTCTGGACTGATATGGCCAGAAGCTATTAGATCGCCTTCGCTTTCATCAAAAGAGACATTCGTGCTTTCTATTACTGACCATTTCTCCTTAAGATAGACTCTGTATGCCTTTGAATTCAGTGAATATCCAACAAAGATGCCTTCAAGAACTTTTGGATCAAGCTTCCCAAGATGTTGGCGATCATTGGCAACAAAACATCGGCAACCGAAGACCCTTAGATAAGATATATCGGGGATACGACGGTTATTCAGCATCTCGTATGGGGTGCGGTTGAATCTCTTGTGGATGGAAGCCCGGTTCTGTGTGTAGCAAGCCGTTTGAATAGCTTCGCCCCAAAGAGAATGAGGAAGTCCGGATTGGATGAGAAGAGTCCTTGCAGCTTCAACTAGTGTCCTGTTCTTGCGCTCAACGACACCATTCTGTTCCGGTGTCTTCACAGCTGAGAACTGCTGAGTGATGCCCTGAGTGGCATAGAAATCACTGAGTTTTTTGTTCTTAAACTCAGTTCCGTTGTCACTACTGATAATCCGAACCTTCTGTTGGTGGAGTGTTTGGGATGTAACAACAAACTCGATAATTATATCAGGAACTTCATCCTTTGTACGAATGAGTTTCGTCCACGTGTAGCGTGAAAAATCGTCGACTATCACCAGAATATACCGTCTTCCTCTGAGTGTGGCCGTAGGCATTGGGCCACATAGATCCATATGTAAGAGTTCGAGGATGAGCTTAGAGGACGGTGTTTCCTTAGAGACATGAGACGATCGCTTCATCTTCCCCAATTCACAGGCAGAGCAGAGATGTTCCTTATGATATGTTAGTTGGGGTAGACCGTTGACGAGTTTATCTTGACGCAGTTTGTTGATAGTCTTGAAATTGAGATGTGAGAGACGTCGGTGCCATAGATCATTCAACTTGGGTGCAGCCCGAGAGAGAAGGCATACTGGTCGAGAGGTCGTGAGATTGAGTACGTAGAGGTGAGACGTGCGCGTTCCAGAAAGAAGTGGCAGTCCCGAGGCATCTATGATGCTGCAGATATCAGATTCGAAGAGAACCTTGTATCCTTTGTCGCAGAAACGACCAATGCTGAAGAGATTGTAGCTCAAACCCTCAACGTAGGAGATGCCCTTGATCGTCAGTTTGTCATGGACGAGATCACCAGTTCCGAGAATTGGCGCCATTTGACTGTTTCCGAAGGAGACCCTTCCGAGATAGCGCTCGGAGAAGTTGCTCAGCAGCTCCTTGTTCCCCGTCATGTGTGTGGAGCAACCCGAGTCTAGATACCACACATGACAGACCTGCAATCATTAGCAAATGTTGGGTCCCCGTTTACTGACGGGGCATTCTCGTGAAACAAATAAAGTTTTTATGCACTTAATGGGAAATGTGGATTCTAAATCAGATTGTGTTGATTCTAATTTAGCTTTCCCTTTGTCGTTTGCTTGATTAGGCGAGATTGTAGTTTTTCTAACCCATATTTTCCTAATTCGTGCTTGCATGTATGGTGCCGTATACATGAATTGGCGTGGGTAATGTGGTCGTCGTTTTCGTGCTTCGGTTTTGGTCACCTTTGGCTTGCGAGAAGTGGGTGAGTTTACGTTTGTCGACGAGAGACGCTTTCGCTTGACCTTAGGCTTTGGTGAGATGGGAGAATTCGAAGACGTCGCAGAGAAGGTTCGCTTGCGAGGTCGGAGTGTTGCGTGTTCATGTGTTTCATATTCGTGAAATCGTGGGAGAACAAAATCATTGCAGCAGCACATAGACATAAGCTTGGTAAAAGAAAGATAAGTTTTGGCAACATAGTTGTCTACGACCTTAGTACATTGGGATTCAGTACATAGAGAGGAAAGACGAATATAGGATGATCTTTTCTTCTTGTCATCGAAGAGCGGATTTGCCTTTGTCTGATACGAGCTGCCTTCCAGAGACGTCGAGCTCACATTCCCTGTTTCCATAAGAATACTAGAGTTAGTGTTAGAACATATGTCAGCTTCAGGAGTCATTTTCGCCGTCCTCTTACATTTACATGTTAGAGAATCGGGTACTTGACTTGATGTGGAGGGATAGTTCGTATTGGGAAATTTTTCTAGTGTGTAGATTTTGCTAAGTAGCTCATCTCGCTCTTTTGCAAAGGCCTTCCTTTCTACTTCTAGTTGTCGTTCAAGTTCTGCTATGAGTAGCAGTTTCTTTGGGATGTAAGTACGAGAAATCACATCTTGAGAAGCGACTTCCTGTTCTTTATTAGGGAGTAAGGTTTCGACATTCTCTGGGAGTGAGGATATCTTAGTCTTATCTCTAATATTCAATTCTGTGTAGTCATACGCGATTTCTGCCCAATGAATGTTCTGTTCTCTTGTTTCTTCTGAGACGGTAGCGAATGTTGATCTCACAAATGGTTTAAGTTGCGGGGGGGCACCATTTCTTGTTTGCAAGAACGTAGTGTTGCACATGTTATATCTTTTAACTATAAGCGGTGTTGGATTGCAATTGCTAGACAGTCCGATCCCCCTCCTGGCGTTGTAGAATCCTGTTTCCATTGGTTGGTTCAAAAGGCTTAAGATGTGTGTGTTTTCGTTTCTAAGGTGAAGTTGCTCTTCAAGTTCTTTCACCTTGCGGTATAGCCTAACTCTTTCCTTTGTAAGCAGTTCATATTGGGAGGCCGTCAGGAGGCGAGAGGTTTCACATGAACTTATGGCTAGTGTAGTTTCCTTAACCTTAGTCTCACTTTGTTTGTTCTTGCTTTGCAGACGTTTGACTAAAGCTTCAGAGGCTATTAGACGTTCGTTTGCACAGGCAAGTTCTTCTACTTTTAGACTAAGTAAGGCATAGTTGTTTTCAAATTTTAGCTTAAGTTCATCATAATCCCTAGCGTCTACGGTGGGTTTCTTAATGGCGTGTCGGTGAGTAAACACATCATCTAGGTGTGAGATTCGTACCTCAGACGCAGCGTTGGTAGGAGTATTAGCTGTGTTTTCACCGGTGTGATCCATCTCCTCGTCCTCGTCATGTTCGACCAGCCTTGCCATGCAGCAATCTTCATCCTTAGGCTCCTCGTCTTCTGAAGTGTCATTCACCCATTCAGCTTCTTCGGTGAGTAGAACTTTCCCACTTTCCATCTTGCGGGTCATTCTGGCCTTACGGTCGTAGTAGCCGGAGTCCTTCACGCGTGGGGCATGGCATTCTTTGGCAAAGTGGCCTATCTTTCCACATCGAAAGCACTTCACAGACTTTTGAGGTGCGGCGGAGTCCTCTTCTTTCTTTGTTGGCTTGGCTTCCTCTGCTGGAGTGAACTTTTTGGTGCCGCTATAGGTTCTTTGGCGATTGGAGGAGGATGAGGATTTTTTCCCGATCTTCTTTGAGACCAACTTGGTGAGCATTGCCAGTTGCTTGCGTATATCACGAACATCTTCGTCTGATTCGGTATCTGCTTCGGATCCTGAGGAGGTGTCCGATACAACAGCTGGTAGCTTTCCTTTGTTCTGTTTAGTCTTAGTGGTGGAAGATCGTTCATTGGTTTTGTTTGAGAGGAGGGCCAGTGGGTCGACTCGAGTGTTGGTGGACTGAGGTTGCACATAAGGAGCATAGGCAGACAGACTGTCATAAAGAGCATGGATGGAAGTGTTGGAGAGGTCCTTACTCTGAATCATCATCACGATTGCATTGCCCCAATGAGGTTTGAGGCTACCAAGGAAGCGGTTATTGATATCGAATTTGTCCCTCGAGATCCTGGCTTTCTTGAGTTCATTGATGACCTTCAAGTATCGGAGGTATGTGTCGCGCAGTTCCTCTCCTTCATAGGCCTGGAAGTGTTCATACTGCGAGAGACATGCTGATTTCCTCCCCTGTGCACTTTCAGTTGTGCCAGCCATAATTTCAGCAAGTTCATCCCATATCTCCTTGGCAGTTGTGCAGCACTCAACGTGACCGTAGACCTCGTTTCCCAAAGCCTGGAAGAGGTATCCTTTGGCAGTCTCGTTGGCCTGTTCGCGAGCCAATTCATCCTCATTGATGGGACCTCTTGGAGTGCGGCGTTCATCCATGGGAGGATTTGCATTTGGCTGTGCAGGGACTATTGTCCAGAACTGTGCTGGCCCGTTGAAGATGGAGTCCAGAAGGTATTGAGAGAGTGGTGCGCCTTTGTTCCTGATGAACGTGAGGAACCGGTTTGTCCATATGCTGTAGTCGCCTTGTCGCAGCATCAGAGGCCTGGTGTCGGAGCCCACTATGGAGATGTCGTTTGTGGTAGACATGGTTGGTGCAGTCGAATCGTCCGTGGTTTTGATCTTGCGTAGATAAGAAAGTTAGTAACGAACGATATGAGAAATACGAGTTTAATGAGTAGAGTTTTGAGAATAAAATTGTTTAAAGAATTTCTTAGAACTAAGTGAGCGTGTGTGATGGTCGATAATGTATGAAAGAGAAATAAATCTTGAAATTAGGAGAAGTTCTAGAAATTTAAATTAAGACTTGGGAAGCAAAAACAAATTTTATCTCAAATGTGGTTTAGGGAGATAGAGTGTAAGGATCAAATCTTAAAGATTTTGAGAAAAGTTTAACCCAAGACGAATTTATCACGAGAAAAGGTCTTAACAACAAGAAAAATTCGCAGCTCAAAGTTTAAAATTTCACAAGAGAATTTCGCGGGAAGAAAAAGTCGCAGCTAGAGTTTGAAGTATGATTTTTATGAAATTTTTCTCGGATTTGAAAGAGACGTGGATAAATGAAGTGTTATCCGAGAATTTAGGTGCTTGAGAAATTTCGGTGTTTGAGAATTTTAAAGAGAAAGTCTGAAGGAAAAATTCTCAAGTGAAAATTTCTCGGTTTTAAAAGTTTCGCATGTGGGAATAATTCTAGGTTCGAGAGTTTTTTTTTTTTTTTTTTTTTTTTAAAAAAAAAAATTTGAACGAGACGTGGTTTTTAAAGAAAACTTTCTCAGATGAGATAAATTTTCTCGGCTTTGAAAATTTCTCGGATGTAAAAATTTCGTGAATTTCAAAAATTTCTCGGCCTTAAAAAAAAATTCTCGGATGTAAAATTTTCAAAGAGTTCAAAACTTTCGCGGTCTAAGAAAAATTTCTTGGATATAAAAATTTCAAACAGTTCTTGGCTGAGGAAAAAAAAATTCGCGGCTTAGAAAGTTTCGCAGGATAATCTTTCTAGGAAATGGAATTTCTAAAAATTCTCGGCTGTTAATTTCTCGACTTAGAAAGATTTCTCAGATTTTTTGAAAATTTCGCGGCTCATAAGAATTCTTGGAATAGACTTTCTCGTGTATAAAATTTCTCGGACTTTAAAGAGTATGAACTTGAGAAAAACTGGGTCTTAGAGAAATTTTCGCGGTATTGGAAATTCTCGGATTTTAAAGAGTCCGAAGTTAAAAAAAATTTTGCCTAAGAAAAATTTTCGCGGTTTTAAACTTTCTCGGATTTTGAGTATAGGTTGTTGCGAGAAACTGCAATGATAGAGAAATTTTCGCGGTGTAAAAATTCTCGGATTGTGAGTGCAGACCGTTGCGAAAAAATGCAGTGACAGAGAAGTTTCGCGGTTTAAAAGGTGAAACTTTCGCGGATTTGAACGTTTCAGCAAAATTTCGCGACCAAGAACATCAAGTACTGTTCCATTGGTATGTCGCGATATTTTCCAGAAAAACCGTCCGTTTTCACTCAAATCTCAACCAAAATCGCTCAAACTTGATCCTAAACTTCAGAAATCCTTCCCTAAACACATAATCGACCGATTTGTGAGCTGAAACAACAAAAACTGGGTCAAATCGACCGAAAACAGAGAATGGCCGAAATGTCCTTTTCTGAAAATTTTCTGCTTAAATCTCGCTCAAAACTCGTTAAAACTGATCCAAAAGTGTTCTAAAAACATTTTAGGCATAGACTTGATCTGGGGGAGGGTTTTAAACACAAAAACGAAGCATCAATACCCCAAAACAAGCTCAAAATGCCGAAACCTATTTTTGCTCAAAAACACCTTTGATCTTGCTTGGAATCGAACGAAACTGGATTCAAATCAACGAAGATCGATCCACGTTTGCTCTGATACCACTTGTTGGTCCCGAAATGCACCAAACAAGGAATCAAAGAAGCTAGATGGAATGGAATGGAATGAAAAGGGAGAATTTCTCACCTTGTAGTGTGTGTAGTGTGTGAAAACGAATTTTAGCTTTTTGATCTTTGATTACCTTTCAAAGTGAGTTGGTAACACCTTATATACCACATTAACCCTAGGTATATTAAGGCCCAATCACTAAAAATAAAATAATTACAATCTAGTCCAAAGCCCAAGTTAAAGATAATTACATAATTAATCTCAAGACTTAAACTATTGACACAATCAATTAAATATCCTAACACTGCATTTTCGACTAATTCTATAATATAATATAAGTTAATATGACATAATATAGTTTAAAATAGTATTTATATAAGGTAAAATAAAATACTACATATAATAATACAATATAATATAACATAATAAAATAATAACATAATATATTACAACATATAAAATAATATAATATAAGATATTGTAGTATAATATAATATACTACAAAGTATTGTATAAAACATATATATAATAGTATTATATAATATAATTTAATACGCTATAATATAGTTTAAAATAGTATTGTAACACGATAAAATATAGTATAATATAATAAAATATAGTACAAGATAATACAATATAACGTGATATAATATAATAAAATATAAAACATTATACTATAAAACAATATATTACGAGTGATATAACATAATATAACATAACATAATACCATGTCACATAATATAACGAGCCGTGAAAACAACGTATGTTTGGGACTAGGAGGTTACCCTTATTCAAGGCACGACGACAGTGAAGCTGTATGGCTGCTGCCACCCGTAGAGGCAAATGTTCAATGATGCCGGCGAAAGACTGCGGTGAATTTCGTAAAGTGTGAATACTTCCGAAGTGTAAGACTGCACTCAGGAATATAAGAAAACGACTTATGTGACTTTAGGAGCTTCATCCAGATATGAATCACATGGTGTATGACAGTTCCCTGTGTACAATTATGGCTGCATACATGAATGTAAGAATGTGCCTAGGTTCGAGCTTAATGAGTGTGCTACAACTACAAATTGCGGGACTCAACATTTAATATTGCGGGGTGTATGACTACAGGTAAATTCGGGCAAATTAAGAAGGTAAAGCAGCGGCTTTACGGAAGAGTAAAACTGCAGTGAATTTTGTAATGTATGAAGACTTCCACAACTGTCAGAACTCAGAGATATAAGAATACGACTCCCGTGACTTTACGAGCTTCATTCGCGTATGAATTACGTGGTGTATGTATCAGTTATGACTGCAAATAATATAATTTTAACATGATATGATCTACTATAAAGTAATATAATTTAATATTTGTATTATATTATATTATATAAAATAAGATAACATAATATTATATAAGGTAAAATAAAATACTACATATAATAAATACAATATAATTTAACATAATAATATAAGAACATAATATAATACAACATATATAATAATATAATTTAGTATATTTTAGTATAATATAATATAGTACAAAGTATTGTATATAACATATATATAATAGTATTATATAATATAATTTATACGCTATAATATAGTTTAAAATAGTATTGTAACACGATAAAACATAGTATAATATACTATAATACAACGTGATATAATATAATAAAATATAAAAACGTTATACTATAAAACAATATATTACGAGTAATATAACATAATACCATGTCACATAATATAACGAGCCGTGAAAACAACGTATGTTTGGGACTAGGAGGATACCCTTATTCAAGGCACGACGACAGTGAAGCTGTATGGCTGCTGCCACCCGTAGAGGCAAATGTTCAATGATGCCGGCGAAAGACTGCGGTGAATTTCGTAAAGTGTGAATACTTCCGAAGTGTAAGACTGCACTCAGGAATATAAGAAAACGACTTATGTGACTTTAGGAGCTTCATCCAGATATGAATCACATGGTGTATGACAGTTCCCTGTGTACAATTATGGCTGCATACATGAATGTAAGAATGTGCCTAGGTTCGAGCTTAATGAGTGTGCTACAACTACAAATTGCGGGACTCAACATTTAATATTGCGGGGTGTATGACTACAGGTAAATTCGGGCAAATTAAGAAGGTAAAGCAGCGGCTTTACGGAAGTGTGTAAGACTGCAGTGAATTTCGTAATGTATGAAGACTTCCACAAGGGTCAGAACTTAGAAATATAAGAATACGACTCCCGTGATTTTACGAGCTTCATTCGCGTATGAATTACGTGGTGTATGACAGTTCCCTATGTATCACTTATGACTGCAAATATTATAATTTTAACATGATATGAAATACTATAATGTAATATAATTTCCTTAATTTCGACTGAAACCTGTATTTTCACAATAATGACTATGTCTTTATGTTTGTGAATGCCAATTTTACCCATTTCTACGGAATTTTACGGACAACTAAATTTAAGCAAATAATATTGACGCGAATGTCACATCACTTTACAATACAATTAAAATTGATACACAGCTGTATGACTGTATTTCTGTCTAAATGCAATTGTATGATGTGTAATATACTATCCATTGACTAGGTAAAAGGATATCTTAGTGAATGAATGTAGAAGCAATGGCTGACAGTGTGGAAAAAGTACAACTTGGTGAACTTGTATTACAACCACACGTTGAATGCCATCCACAATTTTCCTCCCTTACGTTAACTGTGTACGTACTGCATATTAATATAATAATATTAAATATTCTTAAAAGAAGTGTCAAAATATATACTTTTTTACCTTTTTATTGTACTATATTATTATAATAATAGAACCTTAATATCCGTGCCGACCAAAAAATGTGATAAAAATCATGGGACGGAGGGAGTATAATATAATAAAATATAGTTCAAAATAATATAATATAACGTGATATAAGATAATAAAATATAAAAACGTTATACTATAAAACAATATATTACGAGTAATATAACATAACATAATACCATGTCACATAATATAACGAGTCGTGAAAACAACGTATGTTTGGGACTAGGAGGATACCCATATTCAAGGCACGACGACAGTGAAGCTGTATGGCTGCTGCCACCCGTAGAGGCAAATGTCCAATGATGCCGGCGAAAGACTGCAGTGAATTTCGTAAAGTGTGAATACTTCGGAAGTGTAAGACTGCACTCAAGAATATAAGAAAACGATTTATGTGACTTTAGGAGCTTCATCCAGATATGAATCACATGGTGTATGACAGTTCCCTGTGTATCAATTATGACTGCATACATGAATGTAAGAATGCGCCTACGTTCGAGCTTAATGAGTGCACTGCGGGACTCAACATTTAAGATTGCGGGGTGTATGACTACAGGTAAATTCGGGCAAATTAAGAAGGTAAAACAGCGGCTTTACGGAAGTGTAAGACTGCAGTGAATTTCGTAATGTATGAAGACTTCCACAAGTGTCAGAACTCAGAAATATAAGAATACGACTCCCGTGACTTTACGAGTTTCATTCGCATATGAATTACGTGGTGTATGACAGTTCCCTATGTATCAGTTATGACTGCAAATAATATAATTTTAACATGATATGATCTACTATAAAGTAATATAATTTAATATTTGTATTATGTTATATTATATAAAATAAGATAACATAATATTATATAAGGTAAAATAAAATACTACATATAATAATACAATATAATATAACATAATAATATAAGAACATAATATAATACAACATATATAATAATATAATTTAGTATATTTTAGTATAATATAATATAGTATAAAGTATTGTATACATATATATAATAGTATAATATAATATAAGTTAATATGATATAATATAGTTTAAAATAGTATTTATATAAGGTAAAATAAAATACTACATATAATAATACAATATAATATAACATAATAAAATAATAACATAATATATTACAACAAATAAAATAATATAGTATAAGATATTTTAGTATAATATAATATAGTACAAAGTATTGTATATAACATATATATAATAGTATTATATAATATAATTTAATACGCTATACTAAAGTTTAAAATATTATTGTAACACGATAAAATATAGTATAATATAATAAAATATAGTACAAGATAATATAATATAACGTGATATAATATAATAAAATATAAAAACATTATACTATAAACCAAAATATTACGAGTAATATAACATAATATAACATAACATAGTACCATGTCACATAATATAACGAGCTGTGAAAACAACGTATGTTTGGGACTAGGAGGATACCCTTATTCAAGGCACGACGACAGTGAAACTGTATGGCTGCTGCCACCCGTAGAGGCAAATGTTCAATGATGCCGATGAAAGATTGCAGTGAATTTCGTAAAGTGTGAATACTTTCGAAGTGTAAGACTGCACTTAGGAATATAAGAAAACGCTTCTGTCACTTTAGGAGCTTCATCCAGATATGAATTACATGGTGTATGACAGTTCCCTGTGTATCAATTATGACTGCATACATGAATGTAAGAATGCGCCTAGGTTCGAGCTTAATGAGTGTGCTACAACTACAAATTGCGGGACTCAACATTTAAGATTGCGGGGTGTATAACTACAGGTAAATTCGGGCAAATTAAGAAGGTAAAGCAGCGGCTTTACGGAAGTGTGTAAGACCGCAGTGAATTTCGTAATGTATGAAGACTTCCACACACTACAAAAATCCGTCCGATTTGCGACAGGCAGAGACGTAGCTTTTTGATCGCTAATAAGGATTAGCTACGGAATAGCTACGGAAATCGTCCGTAGCTGATCGCCTGTCGGAAAAATTGAAATGGTAGCAAAAGCCGTAGCTAATTTAACTACAGAAAATTGCATCGGATAGTCCGTAGCTAGCTTAGGGGAATAATTAAAAAAAAAAACAATAAAAAGTCCGTCGCAAATGTAGCGACCAACCTTTCCGACAGAAACGCCGTCGCTAAATGAGGGACCAAAATTAAAAAAAAAAGAAATCAGCACCGGCGGCCTGGGCCGCCGGAGCCAATCTCTCTGGTGTTTTCCACCGCCGCGCGCTGCTACCTCCATCGCAGGATCCTCCGGCAGCAGCCCAGCAACCCTCTCGCCACCGTCGCTAAGTTCCCTCGCCGGATCCAGCCGCCGACCAGTGGCCCATCAGCCCTCGCCAGATCCAGCCGCCGCCCTCTCGCTCTATAAGCCGGCCGCCGTCTGCCCGCCTGTCAGCCCTAACAACGACGCAGCTCACTGTCGACCATTCAGCCCCAACAGGACAGCAAACCCACCGTCCGAGCTCGTCGCCAGATCCACCACCGTTAAGCCACCAGATCCGGCCGCCGGAGGAGGTCGTAGCCGCCAGATCCACCGCCATCCGAGCTTGTCGCTGCCATATTCATCACCACTGAAGCTCGTCGACGGTAGGTTGGGGCTGAATCTGCTCGCTTCCACAGTCTGCTCGCCACTTCCCTCTTCAACCTTGGAGCAGCCGAAAACAGAAGAAAAAATAATTGAAGAAGAAAAGATGAAGAGATGAAGATGAAGATGAAGTGAAGATGAAAAAAGGTAGAAGACGCGAAGTGAGAGTGATAAGAGATGCAGAAGTGATAAAAGTTTATTTCTTCGAGGTAAAAAAAGTTGATTTCGATTTTCGAGTAAGACTTTCAAAAATTTCATTCCACCGCTCATTTTTTTGCCACGGATAATCCCTCACAAAGATTTCCGACGGATATTCCGTCACAAATATTGCTACGGCTTTTTCATCACAGACATTTGCGACGGATATTTCGTCGCACAATCCGTCGCAAATAATTGCTACGGTTTTCTAGTCGCAGACTTGCGACAACCTTTTCCGACGGGCTTTTGGTCGCAAAAAAGCGACGGACTGACCGTCACAAATATTTGCGACGGATTTGTGACGGAAAATCCGTCGCTAAGTGTTTTTACGGTTTTGCCGTAGCAAAACTACCGTAGCTAACATTCCCGTAGCAAATTACCGTCACTACTGTGGCTCTTTTTTGTAGTGACAAGGGTCAGAACTCAGAAATATAAGAATACGACTCCCGTGACTTTACGAGCTTCATTCGCGTATGAATTACGTGGTGTATGACAGTTCCCTATGTATCACTTATGACTGCAAATATTATAATTTTAACATGATATGAAATACTATAATGCAATACAATTTCCTTAATTTCGACTGAAACCTGTATTTTCCCAATAATGACTATGTCTTTATGTTTGTGAATGCCAGTTTTACCCATTTCTACGGAATTTTTTTGCGGACAACTAAATTTAAGCAAATAATATTGACGCAAATGTCACATCACTTTACAATACAATTAAAATTGATACACAGCCGTATGACTGTATTTCTGTCTAAATGCAATTCTATGATATGTAATATACTATCCATTGACTAGGTAAAAGGATATCTTAGTGTATGAATGTAGAAGCCTAATGTATGAATGTCCGACAGTGTGGAAACAACTTGGTGAACTTGTATTACAACCACACGTTAAATGACATCCACAATTTTCCTCCCTTACGTTAACTGTGTACGTACTGCATATTAATTGTAATCCCCATATGTTTTACCAATAAGAAAATTTAACGACAAAGATCGCATACCAGACATGCAGCGTCCCGTGCATCGCACGGGCATAACCTAGTAACAATATAAATTTGCGTGCGGGCGAATTATTATGCGTTACTACAATACAACTATTGGGCCGGGAGGTGGGCCGGCCCGTAGTCCGCCACTGGCGGGGCGGGCGCGGGCAAGCCCGCCTATTGGCGGGCCTGGGAAGTGAAGGCCCACCTCGCCTGCAGGCGGGTAGCGGGCCTGACGGGCTTAGCCCACCTGTTTTAAAAAAATAAACACATAAGAAAAATTAATAAAAAATAGGAAAAATAAAAAAACAAAGAATTCAAGTTGAAAAATATATAAAATTTAATCACCTTTTCTTAGTATTAACTTTTTATGTTATTAAATTACAAATCATATTACTGACGGGCCTGTCCGCGGCCCGCCGGGCCGCGGGCCCATTTGCCAGCTTTAATCTGAGTGAATTCCTAAAATTGTCGAGTTTTTCTATAATAATTGACTAGGAATGCGTGTACCCAATACGTAATACATAATTTTAAATATTTAAAAATTGATATTTAATATATATGGCTTCACAATTAAATTTTAAAAAAATCATTTATAATAAGTATATAATTAAAAAATTGATATTTAATATATTTAGTATTAAATTTGATAAAAAAAATCATTTATAAGGATATAATTAAATAAGTAAAAATAGAAGAACTAAGTGATAAAGTATACAATAAAATCAACATACCAAATTGGGATAATGTTATTCTATGGTGTTCTCCCTTAATAAAATAGATAGATAGATAAATCTAATATCTATTCTATTATATAAAGGGCGGGGGTGGCTATAAACTGCCACATTTGGTCTGTCACTTATTTGTAATTTAGTCCCCTTTTTGTTAATTAATTACTTTAATAATTTTTATATTACAATTAAATATTTTATTATTATACTTATATCCCTACACATTATTTTGTTTATATAGTTAAAAATTATATTTCATATTTTAAACATTACAAATAATGAATCTCAAAACTAGAAGTAACATAAATATAATTATATTCTAAGCACACGCATAGAGTGTGTGAAAACGTACTAGTTATGAATAAAAAGGTTGAGTACAGACAACTCTAAGCCATGATGACTATGAGATTCCCCAACTTACCCCATATTTTATTTCCAATTATAGTATAACTAAAATATAATTTCCACTTGTGCGAATCTTTGTATATGTTATAATAGTTTTATATTTGTTTTACATCAGAAGAAGCTAAACTAACTTCGTGTAAAGATCTTGACAAAAAAATAATGGTATCATGCTACCTCAAGATCATTATATTGCAAAGGTGTTGAAAACGTTTGGGTACGTTGCCCTAAAACTGACAAGCAGTCCTTATGTTGCAGCGTTGAGCTTATGAAAAATAGAGGAGAACCAAGAGCTCAAGTTAAGTATGCAATAATAAGAACTTACTTCATCTAGCCAACTATACAAGACCGGATATAGCATATGTTGTATAAAAGTTAGGAAGATATACAGAAAGTCCTAGTGATCATCATTGGGAAGCCTTGGTGAGGTTGATGAGATATTTAAAAGGAACAATAAACTACGGAATTTTTTATAATGGGATATTCTCAAATTTTTTAGAGTTATAGCGATGCAAGTTGGATTTCAGATGCCATTGACGCAAAATCTATGAGTGAATATGTATACATGATGGAATTGTGGATTGGATCCACAAAGGAAACACTCATAGCACACTCAACTATGACTTCTGAATTAATTGCCTTAGAGTTGACTTGTGTAGAAGCTGAGTGGTTAAAGAATTTAATGAATGGTGTCAAAATAGATGATAGACTTATCAACACCATCTGTTTGCAAAAGGCAGCCATTGCAATTGCTAAAAAAAAACTAAATGGTAAAAATCGACACATTATTAGCCTAAGGCACAATGTACTTTGACAAATGTTGAAAAATGGAATAGTGTCCATTGACTTTGTTAGGCCAGCGGTTAACTTGGCCGAAGCCATAGGGAAGCCAACTAGTTCAAAACACTGCGAGGAGCATGAGTTTATGCCTATCTATGTTTGATAATTGTGGAAACCTTGCTTGCATGAATGGTGAGCCCATGAAACAAGTTCATAAGGATAAGAACGAAGCAATTACTGCAGCATCATCCCTAAATTCACATATCCTTACGGTGTAAAAGATGCTAAATAAATAGATGAATAAAACTTTATTGTAGGGTTGAGAAAATCCACATTTGGCAAAGTTAGTATTTCGAAATCCGGAATTCAAAATAGAGCCCGAGCTCGTGAAGCTCGTCGAGCTCGACATCCTGCTTTTATATAAAAAAATTTAGAAATAAAAATTAAAATTAAATAAATATAATAAAATAAAACAAGATTGCGAGCCGGCTTGAGGCGGCTCATCGAGAATGTGAGCCAATGATTAGCTCTCGTCCGGGTCAACTCATCGTTCACCCTTAATAATAATAATAATAATAATAATAATAATAATAATAATAAATTGTTGTGACAATAAGGTCCCTACTCCACGAAGTGATTTTGAGTTCACAAGATTCGTTCTACTCATTTTCTAGTGGAAGTAAACTTTTGCATATAAGTTCCTGGTAGGTTCTAAAGGAAACACCTTGAAGTATGCAGCACTTTCTTGATGTATTAGTTCTTTCAAATAAGTACTTGAATACATGTCTTATTTGGTGGGTGAATGTTGTAAATAAAATAATATTAATAATAACTCACAAGAAGCTCGGCTGGTAACCCACGGTGAAAAAAACAACAAAAAACCAACCTCAACTTACCTGGACCGAGAAACCAACGGTGGATTGGTTAAACTCGGAGCTTTTTCAGCGCGGGCAGGAGCTGAAGACGGAAGGCGAGAAGGTGGGGAATGAGTAGGAGCCGAAGACGAAAGCTTTTCAATTGATGGTTTGGAGAAGAAAAGATTTAAAAATAAAAAAGAGGGGCAAAATCGTCATTTCCGTCAATTGGATAGCAAAGTGTAAGATTGATTATAAAATAGGGAGGTTGATGATAAATTAATTTGAAAGAATTAATCGATATATAGTTTAGGGTGGAGGGATTTTTTTGAGGGTACCCCTTGAAACTATTCTTCACAAAAAATAAAAACTATGAATATGTATAGAATATTATTTTTCAGGTAGAAAATATAGTTAATGAATTGAAGTGAACATTGATATAGAAATAGAGCTAAATGACTTGGAGTCTAAAAATGAACGGCAACTTTGTGTTTTCGGTTGGTGATGGGCTAATAAATGTGATCGAGTAAAATAAAGCAACATAAATGTCGATGGTGGCTCAGTTACATATATAGACCCCTTTTACTTTGTAATACTGTTGACACTGTTCGCCAGGCCGTCGAGTCTATGCTCTATGAGACTCTCGGGGACATTTTGGTTGGTCAAATTGGGATTTAATATGGAATAAAGGAACAACCAATTTGTTATGAACACCGCTCATTTTATGTCGAATGGTGATGATTATGGGTTGTCATGTGATTGAGCGGATGAGTGATAAAAATAAAACGAATATCGACGAACCATCCTACGCTCAACAGGCAAGTGTACATATCGAAAATAGTATAGAAATGGCAAGTATTCGAGTATCGAACCCCAATGAACTATATACTTTAGAAAACCGTCGTTTAAATATCCTGGTAAATATTTTTGATTTGATAAAAATATAGATAACGATAAACACAAAAACAAAAATTTGATAAAATAGCGATAACGGGGTTCGGACGACTTTATGAAAGTAAAGTATTTGAGACTTCGAATCCCACTAGCTTGACCAAACGACTGAAAAATGTAATGAGATTTTAGCTATGTATTAGACAGTGGAGATTCCTACAACATTCGTACGAGTTTATATGACTGAGAAACTGCGCCTTATCATACAAAGTTCGTACACAACTAATCTACGAATTAAAGGGCAAGCTACCCTAACTACTTAATCGAAGATCTCTCTCCCTCTCCCTCCCTCTCCCTCTCCCTCTCTATCTCTCTGTGAGAACCAGGCACTCCTCTTTGGCGAACGGGCCACCCGAAAAGCCCGTGCTGTGCTATGCGTGCGGGTCACGGTGGAGATCAAAGGGAACTCTCGCCAATTACATGCCTTTATAAGCCAGGCCCGAAAGTGTCGGGATCTTTTTCAAGGCAAGAACCGTACTTATCAACAAAAAAGGAAATGAAAAGTTCCTCAAGAGAAATTTCCAAGCTGATCAATCCATGGAAGTTCATCCCCAAAACTACAAAAAGGCATTCCTAACTAACATATCGAGTTCTGATTCTGTGATATCAAACAGCGAGACCTTTGCACAATATGGATGTACTGATGCAGGCGATATTATTACAGGTTTGTAATAAGATTATGTTTCACATAGTTAATTAGTTGTTCATTTCATATTCTTTCCACTCATTACGGGCCCATCAGATATGAGCTCGAGGAAGAGAACACGTGTGATTACTCGTCCTAAGCAATCTTCAGTAGTGAAGCTCACGAAAGATCTCTGCACAATATTGAACGATCAACAATCGTCATCGATGTGGTGTGCTTCCGCTATTGTTATTACACAAAATTAATTGAAGTATTTTATAGAGAAATATACCCAAAAATTTTCATTACTACATAAATATACCATTTTTTATTAAAAAGAAAAAAGAAAGAAAGAAATAAAAAGTACAAAACCCCTTTTAATTGATGAACAGCCAATAAATTGACTTTAGGATAATCCAATCAAATCTAGCTAGAGGTCTGTCATGATAAATAAATACCAAGAAAAAGGTATAGAAAAGAAAAGGGCTTCTCTTATTCCAGAAATTGGTAAAAGCTTTTTATGTCACCATAGCAGTTGAAGTCTTCATCAGATTGTGTGCATGCAATAACAAGTAGTAAATTGGGTAACAAAACAAATATGTAATGGATTCAGTGAAGAATATTAATACTATCAGAAAACAACGGCACCAGAAAGTAGTAGTGTGATTTTCATTACCTTTCACCACGAAAAAGGTAAGAAGCAAAGGACATTATTCATCATAGAAATGGAAGAAAAGCCATTATAAGAAAAGAATAGGCAATAATGGTTAACATAGAGCACTGAATGAGGTCGAAACACTTTCTTTGTATGCGTCATAGTACACTTGATTGATATCGAAATGAGAACCTAAGAACATCATCGGATACCGATAGCAAAAACAGATGGGCTTCGACATATAGTTGATTCGAGCTAATTATACAATAAACACTGTTTGTCTTACGTTCGTGATCGTTCTAAGAACAGCCCTAAATGAGCAGTTCAACAATTCACTTGCCTTTTCAAGCTCATTTTCTGCTCTGATCAGATAAGTTGTGCCTTTTTCAGGTCTGACATAACTCCTCTATCTTCACTGCCCCTTTCATTATATATAACCTACAAACCAAAACGAAAAAGAAAATTAAACCAACGATCAGATAAGATAAAATGACATAACTAAAGTCAGATTTAGTACCTTGTCAATAATTCCATATTCAACAGCCTCACTGGGGCTGAAATATTTCGGACGCCTTATGTCTGCTTCAATCTCCTCAGGTGACTTGCCAATATGTTTTGAATAGAGTTTAACCTAACAAGTAAATTCATTAAAACACTGCAGCCTTGATAAACTGCTTAGTGTTTTGCAACCAAATGACTTTGGACATAATCAGCATCAATGGTAATAATCAGGTGGAGAATTGAAAATTACCTAATACACGTGGAAAGTTGCATGAAAATGAAACATGAGAATTCAGATTCATATGAAGGAAAATTACTTCAGACAACCGTGGGAAAGCATTCAAAATTTGGGTACCATAAAGAACAAAAAAGACAAAGAAAACAGCAGTATATCATGGATCTACCATGTGGACTACAAATTTTAAAGGTAAAATTAAGTAGTATATATATTAATATAGAACAATCTATAGTATTACCAACTCAGCCTTCACATTCCTAACTTCTTTCCTCATTAGCTCTACATCAGTGGCTTGACCTTGAAATCTAGCAATTGGCTGCAAGCGAATGTATATTGCATCAGAATAACACAGCTTAGCAGATCAGGAAAAACAGATCCAATACCAATAGCGATCAAGTTCAATTGCAGTGTTGTTCCGTAAATTAGCGTAACTTTTCAAACGGAAATCGATGATCAAGAAAACACAAAAGTAAGATTTCGCCAACACGAACCTGCTTAATCATGATCGTTGACGATGGTAAAGCAGAACGATTACCCTTTGCACCAGCAGCCAAGAGAAGTGCTGCTTCTCCCCAAGCATTGCCAACACAGAGTGTAAAAATTGGTGGTTTCACATACCTGAAACATTAATCAAATATTTTCATGTCATACAATACAAAGTACGCCTTCAGCGAAAAGGGATATCCTATGCAACACTTTTCCGATATAAGGTATCCTTCATGCGCGTTCAAGATCGACGGTACTAGCAAGAGATAAAATAAAACTTAAAAAGAGGGATATCAATGACAAGTATAACTGAAGCAGGGATTCCATTTGAATTCATTTCCATCAGTTGAAGCCTAAAAGTAACACACAAATTATGATGGGACTGAGATAGATAACCTCATGACATCATAAATTGCAAAAGCTTCTGTCTCATAGCCCAGTTTCTCTCCACCCTGTCAAAGGAACACATATTACAGAATCCCATAAAGTGACTCGGCATATAGCATTTCAGTCATGGAAGATCGATCTAAACCTAGGTATGAGTTAATCACATAAATAGTTGGTAAACCAGCAAAGCAATTTTGGGGCGACGAGATTGCCAATTTCATAGTTCCAGTTGGAATTTCAAAACACTCATGTGCTTGCAATCAGCATGAATGCACGAAAATCTGAGAGGATGATTTGGGGGCGAACGATCAAAAAGAAGAAATTGCGAAAACCTTACTATCCCAAAAGTGAGCATTGCTAGCAACATCAAGATATAAGCTACATGGACACAGATAATAAATCTAACCTTCGTTGTTCCAGTGGAATTTATATAAAGATAAATAGGCTTCTCCTCGTCCTCATATTGAAGGTAAAGAAATTCAGCAAGTATCAATTCAGTGACAGAAGGAACTAAAGACATCCCCAGGTAGACAATTCGGTTCTTGTATAAGTATGACGCCAGATCAGGTGGAGGTTGCTCCCAGGCACTTCCCCTTGAGAATGGAATAACCTGTTATAACATACATAAAGTCATATCCAATTGGCATAACCTGTTATAACATAGGCATATCATGAAATTAAGCGCAAGTTCATTCTTCAACAGAGCCTTTGATTAGGATGACTTCGGCAAAGTCACTAAGGAAACTGGAAAAGCAACCCACCCGTGTTCAATCATAAAGATGTATGTATTCAGATCTTCGATTATAGTTATAACATATCTGCACATTACTACACTTGTAATGCACATCCATCAATACTCAATAGATCATTCCACTGGTAAACAAGAACACTATTTTTGAATCTGGTATATAGTAGAGATATTTTCTGGGAAAAGTTAATTCAATGTATTACTTGCAATGACCAAACAGATTATTTAATAATTGCAAATTGATTAAAATAGACATCTCGCAAGAACATCCGGAATTAAAACACATAAACATTCCATAATGCAGATGTCAGGGGGGAAATCATAAGGCTACCTCACTGATCCACACAAACTTAGCAGACGTTAATTTCCCATCATTGCATAACAAAGCAGTGTAATTAGGAGTTGATTCCGCCATTTACACATACATACGCCACATGGCAGAAACACAAATCAACAAATTTAGGCATTCACAGATATCATCAACCACAGCAACTTACTAGCAATACGTTCAAAAACTTCCTTTTTCCCTTAAGGATGCTGACATAAGGTACAGGCCACAGTATAAAGCCTGACTGCCCTCTAATCTAGTTTTAAGCCTCAAGCTATTAACCTGAAACCATAACTAAAATCCAACAGACCACACAGAGTGAAGGAGCTGCGAGTAGTTACCATCGTAACAACGCCGCGCTTGGGCTTCGAATTCGAGGGAGTGGCGGCAGAAGCAGGACGTATCCTCTGACCCGAGAAATCGCCGGCGATGCTACCCCCGACGAAAGGAGAGAGAAAATTCGAGGACAGCGAAGCCCTAGTACGAGTTGACGTGGCAGACGAACAAGGCATGAGAGGATTGGAGCTGAAAGCAACTCTTGTCGTCGGAAACACGTGGGCAGACATCGTTGCTGCTTAACCAAGACTTCCGAGAAGAATGAACGGAAGTGAAGCAAGCAAAATGGGGATTTTTTGGTGGTGGATTGGACATGAAGACATGGAACGGGCGGGCGGGTCACCCGTTCGCCTTTGGACCAGACCAATCGGTTCGGGTCAAGTACTCAATGTGGGCCTGACCCATGTGTTATACCGGCCTGAACTGTAGCGGGAAGAACTAAATTTCTCTGTTCAGAGTGCTTTTAGTTCCTTATTTTGATTTTGAGCGGTTAAAAGCTGTTTGAAGTATCTTATGATTTGATTAATGTTAGTTAAGTCGACATCATTTTTTTATACTTGACATATATACTGAACGAATGAAGGCTCTGTTATATTATTCTCTTCTTTATTTCTGTCATGTTCTGTTACATTTTTCCTACTTACATTTTCTTGTAGTTTTTAAATGTATAAATCCACTTTGACTCTCAAGTCTCAATTAACACTTAGAGCACTTGTCATTAAAAATCTCACCCGCTTCGTTTTTGCCTTTTTCCTCTCTTCGAGTGCTCAAACAACCGAATGCTCAAATTGAGCTAAGATAATGAATCGATCATATACATCACTATATTCTCATAATTTCAAGATATAAGCTTTTAGTCCCCAAACAAATGTCAAATCATAAAAAACTTATTTTTTATCGGTTGTCTGAAAACGTTTTATGTGGCAATGGCAAGAAGACTCAATCATACTTCATAGCGTGGCATGCTATGAATGCGCTAATAACGATGAATCGAAAAATGCATCAAGATAATGTAGATCAGCAACTATTACAGTTAGGGGTGTTCAAAAGTTGGTAAACCGACCGTACCGAACCGATACCGAAAGTTCGGTACAAACCGAATACCGAAATTTCGGTTCGGTTCGGTATTCGGTATAAAAAAATTTGAACCGAAATTTTTCGGTAATTTCGGTACGGTAATTCGGTTACGGACCGGTAACCGACTTACCGAAATATATATAATAACATATAATAATATATAATTACAGAAATATATATTATACATAATATTAATATATATATATACAATTTAAACATAAAAATAAAATAAGAAAAAATAATTAAAATAGGGAAAAATAAGAAAAAAATAATAAAAATAGGAAAAAATAATTTAAAAATATAAAAATATGAAGAATTAAATATATCTAATTTCATAAACATTAATTTTTCAATTTTTTTTAATTTATTTCGGTTTTTTCGGTTATTTACCGAAATTAACCGAAATTTTTCTGTTATTACCGAACCGAACCGGTTTACTTCGGTTCGGTATTCGGTATGAGATTTTTAAAACCGAAAATTTCGGTTACCGGTTGTTCGGTACGGTACGGTACGATAATTACCGTTTGAACACCCCTAATTACAGTAACCCTTTCTAAGAGCAAATTGCACGCTTCCTATGTTAGTAAAGATATGAAGTGTCCTCACCGTGTCCCATAAATAATTATTATAATAGATTAAAATATAATAAAAACATAAAACCACCCACTATCATACCACCACTGTAAATAATTATTTTATTAATATAAAATAATTATAGATAGTTAACCCGTGCAATGCACCGGTAATAAACTAGTATATAATTATAGAAACATAGGTGGTTTAGAATGCTGATACGTGTCCAATAATTGTTAATTATTTTAAATTTAAAAAATCAAAAATATTAAAAATGCCCACTATTACATGTTAATTTGTCAATAATTATCCACATACATAAAAATTATTGATTTTATTACTATGCAATAATTATAAATAGCTAATAGTAGGGGTGGGAAAATATACCGAAACACCGTCCTTATCGTATCGAAACACCGAAAATATCGAAAATTTTGGTATACCGAAGTTTTTGGTAAGGTATGATACCGTACCGAAAATTTTCAGTACGGTAATGGTATGAAAATTTTAAAAATTAGGTATACCGAGTATACCGAAATACTAAAATTTTTAATATTTTATATGTATATATACACACCTACATATATTATATTATTTCAAAAAATATAAAATGGATAAAATAGCTGTTTCGTTTTAATTAATCTGTATATAAAGTTGTATTTTGTAGTTATGTAAAGTTCTTTGTTTTACTAAGGAGACTGACAAAATAAGTAAATTATTTAAGGTTATTTTATGAATTAAAAATCTATTTATTTTGAAAAATTTGGTATTAATAATCCATCTTATTGGGGCCTAAGGAGTTTGAATTGACTAAAAATTCGAAAACAACGAATTAATGAGTTACGAGATAGTAAAAAAACCCTCCGTGTCACTGGTATAGAAGGTATGATACCGATACCATACCGAAATTTCAGAATGATACCATATCGAAATTTAAGGTATACCGAAATTTTGGTATGATATTGGTTTGATTTTTTTCGATACCGAAATTTCGGTACGGTATACGGTATCACAGTTTTGGTACGGTATACCGTACCGAACCACCCCTAGCTAATAGCCGTGCACACACGAGTAAAAATCTAGTTCTTCTGTATGGATGTGTATGGTCATAATAATCCTTTTATTCCTAATACTACTACTAATAATAATACTACTACAATGACTTCTGCAAATCCAAAGAACACCACAGCAAGTTATTGGGAGATTGAATTTCAGGACATACAAGAAAATTCATAGGTTCGACTACATAATATCAAACGCATACAATACACAGTCGGAACATCCTACAAGAGTCTGTAAATTTAATAAAATCCTATGTACCAAAATCAGCTTTATCCATCGCCTGTCACTACAACTGCTAAAACAAATAGGTATCCATAAACTAAACGAGCTATTCGCAAGTTAAAACATATGATACACCAACCAACATACATAATTAACCTAAATTTTCTCGAGAAGTAAAAAAGAAGGTAAACGAACCAAGACCTCATTTTTCTTTTCCCCCAAGGCATAAACGTGCCAATCCATGGTTCACTCTTGCAGCTCCATAGAAGCACCACCAATTCTCCAACAGATCCATCCAAGTCAACAACAATATCTGCACCATCACTAACCTCTCCACCTTGGACTCACCAATGGGAAAAAACCCGAAGGAGACAAGGGAAATCCATAACCAGGCGAAAGAGGCGGTGGTTGTGGTTGATTTGGGTCAAGCCCAAAATTGCCCGATTGCCCAATTGGATTAAACAAGAAGTTAGGCGACCTAGGAGGCGTGTTCTGATAGCCTGGAGAAAGTAAAGGGTAGGGCGACCGAGGCGAAAGTAGGTTCCCAAATCCAGTCGGTGAAGGCAACAGAAATTGTGAAGTGGGAGACAATAAAGGCGGTTGAATATTACCACCAGCCCTAGGTGAGACAAGATTTGCCCCACGAGGAGATGGAGGAGGCATATCATATGGTCTGTTAACTCTTGGTTGGCCCAATACTGAAGGCCCCCCATGGTTAGGTACTAACCCAGGTTGCCTTTGAGGCGGTTGAGGTTGAGGCACGTTTTGTGTGGGATAATGAGGTCCAACCCGAGGCTGAGGCACATTTTGCACGGGATAAGGTGGCTGAAACGGAGGTGGAGGCATATTTTGTACAGAATAAGGAGGTCGAACTTGAGGTTGAGGCATAGTTTGACTTTGAGGTTGTCCCTGTCGAGGACCCAAATCCATGACCGAGCTCTGAAGATAACGCATGTAAGCAGACACGGGTGACTCGTTGGTGTTCGACCAGACATCGTTAGGAGTTGGAGGGAAAGGCATATTAGGAGATAGCTGACTGAAATGAGAATGATGAGGGGCTCGAACCACATTATTTGAAGGAGGGATGTTATTCAAAGACCTTGGCTGAGAAGCAATGGGTGCTTGAGGATATATGGGCACACGGGGTCGAGGTGTGGCTGCTAAGGGCGGCGGTCGAACCCTAAGTAGCCTATTATTCGGCGGCTTGGGGTGGCTCTGCGGTGACCTAGGCAGGGGTTCACGGAGAGGTGAACCTGTCAATTGCTGAACGATGTTTCGAAAATCGTTCTTGTTCACATTGTAGACTTGGGGCTGGGGTTGATTAGGGTTTGGGATTGGGAAATTGGGTTGGTGCAGAGGGCTTTTCTTTATGTTCTTGCTGATTTTGCTGATGCCCAAGTGATCGCTTTGCTTGTTCGTAGGGGCTTGATTTGAATCCATGCCTTATCGTTCCTTCGTTTACCACAAAAAGGAGAAAAACGAAAAACAGATTGAATTTGAGATTCAAAAGAGATTACGGCTAGCAAGAAGCAAATAAACAAATCACTATGCAGCTGATTCAACGACGAAAAAAGGAGACGAAGAAAGCAAAACTAAACAGATTAAACATCCTCGAATCTAGTTTACCTTTCACCTAAAAAAACGAGATTCTATTTCATTAGCTTCGCCTCTTTTCAAAAGCGAACCCCAACTAAAGATATGATCTGAAATTAAGATCAACTTACATGTAAGCAGTGCTTGAGGGCTTCAGTTGTTGAATTTGATTAGCAAGGACTTTGATGCCATGCGCAGGAACATCTATCTCTGCCTTCAAGCGTAAATTGGTAAAGCATTCAGTGTTTGGTCAATGAATGAAAAAGGAGGTGAGGTGAGGTGTCGAAGAGAATCTGAAACGATTAACGAAATTTTCTGTTATTAAATAAATAAATTATATACTAAAACTAATAATGTAGGGAAAATGCATATAGTTGGGCCGCTCAGGAGAATAGTTTAAAGCCCAGCCCATTTTAAGCCCACATTGCTGAGGGACAACGTTTCATTTACCTGACGTGGCATCGCGCGCGCACAGCACCATACAAATCGGTGAATCACTACATCCCACGCTGCTCTACTTTAAGCTCCAGCAATTTTGCCATGGCTTTGGCTTCGAGAGAATTACTGCAATAGAAACGCAGTTTTCCGCAAACTACTGCCAAATTCGGGAATAAGGTTCGATTCCGATCCTCAGTTTCCGATTGAAAAACGCTGTCGGGCGTGTGGGATTTGATTGAGGTTTATTCTTAATTTGGAATGTTCGAATGGATTCAGGTGTGTTTCGATTGCAATGCGAAGAACCCTAGCTGGTAATCGGTGATGTATGGGATTTTCCTTTGTATCGATTGCTCTACTGCTCATCGGAACCTCGGCGTGCATCTCAGCTTCGTCAGGTAAATCAATTTTGATGGTTGTATTGTGGTCCCTGTGTGCTTATCCAAGCCTACGTCTAGTTTAGGTGATTTGGTAGGTTGCCAGGGCTCGCTTATAGATCTTTAAAAATGTCATTGAACTGTTCGCCGAAGTATAATTTTTTTTGTAATAAACTAAAATGATATGTTTCAGACTTCACACTCCACTTACTATATATTGTTGGTTAATGCGGTACGTGGTAACTGGAAATTGACGTTTTGGCGTTGTTTAGGAGCTGTTTTTTGAGTCTAGAATTGTTGCCATGAAATTCTTCCTTGTATTTGCTTATGTGTTTACATTAAAGTTGGGCATACAAGGGGCAGCGCACAATCATGTTGGTTAATATCTTCCCATATCTGCAACAGCAAACATACCAGCTCAAATTAATATGTAGATCAGAGAGATTTTACAGTTACATGACTCTATATTCAATTAGAATGCCTAAATTTGAACAGATACTTTAGCTTTTGGCTTGGAGATTTCATTCATACAAATGATCGTTGGCTTCTGTACTTTTGTTCTGATTCATAATGATACTTCGAAATCTCAGATCCAGGGACTTAGATTCATGTACTTCAGAGCAATTGAACACAATGTGTTTGTGGTAGTAACTGCGCTCAAGTTTTCTTCAAACAACATGGCTGGAATGATGGTGTGAACATTGAGGCCAAGTACGCCTCAAGAGTTGCTGACCTATACAAGCAATTGCATGCCAAAGAAGTTTCTAAAAGCCTCACGAAAGAGGGTGGTTTACCATTTTTACGGGTCAGTTGCATGTATCATCACGAAAGTTTTAATGCTGAGTATGAAATGAACGGTGGCTTCTCGCAGAACAGTGGCTTGAACTCATCAAAAGTGCTGCACGTAGCGATTTGTAAGGGAAGGGATTGGTGTACTATGATGTCTCCTTGAAGATTAACGCATTAACATTCAATCGAAATGCAGGTAGAGGAAACTGATGAAGCCACAAATAAATTCTCCAATGCAAAGTCCATGTCGTCAGCTCAATATTTTGGCGTTGGAGATGCAGCTAAGGATTCTGAAGCTGCAATCGCGCTGCAGAAATTTTGCTGTATGCAATTACATATCATTCCTCTTCACCAACTAATGTTCCTTTTCATCCAGAGAAACGCATATTGTTTACGTAACTATCATCCATATCGTATTCACTTCATGTGTTCAGTTTACTAGAATTAACATATTCATATTCGCCTTTTGTATATAGAGGTCAACATAAATCTCTGTTGCTGATGATCTATTTGGCCATTATTCAAGTTCTACGGACTTCACGGTTAGTGATGGAATCATAAGCTGTCGTTCCAGGTGAAAAAGATGCAGATTACATTATTTCTTGATGACTTGAAATATAAAAAATTAATCTTACTCTCTTTTCCAATTTCGAAATTTATCTTAGTTTGCCCGTTATGCACAGCAAGACATATCCTCTCTGAAGAACATAGCAGGAGAAACTGGAAAATAGCTCAGCTCTCTTGCATCCAACTTCACGACATAATTCTCTGATGTCTGAGTTTCTGGCGTTGTTTGATCTCCAAAAGGATGTGGTATAGAATTTTTCGTTTTAAACAGAAACAAAATGCATGGGTGACTCCTCTTCCATACGAATTATGTTATAAATGTGGCGTAATATTAGCTATATGAACACGTGTCTCTATTCTGCATTTATTTATATCCATGAAACCAATTATTGCTCCTCCTTAATTTCCTCCCCCTTAGCTGTTTAAACTCTCCCCTCCCTAATTACCCAATACCAAAACTTTTTTCCAAAAAATTTATGGCAAAGAAAATAATACCACCAGTTATTCTCACTACCATGCAACATCATCGTCATAGAATCAATGATCACAAACTACTACTCACCACCTCCATTTCAATAATCACCATTATTTCCGAGCTTACACTAACCTCGTCCTCGGCCTCGCCATCACCACCACCACCTTCAAAAGACCTCTCCTACTCATACCCCACCGTAACGGTTGCCCTCACAATCGTCGTCCTCATATTCCTATTTGTCGGCTTCTTATACATGTACTTCTGCAGATGCATCATTCACAACGTAGTAATCTACGCTTGGAATAATAACAATAATAATAATAATTCCACCTCCGCCCGCGCGACCGTGGGCCCCACAAACCCCTCGGCCGGGCTCGACCCTATTAAGATCCAATCATTCCCCACCTTCGCCTACTCGAGCGTGGTGAAGAGCCGCGCAAATTCGAAGTCGGAATGCGCCATATGCCTCGTGGAGTTCGACGAGAGCGCCGTCCTTCGCCTGATGACGTCGTGCTTCCACGTTTTTCACCGAGAGTGCGTCGACCTATGGCTCGCGTCACACAGGACTTGCCCCATATGCAGGATGGACTTGAATTCGATCGATAGTAATAGCGAGGATCGTCGAAGTAGGGTCGTGGAGAGGATTATTGAGAACGAGCCTGCCTTCGAAGATGGTATTCGTATTAGGGTTGGCGAAGAAAATTGTTTCGATGGGCGGGAAATTGACCGCATGGAAACGGAGAGAAGGGATGATCGTCAAGTGCGTATTAGGGTTTGCGATGAGGGGTCGTCGGGTTGTAAGTTTTCGAGGTGTCATTCGACGGGGCGTTCGATTAATAGGGGATTAGGGTTAGAAGACGGAGAACGTGAAGGAAGGTTTAGTTTGGGGCATCATTACAGTCGTACGACGTTTGGTGAGAGTACTGTAGTGTAGGCAGGGACGAACCTACGATGGGTATCGAGGGGTTCGTTGACCCTTCGACTAGAAGTTGGACTCCTAACCCTAACAGTAAGTAATGTATTGTATAAGTCTCCCTTTAGGCCTAATGGCACATAGACTTACATCATAAGTTGGATGTTAGTAGATGTTGTGTGGGATTTGCAAGCATAATTTTGTTTAGTTTTTAGATGGGGATTAATTATACATATTCTGTATATACAGGTCATGTGTTAATAATGCACCTAGTTTTCGAATCCTTGATAGGAAGGATAGACCTATAAGATTATTAGGAACGATAAGCTTGGTGAAGTTTTCGAAAACAAGATTTATTGCGGAGTTTTTTCTTCTTTTCCTCGATTTATTGAGGTTACTATTTTTGATAGATTTTAGTGATTTGAAACAACTTTGATGGGAATTGCCTTGTCATTTTATATTTTCCGATAAAAATAAATTAGATCTCTTTGATTTTTAAATACGTATATATGATCAAAATTTTCAGTTTCCGTCCAAATATGGTCTAATTTTTTAGTGTAACCCACGTTGCATATAGTATACTAATATTTTAAGCACACCTTGATCATCATGCAATACATAAATTATAATTTTTTTTACATTTTTAAGTGTTATTTTTAGATTTATCTATATTTAAATACCCAAAAGTATAAATAACTATCCCTTCAGTCCTTTGTCAGATGAATTTATATGTAGATACTAGAATGAAGTTAGACATAGGTATCACTTTTGGTTGAATTACCATTTTATCATGGTTTACGTATCTTTTTTATGTATATTAGGTAATCACGTGTTTGTATGGTACCTAAATATTTTTCATATGATATCTATGTAAATATGATGTACATTTTTTCAATGTATTACTTACCATACTATGTTTCTCTATGGTCCCTTTATATGATGTACCTTCCGCCAAGCGAGTACCTATGTCTAACATGTTTATTACATTACATATAAACAAGTGTTGCTAAGAGACTGAACTTTATTTATGACTGTGTATTAAAGTGAAAAACATCCCCTATTTTTGAATGAATTTTTATATTATTTTAAGTATTTATTATTGATAAGTAAATATATTTAAAAAAATTGATTTAGAAATGAGAATACATTTAAAGGTAAAAACTGTTATTACATAGAAGAGTAACTAAAGACACAATTGAGAGAAACTAAAGAGGCTTATTTTTTAATTATTTAGGTTTTTCCTCTTATGATATTTATAAGTTCAGTCTTCAGAGAGTACATATTAAAGGTATAAACATGTCTAGTTGATAAGATTATGCGCAATTGACTTTGACACTCCTATCCAATGGCTACGAGTTATGCATCACATACAAGAAAATAAAGAAAACAATCCACCACCGACATGCTGCAAAAAACGATAGGCAAACACCGACAACAGATAGTGAGATAGACGACCAATGACGATGTTTATCAAAATTATCAAAGTCTTAACATTACATCCTTAGAGAACGATAATTCGATTGCATCATCGACGTCAGATCCTCTATCAGACAGTAAATTAACGTCCTCCATTTTCTACGAACAACAACAACATATATCAGTAAAATTCAAATTGTCAAATAACTTAATCGGCGAAAAACTGTCACATTTGTCACCGTCGATCGTCTACTCTCTCGACGCTACCGATCGTCTTCATGTGATATTTTCCTATGGTAAGAAAGAACCTTTTTCCTAAATAATAAAATATCAGTAATGGTTTATTTTATTTGAAAAGAACATTATCCGAATGCTCCGAAGAGGTTGTCTCTTGATTTCGTTCTTGATCACGTGGAGTTCCCATGGGCTCTCATCTCACTTTTTGTTTTTTTATTTTGGTACGATACCTAAATACGTACATATTATATTACACCAATGTCGTCGTATTATTATAGTCTAGATTCTCTGTATTAGATCTTCCCAAGTACATTTTTATCCAGAAGCGCACCACGTGTCCAACGACTCTTCCCATCATCACAACACGCTTTCTCCGTGAACTTTGCCGCACCTCGTTTCACGCCGTTTCCTCAGATCTATCCCACGTGCAGCCACCAACACGTGTCATCCACTCGCCGTCTCCAATGCCAATAACCCAACGCCACACTTATAACATTATAAAAACGCCGACCACCATTTTGCACTGCGTACTTATCCGATGATCGACTGACAAACTTCCAAAAAAGAAGCCCAAAACAAAAACTATGAAATCCCTGCAGCTTTTCCGCACAAATTCGGGCACATTCAACCCGACCCACAAAAGGCTCCCTTCTTCCCCGAGAACATCCTCGAGCTTCTCCGTGCGGAGATCCTTGTCTGAATCGGACATTAGATTCGTGCGATCGGAGTTAAATGCGGCCGGCGGCAAGTTCGCGCCGAAGTCGTTCTCCGTTCACAAGATACATGAAGAGTCTGAAGAATTGGCGGGTTTATCAGGAGCAGCCGGCGGAGGAACGAAAAAACACGGCGGCGGCGGCGGTAATTACGGCGGTGGCGATCATCGTGATCGTCATGGGTTCTACGAAATGGGAGATTATTACGCGGAGATGATTAAGACGGATCCAATGAACCCTTTGCTCTTGGGGAATTATGCAAAGTACCTGCACAAGGTATTTATTATTATGATGATGAAATTGAAATCCAATAAATGGACATGTGTTTTTATTTATTTGAGTGTTATATATAGGTGGAAAAAGATTATGGGAAAGCTGAAGAGTATTACAGTAGAGCGATACTTGCAAGCCCAGGAGGAGATGGGCAGTTGCTTTCGCTGTATGGGACGCTTATATGGGAGACACAAAGAGATCATACCAGAGCAAGCGTTTACTTTCAGCAAGCCATTAAAGCTTCTCCCAACGATTCGTAAGTATAGCGAGGAATTTTATTATGCCAACTGTATATGAGCATATTTCGTGTGCACTTGCTGAGACGGCGCCGATTCGTGCCATATCAACATCTAACATCGACGTTCGAAGTTGTGCTTGTTTTAATTGACATGTTCTAGGTGCTATTGAACGACATCTCGGATGTTGGTGCGAATTGACGCCTTTACATAACACATGTTACGTGTCAATAAAATTTATCGACTCAATATGCCATAATATTCGAAATTGACGCGTAATATGCCATTGAAAGACACCTCGAATGCGGATACGTATTGACGCCTTACGCATGTTACATGTCAATAAAATGTTGCAACTCAATATGCTACAATATTCGAGACGTCGATTAATGGCACCTATTTAGTGTCAATTAAAACGACATAGCCTCAAATGTCATTGATATGACACGAAATGGTGCCATATCGGCAAGCGTCCACAAGGTGAAAATTCCTCCACATACACTTATATATAATCCCATACGTGTGAGATTAACAATTTTTATTTTCAATTTTGTTTTATTTTTTGGTGTATTAGCATGGTTTTGGGATCGTATGCTAATTTCTTGTGGGAAGCAGAGGATTCTGAAGACGATGTTGATCAAGAAATGGAGGAAGATGGTAATAATGTGAAGTTTGTGGAAGTTTTCTAGTGTAAACTGCATGCTAACAGTTGGGATATGTACTAACATGATGTGTGTTGCTTTGTAGTAGTTTTTGTTAAGATAACTCCCTTATTTTCCGACTAAGTGTGAAAAAAAGTGTGCGACGAAATGAAGTATGATGTATCCACTATGTTTATTTTTTATGTGCTTGCCGTGTTACAATTTCCTTGAACATAAAGCACTGGTGATGCTTTAGTATGTACCAGTATTTTAGCACATCCGATGTGGGTGCAAATATATTAAATATTTTATGTTTTGAACATCTTACATACTAAGTTATTTAAAACTAATTTTAAGTTAAGGATAAATTTGTATACTTAAAATTTTATAAAGGTAAAATTGTAGTTAAACAGTTAAGGGTAAAATTGGAAATTACATGTTGGCAGACCTAAGTCGACAGTTTATAGACCCCCTAGGCTCTTTATATAAAGGTATAGATAAAGTTATAGATATCTATTTAAGTCGACGATTTGTAGACCCCCTAGGCTCTTTATATAAAGGTATCGATAAATGTATAGATATCTATTTACGCACGTTATATTTTAAGTTATTTATAATTCAAATATTTGATATATGAAATTATAAATGTATTGTTTTAAGTATTTAAATAAAAAAACTAATTTTGGGAGAGTATATTGATTAAATTAAGTATATGTATAAAATGGTAATTAATTGGAGGATAGTTGTTTACTATTTTTTTAAGAGCCCTATACGATAATAGATAACATCTCACGCAAGACTTGAGATTTGGATAGTGGATGTCGAGTCAATAATATGGGAAACACATCACTTGCATATTGTTGCTTTGTTGTGATACTAGATGACGTGGCCGCACGTTGTGCGGCTTCTCTGTCATCGTACCCCGAGTTACGTGTTGACATCTTGGACCATGCGGGTTCGGGGTGGTCCCAGGGGTGGACCCACGTATACTATTGGGGGGCTCAGTTGACCCCCCGGCCGTGATAAGAATAAGTATAATATATGCCTAAAAATTAATCAAAAATTGTCTCTAGTATAGTGGTCGACCCCCCGGCCATGAAATTTATTGCTATGGATTGCCCCGAGTTCGAACCTCAAAATGAGCTTTTTAGGTTTTTTTAATATAAAGATGGATATTATTGGTCTGGGCAAAATCTTGACCCCCCATGCCCATCAGGCTGGGTCCGCCACTGGGTGATCCCGTGGATGATATGTCACTTACATGAGCCGAACGCCTAGCATGCTTTTCTTCGATTCAGTTGTTTGTTATACTCTTAAAGCAACGGTAGTAATTAAATCCAACTTTTTGAACAGGATTCCAAAGTCTTCAAACCTTTGCAGCTATTCAGGATTGAGAGTTATGGTTAACCTCAGTTGGGTCTGAAGTTGCTTCATGGGAACCTGAGACATTACACCAGCTGTTCCCCTCCTTCTAATAGTGTGTACTTGTTTCGTCATTGACTTTTGCCACGACATTCTACAACCTGATTTCATCTTTAGTAATAATCAGTCAATTCTGAGTCGAGAGGTATTATAAGAATCAAAGCCAATCATAAGTAGCTTTACGCGTGAGTCGCATTTTCACCAGACATGTTGTCCGAAGTTTGTAGGAGCTTGTCCGATTAACTTCTCCATCGAAAATTCACTGTCATCATAATCATCTTGAAATTCGTCAGTACTTCGAGCCAGTTTAGCCGGTGAAATGATGCTCGAACGAAGGTACTTGATGATGAATTGTTTCTTCCGTTGAGCATCGCACATATGTCGGACTGGGGGTTTAGAAGACTTGCGGTTTCTTGATAGATTTGTAGGTTTCTTGTATAACTTGTCGGTTGTTACAATCTCTCAGTTGATGTAACTTAATGGTAAAAGGGTCGGAGACGGTTGTGCGTGGAATTCGGTTTGTTGTTACCACAACAAAGTGTTGGCTAGCAGATACAAGTATTTTCCGCACAGGATATAACTTAATTATGCCAAGGTTAATTACTTGAATAGCCGATATATGCATGTGTGACAGGCTTTTCTTGCAAATTTTATATATTAGTAAAATACATTGTAGATTTGAGAAGTGGTAAATATTGAAATTTGAATTCTTTCGCACTTTTTATATAAACCAACTTATATATTAATTATTTCCTAGTTGTTGTAGGTATATGGTAACCTATTTTACGGAGTTATAATTAATTGTAAGTATAAAACCTTATTTAATGAAGTGCAAGCTATGATTGAAAAGCGCATAATATAAACATCGTCAAACACAGACATAAGACATGTACTGTGAGGCTATGTACATAGCAAAATATAACCACAAACAAAGCACCCAAAAGCGACATAGTGACAATTGGAAGCCATATGCCCGATCGCAAGCCAAAAGCAGGACCCGACGAGTGGTAAAATGAGAAGGCAACTGATTTTACAAAATACTTATGTAGTGGTGCCTAGTTGTGTGTGGTCTTCTTGTTGGTGGTGGAGGAGCATTCTTGGTCTATAATGGAGTCTAGGGGACGTGAGAGGAGTGTTGACGATTGTAATTGGCAACCAATGAGTTCGTTGGAAGCCACGCCATAACCGTGTTGCGAACCACCGACTTTCCCTTAAATACAGAGTTGAACCCTCTAACATGATAAAGGGATTGAATGCACTTTAACATCTCATTTGCACGATATGTGTCCACCGTGTCCACCGTGCACTTTAACAACAGCTAGAAAAGTAATTTTACAGCCCTCGTAAATATGGGACATTCAGCAGATTTCAACAAGTCAAAAAAATCTATTGTCATCGTTATCAGTTCTTCTTCGTAAGCTCTATTATCGAAATCAGAATTATCCATAATTCGATTGCTACCCTGTGAGTGCCCGTAAAAGTAATTCTCACTATTTCCACCGAAACCATCAACTATATAGAAAACCGACTATTGTGAGCTTGCCTTGATGAACTACCCACGATATAATTTTCACCATGTAACTCCCAAGTATAATAATTTGGACGAAATCCATACTTATAAAGATTTAAGGAGACGTCATCTGGGGATCTATATCGGTTATTCCAGCAAATATTATAGGGACACCGTATTCTTCCCCAGGATATGAAACGACTTTGATTAAGAGTCCACTCAACGAATTCTTTCACCCCCTCTACATATTCATGTTTTAACCACTTTCCGTCCCATTGATTGTACATGCATTGCCTGTACAAATTCATTGGGACAAATACACAACAAAACCAATAAACGTAAAGATATTTAATATAAACACTCATATTTATCATGACATACAATTAATATAAACGCAACAATCTCGAAAACCGACTAATGGGATAGGACCGGGTTAATCGACAAAAAATATGTAGCATTGCAAGCATACAACAATCAACCACACCCAGCCAAACTAGTTAAAATGACAAAAAATGAACTTAAATACCTAAATTGGATTAACGGTGGCACGGCGAGGGCAGCTGTGACGCGGCGCGGCGGCGACGCAGAGGGCCACGCGGAGTGGGGCGAGGGCTAGGGCGGCGGGGAGACGCGGCGAGGGGAAGTGCAGGCGCGGAGATGGCGGCGGAATGGAGCCGACAGCGAGTGGGGGCTAGGGCGCGGCGCGATGCGGCAAGTGCAGCGCAGGCAGTGAGGACGGCGAACGACGGCGACAGGAAGCGGAATTTTTAGGGCTGAGAATTTTTTTTTTCGAGTTGTGAGCGTTAAGTCGCGATTTGGGGATTTTTTCTGATATTTTGCGACTACAATTGTAGTCGGTAATATCAGTCGCTAAAGAAACACAGCGACTAACTTTTAACATCATAGCGTCCATCTCGTTAGTCGCAAGTTGCGACTACATCTGTTGTCGGTATTGTGGTCGAAATACTTTAGCGACTAAGATAGAAACTCATTGCGACCATTTTGGTGGTCGGTATTGCGACTATGAATCGTAGTCACAATTTCGTTTTGTAGTCGGTAAGTTTTTAAATAGCGTCTACAAATCCTGTAGTCGGTATTTGTAGTCGCCAAAAAACATTTTTTTTGTAGTGCATAATGCCTAAGGTTGAATTTACTTCAATTGTGAATTATGAGTGTGGCCTTGGACGGAAATCTGGAACAATAATGGAGACCAGACCCTGTCAAAGTGCACAAGTTCCAAAAGGTGGATAATTTTAAATTTTCCGAAGAGGTCGGCCATGAAAATTATCTCATCTTCTCTTCCTAGACACTACTAATCGAATAACAGTCTATGATACTGCCAATATAAGGCTCAAGGAGCACATTAAGAATATGAGGGACAAGGGGGCGTTCCCCATAATGCGATATATTCTGCCCGATAAAATTTGAGGAAGACTTGGTACCTTTAACTATATTCCGTTGGAATATAGAAAAATGGTAAAATAAATTCTTAGTTTTATAGCATATATGCATCGGAAAGAACATTCCCTAGAAATTGATGGATAACTGACTTTGAACCACTTTATTATAAATGATGAAGTGCTAAAATTGTGGCGAGTTGGCTTCCGCAACGCAACTGATGCCACAATAATCCACGATTACAATCTTGTCTGTTGCCTAATCAATGAACTGCTCGCTAACCTTGATCAGAATGACCAGCTGCCCGACTGCATGGCGGATTTGCTTGAGAAAATAAGAAAAGTCACAATCATCGACCGGTAAGTTTTGCTACCCGTTGTTATCCTTTCTTAACACGAATACAGACGTAAATATTGTTCTTTTTCGTTTTTGGTTTATGCAGATATACTTTCGAATCGCAAATCACCGGACATCTAGTAGTTTTATCCCATCGTGCGAGGATTCGTAGAATCCTGAATTTTACACAAAAGGGCACCATAGGTTTCCACGACTATCGCGGTGCGATAGCCAATTTTGCTGGTTAAGAACTTTATGAATGGACGAGGAACTCTGTCCACTATGGACCAGATGAAAATGTCTCTACTGGCAAAAGTTTTGTTGGCAAGATTGGCTCTAAGTTTGGACGGAGTGACTTCCTTCGTATCTCCTTTAGCATACCTTTTTAGTGCGATAGATTTGGTCCAAACTAACTCGCGAACGAACATCCTTTGAACCTACTTCATAACAACATATTGAATTTTTATTTCTGCAAAGTCTTTTCATTTTGTTCGAGAGTCAAAAATAGTTATTTTTCATATTCCATCTTTGCGTAAAATATCCATCTACATGAACTTGCAAATCGTCATTGATGTGGGATGCATGACATACATACTATATGTGCAGGTTTATGCGTTGGAGGATAGCAGTATAGGTCGACTCGCCAAAAAAATCGTGAAGAGAAAATAAAATATGCATCTTCGTTAAATCGTGATCATATCCAAGTGGATGGGCCACGTATTATCATACGAGTTAATCATTAATTTTAGTCATTTTGTTATTTTCAATTTTCACTGAATAGGACACGTAGAAGTCTGTGATGTGGACACGAGATCGATTGTTTAAATCGTCGGTTTGACACATTCCTCGACTGCAGAGGTTGGTCCCCCTTCCTTTCTATGATCATAATATTATTTGCAGTTATACATGACATTTGTCACTCGGTCTGGAAAATATGAAGAGAAAATTATTTTCTGGAGAAACGTTTGTGAAGTTGATAGTGAATCTTCATTTTGTCCGATAGTTTCTTTTATAAGCATATATCGTCTGCTCGATGTGAACTTGTATCTCTTATGCTTATTTTAAGTACATGCCGCAAAAGCTAGTAATATGCTCTAGCTAAAACTGTGGTGAAAAAAAGTTGGCTCGCGTGGTTAACGTTTTGCACGGGAGGATCAATTACAACTCGCTTTTACGAGTTAAGTAAATTAGTATATCTATTATATAAATACATATACATATATCTATATATTCACTAAAAGATGTGTCAAAAGGAAAATGGAGAAATATATCATGAATGGATGACCCACAATTTGAGGTACGAGGTAATCATTATGTTTCAGCACTCTTCATTTGAGTTTCGATTCAACTTCATGTATTTTCTCATTGAATAGAACGTATTGTAGTTAGTGTTCATAGCGCAAGATCAATTGTTGAAATAGAACGTCTAATGCTTCCTTCAAGTATAGATGTTTTTACTATAACTTCATTTTGTAACCATATAGCTCCTGTTGAATTTTCTTTATAAGAAATTGATTAGAATTATATCCACACTAAGAATCAATGGCTAATTTGTACAAGGAAAAGTAGATGTCTGTAGCACTAAGATAATATGATACGTGTGACATATTCTAGTGTAGACATTTTGTTCTAAAATGTATCAATTTGTGTAAATGTCGGGCGAGTTTCGATACTGAGAGTAGAAATCCATAAAATATCGTTCTGTTATATAAGTGTCAAATCATAATATATGGATTTCTACTCTCAGTATCGACACTCGCCCGACACACACTCCTTTGTTTCCCCAATAATATAATTCATAAAATATTATCATATATCTTATATATTAAATATACACGTGAAACAAAGAATCTGCATGCTTCTCCCCCTTCAACTCTCAAACACCAACGACAATCCCAAAGTGAACTCCACATCACGTCAAATAGCAAACTCAACAATACGTGATAAAATTGATAACGAGATCAGTTTCGCAATAGCAACAGTAACAACATTATGACGAGTGTAGGAGTCGGGACTTACGTTGGCTCTTGCCGAGATTGCGAGTATTGCGATGACCAATTAGAAGTTCACTGCTCCAAAGGTACGGTTCTAACGTTCGATGCGTAGACGAAGACGGTACTATTACCAAGGGAGGATATGAGTCACATTGTCATACTCTCAAGTATAATCCCATATTTAGGAAAACACATCTCTGGCTTATTACAAGTAAAAAAAAACCGAGGCTTGCTCTTCATTTTTCATGTCTTCATATATTGCTTTTACCAGAAAACTACCCACCACAGCTAGCAGCACCTTTGCTCTGCACTGGGATCACTGTGTATGCACCGCTGATTCGTCGGGTTGGGCGGGCTCGGTCACCTTGCTGTGAAGTTTGGAAAAGCCTTTGGGCTCAAAGTCACCTTTTTCATCACGAGCCTGTCCAAGAAAGACGAGGCCTTTAATCTTCTTGGCGCTGATAACTTTGTCATTTCTTCCGATGAGAATCAAATAAAGGTATATGAGAGTTTTATACCCACCAAAGAGGCTCAATTTTGTCAACTAGTTGTAACCATCACTTTATTTGGACTCGAAAGACTCTATTATTGGGTTGTAGGCTATGGAAAAATCACTCGATTTCTTCATATATACGGCTTCAGGGGATGTTTCTTTCGACTTATATCTGTCTTTGCTGAAGACGTTTGGCATGCTCGTTCTTGTTGGATTTCCAGGCGAAGTCAAGTTTAGTCCAGGGAGCATTAAGTTAGGTACCATTTTCAATTCTTTCTTTTATATGTAAATAATGGAAAGATTATACATATATCAACTTACACAAAAACACAAATAATAGAAAGGATCTTTGCTGCTATCTATTTATCTATGTAAGTTCAAAGACTGTGGCTAGAAGCGCAACATGTGGAACAAAGCAAACTAAAGAGATGTTTGAGTTTTGCGCTTCACATAAAATATATCCTGAAATTGAAGTGATTCATATCCAAGATGCTAACGAGGGCCTTGAGAGGATGATAAAGAAGGATGTGAAGTATCTTTTTGTCATTGATGTTGCCAACTCCTTAAGAGTGCGTTTGGATTGGCGTATTTGAACGGAATCGGGTGATTTTAAATTATGGATTTCAAAATCATAATGTCAAATCCAAATCGATTGTTCGGAAAATGTTGGGATATCAAAATTTCAACATCGAATAATGAAACGGAAAAAAACGAATCATCGTGATTGTAAGCTCTGATTGGAATTCGTAGGCATTCTCTTGGCCAGAGATTTCATTTCCTGGAAGTTGATATGTTGTAATCCTTTGATATTTCTGTACGACTGAGTTGCAAACATCCTGCACACATATTAATAAATAAAAACTTAATCTAAGAGCATTCACAAGCAGAATTGTCTAAACTAAATATAGCTCAGATGAGAGGACATAAGGAGAAGCTCTTAGATAGAAAAAAAAATAAACGTAATAAATCTCTATCTCTATCTTCACAATCAACACCATATTCCTCAGATCGAACATTCTTTAACATTCCTGTGCAAAAGGTTGGATTCAACACTAGCTTTTTGCCTCTCATAAAACTCACCTACTTAACATGGAGAAGGTTGGATTGAACACATATGTTTGAAATTGAGAGATTCGAAACAAATGTTTGAAACAATAATTATTAAAGTGGTGTTTGAACTTTGAAGACTCACTTCATCAGGTTATTTGGTATTTCCTTATATTCCCTTCATATCTTAATTTTCTCCTGAGATCCCCAAATCCCTCTTTTCACCAATGTTGGTGAGGACGGATATTTTTTTACCATTAGCATAAAATGCATTAATAGGGCACACAGAAACCGCATACTGCAATATACGCTATTGTTTACCTTTTCTTGAAATCCTGTGAATGCAAGATCGAGGGCCATCAAACATCCAACTATCTTCGTCCAGAGATTTCACCACTTTATTTAGTTTCTCCATCAAATCTGTCTTGAGGACTGCCACCCAAAAAAAAGAAGGATTAGTCTTTCAGCGAAACATAAATTCCATTTTGGTTTCTTTTTCTTCTCAGAACTTCCCAAATGAGCACCCAATAGAACAAATTGGGACAGGAAACTAATATAGACTAACAGACTTTAAGCTTGAAACCGTAATCAAAACCAAGAAATAGACCATTCAAAATCGAGTCGGTCAAAGTTTCGTTGTACCAAAACGAGCCCAGTGTATCCACAATTCAATAATAAGATCATATAAAACGATTCAACAGCACCCAAAACGAATTTAGGTTTACACAGAAATTGGCGTTACGAATATCAATCAAACGCATAGTACTAACCGCGAAGAGCCTGATCCCTGCGCTCTTGAATCGATGCTATGCTCAAATCGGAAGCGGCCACAGCCAAATCGTGATGAAGATGAAGGTGCTCGTCCTCAGTCGCCGAAGATGATGACGTGGCACCTGCCACTCCCAAGCTGCCGCTGCTCATTCCTTTGTCTTTCCCCCTTAATTACTGTTTTCAAATTGGTAAAAGTATGGAATAATAATACAATTGGGGGACTTGTTACGCCGAGCGAACCCTTTATTTGAATTGAATATGTCGGGTAGACATGCCCGCCGGTTAAACGGGGTTAACGGTTAAAATTGGGCATGTCTAAAGGCGCTCGAAAGCTCGCAAGTCGGCCTACGAGTTTGTTTTTTTCTATTATTCATGATTTTTATTTTTTGTACTTTTCGATATGTTATGACCCCGATTGGGCTTCTATGTGTATTGATATTGATAGCTATTAATGTAACAGTAACTGTTTATCGATAGATACTATTTTTTGATATTTTTATGTACGAAGAATTAGAAGAGATAGTGGGATGTTGATTGATAGAAGTATGAGAAGAAATTGAGAAGAAGACGACAAGTTGAGAGGAAGAAGAAGACAAAGGATGAGATTAGGGTTTAATTTCTTTGTTAACCCTTCGTACATGATCACTGTTCCATTAAATAGGATAATACTAGTAGACTCAACACATCTCCTACTTAAGATATTAAAACTAATATTCTGCAGCCCATTCTAATGTTAGCCCACTCCAACGGGAAATAGCCCAGCCCAAGTATGATCTATTTCCTTCCTTGTTTCAGTAAGTCCACATCCAACGGCTTCTCTTCTAACATCAGACACATCACCCATCTCCATCTCTTTCATGTCATCACAGCCCTTCAGATACATGACAATACCCCCTTCCCGAAATGATCCTTGTCCCCAAGGATCTGGTTTCGAAAACCTGGTGTGTGGCTTCTTCTCATCTTTCCTACTCGCGTCGTCCGAGTTTCCGATCGACAACTGAACCATCAGCTGAGTTTCAGGTAGATCCCCTTTGAAAGATGCTTCTTTTCTCCCAGATCTGGTATCAAGTGACCAAAAATTCCACCTTTCTTCCGTTTCAGGCAGTAGACGTGATGGAACAACCAACGATGCTTTGAACAGCAATGAAAACGTAGGATCTACTTTCGCTTTAGGAGAACAGTTAAGCTGGTATGCTGTAAGACCAATTTTCTCCAAGATCTCAAAGGGGTCATGGTAGCGGCCACCAAGCTTAAAATTCTTTCGCAGGGAAACGGTGTTCTGGTGGTGAAGATTGAGGTACAGTTTATCACATACCTCGAAATGCCTCTCTTGTCTCCTTTGATTGACATAAAGTTTCGTTCTTGGTTGGGTTAGGGTTACGATTTTTCTCAATATCCATAAAAGGCCAGACCCTTCTCGTTCAACACCACTTCCTCTCATTGTACCCATAGCTTGTTTACGGGTCACAGATGATTTCTTCGTCACAGCCTCAGCATGGCTTGGCATGTGTTCCTGGGATTCTTCTACTTTCCTAGCATCTACTTTTTGGTTCAACTTGTACAATCTTGTTTCACCGACCATGTTGCATTCAGCCACAAAAGTTAGAGCCTTCATTTTAACTTTTCTTCCATACCATCTCAAGGAGAAAGTCACGAGTTCATAGTCGAGTTTGACTTGTGAACATTCCCTCCTCAAATGTGCAACATCAGCTTTATCTCGAGCCAATAGATTAGCCTCAGTAGCTTTTTATAAGATCTGTGTGTCATCTCCTTGCTTACTTTCTCAGTCGCAGCTTTACCTACGCGACAGGTCTCGTAGAAGGCGAACTGTTTTGGGTGGCTACCTGGGTTGAGGGCAGTGTGGTGCTCAGCTCTCTGTATCAAGGGCAGCCCGTAAGTTCCTTCCAATACATCTGCATTTTCATGTTGAAGCTCTGAAGCTTTAGGTTGCTCCTCCTCTGTGCAAGGTGGTATAATCAAATAAGCTTCTCTCACTGCACGAACACCTAGTCTTATAGTCATCATACTCCAAGCCTCTGTGGTTAACGCCTTCATCTTAACTTTTCTACCTCCCCATTTCAATATGAAAGTCATGCACTCATAGTCAAGTCTGACTGATGTGCAAGCTCTCTTCCAATCCCCTCGTAAACTGATGTTACAATCATCCTTTTGTAGAATCCTCCCTTTCGTATTAGGGATAGAAAACAGCCCTTCTTTAATTGTCTCCTCAGCTTCAGGGTTGGTTTCTTGAATGCTGAAAAGCTCCTCAAACTTGCAAGCATAGTAGATCTGATTTTCAGCCTCGCTTGGTGATAAACAAGAATCAGAACTCTCGAATGATGTTTCCTTTCCTTCAGCAATAACATCGAGAACGCCTACATGCTTTCGGCCAAGTTCTATAGCGTCATATAAGCTCCTAGGTTGCATCACCGATAAGATACCTCGCATCTCATCATTAAGGCCATTAACGAACCGAGAAATGAAATAGTCCTCAAAGAGGTCAGGTTCGTCGCCCATAGGTATGTTCCATATTATGTCCTCAAATTCGTTGACATAATCTGAATACGAGCTGACATGCTTGAGACCTTCGAGTTCCTTGAATGCTTTAGCATCCCTAAGGTTTTCAAACCTAGATGATGTCAACCCCACAAACTGTTCCCAGCTCATCTTTATTTGTTTTCCCAACGACTTAGCGTACCAATCAGCGGCTTTCCCTTTGAAATTCTGAGTTGCTAATAATATCTTTTGGTAATCAGAATAATGAGGCATCATTTTAAAATAACGATCAGATCTGATTATCCACACCCTAGGGTTCATACCATCGAACGTTGGAACACCATCAGACAACTTGAAACCAGTTAGAGTTGATGCTTCGATTACCTCACTCTGTAATCCCTTACCTACTGAAATGAGAGTCTGATGAGGTTTGTTTGTCCTTTCTCGTATCTGCTTGACGCTAATAGGATCTGCCACAAGACAACTCGCCATTGATGAGATCACCGGCCGAGAATCGACGCTCTGATACCAATGTTATGACCCCGATTGGGCTTCTATGTGTATTGATATTGATAGCTATTAATGTAACAGTAACTGTTTATCGATAGATACTATTTTTTGATATTTTTATGTACGAAGAATTAGAAGAGATAGTGGGATGTTGATTGATAGAAGTATGAGAAGAAATTGAGAAGAAGACGACAAGTTGAGAGGAAGAAGAAGACAAAGGATGAGATTAGGGTTTAATTTCTTTGTTAACCCTTCGTACATGATCACTGTTCCATTAAATAGGATAATACTAGTAGACTCAACACATCTCCTACTTAAGATATTAAAACTAATATTCTGCAGCCCATTCTAATGTTAGCCCACTCCAACGGGAAATAGCCCAGCCCAAGTATGATCTATTTCCTTCCTTGTTTCAGTAAGTCCACATCCAACGGCTTCTCTTCTAACATCAGATACATCACCCATCTCCATCTCTTTCATGTCATCACAGCCCTTCAGATACATGACACGATACTATTTTAGAAAAAGTTATAAATCGAGTTCGACGTGCTTCATGAGCTCGAGTCAAGCTCTGTTTGAAATCCAAATTTCGAAATCCTACCGATTGCCAAACATTTTTGGATTTGAAATTACGATTTTGAAATTCATAATTTAAAATCAAGCAATTTCGTTCAAACACAGAAATCCAAACGCACTCTAAGTGAATATTTATTGAACATGGTACAAAAATGATTAAATTTGCCCATGCATATTTATGAGAAAATCTGAAAACGAGTCTGTTATTATTGCAGTATATGATAATAATATGAATATAATCAGAACTCCTGAAGAGTTGTCGAAAGCTGTTTGTAGCTTGAAAAATGAGTTCGAAATGAATGATCTCGGTAAAACGAAATTTTGTCTCGGACTGCTAATAGAATATTTGAAGAATGTGATATTTGTCCATCAAGAGACTTACACGAAGAAGGTGTTAAAAAGATTTTACATGGCAAAGCTCCTCCATTGCATACTCCAATGATTGTCCAATCATTAGACGTGAATAAGGATCCGTTCAGACCACGTGAAAATGATGAGGAATTACTTGGTCCTGAAGTACCATATCTTAGTACCATTTGAGCATTAATGTATCTTATGAGTCATATGCGGCCTGACATAGCATTTGCTGTATATTTACTGGTAAGATACAATTTTTCGCCGACTCATAGACATTGTAACGGAGTTAAACGGATACTTCGATATCTTCAAGGAACAACTGATATGGGATTGTTCTATTGTAATGAATCAAAAGCATATTTAATTGGGTATGCAGATGCTGGATTCTTATCCAACCCACATAATACACGATCGCAAACGAGTTATTTGTTTACGTATAATGGAACTGCTATTTCATGGCAGTCCGTTATACAAAGTTTAACCGCCACTTCATCTAATCATGCTGACATATTAGCAATTCATGAAGCTAGCAGAAAATGTGTTTGGTTGCGATCGATTATTCACATATACAACAAACTTGTGGGTTATTATCGGAAATTACTTCCGACGACATTATATGAAGATGATGCGACATGTGTTTGCCCAATTAAAGGAATGATATATTAAAGTGGATAGAACAAAACATATTTCGCCAAAATTTACACAATTTAGAGAAAAATGGTGATATTGACGTACAACAAGTGCGATCTAGCGAAAATCTCGCAGATTCATTTACGAAAGCACTTCCTCCTATAATTTTTAGAAAATTGGTATATTCAGTCGGAGTTCGATTTGAGATTTAAAGTGATGTTTATCATCAGGGAGAAAATACGCGTTGCACTCTTTTTTCCCTTCACTGTGGTTTTTCCCATGGGGTTTTTACAGTAAGGTTTTTAATGAAGCAACATATGAAAGCGTATCAAAGGGCATGTACTCGTTTTCCTTTACTAGATTTTTATCCCATTGGGTTTTTCGTAGTAAGGTTTTAACGAGGCAGTGAACATCATCAAATTGAATAATCTTTCTTTAACTGGACATCCCAGGGGAGTGTTATGAATATAATGTTAAGAGGTGGATGTCCATTAGACAATGTCTTAATGATTTTTCCAACCACAAATAGGGCCAAAGGAAGGAAGATTTTCAACCATAATGTACGACCTATTATAAATTATATGGATGATGACGAATAGAGTGAGCAAATTATTATTGTCTTTTAGCATATGTATTAGCCTATAAATAGGCATGCAATGTTCATTTGTACATACTAGGGGGGTGTTTGTTTCAGGTGATCCAACATTACGGTGATACGCACATCACGGTGATGTGGGTATCACCGGAATGTGGATCAAGGTGATATGTCATCAGTATGTTTGTTTTAAGCTGATATTTCACTTTGCAGATCAACGTGATTTTGAAGTATTCTGTTTGTTTAATCACTGTGAGGTATAGGCTGGCGTTGTATAAATGTCATATTTGACCATATACATATGACTTAAATAATGTGTTAAATTTTTTAAGGTGATAATCATTAATATATTAAAATATATATTTAACTTATAGGCATTATTTATATTTATACTTTTTTTAAGTATAAATTTTAATATTTTTAAATAACTGAAATATTTTTAAGATTTAATTATGTTAATCATGTAATTATATTTATAATGGCATATAAAGTAATAATGTTAAAATATGAGGGGTATTCTCGTCCATTAAAAAGTTAGATTGATCACCTCATCACCATGATGTTGGATCACCTAGGTTTTTTGGGGTGATCTGAAATATAAAATATCATCCCATTTTCATCACCTAGGTGATCCATCGTTTCAGTGATGACTCATCACCTAGACTAAACAAACACAGTGATAAGTGGTAAACGAGAGGATCACGGTGATGTTTTGGAAGATCATCCCAAAACAAACACCCCCTCATAGTATAATATGATATATTATACTTAATATGAGCAAAGATTTATATTATGTTATAAAGATTTATAACGACTACTTTTTTCTTGCAGCTACAATCATTCTTGTACAACATAGAGATCAAGAAAGATTATTAGATTAAATGAGCGATAAAGATCTATCGAGGATTTTCGATATGAACATCGTGTTTATGAATCGTTAAACGCACAAGTTCTATCCAATCCAATGACCATCGTGCACCATACTCTCTATATCAACAAATGGGTTACCGTGTAAGAAAACTGCCGCGACTGTTCCGTGAAAGTGCAATGGAATTGTACCTCATATCCTACTACATCATACACTTATAATACTAATTTCCAATAGCTTTTTTTTTTTGTTATATGATTCTTCCCTATTTGAAGGTAAAGCCCAAAGGAAATTAACGAATAGCCCACATACACGTAACGTATCTCTTCATCTTATGATCAACTAATATATAAATAATTCATTGAGCGACGTTTAAATTACATAGCCGGAACATTAATTATGATTTTGAACGCAAGGTATTTGAAATGCGAAAGACATCACTAATCACAAACGAAAGGAAATAAACTGTGATTTAATTCGAAAAAACCAAAAAGATGGAAAAATGACCATTCTATTTCTTAGTTGTACGTACAATCCCAAGGTAACATGTCTTTTAGGTAAAACAAAATAAGGGAAAAGTTAATCCATTCAATTCAACAGGGCTTGTTTGGACTCTAAATTATTCAAATAAAATGACGTCATAGTGATTAAAAAGTTATCGTAAAAAAAATTTTAGTACCACGAATTGTTAAAATTGTATTAGTGGAGCAAATTGTTTATTCCTTCAGTCATCATCAAGATGGATAAACGACAAAAAATCAATTGGTATACTATGGTTCGATGGTTCTGAACTAGATCAGATCATATTGTACGACTATATCATGTATTTGATATATATATATATATACATATATATATATACATATATATATATTCGTTTCTCTTTTCGTAATGGTGGGTTCACTACTTAGCTACAAGTGCAAAAAAGAATTGCACATTAGTCACAAGTTTATATCTTTCAAATTTAATATATTTTCGCTTTTGAAAGTGTACTTGACAATAAACCCATCCTTCTATGTTCGACTTTTCGGATTTTATTTAAAAAGCATTTCAATCGTATTAATAATTAGGTTTGATAAAATAAAAAATTAGTGAGCACTAACAGTAGTAATAATCCTAACAATGAGGAGGATGGGTCGCTATGAGATTTCGGTGCTCAAAGCAGATATAAATAGTGGCAATCATTGACGAAAACAACTACTTTAAAATTACACCCATACAACAATATTACCTTTGCACAATTAAATAATAATTAGGTTATGGCTTAAATGTTGACAAGAGTCAATTAAGGTTGGCTTATTCAAAAGCAGTTTGTTTGGCGATGCAAAACAAATCATGCGAATACAAATAATTGGGATACACATAAGCATCCAACTAATTATATAAAAATGATCGTTATTTATATAAAAATAAAGGAATAGTAGACGGGTGGCATACTTCATTGTAGGGGTGGGATCGGGTCGGGTTTGTCGGGTTTCGGGTTTTTCGGGTCGGGTACCCGACATTTGCGGGTATCAAAATTGAAACCCGACCCCGACCCAACGAAAATCGGGTACCCAACAATGGGGTACCCGAAACCCGATTATCGGGTTCGGGTAGCGTTCGGGTTTTGCTTTATTTTTTGAAACCTTAAATTAAGCCCGGAATCCAAAACGGCCAAATTGACATCCAAAATCAATCACCTATGATGATTCTAACAATATATAATGCTAATAGAACCTTTTAAATCATCGTGGATTCGAAATTGCAAGCAATCAATAAAATCCAAAATATAAAATTAGGGTTCAACATACGTAGCGGGACAGAGTGGCCTGAGATGTGGGCGGTGGTAGAGGCGTGACGGTGCGGCTGAGACGATGGCGTGGCTCACGGCTGGCCTGTGAGAGCGAGGCGACGACGACGTTACCAGATTTGTGAGGTGAGGATTGTTAGGTTACGAGATTTGTGAGGTGAGGACGATGGCGTGGCTGACGGCTGGCCTGTGAGAGCGAGGCGACGACGACGTGGTGTGGCCGGACAGTTGGAGAACGGCGACAATGAAGGAGATCGGCGACGGCGACGAGGTGAGGTGAGGGACGAAATTGAGTGTATGTGTATTTCTTTCAGCTGTTCGACTGTTATTCCATTCATTTTCCTTAAAGTTAAGTATTTTTTTAACTAATTCGTAACATTAGATCGGGTCGGGTACCCGATCGGGTTTTCCGGGTAGCTTATTGCTACCCGAACTCGACCCGAAATAATATTGGGTATCGGATTTTAAACCTGATACCCGATTAAACCCGATTTCACACCCCCGATTAAACCTGATACACGTGCGAGTAAGACATAAATTAGATACGAAATCATCCAGAGAATACATATTATAAAGTCTTACAACGCAAAGTTATGCGGTCTGCAAAGGAAAAATTGTACACATCAAACCAACATCACATAATCCAAGCAGAGGGAAAGAGTAGCAGCAATTTAGGAGAGTGGAACGCCAGAGTTGATGGAGGGACGCGATGCTCCTGAAGCATCGGCCTGACCTGTTTGACTGAAGTTTGGGCACGGGAAAGCCGATCCAGGAAAGCTTCAAGTCTAGCCATGATAAGAAGGGACAACAGAGAGCTAAAAGTTGGGATCAAAAGGTGCGTCAGGATTCCCCTCAAACGAGGAAGGATGGTTACGCCGCATTAGCTTCATTCGTGATGAAATTCGGATCACTCCCAGCAGCAAAGCCTCTCAGAAATAGTGTCGTATGTGTGGCATGAAATCCATCGGGACAAGGTGTCTTCCAAGTAGCTCTCGGGACAACGATGCATCCCCTCCCCTTTGTCCTCGGCAAGCCCTTCATGTCGTACAGCTTTCAAGCGTCTATGCACCTCTTCTCCGACTCTTATTTTGAAGACTCCAGCATGGCTTTTTGCTCATTCGCCAACAGATTAGCAACCCTACGCTGGATGAGTTGCCCTTTTCTGCCACAAGATTGTTAACCCATCCTCCAACCGCTTGATCGTGGCATCCCTATGCTTCAGCAGCTCGGTTAGCTCCTTTGGGACGAGCCATGACCAGGGAGTTGGCCAGCAGAGTGGACATCCGGCTCACCAAGGGAAAGAATCGAAAGAACAAAAAGTCAGTAAATACAAGGGCAAGTGACCTAAAGACTACTTGTCCTCGGTGATAGACCGGGAGCTTGGCGTCTTGAGCCGAAGTTCTTGCGAAACTTCCATTTGTCCCTTAGCAGGGACCATCGCCTTCAGATAGCTCAGTCATTCCAGAGGGGAGCGAACTTGGCTAGCTCGAATGGTTTTAGAGGTGCTTCAAGACATGGCATCTCCCTTTATCTATTCGATTAGGAGCCCAGCTTCGAGTTGATGAACGTAGACCTGATCTATCTTATCAGGATTTCCAGGTCAACCATTCGATTCCGGGTCAATTTTCACCCACAAGTGGTAGGATCCAACGATCAGCATTGTGGCTCTGCCTTGGCGAGCGAAAAATCGAGAAGACCCAATTCATCTATTTGGGATTTCTTAGCCAGCTCCATGCTGGCATGTAAGGAGCCTATCTGTCTATTCGAAGTTTCTAAGTCCGGCTCCAGGCTGGCGTGCAAAGATCTGATATACCCCGTCATGACATTTTAAGTCCACATCCAACTGACGGCGGAGACTTGATTTATCCTGTCCGATTGTCTAAATCTAGCTCTCCGCCGGCTCAGAAAGACCAGATCTGTAGGATCAGGATTTTCAAGTCCAGCTCTCTACTGGCAAAGGGGACCTGGTCTATCTAATTAGGATTTCAAAGATCAGTTTCCCACCAACAAGTAAAGAAATGATCTATTTGATCAAGGATCCAACTACGAGCTAGCAAATGAAAGACTCGATCTATCTAATCGGGATATCCGACAATGCATTGGCTAGTAAATATCCAACTCATCTAGTTGAGATTGCTGAGTATATCTCCGTGCCGACATGTCAAGTCCTAACTTACCTGTTTGGAGCTTCTTGGGCGACGGTTAGAAAATGATAATGTACTAGTATGGTACGTCAGGATAAAGAGCGGTCAAAATTCGGACCTAACTGTGAACTGAAGCAAAGAGGAGAGGAGAGCATGCTCTAAAAGTACTCTAAATGTGTTACCACGTTAAACACAATTCAGACTAGGGGGAATGGTTGATATGGGTAGAACCTCGAGCACGTCGGATGTAAAGATAAACAACAGAGTAGGAGGTTGGGTTTGAAGGGAGGCAATTACTAGGTACAGGTTCGACCAGAGGCGACGTACGAAGGTGATGTTTGGAAGAGCTAGAGAAATATTCCGGGGAGCTACGGAACTATTCCCCCTTTCGATCTAGCACTCCTCCTGATCCAGTGATCTAGAAAGGTCAGCTTTCGAGATATGGGGCAGATCAGTGGGAGAGCTGGAGGTGAAAGGTAGTGTACGGAGGAAGCACAAATAGCCCTGACATCGAGATGTTTGTTGAGGCAAGACTTGTTTATGGCCGACTAGGGGACACGTGGAGGGCACCGATTGGAGAACATTATAGCCAGAAGGAGGATACGTCAGTCTGACAATATCTGTATCCTAGGTTGTAACAGAGAGCGATTTTAAGTGGTCCCAAGGGAGGCCAGCTGGACAAGGGGGATGAATGGATATATATTGAGAAGGAAAATGGGAGAAAGAGGGACGAGATTCAAGAGACATACATTTTTTCTTAGAGATTTTCCTAGAGAAAGCTCTCCCCACTTTTTGAATGTTGTAATGAGAGAAAGTGAGCTTGAGTGTGTATCCCGACTGTGAATAGTGATATTGTTCCTTGGCGGCCCGTGGAGTAGGATATCTATCCGAACCACGTAAATCATTGTCTCTTTATTTTTTACGTCCTTTTTCATACATTTTCCCCGCGACTTCGTCCATCTCGGCTCTCACCTTGATTTCCCGGACCAAAAATCTTGTTGATCGGGGTTATACCCGCATCTCAGTAACCGAGCTGGCACCTTGAGTGATTGTAATAATCTGATGATACAGGGCAAAGAGTCTGACAACGTTAGGCGTTAACCTTGTCATATCGTTCCTTTAGGTCTTTCCAAATCAAGTGTGCAGAATCACAGTAAATCACATCTTGAATCAAGTCGTGCGAGAGAGATCTGTGGATCCACGATCTTATGAGTGCATTGCATCTCTTCCACTGTCCAATTAGCATTTATCGGTCTTCTTGACAGGTTCCATCTATGAACCATAATTTATTCTTTGCTTCGAGTGCCACGATCATCTCTCGACTCCAGATGTTCTCAGCTCCTTTCAGTACCTCACTCACAAAATCAAGATTTGGAGTGTCTGATAGCTGCGTGTTTCTGCGGATCTTGATCCTTGTTCACCTCTGTATCAGCCACCACGTTCGTATGATTACACTTTGTGCTTGAGAGTCCTAATTCACAAGAGCGAAGGCTCTGATACCATATTAAGTTCTTGAAGAAGAACGTTAAATCATTTATTCATTGATTACGGATGTGCGTTACAAATGAGAAATTTATACTCTTCTCTATACGACCTAATTTCTCTTTAAGTTCCTATGGTACTTATAAAATAGAGAAACTACCTAATATTAGGGGTGGGATCGGGTCGGGTACCCGCGGGTCGGGTTCGGGGTTTTTTTGTTTTTTTATTAATTAAAATTAGTTAAAAATAAACACAATGTGGCATGTGGGAATCAAACCCACATCATGAAGAGGGGAAGCACCTACCATTTCCGCTTCAACCATTGAGCCAGACGAACTTTTGATTAAAATTTTACATAAGCTCTACTAGTACTATACGTGGGTCAGTTTTTTATCGGAAATCAATTGTCCCACATCGAATGTTCACTCAAATTGTGGGTGAAGTATTTCTATATAAACGCATAACTCACCATAGAATCTCATATTGTATTAGTTAAATACCCATTTAATTTCAGTGGCACATGCGGGTGCCATCTGGATTTTTTATTAGTTATAATTTTCATATAAATAAATAATTTAACTAATTTGTCAGTAAATTTTATTCAATGGCCTATTAGGCGAATTAATTTCTTTTTTATATGTCGGGTACCCGATCGGGTAAATCGGGTAGCATATTGCTACCCGATACCCGACACGATGTACATGGTCGGGTATCGGGTTTAAACCCGAAACCTGACATCTAACCCGATTTTTCTTCCGATCGAGTTAAAACCCGATCGGGTCGGGTCGGATACCCGAAACATGAATCCGAACGCCCACCCCTACCTAATATACTCAAAACTTACATACAAAGTCCTCGTTACAAAAATCAGTCAACACTCATTCGTAACATGATTTATATATTCTTATACTATATAGCTAATCCTTATTAATTTATTTAATTTTTGTCGTAGATGATCTTTATTTGAAATCTCCTTAACAGATAAATAACGACTTCAAATTGAATATAACTAAACTTATTGTTGACTGTTTATTTATGCACTAACTTGCCACTATTGTGTAAAAAGTAATTTTGAGCTCATATCCCAACGAAAGAAAATTACTCAAATCTTTTATTTTGACTGGAAAAGTCAAACCTCACGTGCAACGAACTGTATTTAACTTTGTTGGGAATGGTGGTGGGCCCCGCGGTGGTCAGTGGGTCCCGCAGCGGAACAGGTCTCGGTTTGGCTCGGTACGACGATCGGGAGAAGTGGGACCCACAGGGTAAATTTGGTGGGACCCGCACAGTAACTACCACGGTAAAAATAAAATTTACCGTAAGGTAAGAAAGAACACCAGAACTTTAACGTGGAAAACCCTCTGTTAACGAAGAGGGAAAAACCACGGCCGAGTCGGCAAAATCTTCACTATAGTAAAAATTACAACCCTCGAATTTTTACTATCTCACTTTTACCACTCGTGTTTACCTCACACCTCTCTGTGGATGTGGAACCCTATCAGTTTCTACCTGAACTGATAACCTCACAATTCACTCGAACTACTTCTCTCTATATAGTAAAACTCGAATGAGTTTGTGATGATAATAACTGAAGAATCCTCAGCCTATTTATAGATGTCTTCAGCTCTTCTGGACCACTCAAAACGGGTGGCCAGGAATGCGCCGCGTAGCCCTTCAATATCAGCCGTTCATTAAAATAATAAAATATTAAAATAATATTTTATTATTTTTTTTTCTTTCAAAGCTGGTGTGCGGTCCTCCTTGGATGGCTGGACATGTCAACAAATCTCCCCCTCCAGCCTCATTCATTATTTGCGGGGAAGATCTTCTACCGCCTCAGCGATAGCCCATGCCGGCGTGCCCGGCGCAAAACTCTGTTTTCTCCTGGGGAATAACCTTCGTCAGAATGTCTGCAACATTCTTGTCCGTGTGGATCTTCTCCAGCTTGAACGCTTTCTCCTCTATAGCCAGTCTGAGCCAATGATAACGAACATCGATGTGTTTCGTCCTCGAATGATACATAGTATTCTTGCTCAAGTCCAAAGCACTTTGACTATCGCAAAATATTATGTACTCCTCCTGCTGAATTCCCAACTCCTGAAGGAATCTCTTCAACCAGAGCATCTCCTTGCCAGCTTCCGTTGCTGCAACATACTCCGCTTCAGTAGTTGATAAAGAAACACATTTTTGTAACCTCGACTGCCATGAGATAGCTCCCCCTGAGAATGTAAAAATGTATCCCGACGTCGACTTTCTGCTGTCGAGATCACCGGCCATATCAGCATCCGTATAGCCTGTAAGAAAACATCTACCACTTCCAAATGTTAGGCATAATTTGGAAGTTCCTCTCAGGTACCTCATGATCCACTTCACTGCTTCCCAATGTGACTTCCCGGGATTTGATAGAAATCGACTCACAACGCCAACTGCGTGAGCGATATCTGGCCTCGTACACACCATGGCGTACATCAAACTTCCGACCGCCGATGAATATGGAACATCTGGGACATCTTCTCCGTCTTCTGTTGTTAATGGATCGGATTTCTTTCGCAACTGAAAGTGCGCGGCAAGTGGCGTGCTAACTGGCTTAGCATCCTTCATATTGAACCTCTCTAGAACTCGTTCAATATAGCGCTCCTGGGATAACCACAATTTTCCAGCTTTTCGATCTCGGGTAATCTCCATTCCGAGAATTCGCTTTGCCGAACCCAAATCCTTCATGTCAAACGTCTTTGACAAATCTTTCTTCAACCCGCTAATCATCTCTGCATCTTGTCCGACAATTAGCATATCATCAACATACAGGAGAAGAACGATAAATTTACCGTTAGAGTATCTCCGGACGTAAACACATGGATCTGCATTTGTTCTCTTGAACCCCTGATGCACCATGAAAGAATCAAATTTCTTGTACCACTGCCGCGGAGCTTGTTTCAGACCGTACAAGCTTTTCTTCAGCCGGCAGACCATGTCCTCTTTACCTCTAACCTCGAACCCTTCTGGTTGTTCCATATATATCTCCTCATCAAGATCACCATGCAAGAATGCGGTCTTCACGTCGAGTTGCTCCAAGTGAAGATCCATGGTAGCAGCTAGTCCCAGTATGACTCTGATTGAACTCATCTTCACGACCGGTGAAAATATCTCGTCAAAGTCGATCCCCTTCCTCTGAGTGAAACCTTTGACCACTAATCGAGCCTTGTATCTGACCAGCTTGCCATCATCCTTCTTCAATTTGTACACCCATTTGTTCTTGAGTGCCTTCTTTCCTTTGGGCAATCGAACTAACTCGTACGTATCATTCTTCTTCAGAGAATCCATCTCCTCTTGCATGGCCTTTGTCCAACAATCTTTGTCCCTACAAGATTGTACTTCCTGGAAGCTCTCTGGCTCCCCCTCGTCAGTAATCAAAATATAATCAGAACTCGGATACCTCGTAGAAGATTGGCGTTCCCTAGTTGACCTTCTCAGCTGAGGTTCAACTGCTTCTTGCGCATTTGAAGACTCCCCCTGCTCATTACCTTCAGTGTGTTCATCTACGACAGGTTCATCATCATCATCAATGGCTGGTTCTTCTGGTTCAGGTTCTGATTGCTGCATTCCTTCCTCTGTGGCACCATCATATGGAATGCTGACTGGTGTATCGTCTACACTGCCACCTGTGGATTTCGTCACATCCACATCTGAGTCGCCCATGATCTCGTGCTCATGGAATACTACATCGCGACTTCGAACTGTCTTCTTCTTCTTTGGATCCCAAAGTCTGTAGCCGAACTCCTCGTCTCCGTACCCAACAAAGATGCAAGGATTCGATTTATCATCGAGCTTCGATCTTTGTTCCTTCGGTACGTGCATGAATGTCTTGCAGCCAAACACTCTCAAATGTGAATATGAGATATCTTTCCCGGTCCACACCTTCTCTGGTATATCGAAATCCAACGCCGATGAAGGTAGTCGGTTGATAAGATAGACTGCAGTGTTGACAGCTTCCCCCCAAAATGACTTAGATAGATTAGCCATTTTGAGCATCGCTCGGACTCTCTCCATAATGGTTCGATTCATTCTCTCTGCGACACCATTCTGCTGAGGAGTGCCAGGAACTGTCTTCTCATGCCTAATGCCATGCTTCGTGGAATAATCTCTGAACTCCCGAGAGATGTATTCACCACCGTTATCTGTGCGTAGACACTTTAGCGGCATTCCTGTTTCTCTTTCCACCATCGCATGGAACTTCTTAAAATAATAGAACACCTGGTCCTTCGTCTGCAACAGATATACCCAGGTCTTGCGAGACGCATCATCAATGAAGGTCAAAAAATATTTACTGCCTCCCAGAGATTCGACTTCCATGGGTCCGCATACGTCAGAGTGTACCAACTCCAACTTCTTCATTCGCCTGGTTAAGTTCTTCGCGAATGAAACTCTATGTTGCTTCCCAAATAAACAATAATCGCAGGGGTTCAGCGCTTTCTCCTTGGTTACTGGTATGAGGGACTTTTTAGCCAAGACATTCAACCCCTTCTCTCCTACGTGCGCCAGCCGTCTGTGCCACAAATTTGGAGAAGCATCATCTTCAACTGCATTCAGTTGGTTAGCACATATCGTTGCGTGCATCTTGTACAGCGAGCAGCATAGCTTTCCTCTCGCTACCACCAATGATCCCTTGGTGAGTTTCCAGTTGCTATTCGCCATCTCGTTATAGTATCCTTCGTTGTCCAGCACCTTCACAGAAATCAGGTTGAGACGCAGGTCTGGAATGTGTCGCACATCTTTCAGTCGTAATGTGCACCCCACGCTCGTCTGGATACAGATATCACCGATCCCCACTATTTTAGAAACACTTTGGTTACCCATCTTGGTAGTGCCAAAGTTTCCCGCCTTATACGTGGAGAAGTATTCACGCCTTGGAACACAATGGTAGGAGGCACCAGAGTCCACTACCCATTCGGTGCTTGCATCCGCAACATGACAGCAGTCTGCTTCATTCACCAGAGTAACCTCTCCACCATCGTTGGAGGCGATTGCAGACGTGTTCTTGTCATCGTCTTGTTTCTGTTTTCTGTTGAGAAGTCTACAGTTTCTTTGTAAGTGGCCAATCTTTCCACAATGGTAGCACTTCCTCATCTCCCTGGACTTGGATCTATCTTTTGACTTGTCGTATCCTTTTGGTCCTCTACTCTTGCTCCGACCCCTGTTCTCCGTGACAAGGGCCTGATTTCCCGTACTGGTACTGGCAGCATCCTTCCTTCGCAGCTCTTCATTGTAGAGTCTATTTTTCACCATCTCCATCGTGACTTTACCGCTTGGTGCCGAGTTAGTGAGCGATACCACCAACGTATCCCAGCTATCAGGTAGAGATCCCAGTAGTAGACATGCTTGTAGCTCATCATCAAGGATTAGACCGGCACTTGTGAGTTGAGTTACCAGTCCTTCAAAGTCATTGAGATGTTCAGCAATTGATCGTCCCTCGTTTAGCTTCACATTCATGAGTTTTCGCATCATGAATACCTTGCTCAGCGCATTCGTCACCTCGTACATACCCTCCAATTTCGTCCAGAGTTTGTAGGGGTCTGTCTCATTTCGGACGTGGTTGTAGAGGCTTATGTCCACCCATTGGCGGATCACAGCTAGCGTCTTTCTTTGTAAGTTCTTCCATAGGACAGCATTCCCACCTTCAGGCATCTTGCCTTCATTTTCTATTGGTTCATGGAGGTCTTTGCAATAAAGATAATCCTCCATCCTTGATTTCCATATGGAGTAATTCGTTACTGTCAGCTTGATCATTCCTCCGTCGTTCTCCATGGCCGTCAAAATTACCAGCAACCTACTAGTACCTTTTCTGATGTGGAAGATCAGTCAAAGCTGCAACCACAGAGCATACTCAGAATACTATCAGGCTCTGATACCACTTGTTGGGAATGGTGGTGGGCCCGCGGTGGTCAGTGGGCCCCGCAGCGGAACAGGTCTCGGTTTGGCTCGGTACGACGATCGGGAGAAGTGGGACCCACAGGGTAAATTTGGTGGGACCCGCACAGTAACTACCACGGTAAAAATAAAATTTACCGTAAGGTAAGAAAGAACACCAGAACTTTAACGTGGAAAACCCTCTGTTAACGAAGAGGGAAAAACCACGGCCGAGTCGGCAAAATCTTCACTATAGTAAAAATTACAACCCTCGAATTTTTACTATCTCACTTTTACCACTCGTGTTTACCTCACACCTCTCTGTGGATGTGGAACCCTATCAGTTTCTACCTGAACTGATAACCTCACAATTCACTCGAACTACTTCTCTCTATATAGTAAAACTCGAATGAGTTTGTGATGATAATAACTGAAGAATCCTCAGCCTATTTATAGATGTCTTCAGCTCTTCTGGACCACTCAAAACGGGTGGCCAGGAATGCGCCGCGTAGCCCTTCAATATCAGCCGTTCATTAAAATAATAAAATATTAAAATAATATTTTATTATTTTTTTTTCTTTCAAAGCTGGTGTGTGGTCCTCCTTGGATGGCTGGACATGTCAACAAACTTAAGTTTAGAATTAGACTCTGTCAGGAAAAAATTAGTTTAAGGATCCGATTTGTTCATTAACACTTCATATTCTGCAGTAACACTTCATTGTTCTGAAGTAACACTTCATTGTTCTGAAATAACACAAAACGATAATCCGATAACAGTTCATTTTCAGGTTCTTATCTCTAAATTTTGGGTCCTTTAAACTAATACTTTTCCGAAAAGGATCTTAATCTTAATTTTAAAATATTTTTTTTGGGCATGAAACTTAATATACTCTTAATTAATTTAATTTTAATGAAGTATAGGTAGAGTTTTATCCGACGCAATAAATATACATAGGCTACTGTGCCACCACTTTTATGTAATATTTACAGATCCCCTAAGAGCATCTCCAACGCAACGCATAAAAATACAGGCAATATTACACAATAATACAGTTGCTATAGTGCTTTTACTCCAACCCATAAACTCTATTTTCTACACTAGTTTTCACTCCAATCCATTAACTCTATTTTTACACTAAAAATCAAATTTCTATATATTACTATCATAATTGACTTATTAAACTTTATTATATAAAATTAAAAAGTCAATATATTTTAATTATTAATATTTAAAAGTTAAATAAATGATAAAATTAGCATATTATTTAATTTAATTTTATTATATTAAATAAAATTATATTATTTTTAATTTTATTATTATAATAGTGTATCAAATATTTTAAATATAATAAAATATGTATTATTAAATAAATATAATAAATAGAATTAAAACTCTAGTTTTGTGTTAAAAATTGTGCGTACTCTAGATCTAGAGTTTCTCTGCTAATCAACACAATATTTGTGTTAAATATAAAGTCCCGTTGGAGTAGAATAGTACTCTATTTTTGTGTTTTACACAAAAATAAAGTACCCGTTGGAGATGCTCTAACCAGATAAAAAGTGAAATAATTGAGAAGGAAAATAAAGTATTCATACTAGTTTCCCCCTTTTGTCTTCAAAATTTAATAATAGTGTACGATGAGTCTCATTATCTTATTTTTGTATTATTTTTCAGTCTAAAAGCATCTCTATGATTCAAAATCAGATCGATCCCCAATGTAACCTAAGGGTCAAAGTATGATGCTACTGCATGCTATTAAATTTGAAATACCATTTTGTAAATGTTAATTGAAGAGCCACATGGGTTCGTTCATGTACCCACGACTTTCTATGTATGATTTAAAAAAAAAAACAATAAATATGATCAAAATCAAAGTTGTGTGTAACAAGTATCTAGATTTACAGAAAAGAAGGCGATATACGTATTAATAGCAGATAGAGAAGAAATTCCACAATAAATGACAACAATTTGAAAGTCATTACATGAGATTAGCTTTTCGTAATAATACAGCTATATATAAAAGCAGAAAATATTGAGATTATTGTAATAATAGCACAATGGTAAAAGAAATCGAGGTATTAGATTCTCCGAACAAAGAAGACTAAAAAAGTTGTATTAAAGAAATCAAACCTTAATGGTCATGACAAATATCCAATCCTCATCATAATTGATTCGATTAACCCCACCATAATCACCATATGTAATAAATAATCCCAACCTTTTGTCCTTTCGCTTCTCTCTCTTTAATATAAATCTCACCACCTCGCTCCTCATTACAATCCATCACTTTACACGTACAAACACACACACACATACATACACACATACATACATACATACATAGTATATATATAAAGGCAACTATTGAGAGACTTTAATTCTTCTTCTTCAAAGTGCATGTTTATGCGTACTTCCTTATCATTTCTTTTCCATTAACCACAGTGATATATCTTTCCTCGACATTTCAATTTGACCCAAACTCATATTTCTTCTTTCTTCCATCTTTTTGAAGCTAAAAGAAAACCCATTTCAGAGAGAGAGAGAGAGAGAGAGAGAGAGAGAGAGAGAGAGATGCTTGAAACTGTGAAGTACCTTATCGGTTCAACTGGGCCGAGTGGGTTTGGTTCGAAGACGACGGCGGAGAAAGTCACCGCCGTGTGCTCCGATCTCACCTCCGTCACGGCGATAATCACAGGTAACTATTTATTTTTTCCTATTTTGTTTCTCCCTTATCTCCCCGGTAATTAATTAGTTTAATTAATTAAAACTAAAACGCCACTTCATTAGGTAATGATTGGGAAAAGGGACGAAATAAATTAAAGGAAGCTTGAAGAAATAATTTAAAAAAAAAAAAGAGTATATATATGATGAATGCATGTGCGCGTGCACCGCTGACTATTTCGAGAATCAATATGTGTCATCTGTACACAAATATTTATATAACTCTCGAAATGTTTTCATATTACCCATTTGTTGCGTATATACTTGGGAAAAGAAAAGAATTTAGTGCCTAATTTCAATAAGAGGAGAAGAACTTTCAACATATTAATTAAATCTCTATAAATTCTCGGTTTATGCAAATCTTGTTTCTAATACATAAGAATTAACCCTTTCGTTTTTTTTCTTTATTGCTCTTTCTTTCTGATGATTGTTATATTATATTTATTACGATTAATTTTTCCAAAAGGAGCCACGTCAGGTATTGGAGCCGAAACGGCTCGGGTCTTAGCCAAGCGAGGAGCCAGGCTCGTATTGCCGGCTCGGAACCTCAAAGCCGCCGAGGAAACTAAGGCTCGGATAAAATCAGAATTTCCAGGCTCGAAAATCATAGTCATGTCGCTCGATCTCAGCTCTCTTCACTCTGTTAGAAAATTCGTGGAAGAGTTTGAATCTCTTGGCCTACCTCTCAACCTTCTCATGTAATAATACAATTCTAAAACAAATTCAGTCTCCCCATCTCATTACATGTATATCACTATGATCTTAAATTTAGTTAATATTATACGGTTTCAATATTTAGAAACAACGCTGGAAAATTCTCAAGCGTCCATGGCGTTTCCGCTGACGGCGTGGAGTTGACTTTTGCTACGAATTATTTGGGTCATTTTTTGCTGACGAAGTTGCTGCTGAAGAAGATGGTGGAGACAGCGAAGGAGAGCAACGTTCAAGGAAGAATAGTCAACGTTTCTTCGAGCATTCATACTTGGTTTTCTGGGGACATCATCCGTTACCTTGGATCCATTACAAAGAATAATAATCTGTAAGTTTATTATATATTATTGCCTAAGCATCACTTGCGTACCTTAATATTAGTTTCAGAGAGATGGTTATTTATTACACAGTATTAAAAATGTGCGGATTAATAAATTATTTGAGTATTAGTGAGTACGATGGGACGCGTGCGTATGCTCTTTCGAAGCTAGCCAACGTTTTGCACACCAAGGAACTTGCGCGGAGACTAGAGGTTTAATTAATTAATCTTCGGATAATTTTAACTGCAGTATTTTTTTTTTAACCTAAAGATTGTAATACTAAGTTGAAAAGATTTTTACAGGAAATGAATGCAAACGTGACGGTGAACTGTGTTCATCCTGGGATTGTAAGGACGAGGCTAACTAGAGACCGCGAAGGCCTGATCACAGGTGATTAAATGTGTAGTTAACATCATCTCTGTATCTTTTTGTCTTTGATATATATATATACATACAATATTCAATTCATGTTGTCCAATAATATATCACGCGCAAACATTCTTCTCGTCTTTATTTTCTTGAATATTTATCATTGCATCGGTGCAGATTTAGTATTTTTTCTGGCTTCAAAGCTCTTAAAGACAATACCTCAGGTATTACATATTTTGTTCTTTTTCTAATATTGAATTTATAGATAACTGATTCAATAATATATAATCAAATATGATGATATACAGGCAGCTGCTACGACGTGTTACGTGGCGACAAACCCTAAGCTTAGGGACGTAAGTGGGAAGTATTTTTCAGATTGTAATGAGAGCGCAAGTTCGAAAATGGGTTCCAACTCATTAGAAGCTGCGAAATTGTGGGCATTATCTCAAGTTATGGTCGCCGTCTCCACTCATCGTTCAAAAGCATCTTTTGACGATCGCCCATATTTTGTTAGTAGTGTGATCGGTGGGACTTAGAAACAGACCACCCATGTTATTACCATAGTGTCCAAGACATGTAAAGATATCGATCAACTTAGGCTTATATGAATATATATCTATGTGTGTGTGTGTGTGAGAGAGAGAGAGAGAGAGAGAGAGAGAGAGAGAGAGAGAGAGAGAGAGAGAGCACCACATTTTGAGAGTTATCGACTCCTTTCCTTAGTGTAGTGATACATATAAAAACAAATGAGTTAATTAATTTGTACAATATATCTATAGTATATAATAAGGATGTGATGTATAGTTTGTGTGAGAATGATTAATGTGTATATATATGTGAGTTTCTTTTTAATGCTTTATCTTTTCTTTTTGGATAAATGATATATCTTTTCAAGGTAATGGAATGTGCTGAAAGTGGAAAAGAAATATACACATATACATTAACACCTCTCTAAACCAATAACGTTGAGACCATTAAATTTTCTTAATTTAGAGAGATATTAATATCGATAAATTAATATTTTATTAATTGAAAGAGTCTTTTTAAAATCAGATATCTCTTAGTCCATTCAATGACGGACTGAATTAAATTAGAACATGAACGAATACATATATCTTCATATATAATTATATCATCTCCAACATTGATCATTTTATCTGTTATAATCATCTTTTTACATATGTGACATAGAGCTCGTAGCAAAGCTCATGAATATTTTATAATTGTAATATTTTAGCAAATAACCATAATATTTATAATCATAATATATATGAATTATTAATTTAAAGTTTTAACGGGACCTAATATTTACCAAAAGATCTTCCGAAAACTTATTATCTTATTGAATTTGATGACTTTTACAAAGGCACAAGTCGGTATCAAAAGATTTTATAATTTGAAAAAAAGGAGAGTTTACTAATTCATAGTGTATTAATTTATGAAGGTTTTACTGTGTATACATCTTTACATTACAATACACGTATATGTGTCGTTTTGTTTTTGTTTTTTGTTTTATTTTTTTTCTAATACGGACTCAGAGTTCGAAGAATTTATGTTCCAAACCCTTGCAATGCAAACTTCAGAAAAAAAGGGATATTATTTACAGTTAATGTGTTTACTGATATAACCTCTAAGTTGAATGACACCTCACCTTAATTCCTGAAATCTTAAAATAGAAAGTGAATACAATTTTAATTATAGATATTTATTCCGACACTAATATGTAGATATAATTTTAATCAGATATAAATTGTTATACCTCATTAATTTGCTGATAGGCTATATGATAGTTTAAAAAGCTTCTGGATTGGCTTGATGTAGATCGGATCATAGAGAATCCGAATCCTATAACCAAAATCAGTAGATGTATATTTTTTCTTCTCACGACATTATTATAAACAATGTAGTCCATATAATTGCATGATTATACAAATGCTATAAATAAAACAATAATTAGGGGAATCAAGAACATGGTCGTCGTCTTAATTTGTTGACCATCATTAAAAAAACTGAATAAATTTTATCACTTAAGGGGCCTACTAACATGCGTGAGGTTCTTTCATTGATATTCGAGGGTAATTACTAATTAACATGCGCCTACTCGATATCTTTGTTTATACGGCGTCATTATAGTAAATCATGAAGCAAAATAACAGAGTTATATAAGGACTATTAAATATGTAGGGAAAGGGAGAGCAATACCTAAAATTTGTGTTAGTTGGAGAAAATAAATAAATGTGAGTCCTAATTCCTAAATAATAGGTCAAGTGGTTGGATTATAACATCTCCATGTGAAAGTCTTGAATACACTTGAATTTATTGATTATCATAATCCATGTGAACTTGGGACAAGATATATAAGCAGAGCCGGCAATATTACCCGCGGCCCGTGGGCCGCCCCGCCCCACCCCGCCAAAAGGGCGGGGACGGGCTCTGATTTTCCAGGCCCGCCAGGAGGCGGGCCTAAAAAGCCCGCCCCGTGCGGCCCGCGGGCTATGGCGGGGCGGGGCGGGCTAGCCCGCGGGCTGGCCTGCCAATAATAAATAATATATATTAAATGATAAATCTATATATTATATATAAATTATATAATTTATATAATTTTTTATATAAATTATATAATTTTTTAAATTTTTTGGTAAGATTTTATAATTTATAAAATTAAAGATAAATTAATTAATATTTTCTGAAGTTGAAATATATTAAATATATTTTTTTATTTATTTTTTTATTTTCAGGTTTTTTTATTTTTTTAATTTATGCGGGCTAAGCCCGCCGGGCCCGCGGCCCGCCAGTAGGCGGGCGCGGGCCTAGCTTTCTTAAGCCTGCCGGTTGGCGGGCTAGCCCGCCCCGCCCCGCTAGTGGGCGGGCTTTGGCGGGCTACGGGCCGGCCCACCCCGCCGGCCCGTTTTGACAGGTCTATATATAAGCCACATAGATTAGCCCTGCAAAAAAGAGGGATGGTCACATATCAATATGGTAAGGTTCAGACGCTTCATATTAAACTTACTCGTAGTGTGAGACTATTAGGATTGCAGATGAATCGAATCGCGCCGAATATCACCATATTGTATTTGAATTCCATCAACGATTCAAATATTCATATTCTTATGCGATTACTTTTCGAATCATGAAATCGATATGAACTCGTATTCAAATGGAATATGCGAATATGAATTAGTTATCTTTTCTATTTAATAAAAAGAGTAATATTATATTTAATATATATTGAATTATACTATATTATTGATTTGAAGGTATACATTGAATCATAATATGCTATACTTATAGTATATGTCGAATTATAATATATTATATGTAAATATATATTGCATTACCCATCAAGTTCGATAAATAATCGAATCGATTACTTTGGTAACTGTATTCGTATTCGAAAATTATATGCAAAACTATTTTTAGTCGGATTCATATTCGAATCTTAAATTTTCGAAACAAATCTCGAATGAGACTTACGACTAGGGGGGTGTTCATCGGTCGGTTCGGTTCGGTTTTTTCAAATTTCGGTTCATTTTTTCGATTTTCGGTTTTACGTATGCTTAATCCGATATCCGAACCGTTTCTTATAATTCGGTTCGGTTTTTTTTGGTTCGGTTTTTCGGTTAGGAATTTAATATCAACAAAAAAAATATTATGAGCTGAATACATAAAACAATTTATGGTTATTAAAAAACAAAGAAGATTTATGGAACGTGAAATGTAGCAAAATAATTCAAAGGTCCGAAAAAAATAACATGAAAATGGAACAAAATTTAACAGAAATGTAAAAAAATTCATATGAAGATACTATAAATTGTTTGGGAGAAAAATAGTATTTGATTGGTGAGGAAAACATTCACCTAAAAATGGAAAAAGTGTATAAGTGAAATTATATTTACTGTGCTGTTTACGTTATGGGAGAAAAACAAATGATTTTTTATATTTTTCTATTTTTAATGTAGTATGATAATTTCAGTTCGGTTTTTCGGTTTTTTCGGTTTTACGTAAGCTTAATCCGATATCCGAACCTTTTTAATTTGGTTCGGTTTGGTTTTTTACAATTCGGTTCGATTTTTTCGGTTCCGGTCTTTTCGGTTCGGTTCTTTACGGTTCGGTCGGTTTTTCCGGTTTTTCGGTTAATTTGAACACCCCTAACTACGACCAATGGACATCATATTTGTGTTTAACCTATAAGCCCAATAACTAGCCCATTATATTCTCGTTGCAGGCCCAATTTAGGATTATTTTACGTAATTTCAAACATCTCATATCAACTCAGATTTATTAACTAAATTATTTAATACAGCGCTATTATTTGGCTGAATCATAATATCATAATAAACTGGAAAAAAGTATCTATATGTGGAAAAAAGTACGGTGCGGGTGGTTTTTTAAAATCGTTGCACACCCCGAATAATCTCCGGTCAAAACGGGAATGAGGAGTTGACGGTGATTCCCTGTCGGTGAAAATGCGGGACGGGAATCATGTTTCCCACTCATCCCGTCCCTGGCCCCAACCCCAGCCAGTTTGAGTCAAATGGTGATCCACCATTCTCCTATTAGATTTATTAATAAATAATATAAAAAACTAAATCAAATATTTTGAAAAGACCATCCTTTTAGATTCAAGATCATTTAAAAAAAACTATTCTCAATATAGATTCTTCACAATACACGCACGTTTCACTCACATATTATATCAATTTTTAAATATCATATTTTAAATATTAATTGTCTATATGACCTAATATATATATTTTTGGTGCAAAAAAATTATTTGTTGAATATACATGAATATGGTAATCAGACTCCCTCACGGAAAACCTGATTTCCGAACGGTGATTATCCATCCCCAGATCAATTCATCATAAGTGAGTGGGGGATGATATGAAGAACGAGAATTTGGTGTGTTGATTACCACTCTCCGAACCCGCTCATTGCCACCCCTAGTCTTAATATCGCAAATTACTTATTTGCCGACAGGGAAAATATAAAAGTGAAAATCATTGCATAAATATGGAAAATATGGTTACCCTGTCTTAGTTGACCTATTCTAAGCAACTGAAAGCGATCGATTAACTGTGTAATGGGCCAAAAGCTTCAGAGAAATTATATCATCTTTTGTTCTTATACCAAAATGCATGTCATATCAGAATTTTTGTTTGGGCATTTTAAGCTTAACTTCAATTATAGATTTAAAAAAAGGGTCATATGATCTGTTTTCTACTGGAGGGGTATTTAAATGAATTAACTCTTTGGTGCCCCGATTGAGAATATATATTGATATTAATTATGTAGGAGATCGAGGGTTCGAATTATTCGAGTTATTAGAATCTTAACATGCAATTAATATATATATAATATATATATATATATGTGATATAAATATGCGACATCAACTCTTATATTAGATATGAACACAAAATATCACCTCATGTAAATATATTTATACATTCATCGAGTGAAACGACAAATCTCGTATCCAAGTGAAATCGGAGACGAAACGATGGGCTTTATTCATCTCAACAAGATTCAATTTTTCAGTATTTTTAGTAAGGCTTCAAAAGAAAATGTATCTAAGATGTTTCATCATGTAATAAAGTAGTCTATATTCAGTGGATTGCTAAAATGCATATATTGAAATAGATTGATGGAACATTCAAGAAAAGATCGCGTCAAATATTCCAATTCTTTAGCTAGTTGCAAAAAGTATATAAAATAGAAGTGCCTTATCTTTAGTCCAACACTCCAACTTATCCACACGAGAAATAAACCGACGGAAAAGAGAAAAACAAAAAGAAACACGTCCAAATACTTTGAATTAACTAATAAAGCTCGTAATAAATTATGGCATGGAACCCTTTGCGAAATTGCTTCCCATTGTCAATTACTCCTATCGAGTCTCAATTTCAAATCAAATATGCATCAAGTAAATGGCCTCTTCTTTCCCGGACATGGAATATAGTTGGGATCGGTCGAGTTTTTTAGAGTGAAAAAATGGGGTGAGTAAACACTTGGCTCTCTTCTCCGTACTTTGCTTTCTCGTTAAAAATTGGCCCGGTTTGAACTTGCTATTGCCGGTCAATCAAACATTGACACATTTAGATGCAAAAGTTATCTAGCGCCCAATTGTTTGTGTGTGTGTTGTTGCGTGTGAGTGTGAAGATCGTTTTGTGAGTATGCACTTGATTTGTTTATGTAAGTTTGAATGCTCGACATATCTCGTTCTCCAGTCCTTGGAAGGATTTCACTAAAAGACTTTAGTTCGCAACAATCTTATACAACTAACCTAACTAACCTTCTAACTAGACTACGAGTAACTCAATATCAGTAACTAGTCACAACTCACAAACCATAGACTTAGTCTTACGATGCTCTATGTGTTGGAATAAATTGGAATCCGCACCATTTTTTTTGGGACACTTTCACTTGAATTCCTATTTGCAAACTTTCTATCACTTAACTCCCTAGTCAGAGAAATATATCACTTAACTCCCTATTTACTGTTTGTACTACATTCTTAAGTCACGCTGTACATTTCTATGTTTGTATTGTATATTACAATACGTTGATATAGTGTACCTAAATGTGTTGTTACAGCGTACCTATTTTTTTTCCAGAGATGTACCCAATCCGCCGCAGGTACACCATACAAATATATTTAGATACAATATATCAACATATTGTGGTACACAATACAAACATAGAAAGGTACATCGTGACTGAAGAAATTGGTACAAACAGTAAATCGGAGAGTTAAGTGATATATTTTCTGACAAGGGAGTTATGTGATAGAAAGTTTGCCTTATAGGGATTTAAGTGAAGTTTCCCCCCATTTTTCTGATAATATCAATATACTCTCTCGTGTGAGGCGATATTTAAAGAATAATTATAAATTTGGGTTGATAACTTTAAAATATAGACCATTAACTTTGTGTGAGAACAAATTTTGGCCGCCAACTATTTTTTGAACAAAATAAATTTAAAAAAAATCTGATTGACTACTGACCTAGAAATATTTCTACCCTTTTAATTATCTATTTGAAATTCTCTCAATAAAGGATGGTTGACTTATGTAGTCGTAAAAATGATAGGAGACCAAAATTTAATTTGATTATGAAGTCCTGTCCTATTTTATCAGATATAATGACCTAAAGTCGAAAACCACTACAGTTAGTAACCTAAATTTCATAATTCAAAACCCAAGTGGAATAACTATTTTAGAGTTCTTTCCGATTGGAATCAAACCTAAGTTGAGGTTTTGAAGTTCATTTAGTTAAGTTTAAATAAGCCCTTGTACTACTAAGAGATCTTGTAGTATGTTTCTAAATAAATAGTCATTTAACTATTTAAAAGTAGGCAGGATATATTTATTAGTCCCAGGTAAGAAACTTGGTGGTAGGGTCACAAGTGAAAAATGAAAGAAAAAGGTAATGCTAGCTAGCATAACAAATCAGGACATTCATAATTATGACTAGCAATGAATATTCCATAACGTATATATTGAGTTATCTGGCACATTCATGGAACAGTCTAGTTTTATCTTATGGAGCAACTTGTTCTTATGAAAAAAGAATCAAATTTTGGAAAAGGAAAAATGAAAAAAGATAACTAAGATACAAATACAAATAGACAAAAAAGTAATAACAATGGAGATAATTGTTGAAAATTATATATTCCTTGCCCATTGCGATGTGATGCAACTCTCATTATCCCTTTTACTTTGGTCCCATGGCCCGAAATTACGTATTTGACCTCCATTATAGTCACCTGCATTATTAAAGGTTCATCAAATATTTCATTATTAAATAGTATGATTTAAACGCAGTGGATAAATATTCTCCCTCTACTTTTTTTACATATTATGAATATACTAACTTTGAAAGGATACGATATTACGTAATAATAAAAAAATAGGCTAAGTATAAAAATTTTGTCATTAATCACCGATGTTAGTTTTTGAATAACTATGGGTGATGGATTATATAAACTAGTATTTCTGGCACATCATACGTGTGTAAAATAAAGTTAATTATTATTTAATAGTTTTAATAAGTAATATACTAAAAATAGAATTTGGTATTTATTATGAAGTTTTGGAATGTACGTGCTTTAATAAGTCTTTTTTTATTTTTTTAATATATATAGAAAAATATGATTGGTCAATTGATAATACCAATTGACGGTTTATCATAACCCATCACCCTCAATATAATATAATATATAGGTCATTAAATATGTGTCAAATAAAATATGGAGATTCTATCACCATTTGGGAAAGTAAGTACAAATCAAATATCATTTATTCCAAACCTTGATATATGTTCGTTAGACACATTAAAAGAGATGTTGGAAGCTTTTGTCCTCACTTGTTAATGTTATCTTCATAACTCCCTTGTACATGTTGCAGTAAGGCTTGTACATCAGTCCTAGTGCTTGCTTGTACTTACTGCAGCAGTACTTATACACCGGTCCTGTATTATTTGATCAGCCATGTACTGTGTTAAGCAGACCAATCCAAAATTAATCTAGTCCCACTATCCAGAAACAGTCCATACCGATACCGACCAGTCTAAGAACAGCCTAGACCGACCACTTCAGATCGAATGACTATCTTTTGTTGGAAAACTTTGAAAGACTCAAATTTGTTACGACGAAGGTATGTGACCATTTTGCAGTTGTTTAAATAGTAACTCAATAAGGGGGTGTTCGTTTTGAGGTGATCCTCCAAAACATCACCGTGATCTTCAGATCACCTCGTCATCACTGTGTTTGTTTTTCTTAGGTGATGAGTCATCACCGTAATGAAAGATCACCTATGTGATCAAAGTAGGGTGATATTCCAACTTTTGGATCACCCCCAAAAAGCTAGGTGATCCAACATTACGGTGATGAGGTGATATTTGGAATTTTTATTTGGACAATATTACCCATGATATTTTAACACTTATTCCTTGTATACCCCTATTCATATTTTAAAACTAACTATTTTAAATCTTAAAAACATATTTAATAATTAAAAATATAAAATAATATTGATAATTATATAGACTTATAATTAATGCTTACAAAAATTTAAACTCGATATTAAAACGTTGATCATTGTTACGTAAAATATAATCTCAACATAAATATATTAATTCACATTACCTATATGATACATGTAGGGTTAAATATGTCATCTATGCAATATCACCTCACACATCACCGTGATTAATCAAACATAATATTCTAATATCACCTTGAAACGCGAACTGAAATATCACCCCAAAACAAACACAGTGATGATATATCACCTTGATCCATATCGTGGTGATACCCACATTACGGTGATACGAGTATCACCGTGATGCTGGATCACCAGAAACAAACATCCCCTAAAAATGATACGATTAGTGACCCTAAGTTTATAGTTTAGAATTGAATCTTGATCCAAGTCACCCAATTCATTAAACCGAACCTATACGAATCATGGCAACATCCATTTTAATTACAAATCCAATTTGACTACTTCGATATCGATAAAAAAAAGCATATTTTGAGAATAAATAAGGTGAGCACACCTATAAACACACCTTTATCATACATACACACACACAGACACGAATCACATCACGTCATATACTCACGCTAAATGGCGCATCTACTGTATACACTAACCTTCGCCGACTCATGGGGCACTTGAGTTGCTTATAAATAATACACGATTGATCTAAATCTCTCATATCTTAAAAAAGCACAAAGATTTAAAAGAAAAAAAGTAAAAATAAACGATGGGAAGCTGCAAATTTCTTCCTTGCCCATGTCCTTTGCCCTTAAACAACACAACCAAAGACGACCACTCAGTCATCATTGAAGACGATAACTATTCATCATCGTCAACATCACAAAAGACCAATTATTACAACAACAGCATAAACTCAGCAACAGATTCTTCCACGAACTCATCCTTCTCTTCGCAGAGAAGCCTCCCTTTAGTACCTTCTCTAACAGCGCCATCGTCGTCAAATTCCCAAACTACCCTCCGATATCAAACCTTAGCTACCCTCAAAGGCCACAGTTCTCAGGTATTTTCGCTCGCCCTCGCCGGAAAAATCCTCTTCAGCGGTGGATCCAACGGTGAGATTCTTGCGTGGGACCCAAGGATGATATTAGATTGTAGCCGTCGGATGAATATGATTTCTTCATCAACGGTGGTTGAAGGGCACAGCGCCGTGAAGTCGATGGTGGTTTTGGAAGAGGATAATAAGCTTATTACAGCGCACCATGATCATAAGATTCGCGTGTGGAAGATTGATGCAAGTGATAAAATTGTAAGTGGAAGGCAGATATTATTAATTTCATTTTCTTTAAATTTTTAGTCATCTTTATTATTTGGGGTTTGGTAAATCATGCATCATGAATGAACCTTATGGTAAAAAATATATATTCTTTCATTTCACTCTTTTAAATTATATTTGATATAATTAACTGGAAGTGGATAAAGCTCATTACCGCGCATCATGGTCATGAAATACTACTAAATCATTGTAACTAATGGAGTATTTATCACCGCCCTATAATGCTTGTCATTTTCAGTCAACCTTGGAATATGTAGTATTCAATTTCGTGCTCTGAAGCATTTTTCGCCTATATAACTCAATAAATATACATCATTAACTTCTTCTTCTTCTTCTTCTTCTTCTCAATCTATCTTATCTTCAATTTGCAGCAAAACTCCTCATCATCAGCACAAGAAAGGGACAACCATCATTACAAGCTAATCACAACCCTCCCAACCTTAAACGACCGTTGCACAAGCCTCTTCTCAGCCGACAACTATGTCCAAATAAGAAGGCACAAGACAAGCACGTGGGTCCACCACGTCGACGCCGTCTCCTCCCTAACCCTATCGCCCGACGGCGCTTTTCTCTACTCAGTTTCGTGGGATCGAACACTAAAAATATGGCGAACTTCGGACTTCAAGTGCTTAGAATCCATACGGAACGCCCACGAAGATGCGATAAACTCAGTTATCGTACTGTCCAAAAATGGAATAGTGACCGTATTAACTGCCTCGGCTGATAAGACCATCAAAGCATGGAGAAAGAACAGCGTCGAAAAAGGTGGTAATAATAAAACGAAGCACTCGTTGATATTCACACTAGAGAAGCACAAGTCTGCGGTGAATGCATTGGCTTTGAGCAGCGATGGGTCTTTTCTTTATTCGGGGGCGTGCGATAGGTCGATTATAGTGTGGGGAGGTTTAGAGAAAGAAGAAGGGTGTAATAATAATGTTGCTGTGATTGGAGCTTTAAGGGGACATAAGAAGGCTATACTTTGTTTGGCTGTTGTGGGTGATTTGTTGTTTAGTGGGTCGGCCGATAGAACGGTTAGGGTTTGGAGAAGGGAAGATGTTAGTCGTCATTGTTGTTTGGCTGTGTTGGAGGGGCATAATGGTCCGATCAAGTGTTTGTCTGCTTCTAGTTTGATGAATCTTAGTGAGGAAGAAGATGATGATGATGATGATGATGATGATGATGATGATGATGATGATGATGATAGAGGGAAGTGTTATGTTGTCTATAGTGGGAGTTTGGATTTTGATGTTAGGGTTTGGGAATTTTGGGTTTAGAGCTTTGATTTTATTTTTGGATTTATGATAACGTTGTTGGTGAGGTTTTCTTTCTTATTTTTTTTTTCTAAATGTTTTTGTGTATATATTTGGTTTTCTGCTTAACTGGGAATTGTTGTGGGATTTCTTACTCTTTTGGAAATTGGTTTAATCATTCCCTCTTGTATGTATTGTGATTGGAAAACCGTTACATGATTAGGGTTAAATTTGGTTACCATATGGATGGAATAGGCAAAACGAATTAGTCCGAAATATATCGAAAGTCGATACAGAAATAAGGAAGATTGATAGGTATTTAGGTTTTGTTTGTACACAACAGAACTAAGATTGACGATATAAAAGAACACAATTACTCATGTTGACTTGAAGTATAATAACTCTGAATATACGGGAAAATCAACTGTATAAAATTGAAAAACACATTACTGTAATTATAATCATGAGGATAGGCCAAATGTAAGTTGTAACTTTTGGGGACAGAAAAACGAAGTTAACTAAAGCATTATCTCTAATAACTAATATAAGAACATCTCCAATCAATATCCAGAAACCCCAAATTTATACTAAAAGTTCACCAACCGTATACCAAACGCAAACTCAAAATGCGCTTTCATCTTCTCTCCTGGCATATATGCGAAAGATGTTTCAAAAATTAAAGTTTATACCCTTTCAATTTTAATTATTAAAGTATCCATATAAAAAATAAAAAATATATAAAAGGTCAATTGTTATTAATAATTGTTTTGTCCTGCGTTTCTTATCTTAAAAATATTGAGTTTATTATTGATTTTGTGAAATTATTTTTCAATCAATATAAAATAATATTGTGGTCTAATTTTTAAATTGTAAATTTCATGGGTAATATTAAAAAATCGGGTAGAAGAGAATATTACAATAATGATCGTTTGCTTTTGAGAATTGGTTTGTCGGTTGGAGACGAATTAATGCAATTTGAGTTTGTGATGAGTTTGAGTTTGAGAATGCGTTTTTCGGTTGAAGATGATTAAGTTATTCCTCTCCAAATTATACCTACCATATAAATCTGCTAGTCTTTTCTAGAAAAAGCAAAAAAAAAAGGGCTCAAACTTTTTTCTAATTTATATTGATAGTGGTTCTCGTGTTAGCATATCAATGGAAAATTAAAAAGTAAACGTGCTCGTTAAAAAGTCCTCCCACATAAATATCAACTCATTTCTCTAATTTAATGTTATCAGACGACAATTAAAATATATCATTATGACAATTACCTTAATTTAAGGTGTAATTGAGTGTCAGCTCCCAAAAGATGTTTTAAAATAGGTTTCAGACCCTGTCACAAAAAACTATTGTTTAAAGGATCTAATTTTTATAAAAGTTAGAGATAATGACCTAGATTTACACATGTGTTATATGAACTGGTATCAGATGATCGTTTTGTGTTATTTCAGAACAATGAAGTGGTACTTGAAAAAAATGAAGTGATATTGTTGAACAATGAAGTGGTACTTTAGAACAATGAAGTGGTAAAGAAGAACTATGAAATGATACTGTAGAACAATGAAGTGATATTGCAGAAATCTGAGTCCTTAAAATGAATTTTCTAACAATGGCCTGAGACCTAAGTTTAAACTGTGTAGGGGCAAGAATTGTAAAAGCCCCTTAATTTAACTACTACATCGAGAGAGTTACATCACCCATTATGGCATTGTACATATTTTTAACGCAGTTAACTTTATCTATAGTGTAAATTGAAACTAACGAATCCAATAAAATATATTTTTAACGCAGTTAACTTTATCTTACATATTGGAACTATGACTCATATAAAAAATTTAATAACTACATCACACGTAACGCCAATGAAAAATGAAAGAACTTGTTATAATAGTAAAAAATCTCATATCAGGAGAGTCATTTTATAATCAATGCTTAATTAAATAAGTCAATGTCTTACTAAACCAAACAATGACCAAATGACAAAACCACCATCGAATGACTTATAAATCTTCAAGGAATTAATTATTTTATACCACCAAAGTAACAAACATAGCACGATGTACAAGAAAAATATCAAAAGTGAAAACGAAGAACATTACAAAAAAGAAAAAGAAAAATGACAGGCGAACATTCTATTCAACTATAGTCCGGCATTAATCACACACTATAAATGCCGATCAACAACAAACTACATTTGAAGTAGAATGTTCCGACACAACCCGCACGTATGAAGGACATAGAACGAAAATAAAGAAATCGTAGAAGACAACATTTAAATAAAATCCTTAAATCTTTCTTCCAATTAATCCCATGAAAGAAACGGTAAATGATAAGAATCCCATCACCATTGATGGAGTAGAAACATACGAGCCCGACGGCTTAGGCGGTGGAGCCGAGGCTGACCCTGACTTCATATGTGAAGGGCTCGGGGCGGGACCCATTTGACTATGGTCGTGGCCTTCATGAGCAGCAACAAATGATGCAAGAATTAGGGCCAAAATAGCAATGTAGGAAACAATGAGCTTAAAGTTAGCCATGAAACTAAATGAATCCTTGCTTATGATGTTTATAGTATAGTATGTGAGTTGAGATGGTTTGTTTTGGTTTTATGTGCCGCTATTTATAATAGGTTTGATTTTTATATGGTTGACTTATACAACTTGTACTAATTGTACTTGCAACCATTTTGATGAATATGAGGTTAAGTTCTCTGAAATAATGCGGCCGATTAAGTCTTTATTAATTTAAGATAATGATGGATGTCTTTTGGTTGAAGCTTAGGAACAAGGATGCAATAATTATTGAGCATATTGACATTTATTCATTTCTTTTATATATTTATAGCCGATCGTAGATGATTTAGAATTAATTTTTTTTATTGATGTGGGTTGACTTTTGAAACAGCACTAATCGTGCTCGAGTTAGTTAGTTAGCTGTCTGCAATTTGGGTGTTTAGAAATATAGGAGTTCCATTAGTGACTTAGTCGGCAATTGGATTGCATGTAAAAAGTGATTTTGCGGGTCGCAATTGGGTACAATAATATGTTATAAAATAATAGTTTTTGTAGTTTATTTTCTTATTTTTTAGGTGGTTCCCCCTTGTGGGAGTCAAGGTTCTGAAGTCGGTTTTTCGAATCGGACCGGAAATTTTAGTGGTTTAATGTTTAATGGTTTAATCGGTATAAAATCGGAATCAAACCGGAGTAAAATCGGTATCTTAAATATAATAAATATATTTTATATATGAATCAATCAAATAATATGAAAAATATACATGTTTTTATGAACTTTTTTCAAACTATAATTTTATAAATTAAGGGGTAAAATTAAATAAAAGTAAATTGCGTGGGTTGTTATAAATTAATCGTGTGTCAATTGTTAAATCTATGAGATTGGAGTCAAATTTGAATAAAAATAAAAAGTGAGCTAATAAGTTAATCATAAAATAAAATTATGGTGCTAAGTGGATTCGAACCCAAGCTCATTAAGTAAAACACCCACAACTTAAACACTAGACCAAACTAATTTATTGGTTTTTCTATTTTGTATAATTTATTTAAACAGAAGTATTTTTATTTATTTTTAAATTTTTTTAAAAAAAACCGGACCGAGACCGGACCGGATTTTCGGCCGGTCCGGTCTTCAAAACCATGGTGGGAGTTTCTTCTCTCTTAAGAGACATTTGGAAGTTGAAGAAGAAAAAAGTGAAAAGTACTGTAAATCTGAGTTTAATAGCTAGTTGTATCGAGTGTTGAGCTGATTTATCGTAGGGTCTTTAGTTCTTTTTGTCCGAATTCCGATTCTTGTTTTCTTTCGGGTTTTTCAGTTCTTTTTTATTTTGGATTGTTAGTTGATGTGTTTCTCTCTTGGTAGAGATTTGCTCCTAGATGTTAGACTGTATCTAAAGGGCCTCGGGATATTTAGCTCATGTTTATTTCTCCACATAATTTCAACATCGAAGTAAATCTTTAAACAACATAGTTATCTGGTTTTTCTGAAGAAAAAAAAGGCTTCTCTAACGAGACAAGATCGAGATGGTTGCTAGCTTGTCAATTTATTTAATGCTCGTTTTACTAGTGTGTGATTAGTAGAGTGTACTTGGTAGTACTTTTCGTTTGCATCTAATGTTTCTATAGATCAGGGCTGAATTTGGGCATGTGCATCCTGGTCCGTTGCACATGGCCACAGAAAAATTGGGGGCTCCATTTTATGGTCTAATGTATTTTAATTGGACTCCAGATAATTATTTTATGGGCTAATATCCCCTAATTTATAAAAATTAGGTCCAAAAAAAATTACAATAAATATTAAATTGTATTTATTTTTATCATATTAAACCTTTATATATTAAAAGAACGGGGCCAAATAAATTAAAAAAAAAGGGTCCTGCTATAGATACATTGTATTGATTATCCAAGAATGGAATAGAGAAGATATTGCAAAAGAAAAATCCTTTCTTCTTCTAAACATTCATGGAGAAATATATCGTCACGAACAAGGGATATTACAAACCTTTTTCTTATACTAGTATTTTGCCCCGGGTCTTATCGAACCATACTCATGTTCAGTAACAATAGAATACCAGGACGAAGACCATGCACTCCCAGGGAACTCATGGCCAGTTTCAACTAATTACATGATGACTTGAAGAAGAACCATTTTTCACATCTTAGTTACAAAGTTACACTCCTAGATGAACTCTCGTTAAGAGACTGTAGCATTAACCTTGCAAAGCAGGATTGCAAACCTCAACATCAAATAATCATTCATACGTCTTCATGGTTTCAATCCCCAAGTGATCATCAACTTACCTACACTTTGTAGTAACAACCTCTTTTTCTGTATTCCTCAGAGTAGAGCATAATGTCCACAGAAGGCAAGGCACCATTGGAATTTTTTTAAATGGACAGATGATGTCGCCACTTTGTGTTTAAAAGCATTATTAGTTTGAACTCAAAATCATTCGCCAATTTCAATTCAGAAGCGAGAGTAACAACACCTTCATCGGTGTGTCCTACTTGGTAACGAAGCCTATTGGAAACTAAACAACATCACAGGAATTAGTATGCATTTGCTTGCAAGCACAAATTTTGGTGCCCACCCACAAATTTTGACCTGCGCAATTTTAAAAAGAAAAAAAATTAAACATCTAATTTGGAACTGGAATTAACATCCATATATTCAATACATGGGTCTATAAGAAAAAAATAGGTCTAATATTATATTTTCTCGATTCATATATTTAAATACATACACTTAATTAGGGGTGCTAAAAACCAACCCGACACGAACCGTTCCCGAAAATAGCAGGTTTGGGTTAGCATTTTCGATCTGTTTAAGTAAATGGGTAAACTCGAACCCAACCCGAATATTAAGTGGGGCAGGTCAGGGTTCCAGTTTGCAACACGAAATCAACCTGAAATCAACCCGTTTATCAACTCATTTAACCCGAATAATATAAATTATTAAAAATATCCTTAATATAAATGTATTGCAGGATTTTGAAATGGAAAAGTTTCGATCGAAGAGAGAGAACAGAGTTTCGCGGGTAAATTGAAAAATATAAAACTGAATACAACAGTATGAATAAAGTTACAGTGTTGGCGCTATTTATAAACTTACTGATAAGCAAAAGACTAAAATGCCCTTAATACTTAAAATGACACAAAACCCCATTAAAACTTAACAGAACAGCTCGACTTCAACTCTGTTCTTGAGATCGGTTCAGTGGCTGTGTTTACACATGATCTTGATATCCTTTTGTCATCCTTTTCTTTGGTAATTCCAATACCCCCGCAAGATGGACGGTATATGTTTAGTACGGACATCTTGGACAAGAGGCTGGTAAGAGTGGAGGCTGGTAAAGGCTTGGTAAAGATGTCTGCAACTTGAGCCTCACTTCGAACTGGCAGCAGCTTGATATTTTCCATACGGAGATGATGTCGAATGAAGTGACAATCTATCTCAATATGCTTGCTTCGTTCGTGGAATTTTGGATTGGAAGCAAGTTGTATGGCTGAGCTATTATCACAGTAGATGACAGGAATTTGCTCAGGACTGTAACCAAGCTCTGTCAGTAGCTGCTTAAGCCATAATACTTCACTAGTCGTTGAGCCCAATGATCTGTATTCTGCTTCAGTTGATGATCTTGCAATGGTCGTTTGCTTCTTTGCCTTCCAGGAAATCAGATTGTTGCCGAGAAAGGTGCACAGTCCTGTGACTGATTTCCTGCTGTCTAGACAAGTGGCCCAATCCGAGTCCGAGAATGCTTTTATCTGCAAGTCAGAGGAAGAAGACTTGAATAAACCTTGACCTATTGTGTTTTTAAGGTACCTGAGGGGATGGTGGACTGCTGTCAGATGTGGAGATCTTGGACTACTGATTATTGACTTAATTTATGTACTGCAAAAGTGATATCTGGCCGTGTAAAGGTCAAGTATAATAATCTCCCAACATCTGATTTATGCCTTATTGCAGAAGAAGGGAATTGTGCTGGTAACATCTGATTTATGCCTTAACATGAATATCCAAGTGTATCTTGTGTGATCATCTACCAAAGTCAAGAAATATATGTGTGATGTGTATGAGGCAATGTGAAATGGTCCCCATATGTCGCAATGAATAAGATCAAACGCAGAACATGCAATATTATTTTCAGAATCAAAAGACATTCTTGCTTGCTTAGCTAAAGGACAGATCTTATAAATGTCATTTGAAGCAGAAATATTGCTAGAGTTCAATCCATCTCTAATCTTATTCAAGATATCATATGAAGGATGGCCTAGTCCTTTATGCCATATATCTAAAGAAACTGTAAAAGAAGAAGAATTTGTCATAACATGATTATCTAATTCTGCATTGTTCACTAAATCAGCAGTATCAAGCAGATAAAGTCCTTCTTTCTTATTACCCTTGCCAATCATCAACTTCTGGGTTGAATCCTGAATGACAAAGTGGTCATTGAAGAAGGTCAAAACTAAATTATTATAGGCTGTTAAAGAACTTACTGACAGCAGATTGAATTTGAAATCTGGAATATACAAAACTTCATTCAAAATCAGATTTGAACCAACTCTGATTGTCCCTGCCTGATCCACTCTTACGGAATGATGGTTAGGTAAAACAACATATATAGGATCTATAGGTTTCAGTGATTCAAAGATTTCAGGACAGAAGCTTATATGTCGTGAAGCTCCTGAATCAACAAACCAGAATTCTTTATTGTGTTGAACAGGCATGTTAAAGGACAAACACAAACCTCTGGTGTTACATGTGCCTTGCCTTGGCTGATCCATAGATTGGCTGGCATTGGAAACATCATCTGGTTTGTTGAAGAGCATCTTGAACTGCTGAAGTTGTTGTGGATTTAGCTGCTGAACAAAGTTCTCTGCCACAACACTGTATTTCTCTGAATTCTGTGGCTCGAGTGAGACCTGATTAACCCTTTGATTTTTAGGCCTTGAGTTCTACTTGAAATTTGGTGGATACACATGCAGCTTGTATCAGTTCTCAACAGTATGACCTGGCCTGTTGCAGTGGGTGCAAAAGGGTCTCGATCCATCCCTTTTAGAGTTGAATCCTGCTTTCTTGTTTTGTAGATAGTTGACTGGAACAGCTAGTCCCATGGTATTCTTGGTTAACAGAGACCCAACATCTTCCTGGTTGCTGGCAAAGAAATTAGGAGTTGGGGCCGATGATATTGCTCGCTGTCTCTCTTCTTGAGCAATTAAAGAGAAGACTTTATTAATCGGTGGCATAGGCTCCATCAGCAATATTTGTCCCCTGATATGCGCATAGGATTCATTGAGCCCCATGAGGAATGTTATCACATAATCCTTCTCAAAATACGCCTTCAATTGGTTGACACCCCCACACTTGCATTCTCCATAGGTACATGTTGGCCTGAACATTGAAAGTTCATCCCATAAAGTCTTCAACCTCGTGTAATACAGTCATGTGCTTGACTGATTCTGATAGTGCCCTAACAATTCTTTTCTCAGCTTGTAAAACCTTGGCCCATTGCTTTCTTGGAACCTTTCTTGAAGGTCAATCCAAATGGCTCTTGCAGACTCCGAGTAAAGAATGCTTGAAGAGATGTCCTTTGACACTGAGTTCAAAATCCATGAAATCACCATATCATTGTTTCTTTTCCAGGCGAGGACCAATTTCTTGTCACTCTGCACTGGTCTGTCAATAGTTCCATCTGTGAAACCTCTCTTGTTCTTAACTGATAAGGCAATCAACATTGCCCTACTCCAAGAAGCGTAATTGTTCCCAACAAGGGCATGATGAACAAGGATCAACCCAGGGTTGTCCGTGTGATGAAGATAGAACGGATTGAGCTGATCATCCAAAGGAGAAGCTCCAATTGATGCTTCAATTGATTTCTCTGATGAATCGGATGAATCATGGACTGATTCCGCCATTTCTTGAAAGAAAAACAAAACTGATTTGTGAAATTCTGTTTCCAAGTATGATCGAAGCGCAGCTGTTGATCTAAGAACTCTCTGATACCATATTGCAGCGCAAGAGAGAAATGGAAAAGTTTCGATCGAAGAGAGAGAACAGAGTTTCGCGGGTAAATTGAAAAATATAAAACTGAATACAACAGTATGAATAAAGTTACAGTGTTGGCTCTATTTATAAACTTACTGATAAGCAAAAGACTAAAATGCCCTTAATACTTAAAATGACACAAAACCCCATTAAAACTTAACAGAACAGCTCGACTTCAACTCTGTTCTTGAGATCGGTTCAGTGGCTGTGTTTACACATGATCTTGATATCCTTTTGTCATCCTTTTCTTTGGTAATTCCAATAAAATGAAATAAACTGCTTTTATTTAACATGATCTTGATATCCTTTTGTCATCCTTTTCTTTGGTAATTCCAATAAAATGAAATAAACTGCTTTTATTTAATCATGTGGCTTGTATTGTTTGGAATTTTAATTGTTGTTGAAAAAGCAAATGTTTTGTTTCTCTAAAGTTTATTTAATTTGCGTTTATAAAATTATGATTATTTTAGTTATTTTTCTTTTTTTTTTAACTTTAAACGGGTTGGCGGGTTAATGGGTTATATTTGGGTTAAAGCAGGTCGTGTTAGGGTTCAATATTTCAATCAACCCACTTAAGTAAACAGGTCAGGTCAGGGTTGAAGTTTTTAACCCGTTTATTGAACGGGTTGAACCCGAATGTAACCCAACCTGACCTGTTTACCATCCCTACCCTTAATCACTGAATTTTCAAAAAGGAGTATGTCACTGTATGCCATACGGTAAGTCGCAGCATAAAAAATTGATGTTCCTTACTTTGCATTTCATCACCTGATAGGATTTCTTCATCCCGTTCAATAATAAACTTATTTAAGAGAAAGTGACCAGAAAATGAAAAAAGAAAGATAATCGAATCAAGTAACAAAGAAAAGCAACAACATTAAAAGAGATAGCATCATAGGATACCTAGATAGCTTATCACTCCCCTGTAGCACACTGCAGTTTCAATTTTAAAATTATAGCTGTAAATTAAACTTTTACTCCCTCCGTCCCAAACCATTTTATACATTTTACTAAATCGGGCGTCTCACATCTTTTGTACATTTCCTTATTTAGCAAAAAAACTATCACAAACAATCAATATAAAAATATTAAATATTCTTAAAAGACGTATCAAAATATACACTTTTTTACCTTTTAATTGTACTATATTATTAATATATTTCGTTTCTTAATTTGCGTGCCACATCCCAAATGTCCAAAAAGAATTGGGACAGAGGGAGTATTTGATTTGAAACCTAACCTGACCTGCATGGTAGTCCCATAAGCAAATACGGTTGCATCTGAAGATTGATCAGAGGCTTTACTCCTCTCTAAAATATCTGGTTCTCATTGCTATCGGCTTCCCTGAAAAAGCATTCAGTTTATAGAACTCGAATTCTTTCAATTTCTCAAATTAACCCCAAAACAACCTAGATTTGTCGGACAAATAAAGAACTGACCTCGATTTTCGTAATATTTGAGTGACAGTGACATCACCGCTTGCCAGATGAAGATTTCGTACACGATCTTTGTAAGAAAACACGTGGTCGTCTGCATTCTATTGCTCGAAGCGATTCATAGCATTGGCTCACTCTGATCGATTATCTCTCTCATTGTGTGGAGGTTGCAGACGGTAGTTCTGCTTTCCATCTAAATGTTGAAAAGAGTTGCAAAAGTGGTTGGTTATTGTGGACATGTGCTTGATAGTGGAGAAGTTAATTTTTCTGAGGTTTTTTTTTAAAAGTTACGTGACACGTGTCTATGAGAGCAAATATACATTTTCTTAGTAATATAAGATATTATGTTAGTGATTCTCTTGATAATCAATGAAAATTGATTCGTTCTAAAAAATAAACGTGGTACTTAAAAGGTCCCCACATTAAATATCAAATCTTTTGCTCTAAATTTGATGTTATCATTGACCACAATTAAAATTTATCATTATGGAGATTAAAACGTATCACGTAGCAAATTTATCTGAAGATGAGAATGCCAAAAAAAAAAACAGCGAAGATGATGAATTCGTTCATGTCAATCAATACTAAACGCGTAAGCTTATTTTTATTTAGTTTCACAATAAAGCTCCCCTTATCTTGTATATACATTGAAGCGATGGCTCTAACGAAGAACATAATGGAAACATCGCATGATGTACAAGCAAAAAGAACAAAAAAAAACAAAATCACAACAATAAAGTAATCATAATCGCAAATATTCAAAATATAATCCGACAATAATCTCACGAAAGTTCTGATCAACGACAGACTAAAATCAAAGTAGAATACTCCGACACAACCCGCATGAATAAAGTACAACGAACGAACATAAAGAAATCGTAGAGGACAAACAGTAACGACGAAAACAATCTTAAATCCTTTTTCCGATTAACACCATCAAAGAAACCGTAAATGCTATTAATCCAACTAACATCGATGGGCTCGAAATGTACGAGCCCGAGGGCTTAGGCGGTGGAGCCGAGTTGGAACCCTTGAGTGGCGATGGACTTGGGGCGGGACCCATGTGGTCGTGGCCATCAGAAGCAACAAACGATGCAAGAATAAGAATGATAGCCATGTAAGAAACCATAATGAGCTTTAAGTTAGCCATGGAAAAAAAAAACAATTTGAAGTATATTTGCCTTTAATTATGATGGTAGTACTGTGTGATGAGGGATGGTTTGTTTTGGTCTTATATGTGTCGCTATTTATATAAGGTGATTGGCTTTACAAGTTTAGGTTCTAGTTGGTACAATTTAATGAAACTGAGGCTGAGTTCTCTTGTAATAATGCGGCGGGTTAAAAGTTTATTACTATTTCAAAGATAATGATTAGTGTCTTTTCGTAGAAGCTTAGGTACAAGGATGCAATGGATGATCATTGAGCGTGTTGATGATTTATTCCTTTGTATATATTTCTTCTCAGAACGCATTTGATCTTTTGATACTGTTTTGTGATTTAATAAAAAGAATTTTAAATGCGAGTAAGTAGAAACGGTTGACTTTTTGAAACAGCACTTGATCGTGCTTGGGGGTAGTTAATTAGCCGCGTGCGGTTGACGGTTGAAAGATTCCAAATTTCACTAAAAACCCTCTACAGTTTGATAAACAGGGCCTTTTCGTGTCGGGCACTATTTTAAGTTTACTGAAGGTTTCAGCTGTCAGTATAAAAGTTACTTCTAAGGTGCCAATTCTGACTTTCATCTACAGAATAAGACCTCTGACTAAAATACCCTTACAAAATATCAATAAAACGAAGTACTGACAAGCCTTGTTCTGTTATGAACGTAACATCGAATGTTATTATGTTATCGTTAGTTGTTATTACGAAACTAATAAGTTTGACTTAATGACTATTATATTGGTATCAGGTTAACAATTTTATTAACAAAACTGAATGATTTTTCGTATATATTATTTTCGTGCGCCATCACCACCCAACCCTGCAGCAAACTACATTTGACGTATTATCGAGGGTTTATTATGATATTAACGCCAAGACAAGTACAATTTTCGATGAGTTTTTTCCGAAATCGTTGGATTCAAATAATAAAATATTTGCAGATCAAATCATGTTTCTAGTTGAAATTGAAGGTAATATGTGTAGATTCGAGAGACTCATAGCCTTATAATTTCATCGCGCCACCCTATTGGGCCGATTGTTTATCGTTTAAGGTTTCTCGAATTCGAAATACAATCGTCAGATAATTTCAGCGAAAATCACTGTTCCTTAAAGTGGTATAGAAGGTCAGGTAACTGTCTTTAGATAATGGTGAAAAGGTCTGCAGTGAAACCTACGTTGTATCAGTTTCGAGGAAGTGGTATCAAAATGACTTTACGTTATACTGTTGGAGCAAAGTTTGTTATCTAAGGACCTAATGTTATTGACTGAACGATGAGAACCCACGAATGAACGTTTTTTCGTATATATTACATTCGTCAGAACCACCACCGAACCATGCACAAACCATATTCATTGTATTGTCGAGGGTTATTATGATATTACGTTTCGGAAAGTACGCTTCAGATTAGTTTATTCCGAAATCTTTCGATGCAAATTATATAAATTCGTGGTAGATCGAATCATATTTCCAGTCAAAATTGAAAGTAATATGCATAAATTCGAGAGATCCATAGCCTTAAGCATGGAAAAAAACCAATTAAATGAAAATTTGAATATTGTTTGGTGCAGGAAATTTTCCACTAACTTGGTGTCGCATGTGTTTATAGCTTTTAGAGAGATATTTTATTATTATATCTTTCCAAAACCCCCCGAGCTGCCGGATTTTTCCATAGTGGGTTTCGATCTGCCCCCCCCCCCCCCCCCCCCCCCCAAGCTTGCGTCGGCCATGGGAGGAATTGGGGACGTCTATGCAATTCGTCTATTGAGGAAGACGACCTAACTGGGCTATTTTATAAGTTTTATAGAAAGCTAAATTGGCCCAATATATAATATATTAAATTAAATTGTTTTGGATTTCATTTACATGTGTAGAGGCCCGCTGAAATTTAAAAATGAAAAACAGCCCACTAACATTTAATAAAAGCTCCACCCACAGTTCGAACGTGTTCTTTTGAAATTAGGTATGGTATCTATCTTTCTTTATTTCATACTTTCTGAAAAAAAAAATTATTGATTGGGGCTTTTATTCGTTGTATAGCTATAGGAAGCAATAGCCAATGTTGGGGTTTTAATATGGATAAATGGGTTGTCAGAACACCAAAAAGCCACAGACCGATTTATGATAGCTCTTCGTCCGGTGCTCCAGGTCCAGATTCTAATTAGACTCAACCCAGCAAGAGATGTCGAACTGAGGTAGAATTATTAGAAAGTTACATTGTCGGGGATCCAGCTTCCCGTAAGCCGATTAATAGCTACCCCGTAGAAATTAGAGATGAGTTAAGAAGACGGTATCTAGCAAAAGGTCCTTCTCCACCAACTGAGCATATATTTCCAGCAAGTAATTTTAGTGGAGTTTGGAGAAAATTTCAGAAGACATTGTTTGAGAAATATAAGTGGTTAGAATACAATGTATCTAAAGATGCTGCATTTTGTTTTTGGTGCTATTTGTTTGCCAAAAGTCAAAAGCACGGAGACGATGCTTTCACGGTAACTGGGTTTAGAAATTGGAAAAAAGCTGGAGAAAAATTTATTGATCGCGAGGGGAGCGATACTAGCAGTCATAATTATGCTAGAATTCAGTATTGTGGATACAAAGATCAAAGACATAATATTGATTATGTGATGATGAGAAAGGGCGAAGATGAGGAGGTTGCTTATCACACCATGCTGACTTTTATTGTAGATGTGATCCGATTTCTTCTACGACAGGGTTTGGCTTTCCGATGAAATGACGAGTCTACACAATCACTGAATCGAGGTAATTTTCTTGAACTTGTGAGATGGTACTGTGCACGTAATGAAGAAATAAATAAGCTCATTTTGAATGCTCCTGCAAATAATCGGTTAACTTCCCCAAATATCCAAAGACAAATTGTTAATGCTTGTGCATCAGAGGTTGAAAAAGTAATTCGTCAAGAGATTGGTGATAACTTTTTTTCAGTTGTGGTTGATGAAGCTAAAGATTGTTCAGTGAAAGAGCAAATGTCTATGATTATTAGATTTGTGAATGATGACGGCGAAGTGGTTGAGCGATTTCTTGGTCTAGTTCATGTCAGTGATACTTCGGCACAAACTTTGAAATATGAGATTGATAATTTATTCGCAAAGAAAGGATTATCACTATCACGCCTTAGAGGTCAGGGATATGATGGGGCTTCAAATATGCGTGGGGAGTTTAACGGACTAAAAGCTCTTATTCTAAAAGAAAACAAACACGCATATTATATTCATTGTTTTGCTCCTCAACTTTAGTTGGTTGTTGTCAGTACTGCGACAAATCATGTAATGGGTTCTGGATTTTTTGAATATCTCTCTCTGACTGTGAATGTTGTTAGAGCTTCGTGTAGAAGAAAGGACATCTTTCGACAGAAATAGTACGACGATATTTTGAAAATATAGAAAGTGGTGAAATTCAGACAGGAAACGGGAAGAATCAAGAAACAAGTTTAGCTAGAGCTGGTGATACTCGTTGGGGTTCTCACTTTAAGACAGTCACGCGACTTTTTTCCTTATGGAATCCGGTGAAAGAAGTACTTGCAATTGTAATGGAGGACGGACATGAAGGAAAAAGTCGAGGTCAAGCTGCAAGTTTGCTTGATAAAATGGAAAGCTTAGAGTTTGTTTTCATTTGTCGTTTGATGCAATATATCTTGGGAATAACGAATTCATTGTCTCAAGTCCTACAACAGAATGCTCAGAATATTGCTACTGCTGTTGAATTGATTAAATTGTTGAAAGAAGATTTGACGAGATTTAGGAACGACGGATGGGGCGATTTGTTGAGGGAAGTCACTGAATTCTGCTCAACAAATGAGATCGAAGTGCCTAATATGGATAACTACGTCATAGGAAGAGCTAGAAAGACCGTTGATGGCCAAAGAAGCTTGACACTGCAGTTATATTGCAAGAATTTCAGCGGATAGGGCGACCACGTAATCATCTGTTACCGCCGTGTTAGATTTTCCAAACCATAATATTTTTTCATACACTATATTATATTACGTCTTTTGATTTTGAGCCCCCCGACCATAAGATCTTGCGTCCGTCACTGCATCAATACTCTTATATAAAGAACTTATGGGAGATAAAAATTGTAAATTAATCTGTCAAAATTAAACAATCAAATTTTTTCTACTTTAATTACTATTAAAAAATAAAAATAAAAAAAAAACCTATTAAATCATAATATCACATCATTCTATCTTCAGTATATCAATAAAAAAAAACTTATTAAACCACCTAGCTTTAAAACTCATAATAACTACCTCATTCTATTTTGAGATAAAATTTATTAAATTCATCCACTAATAATTAATTTATATTTTGACACATAGGGTGTGCTAAACATACTACTTACTAGTTAATATAATAGAATTGGCAAAATAGATACGGTTAAATCTCCAAGAGGCAGCATCAAATCAAGCAACTAAATTTTTTAGGGCCATCGTCATTCGTGGGTTGGACTGAATCTGTGGTTTCATCTTTAAACCCAATTCGATTGCTTTGCCAGATGAAAAATCAATTAATACAAAATAAAATCATTAATCGTTACATAAAAACAATTAAAATTTAAAAACGTTGTACTATAAAATTTCGGTTAGTAAAACAAAAATATATTTCAAATTTAAATTAAGTAATTATACTTAAATGAAGTACAAAATGTCCGTAAACAAATATTGTATCTATTCCAAAGTATATGTAACCTCTGTTGATGTCGAAACAGGGTACAAAATAAGTTGAGTCGGCATAGTGAATGAAGCTCAACTCGGGACTGATTGTTCAACTCAATCTCGGGATTCCTTTTCAACAAATAATCTTGATCACGACTGTTCCAAAGCGTTCATGAGATTTTTCTTAATTCTATTTAGTTTGTAATATAGTAGTTTGTAATATAGAACAGAAGTGTTCTAATATAAGAATTTCGAAAAGCTCGGTCTCCACGGCTCGTTAAGTCCAATAATCTCGCTTGAAAATCATATGTCCACAAATCATATATCACCCATACGTCCCACTTATCATAGCGGTTGAATTTCCAATCATGTGGTTCATAATTGTTTTTTAATCCATTTAATCTATATCCACCAATTCATATCTAATTTATATGGAAAAAAAGCAGATCTTATTATATTTTTGTTTTATAACGAGCGAATTGATATTCATGTCTCATGTTTTTTATATTCATAAGTCATTTTTTTATGTAAATTGTACAAAGTGAGATAATATACATATGCTCCTCTATTTCAAGCTCGACTTTGATAATTGCATGATAAAGCTAGACAAAATTGAAATTTTTAGATACGAAAGAAGCCATAACTGATGAAGATTTTATGCAATAACATAGCAAAACGTTGATTCTTGCATGAAAAATGGCCAATAAAAATTTTGATGAGACACCCATAGCGTGGTCGGTTGTGCCCATTTTGAAAATGAGTTCACTTCACACCCCATTACAATATTCGAGATAACAAACACGCATTATATTCAATTTTTTTTTTCTCCCCTTAACGTGGAAAACTCAACTACATCATGCATCAAATCAATTTATCCAATTTTTTTACATTAAATTAATATGCACTTCAACGTATACAATTATTTATTTTCTCATTTTATTCAACATATCTCCAAAGTGGTGATGAATCAAATCAACCCTTCACATAAAAAAAAGCGATGGGTCACCACCATAACTGTAGAACAGCGACTTCTCCTACATCTAACGTTCTTATCTTTATAAGAATTAAATTAATAATAAAAATTTTGAAACCAAAACAAAATATCAAAAGCAAATGTACGGTAGGTCCATCACATTAACCTTACCCTTTATGACACGTCGAAAGCCCTATCGCTATCAGTGGGCCCCATGAGTTTCTTACACTTTCACACGCATACTCTTGCCGGGCCTTCGTGGCAATATTTGACGTTGACTTTTGTTGAGTTATATACGTGTTAGTGAAAGCGATTAATTGCCTAATTGGTAATGTCGAGTGCCACGTAGAAAGAATATAACTGATTTAAGTTTCGTTTTCTTTTTCGGTAATAATCTAGTGTGAATGACTTATAATAGCAAACATGTTACTGCTTCTATTAATTAACCTTACTGTTTATTGAATATTACGTGGAATTGAAGATGTGTGTTGAAAAGAATTATCGAGTTTGATCGAGGACTGTCACTATTACTGCAATTCCAAATATGCAACATGTGATTAAGTTAGATAATTAAAGTAACCTACCTTTGATTTCTGTGTGATAGATGTTATGATCTCGGGGAAGCCTATATTATCACTTCTGGACTTAGCTGCTACTGCTGCACAAATTTTATCATTTATTATAACGAAAGCTACCTAAATCTTACTACAAATTCACTAACATATAATCTCTTTTTTCATCTTTTATATTTATATATTAAACTCATACCCAAAATATCACCTTAATCACGATCAGACTATCAAATGTAATAAATACTCTTCGAGAACCAAACAATTATTATATGATCATTCACACTCTACTTTTAATAGTATTATGATTACAATTTGAATTAAAAGTAATTTACGATAAACAATAATCTACTAAAACAAAAAATTATTTCAAATGATCAATGAATATTTAAACGGGAAATTCTATATGCACTCCCCTTGATTCTATTTAGACCCCCACATTAATTAGCACAAAAATAATTGTACCTTTTTTGACCAAATTTATCTAAATAAAATACGTCTTTGCCTAAACATTTGTAGAAGTTTGAATGCTATTTACTTTGACTAACATAAATCTTCTTCATGATTAGACAAATATAACTTGGAACATTTTTTTCTATGTTGAACGTTTTTATCAATTAAATTGGAAAGATTTGAACGTTTTTTCACTTCATAATTTCCTCCAAATCTCAACTATATAATATGCCAGAAGATTGTTAATTGCAAATAAAAAATTCAAACTACACTTAGATAGCTGCATGTTAACGAATAAGATTCTTCATGTCTTCTTCAAAGAACTATGATTCCGGTAAGTTTGTTTCTTTTTTTACTATATATTTATCTATGTTTGTTAAATATTACTTTTTTTACCATGCTTACAAATTTATAATTACAGTAATTATGTATTTTCGTACCTATTTTAAAGATTTGCGGGATAACGAAAGATGATGAAAATGGAGTTGGTGATCATACGAACGCCTATGTCACTTCCGAATTTTATACTGACATGGTATGATTTATAAGTCAAAATTTGTAACAAATACTTATTTTAGTATTGTTATATATTTTCCTTGCGTTACTTTAGTTTCTAATAAATAATTTTATATCAGGTGTTCAAATCTCGGCAACATTTAATTGATTTGGTGCAAAATGTTGGAATAAATCTTGATCAAAGATCAATTCAAGAGGAAAGTATTCGAAAGTTGTACTTAAATGTGATCATGGTGGAATCTACAGAAGTAAAAAATATCTACAAGAAATACCGGCAGTTGTCAATTTCAGCTTAAAGGAAACTCAATGGTAGATAATTGTTGGAAGCTCTTCGTAATATGTGGAATAAATATTGGCTACTCCATACATGATTCGTATTAATGCTTATGAGAAAACTTTACCTAATTGCAGTGTTAGCAATGTTATATTGTATTGATTTAGTTATTATCTGGTGGTATTTATTTACGTCTATATGAATATCATGTTTGGACAATTTAGTAATTTAGTACCACCGATAACGGAATATGTTGCACACAAATATATTTATATATATATATATATATATATACACATGTGGACAACTAATATTAAATGGACTATATGTTTGATCAAATAACAAAAAATGATTTCTTACACTAAATACAACAATATTATACGCTCGAGTCATTTTTATTTTTCTTAAATAATGTTATATTATGTGTGTGTGCGAGTATGTATTATGTTTGTGTGCAAATATATTTTGTCATGTATAAGTTTTTCTCGCACGCACGTTCCCCATCACGATTATATATATATATATATATATTATGAATTAATGTTATGGTGCTCACCTTGCGTGAACACCTTCGTGAGCATCAACCACATCAACGCGCCAAATCAGCATTCAATGGGATTTTTTTATTGATTTATAACCTACACATGGTATTAGTGAACCCGTCGGGGGTTGATTTGGCATGTTGGCACAAAGAAATGCCACACAACAGGTGCCCACGGATGGTGCTGACGCAAGGTGAGCACCGTAGCATTTCTATATATATTATAATTGCTTCAAAGATATATATCATAATTAATGTGAGTAAATAGTAGAATATGGTTAATTAATGGTTGTTGAATTCCATATGCGCATATACTTTTAGTTTTGCAGTTTTCCTTCTCAAGGTTTTTTACACCCCTAAAGCGCTGCAAATAGTAGTACCCTTAAACGAAGAAAATTTCACCACACAAACTTCGAAACACACGTTATAATCAGATGCTTGGAAGCATCATATTGGCTGAAAGTGTGTCGATATCCTATAAGCCAAGTGAATTATTTAAATTACACTATAAGATTTAAGATATATGTAAGGTATCATAGAGGACCACATACCTTTTAACACATGTATCATAAAAAACTTTAGCTTACACTAGCAAAGACATTTCACGTCAAAACTTGGGTTCCATCGAAGAATTAAAATATATAAGCGTTCACATATGGAGTTTGTAAATTAAAATTAAAATACCAAAATTGTCGCATCAACTATGTTTTAAATTGTATTTAGATTAGGCTTGGCATTCACCCACCCCCACGTGCACCTACTGGAGAATTCTCAGCCCACCCCAATATGTAAGTGAAGAAGGCTAAGTAAGATATAGGCAAAGGAAGAGATGCAAAAGATGAGATAAAAAAATTCAAATTAAGTAAAAAGGAAAGTCTAGTAATATACCAATCCCCATTATATTTACCAATGCAAGTCTCCTAAGGTTAGGATGTAATTTGTATTCTATGTTGTGTTGTACTACTTAATAAAGTCATTAAATTAAGGGCAATTTTCGTATCAGGCCCTCCAGATGTTTCATTTAGGATTCAGACCCTGTCAGCAAGAAGTTTAGTTTTAAGGACCCATTTTCTGCAGTACCACTTCATTGCTCTGAAATACCAGTAAATTGAAATTTTGTAACACAAAACGTCCGATACCAGTTCATTTCTGCAGTACCACTTCATTGTTCTGAAATAACAATATATTGAAAGTTTGTAACACAAAACGATCATTCTATACCAGTTCATATATCATTTATACCACTTTTTTACACCACAGAAAATTGGTCCTTTAATATAAAGTTTTTCCTAGAAATCTATTTTAAACATCTGGGGCTGATTTCTAATTGTAAATTAACTAAGGACGAATCCTGTAGTTTAGAAGCTCAAATGGCTTGACTGAATAAAACCCATTCATCCAAAAAATTACGATTTTTTTTCTTTTTTGAGATATATCATTCCAACTATTTAAATTCAACTCGAAGTTTTTCATGTTCGCTCATGGGGAGTGTGTTTGCTTGCTTGCTGCTTATTATTCGATTGAATCTCTCTTTCTTCTCTAAAGTCTACTAAACTAAACTGATCATCACATCAGCATCCCATTTCAAAAGGCTCATAGCTCAAACTATATTAACAGACAGAAGACAAGCACGACGATTTAAGCAAAGTAAAGATACAACAATGGAATCTTTATGGGATCTCAGATTTGCCAGAACCAAGTTCCATGGTTCTGAACTGGGAAGCCTAACAAGTTGCTGCAAGAATTAGGCTGAAGACAATAATAATCATTCTCCTCATAACACGACGACTCATCATCATCACCCACTTCGATCTTTGGGAAGCACGACGATGACGCTTGTAAAAGCAAGCTGCTCTTCCCTAATCTTTCGTCGTTTTCTTCTTCTTCGCAGTAGTTGTAGTAGTCAGAGATCGCATCTGCTGCTGCTTCAAAGACATCATGCGACGAATCTCCATGGCGTGGGCTGCTGTCTGAATAATCAACAACGTCACTTTTCGCCGAGCTCGTCTTAGATTGCTTCTTCACATCATCACCAAGTGGTTCTAAATCCTCCGTCATTAGCTGCTCATCAGATCGGCCCTTTTCTTTCCCCTGTAGTCTCCCCACGAGCGTATCAATCTGTAGAAACGAAAGACGACCCAGGTTTAGTTTTAGTTGTTACTACTTGCAAAATCAGAAATAAAGGAGGGATGTTATAGAAAGAAACAGACACGAACCTCAATTTTAAGTTTCTCGTTTTGTGAGAAGAGTGCGTCGTAGTCTTGCTTCAGCCTATCGTAGCTCGACTTTAGGACATCGCAGTCTTTTTGCAGAAGCTTTGTCTTGTACCTTGCTCGTCTGTTTTGGAACCATATAGCCACTTGTCTGGGCTGAAGTCCGAGCTCTTTGGCTAGCTTGGCCTTCCTTTCTGGCTCGAGCTTGTTGTCTTGGTCGAAGGTTTTCTCCAAGTAACGGACTTGATCTGCGCTGAGCCGCCTTATCTTCTTCGCCGCCGCCGATGAGATGTCTTCGGCGCTAATTCTGACTTTCCCAGCTTTGGGTAATAAGGGTAAGTTCGCCATGGACGAGGATGAAGAAGAACCTCCTTGAAGGCAGTGAAAGGAAGAAGGAGAAGACGTGTCTTGGGAAAGCCACAGAGGATCATCATCATCTTCGTTCTTTATAAGGAAATCATCGTCTTCATCGTATGCGCCGCAGATGGGCTCCATATTCATATATTAGGACAGATTTTCTAAGGGGAAGAAGAAGAAGAAAGAAAATGAGATTCCTTTAGAGTCCTTTGTTTAGCATGACGATGACGTGGGCTGAGTACGAGTTTCTCAGAACCATTTTTGTATCGAGAGAGAGAGAGAGCAGACAGAGAAGAGATTGAGAGGGAAAGGGATTATAAGAAGAGCTAAGACAGAGTCGATGATGTACCGTGTGGAGATGAAACTCGTAAAAAGTGAAAGGACAGAATTGTCCTTGGCTTGGGCCAGCCCAGCCATAGGTGGTGGCTTTGGTGTCGTGTAAAGAGAAAAGTTGAATGATAACATTTATTATTAAAGAATGTTTACGATATTTTGTAATGTTAGTTTAATTTGCCTATGAATTTAGGTTTTGTTTTTTGTACAATTAATTTACAATATGTGAACTTGGGTTGGGGTTTACAGTTCTTTCAGTGGACAAGGAAAATTGCATTGCAATATATTGTCTGCTCCAATAGTATGTTGAAAGTCGAATTTATCAATACCTTGTTTCGTTTGCTACAACTATGGGCTTTTAGATTGGTTTACTTTCTTATACTTGTGGGCTTCTAAAATTATCCAATGGGTCCATAGTTCATACGTTGTTTTCCCCTAGACATTTGAACAATCCAACTTCATTCTTACTTGCACTAATTTGTTTTTATTTTTCATAAACTTAAAAAATAATGGTGGTAGCTGGTAACGCTTGAAGTAAAACTTTTGTGTGTGGTAGGCGGTAGGGGTGTGCAACGATTTTAAAAAACCGCCTGCACTGCACCGAACCACACCGTACACGACATTTAACCGTCTAAACCGCAATGTAATTTTATGTAATAAACAACACCGTAATAATGGTTCGGTATGGATTTTTGGTACAAACCGCACCGAACCAAACCGCACTAGTGCATTAATAATTTTTCATACAATTATATCTAATTTTATTTTATGCTTACTATTTAGTATATATAAACTCCATTTTCTCGATTAATAAATATTTTTTTAGGAATGAACACCCAAATATATTAGGGTTAAAATATGTACGACTCAAATACTTAATAAAAAAATAGAGCCAATATTTATATTTCGAAGTTCAAATAAGCTCATAAGTTATGATTTGATATATTCTCAATATTTTGGTTCTAATGTAGTAGTATGTATTCGTTGATTTTTTGTTTTGCTTTTTAAGTAATAGACGTATCATTCACTAAAATATAAGTGTTTTATTTCAATAAGTTAAAAAATGCAAACCGCGCCGCAACTGTCCAAACCGCTCAAAACCGCACGTGTGGTTTGATTTTTAAAAATCGCAATTTAAGAATCTTTTTTCAAAAAACCGCATATTGCGGTTTGATGTGGAATTGGCCAAAACCGTCCAAAACCGCACAACGCCTTCTCCTAGTAGGCGGGTTTATTTGTAAGAGAGTTTAAATTATTAAAGTTTATAAGCTAATTAGTGGGCATAAAATAAAATGGATGTTCGGTTAGTGGGTTTAAATGTTGCGTATATGTTTGGATAAAAGCGGGTTTAATAAATGGGTATTTGATAAAAGTACATTTATACCTTCAATTATGTTACATTACATGTACAAAAAAATTAAATATAAAAAAAGCCCATTAAACGGGTCAATTTTCAAAAAATGATATGTGGAAGTCAATCAATCCCATGCCCAATTTTGATCCGTAGAAAAAGTAGAAAGCATTGATATATGTTATTTGTATGTAATAATACTTAAATCATTCTTACTTATTTACGAAGAATGATACTGAAGGAGAAAGAGCCAAAAACGCACAAGCAAAATTTTTTTGAAGCAAACTTGCTCCAAATCTGTGAAATGTGGCCTCACATCTAGTTATTATTAATGAACTTTCATTAAATATATTATCGGCACCATAACCCGCATAAAATAAAGAAACCAAATATGACAATCAAAGCACATACGCGAATGTAGAAACCCATTTGAGCATAAGTAGCATCAATAAAAAAAACCATCGAACGCAACCCAAAACCAGATGCCATGTTAAACAAGATAAATTAAAATAATGTGAAATGCAAAATCCTTTGAAATCGCAGATCTATAATAGAATAGAACACGAGAATAACTCAACTACAATAAAGAGATGATTTGTTAACACCTTGTGTTGCAATCAAGACAACGAGTCAGCAGCTCACAGCTTAAAGCTTGATTCTTGGAGGCTTTTGAAGTATGAGAAGAAGAAGCGTGGATGCGCAGGTCCTTTTTAACCAAACAGGCCACTTATAGAAACGTCAGAGCTGGCGACTATTTCTGTCTTAAGGGATCAACGTTAGTTTTAAACTAACCCTTTTGGCGCCAATAGATAGTGCGCGCCATCTCGGCTATGTGTGTGTAATTTCATCATCAAGTGTGTGTGTGTGTTATTTATCAGTGTGTTTTAAGATTCTTGCTGAGTGTGGTCATTCAAGAGCACATCACTAAAAGACTTTGCTCCGTGGACGTAGGATCGATTGTATCCGAACCACATTAAGATTGTTTCTACAATCTCTTCGATTTATTGTGGTTTCAGATCGATCATTGTTCCAACAAGCTGCTATTTACTAGTTTTTTGTGCGAAGTATTCATGGAGAAGAAAACGCCGCCATCCTTATCGACGACAATGGGTGGTTCCCCATGTTCCATCGTTTTTTAACAATCCATATTTCTTGAATACCGGCGACATATCTGGGCAATTGTTGGTTCACGAACCGTTGACGGGGCACATGCCACGTGGAGTAGAGCAATGTTGATTGCCCTAATTGGTAGAAACAAGGAAGGATTCGTTAATGGAGATATTCTGCTACCCACCACAGCTGTCAGGGTACAATTAGTGCTTGGAAGTGGAATAATAATGTCGTCATATCTTGGATTCTCAAATTTGTGTCAAAAGAAATATCGACTAACATTCTTTATAGCTCGACAGCGCGGGATGTATAGGTCTTACAAGAAAGGTTTGGACAAACGAACAAGCCCAAAAGTTTTCCAATTAAGAAAGGTTTGATGAAACATGCGCAAAGTTCACATAGGATGGCTGCTTATTTCATCAAACTTAAGACCCTAGGGGACGAGTTGACAAATTACAAGCTAGTTTGCCATTGCACGTGTGGAGTAATTATTGAATTAAGTACTTATCAAACTGAAAAATATGTTCTGACATTCTTGATGGGATTAAGTGAATCCTATGCTCGGGTAAGGTGCCAAATCCTTCTAATAGATCCCTTGCATCAACTCAATATGGTGTTTTCCCTGTTAGTTCAAGAGGAGAAGCAGAGGTCTATGGCTCCTGGTCATGCTCGAGTGGGAGAAAAATACACTAATAGTATGGCCAAGCTCGCAGCAAAAGGGGAACAATAAGCTATCGAGAGAGTTTTTACCAATTCAAGAAAGGACCCAATAGAGCTGTGTGTACTCACTGGGACAAGAAGGGACGTACAATAAAAACCTGCTATCAAGTGCATGGTTATCCTCTAGGTTACAGACAAGGTGCGAGGTTCAAGGGACCTAGAATCAAACAAGCTTCTGTGGAACCGTGTCAATGGGAGGACAACACAATCATGTGTCTCATTCACCGCCCACATCAGCAGTTGATACAATGGTTCATCTTCGACTAACACCCTTTCAATTGCAGAATTTAAAGGTGCTGCTTAACCAACAAGGTGCAAATCTGCAACAAAATAATTCTGATTTACTACAGTCGAGTGAGAAGGCAGCAGGTATCTGCTTATCTTTTAACTTGCCTAGTCTGGCTGATTCAAAGTATTGGTTGGTTGATTCAGGTGCTATAAGGCATGTATGTGGTAATATAAATTTATTGGATGGAATGCATAAAATTGAGGGGACCAAGGTTATTTTACAAGATAATTCAATCATAAGGGTTAACAAAGCAGAGACTTTTAAGCTGAATTCATTAAGGTTACTGATGTTCCGTATGTGCCACAATTTCATTTTAATTTTATTTCTGTTAGTTGTCTGGCTAATAACATTGCCTGCAAGTTTGTCTTTGACACTAATGGATTTCTGATACATGATCTTTGACATCGAGTGATTGGAAGGGGTGATCAAATAGCTGGATTGTACATGTGTCAAGCAAACCATGTTTTTAATTGTGAATATATTTTCTTGAATAACCTGTCGAGGGATCTGTGTCATAGTAGGTTAGGAACTCCTTCAAATTAAGTGTTGAATTTATTAAAACCATTTTTAAAACATTCTAATGAAACCTCTCTACATATTGCAATTGTCCTATGGCAAAACAAATGAAGAATGTGTTTCCTGATAACAGCAAAACCGCATGTACCATGTTTGACCTTATACACTGTGATGTGTGAGGCCCCTTTCACATTCCTTCTTACTTGGGCCATCAATATTTTGTGATCATTGTGGATGATTATTTAAGATTACTTGGACCTTTATGATTAAAAATAAATCTGAGGCTAGCTTATTCATTCCTTTCTTCTTGACTTTAGTTGAAAACATTTTGAGTGTCGAGTCAAGACCATAAGAACAGAACAGATAATGCAAAGGAGTTTAACATCTCTATTTGTATAAAACCAAAGGAATCAGGCATCATCTTTCTTGTGTACGAACTCCACAGCAAAAGGTTTTGTGGGTGAAAATTAACAATTATTAAATGTGTGCTGTAATACCCGTAAAATATAATACGGGATTCATTGATATAATTAGTAGGGTGATAATTAAAATTAGAAATCCTGTTTCGAAATGTTGGAATGAAATATAAATTATACAAATAATAAGATCTAATACTTGATATTGAAATACGGGGTCTTCGATGTAAATTAGTATTGTAATTATTTAATTTAGAAGCTTTTCAGGTAGGACGTCTACAAATGCATATAAGTTTTCGTAGTATAATATAGAACTCATCAAAGTTTTCGTAGAGATGTAAGTTTTCGTGAGAGGCTAATTTTTGGGCAAAAACGTTTTCGTGGATGTGTACTAAGGCTAGGAAGGTTTCGTGAAATTAGATGGGTACAAATGATTTGATGATGTGACTACTTAAGTAGAATTAATCCATATGGAACCCAAAAGACACGTGGTGATCATGTATGTATTTACATATTTGACTAATATAAAAAAAAAATCCTTAACTCTAAGGTAATCGATGTCATCATTGGGATATATGCAAATATATATCAATAAGTCACCATCATTAGAAGCAAAAGAAGTGGAAAAGAGTAGAAACGAATTTGGAGAAGGGAAACCATTTAGCAAGCTTAAAAAAAAAAAGAGAAATCCCTAATTAATTCAAAGTACGAAGGAAGAAGGTAAAGACCTTACCCTTATTTCACAACTTTCATACATCTAATTTATATATGCATTTATTTGTTTCATAACTTGCGTGATTTCGTGTTAACCATTTGAAATTTCGACTGTTGAATATTCATAGAAAACACTTAATTGTCGAAGTGAGAAACGTGAAGATTTTTACTTTCAGTTCGTGCACTTAGTATGTGATTATATACTTTTCGTAACTTACCTATTCAGATGTTAGTCATGTGATGTTCCAAACAAGCTAGATATAACCAAGAGTTTGAATTCTTAAGTTTTATTCAGAACTGGTCTTATAGAAGTTTTAGGACTTTCGAAGACAAAAAGTTTTGAGGGTTAAATTTCAGGGTGTATGGTTTTCGGGGAATTAGAGTTTTCAGCCATATTAGTCTTTGGTACATAGTTTTGAGTTATTTAGGAATTTTGGATACTTAACATATTTTCGACATAAGAACTGTGATGACATTTAAAAAGGTTTTCGGGATTTATAAATGAGAATTTCGATATCCATTCTCACAAAGGTTTTCGGTATTTACCTAACACGTGAAGTTTTCGGCATCATCATCATCTAAAAGTTTTCAATATTGTTAATGTTTTTGGCATAGGCATTTCATGGAAGTTTTCGGCATTTATTAATGTTCGGCATTTTAGGGTTTTTACTAATTTAGGGTTTTCGGTATTTCCAGGGTTTTCACTATTTTAGGGTTTTCGAAAGATGTAGCATTTTTAAAGAATCGGGCGATTTTATTGGTTTCGAGTCTTAGAATATGGTAATGTCACATTCGGTCGATTGGATGAGAATTATGTGACTATCGATCGATTTACTCAATTCAAGCTTAAGAATATTTTAAAACATTTAAGCGTATGGAGTTTCGGGCGATTGGATTTTAGGGAATCAAGCGATTTGTCATTCGGTCGATTTGAGAGTTCGCCAAGTTATATATTATGTTAATTTATGAGATGAATCGGGCGATTGGATGACTTAGATAGACCTCGGCGATTTTGGAATCGGGCGACTCGCAAATTGAGCGTTGACCCAATTTTGACCCCAAATCGAACGATTTATGCAATCGGGCTATTCGAGGCTTAAAGAATCGACCGAAACTAATTTAATCAAAACGTAAGTCTACTCCACAAATAATCATGCGATTGAAATCAACGAGAATTCGGCGATTCTTTGAAAATCGGGCAACGCCACTTCCGCCGATAGTTTTATAAATTAGGGTTGACCGTTGACTACTGAATTTAATATATAAATATAATTATGTTAGACTAAGTACAGTTCGAAAAATGAGTACGTACACTGATTTTATTATTATATCCAGAGAATCGATCTTTAGAGGGTCCATCAGACTTCGACAATAATTTTAGCAGGAGGACAGGTAGGTGGATCATCCATCTACAATACGTAAACGCATACGTTAATTATGTGTTTTCATGTGATTCGATGATTTTCGTGACTTACGTGATTTACCTGTTGTATGTACGTTTTATATAAATCATGTTTTATGATATTTCATATATATGCATGGCACGTGCATATCACGTTAGGACGAGAGATGGTTATACCATGGTGTGACGGTAGGATATGAGATATTGACGTACGGGGTAGAATGAGATGTTTGTGATTGGCGACTCTTAGAGGAGTCGAGGTTGGGCTCACTGGGCACCTGGCGGAGACAGACGTGATCGATCTGTCTACTCGGACGTGATCGATTCGAGGTGTATACCGCCGGATGGGATTTTTGATTAGTGCGGGAGATATGCGACCTGGTAGGAGGCCATTGACGTGATCGATCAGTGCACTACCGGCGTAGCTCGCCGCGAGACTTGGGGGTGGCCTCCCAGTAGTCTATTGCGCGCGGAGATCGAGCCTAACCTAGGGCCCTGTATTGTGTGAAATAAGAATACGGGAAAAGAAGAGAGTGCATTATATCATGTTGTGAGATATTGGGATTTGGGTTGAGTGCACACTTGCATACACGCATTTTATTCACCTACTGGGCAAATTGCTCAGTGTTTACGTGTTGTAGGTACTGAGTCTGACGCTGATATGCGTCGAGACTGAGGCGGCTGGTGGCAGTGCTCCACGTACTTTTGAGGGCGGGGCGGTACATGGATGAAGACCTGTGGAGCGGTATTAGGGCTTTTGTGTCTTGATATTTTGGGGCTTCGGCCCGTGTATAGCGATGACGATGTAGACAGACTTTTACAGATATATTATTTTAGGAAAAAGTTTTAATTAGACGGGCCTTCCGCGGCTTACGTTGCGGAAATCCGTCACTAATCCTAATTAGAAAAGTAGGGTCGCCACATGTGCTCAGGGTCTATATTTTCAGTCACGAATTCCAATAGAATGCTAGTCTGAGTGTGTGTTCACAGTAGTTTATCTCTTTAATAGCACCCCTTCTGCTTCTTTAGGAAACAAAAGTATCAGTTGCTATTTCAGAAACCTGTTGATTATGCTTTTCTTCGAGTATTTTGGTGCTTGTGTTTTTGTTCCACTCTCAGTGCAGGTAGGATGAAGTTTAATCCAAGGACCAAGGAATGTGTGTTCATTGGGTATCCGAACGGGATGAAAGGACATAAATTTCTTGACTTAGCTGCAACGGAGGTCATAATTTCCAAAGATATTAGGTTGATTGAGGCATAAATTCCTTTCAAAAGGCTGGCGCTCCCACGATACTCTACAGATCATTTTCCTTTACATGTGTTACCTCGACCTTACTTCTTGGATGACAGCATGGACCAGGCCATGCAACCCCCTCACTCAATCGCATCAGAAGATCTTCAGCATGCTAACCCCTACCGGAAAGTTCTCCAGAGACCAACCCGACTAAAATAGGTTTTTAATAGGAAGAGTTGTCCGAATCAAGTTAGGGAGATACAATATTATTAGAGGACTCCTTAGAGGGTGAGACAGAAGCACGACATCGGGAACATGAGATACTTAGAAGATTTGAGAGGCATTAAAAAAGACCACTGTACATGAAAGACTTTCATTGTAACAGCATGAGAGAGAAAAGTCTTATATCCTATGTCCCTTACCTATCAGAATTTTTCTAGTCATTTTTAAGCATTCATCAATGCTATTAGCTTGGCAAAGGAGCCCAGGAATTTCTTGCAAGCTTCCAAGTTTGAGAAATGGATGCATGCTATGAATGATAATTGTAGGCACTGGAAGAAAATGCGATTTCCATAGTTCCTTTGCATGAGGGGAATAAATCAATTGGTATAGATGGGTTTACAAACTCAAGTTAAATGCACACCGTTACATTGAGAAGTATAAAGCAAGATTGGTAGAAAAGGGTATGACAGAGGGAGTAGACTACATTTATACCTTTGCACCCATAGCAAAACCGAACACCATCAAAATAATTATATATTTAGCTACCAAGTTGAAGTGGATCTCATGCAAATGGATGTTAACTGTAATACCCGTAAAATTTAATACGGGATTTTGTAGTAATTAATTATGTAATTTTACGAATTAGGAAGTTGGCAAAGAAATTAAAGTTGTAAAATAAAAATATAAATTCCTAATTTCAACTTGGTTTCGAAATTTATCAAAAGACCAAATTAAAAATTTATAAGATTAGAATTTACTAAATTGGGCTATATTTAATCTGAACTTAGGCCCAAGCCCATGCTATTAAAGATAAACATTGGCAATAAAGTTGCTTAGGCATTAGGAAAGGTCACGTTATCACCACCCTGTCAAGTCAAGCACTATTTACGAAATGATTATCTATATCATGTACGTTACATGAACAAAACCCTGCTAAACAAATAAAAACCTACAAGCAGAAAGGGAGTGCAAGCCTATCAACGAAGGTTCAATAGCATAGGAAAATTGAGGTTCGACATTTACGGATTCCACCAGATCCTTTGATTGACTATAGCAGGAGGGCAGGTAGGTGAATTATTCATCTACAATACGTAAACACATGTTTGTGCTTTATGTGCTTTTATGTGATTAAATGATTTACGTGATTTACGTGTTATACATATTTTATGTACGGTTCATGTGGATCATGCTTTTATATGTTATCACGTTTATATGCATGGCATATGCATATCATATCACAGGGGTGAGATATTTACACCGTATTGAGACGGTTGATTTGAAATATTGTGGAGCGGGGTAGAATGAGATGTTTGTGATTTTGTTGTTGACTCGTTGAGGAGTCGAGGTTGGTACTCGTATGACACCTGACGGCAGACAGGCGTGATCGATCTGTCTACTCGGGCGTGAACGTCCCGAGGTGCAAAACCGTCGTGATTATATTTTCAGCGGAGGGAGCGACCTGACAGGGCAGTTGCGTGATCGTCAAAACGCTGTCGGCGTAGGCTACCGCTTGCGGAAGAGCGGCCTAGCAGGGCAGTTGCGTGATCGTCAAAACGCTGCTAGTGTAAGCTTCCGTATGTTATTATTATGGGCGCGCGAGGTGTCGAGTCTGACCTAGGGCCCTGTGTTGTGTGAATTGAGACAGGATTGTGAGAAAAGAAAGAGTGAACCTTGCATGTGAGATATTGGGATCGGGAATGAGCGCTCACGTGCATACATGCATTTTATTCACCTACTGGGCAAATCGCTCAGTGTTTACGTGTTGTAGGTACTGAGTCTGACGCCGACGCGCGTCAAGACTGAGGCGGCTGGTGGCGGTGCTCCACGGACTTTTGAGGGCGGGGCGGTACATGGATGAAGACCTGTGGAGCGATAATAGGGGTTTTTGTTCTTTTGACTTTTTGGGGCTACGCCCGTTGTATAGATACTACGATGTAAAATAATATTTTATTATATTATATTATATTTTAGGAAAAAGTTTTTATTAGACGGGTCTTCCGCGACTTACGTTGCGAAAATCCGCCACTAATCTTAATTAGAAAACGAGGGTCGTCACATTAACAATGCTTACTAAATGGAGAGCTCAGAGAGGAAGTCTACATGGATCTGGAAGAATGGTGCATAGATCAATATATCGGCTCAAGAAGGCCTCCAGACAATGGAACAAAATACTTACAAATGCGGTTTAGGACTATGGTTTTATGCAAATACAGTCTGATCATACCTTGTTTTTTAAAGGGAAGGGAGATCAGTTAGTTGTGTTGTTGGTATCTTCATTTGAACAGATTGAGCAAGCGAAGGCATTCTTAAGGAATTGCTTCAAAGTGAATGATGGTGAACTGGAATTCTTCCTTGGAATAGAGGTGGCTAGGAGTGAATCAGACATATATCTCTCACAAAGTCAATACACTTTGCAATTGCTTGAAGATACAGGCTACACAAATGAAAAGCCATTATCAACACCAGTGAATTCAAGTCAGAAAATTATGTAGGAGATGGTGATCTGCTGTCTGAACCTTTCTCGTACAGAAGATTGGTGGGTCGATGGTTGTATCTAACTTTCACAAGGCCTGACATAGCTTATGCAGTACACAAGTTGAGCCAATTTATAACAGCACCTAGAACCAATCATTTGATGGTTGTACACCATCTATTGTGGTATCTCAATGAGTCACGATGGCAATGATTGTTTTTGTCCTCATATCAGAACCTCCCCTTTAGGGCCCTTTCAAATGCTGATTGGCCAGCTTCCATGGACACTAAAAAATCAGTCATGGGGTATTGTACCTTCTAAGGAGATTCTTTGATCACTTGAATGGAAAAGAAGCAAGCAATCATATCAAGATCCTCCATTGAGGCAGAATACATGGTCTTAGGAGCAGTCGTGGCCGAGATTCTTTGGATCAGACATTTGTTGGAAAGAACTGAATTTGGGAAGGCTTCAAGTACCGGTGGTATATTATTACAATCTTTCTGCCTTAAGACTTGCTTCAAACCCAAAGTTTCATGAAAGATCGAAGCATAACGAGATGGCTTGCCACTTCATACGACATCATGCCTTAAGTGCTTCAATCAAGTTGCTCGCTATTAGAACTGAGTTCCAATTGGCATACATGTTTACCAAGGCGCTCACTAGACCACAGTTGCAACAACTTTTACTCCAAATGTCTATCATGGATTTGTGCCGTCCATCTTGTGGGGAGATGTTGAAATCAAGCAAAGGAGTTAGCAGCTCACAGCTTAGAGCTTGATTCATGGAGGCTTTTCTTTTGAAGTATAAGAAGAAGAAGCGTGGAATGGTTTTATATGCGCGAGTTCTTTTTAATCAAACAAGCAACTTATAGAATCGTCAGGGCTAGCGACGAGTTCTATCTTAAGGGATCAACGTTAGTTTTAGACCAAGCTTTTTGGCGTCAATATTAGATAGCGCCGTGTTATCTCAGCTTTGTGTGTGTAATTTCATCATTAAGTGTGTGTGTGTTCTTCATTAGTGTGTTTTTAGATTCTTGCTGAGTGTGGTGATTCTTTTGACTGTTGTAAAAGAGCACACCAATAAAAAGACTTTGCTTTGTAGATGTGAGATCGATTGTATCTGAACCATGTTAAGATTGCGTCTTCAATCTCTTCGATTGATTACCTTGCTTGCTTGACTACTTGATGGAAATTCAAATGCTGCAATCTCTCAATGGAACACAAAAAAAATCAAAAAAATACCAAGGTGAGAATTGAGAGATTAATGAGGTTGCAGGAGTTTGAGGTACTCGTGACTCGTGAGTGAGATTTGAGGAATAATACTGTAAAATAATTGGTGGGTTTTCAATAACCCACCTCAATGGTTTATTATTCTAAACCGATAACTATAGGTTAAAGTTATAAAAAAAACCTTTCTTTTATAGAGTTACTCCAAATTTAACTATTTAAAAAAAAATATCGCTGAGAGCAAATTGACCGTCATAAAGAAATTTTTTTTTTCGGAGGAATAAAGAAAAATTAATACTAGAAGAAGCATGTATGCTGTCATATTCAAAATTTTAATAATTTAAAATACTTGCACAGATGGTAACAATTCAGAGGGTGAACCATTATCATGCTCCCAACAATTACATATAATATATATAGTCGATAGAATTAGATGTAAACAAATAAGAGTTTAATTAAAATATATTGGGAAGTGCATGAACACTGCAATTATTGTCACACGCGTGACGAATGCACAAACACGTCATCTTGCTTGGCCCCACTCCCCTGCCCGAACTGCCCATGTTTTTTGGGCAAATTTCATTCAGGCCCTTGTCAGAATTTTCATAATCAGTCCCTGTCAGGAAAAAATTTAGTTTTAAGGACCCGATTTCTACATTACAACTTCATTGCTCTGAAATAACAATATGTAGAAATTTTGTAAAACAAAACGATCATCCGGTACCATTTAAGGATCATCCGATACCAGTTTATTTATGTAGTACCACTTCATTATTATGAAATAGCAATATGTTGAAAGTTTTTTAACACAAACGATCATCCTATACCAGTTCATATAACTTTTAGACCACTTTTTTAGTTAAGTCCTTATCTCTAAAATTTACAGAAATTGGGTCCTTTAAACTAAAGTTTTTCTGACAGGGCTGAATCTTAAATTAAACTTCGGACGGGGCCTGAATTGAAATTAACCCCTTTTTTTTTGTAAAACGTACCGTGTATTAAGATAAGCGTTTCCAATCGAATAACGCATTCTCAAACCCAAACTCATTTTCAAACTCAAGATGCATATTTCTTCTCCTACCGATAAATTCATTCTCAAAGTCAAAGGACGATATTTGAAATATTCACTTCTACACCACCTTTTACAAATTTTCAACACTGTCCACACATTTTTAATTTCAAAAAAAAATTACATTTTGATATTATATTAATCTAAATAAATAAGAAATTATTCCTATAAATTTTATAATTAAAAAAACTTATTTTAGTTATATATATTTTTATTTAATTTTTTTAAGTTTTTTTTAAGGATGCTTTTATTATTACAACAAATAAAAGGACTTTAGACGTAACTACTAAATATAGAACACATCTTATGCATTTAATTCAAACGTGGATGAGTTTATTGGAGGAGAGATTAGGATTGATTTTCGGATTCGGTTGGTTGGGGTGATTTTTCAGGAATTTTTTTTTTTTTGAATTTCCAGGGGTCTTAGTATATGGTGTTTTGTAACTAAGATGTTACCATTAATTTGATATTAGAGAAATTCTCGAAGTATAGGAAAAGTGAACCCAAGGAAAAGTATATAAAAAATAAATTGTTTTCTCCTGTCAGTCAGGTCACGCTTTTTATTAGGTCATTACTATTTTATAAGAAAACCAAAAATTATTTCGAAATGCTATTAATGTTTTTGTCGTTTGTAAGTACACGGCAAAGTCCTAACACTCATAGATAATAAACAGTGATTAAGTACATTTAAAGCTTGGAAATGCAATTTAAAATACATAAGTCCATCAAGAACCCCAAGTTCAATTTCGTTGAGGAAAACTATAAAACAAAACAAAACATTTCCACATTTCTTCTTTTTACTTTATTGCGCATTGAACTGGTCAGCATACTTCGTGTATTTGCTGAGGTTGTCTTTCGATTCTGTCTCGAGGGTGGGCATTTTCTGGGTGGGTACTGAGTAGCAATAATTTTACTTTTTTGTTTTCGTTAGCTAAGATAATTACCTGGAAAATTATTATTTGTCGTCAACTCACCATCAGTTTGCTTGTTCACTTTGCTCAAAGGAGTTAAAAGGTTTTCTCCTCTCGGCTTTGAATGGCGAGTTTCTGATCTGCAATTACTGGGTTCAATTTGCGGTGTCTTGATTTGTTTTTTTGTCAAGCGATTTTTTCATCCTGGTCTAAGCTATTTCACTGATTTTATCAAAGAGAAAAGGGAAAAAAAAAATTGTAGTCTTTTGAGAGAGCAGATCTTTTGAGCTCCCTTACCCCATTTTTTTTTTTTTTTGAATTTCAAATCGGTCCTTTGCTGTTTTTATGTGCTTCCCAGATTAGGAGCTTTACATAAATTATCTGTCCCAAATTGAGGGGCTATTTGTTGTAATTTCTTTCCAAATTTCTGGTTGTTTGGAAATTGGGGATTTCTTCTATCCTTGGATGATTTTTCTCGAGTTTCAAATATGGGATTAGTCGATGGTGGCATAAAGTTGGAGTCCAATGATGCTAAGAAATCCAATGTTAGAAAGAAAAAAGACATTCTTAACGAAGACGATGATAATGTTATGGAGGACAGTGGTTGCTGGATTAAATTGAAGTTTGTTACCAGCTGTATCTCTTCAAGATCTAAGGTTGATACCTCTATTACACGAACCACCATCAATGGTAACTTATTAGATTCTTACCCTTTAATTTTCTTACTGCATCTCAAATCTCTGTTTATCCTTCTGCTTGATTCTTGTTCTTACTCACTTGTAAGAAGAGAACTTTGATCAATGTGTTTCAAGGATGTGTGCATCCTTGAATCTATTGTACTATTAGAGAACAAAATTTTCGAAAATCTGCAGATGATTCATGCAAAGAAAAACCCGTCGAAGTCCCCTCATCATCATCGCCTGCAATCCAGTCGACTACCGTAAGCAATGCTGAGAGCAATTCTTCGACCACAAAACTCGAGGAAGAGCTCAAAATCTCCTCTCGCCTTCGCAAGTTCACCTTCGTCGACCTAAAGATGGCAACGAGGAACTTCAGGCCCGAGTCTCTGCTCGGGGAAGGTGGTTTTGGCTGTGTGTTTAAGGGATGGATCGAAGAGAATGGGACAGCACCAGTTAAACCTGGGACGGGATTGACCGTAGCTGTTAAAACATTAAATCATGATGGGCTTCAGGGTCATAAGGAGTGGCTGGTCTAAATCAAATCCTTCTCCTTCATCGTTATTTTCTTCTCTTTTTAGTCATTTTTTTGTTTGCGATTTATTGTTTGTTTTGGCAGGCTGAAGTGAAATTCTTGGGAGACCTTATTCATCCTAATTTAGTGAAGTTGATCGGTTATTGCATCGAAGATGATCAGAGGTTACTGGTCTACGAATTTATGCCGCGTGGAAGCTTGGAGAATCATCTCTTCCGAAGTTCGTACATTTTCTTTCTTCTCCTCTTTCTATTTAGAGAAGTAAATCTCTTCTCTGTTCTGTGTGTTTCTCAATTCAGCTTACCTCAGCTCATGGGATCAAATCATTGTCTATGATATGATCTATTGAATGTTGATAACAAATGACTGAGTGTTGGATGTTACATGCTATTACGTTTTGTCTGAGGTCGTTCTTGCGTGGTGTCTGATGTTAAAACATTTCGCAAAAAAGAAAAAGAAAATATGACGAAAATCTGTTTTTTTTTTCTTTTCGTAAAAATTTGTAGGATCTTTGCCACTTCCATGGTCGGTGAGGATGAAGATAGCGCTAGGCGCTGCCAAGGGTCTCGCTTTTCTTCATGAAGAAGCAGAGAGACCCGTCATTTACCGTGATTTTAAGACTTCTAACATACTCTTAGACGCCGTAAGCATATATATGCTAAACCTACGTTATATTCGCCATTTTATTGCATCACATCCACATTGAATCATCCCCTCATTTATATTTTACATATTTTCAGGAATATAACGCAAAGCTTTCGGATTTCGGGCTCGCCAAAGATGCCCCCGATGAAGGGAAAACACACGTTTCCACCCGTGTAATGGGGACTTATGGTTATGCGGCTCCCGAATATGTAATGACGGGTAAAGACTTTTTCTTGATTTATTACGGTAGAAAGAACTTAGTGACGAAATAATAGGATTGGATTAAGGAAAGGAAAAAAATAGTAAAGGAAAACTAATTGTTATGTTTGGTTGGTTAGAGAAATGATAAAGAAAAGAAAAGAAAAAGAATATTTATACTATGTTTAAAGCTATAATTTTGGAAGAAATCATTTTCTTCACTAAATGATTAGGAAAAGGAAAGAAACTAGTAAACCATTTTCTCTTAAGATTATTTTTCTCACCACCCTCCGCGATCCAAACAATGCCTAAGGGTGTGTTTGGATCAAGGAAATGGGTGAGGAAAAGAAAACTAAAGAGAAAATGATTTCAACTTGTTTTCCTTCATTTTCCTCATCATTTAGTGAGGAAAGTGTTTTTCCATGATTTTAGCTTAAAATTGGTTTAAGTTTTCTTTTCTTTTCTTTTCCTCATCTATTTCTCTAATCAATCAAACACAAAAACTAATTTTCCTTTTCATTTTCTTTTCTTTTCCTCACTAAAATCCATAAACCAAACATACCCTAAGGGTTCTGAGCTGATCCAATCAAGGGAATCCCTCTAATTGCGTGAGCTATTAATTTTTCAGTTTTCAATATTTTTTTTTTCTTACAAGTTACACTTGTTAGTGTTCGAACGTCAATCGAATCTGAAATGAAATTTTTTTATTTTCTTAGACATCAACGGGAATTTTCTTACATTTTTCGTAATACTGTCTGTTTAGGACACCTAACTTCGAAGAGCGATCTGTACAGCTTCGGAGTGGTCTTATTAGAAATGCTCACGGGCCGAAGGTCGATGGACAAGACCCGTCCCAACGGCCAGCACAACCTCGTGGAGTGGGCCCGACCCCACCTCAGAGAGAGAAAGAGGTTCTATCGGCTCATAGACCCGAGGCTCGAGGGCCACTTCTCGATCAAAGGGGCCCAAAAGGCGGCCCATTTAGCGGCCCGATGCCTTCTGCGGGACCCGAAGGCCCGGCCCCTTATGAGCGAGGTGGTCGAAGATTTGAAGCCCTTGCCCAACCTCAAAGACATGGCGAGCTCTTCGAACTATTACTTTCAGACCATGCAAAACGATCGGGTCGGTGGTGGGTCGGCCCGGAACGGGCTTCGGGCCCACGGGTCGTTCTCGAGGAACGGGACGCCGCAGCAGAGCCAGAGAAGCCTTTCGGCGTTGAGCAGTTCTCACGCTTCGCCGTACCACAACAAAAGCGTAGTCGGTGATTCGCCTAAGCCGAATGGTAAGGCGTAGGAATATTGCGCTTTCTTGGTTTTTCTTTTCGGGTTAAGTTTGGAAGGGGACAGTTGTGGGCATCGGGATTGTGTTTCATTGTATTTTTCGACGAAGATGATTTTAATACCACTCGCTGTAAAGCCTTTCTCGCTCGCCATAATGATCACTAGCAGGCCCGTAGCTCATGAAGTCGGAACCTGAAGCGAAACTCAAATTCGAGCTTCGGAGCATTCTTAAGTTAATTTTTTTTTTCAAATATGATATCTAATATAGCGTAAATTTAAACATAAATGTAACTTAAAAAATATATATATTTTCTGATTGAATGTTAAATAAATATTTAAACTAATTATGTAACCATTACTCGGTGTAGACGTTTTAATTTAGAGGCAAAAATATTGATTAAATCTGCATAATTTAGATGCCCGATCATTTCTTTTCAATCGACAACATTGCTAGCTCATTCATTCGGTCTTGTGGCATTGTTGAACCGACAATTTTTCCTATAATTGTTTTCTTTAAAAATATTCTTTAAAAAAAAATAAGAATACCGGTTCGAACATGACAAACGGTTGGTATCATAATCGAAACCAAACCGTCTATAGGACGGCTTGGTTATAGTTCCTTGGATCTCAAAAATAAAAATCAGCCATTTATAACCGGGAACCAGATTTAATTGAATTAGCGTTGTAAGCAACCCGAGATCAAACTGCTCGAGCCCATTCATTTGCGCTCGAGCTCGAGCTTTATGTAAAAAACGCAATAAAAAAATAGGGAATAAGTATTTGAGACTCGAGTTTGATTGTAACAAGTTTAACTTTGCATATGTATATCTAGTAGGAATTTTATGGTGAGCACCTTAGGTGGGCACCTGTTGATGTGGCACAGATTCGTGCCATTTCAACATTCCACATCGACCTCTAAGGTTATGTCATCCCAATTAACACATTCTAGGTGTCATTAATTGACATTTCGGATGCTGATGTGGCATATTGACGATATATTCCATTGACACGCTATATTCCATTCCTCGTATATCTAGAATCTAAATATGTTTTTATATATAAATTGGATTAAATGCTGATTAGAGACATATTAACAATATGAGTTATGATGTTCGATTCCTTACCAATATTGTGATCGTTCAGATATATATAGTCAAAAGACATGCACGGTTCTTCACTTTTTCCGCCTTATCATTGTTGAGAAATAACATTTCGTCGGTCTTAATACAATCACCCGTCCGAATACAACTCAAAAGCTTCCATCGTTTACATAGCTTCCATATCCCACGTCCATTCCTTCTTTTATGCACAAAAGGAAACGAAGAATAAAAAGCACTAGAAAAGAAAAGAAAGAAACAAAAGCGAAACCGCTGGTACGAAAAAATCCCAGTGGTTTTGCAATGGCGTTTGGTTATTACAGAACATCGTCGTTGATCGTATTCTACGTAATCGCATCATTCTCCATAAGCGCACGACGAACAAGCGCCAACATCGGACACTTCGACGAGTATCTGCAGAAGCGAGCTCGAGAATCGTACAACGAATCCTTGAAAGCATATAACCCTAATCCCGAAGCAATAACTGATAATTTTATCGGAGAAGTTGGCGAGTATGAATATCTTCGAATGGTTTATCGATTTAAGCTAGCTATCATGTGTTCTGTTAATGTTTAATTAGTTAGCCGTCCATAAGAAATGAATTAGTTGCATCACATGAGCCTATTATTATTAGCTTAGCCCAACTTCATTGGATTTTCGACGCGTCGTCGAAAATTAACATTTTCAATGACGTGGCGAAAACTAAAGAGTTAGGTTATTGTACCAACAATTGATTTTCAACACGTCGCCGAAAATATAAATTTTCAGCGACCTGTCGAAAATCTAAAATGTTCGATTGGTGTGCCGGCCAACATGGATAGGATAACATTGATCTTACTACTATTTAAATTACAGGATCTTGACAAAAGAGCATAATGGCACAAGGAGAAACCTAATAGAAAACAGATGCGCCGGCATGAACCCAATCGATCGGTGCTGGCGGTGCGACCCAAAGTGGGCCAAGAACCGCAAGAAGTTAGCCGAGTGCGCCCGCGGGTTCGGTCGCGGGACGACGGGCGGGGCGAAGGGGCGTGTCTACGTCGTAACAGACCCGTCTGACAGAGACGTGGTGAACCCTAAGCCAGGAACCCTAAGGCACGCAGTGACCCGAAAGAGGCCATTGTGGATCATATTCTCCCATAGCATGGTCATAAGCTTGAAGCAAGAGCTCATCATGACGAGCCATAAGACCATCGACGGTCGAGGAGTTCAAGTGCACATCGCATATGGGGCGGGACTGACGATACAGTTTGTGAGGAACGTCATCATTCACAACATATGGATACACAACGTTGTGCCCACGGGCGGTGGACTTATAAGGGATAGTGTGGACCACCTAGGGTTTCGTACGAGGAGTGACGGGGACGGGATCAACATTTTCGGGTCGAGTCATGTTTGGATCGACCATGTCTCTCTGGCTAAGGGTACGGATGGGCTCATCGACGTCGTCGAGGGTTCCACTGCTATTACCATCTCCAACTGCAAGTTTAACAATCACAACGATGTGAGTTTAAATATTACATTTCGACCTTCATCTTTCACTTCCTGATGGAAAAAAATTATTTGTGGTACAATAACTGAATTTTTGTGGTTTTTCGCGACAAAATTTTGGCAATTGCCTTGAAAGAAAATTATTTTTTTTATAAACATTTTCAATTTGCCGATTAACTATTTTTGTGTTCTGTAATTTAGAGCATCTCCAACTCGTAACATAATAATACAGTTAATTTTACACAATAATACAGTTTATATAGTGTTTTTACTCCAACCTATAAATTTTATTTTCAACATTAATGTTTACTCCAACTCATTAACTTTATTTTTTACACGAAGCCAAATTCCTATTTATTACTATCATAATTGACTTATTAAACTTTATATTATAACGATTTAAAAGTCATTATATTTTAATTATTAATACTTTTAAAAACTAAATAAATTATAAAATTAGCATATTATTAATTATAATTTTATTAAATTAAATGGAAAATATCAATAAGTAAGAGAAAATTAATATTATTTTTGATTTTTTAATTATAAGAATATCAAGTATTTTAGATATAAATAAAATATTTCATATTAAATAAAATATAAATAAATAGAAACTAAAACTCTAATTTGTTTTGAAAATTGTGTGTGGTCTACAACTAGAGTACTCTGCTCATCAACACAATATTAGTGTTAAATAGAGTCACATTGGAGTAGAGACGTAGTACCCGTGGAGACGCTCGTAGACGGTGTGACTTTCAAGTCACAACCTAGGGGAGGGGTTGCAATTTAAAGATATTAGCTTTCAAAAATTGAAGAAGTTAGGGATTAATTATTCTTTGGAGGGTGTGACTTTCAGGCCACCCAACTTTGGGTTGCAATTGAAAGACACCAATTCTTTAAATTGAAGCAACATGGGGACATAATTCATCGTGATCCAAATGTGACCTTAAATTGCTTCAATTTTCAAACTTGATGCCTTTAAATTGCAACATCATAAGTTGGGTGTCTTGAGCTGCCACCCATGACTCCGACGCCACATACGATTTATCTCCAAATTATATGCCACGTGAGTACCACGTGCCAAACCTCCACCCACAATGCACTACATTCTTAACTTGCTTCAATTTCGAAATTTATTTTTCTTATATCCCAACCCCCCAATTTAACGGGACGAAAAAAGCAGCTAAACCTTCGATTTCCCACCGCTACATTAGGTCATGCTACTCGGCGCGAACGACGCCACCTCGAAGGACAAGATCATGCAGGTGACGATCGCGTTCAACCTCTTCGGCCACGGTTTGATACAGAGGATGCCGAGGTGCCGTTGGGGATTCTTCCACGTTGTGAACAACGACTACTCGCACTGGGAGCTCTACGCCATCGGCGGGAGCGCACACCCGACTATTATAAGCCAGGGAAACCGATTCCGAGCGTCGAACTATCGGTACACGAAGGAGGTGACCAAGCGCGACTACGCCGCCCCGAGCGAGTGGAAGAAGTGGCAGTGGCGCTCCGAGGGCGACCGATTTCAGAACGGGGCGTTCTTCGTCGAGTCGGGCCCGCCGTTCAACCACGTGAGGAACCCCTTGTTGGGCAACGATCCCATCAATTTTAGGCCCGGCTCGGAAGTCGGGCGGCTCACTCGGAACGCGGGTGCTATAAGATGCAGCGTGCGGACTTACTGCTGATGGTGATGGGTCGGGTCGGGTCGGGTCGGTTTTGGTTATGGGTGTTGTTTTTGGCGTCAGGTTGATAATGATGGGAGATGGGGGCATTGAATTTTATTTGCTTTTGGTTTGTTTTCCGTGTATTGCTTTTATGTTTCTGCGTTGTTGAAGTGTTTGTGTTTGTATGGAGTTAAAAATAAGGACTTGGTGTAATTTTTTCTACATATCGTTTGTCCGTTTGTGATGTTTGATTTCGATTTGATTTTTTTGGACTCGTTCTATATGAGTGTTCACTCGAGAAAAGGCGACTAACTTTCGATAGCATATACCCAACAAAGTTTAACCTTACTTTGTATCTGAAGAGATATTCAAACTTTGATATTAGGTTCATTCGAAGTAGGTTATTTAGTTTGAACTTAATTTTTTTGGCTTTGTTTGTCTCTTTACTTTTGTTCGATTTGTGTACTATTGATTCTCTCTATTTGAAAAAAAAATGTCTTCCGATTGTTATTAATGCTATCTATCAGGACAATATACATCTTTGTATTAATCCAAGCTATCGTTTGGAAAAAAAAATTCAATCTACTTGAGAACTTTTGTTCATCTGATTGTTAATGCATTGACTCTTTAACCCTGTAAATTATTTGTGAATTACCATTTGAAAAAAAAAAAAATTTACACATTTTCTAAGTTCCACACTTGGTTCCACACTTGGTTTACTTTACCAGCGTAGAGGGAGCATAACGAAACTAACGTATGTCTTCTTGATCAAATATATACTTGGGTAAAATATATTTCAAAACGGACAGCTCGACATAATACTTGGGTAAAATATATTTCAAAACGGACAGCTCGACATAGAAAAACTGAAAATTCTGAAGGGTAATGAAGTATAAAAATTTATCACAAGCATAAATAAAGGGGCAAGGGACAAATTACATTTTTTTGGGAACATGGTATAAAATAATGTACAGAGCAGAGCACAAATACGCTACATGTGTCATAACACGTGTCTACTATTGTCATATCTCAATAAAAGCTAAAATCGGCCATGATCCACTTTCTTCTGATCCACTGAACAGGAACAAGCTCAATCTACAACACTCTGCAAACAAGGCAGTATACATCTCGCCGAAGGTATAACTAGGACCGACTACACACATTTGATCATCACCTTAAGGTAATTCTGTTTCTTTCTCACAGTTCTTGAAAGGACTTTTTATTCTCATCGATTATAAGGTCTGCGTTGAGTGAGTTTATGTTTAATCAGATGGCACAGGAAGAATCTCGACCAAGCAATCTTAATCTCAGCAAGGAGACATACGACGCTTACTTCTCAATGGTCCAAACAAGAAAAAAGCTGCCCAATTCATTGCAAGAATCCCTAACCTCGGCATTCGCAAGGATCCCAGTTTCTTCCTTCCCTCAAGTCCCAGGAGGCAAAGGTAATAAATAACAACAATAATCCATCAAAAAATCGCATAAACAAGCATTAATCGACAATTAATTTGTTGGGTTCTATTTTCTTTCTCTGATCAGTCATAGAGATCCTAGCAGACACGTCGATCGGCGACGCCGTGAAGATCTTGTCCGAATCCAACATCCTCTCGGCCCCCGTTGTCGATCCCGAGTGTAAAACCAGCCACGACTGGCGCAAGCGATATTTAGGGATCGTCCATTACTCCGCCATAGTTCTATGGGTTCTCCAAAACGCGGAGATCGCCGCCGCTGCCTTGTCCGCCACCAACGCCGCCGCCGCCGGAGTCGGGGCGGGAGCCGCCGGAGCCGTCGGAGCCCTGGCGGTGGGGGCCACCGGTCCCCTGGCCGTGGCTGGGCTCACCGCCGCCGCCGTGGGGGCGGCGGTCGCCGGAGGATTGGTGGCGGAGCGAGGTATTGGGAGGGACGCTCCCACGGCGGCGGATAGGCTCGGGGAGGATTTCTACAAGGTCATACTCCACCAGGAGCCCTTTAAGTCTACCACCGTACGTATTTAATTTTTTCGGCGATTGAGTCGTGTAGTTCATAGCTGATTGAGTTGGGATACTACAGCTCGTTGAAAAAAGTTGAGTCGTATTGGTTGAGGGAGAAGTACACGAGCGGATTCCTTGCAATGCAATATAAGTCGCAATATTTTTCAATGGTCTTTTTTTACTAATTGTGGCGTCTAGCACATAGCTGATTGAGTGAGGTTGCTTTTGGTCGTTAAAAAAAAAATTGAGCCTTACTGATTGAAAACGGGACAAGCACGCAATCGAATTCGAACGTGTTCTTCCTTGCAGTACGGTATGAGTTGATATGTGTGGTTTAATGTTTCTCAGTGGTATTTTTTACTAATTGAGTCGTATAGTCCATAGTCGATTGAGTGGGGATACTTCTGGTCGTTGAAAAAGATTGAGTCGTACTAATCGAGATTGGGACAAGTACACGATCGAATTTGAACATAATCTTTCTTGCAATGCAATATAAGTTGATATGAATCTTTTTAATGTGTTTCGAAGGTGAGGTCGATCTTGAAGTCGTACCGATACGCACCTTTCGTCCCCGTCTCAACGGACAGTCCAATGCTGAGCGTGCTCCTCCTCCTATCAAAGTACAGGCTAAGGAACGTTCCCGTGATAGAGACGGGGAAGCCGTCGATCAAAAACTTCATCACCCAATCTGCGGTCGTGCAAGGCCTCCAAGGATGCAAAGGAAGAGACTGGTTCGACTGCATCTCCTCCCATCCCATCTCCGAGCTCGGCCTCCCTTTCATGCCTCGAGACCAGGTAATAATAATAAATTGATTCGACTCGAATCTTTCTTTTATATTCGAGTCATATCAATTAGGGGAGGTTTAATACATTAATGAGTTAAATTATTTTTCTGTAGTCCTGTAATTAGGGGCATCATAGGGAAATGGAATTTAGGGGGTGTTGAGGTTTTAAAAACCGGGCTTTGTCCCACATCGGATAATTCAAGCTCTTCAAACCACTATATATATAAGAGGCTTTCTCCTCCTATCACCAATTGATTTCAGGAATGACCCATCAGTTTCTAATAGGAGGTGACAGTATACAGATCATAACTTTTCAAACTAAGCAACTTAGGAGTATTATGTGTAAGAATCCTATAATTTTTTTATCCCAAATTGCTAGATGTTGAAAGTTATTAACAGTATAATGCCATCCTATCCTGAATTAATATGCTTGAATCTTTTTTTTTTATATTCTACTGTACTCATTGTAAATATGATCAAGGTGGTGAGCGTCCGAGACAACGAATTGATCCTCGAAGCATTTAAGAAGATGAAAGACCATAAAATAGGCGGGCTCCCAGTCACCGAAGGGCAGACAAGGAAAATCATGGGAAGCGTAAGCATTAGGGATATTCGGTTCTTGCTGCTCAAACCCGACCTATTTGCGAATTTCAGGTAAAATACTAAAAAAGCAAACAGCACGTCGTCGTTGTTGTGTTATATCCATAAGAACTAATTAATGCCTGTCTGTCTATTTGATTTAAGGGAGCTGAATGTGAAGGACTTCATAGCAACTGTGGCTTCGGCGAATGACGAGGAAACGAGGAAGAAGGTCATTACGCCGATCACTTGCAAGGCGGACGCGACCCTCGGGAATGTAATAGACACGTTGGCTTCGAAGTCTGTTCACAGAATCTATGTGGTCGAAGGAAGTGAGAGCTGTGAGGTTGTGGGCGTCGTTACGTTGAGAGATGTGATCTCTTGCTTTATCACCGAGCCGCCTAATTTCTTCGACGATTACTTTGGATTCGCTGCGCAAGAGATTCTCAGTGGTCAGTAGTGATGGTGTAATGATATCTCTTATCAATAAGAACATTTTTTCGAATGTTTTCTGTGATGTCGAAAATCATGCAGAACATGGTAGCAGTTTAATTAGGTAATGATAATGATATCCAGATCATATTCTATTGCGAACTTGATCCGTGGCGTCCCACGAGTAGGGTTGCAAACGAATCGAACTTTTTTTGGTTCGATTCACGATTCGATTCGAAATTTTAAGATTCGAATTCGAATATTTAGAATACGAATCCGAATAAGAATATTTTTTTTTATTCGAGAAATATACGAATACGAATATGAAGTCACAATATTCGATTCGAATAATATTACATAAAATATAGTATAATTAATATATATTCACATATAATATATGATAACTCACTAAAACATTTAAAATAATATGTTATAATTCAATATATGTTTAAATATAATTTATTATAATTCAATATATATTTAAATATAATATTGTTTGCATTTTATTAAATAAAAAATGAAAGATGACTTTGAATACAGATATTCGATATTCGATTCGAATATTCGAGAATATATTCGAATTCGAATAAGAATCGATTTTATAATTCGATTAAATATTCGAGTATTCGTATTCGTATTCGATTGTCATCCGAATACGAATAGAATATTGCGGTATTCGACTCGATTCGATTCGTTTGCAACCCTACCCACGAGTATGCATAGATAATTGTTTACATCTGATAAATTGTGGAAAAGGCTAAAAAGGGTATGAAAGAAGTGAAATTATAAAGTACGTACTCGGTGTCGTTGCGTTCGTAGTCCATTCTACTACGCGACGCTTATTTGGAAAGACGGTCTCTGCATAGATAGTTGAGATTAATAGTTTAGTTTTTGGAGTTAGATTCTGGGTTGCATAAAGGTGTAAAACGTTGGCTTTTTGGTTAGTCCAACTAATTGACCGTGACCAAGTAATACGTGATTAGATCACATTATATTATATAATAAATAGCTACCAACAAAAATATGGGAATTCTCTTCATTATCTTCTCTTTCACTCTTACAAGACGACAGGTATATTGGCAATGGTATGACCAACATAAATGGTATTGGAGTTCGTCTTGACTGGAATCTAAGCGAGAATCTTCCATTGAAGGAAAAAAAAAAACAAGTTCGAAGTTGAGTCTGAGAAGATCATTAAGACAATGCAACGATTTTCTTGTGCACCGTAAGGTGGGCAAACCATGTTCGAATCGCAAAGCTACAACTATTAGAGCGTTATAATGAAGACTCTAATCTCACTAGATGAGATAGTGGAAGAAGGTTAAGTGAAGAAGGAGAAGGAATATAACAATGGAAACGTAGGAAACATGAAAGTGTCAATTGAGGATCCCGATCAAAAGGAGAATCGGAAAAAAAGATGCAACACCTCTCTATTTGAAGGCATATCCAATAAGATTTTTCTGAACTAGGGCCCAAACTTCGAAGAAGGCATGGGAGATTTAGACATCTCCAACCGAAAAGCGCATTCTCAAACCCAAACGCATTCTCAAACTCAAAATGCAGTAATTCTTCTCCAACCGATAAACCAATTCGCAAACTTAAAAGACTATTATTGTAATATTCTCTTATATCCGATTTTTTAATATTACCCATGAAATGTACAACTTTACACATCTGACCCATACTATTATTTTAAGTTCTATTGAAAAGAATAATTTCACAAAATTAATAATAAACTCAATATTTTTTCATATAAAATACGTAGAAAAAATAATTATTAATAACAGGAGTCCTTTTATATATTTTTATTTATTTTTCATTTTTATATGGGTACTTTAATAATTAAAAATAATAAAGGGTATTTATTGTAATTTTTAAAAATCAAACGCATATTTTGGGATATCTCATCCCAAAACGCATATATGCGTTTAAAACAGGAGAGAGAAAATGAAAACGCATTTTGAGTTTGCGTTTGGTGTACGGTTGGAGAACTTTTAGTATATATTTTGGGTTTTTGGGTATCGGTTGGAGATGCTCTTAGAGTATCTCCAATGAGTATTTTATTTTTGTGTAAAAAGCGTGCATTTTACTCGAATGAGAGTCTATATTTAACACAAATATTGTGTTGATTAGCAGAGAAACTCTAATTCTAGAGTATACACAATTTTCAAAACAAAAATAGAGTTTTAGTTTCTATTATTTAATAAAATATATTTATTATATTTAAAATATTTGATATATTCTTATAATATTAATAAAAGTAAAAATAATATTCATTTTCTTTTATTTATTGATATTTGCCTTTTAATTTAATCAAATTATACTTAAATAATATGCTAATTTTATAATTTATTTAATTTTTATATATTTTTTTGGTAAGGAATAATTCATTACCACTGCCAAGAGCATTCACATGGTCTTAGTTACAATCCCAACTTTGGCCTAATTGAAATACTCCCTATCTATAACAATTAACTACGCTAGAGACACATGGCAAATATGTTTTATGAATTGTTTATCAATAGCCGATTTGGGAGTCCTGCAAAAATAAGGAACTCGCCACTTCACTTATCTGAATATCGTGATAGCTAATGAAGTAGCCGAGACTGCATGGTCTCTATCCGCGTGTACCCTGTTGACTCTTTTCAACATGGATAAAAGAAGCAAACTAGGAGATTTCCTCCTATGATGTTTGCAATGACATAATTATTTTTGTTTTTTAGCTCAAGGAATTGCCTATATAAAGGCTTGTAGTGATGGAGTGAACGGTATCCCAAAACAAAGAGTAACGATAGAGAGAGAGCGAGTAAAGAGATAGGTGAGGGAAAAATGAGAGGAAAAAAGAAAAGAAAAAAAGGAAGAAATCTTGTCCGGGTGGATAAGGATAAGAGTGGGTACAAAAACATTATCCGGGTGAATAAGCGGTCTCGAGTTTGGATTTAAACACGAGCGTTATTTTGTACGGTGTAATTCTCAAATTTAGTAAAACTATTTTCTCTCCATGGATGTAGGCGGTATTGGCGAACCACATAAAATCTCGTGTTCTCTATCGGTGTTATTTCGGCTTTAATAATATCCTGATAAATTGTCGCGGGGTCCATATACAACTACTGCTGGCCCGAGAGTAAATATTTGGTGATTTTCCCGACAAGTGGTATCAGAGCCAAACCCTGCTGGTATTCTGAGTATGCTCTGTGGTTGCAGCTGTGTCTGATCTTCCACATCAGAAAAGATGTCAGAAGGGAACATCGGTCGGGGGGAGCCAATGTCAGAGCGAGATTCAACGAGGTGATGCCTTGTGCTGAAGAAATAATGGTACAAGATGGTTATCGTTGATGGGATGCTCGGTGACGGGCGGAGCTTGTGCGGCGGTGGAGTTTTGGCGAGTTATGGCAATAGTGTTGTGTAAGTGTCTAGGTGACTGGTGCATAGTGGGACCGATGTGACCCCACAGATCTTCCTGGGAACAGATCTTAGAAGGGTAATTCTGTCTAGGAGGAAGGTCGCTAGCCTTTCCTTGGAATTATCTGATCAGTATTATTGGGCCGGACTGTTGAATCTCTGCAAGGATAATAGCAACGGATGACAGAAAAGTGTGACAATGTGCTAGTGCGGGAGGTTTCACTCTGTAGCAGAAAAGAGTGAAGGATGTACTTATTTGTCAAGGCTGGGGTGATAAGCTTTAATGGGAGACGAGGAAAAGTCGCAGTAAAATGACGGAAATTTTGGGATCATGATGTGTCGAAAGAGAAGAAGTAAGGCCTTTTACTTCTTACCTCTCTTCCTGATTCGGATGATAATTTGATCACTACCATCTGGTACTAAAAGTGCCGGTGAAGGCAGTAGATGGTGGAGTCAACTCTTTTTGGAGCATGAAAAAAGAAGGAGGTCAAATTATGGTGATAGCCAGGTAATGGCTATTCGAAGAGTGAATCATAGAGGAAGGTGATACGCCAGGGAATTTGGGGACAACAATAGAAATCCAGGTGGCGGAAAGGGCATGTGATGATATATGCGTGGTGAGCCGGGACACATCAGGAGAAATTGTCCGACTTGGAGGAAGAAGGACAGGCGGCTAGGAAATTCCACAACGGCGGTAGCACATGATTTATCTTGGAGACGTTCTCACAGTCTCTAATGATGGCGCTCGTTCTCAGGAAGAAGAATAAACTATTCGGGTTTGCTCCAAGTGGAAATTTTGATGCATTTCTGAACCGAACGGTTTTTCGATCTCCACGGCCGACGGATTTCGTTGTGTTTGTTCGGGGTATTGAAATGGTGAATATCAAAATGGTTGACGGAGCAGTACGCATTTTGGGTGGTGTGACGTTGTCTCAAAGTTGCGTAGAATTTAATATTCTTGAGCCAGTCAGATTCCAGGGCTATGTGGTTTTCATAGCAGGGGAGTATGGGAATCGCACATGGCGGAAGTGGTCCTACCAAAGGGAGAAGAGTGCAAAGGTTTGTATCGTCTGGACGTGAGTATGGTATATAATACTCAGACTTCGATGGGTTCACGAAAATCGCGCACGTGGTATAAAGGCCGGCGATGGTGAGAATGGAAATCCTGCTGGAGAAGGGGTTGCATCGAAGTCCCTCTTCGGAATCGACGGATAGAATCGATTCGACAGAGCTGCACATAAGATTGGCCGCTGAATGAATCAAGTAGGGTAGGACCGAGTCGGTAAGTGGAGATACTGAGAAAGACGCTAATTTTGTCTCTCTCTCTCTCTCTCTCTCTCTCCCTCTCTCTCTCCATGGATGATTCTAAGAGAGACAAGGGCGTCCTTATGGCATGTCGCTAAGTGTCATGAGAGAGGGCGTGTTACTATGAGCGGGTCTACATTTTACACACGGGCATTGGTTTGGCGGTGATGCAAGGTGTGTTGTGGAAATTTCATGTCGATGGCTGATGAACTTCCTGGCAAGCCAAGCATGGAGTTGCACCATAGATTTTAGCAAGGTTATTTCGACATGGGCCGAAGAAATGCTTGGATGCGATTCCAAGTGGATATGCTTTTATGGTGGAACATGATGGCGGAAGCCATGTGGATCTTTGCCAAGTGAATGTGTCAAGACGGACAAAGTCACAAGGTGGAGGTTGTTGGATTCAGGCCCATATTTGTGCATTTGTTATTTATCCCACACCGAATATAACAATAAGGCATGGGGGTTCCCTCTCCTATATAAGGAAGGTCAGACTCTGAATTATATGCACACCAACACATTAGAAATTTATTTGTGTTAACAATTAACTGTAGGAAAATTCCATTTGGGTGAGAGTTTAAGTTAGCCGGTAGAATTACTTTCGGGTTATTGTAGTTTGGGTTTTTTTGGGTGTAGACGAGTTATGGGGCACAAGTCAAATAGACAAATTACATTAAGACAAGCGCATTTGGGTGAAAAGCTATCGTCATCCATCGTTTATATCTTTCTAGCACACCATTTATAGTAAATTGTTACATAATTATTTAATGGGAAGAACCGTAGAGCTATGTACATCACACATTCGAATATATTAACGTGTTTAAAGATTCAAATCACATGATATGTGTGTCTGCAGCAAGCCCATGTTCCCTTATCATGCTGTTTTAAAAAAACATAATTATCAGGTAGGTAGCGCAATGATTTATATTAAATAAAGGGGAAATTCGTAGTCAGACCCTTGTAAGCAAGTTTTTAAATGGTTCAGTCCCTGTCAGAACTCCCAATAGTTTAAAGGACCAACTTTTTCGAAAATGGCAGAGAAAGGGACAAAAATATGTATTGACGAAAATACCCTTCATAACATACTGAACTAATTGTTATTTTTCGACGACTTTCTGTTATGCTGTTAGATTATATTGTTACAAAGGTCTGGTAAACTGTTATTATCCATCCCTCATCTGTTACTATGATGCAGAAAATAGTTATCGACAGAGAACATTTATTTTGTGAATCTCGTTTTTACAATGAATCGAGCTCCGAAATTTCGAATGCCCATTAACCAACCAATTTCGGCGTAGATAGGATGTATTGTGTTACTCACGAAGCAAAATGTAAGATTTGTTATGAATTTTTATCTTTCTATTTAGGGTTCTAATTTGCGAAAATAAGACGAAATTAAAGTCGTTTTTGGCAACGATTACATCTAATATGGATAAATTCGAAGTGCCCATAGCATGGGCAGCTCGGTGAGGCACATGTTTGCTCGTTCGTACGACGTTCATCTTTTAATTTCGCGAAAATACGGTCGACCCCAATAATTTAAGTACATTTTTTTGTGTCAATACTGTTACTCGGATTATGAAATCTGTTACTTGGAGTATCAAAACCGTTATTAAACTGTTAATAATTGTTACTATGTGTAGGATTCAAATTTGCGAAAATAAGATGAAATCAAATCCGTTTTTGGCAAGTACAGATTCGAAGTACCCATAGTATGGGCAGCTCGGTGCAGCACCTCGTTTGGTCGTTCGACGATGTTCATCATTTAATTATCGAAAATACGATCGACCCTATAAAGTTGGGTGTATTTTTTTCGTTTTGGCTGATTTGTAAAATTCTCAAGATCTGTTACTAGTATATGAGTTTCTGGTACTTTGTTGACTAGGGTTGCAAACGAATCGAACTTTTTTGGTTCGATTCGCGATTCGATTCGAAATTTTAAGATTCGAATTCGAATATTTAGAATACGAATCCGAATAAGAATATTTTTTTTGATTCGAGAAATATACGAATACGAATATGAAATCACAATATTCGATTCGAAAATTAATCGAATTATTCGATTCGAATAATATAACATAAAATATAGTATAATTAATATATATTCACATATAATATATGATAACTCACTAAAATATTAAAAAATAAATATGTTATAATTCAATATATGTTTAAATATAATTTATTTATAATTCAATAATATTTAAATATAATATTGTTTATATTTTATTAAATAAAAAATGAAAGATGACTTTGAATACAGATATTCGATATTCGATTCGAAAATTCGAGAATATATTCGAATTCGAATAAGAATCGATTTTATGATTCGAGTAAATATTCGAGTATTCGTATTCGTATTCGTATTCGATTGTCATCCGAATACGAATAGAATTTTGCGGTATTCGACTCGATTCGATTCGTTTGCAACCCTAATGTTGACTAATTTTGTTACTAAATTGTCGGTGAATTTCGGGCGGGGAAACCAGAATGAGATGAATTTTGGGCGGGAGTCTAAATAAAATCAAGCATAGATTATCTGTTACCCGATCTGTGTAAAACTGTTACTAGTTGTATGTTTATATGTTACCAAAATTATTATAGTTTGTGAATTAGGGTTTGTGATTAAAATGATAACCTAAACTAATATATTTATATCTAAAACTTCATAAATTGATATATTTTAGTGAATATAGCGTGTTTGCAACATAAATTTGAAAATAATAAAGTAAACTAAGCACATATTAAATTGTTATTTCGAGTAGGTAATCTGTTACTCGTGTTGTGTAACATTGTTACCCAACTGTCAATTTCTGTTACTTTATCCTAACAAATTGTTACTAAACACAGTTAAATTGTTACTATGAAAATCAGTAAACAACATAGGGTTTACGTTTAAGATTAATTGAAGATGTCATTAATTTTGTTGAATCACTTATGTTAGGTCGACCATTTGGATTGTAATAAACAACTAATAGTTCAGATCTACAACGTTTTGTGTAAGTAGAATCAATTTGGTAGAATCATGATCATCCTCTCAAGAAGATTTCTACTTGTTTTTCATACTATATACTACGACTTCTTCAATTCCAACACAATCTCCACGAAAATCACAATCTAACTAAATATGTTTTTATCTAAAACTTGGTAAATTCATATATTTCGGTGAATGTAGCGTGTTTGCAACATAAAATTTGAAAATAATAAAGTAAACTAAGCACATATTAAATTGTTATTTCGAGTAGGTAATCTGTTACTCTTGTTGTGTAACATTGTTACCCAACTGTCAATTTATGTTACTTTACCCTAACAAATTGTTACTTGACACAGTTAAATTGTTACTGTGGAAATCAGTAAACAACATAGGGTTTACGTTTAAGATTAATTGAAGATGTCACTAATTTTGTTGAATCACTTATGTTAGGTCGACCATTTGGATTGTAATAAACAACTAATAGTTCAGATCTACAACGTTTTGTGTAAGTAGAATCAATTTGGTAGAATCATGATCATCCTCTCAAGAAGATTTCTACTTGTTTTTCATACTACATACTACAACTTCTTCAATTCCAACACAATCTCTACGAAAATCACAATCTAAACTAATATGTTTTTATCTAAAACTTGGTAAATTCATATATTTCTGTGAATGTAGCGTGTTTGCAACATAAAACTTGAAAATAAGAAAGTACACTAAGCACATATTAAATTGTTATTTCGAGTAGGTAATCTGTTACTCTTGTTGTGTAACATTGTTACCTAACTGTCAATTTCTGTTACTTTATCCTAACAAATTGTTACTGAACTCTGTTAAACTGTTAGTGCAGGAAAGCAGTAAACAACAAAAGATTTTACCAGAATCATGCATACATTTTCAGCAACAGAAGCGAAGTTTGTTCAAAAGAAACATCCTACACATAAGTATCACATACACATAGCACGAAACTGTAACATCCTCGTCGTCGCTGCTCGTCTTCGATTTCTTCGATTAATTTGGGGGTTATCGATTTGGTATTAGCGAATCATAAAGAACTTAAAGAATAAAAGTTATACATAATTAAGTTGGATATTCACAGAAGTTTGAATCAAAGTCATTGAAATTCTAGATCGAAAATTATACTAAAAAAGGTGCAGGTTGCCGTTTTCGAGCAATAACATTTTCGGACAATACCCGTAAATCATTTTCGGGCACATTTTTTGGTCAATGGACTTCGAATCAGAAATAATGTGAAGAATAAAAGTTATACATAATTAACTTGGCTAATCAAGGGAGCTTGAATCAAGGTTATTTGAATTCTAGATCGAAAGTTATACTCCAAAAGGTGCAGGTTGCCATTTTCGGGAATGCAGAATGCGTAGTGTTACCCAGATTGCATAAATTGTTAGCCAGATTGCATGAACTGTTACCCAGAATGCATTAATTGTTATCCAGAATGCATAAAGTGTTACCGTGATTGCATAAATTGTTACCCAGAATGCATAAATTGTTACTTAGCGAGCGTTTCATTAGCAAAAGGTTCAATCTTGGGCCTCATCAAATTTCTTCGCGATTAACATCAATATTTTCATTGAATATTAAGAACCACGATCAATTTCACCTTATTCGGTCATTAAAGTGCAGATTTTCTCTTGTTTCAACGAAATTTTCGAATTACTTTTACTACATTATTCCAATATAAACTTCAAAAAATTCCATTAATCATTGACACCCATGAGAAATTATCATCGATTTAACCTTATTCGGTCATTAACGTTGAGATTGAGCCGGCTTTAGATCGTAAATTTTGGTCTTCGTTGAAGGTTGTTTTTGCTTCAATCGCTTGGAGAAGAAGATGGCACATGGGTGTAATTTTGTCAAATATGAAGGATAGAAAGGTCATTTACAATGGAATTGGTCCTTCAACCTTATATTTTCTGAAATTAGGTCCTTGGGCCTACATTAAAACCTTATGGGGCCTGAAACGTTTTGAAAATTGGATATTGGGGACTGAACCCAAATATACCCTTAAATAAATTCCCATTTGTATTATTTAAGTCTGCCACCTTGAAAATCTGCAGCCACTCATTCATCTTTCTCGTCTCTAGCGGGGCCGCCGAACGGGCTTCTGAGACAAGTTGATGTGCTTCTGTGGTTGTCAAGTTCTTCAATGTTCAATTTCTTAACATAATACACATTCTATAAATTAAAATATGATACATATACCTTTGATTTGATCAATTCACCTAAAACCTAGAATGTGCATCGTATTTTAATTTTTGGTGCTTGGTGAAGAAAACATGATATTTGAAAAAGGTATTTTTTCTAACCCTTTTCTCTAACAATAACAAATTTATCAATTTATTGTTCATTAACATACGAATTCAATATCATTAATTTATCTTTATTTTTTATCAGATGAATCTACACTGTTGCATCTAATACTAGACATACTATTTAGTTTTAACTTTATCAATATCAATAGTTTATTTTTAATAAAATACTCATATAGTATAAGCATGTCTTGATACACACCGAACTAATTACATGAACACTGAAATATCAATACTTTATTTCTAGGGACTTTTCATTTCATCCCCGTAAGTATCATTTAGGATTCAGGCCCTCCTAGCAAAAAATTTAGTTTTAAGGACTCATCTTCTGCAATATCACTTTATTGCTCTGACATACCAGTATGTTGAAATTTTGTAACACAAAACGATCATCCGGTACCATTTACGATCATCTGATACCAGTTCATTTCTGCAGTACCACTTCATTGCTCTGACATACTAGTATGTTGAAAGTTTGTAACACAAAACGATTATTCTATATCAGTTCATATATCTTTTATACCATTTTTTTACACAACACAAAATGGGTCCTTTAATTTAAAATTTTATCAGACAGAGTCTGAAATCTATTTTAAACATCTAGGGGGACCTGAGTTTCGAATTGACCGTTATTTCTAATGGACATGACGTTGCAGCCATTCGATGCGACGCTGCAACCGATGGACGCATTTTACAGTATTTTGTTAATATTTACTAAAATAACCTGTGTTTTATTAATAATGAAACAAAAAAGCCCTAAATAATTAAAAAGCCCTATAATTTGCACTGCAAGTATAGAATTTTTCATATAATACATAAGCAGTATAGCTCAAGCAACTGCACATTTATCTCTGAATAAACTCATCGTGGCATGATAGCGTTATCGAATACCTCTCAGAAATGAAAACTAGTATTGTGACCCACCCTATGTGTGCATATTATTATTAATATTTTAATATTTATTTAATAAGAAAGTAAAACATACTAAATATAGAAATTGGCAGTGTGGCTTGGACTTGAATAGTGCTGTTATAAGTAATATTTTTAATATAAAAATTAACACACCAATTGATTTTAAAACAGATACTATGTGGATCTCTCAGTTAAAATAGAAAGATTTTTGCCTAACAATTACCATTAACATGACCAATTATGATAGCAACAATCATGGTGGCGATAAGCGTGTCATACTGCCCCTATTACTTATGTAAATTCAATTGATACTTCAAAGCAATCAAGACAATGACATAGTCAGACAAATGCTCAAGAAGCGCACACCTAACTTACTCGAAGAACTTTAGACAGTTACAAATACTGAGCCATCAATTAGTACCGAACATATCGACATATTGTAAGTTACACATTTCCAACTCTTCTATTAAATTAGCCCAAGCAATTTCTCATGCATCTTAAAGACCAAGACATAACATTGTTGCTCAAAACCACAATTCCCATCAACTCTTACACATCAGATGATACAAGGTTGAAGTATACTTTGAAATTTACGAATATATGAATGAAAACAATATTGCTGATCCAAGTAGGGGTGTTCGTTCAGTACAAACCGTACCGGACCGAATCGAATTTCGGTTCTCTCAACTTCCTCGAAATCCCGAGCTTTATAGTTCTCTACTGTTTTCTAAATTGACCAATAATAATTTATTGTTAGTCGTGACTTGAGATTGAATTGTTGAGAATCATGTCTTGAAATCTGAATGCCAAGACTACAAGTGCTGTTTTTAACTTGGAATGTTATCTCTCTAATTTGTTAGTTGTGTGATTTCCAAAGTTAAGAAAATTCTCGCTCCAAACAAATACAAACATCTCCTAATTAATGTTGTATACCTGAAAACGATAAAATCAAACATCTAATTTAGATAACTAATACCTGAAAATCAAACATATCTAATTTCTTATGAATCAGAATAGAAGTTGTATGGAATGACGGCCAATAACTTCAAAAAAAAATTCTTTTACGTATTTATTAGTGTGTTCCATTAAATAAACATGTCAATGCACATCATAGCTCCAACAATTTTGAATGGGCAAAAAATAACTTTTCTAACTCACTGGTCGATCTGTAGATTGATTCTAACTGCATTTGAACTTCCACCACTGTTCTTCATCATCTGATTTTTTTACAAGCATTATATATAGTTTTGATTGCTGAAACCTTATCTGCTTTTCTAGTGTTGAAAATATAGCTCTACTTTTTGACAAATAACTACATAAAGTTCTTTCAATAAATAGAAGCTCACACCTAGCAAAATGTCTTATTACAATGAACTGTGTATCTACTACGTATCTATTCTATGATGAAATAATTTTGTGATAGCTCGTCGTTCACAGTCCTGTAAATAAACATACAGAATGCATATCATTCATTCGTAATAGAACTGCCAAACTTTTAAAACACAAATCAGTTAAAAAAAACTCACCTTGAACATATTCAAATAGAATCTTTTATCTGTATTCGTCCTCGCCAGCTTCAAATACGTATACGCAAAGCTCAGCTGATCTCTCGACGTAAATCGATCGACTTCGTTGAACCATAGGCACGAAAATAAGTTCGACATCGGCGTATGAGCCCTCACTATAACCGACCCTTCTGGCACAACTACCACCAAGAAAAAGAAAAGCGCCAAAAAAGAAAAACGAATCTTCACGAATACGCTCAAATATACTTACGTACGAACAATATTAATTCCATGAAAATTGCATATGTACTTCTTTATTTATTTATACTCACAGCTGGGCAGAGGGACTCTCGGGTCTGACGAATCGTACTTAGTAAGACCATCAGACAGGTAATAATGGAACTGCTCGTCGATAGCCGTGTGATTATATTTATTCAACCGTTTATTCTGAATCACCTCATCCCAAACACAGTGACGAGCGTAATGATTCGAAATCGCATACTCTGATTTGCGTCTCCATAAGAAATACTCAATAATCAACATGGGATCAGCATTGAGCCTCAGCTTGCTATCAAGCCATATAGAGTACCTAATAAGGATTAACATGGTTATTTGTAATCCAAGAAAATGGTATGAATTTTGTATGCTTTGTAGGGAGGGATTGATCACCTAGAAGAAGGGAAAAGGCGATGCGATAAAAATTTGGGCACCTTTCCCGTCTTTCTCAGGTCCTCGTACGGTAAGTTTTTTACAACAACTATTCTCCAAAGTCCTATGTTTCCATTCTCATCTGGGATGTTCCCTTCAACGGAGAGCTTATATTGGCTCTGCTCGTCGAGAAACATCACAAAGCAGACGTTTTTCTTGGAGTACTCACTGATCTGTAATTTCGATAGGTTACTTCTCAATTCTCATTGCAAGACATAAATGGCAATAATGGGTATACAAAGTGTGTAATAACTTACCATTTTGCTAGCTGGCCTTCTCAAGAAATCTGAGCTTCCAAAGATGCACGAAGCAACAACAATCGAACATTTTTTCATGAATTCTTCATCCTTTTCATCCAATTCGAACCCACTGCTGTGTAGATGATCAGATCCTCTTACAAAACCACAGTGAATCGTTTGATTCGTTGCTTGGAAGGATCGCTCTCTTTCCTGAAGAGTCTGATGTCCACCGAATCGAGCTTTCTCAGGCAAGATATTCGCCTCGGTTTGGACGTAGCCCAGTGAGAAACGAGCGAAATCAGTATTTTCCTGGGGAGTTAGGATATGCGTAACAGAATCGACGAATGGTACCTCACAAGGTAAGAAGCCTAGTGCACAAGTAGAGAAGAGGACGTAATAAATTTAAGTTCACGCAATAAGGATCTTAAATAGTATAGGAGTTGGTTTTGTGATGCTCTTACGTGGCCTGCGAGGCTTCTTCTTTGGTTGCTCTGATCCAATATTTACAGTGTGTTCTTCCTTTAACGTTTTGAATGATGATGAAACACTCCCTTTAACATTATGCAGAGATGAAAAAAACACATCAACAAGTGGACAGATACGCAGAAAACCGACAGCAATTATTTGAAGAGCCAAGCTTACAGATTCAGAAGGAGGGCATCACTCACCATGAAAATGAATCTTTACACCAAAATAAGCAGAATAGACCAAGAAGAAGACGAGTGTGAGCAGAAACAGAGAGAACAGCAATCTCTGACTGAAAATCCAGCTACCAATCCTCTTCCCTCTTCGATCGGCTAAAGATTCCTTATACTTAACATAACCCATCAATGTAGTGCCTCGCAGAACTCAATTATCGCCCACCTCATCTGAAAGGTGTAATTGTAACGAGATAAAATGACATTTTCACTTGGGAAATAGCAGATGCGTTTGACGAAGATAATAACAATGAGGGAAACGTTTGAGCTTTGAAAGCTAAAAATCGGAGATATACAAAGAAAATTGAGGGACCGAGATCGCACCTTTGATCGATCTCTGAAATCCACTTCGAAAATTGGAGATGACAAGAATTTCTTAGTTCTTTACTTTTTCCCAGATTTGTCGCATGAAAGTACACGTTGCCCCCTGGTAGTTATATGTATTACATATTTAGTCCTCTTTTATTTGAATCGATAGTACTGACTGTTGTATATAATTATGATTAGAAATTCAAATTGAAATCGATTTGAGAATTCGAATCGGATTCTTACTAGAATTTGTGTTACCATTCGGAATAGTCTTTTGGAATTTTAACATTTAAATTTAACCGAATTATAAAATAAAAAGTTATAATTCGGAGAAAAAGGGCGAGTTGATCAGGCTTGTTGGTTATCTGACATTCGCGTGTGTGGGACGAGGTCACACACGTATCAGGATTGCACCCTTTTGAATGCGCACACGGGTATCGCACATTTGGTATCATATTTTCCACTAATTTTAAATTAATAAATGCCACATCACGCTCAACCGCTTTACTTTCCTCGTGCCGATTCATCGAGCGATTGTTTATTTTAGTGTGGTTGGTCTGATTTGCAGGGTAGCGCACTAACCGTTGCGGTTTTCTTGGCTCCACTAGACCTTCATGGTAGGTTTGGCAATAGGGGGGCGGGTTGGGGGGCCTAATCCCCACCCCCACCCCGACACCTATCGAGGACTCTTTGGCCCATCCCCATTAACATTGTAATAGTTTGAAGAAAGTAATGTGGAAAACAATTTGGAAAAAAAAATGTTTCAATAAGTTTTCTTTCTTTTTGCATACTATTTGGTAAAGAAATTCGTTTTACTTCGTTGTAAGTATAAACTTAAACTAGATTTTCTTTTTTTTCCTTGTCTATTTGGTTGACCGACCAAACAAAAGAATTAGTTTTTCAATTCCTTTTTATTTTCTTTTCCCTACGAATTTCCACAAACCAAACATACCCTAAACAAAAGGGGAAATTCTCCCATTCACATTTCTGAATGGATATGTTGTGGTTCTTGTCCCATAGGTACCTCGCTCTTTATGTAAAATTTCTTGTAATATCAGAGCAGACGAAAACAATGTGAAAAAATTGTCTTGGGACTCCCGGAAATTGATGCGAGTGAGGAAAAGGAACGAGATATGATTATGAAAAGTGTAACGTATAAAAAGGGGAAGAAAAGATACAAGACTAAGAAACATTAATGTTTATTAGAATAGTTTAATAATTTTGTATATCGAATTTCAGCGATCCGACTGACGTAGGCTGTGTTTGGATTGAGGTAAGGGTGTCGAAAAGAAAATTAGAGAGAAAATGATTTTATTAGTTTTTTCTTCCTTTTCTTCGCCATTTTGTGAGAAAAAGTTTTAGCCGTAAACTTAGTTTAAGTTTTCTTTTCTTTTCCTTATCTATTTTTCAAACCAACCAACACAAGAACTGATTTTCTTTTCATTTCTTTTTTCATTTCGTCACCAAATTATTTAAACCAAAACACACCCTTAGGGGTGTTTGTTCTGGTGATCCAACATTACAATGAACCGTGATGTGGATCAAGGTGATATATCATTACCGTGTTTGTTTTTGGGTGATATTTAATTTGCATATCAAGGTGATATAGAATATTCTGTTTGTCTAATCACGGTGATGTGTGGGGTGATATTGCATAAATCTCATTTTTAACCCTACGAATACTATATTGATAACGTGGATATATATATATATATATATAGAGAGAGAGAGAGAGAGAGAGAGATTTTATGGTGCTCACCTTAGGTGAGCACCATATATGAGCACCAATAGGTGGCATTGCCACATCACCCTTCCCCAAAATTAAACGTCAATGTGGATTAAAACAATAATAAATTAAGTGTTAATTACAATTAGCGTTAAAATTGAAAAAAACAATTCAGTTTAATAAAAGCACGTCTGTCATCGCCATCTACTTCTCGCCATCCTCCTCGCCACCGCTCGCCGGCGTCGTCCGCCGCCGCCGTCAGCCACCGTCCGCCGCCGTCGCTCTGGGTCTGATCGGGGCCGAAACAACGAAGAAACAATTGTTTCGAGAGAAAGATTTTGGAAAATTGCAATATGGGTTTGTCTTACTTTTCAATTATTTATATTTTAATTGTGTTGTGGGGTTTCATTTCCATCCCAATTCTTCGCTAACAATCTTTTGGTTAATCTGTTTTTCGGGGGGGTTTTTTGATCTCCATAGCTGCGAGCACTATCGGAGACGGCTATCTCTATCGGGGTTATTTAATACTACTGTGGGTCTGATCAGGGACGGCTATCTCTGATTGCCTTCATCGAGATTGAAATCAAGACGCACGTCTGTGATCGTCCATCCACTTCAGCAACCGCCTGCGCCACCACTCGCCTGCGTCGCCATCCTCTTCATATTTCCTTTCCTTAGAAGCTCAAGTAGTAACTGTTCTGGCAATCTAAGGTCTGAGAGTAGTTTTGGTAGTAGAAATCACCATGACTAAGAGTAGAAAAGCAGTAGGAATTGCAATATGTTTGGTGATGTCAAATTCGATGTTTGGTGATGTCAAATTCGATGTTTGGTGAACTATGGTAATAATTTTTCTTCCTGATGAAATGAACAGCATCATTGAATTGACATCAAGAAACAAAATCCACCATGGTTTCACGTGGTACAAAATTTGAATCAATCACTAAAACATAAATCATGAAACAAAACTAATCTTGAAGATGCATGCTAAACGAAATATATAATTCAAATAAACCTAGCTATTGGCAATTAAATCACATCGAGGTTCACTCCACTAATCTTCCTGTTGTAACCTGCATGAGCATTATAAATCATAAAGTTATGTTATTTTCTTAGGCACATGAAGTATATAAAAAAAAACCAAAAAAATTGTAAAACTGAGTTTAATCACCATACGTAGATTCAAAATCTTCATTGTCCGTACTACCATCGCTGTTATGAGTCTCCGTTGTTGGCCTGACAACATAAAATGACAACATCGTTAGTGGTTAAATAAAAATAAACAAAAACAAATCACGAATAAATAAATACATACAAATCCTGCAATTTGGGACAATTGCGTTTGTCATGGGAAACACCTCGAAGGCCACATCCGTTACACAACCTTGATTTTGAGACTTTTTCCTTCGATTGTTTCAGTCTTTTTCCACATCCTTTTGGTCTAATGCCAGCAGGATCCAAAATAATAGGGTCTCCAGGGGCAATCTTTCTCTTACTCGTATTTGTGTTCAAACCTCTATTGCTATTGATTTCCCTAATTTTACGATGAATCGCATCCAACTGTTCCTCAAAAAACTTTGTGCCCTCATCGGTCAAAGATGACTCATCAACTATCAATGATGCTTTGAAGGACAATCTAGAGTGTCGTGTCATCAGAAACTTTTCTACATCATTGCTAATATTTTCTTCACCCATCGAACATTTTACTCCGGCCTTTGCATCTTGCGTCCACCGCTTTATTATATACTTCTCGGGCAGTTGGAACACCTGAGTGAAGCGAAAATAAGCTAACATATGTCTACATGGAATGCCCTCGAAATCGAACTTCAAACAACCGCATGATACGTGATCTTTGAGTTTGTCATATGTGACCACCCTCGGCTTGGAAGAAGAACTCTGAATATGCAGAATATTATACCTCGCTAACTTAATTTCAGAAGATGACTGTTCCACATAGTAGCTATGACTTTCGCTTAATTCACGTTCAAATTCTTTCCATTTTCTTCTCGTGTAAACCTTCGCCATTTGAAATCCCATTGGCAACTGCGCCTTGATATCTGGACGCTCATTAACATCAACATGATCAGCCAATAATTCTTTGTGTCGCTGGTTTCTAAGAGCCCTATTGAAACGGGTGACAAAATCCATCAATGAATTCTTTTTTGAGACGTATTTCTTGAGAAATGAATGAGCACTTTCAGATCTTTGGCTACTAGACATACCAGCTGAAAACACATGCTTAAAGTATGCAGGAACCCACTTCGCTCGCAAGTCATACATCATCGACAACCACTCATTATCTTTCAGATTGCATCTCGTGATGACATCTTCCCAAGATTCTTCAAACTCATCTGGTGTCGTAGAATCGACAATGACATTCTTGATGGTTCGATAATGATCACGAAAAGTCACTGGCCCAAGTTTATCAGGAAACTTGTTCAGTATATGCCACAGACAGTATCGATGTACCGTTTCAGGGAAGACATGTGAAATGGCTTTGGACATAGCCGGATCTTGATCAGTAATAATAACGTTTGGTGCCTCCTTCCCCATGGATTTTACGAAACTGTTCAGCAACCAAGTGAAAGATTCAGTTTTCTCGTCGCTAAGAAAACCACAACCAAAAATGGTAGTTTGGTGATGATGATTAACGCCAACGAATGGGGCAAAAATCATCCCATACTTGTTGGTATTATATGTCGTATCGAACACGACTACATCACCAAATACTTCATATGCCATCCTAGATCCTAGGATCAGCCCAAAAACATCTGCTCAATCTTTTTTCTGAATCTGTCTCATATTCAAAGAAAAAAGCGGCATTTTTTTCTTTTTCGGATTGAAAAAACTCAACTAACGTTTCTGCATCGATACCCTTCTCAGAATCCTTTATCCCTTTCTCGAAGTTCCTAATATCTGATTCTGTACACCCAACATGTGCAGGTCCACCGTACTCTATCTCCAACAAACGCATCTGTTGACAAGTTGGCACGTTCGCTTCTGCAAACTGTTGAGTCAATGCTTTCTTCGCTGCTGAAATATTGCGATGTGAACGTAACAGATGTACCTTTGAAGGACTCGAGAGAGGATGATTATGACTCTCTGTTAAAGTACTAACAACCCAAGAAGCGCCGGTTTGTGCCTTAACAATTGAAATTCTTGCCAAACATCCTGTTCTAACTAGTCCACGAGATCTTTCCTTTTTTGATTCATCACTACTGCTCAGTGACACTCGATTTCTGTCTTTGTGGCCTTCTTTTGAGCAAACGAACTGTTTCCATATAACCTCATCCGTCGTCGTATTCTTCTTGCTTTTACTCATTCTCGCACTGAATCCAGCTTCCCTTGCATATTGGTTGTAGAACGAAAATGCATCATCTATTGAGGTAAATATCATCCCAGGTGTCGGCTTTTTTGCATCTGCAATTTGGGGTATGTGTAGATGATCATCATCTCTAGATCCTTCCATCTAATATAAAATTAATACCAACTGTGAAAAGAAAGAAATATAATGAAAAAATAAATAATAATAGAAATAACATGTAGAACGCTAGAATTACTGTAGGCATGCCAGAATTACTACAAGTCTTCGTTGCAATTACTCAATAAATCAGCCTTTGTTCATACCTAGCTCGAAGCTGACCACGAGACAGCAAGCGCTGAGAACACAATGAAGAATCGAAGCAGTCGACGACAACGCGGCGTTACGATGAAAAGGAAACGACGATAGCCGATGATTGCTGAGGTGGAAGGGTCTTGAGTTTCAATGAAGGCATCGTTGTTTCGGCCCCGATCAGACCCACAGCGACGGCGGAGGACTGTGGCTGAAGGCGGCGGCGGACGACGCCGGCGAGCGGTGGCGAGGATGATGGCGAGAAGTAGATGGCGATGACAGACGTGCTTTTATTCAATTGGAATTGTTCTCAATTTAACCCCAATTGACATTAACACTTAACCCTGATCCGACCCAGAGCGACGGCGGCGGACGGTGGCTGACGGCGGCGGCGGACGACGCCGGCGAGCGGTGGCGAGGAGGATGGCGAGAAGTAGATGGCGATGACAGACGTGCTTTTATTAAACTGAATTGTTTTTTTCAATTTTAACCCTAATTTTAATTAACACTTAATTTATTATTGTTTTAATCCACATTGACGTTTAATTTTGGGGAAGGGTGATGTGGCAATGCCACCTATTGGTGCTCATATATGGTGCTCACCTAAGGTGAGCACCATAAAATCTCTCTATATATATATACATGATATTTACGTAACAGTGGGTTACTATTTTAATCGAATTTAATTTTTTAAGAATTATCAATATAGTTATTTATTATTAATATATTATTTTATGATTTAAACAGTTTCACTATATAATGTAAAATATGAATAAGGATATATTAGGTATAAAAGCTAAATTAAGGGGTAATGTTGTCCAAATAAATTGAAAGATCACCTTATCACCGTAATGTAAGATGAGAAAGCTTTTTCGGGGTGATCCAAAAAGTATCAATCCATTTTCTTAACTAGGTGAGTCATCATACGGTGATGATAAAACGATGAGATGATTACGGTGATGTTTTGGAAGATCACCCAAAACAATTACCCCTTAGAGTTGATGTACCATAAGTTTGTCATTTATGAATTCACATAATCTCCTGTGCGTGGGATCCATCGAATCACAGTTATCCCAAGATATATTTAGTTTATTGACTAAAATACGTTACAGATTCATAGAAGTACATTCATAATCCCATCTCTTAGCAATCCATGACAAATAGATATAACTTCTTTTCTTCAACCCTCTCACTTCAACATTATCATCACCTCAACTCATATAGGCTCAAGCATGATCTGAACTCCTTGTTTGGGCATGACAGTGAGCACCAAATGGGGCGAGTGCACATAATTCTTCGATAGCGTAAACTTATAGCGCTGAAGAATCATCGAGAGTGCAATTTTGCCCTCGTTCATAGCGAAATTCAACCCTGCACACATTCGAGGCCCGAAACCGAACCCTAGAAAAGTTGCGGGATTCCCATTCGTGGCGTTAGCCAACCCATCGGCGAACCTCTCAGGTTTGAAGAGCTGAGCATCCTTTCCCCATATATCTTGACTGTGGTGAACTCCAATAGTCGGGATATCGATATCGATTCCTTTTGGGATTTTGTACTTTCCGAGCTTCGTGCTTGCGACAACCCTCCGTGATATGCTCGTCACGGGACTATAGAGTCGGAGCGTTTCGCTTAGGATCATTTGTACCTAACGAAAATTATCGAGAAATAAAAAAGAGATAATGTCAGTCGTAATGAGTGGAAGCGTTTCCACTGGAAATAAATTATAAATATTAAACCGACACAGTAACTTCAAGTTTAATCTTTTAGACTGAGTCATCATTCAGTATGGTGTTACAGTTCAAGGACTAGAGGTCGGCATACGAATACTCACGATCCACCCATTTAATAATAGTAAATGTCTAATAGATAAAAAAATAAATCAGCATGCACGTGGGGGGGCGTGTATAAAAAATAAAAGTGACTGAATCCCTACAAGGTTTATCTTTTTGGTGGAGTTTTCATTATCAGAGCTCATGAATTAGAGGTCCTGAGTATGAGTCCTCAGGAACGAGCACTTATTTAATAAAATAACATATCTAATGTTTGATAAGAAAGAAAATCAGCAAAAACGTGAGAGGGCGTTAACAAAAGTTAACGACTAATTTCACTACAATGTTATTTAGGCGGAATGGTCATTCAATAGTTTTGTAAAGAAAAATATCATACTCACAGTTTTCAACTTGGCAAGGCCTTCTGAGTAGGGTTTTTCTCTACCAAACACTTGGAGGACCTCATCTCTAGCTTTCTCTTGCCAATCTGTGTGAATAGAGAGCAAAAGCATCCCCCCAAGAGAGGAGAGAGTGAGTCGTTTCTTGCCCAGCAAAGTAAATTGTTCTGCACTCGTCTATAATTTCTGTGGCTGAAAGTCGATTTTTTGGGATCGACATCGTGGCGAGATTTAAGAAGTGACCCGAGAAAATCGTTGCCAAAATCAGTCGCTTGTCCCGTTTTAACATCGAGTTCTCTCTTATCAACAACCTTAGCGATCAGGTCATTAATCTCTCGCTCGAGTTCGTCTGCCTCAGCTTCGTCTTTCGTTCTTGTAAGTTTTCTACCCAAACAAAACAAAATAAATAATAATTAGGCCTTCGTCGGTTGGTAAAGAAAGCTATACGGTGACCAAAAAAGTGAAATTACCCGAGTATGCTTATCTTGGAAACGTCTCTTGCAACTACAATGCTGAACTTTATGAGTAAGTCAAATATCTTCCTCCCCTCCAAGTAACTGCTACCGAATGCAGTTCTTGAAATGATATCAGCGGTAAGATACCTAAAGTACGTGCAAACATCGATCTCTTTTCCCTCGTGAGATCTCCATTTTTCGAGCATCTCCTCGACGCAGGCAACCATTTTAGGGATCATATCCTAACGTGTCAATAGATTAATTAGAGATATAATCAAGCAAGACAAATATCAATTAAAAATCAACCACCTACATACCTTTAAGCTCTCTCTATGAAAGGCGTGGTTATGTAATTTCCTGAGCTTGAGCCACTGTTCGCCTTCGGTTAGAACGACAGAATCTCCCAATAACCTTACGACGAAATCTAGCCTACGCTTAGGGTAAAACCCTTCTTTATTGAAAAGTATTTCTTTAATCAATTCGGGTTCGGTAATATAAAGTGTGGGCTGTGTACCAGTCCAGCACAGAAAATTATTACCTGCAACGCAATACAAATATATTGACTGAAAAAGTGGGAAAAAAAAAAAAACAGATTGCTGGCCAGTGAAAAACCGACCATATCATGGTTAAGTGACATTGTAGGGTTTTTGTTACCTAGTTTTCAGAAATCTCTCCTAGAAAAGCTAATACAAGTTCAAAATTTGTGAAGTATATAGCACGAAAAAAAAAAGAAGAAGAAAGAAATAAATTAGAAGACAAAACATAATACCGTATAGTTTCATCCAAGAATATAAATGAGGCTCAAGTACAGGAAATGTGTCATGAGACAACTCCATTGTTTTGTTCATCATTTCTTCTTTCATCGTCTTGATCTGCTTGAAGTTCCCATAGAGGAACTTGTAAGAGGGACCTTTGATTCCTTGAGAACGTAGGATATGTTGGATGTGAAATGGCAGCCACCATAGCTTGTAGAAACCGTAGGTCAAACAACCTAATACAAGAGATAAAATTATTGCAAATAGGGTCATCGTGTTTTTTCTCAAGAAACGATGAACCAATTGGCCTTTGGGATGAGATGATATATAAGTGGACGTGGGATGAGATGAACCAAAGAAAAAAAAGAATAAAGAATTCCTCCTCGCATTGCGCGAGGAGAAGAATTGTCACTCGTGGTGTATTCGAGGACAATTTTATAATAATATAAAACAGTCCATATTGTTTACCGGACCAATTTAATTCTCGATGTTTCGAGTTGACCAATTTAGTTCCTAATGTTGTTAATTTTAAACCAATTTTGTCACTCCGTTGGTTTGACGTTAATTTTAAAGGAAAATCCACGTGTCAGCATTTGATTGACCAGACTTAAAAAATCATAAATTACTATCAAAAAAGCAAAAAAAAATTCCGAAAAACAAAAATACTAGTAAATTAAATAAGCAAAGAGAAAATATAAAAATAAAAATATATAATTCAATAATAAAAATATTAAATTAAACTGAGAAAATAAAAATATAAAAATGAATATATGAAAAATTAACAAAACGAGAGAAGAGGTTAAAATAAAAAATTAATTAATTAAAGTAAAAAATAAGAAAAAATGAAAAATAAAAAATAATTTTTTGGAAACTAAAAAAAAGAGTAAAAACTAAAATAAATATAAAAACGCCACTGGAAGTTTACGAGAATCTCTGACTCAGTCCCTGCCAAGCTAATAAGTATCAATTGTCCGAGATCTCGAAGTTTCCTTTTAAAGATATTTTTTATATCAACAACATCGGGGCTAAATTGGTCCACACGAAACATCGTGGACTAATTGGTTCATGAGGTAACAACGGGGACTATTTTGGGGGTTCTCCCAATAATATATTATAGGAAATTTTGTTATAAATAATCCATCCTATTGAGTTTCTTCTCAAATTAGACCCATGCTACCTTTAACCTGTTCGATAGGTTAAATTTCTTTCTTTTTATTAATTTTTCTCTTCTCCTCTTTTTTTCTATTTTAATAAATTATTTCACACGTTAAAATTATTCAAAAATTTGAAAAGTAAACATTTCTACGAACGTCCCAAGAATTCTTAATAAAATAATTAAAAATAAAAATAAATCGAAGTTTAAAAAATAAAAGATTATGTATTCGAAAAATCATGTTACTTTAATAAATTAATTAAACATTAAAAATAACTCAAATTTAAAAAATCAAAACAAAAAAGTTTTATCGTTAAACCCACGAAATAAAAATACCAACTATTTAGACCGAAAATTTCTGAAATTGTAAATAAGTTAATTAACAATAATATTAAACTAGTCAAACAGACAAAATTCTTAATATATATTTTCGTCGAGATATTTTTAATTTCATTTTGATTATTTTTTATTTATAATTAAGTTCAATAGTTTTTTTGTTTTTGCAATCTTGAGAGATTTTCCGTCGAAATTTTTTTAAACATATTATATTTTAGGGTAAAGTACATTGTGCTCTATGTGATTATGTTGAAATACAAGTTACACTACAAAAAAGAGTCTAAACAACGACGACGGCTTCCGTAGGAAAACAGTCGCAAACATCAACTTAGCGACGGATCAGCGACAGAAAGTGTCCGTAGCTGATCGCTTGTCGGAAAACAAGACTGTCGCAATTGTCCGTAGCTAACTTAGCGACGGAAAGTTTCGACGGACAGTTCGTCGCTACGAGAGGGATCAATCTCACTTGACGGCAATAAAAATAAAATTAAAAACATCCGTCGCAAGCTTAGCGTCGGATGCTTTCCAACGGACAAACCGTAGCTAAATAAGGGACCAAAATTAAAAAAAAATAGAAATCGGCACCGGCGGCCTCAGGCCGCCGGGCCAACCTCGCTGGTGCTTTCCACCCACCACACGCCGCCATCGAGCATCATCGCTGGCAGATCTGCCACTACCGGACCTACCGGACCAATCACCCCCGCAGATATGACCGTTTGCCGTCGCCGTCCGACATCGCCACGCCAGATCCGACCGCCGCCGTCCAAAAACGCCCAGATCTGCAGCCCGTCTCGTCCCGTCGCCGCCCAACATCGCCACGCCCAGTTTCGGCTGTCGCCGCCGCCGTGGACGTCGTCGTCTCCCTCATAAGCTCGCCGTCGATTGAAGACGCCTGCGAACGAAGCTGAGCGGGTCGACCCCAAAGACGAAGATCAGAGCAGATTGTTGGCCGTCCTCGCTGCCGTCGAAAATCTGATATCTCGGCCGCCGAGCTGCAATGGGTCATAAAGATCTGAGGTTTTCCATCCCCATTCCCAGCTTGGAGTAAGCTCGCTCATCGTTATTTTTTAGGCACATCCCAGTTCTTGAAGAAAAAAGGGATGGATTTTAACTACGATGTTAGTTTGTGTGTTGTGAAGAAAAAGTAATGGACGAAGTGAAAAGAGGGGGAGAAAAAGTATTTGCGACAGAAATGAAAAGAGAGGGAGGAGAAGTATTTGGGGGTTCTAAAATTTCAGGATCCCGCTCACGTTTTGCGACGGTTTTTAGCTACGGATAGTCCGTCGCAAAATGTAGCGACAGAGTGTCCGTAGCAAAGTCCGTCGCAATTATTTGCGACCGACGTTTCCGTCGCCTAATTTCGACGGTCCTTTCCTACGCCATTTCCGTCGCAATTTTGCGACAAAATATCCGTAGCCAGTTTTTGCGACGGATTTGCTACGGTTTAGCCGTCGCTAAGGTCTGCAACCGTTATTTAGTGGCAAAGTACGTCGCAAACAAATGCGACTGCATTTTTCTTGTCGCTACCTGAACGTTTTTTTGTAGTGTTACTATCACATGCTCTATGTGATTATATTTAATTCATGTTGGAGTCACATTTAATTAACTAAGAGTACGGGGATTTTTTTAAACATATTATTTAGGGTAAAGTACATTGTGTTCTATGTGATTATGTTTGAATGCAAGTTACTATCACATGCTTTTTTTTTTATTCCGTAAAGGTTCTGTGCTCGTTAAAATTTAGCACCGGCACCGTACCCTCAATGTTATCGAAACTTAGCATCATACCCATATTCTACCTCATTAATAAAATTTCTACCTCGTTGGTTTTTTTACCTCGATACAAAAAGGAGGTTTTCTACGTAATTCTCGTGTTCCATTTATCCTCATTGTCATTTCCACTATCGTTACGCTGTCCATTTCCCAATAATAATGTTTTGTTAATATGCTTTTAAATTCAGAAAATATTTGACCAAATCCATCGTCTTTAATATATCATATATATATATATATATATGTGGTTTTCTGGAAAATAGATTATTATTGGATATGTTTTTGTATATGTTAGTAAAAAATTAATTCAGGAAGTCGTTGACCAACATGGTAATTGTTTAATTCTCTTTCCAAATAGTTACTTTTTTGACTTTTCTCTAGGATTCGAGAGATAATTCTATCTATTACGATGTTAATAATGAACGTGGATATTTTATGTAAGCTTATTAATTATAAAGATGAGAATTCTTTTATATTAGTGATGAATTATTTGATAAGTTGAATTTGTATACAATTGTAATTAGATATGAATTAAATTGAATTAAATATAATTCGTTCTAATAGCTAAATTTTAGCGGATAAATAGTTTATTAAAGTAGTAGGGTAAAATGTATCATAGTATTAATATACTTCATCTATCTCTAGTTTCTCTCTTTAATATTATGAAGTATGACTGTTGGGAGTGGCGAGCCGGGAACTCGCCGGAGCTGCCGGAATAGGCCGGAGAAGTTGGCCAGTCGAACTCGAGCTGAAGAAGATGAGGAACAGCTGAAGTAAAGCATCGAGCTACAGTGGCCGTTGGATTGATGATGGCGCGAAATCGGAAGGCCACGATTTAAAGATCAGCGATTCAATGTGGTGCGTAGGATATCGCGCGAAGAGAGGAACGGTCCAGATTAGAAGATGTGCGATGGCGTGGATGATGAATATGGTCTGGTAGATTGAGATCGGACAGCGAGGATTAAAAGTAATATTTCACTTATAGAAGTGTCATGCTTTTATGCATGATCACGTGAAATGGCGAGGACACGTGGCGAAGTATGAAGCGTCGGATCAGATCGAATGGATGGCCGAGATGGATCGCGCAACATGTTTAACAAATGCTCCAGCTATTATAAATATCAGCTTTTTGGAAGTTCAACCTCACCACTTCAGAGGCTCGTATCTTTCACTAGGGTTAGAATTAGAGAAAAGTGTAAACATGAAAGATATAGATCTGTTGTAGGGATGTAACTTTTGTGTTGGGTGGAAATACAAAGGAGCTTTGGTTTGGTCCGTGGACGTAGGCCAATTCTCGGCCGAACCACGTTAAATATCAGTGTTAGAGTGTGTGCGTTTTGTTCTGTTTTCGATCCGATCGAGCTCGCGACTGATCGAATTGATCCACGAGGATTACACACACTGAAAGCACATCCAAATACGAGTCTAATGGCGGTCTTCGATCTATAGATACATTATCCTTGACCTTTATTTCTTGAAATATTTTATAGGGAAAAGATACAAGAGGGAGAGAGAGAAGAGAGAAGTACAGGAGATAGTATCGAAAAGCACACCCAGGCATATGAGCTAAGACAATATAGAAGAAAAAGTGAAATTACAAAAATTGAAAAGATTGAAAAATTTTCTTCATAGCTATCCATCTTGTTGATGGAATCTTGACAGCTGCTTCCAATTTGGCAAAAAAATCTTCAAGCCTATCTTTGACTTTATTAAAGTAAAATGTGGCAATTTTCTTAGCGTTGAGGTGGCTATCAACTTTATTTGACCTTATCTTTTGCTTTGAGCTCTTTAATTTCTTCAGGGGTCTTACAACTTGGGCCAATCCATCTCTAATAATGTTGATCTCTTTTTTGAGGAGGTCAAACAAATTATCTTCTTCAATAATTATGTCATCCGGATTTTCCAGATATTGTCCTTCACCAGCAAGGCAAAATTCATCATATTTTGAAGAGGTTCCATCGAAATATCGGTAGAAATGTCCATTCCTAAATTCATTGCAATATCTTTCTTCATTTCTTCGAAGTAGGCATCAAATGATATTGTTGGGCTTCATTTTATCCTTCTGAAGGTTAATCCTCCTTGAAATGACCTCAAAAGGAATTGGAGCTTCCCTTTGTTCACGATTATTAATCGCATTTTTGTAAAGAGAAATTTTCTCTTCGATCTTCTCGAACTTCTGTTGGCTTCTATATTCACCAGTCTGATTCTTACAAATAATATTTTTCCAAATTTTATATAAAAATTTCTCTGGAGACATGAGATTTTTTGTTGGGTAAAATCCACTTCTGGAGTCCATCTCCAAATCCATAAAATGGAAAATTCAATATAAAAATATAAAGAAGACATTTCTTCTTACATTGTGTGAGAAATCAGCGCCTACAGAATCGCGTTTGAGAGATCTTTCGAGGATGTGTGGAAATCGAATCGAAAGATTCAATCTTGATAGGTAAATTCGCTCAAAAACAGAGAAAATGAAATCTGAAAAACAGAGGATTTACGTGGTTCGACTCCAAATTGAGTCTACGTCCACGTATCAACGATACCATTTTATTCCGAACAATTTACAGAGATTACAAGCTTGCCACTTTCTCTCTCAACTCACAGTACAAATGTCGAGCTAAATCTTCCTATTTTATAGAAGATAAATCGTCTAGAAGGTTCCCACTTGACCACTGAAACAGTTATAACATATTTTAAGAAACCTGCTACGATTCACGGCCTCTTACACGCATGTCACTGCGGTGAATCCGTCGAGGCTCGCATTCTTCAGGTTCTGTCGCGATTCACGGCTTCGCACATCGATCTTCACGGCCGTGAATCGTTTGAACCGGACTTGGCGCGCTGCAGCTCACATCGCTGTTGGCCTTCACGGCCTTGGCCAGCCTTCTTCACGGCCGTGAAGCTGGGCAACAACTCACTCAGCTCAAGCTGGTCTGGTTCACGGTCGTGACCTCCTAAGCAAGTGGCCGTCTGCGACCCCGTTTCGATCCTTCTTCGTTTCGATCTTGTCCTCGATCGTTCCAAGATGATTATTCACGGAGTTTTGGGTGACAACTCCCAACAATCTCCACCTTGAGCCAAGAACTCCAAGCATTCTTCATCAATAAAGGCAATTGTTTTCTCTCTTCGACTTCTCAAGTCAATGATCCCATACTCCACCTCGAACCTGAACCTTCGCTCGACTTTTGCCCGTCCCTCCCTCGATCACAGGGTCTTCGAACACCATCAACACAAGTGATAAGAAAAGAAGGATTAAGCAAATGCATACCTTATTCGCAACCGAAATCTGCCCGGTTTGGCTTATCTAATTCACAGAAATCCCAGCTTCGTGGCGCTCCACCTCGAGCACATACAGCTGTCGAACGGCTTCTTTAGAGACGCCTTTGCCAGCCCGTGGGTCTGAGCTTCCATGGAGGGCTCGCCTTCGTCGCTGCCGAAGCCTCTCCACCTCAAACTTTCCACACTACCGCTTGTGAAAATCTCAGAATTTGCCCGAGCTTCTCTTGAGTCATCCTCCACCTCAAGACAATGATTTCCTTCACGCCTTAGCTTGTCGTGAAGCCCTTTTCGTGCCCTTGAAGCTCTCTGCCTGCGCCTCTTCAAAGCATGGCCCTCAAGCACGTAAATTCCGTTCTTCTTGAAGCCTCGCATGACCTCTCGCCACCCTTCAAGCACCTTGATGTGCTTTGCCCCGATCTTGGTTGTGTAGCTTTGATCATCTAGCATGCCAACTGAGATCAAGTTCCTCTTCAATGCTGGGACATACCTCACATCCTCAAGAACTCGTCTTCGTGTCGCCTTCTGTGTCTACCTGCAATTTCTTGCGAAACTCGTAATCGCTATCTCGAGATCTTATAGGCTTATAATATTGTTATAATCACCCTTGCAAACTTCCAGTCTTCCAAAGCTACAGTCACACATATGGCAAGCACTCGTGCAAATTATATTACTACACTGGTGCCGTCTTACTCAAGCACAACTTATCCATTCAAACTTCAAAAGAAGATATGTCTTCCTTTATTTTATTTTGAAGTCGTATTAAAGCAGGTTTAGTACATGCTATGCTCTAATTGGAGGACCATGACGTATGATTTTCGTTTGCACATTTTATCGTTACATTTTACATTGTTTTCCTAACGCGAGGACAACTCAGAAGAAGTACTTTTAGCACACCCTATGTATGTGCAGAAATATAAAATTAGTTATTAGTTGATGATTGTAATAAATTATTGATGTGTTCACTTTTATAGACAGAATAATATAACGCATATCAATGATAAAAGTAATATTTACTTCATCAATATATAGTTTTAAAAATAAATTATTCTTATGAATATAAAAAATATAAGATATGCATATCAATTTGATCACCATATAACAAAGAATAAATTGGTTTGATCTATTTATTTTTATAATATAAATCACACGAAATAAAGATGATTTTATGATATGGTGGAATAAGGATATTATGGTCTTTTCGTAGCAATCAGGATTGGATTAATAATATTGGTCCAACCCATCGGACCAATTATACCGGGCCTGCTTGATTATAAGAACGGGCCGATGTTTTATTGCAGGCTTTAATACGTGGACTTTATTTATACTTAACGGTATTACATTAGATATCCTAGCCTTTATCCATCAAAGCAAACACGGCCTAAAAATAGAATGATGTGGTTATTTTAAATTTTAAAGCTACGTGGTTAGTAAGTTTTTTTAATAATTGATATACTAAAAATAGAATGAGGTAGTTATTATGATTTAATAGGTTTTTTATTTTTTAATAGTAATTAAACTAGAAAATTTTGATTGGTCAATCTTGACAAACCAATTTATAGTTTTTATCCCCATAGGCCCTTTATATAAGAGTATAGATATTTGATCCACCTAAATTTCAACTATTTGATCATCGTAGAAGATATTTGATCATCTATACAAATTTTACATTTTACATTGATTTTCTAGTGAAGGAGTTTATCCACCTTAATCTCAGCTATTTGATCATCGATCACGCATGCATAGATAAAAGAGAAATCTACACATAACTCCCTAATCCCAAACTATTTATCAACTAACTCCCCCTTCCCATTCATTTATCATCAAACTCCCCATTTCAAACTTTTATATCACATAACTCCCTAATGGACGATTTTAGCCTTATAAAAACAACAATATTACCAAAAAACCTGTCAACACCCACGGACCCCTACCCAAAATTTGTAGTACCAATATACGTATTCTTGTAGTACCAATGTATAGATGTTCGTGGTATCATACCGTGGTACCATTCCGTGAGATAATGTAGTACCATGCGTAGGTTATTTGTAGTACCTTTTTTCGTACCATTTGCTTAACTATCGCAACCCCTACCCTAAAATTGTACCCACTGACCCTACCCAAAACTTGTAGTACCAATGTATAGATGTTCGTGGTACCATACCGTGGTACCATTCCGTGAGATAATGTAGTACCATGCGTAGGTTATTTGCAGTACCTTTTCTGTCCCATTTGCTTAACTATCGCAACTCCTACCCTATTGTCGTGACGGTTACCGTAGATATTGGTACTACGAGTAACCTAATCTTGGTACCACACTGGCATATAATACGGTACCACGAACATCTATATATTGGTACTACAAAAATTTGTAGTACCAATATACGTATTCTTGTAGTACCAATGTATAGATGTTCGTGGTACCATATCATGGTACCATTACGTGAGATAATGTAGTACCATACGTAGGTTATTTGTAGTACCTTTTTCGTACCATTTGCTTAACTATCGCAACCCTACCCTAAAATTGTACCCACTGACCCCTACTCAAACCTTGTAGTACCAATATACGTATTCTTGTAGTACCAATGGATAGATGTTCGTGGTACCATACCGTGGTACCATTCCGTGAGATAATGTAGTACCATGCATAGGTTATTTGTAGTACCTTTTCTGTCCCATTTGCTTAACTATCGCAACTCCTACCCTATTGTCGTGACGGTTACCGTAGATATTGGTACTACGAGTAACCTAATCTTGGTACCACACTAGCATATAATACGGTACCACGAACATCTATATATTGGTACTACAAAAATTTGTAGTACCAATATACGTATTCTTGTAGTACCAATGTATAGATGTTCGTGGTACCATATCATGGTACCATTCCGTGAGATAATGTAGTATCATACGTAGGTTATTTGTAGTACCTTTTTCGTACCATTTGCTTAATCATCGCAACTCCTACCCTAAAATTGTACCCACTGACCCCTACCCAAAACTTGTAGTACCAATATACGTATTCTTGTAGTACCAATATATAGATGTTCGTGATACCATTCCGTGAGATAATGTAGTACCATACGTAGGTTATTTGTAGTACCTTTCCTGTCCCATTTGCTTAACTATCGCAACTCCTACCCTATTGTCGTGACGGTTACCGTAGATATTGGTACTACGAGTAACCTAATCTTGGTACCACAATAGCATATAATACGGTACCACGAACATCTATATATTGGTACTACAAAAATCATCCATGGGCTCACGGGATGGTACGGCGAACATCTATATTTTGGTACTACAAACATACGTATATTGGTACTACAATTTGGGTAAGGGTGGTCCGTGGTGTTGACAAGTTTTTTGGTACCACAAACATTTGTATATTGGTACTATAAAAATCGTCCATGGGCTCACGGGATGGTACGTCTAACATCTACATATTGGTACTACAAACATGCATATATTGGTACTACAAGTTGGGCTGGGGGGCTGGAATTTAAATGGGGGGAAAATCGTTCATGAGGTACTACAAACATACGTATATTGGTACTACAAAAATATAGGGGTAAAATCGTCCATGGGGAGTTATGTGTAAGATTGTTTTGATTTAGGGAGTTTGTTAATAAATTATATGGAATGGGGAGTTATGTGTAAGAAAATAGGGGGAGGGGGATTTAACGGAAGTTACCCCTAGATAAAATCGGTACAGTTGACGAATCAATAGTACCATACAACCAGTGTTTCCTTAGTTGTGATTTACTAACGAAACACTGAGACTTAGATTTAGTTTTTTGACTGAACAATGTTACTGAATTCATAGAAGTAACTAATAATCCCATATATTCCTTAGCCTATATATTATGACAAATAAAGCCAATCTCTTTTCTTCAAACCTCTTCTCCCTTCAAAAACACTTTCTTCAACTCATATAGGCTGAAGCATGATCTGAACTCCGTGTTTGGGCAGAACAATGAGCACGATATGGGGCGAGTGGACGTAATTCTTCGATAGCATAAACTTGTAGCGCTGGAGAATCATCGAGAGCGCAATTTTACCCTCGTTCGTAGCGAAATTCATGCCCGCGCACATTCGGGGCCCGAAACCAAACCCTAGCAAAATTGCGGGATTTCCGTTTGTGGCGTTAGCCAACCCATCGGCAAATCTCTCGGGATTGAAGAGCTGAGCGTCTTTTCCCCATATATCTTGACTGTGGTGAACCCCATGAGTCGGGATAGAGATATCGATGCCTTTAGGGATTTTGTACTTTCCAAGCTTCGTGGTTTTGTCAACCCTCCGCGCTATGACCGTCGCGGGACTATAGAGTCGAAGGGTTTCGTATAAGATCATTTGTACCTAACGAAAAATTATCGAGAAAAAAAATGAGATAATATCAAACGTATGAAGTCGGGGCGCTTCTGTTGGAAATAGATTGTTTAAAAAGCGACTTGAGCCCTTCAAGGTTAATTTTTTAGGTGGATCAGTCGTTCAACATGGTATCAGAGGTCGACGATACAAATACTTATGACCCACTTATTTAATAAAGTTACACGTCTAACACTAAATAAGAAAAAGATCAGGCTAAACATGAGAGGACATGTTGGAAATATATAAACTACAGGTGACTCACTCACTTTGAGGTTAATCTTTTAGGTGAAGTTTTTCGTTCAACATGATATCGAGCTTAAGGACTAGAAATTCTGGATAGAATACTCATGACCACACATTTAATAAGTTTAACACGTCTAAGGTTAGATAAGAAAGAAATTATCCTAGATATGATATGAGGGGGTGATGTAAATAACTTATATAAATATTAAAGTGACTCACTCTCTTCAAGGTTAATCTTTTAGCTGTATCATTCAACAGAGATTATACTCACAATTTTCAACTTGGAAAGGCCTTCTGGGTAGGGTTTTTCTCTTCCGAAAACTTGGAGGATCTCATCCCTAGCTTTCTCTTGCCAATCTGTGTTAATAGAGAGCAAAAACATCGCCCAAGAGAGGAGAGAGTGAGTCGTTTCTTGCCCAGCTAAATAAATTGTTTTGCACTCGTCGATGATTTCTGCGGCCGATAGTCGATTTTTGGGATCGACGTCGTGGCGAGATTTAAGAAGTGACCCGAGAAAATCGCTGCCAAAGTCATTAGCTTGCCCATTTTTAACATCGAGTTCTCGCTTATCGACAACCTTAACTATCATGTCTTTAAGCTCTCGCTCAAGGTCGTCTGCCTCAGCTTCGTCTTTTGTTCTTAAAAGTTTTCTACCCAAGAAAAAAAAATAGGAGAAGTTCCAAATTAATTAGCTATGAAAAGTGAGGCCCTCCTTGGCAAATAAAGCTATGGTGAGCAAAAAAGTTAAATTACCCAAGTATGCTTATCTTGGAGGAGTTTCTTGCGATTACAATGCTGAACTTTGTGAGCAAATCAAATATCTTCCTCCCCTCCAAGTAATTGCTGCCAAATGCAGTTCTTGAAATGACATCCGCGGTAAGAAACCTAAAGTAGCTGCAAACATCGATCTCATTGCCCTCGTGAGATCTCCACTTTTCGAGCATCTCCTCGACGCTAGCAACCATTGTAGGGATCATATCCTAATATGTCAAAACATTGATGAGATATAAGCAAGCAAAGAGTACAAATAGCGATTAAAATCATCGACCACACACCTTTAAGCTCTCTCTATGAAAAGCGTAGGTATGTATTTTCCTAAGCTTGAGCCACTTTTCGCCTTCGGTTAAAACAATGGAATCTCCCAATAACCTTGTAATGAAACCGTCTACCCTAACCTTAGGGTGAAACCCTTCTTTATTGAAAAGTATTTCTTTAACCAATTCGGGTTCGGTAATAAAAAGTATGGGCTGAGTTCCAGTCCAACACAGAAAATTATTACCTGCAAAGCAATTATTTATATCATGGAAACATCAAAATGGGAAAAAAAAAAAGAAGTGACGTTAGATAGGTTTTGATACAAATTTACAGAAGGAACGAAAGAGAATATATATATTAGATCACAATAGTTACCGTATAACTTCATCCAAGTATATAAATGAGGCTCAAGTACGGGAAATATGTCATGAGACAACTCCATTGGTTTTTTCATCATTTCTTCTTTCATCGTCATGATCTGCTTAACGTTCCCATAGAAGAACTTGTAAGAAGGACCTTTGATTCCTTGAGAACTTAGGATATGTTGGACGTGAAATGGCAACCACCATAGCTTGTAGACAGCGTAGGTCAAACAAGCTAATACAAGAGATAGAATTATTGCAAATAGGGTCGTCATCGTGTCTTTGCTCAAGAAGAAATGAAGCAATTAGCTTTTGAGATGAGATGATATAGTGAAGGAGAGAAAGTGTTGCGTTGTTAATGTTCTATTAAATTAATGAAATATTTGACCAAAATCGTCGTCTTTAAGGTTATTTTGTTTTCTGGAAAGAAGTTTATTGTTGGATGAGATTGCTATAGTGCAGAAGTCAAAAATGTTTTGGGTAGTTCAGGAAATCTTTGACCAACATGGTAATTGTTTAATTAATTTCTAAATAGTTACTTTCTGATTTTTCTTTAGAATCCGGGAAATAATTTTCTTTCTAGTAGATATAATTAATGAATGTGGACATTTTAATGAATATAAGATTTTGCATTATTAATACTAATTACTAGTACACACTCTATGAGTGTGCTTAAAATATAATTGTTTTAATTTTAGTTTTGAAATTTATAATTTATGTTTAGTAGATGAAAAATATAATTTTTATATATATAAAAGGAAAATAATGATTATGGGTATAAGTATAATAACTAAAAATTGAGTGGGTAAATGCGATAATTATCTAATTATTAGAAATAGAGAGGTTAAATTGTAAATATTTTAAAGACCAAATTAGCAATAAATAGCCACCCTCACCCTTAATATAATATAGTATAGATGGGGATGCTTTTGATTATAGATTAGTATTTGAACATTTAGTTGATTTATTGTAATAATATTTTATTACATATAAATTAAATTGAATTTAACGCAATTATTTCTAATAGTTAAATTTTAGTAGTATAAATAGGTGATTAGAGTAGTATTTTGTAAAATGTATAATATTATTAACATACTTTATCTATATCTAATCCCTCTCTTTAATTTTATAACCTACATTATCATAATAACCATGAGAGTGAGGCAAAGATGGTGCTTAACTACACCAAAGTTTTATTTTTGGTGCTTAAACTTTTAAATTTTGGAAAGTCTAAAAACCAAAATGACACATTTAAAGTTTGAGTACCAACAGTTAGTTTTAATATATATGATTTGTGTAAACTTGATATAAAATTCAGCTTCAATTACCATGTGATTTTTTAACTTTTTATTCAAAAGTATCCCAACACAATCACACCGTAATCTGGGATACTTCTTGATAGAAAAGAAGTTAAAATATGTATATAACGAAAAATTTAGTTGCGCAAACATTCAAAATTGTGTTGGAATACATCTTGAAAAAAGTTGAAAATCTCGTATTGATTGAAACTTTACTTTTATATCAAGTTTACATAAATAACATGTATGTAAAAGAAAAAATATAAAAGTTGGTGTTCAAACTTTTAAATGTGGCATTTCCGTTACTTAACTTTGCAAAACATTTATTGTTTTGGTTCTTTTTCCGGTTCTTTAAGTTGAACAATCCAAATTATTCACCAACAGTGAGACTTTGGTATAGCACATGATCGAAGTGAAATATGCTTATATATTATATAAGGGGCGGACCCAGCATCCAATGGCTGGGGGGTCAAAGCCCAAACAGAAAAAAGCTGGGGGGGTCAAAAAATTTCAGCCCAGCCCATTTCAGTCAGAAAATAAAAGAAAAAAGCTTATAGAAGAGTTCGAACCCAGGTCTTTTAAGATGATAATCTTTCATACAGCTCCAATAACCACTAGACTACCAACAATTCTCGTCATATATCATGAGCATCCTAAACTTATACGAGAAATGGCCGGGGGGGTCAATGGACCCCCCGAGCCCATACGTGGGTCCGCCCCTAAATTTTATATTAACATGATTTCCTCGTCAACTTCGTCAATCAAACAATACCCTTTTGTCACTGACGTGTGGCCACGATATAAGAACTCAAGTCATGTAGTCGAATAATTACAGTTAAAGAAAAAATTACTTGTGGTCTCGAGGGCAGTACAATGGAATAGAAGCCATGTTGAGGTCTCTCGAAAATAGGCTACCGCGCAGAGTTAAGCGCATGCCTAGCCAAATGATGAACTCGTGTTTAGGAAGCCCAAACAACTTTTGGGCACTTCGAACGCAACGACTCCCAAACCTTATGTGATTAATGAAACTGCCCACTACACTAATACAAAAATAGAAAGCGATGACATCGTCACCCATTAGTCAGTGATGTTATAGCAATCATCGCCTGTAATAGATTATGGACGACGGTTCCCAGCAAACAACCGTCACCGTACCCACGGCCTATATGTTAATGTTGACTCAGTTAACGTTGACAACTAGAGGTGAAAGTTTGGGCATGAGCCCATGGGCTAGTCCATTCCGCCCGAAATAAGTTTTATTTGGGCCTATATTTGGGTAGCCCAAAATCATATTGGGCCTATTGGCCCGCCGCGGGCCTAAAAACCCGATGGGTTTTGGGCTAAATTAGCCCGTTAGAGTGGAACTTGTATAACTTAATTTCAATTTCTAAAACCCCAAATTAGCATCATCGAAACAGTGCGATTCACAAATAACTCTCGTCATTGTATCTGTAGCTTGAAATTTGAATCAGGTCGACGTCGAGCACAGAAATTCAGTCGAATCGATTCTCCACTAGGGTTCCTTGTCCACTTCATCATCGCCGCTCTTTCCCGTCAACGCTCAGATCTCTTTAGAGGCAGCAACCGAATCAAGATCAGATTCGGATTCAAACAAGACTGATGCTGCTTGAACATGGCCAAAGAAGAAAAACGTCCTCAGCTCAGATCTCTTTAGCTCAGCAAACTGATTTTCATTTGGACCAACAGAAGAACGTCCTCAGCTCGCCGAAGAAGAAAATTTAGTCTCAAAGGTTTTTTTTAAGGATTTTTCCTTTTCCTTCAATTTTTTTAATTAATTTTTACCTTTTAAGTACCTTTCCTAATTTCAAATGGGCCAGGGCCGGGTTGGCCCGACCCACTGTTCTTTAGACTAGGGACTAAATTTCATTAGCCCATACAACTTTGGGCCAGCCCAACCCAGCCCATACAACTTCGGGCAGCCCACTCAATCCGGGCCGGATGGGCTGGCCCGCCCAACTTTTCAGCTCTATTGACAACATCGGATCAGTTCTTGAGTCAACACTAGTTGTCCAAGACTAGGTCAAACTCGATTTGTCTATCACACCGGAAAACCGTTTACCCTATTTCTGTGGCTTTATTTACCAGGACCAGGAGTTAGTTTAGAACTGGAATTGATCAAAGATATAGAGTTTGTTGGAGCTAAAAATAGAAGATACACTTACCAAAAATAAATAAAGATCAAGCAAGATGATACAAAGATCATTGCCGAGCAAATTAAGGAAAATTACTAAGTGGAGTAGCGGACAAGATAACGATAACGGAGCAACTATAAAGAGGAGGACTCCAATCTCAAAGTAAAACAACTAGAGAGAAGGAAATTTATACCATACGAGCGAACGAGATAAGACGAGGGAGCTCTCATCGAAATAATCGATGAGTCAATCTGTTTTTGCCTAGAGTTTTACCTTTACGTAGTGTAAAGATAGGAGAGTCTTTAGATTCTTTTCTAGGCTAGTTTTACTACCTTCGATAGTTCGTATTTTTGTAATCCGTTCGAGTAATGGAATTTTGCCTTGAGGGTGCGTTGAAAGTTTTAAGACTTGCTGCGTATTTTTTTTTTGAAAAAAAAACGTGTTTGCGTCTCTTACTGCTAAGATCAACTTCTCCGCTGTGCAAAACTTTCTGATCCCGAACGTTGGTTCAACATTAGGGTCAATATTCTGTGTCAGTTTTTTTTGGATCCTGCATCCATATCAGGGACACTTCACTATACAGTATAAGCGATGGTTCATGGTCAACAACCGTCATCGATAGCCTATATATTTTACAACCTCGGCTCTATTTCAGCCATTTTCGTATATATTCTTCACTCTCTCACGGCTTCTTCCGCTGTGATTAAGCGAGAAAAGCAAATACAAGCAACCACACTATCGAGATACCTATTATCGATGGTAAAGCACTCTTTATCTCTCACTCATTTCTTCAAAATCGTGATGAAATTTGAATTCATGACCTAGGGTTGTTTTATGATTTAGTATGTTAGGGTTTTCAATTTCTGTGTTGGTTTGTGTGCTTCAATTGCTTATTATGATTAATTTTTGTTGTTTATATTAGGTTTCGATTAATTTTCAAACAACCATGAATACCTTTAGCTGTATAACAAAACGCCTCAATGAAGAAATCAAACCAAGAGTGAGAAATAGGCATATTTGAATGAGTTTGCTAGCGGGTATTTGGAGAAATTCGGACAACTCGATCCAAGTACGATTTCTAGTCCTAACTTCTCTAATTTCGTATTTTTATTTTCATTTAGATGTGAATATGTTAGATATTCATTCAAGGTTTGTTGGTTTATGTTAGCTCGCGAGCAGCTCGGTTAAAGCTTAATCTGAGCTTAGTCAAAATTGAACTCGAGTAAAATTCGAGCTGATTCATTAGCAATCGAGGTATCAGATATATGGGCTCGTGGCTCGTCGAGCCCTTATCGAGCCTACACGTTTATTTTTAAAATAATTATTTTTATTTACTAATATATATTGAACATGAGCTCGAGCCCAAATTCGAACCTCGAATTACACACAGCTTATCGAACTTATCGAGCCGACCGGAGCTTTATTATTTTTAACACAACCAAGTTTGAGCTGAAATTTATCAAGCTCGATCGAGCTCGAGCCCAGTAATACTTAATCAAGCCGAGCTTGAGCAGGGCCATGTTGGGGCTCGGTTGGGCTCGTTTATGCACCTAGTTTACAGTTAATTATAAGAATCGAATTCTTGATCGTGAAAACAGGAAGAAAAAAGAAAGTCAGTCCCCCAGGTGGCTACTAATGGTGGGCAACAAATTGGTTCCCCATATATATAATCGGAACCGGTTATTAAATAAAGTGTAATATAATACGATATATATTATAATTATTCATGTAAAGGGTAAAGTCCTATATTATTAAGTGATTAACTCAATAATTAATTTAATGTACTACTTAGTAAAGATACACTAACCTATTTAAATTTTAGCAAATTATAATCCCTATTAATGAATATAACGCAAATAATAAAAATAATTAATGCGCTATTAAATCAAATCAGCTATAAAATTGATTGGCTCCATAATTAATGCATTTTAATGAATGCGCATTAATTAAGAATATCAAAATTCTTAAATAAATTTAATAAATAAAAAGTAATGTCAATTTGGAACAGGCACCGGCCTGGAACCGGTCAGAACCATTGATTCTCGGTTGATGTTGGGCTGATTCAACGAAAATGCCGAGAGCCGGAACCGGTGGAACCAGCTCGGAACAGGAACCGCCCCTTACCACCTAGGGATGTAAATGAGTAGAGCTCGATTCGAGATTGGCTCATTAAGCTTGATCACGTAAAACTCGTTTAGCTCGAGTTAATAAAATAAATTCATGTTGCCATTTTTAACGTAATCTGACAAAACACATCGTATGCTAAAATTATCCGGATGTTCGTCCCTGTATGATAGGCAAGGAATGACGACGGGCAAGAACATATAAGAGCATCAGAGAACCGATCGAGCTGACGTGGCATCGATTGCCTGGATTGGATCGAAGCAGTACGAACCAAAGGAGATGTCCTTCCAAGGCGGAGAGAAGGTGAGAAGCGGAGGAGCGAAAGAGCCAAACTACACGATCGATGGTCAAGATATTTCTCGCATCTTAATAAAAAAATTAAAGTCACATGCTGGCTCGTGAGCTTTCGATCACATTCAAGCTTCAGCTCGACAATCCTGACCCCGAGCTTAGCTTCAATCGAGTCAATTCATATAGGTAGGCTAGACTCATCTTTTATCTTTCATCACAATTTCCAAATAAACTCGATGATGGCTCGACTCATCTTTTACCCATATTTTGAAATAAATCTACACAGGCCAAGTGCTTGGTTGGTCATGATGAGAGAGAATTGTAGAAAATGTTTTAAAACTAGAATTGCAAAAATAGTTAACTTTTTAAAATTAGTTCAAAACTAATCAACTTTTTTAATTTTATTTATTGTGATGTTTCTTTTCACCACAATACTATCTAAAATTATTATTTTTCATTATTATTATCTCACATTAGCCTATAAATTATTAGTAATTATTTTTAACCTCAATTCATTTTTTAGTAAGTTTGTATCCCTATAGCATATCTAATATTATTTATTATTCTGAGAAACATAATATTTTATTATATGTAGGGAATTGAGCATTTCAAACTTCTTCGTCCATCTCACATGTCAAATTCAAGTTCGACTAATTATTGCATATGTGTGGACATATTCATTCGGCGTAAAGTATCATAAACGAACTGACGCACGACGATTTCGGTTCAAATGAAAATCGAACCGTTGTTTATAACGGTTGTTTTTAAATTTCCTACATATGTTTTATTATATGTAGGGAATTTGTTTAGTTGTTGCTTATTAACTCAAAGATCATATGACTGCTTTATTTTTTTGCTTGTAAATATTGGGGACTTATTTTGGTTTTTCACACTTTTTCCTCTCGAATCTATATCCGATCTCTCTCGAATCTCTCTCAATTTCCTAAGTTCGAGATATAGTTTTTTACATTATTAAAGAAATTAAAATTTATTTTTCAATTAGAAATGAAAAAAAATTCATAAAAAATCAAAAAAATTAATGTTTGAGTTCGAAACTGACACCGGCTCCAATAGATTCAAAATAATAATCGAAACAGTGTTACCACTGCTCGATTGACGCGAGGTTTTGGTTCAATAGAAACGGCAATTTCATATTGGGAACTGGAACCGTTTAAATAAACCTACATAGGTTTACATATTTTGAGGGCTTAAAATTTTTTAAATTGAATTTGGGTTAAAATATAATTATTGCTAATTTATATGCTAGTGTAAGATAATAATGGTTAAGATTTAGAATTTTAATTAATTTGCTGTGAATAGAGAAAATAAAAATAATTACAATTAGGAAAGTTGATTAGTTTTGGACAAGTTTTAAAAAGTTAACTAATTTTGCAATTCAAGTTTTAGAACTTAACTATTTTTGCAATTCTCTCACCATGACGAACAACAACTCTATATGGAGTGGTTCAAATCCGCTCCGCTTGGATTATAACTAATTATTGTGTGTATGGATTTGAACGTCGTACAGATGTCAATTGAATTTAATGTCGTTGGAATATTTAATCATTTCATATTGAATTCAATCTTAACACAAACCAAGTACTCTTGTATAAAAAGAAACTAGTTTAGTACTCATGCATTTGGTGTTAACTATATATAATTATTATATTTTAAGAAATAACTATTTATAGTTAGACGTGTTCATAGGGCTACGGTTACGGTTCACGGTTATGAACCGCCGGTTTACGGTTAATAAAAACGTCTAACCGTAACCGAACCGTGGTAATCACGGTTACGGTTACGGTTTTGAACCGGCCAAGCCGGTTACGATTACGGTTTTGAACCGCCGGTTTATGGTTTTTTTCTAATTCCTTTTTAGAATTTTCTTTCTTTTATAATAATTTAAATATAGTAAAAAACTTTGATATTTTTATATAAAATTAAAAAAAAGAAATTTCCATTCCGAATTAGAATTTATATAATAACCTTCAACATTTAAAAAAAATTACACCTTAAATATTAAAATATATTATGATTACATTCATTCTTCGATTCCAAAATCTTTGACGGACATCCGTCGTAGGCATAGTTCTAAATATCATGTTTATCACTCAATATTCTTCTAAGTTTTCTAAAGTCAATTTTGGGATAGTTGATAAAACAAAAATAAAAATTAAATATGGTGAATAAATTATCATTAGATATTATGACAAGAGCAATAAAATTATATATTTAATTATTATTTAAAAGACGGTTAACCGCCGGTTATAACCGCCGGTTTGCGGTTAGTAAAATGAAGAACCGTAACCGAACCTTCATAATTTACGGTTCGGTTACGGTTTGAACCGTTACCATTGACCACGGTTAATCGAACCGTTGATCGACGGTTCGGTTACGGTTTGGTTACGGTTTTTCAAACCGTCTGAACACCTCTATTTATAGTAGCTAGTGTTATAGTGGGTAGTTTTTCATATTTTTATTATATTTATTTTAAATTATTAATAATTAATTATTATTATAAATTTGCATAATTATATAACGTTAAGATAATTTGGGACAATACCTAACATTGGCACAATCTATGACACGTGGACCAGACTGTAGTGGGGTCCACTCTGATAACGTAGAAACACGAAATAACGTCTAACGACTAATTAATTACTTCCCAGATTATCTCTCTCTTTCTCTCTTCTCTGCTTTCATCTTGCGAGTTCTTTCCGGCGATTGATTTCATTCCTTGATCATAAATTTACCCAAACAAAACCTTATCGTTTACTCTATTATCTTCCTCAGCTGTAAGAATCCCAACTCACTACGTACACGCCAACGTTGAGTGTCTGTGTGTGCATAAATATACAATTATAAATATATAAATATGAAATCCCACGTACTTCCCCTAACGGATCCTAACAGCTCATCATCGTCATCTTCATCACAGCAAATGCTTAAATCCTCAGCATCAACATCAATGCTGATTAGATCGCGTGATTGGACTGATCTTGAGACATCATCATCATCGTCCAAATCGGATATAAGGGTTTCTATGCCTTCTCAGACTTATGATGATAGCGACGAGATAAGGCCTTTAATCATTCCAAGATCCATGAGCTATACAGGTAATAATAATAATAATAGTAGTAGTAAGAACGGCAATGGTGGTGTTGAGCAGAAGAGGAGGAAGCGCGTGGCGAGTGAAGGGATGTTGTTGAAGCTCCCCAATTCGAAAAGGGGGTCCTTCAAGAGAGATGTGGGTAGGGCTGCTTCGGACACCTTCTTTATTACAAGGATGAGCTTGAAGCTATTGAGATACCTTGGGTAATAACTGGGAAAACTCGGTATTTTTATCGTATAGTTTTCGATGTAATACGTGTGTGTGTGTGTGTGTGTGTGTTTCAGTTGATAGACAGACAGGCTTATTTGACCCTGAAGTATGATTTGGTTATTACATTGACAAGGCTTTCTGCAAATGTTTCACTATCTTAATGACAGGCTTGAAGGTTGTATATGCAGTTAAACTGAGTTTCACAGCTGTGTTTGGTTTCATTTGGAGAGCATTTTGTCACATATGGAAGTTTCAATAGAATACATGCCAAGTTACATTATCGCAAGATTCTAACCTCTCGGATTTTGTTCAGGGTAGGCTATCGATGGATTACGAGATTTCTTGCCCTTGGCTTCTATTCTGTTCTGCTAATTCCTGGTTTCATTCAAGGTTTTTTTTTTGTGTCAGATTATAGTATCTTTCATTACACGATGCTTTGGTTTGATTCTAACATTCTCTCTGCTTTTGTTAAAAGATGATATGCTAGTTGCTTTACAAGTTAAAATTTTTTTTCTCTCTCTTGTTCAGTTGGATATTATTACTTCTTTTCGAATCAGATACAAAGAGGTGTAGTTTACGGAAACCAGCCCCGAAATAGGTGAGGCGTCGTTCGATGTAATCCATATAATAGATTACGTTCCAACTGCAAAAAAAGTAGGCATTTACCTCATAATTTTGTTGTCTAAAATTTCCACTTGGAAAATATTGGTTCTTCTTCTGTCTGAATTTTCTAGTACTGCTTGAAATATGCAGGCTTGATCTTTACTTACCTAAGAACAATACAGGAAGGAAACCTGTTATAGCATTTGTGACAGGTGGTGCTTGGATTATCGGGTATGCAAGCAACTACTTATTTTTATAAACAAAAGTTAAAATTTCATATTACCTTGATGAGTATTTCCCAGATTTGTTCTATAAATTCTGACCAGCCTTAATTCTATTACAGTTACAAAGCATGGGGTTCTCTTTTAGGACAACAGCTATCAGAAAGAGATATTATAGTGGCTTGCATAGATTACAGGTAAATTATCTGTCTGCTAATAATGATATGCTGACATCGATGACATAAAGTACTACGTATAACCACTTTTCAAATATAGAAACTTTCCTCAAGCAACTATCGGCGATATGATCAAGGATGCTTCTCAAGGTATCTCATTCATATGCAACAATATTCAAGAATACGGAGGCGACCCTAACAGGTCAGGTCACCTTTCCTTCTTTCTTTTCGTATATTACGCAAAATGGTATCCATTATATGAAACGATTCCAAAAAATGTGATGTTTTTCAGAATTTATCTTATGGGTCAATCAGCTGGTGCACATATAGCTGCTTGTGCTCTGTTAGAGCAGGCAGTGAAAGAAGCCAAGAAAGAGGAGGTTTCTTGGACTGTGTCTCAGATCAAAGCTTATTTCGGTTTATCGGGAGGGTGAGTTTTTCTTACAAACTTGGATTCCTTTCCTTTTTTCTCTTCGCGAAACACAAAAGTGCAATAGTTTGAAGCGATTCATTCATTCTTCTTGAGCTATTGATTTCTCTGTACGAACGAATATAGGTACAATTTTCTAAATCTGGTCGATCACTTTCATGGCCGAGGCTTATACCGCTCAATCTTTCTAAGGTACCGTACGCATTTTGCCTTTACAACCTTGTGTTTATTACTGGAGATTGTCTTCGATGCGAAGCATAAACATTTTTCCTTTTTTCCTCTTTTCAGCATAATGGAGGGCGAAGAATCTTTGGCAAAATATTCGCCGGAAATTGTGGTGCAGGACCCAAACAACAGAAATGCAGTTTCTCTATTACCTCCTATAATCCTTTTCCATGGAACTGCAGATTATTCAATACCCTCAGAATCAAGGTTTGTTCATTAAATGCTATATATATATATGTATTTATTTCATTGAGATTAAAATTGACATATCAAAAATACGAAACTTCAGTTGAACAACACACACACACACACATATGTATATGTGATCGATACCTTAATTTTCTCCGTGCAGTAAAACATTTGCGGAAACTCTACGAAGCTTGGGAGTACAAGCCGAATCAATACTTTATGAAGGGAAGACTCACACAGATCTGTTCCTACAGGTGATTATATCAAATTGGTCTTAGTAATCTCTACACAAATATGTAGTAATAATATGGCTTTTCCTCAATGTCATAAGCTGACGAGAGAAACACTCATTTTTCTTAGGACCCAATGAGAGGTGGAAAAGACGATATGTTCGAAGATTTGGTTGCAATGATTCACGCTGGGGACTCGGAGGCTTTGGCGAGAGATTCGTCTGCTCCACCGAGAAAACGTATGGTACCCGAGTTCATGTTGAAGCTCGCTCGTACCGTCAGTCCCTTCTGAATATAGAAACGTTAGATTGGCCTCAAATATTACTTTTAGGAGGATATACTTTAGGATTGTATTGTTGAATATAGTGTGATGATTGATAAATTGTAAGTACAAAGAAAGGTTTACATTACTGATTGTTTAGTGTCTTGATTGCAAGTATAGTAGATGATCCAATCTTCCTATAATGGTTTTTCGCTCTTCTTTTTTTTGATCAAACCCTTAGTATAACACTAGTTAATTATCACATCGTTTTATTATTACAATATGAAGCCTTTTAAAGGATAAAGACTACATACATACATATATGATAGTTGCAAGCCAACACAAATAACATTTCAGCAAGAATGTTACTAGTGCTTTGTCTGACAGAGATGTGATAACATTCTTCACTTCAACTATTCCTTCATTTCTTACCAGCTGGTTTGAGACCTGACATCTGTAATTTAAAAAACAAAAAAAGAAACTATGAAACAAGAGAGCTGTAATATTTCACCACAATATATCGCAAGTAGCAATGGCGGACCATCTACAAGGGGCAAAAAAAGTAAAGAAAAAAAATCTTGCAAACCTTTTTCCTAGGCTCACGAGGCTTCTGCTCGCTCTTCGCCTTCGGTGGAGGATTTTGCTTGGTTGCCGGAGCTTTAACGGGTGCTTTAGTTTGAGGTCCCGATTTCTCGGCTTTCAATGATGCCATCGTTTGTTGTTAATAAGGAAGGCTCAACGTTTCTTTCTAGTTCTCGTTTGTGGACGTTGTGAACATAATAATGGTGTGTATTTATAGCAGCAACAGTTTTCACACTTTTTTGTGTGTGTTTGCGTGTGAATGGAATAAGAAACAAATGACAGTCTGATATGATGCTTGATGCATCGGATGCACAGAATAGAAACGTAATGCTCTTGTCGAGGATGAGGAGCATATAATCAAATCCCATGTGCAACTACTGATGCTGTTCCCCGTAACTAACAGAATTATTCTTAGTCCGTGTCTCGAGAATTTTAGCAAAACATCAAAATTCCCCCACCGAAGAAAATGACGAACACAAATATTTCTCAATTTACTAGTGAATAAAATTCACGTAAAGATCCGAGAACATAACAACATCGCAGTGGAGTATAGTAAAGAGTTACTGCTCACTCAACTAAGAAATTCTGCGACGATAATATCAACATCAAGCCTCAAACATAAGCAGTCGAAATTTCACTATGTACCTCACTCACCCAGTGTTCCTCATCCCGGCGGCAATCCCGTTGATGGTAATGAGCAGTGCATCCCTCAGCTTATTATTATCCTCGTCGCCCCTCAGCCTCTTCAGTATCTCCACCTGCAACATATTCATGGGATTCAAATAAGGCAGCCTACTCTCTATCAGCCTCCTAAGGCTCTTATTATTCTCCAGCAGCTTCTCATGCCCAGCCACCAAAAGCACAAACTTCTCCGCGCTCATCAGCTCCCTCCTAAGCTCCTCCCCGAGCTCACGCCTCTCCTCAGACCCGACCAAAACCTCGTCGTAATGCTTCGCTATGTGTATATCCGTCTTCCCGAGAATCATCTCTATGAGATCGATCGTCGACTGGAAAAAAGGCCACTCCCTGTACATGGCGCGCAGGTCCTCGGTGTAACCTTTCTCGCAAACCCCCTTGAGCCCGGCCCCGACCCCGAGCCATGCGGGCAGGACAGACCGAGTCTGGGTCCAGGCGAAGACCCACGGGATGGCTCGGAGGTGGCCGATCTGGCTCGTGCTCTTTCGACGGGCGGGGCGGGAGCCTATGTTGAGGGAGCCGAGCTCGGCCTGTGGGGTGGCCTCGTGGAAGTAGGAGATGAAGTTTGGGTTTTCGTAGACGGTCGTTCGGTAGGCGGTGCAGCTTATGTTGGAGATTTCGTCGATTAGGGATCGCCACTTCTGCTCCTTGGGCGGCTGAGGCGGGCGGAGGGTCGAGAGGAGGACAGCCGTCGTGTAGATTTCCAGCTGGCGGATCGCCATTTGAGGGAGGCCGAACTTTGCTTGGACCATTTCTCCTTGCTCTGTCGATCTTAGTGTCCCCTGTTCGATTTTATGTACATATACAGTATATATATATACTGAGAAAAGACGAAAATGTGACTGGGAATATTGAAATGGGAACTTTCAATTGGGAGCTGAATGTTGTTACCATTACTGAGCCGGGAGGTTGAGATTGGATGGCGATATGTGTGGGGCCACCACCACGTCCGATACTGCCACCACGGCCATGGAATAGGGTGATTTTTATTCCGTATTCGTTGCAAGCAGCTACGACGTCTTCTTGGGCTTTGTAGAGCTCCCATGCTGCTGTGAAGCGACCTGCATCTTTGCCCGAGTCTGAGTAACCAACCATAACCTGTAAATAAATATATCAGTGATTGGCAGTTGAAGAGAATTGAGAAGTAATGCTGTGCTACTACCTCTTGATGCCCAGAGTGGTTCTTGACGACATGATCGCGGTACCAGTCAATGGACAGTAGCGTCCTTATCACAGAACCGGCATTTCTCAAGTCTGCCACGGTTTCAAAAAGAGGGACCACCCGAAGCCTATTGGGAGGTCAAATCATTTGTTCAAGAGAAAATTAACTACGTATTTCCGTTAAGGAAAGAAATATAAAATAAAATTAAAAGGGTAAGAATACTACGTGCCGCCCGGACATGGTTTCCCTAGTTCTCCAGCAACAGCAAGGCGAGCGTCCTTCTGTAGAAGCTCCACGGCAAGAACGTCACTAGCCTGTCAGTTCATGCAGGAAATGGTGAGAATAGATAACGTTTCTTCAATAACTCTTAAGCAATAAGATTTGAGTCTCGTTAAAATCTATATAAGTTGGCTGAGAATCATTCTGGTCATTACGTTGGAGGCCATGGATATCACATACGCTCCAAGAGAGTCACCTCCCAATTCAGCTGCAACTCGGAAGGTATCTAATACTTCTTTGACGTCGGGAGCAACCTAACGTAAGATATGTAGAATAAAAGTTGCAATAAGATTGATATAGAAAGGGATTGCAATTTAGTAAAATAAAATGAATACATCCCACAGTTCTATGTACCTCTATGTTTGGAGGCACAAGAGGTCTCTTCCCTTTAAGCTCTCTTACTAAAAAATCGACTTTCTTATCTTCGTCCCATTCACTATACGAACCCATATCCAAATAATTGGTTATAGCATCCAATGTTTCTGAATGCCTACCAGATTCCTGGTGCATCGAGTGCAATATAGTTAGTATGTGCGAGATCAGGATTTTTTTTGTTTCCACTTTTCAACGAGAAATAAACAATACCTGACGAAGGTCGAGTTTCATTAGAACCATACCGAAACATGCAACACGTCTTATCAAATCTCCCAGCCTGCCATCAGCTAAGACCCCAGAACCACAAGATTGCTGCAAATATTACAAAAATTGAGATTCTGCGTCTGAATTTGGAAAGGATACTACTAGGTCTCTGGAGCACATTTAACAGGTAGTAAATATACCAGAGAATGGTAGCATATTAGTAAAGGTTCCAAAAGTTGTGCGGGTGTTTCATAATAATCCCCTGAATCATAATCACAAGGGAGGTCCTCAAGAAGAAGTTCCAAACGTTTCCGCGTCTTGGCAAGCTGAGAACGGACCAATGACAATTACGTATATTAGTCACTAAATCTCTGTAAACAAAAATTAAAAATATACTCTGTCCACATCAATGGTAAGGAGAAAATCTCCATCCATTGGGCAAGCCATATCTGAACACATCGTCACATGGAGATGAACAACTTTGCAGAGAAGGCGGTTTTTAGTAAGACCGATATCATTAAGAACTCGATTTCAACTGGTTGATGAATGAAACAGAAAATAGAACCTTTTCTTTCACATCTCCGAGAACAACTCTGTAAGGAGCTATTCCTGGTACAAGTGAAGAACTTGGCTCTAGTAGCTTCTGGAAGCCGGTCTGGGACTCAGCAAACTGTCTCCTCTGAGATGAACCTCTTGGTGTCACAGGCGACGAAGCACTCCCAGTACTCAAATTGCCATTTTCGTGTGTCTTAACAGATAGTTTAAAACCATCTACGACAGGATTTTGGGTTTTGACGGAATCTTTACTATCCTGAAACGAAGGGTTACATAATATTAATATCTGATAAAAAAAAGCAAAAAACATTAGAGGCTCCTGATATAAACTAACCTGACGATTGAAAGATACATATTCTATCCCGGGAACATCTAGAGAAGGATAATGAGAATCCACTTCATTGTGATCTGCACAAATGCACAGAACTCAAGTAAATCAGGAGTTATGAATAGAAGCCTCAATCAATCAAAAGACCAATCAAACAATAAAGCAAACGAAATTAACCTGCAAAGGAGGGTAAGTCTGCTCCAGCTGGAAGTGTTGTGGGAAGAGGTGCGTGAATATTTTGATTCTTAAACGGAGTCCAATGTGATGGCTGATTCCAACTTTCATGCCTATCTTCTTGTGATTTTGCTGAAAGACAATAGATGTTAGGATTAGGATGAGCAAAACATATTATAAGAGATTAAACTCCTCGTGAAAGAAACGAGCTTTCAGTGAGACCTTTTTCCAAAATTTCATGCGCAAGTCTAGCAAACTGCTCATTGCACCGGTTCATGGAGAGCTCAAATCTGAGGTTATCAACTTCGCGAAGATAGAGATCAACGGCCATCCACCTAGAGAGTAGAGACACATTTCGAGTGACCTGAAACGACAGCATAAAGTCATTAGCATTAAAAGGTGAAGAGCTAAACCTAGTGTGATATTTAAGCACTGTGAGCTTTTATTGTCTGTTTTTAAACAGAGATAACTACCTGTCCGTCAATGAAAATTGAAAGCAAGTTTAAAGCATGAATGCACTGAATATTATTACCTTTGCAGTAACATTAGGATTTCCATCACGGTCACCCCCCATCCATGATCCAAATTTTATTGGTGTGCATGTCAAAGGCAGAGACTTTCCCGTATGCTGTGATGGTAATAGAAATAATGAAAACCTCAAATGAAAAACCTAAAAAAAGGGAAATTTTGCACTAGTATAATTACCTTCTTCAAAGCATTGCTCACACGTCGCAAATAATGAGGTACAGCACGCCACAGTGACTGTTCTACAATATTTAATCCTGAAAAGAGTAATGAACTTTCAGAGTGCATATGATTAAAAAGCATAAGTTATTGAACATCCAAACTGAAGTTTACCAGCCCTTGCTTCATCCACTGGAGTGGGTTTGTGACGTCTAAGCTCATCTGTTTGCCATATTGAAGCAATTTCTCTCACCTATCAGACCAAAAACAGTTATTAGCATGGGCAGTAGAAACAGACTATGGTTTATTTCTTTCAAGTTTCACGGGTCGAAAGTTTGCTTTTCAGAAGTTACCAGATCCTCAATCACCATCTCTCGATCTTCATCCTCGAGGTCTTGTCGAGCATTATATTCTAGCAGATGCTGCAACGTAATTACGTAACAACCATTTGATGCAAAAACTAAAACCTTGGAAATCACTGATTCTCGTGTTTTTCACAAATCTTTCCAAAATATGATATATGTGCATATCTCTTAGTAAATTAACATACCGCAACTCTGATATGCTTGTACTGCAAAGTCCTTCGATTTATTTGTGTGGGGTGTGCTGTAAGGACGATTTCGACCACCTGCACACAAGCATATACTCCAGTCACCAAAAAAAAAAAAAAAACTACGTCAACTGCCCGATGCATAGCATAAACCAAGCGTGAACTACACACCTGATTGCAAACAGTATCATGGAGCTCATCTGGAGTAACACCACTCTGCAAGAGCTGAGAGAAAGTATCATCACAAGACTTTGACAATGCAGAGCTCTTGGCTGTGGTCACCCTGCAATGTCCAAGATTATGGAACCATAAGTGAGATCCAATTATATTGTGAGACAGTTACACAATTCTAGATCAGTATTTGATTTTATTATAAAAGTTTACGAAGTCCAAACATGATCAGCAATCCAAAATATGGAGAGAGCAACTAAAGTGTTTCAGTAGTTCAATCATTACATTTACCACACAGAACAAACATATCTTAACTACTATACATGACAAGTATATAATAACTACTAGCCTACACACCCGAACACTTACTCAGACCTACCTGTGATGAGTCTCTGCAATTCCTGTAAGGTTCAGATAGTGACTAAATGCTCGTGCCACGGGTAATGCTTCTTCAAGACTCATTTTCGACAATTCTGTGGCCAGTTGCTTCTCAAGCTGCTCGGCTGTGTCCTCAAATCCGGCCATCCTTATGTTGCACGCACTCTACCACTCAACAAAATTGTTTAATGTCAGCACTTTATCTTCAAGAAAACAATCCATGTACAGCTAACAGACAAACATATAACCTTTTCATACTGCTAAAAATAGAACAAATACTATGCATCTCAGATTTTTCGTCTGGCATATAATATATATGGCAGTGATCACTCTTTCCACCATCGTTTAATTACTGTCATCTCAAAAGCTAAATTCCCTACGTTCATCTCAAGACCGCAATCTGAACCTCGTTGACCTCTAGTTTGATCAAGATAGTCCAGACTCGACGCTGAAACAATCGTTACTCCAATTTCTACAACTTAGGGAAAAGCGTAACTATCTCATCTGCAGTTCCGTTTCACATTTCTATGATCGATCCATCCATTAACTACTAACCACAGGCAACTGTTAACAGCAGGCCAAGCCTAAACACCATTTTCGACTAGAAATACGAACCAGCAGAGATAAAAAAAGCAAACAACATCCGATTCGAAGAACTAAACCTGAGCAAGGACTTTGATTTTCTCGACTTTCTCCATGAACTTGCTGCCAACTTCTCTCTGCAATACATCGTTGAGCAAGTTCCCGAGGAGCCTGCAGTCGTCTTCAAAACCTTGAAACGAGATTTCCTCAGCTATATCATCTGTAATGTCCGTCATCTTCGCCTAACTAGGTAGATCGAAAATACTGAGAGCTATAGCAAGATGCTGAAATAAGGAAAGCTCAAGCACAGTATTTGTGTGTGTGTGTGCGCTTTGCTGTGTTTGTTCATGTGTTGTGTGTTTAATTGGTTGGAGATGAATAGGTGGGGCCACGAGATGGCGACACGTGGCGGTATCCGCGAGGATTTCTCGTGATGTTCTTTTGTCGTTTTGCGTGTTGTGGGACTCACTGCTTTGTACGACGGTACTGGTGGACTTGTCCCTTTGCAGTTTGTACACCAATTTAATAACGATTTTCTTTAATTATTTTCTAAAGTTGGAAGTTAATTGGGAAGATGACAAATCGACTTTAGAAGTTAAATTAAATATTTAGTCAGCATCTACAGGTTTCTGTCCAATTAAAAGTTGAAGAGTAGACAACCACTAAATGGCCACAACAGTTAAAAAAATGGCATATTCATCGTAGATTCCTCATATTCTTAATGGAAAGAATCGATCTCCTTGTGATCTACCTACATTAAGTTACTACAATTTTCTTTCTTCAGAAATTATATATGTTGGCTCTTTTTAAGGCTAATATCGTCGTTGTAGAAAAAAATCAGGTTTGAATTAGGAGGTAAAATAGGTTGAGTAGATTCTTGGTCAATGAGGAAATCTATTGAAACTCGGCTCAATAGCGATCGAGCTTGACCTTTAAAAGAGTTGAACATTTTACCGACTTATTTCTAGTAATTTTTAATTTTTTTCGATAACAACGAAAATTCATTCGCCACGTCGACTCGTCGAGTAAAAGAGCCCGAGCTTAATTATATATCTTCAAATTCGAAAATAAGTATAGAAGTTCAAGCTCGAGCCTAAAAAATAGGTCCATAGCTAAACTCAGTTTACACTACTCTGCACACAAATTAAGTCATAAATATGTAAACCGTATCTTGGTTTTAATTTGCTCTTTCTGATCACCGAAAAGTCGCATTAAAAAACTGGTAAGGTGACAATTTTATATTTTCAACTATTTCTTTTAATATGCATGTCGCATATATGTGGTCCTATAATATCCGTAACTATCAACAAACTATAAACGGTCAACAAAAATACATTTATGGTCGCCATCTGTGGGCTTATGTGGTCCTATAATGTACTCTTGTTGTATAATATAACATTTCTCGTTAGTTTAATGCTCAAGAAATTCAACCCTTCAACGCAGATAGGCTCTGTGCCATCCGATCTTTCATCCCGACTATTTTCTTCAAATGTTTGAAGGTTGGTAATGGCTTCGTGAAAATAACCTCGACTTGATACATGCTCACTACATGTACCATTTTTCACATTTTCATTCTTCACATGTTCTTGATATGGAAAATGGAACGCCAATGTGTATACATCGTTCTTGATTGACCGGATTTTTTGCCAGAACGAGATCAATCAGGGAAAACAATTGAAGATGAATGAAACTTGATAATGATACTTCGTTAGTATAAATGTATTAATTTATTTCGGAGCTAGACAAGACGTTGAGTGGGGTCCAATTTCTAGAATTTATTCTTTCCTTATATTCATAACTATATATTTTAGTAGGTCTCCTTATAGTATAGGAAATATTTAGATATTATCAAAAAGCGAAAAATTTCCCACTGGCTCAAGAGTGGCTCCGCCAATGCACGAGGTAAATATAAGGATATTATTATCGAGAGGATTCATGAGGACATGATATTGCATGAATTTAGAAAATTTTCTTCTGAAAGGTTTACGAAAATTAAATAAACCAAAGACAAGCATCTCAGTCAAGGTGGAGATTTGTGATGTGACCTCGCTAAATGTGCAATGAATGAGAAATTTTCTAACACGTGATCTTTGAAAAGTCTGTATATGATAGCAATTAGCATGCGAGTGAAGGCAATAAATGAAGAGAAGAAAAATTTTTCTTCTTCTTCGGTTGCCGTATTCAACATTCAAAGTTGGGGATAAATTTTTTTCTTTGTTCACATGATCGATCAAGGAAGACATTTGCCTATACATAGATACCATTCAACGAAGGGAAATGAAACCACCACAATATAGATCTTCAGTCCTCTCCAGTTATTTTCTTCGTTGATGGATAGTTTCATCGAAATAACTGTCTGTTTATTTTTACTCACAGTCGCTGTAGCTGCTTTTCTACACTTCGTCCTTACGAGGTGTACTTCATGTAACATCTCCACATAATAAAGAAGTTCTACCCTCCGGCCCGTGGACGTAGGTCATTCTGATCGAACCACGTAAATTCTTGTGTTCAATGTCCAAATTTATTTTTCGTCTTTTTATTTATTATCGTCATTTTCGGGCATTAATATTATCGGGCATCAAATATCCAAACACTAATTGTTAATAAAAAATAGTAAGTAAACTAAAAATGGTAGGTAATATGATAATTACCTATCATGTGCAATCTAGGAATGTTTTTTTATGGCACCTGTAATATGGCATTTTGTGTGTATAACCATGTCACATCATCGTCCGAGATGTCGACCAATGACACCTAGGATGTGTTAACTAGTATCATATATCATCTAATATTGATTTGACATGTCAACACAGCATGAATCAGTGCCACATCGACAGGTGCCCACGTAAGGTGCTCAGATAAGGTGAGCACCATAAAATTCCTCTATATATATTATATAATACATATTATATGAAAAATAAATATTAAATTAATTAGATAATTTAATAAATGATTCATTAATTATGTGTTTCATTTATTAATAAACACATTATTAATGTCATATTTATACGTAATTTTTTAATAAATACCATCATTAATAAAAAAAATTACTAGTAAATTCCATTTTCAAAATTAAAATAAATAATTAGCCATTTATTTCTAAGCAGGTGAGCGGGCTCCCTAGCGGGCCAGCCGCCCCGCCCTGCCAAATTGACAGCTCTACCTATAAGAATGAGTTTAGAATTGAATTATATAAACCCATTGGTTAAATATAACTATTAACCAAACACTTGAATATTGTTGCGAATCCGGTACTTAGACAATTTTTTTCGAAACTATCCTCGTAGCCGCGCCTTCACAACCGGCACGTATCCAATCAAATCCCGCCGCGCGGAACTTCGCCTTGAACACGTTCAGCCTCCCAACACGTCGCCCTGCCTTATAAAGCGGAAACGGAACAAGACAACGTAAATTTAAGGGGCCTTGCCAAGGTTCGCTCCTCGACTTAGCCCGTTTTATTCCTCGGCGAACAAAACGTACACTATAGGAAAACTCAAACCCGTGTGGAACCGAACAAGTCTCGGCCTCACCTCGCTAACCCAAACGAAGCTACTAACACGGTTATCCTAAGTGTCCCTTCGGGATCTTAATCACTAACCTAACTCGCTAGTGAACGCCTCAACGCGACCCCGTCGAATCTTTCCCAAAAGACTCGATGTGTGACTTGGTGTGCTCTCGAAAATCTCCTCTCAAGACTCTCAATTTCGTGGTCCCCATATCTCCTTTTGGCTGGGCGATGAGGCTCTATTTATAAGCCTTAGCCTCCTTTGAATTGGTAGAAGAGATCCCTAAAAGATCTCCCAAATCTTCCTCCAAGATCTCCCTAAATATGGAAGTATCTTTACCAAATCTAGGGACCAACTCAAACTCCTTGGAAGCTTCTAGGACTCAGCGTGCCTTGCCCGCTTCGTCCGCGCCCCAGCCCCGTCGCGCCGCGCGCACTCGCCCGCGCGCAGCCTGGCCCGCGCGCGTGCACCGCCGCGCGCGTGCCCCGTCGCACACCAACCTGGCCCGCCTCGCGTGGGCCCGGTCCGACCTCGCATACCAGCCCAGCCGTCGTCACTCCGGCGCCGACGCCGTCCTCCGCCGTCGCCGTCGCCGTGCGCCGCCGCGCACCGCCGCCGAGCACCACCGTGCTCCGCCGGCCGCCGCCGTGCACCACCGCCACCGTCCGCCGGACTGCCGCCGCCGTTGCCGCCGTCGAACCTCATCGTCCCCGTCGGCTCGCATGTGCGCGTGCCATCGTGCGTGCTGGCCTGCCCGCGTGCCGCACCGCGTGTCGCACTCGCGTGCGCGCGCTGCGCGCCCACCGTCGCCAAGTCCTGCCGAGAAGTCCCGCCCATTGCCTAAGTCCCGTGCGCGCCAACTCTCGCACACCCTGCCGAGAAGTTCCCACACGCCCTTAGCCCAATGGGCCCATGGTGCGCGCGCGCTGCCCTCGCAGCCCGCGCATGTGTGCGTGCGCGCCGCGCGCTTGTGTACGCGCGCGCTGCGCGCACAGCCCCGCGCCCAGTGTGGGTGCGCGGCCCGGCCAGGCCGCCTACCTGGCCGGCCACCGTGGCTGACCTCGCCGGCTCCGGCCGAGTCCCTCGTTATCTCGCCGGCTCCGCCCATGCGTCTTGGGTTAAATCGTCCAAGTGTTGTTCCCCGTCAACTCGTGCACCTTGGACCCGCACACATTGCTACTTGTATAGCTCGGCCATGACGAGCTGATGACGTGGCACTCAAGGGTGTAACAATCCTCCCCCCGCGGAGAGAGTCGGCGTCCTCGTCGACACCGTCGTCCCATTGCCGTCCCTTCTTCTCTCGTGCCAGTGCTGTCGCACAACGTCCTCATCGACGCTGTCGACTCGCTCACCTCCGTCTCCAATAAGGATTTGATGGCTCGAAGGATCTATCGCCACCTTCGCTGCCCTCAAGAAGTCTAGCCCCAAGATCAGGTCGAAATCACCCATCTCGACCACCGTAAGGTCGACCCATCCTTGCCAATCGCCAAGGCTAAGCACCACCGCCGCCAAGCCTCTCACTTCGATTGAGTGGGAATTAAAGGTCTCAATCGCCGCCTCATGGGAGCGCATGCTAAGTTTGAGATCCTCAATTAGCCGACTTGCCACGAACGTGTGCGTTGCGCCCGTGTCGACAAGCCCGAACACCTCATTCTTGTTGACCCTGCACTTCACAAACAAAAGGTTCTTAGAAGGTGTACACCGAAGAGTAGTTATCCGAAGTGGGGCCATCCTCGTGATTTCCCCTTCAGTCGAACCGTCCTCGACTATCACGGCCGCCGCCTGCGTCCGCTTCGGACACTGCCTCGCTCGATGCCCCACCACGCCGCAGACATAACACCCGCCACCTTTGGGGTACTCCGTCGCCTCCGTCGTGGGCGCTACCTCCTTTCCCTTCTTGTCCACTCCATTCTTCCTCTTGGTCTCCTTTCCCTTCTTGGTCTTCATGGAAGTGGTCGCCGCGGCCTCAGTCGCCGTGGCTTGCTGCTCGATTGGCCCGATCTCGACAAGCCGCTCCGCCGCAGCGTAAGCCGATGCAAGGTCTTGGACACCCTGCCGATTCAGCTCCATTTGGGCCCATGGCTTGAGCCCGCCAATAAAGGTGTAGAGTCGGTCCGTCTCGGACATATCGGTGATGCCCAACATGAGCGAGGCAAACTCGCGCACGTAGTCTCGCGCCGAGACCGTGTGCTTGAGTTTCTTCAGCGCCTCCCTCGTCACCCACGATGTGGTCCCCGGTAGAAACTGGGCCTCCAACTCACGCCTCAAATCAGCCCAGGCCGTAAGCCTTGGCCTATTGAGCTCCGCGTCTTGCGTGAGCCTCGTCCGCCACCACAGCTTCGCGTCGTCCTCGAGATAGTTCAACGCGACATCTACCTTGTCCGCCTCTTGTATTCCCGCGCCCTGGAAATACGCCTCTATGTCGTAGAGAAAGTTTTGCAACTCCCTCGCGTCACGCACTCCGTTGAACATCCGCGGCTCCTTTGCGGATCTTCGACCCGTCGGTGCGGCCGGGGCCGCCAAGCCACCCGCCACCAAGGTTCGAAGCGCCGCGTGCTCGGCCTCGATCCTTGCCATCCGCGCCTCCTCTGCCGCCCTTGTTGCCTTGAGTGCGTTAATCTATATCGGGTTTATCTATCTGGCCTCGACAATTTATCTGGCCTCGACAACTTCAGTTAATCTATATCGGGTTTATCTATAAATATAAGGTTTTCTCTATTAATTCGGGTTTTAAATAATTGAACCAGACTTAATATAATAACATATTATTTATATTATGAGGGCTATTATTAGTACCGGCAGTTGGGCCAGCGGCCCACAGGCTGCCATTTCTCAAGCCAGCCCCCTGGTGGGCGTAGGCAGGCAAGCCCGCGCAGGCCCGCCAGGAATTATAATATAATTTTCTATTAATATTGATAGACAAATAAATTATATAAGTGTTTTAATATTTTTGAGCTTCGATTTTTAATTTAATCAAGTTATAATATAAATAAAGTATTATTACGAGATTAATTTTGATTAGAACTAATTCGAGCTTAAATATTAAGTTTTACTGTTTTTTTCTTTTTTCTTTTAACTTTTTAGTTTTTTTTAATTTGAGCAGGCTAGGCCCGGCAGGCCTGCTACCCGCCTGTAAGGTGGGGCTGGCCTTCATTTTCCAGGCCCGCCAAATGGCGGGCTACCCGCGCGCGCCCCGCCCAAAGCGGGCTTTCACGGGCTATGTGCCGGCCCGTTTTGACAACTCTAGCTAGTATAGGTCATCAAACAGGCCCTCAATTTTCATATCTTTCTTGTTTTTATTTTCAAATGAAAGCTTGCTATATCTCATTCATCAAAAGGATAATTACATAGACTAAACAGCCCCAATAGGTCCCTCTGGTGACAAGTATTTCCCAGTAGGACCGAAGGCTCGCATGAAGAGCATAAACATCGATACAGTTACTAATAAAGCAAAGACAGAAAGAAACATTGGGAACAAAAGAAAGAGATAACTAAAAATCAGACAGAAGACTACAGCAGCACACATCAAAAAGTCACCACTGGATATAATCCCTAGCAACACCCCAATGCGAGCAAAAAGCTTGAACAACCAACTTACGCACAAGCAGGGTAATCGAAGCAGAAGTTTGAGTGGGTTATGAACTGATCCCCCTTGGGACCCTACACATTCCACCCGAACTGCAGCCTTCAAACCCAAAGCAGCAGCCATCACGCCCAACATTAGCATCATCATCATTTTAAGACAAAGCCAAGAACTCGTACCATTCATCCATTGCCAGACGAACAATATCGAGCTCTGATTTTCATTCCTTATTGAAGATCCACAGCTTCCTCGTCTTCCATAGCATCATCCATAAGATATACACCGACGGTTGGATACGGTCTAAAAAACATTTTTGTTGAGGACCTGCACAAATTTCTTGCCACCAACGTCTAAGCGTCATTTCGCTGATATGATACCGCTCCAATCAATGGGGGACAGTTTCCAAACTCTTCGAGCTCTTTCACATTTGACAAAAAGGTGCTCAAGATCCTCGGAAAATTCCCCACACCATCAGCAGCAGATTGGGTCGACTTCAATACCTTTTTTTCCTCAAGTTAATCTTAGTAGGGAGGATATTGCTGATGGCTCTCCAAAGAAAGTGCTTTAGCTTATTCTTGACCTTGAGTTTCCAGATTGAAAGCTACATCCTTCTTTGTGTCCTTCCTCTGTATCGCTGCTCTCTATCATTCCTTCCCGGCAACTTTGCGTCGCTTGAATGGCCTTGTAAGCGGATTTGACACTGATTCTTTTCCAGACTCCAAATTAAGAGGTCTCTAGATCCAGGGTTCTTGAGAGGGACCATGATATCGGCCACCTCTTTAGAAACCAGTGATCTGATGAGAGTTGTGTTTAGGGGTGTTCGTTGTTCGGTATACCGACCGAACAAACCGAAATACCGAAATTTCGGTACAAAACCGAACCGAACCGAAAAATTCGGTTCGCTATTTGGTTCTTCAAAAAAAAAAATGCGGTAATTCGGTAAATTCGGTTCGGTACAGAATTTGAATTTCGGTAAATTCAGTATACCGAATTACCGAAATTTAAAAATTAAAATATATTTTATTATATTAATATCGAAAATAAAATTATAATTATATTAATATATGTATTAATTTAATTACCGAATTATTTATTATTATTATTTAAATTCCGGTAACCGAATTTACTGAAAAAATTTCGTAAAAACCGAATACCGAATCGAGAAATTCGGTTCGGTATTCGGTATCTACCGAAATTTCGGTTCCGTTCGATCCGGTATGTACCGAACGAACACCCCTAGTTGTGTTCCAGCTGATATCATCCTCGTTGATTAGCTCGCTGTCCCATGTGACTGAATAAGATCCTCGATCAATTGGCGAAGGAATGATGAATCCAGGGACATTATCTAGCCATGGAGAGCTCCACACCTTGACTCCTTTGCCGTCACCAATCCGATACCTCGCCCCATACTATTTAAGGACAGTCACGGCCTGAAACCAGGACCTCCAAAGCCAAAGAGGCCTACGCGGGACACGAGGCCTGAAAGAGACTAGTCGCAGGAATTATCTAGCCTACTAAAAATAAAAAAAAAAAAAAAAAAAAAAAAAAGGCAGGCTGCGAATCGAAGGTCTTGTAAAAAATGAAAAAAAAACAGGCTTATGTATTAAATAAAACAGGCCTTCGGTAATAGAATAGGTCGCGAAATAATTATTTTATTGTCTAAACGTCGCTGTTGATCGCTGTGTCTGATTTGTCTCAAAACAAGAAATAATAAAAAAAAAACAAAATAATGGAAAGGAGTAGTGAAAGTGAAAATTCCCACACTTACACCACCTCCTGATGAAAGATGCGTTGAAGAAACAAACCCTGAAGTCAGAAACCACGGCTGCGAATCCGAGGTCGACGGTGAGATGGCACGGAAACAGCTGATCGTCGCCGTCGAGGGCACCGCCGCCGTTGGACCCTACTGGCAAACTATTTTCTCCGATTACCTCGAAAAGATCGTCAGGTACGGTCTCTCTCTCTCCGGCGAATAACGAATTCATTGCATACATGTTTGTTTTGTTTGGAGCCGATTGAAAGATACGAACTTAGACGTGTGGATTTCGTTTAATTAACTTTTTGATGACGGTGAAGTTTAACATTTTCCAACAGTAGACTTTAGGTTGTCGTATTTTGCGGCAATCCCGCCATAATTCTGCCGTAGCATTCTTGTTTCATGTGAGTCTGTCCATTTCTTGCGAAAGATGTTGTCTTGGCTGTTGATGACTTTAGATTTTCCTCTGTACAGATCCTTCTGTGGGAATAATCCAATTGGTGAGGTGCGTGAGTCACTCATTTTGTCCGTCTCTTTCCCTTTGATCATTCAAACTTCTGCCTTAGAACAGAAGACGATGTTCATCTTCATTTGCTACTATATATATATGTGTGTGTGTGTGTGTGTGTCTTTTCAGAGGCAACCTAAGGATCTCCCCGAGCTGTCACTCGTTATGTTCAATACTCATGGTTCTTACAGTGGTAGGTCTCTTATTACATCATGTTTGAGAATGATCGTATAAATAATTTGTTCTACTCTTACTACTATATCGCAAAACAGCTTGCCTTGTGCGACGAAGCGGTTGGACTACAAGTATTGACGTATTCTTTCAGTGGCTTTTAGCCTTAACATTTGGAGGCGGTGGCTTCGGCGATGCTGCGATTGCTGAAGGACTTGCCGAAGCTTTAATGGTCTGTGGCAATGTGTCCGATTTCGTTAAATAGACGCATTTAATTCTGGTGAATAAAGCATGCTTAATCTGTTGATATGTATGTTACGTGTCGTATATTAGATGTTCTCCAAAGCACAAGGAAACAAGAACCGAAAAGGGGACGTACAAAGGCATTGCATTCTCATTTCTGCAACTAATCCTTACCCATTTCCTACGCCTGTCTATAGACCACAGATCGAAAATCTAGCCAAGAGCGATGGCGCTGAAACACGGCCCGATAATCGTCTGTATGATGATGCGGAGACACTAGCAAAGTTTTTCCCGCAGGTTTCGTCTTTACAATTTATTTTTTCATTTTCCTTTTATATGCTTTGATTAGGTTTGCTCAGGAATGTTTCCTCCTTTGCAGCGCGGTGTTTCTCTCTCAGTTATTTGCCCAAAGCAGCTCCCAAAACTTAGAGGGATTTATAATGCGGTACTGAATCTTTTCTCCTTGATGAATGTTAAAATCGTTGCAATTTTCTTGGCTTTGGAAGGGCAAGTGGATAGCATGATTTTTCAAGACTACTTGGCTTCTTTTTCCGTATCTTACAAGACAGCTGTGCTACTTTCATCATTGTCACTTTCCGATGAAGGGCAAAGAAGATCCTCGTGCTGCAGATCCAGTAGTAGACGGTGTTAAGAATCCTCATTTTCGTGTCCTAATCTCAGACAATTTTACGGAGGCACGAGCTTCGTTAAGTCGAACTGGGATGGCAAATCTACCATCAAATCAAAGCACTGTTAAGAAAGATGCTATACACGTTCCTTCTATTTCTGGGCCATCTCCTGCTCCTATCACACCAGGTCTGGCGACTTTTTTGATTTATTTCCTTTTTACACTATTCGAAATTGGGATTTTGAACTTCTTAGATTACTTTCACTCTTTACATAAGCTTTTATTACATTCCCTTCTTCAGCTAATGGATCTGCCTTGGTTCGGCCGTCAATTTCTGTGGGACCCGTCCCTCCAACGAACATCACTCCTGCTACTGTAAAAGTGGTAAGGAAAATGTTTGTTTGTCTATTATTTCATTGATAGAAAAAAAATTTTGAAAAGTATTTTCCTTTGAGTTCCATAATAATCTCATAACTGATTCTTAATTAGGAGCCAACTACTTTTGCCTCTGTGGCTGGTTCTACATTTCCTCAAATACCGTCCGTTCCTCGAGCTGTATCTCAGCCCGTCCCAACCTTGCAAGCTTCTTCGCCTTTGTCAACATCTCATCAGGACATTAACCCAAGTAACGAAACCGTTCAAGATATGAAACCATCGGTTCCATCCACGCCGAGACAACCTGGTAGTGCTGCAGCAGCTAACGTAAGAATTTTGAACGACGTCGCCCGTCAAGCCCTGTCTGGTGGGACTTCTACCGGACTACCTTCCATGGGTGTTCCTCCAATGCTCTCGAGTATGATATCCAGTGGAATGGCTTCTTCTAACCCTCAAAGTCAAGCTATAATAACATCAGCCCCACTTTCTGGGCCGTTGAATGCAGCCATTCAAAACTCTGTTACTGCTTCCTTTATTTCCACAAACGATAATGCTTCGGTTAATCCTAGTATGGGCATGTCGCCACCTATGACGGATATCCTAGGAAGTTCTGCTATGGACCAAACCCACCCCAACATGAGCCAAGGGAATGTTCCCGCCTTGCAAATGGTGCATAATGGGATGACTATGAATCAGAACATGATGAACACTGTTGCTTCTTCAATGGCTTCTGCGAGTGGTGTCCCTGTGATGTCTACTCCAGGAATGTCTCAGCAAGGACAACCTGGGATGCAAACTGTCTGTCTAAATGGCAACAACCAAATGGCGAATATGCCCCTGTCTCAGCAGACGTCGGGTGCAGGTTCACTGCAGTCTGCACAACCGAAATACATGAAAATCTGGGAGGTAATTTCCTCCATTTATTTAGAAAGCCTTGGAAGTCTTTTGTTAATGTCAATTTTCGTCGGGAATATTGATTTACTTCCGTTCTTGATGCTACGATGATGTTAGGGAAGCTTATCTGGACAGAGACAAGGCCAGCCTGTTTTCATCGCGAAGCTTGAGGTAAAGTTTTACATTTTCTAAACTGAAGTTTATGGTTAACAGCACTACTTTCTTTGTTTTGATATATTAGGAACATGTCTTGGTTTGCATGGTGCTTAACCCTTTAGCAAGTTAGCTTTAGAGTTAGACAGTATACTAATTGTCTCTCCTTTACACTTACTCATTACTAGTATCTATTTTTTTTTTCATGCACGTTGCAGGGATACAGGAGTGCATCTGCATCTGAGTCGTAAGAATATTTTTATCTCAATCCTTTCTCACTATACATTCTTTTATTGCATTTGATTTCACCTCACTTATATGGGCAGTTATTTTTATGTTTCTATGGAGTTATTTTCTTTAATTTTATGCGGTACCTATAAGATCTTGAACTCTTGTGAAGTAGCATATCAAAACTTCTTTTTAGTCTATATTTGGCATGCTTGTCTCATTAGACTGACCCTGGTTTAACTTTTTTTCTGCACTTTTTAAAAAACAAAATCATTTTTTAAGGTTGGCTGCAAATTGGCCTCAGAATATGCAGATAGTTCGTCTCATATCCCAAGATCACATGAATAACAAGTAAGTTCTTTAAACTGTAATGCACGCACACACGCACACACAGATCTATTTCTCGCCTTCACTAAACATATCATTTATGTATTGGTAAATATGTGTTTATGACAGGCAATATGTTGGCAAAGCAGATTTTCTTGTTTTCCGGGCAATGAATCAGCATGGTTTTCTTGTACAACTACAAGAAAAGAAGCTTGTAAGTGTTTTTTAGTTCTTTCAGCATCTATCAGAAACTTTATTGAGCAATATTGCTAGTAAAACAACACTATTGATTTTGTTAGAATATTTCTTAATACATTAACCTGTTGACTCCGGTAGCATTATATAGTAGATATATTAGTCTTGCAAAAAAAAAAAAAAAAATCGTTTTTCAGATCCTAAACTATCGATTTGATAATTATTCTCATATACGGAATATATCAGTGTGCAGTTATACAGTTACCATCCCAAACTTTGCTGCTCTCAGTTTCTGACAAGGCCCATCGTTTAATCGGAATGCTTTTTCCTGGGGTAAGATCTGGTACCTGTAGTACTTTTTTATTCTTACTACAACAGTTACTATTGAAGTTGAAAGTTTGCTTTTTTTTTTTTTATACTATAACTTATAAAATTGGAACATATATAGGAATAAACATTTGGAAGCTTTGATCTCCATGCTGTTTTTCTAATATTAATTCGTGATCCTTTAAAGATTTTTGGCTTGAGTTGAACTTTGATAAACGGGCCTCTATACATCATATTACTTCATAAGGAATTCTCAAATTAAAATCATGAAACTTAAAGATTATGTGCTTAGTAATACATACTCAAAATAATAACAAACAAATATTAGCGAACAATGATTTAAGAAATTTTGAAAATAGCTATTAAATTAGTAATGCCTTGCCTAGCAGTTTTGGCGGCAAAAGTATAATTCGAAAGTAGAAAATGCGGAGAATCTTATGTGTGGAGGGATCCTTGATGATTATTTGAAGCTTTCCACTTATCTTCAACTAATTAAATTTTCCTCGGGTAAGCGGCATTTTTATAATGTTGTGAATCACTTAGCTAAACATCTTGGTTCTGATGGGGAGGGACTTACTTCACCAATTGAATGTATAATCTGCTACTTTCAGAGCCCAAGATCTAAGAATAACAAGTTCTTCATTAGCTAAAATAGAATAACCACTTAATCACACTTTTATTAGGAGCTACTATAGCTCCCACATTAGAATTACTCGTTAATGGTTGATCAAATTTGATGGATTCAAATACATTTTTAAAATCCGTTTTCATCAAAAGGAAAAGTTCGTCCGATAATATCATTTGATAACATATAGAGTACATTCAGTCATTATCGTTACATCGACGTTTTGACAAAATTCAACTTTGAGAAACTTCTTTTTGCACTTGCTACTGTAACTTGTATTGCTAGCAAACATTTTTAAGCATCTTTATAGCATTAGCGATTTCGATTCCTTCGGTAAGGCGCACTTGAAAAGTATTAATTTCAGAAGCAAGTCATTCTCATTAATATCAGTTGGTAAAGGGCTCTTCGAAAATGTTAACTCCGAAAATAAGTTGTTTCAGTTTACATCAAAACAATCATTATATATTAGATAACTTTCAACATATTTGCAAGATATAAAACAAAAAAATTGTGAACAGAGTCTCATTTTTAGACTCCTTAAAGAATTATGGTTGATGTATAGAATGTTTGTACCGTTATAACATTATTTGTAGTGGCATAATTCTCGTGATGAACCATTCTGTTGGATTCCAAAGTTATTGGGGCGGGAAATTCCATCAGAATGGTTATGGGTAGTTGACTGTGATTCTCTATTCCCTAATTATATTTATTAATATAAATGTGCGTATAATATGTAATGTAACATTATGTAAAAGAAAAACCTTTTTAGTTGGAAGCATATCCATCATATACGCAGTAGAGCATTTTTCTTAAATTCTCATATCATATTTTGTGGTAACTTTATCGTATTATTAATGCTTCTTTATCATAGTTTGTCGTAATTTGTTTTTTTATAATGAATGTTCCGATATGTTATTGTCATTTTTGGAGTTACACTACAAAAAACTTTGAATAATGGATCTTTATGTGTAAACGGAATCGCCCAATGCTACTTAATTCATGTCGTAACTTTTGAGTCATTGGACTTCTTTTTGCTACTTTCATCGTCCTTGGTTGTGAAACTTCATGTTTGTTCGTCATCTGTATGGATAAGATTTGATGTGTTTTATTGCATCATATTGGTTAGAAATCTTGTTTCCACCGCCTTGGATCTCCAGGACATGGTCGTGTTTAAGCCGCAACCCAACCAACAACTTCTTCAGGGCCAACTACAACAACCTCAACAGAATCAAATGCCTCAGATGATGCAGATTCATCAACAACAACAAATGCTTCAGATTCCACCACCACAACAACAACAGCAACAACCTCAGCAGCAACAGATGGCGGTGGGGCCCGCTATGAGTCAGCAACCCGCGGCGTACATGCAAGGACATCCTCAGCTCAGACGGGTTTCGTCTCAGACTCAATCTAATACGTCTGGAAATGGTGTTGGTGGTGGAGGTTTTATGAGCTAGCGTGCTAACTACAGTCACGTTTTCCTGCTTTGTTTCTTTAGTCTTGGTTTATTTATGTCTGGTGGATTGCGATTAGGTTCATGCGCGGTGAGTTGTGAGCGTTTAGTGTTATTTTGACCCCATACCAAGGAGAAATAGCGATTACATTACGTGGATATTCTTAGTTACTCTGTCCTTGCACCGTTACTTTGGTTGTTCAAACTGTACTAAAGAACAGCAGCATATGGTATAAGTGCAGTATTGGATTGTTTTCTTTCGTTTATTTATTTCCTTTTTCACATTATTATGATTTAACTGTGGGTTTTTTTCCAGTTGGGTTCGGTGAATTGGTTCATGATATCATCTCTGGAAGCATGTACGTAGTTCTGTTCTGCTTTGTCCCGTTGATTGACTATTAATTTGTCATGTGGTGTGGAAAGTGCTCAGATGGCGAGTGACTCAGAGGAAGGTTCAAAATGAATTCCGAGAAGCGAAATGTATTGAAATTATGTTGAGAATGAATTCTGATTCTTCTACATGCATTATATTTGTTTTTTTTTTTCGATTATGTATGTGATGATATGATTTTGTCTCTTGTAATAATACCTCACAATGAAATATCAGCAAAACAATTTTTCAACCCGATAACACTGGCGTTTTATACTACTTGAAGGCTGACACAATAGCCTGCAAGACAGTCCTAGGACAAGTTCATATGCCCCAATACTAGAAGGGTGAATTCCTTATCAGGCCCTTTCGTGTTTTGAACTTCCTTATCAGTACCTATGGCAAAAAATCTTTCTCTTCAGCACCCATCTGCAAAAAAGTTGTGTGTTTAATACCCCAAACAGTGAAGGACGAAAATAACCTTTTCTAAAATTAAATTGGACATCATACCAACTGTTTTGATTATTATACCAACTGTTATTCTACTTATACCAACTGTTATCATTATTATACCAAATGATATAGTGTAAAATTTTGTTGGTATAATTACGACAACAGTTGATATAATTTCTACAGTCTGGTATAATTTCAGAATCAGTTGGTATAACGTCCAATTTCGCTGTATAAAATTCAAAATAACGTTATTTATTGGTATAATAACGAAAACAAATGGTATATTTCTACAATTTCTGGTATAATATCAAAATTAGTTGGTATAACGTCCAATTTCCCTGTAAATTATAATAACGCTATTTAAATTGGACATCATACCAACTGTTTTGATTATTATACCACCTGTTATTCTAATTATACCAACTGTTATTATTATTATACCAAATGATATAGTGTAAAATTTTGTTGGTATAATTACGACAACAGTTGATATAATTTCTACAGTCTGGTATAATTTCAGAATCAGTTTGTATAACGACCAATTTCACTGTATAAAATTCGAATAATGTTATTTATTGGTATAATAACGAAAACAAATGGTATAATTTCTACAATTTCTCGTATAATATCAAAATCAGTTGGTATAAATTCCAATTTCGCTGTAAATTATAATAATGCTATTTAAATTGGACATCATACCAACTATTTTTATTATTATACCAACTGTTATCATTATTATACCAATTAGTATAATGTACAATTCTGTTGGTATAATTACGGCAACAGATGGTATAATTTCTACAATTTGTGGTATAATTGCAAAATCAGTTGGATAATTACGTCCAATTTTGCTGTAAATTATAATAACGGTATTTACTGGTACAATAACGAAAAAGATGGTATAATTTCAATATTTATGGTATAATGTCCAATTTTGGATGGTATAATTTCAACATTTTCTGGTATAAAGTCCAATTTTGTTGGTATAATAACGATTTTTTTGGTATAATTTATGTGAAAATCATTATTCAGCTTTTTTGATATGTGAGACAAGGGTATTTTCGTCCTTTTTACGCTGAAAAGAGCTTTTTAGGTACTGAAAAGGAAGAAATTTTCAAATGGATACTTATAAGGAAGAAATAATTCGAGGAGTATTTAAAAGGAAGTTAAAAACTTGAAAGGGACTGATAGGGAATTAACCCATACTAAAAAGCCAACCTATCTTAAATCTTAATTTTAGTAAATAATGTATGAAGGTTAGATACTTATTGACTTCCCTAAAATTGATGTATTAAGTAATCCATTGACTTGACTTGCATGTAAGATTCAGACATATTCACGCACTATTGTCCGAAATCTTCCTAGTACGACAAACCAATGATGAGAAACGTCAACTTCCCCAAAATTCCATACAAACCAAAGTGATTGAAAAGAGACACCGACTATTTGCTTATATTAGAAACAAGTCCCATGTGAAACCCGTAATATTGATCTTCATATTTTAAATTTGGATTACCAATAATTAAGGTATTCTTCATCATTAAATAACGCCAACAGTTCGATGATGAAGCTCGTTATCATCATAGCATTAGGCTCCGACTCTTTATATTTCAGTTTTAGTTAATTTGAACATTCAAATAGCTGAATTGGTTTTCTATGTATAAGCATTCTTAGGACAAACAAACATGGCTTTAAGAGGCATAATATGGAGTTCGAAATTTCGTAATATATATAATATAAGGGGCATAACACTTATTTTACACGGAAGGATTGTTGTATGAGTTGGCACGTGAGCATATTTTAATTCAAAAGATATTAATACAGCTCAATTTTGACCACCAGGCAAGGTCTATTTGGGCGTGGAACATTACAAGATGATGATCTAAAACACTCCACCCTTTTTTTTTTTTGACTTTGTCAAATATGATTTATATTTATTTTAGTTTCAATCTAGCAGCACATGCATGCACGAAAACGTACGTTCCAATTTATTTGAAAACTTCTCTCCTTCCTTGCATAAAACCTAGGCCTGAGTTCTCCTCTCATGCAATTAAACTTAATGACAACAAAACTCTCATTTTCAAGAGCTCACAAAACCCTCAAAAACTATGTCAAGCTCCAACTTCAGTTTGTTTTATTTACTACTTTTCATTACAGGAATATCGCTTGGCTTTTTTCTAACCACGTTTTTCAAGACAATTTTCACCACCACCACCACCACATTGTCTTCTTCAGCATCACTTTACTCCATTGCAACGCCGAATAAGACGATAATATCATTACAAAACCACAATATGAGCGACGATGAATTGTTAATGAGAGCATCATCGTCGTCCCAACAAGTTATAAAAACTGAGAAGAAGAAGAATGTGCCCAAGTTGGCCTTTTTGTTCTTAACGCCGGGCCCATTGCCTCTTTATCCTCTGTGGGACATGTTTTTCAAAGGGAACGAAGGGAAGTACTCGATTTACGTCCATTCTCATCCTTCTTACAACGATTCATCTGAGATTCCTCCCACTTCTGCTTTTTATGGACGGAGGATTCCAAGTCAGGCGAGTTCTTCTTCGACTCCTTACGACTTTTTACGCTTAATTATTTGAATTTCGTTCTTAGGTACGTTTAAAAGATAGTCTTGTCGTTTGATCGACTAATTATGATTCGATCCCAAAATTCATGTTACAATTCAATGTAAGAAACAAAGGTACAACAATTTAAGCAGTTTCGGTATCATATGATCAATGTTGTAAAATTCATTCTAGCCACCAATCGGGCCCGCGGGAGGGATCGGGTGGTTTCTAGGTGAAAATTAGATGCCTTTTTTTTCGATTAATTTTGTTTTCCATTTATTAAATACGCAAATATTCGACCAAGGTAAAGAAAGGTGTATTGAATTTATCTAAATATTCTAAATACGTAATATCAACCCCAACAATGCAACATTAGTACATTCGTTCCTAGCAAACACGTGTGTGTGTGCAAATATATCAAATTATTTTATATTTTGGACATTAAATTATTAATTAATTAAGTTCTTTAAAATTAAATTTTACTTTAAAGATAAATCGTAATAAAATAAAAATATAGGGTAAATTGTATCTAAGCCTATCAAACTGACAGATCAACTTGGCAGTTTCTATCCATGATAGGCACTTTATAAGAATATGGATATTCAATTTTTTGAAACAGAAATGAACTGATTAATCATCGATTAATCCATTTAATCGGCAATTCTACCGATTAATTGGCTGTCTAGGCAATTTTTACAGCAATGCATATGATCAACACATAGTGACATCTTTTTGTCGCCTCGTGAAACAAAAAAAAATGCGCTTATTTTAACTTCTCTCATTAAAATTCAGCCCGTCTCCTGGGGCACAATGTCGATGATCGATGCCGAGCGAAGGCTCATAGCGAATGCGCTCTTAGACGACCCGTCGAACGAAAGGTTCGTACTTCTCTCCGATTCGTGCTTCCCCGTCTTCAATTTCACCACAATCTACGAATACCTTACGAAGTCCAAGCAAAGCTTCCTGGGCTCGTTCGACGACCCGCGGAAGCTCGGGCGGGGCCGATACAACGGGAAAATATGGCCAAACGTAACGATCGAGCAGTGGCGGAAAGGGTCGCAGTGGTTCGAAATCGATCGCAATATTGCATTAACAATTACGTCCGACTCGAAATATTACGGAATTTTTCGAGAATTTTGCCACATGCCTTGCTACAACGACGAGCATTATTTCCCGACTTTGGTGAATATCATTTCCCCGAGGGGTAACTCGAATCGGAGCGTCACTTGGGTCGATTGGTCGCGTGGTGGGCCCCACCCGAGGAGGTTCGGGTGGATAGACGTAAACGTCGAGCTTCTGAATTATATACGGTTCGGGTCGGAGTGCGTTTACAATGGGAATGTCACGAATTTGTGCTATTTATTTGCTAGGAAGTTTGTTCCAAGCTCGCTTAGGGTTTTGGTCAAGCTTGCTCCCTTGGTTCTTGGCTACGGTCCTTAATTTTTTTAATATTTTTTTCTGTGAAATAATTTTAAAATACGGATATCCTTGTGAGGATATGACAATATGTACGTACTATAATTTATATTGATTGATGAAAAATACAAAGCCATTTTACTTTCGTTTAATATCTTTTTATATGTGTATTACGTACCATGTTACTTGTTTGTGAGGTACCTAACACCTAAATATGTTGTGTGATATCTCTTTAAGCATTACATACCATTTCTCAATGTATTATGTATCACAATACGTTTCTCAATGGTATGTCATATATGATGTATCTTTACCCACGAGTACCTATCTGTAAAAATTTTATTCTACTAGGTACCTACGTATAAAAAATATTGACAATGGAATGACTTAGACACCAATGTTACGTTACAATGCGCAGATTGGATTCTATCTCCTATAGGTTTATATCAAGATAGGACACCACCAACCCACCCGACACTTTTTTTTATATATATTTTTGGTATTTAAGCGTGAACTTTCCTTTATTATAATACTCATAATAATAATCGTTACCAAATGACGTTTTATTAATAGCAAGTTAGTTATGTCATCTAAAGAAAAGACTCCTTGAGCTTCAACAACTTTATGGTATTCAAGCCATTGACGACGGCAATGATTTCGCAAGTTGCACAAGTTCTTGCACAATGGATTGAAGAAATAAAATAATACTAAATAAAATGATGACAAATAATAATAACGAGCTGCCCAAAAAGGTTATACTATAATCATACTTGGTCTTCGAAACTCACTCATTCAATGTCTACCCATCCGTATAAAGCAGGACTTCGTATAAGATATTTCTTTACATCAAATTTTTCCTTCAACACTCGTAAAAATAAAATAATAGAAGACAAGAGAAAGCAACAAACCAATGAAATCACATACTTTCACAATCCAACTAGAATAACTATTTTCACAAAACAATAATATGACTCGGACAAGGGCTTTTTAAATTAAATAATGCAAAAAAAACTAATATTTAATAAAATAGGGTAGTTTTTGAAATAATTAACAAAATAGGGTAATCCGCAGTTAATACCTGCGACGACGCACCCATTAGGGGCGACGTCGCATCCATTGGACGCGACACCCAGTTTTATTTTTTTTTTGTTTCCCATCGTCGCACCCAATGGGTGCGACATCAACTTCTTTTTTTATTTTTTTTCAATGTTTTATTTTAACTTTTTTTATATATTTATTAATTATATAATCCACCTAATCATAAAATCATCGTTTACTTCATGTGATTACATAATAAAAATTTATAAATGTATCTAATTTATTGCCTGTTTCACGACGATTAAAATGATATACATATCTTATATTTTCGTTACTCGAAAATATTCTTTTGAATTTTAATAAATTAAATCATAATTAAATTGCAACTTTTGTTATTTAAGTTGTCCCGTACTTCTCTTTTTTATTTTAATAATTTGTTTTTTTTTATTTTAATTTTTTTATATTTATTAATTATATAATCTACCAAGCTATAAAATCATCGTTAGTTCATGTGATTTACATAAAAATTCAATAAATGCATCTAATTTATTGTTTGTTTCATTCGAAGATAAAATGATATAGATATCTTATATTTTTTGATATTAGAAATATATTTTTTTATTTTTATAAATTAACATTTTTAATGGTCGTAAAAATGAAAATAAATAAAAAATATTTCAAAAACGAAAAATATAAGATATGCATATCATTTTAATCGTCGTGAAACAAGCAATAAATTAGATACATTTATAAATTTTTATTATGTAATTACATGAAGTAAACGATGATTTTATGATTAGGTAAATTATATAATTAATAAATATAAAAAAAAAGTTAAAATAAAAAATTAAAAAAAAATAAAAAGAAGTTGATGTCGCACCCATTGGGTGCGACCATGGAAAAAAAATAATAAAATTGGGCGTCGCGTCCAATGGATGCGTCGTCGCCCCTAATGGGTGCGACGTCGCGGGTATTAAATGCGGATTACCCTATTTTGTTAATTATTTCAAAAACGACCCTATTTTATTAAATTTTAGTTTTTTTTTGCATTATTTAATTTAAAAAGCCCTCGGACAAGACTCTCTTTACATGAGAGCGACACTAATCCACCCAAAAAAGAACTCATGCAAAGCGAGTGAAACCATTTATTACAACACTCGATACACTCCCACCAAAATCTTACTGCAAATCTAAGAACAAAATACCTTAACCAAATACAAAAAAAAAAAAAAAAACATTAAATTTTGTCACACCATCCCATCATTCAAAGCTCCCTTCATTACAATACAACCTCATCTATCTATCTATCTTTATTATTTTCGTCCTTTTTCTTTGGGTAAGTAAAATAATTCAATCTCCTCCTCCATCTATTTAACACCACCACACATTACAAGGAGATTCAATTCAATTCACAGACATCAGTCCTTTCCTTCCCAAGAAAGAAAGATTAAAGAAAAATGGCGAGATTTATCGCAAACCTCTACACTCTCTTCGCATTCATCTCCATTTTCTGCAACATTCAAGTATTTTCAAGAACCACCGTCCTCGAAGTTTCCTCCACAATCTCAAAAACGCAGGCTTTGTTCTCCAAGAGCTCAGCCCAGAACGTACTACCCTCGAAGCAAAAGGTACAACGCCATACCTCGCCGAAACCTTTCGCCTTTCAGCTGCATTCCCGCGTGTCCGTACACGGCGGGCCCGAAGAAAAAGACTACAAAGCCCTCACATTGACCCGCTTAGCCCGCGACTCGGCTCGGGTCGAATCGATCCAAACTCGGATAGATCTGAAGACTTTCGGCATCAGAAGAGCAGATCTGAAACCCGTCGAAGCTGAATTGGACGACGTAAAATTACAAGTGCCCGTCATTTCAGGTAATAATAATAATAATAATCAACCTCTAGAGTAAGATTTAATGTTTGAGCTCTATGCTTGAGAGTTCCGTTTGAGCTGAGAGGATTTTTATCTCCTCCATCTTCTAGCACTAACCAAGTTGTCACTAAATTTTGGGAATTAAAAAATAATCTCGAATGCCTGAAATTTGTTTTATGTCCGTCCCTTCAACACAGAATTTAGCTCAAGGTTTGTGCGTGTGTGTGTGAAGTTCACTTTGACATGGTTTTTGCATCTATTTGATGCACAATTATACCAACAATTTTAAAATTAAGCAATTTAGGGACATTATACGGATAGCAATGTTGAGACAAAATCTAATATCCGTTTGGTATGTGGAATCCAAAGCAGAAAAGAAAAGGAATATGCAATAATACGCATCGTATCATCATACATTACGCTTCGCGTGTCGTACCATAACACAATTTCTTTTCTTTTCCACACCGAATTCCGCATACCAAACGTACTCTAAATTTCCGACGTATAATGTTCCTAAATTGCTTAATTTTTAGGTTTGAATTGTCATTTTTATTTTGTTATCTCCTGACGCCTTGATTTGATTCCCATCATCAATTTCAAAACCCCGTAAAGGTACAAGCCAGGGAAGCGGAGAGTACTTCACGCGAATCGGGATAGGTCAGCCCTCGGCCCAGCAGTCGTACATGGTCCTCGACACGGGCAGCGACGTGAGCTGGGTTCAGTGCTCGCCTTGCGCCGACTGCTATCAGCAGGCGGACCCCATCTTCGACCCGCTCAAGTCCGCCACCTTCTCCCCACTCGGGTGCGGGACCCGCGAGTGCCAGTCGCTCGACGTCTCCGAGTGCCGAAACGACACGTGCCTCTACGAGGTCTCCTACGGCGATGGCTCGTACACCGTCGGCGACTTTGTCCGAGAGACCATCACCTTCTCCGGCGCAGGCTCCGGCGACCCCGCCGGAAAAGTCGCCGGAGTCGCCATCGGCTGCGGCCACAACAACGAGGCCTATTCGTCGGCGCCGCGGGCCTACTCGGGCTCGGCGGAGGCCCTCTCTCCTTCCCCCGTCAGGTGATAGTGTTATTACGTAAAGATAACAAGAGTTTGGTTCGAAGAATAGAAAAATAACTACCCATTACTCCACTAAGACGCTAACTTAGACAATAAACCCTAATTAAACCACTAACACTATGTTTGGTTCGAAGAAAGTACTGTGGAAAACAAAATATGAGAGAAAATGATTTTAGTAAGTTTTTCCTTCGTTTTTCCTCGCCATTTGGTGAGGAAATTGGTTTTCCTTAATTCTTGGTCTAAACTTGACTATATTTTGTTTTCTTTTCTTTTCCTTAGCGATTTCTTCAATCAACCAAACATGACAACAATTTTCCTTTTCGGTTTCATTTTCTTTTCCCTACCAAAATAGAATTTGACTAAATCATCCACTATGTTGAACGTGATTATGTCCAAACGCTAGGTCGGGGCCGACTCCTTCTCCTACTGCCTCGTCGATCGCGACTCCGACGCCGCGTCCACCCTCGACTTCGGCCCGAGCCCGGTCCGCGGGCCGGGCTCGGGCCGGGCGGCGACGGTGGCTGGCATGGTGAAGAACCCTAAATTGGACACGTTCTACTACGTGGATTTGAGTGGGATTAGGGTTGGGGGAGTGGAACTGACGATTTTGCCCTCGGTGTTTGCGCTCGGGGAGAACGGGGAGGGAGGGTGATTCTGGACTCGGGGACGGCGGTGACGAGGCTGCCGACGGAGGCGTACGAGCCTTTACGAGATGCCTTTAAGAGGGGGACGAGATCACTGGGGCAGGCGGACGGGGTGGCGCTGTTCGACACGTGCTACGATTTGAGCGGGCGGAGGAGCGTGGAGGTGCCGACTGTGGCGTTCAGGTTCGGGAACGGGTCGAGCGAGCTGGCGCTCCCGGCGAAGAATTATTTGATTCCCGTGGACGATAAAGGGACGTTCTGCTTTGCGTTCGCGCCGACCTCGTCGGGATTGGGGATCATCGGGAACGTGCAGCAGCAGGGGACGAGGGTCGGGTACGACCTGAAGAATGGGGTAATTTCGTTTTGGCCCAATGATTGTTGAGGGTTTTCTCTTTAGGTCCTTGTTTGGGTGTTGTGCATGTAGTTTGTGGGGGGATTGAATTGAATGGGTGAAGAGACGAGGTTAGGTTAAGTGTATTTGTGTGTGCTTGTCTCGTGAATTTGGTTGGGTCCCACTACTACACATGGGTTGTGTTTGTGTGTTGTGTGTTGATTGAATGCGCCGAGTTAATGCGAATTTGACAAGTGTTTGTATTGTTGTAGTATGTATAGTAGTTGAGTTTTAAATTTTAAGAGCCAACAAGTGAGGTTGTTATTGATTGAGATCATATAATGTTGTTGGGAGTATGAATCTAATTTAAATCCCTATTAATTTTCAGACGATGGTCTTGAATGCTCTAGCACAGTAAAACAATATTATTCTTTTGTATGTTTGAAGAGTTATTTTCCTAACTTGCACCCATTAAATCCAGTTTGGGTCGAATCTTATACTCGTGGTAGGTTATGAGCCTCGTGCTCTTCTTGGGTGAAAGATCTTCACCCGATTGACAGATTACAGATATTTGCAGTTGTTTTATACGTTATTTCTTTGAATTGAATGAAGGGGATCTTTCATTTCAGGCCCTCAAAAGTTTCATTTCGGATTCAGGCTCTGTCAGAAAAAAAATTTAGCTTTAAGGACCCGATTTCTGCAGTACCACTTCATTGCTCTGAAATAACAATATGTTGAAATTTCGTAACACAAAACGATCATCCGGTACCAGTTAATGATCATCCTATACCAGTTCATATAACTTTTATACCACTTTTTTAAGTTAGGTCATTATTTCTAAATTTTACAGAATGAAGTTCATTAAACTAAAGTTTTTTCTGACTGGGCTTAAATCTTAAATTAAACTTCTGATGGAACTTGAATTCAAATATACACTTGAAGTAAATCCATAATATATCTCTCTCTATATTTGTATTCTAATTTAGACCGTGAAAGGCTGGTCTTGTGTAAAACAAAGTCATACCTTTTTCGAGTTATACATACTAGTACTTTCCACCCACTTTATGCGTGTGCTTTGAAAAAATAATTATATTAATGCTACTTCAATTTTGATATTATAATTTTTAATATTTGATTGATGAAATATAGTTTTTAAAAATATAAAATAAAAACTAATGTGTTGGGGTAGAATTACAATAACTAAAAAATTTAAAAGTAAAATGATAACTTATTAAATTAATTAAATTGCAATTGTAGATGGATTGCGAAATAAAATGGCAGGTCAAATTGACAGTTTTAACCGCCCTATGCCTTTCATATAATAGAAGATAGATAGATAGATATCTAACATGGAATGCATGATAGACTTTTTACAAGAGTTCAGTTTTTCTTTTTCCTCTCAGAATATATCTTGACTTTCACGAGGCATAAGTTTCATTACCGGTTAAGTTTGACAATAGTAATGCCATCCATTTGAACTAAATTATCTAGGTTACCTAAATATCAACAAAACGTTTGTAATGAAACAACATTAGAGCATTAGGAGGATTCAGGAACGAAATAAAAATCACTCAAGATTCAAACTGTGATATGAGTAGCTACAACATTAGATCATGATTCAGTAGAGTCTGATTTACGAACAATGTATGACAAATTAGATGGGAAAAAAATTATTTGCTCAACTCATCATCGTCGCATGATCAATGGATTGAAGCGCCTCATTGGCAAAAAAACGAACATCAACGTCGGGGTCTTCCGCAAGGTCTACCAAACTAGGCCGAATTGTGTTTTCCACAACCTATATACATTATATATATTTAGAGGTTAAAAAAACAAGAAAAGAGGGAGAAGAATGAGTAGATATTTTAGCTATACTCACGGATTGATCAACAATGGGGATCATGGACTGCAACACCTTAGCCACATTAAACTTGATATTGGGCACCCTGGAGAAAAAATGCAAACAATACATGCACTTAAACAAAACATCTTCAGATTTTATTTTGCTTAATGCATTTGTGTGCGTGAGAGAGAGAGAGAGAGAGAGAGAGAGAGAGAGAGAGAGAGAGAGAGAGAGAGAGAGAGAGAGAGAGTTTACTTGTCCTTTGATGCAGTGACAATCACAGGCAATAGTTTAGAGCATGTTATCTCTGAGCCCATTACAGGAGCCAGTAGTGAAATGGCACGAAGAACAGTCATTCTATAAAGATAGTGTGGATTGTTTACCATATCCAAGACCTGCAAATAAAATGTACGGACGAATAAAGGCCTCTCATGGTATCGTATCAACTGCGATTTAATGAGTAAAAATAAATTCTTAATTTTATACGACAAACCTGATCAACTATATGCTGCATTGCCCAGTCTGGTCCAAATTCTTCAGCAAGTCTTTTCAAGTTATTAGCCGCGGCGTCTCGGATAGAGTAAACCTGTACAAAGGTTTTGATTCATACAGAAATTTCCCAGTCAAAAAAAATCCAGAGAAAAAGCTGTAAAATTTCCTTCAAATATTATACGAGGTGAGTCCGTAAACAAATACTTGCCTTGTCTTGTAGCCACTGCATGCAAAGAGCGCCGAGCTTATCATCAAAAAATCCAACGCCAAGTTGACTAGCCAAGAGAGGAATATATTCTATGATTGCAAGGCGAACCCTCCAATGCTTATCCTCTGCTAATTCAACAATAGCTGGCAATAGAGATTGAGAGAGCAAATCAATCCCAATAACCTGCATGTTGACCAAAGACGGAATCAGTTTGCATAGAATTCAAGCACAGATAAATAGTAATACAATGAGACGCCTCAGACCTGGTTGACTTGATCCAGCTTGCTAATAATATTGAGGCGGACATCAGGGAATTCGTCTTTCAAAAGGGAAAGGAATATCGGTAGAAGTTGTTCAATGGTTAAATCCTACATTATAAAGTGGAGGGAAAATTCATGTTAGGCAGTGATTGGGATGTAGAATTATCAGAAATAAAAGGCAAGAAATAAATTAAACACTGGTCCAAGATATAAGATTATAATTAATGATAAAGTCAGGGAAATATTTTCATACCACTTGTTTGGATATGCATTCTTATTATAAATCTATGCATAACAGTACTAATTTCAATCTGTTGCAGGAAAATTATGAACTCACCTTCCCCAAAATTGGAGCCATTCCCATGATCACAGAGGCCAAAGCAGATCTCACATGCTGAGAAGAATCAGAAGACAATTCCTGGAAGCAATACAAGAAGGCTTTTTGTTAGGGTGCCCACTGAAGGATTAAGTAGTTCTTACAAAACTATATATTCCTGATAAGCTCAAGCTTAATTTTAAACGGAACGGATGCTACCTTAACACAGGGAAGGATATTCTGAACAGAAAGCTCGAGAGTAAGAATACGGCAAAATTTCGTGACTTTTCCTGCAGCTGCTATTCGCACTTCTGCTTCATTGTCGCGAAGTAGGCGCACATAAGCAGGTACCAAGTCCGTCCTTCAAAAGCATAATCACATAAAAAGACTTCAGTTGGAATGAACTGGAGAGTCGTTGAATCACATTAGTAGTTTGTACTTCAATCAGTCTATCGCGAACAATCATTTAAAAATGAGAAAAAGGAGGCACTAGCTAGGATGTCCAGGTTGAAGTTCAGCAAATTAACACATCAACGGAAATTGATATCATCATAGTTTGGGCATTACCAACATCAAACAGATCAGAAAATCATAGATTCCAAATTCTTCGTCACTACACAAACTCAGCAAAGAAAGGCAAACCAGTTTATAATCTACAAAGAAATAGTTAATAGCTCGGTTCACGAAAGGTACCTAGTAGGTTCAGGTCCCACAGCTTCACACAGCTCGTACAACTGGTTGGCAACCATGTGGCGAACACGCCAAGACTTATCCTTGTAATACAAGAAGCAAATAGCAAGCCAATCAAACAATACCCACGTTGTAGCACGTTCAGGAAGAAATATCAGATAAAAATGAGACAGAGATCGTACCTGAGAGAAGTAGACGACTACAGGAAGAATATGTGTAACACAATCTTGAGGCTCCAACAACTTTCCAAGAGTAGCACAGCTCTCAACAGCTAGTAAGCGAACAGAATCCTGATCTGCGAAGGGAAATAAATCAGATTGATTTTAGTTCTTGCAATTTACGACCTCATGTAAGTTTCCTGCCTTATAAGGCTTCTCCAAAACTCCTTCCTAATATATACAAATTAAGTTTTCTAATTGTGATGCATTGCCAACTCGATAATTTGCGATTACAGTATCCCGCCTCACATTTTCTAATTATATCTCTTCATTGCCCTCTTCGTGGACAAATTACACAATCATAGCAAAATATCAGCAATGCACCTACCATCTTGTGTAAGATACTCAAACATAGACATGATGTCAGCCCTAAGAAAAGTAGATTCCACAGTTGCAGCAAATTTCCCCAAATTAGTACCAGCAGCTCTTCTAACCATTGGCATATCGTCTTGACACAATTGTCCATATATTGACCTCAGTTCTGTCTTAAGCATGTCCGGGGCACTTGGGTAAGCAATATGGAAAAGTCCACAGGCTGAAACTCGAGCTGTAAACCATTCACCAGCTGCCAGCCTCTACAATTACAAGGAAAATAGGAGATATAAAACTTAAAAACTGTGAGCTAGTGCTTTGATGAAGAAGCACCAGCACCATCGATTTATTGAAGTGAAGACACATCCATTATTTTAGCATGCAATGGAATTACTAGAGAGAAATTTTGAAGTTGCAATCAAGATGCTACCACACCTTGACAAGAGGAATAAACGAGTCAACTACGTCACTTTCCCTCATCTGTGATCCAACTCTGCACAAAGCCTCCACGGCTTTGTCCCTCACACAGGTCTCTTCCACAGTACAAAGGGTTTCGAGTGGAGGAAGCAACACATGAGCATGCTCCACTCCTCCTACATATGGAACGAACACTCCCAATTCGTCAGCCATAGCAAGCAACACCTCATCATCGTCATCATTGTTCTCACTCAGGAATGGGATCAATTCTATCCTAGTCCTCTCCTCACCAAGAGCACGAGCTATGGTGGAAAGTCGCCGTATGGAATTCAAGCGTAGTTGAATGTCATCGTTCTTTAACTCATCTATTAGTACAGCTATAGGATAGAGTGGCTCGTCCACCATCGCCATTTTGCAAACAAAATCAGTAACCCACTAACCCTATAAATCAAAATTTCATCAAGAACACTTATAAGAACAATAAAAAATGCTTTTTTCAAGTTCAGCAAGGAAAAAAGTTATGACCCACACTAGTCTCATACTTCGATCTCACACAAAGGACTGCATTAAACTGCATTTCATTATAAGGCTGGAAGAGAAAGACCAGAAAACAAGAAAAAGACCCCTCACACCACAAAAGTTAAGCCCTATTTTTCAAATATAATTGTGCCATTCAAAAGCATACATGAGTTGAACTCCGAAGTAGGATCTATTAACCAACCTTGAATGTGTTAACTACATATCTACAAATCACATGTTAGACAGCAGACAGAACCGAATCGAGCTTAACTATTATTTCGAAGTCCAACAAAAAGAAAATATAGATCCGCGAAATACCAATCACCTGAGCGCCCAAAAAGCACCAAATCTGAACAGATTTGAAAGAATCCGAAGTGCGATTACAGAATATGAAGCAAAGAAGATACAATGGTTTACCGTAAGTGTTCACGTCGGCTCTCCTCAGATTCGAAGTTGGGGGCAGAAAAAAAAAAGTTTATTACGTATGCAAAATGGAATGGAATAGATTATAGAGCTATATAAAGAGTGGAAATCAGAAAATTGAAAAAGCAAAATGGAAAAGCGCGAGCCCAGTTCGGACCCAATTCCCCCTTGGCCTTATTTTTGTAATAACTGAATTTAGAATGACCAAAACTGTCATAATCAAATAAATATGAAAGGCTTTCAAATTTCAATTTAGAGGTATTCAACTTGTTATCCATGTGTTTTAGGCTTTTTCAGCTGCTGCCCAAAGTTATTTTCAATTCCGGCGGGTACCCCTGTGTTTAAGACTTTTCCAACTGGTACCCAAAATATTTCTCAATTTCAGATGGTACCCCTGTGTTTAAGGCTTTTCCAATTGGCGTCCAATGTGTTTTCAAGACAGATACACCTACAATATAACGTCATGATTTTAAAAAGCTACAAATGTGATTTTTAGGTCTCGAAATCGTTTTTAATCATTTCTAGAATTCCATTAGCAATTTACAACAAAATCACGTTTTTGGTCATTTAAAATCACGACGTTTTAAGTTATGTGTATCTACCTTGAAAACACTTTGAATACCAGTTGGAAAAGCCTTAAACACAGGAGTACCATCTGGAATTGAAAAATACTTTGAGTACCAGTTGGAAAAGTCTTAAATACAGGGACTCCTACCGGAATTGAAAAAGCCTAAAACACAGGGGTACCAAGTGGAATCATGTGAAAAAACAATCAGCTATTATTTTCCTCCTTTTATCCACAATTCTCTATTTCTGATAGCAACTCACGTTGACTTTATATATCAATTTGAATTTTGGATGATTTTATACAACATATACAATAATACAATGAGACATGGTTCACTTCTCAAGCCAGGCTCTTCCCCTAAAACTTAAGTCAGATGAGAAAAGAAGGAAAGATTACCATTACCTACTCTTTCATTAACTTAAAGAAATACTTACAAAGAGAGATAAGAAAGAAGAAAATAAAAAAGAAACATCACTGAGACATCACCAAGTTTGTGACAGCGGATGAACTAAAGCGAGGATCGCCAGCGTATTTGCAATTGTCTGTGTCAAACATTACAGATGAGTCAACGTAAAATTTCATCGACAATCCCTTTTCTTGACACTGACTCGCACTATTAGCTTCACCTTGCAATGTGTGGACAGGCCTTCGATTCGTTCTCTTCTTCCCAGAAGATCTCCATCGCAGACGAGAGAGAAGCTCGTCGTTTCGAAGATCTCTGATGTCATTTCCTCTTGGTAGGTTGCTAATGCCATTTTTGGAGAGACGTATTTTAATCACATTTCGAGGCCGTTTTAGAGAAATTGGATCTTTTTCAGCATGCTCAGGATTGGAATTTGAGCTTTTGTTTGCTTCAGTATCTGCTCCAAGCCCAGATAGCTTTGGGACAAGTTCTGGCCTTTTCTTGAAATTTTGCCAACTGTTGTCAACCCATTCCATTGAATGTCTCAAATCGCCGTAACTGAATATCGCCTCTTGCCTTTCCCCTGCAAAATAATGGAAAATCATACTCAGCACATAGTTTATGCCAAAAAAAGTTAAAAGTTGCTGTATTTAAATGCAAAAAACATGTTCTAATAGCAAACAAAAAAAGCACCTGGGAAATAGACAATTAGCCTCTTGTCACATTCTTTCTTCACAACAATTCCTTCCCACCAACCATCATGCCACCAAGCATCAATTATGCTACCAACATCAACCTCGGAAGAACCTTTGACCTTGTCTGATAATCGACAGGGTCTGACCATTCTTCTTCCAAGGACCCGCATTCCATGTTCATCAGGTAATGCCACACGAAATGCCGAGATCCACTCCTAAAGCGTAAAATTAGAATGGTTGATATCCAAAAAAGTGCACCTCTTGAATATAGAACGACAAATGAAAATAAAACTGTCACTTTACCTCTACATACTTTGTACTGTCAATTGCATCTCTGAGATCTTGATATAGCACTTTAACCTTATTTTTTATCCTCTTCACAATCAGTCCCCTAAACCAACAACCCCTAATGCCACTATCTTGAGAGAGGACCTCAACTTGGGAACCAATAGTTAAACACTGAAATGAAGACGATGATGAAGTATCATCTGGCAAAGCATAGGGAAAATTCAGAAAATTTTCTGTACAACTTTGTACCCCAAGACCTTCTTCTGTGTTATCGGGACTAACAACTCTAACAATATGGTTAGGGTATGACTCGCATCGAATCCTTTTCTTTCGTCTATCTCCAACTGCATCACTAATGATTCCGTTCACCATTAAATCGTCATCGGAGGATTCAATTACTAATGAAGAAGCTTTCCTCAAAATCTCTTGTTTCCAATATCCCTTAATGGTTGTGATATCAAATTGCTTGACTTCATCACTATCGAACATTCTTAAGCATACAAAAGGCATTAACCCCATCGTTGTTGCTTTGCTGAAGTACTTTTCATAATGCTCCGGACTGAGGATAGTTGCCAGTCCATCAATGCATTCGACCTTGAGATCTTGAAGACAAATAGAATAGAGAATCTCTCTATCACTTGATTTATGAGATGATATAAAGCCAACCTCATCAGATTTGTGAAACCATCGTACAACAACCATTTTGTTTCCTCGGGAATCTTCGTACAAGTCCTCTATGTATGCAACAAGCCTTTCGCCTTCTTCAGCCAAAACATATACAAAATCTTGCGTCTGCGAGGCAGGGAAATGATGAAGCTATATGAGCATCTAATCGAACAAAAATTGTAAGTTTAGTATCATCGGAAACAGTTATAGAGTGCAATTCAATGCAGACAAATACTTACAGATATTACAACTCCATTGCGACAGAACGACTTAAAATGTCTTTGTTTCTTTCGGCAAGCCCATGGTGAACCTAACCACCGGATGTCATGGATGCACCGACCTACGTTCTGCATTTGACACCCTATGATTGAGTAAGACACTTTCTTAAGAAAGATAAAATTCAGCACCTCAAATGCATAGAACATAGGGAAAAAAATTGCTTTGAGCTAACCTTACTGCTGTATATTTTTAATTTGGGATCCATATCTCCTACTAATTCCCCAATGGATCCACTGGGTTGATTTCCTGGAAAACACGAGAGGGAAATAAGTTACTAAAAACGCACCCGTGTATTTTTAAACAGTATATAAAACATTTATCAATATATCATCAGCAAAGAAATTTGACCGGTAAGAATTAATCATGTATGCAATTATTTTTCCGTAAGGTATTATCAGAAGGGGAAAATAAAGCAAGTTCTCAATAGGTAAGAATTACTTGGCATATCATTGATGCAAAAAAAATTAAAAGACGAAATTTTACCAACAAAAAATTAAAAGAGATCTGATAACCAATTCAGAAAGCACGCCCAGCTTCGAATTCCGGAACCAATCTCAAAACAAAATTCACCAACACAACTCAAATTTCTGAGGAATAATAGACAAAGACACGCATAAGCAATAGAGAGACAGGATATTAGACTCCAAAGCAACGAATTCCAACATGAATCCAAAGAGAAGCCAGAATTGAGGAAGAAAAAACAAATCGATTTTAAGCCTATAAGATTATCAAATCCTTTCCCCGCGAAGAAAGAAAAGAAAAAGTTACATCACAGAATCCCAAAGTTACCTGAAACAACCGAATGAATCCACTCGACAACATCTCCACGACACTTCAGCTTCTTATGACAATTAGGTAACCCCTTCATCACAAAGCGATAAGACATGTGCCTCCAACTATTCTCCTTTCCGACAATAATCAAATCGTCTTTCCCATATGCATCCCTAAAAAAATACCGAACCTCGCGCTTCCCCTCCTCGCCCGACGCAAAGACCTCTTCCCAGCCAACGTATTTCGCGGTATCAAAATCCCCCATCGGTCGTCGAACTCGGATATCAAAATTGGTGAAACTATGAAGAGCAAATGTCGATTCAGAGATCGATAGACTGTTGAATTATCCTCTTCTTGAGAGAGCCAATTTCGCCGTGATTTGGTGGCAGAGAAATTCTCTTGACTTGTCAAAGAGGATGAAATTAATATGACGCAAGGTGGACCTTAGGGTTTCAGATCTCGTGAAATGGACGGTCAAGATTGGTTGAGATTCGAAACGATGGAAATTGCCTCGAAGTTTCTCCTCCTCCTTTCTCCTTTATTTAGACAAAGGTCCCTATACTTTTGTTTTTAGGTTTTAGTAAATGCGAATCGTCCTATAATTTTTCATTCACTCCATGTTTCTTCACTGTGACTGTGAGCAAATTATCTCGATGCTTTTCATATATTTTCTAACAATTACGAAATTGAAATAATAGAGGTGACGGTTAGTAATAAATTCAATGTGAACATGTCAGGCTGAATTGGGGATTGATCAAAACTAGTTCTTACAAGTTTTGTGGGTGCTAGTATTATGCATTGCTAATGTGAGGCGTTAAAGAATAATTACGTGGTTATAATAAGTGAATAATTAAATAAGCGCACAAAGAGCTGACGTGAGATTTGTTTCTTGCAAACTTACGAGTGACAGCTAAGCCGGCGAAAATTCAGACTTACTAACTTTAGTCCATCAACGTTGACCGTTACAATCTACGCAGTATTTTTTAGCGCTATCTATTGTTTGCATTGCAATCTATGTTACTTCGAATACAAGTTTAAGCATTTGAATTTTTTTATTTGGTCATTGATAAAGACGATGTTGGATGTTATTTACAGCGAACTCGTGACCTCGAGCTTTTTTATGCGAGCTCAAACTTTATCTTATTTGGAGTTCTCGTCGAACTTTAATTTTCTTCCAAAATAAAAATGAATAGTTTTTTTTATAAAATAAAGCTCGCAAGCTCGAGCTTGATATTAGACCTGGGCTTTGGACTGAATTGGGCCGGTTCTGGGCCGGTTCCGGCAGTTCCGGTTCCACCGGTTCCGCCGTGGTACCGGTTCCGGTCTCGGGACCATTTTCCCGGGACCGTCCCAGAACCGCACTTAGAACCCCCGGGCCTTTATTGGGCCGGTTCCGGTTCCAAAACCGGAACCGGCCCATTAAATTTTTTTTTCTACTTTGAAAAAATTCTGTAGAAAATATCCAAAAATTTTATTAAAAAAAAACAAAAAAAAATAAGAAAAGTACAAAAAAATAAAAAAAAACTACCTAAAAAATACAAATAAAAACATAAAAGAAAGAAAAAAATACCTAAACTAAAACATAAAAAAAAGGAAAAACATTCGAAATTAAAAAATACAATTTATTCGACTTGATTATTAACTAAAACTATATTAGAGGCCTCTTCGTCTTCGTCCGAACTGGAAGAACGGAACTCGTCGATGGCGTTCTCCCGTCGGTTCTTCGATTCGGCCAAATACCAATCCTTCAATAAGGTGAGCATCGCGAGGGAAGTCGGGTTAAGGCTCGCTCGTCTGTCACCGATAATTCGCCCGGATGTAGAGAAGGCGGACTCGGAGGCGACGCTAGACGCTTGCACGGCTAAGACGTCTCGAGCGACGGCGGAGAGGGTCGGATAGAGAGTCGCGTTCGACTTCCACCAGGCCAAAACGTCGAAGTCTTCAGGAGTCTGGAAGTTGTGGCTCAGGTAGAGCTGGATCTCGTTCGTGTTCGACCCCGACGCTCGCGTTTTGGTCTTCGTCTTTTGCGCCTTCAATCTTCGTAGTAGTCCCATTGCTCCGCCGCCTCCTTCCGACGAACCGGCTTCGCTCGCTGGTACCGATTGCTCCACACTGTGTCCCTGCTCAGATGCATAAACAGAAAAAAGTTCTTGGAGAGACGAGTGAATTGACGCCTTTTGGTCATCCACTTTCTTTCCAAGAAACTGAGAATAATATTCGAAAAAAATATCGAAAGTATCAACACCGCAACTAGGGTCGAGTAAGGCAGACAAACCGTGGACTATTGGGATTGTTTCCCAATACTTCCTGAACTTCTGCTCCATGTTTTGGATGAAACCACCCAAGTATGGACTGTTGCGATACTCCACGAACTTGTAGCACATCGCGAAGAGGTTCGGGACGAATAATGGGGACGTCGGGTAGTGAACTCCGGAAAATTTCTCCGTAGCCTCGGCGAACACCTCAAGTATGGACACGACCAAACCTACAATATCCCAATCAAGTTGTCGTAATTCATACCTGAAAGTGTTGCCGACTGCGACCTTGTTCCAAAAAGGCGTCAACAAGTCCTTGTAGCGCATGAAGGTGCTGAGGAGGTGGTACAACGAGTTCCACCTAGTCGGGACTGGCAATGGAAACTTCTTGTACGTGAGGCCGGCGGCAAGGACGGTTTGCTTCCACGACGTTCCGTAGCGGCGTTCCCGAAGTAACTTACCTATTGTCTTAAATTTTTCTACAATATCTCCCAAAATTTCGTCAAAAGCACATTGCACACACAAGTTAATAATATGGCAAGCGCACCTAGCATGTAATAATTTGCCGTCTAAGGGTAACTTAAGATGCCTACGAAGGATCCCTATCGCTACGTTGTTCGCGCTAGCATTATCTAAGGTGATAGACATAATTTTATCTTGAATACAATATTTATTAATGACATTCAACACATAGTTCGATATCGTAGTGGCGTTATGTTGCGAATCTAGGGGATCTAGGGAAAGAATACGTTTTTGCATGGTCCATGTTTCATCTATCCAATGGGCGGTGACGACTAAATAAGATTGCGACGTAATGTTAGTCCAAATATCGGTAGTCAAACTAATCCTACACGTAATGTTGGCTAAATGACTAATTAAGCTAGACTGATATTCCTTAAAAGTTTCTAAGACATATTTCCTAAGGGTTTTACGGGTCACGTTATGGAATCCGGGTTGTATCGTACTCGTAAATTCGATAAACCCTTCACTTTCCGCAATGCAAAAGGATTCTTCACACATTACGACGAATTTAACTAAGGCTTTCTTAAAAATTTCCCTAGTAATAACAAAATTTCTACCCGTATCTACGTTTATTTGTTGTTGTCGGGGTTCGGTTCCTACCGGCTCTAGATCCTCCCCGAAGTTATGCGTCCTCTGGAGGTGTTTTTTCAACGAGCCCGTCCCACCTTGATTCGGTCCGGTCTTAATTGTGTAGGGATGGCGGCACATTTTGCAATATGCGGTACCTACAGAGGGATTATTTTTATCCATTTCTAAATCAAAAAAATTCCATACCTTAGACCGCCGACCACGCGGTTGTTGCTTCCTTTTTGTAGTCGCCGTAGAAGCTTGGCTCGGTCCCTCGTCGGTCGCCGCGGTCGGTTCCGGTACATCGGTCTCCTCGTCGGTGTCGGCATTCCCCCTAAACGTATCGGCGTGTCCTAAAATCATAAAAACATCGTCGCTCGGGTTCGGGTTAGGATTTCTCGATGACGACGCCATTAGTACTTTAAAAATATCGAAAATAATAATTATATTGGTGTATAATAATAAGTGAGTGTGTGTAGTATTGTAAATAAAATAATTATTATTGTTAATAATATTAAATATTAATATGAGGATGATTTTTTGAGAGTTTTTTGAGAGAGATTGGAAGAGATTTGGATGTAATTGTGAGTTAAAATGATTAAAATTAGGTGGTATTTATAGATTTTTGGGTTGGGGTTAAAATTGTAATTTTTTAGTGTTTAAAAAATAAAAAAAAAGAAAAATTAGATGGCCCGTTGGCCCAACGGCTATATAGCCGTTGGGCCGGTTCCGGTTCCGGTTCGGAACCGGAACCAGAACCGCGGAACCGGAACCGGGAACCGGTAATCCGCGGTTCCGAGTTCCGCGAACCGGCCCAGTTCGTTTTAACTGGGCCGGTTTACCGGTTCCGAAACCGGGCCAACCGGTTCCGGTTTGGGCCGGTTAAACGGGCCGGTTTTGGGCCTGTTCTGGGTTGGACCGGCCCAAAGCCCAGGTCTACTTGATATCATGAGCTCGAGTCGAGCTTTAGTCGAGTCAGCTCAACTTTTCATATACAAAGATCATTTTTATTACGATATATTGAATAAATTGATTAAATCAGGTGGTGAACTTTAAGTTTGGGCTTGCAATGTGAATTATTTGGAGGGAAAATAAAAGTGAGAATCTCTCATTGAAAAGTTGCTTAGTTTGACACACCTTATATATGGAGGTGGATTTTATTAGTTTAAATAAAATAGCTAATATTTATCACATGTGTGCCGCTCGCATGCACGTACAGGGGGTGCAAACCCAGCCAACTTGTGTGTGATCGCACACGAATGCCGGATCGAAAGCTAACGGGTGTGATAAACCCATGTTTTGCTCAATGGAAAACACAAGCAGCCTAGAGAAATTCTTGTTCATAATATAACTCGTTCAAGTTCGCCGTTTGTGTTGTTTCGTGCAAAACAAACGCCAAGTATTTTCAAAGTATCCTGAGAAATAGACGCTCATAAAAACCTCAAGACGGCTAAGTGTACTAGGTCGTGCAAGTAGTAAAACGGACGAAGTCCGGGTATCGATCCACGAAGACAGTTCGATTGATTCTAAGATATTAATTCTAACTCTAATTTAGACCAACGGAGTTTTTATAGTTTTAATGATTTGATCAAAGAGTTAAAAACGTAAATAATAAAATCGACACAAATAAAAAGATGATGATGGAGCAATTGACGATGACGTGATCAAGACACATGCTTGGGATGAACTACTCCTACGTTTTCATGCAATCTAATCTATCTAATCAACATGAATCAAGTCAAGGTGGAATTTCCTAATATATGTGCTACCCGTTAAAACACAAGCAGCCTAGAGAAATTCTTGTTCATAATATAACTCGTTCAAGTTCGTCGTTGGTGTTGTTTCGTGCAAAACAAACGCCAAGTATTTTCAAAGTATCCTGAGAAATAGACGCTCATAAAAACCTCAAGACGGCTAAGTGTACTAGGTCGTAGTAAAACGGACGAAGTCCGAGTATCGATCCACGAAGACAGTTCGATTGATTCTAAGATATTAATTCTAACTCTAATTTAGACCAACGGAGTTTTTATAGTTTTAATGATTTGATCAAAGAGTTAAAAACGTAAATAATAAAATTGACACAAATAAAAAGATGATGATGGAGCAATTGACGACGACGTGATCAAGACACATGCTCGGGATGAACTACTCCTACGTTTTCATGCAATCTAATCTATCTAATCAACATGAATCAAGTCAAGGTGGAATTTCCTAATATATGTGCTACCCGTTGTTCACGTGTCTAGCAACCCTACGTAAGTAGTAAACCGATCAACTATATTCATATATGAATGTAGTTCATACACGTGCATTTGATCTTCGTGAAATTCCCCGAGTTTAAGCGCTTTCAGCGCCTAAGGGCTCGGAAACCACACATACGAAATTGAATTTCATCTCTGATCGGTTTTGCGTAGTGGTGTCAATGTTTTGCTCTAACCGTTCTAATGCATTTTCGGTCTCATATACTAGGACAAGAATCATGTGGTCGTTGGCCGATAGACACACGACAATAAACGCAAACATAGAACACGTAACTTAAATTGGCGACAAGAATCATGTGGTCGGTCGCATATTAATAAACGAAAACGACAATGAATTGAAACAAAATTTGGCGAAACGAAATATTTGAAGGTAAGAAATAACTCAATGGGAGGTCGTGGGCGAAGTAACTCAAGATCATGTATGATAATCAAAAGTTAGGCGTTACAATTGTGAGAGATTTGGGCGCTATTCTTCCGAGTGTAGAGTTCCTAAACTTAAAGTTGAAGAGAAGGCCAACTACGTCGAAGAGAAAAGTGAAGAAGATATTCTACTACTAGCCCATAAAGATGATGAAAGAGGCGAGAGTAACAAGTGGTACCTAGACACCATGCGAACAATCACATGTGTGGGAAAAGGAACATGTTCGTAGAGCTTGATGAATCGGCGAGCGGCAATGTTGCATTTGGGGACGAATCAAAGGTCGCGGTCAAAGGCAAAAGTAACATTCTTATTCGCTTAAAAAATGGAGGGCATCAATTCATCTCCAATATCTACTACGTACATGAGATGAAGAGTAACATCTTAAGTCTTGGGCAACTCTTAGAAAAAGGTTATGATATTCGCCTAAGAGATACTACCTCTGTCCCACCAACTATATCACATTTGGTAGTGGGCACGGATATTAAGGTGGTATTATTATAATAATATAGTACAATGAAAAGGTAATAAAGTGTATAGTTTGACACGTCTTTTAAGAATATTTAATATTATTATATTGATTGTTTGTGATAGATTTTTTGCTAAATAAGGAAAGGTGATAAAATTAGTGGGACGCCCGAAATGGCAAAATGTGATAAAATTAGTGGGACAGAGGTAGTAATAACCTTTCTCTAAGAGACGGTACAAATAAATTAATCACTAAGGTGCCAATGCAAAGGAATCGAATTTTCGTCCTCAACATCATGAACGATGTTGCGAAATGCCTCAAGACAATACATGCTATAGAGATCTATCATGGATTTGGCATCTTGGGCATCTAAACTTCGGCGGACTAGAACTGCTATAAAAGAAGGACGTGGTGAAAGGATTGCCATCCATCATCCACCCCAATCAAGTACATGAAGGATGCTTAATCAGAAAGCAGTTCAAGAAGAGTTTCCTAATGAGTCGAGCTCGAAGGCTAAAGAACCATTGGAGCTAATTCATACTGACGTGTGCGGACTGATCAAGCCGAGCTCACTTGGTAAGAGTAACTACTTCCTTCTCTTTATCGATGACTTTTCAAGAAAGACATGGGTATACTTCTTCAAGCACAAATCGGAAGTATTCGCGAACTTTAAGAAGTTCAAAGCCCTCGTTGAGAAAGAAAGTGGACCCAAAATAAAAGCAATGAGATCCGATCGTGGAGGAGAGTTCACTTCGACAAAATTTCAGTAGTATTGTGAGGAGCACGGGATTAGACGACCCCTGACGGTACCAAGATCCTCCCAACAGAATGGAGTAGCAGACAGAAAGAACAGAACAATCGTCGACATGGCTAGAAGCATGCTCAAGAGTAAGAAGTTACCGAATGAGTTTTGGGCAGAAGCAGTCGCATGTGCAGTCAACCTCTCTAATCGATCTCCAACAAGGAGTGTGGGGGGAATGACACCGCAAGAAGCATGGAGTGGTAGGAAACCCGGCGTATCTCATCTAAGAGTCTTCGGAAGCATAGCCTATGTGCACATGCTTGACGAGAAAAGAAGCAAATTGGACGACAAATGTGAGAAGTACATCTTCATAGGCTATGATAACATGGGATCGAGAAAAACGACACATGGGAGCTAACAACACTTCCAAAGGGGCATAAAGCGATTGGCGTAAAGTGGGTGTATAAAGCAAAGAAAAATGCGAAAGGAGGAGTTGAAAGATACAAGACAAGATTGGTGGCTAAAGGCTACAGTCAAAGAGCGGGGATCGACTATGATGAGGTATTTGCTCCAGTCGCTTGACTAGAAACTGCTCGACTAATAATATCTTTGGCAACTCAGAATAATTGGAAATTCATCAAACAGATGTGAAGTCTGCCTTTCTAAATGGAGTTCTTGAGGAGGAAGTTTATATAGAGCAACCGCAAGGATATAAAGTAACTGGAGAAGAAGACAAGGTTTTAAGATTGAAGAAGGCTCTTTACGGGTTGAAGCAAGCACCGAGATGGAACTCACGGATCGACAAGTACCTTCAAGCAGTGGCGGAGCAATGTGAGGTCCAATGTGGTCACTGGACCCCACTGGATTTTTTTTCCTAAGTATATATTATATGAAAATTTTATATATTAGAGTTTAATATATAAAAATTTAGTATGTGAACCCCACTAAAATATAAAAATATATATTGATAGTAGTAAATGGACCCCACAAATAGATGTTGGTAGCTCCCCACTGCCTTCAAGGAAGAAACTTCATCAAGTGTCCATACGAGCATGCACTCTACATCAAAGTACATGGAAACGATATCTTAATCATATGCTCGTATATGGACGATTTAATCTTCACAGGCAACAACCCAAGCATGTACGAGGACTTTAAGAGAGAGATGACTGGAGAGTTTGACATGACCGACATCGGGCTCATGGCGTACTATCTTGGAATCGAAGTGAAGCAAGGTGACAACGGGATTCTCATAACTCAAGAAGGTTATGCTAAGGAGAATAGGAGATACTCAAGATATTCAAGATGAATGATTCAAATTACGTTGACACACCAATGGAATGCGGTTCTAAGTTAACCAAGCATGGAGAGAGTGAAAAAGTGGACCCGACATTCGTTAAGAGCTTGGTTGGAAATCTAAGGTATTTGACGTGCATAAGACCCGATATCTTATATGAGGTTGGAGTCGTTAGTCGACATATGGAAAACCCAACAATGACTCATTTGAAGGCGGCTAAGACAATTCCCCGATACATCAAAAGGTACGACTAACTTAGCTTGCACTACAAGTTCTAATGACTTCAAGCTCGTAGGATATAGTGATAGCGACTGGGGAGGAGATATCGATGATCATAAGTGGTTTCGTGTTCTACATGGGAGACACTGCTTCACATGGATGTCAAGAAAACAACGATCGTTACCCTCTCTACATGTGAAGCAGAGTATGTGGCGGCTACCTCATGTGTAAGTCATGCAGTTTGGCTTCAGAATCTACTTAAAGAGCTGGGAATTTCTCAAGACGAGCCAATTAAGATTCATGTGGATAATAAGTTAGCAATAGCGTTAGCCAAGAACCCAGTCTTCCATGATCGGAGCAAGCACATCGATACGCGCTACCATTATATAAGAGAGTGCATTACAAGGATCATTAGCCGATATCTTCACCAAGTCACTCAAGAAGAATGACTTCGTTCGACTGCGAAGTATGCTCGGAATGGCAAATAAAGTTTAGGGGGGGTTGAAATAATAAACTTGATTTGGGCCTTAATAATTACGAATATAGAAATTTAAGATAAATATCTAAGATCTTTCCATAGAAATATCTAGGATATTTTTGTAGAAAAATCTAGGAGAAATCTAGATTAATGATATATGGCTTAATATTAGCCACATTTTAAGGAGGTATAATTATTATAAATAGCGGTGAGGTCCTTGCCATTTGTATAAAGCAAAATCAAAACAATATTGTAACAAGTGTGTTGTAATACAAAGGTTCTTCCTCTAAACACAATATCAAGTTCCTCACAACTCCTAATTTTCAAACACCAGAGGCGGGCTACAGCCCGTCCTGTCGGCCCATTTTGACTGCTCTATCCCCTTTTTTGTCAGCGCGGTCTATTTATAGAGAGGGCAGCCGTCCTGAGTATTTTCAGAATTTGTTGAATAATGAGTTAGGACTTTGGGGTAAATCTAAACATAGCGGGTCAATATTGAGTGTAGTGAAATAATGAGTCAAATCGGCTAAAATATGCACTTAATCATATTCATATTTTCTTACCCATCTTCAATCCAATCAAGAAATAGTTAAAACAAAAATAGTTAAAACAAATGAACTATGATCAATCTTTATATTGTTCTCATTGCTCGAATCGACCAATGCAAAATAAATCTACAAAAGTTGTACAAATTGGAAAAGGAAGAAAAAGCACTTGACGCTCCTTGGAAAATGCAGAGGCTGACAAGGATTAGTTTTGATTATCTATACAATCGACTTAATATGCCTTCTATTTTTCTGCAGCATTTTCTCTTTCTGAAATTATGTCTATCGCTTTAAACATACTACTGAAGGAGAATAGGTTGACTGGGTCAAACTATTCAGACTGGCTTCGCAACTTGAGGATTTTCCTCGAGATTGAGAACTTAGTTTATATCATTGACTCCGAATTTCCGCCGGCCCCAGGGGCGCGAGCATCCGAGCATCTAAATTCTACCTAACGCCCTTCGGCTTCTCCCGAGGGCCCGAGATACTGCCCTAAACCTCGGGTGACCACGATTAATTCGAATTACCAAAATTCGAATTTATTTCAAATTTATTCGAATTGATAATTTAATTCCAAACTAATCGAATAAAGCGGCAGTCAGCCGTTTTTCGACTGTTTGATGACCGAAACAAGAAAATGTTATATGCACCCCATAAAATTCTATTTACACCCCCTTATTTATTATCACCCTCTATTCATTATACCATTTACACGATCAATTTATTAGTGATTTCTTCAACTTTCAAAACCATCAATTCAAGGTAGCCTTCGATCTCAACTCTTAAGAGTCCAATATTATCTATTACTATATTAGATAATATTGAAACTCATACCATTATTGGTTTGGTCAAGGAATACATATGTTATTCTATAACTTCTAAAAATATAAACAAAGGTTATAATACAAATTACAAGCCAGTGTTTTAAATATATTAACCCTTAGACAATAGTTTATATTATGTGTTTATTTTAATCTATTTGAATGCTTTTTTTCTTAAAAAAATAAACTACCAATGTTGTGTTTGCTATTTGTCATACTCTATAGGTAGTAATAATATTTTACATTAAGCAATTTGTCTTAGGCAATCGTAATTTATAAACTAAAAAAAAATAAAGAACATCAACAATGTCACAACTATAAAATATTTTATTTAATGTTTTAATATTGTGTAAATTGAGGGGGTATTCCATACTGACTATCATGCCCTAAGCGTTTTATCTTCTTATATGAAACGTACTAACAAATAAATATAAAAACAATGCACTCTAGTTATACTACGGATTACGTATATTAGATATTTAATATTAATCTATACCTAACAGCTGCTATTTCTACATTTATTCAAGTTCATCTGTTTATGGTAAAAAGAAATATTATATTATATTTTATTTTTATAAAAATAATTATCAATATTGATTAATATTAGAAGATGTAAAAGTGTAGATTAATTTAACATGTTAGTATTGGAACGAGTGGGTCCCATCGGAAGAATTTAATGTCATTAGCACAATTACTATGAATTCAACGAGTTAATGAAGAGAACTTAATTATTGTTGAATAAAATGAAAGAAAAAGAATTAATATAAATAGCTTTTACAAATTCTTACGTTATTTTCACCCCCAAAAGGCCAATAGCAACACCCTTAGTTTAATATTAGACACAAAATAAACAAGATTCGAAATGATGCAAATTTAGACAAAAATACGAAGTAATTTGGTCGAAAAAGACGTATTGTTGAGATTACTATCTGAATATGTTTTCCGACAGTACGCGATGAATGTGACTATGATGATGGACAGGAATGCAAACGAATCGAATCGAGTCGAATACTATAATATTCTATTGGTATTCGGATGACAGTCGAATACGAATACGAATATTCAAATTTTTTTTTCGAATCATAAAACTGATTCTTATTTGAATTTCGATTATTTTCTCGAATATTCGAATCGAATATCAAATTTTTGTATTTAAAGTAATCTTTTATTTTCTATTTAATAAAATATGAACAATATTATATTTAAATATATTGAAATATAATAAATCATATTTAAACGTATATTGAATTATAATATAGTATATTTAAATGTTTTATTGAATTTCATATATTATATTAAAATTTCTATTGAATTATACTTATTTTATATTAAACTATTCGAATGGAACTATTCGATAAATATTCATATCGGATATTGTGATATTTTATTCGTATTCAGATATTATTCGAATATAAAAAGTATGTTTATTCTTATTCGTATTTGAAATATCCGAATTCGAATCTTAGATTTTCGAATCGAATCACGATTGGAACAAAAATTTTCGATTCATTTGCAAACCCTAATGGAGTGTGCAATGGAAAAAAAATTCTTGACAAAGTAAGTCTGAAATTCTTTAAGTCTAGAGGTATTGAAGTATACTTTTCCCTTATATGTAACTGAATAATAAATTTAATGGTATTTTGAAAAAAATTAATAGTATAATGTAATACTATGTATTAGTTGATTACTGACATTTCTTGATTGAAAAATCGTAGGTATTTGGGCCCCAAAACGAGCGGAATAAATGTGGTTAGTCCATTTCTACTCAATTTAGTTGCTATTGCAGGATATTGGATATAATTCTACGCGAGGACCTTCCTTTCCTAATTTAGGGGTGTGCATGCTTCAGTTTTAAGCAATTTTCAGTCAATTTTCACACCGCATTGCCATATTCGATATCCTTTTTTAAAAAAAAAAATTAAATTGTGGCTTCTAAAAATAAAATCACACATGCGGTTTGGCAGTTTTGAGCGGTTGCAGTGGGGATTGCGGTTTTAACTGATATAAGTAAAATACTTATATTTTATCTAACAGTTATGCTATCATTTAGCGAGTCTATGTCAAATTAATAAATAAATAAGTTTTGCTTCTCCACTATAACCTGATGCACAATAATAGAAATCTTAAATAATTCAAGATCCTCTATAAGAGCAACTTGAAACTTAAATTTTAAATAGTCGGTCAAATGATACATAATAACCAAATCGTAGATATGGACAATTCGAATATGGGGGTTAATTTGATATTAATGGGGCAATTTATTATTAAGCGCTTGAACTATATATGTTTTGACGATAATTAATTGTTCACCAATACGTTCGATCTTATTAATTATTATTTATAATATAAAAACTTAAGTTAATTTACAATTAACGTTATATTAGTACAAAAAAGTGAGATATAAGTAATAAAATAAGTTATAAATATTAATATAAGGTGTGGTTTGGTTAGGTGCGCTTTGCACAAAAATTCTACACCGAACCATTCTTATGGTGCACGAGGTTTGATACTTCGAAGTAAACCACAATAATTGGTTAAATCGAGGCAGTGCGGTGAGGTGAGCAGTGTGAGCGGTGTGGGCGGTTTCTTAACATAGTTGTTGGGGTTTAGCAGTAATTTTTCAGGCCCATCGCAAGGTTGGTTTTGGACTCCGCGACAATTTTATCAGGACAATATAAAACCAAAATGACGCCGATAGAGAACGAGATTTTTACGTGGTTCGGTCAATACCCCCTACCTCCATGGAGAGCATCAGCTTTACTAAATTGAGAATATTACACCGTACAAATTTAACGTTCGTGTTTAAACCCAAACTCGAGATCCCTTACCCACCCGGTTATATCTATAAAATAATGTGTTTTTTTTTCTTTTTCTTCGTTTGGTGGGCGTAACTTTTGTATGTGGCTGGACCCATTAGTTCTCTCCCTCCAGCCTCATTCAACACCTTTTCTCCAAGCCTCATTCTGGCGAGTCTGTTTGAGAGTAACCCATTCGTAATTACCACGAACGTCCATTGGCCTTCTTTGTACCTGCTACACATATCCGAATCAAGAATTCAGGTCCTACCCACTTGGTTCTCCTTGCGGCCAATCCTATGTGAACGTATCAAAAAAATTTCTCTCGAAGCAAACATGATACTTTGACCCCGAATCTAATATTCATTCATCCTGAGAACGAGCGTCATCATTGGAGACTGTGAGAACGACTCCAAGATAATCTTCTGCTACCATCGTTGTGGAACTTTCCTCGCCATTTATGTCCTTCCTCCAAGTCGGACAGTTTCTCTTAATGTCTCCCGACTCACTACACTTTAGCACGCAATGCCCTTCCCGCCATTCTTTTGATTCGAACATGTTGCTACCTCTAAATTCCCTGGCGTGGAACCTTCCTCTATAATTCTCCCCGTGTATAGCCAACGTCGAATTAATCCCCATAATTTTAACGTCTCCTATTTTCATGCGCCAAAAGAGTTGACTGTACATCGACCATCTTCACTGCCGTATAAGATGGTTGTGACCAAAGTATCATAAGAATCAGGAAGCGAGATAATAAGTAAAAGGGCCTTATATTCTTTCTCTAACTTTACATCAACTTTAATAAGTTCATCCACAAGTCCGTTGAACACGCTAATATGATCCATGAGATTTCCACCTTCCTCCATCTTCAGCCGGTACAGCTCCCGCTTCAGATCTAACTTCGTGGCTGAGTTTTTCCCGAGATGCAGCTCCTTCAACTTCGCCCACAAGTCTGGTGCAGAATACTCATTAACAACATTATTAATAATGTTATCCGCTGTAATACCCGTAAAATTTAATACGGGATTATTTCAATAATATTCGGAATGTGTGGAGTCGGTTTTCTAACATACACCGATTTTTCCCGAGCCGAGTCAAGAATTTAGAATTGGACCCGAAAAATTTAAAAAGGAGCCGAAAATGATTATAGGCCAAATGAAGAATAATGGCCCAAGTGTGTGAGATAGATTAAGGGTTAGGAATTTTGGCCAAATAATAATAATAATAATAATAATAATATAGGAGGCCACGTTAAGGTCTCATCATCACCTCACCACCTTGATATATTTAATCCTACTTTACTACAATAATGTCACCCCATTAATGGAATAAAAAGAAAACAAAATAAACAAAACACTACACTTCACCACCTAATTAGTAATTAAATCAAATACACCTAATGCCACCCCATAATTGCATAAAGACAATATCTAATACATCTAAGGACAAAGATAAATAAGACTAAGAAAATAGGGAGAGAGAAGAGAAGATAAGCCGTGAGAGAGGGAGAGAGGAAAAAGAGAAAAGAAAAAAAAAAAGAAAGGGAGAGAGGGAGAGCAGCCGTGAGGGAGAGGAAAGGAAAGAAGAAGAGAGAAAGGAAAGAAAAAGAAAGAAAAAGAGAGGAAGAAGAGAAGGAGAAGAGGGAGAAGCTCGCGGACAAGGAGGAGCTCGGGATCGAAAACTCTAGGGTCGGGATCACACGAAACAACCCGTAACGTAGCTCTCTAAGGAAGTAAGGTAGGTGGAGATCATCTACATACGTAAACAAAAATAGGATTCGTGAATTTTACGTGATTGTATGATCTCTTTCGAATTTATACGTGTTTATGTGCTAAGCGTGAATTTCTTGCATGATTTTCGTGATGATACTTACATGCTAAAATTCGGCCAGCTTAATACCTTAATCTTATGAATCTTAGGTCCATGAAACATAAGATTAGAGTTAGACAACTTGTGATTAAGAGGATAGAACAAAACTTGGGGAGGATTAGGGTTTTCTAGGGTTTTCTTTATCCATTTCGGCCAAGAGGTTCAAAAATTCATATTTCACAATCCAGATCTCGGGTTAAGAATCCCTTTGGCCAGAATCAAGATTTGCAAGTTCTTTATCAATGGTTAAAATTTCAGGTCCATCGGACATCGTTTACCCCGTGATCATTGAGAAATACTAAACTGTCGCAAAACAGCCGTATAAAATTGTTTTTCAAAAATTCGGGGACTAGATTGAAAATTTTTACAAATCTGGGGACTGAGATTGTAAATTCGAACAGGGGAGATTTTTAAAGAAATATAAAGCTTTCGGGGCAGATCTAAAATTTTTAAAGATTCGGGGCAGATCTGAAATTTAGGAAAATTTTAAGGATCTAAACTGAAATTTGGGCAGTTTTGTAATTTCTGAAGATTTTCGGGACTTAAACTGAAGTTTTAAAAATCCAGGCAGATTTGCAAATTTGAGAAAATTTTAGGGTTTTAATTGTAATTTAAAATTTGGGGCAGATTTGTAAATTTGAGAAAGTTTTCGGGTCTTAAATAAATTTTGAGGAGAATCTTCGGTTTTTTTTTTTATAGTTATAAAAAAATTTTCGGATCTTAAGTTAAAACTTCAATTTCGGGTTCTAACAAGTAAATTATGAGATTTTGAATGAAAAATATTTTCAATTAGGAACTTAAGTGACATTTTGAAAGATAGGCGTTATAGTTTTAGAATATATTTTAAATTAGGGATCAACTGTGAAATTAGGGTCATAAAAGTGAAAAGGATTAAATCTTAGAACTTTTAGTGTAAATTCGGGGGAGAGTTGTGTGGTTAAGGTTTTCGGGCCGATCAAATCGGAACGCGGGCTTCGGGCCCGAATTATTTGATGTATGATAGTTTTTGAAGATCGGGTCGAGCTAATACCTCGGGCCGATATGTAATATGGAAATATCGGGAGAGTTTGTTGCATTTTTATATGTTGCATTTTACTTGCATGACATTTGCATACGTGGTACGAGGTGAGAGAATCGTGCGTAGTCACGGTGACATTGTATAGTGTTGATGAGTGGGGTAGTTTATGACCGAGTGATGGTCGTCGAATTGTATGAGTAGTGAGGTTAGGACTAAGGCGCACTATATGATTGAGATGTGGGGAGTGGGGCCTCCCGAGCAACTGACCCCTGTGGGGAGTGGGGCCTCCCGAGCTACTGACCCATGCGTGCGTGTTGCCTTTAGTCCTAAGCCTCGGGCCCTGATGTGATGAGATGAGTTGAGATGAGATGAAATATGAGAAAAGAATCGAGCGTGCATTTTGTGAGATGTGTCGGGATATGAGTCGAGTGAGAGCATTTTCATTCTTGCATATTTTCATCTACTGGGCAAAAGCTCAGGGTTTACGTGTGTAGGTACGAACGAGTCGGACGTCGAAAAACGTCACGACTAGGCGGCTGATGGCGGTGACTCCACGAACTTTTGAGGGCGGCGCAGTACATTGGACGTGACCTGTGGAGTGTCTTAAAATATGTTTCGTGTTTTTCTATTCTTTGGGCTTCGGCCCAATAAATAAATGTGTGTGTTGTTAAACATTTTATATTTTCGGGTTTAGACTTTTGGGCTTCGGCCCAGTACTTGGATATTGTTATGTTTTAAGAAGTTTTTAATAAATGGGCTTTCCGCTGCTTACGCTGCGTAAACCCGCCAAAATACGTATTGGAGAAGTAGGGTCGTGACAGGTGGTATCAGAGCGCTAGGCTTTAGGTTCTGTAGACCGTCCATGTACTGCCGCTCAAAAGCCGGGAGGATCAGCCTACGTCTGTAAGTTTTATACTATTACGTGAATATATGTAAATGCTTATGTGTTTTTTTTTGTGTGCTTTTCTATGTTATGTGAACTTGTAGACTCTTAGAAAATGAGGACACGATCGGGAAATGGGAATGATGGAGAGCCCAGTCGTCGGGATGGATCTGAATCCCCGACTCGTGAGAACAACACACGTGAGAACGATACCATCCGCTGTTTGACTGAGCTGATCCAGCAACAGGCTGCTCAAATCCATGATCTAATCAATTTCCGGAGCTCATCTGAGCACCGATCCTCTCCACATCCTGACCGTGTGGAAATCATCGGGGAAAGGTTTCGTAAACTGAATCCCCCGACTTTCGAGCAAGCTACCGATCCTTCGATGGCAGAAGACTGGATCCGAACAATTGAAGATATGTTCGTATACGATCGGGTGCCAGGGAACGAACAAGTTCTCTGTGCCGTTTCGATGTTACGAGGAAGTGCGCGATTTTGGTGGGATACCATCAAAATCCTTAACGATCCCGCTACGATGCCATGGGATAGATTTAAAGAGCTGTTCTTCGAAAAATACTTCTCAGCCCACGAGCAAGCACAACGAATGAACGAATTCATCAACCTCCGACAAGGAAGGATGACGGTGCCGGAATACGTTCGTAAATTCGAAGAGCTATCTCGCTTCGCTCCACACATGGTAGCTACTGATGCATTAAAGGTGGCTCGTTTCATGGTGGGCCTCAGACCCGAGATTTACCGTGACGTAAGCATGTCGGGTATCTCGGGTGTGCACTTCACACAAGTGGCCGAACGAGCCATCATCGCGAGCAAGCAGAGGCTCAGATCGTGGCGGCGCAAGAAGCAAGGAAGAGAACGGAGAGTCAGCAGGGAGGTGGAGGTGACCGAAAGAGACCATTCTTCGGGAAAGGCCCTAACCAAGGAGGTCGCTCGGGACCATCTAACTGGCGACCGAGGCCGAACCAGGGACCACCCAGCGTTCCGAACCGATCTTCATACAACTCACCACCGTGTCAACAATGTGGGCGTAATCACGTCGGTGTCTGCTTTGGAGTTGGATACAACCCCAACGTCGTCTGCTATCTCTGCGGGAAACAGGAACATTACGCACGAGCCTGCGACCAATCCAGGAACCCGACTCAGACGCTTGCACGACCGCCACCGGTTCCGACTCGAGCATTTGCAATGACCAATGAAAGGGCGGAGGCGCTACCACCACCAGCTCCAGCTCGAGTGTTTGCATTGACTAATGAAGAGGCGGAGGCGCGACCACCACCGATTCCAGCACGGGTGTTCACATTTACCAATGAAGAGGCAGAGGCAAATCCTACAGTGGTGACCGGTACGTTACAAATTTACGACGTGCCTACTTCCGTGTTGTTTGATTCTGGAGCCACGCACTCGTTTGTGTCGGCCAAATATGTGACCAAGGTAGGCATCTCTCCTACCTTATCTGATTACAACTATGTAGTAACCCTACCACACGGGGATCCAACTCGAACTAATCTACTGTTGGAGAAATGTCCCGTGACGATCGAAGGAAGGAGTTTGAGCGTAGATCTAATTGTGATCCCGATGAACGACTACGACGTTATCTTCGGAATGGATTGGCTCTCGAAATACGGGGCCATAATCGATTGCCGGAAGAAGATGGTGGCATTCCAAATTCCTGAAGATGAAATGTTCACGTTTGTGGGAGCCAAGGAGAAGAGCAAAATCCATCAAATTTCTGCCTTAAAAGCCCAACGACTTCTGAATTCGGGATGTGAGTCTTTTCTCCTATTTGCAATAAAGACCGAGGAATCGCCTCAACCGAAATTAAAAGACGTACCCGTTGCAAATGAATTTCCCGACGTATTTCCGACGATCTCCCGGGACTACCTCCTAATCGAGAACTCCAATTCGCGATCGAACTAACTCCAGGAGCAGCACCGTTCTCTAAGACTACGTACCGTTTAGCACCAAGCGAACTACGAGAGTTAAAAGAGCAACTTGATGAGCTATTGCAGAAAGGATTTATTCAGCCCAGTTTCTCGCCTTGGGGAGCACCTGTCCTGTTCGTTCGTAAGAAGGACGGGTCGATGAGACTTTGTATTGACTACCGAGAGCTGAATAAACTGACGATCAAAAACAAATACCCGCTGCCCAGAATGGACGATCTGTTCGATCAGCTACAACGAGCGTCTATATTTTCCAAAATTGATTTAAGATCGGGGTACCATCAGCTGAAGGTTCGGGAAGCCGACGTTCCAAAAACGGCGTTCAATACGAGGTATGGCCACTATGAATTTTTGGTTATGCCTTTCGGGTTGACGAACGCTCCAGCGGTATTTATGGACCTAATGCACCGGGTCTTCAAAGATTTCCTCGACCACTTCGTAATCATCTTTATAGATGATATCCTCATTTATTCTAAAACGAAGGAGGAACACGACGCTCATTTACGAACGGTTCTCGGAATTCTTCGGGAAAAGCAACTCTATGCCAAATTCAAGAAATGTGAATTTTGGCTCACGCAAGTGGCCTTTCTGGGACACATTTTCTCCGGAAATGGGATTTCTGTGGACCCCAGCAAGATCGAAGCCGTAAGCGATTGGCCACGACCAACCACTCCCACGGAGGTCAGGAGTTTTTTCGGGCTTGCTAGATACTACCGAAAGTTCATTAGACTTTTCCAGCATTGCCTCGACACTCACGAACCTGACGAAGAAGAATGTCCCATTCAAGTGGACGGAAGCATGCGAGCAAAGCTTCCAGGAGTTGAAAAAACGATTGACAACGGCTCCAGTTCTTACGATTCCCTCCGGTACCGAAGGCTTCTCGGTGTACAGTGATGCCTCAAAGATTGGCTTGGGGTGCATGCTGATGCAGAACGGGAAGGTAATTGCGTATGCCTCCCGACAGTTGAAACCTTATGAGAAGAATTACCCCACGCACGATCTCGAACTCGCAGCAGTTGTGTTCGCCCTAAAAATCTGGCGTCATTATCTCTACGGGGAACGGTGCGAGATCTACACCGACCATAAGAGCCTGAAATACTTCTTTACCCAGAAAGAGTTGAATATGAGGCAACGACGTTAGTTGGAGCTCGTTAAAGACTACGATTGCGTGATCAACTATCACCCCGGCAAAGCAAACGTAGTCGCCGACGCATTGAGTCGAAAGGCGGTGAACACGGAACTCCACAACCTCGAAGTAGAAATAATAAATTTTGGCGAGATCGAGACTAGAATGGCGGCGTTAACTCTTCACCCTACGTTGCCGGAGCAGATCAAGAAAGCTCAGGAGCAAGACGAGCTGTGTCTGAAATTGACAAGCGAGAAAACAATCACGGCTTCATCAGAATTCAAATTACAAGGAGACGGGAATTTATTCTATAACAATCGTCTGTACGTGCCCGATAACGCAGAACTCCGGAAAACCATAATGACGGAGGCGCACGCCACTACATACTCGGTACACCCCGGAGCTACGAAGATGTATCGAGATTTACGTGAGACGTACTGGTGGCCGGGAATGAAGGGAGACATTGCGACGTTCGTAAGCCAGTGTCTCACTTGCCAACAAGTCAAGGCAGAACATCAGAGGCCGGCTGGGATGCTGCAATCCTTGTCTATTCCCGAGTGGAAATGGGATCATATTACCATGGACTTTGTCGTCGGCTTGCCGAAAACTGCGAAAGGCCACGACGCCATTTGGGTAATTGTAGATCGATTAACTAAGTCCGTCCATTTTCTACCTATTTGTTCAACTTTCTCTTTGGAGCAACATGCTAAATTGTATATTCAAGAAATAGTTCGACTTCACGGGATTCCTTCGTCCATCGTCTCGGATCGAGATTCGAAATTTCTGTCCAAGTTCTGGATGAGCTTACAGAAATCAATGGGGACGAAGCTTTCGTTCAGCACCGCTTATCATCCCCAAACTGACGGGCAATCAGAACGAACTATTCAGACCCTCGAAGATATGCTCCGAGCTTGTGTCTTAGACTTCAAAGGGAACTGGAGCAAATTTCTTCCTCTGATCGAATTCTCGTATAACAACAGTTATCATTCTTCAATCGGGATGGCATCGTACGAAGCTTTATACGGGTGCAAATGCCGATCACCGATACACTGGGACGAGATCGGTGAGCGAGCACTCTTAGGTCCCGATATGATACGAGAAATAACGGAGGCGGTCACCAAAATCCGAGAAAGAATGCAGACAGCCCAAAGTCGTCAGAAGAGCTATGCTGATCAACGACGAAGGCCACTAGAGTTCTCGGAAGGCGATCGGGTGTTCTAGAAGATATCTCCTATGAGAGGCGTGAAAAGATTCGGAAAGAAGGGCAAGCTCAGTCCGAGGTACATTGGTCCTTTCCAAATCCTTAAGAGAGTCGGGGAAGTTGCATATCAACTGGAGTTACCAGCCTCCTTAGCCCAAGTCCACGACGTATTTCACGTATCAACCTTACGTAAATACGTTACGAACCCGAATCATGTACTAGGAAGCGAATCACTTCACCAGCAACTCAAGCCGGACCTGAGCTACGAAGAGGAGCCAGTTGAAATCTTAGTGCGCGAAGTGAAGCGACTTCGGAATAAAAATATTCCGTTAGTCAAAGTACTGTGGCGAAGCCAAGCGGTTGAAGAAGCCACGTGGGAGCGAGAAGATGATATGAAGAATCGTTATCCCGAATTATTTCTTTAGATGTGATATCGGGGACGAAATTCTTGTAAGGGGGGAGGATGTAATACCCGTAAAATTTAATACGGGATTATTTCAATAATATTCGGAATGTGTGGAGTCCATTTTCTAACATACACCGATTTTTCCCGAGCCGAGTCAAGAAGAATTGGACCCGGAAATTTTAAAAAGGAGCCGAAAATGATTATAGGCCAAATGAAGAATAATGGCCCAAGTGTGTGAGATAGATTAAGGGTTAGGAATTTTGGCCAAATAATAATAATAATAATAATAATATAGGAGGCCACGTTAAGGTCTCATCATCACCTCACCACCTTGATATATTTAATCCTACTTTACTACAATAATGTCACCCCATTAATGGAATAAAAAGAAAACAAAATAAACAAAACACTACACTTCACCACCTAATTAGTAATTAAATCAAATACACCTAATGCCACCCCATAATTGCATAAAGACAATATCTAATACATCTAAGGACAAAGATAAATAAGACTAAGAAAATAGGGAAAGAGAAGAGAAGATAAGCCGTGAGAGAGGGAGAGAGGAAAAAGAGAAAAGAAAAAAAAAAGAAAGGGAGAGAGGGAGAGCAGCCGTGAGGGAGAGGAAAGGAAAGAAGAAGAGAGAAAGGAAAGAAAAAGAAAGAAAAAGAGAGGAAGAAGAGAAGGAGAAGAGGGAGAAGCTCGCGGACAAGGAGGAGCCCGGGATCGAAAACTCTAGGGTCGGGATCACACGAAACAACCCGTAACGTAGCTCTCTAAGGAAGTAAGGTAGGTGGAGATCATCTACATACGTAAACAATAATAGGAATCGTGAATTTTACGTGATTGTATGATCTCTTTCGAATTTATACGTGTTTATGTGCTAAGCGTGAATTTCTTGCATGATTTTCGTGATGATACTTACATGCTAAAATTCGGCCAGCTTAATACCTTAATCTTATGAATCTTAGGTCCATGAAACATAAGATTAGAGTTAGAGAACTTGTGATTAAGAGGATAGAACAAAACTTGGGGAGGATTAGGGTTTTCTAGGGTTTTCTTTATCCATTTCGGCCAAGAGGTTCAAAAATTCATATTTCACAATCCAGATCTCGGGTTAAGAATCCCTTTGGACAGAATCAAGATTTGCAAGTTCTTTATCAATGGTTAAAATTTTAGGTCCATCGGACATCGTTTACCCCGTGATCATTGAGAAATACTAAACTGTCGCAAAACAGCCGTATAAAATTGTTTTTCAAAAATTCGGGGACTAGATTGAAAATTTTTACAAATCTGGGGACTGAGATTGTAAATTCGAACAGGGGAGATTTTTAAAGAAATATAAAGCTTTCGGGGCAGATCTAAAATTTTTAAAGATTCGGGGCAGATCTGAAATTTAGGAAAATTTTAAGGATCTAAACTGAAATTTGGGCAGTTCTCTAATTTCTGAAGATTTTCGGGACTTAAACTGAAGTTTTAAAAATCCAGGCAGATTTGCAAATTTGAGAAAATTTTAGGGTTTTAATTGTAATTTAAAATTTGGGGCAAATTTGAGAAAGTTTTTGGGTCTTAAATAAGTTTTGAGGAGAATCTTCGGGTTTTTTTTTTTATAATTATAAAAAAAATTTCGGATCTTAAGTTAAAACTTCAATTTCGGGTCCTAACAAGTAAATTATGAGATTTTAAATGAAAAATATTTTTTTTTTTTTTTTTTTTTTTTTTTTTTTTTTTTTTTTTTTTTTTTGGTAACCGGGTAAAGCCGATGGTAAACCCCGGGGCCGACCCACTACCTGCTAAACAGGTCGACCAGGTCAATCGCACATGTCTGGGCCCATGTGGGCAGGCTTAGGGAAATGTCACAGGGATGAGATTCGAACCCAGGACCTCTCCCAACATGACCCTAAGCACCTCCCCCTAATGAAAAATATTTTTAATTAGGAACTTAAGTGACATTTTGAAATATGGGCGTTATAGTTTTAGAATATATTTTAAATTAGGGATAAACTGTGAAATTAGGGTCATAAAAGTGAAAAGGATTAAATCTTAGACTTTTAGTGTAAATTCGGGGGGGAGTTGTGTGGTTAAGGTTTTCGGGCCGATCAAATCGGAACGCGGGCTTCGGGCCCGAATTATTTGATGTATGATAGTTTTTGGAGATCGGGTCGAGCTAATACCTCGGGCCGATATGTAATATGGAAATATCGGGAGAGTTTGTTGCATTTTTATATGTTGCATTTTACTTGCATGACATTTGCATACGTGGTACGAGGTGAGAGAACCGTGCGTAGTCACGGTGACATTGTATAGTGTTGATGAGTGGGGTAGTTTATGACCGAGTGATGGTCGTCGAATTGTATGAGTAGTGAGGTTAGGACTAAGGCGCACTATATGATTGAGATGTGGGGAGTGGGGCCTCCCGAGCAACTGACCCCTGTAGGGAGTGGGGCCTCCCGAGCTACTGACCCCTGCGCGCGTGTTGCCTTTAGTCCTAAGCCTCGGGCCCTGATGTGATGAGATGAGTTGAGATGAGATGAAATATGAGAAAAGAATCGAGCGTGCATTTTGTGAGATGTGTCGGGTTATGAGTCGAGTGAGAGCATTTGCATTCTTGCATATTTTCATCTACTGGGCAAAAGCTCAGGGTTTACGTGTGTAGGTACGAACGAGTCGGACGTCGAAAAACGTCACGACTAGGCGGCGGATGGCGGTGACTCCACGGACTTTTGAGGGCGGCGCAGTACATTGGACGTGACCTGTGGAGTGTCTTAAAATATGTTTCGTGTTTTTCTATTCTTTGGGCTTCGGCCCAATAAATAAATGTGTGTGTTGTTAAACATTTTATATTTTTGGGTTTAGACTTTTGGGCTTCGGCCCAGTACTTGGATATTGTTATGTTTTAAGAAGTTTTTAATAAATGGGCTTTCCGCTGCTTACGCTGCGTAAACCCGCCAAAAATACATATTGGAGAAGTAGGGTCGTGACATGCGCAATGTACAAACGGATTGTGCTGACACATCTTGACCACAAATCCTCCCAATCTTCTTTCGTCATTTACTCCGGCTTTGCATGTTCCCCTTTCAAAGCCGTAGCAAGACTTGATGAACAAGTATATCCTTCACTCCTCTCTGCCACAGACTGAAACTTCCCATACCATCAAATTGCCGCATGTTGAAACTGTTTTCCGTCGCCATTATCCTTGCAGAGATTAGACAGTTTGGCCCGACACTGGTTCCCCCGTAACGAAACCTTCTTGATATCTTTTCTGATGTGGAAGATCAGACAAAGCTGCAACCACAGAGTATACTCAGAATATCAATTAGGCTTGACCCTAATACCACTTGTTGGGGTTGAGCGGTAATTTTTCGGGCCCAGCGAAAGTTTGGTTTTGGACTCCGCGACAATTTTATCGGGACAATATAAATCCGAAATGACGCCGATAGAGAAGATGCTATTTTATCATGGTTCGGCCAATACCGCCTACCTCCACGGAGAGCACCAGCTTTTTAATATTGAGAATATTACAACGTACGAATTTAACACTTGTGTTTAAACCCAAACTCGAGACCCCTTACCCTCCCGAGAAATGTATTTGTACATATTCCCAACTACCCAGTAAAACTAAACTGACTCTCACCCTTATCCACCCGGATAAATTTCTTTTATCTCTCTCGCTCTCTACACACACTGAGCTCTCTTTGCTTGGGATGATAATAATTGAAGAATCCCCAGCCTATTTATAGATATCTTCAGCTCTTCTGGACTGCTCGAAATCGGTGGCTCCGCCGCATCGCCCTTTAATATGAACCGTTCATTAATTTTATATAAAATAATATTTTTTTTCTTCGTTTGGTAGGCATGACTTTTGCATGTGGCTGGATCCATCAATAGTTGCACACCCCAAATTCTGATTTGTTTATCATGAGAAAAGATTTAATATGATTAGCTGTAATAATAAAATTTTAATAGGATATGTAACTTGGAGTTGTATCGTAAATTACGCTAAAATGCTGAAATACTTTTATCTCCCTGTTCTTGCTTTAAGCTATATCTAGGGGCTCGGGGGGTCCATTGACCCCCCGGCCGTCGGGATGAATGGGAATATAGATGTATACCTTATAGCTTCAATCACCATGGATTTATAATTTTTCTGATTTAGGTGTAGTGCGGAAGAAGAATGCAGATTATGGCACATTCTTAAATTATTTTATTGGGCTTTTTACTCATTTGGCCTATTTGTTAATAATACACAATTAGTTCAGATAAAAATTAGGAAGCTCAATACTTCATAATTAATAGAAGTTAGATAAAGTTAAATAAAAAAAACAAAAAAGAAAATAAACACAAAAAGCACACAAAACCACAGAAGTAAGCATACCACGACAGAGCTCATCGTACCATTGCCATTTCATTGCTAATGTTTTTTTACCATTTACATAATTTTTTAAATTTGTTATTGAGCTATTTTGAAAGGCTTGGCTTGTTTATCTACAATCTAGTTATTTCTTTGATAATGAATTTATGTATTACGATAGTCATACTTTCATGTAGTTAGGTCTCATGTGTTGTTTTCATTTGTTGTTTTCATTTTGTAGATTACACACTATTTATTTAGGATGATTATTGATGTTTGACTGACTTTTATATTCAATTTTTCTTAGTGATTCATGGATTGAATATGGATAAATTAGTTATTAGAGCAAAAAAGAATTCAAATCGTCTTCAAAAGTTGATACATTTCCGCCGAATAATGCTTAGGCATATCATGCAAACTAAAATATATTGTGAATCATAAAGCGGACCAAAAATGTCTTAAGATATTATGTAAGACAGATATTTTCATCCTAACAAAACAGGTGACATACATAGTGACGCTAGATTAGATATTTTGAAACACGAATCCCTAAGTGAGTGGAGAAGAAGAGGAATCTGCAGTTAAAATAACATATTAAGTCCGTGAAATATCAACGACTCACAAGAAATCTCGGCAAGATTTTAAATAGTTCCACGAACCAATTAGCATCAAAAAAAACCCTTCAAAACATGACAAGCCACCAAACGAGCATCTTACAACGCTCAATCGACCCATCACTAACTAGATGCACTTCGTGGACTTGCTTCGCCCAATAAGAAAGTGAAACACAAGTCCCTCGATTAATTACAAGAACTACGTGACTTAGCTTCGCCCAATCAAGAAATGAAAACATGCCCCCTTCGATGCAAGAAAAATAAATCGAAAGGGACGTATAACAGTTGGTGCTTTTTTTTCGTGAAATTATAACGCAATGTATGTATTAGGCACGAAATCTCACTTTCCTTCCTCACATGATATTTCATGGCTCGGACTCAAAAGGTGCTGCCACGTTGCGGATGATAATAGGTAAGTCCCCCTTTGTGATTGTTGTTTTTAACGGATTGCGTGTGGGATTGGTAAGCTGTTTTCGGAAGCAATTTGAAAGGGAATTCTGAGAATTTACAAAGAGTGACGGAGAAGCACTTTTCTTAAAATTAACGACACAGAATGCAGAATTCGACTTGGACGCTAACAATCATATATTTACTTAGACTGCTACTTATTTATACTACTAAGTCGGTTTCCTCCACTACAGACGTGAGGAGTATTTTTCGCTCCTCAACTGCTGTCCACTACTTCAGCAGTTCTCCCACGATCTGCTCTTTCCAGTTCTTCCCAGCAACTTCCTCTCGAGACGTGCTTCTGGTCTGGTCGGGAGATTTCCTTCTCGGGACGCTCCTCTTCCTCGATCGGTTTCTCCTCTGTCTTCCTCTTGCTCGGCCATCAGCTCGGCAGATTCTTCCTTTTCGGACAGTTTCCCTTTTGGCTTGCTCTTGCTCGGGATACACCTCGGTCGGGAAGCTTCTTGCTCGAGGAGCTCTGCTTGCTCGGGCGGTTTGTCCTCGGGAGACTCTTGGGCTTTATTCCCAACAAATTCCTCCCTTAAGCTCAAGGTCTTCCAATCTTTCATTCCTAGCACATTCTTCAGGTTCTCGAATATGGGTATCGGCAACGGCTTCGTGAAAATGTCTGTGACCTGGTCCAGACTTGGAACGTGAATCATCTTCACGTTTTCTTTCTTCACCTGCTCTCGGATGAAATGGAATCGGGCATCGATGTGTTTGCTTCTTTCATGATGCACCGGATTCTTGGCTAGCTCGATTGCCGATTTGTTATCCACACGGATTTCGGTTGGCTCTTTCTGTTCGATGTTTAGCTCGAGAAGCAGGTTCCTCAGCCATATTGCGTGCATGACGCACAATGAGGCTGCAACATACTCGGCTTCGCATGTTGACAGAGTTACAATTGGCTGCTTCTTCGAGAGCCAAGTGAATGCTGAGCTTCCTAGGTAGAAGACATATCCGCTCGTACTTCTTCTGTCATCAACGTCTCCGCACCAATCACTGTCTGAGTAGCCGACCAATTTTGCGTCATCTGTCCTCGGGTAGAAGAGCCCGAGCGATTTCGTTCCTTGAACGTATCGGAGTATTCTCTTGATCGCTTTGAAGTGCGATTGGCGTGGTTCTTCCATGAAGCGGCTCACGACCCCGACAGCGTATGTGATATCCGGCCTCGTGCATGTCAGGTACCTTAGGCTTCCAACCAAGCTTCGGTACTCTGTTGCACTTACTCTTTCTCCTCCCTCAAATTTTGAAAGCTTTGCACCAAGCTCCATCGGGATTGCTATTGGCTTGCACTCCTTCATCTTTCCTTTCTCAAGTATCTCTCCCGCGTACTTTGTTTGTGAGACGAAAATTCCTGTCCTCAGTTGCTCGACTTCTAAACCCAAGAAATACTTCATCTTTCCAAGGTCGGTCATCTCAAATTCTTCGGTCATCTCCTTCTTGAACTCTTTGATCATTTCTTCGCTACTTCCCATGAAGATGAGATCGTCAACATAGAGCGCGACTATGATCATACCTCTTTCTTCCTTCTTGATGTAGAGGGCGTGCTCATACGGGCATTGATGGAATTTATTCTTCTTGAAGTACCCATCGATTCGAGTATTCCATGCCCGAGGCGCCTGCTTCAGGCCATAGAGCGCCTTTCTCAGCTTCAACACTTTCTCTTCTTCTCCTCTTCTCGAGTAGCCAGGAGGTTGTTCTATATAGACTTCTTCCTCGAGTTCTCCGTTCAAGAAGGCTGATTTAACATCCATTTGAAAGATAGTCCATCCGAATTGGGCAGCTTGTGCTAACAGGAGTCTGATGGTTTCCATTCTTGCAACGGGAGCGAAGACTTCGTCGTAATCGATCCCGGCACGTTGCTTGTAGCCTTTCGCGACTAGCCTCGCTTTATAGCGCTCGATGAGTCCTTCGGCATTTGTCTTTTTCTTAAAGACCCATTTTACCCCGATGGGTCTATGGCCGTTCGGGAGTTCCTTCAACTCCCAGGTTCTGTTCTTCTCGATGGACTTGATTTCTTCGTCCATCGCTGCCTTCCACTTTTTGTTACGGAGAGCTTCCTCAAAGGTAATATCTTCGGAGTCAGCAATGAGGCAAACAAGATGGACCTCTTCCGTTGAATCATATAAGTCTTGTAAGGTTCGCATCTTTGGTTGTCTGGGTTATTCAGTATCGGACATTTCCTCGAGTGGAGTTTTCCCGTGAGTAGATGGGGGACTAACGGGTTCTTCTTGCTCCTCCGATCCTTCTTCTTTCCAATTCCAGGAACTCCCTTCGTCTACTCGGACGTCTCTGCTAACTATAACCTTCTTATCGAGAGGGTCATACAGTTTGTATGCCTTCGCCTTCTCGTCATATCCGAGGAATACAAGCTTCTTGCTTTTGTCTTCGAGCTTCGTCCTCCTCTGGTCTGGCACATGAGCATATGCCACACTTCCAAACACTTTCAGATGTGAGATGCTTGGCTTCTTTCCATTCCAGACCTCTTGTGGTGTTCGGGCGCCGAGCTTACTATGGAGGCACCTATTCTGAATGTAGATAGCACATTGTACGGCTTCTGCCCAGAACTTCTTCGGCATCCTCTTGCTTTTCAGCATTGATCGAACCATGTCGAGAATGGTTCGATTCTTTCGTTCGGCCACTCCATTCTGTTGTGGCGTGTATGGTGCCGTCAGGAATCTCCTTATTCCGTGCTCTTCACAGAATTTTGTGAATTCTCCAGACATGAACTCACCTCCTCTGTCTGACCGAACAGCAATGATGTTCGATTTTGTCGCCTTCTCGACCATCGTCTTGAATTTCTTAAATATCTCGAAGGCCTCTGATTTCTCCTTTAGAAAGTACACCCAAGTTTTCCTCGAGAAGTCATTTATGAACGTAATAAAGTACCTCTTTCCACTAAAAGAGTTGGGTGTCATCGGTCCACATATGTCGGTGTGAACTAGCTCCAGTGGATTCTCTGCTCGGAATTCCGCTTTCTTCTGAAATGACGTCCTCGGTAATTTCCCGAGAACACAGCCCTCACAGATCTTCTGGCTTCCAACCATCTTTGGAAGTCCTTGCACCATTCCTTTGTTCGCCATCTCTTTCAAGCTTCCGTAGCTTAGATGTCCGAAGCGAAGATGCCACAAACGATCTTTGTCTTCCAGGTCAACTTGCAAGCATTCTTCTTGGATGGTATCAATGTTGAGCTTGAACATTCGGTTCTTCGCCATCTCAACATGCGCGATCAGTCGTCCGCTTTTGCTTCTCAACTGCATCGCCCGATCCTTCATAGCGACTGAACATCCTCTTTCCAAGAGTTGTCCCATGCTAAGAATGTTGGTTTTCATGTCGGGAACGTAGTAAACATCCTCGACCATTCCTTCTCTTCCATTTGCTCGAGAGAAGCATACCTTCCCTCGTCCTTCTACTTTAACTTTTGAGTCGTCTCCAAAAGAAACGTACCCTTCTTTCACTTCTTTTAGCTCCTTGAAGAGATGCTTCTGACCACTTATGTGATTGCTGGCGCCGGTGTCGAGGTACCACACCTTCTCGTTGGTCGGGTATTTGTCCTCGAACGTCATAAGAAGAACTCCTTCGTTCTTCCCTTCTTCTTCCGCGACAAGGTTCGCGTTTTCTTCCACTTTCTTTTCTCCCCAGCAGTCCCTGGCATAGTGGCCCTGCTTTCCGCAGTTGTAGCATTCGACATTCGGTCGATTCGAACGTCCGCCTCGGCCTCTTCCTCGGCCTCGACCTCTCCAACTTTGTTGGTTTGCAGGTCCTTCTCCATCATTTTGGTTTCCTCTTCCGCGTCCTCCGCCGCGTCCGGAGCCTCTTCCGCCACGGCCTCGTCCTCTCCCTCGATTCTGGCATCCCGATGCCTTGTCTTCTCTTACAGACAATTTTACTTGCAGGACTTCTTCGAGAGAGTCCTGCTTCTTCTTTCTCTTACGTTGCTCGTGCGCTTCCAGTGAGCCCGAGAGTTCGTCAACCGTCATCTTCTCGAGATCCTTGGATTCTTCTATCGCGCACACAACGTTCTCGAAGTCGTTCGTTAGAGATCTCAGGATCTTCTCAACGATTCGGGCATCCGTCAAGGCTTCTCCGTTTCTCTTTAGTTGATTCGCGATCGCTTGAATCCGAGTGATGTACTCGGAGATACTTTCGCCTTCTTTCATCTTCATCATTTCGAGTTCTCCTCGAAGGGTTTGCAGTCGAACCTGCTTGACACGGTCAGCTCCTTTGTAGGCTGCTTCCAATGTGTCCCACGCTTCCTTTGAGGTCGTAGCCTCGGCTATCTTCTCGAAGCCGGCTTCATCTACGGATTGATAGATGATGTAAAGTGCTGTTTTGTCCTGTTTTCGGGACTCCCTCAATGCCTTCATCTGTGCTGCCGAGTAACCACCCGTGCTTTCTGGCTCGACGTGACCGGTTTCGACGACCTCCCACGCATCTTGAGACCCGAGCAGCGCTTTCACCTTGATGCTCCAATTCTCGTAATTGGACTTGGTGAGTTTTGGTATGGGGATTTGGCCGCCGTTAACTCCCATCGTCGCCATCGTTACCATAGGCTCTGATACCAATTTGTTGTTTTTAACGGATTGCGTGTGGGATTGGTAAGCTGTTTTCGGAAGCAATTTGAAAGGGAATTCTGAGAATTTACAAAGAGTGACGGAGAAGCACTTTTCTTAAAATTAACGACACAGAATGCAGAATTCGACTTGGACGCTAACAATCATATATTTACTTAGACTGCAAAACTACTTATTTATACTACTAAGTCGGTTTCCTCCACTACAGACGTGAGGAGTATTTTTCGCTCCTCAACTGTTGTCCACTACTTCAGCAGTTCTCCCACGATCTGCTCTTTCCAGTTCTTCCCAGCAACTTCCTCTCGAGACGTGCTTCTGGTCTGGTCGGGAGATTTCCTTCTCGGGACGCTCCTCTTCCTCGATCGGTTTCTCCTCTGTCTTCCTCTTGCTCGGCCATCAGCTCGGCAGATTCTTCCTTTTCGGACAGTTTCCCTTTTGGCTTGCTCTTGCTCGGGATACACCTCGGTCGGGAAGCTTCTTGCTCGAGGAGCTCTGCTTGCTCGGGCGGTTTGTCCTCGGGAGACTCTTGGGCTTTATTCCCAACAGTGATGCTATATTTGGAAATTTATCATCTTTTTTTGCCTTCGATCTTGCAAAGATTGATAAAAATGTAGTAGTAATTATACGCTAAAAGGTGTAACCTTTACAATTTTATTCCAACGCCCACATTAAGATTAACATAGCAAACTGCGTTAATACAAACAGCCAAAACACAAATTACTAACGCACAATTAACAATCTAAAACCCGCAATCAAACAGCGAAAATGGATAAGGCACAACGGTTGGATTATCATCACTATTATTCCCATCGATGATTAGATTGCTGTAATAATTCATGTCGCTGTTGATCGGCGAAAGACCGTCGACCTCCTTTCCATAGTTGGGATTTCCTCGCACGATCAAAGGCACAGATGGCACCTCAAGGGGGGGATATGAACTGTAAAAAGGGAGGTCCATGTCCAAATTCAACTCGGGCGAGGAAACTGGCGTTAGGGCATCGCCTTCGCTCTTAATAATCGAAAGCTTCCTTCTCTTTTGCTCTCCGTTATTTGCAGCATCTTCGCCGGGCGTTTTTAGGAGCTTCGATCTCCCCCTCTGCATGAGCAGTTGGGGCAAAATTTCGGGATCTTGGGCGACTTTGCAGAGGAGGGTAACCATTTGTTGGGGCCTTTTTTCGGTGGCTTCGAGCCTTTTGTTCATGCACTCGAGGTTTTGCTCCAAGCTCTTCTGTTCTTGCTTTAGCTTCATGATTTCGTTGAAGAGCTCGTCTTCTTCTTCTTCTTCTTCGTCGTTGTCTTCTTTGAGGCGATGATTCGAACGATGATGGGATTTGTCTGAGTGATTTTGGTGATGATGCTTTCGCCTTACGATGTTTGAGAGGAGGTGAGTTTGCCCACGTAAGAACCATACGTTTGCGAATTCCCAGTTGTCTGGGTCGACTTTTCGGAATCCCTGAAAGCAAATTGAGTGTTCAGCCATAAATCATTCACAAGAAAAATTCAATTACAAGAAACAGAGTTGTTCAAACAGAGAAAACTACACAGTTACACGGAAAAAAACTATGCTATTCCTCTCCAAAAAGCATTAAAGCCAAAACATACTAATTAGGACAGAGAAGAGCATTTTGAAGATTTCCCCTAAATTGAAACAAAACAGAGAGAAAAGGGGAAAACATAGGAAGAATGGAAAATTAAACCAAAATGCAATGCGAAAAGCAGAAAACCCCATTTCCATGGCGTCAAACATTATCAGCATTGGAAAAAGCAATAAATTGAGAACGAGGTCTGAAAACTAATGATTTGCTCGTTCCTTCTTACGTAAGTATTGAGCTGACGAACGAAGCTAGAGAAATTGTGGTGCTTGAAGTAGACGGGCAAGATCCTATCGGAGAAATCCAAGGGATCCAAAACGACGAAGCTGTTGTTTGATTTCCCCCAAGCGAGTAGGTCGTTGGTCGTCGGATCGTTCACCATTTGGTAAGTTTTCATCACGAACGGCGCTATAACTGCGTTGATGTTGCTATGATTACTGCTACTGTCGCCGCCACAATCGCTATTACCGTAGGAAATCTCCATTGCTACACAGATAGGAAAAAAGTGTGCAATGAACGAAAGGATAGTTGGAGGATGAAACTTGGAGCAGACGATATAGAAAGAAACCAAGCTTGAGAGTGAGCGTAAGAGAGAAAGAGAGAGAGGATTTATATATGATAAAAATATATGGGTGGGGCCCACCTACATTGTCCTCTATTGCCTAGCGTATAGTCCAATTATGATAAGTTTTTTGAATTACATCTCCGTTAATTTTCGGCATTTCATCATTTCACATATCGAAAATCTAAGACAATTGGGTTAAGCAGACGATTTAAAAGATTCGAATATATGACATCTTGATTTGAGAAGTATGTTATGTTTAATAATAATCTCGTGTTATATCTATTTCAAGTTACTATATACTGAGTATATACCATAATTTAGAGAGAGATGGAGTGTTGAATTGTGTCAAATTCCCATGCACAAAGGGAAGAACTTTTTATTTACTTTTGTTAAACAATCTTAAGATATTTTCGCGTTGGAATCTATTCGTCGTCACATTATTGGTAAAGAGACTTGATTGTACATATAACAATTTTATAATACTTGCTTGCATCTAGGATATATCTTTGCTGCAATTAATTAGACATGGTTTCAAGGTCAAGTTCATAACCAATAATCAAATATTAATTTCAATGTGTAGGTGCGCTACGTGTCACATGTCGGACGAAAGAGCCATAAAAAGTGGGAGGAAGGCGAACTCTGAATCATGTCCAAAAGGCGTTCCATGTTGTCTAATTTTCAATTGGGTCCTTGTACTTATTTCTTTCTTCCATAGCGCCAAGCCGCCAACTGATATAGTATTAATTGATGGAGCGTGTGAATTTTTACAGTATAAATTTGGGAAATTTACAGAAAAGTACCTAATTAGATAAAAAGTTGCAAGTCAGTACCATGTCAGTAATTTTTATATGTAGGTACCTATTATAATAAATTTTTTACACATTGGTACCCGTCCTGCCGCAAGGTACGTCATGTAACACATTTAGGTACCATAGAAAAACGTATTGTGGTACATAATAGTGCGAAATGGTACATCATATAACACATTAAGATGGCGTATAGAAACGATATAAGTACCATATAAATGCGTGAAGTAGTACGTAATACACACATAAAAAGGTACATCAAGACTGAAAAAATGATATACACAGTCAAATGGGTACTTATATAAAAAATTTTCTGACATGGGTACTGACTTGCAAATTTTTTATATAAATGAGTATTTTTCTGTAGATTCACCTATAAATTTTTTGATTCACGAATTTAAATAATGATCTCGAATGGATTTGGATAATTTTAGATGTGATTAAGTTTAATTAAACTCAATTACAAATTTACCCATATTTTGAATTGAATATTTAATAAATAAATTATAATGTTGCCAGAAATGTCCGGCATTAGTTAAAGGTAGGGGAGGGGAAGCTTTAGCTAATATCTAATGGCGGTACTAAGGAGATATTAACTAAATCCCAGCTTTACTTAAATCCTCCTACCAAATACTAATTTACTTAATCGTAACCCATCTAATCTTCCATAATACCCCCAGCCAAAAGGAACCTAATATTGACATTATACTATATGGTCTCGTCATGTTGTAATGTAATAATACTCTCGCGATGAACTTGCTACCACGCTCAACATAGCCTTTTGACAATAATGAAATATCGTTCATTATTCACCGAAAAAATTCAAAATTTTTATCCATTTAAGTGTAATTAACTAGAAAAATAGAGGTAGCTATTATTGACAGGGGTGTGCTAAAAACCAATCCGACCCGCCAACCAGATACGAACCCATCCGAAAATAGCAGGTTTGGGTTAGCATTTTCGACCTGTTTAAGTAAATGGGTAAACCCAAACACAACCCGAATATTAAGTGGGTCGGGTTAGGGTTCGAGTTCTCAACACGAAATCAACCCGTTATCAACCATTTAACCTGAAAAATATAAATTATTAAAAATATCCTCAATATAAATAAAATAAACTGCTTTTATTTAATTATGTGACTTGTATTATTTGGAATTTTAATTGTTGTTGACTTTAAAAAAATAACAACTGCTTTGTTTCTCTATTGTTTTATATTTAATTTGCATTTATAATTATGATTATTTAGTTAATTTTTTCTTTTTTATTTTAAACGGACTTGCGGGTCAATGGGTCATATTTGGGTTAAAGCAGGTCGGATTAGGGTTCGATATTTCAACCCGTTTAAGTAAACATGTCGGGTTAGGGTTGAAGATTTCAACCCGTTTATTAAACGGGTTAAATCCGTATGTGACCCAAGCCCACCTGTTTACCACCCCTAATTATTGATACCATTATTATCATTATCACTATATTGTTTATAATCAAGTATGAAAACATTACTAAGAAAAGATCTAATGGGGATCATTAATTTTAATTGCATTGTTGCGAATGTCTCTGGTAAGGCCCGTAAGACAAGCAAATATTGCAAGTAATCCCTGTAACTTGAAAAAATATATTTTATGTACAATGGAAAATCTGCATGAATTATGAAGATGTCCACGTTCAAATCCATGTTTGGTGGTTGAAATGAGGTGGTATTATTATGATAGAAAGGTTGAAGCTTGATGAACAACCCAATATTACACCTCTGGAGTGTACTAACTCCAGCTTTGTTTATCATCATGTTGAATTCTTTGCGAATGTAACTCTGTGATAATATTTTTAATAAACAATAATTGCATGGGTTCAACACTTTACTCTTGGCCGATGATATGAAGGATGTCTAGCCAAGATATTCAACTCATTCGCTCTTGGGTGCGCTAGCAGTCTATGCCACAAATTAGGAAAACATTGTCTGCGTTGAGTTGATTAGTACGCTGTTGCGTGCGTCTTATACATAACATTCCTCTTTCTACCACGAATGACTTCAATTAATATCTGCATGGAAGCTGATAATGAGAAGTACAGACAAACCAATACTATCTCTCATTCAAAAATAAGTCATTTACAACTCTGTTTTTATTCATAGATAAGAAGTCGTTTTACTGTTTAAAAAAATTCTTTGATATTTCCAATTTTACCCCTTATATTAAATAAAAAGTAATTAGATTAAATAAGAGAAAACAATTCTTTTTTTTCAATCGATAGCTTGCCATATATTAAAAGACATTACAGACGGGCTAGCCCACAGAGCCCTCTGGTCATATCATGCCAGTAGGGAAAAACACCTCATAAAGAGGACAAACCACTCGTCAAAAGGAGACACAACTCCCACACGGGGAAAGGAAGCCGAAAGAAAACAAGCTTAAAAAATTACAACAAGAAGAACTAAAGAACATACTATAAATTGAGTATAAAACTCCATATCAGCGGCTATTAAACCCAACTTTGAAGTACTCTTCACTTTCTTCCGTCTTCACTTAAAAACCTTGTCTTCTAATGAAATAACCTCCAACAAGTGGGGGACAATAACTGCTATAAAAGGAGACTAGTCTCGCATGAGATTCACAAACCACCAACAAACACAATACAACGCAAAAAGAGAAAAACAAGCAAAACCAACAACAAAATACACCAAACAAGCAAACAATAAAAGTTTGGAAACAGACAACCAGACCAAACACACATCACAGAAACAACAAAAATACTACACGGCAGACCACACAAGCGTCACAGAAACAACATAAATACTACACGGTAGACCAAACATACATCACAGAAACAACATAAATACTACAAAAAAGAGCAAATATCAAGAAAAAAAGAGAGAATTGCTCCCCCATCCCGACTCGAGGATGGGGGAGCGTTTGTTTGTTACTATGGGTCTCGACAAAGCTCGCTGCGGTGGTGGATTGTACCGTAGAAACGAAGAGGCTCGCCGATGAGAGGGTCGCTGGCCGCTGTGGGTGGGTGGGTGGGGGGGGGGGCGCTTAAGTTGTGGGACGGCTACTCCCTAACGACGACCTGCTCAAAGTAGATCGGGGAAAATTTAGGGACGGATTTTGGGCTTGAGGCGGTTGAGAAACCCTAATCGCTCGAATCTGCTTTTTAGACCATCTCCAACCGAAGAACACATTCTCAAACTCAAACTCAAACTCAAACTCATTCTCAAAATGCAGTAATTGTAACATCCCGTCCCATACCGAGTGTCACTGTAGCATCGGTCCCTACCGGGACCAGTGGGGTTGGGCCCACCACACTCCGACTGATAGTCTGACCCCACTGTACCATCATTTAACCTTTCAGCGTGCTTCGTCCTCGCTCACACGAACCCTGGGCAAACTTCCCAGGGAATCACCCATCCCTAGATTGCCCCAAGTCAAGCACGCTTAACTTCGGAGTTTCTATAGATGGACTCCCGAAAAGGTAGGTCGACCTTGGTGATACGAGTAGTACTATCAATTTTCTTATACGATTCTAAGCCTGACACGCCCATACATTGTCAGTCTTCCCCTCTCATTCGGGTGTCGGATCGGTTCGTTCATGTACCCCTTCGCCTAGAAGCCTGCCAGGAGCCGCTCCTTGTCCGTGCACCTCTCTGGCTCCGGCGATCACTCCCCGCCCTCATCGGCTCCGGGCATCTGTGATATCCCACACCGATTGGAGGGGGGAACGAAGCATGCCTTTATAAGGGTGTGGACACCCCTCCCATTGACGCGTTTTAAAACCGTGCGGGTGGGTGGGAGTTCGTAGGAACTCCGTAGTTAAGCGTGCTGGAGGGAAGTAGTACCAGGATGGGTGACCACCTGGGAAGTCCTCAACCAGGCAGCTTAACGCCCCAAAGCGGACAATATCAATGCGAGCGAGGTCTGGACTGTTACAGATGGTATCAGAGTCAGAGCTCGGGTCGGTATGCCAGCGAGGGCGTTGGACCCTTTGAGGGGGGGTGGATTGTGATATCCCACACCGATTGGAGGGGAGAACGAAGCATCCCTTTATAAGGGTGTTGACACCCCTCCCATTGACGCGTTTTAAAATCGTGCGGGTGGGTGGGAGTTCGTAGGAACTCCGTAGTTAAGCGTGCTGGAGGGAGAGTAGTACCAGGATGGGTGACCACCTGGAAAGTCCTCAACCAGGCAGCTTAACGCCCAAAGCGGACAATATCAATGCGAGCGAGGTCTGTGCTGTTACAGTAATTCTTCTCCAACCGCTAAACTCATCCTCAGACGCAAAAGAATATTTTGTAATATTCTATTCTAAAATCAACTTTTATAAATTTTCAATACTATCCATATATTTTATATGTCACATATTAGAAGAAAAGTAAAATTAAATATTATTTAAATATTTGTGTTACAATTATAAAAATTATTTTAGAATTTATAAATGTAAATGACCACTGATAAAAAAAGACAAACTAAAATATTTTGGAGGAAAAGCAAATTATAAAATTAAAAGGGTTGTTTTATACAACTTAAAAACTTTTGCGTTGGATCATAATGCAAACGCAATGCGTGCATAAGTGAGAGAAAATATTAAAAAATCCATTTTGCGTCCAACAATCAGCATCGGGTGGAGTGATTTTTCGGTATGCGCCTTTTCAGAACCGATTGGAGTTGCTCTTAGAGAGAGTATCGCTATTCAATCGTGCATTATGTATGTTCACAAACAAGAGAAAACAATTCACTAACGTTATAATAAAGTTTTCATTTTATTTCTTAATATGTGTGCAAAACGACTTCTTTTTAAAATCAGATGGAGTAGTATAAATTTTTGGTTCCCCGATAATTTTTAGTGTTGTAATAAGTGAAGGCATTTGAACGTTACTCCTTAATTCTGCAGACCATGACTGAGTCAGTCATGACCAACTGATTGCTGCACACCAAACAAAGCCGCTTTCCTCTCGATTTTATTTATTAATTGTACAAAATATTATCCTCAGGTGAGAAAAAATATTTCCGCAATTTATTTTTTTGTGAATTTCGGGCATCAAAGTTTACGTGTTTATGTATTGAAGTCATTCTAAGGCCTTTTTTACTCTGTTCTTATAAGCTAATACCACCCTATTGATTTATTATTAATTTTATAAAAGTACTCTTTTAATCGTAGCGTGGTATAATGTGAAAAGTTGTAAAATTATGCGGATAATATCGAAAAGTTGGGTGAAAGAGAATATTATGTAATTGTCTTTTGAGTTAGAATTGGTTTGATAGTTTGAGAAGAATTAATGCATTTTGAGTTTGAGAATGGGTTTTTCGATTGGAGATGGTCATAGCTTAGCTCGTGACATGTTGACGATTACCCCAAGCTTTTTCAATCAAAGAGGCTTCTATGTGATATATTGGAATGCTTTTTTTCCAAACATCATTTTCTTACAATTTGAAAAATCCAAATGCTGCAAGGTAGTCAATTGATAAGATATCTGCAATATTGACAATTTCACCCCTAAACGACTTAGATAGATTAGTCAGTTTGAGCATCAAATATACACTCACCATAATTATTCAGTTTATTCGCTATGCAACACCATTATACTAAGCAAGGTTTGGAACTGTCTTCTCGTGCATTATGTCCTGCAATAACCACTGAACCTCGAGATATTCATCACTATTATCTACGAGTATAGACTCTAGCGACATTCATGTTTTCCGTTCCACCAGTAATCGAAATATACTAAAATATATGAGCAGTGTTTTTATGCTTCTTTTCGTGTTGATATATTCTTAGCTTAGCTCGCGACATGTTTACGATTACCGGGAGTTTCTCTCGTGTATTCAAACCGTCCGAACTTCTTTGTGATATCTTGGAGTGTATTTTTCCAAACTTCGTTTTCTTATACCTTGTATAATCCAAATGATGAAGTTAGTTGATTGATAGGATATAACGCAATGTTGACAACTTCATCTTTAAATGACTTGGATAGATTGTTGAACATAAAATATACTCTCTCCATAATGATTCGATTCTTTGGCTATGCGACACCATTATGCTAATTAGTGCCCATAAATAATTATATATGTACAACTATAGCCCAATAAAAAATGGCCTAACGGAAAAATTGAAACCACAACCCATTAATTGTCACATGGGCCAGTCCTCTACATGATATTCAGAGTTTGTAATTGCTTGGTTAATATTACACAGTATTACCTCAAAGAAATCAACACCTAACTCAATTAGTCGTATCGTGGTGTATGTCTTATATACTCTTGATTAAACAATATTGGGCTTGGATTAAATTTAGCGATCGCTTGTGCACTTTCTTGCCAAATATTTTTTAGTGAAATTTCTAATTAGATATATTTGATTTAAGGTAAGGTGGGTAGTCTCATTTATTCAACAAGTTTAAATATATATATATATATATTTTTGATATAAAAACAGATTACATTAACCAAAATACATCGGATAGATATTCCAATGAATTATGTATTTTAAATTTTGAAGAGATCAAAGTTAACTACATTTCTGCATAAACTGCGTCAACAAGATTGAAAAGTCATCAACATTTATGTACTTGCCTAGACGCAATAACATATATAGGGCCTCTGCTAGGTGTATGTAAGGTAATGAAAACCCTATTAACACCCATATAATATAGCCGTCGAGAAAAAAACAAAGATATATATAAAAAGCGACAACGTTCCTCTCATAACACAAAACCCTTCTTGTAAAGCATGTACTACTTTTCAAGTTTAATATAGTCACGAGACTTCTGTCTTTTTTATATTCTTTCAATGCTAGAGAGTTAGAGAAATAAAGAAATGAAAAAGATTCATAAATGAATAAAATATAAACTGAAAAAAAAAACATAAACTTTGAACCTACTCCGAAACTCAACTATCTATATATCAAACAACGACACTTTCAGTTCCAGCCTTTGGTCCTCTTCTACTACAAATCCATCGCCTCCCCACAAAAATATTTGTTCTCTCTAATTGTCAATTCCATGTACGTTCCTTAGACCTCACCCCACAAAAAATCTTGCAATGAACATCCCCACTCTTACTGATATTTAAATATAGCTAATTCTATAACGTTCTTGATTGATTATAATAAAGTCCTTTTCTTTTTCTTTTAATTTCAGGAGAAGTGAAGGGAATCCGTTAGATCTTAATATATTACCAGAAGATTACAGCAGAGATGGTAAAGAAGCTTCAGATGATAGCTCTTCATCTGCTGGTATATATGCTTATTTACTTAATTAGTAGTTGGTGCTGAACGATTATATATATATATATATATATATATATATATATATATATATTACATATTGTGCCAAACACGAATGCTCTTATGCACTTCCGTTAATCTCTTGGATCCTCAGGTTAAGAACATGTGTGAGGATAGTGTCAAGATTTTCGCTGTTGTTGCATTTTGGTGATCACACGTTTCAAAGCTTCTTTTTTGACGACATTTTCTTTCAAGATTTTGCATTTCCATTTCTTGTCCCTGGCAGCATTTTTCAAAGGATTTTCTTGATTTAACAATACGAAAAACCCATTTATGGAATTGAGGTTGAAGTTATTTTACTTTTAGGGTTAGGGTTTTTTGTCTTAAAAAAGTAATGAAAAGCAAAAAAGAAGGTCTCAGAAAAAGATGCACTAATTGGTGAAACAAACAGTCACAGTAGGCTACAACAGCAGAAGAAAGAAAAACGGCTCATCATCAAAGGAATCTGCTAATAAAGAAGAAGAAGATATTGCTGATGAGGAGAATAAGGTCTACGAGTGCAGGTTTTGTTCCCTAAAGTTCTGCAAATCTCAAGCACTTGGCGGACACATGAATCGCCATCGCCAAGGTACGTAGTCAATGTCTTGTTGTCTTTTCATAAATCAAATAATTGTGTAAACCAACTGTTTGCATGCATGTTTCTCATCGAGTTTAGCATATACACTTAGTTATCCAGCAAATAAGGGATTCATTGATTATATACTTTCTTGTTTCCCATTTCTTTCGCAGAGAGGGAGACAGAAACCTTGAACAAGGCTCGCCAACTTGTCTTCACTAACGATATGGCACCTAATGCTCACTTGAGTTATATGCCAAGGTAATAAAACCTTTTAATCAGTGGACTAAGTTATTATTTCCTTCCCATGTAAATGCTTATTGTTGTCTAGACAACTACTCACAATTAGGGCTTTTATTCAACCGATTTAGGTCAATTTACACAGCAAGAGCAAGACTGTTACCCAACGACATACCACCCCCGCCGTTCATATACTCAACTCATCCACCGCATATTCTTTCTTACCCATCGTCTCAGTACCAAACACCGCCGCAGGTCAACGATGTTGACCATAATAATTACATGTTCTTTGGTTCTTCGCCGGCCAATATTGATAACAATGCTGGTGTTAGAGAAGAGGGTTTGAAGTGGGGTATTGGGAGATAGATCGATAGATCCACACGATAATAAAGCAGAGGACTAATGGGATACAATGTGTTTGTTGTTTGTATTATGATGGGTCTCACTTTTCCGTACGAATCTGTCGTTTTTTCTTTCTTGTTTTTTTACTTGATGGTGATGCATGAGTGTTAATGAATCCAAACAAGAAGACAAATCTGGGAAGCAAGAGGGGATTTTCTTGGATTTTTTCACTGGTTTGTGATATTAATTTTAGTGTCTAATTTACGCGCGACAGATGTTATTATTAGAGTATCTCCAATTGCTATTTTATTTTTGTCACAATTTGAGTACGAACTCTACGGTAACGAGACTCTATACTTAACATTAATATTGTGTTGATTAGAGCATCTCCAACGCATACTTTATTTTTGTGTTAAACACAAAAATAGAGTACGTTCTACTCCAATGAGACTCTATATATAACACAAATATTGTATTGATATGCACAGAAACTCTAGTTCTAGAGTACACATAATTTTTAACACAAAGATAGAGTTTTAGTTTCTATTTATTTATATTTATTATAAACATATATTTTATTATATTTAAATATTTACTATACTCTTATAATAATAATAAAAGTAAATAATATTATCTTTTATTTATTGATACTTGCCTTTTAATTAATAAAATTATACTTAAATAAAACGCTAATTTTTTAATTTATTATTTCAATATTAATAATTATAATTCATTGACTTTTTATTTTATATAATAAAGTTTAGTAAGTCAATTATGATAGTAATATATAGGAATTTGATTTTAAGAGTAAAAGGTAATGGGTTGGAGTGAAAACTAGTGTAGAAAATAGAGTTTATGAGTTGGAGTAAAATCACTGTAGCAACTGTATTATTGTGTAATATTACATGTATTTTGATGCCGTGGGTTGGAGATACTCTTAGCAAAGATACTCTAGTTGTAGAGCTCACACAATTTTCAATACAAAATAGAGTTATGGTGTCTATTTATATTTTATTTAAAAATATATTATGTTTATATTTAAAATATTTGATATTTTCTTATAATAATAAAATAAAAATAATATTATTTTTCTTTTATTTATTGATATTTTCCTTTTAATTTAGTAAATACTAAATAATATGCTAAGTTGTAATTATTTAATATTAATAATTATTATATAATGACTTTTTAATCATTATAATATAAAGTTTAATAAGTCAATTGTGATAGTCATATATATGAATTTGATATTTAGTGTAAATATATAGTTAATGGGTTGGAGTAAAAGTTAGTGTAGAAAATACAGTTTATGTGATAGTGTAAAAGAAATGTAGCAACTGTATTATTGTTTAAAATTAACTGTATTTTATACTATGAATTGGAAATGCTGTTACACAAGTATATGATGACAAAGTAGCCAAACCCTATTTGCGGACTTGTACTATGATGTTTTTGTTTTTTTTTTTTTTTTTTTTTTTTTGTTTTTCTATGCTAAATCAATTCTTGATCACTATACTATACCCCATATCTACAGGGTAAGCATCTCCGACCGAACAAAACTTGTGTTGTGATTATTTATACTATTCTCCAAACCGAACAAAAAATAGTTGAGCCTATTTATTGTTCAAAGATCATTCGAGAGCCAAATAATCGAATAATGTTCTTTTGCCTCACAACTTGGAATATTTTTTAAGTCATATCGTTGTTATGTAAAAGAATTTGGCAAACCGTAATACCACGATTATCCCATTCCCACATTGTTTGCCATGAAAAATTCACATTATTTTCTACTTTCACTTTTGAGATATCTACTAGTTGGGAGTTATATTACATCACCCAGAAATATAAATGTCAATTCTTATACAAATCGTTATATATAAGCAGATAAATATCAGAAGAAAAAATACGTCGAGAATAAGATAGTGGAACGCCCATCATGGTACAAGAGATTTGCCAGTCAATATCTGGATCTTCAAATAATATTATATATCAAAATTAGGATTCAGGAAACGACAGAAGGAAAATATAGTAATATTATATTGCAGATCTAAAAATCAAAAGAAGAGTTTCGGCCAAAAGCTGCAAAATGAGGGTGAAATGAGTAACAAAAATAGGATGTCGATCAATGGACATATACACGCTTTAACTGGCAGGTCAACTCAGCTCTTATGTTTTTTCTAATACTGAGTAGGCTTAAAAGCCTACTTAGCTAGCCATAGTTTTCTTACGTCGATCGAATCTTATTTTAAATTTGACTTTGTATCTATAACTGGTATACTAAAAGAAAATCTTATTGTATATTAAAATCAGAAACACAGAAGTTAGGGTTTTCGAAGTGGATATTTTCCTGCAGCATGATTTGTTGTTCTCTAAATGCAGTGCAGATCATATCACTATAAACTATAAAAGTTAACCCATACAATTAAAATCCAAACAATTAATGATATTGATATATATATATAAATATATAATACAATACGACAGCAAAAGTCGAAATCCCTACTCGTTGTAGACTCTGTTAATATATAGAGTGTGGTGGCTGTATTTTGTTTTGTTTGTTTAAAGCTGCTCTAATACAGTTAGGAATTCATTTGAGATCTTTGCTTTGTGCTGTTTTTTTGCGCAGTTTTAATTCTTAATTAAATATGTAAGGGAAAATTATAAAAATGGGTCACTAAATATGCCAATTTTCGATTTTTGGTCACTATGTTTGCCACTTACAAAACTAGGTCACTAAGTATGTATATTGTACAAAATTGGGTCACTGACCTCTTTTTTCTTATTATATACATACTTAGTGACCCCAAATTTGTAACTATATACATACTTAGTGAGCTAGTTTTGTTACTATATACAAACTTAGTGACCTAGTTTTGTAACTAGTGACTCAATTTTGTTACTATATACATACTTAGTGACCTAATTTTGTAACTGGCAAACATAGTGACCCAAAATCAAAAAATGGTATACTTAATGATCCATTTTTATAATTTTGCCAATATGTAATTATGTTATATTTAGAAAAGTTAAGAATATACAACAAACTTAATGTGAAATATTTTGATTAAAAACCTATAAAGACATTAGTAACCGTTCAAGTAAATATAAACAAACAAAGTTGACCTTTTATTATTTATACAACTGGAATCTATGTATTAATAATTAGCATTATTGATTATAACGATAACAGAAAGCACAAAGATGCTACAAAACCAAACTTTGTGTCAAATTTATTGGATGATAAAATATAGTGCGTCGTTGTTGCCTTGGAAATTTACTATTTTCATTTTGTTGTGTAGGTGAAATTCACCATCAATTGGATGTAATATGCAAGATTGCTGTAGATTCTTACTCTCAAGTCTCAACACTAAGTCAACTAGCAAAACATGTATGCATCTAAAACTTGGATATGTAAGTTAGTGTGTGAATATGTAAGAAGAAACTACTGAAGTAGTAGTAGTGTATGAATATTGGTGTAGACAAAAGGACCCAAGTTTGATGGTTGAAAACGTGGAGACTCAGATCCAAAATTCAATACGAAAGTGACTCTTCACCTCTCATCAATGACTAGAAGAGCATGGAAAGTTATAACATGAGTGTTGAATAGCATGAAAACTCCTCTATCAATATTTAATATATTGCTTGGATCGGTATATCATATGCTAACATCACTTTCCGATAGACTTGTACTCATATTATCATCATATCATGTCTATCTATCTGTTACTTGATGACGGCACTGTACTATACACACATGTATATTTAATTTAACTTTAGTTATTCGTCACTCCAATGATCCATTATTCTTAGTGGACTCAAAGTGCTTGGACCACGACGCTTAACTTGGCTCAATTGATGACTCCAAAGATAGAATCTTTACAGCACCAAATCATTCATCAGCCGAAATATTTCTGACCCATTTGCGCAGAGATTAGACCCATGTCGGAAAAGCCCTTAGAAAGGTGAAAGCCAAGCTCGATTTCTTTATGGTCCCTCAGATGTTAGAAGGCTCGATAATCCCAAATTGGGTTTAAGATTCTTCGTCTGAGCCCAGTCTTCATCGACGCACTTTGATGAGGATAATCATTCATATAGTTATCAATGATTGGCATGAATCATTGATCGAATTGGTTCGGCGAAGGCTTTGATTTTTGGCTGTTTCGGGGAGTTTAAATCAGGGCCATTTGATTGATGATCAAAGATTAAAGGATCTCGATTGAATATTGTTGAAAAGTATAGAAAATCTTTAGAGGCGTGTGTATTTCTTTCTTGCATAGTTCTTAATGAGCCACATATGTCGGATTTCTTATTAAATATTAATAACACTGTGATCATCTCCTCTCTATCTTATATATATATGTGTGTGTGCGCGCGTGTGTGTGTTTGTTTTTCTTAGCTAGATTTTTAAGTACGACACTATCTGTCGGACGACTTGAACTTTAATGATAGCTAGCATTGCAACCAATAAAAATTTTAGTGGAAATGTGTTCGATGGACAAAGACAGAATCATCTGTTTTCTTTCTCCAAATCTGGTAATTAAAGACTGTAGCTGTATGCTGAATCTGAATTTCATATGCACTTTCTCTTGGATTATTAGGACAATTATTATTGTTAGGTGGTCAATATTCGACGACATTCAACGTGCAGTAATTCAAACTTTTGATCAGCTACAAAATTAAGCTATTACAGAGTAGCTTTTTTAATAACAAAGATACAAGGGCTAAATAGCCCAAAGAGTCTCACCGGTACATCGTCAACCGGGAGAACAAAGGCTCACAGACGAGCACAACACAACCCCACAAGGGGGCACAACACTCCCACCACATGGGGAGAAAAAAGTCCACAAAGGGACAAAAATCGACAGAAAACAAAACCTATTAACTACGAGTACGACCACGAACTAAAGAATCTATAACAGAAAAAGCTATCAAGTTAAATCTACGATACTCTTCATTTCACTTGGTCTTCGACTTCAGGGTTTTTATCTTCATCGGACTTATTACGGAGTAGCGTTAGGAAGCTTAACAATGTTATTACTCCATATTATGACTTATTACATAGTATCTGTTGTAAATTGTAATCTCTTCTTTTCTTAATTTTTTTTTCTGTATAAAGTGAGACAAATACTTTTTTTTTTTTAAGTATAAAAAAGATAGATCGTGTTGCTACATTTTCCGCGATGCTTCATGACATTTGAGGATGCGTTTTATGGGCCAAACCCTTAAATGAAATATTATTTAATAGGTCAATAATTCCGTTCTACCGAAGTTTGAACATTGACCTGTTTTATTTTCTCTAGATGCTATAGCTAGGTCAAAATGTCAAAATCTAATATTTTACCTTTGATCTTCCAAAATTAAACCAATATCGATATAAATCGAATAAAATCTTGTTATATTTAAAAAACAAAATTTCAGGTAAAATATTTCGAAACCTGCAACGTCCTGTCCTATTTTTTTTTGTCATAAAGATAAACAAACCAGAATGAAGCAGATCAGAAAAGCCAGATAAGAACATAAATTTCAAGGCCAAACTTTTTTAATTGTATCTCCACAAGATTCCATATTTTAAAACTCGAATATCATTGATGAATCAAGAAACCAACAAATACTCATTCTCCTTACATAGACAAATATAATCACGGCCAACCTCAGTAGCAGCAAAGCAAAAAGCTTACAAGTTAAGCAGAGACATTATGTCATGTTCTTCATTATGTTTCCTAATCACAATCTTCGCATTAAATAATTTAAACGGAGCAATACAAACCCTTTAACATTTATTCTCTAGAAAACGAAACAAAATAGAATGTATGAACAGTTGGGATTTTGAAACAAGAGAAACCTAATACAACATTTATCTTCACTCCCTATTCAGCTGAAAGCTTTCTTCTACATCTCATCTTAACTTAACTTACCCCATGAAAGCTTTAACAGCAGTTCTCTTTCTCACATCCCAGAAATCAAAGTACATCCTCCAAACACTGGCCTTTGTCAACAAAGCTAAAAGAATCCCATCTTCCTTTCCTTTCTCAAACCTGCAAGTTTTCAACCAGTGATCAGAAATTGATAAATTTCCACATAAAAATTGGAAAAAATTGAGATGAAGAAGCAACCTTTAATAATTTAACTTAGCTAGGGTGCTACAGCATCAGGAACCTTATACATGTCCGTAGTAACTTCAGTCAACCACAACCCAGGAAACATAGTCTGCAAGAAAATATACAAAAAGATCCCATAAGTTAAAAATGAAACAATCATTTATACAGAAAAAAGATAATGTTTGTATGAATATTTGCTCGTTTAAGAGAGTATGTTTACTCACGTCCATCTGTTTCTGAACAGCTCTTGTTCTCTTCTTAGGCCTCCGAGGTGGTCTATGGCCGACAAAGGAAAAGAAGTCCTCTTCAATCTCTTTCTTGGACAAAGCGACGGAGAATTTCTTCCTCTCGCGTTTCTCGCCGCCGCTAGTTCCGACGCCGTAATCATCCATGTTTCCAGTCAACGGAAATCTCGTCACAACCGACGCGGCGGCGCGCGGCTGGGCAAGTACCGCGCTGTGCCTATTTCCGCCGCCGCCCTCCAAGGCGAGGCGGACACTTCCCCCATCGACGCCCTCCGAGAATCTCACCGACGATCTTCGTGTCCTCAGATTCCAAGGACGCACATCAGAGGGAACCGTCGCCGCCACTGGCGGCGGAGGAGGTGGGGCTGTTGTTTGCCCCTCTTCGAGCCCTTCCTTCAAAATCGACTCTCTCCTCTTGTCCCCGGCCGCCGCCGCCTGGAGATCGAAGCCCACATTCTCAGCTTCCGCGACGGAGCCGCCCACTTCCGCCTTCCCTAGGCGCCCACCGCCCGACAAAGAAGGAGAACCCTTCGTCGGAATCTCCCCCCTCTCCAGCTCGGAAGAGACGCCTCTGCGACGCTGATCGGATGGATCGGAATTTCCTCCTCGGTTCGAGCGGCCGTCGGCTGGGATTTGGCCGTTTGAGTTGGCCGTCATGCATCGGAATGACTTCTGATTTCCCCATCGGAGGTCGCAGGGCAACGTGAAATTGTGCAACGCCTTTGATCTTTCTGTACCCATAGCCATAAAAGAAGAAGAAAAGAAATTCAATGCAGTCGCGAATCTTATGAACTCTGAAGACCTTATTTCTTGCACAGAGCTATCCTCTGTAAGAGCGCTTGATTGTGTGGAAGAGATGATCTGAAGAGACAGTTGTTGATCGGAGAAGAAGAAAAAAGGGTTTGTTTTGCTGTGATTTTGGTTTTTTTTTTCTTTTTTTTTTCCTATTTTGTGGTGGCTGTGGTGTAATGGAAAATCGCCGGGAAGGAGAAGAGTAAGGCTTTTTGTGTTTTCATAAAATGGTGGGTCTTGTCAAGGGTATTTTAGTCCTTACATACCGTGTTTGAGTTTGAGTTTGGTGCCACGAAATCTTTTGTTTATTTATTTCCTCATATATAAATACTCATTTATATACAAATTTTGCAAATCAGACCCTGTCAAATTATTTTACATGCAGGTACCTGTCAGAATAAAATTTTTGCACATTGCTATCCGTTCCACCGCAAGTACGTCATGGAACACATTTAGGTACCATATGAAAACATATTGTAGTATGTAATACATTGAAAAAATGGTATATCATATAACACACATTAAGGTACCATATAGACCGTATATAGGTATCATACGTGGGTACCATATATACGTGTGACATGGTACTTAATACACATACAGAAAAGTACGTCAAAATTGGGAAATGGTATACACAATCGAACGATTACTTATATGAAAATTTTTCTGACAGGGAGTTTGACATGCAAATTTTTTATATAACTATGTACTTTCCTGTAGATAAACCTTTATCGTATCATGACCATGAGACATATGTATACTATCTATACTATTCTATACTATTTTATTAAACAGAATTGCTTTAAACCGTCCAATTAATCAGCCAATTGAGTTTTATTAAAAAAATTATTAAATAAAATAAAAAGAAAACCACCACTATAATTACTTACTAACTTACTATTTTAACTAGCTATAATTTTACCTTTAATTTAAATAATAATACAAATTTCTTTTTTAATAGCACACGTAATTGAGTGTGCAAGAATACTAGTTTAGTTTAATGAAGGGGTTATATAACAACTATATTGCTTTGAAATGAGATCTCCTCCACCTAATTATACATAAAAACAAGAATATTATCGTAACCATTTATATTAGATAGATTTAGATTTGTAATTAATTCTAGATTACTACAATCGAAAAACTCTTTCCAAACTCAAACTCAAAATGCAGTTATTCTTCTCCAACTGATAAACTAATTTTCAAACTCAAAGACGATTCTTGTAATATTCTTATCTACCCGATGTTTTTCTGTTACCCACATAACTTACAGACCACAATATTATTTTCAATTCGATTGAAAAATAATTCGTAAACTTAAAATAAACTCAATATTTTTCATATAAAAAAATATAAAAAAATATTTATTAATATCGCGAGTCCTTTTATATATTTATTTTTTATAATAAAAGAAATAAAAGGGTATGTATTGTAATTAAACTCATGTTTTGGGGTATCTCATTCCCAAACACATTGAGTTTAAAACATGAGAAATATTATGAAAAATGCATTTTGAGTTTGCGTTTGAGGTACAATCTGGGAAATTTCGGTCTATGTTTGGCATTTTTTAGCCTCGATTGGAGATGCTCATACAGAATTTTCCAAAACTTTATAAATTTATTTATCTAAAAAATAGAATAGATGACGAAGCTCAAATTCTAAATAGGAATGATGTGGGTCGAAATGGGCTCAGCTTACAACACTTACCTATGGGCTTTTGGTCAATTGAATGATACCAATCGTTTTATGTGGTGGAAGTAAATTGGGACAATGAGATGACTTTTGCTCAGTGTCAAATTCTTTTATTCCTTTTATAATTTTCGAATTGTTAGAACAATGTACATATGCGGCTCAGTCATTTTTGCATACTTGATCATCCCTCAGTCCAACGTTTTATGGGTATTATTTTTAATAATGTTTTTTATTTCTAACATCACGTGCGACGTTGAACAAATATACTTAAATTAGGTATATATTATAAATAACTTAACTTATTAATTGTATTTAAGGTTTCATTATTATACTAAGTATAACATATATTATATTATATAATATTATAAGTGAGAGGGAAAGAGTGAGAGTGAGAGTAACGGAGAGAGAGAGAGAGGAGTTTCTTTAAAATTTGTGTACATTTTACAAGTGACCAATGAGGTCTATTTATAGGCAATAGATGTGGCACACACTCCAAAAGAGGACATCCACATAATAATATATTTATAACACTCCCCCTTGGATGTCCTTAAAACAAATACTTTAATAAATGATATTAGCTGCCTCGTTAAAAACCTTACTAGGAAAACCCAGTGGGAAAAAACCTAGTGAAGGGAAAAAGAGTGCAGCGTATATTGTCTCCCCCTAATGTAAACATCACTTGATCTCTTTGAGTCTTCGAAGTCCGATCAAATCTACGAGTCTCTTGAATGATATTGGAGGTAGCGCTTTGGTGAATAGATCTGCGAGGTTTGTCACTAGACCGAACTTGTTGTACGTTAATTTCGCCGGCCTTCTGTAGGTCGTGTGTATAGAAGAATTTAGGCGATATATGTTTGGTTCTATCGCCTTTGATGTATCCTTCTCTTAACTGAGCAATACATGCAGCATTGTCTTCATATAAGATTGTCGGAGGTAACTTTTCCGATAATAAGCCACAAGTTTGTTGTATGTGCTGGATTATTGATCGCAACCAAACGCATTCTCTACTAGCTTCGTGAATTGCTAAAATTTCCGCATGATTAGATGAAGTGGCGGTTAAACTTTGTTTAACTTACCGCCAAGAAATAGCAGTTCCACCATATGTAAATAGATAACCCGTTTGCGATCGAGCATTATGTGGGTCGGATAGGAAACCATCATCTGCATATCCGATTAGATCTGACTTGGACTCATTTGAATAGAACAATCCCATATCAGTTGTTCCTTGAAGGTATCTAAAAATTCTTTTCACTCCGTTCCAATGTCTACGAGTCGGTGACGAATTATATCTTGCCAATAAATTTACAGCGAATGCTATATCAGGTCGCGTGTGACTCGTAAGATACATTAGCGCTCCAATGGCACTAAGATATGGTACTTCAGGACCAAGTAATTCTTCATTATTTTCTCGTGGTCGGAAAGGATCTTTATTCACATCTAAAGATCGAACAATCATCGTAGTATCTAATGGATGAGATCTATCCATATAAAATCTTTTCAATATCCTTTTCGTATGTGTTTCTTGATACACAACTATTCCATTCTTCAAATATTCGATCTGTAGGCCAAGGCAAAATTTTGTCTTTCCGAGATCTTTCATTTCAAACTCCTTTTTCAAACAATTAACGGCCTTTGATAACTCTTCAGGAGTTCCAATTATATTGATATCATCAACATATACTGCTATGATGACAAACTCATTTCCACATTTTCTCATAAATATACAAGGGCGAATTTGATCATTTTTATATCCTTCATTCAATAAGTATTCACTTAGGCGATTATACCACATACGCCCGGATTGCTTTAATCCATAAAGTGATTTGTTCAGTTTGATTGAGTACTCATCACGGGGCCCTGAATTGTCAGGCAACTGAAATCCCTCAGGAAGCTTCATATAAATATCACTATCAAGTGAGCCGTATAAATAGGCAGTGACAACATCCATTAGACGCATTTCACGTATTGCCAGACTAATTATATAACGAAAAGTTGTTGCATCCACCACAGGAGAATATGTCTCCTCATAATCAATACCAGGTCTTTGCGAAAAACCTTGTGCAACGAGCCGGGCTTTGTATCTCACAATTTCGCCCTTTTCATTTCTCTTTCTGATAAACATCCATTTATATCCAACCGGCTTTATATTCTCTGGTATACGGACTACAGGTCCAAAAACTTTTCGTTTCTCAAGTGATTTTAATTCAGCATCGATTGCATCTTTTCATTTTGGCCAATCATTTCTTTGTCTGCACTCTTTTACAGACATTGGTTCATGATCCTCATTCTCATTAATCTCATTCATTTCTTGTAGCGCTACGTTAAATGAGAATTTATCGTCAACATTGACTTTGTCCCGGTTCCATCTAATTCCATTCTGGGCATAATTTGTCGAGATCTCTTCATTGTCATTATTTTCAAAATTTTCAGGTACCTGAGTTTCATTTTTATCATCATTTTTGCCCATCGACTCTTCTCTAGTCAATAAATCCTCGGTTGGATCATTCTTATTATTTGCTCCTTTTCTTTTCCGAGGATTTTTATCTTTGGAACCGAATGGCCTACCACGCTTCAGCTGTGGCTTAGGCGCAATACTAATTTTTGCATGTTCTACAGGAATATCGATTTTTGCAGGAGCATTAACAGCTGGTATATGTGACTTAGTCACTCTTTTTGGGTCAGTAAAGCTGTCTGTCAATTGATTCGCTAAGCTTTGTAAATGAATTATCTTTTGAACTTCTAGTTCACATTCTTTTGTTCGAGAATCATAATGATTTAATGATAATTCATTCCAACTAATATTTCTTTCCAGCTGTTTCTTATCTCCCCCTAATGTCGGAAAATTCGATTCATTGAAATGACAGTCTGCAAATCTAGCCGTAAACAAATCTCCATTTATGGGCTCTAAATATTTTATTATTGATGGAGACTCAAATCCGACATATATTCCCAACCTCCTCTGAGGTCCCATTTTTGTGCGTTGTGATGGAGCAATTGGAACATATACTGCACATCCAAAAACTCTAAGATGGGAAATATTTGGTTCGTGACCATAAATCATTTGTAACGGGGAGATATCATTGTAACTTGTCGGCCTGATGCGGATTAGTGCCGCTGCATGTAATATAGCATGTCCCCAACAATACGCGGGAAGTTTCGACTTCATCAATAATGGCCTTGCAATTAATTGCAGGCGTTTAATTAACGATTCTGCTAGAACGTTTTGCGTATGAACATGTGGCACAGGATGCTCAACATCTATTCCAATAGACATACAATAATCATTAAATGCCTTGGATGTAAATTCACCAGCATTATCAAGGCGTATTTTCTTTATTGGATAATCCGGGAAGTGCGCCCTTAGTCGAATCAACTGAGCAAGTAATCTCGCAAACGCCACGTTTCGCGTAGACAATAAACATACATGGGACCATCTAGTCGATGCATCGATTAATACCATAAAATATCTAAATGGTCCACATGATGGTTGTATCGGCCCACAAATATCACCATGTATACGTTCCAGAAATACGATCGATTCATTCTTTATTTTCATTGGTGATGGCCGAATAATCAACTTCCCTTGTGAACAAGCGGCACATGATAATTCATTAGATTTAAGAATCCTCTGGTTCTTCATGAAATGTCCATGTGAATTTTCAATAATTTTCCGCATCATAATTGCACCGGGATGGCCCAAACGGTCATGCCAAATAATAAATGCACTGCCGTCGGTAAACTTCGGGTTTACGGTGGCATATGATTCAATCATTCTAAGATATGTGTAATATAACCCAGAGTCCAACGACGGTAATGTTTCTACAATTCTTTTATCATTCGAAATCGCCTTTGTGATATGCAAATATTCAACATTTCCCCTTTTTGTAGTCTCAACATGATATAAGTTATGTCGAATATCTTTAAAGCTTAATAAATTCCGTTGAGACTTGGGAGAATACAAGGCATTTTCAATTGTCAGCATTGTTCCTCTGGGCAGTAAAACATTAGCCCTTCCAGAGCCTTCAATCATATTTGTGCTACCTGATATAGTAATAACACTGGCTTCTTTCATATCGAGATAATCGAAATATTTTTTGTTTTTCAGAATCGTATTAGTCGTTGCACAGTCTGCAAGACATAATTCTCCGTTGATGCCCGTATCCATTGAATATCCTTCAAACACAATAATCATAAACATTTCTCAAAAGCGAAAATATTACATTATTTCAAATGACGCATAACGAAATTCAAAAATACATAAGTAAAATCATAATAGATTAATCTCGATATAGTGAAAACAACACATTTATTTCAAACAACACATAACAAGACACGCAATAACGAAATACATAAGTGAAATCACAAAAGATCAATTCTCGTTGATCATGAAATCCGAAGCCTCCATATGAGTAATTTCATTAGTGACACCAGAGGTAGAGACAGGTTCACCTTCAACAAAATTCATTTCAGTCATTATTTCTTTGCCCTTTTGTGATGCTTGATATAGCTCAACAAGATGTTTGGGCGTACGACAAGTGCGTGACCAATGACCTGAACATCCGCAACGGTAACATTGTTCATCGTTTTTCTTTTGTTCGACGTGCTTTTTCTCATCTTTGTTGTCATAATGTTTCCTCTTCTGGGGAAAATTTTGATGACCGCCACGATAGCCCTGATAACCTGCACGGGAATTCTGATAACCACTATCATAATATCCTCGACCACGACCACGGCCTTGACCACGTCCACGTCCACGGCCGCGGTATCCACCACGACCACGGCCACGATCATTACCTCGATTATTACTATTAACTGCATTCACTTCAGGGAGTGCAGCTCAGCCAGTTGGCCGCGATTCATGATTTTTCATCAGTAACTCGCTATTTTGTTCGGCCAAAAGTAGGCAAGAGATTAGATCGGAATACTTATTAAACATCCGTTCCCGATATTGTTGCTGCAGAACAACATTTGATGGATGAAATGTGGAGAATGTTTTCTCCAACATATCGGCATCAGTAATATTTTCTCCACATAATTTCAACGTAGAAGTAATTCTGTAAACATCAGAATTATACTCACTTACAGATTTAAAATCTTGTAATCGTAAACTAATCCATTCGTGTCTTGCCTTTGGGAGAATAACCGTTGTCAAGTGGCTATATCGTTCTTTCAGACTTTTCCACAGTTCAGCAGGATCTTTTTCAGTTAAATATTCGATCTTCAGATTTTCGTGAAGGTGGTGGCGTATAAATATCATAGCCCTTGCCTTGTCTTGTTCGGTCACGTCCGTCTTTGTTGAATCGATGGTGTCACCTAAGCCTTTTGCTTTCAAATGAATCTCGGCATCTAGTGCCCAAGATAAATAGTTTTTGCCAGTGATATCGAGTGCGAAAAATTCAAGGCTTGCCAAGTTCGTCATATTGCTATACTGAAACGATGTAAATTAGTTATTCATAATATGACACAATATCATAAATAAATTTACGCGGTGAAAACCGAACCAAGCTAGTCGGACAAAACCGAACCAAGCTAGTCGAACAAACCGAACCAAGCTAGTCGGATACACCGAACCAAGCTAGTCGGACAAACCGAACCAAGCCAGTCGGATAAACCGAACCAAGCTAGTCGAATAAAAGAAATAAAATTATTATACCTTAATACCTTAGTTATGCCCGTATAGGTCTTCAACAGAAATTTGCGTTGTCGGCGTAGATCGGCGTTGTCGGTAGAGCCTCGTGCTGATAACGTATTATAAGTAACTTAACTTATTAATTGTATTTAAGGTTTCATTATTATACTAAGTATAACATATATTATATTATATAATATTATAAGTGAGAGAGGGAAAGAGTGAGAGTGAGAGTAACGTGAGAGAGAGAGAGGAGTTTCTTTAAAATTTGTGTACATTTTACAAGTGACCAATGAGGTCTATTTATAGGCAATAGATGTGGCACACACTCCAATAGAGGACATCCACATAATAATATATTTATAACATTATATTCTTTTTATTTAATTTATTACGTCGGAACTAGGTTTTTTACACATTTTTAGAAAGTAAGGAAAATATTCGCTATGAGAAATCTGATTTCGGAAGCTCGAACTATTGAACGAAAAAAAAAACTACTCTTGCAAGTTACGACTGGTCAGCTCATTATTTAATATAGCATATCATTATTTCTTGAACGACAATATTCCACCTGTTGTGCGTTGAAGACACCGTCAACGAAAATCAAACTTACATTGTGTTTTCTTTTTAAATATATATTGGATAAATGTGCTTTATTAATTAGACACCAAACTGATTATTTATGTAAGATTATTGGTGTATATTCACTTATAAATCCAAAGGAATAAAAATTTATCAGTTCGGCACCCGTTCAGAAAAATTATATATATAAGTACTAGAAAAAGATTTTACACTGCTGCCCGACGTTAGTTTTGTATGTGAGACAACGAAAAACGAAAAGTTTGTTATGACAGTTTGTAAGCAGTTGAAACTTAAGGATATATGGTGTTATGTGGAACCGTATGGTACGATAGGGGGCTGTTGAGTGTGGGGCTGATTCTATCGTTGTCCATAAGATGTGTTGTTCTGACTTTTGTATCGAATTGTACCGTGAGTCATTGAAAGAAGATTGGAAGTTTTGGATCATCTTTCTTATGCTAGCACAGATATCAAACATAGGGGAGTTCAATTTGAATATCTAATTAACTCCGGGTGGAAGTGGGGTGATAATTGGATTAGTGGTGGTGACTTTAATGACATAAGGAATGCTTGTGAAAAGGAGGGTGGAACAGTCAGGTCCGTGTCCAACTTCTACCATTTTAACAACTTCATTTGGCAAATGTGGATGGCTGAAATTAACTTTTGCGGAAGAAGCTTTACATGGCTAATAACAGAGTTGGGGAAGTTTTTGTTGAAGAGAGACTTGATCGATTTTTTTGCTCTCCCTCACGGATTTTGAAATTTCCAAATTCTGTTGTTTTGCGTGAGGAAAGACAATCATCCGACCACATCTTGATTATTCTTGACACCAAATTTGGAAGACACCGAAGTATGTTTAGACTCCAATTCGATAAGAGATGGGCTAAGCTAGAGGGAGCCAAAGAGGTCATTGAAGATGCATGGAACTTAACATCTGCGGGTACACCACCATTCCAACTCATGGAGAAGATTAGATCTTGTCGTATGGCACTGCTAAATTGGAGGAAGGATAAGAAGACAAACTCAGCAATCTAGATTGAGAAAATCAAATAAGCGATGGAGACGATGAAGGAACAAAAAGGTGATAGGGATTGGACTTTATGGAGAAAGCTTAGGACGGAGTTGCACTTGACATATAAGACAGAGGAAGGCTTTTGGGCACGAAAGGCAAGAGTACAATGGCTCAAGGAAGGTGACAACAATACATCATTCTTCCATGCAACTACTGCCCAGAGAAGATATCTAAATACGCTAAGCAAATTGCGCCAAAGAAATGGATCTAAGTCGAAACGAATGATGATGTTAAAGAGGAGATTTCTGATTTCTTCACAGATTTGTTCAAGAGCTCTAAACCTCAAGATGTTGAAGGGATATTAGAAGGAATGCCTCAGTCCATTAATCAAGCAATGAATCGGGACTTGCTCAGCCCCATTGATGAAACAGAGATAAAACGAGCATTGTTTGAAATGCACCCCTCGAAAGCCCCAGGGCCGGATGGTATGACCCCTTTCTTCTTTAAACAAGATTGGAATATTATTAAATCTACCTTGTGTAGTGCTACTGAGAATTTCTTTACCCACAAAAGAATGCTTAAAAGTGTAAACCATGCATTGATCACCCTTATTCCCAAAATTTCCAACCCACAGTTTATCCACCACCATAGACCGATTAGTCTCTGTAATGTGGTCTGCAAAATCATTTCTAAAATACTTGCTAATAGGCTAAAATTGTGCATGCCCCTATGCATCGATGAGTATCAATCGGCCTTTATTAGTGGTATACAAATCATGGATAATGTCATTTTGGGTCATGAGTGTTTACACTACCTTAATAATAATGGGGGGGATGGATATATGTGGCTAGATATGGCTAAAGCTTATGGTAGAGTGGAATGGGTCTTCTTAGGTAAAGTTATGGAAAAAAATGGGATTCTGTCAGGGTTTATTCGAATGGATTTGGAACTGTATTTCCACCTCGTCTTTTTCCTTTAATGTTAATGGAATGGTTTCAGGGATGATTGTTCCTTCAAGAGGCATCATACAAGTAGATCCCTTGTCTCTTTACTTATTTCTTATCATTTCAGAGGCACTTTCTCATATAATCCACTGTGCTTCTATAGTGGCCTCTATCAAGGCATAAAAATCACCAGGACAACGCCCGTTATTACCCATTTGCTCTTTGCTGATGACTCTCTCCTCTTTTGTGAAGCATCATTAGCCGAGGCACAGATCGTTAAAATGCTGCTGGATCGTTTCAGTGAAGCATTGGGCCAAATGGTCAACCTGGAGAAGTCTTCTGCTTTTTTCAGCCGTAATACACCGTAGGACATTAGGAGCAATTTTGTGGAGCCCTTTCTGGAACTAACGAGCAATATAAAACTAAATATCTTGGCTTACCCCTTGTGATTGGCAGATCAAAAAATGATACATTTAAATATGTTCTTGATGCTGTTCATTGCAGAATTGCACACTGGCGAGTAAGTTTCTTAGTACGGGAGGAAAAGATGTCCTCATCAAGTCTATTTGTCGGAGCAATGCATGTATACATTATGTCTTTGCTTCAAGTTGCTTTTAGACATTTGCAAAAAAAATCAACCATATAACAGCTAAACTATGGTGGGGATTCAAAAAGGATAGAGGTAATAAGCTTCACTGGAGGGCTTGGTCCAAACTTGTTCAGCCAAAAGAAGATGGAGGTTGGGATTCCAAAACCTCACGTTGTTCAACGATGCATTGATTGCCAAGCAACTCTGGAGGGTTATCACGAAACATAATCTGTTGATGAGCAAAGTTATGAAGGCGAAATACTTTCCTAATTGTGATTTGTTCTCTGCGTGGCTGGCTTCAAACGCATCGTGGTTATGGAAATGCTGGGTCAAGATGACTTATGTGCTGAAGATGGGACCACGCTACCAGACTCTGAATGGAATTAGAAGACTTCGTGGAAGTTTGAGAAGAACGGGCAATTTATCACCAAAACAGCATATAACCAGCTCCTGCTTTTACAAAGATCAGCAAAAGGAGATGCAGAACCAAGTGATAAAGGCATGAAAATGAAACAAATGTGGAGGAAAATATGAAAGCTGGAGATTAAACAGAAATGCAAGCATTTCCTATAGAAGTGCTTCCACAATATCGTACCCACAAAGGAACAACTTATTAAAAGAGGTATGATTATTGATCCAATTTGTGAAATGTGTAGAGAGCAAAGTGAGGACATGAACTATATTCTTTTCCTCTGCCCAAGGGTGAGAATAATCTGGAAGTTGGCACCTTTGGGGTGTGAGGAACTTGATTGTGACAAGCCGAATTTTCAGGAGTGGTGGTTTAAACTTTGTTCGGGACCAGGCAATGAATCTTTTCAAAAAAGAGTCCATCTGTCAGTTTACCTATTATGGATGTTATAGAAGACGCGAAATCTTTGCATTTCTCTAAAGACTCATGCCAGAGAAAGATGTGGTGGAGTTGGTTGTGAATGAATAGCATGAACTTAAAATTGAGGTCTGAGGTGCTGTAATTCTTTTTGGCAGAAGCTACACTTTGCGATAACGGTGTGCATCACCATCCATAGGCCTTCTTCAGTGGCAGTGTGGATGGGTTGTCCAAGCTGCTTAAATTTGCTTGGTAAATGATGGTCTCTCAGATCATGCATTGTCTCGCACTAGGGTGCACATGTGAATCAGTGGTGAGGCAGTGTTTTGATTTTCTAGATGGGTGGCTCCATGGGACAATGTGGGCATGAATGGTCTTGCAGATCCACAAAGGATGCCTTGTTGTCTTTTTCCCTGTTGACCAAGTAATTTTCCCATTGATCTGGATTGGAAGCTTCAAACTGTTAGTTTAAATTTGATAGTTTTTTATGTTTTTTTGTACTCCTTTTACTCATTCATGAGTTGGCTGGTGCCTCCTTGCTCTTGACTCGTTACAAGGAGGATCTTCTTGGGCTCTTAAGCCTTACTGTAAATATTTTTGGAATGAAATCAAAATCTTGCATTTGAAAAAAAAAAAGAAAAAGATTTTACACAAAGCCACTATTTGGTTGTTGGTACCACTTTACCATCGTTTGCAGATCTTTTAATATATATATTATGTATCATACCACATGTTTATGTGCTACCTAATTCCCAAATATGTAATGTGATATCTATGTAAGCGTGACATACCTTTTTTCAATGTATCATTTACCAAAATATGTTTCCCTATGGTAGCCAAATTTATAGTATGATGCATTTTCAGCCAAATGGGTAAATGTGTGTAAAAATTTTATTCTATTAGGTAACACATGAAAAAATGCTGACAATAGATTGATTGGATTTTTAGTGTAAACTTCATTGTTTACGAAACATTAATGTGTAATGACCTCTCCACTCCTATTTATATATTTATATATATATATAATATATATTATATATATATCTATATAATATAAGCAATGCATTTCACTTGTTATAGTCTACTTAGAATATTATACAAGCGCGTTGATCAAATTCCATATAAATCAATAATAGAACTAAATTATATTACACTTTATTTGCAAGCCCTTGGAGACCAGGCTTTTAAGTTTGGGTAACCCTTTTTAATTTAGCGTGCATATACAGACTAACTCTTGCTCTCATCGACAAACAAACATCGTCAAATTGTTTTATGCTGGTATGATCGCACTCATTTAGTAAAAGACGCACAACTATTTTTTATAGGTGGTTCAAATTGGATTGACAAATAAGTAAGGCATTCGTGCTACAACGGGCCATTTCACTTCTTGCCCCGTGTTGAGTCCTCTTTGCAACAATGCTCAATTGTTAACAACATTATGCTCCCAACATGTGTTGGGATTAAATTTTGGCTTTGTCCCACAACGAATAATTGTCTTCAAGTCAATATATATATATATATATGTATATATATATGAGGTCTTCTCCTCCTATCACCAATTGGTTTTAGGACGGACCCCTCACTTTCTAATATCATGCCCCAATGTGCAAACCCTAGTTTGAACTGCATTCGGACAGGCATTTTCGAGCAATCTGAGAATGGGAGCATCTCTCATACTTGATTTCTACTAAGGCTAGACATGCTAATTTTATAAGATGCAAGAATGTGTTAAAGGGCTGCTAAGCGTGGAAACTGCGTGTCCCAATAAGAGAACAAGATGCTTCATTTCTTGGAAGTGAGTATATTGTGATAAAAAATATTGCAATTAACCACAATAGTTAGGTTAATTAGTTGGTTCAATTAGAGTTCTTTTTATTGTAGAATTTATTTTTCCCTTTCTGTATCAAGGAACTTCATCGAATTCTTATAATAATTATGACATGTTTGGTTAAGGTTATGTATTTAAGTTTCTCTTTCTTTTTAGTTGGTTCGTTTGATTGACTAAATCTCAAGTAGAGATGTGCTTGTACTAATGCCTTTGGTATTTTTTTAAGTCTTGGTGAAAACTTGTTTCTATAACGTTTGGCAAATTACATCATTTTCGGTTGAACGACCTACATCTTTTTTTTTTTTATCAACTGAAATCTTTATATATACCAATAGATATTGAAATTATTAGACACATTTATATATGGTATGATAACTCGGACAGAACGATTTCCCAAGATTATTGTGGATTAAAACAAGTGCGACAAAAAAATTTAAAAATACGTTCCCCGAACTTTTCATTAGCCCCGCCCATGTTCCTGCCCGTCTAATCGACAAGATTTTCAAAACAAATTTTAGACAAATAGTAGATAGAATTATCGTCTAATTTTCATCTGCTAAGGAAGATTCAACGTTATCCTCTAATATAACTTGCTTAAGCCTATATCTATTTCATCACCAGACAATTGTTGAACGTCTTTCAATACATGCATTGTCCTGTACTAATATTTTGTAAACCGGGCAAGGTCAAACTATTAATACTGTTCAACGCTTGTTATTTTAAATAGTTAATCGCTGCTTCCAAACAACTATGTTTAATTGGACTTTGCACACGTTGAAGTATTCAACTAGCAGATAATCAAATTTTCATGTCGCTTTTTCATATTGCATATATCATGCAAGTATTCCAATAGGCAATTTCTGAATTTTACCGGTGATGATGTATATTTTATTTGATGAAACATGCATGTATGTGCACATTAAATAATTGATCAATAAATAAAATAGTTTACAACAGGTTAAATAATTGAATAAATTTGTACCATGGATGGCCGCGTTGATCCATTCACTATCAGAATTCAGAATGAATCAATCTTTATCATATGTGATATTTCCTGCCAGCCTTCCAATAAAGTATTATTTCGTTTGCCATTTGAATGGGTAAAAAAGTAGTGTTTTACGTACACACCAATATTATAATATGTATTATGAATGCTTTTGACATTTGGATTTTGATTTATATATAGACTATTATATGATTTGAATATTGCAATAGCTGTCTGTCACCAAACCTTCATATCAACGTACCCGCGTCCAATAAAATAATATAAATAAACTACCGAAGAATTTGTCATATTTCTACGATAGCACATTACGTGAGCACACTCTCTCATATTTGCATGCAAACTATATTTACCATTAATAACCTTTTTTAAATTACGAAACATCAAAGAAGTGACTTAATCAATATATTATAATATTAATACCACAAAGAAGGGTCATTAGTCAAAAGCCACTATGGACGGCCAAATGAACAGAAGCTCACAATGATAAAAATATTACTATCAATAAAGGAACAAATGTAAACAAGTGTCTTTCTTAATTCAATTAGTTTAATTACATTATGAAAGCAACGCGTTTATGATATTAGCAGCCATAACATAGCCAGCCAACCAACGGTGACCCACTTGAAAGAGATTGAAAACCAATTTTGTCCCTATAAATACACAATTGCATGAAAACCCTTATTCCCATCATCACAATTTTACTTGCAAATAATCTCTCTAGCTAATACATCAACTATACACATTTCATTCTTACAAATATTAAAGTCTTAACTCAATGGGCAGAAATTCAATCCCCCTTATTACCATTTTATCCACATTAACCCTAATTATCGTCGGCGGCGTCTCAGAAGCTCAACAACTATCGACGACGTTCTACGACCAAACGTGTCCCAACGCCACGACCCTAATTCGAACGGCCATCAGAAGGGCGATATCGTCCGAGCGAAGAATGGCTGCTTCTTTGATACGTTTACATTTCCACGACTGCTTCGTTCAAGGCTGCGATGCTTCCATTCTTCTCGACCAGACGGATACCATTCAGAGCGAGAAATTAGCATTCCCAAACGCCAATTCCGTGAGAGGATTCGACGTAATAGAATCCGTTAAGAGAGAAGTCGAACGCGCATGTCCAGGGATCGTCTCTTGCGCAGACATACTCACCTTAGCTGCTAGAGATTCCTCCGTCGCCGTAAGCATATATATATATATATATATATATATATATAAGGAAATTTACATGGAAAGTATTTAATTATATTGTATGATGAATAATGAAAAATAGGTTGGTGGGCCATCATGGGAGGTTAGGCTTGGAAGAAGAGATTCGACCACTGCTAATCAGGCGGAGGCAAACACGGACTTGCCCGGCCCATTTGATGACGTCAGCAGACTCATTTCCGCCTTCTCAAAGAAAGGCCTCAACACAAGGGACATGGTTGCCTTATCAGGTAATAAATAGTAACTAGATGATGATAATCTTGGCATGCATGCAATATTAGAAAGAAAGAAAGAAAGAAAACCCTAATCTGAGTTTTTATTATTTTTTTAACTGTGTATGTATATATAGGAGCGCACACGTTGGGTCAAGCGCAGTGCTTTTTGTTCCGTTCACGAATATATAGCAATCAGACGGATATAGACGGTGGATTTGCGAGCACTCGGAGAAGACAGTGTCCTCCTCAGAGTGGGGGCGGAAATGGTAATTTGTCTCCGCTCGATTTGGTGACTCCAAATTCTTTCGACAACAATTATTATAAGAATTTGAGGCAGAGGAAAGGTCTCCTTCAATCCGATCAAGTGATATTCAACGACGCGGCGACTGTGAGCATCGTGAATGAGTACGCTAACAGCCCGAGGGCTTTCGCTGCTGATTTTGCGAGTGCTATGGTGAAGATGAGTGAAATTATTCAAGAAAATAATAACAATGGGGGAATCGTTAGACGAACTTGTGCTGCCATTAACTAATGACGATGAAGAACAAGGGTTATATGCTTGATGAGATGATCCAAAGACTTGATTCTTTTATTGTTTGGGAAAAATTGGTAGAATTTAAGTAATACGATTGCCACTTTGTTTGCAATGTTCATTATTCTAATATTCAATTATTTAAAGGAAAGCGAATAAAACTAATTGGTTGATGTCTGTCCATAATTGTATTCTTCTTCTATTTTATTGAGAGAAACGCATATTTGTTGTTTAGATTGTACAAGTCTTATGATTGGTGCTCAAAATTTAAAAATGTGTTGTTTTGATTCCTAACTTTGCAAAACATCTCCATTTTAATTGATTTGACCTAAAGAACCAGTAAAAGAACCAAAATGAAACGGTTTTGTGCTAAGTTCATGAACCAAATGACACATTTAATCGTCACGAAAATTGGCAAAACCCTCGAACTGCAAAAAGGAAGACAATCCCATGGAAGGGAAGTGGGAAGTGCTACAGCAGGGGGAACAAGGAATATATCAATATTCCGAAACAAGGAATAATTGAACTAGAAATACAAGATACGTTCTCAAAAACTAACATTTTGAGCGTACACGATGCTTATTCGGTAATATACAATATTCCATATTTTAGAAGTTATTTTTTATTAAAGATGTTCAATATATAAGTTATAATGTTATTGTAACTGTATGAATATTTAAAAAAGGAGAACTTAATTTGTGATGATATAATTTAATTGAAACTATATTCAGCCCAATGTGTGTGCTGATATATTAAATTATTTTATATTTTGAACATTTTTTATGTCATTAATTAATAAAATTAATTTAAGGATAAACTTGTATAAACTAAATATTAAGTATAAAATTATAATTAAGCAATTAAGCTTAAAATTATAAATAACTTTTTATTAAATTGACAGATTTGACAAGTTTTATCAACCATACAGAAGAGTATATGATGAGTAAACGAATTAAAAAATGGTTCGCATGACAAATCAAATGAATAGGGTATTATTCCCTTCATACATAATACAGATATTACACAAAAAGTCACAAATTCAATTGCAGTTAACAAGATACATTATATGATATGCACCGATGCCAAAACGACCAAAACAACAAAGCATGACCTTAATTCATCTCAAAGCATCGTAATCTTCACATAAAAAACAAACATTCAGACCTGAGTAAAACCATATTCAAACACGACAAAATGAAACCATATATGCTTTCACGCTCCTAAGATTTGTGCATGCATACCTCATATTATATATATTCATTATAGAAGACCCGTACTACGAAATGGATTCGTGCTATCCGATGTATGAGCGCCCGATGACATAGGAAATGATTCGAAGCCTGAATCGCCAAACGGGTTGGTCCGCGGGTTCGTGTATAAATTCGGTTGGGTTTGGGTTTGCGGGTAAACGGGTTGGAACGGGTCGAAAATGTTGTTCTGATGATGATAAGGTGGCATATTCGTAGGCATCGGTGGGCTCAGAACGTTGTTGGACATGGCAAACGGGTCGGCAGCTTCAAATGGATTCGGGGCAGGCGACCCATATGCTGGTCGCTGTGATGCTCTGAAGGCACCTTCTTCGTACAAACTGTTGAGGGTGAGCGAATCTAATCCACCAGCCTTACAAACAATGTCAACAATGATATATATTATAAGATGTTTAGTGCAATTTTTCTGTTATCAACACTAAATTACGATAAATGAATAACGTTCGAACATTGAACATACCAATAGCCTATCTTGAGCAGCTGAGATGTCGGTGCTTGGAGTGGTAACAAGGGCAAGCTCCCATCCCGTGGGATCAAAACTGTGCGCCCGCGGTGCTTCTGAGACTGAAATAATTTTCATTTCTAAGATTAAGAAATAATATTTTAGAGTACATGATAAATATTTACAGAAATCTATTTATACGAATGCTAACCAGATGGAACAATTGCCAAAGCCAATGCATTGCTTTCCTCTATAGCAGATGCTTCGTGTGCAGTTGCATCGTTCACATTCAAACCCTGTAGAAAAGGATTTCATGACCAAGAATGTGAGTTTAAATTTCTCTTCTATCTCTCTTTTTTTCTTTAACGTAATGTGAGTGAACAATCGACTTATCCGAATTTAAATGTTTAAAATTGATAATGTACCGCACCCAATGACTTTAAACGATACATGGATATAAAATAATAAAATTATTACCAAAAGATCATCAGTGTCCAAGAGAGGAGGAAGAGGTTGAGGGGCGGGAGTTTCAGAAGTAGAGACGGCAACCTCATCCATGGGTGGTGGCTGTGTTAAAGATTCCTCTAAAGGTTCATTTGTCTCGGGGGCGGGTGCAGTATCGTCTGCTTCCTTGTAGGTCAGCATCAATCTTTCGGGATATTCCTGTCCAATATTGTTCGGATATTATATAAATGCAAGTTAATCACTTCCACATATGAGTTTAATAATCATAGGCATGTAAGACTCACCAAGGCTACAGAGGGGACAGGAACCATCCTCGGGGCTTCTCTTATGTATTCATCCATTGTTGCTATGAAGGATTGTGGAGGCTGGAAATTTTTTTGAAAATGTCGCTCTTCTCGCAATAGGGATAAGATTCGGAAACTACTATGATGAATAGGTAACCTAAAAATGGAAAGCTAATTCTTTGTTGAAGTTTACCTCTCTCAACACTGGGAACTGGAAATTTCTTGCAAGTTCGAGCCCTTTGCAATCTTCATAGAACTCAGAGAGACCAATAGCCTGCACGAAAATTCACCAGTATAACAATATCCACAAACGGATGTAGTTATTGATAAAACTAACCAGTGAGAAAATGAAGATAATTTTGTAAGAATTAACCTGCTGTCCAGCTCTTTTATAGATATCAAGGGCTTTAATGGCTTCGTGTCTTGGCATCTCAAAAAACTTAATATAACAAAAAAAAGTTATTGATAAATAATCCTGAGTATGAGAGAAATAATTGCACTTCCTATTATTGAAACATTACAGTATGTGTGAAATTCCATTTACCTTGTCGACAAGATTAATAATTCCATCATTGATGGCGCAGTATATTTTAAAACTCTCTTTGAGCACCTGAGAACAATTCATTTTTCCCTTGCTTCAAAAGTCCAATAGAGAATATATAAAAAAAAATCTTTCACAAGTATTAAAACGTACCAAGGCAAGCGCATATTGGATTACATAATTCCTCGCAGCGGCTCCTTCAGGCTAAAAATATTTAACGGGTAGATTGAAGAAATAATGTTATCTTTTGTTATATTATATATTCAGCTTTAACGTCACGAATAAATAAAAAAAATTTAAACTCAAAATGTTATCTCTTGCAAGACAGAGTACTTAAGTGTTGAAGACATACCCGGCAACCTATAAGACGATAAAGAAGTTGCTGCAGAGCAGGCAACTGCTCTAAGAGTTCCTCACTATCCAGTTCTCTAGTTCTACTATATCCCTGGAGAAATTTAATGTTCAGAATTCACAAGCTAGATTAATACTCCAAAGGAATAATCATATGATTAAATGATTTACAGTTACACAAAAAATAAATATTCTGTTGATCTTCATTTGATAAGCAGTCAGTTTCAAAATATGTATATATTCGTTCATGCAAAAACAAACCTTATCTTGCCCCTGTGCAGGCCTTGGAAGACGTTCCGCTTCAATGTCATACTTAAGTGTCCTAAAACACTCTAATCGTTCTTCCAAGAAAAATCCATATGCTCGCACCCAAGCAGAACAATCCCAAGCTGGAAAAGAAAAATAGAAAATTTAAACAAGTTGATCACACAGTTATTCGTTCTTATATAAGTTAACACTTGATTCACTGAAGCAAGAAAGACTCTGTAAGCATGAACAAAAGCTGGCGTTGATCGGATTCAATGAAAAGAAAAATCAATTCGATAATGGTGTTTTACCAATGGGGCTTGAGTTATCCTTAAAATTTGACATTTGAAGGACCCGTCCTCTCTGTTGGAAATTTAGAAGTTCTTCCCTAAATGTCGGATCACCATCCCTTAAAGCTCGATGAATAACTATGAGTGTTTTCAGTGCAACCTGTTAAAGTATGGAAGTCGAAATCAGAAACGGATCGTATTACTATATTGCACGAGAAAGATTATCCACGTCCAAAAACAAAACATACGGTTCTAATCTAAGCATCTCAAAAACTGATCCTAGATACAGCAAGCCAAATCAACTGAAGATCAAAATCAAATCCAAACCAAGAAGAACTTAGTTGAGAACTTGTGATAAAAGATGATGTTGAAAAGCAGCACATCGATAAGCATATGAAGTTTCAGCACCTACCGTCCAATTATGTGTCTTCGCCAATCGTCTTGAAATTGCGTGTATGCAGTACGCAACATCAGCTCGAGGCCGGATCGCTGATGTGGCCGCCAGAATTTCTGCATTAAGCATCCAAAAACTAATAGCATTATCGCGAGTGTACTCATCTTCTAACCTAAGAAAGAATTGGAATCTGATTCCTTATTGAATTCTCCCTTAACATTTTTTCTGAACATACATTTTGAAGTGTTTTATCTATAGAATTAGAACAAACTCCCAACACTCCATACTAGAGAAAAGTTAAAGTCCCAGATCAAAGACTCTTTGAAGATAAAATACGGAACAACTACACCGAAAAAGATATAAGTAAATGAAATTGAGCAGACCAACACCACTGATTAACCAGATCTAGCGGGATGAAGAACAAATATAGAAGAAAAGAAATCGTGATGAGTGAAATAAGGGGAGATAAACAAAAAAACTCACTTCTGAGGTGTCTTTCTTTGGGTGGAGCCTCTACATGATTCGTAGCCTTAACGATCGCCACATCCAAATCCTATATTTAGATTGCACCCAAAACTTAAAATAACATTGTAACCACCCATAAATAAAGGAGACGAGAAGTAACTCGTTTTCAATTTCATGCTCATCTCTCTTAAATGGGCACACTCGCATAATCACGCCTACAAATCCCGCAAGACAATCAGATCCTCATAAATCTCTGAAATCAAAACGAGTCTAACTAAGCAAAAGAAACGAAGAATCTAGACCTTGAAATCGGAATTAACATGAGCAAGTCCAACTTCAGTGCGATCTTTGAGAGCACCATAAGCTTTCCTCCACGACTGTAGCGTTCCCATCCTCTTCTCCGTTCAGAGCGCAGCCCTCTTTCGATTCGCCAAAACTTATATTTTTTTAATTAATTTCGTATATAGAATAGTATTAGTAAACTGGAAAATTATCTCTCTCTCCTCTCTCTGACCAGAAGTTGGGCAGAATTGTAAAAAGCGGGCAGTTTACTGTATTACGTTGACGATAACCGACATTTATTATTACATACTTTCACTATTTCTTTCTTTTTTTTGAGTTAATTATGATTCCGCCCCATTTAAGTTTTCAAATCGAGTTCAGCCCTGTCAGAAAAAATAATTAGTTTTAAGGACCCAATTTCTACATTAATCGTTCGGATGTACCACTTCTTTGTTCTGCAGTACCACTTCTTTGTTCTGCAGTACCACTTCATTGTTACCGCTGTAAAATGAAGTGGTATTGCAGAACACACGAAGTGGTACTGCAGAACAAAGAAGTGGTACTGCATAACAAAGAAGTGCTACAACAGAACGATCAAGTGGTATGCAGAAATCGGGTCCTTAAAACTAATTACTTTTTCTGACAGGGGCTGAACTCAATTTTCAAACTTAAGGCGTGGCTGAATTGAAAAAGCCCCTTCTTTTTTTTGGGTCCATTTAATGAGAACAGTTCCGAAAACAATCGTGAGTTGTCAGTGTCCTCATCTCATAAATTAACCATCCCATTTCAAGCAAAACAACGCCAAACTCTATAGAAAACAAGTTTATAGATTAAAAGCTCGTAGTTATCTTGTGACGACGCTTTTGGCTTCTTCTCTCTTTTTTCATATATTGTGTGTGTTGTATCAGAAGGATGATTTCTGGGCACTGAACAAACCCCTAATCTGATTCCAATCCAACGAATCCACGTTTGGCGAGACAAACGCAGCAGCTCCAAAGGCCAAGACCGTAAAAGCTAAGACCACCGTTTTCATGCAGCTATGGCCGCTCGAAAGCTTGGACAGCAGCGACTTGCAATGTTTATCTGCCTCTTTCACAAGTGCTTGGCGAGAAACATCGACTCCACTGCTTAATGCTTTCTCGTTCTATCGTATCGAGGTAGAATTAGAAAAAAAAAAATAGAATGAGGAAACCATACAATGAGAAGCTAGCAACGCAAGAGTTCGAGGCTTCAACTGTATCGGACTACGTTTACCTTTAGTCTGAAACTCCCGAGAACCTCGGTGAGAGCTTGGAGAGAGGATTGCTTTGGCGAGAGTTCTTTCCAGTTATCTGCAAGCTTCCTCAAGGCAGCAATGCTAGCATCAATGTTATCCATGTATATCCGATCCTACAGAAAAGGTAAGAACACGTTGAAAGCACACCCAATTTATGTATGATCTAAATATTATGCATAGCAAAGCATATGACTTACCCATTGCTTGTAGCATTCTGGGTTCTGGGTCAAACTCCATAAGAAGATGTCGATAGCTTCTTCAGAGAGGGCCTCAGTCCCTGCAAATTGTTTGTTTGCTTTTTTTTTTTTTGTGTGTTTTCTCATTTACCCTTTAAAGTTCTTCAACTACTACTTGCTTAACATACCTTCACCAGCTGCATTGATCGCTATGATCTGTACGTGCTGAGCCACTTGCTTCATTGCTTTGCTTCCAGGGGAACCAGCAAGTGCAACATCTTTTAGAATTGGATAGATCGCCTCAAACCTTTCGGTTGCCTATCATACCAAACTCAATCATAAGCGAGAACTTGTAAGAGAACAATTACATTTGCAAAGAAAGAACTTTCTTTGTTTGTACTATTTAATCATGCGATTGAGTAGAGGTTTTCTTACCTTAACCCGCGCAGAGGTTGCTGGAAATGTAACATGCAAGAGAATATCGAGAGATGTAGGTGGAATAAGCCTCTCCCCTCTCCTGACAGCGTTACTTGCTAATATACCACGGGCTCTCGGAGCAGATAGAATTCTAGCATATTGACAAGTGGATTTTACAAGTTGGGCAATGATTTCACACAGTAAATAGTGATAGACAAACAAATAAATATTAAGGCTTTCCACTAGCTGCAAAACCAAGTCTCTTAGTTGTGGATTAGACCCTGATTTTCCACCAAGCATTGGCAAGACATAATGTGACCACGCATGCAATCCCACAGGTAGATCACCTTGACATGCCTACAAAAGAAGGTTCAGCTGCAGCTCGACATATAAAAGTTATAATTAATAACATTGCTAAACATCGTCGTGTGAAAACCAACCTGTACTACCATCCATATCACCACTGGAAGCCTTTCTAGTCCTTGATACTTTGAATTTTCCCTTAATCTTGGCAAGATACCAATCAGTACATCAGGCTTCCGACGTAAGGTCATCGCCAAAACCAAAAAAATTGCAAGCTGAAAAGTCAACATTCAGTACAAGTAAAGTATCAAACACTACGGATGAAAAAGTTTGCATCTTAGGTTCAATGGACTAACAGGAGGTTAAAGACCTGAATAACCAACCCAGGAGACAGACAATTCTCATTGAGAGTGCTGATGTTATCTAATGAAATGTGAAGTGAAATATGTAACACAAATAAGTAAATACCATATCAACCACTAAAGCAGAAAAGGATTTTCGAATATATTGTCCCATCCCATATAAAAGAGAGAATTCAAAATAGAAGTTCGATTTGTGTTCAAACTGAGTTGTACAGAAGAAAAAGGCCAGGATGGTGATAAAATATAGGATCCAAGCTGAAAACCAACCCAATCCAAAAGTAACCGTTAAATCATTACCTACTTCACTGAGAATTGAAGTAAGACAGGGAGCGTGCGACGGAATTGAGATTTGAAATAAACATGTAAGGTTAGCCTTCTAGAAAGTACATTAAATAGGAATGAATGATTAGCCTGCCTGAGACTTCGAAGATGGTGGCTGTACTCCCCCCTTCTTTGAACCCTTTAAACCCGGTTGTTGAATTGCCATGCTTGTAAGAATGCTATCCAGTGACCAGATAACAAAATTCTCCAAGGCTTCCGGAGAATGCTGACTGATCCACTCAACCGAGGTTTTGTAAACAGGTTCAGATATATATGAAAGGGGCACCTGATGTCAGACACATCTATTAAAAAAAACACTAAAAATCACTAAACTACAATATGCACAATCTTATGCCAAACAGAAAATAGCACATATAACATTTCCAGGTACAGAGGTACTGATGGTTGGATCAGTCGATGCATACTTTCTTTTATACGATGCGTACACTTATTTTGTGGTCTTCCGTAAGTACTTTGTGATAAACCCAGTAAGGCGCTTCCTACAACATACCCATTTTATATAGTCTTCTAACAAGTGCCTTAGAATAAGTGTGTAAGGCACCAACACTGAATTTTCTACTCAAAATGCAGGGCCAGACGCCATCCATTGCCCCTGACTTAAATATGCTAAAATCGAAACAAACTTAATGATGATTAGTGCAACAAATCACTGTCTGACTTACATCAGCAATCTTTGCCACTGCAGATTCCCTGAACATTTTAACCCATGGAAACTGTGATGCGCTGACACCAGAAAAGGCACGCCCGAAGTAATCAGCAAACCTCATTAACTGTATATCTTGCTGCTGCCCTTCGTACGATTCCTGCCACCATGAAAACAATAAATTTCCCAACATCAAGAAGAGGAACGCAACAAAAAACGAATAATTGAAAGTCATTTCGCGACAATCAACTCTGAAGCATAGCTAATTGTCAAATATGAGTCAGATCTAACAGACTATAAGATAAACCCCAAAGTACTAATATTGTTACAAATGTCATTATTTCGTCACTGAAGCATAACCAAGACATCTACTACCTCTGGCTAAAAACAACATTCTTTCAAGACTGATCAGATTACTCAGTACGGTCAGCTCATTCTAATTTCACATTAAACTGGCAACATCCTAAATTCAAGGAAACGTCATATTTGGGTTATAAAGTTGTATATTCCATCCTAGCATCGCAAGTTTGGACTCGAAACCATATCACAGAAATCAGAACTCCTAATCACAAATCTCACCATGGCACATTCGTAAAAATGGCGACCACATATATATAAAAGTGATAATAAACATATACCGAAATATTTGAGAGAAAAGCGGCAAGATCGTCAGCGTCAATCTTGGACGCGGCCTCTGCCACCGTAACCTTCGGCTTCTTCACCTTCTTCTGTTTCGCGTTCTTCTTCTCCCCGTCATCATTACCAACCCTAACCTCTTCGTCGCTGCTGTCCTCATCATCAGACTCCTCGTTCTTGCCTCTCCTCCTCGATCTGAGGGCAAATTCATCATCTTCATCGTCGTAAGCAGCTGATGCGGCACGCTGAGCCTCGTACTTGAGTCTTCTCTCCTCCGCGTGCTTCTCTAAGCCTCTGAAGACGCTGCTACCGTTGGCCACAGCCGCCGATCCATTGGCTCCGAGCTTCTGATCTGGATCGGAAGACGTCGCTTGGGTCTTCTTGCGTTGCTTCTTGGCGTATGTGACTTTCTGCCACCCGTGGTCGCTGTCGCCGGAGGAAACATTGGTGGCGTCGTGTCCGCCGGAGATTGATTTATCGTCTTCCATTGTTTCGATTGTGAGAGAGTATCCTTAATATATATATATTATTTTTTTTGTTGTTGATTGGTGAAAATGGCGAAATCAGAGGGAGTCTGATTATATATGAAGGGTGAGATAGAAATAGAATGCCGACTGTTCGTTGAACTTGGACATCGAAGTGGAACGACACTGTGCTGAGGTGGTTGTGGACTCGAAGTAGTAATGGGTCAATTGGGCCACTAATGGGCTTGACTCATCGCTCCACTATACTTCAAAAATTTTAACAATTATTATTACAAGTATTGCACACCCTACCTGTGTGCATGAAAATAAAAATTGATAAGAGGTTTTTGTTTTAATTTTGATTTTAATATTTAGTTAGGAAAATAAGATTTTTACTAAAAATAGAATAGGCAGTTTCATTATGCTAAAGAACGTGATCTAATATTTATTTTTTATTTTATGTTAATTTTTAATTAAGAAAATTTCTGATTGGTTAATAGATACACCAAAAAGCAATATTTAACTCACCCTCTAATATAAAAGTATAGAGAGGAATTTTATGGTGCTCACCTCATGTGTACACCTTATGTGGGCCGATTCGTGCCATGTCAACACCCACATCGACATCCGAGGTTATGTCGTCTTAAATGACACATTATAGATGTTATCAATATTATAACTATTAAGTATTGTAAGAATAACGACTATATAAAAATTAGAGTTAAATACCGGTTGAAATCCTCTGTCCCACAATCCATGTCACATTTCCTGTCTCACTCTGTTAAAACTGATTTTTCTGATTATCAGAAAATATATGACATGGATATCAAATTGATCTCATAAAACAAGGAATAAATTGGATGTGTTTATTTATTTTTATCATATAAATCACATGAAATAACGACGATTTTATGGTTTGGTGGATTATAGGATTAAAAGAATTAACAAATAAAAAGAAATTTTGTGAACCGTCGGATTTAAAATTCAATGATCATTTGCGGACACAGAGGGGGACATAATTTGTGGGATAGATGATTTCATGCTGTTAAATACTCCTTTGTGTTCAATATTTTTTTATATATTTTACAAACGGAAAAAATCACGTATTCATAAGCAAACCTTTCAAATTATATCCATACAAAAAAATATTGCATCAACCATTTATAACGATATAATTCATCTACCATACTAATTAATAAAGTAACAACATCTAACTTTGTCAGCATTTACTCTTACCTTAATTCAATTTGGTAAACTAGTTTAAAACGCGTTACTAATTGTTATTGATTTTTAGTCCATTCGTCCAAGCAAGGTGTTGACTCTAGGACCACTCAAAACGTAATAATTTCATGGTAGGTCTGCCATAACAATTGCTTTCGCACATACACTAAATCAATTTGATAGGCGTTTGGCTTGTTACATACGTGTTTAAATATCCAAATAAAATATCTACCAATAATATTAAATCCATGCTAACACGTGACACGAGCTTCGCAAATAAAACAAGATTAAGAAAAAAGAATATCTTCATGCATGATTTTGGAAGCTAGCTCAGTTCAAAGATATTATTACTACTCAATCCCATGCAGGAACTCATCTTCAAATAGAGTAACGTAAGGTTCACATTCACTTATAAATATCTCTTATCTTCCTCCAAAGACTTGCCCAATTCTTCCGTTCAAACTCGAAACTCAATTTCAGCAATGGCTTCTTCAGCTCTCGGCGGCATCAAAACTTCCTCGAAATCGAACCTTTCTTCGCCACTTCTCCGACCCACACGACCGTTCAACTACGCAAAAAATAACCCTAATCATAGCCTCACCTTCCAATCAAAGTCGTCGACTTCATTAAAATTCTCTTCGACAAACCCTAATCGTCTAAGAGGAGTACGTTCTTACTCTTCGCCCACAAAGTACGAAGGTGAAACCCTAATCGACGAGGAAATGGGCAAGATCAAGAGGCTTCAGAACGGGTCGGACGTTCGAGGCGTGGCCTTGGAAGGCGAAAAGGGTAGAGAGGTAAATTTAACCGTGCCGGCCGTCGAGGCCATAGCGGAGAGCTTCGGAGAATGGGTGGCGAGCGAAGTTAATAAAGAAAGACTAAATCGTTCGGACAAAGGCGATGAAACAAACGGAATGCCGGCGAGCGGAGTTGTCCGCGTTTCCTTAGGACGGGACCCGAGGGTTTCGGGAGGGACGCTGAGCGTGGCGGTATTTGCGGGGCTTGCGCGTGCGGGTTGTGCGGCGTTCGACATGGGACTTGCGACTACGCCCGCTTGCTTCATGAGTACGGTGTTGCCTCCGTTTGGGTACGACGCCTCGATAATGGTAATTAATTTCGAGTTTAATATGCGATTTGCCTTGATGTTTGATTTTATGATGAGTTAAAATGGAAATATATAGCATTTAAATGTGATAAAATGCCTCCAAGTTAAGCTTTTACTGGAATGAGTTATTTAATATGATATTAGAGCTCAAGCAAGATGTCATGTGAACATGAAGGCCTATTCAAATCAGGATGTGCTTGAGGGGATGTTTTATAAAACTAATTAAAATATATAATACACTATCTTCAGACTTAAGTTTTTAGGTGAATCTCTATTAATTTGTGGCCGGAATTTCTTTATCTTTTTGGCACGGCGACAGATGACGGCCTCCCATCTGCCTTACACGCGCAACGGACTGAAGTTCTTCACGAAAAAGGGCGGCCTCACGTCGCCGGAAGTAGAGATGATCTGCGACAAAGCGGCTCGAAAATACGCAAACCGAAATGCTAAAGTGTCGACCGTGCTACGAATCCCTCCGACGAAAGTCGACTTCATGAGCGCTTACGCCGAGCATCTCCGCGGCATCATAAAGCAAAGAGTGAACCATCCCCACCACTACGATCAGCCTCTTAAAGGATTCCAGGTTCTTTTGTACCATTAATTTCTACGTACGCTTAATTAATTAGTACCTTTTTTACGAAAAATTTATATAGATACAATTAAATACATAGATATATTTTTCGGTCCTCCCTAAGTTATAAAAATTATATATTCTGGCCCTGCCTATGTCTGCAATGCAGATAATCGTAAACGCGGGAAACGGATCGGGCGGTTTCTTCACGTACGAAGTCCTCGACAGGCTCGGGGCCGACACGTTCGGCTCGCTCCACCTCCACCCCGACGGGATGTTCCCGAACCACATACCGAACCCGGAGGACAAGACCGCGATGGCCCTGACACGAGCCGCGGTGCTCGAAAACGAAGCCGACTTGGGCATCGTCTTCGACACGGACGTGGACCGAAGCGGCGTTGTGGACGAAGAGGGAAACCCTATAAACGGAGACAGGCTCATCGCGCTCATGTCCGCCATAGTACTGAAAGAGCATCCCGACACGACCGTCGTGACCGACGCGAGGACCAGCACGGCGTTGACTAGGTTTATTATCGAGAGGGGTGGGAATCACTGCATGTATAGGGTCGGGTACAGAAACGTGATCGACAAGGGAGTTCAGCTCAACCGAGACGGGGTCGAAACGCACCTTATGATGGAGACGAGCGGGCACGGCGCTCTTAAGGAGAACTACTTTCTCGACGACGGTAATGTGTTGTAATTGATGAACGATCAAAGCTTAAACTTATAGGGAGTGCGTTATTTTTTAATTTATATATTATATGCTCACACGTCCCATCACGTCTAGGCTGATTTCTTTATTATCTAGCCTTAGACGCGTAATTTCTTAAATGGGTGGTCAGATACCATGATGACTGGTCGCTTTACGTAAGTACTTCAGTTTTTATGGAGTGTGTCATTTTTTAGTTTTAAATATTATATTTCCAACAGTAATCATTAATTATCTTCATGTTGTGTGTACTCGCAGCGAGGAATATATAAGAGAGATGAGTGAAATATCCCATATGCATCTGCAGTGGGCAGCTTGACGTACAAAGTGAAGTTCGTATACTTGTGGCGTGATTTAATGCACTTTTGCAGGTGCGTATATGGTCGTGAAGATTATCATCGAAATGGTGAGGATGAGGCTCGAAGGCTCAAAGGAAGGGATTGGGAGCTTGATCAAAGATCTCGAGGAGCCATTGGAGTCGACAGAGCTGAGGATGAACGTCGTCTCTGAGCCAAAATTCGCGAAGGCGAAAGCTATCGAAGTTGTAGAGGGATTCAGACGTTACATTGAGGTTTTTAAGATAGCAATTCGAAGTATTATGAACTAAAAATCCGAAAAAAAAGGGAAACTCATCGTATCCTACTGTTTTTCTTGGGCAGGAAGGATTATTACAAGGGTGGGAGTTAGATTCATGTGGCGATTGTTGGGTAAGTGATGGTTGCCTCGTGGATTCAAATGACAATCCCTTTGAAATCGATGCTTACATGTACAGGTATACGTATTACACTGATATAGAAGTATCTCAGATATTATTTATATATATATATATATATATATATCGTTTTTTCTTACATGAATTATGTAATTGTTACAGGGCTAAAGTATCAGATGTAGAAAATGGAGAGCATGGTTGGGCGCACGTTAGGCAGAGTATTCACAACCCTAACATAGCTGTGAATCTGCAGTCAACTATTGAAGGAGGTTGTCAATCAATGGCGAGAGACTTCAGAGATAAGTATGTGCAATATAGTAGTAACTCTCTCTCTCTCTCTCTCTCTCTCTCTCTCTCATTCTGATCAAATTTACGACTTTGATTCTGATCAAATTGACTTTGCTCTCTCTCTCTCTCTCTCTCTCTCTCTCTCTCTCTCTCTCTCTCTCTCTCTTTTCAGGTTCCTTTTAGCGGGTGGGATGAACAAGATCGTGGATATTTCTCAGATCGACGAGTATACAAGAAACGGAAAAGTGTAATATAAATTATTGGTCCAACGACAATAAAATACTTGATGCTCCAAGATGAAAAAGTACATATAATTGGAGTATATATAAAGAACTTTTCTACCAGCAGAAATCAACCTTATTAAATTCAATCACACTCAACGACCTTAAAATTTGTAAACAAACCATGTGTAGGAACTGAACCCTAATTGATAGGGTATGTTACTTGGTTTAAATGCCAATGGAAGCTTTGATTTCTCTGTACATGGCAACCAAGAACTCAATATGAGAATTATTCATTCGTGTGGAACATAGGACATATGAAAATTCTCACGCAATCAAATTCTTATTTATTTGAGACTGATTTTTGATAGAGCTAGTTGGAGGGTAAGAATATGGTGCATTTGTGGCACTTCTCACAAAGGAGAAGAAAAAAAAAATTGGTCATGGCTTACATGGGGTAATAACCTTCTATACGGTGTCGAGATTATTTTGGAGCATTTGTATTGCATGATACGATTTATATGTAAATTAGGGAATGATTGATGATCTTGAATTAAAGTTAAATGTGATACGTAATGATTCTCACGTGCGTTTAAGTCGAAGAATAATGAATTATGAGATGTTAAGTCGAGTAAAAAGAGATAATGTGCTATCACATGTTATATTCCGTCAAAATTAGCGATTTAGTAAATATGTGGACCAAAATGGTCCAAAATCTGTAACATTGGGGATTTAAGTGGCATCGGAACAAGGGACCAAAATCGCCCATGCCCCATACATTAGGAACTAAAAATGTCGTTCGCCCTATATGAAAATCGTTATGAGAAAAAATGAGTAAATGGCAACAATGGCGCTTGAACTATTCTCACTGTTGGTGCTCAAACTTTTAAATGTGTCGTTGGTTCCTGAACTTTGCAAAACCTGTCTTTTTGTTCCTTTGACCTAAACATCAGGTAAAAGAACCAAAGGGGAACAATTTTGCAAATTTCTGGAACCAAAACGACACATTAAAAAGTTTGAATACCAACATTTAGAATTTTTTTTATATACATGTATGTGTAAATTTGATATAGAATTCTTATTCGATTTCCATAAAATTTTCTAACCTTTTTATTTAGAAGCCTTTTGAAAAAAATAAAAGTTAAATATATTTAAAAGGAAATTTAATTGTTCTTGTAAACTTTCAGAAATTTAGATTTTACTATAACATGTACGTAATTTAGAAATTTAAATTATCGGTACTTAAACTTTTAAATGTGCCGTTTTGGTTCCTGAGCTCTAAAAAATTGTTCTCATTTGGTTCTTTTACCTGTTCTTTAGGTTCAAAGAACCAAAATGACAGATTTTGCAAAGTTCGGGAAGCAAAAATGCACATTTAAAAGTATGCCACCAACACCGACTATAGTATAGTTCAAGCACAATTTTTCCCACTTATTAAAAAAAATGTAAAAACAAATGGGTTTCGCTCACATGGACTGGACAATACCTTCTTCTTTACCAAATTAGTCTTGCAAAATTTGATTTCTCTGTGTTTTTCTATTTAAATCTAAAAATGGAACACTTCGTTGTATTTGTATCTATGCTATGACTGCCAGATAGCTACTAGATTCAAGTTCACAAACAAAAAGATATTACTAATATTTTTACAAGTGTAGATTGTTTTGTACATATAACATATCCAATTAATTACGGCAAAAGGTTAAAACAAAAAATTTGCTACACGCAAGTATTTGCGTAAGACCGTCAAACACCAGCAGCACGCGAATATGCCACGCATTCTTGGGAAGATTCCCCTGAATGTTATTGGCATTTCTCTTTATCAATTAAATTGGGACCAAATCCTCGCCCTAATTTGATTTCCCCGCACCACCCTTTTCATTACCTTGGTTTCTGATCAACTTCTGCCGCAAAGATTAACCTTTCTTTGGTAAGTCCATCGCCTTTACATGTGTTAAACGCGTTAATGTGTTGCTTTTTCTTAATGAATTGTACGAAGATTGCTAAATTGATGCCTGTGTTGTAAGTTTGGTTTTTAAGGTTTTCATTGTGCCCCACTTTGCCCTGTTGAATTAACATTGGTCCGCTCTGCAATTAGGCTTGTGTTGGATTCGAACTTATGGCTCTGCTTATGGGCTCATGATCACTTTCTTTTTATCGAAAATTTGACTAATTGGGGCATCTTCACATGCTGATTCCACCTGAAAAGACCGTGTGGATGAATCCTTTGAGTTTTTTGTCGTTTAATCTTATCGTGCTCATATGTATTGCAGTGGCGTAATTGGTTGATCGTAAAAGCACTACTCCATCTCGAGGCTTTATACTATTGGCAATCTGTTTGATCTGCGTCGATCGATTGCCAATTTAGTCTTATGACACCAGAGGGTTCATTAAGGCCTAGTAAAGCCTTAGATGGAGTACACGGAGTTCATCTTTTGCCCCATTCACCTTTTGTAATTCAGGAGATAAAACAACATGGAGATTTTAATCTCCCATCGTCATACATGCCTTCTAACGCTGTGCAAAACAGAAGGCTAATCGTGCAGTGAGTCTCATATTCTGTTTGTTTTCATCTCTTCGATTGATCATATTAGAGCTTATACGTTACATGGATTTCACATTCTTACATGTCATTACTTGTCAGGAAAATTTGGCAACAGAGGCCTCCTTGTCTGAAGCCCATTCATTGTAGCCTCAACGGTATCTCGTGCAGGAGTCATATTCATCATGATAAGAAAACCTCTATATTGATTTAATTATGCTGTTTCTTGGGATTTACGACTGTATATTCCTTGTTGCAGGCGATCGAACTACTGCCGAAACAGTTGCCAACGTTCTTACATCCCTTCCTTTTATTGCTCTCGGGATTTTAGCCCCAAGGTGATGGATGGTCTATGCATCTTTTGTCCTTGCATATGAGTTCAATGATCATCAATCGAATTATAATTTCTTTTTTCTTTAACTTTCAGAAAGAACCTTAATTGCAAGATATATGCCAACTCATTAATCGGAGTAGGAGTCGCTTCCAGCCTTTATCATGCTTCGAGGGGCAAAGTAAGAAAGTATCTGAGATGGGCCGATTACACAATGATCGCCACAGCAACGGTGGTGAGTAGTACTAAATCATAACAACACATTTTTCCTTTTTTTGCCTTTTTCGGTATGGACTCAATTTAAATCCTCAAAACAGTGCCTTTCAAGAGCCATAAGGAACGAGAACTCGAGGCTGCTAATGGGAGCATCAGCTTTCTTTCTGCCATTGCAGCCTCTGATGGTTTCAGCAGTTCACACGGGATTAATGGAGGTAAACTTGAATCTATTTCCTTATAAACTCTGTTGCTACAAACACTACATGTTTTCGTTTCGTCTTAGGTTTCATTTGCGAAGAGAGCGTCTAAAGACAGAGATCTACAGATGGCCCACAACGTTCACAAAATGTCTTCGATATTGGGAGGTGCCCTTTTCATTGCAGACGATCTCTTTCCCGAGACTCCGTTCCTCCACGCGGGGTGGCATCTCGCTGCTGCTGTTGGGGTCGGGACTTGTAATAAGCAATTGTAAGTCCCATAAAATCAATTCGTCGAAAATCAAATATATCTGTTCTATAGACTACGTGTGTGTGTGTGTGTGCCTATGTGATGTCTGTTGCAAATATTTGGGGGAGAGAGAGAGAGAGGGAAGAAATGTTTGACAATGACAATCTCTGGGTTGCCGTTGCAAGGAAAAAAGAAATGATCTTTTTATGTAAGTTGTGTATTACGGATTATTCTCGATTGATTGTTTAAAGAGGACAAAAAATGGATATACATCAGACTGAAACCGAGCTGGGAAATGTCAAGTGTTTAAAAACATCCCCGCCATGTACAACAATGGAGGGAGCATGAAATGAATATCCCTCGCCATATCCATTGAACAAACGTATGGTAGTAATAACTATTGAGTTCTGATTTATCAAAGTTCATGGAAAAATTGCATGTGAAGTGGTCGTGCCGGAGTGGTTATCGGGCATGACTAGAAATCATGTGGGCTCTGCCCGCGCAGGTTCGAATCCTGCCGACCACGTTTTACATCTTTATTTGTTTATTCCTCTTTTAAAATTTTATTATTATTATTGCCCAGCCCATACAATATAAGATTGAAATGTATGAAAGATTTGCAAAAGCCCAACGGCCCAAATGGAATTTTCTTAAAATTGAGCTGAGCTGATCCAAGAAAGAACTTGTGGCCAATGTATCATTAGTCGCTAGAATGAGAAAAATACTAATACAAAAAACTAGTTCTTGCCTGCAAATTATATGTTATATCTATACTATTTAATTAAGCTACACTATATATTTAATTAAGCGTGGGTGCTTGATATCAACCGTCAGATTAGTATGTCAAATAAAGTTTTATCGAAAAATTGATTAATAAAATTAAAGGAAACTACTAACTACCTTTAATTACTTATTCTTAGTAATTTCACCTTTAATTTTATATTAAATGAATTTTCTCCTTTATAGTTGCAAATATATAATTAAATTTTAATTATAATTCTAGTAAAATTAAAATAAATTTAATATAATATATTATATATTATAACACACATTTGAGTGTGCCATACTAGTATTCTATTATATTAGGGTGAAGTATGATTATAAACCGTCAGATGATGTGTCAATTAAGTTTGAAAAGAATTAATTAATACTAAAATTTTTAGCCCACTCTATGTATGTGTGTGCATAAAATACAAATTAACTGATAGTGTGTGATTTTATTATAATTTAATTTTATTAAAGTAAACAATATACTAAAAATAGAAATTGACAGCTTTTATGAGGTAACACACCTCGTGTGATGTTATGTTATTTTTAATTCTATTTTTAAAATAAAAAATTGACAAATCAATTGATTTTGGAAAGGTTACTATATGAGTCTTAACTTAATAAAACGGAAAGATAATGAAAAAACTCACTAGCTATCTTTATTTAATATTTTTAGTTAGTTATTATTCTACGTTTAATTTTACTGATAAATCAATTTCATTTTTATATATTTAGATATATCATAAGTAAATTTAAGTTGTAGTTTCTACTAAAATAAATTTAATAAAATATATCTATATATAGCACACACATTTGATGGGCAGAAAGTACTTGGTAGATGGAGCAATTTAGACTTTTAACTATTGATTATCAATTTACCAAATGACATAAGAATATCAGTTTCGTAGAATTATATGGAACTAATAAGAAGCATTCATCAATGAAAATCTGTCGGTTTTATTCATGAATAGCTGACGATAGTGCTATCGATGCGGTGGATCTTGATTAATTTATTCAATTGTCACATAACTATATTATCCCGCGTCGTGAACTTTTTTTTTTTTTAAAGAAAGCTTCATACTATTAAGTATTAACTCGATACAATTGAGTTTAATTGTCGTATTGCCAATAAATATTTTAACACGTCTTTCGATTTTATAATTCTCAATGATCGAAACAAAGTTGACGTAAATGCGAACTTCCATGACATGAAAAAAAGAACATTATTTTCATTATTATTCAACCGTTGTTTAAGGATCAGTAGGGATTTTTTAGACCCAATTCCAGCTCAAACCCAACCCGGTATAAGCTTGCGGGGTTCCTCTCTAAAACCAATTGGCAATAGAGGGAGTGAACCCACAAGCTTATAAACCCATCAATTTTGTTTGTTCTAGTCGGTGTGGGATAGGGTTTGACACACCCAACAATCCTCCCCTCAAACTCAAGACCACACAACGGGCCTCCCTTTCAACGATAATCATATTGTACCGCCGTTCCTCTCCAACGGCACCCGCCGCCTGACCGCCGTCAAGTCAGGAAGACTTTCGACACAAGGCACCAATCGTTTTCACAAGGGCCGGGGAGACACCACCCACACCGTATCCGGCTAGAATTTCTCTTCTAAAGACACTCTCACGTGTTCGTCCACGCTCACCGCACCAAGTAGGGATTTTTTAGACCCAATTCCAGCTCAAACCCAACCCGGTATAAGCTTGCGGGGTTCCTCTCTAAAACCAATTGGCAATAGAGGGAGTGAACCCACAAGCTTATAAACCCATCAATTTTGTTTGTTCTAGTCGGTGTGGGATAGGGTTTGACACACCCAACAGGATCAAAGTAAGGTCACATCCGCCACATGGCACTCACGCCTGCCCCTTTGACTTCGTTGAATCATTTTCGATTATATATATATATATATATATATATATATATATGCACACTAATTATCATTATATAAAAAATAAAAATAATAGTTTGGAATGCTAATTCTTTTTCATGCAAGCGTTTAGGAAGGCACCACCTCTATCTCAACTAAAGCGTTTTTAGTAAATGGAAAATCAACAAATTTGCATACATTGAATAACATGCAGCCGTATCCATGTATTGTGCATATATACATTATAGTAAATATATTATTATTGCAATTCATTACAATATAAAAAATATTATAAGCAACCTAAACGTGGGGCCCAAAAAGCGACCGCCCACATGTAAATTGTAATAGTGACGACTCTCCTTAGAGATCAAGCCAAATATGAAGTAACCGTTAAAAAGAATAAAAAAATAGAACAATAACATTTCAAGGAAAACGTCGCCGCCAATATCGATTTTCTACAACGATAAAGAAAGTCGCAGAACATAGCGTAAGTTTCCTTCCATCTCCATCATTTATTACTTGTACACTCATCTCTGCAATAAACACCCAAAACCCACACATAAAAGAATAAAAAAAAAGCTTCAAATTTCTATCCCATCTTCATAAGAAAGATGGCTAAGATCAAAACGATTCTCTGCACAACATGGTTTCTCTTAATTATTGTCCATGGTCAAAAATCAAGGAAGCTTGAAGAAGGCAACGTAGAGAACAAGTGTGGAAGCTGCCCTTGTGACCAACCTTGCAACCCACCGCCGTCTCCTCCGCCTCCTTCTCCGTCGCCGCCTCCACCTTCTCCGTCTCCGCCGCCGCCGTCTCCTCCTCCTCCAGTGCAACCACCGCCAAGCAGCAACTGCCCACCGCCACCCTCGCCTCCCCCGGCTATCTTATGTCCGCCACCGCCTAGCGGTGGAGGCGGCGGCGGTGGAGGGCAATACTACCCACCGAGCCCACCTTATATCTATATAAATGGTCCTCCTGGAAATTTATATCCTGTCGATCCGTATTATTCGGGTTCGGGTCGGCGGAGGTTTTCTGAGGGTTTGTTGCCATTATTGGTAATTATTGTTGTCTTAGGGGCGGCGGAGTTATTGTGGTAGAAGATGAAAATATGATCGTATATTTGACGACGAAGGTATGAATTCAAATAACATATATCGCCAAAAGAGATACAAAACAAAAAATTTCATTCTAGTTAATAGGTTTCGGTTTGGACGATTGTATTAGCCATTGATCATCGTTTTCACCCTTGCATCGATCAATGTGAACTCTTTGGTGTAAGTGAATAATAATTACATGTTCGAAACTTTTTCCGTTTGGTTTAAGTAAAGTTTTTTTTTTTTCATATGCCCATCTTACATGTAAGTCTAGTTAGATGAGATATATACTTATAAAGAAACAAATTCATATATGTTTATTTAATTAAAAACTTTATTGGGAATGAAAGCTACGTAATATCCTCCATTGTGTCGTTGCTCTACCATATTTAACTATTTACTGATTTTAGACGGATCTAGTTTGATCTTGTATATTTATTTATTTTATCATTTTCCTATGCTCTTTTATTTCCTTGTATTCATCTTCGTTGGATTCTTCTCTACGGTATATGGAAATACAATTTCGATCGCTTTCTACGATTATTTTTGGGAAAAACACATTTGAGCCCTCTAAACTCTAGCAAATGGTTGAAGTTCGCATTCGTTTTTATATCAGCACTATATGGCTCGCTCTTGATATCGAGTTGATCAATATTCGAATTATTAAATCGAAAACTAGATATTACCTAAATATGATAAATATAATTAATTGAAAACTGTAATTTTTGCTTGGGAGTATGCGTAATCCACATCCGTTAATATTCTTGCTTGCCACTAGTACGTGTAAGTGTAATAACTAAATACTCCCTCCGATTTTATTTACATGTCGTTTTAGCTCTTTAATTTTGTTTCTAATTAGTTGTCGTTTTACAGATTTCAAGACAAATATTTATCATATTTCCAGTTTTACCCTTTTAAATATTATTAAATGAAATATATTAAATAGTCTTAAGCAATTAATTAGGGGTATATTAGACATTTTATTCTATTTCTTAATATGAGTGCAAAAACCTTAAACGACACCTAAAAAAAATCGTAGGGAGTATGTCCTATCCCATCGCATTTTCATTAATTTTAGTACAATTTCAACGGTACAACAATCAAGATGCATAATGTTTATCGCTAGCCACCTCTTTCCCAAATAATAATTTTATTGTAATCTACACATAAATACCTACTTGAATAAAAAAGTGGGGAAACTTCACTTTAATCCCTATTAGGCAAACTTTCTATCACATAACTTCCTTGTCAGAAAAATATATCACTTAACTCCCCGATTTACTGTTTGTACCAATTTCTTCAGTCACGATGTACCTTTCTATGTTTGTATTATGTACCACAATATGTTGATATAGTGTACCTAAATGTGTTTGTATGGTGTACCTGCGGCGGATCGGGTACATATCTGGAAAAAAGGTACGTTGTAACAACACACTTAGGTACACTATGTCAACGTATTGTGGTACACAATACAAACATAGAAAGTTACAGCGTGACTTAAGAATGAGGTACAAACAGTAAATAGGGAGTTAAGTGATATATTTCTCTGATTAGGGAGTTAAATGATAGAAAGTTTACAAATAGGGATTTAAGTGAAAGTGTCCCTAAAAAGTTACAAATCAGTATATATGTCAGAAAATTTTACATATAAGTACCCGATTTAATGTTTGTACCAGTTTATGTGTAAAGATCATACCTTTCTATGTGTGCATAGCGTACCATGTCACGCCTTTATACGGTACCCTATACGGTTGCTATAGGGCACCTAAATGTGCTAATACGGCGTACCATTTTCTCAACGTATTATGTACCACAATACGATATTATATGGTACCTAAAGTGCTAATACGGCGTACCTGCGGCGGATCGGGTACCTATGTGCAAAAAATTTATTCTATTAGTACCTACATATAAAAAATCCTGACAGGTTACTAAATTATAAGTTTTTATCCAAATGAGTATTTATGTGTAAAGAATCCAAAATTTAAATATAAAAAGAATAAAAACACAAGAAAGATAAAGTGAAGCAATTAAGAAGCTTATATAACCTTTCAAAAAAAGAAGCTTATATAAAACTGCTTATCAAATCGAATTTATATTTGCCATTTCACTATAATACCAGATTTTGCAGGTTTCAAATCCAGTTCATTATATTCATTTTATATTTATGGGGAAATTCCATTACCATTGAAGTTTCAAATTCCTGTTGGGTTTCTTCATGTTTCTCCATATTCAGATCACTTTGTGAAAAAGTTGCGTGCTTAAAACACTCAAGCAGTGAAGGTCATACCCTTAAATCGAAATTAGACATTATACCAACTGTTTTTTTATTATTATACCAACTGTATCGCTAATTATACCAATAAATAACGCGATTATAATTTTATTACTAACGAAATTGAACACTATATCAACAATTGTCGTTATTATACAAATATAATTCAATATTATACCAACTCTTATCATTATTATACCAATAAAACTGAACAATACACCAACAATTGGTATAATATTTAATTTTGTCGGTATCATAACGACACAAGTTGCATAATGTCTAATTTTGTCTATAGAACTGGAATAGCGCTATTTGCTGGTAGGGCTGTAAATGAGACGAGCTCGAGCCCAATCAGTTGAGCTCGAGCTTTTGAAAAAATAATAACAAAAATTAATTTAAAATTCATATATTTATTTAAAAAAAGTTGAAAGATAATAAAAAACAGCTCGCGAGCCTGTTCGTGAGCTTTCGCGCTCTTATGCTTGGGCTCAAGCTCGAGCTCAACATAAATTAAATGAGCTCGAGCCGAGCTTTTGTCGAGCCGACTCGTCGAGCTCACGAGCCGGCTCGGCTCATCTTTCACCCCCTATTTGTTGGTATACTAGTGACAACATCTCGTATAATAGAACAACAGTTGGTCTAATGTCCAATTTTATTTCTGTAAAATTACTCTAGTATTTGTTGGTATAATAGCGAAACAATTGGTATAATATCCAGCTTGGATCTGGTATAATAGTGATAAAATTTGTTGGTATAATTTCTATGACTTGTCGGCCTGTTCAAACACATAAAGCATGGTTATTTTCGTCTTTTTACCGCCACAAAGGTGTTGAACTTAAAGAAATTTTCAAATCGTACTGAACATGGAAAAATAATTCGATGAGTTTTTAAGAGAAATTTTAAAACCTTATGGGTACTGAAAGGGAATTTCCCCTATATTTAATATATATCGTCCGATTAAAACAGTTGGAAATCCCGTGTCACTATATTCCATATCAAGTGAGTGAAAAATATGCAAATTGATAATGTAGGATTTTCTGAGTTATTTTGTTGGAAAATGGTTAATGACCTAAATTTGCCATATAGAGGTAGGTTTTTTTTTTTCAATTGTCAATTCTAGCGATCTAAATCTAAACTACTACAACGTATGATCCAAATTTGTAACTTTAACATAGACTAGTTTTTTCACACTCTAATACATATTAATTTTATAAAATTATTAACTAAAAATAGATGGGCAAAAGCGAGGATATAAATATATGGGTGCTTTTTAAACTATTTAATATTACTAGTACTTTTTTTCGCACACTCTATGTGTGTGTGCTTAAATTTAATATAATTTTTTTTATTTGCTATTTATAATTTTTAATATTTAAGATGAAATATAATTTTTAAATATATAGAAAGAAATGAATTTGTAGGGACATAAGTACAATAAATAAAAAAGCTAGAAATGATACGAAAATTATTAGAGTAATTAGAAAATAAATAGATGGACTAAATTTAAAATAACTTGACAGACCAAATATGGCGGTTTTTAGCCACCCCACACCAATTATATAAAGTATAGATTTTTAATTTAATTTAACTTGACAGAATGGCAATTTATCCCAAGTCCGACGATTAATAAAAGAGAATAAATTAACGATGCTGATTTCTACAAAAATGTTTCCCAACGTAGAAAAGGTTTAACCAAAAAATTATCCTACTTTATACAAAAAATATTCCATCTACTCATATTTTTAAATACAACAGAAACTCTTAATAATTAACCACATCATTGTGATGATTGACAGTGAATGCATTTGTGGGTTAGTATTTAGTTGAATTATTTTGGTTAGCTTGCAATATATGCCATTGAATTTCAACAAACTGCACCTTTCATCTTCGTATTCCAAATCCGGTAATAATAACCTAAATTTGGCACGTATATCACTTTCCATTATTCACCCTGAAAACGTATAGAACAGGACATTTTTCATATTTACATTCAGTAGTGTATATTGGAGATTAAATCCAAGGTGACGACGGTCTCGATCCTTCTTGTCCGATTATTTCATGGATTTATTATTGGGAAATTATAATTGATCTCTATGAATCTTAACCAAGTAAAATAAGCCAAACGCAAGATCCAAGAAAGTACATATATTGTATATGTATAAACTATATATATAATTTTTTATAATACAAGCTTGGATCTCTTTTATTCGACGTTTTCTTGAAAGTCAGCTTAACATTACCGTCCGAAGGAGCAACACATATTAAGAATCTATAAAAAAGGTTTGCGGTTTATATAAGCTTCTTCTCGAAAGTAACCTCCTTTTATTCTCACTTTATTTATTTCTCTTGTCGTGTTACAAAAGCTTAAGAAGATAAACGAGCATCGATATGTATATGGGCCCTATCTATGCCATTATAATATCTGCAACATACTACAAATTTAAAAATTTAACATCCTAATACCAATATATTATATAAGCTTAAAATCCGAGATCTTACACATGAACTATCTCGTCCCAACCAAGCAATTAGGTCCTTAGGAAAACCAGAGTCATTTAATTATTTTATTATAATCGTACGAAATGAATTCGGTTGAATTATTTTTGTCGGCGTCCATGCTTTTGAAGCTAAGTAAACAGCACTTTCATCATTGAATTCATATTCCAAATTCGGAAATAATTTATCGTGTCATGCATGGTGAAGTAACTGGCTTGTGACACTTTTCTATTACTATTTTTTTTTTCACCCTGAAATATCATAACAGAAATTATTCTATTTTCAGCTGCAAAATTTTCTTGGCACACTACTGTAGATGTGGATTTGACATTGCAACAACCGAGTCAATATTCTTTCCAGGAATTTCAATCTGCTGTAAAATGAAAATATTTGAATGCTCGTTTAAATAAGGAAAAGGAAATGAAACGTTTGCTTTGCTTAGTTGTTCTCACTTTTTTAAATGATTCCGTCGTGTTACGGAAGCTCAAACTAGCTTTTCGCTTTTCCCATTTTTCATGCTTAAAGGAAAGGAATGTTATACATAATTACAATTCATAAAATTACTTGTATAAATACGATAGTGATTACTTTTTCAGATATTTTTATAATGTATGTAGCGATCTCAACTAAAGAGCTTAACGTGGATAAAAACTGTCAAATTGGTCTGTCATGGTTATTTACAATTTTACTCTTAATTGCTTAATTAATTTTAATTTATACAAGTTTATCCTTAATTATTAAATAATATATATTTTACAAATTAAAATTAGCACAAATAATATCATCTTCAACAATCAATCGTAGACGACTCTTCGACAATATTCCGCATAATATCTGTATCATAAAGCACACACACCATGCACACATAGCAGTTACATACACTAAGAGCATCTCCAATCGAACACCAAAATCCAAAATTTGGGGTAAATTCGCTCCAACCGAACAGCATAATGAAACTCAAATTGCGTTTGGGACCTTCTCTCTCCTACTTTGGACGCATCTTTGCGTTTCAAACAGTTAGGATGCGACTGATGTATATTAATTACATTAAAGTCCTTCTTTTCCTCTCTCTCATATTATCTGACGTATATTAGACAAGGCTATTAAATATATTACAGTGTGTGGCTATCTGACATATATCTGACCGAAGAAAATTACCATCTGCCAACATATTTATAAAAGAGAGAGACAAGGCTCTGACATATATTAAATATTGATTTTATTTCGTTTATGTTCAATTTGCAGGAGCCATGATGAAAAGTCTTACACTATAGATGAAGCCTAAACATTATTCTTTTTCGTTTATGTTCAATTCTCTCTATCTCTCACATTAATCAATGATTTTTATATGTATAACATTATTATTATTAACTTTACTAATTTTTTTATTAAATCTAAAATAATATTGTAGTTTAATCTGTAAAGTTGTAAAATATGTGGGTAGTATTGAAATTTGTAATAAATAGTGTGGAAGTAGATATTACAAAATAGTCTTTTGAGTTTGATAATGAGTTGAACGGTTGGAGAAGAATTACTGCATTTTGAGTTTGAGAATGCGTTTGAGTTTGAGAATGCGTTTCTCGGTTGGAGATGGTCTAAAACAAATAAACGTAACGCAAAACAATAGCACTTGAAATACAGAGGGTTATTATTACAGAAGCAATTGAGTCTCTTACACCACTTGACGAAGAATAATATTTATAATACTGGCGAGGGGAGTTTGTGAAATAGTACGGAAACCAAGGGACTGCTGCAGCTTCATGTGGAGGAGGGGTTCCAAAGAAATAAGGCAAAGTCGGAGGGCTAAAAGAGAAATAATAAACCGAAGCCGATGATGGCGGACCATTCGAAGGATAGTTGCTCGAAAATGTAGGAGGAGGCTGATCGTTCGTCGGCGTAGGGTTATTTTCGTCATTTACGGGCCCGATTGGCGGTGGATAACACGGATATGGACACTCCATTATTTGAGACGATGCGTTGGGTACGAGGTTGAAGATCAACGTTGAGATGAAGATCAGTGATGATGATGATGAGAAAGAGTGAAGCGTTGATCCCATAGTTTCTTTTTTTTTTTCTCTTTATTTTGCGAAGGAGATGGATGATATGCATATATATGTAGGTAGGGTGGTGGTCCGTATATGAGGTTTGTTAAAGCATATCTCGTGTTTGATATATTTGTCACAATTAGGAAACTATTAGAATAAAAAATAAATGAGACAAATAGGTAGAGTACCAATAAAAGAAAAGAGGCATTATTAGAATTATACCAATAAATGAGACAAAGCTCTGTGACTGTGGCTGTTCTTTAATTGCTAATAAAGGGTTTGTGCTGTTAATTCATGTAGATATGGACCTTCGACTATGTGAGTAGGGAGCATTTTTTATTTAGAAATATATATAAGTAGTTTATTTAATTATATATTATACTAATGATGCAATACCCAGCTCTTTCTCTCCTGTGTATGACTACTTCAAATGTAGTCATGTCACCACAACTTCGGCAATAAATTGAACGTAGAAAACTAATGAGCGTATCCCTTCTTGATTCTCATCCAACAAACTTAATCTCCTTTCGATGATAATATTACATCAGCATGTAATATATACAACAAGAGAAAAGGAATGTCGTGACCAAATCATAGAAAGCTTCAAACCAACCATTGCTAGCCCCCACTCATCTGTTTCTTATTATGATGTCGTCGATGAAGAAAGGAGACGATTTATTGTTTAACGTTGCAAGGATTGTCTCGATCCCACCACGTAAAAGTCATTTATTCGATGATCGAATCCTCAGCTTACAACGAAAACGTACAACAAAGTTGAAAAAAGAAAAAGACAAGAAAGGATCAGAAAACAGCAAACTACTCTTCCTTTGTCTTGAAAAACATCAAGTACGAGGAGTTGATATTGTCTCTTCAACCTTATCTTTTATGATGTTAGGAAGAGTTGGGACCAAAGGACGATCTTGCGATGAAGTTTTAGGCAACGAAATAGCTGCATCGTCCCTCGGTTCAACCCTCATATCTCTATCGCGATCATCTCTATTCTTCTTTTTCATCTCTTCGGTTAAGTCCTTAGGCGTAGGTGTCTTGTCTTGTATAATGTCTTTGGACATAGACAGACTATCCTTTGCCTTCTCCTTGAGTTCTCCGAGTTTATTCGTCACCTTCTCCTTACCCTTCACGGCGGCATCTTGAGGGCCAGCTTCTGCTTCTAAAGGTGATGAGATTAGAGCTGCGGCGAGCCCAGCTAGCGATAGAGCTGTTGTAAACTGAATCATTCCTCGCCTAGTAGTGGACGACATGGAGTTTTCTTGCAATGAGAGCTTCTCCGTTTCTTTCTTCTGCTACAAAGGTGAGAGTTACATCGGTATGAAATAATGAAAATTGCCGCTACTGCAACTCTGACGTAAGCGCATAATCTTTACCAGGAACGATCAAATTCATTTCAGTTTAAAGCAAAATGATAAAAGGGCACTTTCTCGCCATGTTAATTTGGACATAAGCAAGAGATAGTACTGACTGAAATAGACAAATAAGCAAGGAATAAAGGAAGTTATATATATCAATATAAAGTGAAGTGAAGATATTGACCTGAAGGGAAGGAAGGGACTTTGTGCTGCTCAACAGATGGAGTCTTGGTTTAGCGTTAGACCCATTTGCTGGGTTCGCCGGCGCGGCAAGGCAAGACACTGGTTTGACGGCGGATATTGACATATTCCGGCGAGCTTTGATTATCTGAGTTCGGTAATGGTAAAGAACGAATAATAGTTGAAGTCTATTGGGAGGGTCTATAAATATTTATATTGATCGATCGTCCTTCAAACGACGTGTCATGGATTGGCTAGAAGCTACAGTCTAGAAGAAGAAAACGTGTCCTTCGCTTGGGAATTGGGATGAGATGATTGAATAATTACATATATCACTATCTTATCTTCAAGATCTTACTATTTTCTACTTTATTGGGATTTGGCCTTGTTATAACGTGTCGGACCAATTATAGGCCCATTTTGAGCTCGTAAAGCCCACTAAAGGTTAAGAATTGGCAAATTTAGTCTACATATAAATATGCTCTTGGCTCACCTGCCCAATTGGGTATTACCTACGACTATGTTTATCAACAACCTACGAAATCGTTCTTGCACTAAAGAAAAAAATAAAAATAAAATAAATTGTCATAACCGCTTGGTATACCAACCTTGACATGATTGTGCATAAATTCAAATGTCTAACATTATCCAATATGCAATTTTCACTATATTTCAATTATCTATAAATAGAGACTAATATTGGTACATTTATGAGTGTATAGTATTTTTTTAATAATTAAGAGCTTTTAATATAATATAATTTAATATATTTGGCACACATTTTCAATAATAATAAAAATAATTATAAAATATTTATTAATAATAAAATAAATAAATATTATGTGTTGTGTTGGATGGTTGATAAAATATGAAAATTATTGAGGTTGGGTTGAGGTGTAGGTTGTGTAAGTGGAGGAGAGAGAAATTAATATTTTATTCTTATGACCGATTGTGGAGGTTGTTGATAATCATAGTCTAACTCTCATTAAAAATATGACATGGGACATGTTCATCTAACATGGTTGGGTAGGTTCTAATGTGCCACGTGTCATTTGCTAATTGAAGTTGGATTATACTCAACTGGGTAGGAAAGACAAAACAATATAAATATAACCTCAATATTAAATTGCTTATTATGTTGAAGTATATATAAAGTGATTGTAAGAATATAACTAGAATAAATAAATAGATTAATGGTAAAAAAAATGTAAAACTAGACATGCTATTGGAAGTAGTTATTGTATAACCATAACCATTTAGAATATAGATATTATGACTAACATCATATAAAGGTGATCACTTAGGTTATGTAACAATAGCCTTGTCACTGGTGGGTATATTAGTGCATACCAAATGACAATGAAGTTCACACCACAACACACTCACATGTTTATATCAAAACGGGAGATTATCGACATAGAAAAAGAAAAAGAATCTTGCAAAAACTTGAACTCTTCTCCATGTCCATATGTTGTGCTTGCGCAAAGTATAGTATAGTATTTCTCCAAATAAAAGTACAGAGGTTTCTATGCAATGTCTTGGCAAAGCTAGCAATCCATTGCTCGTCGTACCTTAGATACGTTGTCTGTTCAACCTTAACAACTCAATAAAACTCCACACGTTTTGTCAAATGTGTTTTCTTTCTTAATGGATGAGAAAAAAATGGCTTTATACGGTTATAAAGATTCATTTTCAGATCAATTCGAGGAAATTCATAACTATGTACTTCGCATGAGTTTATGCATAATATGAAAAAGGATTTAAACTAATCAAAAAGCAAACAAATCTAGGGTTTTATTAGGACGAGTTAAAGATCGAACAGACAATGAAGCAAAGGTTAGCTACGGCAAAGATGGCTAAGCTTGACAAGAACAGCATTGAAGGCTCTTACCAAAATCAGCTAGCTAATAACCAATGTGATAAGTGCAATTGTACTCAATAATCTAATATCTCAGAGACTTACTACTAGTTAGAGGGAGGGTCTGAATTCTCGTTTGGAAAATTTCTTGGTTAGTTGAAGCTTTTGCCCTAACATATATAGCCCAAATTCCTTCGAAAACTTAGAGTCGATGGTTTGGCTCGTGTGAAGTAATTTTAGGAAAAATGGCTCGCACGTGAGGAAGAACACTTTGACTGACCGGTGAGATTTGATCCTTTACATGATAATAACACCTTCATTCATTCAACTAGAGCTGCCTATGGGGCGGGCTGGGTTGGGATTTTTAAGGCCTGCCAGGAGGCGGGCCGCGGGCTAGGCGGGGCGGGGGCCGGCCGGCCCGCCATATATTTTATTTGATTTATTTTGTAAATTAAAATATATATTTATTTAAATAGAGAAATTAATTAATGATTTTATTTAAAATTAATGATGCATTTATTAATTACTACATAATTAATATATATTTAACTATTACAATTAAATAGTTAATGATGCATTTATTAATTAATACATAATTAATGTATATTTAAATATAATAATTATATAAATTATTGTCAATTAATTAAAAAATTTAAATAAAAAATTTTAAAAAAATTCAAGGCGAGCGGGCTGGCCAGCCAGGCCCGCGGCCCGCTGGCGGGCTGGGCTTCAGTTTTGAAGGCCCGCCACATGGCGGGCCAGCCCGTCCGCCCCGCCAAACAGCGGGCTTTGGCGGGAGGCGGGCCAGCCCGCTCCGGCCCGGCCCATTGATAGCTCTACATTCAACAATCAAATTCCCTTTAGCTACTCGTGAATTTGATTTTTTTATCTTTTGTGCTATTGGTTAAAAGACAATAATATCATTTCGTTAGGACTTAATTCAACTTTACGTTTTCATTAGAATTCTAACCACACTTCCAAACATAAGGAGAAATTAATTAAATATAAAAGCTTAATACAAGAAAACCTTAAAAATCCATCTTACCAATGCTCCTCGATATGCTCACTTTTCACAATTTTTATGCGTCACTTAAGGAAAAGATAGATATATTGTATTCTTACGTTATTATATTATATGCTGCATTTGAGAATGATAGGTGAATAGAGATAAAAACTACGTGACATAGCACGAGAAGGGTGTTGTTACGCAGGAGAGGAGATAATGGAATCTGATCAATAAAATTCCTGTAATAATAATAAGACAAATGAGTGCATCTTATAAAAAGACTTCATGAGAATAAGGCTCAAAGGGGGACAGACAAAAGAAAAAGGTTCTCCCCGACCAAACGATTATTCCAGGAATGGTAAAGAAATATAATTATTTTTTTCTTTTACGTAATAATATTAATAAAAGGTACTCATGTTTTTTATTAGGCCCGTCTTCACGTGTGCCTCAGCTAACCCCTCAAGTTCACCTACAACAATCGCTTAGAAGAATAGAATGTAATAAGAGCCTCGTGCATTGGGGGTAAGTATGGGGAAGGTCAAAAACGTAATTACGATGATTTTGAATAAAGCCACTAACTATTAAAGCTTAGAAGAATAGAATGTAACAAGAGCCTCCTCCTATGAGAGGTAGGAGTGATACATTATTATTTTTATCATATTATGTCACCGGTTACATTTAGATACAATACAATTCGAATCCCATGTTCTCGTACGTAAATATTGTCATGAGTGTCTACGAGGGATTCCACCTATCATGCAGCAGCAAAACCATTCGAAGGTTGTTCTTGTGCAATAAAAATAATTATATCATCGCATAGATAAAAAATTTTATATTGTTCGCTCATGTATAAGTCTTCCGATACTTAAATTTTGCACTTACCAAACTATACTAGCTCAAGTCTCATGTGTGTCTTATTAGGGGGTTGTTGGTAGGATAGGATCAACCATCACCTGGTTAGCGCTGAAAGATTTTCCATTTAATTTATCATGTATAAAACACACACACATACACACATGTTTATGATAATATACTATTATGTATATGAATAGAATAACATGTCACGTCCAACATATGATAACCACAACAACGAACCTTGTCTGCCACAAAACATTGAATAACGACTTTTGATGTAAGGGAACTTACATTGGCAGTACAGATCTTCGGCGAGCACAAATATTACCCTTCACTAGACTTTGACGACACTGCTTAAATTGGTATGCCAAGTTTCAGAGAGGAAAATAAAATATATATAATTATGATAAAGTGAACCTCACTGGTGAAATATCTCCACACTGCAAACAATTGCATTATATTGCTAAACAAAGTAAGCCTTGTATGTATGTATGTATGTATGTATGTATGTATGTATGTATGTATGTATGTATGTATGTATGTGTGTGTGTGTGTATGTGTGTTGCTCTAGTGAGTGATTTCAGTGCAAAGTCTTGGCAAACCAGCAATTCTAGGCTGCTCTACTTCAGGTTCATAATCTGTTCGATCTTGATATATACTGTCCAAAATGTATCCTTTCATTTCGATTTTCAAAAATATGCTACAAAAATATTTATGCTTATATTGATGGGACAACTTATGTTTCCTAATTGATGCGAGTCGTAAAAAAATAAGTACTTTTTAGGAACTTGATCTTGAACCCAAGACTAAAGACAACTGCTTTTGTGAATATGAAGCAAGGGAACACCCCTTTTTTGCATGCAAGGAATAGACATGTATTGATTTCTCCCTTAATTGTTGGTCTTCAAGTATTTCCAAGAACTAAGCGAACATGATACACACGCACACACACACACACATATATGTGTGAACAATTCGGACCATTTCTCCGAAAGTAAAGCATGAATACCCCAAATATACAGGAATTAAGAGAAAAAAAATTACACATAATAACTATCACTTTTTAGTGAAATACTGACCTTTGAATATGAAAGTTTATTGCAATAAAAAGTAAAATTCAACAAGATATGCAAGAATAAAGAAGGGTTTTTGAAGAAACCAAATATGGAAATGCAAAGGTTTAAACAAGATTTTCAAACTGGCTATGATCGACTGAATCAAGTGGTCGTGTGTATGAGACGAGAAGAACGAAGCAATCAGAGGAGCTATAAAGAATAATCTTTCTCCTAATTCACTGCGTATTCAGAAAATTAATTTGCTCAATTAGGGTTTTCAAGAAATTCAAGGTCGAACAGACAATGAAACAGAAGTTCGTCATAACTGCAACCAGAATAGCTCATTTGACAAACCCTAGCATCGTAAACCACTCACCTGATGATTGGGATTATCATTTCTTCTTTCTTGAATTTAAGAGAATATTAAGATAAGATATCTCCTCGATCGAAGAGGGCTAGAGAGAAGTCGACAAAAGATTGATCGAATATGAGAAATAAGGGTTTCTCTGATTTGCAGTGTAACTTGTCAGCAGCTTTTTATAGAAAAAATCTTGCATATTTCAAGGACAACGTATGGCTGCTATAATATTTGATTAATTATAGACCATAAAAAATCCACACTGCGTCAAAAGTTATACGTAGGGCTGGGGAAATATACCGAAATACCGATATACCGTCCTTATCGTATCGTAACGTACCGAAAATATCGAAAATTTTGGTATACCGAAGTTTTTGGTAAGGTATGATACCGTACCGAAAATTTTCGGTACGGTAATGGTATGAAAATTTTAACAATTAGGTATACCGATTATACCGAAATACCGAAATACTAAACTTTTTAATATTTTAGATACATATATATATATATAATATATATATACGCACCTACATATACTATATTAGTCAAAAGAATATAAAATGGATAAAAATATTATAATGATCTTCATTAATTTATTTAGCCTATGAATTATTAACTATACCCTTGACGCCCACCATATTTTGTTAATCTTCACTAATTTTTTGTTAATCTTGATGCAATTACTTTTTGTTAATCTTCACTAATTTTTTTAGATAGCCGTTTTGTTTTCATTAATCTGTATATAAAGTTGTATTTTGTAGTTATGTAAAGTTCTTTGTCTTACTAAGGAGACTGATTAAAATATGTAAATTATTTAAGGTTATTTTATGAATTAAAAATCTTTTTATTTTAGAAACTTCGGTATTAATAATCCATATTATTGGGGCCTAAGGATGTTGAATTTACTAAAAATTCAAAAACAACGAATTAACGAATTACGAGACACATGTGGTAAATAACGCTCCGTGTGAATGGTATAAAAGGTATGATACCGATACCATACCGAAATTTCGGTATGATACCGTATCGAAATTTAAGGTATACCGAAGTTTTGGTATGGTATTGGTATGATTTTTTTCGATACCGAAATTTCGGTACGGTATACGGTATCACAGTTTTGGTACGGTATACCGTACCGAACCACCCCTAGTTATACGTATTACTTAGCTAGTTAATGTTAGAAAAATTCGTTAGGCGCTAGGAAGTCTAGTGCCTAATAATGGCCTAGCATTTGTTAGCAGAAATTGAACTGATGCCTCTTCTCTATTATTTTTATTTTATATGTATACCAAAGTAAATGTATATCACATTTATTTATCTAACCAAATAATGTCAATCTAACAAAGTTTTTTATTTGTATTTACCAATTTTGTTTTCCAAAAAATTGGAACCGATTAATCGGCCTTCTTAAATCGTACAGAAGCCAGCGCCACGGTTCAATCGGTCGCTTCGCTCGCTTAGCAAATAATTATTACAGTAGAGAGATGTTAATACAGTATTAATGAATTAAAATATCACTCACTTAGGTGAAAACAAATGATTTCATGTAGAGAGAAGTTAACTGAACAAAAACAAGTTATCAGGTTTTGGGAGATATATGACAAACTTTTTGTATTATAATAGCAGTAAATGAGTGAAACTATTTCCCAAGAGCGTTACAATCATCAGGTTTTCTACAGTTCGACTTTGATGAAGGAAATAACGTTACAATCATCAAGTTTTTTTAGCATTTATGTCATCTTGCAATGTTCTATATTTTCTGATTCACGAAACCACAGCAGTAAGCATCTTTTAACTTTATTATTTTTGTTTCATTATATTATGGAAGTTGTACGGCTTTTCTTTGTTTATTTATTTGCATTTGTTCTATTTCTTTCTCAAAATAGAGTCTTTTTTTATTACACGACGAAACTCGTAGACAAATTCTGCTCAGCTCCAACTACCAAAAACGAACTCATTCCCCACCAAACCAAACCATGTGAGAAATCTAACTCCATCAATCACCTGCCGCCCAAAAAGAAAAAATGAGTTATGTATAATTATTGGCCTTCAATTTCATAATTAATTCCGAGACCTAATATAGTTTCGTAGTCTAACACGCACCGCTATTAATAAATAAATTGTACCCAAATTTCAACGCACAGGACCAAAGTTATCAGTGTAAGAACATTTCCGACGGGTACTCCATTTAGTATAAAGCACAAAGATAAAGTACGTCTTTCCTCAATTGACATTCTATATTTAACTCTATTATAATATTGGTGAGCAGTGATACTCTGTACACACTATTTTCAAGTTTCAACACTAAAATAGTGTATTAGTTTTTTTTTTATTTTCTATTTTAAAACTTATGTAATTATATTTGAACTATTTTAAAAATTCTTAATAATTATAAAATAAAGTTTATTAAATATGGAAAAAAGACTTAACATACCAACAATAGATTTATAGGCTGTACACACGGAAAAATAAAATCAAATCACATAGCAACAATTTTAGTGTACTTTAAACCTAAGTTATGTTATTTTTATTTATATAAATCAAATCACATAGCAACAATTTTGTTCTATTAGTTAAGCATGGTGTCTTTTTTTCTCAAGGTATAATTGATAAATTAATTTACTACTAAATTGTCCAGCAATATATGTGCTCATTTGCAAGTAAACAGCGCTTGTATGATGACTTTCTATTTTTCTAAAAACAATATGGACCTAATAATTAAAATCAAACCAAGAACGAATGAACATTATACCTACAGACACAACATCTAATGCACGTTTACTTTGCTAATAACTGGAATTAATTGTCGAATTAATGAGAAAGACTTGTATATATTTGTGTTGAGATCCTCTGTTTCAAAATGTGTACCCGCGGGTATTCCAAATCAATATTATTTTTTAATATTCATCAATATATAATTTTTTTTTTTTGTGTTGAAACACCAATGATATTTATGGGTATCACGATATTCATGGTGTTTAAACACTAGGTGGAGAAGGTGAAATGATTTTTCGTAAGTTGAAATATTTAGTGAAACACACTTTGAAATATATAATCTTGTGCCGTACATATTCAATGAATACAAAACAAGAGTTTTTCATAAGCAAATGTTAGCCTTTATAGTGTGAATAAACACTACATTTTGTGCACTTCAGCATTGTACATAATATTATTAGAATACAATTAGAAAAATAGAGAATAATTTGTTTAATTAAAAAACGATCCATGACCTTCTGCTTCAATTTCAATTTAGTTCGTGAAAAATTTAGTTGAAACTTCGAAGGATTTTATTGTCCAAGGGATTCTGTAATATCCTTTGCTGGTATGGGCTTTAAGATATATAGCCCACTACCATAGGCCCATTCATTCACGATCTTTTTTAATACACGAATACTTTTTTGGGTACATCAATTTCTACACAAGTATGTCCAATCTACCTAGATCAACACAACACCCCTTGCAAATAAAGAAAACTAGTGATTTTGCACGTTTGCTGCTATCTAAAAAGTATTAAATAAAATATTTGAATAATATAATTTTAAATTTTTTTAGTATTTTAAAGATAAATTGTAATTAAGATGATTTTGAGGTGTAATGTTTAAATAATAGGGTGTTACCCTCGGGTATTACATACCCTGTGATAAAATACCCGACCCGCCTCAACTAACATAACCACCTTATTTAAAGAATGACGCCTATCCTTTGGTGCCTCGGGTCGGCCTGAATATTCCCCGGGAGAAAGGACCCAGGTCAGCGATGGAGAGCCCACATCAGAAGCGCCTCGAGGACCTCAAAATGTCCCTTGGCCCTGAGGACAATTACCCGAGACCCTCTAGCAGGGGGATTAGTAACCCCTCGGGTCATTGTCCCGAGGCCCGAGGGCAACGCGCATCTCAAAGACTTTGGCCTCCCACATAAGAAACTGCCACGATCTTCACTCTGTGACGTCAGTAAAATAGGCAACAAGTAACTGCCCATAATAGAAGCCATTACGGAGACGTGCCATCGTGAGTAGGTAATGGCCGAGCCCAAGAAAAACGGTAAGGGGGTAAAACCGCCCAAAAATCGCCCCAACTCAGATCTCCTATAAATATTGCATGCCTCGTCCGAAACAGGTATCAATTCCTCACGTATCCTACCGTTACTCTGCTGAATTAATCACTCACTCACACACTTGAACACACCATTTTTATGCTACTTCATGCCTGGAACATGGAAAACACCCTCTTGACCTAGGCAAGAGGGCAAACGACCCCCAAACTTTCCCTTGTCTTTAAGTCTCTAGGCAGCGCGCGCGGCGAAATTAAGGCGGGAAGAAGGCCATTAGCCGTCCAACGCGGTAGATCCATTTTCCGGCGGCATCAACTTGGCGCCGTCTGTGGGAAACTCTAGTTTCTCATAAGTAAAAATTTAGTATGGTGTTTGCCGAAAATGATCGTTTGCCGCCACCCGACGGCAATGGGCCGAACCTGGCCGACCCAGCCACGATGTTCCCTGTGGTTATGCAAGAAATGCGGAGGATCGGAACTGATGTGGGAGTTTTGATGGCTGAAAGGAATCGGAGGGCTAACAGGCAGGACAGAGAACGCGATGCTGAACGAGAAGACGGTCGGCGTGAGGCAAGTGGAGAGCGCGACGCCGAATCGAGGACTGGAGAACGCAACGACGAGGACCATACTTTGGCGTCGATGCAAAGGAGAGCCCGGGCCAATATAAGGAGAGCGCTGACCAACAACGCACCGATCAACAAGCAGCCGACTTAGAAAGAATGAGAAAGGAGATTCGCCAGCTTCAAAATCTCGCCAACCCGCCGGAAGCTCCCATCCTCCCTCGAGCCTCGCCCTTTTCGCCCGAGGTGCTCGCAGCCCCATTGCCCGAGCACTTCCGATCTTTTGAGATGGGAAAGTATGATGGTTCCGGACCGCCCGAAGAACACTTGGCCGCTTTTGAAGGAAATGCGGCACTATACCAACTAAGCGACCCCGTTAAATGCCGATTCTTCGTGACCACTTTGTCGAGAGGAGCCCAACAATGGTTCACTCTACTGCCACCAGGGGGAATCAGAAGCTTTCATGATCTCACCAGCCACTTCTTGAAGTACTTCTCGAGCAACAGAAGACGCCCTTCATCCGCAGTAAAACTGTTAAACATAAAACAGACCGACAGGGAGAGCTTAAGGGACTATCTTCGGCGTTTCAATCAAGTGAAGATGGAGGTCCCCAACATCGCACCCGAATTGCTTATCGGAGCATTTCACCACGGCCTGACGGATGGAGGCGACGACTCTCACGAGGATACCCTAGTCATTCGGGCCGAGGTAGCCAACCATGACGTTGGCAGGGTTTTCGTCGATAATGGAAGCTCTGTCAACATAATATACAAGAGGGCCCTCGATCAAATGGACTTGGGAGCATATCCTATGGACAAAGTGGAAACGGCTCTGTTTGGCTTCATAGGACACTGCATCGAGGCGGTGGGAATCCTGCACCTCCCACTCACCCTCGGGGAGGGTGACACCAGGAAAATACGGATCGCGCCAGTCATGGTCATCAACGGAACAAGCCCATACAACATCATCCTCGGGAGACCTGCTCTGACCTTTTTCATGGCCATCGCATCGGCTCTACACCAGAAGATAAAATTCCCCGTAGGAGACAAGGTTGGAGAAGTTTTGGGAGATCGCAAAATGGCCAGGAAATGCTACGTGGAAGAGGTTCGCGTAGAAATCAAGTCCTCCCGGACCCGAAGGGAGGATCATCCTAGGGGGAAAGAAAAGTTATACACCATCGGAACGACTAAAAAAGAAGACAAGGAAGAGGAAACTGAAGAAGTAATGATCAACCCGCCGGAGGGAACAGTCAAGATCTGCAAGGATTTACCTCGAGACCTCAGGGAGGACTTGATCATATTACTAAAAAGGAACAAGGATGTATTCGCATGGACGTCTAAGGACATGGTAGGCATAGACCGGGGAATCATTGAACACAAGCTGAATGTCTCCCGAACAACCCGACCCATCTTCCAAAAAAGGAGACATCTCAACACAGAGAAAGACGCCGAGGCGCGACGCCAGGTTGAGGAACTTCTTGAGGCAGGCCACATTCGGGAGGTTCAATTTCATACATGGCTTTCGAACGTGGTCTTGGTCCCGAAGGCTTCGGGCAAGTGGCGCATGTGTGTGGACTTCCGGAACCTGAACGAAGCATGCCCGAAAGATTGTTACCCCGTACCTCGGATAGACCAGCTGGCGGATTCCACCTCGGGGCACGAGCTACTCTGCTTCCTCGACGCCTTCCAAGGGTACAACCAGATCCTACTCGCCAAGGAAGATCAAGAGAAGACAAGTTTTATAACCGCCGGAGGGACCTGCTGCTACACTGTCATGCCATTCAGATTGAAGAACGCCGGTGCAACTTACCAGAGGCTGATGGACAAAGTTTTCAAGGACCAGATCGGGAGAAATGTAGAGGTCTATGTTGATGATATCTTAATCAAGTCTCGAGAACAAAACTGCTTTTTAGCCGATGTCCAGGAAACACTCTCGACTGCTCAAAGATACAACCTGAAGATGAACCCCAGCAAGTGCACCTTTGGAGTCAGTTCGGGAAAGTTCTTAGGATACATGGTAACAAGGAGAGGAATCGAGGCCAAGCCGGACAAGATCAAGGCCTTGATAGATATGGCGTCCCCCGGAGTCTAAACGAGGTTCAGAGACTGACAGGGAGGATCACAGCCCTCTCGCGATTCATCTCCCGATCGGCCGATCGTAGCTTACCTTTCTTCAAGGTGTTGCGCAAATTCCAAAACTTTGAATGGACACCCGAGTGCGAGAAGGCCTTCCAAGACTTGAAGGAGTATTTGAAAAAATTGCCCGTACTTAATAAGCCACTGCCCGGGGAGGAACTGATAGTCTACTTGGCAGCGTCCCCTCGGGTAATAAGCTCCGTGCTGGTTCGGGAAGAAGAAAGGGTACAGAAACCAATCTACTTCGTGAGCCACATCCTGAAAGGCCCTGAGACAAGGTACACGAACTCCGAGAAACTACTGCTAGCCTTGCTTATTACGGCCAGGAAGCTGAGACCCTATTTTCTGTCGTACCCCATTGTGGTGCTAACAAACCACCCGATCGGAAAAATCGCCGCTCGCCCAGACATCTCGGGGAGAGCAGTCAAGTGGTCAACAGAGTTGGGAGAATACGACATCCAATTCAAGCCTCGGGCCGCAATCAAAGCACAGGCATTGGCTGACTTCATGGTGGAAATGGTCGGAGATGGTCCCGAGGAGATATGGAAGATGTTTGTGGATGGCTCTTCCTGTAGCTCAGGGAATGGAGTCGGGATACTCCTCATATCGCCTTGGGGAGAGGAGACCAACCTGGCAGGCTGAATTACAAAGCATCAAACAACGAGACAGAGTACGAGGCGCTACTTGCTGGACTTCGAGCAGCACGGAGAATGGGAATCACACGCTTGGTGGTGCACTCGGACTCTCAACTCGTGGTCCAACAGTTGGAAGGAAACTTTGCCATCAAGGGCCAAAATTTAGAGAAGTACGCTAAGGTATTTGAGGAAATCAAGGGAAGCTTCAAAGAACTCCAAATCGTCTTAATCACCCGAGCCCAGAACGAGAAGGCAGACCAAATAGCTAAGTGGGCAAGCGCCATTGGACCACTCGAGGAAAAAGGAAGGGTTCTAACCATTTGCCAAGTCGAGGACCAAAATATACCCGAGCCAGACATGGCTCGAGAAGATTGGAGGTACGAAATCTACCAATACCTACGTCACAAACTCCTCCCAGAAGATAAGGCTCTGGACCGAAAACTCGTAAGGAGGGCTCAAAGATTCACTTTGATCGACACTACCTTGTTCAAAAGATCTTTCGCCGGACCTCTTTTGAGATGCACGTCTAAGGAAGAGGAATATGTCCTTCGGAAAATACATGAGGGGATTTGTGGGAGTCACATCGGGAGTAGGGCATTAGTGAGAAAAGCACTCCTCGCGGGATTCTTCTGGTCAACAATGAAGGGAGACGCCATGAAAACAGTCCGAAGCTGCCTCAGCTGTCAGAAGCACGCCAGCTTACATAGAATGCCCGCTGAAGCCATGAAATCAGTAACATCCCCTTGCCCGTTTGATCAGTGGGGACTCGATATTGTTGGACCATTCTCCGAAAATGTCGCCCAAAAGAAGTTTTTGCTGGTGGCTGTGGACTACTTCTCGAAGTGGGTCGAAGCCGAAGCCATGGCCAAGATTACCAAGGCCGCCATCACCGCGTTCATTTGGAAAAACATCATTTGTCTCTACGGGATACCGAGGAGACTAGTATCCGATAACGGAAGGCAATTCAGCGGAAAGAAGCTAAAGGAGTGGTGCGATGGACTCGGGATAGAATAAATCTTCACCTCGGTGGCGTATCCTCAAAGCAACGGCCAGGTCGAAGTAACCAATCGCACCATCGTACAAGAATTGAAGACCCGACTCGAGGGGCTCGAGAAGTCATGGTTCAACGAACTTCAAAGTGTCCTATGGTCATATAGAACGACGCCTCGAGAAGGGACCAATGAGACTCCTTTCAGCCTGGTCTATGGGAGCGAAGCAGTGTTGCCCGCGGAAATTGGCATGGAAAGTGCCCGAATCCTCACTTACCCCGAAGACAACGATCAACTCCGCGTAGAAGACCTCGATCTGATCGAGGAAGGAAGAGAAAGAGCCGCCATCAGAATGACAGCCTATCAGAGGAGAATGACTAAGTCCTACAATCGCCGAGTCCGAGGCAAGAAGTATGAGGAAGGGGACTTAGTGATGAAAGAGATCTTGAACCAAGAAGGGAGAAAGAAGTTAGAGCCTAAGTTCGAAGGACCCTACCGCGTCGTCAGAAAAGTTGGAGAAGCCTCTTAGGACGCCAGTGGAAAGCAGCTCGATCGCCCATGGAAGGCCCGCAAGCTGCGGAAGTATTATCCCTAGAGGGGGGTACCCTCATTATGCATATGTTTCTGTTAATTTTTAATACACTATCTTTCCGTGTTTACTTCTGTTGCTTTTGAGATGTAAACCACACATATACCTTAATGAAGTTTGCTTTCTTTCTGTATAAGGGAAGCTCAGCAAGCTCAATATGGCTCGAAGAAGAAAAAAGCATGAGGAAGTACGTACCTGCCCGAGGGTGACACCGAGAAGGCTCCTGAGGTCGGGGTAGGAAAGCTCGCGGGTATAATGCCTGTTGGCTTCATTAGGAAACTCCCGGAGGAATTCCCAGCTCTCGTCCCTCGGTGGGTCGTTAAAAAAGGCGGGTTGTTTAGCCCGACCCAACGCAACCTGGCCCTCGGGAGGTGAGGAAACAGGCTGACTGGAAGAGGCCCGAGTTCTTTTAGTCGAGGCCCCTCTTGGAGAAGAAGCAGCCCTCTTGGACGTAGATTTTTTGGCCCCCGAGGAGGAGGCAGGAGCTTTGCCCTTACCCTTGGATCGGGTATTCGGGGCAGCCTGGGACTGGTGAAGTGAGGGAAGATTCTCGTCTTCCTCGTCAGCGAGGGCAATCACCTCGGCCAACGTCATGAGTCGTTCTGCAAGAAAGATAAGGGAGGAAGTTAGACTCTCGAGAGAGAGAGAAAGGTCCACTAGATACCCGAGGACATCTTATTTATACCTAGGGAGTCGGAGCGGAGAACGTTTTTTGGAGCAGAAGCCGTAAGCATAAAGGAGCTCGTCAGTTCGGAGTTTCTTAGCATAATAACGACGCCCATCCACTTTAGTCAGAAAGGCCTCTACCCGAACAGCTGGCTCAAGGGGTAGGGGCGAGAGATGGAGGCATTATCATTCCAAGAAAAGGGAAGAAGCTCCATCTCGGCACTATCTACTGAAGGCTTGACATAAAAGAACTTGCTCATCCAGCCTTTGTGGGAAGAGGGGTTACCTCGTATGAACCCAGGGGTGTGAGAAGGGGTAAAAATGAATTTTCCCTCTTCCTTTTTATTTAACTTCAGGAAAGCTAAGAGCATAGAAATGGAGGGATCATAGCGAAAGTGAGAAAGGATGACGGCCAAGGAAAGAAGGAGATTGAAGGAGTTAGGAGCTAGCTGAGCGTGGGAAATCCCGAAGTATCTACAAACATCAACAAGGAAACGAGGCATAGGGAACCTAAGACCCATCTCGACCTGATCAAAAAAATAGGTACCATAGCCCTCGGGAGGGGCGCTGGCCAGGTCGGTGGGAGAGGGAATCCTAACTTCAAAATCGTCGGGAAGACCCGAGAGAGATTTTAACCTAGGAAGATCTGAAGCTTTGAAAGTCGAGACTTTAATTCGGTGCCAACGAATACCCTGGCGACGAGCCCGAAAGTCCTCGACCTCCCCAATCCAGGCGCTAAAGGCCCGACGAAAGGCCCCCGGACCAGGAAAGTCCTCCTCACGAGGAGGAGCCGGCTCCTGGGCGACACGAGGGGGAGGGGCAAGGGGAACAGAAGTGGTGGCCTCAGAATCTATAGAATGCGCCCTCGAGGAACCATCCTCAAGGCCTACGGAATCGGTCCTCGAAGGACCCTCCCGAGGAATTTCAACATCTACCCGAGGACTACCCCCACACTAGCTACAGGGCTACCCGAACCCTAAAAAGAATAGCTACCACTATCGGAAGAACTACTATCACTACTACCCGAACCCCCTGAGCCCTCAGTAAAACTACCCGAAGCAATATGGGAACCGGAATTAGAAGACATAGCTAGGCAAGGAAAGAAGCTAAGGAAAGAAATACTGACAGAAACCTAAAAAGCTCGGAAGGAAGGGCAGAATGGCTCGGGTACTCGGGAACTTCGCGTAGAGAGAGAATAGTGAGAGAAAGCAGAAGAAAAGAAAATGAAAGAAAGAAGTGGGGTATATATAGGCCCCATGCGTCTGATCCGAGCCCTTGGATCGTGATCATATCAACGGGCCGCGTCGATCCGCGTCAACAAAACCACGATCCGCGTCAATCCTCAGAACGCGCGCCAGAGTTCCCGCCCAGACGTCCCATCGGAGCCATCCATTGAAATAACGACACGCGGCAGGGAAGATGAAGCGGTTTTCAGAAAACCCAGAAGCATTAAGGAATTCGCTCCAAAAGCGATTCGGCCTGACCAAACACCACGGCGACCTCCAAGAACAATGGCGGTTCGGGTATTTCACCATCACCACATAAAACGTCCAAAATTCACCAAACTATTTTGGACTAATCGAAGGGGGGGACTATTTTTACCCTCGGGTATTACATACCCTGTGATAAAATACCCGACCCGCCTCAACTAACATAACCACCTTATTTAAAGAATGACCCCTATCCTTTGGTGCCTCGGGTCGGCCTGAATATTCCCCAGGAGAAAGGACCCAGGTCAGCGATGGAGAGCCCACATCAGAAGCGCCTCGAGGACCTCAAAATGTCCCTTGGCCCTGAGGACAATTACCCGAGACCCTCTAGCAGGGGGATTAATAACCCCTCGGGTCAGTGTCCCGAGGTCCGAGGGCAACGCGCGTCTCAAAGACTTTGGCCTCCCACACAAGAAACTGCCACGATCTTCACTCTGTGACGTCAGTAAAATAGGCAACAAGTAACTGCCCATAATAGAAGCCATTACGGAGACGTGCCATCGTGAGTAGGTAATGGCCGAGCCCGAGAAAAACGGTAAGGGGGTAAAACCGCCCAAAAACCGCCCCAACTCAGATCTCCTATAAATATTGCATGCCTCGTCCGAAACATGTATCAATTCCTCACGTATCCTACCGTTACTCTGCTGAATTAATCACTCACTCACACACTTGAACACACCATTTTTATGCTACTTCATGCCTGGAACATGGAAAACACCCTCTTGACCTAGGCAAGAGGGCAAACGACCCCTAAACTTTCCCTTGTCTTTAAGTCTCTAGGCAGCGTGCGCGGCGAAATTAAGGCGGGAAGAAGGCCATTAGCCGTCCAACGCGGTAGATCCATTTTCCGGCGGCATCATAGGGTTTAAATAATTAACTTTTATTAATGGCAAAAATGTTATTAACATGAAATGACACACCAAATAGCAGTTACTATGTGGTGCTCTCACTTAGATAGATAGATAGATAGATAGATAGATAGATAGATAGATAGGTTTAGTAAGATCAAGTGTATTGAATTTGAAAATCTAGAAGTCGTTTTGTCCAATGATAACCTTTTAATCTATCAATTTTTCGAACGGTACCCAAGTCGACTAAAATACGATTACTGGTCTTAAAATTATATCTACAATGTCAATAGATTATCGGCTCATTTGTCCTCGTGCAACTTTCCATAAAATCATACTTTTATATTCTTTTTACGTAAAGAAAAATAATAATAATTTCACTATTCGAGCATAAGATTCTACGATCATTAATAACGCATTAATTTGTTCTTTCTTCTTCGTATTTTACTTGCCAGCTCCATAACCTTACTTCCAATCCAATGCAACGGCTAAATAGATAGCCATGTGCACGTGCAAGTTGCAACACACGTGGCCACCGCATTATTTTAAGTAATTATTTACCAATTGCGACAAAAAAGAGCTTCAACGCTCTGATATTTGTTTATTAGTTGAGAGTAGGTTAACCAATTCTTACAAGAGACTTCGGAAAACATTATTTATATATATTTAGCTACACCATAAATCATCCAAGAAAAAAATATTAATATACGAACATTATTCCCATGTAACGATCACTCCGTTGTGTTAATCCGCACAATCATGAATAATAATTCAACGTTAATCACAACATGTTGCATTGCCATAACGCAAAAAACTTAACTTTTGCAAACAAAGCAAATGGGAACCTGTCCCAAAATTGTATTCCATTTTTTATATCTCACAATTTAGAACATACAAGAAAAAATAATACTTATGCATATCAACAATATAAGATATGGATATCAATTTGATCGTATATGTTTAAATATGTATATATCTTATAAATCAAATGAAATATGATGATTTTAGAATTCGGTGTAATATGTAATTAGAAAATTTTACTACCATTGTGTGACTATCAAGCCAGTTATTACATCGATAGGTACGCTCTTCTAACAGTCGAAACACCCTACCCTTCTTCTTCTTTTACCCCAAGCCGCCGCCACCCATCCCCACCACCCACCACCCCTCCAACAAACACCCACCCCCTCCGCCCTACCTCCTCCCCCGCCTCCATTAACGGAGGTTTGGGGAGCCGCTTTTCTTTGTTTTTTTCTTTCCTTTCTTTAAAAAAAAATTCCTTCCTCCTTTGCCGCCCACCGTCTGCCGTCGCTGGCGATCGCCGCTCCCCGTCGCCACCGAGCTCCGCTCCACCTCCGCTCCCCGCCGTCTCCGCCTCCGCCAACCTCGCCAACCTCCACCTTCACCCGTCCGCGACCACCCCGACGCCCGGCTCGTAAAGGGCAGCCGCCCGCCGCCCAACCCTCGCCCGCCGCCCGCTGTTCGCCCGTCGTCCGCCGTCTGCCCGCCGCTCGCCCTAGCTTGCCCCCGTAGCCCGCCCTCGCCACTGCCTTGAGTCTCCCCGTTGTGGGACCTCATCTCTCCCGACCCTCGGGCCGAGAGCCTTTTCTCCCTTGTGGAGCTTTCAGTCCGATGTAATCAAAACCCAGACGTCGAAGGCCAGGTTAAAGTGAAGAGTATCGTAGATTTAGCCTAATCGCTTTATATGTTATAGGTTATTTAGTTCTTAGTCGTAGATTATGGTGTTCTGTTTTCTGTCGGTTTTTTGTCCCTTGTGGACCCTTTTTTCCCCATGTGGGATGGGTTTTGGTGCTCCTATGTGAGCCTTTGTTCTTCTGGTTGACGATGTACCGGTGAGACCCCTCGGGCTATTTAGCCGTGTATCATTGTTATTAATGCAAGCTAAAGTTTTAAAATTAATAAAACCAAAAGACAAAAAATCTTAACCATCGGATTGCACACCGCTCAACGATTTGTGATGTGGAAAAAAAACCAAGATAAAAAGTTGGAAGAGAGAATCTCTTAATAAACATGGTCAAACGAAGAAGATGAACGTTCAACAAAGTACACACAAATAAACGCGAAACATGGAAAAAAAAAAAGAACCATTCGAACGCACGAACAACCCAATCTGAAAGTACACTCATGTATTCCTCCGAAAAAAAAAGTACACTCATGTATTTCCACCAACTACTACCTACCTTACATAATCGAACAACTGCTAGCAGTGTTCTCATCGCTGAACATGTGAGTAGGTGACTGAAGAACATTATTATAACCGCGACCACCGCCGGCGCCGCCACCATATCCTCCGGCGGCATCATCACCGTAGTAGTAGCTACTGTAAGGAACCGCGCGGTAGTTGTAGTAATAACCAGTAGTACTAGGAGGAACGAACGGCGACCGATTGTACATCACCTGAGGCTGCTGTTGTGCTCTGAAGTTCATCACCATCGGAATAAGATGATTGTTCTGCTGAAAGCCATTCACGTCATTCATCATCGTCATCGCCGGCGAAGGATTCTGCCGGCGGTGGTTGTTAGCACAACCGTTGGCGGCCATGCCGTTTAAACCAGATGCTCTACTCATCATGCTGCTGAGGTCGCCGTTGCTACCAGCGGCACCACCGCCGCCCGTGACTTTGCATCCTCCAAGACTTTGACTGTAGTTGTTAGGACCGGCGGAGAACTGTGTGTTGTTCATCTTATTGTGGGCTCCCGCCGGAGCTTTCATGGGCTGGCCGGCACCTACTTCCTTGTTTTTGTTTCCATTTCCATGGTTTTTGCTGTTGTTGTGTGCTTTGGAACCTTTGATATCTGCTGCTGCTTGAGTATGCTGTTGCTTTAGCGTGGCGAGTTGGTTGAGCTTTTGCCTGAAAAGCTTCATTTGTTCTTCGTCATCACCATCAGTGAAGTCTTCTTCATCGCTATCAAACTCCTCATCATCGTCATCGTCGCCAAGAAAGCAGTCATTATCTTCAGGCAAGAATAATGGGAGCTTATTCTGCTGACTGTTCTTGGAGGTATTATCATTGAGACCCTTCTTCAATGGATTTGCATTATGGACCTTCTTCTCATTCTTGTCTTCTTTGACGTTTTGCTTATTCTTAATTCGAGACCATAGCTCGGCATGTTTACCAGCTTTGCAGAGCTTTTTGATGAGCGTAAAAGGGTCGTCAACACTCCCTGAAACAGTCACCCTTTGCTGTTCTGAATCTATCTTCACTTGGTAAACTCCTATATTTTTGTAAGAACTGATTATCATATTACTGAGCGGACAACTTGGGATTTAAGGAAAAAGAGAGAGGTGAAAAACAAAAGATCACCTTCAATTCTCTGAAGAAGCTTCTTCACTTTCTGCTCACAACCCTCACAATGTATGTTCACTCTGAGAACATAAGTCTGACGGGAAACGAAATCTTTATCAAGAAAAACTGATTAAGATAAAAGGCTGGAGATGTAATATATTAACGTGGTAATAATTAGAAAGAAAAAAAACCTGGATCTTGAGAAGCTTGAAGTCTTCGTCGCCTTTACCCATCTCTCTGAACTTGAGAAGTACAAAATACAAAAGGAAAAGGTATTTACTTTTAAGTACTACACTATATTCTACACCCCTAATGAGCTGCTAAAGAGTGGAATGCAGTGAGAGTAAAGAAGAAGGAAGTGTGTCGCTCGAAACATGTGTTAGCTTTTTATTTAATAAAAAAAAACATACAAACTCTATCCTCCCTCGTGTGAGTGCACATGGATATGGATTGGAGGTTTTTTTTATTACTATTCAATTTGCATTCAGCTGTTCGGATAATTACAAAAAGATGGTCATCCTAGTTTGACACAATTGTGAAAACGCCCCCCACCTGCATTTGTTTATTTTTATTTTTCTAACAAGTATTGAATTGAAGGAAGAAAAAACCTGTTAAGGCGGCGTTAATGAGCAATTAAGTTTGTAAAAGAAATGTGACCAACAAACCATATATTAATGACGTGTACTTAAATTTTATTGACATTACTGATTTGTAGTATTTAATATGCGGATATCTACACATAAATACCTATTTGAATAAAAACTTACAGCAGTACCTATGTCAGAAATTTCTACAGATAGGTACCCGATTTAATTTTTACCAGTCTCTTCACTCATGTCGTACCTTCCTGTGTGTGTATTGCGTACTATAACACGTTGATATAAGGTACCTAAATGTGTTTGTACGGCGTACCTAATGTGTAAATAGGGCGTACCTAAATGTGCTAATACGGCGTATCATTTTCTAAACGTATTACATACCACAATACGTTGATATAGGGTACCCAAATGTGTTGTATGGCGTACCTGCGGCGGATCGGGTACCTATCTGCAAAAAATTTATTCTGTTAGGTACCTACATAAAAAAATGCTGACATGGTACTAAATTACAAGTATTTTTACAGAGGGAGTATTTTACGCACAAAATTATTTAACACAAAATGACACATACCCGAGAAAGGGAAGTTCAGCAGTCAAGTTTGGCGGATAAAGGTCCTCCCCAATCCCCATATTATATACTAGTATTATCCATACTCTTTTATTAAGCAGTAAAGCTTGGTATAACCGTCAAGTTGGGTCTGTCAATTAAGATTAACTAAAAAATACTATTAAATTGAAAAACCACCCACTATATGATATTTTAATATCCTCAATTTTACTCTTCTATATTATTAATTATTATTTTTATTATAGAGCATACACATTTGACTTTGCAAAAACGGACTTATTATTATTATTATTATTATTATTATTATTATTATTATAATAAGCACATGCATAGAATGTGCTTATTATTATATAAAGGGTCTACGGTTGTTAAAACTCTCACATTAGGTGTGTCATTTTATTGCAATTTAGCACTTCTATTTGTAATTTAATTAATTTTAATAATTATCTTTTCCTTCTAATTTTTTTTATTTATTATAATTACACCCTTACACATTAGTTTTCATTTTATTTATTTAAAAGTTATATTTCATCTACTAGATAGTAAATATTATAAATCTCCAAATTGAAAAATGATAAATACAATTATAGTTTAAGCAACGCATAGAGTGTGCGGAAAGTACTAGTATATATATATATATATATATATATATATGCATATATATATAAAGGTCGAGGAATTTTATGGTGCTCACCTTATGTGAGCACATTATGTGGGAACTGTTGATGTGGTACCGATTCGTGCCATGTCAACACCTCACATCGACATCCAACGTTATGTCGTCTTAAATGACACCTTCTAGGCGTCATTAATCAATATTTCGGATGCTGATGTGGCATATTAACGCCTTACATAACACATGGTGTCAATAAAATATATCGTGTCAATATACCACATTAGCATCCGAAATATTGATTAATGACACCTCGAAGGTGTCATTTAAGACGAGATAACGTTGGATGTCAATGTGGGGTGTTGACATGGCACGAATCGGTGCCACATCAACAGGTGCAAACATAAGGTGCTCACATAAGGTGAGCACAATTCCAAGAATAAAGGTCCTTCCTTATTTTTGAGTCGGGGGATAGAATTAGAACTATGCCATGTCAAGTCGTCGTTGTTCTTATGTTTGCATTGTTTTTTTTTATCTATTTTTCTTTTTGTAACGTCGTTAAATCACATCACTTCAGATGAATGAAAATCAAATAACATATGGAGCAATTTTCGTTCAGGCCCTGTCAGGAAAAAATTAGTTTTAAGGACTCGATTTGTTCAGTAACACTTACACTTCATTGTTCTGAAATAACACTTCATTGTTCTGAATTAACACAAAACGGTAATCCGATAACAGTTTATATTTTAGGTTCTTATCTCTAAATTTTAGGTCCTTTAAACTAATATTTTTTTGAAAAGGGTCTTAATCTTATTTTAAAACATTTTTGGGCCTGAAACTTAATATACCCTTATAAGCCTCTAACGTACGTCCTCGTCCTATAACTCACAGGTCAATCACTGTACACAGCTATAGGCTTAATATATCTTTTGTGCATACACTTTTATCTATTTGCAGTTCAGTCCATCACCTTATCCTTTAACTCCATTCTGCCATTGGAGAATGGCATTGCTAGATATTTTGTTAAAAAAATGAAAGCTAAGACAACTATGAAAAATTATAGACACTATGCTCAAATTATTTCATGTTCTTTTCATCTATTGTCCACATTTAGTCGGATGGATTTCGAAGTTTCAGCTACTATTCACGTGCTAGTTTAAATCATATTATGATTGTAGGACCTTGATGAATTTTCTGTGTCATGTAATATTAAATCTATATTATCTACTACTTTAAATGTACTTTATACAAAGTCAAAACCACTCCAATAATTACGAGAAAAAAGTCCTAGTAATTAATGACGTTTATTTTTTACTTGTCAGTAGTATCTCATGTCGCGCTATCATTTTTCACCCTTCGACTCATTTCAAAATCTCGGCTAAATAAAAATGAAAATCATAGCCCAATTTCTTATTGGGCTCTAATTGTAGCAGCTGAAAATCTCCAAAGCCCAATCAGCTTATCAAATCTTGTTCCAATCACAATTATAGGATTGACTTTTGAATAATAAATGGAAAAACAAGGATAAATTTCACTTAAACTCCTACTATAGATATTATCACTTTTCACTTTAATCATGACACCTAGACGTGATTAATCTTTTTATCTTTATCTGGATAGGCATTGATCAATTAATCATTTATACACCCCGTTAGTGCGCCATTTGATTTAGGACTTTGTGTTAATTTATTTAGGTGGGATTCCCAATATAAATGCGCACTATTACGATTTTAATTGTCAAGAAACGAAAGACCATTTACTGAAAACGCTGCTTTTACTTTTAGAGAATGTTACTCAATTATTTATAGGGCCAGAGAAATATAAAATTTGCATAGTTCGACTGCTTTGTTATTTGGATATTTCCCTTTTGATTTTCTTAACAGACAAATCGAAGCCAACATGAAATGTCACTTAAACAAAGATATGTATGTGTCCGCAAAGTGGGAAACTTTGTCATTGCCGAGTATTGAATAATATATAAATATAATTATCTAAATTTGTTATTCTCCATATTCTTTTCCCTCGTGATCCCTGATTTGCAGGGATTAAGTTGACATAAGCAACAGAGAGTGCCACTATCGAAATATTTATTAAAATATATGTGTATATATATTATTCAATAAAACATTTAGCCGACTGATAATATAAAAAAATTGAGACTACTCTCTCCCCACATCCCTAACAAACAACTTCACAGCCATTTAGAATGTGCCTGCACATTCAAAGGGCCCGCCCCATTTATTTGAGTTAATTACAAATCTAGGCACTTGATCAAGTGTCAATTACAAAAGTAGGCATTGTGGGAAATCAGTTGCAAAAATAGGCATTACTTTATTTTATTTTCTTTTTTTTGAATTAATTTTATTATGTGCACAATTTTATTACAAAAATAGGCATCTTTTTATTTTATTTCCTTTATACAATCAAATTTAAAATAAAATAAAATAGAAATTAAACAAACAAATGATCCACACACTGCGCTCGCCATCTTGAAGTAATTAATAAAAGATATGATATATGATATGAGATAATGTGTAAATGAGATCCGGTTCAGTGTAGTAATCGTCAAATCGTCAAATAAGCATCCTTTTATTTTATTTTCTCTTTTTGAAATAATATTATTATGTTTACAAATTCTTCCCAAAATAGGCATCCTTTTATTTTATATTTTTTTTTGTTTTCATGAATTAGTTTTATAATCAAATGAAAGAAAATTGAAATGAAAATTAAATCAATCCAACAGAAAAAAAGGAATTCGAACAAATAAATGAAAATATAATGCAGAAATATAACACTACAACAAGAGTCCCCACTTGAAATTTATTCCATGAAGAAACAGTTTACAGGGTTTTCAATATTTAATCATTTTCATTAAATTCCAAAAACCATATAATACTTATCATATTTGGTCATTTTCATTAACATCGAAAATCATATAATTAGTTCAAAATGTGAAAATTATTTATTGAATAAAATTAATTTATTAGTAGGTATAATGTTTTAAAACTTACATATGAAAAGTATCAATCATGTATGTTATCCTGAGTGATATGTGTATTGAGATTATATAATAAATACAAAAGAATGTATTTAATTAGGTGTATGGACACGTTGTACATACAAAGGTACAGTTTTGAATGGATTTATTTTTAATTCGGCCAATCTCAAACTAGTCAATGTAATTACATGGTTTAATTATAAATTATAATACATGTAAAATATAAACAGGAAATATAGAAGCAATAAAAAAAATTATGAAAATATAATATAAAAAAAAGTATGCCTATTTTTGCAATAGTTTACACACAGTGCCTAATTTTGAGAATCACATTGTAAAGGATGCCTAGATTTGTAAATCACCCAATCTATTTGGACATGATGTAGTAAATTATGAAAATATCTTATATTATTTAAAGGTATTAAGTATAAAAATTATCTGTTCAGTTTCATGTAAGATAAATTTTATATATAAGTGCCAAAAAGAATGAAAGTTTTACACATAGGTACCCTTTTATGTCGAGGGTACCAATTCACCATCGTTTACGAATCTTATTATATGATTATTACGTACCATATCAGTGTAGCACCTAATTTCTAAATATTATATGATATCTCTGTAAGAATGATATACTTTTTCGATGTATTCTGTACCACAAGTTGTTTTTATATGGTACCTAAAGTTTCTTATATAATATATGTTCAGTCAAGCGGGTACCTATATGTAAAATTTTAAATACATTAAGTGCCTATATATAATATATATATATATATAAATACTAACAGGGACTAATCCGACAATTTTTTATCCTTTTGGCTATTTAAGTGTAAACTTTCCTTATTTAAACTGCTTTTGGCTTGTTTAAATTCTGAAATTGAAAAAGTGAAGTTATTTTTCATCAATATATCTTATACTTGTAGTATTATGATCATGTCACAAAGATTTAAGCCGCATGACGGTAAAATATTACTACACTCCGTAGAACATTAAATAAATAACCAGAGCTCTTAATCCACAAATCTTATCCTTCTCTACTTATTTTCCCTTTCAAACAAAGATCCTCTACTGCTAATCTAGCATGTTTATATATATAATATATATATATATATAATAATTCGATGGAATTATCACATGATTGAGCAATAAGCATGAACATTGTCATCGCTGAAAGCAGTAGCATAGTTCTCCTCAACATCATTGGTGGGATAAGCTTGAGCAACGTCCCTCACATAGTTTGGAGGTGCTTTCTTATCATAGGCTCCAGGGGCATAAGGGTAATATGTCAAGTTGTACTCAACGTACGGCCATATCTCAGCTTTCTTACCAATTCTCTCAATCCTCTTCAACACTTTCTTACCATCAACGAAACCCTTAACAGTCACTTTGCTTTGCTTCCTACTTACCTCCACATATCTCGCACCTAAATTATTTGCAATGAAAAGAAAAATACGAATAGAATCTTCCTTTCTTTGTTCAAGAAAATTTAATTGAGTTACCTTTCATGGAAGAAACTGCCTGCCTAACTCTTCTCTCGCATCCATCACAGTCCATTTTCACTTTGACTTCAACCGTCTGCAATATATAATTAATATAAAGAAAAAAACTACAGAATCTAAATGATAGTGTAATATATGTTATGTAAGAAGAAGTTACCTGCATTGGCTTTCTCTTACTCTTCTTCCTAGTGCTTGAAACTGTGAACATGTCCGTGACATGATCGATGAAGCCCATGATTTATTTATTATTTAATTAGTTTTCTATGATAGTATAGTATGTGTGTGTGGGACTAGAGTTTGCTTATATCTTGAAATAGGGGATACTTTTGGGAATATATATCATGATCTGATCCCTATATATAGAGGGTTAGCTAGAAATGAGGGATCGAACAATGGAAGCAAGCTGTACTCTATAAGCAAATTATGGAGGCGATATATAAATTTAATAATTGCTGATTTAAATACATATAATATAGTACAAAGAAAGTTAGTTTTGTGTCGTCATCGAATTTCTAATCATTCAAGGGGCGACTGTGCTGTGGTCAAGTGGGCTTTGTGCTTGCTTGCGCCTCCCCAAATCAACACATAATGTTATCCTGTATAGTTTTATCTTGGCAAAATTATAAAAATAGGTCACTAAGTATACCGTTTTTTAATTTTGGATCACAATGTTTGCCAGTTACAAAACTAGATCACTAAATATGTATATAGTAACAAAATTGAGTCACTACAAAACTAGGTCATTAAGTATGTATATAGTTACAAATTTGGATCAATAAGTATGCATATAATAAGAAAAAAGAGGTCGCTGACCCAATTTTGTTACAATTTAACCTCTCTATTTCTAATTTCATCAATTAAATAATTATCACATTTAACCCCTCAATTTTTAGTTATTATAGTTATACCCCAAATCATTATTTTCCTTTTATATTTATATATATATATATATATATATAAATTATATTTCATCTACTAAACATAAATTATAAATTTCAAAACTACAATTAAAACAATTATATTTTAAGCAGTGTGCAGATAGTACTAGTATTATATTAAGGGTGTGAGGTGGCTAACTGCTAATTTGGTCTAAAATATTTACAATTTAACCTCTCTATTTATAAGTTCGTTAATTAAATAATTATCACATTTAACCTCTCAATTTTTATTTATACTTATACCCCTAATCATTATTTTCCTTTTATATATATAAAAACTATATTTAAGCGCACGCATAGAGTGTGCAGATAGTACTAGTACACATGATGTGTCCATGCACGCAAATTTGAAATTTACGTAGATTTCCGCGTACTTTTAATTACTATAACATCTTCGAAAAAAAGATATTTGATGATGGTTGAAAAAATTTCATAGCGCGTAGATTATATACTTGATTTTTAATATGGGTTTATCTATACTCTTATACAAAGAGTGTATGGTGGATAAAAACTGTCAAATTGGTCTATCAATTTAATAAATGGTTATTTACAATTTAACATGTGTGTGCCTACATAAATAGATTTATATAATTTATATTTTTTTAAAGAAAGAAAATATAATTTTAAGTTTAATTCTATATTATTTTTAAATATATTAAAATTTTGATTTTAGAGGTAATTGGAATATATTTAAAATCAAGAGTAAAATTGTTATACTAACTAATTTGATAGCAGTTACTCTAAGGTGCTTTCTCCTCGTATAAAGATGATTTGGACTCCCATAATTGGCTAAAATAACAATTCAAGTTTTGATGTCGATATGAATATCATTTAATTCGCTATACTATATGATAAGTACGAGAATCCAACTTGTGGTCGATAACCATCTAGCTTTCGTCATCAGTCTTATATGTACATCAAATTCTCAATAATCGCTCTTACACCGAATTAATTAGGTTAAATTAGCTCTCATCATTCGATCCATTAAACGTTAAATGAAAACCTACAAAAACGGAGTAGTTGTTATATCGATCGTCCACGTATTGTTTTTTTCCTTTTGAAGTTTCCAACGTTCATTCGAATTTCCTAATAATTACATAATTTTGAATTTTTCGAGTTCATTTTCGGTGTTATTGTCTTAAATATATAAAATTTCTAACACTTCCGTCTCAAAAGCTGTGTTTTGTTCTAATCCTTCCCACGTTAATGAGATTAGCTCAGCCGCACCAATTATTATGCTACAGTAGTAATTCACGTAATCTGTTGTATTTATTCATCAAGTTATTATAATGAGAGTGAAAAACAAGTTGGGCACTAAATAGTATAGCCGATAGTAATCGTTGTGATTGATTTGTTCATTGTATGATAGTTTGGGCGAAAAATTAGGATTTGCAGTGAACAAAATAACTAATAAGGCTGCCTTTTGGTAAGGGATGCCTAGAGGTGGCAATATTGCCCGCGGCCCGCGGGCCGGCCCTGGCGGGGCGGGATCTGATTTTTCAGGCCCGCCAGGAGGCGGGCCTCAAAAGCCCGCCCCGCGCGGCCCGCGGGCTTCGGCGGGGCGGCGGGCTGGCCCGCCCATAATAAATATATATATTTATATATAAATTATATAATTTATATAATTTCTATATAAATTATATAATTTTTTATATTTTTTATAATTTATAAAATTAAAAGATAAATTAATATTTTCTAAAGTTAAAATATATTAAATATTTTTTTATTTATTTTTTTGATTTTCAAGTTTTTTTTAATTTATGCGGGCTAAGCCCGCCGGGCCCGCGGCCCGCCAGTGGGCGGGCACGGGCCTAGCTTTCTTAAGCCCGTCCCGCCCCGCCAGTGGGCGGGCTTTGGCGGGCTACGGGCCGGCCCGCCCCGCCGGCCCGTTTTGACAGGTCTAGGGATGCCAATGGGGCGGGTCCAGACCCGAATCCGCCAAAACCCGCCCCTAATGGGGCAGGTATTTTTTTTTAATTATTCGGTTTATGGGCGGGTTTCGGGCCTCAAGTGAACAGCCCGAATAATTTTTATATGTACATATTATATATAATTATTTAAACTTATAGAAACATATATAGAATAAAAATAGATATTTATATTGAAAATTTTTATAAATAGAAATGTATATTTAATAATATATTTTACCTAATTTTTCTATATAAACATTTAATTATATAAAATAAATAAATTTAAAGCTTAGAAATTTAAAAAAAAATAAAATAATCAGGTCTGACCCGCCAGATCCGTTTAATCCAAGGTTCGGGGCGGGGCAGGTCTTGGGTCCTACCAACCCGCTTTAGACCTCATCTCTAGTTTTGGAATGCGGAATTTCATGTGGATAAAGCACAACGAAAAATAATTAAAATTGTTTCGATGAGGAAAATATTAAAAATCACTTGTGAACTTTGGACGAGTTACTACGCTCGACTCAGCTCATCAATCGGTTCTAAATTTGGCTAATGTCTTGTGAATAACAAAGATGAATTACACTAAAAACGCCCAAAGTAGGAAATAGATATCAAATTAGAGATATTTATTTTACGAATTATTTAGATTGAGAAATATCTTCGAAATAAAAGAAAAAAAACCGAGTACTTTATAAGTAGACAATCTTTTCGTTTTTTAAATGTTATATACGTCGAGGTTCAAAACAAACCTATATAAAACAACATATTTATTAGAAATTTGCCAGCAAAATATCTCAACTCACAAAACCGTTACTTTACAGTTGAAATCCACCCCCCAAAGCAATACTCAACCAGCCGCCTCCGTCTTCCTCCTCCCCCTCCTCCCTTAGCGGAGGTTGGGGGAGCTCCTTCTATCTTCTTTGATCTCTGTTTTTAGTTTTTAAAAAATCAAATAATTGTGGGTGTCACCACCACCGCCTCCCAGTGCTCGCCGGCCGCCACCACCATCTAGGCTTGGTGCTCAAGATTGCGTCCTGTACAGGGGAGGTGCTGTGGAAGGGGGCAAAAAGGTCCGAGCTTGGGGGCTCCCGCGACGGTGCTGCCCTCATGTGACGACTTGGGTTGTCAACGCCAAGTCGCCATGTCTCCTTCGCTGTTCGATCTACCGGCCACCGCGTCACCACCTGGCGTCACCCCTTCTTCCGACCGGCCAGTTTGCTCGTGGCGTGTTTCTCCTCGGGGGAGTTTCTCCTTTATGGAGTTTTCTCCCCTTTGTAGGTGTTTTTCTCCCTTGTGCGAGCGTATCTTCTCCCCTAGTGGGAATTTTTTTGGGGCTTTCTTTTCCCTTTCTGGGGATCTGAGAACGGACATTGTGCTATCACTGGTCTTTACGCAATAGAAATGATCAAATATTCGAATATGTTATTATTTTGATTATTTGCTCTATTGTAACTTTTCCATTTGGATGTTTGAAATGATATCTCCTTTCAAAAAAAAAAAAATCCACCCCCCAAAGCACGCACACAGACTCACCGAACGAAAAGCGACAAAAATAATGCCGTCAACTTCTCTCTCGTTCCTCATCCTAACCGTCACTATCTTCTTCTTCGCCACCACCGCCGCCGCCGCCACCGACCGAAGCCTTCCACCGCCGGCACCACCATCCCTCCTAAACGCAGCAAATGCCCTCGCAAACTCAGGCTACAGCTCAATGTCCCTAACCCTAGAGCTCATAGCCCCAAACCTAAACCTCCACGCCACGTCACTCACAATCTTCTCTCCGCCTGACTCAGCCTTCTCAGCCGCCGGCCAGCCCACCCTCTCCCAGCTCCTCCTCCACTTCTCCCCACTCTCTCTCTCCTCAGCATCTCTCTCATCTCGCCCTCTCTCCTCCTCTTTCCCATCTCTCTCCGCCTCAGAACAACTGACCATCACCTCTAAAGAACCCATCTCCATCAACAATGTGAATCTGTCGTCTCAAAATCCAATCTTTGACGATGGGGTTGTGGTGGTTTATGCAGTAGACGCCTTCTTCGACGTCGCTCAAAACAACGAAACGCATTCGAAGAAAAGGGACGACGACAAACCTACAGTGGACTTACAGTGTTCTGAGTTGGAGATGGTTTCGATCTTCGACGAGGCGTCAGGGGTGCTGAAATCTCGAGGCTACTCTGTTATTGCATCTTTTCTTGACGTACAGCTCATGGGTTTTCTTGGAAGTAATAATCTATCTCCCGCAAAGTGGACTGTTTTTGCGCCTTTCGACGAGCACCTGGTGAAGTATTCGGGCGATTTTCTTCAGTACTTGTCAATCTTTACGAGGCACGTGCTTCCCTGTAAGTTGAGTTGGGTCGATCTTGACAACATGAAGAATGGGACTTTGCTTTCTTCGAAGAACTTGGATGGGTTTCACCTGTTGGTTAGTAAAGATGAGTATGATGAGGTAATTATGGTGAATGGGATTGAAGTCACTGCCCCACAGATGTATGAGAGTGATTGGATGGTGGTGCATGGGATCAATGGTGTCATTGCATTGCCTGACGATGATGATATTGGAGATTATGTTATGAAGGAAATGCAAGACAATGATACTAGAGTTTCAAGTGGTAGTAAAGCTGATCTTGATCATAAAGAGCTTTAGAGTGTTTTTGCTCTTTCTTTAGTTCACCAAGGATATTATTATCAATCTGTAACCGAAGTATAATGGTAAAGTCCTTTCTAGGAGATATATGTAGTTGCAGTTCTCTCCCCTCATTATCAGAACGTCCTCGGTATGATCTCATACGTACTAAAAGTCGGTTTACAACCTAACTCGTGCCTGACTTTCTCTGAAAAGATCATAAGCCTCCTCTGTTTTCTGAAGCTTTTACAGGATTTGTACGAATGTATGTGTGTTTGATCCGATGCCACATTTCAGCTACTAATCGATAAGCTTCATGCATTTTGCCCGACCAACAGTAACCGCCCAGTGACACGCTCGAATACTAGCAAGTGTACTAGGTCGTGCAAGTAGTATAAAATGGACAAATCCAAGTATCGATCCACGAGGACAGCTCGATTAATTTTAAATATTACTCTGAAATTTAATTTAGACTGGAGCGATTTTTAAATAAGGTATTTTTATGATTTTTGATATTAAAAATAATCAATCCAAATAAAAGCGCAAATAAACAACTAAAGCAAATATACGAATGACGATTTAAAATCAACTGACGACAATGTGATCAAGGCGTATGCTCGGCACGAATTATTCCTACGTCTTCATGCAATCGCTTCTACTTAATCAGTACGAATCTAAATCAAGGTGGAATTTCCTAAAATAATCGCTACTCGTTTGTCCCGCAATAACGATCCTATGCAATAGAGAACCAATCCCTATATGCCTATATGACTGTAGTTTCTACGCATGCATTTGATATTTATGAAATTCCCCGAGTTTAAACGCTTTCGGCGCCTAAGATCTCGAAAACCACACGTACGAAACCGAATTCCATTTCTGGTCGATTTTACGTAGTGGTGCTCAATGTTTCTGTTCCAATCGGTCTAATCACTTAGTCTGTCTCATAGCCAATCTAGGATCATACGTATGGTGGCCAATCACATGTACGCATTAAACTCAACAAAGAACACATAACTTGACTTATACGATTAAACAGGATAAGAACGACACTAAGACGAAATCATAATCCGGCCTAACATTGCCTTAATCACATAGAAATTTAAGCACACATATTAATAAACGAAAAACACAAAATATTCAACGTAGATATTTATATAACTAAAACAACGTAAAGCTTCCCGTATAACGATGACGGCGTCGTGCTCTCTGCTCCGTTCTAAGCCGTGGATTGGACGAATAGGTGAGAATGTCTGCTTAGTGAAACTTTTGATTGGTGATGTGCGTGAGTGGAGAATGAGCTGCCTCTTTCTTTCTTTCAATGGCCCAAGCTCCTTTCTTATTTTACGTGCACATCCTCCCTCCTTTCATGTACGTGAAGCACAGCTTTTATAGGTGATAAAATGCAAAGTTGGTCAATCATATGCGCAGCCTTTGTGATTGTATTTTTGTGTATTTTCCATCCTTGATCCTCGTGCTCTCTTCCATGAATATTTATATAGTAATATCCTTGGCTTTGTCTGGGGCATGTATCTCGTAAGAATCCTCAGCCTTATCAACTTTGGATTTTCATGATATTTAGAATAGAAATTCTGTCCCAAATAGCCGTCTTAGCAGTCTTTTGTTGCAATAATTCTCCCTGGGTGGCTTGGTAACTTTCCACTGTAGCATTGTTTGTCTATGAGCTGCCTTGAGCCATGTGCTTGATTTAGCCATCTCGTTAGTTTCTCTCCTTTGTCTTATGCAATGATTGATGATACCAATACTCAAATCTTCCCACGTGATTTGATATGTCAACATGGTGGTTCAAATAATCTCATTGGTCTACAAACTCGTGGGAGCCCCAGGTATTCCCATATTTTCCTATCTTTTGTCTCATATATGCCACATAAGTAATGAGAAGTAATTATAGGATATATGAAGATAATTCGATAAATAATAATAACTAATAACACGCTTTTACGGGATTAAAATTATTTGAAATCCTAACTTATCAACAACCCCCAAACTAGCTTCGATCGTCCTCGATCATAAAAGCGGTATAAACTAAATCAAGTTAGGATTTAACGTCGTCACTAAATGAATTCTCATGTTTATTCTCAGAAAATCAAAAGCACAATCGGTCGAAATCGTCATCAACTAATGAATGATCCAGCTAAACATGAGACATAAAATGATAGTTTGCAATCATATCATAACGCAAAAATATTTCCAGATGCTGACACGTATCAAGTGACAACTCTCACATGGATCGCTCAATTCGCTCGAAGTGTTTAATGGGATCTGTATAAAAGCGCTCAACTCACAACATATAATGATATTACTCTATGCTTGCAAATATATCACATCATATTCATATGGTGAATCTCATGCACGAATCAAAAGGTCTTTATAAATGGTTGTAATGGGGCTCAGGGTAATAAGGTGTGTCATATGGGAGGAGTGAGCTAATATAGTCAAGCATGTTAGTCACTAAATCGCTTTCGTCGTCTACCAACAAAGTACGACATCAAATAACAGAAACTTATACTGCTATAAAAACACACTCGAAACTACTACTAAGAACTCAAGAAAATAATTCTGGAAATCTACTATAACCCTCTTCTTTTTTTTTTTTTCTTTTTTCAAATAAAAAAATAAAAATATTTTCTAATATATATTTTTCTCTCTCTTTTTTTTTTTGATTGATTTTTTTTCTTGATATTTTTTTTTTTCTCTTTTTCTCTATCTCTTTTTTTTTCTCTCTTTTTTCTTCTCAAATAAGTAAAATAGAATACTGCAACCAGAAATGACATGCCCAAATAGTCTTCCCTCTAAATTAATAGCTCAATACTATGAAGCGACTAGTAAGCTAACATGCTGACAATGGTTCGAGGATGAAGGATAAAATAACGGGGTAATGGCTAAATATCGTGGCTCCAAATCAACAAATAAGGCTAATAAGGCTCAAAGGGGCTCACTAATGGATAGATATGTCGGGTACGCAGATATTTAGGCCAATGACTTATCCTAATTGCCTTTATCATTTTCGTACACGAAATTTCACACAGTGATATTGACATGCATAACAGAGCAAGTTCGAAAATAATCAGACTATGCGTGACCCTCATGAAAAAAAACACATCGAGCAAGTATTGTGTTGCTCTAATTTTTTCGGCTCAAAACTCACAATTTTCTGGCTTTGTGTCTCATGATACATGCTATTTTTCTGAAGCAATCAATGTGATCAGATAGTCATGCTAATATCAAAACACGTAACATGCAGAACTTTCACACACAATTAGCTGAATCTTATCTCGACACCAGAAAAATTTTAAAAATTTTCATCATCGACACGAGTTTTCACAAGTGACGTTCAAATCCTAACATTGATCAGTTAAACCAACTAACAAATCGAAGAGATCGATAACATTTAAATCTAGCATGTGTCACCCCACCCCCAAACTATTTTGCGCATTGTCCTCAATGTGTTAAAATTTAAAGCAAAAAGAGAGTTTAAGTGACACTGCCCTGAATAATGCATGTGGACGGATCGTGAGAAGATTTCGGTTCCTTCATAGATCGAGCTAGCTCTGCGAACAAACCACCCCCAAACTGACTCTGAGCCTGCGAGGAAACATAACTAGACGGCACTGTGATACGAATTTTTTGTGAAAAAGCAAAACACACATAATAAGATGCAATATGATATAAGACTCGAATACGAAATAAAATTAGTAACGCATAGATAATACTTGGGTTGCCTCCCAAGAAGCGCTGCGTTTATAGTCGTTAGCTCGACTATTGTACCGATCAAGGTAGATCGCCGAAATCAGATTTCGGCCGGGCCTGTGCGGGCCGAAATCAGATTTCGGCCGGGCCTGTGCGGGCCGAACTCAGATTTCGGCCGGGCCTGTGCGAGCCGAACTGAAATTTCGGCCAAGCAGTGTCCGGGCCGAAAATACTGTTCGGCCCGCGCACAGTCTGGCCGAAAATATCGTTCGGCCCGTGCACTGCAGTGCCGAAAATATCGATCGATCGGTACTAAAATGTTAAATCGAAATTTTTTTTCGGTATCGATCGATCGTTTGAATTTATTTGTGTATGTAGTTTTCAGTATTTCGTACCAGAATTATATATTTAGTTAGTTTTTTCTTTTTAAATTAATTTAAATATCGTAAGGGCAAAAAGGTCATTTTCAAGCCCTTTAGGGGGCGGTAAGTAGGAAAAAGGGGGCGGTGAATAGCAATCCAGATAGTAATTTCATGAAATGCTTCGAATTTATATACCCCAGCCACTATATATGGTTCTACAAGCTAAGTGATCCTTTGTATTCATATATGCGCACGCTCCATGGTATTATCTATTTACAAATTGTAGACAAAAAGATTCAAATGGGAGGCAAGAGAAGATGGCTTATAATCTTATTTTCAAGTGCTTTCATAATTACATTCCTCGTATTCATCTCATTCATCATAGCAGGCTTTAGTTCGCCACACAACAACCCACAAAAGCCTTTCGCTTCAGCCGTTCATCGCGGGCCTAATCATCTCCCATCGTTTGCTTATTACATCAGTGGCGTGAAAGGCGACACAGATCGAATATTTCGCCTGATGTTAGCCGTTTACCATCCTAGGAATAGATATCTGCTTCACATGATGTCCTATGATGGCAACAATGAAGATGAATATGAAGAGAGAATCAAGTTAGCTGCGATGGTGAGGACAGTGCCCGCCGTTAGGGTTTTCGAGAACGTCGATGTGGTTGGAAAACCCGACCCGAAAACCCGTATGGGTCCCACGAATCTTGCCGCCGTTTTGCGAGGGGCTTCGATTTTGTTGAAGGTCGACGAGGGCTGGGATTGGTTCGTCACTTTGAGTGCCATGGATTATCCATTGCTCACACAAGACGGTATATATCTTATCATATGGCTTTGTGTCCTCGTTGCCCTAACTATATGTTGTCTTTGGTCGTTTTACTTCTTTCTTTCTTTGTGTGAATTCCAGACTTGTCCCATGTTTTTTCGCCCGTTAGGAGAGACCTCAACTTCATCGATCATACGAGTCATCTGCGATGGGAGGAGTATGTATGTTCCAAATAGTTACTGATTATTATTATTACCCATTGAAAGAAAGAAAACACAAATACTAATTTTATTACAGGGGTCAAAGGATGAGGCCAATAGTAGTTGATCCAGGCATTTACTTGGCTAAGAGAACGCAAATCTTCCATGCAAGCGAAGATCGTCATTTGCCAGATTCTTTCAAGGTCTTTACAGGTATATCTTTTCACATCCTGCTACAATGTAATAACGATCCATGGAAGTCCAAGTCAACGTCTATATATCTTTTCTCATCAGGTTCTCCATCGGTTTTCTTGAGCCGTACATTCGTAGAATACTGTATCTTGGGTTGGGACAATCTTCCTCGTACTTTACTAATGTACGCCACGAACGTTGTACTTCCCCAAGAAATCTATTTCCAGTCAGTCAGCTGCAATGCTCCCCAATTCAAGAACAAGACGGTCAACTCAAATCTGAGGTATTACGCCTGGCAGGACGACGACGACCCGCCCGAGGCGGAGACCCGCGGGTCGGACTACTACGAAGAGATGGCGCGGAGCGGGGCGGCCTTTGCGGGGCGATTTCGAGTAGGAGACGACGATGGCGTCCTCGACTTGATCGATAGGAAGATCCTCAATAGGACACGCTATCGGGTCGTGCCCGGCGCGTGGTGCACGGGTCGGGCGGGCTGGTTTGCCGACCCGTGTTCGGAATGGGGCGACGTGAATGTGGTTAGAGTGGGAAATCGATCTGAGAGGTTCGAGGAGGTGATGAGTGAGCGTATTGATGATTGGAAATCGGAGTCAAATACGTGCCGATTGTAATATTGTCAACAAAATTCGAAACTTTGGCTAAAAATCACCGATCACGGGAAATAAATCACCAATTCGAAACCTTGGGTAAATAAAATTACGAAGCTAAAGTCATCTGAAAGTTGCTTATGTTCGAGTATTACGCGATACTGGTCTTTGGTTCGCGTGAAATCTTGATCGAAGCTAAAAAAGGAACTGTTTTTCCGATTATATATATATATTGGAACTCGAGCTGCGAGATTATAACTGGCTCCTTGATGCTCTCTGCAATTCAAACCGTGTGGGTAAAGTGAAGCTCATCAACTGTTTGACAAAAGGAAAACCTGAGATTTTAAGATGGATCATATGCGACACAGTTGGAAGGTTGGGGTCAGGGCTTGATGTTGTTTTTGCTATGGAATTCTGATCAATGTTACCGTTTGTAAAGGTAAAGACCGTGACAATGCAAACAATGAAAAAGGTAACGAAGATTTTATGAAGCCTACGCCCTCATAACAGATGGCTTGGGATCCGTCAAACAGTTTTAATCTGAAGTGTTCGAGTTCTTTCACTTGCGCAAGGACAGTAACTATGGTGTTGAACTTCTCACTTGCGATGAATGATAGGCTGGGTGATAAGTTAGGATTTCAAATAATTTTAATCCCGTAAAAGCGTGTTATTAGTTATTATTATTTATCGAATTATCTTCATATATCCTATAATTACTTCTCATTACTTATGTGGCATATATGAGACAAAAGATAGGAAAATATGGGAATACCTGGGGCTCCCACGAGTTTGTAGACCAATGAGATTATTTGAACCACCATGTTGACATATCAAATCACGTGGGAAGATTTGAGTATTGGTATCATCAATCATTGCATAAGACAAAGGAGAGAAACTAACGAGATGGCTAAATCAAGCACATGGCTCAAGGCAGCTCATAGACAAACAATGCTACAGTGGAAAGTTACCAAGCCACCCAGGGAGAATTATTGCAACAAAAGACTGCTAAGACGGCTATTTGGGACAGAATTTCTATTCTAAATATCATGAAAATCCAAAGTTGATAAGGCTGAGGATTCTTACGAGATACATGCCCCAGACAAAGCCAAGGATATTACTATATAAATATTCATGGAAGAGAGCACGAGGATCAAGGATGGAAAATACACAAAAATACAATCACAAAGGCTGCGCATATGATTGACCAACTTTGCATTTTATCACCTATAAAAGCTGTGCTTCACGTACATGAAAGGAGGGAGGATGTGCACGTAAAATAAGAAAGGAGCTTGGGCCATTGAAAGAAAGAAAGAGGCAGCTCATTCTCCACTCACGCACATCACCAATCAAAAGTTTCACTAAGCAGACATTCTCACCTATTCGTCCAATCCACGGCTTAGAACGGAGCAGAGAGCACGACGCCGTCATCGTTATACGGGAAGCTTTACGTTGTTTTAGTTATATAAATATCTACGTTGAATATTTTGTGTTTTTCGTTTATTAATATGTGTGCTTAAATTTCTATGTGATTAAGGCAATGTTAGGCCGGATTATGATTTCGTCTTAGTGTCGTTCTTATCCTGTTTAATCGTATAAGTCAAGTTATGTGTTCTTTGTTGAGTTTAATGCGTACATGTGATTGGCCACCATACGTATGATCCTAGATTGGCTATGAGACAGACTAAGTGATTAGACCGATTGGAACAGAAACATTGAGCACCACTACGTAAAATCGACCAGAAATGGAATTCGGTTTCGTACGTGTGGTTTTCGAGATCTTAGGCGCCGAAAGCGTTTAAACTCGGGGAATTTCATAAATATCAAATGCATGCGTAGAAACTACAGTCATATAGGCATATAGGGATTGGTTCTCTATTGCATAGGATCGTTATTGCGGGACAAACGAGTAGCGATTATTTTAGGAAATTCCACCTTGATTTAGATTCGTACTGATTAAGTAGAAGCGATTGCATGAAGACGTAGGAATAATTCGTGCCGAGCATACGCCTTGATCACATTGTCGTCAGTTGATTTTAAATCGTCATTCGTATATTTGCTTTAGTTGTTTATTTGCGCTTTTATTTGGATTGATTATTTTTAATATCAAAAATCATAAAAATACCTTATTTAAAAATCGCTCCAGTCTAAATTAAATTTCAGAGTAATATTTAAAATTAATCGAGCTGTCCTCGTGGATCGATACTTGGATTTGTCCATTTTATACTACTTGCACGACCTAGTACACTTGCTAGTATTCGAGCGTGTCAAGTTTTTGGCGCCGTTGCCGGGGACAGCGGTATCATTAATTTTAAGTTTAATTCCGAGTTTAATTTAGATATTATAAATTTTTATTAGTATTATTGTAATATATATGTTTTTCTTCTAGTAGAAGCTGTATTATTAATAATATTAATATTATTTTTATCATAGTACTATTAATATTATTTTTCCGTACGTCACTACCAATTATATATATCTAAAAAAAATTTATTATTTTTATTATTATCATTATTATTATTTGTTATTGCAGTAGAAGTATTATTTTTTTTTCCTATATAAATATTATTATTTTAGTATATTATAATTAGCATTAATATTATTATAATCATCATTTATAATTTTTTTTACTTATATTTGTTGTTATTATTTTTTTTATCTAAGTCATCACTACTTCATTATTATTATTATTATTATTATTATTATTATTATTTTTATTATTACTTTTATCGGACTTATTTACGTTGATTTTATATATTTTTGCAGAAATATTATTCGGTGCATGACACGAAGCTCAAATAAGGGACCACTACTATTCGACGCGGAAATAGAAGCGACGTGCCGACGCAACAACCGAAACCGTAGACAAATGATGGAGGATCAAGAACGAGAAGAGAATCGCGAGGAACAACACAATCACGAGATGGTTGCTTTACGGCCCACTTTGCTAAGCCAAGCACTTCCGGGGCACTTTGATGACAATGACCCGATTGCCATTCCTCCGGGACCAAATAACCAATTTGAGATCAAACCTGTTACTATACAGATGGTGACCGGTTCAACATTCAGCGGCCTGACAAACGAGGATGCAAATGCCCACATTACCAAATTCTCACAAATATGCAAAACTATTAAATATCCGGGTGTTTCTCGAGAAGTGATAAAACTGACATTCTTTCCGTTTTCTTTAGCAGGGAATGCTTCCGAATGGTTTTCGTCACTGCCGCATGCATCCATACATAGTTGGGATGAACTGGTAGAATGTTTCCTGGGCAAATACTACCCGTTATCAAGAACGAGCGAAATTAGGGCTGAACTTGTAAACTTCAAACAACAAGGAGGAGAAACACTAAGCGACGCATGGAACAGATACAAGAATCTCCTCAGGCAATGCCCAAATCACAACATCCCATTGATCGTACAAATGCAGTCATTCTTTTTAGGATTAAGCACACAAAATAAGCGAATCGTTGATGGAGGGTGTGGGCGAAGTTTCATGGAGTTAGGAGATACTGACGCACTCGCAACCATCGAGAGGGTTGCGGCCTACCCGGCGAGATACACGGTACAAGATCTAGACCGACGGACAGCTGGCGTGCATGAGATAAATAGTTCAATGGAAGCACAATTTGAGGCTATTCACCGGAGGCTAGATGCGATGCAAACCAAGGATCCGGAGTCGGCCAACTTCGTCAACAACAAATCAAAGAACGTATACTCAAACACTTACGATCCGAGTTGGAGGAATCATCCAAACCTATCGTATGGCAATTCACACTACGAGAAGCCTCCGGGATTTTCGAGCCAACAAGAGCGACCACCTTTTCAGAAGCATCAAGGACAACAAAATACACAACCACGACCATCAATCGAGGATCCTCCAACTCTAGATTTAAAGCCTTTACCTAGTCATCTTAAGTATGTTTATCTTGGTGCCGCTGACACTTTACCTGTGATTATTTCTTCCTCGTTGACAGGTCTCATGGAAGAAAAGCTATTGAGAGTGCTAAGGGAACACAAGCGGGCATTCGCATGGAAGGTTGCCGATATAAAAGGAGTAAGTCCGACCATTTGCATGCACAAAATTTTAATGGAGGACTCGTACAGGCCGGTCGTACAACCACAGAGGCGTTTGAACCCAACTATGCAAGAAGTCGTGAAGAAGGAGGTAATCAAGCTTTTGGACGCAGGTATTATTTATCCTATCTCCGATAGCGCATGGGTTAGTCCGACGCAGGTTGTGCCGAAAAAGGGAGGTATAACTGTGATTAAAAATAATTCAAATGAATTAATTCCCACTAGGACAGTTACGGGATGGCGTGTATGCATAGACTATAGAAAATTAAATGATGCCACACGTAAGGATCACTTTCCACTTCCCTTTATCGATCAAATGTTAGAGCGATTAGCTGGACATGAATTTTATTGTTTTCTAGATGGCTATTCAGGGTATAATCAGATTTCTATAGCACCTGAGGATCAAGAAAAAACTACTTTTACTTGTCCTTACGGTACTTTTGCGTATAGACGTATGCCATTTGGATTATGTAATGCCCCAGCTACATTTCAAAGATGCATGCTTGCTATTTTCCATGATGTAGTTGAGAAATTTATGGAGATCTTTATGGATGATTTTTCTGTGTTTGGATCTACGTTCGATACATGCCTCGATAATTTAGATTTTGTTCTTAAACGTTGCGAAGAGACTAACCTTGTTTTAAATTGGGAGAAGTGCCATTTTATGGTACAGGAAGGCATAGTTCTTGGACACAAGGTATCACACAAGGGCATTGAGGTAGATCGAGCGAAGGTCGACGTAATTGAGCAGCTGCCACCACCCACGTCGGTGAAGGCGGTTAGGAGCTTTTTGGGACATGCAGGATTCTACCGACGCTTCATAAAAGATTTTTCGAAAATAGCTAAGCCGTTATCAAACTTACTCGTTAAAGATGTTGTGTTTGACTTTACAGACCAGTGTCTACAAGCCTTTCGTACTTTAAAGGAGAAACTCACCACAGCACCAGTGATGGTTGCACCGGATTGGACTTTGCCGTTTATATTGATGTGCGACGCGAGTGATGGTGCGGTAGGTGCTGTTCTTGGACAACGCAAGGATAAAATATTTCAGGCCATTTACTACGCTAGCAAGACTTTGGACGATGCACAGAGAAATTACGCTACTACCGAAAAAGAGCTACTAGCTGTGGTATTTGCGGTAGATAAATTTCATTCGTATCTTGTGATGAATAAGGTAATAGTATACACTGATCATGCTGCACTTAGATACCTATTTGCTAAAAAAGATGCTAAGCCTAGGTTAATTCGTTGGATTTTATTGCTTCAAGAATTCGACGTAGAGATACGTGATAAGAAAGGTGTCGAAAATGTGATAGCTGATCATTTATCTAGGCTAGAGAATTCACATGAGCAGAATAAGGAATTACCTATTGATGAGCGTTTTCCTGATGAACAATTGTATGCATTACTAGATACGTCTTTACCTTGGTACGCGGATTTTGCAAATTATGCTGCTACAGGTGATATTCCAACAGGGTTAACTTTTCATCAGAAGAAGAAATTTCTTTCTGATGCAAAGCATTATCTGTGGGACGATCCATTCTTGTACAAAATCTGCTCCGATCAGGTAATTCGACGATGTATTCCCGCCGAAGAGGTAAATTCTGTTTTATCGCATTGTCATTCTGGTTTAACGGGTGGACATCATGGGCCTACAAAGACAGCATTTAAGGTGCTTCAATCAGGTTTATTCTGGCCTACTTTATTTAAGGATGCTCATGCTTATGTGGTTTCTTGTGATCGTTGTCAGCGTACTGGTGGTATTTCTAGAAAGCTTGAGATGCCTTTAAATATTATGCTAGAAGTTGAGTTATTTGATGTTTGGGGTATTGACTTTATGGGACCATTTCCTACTTCATGCTCTAATAAATATATTCTTGTTGCAGTAGATTATGTGTCTAAGTGGGTTGAAGCTGAAGCATGTAGAACAAATGATGCACGAGTAGTTATTCGTTTTCTTAAGAAAAATATTTTTACTCGCTTTGGTACACCACGTGCAATAATTAGTGATGGGGGTACTCATTTTTGCAATAAGTTATTTGCTAATTTATTGTCAAAGTATGGTGTCAAACATAAAGTGTCAACCCCGTATCACCCTCAAACCAGTGGACAGGTAGAAGTTTCCAATAGAGAGCTTAAACAAATTTTAGAAAAGACAGTGAATGCCTCTAGGAAAGATTGGTCTTTGAAGCTAGATGATGCATTATGGGCATATCGCACTGCATTTAAAACACCTATAGGAACTTCACCTTTTAAATTAGTTTACGGAAAAGCGTGCCATTTACCTGTTGAGCTGGAACATCGTGCATATTGGGCTGTTAAGAAACTTAACTTTGATTATGTCGAGGCAGGTAAAAACAGGTTACTCCAACTGAATGAGATGGAAGAATTTCGCCAAAATGCATACGAGAATGCAAAACTATATAAGGAGCGAACGAAGAAATACCATGATAAGAGAATTGCACAAAGAGAGTTCAAAGTCGGGGATCGTGTATTACTATTCAACTCGCGGCTGCGCCTATTTCCCGGAAAACTAAAGAGTAAATGGACAGGGCCATACGTAGTGGAGCAAGTATTCCCATCTGGAGCCGTACAGATCCTAATAAACGGGAAGGACTCTTATAAGGTTAATGGACAGCGCCTGAAATTATACGACGACGGGAATCTTGGAGAAGTAACTTCAATAATTCTTGAAGAACCCCGTAGTACTAATACGACTGCTTTGAGTTGTTCTATGTCTTTCAGGGATACCTTGTCTGGAGAAAATACCAGCAAGCTGAACGACCTCCACCACACTAAAGCAAGCCCGCACAGGCCCGACCGAAATCTGATTTCGGCCCGTACACTGCAGATTCGGCCCATACACAGCACCCGAAGTTCAGTTTCGGGTACAATTTTGGGGTCGATACGCTCCGAATCAGGCCAAACATAAAACATAAAAGTTGTAGATAATCAAATTGGCTTTCCAAAGGAATTTGAATCAGGGTCATCCGAATTGTAAATCGGAAGTTATTGTCAAAATCGTACAGACTGCCAGTTTCAAAATCAGATTTCGGTCGGGCCTGTGCGGGCCGAAGTCAGATTTCGGCCGGGCCTGTGCGGGCCGAACTGAAATTTCGGCCAAGCAGTGTCCGGGCCGAAAATACTGTTCGGCCCGCGCACAGTCCGGCCGAAAATATCGTTCGGCTCGTGCACTGCAGGGCCGAAAATATCGATCGACCGGTACTAAAATGTTAAATCGAAATTTTTTTTCCGTATCGATCGATCGTTCGAATTTATTTGTGTATGTAGTTTTCAGTATTTCATACCAGAATTATATATTTAGTTTATTTTTTCTTTTTAAATTAATTTAAATATCATAAAGGCAAAAAGGTCATTTTCAAGCCCTTTAGGGGCGGTAACTAGGAAAAAGGGGGCGGTGAATAGCAATTCCCAATTACTATCTATGGATCAAATGGGCTGCTTTTGGGAATCACTGAGCGAGCTTATTCTATTTCTTTTTTTGTTTTACGTTTAGAGATATGTTTTTGAAACTTTGTGTATGATTTTTATCTGATGATATTTGTTTGCTGGTGGACAAGATTGCCACGCGCACGCTGATTGGAGGATGTGATATTTTGATGCGTTCGCCATTGAAAACATTATATTTATGGGTGCTACTATTACTTTATTATGTAAATTTATATTATATTATATTTTTTTTGTTGTGGGCTTTGTTTTTTTTTTTTCAAATGTTGTGGGCTTTGTGAATAGCGTGAATTATTGTAATTTATACGAGGCGGTTTTCGCTCTCGTTATATTCAAGGTTTCATATTTTGGCTTTTTGTCAACATTGTAAATAACGTTTAAATAGATACGAGAGTAGTCAAAATACGACAAAGATAAATATAACGTAAAATAAAATAAATGGTTGGAGAGACCAAAGAAGGTACTGACATTAAGACAAACTTGGATTCATGCTTGTGTACGTGTATATTTAATTCCTCTTACTAATTTCTACAAAATATAATGAATGATCAACAATAACGTACGTAATTGGACCGAAGCTCCATTTAATTTAGGCCTATCTATGATTTGCCCCGAACTCTTACGTTGGTATAGATGAACGTTCTTTGAGAAATACCATATAGATTTCGGACATATTATAAATATTGCATGCAATGTTGGATTATCTAACTCAGCTACCTCAATCTACCGACACCTATGCGTACTGCCCACGTGGCATTTAGGGATTCGAAGTTCGTGAGATTATATAACGTTTGCATGCAATAACTACAAGGAGTTGTTCAACCTAACCTCAGAATCACATAAGAATCATAACTTTTCTTTCAATAGCCATTTTCTATTTATCGAGTAACTTGTAATGGTGATCAAAGAATCTTAGAACTTAGCTATTAATATAAATCACAAATGATTTTTGGAAATATATATTCAATACTGAACGAATTGAGATGTTATATATAATATTGAAGCCGCATAAATATAATGATCCCCTCTTTGTAAATAGATGAGACATGAAACAGAATTGGCTTTTTGGATTGTGTGTGTGTGTTGTGTGTGTAGAAGTGTGATGTTTTTGAAAGTTTTGAAGACGAAGAAATAATTGTACTTCCTATTATTTTTAATATCTCGAATACAGTCTTTGAAATATATAATTACTTCTTTGGTAAAAGGAAGGTCACCAACCAAACCAATGAAAAAGCAATGACCTTAGTTCGTCATAACTAACCAAACCCTCAAATATTTTTGATATCGATCGAGACAATTATTATGTTAAATTTATTAGTCCAAATAAAAAATTATCTCCAAAAGTGTGACCCAACCAACCAATTCTCACACGTCTAAGGTTTCCAGAATTGCAAGTCAAAGTTTTCTGGCCATTGTTTGACTTTAATATTATTTCCCGTTCTTATTATGCTTATAATAATACTTTATTGCAATATTATATTAAAAACGTTAGTATGATCATTCAAAGAAATCAACTCGTAAGTAACCAATCCAACTTCCAACGCGGGAACTCTATATTGACCTTCGCAAGAATTTATTTTCATAATTAGGGTTTTCAAGAAGTTGACTTGTTCTTGAATACGTTTTCATTACCAAAAAAAAAAAGAATTCGAGATGTGCTGTAATAAAAATAGTTGCATCAAATTAAAGTAACTGTTAATATATATCTAATGATGTGTTGATTATAATCTAGATCACTCTTATTTCAATTTAATGTTACGTGCAAAATTGCGATTTTGCGATGTACACAACTGATCTATATGCTTAATTCAAAGGATAATAGCTTATAAATTCCACGTGTTGGTTTCCCAAAGCTAGAGAATTACTTTGTGGTTCAATAATGAGATGATGATTATCCAGGTAGGGTCAAAGCTCTTACACACGTCAATTAAGCTTATCGACTATATCAACGTCAATTCATGAGTTCTTTATCTTTTCATTTATTTTAATTTAATTTTTGAAGATGATCTCCCCGTCTCGTTAATTGGTCAGAGAAGGCCAACGAACTAGTTAGTAACAGTTTAGATTCTTCCCACTTATTTTCTAACCTTGTGGTTGCAAATTGCATTAGAGCATCTCCAACGGGTACTTTATTTTTGTGTAAAACACCAAATAGAGTACTACTCTACTCCAATGGGACTTTATATTTAACACAAATATTGTGTTGATCAGCAGAGAAACTCTAGATCTAGAGTACGCACAATTTTTAACACAAAACTAGAGTTTTAATTCTATTTATTATATTTATTTAATAATACATATTTTATTATATTTAAAATATTTGATACACTATTATAATAATAAAATTAAAAATAATATAATTTTATTTAATATAATAAAACTAAAATTAAATAATATGCTAATTTTATCATTTATTTAATTTTTAAATATTAATAATTAAAATATTTTGACTTTTTAATTTTATATAATAAAGTTTAATAAGTCAATTATGATAGTAATATATAGAAATTTGATTTTTAGTGTAAAAATAGAGTTAATGGATTGGAGTGAAAACTAGTGTAGAAAATAGAGTTTATGGGTAAGAGTAAAAGCACTATAGCAACTGTATTATTGTGTAATATTACCTGTATTTTTATGCGTTGCGTTGGAGATGCTCTTAGCCTTCTCTTTTTCCCTTTTTTTTCTCATTTTTTTTTCTCTCTCGAGATAATAAATTATTATAATCATGACCTTATTACATACTTTAATAATGCTATATTTATTCAAGTGATTGAAACAATTTAATGTTGTAAATCTAATGAGCTTCAATCACTTGGCATAACTCATGAATTAAACTAAAATCCAATTAAATCCGAAACTAAATTATTGTCAGCTAGTAAGAGCAAGCGACTATTGCCGTTACAATCTCCTCATTATCGAACTGTTAAAATAATATAATAAGAAAAATTCTAAAATCCACGACAAATTATTAAAAGGGAAACAAATACTATTTACATTGTACATACAATTGGCGTCGTTATACAGAGTAATATTTAGATGGTGGGACATGCTTTTGAATGACTCATTACACACACTATTCTATTCTTGGACTGTTTCCTTTTTATTTTCTGTTTTCTTTTTTGTTTTGGGTTCTTCCCAAATCTTTTATTTATATATAGGCGCACGCACATCTCACACATTCACAGAGAAGAAAACATTATAATAGCATAAAGAAAGAAGGAAAAAGCCAATTCGTATTGAACGAGGATTTGAAAGGAGATTCAAACAGGGCAAGAAATTTGAATCCCTATTATTCGGAACGGCGATTAAGAAATACAGTTATCTTAGCTTGCAGATTATCTGATCCCCTTCTTGTAAGTCTCTGTTTCCTTATGACTTGCTTTGCTTTCTAAGTATATTCCTTATAATTCCTTTGTACAACCTTTCTTTGCATAACACCCCCGTTTTTCTGTAAAGTTTGCCTTTTTGTCCGAAAGGTGGGTATGTCGGATTTCTCTTGAACGTCTGATGTTTCTACGTGCTTCTCTTTTATGGTCTGTTTTGAAATATTAGGTTTAGGTTTCTGTTCTTCGGAAGAAAGATTTGTGTTTTCTTTTTGTTTGTTGTTTTTGTGTGTTTGATCGACCTTAATCCCTAAATTCGTGAAGCTTCTTGCCTGATTATAACAGAGCAGGTTGATTAAGACAAAGGGCTGCTCTGTTCAAGACAAAGATCAATCATGGGAGATCACTTTGTTTTGCTGGTGGATCGTCTGCTGACCGAGTCAACGTTAGAAGCAGCACTCGAAAGCCAAAATCTGTCCAAACCCGAGCTTTCTGTCGAAGAATCGATTCACAAAAGCATCTCATCCGAAGAAGATATCGAAGCTAGTTCTACCCCGAGGAAAGTGGTGGAGTGTAGGATATGCCAAGACGAAGGCTTCGATTCTAACATGGAAGCTCCTTGTTCTTGCTCGGGAAGCTTAAAGGTCTGTCCTTTTTTTTTCAATGTTCTTACAGAGCTGTCCCCTTCTAAATACTTAAAAAAAGTTTGTAGTAAATGCTCTGTCTTTTGTTTGTGTATAGTATGCTCATCGAAGATGCGTGCAAAGATGGTGTAACGAAAAGGGCGATACCACGTGTGAGATATGCCATCAGGTTTGTGCGTATCTTCAGTTATTTTCAATTTCGAAACCTCTCTTGGTTCAAATATACATGCGTTTATTCACACGTTTATCATCATTTTTCAGCAATTTAGGCCGGGATATACTGCGCCACCACCTCTTTTTCGTATTGGGGGACTGCAAATGAACTTGAGGTAGTTTGGAAAACTTCATTTTTCTGGTCATTTCTTTCTGCAAATTTCCATTTTCTCTACCCTCTCTGAGAAAATACATCTATTTCTTCTATAAGGGGCCATTGGCAAGTCACTGGGAGGGACCCTAACAATCCTCGAATCATCACTGTCGTGTCATCAGATCGAAATATAATAAGCACAGGTTATAACGATGAGCTTGCCACGTCAAGAAGCATTCTTTGGTGCCGTTTGTTTGCAATGATTGTAATACTCTCTTACCCTTTTCTTTATGTATATCTATGGTTGAGAAACTTTGTATTATTTCAACTGACTTCATTTCGTTCCTTATTTCAGGTCATGGTTCTTCTGATATTGAAGCATACATTGCCAGTAATGGTTAGCCGGGCAGGAAACTACTCCACTCCATTTATCATGGTGAGTTTTCTTGATCGTACTTCTCTTTTTTTCTCTTTTTTTTTCGGTGCTGAAGCAAGAATGTTCGAGTGGCGTAAGCATGTTAGAGAGTGTACTTATTTTGAATTTTTTTTTTTTGTTTTGGGGGGCAGTTGCTAATGCTGAGAATTGCTGGTATTATTTTACCGGTTTGTATCATACTTAAGGCCATGACGTCGATCTTGCGCCGAAGGCAAAGACAGGTCGGCATCTCAATTCTAAATCGAAGAAGAAAATGATGAAAAAAAGGTTCCCACAAAAGGGAACTGAAAAGCTTTCAACTTTTTTAAAACCAACTTCTATGAGATGCTAATTTTTCTTTTCTTTTCTTTTTTTGTATGAACAAACAGACAAATGTGGCAATCTCTTCGACGGATGAAGAAGTTGGTTCGATTACTCTGCAACGACCTCGTTTTATTACCGTTCGTTAGAGAAGCAACACGCAATCTGAGATTTGTGTTGATGTTTAAAAGAAAAAAAATAGAAAAACAGAAAGGGAACTTCTAGTTGAGATTTTATTTACCAGAAGCAGCAGCTGTATATGTTGTTATGTTGCAAAGATTGTGATGAAGAAGGATTTGTACATTATATTAAATTAAATACATGAGCGCCCTGTTTCCTCTGTTTACCTATACAGGGGAAGTAGAGGCGATTATTATGTTCTTTCTTTCTTATAAATTTGTCTTCATTCATTGGTTGTGATGATGAATGATGTCTTTGTCTTCACAGGTGAGCAAACTCGTCTGTATTTTCTTGCATTGGTTGAATATCCCAAGTCCAAGTAATAGTGCCTTTTTTGATAATTGAAGGAAAGAATATGACTGTTTTTAAGGGGGTTTTTCTATCTGTTATTTAAGTTGACTTTTGAAAGTTTTGTGGTTCAATGTCTGGAAAATCTTTTGGTTCTTTCCACATAAATTTAAGGAAACAGCTTTTTCTGTTAATTGTTCCCTCAGAGGATGTTTCAATCAAAGCAATACAATTCGTTATTTACAAGCAGTTAATTTAATCGATTCCATCCATTGTTGTATATAACTAAAAAACTTTTAGAGAGTGGATGGTCTTTTACACTTTCGAATTCTCTGTTTTTGACCCAATATAATGTTGTAGTATTATAATATATATCTTCAATGAGCTACTTCACTTTTTGACTTGTTCGTCCAAACGATTTCTCAAACTGGCATATCTGCAATGCAAGTGAAGAAGAAATTTATAGATGCTTTTATATTTAATTTTACCTTGCGATATGATTTTATTTGATTTCTCATCCGCGAACCCTTTTGGATCAATACATTCCAATATGATTTGATTTGTATTATCCATCTCTTTGAAAAAATTCAGTAACGCAGAGAAAACTAAATGGAGAGTATCACTTGATGGATAACAAACGCTGAAATGGAACGCATAAAACACTGAATATGAGATGCTAAAATATTTCTATCAAAAATCAAAACCAATAAAAGCCACGGCTTCACAGCTGAGGACAAAATTCAAGAAACCATGGACGGCTTTATACTACACCAAGAATCGAATTTTAATCGAACTAATACCCCTACCCTTCATCGCTTTTAAGAATAAAGATCACTACTGTAATGAATGAGAGGCAATCAAGAGTCAAAAGCTCAAGACTTTGTTTTTTTCAATTACTACAACCTAGACTCTACGCAAATCCATTCCTTAAATCACCATATCCAAAAAAATCAACCTCCATCTCAGCCCCAACCTTAGTCTTCACCGTAACGCCTTCAACGCCAGCAATGATAACCGAAGTTGCAAGACCAATAAACATTCCATGCTCAACAATCCCAGGTAGCCTCAATATCCTATCACTAGCTTCGTTCAAATCCCCAATACTCCTCTCAAAGTACAAGTCAATTATATAATTACCATTATCAGTCACATAGGGCTCTTCGCTGTTATTGCTAGACTTTCGAAGCTGCCCAACACAGCCAGCCTCGGCGAACAACCCCACTAACCTCTTCAAAGAATGGCTCCAGCAAAAGGGTATTACCTCGACGGGCATGGCCAGTCCACTGCCGCCTATGTGTTTGACAAGCTTCGACTCATCTACGATCACTATGAATTCCTTGGTCGCAGATTCAACCATCTTTTCGCGGAGCAAAGACCCACCTCGGCCCTTGACTAGGTTCAAATTGGGGTCGACCTCGTCGGCGCCGTCGATGGATAAATCGATGGAGGGATGAGCGTCGAGGTCTGATAGAGGGATGTTCAAGGACAGAGCTTGATCGCGCGTGATGGTGGAAGTGGGTATGCCGACGATGTCCTTCAGCTTCCCCTGGTTTAGGAGCTGAGCAATGCGGTCGACGGCGTGCTTCGCCGTCGACCCAGTGCCCAGGCCGAGGACCATGCCTGATTTCACGTGCTCCACGGCTTTGTAAGCCGCGATCTTCTTCAGGTCGTCTTGAGTCAGGGTTGTGGTGGTGGCGCCGGCGGCGAGGCTCTGTGGGTCGGCCGTCGTGGCGCGTGGTTCGGAAACCATGTAATGCGGACAGGCTAATAATGCCATCAGATGTCCGATATATATACCCTTTTCGGGGTTAGATTGGACAAATCGAAGCGGATAGGAATTGGGCGGCTACTGCATTTTCTTGAATTGGGGGAAAAAAGATTAGGGTTTGATGAAAAGGGGAGATATTACAGAGATATATAGTCTGCTGCCCTGCCCGAGATTTACGACGTGAGATGCGATATGGATTGGGATTGTGTGGCAGTTGAAGATTGGGTCGTTTGTGGTAGTGAAGAATTCGGCGATTTCGTTGTTTGTTAGAAAAGTGGAATTAGGGTTTGACCTACTTATAGACATGATGGCGATGAGGAAATCTCCAGTCCCGGCATGAACTGTACTCATTTATAAAGATAAAAAAAATATATATATTGATCTGTCACCAATCTATTTTTCTTATATTAATTATTTTTTGAGAAGTAAATAAAATAAGTTTAATAAACTTACTAACTCATGTAGCTAATTCATGATGATAACAACATTCTATTTTTCCTACATCACTTATTAAAATCATAAACTAAAAATTAGTTTTATTTTATTGCACACACCAACACACATATGATGTGCTAAAAATACTAGTCATTTTGACTCATTTTCTTGAAGGAGGCATCATGATTCATTGCATCTCATCTTTTAGTTAATGTTTTTTCTTTCTTCCTTCCTTTTGTGTTTGTTGTTTTACTTAGGCGTGAGCGTTTTAACCCGTCGGACCGCCCCATTCAATCGATCCAACCCAACTCAGACCACAAGTGCCGGGTTAACGATTTGATGGGTTGATTTGGGTTTCAAAATAAAACCGTGTGTTTTGCAATCGAATTTGGTTTTGTATTTTTAAAACTGCATAAAACCCCACCCAACCGCATTTAAAATAAAACCGCGTGTTTTGAAATATATATGCAAAGATATTAGTTTATGCTTAATATTTAATTTTATAGTTTTTTTCCTTTTTTTTTAATTAGTCAGGCCCGTTGTCTGCCTTTAGGGCGGGGCGGGCCTTCATTTTCCAGGCTAGCTAATTGGCGGGCTTACCCGTGCCTGCCTTGCACAAGGCGCCCTTCGGCCCGTTTTGACAGCTCTACTCGTGGCATAGTGTAACATATTTCAAAATAATATTTCATCAAACATTATAGTATAATAAATGAAATATAAAATTACATTAACTATATTATATCTTTAGCACAGAGTGTACAGGAAATACTAGTATATAATTTCACTCGTATATTTTGTATTATTATAATCAGATCCCACAAATCATTTTTCATTTATAACATGTTTCAGGATAACATTTCATCAAACATTATAAACAAATCATTTTTCATTTATTATGTTTCAGGATAATATTTCATCAAACATTATAAATAAGTAAATAAAATTATATGATTACGTTAACTATAGTATATCTTTGGCACTTGGATAGGATGTGCAGGAAAGGAAATACTTGAATATAATACCGTGGCACTTGATCCGAACATTTTATCTTATCTTCACGAATAATGATAAGAAATACTAATCATTCACGAGTATGAACATAGAAAATCCCATACCCAACCCAATGCGTAAAGATTTCATGTTGGAAGCTCGCGAGTCGTGGGCGACATTCTATTTAACGACATTCTATATAATAAATATTTTTAAACTATTTAATTTTTCGCCCAAACAAAATAAGTACATTAATTATTTGCCACCAGTGAACAAACAACACCTCTTTAGATTCATCTAGATGTTAGCCTTCATCCCTATTAAGTATTAACACAGTTTAAACCGACGAGTTGTTATACTTGAAAATATCAAAACCCTCCATATGTTTTAATAGTAACAAAATAGTAAATAAAACTTCGCGATGTGCTCAATTTCCTCAATTTTCCCCAAAATGTGCTTTATCTAGAGAGGCCTATATGAAATCCGTGATAAATTAATAATTTTCAAGTATGCCGGTCTAGAATAGCCCTCGAAATGTTCGTACAAGAGTAAATATGCTACTCTTTAATTTTACAAAAATGGAACTTAGGTTAATGCGTAATTGTCTAGACTTGTGTCATGGAATGTAATGTTTCTTGCCAGTTGCCATACATACGCCGCCCGACATTAAATCCATAATTGGAATTAAAGATATTGACATTACTTGGTGCAATACAAACTGAAAATATACGATCACAACTTCACAAAGCCTTTATTATTATTAGTACTGTAAATAAAATAGAACATACATAAAAACACAGCGGCAACGACTCTTTACATCAAACATAGATACATATATAAAACGTATATATATAGTATAGAAATTGAAACGAAACGTATGATCATGACATCTTTGGCGCATATATTTAGACATATGCACGGCGGCGCCAGAGGCCGGCGCAGGGCAGACAACGCCTCAGACTCATCCTACTCGAATATGGCCTCGCCGTCGTCGTCGCCGTTACGCCGGCGCTCCTCCTCGGCCGCCACCATGACCCGGTGCTAAAAGTCAACCTCATTTTCTCTGATTAATTGATGATTAGACGGTAATATATATGTTTCTCGGTAGAGATATAATCCTTTTTTGCGTTGATGTTCAAAGGTAGAAATAAGCGACCATATATATATAGATGCTGGGCTAGTTTGTCGTCTTGGTATAGATGGTAAGTTTAATGGACACTTGGCAAAGAACAATGGAACACAAGCATAATAGTTATACACGTAATAAAGTGAGCTGTCCTCTTTTTTCAGCCTATAATTAAGATATGGGACACGTTACCATCAGTGATGAGTGACCCGACCCGGCTCAGTTCCGATCTGATCGGCGATGAGTCGGTGTTAAGAACGAGTGCGAAAGAAATCATTTGCCAAGATAAGGAATATCTACTCTTTAATAATCAGTAAATAATAATTTTTTGTAAGAAAAACACCCACAAAACAATTCAAAGGAAACCACGCACTAAACATAATAATATGGGAAATTAATAAATAAAATATCTACTATTTAAACAAATAAAAAATTATCATTATGTTATGAAATTTTTATTATTATTATTATATTAAGATTATTTTAATTTATATTATGATTATTTGATAATATATAGAGAGAATTTAGAGGGAGAGAATATATTTTCTATACTTGTGATATCTTTACAATGCAACTCAATACACCTATTTATACTAAAATCATACACTAAAATACAATTTAATCATCTATACAACTCATACAAAAAGACAATCTTTTTTTATACACCTCATCTTATCATAATTCATGAGTCACTAATATTCCAAAAACATCCACATTTAATCACAAAATTTTTGATGATTCATTATGATGAATCATGTCTTATTTTGATGATTCATTGATGAATCATGATTTATTCATAATACTCCCCCTTGGATGTTTTCAAATGATACGTTTAGCTTGTTGCCTCATTAAAAACCTTACTGGAAAAACCACATGGGAAAAACCACAGTTAAGGGAAAAAGAGTGCAACACGTATTTTTCTCCCCTGATGATAACATCATTTTAAATCTCGAAGTTTCCGAACTCCAATTGAATATACTAATTTTCTGAAAGTTATAGGAGGAAGTGCTTTTGTAAATAAGTCTGCGAAATTTTCGCTAGATCGCACTTGTTGTATATCAATATCACCATTTTTCTCCAGTTCGTGTGTAAAGAAAAATTTTGGTGAAATATGTTTTGTTCTATCACCTTTGATATATCCCTCCTTTAATTGGGCAATGCATGCAGCATTATCTTCATATAATGTTGTTGGAAGTAACTTTTCCGATAATAATCCACAAGTTTGTTGTATATGCTGAATAATCGATCGCAACCAGACACATTCTCTGCTAGCTTCATGAATTGCTAGTATCTCAGCGTGATTAGATGAAGTGGCAATTAAACTCTGTTTAACTGACCGCCATGAAATAGCAGTTCCACCATATGTAAATAAATAACCCGTTTGTGATCGTGCATTGTGTGGGTCGGATAAGAATCCAGCATCTGCATACCCAGTTAAATTTGCTTTTATCTCATTAGAGTAGAACAATCCCATATCAGTTGTTCCTTGAAGGTATCGAAATATTCGTTTAACTCCATTCCAATGTCTACGAGTCGGTGAAGAACTGTATCTTGCTAATAAATTTACAGCAAATGCTATATCAGGTCGCGTATGACTTGTAAGATACATTAGTGCTCCAATAGCACTAAGATATGGTACTTCAGGACCAAGTAGCTCTTCATCATTTTCGCGTGGTCTGAACGGATCTTTACTCACATCTAAAGATCTAACAATCATCGGAGTATCTAATGGATGAGATTCATCCATATAAAATCTTTTCAATATCTTTTTAGTGTAATTTTCTTGATGCACAAATATCCCATTATTTAAATATTCAATTTGCAATCCCAGACAATATTTTGTTTTACCGAGATCTTTCATTTCGAACTCCTTCTTCAAACAATTAACCGCTTTTGACAACTCTTCAGGAGTTCCAACTATATTGATGTCGTCAACATATACTGCTATAATGACAAACTCGTTTTCATATCTCCTCATAAATATACAAGGGCAAATTTGATCATTTTTATACCCCTCTTTCAATAAATATTCACTTAGGCGATTATACCACATTCGCCCAGATTGCTTTAACCCATAAAGTGACTTGTTTAGTTTAATTGAGTACTCATTTCGTGGCCCTGAATTTTCAGGTAAACGAAATCCTTCTGGAAGCTTCATATAAATGTCACTGTCAAGTGAGCCATATAGATAAGCAGTGACAACATCCATTAGACGCATATCGAGTCCTTCACGTACTGCCAGACAAATTATATAACGAAAAGTTGTTGCGTCCACCACAGGAGAATAAGTCTCCTCATAATCAATGCCAGGTCTCTGCGAGAAACCTTGTGCGACAAGCCGTGCTTTATACCTTACAATTTTGCCATTTTCATTTTTCTTTCTGACAAAAACCCATTTATATCCAACCGGCTTTACATTTTCTGGTATGCGTACTACAGGTCCGAAAACTTTTCGTTTCTCAAGTGATTTTAATTCTGCCTCGATTGCATCTTTCCACTTTGGCCAATCTTTTCGTTGTCTACATTCATTTATCGACCTTGGTTCATGATCCTCATTCTCATTTATTTCATTCATTTCATGTAGCGCTACGTTAAATGAAAATTTATCGTCAACGTTGACTTTATCTCGGTTCCATCTAATTCCATTCTGGGCGTAATTGATTGAGATCTCTTCATTTTCAATTTCTTCAGGTACCTGAGTTTCATTCTTATCATCATTTAAGCCCATCGACTCTTCTCTGGTTGATAAATCCTCGATTGGACCATTCTTATTATTTGCTCCTTTTCTTTTCCGAGGATTTTTATCTTTGGAACCCGAGGGCCTACCACGTTTTAGCTGTGGTTTAGGCTCAATATTATGTTCGGCAGGAACATTAATTTTCACAGGAGCATTAACAGCTGGTATATGTGACTTAGTCACTCTCTTTGGGTCAGTAAAGCTGTCTGGCAATTGATTCGCTAAGCTTTGTAAATGAATTATCTTCTGAACTTCTAGTTCACATTCTTTTGTTCGAGGATCGTAATGATTTAGTGATAATTCATTCCAACTAATATTCCTTTCCAGCTGTTTCTTTTCTCCCCCTAATGTCGGAAAATTTGTTTCATCGAAGTGACAGTCGGCAAATCTAGCCGTGAATAAATCTCCCGTTAAAGGTTCTAAATATTTTATTATTGATGGAGATTCAAATCCGACATATATTCCCAACCTTCTTTGAGGTCCCATCTTTGTGCGTTGTGGTGGCGCAACTGGAACATATACCGCACATCCAAAAATTCTTAGATGAGAAATATCTGGTTCCTGACCATAAACTATTTGCAACGGGGAGATATCATGATAACTTGTTGGCCTGATGCGAATTAGTGCTGCTGCATGTAATATTGCATGTCCCCAACACGACGAGGGAAGAGTCGTTTTCATTAATAATGGTCTTGCAATTAACTGCAGACGTTTAATTAATGATTCTGCAAGACCGTTTTGCGTATGAACGTGTGGCACGGGATGCTCAACATCAATTCCGATAGACATACAATAATCATTAAATGCCTTTGAGGTAAATTCACCAGCATTATCAAGGCGTATTTTCTTTATAGGATAATCTGGAAAATGTGCTCTTAAACGAATCAGTTGAGCAAGTAATCTTGCAAATGCCACGTTCCTCGTAGATAACAAACATACATGGGACCATCTACTTGAAGCATCAATTAACACCATGAAATATTTAAATGGTCCACACGATGGATCTATCGGCCCACAAATATCACCATGTATGCGTTCCAAAAATGCAATAGATTCATTTTTTACTTTCATTGGTGATGGCCGAATAATTAGCTTCCCTTTAGAGCAAGCAGCACATGCTAATTCATTAGATTGAACAATCTTCTGATTCTTTATCGAATGTCCACGTGAATTTGCAATTATCTTTCGCATCATATTTGAACCGGGATGGCCCAACCGGTCATGCCAAACATTAAATATACTATCATCAGTAGACTTTTGGTTTATGATAACATACGATTCAATTGTTCTCAGATATGTATAATATAACCCAGATTCGAATGAAGGTAATATTTCCACAATTCGTTTATCATTCGAAATTATCTTTGTGATGTATAAATGTTCGACACCACATTTTATCGCTGTCTCGACATGATATCCGTTATGTCGAATAGCTTTAAAGCTTAACAGATTTCTTTGTGATTCAGGAGAATATAAGGCACTTTCAATAACCAATTTGGTTCCTCTGGGTAATAAGATACTAGCTCTTCCGGAGCCTTTAATTATATTTGTGCTACCCGATATAGTGATAACACTAGCTTCTTTCATATCGAGATGATCAAAGTATTTCTTATTCTTCAGAATCGTATGAGTCGTTGCACAGTCTGCAAGACATAGTTCTCCATTGCATACGCCCATATCCATCAGATAAATATCCTTTTCATATAAACATATATTTATTTAAGAAACAGAACGATATATTACAAGCACATATAAGTTTAAACAACCTTTAAACACATAAATACACAATAGCAAAATATATAACATATAGAACATTATAACACATCATTCCTCATCTGCGACGAAATCTGCAGCCTCCAAATACACATTATTTTTATCAACACCAGAAGTAGATGCAATGTCACCTTGAACAAAATTCGTTTCAATCTTTTTTCCCTTTTGAGATTGCTGATACAGCTCAACAAGATGCTTGGGCGTGCGACAATTTTTCGACCAATGGCCCATACCACCACAACGATAGCATCGTTCGTCGTTATCCTTTTGTTCAATGGGCCTCTTCTCATCTTTATTATCATAAGATTTTCTCTTCTGTGGAAGATTTTGATGTCCACCACGATTGTTATAACCACCACGGAAGTGTTGATAACGACCACCGTAATATCCTCTGCCATTACCACGGTTTTGACCACGACCTTGACCACGTCCACGTCCACGACCACGATATCCACCACGACCACGTCCACGATCATTGTTTCGATTGTTATCATTATTACCTCTGACTGCGTTCGCTTCAGGGAGCGCAGCCGCACCGGTTGGTCGGGATTCGTGATTTTTCATCAACAGTTCATTGTTTAGTTAAGCCAACAATAAACAAGAGATTAATTCAGAGTACTTTGTAAATTGCCTCTCTCTATATTGTTGCTGCAATACCATATTTGATGGATGAAAAGTACTGAATGTTTTCTCAAGCATACTAGCATCAGTGACCGTTTCCCCACACAATTTTAGTGTGCATGTAACTTTATGGACGGCCGAGTTATATTCAGTCACAGATTTAAAATCTTGTAGACGTAAATGCATCCATTCGTACCTTGCGCGTGGAAGGATAACCGTGGTCATGTGGTCAAATCGATCTTTCAGATTTTTCCACAATTCAGCAGGGTCTTTTACATGTACATACTCGTTTCTCAGATTTTCATGAATGTGGTGACGGAGAACTATCAAGGCTCTTGCCTTGTTTTGAGTAAGTGTGGCTTTTGCAGCATCAGTGGTGGTACCTGCATCTGTTGGTATTTGTGTGGCAACAACAGTATCACCTGCATTCGTCGTTGTTTGTGTGGCGACAATAGTGTCACCCAAACCTTTTGCTTTCAGATGAATATCTGCATCTAGTGCCCATGCTAAGTAATTTGATCCAGAAGTGTCAAGGGCAACAAATTCGAGGTTTTGCAGATTTGCCATACTATTATAAAATACAAAATATGCATATTACTAAAAAAAAAAATAAGAACAATAAATAAACACTGTCCACATAATAATTATACACATAATCAAATGTTCTTCTAGCATATGATTCTATAATAAAAATCATAATATATTTATAAATTTGATAAAATAAAAAGAATTTTACATTTTGTAAATGTTGTAAAAAAAATTTCAACTCGCCACCACTGGGATTCGAAATCTGGACCTCTCATCACTTGTAGTGACGATATTCTGCGAAACCAGTCGAGCTAAGGCGTTTTGGTGTGTACATATTAAATTTATATAGTTTTAAATGGTTTGCCACGTGTACGAGTATTATAAATAAATTTACCGTATACAAAATAAAATTACCATACCTTGATTATAAAACTTGAACGGAGGTTGATTTCTACAGGAGAGCTTCGATGAAGGTTGATCGTTACCGGAGAGCGCTCGTGCTGATAACGTGTTATGAAATTTTTATTATTATTATTATATTAAGATTATTTTAATTTATATTATGATTATTTGATAATATATAGAGAGAATTTAGAGGGAGAGAATATATTTTCTATACTTGTGATATCTTTACAATGCAACTCAATACACCTATTTATACTAAAATCATACACTAAAATACAATTTAATCATCTATACAACTCATACAAAAAAACAATCTTTTTTTATACACCTCATCTTATCATAATTCATGAGTCACTAATATTCCAAAAACATCCACATTTAATCACAAAATTTTTGATGATTCATTATGATGAATCATGTCTTAATTTTGATGATTCATTGATGAATCATGATTTATTCATAATACATTACATATTATATAAAATATCAAAATTTTGAGCGCATGTGCACGTGAACGCTGATCTACCTCATAATCTTCGCTATCGTTGTCGATCTGGATGGTCTAACCAGTCGGCAAACTTCCTCAACGACATTCGTCCCGCTGTACGCACCTACAACATGTATGTAACCAGTCAACTCCTCCAGGTAATCGATCCACTGATCCTGCGTCCTACTGGGGATCACACCACTGACCGAAGTACCATCGACGGGGAGTTCCCACATAACGCCGACGTCTTCTAGTGTAACGGTCGCCTCCCCCACAGGCAAGTGGAACGTGTGCATCTCCTTCCTTCATCTCTCTACAAGAGCCGTAATCAAATGTAGTTCTATCTTCTAAGACTATAGACGCCGTAAAACGACATCGTATCCAACTTCTTCAGGATACGACCGTACCGGTCGTAGAAGCTTACCACACACAACACCTTCCAAACCCCTAACAGTCAATGGCGTGTCTAGCGCACCATCCGAATTGGATATTACATCGTTACAACGATGACTATCCTGAAATATCAACAAATAGCAATCTACCGGACCGTAAAATTGGATCATATCCATCCTAAATCGAACATTACAAGTCAATATCGCCACAAATACCAAAAGACAAAAACTATATCAATACATAAATTGAATCACGTATCGAAAATCGAATTAATCATAGTAGAAATCCTAATTTCAAAATTCAGGTTTCAAAATTGGAGAAATTCCTAAATTAATCAAATATGCAAAATTGACTGTGTTATATCAATTCAGTCTTCAACCCACAATATCTATTATAGCAGAAATTCTACGAAATGGCGAAGTAAGAAGAGGAGCTCACGAGTTTATTAGACGCAACGACTCTTGATGTTGGGCTGGGCCCAATACGTTTTCTGAAAAAGAGGTCAGTTTTCTGAGGACACCTCATCGTCGCGGCTGCCGTGAGGTCGCGCCTCGTAAATTCGTTTTGCCCTATTTTACGAAATAGCCCTATTATATTAAAGTTTAATTGAAATTGCAGTGTTTTATTAAAAGTGCCGTTAAAAAGTAATAAAACAAGTTTCATTTTTATGCAAAATTACAAAGTGAAATTGCAAACTTTGAACATCAACTAAAACAGGCGGTATTGCAAGGTGAAATTGTAAACTTGTGGCACCAACTAAAACAGACTTAAAAACACATGGTGTGGAATTTCCTAAAGTCTTCTATAATCAGTTTACGTCATAAATTTTGTATTATCAGTTTACCTAATGAGACGAGAGCTTGGTATTTGGTAAATGGTCTGAATCCTACAACTTATTTTTGTAAAGAAATTATCAATTATCAATTGAATGTATTAAACTAGTTAGTACCCGTGCAATATGCACGGTGATTTAAGCATTTTATATTAATAAATAACTATTTATAATGGATAAGTGACGCGTGATGGTTTCTTTATTAATAATTAAACTAACATAGTGGGCAGTTTTTCCTTTTTTATTATATTTATTTTATTATAATTATTCTTGTGGGACACGTGGCAGCACCACAATAAAACTACATTTGATTGTATATATAGGATGGGTCTTCGACTTAAAAAACGTATTATTGATGAAAGGTGACGTTTAGAAAGCTGCTATGCTTTTGCTTGGGCTTCACTGTAATAAAACAAACGCAAAAAACCAAGCATAGAAACACACCAGCAAAGACTCCTTATCACACATAGATAGATACATATAAACGCTATATATAATATAGAAATGGACAACGACATGTATGATGATCATAATATCTTTGGCGCATATATTTAGACATATGCACGGCGGCGCCCGAGGCCGGCGCAGGGCAGACAACGCCTCAAACTCATCCTACTCGAATATGGCCTCGCCGTGGTCGTCGCCGTTACGCCGGCGCTCCTCCTCGGCCAACACAATGACCTTCCGGTGCTCAAAGTCAACCTCATTTTCTCTGATGATTAATTGATGATTTGACGATAATATATATGCTTGTCTCGCTAGAGGTATAATCCTGCTTTTTGCGTTTGATAATGTGATGATGTTCAAAGGAAGAAATAAGCGACCATATATATAGATGCTGAGCTACTTTGTTGTCTTGGTATAGATGGTAAGTTTAATGGACACTTGGCAAGGAAGGATGAAACACAAGCATAATAGTTATACACGTAATAAAGTGAGTTGTCCTCTTTTTTTAGCCTATAATTAAGATATGGGACACGTTACCTAGGGGTGAAAGATGAGCCGAGCCGGCTCGTGAGCTCGACGAGCCGGCTCGATAAAAGCTCGGCTCAAGCTCGACAAAAATGAGCTCGAGCTCATTTATGTTGAGCTCGAGCTCGAGCTCATTTAAGTCGAGCTCGAGCTTGAGCCCAAACATAGTGGCTTGCGAGCTCGTGAACAGGCTCGCGAGCTTTTTCATTTTTTTTTAATTTTTTATATTTTTATATTTTAATAATAATTTATATTATTCTTTATTTTTTTAAAAAAATCGATATTTTAAAAAATTTATATTAATTTATATTATTTTTACTAATTTTTTATTAAAAATCTCGATTTTTTAAAAAAAAAATTATATTTTTTTGTATTTTTATATTAATTTATATTATTTTTATTAATTTAATTTTTTTTTTTATTAATGAGCTCGAGCTCGAGCTCGATGAGCTTCGTGAGCTCGAGCTCGAGTTCGAGCTCATCAGGCTGCAAATGAGCTCGAGCTCGAGCCGTGAGCTGAAAAGCTCGACGAGCTCGAGCTCGAGCTCGAGCCCAGAAAATGAGCCGAGCTCGGCTCGAGCTCGGCTCATTTACAGCCCTAACGTTACCATCAGTGATTGAGTGACCCGACCCGGCAGTTCGGATCGGATCGGCAATGAGTCGGTGTTAAGAACGAGTGCGAAAGAAATCATTTACCAAGACAAGGAATATCTATTCTCTTTTATTAAGGGAGAGGTACTTGGTTACACTGCTCTAATTTGAACTTAATTTGGTCTGTATAAATCCTTAATTTAAGAAAAATTATTACTTAAAATAACAACCCACTAACAGCAGTTATTTACACTAATAATGCTTAATATTTTTTTTTTTGTTTTGAACAGACATTTGACTGTGCGGATTTTACTAGTGTGTATTAAAATCCAGAATGGTTCGTGTGTTTACCACATCGATCAATTTAATCCTCCATATTGACAATAAAAATTGTCATGGCATAAGATGATCGTTAATTTGGATGAAATATTGGCAGTCCACTTGCCAACGGTCATATTAAAAAAAATCATAAATTAATATAAAAACAAAAAATTTCCAAAAAATAATAATATAAAAAAGAGAATACCATTAAATGAAAATAATAAATTAAACTTAACTAAGATAAAGAGAGAATAAAAAATATATTAAAATGAATAATTAAATAAATAGATACAAAAAGAAAATATATTAAATAAAACATAAACAAGAGAAGAGAGAGAAAAAGATTAAAAATAATAATTAGGAAAAAAGTGAAAATAAAAAAGTTGACATCAATATCACCCCACACATCACCATGATTAGACAAACACAATATTCTAATATCACATTGATATGCAAAATGAAATACCACCCCAAAACAAACACAGTAATGATACATCACATTGATTCACAACACGTGATATCACACTATGGTGATGCGAGTATCACGGTGATTTTGGATCACTGGAACAAACACCCCTAAATTTTTTATTCTCTCTTTTTCTGTTATTTGAATTAAATTTATTATTTTTGAATTTATTCTCTCTTCATTTTATTTTATTTATTAATTAGTATTTGGAAACTTCCACTTGATACCTTTGTGTTTAATGTTATTCCAGTATGTACCCCTGTGTTTTTCAAAAGGGTATCAAAATATTTTTCAAGTTCAGTCAAGACCTTTGTTTAAGGATTTTTCTATTGATGTCCAAAGTATATTTAAGGTAGGTACCTCTAAGGTATAACTGGCTTTACATGATCAAAAGTGAGATTTTTTAGGTGTAAGACTCGATATAATTCCCAATGAAATTCTATAAACTGCCAAAAATGATTCCTACAACTAAAAATCACATTATTATTTTTTTAAACTTACGATGTTCGACGTTAGGATACCCATCTTAAAGTACTTTTTTGACAAATTGAAAAAGTCTTAAACACATGGTACCGACTCTTATAGAAAATACTTTGCATACCAATTAGCATATAACTTTGAGTAACAACTAAAAAAGCCCTAACTGAGGTACCTATTGGAATTGAATTAACTCAGCACCAACTAAAAATTTTTAAAACATGAGTACCAAGTGGAATGTTCCTTTGTACATTTTCTTACGTAATTACAAATAAAATGTGGGGAATTCTACTATTTCTGTGTTAACATTTTTTTTAGTTGGTGTCCAAAATTTTTACAGTCCGCATATTACCCCTAATTATGATGGAACATTACTCCATGAACCTAAAAGATGGAAATTAGAGGTGTTCAGACGGTTTTAAAAACCGTAACCAAACCGTAACCGAACCGTCGGTCAACGGTTCGGTTAACCGTGGTCAACGGTTACGGTTCAAACCGTAACCGAACCGTAAATTATGAAGGTTCGGTTACGGTTCTTCATTTTACTAACCGCAAACCGGCGGTTATAACCGGCGGTTAACCGTCTTTTAAATAATAATTAAATATATAATTTTATTGCTCTTGTCATAATATATTCACCATATTTAATTTTTATTTTTGTTTTATCAACTATCATAAAATTGACTTTAGAAAACTTAGAAGAATATTGAGTGATAAACATGATATTTAGAACTATGCCTACGACGAATGTCCGTCAAAGATTTTCGAATCGAAGAATGAATGTTAATCATAATATTTTTTAATATTTAAGGTGTAATTTTTTTTTCAAATGTTGAAGGTTATTATATAAATTCTAACTTGGAATGGAAATTTTATTTTTTTTACATTTTATATATAAATATCAAATTTTTTACTATATTTAATTATTATAAAAGAAAGAAAATTCTAAAAAGGAATTAGAAAAAAAAACCGTAAATCGGCTGTTCAAAACCGTAACCGTAACCGGCTTGGCCGGTTCAAAACCGTAACCGTAACCGTGATTACCACGGTTCGGTTACGATTAGACGTTTTTATTAACCGTAAACCGACGGTTCATAACCGTGAACCGTACCGTATGAACACGTCTAATGGAAATGGTGACTTTCAACTAATGAAGCCGTAGTTGCTGCCACTGAAAAAAAAACCAAAATGTCGTCAATATTCAGTGTCCTTGAAAAAAACAACACAACTAACCGCTGCATTAGTTAAAAATCATGATTTTCATCTCTAAGGTCACGGAATAATCTTTCTATTATACTTCAGGAAAACCATGCGAAATTGCAAGTGGAATTGCAAACTTTGGACACCATCTAAAATAGACTTGATTCCCCTTAAAATTTCATAATCAGTTCGCCTTATAAATTTTATATTATCAGTTAACCTTACGAGATGGTAAATGGGCTAATGAAGGAAATTATCAAATCAATGCTATAAATGGGTCCTCGACTTTGAAAAACGTAGGATTGATGAAAGATTGACGTTTAGAAAGCTGCTATTCTTGGACTTCACTGTAATAAAATAAACGGAAAAAACCAAACATAAAAGCACATCAGCAAAGACTCCTTATCACACATAGATAGATACATATACAGAAACACACACAATATTAGAAATGGACGACGACATATGATGATCATAATATCTTTGGGCGCATATATTTAGACATATGCACGGCGGGTGCGGCGCCTGAGGCCGGCGCAGCTCAGCAAACGGCCCAAACTCATCCTACTCGAATATGGCCTCGCCGTCGTCGTTGTCGCCGTTGGAACGGCGGCGCTCCTCCTTGTCCGCCGCCATGGCCTGGTCATGGTGCTCAAAGTCAACCTCATTTCCTCCGATTATTGATGCGATTGATTGATAATATATATTATGTTGTCTTCGCAAGCCTTCGTACGTTTGATAATATGATGATGATTTGCAGAACAAGAAATAAGCGACTATATATAGAGAAGCTAAGCTAAGCTAGTTCAGCTTTCTTTCATGGTGTTATCTAATTAATGGTAGGTTTAATGGACACTAGGCGAAGAATGATGGAGGACAACGTAATAGTTATACACGTATAATAAAGTGAGCTGTCCTCGTTTTTAGCCTATAATTAAGAATACGGGACACGTTACCATCTCTGTTTGTGTGACCCGACCCGGCGCAATTCGGATACGGTTTGGATAGCAATGAGTCGGCGTTAAGAACAAAGTGTAAAAGAAATCATTTTACCAAGATAAGGAATGTATGTATTTATTTATTGCATGTAGCCTTGTTGTAGGTCCTATTTTTGTAAAGATTGATTCGTTTTCAATTCACTAGAGTCTTCCTAGGAGAAAAGCACGTGTCTTGGACCAAGACTCTTGCTTACTATCTTTAACTGAAATATCAAATCAACGTAATAAATGGATCTTGACTTAATAAAGAAACGTACGATTTGAAAGAGGACGTTCAAAAGGGCAAAAGGCATAATAAGAACTAGATGCCTTTTAAAGGTACTCCACTCCGTAAATACATTGATACTTGAGGTTATAGTCTATTTGCCATTTGCTTTCTCGTATTATTACGATAAATAATATTGATAATAGTATGTATTATAGTGTTAGGCTTGTTTTGTTTCAACCCGTTATTATAGACAGACCCATTATTATATCTGAGAGTCCGATATGAAAAAAAGTTCTGTTTGGTTTTTACCCCAATTAATTGGAAAGTCCAAGCCCCCAAAAAGTCAAACAATGATTATCCTACGAATATCATATCCAAGAGAAATTGGGCAGTTTTACTAACACAGTATCTTGTTTGGTTAGTAACACAATTTATTATGAGACAGGCAAAAGTTTAAAAGACTTAGTTGCTCCTTAAGTTTTATAAATATATTATCATTTTGTCACCTCAACGCTGCACTTTGAAGAAGCGAAACAGAGCAACGAACATGAAGAGCTCGAGGTAAGACCCTCGCCTTTGATTTGTTAATAATTATAGTGCTCAAAATTCCTCTTGAAAATGCAGATAGACAAGATAGCTGTGATTGAAAATCATACGATCAATGTATACAAGCATGACTATATCTATTGGAGTGGAGGCCCTCCCTTAGTGTGCGAACAGAGTCAATTGAGGAAATTAGGCAACTTAAAAATTAACCTAGGGTTCTTACGTTTCCTAAACATATCCAAGGGCAAAATTATAGTAGACAGTAAACTTAATATTCGGAAAATGTAAGATCATTTGTAAGGGGGTCCATTTGAGATAAATAATCGAATGCCCCGTTGAATAAGTGCGGGCTTTTTGAGTTTTCATGGGCTTTAACTTATTAAACCAAACAGGAAAAGATGGGTTATTAATAATTTTATAACCCATTTTCTAGGTATATCTAGTAAACCAAACGCTGCCTAAAGTGAATGTGTGAGATTAATTATGTTGGGCCTTATATACTTAAGCTTTAATGGGCATTTTACTTGTTTTTATAACCAAACGTGACCATATATTCTCATCATTTGTTGCTCCAATTGTATGTATATGGGAAAGCCATTCAGTAATCATTCCATTTCGACCATTAACTCCTACCATGATAAAGTATCCCGACACCTTTGGAGATGATCGAATATTATAAATTAAGTGGTCAAATATTATTTTTATTATTCGATAAGAATAAAATTAGTTTGTACCCCAGATTTCAGACCCATAGCATGCTGCAATACCATTTATAAATGCATTGCTAAGCTGTTATGTGTTAGAATCAAGCCCCTACTCCCCCAACTCATTAATGCCAATCAAATGCATTTGTGGAGGGGAGATAAATTGTGCACAATATACTATTATACCAGGATTTGCTTCGGCTGTATAACAGGAAGAATGCCTAAGGTCGGGCTCTTATGAAGGTTGATATCAGAAAAGCGTATGACACAGTGGACTGGGAGTTCTTGAAAACTTGGTTATGCCTTCTCAGGTTTCCCATGACGTTTGTGACTTGGATCCTGGAATGTATAACCACTGTGTCTTACACTGTATCCATTAATGGATCTCCAACTGGGTCAATTGAAGGTGCTAGGGGCCTGAGACAGGGGGGCCCTGTGTCTCCTCTTCTCTTTATGATATCCATGGAATATCTGACTAGGAAGTTGCAGTTGACATCTCAGGACCCCAGATTTAGATTCCACCCAATGTGTAAGCATCTTAACTTGGTGAATCTTTGCTTTGAAGATGACCTTATGATCTTCTGTAGAGGCAGTAATGGAGCTGTTAGTTTCTTATGAAGTCCGAGTTCAGTCCATTAAATGGTCCGAGGCCCATTAAGGCGTGGCTAACGGCCCAAGGCCCGTTAAGGCCCAAAAAACTTTCTCTGCTTATCAGTACACGTTGATGATCCTTTCTAAGCCCAACTCTCAGGTTCGACTCAATCAGCAAGGGAGGAATCCAGGAGTCCGGTAGTTACCTAGCCAACCCCACAGTACCGGACCGTAACCCGATTCGAGTGTGATTTCGACCCAGTCTTTATTCCAGAACCTTACTATAGATTATAGTGCTACGTATAAACCTTTCAGCTGTGTCCCGATCAAGTGAGAGCCATGGTCTATGTCAAACTCACTGAACTCGATACTATGATGAAACGGAGACGAGGCATAACAGTGGTCATGGAAGCACTAGATCACTTTCACCAAGTCTCTGGTCTGGATGCAAACCATCAGAAATCCAATATTTACCTTTGCTGGCACTACTAGTGTGGGAACAGAGCAGATATTACAGACCACTGGCTTCAAACTGGGTAGCTATCCTATGAGGTACCTAGGGGTCCCTCTATCTCCAGTTAGATGTAGCAGAAGCTCATGCCAATCCTTAGTGGAAAAGATCACAGCCAGAATTCAGTGTTGGGCCACTAGAAACCTCTCATATGCTGGTAGGGGTGGCAAAATTCCCACGGTGAACCATCCCCGTTGGGACCCGATGCTATTGGGACGGGGAATCCCCGGTCAAAATGGGGATGGGGAGTTGACGGTGATTCCTCGTTGGTGAAAGAGCGGGGACGGAATGGGGATGGTTGTCATGTTTCTCACCCATCCCCGGCCCCGAATCCGGCCCCGTTTGAATCAAATGGTGATTCACCATTCCCCGATTCGATTTATTAATAAATATATTGAAAAACTAATTTGAATCAAGAATTCTCAAAGACCATCCCTTTATATTCAGGATCATATTTAAAAGAAAAAATTTCTACTTTCAATATATATTCTTCACAATACACGAATATTTCAATTACATATTATTTTCAGTTTTTTATACTCTAATTTTACATATTAATTTGTCTATATTACTTAGTTTATGTTTTTGTTACCAAAAAAATTAATTTATTGGATATACATGAATACGGGGAACCCGAATCCCCCATGGGGAACCCGATCCCCGAACGGTGATTACCCCTCCCCGAACCAATTCATCACAAGCGGTGAATTAGTGGGGATGGTATTAAGAATGAAAACTTGATATGGGGACGGTATGTCCATTACCAGCCCCGAACCCGCCCATTGCCATCCCTATATGCTGGAAGGTTATGTTTAATCAATGTTGTTTTGTTGGCTACTCATGGCTACTGAGGGTTCATCTTTTTACTGCCCGAAGCTGTGGCCAAAGAGGTAGATAGAATCTTCAAGGAATTCCTTTGGGGAAGAAATCTCATGGTAAATGCATCCCCCTCTTAAACTAGGACAGTGTTTGTCATCTAAAGTAACAAGGTAGGCTGAATTTGAGGGATTGTGTAAACTGGAAACTTTCCCTAGCAGGCAAACAGATCTGGGATCTCACGTTGGCAGTGGACTCCCTATGGATCAAATGGATAAATGTAATATACTTAAAAGGAACTAACTTCTGGGACTTTCTACCCGCAGCTGACTCGAGCTGGCACTGGAGGAAACTTAACAGACTAAAGGAGAAGTTCAGACTGGGCTACATGGGCAGAAAATGGATACCAGCTAAGGATGAGATATACTCTGTTCAAAGTGGATATGAATGGCTCAAAGGGACCTCACGCTGTATGGAATAGGTTCAACATACCTAAACACTCTTTTCTACTCTGGCTGGTGCTGCAGAAAAGGATTTTAACTGTGGATAGATTGAGGAGCTGGGGTCTGAACATTCCCAATACAAGCTGCAGGCTATATGGTGCGAATGAGGAATCTGTGTAACACCTATTTCTGTCTTGCCCTTATAGCCAACAACTGATCATGAGGATCAATGCATGGCTAGATATCGGGGACTCGATTCAGTCCTTTGAAGCCTTGTGTAGCTGGAAGAGAGCAGCACACCACCGCATAAGTGTGGCTTGCTATGCATCTACAATTCACCACTTATGGTGCGAGTGCAACAGGCGCCTATATGAGGAGGGAACAAGTAGCGTGTAGCAGCTTATGCATGATCAAACAGGAAATGGAAATAAGAGTACAGAGCTTTAGCCATCTGAAGCAGGTCAACAGATTTTACTTTAGTTCAATTTAACATGGTTTGTATTAGTGGTGTGTTACTGTGGTTTACTGATTCTGGTTTTAGTTCAAGCCTAACTTGGTTTGTATGAGAGGTGAGGTGATGTAAATGACCGGTTGGTTTCGTGGTAAATGAAAATTTCATTCTACCAAAAAAAATTTAGTTTGTACCATTTAATTTTGGTATTTAGCGAGAGTCCCTAGAAATATTACATTTCGGTTATGTAGTCCCTACCATTTAAATTAGGTTGCATTTAGTTACTTGGATAAGGGTACATCAGGCTGTTATTATTCAATATAATTGTTCGGTAGATAATTTTTTTTCTTGGAAGCCCGTTATATATAAGAGGCTCGCTATAATAAACTAAAGAATCCAAGATAAATAAACCACTGAGTTTGTCCGAGATAATTATTCAACCCATAATTAATACCAAGGTGCCATTCGATTATAAAACTTATATAAAAGCCCAGTATAATTTTCTGCGAACAAGCCCAAGATAAGTTTTATTCCGGGCCTCTAATCTACTATTAGGCTAAGACTAAATGACTAATGGTGGGCTGCAATTACAAAGCCATCATTAAACAAAATAATATTATCTATATTATATGGGCTTCTCGGGGAGACCAAATAGCCCTAAAGAGACTAAAACACCCGTATCCCACCAAATTTAGATTCGTTGTTATTTCGTATGATTTAATATGACGAATTGAATAACAACACTAACTATTCTAAGTTTCAGGAAGATCAAAATGAAATCCACTTATTATATTTTTTGATGTTTCTAAGAATAATTATTTTGTAAACTATGTATTGATGGAGTAAGGTCACTTTCGCAAACTCTTATAATGTTGGAAATAAACAAGTTAATAAATACATGTTTGTCAAGTTACACGATGAACATTAATCTTAGACAAATGAAAAGATAATAATTTGCCCTAAAATTATCAATCATTTTCTTATGTGAACATAAGCAAATGGGCTGATCAAATATATTCGGCTCAATAACGTTGACCCCATAAAAGCCCAAAAATAACAAATAGCTCATTGCCAAATGCCTTAAGTTGTTGGAGAAGAAAAATGTTCCAAATCATTGAGATCGCCTAATAATAGGATAGGAACATTATTACATTATGCAAAAAAAATTTATATATTTACAATAGGAAAACACCCAAGATGTCAAGACTGGGACTGTTAGAGAACCTGCAACAGCGTATACATTATTCAGACATGGAATACATCATATTCAATGGAGTTATATAAATAACCCTTCAATGTGAAAATAACCCTAACAATTGAAGGCTAATACAAATAAGAACCAACCAGAAATCCTAATTCAAAACAGTTATCCTAGCAATAGAAACTAAAAAAAAAAAAAAGAAAAAGAAAACTATTTATCTTTATTTTAAATTATCTTGAAAACACGGGCTCTTCAACGATCGTGTCCAAACCAGGCCGCCTCGATCTGCACACGGATAACCTATACTTAAACGTCTCATCGCCGCCGCCGTCGACGCTCAACCTCGACGGCGTTTCTTTCAGATCCCAGCCGCCGTCCACAGCCTTATTAAGCTCGCCCACCTCCGCCGCCGCCGCAGACGACGATGATATCCTCTTGGGAGCCGAGTTCGCCGCCGACATGAAGAATCCGGCCACGTCGCCCGCCGTCACGACGGAGTTAACCCTCCTCATCGGAATCATAGCGTACAGATGTCCGACCTCCAACTCCTCGTCGGCCGGCAACGCCGAGAACCGCCGTCCGATGGTCAGGGAATTGATGTTGAGGAGGAAGTGGCCGGGACACTCGAGCATCACCTCGGCGGCGGTGGTATTAGGGTTTCTGAACTGCCTAACCTCGCCGGAGGGGAATACCACGCGCGCTGATTTTGGGGATTTGAGCTTTGGGTGTATGTAAGAGCACGACATGAAGTTTCCCATGGTGGTTAAAAAACGTTATTGATTCTTTCTATGTTTTGTTTGGTGAGTGTGTGTGTGTGATATATATGCGTGTAAGGAAGATTTTGTGCGCTGTGAATGCTTCTTCGTCAATTGCGCGTGGATTTTTATTTATTCGGCATATTGTAAGAATTATGGAAAATGGTCGGAAATATCCCTCGGTTGTTTGATTTGAAATGGTTTTTTGCTAAATTTACGCTCTTACCCCTTTGGCTTTGACATGGCCTTGCCTTAGTTCAGCTTCAATCTACTTGGATTCTTGATTTTGCGAAGACTCCTTTGTGAATTATGGTAATCATTCTCATCATTACTTTTGAAGATATACATGCGTTAATTCGAATAATAAGAGGTGGGGGTAATTGATAAGGATACATATTAATTTCGGGTGATAAATGAATAATTCATGGCGCATTAAATGTAGGGAAATCGAATTCTTTATTTCGCTTAATCAATTTCCGTTTATTGTTGAAAAAGGACATAAGGCGACGGAGGTTTTGTGAAGTAGTTAAGAAGATGCAAACCCATTTGTTACGAATTAATTATATTGCTCACGTAAACAAACATATTTACAGAAGCAATGTTAATGTGTCACGCGAGTTAAGTCAATTAGCTAATTAATGCATGATTTAAGGCTCTAAATCAATGACCTAACTTGAAATTTTGCTTGAATATTATGGTGTGGGGCCCGACCCACTGTCGTTTTTGCTTATTCCAGTTTCCAGACTTTTGGAATTGTCAAACGTATACTGAAATTAAGAAATACCCACCAATATACCAGTAATGCCTTTTTCATTTAATCAAAATTAAAAGTTATTGTATTTTGAAGTTGTATTCCAAACAGGCCTTTCCACTTGTATACAAACTTTACTAAAATACAAGTCAAAGTCAACGAACTTAAAGTTTTCACATCGGTGCTGTGCTGTGCTGAAAAGAATTCTTTTAAATCGATTTAGTATGGCCGACGTCGAATAAAGAATGAATTTAAAGTAGATAGTAAATTCTGCGGTCAACTGCAAAAACGAGTACACAATTCCTTGCCCAAGAAAAAAGAGAGAAAAAGGAAAAAGTGCTGTGTTAACTGTTTTGTTATTACGGTCACAAGTCCCAACTCCCAAGCGGTGTTACTATGAACTACGTATGATATATGTTGCAAAAATTTGTTGATTTGAACATCATTCAATCAGCTTTTTCATGCAAAGCTACATATTAATTTGACACGCAAGTATTCAGTTAGATTCTACAACAAAAAACACACACACACACACACACACATATATATATATAATGTCACAACACATTTGGGATTAGATATATATAGTGCCTTCTCTTTTTTCATAAATGAGATGCTACTCAACAGGAGATTATAGTTCATTTGACATTCTCAAAGCATTTAAATCCCATTCGATAAATCAAAGTTCTAAACAAGCAGACATTATTTATTGTTAGGACCACACAAAAACGAAACTCAGAAACCAGGAAAAATGCACATCGTTTATCAAGTCTTGACTCGTGCAATCATCCACTACAGATTTGAGATAAATTAAAGAAAAGGAAAAAGACCATTTCATTCATTCATTAATAGATACTAACTTAGTAGATGTATCTCTTTGACGAACATTCCCTTGTTCGTTAGCCTCCTCGCTTTGGGCCGACGAGTAGTACTTACCCATCTGCGCCAACGAATTCGCCTTCGCACGCACCAAAAGCGCCTTGTGCGCTTTTTCCACGTTCTCCGCCCGACCTTCCCACGTCTTCAGCACCGTGTCCTGTAGGTCCCATGCGTACCAAAACGACACGTGCCAAGGGTTCTTCTTTCCCTGGTTCATCGCGTTCAGGTTTAACGTCGCCTCCACCTCAGATTGCCTGCCCGACAAGAACTGAAATCAAGAAAATATTCTTTAAGACCAACAAAAAAGATCGTTCTGACAAAAACCCAAACTAACTATTACCATGATTCCCGGGACCGAAGGAGGCACCGTTTCTCCTTGTGTTCTGCCAGCCCCTGGCGTTACCAGGCTTGGCTTAAGTTAGATTCCTTCGAAGACGACGTTGTTTTCTGCCAAGTAGTGGAAGACCTCGAGCGTCCTCTCTATGGGGTGGTCCCCGTCGAGGAGGATCTCGACGATGGGCACGAGCCCATTGTGCTGCAAAGAGAGAAGATCGGTTTTTTATTGAAATGGAGAAAGTCTGAAATGGTAAGGTATATATATTGCTATGCACCTGAGAGATAGCAGCGTATCTAGCTAGGCCCCAAGCAGCCTCTCTAACGGCCATAGACGAAGGACCACATGGTATGCTCACAACAGTTCTCCTAGAATGTGTACACATTAGCAGAGGCAATAAGTTTTTTTTTTTACACATCACACGGTGTAGATATGGGATGATAATAAAACGGGAAAAGATGAATATGTAGTAATACCACTTTGCGAACGAGCCCCATGGTTATAGTACTCTGCTGATCGAGAAGCCAAGCCATCTAATCCCTGGCATCAAGATTCGTTGTTCGACCCTGGCAACGGAACCAAATCCTGTCCAAGACCAAAGTCAAGATTCGAAACCTCAACCTCGTATGGTTGTCCAGTCACTTAAAGCAGAATGGAAGAAAGCAAATACTCATAACTAGCATATAAAATCCACCAAAGATGTGAATAAAGAGTAGCCCTCACCTTATCAACTTTGATGCCAGGCACAATATTGGCATCACGCAAACAATCGACGAACTTCTTTCCATCTGTGGTCGACTGTAAAGACTAAAGGGTTTCTTCGAAGAGGATAGCCCCCGGGATATAATCGCCCAAGCCAGGAGTTGTCAGTAGGAGCTGTCTATATAAGCTTGTCAGTTCGTCTCCGTACTGTCTAGTCCGATCGAAGACAGCCTCTTCCCACATGTTGCATTGGGCTCGTCGACTGTGAGATTCCTCGACCAGGGGATGCAATCGATTTCTATCACCGTGATAAAATTTAGCACAAACACTTTATTGCATGATAGATTTGCCATCGATGGTACAGGTCAGTCATGAGGTTCGGAAAATCAATTGGAAATGCTAAACATTACCACGGTGATTGAAAAAACGAAAAAAGTACCAATAAGTTACGATTAATCGATATAAAGAACAACCACAGCAAGCAAGACTCGACGTCCATACATCAAGCAGCGAATAAAAGACAAATAAGTTTCGAAGAGCACATCTTTGAATCGAGGGAGGCATCGATGAATAGTTTTTCTAACAACTTACGGCAGTCTTGACGAGCTCATCGGTGTACGATCAGGCGCGTGTCGGAGAAACGCGTCGCGTGGGGACACGCGCGATCGATCCTCGACTCTGGCTGACGGCGCTGTCACCGGCGAGGCGATCCACGACGTACGATGAAGCCGCGTTCAATTTGGCAAAACTCGAACAAGCCATGTCAACAAATTCTGCTCTACTCCAGCTACTGAAGGAAGATTGAAGGGTGTAGAAGATGGGGGTAAAATCAACGGACCCTTTTTGTTTGAATTATATTTGCACTGCTGTTGTTTTACTTCTCTCGTAATCTCCGATGCCTGGAGATAAATAAAAGAAAAAACTAAATTAAGAAAAAAGGAAATTAAGAACAGCGTGGAGGATCTACCTAACATGGTTGGTGGACTAGTGCATGCCATTGCTGTCGGATCTGTCCATAAACAGATTGGGCTTTGCTAGTTACTCGAATTTTGCAGTTTTATACCCAAAATGCTTGCTTTACCAAGTATGTTGGTCATACCTACGGATTTTTCTTATTTGTTATTTTTGGAAAAAAACAAACATATAAACGATTAAGATTGCGACCCAGTAAGTCCTTTTGTGGATCCTCTCTCCATCGAAAAAACCTCTCGTCTCCAAAACCCTAGCCGCCGCACAAAGTTTCTCCCCTCCCTCCTCCACCTCCATTACCTCCATCAATGGAGGTGGGGGAGCTCCATTTCCTTTTGTCCTCTCGTTTCTTTGTGTCTTTTTTTCTTTTTTTTAAAGATAAAAAAAAATTTGTGTCTCCGCCCGCCTTCGCCGCCGTCTCCTCTGCCCGCCTCCGCCGCCGTGCTGCCGTATCCTCGGCCGCGCTTCCGTCTCCTCCGCTACTGCCCCCGCCTCCTACGGCTCCGCCTCGCCACCTCTGCCGCCTTCCGCCACCACCCGTCGTTCTCCACTGGTCTCCCGAGCTGGGAGCTCCGGTCTCCCGACCCACTAGGTTGGGATTTTTTCCTCTCCCTCGTTGGAGCCTCCTCTCCCTTAGTGGAGCCGATTCCGATGAAAGCGAGATACCCGTAGTCTAGATCGAAAAAGAACGATGAATATTGTAGATTTAGCTTAATAACTATTTTTGTGGTAGATTCTTTAGTTTTTCGTGTTGACGACGTGTATCTTGATTTCTGTCGGCTTTTCTTTTTGTTTGGTTGTTTCGTGCTCGGTGTGAGCTCGTTTCTCTTTCGGTCGATGTTACCGGAGAGACCTCTTTGACTGTTTAGTTGGTGTATCTTTGTTAATGATATTAAAGCTATCGTTTCTTAAAAAAAAAATGTCTTTGATCGAAGAAAGAAAGATACTCAGCCGTTTTATTTATTTATTAATGTTTAAGTTTGTATCGTGTTAAATAAATTTTTTTATTATTATCCAATTCCGACGATAGCATGAGTCATCTCGTCTGACAGTAACTGAAGCACCACAAACTCCATCAAATCACCAATCACCTAAATAGCTGTCAATTATTCATGAATATAATAATAATTTCAATTTTCCTTTTTCCACAGTTTTTGACGTCTTCAACTATAATCATCAAACATAAAAAAATTATTACGTTCTTTAATAAAGAGTTTTGAAAACTTATTTTTTTCTAATATTTCAATTTTCAACTAAACGAAACTGTGCTTAATTACGACTGCTGTTTAAAAAAGTATAAAGGAGAAAAAACGTAATCTTGTCTAACGCACGCAACGCAAGGGAATTTCTCTTTTTTTTGCTGTAATAAAAAATTTAGAATAATATAATAATTTCGCGAGAAGAGTATAAATTCCATTTCTACCAAAAGCCCCACAGAACGTTCACACTTTCCTACCCAAGCCAAACAATGGAGACGCCACCCTCGTCCTCCTCCGCCGACGCCACGGCGGAGCCGCCACCGCCTCCTAATCTCCGACTCATGTGCAGCTACGGCGGACACATCCTCCCCCGCCCACACGACAGGGTCCTGGCATACGTCGGCGGCGACACCCGCATCGTCTCCGTCGACAGGCGAGCCGCCACCCTCCCAGCGCTCGTCGGCAACCTATCTAAAAACCTCCGACAGAATCCGCCGTTTACCCTAAGGTATCAGCTGCCGAACGAAGACCTCGATTCGCTCATCTCACTCACCACCCAGGAGGACCTCGACAACATGCTGGAGGAGCACGACCGTATCGTCAGATCGCCGAGCTCGAACGGCCGCCGCATAAGGCTGTTCATCTTTCCGAGTCAAAATTCCGTCGTTGACCGCCAGAACCACCTCGAGACGGCGTCGAATAAGTCGGAGGACTGGATTTTCAATCGGATCGACGGGAAGCCGGCGACTCCTTTATCTGATCGCGGATTTTCGGAGTCTTCGTCGGTCAATTGCCTGCTTGGGCTCGAGGATGATCTGTCCAAGGTTGATAGCAGCGATAACATCAAAGGCGAGGGGAATCAGAATCAAAAGGCGTCGGATAATCAGGAATTGGTCGATTGCAAAATCAACACCGCCGCTGCCATCCCCAACAGCTGTGTAGCTAGTACGAATCAAGGCGGCGCTTGTTCCGTGCCTCAATCTCCTATTAAGGTCGAAACGACGTCGTCTTCCTTTGAATCGACCTCGAGTTCGCCGTCGGTAGGGCTTGTAAATCTGCCGCCGATCAAGGTGCGCGTGCAGGACACGAGCCAGAAGGTTGCGTTGGGAATTGCGGAGGACCAGCTCAAGCAGATGAATTTGGAGGGTAGTTTCGGTAATCTCACGCCTTCCCAGCAAAACGACGCCGCCGCACAACAGGTGCAGCACAGGGTACAACAGCAATCTCAGTCGCTGCAGTTTCAGAAGGTCGGCCTTGGTGGTGGCGGCGGCGTCTTCGATTTGCCTTCTCCTGACTCCGTTTCGAGGTGAATGAATTTACACGATTCTTAGTTTTTGATTCTTTAGCGTATGTTTGGATCTTTGTGGTCTGATTGATGCGTTATTACTCTGTTTGTAACAAAATTTCACAGCGATGGAAGCTTCACAAATCCACTGTCTAGGCCGCCGAGACAAGTTGTTCATCAAGATCAGAAGCTCCATCAAATTCAAGAACCCGCCTTCATACTACCTTCCCATTACGATCCAAACCATCCTCAACCACAAAGCTTCATTCAAGCAAACACACAGCAATACATACATCCCGGGCCTGTCCCGTTAGCTTCGTATTACCCAATATACCCTTCTCAGCAGCCCCAACAACCCATCGTAGAACAGAGCAACTACCCTATTTATATCGTCTCAGCAAGACCGGCCCATGGTTATAACTTGCCCATTCAGCAACCTACTTATAGTGAGGTAAAGCCAGCTTCTAACGTAGCCCCACCACCACATATGGGCTCTACTCAATCAAGAAATGTCCCTCCGTCGAAAAGCGTACTTTACAGAACATCTGTGGGAGTTTCGCCGCAGATGGTTCAGCTCGGTCAAAATCAGGGTCAATACGTTGCCTACAGTCAAAATCATCATCTTTCCTCTCAGTCGATGGCTCCTATGTCCAATCAAGTCTATGCTTATCGTGAATTTGCTGACTCAGCAAATGGGGGAATGTACTATACACCTGTGCCTCCTCAAATGGCTGCTCAGTATCATCAGTTAGCACCCGAGCCTTCGGCTCAGTTCTCTGTTGATCACCATGTTAGTCATCATCAAGCTTGAAATTCGCAGCTATGATAGGTAGGTGAGAGTGGTTGGGGTTGAGAAATACAATTTTGCAGCTTGTTGGCTTGGGTTTGATTATGGAGTTTATGATGTTGAGCTTGTGTGATAATCAGTAGTTTTGGATTATGAATAACTGTCGTTAGCTGTTGTTTATGATGTTATATTTTGCTGGTAAGTGAAGTAAGTACATGGATGTTGTCTGATATCATACTTTCATAATTAACTTATCATGGTTGGTGCATTGGTCGTTCAAGGTTAATCGAATATGAACTTAGAAATAGTTTAAAGATAAACCTTCAAGTTTAAGAATTGCTATCGTGATATTGAATTAATGCTGAAACTTAAAAGTGGGCACTACCAACTAAGGTTGAGCTTCGTGGAAAATGCTACTTTCTGATGGGTTCTCGATCTTTTTCGTGAAGAAAAGCGGGCGATTGACATTTTTGGTCCCTTATGTTTTACCTGTGGGCGTCCGTGGTCCCCGATGTTCCCGAGTTACATCTTCAGTCCCTCATGTTACATTTTTTACTCACTTTTAGTACCTCCGTTAAGTCGAACGTTAGTTTTGACGGAAAAATCCACGTGTAATGCTTACATTTCTCCTCAAATTTATTAAGTATATAAAAAATAAACTTTCAGAAAAAAAAAAAAATAAAACGATGGCCGAGCCAGCTCTCCACCACCGCCGACCTCGTCGTGCCACCACTGCCGGAAGCCGAGCAAGCCCAGCCCTCGATCGAGTTTGCACCACCGCCACACCTCAAAACCAGGCGGCAGCCGTCGTCCTCTCCAATCCTTCAGCAAGAAAACCCTGAAAACATGGCATCAGTGACAGCAAACGTCGATATGGAAACCCAAGAATCGAAGCCCTTTGGAAAGCTCCTCCCCTTCGCCGCCGCATAGCAGACCACCAACAAACCAGCGGGAACCAACCTAAACGCGGACACGAAGAAAGGACCCGCCTTGGCAAAACCTCCTTCATCGCCACCATCGTCGTGCCCCAGAAGAAGAAGGGAGATATCAGAAGTCCCCATTCGAATACTGACTCCGCCAATTCGGCGAAATTGGGCATCGAGTATTCATCCTCGTCGTTGCTCGACCGTTTGGGAATTTTCGAGGATTCTTCGGCGATGAAGCATTCGGCGTCGGTGCACCACCAGATCCGCCACCACACCTCTCTGAAGCCACCACCACCAGATCCGCCACCACTCTCGCACCACCGCCAGATCTGAAGTCGCCCGCCACCTCTCGCAGCCGCCATGCCTCGAAGCCGTCGCCGACCTCGCCAGATGCCTCAAAGATCGTCGGAATCCAAATCGTAGAAGCCCGACTCCACTTCCAGAGTCGCCGCTCGACGCTCCACGTTGCCCGTCGACTGTGTTCCGTCGCCGCCCAGCACAGAGAGCGAGAGAGGCGAGGAGAGAGATCAAGGAAATGTCAGACATTTTCTTAATTTTTTGGTCAAGTTTTTGACGAATAAAAACAGGACACGTGTTTTTTGGATTAAAACTAACGTTCTAATTGACGGAGGTACTAAAAGTGAGTAAAAAATGTAACATGAGGGACTGAAAATGTAACTCGGGAACATCAGGGACTACGGACGCCCACATGTTAAACATAAGGGACCAAAAATGTCAATCGCCCAAGAAAAGCCAATATGCAGATTCTCCAATAATAAATATAATTATCTTTAATGCCTTCTTTCTTTTTTTTTTTTTTTAATATGGAATCTCTATAGTTGTTTGATGTGAAAGTAAATGGGATGATACGTTTTATGCGTATCCTTTTTTTCTTAAGAACAATCCTCTTCCCATTGATATTTATTTGATGGATTTCATATTCCATCCTTTGATGATCGGTTGGCTCATTCATCTTTAATAATATTATCTTTATACATTTATTTAAATATTCATTTCATATGGTACATTGTAGTATTCATGCCGACGAACAACAATTAAACTGAATTTAGGGATGATGTATAATCAGAATTTCTTCTTGTTCTTATTTTCTTTAAGAGGTCCCCTGGGAATCTTGTTAAGGAACTTGGAATCAAGTTTCTTGTAGAGTCTCTTCATGTCTTTATTTCCTCTGATCGCAATATGATCCACCTCCTTCTCATACCGCTCGTATAACGCCGGCAAACTCATCAAGCATATAAAACCTATATCGTACAATGTTTAATTATATTGTATTAATAAAACTAATGTATATATTATATTATACACATTGTATTATTCTTGCCTGTGTATAAGAGATTCAAGGAGCTGAAGTAGCTGCCTATTCCTGATAGTACCCACAAGAAAGCAATGGCCTAAAAAAAAGAACCCGAAGAAAAAATGCATTTATTCCCGGCATTGATTATTCAAGAGGCGAAAAAAGCAGCAGTAGTTTGGAGAGAATTATATCGTCGAAAAAGTTATTACCAGCAAGAAAGTCCTCAAATCTTTTCCAGACGAGACGTGGTAGAATCTTATCAGAAACGCGTTGATTTTAGCAACGACCCATCGGAGCGTGGATTCAGGCATCAACGTGATTCCTCGTGGATCGGGTGGGTTTCTGAACGATATCAGGGGGTTTAATACATGAAAAAAGAAAATATTAAAACATGGTTTAATTAGGGATGATACATATACAAAAGGAGAGAATTTCTTATGGTGCTGACCTTTTTTGGGCACCACTTATGTGGTATTGATCGGTACCAAATCAATGTGTTATATCAGCATAGAGGTGTCAATCAAATCCATATAAAAGGTCTCATTTAATATTACATCACTTCTTAGGCTGATATGTAATGTTGATTTGTCACCTATCGACACCACATAAGAGGTGCCCACATATGGTGATCACATAAGCTGGACACCATAAGATTTCTCTCTCTCTATATATATATCATTAACTTAAAAATAAGCGTCTTTTCATGGAACCTGTCGACTAGGCCACCCCAAGTAGACCAGACGAACAAGAAGAGCATTGCGAAGATGGCGACGTAGCAAAGAAGAGTAATTATATTATACTCGAAAACCTCGAAGAGGAACCATATTAGCGTGAAAACAGCTACCGTTGCTGCCGATACGTTCTTGTTTCTCCACAATAGTATGTCTCCCACTGAAGATTTTATATATTAAAAAAAAAGAGAGATGAAAACGAAGAAACTAGCGTATTGCGTAGCGTTTATCGAGAAAGGGCAAAATATTTATGTATATGTTTTCGTTCGCCTTACCTTTTCCACCTCCGAGAAGGGCATGCAAGGGTTTTTCCCGACCAAAAAACCTTTTGGGTCGGGCCGCCTGCGCATCGTCGGAATCTGAAGAATAGATAGGCATTTGTTTTAACAATCAATTCAAAGCAAAGTATATAAACATATGTTGCCGAGAATTGAAATGTGTTGGTCGCTGGTGATGGATATAAAGTTTTATTGTGTACATATAATCTAAAGATTTGTACTAAGCTTTGCTGCAAAGGAACTTTGTTGTATTGTAAGAAAGGAATATGGTTGGCTTTGTCAAGCCAAGGCAAGGCTAGAAAGAAATAAATGTTCGTTCTCTGTTTAGGGTTAAGGAATCACGAGTTAGTTAATAATTAACTTTGACAAAGTTGTAAAACATGCACACGTACGATCAAACAAAGCCGTCATCACATCACCGAAGAAATATAATCCATATATCATACAAGTTCAGAAATATGTATATATGACAGAGATCTAGTTTCTTTTTCTCTTTACAGAAGTACGTGTCTTTCCACTAAAATTTGAATTTAAGGACCACAAAATATACTAATCGTAGTTTAGTTGTGAACTTTTAAAAGTAAATTCCTTAATTTTTGTTGTTCAAACTTGTAGACTTTTTTGTTCTTTTCAATTTTTGTTGGATAATTAATCTCTACTGAATCATAGGACCTCGCTAGGCTATGGAAGTATCCCCGAAAAAGATACAAGAAATATGCATGACAGTTGGCGTTACGTAACGCGATATAAAGAACTCCACCACTCAATTTGTTATTGGATTTTTTTTTCGACATTTAACTGCGTTAGATATAATAAATGATTCCAAATTTCGTAGAAATATATAATATAGCATTTAAATATATAAACTAAACAAAGCCCTGACCAGAATAAACAATCACTACTTCAGGTGCTTCATCGTGCTCACAATGCGAGTCAAATAAAATCATCTTAGCTTTCCAAACGTATATGATACAATACAGAAAAATGCATAGCAGAGAGCACACATCAGAAATGATGATAATTAAGGAAAATAAAAGCATAAATTCATGCAAAATGGTAAAATTCGAATCAATATCGTCAAATAGTTTCTGCAGTTTCTATACCAATGCCACCTTTTCAAGTTCTGCATAAAGAACAAAAAATCGGAAAATATGCAAACAGAGAGTCCTAATCCATTTATTGAAAAATTAGTTTGCTTTACCTTGAGTGGGTGGTCCATCGGCAGGTTTTTTATTGCTGCAAAAAATCAGGCCAATAAACATATAATTATACTCAGAAATATAAGCAAACTCTGCTATGTAATAATTTGTTTAACTGAGGCATGTACGTACCCTTCTTTGTTAGAAGGTTCCTCTTGTGGTTTCATAGCAGGGAAAAGAAGAACCTCCTGCGCACACAAAGCTTCAACAGTTACCTCAGAGTAAAACATGTAATAAAAACGAATACTGAAGAAAGAAGAAAGAAGAAAGAAGAAAGAAGAAAGAAAAATGTGCGCAAATCGAAGACAAAAAAACCTTAATGTTCTGCGAATCGGTCAACAACATTGCAAATCGATCGATGCCCAATCCCCACCCGCCCGTTGGAGGCAAACCATATTCAAGGGCAGTGCAAAATGTCTCATCCAAGGCCATTGCTTCATCATCACCAGATTGTCGATCCTAATTTTCATAATCATTACAATGTTGAGTTTTGAACTTATGAGTGGTCTAAATTTTGGTGACGTCTGAATGTTGTCGGTAATAATAATCACCTTGAGTTGGTCAGCAAAGCGCTGGCGTTGTACGACAGGATCGTTCAACTCCGTGTACGCATTGCAAAGCTGTGTTTGCCACTCAGTTGGGAGTTCAAAATTAGGTAAAATTGCCCCCCAAAAAAAGCATAAAAGAATTACGGTATAAACACACACACACACACACACACACACACATATATATGTATGTAAGTACCTCATGCTTGTTGATGAACAGTTCGAATCTTTCTGTTAAACCTGGTTTTGCCCTATGCCATTTGGCCAATGGACTCATGATCTCAGGATGATTGATGATGAAGGCGGGGTTTACGCATGTCTCCTCGAGAAAGTGTCCAACCATCTGTTAGAGAAATTTCCAATTTTGTGAGCCTTTTACTTTATTAACCTCTTTTTTCGTAGGTTTTCGACAATTATATGCAACATATGCAATCACATTCTAGAATCCAATCTAAGGCTAGAACTAGATTATTATCGACGTTGAACTTAAGAAGATAAAAATGCCTTACTTTGTCTAGCAACCTGGCTGTTGTTTGGGGTGGTGGGCATTTGATCTCGTACTTCGCACACGCATCCACCAGGTATTTATTGGCTTCTTCACTCGAGAGGTCCTTTGGTATGTTCAGATTTGCCATCTTCTCCAACTCCTCTATCATATCGATCCTCCTGCTCAAATAATCCAGAAAATTCTCTGAAACCAAGTCTAAAAGCTCGTAAAATAAAAATATTTTATTTACATTCAAGAAGGTTAATAAGTTCAATAACGACAATGTAAACCATTATAAAAGACCTGAAAGGTGGAGTGAAGTCAATCTCGATAGGCTCCTTGTCCGGCCCATTGGCATGGTACTTAATTTTGTAGCCACCAGTAATTTCCTTAACCATCCCTGAATTTCATAGGGACAAATGAGTTTACAACACAAACTCATCACCCATCTATCTAAGTAACTTGTTATAATGCTAAGCGTAAATGAAAGGACCATCACCACTAAGCATCTCTTCAGTAAGTTTCATCAAGTCGTTGTAATCAGCAAACGCCATATAGAATTCACAAGTAGTAAACTCGGGGTTGTGTGTGAGATCAATTCCTTCGTTTCTGAATTGTTTCCCAATCTCATAAACACGATCCAACCCACCAACAACTAACTCTTTGAGATAAAGCTCAGGGGCAATTCTCATGTACAGCTTCATGTTGAGTTCATTGTGATGAGTCACAAAGGGGCGTGCAGCAGCTCCGCCAGGTATCATGTTCATCATTGGAGTTTCAACCTACCGTTGATTTAATATTTTTATGATATTTTAACAAGTTGGTTCAGGTTGAGAGTAAAGGAGAAATGAGAGAAAGACTTGACTTACTTCCAGAAATTCTCTTTCATCAAGAAAGCGCCTGACGTAGGAAATAATCCTGGACCTGGTCTTGAATATTTCTCGAACCTCTGAGTTCAGCAATAGATCAAGATAACGCTGTCTGTACCGTGTTTCTTGATCTTTGAGTATGTAAGATTCGAGGTTTCTACCACTTCCTGGTACCCAAGCTTCGGTTGTCTGCAACAAAAAATGAGGAACAGTTGTGATTGAAAAACTCAGAAAAGCTCAAAGCAGAATCTGGTGAGTGATGATAAAGCAAGACCTTGGTGTTTTCAGACCCAGGACCAATCTTCTGACGAGGCATCATGTGTAGACAATGGGACAGAACTATAAATGTTTTAGGAAAAATACTCAGCTCTCCTCTTTTGCTTTTACCTGGGGAATGAAAAGATCCAAAAGGCTATTATCAGCCTTTGTGATTGATAGAGGGAAACTAATGAGAGGTTACATTTGCGTCACTATAAACTCTCTAACTATGTCAAAGACTTTCACTTCAGGACCAATGAGGCAATCACTAGAAAGCTTTTAGGAGGTTGATAGAATAGATGAAAAGAATGTGATCTGCACATCACGCACAACATAAATCTAGAAATATATAGTTCAATATTATAATCGCACATAGACCATACGACGGGAAGGGAATAGACACACAGAAAAACTCAAAGTAGTGAACATTATAAGCTCTATCTCTCAGGAACTTTGGCGCACCAACATCTCCAGGAAGTGGTTAAGTTTATTGAATTATAATAGATTTCTGAGTTGAAATCCTGTGAAATGTTGCTAGAATTTCAAATGAAAAATCACTATAAAATGTCACAGAAACTCAGTTTTGAGACGAGAGAAAATATAAAAGCAACAAACCAGGGAAGCCAATGATCCCAACAATATCTCCTCGCTTAACAGAGGAATGATATCGAGTGAATTCTTCCTCATCCAATTCTGATTTCCTGCCAAAACATGCGAGTGAATAAGGATTAAACAAATGGCACCCAGAAGATAGAAAAGAAGTATGTGGATTGTTATTTACTAACGGATATTGTATGCATTTTAGACAATAAACAAACCAACAATTATAAGCGAAAATAAAAACATACGGTAAGCACAAATCGTATGGTTATTAAGATTTCAAAGCTCACCTGGCATCAGCCATAACTTGAACTTTAGCACCACTTCCATGTAGATCATAAAAGAATAACTTCGAGGATGAAGATCGTTTATTCATAAGGCGGCCTTGAAAAGGCAACACGATTCAGTTAGAAATATAATAACATCTTCAGTTAAAGAAACTACCATTACAATAAGGCAGTCACAATTACCAGCGATTCTTTCTTCAACATCCTCCAAATGATCACCACTATTCAAATTTTCATATTTCTTCACATATTCGGGAATCGTAAGATTAGCCTCAAACTTGTGGGGATACGGATTAATTCCAGACTCCTTCTGAGCAGAGAGCACTTTCAGCCGATTTTCATAATATTGCTGCAGGGAAAACGAAAAATTTCAGCGAAACAACTGATACTACTAATAAACTGAAAACCAAAACTTCAATTCAAAAAGTACCGTTGGATCCATGCCCTCATCTTCAGCAGCAGCTGATTTCTTGGCGTTTTGTTTTGGCTTAGCAGAGGCCTGAAACAAATTATACTTCAGGCCAAACACAAAATAGCTAAAATCCAGACCCCAAAAATTTCAGCTTTTCAAAAAAAAAAAGCCAATAGGTCGATCAATGTGTAAAAAAAAAAAAACCGCAATCTTCGAATCACATAGAAATTCGGAATCGAAAAAATGAAACCATTCTCCCATGGAAAGCATTAACGACAAAAATGAAATAGAAAAAGAAGTAGAACATACATATCTTCGGGAACAAACATATGTCAAATGAAGGAGCTAGAGAGTACATACCATGAAAGCAAATTAAGGTTTCCTCAGCAGAAACGGCGGCGTGTCGAGTGTTGTGTGCTGTCTGAACTGAACCTTGTTCTTGGCAACTGTCAAAGGTCGGAAATGGAATGCACAAAACCCTAATTCGCTCACAATATTTATGGGGTGTATACGAACAAAGCTTGACCATCTCGGGCCAAAATGTTGGGTCTACAGCCCATTCTAAAATATCTGAATTCAGGGCTAGGCCCATACACGTAGGTTTATAACGATTATTTTACAAAATATCTATTTTCTATTAAGTTATTTTTGTCATGTTTTTAGAGTTGATAATATTAGTTGAATTAAAAGTTGTAAAGTTAGCTAGATTAAGCCAAATTGATGAGAATGAATAACGCGTTTATGATGTAAAAACTAGCAGTTAAATACTTATATTGGTATAAATAGGTCATTCCAGTTGTAGTAATTAATAATAATATTACAGCTTTAGCTGTATTATTTTTCTTTAAAGTTATCTAATTCATATGATCAAAGTAACATCTAATAATATCTTTAATACTTTCAAGAGAAATCTACACATAACTCCCTAATCCCAAACTATCAATCAACTAACTCCCCCCTTCCCATTCATTTATCATCAAACTCCCCATTTCAAACTTTTATATCATATAGCTACCTAATGGACGTTTTTAGCCTTATAAAAACAACAATATTACCAAAAAACCTGTCAACACCCACGGACCCCCTACCCAAAATTTGTAGTATCAATATACGTATTCTTGTAGTACCAATGTATAGATGTTCGTGGTACGATACCATGGTACCATTCCGTGAGATAATGTAGTACCATACGTAGGTTATTTGTAGTACCTTTTCCGTATCATTTGCTTAACTATCGCAACTCCTACCCTAAAATTGTACCCACGGACCCCCGACCCAAAACTTGTAGTACCAATATACGTATTCTTGTAGTACCAATGTATAGATGTTCGTGGTACCATACCGTGGTACCATTCCGTGAGATAATGTAGTACCATACGTAGGTTATTTGTAGTACCTTTTCCGTACCATTTGCTTAACTATCGAAACTCCTACCGTAAAATTGTAGGACAAATATACATATATTTGTAGTACCAATATACAGATGTTCGTGGTACCTTATCGTAAGCTAGTGTGGTACCATGAGTAGGTTACTTGTAGTACCAATATCTATGGCAACTGTCACTGACCAAAAATAATTCGGATGACCGAAAATTCCTTACCCAAACTTGAAGTACCAATATACGTATGGTTGTAGTACCAATGTATAGATGTTCATGGTACCATAACGTGATATAGTGTGGTACCATACGTAGGTTACTTGTGGTATCTTTTTTCGGTACCATGTGCTCAGCACAAGTAACCTACGTATGGTACCACACTAGCTCACGATATGGTACCACAAAAATCGATACACTGGTACTACAAACATACGTATATTGGTACTTCAAGTTTTGGAAACGAATTTTTCGACGCCATTCGAATTTTTTTTGTCGTGACGGTTACCGTAGATATTGGTACGACGAGTAACCTAATCTTGGTACCACACTAGCATATAATACGGTACCACGAACATCTATATATTGGTACTACAAAAATCGTCCATGGGCTCACGGGATGGTACGGCGAACATCTATATATTGGTACTATAAACATACGTGTATTGGTACTACAATTTTGGGTAAGGGTGGTCCGTGGGTGTTGACAGGTTTTTTGGTACCACGAACATTTGTATATTGGTACTACAAAAATCGTCCATGGGCTCACGGGATGATACGGCGAACATCTATATGTTGGTACTACAAACATGCGTATATCGGTACTACAAGTTGGGGTGAGGGCGTGGAAATTAATAGGGGGTAAAATCGTCCATGAGGTACTACAAACATACGTATATTGGTACTACAAAAATATAGGGGTAAAATCGTCCATAGGGAGTTATGTGAAAGATTGTTTTGATTTAGAGAGTTTGTTAATAAATACTATGGAATGGGGAGTTATGTGTAAGAAAATAGAGGGATGGGGATTTAACGGAAGTTACCCCTACTCTCAAATACAGTTATATCAAAATTGAGAATAAAACTGAAACACATGAGTAAACAAAAACGATTTTATTAGATAATTTAAATCGAACCAGGCGATGTTGTAATAATAATAAAAAATTAATCAAGTTTGAGAATTAAATTAAATCAAATCAGGATAAGGATATATATGATTGGTAAAACTAATAATTATTGGTTGTCCTCTTCGCACCAAGCTAGTGATCCCATTCACCATTGCACTTGGTTATGAGGATCAGCAATGCAAGAGAAGAAATGGTATTAGAAATCGAAGGGTACAACTACTTCGTTAAAACACAGATTTCCCATGTCCATTATTTCATTTTGTCTATTTTGCTTTTTCTGAAATATATTATATAATGAGTTTATAATATAAATCGATGTGTTTAATGTTGAATTATCAGCTAATGTTGAATTATCAGCTGATGTTTTTAATGCTGAAGTTCTATATTTAGTAGGTCAAGTGTGATATAGTATTTGTGAAGAAGAAAATGAAAGACTAACTTAAATAATTCATTAGCAAGGGCACCTATAAATAGGCATTACATAAGACATGGTAAATAAAACTAACTGACCACTAAGAGCATCTACAACATGTACTTTATTTTTGTATAAAACACAAAAATAGAGTACGTTTCTACTCCAATGGGACGCACAAATATTGTGTTGATTAGCAGAGAAACTCTAGCTCTAGAGTACACACAATTTTCAACACAAAATAGAGTTTTAGTTTCTATTTATTTACTATTTAATAAAATATATTTTATTATATATTTGATATATTCTTATAATAATAATTAAAGTAAAAATAATATTCATTTTCTTTTATTTATTGATATTTGCATTTTAATTTAATAAAATTATATTTAAATAATAGGGACACTTTCACTTCAATCCGTATTTGCAAACTTTCTATCACATAACTCCCCAATCAGAGAAAAATATCACTTAACTCCCCGTTTCACTGTTCGTACTACATTTTGAAGTCACGCTGTACCTTTCTATGTTTGTATTACATAGTACGTTGCTATAGTACCTAAATGTGTTGTTACAGTGTACCTAATTTTTTCACAGATTGGTGCCCGATCCGCCGCAGGTACACCATACAACGCATTTACGTACACAATATCAACGTATTGTGGTACACAATACAAACATAGGAAGATATAATGTGACTGAAGAAACTAGTACAAACAGTGAAACGGGGAGTTAAGTGATATTTTTCTCTGACAGGGGAGTTATCTGATAGATAGTTTGCCAAATGGGATTTAAGTGAAGTTTCACCTAAATAAATGCTAAGTTTATAATTTATTTATTTTTTAAATATTAATAATTATAATATATTGACTTTTTATTTTATATATAAACTTTAATAAGTCAATTATGATAGTAATATACAGGAATTTGATTTTTAGTGCAAAAATAGAGTTAATGGGTTGGAGTGAAAACTAGTGTAGAAAATAGAGTTTATGGATTGGAGTAAAAATACTGTAGCAACTGTATTATTGTGTTATATTACCTGCATTTTAATGCCGTGGGTTGGAGATGCTCTAAAGGAGTTGTTCTAGACGAATACTAAGTTACTAAGACTAAGTATTAAACTCACTAAGCAACTAAAAGATAGAAATAGTTCCCAGGTTTATAGGAACAAAATTCAACGTGATTTAACATTTCCTCCCTTAAACTGAAAATTTTTAGTTTATCATCGTCTCGTTGAGTGAGCAGACTCCCATCAGCTTCCTGAATTTCTGAAACGTAGATACCTTCAATGACTTGTTAATGATATCGGCGATTTGATCTTCATCTTTGCAATAGAAAATATTGATTATTCCATCCTTAGTGAGATCCCTTAGGTAATGAAACTTCACATCGATGTGCTTGCTTCTTCCGTGTAGAACGGGATTCTTCGAAAGTTTAATGGCCGAACTATTATCGCAATAAATCATAATTGCTTCATCTTGTGCGAACTGTAGTTCTTCAAGAATTTTCTTCAACCAAACTGCTTGACATGCGCATGAAGTTGCTGCGATGAACTCAGCTTCGGTTGTTGACAAAGTAACAAAGGACTGTTTTTTAGATGACCATGAAACAGCCCCAGAACCCAACAAAAAGACATAACCTGAAGTGCTCGTTCTGTCTTCTATATCGCCTGCATAATCGATGTCAGTGTATCCAACAAAATTTGATTTCAACCCTTTCTTGTAAAATAATGCAAGTAGCGAAAGATCCTTTTGGCCACATGAAGATGTAGCTCGGTAGGATTCTCCATATATCTGCCAACTAAACTCACGGAATGCATAATATCGCTTCTTGTTGTAGTTAAATACATAAGACTACCAACAATTTGTTTATAGAGAGTGTCGTTGACGAAAAGAGTATGCTCGTACGGACATTTTGGTATTTTGACAGCTTCTTCGAAGGTTAACGGATTGCAATATGAAAATAAAGCATAATGAACAAATGAAGCATCAGATTGGTCAATCCCCGTACCACATAATCTTGTATCCAAGCGGGCCTTCGTTTGGTTCATCGACTTCTTTCCTCTGCACCATTTGCTGGAATTTCATGAGCGACGGCAGCTTCATCGTTTGATTCGACTTGCTGCCTCGTTTCATCATCGTCATCTCTAAAATCAGCAGGTAGTTTTTGTTCATACCATGTATTCGTCGTGACTCCAAAACTCCGCGTCATTGGAAATCACATCGCGACTGATGATAACCTTTTTGGTGATAGGATTATACAACTTATAGAGAGTGTCCTTGATCTTTTTCCCATCTCGGCCTTAACTTGAATCCGAACTCATGTGGCGTGTACAACTTATACAACTTATAGAGAGTGTCGTTGATCTTTTTCCCGTCTCGACCTTACTTAACTCATCCGAACTCAGACGGCATGCTCACCGAATTGCATTCGTTCATTTGAATCCTGATTAGAAGATCCTGCACATACTTCCGCTGTGAAATAAAAATTCCAGCAGTAGATTGTACAACTTCAATCCCAAGAAAAAGCGCATCTTTCCAAGATCGGACATGTCAGAACTCCAACATCATTTCCAGTACATAGGCAAACAATAGGAAATAACTACAAGGGGCTTCTTCGAAGGTTAACGGATTATTTTTTTATAACAACGCCACCTTTTCAAGTTCTGCATAAAGAACAAAAAAATCAGAAATATGCAAAAAAAGAGTCCTAATCCATTTATTGAAAAAACAGTTTGCTTTACCTTGAGTGGGTGGTCCATCGGCAGGTTTTTTATTGCTGCAAAAAATCAGGCCAAGAAACATACATTTATACTCAGAAGATATAAGCAAACTCTGCTATTTAATAATTTGTTTAATTGAGGTATGTACGTACCCTTCTTTGGTAGAAGGTTCGTCTTGTGGTTTCATAGCTGGGAAAAGAAGAACCTCCTGCGCACACAAAGTTGCAACAGTTGGCTCAGAATAAAACATGTAATAAAACAAGGAATACTGAAGAAAGGAGAAAGAAAACTGTGTGCAAATCAATGACAAAAAAACCTTAATGTTCTGCGAATCGGTCAACAACATTGCAAATCGATCGATACCCAATCCCCACCCGCCCGTTGGAGGCAAACCATATTCAAGGGCAGTGCAAAATGTCTCATCCAAGGCCATTGCTTCATCATCACCAGATTGTCGATCCTAAATTTGATAACCATTACAATGTAGAGTTGAACTTATGAGTGGTCTAAATTTTGGTGATGTCTGAATCATGTCGGTAAAAATAATCACCTTGAGTTGGTCAGCAAACCGCTGGCGTTGTACGACAGGATCGTTCAACTCCGTGTACGCATTGCAAAGCTGTGTTTGCCCCCCAGTTGGGAGTTCAAAATTAGGTAAAATTGCCCCCCAGTTGGGAGTTCAAAATTAGGTAAAATTGCCCCCCAAAAAAAGCATAAAAGAATTACGGTATAAACACGCATACACAGACACATATATATATATATATATATATGTATGTAAGTACCTCATGCTTGTTGATGAACAGTTCGAATCTTTCTGTTAAACCTGGTTTTGCCCTATGCCATTTGGCCAATGGACTCATGATCTCAGGATGATTGATGATGAAGGCAGGGTTTACGCATGTCTCCTCGAGAAAGTGTCCAACCATCTGTTACAGAAATTTCCAATTTTGTGAGCCTCTTTCTTTCTTAACCTCTTTATTTGTAGGTTTTCGACAATTATATGCAACACGTACAATCACATTCTAGAATCACATTATTATCAAAGTTGAACTTAAGAAAACTAAAATGCCTTACTTTGTCTAGCAACCTAGCAGTTGTTAGGGGTGGTGGGCATTTGATCTCATATTTCGCACAAGCATCCACCAGGTATTTATTGGCTTCCTCACTCGATAGGTCCTTTGGTATGTTCAGATTTGCCATCTTCTCTAACTCCTCTATCATATCGATCCGTCTGCTCAAATTCAAGCAACAAAATTCATTAAAACATAAACTCTAAAAGCTCATAAAATAAAAATATTTGAACGTAAGAAGGTTAATAAGTTCAATTAATGATAAAATAAACTATTACAAGAAACCTGAAAGGTGGAGTGAAGTCAATCTCAATAGGGTCCTTGTCTGGCCCATTGGCATGGTACTTAATTTTGTAGCCACCAGTAATTTCCTTAACCATCCCTGGATATAGTTGAGAGGAATTGAGCTTACAACACAAATCTCATCATCCAACTATCTCAGTAAGTTGATATAGTGCTAAAAAAAGGAAAAGACCATTACCACTAAGCATCTCTTCAGTTAGTTTCATCAAGTCATTGTAATCCGCAAACGCCATATAGAATTCACACGTCGTAAACTCGGGATTGTGTGTCAGATCAATCCCTTCGTTTCTGAATTGTTTCCCAATCTCATAAACACGATCCAACCCACCAACAACTAACTCTTTGAGATAAAGTTCAGGGGCAATTCTCATGTACAGCTTCATGTTGAGTTCATTGTGATGAGTCACAAAGGGGCGTGCAGCAGCTCCGCCAGGTATCACGTTCATCATTGGAGTTTCAACCTACCGTTATGATATTTTAACAAGTCAGTTGAGAAAGTAAAGGAGAAATGAGAGAAAGACTTGACGTACTTCCAGAAATTCTCTTTCATCAAGAAAGCGCCTGACGTAGGAAATAATCCTGGACCTGGTCTTGAATATTTCTCGAACCTCGGAGTTCAGCATTAGATCAAGATAACGCTGTCTGTACCGCGTTTCTTGATCTTTGAGTATGTAAGATTCGAGGTTTCTACCACTTCCTGGTACCCAAGCTTCGGTTGTCTGCAACAAAAAAAAAAAAGAGGAACAGTTGTCATTGAAAAACTCAGAAAAGCTCAAAGCAGAATCTGGTGGGTGATGATAAAGCAAGACCTTGGTGTTTTCAGACCCAGGACCAATCTTCTGACGAGGCATCATGTGTAAACTGGGACAGAACTATAAATGTTTTAGGAAAAATACTCAGCTCTCCTCTTTTGCTTTTACCTGCGGAATAAAAAGTTGCAAAAGGCTATGATCAGCTTAGTGATTGATAGAAGGAAATGAATGAGAGGTTACATTGCATCACTATAAAATTTGTAACTATGTCAAAGACTTCCACTTCACGCACGACCAATGAGGCAATCACTAGAAAGCTTTTAGGAGGTTGATAGAATAGATGAAAAAGAATGTGATATGTCACATCACACACGTCATAAATCTAGAAAAATATCGTGTGAAATGTTAGGAGGTTGTTAAGTTTATTGAATTTATAATAGATTTCAGAGTTGAAATCTTGTGAAATGTTGCTAGAATTTCAAGTGAAAGAATCACTATAAAATGTCACATAAACTCAGTTTTGAGACACGTGAAAGTATAAAATCCACAAACCAGGGAAGCCAATGATCCCAACAATATCTCCTCGCTTAACAGAACAATGATATCGAGTGAATTCTTCCTCATCCAATTCTGATTTCCTGCCAAAACATCCGAGTGAATAAGGATTAAACAAATGGCACCCAGAAGATAGAAAAGAAGTATGTGGATTGTTATTTACTAACGGATATTGTATACATTTTAGACAATAAACAAACCAACAATTATAAGCGAAAATAAAAACATACGCTAAGCACAAATCTTTATGATTATTAAGATTCCAAAGCTCACCTGGCATCAGCCATAACTTGAACTTTAGCACCACTTCCATGTAGATCGATCTATAAAAGAATAACTTCGAGGATGAAGATCGTTTGTTCATAAGGCGGCCTTGAAAAGGCAACACGATTCAGTTAGAAAGATAATAACATCTTCAATTAAATAAATTACCATTAAAATAAGGCAGTCACAGTTACCAGCTATTCTCTCTTCAACATCTTCCAAATGACCGCCACTATTCAAATTTTCATATTTCTTCACGTATTCGGGAATAGTCAGATTAGCCTCGAATAGGGGTGGGCAATCGGGGTCGGGTTTCGGGTACCCGACCCGACCCGATCGGGTTTTACCCGATCGGGGTGAAAAGTCGGGTTTCATCGGGTATCGGGTCGGGTACCCGATACCCGATGTTAGATTTCGGGTCGGGTTTCGGGTAGCAATATGCTACCCGAAAAACCCGATCGGGTACCCGACCTACCCGATCATATTTGTAAAAAAAAAATATTATATGTCTGAACTCTTCTCCACAATCGACATACACTCACACATACAAGGGACAGAAAGCATTATACACACACTTGACAGAAAACAATCGACATCCACACACAATCGACATACCATCGTTAGCTCAGCCGCGCACCACCGTCTCCCTCAGCCCCCCCTCGTCCTTCCCGTCGCCCTCAGCCCTCAGCACCGTCGTCCGTCGCGTCGCCCTCAGCCGTCAGCCCACTCAACTCCTGCTCGTCTTCGACTCGTCCATCAAGTCGTCGACTCACCACCATCGTCCATCTGCGCCGCCGTCGCCCTCACCGCCGGCGGCCTTCATCTATAAGTAGTCATCGGCACAGTTCTAGGAGAAGTTATTGCGCTGATACTCTTCCTAATCTCCCTATGCGTCCGATTGTGCCCCAGGTGTGAGTCCCAGATCTGATTTTTACGGCGGCGAATAGCTAGGTTTTGCAGCGTCCGTGCGACGGAGAGGAAGTTCAGTGAAGACGACGCCATTGATTTGGTGTCGAGCTATGGAGAGGAAGTTCAGTGAAGACGACGGAGAGTGAAAGGATGATATTTTATTGGGCTTAAAGCCCATTAGAATGTTCCAGGCCATTTATCCATGTGGCCCAACGTTTATTAGAAGAGAGAGAAGAGAGCAGAACTGAATCATTGCATTGCATTAAATGTTCAAAGAAATGAATCATAAAACTGTCGGGTACCCGACCCCGACCCGAACCCGAGAATCGGGTTGCGGGTACCCGATTGTCGGGTACCCGATTTTTGTCGGGTCGGGGTCGGGTATCAAAATTGAAACCCGAAAATGTCGGGTACCCGACCCGAAAAACCCGATACCCGAAAAAACCCGACCCGATCCCACCCCTAGCCTCGAACTTGTGGGGATACAGATTAATTCCAGACTCCTTCTGAGCAGAGAGCGCTTTCAGCCGATTTTCGTAATATTGCTGCAGGGAAAATCAGCGAAACAACAGATACGAAATTCCTCAAATGGACACAATCAGTCCTACTACTGAAACACAACACTTCAACTAAATAGTACCGTGTCATGGCCGGAGAAGGAATAATTGGGCTTTTGGGCTTAGCTATTCACTTGGTAATTGGTGTCTTTCATGTTAGTATAAATATGTAATTAACATCTATTTTCAATTAAGCAAATGAATACAATTCTAATCTCACCTAATTACTTTGTCTCTCTCTCGGATAATCTCTCTCTGATCATCTTCCTTCTCTAATCAAACTCTCTCAAACTCTATGCAACTCTCTCTATCTCGTTCAAAATCTCTCAATCTCTCTCTCGATTCTCTATCAATTTAACGTTCGATCTTCGATCATTAGCTATCTTCTCTTTGACGTACTCGGATCACGACAATTGGTATCAGAGCATTGAATCCTTGGACAACTTCAATGGCTGATATTTTTGGCGCTCAATTCCTGGCTATGGAAGAGAACGATCGCCTCGAGAAGTTGCAGGACGAACAGATGTAACGACCCGTCTCATACCAGGTGTCACTGTAGCATCCGTCCCTACCGGGACCTGTGGGGTTGGGCCCACCACACTCTGACTGATAGTCTGGCCCCACTGTACCACCAGTTAACCTTTCAGCGTGCTTCGTCCTCGCTCACACGCACCCTGGGCAAACTTCCCAGGGGGTCACCCATCCTAAGATTGCTTCAAGTCAAGCACGCTTAACTTCGAAGTTCTTTCGGATGGACTCCCGAAAAGGTAGGTCGACCTTGGTGATATGAGTAGTACTATCAATTCTATTATACGATTCTTAGCCTGACACGCCCATACATTGTCAGTCTCAGGATCCCCTCTCATTCGGGTGTTGGATCGGTTCGTTCATGTACCCCTTCGCCTAGAAGCCTTGCCAAGAGCCGCTCCTTGTCCGTGCAGCCTGGCACCGGCGATCACTCCCCACCCTCTTCGGCCCCGGGCGTCACATGCCCACCAGCTTCCGCCTGGTTCGTCCCCGAACCAGCACCGTACTGCGAGAGGTTGTGCTCTGATACCACCTGTAACGAAGAGGATGGATCAATCTGAACATCGTCTTCAGGAAAGGTTGGTTCATCTCGAGGCTGTAGGGATGAATCGTCAGAATCAGAAGGGGAAACAGAATCAATCTCTTACACACGAATCTCTCGTCAGCAAGCTAGATAGCCTTTCTGATCATCTAATTTCCTTGGATTCAGATATTTCGAATCAAGGTAATACGGAGAAGTACGTACCTAGATGTGATTCTGTTCTCGGACTGTACCGATTCAGCTCAATTTGCCATCTACCAGCTGAAATAAGAGGTAATTTCGATTTTCAGAATACTCAGCATGCATCTAACCTCAATATTGTGCATCGCTTGGATTTCCCGAGGTTTGATGGAACATATCCTAGAGGTTGGATTATGAAGTGTAGGGGGTTATTTCAAGTCAAGACCTAATGTTGATGATAAGCAGAAAATTATAATCGCTTCGATGCACCTTGAAGGCAAAGCGGCTGTGTGGTATCATAATAGAGTGGAAGGACGAGCAGAATTAAATTGGTCTCAGTTTTTAGACCTGATCTCTTACCGCTTTGAAGACCTTCGAGAAGGCAAACTCATACGTGAGTTCGAAAAAATTAAAATGATTGGAACCTACGATGAGTACGTCGAAAATTCGAAGAGTTAAAGGCATGTGTGCTTTTGATCGAAAGCTTTGAATATTCTGAGTCATACTTCGTGGATGTGTTCATTGCTGGCCTAGCCTTAGAACTGCAAGCCTTGGTGACTATATTACAGCCAAAAACTCTTAGAGAGGCTTGGGAGTGTGGAAAGTCTCAATTACAAGCATTAGTGTCTTGTGAAAATTCTTTTATGGTTGGAGATGATTCGATGTTGCTTGATGATGATAATGATACTTTGGCGTTGGCTGATGGGGCTTTGCATGCGTTGGTCGATGAGGTATCTGTCGAGCCCAATCTTGACGACTCGATGTTGGATGTAGTGGAATCCATCTTGGAAGAGCATGAGTCAGTGTTGGTTAGGGGACCTATGCCACCAGCTTTGGTTGATGTGTCTATGATGGATTGCTTTGTGGTTAAAGAGACTAAAGTTATAACTGATGGTTTCTTAAAAGTCTCAGGTGACTTATTTTACCTTTGGTCTTCTCTCCAAGCTGTTTTGGGGGGGCCGAGTATTCTCATATACCAGTTCCAAAGCAGTACGGATTCGGGAGGTAAACAAAGCATTGTACTTGAGAGTTCATCATTTCCTTTCAATCGTGGAAAAGGTGCAAGCGGTCGCCGTGGCTATTACCCTCGCTTTGTCGGGATTTTGCACTATCATCCTTGGGGACAAGGATGTCTCAAACGGGGGAGTATTGTCATGGCCGGAGAAGGAATAATTGGGCTTTTGGGCTTAGCTATTCACTTGGTAATTGGTGTCTTTCATGTTAGTATAAATATGTAATTAACATCTATTTTCAATTAAGCAAATGAATACAATTCTAATCTCACCTAATTACTTTGTCTCTCTCTCGGATAATCTCTCTCTGATCATCTTCCTTCTCTAATCGAACTCTCTCAAACTCTATGCAACTCTCTCTATCTCGTTCAAAATCTCTCAATCTCTCTCCCGATTCTCTATCAATTTAACGTTCGATCTTCGATCATTAGCTATCTTCTCTTTGACGTACTCGGATCACGACATACCGTTGGATCCATGCCCTCGTCTTCAGCAGCCGCTGATTTCTTGGCATTGTATTTTGGCTTAGCAGAGGGCAGAATTAGAGGGGGGACAGAGGGGTCCACCGACCCCCCGGCGGCGGGCGCTACAAGGGTGGTGGTTGATGGCGTCGACATTGGTATTTTCTTAGACGATTCGTGTAAGAGGAAGATAATTAGAAAAGAAACCGAAATTCTCCTCTTAGTCTTAGTAGGCCCAATATTTATTGGGCTATATTTTAAAAATATTTACATAGGTCCATTCCAATTAAATTTACAAAAATATATTTTTTCGAAATTTCAGTTATTCGAGAATCAAATTAAAGAAACGAATTAAATTTTATTAATAATTTTAATTTTAATATAAATAACTTTAACTACTTAAATTTTATTGTAATTGCTCTCTATATTATTTTACTTCTATTTAAATCATATTCATAAATAATATTAACAATAATTTTATTTAAAAAAGATTAAATAATCTAACCATGATTTTAGTGCAATTTAAATTAGTAGTAAAAAGACGTATATTTACATTTTATCATTTTGAATTATGTTAAATAATTCGAATCCTTTTTTATTCAACAAAAATATATTCCATTACATTATAAAATTTATTTTCATATACAAAACACACATGTTATGAAAACGTCATTTTGAAAGCATTTTTCGGCTCTCTCAAGTTATAAATCCAAATGTAAGCATATTTAATATGTGTGTGGATATGTAAAACACTACTTTTTACCCATTCATATATAGGGGTTTTTTTTGGGTGATCCTCCAAAACATCACCGTGATCCTTCCATAGCTTTCTAATCACCGCGTTTGTTTAGCGTGGATGATGAGTCATCACCGTGATGGAGGATCACCGAGGTGATCAAAACGGAATGATATTCCAGCTTTGGATCATCCCCAAAAAGTAGGGTGATCCTCCATCACCGTGATGGGGTGATATTTTCAATATTCTTTTAGACAAAAGTATCCCTTATTTTTTAACATTCATTCCTTAGATACCCTTACTCCTATTTTAAATTACATAACCAACATATTTAAATGTTAAAAAATTTATATTTAATGCTTAAAAACTAAAAGAATTATGTTGAAGGATTATAGAAAATTTATAATTAATAGTTTATTAATCTATTAAAGCTTAAAAAATAAAATAATTATAGTGAAGAATTATATAAAATACTTATTATTAATAATTGGTTAACAAATATATGTTTAAAGCCTAAAAAATATAATAATTCTATTGATGAATTATATAACATGCTTATAATTAATGCTTAAAAATAATACTTGATTTTCAAATATTAATAACTATCACGCTAACTATTACCTCAAATGAACATATTAAAACACTTTTACTACATAATATACATAAGGTTAAATATGACATTTGCACAACATCACCCCATACATCACTGCGATTAAACAAACACAATATTCCAATATCACACTGAAATGCAAAATGAAATATCACCCCAAAACAAATACAATGATGACATATCACCTTGATCCACATCATGGTGATATCACATCACCGTCGGAAACAAACACCCCCATATAAAATATTAGTGAATTGATCAACGCGGCTTTTCGTCATGGAAATAAAATATACATCGTTAGGGTGAATTTCTAATTACCAATTGGATATATATGTGCGTCTTTGTAAAAGAAAAAGAGATGAAAGTTCGATTATTCTCTTCTAAAAACTTCAACGTGCAAATGCCAGTTAAACATTTAGTTGTAAACGATTTCTGAAATAACCAACGTTGAACAGTATATGTATGTGAATAGGACTTTGATATAGGATAGGAATGGCAATTTCGGAACAACCGATTAGATTATTTCTATTTTAGTAATTACGAGATGTGCGTCGAACTCGAAGAGATCATTTTTGCTGATCAAATGTAGATGTAAGTGTTGGGTTTTTTTGAGTATTTGGGCCAATTGGGCCAAATATGTGTAATAAGCCCATTAATAAATTCAATTTCGAATTTAATTAAATCGAGAAGCCATCGAATGTCGAAACGAGAAATCGTTGAAAGATTACGAATCTATGTTTCACGGGGATTCTAACGAATATTAATACGCTCAAAACCGATATCGGGTGAATGAGAAATTAATTTTCGAAGTTGGCCCAATAATCATTAAAATGGTTGGTAGTGTTTAAGTGGGGAATCAAGTGTCCCACATTGGTTAGACACTAAGAAAATCTTCACTATATATATAGAAACCCATGTGGATTTATTCAAAAGGGCTTGCCATGTGTATGACTTAAATGGGCTTGTGGGCTTAAGTGGTTTAAGTGGGTTTGAGAAACTTGGGTGAGTTTTGGCCCAAATAATAGCCCGGGTGCGAGTCGGTGCCTCGCACCGACGAGCACCGAGCCCGTGCCGTGCCAAAGTGCGCAATGGGCGCTTTGAGGCGCGCACTTTGCACGACGCATCGGAGCGAGGAGCATTGAGGAGCTTATTTAAATTTTTCCTCCGATGGGTGGCGACGGCGACGATGCCGGTGACATGGCAGTCAAGGTGAAGATGATTGGGCAGTCCAGATGAGGTGGCACGATCCATTGGATCGTCTGGGCCTCAGTGGGCTGTTGAGCTGATTCGGCCCAACAAGAGGTGTCGGTCGAGCCGCCGGTGGGTCAGGTCAGAGAACCGGACCGCCGCCGGTGGGACATGCCTGAGATTCGGGCTGTCGGCCCGAGAATCGGGCCAGTAAATAAACCGACAGTCCAATTAGTTTGAAATATTGCGTTTAGATTCCTGGAAAATTACATAAGCAGTCCAGAAAGATCTTGAAATTTCAATTAAGCCCCTACGTGAGAAAATCTATAAATAGACCCCTCATGAATTGGAAAAATTCATTCACTTCAACCCACACAAATTACATCATTCACTCCCAACTCCCTAAAATCCCGAAGCAAGAAAAACTCGAGTTTCGAGTACGATTCGTCGTAAAACTCTAGTCGTTGTGCTGCGATTACGAGTTAAGAAAATGTCGTTGTATCTTGGGGACGATCGCTGATAACCGAAAGCACAGAATATCGGGGCGATTTCGTCTTACGGACAGTGTGTCCAACACACGCCTCGACTACGTCTAAGGTCATGGATAGTCTTCATCAACTCCAGGCCTATTTATTTTTCATGTTGTGTATAATAGTTATCACATATGCCCTCATCATCATCTGGGTACTCGCGAATTGTACCTGCGTTTGAAGACTCTCGGAAGGATTTTTAACTCCTTTCATTCTAGAAGCGTTCATCAGAGCCGATCGAAGAGTCACAAGAAACCATTTCATTATATTGCCGCTGACCAGACGCAACCGAAGAAACAACAATCGTAAGACAAAATTGTTCGTGATCTGATCAATGGCAACCAACGCGTCAATGATCCCTGCTAGCAGCCACGCTGAACGTCCTGCGAAGTTCAACGGGACGGAGTTCAAACGTTGGCAGCAAAAGATGATGTTCTACCTGACGACGCTCCACCTTGTCAGATTCCTGAAGGAGCTCGCTCCTACGGTGACAGAAGTCGCCCCACCAGCTGAGGGTGAAAACCCTAACGACGCAGACTATGCTGCTCGTGTCGCTCAATCTGAGCAAGAAAAGGCTGCGTTAGACGCATGGAATCATAATGATTTCATGTGCCGCAATTATATACTGAACGCCCTAGACGATTCCCTATATAACGTCTATGTAGTGGCTACGACTGCAAAAGAGTTATGGGATTCGTTGGACAAGAAGTATAAGACCGACGATGCCGGACTGAAAAAGTTCATCGTCGGCAAATTCCTGGATTACAAGATGACCGACTCTAAGCCGGTGTTGGACCAAGTCCGTGATCTGCAGCTGATTATCCATGATATTCATGCCGAAAATATGCAGATCAGTGAAACCTTCCAGGTAGCTGCGATTATCGAGAAGTTGCCGCCTCTGTGGAAGGATTTCAAGAATTACCTCAAGCACAAACGAAAGGAGATGGGGCTTGAGGACCTGATTGTGCGGCTTCGGATCGAGGAAGATAACCGAAAGAGCGAAGCCAAGAACAAGAGGGGCAATATGGAGGCGAGAGCCAACTTGGCCGAGCCGAGCTATGGAAACAAGCGTAAAAGGCCAGGTCCGCCGCAAAAGAAGCAAGACCCGAATTCCAAAAGAATTAAGGGCAATTGTTATAACTGCGATATGGCCAAGGATTGTCGTAAAAAGAAGAGAGTTAATAAGACTCGGGCGCATCTCACTGAAGAGAAGCAGCTGGCGACAGACATGTCGGAGCTAGACCTGACTGCAGTCGTGTACGAGGCAAACGTCGTGGAAAATCCGAACTACTGGTACATCGACAGCGGAGCAACGCGCCACATCTGCTCCGACAAAGAAATGTTCTCCACCTACACGCCTATTTCGGGTAGGACGCTCTACATGGGGAACGCGGCGACATCCAACATCGTAGGATTGGGACGGGTGGTGCTGAAGATGACCTCAGGCAAGGAAGTGACGCTTGTGGACGTGCTGCATGTCCCAGACATCCGCAAGAATCTGGTGTCCGGCGCTCTGCTTAGTAACGCTGGATTTAGACAAGTGTTTGAAGCTGGAAAATATGTACTGACCAAAAATGGTCATTTTATTGGCAAAGGTTACCTCGAGAAGGGCCTTTTCAAGTTATCTGTAATGCCTGTAAAACGCGATATTAAGATCGCTGATATTAATAAAGCAAGTTCTTCTTACTTGGTTGAGTTGTCTAATTTATGGCATGGTAGATTAGGACACGTGAGTTTAAACAAACTGAAAAAGTTAATAAGTTTAAACTTACTTCCACAAATGGAAATTGATTCACAACACAAGTGTGAAATCTGCGTAGAAGCAAAAATGGCCAAGGCACCATTTTTCTCTGTCGAAAGAAACAGTTCACCACTAGAATTGATCCATACTGATATATGCGATCTGAAATTTGTGCAAACTAGAGGTGGAAAGAAATACTTTATTACGTTTGTCGACGATTGCACAAAGTACTGTCACGTATATCTTTTAAGTGGTAAAGACGAAGCTCTTGATACCTTCAAAAGATATAAGAATGAAGTTGAGAATCAACTTAATTCTAAGATCAATATAATAAGAAGTGACAGAGGAGGAGAATACGTGGCACCGTTTGTGGAATTTTGCCGAGAACATGGTATTATTCATCAGACGACGGCGCCATATTCACCTCAATCAAATGGCGTTGCTGAACGCAAAAATAGAACTCTTAAGGAGATGATGAATGCGATGCTAATCAGTTCAGGGCTACCTCAGAATTTGTGGGGGGAAGCTATACTGTCATCAAATCGCATTCTAAATATGTTGCTACACAAGAAACGGGATAAAACACCGTACGAATTGTGGAAAGGTAGACAACCTTCCTACGGATATTTTAAAGTGTGGGGGTGCCTAGCAAAGGTCGAAGTACCTAAACCAAAACAGGTCAAGATAGGACCAAAAACGGTTGATTGCATTTTCATTGGATATGCAGAAAATAGTAATGCATACAGATTTCTGGTGTATAAGTCAGAAATTCCCGACATGAATTCTGGGATGATTATTGAATCGAGAAATGCTGTTTTCTTTGAGAACATCTTTCCAATGAAGGAGAGAAAAGAAATAAGTTGTAAAAGAAATTATGAAGCCGTTGAAGTTTCGCCTCCAAAAGTTGAGGAACCACGGCAAAGTAAGCGTAAAAAAGTGGCCAAATCATTTGGGCCTGATTTCCTAACATATATGTTAGACGATGAACCTAGGACAGTGCAAGAAGCTCTGTCGACTCCAGAAGCTCCGTTCTGGAAAGAAGTTGTAAACAGCGAAATTGAGTCCATCATGCAGAATCACACTTGGGAAGTTAGTAGATCTCCCAAAATGTTGTAAACATTTAGGATGCAAGTGGGTCCTTAAAAGGAAATATAAAACTGATGGATCAATTGAGAAATATAAGGCTCGTTTAGTAGCCAAGGGATATTCCCAAAAGGAAGGGTATGATTTCTTCGATACCTATTCACCTGTAACGAAAATTACATCAATACGGGTTCTATTTGCTATTGCAGCATTGCATGATCTCGAGGTACACCAAATGGATGTAAAAACGGCATTCTTAAATGGAGACCTCGAAGAAGAAATCTACATGGATCAGCCTGAAGGGTTTGTAATACCTGGACAGGAAAACAAAGTGTGCCGACCTGTGAAGTCACTTTACGGGCTTAAACAAGCACCGAAACAATGGCACCAAAAATTCGATATGACTATGCTATCGAATGGGTTCAAAATAAATGAGTGTGATAAATGTGTTTACATTAAGGGCACACCCGATGAATTTGTGATTGTCTGTCTTTATGTAGACGACATGTTAATTACGGGAAGCAATCATAAAATGATTGTAAACACGAAGATTATGCTGAAAAAAATAATTTCAGTATGAAGGATATGAGTTTGGCTAATGTTACTAGGGATAAACGTCTATAAGACGCCCGAAGGAATTATGCTGACACAATCTCATTATATTGAGAAAGTGTTAGAAGAATTTAATGCCTTCGATGATCCTCCGGCTAAGACTCCTGTAGATCTAAATCTACATCTGGCCAAAAACAGAGGAGAACCCGTATCACAGCAAGAATATGCTCGAGTGATTGGTAGTTTAATGTACCTAACTAACTGCACTCGACCTGATATAGCATATTCAATTAGTAAACTTAGCAGGTTTACGAGTAATCCTGGGAGTAATCATTGGATAGCCTTGAGAAGGGTGCTGAGATATCTGAAGCACACTATTAATCATGGCATACTCTACACGCGGTATCCAGCAGTTCTTGAAGGATACTGCGATGCCAACTGGATATCTGATAGCAAAGACTCCAAGTCCACGAGTGGTTATGTATTTACCATCGGTGGTGGAGCAATCTCTTGGAAATCTTCCAAATAAACGTGCATAGCTCGATCTACGATGGAATCGGAGTTTATTGCACTAGATAAAGTCGGCGAAGAAGCAGAATGGCTTCGAAACTTTTTGGAGGACATTCCTTGTTGGAATAAGCATGTACCGCCTATTATGATATATTGTGACAGCATGGCTGCAATTGGTAGGGCACAGAATAGTATGTATAACGGTAAGTCTCGGCACATACGTCGAAGACATAATACCGTACGACAACTGATCTCTAGTGGAATAATCTCTATTGACTATGTGAAGTCTAAAGAGAATATAGCAGATCCTTTGACGAAAGGCATTGCTAGAGATCAGCACTATAACACAGTAAGGGGAATGGGGCTTAAAAATCACACACCCAAGAACGAGCTTGGTGGTAACTCAACCAAAATGAATGGAGATCCCACAAATTTGGTTCAATGAGACAACTAAGCTGAGTGTAGTTCAGTAGCTTACTTGGATTTTTTTTAATAAGCTCATTCTCATAAGCTGCCCAAGTAATTACCCGAAGACGTGTGGTAAAGGGTAAGCAATTTTGCTTTTAATGATGGCTATACTTGATGGTGGAGTATTTCGGGATACTCTAGGATTAAAGTCCTAATAGTCGATCACCTATATAAGTGAGAAGATGGGGCCGCTTCAATATAACTCTTATGAAACCAAGATATGGTCCAAGGCCGAAATGGACACAACGTGAGAATCGAAAGAAATTAGATTCGTCACTGTGTACGCTGTTGTTTTGATTTACACAAAAGCTGTCAGTTGAAGACATCACGTTCACTGAACAGCGAGTAAATTCGATTGCGTTTCACTAGGGAAGGTTCAAAGCCACAAACTACCTATCCTGATGCGGTGACGGGTCGTCGAGTTTTTCTTGCAAGAGTCAGCATGCATAGCATTTGCATTAATTTCCATTCATGTGGGGGATTGTTGGTAGGGCTGTTAAAAATCGACCCAACCCGCCAACCCGACACGAACCGCACCCGAAAATAGCAGGTTTGGGTTAGCATTTTTGACCTGTTTACGTAAATGGGTAAACCCGAACCCAACCCAATTATTAAGTGGGTTAGGTTAGGGTTCGGATTTTCAACCCGAAATCAACCCGGAATCAACCCAAAATCAGCCCATTTAACCCGAATAATATATATTATTAAGATATTATTAATATAAATAAAATAAAAGGATTAACCCTAATTCTCTATCCACTCTCACGCTCACACATGATGTTTTTATAAAAAAAACTGCATTAGTTCTCATTTTTTTTGTTTAATTTTGATTTATAATACTGTCAATTTTGTTTTTTTCTTTTTTCTTTTTTAATTTTAAACGGGTTGGCGGGTTGGCGGGTTGGGTTAGGGTTAAAGCAGGTTGGGTTTGGGTTTGATTTTTCAACCTGTTTAAGTAAACAGGTCAGGTCAGGGTTGAAGTTTCCAACCCGTTTATTAAACGGGTTGAACCCGAAGGTGACCCAACCCGACCTGTTTACCACCCCTAATTGTTGGGTTTTTTGAGTATTTGGGCCAATTGGGCCAAATATGTGTAATAAGCCCATTAATAAATTCAATTTCGAATTTAATTAAATCGAGAAGCCATCGAATATCGAAACGAGAAATCGTTGAAAGATTACGAATCTATGTTTCACGGGGATTCTAACGAATATTAATACGCTCAAAACCGATATCGGGTGAATGAGAAGTTAATTTTCGAAGTTGGCCCAATAATCATTAAAATGGTTGGTAGTGTTTAAGTGGGGAATCAAGTGTCCCACATTGGTTAGACACTAAGAAAATCTTCACTATATATATAGAAACCCATGTGGGTTTATTCAAAAGGGCTTGCCATGTGTTGGCTTAAATGGGCTTGTGGGCTTAAGTGGTTTAAGTGGGTTTGAGAAACTTGGGTGAGTTTTGGCCCAAATAATAGCCCGGGTGCGAGTCGGTGCCTCGCACCGACGAGCACCGAGCACCGAGCGTGTGCCCGTTCCCGTGCCCGTGGCCGAGGCCGAGCCGAGCCGTGCCGTGCCGTGCCAAAGTGCGCAATGGGCGCTTTGAGGCGCGCACTTTGCACTTCGCACGACGCATCGGAGCGAGGAGCATTGAGGAGCTTATTTAAATTTTTCCTCCGATGGGTGGCGACGGCGACGATGCCGGTGACATGGCAGTCAAGGTGAAGATGATTGGGCAATCCAGATGAGGTGGCACGATCCATTGGATCGTCTGGGCCTCAGTGGGCTGTTGAGCTGATTCGGCCCAACAAGAGGTGTCGGTCAGCCCAACAAGAGGTGTCGGTCGAGCCGCCGGTGGGTCAGGTCAGAGAATCGGGCCGCCGCCGGTTGGACATGCCTGAGATTCGGGCTGTCGGCCCGAGAATCGGGCCAGTAAATAAACCGACAGTCCAATTAGTTTGAAATATTGCGTTTAGATCCCTGGAAAATTACATAAGCAGTCCAGAAAGATCTTGAAATTGCAATTAAGCCCCTGCGTGAGAAAATCTATAAATAGACCCCTCATGAATTGGAAAAATTCATTCACTTCAACCCACACAAATTACATCATTCACTCCCAACTCCCTAAAATCCCGAAGCAAGAAAAACTCGAGTTTCGAGTACGATTCGTCGTAAAACTCTAGTCGTTGTGCTGCGATTACGAGTTAAGAAAATATCGTTGTATCTTGGGGACGATCGCTGATAACCGAAAGCACAGAATATCGGGCAATTTCGTCTTACGGACAGTGTGTCCAACACACGCCTCGACTACGTCTAAGGTCATGGATAGTCTTCATCAACTCCAGGCCTATTTATTTTTCATGTTGTGTATAATAGTTATCACATATGCCCTCATCATCATCTGGGTACTCGCGAATTGTACCTGCGTTTGAAGACTCTCGGAAGGATTTTTAACTCCTTTCATTCTAGAAGCGTTCATCTGAGCCGATCGAAGAGTCACAAGAAACCATTTCATTATACTGCCGCCGACCAGACGCAACCGAAGAAACAACAGTAAGTATTGGGAAAAAATGCAGACGTAACTAATACATATCATTTTACACGCAAGAAAGAAAAGGAAACATAAACTGAAAATCCCATGCATAATTTAACCTACTGACAGGCTTCAAATCGGAAATACGATCAGAAAAATGGGAAACTTGATTATTGAAGCAAACAATATGCTCTTATATACTATTACTGTTCACATAAATATGAAAGCTAAAAATTCCTATTTTCATCGCGCACTATGATAATTGAAAGGCAAGAGAGGACAAATTACCCATAATCAGAAATAAAATTAATCGAAACCATTCTACAAACAAAATGATCATAATGCTACAAACACACTGCTTTTCCACATATATGGCCAACAGAATAGTTAGAATTTGGATTGGCAGAAGCTAGAATTCATTGAATAAAAATAATAATAATAATAGTAATAATAATAATAATAATAATAATAATCTATACTATATAAAAGTTGGATGTGGACTCTCATTGACCACCCATATACCCAATCACTACGTGACACGTCAGTTTCTAAAATATAATTACCATTTTGGGTCTATACCCAATCACTACGTGACACGTCAGTTTCTAAAATATAATTACCATTTTGGGTCTTTGGGTTGGTAGAATTCCATGGATGGAATTAATCAAAGCATTATCAGGAAGAAAGCAATCATACGTTGTATTCATCTCGTTAAAAAGCACTAAACACTACATTAAATAATGCACAGAAAACGAATAGTCATGTCAAATCAAAAGTAATGATCTCAAGTAATTGAAGGAGGAAAACACACGCACACAGAGTTGAGTTCTCTTTGTTGAAATTAATATTTTAATATATTGGGCTTTAGTTTTTATCTAGAATTGTTTTGTCTTTGGCCCATTAGATATTGTTAGTCAATGTATTGAACGTTTTATGCCCTTTGGAGAATGAGAAAAATAGTATACAGAGCTGAGAAGAAAACGGCTGCCCTCTCCTTCATCTTCACGGTTCCATCAAAATAAAACTAGAAAATAAAGAATATTGCTTGGTTTAGGATGCTAAGGCCAACATAAATGGTATCAGAGCTTGTGTTTGTTGAGATTTAAAGTGGGTTTCTTTCATTGAAGGTGTAGAAATAGAGTTGAAGTTGAGAAGAGCACCATGGCTACACAAGGAGGTGTTTGGGCACCACAAGGTGGGCAACCCGTATTTGATGGTGAGAGTTATGATTATTGGAGTATTAAGATGAAGACTCTTTTGATTTCACAAGATTTATGGGAGATTGTGGAAGATGGTTATGTGATAAATGAGAAAATAGAAGAGAAGAAAGATGGAAAATGGAATGTTGTGAAGGTTACGGTTTTGGATCCCGACGAGAAGGAGAATAGAAAGAAGGATGCAAGGGCTCTTTATTTGATTCAAGGAAGTATCTCCAACAAGATTTTTCCGAGAATAATCGGGGCTCAAACCTCCAACGAAGCATGGGAGATTTTGCAAAAGGAGTTTCAAGGCACCGATAAAGTTAGAACGATAAAGCTCTTAACCTTGAAGAGGGAGTTTCAAAATTTGCAAATGAAGGAGAAAGAGACGCTACAAGAGTATTTCTCTAAGGTGATTGAGGTTGTGAATCAAATAAAAAATTTGGGTGAAACTTTGAGCGATAAATCGGTATGTGAGAAGTTCTTGATTAGTCTTCCTTCCAAGTACGACAACATCGTGGCCGTTATTGAAGAGACTAAAGACCTCTCTACTATTAGCGTACATGATCTTATGGGCTCTCTTGAGAGACATGAAGAAAGGTTGAATAGGCATGGCGACCAAGTTCTTGAAAGCGCCTTTCAATCTAAGGTGAATGTGAAAGAGTATATCAACCAAAAGGCGGCCAATGGGAGTACCTTCCGTGGTGGATTTAGCGGTGGTAGAGGCCGAGGCCGATTTGGGGGTAGATTTGGTAGTGGAGGTGGTAGAGGTACCTATCAAAGCGGAGAAGTTAAGCTATGCAACTTTTGCAAGAAGCCGGGCCATATAGAAAAAGATTGTTGGAATAAGGGGAAGGTTCAATGCTACAATTGCAAGAAGTATGGCCATAAAGAGAAGTTTTGTAGGGTGAAGAATGAGGAGCAAGCAAACTACACCGAGGAAAAGAATCTCGAGAGAAGAAATGATGGAAGCACATTTTATGCATGCCAAGCGGCCATTGAGAAGAAGGAAGATGTGTGGTATGTTGATAGTGGATGTAGCAACCACATGACCGGGGATGAGTCGATTTTTTGCAAGCTTGATAACACCGCTACTACTCAAATTACGATGGGAAATGGAGCCGTGGTGAAATCTAAGGGGAAAGGCACAATTGCGGTTGCATCGAAGAAGGGAAGGATGCTAATTCATGACGTATTGCTAGTGCCGGATTTGGCTCAAAATTTGCTAAGTGTTGGGCAATTGGTTGAGCATGGTCATGCGGTTCACTTCGAGGGTGTGACTTGTAGAATATTTGATAAGGTTGGAAATAAAAGAGAGTTGATGGCCGTAGTGAAGATGGAGAGGAATAGAAATTTTCCTCTCGCTCTCAAGCCCGAAAGAAGTGTTGCCTTGAAGGTTGGTGTAGGTGACGACTCATGGTTGTGGCATAAGAGGTATGGTCATTTGAATTTTGAGAGCTTGAAGTTGCTAAGCAAGAAGGATATGGTGTATGGGCTACCAACTATAGAAGAGAAAGGTGGCGTATGTGAGGCATGTGCTCTTGGAAAGATACATCGAGAATCATTTCTAAAGGCGAAGGCGTGGAGAGCAAAGACGCCATTGGAGCTTGTTCACACCGATATTTGTGGTCCCATGAGCACAAACTCACATGGTGGAAATCGGTATTTTATCACTTTCATCGATGATTATTCAAGAATGTGTTGGGTTTATTTTTTGAGGCAAAAGTCGGAAGCGCTTTATGTCTTCAAAAAGTTTCAAAGAATGGTTGAGAGACAAAGCGGCCGGTTGATAAAGAAGTTAAGAAGCGATAGAGGTGGTGAGTACAACTCCAAGGAGTTTGAGAAGTTTTGTGAAGATATCGGCTTAGAGAGACAATTAACGATTAGTTTTACACCGGAGCAAAATGGCGTGGCCGAGAGAAAAAATAGGACCATTGTAGAAATGGCAAGAACCATGATGAATGAAAAGGGATTACCATTGACCTTTTGGGCGGAAGCTACATATACGGCGGTGTACTTATTGAATAGGTGTCCCACAAAGGCGGTTGAGAACAAGACTCCATTCGAAGCTTGGTCCGGCGGCAAAAAGCCATCGGTGAATCACTTGAAGGTGTTCGGGTCCATTTGCTATGCACATATTCCAAAGGAGTTAAGGAACAAGCTTGAAGATAAAGGTGAGAAGTGCATCTTTGTTGGCTATAGTATAAAATCAAAGGGCTATAGGCTCTTTAGCTTGAAGAGAAACAAAGTGATAGAAAGCCGAGATGTGATTTTTAGTGAGAAGGATCATTGGGATTGGAAAGGAAAAGGAGTTGAAAGTGTGTCATATCCTATTCAAGATGATGCACAAGAAGGTCCAAGTGGTAGTGGGCACGATATCGAAGAGGAAGAGCCATCTTCTCCTACGATAAATATCGGGTCAGCGTCATCATCCCCAAGCTCAACGCCGATAAAATTGAGACCTATGACCGATATTTATGCACATTGCAATTTTGTTGTTGTTGAACCGGAGAACTTTGAGCAAGCAAGTAGAGAAGAAGTGTGGAGAAATGCTATGGAAGATGAGATAAACATGATTGTGAAAAATGAGACGTGGGAGTTGGTTGAGAAGCCGAAGGACAAGGATGTTGTTGGGTTGAAGTGGTTATACAAGACAAAGACTAACCCGGACGGTTCGGTGCAAAAGTACAAGGCAAGGTTAGTGGCAAAAGGGTACACTCAACAACCCGGTATCGACTATCATGAGACGTTTGCACCGGTTGCGAGACATGAGACTATTAGGTTGTTGATTGCATTAGCGGCACACAAAGGTTGGAAACTTTACCAACTTGATGTGAAGTCGGCTTTCTTGAATGGGGTGTTGAAAGAAGAAGTGTATGTGGAGCAACCTCAAGGATTTGAGTTGGAGGGTGGAGAAAAGAAAGTATACAAATTGAAGAAAGCATTGTATGGGTTGAAGCAAGCACCACGTGCTTGGTATGGGAATATCGATGCATATTTTTTGGACAAAGGATTCAAGAGGAGTCCAAGTGAGCCGACACTCTATGTGAAGCAAGGTACCAACTCTATACTTCTTGTTTCACTTTACGTTGATGATTTGATATTTACGGGAAATGATGAGAAGATGATGGGTGGATTCAAGAGTGATATGTTGAGAAGATATGAGATGAACGACTTGGGCTTGTTGCATTATTTTTTGGGGATTGAGATTGATCAAAGGGATGATGGTGTATTTATTTCTCAAAAGAAGTATGCCCAAGATATTTTATCGAAGTTTAAGATGGAGGATTGTAATCCGGTCATGACACCTTTGTTGGTGAATGAGAAGTTGGTGAAAGAGGATGGTAGTGGTGATGCCGATGCGGCTTTATATAGGAGTCTAGTTGGGAGTTTGTTATACCTTACGACTACTAGACCGGATATCATGTATGCTTCGGGGTTATTGTCTCGGTTTATGCATCGACCGAGCAAAACTCATTTTGGAGTTGGGAAAAGATTGTTGAGGTATATTCAAGGGACCAAAGAGTATGGCCTTATGTATGAAAGAAGCGATGATGAAGCCGTCGAGTTATTTGGTTATTGTGATAGTGATTGGGCCGGTAGTATGGATGATATGAAGAGTACATCCGGATATACATTTACGCTTGGATCCGGAGTATTTAGTTGGGCGTCGAAGAAACAAGAGAGAGTAGCGCACTCTTCGGCGGAGGCCGAATATGTATCGGCGAGTGAAGCTACAAAGCAAGTTGTTTGGTTGAGGAAGATCTTAGAAGACATGGGGGAGAAGCAAGACATGCCAACGGTTCTCTTTTGTGACAACAAGTCGGCGATTGCAATGTCGAAGAACTCGGTGTTCCATAGTCGAACGAAGCACATTAATCTCAAGCATCACTACATTCGAGAGGCGGTCGAAGATGAAGAAATTCAAATCAAGTATGTGAAGACCGGAAACCAATTGGCGGACATTTTTACCAAAGCTCTTCCCGGTGACAAGATTATTTATTTTCGAGAATTGGGTATGAAGATTTAAAATATTAAGGGGGAGTGTTGAAATTAATATTTTAATATATTGGGCTTTAGTTTTTATCTAGAATTGTTTTGTCTTTGGCCCATTAGATATTGTTAGTCAATGTATTGAACGTTTTATGCCCTTTGGAGAATGAGAAAAATAGTATACAGAGCTGAGAAGAAAACGGCTGCCCTCTCCTTCATCTTCACGGTTCCATCAAAATAAAACTAGAAAATAAAGAATATTGCTTGGTTTAGGATGCTAAGGCCAACACTCTTTTATCTGCTGCTTCGTTTTATTCACTGTGGTGGATTGGAGAGATAATGGCGGCAAGACAAAGAGAAGCTGCTTTATTACCAGATCGACCACCTAGGCTCGCCGCAAGAATAACTGGTAATAAATAAAATAAAAGATAATCACTTTTCATCAGTTGACCCTCCCTATAGCTTCCTTTTTGGACATACATAATCTATATTTTGGTTGCACAGTTCTTTTCTGGGCGCTGTTTGTGATGCAAGATTACATAAACTCCGTTTGGAATCTCAGCTTCACCCACACCGCCACGATTCTGAACGTATGGGGCGGATCACCATGGAAGCCCACCCTATTTCTCTAATTCGCCGACTCTTTCCTGGGAAATCATGTGATGCTATTCTTTTCAAGCATATCCTACACCGTTGTAAGCCGCTTCAATAATTGATTGTTAGCAGATTACAGTAATACACACACAGTTGCGAAATAAAATACACACACACATACATGGAATAGGTTTGGTGACCATGTCAACGCCGCCTGTCTTCAGTGGTTCTTGCAAAAGGTACGAGGAAGACTGCGTTCGCCACAAGCAGAAAACCCTATTCTACATAGGGATGGCCTTGATAGCCGTCGGCGTGGCGGGCAATAAAGTCTCTCTCATACCCTTACTTGCGGAACGAAAGGGAGGAAAAGATAAATCGAAGCTGTATGGAGCTCGTGTCTTTATTGATCATAGTCGTCGTAGCTCTTACAGGAGCTATAGGTCTACCTTACGTGAAGCCATGGAATCTTTTCGATTTGGCATTCCGGCGATCTGCCCCGGCGTGCCAATGCTCATCTTCTTGATCTGTACCTGCGGGACGCATGTGCTGAGGGTATTTCTTGCAGCTTTCGTTAAGTTGTATTTCTTACAGGAGAATTGATATTTTTTCAGCCTTCATCGTGAATCTATCTCCATGCTTCTAAGAAATTTTCTTGTGTCTCACAAGGTTGAAGAAAGTTGACGAAAAACAGTGCGTTCTTCTTTCTATTTTCATATTGAATTTTCTATTTTCCTTGCCACGAATATTCGTTCGTAAGGAAGCAACAAAATAATTACAGGGAGAGTACACATTAGCATTTGTATCATTATGTGAAGGAAATACATGTCAAGGGACAACGCAAACTTACCTCAATCTATCCCACAATACAACAGTCTAACATATGCTGACATTTCTCAATCAGGTATCCACATGCAATCACGATAAAATCATGAGAGGACAGAAAAAAATTCAGGCCATGTTGGTGAAAGGAACAACGTTCGCGAGCTCGAATGAATTCCTCGATTTGGCTAACCTCCCAAGCAACCTAGGTCCCTGTCCTTTCCGGCGGTTTCTCCGGTAAATTGTAAAAGTTCGGCGAGCTGTGGAGTATACGCCTATTTCATAGGGAAGCATGAAGAGAGATTCACGGACAACGACGTTATCAGCGGGTAGCTGTTGAGGTTACAGAGAGTCGGCGCTGCGATAGATTCGTCTGGTGAGCGATGAATCATTAAGCGCAAATGGTTGTCCCAACTGAATTGTATTTGTCGTATTTGATTTTTCAGACCGAGTTTTTTTTTTCAGAAGGGAGCCGCATGAGAATCAAGATTAAGAGATGAGGGAAATCGGAGCATAGGAAGGACCGAGATCGGCTGAATTTGAAGAGGATGAGGGCGGAAAGGTCAAATGAGAAGTATAAGGAGAACGAGAGCACAAAGACGACTGACGACAAGCCCAGGTGGAATCGGTACTCTCCAGTTATCGGTGGCGGTTATTGGGGCCCCCGCCGATGAAGTTATATGTGCTGTTGTTCCTCGGAGGAATCGCTCCGGTGAGTGCTCTGATAATATTTCTTACTTGCGCTGCTTTGATTATATTCGTTTTCTTTCACAGCTTTGGTGAGATCGTCCGCAGTCGCTATTATTTCCAGTATCGGTCGTTTTCAGCTGAGAATTACGGATGGCAATGGGGCAGGTCTAGACCCGGACATGCCAAAACCCGCCCCTAATGGGACGGTCGGGTGGCAGTGTGGGTCCCGGTCTAGAGTAACTTAGCCCGGCCAGATTCGGGGCGGGTACGGATTTAGTCAATCCTGGCCAGAAACCCGCCCCTTAAAATTTTATATATAAACATTATATATAATTATATAAATATATAGAAACATATATTAATAAATAGTAATTATATGGAAAACATTTATAAATGCAGGGCAGTTTTTTCCGAGGCGGGGAGAACTGGGTCTCGGGTCCACAATAAAATAAATGGCCAGCGGGTCTCAGGTCTTGCCGATAACAATTGATCTAATAAAGTAAAAAAATTTGATGTCTTGAAAATAATCTCAACCCGTGCGATGCACGGGGTTAAACTAGTAATAATAATAATTGTGGTAAACCCAAAATACATTCAATCCTAACCTCAAAAGATTTATATGTATCCATTCACCCAGGTGGTTTTCAATAAAAACAACAGAACCACAAGGGTATATGTACACAGTAAAAAAACCCACCATATCAAGAAGAAAGAAAAAACCCTTAGAAAGTTTGCTAGGAATATACAATTTAAAAATCATTACCACGAAATCTTCATCGTCGTGTGATATTGAATAAAAAAAAAAGGAAAGAACTTAGGATGTTATATCTGGCTCGGGCCTCTTCCGGGCGATCTCGAAGGAGGTCTGTTGGTTTCTGGAATTGTCGAACCTCGTTCTGATTCATCTACTCTTTGTGCATTATCCTACAAATTAAATATATAAATATATTATAGACAATAGTATTCAAATTATCTGATTTGGATGAAAATAAGCCAGTAAAACCCATGCCGTGATGTTTCTTTGCAAACCTTGGAATAAGAAGTAGAATTGTAGCTATGAGAAATGGATTGTGACTTCAGATTGAGTCTGTGCTGTTTTTGAACTTCCGCAAACTGTTGAAGTGATGAAGCAAAGTTTATCCCATTTCTTTTATCTTCAACCACGTCACCATCTCTGTGTGATATGCTGCCATTATTGGTAACTTCTGGCGATGGGAGACTTTTGAATTGATCGCCACTGAAGGAATATGGAGGAACAGTTTTCAAACGTGTCCGTAGAATCTTGAATGCTACACTTTGCTGCGTGGTTGGTAAAAAGGGAGAAAAAAGGTATCAAAAGGCATAATTGCCACAAGTACTTACAATGTATAAAAACCTGAGCATGAGTGTCAAACGGCGGAAACTTCTTTTAACTTGCCTGTGGAAGCAACGTCAGAAGACCGTATAATGCTTTCAACAACCAAATGTACTTTCCTGGTTCAAGGAGCTAAACAGAAAGTAGTCTCAGTAAAATAGACATATATAGAAGCTTTGCAAATAAACTACCGCAGGAAATTGGTTTTATGATTTAGATGTGGTCAACTATTTCAAAAAGAGAGAAACTTAATAACCAATTTGCCTCATTCTCTAACAGCACCAATGTACTTGCATGAATCGAGCCTCGGCAAATGTATTTTGGGCTAAACAATAAATCTCACAGAAACAAAGAGTGATAATTAATGCAAGAAGACTGATGCCATATCACCAATCCACCCTCTTGCAACATTGTAAAAAATTTGATCCGACATATTACGATACACTTAATATGTGATGAATCTCAAGTAGATCAATTCTGACATTACCTGCAGTCTAAGATACGCAAAAGTAGGAGTCTCCAGAAGATGTATTAACCTATCCAACTGGACTAGAAACTTCACGTTGATATCTTCCTCGACCAAAGATTGAATGACTGAACTTGCATGCTGATAAGCCTGAGAGATTTATAAAACACAAAACAAAATCTCAGAGGAAGATATTACAAAAAGTAAAGAAGATATAGTATAATAGTACTAATAATAAAATCTATACTCATGGTTCTTTACCTGAGCTAACAAGCAAAGACTGATAATAGCCATGGGTGAATGGCACCACGAAGCATATAAAGAGAGGAACAAATTTTTCCCAGCATCATTCAGCAGTGACTGTTTTAACAGGCTGCGGAGGTTTGCTAACTCAGATGAAGTAAGTAGAATCAGGTTCAAAGCCTGAACATAAAATGATAGGCAATAAAATGAAAACATTTTTCATACAAGCACGAAATACCAAATAGTGAACTAGCAATCAACTTGGCCGAATAAATTACCTGTACCATAGTAGATGCAAACTCCAAATCGAGCTCCCCTCTGAGTATGATGGAAATCTTACGATACACTGTTTCGGCATCTAAAAGTACACATAATCTACGAATGATCAAGGCACCTCGTCTGCAAAACATGATTATACTATAAATATTATCACGAAATTTATATACATTTGAATCTAAAGTAAAATATAACGAAAGGATTTACTTCTCCAAGAGAGAGTTGTCCAGTCGAAAATTTTGAATTAAGTAGGTAAGTAGCTGGTAAAAGTGTTGTTCGTCTTTTGCTATGCAAGCATGGACTTCAAGTACCAAGAGGACAACCTGACAGGGAAATGGTTTCATAGAACTATTAAAGATGCAGTAATACAAACTCCGTAGATCAAGAACTTCCCAGGAAAGTGCAGTTGACATGTTAACCATCTGGGTACCACAAAACTTACAAAAAGTGGTCAACTCATTAACTATATTGAATTGCCCAAAACAATGACTTTAGGTTTTCACCCTACATTCAATATTGGAATGGTAAATAAATCCATTTTTTGCAATTTCATGACCTATCTTTCTAGTCATCTTCCCCGCATATCCTGAGAAACCTGACTACTGGTATTGGCATATATAAGAAAATTGTAACTGCTAATAAATTTCACCGTCTCAATGATAAACCTAGTATATAAAATGAAAATCACTCCAAATTTTGTTAAATCATCAACAAAATACCTCATCAGAAGGATCTGAAAGTGCATTCAGCAGAGTTTCAAAAACGTCACCAAGAAAAGAAAGTACCTGCATGCAACAAGGTACGAATCACATGCTTAGGGTCAAAACGAATGATTTATTAATTTTCAATCGCTTGAATACCTCTGCCCTATGTCTATTTAATAGGGTTGATATCCAGTGCAGTGCTTCAGTACGAGTACTGGCATCCCATTCACTCGAAAGATGCCTGATATAGAAGCGTAATCACCTTAGTTTATCTACCACACACTGAACACCCACTGGTAAATCGCAGATAACAGTCAACAACAATTAAAAGCAAATTGGAACTCTATGTTACTCCAAATACATTTTAGTACCTCCGAGAAACAGAAAGAATATCGCGGATGTCAAAACCTTCAGCTGGATCAGCATGTATCCCTCGGAGCTCTTCATTTGTTTCACGAGCAACCTGGAATTAACGAAAAATTGATACAAGCAACAAGAACTCCACAAAGGAAAGATACAAATCAATACATTCTCAGTAGTTTCATTAAAGTTTATAAGAGATTCTAAAGAATCACTCAAAAAAATGGACTAGCAAAAGTAAATTTTCAAGCAAAACATGTCGTTTCTATATAATACTTCCAACCATGATGACATTTGCCAATGCACGTATTAGCACTCATAGACAAATCAGCTAACCACTCTTATCTTCTCCTCCTTGTCTGATATGCAAGGTAATATTGCTCCAAGGATATCATCATAATAAGAAACAAGTTGATCACCGCCAAGCTTTACAAACTCATTTATCTGAGGAGAGGTGTAACAATGAAATTCACTCAGTATAGCAGTAGGCATGTGTAAGAATTTGGATATACTCATTATGGAGGAGGAAAGCATGTGGCAAAACATACTTACCCAGGTAATGGCAGTCAGCCGGGTAAATTCATCCGGTGAAGCTGCTCTCTGCACAAGTATCTCAGCCATGCGACCATAATCTACAGACTTTGAAAGCATCATCCCTCAGATAAGATATTTTAGCAAGACGAATTCCTTTTAAAAAATTTAATAGATCGAGGAATGTGACCCACAAAATGCAATCAAACTTAAACAATGTTTTGCATGCCAAAGAGGAAAATAACAATTTTCTAATTTTGCATTTCTTTTAGGAAGCATTTTAAGGTCCTTAACTGGAAAAAGGGTCATCAATTCCATCAAAAATAGTTTTTTTTTTTTTTTTTTTTTTTTAATCTTTAACACTTAATCAATCCAGACCATTGCAGAAAAAAAAAGGGTCATCAATTCCATCAAAAATAGTTTTTTTTTTTATCTTCACACTTAATCAATCCAGACCATTGCAGGAAAAAAAAAAGGACCAGACGTACTGGAGAGTTCTTGATTTCTTGAAGAAATTCTGAAAGTGCTGAATCAGCCTGCTGCCTTATCTCGTGACTAGAATCACTAAGCATGTTGAATAACCCTGTGCATTTTTCCAGGTAAATATATACATTAAAACACCAATAACTTACCATGCATGATCAAGGTCACTCACCATCAAGGAAATCTGGAAGAAATCCAAGCATATCAATGTCTGGAACGCTATCTAAAACAGTAATCCATCCCACCAAAAACTGGCGAACATATGGATTCAAGACATTCATCCTTTCTCTCAACAGTGGTATAAATTCTTCAATGCTGTAACAGATCAATAGTAGAAGTAGAACTTAGCTAAAACAATACTTGCAGATTCAAGGTCATTATAAAACCGATACAACAGAACTGGTAATGGGGCATAAAGAAAACAGACCTAAATTGATCACTCTCAGTTACGATATCCTGCACCCAAATAACCGCGCAGATGAATAAATTTGTTCCCTTTTATACCGCTCATGAAAAAAACTGAGAACATGCCGTCATACCTTTACAAGTCTGTCTAAAAGATGAGCCGCACTCTGTACATTGGCATCCGAATCGGCAGAGAGCTTGCATAGCGCATCAAAAATTTGGTTGAAAAACACTATAAAATCGCCTCTGACGACCTGCATATCAAAGACAATGAGACCAAATACAAGAGAAATATGGGATCCAACAGTAATTCTTCATTCTCCCACCTTGGCAATGTTGTAGAGAGCTTCACAAGCATAGTAGCGTACGCGGCTATCTTGATCAGAAAAGGAGTTTAAGACCGGTGGAACGATTTGCTGGAAAGCCAACATGCGAGAAAAAACAGTCAGTCTGAAAGATAGATAAGAGATTTATTATTATTGGAAAATGAAAGTAGCTACAGGTTACAATGGTTTATTACAACAGAGGACATGCATTCTTGACAGGATAGCTCCAATTTCAGCAAATACATGCACACAAATTCATGCCTGAACGACATAACACCAACAATATCTTTCACCACCCCACTATTTTCATTTCTGCACTAGAATCTAAAATATGATGTCAGACACACTATATCAGATCATTCTGAAAATGGAACATAGCATCTGAATGCCTCCATTTCAAGATTCCTCAAGAATAAACAACATATGTCATAATTCAACACCGGTCCTTTGACTGGTAACATCAGAAATTTATGCCATCCGAAAAATTCTAAAAAGAATATAGGTACCCAGAAAAATTAGTAAATGCAAAAATCATATAATATATCAACCAAATAAAAAATTTGATCCGAACAAAAGGAGAATGCATTCAGTTGTGTACTTACGTCAAGATGCTGTGCTGCTTCAGAAGTCAAACCAACTGTTGCAGCTGCCAAGCCAATCAACCCTCCCTAACCCGATAATCAATCAAAACAGAAAAGGAAATAATACAATAAAACATCACACATTAAACACTAAAACCAAACTTGGAAAGAAAACTCGTCACATAACCAACGATTAACATCAATCTGGATAACAATCAAACGAACAGAAAAAATTATCACATACCTTACGATGATTTGCTTGAGGTGAGTATGTATACTCATTGACCAACAAATAGACGACTGCCGTGATTTTATCATGATCACCAGCCATAGCTAACTGCTTCACTATCCCTTCCACCTAAAAATAAATCAAATAATAAACCAATAAAAAATGGCATAAACTAAGAATCCACAAAACATAAGCACAACTATTCAGAAATAGAAGCCTCAACTTTAATACACAACACAAGAGAAACTTCCAAAGTACCCACAACTGCCAAACAAAGGTACCTCAATAGCAGCATTTTTTCGCTTTTCATACAGCTTATCCGATAGATTACGAAGAACAGCCGCTGGAATTACTGATAATGCATCCACCATGGCTATACTGGGAAAAACCCCGGTTTACTCTCTTCTGTAATCCACCTGATCGACTTCGATGCATATTATATAGCTGATTCAATGTCACTAAGAGCAGATCTAGTGAGGACTTGAGGAGGTTTTAGAATGGGAAGCGAGGATGAGATTGATCACGTTCTGGAGATTGTTGGTTTTACTACCTTTTCTATGCACATTGAATTTGGTAATCAATTAATTTAGGGTTTTTTTTTTCCTTTGATTTTTTTTTTCCTTCGACGATTTTCGGGGTTTGATTATTCTGAGCCTTAAAAAAGCACAAACACAGCGTGGTGAAAATGAAGACGAAGTGAGTTCCTTCTTTCTTCTACGTTCTTTCTTTCTCCCACTTCGAACGACAAATTACCATTAACACCCTTTCTCTATCCTTTTGGCCGAGAACCGATGTATTTTCCCAATTCTCTTTTCCCATTTATATCACATAATACATATATATTTTTGTGCTAGTATTTAAATATGGGAAATTTTAAATTTTTTTGTTCCATCCCAATTCCCAAGGTATATATTTACTTTCTCTCAATTACCATGTCAATTAGGGGTGAGCAAAAATATCCGGAAACCGGATTCCGATCCGGTATCCGGTTTTCAAAACCCGAAAAAACGGATATCCGGTTTTAAAAACCGGATCGGATATCCGATCCGATTTATTTTAAACTAAACCGGATCGGATACGGATAGTGATTTGTCTAAAATCCGGATATCCGGTATCGGTTTTATATTTAAAAAAAATAAAAAAAATAAAAAATAGTCCAAAAAGAAAAATGAAGGTCCAAAAAAGGAAAAAAATCATCAAGTAGAATATTTAAATTTATATTATTTTTATTATTGCAAAAAACTTTGTTAGAGAATTGAGATAAAAAAAAAACATAAAAACATCGAGACGCGAGTTAAAAAATTAATGTGAATTTGTGGTATTGTGTTTATTATTTATTATGTAATTTTGAATCATAAATTCACATATTGTCTCAATTAATATGTCTAGAAATTCTTATATTAAAAAATATATTTTTTTATGTGATAAGAAATAAAAAAAATATGATTTTCAAAAAAAAATAATAAAAAATATAAGAAAAATAAATTTAAAAACCGGATGCGGATATCCGGTGTAAATATCCGAATAAACCGGATATCCGATTTCCGGATATCCGATTAAAACCGGAGCGGATACGGATACCATTTTTCGATATCCGAAAATTCGGATATCCGAATTTCGGATATCCGAAAAACCGGATATCCGGTTTTGCTCACCCCTATTGTCAATATCCGTCCTCTCGGCATTAGGTGGGCTTGGAAATTAGAATCTCAAGGCAAATTTGGAAAAACAAACTGGCTATAGTAAGAAACAAGAATTCATATAAGATTGTTTTCTTGATTGTTCTTCGTATTTTGGGAATCTAATTTCAAGCAACTCCGTGAAAACGTTGTTTCGAAAAAAATGGGTTACCTTACCCCCCCAAGGGCTTGACCTAGTGGATAGGTCCTTGACACTCAAGTGTGAGTTTAAGGGTTCGAATTCACTATAGGGGGACCTTGACTATTGTTGTTTGTGGGATCTTGGAGTGGGTCCCATGGTCCAGGGAGGGTTAGTCCCGCTAGAAGCCGTGGTCGCCCCATAGTCGATGATGATGTTCATATTCGATTCAAACCGAGCCTAGTCGAAGTGTGGGTTGCCTTTGTTAATTCCTTGAATGGAAAAACATTGGTGTCCATACAATTCGACAATTGGGTTCCTTGTCCACGTGGGAAGCAACCAACTATGATTTTCGACCTAAACATTGTGTCCATACACTTCGACAATTGGGTTGCTGAGTCCGCGTGGGAAGCAACGCAACTACGATTTTCGACGTCGAAAATCTGAATTTCCAACGAGCGGTAAAAAATTCTAACAGAGTAGAATTTGTTTTTTTCATAGGAGTAGATAGATTTTTGTTAAGAACGAGTAGATAGACTAAAACCATGAGTTACCGTAGTCACATCATATGGCTCCATTATTCATTTCCATAAATCAAAGGTCACGTAGATGAGAAAAGTAGTTGTATTAATCACAAGAGTTAGATGCATTCCCGCGTCCGATCCAAACTACCTTTTCCTTTATTTTCTTTTATTTATCGTTTTCCAAAAAGATTAACCAAACGTATACAATATAAGTTGGGCTCCATTGCTCAACTTCACAGTCAAAGATTTCTTCTTCATCCACAAATGCATAGACACTAACTAATAGGAGATTTGATGGGGACAGCCTAAAAGTATAGAAAATGTGAGTTTTTTTTATATCATCAGAACGCCATAAATGATATAAGTTTTTTTATAAAGAAAAAAGGAATAATTTAACACCAATCACCTCTCAAACTGATAATGTAATAACAGAAACTACATAAATTAGAATGGGTAAGGACTCGACAGCGATTCATCGATCTCTCGAAACCCTCGACAGAGAGCTTCAGTCTGAGTCGGCGGAAGTGGCAACCTCCTCACCTCAGTCATGAACCTACACATACGGAGATTTTTAACCTTCAACTTTACTTTATTTTAGAAATTGGAAAAGAAGAAAAAATATAACCAACGCCCACCTATTTGTCGCGCTTGTGATCTTATCGCGAACGCTTTGATTCGAAACTGAAGTTTGTCCAATCGAAATACTTGGGCCGAAGATTAGCGATGCACCGATGGGACTTGTCCCCATCCTCCGTGCAAAAACAGACATAGACCATTCGCGGAGCACCGTAAGAACAGAACGAAGAAGACGCATTTTCAAAATGGGAGATGGTAAGATTGCTCCATTGGATAATAACTGGTCGTAAGTGCTTAGGACGGGTTCTGTCGAGCCCTTGCAAGCTGCAATGAGAGCCCTGGCAATGTCTTCGTCTCCCACGGGCTCAGCGCCAGCATCAACTCGGCCCTATGATGACAAATTGAAAATAAAGTTTAAGTATGTGGCAAGTTTTGATGTTTAACTATGGTGAAGTTGGGAGAGATTTGCATGGGTTTCGTATTTTTCTTACCATGGCAGCTTTTTCGAGTTGAAGGCATATGGTGTCTAATGGTAAGATGGCTCCATCACTGCTGAAAACATTGGGCCGACCCTTTTGAGTACTGCACAGGCCTCGGCGATTCCACCTTTTGAGAGAGACTGATCTATGAGCCTAGCCCATATGTCCCGGGCAATACTGCCCTCAGAATCACCGTATGAGCCCGCAAAATATATAATTTCCAAACATATCTGAAGAAAAAGAACAGAAATAGAGAGAACCGAAAGGATCGTGCTTAAGGTGATGACCATAGAATTGTGCTTGAGATATAGCTGTCTGATCATATTCCCTCAAGAGGGCTTTTAGTTGAGATATAAAGATGTCACAAATGTTTGTCTTTAAATTTCGGAATGATTAAAGTTATAACAAACCTCATAGAGCTCGAATGGACCAGCAAAGTCATTGTACAATTCAGTTATGGTCTTCAGATCTACGGATAACTCCTTCACTTTGTCACAGACACTCTGCACAAAATTGGGATCACTGGACTGAGCGTTTGGGTTGACGAGTCGCTTGTGTTAGGTTCAGATGTGCTGGGAGAGGTTTCCGACGTTGATGCAATTGTCTCCAATGCTTCTTTGATCTTAATCTGAAACTGAATAACAGCAAGCTTTGCTTCGACTAAATCTAGGAGACCATTCCCCGACGAGGCATTAAAACTATCTGTCTCCGATCCACTCTTCGCCTGCAGAACAGCATTACTCAAATACTGGCGCCTGTAAGTAGAGAAAACAAAATGTCAAGGATGATAGCTGATTTAATACAAGAATACTACACGTTTTTGACTGACAAAAAAACCTGTCAACCAATTCAACCTTCAATGAAGTGACAATGATATATGTCAAAACAACAAAAAAAATACAGCAAATCTAAGCCACGAACGATAGTCCACCAAGAGAACAATAACAATAGCACCTTTGTTCAAGAGTTGGTGATGCATCTCCTAAGGATCGCCTTTCAGCTAACCCCATTAGCACGTGTGCAGCCAAAGTGTGTTGTCGCTTCAAGACATAATAGCGTGCAAGGAGCTCAAGGTGCTTAATCCGTTGGGATGCTTCAGCCGCTCTGGACTGACCCAAAGGTGAAGATGGAGATGCAATTGAGGAAAGCGACCGGGCCTACAGAAGAAAAAAATAATAAGTTATACAATACAATTGAAGGAAAACATCCTACTAGCAACTCAGAGAGGTTTGAATTTCAAGATGAAAAAGAAAGAAAAAAAACCGTAATTCTTGCAATAGTACTCAATCATGGTATCAAAACGGTTCAGAAAATGAATGTTTTAACTGTAAACAGATATCGAATAGAGATAATTAAGTAGTAACTCATGACATGAGTTCAAACCTCACGCTCTGTGTCTCGCATAGCATTTCTCAAGAAAGGCACCAAATCTGGTCCACCAAATTCCAGCAACTCATCATCAAGTCCGAGATCAATTAATGTTCGATAAAGGTAATCATGAAAAAACCCATCTGAAGATTGAACCCCAAGTTGAATGATCTGGCATATATACTTCTTGTGAGGTGCTTGATCACGGGCAGATTGAAAAGGTGGGCGAATCGGGGACACCAAATCGCCTTGAAGAGAACGCAAAGCATTGCCTACGATGTCATAACACTCCATGCGTTGGGAAATGGCACGATCTCGAAACCCCGCATCTATTTTGTCGTTCAAAGCATCTCCAGCTGGATCAAGAGATTGTGCCTTTTGCAAAGGTAATTTGACGACAGCTTCATAGAATCTACAATAGTCATGCAAATCTTGTTACATTAATGATCTAAGCATACAGATTCGCAAAAAGCTATCTACCTTAACTGACCTAAGGTCTTCGAAGCGCTTGCACACGGCCTGCAAATCGGCTGCCTCTGGAATTCTACTTAAGTTGTTAAAAGCCTCTCTAGCTAGATTTTCTCTCTCGCCCATGTCAGGAGTGGCAGCAGCTCTCTCAAGGCATTCAACAGCTAAGTAAAACTTGTAATCGCTCTCTTTATAATAGCTCGGACAACCTTCGCGCAACCTGTTACTAATATCATCAACTGTTCCCCTGCCATCAGAACCAGTGTAATACTGGATCATGAATAATAGGAAAGTGAGCGAAAGATCTGATTATCTCTAATGTCACATTTAACTAAGAAAGTAAATGAGCTAGGAAAGTACAGAATAGTTAAAAAAATGCAAGGAATAGTTAATTGCTAATTGTCAGACACCTCCATAAGAGCAGAAATCAGACGTGTTGCAATTCTATCTCCCTCTTCCGAACAAACTAACTGTTGGAATGTTAACTGAACTGCATTCTGCCTAGCATTTGCATCAAAATTCTGTACCAGACGCGCCATAAGGTGCTGGGAAAGAAGCTGAAGCAGAAAAAGTGCTTCACCACATCTAAGAAGTAATTGTCTTATACACTCCATTGCTCTTACCTGAAATTTTTCAAATCAATCATCCACTCAAAAATACATCTAAGTAACACTGCACAGTTGTTCATAGTGTACCTCCATGGCAGCAAGTTCTGAATTGTTATATGAAAGCCGTTGTCTTTTATTTAACGGACCAGGCTCAACCGAGTAACCACTACGCGAGGATTGACCAAATAAATTGCGGACCATAGATCTATCACTAGCACCCATATCAGAACCAGCTCCGATCAAAATTGAACCAGCCATATCACCAAAGCCAGCTGCATAGCCATAGAGTCCTCGCCTCTGATTCCTTCTAGACTTCAGAAACTTCTCAAGTGAGCGGATTTTGTCTTCGAGAAGATACATTACTCCAATAGAAAGCCTGGAGGTTATGATACCGTCTTCAGACTTAGCGTCCATAGACCCTGAGCCACCTTTGATATAAAAACAGGGAGATCCCATAATGGTAACAGCAACCGCGATGAACACAGACAGAGGCCTTCATAAGCACCCGAAAATAGAGGTTCACCATCATTGACTTGCACAATGCTGAATCCATCAGAACCAGTTCTGGTGTTTGGCAGGGCACCACTTCCTCCTAATTGTGGCATCCCAACGACTCTAGGGTCTTCAAAAGCTTCAGCAGCCTTCTCCACAACCACGTTGCTTATAAAGTTTTCGGTATACACTATTTTTGCAGCCAGCATCAGACACATTGCGGCAGCCTCTCCAGGACCAAACCGCTTGAAGAAATCCTCTAGCAAAGTTCTTGGAGAGAATTAGACTCCAGCAATCGCCTCAAAATGTCAATTGGTCTGTTCAAAGCGACCTCCACCATGCCCATGGTACTGAATATGACTAATTTTCTTCCCGGCAATATATGTTGGGTAGAGAGATCACCCCTAGCCCATAGTTTAATGCAAGACTTTTCACAAGTTTCCAAAGGACCAAACCCATAAAGTCCTAGTTCCGAATATAGAGACTGCACAGCAAACGCTGTGTCTTGCAGAGGAAAAACATCTGCCACACAAAGCATTCTCCCCTCTACAGGTATATGGGAGACTGATTCTCGTAAGGCGCGCGAACCCATTCCAAATCCAGCAGATGCAAAAGACTGCACTGTGGAATCCTTATTCAAAATAATGAGTGACGATGAATTAGAAAGGACTATGGTTCCAGAAGAGTAATATGATGATTCAATTTGAAGAGGGTTGTCATCAGCTTGAGTTCTTCCAGAGGTAGAAAGAGCACTAAATGTAAACCCACCACCGATCCCTATGGGAGGAGGTCGCGTTGCTACAACTTTCAAGCAGCTTGGTCTCTGCTTACTGTGATCATGTTCACCCATATCTCCAACTGCACCATTCGTTCCACCAGAACGGGCAGTAGTTAGATACATCCTCCGCCCATCAGATAAAACCACAGCAAGATGCAACCACTTGGATTCTGAGGTAGACAAAGGTGAAATGCTCACTATGGACGGCTTGCTCGTCTGAGATGTGGGTCTCGAATCCCTCTGTGTAATCAAATTTCTCTCTTCTGCCACCTTCTTGAGAGGGCCATCCCCATTCGGCCCAAGAGAGAAAACATGTATCTTCATGTTCTCGGTGCGTGCATATAAGATGTGTCTCTCAGAATCAACTACCATATCAACAATTGGGTCAACAACACCAAACTTGAAAACATTTGGTACAACCCACCTGTAGAGAGAGTGAAACTAACTTAAAAATGCTGAAGCTATGCCAAAAGCAATGGGACTAAATTCAAGAGCTCCAAAGAAGTTCAACGAGAAATAATGTTACCCCATTAAAATGAACAAGAGAAGTAGCCTAATAAATCAGTCATATCATACAGGGCTCATGCAGGTACACAAGATTTGAAGCCACATGCACTGCCACACATCAGGATGAAGGAATAGCGGGAAACAACTCGTGACCTCGGCACCAAACAAGAGGAACAGAGAATATTACCTCGAAATGAAGCTTCCTACACTCGAGGTCAGGCATACTTTGCGACACCGTTTTTGCCATCCTGACCACTTGTATATTGTAACTCATAAACATCTCCATCACGACCAGCCATAAATATCTGTCCCCTATCGGTGCAAGCTATACAAGTCATAGTCACTCCATCAGATGGAATAGTATACTCTGGGAGCGGCTGAAGTGACATCTCAGCATATGGATCAGTTCCATCACCACTTCCAGAACAACATATTCCCACAAGGATCACCTGATTAACAGAATACACACATACATGAGAAGATGGCAGAAGATATGCAATCAAATGAAACAACAATACAGGCATGGAACTTTCACCTCAACAGGAGTTGCCAACACTAGAAGGTATTGAATAGCCTCAACAAATATACCAGGCCTGGATTTAGCCAAGCCAACAGCACAAATGGTTTGCTCCTCCCTGCTATATTCAGGGCACTGTCCATCCCTATACATATATAACCAAGAATCGATATGGAACTATTAACAGAATGATTTATAAGTAGGCAAGCACAGAACTTAATCTTCAACGGGAAAAATGTCGATTTGGTGAAAACTAGTCTACAGTCCAAATCCATGAGGAGCAACAATCAAAATCGCTTTTTTGTAAAACAATATAAGGAAAAACAAGAATTATTTACATCAATGACTGAAATTTTTCTCATAAGATTTCTCAGTTGTCAGTTAACAAACATGGCACGATGTAAATTTATAACTACAGTATTCTATAGTGCAAACAACACTTCATTAATGATTAAACATATATGATATAGCCAAATACATAATCCCGATGGTATCAATGAATGCAAATCAAATTCTGCTACTTGCACACCAGCTTCTCCCAGGTAATCACAAAAATTATTTTTCGGCATTTAAAGGGACATTGAGATGTGCTTACTGTGCCCAAATACTACACACTTACTGCTTATCAAATCGCCAGAGAAACAATGAATTATCAACAGTTGCCCAAGCTCGACGTATTTCAGAAAATATTCCGCACAATGTAGTTCCCTCCCCACTGGAGGCATTGTATCTTTCGATTAATACCTGAGGTAACTCCCATGTATTCACGACTTCAACCAAAGGAGGCCACTGCAATACAACCATCAAAGAAAAATTAATCAGTTACCCGAGAAAATGGCGCACATACCACAATTTTCAACAAATAAATCAGCGACACAGAAACAGTGCAATGCAGAGTTACCCTGTGGATCTATCTCTCTTTTCTCCATCTCAACAAATTGCCAGCATTCGCAGGAACCCTCTAAATAATATATAAAAATATATATACGTATACAGGATACAGATGCATCAATAATTTAACCAGATCATCGTGCACTTCGCTTTCTCAAGAATGGACTAACTCAAACGACTCAGAAGAATACCTTAGCTAAGGTCAAAAAAGTGGATTTACTGACTTCCACATACAAAGTAAAGGGAAAAAGTTGACGAGCAAGAATTCACGTTCTCACTAAAAGGGAAGTGTACATAATCCAGTTAATTCCCTCAATAATTTGCAGACAGAAAAACAACTTTGAATCCCCTTTTTTCTGTTCGTAGCATATACTGTTGTATTTTTTCACCATTAAGAGAGAAGGGTGAGAGCTTATTAGCCGATGCCCACAACCCTAATTTACTCCAAACATGCTTCTGAAAACATCATTCTAACAAAAATCCAAAAAGTAAAAGTAAAAATTCCATCAACGGAAAAAAAAACTCGCGAAGGATAGCCAACCACCTTACCTCGCGTGGGTGAGCCAAATAAGGATGAGTCGAATATCTAGAAGCTTCCAAGGCTTCCTCGAGATCGAGATGACTCGCAGCTTCTCTAACGCATCGATCGGTGACGACAAGCCCAGCATTGGCGACGTCACGCATCACTATTTCACTATCCCAAGCAACCATCTTGAGCAACCAACAGTAGAAATAACACCAAATTCTCTTCCTAGGGCAGGGGTTTGAACTTCAGCAACAACGAAATTCAAGCCCTAGACAATTGCAAGAAGGTATTTTACAAGGAATTCGGTTGTCGAAAATCCGAACTACCGTAGCAAAATTTTCAAAAGACGCTGTAGAGGGATTTTCGCTCGATAGGGCTTTTGCCCTTTTGTTTGGAGTACTGAACAGCGCGCGTCGCACAAGCTATACTATTGTTTTCTTCCCATGGGTATAATGGTCTTTTCACTTCCTTTTTTTTTACAATTTACAGTCAACCCAATCAAAAAGGTTAAGGTGGAAAAAGCTGTACAAACAAAAAGCTATTACACTACCACACTTCCCATCTTTTTCGAGGAAATTACAGATATACAACATGTAAAAACAGAACAAAGGGAGGCTTTTCTTTTCGTTTTCAGACATGTTCGTTTCCCTTGAGTATGTTGTACTTGCAGAGTGGACACGTGGCGTTCATCTTAAGCCATTTTGCAATGCAAACCGAGTGAAAATGGTGGTTGCAAGGCAGAGCATGGAGCTCTGTTCCATCCTCGTAAGAACAAAGGCATATGCAGCACTCCTTGCAAATAATCAAATCCAAAGCCTCCAAAATCTTGATTTGCAAATAAAAAAATGTAGTGAAAAAAGAAAGGACTTACTGCATCTTCTCGAAAGAGAATTCGTTCGTCCGCCGTGTAAGAACTGCTTGGTTTGAGAGGAAACCATTCTGCCAGCACCAAACCCCATCTCCTCATTATCTTTACAGATATGAAATTTGTATTTGGGGAGGATGCTCAAGTCTGCATCGGATGCACCTTCCTGTTTTTTTTTAGAAACAGAAATGTGTAAGTAATACGCCTAAACGGTGTTATTTCAGGCTCTTTGTTCGACAGTTATACGTACTTGGCCAGCAATGGCGTAAAGAATTGCAATGATGCATGGTAAGCAGCAGCAGATAGCTATCCCGATAAGACAAGCCACTACTACACAGAATACTGCAAAGATTACGTCGAATGCCAAGAAGGCGACAGCCAACCTGCATAACGTCAGAAAATCAGAGATCTATCTGTTATTCTGCTGCCAAGTGACGCATTAACAACGTTTTGTAAAGAGTAAAAGCAAAAAAAAGAAGAAAGCAAATATCTTAACAGTATATGAACAGTCGATAATCTTACCATACAATCGGGGAGCGTTTGATGACAGAATCACCGCCCCAGAGAATCCAGTAGAAGCCAGTGATCCACACACGAACGATACAATCGTGTTCAAAGATTCACAACGTGTGGCACTGAAAAAGTCACACAATTATATTCAAACATATCTGCTCACATGGATTTATGGAAATCTACTGGCATTTCACAGCACGTGTAAACTTATTGAACGGACTGGAAATCAGCTCCAAACCTCTTTCCTCAAAAACAGACAAGAGATAACCACAACATGTTTCAAGAAAACAAAATATTATCGCCCTAGTAGTAAAGTCCAACAATGTACTCACTTGGTGACTTATGATCAAGTATCACTGAAAATAACCATAAAGGTTTCTTCTGATAAAGAGCGATAATGAATCGATCGCCAAAGATGTGATCACTTCCAAGAAAAACCCACCAAGTCTCAACACTCAAATACGTGCAAAAAGGGAAAAACAATCACAAGAGACCATAAAAATCAATCAGAACTAAGCTACAATCACTTAACAGAAGCAATGATGCTAACAACCCGATAGGCGATATTTTGGGTAAAAAAAAATTAACACCATCACTACAATATCTCATTGCACATGAAGCCCACGTGCAAGAAAACCTAAACTCGCTAAATCACAGTGAAAACGGATCATGTAATATTATTGTAATTCAATCAAGCAAAGGGCACAACAAAAATGAATTGAACTAAAAAGGAATCCAGTTAAGGATAGCAAAACCAACCTCGACCGCTCACTGTATCCTAAATTCCCACTATCCTCATTGTCATCATCATCTCCAGCTCCATTATCATATTCTCCGGCGCTCCTATCATCGTCACCAGTCCTGCCATTACCGTTCCTCTCTTGAACTCTAACCCAACAAGCACCACGTGCACCAGGCACTGCGCGCCGCGTATCCAATCACCCAAACCCTAATCGGAACATTGGGCCTCTCGTCGACCGTCAAAATCATCATAACAATAGTAATTAGAACGAACAGAGAGTTCCACGCGATGTCAAGCGCCACCACGGGACGCGAGTAACCCCAGTCGACGTGTCTCTCCTCCAGCTGACGGGCCGCCGTCTCCCGGACCAGCGCCGACGGACCGCCTCCTCCTCGTCGCGTGGCGCGAGACAGGAGGAGCGAAAGGGACGAAGTATGCTGCGGCGGCTGAAGACGTGGTCGGAGGAACGGGGTTGAATCGGCGGTGGGTGACGACGTGGAGGACATGGCAATTGGCAATGGCGACTGGCGAGGTGTATTCTTGTCTTTTGAGTTCGATCGTTTGTTGGGTTTTGTTCAGCCGAGAGACGTTCGATGATTTCAATCTATCATATTATTTTTTTTTTAAAAGCGATAATTTAAGGTGTGACTATACTTAATAAATACTAAATAGTCCAAATTATCACTTTTAACACCATAAATTTTATATAGAGGTACTTAGTTAATAAACATCTACGGCTTTGGTGAGAGTAATATTACATCATCGTTTACTTATCTTTTTTATGTATAAGACATATCATATTATATATTTATGTAGACCTAATTCTTAAATATGTTGTGCGATATCTCGTGATGTTCCTTTTTTTCAGTATTAGGTATCAAGATACTTTTTCCTATTGTACCTAAATTTATTATAGAGTAACTGGCAAAATGGTGGTTGAACTTGAACATACCACACTCTCACCGCTGGGGTGCCGTTTTGGTTCTTGAACTTTGCAAAACCTGTCATTTTTTGTTCCTTTGACCTAAAGAACAGCAAACGAACCAAAGGGAAACAGTTTTGCAAAGTTCAGTAACAAAAATGCCACATTTAAAAGTTTGAGTACCAACATTCAGAACTTATAATATACATGATATGTGTAAAATTGATATAAAACCTTATTCGATCTCCACCAAAATTTTCCAAATTTTTTATTTAAAAACTATTTCAACACAATTACACCGTAATCATGTATGCCTCTTGGAGAAAAAGTTTAAAAATATGTAAAAAAATGTAATTGTTGTCAAACTTTCAGAAGCATGATAATGTTGTGAGGATCATCTGTGATTCTGGATTTGAGAGAGAGAAGGGCCGATGATCAGTAGTAGTGGTAGATGATGATAAACATGTACGAACAAGGTTTATTATGAAAAGGGAAGAGACGACGGTTAATGTTGCAGAGATTTGAACGTAGTTTAAGTTTCCTAATTCCATAATGAGAAACTCAGATCGAAAGGGAGTGATTCAGTAATGTAGTGCGTAATGAAGAATATGAGATTACATATTCTGCGCTGGCGTTATTTTATTATATAGATGGCACTTGTGATTCAACATGCACGCAATAATATAATACTATGGGACCAACGCTAACTTGAAAAGTCAGTAGTTGGTACAGTGAGTTGTCTAATATCGACGACGACAAGAGCAAATGAGAAGACATTAGACATTCCTACCACGCGCACAAAAGAATAAAGTAAAAGATAAAAGAAAAAACTGACAAGAAATAAGGGAAACTACTATCAGCAGAGACAGCTTGAAGAATGAAGACTAGAGCAAAAAGCAAGTGTGGAAAAATTCAATTCTTGCAAGACGATATTTTAAGGGTCAATATTTGATTATTTGTGAAATATTAATTAATTAGCTATAACCGTCGCGACGACCAAGACTAAAATGACAGAAATATCTAATATCATTCTGCCTGGTTAAGAGAGACATGTTACTCGAATTACAGTTTTCAATATAGTCTTCTGCTTTAAGCAAACTCAACAACGCAAGATAAACCATGGCGCAGTAAGAACAACATTAACCCAAACACGAACACTCTCGAAATCGTTAATGTGTACCGTAAATAAGTTTGAGAATATCTGCAGGAATAGAGCGGCACAACGAAGGGGTGACCAAACCGACTTGCCGCACAACCCACCCTACCGGCCGATCTGACCACGCCGGACCTGTTCGACCGGCTACTCGACCCCTGTCCGTCCCATTCCGACCCCGGCCGGCTGGTCTACCGGTGGGACTGCAATGATTGAATTTGCTTTTCCCCAGCGACCAAGTCTGATTCAATTTGATCAAGTTTATTGTGGTTTAATTTTAGTGCTAATTAACTTTCATTCCCTAAAAGATGTTTTAGGTTTCGGATGTTGTCCAAAATTTTTAGGATTACGGACCCGATTTCTGTAAATTTAGAGATAACGACCTAAAATTTATGCAAGTGTTATACACTGTATATAACTGGTATCGGACTATTGTTTTGTGTTATTACAGAACAATGAAGTTGTACTGCAGAACGATGAAGTGGTACTGCCAGAACAATGAATTGATGCAATGAAGTGGTACTGTAGGTCCATGAAGTGGTACTACAGGTTCATGAAGTGGTACTGAAAAACACATAAGTGTATCGGATCTTAAAACTAGAAAATTTCTGACAAGAGTCTGAAACCTAAATGAAACTTATGTTTGGGGCTGAAATCAAATTGCCCCATTAACTTAGGTGTTTCGGTAATTTTCTATTTAGTATGGGGTGTTGAGTTTATAATCTTGGCCCAATCTATTGGATAATAATCTCGGGCATCTGCTATTGTTATATCGGGCTCGGCCTTGCGGTGATTGAAAATGGTGGAATAAACAATGATATAACGCTTATATAACATGGGCTTTTTCTCGACATAGCTATCAAACTAAACGGAGCGAAAACTGTTATTTGGCGGGAGCTCATAGTCACTGCGATATTTCAACAAACACCTTGCCGACCTTCTCATCATATGCTGTGGCGAACGTCGAAAGAAAATGGAGCGTTGGATTCCAATGTTCGATATCTTCCTGAACTCTCCGTGCCCTGAGACCGAGGCATCTCTATGGCTACAAAAGAACTTCAACAACCCTTCATCAGACAAGACCACTAGTCCTCCAATCTCCACCTCATCATTTATTTCACTGCTCGCAAATCCCACGCAAACTGCAGATGGAAAAAGGTAACAGCAAAACCATAATAACATCCCTCGCTATTGATTCAGTCAATGAAGATGTTTAAGATGATCAATTTTAAGCCTTTAATGGAACAGTGTCGCGGGGTACAAACCCTGCCGAAAATGGTTCAGGCAAGAGTTCTATCCTTCCTCGTATACGACCGTCATAGTTTTGCAAGAGGGACTTACGTAAATTAGCCACATTTGTGCTTAGCGAGAGAAATGGGCTCGATTTTTGGTGAAGAAAGCCGCTCAGACGCTCATGGATTTGGTCTCTGTTTCTGAATACGAGGGATTTCTCACTTGAATTTGGACTCAGAAGAAGAAGATGAAAAAGATGCCGACGATGAGCTCTGTTCTTTGCCCGAATGGCTCGAGGAGGCTTTGCTTCAGGCAAGAACGATCAGATGTTTCCTTGGCTTCCAATGGCAGTCGCCGAATCGAATACTGAGGTTTCTTTGTCTCTCAGTGGCTGTTTAGTTAGAGAGGAATACGATGATACTTCTGCTGTTGATGTTGAAGAAGAAAACGCCATGCGAGATTTTGAAGCCATAGAGGACGAGCCCCTAAACGCTGAGTTAGAGAAAACCCACAAAGTCTTTCAAGTCCCAAATCGTAAGCGAATAGCAAGTCGAAAGCTTTGCAGCTGGCAAAGGATATACACAAACTATGCGCCGAAAATAGCAGAAATTCACTGACAATCTTGAATGTGATCGAACCGTGGAGTTCAGAGACGATACTACAGCATTACTAATGTACGCCTTCTTGGACTTAACAAACGAGGAGACGAATCAAACTGGCCATGCCATGTCCTCTGTTCGACTGCCCTGCCTAAGTTCCTATCCCTCGACGGGCCCTACAGCCGCGAGCTGTTGAACGCCACGTCAGATTTCTGCAAAGCCCATCAAAAGGCCGCCGAGTACGGCCTATTGCTGCCATTGCTTCTGTCGAAAAAAGGCATAGACAAGTTCTTGTCTGAAGCTGTGGCTAAGATAATGAGAGAATGCCTACACCCTTTGCACGTCTCTGCAATTTGCGAGAAGTTGCTGCTCACTAAAGATGAAAGCTCGAAGAGGGTTTATTTGCCTTCCCTTTCATAGGCGTATGATCGGCAACGAAATGGTTTGGACAGAAGCCCTTTTCGGGCTGTGGCAGAACTTGTTCGAAAACCTCGGTGTTTGTCTGAGTAGGGAATCGGTCGAAGAAGGGCTTATTGCTTCGGTTTGCGAGTCTGCGGAGAGGTATTCAAAGTCTGTGAAGTTTGGGAACTTTGTGCTTTGCCTTGTGAGTAGATTTAGTTCCATGTTGGAGAACCTCAATGTGCTGTTTTGATGAAGGCAGTTAAGAGTACGGATACGATTGTTACCAAGTCGATACTTTCGAAGCTGTCTTCGTTGCCTTGCTTGTTAGTGTAGTTTAGTCTACTGCCGCCGATGATGATGATATATTAAGGTTCTTGATATATGTTTTTGGTCTGTCTAGTGTTGGGTTTAAATTTGGGCTTGAGAGGACTCTTAATGTTCGAATATTTCAGTCTTAGATATGGCCACCGAAGATATGGGAAATGATTCACCAACCAAGGTTTAGGAAGCACCAGTTGACGTTTTGAACACTGAACATAAAAGGGTGAAAATATAAATTCGGGTTATTGATTTTAATTATTTTTATCACTAAATAAGTCTAGAAATTTATAATTCTTCATATGATGTGAAGTAAACAAATATTGAAGTTAAACGTTGTGATATTTTACACTTTGAGATTCAAGTGTGTTATTATATAGTTTGTCTTATCTACATTGATTCAAATCTAGTTGAGGTCGTAGATGCTACGGATTTCTTACTTGTTCATGAATACATGCCGGGCCGGGTTTCAATTTAGGTGGTCCAGTCATATACCATAGAGAATCCCTAAATAAATATAACTAATTATAAATTTAAATATTTTTATAATTTTTTAAGCCCATATTTGTTAATTTATATGAGATATGGGCTAGAAAATATTAGTTTTTAAAATATATTATACTTTTTAAGGCCCACATAGTTAATTATGGGATATAGGCCAGAAAAATATTAGTTTTTTGAAAAAATAAAGAGACAAATGTGGACCCTATATACACTGGGCCGGATTTGTGGCCCTGTGCTTTATGCCTGGTTGCACAGGCCCAAATCTGACCCTGAATACACCTAGATAACCATAAGGGCACGTTCGGTTTATAAGATATAGCAAGATAGTTTTTAATCTTCAAGAATCTTCTTCAATAATCTTGTTCACTATAAAATATAAAAAATGTCTATAGCCCGCTACAAATTGTCGGTCCGCTACTATAAGCATGAAAATCCCCCTACAATTCATCCAATGGTTCTGTTCAGATAAATTATCCAACTCATGCTAGTAATTGCAAAAAGACCGAAATAAATATAGGGTTAGATTTGTCTATCACATACTTTAAATTAAGATATCTATGATGTTGTATTGGCGAGTTAACAATTTTAAAAACTGAGGAACAAAGTAAACATAATTGTATAGGCTAAGATAAATTTATTACCTAGTTTCTATCTTGGCGTTTGCCTGTATGTAGAAAACTAAATGCAGCAATATGTCTTTTTGTAGGCTGGATAATTTATCTGGTCCATAACCATAGTTGCGGGCCGTTATTTATAGCGGGCTATCTACATTTTTCATATTTTAAAGTGAACTAGATTATTCAGTCTAAAAGGCCTCTATCTTAATATCTATATTCTTATATAATTGGTGTCGGGTGAATATAAACAACCACGTTTGGTCTGTCAAATTAATTGCAATTCAGTTCTTCTTTTTGTAATATAATTAATTGGATAAGTTCGTTTCATATCGCTTCTAATTTATATTTATTGTATTTATGCCCCTATACTTTATTTTTCTTTTTATATATTTAAAAATGGGCAAAAACCTAAAATGGTCCCCAATATTTACCTCATGGACCAATTTAGTCATCGATGTTTCGCGAGGAACAATTTAAAATCCCGATTTTATCGAATTGTACCAAATTGGTCCCCGCCGTTAGATAGCCATTAATTGGATGGAAGTTGACACGTATCGACGTGCAATTGGCCAGCCTTAAAAAATCATAAATTAAACAATAAAAAATGGGAATCCAAAAAAAATTCAAAAAAATAGAGTAAAAAATTCAAAAAAAGGAGAAATAAAAAATAATAAATTAAAATCAAATAAAAAGAAAGAGAGAATGAAATATTAAAATAATAAATTAAACGAAGAAAAAAGATAGAAGAGAAAACTAAAAAATAAATAGGGAGAGCATATTAAAATAAAAAATGATAAATAAAAATTTAAGATTTAAAAAAAAAGTAAAGAATAAAAATATATTTATTTATTAAAAACTAACTAAAAAGGAAAAATAAATTAAGGATAAAAATCTCTAAAAGTTATACGAAGACCGTCCCTGCCAAGTAATGAGGACATGATCGTCACGGTTCTCGAATTTTTTTAACAAATATTTGGGCGATTGCATCCCCGTTAACTGGACAGAGACGAGATCGGGAATTCTCGTCAACTTTCAGTGAAATTATTATCCTATTATTTTTTCACTTATTTTAGTTTTAATAAAAAAATATTTTTTATTTTTCTTATTTATTAATTTTATGGTCTTAACATTTTCTCTCTTTTTTTGTTTATACTTAAGTTATTTTAATTTAAATTTTATCTCTATTTTAATTTATTATTTTTATTACACCTTGTTATCATTTTATTTTTATTAATTTAATTTATTTGTAATTTAATTTAATTCTCTCTTTATGTTATTTTATTTAATGTATTTCTCTTTTTTTTTTTTGAATTTTTCCATTTTTTGGATTTTTTCTCTTTCTTAATGCTTAATTATTCCTTTTTAATAAATTTTCATTCTCTCTTCTTTTTATTTGATTTTAATTTATTGTTTCTAAATTTTATTTTTATTATTTATTTATTTTAGTTAATTTATTAGTAATTTTCTCTCTTTTTTAATTTTTACTCTATTTTTTGAAATTTTTCCCTTTTCGGAGTTTAAATTTATGATTTTTTTAAGTGCCAATCGCTGTCGACATGTGTCACTTCAATCAAATAACGGCTATTTACGGAGGGGGACCAATTTAGTTCAATTCGATAACATCGGGGACTAAATTGGTCCTCGCGAGACATCGGGGACTAAATTGGTCTAGAGGGTAAATATTGGGACCATTTAGGCTTTTGCCCTATAAAAATTATATGTCATCTTAAACTTTACAAATTATAAATGTCAAAATTAAAAATAATATTATATAATTATAATTTTTTAAGCACACACAGTGTGCGAAAAAGTAATAGTATCTTATAAACTGAATGGGCCCATAAGATAATTTAGGTGGTTCATCCAAGATCTGAGCTAATAATATGTATGTCTATTAACTAACTAAGCATGTCATCAACTCTGTCTATGTAAGCTACAAAAGAAGCATTGAGTGAATTTAATTGATATAAATGGACAGCTGAAGTGCAGAAAACATCCAGTTGTTTCTTAACTCTTACACGAAGGACAAACAATTCATTTCTATTTATTATCGAGTCTTGACACCATATATAATATATGATAATGAATCATAGATTGCTTATATTTTAGGTTTTGTCTTATATTCTTGTTGGAGTGTCACTATACTCTCCTTTCCGACAGCGAAGGCTTGTCCTATCCCTGACAAGTGAACGTATTTTTATTTAAATATATATGTCATATAAGGACCATTTTCTTTTTTATACTTCGCAAATCCCAGAAAAGAGAAAGGACTATATTCCAAGATATACAATTCAACAATTGCATGTATTGAAGTGCCGAACGTGTTCAATTTTACATTCTTCACTTGTTTTAGACACAAAAAGAAAAAGAAAATTAACTGTTATGACTAAAAAGTCCATTGTAGTGGGCTGGGATAAACTCAGGCGAAAACTAAAATTCAATAGTTTCACTTTTTTTTTTCCATAAAGTCTAATTACTTATAACATTTTTTTCATTTTCATTCTGATGATCATTATTTTTCAATTGTCGGATGTTTCAAAACTCAGATGAAATTGCCCCGCTTTTCTAATTTCACCATTTGTTCAAACATGATTTTCAAGTTGAAGGTCTTCTAGCTATCTGTGGTCCTATCTCAAATGGTCCAAACATGTCCTCTTAATACATGAATCTATATATTTAAAAAATAAAGAAATAATCGATATTCTTCCGTCACATGTCATTCTTATTTTAAAATGTGCAACGATAGAAATAAAATTGGCTATATAGGTCAACTTCCCCTGTCTTCTGAAATATATATATGCTTCTTTAAGTCAAATAAATAATTATTTTTTTAGAGAGAATTAAAGACCCCATAGTTACGGTTATTGATTGACGGTGATTGATCGTTTTTATCTACGGGACCTATCGGTACCAGGCCCTAACTCAATTTTACAATAGATTTCAGGGCTCGGCCATTAAATTTAGTTTTAAAAACCCATTTTCACTTACATCTAAGAATAAGACCTCTGACCAAAATATCCTTACAAAAGATCAATATAACGAAGTATCCAGAAGCTTTTCTTTGAACACGTTTTTTCTACTATCACTGCTTTTATATATATATTTCATCCGCACGAGCACCCACCTTGCATTATACCAAGTTCATATGTACTTGGGATTTATATAATATCACAATGGTAAGATTTGTGGCATTTATTGCGAAAATTTTGACGCAAATTATGAAAATATTAGTAAATCAATTAAGCTTTTAGCCAAAATTGAAGATAATATATATAAATCTGAGAGATCTATAAGCTGAGCATTTCGTCGCGCCACTGCGTTCGCTCGATTGTTAGTCGTTATACGTTAATCGAAATGAAAATGCAATTGGAGATAATTTAGCGTAAATCATCCATATGTGGTATGAGTGGTGAATCAATGTTATCCAGAAACAGTAAAAATGTATTCTTCGCCAAACATGTGGTAAAAAATCTGCCATAGAGCTACCAAAAGAATTTACGGTACCAGTTGTCGTTTACTTGGTACAATTTTGAATTGAGGCTTTTAGCGGGATTTCTGTGGAGTGTTGGGCAGGATTTAAATATTCAAAAAGAAAAGTTATAGTAGTCAATTGTTCTATTATTACCGAAAATATACTAATATTACCGCAGTATATCATGTTAGTTTTTCTCTCATATTTTTTTGTTATAAAATAATTAAATGTTATCACCAAAACAGTGAGAACTCCCGATCAAATATTTTTTCATTTACATTATTTTTATCTACGCGAGCACCCAACCATGTACCAAGCTGATGTGTCCTCTTGAATATGATATTACCTCGTTATAACTGGTATTTTTTCCAACTGGTATTGTCGTCAACTAACAGTGAAAAGGTATACAATGACAATTATGTGGTATATGTTTTGACGAAAAGGTACTAAAAGTGATTTACGCGGCCTGCGGGTACGTTTAACATGGTTTTGTTATTGACTATCCTTAAATGTTATGACTGAACGTGAACCTCAGACGAAGGTTTTTTGAATATATTATTCGTCCCCACCACCACCCGACCCTGTACCAAACCACATTCGATGTAATATCGAGGGTTATTATAACAATACGTTTAGAAAAGTACGACTTGAGATTACTTTTTTTTGAAATCTTTTGACGCAATTCTTGGTAGATCAAATTATGTTTTCAGTCGAAATTGAAGTTAGTGTGGATAAATTCGAGATACCCGTAGCCTAAGTATTTGCACCACCGCCTTGGTTCGATCGTTCGTTGAAGGTTAAAAGAACTAAAAATACAATCCCCAATAGTTTTGGTACTTTTTATGAAGTGGTACCAAAAATAGTTTAGGTGGTACATGTTGCCATTTTTTTTGTATAATTTTGAAGTTGAGTGTTCTGACGGGATTCTGAATTTGACTAGAGTTTTGGTAGGAATATTGATTCTGAATATTTCTGGCGGGATCTCAAAAATTTTCTGGATTGTATAATGCAGTACCAGTAAGGCTTGAAGTGTTACCAAAAGTGTATTATTTGTTACAAAATTGTTGTCTATGCATTAGTGTTTCTAGGTAGTTTTTGGGGTTTAGGTTTAGGGTTTTGGGTTAAGAGTAAGGTTTACGGCATTAAATTTTGGGAGTACGATTCATGACTTGTGCTTTATAGGATACAACCTAAAAAACTTTGTAGTTCAGGATTTAGGGTTTAGGGTTTGGACCTCGGAATTAGGGTTTTGGGCCTCGGATTTAGGGTATGGGCCTTAGGGGATCAACTGATATGGGATTAGTCTATTCTAATGAGATGAAAGACGACTTAATTGGGTATGCAAATGCTGGATATCTTTTTGATCCACATACTGTGCGAACGTAAACCGGTTATTTATTTACATGCGGTGGAACTGCCATTTCATAGCGATCAATTAAGCAAAGTTTAACGGCTACTTCATCTAATCATGTGGAAATTCGAGCTATTCATGAAGCTAGCCGAGAAAGCGTTTGGTGCGATCGGTGATTCAGCATATACAACAAACTTGTGGGTTATTATCGAAGAAACAAATTCCGACTACATTTTATGAAGTTAATGCGGCATGCATCACCCAATTAAAGGACGGAATCAAAGGTGATAGAAATATTTTGCCAAAATTTCCTTACACACTATTTAGAGAAAAATGGTGATATTGATGTACAACAATTGCGATCTAGCGAAAAATCTCGCAGATTTATTTACAAAAGCACTTCCTCCTATAATTTTTAGAAAATTGGTACATTCAATTGAAGTTCGAAGACTTCGAGATTTGAAAAATAATATTATTATCAGGGCAGTAAATAGGATGCACTATTTTTCCCCTCACTGTGGGGTTTTTTCCATGTGATTTTCCCAGTCAGGTTTTTAATAAGGCAGCTATAACATCAAATTTGTAGGACCTATTATTAAATAGACATCCAAGGGAGAGTATTATGAATATAGTTAGTAGGTGGTAGTTGATGGCCATTTAATGAATTGAATACGTTAGCTATATATTTCCTTATATAAATATGCTTGATTCCTCAGTGTAATATGTAGAAAAAAATATAATAAAAGTCTTATTTTACGTTGATGTCCTTTCTCTATTACATACTATATAGATAATAATAAAACTTCATTAAATATTATATAACAGGTGTGTAAAATACTTGCAACATTATTACATGACACTCTCGGAACACAATTCATATATGTTTTGTCATTTCCAGGGCAAACACTCGCTGTTTTTCGCTCTTTTTCGATTCTTAACCGGTTAAGGTTAGATAATGGTACTTGATATTACCTGAGTGTGTAAGTGCGGAAGCGAGACCGGTCAGTAGGGGGCTGAACCGGTTCTGCGATGTGCTGTGTGAGTGTGTGAAGAACACAACGATTTGTTATGGAAGTTTGGAGCTAAAAAGATCTCCTAAGTCTCTCCCTTTCCCGCAAGAAAGGCTATTCTAGAAGATTGGTTTCGATACAACCCCCGTCGTATAACCTTCGTAACTAGACTGACACGTATAAACCCCCGGTTATACTTGCTAACTAAACTCCTAGACACCACAACCAGCTTTTTACAGTCCGTCTCTTTCAAGAGCTTTTTACAGTCCCTTGAGAATAATCACTCACTAAACCAGCAGGTTTCGTGCAGTGAGGACAACACCTAAAATATTCTCGCTGAAGAGTTGAATGCTTGTGCAAAATCTCTCGTAGTGATTTCTTCGTTAAGTGTCGTGACCATCTTCAGCTTGTTTTCCTCCTATTTATACCTGGAGTCTGAGCTTATTGCCGTTGTGAGATGGTTCTGAGCACCGTACAATACAGTAAATGTTCTTTATCCAAATGGGTATTGTCCGGTCTTTGTTGCAGTTCATGCTGTGCCACTTGCTTTATTCTCTTATTAAGCTTGGCTAGACTCCGACTTGTCTTTAGCTGACAGCCTTGAGTAATTGCATGTCAGAAGTCTTCGACTTGACGCGCCTTGAATGATGTTTGAATTCCTTGTCCAGCGTGGCATAACCGGTATCAGTCCTTCCTCATCTTGATCCGGTTTCTGATAGCGCTTATGAACTGCTTGTTTAGTATCCGATCTCTTCCTAGGTCTAACCGTTAACTTATTAAGTTAAGTTCAATCACCAAATCTATAATCTGAATATTCAATTCATGATTTCTAGCATAAATATATATATATATGTATATATATATAATATATATATATATATATGAATTAATGTTTCTTTTGATAGCTACAGTTCTGTCCTTCAACTGTCGCAATTTGTAAAAAGCGAATGAACATAATAAGATATTATATAGAGGGATAGAGATGAGCAATGATAAGGATGACATGTAATGTGCGAAATTAAGCGACACTTATCCAATTTAGATCATAATTCATTACCACCAAACAAGAAGATGATAAACGATTTCTCGATAAGCATAGAAGACACTTTCACACTTAGTGAGTACAATATATAAACTTAACTAGTTAACATATAAAGTTAAGGCTCCAACTCTGGGCCGGTTGGATTACTAATACAACTCATCGAATCTTCTTTAATCGAACATAACTCATATGAATCCATATTTTCTTGATCATCATTGTCTTCATCACATTTGATCATAATCTCTCTTCTTCATGACATAATGAGTTCAGGTCTATACTAAACCTTGTCTTGGCCTTTCTTGACTGCTGCTATTATTAGTTCCAACCTGTTTATTACGAGGAAGCTCGCTCGTAGTTAACTTAAGTTGTGGTTCTCTAATGCAAGCCACAAACATATGACCCAACAAAATTGAGACAAGATTATTTACACACACACACACAAACCATATATTATAATACCATGTCGAAGAGGCTAGCACGTCGTTTTTTCGAATTAATTATGGTCGATTGCCTGAGAAAGTATTTCTGAGCGTGGCTCGCGACCTGAGTTGGGGATCTACTGTTCACAAAATTTCCTGAAATTCCCCTCCAATCACCTTTCCTAATTTTTCGAGTCCGATTAGGAACATTCGATGTTCTTCTTCGGTCCATGGAACTCCTGCGCCGTCATTTGTTCATGTAAGAAAATAATTGTGAAACATTACATTCTCATAATTAGTACTACCATAATCCACTTACGTGTTTAACACTCCATATGCCTTTCTTGCGTTCGAATGTCTAGTCACACACAAACTCACACACACACACACACATATATATATATACAGTGTATTATAGTATATAAAAGTTGCTTTTATAAGAATACCCAATTTTTTTCCATTTCAGAAAGGAGAATGTGTTGAAAGAGCTGTTCTTATTGCCAGATTAATAACCCCGATATGTACCTTTTAGCAATAAAAAGTCAATGAATTGGGATTTTTTTTTTATATATCTTAATAGAGATTAAAATTGTACCTTTCTTTCTGTCCGCGGGAACAACAGTACGAGGGAAAAGTTCGCCGGAGAGACAACTACCACCGCCGGTCATGGACGGAAGGAGCTATAACAGCAGAGTTTCGTCGGCGGTGGTTATTCTGTATGAAGATAACGATGACGACGAAGGTGAAGAAGATGAAGAAGCTGAGATGCAGTCGAAGCTAAAGCTTTTCTTCAACTCTATTATTGTGGATGAAGAAGATGATGAGATGTCGTCGATATGTACACCAAAAAGCCTAACTCCACAAACAGCTTTTGGTGCGCTGTTATTACTACAAGTTCTTGTATTGTGGCCTATGTTTCCACAATGTGAGCACTTTCTTACCATTTCTTCACTTTGTTTGAGAGCATATTCTATCTATATTTGATGTAATAATTTTACAGAGATGGGTGGAAGTATGAGATGTAGTAGGGTAGTTATTCTATATTTATTTGTTCATTTTATTATTATATTATTATTATTATTATTATTATTATTATTATTTGCACCAAATGTATATGATTTTGAGGATATTGTACTTGTGATTAGTTTTTGATGTAATAATTTTACGGAGATGGGTGGAAGGATGAGATGTAGTAGGCTAGTTATTCTATTATTTAGACCATCTACGACCGAAAAACGCATTCTCAAACTCAAATGCATTCTCAGACTCAAACGCAGTAGCAGTAGTTCTTCTCCAACCGTTAAATCTCATTCTCAAGCTCAAAAGACTATTTTTGTAATATTCACTTCCTGGCCATTTTTTTACAAAATTTCAATCATATTCACATATTTTACCAATATACAAATTACACTAAAAATAATATTTTAGATTTGATCAAGAAAAAATAATAAAATTGATAATAAATATATGTTTATATATATAAATTAGAGTTAGATGGACAAGAGTTTGAGCCACGTGACTTAAAACTATCAGGACGAATGCTCTCATAACTAACACCAAGCCAAAATAATAGATTATTCATTTTATGAGGATCACCTTTTAATATTTGAAAAAGAAATACGTTCATGGATGAGTAAACCGCATACATGCGTTTATTCCTAAGCGAAATTGGTACAAACCCATTTTGGGTATGAGTATGGGTGTCCATTGGAGTATTTATTTAGTTTGAGTTGGAAAATGAGTGTCCATTGGAGATGCTCTTATTTGTTCATTTATTATCATTATTTATTATTATTATTATTATTATTATTAATTTACTATTAGGGGTCTTTACATATAGATATCCATTTGCATAAAAACTTGTAATTTAGTACCCTGCCAGTATTTTTTATATATAGGTACCTAATAGAATAATATTTTACACATAGGTACCCGATCCGCCGCATGCACGCCATATAACACATTTAGGTACCCTATATCAACATATTTTGGTACGTAATATGTTGAGAAAATGGTACGTCGTATATAACACACTAAGGTACCATATATAAACCGTATAGAGTACCGTATAAACGCATGACGTGGTAATACACACATAAAAAGGTACGACAAGACTGAAAAAAATTGGTACAAACAGTAAAACGGGTACATATCTGTAAAAATTTCTGACATATGTACTGATTTGTAAATTTTTTATTCAATGTGTATTTTTCTATAGATGTCGCTTACTATTATTATTATTATTATTATTATTATTATTATTTACACCAAATGTATATGATTTTGAGGATATTGTACTAGTGATTAGTTTTTTATAGTGCAAGTAGAATTATAGTGAGATTACTTCGTGATGTGTGTTTTATCCCACTAATAACTATGTATTCAGTCAAGTGGGTGGATCACATCAATGGTGCATCTTTAACATAATTGGCATATTAATTGTATTATTTAATCCATGCCATTGACATCTCCATACATTTGCATATGGAGGCAAAATTAAGAAATTAAGTTTGTTACTTTTATTATTATGATTATTATCAATTATTTTATTATGTTTCGGCTCTACACACAGAAACGTGATTTTTTGTCGATTAGCGATAGTTATATAATTATATATATATATATATATAACAGCAGTTTAAGTTGAATTAAATTATAGTTGCATTTTTATAAAAAAATGTTAGAGATAATACTTAAGAGGGCCAACTTAACCGCTTTTGGTTTATCATTATTCAACGACATATTAGATAAGGGGTGTATCTATCTAAATATAGTTAGACAAGAAAAGGAGGTAAACAACAAAACCCCACCATGTCACGTCAGCTAATTTCTTGTCTGAAAAGTAAATAATAGCATTATCCTATACATTAATCATTATGATGATAATACTAATTAAGAAATATCATCACCACGTATATCTAGTCACATAAAATGTCTTTTTGTTTTTTATTGCTACTTGTTGGATATGTTATTGACAATTGGATATGCGGAAATATAGGGCTCATCTGGGAAGGTGTTATGCATGACAATATAAATATGTATGGACAAATGAAAGTTAAGGGATGATATGATGGCCTTTTATCCGACTATCAAGAGGAAATATAATTTGATTATACATTGAAAAGAACAGTTTTTTGGGTAAATATGTTGGGGATGAGCTAATATCATTGAGGTGGTTCAACTGCATATCAATATTCTAATTATAATGATTACATATTGTCAAATATTTGGATCTAATTATATTGATTTTAGATTTTGGAACTCTATATTATAATTAAGAAAAATAGTCCAATACATTATATTTGATTTGAAATTTGGTATGCGGTCATTTTCCAAACAAAATAATCAAAAGAAACTGAACAAATGATGGTTTCCGACTTCTTTCATCGAAAATAAATGGAGATCCAAATGTTCTGATTTAGGAGCTTGTGAAATATTTTTTATAATTAATTTACTTGAAATAAACTTTTAGTATCAGTAAATGTAAATCAATGATTGAGGAAGAGGCGTTTATTAGTGTTTCCTAAGGGATTTGTAAATAAAAATAAAAGTAACTGATAATAATTCATGAGTTCCTAAACAACCAATAATAAAACATAGAGTATCTACCCCTAAACTCAATAAGATAAAAATCTAAAGCTAATCTCAATATACAGTAAAAAAAAATTATCGGAGCTTGTTATGTTTTGTGGTCGATTAAATGGAGAAAATAAGAGAAAAATAAGAGATTTAGAGAAGAAAGGATGATGATGACCAAGAGCCCACTATTTTCAATGCCCTTCTTTCTAATCATCTTAATTGTCTATTACATACAAAAATACTAAACTAAGGATGACCCATAGGTCCAAAAAAACAATTTGGATCAATACACAATAATCTCCTGAGACATATTGTGCCCAAACGACAAAAGGAGAGACGAAAAATAAAATATAACAAGCTAGCATACATCAAAATACTAGCCGCAAAAAGAAAAGGAAAAATAGCAAGAAGCTAGAAGCGAACCGAGATCGAGCTTGTGCAAACTTGAACTTTGCAATCGGTGAGGCATCACGGGCATGTCGGTCGGGGTTCGATTCGGTACCAATCTGCTTCACAAGAACCACCCCACTCGAGACTACATCTCGAACGAAATGATACTGAATATCAGTATGCTTCGTCCTCTCATAATGTATTCGGTTTCTGTCAAATGGACCGCACTTTGATTATCACAAAAATGGACCGCACTTTGATTATCACAAAACACCACAAGAGAGCCAACGAGAGAAGACATCATACCCCCAAAATGCTTTAAGCCAAATAGATTCCTTGATAGCCTCAGATTCATGCCATGTACTCGGCTTCGGTGTTGAGAGTGCAACGGTTGCTTAAAGTGAGACTTCCAACTAATTGCCCAAAAAGTAAGATATATCCGATCAAAGATCTTTCTTATCAAGATCGCCTCCATAATCCGAAACAACATAACCCGTTGGTGACTCATTTCCATTCCAAACTCCGAACAAGCATCAATAGTACCTTTCAAATAGCAAAACATTCATTTCACCGCTTCCAATGCCCTTTACCGGGACAAGAAAGATTTCTACTTACCACACTAACGGCTTGTGCATGCACACAATCAGTACATGAGACTTCCCACCAAACTTGAATGTGGAATGCTTTTCATATTTTCTTTTCATCATTGGATTAGGAATCAGAACGGTCGAAAGCTTGAAATGTGTGCCACAAGAGGAGTTGAAACAACTTTAGCTTTCTCCATGCCAAACGACGAAGTACCTTCTCGACAAAACTCTTTCGCGAGAGATAAAGTTTCTGGTTGGGCCGATCCCTTGTTAACTCCATTCCAAGGATTCTTCTAGCGGCCCCCAAATCTTTCATCTCAAATGCCGAGCAAAGCTGCTCTTTCAACCTCTTAAAATCCCCTATATTAGTGGCCACAATCAACATAACGTCCACATAGAGCAACAAGTAGATGACATCATCATTTTTTCCATTTCTTTAAATAAACACAACTATCATAATAACGATAGAAATCAAACCATGAAAGAGTAAACTTCTCATACCATTGCCGAGGTGAGCTTAATGTCATAAAGAGACTTTTTTAATAGACACACATGATCCTCTTTTCCCATAATCTCAAACCCTTCTGGTTGCCTCATGTAAATTTGCTCCTCAAAGTCACCATGCAAGAAGGCAATTTTCACACCCAATTGTTCAATATTGTAACGACCCGTCCCATACCGGGTGTCACTATAGCTTCGGTCCCTGCCGGGACTAGTGGGTTGGGCCCACCACACTCCCACTGATAGTCTGGCCACACTGTAGCACCATTTAACCTTTTAGCCTGCTTCGTGCACTCGCTCACATGCACCCTGAGAAACTTCCCAGGGGTCACCCATCCCTAGATTGCCCCAAGTCAAGCACGCTAACTTCGGAGTTTCTATAGATGGACTCCCGAAAAGGTAGGTCGACCTTGGTGATATGAGTAGTACTATCAATTCCCTTATACGTTCTTAGCCTGACACGCCCATACTTTGTCAGTCTCAGGACCCCCTCTCATTCGGGTATCGGATCGGTTCATTCATGTACCCTTCGCCTAGAAGCCTGCCAGGAGCCGCTCCTTGTCCGTGCACCTCTCTGGCACCGGCTTTCACTCCCCGCCCTTATCGGCTTCGGGCGTCACAAATATCGAGTCCCTCATTGCAACCCAAGTGATCAAAACACGAATTGAGGTATGCTTTACCACGTGAGAGAACACGTCATTGAAGTCTCACCTTGTATTTGACAATAACCCTTACACAAGTCTGGCCTTAAATCGATAATCTTCCGAATTTGAACCATTCAACTTCCTCTTGAACACCCCCACTTGCAACCCACGGCCTTCTTATCTTTCGGTGTTTTTTCAAGTGTCCAAGTTTGATTTACTCTCCAAAGCTTGACTTCATCATTCATGGCGGCAACCCATTCACCCGCATCTTTGAAGAAGAAATCACCTCTTTGTATGAAGATGGCTCACAAAACTCCACCCCTTCCGCAATAGCTAAATAATAACCAAGTGGGGCCGTCACCTCAAACTCCACCTTTTCTCAACTTTTTCATTCTCCTTCACCGGCTCGTTAGCAACATCCTTTACCTTTAACATGACCGATCCTTGAAAGTAACGTATTTGAGATGAGAAACTTAGACGTTGTAGGACACAATAATTTATATCCCTTTACATTCATGGAATACCAACAAAGATACACTTCTTTGCTCTTGTCTCCAATTTCCCATCATTCACATGAGCATAGGCGGGACAATCAAACACCCTTAGAGTAATCCTCCGCTTACCCGACCAAACCTCTTTTGGAGTCTTGCACACAATCGAATTGTTAGGAGAACAATTCATCAAATACCAAGCGGTGCTCACAGCCTCCGCCCAAAACTCCTTACCAAAACCCGAGTTGGAAAGCAACATTAAGCCCTTTCAAGCAATGTCCTATTCATCCTTATGCAACCCCGTTTGTTGTGGGGTATAAACAACCGTCTTGTGACGAACATGTCTTCATCTCTACACAATGCATCAAACTCGCGGAAAATTCAAAACCGTTACGGTTTTCGAGCGTTTCACCTTCTTTCCATTTTGCTTCTCCAAAAGCATCTTCCATTCTTTGAAGGTTTTGAACGCTTGATTTTCTCTTTCAAGAAGTAAACCCAAATTTTTTTTGAAAAAACATCAATAAAGGTAAGTATGTAGCAGAAACTATTACCTCTTGATGGCTCACAAGAAGGTCCCCAAAGATCCGAGTGGATGCGTCCAATGCTCCCTTGGTCAGATGAATGGTCGTAGAGAATCTCAACCTCCTATGCTTACCAAACACACAATGTTCACAAAACTCCAAACTACTTGTGCATTGGCCACCAACAAGCCTCTCTTGCTTAATATGGTTATTCTCTCGCTCACTCATTATCCCGAACCTCATATGCCAAAATTTAGTAACATTATCATCCGAGGAAGGGCCTCAATAACTGTCGAGCTGTAGTGAAACCTTGAAAGAAGTAAAGAATCAAACCCCTTTGCCTTCATCATAGTGAGGGCTCCCTTCGACACTCTTAGGACTCCTTCACTTTGGAACTAACATTCTTTTTCTTCAATAGAACCCAAAGAAATCTAGTTCTTTGTCAAGTCGGGTATATGTCTCACACCCATCAATCTTCGGATCTTGCCATCACGACACTTTATCTTGACCGTGCCAGTTCCAACAAATTTGCACAAATGGCTTTTCCATGAGTACCTTGCCACTTGATGACTCATGACTCTCAAACCAATCTCTATTTGGAGTTATGTGCTGAGAAGCACCAATATCCATAATCCAAGAACTCTCATCATTGACACTACCATCAACCGCACAAAGAGTGCAACCTTGTCATCATTGACTACATTAGCCTCCTCCGCGCAAGCCCCTTCTCCTTCTTTTGTTGCCTTTCGTACTTGTAATGGTAACAAATGAAATCCTTGTGTCCACACTTTGAACCATTCGAGGTTCTCATTCTAAGTCTACCCTGAACAACAACCAAGACAACACCTTCGGTTCCCTTTTCTCAAGATTGGTCATCTCATTATCGAGATGCAAAATGGTTTGCAATTGCACTTCACATCCTCAAGGGTAATCTTATCGTTATTGTACACCATCATATCTCAAAAGGCTCTAGATGATTTTGGTAATGAACACAATAACAATAGGCTTGATCTTCATCCTCTACCTCACTCCCAATTCCAAATCATTCAAAATCGAGGTAAAGTCAGCATGAACTGAATGGGATGTACCTTCATCCATGCGAAGAGTGTAGAGATGCAACTTCAACCGCAACGATCAGTTAAAGATTTCTTCATGTAAATAATCTCCAATCCATAAACTTTAGCGGTTTTTCTCCAACAACACCTCTTGTAGTGTAGAATTACTCAAGCACAATTGTATGTTAGAGAGTGCTTTGTCATCCATTTCATTCCACCTTTATTCCGTAAGACCATCACCATCTTCTCTCTACCAGAATGGGCCCTTAAGCCCAAGCCTTGACAATATGACGGCCATCTGCACTTGCCAAAGTGTAAAACTGGTTCCCATCGTACTTCTCGATATCAAATCTACACGACATCTCCATCTCAAACAAAAGCCCCAAAAAATCATACCCACAAAATCGCCATACACCAAGTTTCACACAACTTATAAATAGTGCAAAACCCGGTAGTGTAGGCGACAAAATCGGAAGCTCTGATACCGATTTGTTATGTTTTGTGGTCGATAAATAAGGGAAAATGAGAGATTTAGAGAAGAAAGCTTGAAGAAGATGATAATGAACCAAGAGCCACTGCTCGTTCAATGCCCTTTTCTATTTCATCTTAGTTGTCTATTACATACAAAACTACTAAACAAAGGATGGCCATCGGCCCAAAACCAATTTGGGTCAAAACCCAACAAGGTAATCGTTGAAATATTTTTATAGTTAAATACTCGTTTGACCGAATAGATGTCTCTGCCCTTGATAATGATTCTTATTCTAACTTTCCTTTCTATCAAAATTTTTGGGAAGAAAAAGGGCGAACGATATTTTGGTCCCCATGTTTGGGGCATGAGTAGGGCTGTAAACGAGCCGGCCGAGCTCGGCTCATTTTGGGCTCGAACCCTTACACTGAGCTCGAGCTCGAGCTCGAGCTCGTCGAGCTTTTCAGCTCACGGCTCGAGCTCGAGCTCATTTCCAGCCAGATGAGCTCGAACTCGAGCTCGAGCTCACTAAGCTCATCGAGCTCGAGCTCGAACTTTTAATAAAAAAAATTAATAATTAATAAAAATAATATAAATTTATATAAAAATATAAAAAATTAAAAAAAATTAAAAAAAATTGAGATTTTTAGTAAAAATATTTATAAAATTGGAAAAATAATATAAAGTAATATAAAATATAAAAAATTTAAAAAAAAAAACTCATGAGCCTGTTCGCGAGCTTTCGAGCCACTACATCCGGGCTCAAGCTCGAGCTCGACATAATCGAGCTCGAGCTCGAGCTCAACTTAAATGAGCTCGAGCTCATTTATTTTGAGCTCGAGTCGAGCTTTTGTCGAGCCGGCTCGGCTCATCTTTCACCCCTAGGCATGAGCATTTATGGTCGTCCACTCCCAATTAACTTAATCACTGATTTAGATGAAAAACACGTGAAAACACATAATCTCTTTTACTTGGTTTAGCAAATCATAATCCATCATCTTCTTCGACTTAAAACACATGGACATCATTACGCATCACACTTAACTCGACTTCAAGGTAGTAAATCCGTCCCTAAATGTGTTGTAATTATACTCGCATTTGTTTAAAGAGATGAAGATGAGTAAAAGGAGGTCATCTGCTCTCACGTGTTAAATTCCGTGTAAATTAGCTATTAAAATAATCAGGGCCCAAAACGGTCAAATATGGATAACATTGGGGACTAAAGTAGCACTTCGGAATATGGAGGACCAGAAATGCTCATGTCTCAAACATTGGGGGCTAATAATTTTGTCATCCCAAGAAAAAAATAGAAATTGAAAGAAAAAAGATAATCGAGACGACGAAGAAAACGTGGACTTTCACAGTCTATACACTGAAGCGAGCCTCTCACGTTCAGATCATATCAGGTTATACGGCCAATCCATTTGGAGTTGTCCGAATGAGAGCTTTGTGAAGCTAAACTTCGATGGAGTGATACATCGAAGCGATATGGGTGTCTCTCGATTGGGATAATTGCTCGAGTGTTGTACAAAGTTTTATGAGGAGATTTCGAACGACAAACAATTGAAGTTACGATGGCACATTGTTCAATTTTTTTTGGCAAAAAGAGGGAAGATGAAAATATCTGTTGTGATAGAATGGGATTATCAGACTATCATACACATGCATCAATTAAAGATATAGAAATCGACATTAACATGAGCAACTGTCGAAGCCGATTTACATATGTCATCATCTTTCAGTTCTATTGTTTTCAATTTCATTATAATTGATGCTCGCGAGGTTGGAGACTTCGTTTCATACATAATTTTTCGTTGTTGTGAATCAATATGCAGTAAAAAACCCAAAAAAAAAAAATCTCTCTCTAAAAATCACCAGCTGCCCTTTGAACTCTAGCAGATCTGAATTCTCCTTATCCCCTATTTCTTCCATTAAAGGAGGTTGTGGGGAGGGGACTTTGTTTTTCTTTATCAATTTCGTCTTCCTCGTTTGTTCTCTGTTCTCTGTATTGGTCTTTGGCTCCTCTCCCTTGTGGAAGTCTTAGTCTCCCATTTTTTGTTCATATCCTCCTTGTGGGGCTCTTTTCCCCTTAATGGGGCTTTCTTTCCCTTTTTTGGGACATTCGTGTTGCTTTGTTATGTGATTCTCCGGATGGTGGATGATTTGAAACTGCTTTGCAAATACATGGGCAGCGGGTCCGTGGAAGGGGTTGGACGGTGTTGAAACGTGGAATTTTTGGTTGGAGCTTTCCAGAAAACAGAGTGTATTTGTGTGGCTGGAAGTGGTTTCCAAGATGTGATGATCGGCAATGGGCAAGCGTTCTTTTGGACACTTATTTCCTTCCTGTGCTATGTTTTTTCATGTTGAATCTATGTATTTTTGCTATCTATTCTGAGCCAAAACGTTTGTTTTGCGGTGTTTTTTTCTTTAGTTGGTTGTAGTTTTTGCCACACATAACTTTCTTTCATAAAGTTTCATGAGGCTTGCTTGAGGTCTTTTATCTCATTGTAATTACTTTGGTTTTTTAACAGAAATCGATTTGGGAAAACATAAAAAAGAATCAATATGCATTAAAAGAATTTGATATACCATGGAAGAACGAAGCACATCAATATCAAGTTCATTGCATTCGACAAGCGAAGAAAATGGTGAATTGAAAACTCTTCTCATTGTTATTCCGAGATATGTCAATATTTTGATGAAGCTCTTGCCTAAAAGATAATTTAAAAATTCTAAAAGTCACACGCGACACAAAATATAATGATGATGTTTGATGTTATCTTTTTGTTAAATTTCAACTGACCCTTTGAAGGTATATTAGCTAGTCAAAAGATGACTTTTGAAGCTTTTGTTACATAACTACCGGCGGAGCCACTTTGCAGAGAACCACAAAAATCGTTACATATGAAACCTCAATTACAAAACTAGTTATATTTTAACAATACAAAATTAAACCAACTTATGGTTGTTATTATTAGTTTTCACCACAAAATTGTTTAAATTCAAATCCGTTATTATTTAAGATTAGCTTACTAAAGTCTTTATATTTATTTTTTAATCCAAAGTCATTTTAATCATTTTTTCATGAAGATACTAAACATATTCTAAGAGTGAGACTGGAATTCATATATTTATTTTAGCTACAAAAAAATGCACCCAGCCCAACTTACCTGCATTTTTTAGGGGATCGATAGTGTAATCAAAAAGTAAACAAATAAAACACAGACCTTGAGGATATGGTTACTTTACAAGCTTTCCATTTTCAAAATCTATTCATTTTTGCAATTCTCTTAGCCAGTTTGCCTACCCGAAAAAAAAACGAAAGAAATTTGCCCTATGCATATAGTGTTATAAATATCTTATCTTATATAATTATATAAATGTAGGTGTTCTCATATGATGCCAAGTCCTTAACTTAAGACATAAATTAAATAATTAAACCCCCACAAAAATTTCTCACTATCACATGAATTTCACAGTAACTTCCCACCATCAAACATAAATTTAGTAATTTTATTAACATCTAAAAATTACAAATAGTTAATACGGTAAAAAACTATTCTATGTTATATAAATGTTTTTAGTTCTCTTAGAGTAAGTCAATCAATTATAACCCGAACTAATGAAATACCAAAAAGCTATCTTCTGAGTTTTAAGGCTAAATGGCATAGTGAGGTCCAAGTTTTAATAGATTAACTTATATTCTATGAATCTATTATGAAGATGATGATCATAAAACTGCTCAAGAGAAACCAACAATTTCCTATGTCCCTATTGAGAACGTTGCTAGAGCCAAGGTAAAGATAAAGTTATCAATAGTTTCAAAAAACTAAGTTTGAATTCCATGAAAAAAATAAATCTCTCAGCAGCATTTCCCCTTAATTACATAAATATTTACACCTCACATACTCCCTTATTGAACGGCTCTCCACTAAATTCATGCTCACAAGCTTTTCCCTCCTTCACTCTCTTACGCCATATTTTTAACTGCTTGGTTTAAAAAACCTACCCATTAAACGCCCACATTATCTTCACACATACATCCATGGTTTCTACGGTTAACTTTTTCTTACCATTTATAGATATATGATCTTTCTGGCTTATGTTGGTAGTTATGGTTGTATCCCATGAACATCAATGTAATGACTATTTTTTTTGTCTGAAATAGCCAGTTTTGCAACCTAAACGACGATCCTTCTTGAAGCACACAAAATAATGGCATTAAAATTTGGTTGCATTATTGCATTAAAACGCTGCCATGCTCCCTCTAGATTATTATTATTCAAGTACAAGAGCGTACTATTCTTACGCAATGCTTCAATAAAAAAGTTGGAAGCAGATAGGCTCAAGCGAGAAGAAATCGAGCACGTCCATGAAACCCTCGACTTCTCCAAGTGGAAGGTAATATTTTTGTTCTCTAACATGTTATAAGTAGAGAGAGACCTTCCATGATTTCACTTTCAGCATTTTCATATAACATATAAATAGGTTCTCATAGGAGAAAACGACTGGCAAAATCATTCGATGGGCAAAGAAGGGTCCCAAAGATACAGAACTCAAAACTCCCCAACTGCACCTCTTGCCCCGGGATTTACGAGCTTGGCGTTGGGATTGCTTCGTCATTAGAAATAACAACAAGTCATCATCATCATCATCATCATCATCATGGTGTGCTTGATCAGTCGAGGTTGGTGATGCCCATATATGTTGGACGAGCTGATAGAGTTAGAAGTAGGCTACAACAGTACGGTAGAGATGGGTCCCACCTGAAGAATCATGGAATATTCTCCGAGGTTTTGTCCAAGGGATTTCCCATTGTTTGCAGATGCTTTCTTGTAAGTTTATTAATATCGATCGTAAAGTTCTGATTATATCCCTCGCTTTATGTGAACAAATTATACATTCTGATGTGATTATATCGAGACGGCGAGCTTAGAGGATGCGAAGGAGATTGAAGATCGATTGCTGATTAGGTTTGATTATGCGCTCAATGAGAAGAAAAATGGAAAACGTCGGCCTGATGATATTCTCAGCAGACTCTGATTGGATAGAGACGACGACAATCTTCTTCATATCTCTGAGCCACTTATAAGCTTTTAGGTTATTATCGTTTGGCGAATAGGAATCGTTTAATAAGGTTGACGATTTTCATAACTTAACATTACTGGATATTTCATTGATGATCTCTCTATTAGGAATTGTCCTTTAGCAACTCCATTCGGTTTGTTTATCAAATATATACAGCTACGCAACATGCTTATTGAGAACCGAAAAGGAGAAAAGAGTCCATCACTTTAGAATATACTAAAGAGAAAGATTTCACGTTATACTATTCTTGAGATGATGAGAGATATGTAGTTCTGATATCATATTATGGTTGAACTATTGTGAAAAAGCCTTGCTGATTTCATCTTCTTTTATACCGTAGCATTTATATAATACTATATATACACAATATACATATTTCAGTTGATATGTAGATACCTAACGAATCAACTAAACTAGTTGTGCAACTGCTTGTGTCTTGTCCTGCGATCATCCTTCCTTGTTCCTGCAATATCCAAACAGATTTTAGTAGAACTAATCAAAACACCATCATTAGTCACAAAAAAAAAAATCATTAGTTTAGCTATTCAATATACTCATTATACACACACACACACACAATATAATATATATATGAGAATTCTTGCACATACTGGATCCGTTTCTTCTTGATCTGAACTGAGTCAAATGTGGTATGAAAACCCAGTCCCATTACCACTTCTCCAAAGACTCGTCATCCACGCAGGCGGGTACTTGCAATTCATTGCCCCCAACCAATTGTAATAACTTCTCATTCGTCTAAATCGTAAAGTTTGTGGTGATTTAATCCATCTCTTCTAGCGTACAACTGCTTGTTCGAATACAGCCCTCGACCAACTTCATCCTCATTGTCTTCATCTTCATCCGTTAATTGGAAGACCTGCCTCCTAAGTTCACGGTAAAAAGTATCATCATATTCTTCTTCTTCTTCTTCGACAAACTCTTGGAACGAGGATATTATGTTATTTGATGTTGTGTACATTTCTTTGGTATCCATGGGAAGGTTTTGGTTCATAAGCTTTCTCTGTGATGGGTGGTAATGAAATGTATTTCCTCGAGTATTTTATTTATACGTTTGAATTAAACATCTATCGGTTGAAGGATGAATGAGTTATGAGAACTGAAAACATCGGTCAAGAATCTGCTTCCACGTGGTAGTCAATGTGAATACAAATGTGTGCTTATATTTGTATGTTAATGCGTTTGTCTCGACATTTGTCGTTTCAATTCATATTGTGTAGTGTATATAACTCGATTTGAATTGATTAATGATTTATTTATAGGTCTTTTAATTATGTTGACCTGTTTTTCAAGGCCTGCAGGGAAAAACTCCACTCCAAATGTTTGTCAATTTGACATCTGATGTTCTTAACTATGTCTTTATTACAATATTATAGTCGGTAGACTGCCTTGAAAAATATATTCAAAATGGACTTTGAATTGTGTAATGTCAAAGTATTAAGAACTTTGAATTGGCGTTTCAAATAGAAGTAAAACGGGCCCATAAACTTGTTTCTATCTCAAGCTCCAATTCATGGAATCTAAGGCCAACGTTTATTCTATCCAACTTGCTAATTATATAAGTAACATTTTTCTAGTCAAAGGATTAAGTTTGTATTTTCTAATCAATTTCGGGCCGTTTTCTATATCGTGATTTATGAAATAAGACAATGTTGGAATCAACGATTGGAGAAAATAACTGATATATATTACCATCTGCACCATAATGCTACTGCAGTTACTCTATTTGATATAGTGGAAAATAGCTAAAGAGTTGATCTGCTTCATATTTCTTTTTCTTTCTTATTTTCACCCGAAGAATAAATATTGTATGTAATTCAAGAGCATTGCTGTAATAATTGATTGATCTCAGAATGGAATTCAGTAAAATACCAGAAATTGAAGAACTGAACTGAACTGAAAGTGTCACCTACAAAAAGTTATTCCTGCTATAAAACCAAAACTGCTACATTGATGTGGTTTCTAAGATAAATAAAAACCACATTCAGCTCACACGTTAGGAGGAGAAGAAGAAAAAAGAACTCTTCCAACTAACTACTGATTAATTTACCTAATAAATACTTACAATCATGAAAGAGGAGATGGGAAACAAAACCATATTGAAGAAGCATCACTGAGACATCACCAAGTTTGTCAGATGAGGAGGTAAGTGATGGTCGCTGGCATACTTGCAGTTCTCTTTGTCGAATTCAGCGTCGAAAGAATCGACATAAAGTTTCGTACAATTTGCATTTTCAATGCCACGACTTGGATCATTAGTAGCTTCACCAAGCACTTTGCGAATCGCCCCTCGGTAACTTCTTTTCTTCCACGAGTATCCCCATCTCCATTGAGCAAGCGCACCGTCTTTTCTCTGATGTCTGGCGACTGGAATATTTGGAGATTTTTTGCTCTCACCATCCTTCGATAGGCTTTTTAATCACGTTCCTACGTGGTTTGTCAAAAACATTGGAGAGCAGGGCATGTGAGTAGAATCTGAAACTCTGTTTCGGCTTAATCTCCTTCTCGTCAAGCCCGCAGAGAGTTGCAGCGACGTCTGATCTGTTCTGAGAATTTGCCAACTGTTGTTGACCCATTCTAAGGAGTGCCTCAAATTGCTAGGAGAGAAGGTCATCTCTTGTCTTTCACCTGCAAATAATTAGTCGAAAAATCATATTGCTGATAAGCCTTTAATAAACACAAATGATAGAGAACTATGACGAAACTAAATGCGTTTATATCCATCAAGGCAAACAGCTTATAGGCACCTGGGAAATAGACAATTAGCCTATCCTTAGATTCTTTCTTCACAACGATTCCTTCCCACCAACCATCATAGCACCAAGCATCGACGATGCTGCCAACGGTTATTTCGCAAGAAATTGTGACCTCGGCCAACGATGGACATGGTCTGACCATTGTCCTTCCAGGGATACGTATTCCAAGTTCATCTGGTGAAGCTACACGAAATACAGATACCCATTCCTAAAAGATAAAAAAAAGTAAGAAATATATTCATAGGTGGTCTAAACCCAAAAAAATAAATTAAAAGAAGGAAGATGCACCCCTCGTGAACATGAAAATAGAAAAAGAAAGTTACCTCTACAGACTTCGTATCATCAATTGCATCCCTGAGATCTCGATAGCTTACTTTGACCTTGTTTTATCCTTTTGACGATCAAACCCCTAAACCAACAACCCTAATGCCACTATCTTGAGAAAGAACCTCGACTTGTGAACCAATACTTAAACATTGCACGGAAGGAGATGATGAGGTGCATTCAGTAGGCTTATTTTCCTTATTACCTCGCACTCCTACACGTTCCTTGGTATTGTTAGGAGTAATATTTCTATCCACGGGTTTCAGATATGACTCGCTTCGAATTCTTTTTGTAGGCCTCGATCCAACTGCATCACTAATGGACCTTCTCACCATTGCACTGTCATCTGACAGCTCATGCAATAACGAGAAATCTTCCCTCAGAATTTCTTGCTTCCAATAGCCCTTGATGGTTGTGATATCAAATGGCTGGAACTCGTCATTCTCAAACAGTCTAAAGCATATAAAGGGTGTCAACCCCTTTCGTGTCGCTTCACCGCTATACTTTTTGTAATGCTCTGGACTGAGGATAGTTGCCAGTCCATCAATGCATTCGATACTGAGATCTTGAAGACAACGAGAAAAGAAAACCTCTCTGTCACTACAGTTACCAGGCAAAGTAAAACCAAGCTCATCAATTTTGTGAAACCATCGTACCACAACCATCTTGTTGCCTCGGTAATCTTGATACAGATCATCCAAGTATGCAACAAGTCTTTTTCCTTCTTCCGCCAAAACGTATACAAAATCTTGTAACTGGAAGGTAAAGAAAGTCATACGGATTTATCAGACCAAATTTAAAAAAATACGAGCACATAATGGAGACATAACTTTACATGTAAGATTGACAAACACTTACAGATATTACAATTCCATTGCAACTAAATGACTTGTAATGCCTCCGTTTTTTGGGCAAGTCCATGGGGAACCTAACCACATGAAGTCATTCTTCCACTGATTCGGATTCTGCAGTTGAACATCCTAGGATGAATTAACAAAGACAAACCTTTACACAACGATAGATAATTGAAACTGTTCATGAAAAAGGAAGCTATAAGCTAACCTTACTGCTATAGATATCCAAAATGCCCCCAATATCACCTGCAAACTGCCCAAGGGAACTAGGTTGATTGCCTGGAACCGAAAAAAGAGTATGAATTCGTCACACCACAGTACCCAGCTATCGAATGAATGAAAAAATGTTAATAAATATTTGTATCACTATACAATGACATTAGAAGATGATGGGTAGGTACAGGGAAACTCTGCTGAAGTCTTTACGAGAAAACATTGACAGTAGAACCCAATTATAACTTTCTTTTAGCCCATTCCAATGATTGTAAAAATGCACACGTAATGATACCATCCAAAACTGCTCCTAAAGGAAAATCAATTTCAATAAAGCATCTCCTTTCAATTAACCTTCACATACTGGCATCGTCATATTTACCGAGACAGAGAGAGGGAGAGCGAGAGAGAGAGAGAGAGGGAGGGAGAGATCTGCCTATTCAGGAAAAAATACAGCGTGAAGGCCTCCCTACCATTTCAAATTCAATAACCAATCTTAAATTCATAAACTCTGTGTGAAAATGAGATCTCGAGGAAGATCAAGCTGGGGAGAAAATGAGATCTCGAGGAAGATCAAGCTGGGAGAAAATGAGATCTCGAGGGAGATCAGCTGGGGAGAAAATGAGATCTCAAGGAAGATCACGCACCAAACGCTTGATTTTTTTCCTAAAAGAAAAAGAAAAGCAGAAACCTCCATCTGGAAAGAAATCTAACAGGTAAAAACGCTTATTTTGCAAGACCTCCATCTAATACTCCACCAGATAGATAAATGAAAAAGGATACTTTCAACAGAATTTGAAAAAAATTTCGTATAACACAGAGACTCAAACACAAGAATCCAGAACCAATCTGACGAAATGCACAGCGAAAACGAAAAAAAATTGAATTTTCTAAGTAAGGATAAGGAAGAACATTGGATGTGAGGAAATCTTCTATTTCTTACCTCAAGAAGAAACAACTGAAAAAAGCTAAACAAAAACATCGTGAACGTACCTGAGACAATAGAACGGATCCAACGACGACGTCTTCACGAGATCTTAGCTTCGCATGACAATCAGACAATCCCTTCATCACATAACGATAGGACATGTGTCTCGGCTCTTCTCTTCCCGACAATCACCAAATCCCCTGTTCCATCCACACGCTTCAGAAAGTACCTGACCTCCCTCTTTCCCTTATCGCTCGAATGAAACACCTCTTCCCATCCAACGTAATTCGCGGCATCAAAATCCTCCATTAATTGTCGACGTAGCTGGAACCGATACGAAAATCGGAGAAATCTGATCTGAATGGAGATCTAGAGATTAGGCGAGTGTCAAATTTTATCCTGCTAGGATTCAATTCGTGGTGATTTTGTAGGAGCGGAAAAAATAGATAAGGATCAATCAAAAGGGATAAATAATTGGGGGCACAGGAAAAACAGCCATGCGACCTCGGTCCCTATATTTTCAATATTTACGATACGACCCTCGAGGTTCTTTATGCGTCTTTTGTTATCGAGTGTGCCAAATATATTAGTTTTATTATTGTTGCTCACCACCAAATATTAGTTACCTTTCAATCAATTTGCTGTGTCACATACAATTTTAGGCTTCATATGTTCATTACAATTATATACGAAAATTAATTTTGTTTATATATATTCTTATAAACTAAATTAATATTTTGTTTAAAATATGTTATAATATAAAGTAATATAGTACATTTACTGCAATTAATTGCCCTCTTTCTCGAATTTTTTTCTTTTCTCGAAAAGAAAGAGATTGATTATGGGCCAAGAGCAATTTGCCATAAAGTACAACAATCAAATAAAGCAGATCGCTATGAAGGTTCTCGACTCTCGCGTAAAGTCAAAATAGCCGACGCAGTGATTTATAATTATTTATTAAATTTTTGTATAAAAAATTGCAAGTGACAGCTAAGCCGGTCATTACTCGTTTTCATTTTCAACCAAAGCTGACCGGAATTTACGGGTCGAGTTGCTTAACCATTACCGGTATTAACCGGTAAGGTGACGCTGACGTGGAATTCTTAGCCGCTTATCACACCATTCGCCCCTTTAACTACTGTTAGACTTGGTAGTAAATATTGACGGGACAAAGTATAAAATAATAAATTTAACTAGAGTTAATAATCTCGAATATTGTGATTCTTCAATAACTACGACTCGGAAACACCAATTTAACACAGTAGAATAGTTTGGTTCCTTCGATGTATTTAATATGACATACACTGAACTGGGTCCGCCTGCAAAATTGTCTATAATATCTTATGCCATATGATATTCAGATAACGTTAAATAGATGAAAACTGTAATATGGTATTTAGCATTAGCTGATACGTATATGGTTTTTAGTTCTGGGTTGCAACTTGCACTGTAGTGATTGGGACATTTGAAGTGAAGTGAAATTGAGTTTGTGGTGTGACATCGTTAATATAACGCGACAAATCTATGATTTGGTTAATCAGAATAGAAAAGGCCCAAAAAGAGTCACGTGCCAAGTTGCCTGTAAATGGGCCCATATTGTAAAATAAAATGCAAATAAATATTTACAATAAGGATATATTTCACCGTTAAAAGCAATATGCTTTTTGTAAGCACATTATGACGTATATGTACCGAGAAAAGGTTGGTGCATTACATATTGGTGAATCTATAGGAAAAAATTCAATTGTATAAAATCTTTACACATATGTACCCATGTCAGAAAATTTTACAGATAGGTACCCAATTTAATTTTTACCAGTTTCTTTAGTCATGTCATACCTTTCTGTGTGCATATTGCGTACCATAACACGTTGATATAGGGTACCTAAATATAGCATACGTCGAACATAAGTCATACTGTGTGTTACATAGAGCGTACCTAAATTAAGCATACGTCGTACCATTTTCTGTTATATAGGGTACAAAATGTGCTGATATAGGGTACCCAAATGTGTTGTATGATGTACTTTCGCGGATCGGGTACCTATTTGTAAAAAATTTATTCTGTTAGGTACCTATATATAAAAAAATCCTGACAGGGTACTAAATTACAAGTTTTTATCCAACTAGGTACTTATGTGTAAGATCCCAAAATAAAATTTATTATTTCCTTGTCAATGACAGATAGTTTGGACATGAGCAAAAAGAAAAAAAATCGACGTGCATTTGTAGCACAGGAGGCTAAAATAATTTTGTCTTAGATGTTGTATTCCTTACGTGATGTACATACCTGCATAGTGTGTTGCGTCTTGCATACGTTGTTGTTGTGTTGTAGCTCAATCTTCTAAATCAAATATATCAATATGATAATTTTTTACAGGCCCCATAAAAGATTTACGTTTCAGACCCTATCAGAAAAAACTGTTGTTCAAAGGACCAAATTTTATAAAATTTAGAGAATGATCTAAATTTACGCAAGTGTATAAAGTATATATGAACTGGTATCAGATGATCGTTTTATATTATTTCAGAACAATGAAGTGATACTGAAAATAATGAAGTGGTACTGTAGAACAAGTGGTACTGCAGAACAATGAAGTGGTACTACAGAACAATGAAGTGGTACTACAGAACAATGAAGTGGTCCTGTAGAACAATGAAGTGGTACTACAGAACAATGAAGTGGTCCTGTAGAACAATGAAGTAGTTCTACAAAAATCGGATCCTTAAAACTATTAATTTTGTGACATGGGCCTGAAACCTAAATGAACTTATGAGGTGCCTGAATTGTAAAAACCCCAATTTTTTAGGAAACGATTTCATTCATATAACCAATTGGACAAAATATTACAATAGAAACCGTAAACAAAACTGTCGAATTACAAAAAGATACATATGCTAATACATAATTGTGCATCAATTACAGTACCTTCTTCAAGCATTTGATTGTTTAATTCAGATTACCAATCCATTGTAGAATCACCAATGTCAGCACGATGTCCATCGCTCAAATATGTATTTCAATATCCTTCTAAAGTCTTATTCAATGGATTATACTCAATGACGGACCCAGACTTCAAGAATTGGGGGTCACATAGTATATTAAATATTTATAAGTTTGGGGGGTCAAAGTGTAAATAAAAGATAAATCAGAAAAGATGAAGACAAAAATGTACTATGAAGGATTCGAACCCTGATCAAAAGGGTTAAAACAACCCTAACTATAGCAATATTCACCACGGCACCAGATACAATATAAATTGGCTTGGGGTTCAATGGACCCTCCTATCCCGCCGTAGATCCGTGCCTGACTATACTTTCATAAGAGAGATGAAACTCTCGCACGATAGAAGATGAATCTCATACGAGATAAAAAAAAATATATATAAAAACGAACACATGAAAATCGAGGAAGCCAGTGAAATATATTATGATGTTCCAACCCATCCTCCGACGACCATGATGGCAGTAGATCTGTGGCCGCCATCGAAGAAGAAAAACAAATTATTGTTTTTCTTTCTGTAGCGAGTATTTTCTAGAGAGGATATATAGATAGCTTTTCAATTGAGAGTCAAGTTAAGTTGTCTGTGTAAGTATGTGCTGATTAAAGGTTGCTAATCGGGCGTCAAAATCGAAACCGAGATTCGCATCCCTTACGTGAAGTTGTATAAAGTAACGTAATATTTTAAGTGTAATCTATAGAAAACTAACTAATTGAATAAAATTTTACACATAGATACCCATGTCAGAAAATTTTTAGTTAAGTACCCGTCAGATTGGGGGTACCATTTTCCTGGTGTTAACGTACCTTTTCATATGTGTATTGCGTACCGCGTTACGCATCTATATGGTACCCGTTTATGGTACCTATATACGTTACATACGGTACCTTGCGGCAAGCTGTAGGGGGGGGTACCAATTCTACCTGTATTGATGTACCAAAATACGTTGATTATGGTACCTAAATGTGTTGTATGGCGTACTTACTGCGGATCGGTGTACCTATCTGCAAAAAATTTATTCCGTTAGGTACCTATATAAAATAAAGCGACAGGGTACTGATTTACAAAATTTTTTCAAATGGGTATTGTGTAAAAATCCCTTTTTAAACTATAAAAATCGTAACAATATAGGAGTACAAAGGAGGTGAAATTCTCCTTTAATGTGGGACAAAGCTCACACACACATTAGCTCACTTTATTTATTTCGATCCAATTTTCGGTCTATGGAGACCAGTTTTCGGTCTCTGTCTTAAAATCTGTTTCATTTTATTCCCCAATTTCAATCAAAGATAAGGTTTGTTCGCTCATCAAGAAACTATTATTAATCATAATTAATTTAGTAATTCTTAATAAGTAATAAGAATATTTTGACACGTTAAATTTTATGGGTAGCAATAGACTTACTTCTCTATTATGAACACCTAAACGAAGCTATAGAGTAAACCCCGAAGTTGCATATCCCAAAATTACATTTCAAGTCAACGGTCTAATTCTCGTAGTCACTCTAAATTCGTCGAGATATAGTTTTGGGATGAACATCTTCTCAAGTGATTAATTAAGGAAACACTCCATGCGAATAAATCGCACAATTAAAAACTGCATATCTAGTGACGCGTGAAATTAATCTCAAATCTTAGCGACGTTTTTCTATTCTATGAAACGATATTTTAGGAAACAAAATAATTTCAAGAAAATCAAATCTCAAACTGATTAATTAATGAAACACACATTCGATCGCTCTGGCATATCTAGTGACGCGTGAAATTAATCTCAAATCTTAACGAAGTCTCTAATATATGGAACGATAATTTAGGAAACACTCCTCTCCAATGCAACGGACTGAAAACTCCGTGAAAATCACGCAATCCAATCCCACTCTATATATATACATCTCATACATTCCTTGCACATTATATTCACGTAGTACAAACGATATCGAACTAAGAAATAGTGAAGAAGAATAATAATATTAAATGATGATCGGCGAAGCAAGAGGCTCGCAAGCAACGTGCGAAGAAAAAGTCTGAGATCGTCGTCGTCTTCTTCGAATCCTTTCTCTTCAGAGGCGAAGAAACCTAATAACAGTGCAACGATGATTTCTTCAAGAAAGTTCCATGAAAAGGGTGTCCAAAGGACAAAGTCGGGGAAATACGTTACCTTCATATGGGATCCTTTCAAGAAGAAGAGCGTATGGCTGGGCACTTTTCGTCGCTTGTATGAGGCTCGTGAGATGTACGCCAGAAAGAAAATGGAATTTGAAGATAAAGAAGAAGAACGAACTAGTGATGATCATCGTCCACCATTGTTCTTGAAGATTCTTGCAAGGAGGAGGAAGAAGAAGATAATCATCCTATGACGAAAGAGTTATTACCACCAACGATGATTTCTGACTGTTTGCAGCAGCAACAGAAAGAAGTTAAGAAGAACCAATAATTAGTAATCATCGTCATCAGTCTCCTCCTCAAGTAGTAGCTGTAGCCGAGAAGTCGCCTTCGTCCTGCAAATTTATTTTGAGGAGAATTAGGGTTTGTCATCAATGTGGTTGCAGACTGGAGAAATGTACTTGTTGATGTTGAATTGTGGTAGATCGTATGATGTTTTGAGGCCATGTAATTTTTCGTTTTCAAAAGTGAAATTGTTTGATTCAGTACAACGTTATCTCTTTATTGTCCACCTCACTTCTCTCGCTGATATTTTGAAACTATGTAATGAAAGAAGAGGAAGGTTCAAAATATAACTCGAGAACAAATTTGTCTTCAGTTGCTCTGTTACTGACACATATCCATCGTCAATACTAACAACTTTTTTTCGCGATAAAGATATTGCTGAGTTAGAGAGAATTCTCCTTTTGGAACGGCGATTTGAGTTTCAAGGTTTTCAACGGGTAATAATGATATAAAACAAGACGAGGAAGATACCTAAATGAAAGAAGAAAAGCTAAGAGGATTTGATATGGTGCTTGAAATTAATGTGCTGATGTAGTTGGTGCAATTTATTAAAACGCTGTGCGATTTAGCTTAAAAGGATATTATTTATGGCTGAATCTCAGTGAGCCTTGAATGATAATTCGTGGAATAAAAACAAAGAATGCTTTCGTTACGTAGAACATGTACCATATAACAAAATTGTAGCAAGAACCAAAAAAATTATAGGCATTTAAGAGCAAGAATTAGAGCTAATGTATAAGACTATTATGAACTAAAATCCCAAATAGAATAGTAATCCCACAACTGTCGTGGTCGAAATTAGGATGATGATCATACGCTGCTTCAATCTCCCATAATGGGCACCAAATTGTGGCCCATGACATTTCTTCCTCAACATAATATAAATTGCACCACCACCGAATAAGTTTCCTCCACCGCCACCTTCGCCGGTGCTGTCTTCTTCTTGGGAGAGAGGTTATTCTTGAATTGGTGCATCCTTTTCTCTTCACTTTTATTTTCTTTTAATAATATTTGTAATATATGATATATGATTCTTTTTATTTAACAAGACGTTGATTGCTGAACGTAAGCTCTACTGCATTCATACAGTGAGCGATAGGTGAAGACTAAAAGACGATAACGATGGGATGAAGTGAGCGGTGGTTTAGTATTGGAACTTGATGCGCTAGCTTAGTTAATTATTACTAAATTTACAATCGATGGTTCCAAAATAATATTACTATATTATTGTCATCGGGCTTAAACCACGGATTACATTTATATTATAATACACTAGTCTATATTACTCGTGGAATGCACGGTGTTAACTAATTTATATTAATAAATAACTATTTATAATGGGATGTTTGTGATAGTGGTAGTTTTCATAGAAATTTATAACAATTAATTACTATTTGACACGTGACAGCATATGAGGACATCTACATTTTATAATTATATAAGATACATGATTGAGGACTCGAAATATTATGAATATACATATATATATTTTTACCGAGTAGTTTTTCTGTAAAAAATTTATTTTTGATCTTATATTATTGCCGCGCACGCCGCACACTCGTCTGAGTCACACATATCTCGTGAATGTAGAATCTCACAACTAAATCATCTTATCCGTTGATACCTTCCCAATATTTTAGTATTTTATCAATTACATTTTTGTTGGGAAAAAAAAACATATATATCGTGGTCCAGCAGAAGGTTGATTTGGACTCAGAGACAATTTATCGGAATAAAATAAAATTGAAATGACGCCGAGAGAGAACAAGTGATTTTTACGTGGTTCGACCAATACCACCTACCTCCAAGTAGAGCACTAACTTTATTATATTGAGAATATTACACATTACAAATTAATGTTCGTTTTAAATTCAAACTCGGCATCCCTTACACACATGAATAATGTATTTGTACATCTTCCAACTACTCCACATCGTCTTTTACCTTAGGATGCGTCTACTTTATAAGATGAGAAAAGGATTTGTGAATTTATCTTGAGATAATGGTCTTGGTTAATACCGTTCACTTTACATTACATACACATTGAACTGGATTATTATCATGTTCACTTTGCAAGACAAGAAAAATGTTATCTTATGTCATTTTTGTAAATTTACAATTTCGTAACTTTATGAAAAAGGATTACAAGAGAGATTGATGTATTTCCTACGGGTGGTAAATAGGTCGGGTGGGTCACATTCAGGTTCAACCCCTTTAATAAACAGGTTGAAAACTTCAATCCTGATCTGACATGTTTACTTAAACGGATTGAAATATCGAATCCTAATCCGACATGCTTTGAAATATCGAACTCTAATCCGACAACTAAAATTCCAAATAATAGAAGTCATAGAATTAAATAAATCAGTTTATTTTATTTATATTCGGATATTTTAAAATTTTATATTCTTCGGATTAAATGGGTTGATAAACGGATTGATTTCGTGTTGACAACTCGAACCCTAACCTAACCCACCTAATATTCGAGTTGGATTCGGATTTACCCATTTACTTATGTCTTATCTTGGGTTGTCCCACCCAAAGGTAGATAAGTTTCTCAGTATCTCTCTCCTCTCCCTCGCACTGCTTTTTGGGTGTATAAGCAAGATGGAGGCCTATTATAGGCAAGCTCCCAAGAACAAAACAAAAATAAAAAACATCATTGCTTATGGTCTAATTATTACATTATCTCATTTTATCTTGCCAACCATTCAAGGGCCCTTTAATGTTGCTTCACCAGGACCCAACAATTCTCCCTCTCCAATTGCATTCATCATATCATCTTCAGCAAACGCTCATCCCGGAGAGTCTGAACTTGAGAAAAACCCGTTAGTAATTACCTCAAAACGTCCATTGACACTCCTCGTACCTGCTACGTGTCCACAAATAAAGGACATTAGTATGTACACCATCATAGGCAACGATTTCTCGGCGACACCCAGAGCCACGATGCCCATACCATGACTATAGTCGACGATTATTAAGCGCCACCCATGCCGTGATTATATGCTACAATTTTAAACAACCAACACATATGTTTTATACTATATGCGATTGTTCCTGCAAAAAAACCGCCACAAGTTTTTTATTTTATTTTATATAATTCATTGTATTTTAGATATTCCAACATACATGTGATCATCAATCTAACAACTCGACTAAACGATACTATCTAAGGGCAATCAAACGTTGATAAACCACGCTAAACAAATTCGACAATTCAACTCAAATATTCAACAAAATTTAACCATTAATCAAAAATCAACTATATTACATTAACTGTAGCATTACATTTCTCTTTGTTTTCTTGGATTTTTTGCCAATATCCTTCACCTCTGGTATTATAAACCCTCATGTTTTCCATATGGATCCTTATTTTTTTGGGCCTCCTCTTTCATCTTACTCTAAAGAACCAAGAATCAGATCACTTATATGAAATCCTTGAATTTTTTAAAATTAGGTTTTAAGAGAATTGACATTAATGATGGGTTTAAGAGATGTTGTTGTTGCTTCTCGCGTGTTGCCAATGATCGAAAATTGTCGGACGGCTTCTTGATCCTACTTACAAAAGGCGAGGGAAAGAAAACTGAAGGTTGTGTTTGGTTTTATGGAATTTACTATGGAAAGGAAAAGAAAATGGTAGGGAAAAGCATTTTTGTGTTTGGTTACAAAGGAAAATAATGTGGAAAAGAAAATGAAAGGAAAGAAAAGGAAAAGAAAAAAAAATATAACTAAAAATCCTAGAATTCTTTTTCCATACGAAAATGTGAGGAAAATGAGAGAAAACACAAGCTCCTCTCTCTAATTACATTCATCGACGATCGATCATTCCTTGCTACTCAATTGATGTCTTCTCAACAAAGAGGAAAATTATCCAGCTCAAATAGTAAAAATTCTTCATCAAACTTAGAACATAGGCTTCCTTATACAAATCAAACCTAGGCCATTCAACTTTGTCCCACAGTCAAAGTCATCGACCGACAAAATCTACAGTGCGAAGAGGTGCAAGTTCTTCTCAGTTTGGTCTAATCGACGACGAAGATGATCAATCATGGCCAAACAATATCACGAGCTTGGATCGCCAACCTATCAATGGTCTTGAAGACGAGGTACGTGATAATTTTCAGGATTATTATTTTAGCTAGGAAGACAATATATGATGCTTCGATGATTCTGTTTAGCTCAGTGCCAAAAATTACTTGATGTTCTGTGCCTACGATCAATGAATTGTCTCAGTGGATAATATGTTTGTGAATAGTCATGCTTGATTATCAATTCTGTTTAGTTGTTAAAACATAAGCATGAGTGCTAAGCATGTTCCTGTCATTCAAAGTATTGTTGTCCCTGTTTAGTTGTTAAAACATAATTCTGTTTGGTTGTTGGGTAAAAGCAAAAGGAAATTTGTTTTCTAAGAAAACTAATAATTCCGTTTGTTAAAACAACAATACTTTGAATGACAGGGACATGCTTAGCACTCATGCTTATGTTTTAACAACTAAACAGAATTGATAATCCCATACAAGCATGACCATTCACAACATATTATCCACTGAGACAATTCATCGAACATATCGCAGGCATAGAACATCAAGTAATTTTTTAGCACTGAGCTAAACAGAATCATCGATGCATCATATATTGTCTTCCTAGCTAAAATAATAATTCTGAAAATTATCACGTACCTCGTCTTCCAGACCATTGATAGGTTGGCGATCCAAGCTCGTGATATTGTTTGGCCATGATTGATCGTCTTCGTCGTCGATTAGACCAAACTGAGAAGAACTTGCACCTCTTCGCACTGTAGATTTTGTCGGTCGATGACTTTGACTGTGGGACAAAGTTGAATGGCCTAGGGTTTGATTTGTATAAGGAAGCCTATGTTCTAAATTTGATGAAGAATTTTTACTATTCGAGCTGGATAATTTTCCTCTTTGTTGAGAAGACATCATTGAGTAGCAAGGAATGATCGGTCGTCGATGAATGTAATTAGAGAGAGGAGCTTGTGTTTTCTCTCATTTTCCTCACATTTTCGTATGGAAAAAGAATCTAGGATTTTTAGTTATATTTTTTTTCTTTTCCTTTTCTTTCCTTTCATTTTCTTTTCCACATTATTTTCCTTTGTAACCAAACACAAAAAATGCTTTTCCCTACCATTTTCTTTTCCTTTCCATAGTAAATTCCATGAACCAAACACAGCATTGATGTTTGATGACATAAATATGGAAGTAAACCTCGTTTTGCAGAAGGCCGAGCTGTTAAAAGATGGCTAAGCCAACGCATTCTTTGGGCTTGGCAAACATTCTGGACTTGAATTGATTAAGATTAAAAGCTCATTATCTGGAAGCTTCGAGGATTAAACGATCAAGCTGCAAATTCAGAATAATAAGAAGATCAACGGTAATTAAAGGGCAGGGGCACTGTGTTCCACATAAATACATTGCATAGGGTTTCACTAGCACCAACTTTTTCTCCACGAGAACTGGTGATTATTCTTTATTCCCATCTGCATTCAGTTGTTCCTTCTTTTTTACAAACTTAGGGTTTGCTGTGTTTTCAGTTCAGAGATGTATCGCTTGATCGTGTTCTTTTCTACCAAGCATCAACAATTTGTACACCTCTCGTGTAGCTATCTGCACCGTTTACACGAGCTAGCGTTTACACTGTGTTTGATTTGAGGAAAGTATAACGAAGAGAAAATGGAGAAAAAATGGTTTCAAAAAGTTTTTTCTTTCGGTTTCCTCGTCATTTGAAAAATTAATTTTCTTGGTTTTAAGGAAGTATTTTCTTTTCTTTTCATTAACTATTTCTTCCCTCAACCAAACATGAAAATGTGTTTTCCTTTTCCACTTCATTTTCTTTTCCCTACTAATTTTCACCAACCAAAAACACTCAAAGAGACCAAAGAAGGAAATGAAAAGTAAATTCACTCTGTTAGATGCCATTCTGATCAAACCTTTGGACGAAATATCGAATCCCAGGTCGCAAATACTTATCATTACATACAAAATAAATTTCATAAAACGATCCGAGTGATAATAGTTTACTCATACGGATGGGCGATGGTTAGTTATTCTACATGGATCTGCCTAGAGCAGTTTAAACGAGCTGGGCGGCCCGCTCGTAGCCTGCCAAAGCCCGTCATTTAGCGGAGCAGGCGCAAGCTGGCTTGCCATCTAGCGGGCCTGAGAATGAAGGCCGCCCACATGCAGGAAGCAGGCTTAGCCAATCCATAATAAAAGAAAAATTAAGTAAGAGAACAACTTTATATAGTTTAAATTAATCTTACATAAATGGGAGAGAAAATTACACTTCTATCTTTAAACGAAATAAACTCAGAAGGTATGATCAAAGAGCAAAAACAGAACGATACTACAATAGATATAGAAGATGTATAGGATCGTTGATGCCCGCTACAATAGCAAATAGACGCTAAGAATCTCACAACCTATAGCGTCGAAACCTAATTTTTTTTATAGACATTGAACACTTAAAAATATAAGAATGAGAGAGAGAGAGAGAGAGAGAGAGAGAGAGAGAGAGAGAGAGAGAGATGAAAGGCTTGAGTATCAAAATTTCAAAGTTCATTGCGGCTTGGGCTCCTTTTAATTTCTCAATGAATGATATAGCTTGGCTTTTACATAGTGCAGTCCAAGGATCTCTAGTGTGGGCCGATGATTGATTAAAAAGCCCGAAGCAATTTTTGTCCCAAGAACGTGTTAATGAGTTTAGGCCTTCCTTAAACAAATATAAATATATAATTCTAAATAATTGGTGGGCCTGACCATGGCTCGCCGGCCCTCCCATCTCTAGCCCGATGCCCGCTTCCTGGCGGGCGTAAAAATTCAAGCCCGCCCGCCAGAGGGACGGGCCATTTTTGACAGTTATCTGTGGATCAAGTGAATCCCAAGGCCATTTGCTTATAAGGATTGTACAAAAGCCATGTACAAATTATTTACAAGCAGCCCATGATAAATGATCTGAGCCTGATAAAGTAGTTTATTTACTTGGGGCCTGTTATCTAATATCAGGATGAAGATTAATCTCGGACTGCAATAACGAAACGAGAACCAATTTTTATTTGATAACTCCTCCACAAAGGTAAAGACCCTTAAGATGAGCCTTCAAAATCATTGCATGTTATGTTAGGACCTTGGCTCGATGTTGGAACTTCTTTATATGATAATAATTAGTCCATGCACAGTAGAGCCTATATGGGTCATTATGGGCCTGACCTATAATGGCCCGGCCCACAATGGATGTCTTTCATTATCCGTATCCATGAGCTTCAAGGTATTGACCAATGACCACTATGAGTAATGAGTGTAAGAATGATGAGGATATATATTAATTACAAACACATACATATATATATACATACACACACAAACACACAATTATAAACGGTCGTGATGATAACATGATCGATCAGCTGCGTACTAAAAACTGAAAGAAGAGTTCTCATGTCATACGCATGTTATACCTTTCCATGCTTGATGCTTCTTGTTGAGATGAAGAGTCGTTTTCATATTAAATTTCGTTATCAGTCCTTTACGTTTCTCTATTTTTTTTAGCTTGCTAGCTTGTCGTCTGTATTATTTTTATTTTTCTCCCTCGTTGATGTATTACGCTAGGCAGTCAATAAGAGTAAGGAATATACAACAAGGCTTATATGGTTAGTTATTATCCGCAACTAATTGGAGGAAAAGATTAGATGACGTCGAAAATGTCACCAGTAAAATAAACTCAGATTATATATATGTATATACTTATGCATCTATGTATAAGTGGTTCATGTGAGTGATACAGAAGAGTATAAAAAATGCGCATACAAAATTGGCGTGGCGCCAATAACATACCAATATAAGGATTAAAAATTGAGTCCTAAAATATATATTTGCAATAATTTCAAATTGTTGTAAGGTAAGGGATTTTTAGGATTTAAAGAAACTATTGCAAATATGGATTTTAGACTAAATTTTTTATCCTTATATTGGTATTTTATTGGCGCCCATTTTGTACGTGCATTAAGTATACATAGATATTACTAGATATATATATTACATTACTTGATTCCTTACCTTCAAACTTGGACAAATGGTATTATTAATTGTATAAAGGAAAGCAAACACAAGGTTCTCAAAATCCAAAATATATTAGAGCAGCTTAACCTTGCTTAAAAACAAAAGATGGTAACTCTATTGATCTGAGTCTAGAACTCATAGGGCTTTCGACTTTTGCTGCTGCATGCAGCTGTCGTATTGTATTATTGCAGTTTCTTTTCCGTTTTTTTTTTACATATGAAAATATATACTTACTATAGTTTGAATGAAATATATTTTTTTCTACTACATAAGTGCACTATGGCCTACGTTGCACACACACACGAATCATCCCGCAGGTCAAGATCCACTTCGAAAACCCTACTTTTGTTGTTATATAAAAGTAATAATTACTATAATGTTTGTGGAGTACATACATGTGTTGTATGTACCTTAAAAGAAGGACTAATTAACAAGTCTTGTTCCTTTCATTGATAATAGGTATTTCGGGATTTTAACTTCAACTTTTATGAAGGGATTATTGAATTTCGTGTATGTCTGTGTCCGTAGAGAGACATACATAAAGACTAACACCTACTTCTCTCTGGTTCTGCTCTAGTGAAGTGAACTGTACGTAGATAGATGTGTTTTATTTTATTTCTGTTTTATGTGAAGATGCGTATAATCTAGTGTGTTGAAATTTTGAGAAATCTTGTGAGGTGGGAGATGCTCTTACAGTTGGTCTTTTTCCGTACATTAAACAATTAGCCTTTTTTCTAATTCGATGAAATTTTAAAATTTAATATAATGCACAAGCTTAAGTTTTATATGAAATTCTCATTTACATTCTATATCAAAGCTCATGCCAAGATATAATGAAACTAAGAATCATCACGATCATCCGTAAATACAAAAATCCACATTTGTGGCAGGAAAAGAAAACGTGAGCATCTTAAAAATGAAATACGTTATAGGTAAATTTAAGCTTTTAGTTGAATTAAACATTTAACGAAATTCTAAAAGTATGAAAACTATGACAGTCTTGGTAGCTGAGGAGAAATGTGTTTCTGTTGTAATTGGTATGCAGATTTCTCTTTTATACATAAAGATTAATAATGAATCAATAGAACTGTGTTTTAAGTTGTATTGTAATAAGTTGTTGAGCTGAATTCTTTTCCATCCATAAAATCGATGTTAAGAAAAGTAGGGCAAGTAGGCTTTAATCGTAGTCTGATTGGGGCTTTTGATAAATACACAAGAGTGAGTTGACCTCCCAATTAGAGTGCATATATATGTCCATCGATCGACATACTAATTTTGCAATTCTAGGTGCAGCTTTTGGCCGTAAATTTTCTTTTAACTCTGCAAAATATTATTCTCACAGTCCATTCATTATTATTATTTTTATTTTATGTTGTCTGACTTATCCTAAATCATCAGACACTAATTTTAATATATAAATCTTGACAGATCCAGTTGTCTGTCTGATAATATGGAATTAGAATTTCGAGAATATCTATTGGACCATGATAGGGTTTTACTTTTACCTTCCTCTTTTATTTTTCTTTGTGTTTTTTTTTTTTTACGACCCCTTTTTTTTCTCACTCTTTTCCATTTTACGAGCTTATAAACGGTGTGAAAGACCTAATGCATTCTAAACTAATTAAGCTATCATCATATTTGATATTTTTCAAGCCATGTCAATGTTGATCTTCCAAAATCAAAGTGGGAATCATCAAACACAGACTTGGTTAATCGGTTTTCATTGAAAGTCATAAATGTTTGCTCAACAAACAGTCTTACAGTGTGAACTAAAGAATATTCATGTATCGCATATCATAAATATGACTGCTGTATACTTCGAGTTAATTATGATACAACCGCAGTAACAATATCCCCAATACATTATTTACTGAACATAACGTGACATAAACCTTGAGTCAAATTATCTCAAGAAAGAAATTTTTGCTAAAAACGTACTTATTATTTACAATCAAAATAGGGTTTGGTTCTTGCATCTAGCTTTTTACAATACTATGACATCTCTCGCAGGTAGCTTCACTAGGCAACCACAAGAAAAAGTAAATCATCATAAACTTAATTAATAAAACAAGAAAAACAAGAAAAAAAGGAAATATGAGACAACACACACATCACTCCAAAGTCCAATCAATACAATATGCTTCGTTCAAAACCCTGATGTTAATGTGTGAACAATGATCTGAGAGAGGCCCTTGAAAGATCCCTATTCACAAACAAGTACAAAATTCCAAAACACTACTTCTTCTTAAGCCCATATTTGTCTTCTTGTTTGCATATGTATATCCGTCTCTTTCAGTGAGAGTGCCGTGTCACAGCAGAGCATTTAACCCCCAAGTACTTCCATTCATTACATTCAACAACAAAAATAAAAAAAAAAAGGGAAAAACACATATTAAGACATTATCGTCACGATAACGACACCATTTTTTTTAAATTCTGTAATAACACGGTGGATATCTCTCTCTATCTCCTACAAACCCCACTTCAAACCCTCTTCATGATTCTGCTGAATCATCAAAGCATCTCTAACACCGCCATTACCACTGTTGATCCCCAGCCCGGGCCCCACCGGGGCACCACCAACACACATGTAACTATTATTATTATTGTTTTACCATCGTTGTTGTTATTGCTGGTGTGATCTTCGCTTATGCATGGCCGATGAAGTAAGAACCATCATTGACTTGTGGTGGTTGATGGTTATACTGCGATGAGTATGGAAGCTGAACATTTGTGGGATGGGTTGAGTAGATGAATGGTGGTGGCTGATAATGTGGTGGATTGTTGTTGGGAAACATTCTTGATGTGTAAGGTGATCTGCTAATTGTAATGAAGGATCACATATGTTGTTTCTTGGTTTGTTGATGATGAAAGGCAGATCCATGTGGAATTGGCTGACCACTGCATTGTTCAATTTTATTTGATTAGAGACTATGTTAAAGGGGACACCAACACGAAATAGAGAAAAGAAAATAAATAGGTATGTTTTTACCTTGACATGTAACCTAAGTGATGAGTAGGTGCTAGTGTTGAAATTAATGTTTTATTTTATATTTGTGTTATGGGCTTTTAGTTTTGGTTGTTTGTTGTCTAAGGCCCACAAGTATTAGGTTTGTGTATTAAAAACACTTATTTGCTGGAATGAAAAATGGGGGAATAAGAGCTGAGACCAAAACGGCTGCCCCTTTGCTTCACTTCACTGTTCCATCAAAAATAATACTAAATAAAGAATATTGGTTGTTTTAAGGATGCTAAGGCCAACATAAATGGTATCAGAGATTGTGTTGGTGAGATTTGAAGTGGGTTTCTTCCATTGAAGGTGAAGAAATAGAGTTTGAAAGTTGAGAAGGGCCATGGCTACCCAAGGAGGTATTTGGGCACCACAAGGTGGGCAACCTATATTTGATGGTGAGAGTTATGATTATTGGAGTATTAAGATGAAGACTCTTTTGATTTCACAAGATTTATGGGAGATTGTGGAAGATGGCTATGTGATAAATGAGAAAATAGAAGAGAAGAAAGATGGGAAAGGGAATGTTGTGAAGGTTACGGTTTTGGATCCCGACGAGAAGGAGAATAGAAAGAAAGATGCAAGGCTCTTTATTTGATTCAAGGAAGTATCTCCAACAAGATTTTTCCGAGAATAATCGGGGCTCAAACCTCCAACGAAGCTTGGGAGATTTTGCAAAAGGAGTTTCAAGGCACCGACAAAGTTCGAACGATAAAGCTCTTAACCTTGAAGAGGGAGTTTCAAAATTTGCAAATGAAGGAGAAAGAGACTCTACAAGAGTATTTCTCTAAGGTGATTGAGGTAGTGAATCAAATAAAAAATTTGGGCGAAACTTTGAGCGATAAGTCGGTGTGTGAGAAGTTCTTGATTAGTCTTCCTTCCAAGTATGATAATATTGTGGCCGTTATTGAAGAGACTAAAGACCTCTCTACTATTAGCGTGCATGATCTTATGGGCTCTCTTGAGAGACATGAAGAAAGGTTGAATAGGCATGGCGACCAAGTTCTTGAAAGCGCCTTTCAATCTAAGGTAAATGTGAAAGAGTATATCAACCAAAAGGCGGCCAATGGGAGTACCTTCCGTGGTGGATTTAGCGGTGGTAGAGGCCGAGGCCGATTTGGGGGTAGATTTGGTAGTGGAGGTGGTAGAGGTACCTACCAAAGTGGAGAAGCTAAGCTATGCAACTTTTGCAAGAAGCCGGGCCATATAGAAAAAGATTGTTGGAACAAGGGGAAGGTTCAATGCTACAATTGCAAGAAGTATGGCCATAAAGAGAAGTTTTGTAGGATGAAGAATGAGGAGCAAGCAAACTACACCGAGGAGAAGAGTCTCGAGAGAAGAAATGATGGAAGCACATTTTATGCATGCCAAGCGGCCATTGAGAAGAAGGAAGATGTGTGGTATGTTGATAGTGGATGTAGCAACCACATGACCGGGGATGAGTCGATTTTTTGCAAGCTTGATAACACCGCTACTACTCAAATTACGATGGGAAATGGAGCCGTGGTGAAATCTAAGGGGAAAGGCACGATTGCGGTTGCATCGAAGAAAGGAAGGATGCTAATTCATGACGTATTGCTAGTGCCGGATTTGGCTCAAAATTTGCTAAGTGTTCGGCAATTGGTTGAGCATGGTCATGCGGTTCACTTCGAGGGTGCGACTTGTAGAATATTTGATAAGGTTGGGAATAAAAGAGAGTTGATGGCCGTAGTGAAGATGGAGAGGAATAGAAACTTCCTCTCGCTCTCAAGCCCGAAAGAAGTGTTGCCTTGAAGGTTGGTGTAGGTGACGACTCATGGTTGTGGCATAAGAGGTATGGTCATTTGAATTTTGAAAGCTTGAAGTTGCTAAGCAAGAAGGATATGGTGTATGGGCTACCAACTATAGAAGCGAAAGGTGGCGTATGTGAGGCATGTGCTCTTGGAAAGATACATCGAGAATCATTTCTAAAGGCGAAGGCGTGGAGAGCAAAGACGCCATTGGAGCTTGTTCACACCGATATTTGTGGTCCCATGAGCACAAACTCACATGGTGGAAATCGGTATTTTATCACTTTCATCGATGATTATTCAAGAATGTGTTGGGTTTATTTTTTGAGGCAAAAGTCGGAAGCGCTTTATGTCTTCAAAAAGTTTCAAAGAATGGTTGAGAGACAAAGCGGCCGGTTGATAAAGAAGTTAAGAAGCGATAGAGGTGGTGAGTACAACTCCAAGGAGTTTGAGAAGTTTTGTGAAGATATCGGCTTAGAGAGACAATTAACGATTAGTTTTACACCGGAGCAAAATGGCGTGGCCGAGAGAAAAAATAGGACCATTGTAGAAATGGCAAGAACCATGATGAATGAAAAGGGATTACCATTGACCTTTTGGGCGGAAGCTACATATACGGCGGTGTACTTATTGAATAGGTGTCCCACAAAGGCGGTTGAGAACAAGACTCCATTCGAAGCTTGGTCCGGCGGCAAAAAGCCATCGGTGAATCACTTGAAGGTGTTCGGGTCCATTTGCTATGCACATATTCCAAAGGAGTTAAGGAACAAGCTTGAAGATAAAGGTGAGAAGTGCATCTTTGTTGGCTATAGTATAAAATCAAAGGGCTATAGGCTCTTTAGCTTGAAGAGAAACAAAGTGATAGAAAGCCGAGATGTGATTTTTAGTGAGAAGGATCATTGGGATTGGAAAGGAAAAGGAGTTGAAAGTGTGTCATATCCTATTCAAGATGATGCACAAGAAGGTCCAAGTGGTAGTGGGCACGATATCGAAGAGGAAGAGCCATCTTCTCCTACGATAAATATCGGGTCAGCGTCATCATCCCCAAGCTCAACGCCGATAAAATTGAGACCTATGACCGATATTTATGCACATTGCAATTTTGTTGTTGTTGAACCGGAGAACTTTGAGCAAGCAAGTAGAGAAGAAGTGTGGAGAAATGCTATGGAAGATGAGATAAACATGATTGTGAAAAATGAGACGTGGGAGTTGGTTGAGAAGCCGAAGGACAAGGATGTTGTTGGGTTGAAGTGGTTATACAAGACAAAGACTAACCCGGACGGTTCGGTGCAAAAGTACAAGGCAAGGTTAGTGGCAAAAGGGTACACTCAACAACCCGGTATCGACTATCATGAGACGTTTGCACCGGTTGCGAGACATGAGACTATTAGGTTGTTGATTGCATTAGCGGCACACAAAGGTTGGAAACTTTATCAACTTGATGTGAAGTCGGCTTTCTTGAATGGGGTGTTGAAAGAAGAAGTGTATGTGGAGCAACCTCAAGGATTTGAGTTGGAGGGTGGAGAAAAGAAAGTATACAAATTGAAGAAAGCATTGTATGGGTTGAAGCAAGCACCACGTGCTTGGTATGGGAATATCGATGCATATTTTTTGGACAAAGGATTCAAGAGGAGTCCAAGTGAGCCGACACTCTATGTGAAGCAAGGTACCAACTCTATACTTCTTGTTTCACTTTACGTTGATGATTTGATATTTACGGGAAATGATGAGAAGATGATGGGTGGATTCAAGAGTGATATGTTGAGAAGATATGAGATGAACGACTTGGGCTTGTTGCATTATTTTTTGGGGATTGAGATTGATCAAAGGGATGATGGTGTATTTATTTCTCAAAAGAAGTATGCCCAAGATATTTTATCGAAGTTTAAGATGGAGGATTGTAATCCGGTCATGACACCTTTGTTGGTGAATGAGAAGTTGGTGAAAGAGGATGGTAGTGGTGATGCCGATGCGGCTTTATATAGGAGTCTAGTTGGGAGTTTGTTATACCTTACGACTACTAGACCGGATATCATGTATGCTTCGGGGTTATTGTCTCGGTTTATGCATCGACCGAGCAAAACTCATTTTGGAGTTGGGAAAAGATTGTTGAGGTATATTCAAGGGACCAAAGAGTATGGCCTTATGTATGAAAGAAGCGATGATGAAGCCGTCGAGTTATTTGGTTATTGTGATAGTGATTGGGCCGGTAGTATGGATGATATGAAGAGTACATCCGGATATACATTTACGCTTGGATCCGGAGTATTTAGTTGGGCGTCGAAGAAACAAGAGAGAGTAGCGCACTCTTCGGCGGAGGCCGAATATGTATCGGCGAGTGAAGCTACAAAGCAAGTTGTTTGGTTGAGGAAGATCTTAGAAGACATGGGGGAGAAGCAAGACATGCCAACGGTTCTCTTTTGTGACAACAAGTCGGCGATTGCAATGTCGAAGAACTCGGTGTTCCATAGTCGAACGAAGCACATTAATCTCAAGCATCACTACATTCGAGAGGCGGTCGAAGATGAAGAAATTCAAATCAAGTATGTGAAGACCGGAAACCAATTGGCGGACATTTTTACCAAAGCTCTTCCCGGTGACAAGATTATTTATTTTCGAGAATTGGGTATGAAGATTTAAAATATTAAGGGGAGTGTTGAAATTAATATTTTAATATATTGGGCTTTAGTTTTTATCTAGAATTGTTTTGTCTTTGGCCCATTAGATATTGTTAGTCAATGTATTGAACGTTTTATGCCCTTTGGAGAATGAGAAAAATAGTATACAGAGCTGAGAAGAAAACGGCTGCCCTCTCCTTCATCTTCACGGTTCCATCAAAATAAAACTAGAAAATAAAGAATATTGCTTGGTTTAGGATGCTAAGGCCAACACTCTTTTATCTGCTGCTTCGTTTTATTCACTGTGGTGGATTGGAGAGATAATGGCGGCAAGACAAAGAGAAGCTGCTTTATTACCAGATCGACCACCTAGGCTCGCCGCAAGAATAACTGGTAATAAATAAAATAAAAGATAATCACTTTTCATCAGTTGACCCTCCCTATAGCTTCCTTTTTGGACATACATAATCTATATTTTGGTTGCACAGTTCTTTTCTGGGCGCTGTTTGTGATGCAAGATTACATAAACTCCGTTTGGAATCTCAGCTTCACCCACACCGCCACGATTCTGAACGTATGGGGCGGATCACCATGGAAGCCCACCCTATTTCTCTAATTCGCCGACTCTTTCCTGGGAAATCATGTGATGCTATTCTTTTCAAGCATATCCTACACCGTTGTAAGCCGCTTCAATAATTGATTGTTAGCAGATTACAGTAATACACACACAGTTGCGAAATAAAATACACACACACATACATGGAATAGGTTTGGTGACCATGTCAACGCCGCCTGTCTTCAGTGGTTCTTGCAAAAGGTACGAGGAAGACTGCGTTCGCCACAAGCAGAAAACCCTATTCTACATAGGGATGGCCTTGATAGCCGTCGGCGTGGCGGGCAATAAAGTCTCTCTCATACCCTTACTTGCGGAACGAAAGGGAGGAAAAGATAAATCGAAGCTGTATGGAGCTCGTGTCTTTATTGATCATAGTCGTCGTAGCTCTTACAGGAGCTATAGGTCTACCTTACGTGAAGCCATGGAATCTTTTCGATTTGGCATTCCGGCGATCTGCCCCGGCGTGCCAATGCTCATCTTCTTGATCTGTACCTGCGGGACGCATGTGCTGAGGGTATTTCTTGCAGCTTTCGTTAAGTTGTATTTCTTACAGGAGAATTGATATTTTTTCAGCCTTCATCGTGAATCTATCTCCATGCTTCTAAGAAATTTTCTTGTGTCTCACAAGGTTGAAGAAAGTTGACGAAAAACAGTGCGTTCTTCTTTCTATTTTCATATTGAATTTTCTATTTTCCTTGCCACGAATATTCGTTCGTAAGGAAGCAACAAAATAATTACAGGGAGAGTACACATTAGCATTTGTATCATTATGTGAAGGAAATACATGTCAAGGGACAACGCAAACTTACCTCAATCTATCCCACAATACAACAGTCTAACATATGCTGACATTTCTCAATCAGGTATCCACATGCAATCACGATAAAATCATGAGAGGACAGAAAAAAATTCAGGCCATGTTGGTGAAAGGAACAACGTTCGCGAGCTCGAATGAATTCCTCGATTTGGCTAACCTCCCAAGCAACCTAGGTCCCTGTCCTTTCCGGCGGTTTCTCCGGTAAATTGTAAAAGTTCGGCGAGCTGTGGAGTATACGCCTATTTCATAGGGAAGCATGAAGAGAGATTCACGGACAACGACGTTATCAGCGGGTAGCTGTTGAGGTTACAGAGAGTCGGCGCTGCGATAGATTCGTCTGGTGAGCGATGAATCATTAAGCGCAAATGGTTGTCCCAACTGAATTGTATTTGTCGTATTTGATTTTTCAGACCGAGTTTTTTTTTCAGAAGGGAGCCGCATGAGAATCAAGATTAAGAGATGAGGGAAATCGGAGCATAGGAAGGACCGAGATCGGCTGAATTTGAAGAGGATGAGGGCGGAAAGGTCAAATGAGAAGTATAAGGAGAACGAGAGCACAAAGACGACTGACGACAAGCCCAGGTGGAATCGGTACTCTCCAGTTATCGGTGGCGGTTATGGGGCCCCCGCCGATGAAGTTATATGTGCTGTTGTTCCTCGGAGGAATCGCTCCGGTGAGTGCTCTGATAATATTTCTTACTTGCGCTGCTTTGATTATATTCGTTTTCTTTCACAGCTTTGGTGAGATCGTCCGCAGTCGCTATTATTTCCAGTATCGGTCGTTTTCAGCTGAGAATTACGGATGGCAATGGGGCAGGTCTAGACCCGGACATGCCAAAACCCGCCCCTAATGGGACGGTCGGGTGGCAGTGTGGGTCCCGGTCTAGAGTAACTTAGCCCGGCCAGATTCGGGGCGGGTACGGATTTAGTCAATCCTGGCCAGAAACCCGCCCCTTAAAATTTTATATATAAACATTATATATAATTATATAAATATATAGAAACATATATTAATAAATAGTAATTATATGGAAAACATTTATAAATGCAGGGCAGTTTTTTCCGAGGCGGGGAGAACTGGGTCTCGGGTCCACAATAAAATAAATGGCCAGCGGGTCTCAGGTCTTGCCGATAACAATTGATCTAATAAAGTAAAAAAATTTGATGTCTTGAAAATAATCTCAACCCGTGCGATGCACGGGGTTAAACTAGTAATAATAATAATTGTGGTAAACCCAAAATACATTCAATCCTAACCTCAAAAGATTTATATGTATCCATTCACCCAGGTGGTTTTCAATAAAAACAACAGAACCACAAGGGTATATGTACACAGTAAAAAAACCCACCATATCAAGAAGAAAGAAAAAACCCTTAGAAAGTTTGCTAGGAATATACAATTTAAAAATCATTACCACGAAATCTTCATCGTCGTGTGATATTGAATAAAAAAAAAAGGAAAGAACTTAGGATGTTATATCTGGCTCGGGCCTCTTCCGGGCGATCTCGAAGGAGGTCTGTTGGTTTCTGGAATTGTCGAACCTCGTTCTGATTCATCTACTCTTTGTGCATTATCCTACAAATTAAATATATAAATATATTATAGACAATAGTATTCAAATTATCTGATTTGGATGAAAATAAGCCAGTAAAACCCATGCCGTGATGTTTCTTTGCAAACCTTGGAATAAGAAGTAGAATTGTAGCTATGAGAAATGGATTGTGACTTCAGATTGAGTCTGTGCTGTTTTTGAACTTCCGCAAACTGTTGAAGTGATGAAGCAAAGTTTATCCCATTTCTTTTATCTTCAACCACGTCACCATCTCTGTGTGATATGCTGCCATTATTGGTAACTTCTGGCGATGGGAGACTTTTGAATTGATCGCCACTGAAGGAATATGGAGGAACAGTTTTCAAACGTGTCCGTAGAATCTTGAATGCTACACTTTGCTGCGTGGTTGGTAAAAAGGGAGAAAAAAGGTATCAAAAGGCATAATTGCCACAAGTACTTACAATGTATAAAAACCTGAGCATGAGTGTCAAACGGCGGAAACTTCTTTTAACTTGCCTGTGGAAGCAACGTCAGAAGACCGTATAATGCTTTCAACAACCAAATGTACTTTCCTGGTTCAAGGAGCTAAACAGAAAGTAGTCTCAGTAAAATAGACATATATAGAAGCTTTGCAAATAAACTACCGCAGGAAATTGGTTTTATGATTTAGATGTGGTCAACTATTTCAAAAAGAGAGAAACTTAATAACCAATTTGCCTCATTCTCTAACAGCACCAATGTACTTGCATGAATCGAGCCTCGGCAAATGTATTTTGGGCTAAACAATAAATCTCACAGAAACAAAGAGTGATAATTAATGCAAGAAGACTGATGCCATATCACCAATCCACCCTCTTGCAACATTGTAAAAAATTTGATCCGACATATTACGATACACTTAATATGTGATGAATCTCAAGTAGATCAATTCTGACATTACCTGCAGTCTAAGATACGCAAAAGTAGGAGTCTCCAGAAGATGTATTAACCTATCCAACTGGACTAGAAACTTCACGTTGATATCTTCCTCGACCAAAGATTGAATGACTGAACTTGCATGCTGATAAGCCTGAGAGATTTATAAAACACAAAACAAAATCTCAGAGGAAGATATTACAAAAAGTAAAGAAGATATAGTATAATAGTACTAATAATAAAATCTATACTCATGGTTCTTTACCTGAGCTAACAAGCAAAGACTGATAATAGCCATGGGTGAATGGCACCACGAAGCATATAAAGAGAGGAACAAATTTTTCCCAGCATCATTCAGCAGTGACTGTTTTAACAGGCTGCGGAGGTTTGCTAACTCAGATGAAGTAAGTAGAATCAGGTTCAAAGCCTGAACATAAAATGATAGGCAATAAAATGAAAACATTTTTCATACAAGCACGAAATACCAAATAGTGAACTAGCAATCAACTTGGCCGAATAAATTACCTGTACCATAGTAGATGCAAACTCCAAATCGAGCTCCCCTCTGAGTATGATGGAAATCTTACGATACACTGTTTCGGCATCTAAAAGTACACATAATCTACGAATGATCAAGGCACCTCGTCTGCAAAACATGATTATACTATAAATATTATCACGAAATTTATATACATTTGAATCTAAAGTAAAATATAACGAAAGGATTTACTTCTCCAAGAGAGAGTTGTCCAGTCGAAAATTTTGAATTAAGTAGGTAAGTAGCTGGTAAAAGTGTTGTTCGTCTTTTGCTATGCAAGCATGGACTTCAAGTACCAAGAGGACAACCTGACAGGGAAATGGTTTCATAGAACTATTAAAGATGCAGTAATACAAACTCCGTAGATCAAGAACTTCCCAGGAAAGTGCAGTTGACATGTTAACCATCTGGGTACCACAAAACTTACAAAAAGTGGTCAACTCATTAACTATATTGAATTGCCCAAAACAATGACTTTAGGTTTTCACCCTACATTCAATATTGGAATGGTAAATAAATCCATTTTTTGCAATTTCATGACCTATCTTTCTAGTCATCTTCCCCGCATATCCTGAGAAACCTGACTACTGGTATTGGCATATATAAGAAAATTGTAACTGCTAATAAATTTCACCGTCTCAATGATAAACCTAGTATATAAAATGAAAATCACTCCAAATTTTGTTAAATCATCAACAAAATACCTCATCAGAAGGATCTGAAAGTGCATTCAGCAGAGTTTCAAAAACGTCACCAAGAAAAGAAAGTACCTGCATGCAACAAGGTACGAATCACATGCTTAGGGTCAAAACGAATGATTTATTAATTTTCAATCGCTTGAATACCTCTGCCCTATGTCTATTTAATAGGGTTGATATCCAGTGCAGTGCTTCAGTACGAGTACTGGCATCCCATTCACTCGAAAGATGCCTGATATAGAAGCGTAATCACCTTAGTTTATCTACCACACACTGAACACCCACTGGTAAATCGCAGATAACAGTCAACAACAATTAAAAGCAAATTGGAACTCTATGTTACTCCAAATACATTTTAGTACCTCCGAGAAACAGAAAGAATATCGCGGATGTCAAAACCTTCAGCTGGATCAGCATGTATCCCTCGGAGCTCTTCATTTGTTTCACGAGCAACCTGGAATTAACGAAAAATTGATACAAGCAACAAGAACTCCACAAAGGAAAGATACAAATCAATACATTCTCAGTAGTTTCATTAAAGTTTATAAGAGATTCTAAAGAATCACTCAAAAAATGGACTAGCAAAAGTAAATTTTCAAGCAAAACATGTCGTTTCTATATAATACTTCCAACCATGATGACATTTGCCAATGCACGTATTAGCACTCATAGACAAATCAGCTAACCACTCTTATCTTCTCCTCCTTGTCTGATATGCAAGGTAATATTGCTCCAAGGATATCATCATAATAAGAAACAAGTTGATCACCGCCAAGCTTTACAAACTCATTTATCTGAGGAGAGGTGTAACAATGAAATTCACTCAGTATAGCAGTAGGCATGTGTAAGAATTTGGATATACTCATTATGGAGGAGGAAAGCATGTGGCAAAACATACTTACCCAGGTAATGGCAGTCAGCCGGGTAAATTCATCCGGTGAAGCTGCTCTCTGCACAAGTATCTCAGCCATGCGACCATAATCTACAGACTTTGAAAGCATCATCCCTCAGATAAGATATTTTAGCAAGACGAATTCCTTTTAAAAAATTTAATAGATCGAGGAATGTGACCCACAAAATGCAATCAAACTTAAACAATGTTTTGCATGCCAAAGAGGAAAATAACAATTTTCTAATTTTGCATTTCTTTTAGGAAGCATTTTAAGGTCCTTAACTGGAAAAAGGGTAATCAATTCCATCAAAAATAGTTTTTTTTTTTTTTTTTTTTTTTAATCTTTAACACTTAATCAATCCAGACCATTGCAGAAAAAAAAGGGTCATCAATTCCATCAAAAATAGTTTTTTTTTTTTATCTTCACACTTAATCAATCCAGACCATTGCAGGAAAAAAAAAGGACCAGACGTACTGGAGAGTTCTTGATTTCTTGAAGAAATTCTGAAAGTGCTGAATCAGCCTGCTGCCTTATCTCGTGACTAGAATCACTAAGCATGTTGAATAACCCTGTGCATTTTTCCAGGTAAATATATACATTAAAACACCAATAACTTACCATGCATGATCAAGGTCACTCACCATCAAGGAAATCTGGAAGAAATCCAAGCATATCAATGTCTGGAACGCTATCTAAAACAGTAATCCATCCCACCAAAAACTGGCGAACATATGGATTCAAGACATTCATCCTTTCTCTCAACAGTGGTATAAATTCTTCAATGCTGTAACAGATCAATAGTAGAAGTAGAACTTAGCTAAAACAATACTTGCAGATTCAAGGTCATTATAAAACCGATACAACAGAACTGGTAATGGGGCATAAAGAAAACAGACCTAAATTGATCACTCTCAGTTACGATATCCTGCACCCAAATAACCGCGCAGATGAATAAATTTGTTCCCTTTTATACCGCTCATGAAAAAAACTGAGAACATGCCGTCATACCTTTACAAGTCTGTCTAAAAGATGAGCCGCACTCTGTACATTGGCATCCGAATCGGCAGAGAGCTTGCATAGCGCATCAAAAATTTGGTTGAAAAACACTATAAAATCGCCTCTGACGACCTGCATATCAAAGACAATGAGACCAAATACAAGAGAAATATGGGATCCAACAGTAATTCTTCATTCTCCCACCTTGGCAATGTTGTAGAGAGCTTCACAAGCATAGTAGCGTACGCGGCTATCTTGATCAGAAAAGGAGTTTAAGACCGGTGGAACGATTTGCTGGAAAGCCAACATGCGAGAAAAAACAGTCAGTCTGAAAGATAGATAAGAGATTTATTATTATTGGAAAATGAAAGTAGCTACAGGTTACAATGGTTTATTACAACAGAGGACATGCATTCTTGACAGGATAGCTCCAATTTCAGCAAATACATGCACACAAATTCATGCCTGAACGACATAACACCAACAATATCTTTCACCACCCCACTATTTTCATTTCTGCACTAGAATCTAAAATATGATGTCAGACACACTATATCAGATCATTCTGAAAATGGAACATAGCATCTGAATGCCTCCATTTCAAGATTCCTCAAGAATAAACAACATATGTCATAATTCAACACCGGTCCTTTGACTGGTAACATCAGAAATTTATGCCATCCGAAAAATTCTAAAAAGAATATAGGTACCCAGAAAAATTAGTAAATGCAAAAATCATATAATATATCAACCAAATAAAAAATTTGATCCGAACAAAAGGAGAATGCATTCAGTTGTGTACTTACGTCAAGATGCTGTGCTGCTTCAGAAGTCAAACCAACTGTTGCAGCTGCCAAGCCAATCAACCCTCCCTAACCCGATAATCAATCAAAACAGAAAAGGAAATAATACAATAAAACATCACACATTAAACACTAAAACCAAACTTGGAAAGAAAACTCGTCACATAACCAACGATTAACATCAATCTGGATAACAATCAAACGAACAGAAAAAATTATCACATACCTTACGATGATTTGCTTGAGGTGAGTATGTATACTCATTGACCAACAAATAGACGACTGCCGTGATTTTATCATGATCACCAGCCATAGCTAACTGCTTCACTATCCCTTCCACCTAAAAATAAATCAAATAATAAACCAATAAAAAATGGCATAAACTAAGAATCCACAAAACATAAGCACAACTATTCAGAAATAGAAGCCTCAACTTTAATACACAACACAAGAGAAACTTCCAAAGTACCCACAACTGCCAAACAAAGGTACCTCAATAGCAGCATTTTTTCGCTTTTCATACAGCTTATCCGATAGATTACGAAGAACAGCCGCTGGAATTACTGATAATGCATCCACCATGGCTATACTGGGAAAAACCCCGGTTTACTCTCTTCTGTAATCCACCTGATCGACTTCGATGCATATTATATAGCTGATTCAATGTCACTAAGAGCAGATCTAGTGAGGACTTGAGGAGGTTTTAGAATGGGAAGCGAGGATGAGATTGATCACGTTCTGGAGATTGTTGGTTTTACTACCTTTTCTATGCACATTGAATTTGGTAATCAATTAATTTAGGGTTTTTTTTTTCCTTTGATTTTTTTTTTCCTTCGACGATTTTCGGGGTTTGATTATTCTGAGCCTTTAAAAAGCACAAACACAGCGTGGTGAAAATGAAGACGAAGTGAGTTCCTTCTTTCTTCTACGTTCTTTCTTTCTCCCACTTCGAACGACAAATTACCATTAACACCCTTTCTCTATCCTTTTGGCCGAGAACCGATGTATTTTCCCAATTCTCTTTTCCCATTTATATCACATAATACATATATATTTTTGTGCTAGTATTTAAATATGGGAAATTTAAAATTTTTTGTTCCATCCCAATTCCCAAGGTATATATTTACTTTCTCTCAATTACCATGTCAATTAGGGGTGAGCAAAAATATCCGGAACCGGATTCCGATCCGGTATCGGTTTTCAAAACCCGAAAAAAACGGATATCCGGTTTTAAAAACCGGATCGGATATCCGATCCGATTTATTTTAAACTAAACCGGATCGGATACGGATAGTGATTTGTCTAAAATCCGGATATCCGGTATCCGGTTTTATATTTAAAAAAAATAAAAAAAATAAAAATAGTCCAAAAAGAAAAATGAAGGTCCAAAAAAGGAAAAAAATCATCAAGTAGAATATTTAAATTTATATTATTTTTATTATTGCAAAAAACTTTGTTAGAGAATTGAGATAAAAAAAAAAACATAAAAACATCGAGACGCGAGTTAAAAAATTAATGTGAATTTGTGGTATTGTGTTTATTATTTATTATGTAATTTTGAATCATAAATTCACATATTGTCTCAATTAATATGTCTAGAAATTCTTATATTAAAAATATATTTTTTTATGTGATAAGAAATAAAAAAAATATGATTTTCAAAAAAAAATAATAAAAAATATAAGAAAAATAAATTTAAAAACCGGATGCGGATATCCGGTGTAAATATCCGAATAAACCGGATAATTTCCGGATATCCGATTAAAACCGGAGCGGATACGGATACCATTTTTCGATATCCGAAAATTCGGATATCCGAATTTCGGATATCCGAAAAACCGGATATCCGGTTTTGCTCACCCCTATTGTCAATATCCGTCCTCTCGGCATTAGGTGGGCTTGGAAATTAGAATCTCAAGGCAAATTTGAAAAACAAACTGGCTATAGTAAGAAACAAGAATTCATATAAGATTGTTTTCTTGATTGTTCTTCGTATTTTGGGAATCTAATTTCAAGCAACTCCGTGAAAACGTTGTTTCGAAAAAAATGGGTTACCTTACCCCCCCAAGGGCTTGACCTAGTGGATAGGTCCTTGACACTCAAGTGTGAGTTTAAGGGTTCGAATTCACTATAGGGGGACCTTGACTATTGTTGTTTGTGGAATCTTGGAGTGGGTCCCATGGTCCAGGGAGGGTTAGTCCCGCTAGAAGCCGTGGTCGCCCCATAGTCGATGATGATGTTCATATTCGATTCAAACCGAGCCTAGTCGAAGTGTGGGTTGCCTTTGTTAATTCCTTGAATGGAAAAACATTGGTGTCCATACAATTCGACAATTGGGTTCCTTGTCCACGTGGGAAGCAACCCAACTATGATTTTCGACCTAAACATTGTGTCCATACACTTCGACAATTGGGTTGCTGAGTCCGCGTGGGAAGCAACGCAACTACGATTTTCGACGTCGAAAATCTGAATTTCCAACGAGCGGTAAAAAATTCTAACAGAGTAGAATTTGTTTTTTTCATAGGAGTAGATAGATTTTTGTTAAGAACGAGTAGATAGACTAAAACCATGAGTTACCGTAGTCACATCATATGGCTCCATTATTCATTTCCATAAATCAAAGGTCACGTAGATGAGAAAAGTAGTTGTATTAATCACAAGAGTTAGATGCATTCCCGCGTCCGATCCAAACTACCTTTTCCTTTATTTTCTTTTATTTATCGTTTTCCAAAAAGATTAACCAAACGTATACAATATAAGTTGGGCTCCATTGCTCAACTTCACAGTCAAAGATTTCTTCTTCATCCACAAATGCATAGACACTAACTAATAGGAGATTTGATGGGGACAGCCTAAAAGTATAGAAAATGTGAGTTTTTTTTATATCATCAGAACGCCATAAATGATATAAGTTTTTTTTTATAAGAAAAAAGGAATAATTTAACACCAATCACCTCTCAAACTGATAATGTAATAACAGAAACTACATAAATTAGAATGGGTAAGGACTCGACAGCGATTCATCGATCTCTCGAAACCCTCGACAGAGAGCTTCAGTCTGAGTCGGCGGAAGTGGCAACCTCCTCACCTCAGTCATGAACCTACACATACGGAGATTTTTAACCTTCAACTTTACTTTATTTTAGAAATTGGAAAAGAAGAAAAAAATATAACCAACGCCCACCTATTTGTCGCGCTTGTGATCTTATCGCGAACGCTTTGATTCGAAACTGAAGTTTGTCCAATCGAAATACTTGGGCCGAAGATTAGCGATGCACCGATGGGACTTGTCCCCATCCTCCGTGCAAAAACAGACATAGACCATTCGCGGAGCACCGTAAGAACAGAACGAAGAAGACGCATTTTCAAAATGGGAGATGGTAAGATTGCTCCATTGGATAATAACTGGTCGTAAGTGCTTAGGACGGGTTCTGTCGAGCCCTTGCAAGCTGCAATGAGAGCCCTGGCAATGTCTTCGTCTCCCACGGGCTCAGCGCCAGCATCAACTCGGCCCTATGATGACAAATTGAAAAATAAAGTTTAAGTATGTGGCAAGTTTTGATGTTTAACTATGGTGAAGTTGGGAGAGATTTGCATGGGTTTCGTATTTTTCTTACCATGGCAGCTTTTTCGAGTTGAAGGCATATGGTGTCTAATGGTAAGATGGCTCCATCACTGCTGAAAACATTGGGCCCGACCCTTTTGAGTACTGCACAGGCCTCGGCGATTCCACCTTTTGAGAGAGACTGATCTATGAGCCTAGCCCATATGTCCCGGGCAATACTGCCCTCAGAATCACCGTATGAGCCCGCAAAATATATAATTTCCAAACATATCTGAAGAAAAAGAACAGAAATAGAGAGAACCGAAAGGATCGTGCTTAAGGTGATGACCATAGAATTGTGCTTGAGATATAGCTGTCTGATCATATTCCCTCAAGAGGGCTTTTAGTTGAGATATAAAGATGTCACAAATGTTTGTCTTTAAATTTCGGAATGATTAAAGTTATAACAAACCTCATAGAGCTCGAATGGACCAGCAAAGTCATTGTACAATTCAGTTATGGTCTTCAGATCTACGGATAACTCCTTCACTTTGTCACAGACACTCTGCACAAAATTGGGATCACTGGACTGAGCGTTTTGGGTTGACGAGTCGCTTGTGTTAGGTTCAGATGTGCTGGGAGAGGTTTCCGACGTTGATGCAATTGTCTCCAATGCTTCTTTGATCTTAATCTGAAACTGAATAACAGCAAGCTTTGCTTCGACTAAATCTAGGAGACCATTCCCCGACGAGGCATTAAAACTATCTGTCTCCGATCCACTCTTCGCCTGCAGAACAGCATTACTCAAATACTGGCGCCTGTAAGTAGAGAAAACAAAATGTCAAGGATGATAGCTGATTTAATACAAGAATACTACACGTTTTTGACTGACAAAAAAACCTGTCAACCAATTCAACCTTCAATGAAGTGACAATGATATATGTCAAAACAACAAAAAAAATACAGCAAATCTAAGCCACGAACGATAGTCCACCAAGAGAACAATAACAATAGCACCTTTGTTCAAGAGTTGGTGATGCATCTCCTAAGGATCGCCTTTCAGCTAACCCCATTAGCACGTGTGCAGCCAAAGTGTGTTGTCGCTTCAAGACATAATAGCGTGCAAGGAGCTCAAGGTGCTTAATCCGTTGGGATGCTTCAGCCGCTCTGGACTGACCCAAAGGTGAAGATGGAGATGCAATTGAGGAAAGCGACCGGGCCTACAGAAGAAAAAAATAATAAGTTATACAATACAATTGAAGGAAAACATCCTACTAGCAACTCAGAGAGGTTTGAATTTCAAGATGAAAAAGAAAGAAAAAAAACCGTAATTCTTGCAATAGTACTCAATCATGGTATCAAAACGGTTCAGAAAATGAATGTTTTAACTGTAAACAGATATCGAATAGAGATAATTAAGTAGTAACTCATGACATGAGTTCAAACCTCACGCTCTGTGTCTCGCATAGCATTTCTCAAGAAAGGCACCAAATCTGGTCCACCAAATTCCAGCAACTCATCATCAAGTCCGAGATCAATTAATGTTCGATAAAGGTAATCATGAAAAAACCCATCTGAAGATTGAACCCCAAGTTGAATGATCTGGCATATATACTTCTTGTGAGGTGCTTGATCACGGGCAGATTGAAAAGGTGGGCGAATCGGGGACACCAAATCGCCTTGAAGAGAACGCAAAGCATTGCCTACGATGTCATAACACTCCATGCGTTGGGAAATGGCACGATCTCGAAACCCCGCATCTATTTTGTCGTTCAAAGCATCTCCAGCTGGATCAAGAGATTGTGCCTTTTGCAAAGGTAATTTGACGACAGCTTCATAGAATCTACAATAGTCATGCAAATCTTGTTACATTAATGATCTAAGCATACAGATTCGCAAAAAGCTATCTACCTTAACTGACCTAAGGTCTTCGAAGCGCTTGCACACGGCCTGCAAATCGGCTGCCTCTGGAATTCTACTTAAGTTGTTAAAAGCCTCTCTAGCTAGATTTTCTCTCTCGCCCATGTCAGGAGTGGCAGCAGCTCTCTCAAGGCATTCAACAGCTAAGTAAAACTTGTAATCGCTCTCTTTATAATAGCTCGGACAACCTTCGCGCAACCTGTTACTAATATCATCAACTGTTCCCCTGCCATCAGAACCAGTGTAATACTGGATCATGAATAATAGGAAAAGTGAGCGAAAGATCTGATTATCTCTAATGTCACATTTAACTAAGAAAGTAAATGAGCTAGGAAAGTACAGAATAGTTAAAAAAATGCAAGGAATAGTTAATTGCTAATTGTCAGACACCTCCATAAGAGCAGAAATCAGACGTGTTGCAATTCTATCTCCCTCTTCCGAACAAACTAACTGTTGGAATGTTAACTGAACTGCATTCTGCCTAGCATTTGCATCAAAATTCTGTACCAGACGCGCCATAAGGTGCTGGGAAAGAAGCTGAAGCAGAAAAAGTGCTTCACCACATCTAAGAAGTAATTGTCTTATACACTCCATTGCTCTTACCTGAAATTTTTCAAATCAATCATCCACTCAAAAATACATCTAAGTAACACTGCACAGTTGTTCATAGTGTACCTCCATGGCAGCAAGTTCTGAATTGTTATATGAAAGCCGTTGTCTTTTATTTAACGGACCAGGCTCAACCGAGTAACCACTACGCGAGGATTGACCAAATAAATTGCGGACCATAGATCTATCACTAGCACCCATATCAGAACCAGCTCCGATCAAAATTGAACCAGCCATATCACCAAAGCCAGCTGCATAGCCATAGAGTCCTCGCCTCTGATTCCTTCTAGACTTCAGAAACTTCTCAAGTGAGCGGATTTTGTCTTCGAGAAGATACATTACTCCAATAGAAAGCCTGGAGGTTATGATACCGTCTTCAGACTTAGCGTCCATAGACCCTGAGCCACCTTTGATTATAAAAACAGGGAGATCCCATAATGGTAACAGCAACCGCGATGAACACAGACAGAGGCCTTCATAAGCACCCGAAAATAGAGGTTCACCATCATTGACTTGCACAATGCTGAATCCATCAGAACCAGTTCTGGTGTTTGGCAGGGCACCACTTCCTCCTAATTGTGGCATCCCAACGACTCTAGGGTCTTCAAAAGCTTCAGCAGCCTTCTCCACAACCACGTTGCTTATAAAGTTTTCGGTATACACTATTTTTGCAGCCAGCATCAGACACATTGCGGCAGCCTCTCCAGGACCAAACCGCTTGAAGAAATCCTCTAGCAAAGTTCTTGGAGAATTAGACTCCAGCAATCGCCTCAAAATGTCAATTGGTCTGTTCAAAGCGACCTCCACCATGCCCATGGTACTGAATATGACTAATTTTCTTCCCGGCAATATATGTTGGGTAGAGAGATCACCCCTAGCCCATAGTTTAATGCAAGACTTTTCACAAGTTTCCAAAGGACCAAACCCATAAAGTCCTAGTTCCGAATATAGAGACTGCACAGCAAACGCTGTGTCTTGCAGAGGAAAAACATCTGCCACACAAAGCATTCTCCCCTCTACAGGTATATGGGAGACTGATTCTCGTAAGGCGCGCGAACCCATTCCAAATCCAGCAGATGCAAAAGACTGCACTGTGGAATCCTTATTCAAAATAATGAGTGACGATGAATTAGAAAGGACTATGGTTCCAGAAGAGTAATATGATGATTCAATTTGAAGAGGGTTGTCATCAGCTTGAGTTCTTCCAGAGGTAGAAAGAGCACTAAATGTAAACCCACCACCGATCCCTATGGGAGGAGGTCGCGTTGCTACAACTTTCAAGCAGCTTGGTCTCTGCTTACTGTGATCATGTTCACCCATATCTCCAACTGCACCATTCGTTCCACCAGAACGGGCAGTAGTTAGATACATCCTCCGCCCATCAGATAAAACCACAGCAAGATGCAACCACTTGGATTCTGAGGTAGACAAAGGTGAAATGCTCACTATGGACGGCTTGCTCGTCTGAGATGTGGGTCTCGAATCCCTCTGTGTAATCAAATTTCTCTCTTCTGCCACCTTCTTGAGAGGGCCATCCCCATTCGGCCCAAGAGAGAAAACATGTATCTTCATGTTCTCGGTGCGTGCATATAAGATGTGTCTCTCAGAATCAACTACCATATCAACAATTGGGTCAACAACACCAAACTTGAAAACATTTGGTACAACCCACCTGTAGAGAGAGTGAAACTAACTTAAAAATGCTGAAGCTATGCCAAAAGCAATGGGACTAAATTCAAGAGCTCCAAAGAAGTTCAACGAGAAATAATGTTACCCCATTAAAATGAACAAGAGAAGTAGCCTAATAAATCAGTCATATCATACAGGGCTCATGCAGGTACACAAGATTTGAAGCCACATGCACTGCCACACATCAGGATGAAGGAATAGCGGGAAACAACTCGTGACCTCGGCACCAAACAAGAGGAACAGAGAATATTACCTCGAAATGAAGCTTCCTACACTCGAGGTCAGGCATACTTTGCGACACCGTTTTTGCCATCCTGAACCACTTGTATATTGTAACTCATAAACATCTCCATCACGACCAGCCATAAATATCTGTCCCCTATCGGTGCAAGCTATACAAGTCATAGTCACTCCATCAGATGGAATAGTATACTCTGGGAGCGGCTGAAGTGACATCTCAGCATATGGATCAGTTCCATCACCACTTCCAGAACAACATATTCCCACAAGGATCACCTGATTAACAGAATACACACATACATGAGAAGATGGCAGAAGATATGCAATCAAATGAAACAACAATACAGGCATGGAACTTTCACCTCAACAGGAGTTGCCAACACTAGAAGGTATTGAATAGCCTCAACAAATATACCAGGCCTGGATTTAGCCAAGCCAACAGCACAAATGGTTTGCTCCTCCCTGCTATATTCAGGGCACTGTCCATCCCTATACATTATATAACCAAGAATCGATATGGAACTATTAACAGAATGATTTATAAGTAGGCAAGCACAGAACTTAATCTTCAACGGGAAAAATGTCGATTTGGTGAAAACTAGTCTACAGTCCAAATCCATGAGGAGCAACAATCAAAATCGGCTTTTTTGTAAAACAATATAAGGAAAAACAAGAATTATTTACATCAATGACTGAAATTTTTCTCATAAGATTTCTCAGTTGTCAGTTAACAAACATGGCACGATGTAAATTTATAACTACAGTATTCTATAGTGCCAACATACACTTCATTAATGATTAAACATATATGATATAGCCAAATACATAATCCCGATGGTATCAATGAATGCAAATCAAATTCTGCTACTTGCACACCAGCTTCTCCCAGGTAATCACAAAATTTTATTTTCGGCATTTAAAGGGACATTGAGATGTGCTTACTGTGCCCAAATACTACACTTACTGCTTATCAAATCGCCAGAGAAACAATGAATTATCAACAGTTGCCCAAGCTCGACGTATTTCAGAAAATATTCCGCACAATGTAGTTCCCTCCCCACTGGAGGCATTGTATCTTTCGATTAATACCTGAGGTAACTCCCATGTATTCACGACTTCAACCAAAGGAGGCCACTGCAATACAACCATCAAAGAAAAATTAATCAGTTACCCGAGAAAATGGCGCACATACCACAATTTTCAACAAATAAATCAGCGACACAGAAACAGTGCAATGCAGAGTTACCCTGTGGATCTATCTCTCTTTTCTCCATCTCAACAAATTGCCAGCATTCGCAGGAACCCTCTAAATAATATATAAAAATATATATACGTATACAGGATACAGATGCATCAATAATTTAACCAGATCATCGTGCACTTCGCTTTCTCAAGAATGGACTAACTCAAACGACTCAGAAGAATACCTTAGCTAAGGTCATAAAAAGTGGATTTACTGACTTCCACATACAAAGTAAAGGGAAAAAGTTGACGAGCAAGAATTCACGTTCTCACTAAAAGGGAAGTGTACATAATCCAGTTAATTCCCTCAATAATTTGCAGACAGAAAAACAACTTTGAATCCCCTTTTTTCTGTTCGTAGCATATACTGTTGTATTTTTTCACCATTAAGAGAGAAGGGTGAGAGCTTATTAGCCGATGCCCACAACCCTAATTTACTCCAAACATGCTTCTGAAAACATCATTCTAACAAAAATCCAAAAAGTAAAAGTAAAAATTCCATCAACGGAAAAAAAAAACTCGCGAAGGATAGCCAACCACCTTACCTCGCGTGGGTGAGCCAAATAAGGATGAGTCGAATATCTAGAAGCTTCCAAGGCTTCCTCGAGATCGAGATGACTCGCAGCTTCTCTAACGCATCGATCGGTGACGACAAGCCCAGCATTGGCGACGTCACGCATCACTATTTCACTATCCCAAGCAACCATCTTGAGCAACCAACAGTAGAAATAACACCAAATTCTCTTCCTAGGGCAGGGGTTTGAACTTCAGCAACAACGAAATTCAAGCCCTAGACAATTGCAAGAAGGTATTTTACAAGGAATTCGGTTGTCGAAAATCCGAACTACCGTAGCAAAATTTTCAAAAGACGCTGTAGAGGGATTTTCGCTCGATAGGGCTTTTGCCTTTTGTTTGGAGTACTGAACAGCGCGCGTCGCACAAGCTATACTATTGTTTCTCTTCCCATGGGTATAATGGTCTTTTCACTTCCTTTTTTTTTACAATTTACAGTCAACCCAATCAAAAAGGTTAAGGTGGAAAAAGCTGTACAAACCAAAAAGCTATTACACTACCACACTTCCCATCTTTTTCGAGGAAATTACAGATATACAACATGTAAAAACAGAACAAAGGGAGGCTTTTCTTTTCGTTTTCAGACATGTTCGTTTCCCTTGAGTATGTTGTACTTGCAGAGTGGACACGTGGCGTTCATCTTAAGCCATTTTGCAATGCAAACCGAGTGAAAATGGTGGTTGCAAGGCAGAGCATGGAGCTCTGTTCCATCCTCGTAAGAACAAAGGCATATGCAGCACTCCTTGCAAATAATCAAATCCATAAGCCTCCAAAATCTTGATTTTGCAAATAAAAAAATGTAGTGAAAAAAGAAAGGACTTACTGCATCTTCTCGAAAGAGAATTCGTTCGTCCGCCGTGTAAGAACTGCTTGGTTTGAGAGGAACCATTCTGCCAGCACCAAACCCCATCTCCTCATTATCTTTACAGATATGAAATTTGTATTTGGGGAGGATGCTCAAGTCTGCATCGGATGCACCTTCCTGTTTTTTTTTTAGAAACAGAAATGTGTAAGTAATACGCCTAAACGGTGTTATTTCAGGCTCTTTGTTCGACAGTTATACGTACTTGGCCAGCAATGGCGTAAAGAATTGCAATGATGCATGGTAAGCAGCAGCAGATAGCTATCCCGATAAGACAAGCCACTACTACACAGAATACTGCAAAGATTACGTCGAATGCCAAGAAGGCGACAGCCAACCTGCATAACGTCAGAAAATCAGAGATCTATCTGTTATTCTGCTGCCAAGTGACGCATTAACAACGTTTTGTAAAGAGTAAAAGCAAAAAAAGAAGAAAGCAAATATTCTTAACAGTATATGAACAGTCGATAATCTTACCAATACAATCGGGGAGCGTTTGATGACAGAATTTCACCGCCCCAGAGAATCCAGTAGAAGCCAGTGATCCACCACACGAACGATACAATCGTGTTCAAAGATTCACAACGTGTGGCACTGAAAAAGTCACACAATTATATTCAAACATATCTGCTCACATGGATTTATGGAAAATCTACTGGCATTTCACAGCACGTGTAAACTTATTGAACGGACTGGAAATCAGCTCCAAACCTCTTTCCTCAAAAACAGACAAGAGATAACCACAACATGTTTCAAGAAAACAAAATATTATCGCCCTAGTAGTAAAGTCCAACAATGTACTCACTTGGTGACTTATGATCAAGTATCACTGAAAATAACCATAAAGGTTTCTTCTGATAAAGAGCGATAATGAATCGATCGCCAAAGATGTGATCACTTCCAAGAAAAACCCACCAAGTCTCAACACTCAAATACGTGCAAAAAGGGAAAAACAATCACAAGAGACCATAAAAATCAATCAGAACTAAGCTACAATCACTTAACAGAAGCAATGATGCTAACAACCCGATAGGCGATATTTTCGGGTAAAAAAAAATTAACACCATCACTACAATATCTCATTGCACATGAAGCCCACGTGCAAGAAAACCTAAACTCGCTAAATCACAGTGAAAACGGATCATGTAATATTGTAATTCAATCAAGCAAAGGGCACAACAAAAATGAATTGAACTAAAAAGGAATCCAGTTAAGGATAGCAAAACCAACCTCGACCGCTCACTGTATCCTAAATTCCCACTATCCTCATTGTCATCATCATCTCCAGCTCCATTATCATATTCTCCGGCGCTCCTATCATCGTCACCAGTCCTGCCATTACCGTTCCTCCTCTTGAACTCTAACCCAACAAGCACCACGTGCACCAGGCACTGCGCCGCGTATCCAATCACCCAAACCCTAATCGGAACATTGGGCCTCTCGTCGACCGTCAAAATCATCATAACAATAGTAATTAGAACGAACAGAGAGTTCCACGCGATGTCAAGCGCCACCACGGGACGCGAGTAACCCCAGTCGACGTGTCTCTCCTCCAGCTGACGGGCCGCCGTCTCCCGGACCAGCGCCGACGGACCGCCTCCTCCTCGTCGCGTGGCGCGAGACAGGAGGAGCGAAAGGGACGAAGTATGCTGCGGCGGCTGAAGACGTGGTCGGAGGAACGGGGTTGAATCGGCGGTGGGTGACGACGTGGAGGACATGGCAATTGGCAATGGCGACTGGCGAGGTGTATTCTTGTCTTTTGAGTTCGATCGTTTGTTGGGTTTTGTTCAGCCGAGAGACGTTCGATGATTTCAATCTATCATATTATTTTTTTTTTAAAAGCGATAATTTAAGGTGTGACTATACTTAATAAATACTAAATAGTCCAAATTATCACTTTTAACACCATAAATTTTATATAGAGGTACTTAGTTAATAAACATCTACGGCTTTGGTTGAGAGTAATATTACATCATCGTTTACTTATCTTTTTTTATGTATAAGACATATCATATTATATATTTATGTAGACCTAATTCTTAAATATGTTGTGCGATATCTCGTGATGTTCCTTTTTTCAGTATTAGGTATCAAGATACTTTTTCCTATTGTACCTAAATTTATTATAGAGTAACTGGCAAAATGGTGGTTGAACTTGAACATACCACACTCTCACCGCTGGGGTGCCGTTTTGGTTCTTGAACTTTGCAAAACCTGTCATTTTTTGTTCCTTTGACCTAAAGAACAGCAAACGAACCAAAGGGAAACAGTTTTGCAAAGTTCAGTAACAAAAATGCCACATTTAAAAGTTTGAGTACCAACATTCAGAACTTATAATATACATGATATGTGTAAAATTGATATAAAACCTTATTCGATCTCCACCAAATTTTCCAAACTTTTTTATTTAAAAACTATTTCAACACAATTACACCGTAATCATGTATGCCTCTTGAATAAAAAGTTTAAAAATATGTAAAAAAATGTAATTGTTGTCAAACTTTCAGAAAGTTTCGGTGTCATTGTGTTTGTATGCCTCGTGAAAAAAAAAAGAAATTATCATGGTGGTCGAAACTTAATTTTATATTTAATTTATAGCGTGTATGTAAAATGAAAATTCTAATTATTGGTGCTCAAACTTTTAAATGTCATTTTGGTTCCTAAACTTTGCAAAATTGTTCCCCGTTTGGTTCTTTTATCTGTTTTTTAGGTCAAAAGAACAAAAATGACAGGTTTTGCAAAGTTCAGGAACCAAAACGGCACATTTAAAAGTCTGAGCATCAAATAGTGAGATTGTGATATATAGTTCAACCACCATGCTTGCCATTTACTCTTTATTATATAATGTACCTTTAGCTAAGTGGGTACCTATGTGTAAAAAATTTATTCTACTAGGTAATACATATAAAAAAATGGTGACAAGGGACTGCTATTATACTTTTTTTTATATAATTTTGGGCATTTAAGTGTCCTAAACTTCTAATAGTTTAATATATAAACATATATGAAGAGTTAAATACTCAATCGAACATCTAATAGGAAGGTAATTTAATCTATGAAAAATCGCCGCTTAGCTCAAATGTGGTTGGGGACGGTACGACGGTGAGTGAAAAATACAAATTTCATCTCCGTTAGCTTCCAACGTTGAAACCATTGTTAGCTCTTAATCTCCGTTATGAAAAATTAACTTTATGTAATAGTTCTCATATATTTGAAAATAATTAACTTCCGTAATTTTTTTTTTTTCAATCGATAATTTGCCATTAATAAACAAAAAGTACAAACGTGCTAAACAGCACAAAGAGCCGTTTGATCGCATTGCGCCTAACGGAAACAAGTCCTCAGAGAAACACAATACCACAATCGGTACAACACTTTCACATGGGGAGAAAAAGGTCGGGACAAAAACCGACGAAAGCAAGCGGCTGACTAACAAAATTGGTTTGTGTACACTATCCAACGTGGGGTTTATGGTTCAATTATCCTTACTAATTTTGACCATCATGCTGACTTAATTTGTGTCATGTAGACCAACTCCCTGGAGACCAGTCTCATCCAATGTGGCGCAGGCCGCGACCAATTGAGTGGAAATTTCAGGCTCACAATAAATAAAATAATAATAAATAAGAAAAATCATCCATCCATTCCCCCAAAAAATTCATCCATCCACTAACGAATCAAAGAGCAAAGGAAATGATAAATATGGGTAAAATTTCGCGAAGTGTGGAGCGGTTTTTGTCTTAAAAAAAAAGGCTCTAGCTAAGACCAACAACAATCATCATCATCTTCTTCGTGCCTTATAAATTCGATCCTTGAATTCTTGAAAACTCAACCCTTTCTCTATGTACTGAATATTGGAGGGATCAAATGGACCCCTCACTCTATCAATGCTCTTGATCACCGACTTCGCCGGGACGACGCTCTTCGAAGGATCTGAGCTCGTCTTATAGCTCAAGCACGATGAGAATCCCTATATATATTTAGATGATAAATCATATGTAAATAATATAGATGATGCAATTATCTAATACTCTTTCTTATATAAAGAGCGTACGGTGGATAAAAACTGTCAAATTGGTCTATCAATTTTATATGTTTAGTTACAATTTTACCATTAATCGCTTAATAATAATACTAGTATCACCTTGAAAATGAGAAGCTCAACTAGTTCGTCCTCTCGAACCAAAGCAGTTACAAGAAGGATCTCATCTTTCGCCGTTTGTGTGTACATTTCCAACATCGCTATGTCTTCGTTGTACCCATCTTCGTCGTCGCCGCCTTGTTGTTCTTCTTCTTCATCGGCTTGTTCATATCTTTTTCTCCGCCTAGCACGTACTGCTCCATCGACTACTAATTTGTTAACATTCGTCGTGAGATTATTACAGCGAGTAAGTGAGGTGGAGATATGAGTGGAGTTTATGCGATTTCGAGGATAATGTTGAGGGCGGAGGAGTATTGCTGCAACTGAGGTCCATGTTCTTCCTAGTTGCCTTACCATGGTTTGAATTTGAACCATTGAAGGAAAGGATAAGGCAATTACGAGCAAAAGGTCTAGGCGTGGCTGATAAATATACTAGAGAAATAATAGTCTATAGCAAAAAAATAAAAATAAATAAAAAATAGCTTTGGAATAATGTTTAATAAATTGCCTTACATTTGAAGGTTTTTATTATTATAAATGTAAAATATTAGGATTTTCTATGCCCATCCTTTAGCATTTCGCATTTAACAAAGTATTTGATTTGTCAAACCTACTTTTTGAACTGTGTCATAGTTTCATTGTTGGTGTTTGAACTTAGGGATGTTTATTCGGTCAAAACCTTCTTTTATATTAAGAGTGTGTTTGGTTAGGGGTATTAGGGGGGATTAGAGGGGTTGACATTAGTTAATGAAGTGTTTGGTTGGAAGGTGTATTTAAAGGGGAGATTTAACTAATACCCTATTAATACCTTTCATAAGTTATTAAATAAATCAGCCCCTCACCCTACCTTTATCTAATCCCAAGCTCTTTGGACAATTTTATCCTTTATTCCAATATCTATTTCCAAGTTTTCCCTTTTCATGAATTAGATCTCGTTAACATATTTTTTTCCTTTCATCTTCATCGATAAAATAATTCAATATCTGTGAAAGGCAAACAAATGACTGATATCAGTGAAGGATCGATTGAATATACAATTTAAACACGTTTTCAATGGACGCACACATATCAATTATCATGGTATCTTGCATAAATAAGAACGACTACATCAGCGAATAACCAAAAGCAATCAAAGAAGAATAAAAGCAAATAAAGGTGAACAAAGATAATCAAAACACGATACATAAAATGAATAAAAAATCGATAGGAGATGATTGACAATGACAAACTTGCGCAGATGGACGAATTGTGCAGACAACCCTAATCGATGTTTATATTTTAAATTCAAATGAAGGGTAAAATTGTAATTGAAATTAATTAAATATAATACCATCTAAATTAATCTAACAAACACGTCCGAAATTATTAGTTAAACCCATCAATCAAACACCTCAAATAACTCATACTCTCCATTATTAAACCCAGCTAAAACTAATACCGTCTAAACCCATCCTCAAACCAAACGGACCCTAAGTATACCACAATTTCATTGTTGGTGCTTGAACTTAAGAGATGTTCATTCAGTAAAAACCAGACCGAACCGAAGTTTTGGTTAACCGAAATTCTCTGTTTGAAAATTTTGAAACTTAATCCCGAGCCGAGCCGAACTGAATCGGTTCGATTTCGGAAAAAATGAATTTATTTCGGTTAGTGGCTGAAAAAACCGAAAAAGAAGAAGAATAATTATTTTTTCCATGGCGGAACCGCTGTAAAACGAGAACCTAAAACGAGAACCGCTGTAAAATTACAAAATGTAGACATATAATTGATTCTTTGAAATAAGAAATACACACTAGCATGAATTAAAAGCCCAAAATCTGGATATTACTTGGCCTGCATACCATCTTTAGCGAAATAGTTAAGTGGTAATATTAAATAAATTTCGGTATTCTTATTTGGTTAACCCAATAACCCGAAAAATTGAAATTTTTTATTTTATGTTTTAAAAACCGAAAACCGAACCGAACTTTAGTCGGTCGGTTTTCGGTACGAAGCGAACTTTCGGTTTCGGTTTGGTTCGGTCGGTTAATCGACTTTTGAACACCCCTACTTGAACTATATACCACAGTTTGTGCTCAAACTTTTAAATGTGTCATTCTGGTTTGTTACTTTACAAAACCTGTCATTTTTGTTTTCCTTTGCCAAAAGGAGAACGGCATATGATTCTTTTTTTTTTTAAATGTTCGTTCTTTTTTCCTTTTTATTTTTATTTTAATTAGGATTTTAGATTAATTTGTTTTTTTCAATTTAAAGGATGTAGCGTTCCGTCATCTTGTACGTTGCCCACACGATGGTTGTCCACCGCGATAGCATTACTCTAGGGGCCAGTTTGGTTATGATGCGGATATAAGGGCTCAAGAAAAGAAATTTTAAATTATTTATCTAGCAGCCCTGGATAAATTATCTCAACCTCATTGTCAAGTTTATTTATATCTGGCAATTTGTTTAAAATTCGTGCAGTAAAATATCCCAGGCTGGAAATAAATAACAAAACACTATAAAAAAGAATATTTTCTATATTAATATCCGGGCTTATCAAGGAACCAAACGCAGCCTAGATATACAATATATAGTTTTATGTAAATCTTATCTAACTATTTAACATTTTAGGTAATTATCACATTTCAAAATTGAAGAAAGAAGCTCACTAATTTGTGGATATTGGTATCAGAATGGGCTGATCTAATAAGGTTGTTGGCCCACATACCTAAGCCCATGTAGCAATAAGAGATCTCTCTAGGGTTTTATCCGTCTCTATAAATAGCATCAGCACTTCAGAGCTTTTTGCTAAAACGCTATTCTCATCAGATCTGCTGCGTAAACTTTGTGATGTGATTATCGTCTTCTCCGATGTCTTCGATCAGCTCTCCTTTTTCATCAAATCCGTGTCTCTAATGATGTTTTTATCATGAATGACTTTTATCTCCTGAGTGGAATTTCTGTGCTGAGTCAAAATGGAGACCTGAACTGAAGAGATGTTTACCAGATTTCATCTTCACTTTATAATTTTTCTGTTGGCCTCTGAGGATGATTGAATCATATTAAACTTTCGTTCTTCTGAGTTCTGTTTTCCATGCGGAAGATCTATGGAGACCTGAACTGAAGAGGCTGGTCGTTGAAAAGTTCTTCAGCTTTTATCATTTGATTTCTACAGTTTCATCTCTTATTTGTTTTGTTTAAAAGATCCATAGCGTATGAAGTTTCCTCAGTGACGAATCAATCTTAAAGATGACGAGTCTGATCAATCCATTCTTTCTAAATATTGATGACAAAACGAGGCATTTGTCCGAGAGGAACACATCATACGCTTGATTTCTTATTTTTTTTTTGTAACTTTCCCAGATTCTGTCCCTTGATTCTTTATTTTCGTTCTTTTCATTGAACTCCGATGATGATCAGCTATACTTTCGCCTTTACTGAGTTTTATAATTGCGGAAAAAATTATTTGGAGACCTGAACTGAGGAGTTGCATGCACATTACATTAGCGTCTGTTTCTTCTACTTGCAAAGTTAGTAGCATTTACATCCCTAGTGTATATAAGAATTTGTTGAAATTTTTTTATGGAAAATCTGTCTGGTAGTGTTTCCTATGTTTACGACTTCTCTATATGGTACTCGAAGTTCTTTCGATTCCGTTTGGCACCCCTAACTTTTGATGAAATGTAATTCTGTAGCCGTCGATTACAAAAAAACGAGATTTTTAGGTTAAAAGCCGATAGTTTTCAGGGTTTCGAAAAATTGAAAATCGTCAGTATTATTAGTTATAAATTGAAAAGGAAATAAAATAGAAAAAAATACAGATGACATTGAATTAGGGCGGTGAACCCCCAAATTATATTTGCCATGTGTTTTTCATAGTATTATTTGTGCTTTTTAAGAGCATGTCCAATTGATACCTAAAAATTCAAAATATTTACTAAAAATTCTCCAATCGTATACCAAATGCAATTTCAAATGCGTTTTCATTTTCTTTCCCCTGTTTTAAACGCACATATGCGTTCTGGAAATGAGATATTCCAAAATATGCGTTTGATGTTTTAAAAATTATAATACATACCCTTTATTATTTTTAAGAATTAAAGTACTCATATATTTTTAAGTATTAAAGTACCCATATAAAAATAAAAAATAAATAAAAATATATAAAAGAACTCTTGTTATTAATAATTATTTTTTTCTACAGTCTTTTTAATGAAAAAATATTGAGTTTATTATTAATTTTGTGAAATTATTTTTTTCAATCGAATTTAAAATAATAGTATGGGTCAGATTTGTAAAGTTCGTAAATTTCATGAGTAATATTAGAAAATCCGATAGAAGATAATATTACAATAGTAGTCTTTTAAGTTTGCGAAATGGTTTATCGGTTAGAGAAAAATTACTGCATTTTGAGTTTGAGAATGCGTTTGGGTTTGAGAATGCGCTTTTCGATTGGAGATGGTTAAGGTGGAATACAATTTGCGTTTGGAGCTATTCAACTTGGACGACCTAATTCCTAAGACCATCTCCAACCGAGAATCGCATTCTCAAACTTAAAATGCAGTAATTCTTCTCCAACCGTCCAACTCATTCTCAAACTCAAAAGATTATTTTGTAATATTCATTTCCACATCAATTTTTACAAGTTCCTATTCTACTCACATATTTTATAACTTTACAAATTAGACTACAAATATTATTTTAGAACCACAAAAAATTTAATAAAATTAGTAATACAAATATATTTACACATATAAAAAATCTATTAATGTTTATTAAAAACATGACAACTACAATATATTTAGCATAAAAAAAGCATCGAAAGCTTAAAAACTCGACAAAGACCATCTATTATTTTTATTATTTTTATTAAGGTCCATTAAATATTTAATGAATAGTCACTCAATATTGACGAACAGCACAACGCTTGAACATCAGCCTCGAATTCTCCAATGTGGGGTCATGATGTGAAGCACTGTCCCTTTTTATCCTTTTTTAATGAATAGTCACTCAATATCCTTTTTTATCCTTTTAACGTTTGCCCCTTTTTTACAGAGCAGAATGAGATATAATAAAAATATAGTACTTTAATGCAATTAAAAAACAACAATCGCATAGTAACCGTTTGAAACGCATAGATGCGTCAAAATGATGAGAGAGAGAGTATCACACGCATTTTGGGTCTGATTTTGGGGTTCCATTGGAGTGATTTTACTCCATTTTTTGGGATTTGCAGCTCCATTGGAGTTGCTCTAATATCTAAGAAATATAATTTAAAGATAAACTCATAATAAATTAAAGTATTAAGGATACTGGAATTAACTAGATTTGATAGTTTTATCTACCCTACGCTCTTTAATATATATCTGGATAAAAGTGTCACAACACAAATATTCTTCACAAAAACTAACAGTTCTGACTATTTAAATTTTATTTGCCAAATCTCTACATTTATTTAGAAGTCGCCGTTTGGCTTACTGGAATAATGAGCCAAAGCCAACTCGTTTTTTGGGCTCGAGTTCTTGCTTTTTTTGACCTCTGTTGCGCTCAAACTCATGAATATTGCTGAGCTCAAGTTTTCAAAAATTAAAAATAGGCTGCTCAAGCTCATGAATAATGGTGAGCTCGAGTTTTTTAATAAACAAAAAATTAAAAATAACAGAGCCTGTTTGTGAGTTTTAGAACTTTTATGTCTGAACTCAAGCTAGAGCTCGAGCTTTTGTAAGCTCATCTCGTGAAACTTATGAGCCAGCTCGACTCATATTTCAGCCCTAGTTGGGTTACCTTTTCGATTATTTAACATGACGACCAAAACCTTCCTTCTCTAAGAGGAATGGTCGAAATCCAGAAAAGAGAAGGTACAAAATATTTCACATATAGAGACATAATATATAAGAATTGTCCGAGTGCGACTTACAAAAACAAAAAATGTCGGCAACTCGAAAGTCGGTTGAAGTTAGAGGTCGATCCTATCCCATTGCTTCGTAAGAACTTCCAAATTCTCAGAGGTCGAAGCTCCGTCCTCTATACATCCATCAACTCTGTCTTCACCTCCCTCATCGGGTTTTTCGAATTCTTCGACTAACGAATCATCATAAACTGCCCGAGATTCGTACTCATCGCCCCGACCCGAGCTGGAAAAGAAATGCTGATCCACACTGACATCGTTCCCGGGCAGAATCAACTGCCCGTTATCCTCCTCCAAGCCATCATCAACTTCTCGCCCCAACAAAAGATCGATATCCTTAATAAGAGCCTTCATTTCATCCGAAGTAAAATCAAAATCCATCAAATCATCCAAATCAGAAGAAACGACCTCTTCCCTCTGAGGCGGCGAAAGTTCTTCGTCTCTGCTCATTGGTTGATACATGACTATCCTCTTATCAGAAGGGGTATGCTCGAAATCATCAGTAACTTCGCTGAGTTTATTACTACTGTCCTTCGGCGGCTGGTGTAAGAATTGGATAAAGAATCCGGGATTTTGCATGGCCATCGCTATGAAGGAGAGCATCTGCTGCTGATGCTTTTCCATGCCGTTCAACTGCGCAGTGGCGAGCAGAAGCTTGCTCTGCGAATTCTGTTGATGCTGCCTCAGTTTCTTCAGCTCTTGTGTTAGGGCTATTCGATCGGCCTTGAGCTTCTCTACTTCTTCGAAAAGGGCAGTTCTTGGAGATTCTGAAGAGGGCGGTGGCGTTGTGTTTTTCTGTGATTGTGGTGGATTGTTATTATCTGCTGGTCTCTGAGCTACTATGGCTTGAGATTGAGGCTGTTTTCTTCTAATGATGTTCTTGAGCAGATGCTTTTGGCCTTTGATGAACGCATCGTTTGCAAATTGCCATCGATCGGTGTCGATTTTTCGAAAACCCTATACAAATATTTTAGAAAGCAAGAGATTAGAACATCGAACTCTCAGATAAAAAATCCCTCATCAATCTATGAAACATCGAACATACAATTCATATTCGATACTGAGAAAACATGAAGATAGGCTTATATTACATCAGCGCAATACCTCACCCAAATTATCCCTAGCTTCAATTAGGCGAAAATTGACATGAATCCCCGATAATCTCGAGAAGATATAGAAGGATAGGAATCAGAACGGACGAAAAACCTAATCGGCGATCGATCGAGCAAAATAAAGCAAAAACTCACATAAATGTTGAGCTGCCTCACGAAGCTGGAGAAATTGCTGTGCTTGAAGTACTTGGGCAGCAGCTCCGACGCGAATCTCGAAGCGTCCTTTATGATGAAGCTATCGCTCGATTCAGTCCACGAAATCAAATCGTCCGTTGACTCGTCGCTGACCATCTCGTAACACTTGACCAAGAACGGAGGCAAAGACGTTCCATTCTCAACCGATCGATCTCACCATAACTCGGCTCAGAAATTCCAAACAATATTAATCGATATCAAAACCGCGAAAATCGAACTCGCTTTCTCACGGATAAGATTTTTCCTTTTTTTTCTTTTCCTTTTTTTGGTACTGTCGTATGTTGTATAAATGAGGAACGGGGAAGGGAATATACTTGTGCTTGGCCAAGAAGGTATTGTAGGAAACCGTTAGGAAGCTAAGAGGATATGATAAAATTGTTATATAATATTTATTTAATGAAAGTTTATTATTATCTATATAGTATATGAATAGAGATGGGATTATCAATACGTAACAAATACTTCTTATTAAGTTCTATATCAATCGTTACATCAGAGGAACCTATTTATAGAAGAAGCAAATGCAATAAATGTATTAAATGATATCCAATAACTTCTAACCACTACCAATATTCATAATACTCCCCCTTGGATGTCATTTAATGATAGGTCCTTCAGAATTTGATGGTATAGCTGCCTCATTAAAAACCTTACTGGGAAAACCACATGGGAAAAACCACAGTGAAGGAAAAAAGAGTGCAACACGTATTTCTTCCCCTGATGATAGCATTACTTCAAATCTCGAAGTCTTCGAACTCCAATTGAATGTACCAATTTTCTAAATATTATAGGAGGAAGCGCTTTCGTAAATAAATCTGCTAAATTCTCGCTAGAGCGCACTTGTTGTACATCAATATCACCATTTTCTCTAAGTCGTGCGTAAAGAAAAATTTTGGTGAAATATGTTTTGTTCTATCTCCTTTGATATATCCGTCCTTTAATTGGGCGATGCATGCCGCATTATCTTCATATAATGTTGTCGGAGATAGTTTCTCCGATAATAAACCGCAAGTTTGTTGTATATGTTGAGTCACCGATCGCAACCAAACACATTCTCGGCTAGCTTCATGAATAGCTAGAATTTCGGCATGATTAGATGATGTAGCCGTTAAACTTTGCTTAACTGATCGCCATGAAATGGCAGTTCCACCGTGTGTAAATAAATAACCGGTTTGCGATCGAGCATTATGTGGATCGGATAGATATCCTGCATCTGCATAACCAATTAAGTTATCTTTCATCTCATTAGAATAAAATAATCCCATATCAGTTGATCCCCGAAGGTATCGAAAAATTCGTTTAACTCCATTCCAATGTCTATGAGTCGGCAAAGAACTGTATCTTGCCAATAAATTTACAGCAAATGCTATATCTGGTCGAGTATGACCCGTAAGATACATCAGTGCTCCAATAGCACTGAGATATGGTACTTCAGGACCAAGTACTTCTTCATTATATTCACATGGTCTAAATGGGTCTTTATTCACGTCTAAAGATCGGACAATCATTGGAGTATCTAACGGATGAGCTTCATCCATATAAAATATTTTCAGTATTCTTTTCGTATAAGTTTCCTGATGTACAAATATTCCATTCTTTAAATATTCTATTTGCAGTCCGAGACAAAATTTAGTTTTACCGAGATCCTTCATTTCGAATTCTCTTTTCAAACAAACAATGGCTTTTGATAACTCTTCAGGAGTTCCGATTATATTTATATCATCAACATATACTGCAATGATAACAAAATCATTTTTAAATCTTCTCGTAAATATGCAGGGGCAAATTTGATCATTTTTATACCCCTCTTTCAATAAGTATTCAGTTAGTCGATTATACCACATACGTCCGGATTGCTTTAATCCATAAAGCGATTTATTTAGTTTAATTGAGTACTCATCTCGCGGCCCTGAATTTTCAGGTAGTCGAAAACCCTCTGGAAGCTTCATATAAATATCACTGTCAAGCGAGCCATATAAATAAGCAGTGACAACATCCATTAGATGCATATCGAGTCCTTCACGTACTGCCAGACTAATTATGTAACGAAAAGTTGTTGCGTCCACCACGGGAGAATACGTCTCCTCATAATCAATACCAGGTCTCTGCGAGAAACCTTGAGCAACAAGCCGTGCTTTATATCTCATAATTTCACCGTTTTCATTTTTCTTTCTGATGAAAACCCATTTATATCCAACCGGCTTTACATTTTCTGGTATTCGGACTACAGGTCCGAAAACTTTTCGCTTCTCAAGTGATTTTAATTCCGCCTCGATTGCATCTTTCCATTTTGGCCAATCATTTCTTTGTCTGCATTCGTTCACAGTCCTTGGTTCATGATCCTCATTCTCATTAATCTCATTCATTTATGTAGCGCTACGTTAAATGAGAACTTATCGTCAACGTTGACTTCATCTCGGTTCCATCTAATTCCATTTTGGGCGTAATTGATTGAGATCTCTTCATTATCATTATTTTCAATTTGTTCAGGTACCTGACTTTCATTCTTATCATCATTTATGCCCATCGACTCTTCTCTAGTCGATAAATCCTCTATTGGACCATTCTTATTATTTGCTCCTTTTCTTTTCCGAGGATTTTTATTTTTGGAACCCGAGGGCCTACCACGCTTCAGCTGTGGTTTAGGCTCAATACTATTCTTTATTTGTTCTTCAGGAATATCAATTCTAACAGGAGCATTAACAGCTGGAATATGTGACTTTGTCACTCTTTTTGGGTCAGCAAAACTGTCTGGCAATTGGTTCGCTAAGCTTTGTAGATGAATTATTTTCTGAACTTCCAGTTCACATTCTTTAGTTCGAGGATCGTAATGATTTAGTGATAATTCATTCCAACTAATATTTGTTTCCAGCTGTCTCTTTTCTCCCCCTAATGTCGGAAAATTTGTTTCATCGAAGTGACAGTCGGCAAATCTGGCCGTAAATCGATCTCCAGTCAAGGGTTCTAAATATTTTATAATTGATGGAGATTCAAATCCGACATATATTCCCAACCTCCTTTGAGGTCCCATCTTTGTGCGTTGTGGTGGCACAATTGGAACATATACCGCACATCCAAAAATTCTTAGATGGGAAATATCTGGTTCCTGACCATAAACCATTTGCAACGGGGAGATATCGTGATAACTTGTTGGCCTGATGCGAATTAGTGCCGCTGCATGTAATATAGCATGTCCCCAACAAGATGATGGAAGTTTCGACTTCATTAATAATGGTCTTGCAATTAATTGCAGGCGTTTAATCAACGATTCCGCAAGACCGTTTTGCGTATGAACATGTGGCACAGGGTGCTCGATATCAATACCAATAGACATACAATAATCATTAAATGCCTTGGAAGTAAATTCACCAGCATTATCAAGACGTATTTTCTTTATCGGATAATCTGGAAAGTGTGCTCTTAATCTAATCAACTGAGCAAGTAATCTTGCAAATGCCACATTTCTCGTAGATAATAAACATACATGGGACCATTTACTTGATGCATCAATTAATACCATGAAATATTTAAATGGTCCACATGATGGATGTATCGGCCCACAAATATCGCCATGTATACGCTCTAAAAATGCAATAGATTCAGTCTTTACTTTCATTTGTGATGGTCGAATAATTAACTTCCCTTTAGAGCAAGCAACACATGCTAATTCATTCGATTGAAGAATCTTCTGGTTCCTCAATAAATGTCCGCGTGAATTTTCAATTATTTTTCGCATCATAATTGTACCGGGATGGCCCAACCGGTCATGCCAAATATTAAATGTACTATCATTGGTAAACTTTTGGATAGCATATGATTCAATTGTTCTAAGATATGTGTAGTATAGCCCAGAATCAAAAGCCGGTAATATTTCTAGAATTATCCTTTTATTCAGAATTACTTTTGTAATGTGCAAATATTCAGTATCTCCCTTTTGTGCAGTCTCAACATGATATCCGTTATTTCGAATCGCTTTAAAACTTAATAAATTCCTTTGAGACTTAGGGGAATATAAGGCATTTTCAATAATCAGCCTTGTTCCTTTGGGCAACAATATATTAGCTCTTCCGGAGCCTTCAATTATATTTGTGCTCCCCGATATAGTTATGACACTGGCTTCTTTCATATCGATATGCTCAAAATATTTCTTATTTTTCAGAATTGTATTAGTGGTTGCACAGTCTGCAAGACATAATTCTCCATTGCACGTGCTCATGTCCATCATATAAAATCCTTTATAAACAAACATATAATTATTAATACATATTATTGAAAACAAACAGTACATAGCAAACATAGGAATCACATTCACGCGATAATAATTAAAGCAAACATAACATTCAAATAATACACACCAAAGCACACAATAATTATGCATATAATTTATAAAACTATAGCAGGTCAAACTTCTTCATTTGAGAGGTTCAGGAAATCGTCGACATCGAAATTAACACCTTCATCATTAACACCAGAAGCTGAAGCAATTTCTCCCTGAACGAAGTTCGTTTCAATTTTCTTTCCTTTTCCCTTTGATTCTTGATACAGCTCAACAAGGTGTTTAGGCGTACGGCAACTGCGGGACCAATGGCCCAAACCACCGCATCGATAACATTGTTCGTCGTTCACTTTTTGTTCAGTTTGCCTCTTCTCATTTTTACTATCTTTCTTCTTCTGGAGATTGTGATGACCATCACGATAATTATGATAACCACCACGGAAATATTGATAACCATGATAACTTCGGCCACGACCACGACCTTGACCACGGCCACGTCCACGGCCGCGATATCCACCACGACCACGTCCACGATCATTACCTCGACTATTATCATTATTAGCATTGACTGCATTCGCTTCAGGGATTGCAGCAGCACCAGTCGGTCGGGACTCATGATTTTTCATCAGCAACTCATTGTTTTGCTCAGCCAACAGTAAACAAGAAATGAGATCTGAGTACTTTTCAAATTTTCTCTCTCGATATTGCTGTTGTAGAATAACATTTGACGGATGAAACGTGGTGAACGTTTTCTCCAACATAATTGCATCAGTAATAGTTTCTCCACATAATTTCAGTGTAGAAGTAATTCGATAAACAGCAGAATTGTATTCGCTTACCGATTTAAAATCTTGCAAACGTAAATTCACCCATTCATACCTTGCATTTGGGAGAATTACAGTTTTAAGGTGGTTATATCGATCTTCCAAATTTTTCCACAAGTCTTTCGGGTCTTTCACCGTTAAGTATTCAATTTTCAGACTTTCATGAATGTGGTGGCGAAGAAAAATCATTGCCTTCGCCTTGTCCTGCTCGGATGTCGTATTGGTCGGTTTGATGGTATCACCCAGACCTTTCGCTTTCAAATGAATCTCGGCATCTAGTGCCCAAGATAAATAATTTCGGCCAGTGATATCAAGTGCAACAAACTCAAGGCTCGCCAAATTCGTCATATTACTATAAAATACAAAAGCAAAATTTTAACAATGATAATATAACAAAATATTACACGCATATCTAATCTTCTTTAGTATCGTTGTCAGTATCTTCTTCAGTATCTTCCTTTGAAAAAATTCTTATGAAAAACATTGCCAACGTCAAAAGAAGTGCCCACGTAATAATAATACTCATAAGCAAATGTTCGATGATCAGATCGGACAACATCCTTCAAAATACAATATATTAGTAATATTAATAAAACATTACAATCAATAATAATATTTTGGAAAATTTCGTAAAATATTATCCACATAGTGATAACGATCACCGTAAATAAAACGACATTATTCTATAAAAATTAAAGTCATATAAATTAATATATAAATTTAACGAAATAAAAAAAAAAAAAAAATATGTTAATATATTTTCGTTAGTCATTAAAAATATCTTCACTTGCCACCACGGGGATTCGAAATCTGGACCTCTCACCACTTTTAGTGATGATATTCCGCGAAACCACTCGCGCTATGACACTTTGTTATACGGTTAATATATCTATATATATATATATGTAATATATATATATAAACACAACACACACATTTATGTAAATATATTTATATATATAACTTATGTATGTAGTTATATGTATATGAACCCAAACACGTGTGCATATATATAATATATATATATATATGTAACATATATATAACAAACAATTTATATGTATATAAATAAATAATTTATACCTCCGGATTGTGTTCTTGGTAGTCTTCAGATAGGTAGAGTCTCGTGCTGATAACGTGTTATATAATATTTATTTAATGAAAGTTTATTATTATCTATATAGTATATGAATAGAGATGGGATTATCAATACGTAACAAATACTTCTTATTAAGTTCTATATCAATCGTTACATCAGAGGAACCTATTTATAGAAGAAGCAAATGCAATAAATGTATTAAATGATATCCAATAACTTCTAACCACTACCAATATTCATAATAAAAATGAGCTTCAATTTTCATTTAAAAATCATACATTAAAACCTCTATAAATTAATACTGATAAATTAATAACCTCTCTAAAATAATAAAATCTTCCGGTCCCGATCTGGGCCTTTGTTAAAAATCATCAAATTCGATAAGATAATAAGATAATAACTTTTTTGAAAATTCCTTTGTAAAAATTAGGTCCCATTAAGACGCTAAATTAATAATTCATAAACGTTACAAATAAATTTTGGTAATTTGCTAAATAAGAATCTATTTGTTACTAGATTTTCATAATTTAATCTAATCGGATTTCATCCCCAACTTTTTTCAATTGCAGTCAATTTTCGATGTCGAGTTCTCTAGCTGCAACCAAAAATTGTGAAGCGTTGTTGTCGCTATTTTGTGTCGTTTAATATCCCCAACCTTCTCAAAGTTGGTTGAACGATGCTTCAATTATATCCAGAGAGCATTTGATATTGTACCTCGACTAATTTGAAACGATATTTTTCATTAATTCACACTTGTAAATTGTTTTGAGTCCATGAATATAATTAATGAAACATATTTGAATTCATTTACCGTCAATACATTTTAAATTTGTTGAATTTAAAGAGTCTCTTTTAATTAATAAAATATTAATTTATCGATATATTAATATCTCTCTGAATTAATGAAATTTCATGGTCCCAATATTATTAATTTATTGAGGTTTTACTGTACTAACAACTAAAATTAGTCAATAATGACGACGATAATGATGTTACTTGTCACAACTCATATTTATATCTCAATAGAGAAGAGTGTTCGAGAATAGTGTATGCGTTGGCTTTTTCTTCACGCTGACTTTTGCAATACTACTATAGCAATGAAACATTAGTCGAGCCTGCTCAATAAAAGCTCGACTCGATCTCGACAAAACTGAACTTAAGCTCATTTATGTTAAATATCAAGCTCGAGCTTGAGCCAGATATATGAGCTCGAAAGCTCGTGGAGCTCGCGAGTTTTTTTAATAAATACATTAATTTTTTATTTAAAAACTCGAGCTCGATACTTCCAGCCCTGAATAGTGAATACTACCTACGTTTGATCAAAGGACTTGTATTACCTACCTTACTCTCATTAAAGTAAAATATCGTTATGTATATTTACTAAATTAACATAATTGGAATAGATTGCAACGTACCACATTTTAATTTTTTTTTGGAATTGAGTTATATACTCAATGGGGTAGGATGAAGGACAAAAACATGAAAAGCATTCATCAACTAAGTCTATTTCCAAAATACTTTTTAGAAACACTACTATGTATTTGCCATATGATCAAAATAATTTGTATATACGTTTTTCTATGCTGAATCAAAGTATATAGTGAGCTATTTTAAATTTTAAAATTAATCCATAAAGAACTTAGTTCTACTTTTCTAAATTTAAATGAAATAAATAATTTGCAGTTATTTTCGTTTGTAACTTATTAATATACAAAATATTAGAAAATGTAGTTTAGCGAAAATAGATGAACCATATTGGCATTGTTAAATAAATCAAATGCTTTACGAGTTTGTGAAATTGCAATATACAAAAAATAATAATAATAAAGAAAACCGCAAAAATTTCGAGAAGCATTCACCGTAGGGAATTAGAACGGAACCACGTGAACATGTCGCCCTCACGAATGGTTTACATACCACTCGAAATGACCAAACCACCCATAATAAAATCGACTTTTTCAAAGCACATTTCCATGGGCATTTACGTAATTACCATTCAAGCGCCAAAACCACCTCTGCGCAACACACGAATACAATCGCGCTCAGTTTCTTTTTCATCGTAAAAGAAAAAAAAACTTTTGAAGTCCAAGAAACGGTTTCAAACATTCGATCACCGATGGCTTCGATCGTGTATCAACAGCTCAGCAACAAGAGGAAGAACAGAGTCAAATCCGAGCATTTGTTGAATTTCACCAACTTGATGTTCCAAGAACACTGTGATGATAAATTTCCAGGCGCGTTCAGAGATAGCGTTCGCGTTTTTCTCCGAGAATTTGCAGAATTTCAGGAATATAAGATCTACGACATGAATGTGTGGTGTACTATGCTTGTCGGCGATCAAGAAGATGGTGTTTTCCCGCTCTATACTTTTGAAGAAATCATCGATCAAAGCTCTGGCCGCCCCTTCTGCAACCACTGCGAATCATCAGGTAGTTTACTAAAATATGTCCAGATTTTAGTGTTTTTTTCTATTTTTGTATGAAATGTTTTTCGTTCTCGATCGTCTGATAGGGTGGGGACATCATTACGTTTGCAAGAGAAGGTATCACTTCGTGGTGCCTTCAAAGGAGAGCAGAGAAATGAGGCTGAATTGTGATTTTACGGAGATGAAGAGCCATAGTCTGTATGGTTTAGTTCACTGCAACGGTTATGGCCATCTTATATGCGTTAATGGTTCTCAAATCGAGTTTAATTTATCCTCAGCAGATGATTGCATGAGGTTTTGGAATCGTTTTTGTACACATCTTAATGTCAGGTCAAGAAAAATTCATATACTTTCATCTAAATTTGTTTCCCATATAGAAGCATTCTAGATGTGAGATTTTATCATATGTTGCAGGTACATGTCGATATGCAATATCTCAAGGAAGGAAGCAATCGACCTAAGCTTGCTCTACGGTGCTATGTATGGGATAACATGGTTTGAGAAATGGGGTTACAAGTGCAGCGATGGAGAGGAATGTGAAAAGGCAATAGCCTTCTTGAGATCTCTGCCCCTCAATAGAATACTGAGTGATTCAAAGAACAGCTGCCACAGTACAATAATCAGAGAAACCATACAGAGGTACAGAGATCGGAGCGTGAATTACCCTTTAATCACCATGGGAGATCTTCTGAAGTTTAGTTTTGATTTCGAGTCAGAGGGTTATAGATTCTCTAGTCATACATCTGTTTCGGGTATGGAAAATTTGGAGAGCGAAACTGAAAGCCCAATGAAGCTCAAAAGATTTCTGAGGTACTTGACAATGGTGAATAGCAGGTGGTCTCGTTCAAGGTTCGAGGCTGTGCTATCTGTAATTGTGGACTTGTTGAGAAGGCACAGAAACGAAGGAAGTGGACATGCTCGTGGAATGTTGAGGCAAGAACTAAGAGATGAGGCGAGAAAGACGATTGGGGACACTGGCCTAATCGACTTCATGCTCAAGTGCATCAAATGCGTCGAAGTGGACAATCAAATCATCTGCCGTGAAACGAACCCTTCATCCAAGTTGTCTGAATATAGGATTCTTGACTGTCTGCGCAGTGAGGACGGCGATGCATTTGGGACGACGAACTGGCCAAATAGCGTCATTAGATTTCTTTACGAGAATGTTCTGCTGCATTACAGGCAAACAGAGGTTTTGTTGAACATGAAACGGTTCGTAAGAACGTGGCCTATCGAAGGCAGCCCTATGAAGCTGATATGCAAGGTTCTTCCGAGTTTCGATGAGTTGGAGAATATTCTTACGAGGTCTTTGTCTCCTGGGGTGGTCGTAGCAGTCGAGCCATGGATGAGGATAGGGGAGCTTAAGGGAGTTGCTCAGCGTGCTTTGAGAGATACTTACTGCGTGTTGGATAAGTTTGAGGTTGTTCAAATCGGTGGGTTGAAAGCCATCGAAGATGACGAGGTTTTGTGCAAGGTTTTCGAGGCGGGTTCTGAGGTTTGGGTTCGAGGGTTGGGGATAGATTTGGACACGGTGTTGAGGCATGAAGATGGGTTCAAAAACTGATGAAGATGCATTTAGGAGAAACATAGAAATATATATATATGTATTGTAGGAAGAAGATGTGTGGGATGTTGGTTGTTTATGCTAGATTCTTAAAGGGATGGGCTTGGTTTATAAGCTGTGTTGATGATTAATGGTGGTATGGTATGGTAGTAGTGTGGTTGTATTAAAGTTTGTTATTTGCTGCAGATTTTTAGTATTGAATGATGAATGGAAAATTTTATTTATTTTTCAAGATTTGCATGGGTTTTATTGATAATTATATTGAAATCACGTTTAATTTAAAAACTAGTATTATTAGCACATTCTACATATAAGATATATCATAAAATATATACACACGTGTTTCAATATTTCTAATATTCGTCCAAAAGTTGGCGAAATGTATTTCATTCTGGTAACAACTCAAAACTCATAATTACGAATTAGTCATTAAATTAAGATTCCTTCGAAATGCATTTTTCAGCTTTGCGTCGTAAAACTGTCGAAAACAATGCGAAACGTGTGTGGAGAAAAGTTTCTCATTCTCTTCCAACACCAGTAGTGCTGAACCATATATAAACAAAACCCTCGAAGGACCGAAATCAATAAAATCAACCGATCATTTGAGAAAAATAAATAAAAAAGAATGCAGCGATCGAATGCTGCGCCGCTGGATGGCAACGAAGCGCCTCAGAGTGGCCTGGCTCAGGCGTTGGAGCAGCTAGGCCAAGCACGTCGGACCATGACGGACGTTCGGCTCACCACGGATCGTATCCTCGAAGTAATCCTCAATATGGCGGAAGATACAGGCGATAGGTTGAATTTACTGAGGGAAGAGAATTGTCTGATGCAGCAGCATTTCGATGATCTCCGTGCTATCGGTGAGTGTGTAGCCGTAATCTGCATTTGGCGATTTTTTTTTTTTTATTTCCGTGTCGACAAATGTGAGATGTGAAATTCGCAGGAGAATAATTTTTTGTGCGATTTTTTTTTACCACGCTGTACTATAGGAAAGCAGCTGCAGGAATCTGAAGTTTTAAACGAGTCTCTACGTTCAAGGATTGATTCGCGAGAGTTTAATGTGCCATTGATTTGCCCCAACGGTGCTGCTGCTGATTATGCATGGCAATCTCAGATTACTAGTGAAGATCTCGCAGCAGCACAGGCGAAGGCCAGGTTAATTTTGGTCATTTTCTTTGAAAAATTCAAGTTACGGAACTTACCTATGTTGAAGAATCTGCTGTTTTTTAACTGACGATGATGCAGATCGGCTCTTAAAGCATTTACAGAACAGAGGAGGATATATTTCCCAGACCTTGCTGATGAAGATGAGTCGGGCGTATCACAAGCTTCAGGGAAACAAAGCAGTGAAGAGAAGTCGTTAGCTAATATCTTGTCAAGCCTGGAGAAAGAAGTTTCTGGCCTACAAACGTCTGCTTACGATAGATTCGATTGGTTTAAGAAGCAATCGTCATCATCTTCAGTTACTCACGGAAAGACAAGCGAATCACAAAGTTTAAACAGTATTAACGCTTCTGTTATTGAATTACATCTCCCTGGACTTTTTAGAGCAATAGTATCGCTCCAAACTGCTGGGTCTCTCGATCCTAATGCTGTAGCATTCTTCTCTTCTGACGAGGTAACTTCAAATATATTCGTGACGATCTGTTGTTGTTATCAACAGCATACCATCATATAATGCAGTAGATGCTAGCGTGCTCGTTTTGTTTGGTATAAAATATGTCCAACTATGACCAACTAAATTATATCTTATATTAGTTTATTTAATTGCTCTGTTCAATGTCCAAATCCATCCCTTCTTTTCCTTCAACCTGAAGCTGATTTGGTATTACCGTTTGATATTCTTATGAAGCATGGCAGTCACATACATGCTCGAGGATTTTCTCTGCATCATGTGTTTAGGCATGTCTCGGTAAGAGTGATTGCTTGAAAAAGAGAAAAACATATAAACTTACTACGCTTTGTTTTTTTTTTTTTAGTTTTTTTACCAACAATTTGGATAATAAGCTGATTTGCTTGACAAGCAGGAGCATACTTCTCCAGCTCTGATGTACTTCAATGATGGCCATCCCAATTCGGGCTTGCACAATCTGCTGGTTGGTATTAATATCGTTATCTTCTTGTCTTAAGTACTATGTTTTTGGATAAGTAAGTTAACTTTTTAAGTATCCTCTTCGTGGTCATAGCATTGGATCTGCAGTTATGAAACCTTATTCACCACAGCTTGCAGGTAATGTTGTCGCAAAACCTTCTCAGTGGCTTTGTAATGTTTGATTTTCGGCGAATTTCTAAAAATTGATTATTCATTTCTTTCTTTACTAATGAGCAGCAAGTGCAACAAACTTCTGGCTATGGACCGAGGTTCGGGTGTTCTATTGCCTCCCGTTAGAAGGTCATTCCGCAAATTTGTCCCTGGTGGTAAATCTTCAGGCAACACTCGCAACAAGGCTTTTCATATAGGATGCTCTTCAGAGTAAGCATAGGTTCTTCCTTCCCTAGTTCCCTTTACTAAAAATGAAGGTTTCAAGCTCATAGTGATATTTTCTTGATTAACATTTTGCCCACAAACAATCTTGGAGATATGGCATGGTACGAAATATCATTCTAGACAGGCAAGAGATTTACAGTTTAAAAAACTGACACTAGTGCTTAGTTGATTGTATCGGACTGTTTCAAAGAGAACCAGAGAAAAAACACGGCCTAATTTCTAGGCTATGAGTTAGCGCCTAAAAGTTGCGAGTAGGAGGTGGGGCCTACCCTACGAGCGCGAGAAGAAAGGTTCTGTAATGGCTCGAAGTCTCTGAATGAACCGCATCGTGAAGCGATTTCCCGTACTTCTTTTGGTACTCCGCCTTAACGTACTGCATATCCATTTCCGCCCGAGTCACAATGACTCTCGTCAGTGCGCTGTCGTTCGTTCCCATTCCTTTCATCGCCTTCCGCAGAATCTTCCCCAGAAAAAACCGACATGTTATAATTCATTACTACAAAAACTGGCTCTAAAGTGAAAATGTGCTGCTCAAAGAGTCAGCCCCACTCACCTTTGCAAAGTACATCCCTGGATTTTCGGTGCAGCGCAAAATAGACAGAAGGGCGAACCCAAAGTTTCCCGAGGTTTCCTTCTTCACAGCCTAACAAAGAAAATGGCCATTCGGGCCGACGGGGTATGTACGGATTAGATGGATGAAAGAAGAAACTGTGTGTAAGTAAGTACCTTTTCCAAAGTGTTCCCATACATATTACGATAGGCAGCCGCCGTCGCAGCTAATTGCGCTCGGCTTCTCTCGGAGAAGATTCGTATGAACTTCTCCTCGTCTGTCCCAAGCCTCTTCTCCCCAGCCTTGTATAAGGTTTTTGCGTCGATCTCCGCCATGGCGCCGTCCACCTCGTACCCTTCGTACCTCGGAATGCTGACGTACGCAAGCAGTAACTGGGTAATCCAACATTGTCAGATATCAATGTTAGGATCAAGTGCCTACTACTGCTGCATCAAAAGTTATAGCTGGTGGTGATGGTGCAATTCAAACCCTCAAACCGTACAGGAGTGAGTCAGGCACCACGACTTAAATCCACTCAGCAGAGACAATTATTGTACTCCCAATAATTAAAACTTGAGCACGAATTAACGGGGACAAGAGAGAGACCTTTTGGTGATCGCCGTTGGCCTGGCGCTGAATATCGTGCTCGAGGTAAGCGTGGAACCAAGAATGGTACACCTGCTTCATGTACTGTATCTGAGACGGAGTGCGGGAGCATATGACTTCGGTCGCAGTCCTTAGCTCGATCGTATCGCCGATCAGTGCCTGCCTGACTATTACGGAGTCCCTAGTGCCCGGATTGGGCAACCAAAGCAAGACGGCCTTCTGCAATAACCGGCGACGACGGAATGTTAGATACAAACAATTGAGAACGGACGAAACGTAATTCGACTGCATTAGTTACTACCTTGATGTCGCCTTGTAGCTCTTTGGAGAGGCGTTTGGTGAGTTCCTCGAAGTACATGGCTCTGTATTCTTGTTCTATGAGGGAACGCTGAGTTGCGTCTCTGTGAGCGAGGACGTTGACGACTGCCGTCGTGTCGCACCCGAAACCTATACGCAAAAAGGAAAAAAAAGTTGCGCATTTTCGGAAATCAGGCGAGAAAATGGTCCTCGGATTGTAAAACGAAACAAGAAATGGGCATGCAATGTTAGTCTTAGATATTGAGGGCTTCGTCCTAAAATTAATTGGTGATGGGCGACGTTACTTCTTTGAGATACTAACTCGTAATGAAAGCTCGATTTGTTCGACGTGGGACATTTTTATCATACTACGAAAACTGCAGAAAACTCATAAACAAGTCCCATCAAATTATTGATTGGACAATCATTTTGTAAGATATTGATTGGGTCACCTTTAAAAGCACGGTGGAGCTGTGCAGCGTCATCGCGAGGTGAAGTTAAGACTGGTGGAATGCTCAAAGTCGCCATCTTTTTCTTTAATTGTTGAATATTGTGGAAAATGTACATATGCTTCCACAATATTCAACAATTTTCATCTTCTTTTCTTCTTCTCCCCTCAGCGCCACTTATTAAGATCGAAACACGGATTCAATCAATGGTGGCCATTGTTTTGCGGTATGTACGTTGAATTAATTTCAGACTGTATTGCCAAAGTATCACTGTCAAATATAGCAAACTCTTCATTCCAATTTCCAACGTAGATTTTCCATCCAAATAACCTCGATTCGGTGAAGATCGTTCACTAATCGAATTTGCCATGTGCTTTATTGAATGCATAAACAGTCGTGTCGTGGATAGTTGTCTCTTGGTATACTTGTATCTATTTCTACCGTAAAAATCGAGGGGTCAGTTAGGAATTATTCAAAGATGGTGGCTATATGTTTTAACAAAATAATAATATTAAACTGTTTTTTGTTTCTTGAGACAGTAATATATAATTTCACACTATGGCAAATAACAATATCAAATAGATAAATCTTAAAAAAGATCTCTTGGTCATATGTATGTTAACCACTTAACCTAACCCCTCGTGTAACATGTTCACAAAGAAAGAAATATACCCCGATAAAAATATAAAATAAATAACGACACGAAATTGGAAGTAAACGATAATTTCAATCCAATAAATCTACACAGCTCTCTCTTCAGGGATGGCGATGCAAACCGGCGTGGCGGCCTCTAAAGTACTTATCCTCGTCGGAGCTGGTGAGTAACATCTGAGTTGTACTGATCGTTTTCAGATTCAGTTTTTTAGAGTTTGTTGTGTGTGCTTGGAAAATTCAAAGAGACGCGTGGGTGTTGATTATTGAGGTAAAAGTTGTATTGTTCTTTTCTTTTTCGAGTGAATTGAGAAGTCGAGAGAGGTTGAATCAAATAAGTTCAGGTTTTCTGTTTCTGTACTTGTCCATGTGATTCATGATGTTTTCTGGCGGCTCTTGTTAATGGTGGCTAGCTGCTGGTGAAATTGGTTAATATTAACTTGCTTGATCCCAATAATGAGCAAGTTTTTTTAATTCCTGAAATTGCTCGATTTGGTCGAACTATGGGCTAGCAAAATCCATATATAATAGGATAGAAATTACTTCCTATCTTTGGGAGCAGCCTATGAAAAATCTGATGAGTATCTTTGGTTATTGAAAAAAGGTGTAACAGGATCAGTCATTTTGAGAAGTGGACATTTGTCGGATTTGATATCCCAGCTTCAAAATTTGATAAAGAACTTAAATGACGCGGAAACATCGCCTGGCAGATATGATGCTGCTATTCTTGCAGCTCAGGTAAGGAGCATTTCCTGCTACATCTTGAGCTTGGTATCGGTCATCTTTGGTTTATGATTAAAGAATCAATTTTAATCTTCTTCACAGTATAGCCTTTTGCATCAGATCTTGGCCTCGCAAAATTATATGCATGTGTGTGGTTATATATATATATATATATATATATATATATATATATATAGATATAACAGTTTCTGAATTAATGGGGTCGGTTTGTCACAATCCATTACTATTTTATTGCTTACTTTTGTTTTCTCCGTTTAGACTTTCGTTTTCAAGGTAAACTTAAACGTATAATGATACGAGAAATATGTGAATTCATTGCTTCGCTTTGTTTTCTTGTTGATGGTCGTACCATCAGGTTCGGCAGCTGGCGCAGGAGATCAAGGAATTAAGTATGTCCAACCCTGTAACCATTTTCAATGGAAATTCATCGTCAACTGGTAAGTCTTAGTTACTGCATCGAATAGTTCTTTATCTTGTGCTTTATTTTGTAAATGAAGTTGCAGACCCCATTGCATGCAGTTATCTACCTTATTTTTTGGTACACAATAGAATGACATGTGCAGCTATTCGCGAGTTCCACTTAAGTCTACTTTCAGCGTCGCCTTATCGATTCAGCTACAAATTTAGACAAAAAGAAAAAAGACTTACACCGTCCATGGTTTCTACAGGTAACATTGCATCGTATATATTACCAGCAGCAGCTGTTGGTGCTGTGGGATACTGTTACATGTGGTGGAAGGTACTGTTTATATCGAAAGAAGGCATTTACCCATCATTGTGATTATGGATTGATCCATACCTCTCATATTATTTGATATATTGACTACACAATACATCATGGTGCACTGCTGTTCCTCTTTGCTAACTTCAACCGTGATTTGTATGAAAGGGGTGGTCGTTTTCTGATATTATGTTCGTCACCAAGCATAATATGGCTACTGCTGTAGCTACTGTATCGAAGCAATTGGACCATGTCTCTGATGCTCTAGCTGTAAGAAAGTTACCTTATCCATCACGTTTGTCACTTTGTTTTTTATTTAGTTTCCTCTTTGTCTCTTAGTTCGACTATGCAATATCAATCTTTTTGCAGTCAACAAAGAAGCATTTAACAAAGAAACTGGAAAACCTGGACTGGAAAGTGGATGAACAGAAGGAGATATCAAAACTTATTTCCAGCGATGTATGTATGCACCATTAGTTTTCCTCGTAATGTCAATAGTTCTATTTTAGTATTTTGACATGCCATAGTTGCGTTGCTTATTCCTAGTTAGTGCATATGCTTTCAATCTTATATTCCTACTAGGAGGTTCACATCGAAGGTTATTATGTTGAAGCCAAACCTAGTTTGCATCTGTACTTAACTCATTGGTCGATATTTCTTCATATTCTTAAAAAATACAGGTTGATGACGTGAGATCCAACCTTAATCAAATAGGATACGACATAAATATGATCCATGAGATGGTTGCCAGTTTGGTAAGCTATAAATTCCAACTCTGTAAAAAACATCTTATCGATTATGGCTTGACCGATTAGCTCGCAACTCAAACTCCCTCCTAACTTACAGGAAGGGAAAATCGACCTTATTGAAAGCAAGCAGGTAAATATTTTAAATTCCTAGTCACACAGTTTACAATATTAATACAACTGATGCCCATTTAACTTTGTTATTTATTGTAGGATATTACGAATACGGGTTTGTGGTATCTTTGCCAAGCTGCTGGAAATATTCAAGATGGCCAGAGTTCTAAAATCATTCAGGTCTGCATAAGAAAAACAGCTTTAAATGATGCTTTCTTTCATCTCGATATACCATAAGTCCCTCTTTCTATTTTAAAGAAAGACATAATCTTTATTTGTATGAATAATTCCGTTATTGTAAATAACGAATAGGATGTTGGTTCAAAATTGATCGAACATGCCAAAGTATTACCAGACGAAGATAAGGCAAAGGTAAGCTATTCAAATCATATAACTGTCACCGTCTTCTTTTCGTTCGTCTTCTGTTGATGTTAACACAATGTGCCCTTTTTTTGGCAGGGGCTTCAGTTCATCCTTGGAAACGAAGAACCAAAAGTGATGCACAAGACAGCCTCGATTAAATCTTTTTCTAATATCTCTTCTGAGAAAGAGTCAGCTGCTTCGAAGATGAGAATACACCGCTCTTTTCCAGTTGGCTTATCTTTCGCTCGTAATATTGCGAGTTAATAAATGTTTTTCATCGTTGTGATGAAATTATTACCAGTTGATGATATTCTTGGGACGCTATTCTTTCTTGATTGATAACATTTTTCGGTTTTTCGGCAGCAGCGCTTCCTTAATCCGAATAAAGGGGTAAATGCTGGGCAGATATTGGTTTTATCTATCGGCTCCTTCAGACAAGTTTGTGAATGCTGCGCAAACATACCTTTGATTTTTGAACATAAAATGCGAGTATAATTGTGGCTGTTGTTAGTTGTTCAATGCTATGTTATTACACTCTTTAGTAATTTCAGGCTTGTTTTCGAGCAATATTTCTCTGAGACATACAATTTGTTGCAAGTGATTGATATGTACATTTGAAATAAATACCGTTCAGTTACTAGATTAGCATATATTTGAGTCGCATTGATTCTGGCACGTCTATATATATGGTAATTGACGAGTAGTTTTGATATGTGTGACAAATTGAGGTGTAGGTGGTCCGATAACTTGCGTGCATAAATAAATCCTAAATTCTATATCGTTATCAAAATCGTTATCTTCTACTACTATATTTAGAATGTTTAAGTATCTAGTTTTAAAATTGTAATAAATTAAAATATCAGATAAAATTGTAATTAAACATAGTCAAATTGACAGACCAATTTGACAATTCTTATACTTCTCTCCATTTATACAAGGTATAGATAATTTCCAACCCTACCACTTGATAACCCTACAATTCTTATACTTCTCTCCTACCATTTCTAATATATCTATTTTTTCCATTTAATGACAAATGAAAAAAGAAAATCAATAATCTTGTCCATTACATTATACATCTCATTTGATCAATGCAGTAAAATTGGCCCAAACAGTAATATATTGGCCCAAACTTGGTAGGCCGAAGTTCATTGAGCCCAACATCTACCCGAAGAAATAAGGAAAGAAATTCCCAAAGCTTCTCCCCAAAATCGATTTTCCTCGAAAAACAGAGTAATCGCCAGACGCGACAACTCAAGAAATTGGAACAATGATGGATGTCCCAGGATCGTCAAAGAAGATGATCGCAACCCAAGAAGAGATGGTCGAAGCCAGGGTTCCGATACCTTACAGAGACCAGTGCGCTCATTTGTTGATTCCGCTGAACAAGTGTCGTCAGTCCGAGTTTTATCTGCCGTGGAAATGCGAATCGGAGAGGCACGTCTATGAGAAGTGCGCATACGAGCTCGTGATGGAGCGTATGCTTCAGATGCAGAAGATTAGAGAGCGTGAGGCGCAGTCGAAGCAGGGGCAGCTGATCGGTGTTGGTGCCAACACTGCGAACGCTTGATTGGGTGAGTGAAGTAACTATTGTCCGTCATTTTTCTTATGGTTTGTCTTTGGGTGATGGTTTGATTTTTGGTTTCGTCTTTCTTTTTTTGGTTATTAGATCATGGTGTTCTTTTGTTGGAGGCTTGATTCAATGTTTGTTTACGAATATTGGTTGACCGATCTGATCGGTTTATGGGGGATTTAGGGGTTGTCACACATTCTGGCACACAGTTTTGGGATGGTGTTTGGTGAAGATCAAATAAATCATCTGGACTTTTTGGCTTATTCTCGTCAAATTAGCAATCTATAAAGTGTTTACTACAATGAACGGTCAAAATCAGATTGTGTGGCTGCGTGTGTGTTTCGTTTGCTACTGTTATTCACTGTAACGATTTTGAAGGGAAAACCACATGGGATGTCTATGCCCGATGCGTTTGTTGAAGTGCTTGTGCAGGAAAGGGTGCTTGCTTTAATTGATATTCTTGTTGTTTAGTTTGCTGACAGTAAAGAAACGTTCATGATTGCATGTATATGCATATTGCGACTATAAGTCTCTCCTCTGAATCTTTAGTTTTTCCTTTTATGTGCCAAATAAAGTGAATTTATGCAACTGTATCTGTTTGATCTTTGATTTGAGTACAAACATTAATGAAAGTTTTTGGTGCAACTTCTATGACTTGTACGCCGGAAGTGACTAAGTGTTGACATGAAATGTAGGATGACAAAGTGTTGACATAATCATGAAATTTAGGGAGGTCTTTACTGTCAATTAACATCTTTCCGTTCTTAGCAAGAGAGTCATTTTCAGGCTAATCTTAGACTTGAGTTTACATGGTGTCTGGTGAAAGAGCTTTCCAATTCTGATTTGCTTTTATAGATAGCATCTAAATTTTTTCAGATATCTATTTGAGTTCGTCTTCTGGGAAAAAAACGTAGGTCCCCTTGTACATGCTGCAACATCTATCCATATTTCAATAACACTGAGGAAATTTAGAGAAGTAGTTTAAGCAGATAGGGCATTTCGAGTCCTTAGTTTTCATTTGACCATATCTGTTTTTACCATTTTCTCCAGGAACCGTCTGAAATGAATGCTGTTTGCAGTTGCATTCTCTCCTATTTGTAAGTTCTCTGTCATATCTGGTCAACTAACTGTCCAAAGACTGTTGTTCCCTCATGCCGACGAAATTGTCTGCAATAAATTTCTGAATAACATCTGTACTCCCCTTTCGTATCTACTTGGAATTGTTTTACTTTGGTTTCATCATTTAACATAAATGACATTTTTCATTCGAGTTGTGAAGTTCCATTGAGCCGTCTTGAAGTTGTTTTTTCAGAGCCCATTCTCTCAAAGTTGCCAAACAGTAAAAAATACGCTACGGATTGCTTATTTTACCTCGAAGATTGCTTGTTGTACAAACTACAAACCCATTGCCCAAATCAAGTTTTTTACCTCGGAAGATTGCTTATTTTGACTAGTTTGGTGCACTTTCACTTGGATAAAGTTGTTTAAGGATTTGGCAATTATTGGAAAATAATGATTATAAAATAAAACTAAATCAATAAAAAACAAAAAGGTCCACAACACCACAATAACCACATAATCATCTTCTTATTTGTCCTCCCTTCTCTCTCCATCTCTCTCTATACAAATCAAGAAAATTCCTATTTCCCTTTCATTAATCAATAGAGAAAATAAATATACATCGTCTCTGTGAAGAGGAGAAAACCCTCAAATGCTTTTCACTGAATCAAAGCTCGGAACTTAGCTCTCTCAACGCATAATCGTATACTATTAGGTCACTCAAGCATTTGCTCAGATAAAGCAAACGTATATATATGGCTGGGGAATCAAGCGCAGGGTTTCACAGCCTTCATCCGCAACAGTTCAATCCCACCAACAATGTTAGTGCTGTTTCGAGTGGGATAATTTCTATGGGAAATTACTACAATTCACCTAATGGGAGCTCCAATTTGAAGAGTCCTATGGATTCTCCGCCGACAAGCCTTGGGTTGAAGCACGATGCAGGCTTGGCTGTTGATTGGTCGGCGGAAGAACAGTACCAGCTAGAGGAGGGGCTTGCAAAGTAGGTATCTTTTTCTTATTATTTGAAATTGGGGGAAAAGGAGAGTGGGAAGGATTAATCTTCTCTGTACTAGTTGGGATTTAGAAATAATGATTCTTTATTCAGCTTGAACTGCGATCTAATTCGATAACTTGAGATAGTTTCAGAATATCGTGTAGAGCTAACATTGTTCTTGGTTTTTGTGGTGGATTCTTCTAGGTATGCGAATGAACCGAATATTATGCGCTATATAAAGATTGCAGCTTCGTTTGGTGACAAAACTGTTCGGGATGTAGCCCTTCGATGTAGATGGATGACCGTGAGCTCGCATTCTCCGTGTCAATATATTGCTGTGAAAAACGTTTCCTCAGATGATAGAGTTTGTTTTTTTTTTTTTGGATATTTTTTACTTTGTTGTTAGAGAAAACGAAGAAAACAGGAAGATCCGAGCTTCGCGAAAAAGGCTAAGGATCGAAAGGTAATTATTTGGAGTCTTTTTCACGATGACAAAAAAACCTTCAGAATTTACTATCCGAGTAGAGTGTAACATCGTGAAGCTGTTACCACTTTGCTCAGGAGAAAATTTCAGAGTCGTATGTGAAGAATTGCAGCAGCATATCTTCCCATTCGTCTCTACCACATGCAATTCCATACTCGTTAAGTTCAATCCGTAACGATCATGGTGATTCCATGCCTTCAGGAGGTTTGTTCCACTTTATATTAGTCAACTAACCATATTAATTTTCTTGTATATATATGTGTGTGTGTGTGTGTGTGTGTTGTTATAAATGTTCCTTTTATAGGTACCTATATCTGTGATTCTGAACTGTGTTCTATCTGTTTCATGTCTATATGCTTCTAGTTAAAATAACCTTTCATTTGTAAATAATTTTCAGTAATTAGTGGGCCGACGAAACATCTTTTGGAAGAAAATAACCAGGCCCTCGGTTTAATTTCTGAGAATCTTTCGACTTTCAAGGTAAAGCTACTATTATCTTGATTACGCCTTCAAGTATATATGATACTGAGGCCTCTCAAACAAATGAGTCACTAATAGCACATCACTCATATGACTCTTTGTTTGTTGAACCTTTATTTGAGTGAAGTGATCTAACTGTTCATTTGTATGTTCTTGATCGCAACTTTTGACCGATTACAGCTGCATCAGAACATCGACCTGTTCTTTCGCACAAGGAACAACTTAACTACAATTATGAACGAGTATGCCATTTGAATTGATCCATCAATTATATTCTCAATTGTTCGTATCTTTGTTTACGTGAGAGCCATTTGGTTTTTGTACCTGAAGCATGAACAGTACTCCCGGGATTATGAGCCAAATGCCTCCACTTCCTGAGCTGTTAAATGAGGATCTCGCAAACAGTATATTTACATGTTCTTCTCAGGTATCTGATACATCTAAAAGCTGCTGAGCAGTGGTTTATCACTTTACTCATAAGTATTAATTTAGTTGGTTTTGATTGCATCTATCATATGCAGTTTGGACTGGTAGTGACTGACTCCACTGTTGTAAAAAAACACAAAATATTACTATGAATTCACAAGTGACCCGAAAGTTTCGTACGATCTTAACAAATGGTGGGCTTTGATCCCACTTAACAAGTGACTCTTAAGTGTAGTGCTCCAAACTTAAGATCAGTGTGTTGATATGCTCACACTACATCATTTTTAACCGTACTTCAGTAAGTATAAGCCAAGTAATTATTACCAGGGCTTTCTTTATTTTCCTGCTGCTGAATTCAGACACTTCCGAGTTCTTAACCTCATAGACTGATTATGTCTTTGTTCATTCTTTATCAAAGATTGCTGAACTAAGCAAATAAATATATCTCTATTTTCAGCCTATGATTATGTTTGGTTCGTCTAGCATTGTACCTTTGAAGATGGAACACTGAGTGCTGATGAGCTTAAGAATCAGATGATTGGGAGATAAAAGTTTTCATCATCATCGAACGATGCAAGTGAAGCGAAGCTGCTCCTGTTCGATTGGGTAGAGAGTCGATCAAAACGGAGCAACTTTATGAGATTTTTCTTTGGAGGCATTAATTTATTTTAGGAGGATGAAGTCGAAATTGTTTGCTGCTGCTAGATTGGTGAAGAAAGGCACAGGTTAGACAAAACAGAAGATGATGATTATACATTATACTCTCTCTCTCTCTCAACATCTTTATATAAACATACGTTGCAGACGTATTAGACAGAGAGATATCTATTCTATCATAAGAAAATGCCCTATTGCGTGTAAATTTTCCATGCACCAGAAAATGAATTTGTCTATTAGCTTGGTTGCTGTATATATCTTTAAATATAAACAAATAAATGTTTTTTGACCTTATTTTACCAGAGCCAAAACACCCCCCCCCCCCCCAAAAAAAAACAAGGTAATTAATAAATTAGTATGCTACGGCCCACCGAGCAAAGAATGAGCTTAATTACTTGGGGTGTAGGGTATGACTATTGAATTCGATGTACTTTATTTTCGGGAAAAACTTAACGAATAACATATCATAATCTGCCAGATTCTGTTTTTCTTAATATGCAAAGATTGGAAACAAACGAAAGGAATTAACGTCAAACTAGATATATGCATATAGGGTCCTACTATTCATACCTCCTTACACCCACTTTTACACCCATTTTACACCCTCTACGTGAAATTTGTAAAACTTTTTTTACCTAACCACATGAAATCAACAACTACTATTTAATAATTTATTTTTTCATTTAATTCAAAACAAATTAATTACATGTGTTGTTAAGCTAATTTATTATTTAATATTTTTATTAATCAGTGAACCTTTTTAATTAACTTTAAAAAAAATTATAATTTTAAATTTTTACTATAAATATTTATTTATTTTAATAAAATATTTATATGACATTTTGTTGAATATACAATTTAAATAAACACATAAACAATAAACAGTTAGCTAAAGACTATTATTATATTTTTGTATCATTCCAATATAACACGATCCTGAGTACAATTAGCGCGCAACTGCTTTTCATAATTGTTAATACGATTAATATAAGGAGTACTCTATGCGGCTGCACATTTATCTCTGAAATAAACCCATTAGTGAACTTTCTTTGCATGGTTCAGGGATGTGAAAATAATTAATAAAGTGATAGATCTTAAACATAAAAGTATTTAATGACTTACTTTATAATTAAGGGGTGTATATCGAAAAAGAGAGGGTGCCAGTAGAATCACCCATTATTATATGACACTGCAAGGATTTGGGGGCTAAATTAAAATGGAAATGATATATCCTAGCTAGGACCAGGGAAAGTTTGTTAGGGTAAGGTATTTCACTCATTAAATAGACACACCTAACGATAATTCCACCATTGGTTGCAAACCTATCCACGGAATTTAAAACGCAAGCGCTTAGAAGAAAAAGAAGATTTGAAGAAGCTGTGGATCATGAGGGGTTTCTGGTACTGAATGAATAATATGAAAGTGATGTGTTTATTCGCTATTTATTTTTCTTACTCGTGTGCCTTTTCTTGATAAATATTTAGTTTTTTTTTCTTCTCTATTTCGTGGACGAAACTTTCTTCAAGCTTATGACGCAGGATGTCGATGATATACTTTATTTTCTAACAAATTGTTCGAATAAAATATTTGTTATTATGTGAGCAGGTTTTCTTTCTGGTTTTACGCAAAGGTTTGAAAATGTAACTTTAGAGTACTTCGTAACCCTAACTAAACAATCCTAACAAAACTGCAGCCGTCGTCTTCTCCAACCCAACAATAACATGAAGAAGCGAAAACGCTCGGCGAACAGAGAAAAGGATGAGGAAAAAGAGGAGCTCAGCAGTGATTACGGTATGATCTTGGAGCAGATAATCTCAGACGATGTAATGGCTGAGATCTTGTCGAAACTCCCACTAAAATCCATCGGACGGTGCATATTAGTTTGCAAGAGCTGGCGAGACGTAATCACAAGCCCTATTTTCTATTACATCTACGCAAAGAACAAGCCTATGCCTACGTTCTATGGTAGATCGACTATCCCTGAATCGCACTTTAAAGGTCATATGGTTGAACTGTGCGAAAACGGCAAGAACGTTATCACCACGATTCTCCAGTCGAGGGATCACATGTTCGAATCCAGGGCTCGTTACGCAGGCTCGTGCAACGGTTTGCTGTGCTTGAGACGGAAGGTGGAAAAAAAGTTGGACGAGCTCACGTTCCTAAATCCGATCACGAACGAGCGCAAGGTGATAACCCTCGAGAATCACGGCGGTCGGATATTCAAATCGGGAGGATACGAATCGCAAGATATTTTCCACATATTCGGTCACAGCCCATCGACAAACGAATACAAGGTGTTGAAAGGAGCTAGAAATAATTCGTATGCTATATTCACCGTAGGTGCCGAAAGAAGCTGGAGGAAGCTGTCCCCAAGCTTATTCGGCAATGCCACGAGGAATCATTTTTCTGATGTAGTCCTTTGCAATGGAGCATTTCACTGGATGGCAAGTGATGATGATGGCGATGAGTGTTATATCCTTGCTTTCGATGTTGCAAAAGAGAGGACGAGGAGGATTCATATCCCCCCTCATAATCTGAAAATTACGCGGAGATTGTTGGTATTGGACGGTCATTTGGGTTTTTACAATATGGATAAGAACGTCATATGGAAAATGGAAGAGTATGAAGACGACGGTTCTTGGACTCAAATTGCGGTCCCACCAATACAATCTTTTGGACTCAGTCTTCCGCTGCGACACGCCGGTTACCGCCTGCCTTGCGATAGGCGTGTGTTTGTACGTTGTGGGCCACTTCAGTATTGCGGAACAACGAATGGGGGCATACTATACAACAATGGTGCCCAACGATATGGCCATTCGACCGTGTTGTTGTGCCATCCTAACAAGGAGAGGGAAACTGCCCGTATCGAACTTCCCCGCGGTACTTCTGACATGTTTGAGTTTACTCCTAATTTCTGTCCGATCGAAGAGATTTTATATGGTCCTAAGAGATGTAGCAGTAGCACTTGTTAGTTTTTGTTATTTAGTGGTGACGTCGTAGGTGATGAAACTTTTTATTTTTTTGGATCGGTTTGTGAAGGAATATCAGATACACATGACTGAGTTTGTTTAGTAGATGTTTTACTTCGGTTTTGTATAGTTATATTTTCTGTTTGATAGTTAGCTGTACAGATGTATAAATAGCCACTGTACTTGACATTTCTAATTAATGAGAATACACAGTTTTCTTCTCTCTCGTAGAAACAATCGCAAACACAAAATCCTCTCATTCAAAAGCTCAAATTGAGCTAATTGTTCATGGTATCAGAGCAGGCTTTCCTGCAACATCATCAACCAAACAATCGACGAAATCATGGAGGCTGAAAATTCCGAGCGAACAACCTCTACAGAAATCGTCAGCTATGGTGGATATACACACCCGCTGATGCTTCTTCCCTCTGATAGTTTGGGGATGAACATAATTTCGAATCGATTGACAGAAACAAACTACATCGTATGGAGTCACGCTATAAGACGCGCTCTAAGTGCGAGAACAAGGTTGGGTTCATTGATGGCACGATTAAGAAACCAGCAGATGAAGATGTGAATCTGGCTCAGTGGACTAGGGTTAATGATACAGTTGTCTCGTGGATCCTGAATTCTCTATCGCCGGAGCTAATCGACGGGTTCAGTTTGGCAGATTCGGCGAAGGATCTGTGGGATGAGCTGGCTATTCAATTCGGAACTAGCAATGGACCGCAGATCTACCAATTGAACAGAGAAATTAGCTCGATTTCGCAAGGTAACTCGAGCCTATCTGTCTACTTCAGCAAACTTAAACGACTTTGGGATGAGTTGAGTCACCTTGATCCTGAAGAAAGGTGCACGTGTGATAAATGTGTATGCAAGAAGGAGTCTAAAAAGGATGAAAGAAACAAATTAATTCAGTTCCTGATGGGGCTGAATGAGTCATATGAGAGTGTTAGGAATCAGATTCTAGCCTCAGAGCCTTGGCCGGATGTTCGCAAGGCTTATTCCATTCTTGTGACTGTTGAAAGGCAGCAGACTGTACGAATGATGTATGATCATGTCGAGCATAGTGCTATGATTGCTGCGAAAGGGGGCAATGATAGAAACCTGAAGAACAACTTCAGTCATAGGGAGAATGAGCTGCGAAAGGATAAAGCAATGAAGAAAGGATTGAAATGTGATTTCTGCGGGATGAATGGGCATTTGAAACTATTCCCAAAAGATTACAAGAACTCACAAGAACACAGTTTACAGCACTATTTCGGATGCCTAAAATACAAGGCAACATAAGCAATATATAGACTTCATCAAGCCTTCAGTTGGCTAAGTTCAAACGGGCTAGAACTGCTCCGGAGAGGTTCCTAGGTGATCCTCCATCACGGTGATGACTCATCACTCACGCTAAACAAACGCAGTGATTATGAAGCGATGGAAGGATCACGGTGATTATGCTTGCCTATTCAAGTCTTCTAGAACATTATGTGGCTTTATTCTCCTATATTATTATTTAAAACATGTTGGACCACTCATGGTGTTATTAGTTTTCCACAGTTTGGGTGCTCGAGCAAATGCAGTGGTCGAACTGAGCTAATTCCCCCGCCCCCTCGGGACCTCATCCGAGCCTACGATCCCATCCATATCATCCAGGCGTCGGACCATTCTTTGCGTTATTTATATTCCTTCTTCGCGAGCGTAATTTTATTGGTAATGTTCTTTTCCCGGGAGATATTTTTGAGGAAAAAAATCTTCCCTCTTTTAGCTTCTACGTCTATACTTTCCCGAATATTTTATGGTGAAAAATAGTGCAACGAAAAATATTTATTATTTTTCGTAAACATAATAAGATTTCGAATGAAATTATATACGATTTACTTTTAACATATATTGTCGGGAAAATATAAAAACAAAAGTTAAGGAAAACTATCAATTCTCTCGTTTTCTCCGCCTCACTTGCGCCGCAAACTCCTCATGTCTGCGCCTCCAAATGACTGAGCTCGATCCTCAGCGCCAACAGCTCTTTAAGCAGTTCATTCCCTTTGGTGCATGATTAAGTAACATTAAAAAAACAACTTAGAGCATATATAAGTGGGTTTTAGTTTACTTACGAGTCATTCGATTGCATGAAGAGGTTACGATGGCCATCAACTTGAACAGCATATTTGCGAGACTTGTGGATACGCAAAACTGCTTCAATAATCATTTCTTCGTTAATTATGTAATCTTTCTTTCCAAGTAATGTTCTAGCTTCCCTCTTCAAAGTTTCCATAACAGTGGCAATTTGAAAGGGTGTTGAATATCGGGCAATTCCTTCACAAGTAATCGAGATACCAAAAGTGAGATCGTTAAGTGAACCAAATAATTATCTTCTGCGAAGAGATTTTGCTTTTTATTCATTATCTCATGCTTCTTCGCCAAGATTTGATGGTTGTCCCCTGCAGCATTCCCCACTGCACCGTTCACTGCCCTCGGCAATGTTTTCAGCGGCGTTATTGCGTTCGTGCCCACGTCCGCGGCCACGTCCGCGTCCTGGGCATTGTTCACATCGACAACAACTGCCGACAACGGCATCCTCGCCGACATCAACATCCTCACCGACATTAATCTCTACCGCAACGTTTGCTGCGGCAATGTTTTCCCCTGTAGCATTGTCCCAAGCGGCATTGTTCACATCGACAACAGCATCCTCCTCGACGCCAACATCCCAATTACCCCAACCAGCATTGTCCACCGCAACATTCGTTGCGGCAATGTTTTCCCCTGCAGCATTGTCCCAAGCGGTGTTCTCCCAATTACTCCAACCAGCGTTGTCCAAAGCAGCATTGTCCCAAGCGGCGTAGTCCAAAGCGGCGTTGACACCTGCAGCATTGTCCCAAGCGGCATTGTTCACATCGACAACAACCCGGCCGACACCAACATCCCAATTACCCCAACCAGCGTTGTCCACCGCAACGTTCGCTGCGGCAATATTTTCCCCTGCAGCATTGTCCCAAGCGGCACTATTCACATACAACCTCGCCGACGACAGCATCCTCGCCGACACCAACATCCTCGTCGATATCATTCTCCACCGCAACGTTCGTTGCAGCAATGTTTTTGGCAGCGATGTCCCAAGCGGTGTTATCTCAATTACCCCAACCAGCGTTGTTTAAAGCGGCATTGTCCCATGCGGCGTAGTCCAAAGCGACGTTTGAAAATGCCAACTTTGTGCCTGTGTGCTGCGCGCAGTGCCTACTCCGCGCGCGCCGATGCCGAGTGCCTTGTGTAACATCCTGTCCCATACCGGGTGTCACTGTAGCATCGGTTCCTACCGGGACATGTGGGGTTGGGCCCACCAAAAAAATTTGGACCATTTCTTTTCCCACATCCCTATCTTATATCATACAACACAGGGCCCTATGTTAGGCTCAGCACCCACGCGTGCAATAAATATCATGGGTGGTCACGTGATTCCACCCGTATTCAATATCATAGGTTGTTACACCCGTATCACATATCCTGAGCGGTCACACCCGTATCAGTACCATGGGTAATTATACCCGTATCCTTCAGGCGGGATGCACCTCGAATCGACCACATTCGAGTAGACAGATCGATCACGTCTGTCTCCCGCCAAGTGCCCTACGAGCCCAACCTCAAATAAAAGTCAAAATTATCTCAATCTACCCCAACCACCTGTACGTCGAATCATCACCGTCTCAATACGGTGGAAACTATCTCTCAACCTGATGTGATATGCACATGCCATGCATCATGTGATAATATATGAAAACATGATCCACATGAGACGTAAGTAAAACACGTAAATCATAGTCACATAAAAACACATAAGTCACATATGTGTTTACGCATTGTTGATGAATGATTCACCTACTGGACAATTCGCTCAGTGTTTACGTGTTGTAGGTACTGAGTCTGATGCTGATACGCGTCAAGACTGAGGCGGCTGGTGGCGGTGCTCCATAGACTTTTGAGGGCGGGGCGGTACATAGCTGAAGACCTGTGGAGCGGCGATAGGGTTTTTGGTTATTTTTCCATTGGGGCTACGGCCCGTGTATAATGATAACGATGTAGATAACGTTAGTTGTAATATATTTATTATTCAAAAAAATAATTTGTTAGACGGGTCTTCCGCGATTCACATTGCGAAAATCCGCCACTAATCTTAGTTAGAAAACGAGGGTCGCTACAGGTGGTCCACCACACTCCGACTGATAGTCCGGGCCCACTGTATCACCATTTAACCTTTCAGCGTGCTTCGTGCACTCGCTCACACGCACCTTGAGAAACTTTCCAGGGGGGTCACCCATTCCTAGATTGCCCCAAGTCAAGCACGCTTAACCTTGAAGTTCTTATGGATGGACTCCGATAAAGGTAAGTCGACGTTGGTGATATGAGTAGTACTATCAATTCTCTTATACGATTCTTATCCTGACACGCCCATACATTGTTAGTCTCAGGATCCCCTCTCATTCGGTTGTAGGATCGGTTCATTCATGTACCCCTTCGCCTAGAAGCCTGCCAGGAGCCGCTCCTTGTCCGTGCACTCTCTGGCACCACTCCCCGCCCTCATCGGCCCCGGGCCTTACATGCCCACCAGCTTCCGCCTGGTTCGTCCCCGAACCACACCGTACTGCGAGAGGTTCTGCTCTGATACCACCTGTAACATCCCATCCCATACCGGGACCCACTTGTAACATCGGTACCTACCGGGACCTGTGGGGTTGGGCCCACCACACTCCGACTGATAGTCTGGTCCCACTGTATCACCATTTAACCTTTCCGCGTGCTTCGTGCACTCGCTCACACGCACCCTGACCTAGATTGCCCCAAGTCAAGCACGCTTAACTTTGAAGTTCTTATGGATGGACTCCCGAAAAGGTAGGTCGACCTTGGTGATATGTGTAGTAATATCAATTCTCTTATACGATTCTTAGCCTGATACGCCCATACATTGTTAGTCTCAGGATCCCCTCTCATTCGGGTGTGTGATCCGTTCATTCATGTACCCCTTCGTCTTGAAGCCTGCCAGGAGCTGCTCCTTGTCCGTGCACTCTCTGGCACCGGCGATCACTCCCCGCCCTCATCAGCCCCGGGTCTTCACACCTTGCGCGCCCCGCGCACACTTGACTCGCCCATCGTGGCCAGTGTGCTGTGTGGGCTGTGTTCTTCGCAAGGCCTGGCAGGGCGTCCCACCAAGCAAACGCCCCCATATGCGTGGCACGGGCGTTCTCAGCCGAAGGTGACGCACGGCCACGTCATGCCCCAAAGTTAGGGGTCTAACAGTAACCGTCATGTAATTAAATGGTATGTCAATCAATTACAATTTACTCATTTATAATATCAGTTTATTCCAATTATATCCTAAATCAACATTTTCTTCTAAATATATACTTATCAATAATAAACATTTAAAATAAAAATTTTGTTTAAAAAGTTCTTACAAAGTTTAGTTTTATATATTTCCCCGCACACTGAGTGCTAAAATACTAGTGTTTATTTGTACTCTTATCGTGTGTTATTGATTGTTAATTACTCCCTCTGTTTCACAAAGAAAGTCGTTTTAGATTTTCTCACACATATTAAGACATTGTTTAAAATGTCTTTTATACCCCTTATTAACTATTAATTATTATCCCACTTTGTGTATTTTTTAGTATTGAAGCATGAGTTGTTATTTAATATCGGGGCAATTTTGGAAATTTACACATATATATTTATTGAAAATATCAAAACGACTTGCTTTTTAGAACAGAAAAAGACATCTAAAACGACTTTCTTTGTGAAACAGAGGAGTATATAGCAATTATGATAATTTATACTTCTATCTATTTAAGTTTTCGTATATTATTTCGATTTTGGGGTATATACAAAGGTCCGCACGTCGATTCCAATTAGAATCTTCTTTCATTATTGAATGAGAGTGAGACATCATCGTCTATACTCAGAGGTTAGTCACGTTTTCTTTTTTTTTTTTTTGGCGTACATTTTTATTGGCGTATAATCACATTTTCGAAGTATTATAAGCTCATAGACGATTACGTTATAATACTTCGAAGTTCGAGATAAAAATAAATGGTAAGAAAAACAATTGTAACGGATCTCTCAAACCATAAAATCTTCAATCCACGTCTTTGTTGAATGATGTATACATTGATGTCACTATATTAATTAATTAAAATAAGAAAGTATAGTTGGAGGATCACACCAACTCCATCGGATATCATCGACCAAAAAATAATAAATAAATACCAAAACCATCGTCGTTCTCGCCAAAATCCATCATTTTGGTCCACAACTTAAAAAAGTAAAGCTATTAATATCGTTAGGCTTTATATTCATCAATTGCTAATATCAAGTCGGCCCCCTCATTACACGTATTAAAAACAGACCTAATGCTCCACATTAAATTAATATATAACATTAAAAGGAAACAAAACCAAAATATACACGTCGGATAAAAGTTGTAAGAAAAAAAGCAAGTAAACACATCTAAGGATCCAAATGTCCCGACCGTACAAAGCACACGAACACATACAGGAAGAAAAGGTAAGCATGGACGTGTTTTTATTTTCTTCTTCTCTCCAACAAACCTTCTAAAACAACTCTTTTCTTATACTCTTTGGAATCAAAATCCACTTGGCTCGAGTTATTTTTCTCCTCCCTTTTCACTACTAAGGTGGATGAACTACTATTGAATTTATGATTAAAAGATGGTACGATGTAAAACCACGTAGCAGCACATAATATTGCGCAAACTTTGCCCCAAGCTAGCATGAATAATAGCACCACGGAAAGGATTAGGGCTCCCACGAATGGCTCGAATTCTTCCTCGGGTATTATTTCGTTTCCGTTTTTACCCTTCGTCGGGGTGGTTTTCGCCCTTTTGAGCTGAGGTAGCTGCAAAGAGAATGAGCGTGGAGGCCTCCTTCGCTTGCTCTGCGTGTCGAGGGGCGTTTTTGTCATTTTAGACGAGTCGGGCTCGGGGGAGTTTTCGGTTAGTTGGCTCGTATCCTAAAATAAACAATAGGAACAAATTTATAAGTTGTTGATTGAAAAAAGATGCAACTCAACTTGAAAAATCGACTCATTCATAGGGAGAGTAAGAAATATTGACACTTAAACCCATACAAACTAACGAAAAAGGGAAAATAAAAAGAACAAAAACCGAAGCCTAATCTTGATTTCCATTCTATTGCCTTCCTTAAGAATATTGAGAACTACAATAAGAAAAGAAAGTAAAAAAGATTAATTACAAAAACAAAAAAACACGGACCCTAATCTTGATTTCCAAACTATGGCCTTCTTAAGACCATTAAAAACTAATACAAAAGAAAGAACGATTGAAAAAAACCGGACGACCCTAATCTGATTTCCATTCTATATGACCTTCTTTCTCATCAAATATATAGATATATATATTAATCAAACAACAAAATAATAAAATAATATAACTTATTAATCTCACCTGTCTATCCTTAACTCGATGATGATGATCACTGTTCATCGTCTCAACTACATGAATCTCCTTGCTCGGAGCAACGACGCAACTATTCACGGTCAACGTGGAATCGTTGACCTTAAAAGTCTTCGCTGGGAAAGATGATGATCTCTTACTTCCATGTTTGACCGACTTTGTAATATTATTAGCACCTGCGAAATCATCTTCGCTATTGTCGGAAAACCCAAAGCAGCTCTTCAGAGATACAAATTTGATTTTTTCTTGTTTTCTGCTTTTTTTCTTCCTTTCCACAGATGACGCAGCCATGAAATCCAAAGAGTTGCAGAGTGGTTTTGCAGTCATGAATAAACTTATATTATATGTATGTATATATATGTGTATTAACGTCCGTTGAGAAACAATAAAAAAACATTAACGATTCCTATACTTCGGTTCATACAATGTTTTACAATATAATATATTGCACATCTGTACAAAGTAAAGTCGCTATATATGTGTACCAATTTGGTTTAGATGTTTGCAATTAATAAGTAGGAAAAAATATCATTTTTTTTACCAAATTATCACGTATGAATGGATTTATTTCTTTTAGACGTATATATTTCTTTTTTAATCCTCGGGTGAACTATGATATCATATAACAGAACTGTTTTAAAAGGAACGTATAATATTTTACTTTTATAAAATTTACTTCCAATAGTAATAAATATGTAAATCCATCGAATTTCGAAAGATAAATATGCATACTGTTGGGAAAAAGAAAATTCTAATTTCCATTTTTTTGGTTTTGTCTAACTACTTAACAGAGACGTTGCGTATTGACTTTTAGACCAATCGACGCAGGCTTTGAAAAATCTCACTGTTTAACCTTCTCCACGTTTTCAATAAAGGTGAGAAAAATGAAAAAAGATAATAATATGATAGACATATTTGAGTTGATCAACTAGCCTAGATTTTAGTATAATGAAGCACGTCATAGTTAGTAGGTGGCTACTTTCAGTTTAATAAATATTGGGATTTTCATTACCTTTTTAATGTGTGTTTCCATTTTTCATTAGCATTTGCAACTTTCCCCATCTTTGCAACTAATTCATGAAATATATAGTCTTCATCGTAAAATATCATTGACCCACGTACTGTACTATATTCAGGCCCAACTGTCGGGCCGGGCCAAATATTCGAATGATATGGCTTGGGATTTAACCACACCCTTTTCCATTTCTTTGTGCACCTTAGTTTAACCGCTCTTCTTCTCCTTTTAGCTTAATTACTGATAAGGATAATCATCAATACGAATAATCTCAAATCCCATAATTATTTCTCGCTATTATCTCCATATTTTTTTGATTTATGATAATTGATTTTCATTTATGGTGTAATATATTTTTCTTATTTATTTCATATGTAATCTCTATATATTGGAGAAGTAACAAGGTTTGGATTCAGAGGAAAAATATTCTATCATGGTATCAGCCTAATACTACGATTAGAGCAGTCAAAACGGGCCGGCCCGTAGCCTGTCGAAGCCCACCTCCGGCGGGGCGGGCGCGGTTAAGCCCGCCATCTAGCAGGCCTGGATAATGAAGGCCCACCCTGCCCTACTGGCAGGTAGCGGGCCTGGCGGGCCCGGCCCACCCAAAATGAAAAGGGGAAAAATGAGAAAAAATTAAAATAAAATATTTAACTTGAATTACTCCTAATCAAATTTAAATTCTTTAATAAAAATTTATTTATGTTATTAAACTTGATTAAGAATTTGATCAATCCTTTTTTATGTTAAAAATTGGATCTAAAAAAAACCTATATAATGCATTTGTATATTAATTTTATTAAAATATTTGTGAAATTTGGCAGGCCTGCCCGCGGCCTTCCAAGCCCGCGGCCCGCGCGGGCTTACCCGCCTAGTCCAACGCTCTGGCGGGCCTGAGCAATGGCAGCCAGCGGGCCCGTTTGCAGCACTAACTACAATCCTTCTCTCTCTTGATCGTTTTTCCTCCATGGCACAAAATATGGATAAACTTCCATTCGCCACTCTCATCCATATGATAACGATCAAGGTTTTCTCAAAATTATATTGTTATGAAAGAGTCAAATCACACAGATTCTTACGTGTCATAACCTCATCGGCTTTGTTGATGGATTCAAATCCACGGCGTCTGATGGGTTTAGGCTTGTTGGCCATAGGCCCAAAGCCAAACGTAATCGGTTTATTAAATCGAGAAGCGTCGTCCATCAAAACTTGAACTTGAATGAAAGATTCATAATCTACGTTTCGAGAGGAATTTATCGACTATTAATTTGCTCAAACCGATATCGGATGAATGAGAAATTATTTGTTAAAATTTGTCCGCAAAAAAAAAATGACGACGTGGCGGAACGTGTCACTGACACATGGACAACTGACATGGAGCGATTTGTCCCTGACTGCGCGTAAGTGGCTTGCTGAAGGGGTATTGCGTATGAATCCAAGAGTTATGACTATTCTCAAATTGACCCCGGCCAAATTTATGTCTATGTACAATTTCGGCCCAGTCAAAGAACGTCGAACTGAAAAGTTATGACTTTTCGCAAATTGACCCCTGCACCTTTTCAGAAGCTATAAATAGATCCCTTGGTAGAATGAAAAATCATTCAATTCACTCCCAATATTTAGAAAAAGTTGACAACATCTCCCTTATTAGTAATAAAGCAAGAATCGCTCGAGTATTTAGTATTCACCCGATAATTTCATTACGTGTGCGATGTTTTGAAATTACTCAAGTCGTTATATCTTCGGGATGTGGACAACCCTAGGCACTGAAATACGGTCTGTAATACACGTAAAATTTAATACGGGACTTTATTGTAATTAGCTATGTAATTTTGCGAAATAGGAATTTTGATAACGAAATTATGTTTGGAGCAAAAATCTAAGTTGGAATAATTCGAGTTAATTTCGAAACTTAATCTTCTAAGAGTTATTCGAAAATTTACTAGAAATGGGCTAATTGAGTCCGATATTAGGCCCAATCGTTTTACAAAATATATTATGATTATAAGGTTACTTAAGCTTAAGGGAAAAATAATGTCACCACCACCTTGTCCCATCCTCACTAGTTTCGAAACTTTAATCTTTATCCAACATATATCAAAACGATTAGCAAGAAAACATTCATTCTAAGTAAGAGCAAAGAACGAAAGGAGAGAAAACCAGGAAGATCTCAGCAAGCTTAGGAGTTTTAATTCGGAAATCTGATTTTCGAAGTGAGGTATATGACTAACTTCTCATGCTTGGTTTATTTAACTTATTTTCGATAGTTATATGGTGTTATGTTATGATGATCATAGAAGCTTTTCCAAAGAGATAATACTTAGGGTGCGTTTGGTCCGTGGAAATCGACGCGGAAAAGAAAAGAAAAGTGTGGTGGTACGCATCAAATCATTGTACATTACGGTTCACGTGTCGTACAATCATACTTTTTCTTTTCTTTTCCACGTCGAAATCCACCAACCAAACGGAGCCTTAGGGATTCTAAGATTTTCGGGTCAAGGTTTAGGTTCTTGAGTTTGAATACATGTTCTTGAGCATTTATATGAGTTTGATGATTTCGAAACACAGTATTCACGTGGGTTTCATGTTTAAGGTGTACCGTTTTCTGGGTTTTGGATGATTTTCGAAGTAGGTTTTGGTAATAAAAAAGATTTTCGAAAAGATAAAGTTATGATTTTCGAAGGAGGTTTTCGATAATTTTATTAGGATTTTCGAAATGAGGTTTCGGTGGTTAATTATTTTCGAAGTATGATTTTCGCAATGATAGGTTTTTGCATGTTGAAATTAATTTTCGAAAGAGTGTTGATTTTATAATGTGTTAGATTTTTCGAAGTATTGATTTTCGAAAGTTAGAATTTTTGCAAGGATGTCAGGTTTCGAAAATAATTTTCGAAATATAAGTTCGAAAATTATTTTCGAATCAAAGGAAGATTTTCGCAACTTAGAATTTTCGCAATTTGGACTTTCGGGCCGAAAATCAATTTTTCGGGCCAGAGATTTTCGAAATTGTGAGAGAAAGGTGAAATTTTCGATGGCCGAAATTGATTTTGCGGGCCTGGAGTGATTTTCGAAACAACTAATTTTCGGACAAAATTCTCGAAGTGCCCAATTTTGAATGAAGTAAATTTTCGAAACCAATTCTCGAATCAACTTTCGAAAGCGATTTTCAAACCAATTTTCGAATAAATTTCCGAAACCAATTTTCGAAACACCTCCAATTTTCGAACTTAGTTAATTTTCGAACTTAACAGATTAGTTGATTTTCGAACCGATTTTCGAAACACTTTATTTTCGAAAGCAGTTTTCGAATACTTAAATTTATTTTCGAAGTCATTGATTTTCGAATCAAAATTTTTGCAACCTAACAATTTTCGATATTTATAGTTCGAAAAATTTCACACTTGTTGTACTTAGCAAAGCAATATTTTCATGTCTAAAGGGTCCAGAGCACTAGGGAGTTTACAAGGGTGCTTGACTGATAGTATAAGAATGACATGTAGGTGAATCATTCATCTACAACACATAAACACCTACCTGATTTATATGCACTTATGCAATTTGGTGTATTACGCGACCTACGTGTTTCACGTTTATTTCATGTGTTTTCCTGTTATATGCATAACATATGCATATCATATCACATGGAGGGATATTTTCACCGTATTGAGACGGTGACGATTTGAGATATTGACGAGCTTGGTAGATTGGGATGATTGTGACTTATGACTCGTCGAGGAGTCGAAATTAGTACTCGTATGACACCTGACGGCAGACAGGCGTGATCGATCTGTCTACCCGCGCGTGAACGTTCCGAGGTGCAAAATCGTCGTGATTGTATTTTAGCGGAGGAAGCGACCTGATAGGGCAGTTACGTGATCGTCAAAACGCTGCCAGTGTAGGCTACCGTTACATTATGGGCGCGCAAGGTGTAGAATCTAACCTAGGGCCATGTGTTGTGTGAAATGAGATAGAGATGTGGAAAAAGAAATAGCGTACATTGATATGTGAGATATCGGGATTGAGACTGTGTGCACACTTGTATACATGCATTTTATTCACCTAGTGGGCAAATCTTTCAGTGTTTACGTGTTGTAGGTACTGAGTCCGACGCTGACACGCGTCGCGACTGAGGCTGTTGGTGGCGGTGCTTCACGGACTTTTGAGGGCGAGGCGATACATGGATGAAAACCTGCGGAGCGGCTTCAGGGTTTTGGCATTTTGGACATTTTGGGGCCACGGCCTATATATATATAACATGGTATTTAAGGGCATTTTTGGCATTCCAAAATTGAACCATTTGGTCAAATCTTTATATAACTTGTATCTATCGATCAACCAATAATCTTTGGGGTGGGTCAAGTTGTCGCTGAGACAAAAGATTCACATGGCGATGGTCCTGAAAAAAGCTGATAAAACCTCAATTCGTGTCTCTGTTCAGATGTTCAAACAAATATATTATCTCCAATGGACAAGTCCTTAATAGAAAACAACTCAGACAAATTGCACTAGAAAACATACACACACATGTATAGTATAATATGTATATATTGATGAATTTCCGAAAAATTATCATCCTAGGAGAGACTTCATTCAGGGCCAAACACGTTTTCGATACTCTCCAAGCGCCCACAAAGGAAATATATTTCTATACTGTGCGTAATGCAACATGCAGTTCTTCATGTACACTCCCGTGATTTCCTATGCAAAATCAAATTAATTTAAATATTGTTTTGGACATATATAGAAAAAGATAATCAATTCGAGTTTGTTTATACTAACCTGTTGTGGAAAGTCACCATCGTCCATTTGAGCATTAATCAGCAACTTCGCCGCTCTATGTAGAGGCGTGGCGTCTCTCTCCGCCTATATAAATTTAATTCAATATTTTTTTTTTGTAAAAGAAAAAAAAAAACAAAAACCACATCAAGAAAATAATATCTAACATACAATATGTACATATTCAGGAATTTCTTACCTGTCCGCCATATATAAGGCCGAGCATTGCCCATGATGTCTGCACAAGATTTGTACGATTCCCATCTAGTGGTGTGTATTTCTATCATCAAAGTACAAAACATATGTTAATACAGGTTAATGTAAGAGAGAAACCACAATATTTTCAAATCAAGATTATTAAGGGTGGTTGATGTATATAGATAGTATAGTAGTACTACTTACCATGCTCGGACAAGATTCGAGGCTTTCGCCCCAACCCCCTTTCTCGTTTTGTATGGAGAGCAAAAATTTTACGCCTTTTCGAATCGCTTTGCTGTTTTCGTACGTCTTGCCTGCGGAAGCTATACCTCGGAGCACGGAGAACGTGCCGTATATGAAGCAAATTCCCCAATATCCGTACCTTAAAAAATAAATTAAAAGCGAATTGATTGAGATCCTGTCGAAAATGATATATGTATATATATATATATATATATGTAGGAGAAAATGCGTAGAGAAAAAAATCAACAACCATGAGCCGTCGGCCCATTGTTTATGCTCCAAGAAGTGTAATGCTTTGGACACCGAGGTTTCGATCTCTTTCTCTCTATGGCCGGGATGAAGACGCTTGAATAAGAGAAGCGCTTGGACTATCGACGCCGTGCATTCGACGTGCCTAGTAATGTAAGAACAATCGAATTAATATTATGTTGTAAGAATCGTATTCGCACGAACAAAGAAATATTGAGGAGGTTTTGGGTTATCTTACTCTTGCTCGACGACAATATCTGCGAAGAGCTCCGAAGGGTTCAAAACCTAAAAGAAAAAATTGGAAAAAAAAAGTCGCGGTTAGGTTTTTGTAAGTCTGGTCGGATATAAACCCGAAAAGGTTAATTATTCGTGTTAGTTCTTCACCTGCAAATATGGCTGAGGAATTGGTGGTTCCCAGATAGCAAATCCACCACTCTCTTGACTCTAAAATGTAACCATAACATAAAACATTGTTAGTACAATAAAAAAAGAAGGTATACTCTATATGCAACAATTTTAAATAGATTACCTGCAAGTATAATAATACGTTCACCGCCTCGTACAAGCGCTCCACATCTGGTTTTTCGCCGGAAATCTCAGATGGCATTTGCGAGAGTAGAAGCAAACACTGCGCAAATAATAAGAAATTCAGTAGTTTTCGACAGCGCTCGCTCGCTCGGGATGAAGTTTTTTTAAATTATGTATATATATATATAATATATACCTTGAGAGCTTCTGCGGTGCAGTCCGATACAACCCATCCTTGATCTTGATCGGAGAATGTCCATGCGCCTTTCGTAAAATGACGGTACATGCCCTTAAAGTCGCCCCTCGGATTCTCCTTTATCTACATTTTTTCAAAAGGACGTGAATTAAACCTTGTTTTAAGCCGAAAATTAAGTAAAGAACGACAAGTCATTTCGTTTTCAATTTTTTTGAGATTGAAAACCTGAGATTCTTTGACGAAGAAGTGGGCCTTCTCAAGGCAATCTCCATATTCGTCGACCATCCCCGTCGCTATAACTGCTTGCGTGGCGAGCGTACTATCCCAGATTTGACTTCCAAAGCTCTATATAAAATCAGTACCGTCGGATCAAGTCGCTCGTCAATTTCGACTTATTTAAAATCGTATATAGTTACGCTTTTAATTATTTCAGTACATTATTTACCTGCATCTTCATTCCATCTTCAGCAAGCCATAGATAATCTGGGACTCTAGCCAAGTGATGCTTAAACTCGTCGCAATTAGGGTCGTGCGCCCACCAACACATCATCTGAAGACTCTGTAATAATACAGATAGAGTCGCACATGTCATAACATTAAGCTTCGATTACATTTCGTAATATATAACATATCGACTTCGTACGTACTTTTTCCACGCATCCCAAGGTTATATAGCGAGTCTCCTCGGCGCCATAGCGCATGTATTCTATCGTCTTATCCATAGCCTTCTGTCTGATCTTTTTCAAAGGCCATCGCCTCATGAAAGGCTCGGTGCAATAGTTGAGAGTGTCCCAAAGCAAATCTTGGACGAAGGTGTGAGGGTAGTATAGATCTTCCTGCATTTTTAAAAGTGCTCTTAGTCGAAAAAAAATTAGCGCCTTATTGGCGACTGAGAAAATTTTTAAAAAATTAATTAATGTTCGGCGCTGCGAGCGAAGATGGCTGAACCTTGCAGCAGTCGTGTCGAGCTTTGTTCCAATCAATTCGATCGTAGCGCTCGACGTGAATTTCTCGACGGAGGGACAAAACGAGGTCTGTGATTGGCCCGTGGAACTTTCTGCCGTAGAGATACGACATCGGCATGTACGTAGTTCGACAATAGCACCACATTTTTGCTGCAACATTATTCTGGGGTTATACTTGGTGTTGTTTATTTAGGTGACAAACAAAAATTTTAAATATTTTCCAGTGCTCGACGGGTTTTCCGATGGGACGACCCGCCGAGTTTATAAATCCGTCTCTGTTTCTGCCGAGAATATTTTTCGACGCAAGAATGGGTTGTGACGCCGTGCGACTGACGATTTAAAATGTAAAAATAGTTTAATAATTAAAATTGCTTTTTATGATTAATTTTACTTGTATAGAAATATATTTTTGTATATGTAGAACATTTAATATATATATATATATATATGTATATATATTTATATTTACCAGGATGATAAGGTAAAAATGAAGGAAAAAGCCAAAATTCTGGTGGCAATGGATTGCAGCCATCCCAATCATACACTCCCAAAACCTGACCAGGCAAAAAAGTTGAATTTCTAAAGGAATGCTGAATTGCACGTCTAGAAAAACAAACAATTTTGAAAAAAAAAAATAATAATAGGAGCAAACTTAATACCCAAACTCGGGAAATATTTTTTGCATTTTTTTTTATATTCACACACTTCTTTTTTTCCAATGATGATGTAATATAAACAATTATTACCGATAAATAAGTTTTTCCCCAAGAAGGTATCTCCGTCGCACCGCCGTGATCGAGGATCCATTTATGGGCCCGCGCAACTGCGTTATTATTACCGTCTTCGGGCCCAGCTTGTCCTAACAAGCGCAGCGCTATATAGCTAAGCGCCGAACCTATCATCGTGCTGTGCCCTTCGATGTAAAATCCCCACCCGCCGTCGTCGTTCTTTCGAAACATATTAGTGCTTGTTTTAATTAGTACGATGATTATATATATGTATGTATGAAGGCGAATAAATGAGTTTATAAGGGTATGTCGGAAAATCACTTACCTGATGGTTGTAGATGTAGCGTATCATCTCCTTTTTGTGTTCCGACGTAAGGGCAGTGTCGATTGCGCCGCTTATGTACAAGGCGATTATCTGTATTATATAGTTCGTGTATAGCTAAATCGAATGAATTTTTCTTTCTTTCTTTTTTTTTCTTGTTTCAAATCAATCAGTGCTGTTTGAAATATAAATATATATTGTTTGACGATATACTCGCTATAAGACTATGTTTATCAATGACCCGGACAACCGGTCGTGCAATATAATTAAAATAAAATAAATCAAACAAGTAAATATTCCCCACAGCCTCCCACAACCCGGTTGGTGGACCAACCGGTTGTGCACAGTTTTCAAAACTGTTTTTGTGATTTTTATTGATTTTTATGATATATTTAATTATCTATTAAAATCATTTTAATTTTTTTACCAAAATGTATGATTTTTTTTTCTCTACAAATAGAGACTAATATTGCTACATTTTGAGTCACAATTTCAAATTATCTATTTTTCTATTACATTCTATAATCTATCATAATTCATATTATTTTCTATCTACAATGACCAAAGTGTCTAAATTTTATATCATATAATATAATCTATTTTAAACATTCAAATACTACTAAACATAATTATAAAATATAAATATGATAGGTTGTGTTGGGTTGTTGATAAAGTATGAAAATTGTTGAGGTGTAGGTTGTGAATGTGGAGGAGAGAGAAATTAATATTTTATTCTCATGACCGGTTGTAAAGGTCATGGATAAACATAGTCTAAGTGTAAATCGACGTGGTAACAGAGTTTAGGCAAAGAGGTCGTCGTCACGACCACCGGGAAAGTGGAAAGTCTACTTCTAGGGGTTATATAAGAAAAGAAATCAGCCTAAATATGTGGCGTCTTAGAAGATATGACCAATCACCAAATTTGAGATATGATTATCATTCTTATGTGACCTCTCCAAAATTATAAATCAGAAATAACAAATGATATTATATGTGTGTAATATAAAGAGGGGAATATGTACACTTACGAGTGGAGGCGTGAAAAACATGGGGCCGGCGTTTTCAGCTGGCCAGTGGCCATCTTTTGCTTGAATGGCTCTATTCAATCGAAGAGCTTTCTTCACGGCGACCGTAGCTTTCTCATACGTAACTTCTTCTTCTTCTTCTTCCCCAATTCTAACAGGCGATATGCTTACCAAATCAATCCCACATTCTTTCTTCAGCTGTTGTTCGAAATAATTAAACAAGTCGATAACGATTGAAGAAGGGGAAGGGAAAAGACACTGCAATGAAAGTACTGAAAGATACCTGTAGTCTCATGAACAAATCGCCACATGAATGAAAACCATTTTTCCTATTCTCTTCGAACTGCTGTCGAGCTTCTTCGAAGGCTCGACGCTCTTCGAAAGTTCCAGCGCTCGGATCATATTCCCATATCTGTCGCCCGACGTAATTGTTCGTGCTGTATAGATATGGGCTGCCTCCTTCGGCTATCTTCAGCTTCCACATAGTTTTATTTTTTCTTTTTTTTTCTGTTGTTTTTGCGTTTCTTTTTTCCTGAAATAATTCTTAATATATGACGATCTTAGTGTGTAATAAACTAGCAGGAAAGCCGATGTTTTTTTAGGTTGTTGATATGAGAGCGAGAGACATGTACGGTATTTATAGTCTTGAAGCAAACGAATAGGTTGGTGAGGAAATAGAGGATGCATGCAATGGGGGGAATTTTAGTTTAATTGAATTATATACATATATATTTATATTATTACTGTTTATAAAGGATGGATTTGATCAAAATTTCCAATATTGCTGGCTACCACAAAAGGTAAAACATGTTCATATAACAAATAATCAACGTTTTAGTAATAAGAATGAAGGACGGTAAGTCAAAAACGAGTGTTTACTTTTAATAAAATATAATAATTTAAGGTTGACTGACTAGCAGTGCAACGCCTGTATTGTTGGAAGCATTAATTATAAAAAGAAGTTAATTTATAGAGGGAACACAAATTCGAAACAATTTCGAAACAGATGAAGTTAACATAGTGGCAGCGGAGCTTCGGTACTACAAATCCTCAATATTTCTCCTTATAGTCGGAGAATATTTCTGTAAATTTTGATCTCTCTATTTCTCACCTCTCTTCTATGCGTGGGATGCATTTCGTTTGCTTCTTCGGTGCCTATTGATTGATAGGCATAGATTGAACCCCTAGGCATTAAACAAATGCACATCACGTTGCATTGCATGCCTTAATATAATATTTATTATTTTATTCATTTATCTTAGAAAGCATGCCATGACTTTTCAACGTTGGCACGTTTATTTTGCTGACAGTCATACATGTCTAAAATCTTTGTGTCCTTGTTTCTTGACGTTCGACGTTTAATGAGAAAGATTAAGACGTATAAGGTGTCCTCTTTCTGTCGGTAATATAGTCACGTTTTTTCTCTATTAAAACAAGTTATATGTCAAGTTGTCAACATATGTAATATGTCTAATTTCTCAGCAGTATAATAATTTAATATATCAGATAAAATATCTTAAAGTAAAATATGATAATGCTTCCTACAAAACCTTTTAGTGAAGTAATCATTCAACATTAAATCAGAATTGAGACAAAGAAATTATGTGTATGAATCCTTGTGAACACCATAAAAAATTCACTAATAAGAAATATCAATCCAGACTTGGATGAACTTGTTGGAATAGATATATATTATATATTATATATATATATTACATTATATATATACAATTAAAATGTGATATATTCCGTCCTTTCTAGGTCGCATGTTGGATTATAATAGCTAGTAATCTAGTTTGACGAACACAAAACTTATTATTGTGTTACTAACATATTTAATTAAGTGTGTCGATGAGCTCGGTTCGAAAAAACAGATATCAAATATGAGCTGAGGACGAAAAACTGCAGGTCAACTGACAGTCAACCCGATCTCGGTCTCGGTCCCGCTCTCAGACTGGACTGATCGGTCTCGCTCCGGACTGATCGGTCTAAGTCAGTACTGGACTGGTCCGGTCTCGCTCTCGACTTGTCCGTTATCAGACTGGTCCGGTCTCAAACAAGTCCGGTCAATGAGTGGATTGGCTGGGCACCTACTGCACTGAGGTACAAGCGACTGAAGCTGACAGCATTGACCATATGAAGACAAAAGCTTCCAACAGCTAGTTTAATGTGTCTAACATCTATATCGTTTGGGAGACTATAAATACACACTAGAAGGGCAGAAAAACACAAGGATCGAAGAGCAAACAAGCATACATTCAAAGAGAGCTCCAAGAGAGAAGAACAAGAGCAAAGAGCATATAGCTTAGGAAGTTATATTGTGTAAGTCTAGCTATGGAAGTTTGTACATCGTCGTATGTAAAACGAGTCTTCTAGTGAGAGCCTTCCTTGCGGGGAAGCGGGGGACGTAGGAGTATTGAGACTCCGAACTTTCATAAATAATTCGTGTGTGTCCCTTGCATTGCATTCATACATCAAACATGTGCATTGTTGAAGCATTTTAAGTATTCGATAAAATGCTTCAACCAAAACCGATTTCTAACTTACATTGTTGTGAAGTGTTTTTAAGAGGCTTTCATCAAATCGATTTAAAGAGGATTGAGTCGAGTATTTTCCGCTTGGTTTAAAACCCAACTCGCTTAATCTATCAATGCTCAAATATTTTCAAGCGCTCGAGTCATTGCAACTCAAGTATTTCAAAAGCTTTAAAAATTGTTTATTCACCCTCCCCATCTAAACACATAAAACGATCCTAACAAGTGGTATCAGAGCATATTGCTCTTGAAAAAGCATTTAAATCAGCTTATGTTCGAAAAATCATTTTTAAAATCATGTTTAACACTCATATGCAAAGTTGAAGTTTTTTGGCAGATTGCGCAGCATTTGGAAAAACGAAATAACTTCGTCCTCAGGTGTCCAAATATCGGTCTGTAAATTCTGCTACAAGCTAGATTCGTAGAGGATCGCAATGATATAAGATTTGGCGTCCGATCATGCTCTGAGAAAAGCTGTTTATTCGATGAATTGCATATAGTTGTCCGCTGAAGCAACTTTACGAGAAATGGAACTGCTTTGTGCTCAGATATCCAAATTCCAGTCCATCAAATTAGTTGGAAACTAGACTCGCAGAGGAACACAATGGTATAAATTTCATAGCCTAGTTTTTCCCGGACGAAAGCAGTTTATTCGACGAAGTTCAGTCTTGCTAACCCGGTTTGAATTAATTAACTCTTGCTTTTGTGTTGATTTTTTTTTTTTATGATAAAAGCCCTCTTGATTATTTTAAATCTTTTGGGAAGTGAGGATGAAAACTTAAAAGTTATTCATTTATTTTTCTTCATCCTTTCACTCATGAACTGTTTTCAAATCTTTGATAGATTTAGGGGGAGCTCTATTTATTTTTGAAAGGGGGATCGCCTCTATTTTTTATGAGAAAAATGGTCATTTGATTATCACAAAAAGAGGGAGAAATATGTTAAGTAGATATGCTTTCATTTTAAAGTTTTGTGTTAATCGAAAAGGGGAGATTGTTGGATTATAATATCTAGTAATCTAGTTTGATGAACACAAAACTTATTATTGTGTTACTAACATATTCAAATTCAATTAAGCGTGTAGATGAGCTCGGTTCAAATCCAAAGTGGCGAGGCGGGCTGTTAATATTCAGGCCCGTCAGGGAGCGGGCCTGAGCAGGCATGCCCGCGCGGGCCACGGGCAGGCCCGCCAGAAAATTAAATATTATAAATTACATTAAACAATAACATTTATAACTAAATTATATTGATTTTTATATTTTTAGCTATAATTAAAAAAGTTGATTAAATTAGATATATCCAACTTGAATTCTTCATTTTTCATTTTTTCGATTTTTTATTAATTTTTATCAATTTTTTGTTCTTTTTTACTATTTTTTTATATTTTTCTTTTTTTAAAAGGCGGGCGGGATAAGCCCGCCAGGCCCGCTACCCGCCTTCATTTTCCAGGCCCGCCAGTAGGCGGGCTTGCCCTCGCCCGCCCTGCCCGTGGCGGGCATTGACGGGCTACGGGCCCGCCCGCCCCGCCGGCCCGTTTTGACAGGTGTAGTCTCAGTCAGTACTGGACTGGTTCGGTATCAGACTGGACCGTCCAATGACTGGATTGACTGGTCACCTACTGCACTGAGATAAAAGCCCCTTTGGGCATCTCCAACCATTTTCTCTATATATAGCGTCGATACAGTTAAAATCCTCTATATATACAGTTTAAACAGTGTGTTTGTAATTCCAACCATCTTCCCTATATTTTCCACTAAAATTATATTATCATTAGATTTTATTTTTTTACCATCACAGATGTTATTAAAATGATTGAACTAAATAAATTATTGTAAATTAGTTAAAATTATTTTAGAAGAAACAATAAAAGATGATTTTATTTTAAAAATAAAAAAAGAACGCGTAAAGGAAATAGAAAAAAAATAAAATAACAAACAAATTCTCCTTCTCATCCATGTCATTGTCTTCTTCATCAAGACACAGGATATTTTTTTTAACCTTATCGATCCTCCATTTTCTTCCAAACCCATTCGTTCCAAGCAATTTTTTCTTCAATTAATTATCCCATATCCTTATTAACAAAGATTGAATGTAAAAAAAAAAAAGAAGAAGTAGGATTGCGGATGAACAGTGCCCCACAATACAAAGCAAGGCACTGTAGCACCCGCTAGATATAACGTAGTGTTTGGCGGTGGGTTGGAGCTCTCCCACCGCCAAATCTCCAGTGGAACGTCAGGTTTGGCGTCCCATTGGAGATGCTCTTACTGCGCAGGTATAAGCGACTGAAGCTGACAGTATTGACCATATGAAGACAAAAGCTTCCAAACGGCTAGTTTAATGTGTCTAACAGCTATATCAAGTTTGGGAGACTATAAATACACACTAGAAATGGCAGAAAAACACAAGAATTCAAGAGCAAACAAGAACACATTAAAAGAGAAATCCAACAGAGAAGAACAAGAGCAAAGAGCATAAAATCAAGAGAGTTCTTCACAAGTGTGTGGGTTACAAAAGAGAGAGAGCTACAATTTTCAAACTCACACATACCACTCACACATTAGATACATGAGCTTATGTAGAATATTTGAGTGAAAATCTTAGCACAAAGACGTAAAACTATGTGTTTCTAGTCTTTGCACATAGAAGTAAAAGAAGTGCTTTCGTAGGGTCGCGGTCTACGCCAGGCCAACAAAGACCGGATTCAATAGAACCTCCTCATGAACCCAATTATTTGGAAACTTAGAAAACCCCTTGTATTCCTCCAGGTCAAATGAAAGTGTTGATTTTAGTTATTCTCTATATGCTATTAATACGTATATCGCCCTCCTGAGAGGAAGATTCTTTCCATTAAAGGAGCACCTCAACAGCAGGAGCTGGTATGGGCTTTGCTTGCTTCCTGAACTTCTTCCCTCCGTGGACGTCTTAACTCATTCCTTTTTTGAAAGCGTGATTGCTCACAGGCTCCCTTTTAAGGAAACAAGAAGAAATGAAGAGGGAAGTCCGAGCTTTTCTACGTGCTCATACCAAAATCTCTCTGAAATCCAGAACGGAAAGAAGGACCTAATCGTATAGCGATATTACTCTACTGGTGGACTGTAAAAAGCTAACGGTAGAGAGACGTTCCGGTCGACTTTAATAGTGGTCGAAGCTGGTGGACTCTAAAAAGGCTGTCGTGGAGTGCTAGGAAGTTTAGTTAGCGGAATATAAATTATGAAGTTATATTGTGTAAGTCTAGCTATGGAAGGTTGTACATTGTAGTATGTAAATCGAGTTTTCTAGTGAGAGCCTTCCTTGCGGGGAAGAAGGGGAGAATAGGAGTATTTAGACTCCGAACTTCCATAAATAAATTGTGTGTTGCTTGCATTTTTTTCATACATCAAACATGTGCATTGTTGAAGCATTTTGAGTGTTCGATAAAATGCTTCAACCAAAACCGTTTTGAAGTGTTTTTAAGTGGCTTTCATAAAATCGATTTTAAGAGGCCTAAGTCGAGTATTATCCACTTGGTTTAATACCCAAACTCGCTTAATCTCTCGATACTCAAATAGTTTCAAGAGCTCGAGTTATTGCAACGCAAGTATTTCAAAAGCTTTAAAAAAATTTTATTCACCCTCTCCATCTGAACACATAAAACGATCCTAGCATTGCACTATATAAATAATTTTATTTTATTTTTTTACACTTAATCTTCTTGATTGACATCGAAATTTCTATTTTATTAATCTTTTCTGACAATAATCACAAAACCCGATCTTTCCATATTAAACTTCAGCTTGCCAACATCGAAACGTTTGCCATCACTTTCTATTTAGGGGTAACTTCAACTAAATCCCCCTTCCCTTATTTTCTATCAACTAACTCTCCATTCCATATTATTTATTAGCAAACTCCCTAAATCAAAACAATCTTACACATAACTCCCCATGGACGATTTTGCCCATCTATTAATTTCGACACCCCTACCCAAATTTGTAGTACCAATATACGTATATTTGTAGTACCAATATATAGATGTTCGTGGTACCATTCCGTGAGCCCATGAACGATTTTGCCCCTCTACTAATTTCCACCATGGAAGATTTTGCCCCTCTACTAATTTCCACACCATTCTCTTTCCTTACTCAAACTTGCAGTACCAATATACGTATATTTGTAGTACGAATTTATGGATATTCGTGGTACCATTCCATGAGCTAGTGTAGTACCAAACGTAGGTTACTTGTAGTATCTTTTCCGTACCATGTGCTTAACTATCGCAACTCCTACCCTAAATTGTAGTACCACTATACATATATTTGTAGTACCAATATATAGACGTTCGTGGTACCTTATCATATGCTGGTGTGGTACCATGAGTAGGTTACTTGTAGTACCAATATCTATGGTAACAGTCACGGACCAAAATAATTCAGATGGCGTCAAAAAATTCCTTACCCAAACTTGAAGTACCAATATATGTATGTTTGTAGTACCGGTGTATATATGTTCGTTATACCATACCGTGAGCTAGTGTGGTACCATATGTAGGCTACTTGTGGTGACACATGTTACAAAAAAGATACCACAAGTAACCCTCGTATGGTACCACACTAGGTCACGTTATGATACCACAAACATCTATACATTCGTACTACGACCATACGTATATTGGTACTTCAAGTTTGGATAAAGAATTTTTCGACAGCATCTGAATTATTTGTGGTCCGTGACTGTTACCATAGATATTGGTACTATAAGTAACCTACGCATGGTACCACACTAGCATATGATAAGATACCACGAACGTCTATATATTGGTACTACAAATATATGTATAGTGGTACTACAATTTAGGGTAGGAGTTGCGATAGTTAAGCACATGGTACGGAAAAGATACTACAAGTAACCTACGTTTGGTACTACAACCATACGTATATTGGTACTTCAAGTTTGGGTAAGGAATTTTTCGACGGCATCTGAATTATTTTTGGTCCGTAACTGTTACCATAGATATTGGTACTATAAGTAACCTACGCATGGTACCGCACTAGCTTACGTTGTGGTACAACGAAAATCTGTATATTGGTACTACATATATATATGTATATTGGTACTACTAGGGTAGGAGTTGCGATAGTTAAGCACATGGTACGGAAAAGATACTACAAAAAACCTACAAACATCCATACATTCGTACTACAAACATACGTATATGGGTACTGCAAGTTTGGATAAGGAAAGAGAAGGGTGGAAATTAGTAGAGGGGCAAAATCGTCCATGGGTCACGGAATGCTACCACGAACATATATATTGGTACTACAAACATACGTATATTGGTACTACAACATCCGTGGGTGTTGACAGGTTTTTTGATAATATTGTTGTCTTATAAGGCTAAAATTGTCCGTTATGGAGGTATTAGGGAGTTATGTGATTTAAAAGTTTGAAATGGGGAGTTTGATGATAAATGAATGGGAAAGGGGGAGTTAGTTGATTAATAGTTTGAGAGTAGGAAGTTATGTGTAGATTTGTCTTCTATTTATTACCCTCACAATCAAACCCTCCCATATATCTCATTAAATATATCCAACTAACTGCATTACACGGTCATAAATTTAAAAACCCAATCTAGTACTTCGACATTCATTGCGCGCCTCAGACAATTCATTCAATGATACCGATACGTCGGCAATTAAAAAAATAGACGACGTACCTAATTATTAATTAGGCTTAGTTATTTTTTCGGCTATTCATTCTTTATTTATTTTTTATTTAATTTATTATTAGTAATTTTCTCTCCTTTAAAATTTATTACTCTATTTTTTATTTTTTTCTTTTTTTCAATTGCTTTATTTTTTAAAATTTTTCCCTTTAGAGATGGAAATTCCGTCGCTAATCCGATTAAGCACACATGTCAGCGGGTCGGGTTCCACGTCAGCGGGTTTGGGTCAAAATACCGGGCCGGGGCGTATGTTGTCCCTAAATTGCCATTTTTTCGAAAGTTAATGTCCTTGTAATGCAACCACCTAAATTATGTGTCCCTATAACGCCACCCCACCTAAATTACGGGACCAAAAAAATAATTAAGCCTATTAATTATTGACTTGCCAATATGTGGTACAAATATTTGGCATATTCTAAGGGCTTCACAATATATATATATATATATATACGTATATATACATTTATATACATATATATAGAGGAATTTTATGGTGCTCACCTTATGTGAGCACCTATTGATGTGGCACTGATTCGTGCCATAACAACCCACATTGACGTTTATGATTATGTCTCTTAATTAAGACCTTCTAGGTGCCATTAATCGACATTTCGGATGACGATGTGGCATATTGACGCGATATATTTCATTGACACGTAAAGTGTTATTAAGGCCTCAATATGCCATATCACCATCCGAAATGTCGATTAATGGCACCTAGAAGGTCTTAATTAAGACAACATAACCTTAAATATCGATGTGGGGTGTTGAAAAGGCACGAATCGGTGCCACATCAACAGGTGCCCACATAAGGTGCTCATATAAGGTGAGCACCATAAAATTCCTCCGTATGTATTCTTTTCGAAACACATCATTTTATCTGTACATATATATATATATATATAGAGAGAGAGAGAGAGAGAGAGAGAGAGAGAAGAGGTAGGTTGTTTATTAACTCATTCCAAGCAACTATTTTGTGTTTGGCATGCTATTCCTTTAGGTTAGTCTCAAATTCACGTCGAAAGCAATAATTTTTTTCCCGCTATCTTAAGTTAATATCCACTCAATCGACTATATTGTTCTTACACCATGGATGATATTAATCCGTCAGCATTCCAAAAATTTTCATCTAATATCGAAAGTGAAGGTCCCAAGTGGATTTTAAAACCGAAAAATTTCAAACTTAAATGTCTTGCCTCAAACCACTAGGTTATGCTTTGGTGATAAATTTGAAACCAAGCGTTTACCTTTCTCTCGAAATGAAAAACGAGCTCGTCATGTGTTAGTAATTCACTGAGATATATGGCCACCTGCACCTAGTTTTTCATCATCAGGTTATCGTTACTATGTTATATTTATTGATAACTATTCTCGTTTCACATGGTTCTATTCACTTTCTAGTAACGCGGACTTTTTTGTGAATCTGGTGCAATTTGTAAATTTGGTGGAAAAATCAGTTTAATTGCTCCATTAAGAAATTTCAGAGCGACGGTGGTACGGAATTCACGAATAGCAAAGTTCATAAATTTTTCCGTCATAAGGGAATTCAACATCTCATCTCGTGTCCTTACACGCCATCTCAGAATGGCCGAGCCGCGTGCAAACATCGTCACATCACCAAAACTAGTCTTCCTATGATGTTTCACGCGCATGCCCCTATGACTTTATGAGTTGAAGCTTTTTCTACAACAGTTTACACTATAAATTGTTTGCCATCGTCTAATTTGCAAGGAATCTCACCGTTTGAGACGTTTGGAAATCCACCATATTATGCAAATTTCCATCCATTTGATTGTCAAGTTTTCCTTTGCTTACGTGACTATGCGGCAAACAAATTATCTATTCGTAGTCAACCGTGCACGTTTATTGATTACAGCTCAAATCACAAGGGTTTTCGATGTTTCGATCTGCTCACTACAAAGATCGATCTACGTTACTCAACATGCTAAATTTGATGAGGATGTTTACCCGTATTCAGGCCAAAATTCGGTAACATCTATTTCTAAACTTTATGTCCTTGTTTTCTTGAGCAGTTATTTGATTTGAATCTAGATGCTTCACCAATAGAGTCTAATAAATCGACAGCCTCGAAAAATCAACTCCAACCTGCTCGATTTACCCCTCGATTTACCCAACAGTTACGACCATGACGACACCCGAACCAGATCGAAAGCACCACCAACTCCACTACCATCACAACTAGGGTTGCAAATGAATCGAATCTTTTTGTTCGATTTGGAATTCGATTCGAAATTTATATTTGAATTCAAAATATTAGAATATCAAATGCGAATAAAAATATTTTTTCCGATTCGAATAACTTTGGAATACGAATACAATATTCGATTCAAATCTTTTTCGAATATTCGATTCGAATAATGTATATATATTTTAAATAATCCAATATATTATAAATACTTGTAATTAAGTCACATATTGTAATATGAAATGATTGAAAAAAAAGCTCAAACTTAAAAGCCCAAATATTTTAAAACAATTGCACTAATTAACAATAAATAAATAACCCTACGGGATTGCAATTTCAATAACGTGAGCGGCCACGTTGTCAGTCCGGCTAAGTTATCTTCTAATACGGTACAAGTTGTGATACGCGGAGCAGATTGGGTTCGACAAGTTCACGAATCAATAAACATATTATGACATACGTAAGTTCATATTATATATAGCACTTGAAGAGACATTATTACTTGATAGATAGTTATCACTAGACCACATATCATTATTCCTTACTAGTTTGTTTTCCTTTATTACGCCGTAAACTATATATTTCATGAAAACTAAACAATTTCTTATTATTCTATAGATGGAAGAAAAAACGGTTAATGTTGTGTTGCATAGTTGATGATCGAAGTAAGCTAAGGATAACAATTGTTGTCGGAATTTATTGATGATATTTGGTGTTTTCGTAAGATGTATTAGAGAATAAATAATATATTTTGCTAAGTTTGTCCCTTTATGCCTAACCGTATATTTTATTCACTAGGTAGTTTTTTTGCTTACGTATTTTATTTGTTTTTTTTATTTTGTGAAAAAAAGTTATTCGAGTCTGGATATTCAAATATTCGCAGATATATTCTAATATATTATCAAATCGAATATGAATAAATTTTAATACTCGATCGCAGATATATTCTAATATATTATCAAATCGAATATGAATAAATTTTAATACTCGAATAAAAAACAAATACGAATATGGGTGTACGAAAAATAGAAGAATACAAATACATTATGGTGATATTCGACTCAATTCGATTCGTTTGCAACCCTCACAACATTATGGCTCATCTTTTGGCCATCCGATGGTCACACGCGCCAAATAATGCATTTTCAAACCACGCTCATTGCCAATCTTGCCACTACTCACCTTCAAGTGATAACCGTTGAACCTTGGGTTTTTAAATCAGCTGCTAAGCACCCTCACCGGCTCGCTGCTATGGATTATGAAATGCTTGCTTTACGGGAGAATCTTACTTAGGTTCTTGTGCCACGTCCATAAGGAGTCAACGTTGTTGGCTCTAAATGGATTTTCCGTACTAAGCATAAAACTGATGGTTCTGTTGAACATCACAAGGCTCGTTTGGTTGCGCAGGGATTCACGCAAGTTCGTGGGTTTGACTTCGCCATGATACATTGAACTTCGCTTTTCTACTCATGTTTGTCCTCTCAAAGAGGCACTTTAGACTATATTTATCAATGCCCCTCACAACCGGTCATAATAATAAAATATTATTTTCTCTCTCCTTCACATCCACAACCTACATCTCAACCCAACCTCAATAATTTTTAACTTTATCAACAACCCAACACAACCCATAATATTTATATTTTATAATTATTTTAAGCCCTTTTTGAATGTTTGAAAAATAGATTACATTATATGATATAAAATTTAGATACTTTGGCCATTGAAGAAAAAAAAATAATATGAATTATGATAGATTATTGAATGTGATAGATTAATTTGAAATTGTGATTCAAAATGTATCAATATTAGTCTCTATTTGTAGAGAAAAAAAATCATATATTTTGGTTAATTAAATTTTCAAAGATAATTAAATGTATCATAAAAATTCTAAAAGCATATAAACAATTTATTGAAATCTGTGCACAACCGGTTGTGACCCAGGTTGGTACACCAACCGGTTGTGGGTTGGGTCACAACCGGTTGTGGGCTTTTTTAATTTTTTTGGTTTATTTTAATTAATTTTATTCCAAGACCGGTCATGAGGTTGTTGATAAACCTAGTCTTATGGACTCAAACAAGCGCCATGCATAGTTCCAACGGTTTAGTTATTGTTTTATTAAACTTGGTTTTCTTTGCAGTCGTGCGGATACCTCGCTTTTTATTTTCAATCACGCATCTAATATTATATATCTGTTTGGTATACGTCGACGACATTATTCTCATCGGAAATGAACAGCCCGTATTACACAATTCATCTCTCGGATACATTCAGAATTTGTAGTAAAGGATATCGATGGATTAAATTATTTGGGGCTTGAAGTCGATTACACCGATATTGGACTCCACCTTAGTCAGACTAAATATGCTAATGACATTCTTATGCGCTCTCAGCCCCGTGAGTGTATGTAGCGACCCTCGTTTCTAAGTATGATTAGTGGCGGATTTTCGCAACGTAAGTCACGGAAGACCCGTCTAACAAAAAACTTTTTCCTAAAATAATATACATTACGAGAAAATATTGTTTACACAGTCAGTCTACACCAAGGCCGTAGCCCCAAAATATCAAAATAACCAGAAACCCTAATGTCGCTCCACAGGTCTTCATCCATGTACCGTCTCGCCCTCAAAAGTTCGGGCGTCAGACTCAGTACCTACAACACGTAAACACTGAGCGATTTGCCCAGTAGGTGAATAAAATGCATGTATGCACGTGAACACTCTTCCAAATTTCCCATTTCCTCGTATATCAATGCACACTCTTTCTTTTCCCACGTCTCTATCTCATATCACACAACACAGGGCCCTAGGTTAGACTCAACACATCGTGCGCCCATAATATAATGGTAGCCTACGCCAACAGAGTTTTGACGAACACGCAACTGTCCTGCTAGGTCGCTGATCGACACGTGGTGTGCTAATATAATGTGCAGGTGCGACAAGTGATAAATAAAACGAATACTTAATTACTATCACCGACGTGCGATAGGCAGTGGACCTATCGTTTGTAGTGCAGTAAAGTGAGTAAACGAGTAGCGAACATGAGGAATAAACTAACTACTAGTAATAACCTATCGACTCGATATCTAGCCTAAATAAAGTGCTCAAATTGTTTATACTAAGAACTAACCTAACAGACCAATCACAAAGCAACAAGAGATTAAGAGAACACGACTAAAACTGGTGAGAGTGCTTTCAGATAATATAAATGTGTTCGGGATTCGAATACCGCTAGGTACTATCGGTTAAGATAATAAATTATCGTTCCTATGTGATTAAGATTAAATCGCAGTAATTTCCTACCCACTCACGAATTTGTTGTCGCCCTAAACACTCGCGAGGATCTAAAATTCAATAATTACTAGCGGGGAGGATCGAGTATTTGCTTTCGCCCTATACTCGAATCATATCCTCTATGAACGGCCTAATCATTGTTTAGTTGTCGCTCTAAACGATTTTCCACACGACCGCTTTAACACATAGACATATTAAAGCGAAGAAACAATTTCATAGATAGATAAATAGTCATAAACATGAGTCACGATAAATATATGTCTTAAGTACGAATCGACCTAGCGTTCATCTAATCCCAAACACAGAGGGAATTTAGCTACTCATAATCAAAGGAAAAACATTAAAGGAATTAAAGAACAAGGAAAGGGGACTCATAATCTTTACTACTAATGGATGTGGGATGATCCGGTGAAGAAGTCTTCGTTCCTCGTTCAACTTGGCGTGAATCCGGCGTTGATCCGTCTCTTGCGCTTCGGGAAGTATTTCCCTGTTCTTGACGGCTCTTTTTCGTCTCTTGATGATTAGGGCTCAGTGTTGAAAGGTGTCCCCTCTTTTTGAATCGAAATCGGGCTTTTATACTGAAATTCGCTAGCTTCACGACCTGGGACATGGGCCTTCACGGCCGTGACCATCATCGTCTTACTTCGCGCGCTCTCTGCCATGTGTCACGGCCAAGTGCACTGGGCTTCACGGCCGTGAACGCCTTTGCTTCGACTCTCTGCCCTAGTTCATGGCCTAGTGCACTTCCATTCACGGCCGTGACATTCTTCTGTTTGGACTTCGTCGCTCACTGCCGTCGTCACGGCCTAGTGTAATAATCTTCACGGCTGTGACTGCCTCTAATTTTGGTTACTTTCCGTTGTCACGGCCTTGTGCACGAGGTGTCACTGCCATGACACCTTCCTGTTTTCGTCTTGCTTGCTCCGTTTTGCCTGGTTTTCGCTCCTTTTTGCCCGATAGCCGTCCTAAGGTCCTTCAATGTTAAAATAAGTGTAAATAGAGCATATAAATGCGAGAAATAATGAAAATTGCTCTATTATATCCCAAATAAATACTGCAATAAACGTATTAAAATACGTTTATCAGTCGCTCCTTCCGTAAGCGGTAGCCTACGCTGACAGTATTTTGACAATCACGCAACTGCCCTGTTAGGTTGCTCCCTCTGTAAATCACGATGGTTTTGCACCTCGGGACGTTCACGCCCAAGTAGACAGATCGTTCACGCATGTCTGCCCTCAGGTGCCATACTAGTACTAACCTCGACTCCTCAACGAGTCATAAAATCATAATAATCTCGTCTACCCAGCTCGTCACTATCTCAAATCGCCACCGTCTCAATGCGGTGTGAACATGTCTCAACCTGATATGCACATGCCATGCATATATACGCGATAATTACATAAAAACGTGATGCAATGTATATAAATTACGTAAATCATCGTATCACATAAAAGCACATAAGTCAGGTAGGTGTTTACGCATTGTAGATGAATGATTCATCTACCTCTCGTCCGTAAATCAGTACGCAGCACTCTGATAAATCTCTAAGGTTTCGAACTTCTGAACAGGCAAGTATTGTTATATCAGTATTTTTGCTAAATTAAGTAGAACTAAAATATTTCGAACCCTAAGTACCGAAAATAATTAAGTATCGAAAAATTATTTTGAAGGTTGAAAGCTGCTTTTGAAAATAATGTATTTCGAAATAATTTTCATAGGTTCACTATGCATTCACGAAATTCCATTTGGAATTAGACTTCATTTGTGAAATTAATTTCTACCCGTGAAACTCATTCTCTCTCTCACAGAGTAGGATTCGCGAATTTAGGCCCGTGAAAAGCTTAAAATTTGCGAAACCCTAGACCCGCGAAATAGCCTGCGAAAATAAGCTGGCCCACGAAATCTAATTTTGGCCCGAATCCGTCTCACATTCGCGAAAATTATATTGGCCCGTGAAATAAATTTTAGCCCGCGAAACTCTCACTTTTGCGAACTCCTATGGCCCGCGAAAAATTCACACCCTCAAAATTCGCATAACTCAATTCGCGAAACTCACTTGACTCGCGAAACTTTTTACTCTCTTCACAATCCGCAAAACGTTTACAATTCGTGAAATCCTTAGGACTCGTGAAACCTATTTAAAATCCATCCTAAACCCAGAAATTAATACATTATAAAGAACATCAAACCCTTATGAACACTTCATCTGTCGAAAATTATTTTAAGTCCAAAAAGAGTGATTCTTCCGAAAATTTGCAAAATCTCCCCAAGAACAAAAAATATTTTAAAACCATCGAAATTCATATATGATCATGGTCTCTTTCGAAATTTGTCCTAAACCCAGAAAACGGTACGGTCCAAAAACATTCAATTCTCCTGAACACACACATGCTTCGAAATTATTAGAACTCATATCACCTAAGTACTTATAAACTTAAACCGAAACTTAAAGGTTCAGGGTTTTCTAAATATGATAAGTTCGAACCTCCTATGATTAGCATAAGATCACATAAAGGCATATACATATTGAAAATATATTAAGCATACTGAATTTACTAAGCATGAAAACTTTTGCATACCTCTACTTGATTTTCGGATTGTTAAAACAAAACCTCCTAGTTGCTGAATTTTTCTATTCAAACGTTCCTTCTTGTTGTTTTAGAGTTTTTCTTACTAATGATCTTCATAGGAGATATATTTCTTGGATAAGTAGTGAAGTTTCGAAGTTAGAGATGATGGGACATGGTAGTGACGTAGATTTTCCTAAAGCTCAAGTAATTTAACTATCAATATTTATTTTCGAATACTTGGGGCTTAATTCAAATACTAATTACTGCCATTTTAAGTTATTCCAATATTATACACTTCATCTAGCTCTTTGGTAATTTTCGAAATTAAGTTGAAACTATTGAAATTATATTTTCGTTTCACAACTTAAAATTTTCTTTATCAAACTTCCTTATTTCATAAAATTACATAATTAATTACAATAAAATCCCGTATTAAATTTTTACGGGTATTACAGTGTAAACCTGTTTCGACTCCTCTTGTTGCTGGTCAAGTTTTAACAAGTGATGGTGTGTCATATTCAGATGCAACGCATTATCGTTCCTTAGTGGGAGCTCTTCAATACTTGACAATTATTGTCCCGATCTACCATATGCGGTCAACCTTGTCAGTCAGTTCTTGCATTAGCAACAGTCGATCACTATCAGGCCCTCAAGCGTAATATAAAGGCTCAATTAATTATGGTCTTTTATTCAGTCGTGGATGGCCTTGTACTTTTTTTTGCCTACTTGATGCTGATTGGGCTCGGTGTCCTGAGACTAGTCGTCCCACCTATGGGTACTCCATTTTTCTTGGTGGTAACCTACATGGAGCGCTAAGAAGCAACCTACTGAGGCACGATCCAGTTGCGAATGAGATATTGTGCATTAGCCAACGCTGCCTCTTAAGTAGTTTGGTTATCTAATCTTCTTAAAGAGCTTCATATATCTCTCGTCGACACCCCGATTCTACATGTGAAAACAACATTGCTATTTTCCTCATATCCCATCACTCACAAACGTGTGAAGCATATTGATATTGACTATCACTTTATGATAATGGATTTTCCTTTATGATGTAATATACTTTCCTTATTTATTTCATATGTAATCTCTAGGTAGTGGAGAAGAAATAAAGGGAGAGGAAAAATATTATATCAATTACTTTTCAACTATATATTTTTTTCCCTCTAAGCTTCGCCTACTTATTTTATTTTCCCTGATTTTGCTAATCTATCTAGGTCGGTATATGAAAAAGATGGACCAACTCCACAAATCGACAAAATATGAAGTTCTTTTTATCTTTTAATCTTCGATGCATTCTTCATTAGTCGTCGGACAACGATTGGCCCTGTTAACTAATTCCTACTCCATCTAGTGAAATATTCGATCATCACTCTCAGTGAATAAAATCAAATTTTGAACAATTAAATTCAAACATAGCACATTAAATCTCCATTTTAAGTATTGTCACATAGGACAAAAATATTTGACAGTTACCTAGATGCATTCATTAATACAATTTTCTTGTACATTATAGTGTAGCCCTTTTGCTACGTACGCTCTATACAAAGAACCAGAAGAAATACATATTATACATATATATAGATATTTATTTAAGGTCCCATTTAGCTTGATGAACTGCTTGTTGAAGATACTTCAATGTCCTCCCATGGTTCAAAAATCCCATAAACCAAAACTCGAAATTATCCTCCGTAACCAACTGCACATACTTCTGATTCGGTCTCTTTACGTTCTCACTTTCGACCGCTCGCTTTATCTTCCTCAATGGAATCATTACCTACATATGTAATAAAATAACCCACAAGCTTAGGACATATCTAAATTTCATGGGAATGCCCAAGAATTAGAGACAGGTATTAATATCAATCGATCGATCAATCACAAACCTTGTAGTGTAATTTTAATATGGTCTCATTTGAGGAGGAGACTTTGATCGATCTCTCGCTGCAGAAAGAAACCCTAAAATTGGATATGAATAGTAATCCCGCTATGGGCCCCGTCGTAGTCGATAAGTAGCATTGAGAAGCCTTCAATAGCTTTTCGTCGTCTCTTACAACGTCGAACTTTTGCTTGAATATTTTTTCTATACCTCCGTTCTGAAGGATTCTTGCCCCAAGGCTAAGCTTTCCTTTCACGGTTTCGCTTAGCTTTTGCCCTAATCTCACTGCATTTTCAAAACAAAAAATTGTATTAAGGGCATTGGTATTTACTATATATATTATGATATGAAAAGGTCGATTTTGGGATTTTTTTTTTAGTTCGATTTTCTTTATTACCGTGTTCGCGAATGCCTTGAGCTAGACCATCCACGCTCTGTCCGAATTTGATCATTTTAGCGATGACAGAATCTACTTTACCTGCAATTTTTATGCAATATAGTACGACATTTAGTCAATCTATAGCGAAGAAATAAAGATCCGAGGAAGAAATAGACCATGATTCTTGATTAATAATAAAGTTGACTAACCATGTCTGATTTTCGAATAATGTTTCGGAGAAGGCATAATCTGATACTGAGAAGATGGGTCGGGTAATAAACACTGCTTACTAACATTATATCTCTTTTTTGAAGAGAATGAGTTATTCTCCAACCTTGATTTGCTGTGGTTTAGCTCCATCTATTAACTTCCCTGGAAAAAATGAGATGGAATGCTTTGGAAAACCTTCGGTCTTAAGATCTTAGGACCAGAAAAACTTTGATTATGTTCGATAACGGTTCGAGATACATCACAGTATTTATAAACCGAAATAGTTGCCATTTTTTTTAAAGTTAGCTTTTGATCTTCGTGAGTCAGATTTGTGTCACCATGTAGAGAGATTAAAGTGTAAAGCTTATTACATGATCTCATGATGGCCAACTTTTTCGACCTAATGTATTAATTTGAATAAAAAAAAAGGTGCTTATGTTTCTACCACACTCTACATTTCGTTGTATGTAAAATACGTTGCGTGGCACACGTCGTACATAAAAACCCAATATATTAAATTTTTAACTTTGTCATATATTTAAAATAAGGACATTCTATTGTATGTTTAATATTGTTTTTCTATTAATATCTGCGTAGTTTAAGAACACTCGTCTCATTCTCCCATTTGTAAAATTAAACGAACACACGCTTACCTAACTTATTCCTTTTGTTTATATTTCTTTTATGTTATCCGATCGAATGCAAGGGTGTCATTGCCACTTTGTGATGCAACCACCACTAACTATAAAACATAAAATGAAATTATAAATTTTGAATCTTTCATGTAACGTGTTTGACTGCCCCATTTGTATGAAGAAGCAAGATTTGATGGGCCAAAGAATATTGGTGGGGTTATAAATATATATACTTCCATTTTAAAGTATTTAATTTTAGCTATAAATGATTCTTTTTGTAGAAAAAAGACTGTCGGCAGTATTTTTATATAACTTTTTTCCTCCTTCGTCAATAAGTTATAAATGAAATTGGTTCGATCCTTTTATATTTGAATAATTCACAATCCACTATTGCAATAGCTAACAAAGGATTATTGAAATATGACCCTAGAGCATTGGCTATTTCACTACAACATTGCATATAATAAAGTCTTCGATCGGCAAAAGGTAGTTATAAAACTATAACCAATGAGAAGATATAATGAGGTAAGCAAAAAGGAAAGAACACGAAGTGAACCTTTTTTCAAGGGTTTGCTTAACGAGTTGGGCAAACGGAAATTGCTTCATCACATGCATGCCACAAAAAGCAGAAATTAAATATTTTTTATTTTTTAAATTTAAAAAAAAATTCCTATCTGGATATGTGTAGGCACGTATTGGTGACCTTATCTTCTCTTTACATTTCCCATTACCATGTAATGAACATCTTTAATGGTCTAAAATCAAGCCATTTAATTCGAGGAAAAAAAAATAAAGTTCGACGTGTAAAGGCCTTATCTCGTGCCCCATCTTCGTCAGAAAATGGCAGCAATCAAATACATGCAATTGATAGGTGTTACTAAGATTGGAAATGGGGAGCGAATCAAATACATGAATGTGTAGTTTATGTTTGACTTTTTTTTTCTTTTATTTAAGAGATGAAGATTGTTGCTATCGTGTGAAAGGATGAAAATGCCGAATGTATATGTTTCGATATCATACTATACTACTTTATTTACATACGCGTGGAAGACAACAGAATACATATGTTATATTATGAAACATTAAAATATGAATGTATATAATCTAGTGATGGTTACATAAAATAAAGTATCGAAAGTTAATAATGTAAGTTGACGGCTAGAATGGAAGATTCATGTTATCTATTTATTAATTGTGATAGCCTCATAGTAACTACCTCTTAATTAATTTGATGTGTCAACTATAACTACAAATTTCTACCCATGATATTGTTAATATATTGTAAGTATATTCTCAAATCGATTTTCTTAAAATAACATTATTTTGTGTGTCAGCTTAATTTATAATTTAATTAAAAATAACTTAATATATAAAATAATATATCCATATTTATATACTCCACATGCATAGACTGTACTTAAATACCAGTACTAATTAAGAACGGTTGACGTAGTATTCGTTGATATAATTTTAGTGATTCGTGTATACATACATAATTTGCATGATATTAAAAGTAGTGAATATAAAAAAAATTGCTTATCTCTAATTATCTCTCTCCCACAACTATAATCATTCCTAGTAATCGGAGCACACTCGATGCGGGTGCAATATATTAATGGGTCGATGGTATAGCCAAATTTTCTTGTTATATTAATGGAGAGAGATGGAAAAATAGTTAGTTTAATAGTTCCAGCAATAGTCAATGGGTTTTTATAATTTATTATTATTTTAGATTTTAAACTTTGAGGCAGTTTTTATGCGGCTGTTTTTTATGTGGCAGTTTTTGATTTCTATAGAACGTTTGTACAAAATAATGATCGTGGAATGATATAATTATATTTTCATTTTTTATTTTTAATCAAAATTAAAAATTTGACAGACCAAATTAAGGAAGAATTGGCAGTTTATACCAAGCCCTCTCCCAAGAGAATAGATAATATTTAATAAATATATTTTATAACAATATATATATATATATATATATATATATATTTTAATTTTATAATATGCAAGGTAAGTTAGTTATGTGATTTCCAACTATAAAACCTAACACACTTGTTTTGTCATGACATAAAATATCCTTTCAACAAAACCTCGTACCGTAGATTCTCAAGGCGATCGAACAAAAATTACATGTTTGACCTTTACTAAGCAGACTAGCAAACGCACTATGGGACTTTTTGCAAGCTTATTAGAAAGACGTTAAAACAAACAAAAAAAAAAAAAGAATTATTGATTCGATCTATCGATTCGACAAACTTACGCAGAGGCGTTGAGCAGCTGTTTCTGAGATTCAGTCGGGGAAGGCTGCAATTCGAAGAAGAAGAAGGAGAAAAAGAGAACGAGAAATAAGCTCTTATTACAGCAGATGAAGATTCTTACTTATTTCTTAGTGCATCTTTTTACTTACAGCTGCGAGTTCATCTTCGTGTTTAGGTATAAATGCCGTGTCAACCTTCCCATTCTTAAAGTCCTGCGTTTTAAAATAAAAGGAGATTTCTTTTTTTAAGTTTCCGAAGATGGTTTCTTCGTCTGTGACAAGTTATTACAGGATTCACTAAACTTACCTCAACATCAAGGATTAGCTTATGGTAGTCGATCGTCGTAGGAACACCTAAAACCACAAAAAAAAGATATATACGCAAAAGTGATTCTTGAGTTTCTTTTTTCGACGAGTGGAAAAAAAAAACTGAAAAAGCAAAAACTCGCCTGTGATTATTGTGTCGTTGAGAGCTCTCTTCGTGCGCTGTATCGCCCTTTCTCTGGTCGGCGCCCATACAATAAGCTGAAAGAAACCGTTAACATTTTCAAGAAAGATACAACTCATCCATCAATGGTACTGGGAAATTAAAAAAGATCGAAAATCGATTGAATCCCATCATTTATTATAAACCTTTCCAAGCAATGAGTCGTAGCTCGGCGGAACCACATAATCTGGATAGACATGGCTATCCATTCTTACAAATGGCCCGCCAGGTGGTAGATAAGAAGTAATTCGCCCTAATTCAAGCAAAAAAAGGTTCCAATATTTCACGTACTAATTTTAACTGCCAAAGAAGAAGAAGGAAAAAAAAGGGTTCTTAGAACAGAGATGATTTCTAACACATACCTGGCCCAGGCCTGAAATTCTTGAAAGCATCTTCTGCGTTGATACGACACTCAATCGAATGCCCGCTAAGCTTTATATCATCCTATGAACAACAAAAGCAATTCACAATCTTACTATTTCAGGAAAAAAAAATCCCGAGAGTGAAAAATAAAAGACCTGTGTGTAACGAAGCTTCTCTCCTTTAGCCACACGAATCTGCTCTTCGATTAGGTCAACTGAGGATATCATCTCAGTGACAGGGTGCTCCACCTACCAAATGGTTCAAAAATATATAAAACTAAACCAAAAACTGTCACTTATATATATGTAATTTTTGCGGGTTTTTAGTTTTTTGACCTGAATCCTAGTGTTCATCTCCATGAAGTAGAACGAGCCACGTTCGTCTAAAAGGAACTCAACAGTGCCGACGCCAACATAGCCTATCGAAGCTGCAGCAGCTACGGCGGTGTCCCCCATGGCTCTACGCAGGTCGGGATTCAGCGCGGGCGAAGGCGCTTCTTCAAGAAGCTTCTGGTTTCTTCTCTAAAAGCGATAGAGATTCTATGTATGAATCATTCTTCCAATAAAAACAGATCCCACGAAAAAAGGTTGAATTTTTCTTTTAATGCTTACTTGGATGCTGCAATCGCGCTCGCCAAAGTGCACGACGTTGCCGTACTTGTCGGCTAATACCTGAAAAAGGGAGTGAAACGTGGCGTTCGTCGGAATTCAGGGGCGGATGTGTTAGTTTTGAAAGATGTCAGGCTTTTTTTGGATGGTACCTGAAACTCGATGTGCCTCGGGTTTTGTACGAACTTCTCCAAGTAAACGCCGTCGTTACCAAATGCAGCTGCTGCTTCGCTCTTCGCTTGCTGTTTTTTGATGGGAAAACGGAGAACGAACATAAGAAAAACGTACCACTTTTGAAAAACGTATGTCATCATTTGCTATTTACAGGGAACTTTTTCTGTGAGGATTTGAACTCAATTAAGCATATGTTACAGAGATATAACACATGAAAACACGGCGAAATTTTGTTTTTTCACATAAAAAATTCAAGGAATTTTGTTTTCTGGTAAAAAATGAAACGCATAAAAGGGAATACCTGCAATAACTTCACAAACTCATCGGGCACTTTAGCAAGGCGCATTCCACGCCCTCCGCCGCCAGCCGTGGCCTTTGAAAAATAAGGTAAGAGTTAAATTCTTCAGTGACAATTTATAGCATAATTGTTCCATAAATTCATTCTTTTACCAAATATTATCCAGAGATAATCAAGATCATTCAAAGATATTATATCAAACTTCCTATTCCTATAGGTATAATATATGCTATGAAGCAAACCTTAATCATGACAGGGTAACCGATCTCATTCGCAAGCTTGACTGCTTCTTCAGTGCTCTGCAATGAAACAGAACAAATCATCTCAGAAAAGAAACATCAAATTGAAAAACAATTAATAGCTGACAAAAATAAAAGAAAAGTCTCGACAAAAAAGCAAAACACCTTTAGTAATCCATCGCTACCAGGAACTGTAGGAACTCCAGCGTTCTTCATCGTCTCCCTTGCAGTTGACTTGTCGCCCATGACTCGAATGCTATCGGGCTGTAACATTTTCGTATTTAAAATTCATGCACTTAATCCTCAGATAACATAAACTCGATAACCACATCGCAAATTATCAACCTATGAAACTCACATTTGGCCCAATGAAATTGATCCCGTGTTCTTTGCACATCTCGACAAAGACTGCATTCTCAGAAAGGAAACCGTACCCAGGATGAAGCATTGTACATCCTCGGCTTATTGCAGCAGATAAAACATTAGGAATCACCAAGTACCTTAAAGAAAGAACAAAGACCAACATATATACTCATAACAAATTAGAAAAAGACGGATAAAATAGTCTGCACAGATGACTAACGATTGGCTGCTCGGTGCTTCACCGATGCAAACAGATTCATCTGCAAGTTTCACGTGAAGGGCATCTTTGTCTATCGTTGAATAAACAGCAACGCAAGGGATTCCCATTTCGTGAGCTGTTCGAATGACACGAACTGCAATTTCTCCTCTGTTAGCCACTAGAATCTTATCTTCACGACAAGTGATTGAGAGGGATCCTCCATGTTTTTCGACTCTGTTATTAAGGCGAGGAGATTGAAATCTCTGTCGAGGGAAGTTTACTCTATTTCCCGACATAAATGCGCATTGTGAGCTCTTAATGGCTACAGTCCTCCCCATGAATAACCCCTTCACAAGGAATTGTACGAAATGTGAGTAAATGATAGAGCTTATTGCGAAGGGACTAAATACCAGCCAAGAAAATGTAAAGGGCTGAGCCCATGCTTGTCTTTATTTCAGGTTACATACAGAAGCAATGCTGGAGACTACAGAATTAGATATATGAGAATATTACACTGATCAAGTGACTTATCAACAATATTATCCATTTTACATTAGTTCCTCAAAAGTTAATCTCCAATATACCCAATTTACAAGCATCACTGCTATATACAACACATCAGAAGCTGGGAAACGTTGCAAAGAGAAAAATAAAAACTGACAAATAAATGGATTAACTCACAGGAGGTGAACAAACAGATTTACTGCAAAACGCCATAGCTGCAGAATCCATGTTCCTCAGATTACGAACACCCAACTGCAAGAGAACGAAATAAACTCAGCCCCATTGATAAAATTATGCCCCGGCGATATATCAGAAGAATAAAATTCAATTACAACAAAATCATGGTGCATTTAGACCTGCTAAACAGAGTTATGTACCTCACTCTACGACAACTAAAATGCTGGGGTAAAGGGGCAATCTTGATGGGAGGGTTGCGTTTGTTGCACCAGCCGAACTATGAAATAGATAAATGTGTGTGGTAACGAAGAGGAAGGGCTGTCGATGAATACGAGGTTGTTCTTCACTTAGTTATGGTTGATGAGCTTGAATGCTTCGTCGCTACTTAGATGGGATAGTAGGAATTGGTTCTTGTTTTCTTTATTTTATTTTTTTTCTTTTAAAATTAAAATTCATTCAAATATAATCTCTTTGACACCCATAATTGGATCTAATCACTTGGGTTATTGGACAATTAATCATTACACGAAAAAACAAATTAAAGGTAATAAATGCGCAATTAATTAAATTCAACGCAGAAATAAAAGACTTGCAAAGATCCCAATTCAATTTTTCTTTTAGCTTTGAGCTGTTTTTTCAACTCAAACGCCGCCTCGTGCTTTGTAACTCGTTAATGGCTCCTTCGCCAAGATCCCAGATTTAAATCAGATCCAGAAAACCCACATAGAAAAATCACCATTGAAGCTCGACATTGATGCGTATTCACCGCTGAATCAGAAATGGCGAAAGCATCGTCGATAATCATATACCTCACAGTATCGATTTTACTCCTCATCCTCCTCAATTCCAACATCCCCAATAACTCCGGCAACCGCCGCCTCAAGCACCGGCGTCTGCGCATCGTACTCCGACCGCCCAACGCCACCGTATCCTTCGGCGGAGGCGCCACCTCCGAAGACCGTCAGCGTTCCACGTTCGACCCAGTCGTGGCGGACATCGAAAGGAAGCAGTTCGACCAGCAATACTACAACCATTCCATGAAGGAATGGGAGGAGTACATGAAGGATGACGAGGATTATCTGAATGACGAGGAGAGGTTCAACGTCACCGATAGATTGGTAGTTTTGTTTCCGAAGATCGACGTCAGCCCCGCCGACGGGCATGTGAGCGAGGATGAGCTGATTGAGTGGAATTTGAAGCAGAGTTTGAGAGATGTGATGCATAGGGCTGAGAAAGAAATGGAGGTTCATGATAAGGATAAAGATGGTTATGTCTCGCTTGAGGAGTATGAACCTCCTAGTTGGGTCAAAAACGCTGGTGAGTGTGTTCTTGAGAACTTAGTCTTTCAGTCTCTATTTGCTTTTGTTGAATAGTGAGCTTTGTATACTTATTATCCCTGGCAGTTGTGTGAGGACAAGTAATACTATGATTGATTTTGAGTCTGATGTTGATTGATCTAAAGCATTGGGAAAAACCAGTCGAAAAAATCGTCTTGAGGAGTTTTGCTGCTCTTAACCTTTATGACTGTGTTACTCATTCATAAATATTAGTGTGCCACTCAAACATTGGTTTTCCGTGTTTTTTTCCACAGTATCAAGGGTATGGTAACATTGATTGGAGTAACATCAAGATTTGATTTTTTTTTTTCCCTTTGTAAAACGAATTGCTTTAGATAATCCCGCCCTTGGATATGATATGGGATGGTGGAAAGACGAACATTTTCACGCAGCAGATGCAGATGGGGATGGTCGATTAAATATCACAGAGTTTAACGAGTAAGTATTTGGTCAATAAATATGCACTAATTTCGATTCGTCTACTTAGATTTTGCTTTTCTTCTCTTCATTTGTGTTAAATGAACAATTTCTTTTCACTCGCAGCTTCCTTCATCCAGCCGATACAAGCAATCCCAAGTTGCTCCTTTGGTTGTGCAAAGAAGAGATAAGGTCTTCTTTCTACATATCATTGAAATTTACTCTAAATAAAGCTATAATTCTGCGTTCGATGATCTTTGATGGCTGCCATACCATACCATTACAGGGAAAGAGATAGTGACAAAGATGGTAAGATTGGCTTCAAAGAGTTCTTCCACGGCCTTTATGACATTGTCAGGAACTACGATGACGAGGATCATAATTCTTCGTATCACGATTCGCTCGAAGCCCCAGCTAAGAAGCTGTTCGATCAGCTCGACAGAGATGGTGATGGGTAATAAAACTTTTCTTGCCGAACGCTTTTTCCTTAAGTTTGTGTTACTAAGCTATTGTTATAAATCATAGGTATCTTTCTGATATTGAACTGCTGCCAATAATTGGAAAGGTTCATCCTACTGAGAGATATTACGCTAAACAGCAGACAGATTACGTCATGCAACAGGTATTCATCGCAATAGGGACTAAAAAAGGCCGTTTTTATTAAAATTCATGTGCTACCCACAGAAAGAAAATCAAATCTTGACAAGTTTGAAGCTACATATTGTAATTTTCAGGCAGATAAGGATAAAGATGGGCGTCTTACGTTGACAGAGATGATCGAAAGCCCATACGTTTTCTACAGTTCTGTGTTCGACGAGGACGACGATGATAACGATTATGCATTTCACGACGAGTTCCGCTGAATCCATTCCATCCAAATTATTTATATCCCAAGTGAGAACATCTCTCAATTCAGTGTCTATATTTTATTTATGTCGAACATCGAATTTCCTCGTAACTAATTGTAAGAATTATCAGTTAGGGGCTCGATAACTCGGCGGTGATGAAGTGACGTAGCCATGGCGGTGTTTTCTTCGCCTCTTTTGTGTGATATATTATTCGATTTGATCGACGGAGGTCGGGGGGATCTCATCTGTTTGTCTGCTTTTTGTCAGATTTTGTAATTCATGTCTAATTGCAAACTGTAACTCATTTAAGGGTAGAATCAAATATTTTTTGTTGAGCTGATTATTTGCTTTGAGATTGTGATTGATGATTTAATCAAATTACAGTGGTATTTTCTTCATTATTACTGCTTTTTGGAGTGGGTCTTTTTAAAAACTATACTTCGACTCGGTCAACGTTAAAAAAATTGCCTTTTTGATTTCACCTTTTGAAAAAACCCTTCTATTTATGGGTTGATTCCTCATTTTATAAGGTCTCTTTTAAAAAATAGCAGTGGACCCCGATGTTATATAGCACGAGTCTCCTGCTATATAGCACGGGTCCCCTTCCGGGGTCTCCTGCTTTTGGCCATACTTATATAAAAAATATATATGTTGGTAATTTGTATCTAATGCATAGTATCTACGTCGGACTACACAAACACTAGTAGGGGCATAACGATCATTTTACATTTGAATATCTTTTTTTTTTAAGATTGATCATGTCAAATGCTATTTTCTTAAAAACTCCTTTTGGGTAGAGCCGTCAAAACGGCCCGAGCCCGTGGGGTTGGCCCGCCCCGCCATGAAAAATAGGCGGGGTGGGTTGGCCAATTACTGGCCCGTTTAGAAGCGGGCCGAAACGGGCCAGCCCGCTTGGGTTGCGGGTTGAGGCGGGGCGGGGCGGGTTGGGGCGGGTTGGCCCGTCATTGAATATATGTGATATATATTTATTATGTTATAATATATATGTTTTGTAAGCTATGTAATAATATTTATTACTAATTGAGTTCATTGAACTTATACTACATATTATAATGATTTATGTTGAATTTTCCGACATTATTTATTAATAAAAACGTTATTCGAAAGAAATAAAATAGAAAAAAAAAAGAAATATAGTTAGCGGGTTGGCGCCAACCCGCTGTGAGGCGGGACGGGCTACTACTAGTAGTCCGTTTAGAAGCGGGCCGAAACGGGCCAGCCTGCTTGGACTGCAGGTTGACGCGTGGCGGGCCAGGGCGGGCCAGCCCGTTGACAGCTCTACTTTTGGGGTTGTAGGTAATTTTTTTTTTCCAACGATAGCTTGTCATTACTGAATCAAGAGTACAACGTGCTAAACAGCACACAGAGCCGTTTGGTCGCATTGCGCCAACCAAACGGAAACAAGTCCTCATAAAGAGGAAAACAAGACCCCACAATGGGCAATCACTCCCACGTAGGGAGACAAAGGTCCACAAGGGACAAAAAAACCGACAGAAAATAAAACCTATTATCTACGACCAAGAACTAAAGAACATATAACAGAAAAAGCTATTAAGCTAAATCAACTATACTCTTCACTTTAACTTGATCTTCGACTTCTAGATTTTTATTTTCATCGGACTGGGGCTCCACTAGGGAGAAAAGGCTCCCGACCCAGAGAAAGTTTCCCGGACGAACGCCGGAAGACAGAGGTGCAGCGGCCGGTGGTTGACGGAAGGCGGCAGGGCGGTCAGATGGGGAACGGTGGCACGCTGGGAACTGGCGGCGGGCTGTCGTAAGGGTACGGCGGGCACGACGGAGGAAGCTCCTAGCAGGTGAGCGGCGGGGCAGTCGGCGGAGGGGGCGTCGAGGCAGTCGGCTGAGGTGGGCGTCGAGGCGGCCGGCGGAGGTGGGTGGCGGAAAAACAAAAAAACAAGGGAAAAAAATAAAAAATAAAAAGCAGGCTCCCCCAACCTCGAAGAGCGGGTTGACAGAAAGGAGACGGGGGCAAGGTGGGAGGAGGAGAAGGAGATGGGAGGGGAGGTGAAAGGGGGAAGAAGGTGGCGGCTGTGTGTGGGTTAGGATTTTTCCAGGGGAGAGAAGAAAGAGAGAGGGAAAGTAACACAAAACGTTGCACGACGAGTCTATTTTGATAAAACTTCAATTGTTACTCTCTCTCGGGGGTTGTAGGTAATGAATATGGAAATCATGGGAGTTAACTAGTACTTTCAAAACGGGCCGGCGGGCCGGGCCGGCCCGTAGCCCGCCAAAGCCCGCTAATGGCGGGGCGGGCGCGGGTAAGCCCGCCTCCTGGCGGGCCTGGAAATTTAAGGCCCGCCCCGCTTGCGGGCGGGTAGCGGGCCGGGCGGGCTTAGCCAGCCAATTTCAAAAAAAAAATTAAATAAGAAAAAAATAAAAAATAATAAAAAGTAAGAGAAAATAATAAAAAAATAATATAAAATAGTAAAAAATAAACAAAAATAAAGAATTTAAGTTGGAAAAAGTATCTAATTTTATAAACTTTTTTAATATTAATTTATTTATGTTATTAATTACCAATTATAGTTAAAAAATATAAAAATAATCATAATTATTTATAAATCTAATATTTTAAAAAAATAATATAATATTTATTTTTTCGGCGGGCTTGCCCGCGGCCCGCTGGGCACGCCCCGCCAAAGCCCGCGGCCCGCGCGGGCATGCCCGCGCGAGCATGCCTGCTAGGCGGGCTTAAAAAATTAGAGCCCGCCCCGCCACTTTGGCGTGGAGGGGCGGGCGGGCCCGTTTGACAGCTCTAGAGTTAACAAGCGCAAAATAAAAGTGTTCTTGCTTGTAAACAAGACAATGTCCCTCTTTGCTCCAGCGCCGCGGGCCCGTTTGACAGTTAAAAGCCCAAATAAAAGCGTTCTTGTTTGTAAACTAGACAATGTCCCTCTTTGCTCAAGCGACAACAGAAGATAACGTTGGCAGCCGTCAAAAATAGTAAAGCGCTTATTCCTATATCGTCTTCTCAAGTTCAAAACCTAAAGAGTGAAGGAAGAAAATGCAATTCTCAGCACTCACCTTCACAAACCACCACAGCACAATTAACCCTCAGGCTCCATTTCTCCGCCATACCCATCATAGCAACAAGCCGAAGACCATCCCTCAGGTGCAGACGCGCCGCCGTTCGAACACGGCAATCGATGTCGGAGCGGGCACGGGCTTTCTGTCGGCGTTAGGGCGAGCAATGGAGGAAGAAGAGTACAGAAAGGCCAGAGCTGAAGTGCATAGGAAGGGATTCGATTTGGAAGGGTATTCCATCGAAGGGACGTCGATTGGAGGGCACGAGACGTGCGTCATTGTGCCTGAATTGAAGTGTGCGTTTGACATTGGGAGGTGCCCTTCGAAAGCTGTGCAGCAGAATTTTCTGTTCATTACTCACGCCCATCTTGATCACATTGTATGCGATGCTCGACTTCTTTCTTATGCAATTCTTGTCTATTTTGTGGTGTGGTTGATGGGATGCCGTAATTTGATAACTTGCTTAGTTTTTTCAATTTTGATTTGAGTCTTGTAGATGATGTCCACCTAGTTTTCTTTTCATGTGCATGTGCTTTCAAGGTATGTGATGTCTTTCGTTTCAGAGGTCTATTTCTTACCTGCAGAACGCAGCAGCAGAATACTGTGTTAGTTATGTTGCAATAAAGATTGTTTTCCTTTAGCTTTGCTATAGGAATTAAGGAGGATTTCTTGATAAATTAGAAAAATGTGGTGGACCGTGGATGTTGATGCCCATGTGTTCATAGTATGTTAACGTGTACTTGAGATGATCATCGAGTAATTCAATGGTGCGATAACTCAGGACTTCGAAAACAGATTAGTATATGGATTGTTGAAAGATTTATCGATTACCACAATTTTGTTCCATTTCATGTCTAATGAGTGTTGTTACAATAACATGTTCTGTTTCCTGCCAAAACCTCTATCGTATGGTAGGCAAATTTTTATGGGTTGTTTGAATGCATGGGGCAGAATGAATATACACAATGTACCAAAAGAGAACGTATGTTAACCTTCTGATTAGTCCCTAGCTTTAGCTCTCCCTTATTGCCTTCAATTTTCTGTAATTGTGATAGTCTTCTATAGAAATGTCTTTCGATGCCTAAAAAAGCTTCACTTCGGCTGTCTGATCGATTCAGGGTGGACTTCCAATGTACATAGCAACTCGTGGCCTTTACAGTTTGAAACCTCCAACAGTGTTTGTGCCACCCTGCATAAAGGAGGACGTCGAACGATTGATCGATATTCACAGAACCATGGGCCACGTTGAATTGAACTTTGATTTGGTAGCACTCGATATAGGTAACTTAACTTTTTAGCTGTTCTTTCTGCCATTTTTCGAATGAGACATGATATGTGCCTCGAATGTTATTTTAAGTGGGATGATGAATATTCTCAGGGGAAACTTATGAATTGAGAAACGATCTTGTCGTAAGACCATTCAAAACGCACCATGTAATTCCCAGTCAGGTGTGTGCAAACAACTTGCTTTCCTCTTTTTAGTTTACATTGAGTCTTTTGGTCATATTGTGTAAGTGAGATTTCTTTGTTGTGCACGTTTTAGACAAATATTTTTGAGATTTATATGCCTTGCTTTCTAACTCCATATCTGGGTAATTCGTTCCAGCCACTGCTAGAATGGTTCTGCTGCTGAATTCTTAGACATTCGTAGCTGTCACATTAAACCGTTACTGATTATGGATGATTGTGTAGGGTTACGTTGTTTACACTGTTAGAAGGAAACTGAGGAAGCAATACATGCACTTGAAAGGAAAGCAAATCGAGAAGCTAAAGAAATCTGGTGTTGAGGTGAGTTATTATTACATCTCTTTCTCCCTATATTGGAAGAACACCTTCTCAAACTACATTCTTTGTCAGATTACAGACACCATATTAAGTCCAGAGGTGGCTTTCACCGGCGACACAACCTCTGACTTTTTGCTCGATCCACGCAGTGCCGATGCTTTGCGGGCGAAGATTCTCATAACTGAAGTAAGTCTCTCCTCTTCGTCTTACAAGTTGAAGCGTTTGAAGTATCTCTTGTCTTCCCTGAGTTTTAACGGGTGCAAACATAACCCAGGCGACGTTTTTGGATGATAGCATCAGTGTTGAGCAAGCAAGAGAACACGGCCATACTCATATATCCGAGGCAATATCGCACTTATTACACAACTACAAAATCTGTAATAATCTTTCTGTTTGATTGGTCGACTGTATAATTTTCAGATTATAGAAAATGCGCAATGGATTCGGAATAAAGCTGTGGTTTTGACTCATTTCTCGTCGCGGTATCACATCGAGGTAATGATCGAAGTTTCTTCTAATTATTTTCGATTATGCCTACAATATTTGCTACTGTTGTTTCCATTATTTCTTCTATGCCGTCGTCAATATATTTTAATCTTGTGCTTTGCGTTATCGCAGGACATTCGTCAAGCTGTGATGAAATTGCAGTCGAAAGTCTCGGCTAAAGTTAGTGCGCTAACAGAGGGATTCAAGTCACACTACACTTAGTACATAATAAGACCACCTTTTCTTTTTTTCTTTTAGTTAGGTCTGTAATGATTTACTAAATTTATATAATACATCGACTTAGTGGCTATACTTACCGCAAACTGCCAGCTATAAAAAAATACTTAAAAACGGAATACGGTCAATAAAGAAACTAAAAATGTGAATATAAATAAACACGTAAATGCAGCGCTGTCTTTCTATTTATTAAGAGAGATCTTTATAACCGTGTCAATTTTTATATTAAAACGTAGTAAAACTAAACACAAAGCAGCCTCATAAAAGCCGTCCATTTCTATTTTTAGTACTTTAATTAATATTATAATATTATTAGTAAAACCACAATTAGCTTTTAATTTATGTACACGTACCATGTGCTAAAAATACTAGTTTAAATAATGAGAGTGATCATTTAATAGTAAAAACTCCATAAAGTTTGCTCTGTTATAAGGATGGAATCAATCAAGTGATCAATAAAACATGTTTAAGGAGTTGAAACTTGAAGTGGTTTGCAATTTTATAAAGCTGATTATGCCACAAGCTATAGTGAGAGCTTGAAATATTAGTATCTGCTAAGAATGTCAACGGGACAGGGCGGGACGGGGAGTAGATCCCTGTCCCGTTCCCCTGTCGTGGAGAATCCCCGTCCGCCAATTAGATCTGTCAAATGGGGAATTCCCATCCCGGCCAACTAGAACCCCCCCCCCCCCCCCCGCGGGCTTTTGTGGGGTGGTTCGAGCGAGTCGCGGACAGGCCCACCATTTACTAAAAAATATGTACTTCTATTAAATAATGGTTATATAAATTATTATTAAAAAGGTTGGATTCGATTAGCGGTAATTCCCATGTAAAAAGATAGGTCTTCTTTTTCTGTTCAATTATGCAGCGAATCCTGGATTTTGGTTTCGGGTAACGTATGATACACACTTAGAAGATGTGATGATGTTGACGAAACCAGGATTAACCATCGACGGCCCAGCAACCAAATGGGAGCAAGTAAGAATTGTAGAACTACTTTATGAAGTTTGCCTTGTGTTTGTGCTTTTTCATTGTGATCCCACGTTGCACACGATTGTTCACCTTTGGACTCCCATTGAAGTTGAGGAAAGAGAGCTAGTCATCGGTTCGGTGGAACTAACGTAGATAGGAGTTGAAAGTCGCAAACCAATTATGATCAAATTCTAAATCTTGGAATTTGTTTTAGGTAATTTCATTTTATTTTTGATAACCGGCCTCTATCTCGCTCCAATTTGTTTCCTCCTACGTCATGTATAAAATAAATGTTCGTTTAGCACTTTCCGCTTTATCGAAAATATGTTTAATGACTTACATCGTGTTATGAGCATTTTGAGGCCAACAATGTAGTTATGAGCATTTTGAATCTCTTCCACCAAAGATACAAACTGGCAAGATGACTCTAAAGTTTGGACGGAGCGACTTCTAGCTTATTTCATTTGGCATACATCTTTAGTGCGATAGATTTAGTCCAAACTAACTCGCAAACGAACACCCTTCAAGTCTAATTCACAATGATAGATTGAACAATTGTTTTAACAGTCTTTTCATTTTGTTCGAGAGCCAAAATAGTTATGCATTTTTTATATTCTATCCTTCGCGTAAAATATTCCCTCTTAGTGTATTTGCAGATTGTCATTGATGTGGGATGCAGGACGAACATATTTCCCATATTATGTGTTGGGGTAGAGCAAAGAGAGTATGCGGTGGAGGCTAGTAGTATTGCTCGGCTGGCTGAAAAGATTGTGAAGAAAAATAAGATGGGACACACGGTTAAGGTTCTGTGTGGAAGGATTGAGGTTGACTACTTCTGTACGAATGAAGTTAGTGTGTCTACTAAATACATGGTCTTCTTTAAAGGACATAAAGATTAAAGGAAAAAGGAATATAATCATATCTGGGTGGATTCATGGGTCACGTGTTGTCAAGGTAATCATTAATTTTAGTCATTTTGTCATTTCTAGTTTTATTTCATTCTCATAGGACATGTTGAAGTCTGTGATATGGGCACGAGATTGATAATTGAAACATATCGGTCTTATGCTTTCTTCGACTGCAACGGTTAAATTTTTGCACAATGGTGAAAAAAATTGGATCGCATGGTTAAGGTTTTGTACGAGATGATTGAATGAATGAAATACGTTTTTATCAAAAAAGAAATATATATGATAGGTAGAGCTGTCAAAATGGACTTGGGCCCGCCCCACGCCGCCACGCGGCGCGGGCTCTGAAATTTTAGGCTCGCATGGAGGTAGGCCTGGGCGGGCAAGCCCGCGGCTAGTGCAGGCTTTGGCGGGGCGGGCGGGCTAGCCCACGGGTAGCCCGCCAGAATATTAAAAAAATTAATATTATTTATAATATAATATTACAAATATACAATAAATAATTGGTACTTAAAAACATAAATAGATTAATATTAAAAAGTTCATTAAATTATATATATTTTCCTTCATTTTCTTTTTTTATCCAATTTTTATATTATTAAAGTGATGAGGATCTCGTGTTGAAGCTTACCACGTGGTGGGAATCTCCCGTCGAAAGAAGGTCTATCTGTTGGATCCCCTAAATCGTCCGCAACTCAATATTGTTGACTTAATTTGAAGATTATAAAACAGAATAATATCATTTTGTGGATTTTTACAAGAACACTCTCAATATTTATGAATATTTACACAAAATGTTACATTTTAGAACAAAACGTCTACACTAGAATATTTCACAAGTACCATTTTATCTTAGAGCTATAAACATCTACTTTTCCTTACCCTAATTTGTAATCGATATATTATTAGAAGTTGTAGTAAAAACTTATGTACTTAAAGGAAGCATAAGACCGTTTTCAACAATTGATCTTGTGCTCGGAATACTACTATAACATGTTCTATTTAATGATAAATCAATCAAGTTGAAGCGAAACAAAAATGGCGAAGTGACTGAAACAAAATGATTATCTCGTATGCCAAAATGTGGCCCATACATTATAATATAATAATCTCCATTTTCTCTTTGATTTTCACATGCTTTATTAAACAAATGTCAGTTTCACTTGATAGATTTGGTCCGAACGAACTCGTAGACAACTACCACGTGGGATCGACTTTTATTTTTGTAAAGTCTTGAAATTTTGCTGAGTCTAGTAATGCATTTTTTTCTATTTTCTTTTCCGTGAAATACCCTTCTTGATGTACTTGCAGATTGTTATTGGCGTGGGATGCAGGATGGTCATCCTCACGATACTATGCGATATGGCCGGAACGAAGAGAATAAGTAATATCATACAAGTGATAACTTACTTCTAATTATACATTTTGCAAGTGTATGCGGTGGAGGCTAACAGTATAGCTCGACTCGCTAAATAAACGTGAAAAGAAATAAAATGGATCGGGTGGTCAAGGTTCTCTACGAAGAGTTGACGTCACAAATTTTTACGTGGTGGGAATCTCTCGTCGAAAGAAGGTCTATCTGTTGGATCCCCTAAATCGTCGATGAATTTTTACACAAAATGTTTTGTGGACTTTTACAAGACATTTAACACTCTCAATATTTTATTCTTACACAAAATGTTATATTTTAGAACAAAATGTCTACACTAGAATATTTCACAAGTACCATTTTATCTTATAGCTATAAACATCTATTTTTCCTAATCCTAATTTGTCATCGATATATTATTAGAAGTTGGAGCAGATTGATAAATTTTTTCTCTGTTTGTTCAATTGTTGTAGGACAAAATTCGAATGCGAGCTTAAGATACTGCGATCCACAGGAATGCAGATCGTATTAGAGACAAGGTAAGCATAGTTTATGGTGTTTTTATTTTGATTATCTCTAGGACACCGTATAAAGCATAATTTTCGAGTGGTTCGTGTCTTTGCTTGTGATGCGCCTTCGGATCTGCTGTGATGTGTGCTGTTGTTTCCCTTCTTGCTTGTGTCGATCTCTCGTATCCATTGGAGAAGCTAACAAAGAATAAGTTGGGTAATAGATAATAATGGGTGTGGAATTAGTATTCGACAAATACGAATCAATGAACTGTATTTGATGAGCACGAGGAAACTATCTTTTCTTGGGATGGGAGAAAGGATATGGAAAAGAAAATAAAAAAGACGAGGAGTTAGGGGTGTTTGTTGAATGATTGGAATGTTTGAATATTTGCATAATAATTGGACTTTGTTTATTAGATCTGTTGAGGATTTGACGCTCTTAGGTTCACGTTTAGTGTTCTTTCGTGTGTAATGTTTTTATCTCAGACCAAAACCATTTCTTCACTTCGATTATCAATAGAGTTTTGGCTCATTTCTTCCCAACAATCTCCACCTTGAGACAACAACTCTATCAAGCTCGTTTCAGCACCTAGGAGCTCCACGCAAAACAGCTCAAATCAGCAAAAGAAATCTCAGCTCAAGCTTTGATCATTCTGAGAATCTGCTGTCCAACAATCTTCAGCTGTAACTCTCCACCTCGTATCAATAAATTTTCAGTTTTCCTAAATCCACCCTTCTATCACAGGGCATACGAGCATCGAATCAACCTCAGAAAAGATTGAAAGTTCTTACCCGAGATTGATTTTCCTATTCATGGGCCACGTGTTGTCAAGGTAATCATTAATTTTAGTCATTTTCATTTCTAGTTTTATTGCATTCTCATATGACATGTTGAAGTCTGTGATATGGGCACGAGATTGATAATTGAAACATATCGGTCTTATGCTTTCTTCGACTGCAACGGTTAAAGTTTTGCACAATGGTGAAACAAATTGGGTCGCATGGTTAAGGTTTTGTACGAGATGATTGAATGAATGAAATACGTTTTTATCAAAATGAAATATATGTAATAGGTAGAGCTGTCAACACGGGACTGGGCCCGCGGACCGGCCCGCCAAAGTGGCGGCGCGGGCTCTAAAATTTTAGGCTCGCCTGGAGGCAGGCCTGGGCGGGCAAGCCCGCAGCTAGTGCAGGCTTTGGCGGGGCGGGCGGGCTAGCCCACGGGTAGCCCGCCAGAATAATTAAAAGAATTTATATTATTTATAATAAATATTACAAATATACAATAAATAATTGGTACTTAATAACATAAATAGATTAATATTAAATAGTTTATTAAATTAGATATATTTTCCTTCATTTTCTTTTTTATCCAATTTTTATATTATTAACGTGATGAGGATCTCGTGTTGATGCTTACCACATGGTGGGAATCTCTCGTCGAAAGAAGGTCTATCTGTTGGATCCCCTAAATCGTCGGCAACTCAATATTGTTGACTTGATTTGACGATTATAAAACAGAATAATATCATTTTGTGGAGTTTTACAAGAACACTCTCAATATTTTATGAATATTTACACAAAATGTTACATTTTAGAACGAAATGTCTGCACTAGAATATTTCACAAGTACCATTTTATCTTAGAGCTATAAACATCTACTTTTCCTTATCCTAATTTGTCATTGATATTATTAGAAGTTGTAGTAAAAGCATATGTACTCGAAGGAAGCATAAGACCGTTTGATTTCAACAATTGATCTTGTGCTCGGAATACTAACTATAACATGTTCGGTTTAATGAGAAATCAATCAAGTTGAAGCGAAACAAAAATGGCGTAGTGACTGAAACAAAATGATTATGTCGTATACCACAATGTGGCCCATACATTCTAATATAATAATCTCCATTTTCCCTTTCATTTTCACATCATTTATTAAACAAACATCAGTTTCACTTGATAGATTTGGTCCGAACGAACTCGTAGACAACTACAACGTGGGATCGACTTTTATTTTTGTAAAGTCTTGAAATTTTGCTGAGTCTAGTAATGCATTTTTTTCTATTTTCTTTTCCGTGAAATACCCTTCTTGATGTACTTGCAGATTGTTATTGGCGTGGGATGCAGGATGGTCATCCTCACGATACTATGCGATATGGCCGGAACGAAGAGAATAAGTAATATCATACAAGTGATAACTTACTTCTAATTAGTCAATATCATTAACGTGATGAGGATCTCGTGTTGAAGCTTACCACGCGGTAGGAATCTCTCGTCGAAAGAAGGTCTATCTGTTGGATCCCCTAAATCATCGGCAACTCAATATTGTTGACTTAATTTGACGCTTATATAACAGAATAATAATATTTTGTGGATTTTTACAAGACGTTTAACATTCTCAATATTTTATGAATTTTTACCCAAACTGTTACATTTCAGAACAAAATGTGTCCACTAGAATATTTCACAACTACCATTTTATCTTAGAGCTATAAACATCTACTTTTCCTTATCCTAATTTGTCATCGATATATTATTAGAAGTTGTAGTAAAAACTTATGTACTTAAAGGAAGCATAAGACCGTTTTCAACAATTGATCTTGTGCTCGGAATACTACTATAACATGTTCTGTTTAATGAGAAATCAATCAAGTTGAAGCGAAACAAAAATGGCGAAGTGACTGAAACAAAATGATTATCTCGTATGCCAAAATGTGGCCCATACATTCTAATATAATAATCTCCTTTTTTTCCTTTGATTTTCACATGCTTTATTAAACAAATGTCAGTTTCACTTGATAGATTTGGTCCGAACGAACTCGTAGACGACTACCATGTGGCATCGACTTTTATTTTTGTAAAGTCTTGAAATTTTGCTGAGAGTCTAGTAATGTATTTTTTTTTCTATTTTATCTTTTCCGTGAAATACCCTTCTTGATGTACTTGCAGATTGTTATTGGCGTGGGATGCAAGACGGCCATCCTCATGATACTATGCGATATGGCCGGAGCGAAGAGAATAAGTAATGTCGTACAAGTGATAACTTACTTCTAATTACACATGTTGCAAGTGTATGCGGTGGAGGCTAACAGTATAGCTCGACTCGCTAAATAAACGTGAAAAAAATAAAATGGATCGGGTGGTCAAGGTTCTCTACGGAAGAGTTGAGGTCACAAGTTATCTTTATGAGTTAAAATTAATATGTCTACTAAATATACGTATTTTCTATAAATTTTGTAGAGATCAAACGAAAGGTCGACGTTATCATATCTGAGTGGATGAGTCATGCATTGTATTCATTATTTGCTGTTATTAGAGGTGTTCAGACGGTTTGAAAAACCGTAACCAAACCGTAACCGAACCGTCGGTCAACGGTTCGGTTAACCGTGGTCAACGGTTACGGTTCAAACCGTAACCGAACCGTAAATTATGAAGGTTCGATTACGGTTCTTCATTTTACTAACCGTAAACCGGCGGTTATAACCGGCAGTTAACCGTCTTTTAAATAATAATTAAATATATAATTTTATTGCTCTTGTCATAATATCTAATGAAATTTATTCACCATATTTATTTTTTATTTTTGTTTTATCAACTATCCTAAAATTGACTTTAGAAAACTTAGAAGAATATTGAGTGATAAACATGATATTTAGAACTATGCCTACGACGAATGTCCGTCAAAGATTTTCGAATCGAAGAATGAATGTAATCATAATATTTTTTAATATTTAAGGTGTAATTTTTTTTTTCAAATGTTGAAGGTTATTATATAAATTCTTACTTGGAATGAAAATTTCTTTTTTTTTTTACATTTTATATAAAAATATCAAAGTATTTTACTATATTTAAGTTATTATAAAAGAAAGAAAATTCTAAAAAGGAATTAGAAAAAAAAAACCGTAAACCGACGGTTCAAAACCGTAACCGTAACCGTAACCGGCTTGGCCGGTTCAAAACCGTAACCGTAACCGTGATTACCACGGTTCGGTTACGGTTACACGTTTTTATTAACCGTAAACCGGCGGTTCATAACCGTGAACCGTAACCGTAACCGTATGAACACGTCTAGCTGTTATACATGAGACTTGTCACACTGCCTATGGGCTATGATTATTATGATACAATTACTTTCTTGGGGAATGTCCGTGGAGTTGATAATGGGTATATATTTTGTGATATCGTTTGGTATAGATATGTGACGAATGACCGCCCCATTTAACATTCCATCTGAGCTCTCAAAACACCTGCGGTTCCATCTCACTAAAGCTCTAGCTTCATAGAGCAATGGCGGACAATTACTTCTCCAGTTATTTCGACTTTAGGGTGCATGAAATGATGCTGAAAGTAAGTGTGTTCTATCAATCGTCAATATGAAATTAATCTTCAATTAGTCGAGCAAAATGGTTAATTTTTTCTCCGTTTCTTCAATTGTCGTAGGACGAAATTACGATGAAAGCATTCTTGCAATTCATAGGAACGCAGATCGATTTCGCGACAAAGTAAGCACTAAATATAGTGTTAATGTGTATTTGATTGATTGTATGACTGCAAGACTCTGTTAACGATTATTAAGAAATAAGCCCCATCATTGATTATAGGAAAATTAGCTTCTCCAATATAAAGCTTCACTTGATACATGAAAGCCTTTTCAATTTACTCATGGTAGCCGTTTCTTACACCTTGTAGACACATTCCTTTTCTTGCATGCTCTCAATGGGTTGTTGGGTCGTTTTGGATTAATCATGGTTTTGTCAACAACATCACATCTGACTGTTCTAAGGGAGTATCGTACGTCACTCGGAACCACGTACGAAACTGCCGTAAAAAAAAGAACACGATGTATTTACACAAAAAAATAAATTCGATACTAAACATACAGAATTATATATCCATAAGGAAGTCTTTTACCTTTACATGATGCTTCGAATCTAAACTCTGAGAAAATCTGTTGAATCCCGTCCGCTTTGACGAGCCTTAGTTGATGTGCACAACCTATCGCAGGAAAAATAAGGCAAAAAATATTAGTCAATATCATTAACATGATGAGGATCTCGTGTTGAAGCTTACCACGTGGTGGGAATCTCTCGTCGAAAGAAGGTCTATCTGTTGGATCCCCTAAATCGTCGGCAACTCAATATTGTTGACTTAATTTGACTCTTATATATTTTATGAATTTTTACACAAAATGTTTTGTGGACTTTTACAAGACATTTAACACTCTCAATATTTTATTTTTACACAAAATGTTACACTTCAGAACAAAATGTCTACACTAGAATATTTCCTAATCCTAATTTGTCATTGATATATTATTAGAAGTTGTAGTAAAAGCTTATGTACTTGAAGGAAGCATAAGACGGTTTGATTTCAACAATTGATCTTGTGCTCGGAATACTAACTAAACATGTTCTATTTAATGAGAAATCAATCAAGTTGAAGCGAAACAAAAATTGTGAAGTGACTGAAACAAAATGATTATCTCGTATGCCAAAATGTGGCCCATACATTATAATATAATAATCTCCATTTTCTCTTTGATTTTCACATGCTTTATTAAACAAATGTCAGTTTCACTTGATAGATTTGGTTCGAGCGAACTCGTAGACAACTACCACGTGGGATCGACTTTTATTTTTGTAAAGTCTTGAAATTTTGTCGAGAGTCTAGATAGTAATGCATTTTTTTCTATTTATCTTTTCCGTGAAATATCCCTTCTTGATGTACTTGCAGATTGTTATTGACGTGGGATGCATGACGGGCATCCTCACGATACTATGCGATACGGCCGGAGCGAAGGGAATAAGTAATATCATACATGTGATAACTTACTTTTAATAATACATGTTGCAAGTAGTGTATGCGGTGGAGGCTAACATTATAGCTCGACTCGCTAAAAAACTTGAAGAGAAATGAAATGGATCGGGTGGTCAAGGTTCTCTACGGAAGAGTTGAGGTCACAAATTATCTTTATGAGTTAAAATTAATATGTCTACTAAATATACATATTTTCTATAAATGATGTAGAGATCAAACGAAAGGTCGACGTGATCATATTTGAGTGGATGAGTCGTGCATTGTATTCATTATTTGCTGTTATACAAGAGACTTGTCACTCTGTCTATGATTATTATGATCCGATTACTTTTTGGGGGAATGTCCGTGGAGTTGATAATGAGTATACATTTTGTGATATCGTTTGGTATTGATATGTGACGAATGTCCGCCCCATTTAACATTCCTAGTTTAGAAATATTTTATAACAATGTTCAATATTTCCAATGTCACTGCTTGATATTTGTTTTTGTATTTTAACTTTCCATGCTATTTTTGACAGTATCCGCTATTGCACCTTTTACGTTTGAGAGACCGATGATTTAGGGGATCCACCAGATACACCTTCTTTCGATAGAGATCCATACCACGTTAATGATATTGACTGATACTTTTGCCTTATTTAAGTCACAGATAGTACACTTCAATTGTGGCACAATCAAAGCAAACAAGATTCAAGAAGAATGACACACAACGCACAACGACACTTGCAGTGCCTGAAAATAAATACCTGCGAAATCTTAAGCCTACCTTTTGAATTTTCGCAATAATGAGTGATGGGTCTTTCAGATTTTACTTTAACACCTATATAAGGTTTGATAAGATTAACAAACTCAAAGACCACAAACTAAAAGAAATAGGCAGAGCTAAAACTAACCCCAAAATGCTATTTGGTTCCGATAATAATGCTACAGCACGAGACTAAGTATCAACTTGATTCCATGACATTTTAACACTAGGGAAGATGAAGAGCAGGAGACTTCTGAATTCGAAACGTCGAAAGGTGCCCAATTTTCTAGTATATATTAAGTGCTGGAGAAAATGAAAAGACGGTGTAATAAATAATTGTAATGGAAAATTTCAATTAAGTCCACATCATCGTTATTGAAATTATATTTCATGAATTAGAGCTTGTTAGATATATGGAGAACCCCGACTCTCCAGTTACTATTGCTGGAACGTTTTGGGATCAACAATGTAGTTAGGAGCATTTTGAATCGCCTCCACCAAAGTTGTAAAAGTTTTACTGGCGAAATGGCTCTAAAGTTTACATGGATCCACTTTTGTTTATTTCCTTTGATATACCTCTTTAGTGCCATAGATTTAGTCCAATTAACTCCCAAACGATCACCCTTTCGACCTACTTCACAACAACATATTTAATTTTTATTTCTGCAAAGTCTTTCAATTTGTTTCGTGAATCAACAAAGTTATGCACTTTTTATATTCCATCTTTTGCGTAAAATACTCATCTTAATGTCCTTGCAAATTGTCATTGATGTGGGATGCATGATAGACATGCAATTATATCTGTTGCAAGTTTATGTGATGGAGGCTAGCAGTATAGCTCAACTCGCTAAAAAGATCATGAAGAAAGATCAAAGCGGAAGTGAATGTGATCATATCTGAATGGATGGGTCACGTATTGTCCTAAGCGCTAACCATAGTCATTTTGTCATTTCTAGTTTTATGTCATTCTCACTGTATAAGACATGTTGAAGTCCGTGATATGGGCACGGGATCAGTGTTTGAAACTCGTTGGTTTGATACTTTCTTCGACTGCAGAAGTTAGGGTCCCCATCCGTCTCCTTTCTTCGATCATATTATTATTTGCAGTGATGCAGACATCTGTTTGCACAAGAGGATCAAACTACAATTTGTTTCTACGAGTTAAATAAATTAGTATATATACATATATATATATATATAAATATATACGTACACTAAAGGATGTGAAAATCAAACGAAAATTGGACAATATCAGAATGGATAGCCCACAATTTGATGTACGAGGTAATCATTTTGTTTCAGTCACTTCTTCATTTGAGTTCCGCTTCAACTTCATGGATTTCCCAATTGAATAGAACACATTGTAGTTAGTGCTCAAAAGTACAAGATCAATTGTTGAAATCAAAATGTCTTATGCTTCCTTCAAGTATATATGGGCCATGTACTGTTGACGTGACTAAATTATATTTACGAGTTAAGTTATCTAGTGTATCTACCGAATATGTGCGTTTTCTCTCAAGGACGTAAAGATCAAAGGGAGGGAAAGTAGACGTGATCGTATCTGAGTGGACGGACCACGTACTGTTGTATGAGGTAATTGTGAACTTTATTTACTTTGTAATTTTAGTTTCACTCATTCTCATGTATATTCTCACTTTTGTCTAGAATATGTTGAAATCTGTAATTTTGGGCACGAGATCGATGGTTAAAGCACGGCGGTTTGGTGCTTCCTTTGTTTGCAAAGGTGCTCTCTCTCTCTCATCCCGATTATTGGCTGCGTTACATGTCACCCATCACTATGTATCACGAATATGAAGAAAAAAATCATTTTCGAAGGAACATTTATGGAGTTGATAGTGAGTCTTTAGTTTGTATTATATTTTCTTGTATAATTTATTTCGCCTTTCACACGATCTGAACATTTGCCATTGTATTTTAACTTTCGATTTTTCTTCTCGCAGTTGCACACCTCGCAAAGAAAGATTTTGAGAAACTTCTTATTCACGGGATCTGCCATAAAAATCTCCTTTCACAGAATCCTCGCCTTGTTAATTCATATACCCAGTACGATTTAGTAAATAATGAATATTGACTATTATTGAAATATTGTGGTCTAACATTGACTCTTTTAATTTTGGTTTTGCACGTTGACCGTGGCACAGTTAGAGGGAATGAAACTCAACTGATTTTCTCGGAGTTTAGTTGCTAAGCAAAATGTTAAGATAAAAAGAGACTCACTTCCCTGTGGATATCTTCTTATATGTTGATATCGAAATATTGCCCCAATTTCGTCTCCCCTCTTATGCGTCATATTGCGTAACTTATGAAAAAAATATTCTTATGGATATTGAAAAATATAAGATTATCAATTTGATCATAATGAAACAAAGAATAATTCAGATATATTTATTTATTTTAGCGAATAAATAAAATTGATCGTCACGCCGGCCAAATAAACATAATCCACTTGCAAATAAAAGAAGGCAATATAAATTCCGTTTCATGAAACCGACTTTTTACTTCTGAAAAATGGATTCAAGTTCTCGGCCTAACCAGGGCTACAGTACATTTATATATTTGGCAGTTATTGCCGTACATGTTTCGTATCATCAGGATGTTAACAGTTGTTAAATCGTGTTGTTTCAGAATTTTTTCTTCGTTTTAATTATCTTCTAATTTTTAACATATTCTACCAAATCAATAAAATCATCTTTCATGTCATTGACTTTTAGTTGTATCTTTCCTTACTGAATTCAAGCGATCCTTATCTTTCAGTGTTGATATGGGATAAAGCTTATTGTGAAATCTGTATAATCATCCAAGTTTTACCGTGAAATCTGAAATGTTAAGGTAATAGAAAATGCTGGATAAAGCTGCGGTTTTTGAGACATTCCTTTGTGTGCTACTATTGTTTCCTTTCTTCTATGCCGTCGTCGATACGTCCTAAGCAAAACGAATTGCAGAATCGCTGAAACAATCCAAAACAAGAAAAAAAGGTAAGAGAGACATAATCTCAAAATTCAATGCAAGCAGTTCCAAAATCTATCAAATGGTGCTAAATTTCACTCTCCCAAAAGAATGGATTCTTGAAAATAGAGCACACGAGTATCAGAATTGTAAAGGGAGTTTATCATTCGATAGACAGAAGGATAGCAAACCTATTCAAACAACACTTCATCCTTCATAATCTCGGAAGAATTTTGTCCAGTTACCGACTAAAGTTATTATTTGTTGAAGAAACGTACTTCCTCGGAAATCATATCTAATTTATTCACACACACACACACACACAAAATATTGATTCATTTATTTAGTAACAATTTTATCTTAATTTTTAATTTATTCTGATTATGTCCTTACAAATCATTTCCCTTCTTTTATATACTAATAAATAATTAACATCTAAAAAATTTATAATTTCATCTAAAAATACATAATTCATAAATATAAAAGGTGCAAACTGAACAATTAGCTCAATTTGAGCTTTTGAATGAGAGGATTTTGTGTTTGCGATTGTTTCTACGAGAGAGAAGAAAACTGTGTATTCTCATTAATTAGAAATGTCAAGTACAGTGGCTATTTATACATCTGTACAGCTAACTATCAAACAGAAAATATAACTATACGAAACCGAAGTAAAACATCTACTAAACAAACTCAGTCATGTGTATCTGATATTCCTTCATCCCCCCACAAGCTAAGCAGTGAAGAGAGTGCTTCATGCCAAGCTTGGAAATGATTGAAGAGAATAAAGGACCAGGAAGAGCTTTAGTAAACACATCGGCAAGTTGTTGTGAGGAAGAAGTGTGCAGGGGAACGAGAAAACCCTGCTGAAATTGAGCACGGACAAGGTGGCAGTCGATCTCCAAATGTTTTGTTCGTTCGTGAAACACGGGATTCTCGGTGATATATATTGCGGCCTTGTTGTCGCACCACAAAGGAATAGGCAAGGAGACTGGGATATGGAAATCATGAAGTAGATACGATATCCAGAGAAGCTCTCGAACAGTGAAACTCATGCTGCGGTATTCGGCTTCAGCCGAGGAGCATGATATTGTAGTTTGTTGCTTGGCTTTCCACGAGATTAGAGCTGATCCTAAGAAAATGCCGAAGCCAGTGATAGATATGCGGGTGAGGGGATCGGCAGCCCAATCAGCATCAGAGAATGCTTCTAACTTCATATCCGAGTGAGCTGAATAAAAGAGAGTGTGACCAACAGTTCCTTTCAGATATTTGAGCACATGAAGCAAAGCAGTCCAATGAGCCATCCGAGGTTCCTGAACGTGTTTACTGAGCTGTTGAACTGCGAAGGCTATATCCGGGCGGGTGAAGTTCAGATATAACAATTGACCGACCAATTTTCTGTAACGCGAAGGTGACTCATAGAGATCACCACAATCACCTGAAAACTGATGATTTTTGGGTAAAGGAGTCATGGTGGGCTTGCAACCTAGAAGCCCAGTATCACGGAGAATGTCAAGGATATATTTTCGCTGGTTGAGATGAAGACCATCAGCAGAGCGGGTCAACTCAATTCCAAGAAAATACCTAGCATATCCCAAATCTTTTATAGTGAACTGCTCATGCAAAAACTGTTTTACCCCATCAATCTCACTCTCATTAGAACCGGTGATGAGAATATCATCAACATAGACTACCAACGCAAGAAATGAGTGAGCACTTTTCTTGATCAGTAGACATGGATCATGAGTAGACTGAAGAAAATCGTAGACCTGTAGTTGTCTAGTAAGCTCGGCATTCCATTGCCTCGAAGCTTGCTTTAACCCATATAACGAGCGCTTGAGTTTGCAAACTTGATGAGGTAGGGCCTTGAGATAACCATCAGGAGGACGCATATAAACTTCCTCCTCCAAGAAACCATGAAGAAACGCATTGTTAATATCCAGTTGGTGCAGGGACCAACCAGAAGCAGTGGCCAAAGCTAGTAGAATTCGAACAGTGACAACTCGGGCAACCGGCGAGAAACTATCGAAGAAGTCTTCACCCTCGACTTGGTTGTATCCATTTGCCACTAAGCGAGCCTTATATCCATCCAAGGACCCATCGGGATGATATTTGACTTTGTATACCCATTTGTTTCCAATGGCCCGCTTACCTTTCGGTAACTCCACCAATTCCCAAGTACCATTGTCCTCTAAGGCCTGAATTTCAGCATTCATGGCCCTGATCCAGTGGGGATCATTCCTTGCATCAACATAAGAGCTTGGAACCTTAACAGTGTCCAACTGAGCTAAAAAGGACAAATGATCTGATGACAAATGAGGAGTAGAAATGAAAGGAAAAACTGACGGTGTGTACTTTGTGGCAGCATATGGCACTGACTGGTGCTGAAGAGACAAGTCCAAGTCTGATTGCACACTATTCGTAACATAGTCTTTCATCCAATGAGGGGCATGAGTAGTTCTAGTACTTTTTCTTAGATGTGATGGAGAAGGTGCTGAAACATGTTGTGATGGAGAAGTAGGAGAGTGCAAATGACCATTGTCAGATGCTTGTTCATGAGAAATATTAGTATCTGGGATTGGTATAGAAGTGTGTGAACTAAGGAAAGGCTCAGAAGATTGCAAAAATGGCTCTGGAGTGTGTATTATGGGTTGTATAGTATGAGTAGAGGACGATTCATGCATGTATGTGCTATCTAACATCCATCCAGAACTAGCATTCAAATTAGAAGGCTGTGAAATTTTTGCAGACACTAAATTTTTAAAAGGGAATTGTGATTCATGAAAGTGCACATCTCGTGATACAAGAATTCTTTGTGCAGTAAGATCATACAGCTTATAGGCCTTTTGGCCAGAAGGATAACCAATGAAAATGCATTTATGAGCCCTAGACGCAAATTTGTCCTTATGAGGTAAAGTGTTTGTTGCAAAACAGAGGCATCCAAATACTCTTAGGTTTGTCAAATCTGGTGGTGTGTGGTAAAGAATCTCAAAGGGAGTTTTCACCTTACGGACTGAGGAAGGTGTTCGGTTTATCAAGTAAGTGGCTGTGAGGATTGACTCTCCCCAAAATTTTTTTGGTATAGACTGCAGCATCAAGCTTCTTGCAACTTGTAAAATATGCTTGTGTTTTCGCTCAACAACGCCATTTTGTTGTGGCGTATAAACACAAGATTTTTGATGGATGATGCCTAGGTGAGATAAAAGTTTTTGACAGCCAGACCTTAAGAATTCTGATCCATTATCAGACCTTAAGATCTTGACTGTTGTGGTAAATTGGTTTTGGATCATTCTAAAATTTTTTTCCAAAATAGTCACAGTTTGAGCCTTGTTGTTCATGAGAAAAGTCCAAGTAGCTCTAGTGAAATCATCTACTATCGTGAGAAAGTAATGTGCTCCAGTAAGAGCTTGTTGAGCATAAGGACCCCAGATGTCAACGTGTATCAATTCAAAAGCCTTTGAAGAATGTATTTCACTTAAAGAAAATTTCTGTCGACATTGTTTCGACAGTGGACAGATTTCACATGGTGTGCTATTGACATGACCAGAAAAAGGTAGCTTCAAACTGTGAATTGCCAAACTGGATGGATGTCCTAAGCGCATATGCCATGTGTCAAAGGTTACATGAGAAACAGAATTTGAAAGATGATGTAAATCAGCACCTGAAAAACAGAGTTTTAGAAAAGGATGATCCTTATACGTAAGGGTGAACTGTTGAATAGTTTCTTGTTTGAAAGACTTTTTGGTAAGTGTGTACAGCCTGTCCTTTATCTCTCCAACAGCCAGCAAGCCTTTATGGGTTCGGTCCTGAAGTAGGCAAAAGTTGGCAGAAAAGAAGCAATCAATGTTAGAATATGTGGCTAGTTTATTGATGGATAAAAGATTAAATCGAAAGGTTGGCACAAAAAGACATTCTTTCATAACTAATGTGTCTGTTAATTTCAGATCACCAATGCTTGTGACCATTTTTATGCTGCCATCTGGGAGGTATATCGGTGTCGGGCAAGACACGGGTTTAAGGTTGACAAGAAGAGAAGAGTCACAGATCATGTGTCCAGTCGCACCAGTGTCCAAAGTAAAGGAATCCTTACTTAAGTCGTGCATCGAGCTGAGAGTTAAATGCTTCGTCATACCTGCAAAATCTAGGTAATGTGCATAGTTGACGTTTTCAGCAATACCCTGTCCTTGAAGCATCTTGTCAAGGTCTTGCTGGATTATCTTCATGTTGTTGATGAGCCAGCTTAATTTGTCCTGATCCACGCCCTTCCTATCACCCTCATCGAAAGGAGTTTCAGCTGCATGAGCGAAGGTCTTGAAATTGTTCTGCTGAGGTCGTTTTCCTTTCCACCAATCAGGATATCCAACCTTTTTGAAGCAAGCCTCTTAGAAAATGTTGGGCTTTGCCCGTAACTCTGTTGTTGTTTGCTAACGAAGTAAACAAACGAAGGCACGCTTAAGCACATTAAATACGAGAGTTCTGTGAGGGAAAGAATTCGAGTGATTGTGAAGGGCTGACTAATTTGGACGGGAACGGGTTAGGCTGCACGAACCTCAAACACTTAGAAAATATTCTAAATAAATTAAAGGGGGCGTGGCATTTGGTATTAGAGCGCTGGTTTTGCTTGATTAGCCTTGACAACGGCGGATAATCAATACACTACACTGCGAAATCGGGTTTCCGAGGCGGAACGAAAACTCGCCATGTTGTACGATCTTATTTCACCACCACCAGGCAAAACTGTGGAGGGAATCTTCCACAGAATGCTGGCTTTAGTAGAAGGGTCGCAAGCCTCAAGCACCCAAGTTGAAAGAATGCGCGAGAAGTTGCGTGTTCTAAGGCGGGCAGTTGATAACATTTCCGGAGGGAACCAGACCACGAAGGCCCGTGACCTTGGTGTATCTTTGTCACGTGAGAGGCCAGCTGGAGAACTTCCTTTGGGACATGGAGACCTATTTTTGGACTGGCCGAGTGCCAGACGCTAAAAAATGACGGTCGCAAGTTCGTATCTTGATGGGAGATGCGAAACTCTGGTGGAGGGCAAAACTCTCGGGCGATGCGCGGCAAACTGAGACGAGATCAAAACGTGGGATGCATTAAAGAAGGTACTGAAGGATCAATTCCTCCTTGGCAATACGACATGGATTACAAGGCAGTACCTGCGTAAGTTGAAGCACACACATGGGCCATAAAGGAATCGTGACCGAGTTTCACTCGCTCATGTTGGACATACGTGAAATGTCCGAGGAGGACAAGTTGTTCAACTTCATGTCGAGATTACAACTGTGGGCGTAGGCCGAACTTCGTCGGCAAGGCGTACAAGACGTTAATGCTGCGACAGCCGCGGCTGATCGCTTGGTGGACTTTAAAACTGTCACTGAGCCTGATGTAGATCGCGCTAGGCGTGGTCGTGGGAAGAACAAGGAAAAGCCCGAGCGACGGAAGGGAAAGAAGAAGAAGCATACGAAGTTAAAGGGAAAATAAGTTATATGCCAAGAAGGAGAAGCGCGAGTTCTGCAGTGAACAAATTTCCTTCTTGGGGCACATAATCTGCCAAGGCGAGATAAAGATGGACAGGCGCAAAGTTCAGGCCATGGCTGATTGGCCTAAGCCTTCCAAAGTGACGGAGTTGCGGTAATTTTTTGGGACTGGCGAACTACTACCGACGGTTCATAAAAGGCTATTCAAAAATAGTATGGAGGACTTGCTGAAAAAGAAGACAAACTGGTTATGGAGTGCGGAGTCGCCTTGAAGAGTGCCATCTCTTCAAAACTAGTTCTAAAACTGCGAAGGTTTGACAAGCCGTTCGAAGTGCACACTGATGCATCGGGGCGAGCTATTGGCGAGGTGCTGGTGCAGGAAAAGCACCACATTGCCTTTGAAAGTCGGAAGTTGAAAGAGGCGGAGATGCGATATTCTACGCATGAGAAGGAAATGACGGCCGTAATACACTGACTAGACGCATGGCGACATTATCTAATCGGTACAAAGTTCATTATAGTGATCGATAATGTTGTTAACAAGAAGAAGTTGTCGCCAAAGCAGGCCCGTTGGCAAGAATTCCTGCGGGAATTCGATTTTGAATGAGTGCACAGGCCGGGGAAGCATAATGAAGCAGATGCCTTAAGCCGGAAGGTGGTCGAGGAGTATGTGGTTACCTTGACCGTGATCGAGTCGGACTTCCTTGAGAAGATTCGACAAGCATCCCAACTTGATGCTGTCTATCAAAAGTTGGCAGAGCAAGTGAAAAATGGCGAAGTCCGAAAGTATTGGCTGAAGGACGAGTTGATGTTCGCAAAGAGAGCACGGGCCTATGTACCAGTCGGCCCGCTGCGTCGCCAACTCTTGCGGGAAACTCATGACCCGCAATGGGCTGCCATCCTGGGATTGAGCGGATTATTGCCCTATTGTCTCGGCGATACTTTTGGCCAAAGATGGAGAACAACATCGAGGCCTATGGAAAGACATGTCTAGTATGCCAACTAGGCAAGACCGAAAGAAAGGAGGCAGGAATGTTACAGTCGCTGTCCATACCCGACCATCCATGGCAATCCGTCTCCATGGACTTTATCACGGGCTTCCCAAAGGTGTCTGGTATGGCTTTGATTCTTGTGGTCGTGGATCGATTTTCTAAGTATACTGTCTTCATTCCTGCGCCCGAGGCCTGCCCGGCGGATCAGCCGGCTGGCCTATTTACAAGTACGTGGTGAAGTACTTTGGGCTGCCTCAAGACATAATCAGTGATCGTGATGGGTGCTTCACTGGTGAGTTTTGGACGTCTCTTTTCAATATGATGGGACGAAGTTGAAATTCTCCACGGTGAATCACCCTCAGACCGATGGTCAGACTGAGCGGATGAACCAACTGTTGGAAGAGTACTTACGGCATTATGTCACGGCTAGTCAGAAAAATTGGGTGACGCTGCTCGACATGGCTCAATTCTGCTACAACTTTCACAAAGCCTCATTGACAGGCAAGAGCCCGTTCGAGCTAGTGTACGGAATGCAGCCTCTTACTCCTCATGAGGTGGCTGACCAACAGGCAAAGAGTATGTTCCCTGCGATCTACACTTTTGCAAGGGAACAACAAGATCTGTTGGACGATGCCAAAGACGGCCTGGCGAAAGCACAGCGCTGCATGCGAAAGTATGCGGATGCTAAAAGACGGGACGTTAAGTTCGCTGTTGGTGAGAAGTGTTGCTCAAACTAACCCCTCAAATGTGGAAACAGGTTAGTTCAAAAGCGGCTCAACGTGGCTTGATTCCGAAGTATAATGGCCCGTTCGAAGTTATGAAGCGGGTAGGCAATGTGGCCTATCGGCTCAAGCTTCATCCAACGTTCCACGTTAGCTTTCTGAAGAAGTTCCATGAAGACATGGACTTGACGAGGAAACAAGTGAAGGGAGCACCACCGCTGGTCCGAAAAGAATTCGAGAAGAAGATTCTCAAAATCCTTAATCACCGGAAGAAGGAGAAACCGAGGTCGATGCTACTTGGAAAAAAGACATGGACTTGTGGAACTTTGAAGAAGAGATTGCTGCATACTTCAGGAACCTTGACAACCCCACAACCTCGACGAGGGCGTCAAGCGATTTGAGTGGGGGTGGTTTGTTAGACCCCTAACTTTGGGGCATGATGTGGCTGTGCGCCACCTTCGGCTGAGAACGCACCTGCCACGCATATGGGGGCGTTTGCTTGGTGGGACGCCCAGCCTGGCCAGGCCTTGCGAAGAACACAGCCCGCGCAGCACACTGCGCGGGCAAGGCAGGACAGCGCGCGGCACTGCGTGCTGGCATGGCCAGTGGCCACGATGGGCGAGTCAAGTATGCGCGGGGAGCGCAAGGCACTCGGCATCGGCGCGCGCGGAGTAGGCACTGCACGCAGCACACAGGCACGCGCGCTAAGGACATGATGTGCGGGACATTGGTGCTGGCTTGGTGCAACGCCTAACCACGGACGCGACATTCTTGGCCAAGTCCCAAGATGGCTTGGCCGGCCTGGCCCGGCGAGCAGTTGCGATAGTTTCCAGGGCGGTTTTAGCCTAGCCTGGCGAGAAGTTACCAGGGCAGTTGGCCTGGCCTGGCGAGTAGTTCCAAGACTCAGCCTGGCAGAAAACTTTCCTGAGCCAGCAAGCAAGAAACTACCTGGTAGCCTGGCAGTTTCAAAGGAACCTCCCCGGAGCAGTTTCAGCCCGTTTGAACTTAGCCAAATGAAGGCTTGATGAAGTCTATATATTGCTTATGTTGCCTTGCATTTAGGCATCCGAAATAGTGCTGTAAAGTGTGTTCTTGTAAGTCCTTGTAATCTTTTGTGAATAAAAAAAAAAAAGTTGGGCTTTGTCCGTAACTCTGTTGTTGTTTGCTTTATTCACTCAAACGAAGTAAACAAACGAAGGCACGCTTAAGCACATTAAACACGAGAGTTCTGTGAGGGAAAGAATTCGAGTGATTGTGAGGGTTGACTAACTTGGACGGAAACGAGTTAGGCCGCACGAACCTCAAACACTTAGAAAATATTCTAAGTAAATTAAAAAGGGCGTAACATTACCATGATGGATTGAGCGCTAATATAAAAGATAGATAAGAAACCTTCGAAATTGCAATGTGCTTGTGGTCGTGCGGTGTAAGAGCATTTTCAATAGGAACTCTATTTCGTGTAAAACACAATAAAGTACGTCTATATTCCAACGAGACTCTACGTTGTACGCTATTATAGTGTTGTTGGACACATTATTTTTAACACTAAACTAGTGTTGTGATTTAACTTTTTAAATTATTTTTATTCTAAAACTTATTGTTATTATATTATAAATATATTATACTCCCTCCCTTCCTAAAAAACGTCGTCTTTAGACTTCTTTAAGTCGTACTTTTTTCAAGAAAATAGCTTGAACTTTGGCAATTTTACCCCATCTTCAAAAAAATAATTAGATTAAATAGGATAAAATAATTAATTAATGGTATAATAAAGATTTTGTTTATTTTCATAATATGCGTGCAATTACCTTAAACAACTTGTATTTAGGAATGAATAGAGTATTATTTATTTTTTTTAGTTTAAATTTAAGAAAAATATACAAACAAAATATACTATTATAAAGTAATAATAATTTTTTTTAAAGAATTATACTATTCAGTTTATTATTTAATTATGATATACTTAGTAGAGGGAAATTTACCGAAAAATACCCAATTACATAAAAAGTTACAATTCAGTATCCTGTCAGTGTTTTTTTATATGTAGGTACCTATTAGAATAAATGTTTTGCACATTGGTACCCGTCCCGCCGCAAGGTACGTCATATACAGTTAGGTACTATAGAGAAAGGTATTGTGGTACATAATACAGTGAGAAATGGTACATCATATAACACATTAAAGTAACATATAGAAACGATAGGTCCTATATAAACGCGTGACGTGGTATGTAATACACATATAAAAAGGTACGTCAAGAGTGGGAAAATGGTACACACAATCAGACGAGTACTTATATAAAATTTTTCTGACATGGGCATTGACTTGCTAATTTTTTATACTAATGGAGATTTTCGGGATAAAACCTAAAATGGTCCCCGATGTTTACCCTATGAACCAATTTAGTCCCCGATGTTTCGCGTGAACCAATTTAGTCCCCGATGTTATCGAAAATGAACCAAATTGGTCCCTCCGTCAATTCGTCCGTCAATTTGGACGGAGATTGCTTTTGCGACGGCTTTAGCGACGGAATTTCCGTCGCTAACTGAAAATTTAAAAAAATAATAAATTAAAAATATTAAAAATGAGGAAAAATGCAAAAAAAAAGGAAAAAAATTCAAAAAAATACAGTAAAAAATTCAAAAAAAAAAGTTAGAATATAACCAAAAATTAAATAAAAATAAATAATAACAAAAAATAAAAAATAATAAATTTAAAATAAAACTAAATTTAAAATAGAAAATGATAAATTAAACAATTAAAAATGAGGAAAAAATCCAAAGAAGGAAAAAAATTCAAAAAATAGAATAAAAATTCAGAAAAACTAATAAATTAAAAAATAAATAATAATAAAAAGATGATAATAATTAATTTATGATTTAAAAAATAAAAAATAAAATACGTTAATTTATTATTATTTATTTTTATTTTTATTTTTTTTATTTTTTTTATTATTTATTTTTTAGTTTATTAGTAACATTATCTTATTTTGAATTTACTATTTTTTCTGAATTTTTTTTCCTTTTTGGATTTTTTCCTCATTTTTAAGGTTTAATTTATCATTTTCTATTTTAAATTTAGTTTTTATTTTACTTTTATTACTATTTTTTATTATTATTTATTTTTTATTTAGTTTTTGGTAATATTGTCTCTTTTATTTTGAATTTTTCTTTTTTGAATTTTTTACTCTATTTTTGGAATTTTTATTCCTTTTTTATTTTTTTCCTCATTTTTAATGTTTAATTTATCATTTTCTATTTTAAATTTAGTTTTTATTTTACTTTTATTATTTTTTATTTTTTATTATTATTTATTTTTATTTAATTTTTGGTTATATTCTCTCTTTTTTTTTTGAATTTTTTCGAATATTTTTCCTTTTTTTTGCATTTTTCCTCATTTTTAATATTTTTAATTTATTATTTTTTTAAATTTTCAGTTAGCGACGGAAGTTCCGTCGCTAAAGCCGTCGCAAATGCAATCTCCGTCTAAATTGACGGACGAATTGACGGAGGGACCAATTTGGTTCATTTTCGATAACATCGGGGACTAAATTGGTTCACGCGAAACATCGGGGACTAAATTGGTTCATAGGATAAACATCGGGGACCATTTTAGGTTTTATCCCGAGATTTTCCGTAGATTTACCCATAGTAGAACTATTAGTTTTACTATAAAAAGAATAGCGTTAATATATTGAAGTAAAAATTAGTAAAACAATTGAGTTAATTTTTTTGTTTTAATTTTGCGTTTTGGATGGAAATGCTCCAACAATCGAAGCAACAAAGCCTCAACAATCAACATGGCGCCTTTTAGATGAATAAATCATCACCTTTTGCGATAGAAGTAGGGTTCCTTCTGATTCTCTTATAATTCAGTGTCGGATTTCAACAAAGAATAAAAATTTGAAAAAACTGAAGCTTGTTTGAGTTATGGCCCGGAGGCGTAAGAGCGGGTCGAAAAAGGGGAGCAAGAACAATGAATTGAGCGTGGGAGATTAAGTGTTTTCGTGCTTAAATTGTTTCTATCTTGTTCGTTGTTCTGTTATCTTGGTTTTTCTTCTTTCTAAATGTTTGTTTGGTGTGCTTTTGGTTTGGGTTATTGATTTTAGGTTTATGGATTCGGATAATTGGTTACAGGGTTGGGCTCTATGCCTTGAGCTTGGAGTGGCTGATCTCTAAGCTCAGGGTATATATTGTTAGGGTTCTTATCATAGTTTTAAAAGGCGAGCCGAGGCGCGCCTAAGGCGAGAGGCGAGGTGAGGCAACGGCAATTCGCCTCAACCCGCCTCGACTCACCTCACTTCACTGAGGCGTGCCTCGGGCGAGCGCCTCGTAACGAGGCGACGTCTTCTGAGGCGTCGCCTTTCTCGCCTCACCACCATTGTCCACAATTGCGCCCAATTATTAGATGTTTTTTGGTCGGGTCGGGGTTTTCCTGGCCGGAATGGCTGTTATTAGGCGTTGGGTGGTGATAGTTCTTTGGTTATTTGCTATGGTGGTGACTGACGAGATTGGGAGGTTGAAGACGATGAGGTTGAAGACGATGAAGTGAAAACCCTAATTTAATGGGCTTGGGCCTTTCAAATGAATGTTAGTAAATATAATATAAAAATGCTAAAATGGCCTAATCGATTAAAATGTGTGTATTAAATCTTTGTATAAAAAATTTATCTATTTGTAAAAATAAACTTGATATTAACGATTAATTAAGTTAAATAATTTCATTTTATTCATTACTAACTTTTTTTTTTAATATCATATAATGGTGAATTTACAAATATCTTACAACTAAACTCATAATTTACAGTATATATTTTGAAGCCACCATACATTCTAAGTACAATCGGCATGTAAGTAATATGTTAATTTCCAAAACTTGCAACATTTATTGTCATGAATTATGATACGTATTTTGTTAAACTCCTTTTGATGAGCATAATATAATTTCACATATGTTACTTATATATATTATTTACGTAATTTACAGTGCGCCTCGCTAATTGAGGCGAGCGCCTCGACTGCGCCTCGCCTCATGAGGCAAGGCGAAGCCCTCGTCGCCTTTTTGCGCCCCGCGCCTTTAAAAACTATGGTTCTTATTTGAGAATCTTTTACATTTATGGTGTATGGTAAGGGGCAGTTAATAGCAGAAAAGTCGATGTTTGATGCATGCTATCATTTGATACATTGTTAGATTTTATTGGAGGGATTCTCTTCCTAAAGGCAAATGGAAATGCTTCGAAAACTAAGTTGTTTCTTTCCTTGAAAAAATCTTATTGATTCTACCCAGAAAGAAAAAAGAGAGACAAGCTTGGTTGCAAAATTCCAGCGCAAAACTTGCATTTCAATCAATTAACGCTCTTCAATGTACGTACGACTGATGTCTCCTATATTTGATCACGGCACGACAGCTATCGACTGCGCAAAATATGGGATTGCCAGTGACGTATATTGTGTAATTCATATGCAATAAGTATTTATTCTATCGTCATTGTAATATAGTCTCTGACAAGTTCTAAGATAGCTGAGTTTGTATGGCCATTTTCATTTACTGCGTCTCCATTTTATATAATGATGCTTAGGATGGAAAGTTACCATGTTATCTATTTTAACATTAGTAATTAATTGTAGATTTGGCAGCACTAAAATCGGATATCCTCTCAGGTTGTGGATCTACTCATAGGGAAGCTGGAGAACGAACAAAATCAACGCCTCGTATAGTAAAATGATTTTTTCCTTTTTGTATGATCCTTTCGTTGTCTTTCCTTTCGAACAGCTAGTTGGAAATATGTGTTGGTTCCAATCTGCACTTGTGAAATTTTTCGGTTTTTTGAAAGGGATTACTGAGGCTTCTTATATTCCTTATGTCGAAGCTTCATTACACCGTATAATTGCAGATGTTGCTCCAAGAAAATACGCTCCAACAACTGTTCGAGGAGATTTGTAAGTGATGATCAATGGCGCACCACGTATGTACGTAATATAGCTTTGTTTTCGGTGATTGTGACACCATCAATTCTGTCTTTTTGACTCATTTCATCTTGCAAATAAAAATTGTTCAGACACACGTTGAAATGATCATATGTAGACCTAGTTTTTAGTTCTTGGCTGGGTAAATGTTGTGGTGAGTAATTGGCAAACGAATGAATGCTTTTATCTAGCTTTTATCTTCGTATCAAATGAAGTTTTTTGAGATACAAATACATCTGAAACTGTAAGGGGTAAGTTTTTCCCTTGAGAGGGAATCATTACATCTTATATTATGCGAATAGCAAAAGTAGTTGATGAATATGTCCTTCTAATATTGTTAACCTGGTTAGTTTTTTGTGAAATTTTCAACTATTATTTTAGGTCAATATCAAATATAAGTTACAGTTGACAGTTTTTGTACCATATCTGTTACCAGTATTTATGATGCCATTCGAATTTCGATCTTCAAATTGTTTGTACGCTTCAGCATTAAATTAGAAAACGAAATTATTATATAACACATATGGTTAGTATATGTCATTTTACCTCTCACGTAGGGCATTTAAATGAACATGAAGGACCCGCAACAATAGGTTGCTTGAAAAAGGAACACACGCGTCCAACTTTCGAACGTCGAAGTAAAAATGTGATTCAAGTGTAATAAGAAGTGACAACATACCAACTTGTCTGACTGAATGAAATAGTTCAATAAAGAATAATGTATTGAAGGCTGGGCTCTTAATTGGTACGTGAAAAGGGAATATGCGTGTGTATTTTATCTTTGTACTATATTCTCATTGGCTAAATATGTTTTCATTTTTATCATTATGTTAATACATATATAAAAACAAAATATTGTATACTACAAGCGTAAAGGGAAGTTCCACGGATATGGAGAAATGTTTCTCCATTTGCTTAGGCTAGGATTGGGATTAGGGAGTAGCCCTAGTCCCACCTCTACCTTGTTATGGGAATGAGAATATGATGGATTTGTAAATTATCCATTTACGCTTATTTTTATCTATACTATTTATTATGCCTCAAGACTTACTATAAGCCATCTTACAATTGGTCTGTTAATGGAATTAAAAGAATAACGGCTCAATTAATTTTTTTTAGTCTTGTATATTTGGGGTGGTGATCATTTCGAGATACCTTAATTAAGCGGAGCATTTATAGTCCCGTAAGTCTAATAAAAAGAGCAATTTTTCTATCATCCAACCGAGTGCCATCTACGTAAAGAAAAAAAATTAAATGATAAAAATAATCAAACAATAATAATTACATAGTTACAATAAAAACTAAGTATTCAAGAACGAGCAACAACACGATCTTGATAGTGAATTTTTTCTTCAAATCAAAGAACTCATTTCTACTTCCAAAACTCAGTCAGAATCGATCTTGTAACCCAAAGAAATCAAGTCATTCACATCGGTAAAGCGTGCATTCATGTTTCCCACAACTCCATTTCATTACCATCATAATATTAGGGTTTATGTGTGGAAATGTCTCAATGTTTTCATCCAAAGTGGCTTGTATTGTCATTGTAGCAGTCCAGCAAGATTGAGAACTTCATGGACGGAAAAGAATCCTGGTCGTCGATCACACTCTTATCGAGATTAAGGTGAGCAATTTTTGGTTTATTTTTCTTCATTTCTTGTAACCGCTAACCTCATTTGATAGGTTTTTTGGTTAATAGTTATTGTTAACTATTTAGTTGTTATTATTTAATTATAATTGTTTTAATTTTTTTGTTTACCTAGTTGGCACTTAGTTGGATGTAGCGAAAAAATTTGGTCCAAATCAGCAATTCCGGCGCTCACGTCTAAGTTCCGGCTAAATTGTTCTTAACTTGCTTTTTTTATTAGACTGAGGGGACTAAAAATGTTCCACTTAATTAAGGTGTCCGGAAATCGCCACAACCTCATATACACGGGACTATAAAATTAATTAAGCCAAAAATGAAAATAAAAGAAAACCACTTACTACATTTAATTAATTACTATTTTACCCCTTCATTATTTGCTAAGATTAACATGGAATAGCTTATTATAGAAATGTAGGATTCACCATATTGCGCCACATGTACTTCAATTTTAAAAATTAACTATTACAAAAAATAATTTCACATCAAATTCAAAACCATTGACACGAATATTTATGTATTATAGCACAAGCATTTGAGTGTTCTACTAGTATATATAAAGTACGAGTAATGTTATGGTGCTCACCTTGCTTAGCACCTTCGTGAGAACCAACCACATCAACACGCCAAATCAGCATACAATGGAAACTTTTATTGATCTATAACCTACACATGGGATTAGTGAACCCGTCGCGGGTTGATTTGGCATGTTGACGTGGCACAAAAAAATGCCACACAACAGGTGCCCACGGATGGTGCTCACGCAAGTGAGCACCATAACATTTCTATATAAAGTACACCATGGTAATGTGAGAGGGCAGGATAAAATAAAGGGGCATTTACGTTTCAGGCCCCCATTTAAGTTTCAATTAGAGTTCAGACCCCTGTCAGAAAATTCATAGTTTTAAGGACCCAGTTTTTTCAGAAACACTTCATGGTCCCCAATACCACTTCATGGGTCTGTGGTAACACTCCATGGGTCTGTGGTAACACTCATGGGTCTGTGGTAACAGTTCATGGGTCTGTGGTAACACATGGGTCCTTTCTCTAAATGAAACTTCAATTGGGTCCTTATGTATAAATGAAACTTACATGAGTCGTTATATCTGACTCGTAATTTGCACTAAAATAAATGCAATGATAGTTTTCCTTTCTTATAAAAGATGGAAAAATAAATAAATAAATAAAACAAAAAAGAGGAGGCTCGTTATGTTTGTGGTTGCAATAAAATCGAAAATTCTCAACGCGTAAAGCTGTCGGTGGGAGCGTAAAAGGACAGAATATCTCAATTTTTTAAAATCAAAGCAATAATATGTTGACTTTTGACTCTTAAATCATATTTTCATAATATAAATATTTCTAGTATAGCTTCAAAATCATTTCTTTGGGTACTAAACTCCAAATGCCGCATGCGAGATGAACTATTTGTCGTCATGGCTTTGCTTCAACGTTAAAATATAAGACTAAATTGCGTAAAACAAATAAAATATGAAAAATATCTTATTTCGACCCGATAAAAATTTATAAATAATAAAAAAAGAAAGAGCTCAGCAGTATATATACTTGTCTTGTCCCCCACAAGCAGATCTGAACATCTCCCCAAGCTTGTTTCTTGAATCGTTGAATTGATGCTCGCAAGTCGCAAACATATCGAACAGGATTGAATTTCGCCTGTGATTGTTCTACAGCGTTTGATATCTAGTGTTCACTTTTTTCATTTTGCTGCTGAAGAAAAGATGGCGAGAGATGGGTTTTTGTTCCCTAATGGTAATGGAGAAGAACAAGAAGAAGAAGATAAGGAGAAGTCATCATCAACGTCGAGATCGGCGCAAGTTTCACCTCCGCCATCAGCTGTCGGCGTCGGCGCTAATGGTGGTGGCGTCAATTACATATTCCATACTGTCACCAAATTCGATACACTAGCTGGCGTTGCAATCAAATACGGGGTCGAGGTTATAGCTCTTTCCTCTTTGTCTATTTTGTAGATTTTGTGTTTGTGGTGGGTGCTTATTTATGGGGTTTTTTTTGTATCTATTCCTAAAATTGGTATATTTATCATTATCTTCCAGCATACAAGCATAGCTTTGCGATCGAATGATAGGTTTGATTGATAACATGGATGATTTCGATTTTTGTGAATGGTGGTTCATCAGTTTCGACTTTCAGTTTAGCTGACACAATCATGCTTATGACTGTGTTTTTACATGTTTTGTTTGGGATGTTTTAGGTGGCAGATATCAAGAGGTTAAATGGTTTGGTGACAGATCTCCAAATGTTTGCTCTTAAGACGCTGCAAATTCCGTTGCCTGGGAGGCACCCGCCTTCTCCGATCTTGTCAAATGGAGAGGAAAATCCTAAATGGTACAATTTGTTTTTCCGGTGATCCTTAATTTACTCTTAATTAGTGATGGACCACATTGTCTATTGAATGCTGCTCGGAAATACCCTCTTCGACAATTTACTCATGATGATGCAGCTTTACTCCATCCGGCACTTCCTTTAATTTTTTATGGGTTCTGATAGTAGACAGTTGAATGCTTGGGATTTTGTTGTCAAAATGATTTTTACTATCTGTTAACGCTGCTAGTTGGATCTTCTTGGGTGGGCTCTGTGAAGCATACGAGTTTTATGATCTGATTGATGGATTTGTTAGATTACTACGCTCAAGGGATTTTTTCGTTCATCTTGTAATGTTTAGTATCTGATCATTTCCAAATGCCAAACTCAAATATACCGATTTTCTATTGCTATGATCCTTGGCGCATGTTCTACTTTTTCTTCTAATCTTATTTCTTAAACTGGGATGAGTAATGCGATTTGATTTCTTCATGCACCAAATGCTCACAACACTCACATTATCAATGTTTGAATAAACCCGCAGGCAAAGCAGCAGCACAGAGATCAATCGCAGGCATTCTGACATTATGGATTCTCTTCAGTCGCTGAAACTGAGATCGCCTTCCTCGCAGCGTAAGATCACCCCAGCAATGAACAGCCTTCGAGGCTATTACTGCATTAAACCCGAAAAACCAAAAGCTTCTTCAGAGGGCTGCGAAATGTCTGTTTACTACCGTAAAGAAAATCCTCACCATTCAGAAGAATTGCCACTTCCCAATTCTGACCTCATACCTCTCAGTCATCATCGTAAATCGAAAAGCGTAGCAAATGGTCTTCATACCCCAGAAAAGCTTTTGAAGAAAGAAAGCAGTGGCAACCCTTCTCAAGTTTCAGCAATCACAGGCAAAGCATTGGCCCTAAGGCCCAAGTCAGCCAACCGAGCAGTTGGTGAAGAAAACGTGCCAAATCCAAGCACAACTATTCCTCTGAGTTTCTGCGAGTCGTATCCTACACAACTATCCAATGGAGTGAGGAAATCGTCGAGCACGCCTCTTTTTCAAGATTCGAATGGTAACAACAATAGTTTGCTGTCTTCTATATGGGCGACGTCTAAGTGGAGTTTGAAGCCAGATTTTCAAGGTCTTTCTGCAGCAGCTATTGCTCGGCCTATCCTCGACGGCCTTCCTAAGCCTATGAGCTGGATAATCAAAACCGCCCTTGATTAGTACGTTCCCTTTGTTTCCTTATGTATCGTTCTCTATTTTTGTTGGTTCATTTATCTTGTAGGAAGCATATTTTTCGGAGAGGTACATAAATTCAGGGTGAACAAAGGAATGCACTAGTATATGTTCTTCTATTAGTACGTTCACTTCGTTTCCCTATCTAAATGGTTGCTAAGCATGTAAATGTATAGTCTGTTTTGTATTATTGTTGTGAATGAGGGCATAAGAGGGATTCTATTATTCGAATGAATATTTTTATGTGAATGTATTATTATTTTATTTAAATTGGTCATCGTATACCAGAAAGTCTCTCCTGTGTGCATAGTCCCATCTAGGTCAAGCGTCAACTATATGCCATAAAAGGGTGCTTTTATTGCATTGCATATTTGCATGTGGGAAGTTCTCGTTATAAAGACATTCTTTTTTATTAGCTTTTATTTAGCTATACCGTGTGACTTGAAAGTCAAATGAAGAGTGTACTAAGTTGACAAAGCACATGGTGTTTCTTTTTCTTAGCTATACCGTGTTTCTCTCTGCGTACCAATAGTTGATTTTATATATAAAAAATAGGGTCCTATTATTCACACTCCCTTTTACTAGTTACACTCCCATTTTACACCCCCAAACACTTAAATTTGTTATCTAATCACATGAATTCAACAATAATTATTTTATTATAATTTTTTATAAAAATTAGCTGTATTAATTAATTGAATAAATTATTTAACAATATCAATTAAGTTATTTTATCGGATGACACAATACAATATTTAATTTATTTACTTTTGTATCACTCCTTATATTAATCCTACAATTTTACATTCATTTTGAAATATTAATTATCTTCAAATGTTATTATAAAATTAGTTTAATAAAAATATTTTCACATTACGTAAATATTACTTTTTAATTATACAAACTTAAATAAACACAATATTTAGCTAAGGATTAATTGATGAGACATATGGCCGAAATAAGTAATTCAAAGAATTTTATACATGCATACATATAGATACATATATATTTGATGGTAATTAATAACCGTCACAAAAAATTTGGAAACAATATCTTTCATCGCTAGAACTCCAATACAATCAATCCTTCATTGTTAATTACTCAAGATATCCTTTATTTAGCCTTTAATGACAAGTAGTTAATGATTTAGAATTGGTAAGTATTTAATGGTTTAAAATATTATGAGTAAGTATATAGTTTACTTTACATATTAATTAAGGGGGTGCAAATAGAAAAATACGGGGTGCCAATGCCAATAGAATTACATCAATAGCAACATTATCTAAAATTACAAGCGAATAAAAGGAAATAAAAAACTCTGAAAGTAAAAATAAAGACAAAGCATAAACATACCTACAAAACCCTAGTACAACTTGGATATATATTTTTCGCGATTTCTCATCTTAAACTAATAGGTTTCTCAATATGGACATAGATATATCTTATGCTGGCTTAAATTTTGACGTTACATGTTACATCTTAACCCATCCATGTTGAAACACAAATAGATGTGTTTCACAATACACATCAGCATAGTATTTTCAATTATTGAGTGGGGTGTTGGGCCATTTTCAATTATTCTATTTGGGCTTTTTATTTTCCTAGGCCCAATCGTCTAAGTAACCCATATCTTATCGGATAAATTAAAATTACTTTTCTCTACATTAATAGAGAAAAACATGAAAAAAAAAAGAAAATAGAAAAAGAATACTTGATATACTGTAGAGTAGATTGTTGAATATGTGTAGTGAAAGAGTTTAGGTTCGCAGGTTTAAGGTTTTTATCATAACGCTGGATTCGGTAATGGAGAAAACAGCAGCTGCGTCAGGCATGGAGTGGAGCGTTAAGCTAGAGAAAACCCTTCGCTCCAAAAAGCCAGGTATTATGATTATCGACCTTCATTAGCTAGCTATACGATCTTTCTCAGCATTCTTCGAAAAAGCTTGCTCTATAGCGTTATGTCAAATATGTTGGTTCTAATCTCTGAAATGGATCAGAGTGGAAAAAAGCAATGCCTTTTTATCGGCAGGATAAAGAAGTGAATATGAAAGAAGGTCCCTTTTCGATTATGTAATGAATTCTTTGGAATTCGAGGGAATGCCTTTTAATTTGAATGTTTGATCTTTTTTTGTTGCATTATTTCCCCGGTTTTAGGCGTTGTATGATAAATGTTCGTTGTTTCCCTGGATTGAAATTTTTAATATGTAATCAGGCAAGTCCCTCGAAGCTATAACCGAAATCAGCAACCACATCGAGCGATGGGATCGATCGCCTGACATTACGTTTTCCGAACACAAAATTTATGGCTTAACCCCCGGCGAAGATAAGCTATTCCTTAACTCGATATTCCTGCGCCTGGCCGATGCGTTTAGGTTAGGGAACAAGGAGATAAAAAACTGTGTAGTCAGGTGTTTTTTGAAGATCAGAAAGAGTCGAAAAAGAAGTGGTGTGGAGGGTGTTCTTAGCAAGAGTAAAATAGAGAACTACTTGGAGTTGTTGAGGAGAGTTAAGGAAGTGTTAGACCATGGAGATGTTGAGGAACGAGCAATGGCGCTTGTTTTATTCGGTTGCTGGGCAGAGTTTGGGTGCGATTGTCCTGACGTGAGATATATTTTGTTGTCGAGTATGGTGTCGGGTGATGATGCTGAGGTGAGAAGATCCCATAAATTTTTATTGCTTTTGTTGGATTTCTCTGTGTTTAATGATCATGTAAATGCAAAAAATATAGGTGTGGTAGATTCTTTTTTTTATCTTAAGGTTTCTCTTACGTGATGGATTAGGCAGACTGTCTTGTATTATAAATAAAATGCTGTCACATTTTTTGCAGGTGAAGGCTGCTCTATTTTCCGCAGGATGCTTATGTGAATTAACTGAAGATTTCTCGTATGTTTTCTTGGAGTTGTTAAGTTCAATGTTGTTATCAACTGATATGTCAAAGGAGGTGAAGTTGGCTGGAGCAAGGGTATTTTCGAAATTATCGTGCTCGTTTCCACTTGCAGATAAGGCATATAAGGTCAGCATCTTGTTTATCGTTGTTCTTCGCATGCATATCTAGTATGTTTTTTAGTTTGATATCCCACTCCATTTTATAGATATTATATACCCCACAATTCAGCTTGACAAGAAAACTCAATAAAGACTAGTTTGCAAGAGATATGTAGAAAGTTTAAAAGCATCATTATGGAAAAATGGATCTCCTATACTATATACTTCCCGAATATGTTCATTAAGCTACATACTTTATTCACATGCTTGGTGGACTTTGTTTAGACTAGATACTTGTTATGCTACGATTCTGAAAAGTACTTTTATAGATAGGTTCGAAGCTTCTGATGAATACTTCAGACGATGAATACTCAGCTGTGATGCTAATGTCACTTTCCAGAATTGCTTCTAGGTGGACTCTTCTAATCCCCATTCAGGTTCGATATCTTAATGATTCGAGCTCCACCATTTTTAAGTTGTTTGCCCAAGAATACATTATTTTTACTCGAATTTTGAGACCTTATCTCCTTTTTAATGTAGGTAGAGTTGCTTTCCTCTTTTCTAACAGAAGATCGATCTCTCCACTTGCAAGCCACATCCTTGAAATGCCACCACTTGCTCTTACCAAGAGGAGTTTGTATTTATTCATCAAATATGAATTTGGTCCATAAGTTATTTGCCCTGCTCGAAAGATCCGAATCTCAGCCTCTTCATATCAATGCTTTAAGAGTCTTGCACAAGGTATATATCTGCACTTTTTATTCATCATTCGTGACTCGTATGAAAACACGTAGCTGATTCACGGTGTTTTTGATGCAGATCCTTTCTATTACCATCCCAACCATACCTTGCTCTCAGATATCTCGGCTCTTAATGGTTGTTAAAAGCATGGAATTCTTACCTAATACTTCATACACAGTTATGGTTGTCAGTGTTTTGACTGATGTCTTTGGTAAATTATTTGGACGAGCTGATGTGATATCTAGCGTAACAGCTTCAGCTCTGGCATTACAGTTGGTCTCTTTTGTTTCTGACCGAATCTTATTTCTGGGGACACAAAACACAGAGGTTCAGTTTGATTCATCTTCTGAGCTCAAGATTAAAGCCTTGCTCAGCATTTTACTTAACACTGTGGGAAAACATCCATATCTCATTTCCCTAGTGTTGAATCAAGTGTTCTTATTTATAGATAACTTGGTGAAGATGCTTGACAAAGATATGGACTTGGAGAATACAAAGGATGTAAAGAAGTCCTTATCATCAAAAGTCATCTTCTATTTATGTAAAATAATGGTAGCTTGCTTGCGAAATTTTGAAGGAAACGACGATGAAACCCGCAGTTTTTTGGATGGACTCAAATTAAACGCAGAAAAAGTACGTCGTCGCAGCAGTTATTTTGGTAATTACACCGACGTGACTTATGCTCTTTTGCTGCATGAAATCAATGTCAGCATGCTGCTAGTAAATGCAGATTCTGCATCACTTTATGAGAAGTCAAGTGAGTCTTTTGCCGATCTCATTCTCCAATCTGATAAATCTGCCCTCGATTCAGCAAAGATGTTATTAGGAGAAAGGAATCACTGGCTCTCTTATAAAATTGGAATATCTGCTATGCGCCATGGAGCATGGTCTACTGCTGCTTTTATATTCGAACAGCTAACTGCAGCTTTTGATTCATCGTCATGTTCCTACTGGTTAAAAAGCTTGGCAATTTTCTCATCCTCAGAGAAACAAATTCAATCGCTCGCTTTATCCGATCAATACATGCCTATCATTAATTTCAAACATATTGCAGTTGAAAGTGAAGCCGTGTCCTCGAGGACCAAACATGGCAACTTCAGAGACGGTTTACTCGGTGGAATTATTTCTGCAGAACAGATTCTTTCTTCATCTGACACACATCACATATTCAGATTCCAAAGATGGTTTTTAACGGTCAGGATCAAGGCTCTGAAAACTGCGCATGATGCGATGAATCTGCTACAAACATACGATAATATTCGAAATGTCACTGAGAATGGTGAGCAGCAACTAGAGAGAGGTGCTCTGTATCCATGTACCAACATTCGGCCATTAGATTCCTTAGCTTACTCATCGCTGGAAATCTCACGCCGGATGAAGAATGTAGCTCGAGAATTGGATTTATTTATGATGTCGTTTACGGGCATGGACAGGCAAAGCATGGGGTGCCTTTCCTCACTTGCCTTGAGCTGCTCACTCATGGCTTTTACTTTCGGTTTTGCCATTTCAGTTATGGAGTTGCATATTCCTGATATATCTCGAAATGCCAAACATGAAAGTTCGAAGGAGCCTTCCCAAGTGTCTCTAATTGAAGATCTGTTTGTACGTTTGAGGTGCGAAACGCAGAAAAAGGTTCTTATTCTTCTTAACTCCTTTAAAACACTCAAGGGCGGTTCATCGCCACAGCTTGAAACACGTATTTCCTGCGAGTCTCATGAGTCGAGAATGTTAAACAAGCTCTGCGAGTTTGCTGTTGGGGAGATTTATAGATTGCATAACCTTGCAATGAGCACGGAGCAAAAATGGCGAGTATGGCGAAAGCCTAAAACATTGATCCCATTCAGAACGCCCCATCGCTTCTTTAGAGTGAGGTAATTCTGAACAAACTCATTAGAATCTTAGGAGTATGGCGAAAGCCTAAAACATTATCAATTATCTACTTTTTGTGCTTCTTGTCATTTCAATAAGCTTACACTATTGCTCTGTGTTTTTCAGGCCCAGTGCTTCGGCTGAGCTTCTCTTGATGAACGAAGAGGGTCGACCCGTCGACGGGTCATCCATTTCTCATGGGTCCCACCTTTCTCTAACCATGTGCCTTCAATTGAGAAACGTACCAACTGATATGTTAGTCCCTGGGACCAAAGTCCACTGCATTCTTCACTGTGAAGCTTCAACGATCGAAAATGCAGAATTGAATTCAAAGGAGAAAGAACAAGAAATAACCGATACTATTTACCTTAACGAGAAACTTCTGAGACACATAAGTTCTTCAAAGATAAGTGGGGCTCGTTGCAGAGTTGAAGGCACTGACAGTTTGATGGCGAACGAATACGCAAAATTCGACTTAAATGAAAACAGACAAGGGTTCTGTTTTTCGCTGCTCGATGTTTCGACATTTTCTATTGGTTCTTACAGAATCAAATGGCACAGTGGTTTCATAGATAGTTCCTCGGGTTCTTACTCGAGTCTGCTTTCTGTTAACCATGGTCCGATTTTCCATGTCATCGATCGAACATAAATCAGATAAAGTTTCTTTACAGTTTACACAGTATACATCTACACAGTATACATCTGTAATGATTCCCAAATCTGCTATCTTTATTTTCAGTCGAAATCCAAATCATTTACAAGGGACATTGCAGCAATCTCCTCTCCAATGGAAGCAACATACAGCTTTCCAAGAAACACACACAAACACAACAAACATGTAATGTAAGAAAACGACGTAAGAAAGAAAAAAAAAAAAGATGCGTTTTATTTAATTTCCTTCAGCACAATCTCGGCAACGCCCTGTTGTAATGAGGCGCGACTCTATTTATTTTCGCAATATGGCCCTTCATCTCTCTGCAAACCTTCTCCAACTCAACGACCCTCCATTGCATGCCCTCTAAGTTCATCTTCAGATCTTCAGGCAATAAGTCCTCGTCGCCCCGCTTTTCGTAGCGAAAGCTTTCCTTATCGTCATTACGTTCTTTGTACAGAACCATTTCCATACGACGGTTATCGCTGCTGATTTTCTTGCTTCTGCGCCGCGGGCTAGGGGCGATATGGTCATATCCTTCTTCTGCATTCTCTTTACAGTTGAGCTTGTGCTGAGAAGATAGAGCTTGAACTGATATTCGAGGGGGTATTCTAGGGTTCTTCGCAAGGTCTTTGCATGCCTCTAAGCTTAGCTTCTCAAAGTTGATGCATCTGCACAATCTTGATCTTTCTTGCATGGGAAGAGATGGATGAGACTGCAAAGAAAGAGCACATTATTAAATTCAAGATTCCATATGATTCTGAATAATCTTTGTTTATTATTAGAAAGCTGGCGTTTGAATGATATGTTGGCCGTTGTTTAAATATAATAATCAGCATATCAAGATTCTGTGTGAGCTAATCAATGTACAGTTCACAAAGCAGACACAGGTTAGAGACAAACATGCTGCATTCTCAGACAATTATATCCGCATAGTGTTAGAAATGGAATAGTATTTTATTTAAAAAGAAAAGAATATATGATATGTGCACCATTTTTCATATGGACACACTGGAATCAAACTGCCCATTTGAAAAAGATTTGAACTTTCAAGAACACGCTGCAGTTTCAAGTCAAAGTCTTCGTCTTTATCATTGTTTTTTAGCTTTTTTGAGCTTTTGTCCCTTCCAACCCATTACAACAAACACCGCCATGATTCATGAACCAACCAAAAGAGGATGATAATGAAAGAAATATGGGGACAATCATGTAAGAAAAAAGAAAAAGGCCATCAAGAAATACAAACTTTTAATGGAAACAAAACTCGATAAACTCTCACCTGAAGATATATGTCAATTGCTCTGTAAACTCCATCGTACGAATCCCTCGCGCAATCTGGCAAACCCTCGGCGACTCCTAGGAACTTCGAAAGCTTAAGGCTCGGGTCGGGCCCTATCTCAACCAAGTACATATCGATCAAAAGCCCGACCCTTTTCATCTTCTGCAGCGAAAGCTTATCGTTGTAATGAACGAACAATCTGATCAACCTAAGTACGAGGTTCACATCATAGCATCCTACATCTCCATAATCCCCAGACACTAGCAGATCGTCTAAGGTTGCTTGGTCGAGCAACTTAGCTATTACCATCTCAATAGACATCTTACCCTCTCTGCTAATCCCAAATGCAGATACAGTCTTAAGAATCCATAGCAGCCCTCTGCAAGAAAATCCATTATTGGTTGAATTCGAAACCACCCCATGAATTGCAGTTTCGGCTAGGCCAGCGTAGCAATGATCTCTTGAACCATTCTTGATTCCTTTAGAGTGAGGGTGAACTTTAAGGTAGTGAAGTAGAAACCTCGTGAGGATTAAATTGTCATTTTCGCTTCCATAAGCTCCTAAAGACCTCAAGAACTTCTCTACTGTAGTTGGGCTCAACGCTGCCATGTCTTGAAACCACCAAGCTTGAGATTTTCTGCTCGGCGATGGGACATTATCGTTGTTGTTGTTATTACACGATGAGGTTGCTGTCCCTGGTGAAGAAGACGACGGCGAAGATGAAACTGAGAGGAAATTAACATCTGAGTTCTGGGAAATCTTTGTAATGAGAGAAGCCATAAGCTTCTCAACGAGGGAAGATGACTCTGCAAACGAATATAAGGGTTCGCAGTTCTTGAGGCAAGTGAGGATATCGCTCCACGACCAATAGAAAATCCCTTCAAGAAACACTTCGGTTTGATGTAAGAGATTGACTTTCGAAGACCTTTCGTCCATCTCAAGAAACGCGGCGCAGCAATGGAGGACGGCGACGTTCGAGACGGTGATGTCGACGCCGCCGTACCAAAATCTTGAAACGAGCTCGAAACCCTCGGCGCCGCCTGGGAAATCGTCAATCTCGATTGTTCTTGAATTCTTGATTTGCTTGATTAATTTTCGCAGCTTAGATGAGTACTTGGAGGCGACCCTCTGCAGATAAAGATGCAAACTTTACAATCAATGGCATTCAAGAATTTGATTCTGACATGAAATTGGTTCTAAACTCACCTGAGAAATGAAGAATGTTTGCTTGCCATTGATGTGAAACTCAAGAACATCAGAGGGCTCTTCGGACATGGTGATGATGATCTTCTTTGCATTGAATGAAACTTGCCTTGTTATTTTCCAGGTGATAATGCGATTTTTAAGAGGTTTATTATATAAAGGCAAGTTGTTAATAGATAAATAAATAAATAAGTAAGGCTTGTATTATCTGCAATATCACGGGAGTATCGGGTTTTAGGTATGCTGGGAAAATTGACTAATAAATAAATAAAGAAATAATGTCCCATATTGCTTTATGTGCTTCTGGCGTAAAATTCAGGAAATTCTATAATTAGAGCTGAATGATTGGTATGAAACTCGACAAATAATAATGCAGAGTGTCTCCATCATTGGCTCTTTTATTTGTTTATTTACTCTCTCTCTCTCTCTCTCTATATATATATATATATGTATGTATATATATAAATACATTAAACATATTAAGATTATTTACAGATGTTACTATGCATGATAGTATGACATACTTTACCAAGTGGAACACACACGCACACAGATATAACGATAATCAAAAGACAAATTACTGAAAGTCAATAAGGGGCTCTCTTGATTTTGTATTTTTGTAGAAAGCACTTTTGAACATGTGAAACCAAGGGCCCCTTTTTCAATTATATAATGTATATTTTATATACCATATATTTATTGTCTGTCTACGTTCAATTCAATCAGATGCGTAGTGCAAGTTGAGGTCATAATCAACTGAAAATAAATAGTGGTTTGTGTCCATTGTCGAAGTGATGATGTCTGAGATAACGAAAAAATTTATTTCATTTTATCTCTCTTCGTAATTCTATGCATGGTCGGACAGTTAAACTTCGAAACGGTTAAAATCCAATTGTCTCGATTCAATTAGATGGATTAATTTCAATATATAACTCTTATCTATCTATCTATCTATTTTATTAAGCGTGAGGCCTTAGATTAAAATGCTCATTTGGTCTGTCAATTTCACCAAAAATTAATAATAAACTTAAAAAGTCACTCACTAATTCTATTTACTATATTTAGTTATTTCCTATTTTTAGTTAATTATTATATCTTTAATCTTATGTTATATATATTTAAATTATAATTCCCAATTAAATATATAAAATTAAAATAAACTTATTATTTTTTTATTTATATATTATAGCACACACATTTGGATGTGCAAGGTGTACTGGTAGATAAGAAAGAGCGTAGGGCGTAAAAACTGTAATTGGTCTGTCAAAATTTACCAATCAAATTTTACTATTAAAAAATAGAAAACCTATTAAATCATAATAACCACCTCATTCTATTTTTAGTATATCAATTATTGAAAACAACTTATTAAACAACGTAGCTTTAAAACTCAAATAAAACCTCATTCTATTTAGTATGTAATTTATTAAAATCACCGCTGATAATTAATTTATATTAAAATCACCACTTTATGTGTGCAAAAGTACTATTCGTATCCACAGATTCTATTCGTATTAAGTTACTAAATCTTTAGTGTGTAAATTTTTTGATCACATTAGAAAAAAGCAATGTCAATTTTTTTTTTGCCTAGACTCCTTTTTATATTTATAGTGAGCTCGATGCAAAAACATGAACTACTTTCCCTTCATTACTAAAACGATTCCTTACCAAAACAAACATTAAACAAAAGTAACATTAAAACAAACAAAGTAGAAATACTTAATATATAACATCAAAGTCGAAGAAAAAAAATACACACACCAACAGAAATTCCAACAAAAGCAAACACCACCACAAAATGACTAAATACATAACGAGCATGTCTCAAATCACAACACTAGTACCACTTTCCTATTTCACAAAACATTCAATTCAACCCACAATTTTCCTGAAACACTTCAACAGCTGTTAGAAACTCTGCACCTTTTCGACAAGTTCGTCTTCTTCCTCGAGCTTATAAGCACTGAAATGATCAACCTTAAATTTCCATTCGCCTTTCACAGCATCATAAGAAACAAACTCAGCCCCTTGCTCCTCAGCTTTCCTTCTAAGCATCTCTCTGTACTTCTCTATTCTTGGTCCCTCCGTATACTGCTGACCAGTTTTCTTATCGAAGCACTTTACGTTTAAAAGTGTAACCTCGGCGGGTTTATTTAGTCCTTGCCCTATGGGAGGTTTCTTGCTCTCATCCATATACACCGTAACTTCGCGATTGTTGAACTGAACAAGCGATTCCAAGTCGAGCCTTCTTACATCAGTCTCACCGAAGAACTTGATACAGCCATAGCCTTGTCTCCCTACAACAAAGTCCTTTACGTGCCTGCAATAGCCTGGGCTGGCTCGTTCCTTAGCAGCTAGTTCTTGGATGCGTGGCTCAGTGTAGTAGTCCGAGTGGCGTAGTTTGGGCATCAGTGCTTCGATGTTGGCGCCGTGTTCGTACACAATTGCTGCTTCGCCGGCTCGCTGACCTGTCAGTGTGATGTAAGAATCTCCCTTCTCTGGAGGGGAAGCGTCGTGGGCCCCATTTGTTGCCTTTTGGTTGTTCGTTTTTGCTGCGTCAGCTTGTTCTTTATTACGCAAGTCATTTCCTGCTGTTTTTTTCGTCAAGATATCTGCAACACAAAAAAAAGAAGATTTGTTTGAATACAAGGTTGGGAGCAGTGCAAAGTTTATGAAAGAGCGATAAAGAAATTTGCTTATTATGGAGATGGGTGATGGTAAATAAGATTCTAGTATGTCTTAGGATGCTACTTCTGTCAGCTTAACTGAATTTAAGAAACAGCATCAATTACTAAGCATGGCCATTTAGCGAAAAGTCAGAAAATACTTACTGTTTCCATCATTTGTGCCATCCCCATTCGTTGAAGCATCTTCCTTGTGTTTACCTGATTAACAATCATATAAGGAGTCGCGAAAAATAGGGGTTCAAAGACTCACAAGTAAAACATAAACCTAAATACCTACCATTCTCGTGAACAGGTGTACCATTCGATGGGGTCGATTTCTCCAAACTCGGTCTTGAAGGCCACTGTTCCATTGGTCGGATTACTAATGCTCTTGGATTCTCCCGGGGAACAAAGAGAGCATCTGCTTTAGGTGTACTTAGCGTCTCTTCTACATCACCAAAAAAGGGAACCTGTTGAAGAAATCGACAGCAACAATGACTTGTCATACAACGCCACAGATAGGCTAGTGGTAATAAAAGACAACCATCACATAAAAACGTTGACATCACCTTTGGACCATCAGTTTTAGGATTATATTTCCTCAAAGGTGCCCTTAGGCGCCTCTGAGAAAGGTGTCGAGATGTCAAAAGAGACGAGATCCTGATGGGAGCAGGCTTTTCTACAACCTGGACAAAAAATGAAACACGTGACTTCCAAGGTAATAAAGCAACTTAAGAAACATTACAAGCATTGCTATAGGACCATAAACCAGAAAAAAATCGATGAAAGATTAATAACAAGTATGAGGACTCACTGGCAAGCTAGAAATTCCATACTGCACAGAAGGAGAAGTGCCAGTGCGACTGATAGATATCTGGGGCATAGCTGGCATACTCCCAAAAGGGTTTGTAATTTGAGCCGCCTGTGTTATCACAGAGCCCTGTGTACCAGACCTGAAATTTGAAATGCAAAACCATTCAGAGACGTCGAAATTTAGAAACATTATAGAAATGGATGACTGAAAGAAAAAGAAATAAAAGCAAGAGGCATACGGTTGTCCAATTCCAACACTACCAAACATTCCAGGGGTGCCACCAAACCCAGTTGCAAAAGCTAGTTAAAAAAAACACATAAGGAGAACGTCTGAGGTAACTAAAAAGAGAGAAAATTAATATAGACGTCAAAGTACAATAAAGCGGATCGAGGAGTTACCTGGTTGTGACTGGCCAAAGGTGCTGAAACCGAAGCCACCAGAATTCTGAGATTGTTGAGCCGATTGAAATGGTGTGGAAAGAGAAGGCTTCAAAGAAAGCCACAACAGTTTCCATATAAGGTAATTCAAAAGTAATCAATGATAGTAAATAGGATAATTGCGATTACGATGCTTTAAGTGAATCCATAAATACCATCACCCTTATAATCTATAGAGGACTCAGCTAGAGATCAAATTACAACAATGGTAATTTGAACATGCAAACTAATGCATGTTGTTCATGTTCTTCATTACTTAAAGCTCATCAGATAAAGCGCCATATAATTATTTAAAAATATATAGAGTCCAACTAGAGATTTATTGACTTCACAAATCAATTCGTAAATTGGATAACGTAAAATACAAAACATAAAAGGAGATCAGTTCATGATACATACTGTTGTTGGGCCAAAACCAAGCGAACCGGTGTTGCTTTGTGATGAAATTGAGAAAATATTGCCACCAAATCCACTAGAGGGTGTATTAAATAAACTAGACTGAGTGAACCCAGGTGTGGGCGTTGTTTGGCCGAAAGGAGAAGATGTTTGTCCAAAAGAACTGGTCTGCGTCAATGTAGGTGTCGTAGACTGAAACAACGGGGAAGATTGTGTGTTTCCAAATGCTGAAGCACTACCAAATAGAGATGTAGTCTGTTGTGAAGACGATGGGCCAAAAAGAGAAGGTGATCCAAAAGCAGATGAGCTTGCGCTGAAAATCGAAGGTGAAGTAGACGCACTAAAGAAGGAGGGTGTCGATGATGGTGTTGAACCAAAAGGGCTAGCTGTGGTCGATCCAAAGGGTGAAGAGCCAAATGCTGAGGTGGTCGTAGATCCAAAGCCCGTGTTTAATACAGGTGTTTTCTGCGCAAATGGATTGACTGCAGTGGTTGAAGAAAAGGGATTTGCGGACGCAGATTGAGATTGACCAAATGCAGGGGTAGGGGTGGAACCAAAGGTTGAACTACCAAATCCAACGGCAGGAGCAGGCCCACCTGAAATTAACGAGAAAAAGCTCTTAGTAATATGTATCATAAAATTGCTTTGTATGCATTTGCATTGTATCCAGAAAGGTGATTAATAAGCAAACCTTTATCTCCCGACTGGTAATCCTCCCACCTTAGTTCCTCATGGCTTTTTTCCTTGTAAACTGCCATAGCTGAGATAGATTCGAGTTTACCAGCCGGCTGAGTGCTGGTACCCCCATCTGCCTCGGGCGTTGATGAGTAAGGAGCAACCCTACTACCACCTCGTTGTCCTCCAAAAGGGGGCTGGCCACCAAAGCTGGGAGTTGTAGTTTGCGTACCTGCAACAGGATCAAGCAAAAGTAAGAGTCATAAACTATAAAGCCATCCTGACGAAACAGTAATTACTCACATAAAGAAATTTGGATGAAGTCAATATAGGAGATATTTTTGCAATACATATCTGTCTATGCAATAATCTATTGTAGTCATACATTTGCCTTTAATTTGAGGTTATAACTGTTCCTCTGAGCAAATTCTTCTTTAAATAATTTTAAAGTCCGACGGACATACAGCCAGAAAAATGATCGAATCGAGCACTATTTGGGAGTTCAAAGATATGCAGCAACGTACCAAATGACGAACTTTGACCTCCAAAAGGTGGCGTGCCAAATGGGCTGCTTCCAAATGCAGAAGCCGACTGGCCAAAAGCAGGAGTAGACGATCCAAAGCCAAAAGAAGGAGCACTTGAAGCACCAAATGCAGGTGTGCTTGAGGCACCAAAAGCAGGCGTACTCGAGGCACCGAAAGCAGGAGTACTAGTGGCACCAAATGCGGGAGTGCTAGTGGCACCAAATGCAGGAGTACTTGTGGCACCAAACAATGGAGTAGAAGCACCAAATGCTGGCGAAGAAGCACCAAATGCTGGAGTGGTCGATCCAAAAGGAGAGCTTGATGCACCAAACACACTGCCCCCGCTACCAAATGCAGGGCTTGACGAGGCACCAAAGGCAGAAGTGCTGGTACCCCCAAACGCTGGTGTGCTTGCTGCACCAAACGCAGGGGTGCTTGATGAACCGAAGACAGATTGACTCTGCCCACCCAAAGGAGTTGACGAACCAAACAGACTGCTACCAAATGCTGGTTGCGATTGCTGAAACGAGCTGCCAAATGGGCTTGCTTGAGGGGTATTATTAGCTCCAAATCCACCAAAAGCAGGCTTCTGGCCAAATGCTGACGAACCTGCATTTGCCAGCAGTTCAGTACAAGAACACAATAAGAAGATAAATGGGAGTGTCACTCATGTGAAAATAAATGCACCTCAAGATCAAGATCATTATTAACTGAAGCAATAACTTTAAAAATGCAATTATTACCGAATGCAGAAGATGTGCTGCCAAAGGCGGAAGTTGTGGAAGCACCGAATGCAGGCGTTGAACTTCCAAAAGCAGGCGAAGAGGAAGCTCCAAAAACAGAAGTTGAGCCTAAAGGAGAAGATTGAGCTCCAAATACGCCAGTGGAATTACCACCGAAAATGGAGCTCCCAGTTTGAGAACCAAAAGTGCTCGTACTACCAAACGGTTTAGGAGCAAACGGATTGTTACTTGCATTGTTATTCTGCCCAAAAACCGATGGAGATCCAAAGGGGCTACTGGATGATTGCCCAAAAGCTGCAAAAATTGCACAGAGAAGTTAGCACACAAAGGCAACATCAATCTGAAGAAGCAAAAACGATACATTCAATATCCAAGAAACTGAAACAATTGGGAATTTCAACCAGAAGTGACCCTAGACAAATCACAAAAGGCGATATCAGCTAACAAAAATTAGCAAAAGAAGAGCCATCTCACGATTGCTTCCGAACATCGCTCCTTTACCAATAGACAACAGCTTCACGTCCAGCGATGGAATCAGAGCGGGGTCGACATTGATATATTTTTTCTTTATTTAGATGTGATTCTTGTCGAGGAAGATTAGAAAAGAACCCTAAATTGAACTATTGATGGGCTGAACTGAACATTTATTCGGTTCTATTCTAAAAATATTATAACTATTACCTAGGCCCGTTACAATTAATTTACTAAAAATCTATCAATATTCGAAAAAATTTCAGTTTTTCGAGGATAAGCTTTAAACTAAGGAAATAAATTAAATTTTATTAATAATATAATTTATTAAACTAATTTGTTAATTGTAATAGCTCTCTATATACTAGTAATATTACCCACACTCTATGCTTGTGCTTAAAATATAGTTTACTGAATAGTATTTTAATTTTGAAATGTACAAGTGTTTACGATGAAATATAATTTTTAAATATATAAAGAAAATAATGATAGGGTATCTGTACAATAAATAGAAAATTAGAATTGATATGAAAATTATAAATGACAGACCAAATGTGACAGTTTATAGCCACCCTAAACAAATTATATAAAGTATAGATGTTGTTTTACTTTTATTAATATTTTTTTTTTTTTGACAACGAATCATATCCATAAATAATATTAACAATAATTTTTTTAAAAAATTAAGATATCTACTCATAATTTTACTGCAAAGAAATTGGTAGTGACAGACGCATATTTAGATTATTTCAATTTATTGTGTTAAAATGTATTTAATAGTCAATATCAATATTATTTCAACATATATACATCAAAGTCACTATAAAAATATAAAAATCAGCTTCGTCTAGATAAGAATTATATATCTTAGAACTAATCGAGCTGATAGACTTGCTAGTATTCGAGCATGTCAGGAAGTTTTCAATGAGGACTTTAGACAGTAAACATCAGCGAGAAGGATTAGCACCGATGAAAATCAAAATCGTTCCATAGCCGATTATTTAATGTTCGGATTCGATTCAGAGCGAACTTAACCAACATGTGTGGACTACTATAGCGTTGCGCGGGGTTTTCCCAATAACATAAAATTTTGAGGTTTAAATTCGATCTTTGGGAATAACTAGTGACGAAAAAACAAATATAACAAAAAGTTAGTGATAATGAAACAATTATGGAATATTAAATTCACATCTTGCGCAATCTCATCTCTAAGTAAGTGGACATGACAATAGATTGTAAAAAATAGGAACATATATCCTATATATACATTTAAATGTAGTTTTGCTGTGGTATTGACACGTGTCCCACAATAATAATTACAATAAAAATAAATATAATATTAAAAAAAATACCCATTATGTTAGCTTACTAATTAAAATACACATTTATCTTAGCTTAATTGTTAGTAACCAAATTACTATAAATAGTTAATATTTATACATAATTAACTCCGTGCATTGCACGGGTAATTACTAGTTTCTATTATATTAAAGAGGAAACCCACGTAGAGAGGGCAATGGGGCGGGTCCGCCCGTCCCCGAAATAACCGGGTTTTTCCCCGATATCCTGATCTCGGGGCAGGTCCCGGGTCTCAAAAGAAGAAACCCGGCTGGGTCTGGCCAAACCCCCCCCCCCCCCCCAAGACCCGGCCCGAAATCCGCCCCGGAAATATATATATTATAATTCATTTCATCATTAAGTATTATATAGAGTTATTGTTAATATTATGAATAGAAAATTTGTTGGTCTAATGATAAAGGCTTGATATTATAAACGTAAGGTCACTGGTTCGAGTCTCAAGCACTGCATTTCTTCATTTTATCTTTTAAAAAATAAAAGAAAAAAGAAAAATCAATATAGCCGGGTCTGGCGTGTCACACCCGGTTTGTTCGGGTCCTGCCAGAGGCGGGGCGGTCCGGGTCCTGGGTCCACTTCAAAATGACCGGGGCGGATCCCGGGTCCGGCCAAACCCGACCCATACCCGCCCCGTTGCCATCCATAAACCCATGTAGTAACCGTTTCCAAAATAATAGTGTGGACAATCTAATTAATTACATTAGTATATTACGTACACTCTAGTGCGTGTGTCCCAATAAATAATATAATTTTATATGGTTACAAAGTTGATTAGTAATATAGACTATCTAAAATAAAAAATAATTTAAAGAATATAATTGAATTATAAATATTACATCAAAATTGACATACCAAATGGGAGAGCAGTTAGTCTAAGGTGGTCTCACTTAATAAAATAGAAAGAAGATAATTGCATGCCTATTAATACTATCCTTTTCCAATTACAGTAGCACCACCGTATTACAAGGACTTGACTCGTTGTTCTCTTTCAAATTATCTTCATATTATAAGATCATAAATACTCGTGCCAAAACACAAGAATTAGATTCGACAAGTTTGAGAGCCGTTAAACACTCATCGCCCCTTTTGATATATAAGATTATGATATGATGCTGGGCGACATGTGGTGGCATATTGTAGTGTTAAATTGACCAAAACGTGATAATATATTTATTTAATCGCAACCACCATGATAGATTATTCGTGGTCGATACTTTGCATTGCTTTCAATTCCAATGCTAGTTGTCTCCTACATTGATTCTCCCACGTTTTTAAATAATTTATGGCGAGGAAGAATGACCCATTAAGGCATTGTTATTATATATAGAGGAGCTCCCCTTTCTCTTCTTAGACCACCCCAAGTAGAAGCAAATGTTTTAGGGTTTTTTTTATTGTATTAATTATAGTATCAATATATACTAGATTGTAATGAGGAGCTTCTCAAAATGTCATCCTATATTCGTGATGTTAGCCATAGATCAAGCTTTTGCGATAGGTAATATACTTCTCAAGAAGATCGTATCGGATGGGATCAACCATTTGGTGTTCATAACGTATCGCCAGTCGATTTCTGCGCTTTTCTTGACTCCTTTAGCTTTCTTCTTGGAAAGGTTTGATCTATATAACGTAACATATCTGAGTTTGGTTTATTACATCATGGAAAGATAGAACGAAAATCACGTTTTAATGCAGAAATAATGCGATAATTTGATTGAAAATGTTTTGTTGCGGCTGGTGCAGAAGAAACAGGCCGGTGCTTACGTCAAGCGTATTATTCCACCTTTTCTTGAGTGCTATTCTGGGGTAAGCTCACTTGATTCCTATTGTTATATAATTCTAATATTCTTGAAATTAATTAAACTGCAACTATATTATTAGGGCATCTCTCCCACAGTTCTTCTTCCTCCTCGGCGTAGAATATACGTCCGCGACGTTCTCTTGCGCCTTCCTCAACATAATTCCCGTCCTTACCTTTCTAATGGCCCTTCCCTTTCGGTTCGTTTATTTTTCAGTATTCTTCGAAAAAAAAATTATTCCCAAAAAGTATTGAACTTTTTTTTAAAAACTTTTCCGACAGTTTGGAGTCGGTTAGCGTGACCAAAATCCTCGGGGCGGCGACGTGCCTCGGAGGTTCGATCTTGTTGGCTTCTTATAAGGGAATGCCTTTATTTCACTTTTCCTCGGGCGGGTCCCACGTCAATATCAATAATGATGTCAAGCGCGCCAGCTCATCGAGGGAAAGGTGGGCCCTCGGGTCGGCATCGTTGTTCGCGGGGACGCTGTTTTGGTCTTCGTGGTTCTTAGTACAGTCGAACATCGGTAATAAGTACCCTTGTCAGTATACGAGCACTGCGATCATGGCTTACTTCAGCGCATTTCAGTCGGCGGTCTTCGGCCTGGCGCTCGATACGGGGGATGATTTCTCCGCTTGGGTTCTCAAGAAGAAGTCCGACGTCTTCATTATACTGTACGCGGTAAGTGAACGTACATGTTAAGAATGCTTCGAACTAAAACTAATTGGTGTTATGTGTGAAGTTGCTTATGAGATATCTATTCTATCATATTAAGGAAACATTGTCTATAAATTGGCACTTTCGTCTGTCAAATTATTTACGATTTAAACCCCTATTTATCATTTAATTAATTAACTAATTATCGTATCATTTCTGAACCTTTTAATTATTGTACTTGGCTTGGGATCATCTATTCCACTAGGTATTTCAAATTAATATTATATGTAGTTTCTCTCATATTCATCAAAATTATATATTTCTTGTATTTAAATATTCGGTGTATGATATATAGGTGTAACAATATTTAGGGGAGTTTAAACACTAGGAGGAGGTGTAACGATTTTTCATAAGTTGGAATACCTAGTGGAATAGAGGATCTCATACCAGTGTACTTATACCCTACACATTATTTTTCCTATTATATATCTATAAATTATATTTCATCTATTAAACTTTAAAAGTTATAAATCTCAAAATTGGAAATAACACTAAAATTTTAAGCACGCACAGAATGTGTGGAAAAGTACTAGTATTAATTTGATTATGAGAGTTGATTTATTCGACGTGGGATAATTTTATAATCCCAACAGAACGAACCGATCGTCGAAAAATAAATCAAACAACATATGAACGTAAAGGTGATAAATTTATTTATTTCTGTTAGTATTCGTTAATGTGATTTTGCGATATCTCGATACGAAAGGGTATCGTGGGGTCGGGATTGTGCTACGTGGGAATGTCGTGGTGCGTGAAGAAACGAGGGCCTCTGTTTACGGCGGCGTTTAGCCCTCTTGTGCAGATAATGGCAGCTCTTATTGAGGTGCCATTCTTACATGAGCAACTTCATCTTGGAAGGTACAATATAAACCAACGATGTCGGAAAAATTTCAATGTCATTTACTATGAAATTCAGTATTGCGTGTTATACATGGTGCGTGTGTGTATTAATTAAATAAATCTCTTATTATGTGCTTCAGTTTGATAGGATCGGTGATTGTAATTGTGGGACTATATGTGATGCTTTGGGGTAAGGACAGAGAAATAATGCTGCAAAAGAGGGACGCAATAGAGAATAGTTGTGAAGATCATCATCATATTCAGACAAAGGAGTTTCAAGGTGTCAAAGTCGAACGTGGTGAGAACGTCACAAACTGATGATGATGATGATTGAATGAATAAATGTTCAAAAAGGAACAATTAATTGTGCATTTTCCCCTTGTAATTTTCTTGCTTTCGATTTTGTATATCACTAGGATGGAAAGAATGGGCCAAAAACATATATGGCTTCCCCAAAAAAGCCCCATCTAGAAGAAAACTAAATCCAATTAAAATAACGATCAATCCCATATTAGTTTAGGCCCATATAGGTAAATGGGTTATATATGAAGTGAACTCAGATATAAAGATTATGCAGTCACTCCCTCGAACGAGACAAAAAAAATAAAAAAAAAATGACACAATCTTCTTCAACACCCCATACCACCATGGCAGGCCTTCTTTGATGTGGGGGACCTCTCTGTATACACTTGTTGTAAATAGTACTGCACTTTTTTCTCATGTAATAACATCACTTCATTGATAAATGCCTGTAAGCAATTAACAAGAATGGAACGGAGTGGATCATCATCATCATCTTTACGGCTGTTATTGGAGTCTATGCAATAATGAAATAAAACCCATAGCTCCAACGTAAAGTTGCTCTCTCTCTCTCTCTCTCTCTCTCTCTCTCTCTATATATATATATATATATATATATATCAATTCTATATGCATTTTGATCTTCTTATGTTCCTTGTTATGGGATCTGCTGCTGCTACTGCTGTGCTATGATAAGATGCACTGTTTAATTGCAAAAACGGCCCCCCAATACAATCTATTCTGCACCAACGAGACTGTGTTGTTTTTAGGGGCATTTTCATTTCAGGCCCCCCAATAAGTATGATTTAGGATTCAAGCCCTCTTAGCAAAATATTTAGTTTTAAGGACCAATTTTCTGCAATACCACTTCATTGCTCTGACATACCAGTATGTTGAAATCTTGTAACACAAAACCATAATCCGGTACCAGTTTATGATCATCTGATACCAGTTCATTTTCTGCAGTACAACTTTATTGCTCTGACATACTAGTATGTTAAAAGTTTGTAACACAAAACGATCATTCTATACCAGTTCATATATCTTTTATACTACTTTTTTACACCACACAAAATGGATCTTTTAACCTAAAAAATTCTCAAACAGGGCCTGAATTCGAAATCAAACCTGGGGCCTGATTTCGAATTGACCCTTGTTTTTAATGATGCGTATTTATGTTTATATATATATATATATATATATATATATATATATATATATATATTCGAAAAGGATAGATTTTGAGAAAAAGGGTTGTGATAGAATAGCTAATTGTGAATAATTTTGGAGTATCTATTTTATTATATTAAGGGTGGAGGCTAGGATAAACCGTCAATTGATGTTATCAATTGACCAATTAGTTTTTTCTACATCTATTAAAAAAATAAAAACAGACTTATTAAATCACTTACCTTCCATAACCTCATAATAACTACCAAATGCTATTTTTAGTATACTACTATATGATTAAGAGCCATCATAATGGAATTATTGCGCCGAGACTGGTTTTTCGTTTTGTTGACTCGATTTCGCATCGGTTATATAAAATTTGTTATTTTACGTACATATCATGAGAAACAACGCAAGCCGACAAAGAAAAAAAAACCGAAAAATTAATATTCAAAGTTTAATTAAACAGACATAACCAAACAACCTGTTACAGATCAATCCATAAAAAATGACTGAAAATTTATTAAGATATTAATAGATAGCTGTGTATTGCATCTTAGGCTTGCTTTTGTTGCTTTTTTTACCTCCTTATTATCCCCTTTGTTCCCTCTTTTACAGTTCCCTATAACATCAATTTTTGTGTGTATTTGTTGTGAGTTAAGACTGTAATAATAATCAAATTATAAACCAAAGGGATAAGACGGTACAAACTTGGACAAGCGTGTGAGAAAACGATTATTCACAGTGTGGTACATATTTGTCTTTAAATCGATGCAAATAATACCAAAGTGGTCCATTCCACCATCCTTGTTGCGATTTTGAGTTTTTTTTTTTTTTTTTTCGTTTCTAATGTGTTATTACATTAATTTCTTGATTAATCTTGTGATTACGGTACATTTTATAGTGTGTGACTAAACCTCAAATACTTAATTTACGGACATGACCATATCATTAATGCAAAAATTTTAACGATTCGTTTGTATTAATTTATTCACCACATCCAATTTATGGAAAGCTGTGATCTTGTGGTATATTTTGATGTCATCCCGTGATTATATAGAATGTACATAGTACTAAGTTACCAACATTTAACTTTATCTTGTCTGCTAAGGTTATATGACCTATATTATATGTGTTTATATACATAAGCCTATATATATATGTGTGTGTTATGTGTAGCCATCTTGTTACCATTCTTTATGTATATAATTATTACACCCTGAAGAGCCTAATAGAGTCTACCACACATAGGGTATGAAATAATGTCTATTGTAAGAACGTTTACTCAGAACCCCCATCGTATAGAGTTGCAGGGTTTCTTTGCATCATAATTATATTATTAAATAGAGGTATAGACAAACAAATATAACCCTAGATTCCATTACTCTTTTTAGGCAATGGTTTATTTAAGTCCTTTGCACATCTTTATTATTTTTAACGTTTCTTATAGCTATCTCCAACCCATCGCAAAACAGTTAATTTTACACAAAAATACAGTTGCTACACTACTTTTACTCTAACCCATAAACTCTATTTATTACACTAATTTTTACTCCAACCATTTAACTCTATTTTTGTACTCTAAAAATCAAATTCCTATTTATTACTATCATAATTGACTTATAACTTTATACTATAATTATTAAAAAGTCAATATATATTAATTATTAATATTTAAAAATTAAATAAATAATTGCATATTATTTAATTATAATTTTATTAAATTAAAGGTAAAATATCAATAAACAAAAGTAAATTAATATTAGTTTTACCTTTTTATTATAAGAGTATCAAATATATAATTAAAATATGTTTTATTAAATAAAATACATGGAAATTACAACTCTATTTTTGTGTTGAAAATTGTGCGTACTCTACATCTGGAGTACAATATAGTGTTAATATATAGTCCCATTGGAGTTAAATTGTACTCTATTTTTGTGTTTTCAACAAAAATAAAGTACACGTTGGAGATGCTCTTCTTCACGGGGCTTCGATTTTATGCATTAATTAAATATATATAAATTAATCTGTACACAAAAGTTATGTTTCGTTAACTATGTGCATAAATAATCTTAGAAAAAACTACACATGCTTTTCAAACCCTCGTGGTACATATATATCTAGCCTGAAAAACAAAATCTCATAATATGCTGAATATGAATTTACCCACATAATAAAATTCGTTTTGAAATTAATATAAATATATACAAGAAGGTTTTCATAATCGGATAATCTGATTGACCAAAGATGCGAAGTAACTTTCAGACTGTGGAAGAGCAGATTGAAGATTAGAAAGACAGTTTCGCAAAGTTGATGTAATAAATTCTTTTTTTTTTCTTTTCTTTTTATCATTTTGTCATGAATGAGTTCCGTTAGCTTTGTCTGGTGATCTCATTTGTTGCAGATATCAGACAGTGGCCCCATTTATATTCTATTTTTCACACTCTATATAGTTATTACTGAATATACATATATAAAAAATCATTTTTTTTTCTTATCTCAATGGGCTGGCATTGGCATTTATTTATTAAGTCATGGAGAGAAACCTAAGAAGAATAGGGTTTAGGCTCTATATGTGTGTATAAAGGATGGGGACCCATCTATCGGTCAGAGAAAGACGTCTATCAAATAAACATTATATATATCAGAAAATAATTATCAATATATATATATAAAAATACTTTAGTGACCCATTTTTATAATTTTCCCTATAACAAAATAAAAGAGGAAAAATAGCACACAAATCTCCATCATATGTGGAGTTGGCCCGATCACGACATCTCTTGTTTGAATCTAATTAAGAAGCTATTAAAATTATTTTTTTTGCACTTGATGTACTTCATATAGATTCCCCCGAGCATCGTTGATACTTATGTTACAACATTGTATTCTCTTTTTAAGCACGTATAGCATCATTTAATAATTCTAGCAAGCATTGATCAAGAAACTCTACATTAGTATTAAAAAGTTTGAATATTTGTGCTGTGAAAAAACCTAGGGTGTGTTTGGTTGGGGGTATTAGGTGGGATTAGGGGGGTTAGAATTTATTAAAGTAGTGTTTGGTTCGTGGGATTATTTGAAGGGGAGAATTGGCTAATAGCCCCTTAATACCTCTAATAAGGTATTAATTAAAGGGATCCCCTCACCTACCTTTAACTAATTCCACCCATCTTAGACAATTTTATCCTTTCATTTCTTTTTTTTTATCTTTTTTTATTTAAAAAATTAAACCGTCGTCTCTCTCTCTCTCTCACACACACACACACTCTTCTCGAATCCATCTCTCTCTCTCTCATCCATCTCTCTTTCTCTCTCTCTCTCTCTCACACACACACTCTTCTCGAATCCATCTTTCTCTCTGTCACTCTCTCTCTCTCTAATCCATCTCTCTCTCTCTCACACACACACACTCTCTTCTCGTATCCATCTCTCTCTCTAATCCATCTCTCTCTCTCTCACACACACACACACACTCTCTTCCCGTACATCTCTCTCTCTCTCTCTCTCACACACACACACACTCTTCTCGAATCCATCTTTCTCTCTGTCACTCTCTCTCTCTATCTCTCTCTCTCTCTCATCCATCTCTCTCTCTCTCACACACACACACACTCTCTTCTCGTATCCATCTTTCTCTCTCTCTCTGTCGAATCCATCTTTCTCTCTCTCTTGAATCCATCTCTCTCTCTCTCTCTCTCTCTCTCTCTCATCCATCTCTCCTTCCGGACATAACCATCCATAATTAGGACCATATGTCCAATCAAAATAAAATAAGGGTAGGTTCGTAATTTAGTTCAATTTAATTTAATACCATCTAAATCCATCTACCAAACATATGGAACATCATTATTTAAACCCGCCAACCAAACACCCCAAAATACTCATACTCTCCATTATATAAACCCAACTAAAACTAATACCATCTAAACTTATCCCCCCAACCAAACGGGCTCTAAAAACACTCCATTTTCCGTTACACAATGCATTATCAATCATTTATCAATTCCACGTACTCTCTAGACATAAGTTTCGCGTATATCAGATATAAACACCATTAACATAATTGACTGATTTCTGGTCTATATAGGGACCATAATACAATTTCAAAATGATAATGAAGGCACTTCCAAAGAGGTTCATACTATAGTAGACACTTAAATTAATTTATTAATAGGTTTAAATGTGTTTCCAATATATGTATATATCTTCACTTTATGCCTCTATCCTTGCGCACCCCTTTTTCTTCATGCGTGCGCCGCTCTTGTTGTCCTATAACCTGAGTTGAAGAGATTATCCCTGAAAAAAAAAAATTTAATTTCGATATAATGCAATTCAAATGAAGCCAATGAAGGAAGTAACTAAAGAATATAGGTGTTTATTGCAAATTGCAGTCGTTCATTATTTCCTTTTGAAGCTGCCTCAGTTCTTGCTCGAAAGTAGGCAGATAGAAAGATCAAATAACAAACCTAATAATTAAATAGTTTTAAATATAAGTCGATCACAAGTGATTATGCACCTCGCAGCATTGCTGCTCAAAACAAGAAAACAAGTTAAAGGGCCAACGCTCATGATCATAAAGATCAGAGTAATAATATCTCGGAATACCAAAAATTTAGTGTGAAAGTGGGATGATATGAATATCTATGGATCTCCAGGCAACATTACGCAGGTGAAAGCATAAAATAACGGGCTCCATTAGATCTACAAATCAAAATATGAATGTCAACCAAAGTGTTAAATTTGTCACTTGATTGAATCACAATTACTTTCAGGCAAGCATTGATCGAACAACCTAAGTATGTGAGCTTGTTGAGTTCTTCACATGAATTATCACAGCAGCTTCAATGAACTCGCATAGATCTATATAATGGATTCGAGCGTTAGTCAATTACCTTGATTTACAGGCCAAGCATGGTGCAAATTCCTGAATATTTTCTCTCACTTAGACTTCAGATAAGTGATTCAAAGACATAGAAGCTCCTTTCCCTTTATCCCCATCTTCCACATCATCATCATCATCATCATCATTGCAAGGCCTTAATTGCAGAGAAGGAACAGAAGAAGACGAAGAAGAAACATCAAATCCTCCTCCATAGCTATGCATCAATGGAGCTGCTATGTGATGAGCTAAAGCGGAAGCTGTGTTCTTGGACGAAAACCCAAGATTATTACATTCCTCGGACTCTTCAACTGTACAACAGTCCATGTCCACGCCAAACAACCTTAGCCTCTTCTTCTTCTTCGCTGCTTCTTTTCTTCCCTTAAGCTGAACCACTGGGACAGAATCGAAAACTATCTGTTGCTCATTTCCTCCACCGTTATTACAACCTCTCCTTTGCATCTGAGAAATTCCCAGGTATTGCTGAGGCCCGTAAGAATTGAACCCACAATTTTCGCTCAAGTACGTACTTGAGCCCCGCCGACAAGGGTTTCCATTAACGATGGCAGCGTTGCTGTAAAAACTGGGATAACTGCAAGTACTTGTCCAAGGTATTAGAGACCGTTGATGATGATGTTGTAATAACGGAAAAGAAGGATGTATCTGATGAAGAAGATGGTCATCTGGCCTACGTCTTCAATCGATAAAGAGACGATCTTTGCTCAAATCTCCCAATCCTCTTTTGAAGGAAACAATGTCGCCTGCGTCGAGCTTATTCTCTTTAACAAAACGGCTCCAACCTTTCGTCATTACATAGCTTTGGCTGCTGTTCCAATAACTGTACCTGAACCTCCATGGCTTTCCATTTCTGTCTTCGAAGTTCAAGAAAAGACCCTTTTCGTGCGTTGATGAGTCTAGGGGAAAGTACTTCTCTGCGTACTGTTTGGGGATTACCAGGCGATTGAGCTTACCCACGTCGCTTGGGGTCACCACTTTGTCGAACATATGCTCTTTTTCCAAAAGCCCAACTGCTGCTTCTCCGGCGTATTCTGTGGCCGGCGGCGACGGTGAAGCGGTGGTGGTGGGTTGGCTGAGGTGGAAGGGAGAGGATGGTGAATTCGACATGAAATTCATGGGAGTTGACACACGAAGCTTTGACCTGAAACTCTGAGACAGATCTGATAGTTCTCTGATTGATTGAAAAGATGTTAGATTTGAGGGAACGAAGGAAAGACTGTTGATTTTGACAAAGGTTGAGTTGGACCTCTCTGCAATTCCTTCAGCGAATTATTGGAACAAGGAGATAGCTAGCTGAGACTTGAGAGCGTGTAAGAAGACGGTTATTAGGGTTATGAGGGAAAAAGGAAGGAAAATCTTCTCATTATTATGAGGAAGGCAAAGAAACGAAAATTTTGAGAAAAATAATTACTCATAGAAATAGAATATGAGGGTCGGTACGTGTACTAATAACTTGGCCGAATTGTCCATCTTATTACAACAAGGGCCCTCATAAGAATGAATACCATCTTCCCATGGGATATCAAGAGCTAGAGCTCGGGGAAGAAACAAGCAAAGCTAAGCTCTTCTATAATATCTTTTGACCCTTTCTCCAACTCGAAGGTAAAGGTGAAATATGAGAGAGAGAGAGAGAGAGAGAGAGAGAGAGAGTTGCAGTATAAAGTGAGTATGGAGGGAGGAAGCTTCTCAAGGTTTCGCCAATGTAATTCCCATTTAATTCTCTCTCTCTCTCTCTCTCTCTCTCTCTCTCTCTCTCTTAAGTTGTAACTAGGGTTGCAAACGAATCGAATCGAGTCGAATACCGCAATATTCTATTCGTATTCGGATAACAGTCGAATACGAATACGAATACTCGAATATTTAGTCGAATCATAAAATCGATTCTTATGCGAATTCGAATATTTTCTCGAATATTCGAATCGAATATCGAATATTTGTATTCAAAGTCATCTTTGATTTTTTATTTAATAAAATATAAACAATATCATATTTAAAATATATATTGAATTATAATAAATTCTATTTAAACATATATTGAATTATAGCATATTATTTGTAAATATTTTAGTGAATTATCATAAATTATATGTGAATATATATTAATTATACTATATTTTATGTTATATTATTCGAATCGAATAATTCGGTTAATTTTCGAATCGAATATTGTGATTTCATATTCGTATTCGTATATTTCTCGAATCAGAAAAAATATTCTTATTCGGATTCGTATTCTAAATATTCGAATTCGAATCTTAAAATTTCGAATCGAATCGCGAATCGAACCAAAAAAGTTTGATTCGTTTGCAACCCTAGTTGTAACTAGAGAGAAAGATACCTTTATCCGTATAGATGGAAAGCTAGGGGGGCCATATAATTATCTGCTTAAGGTTCATGTGAGCTCGTCCTTGGCATATATATAAATATATTACAATGGAGTAATTATCAACGAGAAAGTTTATATAAATTATGTGGGTGGCAATATATGTATATATATATACAATGAATAGTTTAATATTCCATAGTACGATCGAGTGAGCATATATACAAATTTATGTAGGCCAGCTGTTTGGCATAGCACGAGAGCTCTAATTGTGTTGTTGATTTCGCAACTAGGGGACCATATATAAGATGATGAGAGATTCGTATTATTATATGATCAATTAGTCTTAATATTTGCTGTAATAATAATTGTTTTGCGTACTATTATCTTTGTAGCTCGATCTTGGAACAGTGTAACTGTTCGGTACGATATGATTCAAATTTCCTAAGAGTAATTATATATGAACTTATATGTTTTGAAAGCTGTAATAATTTTAGTTTAGACTTTAGAGCATATACAGACGGTTTTTAACAGTTTTAAACATAGTATGGACTATGGTCATTCACCATTTAATGTCCGTACAGGTAGACACATTTGTTTATTTTGGTGATTTAGGTCATCTATCCCTACAGAGTATTAGGCACACGTTCTACGGAATATTACCTAGAAAGCATCAAGGTTCGCAATGTTACTACACCGTTGATTAATAAATTAAATTAGTCTATACCATTAAATAATATATTAGCACATGCTAATTAATAAAGGGAAAAATAGAAATAGTAACTGTGCCAGTATGATACTGTATGGGTAATTTGAGAAACTATCCAACTCAGAATATGTAGTATGCTTAATCTCGAGTTTTAATTTTGTTGTTCTATTTCAATATAAAACTTACAAACATATGCATTCATTAATGCAAGTGGGAACATATATGTATATATGCAGAATATTCTTAGAGTTAATATTCAATCATATATACAATATTTAATTAATTGTCGTCTCTTGTGTAGCATGCAACTAGCCAGCCTCATCAAAAGTTCTAACGTAATGTTTCTTCTTACTTAATCGTCTCCTCTTTGTAACGGCCGTTTTCTTGCATAAATTAGGAAAATCATCAGACGCAAGTGGGTCCTACTTACCTTACCGTTACGTGAAAGGTCTTCTCTTTAAAGCAAACCTTCGTTTCTCGTAAGAGACTTCTCTTTCTCTATATTTCCATTTTTAGAGGTTTCAAACGGTTTGCTTGCAGGTTTCTTTTAATCCATCTGAGCTTTGGCTTGTAGCATTGTAGTTAGTTAGGGACGAGTTCATAGCATTGATCTTGAATATCCCTAGAAAGGTTGCTCACATATAATCTTCTTTTTTTGTTAATACTTGATTTACTACAAATTGTGTTTATTGAAATTTTTGCAGTGCTCAACATTATATTTTTAAGCAAAAAATATAGGTCCAAGCGTGCCGGTTTATATGGCTCAACATCTCTTTGTCTCTTATTCAATTGATTAGCCATCTTTCCATCACCCTTTATCTTTTAACTGATGTTATGGTAAAAATAATGGCGCACCTCTCTGTTGATGAATGTTCCTCATGTTGCATTGCAGTCGAAAGATTGTTGAAGTATAACGAACTCACATTTGTCCTTCTTTTGCAATAGACCATGGAGGGAAAATGTATCTTACTAAGAGACATAACCCTGGCGCGAAGGATTTCGTATGCAAGAGTTGTGGTTGTCGAAAAAACGCCAATTCGATTAACACGCTTCGGTTACAGGCAGCAAAGGGTTGTCGTCGCTGATAAAGAGGTATGAAAAAAAGCAAAATAACGTACTCGACACTGATTTTATCCATCTCTATTCCGTCCTTAAACTACCGTTCATTGCAGAAAACGAGGATGCAATGTATTATATATGATTCGGATGTTGACCAACTCGATAGCATCCTTCAGCTTTATTGCACGTATTATATCGGCCATTGTAGGCTAAGAAAAGTTAACAGAAGTTTTGCGTTGGTGTCGGAGTCGTGCTACGAGCTAATTCTCAACAAAGTTGTTACGTACCAGCAGCCCCTGATCCATATCAACTGTCTTTGGAAACCGTCTGCGATCTCACGTCATTTGAAAGATTCGGGGAATTCTCCGACGACCCTACCAGCCGCATAAGTAAGTTCTTATGTTGCCTTATTCAAATACGTGTATAGAAGTACAGTAGTATAAAATTTATTGCTACGGTATCGGCATGTTGACCATACTTAACACACAACGTCTTTTATTCTTGTAGATGTCTTATGCGCGGTCATCCATGTTTTTCAACCCCGTAGCACTAAAACCGGGAAAAGGCTACAGGAATTCGTAATTGTCAACGAGGAGTAAGCCTCTTTACTATTTATCATTTTACGTTTTACTTCGTTGTAAAACTCAACTAACTTTTGTTGATGTGTACAATAAGCTCGTCAAATATTTGTTTGCTTATGAATTTCATCTATAAATAATGCCAAAGGCTAGATGCAATGCCCATACGAATACGATGGCCTATCGGAACTCTTGTGACTCAGGTATGGTATTCGTATGTAAAATGTAAATTTTTTATTGCAACTAATTGAACATAGTATTATACATTCATAACATTTGATTTCTGTGTGTACTTTTTTAACAATTCGACATAGATTCCTTATCTTACATCATACCAAATACATATCTCTTTTAAACATCTCCTCGTCTGTTCATCTCAATGTTAAAAGCTACAGGAAACCAAATGATGGATGACTGCAAAACCCCCTTCCCCATCCCTGCACTTTTTACCAACACAGCTTACCAGATAGCGGTACATATGATTGCAAACTTGCACAAATTTTGCTGGTGGACATGAGTTAATGGAAGATTTTCCAACTTGTCTTGCGATATTAGCGTGTGGATATATCATTACTTCAAATGCATTTTCAGCTTGAGTAGTAGTACATCATATTTCATTAAAAAATTTTAACTAAATGTTCATGGATGTACTTTATTTTTGTATATTTGTACGATTTTATGTATTCTTGTTCGCAGTCAAGAAAAAAATATCACCACGTCATATTTGTTTACTACTACTATATAAATGATTACAAATAAATGTGCGATTTTTTTCCTTTTATACCAGAAAACATTTTTCAATACATTTTGAGTCCGAGCTATCACCATGTCATATTTGTTTACTACCTCTCTGTTGACGAATGTTCCTCATGTTGCATTGCAGTCGAAGATTGCTGAAGTATAACGAATTAAGATTTGTCCTTCGTTGCAATAGACCATGGAGGAAAAGTGTATCTTACTAAGAGACATAACCCAGGCGCGAATGATTTGGTATTGAAAGGGTTGTTGTCGCCGATAAAGAGGTATGAAAAAAGCAAAACAACGTCCACTACCGTTTATTGCAGAATATGAGGATGCAATGTATTATATATGATTCGGATGTTGACCAACTCGATAGTATCCTTCAGCTTTATTGCACATATTATATCGGCCATTGTAGGCTAAGAGATGTTAACAGAAGTTTTGCGTTGGTGATGTAGTCGTGCTACGAGCTAATTCTCAACAAAAGTTGTTACATACGAGCAGCCCTTTATCCATATCAACTGTCTTTGGATACCGTCTACGACCCTACGGCATTTGAAAGATTAGCGGAATTCTCCGACGACCCTACCAGCCACATAAGTAAGTTCTTATAATACCATATTCAAATACTTGTATAGAAGTACAGTAATATAAAATTTATTGCTACTGTATCGGCATGTTGACCATAGTTAACATACAACGTCTTTTATTCTTGTAGATGTCTTATGTGCGGTCATCCATGTCCTTCAACCACGTAGCACTAAACCCGGGAAAAGAATACAGGAATTCGTAATCGTCAACGAGGAGTAAGCCTCTTTACTATTTATTATTTTACGTTTTACTTCGTTGTACAGTGGCGATCAAGCCATGTCGTTCATAGGTGTAACCCGATGCTGCTCACACTATGGGAAGATTTCCTTCAAACAGAAGCACCTAAATTAACAAATGAAGTACATACTACGCCGATCATCTTTGCCACAAGATTGTTTGTTAACATTTACCATGGTAAGTGTAAACTGCACCTTCTGGATACGATGACTTTTTAATTTATTTCGACTTCTTACGAGGACAAATGAAATATGTTTCAATGTGAGAGAAGATGCACATGTCTTCTATATGATAGCTTTTACATGATGACTAACTTAGTGGTTTTGAAGACCTCTCGCTCAGCACGACAATAAACGGCTGCATCTTATTTGATCTGTCGATACTCGCAGCAAGGCACTTACGCTTGCGGTACGAGAATATTTTTTTTCTATTTTTATTATGATATCTATAGATTTCTGGAGTTGAATAACAAAAATTCATCTGTAACATTTCAATTCAGGTTAGAAGACCATAAAGATACCGTGAAAAGTATCGTCTCAGACAAGCTTTATGAGAACGGTCGTCCAGATTTTGAGTTCAAGTGAAGAGGTATGTCGTTTATTGTCTTGTGCTTCGGATGGTTGTCTCCCGAATATATATACGTAACTTATATGTGCCATTAAAGGTCAAAACATTTTGGATCAAGGCTGATATTCGCATTACAAAGATGGAATTGTACGTAATGACATGTCCAAATTGCGCCAAGATTTGTGGAGCGGACTATATGAACGAGTTCACTTGCTTACATTGTAATAACGATTTTCCGAAACCTCGCCCAATGTAAGAACTCTTAAATGATAAATCTTAAGCCATTTCTGTTTTTTACCCTAACCAATTACGCACTTAAAAAATATGTGTCATTGTTTTAATCTACCACGTCTCTCGCAATACAAGTCGTAAATTGTGCTTCCTTGCATATTGCGTTTCGAGGCCGAGTTAAGCGATGGAACCGGAAGCATTCATGTGATTATCGATAAGAGAGAGGCTGAGAGTTTGTTAGGAACGACTGCTGATGCGATAATTGCAAGTGAACAGGAGGTACGTTTATCTTACAATATTTTATCCCTTCTATAATTCTTAACATAAGTTCTTCCTTAATGTTTGCAGGGCGACTCGGTGGACATGTATCTTGCGAACGAGATGTTGAAGAACAATCAATCCTTTAACCACGTTAGAGGGTACAACTACGTATTTAGGGGAAATGCGTTGGTTCGACATACGGTTATGGCGTGTCTTCCAACGGAACCATTAGCTGCTCCTAATCTACAACAATCGTCCCCCCCGACATCGGCCCGTCGAATCCATTGTGGACCAACCATGCTGATCTTCCACTAACAAGAAGGCCAAGCACAACTAGGAACCGCTATGTAAATATTTTGTAAAATCAATTGCCTTTCTTACTCCACCACTTCTCGCTTCATGCTTTTGGCTTGCTTTGAACTGTTGTGGTTCGGACATTTGGCTTCGTTCGTTATGTTCTCGCTTTTTGCGTGCTTAGTCGGTGGGTGTAGTTTGCCATGTACATAACTTTATAATACATATGATATAATTTCCTATGTACATAACTTCATAACATATGTTCTATTCCATGGATCTCAATGACAATTTCCAGATTTTCTATTAAAAAATAATTATAACCCCGTAAAATTGGGTTTAACATTTACTTATTAACAACTAGGACCTGTTCCGTCTGTTATAAAAACGCAAAATTCACAACAAACTCCGCTACTCAAGTAATTAAACTAGGTATAATTAGTTATATCTTGTACCAGAAATATATGCATCTGTTAGCCAATGGTCCTCCTATGCATATCGTAGTAGATAGAGTTACATAAGTGATAAAGACATGACAAGTCATACAATGAAATATACAAATAATTTTTTTGGGGGGAAATAATATACAAATGAATTGATAAACTGCAAGGTTTCTAAAGTCATGGTCTGCTGTACGCGCACGTTATCGTCAACTACATTCGCTCGAGCGTTGTGTTTGCATACTAAAATTCATTCGACGTACTTGAGAGTTTTAAGATGTTGGCGATTGGTTTTCAATGGGAAGTTAATCAGACGAGCTTCTACGGAGCGGTAAAAAGAACACGTGGTAAAAAGATGAGTCTCATCAAGCCTGAAGCTATTTATGATCGGTTTAAAACTTCTAATATCTCTCGACTAGAGTTTCAATTATTATTACTAAAAGTTTTACCACCAAGTTGTAGCATGTCGCGTCGAAGGTCGACGAAGATTGAATGTGAGAATGAAGATAAGTTAAGAGGGCGATGCTTAGATACTTCATTTTTATTTTTGTGTAAAACGTATAAATAGGATACGTTTTTACTCCAATGGGACTCCATATTTAATACAAATATTGTGTTAACGAGCAGAGACACTCTAGATCTAGAGTACATACAATTTTCAACACAAAAATAGAGTTGCATTTTCTATTTATTTATATTTCAACTAATAAAAAATATTTTAATGATATTTAAAATATTTGATATTTTTATAATAATAGAAGTAAAAAAATAATATTAATTATCGTTTACTTATTGATATTCTTCTCTTTATTTAATAAAGTTATAATTAAATACTATGCCGATTGATAATTTATTTTAATTTTTAAATATTAATAATTATAATATAGTGATATTAATCATTATAATGTAAAGTTTAACAAGTCAATTATGATATTAATAAATATGAATTTGATTTTTTGTGTAAAAAATACAGTGAATGGGTTGGAGTAAAATTAGTGTAGAAAATCGAGTTTATGGGTTGGAGTAAAAGCACTGTATCAACTATATTATTCTGTAAAATTGACTGTATTTTTATGTCATGGGTTGGAAATGCCCTTATATATATATATATATACACACGTATATAATATATCATCACGTTTGTGAAGATAGAGATGTATTCGACATGATCCGTCACACACAATATCTTTGCAATATATAATTTATAAATATAATAAATGTGTGTATACTATAAATATATACTCGTGCACACGAGTTTCGTGAATTTTATATTGGGGCTTTCTTACAATACAAATTTCTTTGGAGTCGTCCAGCATTTATTGCTGAATGTTCCGATGAAACTAGATTTTAAATACTATCACCTCATATTATATTCATAACATTTATAAACTATTATTCAGGGTTCATGATTACCGGTATCCTATTTTGATACTTTTGAAATTTTATATAACCCCTTATCAGATAAGTCTTGCTTACAAGTTAAATAAAATTCCTTAATACTTCCTATTGTAACGTCCTTATATTGGTAAAACCACAAGAGATAAGCAGATATGCAATAAATGAAAGTCGTTCCATCATACGCTGGGCCACGCCGATTGGTTGGTCCATAAAAGCTGGAAATCAAATAAATATGTTATGTATACGAATTTAATAATACTAATATATTATATATTTTCTTTAATCAAGTGTGTTCACTAGTTATGCATTGACTTTCAATCACTTTTTTTTTTTTTATCAATCACTTTGATCAACCTATTTTTGTGAAAGCCCAATACTATCTGGTTCGATACTTAATGTCGAGCTGTATTTAATTTGGGCCCTTGGGCATATGCTGTAAGGGTAACATAGAATGAAATTAAATGGAAAATGGAATATGATTTCTCGAGTCTTTGTACCTTTATACAACGATGTCATAGTCATAGATAGTCTCCGCGCAGCGCAGTCTCCTTGAGTTCAAATGTAATAAAGAAAATGCGAAAATTATAGAATTCGCTAATTCCTTGTCATATGTAGAGCTGTCAAATGGGCCCGCGGCCGGGGCGAGCTGCGGTTTTTTAGGCCCGCCAGCGGGTGGGCCTGAGCGGGTAAGCCCGCGGCGGGTACGGGCTTTGGCGGGCGGGGCGGCCTAGCCCGTGGTCCGCCGCCGGAATAATTTTCAAAAAATTATATTATTTATAATACAATTTTGCAAATATACAATAATAATTTGTACTTAATAACATAAATAGATTAATTAGATATATTTTTCAAATTGACTTCTTCTTTTTTTTTTTTCATATTTTTATATTATTTTTTCCGATTTATATTTTTTTCTTACATTTTTCTATTTTTTATTTTTTTTCTTATTTTATTTTTTCTAAAAAAACTTTTCCCAGGCTCGCCAGTCCCCGCCCCGACAGTGGCAGGCTTTGGGGGCTACGGGCTGGCCCGTTTTGACAGTACTAGTCATATGTGGTTAGGGCTGAAATATTGGGCGGGCCGGCCCGCCCGGCCCGAATATAGCGGGCTGCCCGATTTTTATCGGGTCGGGTCGGGCTGGCCCGAAATTTAATGGGCCTAATATTCTTCGGCCCAAACCCATTATGTCATGGGCCGGGCCAGCCCGTCGGGCTAACGGGCCTAATTTTTAGCTTTTTTTTTAATTTTTTATTTCAAAATCTTTTATTTTTTTCAAAAATACTTATATTTTATACTGTTATTATACCCAATATTGCAAATATATAGTTACAAAATTTTATATCCCATAAATTTATCAAAATATTATTTTTTACATATCAAATTGAATTATATAAATATTATAATTGAATTTTATAAACATAATATATAGAAATTTTTTAAAATACACATACAACTAACGGGCTGGGTTTGGCCCGCAGCCCGTCGGGTTTTTTGGCCCGTGGCCCGTTAGCCCGCCGGGCCTAATGGGCCGGGCCAATGGGCCCGATTATTTATCGGGCTGATGAAATTTAGGCCCAAACCCGATATTTATCGGGTCGGGCCGGGCTAGCCCATGGGCCGCGGCCCAAACTTTCAGCTCTATATGTGGTCCATTTTATAACGAAATAACTTATCGACTCTACGCGAAAAAGACGGAAATTTTTATTGGACGGTAGCTAGGTGTGTTCAACGGCCGGTTCGGTCCGGTTTTGTAAAAATTCGGTTCGGTTTTTTCGGTTTCAGATAGACTTAATCCGATATTCGAACCGTTTTAGTTTGGTTCGGTTCGGTTTTTTCACTATTCGGTTCGGTCTTTCGGTTCGATTTTTCGGTTAAAGACTTTCATTCAATAAGAATAATATATAGTTCAATAAGATCATTATCTGGAAATATTGCAGCGAAAAACCGAACATGTATGGAATCCATGCCAAATACATAGAGATCGTTTGTGATGTAACACTAAATAAACACAAGCTTGCAACAAAAGAATGCAAATTCATTGCAGCAGAATAGAAATCCATTTCAGCATTTGGCCAATATAACGTAACACAAGATCAGATGAATAAAATAATCGACAAAACAACAACAAGAAAGCAAGTAGTAAAAAATAAAACACAATATTAATATATTATATATATACATATATATAATTCGGTTATTTCGGTTTTTTTTTGAAAACCGAAAACCGAACTGAAAAATCGAAATTTGCTAAACATACAACCGAAACCGACCGGAAAACCGAATTAACCGAACCGAAAAAACCGAAAATTTTGGTTCGGCCGTTTTTTCGGTTTTATTCGAAGTTTGAACACCCCTGTTCATCGGTCGGTTCGGTTCGGTTTTTTCAAAATTCGGTTCGGTTTTTCGGTTTTCGGTTTTACGTATGCTTAATCCGATATCCGAACCGTTTTAATTTGGTTCGTTCGGTTTTTATAATTTGGTTCCGGTTTTTTCGGTTCGATTTTTCGGTTAGGAATTTAATATCAACAAAAAAATATTACGAGCTGAAAATACATAAAACAATTTATGATTATTAAAAAACAAAGAAGATTATGGAACGTGACATGTAGAAAAATAATTCAAAGGCCGGAAAAAAAACATGAAAATGGAACAAAATCAAACCAAAATATAAAAACATTCATCTGAAGATACTAGAAATTATTTGGGGAAAAAATATTATTTGATTCGTGAGGAAAACATTCACCTAAAAATGAAAAAAAGTATACCAATGAAAATTATATTTACTGTGTTGTTTACGTTATGTGAGAAAAACAAATGATTTTTGATATTTTTTATTTTTAATGTGGTATGATAATTTCAGTTCGGTTTTTCGGTTTTTTCGGTTTTACGTATGCCTAATCCGATATCCGAACCGTTTTAATTTGGTTCGGTTCGGTCTTTTACAATTCGGTTCGGTTTTTTTTCGGTTCGGGTCTTTTCGGTTCGGTTCTTTACGGTTCGGTCGGTTCTTTCGGTTTTTCGGTTAATTTGAACACCCCTACCCCTAACAGTAGCAAAATACTATTATTGAGTGGAAAATGAAAAAAAAAAAATCGAACCCCACTTATTGAAGAATATCTATAATAATTACAAACACATTGTTTATGGCAGACAACCGAAAGTGTTTCGAGTTGCACTAAGGTAATAGAAACGTATGTATTGTGACACGTGTCGTTTTATCATCATGCCATATAATTAAATAATTCTTAAATTCAAAATTAGAGCACCGCTATGCTAAAGGGTAGCCAAACTAAAAAATAGCTTTAAATAAGTCGAAAGAGAAGAGAAGAGATTTCACTCCATTTTCTCTCGCCAAGAAAAAAAAAGATACAAATTACATTTACTACTACAAAAAAAAAGAGTGTTAAAAAGGACAGTTAAGTAATGGGTCTTCTCTACCACGCCATCAAAGTACCAAAGCTCCTCACCTTCACATACTTCCTCGACACAATCGCCAGCGCCGCCTACTTCTTCATCGGAGCACTCACCCACCTCGGCCTCTACAAACCGCCGGCGGCGGCGGCGCCGGAACTAGAAAACGCCGACGCCTTCAACGGCCACGTCCTCATCGTCGACAGCTCCTCCCCTTCCCTCATCCCCGTCCCAGTCCACGTCGTCAAAGCGGCGATCAAGGGAAAACTCCCGGCCGTCCTCCGCCGTGATAACGGCGGCGAAAGGGGCGAATCTGAGGAAATAATTGGGAGTTGCGCCGTTTGCTTGGATCTGATTGAGGAGAGGGATGAGATAAGGGAGCTGTGCAATTGCAGCCATGTTTTTCATAAAGATTGCTTGGATGGGTGGATCGATGAGGGGCAGATTACTTGTCCCCTTTGTAGATCGATGTTATTGAATCCTCGGACGATCCTTGAGTTCTTTCATCGTACGAATCGAAGGGCGATTCTTCAGAGTGGGGAAGCAGTTCTTAGCTCTGTTGTTTCTTGATTTATCTTTGCCTCTTGTCCCTTCTGTTTTCTGGGATGTCATTCGACGGCGATTAGGTTTTTTTTTTTATGTTTTCTTGAGTTAAGCTTTGCTTTTATGTTTGGGAAAAATGAAAGAAGCCAAGTTCTTGGTGGTCTATGTTCGATTTGATGGTATTTAAGTGATAGATAATTATCAAGCGTATTGTTATCAAGGTTCTGAAACCGGGTTTTTGAACCGGACCGGAAATTTTAGTGGTTTAAGGGTTAGTGGTTTAACCGGTATAAGATCGGAATCCAACCGGAGTTAAACCGGTATCTTTAGATTTAAAAATATATATTTTATGAATAAATTAATCAAGTTAAATAGAAATATACATATTTTTTGAACTTTTTCGAAATTATAGTGATAAAAAAATTAAGGGTAAATTAATAAAAGTAAATTGCATTTGGGATTAAAAATTAATTAAACCATGGGCTGTGAAATATTAAATCTATCATGTGGGTGTCAAAGTTAAGTAGAATGAAAGTACTGGATTGATAAGTTAATTAAAAAATAAAAATTATGGGGTTGATAGAAATTGAACCCAGACCCGTTATTGACTCAATTGAGAGCTTTACCACTACACCAGCCAGACATATCCGAAATTTCATTCGGTTTTATTGAATATTACTAATATTTTGTTTTTTCTTTTTTTTTTTAATTAAAGCAAAGACCGGACCGGAATCGGACCGGAATTTTGACCGGTCCGGTCGGAACCGGCCAAAACCGGCCGGTCCGGTCCGGTCTTCAAAACCATGATTGTTATTACTCTAAATTATCTATGCAATTAGCTTCCTGAAGTATTATAATCAAGACGAAGAATATAAAAGTCGAAAATTGTCCGATTTACTATCTTTATTCTTATGTTATACTAGATTTGCTATAGTGTCCACCTACCGTGAGCAAGCACCGATACGCAAATCTCTCACGCCATCAACTCCGTCGACCCTATCAGATATATCCCACCTAAATCACGCTTCCAACACGTTGATTTTTAAGAAAGTTTATCATCTATTACTCATGTGTTACTCATGTGCATGTGTTACTCATGTGTACACACATGAGTAATAGATGGCAAATTTTCTTAATGAACGTGTTGGAGAGCGTGATTTAGGTGAGAACATATCTGAGAGGGTCGACGGAGTTGATGTAGAAATTGAAAAAAAAAAGCACCAAATTTGAGAGATTTGCGTATGGTACTCACTGTGGTTGCTCACGGTAGGTGGGCAACTCAATGTTATACTATCTATATACTTATGTTATGTTAAGAGGGATTAGGGGGTTAGTGTTGGCTTGGAGGTTTATTTAAAGGTGAGATTAAATTAATCTACTTTAGCTAATCTACCTTTAGCTAATTTCGTGTATTTATGATTAAATTACCCTTCTTTACAAAATATTTAATATAAACTACGGGTAAAAATTATAATTGAATATAGTTAAACTTAAAACCATCTAAAATATCTACCAAACCCATCTTGGATAATTATTTAAATCCAACCAAACACCTAACTCATACACTCTATTATTTAAACCCAAATAAAGCTAATACCCTAAACACATCCTCCCTACCAGACGGACTGTAAGGATAAGAGATGGCTTTAAACTGCTATTTGTCGGTCAAATTAATAGTATGTTACAAAAGCACTTTAATTTCAATTTTATCCTTAGTTTATAATTTTATTAATTAACTTAATTAATAATTTAAATTTTCTAAATAACTAGATATATTTGCACATGCATAGGATGTGCTAAATATAACAATAGCATATATAAATGTGAGAGAGTATTTGCATTCAATTAATTTTTTATGTGTCATGCCAAATCTACTAAATATTCATATATTAGCGCATGTGTTTTAATGCTAGTTACCAATACATTGTATTGTACCTTCATTTTATTTATTCCTATAATATACATACTCACAAAGCAATTTTTATTTTTAAAAATTTTTTTTTTGGAGGGAGCAATTTTTATTTTTTAAATAGTTTAAAAAATTATAAAGTTAAAATTAAATATATTTTTGACTAAAAAGTAACTCTTGAAATATAAAATTTTATTATATATTCATATATTACTAGTACTTGTATATTAGTATACTTTATCCATTATTTATTTGTAACGTTGCTTTTGTTGGACTTATCCAAGGTTGGATGATATTTCATATATAGAGAGAGAGAGAAACATGGAATTTTGTCATTACTTCTTACAAGCTAATTGTTCGAAGAGTAAATCCAGTTGAATTTATTGCAATTTTTAGTAAGTGTAGAAATGTTTTGAAATTTTCATGTAAATTTATTGTCTTTAAATAGCTGGGCTTTCACTACTTACGAATGCCTTGTCTTTTTAAATAGACGGTAGTGTAGTTTGTTTGTATAGTTGATTTTTGAATATTTGAATAAGACTTTGAAGATTAACGTCGGATCAAACACGATATGTTTAGGCTATAAATAAACGTGAAATGAATGAATGAATAAATAACACAAATCTTTCTCATTTCTCCAATCAAATACATTTCTTTTTTAATTACTCTAATACGATCGTGGAAAACTATTACATATCAGACTGATTATAATTGTAATGAATGAATCGTATATGATATTTTATATACTTTCCTCGCGTGTGACAAGTTATAAGAGAAAATTTTAGTACAATGAAAATTTTTCTGGTTTAGACACTGTTACTGTAGTTGGACCCCTAATGGGCTCAGTAATAAATGGGCTAAGTTAAAATGATGGGCCTAAATCCTAAGCCCAACATCTAACGAAATTACTATTTTGGCACCCTTTTAATGTTAGAAATTTTTAAACGGTACACATAAAAGTACAATATTTCAGTTGAACAGCTATCTCGTAGAAAAACCAGTCTAGGTTTACCCGAACAATACGTAGCTGTCTCTATCTGAACCAAAAACCAAAACCATAAAAAAAAGATTAAATTATATTTACGCCCATCATATCCTCTGTGTTCCTCCTTCAACCCAAAGCTCGGTTTACAGATTTCGTGATTTCTCCTCGAAAAAGGTACGTTGCTTCGAAGATCATCAAGCCGATTTTCAAGAATCAGCTCGATTTTACTGAGTTTTGGTTTAACCCAACAAAAGTTACTTCGATTATTTCATTTTTACTGTTCTGCTCTGTTTTCCTCTCTATGTAGGAGACATGGCTATGGTGGAGAACCGCGCCGATCGATCGATGCTGATGAAGATGGAGAATCAATATCAGTCATCAGCTAGCTCTGGGCAGAGCAACGATGGCGGCGATCATCACAATCGCCAGAATAATAATAACAATCATGATCAAGAGCGTTCCGAGATCAGAGAGCTTGAGGAAATGTTTTCCAATCTCAACCCCATGGCTCAAGAATTTGTGCCGCCTTCGCTTTCTAGCTCTGCTTTGAGCTTGAAGAGTGGTGGATCTTTTGATAATCTATGGTTGAATGAGTTTGGTATGGGCATGGGTCCAAGAGGGGTATTATCTCCTTTCCTTACCTAAAATTCTATTGAAAAAAGTGGTTTCTGCTGTGTACAATTCGTTGTTAGTGTTTATGTAACGTTCCCTATCGACCTATGTGATTCGATGTAGAAGAAGAATGGTCAGAATAAGAACAAGAGAAGGATGAATGGCCGAACTAGCCAAGCTCAACGTGAGGATGTTATTCGAAGAACGGTTTACGTTTCTGATATCGACAATCAGGTAGCTCTTTAACACTAGCTTAGCTCCTCATTAATGGCTGGTATTCCATATTTGATTCGATTCCATTTATGGATACACAGATCACTGAGGAGCAATTAGCTACACTTTTTCTTGGCTGTGGCCAGGTGAATCATATGTGTGATTAAATCTTTTCTTCTGCCGATAAGTCTGTGTTTGAATAGCTCGTTTTTGTTTAGGTTGTTGACTGCCGAGTCTGTGGAGACCCTAAATCCGTGCTTCGTTTTGCTTTCGTCGAGTTTACCGATGAGGGTAAGAACCATCTTATTCATTGGTTAGAACTCGTCGAATTTTTATAAGACAGCAATGTAATGAGCTTCAAAATTCTTGCAGAGGCTGCAATTGCTGCTTTAAATTTGTCTGGAACCATTCTTGGGTATTACCCCGTGAAGGTTCAGCCATCTAAAACTGCTATTGCGCCCGTGAATCCCACGCTTTTGCCTCAGGTTTTGCATTCTAATTGCTTAAATTTCTGTAAATTAGAACATTAAAAAATGCGTTTGTCTTAACTTGATTATGATCCAAATTTGTGGTCCCTTTTACTCCATCTCTGAACATCAGACGGAATATGAAAGAGAGATGTGCGCTAGGACAGTATACGTCACAAACATTGACAAGAAGGTAGTACTTTTTATCTGTTCATATTCGTTCAAGTTGGAGATGGCACTAACTGTGCTACCTCGTTCTTTCTCAGATTACTCAAAGTGATGTAAAGCTCTTCTTCGAATCTATCTGTGGAGAGGTATTCGATTATCTTCATTACACATATTGGACTCTAACAAGAGCTTATCATTCGTTAAGATTCAATTTACTTGATTGGTCTTAGGTTTATCGTCTAAGGCTGCTTGGAGACTACAGCCATCCTACTCGCATTGCTTTCGTGGAATTCGCTATGGTAAAAAAATTCAGTTTTCCTTCCTAACAAGTGATTTGTTTTATTCCTACCTCCGATTAACGACCATGCAACCATTACAGCCCCTGTAATAAAAAGCTAGTAGTTTTAGTCCTATATGTTTGATTAGGTGGCATTTTTAGGACACTTAATTTAAGAGTGGCAATTTTTAGTCCTATAAGAAACAAAATTGTGGCAATTTAAGGACACATGAGTTATGGTTAAAATTTTAGTCCTATAAGTATCAAATTAAAGCATTTTTACTACAGTTAAACTTAGAAATCTAATTCCGGTACGGAATTTATACGCGGGGAGGCGAAGATACTGATTGGACTAAATTTATTTTCTCCATCCTCCAATTAAGCCCACCTAATAGTCCAAGTTAGCATATCTGATGTTACGTGTATAAATTTCAGGCTAGAGGTTTTGGCTTTAATTATTCTAAAACTACTTTAATTTTGATACTTGCAAAACTTTATCCTTTTTACTCCAATTAAGCTCTTTTTTTTGTTTATACGCATGATGTGATTCTTTTGGAGAAGAGAATAAATTTAGTATAAGTTAACATCTTTGGCGCCACGTGTATAAATTTCGGGTTGAAATTTTATTTCTAGGTTTGAAGTCCCCAAATTGCTTCAATTTTGATACTTACAGGACTAAAATTGCCACAATATCTTAGGTGTGTCCTTAAATTGCTACAATGTTGATACTTACAGGACTAAAATCATCATCCTTAATTTAAGTGTCCTTAAAACGCAACCTACTCAAACACACATGACAAAAAATATAATTAAGCCCAAAAGCTATTGCCTTAACGCTCACAATCACATAAGTTAGTCCTTAAACATACGTTCTTTACATTACTATGTTCTTTACATTACTTACACAGGCAGAAAGTGCAATAGCTGCTCTGAGCTGCAGTGGTGTGATCTTGGGCTCACTGCCTATAAGGTATCTTTGTTTTTTCTTATTTTGTCATCTTATAATTCGATACATGCCTACGAAACTGCATGGCAGTTATTTCTGTTTTCGAACAACTTATCAGACGAATTTTTCTTACATTTTACGACAGGGTTAGCCCATCGAAGACGCCCGTTCGCCCTAGCAGACCACCCAAGTCCTCGGCTTATTAAGGCAGGCAAGCACTATACACACTGCTTTAGTTATTATATATGGTTGCTTTTATTGTAAAGTAAAAGAATTGCTCTTCTATGCTATGATCTGTGACCCTTTTTTTTTTCTGTTCTTTTATTACTGTCGTTTGGGTTGGAGACGACGAAGGAATTATCGCAGTATTGAAGCTAAAGTTCCTATAATCAAGGAATTTTTTAATAAATTTTAACCCATGACCTTCCATCAAGGAGGCTTACTTATCATTGGTATTTAGACTTTTGGTTGTCTTTTAGATATGGCTATATTAACTAAACCCTAATTTGATCATTGGAGATAGAGAAATATAAAAGAAGAAAAAAAGGCTGGGAGTAAGTAATACTCCTTCTGTTCCTAAATACAAGTCGTTTAGGTAATTGCACACATATTAAGAAATAAAATAAAATTTTTATTATACCCTTAGTTAATTATGTAATCCTATGTAACCTAATTAATTTTATTTAGAATGAAGGGTAAAGTTGCAAAAGTTCAAATTATTTTTCTCGAAAATAGTAAAGCGACTTGGTATTGGAAAACAAAAATAGATGTCCAAAATGACTTGTATTTAGGAACATGGCGAGTATGATTTTTGCAATCATTATATGTCATTGAGAGATATAGAAAGGGTTAGATTCTGCGAAGGTCGTATACTTCTAATAATGATAGGTAAGGTAACACATTAACTGACAAAACAAGAAAATAATAATAATTGAAGCAAACAAAATACCTCATCACTGATCAGTAAAATGCGTTAGCTTAGCTCACTTTGAAACTTGAAATTAATGAAAATCCATTTTTTTCAATCATTACGCCAATCTGCGCTTGCATGTTTCCCAAACTTGATAAACTTGTCTGCGAAAATGGCCAACAAAAAGGAAAAAAGAAAGATGCAGAGAAAACATATTTTTATAGTACGTACACGTACGTACCTCAACAAAGATAACGTTCGTAAACCTATGTAAAAAGAATATTATTACACCATATATGATTAACGTATCTGAGATATTATCAAAGCCTTAGGAGGAATGAAGCCTGGTCCGAGGTTGCCAACACTAGCGAGTGATTTCACACTTATTCTATTTGACTCGCAATAATTAAATTAAATGATACATCACAAAATCTTGCGCCTCGAGCCAGACAACATTCCCCTCAAGAAATTAATAACTTCCGAACACAGATATTTTTATTAGGTGAGTGAGTGAGTTTAATTAAGAGAAAATAGAATAGATGAAAGTGTGAGATGGGGTTGTTATAAATAAGGAGAAGAGAAGATGATGAAGAACAAAAACATGATTTTTAATTTTTCTTAAGAAAAAAAGGAGAGTCATAGAAGTCACTCCATAAACACAATGCCCTACACCTAAATATGTGCAAGACAATTTTTTTTGGTGATGAGCATTAACATTATGACGTTTTATAATGACTGAGAAATCAAGACAGCTAAGTCTGACATTGTACCACACCCAAATGATATTCATTTTTGTAAGATATTAACGTTTAATTGCGATTATCGTTTTTTTGTTTCTTTCCATCGGACACAATGGCGTCTTGAGTTTCCATACTAATGATGTTACTCTCCTTTTTGTGGTGTAAAGAGTTGAAATCTTCGTTTTCTTTTTTCTCAATCAACGCATATAGAGAGATAAAATAGAAAGAATTTGATAGTTTACTATATTTCATGTCAAAATGCCTTTGAGCATACATATTGAGAAGGTGGCGATAGAACATAGAGATAGGTTTGACTTTGATTCATGGTCGAGAAATATGATAATAATGCAACTTTCTGATAGGGATGAATGAGTTGATATGGCAGTTCTTGGAATTTCATTTTATATAGTAAGAATGATTCGAAACCGTATAGTATTTTAATTTCATGGTGGTCGATATCGCTTTGAATAATGCGTCTATTAATCATTACCGTCGTATATATAAGTAACATGCATGGAAAGTAGGAAGTTTTCCGTCGCTTTTTTATGAACTTTATGACTTGAATTGTTCAAGATTCCCAAAAAACATTGACATAGAATGTTGATAAATATTTACTTTTACCATCTTTTCAATGCTATAGCCCCCTGTTTCCTTCATCTTCCATGATTATTTGATTTGACCAAGGGATATATATTCCTTTACATATTGTATTATGGAAGAGATAAAATAAAGTAATAATGTGAAGGTTGAATTCTTCCCTTGAAAGAAATAAGAACCAACACTACATAATTAGTATGTTCAAGTGACTGAGTGGTGAAACGCTGTTCTTTAACAGACAATTTGTAACACAGATTATTGGAAATATCATTTTAGCATTCATAATAGAGAGTTCAAAAAATTTCCGAGAAAGCTCGTTAGTTTCAAAATTCGTTCTTTTTTCGGACCATGGTAATACTATTTATTCCTATTGATTATTAGCCTCGATAAATTATCCCCCATATCATTTCTCATCCTTTTCCAAACATTATTTTCAAAACTAACTTTTGATTCTAATTTCTGAATTAATTACAAAACTAGGCACTTTATCAAGTGTCAATTACAAAAGTATGCACTGTGTGTATTTGATCTCAATAGGCATCATTATATTTTATTTTATTTTTTAATTAATTTTATTAAATGCACAAAGTTATTAAAGAATAGCTATCTTTTTATTTTATTTTCTTTTTATGATTAATTTTATATCCGAATTAAGAAGAACTATGAATTAAACATATGATCTACACAAAAAATAGTAAATTTCTAATATTGTGTCGTATTAGTGGATTATTTTTATTCATTTCATTTGAAGAAAATCATTTCGCAAATTAGAAAATAGTCAAGAACCGAAATCGATCCGGTAATTCAAAGAAATAGAATAGCTTCGATCAACGTAAAAATTCGGAAGCAAAACCACTAATTATAATATATATTCATAATTAATTAAATTAATAAATAATTTGATGTATTAATTCAAATATTGCTCCACACCTGATTTCAAATCAATTCTTGATTTTTTGCTCCGAAACCGAGAGAACTGACACGGAACCAAAATCGATAAGACCTATTTGTATGTCAAATTCAACACTTTATTAGGGTACTCATACGATAAAAACTCAATCAAACCGAGCCAAACTTTTGGTTAACCGAAAATTTTAGTTTGAATTTTTTGAAACTACATACCAAACCAAACATTTTGGTTCGGTTTGGTTATTAGGGAAATTTTTTCGGTTTTGAACCAACTGAAAACTGAAATTTTACTAGAAAAAAATTAAGTAGTATTTAATATTTTAGTTATAGATATATAATATTGTATTAAAACAAAAAATAAAAAGCAATTTTTTTGTTCCGGACCGAATCGAAATAAAATTTTGTTATAAAAATTTAGAGACGGAATAGCGAACCAAAAAATTCAATTCAATATTATGTACGAATCAAAATTTCTATGTTCGCAATCGCAATCGGTTAAGCAAATATCGAACATCCTAATTATTTATACAATAAATTTTAAATAAAAAATAAAATCAGAATTATAAGACTGAAAAAATTCTGAAAATAAAGTAGAAAAAAAATTGTGCCTATTTTTGTAATAGTTTATAGACAGTGCCTATTTTTGTTAGTCACCTTTAAAAAGATGCCTATATTTGTAAATCACCTCTAGTTTCTACATAATATTTATGATATCTTCTTAATAAACTGAATAAATTAGGTGTATGGAAGTTGACCACAACCTTTTCGCTTAATACTATAGTTTCACCATGCATAATGTTCGAACTACTTAGAGCGCACTCACAATGAGTGTGCCCTATAATATAGTTAATGAATATTACTAGAAGGGTAATTTGAAAAAAAATAAAATAAAAATGTAAGGTAGTTGACGGTTTTTTAATTTGATATTATTATTTTTTATTAATTTTTAATTGACAGACCAAACTTGACGGTTTATCACTTAGAAAAGAGTATGTATACTCTTTTATTAAGCGTGAGAGCTTGATATAAACCGTCAATTAGTCTCTCAAATTAAGTTCAATTTAAAAAAATTAATTAATAAAATAAAAAAATCACCCACTACCTTAATTACTATTTTTTAGTTCTTCCACCTTTAATTTTGTAATAGATAATTTTTTATTTATATATTATAACACACGCATTGAAGTACTAGTAGATAATTAAATCAAGAATTAAATGAAGAGTGTTAAAGCCACATCGAATTTTAAGGCAAATATCTCAACTGTTCCTACTATTCACACCCCCATTTACACCACCCCTCCTATTGTGAAAAATTCTAGAAATTTGTAAACGTCATTTTATTTAGTCATTGATTCTGCAATAGTTATTTTATTAATTTATTTGTACATAATTTAACAACATTAATTGTTATTATTCAACAACATTAATTAAACTATTTTATAAAAAAATATAATATTTAATTTATTTTTCATTGAGTAATACCAGTTCTAACATAATCGAATATCGACAGGTTTATTCGTTTGAAGAAACTTGAGCCGAACTGAAGCCAGTGGTCAACAATGGTTCAGTTTCGACTCTTCATTTTACAAACTGAAAACCAGTGGTTGCCGGTTTACATTTTTTAAAAATACACAAATATATATTAAAAAATTAATGAAAAAAATAGTCAAGAAGGTAATAGGCAAAAATCAATAACAGTTTTGGAGCGATTTTTTCTTATTATTTAACGTTTGAATGAAAACGTTTTCGGAAAAATACCAATAAATAAAAGGTTTGGAACCAGAATCGAAACCGGTTAGGTCGGTTCACGGCAGCCTCTTTTGTCAGTTCTAATATTATTAATGGGTTTAGAAAATATTTTTTTTTATGAAAAGTATTCATGTGTTTTTTCTTTCACCTTTTTATAATGTTTTATTTATCTATACCATTATGTTAAGGGTCAGGGGTGTCTATTAACTGCTAATTTAGTCTGTAAAATATTTACAATTTAATCTCTCTATTCTAATTACATTAATAAATAATTATCACACTTAACCCCTCAATTTTTAGTTATTATACTTATACCCCTAATCACTATTTTCCGTTTATACATATAAAAATTATATTTCATCTACTAAACATAAATTATAAATTTCAAAACTAAAGTTAAAATAATTATATTTTAAGCACACGGATAGATAGTGCAGATAGTACTAGTTTTATGTAGTTGTATTACCGACTACTATGTTTATAAAATCTCAAACAGTAAACAAAAAAATATGCGGGGTCGAAGAGAGAGAGTAAGTCAACCCCAATTATTGAGGACGGGTATAAAATCCCCAATATTTGTAGGGTCGAGGCCGGAGATCCGCCACAACCCGATACGTCACAAGCCCAAATAAATGAAACAATGAGCGATTATAGTTACAATTTGAAAAACAAATAACGCTATCAATATTATATCAACAAATAACGTTATTATAAATTTTAGTACAAATTAAATTAGACATTATATTACATGTCGTCGTTATTATACCAACATAATTGAATATTATACCGGTATTCATCGTTAATATACAGAACAATATACCAACTATTGGTATAATAACGATAACTTGGTATATTGTCTAATTTTATTTGTAATATAATTATAATAACGTTATTTATTGGTATAATAACGGAAGCAGTTGGTATAACTTCTACAAGTTCTAATATCTATGTTGTTGGTAAAATAACGAGTTTTGTTGTTACAATCCGTGCGATAATAACTTGTTTGTATAAGCAATGCTATTTTCGTCTTTTCAACATCGAAAAGATACTGAACATGAAAAAAAATCACAAATCGGTGCTGAACAGAAATAAATAATGTGATGAGTTTTTAATAAGGAATTTTAAATTCCAAAGGTAACGCAAAGAGAATTTTCCTAATTATTGTTGAAGATGGCTCTTGGCAAAAAGAATTTCTAACTAATAAAAGGTCTTTTTTTTTTTTTTTTCAAAAGCGATTTCCATTAATAACAAGAAAATTACAGAGGTTGAATAACCTCAACAGACCTCCCAAACAACTAACAAAGTCAGTACTTGGAGAAGCAAACAAGCACACAAAGGAAAAAAAACCAACGACAAAACATCTTCAGGCTATAAAAATACAGAAGCTATGGATTCTACAAGACAAAACTTGGCCGAAAGACAAAGAAAATATTGAAAGGAAGAAATGCTCGTCAAAACATTCCCTTCTCGCCAACACCAGCCAAATCTTCGGACCAACATCTTGCATCAGCACTGTCCAAAATCAACGGACCTACTGCCCATAAGCAACACTGTCCACATCAGCTCCAAGATCTGCCCAAAGTAGACTCACGGACAAACAATCTCCAAAAAGGAGAAACAACCCCAAAAGAGGGGAAAGAGCACCCCACGAGGGGGAAAGAAGTCCCACAAAGGGGAAAAGAAACTCCCAAAATGGGAGACTGAAACCTCCCACGTGGGGAGACAAAAGAGCCGAAGAGGGGAAAACAAAATCGAAATAGGCATGAAAAGGAACAGAAACTACTTCTCCCCTCCCCCCAAACCTCTTTTTAGTAGAGGAAGGGGGGAGAAGAAAGCTTTTGAGGTGCTAGGGTTTTTGGTGAGGAGTGCGGCGCGAGAGAGAAAGGTAAATAAACTACTACTAACTAATAAAAGGTCTAAGAAATCCAATAATGTGCGAATATTCGACTTCACTAATCGGCGGCAGCACGTGGCGTGTGGCCCGTTGTCTACCAACGTGGCAAAATTATGCTCACCAACTCTCGTGCCTAAGAGATTGTACCCTACGCTATTAAGACTTGCACGTAGGGGTCAAAAACTTTCTATCTCCACGCTACCGTTTTTGATTCTTCAATCGCACATAATTGAATTTCGATAAGAGATCTCCTAAGGTATAGTTTATTTTTGCGTACAACACAAAAATAAAATACGTCTCATGACTTTATACTAATATTACTATTGTATTAATTAACAGAGATACTCTAGATTACACACAATTTTCAACACAAAAATTGTGTTGTACGTTCCATGTATTTATATTTTATTTAATAAAACTATTTAATTATATTTAAATATTTGATTTTCTTATAATAATAATAATTGGTAACAATAACGTTAATTTCCTTCTAGTTGTTTTTTGCTTTTAATTAATAAAGTTATAATAAAACAATCTGCTAATTTTATAAATTAATTTAATTTTAAATATTAATTATTTAATTTATGCCTTTTTAATTATTATAATATAAAGTTTAATATATAAATTTTATTTTTAGAGTAGAAAATAGAGTTTATGGGTTAGAATAAACATTCTATCAATTGTAATATTGTGCATCATGAAGTGTATTTTTATGCCGGCGGTTGTAGATGCTATGATGAATTTGGTGTTGGTACAATCTTGTTGAAAAAGAATGTTATCGTTCATGTCAGTCAATAACGATGGTGGTTAGTTATTTATTTGTTCATAATTTAATTACAAACATAATCGTTTGGAAATATGGATCTTTTCTTTAGTTAATTATTATGCTTTTCTATTAAACATGATTTGTGACGTTATAATGAGCAAGCAAAATTGTTGGAATGTCACGTGTGTGGGGAAAGTCCCACATCGAAAAACACAAAATATTATAATGGGTATATAAGCTTGATGGGGCACTCCTCTTAACATCAATTGGTTTTAAGAAGGAACCCATCAAGCTTATACCCGACACCCCTTCTTCGTGTGGCGCATGTGCATGGGTCTCGTTAACGGATAAAATTACCGGAGGCCCGGCCCGAATTTCTACATGGTATCAGAGCAGGATGGTCCGACTCAATTAAATATACGGCGGGTTCGAAAAGAATGGCGTTCCCGTCCGATTAAAAGAAATGGGCTCACACGTGAGGGGGGAGTGTTGGAATGTCACGTGCGTGGGGAAAGTCCCACATCGAAAAACACAAAATATTATAATGAGTATATAAGCTTGATGGGTCACTCCTCTTAACACCAATTGGTTTTAAGAAGGAACCCATCAAGCTTATACCCGACACCCCTTCTCCGTGTGGCGCATGTGCGTGGGCCTCGTTAACGGATAAAATTACCGGAGGCCCGGCCCGAATTTCTACATGGTATCAGAGCAGGATGGTCCGACTCAATTAAATATACGGCGGGTTCGAAAAGAATGGCGTTCCCGTCCGATTAAAAGAAATGGGCTCACACGTGAGGGGGGAGTGTTGGAATGTCACGTGCGTGGGGAAAGTCCCACATCGAAAAACACAAAATATTATAATGAGTATATAAGCTTGATGGGTCACTCCTCTTAACACCAATTGGTTTTAAGAAGGAACCCATCAAGCTTATACCCGACACCCCTTCATCGTGTGGCGCATGTGCGTGGGCCTCGTTAACGGATAAAATTACCGGAGGCCCGGCCCGAATTTCTACATGGTATCAGAGCAGGATGGTCCGACTCAATTAAATATACGGCGGGTTCAAAAAGAATGGCGTTCCTGTCCGATTAAAAGAAATGGGCTCACACGTGAGGGGGGAGTGTTGGAATGTCACGTGTGTGGGGAAAGTCCCACATCGAAAAACACAATATATTATAATGAGTATATAAGCTTGATGGGCCACTCCTCTTAACACCAATTGGTTTTAAGAAGGAACCCATCAAGCTTATACCCGACACCCCTTCTCCGTGTGGCGCATGTACGTGGGCCTCGTTAACGGATAAAATTACCGGAAGCCCGGCCCGAATTTCTACAAAAATCACAATGAAACGGTAAAAAAAGAGCAGCGATGCCTTTCTTAGTTCCTCTTTCATATAAATAAATAGATAATAATGTCTACGACAGTCAACGCATCTGAAATTTTCCAATCCCCACAAAATAAATCAAGGGGAAAATTGGAAAAAATAAAAAGTAATATCGGAAAAATTCTGAGCGTTGCATTCAAGGGGAGAATCACACACAGTGCAATCAAGTCCAACACAGTCCATGGCAGACTATGTATACTCTCTCAGCTCTCCTTGACGAATTTTCTTTAGCTTATTATTTTGAGAGTTAATCGATAGAGGTGTCTGTATGTGCAGGGCCGGATTTTGGGCTGTACTTCCAGCCCTACAGCACAGGGCCACCAAAAATATTTAGGGCCCGATATGTATATTATATATATATATATATATATCAAGTTTTATATTAGTTTATTTCCTCCTCACGTAATGTGTTCCTCTCTGACTTTCCAAATAATGGACCAATCACCAATTAGATCTATCAAACGGCCTAATAATTATTACAATAGCTGGCATCATCCTCAATTCTTTTTTTTAGTTTCTCTTTTTCTTTTTGAAGTTATCTTTTTTAGTTTCTCAAAGAAGAAAAACAAAAGAAATTCAGCTATTCTATTCGAGCTGTGTTCCTCGATTGTACAAGAGTAAATATTCATAACAAGCAAGCTAACTCACTCCTCAAGTCTTGTTTTAGTCGCCTTGAAAATGCTCTTAAATATAATGGACATTCGGATATTAATGGAGATGAGTTATATGTTGAGTTGAAGCTAAGAAGAGATATGCAACCGCTCGAAAAATGGGACCCATTGAAGTTTTGAAAGATTTGAAATTGTTTGATTTTTTTCCTAATCTTGTTATTGCATATAGAATTTTATTGACTATTCCTGTTACTGTTGCATCTGCAGAGCGGAGTTTCTCTAAGTTGAAGTTGTTGAAGTCGTACTTGCGCTCTACAATATCACAAGAACGACTCAACGGATTAGCTATGATATCTATCGAAAATGCTCTTTTGGATAAAGTAGAATATGAAGCGTTGATTGATGAATTTGCATCAAAAAATGCTAGACGGACATGTTTCTTTAAATAAAGGATCATTAGTTTGCAATTTGCATTTGCTAAATTTCATTTTAAAAAAATGTCTGATTTGCTTAGATAAATATATCATATAAAATAGTAGCTATAAATTTATAGTATGTATTATTTGTAGTCGATGTTTGTATTTTGAGGCCTCAGTTTGTTATTAGAACAGGGCCACACAAATTGAGAAAACGGCCCTGTGTATGTGTGTGTGATTCATGATTTGTTAGTGTTTGTATGGTTTGATCATAAAAAAAAAATGGCGAAAAATTACTCGGCAAATCAAAATGATTACAAGTTACAAGAAGAAGTTGGGCATGGCGCGAGCGCAACTGTGTACAAGGCGATTTATTTGCCGTCCAGCGAAGTCGTGGCTGTCAAGTGCCTGGATCTCGATAGATGCAATAGCAATCTGGTTTGTTTGCCTTTTTATTTTTAATTTCTGAATTAGTATGTTATTTTTATCTGAAGTGATTTGGCACAAGCGTCAGCTGAAATTCTGTATATGTGGTCTTTTCTATGATGGGTTTGACTCCTTACCGTTTTGAGTGAAGGTAAGTTAAAAGGGTCCATCCTTGGTAATCAAGAAATTGATTGGCTTTGGCTTAGTTAGAGTTACACGATTGTGTAAGACTAGTCATTAGTATGAAATATGATTCTTGCCATAGCATTTTGTTGAGCATAGTTATCACTGATTTCCTGTAGCATGGACTCGAAAAGAACGAAAGTTGTGATCCTAGTTTGTCTGGGCTCCATTGATGTTATTAATTAGTTATTAGGGAGCTGAAATTCTTGCTTCAATCCTCAGATATGATCATGCATCATCTTCTTTGAGTAAGATTGGGGGTCGTCGATTTTTACATGCAATTGACTTAACGGCAAACTCATTCCAATTTGCTTCCTTTTTTACCAATAATCATTTAAAGATTGGAATGGTTGCGTTCATGACCTGAAATAAAATTATCATGTTGCAAAGGAACCAGCATTTTAATGCGATTGGTCTCTTTTTCACGAGAAAAATGAACATGGATCATTTGGCATTTCATTTTCCGTGTTTTGTAGGACGATATTCGCAGAGAAGCACAAACAATGAGTTTGATTGATCACCCGAATATAATAAGAGCATTCTGTTCATTTGTTGTGGACCACTACCTTTGGGTGGTGATGCCCTATATGGCTGAAGGTTCTTGCCTACACTTGATGAAGACAGCATATAAGGAAGGATTTGAAGAATCCGCTATTGCATCTATCTTAAAAGAAACTCTGAAGGCTTTGGAGTACCTTCATCAACATGGTCATATCCATCGAGATGTAAAGGTTGCATTGAATTTATCGCGGACGTCCTTTCAGATTTGCATTCTTTCGGTTACCTATAATATGCGAGTTACATTTCAATTTTCTGCCAACTTCTTACTCCAGGCGGGAAATATACTATTGGATAGTGATGGTGAAGTGAAACTTGCTGACTTTGGCGTTTCTGCGTTTATGTTTGATAGAGGTGATAGACAGCGTTCGAGGAACACCTTTGTCGGGACTCCATGCTGGTACTTTTCCTTTCCCTCTCTATTTAGTGCTTTTTTCATTGGCCGATATACCATTTTATATGGTTGTACAGGATGGCACCAGAAGTATTGCAGCCTGGAACTGGATATGACTTCAAGTAAGTCCTGCATCATTTTGTCATCTTTTTGGTAGTTTTACAATGATCGCATTTCATGCATAGCGTAGGAAATTTGTGGAGGTGCAAAGATTGAAGTTAATGTTCGTCATTTATTCATAAATGGTTATTACATTTCTGGATCACCTATTGTTCAGCTTTAAGATATGGTCTATTCTTTAAACTTGCAGGGCTGACATATGGTCTTTTGGAATAACTGCGCTAGAGTTGGCTCATGGACATGCACCATTTTCTAAATATCCACCTATGAAGGTATGGATTGTGTCAATGTTCTATTTGATCATAATGTCTTGAACCCTTCAAACTTTTGCTACCCGCTTACCATAGGTTCTGCTTATGACCATACAAAATGCTCCTCCTGGTCTGGATTATGACCGGGATAAAAAGTTCTCCAAGGTAAGCGTGGTTTATGATTTTTACAATTGCCTTTTGTGTTCTGTTGTTTTATTTCATTACTGTGCTTTTAAGCATTCTGTTTTAAATAGTCTTTTAAAGAAATGGTTGCAATGTGCTTGGTGAAAGATCAAACAAAGAGACCAACTTCAGAGAAATTGTTAAAACATTCGTTTTTCAAGAATGCCAAGCCTCCACAACTTTCTGTGAAAAAGTTATTTGCTAATCTACCTCCTCTGTGGAAGCGTGTGAAAAATCTGCAGGTAGTACATAGTGATGCAACTAGCTGATTTTGTTGTTGCTTACTGAACACTGATTTACATTGTGCTGATTGCATACAGCTCGAAGACGCAGCACAGCTTGCTTTGAAAAGAATGCCTTCAGCAGAAGAACAAGAGGCTAAATCCCAGGTTTGAAGATCCCATTTCTCATTTCTCTAATCTCATCTGTTTTGGCTGCTGAGAAATAAGAATACGTCATTTGCTAATTGCCTAATTCTTAGAATTTTTTCCTTTTATTCGGTATCATACTCAATTATTACTACAATTCAGAGCGAATATCAACGAGGAGTTAGTGCGTGGAACTTTGATATTGAGGATTTGAAGCACCAAGCGTCTTTGGTAATTAATTGCCACGGAAGTTTTCTTTTTTTTTTTTTTTTTTCTAGAAGTCGTTTCAACAATAATAAGGCTTCACAAGGCATGCCGTCTCTTTTTCATCTTTGCAGATGCAAGATGATAATGACATACAAGAAATCAGGGAAGAGGACGACAATTTAAAACTTCACTTGAACTATAAGGTAAGTTGGAATTTTTTTTGAACTTTGCTTGTCTTGTCTTATGTTATAATTTGTTTATTCCATTGGGGGTCTGTCACGGAGGTAAGTTGGAATATTTTTTGAACTTTCCTTGTCTTGTCATATGTTATAATTTGTTTATTCCATTGGGGGTCTGTCACGGAGGTAATTGACAAAGTTCCCCTGTTTTCACAGTCTACATTTAGTTCCGAGGTGAAACCAATGACTTCATTGGATATTGAGAGGTACTATTTTAGAATTTTATGGTTGTTAACATGCACTGTGATCAATTTTTACATTAATACCCATAATATTGATATTTAAGCTTTCTCATGATTAGCTAAACTCATGCACGTGGATAAACAGTAATACTTTAAATTATGCCTGTCTGTTCTGTTAGTAAGTCATAAAGTTCCTGATTACCTTGGACGAACACTTTTTGAATCTTATGATTGTTTGGTTCTTGTTTCTCGAGGGGTTTGACGCATGATTAACCTTCTTCAGTTTTTCCCTCAATCAACCACATTTCTGAACAAGTTATTGTTTGTGTTTCTTTCTGTTTCAGAGATAAAACAAGTTTTGATGAGGTGTCTATAGGTGAGAGTCAGACAAGGTTAGAAAAGGAGTCTGAAAATGGTATAACAGAGCAGGAAACTATTGAAAAGGATGGATTTAGGAGTGGTTCAAAAGATGAGTTGGCACCGGCATTAGTAGAGGATGATACAACACAAGGCAATGCTAGACACAGGCCTCGTCAAAGCCAAAGTGGACCGCTCACGCCTGATATTGTACCAAGCAATGCGTTATCAGAAAAAACAAGCAGCCTTGAAAGGTTTCTAATGGTTCTTTGATGCATTAAATGTACATGATATTGTGTGTTAGGATACTATCTAAAAAGAGTTTTGCAAGTAATGTATGTAGAAGATGTTCCATTGCTTATTTATAGTCTTAGAGAGCATAAGCAGGTTGCGTTTTCTGCTCTATGGATGCGTCTTTACTGTTAATGATCCTAACGCTGCAATGTTGCTCATTGTCATTCAGTTACCATCTCTACATTTTTCTGCTTCTATTTTGTTTTATCTTTTTCTGGATAGCTGATGATGACTCGAGACAGTAGAAATAGGTTGAGGTCATAGTCCTTTTTATTTTATTGTTACTCATTATATGTACAAGATTCGTAGATGCTTATAGTTGTTGCTCTCTAACGACATACTGCAATCTTTTTCCTTTTCTTTTTCTGATGTCCGAATGCGATGCAAGTATAGTAGTAATTTTTACTGATTGTTCTTGTTCTAACTATCCAAAGGCATAACGTTTACTAAGATAATGGTGAACCATCATTGATCAGGTCTGATATTGAAACACACCTTGGTGGGGAGAGGCTTCACCGAGTACGAAGAGCTCCCAGTTTTAGTGGTCCCCTTAACCTTCCCAACCGAGCTTCAGGAAATAGTCTTTCAGCTCCAATAAAGTCTTCAGGAGGTAATCATCGTTGTATAACCTTCATGGTAGCTCACTAAATGCTTCTGTTAATGGACTATTCTTCGAAGCATATTTATTACACCTTCACCTTCTTTCTCTTACCAGGATACAAAGATTCTTTTGAGGATAAATCGAAAACAAATTTGGTACAAATAAAAGGGCGATTCTCAGTAACATCAGAAAATGTGGATCTTGTGAAGGTACACCTGCAAATCTTGTGATCCTCCTTTTTCATTCTAAGTTTGCTTACAGTAAAATCATTTCCAGGATATTCCTCTGATGGCAGTGTCCCGCCGAAGTCCTCAGCAGGTAAGAAACTCATTAAAAGGGTGAAGATAATAAATGAGCTGATCTCATTTTTTGTTGACATGGTTCTTAGGAATCATCTTTGAAGAAATCTGCTAGTGTTGGAAGCTGGATATTTGACTCTAAGCAAACGGTTTGTTTATACTCTCTCTCTTTCCAACTCTACTTTTGTAGTCCTTTTAGTACATGTCCCTTGTTCTTTCAAGCAAATTCTTGCTTAGTTGGTTTTGGCTGGAAGTTTAATAATTCTTGGATTGCAGCCCAACAATGTTCAGTCACCAGCAGGAACTGGGAATAGTAATGTGCCTGCGTCAGTTCTCATGCCTCACCTGCAGAACCTATTTCAACAAACATCAGTTCAACAAGTACGATGATTTCTGCAAGCTGTTGTTACAGCGTTATGTCGTCGTTATACATAGTTGTAAAAATTTCCACAAGCCTCTTATTATTTTAAATACAGGACCTTATCCTAAATTTGTTGAGTAGCTTGCAACCAGTGGAAGGAGACAACGGTGGGTTAAAACCGCTGCTGTCTGTGTGTCTTTTTCTTTGCATAAAACTACTTGGGATTTTATTTATGTTTCTGTATTTCGTTCAGCTTCCCAAAACAGCAAACCACCTCCTTTATCCCCTGGTTCGGAGAGCAATGGCAGTGTAAGACAATTTTCACATCATCTAGTTCAATCCATCTAAGTGGCATGAGGTTGTGGAAGCAATCCCTGATGTAGCAGCAACTTGATTTTTCTTGTCCGTAGGTGGAATCAAATGTATCGGACAGGGAGCGTATGCTGCTCCTGAAGATTTCGGAACTACAGTCAAGGTGTGCTTTTTTTATCGTCTACCTCTTTTAGATTGTCCCCCCCCCCCCCCCTCTCCCTCCCTCTCCCTCTCCCTCCCCCTCTCCCTCCCCCCCTCTCTCTCTCCCTCTCTCTCGCCTTCCCCCCTCTCGCTCTCCCCCTCCCCCCCCCTCTCCCCCTCTCTCCCTCTATCCCTCTCCCTCTCCTCTCTCTCTCTCTCTCTCTCTCTCTCTTCTCTCTCCCTCCCTCCTCTCTCTCTCTCCCTCCCTCTCTCTCTCTCCTCTCCCTCTCCCTCTCCCTCCCTCCCTCTCTCTCTCTCTCCCTCTCCCTCTCCCTCTCCCTCTCCCTCTCCCTTCCCTCTCCCTCTGTCTCTCTCTCTCTCTCTCCCTCCCTCCCTCCCTCCCCCTCCCTCTCTCGCTCTCTCCCTCTCCCTCTCCCTCTCCCTCTCCCTCCCTCTCTCCCCCTCCTCCTCCCCCTCCCCCTCCCCCTCCCCCTCCCCCTCCCTCTGCCTCTCTCTCTCCCTCTCGCTCTCTCTCTCCCTCTCCCTCTCCCTCTCTCTCCCTCTCCCTCCCTCTCTCCCTCTCCCTCTCCCTCTCTCCCTCTCCCCCTCTCCCTCCCTCTCTCCCTCTCCTCTCCCTCTCCCTCTCTCCCTCTCTCTCTCTCTCTCTCTCTCTCTCTCCCTCTCTCCCTCTCTCCCTCTCTCTCTCTCTTCCGCTCTCTCTCTCTCGATCGAGAAAGATAACATCCTCATGATGCATCGTTCATCTCTTTGCAGGATGAATGGCTTAACTGATGAATTGAATGCAGAAAAACGGAAGTACATGCAAGTGAGTTTCTTGCCATCCATCCATCTATCACACATGTTCTTTTTTCATGAGATTGCATAACTGATCAATGCATGCTCTTGTTTTGAGCTTCTAGATTGTTTGCCTAATTTAGAAACGTTGAGCTTACTTCTTTCGTAGTACTCTCTTTGCCATCTGCTTCTGATTGATGCATTTTTCCTTCCCTGGCAGTTACAACAACGGTTAAACACCGTCTATGCTAGTGACGGGGATTGACGAACGCAAACCTCCAAAAGCATTGTATAGTTTTTGGGGTGAGTATTTTTGCACTTGCTCATTCGTGTGCTTCGTTATCTATTACTTTTACCTCTTTTTTATCACTAAGTTCACATCATTACAGTTTCGTTAATTTATCGACCAAGTATCATAGAAGAAGCAGACAACATCGTTCATAGGTCCAAAGAACTCTAGCTGAAGATTCCGGCCATAAAAAGCTGGTAAGAATGTATATTGAGTTTCTTTAATTTCTTTGCTTGGAAAATATGTGCCTGCTTGCTCGCTCCTCTGTGCATATAAGCGGTATGAAGATGATGACGAACTACATGGTTTTTGTAGCTTGTATTATATAAGCCTGTGAGCAAGTGTATATCATCAGTGTGGTTTTTATGTGAAGATGCTTATTATACATACCTGTAGTATGATCTCTTGTGAAATAATTATACTCTCTCTACTGTTCAATCGTCTACACTTAAGTTTTCACTAACGTGTTTATCTATTGTGGATCTTCCACACAAACCAAAATTAAGTTGTAACTTTCTGAAAATTGGAACACCATGCTGAGAAAATAAAATACATTAATCCAAGAGTAAATTAAGAACTACATCCATGAATCAATTCAATTCAATTCCATTCCACAAAAAGGCTAGCTTGGGGATGCAATCCTGCTTCTTTCAGGGAGAGAGGAAGCTTGTCGTGACCATACACAGTACGAGGAAAGTTAGACACGAGGTTATAGCCGTTAATGTCCAAGCGGCCTAAGGAATCAACATAGTCGTAAAGAGATTCTACCGTCGCCGTACAAGGGAACCTCCTCTCTTTGCGTTCCCCAGATGGAAACCGTACCAAAACCTGGAAAAAAACGAACTTATTTCTTATCTTTCTGGCTCTAACAACACCACCCTAGCCTAGCCGATGTATGGAGGGAAGTAAAAAAGACAAGGGGCATTACTTGAGTAACGTCAGGCCCTTTATCAGGTTCTGCCCCAAGCGATAAGGATTTCTGCTCACGTATCTTAGCTAGCGAAGCTTCTCTCTCGGCAGCTTCAAGTGCTGCTCTTTCAAGAGGTTCTTCTTCCTCTTTCCTTTTCCTCTCAGCTTCAGCAGCTTCCCTTTCGAGCCTTGACTGTTCTTCCTTCCTTTGGCGTTCTCGAGCCTGGCAGAAAGCATAGGTAATGATAAGACACGTTGAGCGTATGGCCTTTCACCGTAATTGAATGGGCAGGTAATGATGAAATGATAACTATAATGACTTTACTTGATCGGCCTCGAGCGCTGCTCGATAGGCTGCATCTTGCTCCTCCCTTATCCGCCGATTGTTTCTTCTTTCTTCGGCTTCAAGTCTAGCTGAAACAAGGACAGGGGCACTTTCCTCTTGGACTCTCTGAAGTATTGTTATCATTTCTTCAGGTGATTTTGGTCCCTCAACCTGCGAAACGAGAAAACAGATACACGTGAACTAACACGACAATTAGCAACAGACAAGAGTACCGTGCAATGTGCATTATACCAATGAGTATTAGATTCTTGTTTCTTTAGTTTGATTCAAGTAAGCTATTTTAATCAAGAAAAAAGTGCTTGAAGAACAGACAGGAAAGTTTAACTAGTTCGTTCTGATTCTGAGCAACAACAAAAAGAATACACTCCCTGCTTTGTACCTAACTAGATACAACACAGATCTAATTCCGCTTATGATCTGAGCGAGCTTCTGATTCTAATCAACATGAGTCACTCATAAAAGCGCTGAACTTCTAATAGACACGCTACTATTCAAAATAATCCTGCGGTTTTCAAGACAAAAAGACGACAAATGGCCAGATTAATCCTGTCCAGAATCTTGATGTTCTGAAAAAAAAACTCTCTCACAGTCTGATGTGTTGTTTATTCTAATGACGGCTGTATCGAAACTCCAAACATGAATTCACCTTAGTAGTCCTACTCCTATGCATTCTTAGTACAATACAAAAGATTTAGTAACCCAAACTTGACAAAGTAAGGATTAGATGCATCCAATCAGGCTCAGAACATAAGCATAAAAATTTTAGCAATCACTCAAGATCTCCCCACAAGAGTTCTACAATCATATCGCCATATCAAAACAACCCCAACCACAAAACTCAAACCCCCGAGTACCTGCGATAGCATTGCAATCTGCTGATTTGCTGCTGCCATCAGCACAGCACAGAATGGGTACCTCGATGCCTTCAAACTGTGACTCATCTTAAACCCTTCGCTCGACCTTACACTCCCGCCCCAGATTACAAAATTCTCGTTCAAGAACGCAACGAGCCTCTCATCGCACAAAGTCCCCTGGCAGAACGTTTCACTATCATGATGCTCCCTCGAGTGCAAGTACACAAACATCAACTTATACTCGCGCCTTGACCTCTGCAAAGCATCCATGAAACCCTCCGCGACGAAATTCGGCCTCGTCCCCAACCCCCGATATTCCCTCTCAAATTCATCCACGAACTGACGAGCTTGAGACGCCGACGATGGCGTCCTGCCACGATTCGAACCGTGAATCCCCAAAAGTCCAAGAGAAAACGACAGCGCCACACCAGCAACCCACATGCCCAATCCAATCGCACTAAAAACCAACCCCAAACTAGCCGAAATGATTGAGAACGGTAGGGTAATCAGCTTCCATGCCAAGTTCGGATTTTGGAGATTGTTATTGCTGGGCCGAAGGATTAGACCTCCGCCGTCGTCTTCGGGAATCGTGGCCGTGGAAACTGAGGGACGGTGGTAATCGACGCCATTGTTGCTGTTATCAGTGGACGTAATCAATGAAACGGCTAGCTCCAGGTCCCAATTGTGAGCGGCGAGGATCTCGGTGCACAAATCGACGTCGTCGATGCCGGTGACGGCTTGGAAACAGGCTAATTTGTTTGCTACGTCGCCCATTTGCGTTATTGAAATTAAATCTAGGGTTTATGAGAAATTAGAGACGATAGTGGAGTAGTCGAAGGTGACGATTGGGTAATAGCATTTGATGGGACGGTGGAAAGAAATCCATAAGTTTAGGAAAGGATATTATATTATACGGAAGTATATTATACCTATTTAAGGTGTACATATTATAGGGACAATTGGATTTCAGGCCCCATGTAATTTTTATTATAGAGACCAGGCTCATGTCAGAGAAAAATTAGTTGAAAGGACTCATTTCAGAATTTAAGTTAGAATTAACGTTGTTGGACGAAAATACCCTTATAAAAGAGTAGTTATGAAGTGGTATCCAGCGCCCCAGTTCTTTTATCAAATTCCAGTGTATTGTTATCTGTTATCACATAACAGGAAGTGTTACTCAGCACAAATATTGTGTTATTATATGACTAATAAGTGTTATTAACAGAGTAAAATGAGCATTTATTCGGGTAAAAAAAAAATCGGATTAAAAATTCGAATTAGTATTTTTATTTGAAATTTTTTTTACTCGAATTAATTATTCGAATTAAAAAATAATAATTCGAATTATTCGAATTTTTTTTACTCGAAAAAACATGTACCACTGCTATGTTCAACAGTACCACTTCATGTGTCTACAAATGTTGTACCACTTCTCTGTTCAACAGTACCACTTCATGGGTCTACAGTACCATATGTTCACCATTACCACTTCATGGGTCTACAATGCTGTACCACTTCTCTGTTCAATAGTACCACTTCATGCGTCTACAGTACCACTTCACTGTTCACCAGTACCACTTCATGGGTCTACAGTACCACTTCACTGTTCACCTTACCACTTCATGGATCTACAGTACCACATCATCTACAGTGTATACCACTTCTTCATGGTTGATTTGCTCGTTTGAAGAAGGCGATGGCAGTTCTATGTAATTTCCGCATACAGGCAGGGGCAAATGCGTCGTTTTTCTCAAAATTGGTCCTTAACTCTAAGACCAAACTTCAAATAGATCCTTATCTCTATTTCAAACGTTATTGGGTCCTAAAATCTAATGAAAATATGTTAAGTGGGCCTGACATATAACTAACTCTATATTATAACTATTTAAGGTGTATATAATATCATTTCATCATCATCTTTATAGAGGAATGATATGGTGCTCACATGGGCACCTGGTGATTGGCACCAATTCGTGCCAAATCAGCATCCCACTTCAACATCAAATGTGACGTGGCATTAATCAACACGTCTTAGGCGTCAAGACCACACAACAAGTGCCATATAAGACGTGATCATGCCAAGCATCATATCTGTCGATATATGACACCTAAGACGTGATGCTTAATGCTACATCACATTTGATGTTGAGGTGGCATGCTGATTTTGCACGAATCGGTGCCAAATCAGCATGTGCCCATATAAGGTGCTCACATAAGGTGAGCACCATATCATTGATATATATATATATATATATTAATGCCTTATATAACACATGTTACGTATCAATGAAATATACCAAGTCAAAATGCCATATCAGCATCTGAGATGTCGATCATGGCACCTAAAAGGTGTTAACTAAAACAACATAACCTCAGTCGATGTGGGCTGTTGACATGGCACGAATCGGTGCCAAATCATCATGTGCCCACATAATGTGCTCACATAAGGTGACACCATAAATTTCCTCTATATATATATATATGTATATTGTTTACCATATCTTGACTCTCGAGTTTGAATGTACTTAGATAATATGTATGTTTTCTCTTATGCATAATTGATCTTTTTTCACTTTATTATGTACCACACTACGCTACATTTCTCTATAGTAACTAAATTTCTTATGTAAAAAACACTTTCCACCAAAAAACCCTAGCTGCCAAACGCTCCGTAAAACCTAGTCGCTGCCAAATCCAAATTCTCAAATCCCGCCAGCAATTTTGTTCCTCTTCTTATTTTCTGATAGTAGTTCGTTTTGTTTTGTAGCTTGTTACTCAGTACATCAGTAGCTTACAGGTCCATACTTGCTCGGCCGCAACTCGTCCCCCTGCTTGCGAGTTAGGTCCGCCACTCCCGTGACAGCTTGCCGCTCTCTCTTACTACTCCTCAACCTTCGTCGGGAGCATCCAGTCCTCCCCATCTTTGTCGATCGAGGATGGGAGAGTGGTAGTAATTTAATTTTTGTGTTATTTTTCTAGTTTTGCTCTTCGATTTAATGGATCGTGTTTGGTTTAGTACTTTGCTTCTCTCGTAATGAGAGCTTTTGTCTCCTTTTTTAGGAGTTTTTAGTCCGCTATATGAGGTTTGTTTCTATAAGATTGAGTTAGAAGTCGAAGTTGGAAGATCTTGGAGATATATATAATAGTTTATTAGGCGGAGTTCTAATCTAGATTAGATTTGTTTTCATACGTTTCTTAGTCAATCTTCGAAATCTTTCTTGTTGGGTATTGGTGTTGTATGATTTGTCTTGTTCTATTGATGTGGAACGAGCATTTCTACGTGGTGTCTATCCTCCGGAGGTGTCCGTTCTCTTTTACGGAGGTGTTTGTCCTCTTCGAATAGAGGTGACTTTCTCTACTGGCAAATTGATGTGACCAGAGGGCTTTGTGGACTATTTAGCCCGTCTGTACTGTTTCGAGAATTTTATAACAAGCTATCGTTTGAAAAAAAAATAAAACTAACTTTCTTATGTGATGTACTTCAACCAAGTTAGTACTTTTGTGTAAAACCTTTATTCTATTATGTGCGTACGTATAAAAATATGTATGCTGACGAGGGATTGATATGTTATTTTTTTATTCCTTAGTGTACTCAAATGTAAATTTTCCAATTTAATTTCTCAGTAGTTTCCAAGACGCTTGTAGCCCGTTTGGTTATAAGGGCAATATAAAATCCCACCATTATTTATTTAGTATGAGCCCATCAAAAGTATCTTGATCTGATAAATTACCAGGCTTGTACTCTAATATCAGGCTGAAATATAAATCTGGGGCGGCAATTATAAAACTGAACACTGTATTATTTAATATTATCTCTATTATATGGGCTTATATAGGAGACCAAACTGGCCCTTATGCTAATAACAAGGGCAAATTTTATGTCAGGCCCTCCTATATTTTAAAATTAGTAATCAGGCCCTGTCAGGATTTTCTTTAGTTTTAAGGACCTAGTTGTTGGAAAATTCAACTGAAAAGGACCTAAAACTGTGTTTTGACGAACTTACCCTTAATAAAGTGATTTCTGAATGGGTATTTGACGTCAGTTCTATGTTACACAATTATACTGATTTGTTACCGTAAAAACCATAAGTGTTACTTTAACTTCATAAGACGTTACTTATCGATAGTAAAATGTTATTAACAGACATAATTATTATATCGGACTATCGAACCCCATTTTTCACACTGATCGAGCACAGTAGATTGTTAACACCTTGTTTTGTTTTTCATAAGTATTGATGTGGTATTTTGTGTAGCAGATCTGTTTCGATAATCTTTGGCATCGAACTATTTTTTACTATATAAAATCGAAGCGTTACTTAGATTAACTAAAGTGATCTAAAAGTACAGTATCTGTTACTAAATAAACAATAAACGTTACTCTGCTTTCATCATATGGTATTACACCCTAAACCCTAAATCGTAAACCCTAAACCCAAAACCCGGCGCGACGACCATTAGTGTTCTCCTATAAAATATCGAATCATTAGCGTTTCGATCTTATTACACGTTTCGAGATTGAAAATTGGTAATCTATTATAGGAGCATTGCTCCCTATAATGATGAATTTTCTATTTAGGGAAACAGGGAGATGGTCGGGTGGAGGGTTCAAGAAGGGTTCAAGAAGATTGAACCCTTCTCAGGGTTCAAAATAGGAGGATCGCGGGCAATTGAAATGCTAATGATTACCATATGACAGTTCTGCGCTGAAAAAAAATACTTCCTTTCATTTGGATAACAACAGTCTTGTATTGCAAGAGGCATCATGGTTTCGAACTAGGATTGGGATCTTGCAGTTATTAGCAGTTTTAAATATTACAGTTTCTATTACAGTTCTCAGATATGTAAGGTTTGTTAGGGGAGGAAGACAGTTGATCGTTAGTATCAGTTTACACAAACAAAGAACGAGAATCAAGGTGATCTCTCAAAATAATTCTGTTTTCTGATATTTCCTATTACAATCTCTATCGAACCGTACATCAATATATGACAATTATAACAGTTTTGCGCTGAAAAAAAAACACTTCGTTTCATTTGGATAACTACAGTCTTGTATTGTGTACCATATTGTGTCTATTTAAGTAACAAATGATGTCGCACAAGTAACACATCATTCAAAAACAATACCAAAATCTAAACCCTAAACCCTATATGACAATTATAACAGTTTTGCACTGAAAAAAATACTTCCTTTCATCTGGATATAACAACAGTCTTGTATTGAGTACCATTGATGTCTATTTAGTAACAAATAAAGTCGCACAAGTAACACATCATTCAAAACCAATACCGCTTCCTGCAACATCATTTGTTTGCAGGAAGCGGTATTGTTTTTGAATGATGTGTTACTTCTGCCACATCATTTGTTACTAAATAGACACCATATGATACTCAATACAAGACTGTTGTTATCCAGATGAAAGGAAGTATTTTTTTTTCAGCCCAAAACTGTTATAATTGTTTGGAAATTTGTTATCGGATCATTTAGGTATCAGACGTAAATTCGGCATATGTCAGGGTTAAATATGTCTTTTCGCGTCATTTTAGAGCCTGACCTCTGAATTTTTCGAAAAATGGGTCTTTAATCATGAAGCAAAATCTAATGGGGCCTGAACCCAAACCCAAATATATTAATAGGACCTGAAGTTAAATTAACCCTAATAACAATAAATCCCCCATGTTATTAATGACATGGACTCAATATAAATTGGCCCAAAAACAATGGCTATTGGGTAAGAAATAAATAGAATTTTATCGGGTAGGACAAAAAATTCCGTTCCATGGATATATTAATTTGGTCATGAATTCAAATTCATTTGAATTTTAGATTTAGAGGAAGATAATGATAAGAGATTTTTTTTGTACGTATATAAATGTATCCAATGTTGTGTCTGCACAATGTCCTATTAACGTGCGTATGTAGTAGTGTGTATTATTTGATTGAAATAGGTGAGACATGCCAAAAATCTATTCAATTAGTTAATACTAGTATTTTTAAAACAATGCATGAGAAAAAAATCCAGCTTAAGTTTATACCTAAATTACGAAAAAAGTAAAAAAAATAATAAATAAAAACTAAAGTTAAACTAAGAAAAGTAAGTTACAAAAGATATGAAGATTGTGAAATAATCGTTAGAAGTGTATGTAATAAACAACCTCTGAGCTATCTACTTTCAATTTGAGCTCGAGTTAGGCTTTAAAAATAAACAATTATAAAAAAAATGACGTGGCAGGTGAGATTTTGAACAGTCACATGAAGTAAATGCGCCGCAATAATCATACAATATAATGGAATCCACATAGGCCAACTAAAATGATTATGTACCATCTCATTCATTCATTAATTGGAGACCGAAATGAAATTATTGCATGGTCACCATAAGTGTGCATGGGCAGATCAGATGCCATTTATTAATTCCGGTATTAACTAACAATTAAGTCAAGGGCAAATTTTTGTTTCAGGCCCTTGTCAGAATTTTTTTCAGTTTTCAGGCCCTAAAAATTATTTAGTTTTAAGGACCCGATTTCTGCAGTAACATTTTATTGTTCTACAGTAACATTTCATTGTTCTGCAGTAACACTTAATTGTTCTGCAGTAACACTTCATTGTTCCTCAGTAACACTTCCTTGTTCTGCAATAACACTTCATTGTTCCTCAGTAACACTTCATTGTTCTGCAATAACACTTCATGTTCCTCAGTAACACTTCATTGCTCTGAAGTAACACTTGTGTAACTTTATGTCCTTATCTCTAAATTTTACGAAAATTAGATCCTTTGAACTAATATTTTTTCTGTAAGGGTCTGAAACATATTTTAAAACATTTTTGAGGCATGAACCATAATATACCCTTAAGCCAACCCAATTATGACAGTCGTTAGTTAATAATTAATAACGTCTGCGCTGCAAAGACTCCTAAAAACAATATAAATATTAATGATTTCCGATCTGAAATCGATGCGATTTAAGCACTCCAATCGCAACGTCGAAACTACTCACTGATGGCCAATGAAGTAAATATTTTTCAACATGTATACCGTATTTTTAACAATCATTAATTAGTCATTTTATTTCGCATTAGTTCGATTCAACATTAGTTATTTAAACTTTATTATTTTATACATTTATATATTAGTTTACATTATACTGAACTTGGAATTAGTACAGTAAAACCTATATAAATCAATATTCGATAAATTAATAACCCCTCTAAAATAATAAAATTTTCTGGTCTCGACTTGGGCATTTAACAAAAATAATCAATTTCGATAAGATAACAAAATAATAATCCTTCAAAAAATTCCTTTATAATATTAGGTCCCATTAAACTAGTATAAATTAATAATTCATATATATTGCAATTATAATATTTTGATAATTTGCTAAAAGATGAATCTTTTGTTACTAGAATTTCTTAAAATTTAAATATAATTGGATTTCATCCATAACTTTTTAAATTGCAGTCAAGAGTTTCGATGTCCATGAATATAAATATTAATTGTATACAATAAATTTAACATAATACATTAATATATTTATTTAGTTACAAACAAACTGGTTGATGGATGAATATAATCGACGAAACATATAGAAATACTAAATTAGCTTAATTTAAAAAGTTTTTCTTTTAATTAACTTATCGGTATATTAATATCTCTACAAATTGATAAACTTTAAGGGTCCCAATGTTATTAATTTAGAGAGGTTTTACTTTATTTTAGATAAAAAGAAATTAATTCTTTTTCATACTAATATTTTTATATTTTCATAAATTTGTATACTCAACTTAAAATTAATTTACGTTTTTATTCTCAAGCTTGAATTAATATCAAATTCTTATAATATGAATATTTCTTTTGCATAAAAACCGAAATGAATATTTCATTTAAATTACCAAAATTTCTCTTTTTCTTTAGTAAACACTGTAAAAAGCATATTATATAAATGACAGTTTGTCTTATGAATTTTCCCTATAATAACGACATATATATACAGATCTGGAAACCAAAACGAAAAAAGAAAAGAAATCATCAATACTAAGTCAACCTTCAATATCCTAGTGAATTTAATTTTTTAAATACTCGGTTTTTCCTTCACTATGAAAGCGTAAAAAAGAAAAGAAAATCATTAAATACTTTTAATGAGGTAACATATGAAAGCGTAATAAAAGGAATTATGTATACTTTTTCCTTCACTAGGTTTTTATCCCACTGATTTTTCCTAGTAAGGTTTTAACGAGACATATTCCTAAATATACATCCAAGGGGGAGTAATATGAAATATTATAGTGGATGTATATTATATGGAATGGTGGAATAAATAGTAGATATATTATTTATATTGGTTGTTATATAAGGATGTGTAATAGATGGGAATATAAATTAGATGTGATTATTTTATGAGAATGTAATATTTTATTTTGTGGTTGTAATTTGATAAATTTGCCTATAAATAGACACCTTGAGTTGTATTGTAAAACACTCCAAAGTATTGAAATTGATTCGTACTTCCTCTCTCCAAATATTTCTCTCTATAATTATATTATCATAATACAAATATTAATCACAATAATATTTTTATAACATATTCGAATATTATGCTCCTATATCTGATGAATGTCATCATATTATTGATACGGTTGACTATTTTTCTTTTTGTTTACTGCAACTACTTGGCTGCGAAACTACTCACTGATGGCCAACGAAGTTTACATTTTTCAACATGTATACCATATTTTAACAGTCATTAATTGGTCAATTTATTTCAAATTAATTAGATTCATCATCACTTATCTCTGTTTTGTTTTATATATTTATAATACATATTAATTTACATTTTTATACTGAACTTAGAATTAATATTTTTATATAAACAATATTTCTTTGTATACAAATATTTATATTTGTGTATATTTATATATAAATTTTATATTTTTATACTCAATTTAAAATTAATTTACTACTCACGTTTGAATTAATATCAAATTCATATATTATGAATTTTTCTTTTGCATACAAATGGAAATGAAAATTTGATTTAAAGTACCAAATTTCTTTTTTTTTTTCCTTGTGTAAATCTGTAAAAAGCATATTATATAAACTAGTATATTTATCACACCATATGCATGTCCAGTAAAATAAAATTAATTGGTAGTGGATGAGTTTAGTAAATAATATACTAAAAATAAAATGAAGTAGCTATTATCTATTCTATATATTAAGGGTGGGGGCTAGGATAAACCGTAGACCAATTGACCAATTAGATTTTTTCTACATCTATTAAAAAAAGACTTATTAAACCATGTACCTTCCGTAACCTCATAATAACTACCAAATGCTATTTTTAGTATATTACTTATTAAAATTATTTAATAATAATTAACTTTATTTTATTGCACATACGTAGGGTCTGCCAGAATACAAATGAGGTTAAATGTACATGTTTAATAAGTTCTTTTTTTAGAAAAAGTATAATTGGTTAATTGACAGAAAAATTAACGGTTTTGATTTACAAAAGAGTATAGATGACAATTTGTCTTATTAATTTTTGCCTATAATAATAACATATACTAGTACTATCTGCACACTCTATGCGTGTGCATAAAATATAATTGTTTTAATTTTAGTTTTGAAATTTATAATTATGTTTAGTAGATGAAATATAATTTTTTTATATATAAAAGGAAAATAACGATTAGGGGTATAAGTATAATAACTAAAAATTGAGGTGTTAAATGTGATAATTATTTAATTAATAAAATTAGAAATAGAGATGTTAAATTATAGATATTTTACAGACACCATTAGCAGTTAATAGCCACTCCTCAACCTTAATTCACTAGTTTTTTGCCCGTGCGATGCACGGGTCTTAAGAATCTGTATAATGAAAAAACCATAATTGAAAAAATGATGATATTATTATAGAAGTTTGAATTATAATTTACAACTAATGGTGATAGTTTATAAGATTGTAAGATATGCGATGCTAACCTTTAATTTCTCTTATGATCTGGCAAAGATTCTTATCATTATTCCCCCAGCCTTAAGTATGGATGTAATTGCATTTTTATGAATCGGGAAGAAAGATCACTCTGCAACAAAATAACTGTGTTTGAGCATAAAAATTAAGTAAATCAGTATTCAACTGAAATGCACGATACATAAGAAGGTGGAGAAATTTAATCACCGAATCAAAACAAAATACGGATTAAGAAAAATTTGGGTTCTAAGGTTAACTCAAGTGTGATTAGATGTAGACATGGATATGAATATTCCCTAGCTTTATTTGATTGATAATGAGGAATTCGATAATTGATAAACAATTGACGTAGAAGTTAGTAGTGTTTACTCATAACTGACTTTAATCATGGCACGTTTATCTATGGCAAAATATAAAACTTAAAATAATTTTGACTCTTTCAAAACAGATGAAACGCAAGTAGTGGAAAACCTCAACCGTATAAATGATTAAGTAATTAAAATTAAAATTTTATAATAACAATCAATTCCCAAAACAAAGGAAACGTGAGACATGTAAAAAAATTGTAACGAACTATGTTTATTAAATGTGTGGGCAGGGGTGAATAGAATAAGTCTATAATTTAGTTAATTAATTAAATAATCAATTTTTGAAGATTACAAATAAAGTGACACAACCAAAACGAATGATGTATCAAAATTCCATATCACCTGCCTAGGGTTCCCCACATAAAAAGAAAATAGATACAGGGTGACGATGAAATTATTACAAAAGATAGTCCTACACATATTCTCCAGGACATTTAAAATATGGTATATCTACCCCTTTCTGCAGGACATTTAAAATATGGCATATCTGCCCCTACACATATTCTGCACGACATTTAAATATGGCATATATGCCCCATATCAGCTTCGTGCATCCAAATCTAAGTTTGCTGGATATCCCACATGTTTTTGTGGCATACAAAGAAAATCACTTTCCACCCATGGCACGAAATTGACAGACAAAAAAAAAACTGAAGTAAGAACTATTAAATACAATGTATTAGTTTAGCAAAGAAGGCACAAATAAAGTGTTAAAAACTGAATTGTTTAGCAGTTGCAAACAACTATTCAGTGTATACGACGGAAAAAAATATGAACCCGAAAACAATCTGGTACTATCACAATCATTCAACGATAATACAGAAAAAAAATGCATTAGTACATCCCAAAATATAATCGTCGTAACAGAAGAATGGTAATTATGGGAGTGACTCACATAAATATTGCACAACATATCCTGCCAAAAAAAAAACAAGACAAATTAAAATCATTAAATCTCATTAGCAGCGAAATTGGAAGCGTACAGAATCTTCTATACACAAAAAGTAATCACCTTTCTTCGAGTTATTCGAACCTGTAAAGTGTGGGGTGAGAAGTTTTTTTTATTTAGAAAGGGTACGGCCAATCAATACACAAATTTTGATTTAGAAATGGTGCATGAGTTTTACAGTTTATTAGGAAATTGTGGTGGTGGGTAGTTATAAGATAACGTGGGGTGAGTAGTTTTTTATTTAGAAAGGGTACGGCCTCTCTTCTTTAACCTATGTATTAAAAATAAAAATAAAAATTTAATGGAGAATGTTTTGTATTAGAGAGGACACGTGGCAGCATGTAGTGAATCCTACATTTCCTTAGATATATAAGATAGTATAGATATACAGATATGAAAACCAAAAACAAGTATAGCTTGTGGTAAAATTTCTCTCTCTCTTCTCTCTCTCCCCCAAAATTCTCCCCAAACCAAAACCCTAAGTAGCCGCCCACCCCATCTCCTTGCTTCGTTCTCCTCCATCTCCATTAATGGAGGTCCAACCTCTATCAATGGAGGTGGAGGAGCTTCTCGTGTGTGCTTTCCTTCTTCCTTTTCTGTTTTTATAATTAATAATAATAAATAAAAAAAATCGCCGCATCCACCTAGCTGTCGCTACCCCGCCTTTGCTGTCGTGCCGCCTCCGCCTAGCCGCCCCTGCCTCACCGCCCCGCCCTCCACCTCGCCGCACAGCTGCCTTGGCCTCCTCACCATGTCGCTGCCTCTGCCGTCACCTCGAAGCACCAGTCAGCCATCACCACTACCACCATCACATCCCCGCCATAGAACCCTGTGAGTCTCCCTTGTGGAGCTTGCTTTTCCGACCTTGGGTCTGGAGCCCTTTTCTCCCATTGTGGAGCTTCTTCCGACGAAGACGATGGCCTCGAGTCTTTGGACAAAGAAAATATAGAGTACTATAGATTTGGATTAATAGCCGTTTGTGTGGTATGTTCTATAGTTCTTTGGGTCAAGTTCGAGGTTTTTTTTTTTTGCGTTTTCTGTCGGCTTTTGTCATTTATGGTATTTTCAGCTCTGTGTGAGCCTTTGTTCTCTACCGAATTCAGATGTCACCGGAGAGATCCTTTGGATTATTTAACCTTTGTATTTTTGTTAATTAATTTAAGCGATCGTTTCGGAAAAAAAAAAAAGGAAAACCAAAAACAAAAGAAAAAAAAAGTAAAGGAAATCATCAATACTAAGTCAACCTTCAATATTCTCGTGAATTTAATTTTTTAAATAGCTGTGATATTCAATAAATGAAGTTAAAAGTAGTGATACATAAAGGATGATAACATTAGAGGGTGTAAAGAGTAATTTATGGATGCCAGTAGACTTACCCGATAAAAACTGCATGTTTACTGACCGTTATAATTTTGCGTTGATTAAATCGAAGTGTCGTATTATCAGTTATCACAGAGAGACATTGAGGTAAGGGATTTCAGACATCATATATATATATATATAAAAAAAAAGCTGTAGCTCACCACGTGAATATGATGACATACAGAAGTATAACTTATTATCATATGTTAAAAAAATTAACTTTTTTTTTAAATATTTGAATTATATGCATGCGTGTCAGGTCAGCTTAACTAGGGGTGGTTCGGTACGGTATACCGTACCAAACCTGTGATACCGTATACCGTACCGAAATTTCGGTATCGAAAAAAACCATACCAATACCATACCAAAATTTCGGTGTACCTTAAATTTCGATACGGTATCATACCGAAATTTCGGTATGGTATCGGTATCATACCTTTTTATACCATTAACACGGAGGATTTTTTACCATGCGTGTCTCGTAACTCGTTAATTCGTTTTTTTCGTATTTTTAGTAAATTCAAACACCTTATGCCCCAATAAGATGGATTGTTAATACCAAATTTTCCAAATAAAAAGATTTTTAATTCCTAAAATAACCTTAAATAATTTACATATTTTAGTCAGTCTCCTTAATAAGACAAAGAACTTTACATAACCACAAAATACAACGTTATATACAGATTAAATAAAACGAAACGGCTATTTAAAAATATAAGTGAAGATTAACAAAAATTAATTGCATCAAGATTAACAAAAAATTAGTGAAGATTAACAAAATATGGTGGGCATCAAGGCTATAGTTAATAATTTATGTGCTAAATAAATTAATGGAGATCCTAATAATATTTTTAAACATTTTATATTTTTTTGAAATAATATAGTATATGTAGGTGTGTGTGTGTGTGTATATATATATATATATAATATTAAAAATTTTAGTATTTCGGTATTTCGGTATAATCGGTATACCTAATTTTTAAAATTTTCATACCATTATTGTACCGAATATTTTCGGTACGGTATCATACCTTACCAAAAACTTCGGTATACCAAAATTTTCGATATTTTCGATACGTTACGATACGATAAGGACGGTATATCGGTATTCCGGTATATTTCCCCAGCCCTAAGCTTAACAAGCTGGCAACACCTTTTAAAATCCAAAAATAAGATATATGTGGGGACTCAATAATCTCGTATTAAATTATCCTGACAAATGCAAAATAGTGCACGAGATTCTCGATTATCATATCTTATATACATCACATAAATGGACGAACCACATTAGCAACTTGAGATATTCAATGAATTACATTTTGTCATAATCGATCGTTACATGGTTTTTGGTTCGTCAATATAATAATTTCACATTATATTAAATTAATTTACAGATGGAGTATGCCAATGATTCACATCAGGACAGATCAGTTAACATGTTGACCAGTCCTATTCTGTTTTTCAGTGTTTATACTACTTCTATTCAAATAATTAGCACTTTAATTTCAAATATACTTTTTTTTTTCTATAATTCCCTTTTTTTTTCTTGTGAAGTTTTTTGTCGAAATTATAAAATATATAAAAATTTCTTGTGAACTTTCAATGGAGTGGACTTCAATGACAAATACAAATTGAGATAAATTTAAATCTCTGATTAAGCCAGATGACTAAATTGATATTATATATAACTATCCTTATCATTATGAAGTAGCAACCCATTTTCAAAAGAAAATATACACGTCCATCTCAGTATTTGCTGGCAATAACTTTTGAAAATCCAAGAAATAGGTATTGAATATGGTTTTGTATTTTAAAAAAATAAAGCAAGTTGCTGCGCGTGAAACGATAGTTATTTGTTTTTGCTAAACTTAATAGAGTTAATTACAAACTTAGGCAGTTCACCAAGTGTCAATTATAAAAATTGGCGTGATGTTTTTCTTGTTTCAGAAATTAGGCACTATTTTTATTCTATTTATTTTTCTGAATTAATTTTATTATATACAAAATGTTCTCAATAAATGGCATATTTTTATTCTAATTTCTTGTTATTAATTAATATATAAATTGAATTAATAAATAACTTAATATGTCAAAATTGGCCGAATCAATCTCCAACGAATTTCAAATCGATCCCCTTTTTTTTTCCAACTCAGATGGAATCGGCACAAAACCAAAATCGATAGGACCTATTTGCATGTTAAACTCAACACCGTTTATCTGAGTAATTCAAACATAAAAAGTGAACCGAAACGAGGCGAATTTTCGGTTGACCGAAAATTTCCATTGAAATTTTTGAAAGCATATGCCGAACCAAATTTTTTGGTTTGATTTTGGTATTTATCATTTTTCGGTTTCAGACCGAACCGTATGTTATAAAAATGGAAATAAATAGCGAATCGATATTCTTTGTTCTAAATGAACCAAATATTTCAGTATTCGGTTCGATCCGCTAAGCAAACTATGAGCTCCCTAATAATTTATACAACTTCAATAAAAAAAATATATCAGAAGTATTAGAAGCATTTAAAAAATTAAGAAAGAAATATAATTATGCATAGTTTTGTAATAATTTACACAGTAACTAATTTTGTTAGTCACGGTATAAAAGGTGCCTATAATTGTAAAACACCCTTTCTCTTTCTAACTGATGTGAGTTTCTTGTCTTTAACGAAGTCGCCGATGTGTGTAATAAAAACAATACACATTATTATAGAACCATCCCAATAATAAGAATAATAGTTCCCTGGCCACCAACATGCGATTTTCCTATTTAAAAGCAGCCGAACAGCCAAAAGGCATATCACTACACAACTCTTGCTCTAAGTACCAATCAAACGATAAATCTCTCTCTCTCTCTCTCTCTCTCTCTCTGTCTCTCTCTGAGTTTAGTTCAAACTTCAAACTCAGCAGTTTAAACAAGAAATTACTATTACATGGGAAGAGCTCCATGTTGCTCGAAGGTGGGACTAAAGAGAGGTCCATGGTCATCCCAAGAAGATGCTCTGCTCACAGATTACATACAAAAACATGGTGAAGGCCAATGGCGTTCTCTTCCCAAGAAAGCTGGTTTGTACTCTCCGCTTTGCATCCTTGTACTACTCTCATTTTCTTGTTCTTACTTACATGGAATATATATAATATAGGTTTGTTGAGGTGTGGTAAGAGCTGTAGATTGAGGTGGATGAACTATCTCCGTCCAGGAATAGTAAGGGGAAACATAACCCAAGACGAAGAAGATCTAATCGTACGGCTGCACACTCTCCTCGGAAATCGATGGTCTCTGATAGCGGGTCGGTTGCCGGGTCGAACTGACAATGAGATCAAGAACCATTGGAATACCCATCTACTCAAAAAGCTGCAGATTAACCAAGGACTCAATCAAGAAACCAATTCGCTCAAACCCACCAAGAAAAAATCCAAAAACGTCAACGATTCAGACAGTAAAGGGAGGAGGCGAAATATGATGGTAAGCAATCGTCAAGAGAATAAGTCAACGGATGGTAATAACGAGGACAGAGATGGGAAGGTCAACGCTGCGAGCGAAGGAGAAGATGATAAGGTTAAGGTGTTGTACGCGCCGAAGCCCCTGAGGGTTTCTTCATCTGTCGTCGTCAGTAGTAGTTACCTGCCGAGGATAGCCAGCGTGGACAGCTTGGCGTCCGGCGACGGCGCAGACACGGCGGAGATGATGACGTGTCAGCCGCCGGAGTTTGACGTCGGTGATGCTGCTAATACTCAGTATTATTGGGACGACGACGACGACGCTGTTGTTGATGATCAATATAATGGTCTGCTTGCTGGCAGTGATCATTTCGATAATGATGCGTCGTCGTTTATGCCATTGGTTATTAGTCGTCGTAATAACGAGGAAGATGATGATGAGGTGGGCAAGTTAGATTTGGTGTACTATGAGTATCTTCAGCTTCTTTAGACAAATCCAAAACACAAGTAGGATTAATAATGAATGGTTGACGAGAAAGATATGGTTAGCTAGGCATCATCATTGTTGTTAATCTATGTATTGCTAATTATTACGTGTTGGGTGTTTTCTTTTAAAAAAAGAAAAAGAATTTATTTGGTGTCCCTTCACGGCGATAAGGGAATACGTACCACAATCGTTTTTCAAGATGCAAGTTGCAACGAAAAATGTTCGCAAGACCATCGAATTATTCAAATGCTTTCTGGGCACTTCACGTCATTTTAAAAATATGAAATGTATGTGCTGTATTGTGACCTTAGGACTGAGATGTTATTAAGTGATATAGTTGGATTATGATTGATATGAAGTAGAAGGTCAGGGAGTAATTGTAATATGTTATAGTGTGAGGCTAGAATAAATAGCCTAGTGCCCCGTTTGGTTACAAGATCTCATATTAAGGCCCAATATTCATTAATAGTAAGAAGCCCCTTATAAGTTATGCGGTCCCTTTAACTCAGTTTATTTCTATCGGGCTTGTTGTGTAAAAGCGGGCTTAGCATTTATTATCGGGCTGGAATTTAATAACCAAACACTATATAAGCTATTATTATATATGCTATCTAGGCTTATCTGACACAGCAAACGGGCCATAGCTGTAAATGAACAGATTAACGTTTAATCAGTATATACATTCATTCTTCTAAATCTTGACATGGTATCAGAGCGATTCAAGCTTCGCTGAGTGAAATATCAGAGTAATCGAAAGGAAATGGCTGACGATGAGCTGAACAACGAGTCAATTGATGGAGAAAGTGAAGAGGAACAAAGTGTTGAATCGAACAAACAAGATCAAGAACGACAGAATTCTGAGTCAAACAAGCAAGAACGACTGAAACTCCCAACGCTTGATTTCAATGATCCGCTGTTCTTGCATCCGTCCGATACACCTAATCTTGATCTGGTGACCGAGGTCTTGAAAGGCAGTGAGAACTATAAAGTATGGAGCCGAGAAGTAGTAATTGCACTCGAGGCGAAGAACAAATTAGGTTTCATCGATGGATCATGTAAGCAGCCAGGGAATAATTCTGTGATGAATCAACAGTGGAAGAGGTGTAATGCGCTGGTTAGGTCATGGATTCATCGATCGCTATCAAGAGAATTAATTCCAGAAGTGATTTACTGTGAGTCTGCTCAATCAATCTGGAAGGATTTAAAGGAAAGATTTGACAAAGTGAATGGTGCACGACTCTTCTCCTTGTATCAGCAGATAAACACAGTCACACAAGGTACTGTTACAGTCACTGAATATTATTCGAAGTTAAGGCATCTATGGGATGAGTATGATAGTCTCATCCCAGCCCCTGCTACCAGTCTGTCAAAGGAATATATAGAATTCTGTGATCAATTGAAGGTGATGCAATTCCTAATGGGATTGAATGAAGGATATAGTCAAATGAGGTCACTAGTACTTATGATGTCTCCTCTTCCCTCGCACAAACAAGTTTTTTCAATGGTGTGTAATGAAGAAGCTCAACGGAATATAAGTGTTCATGAGAATAGACATGGGTCAATGGCTCTACAGAGTACTACAATGAAACAGTGGAATGTGCAAAGTGGAAGAGGAGTGGCCTCGTGTGATCACTGTAACATTGGGGGACATGTGAAAGAAAATTGTTACAAAATCCATGGCTATCCTCAAAATGGTAGTAGAGGTAGAAGGAGTGGAGTAAGAGGAAGAGGAGCACCAAGGGGTAGATTCTCTAATCCAACTCAAGGCCGAGCTATAGGACAATGGTATGAGAACTCAGCAAAGGTCAACTCTACCACAACCAGTTCAGACTGTGGCCAACAAGCTGTTGGAACTCATACTACTGTTGGAACAAGGAACAATGATGGTATGATTCAACCTCAGATAACTCCAGATCAGTACAATCAGATACTAGCCATCCTTGGAGGAGCACAAGAGCAAGTATGTTCCATGGCATTGGCCTCTTCTAATCAGGCAGGAACATCCTCAGACCATCCAGGTAACAGCTCAGGTATGAATTTCCTAATAGGCAGAAAATTCAATATATGGATAGTTGACACTGGTGCAAATCAGCACATGATTTGCAACCAGAATCTATATGATAAAGGATCTAAGAATGCTAGATCTAATGTGTATGTTAAGTTACCAAATGGTGATCACCTACTGGCAACCAATACTGGAAGTGTTTCACTATTTGATAACCTACAGCTGAAAGATGTATTATTTGTACCTGAGTTCAAACATAACCTATTATCTGTGTCAAGGTTGTGTCATGATGCTAATGTTTATGTGGCCTTTTACCCCCATTTTTGTCTGATTCAGGATATCTGGACTGGCAGGATAAGGGGGATTGGTAGGAAGTGCAATGGACTTTATTACATTGATAGTATTGCTAATAGGTCTGCTAATATGTATATTAATTCTGTGAGTAGTTCCAATAGACATGAAACTTGTGAGGCTGTAAGAAAAACATACATCAATAAAATTCTGTTATGGCACAAGAGATTTGGTCACATGTCATTTAAGAGATTGAACTTTCTGTCTGATCTGAATTTAAAAATCATTGATAATCATGAGTACTGTTCTATATGTCCTTTAGCTAAGCACAGTAGAATGAAGTTTCCTTTGAGAACAAGTATGACAGATTCTATAATGGAGATAATACATATGGATGTATGGGGACCATATCGAGAACCAACCTACAAAGGTGAAAGATATTTTTTGACTATAGTAGATGATTTTTCTCGAGCTGTATGGGGTTTCTTGATGATAAAAAGTCAGAGGTCCCTGATATTTTAAAGAGGTTCTTGGCCTATGTTCAAAATCAGTTCTTAAAAGGTGTTAAAATTTTGAGAACTGATAATGGCATGGAGTTCATGAACAAAGAGTGTAACACATTGTAAGATTCATTGGGTATTATTCATCAAAGTTCATGTTCCTACACACCACAACAAAATGGAGTGGTTGAGAGGAAACATAGGCACATCTTGGATGTTGCTAGGGCTTTGAAATTTCAGTCAAATATGCCTACTAAATACTGGGGTGAGTGTGTTAAAACAGCCATCTACTTGATCAATCGAACACCTACACCATTGCTAAAAGGCAAAACACCATTTCATGTATTGTTTGGTAAAAAGCCAAGTTTTCACCATTTAAGAGTTTTTGGTTGTTTATGCTTTGTTAAAATCTTACCATCAGTTGATAAGTTTCGAGAAAGGTCTAAACCTTGTGTGCTAATGGGATATGCTGTTGACCAGAAGGCATACAGGTTATTAGATCTTGAAACAAAATGCCTAATTACATCTCGAGAGGTGATCTTTTATGAGAACAGGTTTCCATTCAAATCACATATCAAGAGTGATTCTGAATCCATACCAGAAGGTAATAGAGATGGAGGATGTCTCTATGATGAACCTTTCTGGTCAGGTAATGAAGGTAAAGAAATCAATACTATGAATGATCAGAGTAATGTTGAAGTTTCTGATCATACAGGGAATATAGAAACAGAACAAGAAAATCAATATGAGCAGGTTACTGACATGCATTCAGAACCTGAAAATCAGGTTGAGCAAGTCACAGATATGCATCCAGAACCAGCTCTAAGAAGATCAACCAGAGTCAGTAAAACTCCTAACTGGCTAAAGGATTTCATATCCCCTTTTCATAATGATACTAATCACAGCTGTTCTGTTAAATATCCTTTATCATCTTATATGCAGTACAGCAGGATAAGTCCTAGCTATACTAGTTTTCTTGCAGCCTTAAATAATGACAGAATTCCAAGAACCTTTCAGGAGGCTGTTGGCTCAGAACAGTGGAGAAAAGCTATGGAAACAGAACTAGCAGCCCTCAAACTTAACCATACATGGAAGATAGTTGACCTACCAAAAGGTAAAAGGCCAATTGGCTGCAGGTGGGTCTTCGCTATTAAATATAAACCTGATGGTACTATAGAGAGGTATAAGGCACGTGTAGTAGCAAAAGGTTATAGTCAAATAGAAGGTATAGACTATACTGATACCTTTGCACCCGTTGCAAAACATGTTACAATAAGGTTGATATTATCACTTGCTGCTATCTATAATTGGCCGTTATGGCAGATGGATGTCACTAATGCTTTTTTGCAAGGTGAACTACTTGAAGAAGTTTATATGAATCTACCTCCTGGACTGGAATCAGGTAATAATGCAAAGGTATGCAAACTTGAAAAGCCATTATATGGCTTAAAGCAAGCCCCACGGCAATGGAACTACAAGTTCACATTGACCATGAATGAATTTGGATTTGTACAATCAAAGAACGATTATTCTTTGTTTGTCAAATCCAGGGGGAGTAGTGTAACTATCTTACTTGTTTATGTGGATGACATTGTTATAACTGGTAATGATAGCACTATGATTACTGAAACTAGGAATTACTTGAACAAGGTGTTTTATATGAAAGATTTGGGTGAATTGAAGTTTTTTCTAGGTATTGAGGTTGCTAGATCTCAAAAGGGTATTGTTCTTAACCAAAGGAAGTATGTACTGGAATTACTAAGTGAAACTGGTATGTTAGGATGTAAGCCATTAAGTATACCAGTGGAGCAGAATTTGAAATTACCTGCTGAATGTGACTGCAATAATGTGCTAAGATGTTCAGGCATCAATGATATTAGCTGGCTTGCTGATATTGAGAATAATTTGAGTGGTGACTGCAGTTTTACATCAAATGCTGATCAACTACACTCTGCTGGAATACAAGGAAAACAGAACAGTAAGAAAGACAGCAGAATTGAATCAAATTCACCAGGTTATGTCAATATACATCTGTTTCAGAGAATTGTTGGTAAGCTCATATATCTGTGTTTAACTAGGCCAGATATATCCTATGCTGTACATATTCTATCACAGTTTATGCATAGACCACAAAAGGTTCACTTTGATGCTCTTTACAGAATTCTGAGATATTTAAAAGGTAAGCCAGGTCTCGGCTTACTTCTTGGTGCTAACAGCAAAGTTTCTTTGAGAACGTATTGTGATGCCGACTGGGCTTCCTGTCCAATATCTAGGAGGTCACTAACTGGATATATGGTATTTCTTGGAGATTCTCTGATTTCTTGGAGGACAAAAAAGCAGAATACCGTGGCCCGAAGTTCAGCTGAAGCTGAATAGAGCAATAGCAATGCTTACAGCAGAGATAGTCTGGCTAAAGAGTGTGATGAAGGATGTTGGAATCCAAGAATCAGAACCAGTGGTGATTTATTCAGACAGCAGATCGGCTCTTCAGATAGCAGCAAACCCAGTTTTTCATGAACGGACGAAGCATGTGGAGGTCGATTGTCATTTCATCAGAGACAAGATCCAAGAAGGAGTAATCAAGACAAAGTATATTCCCTCAAAAGAGCAACCGACAGATTTACTAACAAAAGCATTGGGAAGAGACCAGTTCTCATATCTACTGTCCAAGTTTGGTTTTCTAGACTTGTATGAACAACAAACTTGAGGGGGAGTGTTAAGGTCACGTATTGTGACCTTAGGACTGAGATGTTATTAAGTGATATAGTTGGATTATGATTGATATAAAGTAGAAGGTCAGGGAGTTAATTGTAATATGTTATAGTGTGAGGCTAAAATAAATAGCCTAGCTGTAAATGAACAGATTAACGTTTAATCAGTATATACATTCATTCTTCTAAATCTTGACATGTGCCACGAGAGAAAGAGAATTTTTTGAGATTGAAGGATTATTTTTTGGATTCCAAATTATGATTCGAGCTACTGAAAATAAGAAAATTAGCATTTCTATTCACGGATGATAATGTAAATTTGATGAAGAGGCAATGGTGGTGGACTATCTTTCACCATTTAACGTGGTTATTAACCTCTTCCATTTTTTAAACTCGACTAACTCATCTTCTAAGCTTCTTCAAAAAGAGCAATTCTTATATTACTTTTATTAATTTTCCAGACAAAACTTTTAGGCGCACATTTATGTCATGGGGTTACGAAGTTTTCGATATAACATGCGCAGGTTGTATTGCTTTTCACGTGGACATTGTAGATAGAAGATAGTAATTTTTTTTCTCTAAAACCATACATATATATATATACTAATTTATTACCCGTGCAAGGTGTCACTGTCTATAATTATTTTATATTAATAAATAACTATTTATAGTGGATAGTGTTATAGTGGATAATTTTTCATGTTTTTATTATATATATTTTAATTTATTACAATTAATTATTATGGGACAAACTGAGCATACGAGAACATCTACATTTGCATAATTATATAAGATATATATGTTTTTATCATATCATGTGCAGTGGTCACGACTATTTATGGCTAGTACTGTACTACAGATATCAGATCCAAGTGTCTGAAAACTTTCAAGTTTCAATTGTATACGAATTTTCTTTTTTAAAACGAAATTGCAGAAATTTGTTTGTTATGAACAATCGATTTTTCGTGGTTCGGATGTTTCAAAACAATCCTACATCCACGGTGATGAACGTAATCACTAATCACAATCGTCTGATTACAAAATGAAGATTAAAGATGAATCTTCTGAAGAACAAGAAAAGAAAAGCTGAATTACAGCAAGAAGAAGAATGTAGGTTAAAAATTAAAACCCCGCAAGTCTTCTGTTTTTATATGAAATTGCCGCCAAAACCATCGCTTGAACCCCATAGCTAAAAACGTGGCTGCTGGCAGCGTCTCTATAAGTAAAAGTGCAACTTCGGCTAAAACGCACCAGTCAATTTAAAATACGTTCCTCAATTCAAATTCTTTCTTCAGTTTTCTGTTCTATTGCACAGCTGAAATCTGCTCCATTCTTTTGATCACTACTGCCCACAACTTGATGTTCTTCATGTACTTGGTTTGATACCCCCGGCAAGATGGATGGTACAGATTGAGTACAGCCATCTTGACCAAGAGGTCTCGCAGAATAGGTGCAGGTAAAGCCTTGGTAAATACATCAGCTAGTTGCATTTCTGAACGGACTGGTAGCAGTTTAATCACGCCATTTGCCACATGATGTCTGATGAAGTGGCAATCAATTTCAATATGCTTGGACCGTTCATGAAACTTGGGATTCAATGCCAACTTTAAAGCTGATTGGTTATCACAGAATATGACTGGAAGTTGATCTATTGTGATATGCAACTCACCTAGCAACTGTCTGATCCATAGAATTTCAGCTACCACTGCTGCGAGAGCTCGGTATTCAGCCTCGGTGGAAGATCTGAAAACGTATCAAACCAAGTACATGAAGAACATCAAGTTGTGGGCAGTAGTTATCAAAAGAATGGAGCAGATTTCAGCCGTGCAATAGAACAGAGAACTGAAGAAAGAATTTGAATTGAGGAACGTGTTTTAAATTGACTGACGCGTTTTAGCTGAAGTTGCACTTTTACTTATAGAGACGCTGCCAGCAACCATGTTTTGCTACATGACAATTCAGGCATATTGCAAGATAAACAGATACCTGTTCTTTTACCTGGCTGTGGAGCATACCCTATACCTTCTGATGCTTGAGAGTTGTCTGACTGGCTTATCAGAGATCTCAAACTCTGCAGTTGAAGGGGTGTAAGCTGAACCTGAATCATTGTATTATTAGCAGAAAGATCATGTGACTTTGTAGATGATCCCTGCTGAGCTGAGCCTTGTGACATGTCAAATGCAGACTGATTCACTCTGACTGCTTTTGATTTCAAATTCTGCCTAAAACCGGGTGGATACCCATGGAGCTGATAGCAATTTTCAATAGTGTGACCTTTCTTGTGGCAGTGAGTGTAGGTAGGCTTTAATGAGTCTTTTCTTGGTCCAAAATTTCCCTTTCTTGCCTGAAACTGGTCATTCTTGGCAGCAAGCATCGCCATATTGTTCACTTGATCATCACTGCTCCTGATAGGTCCCAACTAGTACTGTCAAAACGTGCCGGCGGGGCGGGCCGGCCCGTAGCCCGCCAAAGCCCGCCAGTGGCGGGGCGGGCGCGGGTAAGCCCGCCTCCTGGCGGGCCTGGAAATTTAAGGCCCGCCCTGCCTGCGGGCGGGTAGCGGGCCGGGCGGGCTTAGCCCGCCAATTTTAAAAAAATATATAAATAAGAAAAAAAAAATAATAAATAATAAAAAGTAAGAGAAAATAATAAAAAAATTGGAAAAACTAATATAAAAATAGTAAAAAATAAACAAAAATAAAGAATTTAAGTTGGAAAAATTATCTAATTCTATAAACTTTTTAATATTAATTTATTTATGTTATTAATTACCAATTATAGCTAAAAAAATATAAAAATAATCATAATTTATTTATAAATCTTATATTTTTAAAAAATAATATAATATTTATTTTTTCGGCGGGCTTGCCCGCGGCCAGCGCGGGGCGGTCCTAAGCGGGGCGGGCGGGCCCGCGGGCTGCGGGCCCGTTTGACAGCTCTAGTCCCAACATCATGGACCTCTGCTTCTCTTTTTGTACAAGCAGTGAGAACACTCTGGTAATCTATGGCAATGGGTCCATGGTCAGAATCTGACCTCTGAGCTGAGAATATGAGTCATTGAGTCCCATCAAGAACACCATCACATAGTCCTCATCGAGCTGTGTTCATTAATTTCATTCCACCACAGACACACTGACAAGTAGGCAGATAATTGGCCAACTCTTCCCACAATGTTTTCAGCCTTGTATAGTAAACAGCCACAGTGTTGGTGCCTTGTGTCAAGTTAACTAGTTCTCTCTTTAGTTGGAAAATCTTCGGCCTGTTAGTTTGCCCAAACCTTTCTTGGAGATCTATCCAAACATCTCTTGCTAATGAACTATAGAGTATACTAGCAGAAATCTCTTTAGAAACTGAATTCAAAATCCAGGAAATTACCACATTATTGACTCTCTTCCAGGCAGCGAGTTTGTCTTTCTCTGTCGCCTCTGGTGAATGAAGTTCTGCATTTATGAATCCTTCTTTGTTTTGCCCTGTGAGTGCAATCATCACTGCTCGGCTCCAGGTTGTGTAATTCTCACCATTGAGCTGCTCGTGCACAAGAAATTGACCCGACGTGTCTTTTGCATTCAAGAAGTATGGATCATTTGACTGTGTAGGCGCCGTGGAATTTGATGACGTTGTTCCTATCTCCATGATTAGAACTTGGATGAATTCAACCTAACGTAGCTTGATCAATCAAATTTGTTCGCAGCTGTCGAGCAATTACTCTGATACCATAAAATGAAATTGCAGAAATTTGTTTGTTGTGAACAATCGATTTTACGTGGTTCGGATGTTTCAAAACAATCCTACATCCACGGTGATGAACGTAATCACTAATCACAATCATCTGATTACAAAATCAAGAAGATTAAAGATGAATCTTCTGAAGAACAAGAAAAGAAAAGTTGAATTACAGCAAGAAGAAGAATGTAGGTTAAAAATTAAAACCCCGCAAGTCTTCTGTTTTTATATGAAATTGCCGCCAAAACCATCGCTTGAACCCCATAGCTGAAAGCGTGGTTGCTGGCAGCGTCTCTATAAGTAAAAGTGCAACTTCCGTTAAAATGCACCAGTCAATTTAAAACACGTTCCTCAATTCAAATTCTTTCTTCAGTTCTCTATTCTATTGCACAGCTGAAATCTGCTCCATTCTTTTGATCACTACTGCCCACAACTTGATGTTCTTCGTGTACTTGGTTTGATACTAGCAGTTATCAGAGTTAATTACTGTTCAGTTGAAAACTCCATGCTTACAATTATTCAACTTTTATGTAATAACTAATTCGTACTTTTCCCTAATGTTCCTTATAAATGTACTTATACTAGTTCTTTTTATTTTTTTTTGTTGATATACGGTCCTGATTATGTATAATTAATGTAAAATATTAAGATAACTTAATTTTCAAGAGAAAATTGTGGATGAGTGTAAAGAAGTAAGATGAAATGGTAAATATAATGTGGATGAGTGAGTGGATGGTTGTGTTAAATCGATCCAATAGTATCAATTTAATATACATTTTGAAAACAAATCAAATAAATTGTTTTCTTACTTTAAATATCCGGGTTGCAAAAGATACGAGGACACTCCCTCACATATATAGATACATATGTATGCTCTTACATAAAGAGCGTATGGCGGATAAAAATTGTCAAATTGATTGTCAATTTGACATGTTTAATTAAAAATTTTACTCATTTAATTTATTGCAACAAAATTAAAATTTTATTTTTTAAATAATTAATTAATAATATAAAATAATTGCACACAATGTGCTAAACATACTAATGTCTATAATAAATTTGACACCTCAGTGTAACTATTTTATTCTAGTTTTTATTTCTATTTATTTAAATTTGATGAATTTTAGTTTTATCATAATTGAATTCTCATATCAAAATTTCAAAAGAATAAAATTTCAATATAATTCTATCCTTTTAAAACAATTTAAATCAGTGACATCTACACATAAATACGTAGTTGAATAGAATTTTTACAGATAGGTACCCATGGCAGAAATTTTTACAGATAGGTACCCGATTTCATGTTTACCATTTTCTTCAATCACGCCGTACCTACCTGTGTATGTATGGCGTACCATAACACATTGATATAGGGTACCAAAATGTGTTATACGGCATAACTTATGTGTTATTGATGGCGTACCTATATGTGCTAATACGGCGTACCATTTTCTCAACGTGTGACGTACCACAATACGTTGAAATATGGTACCTAAATGTGTTGTATGGCGTACCTGGGGCGGATCGAGTACCTATCTGCAAAAAATTTATTCTACTAGGTACCTACATATAAAAAAATCTGACAGGGTACTATATTACAAGTTTTTTTCGAAATGGGTATTTATGTGTACAAATAACTCAAAATATAAAATAATGTTATATATTTACATATTAAACAAACACCCTTCTCGTAGATATTTTGCTAAATTGGGCACCGAAGCCCAATTTTGTAAAATTGAGCTGAGCCCATCTAATGAAGTAGAGGGCGAACAGTGACACGCGAAGAACATGGAGGAAGCAAAAGATGAAATTAAGGAGGCAATTGAAGGGAGCTGCGGGCATGATGATGAGCTCCAACGCCTAGTCGATGCTGTCTAGAGAATCATGGATGTTATCAACGACGAATAATCAGCTAAATTCATGGATTCCCGCCTTTTTTTTCTATATGCAATTTTTGGTGATGAACTCGCTGGATACGTGGTTTTCGGGGCAATCGCGGTACAGATTATTCAACTTTGTCGTAGCATTTGTATACCCGATTCTTTGATTTGAGGATTTACTACGGATTAGAATGAAAAGTTTCCTCATCAAACCTCTTGTACTACAATGTCGATGCGTTTGATAACAAACTTAAAACTGTTCTTTATTTTGGTTTTACTGATAAACATTCATTCAATCTGTAGCAATTCCTCGTCTTCAAGAAGTCAATGATGTTCCCCTGCAGCTGCGAGAACTGATTCAGGAAAAGAACTCTTGCCATTTCAATGTCGAGTATGGAGCTGTTCATATAGGTATCTGATGATTTCTTCTTTAACTTTAGTGTAAGTAATAATGTCTTCTATTATGTTCGATAAAACCTCACTCAGACGTCGATCTTTCTTTGCTGTGCAGGTAAAAGCTGACGATCTCCAGCAATTATCGCCCGAACAAATAAGCCGAAGACGCATACATATATCTTATTCGACGTTCACCAGCTTGACTTGCAGGTATGTTCTTTCTTCATATCTCATGATGACAATTATCGGAATGTTAGAAGAGCGTTCCATGACAAGTCGTTGATCATTTCTCAAACATGATCTTCTTTCGTCGTCTTGTTCAAAATCTCCTCCTAAAATGAACTAAAACATACATTAATGCCTCCAAGTTTCGGTTTGGTTGTTAGAGTAATGAGATGGATGGTACATTACAGTTCGTTCGGCACTTGGACACAACTAGAATTATATTACATTCAATACACAACTCACATGCTTATTGTCTGCTCAAAAAAGATGTTGAACTCCATGCTAATATATTCTTGCTTACTGCCATGTGACTTGATTGTATAAAGACATCCATGGCCATTGATATTCTGATGAAAGGGAATCTCATTAATTTGAAGCTTCCCTTTTTCTGTATTTTCTTTGACTTGGAATTAAGTAATGCAAATTGCTAGCTAGACTGGAATCTCTTTAGCATATTCATATCTGCAGTATTATTTAATTATATGACATAAAATGTGATAGATGTTTGGTAGAATAAGGGAATTAACAAATGCATCATATGATGGTAGATCCAAGTTTTGTAGCTGGAAAGTGATCTTGTCACATGCTCTTGCATCTTCTCGTACTCATTCATGTATTTACTTTCCATTATTTGTTATTTTACTATTCGAAAAAGATTATGGGATTTCGTATAATCAATAGTTCCCAAATGAATCTTTTGAGATAATTAGTCGTGGCTTCAGATCTTAGAAGTGGAGATAATCATCATTGAAATTTTCTAAAGTAAAAATATATAGTATAATAGTTGCATGAAGAACGTGGACGACCTTTTTTGGTTAAAAGAGTTGGCCTTTATTTATTTATTTATATATTTTTCCGACACGATCAGTGGAGGATATGAGAAAGTTTTTGTATCATTGTTTCAGTAAACGTTATGGCGACATGATGTGATGATCTACATCTTCACACACATGTATCATATTTTAATTTGAACGACATTGAGTCAATACAATCTTCGTAATGTACAACCAAAATAATGGACAACCTAAGGAGAAAAATATATTAGTATCATCATTATTTTTATAACCTTATGAGTCACGTGAGTTGTTTCTCTTGCACCGTGTTCATATTATGTCGATTTCTCCTAACGAACGTGCCATTGTTTTTCGTCATTATTCAAGTCAATGGGGCCGTTCCATAGTCCATTACCTAATTTGCTAGGTAATTTGTTTTTCTTTTTATTAATTTCCCCGTAAATATCATCCCTCTAGTAGCTATTATATTATAAATGCACCTCCCAAGTCACGGCCCCATTTGTAAACTGCCTCTGTTTTCCCAAACAGTCTCCCTCTCTCCCTTTTCTCTTTCTTGTGTGAGTGTTTGAGTTTAGTTAAACTCAGCAGTTTAAACAAGAAATTACTATTACATGGGAAGAGCTCCATGTTGCTCGAAGGTGGGACTAAAGAGAGGTCCATGGTCATCCCAAGAAGATGCCCTGCTCACAGATTACATACAAAAACATGGTGAAGGCCAATGGCGTTCTCTTCCCAAGAAAGCTGGTTTGTACTCTCCGCTTTGCATCCTTGTACTACTCTCATTTTCTTGTTCTTACTTACATGGAATATATATAATATAGGTTTGTTGAGGTGTGGTAAGAGCTGTAGATTGAGGTGGATGAACTATCTCCGTCCAGGAATAGTAAGGGGAAACATAACCCAAGACGAAGAAGATCTAATCGTACGGCTGCACACTCTCCTCGGAAATCGATGGTCTCTGATAGCGGGTCGGTTGCCGGGTCGAACTGACAATGAGATCAAGAACCATTGGAATATCCATCTACTCAAAAAGCTGCAGATTAACCAAGGACTCAATCAAGAAACCAATTCGCCCAAACCCACCAAGAAAAAATCCAAAAAGAATAAGGAGATGGTCCAAGTTCGGTCAAAGCAAGATAAAGAGGTGGAGATTGATAAGAGCTCTAATTGTGAAGGGGAAAAGGTTAAAGTTTACTTGCCCAAGCCCATGAGAGTGTCGTCGTCGTCCACTCTATTTAGTCATCTACCAAGAACGGATAGCTTGGCCAGCTTTGCGAGTGGGGCGTCGAGCAGCGGAGGAGACGTGGCGGAGCCGCCGCCGGTCTTTGAGATTCCGGGAAGTAGTCACTATTTTGATTACGGCGGCGGTGATTTTGGTGATGATATTCTTATGCGCCTGCTGCTACACGGCGGCGATGACGAGGAGGCGTGTGCCTTGGACTTCGTGTATGATGAGTATCTTCAACTTGTTTAATCTTTCATGTAAGAGGGAAGAATCTGAAGAAAATGGCGACTGTTGTTGTAATATAATTAGTGAAATAAATAAATTTCGTTGATAAAACAATAATTAAAAAGCTCTTTTGTGATGATCTTAAGCTGTTGAATCAAATGTGATCATTGGTCTGTTTGTTTGTGTTCGTTTTCGTGGATGTCGTCATTTATGTGTGTTATGCAACTGTATGTTAAAAAGACAAACATAATAAAAATATGAAAAACTACTTACTATCTCACTACCATTGTAATTATATATATCGTTAACACCGTTCATTGCAGGGTAATAAAACTAGTTTTTCATTATTGTTTAGGTCTCCAAAAAAGAGGCGTGGCTGTGGTGGCAGTAAATAACGCACGTGACAGATGAAGATCTTAGAATTTGATTTCTAGGTTATTTTTAGTAAAATCTCTATAAACTAGTATACTCTCTAAAATAATATCTGTTTGTTTGTCCGAATCGTGCCTTTGTAAAAAATCATCCATGAGATAATAAGCTAATAATTTTCTGAAAAACCGTTTATAAATAAGGTCCCATTTTATTAACAATTCATAAATATTACCATTATAAATATTATGAATGTGCTAAAATATTAGAATTTTAAAATATTCACGACCTTTGTTAGGGGTTTTTAATTAAATAATTAAAAAAAACAATCATTAATAAAATAAACATCAAATGAAAAATATTAATAAAACAGAAATTTTCGTACTCTGGGAGTACGAGTTACTAACTCGTATTCCAGGAATACGAGTTACTACTCCACGCTGGCCTGCTGACCGTGACATGGCTTTTCAAGTAACTCGTATGGAATACGAGTTACTCTTTTCTTTTTCTTTTTTTTTTTAAATTTTAACTTATTTTATATTATTAATAATAAAATCCACCAAATCATAAAATCATCGTTATCTCATGTAACATACATAATAAAAATCCATAAACGCATCTAATTTACTGTTTGTTTCGCGACGATTAAAATGACATGCATATCTTATATTTTTTAATATCGGAAATATATTTTTATTTTTTATTTATTTTATGTAGATATAGTGGTGTATTATTTCATCTAGTTTGCTCTGTTTTAGTACGAGCCTCTCTTTAAAGTTTCTTCCATAATATAATATGTAGTTTTTGCGGGTCCCTTTCTTGGTGTATGTGTCTGTTACAGTTCTGCTTTGCCAAACAAAATGAAGATGATGAATTACAGTCCAACAAATTATTATCGGAAAATAAAAAATATATTTCCGATATTCGAAAAATATAAGATATGCATGTCATTTTAATCGTCGCGAAACAAACAGTAAATTAGATGCGTTTATGGATTTTTATTATGTATGTTACATGAGATAATGATGATTTTATGATTTGGTGGATTTTATTATTAATAATATAAAATAAGTTAAAATTTTAAAAAAAAAAAGAAAAAGAAAAGAGTAACTCGTATTCCAGGAATACGAGTTACTTGAAAAGCCATGTCACCAGCGTGGAGTAGTAACTCGTACTCCCAGAGTACGAAAATTGCTGTTTTATTAATAGTTTTCATTTGATGTTTATTTTATTAATGATTGTTTTTTTAATTATTTAATTAAAAACACCCTTTGTTACGGCCACCATGTCACATATTTAAAAGACCATTACAACAAATAAATTAGTATTCATAAATGTACAAGATTTAATGTATATAATATGAATATATATTCACTCGTATTCTCATTTAATTCGGTCCATCCTTTGCATGTACTAAGAAATTGGGTAGCATCACCTTATGGTCCAACATGGAGTGACATTGTTGTTTTTATTATATATATAAAGCTATTTTAATTTCATTTTAAATGGGAACTTAATAAAGAGCTTTCATATCGAGTGTCCATCATTCTTGAAAATTAAGTCTCGCAATATTCTAATTTTAATTGAGGGTTTGGTGTTAATCTTTTACAATCTAGAAATTACCAAGATATTTATTTCATTAATAATTGACCGTGAGAACTGAGATGTTGCACCGTACCATGCCAGACTTCACACAGGTCAGGTTGATAGAAAAGTGCAAAATAGGATTAAGTGTCACGCCCTGAAAATGTTTGAAAATAGGATTAAGATCATTTTCGAAAAAATATTAATTTAAAGAACTCAAAATTTAGAGATAATGACCTAAAATATGAACTATTATCGGATTATCATTTTGTGTTATTTCAGAACAATTAAGTGCTATTTCAGAACAATAAAGTGTTATCTTAGAACAATGAAGTACTACTGCAGAATAATAAAGTGTTACTGAACAAATTGATCCTTAAAACTAATTTTTTTCCTGACAGAACGAAAATTGACCCTTGTTTTAAAAAATAAAAATAGAAAAGTGAAATAAACATTAAATAGACTGGCAATTCCAACTTTCCAAGCACGCCAGCCAAGTAGAAAACGAAAGAAAAGTGGTTCGCTACCAAATCCCAATTTATATATTTAAAAAAAGAAGTGGACTTCAATTATTTATCTTAAGAGTTGATTATTCAATACGTGAGAACTTTGATGCTAATGATAAAAACAAATTTGTAGAGGCCTAACCGATGCTGATTGATGCTTTTCGTGTGGCTGCTAAAAAGATGTATCTACAAATTACAAAATGAACTTCCCCACTAAACTCGCCAAGTGTAAGAATATCTTGGTGGTATATTAGTTTTAAAAGATAATCATATATTCGTTTCACGAAACTGTTACATAGTGTTTGATTCGTGGAATTTGTCAATCGAAATCAATTTTTATGCTTGGTTAACATAAGAAAAGAATAAGTAACATAATTTAAACCTAGGAAAATCATTTTCTTATCGGTGAGGAAAATTAGAGGAAAAGCTTAGAACATAGTTGTCTCTCTTATTTTTGTTTTCGCCACCAATTTCCACAAATCAAAGAGAGGTTTGGCATCCTAATGATCTAAGGAAGTTTGCCAAGAGGCTAGAATACGTCATGAAAATATTAAACATGAGATAAAAACGATCGAAAGTGAAGAATTCCTAATCCTATACTGAGGAGAACAATCCACAAGGCAAATGATGTCTTAAAATATCCACTATGTGAAACATTACTTTGTGAAACCTGTATTCCCCCAAAATATAAAAAGAAAAAAAAGGATCATTACAACATTTTACGTGGTACTGCTATTTTTTTTTTTTCCCGAATCGGTAGCTTATATAATAATAAAAAAGGTACATTAGCTAAATATGGCAATGGTGAAAAAATATATATAAAATAAAAATACCGATTATTTCGGATTCAAAACAAGTTTCAAGACGAACTTCAAATTATCTAAATATAGAAACGCACCGACCTTTTTTTTTTTTAAAATAACCAATCTCTGCAGTTATTTTCTTCCCACGATGCACATGGGCCGTGCAAGCAAAAGCATTCAATATGCCCATCTACGACACACCAGTTCTGAATCAAACGACTCATCACTTCCATTTCAATGCAACGTTAGAGGATGTCTGAACCCCATACCAATTCAGACAAGAAATAGATGATATCCTATTTTGGAATATCTATTCAAGTTAATTAATGATTGACCTACATGAAATAACCTGACGATTTTCCGCTCCTAAGCGGCCAAAGATCGCCCCACATAGACCTCCTCGCCTGGTGATGAAGGGCGGGATTCTTACTCTGAGTCACCACCACTCGATCAAACGAGCCCTCACTGCCTTCGTCGTTAGTAGCCCTGCAAATATCCATTTCGATTCTATTACCTCTTCGAAAGGGCATGTATACGATTCTTCCCCAACCGCTCCCAAGATCAGCTCTTGGGGTCGTTTCTACTTCTCCTTCTTCGTCGCCTTCTTCATAATCACCGTCATCATCTTCGCCTGAATCTTCGTCAGTTGATATGTCTGAATCGTATCGCACTGCTTTGGTCGCTTTCTTGTCGTCGTTCGCTTCGTTGCGTTGGTCGTCATCAGCAGCTTCTTCAGCGGCGAATTGGGTCTCTGAAGTGATGTTTATTACATGCACGGTGTAATAATAGGAAACGTTATTAAACATAAAGGAGGCTCACCAACGTCTATGTCGAGATCGTCGGGTATACGTTTGGCTTGCATCTCTTTGAGTGTGTCGAACTTCATACCTTCTAGCGGCCAAGATTCCCTATTAGAAGAATATTTAGTGATAAGTGATTGATAGTGAATTTCGTAAGTAACAGATCTATTTCCATTTTGGAACATAGGTTACCTTGGCCGGGTTCCACGTCTGAAAGCAACGTACGTAAACTTTTCATCTTCGAAACCGCGCAAAGGACCCTTTGATCGCTGCAAATTGATTTCATAAACATATCAATTAACGAAGAAGTTTAAATTTTCATCTTCAAGACCATGTAATGTTAATAGCAGCCTATGTAAGAACTGGGGAAAACACAGAAAGCACTGTTACAACCTTGTACGCTCGCTGAGATGATGTCCTCTCCAAGCGTTGAACAAAATGGCAATATTTGTCAGTGTTCTGTAATGGACAAGGTCCATCGTGGGGACACTGCAACAGACCATCACACTCATTATGGATACATTATTGCAGCATCACTTAGCTCTGCAAGAAGAAAACTCATAATCTATGTAAAGCTCAAAGATAGGAAAACCATCGACTTACAGGAGCAACTACAAATGCGCCGGTTTTGAGTGTCATTACACTATCAGAGGTTTTCTTAGCTGCGTTCTGCAGTTTACGAGTTCTCTGAGGCAAAAAAAAACAAAAAAAAACCAACGCTCATACGCAAAATGGGAGAAGAGACCACTGCGTAGAATAACCCCAAAAGATGATCTGATTCTGTAAGAAAAGCTTTTACCCTTTTCTCCATCCATAATATGTGGGATCGCATTTGGGATATGATGCTTGATCCTTGTGGAGTCCCAGGCTCAACTAAAACCTGCTCTACGGTTACTAAAAGTGAGGAAAATAAACGCAATTCAGACATTTTCAGTTGTACTAAAATTTACCAATGTATCTCCAGTAAGATCCCAGAGTTGGCGAACAAGAGTTATTCTGTCCTGGAGCGATGGTATTTCCCCGAGTACATACGACTTCATCCAATTGCACAAAACAGTTAATACGATCAAATATGCTTAGCAAATCTACTACAATATCAACTTGATGATAAAAGGGTCAAAATTTAAACCTTCGAAAGCTTTTCTAGTGTAAAGTAAAGGAGAATGGAACTTACTGCAACAACAAGATCATGTCGTCTCCCAGACTTATTGATATCCTTGGACATTGTCTGGATGCTGTCATAGCTCTGAATCAATGGCAATTCTTTTAAACCTGATTCCAGGGATGTTTTTACAGCTCATTACTCTTTGAAAGAGAAAAAAAACATGTCGGTTTGTTTTCACGGAGAGAACTAAAAGCTGGTCTAGTAGGCAATCATATTCTACAATGGCAAGAGAAAGCTTCGAAAAGCAGTGGCTTTTACCTTTAACAAGGCTCTGTCCAGCTCTTTGCATCGATTGAGAAGGCTCAACCAAATTAATCCGCTTCAAAGATCCAGGCCATACCTCCATCATCGCCCTACTCGTCGATACAACGTAATAACTAATATGCATACATCGAATCATAATAAACATCATCATCAAAAGCATTGCTCCTCACCACAAAGCCGAACCAGTTCCTGCCCCGAAATCTAGCACCTTCGCAGGTTTGAAATCTGGGACTCTTCTCCTAACCTAAGAACCAACGAATTCATCCAACTGAGAAACTCGTAATGAAACAAGTATCATTTCATCATAAACACAAGGTAAAATGTTCCTGTTTTTTTCTAATACCTCGCTAAGCACACGGTAAAGAGCAGAGTAAACGGCAGGCATACGTGCAGCCACGTAAGCAACTGTCTGATCTTGTTGGTACTTAAGTCCGACGTCACCATAAGCAGTCGTTAGTTTCCACCTCTGCGAACGTTCCACCGCCGCCTTCATGGGATCTTCGACGAGCTGCTTGGACGTCGAGCTAGGGAGCATTAGGTTGAAGTCCTTGATTCCGTTGAAAGACTGAGACAAGCTCAGCACTTTTCTTCTCATGTGCATAACCTCTTGCTCTGCATCAGCACGCGCCATCGAATTAGGATCGATTGCAGACAAGTTCGATGCTGATTTGATTGGAAATACGATATGTAGGCAACTTCTACGATTTTGAGAGCGTTTTTTTCTTACCTTTGAGGTACTTTTTGATAGCTCGGCGAAGACGAACAGGGACGACGTGGCATCGCTCGGATTGTTTGGCTGCGACCTTCAGGGGCTTCGACGGTGAATCGAGGGAGATTCTCTGAGATTATTGAAGCCATTTTCTGTGTGGAATTCGACCTTCGAAGGGTTTTAATAACGGAACGAAGGTTTAATTGTCTGTTTGTGAGATTCAGACACAAACTCGCTTAGCTGAGCTCCATTGCTGACATTAGTTTTGGGTTGTTATAACATTTCCTAATAAGGCCCGTTAAAAGCATTCGGCCCGTCGATGGATGGGCTCATCGGCCCGTAGATGGATGGCTCATTGGCCCGTAGTGTTATTTTAATTTAACAACGAATAACAATTACCCAGAAACAAGTTGGATAATTCTTACTTACAATTTGCATTACATTCAATAAAATAATCAACCTCCCAAGTAAGAATTAACACTTGCAAGGGATTCAGTGGAAAAGTGTACAGAAAAGAAAACAATCATACAGTTACATGTTTTTCATGGAATGAAAACCACTTCTGTTGATGATGTCCATAACATATACCGCGTATTTACCAGAAATAACTAACTTCGACCGTCGCCGTCTTCGACCGATAAAAATGGGATTCTATCCTCCGAAGAGATCGAACTGTTTTCGACAACTTTTCCGTCCTTTGACTTTCCCCACATCACAGAGTAGAACCCAATAACAATAATAACCGAACCTACCAAGCTGTCGCAGAATATAACATGTAAGAACCTTAAAAACATCACAAGTCTGAATAAGCAGATAGTAAACAGAACAGAAAATTCTGAGAAAATCACCTTCCCAGGTACATAACATCGCCCAAGAAGACAATCCCTATAAAAGATGCAATAACGATCCCTAAAGGATGGAACATTGCCACGAAAAGAGGGCCCTTTTTGTGCAGACACCATACGTCTACGCCTACTTGGAAAGCAGAACCAAAGATACCCTTCGACGAAATATAGAAAAATAAATGGGATTTTTTTTTTATTATGTTATGATATGTTGGAAATAAATAAATAGAATCGCTGGGACCTACCGAATAAAGAACTGACCATAATCTGATCTTAGGTTGTAATGACCAAGCACTGAGGTCGTTTATAAGAGAAACTATTGCTGATAGAATGCCGGCGAATAAGCAGTAGAAGAACACTATGATGAGTTCTGCTGGGTAACGTTTGAGAATCGATGCCTGTAAGAGAAGAAAGATCATCTCATTACATCAGACATTTTTCTTACATCTTCTTTTTGTTTCTTTACCTGCGCGATTATGTAGCCCGAAGACAAAGCACAGTCGAGTGCGAGGAACAACCCTCCAATGCCATAGCTTGATTGTGTAGAATGAAGGTCGTTCAGCCTTTCGATTGAAGTGTGAAGGCTCAAGATTTGTGGGCCTTTGTATAGAGTTACGATAAAGGCGCCCGTGATTGAAACTGCTGTCCCAAGAGCTTTCGCCAGAAAACTCGAGCTTCTAAAAGCAAGTCTTTCCATCCTTTATAGGATAGTTTACGGTCGATCAAATTGATAATCTCTCAAGCAGATAGGCTATGCATTAGGGAAATCTAATAAGTGAGTACCCGAAAATTACTGCAAGAATGAAGGTAAAGCCAGGAATGAGATTAAGCATCGCCGAAGCAAATGCAGCATTAGTGTAGTTAATCCCAGTATAGCCTGTTAACTGAGCCAAGCATCTGCGCAAAGTGATCACATATGCTTATGCAGGCAAAAAATAAAAGAAAAGATAATCAGAAATCGATTTTATTTTCATGATCAAGCAAGATTAACTGCTCAAACATACCCAAGAACACCTAATGAGAAGAACCCACAAACCAGAAAGAAAGTAAGTGGAGGCCTATTCGATGACCTACAAAAAAAAAATCACCACGGTAAGCTTCGGTCAAAACAGAATTCCCCCAATTGATAATTTACTCTCAGAAGAAAGCGATACCCATGAACGATTAGAGATAAAGGTAGCAGAACGATGGAGGCGAGAAAATTGGAATACGCAACGAAGACGTAATTAGCCATTCCACTGGCAAAAGCTCTCTTGCTGATGATGATAAGTCCGACCTGAGCAGTCGTGGCGAGTATCATGCCCACGTACGGCGTCGTTTTGCTCTGAGCAAGGCTCCTCATCCTCACTCTTACTAACTTGTGGTGCTTCAAAATGATCTGATCTGATCTGTGTGTATAGTTTGACTATTTTATCTGCTTTGAGTTGAGAACTGCTATATACAATACAACAGTCGAGGCCCAATTTGTTCGTTCATTCAGGCCTTTGAACGATACATATCCAAGTACACTAAAGGCCCTTAATCATTCATCACCTTACTACCTCAGTGGTGAACTATAAAGTGAGTTCTTCAAATGATTCGCGCTTTCCCCTTTCGTCTGTCTGAAGCTAAACCTTCGAGTCAAATGTTGTCTCGTGTCAATTTTTCTTTTCTTTAACCTTTTGTTTTAACTTTGGAACCCAACCCAAGTAGCATTTAGGCAGTGCTCTCTCTTGCCAAAAGCCATTGTCTATACTTTAAACGTGTCTGTCGTTTGTGGGTTAAGCGTGTGTGTGTATTTGTGGCCCAAACCAAGCTTTCATGATATTGAGTGCAAATGCTCATTTTGTTTATCCTGACATCTTTCAAGATTCTCTTACACTGATTTTCTTGAATCCTCAGTTCATAATTTGGGATATTTATTACGGAAGTAGTTCGATTCAGATGATGAGGAAAGATCCCAGCTGAAGAAAAGAGAGGAAAGATAAACAATGTCTTGGATTAGCTCTAAAGTGAGCCCAGTGATTCTTTTCGTCATAGTCTCGCTAGCAGCTGTGTTCTTCATAGCAGCTGTTCTTCATCTGCTCATAAGGTTCCTTCTGAAGCAGAGATCTATTAGGTTATTACCACATTCTTCGAGGGAAATCCCAGCTTCTTCTTCTTCTTCAGGCGGCGCTTTTCAGAGGCAATTGCAGCAGTTATTTCACTTGCACGACGCCGGCCTAGACCAAGCACACATAGACGCTCTCCCCCTTTTCTCTTACAGGGACGTCGTCGGCTCTAAGGAACCCTTCGACTGCGCCGTCTGTCTGTGCGAATTCTCCGACGACGACAACCTACGGCTGCTCCCCCTTTGCAGCCACGCCTTCCACGTCGGCTGCATCGACACGTGGCTGCTGTCGAACTCCACCTGTCCTCTCTGCAGGGGAGCGATTCTTCTTTCGCCGGGGGTTTCCTTCGAAAACCCTGTTTTTTACTTCGGCGACGATTCCAAGGAAGAAGCGTCGGCGGCGGAGGACGGTTTGGGTTTGGGCGGCGCGTCGAGCGCCGCTGGGGTTTTTAGGCCCGGGCAAGGGGATAACGGCGGCGCGGCGATGATTGAGAAGAGGGTTTTCTCCGTGAGGCTGGGGAAGTTCAAGAACGTCGTCGCAGATTGCCGCGCCGCCGCCGCCCAGCAGCTGGCCGGCGAAGGTGGAGAGACGAGCAACGGCAACTTGGACGGTAGGAGGTGCTATTCGATGGGTTCTTTTCAGTACGTTGTGGCTGGTTTGGATCTGCAAGTGGCGTTGGATGGCGGCGGCGGCGGTGGGGTGGGGAGGCGCGTGGATGGGATGGGAGGAGGGCTTTTGCGTAATTTGACCATCAACGAAGAAGGAGAAGACGGCGTTGCCAATGGCGATGTTATGATTGGGAAGAGAATTAACGGTGGTGCTAAAGGCGAAAGCTTTTCCGTTTCGAAAATATGGTTGTGGTCTAAAAAAGGTGCCGCCCGTTACTCTGATGCTGTTTAATTTTCAATTTTTACCTACGAAAATCATAGTAGTGTTATAAGATTTTTTTTCTGACAAATTTAGGATTCTTTTAGTTATTTATGATGTTCGTTTTTCACCGATGTTATTGGGACACCCCACGAGCTATCATTACATTGTTAGATCATGATTTCACATTTTATTTCCAATAGTCTATCACAGTGGGAACTGATATTTTTGTCTTATATAACGTTAGACGTGGATTTACCTTTTAAATTTGGACGTTGTACCTCTTGACATGAGCTTTAATGCCATGTTTTATTATAGGGCAAATTTCGGATCAGCCCCAATTTATGTTTGGGTTACAGTTCAGATCCATGTCAGAATGCATTAGTTTTAAGGACCCATTTTTTTCAGAAACACTTCATGGCTCCCCAATACCACTTCATTACTCTGCAGTAACAGTTCATTGGTCTGCAATAACAGTTCATGAGTCTGTGGTATCACTTCATTGGTCTGTGGTACCACTTTATGGGTATGTGGTACCACATAGGTCCTATTTCTAAATGAAAGTTAAATTGGGTCATTATCTCTAAATGTAACTTACATAGGTCCTTATCTTTAATTGAAAATATGTTTTGGGGCGTGGCCCTAAATTAACCGTTTATTATAAGGGCTTATTCAAGTTCAGGCCCTGTTAAGATGTTTCTTTTTGGGTTCAGACCCTACTGTAGTTTTCTTTATGGTTAAGGACCTATGTTTCGAAAAAATCACAGAAAAAAACCTAAATGATGCGATAAGACGTTTTTAACTCTAATATATGCCAAATTTACGTCTGGATACCATCGTCTTCATCGTACGATCGATTTCAACAAATGTCGTTCAAATGTGGAGCAGATATTGACATGTATGACTGAATAAGGAGAAATCGATTTCAATTTGTGTATGAGTCTTGGTAATCGAGGAAAACCACGCATTAATTTTTGAAAAATGCATTAAACCGACCCTAAATTATGGTTGAGAAAAATCTTAAATTACATACGTTCATGATCGAATATGTTGAAATTAACCTTAATTTCACCATGGGTCGTGAAAATTTACGAAAATTTGTGGTTAATCGTGAAAAAATACGAAATTTCGATTTCCCTCAATATTTAAATGTTTAACAGTTGGATAACAAGTTTTGAAACAATTATAACAGTTTTGCGCTGAAAAGAAACACTTCCTTTCATTTGGATAACAAACAGTCTTGTAGTGAGTACTATATGGTGTATATTTAGTAACAAATGTGTCAATGACAATACCAATACTAAGACAACGAATAATAAATAGCTTACTCAACATAACAACATACCTTGTATATTAATGAAAAACACTTGAGAGTTGAGTAACAGTTTGTGAAACAAAAATTACACACTGTACTTGGAATATAACAGTTACTGCGATAACTGGTTAAAAATTATTTTATAGTGAGTACTGTGTCGTATAATTCGTAACCGATGTGTGTATCTAAATACTAGTAATAGGTGTTTTAATAATATATCTATCCCGAAAAATAACTCTTTTTTACACTTTTATTCAGAAAAACATTTTTACCTTTAATACATTGTCTCTGGAATTAAAAAAATAACATATAACATTCAAAAAAAAAACCTAGGGCATAATCGAGGAGAAACCCACTTCTCATTTGCCCTTTCTTATCTGCATCTTGAATCTCTCACCCGCCGCGCCAGATTTTCTCGAACGTGAACGTCTGTGATGCACCGCACCACCTCTGACCCGTGAATCTTCCCTTCGGATCTTGCCACCGAACTGACCTTCCGTGCTCTTGTCACCCTCGAATCGGAACGATTTGTTGAAAATGACGAACTTGAACTCCAAGGCGAAGTCGAAGAAGAAAATGGAGAAGAAGGAGGGAGTTGCGAAGTCGAAATCAAAAACTGCTAAGTTGAAGGAGGGAGTTGGGAAGTCGAAATCGAAAACTGCGAAGGAGGGAGTTGCGAAGGAAAAATCGAGAACGAAAAACTTGAAGAAGAAGGCCGAGAAGAGCTCCGACCGTGGTATTGCGGAAGTCCCAAGAACCCGCTGCGAAAAACATGACGTCCTCTGCACAGCTTCTTTGTGTGCGTCATCTGCTCCGTCCACAATCGACTTCACCTTGTCAACGAAGAAATGCAGTTGGCAGTGGTTCTTGGGACTTCTGCAATACCACGGTCGGAACTCTTCTCGGCCTTCTTCTTCAAGTTTTTCGTTCTCGATTTTTCCTTCGCAACTCCCTCCTTCTTCTCCATTTTCTTCTTCGACTTCGCCTTGGAGTTCAAGTTCGTCATTTTCAACAAATCGTTCCGATTCGAGGGTGACAAGAGCGCGGAAGGTCAGTTCGGTGGCAAGATCCGAAGGGGAGATTCACGGGTCAGAGGTGGTGCGGTGCATCACAGGCGTTCACGTTCGAGAAAATCTGGCGCGGCGGGTCAGGGATTCAAGATGTGGATGACAAGAAGGGGCAAATGAGAAGTGGGTTTCTCCTCGATTGTGCCCTAGTTTTTTTTTAATGTCATATGTTATTTTTTTAATTCCAGAGACAATGTGTTAAAAGTAAAAACCTTTTTTGAATAGAAGTATAAAAAAAAATTATTTTTCGGGACAGATATATTATTAAAACACCTATTACTGGTATTTAGGTATACACATCGGTTACGAATTATACGACACAGTACTCACTATAAAATAACTTTTAACCAGTTATCGCAGTAACTGTTATATTCCAAGTACAATGTGTAATTTTTGTTTCACAAACTGTTACTCAACTCTCAAGTGTTTTTCAGTAATATACAAGGTATGTTGTTATGTTGAGTAAGCTATTTGTTATTCGTTGTCTTAGTATTGATATTGTCATTGTGTGGCGACCCTCGTTTTCTAAGTAAGGTTAGTGGCGGATTTTCGCAACGTAAGTCGCGGAAGACCCGTCTAAAAAAAAACTTTTTCCTAAAAGATAATATAATATAATAAAATATTATTTTACATAGTAGTATCTGTACAACGGGCGTAGCCCCAAAACTGTCAAAATAACAAAAACCCTATTATCGTTCCACAGGTCTTCATCCATGTACCGCCCTGCCCTCAAAAGTCCGTGGAGCACCGCCACCAGCCGCCTCAGTCTTGACGCGCGTCGGCGTCAGACTCAGTACCTACAACACGTAAAGACTGAGCGATTTGCCCCGTAGGTGAATAGAAATGCATGTATGCACGTGAACGCTCATTCCCGGTCCCAATATCTCACATGTAATGTTCACTCTTTCTTTTCCCACAATCCTGTCTCAAATCACACTACACAAGGCCCTAGGTCAGACTCGACACCTCGCGCGCCCATAATAATAACATACGGAAGCTTACACTAGCAGCGTTTTGACGATCACGCAACTGCCCTGCTAGGCCGCTCTTCCGTAAGCGGTAGCCTACGCCGACAGCGTTTTGACGATCACGCAACTACCCTGTCAGGTCGCTCCCTCCGCTGAAAATATAATCACGACGGTTTTGCACCTCGGGACGTTCACGCCCGAGTAGACAGATCGATCACGCCTGTCTGCCGTCAGGTGTCATACGAGTACCAACCTCGACTCCTCAACGAGTCAACAACAAAAATCACAAACATCTCATTCTACCCCGATCGACAATCTCAAATCAACCGTCTCAATACGGTGTAAATATCTCACCCCTGTGATATGATATGCATATGCCATGCATATAAACGTGATAACGTATAAAAGCATGATCCACATGAAACGTACGTAAAATATGTATAACACGTAAATCACGTAAATCATTTTATCACATAGAAGCACATAAGATCAGATATGTGTTTACGCATTGTAGATGAATCTGTCCTCCCGCTATCGCTAAACAAGAGATCTGATGGAACCCCTATACGTCGATCCTCTGAATAAATAAATATTATTAGTATCTGTACTAACTCTCGAATAGTACAGTCTAAAATAATTATATTAGAAATTATTATAATATTCTAAGCTAGAGATGACCTAGATCGCCCGACTTATGGTCAACTCTAAGTCATCACTCGATTTTCAGCTACCCTGAATCGCCCGATTGTGACAAATAATTAAGATATATTAAAATATTCGGGGTCCGAATATCGCCCGATTGCATGATGCACTAATCGGCCGATTTGCAGTCTTAAAAGACCGAGTTTCGCCGAGCTCTTATTTTCTAGTCGAATTGCCCGATTTGCTAATCGCCCGTTTTGAGGATTTAAGGGCTGAAATCGCCGAGGTATTTACTTCCTCAACCAATCGCCCGACTTGTCATGCATAGGAAGGATTTCGCCCGATTTGTAACGTGCCAATAGGAGTTTCGCTGAGTCCCTATCGAATTATTAAATCGCCCGATTCCATGCCCCTTTTTAAATCACTCGATTATATTGTCTTGGAATCGCCCGATTTCAGTAGGGTTCGACTAACTAAAACGCCCGATTCTCTGATCACATTCGCCGAGACTCACTCTAAGGTCCAAATCGCCCGATTCTTAAAATTCTAATATCGTCCGATTTGAATTAAACTATTAGACTATCTAAATCGCCCGATACCTTCAATTCAAAATCGTTCGTTTCTTCCAAAACCCTAACAATGAAATTCATATATCATTAGGATCACCTTCAAAATTTATTTCTAACCCAGAATATGGTACATCTCAAAACATCGATTCGTTAGGGGATATATTATATATCAGAAATTATGAAAGCTCACAACTCGTCACTTAACCTCCAAGATTATAAGCCGAACCTTCAAAGACTAAGTTTCCTAATCATGGCAGGTTTTGAACTGTTCTATGATTACTACATAACCACGTGAACTTCTCCACTCGAGTTTCACTAAAACTCGTAGGCCTCATATAAATAATTAAGACCATAGATTCAAACTTAAAAATCTAAGCTCTAACCACTTCTTAAATTTAATTCTTATGATCATGGTGACTTCGAAAGTCTTGGGATTTCTAAACATGATAAGTCTCAAATATCATGTTTCAAAACTTCCTAAGATTATCATAAACTCACGTAATAGCATATTGCACTAAAACAAATTAAACACTAAGTATATAAAATGGTTATACCTTACTTTCATTAACCTTCGAATGGTTAACCATTGTTTTTGTCGAATTTTCAGTTTTCGTTGGGAGACTTTTTCCTATTCAACGTTCCTTCCCTTGTTATGGTTTTCTTACTCAATAGTTTTGATATTGACAAAGTTGGATAAGTATTAAACCTATCGAAAGTATGGCTGATGGGACAAGATGGTGATCTTATTTCCTATGCTTTAAGCAACGTGAATATTAAGATTCATCTTTGAAAACTTGGGCCTAATTTCAAATCAAAATATAGCCCAATTCATTAAATATAAATCTCACTTGGCTTTTTGTTAAATTTCTAAATCAAGTTAAAACTAAAAATTTATATTTTTATTTCACATAACTGCAAAATTAGTTACACCGAAATCTCGTATTAAAATTTACAGGTATTACACATTGACACATTTGTTACTAAATATACACCATATAGTACTCACTACAAGACTGTTTGTTATACAAATGAAAGGAAGTGTTTCTTTTCAGCGCAAAACTGTTATAATTGTTTCAAAACTTGTTATCCAACTGTTAAACATTTAAATTTTGAGGGAAATAGAAATTTCATATTTTTTGACGATAACCACAAATTTCCGTAAATTTTCACGACCCATGGTGAAATTAAGGTAAATTTCAACATATTCGATCATGAACGTATGTAATTTAAGATTTTCTCAACCATAATTTAGGGTCGGTTTAACGCATTTTTCAAAAATTAATGCGTGGTTTTCCTTGATTATCAACAAGACCCATATACAAATTGAAATCGATTTCTCTTTATTCAGTCATACACGTCAATATCTGTTCCACATTTGAACGCATTTGTTGAAATCGATCGTACGATGAAGACGATGGTTTCTAGGCGTAAATTTGGCATATATTAGGGTTAAAACGTCTTATCGCATCATTTAGGTTTTTTTTCTTTGATTTTTTTCGAAAAATAGGTCCTTAACCATAAAGAAAACTACAGTAGTGTCTGAACCCAAAAAGAAACATCTTAACAGGGCCTGAACTTGAATAAGCCCGTATTTTAACTTGATTTACACATATACATTTTCTTCAATATCTTATACCATTCCATAATTGATTATGATGATTCTTTCTTTGCTTGAAACTTTTTTATTCACTCTCATTTAATAGGTACAAAGATGATGTGGAAAGATATATTTACAAAATTGAATTGGTTGTATTTTTGTTTCTCTTTCTTTTTTTTTTAAACAAAAAAATACAAATTTGATAATAAGTTAGAGAATGGTTTTTTGTGGTTGATTCGGCCAAAAGTGTGAGGAAGACACTATTGTGATGAAAATTGAGGTTGAGTATTTCGTAAACTCATCATTAATTTGTGATGTTCTTCATTTAAGGTAGAAGAAAAAAACTAATTCTATTCAATTCGACTCATTTACACTCTCAATATATTATTGAGAGCCAAAATGACCATATTAACTAACAACTCCCATGCCATTATTTTTGCCTAGAGTTTCGAATCATACATTAATAGGACGGTGCAGGCATTCATGTCATTTATTATTATTTATTTGTTTTTCCCTTCTTCAACTATATAAGTTATTACGTACATTATCATCGTACCGCTGTTTTCACATGCATTAGCTGTGAATAATACGCCACTCCATAAATTGAAACTCGGACGTCCACGTGAAAAAGAAAGAATATGCTCTTTGTAATAATCAAAGACTATCAATGCACTGAAGTTAACTATTTATAATTATTTTATTTTGATAAATAATTATTTAGATGGGTAGTGTCATAGTGATTAGTTTTTCATGTTTTTATTATATTGTTTTTAAATTTATTACAATTAATTATTATATGACACATGTCATCATTTGAGAACACATACATTTGTATAATTATCTGAGATATTAATAAAAATAGATGATATCAATAATAGAGCTTGAATGAGCTGTCAGTAGTCGCAGTCGGGCTTATATCACAATTAGGGCTGGGGAAATATACCGAAATACCGATATACCGTCCTTATCGTATCGTAACGTACCGAAAATATCGAAAATTTTGGTATACCGAAGTTTTTGGTAAGGTATGATACCGTACCGAAAATTTTCGGTACGGTAAAGGTATGAAAATTTTAAAAAGTAGGTATACCGATTATACCGAAATACCGAAATACAAAATTTTTTAATATTTTATATATACACACACACCTAGATATATTATATTATTTCAGAAAATATAAAATAGATAAAAATATTATAAGGATCTTCATAAATTTATTTAGCCTATAAATTATTAATTATACCCAACTCTGTGATTATGTGAAGTTCTTTGTCCTACTAAGGAGACTGACTAAAATATATAAATTTTTTAAGGTTATTTTATGAATTAAAAATCTTTTTATTTTGAAAATTTTGGTATTAGTAATCCATCTTATTGGGACCTAAGGAGTTTGAATTGACTAAAAAATTGAAAACAACAAATTAACGAGTTACGAGACATGCTTGGTCAAAAACCCTCTGTGTGAATGGTATAGAAGGTATGATACCGATACCATACCGAAATTTCGGTATGATACCGTATCGAAATTTAAGGTATACCGAAATTTTGGTATGGTATTGGTATGAATTTTTTCGATACCGAAATTTCGGTACGGTATACGGTATACCGTACCGAACCACCCCTAATCACAATAGGTGCGTCTAATAAATTTGTATTGTTTGATTTAATAATTTGTAGTGTTTCACTAATCTTAATATTTGTGTTTGTTTAAAGATTATCATGCTTGTTTTCAGTACTTACTCCTTTAAATATTTTTTTTTTACCTCAATTGAAAATTGGAAACTATGCTTTAGTTGATCGTAATATTTTTTTTTTCCAAAACAATTTTTTAGCTTATTTTGCAATTTCCAATTAAAATAAACTTAGATGGAAAAAGGAAAAAGAAAAAATAAAAGCAATTTCATTATTGGTTAGCAAGATAAAATAACTACCTTTCAATCAACGATCTTCATCCGAAAAACTCATTCTCAAACTCAAAATGCAGTAATTCTTCTCCAACCATTAAACTCATTCACAAACTCAAAAGAATACTTTTGCAATATTCTCTTTCACTTCAACTTTTATAATTTTTCAATACGGCCCACATATGTTACAAAATTTCAATAATACCCAAATAATAAATAAATAAATGATATTTTCTTAGACTAAATTTTTTAATACATAGTTTAATTATCTTATTTACAATTTTGAAGATTATTCATGTGGTATATTAATGAATAAATTAAATAAATAATAAAAAGCTAATTAGTAATTTATGTAATAAAAGTTATCTACTAAATTTGGGTTCCTTTATAGATAAAAATTTATGCGTTGGTGTTAAATGAAAACACATGTACATAGAAGAGAGAAAATGACAAAAAACCCATTTTGGTTATGCGTTTGAGTATTGGTTGGGATATTTTTTTATGTTTGCGTGCGATTGTTGGTATTAGATGGAGATGGTCTTAGTATGTCAATTGTAATTACAATTTATATTTTTATTCATTATAATTATATTATCAAATCAATTTATATATATATATATACTTATAAATATAAAATAAAATTAATACTTCAGTTGAAAATAAGTCTAAATTATAAAGTAATAGATGAATACTAAAATTTCGCACTTTCGTTGGATGTGCTTAAATACTAGTAGATGTTGTTGCAATGCAATTAACCAAATTGATTGGGCAAAGTGGGCTTAATGAAGAAACTGGTCTTACTACTATCGGGCCATATGAATTAGCCCAATGTTGAGCCCTTACACATTCTTTTTACAATTGGCTTCTCTATAGCTTAGAATATCTCCTTTTAACTTCCTTAACAAATCATATGTAACTGACTTGGCTTTGTTAGTAAGAGGGATGTTGTCAGTTTCTCGCTAAGTCTACATCTATACTCTTTGTCCGGGACCGTATATAAATCATAAGTTTAGTTTGTCAATTAAAACGAAAATAATAATATTAAATTAAAAGAAACTCACTCGCTACATGCATTTTTATATTGTCCCCATTTACCCTTCTATTTTAGTAATTACTATAGTTAATAAATAGATTTATATATTATATAGCACACACAGAGTATTATTATTGGTCTCTCTTCATGTAAATAGATACATTTGTTTCTCAATACACGGTTAAGTGTTAATGTTGGAATTTAAATTAATTTTAAGTATGGGTAGCGCCATCTATATATCAACATTAAACCGAAAGTAAGATTATCATCTATAACTGGGGCCATTGTGTTTTATTTCTGAATTTTGCTAAATAATATATCAATTATCATTATCGATATTTGATTGACCACACACGTCTTTCATTAAATTCCATGTCTTCTAGGTTGGCAAAAACCCCAATACAATACATATCATTCCACAAGGCACAGATGATGACAGAACTTCAAACTCACACGTCCACACCACAAACATAATATTTTGCATTATTGATATTTGACTTCTAATACAGAAAAAATAAATACTGGCGTCGGCGGGCATTTTTTCCAGCTCTATATATTACTTATCATATACTCCTATTAATCTTCTTTAATACTGGCGGTACCGTCCCAAGAAAAACATATACTTGATATAATCCACGTTGTGTTAAATCTTACACGAAGCTCCATGCCTAATAATGTCAAACGAGTCAAGTGTCGGCTGCAATACATGTTCCCTTCATTCAATATCTATCGATATATCTGCCCATAATAATACTCGCTAAATAAAATTCACGTGTTGACCAAATTTCCTTGAAAGTCCCTCTTCTTTTGAGATCCACACATTATTTATAAACATCATCAATATCATCAACCGTACGATCATCAAGTTTTAGCCACAAGCTAACACGTGTCCCCATAACCATCATTCAACGGCCAATCCTATATAATGAAGTCTTAGATTGCCTACTTCTGATCCAAGAACAAAGAAACAAATTAGTACGAAAGTTGCTCCTAAACTTATCTCTTTGTCATCTGTATAGATTCTTCAAACTATATCCTTTCTATTCATTATTATTGTTTGTCTTTAAGTTAATAGTTGCCCTTTTTTCAGTTCGATGATAAGTAGTAAATCGAATGAAACAACTCGCCGGATTCTGAATTTTCCGGCGATTCGTCCCTGCGAATCAGTTTCTTACATGCCTCTTTGATCAACCTAGGACGATCTATAAGCAGCTTCAAATCAAGACAATTCTACACAAACAAGAGAAATTCGAAAACTTCCATCCATTTGATCGAAACCCTAATTCTCTTCCTCGAAGAAGCTCAAAGCATCGACGACTCATTCCACCTCGAAGCTGCTTCCATGTCCTCGAGCTTGTCAGAGCTCCACGTGACCTTCCAGAAAGTTCGCTTGTTGTTAGAAGACTGCACCAAAGACGGCGCAAGGTCATGGCTTCTGATGAACTCAGACAAAGTCTCGGCTCATTTTCAGGCGCTGATGAGGTCCGTCGCCGCGGCCTTAGACGACGTCGTCCTCCCTCTGAAAACCCTAAATCTCTCCGGCGAAGTAGAGGAGATTGCAGAGTTCGTTAGGAGTCAGTGTTTTAAGACGAGATTCGAGGTGGAGAGAGACGACAAAAGGGCCGTAAGAAGGGTTCTTCGCGTTCTTGAACAGTTCGAACATGGGATTTCGCCGAACTGTAATGATCTGAAAAGGGTTGTTGACTACTTGGGAATTACGACGTGGGACGACTGCAATGAAGAAATCAATTTCTTGGAGAAAGAATTAGCTCGGATTTGCGAGGAAGACGAACTGGGATCTGTTAGCAGCCTCATATCATACATGACGTACTGCAGATGCGTCGTCTTCTTCCACGACGACCATGCCACCGCACGTGGGTCAACGTCGCCTGCCGGAGAATTCTCCGGCGAGACTATCAGCTGTCTGAATCCCGACGATTTCAAGTGTCCAATCACGCTCGAGGTAATGAAGGAGCCCGTGACTCTATCGAGCGGACACACGTACGATCGGCCGTCGATCCTTAAGTGGTTCGATTCCGGCAATAAAACGTGCCCTAAGACCGGCAAACGTCTGAAAAGTTTGGATTTCGTCCCAAATCGAACCGTCGAGCGCCTCATCTCTCTGTACTTCGCCGACGACCATGGAAGAATCCCATCTGTAAAACATTCAAGACCGCGTTTGGCTAGTAATTCTTACAGCACCAGCGTAGTATCCAAGCAAGCCATGGCGCTGGTCTCAAATTTTCTCGTCCAGCGCCTCGCCGGAAAAACCGACGGAGAGAGAAACAAAGCGGTCCTTGAGATTCGAATACTCACCAAAACGAGCAATCTAAACCGTTCTTGCTTAATCGAGGCTGGTGTAATCCCTAATCTTCTGACAATTCTTCGCTCGAACAATCGTGAGATTCAAGAACATGCATCCTCGGCACTGCTCCATCTCTCGAGATATTCACCGAGGAAGAAGGTATTGGTCGAAACGGGAGGATTAGAGCAGCTAGTTAAGGTTCTGACAGATGGGCTCTGCGTAAAAGCCCGACAAGACGCAGCGGCGACGATTTTCCACCTGTCTTCCGTCGGCGAATACAGAGAAAGAATAGGCGAAATTCAGGGCCAAATAATCCCAGGCCTAATGGGCCTTCTCTACGAAGAGCCATATCGAGCCAAGAAGAGCGCACTGGTCACAATTCGGCGGCTGCTAATTACGAATAATTCCGACGAGATCCATTGGGGCTTCCTCTCGGCTGGGCTAGTACCGGCGTTGACCAACCTGCTGACGTCATCCGCCGACGACGACGAGCATCTAATTGCAGATTCTCTGTCCGTCTTGGCCGCTCTCGCCGGAACTATCGACGGAGCGATGGTCGTAGTCGGCGCTGGGACGTTGGACGTCGCGGTGAAGATACTGTGCTGTTCTTCTGATGAAAGAAGGGCGGCGAAGGAGCACTGCGTTTCATTGTTGCTCGCTCTGTGCGTCAACGATAGGGAAGATGTGGTGGTTCGTTTCTTGGCAAAGAACCATTCTTTGATGGGCTCTCTTTACTCCATGCTCGTCGACGGGTCGGGCGGGTCGAAAAAGAGAGCGGGTTCGGTTATTCGGATCTTACACGAGTTTGACGAGAAGGGTTCTTCTCCTCCTTCGCCTGGGTTTTTGAGGGCTGCTTCTGATTTTCATAGCGAACAAACTGTTCGCGCGTGGTAATAATTGTAGGGGATCTTTTTTTTTTTTTCTTTCTTCTTCAAGTTATTGCCATGGAAACATCTTTGTCTGTATATATAGACATTGTTTATACTTTCTTGCTTGTCTGCTGCGACTAAAAGCTCGAGTTTTTTTTTTCAAGAGCTGGTCGACTTTGTTGCTTCTGAGTTTTTTATATGAAGCAACGTTTGCTAAATACTATGTCAAAGTATGTAAGTATAATGATAATGATGTTTGATCTCTTCTTTTCTCTTGTATTTGTGTGTAGTAAAGGCTCTTGCAACCTATTCTTTCTTCTCATGGATGTACTTTCTCAAACCAAACCATATTATTACATCTATTTGCTAATACACACTAAAAGATTTATTCCAAGACTCCATTATCAAGCGCGGACACACAAACACACAAATTCTTTCAAGGAATGGGATATATAACCACTTTCCCAGTAGCCCGACTCGTTTCGAGGTATTCGTAAGCTTCCTTCGCCTTTTCGAACGGAAAAGGTCCCTTTGGATCGATGATAGGCTTCACTTTCCCGCTCTCCAAATAGGGACTCAGCTCTTTCAACAATTTCCCGTCGGAGATAACGATGAACAGAAACCCAGGCTCGGTGGCCTGGCCGGCAATGGTCACTGCAACGCCGCCCTCTTCTTTTATCGCCTTCACCGCCCTATCACATTGTCCTGAGATTCAATGTGTGTGTCAGTTAGCGAGTTCTCAACCACCGAAAAGGTAAAAGGGTAACCAACTCCCTTTTTTTTCCTAACCTACTGCGTCGTAGACGACATCGAACTTCTCGGGAAGATCTTCAATGTTGTGCTTTGTGTAGTCGATTGCCCAGTCTGCGCCCAAGCTCTCGAGGAACTTCAGCTTCGACGCGCTCGACGTGGCGGCTACCTTCGAAGCTCCGAACACGTTTTTGGCAAGCTGAATAACATTATAACCACCTTAAGAGGGACTATTACTACAAGGGTTAATTATTTTTTTTTATCTTGTAATATAGGGATGGTGACATTATTGGGACAACGAATTTAGGGTTGACATTATACGATAAAATTTTTTAAACTAAGCAATTTATGTACATTATATGCGTAAACCTAAAAAATTGTCCAAAAATCACCTGCTTTTGGAAGTTATTATCTGCACAATGCCACTCTCTAAATTTGTCGAAACCTAAGATTAGACGCTAGAACCCTAATTGGGCAAAAATTAAGGGCTCCGACATACAATGTCCCCACATTGCTAATTAAAAAATTATTGATGCATAATCTCACACGTAAGTTTGTTATCCCTACAGTGCAACCCCATCTAAATTATAGTACTGAAAAGATGAATAAGTTTAACTATTTTTACCGGGGTTTGACTTTCAACGTATAAGAACAAAAAATGACACATTCCACGTGCTTAAGCTTTTAGGTGAAACTGTCATATCGAATCTAGTATCAAAGCCCATGAATCAAAGAGGTCGTCGATACTAATCCTAAAGAATTAAACTTCTAAAGCGAGACGATAAATAAATCAGCCTATATGTAAAGGGACGTGTTAGATTTATTATATATAAGAACTAAAACTGTATTACTATTCACCGCCCCCTTTTTACTTGTCACCGCCCCCTAAAGGGCTGGAAAAAGACGTTTTTTTTCCTTATGATATTTAAATTAATTTAAAAGAAAAAACTAACTAAATATATAATTCCGGTACGAAATACTAAAAACTACATACACAAATAAATTCGAACGATCGATCGTTACGGAAAAAAAGAAATTCGATTTAACATTTTAGGACCGACCGATCGATATTTTCGGCCCTGCAGTGCACAGGCCGAACGATATTTTCGGCCTGGACACTGCCTGGCCGAAATTTCGTTCGGCCCTGCAGTGTACGGGCCGAACGATTTTTTCGGCCCTGGCAGGTCGGGCCGAAAATTTTTATCGGTCCGCACAGGTCGGGCCGAAAATTTCGATCGGCCCGTGCACAGATCAGCCGAAAATTTCGTTCCACCGTATTTTTATTTATTTTTTCTAAGGAATTTAAATATCGGGAGGAATAAAGTTAAAAACCGGAGCAAAACGGGGGTTGGTCAGGCCCACTGTTTTCTGTCCGACATTCGTGTGCGCGGGTCGCGCGCTCGCACACAAGTCGGCCTGATTTGCACCCCCTGCGCGCGCACGCGAGCGACTTACATGTGGCATAATATTAGCTATTTAATTTAAACTAATACAATTCACATCTAAATATAAGGTGGGTGAAACTATGTTGTTTTTCCAATACGGGACAACAACTCTTCACTTTAAATTCCCTCCAATTAATTCACATTCACAAGCCCAAAATAAAGCCCATTGCTTTATTAGTCCTAAATCGATCGATCGGTCCTAAAATGTTAAATCGATTTTTTTTTTTTTCCGTATCGATCGATCGTTCGAATTTATTTGTTTATGTAGGTTTCAGTATTTCATACCGAAATTATATATTTAGTTAGTTTTTTCTTTTTAAATTAATTTAAATATCATAAGGGCAAAAACGTCTTTTTCCAGCCCTTTGGGGGGCGGTGACAAGTAAAAAGGGGCGGTGAATAGTAACTCCCGAACTAAAATGACACACTAGTTAGAAATGTTTGTTTGTAGTAGTTGTTGAAGATGTAAACAAGCAATTGAGTCTTTTTTTTTTTTTTTTTTTTAAACCTGAATCACAATCGAGCCAACGCCGCCAGCTCCTCCGAGGACAAGAATCGATTTCCCCTTACCAAAGCCAGCTGCTTCGAGGGATTCATAGGCTGTCTCAATGGCGAGCGGCAACGAAGCAGCTTGGACAAAATTAAGATTCTTGGGCTTCAGCGCCAACAGCTTCTCCTCGACCGCCGTGTACTGCGCCAAGGAACCAAATCTCCTGCTCTGGTCCAGCGCGTGCTCGGTGACGACTCCGTACACTTCGTCGCCGACTTTTAGCTCCTTCACTTGGCTCCCAACTTTGACCACCACACCAGCCACGTCGTACCCCGGGACGTGCTGCAATAAAATTGAATAAAATAAATGGTAAGAGATTTGGGTTGAGTCCTACTAGAAAGAAGGGGAAAAGGGTTGATTTTGGTCGGCGAATTTTTACTTACGGGGAGAGGGGAATCGAGGGATGGGAAGAGTCCGTTCCTTCTCTTATAGTCGATGGGGTTAAGGCCGGCGGCGTAGACTCTGATCAAGACTTGATCTTCTTTGGGCTGAGGTACGGCGACGTCTGTTTTGAGGTTTAGTACGTCGACGCCGCCGTACTCGGCGTAAGTCCATGCCTGCATTTGTGATGGTATTTCGGACATTGCTGTTGTTTGAAGAATGCTTGAAACTGGTGAGGAGAAAGAAAAAGATACTGAGTTTTTACTACTGTGTATATATGGGACTGCTTACTGCTTTTTATTGAGTATTTATTGTTGTTGGGAGGTGAAGGGAGTGGAAACTTGTGGTAGTTAATGGAGTCGTGTTGGGTTGGTAGATTGTTTGGAAGAAGAGAGAAGATAGACAGATTTTTTAACAATTGGCAACGAGGCTCACGTTTGTTTGTCCTGTAATAAGGTGAAGTGAATCATGAATGTGAAGGTGATATAGTAAGTTCATCCATCACTTCAACTTTTGTTTCTTAGTTCTCGCTGGGATTTTTTTGGGCTTTTTAATTAAAATAGGGGAATTTGAACCCAAATTAGCTAAAATAGAGTTAATTTGGTGGAAATTAATAAAATCGAGCGAAACGCGTCTATTAACAGCGAAATGCGGGCAATGGCCGCGACGTCGCTCCCATTAAACGCGACGAGGGCTCAATCGGGCTTAACGCGGGCTCAATTGGGCTTTTGGAGGGCCGCTTTTGTAAAAGATCAATTGGGCCGATTTACGGCCCAATTAACCGGGCGTCGCGGCTAATGGACGCGTCGTCGCGCTTAATGCCCGCGACGACGCGATGAATAAAGCCGCGACGCCTCCTTTCTTCATTTTTTCTCCTCTCCTCCCTTCGATTCCTCAGGCGAAATTTCGGGCGATTGTTGCGCGATTTCAAAGAGTGATAGATCCGTTATTCCTCGTCGTCGTCAATTAAGCTTCGTTTGGTATGAAATTCCTAATTTGTTTAAATCTTGTTTTTGATGTTTCGTTAGATTTCGTCGAATACTTGCGTTTATGTTTGTGTTTTGGTATAATTTATGCTCTAGATATTATGGGTTGCTTAGTATGTTGATTTAACACGTTAATTTTAGATAATTGGTTCGATTTTGAAATTTTCCCTAATTTAGAAACCTAATTTTGAAATTAGGGTTTTTAGGTTATTTGGGTTCGATTGTTAGTACATAAGTCAATTTATGTGTTTGTTTATTGTTATTTGTTGCGATATTGACTTTGAAATGCTAATTTAGGATGGATACGTAAGAATATTACGGTCCGATCGACAGATCACTTCTGATATTCCAGGATAGTCATCGTTGTAACGATGTACTATCCAACGCCGATGGTGCCCTCGACACGCCTTTGACTGTAGGGGTTTGGAGAGTGTCGTATGGGGTAAGCTTTCACGACCGGTGCGGTTGCATGGTCGTATTCTGGAGAGGTTGGATACTATGTCTTTCTACGGCGTGTATAGTTGTGGATCTCAGAAGTTAGATCCACACTTGATCACGGCCCTCGTAGAGAGGTGGAGGAAGGAGACGCATACGTTCCACTTGCCTGTGGGTGAGGCCACCGTCACTCTTGAGGACGTTGGTGTGCTGTGGGGACTCCCCGTGGATGGTCACTCGGTCAGTGGTGTTATCCAGCACAGGACGCAGGATCAGTGGCTCGAGTACTTGGAGGAGCTGACTGGTTACAGACCTGCTGTGGGGGCGTACACCGGGACGAAGGTGTCGCTGAGGAAATTTGCAGACTGGCTAGAAGCCAACGAGATCGATGATCACAGCTCAGATTATGAGGTCGATCAGCGGGCACGTGCATATGCGCTATTACTCATGGGAGATAGTGCATTTATCGACGTTATGGTTAGTTACCTGTCATTCTTTAGGTTTTTATTTTATTTTGGACGTGTCATTTAAGACGTTAATTTTTACCTATTAGGCACAGCACGTCGATAGGGCCGAGGTGATACTTACAGGAGGAGATATGGCTGGAGGATTGGACCTCATACATCAGATGCAGGGTCTTTTCCTTGACAGACGACAGCGAAGACATATGTCGTACGCTGATGTCCCCTCGACACACATGAGTGTCCCGTCGTCTTCGCGTGGTCGGACGCATGACCCTGGCCCGTCGTCTTCACGTGGTCGTACGTCACAGTACGGGGATGGTAGTTACTTTACACCGCCGGGGTTTGATCTCGGCTACGGAGATGCTGATGATGATGATGACGACGACGAGGCCACGCCTCCGTATCAGCCATTTGTGCAGGAGACACCGCCGCGACCCCAGCAGCGACGTCGTCGCCCTGAGCAGCCCGAAGCTCCTGTTGACCGTGGCCATCTGCACAGGGATAGACGACCACGTAGATGTGGCACAGGAGGGCATTATATACCTTAGTTTTTATTTTCTGTATTTTTTTATCTAATTGGGACAGCTGTAGAACTTTATTTGTGTTTCTTGCAGTTTTGTTTGCGATATGTATTTATATTATATTTCTAGCAACTTTTTTAGTCGTTAATTTAAATTTAAAATTACTTCCAAATACTTAAACAGGTACAACGACATACTACATCAAACAACAGATACAACGACTAATCAACGCCCACGTCCTCTCTGACTTTGTCTCCGACTTGAGCTGCCCTGATCCATTTCGTTGCGAATACGAGTTGTCTTTGGCCTACCCGGTCCTCTTCTTTCACGTTGGTCTTCATTATGGACAAGCAAAAAATCAGCAGGCTCCCAATGTCGCTCGTCATGCAGTGGATAAAACGTTCCCTGATATGACTGAAAATATGCTACTTTACTGTAGAAAGGAGCAATGAACTGTGTGCTACTAACATTCCATTGGCGGCACGCTGCCTGCGCATGAGAACATGGAATGAAATGTTGGTCCCATTTTCCACAAGTGCACGTTCTTCCTTGAATGTTCACCACGTGTTTTCTTTGAGTCACCGATGACGAAGTATACACCTCTGCTGTTTGTGCTCGCGGGTCAAATGCAGTTACAAAATGGCCGAACGAGGCATTTGACCAGTCACTATACATCCTCCACGCATAAGGAGACCATTCGGTTTCAGAACTCTGCATCGCCGCAGCTGACTGTTGGTACCTATCACGAAAGTATGCGGAACACCGATGGAAGCTGAAGTCGACTATTGCTTTTGGAGGCAGTAAGCGAGCCCCTTTGAAGACACCGTTAAGTGCTTCTGAGATGTTTGTCGTCATTGAACCACACCTAAGCCCACCATCGTAAGCAAATGTCCACTTTTCTCGATCAATAGCGCGCAACCAATCGTAGCATTCTTTGCGTAGACTCTTAAGATGCTCCATTATCCGTTCGAATTTTTCAACCGTATGCGCCATCCCTGCTCTGTGGCACAATTTCTTTAGGTCACTGTCTTTGAACTCTTTGTTAAAATTTGAGACGACGTGACGCAAACAATAACGATGCACGCCGTTTGGAGACCTATAAGCGTCGAGCTGTTCTACTGCGGACAGTAAACCTGCAGTACAGTTCGTAGGTAACATAAACTTATTTTAGTAAAAAATAAAAAACCAACAACTTGATCTATTTTTAATTGAAAATACCTGGATGGCGATCTGAAATTAGGCATACCCCATGTCCCTCCAATACATGAACATTGAGCAAGTTCAAGAACCATCTCCAAGAATGTAAGCTTTCCTCCCCAGCAACGATGGCAAACGCAAGTGGAAAAATTTTCTGATTTGCATCGAGTGCACATGCAATCAACATTTTATGCTTGTACTTCGAATACAAGTGCGTACCATCGACACAGACCACTCTACGACAATGCTTGAAGCCGTCAATGCAAGGTCTGAATGCCCAAAATACATATCCGAATTTTTTCACTCCAGACATGTCTTGAAGATGCCACCACTTCACCACCGTTCCGGGGTTGTATCGTTGCAACGCTTTCATGAATATAGGAAGCTGTTGGATTGACGTTTCCCAAGTACCATAAACAATCTCTTTTGCTCGCTTGAGTCCATGCCATGCTTGAATGTACGGAATATCGTACCCAAAGGTATCTTTTACGAGCTGTTGCACGTTTTTAGGTAAATACTGTGGGTCGTTCTTTACCGTTTGGATTAATATTCTCGCGATTTCAGTACGCGAAACATTACGATGGGTGCTGGCCAACTCGTGCGTGAAGCATGTGTGCGGTCCACCGTATCTCGTCACCTTCCAAAAAATTTTTTTCGGTTTGAAGACTGCTCGCAGTGTCCAGTTACAATCGTCGTTGTGGTTGCATCTCACGCTCCATGCAGTTCTGTTACTTTCGGTCACGTGGTACTCACGTCTAACAACCCTCAAATGGTAATCGTTAACAGCACATTTTAATTGTTCTTTGCTATTAAACGTCATACCTACGTAAAATGCGGGATCGTCAGTGTCGTAAAAATCACCACCAGTTTCGCCCTCTTCTGTGGGAGCCATTTGATAAGAGGTATTAAACGGCACCGACTGGTATAATGCTCTATTCTCTTCTAGCTCACTTGGCATTGGTTCATCGTCATTTTCATCATCGGCATTTGCGGGATCTGGCAAATCGTCTAGTGCCCCACCCTCGTCATCGGCTTCAGAGTCACTGACGTCATCTTGGACGGCGTCGTGATCGATCTCAGGCTGCGCCACCGTCGAACTAATAGGAATGCAACGGCTGCTCGAAGGTATATCTTCGTCAGGGGCAAACGAAATATTCGTCAATCCTTCAGTAACTGAAGCAATGTCAGGAAACGAAAAGCTCGGCGCGGGATTCGTGTACTCGTCGGGAGGATATACATTGCGCTCGGACTGAACGATCTCGGTTGCCTCGACAAAGACCTCGATGTAATCGAGCTCATTGTCGGGATCCAAGAAGTATGCCAGGTCAGCATCACTAGACAATAGCAGGATATTATGATACAGTTGTGAGTGTTGATAGTACTCGTTCTTCGCACGAACGATTAAAAAGAAAGCATTGCTGTCGACAGAAGTCATGTCGTACAGCATACTAAGAAATTGCTCGAAATTGGTATCGCGACGAATTCGTCGATAACCGATGGGTTCAAGACTATACTGTATGGTGTTTGACCCGTGTATGATTTCACCGCCATAATAAACAACTATTTGAATTTTTCTAGACACCATATTGGATATGTATGAAATTGTATGAATTGAATTTCGAAAATTGAGTGGCTTTAAATAGGGGAAAAAGCCGCGTTTATTAAACGCGTCGCCGCAGGCAATAGGCGCGACGACGCGTCCATTAAACGCGACGGTGACCCATTATCGTATGGGCCGTCGTTAGTGGGTCGTTAGTGGTCGTAGTGGGTCGTTAGTGGGTTTAGTGGTGGGTGTAACTGTGTCTAGGTCAAACGTTGCGGCTATTAACCGCGACGACGCATCCAATAAGTGCGACGCGGGCCACATGCGGGCCCAGCCGGGCCCACCTGTATTTTCGCGATGGTTATTAATTTCCACGTCAGCGTCGCGGGCAATGGTTGCATCGTCGCTGTTAATAGCCGCGTTTCACTCGATTTTATTAATTTCCACCAAATTAACCCTATTTTAGCTAATTTGGGTTCAAATTCCCCTATTTTAATTAAAAAGCCATTTTTTTGCTTGCCATAGTGATGTGACTTGTGGTGTTTCCTTTTTTATCTGAGTTGTATTTGGACTTGTTTGTAGTCCTCGTTCAACTATTTCCTACAAGATTCTCTCACGTTCCCAATTAATTTAAGGATAATGGTTTTTGTTTATTGCAACGCATTATCGTAGTTCACAACTAAATCCAAGTATAAGTGAAATTTGAACCTCATGCAATCCCTACTTGCAACAGAGGTAATCATGTGGCATGTGTGTTAACGTCCAAAAAGTCGCTAAATTTGGGATCGTGGGTGCACTTGATAAGTGCAGCACACATGCTAATGTGTGGGATAGGCTTACGGCAGAATGATCACAGTGCCGAAACAGACACAAGCTTTTCAGTTCTATTGCATTGTCGTGGAATGATATTAACAGTCGTCTTGCAACTTCTCACGTTAGACCTAAAGAAGCTACTAGATAATTGACGTAAATACCCAAGGCCTTTTTCTAATGATTATTGAATGATTTAAAAAAACCCATGGCATTCCTAACCCGAAAGCATTGATTTAATTCTATGTATCTTCTGAAGGTATCTTCGCTTTTATATCGTTGAACCATATATATCAGAAAAGACTACGTATATAGATGTTAAGTATCTTTTATTAGTGATATTATTGCAAATTAACACAAAGAATAAATTTCGGAAACGAAGGCTGTTTCAGTTTTCAAGGTCAAACATTGTTTGAACTTTATCGTGTTTCAGAAATGGTGAACTCAAACTATGTCTGGAAAAAGACTTAGGTATTCTAAAGTCAATGTGGAGTAATTATCGGAATCAAAGTTGAGGTGTAGATTTGTTGGATGTGACCTCGATGTTTATAGCGGTAAAATTTATTCAAACGTTTGCACTCGAGTATTCTTGGAAGGTAATGTGAATGAGACACGTCAATCATCTTTCAATGTGGAGAAGACTACGAAGATTCGTGACATTTTTTTGCTATAAATATACGTGAAAATCTGGCTCAAAATCACACAACACAAATCTCCATTCTTGTCCGACGATTTTCTTTTGGGTTTTTTCAATGTATTCATTAGATGAAGTATTGAGCGAATTAATTACTCCTAGTTGCAATAGCTATTTTTGTGAAGGAAAATTCTATATGCACCCCCTTATTTTATTTAGACCCCTCTCATTAATTAACACAAAAATAGTTGTACACTTTAAGTATATTTGATCAAAATTTATCTAAATAAATACGTCTTTGCCTAATCCTTTGTAGAAGTTTGAATGGCATTTGACTAACACTTTGACTAACATAAATCTTATTAATACTTGACAAACTAACTCGAACGTCTTTGCCAATGACGTTGAAATTTTTATAAAATTTAATTTCCTCTCAAAATCTCAACTATATATATGTCAAAAGATTGTTAATTGCAAATAAGATATACAAACAAAACTTAGACAGTTGAATATTAATGAGTAAGATTCTTCTAAGTCTTTTTAAAAGACTATGATTCTAGTAACTTTGCTTCTTTCTTTACTATATACTTATTTATGTTTGCTATAATATTAAATTTAATTACCTTGCTTTCACAGTTATAATTACAGTAATAATAATCCTATTTTAGGAGAATGAGGTTTGCGGGATAACGAAAGATGATGAAAAATGGAGTTGGTGATCATATTAATACCGATGTCACATCCAGATTTTATACTGACATGGTATGATATTATTAGTCAAACTTTTGTAAGAAATACTCATTTTAGTATTATTATATATTTTTCGTAGTTTCTAATAAATAATTTACTTTCAGGTGTTCAATTCTCGGCAACATTTTATTGATTGGGTGCAAAATATTGGAATAAATCTTGGCTACGTGATTATCATTAAAAAGATCAAAGATCAATTCAAGTGGAAAATGTTCGAAAATTGTACTTGTATGTGATAGTGGTGGAATCTATAGAAGTAAAATAATCTCTACACGAAATACTGGCACGAGAAAGATTGGTTGCCAATTTCAGCTTAAATGGTAGATAATTGTTGGAAGCTCTTCGTAATATGTGGAATACTTAATCACGAGCCTACATTGGATCTAGAAGGTCATCCATATCCTAGGCGATTATCTGACAAAGAGGCTATACTAATGGAAGATTTATAAAAAAAAAGAACGTGAAACCACGAGGCATGTTATCAATATTGAAGAAGCAAAATTTGGATAACGTTTCAACCATCATATAATTCTGTAAAAAGCTTCCAATGACAGAGAAAAATGGTGGAACTCAAATGCATGTTGCTATGTATTTCCTACACGAAGAAGGCTATATTTTTTAAAGTTTGTCAAATAGTACAACCAATGAGTTAGAAGCTTTATTTTTCACCCACCCAAAATCGTTGGAGCTATGGCGTGCATTTCCACATGTGGTTTTGATGGATGCGACATATAAAACAAACAGGTACAAAATGCCACTCCTTGAAATTCATGGCGTAATTTCTACAACTATGACATTCTGCATAGCATTTGTTATGATGCATATGAGAGAGGTCCAACTATAATTGGGCATTGAATTATCTTAATCGACAATGGATGGATGCACGACTCCACGTGTTATAGTCACAGATAGGGAGTTGGCTTTAATGAAAGCATGCAACGTATTTTTCCAAAAGCGAAAGGAACTACTATGTAGATGCATATCTATAGAAGCATTATGAAGAAGTGCAGGCCATCAATAACGTCTCCTAATGCATGGAACTCTTTCTATAATGCATGGACAACACTGGTTGCGTCTGAAACCGAAGACGCATATTTATCCAATTTGGCACAACTTGAAGCAACATTATACGATTTTTCACGTATTCTTAGACTATTTTAAAAATATTACAATATTATTTATAAATTATTGTTTAAACTAAATATAAAACGTTTAATTTTTAGGTTTACTTACTTATCTATATAATTATTGATTGATACGATATACGGAGATGTTTGTATCCGTTTGGACCGACAGATTTCTTAACTTTGGGAATTACACAACCAACAGAGTGGAGAGCCTGTTGGGGTGGGCCCGATTAATCGACGCCGGCCCCTGAACAGCGCAACGTGGCTATAGCGGAAGCGCGATGTGTACCGAGCGGCGTAGGGTGGCGAATTTTCGATTTTTAATATCTAAATTCAACCTTACACTATTCAGCTTCTCCCGAGAGTCTGAGATGCTGCCCTAAGCCTCGGGAGATCACGGTTAATTCGAATTATCAAAATTTGAATTTATTTCCAATTTATTCGAATTAATAATTTAGATCCAAATTAATCGAACAAAGCGACAACCAGCCATTTTTCGATTATTTGGAGACCGAAATGATTTTTGATCAATACCAAATTTTTCAGAATAATTCTACACTTCCCAACGTTCACAACGATAGGTCTTTCGAATTATTCCGATGTCGTTTGGTATTTTTCACAAAATCAAATCTGTGGTTCGAAATTATTAATTCGAGTAAAACGGTAGTCTGCCGTCTTTTAACTATTTGACGACCGAAACGATTTCCGATCGATACCAAATTTTTCAGAATAATTCTACACTTCCCGGCGTTTCCAACGGGGGGTCTTGAGAATTATTCCGATGTCGTTTGGTATTTTTCGTAAATCAAATCCTTAGGGTTCGAGGTATACCTTCGATGAACGAGATTTCTTCTGTCGTCGCCTCGGATGGACGTGGCTACACCTCGTCTGGATCCCGGGGCCTCCGGGCTAGATCGTCACGCCGGTATGACCTTGAACAAACCTCCGAGACTGCTCCCGATGGCTAGACGCAGTTCGGTTCGGACGTTGGGGTTCGTCGAACGATCCCGTGGCTTGACGTGGCTTGAGAAGTTCAAAACTTAAGTTCTAATTTTTCTTTCTCTCTAATTCTATGTTTTAGCAAGAAAAAAATACCAAGTCCCTTAATCTCCATAGCATACACGTTTTTATGCATGTATGTTATTTTTTTTTTAATTGAAATGAAACAAGTGCCAAACACTTGTTAATGACTCAACTAATGAATCATTAGTTCTACACATCCCAACGTGGATGTGTAGATATTTCTTTTTTTTATTTTATTTTATTTTATGACAATTTCATTTTGGCCCTTAAGGTTTCTAAATTCTCAATTTAGTCCCTCAATTTTAAATAATAAAATAATTAAATCCAATCTAATTATTTTAATTATAATTGAGCCCACTTAGTTAATTAATTAAGCACTTAAGACAATCTCAAGTCCTAATTATTTCCGTGACTGTCACTGGAATTTAACTAAGTCGTCGACACCTCGTATCAACTTTGCCACTACCTCAACGAATCTCATTCGTTAGGTTCCACAGAAAAGCCCGCCGTTTTCGTTCAAGTTCATTACCATTTTTAAGCGCGACTCTCTAGGTCCGTCTCAACTGGCATGGGAGAAATCCACGAGTCCCGGTATTCGCCTAGCCTATCCCGCGGTACCGGACAGATCCCAGTTGAGAACGAATTTTGATCTAATCGAAATTCGGGCGAACCGACTATAGTGTATACATTTAAATACTTCTTACGCCTTTCACTTGCGTCCCGGTTAGGTGAGAGCCATTCAAATGTCAAACTCACTAACCTAACACTATGTTATAATCGAGACCGAACCGATTATTTAAACTCCGCTCCGTATCTAATACAAGCAAGTTTTCCAAGCTTCGGCCGAAGGCTTTATAATCGTCGCTCTCCGATTACCTCATAGGACATTAACCTATACGAATATAGGCAGTGAACTCCGATAGCAGTCAAAGCCCGGTAATCACCTCCGTAAAGTCGGTTGCGTTTCGTCGCTGACCCGTGTTTCATTTATGAACACTTGCGAGCCTAGCCAACTAGCGACAAACCGAAATCGCGAAAGCAAATCCGTCAATGACCCTATCGGTCTGAGGCTGCTATAGTCATTCGTTCAATCATTGACAACATCCTAGCCATGTGATTGAAACGAATACGAGCCGAATGTCCAAATACGCAATCTCTCCGATCACCAATATCTCCATCACGACCCACAACCTCTCAGGTAATCGATGACACTACCGATACTATGTGGTCGTCAATGGATAAGTCATATTCGGATATCTAGTCACCCACCTAGAATCCTTAGACTTACGGACTTTTTATTTAATGTTGAGATTAAGAACCGTCCGGTGTCTCCTCTCTCGTCCCACGAGAATCAGACGTCCAACTCAAACATTTGGGTGTTATTTATTTATCGCACTACCGGATGCCAAGTAGACTTTAAATTCGATAAATAAATAATAATGCCTTTATTATAATGAAAATATATATTCATTAATTTATTTGACGGTATATACAATAAACCTGTCTTACAACCTATACATCATCGTGCGCCCTATACTATTCCTAGTCCCCGTATGGCATTTCGAGGGCATACTCCCTAACAGCCTCCCACTTGCACTCGAATGCCATGCGATGCACCTAATGCCAGTCGCAATGGTATCGTAGCCCCATCTTGTCCAGATGCTGTTCCATAACTGCTTGGGACAAGGGCTACGTGAGCGGGTCCGCCACGTTTTCTGCGGTGGCGATTTTCTGCACGGCGACCATCCCGTTTTCAACGAACTCACGCAATACGTGATATTTTCTCTCAATATGTTTGGACTTGCTATGAGATCGTGGTTCCTTTGCTTGTGCGACTGCACCGCTATTATCGCACCAAAGTGTAAGCGGTCTGTCAGCAACTGGTACCACAATAAGTTCCTCCAAGAACTTTTTCATCTAAACAGCTTCTTTAGCTGCCTCTGAGGCTGCTATGTATTCTGCCTCGCACGTGGAATCGACAGTTGTGCTTTGCTTGGAGCTTCTCCAAGACACTGCCCCACCGTTGAGCACGAATACAAAACCTGAAGTAGATTTTCGGTCATCCACGTCCGACTGGAAGTCCGAATCTGTATAACCAACTACTTCTAGTCCTGCTCCTCCATAAACCAGCGTTAAGTCTTTAGTCCGTCTAAGGTATTTAAAGATATTCTTAACAGCTGTCCAATGTTCTTCCCCTGGGTTTGCCTGAAACCGACTAACTATGCTCACAGCGTAAGCAATGTCCGGGCGTGTACACAACATTGCGTACATCAGACTACCCACTACAGATGCATAGGGTATTCCACTCATCCATCGTCTGTCTTCCTCACTTTGAGGTGACATTGACTTTGACAAATGAATCCCATGTCGCATTGGTAAGAACCCTCTCTTAGAGTCATCCATTCTGAATTTCTTCAGGATTTTCTCTAAGTAAAGGGCCTGAGATAAGCCGATCGTATGGTTCGCTCGATCCCTGAACAAGCGAATACCTAGTATATACGTCGCTTCTCCCAGGTCTTTCATGGAGAATTCGGTTGAAAGCCATGCTTTCACCGATGAGAGCATCCCAATGTCGATTCCTATCAAAAGGATATCATCCACGTACAATACAAGGAACGACACCATACTCCCACTGCTCTTTCTGTAGACACATGGCTCATCTACGTTTTTTACGAATCCAAAGTTCCGAACTGCTTCATCAAAACGTAGATTCCAGCTGCGAGAGGCCTGTTTCAGTCCGTAAAAATTGACCGATTCAGTTTGCACACTTTGTGAGCATCTGTATGCGACTCAAAACCTTTTGGCTGCTCCATATAGATCTTCTCTTGAGGAATCCATTAAGGAACGTCGTTTTAACGTCCATTTGCCAAATCTCATAATCATAGTGCGCAGCTATCGCGAGCATTATCCGGATGGACTTGATCATGGCTACAGGTGAGAAAGTCTCCTCATAGTCAACTCCCTCTTTTTGGTTATAGCCCTTGGCAACCAACCTGGCCTTGTACGTCTCAACTTGTCCGTCAGATCCAATCTTCCTCTTGTAAATCCATTTACAACCGATTGGTCTAAAACCACTCGGTAGGTCTACAAGAGTCCAGACTTTGTTGGATTACATTGAGTCCATCTCAGCTCGCATAGCCTCAATCCATCTCGCTGAGTCAACATCGGATATAGCTTGATCGAAAGTAGCGGGATCTTCTCTTAGAAGTCCCCTAGTCGCAACATAACCTTGTTCGACATGTGACATGCCATACGGCTGTGGTTGGCGAGGCACCCTTTCAGATCGTCGCATGACTGGTTTGCTCGGACCGTCCGAATCCTGTGTGGGCGTTTCGGTCGACTGCTCCTCGAGAGTGACCTCTCGGCCAACGCCACAATCTCGAATGAACTCTTCCTCGAGAAAATGTGCATGTAGGCCTACAACGATCCTCTGATCATCGTGAAAATAGAATAGGTACCCCATAGAGTCTTCGGGATAACCTATGAAACGTCCTTTTATAGATCTAGACTCCAATTTGTCTGTTTTCAGCTTTTTCACATAGGCGGGGCAACCCCAAATCCTAATATGTGATAAGCTGGGTAAACGACCAGTCCATATCTCATACGGGATGCCGTTAACAGACTTTGAGGGACACCGATTAATGGTATACGCTGCTGTCAAAAGCGCGTATCCCCACAATGACATCGGTAAATCTGTTTAGCTCAACATAGAACGAACCATATCTAATAAAGTTCGATTTCTACGTTCGGCCACGCCGTTCAACTGTGGCGTGCCGGGCGGAGTCATCTGTGATAAAATACCGTTCTCTTTTAAGAACTGGTCAAACTCGACACTCATGTACTCGCCACCTCGATCCGATCGAATGGCTTTAATGAGCTTCGAAGTTTGATTTTCCACCAACGCCTTATACTCCTTGAACCTTTCAAGAGCATCAGTTTTATACCTCATCAGATACACTAGTCCGTAACGACTGTGATCATCCGTAAAGGTAATAAAATAGTGGAAGTCACCACGAGCCTTCACATTGAATGGCCCGCAAACGTCCGTGTGAATTAAACCGAGAATTTCCGTGGCTCTGTTAAATGTCCCGGTGAAGGGTGATCGGGTCATTTTACCTTTGAGGCATGACTCACGAGTCGGATAGGGATCTGATCGCAACGGTGTCAATATCCCATTTTTCTCCAACTCGTGAATCTTGCGTTCTCCAGCATGACCTAATCAAAGATGCCATAAGTATCTCGCATTTATTCCCGTCTTTCGTTTATTTGTGGCAATATTCACAGATATATCGTTCTGGGTATTTAAATAGTACAAACCATTAAATAGTGTCGCGCTGCCAACATTTTTATTTCTATACATAATGTGGCATGTATTATTATTAAAACTAAATACATAACCATTCCTGCTCAAAACAGGAATGGAGACGATGTTCTTAAAGCCCCTCGGGAGTACAAGACAATCGTACAAACGCAACACATGCCCAGAAGATAATACAAGAGATCTTGATCCGACGTGGCTTGTCGAGATACTATCCCCGCTTCCCACTCTGACCTCGATCTCACGCTCCCCAAGCGCTCTACTTGGTCCCAGACCCTGCGTGGAAACACAAATGTGAGTACTAGCCCCCGAATCCAATATCCAGGAAGTAGAGTATACAGATAAAGAACAAACTGTTTCTAAAACATTTAGTTCCATACCTGACGCAGCCTGCTCACCCTTGAGCTTCGGACAGTCACGCTTCCAGTGGCCCAGCGCACCGCAATGCAGACACCTATCCGTCGGCTTTACACCAGTTTGTTTCGATTTCCCAGAAGATAGTTTCTTCTTGGAAACCTTCCCTGTTGGCTTGAGCTTGTTGCCCTTCTTCTTTTTGCCTTTCTGGGACTTTGAAGAAGTGGCGACAAGTGCAGTCTGCTTTGCCCTCTTCATCTGACCTTGCGCCGTTGCTAACTGATTCATCAGATCAGGAAGCAATAGCGTCATGCCGTTCAGATGGTAGTTCACAATGAACGCGTTGAAGGACGGAGGCAGAGACTGCAAGATGAGATCATTTTGTAATTCACGATCAAATCGAAAATTGAGAGTCTCCAACCTCTCGATCATGGTGATCATGTTCATAACATGCTCGCCAACGTTCTCACCCTCAGACATCCTCGATCGGAAGAGCTGCGACGAAGTCGCATAACGAGACGTCCTAGACGTCTCACCATAAAGCTCTTTTAAATGTTGAACCATCACTCGAGCATCAGCCATACTTTCGTGGCTACGCTGCAGTGCGTTACTCATTGATCCGAGGACATGAGCCTTTACGAGCTTCTCGTCGCGCAGTCGCTTGTCATAAGCGGCACGAGCCTGCTCGGATGCCCGCGCCCCTGGGGCTGGCGGCATTTCGGAGTCAAGGATATAAACTAGGTTCTCAATCTCGAGAAAAATCCTCAAGTTGCGAAGCCAGTCAGAATAGTTTGGCCCAGTCAACCTATTCTCCTTGAGCAGTACATTTAAAGCGGTCGACATAATTTCAAAAAGAGAGAAAATGCTGCAGAAAAATAAAAGGCATATTAAGTCGATTGTATAGGTTATCAAACGCGAACAAGGACTTTTTATTCCGTTTGACTCCCACTATCTTTTCATAAACTCCATTCTCCCTACGGATGTTTTGGAAGTTTCGTTGATAACTCCGATAGTGGAGTTGATGTCCCCGTGGACGGGTGCATACCTCAACCTCTGTCGTTTTATTGGTTTGCTGTGGCCCACGAAGTCGTGCTTCGCCGAATCCGACCTTGTCGAATGTCTCAACTATCTTTGCCTCAGTCAGGAACCCCCGCCGGCAAACTCGGAACAAGGCGGTATGACTGTCTAAGTGCGACCTATTAACGTTGCTCAAAAACGCACACTTGAACCGTGCGTTTTACCGCACAGTGTGGTCTTGGCGAGCGGCACAAATGCACCCGAGCAAGCCGAAACAAAAGCAAATGCAAGGCGCCGGCATACCCGAAACCAAACCTTGCATTTAGGTTTTGTAACAACTAGGCCCGAGCTTGATAGAAGACAGGGCATCCAATCCCTTTACTCACTTAGTATTCGTACGGGAGATTTTTGTAACTCATAGCATATTAAAATTAAGCACGAGCACATAAATGCGATAAATAAATTCCTATCTCTAGGAAAGCAATTTAAATGGACAAATATGCGGGCTACTTCTAGACTGGTCCTATTACATGGGTCGTAAAACGACCGGGGTCTTCGATCTTCCAACGTCGAGTCATCGTTACGATGGTTGTCGAATCCTCCAATCTCGCCTTGCGTCGAACGGCCGTCATTTTATCTAACCTATCTAATAAAGCAATAAAATACAACACGGGGGGAATTATTTCCCAAACAACCCGTAATCCATGTACATACCGGGGGCGGCAAACGACCCTTAAACAAATAACCCGGTTGAACCTAAGCCCGCGTTAATGTCCCACATAAACATGCAACACAGAATTTTGACGTCGGGTGCCCAACCGACGTCACGAGCGACGATAGTCTCCAAACTACGTCGACCGTTCGTTCGCCACATCGGCTTTCGAGGCCTTCGGTCGAAACATTCATGAGCCTTGGCTCTGATACCACTGTTGGGGTGGGCCCGATTAATCGACGCCAGCCCCCGAATAGCGCAACGTGGCTATAGCGGAAGCGCGATTTGTACCGAGCGGCGTAGGGTGGCGAATTTTCGATTTTTAATATCTAAATTCAACCTTACGCTATTCAGCTTCTCCCGAGAGTCTGAGATGCTACCCTAAGCCTCGGGAGATCACGGTTAATTCGAATTATCAAAATTCGAATTTATTTTCAATTTATTCGAATTAATAATTTAGATCCAAATTAATCGAACAAAGCGACAACCAGCCGTTTTTCGATTATTTGGAGACCGAAATGATTTTTGATCAATACCAAATTTTCCAGAATAATTCTACACTTCCCAACGTTCGCAACGATAGGTCTTTCGAATTATTCCGATGTCGTTTGGTATTTTTCACAAAATCAAATCTGTGGTTCGAAATTATTAATTCGAGTAAAACGGTAGTCTGCCGTCTTTTAACTATTTGACGACCGAAACGATTTCCGATAGATACCAAATTTTCCAGAATAATTCTACACTTCCCGACGTTTCCAACGAGGGGTCTTGAGAATTATTCCGATGTCGTTTGGTATTTTTCGTAAATCAAATCCTTAGGGTTCGAGGTATACCTTCGATGAACGAGATTTCTTCTGTCGTCGCCTCGGATGGACGTGGCTACACCTCGTCTGGATCCCGGGGCCTCCGGGCTAGATCGTCACGCCGGTATGACCTTGAACAAACCTCTGAGACTGCTCCCGATGGCTGGACGCAGTTCGGTTCGGACGTTGGGGTTCGTCGAACGATCCCGTGGCTTGACGTGGCTTGAGAAGTTCAAAACTTAAGTTCTAATTTTTCTTTCTCTCTAATTCTATGTTTTAGCAAGAAAAAAATACCAAGTCCCTTAATCTCCATAGCATACACGTTTTTATGCATGTATGTTATTTTTCTTTTTAATTGAAATGAAACAAGTGTCAAACACTTGTTAATGACTCAACTAATGAATCATTAGTTCTACACATCCCAACTATTTCTTTTTTTTATTTTATTTTATTTTATGACAATTTCATTTTGGCCCTTAAGGTTTCTAAATTCTCAATTTAGTCCCTCAATTTTAAATAATAAAATAATTAAATCCAATCTAATTATTTTAATTATAATTGAGCCCACTTAGTTAATTAATTAAGCACTTAAGACAATCTCAAGTCCTAATTATTTCCGTGACTGTCACTGGAATTTAACTAAGTCGTCGACACCTCGTATCAACTTTGCCACTACCTCAACGAATCTCATTCGTTAGGTTCCACAGAAAAGCCCGCCGTTTTCGTTCAAGTTCATTACCATTTTTAAGCGCGACTCTCTAGGTCCGTCTCAACTGGCATGGGAGGAATCCACGAGTCCCGGTATTCGCCTAGCCTATCCCGCGGAACCGGACAGATCCCAGTTGAGAACGAATTTTGATCTAATCGAAATTCGGGCGAACCGACTATAGTGTATACATTTAAATACTTCTTACGCCTTTCACTTGCGTCCCGGTTAGGTGAGAGCCATTCAAATGTCAAACTCACTAACCTAACACTATGTTATAATCGAGACCGAACCGATTATTTAAACTCCGCTCCGTATCTAATACAAGCAAGTTTTCCAAGCTTCGGCCGAAGGCTTTATAATCGTCGCTCTCCGATTACCTCATAGGACATTAACCTATACGAATATAGGCAGTGAATTCCGATAGCAGTCAAAGCCCGATAATCACCTCCGTAAAGTCGGTTGCGTTTCGTCGCTGACCCGTGTTTCATTTATGAACACTTGCGAGCCTAGCCAACTAGCGACAAACCGAAATTGCGAAAGCAAATCCGTCAATGACCCTATCGGTCTGAGGCTGCTATAGTCATTCGTTCAATCATTGACAACATCCTAGCCATGTGATTGAAACGAATACGAGCCGAATGTCCAAATACGCAATCTCTCCGATCACCAATATCTCCATCACGACCCACAACCTCTCAGGTAATCGGTGACACTACCGATACTATGTGGTCGTCAATGGATAAGTCATATTCGGATATCTAGTCACCCACCTAGAATCCTTAGACTTACGGACTTTTTATTTAATGTTGAGATTAAGGACCGTCCGGTGTCTCCTCTCTCGTCCCACGAGAATCAGACGTCCAACTCAAACATTTGGGTGTTATTTATTTATCGCACTACCGGATGCCAAGTAGACTTTAAATTCGATAAATAAATAATAATGCCTTTATTATAATGAAAATATATATTCATTAATTTATTTGACGGTATATACAATAAACCTGTCTTACAACCTATACATCATCGTGCGCCCTATACTATTCCTAGTCCCCGTATGGCATTCCGAGGGCACACTCCCTAACAGAGCCAACATGCCAAATTAAAATGATATTTGGAGTCTTCACATTCAGATCTGGTGGCATCATTATCTTCTATTCAACAGGTAATTCAATCTCAACTAACAACTATTAAAGCAAGTCTTGAACAAAGCAAGAGTATCGTCAGACATCGATTTAATGCGCATCACTATCAAGAATTGCGTGGCTTTGTTGCATGTGCTTGATACAATATTCAAAGACTTTGAGCGGTCTAAAGCGGCTGGATTTTTGTCTGAAACTTGTGGGTGTCTACTTCATACAAAGTCATGAGTTGCCATGTGCCCATGAACAGGCAAAATATTTCAAAATGGTGAGCCTATTCCACTTGATGCAATCGACAAGTTTTGGAGGAAGCTCGACTTGTCACCATGTATATATCTTGAAGAAGACGAGTTATGTTGTGATCTTGAGCAACAAATGTTTAAGGCCCAATTTGAACAGCAGTCGAGAACTAGGAAGTCCAGTATGTTGAGGAAGCTGATAGAGATAATTACACCATCAACGTCATTGGTTTGCCAACCAAACATTCATACGACTCATGGACGTCCCTCCATCAAGGCTAAAAGTTTTAAAAACGATCCACCAGTGCCAAGCGGCAATCTCCTCAACGTCCCTCAGATCAAAATTTTTCTTCACATCCATATATTCATGAATTTCCAGTTAGACTTCATCCGTATATCACCCATGTCCAAGATATAAGACCTAACGGAAACTACGGCTTTCGTGCAACAGCTCATTGTCTTGGTCTTGAAGAGGACATGGCCTATCATTTGGCGCATTTGGAAGAAGAGCTAGAAATGTGTAAGTTAGAATGTGTCGACATGTTTGGTGCTAACGGATGGCTCACTGTCAACAACTGGCATTATTTTTTTATTTGGATAGGTGCGCGCCTTTTGAGCATTGGATAGTTCTGCCTGATGTAGGCGTCTTGATTGCTTCGAAACTTAACGTAATATTGCATGTTGTAAGTAATAGAGGCAGCATGACACACTTTCTGCTTCGATCTGCTCTGCCACCATGGTATCATTATGTTGCCATCGCAATTGGTCATGTTAATGGTAGGGGATTTTAGAGAAAAATACCTGTTAACAACTTTATCTTATGAATCAGTCCCCAGAAGTTTACTTTTGTAGTTAGGTAGTGACATTAGGCAGAAAATTTGTTTCCACTCCCTTATGTGCTAATTACTGATTTAACCTCTCTTCTCTCTTTGAAGGCTGCGTTAAATGGGCAATGGAATTCGACAGTCCAAAGCTTAAAAACACAGAAAAAAATAAAAAACCCATAAGAGCATGTCAGTCAGTATATATCGTCTGGCGGGCGGCGATCCTAATTCCTGTACTTGCACTACGCCGGCCATGAGAGCAGAGGACGAAACCCACTTTGATTCTTCAGTCAATTACCCTCACTTCGCCATCTATTTCTCACACACTTCAGAAGCCCAAAACAGCTCCGCCTGCTAGAGTTGCTTCTCCACATATTAGACGCACCCCACATGTTGATAAATTGGTTAATTATTGAATATCACTTTTCCAGTATTAAATAAATATTATTTGAAGACTATGAAGCTTGATTTCATTTGCCTTTGTGTTTTAATACTTTAGCAACCAAAATTGTTGAGAACTCTTGGCGTGGCATCAACAGCTCTAAGTCTATTCGTGCAATGCAAGTTCTTTCGATTTGGACCAGACCATTGAATCAAGATACAGTTTTTAGTGTGCTTAGCTTGTGAAATTTTCTGCGACAGGTTACCTACTTTGCCTTTGTAGGAATTAGTTAAGATGTTTGTGGACATTCACGAGAGTTTTAAGATTAATTGTTTCTTTTCCTGTTTATATCTCGTGTCTTCTCTTGTGGAGGTCCGATGGAAGAGAGCTCCTCAATTTGTTTCTATGCAAACAGATATGATTTTTTGCGAGACTGTTTTCATCATGTCTGGTGTCTTTATATGTGGGTTTACACTGTGTGATGAGATGTGAAATTTTTATAATTCTGATCGTCGGATTCGTAGGTGTTTTAATAAGCATATACATAACAAGGATATTGATTCTCATTAGCACCACAAAATTAGTTTCCTAGCCGCTTCACTTTCGTATAAGAAATACTTGAATTCAATAATAAAATACCTAAATCAAGGACTACAGTACTTAATTTCAGGAAATAAATACCGATAGTATTGTAGAAAATACTTGCGAATTGGGGGAGAACATCTAAGCCAAAAATGGTTGGTTTTATCAAGCATTCTACATAGTAAGAACATTTATCCTCATCAACACCACAAAATTAGTTTTCTAGCCACTTCACTTTCGTATACGGTCAAATACTTGAATTCATTAGTAAAATACCTAAATCAAGAACGAGAGTACTTAATTTCAGGAGACAAATACTGATATTCATGTAGAAAATACTTGCGAATTGGGGGAGAACATATAAGCCTAGAGTGGTTGATCAAGCATTCTACATAGTAAAGAACATTGATTCTCATCAACACCACAAAATTAGTTTTTTTGCCACTTCATTTTCGTATACGGTCAAGTACTTGAATTCATTAGTAAAATACCTAAATCAAGCACGGAAGTATTTTATTTGAGGAGATAAATACTGATATTCATGTAGAAAATACTTGCGAATTGGGGGAGAACATATAAGCGTAGAATGGTTGGTTTTATCAAGCATTCTACATAGTAAGAACATTGATCCTTATCAACACCATAAAAATAGTGTTCTAGCCACAAGAACATTTAAGTATTTGACCGTGAATGAATGTGAAGTTGCTAGAAAACTCATTTTATGTTGTTTATGATGAGTAATGTCCTTAATATGTAAGACGTTGATTAAAACCCATCATTTTAGACTTAGATAGCTCGACCATATACACAAGTATTTTATGCATAAAAGTCAGTATTTGCGTCCTTAAATTAGGTACTTTCAGTCTCGATTTAGGTATTTTGTTGGTGAATTCAAGTATTTAACCGTGAATGAATGTGAAGTTGCTAGAAAACTCATTTTATGTTGTTTATGATGAGTAATGTCCTTAATATGTAAGATGTCGATTAAAACTCATCATTTTAGACTTAGATAGCTCGACCATATACACAAGTATTTTATGCATAAAAGTTAGTATTTGCGTCCTTAAATTAGGTACGTTCAGTCTCGATTTAGGTATTTTGTTGGTGAATTCAAGTATTTGGCCGTGAATGAATGTGAAGTTGCTAGAAAACTCATTTTATGTTGCTAGAAAACTCATTTTATGCGAATTGGGTCAAGTTGCTAGAAAACTCATTTCATTTACAAAACTTTTATGTTGTTAGGAAGTATTTTACCTTGACGACTTAGATACCGGTATTTTATGCGAATTGGGTCAAGTCATCCAAAAATACCTATTTTAAGGCCAAAAAGACCGGTGTTTTAGACTTAGATGACTCGATCCAATACGCAAGTATTTTATGCATAAATATTAGTATTTGTGGCCTTAATTTAGGGATTTTACTCTCGATTTAGGTATTTTCTTGCTGAATTCAAGTATTTGGCCTTGTGTGAACGTGAAGTTGCTAGAAACCTATTTTGTCATTTTATTTTGTGTTGTTCTAAGTTTCGTTTTAATCGATCTACTGTTCAGAGTGATAATCGATCAAATTAGGTGCTTTTGACTTGATATAGGTATATTTTAGTTGAAATCAAGTATTTGACTTAATTGAAGGTGAAGTTGCAAGCAAACTTATTTTGTGGTATTTCCTCTTGCTTAATTAGTTTGTATTTTGTGTGTAAATATAGGTATTACTTGCTTAAATTTAGGTACTTTTGTCATGATTTTAAGTATTTAATGTCCAAATTTAAGTATTATTTGTCCCATGTTGCAGATTTTTGAAAAAATAATAATAATACTTATGAATTGCGAAAAATATAAGATATGGATGTCATTTTGATCGGCATGAAATAAAGAATAATATAGATATATTTATTTGTTTCTATCCTATAAATCACATGAAATAAAATTGATTCTATCATTTTGTAGATTATGTAATTTAAAAGGGTATTATAGTAACTAAACACTTGGGGAGCTAAAACTAATTTTTAGGTAGTAGATCACAAAATCAAACGTAAAGGGTCCGAATCATAATACTAAACCTTGATTGGGTATTTAACTCTAAATTCCCCTTAATGGTAATCATTACGTGAAAATTTCATTATCTGGTGGATATCCGATGCCCACTATCACGCCATTGTGGGTCCATTTCAGATATGAATGTACAGCTGCTTGGGTTACTCCATACATTAAAATGATTATGATTTGCGTTCTAATTGTAGTGTTAGTAATGTTATATTGGATTGTTAGTTATTATTTGGCGGTACTTATTTACGTCTATATTAATATTATGTCTGGACGTGCGCTCGAGTTATTTTTATTTTTCCTAAATAATGTTATATATATTACGTGTGTTGTGTGTGAGAGTGTATATTATATATATATATATATATATAAATATATATGTTTTTGTGCTGTATAAATACAAATATTTTCAAGAGAATTACAAAAGCCGAATTAGAAAAGCCACATACGTTCCCTCAGGATCATCTAATCTGCTTCAAAATACATATTATAATTAACGTTGAGTTAATCGTAGAATATATTCAATTTAGGTGTTGAACTCCAGCAAATTAATTTGATAGTTTACATTCACAAAGTTTTTTGCACCCCTAAAGGGTATGAGATCCTCTATTTCACTAGGTGCTCCACCAGGTATTCCAACTTCGAAAAAATCGTTACACCTTCCCCTACCAAGTGTTTAAACGTAAATATCGTTACACCTCTATATCACCATATATATCGAATGTTTATACACAAAAAAGAATATAATTTTGATGAATATGATTGATAAATAAGTTTAATATTGATTCGGAATACAAAGTGAAATAGAGGATCTCAATCCCAATTAAATGACTCTTTTGGCAATCTGACCAAAATCTGTATTTGCAATCATTTGTTCACTTACCTAACACACTGGGGTCCCAAACTGCACTTATTTATATTATCTTCTATAAGTATGCGGATTTTCATCGCTTATTACAAAAGTAAAGCACACTAAAACCTTTTTAAGGCACAAATAGCATCACATGATACATTGATTTTTCATTTTTAAAGAATACTAGTTTGTCACATGCCAAGTGTCCATGGCTTCTTAAATATCAAACCAGCGAGATGATTTGTGCTGTCATGGCCCTCATGGAATCCATTATTTCTTGCAACCCAATTATACGTATGATACGTAGTTCCACCATCTTTAGCATCGAACACGGCGAAACTCAATGCCAATTTTTCCCATGTAAAAGTACACGTATAAAGTGTCGACCCCCAGAAATTACTCTCAAAATGCCAGTGGTAAGATTTACCATGGTCAATCGTATGCTCACCAAGATCATCGTCCTTAGATTTGCAGTGAGCTTTTAAAGGACTTGTACCTTTTGGAAGATCATTGACGATGAATATATCGTGCTGTCTCAAGGAGCTTTCACCTTTCGCCATGTACAAGTTGATTAATGTTATGATTAGTATGAGAAGTGGTCGGTGTAACATTATTTTGGAGTTGGGAGAATACATGATTGAAGGTCTTCTTACTTTGTTATGGTTTGGCATTCAGCATGACATCACTAATATATAGATGTTATGACTTGTTACATTACATGGTTATATCATTGTGAGAGAATATTCACTGATATTTTCTAATGAGATTTGATAATAAAGATTAGTGAGTTTTTGACTTTTGACTGCTTAAGATCAGTAAATGAAAGAATCATATAAAAATAATGGTATTTAATTATTAAAGAATTTGTTGTAAAAATAACAATAGTGGTTAAGTATTATATTAAGAATAATTTTGATATTATAATACATATGATAAGAATGTTATTATGATAATAATTAAAAATTAATCTTCTCAACCTCCATATTCTTATCTTTACAATCATTCTTATCCTAACAACTAATATAAATACATATATTTATTTTCAGCTCATAATTCTCTCCCTTTGATTTGTATTTAGGAAGATGTGTCTCGTTAAAACCTTATCAAGAAAAAATTAGTGGGATAGAAGTCTAGTCAACAAAAAAATTAATAATTAAATGGATCTAAAAGGTTTGGCCCAAAATATAGTATGATGGGCTTGACTAGTTTCGGCCCAACTAAGATACCCTATTATACCTGTTGGTCTAGGACAAAACCCAAATTTCATTTCGGATTCTTTGAACGTTTTGTTGTCGCATACATGTTTTATGTGAAATGTATGATACATTTAAGGTGTTAGCGTGGACTTAGGCTCTCCGGATGATATGTTAAGGGTGACAAGGTCCCCTTGGGTTGAATTTATTTTATACGGGTTGTTCGGGACTACTGATTTTCCGGTGTTGTACTTTATTATTTCATTGGATAAAATAGTTTAAGTGTGGTGGCCGTACGAGAACGAGGTTCAAACACGGGAATGTAGTTTGATGATGGAGGTTGATTCGAGGACTTGGAGTCGCCCCGAAGACTTGTACACATTTTTATGTAATATAAAATGTCGTAGAGTAGAAATACTCCACGTTGACCCTCTTGTAGGCAAACTAGGTTTACAGCGATTACGTGCATGTTTGTTTGACGTTATGTGCATGATTATGTGCTTATATGTGAGAAGTATTCTCCCGTTGAACAAAATGCTAAGTGGGTAAAGGAATTTGGTTCCTGTCTTCTATCAAGCTTGAAATTGCGGGGGCTTGAGTGTGTGTGCAGTTTGTTCCCAGTTATCGGCCCCAAATATTTTGCTCTTGAACTAGGTGGTTCAGGTGCGTTTGTAGAAACGCCGCTCTCCGAAACATATTCTCACCTCATAAAGTTATCCTACGGGTGAAATTTCCAAATGTTAGGATTGAGCAAGAAGTTGATAGGTAACACTTAGACGGTTATTTCTCAAATAGTCGTGTTAGTGTGATGGTTCCTGACCGGAGACAAAGTAGTTGAACACTTTAGATGGGTTCGTCTGTGATACGACGCCGTTCGATTAAATGGGCCAACAAACTGTTAGGTTGAGACTTATTTTTTGCGGAGCGGGGAACTCAACTCCACTATGAAACCATCAACGAGGTTTCCGAGATTCCTATCGGGAGAATGCAATTTTGAGAAAAATAGTGAGAGTCAAGCCAAATGAAAAGTCCTTATTTGTGCTTGATGAATAATACGTTGAACTTTGACAATGCTTTATTTCTGCAGATTATTTTCTTTCTATACTATACAATCACGTCACCACTTTTGACACTGATCACGCAAAACCGTTTGGAAGGTCAAACCTAGGGTACTGGCTCTGTAACTTAAGGATTATCTTAACTCTGGAACGCCTAGAGTATGTCCTTGATGGATCTGCACCACTTGATGCGACCGAGAATATCATGCCAAATGGTTGGCTGATTGTGCCTGGGCAAAGGCTTATATGCTTGATGGGATGACCAATGATCTGCAGCACTAACATTCTGAAATGAACAAGCGCGAGATATTGCGTCACCTAACAGAGTTGTACGACTAACAGTTGAATTGTCTTGATATCGCGCCGCTGACAAACTCTTTCACACAAAGATGCCTGAAGGCGCATATGTCGGGACATGTGCGAAAGCTGAATGGGTATATTGAGGAACTGGCTTCGCTCAATGCTCCTATACATCACCAGCTTCAGATTGACCTGATGCTTCAGTCACTCCCAGCATCGTTCTCTCAGTTTATTATAAATTACAGTCTGAGTGATCGTCAATTTTCGCTTCCCGATTTGTTGAGCACACTGATTCAAACTCAGCATGAATGCAAAAAGGCAAAGGAAAAAGAGGTTGCGCTTGTTGCGACGATAAAATCTAAGAGATCCAAGTCGAACAAGCCCAAGCCCAAGAAAGGAGGGATAAAGACAAAAGCCAAGGCAAGAATGAACGTATGTAATGTTCCAAAGACTACTGACAAGTGCCTTCATTGCCAAGAGCTGGGCCATTGAAAAGGGACCCCCAAGCTTCAAGCTTCGGGAGCTTCTATAATACCCGTAAAACTTGATATGAGGTTATCAATATAATTTAGTAGTGTGAATATCTGAATTAGAAATTTTAAAATATTAATCCGGAAATTTTACTAAGAACTCTGAATATTAGAAGTCTCGAAAATTAAATGGAAATAATTAGGTTTCGAAGTTTAATACAAAACTCGAAAATATAAAATAGTAAAGTAGAATAATTTTGAAGATAAATGTTTAGTTGGTAAGAAAGTTTTCGATATATATATTATATTATGTATATATATAGTATTGATTAAAGTGGTCTTAAATGGAACAAAAGTTTTCGTGGCATATGTGTACACATGAATATGTATAATAATAATGCATCAAAGTTTCTGGGACATATAGGTTAGGTTAGGAAAGTTTGTGTTGTATCTATGTAAATGTAGAAAATAAAGTTTTGGTGACCCATATAACTAATCCACAAAAGTATTAAGGACAATGAAAGGTTCTCGTGGGATAGATATGTCCACATGCATACATGTACAAATATATATTTATATTGCTAATCATAGCTAAATGATAAGGACTATTATTGCAAACTAGCAAAAGATTAGGTGTGGGAGACGATTTTACTTTAAACAAAGAGGAAAATGTATATATAGAATTATCTATCACGTACTTCACATTTCTCAATACGTCATATATAAATATGTCCACATATCAATTTATGAAATGATGAGAACACACAAAACGAACTGAAAATAATAAGGAAGGAGAGAGCTTTTAACGAAAGAAAGAAGGAACAAGTTTCTCCGGCTTAAGAAATCTTAACAAATCGAATTTTCGGACGTGAGGTAGGTGATTTATTTATCTACAACACGTAAATCTTATGTGTTTATTATGTTTATGTTGTTTTGATGTTTTGTGTGGTTCGATATTATTTTTGCGAGGTTTTTGAAATGTTTATGTGGTTTGAATGATTTTAAATAATAATTTCGAAGGATTCATATGAGGGTTTTTCGGGGTTAGAATGCTAGGGTTTTTTTTCAGAATTTTTGGAGCGGTGCGTGGGTGCTTAATGATTATTTTTCAACATGAATACTATGAGGGAATATTTAGAGAATGGTAATACAAGTTTAATTAACGTGAATACAAGTTTAGTAATTGAATCTATGAAAGTTTCCGTGATTACTATTGAATTTAGGTGAATTACGTGTTAGGGTTTTCTTAGATTCTTGAAGTGGTTATATGCTCCAATAGATAATTTTCTGAATTAGGATATGTGGTATTTAGAAGTTTCGATTCTTTGTTGATGATATTTGGAGTAAATTCGAAGTTCTAAGCAACTAAGGTTAGATCTTTAGATTGATGGAATAATTATGTGGAGAACGCGTTGCTGTTGGTACAAAATAGTTTTCAATATTCCATTTTCAAGTGTGTACCACTTTCGATAGATCATCAGCAAGAAAGTTGCCGTGACTTCATTAGCCAAGGTTTTGTTTTTAGGTGTCATTATCAACATGGTCCATATGTTTTCGAAATTATTACCTACATTAAAGACTTTGGCATGATTAATGTGAAAGTTTCTCGTGACTCTATAATGTTTTTAGTATTACTAGGAACCGAAGCCGCGCGTTGCGCGGGATTGATGCTACCACAACCCGTGTACTGGATATATCGTGTTCTGATATAAAGAAAAAGCGACGTGTACGCATTTCCCTGGTGATTGACAACATAGTAACAAATTAATACGGAGATGTGATGATATATGTTGTAGGGACATATATACATATACATACACGCGTACGTCTATGTAAAAGTAAAACACAAAATGAACGGTAGTTTTCCGATTTTTATCAAGCTACGATGCACTACTATCCAAGCTGAAGAATACATTCGAAGTAATATCACGCCTATCCAGTAATATCTGCAAAAACATTAAGGGGGTGTTTGTTTTGAGGTGATTTATGCGGAAATGGTAATACGACTTTTTTAATATATATATATATATATATATATATATATATATATTTAGTGAGGAATTTAATGGTGCTCACCTTATGTGAGCACCTTATGTGGGCATCTGTTGATGTGTCGTCGATTCGTGCTATTTCAACATCCCACGTCGACATTTAAGGCTATGTTGTCTTAATTAACACCTTTTTGGTGCCATTAATCGACATTTCAGATGTTGATGTTACAACTTGACGCGATATATTTCATTGACACGTAAAATGTTATGTAAGGCGTCAAATATGTCACGTCATACAAAAAGCTCGAGCTCGGCTCGATTGTGAAAAGTCGAGGCTCGAGCTCGGCTCGAGCTCGACGTTGACCGAGCTCGAGCCGAGCTTTGACCGAGCTGCTCGCTAGCAGCTCGGCTCGTTTCCCTACTATATATATAAATACACACTAAATGACATGGCCGCATGTTGTGCGGCTTCTACGTTGTTGTACGCTGGTATCAAATGGTTAACATAATTAATACAAATATACACAAAGTTAGATATACATGTAATGTTATAATTTGATGATGCTACTTAATGTACACAATAGCCAAAATAATTTTGATTCTAAATGAGAATTTGCTTGAAAGAGAGGTCGACAAATGATTGGCCAAACTTGTTAAGCATCGGAATCAAGACCAATGGATGTGTTAGGTAACTACCAAAACGTCTTTCCCACGACATTTTATGTCATTAATTGAGTCCAGAGAGGCTTAAGTGAAACACGCAACTACAACACTCAGAATGACTCCATAATGCTATCGATTTCGAGAATGATAGTTTGCTTGCATATGGCCATTTCCTTTAGAAGTGGACTTTCACTTGGTCCAGGAAATGCAGTCCAAGGCATTGGGACAAGGAACTCGAAATCTCCTTTCTTCTTCTGCAGATATGAACAAAGTTACTGTATTTCTAACGATGCGAGGAAGTCCTTGCAGACAATATTTCTTGTACATCGGTTTGGTTGTGTTCGCTCAATACACCTTAAGGAAAGAATTTGAAAAAGAAAAATATTGGATAAACAATAATCATTACAAAGATTAGGGAAAAAAAGAAAGAAAAGGATGAACTCGATTGAAAATAGAAATTACATGAAGACAATTATGCAATCAATCCAGGGGTTTGTGGCAAGCTTGTTGCCGATGTGTTGCCAACCGCAAGACCCGATGAATTATATGAAAATTCATGAAAATCCAAATAAAAAAAAAAAAAACTTACAATAGATTACATATTCCATATTCAAACAACTAAAGTAATCAGAAGATTGACTTTGTTGAACAACGGATCATGGAGGACGTCCAAAAAGCGATTTTACTATTTATACGTTATAATGATGAAAAACCAAGCCGCTTCTTCGCTATTGTGAAGACTTGTACATCCAAAATTAACTCTTCATTCATTCACTTACTGTAATCGATTACAGAGCAAGGTTCTATTTACACATCATTTATACTTGGTGCTAGTTATTCTCGAGTCCCCGTCTATATTCTAAAATACAAAAGCTTCCAAACAAGTCCTAACTACACAATACACTCTACACGCATTCTTCTTAACACTCCCCCTCAACTTTGGTATTAAACAAGTTAATCATACCACAGCGAGTGCTTAAACTGGCTTCTTCCCAATGCTTTGGCAACAGATCTGCAGGCTGTTCTTTGGATGGAATGTAATCGGTTCTGATAATTTGTTCTTGAATCTTATCCCTTATGAAATGACAATCCACCTCTATATGCTTTGTTCTATCATGAAAAACTGGATTTGCAGCAATTTGCATTGCTGATTTACTATAAGTATAAATTGTAATTGGTTCTAACCTCTCAAGTCCAACATCTTTCATCAAGCTTGTCGGCCAAAGAATTTCTGCTGTTAGCATGGCTATTGCCTTGTACTCTGCCTCAGCCAAACTCCTGGAATCTGTGCTTTGCTTCTTCGTTCTCCATGATATTAATGAGTTGCCAAGTAATACCATCCTGTCAATGATTTCTAGACTTTGGGCATGATGCCCAATATGCATCACAGAAAGTCTTCAAAGTTTAGATCACTGTTAGCATCAAGAATTCTCAGTCCTGGTTTACCTTTCAAGTACCTTAACACTTTAATCATTGCATGAAAATGAATCTCCTTTGGATCATGCATATATTGTGAAAGAATTTGAACAGCATATGAAATACCTGGTCTAGTCAAGCACAAGTAAATAAGTTACCCAACTATCTTCCTGAAAAAAGTAGCATTTTTCTCCCTTAAACCAGATAAGAAATCTGATTTTGCTGGTTTTGTAAAATCATTTTCTGTAATATTCAGGTTCTGTTCAGCTGGAATGCTAAGTGGCTTTGAACCCAGCATTCCAGTTTCAGCCAAAAGTTCCAACACATACTTCCTTTGGCTAAGCACAATTTCCTTATGTGAGCTAGCAACCTCAATCCCCAAGAAGAATTTCAGCTCGCCTAAATCTTTCATATGAAACGTACTGTTCGAATAAGACTCCGTTTCATCTATCAAATTATTATCATTCCCTGTAATCACTATATCAATCCAGGGATTTGTGGCAAGCTTGTTGCCGATGTGTGGACAACCGTGAGACCCCGATGAATTATATGAAAATTCATGAAAATCCAAAAAAAAAAATACAATAGATTACATATTCCATATTCCATATTCAAACATAAAGTAATCAGAATATAGACTTTGTTGAACAACGGATCATGGAGGACGTCCAAACAAAGATTTTACTACTTATACGTTATAATAATAAAAAACCAATAGCCGCTTCTTCGCTATCCAAAAAATTAAAGCATATCAATGGTGTTAACATTATAAAACTAAATTTACATCGAAAACATAATCTAGTGATTTACTCTATTGAATCTGTGCTAAAAAAAACGTAGACCCAACTTAATTAGAAGACACTTTTAAAAATGATTGATGCCGCCTATATGTCAATAGGGGTAGTATTATATTATAAAAAGAGTTTATCTAATACTTCAATAGTGGTATTATGATATTATATGTACAAATACAGACACATGGTGCATGCATACTTATTTTATTGAGTTAATTAGATATCAGGTATAGTTTCGATAGTTTAGTTAGGATTTAGAATCCAATGATGTTTAAAATAGGGTTAGGGATCTGTTTGAAGTTTGGTTTTAAAGTTAACGACCAATTTTGAAAAAAATGACGCATTTGCCCCTGCCTGTTGCGGAAATTACACAGAGTTGCCATCACCTTCTTCAACCATGAAGAAGTGGTATAGACTGTACATGAAGTGATAATGTAGACCCATGAAGTGGTACGGGTAAACAGTGAAGTGGTACTGTTGAACAGTGAAGTGGTACTAACATTTGTAGACCCATGAAGTGGTACTGTTGACCAGAGAAGAACTGGTATGGGAGACTCATGAAGTGGTACTGTTGACACATAGAAGTGATACATCATTTTGTAGACCCATGAAGTGGTATTGTTGAACGGAGAAGTGGTACAGAAGAATTCTTATGTGTTTCTCGTGCAAATATTTACCCGATTTCTGCAGAAACACTAAAGAATTATGCTGTACCACTTCTCCGTTCAACAATACCACTTCATGGGTCTACAAAATGATGTACCACTTCTCTGTGTCAACAGTACTACTTCATGTGTCTCTCGTACCAGTTCTTCTCTGGTCAACAGTACCACTTCATGGGTCTACAAATGTTGTACCACTTCACTGTTCACCAGTACCACTTCATGGGTCTACAGTACCACTTCACTGTTCACCCGTACCACTTCATGGGTCTACAGTACCACTTCACTGTTCACCCGTACCACTTCATGGATCTACAGTACCACTTCCTGTTATGTTGCGCTGGATACCACTTCATAACTATTCTTTTACGAGGGTATTTTCGTCCAACAACCTTAATTCTAACTAAAATTCTGAAATGGGTCCTTCAAACTAAATAAATTCTGACAGGGGCCTGAATTCTATTTGCAAAAATTATGGGGGCCTGAATTCAAATCGTCCCTATTTTATTAGGCGTTATTGACATTTGGTTGTCAGATTTTACAAATACAGACGCTTTTTAATAGGTTTGATGAGATGGGTGTCGCAATAGTATGCAATTTTTTTTTTTTTTTATCAAATCGTAATAGTATGCAATCAAATTCGTATATACAAGTAAGTATGGATTATCATGTTTCCACCACCCTATATTGGTCAAACAAACCATTTGTTTGTGTCACATAAAACGACTCTTGCACCGGAAACTGAGAAATGCAAGTATCCCACACATAAGACAATGTACAATGAACAACTGGGAACTTGATATTAAAACGGCCTTATTCTCTGTTTTAGAATAGTAATAATATATATTTGCGGGTGTCCACCTACCATGAGCAACCATCGTGAGACTTTCTTAAGTTTGTTTGCTCACAGTAGGTGGGCACCATAGCAAATCTCTTTGTCGAGGTATCTAGCAGTCACACAAATCTGAATTTCATTGTTGGTACAAAATGATTCTCACTATAAACAAAATTAATATTATGTTCTGCATGTATTATTCAAAATTCACACAACCAATCAAGTATCCAAATCCCCCCACATGGGTAGCCTAGCGGTTGGGAGGATGGAATTCTATCATCTTGGTCATGAGTTCAAACCCTTTGATCGTCGTTTATGGGATCCTGGGTTAGGTCCCATGGATCAGGGAGGATTAATCCCGCTGGAAGTCGTGGTCGTCCCATAGCCGACATTAAGGTTCAGATTCGATTCAAATTAAACTTAGTCGGAGTGTGGGACTACGGTGACGTTGTCTGGGGATACCAACCTAATCGAATCAAGTATCCAAATAAAATGAGTCACTGACTCTATAAAATAATATCGGGAATTCTACCGCTTGCCGTGCCGTGTCAATGCTTTCACACATCCACCAAAGACATCACATTTTTTGGAAGAAAAAAAGGTCTTTCTTTATTTGAAGTACAAATAAAGAAAAAAAACTCACTTCCATGCAAACTAGCTAAATCCACGCTCAATTTCCAAGTTATAATTAGTCAATCAAGTATCTCTCGGACAAGAACGACCAACCCCTCATTCTCAACCTCCACACCAAAAATAACTAACAACCACACATCTCCAAACAAACCCATCACTACATAACACACATTTCCCCTCAAAACAACACTCTTTCCTTTCCCTTCAAAACAACAAATAGAGATAGGCGAAAATAAACTCAAAGCATAAAGGAGCCACTCAAACCAAGAAATATGGCTCCACCAACTAATAAAAACTTCTCCTATCTCTTCCAAATAACCCTAGCTGCCCTCCACCTCCTCCTCCTAGCCGGCCCGGCCCACGCGGACCCAAAAGTGAGCCAATTCTGTCGAACCGCCACCTACAAGCCACTATGCACAAAGATGGTCGGCGGTGCGACCAACCCCCACGACGCTGCAGCCAATGCCATGAGGTCCTGTTAAATTTATTATCGGGCTTACGCCCGTGGGCCCACACGTGAGAATGATTGACCTACATACGCTTGATGGGGTTTCATCCTAAAAATCAATTGATAATATGTGGAGTGACCCATCAATTTATACCTAGTCAAATTGGACCTCATATCCCAATATTTTTTAAAAAAATTCACAGCTATTGGTGTAATTTCTTTAAAGTTTAATCCTATAATTAGTTAATTACTCTATATTATTAAATTCCAGAGGGGTGCAGTGACCCCACTGAATCTCATGTGGCTCCGTCACTGCTTATATGCTAGTCAGCCTCTGCTTAACTAATCGATGTGGGACACATGAGTTACTTATTCGGATTATCTTCTTTTTAACAGGTCCACGATAACCGTAGCCAAGCAACTCCAAGGGCTGGTCCCTATGGTCAAGTCGGCCCTGGCTAGCCTCCCGGCTCAGACCCGAGGCTCGATCGTGTCGACTTGTGTTGAAGACTTTGAGGGGACCGTCGACGACGTTCAGACGGCGTTGGAGGCTTTGGACCAGAACGATATCGGGACGGTTAGGACGCACTTGAGCGCGGGTTTCGGGACCGATTGTCAGGACGCCATGGCCGAGTTTGGAGCCATGTTTCCCTTCGTTAGGATGCAGAGGCATCTTATGAAGCACGTCGATAATTGCATGGCCGTCGTGGATCAGAATTGATCGTGAGCATATATATAGCATGGGGAAAGAAATGTGTCTGTGTTTGATTTATTCATCAAATATTTGTTGTTGCTCGTCGGTTTTCTTCTTTTTATATTTTTTGGGTAGATTTTGAATATTCATGATGGATATTGACAAGGGGGAGATGATGGAATCGTTTTTGCCTTGAGTGACGACCATTAGGGCATTTTTGGAGTGAAGATGTGTATGCCTTTTTTAGGCTGTCTCATCGTCTAGCTCGAAATCGAACTTTAATGGTTATTATCTTTTATCATTATTGTACTATAAACTATTTTTTTCATCGTATTCAGCACTACACCTAACTGACCGGTCGGCTCGACCTCCTAATGTGAAAGGTGGTGTGATTTTTGTGTGAGCCTTAAAGATCATCGGCCATATACGGAAGAAAAGAAAAAAACAATTCAGCTAAATTAGCCCATGCAATATTTGCCAACAATAAATAAAGAAGATGATTATTATATAGGAGCCAAAGAGGAGGCGAGCCTGCTCATCATGAAAATCGAATTCGAGCTCGTAATTGTCTGAGTTCGAGGTTTCTCGTGAGTGATCGAGCTCGTTTTTATTTTTTATTTTTATACCTAATCGAGCCTGCAAGCTGGATGAGCTCGAAGCTCGAGCTTTAATGGATGTCGAAAGATTCGGCTCAACTCAAACTTGAATCATTTAGTCCTAATATTACTAAAAAGAAAAAGCTTTGAAACTGTAAACATCATTAACAAGATGCAAAGTTAGTCATGTAAACTCATGTGTGAATCAAAAATGTCTATTCTCTAGTTTCCCGATGTTCTAGAAGACGAAACAGACAAATGTCAGCAAAATGGCTACTATCGGCCTCATTATACGGAAACTGAATTCGTGTAAATCATATATCTAAAATAAGTGGGGTATTATCACAAAACGTATATATATGCTCATTATCTTGTGGTATGATCCTGACAGTTGAATAGCTAGGTAGGCTTAGCTTTAACATTTAGGTAAAATGTTGTCGAATGAATCTGTTTTTACAGCACAAAATCATCACCTGCTTCTTTGAGGACGTTCTCCACAACTGACAGAAGTTCTGCATTATTATTCAGAAAACTCAATTAACATCTACCAATATTTTGATTTCCTATTTTGATCAAGACTTCTATTACCTGTGAATGAAGCTTCTTTAAGATATCTCTGCACAATACAATTAGTAACTTAAGTATGTTAAGTAGACGTTCAATGTTGAATGAAATAAATGATTTGCACGAAAAAATGGATCATACCGCAAATTGGGTTTGAATATCTACCACTGGTTCCTTCGGCTTTGCTGTAAAACGTGTAAAGTAGAGTATTTGGCGAATGCTTTAACGCCATCAACTAAAAGTAGTAGAAATAGGGAGCAACCTTCGACTTGAGGTACACAATTCTTCAGAAGCTGAGTGAAGCTGGGAGGCAAAGTTTCCACAGGCATTGCAGTTCCATATAGATGTGATGCAGAATTTTGAGCAGCAGCATTTTGGTGAGAAATTGGAACAATCGAACTGTAATCTACTGGACCAGTGCCGGGCGAATAATCTACAGGCCTGAAGATAGATGAAGCTTTCCAAATTACAGTTTGTATCTGCTTGAAATTGAAACCTCCTTGAATACGAATATCATTACCTGTAAACGTCGTCTGACGGCAAGAACTCAGCTTGGGAGGACATTTCAGTGCTGCTGAGTTCATTGCCTTGGAGCTGTTGCAGTGGACTAAAATTTGTCAGTAGTTTCTGAGCAGCCAGCTGATCCTTATTTCGTCAAGAGTTTCCGGGCAAAAATTGATGGAGAAGTTATCGTTGCAAAGAAACAAATTTTGAAATAAAAGGAAAAAAACTGCACCTTGAGGGTATCTATGAACTTTTCAGCTTCAACAACATTGGAAAACCTCAATGCAAATTTCTGGATCTGTAAATCACGAAGGGCTGACTCACAAATCATGCAAAAAGATCAAACTGCAGAGCATTTATCTCAAAGGAAAGAACCAAGCAAACCATGCTTGGTTTAATAATAATCATCTACTGCTTGTTCTTGGCTCAGAAAAGATGTAGAAAGCTACAGCATGTTAATCTTTTTAACAATTAGTATCACATCGTTACCATCTCCTAACAACGGAAAAAAGCAATTATATAATTTATAGCTGAAATGATTCTTTGCAACAAATCAAACAGATTACCTTCCCAGTATCATCTTTGTAGCTCACGAGAACAGTCCTGGTGCCCCTCGGCGAAAACCCAGCGCCGCACGATACTTGAGGCCAAGAGAAGTGCAAGCTAGAGATGTAGTGCTCCTCCTGTAATGACTCAAAATGGTTTACCATAATCAGAAAATGACACACACGGGTTGTAATCTAGTTTCATAAGAAAATCATATTAACTCAATCCTTTATCATATCTAAGTATATCGATTATTAAAGAAAGAAATGAAATCAAGTAAGAAAACTTCACGTGTAATGATCATCTAATCACACTGCCACCTACTATATTTCAGCAAAAATCATTCAATATCCTCTAAGTTTTAAACAGAGTGACTTGGGTATGAAATCAAGCTCCACAGAAAAACAACCTAGCAACACTTATCAGATACAAGAAGCAAAATATGTCAATCAATCAACACTTGGAAAATCTCATAGGATGAACAACAACCAATGCTCGAAATACACAACCACGTACCGCCATGTCAACTCCAAATCAACAATCAAAACATCTAAAGCAGAAATATTAACACAGCAGAGTTAAACTTAAGCAATTCCACCACTCGATTACACATGAGCATAAACTACATAAAAACAAAATAAAAAAACGGAATTATCTAGCTCACAAGATCACGATCTCTAATAGATCCAACGACGAGCACTGGATCATTCCATCGAGCGGACGAAGTCTGGTAGACAATGCTGAGAGATGCCGATGCGGCGGAGGAGATCCACACGCCTCCACCTCTGGCGGTGAGGCCTTTCTTGGAAATTCGCTCGAGAAAAGGATGTTCGACGAAAGTGTCGTCGATGACGAAGCGAGCGTATTGTACTTGCCATGGGTCGATCAGTGGCATCGATCCCGCCATTTTTACAAAATTCCGCGTGCGCGCAAAGCGAATGAGGGAAAAAAATATGAGGAAATAAACAAAATTTATACCACGACAGTCGTCAGCGCTTTAGCGAGTAGTCAGAGAGTCGTTTTCTAATGGTTGTGCTAATTACACCGAACCTCCTCTACCTATCACATAATTATAAATAAACCCCTTCACTACACTTGAATATCTATGTAAATCCACGTCCCTTTCAATGATCGTTTTGGAAGAGAGATTTCTGTAGTCTAATCTCTAATGTCTGTCACGTTTTATTTAAAAGTGAAATTTTGTAGTCAAATTTCATCTTTTTTTCCTACAGGAGGTATTTCGTAAACACAATCATCAAACGGCATAAATTAGATTAGTTCAATAGATAAAAGTTCTTGCAAAGTACCACAAGAAACTGTGTTGAACATGAAACACGTCGATTCAAACTTCAAACGACATCGTTACAAGGCAAAAGTATAACTACAACATGATCAGATACAAGTCTAGTTCCTACAGCAGCCAACGATGTCACAATTCACAAAACGCCATTCATTTTGCTGCATTTTCACGATTAAACTCTACGAAAAGAAAAAAGAAATATAAGTACATATAGATCCCGAGATCCAAGCCACGTCACAGCCCTTCATAGAAAGAATGATATGAATGAATAAAGGCACAATAAATCCCAAGAATGCAATTACCACTCCTATAGCCAAGACTACCCAGATGAAGAAAGAACCATATCAGACAACTTTCACTTACATCTCAGCCACTTTCTCTTCTTACACAGTTTCCCGGCAAGAGATACTTGAATTCTTCGGCTTTCTCCAAAAGATACGAAGGGAGATGAACAGCCGAACAAGAATGAGGAATAGGCCCCATTTTCCCAATAATCTCCCTAAAAGTATACTCCTCGGGGAGCATATCGAACATGCAAATAACTCTCAGTATTCTCTTAAAATTCAAGAAATGAGAAAACCTCACCCTACCACGTGGCTGTAAGCCTTCATCTTGAAAAAAAACTCGCTTATACGCCTAAAGCAAAAGATACAATGCCAGCCCACATCAGCCAAGAGCTCGTCAGACTGCCTATAGTGGAGCGTACTTCGTCTTCCCCGACTGATAAACGTGAATCGAAGCCGTCCAACTATTGCTATCAAGCAAAAACTCGAACGAATACAGATAGTTCCTTAATCGAAGGTGTAAAATCGATGGTATCCCATCGCACCATAGATTCACCGTGTTCCTACTTGGAATCTCATCAACATGATTAAAATGTCGTCGTCTTGTATCCCAGCTTGCTTTAGCAGGTAGTCCAGCGCAAGCCTTTGGTAAGCTTCCTCGACGAAAGGGTTGATTATCCCCCTCTTGAAACCGCCCTGGGACTTGACCGTAGGTCAGCCCTGGCTCGATGAATTCGAAATGGTCTTGAGCTCCTTCTAACACAAAGGGCTTGGGCAGGCACGTGAAGGTTGAGTTCGACTCAAGGAGGACGAACTCCGTTATGTAGGGGTGGAATTCTTTCCATCTTATTTTAAGGATGTCTACTTCGTTGCTGAAGAGGACTGCGTCGAAGACGCGCCTGGGGTATTCTCGTACTTTCCAGCGGTGGAGCTTGCAGAGGTTGGCCATGGAGACGTTTTCATGGTAGTAGTGAGGTATTTCGTGCAAGGGTTTGGGTGGATATTCCCATAAGGGACGGAGGAAGTATGCGATTTTCTGGCCATGAATGTAGCCCACGAATATGCATGTTGGGACCAAAAGGAAGAGGAATAAGAAGGTTTTTATGTCGAGCCCTCGTAAGAAACACTTTAATCTCTTTGCGCTGAAGGTGCGTGCTGAGGTCTGCGAGGGTTATTACAAAATTAAGTTTTCGTAGTTAATGATGATGTTGAATATACTAGCACTATCAAGGGAGAAAGAACTAGACAAGAAAAGGAACGTCAGAACATAAATAAAGAACAAGACGAGCATTTCAGCGAACACCACGTGGTCATGAATCATCACAAGCAATGACACCAAAGACTCTACATTTCAAATCCACAGACACCCAAATTCAAACTGAATCGGAGGGCGCAAACAAAAAAAAATTGAAATTTCAAAAATACAAAAGATTCAGCCCATAACAACGCATAAACTACTGTAAAAAAAATGAATAAACAGAATGATGGAAGCGACTTCCAATTATTACCTCATCGGAGGCATCGCCACATAAATCGTCACTCGTCTTGGAACAATAACGAGATTCTACATCCGCCACGAAGCACACTTCCTCAGAAAACCTTGAAACAGTGCACATAAAACTCTTTAGCTATATTTATCTATAACTCAGTTCCCACCTCAAAATTTGAAGATCAAATAAAACGCCCAAACAAAAGGGTGGAAACAGCGATCTCTACACACGAGAACAATGGGAACAACACAGATAAGCCCTAAACGAAAAACCTCATCTATAATAGGCATTAACGTGACAACACTGTGATTTATATACTAGGGAAATTGCGAATCATGTTGAAGCGTAAATATAATTTATGCCCAGTGGTTCTTACAATAAGGACAAATTTGCATAGGAATATTAGTATAAGGGCTCGTTTGATACCCATGTATACATGGGTATCAAATAGGTATAAGAAAAAAACAGCTTGTTTGGTATCCATGTAAATCAATACATGGCTTGTATACATATACACACTCATTACACATAAACCATTTATGGGCCTTGCTTAAATAAACCCATCCAAGACGTGGGTATACTGATACAAATTTCTTAATACCAATTTTGCCCTCATCTTCACCAATTGCCATCTGAGATCGATGAGGTTTACCTTTTTTTAACGATCAGATCTACTCTTTCTTTGTGACTTCTAGCCGGCAAGAGACATGACAGAAGAGAGATGTTCGGAGATTCCTGTGACCGGCAGGTGGTGTGGAGGCGGCAACGCTGGTGGAAAGCACGGCTATTTGGGGGAGGAGGCGGCGTTGGTTGTGCCGGCGGAGGCGGAGGAGGGGGTGGACTGACGAATTAGGGTTTTCGTTAGACGACCTGCCGGCGGTGGTGGGATGTCATTAGACTGCTGTCGAGTGTGTCCCCAATTGAAGCTACGGCGGCGGTGGTGGGTTTACTATTCTGCGGTTCCGAACAAGCTTCGTCTTCCTTCACCGCCGCTTCCTGCCACCGGGAATCGTACAACAGTGGCGACGAAGCGGGCTGGCAGTGGCATGGAGAGGCTTTTTGTAATTTGGGAAGAACTCTTCTGTAATTGGAGAATTTGTATGTCAGGAGCTTTGTGAAGACGATGATGTATTTTTGTTCTTTTTAATTATATTTTATAATGGGCAAAATTGTCTTTGAAGTATTTTTTATAATTTCATACACATTTCAAACATACATATCAAACAATATATATACCATTACCCAAATAACTAAAACACACGTATCAAACAGTTAAAAATATTCTATCAACGAAATACATGTATAGCCATACACAAATAACTTATACCCATCAAATTCAAAACATGGGTATCAAACGAGCCCTAAGGATCTTATGTAGGCATTAACGTGACAACAATATGATGTATACTAACGAAATTGCGCACTAAGTTTAAGCGTAAATTATATACATGAGCATGATTATGAATTCATGTATATAGCTTCTCTCATCATAGTTTTTTTCAGGCTTCATGATCGTAGATGCCTCATGATTAATTATTGGTGGCTCTCAACATGATAGTGACATATTTCTAATCACATAATAAAGACTAGATCTTACTTGATATTTACATGTAGCCTAACTAAAAATTGTCGGTCGCTAGGGACATATAAACAATAAAATTATTTCATGGCTAAGATATGTCCTACTTGCTCGACAATATAATGAATAAGGATGATATGATGTGTTTATGAGCACGTGACAATTTGGTTCTTACAAGGACAAATTTGCATAGGAATATGATATATATAAAAAAGTGGAAGACATTGCATTGATGAGAACATGCTACGCACTAAGTCAAAGTGTCTCATTATTAATATTTTTTTCCAAAGACATGACCCACTATTGGAATCTCATGTGCATGATTAATAGTTTATGTCATCTATAATGCTAAAATATGTTGCGCAAGGTGACATAATTAAAAATAATATTTGGGTGTTGATGAGTAGATAAATGACCATGACGTTAATTAGATGCCTTCATTACTTGATCTATATTCACTAAATAATGTCTTAATTAGTATAAGGATCTTATATAGGCATTAACATGACAACACTACGATGTATATACTAACAAAATTGCTCATTAAGTTTAAGCGTAAATTAAATACATAATTAACGCAAAGTCGTTCTTTACATTAAGGACAAATTTGCATAGAATATTAGTACAAGGATTTTATATAGGCATTAACGTGACTACACTATGATGTATATACTAAAAAATTGCGCATTAAGTTTAAGCGTAAATTATATACATAATTTACGCCAAGTGGTTCTTACAATCAGGACAAATTTGCATAGAATATTAGTATAAGGATCTTATATAGGCATTAATGTGACAACACTATGATGTATATACTAACGAAATTGCGCCTTAAGTTTAAGCGTAAATTATATACATGCGCATGATCATGAACTCATGTATATAGCCTCTCTCATCATAGTTTTTTTTTTCAGGCTTCATGATCGTAGATGCCTCAAAATTAATTGTTGGTGGCTCTCAACATATAGTGACATATTTCTACCCACATAATAAAGACAAGATCTTACGTGATATTTGCATGTAGCCTAACTAAATATTGTCGGTCACTAAGGCCATATATACAACTAAATTATTGCATGGCTACGATATGTCCTACTTGCCCGACAATATAATGAATAAGGATGCTATGATGTGTTTATGAGCATGTGACAATTTGGTTCTTACAATAAGGACAAATTTGCATAGGAATATTATATATAAAAAATAAAATGGAAAACATTTGATGAGAACATGCTACGCACTAAGTCAAAGTGTCTCATTATTAATATTTTTTTTGACATGGCCCACTATTGGAATCTCATGTGCATGATAATAGTTTATGTCATCTATAATGCTAAAATATGTTGCGCAAGGTGACATAATTAAAAATAATACTTGGGTGTTGATCAGTAGATAAATGACCATGACGTTAATTAATTAGATGCCTTTATTACTTGATCTGTATCCACTAAATAATGTCTTAATTAGTATAAGGATCTAGGGGTGTAAATGAGTCGAGCTCGAGCCGAGCTCCGCTCATTTTCCGGGCTCGAGCTCGAGCTCGACTCAACTGCATTAGGCTCGGGCTCGAGCTCGAGCTCGATGAGCTTTACATTTCCAAGCTCGAGCTCGATAGGAAATATTTATGCTCGAGCTCGGCTCGTGAGCTCGAGCCTAAATCTATATGAAAAAAAAAAGCTAAAAAAATCAGCTCAAGAACGGCATTTTTCTGTTTTGTGTATGGTGACGCGAGGTAGAAGATGATGGCGAAGAAGATGACAGCTGTTTGGTAACAAGGTAAGAAGAAACGAAGATGACGGCTGTTTGGTGTAATAGGGTTTTAGATTTGTTGGGCTATTTTAATCGTTGGGCCATTTAAATAACTTCAAGATAATTTATTTGTTGGGCTATGTTATTCATTGGGCCTTAAAATAAAGAAATACATAATTAAATAAATAAATAAATAGAAAGCTCACGAGCCGGCTCGTGAGCTTTTGAACAACATGAACTGAGCTCGAGCTCGAGCTCGTCAAGAAAAGCTCGAGCTCGAGCTCGACAGTCTCGAGCTCGAGCTCAATTATAACGAGCTTGAGCTGAGCTTTTGTCGAGCCGGCTCATCGAGCTCATGAGCCGGCTCGACTCATCTTACACTCCTATAAGGATCTTATATAGGCATTAACGTGACAACACTATGATGTATGTACTAACGAAATTGCACATTAAGTTTAAGCGTAAATTAAAGACATCATTAACGTAAAGTCGTTCTTACAATAAGGACAAATTTGCATAAGAATATTAGTATAAGGATCTTATATAGGCATTAACGTGACAACATTATGATGTATATACTAACGAAATTGCGCATTAAGTTTAAGTTTAAATTATATACATGCGCATGATCATGAACTCATGTATATAGCCACTCTCATCGTAGTTTTTTTCAGGCTTCATGATCTTAGATGCCTCATAATTAATTATTGGTGACTCTCAACATGATAATGACATATTTCTACTCACATAATAAAGATAAGATCTTAGGTGATATTTGCATGTAGCCTAACTAAAAATTGTCGGTCACTAAGGCCATATAAACAATTAAATTATTGCATGGATAAGATATGTCCTAGTTGTCCGACAATATAATGAATAAGGATGTTATGATGTGTTTATGAGCATGTGACAATTTGGTTCTTACAATAAGGACAAATTTACATAGGAATATTATATATATAAAAAAAATGAAAAACATTGCATTGATGACAACAAGCTACGCACTAAGTCAGCGTGTCTCATTATTAGTATTTTTTTCCAAAGGCATGACCCACTATTGGAATCTCATGTGCATGATTAATAGTTTATGTCATCTATAATCTTTAAAATTGTGGCGCAAGGTGACATAATTAAAAATAAAAATTTGGGTATTGATTAGTATAAAGGATCTTATATAGGCATTGACGTGACAACATTATGATGTATATACTAACGAAATTGCGCATTAAGTTTAAGCGTAAATCATATACATAATTAACGCCAAGTGGTTCTTACAATCAGGACAAATTTGCATAGAAATCTTATATAGGCATTAACGTGACAACACTATGATGTATATACTAACGAAATTGCGCCTTAAGTTTAAGAGTAAATTATATACATGCGCATGATCATGAACTCATGTATATAGCCTCTCTCATCATAGTTTTTTTCAGGCTTCATGATCGTAGATTCCTCATAATTAATTGTTGGTGGCTCTCAACAGATAGTGACATATTTCTACCCACATAATAAAGACAAGATCTTACGTGATATTTGCATGTAGCCTAACTAAAAATTGTCGGTCACTAAGGCCATATAAACAACTAAATTATTGCATGGCTAAAATATGTCCTACTTGCCCGACAATATAATGAATAAGGATGCTACGATGTGTTTATGAGCATGTGACATTTTGGTTCTTACAATAAGGACAAATTTGCATAGAAATGTTATATATAAAAAATAAAATGGAAAACATTGCATTGATGAGAACATGGCATTAAGTCAAAGTGTCTCATTATTAATATATATTTCAAAGACATGACTCACTATTGGAATCTCATGTGCATGATTAATAGTTTATGTCATCTATAATGCTAAAATATGTTGTGCAAGGTGACATAACTAAAAATAATATTTGGGTGTTGATTAGTAGATAAATGACCATGACGTTAATTAATTAGATGCCTTTATTACTTGATCTGTATCTACTAAATAATATCTTAATTAGTATAAGGATCTTATATAGGCATTAACGTGACAACACTATACTAACGAAATTGCGCATTAAGTTTAAGCGTAAATTATATACATAATTAACGCCAAGTGGTTCTTATTTATTATTCTAGTATGTCGGCCCAACGGAAGATTGCCAATTGAAAAGGTAAGACTAAAGAAATCACACTTATGTTTTATTCATCGAATCAAGCCATATTGAGCTAACGGAAATTTTGGCGATTGATTCATAGAATATAGTTTGGATTCATCTTCTGCCCAATGGTGATGTGGATTTAAACTATAATTAATGCTCAAGTTAACGGAGAAATGAATGTGCTTTTGTTATAATCGGCCCAACGGAAGGTTATAATAATATGCTATTTTTTAATGGAAATTTATGTTTATTTTCCATACTTTAGCACTTATGTTTAAAGGAGAAAAGCTTATTTATATTTTTTGTAAATGGCCCAACGGAAGTTTGTGTTTATATATATTTTCTCAATGGAAAGCTTACGTATTTACTTTCCTCATTAAAGTGTACTTCTTTAAGTGGTTGAGTTCAAAATTACGATTTGTGCTTTTCCTGATGAGCTTAATTGGTTATGTGATTACAGCCACGATTATGAGCCAAATTGCATCAATTGAAACACTGACGGGTAGCAACTTCAAGAAATGGAAATAACAAGTTCTTCTCGTCCTTGGAATCATGGACCTTGATTATGCCTTGCGGACTGAAATGCCTAACCCACTTACAGACGACAACACTAATAAAGAGTAGTCTGTTTATGAAAAGTGGGGGTCTAACCGCTTATCACTAATGTCTATGAAACGTACCATATCTTCGGACATACGAGGAGACATTCCTGATTCTGATAATGCCAAAACCTTCCTCGGCTTAATTGATGAGCAATTTCAGAGTTCTTCCAAGGCTCTTGCTACTACACTGATTATCAAAATGGTTACTCTTAAATATAATGGCGTTGGTGGTGTTTGTGGGCACATTCTCAAAATGAATGACATGGCCAATCAGCTTAAGGCCATGGATATGGAGATCTCCGAGAGCTTTCTTGTTCATTTCATTATGACATCTCTCCCTTCTGTGTTTGGTCCATTTAAGATCAATTATAATACCCAGAAAGAGATATGGAAAATGAGCGAAATGATCAGTATGTGTGATCAGGTAGAAGAAAGACTCAAAGCAGAGGCTCCTGACGTGCCTATTTCACTACTCAAGGTCAGCGCAAGAAACGTAAATGGCAATGGCAGGGTAAAAGAAGCAGCAGGAAAAGAAAATTAATGATGTGAACAAGGCTGGTCCTTCGGGCTTAAAGTCTTGCAAATGTAAGTTTTGCCGCGAGACTAATCATGTTCAGAAGGAATGTCGAAAATTCAAGGAGTGGTTGGCTATAAAGGGTAAAATATCTAACTACGTTTGTTATGAATATTTCCTTGCTAATGTTTCTACTGATACATGGTGGATATGGTGCTTCTACGCATATAACTTGTTCATTGCAGGGATTCCGTTCCGGGAGGAAGCTAAATAAAGGAGAAAGTAGCATTGTGGTTGGAAATGGAAATAATGTTCCGATTCAAGCCATAGGAACTCTCCGATTATTTTTGGAGAGTGGTTTCATTTTGGATTTATTTAATACTGCTTACGTACCTAGTATTACAAGAAACCTTATTTCTGTATCTCAACTTGATGCTTATGGCTTCTCGTTTAAGTTTGAGAATAAATGTTTTATCATTTCGTTAAATTATCACGTTGTTGGCCCCGGAAATTTGGAGTAAAATCTCTATAAATTATGTTTAAATGCTTCTTCCGCTTATTTAATGGAATCCGCATATGAAGCTAGTACAAGTCAAACCAGTGGCAAAAGAAATAAAGATGGAACGTTTAGGCCATATATCTCGAGACAGAATGGAACGTCTCATTAAAGATTGAATTCACCATGATTTCTCTAATTTCGACACATGTATTAAGTGTATTAAAGGAAAATTTACACAAGGAAATAAACGTATTGCCACCAGAAGTAATAGACTATTAGAACTGATTCACACATATATCAGTGTTCTATATACTGCTGGAATTAACGGCCATCGATACTTCATTACGTTTATTGATGACCACTCTCGTTATGGATATATTTATCTCCTTCGTGAAAAATCCGAAGCGCTCCAGGTTTTCAAGACTTATAAAGCCGAAGTCGAAATCAACTCGATTGTAAAATCAAAGTTGTGAGATCTGATAGAGGAAAAGAATATTACGGGAAATTCTCCGACTCGGGTCACAATCCTGGAGCTTTTGCCTTGTTCTTACAAGAATGCGGCATTGTCCATCAGGTTTCCATGCCTGGGACGCCTCAGCAGAACGGTGTTGCTGAAAGGCGAAACTGTATCCTTATGGATATGGTACGGAGTATGATATGCCAAACATCTTTACCTGAATATCTTTGGGTTGAGGCACTTAAAATAGCCATGCATATACTTAATCGGGTTTCTACTAAAGCGATGCCGAAAACCTCTTATGAATTATGGGCGAATAGGAAACCGAGTATTCATTATTTGCGTGTATGGGGCTGTCTGCCGAAGCTAAAATTTTCAACCCATACGAAAGTTTGATTCAAAAACCATAATTTGCTAATTTATCGGTTACCCAGAACGATCTAACGGTTTTCGATATTAACCATCTCATACCACAAGAATTATTGAAACTCGACATACCGTATTTTTAGAAAATGTCGGTACTTGTGATCATAGCATATCTCGTAAAGTAACTCTTGAAGAGGAACCTAAATTCTTAAATGTTCTCATTACGTCAAGAGATTTAGCAATCCCTGAATCTATGGGAGGATGCTAAATTATGATAATATGCCTAATATACCAGATCACGATAATGAACCTTCTCCATCAGTTGTTTCAGAACAATCTTCACGGAGGTCAGAACGAGTGAGAAGGCCGAGTTTTCATGATGATTATGTCTATTTATATGATTGTAATAATTCTTGGGAATGATCCTGCGTCATTTGAGATGCTATGACGCGCGACCAAAGAACTCAATGGCTTGAAGCCATGAAAGAAGAGTTAAACTCAACGAAGTTGAATGAGGTTGGGACCTTGTAGACTTGCCTAAAGGATTCAAACCGATAGATTGTAAATGGGCATTCAAAACCAAAATGAATCCTCGAAGTGATGTAGAACGATACAAGGTCCGATTGGTCGCGAAAGGGTTTACGCAAAGAAAATGTGTTGATTATAATAAAACCTTCTCTCTCGTTTCTAAAAAGGATTCATTCCGCATTGTTATGACCCTTGTAGCTCATTATGATTTAGAGCTACATCAAATGGACGTTAAAACAGCATTCTTTAATGGTGACTTGCATGAGAATGTTTATATGACGCAATCAAAAGGTTTTCTGGTTGAGGGCAAGCAACACATGGTATGCAAGCTTAAGAAATCCTGGCCTTAAACAGTCATCTCGACAGTGGTATTTTAAATTTTCAAAGGTGATCAAAGAATCGATTTCAAAGAAAATTTGCCGACTAGTGCATATTTATGAAAATATGTGAGAGCAAATTTATCATCCTTGTACTTTATGTGGATGACATATTACTTGCATGTAATGATTTAGGCATGTTACACGAGACTAAAGACTTTTTATCGAGTAAATTCGATATGAAAGATCTTGGTGAAGCCTCTTATGTTATTGGCTAGAAATTTACCGAGATCGAACTCGTGGCGTGTTAAGCGTTTCTCAGAGAGCTTATATTGAAAAGGTCCTTAAAAGATACAACATGCATAATTGCTCTTCCACAGTTGCACCGGTCTCTAAAGGCGAAAATTTTAGTTTATCACAGTGTCCCAGGACCCAATTGGCGCTAGCGAAAATGGATAAAATCCATTATGCCTCTGCTGTCGTGAGCCTTATGTATGCGCCCAGATTTCGCCTATATTGTTGGCATGCTTGGACGATACCAGATAAACTCGGGGATAAATTACTGGAAGAATGCCAAAAGGTTATGCGATACTTACAGGGTACCAAAATTTATATGCTCGTATATAGGAAATCATATACTCTTGAGGCTATTGGGTACTCTGACTCCGATTAGTGGGGTGCGTTGACACCAGAAAATCAACGTCTGGATACGTACTTATGTTATCTGGTGCACCCGTTTCATGGAAATGCACAAAGCAAACGACTACAGCTTCTTCTACCGTGGAAGCAGAGTTCGTTCCATGTTATGAAGTATCATGTCACGCGATCTAGATCAGGAATTTCATCGCTGGCCTTCAAATCGTGAACTCGATTACAATACCACTCAAAATTTACTGCAATAACCAGGCTGCAGTATTCTTTTCTAAGAACAACAAGTCAAGTAGTGCTTCAAAGCACATTGATATTAAGTATCTTGTGTGAAAGAAAGGCTCCAAAATGAGTTAATATCCATTGAGCACATCATTACCAGTGATATGGTAGCTGACCAGTTGTGAAAGCTTTACCTCCCAAAGCATTTCGCGAGCACGTATGTAACTTGGGACTTTATGCGAACTTTGATTTGGACAGGTCATTAGTTGAATGGATATTAATTTTGTGATCACATTATGTAATGGTATGGATCCTACTTATGTTTGACGATGTGATTTATAGCTTATAACATGTACACTAATGTTAAGCATTATTATATAAAATCACGTCGATGACCACTTATGTTATGGGCCTAATGTCGAAGATGTCGAGTTTGTGACTTAGGAACGAATCTATTTCGTGATTGTTTTAGATCGGCCTATATTCGATGTTTAGATATATGCTCATTATTAAGGATATAATTTTGTCGACATATTCCCATTATGAAAAACTAATTAATTATATTCTTTGGCCAAATGGGAGATGTTGGAATGATTCGATCCATTCCCGTTATTGTTGGCCTACAGAAATAATTAGTTGGAATATTTTGTCCCTTAATAATTTATTATTTCTTGCCCGGTTATTAAGCTTTGATGGACAGACTAATAACCATTACATTTATTGGGTCGGTCCCGTCTCTTACAATTAATATCGGTCTCCCAAGTGACTCTCTATATATAGGCTATCACATAAGCCTTTTAACGTACATCCTTAAAACACAACACGCACACACACACTATAGCGTATATTACAACGTTCCTAACGATCGAACCGTACACTATCACTATAAAGTGGGAGTCCTTAAAGAAGTACACGGGCCTCTATCAACCTTCGTAGAGCGAAAGAGGCGAAGATCGCGTCCTGACGGCCATCAACTTGTTGGGGTGACCGGTAATTTTTCGGACCCAGCGGAAGATTGATTTTGGACCCGGCGATAATTTTATCAGGACAGTATAAAGCCGAAATCACACCGATAGAGAACACGAGATTTTACGTGGTTCGGCCAATACCGCCTACCTCTACGGAGAGCACCAGCTTACTATATTAAAATATTACACCGTACAAATTTGACGCTCGTATTTAAACCCAAACCCGAGACCCCTTACCCACCCGGGTAACGTACTTGTACCTACTCATAACTACGCAGTAAAACTAAACTCGCTCCCACCCTTATCCACCCGGATAAATTCTCCTCTCACTATTTTCTTCTCTTTCTCTCGCACTGAGCACTTTGCTTCTTCTATTTGGGGTGAGTTCTACAACTGATCGAGCAAGCCTTTATATAGGCAAGCTCATATGCAAAAAGCCAAAGCACAAAACGTCATTGCATACATAACATTCAAACATGCCTTGTTGTCCTTTGGCACTTCATGAGCTCTTCATTATTGTTTTGTCTCTTAATTAAAGGTTGGACCCAACACAACTATGTCTGCGATCAACACATGTAATTCATTAGTATAAACTCATTTCAATGATGTATTAGAGAATATCCACTTCACGGTGGTGATCTCGCTTACGAATAATGAGACCACGTTATGATCACTGTGCGCTTCCGCACCCGTAATCTCGCTTACGAAAACGAGATTACCTACGATGCCATGATTAGGGATCTAACGGTTACGTTATGGGATCGAGATTACGTAACGGCTATCGTTGCCGAGATCCATCAGATCTAACAGCTATAATTAATTAGTTCAATGATGATGCGAAAGGTTCAATGGTAATGACCAAAGCTTTAAGTCAACGAACTGAAAGGTTACATCTTTGTGGAGATGCTTTGTGGCGATTGACATTTTTATATAAATTACCAGCCTGGGTACATTTTATGCTGTCATCACGTAACTTGGACGACATTTAAATTTCATTTTCAACACCATATATTATTATTAGACGACCTCGAGAAATTGAGTTGACTTTGTACTGAAGTCAACGGAGCGCGCACGAATGAAACATAGATTTATGACACGTTGTAGCGGTTTTAGTGCCCACATACAATCAGATTTTTGAAACATGAAATACATTTTGGGAGGTTATCACGTTTACCAGTTTACCAATTTAGTTCTCGATGTTTCGTCTGAATCAATTTAGTTCCTAATATTGTCGACTTTTGATCAATTTAGTCATTCCGTCGCAATTTATGTCAATTAAAATGGAAAGTCTTATTGGTCTATGATCCTATGAAATATTTGCTATTTCCCTGTAGAAGCATTCTTTCTTACATGCATAACATAAACAAGCACCAGCACCACCCAAGATTCATAACATCAAATGCCAGTAAGATTCATATACATCACACTTTATAACGAGCAGTCGAAAGCGGAAAAAAAAAGATTTCAGAAGTTTTAGAGCAATTTGCTCGTCGTTTTCTTCACATTCTCGAATATCCATTGCGATCATCTTCATACTGCTCCATGAACTCATCGTTGAACTTCTTGAAGCTGCTCATAATCGCAGGCATGTCTTCCTCGGCTGGTAATATGGTTGTCCTCAGATGGAAAACGCTACGCAAAGTCCACATTTTTTTTCAGTTTCTGTAGTAACAAGAAAAATTCCCAGAATTTGTTCGAAGTTTCATGGTTATCACTCACCCTTCTTTCTGACCAAAGCCAGAACCTGGGACAGTCGAAATTCCCGTGGCTTCTAGAAGCTTCAGGCAGTAGAAAACGTCGGCAACTTTCCCAGCTTTCTTCGCAGCCTCGATGGCTTTCGGGGGAAGGCGTATTTGCGGGAACGAATACATAGCCCCTGCGAAAAGAAATAAAAATAAAAAAGAAAAGCGTAGCGCATTTATTTGTCGAACTTCTACACGAACTTTTAGTAAAAAGGCAATGTTGTATGTATGTATGTACCTTCGGTGAAGTTGCAAACGACGTTTCTACAGCTGTTAAACCCATCGGTCATTATGTGGGCTCTCTTCCTCAGCGATTCGAGGATCCCTTTGCTGTTATTAAACAGAAGCCGAAATATGTGAATTTTTTTTCACGACCCTTCTTTGCTTTGAGACAAATAGGCGTCGACGTACCTTTCTCTAGCGAATTGATCGTAAGATATGTCGCCTGGCTTAGGAGGGTTCACCATAAGACCCATCTGCAAAAAAAGATGGTCTTAAAAAAAACAAAAAGTTCGAATTTTTTTATCGCAAAAGAATTAGGATCGATCTGCGCAGGGACGTTTGGGCTCAACGCTATGGAGGCAACCTTGTATATCTCCTCCACGGCCTGCAATCGTCAAGAAACAACGAAAAACATCATTTCTTACACTATACGTATCTATAATGTAAATATCACGAAGATTATTTCAGCGAAGAATTCTTACACGAGGATGAAGATTAGTCATCTCAAAGTATCCGCCACGCTGCCCACATTCGCCCCAATAGCCTTTCGACACCGTGTGGAAAGAGACGAGCTGTAGTTCTTTGCTTATCGGCGGGCCCATGTCCATCAAAACCTTAAATTCATGGTTGAATTATACATTTTTCTGACGTAGATCGATAAACGTACAACTTTTATCTTAATACATACCTTCCTTGCGCTTATAAAAGGGCGCTCGTCTTGGTAAATATTCTGCTGATAGACTTCGTCGCCGAGCAAGGCCAAGTTATTCTGATAGCAGAAGTTCAGTACTTCTTTAAGATTTGCTACACTTAGGCACTGCCCCGTGGGGTTTCCAGGGTTGATAATAACCATAGCTCGTACCTTATTACAAAGAAACGATAATCGTTCAGACAACTTCGTAATGAGAAGAAGTTAGGAAGAAATTTTCTTACGGTGATTCCCTGGGAACGAGCGTGAGCTACTGATTGGCGAAGGTTAACAACGTCGAGGCCCCAATTTGCAGTTTCTTCGAGATAGTATGGGACTAAAGAGCCTCCGAGCAACGATATGGTAGCAGAGTACAAAGGATATTGAGGGACGGGAACTAGAATCTACTCGAAAGAAAGAAAAAGAAAACGAAAAATCGTCAAAAGTATGGCTTAAAGGTTGAATCTTGAGAGACTTCTTCTTTTACCCCATCGCTTGCGCCGCGAATGATGGCGTTCAATATTTGCATCACCCCTTTGCTTGCACCATCCGTTAGAAATATGAGCTCGGGGTCGCTGCAAAACAACTCGTCGATTTGAATTTTTGTTTTGAGTCTGCGAAAAATCGAATTTTTACAACGAAAATGAGGTTAATGATCGACGATCGAAAAAAACCTGGGATATCCATCGCGCCTTGCGATGAACTCGGCGACTTCTTTTCTGATCCCAGGAATCCCCCGTGAGTCGCTGTAAGCGCCTACTCAAACATACGATTTTCAAAGTCTATAAGGAAAAAAAGAACCGCCAAGAACGGTATGAAGGTAACAGCAAATATCGATGCGAAGAAAATCTAAATGTAATGGATTGAATGGCTTACCTAAACCGCCTGAGGTCAATGAGAGGTAATGCTTAGCTCTTGCGATGGCATCGGCGGGGAACAAAAGCCCAACGTTTGGATCGTCCAATAAGAATGGAGCTTGGCAAAGGGCAACAACCTTAACAAGAAAACATCAGTGCTTTAGCAATAATGACAGAGCAGATAATGCATTCGAAGTAAAGTAGTTATAAGTTTAAGACATCATACCTGGCGAGGAAAAGTCAGAGGTTTCTGTCCTAAGGCGTGTGGATTGCCAACATTGGTGAATATAATCTGCAGCAGAAGAATGTTTTTGTGTGTATTGGGAAAAGGGGTCGCAGAATCCAATCGAAAAAAGACATGTTTTCCTACCTTTTTCCCTTCCTTTTGCAGCTCGGAGGCTCGAAGATAGAGCTCACCTCTGACGGCGTACTGACATTTCTTCACGTTTTCATTCAGATTCTCGTAATCCAGTGGTTTCGACATTATCAAGTGTCAGTATTTCCCTGTCAATGGGCAAGAAAACGAGGTAAAGAATCAAGAAAAACTCGCAATAAAAAAAAAAGGACATCATTCCCAGGATTGAAGATGGCATCTTTTCCATGGTGTTTTTCTCGAACAAGAAAGCTCACCTTTTTGAATGGAACAGTGGCTTTCTCTCGATTCACAGACTGGATGAATGCATTTGTGTGTAGTGTGTAAGTTTGTCCTTTTAGTGAAGTAAAAGCTGCTAACCTTTTAAGGCCTGAAGAAGATTATGTTGCGTACGCTTATGTGGCAACGATGAAAGATATATAATGCGAGGAATCACCACAACCACTGAACTCAACTGAAATCGAGTCTTCTTAGTGGATTTATTGGGAAATTTTCTGAGCCTTGTTTAAATATTTTTCCCTTTTTTCAGGATAGAGTTTTGATGTAGAACTGTGGTCCGTCCTCTGTTTTGCTCTGTTTTGGACATATATACTATGATGAATACTGAAGAAAACGTTACATATGGGGGCAATATCGGTATTTAATACATAAGTTGGGTTGGGGGAAAGGAAACAAATAACAGAAACTCACAGCACAGCGACAAAAAAGAGTAATCGGAGCCGAGAATTGGACGACGTAGGTTTTGCCCTAATGGTGAAAGTAGCAACGTTCTTTGGCATGTCGTTTGGGGCGTTCCTATTCTGGCAAACCATGGACAAAGTCCACGTATGGATCGCCCTTCACCAAGACGAGAAGGTATTAGTTTCAATTCGTAATCTTAGCTAGAATTTCAGAAGCGTAATTGTCGCGATTCTCGTTTGTTGTCTGGGTATTTCTGGCCTAATTTTGATTGGTGTGGGTCGTATCGATCACAAATTTTGTTTTGTCCTAGAATCGAAAATTTGGGAGGTGAAAGAACTGAGATTTGTTTGATGTTTCTTTTGATGAAATTATATCGGGTTCGCTGGTATATACTGGAAGGCTTTGAAAACCTGAATGGATGGAGATTTAACTGGAAAATTGCACGGCTTCAACCTCATGGGAATTCTTCCATAGAGCAGTGGTGTTGGCTATGTCTTTATGTCTTAGAGTTGAGTAAGGTGTGATTGGAACTTATGTGGTTCTTTTCTTTCACAATGCAAATGAGAAATGACTGAGATACTCGATTTAAGGTGTCAGAGGATCATAATCTTATTTTGCTACTGCTAAAACTTGAATTTTTTGTTTCTCAATTTCTGTTCTGCAGAGGGAGAGGATGGAGAAAGAGGCTGAAATAAGGAGAATGAAAGAGGAGTTTTATCAACAGCAGAAAGAAAAAGGTTCTCTGGCCTAAAACTTTGGATTGTCTATTGCAGTCAATCAAAGTGACTTATTTTTTCGTGACATTCGAATTGCTGATTCAAAAAAGGCTGCCATTTACTCACAACATTGACTGAGTAATGCGTGTTCATAGCAAAACGTACGATTCAAGCTTTGCTCTTGGTTTGATGAATAAATACTTCTAGTCATGTCTCTTGGTTTTATATGCGTGTTCACGTTTAACATGTCCGTGAAATGGTCCTTCGAATATGATGTTAGATGCGGAATCTCCGGGAAAACAAGGAATTGTAACGGAGATCAAGAATCACACTCACATAATTTAGAACAAGGGCTTTTGAGGTATTGCTGACTGTGATGATCATTAATGTAATGCTAACAGATGTTTTTGTCAATAAAAATGCATGCTAGTTCAGGGTTTGTGAGAATGAAGATTGAGATGGAAACGCCCTACAGCTTGCTTCTATGTAGAGACGATAACGATAATTTGGAGATGAAAAAGTTGCAATTTTACTAAAATAAATTGATAAATCGTCTCAATGTTCTCGAGCTATCTAATGCAGCAAAAAACCCATTATAGAGCGAGGAAGGCAAGAAGCCTCATATAATGGGTTCTTGTGAGCAAGAACATTAAAACTATCCTTATATTAAGTTAATTCTTAAAAACCCCCTTTCAACGCGAAAGCCCATGAAATCATCTGTCCCCTCTATGTCCCAAATGATCTGATCCGTTGAATTTTAAATCCTATGGTTCAAAAATTTTCTTTTTTATTTATTAATTTCATTAGTTTCTATATTCCACCAAATCATAAAATCATCATCATTTCATGTGATTTATAAGATAAAAATAAATACACACATCCAATTTATTTCTTGTTTTATGATGATCAATTTGATATCCTATATTTTTCGATAATCATAAGAATTATTTTAACAAAGTGGGACAGGAAATGTGACAGGAATTGTCGGACAGATGATTTCAACGTGATGCGTGAACCATGTTTCTGAAACCTGGTTTTCGAACCGGTCCGGAAATTATAGTGGTTTAAGGTTTAGTGGTTTAACCGGTATAAAACCGGAATCAAACCGGTATAAACCGATACATCTATATTAATAAATATATATTTATGAATGAATTAATCAAATAACATCGAAATATAAATTTTATTATTAATTCTTTTTAAAATTAGAATTATATAAAAATAAGAATCATAATTGAATAAAAGTAAATTGTGTTGATAATTAAAAGCAATTTTTGTAATAGGATGTAAAAATTAATTTTATAAATTTAGGGGCAAAACTAACAACAATAAAATATTGGGCTCATAAGTTAACTATAAAATAAAAAATTAAAAGGGGTTTGGGGAGAATTGAACCCAACCCACCTAATTTCCTTCCAAGCTTTTACCACTAAAGCAAGCCCACAATGGCTGTTTTTCTCGATTCCGTTTTCTTTTAGTGGTTTCGCTTTTTCTTTTTTTTTCTAATTATAACTTAGACCGGACAAGGACCGAACCGGATTTCCGACCGGTTCGCCGATTTCCGGTCGGAACCGGCCGATCCCGTCCGGTCTTAAAAACCTTGGCGTGAACGTGGATAATTTACTATTACCGTTTCTGTATTATATCTGTAACTCAAAGAGTGTAATATGATACAGTCAAATGTATGTCAATTTAATTATAATTTTATCCTTAATTGCTTAATTATATTTTTATCCATACTACTTTAATTATAAAGCGTTCAAAATATAAAATAATTTTATATATTCGTACTCACATTGTGCTAAAACATACTAATATATACTCATATATACTAATTGAACAACATAGATAGGATTCTCTAAAATTACCATAATTGGATAGTTTTCTTTCAGAGTGTATATATTTAGAAAGGAGAAAACGAGGGGATGATTTTTCTCACCATTAGACTATCTCAAGGCCAGAAACATCCTCAGACCACCGAAATATACGTTATTTACACAATGAACACAACGATCCAAAACAAACCCAGATATCTATATATACTTCCCCAAGATTCTTGCCAAAGAAAAAGGAAAGCAAAGTGCAAGGAAAACCCAAAAAACTAAAACAAAAAGAGAACAAAAAATGGCGAAACAAACAACCTTATTCGTCCTTGCCCTTATTTTCTTTTCCGCAGTCATTATGGGCAAAGCCTCGGCGGCCTCGGACGACTCCAATGCGCCCACTGGCTCGGTCGAAGTAGCCGAGGGCCCGACGACCGCCGTGCCCGAACTGCCCGACATGCCCGCCGCTGGGCCCAATGCGTACGACAACGTGATTGGAACGGTCAGCGGGGCAGCCACCGATGCTGCCCCGATCGGCGGGCCCGTCCCCGACAATGCATTCCCCGACCTTGCGCCCGCCCCTCCGAGCCCTAACAGCGGCGTGGGAGCCCTTCGAGCCACGGTTGCCTTCGGCGTTTTCGGTCTTGTTGGAGCTTTGTTCGTCTTCTGATCTGCATGCTGCATGGAATTTGTTAGATTTTCGACTGCATGATAAAAATATTACATATGTCATAGAAAGGAAAGAAAAGAAAAATGAAATCCAAACTCTGTTTTTTTTATCAATGAAATGGAAGTATCATAATAATGATGATCTTCGAATTTTTTTTCAAACGATATCTAGCTTCTCGTTTACATGAAGTAGTACGATGGCTAAGTAGCCAACGAAGTCCCTCTAGTTACGACCGGCATCCAGTAAGGAAAATAGCCTCTGGATTGAAAACTCGACCAGAAAAAATCGATCCAAAATGGAACGAAAATTTAAGGATTAGAAAAAAAATAATAGACCTTCAGAACTATAACTCAATGAATAATAATTAATATGGCTATAATTCATATCTACTCAGATATCATATTTGTCAAATTTTCCAACCAAAATCTTCGAAAGTTTGGTGACCAAACCCCCCAAGTTGAAACACAAGCGTGTGTTTCATTACCCAAGTGGTAGATAAGACAAATCATTTAGGGCTCGTTTAATATGTGTGTATAGGTGGTTATGAGATGTGTATGAATAACTTACCTCGTGTTTGTTATTTGTATATAGTCATCCATGTATTGCATGACTATACACACCTGTTACAAGGATATTGGTTGTAGGGCTTGTATATGCATATCTACATCTAAGTTGGTTATGGGGTGTGTATCACTAATCCATACACACCTCAAACACATCTATCAAACATAATTTATATCATTACACAAATACTTAATATATACATATCAAACATGTTAAAGTACAATATCAACAAAGTCCTTGAATAGTCATATACGAATAACTTATACCAATGTAATCCATTAACATAGATATCAAACATGTTATTGTATTCTTAGCATGCACACCGCGCCAAAAGCCCACAACTACTTAATAGAGGCCCAATTATATGTGCTAGAGCTACAGCCCAGTTATTCAACTTTTAGGTCCATTCTCCCCAGTTTTCCATCCCAACTATTCGGTTCTTTCTTTGTCTTTTTCCTTTTTGGTGATAGATTGTATTGAGAAATATTATAATGTCACATCAAGAAATGCAAATTTGCATTCATGCAACTTTGCAGATAGGTACAGAACCACCATCGGCACAACATCATATATATATATATATATATAATATATATATATAAGTTAAAAACAAAAAATTCAAAGAAGGAACACTGAGAACTACTCGAACAATCATAAATACTGGTTTAAAAGGTAAAAGAGCTAAAGAAGAAGGTTAGTTTCTGCAGCTCCTAAACCCTCCCTACCCTATATTCACAAATGCACTTCCTATTTTACACAAACAAAAAAAAAAAACAGCACCAATCAATATAAACACAATTCAACCTAACAACACCACATAATAACAACATGCAACCATTACATCATCATCATCATCATCTAACAAATAAGAAACATGTCAACTCAGATCAACGTCGACCAGCTCGGGCCCTGCCCGCTCGCTCCTGCCCGCCTCGAGCTCCACCCCGAGCTGCCCCTTATCTCCCGCCCCGAACGCATAGAGCCTGCCCGACTCGGTCAGCGCAAACGTGTGCGCGTTCCAATATATAGAATTCGTAAGGCTTATCTGCACAACCCTTTCGTCCTTCTCCTTCAGACACCTCACCAGCGTCGGGCTCATCACGTTCGCATGCCCGCCCCCTCCCTAAAAAACAATACATCGCGTTTCCATTTCGCCCCCAATCGAAAAACGCAACTTACGATTAAGTCCCTCTAAGGAAAAAAAAAAACAAAGACCTGCTCGTCGCCCGAGCCGTTCCCGTGCCCGAGGCTCGACGACTCGCCGCACCCAAAGGAGTAGACGTCTCCCTCGTGGGAGACGACGAAGGTCGTGTAGTCGCCCGTGGCTACATGGACAGCTCGAACGTGGCTCAGGCCGTGGACCACCTTAGGGACCGACTCGCAGTCTTCGTTTCCGTGGCCCAAGCAGCCGTACCTGCCCCAGCCCCAAGTGCAGACACGCCCGTCCCGGCCCACCACGGCTGCGTGCCATGCGCCGGCCGAGACCACCGCAGGCTGTAGCCTTAGGGTCTCAAAGTGTTGTATGAGCCTTGGCTGCTTCTCGTCGGTTCGAGCACCGTGCCCTAGTTTCCCGCCGAGCCCACAGCCCACGGAGTAGACGGACCTACCAAAGAAAAAGGTTGATTATTGTCTTAGTCCTGTAAATCTGTAATATATATATAATGGGGTGGTATTATACGGACAATAACTTCAAAGAACTAAGCAATTTAGGAACATTATACTCCAAAACACTAGATTTTGCCCCAAATTCTAGTGTTGCAGGGTTCCAGTGCGGAGAAAAACTTTCAAAATTAAGCAGCTTAGGAACACTATACGTCAGAACCCTAGATTTTTTCACAAATTTAAGGGTATCGGCGTGCAATCTAGGGATATGGCGAATTTAGGAGGTGGTATTATGGATAATAACTTTCAAAATCAAGCAATTTATGGACTCATACGTTAGAACCCTAGATTTGATCCCAAATTCAAGGGTTCCAGAATAATCTAGGCATCCGGCAAATTTAGGGGGCGACACTACACAAACAATAACTTCTAGGGGTTTCAGCGTCCCTAAACTGTTTAATCTGAAAGTTATTATCTGCATAACGCCGCCTCCTAAGTTCTCAAAACACTATATGTCACCCCTTAAATTACACGATCGAAAAAATAATCAAGCCAAAAAACAAATTGAATCATTTTTTTCGAATACAGATAAGGCGTTTGCTTACATGGTATGAGGGTGACAGGCCAGTGCGAGGAGGTAGCAGTACCCGGCGGCGATCTGAACCACGGGCACGTGCTCGAGCGCGCCCAAGAGCAGGCGCGGCTCGCGGTCAGCGGGCTCGGTTTGGTGCCCGAGCTTTTCCTCGTCCCCCCACGAGAAGGTGTAGACCCTTCCTTCTCTAGACAAAACGGCCGTGAAGAAGTTTCCTATGGCGGCTTGGACAACGAATATGTCCTTCAAAGACTCGACTAGCTGGGGAGTTGTACTTAGCTTATTTCCCTGAGCCCCATATTCGGGTTCGCCGAAGGATTCCTTACCAAAGGCGTAGACACGCCCATCGTCGCTTATCAGCATCGTTCGCCCCGGCCCAGCTGCTGCTTGTATGATGCGTATTCCTACCAGCGATCTTAAAAAAAAAAAACAAGAAACAAAACAAAAAAAACTTCGATTGCGTCCAAGAACCACGTCGATAGGCATTAGATATACGTAAAAAAACTGGGATTGATAATTTTTTTAAGTCTTGTAATTTAGGGGGCAATGCTATAGGGACAGAGATTTCAGGGGGTCAAAATTAAGCAATTTAGGTACGTTATATGTCCGTATCCCAGATTTCGTCCCAAAATTTCTTAATTTTAAAAGTTATTGTCCGTATAATGTCACCCCATGAGTTCGCCAGCACCAACATTGCTTAATTTTGAAAGTTATTGTCCGTATAATGTCACCCCCTGAGCGCCATCATCAAAATTGCTTAATTTTGAAAGTTATTGTCCGTATAATATCACCCCCCCCCAAATTCATTGTCCCTATAATGCCACCCCTCCAAAGCGTAAAAAATCCACCGCCCAAAACAAACCTGATTAAGAGAGGGCGACATTCCTCTTCAGTTGTCCCGTTTCCCAACTGCCCCGAGCTGTTCGATCCGAACGAGTAAACTTCCCCCTTAGAAGTGACAACGAGGCTGTGTCCGGGGCCCGCAATAGCCTGAGACTTTTCCCTCCTATAGCACACTTCTCCGGCCAATAGAAACCTAAGTACAAGCTTCCACGACCCTCCACACCGTTTCTTCATTTCTTGCCTTTCCTCGGCCGCCATCGGTCTGAAAATGGCTCTCCTCTCGCACATATCGAGGGCCGCGAGCTCGGCCAGCGAGAGCTCATAGTCGGGAGGAAAACGAGCACTTTGCCTGAAGAACTTGCAAGTCGCCTATGCAAGAAAAAGGTCAAGACTCAGTTAGCAGCACCTTCGATCCTATTCTACGATCGATTACCTCGAGCTTGGCGAGGTCCTCGGGATTTAGGCTACAAGCGGTGAGGACGTGGAGGACGATAGAAGGGTTTGCGGCCAATGGGAAATCGCCAGGTGTTACATCTCCGAAGCATTGGCGCTGGTTTCTCTGAGGCGAAACTAAGGCGGGTGGTAATGGCTGATCGGCGACGATGTTATGGTAAGGAACGCTCGATGCTCCGCTTGCAGTAGCATCCATGGGGCCCGTGAGAGAATGCCCTGTCTTTCGAGGGCAAAGAACGACGTGTTAGTTTAGTACGAGGTTGATTTGAGGAGATGAGCTTTCCGTGCAGTGATCGATCAACCTTGGGAGTTATTGAATGAGTTGATCAGAGGACTACTGCTATGTTACCAAAAGCCTGCGGTGAAAGGGGACGACGATCATCAGAGAAAGAAGCAAAAAGATAAAATTACAATCAGCCCAGACAAGAGAAAGGATCAAATGTGGCAAGGAAAAAAACCCAGAAAAAGATGATGTAATAGAATTAGCAGAGATGAAGAAAGAAACCTCCACAGAGGGTAATCTCATATAAAAAAAGTAGCGCAGAAGGAGAAAAGAATATAACATGTGCAGAAAATGGGAAAGCATTTACAAGAATTTGCAATGATCGGACGATCTTTAAGCAACGATTGACCATAAAAATCGAATATTGGAGCAACCCATATGGTGTAGAACATCTGTTTTGATCAATCGATGGGCTTATCTCGTCAATCGGAGTAAAGATCGAGTACAATTTTACAATAAATTGGGAGAAAACAGAAGATAGAATATGTAAGGACACTCTTGATCCTTTACGTTCCGACGCACGAAACTGATCAGAAACAAAATCCACGAAGAAAATCGTACATGAAAAGCGGTCAGAGATTACTGAAGCTCTTTAATTTACATCTGATACAGGAATTTTAACAGAAAACAGCTGATCAAAAGGGCACCCAGTCTAAAGGTGTAATTTTTCCTTCTTTTTTTTTTTTTCCTTACGGTGATAATTTTTTTCCCTTTGATCGATCGTTTGAAGCTGAAGACTTGGACAAAGGCAGGAAAAAATGGTGGGTTGTTTGTCAAGGAATTATTAATACAGAGAGAGAGAGAGAGAGAGAGAGAGAGAGAGAGAGAGAGATTCTATGAGAGGAAGTCTGCGTGAAGAAGATGGATATGATGTAATTTTACATGGCATTTGTTTTTCTTTGTTACAAGGAATGCAATTCCGAGATAGATGAGATGTCAATTTGCCTCGGCATTGTGGTCTGCACACGTTTACTTGCAACCTTCTCATCTATTATCTCTTCAACAAGAGATTCCGTAAGGATCATAAGTCCGTCTCTACGCATTCTCAAACCCAAACCCAAACGTATTCTCAAACTTAAAAATGCAGTAATTCTTCTCCAACCGATAAATCAATTCGCAAAGTTAAAAGACCATTATTGTAATATTCTCTTCTGTCCGATTTTTAATAATATCCATGAAATTTACAACTTTATCAGACCATACTATCATTTAAATTCGATTGAAAAAAATAATTTCACAAAATTAATAATAAACTCAATATTTTTTCATATAAAAAACGTAGAAAAAAATAAAGGAGAACAACAATTTTGGTCCCCAATGTTTAGGCCGTGGGCGATTCCGGTCCCCCATGTTCCGAGGTAACACTTTTAGTCCTCAATGTTACAATTTTGGACGATTTTAGTCACTCGATTAATGTAATCGCTAATTTAGACAAAATTTAACACGTGAGAGCCCATGATCTCTTTTTACTCGACGTAAAACCTCGTAACACATCTTCTTCTTCGATTTAACGCACATGAACATCATTATACATCACATTTAGAAAATGATCGAAACCTTGAAAATGAGTTAGATATGATACGTAATGATGCTCACGTGCGTTTTGATTGAAGAAGATGATGATTCATGAGGTGTTAAGTCCAGTTTAAAGAGATCATGTACTCTCAAGTGTTAAATTCCATCTAAATTAGCGATTAAATTAATTGAGGGACCAAAACCGTCCAAAATCGGTAACATTGGGGACTAAAAGTGTTACCTCGGAACATGAGGGACCGAAAACGCCCATGGCCCAAACATTGAGGATTAAAAGTGTCTTTCGCCCAAAAAATAATTATTAATCACAGGAGTCCTTTTATACATTTTTATTTATTTTTGATTTTTTATATGGGTACTTTAATAATTAAAAATAATAAATGGTATGTATTGTAATTTTTTAAACATGGGATATCTCATTCTTTTTTTCCCCCGAAACGATAGCTTGTATTGATAAACAAAAGTACATGGACTAAATAGCCAAAGGGTCTCTCCGGTGACATCAATTTCGGTAGAGAACAAAGGATCACATAGGAGCACAAACACACCAACAAAAGTGAAAAAAACCGACAGAAAACGAGAAAATCCCAAACTTGGACCAAAGAGCTATAGAACCTACCACAAACAAGGCTATTAAGCCGAATCCACAATACTCTACACTTTCTTTGTCCAACGATCGAGGCCCTCGTCTTCATCGGAAGGGGCTCCCACAAGGGGAAAAAAAGCTCCACAAATGGAGAAAAGAGCTCCCGACCCAAAGGCCGGGAGAAATGAGCTCCACGTGGGAGACTCACGAGTGGACGGTGGCGGGAGGCGATGAACTGTGGTGGGGTGAGGCGGCGGTGGGTGCTATGGCGAGGCAGCGGGCGAAGGTGGAGAGGCGGCGGGCGGAGGGTTGAGACGGAAGTGGAGGTGGCGAGGCAGATCCGGCGAAGGCGGCGGAGGTGGCGAGGTGGAGCCGGCGAAGGCGGAGGTGACGGGGCGGAGCTGGTGGCGGCGGAGAAGACAGTGGAGGTGGCGGAGGAGACAGCGGTGGCGACCGGCGGGAAGGCGTCGGAGGAGGCGGCGGAGCGGCGGAGGAAACACTTTTTTTTTAAGGATAAAAAGAAAACAAGGAAATGAAGAAAACAGAAATGAAAACAATGGAGCTCCCCCACCTCCATAATGGAGGTAGACCTCCATTAATGGAGGTGGAGGAGGAGGGGAGAGAAATTGTGAAGGTGGCTGGCGGCTAGGGTTTGGGGGAGTATTTTGGAAAGAGAGAGAGAAACAGTAAATAAAGAAAGTAATTGAAACAGGAGAGAAAATGAAAACGCATTTTGAGTTTGCGTTTGGTGTACGGTTGGAGAACTTTAGTATATATTTTGGGTTTTTGGGTATCGATTGGAGATGCTCTTATACTTAATTGTCTACTTTAATCGGAATGAAGAAATGTATCTAGAAGAGCCATGATTTTATAGGAAATCGAAAAAAAGCGAAGTTCTTAGTGCTCAATTGGAAATAATAAATGATTTCTCAGGTAATAATACCGACGGAGATTCTATCCATTGCGCGTTCATCTCCTAAGGAGCACTTAAAAATAAAATAATGGAAGTACTTCGACTTGAACTTAAATTCATGAGAACGATCGTTTTAAGGGAGATAGATTACTCCTATTTTGTGCGTATTATTCGAATTACAGAAAACATCAATACGTAAGACAGGCCAATTGAAATCATAACTTATTATATATACTTTGGAGATGTCACGACTCAATCACTTCAGCCAACCCTTATCGACGGAAGATTAAATAGAGATAAACGAAAAAATTGATTTACTACAATTATTGGTGGACTGTGCGCCCCATCCACCTATCTCTACTCTACAAATCTACTTTTTTTTTGTTTTATTTAGTAATTGATAATCATTGGAGGATTGTAATAACTAAAAAATTAACCATGTACATCTAGGCTGCTAAAAATCGATCCGACCCGCCAATCCGACACGAATCGCACCCGAAAATAGTAGGTTTGGATTAGCATTTTCGACCTGTTTAAGTAAATGGGTAAACCCGAACCCAACCTGAATATTAAATGGGTCAGGTTAGGGTTCGGGTTTTCAACACGAAATCAACTCGTTTATCAACCCACCCGAATAAATAAATTATTACAAATATCCTTAATATAAATTGCTTTTATTTAATTATATGACTTGTATTATTTGGAATTTTAATTGTTGATTTTTAAAAAACAAAACTGTTTTGTTTCTCTATTGTTTTATTTAATTTGGTTTATAATTGTGATTATTTTTTTTTTTTTAATTTGATTGGCGGGTTAATGGGTTTTATTTGGGTTAAAACACGTCGGGTTAGGGTTCGATATTTCAACCCGTTTAAGTAAACCAAGTCAGGTCAGAGTTGAAGTTTTCAACCCGTTTATTCCGGAATGTGATCCAACAAGACCTGTTTAGCACCCCTACATACAGCCACTCAATATTTAAAAATTTACCAAATCAGACAATCATTATATATTCCTAATATTACACTATGCGTGAATAAATATATATGTATATAGACGGCATGTTTGTGTTGCAATTAATAGCATGATATGATTTTTTTTATGCAACATTAGAAATTAAGTCGAGATATTCTTGAGTACATAATCGAATTAACTGACCGGATTTGTGCATCATGGTCTGCCACACATGACCACATAATTTTTAGGGCAAATTTTTAAAGTTTTAGAGCCTCTCTTTCATGGCGACCACACTTTGTTACCAGAGCGAGACCACCGATTAAAAATATTATTGAAAAACGGCCCTGTTGACGGGTTATGATTGTTTTGGTCTTAAGAAATGGCTTTATGATAATTATAAGAGATTGTGACGTAATATAAATTGCCATAAATGCTAAAAAAGTAAAATCAGGCAATACAAATTAAAGGGATAATTGCAAATTTGGTCCCTCAGTTATATGCCTACATTAGTTTCAGTCCATCGAAAACACACGTCATCAATATATGTCCTCAGTTTTTAACCGTTAATCAACTTCAATCCTTTCCGTCAAGTTTGACCGGATTGACCGTCAAAACTAACGGAATTGACATTAGTGCCGTTAAATATTAAAAAATTGCTTAAATATTAAAAAAACAAAAAATAAAATTTTAAAAAATATAATAAAATAAAAATGAAAAAAAAAGACTAAAATTTAAAAATTAAAAATATAATTACAACAAAAATAAAATAAGAAACAAAATATAGATTTTAAAAAATTAAAAATATAATTAAAACTAAAAGAAACTAAAATTCAAAAAAATAGAGATATTATTAAAATAAAAAGAAATAAAAATAAAATTAAATTTTTTAATTAAAATAATAAATTAATATAGAAAAACCAGAAATATAATTTAAATAAAAACAAAATGAAAAATAAATTTAAAAAAAATCAAAGATCAGCTTCTTTCACGACAATATTCGCTATCCGAATTTTTCTTCAACAGTCATCTCCTCTGCGGAGTGATCAACCGCACCTTTGTGGGCGTGGCCCTGATCCACTGCTTCCTGTTTTGGGAGAAATCAACGGTTCCTCCTCCGACATTTCTTCCTTTTTACTATTTTACTTCTTATTTTAGTTTTATTTTAATTATATTTTCAATTTTTAAAATTTACTCTTTTCTTCATTTTGTTTTTTTTTATATTTCTGGTTTTTCTAAATTAATTTTTTTATTTTAATTAGAATTTTTCATTTTATGTTTTATTTCTTTTTATTTTAAATATATCTCTATTTTTTAGATTTTAATTTCTTTTTTTAATTATGTTTTTAATTTTGTAAAATTTATATTTTGTTTCTTGTTTTATTTTTATTATAATTATATTTTCAATTTTTAAATTTTAGTCTTTTTTTCTCGTTACTTTTATAATATTTTGTCAAATTTTATTTTCATTTTTTAATATTTAAGTTATTTTCTTTTTTTTTTTTAATATTTAACGGCACTAACGGTCAGTTCCGTTAGTTTTGACGGTCAACCCGGTCAAACTTGACGGAAAGGACTGGAGTTGATTAACGGTTAAAAACTAAGGGACATATATGATGTCGTGTGTTTTCGAGGGACTGAAACTGATGTAGGCCTATAACTGAGAGACCAAATTTGCAATTATCCCCAAATTAATTATGCAAACATAAGTCGATATTATGAAGAAAATAGTTCTAAGAGTCAATCGGAGAAATGGAGATTACCGTTGCGTTGAGTGGAGATAGACCACGATGGGTTAGTTCGGATAGAAGCCAATGGTTGTCACATAGCTGACGATGAGATTATGATTCAATTTAGACCGGACTTACTCGGAGTGTGGGATGGAGCTTACCGTTGCGTTGAGTGGAGATGAACGTATACATGATATGTCGATTTATTGTATGATATATTATTTTATTATATAAACAAACAATGAGTATTCTTGGAGTGTGTTGAGGGACCAGTTCGTAATCACGAGATTCAAGTAGTTCAGAAGTGTTGGAACTGAATAAATTGTTAAATTTAATACTCCCTCCGTCCCAATAGTTTTTGTACATTTTACTATATCGGGCGTTGTTGGGGATATGCATGCGGAATGCCATTCGAGGATGTAATGAATAGGGCATAAACATGATCCTATTATTCACACTACAATATTTGGATATTGTATTCGAATATTTATTTATGGAATTTACAAAAGGCATATTATTTATTTACCATTAGTTCTTACTTGGCATCCGGCAAGACGGTAAACAAATAAATTCCATAAATACGAGTTTAGTCACCGATTCTCATGGGATGAGAGGGGGCACCGGTGAGCTATTATTCTCGGATATTTAATTAGTCCATAAGTCTTAGACTTTAGTAGGGTGACTGGAGGTCGATCATGACTTATTTGTTGACGACTCTAAAATGGTTGTGCCAACCATTCACTTGGGAAGTGGGGGTTGTAACATTGATATGAGTTGAATCCGGGATTAACTTATATTTGGACACGACTCGTAATCGACGATCACATGGGCTAATTACTCGTTGAGTGTCAATGATCGATCGATTGACTATAGTAGTGTGCATGGACCTTAGACCGAAGGGTCATTGACAAAGTTGGCTTCGGGGTCCTGACTTGTCACTAGTTTGCTAGGCCCGCCTTGTTCGAGGTTGAACATGGGTCAGCGGCGACATGCGGTCTTGACAACGAAGTGCAACTGCTGGGCTTGACAGTCGTGAGGGATTCACAACCTCGCAAGTAATCGAGGTATATGTCCTATGCATATTCGGGGACGAGGAATTACGGAATCATTGCAAAGTATAAAAACTAACTCACGTGGGACGTGGAGTGTAGTTTAGTAATTTCGTCGTCACGAATTAGATATAGTGCCGGGTTAGTGAGTTTGACATTACCATGGCTCTCACTCGACCGGGACATAAGTGAAGGGTCTATACGTACGACGATGATCTATAGTCGGTTCGTAAAATACGAAGATCGTACTCAACACGGGGTCTATTCGGTACCACGGTATTGGCTAGGTGCTTACCGAATTCTTGAATTCCTCCCTTGCCGGGTTGAGACGAACCAAGAGTGTCGGGCTTAAAAGGATCACTGGGACAGTATCTGATAAAGAGATATGCATATTTATTTAACGGGCTTTGAGACGTTAATAAAATGTTAAATATAAGTTTTAGAAACTATATTTATATGGACTTAGATTCCCGGAACGAAACGATGAAGAATGGACCGGAAATAGGGTTCACAACCAGGAGCAAGGCTCGTCGCGGCCGTGAAGCCCGCCTAAAAAGTAGCAGCAGATTCAGAATTTCATATCTCCCAATATAGACCACTGATTGAGAATCCCTTTGGCCAGAATCAAGATTGGTGAGTCTGCTTTCGGTGGTTAAAGTTTCAGGTCCATCCGATATCGTTTACCCCTTGATCTGTGTGAAACAAGAAACTGCCGCAAACCTGCCGAAAGTGTCACGGCGTGAAGGGCACTGTTCTAGTCCGTGAATCACAACAGTGAGCTCATTTTGTGCCCTGACAGTGTCACGGCCGTGAAGGACTTGACCCGGCCGTGAAGTCCAAAACCGAAAGAGTTTGTTAGATTTGTGGGACAAATTCCGGCCGTGAAGTCCAAAACCAAAACCGGCCGTGAAGTCCAAATCAAGTCCAAATTTGTCCATTATTTTTGTTAGATTTGTGGGACAATATCTAGTCATTTGATGAAAACAAGGGAATTAATTTTAAGTTAAGGACTTGCTAATTTCGTCCATGATTTAATTCTAGCTTATTTCTCACTCTAACTTTGAGTTTAGAGAGAGTTGAGAGCATATGAGTTGTTCTTTGAGAAAAATCTTAAGTGTGTTTGAGTTTTTAGTAGATCAAACACACAAATACAAACACAAACACATCTCTTATGAAACATCTTCCCCTCATCTCTATCCATCTTTGGGAGGAGGTGGAATTTGGATACGTCCCGGGGTCGGCGTGACGATCTTGCCAAGGCATTGGAGCTTGGAGAGGTCACGACGTTGCTCGGAGCGGACTACGAGAACCGGGACGACAAAGCGAGAGCTTGGGATCTTCGCGACGAGGGTAAGCTTCGAAAACCCTTATTACATGTCATGCATATTTTCTTCACATAACCAAGCGATCCGGGGCTCCTTACGGGGATCCCGGGAAAAATTTTAAACTTCCGCTGCGCCCGGGATTCGATCTCGGGACACCCGGAATTCCCCAACAGGCGTCCCACTATCTTTTGTACATTTCCTTTTTTAGCAAAAAACTATCACAAACAATCAATATATTAATATTAAACATTTTTAAAAGACGTGTCAAAATAGGGGTCACACATAAATACCCCCTCTGCAAAAAAACTTGTAATTTAGTACCTTGTCAGCATTTTTTATATATAGGTACCTAACAAATAAATTTTTTCCCGCCGCATGTACGCCGTATTAGCACATTTAGGTACCCTATAGCAACATATTGTGGTACGTATACGTTTAGAAAATGGTTAGCACATTTAGGTACCATATAGAAACCGTATAGGGTACCGTATAAAGGCTTGACATGGTACGCTATGCACACATAGCAAGTTACGGTCTTTACACATAAACTAGTACAAACAGTAAGTCGAGTACATATCTGTAAAAATTTCTGACATAGGTACTGATTTGTAAGTTTTTATTCAAGTAGGTATTTATATGTAGATTACACGTCAAAATATACATTTTTTTACCTTTTAATTGTACTATATTATTAAAATATTCTGTTTCTTAATTTGCGTGTCAAATCCCAAATGTACAAAAAGAATTGGGACAGAGGGAGTATAATTTTGTTTGAGCATATTTAACCGTTATCCACAAACTCATTAAATTTTGGGTATATTACAAATAAAAATGTTTTAAAATAGGGTTCAGGCCTTGTCAGAAAAATTTTAGTTTAAAGAACTCAAGTTTTAGAGATAAGGACCTAAATTACTCAACTGTTATAAAGTGTATATGAAACGTTATCGGATGATCGTTTTGTGTTATTTAAGAATAATGAAGTGTTACTGAACAAATCGGGTCCTTAAAATTACTTTTTGACGGGGCCTGGATCTCAACGAAAATTGCCCCTTAAATTTTTTTTCCTAAAAAGTAACAATTAAAACTCCCTATAACGTCAGTATTCCTTGGGATAAAACGTACGAAAAGCTGAGCTGGCATAATCTTGCCTTTGACGACACGAAATTATATCCAATGGTAAATTAAAAATAAAACTTCTCCCAAATAAATTAAACTGAATTGCTATTCACCGCCCCCTTTTTCCTAGTCACCGCCCCCTAAAGGGCTGAAAAAAGACGATTTTGCCCTTTTGAATTTAAATTTCTATTTAAAGTCCTTTTCCAGACCACAATTTTGATATAGCAATTAAACATTCAAATCAGACTCAAACAAAAAAAAAAAACGTTCAAATCGCAATGAATCGTCTATTTGGGAAATGGAAAAGTCAAAAGAAAGCGTCTATTGGAGCGGATGGTAATCAAATTCTCGTAAATTTGGTTTTTATAGACGTGAATTCCCGAAAAACGGTCGGATTCAAGCGAAAATTTCGCACCGACCGAAACATAATTTCGGTCAACACAAGGGGTGACCGAACAACAATTTCGGTCAACCCTTGTGATGACCGAAAATCAGATTCGGTCGCCCAAGATGGTGACCGAAATTATTGTTCGGTCACCGGCTGTCGTAGCCGAAATCTGGATTCGGCTACGACTGTGAGCACCGAAATCCGGCTTCGGCTACGACAGACGTGACCGAAATAACATTTCGGTCGACTCTTATGTTGACCGAAATTTGATTTCGGTTATTATATATTTTTTTTTGTCAGACTTGGAGAGTGTTCCGGAGGATTCCACGAGCGACGGGATAAACTACAGTCGGCATTTTCGCGAAGGAGGACGATTTTCAACCGACGTGGAAGCCATTAACTGGGCGAAAGGCGTCGCTATTGGTCTTGGTTTCGAGGTGATAATTTCGTCGCACAAGAAATTAGGAACAAAAAAATTGATTAGATGTTCTCGCGGAGAACGTTATAGAGGCAAGGAGGATGAATTGGAGAGGCTGTCGAAGTCTAACAAGTGCAGGTGTCCGTTTGTAGTCATAGCCCAGCAAGATCCAGCTACTAAGGAATGGTTCATTCGTACGGGCCCACATGAAAAATCAACGCACAATCACCCTCTGATACATTATCCCGAGGGACACCGCCAGACGAGTGGGTTAAGCAGCCAGGCAAAGAAGGTCGTTGAGGAAATGAGTGCTGCGCAAGCGAAACCATCACATATCCTCTCAGCGATGAGGGCTCGACACAGCGTAGATAACGCGACGATCCGACATATTTATAATTACAGAGATCGTTTGAAGAAGCAATATTCTGAGGGTCGAGACGTTGTGAGCCAGTTGATGCACCAGGCGACAGAGTCCGGATATTTTGTTGAATATAGAAGAGACGAGGAGACTAATATGCTGACACATGTCTTTCTCGCACACCCGGAGTCACTCGCACTGCTGAGGACGTATCCTTATTTTATTGGGATTGACTCGACGTACAAGACCAATAGATATAAGATGCCTCTTGTTGAGATTATAGGAATGACTCCCTGTAATCACAACTTTCTGTGTGGGTTTGCCGTCATGGAGGACGAGACTGAGATCAGTTACCGGTGGATGTTGCAGTCTATCAGGGATATTCTAGGGCCAGCTGTCCACCCGTCGGCGATTGTCACTGATCGTGAGTTGGGCCTTGTTCGACCGGTACATATGGTATTTCCCCATTCTCACCATCTGCTGTGCACGTGGCATATTTATAAAGATGTAGAGAACAAAGTTTATAGGTTGGGGGGGAATAGCAAAAAGACCGCAGCTCACTTCACGCACAAGTCCTGGAAAGCCGTCGTGGAAGCTCCGACGGTTGACGAATATGAGAATGCAGTGAATGACATGCGTCTGCGCTGGCTACAAGACTCAGAAATCGTTACTTATGTTGAGCAGACGTGGTTGGTGCATAAGGAGAAGTTCGCCAGAGCTTGGACGAACCATGTGCTTCATTTCGGGAACACCACTACATGTCGTGTGGAGAGTGCTCATAGCGAGCTGAAAGGATGGCTGAACTCGGCCACTGGGTCGCTTGACACCGTATGGGTGAAGGTGCACGAGCAGATTCAGAACCAGTTGATTCGCATCCGAAAGGTAAATTAATTATTATTACGTGTCTCTTATCCTTATCTAATAATATTTTAATGTTGACATGCAGACACTTGAGGAGTCCCGGTCGAAACGACCTATTCCGATGTCAGGATTTCCATTCCTAACATTATTATACAGAGTTTCACACCATGCAATATTAATTATGGGAAATGAGCTGCGGCGGGCCAAAGAGTTGTCGGATGAGGTTTACTCCAGGTGCGGATGTGTAGTACGACGTACGCACCAACTACCATGTTCTTGCGAGCTTCAGCAATGCGTGGACAACAACTACCCAGTTACGGTAGAATGCTTGCACGACTTCTGGCATGTACGCCTTCTGTGGCGGACTCATCGGCGGCGGGATGTGCTGCACGTAACCCAACTGGCGCAACACTCTCGAGGGCACGTAGGGCTCAACAATGTCGCGATATCGTACCCAGCCTACGAAAATAGTCCTCATGTGTTGCGCCGCTGGATCGGGGCCGTAGGGCAACCAAGCAACCTGATAACAGTTTGCAAATTTGAGATGCCATAGTCGTCGTTAATATAGAATATAATCACTTAATATACCTCGCTCGCAGTCATCATGTCTAGCAGACGGCGGATCTCAATCAAACGGTGGCCCGTCCGCTCGTACTGAGACACGGACCACATGCGTGATCGTGCGTCGCAGACCTCCACATGATGGGGTAGACGGTGTGGGCGAAAGCACGGGAAGTACTCGTAGATCCACGCCTGTAATAACGACAGGCACCCAGCTAAACCCCTTGAATCCGCTCGGCTTGCGAGGCCAAGCTGGCGATAGAGGTAAGCAAGAGCGGCCGACCCCCACGAGTGGCCGCTGGCAACTGGCAGCGACCGATAGAACTCGTGCATGATGTCGGGCTTCACCCGGTTCCCGCTCTTGTCGACGAACAGCGTCGACCCCAGCAGAATCCACAGCCAGGCGATTGCCTGGAACCCCGCCGGCCTACTTCCGGACCGCATCCTCTGTATCACGTCTTTCGTCGCGACCGCACCGCCTCTCCATAATCCCCGCAGCGCGTCTGCGTTAACCCCCATAATCTCCCTCGCCGCGATCTGCTGGTCGCCGCTGTCCGGGGTGCCCGATACCGTCCTCCCCTCGATCGGGATACGCAGGATCTGTTCCACGTCGTGGAGCATGATCGTCATCTCACCCCACGGCATGTGGAAGGTGTTCGTGTCAGGGTGCCAGCGCTCCACAAAAGCGCTCAGAAGAGGCTGGTCCAAGTGACCCAGCATGGCCTCGGTGAGGTGGCTAAGCCCCGTGCCATCGATCTCGCTCTGCGTCTGCGGCGGGAACTGGCAGTACCACTGCTTAAGCGACCGAAGAACGGACGCACGCTGCTCGCACTTCAGCATGGGTCGTTCCTCCTCACCCATCCAGATGCGGGGGGCGATGTGCCCCAAGTAACTAAGGATCACCTTGCCGTCTTCTGGACCACCTGGCTGTGGCCCCTGCACCCTCCACGAATCGTCATCTACGACTCTGGAGCGCTTGCTCCCTATTTTATTTTTTAAGAATTTCCCAAAAATAAATATTACTTATTGTACTTATATTAAATCACTACATCGCAATACAGTTTATAAAGGAGAATGAAATTACCTGCGGAGACCGGTATCGCATCGTCGTCGGATGACTCAAACGACGCCGCATCGTAGGGCACCTCCTCATCCGCAGGCGCCTCCTCATCCGCATGCGGATCGTATTCCGCATATACGGAATGAGAATCAAGAGCTCGTTGCCGCCTCTCCTCCTCCCGTTGCCTACGAACGGAGGCATCAACGCCGCGCGCCCTCGTATGACGCTCTCCAGATCCCTCCTCCGCCTCCGGGGCCGGTCTGCTGCTCCCTCCAAGTAGGGACTTCCCACCCTTGGCCTGCAATTACATATTTATTAAAAAAAAAAAAAAAAATTTGACCAAAAAAAATTTCGGTCAATCAGTGGAATAACCGAAATCAAGTTTCGGTCGTCGAGGAAACGACCGAAACTTGATTTCGGTCGAGACAGATCCGACCGAAACATGATTTCGGTCGGAATCTTGGCGACCGACGAATGATTTCGGTCGTTAAGCACACGACCGAAATCTTGTTTCGGTCGGCCATGTTGCGACCGAAATCTGATTTCGGTCGTGTCTTGAACGACCGAAATCTCGTTTTGGTCGCGACTTGGCCGACCGAAATTTCGGTTTGGTCGTGCCGTTTTCGCCCTATTTCGCGTCCGATCGCCCGTTTTCAGCCTAATTCGATCCGTTTTCGACAATCTATCTACATACGAATGAACTTACGACAGTTTTCTTACCAATCGTGACAGGACCCCCTTTCCCTTTCCCTTTCCGTGTCCTCGCTCCATTACGATTTGCAAATTCTCTGTTTTTTTGTTTAATTTGGTTGTGTGATTTGAAAAGTGTTGCGTCGTGTAGGAATTTAAAGAAAATTCTTACTTTTTATTATATTTTACCTTTTTAAATTAATTTAAATAACATAAGGGCATAAACGTCTTTTTTCAGCCCTTTAGGGGGCGGTAACTAGGAAAAAGGGGGCGGTAAATAGTAATTCCCTAAATTAAATTCTTTTAAAAAAAATATGCAATTTTATTCGTTATCTCCTGACTCCTGTACACGACAAGCTATGCAACTACCCTACGTTTTTATTTGGTTATTTATTTATCTTTTTAAAAAATAAGCCAAAGACATTAGCAATGCACATTAATAAATTCAATGTCAACTTCAACACGTACACGCCAACTCCGGCCCAATATAAGCCCATTTTAGTATATCCTTAAAGCCCATTAAAGTTAGAGTAGCATTATTAACCATGAAGAACTAACAAAGCTTCGATTTTGAGCAAAACATAGGATAAGAAAATCCAAGGTGGGGCACTTAACATGAGGTCTATATCTCACCAAAATCTCACCTTCAAGGATAAGAAAACAAGAAAATTCCAGAAAATATTACACTCAACGAGTGAACGTTATTACATTCCATTGTTAGTGCCAAAAAAAACTACAGACGAAGAAGCAAAAGCAAAAAAAATGGCGTCGACAACAATGGCAACAACCATAGCCACGCTCAAACTCAACCCAAAATGCCTAACCAACAAAAACTCAACAAGGCCCACAAAGCAAATCCCTCTCATCACCTTCCAAGACTCGCCCAAATCCCTCGCCGCCGCCCCACTAGCAGGTATGGCCGTGGGCGCAGCCGTATTCTCCGCCCTCTCAGCCGCTGAGCCGGCCTTCGCCGCCCAGCAGCTCGCCGTGATAGCCGAAGGGGACAGCCGTGGGATTGCCCTTTTGCTCCCTATCGTCCCCGCCGTTCTATGGGTAGCCTACAACATCCTTCAGCCGGCGCTCAATCAGATCAATAGGATGAGGACCACCAAAGGGGTGATCGCCGGCGTTGGGCTCGGCGGATTGGTGGGCTCGGGCTTTTTCGGCCCGCAGGAGGCTTCCGCGTCGTCTATGCCGTCTGAGATCGCCTCCCTCGCAGAGGCGGCGGCGGCGAGCGACAATAGGGGACAACTTCTGCTGTTCGTCGTTGCGCCGGCGATCGTTTGGGTTCTGTACAACATTTTGCAGCCCGCCTTGAATCAGATTAATAGGATGAGATCGCAGTGATTTCAATTGTACTATTTCGTAATTATTGGAACTTGAGTGTGATGGGCGTTTAATGGGCTTAAAATATGGGCCTAAATAGTATGGTACTTTGTTCCAATATTTTAATATGGAAATTTGTTACCCACAATATAGAAAAATACTTATTATTGGGATGTATACAGAAATTAATTGGAGTTTAGGGATTACGCACGGTGATGTTGTGCGTGGATATGTGAAAAATAAACCCAACGAAAGTGTTAGGATCGGTTAACGCGTTTAGAGGGGGTGAATAAACGCTCAACTCTTTTTCGGTTATTTAACTGATTTATGCGGTGACTTTTATTCAATCAGTGACCGGTCAGTATTTAGTGCGGAAGAAGATACTGAACGATTGAAACCGATGTGTAATGAGATACGTGTGTGTGTGTGTGTGTGTGAGACCGAGTTGTTTCTGGAAGTTCGGAGTTAAAATCTCCTACGTCTCCCCTTCTTCCTCAATAGGAAGGTTCACTAGATCTTCAGTTATACAAGTTATAGTACAACCTACCCAGCTGAACACAGCTTAATCTAGTGAATCACCTAGGCAGTCGTACACAACAATCCACCTACTTCAACAGCTTTTTACAGTCCGTTGGAATAAAGAACATAAACTATGAACAGTTATGTCTCTTGACTTCACTCTTGATTTCTCTCTTTCAAAGCTGATGCGGACCGAAAAATCGACCCTAGCATCAATAGTGCGCTGGAAGCTATCGGTCCGTCGTCGTTTCGAGCCCGCCGTCTTCGTCTTCGACGGATCCCTGAAATATCACGAAAAAGACGAGCTAAAGGGCGCCGTTTCGGCGACGCCCCTCCGACGCTCAAGTCAGGTATTTATTCGTCGGCGTTAAAGCGTAAAAGAAAATAGATAAGAGCATGTAATTGGATAAAACCGGCGGGACTTTCTGCTATGAGATAGTGCTTCCTTCAATCACTCTACCACTTAATCTCCCTGGCGCGAATCCCTTGCTCTCCGTCGACTACCTCCGTCGAGCCTAACACTCACAAACTCAAAAACACGTCAGAAGGGGGCCGGGGTTGGTGCCGGTGTATCCCCTCCGATGCTTAAGTCAGAAAATGGGTGAAAAATAGGTGTTTTAGCTTGTGAATCAGTTTTTGGTCTTTTGAAAGCGTACCTGGAAAATGGATTAACTGTCACTATTTATACTAACCTCACTTCATCTTGCTTTGACCTAGTCTTTCACCCTGGCCCGTGTTTCTCGCGGACCTCACGGAGGGAACGTGGCTTTTCCCACGATCCCACGTTCTCATCTCCTCCTCTTCCTTCCAATTTTCTTCACGACCTCGTCTCCATCAGGCGGCATCATCCACTCGGGCTATTCCTCCTGCTCGAGCTCTTGACTCACTCACGAGGTCTCGCCAACCCGATCTGGCCTCAGTTCCTCGGCCCTTCCCTTCTCGGGCAACTAATCTTCGAGCGCTTTCTTCTTCCTGATCTTCTTGGGCACTTCGTCCCGATCCGACTTCCTATTCCTTCTTCTTAGTCCTCCTTCGGACTCGACTGCCTCAAGCAGGCTGTTTTCCGTCTCGAGCCGTTCCCCACCCACTCGAGGTGTCTCTTCGCGCCTTAATACTCGCGGGTTATTTTATCGTTAACGCTATTTTACCGTTAGCTAGAAATCCCGAGGGTAACAATAGTCCCCCCCTAAAATAGTCCAAAAAGAGTGTAACGAGTATTTGGACGTCAGCTATCGGTAAAATAATTGGTCACGGAGCCTTCCGACCCCTCTCGATGAACCTTCTCGGGTGCCTTAGTACTCGGGCATCCTACCACCCTTCCTCTTTAAACCTTACCTCCTCAAGCCACGTCGCGATTCCCTTTGGGCGGGAAAATTGCCGCCCCATCATATCACGATCAGATCACTTTCGCCACGTGGCTCTCATCCAACGGCTTGACGTCGCTTCTTTCTTTTTCTTATTTTCCGTGCCCTTTCCCCTTCCCTTAGGGTTTTCGATCTTCGCCTCCCCCATTTTTCCATATCTTCCCTCTCAAAAACCGTCGGCGCGTCAGTTTCTTCCTCAAATCGACATTTCCCTCCCTACGATTCGTCTTCTCTGCCATCACCACTGGTAAGTTACTCCTCTCTCTTCTTCTCTCTCGTTGATTTCGTTTGTCTCTGCCTTGATTTTCGCCTGTGAGTCACATGATTGTAGCCATAGGTGCTGTTTCCAGTTTTACTCCGTCTTCCTTTCTTTTTCCCTTTCATGTGTCTCTGTATTTACTCCATTAGTTATTTTAGGATTTCATCCCTTTTCGTCATGAGCAGCCCCGCGACTTCGTCTTCCTCAGTCCATTCGATTTCATTTTCGACACTAAGCTACCCAGAATCCCCGTCTTCTTCTTCATCACTTTTCGCTTCCTTTCTCAATGCCATGGAGGTCCTGAGTAAATTCCCTGACCTCGATATTTTTCGCCCCCCCAGATTGTAGGGTACCCGAGCGAGAAAGTCTTTCTCCGAGCTTTAGCCGACTGGACCTCACAAATGGAAGAATTTCGCGAGGAGATCAAGCTCCCCTGGCATGAAGTGAACATTTCTTCTCTTCGGGCATCTCACATCCCTCTGATTATCGATCGTGCCGGGCTGAGTCATGAATTCGAAGTCAGGATTCCTGGGCCTCGGGACGTGGTCAGCGGCCCTCCCGAAGGATTTCATACCTTCTTTTTGGATCAGCTGGACATGGGCCTCCGCCTTCCTCTTGCCCCTTTCATAGCCGAACTTTGCAACCATTACCAAATATCCCCGAGTCAATTGACTCCCAATTCTTACAGTCTTCTCCTTTCTATGGCGATTCTTATTGAATATTTCCACCTCCCCTTCTCTCTCTCCCTTCTTCTCTCCTTCCTGAAAATAAACCAGAAGGAAACCGGCAAATTCTTCTTCTCTTCCACCGCTCCTACAGAATTTCTTCTCGGGAATCCTTCCTCTCACAAGGGATGGATGAAGAAATTCTTCTACGTCCGTTCTCCCGAGGGAAGTCCCGAGAACGACACCACTGATAAATGGCCCAAGGCCATATCTGTCTCCACTCCTCTTCCTCTTGCTCCCGATTCAGAGGTTGAGAGGTTCATGGAAGTCCTCGGGGGTCGAAGCTTCAGCGCTCCTGAGATTGTAAAGGATGATTTACTCTGCCATTTTGGTTATTGTTCCAAAGGGCTAAAAGTAGATAATTTAGGTATATCATATCAGCTTTCTACTTCTCTTCCTCAACTTTATCTCTAACTTGATCTCTTCCCGATAGATTCACGCATGGACCTCGCCGACCTGCTCAAAATACAAGAGCAGATGAAGAAGGGAGGTTCCCCTCAGGCTCCCCCTCCTGCCTCTGTTACTCGGGCTCTCAACAAAGGCAAGGGTAAAGCCCCAGCCACCTCCTCGGGATCCCCCAAATCGGCTCCAAAAAGGAAGGCGCATGCCGCCCCGAGCAGCTCCGTGGCGAAGAAAACTAAATCTGGCGCCCGGCCAAGCGCGGGCGCCATCGAGGGCACTCCTTCCCCCACGGACCCCGTCGAGCAACCCGACTACTTCCATCGCCCTCGCGGGGCTCACTGCGTGGAATTTCTCCGGGGTTTCCGGAACGAGGCCAACCAATCTCACCTCTCGAATATGAACCCTCGAGAGTTCTTCCCTCTCTTTGCTCAACATATGGGTCAGGTATCAACTTTCTTCCTATTCTTTATTCTTCCGCCTGCGTCACATTCCTTTAATCCTAATTACTCCCCCTTTGCCTGCCAGAGTTTTGCTTGTGGTGCCGAGGCCTTGGAGAGGATGCTTTTCATGCACGAAGACTGCATCGCTCTTACCAACTCTGAGAAGAAATTGAAGGAGGAACTGGCTCAGGTCAAGGAGGAGGCCAAACTGAGGGAAGACGAGCTGAAAAAGCAGGTGAAATTGCTCGTGCCGAGTCGGAAAAGGCGGTGAAAGCCCTTTCTAAAAAGACAGGGGCTCGGGAGGAGGCGGAGAGGAATTTTCGCGATCTAGATGAGAGCATCGATCGGGATTATCTACCTCGGGAGGCTTATGGGAGGCAGGTCGCCACGTACTTCAAGTACGGTTTCTGGGGATGCCTCCATCAACTTCGTAAGGTCTGGGCGCGCCCCAAGTGGAAGTTCGACTTTCTAGACGCCGATCGGGCCCTCGCCGAGTGTCCTCACGAGGGGTATAAACCTGAGTCGATAGCTCAGGGGGGTTCCGAGGACACCGTCCCAGAGGAAATCATGGCCACCTCCTCAAGTGAGGAAACTGAAGAAGCTCTCCCCTCCCCCGTCCGAGCTCCCTAGCGACCTACCGAGGCCTCTGAGCCCCTTGTCGAGCCAGAGAAAGTTGATCATGCGCCCTCCGAAGTCTTGAGGGTTCCTACTCAGGAAGAAGAAGAGAACCCCCGTCCCGACGAGGAGAGAGCACCCCCGGTCGAGCCCGCAGTGACCGGGGTAGAGGAGATGACGATGGAGTCCCATCAGCCCGGATCGGCCGCTCCATCCTAAAGATTTCTATCCTGTTTGAAAAATAGGCTGTCTTTCCTTCATTGTCTTTTCTTTTTCCGGACTCTAATGTGTCTTTTTATTTCAGACCGTATTATATTAGTGTATTCGTGTATTTTCACTCGGCATATCATGCTTGCTCTTGTTATTCCTGCGCCCTGTCGACAAATGTCTCTTCCTCGCGCGCTTATAATTCTTCCTCGTTTATAAACTCTCTAAAATTAGAAGGCATGATCTCACTGTACTCGAGAACTTCTTTCGTCGCGCCGTTCTGCCGAGCGCCCTCTATAGTCGTCGGGCTGTGCCTCTCGCAAATGATTCTCGAGAACTCCCTTCCTCCTCTCTGTTCGGGCATGAACGTTGCCCAACGGTCCTTTTATCCACGGACCTCGTATTCCTCCCTTTAAATTTCGAATTCCCCTCAAGATCCGATCTTTGTAACAGTCCGACCTTTGCGGGCCTGACCTCTTATAAAATCGGTACTTGTCCAATCAGCCCTACTCTCTCCTCAAACTTCACTGAGTTTATTTCCTTCAGGTTATTTCGTCTATCCAACTTAGGGTTTTACTCCCTTTTTTCTTCTTAGCTCATAACATACTCGTTTTATCTTATCTCCTGAGTTTTTATCTTCTTTGCCCAGCTTGTTGATGGATCCCAGAATAGCGCACTCTCATCTTAGGAGAAACCCCCATTTAGATCCCTCCTCGCGCCCTCTCTGGGATTTATGGGAGGAGGCAACAGGTTTTGCTTTAAACATGAATGCGGATTTTCCGCACAGGGAAGGCCAAGTCGTCGCGGCCCGCACTTCTCGAGAGGCACTCTCCTTGGGAGGACTTCGCCGGACCCCTCGTTTCCTTCTGGAGGCTGATGGTGCTTCCTCCCGCCAGTTCATGGAAAATTTTCTGGAGCCCGATGAAAAGCGATGTCTGGCGAGATTTTTCGATTCCAGCTTCTGGGATTGGTGGGCTTTAAGCGAGAGTCGGGTCAGTCATACTGGCCTTCGCCTTTTATTCTCCTTCTTTCTTTATTCTTTCCTAACTTTCTTCGTTAGCCCTACTCACTCTCCTGCGAGGGACTTCGGCGTTATACCCAACAACGCGCCTTGCTTCAGTACTATGAGGATGCTTGTACCCGACTGACTACCTTCTTGGGCGAGAAGGATCGCCAAATCGCTGAACTAAAGGAGTTGTTGGCCGATTCCCCTGCTGAGGACCAAGACACTCGTTCAAGGCTCCGAGGGAGAAATAATCGGGCTCGATCCCCTAATCGGATGAGGCGTATTGTATCCCCATATTCGGGCAGGACTTCGGCGCTAAGACGCACGAAGATTCCTCAAGATGAAGAGGCCTTTACTTCCTCGGGGATCCGATATCTGGGGACGCCCTATGCTCGGGAGATGAGGCGATAGATATTTTCCGTATGCTATTTTTCGCTACACTGTCGTTTTATTATTCAGCTCTATAAATCACGGGACTTCTAGTTTTTCGCAGACTTTGCTCTTTTGTGTATTTGCATCCGTATTCTTAAGTATCAGTCTTGCTTTTTCATGCATCCTCCATTGTTTTAGCATTGACCAACAATCGTGCTCTTTCCGGCGATTTTCTTCACCCTTACAGGTGATCGGGCCTCGTCCGAGGACTTTTCTTCATTTTCGTTTGGAGATTTTCTTCACCCTTACGGGTGATCGGGCCTCGTCCGTGGACTTTTCTTCGTTTTCGTTTGGAGATTTTCTTCACCCTCACGGGTGATCGGGCCTCATTCGAGGACTTTTCTTCATTTTCGTTTGGAGATTTTCTTCACCCTCACGGGTGATCGGGCCTCGTCCGAGGACTTTTCTTCATTTTCGTTTGGAGATTTTCTTCACCCTCACGGGTGATCGGGCCTCATCCGAGGACTTCTCTTCATTTTCGTTTGGAGATTTCTTCACCCTCACGGGTGATCGGGCCTCGTCCGAGGACTTTTCTTCATTTTCGTTTGGGGATTTTCTTCACCCTCACGGGTGATCAGGCCTCATCCGAGGACTTTTCTTCACTTTCGTTTGGAGAATTTCTCCACCCTCACGGGTGATCGGGCCTCATTCGAGGACTTTTCTTCACTTTCGTTTGGAGATTTTCTTCACCCTCACGGGCGATCGGGCCTCATTCGAGGACTTTTCTTCCTTTTCGTTTGGAGATTTTCTTCACCCTCACGGGTGATCGGGCCTCATCCGAGGACTTTTCTTCACTTTCGTTTGGAGATTTTCTCCACCCTCACGGGTGATCAGGCCTCATCCGAGGACTTTTCTTCATTTTCTTTTGGAGATTTTCTTCACCCTCACGGGTGATCGGGCCTCATCCGAGGACTTCTCGTCACTTCCGTTTGGAGATTTTCTTCACCCTCACAAGTGATCGGGCCTCGTCCGAGGACTTTTCTTCCTTGTCGTACCCCACGTTCTTTCGGACACAATTAACTTCATTCAAAACATGCGAGTGTTCGGAAATAGATAGACAACTTGTAATACGTAGATTTTCCTAACTAAGAAAATAAACAAAGCATAAATATGACAGATAAATGAGGTGCGATCCCGAGAACGTCTCACGGGTAATACTTCTTCAAATGCCGAGCGTTGTGTGGTCTCTCCAACTTCTTTCCATCCAAGTCTTCTAGATAATAGGCGGCTTCCCCCGCCTTCTTGACCACCTTATACGGTCCTTCATACTTGGGATCTAGCTTCCCTCGCTCCCATTTGTGTTGTATTTCCTTCATGACGAGCTCTCCTTCTTCAAACCTTCTCAGGCATACCTTCCGATTGTAGGCTCGGGTAATCTTTCTCTGATAGGCTGCCATCCTAAGCGCGGCCTTCTGCCTCCCTTCCTCGATCAGGTCCAACTCATCGGCCCGGAGCTGGTCATTCTCTTCCGAATATCCTATCACTCGAGCACTTTCTTGGCCTATTTCCACGGGTAACACTGCTTCGCTTCCGTATACCAAGCTGAACGGGGTTTCCTTCGTCCCAGCTCGAGGCGTGGTCCTGTAGGACCAGAGTACGCTCGGCAACTCGTTGAACCAAGCTCCCTTCAGCCCATCCAGCCGGACTTTTAGTGCTTGTACAATCGTTCGATTTGTCACCTCGACTTAACCATTGCTCTGGGGATAAGCTACAGAAGTGAATGCTTGCTCGATTCCGTATCCCTGGCACCGTTCTTTCAACTTGCGCCACTGAATTGTCTCCCGTTATCGCTTATTAGCCTTCTCGGGATCCCAAACCTGCATAGGATACTTTTCCAGAGGAATGCAATTACAGCAGCTTCAGTGATCCGTGGCAGGGCTTCGGCCTCCACCCATTTGGAAAAATAGTCGATCGCGACTAGGAGGAACCTCTTTTGGGAGGCATTGCCTTCGAATGGCCCGACGATGTCTAATCCCCATTGGTCGAACGGACAGGCCGACACGACCGCCTTCATCATTTCCGCCGGTGCCCTTTGTAAGTTCGCATGCTTCTGACATCGGAGGCAACTTCGCACCACCTTAATCGAGTCTGCCCTCATGGTAGGCCAGAAGAAACCGGCCAACATCGCCTTGCATGCCAAGGCTCTTCCCCCAATGTGACTTCCACAGCTACCCTCATGTATGTCGACCAAGACTTCTTCGGCTTCCTCCTTCGATAAGCACCTCAACAGGGGGCCCGAGTAGGATCTTTTAAACAGAATCCCATCGATGATGGTGAAGCGGCTGGACCTCTTCTGTGTTATTCGAGCCTGGATTTTATCCTCTGGAAGGATCTGTTTCTCTAGATAACGATAAATGTCACGCCGCCAATCTTCGGGTTTCGGCTCCCTTACTTCCTCGATCTGATGGATCTGAGGTGCTCTTTCTACTTTAATCCCTCCTTCAGGCATACTCAACGCACTGGCCCACTTGGCGATTCTGTCCGCCTTTTCGTTCTCTTTCCTGTTGATGAGCTCCAACTTAACTTCTTCGAATTTTTCCTTTAGCTTTTCAAAAGATTTCGCGTATTCTGCCAGCCTGTCCTCCTTGATAGCGAAGTTCACCTCGGTTTGTTGAACTACCAACTGTGAATCAGAATACAAAGTTACTCGGGTCAACCCCATCCTTATCGCTGTCCTCATCCCGAGCAAGAGAGCTTCATACTCGACTTCGTTGTTAGAGGCTCGAAAGTCCAACCTTACCCCTAAGCTAGTCTCTTCGCCCCAGGATGAAACGATTACCAGCCCGACGCCATTTCCAAACTGACAGGAAGAACCATCCACATCTCGATTGGTTCCTCTTCTGCCATCTCAACAATGAAATCAGCTAGGGCCTGAGCTTTGATGGCTACTCGGGGTCGAAACTGGATGTCGTATTCTCCCAGCTCGGTTACCCATTTGATCGATCTTCCTGAGATATCTGGTCGAGTCACAATTACCCCCAACGGACTGTTGGTGAGTACTATGATCGGGTGTGATAGGAAGTAGGGCCTCAACCTCCTGGCCGTAACTACCAAGGCCAACAACAATTTTTCCTGGGAAGTATATCGAACTTCGGCACCTTTCAAGAGATGACTAACGAAGTAGACCGGCTTCTGTACCTTTTCCTCTTCCCGGACCATCACGGAGCTGACTGCCCGAGGAGTAGTTGAAAGGTAAACGATGAGCTCCTCCCCGGGTTTTGGCTTGTTCAATACTGGCAACTCCTTTAAATACTCTTTCAGCTCCTGAAAGGCCTTCTCACACTCGGGCGTCCACTCGAAATCCTTAACCTTTCTCAACACTTTAAAGAAGGGCATGTTTCTTTCCGCGGATCTTGAAATGAATCTGGACAAGGCCGTGATCCTCCCTGTCAGCCTCTGGACCTCGTTAAGATTCTTCGGGGAAGTCATGTCAGAAATGGCTTTCACCTTGTCGGGATTGGCCTCAATGCCTGATCGCGTTACCATGTATCCCAGGAACTTCCCCGACCGTACCCCGAACGTGCACTTAGTTGGGTTTAACTTCAGGCCATACCTTCTGGCCGTGGTAAAAGTCTCCCTCAGGTCTCCCGAGAAGCTATTTTCCGCCTTGGACTTGATCAGAATATCGTCTACGTATACTTCCACGTTCCTCCCGATCTGGGCCTCGAAAACTCGATCCATCGGCCTCTGATACGTGGCCCCCGCGTTTTTCAGCCCAAAGGACATGACCACATAACAAAAGGTTCCTTCTGACGTAATGAAACTGACTTTAGGCTGATCCTCCTCGGCAAGCCCGATCTGATGATAGCCCTGAAAGGCATCCAGGAAACATAACAACTCATGTCCGGCAGTGGAATCCACCAATTGATCTATCCTTGGCAAGGGATAGCAGTCTTTCGGGCAAGCCTTATTTAAATCCCTGAAATCGACGCACATGCGCCATTTTCCCGCTGACTTAGGGACCAACACCACGTCTGACAGCCAGGTCGGGAACTGTATTTCGCGAATATACCCCGCTTTCAGGAGCTCCCCGACTTGTTCCTTAACTATCGCGTCCTTCTGCGCTCCGAGGTGTCTCTTTTTCTGGAAGACTGGTCTGACCGTGGGGGAGATGTTTAGTCGGTGCTCCATTATGTCCCTTGGTATCACAGTGAGTTCGTTAGCCGACCAGGCAAACACATCTTCGTTCTTTTTCAGTTGTTTAATAAGGTCCGCCTTTAGCTCGGGGGGTAAATCTCGGGCAATCTTGACCATCCCTGAGGGAGGTCTGATCGCGACTTCTTCTATTTCGCCCTCAGTTCCTACTTCCTGAAGGTATGTATGGCATAAAAGGCTCCTTGGCTTCTGGGATGGCCCTCTCGTCGGCTTTTCAATGACTTTAACTCGATCCTTACTTCTTCCACGTAGCACTTTCGCGCTATCTTCCGATCCCCGAGTATCTCTCCTACTCGGTCTCCCACTGGAAACTTCATTTTCTGATGTAGGGCTGATGCGATCGCCGGGAAGGAGCTGAGCGCCGGGCGTCCCAGTATGACGTTATAAGAAGAGGACATGTCGACCACCAGGAAAGGGGCAATCGGGTCTTCTTCAATTCCCCCGATCCCAAGGTCAAAGGTAGCTGGATCAATCCTACAGCTTCGATGGCATGCCCGGTGAACCCGAACAACGCCGTTTCCACAGGGTCCATCCGATACTCTCCCAATTCCATCTGGTCCATGGTCTCTTTGAAGATGATGTTCACGGAACTCCCATTGTCGACAAAGACTCTTCCTACATCGTGATTTGCTATTTCTGCCCGAATTACTAGGGCATCCTCATGCGCGTCATTTCCTCCATGAAAGTCATCGGGCCCAAAGGAAATGGTGGGCCCCGATCGCCTTGCTACCGATGTCACTCCCAGGCTCTCGAGTTTCCTTACTTCTGCCTTTCGAGCTCTGTTTGAATCCCCGATTGCGGGTCCTCCAGATATCATATTGATCCTGCGTGGAGGCACGTATGCCTCCGCGGGCACCCGAGTACTCTCTGGTGTTTTCCGGTCGTTCCCTCGCTCTTGGTTGGGTTTATCTTCCCTTCTGTACTCTCCTCGTCTCCGTTCTGGAGACTTGCCTTGCAGTCTGTTGTTAGCGTATAGATGGTCTCTCCGAGTTCCTTGTTCGAAGTCCTTCCTGAAATATTTTTGTGGGGCGCCCGCTTCTCCGCCCACCACTAACTCGGCTCGGGCTTCTGGGTTGGCCGCCACAATTCTTTCAAGCTCATCGTTCAGGTGAAAGCAGGCCTCAGTCGTGTGGCCGTACTCCCGATGGAATTCACAATATGATTTCGAAATAGGATTCCTGGGTCCTTCTTTACTTTTAGCTGGTCTCTTAATGAAGTATCGTCCTTCGCAAATTTCCAAAGCCAGAGCTTTGCTCACCCTCCATTGAATATTGCTCGGTCGGGATCTCCCTTGGACTCGAGGATTTTCCTCCTTTGATCCTATGGGGCGAGCTGGCTCTCGCGCAACCTCCACTGTCCCGATCGCTCTCTTCTTATCTCCTTTTTTGAAATTGTGCGCCTCTTCCACCCTTACATACTTTTCTACTCTAATTATCAGGTCTTCTACAGTAGTCGGGTACTTTTTCACCAACGACCGGTAGAGGTCTCCTTCTTTTAGCCCATTGTGGAAGGCCCCGATCAACAAGTCTGAGGTGGCGGTCGGGACTTCCATCATAGTCCGATTGAATCGCTTCAAGTAGTCTCGCAAACTCTCCTGGTCTCCTTGTTTCATATTCAGCAAGTTTACAGCCGAGAAAAGTCTCCTACGGCTGCTAGAAAATTGTCTCAGAAAGGCCCGAGTGAAGTCCGCAAAGTTATGAATTTCCCCTGCGGGTAGCATGGTGAACCACTGTTGGGCCCCCTTCGCGAAGGTGGTAGCGAACACTCGGCACTTAATTGCGTCTCCTAATTGATATAATGCGGCGTTTCCGTCAAAGCTGGCCAGATGATCCTCGGGAGGCCCCGGCCCATCATAACGTTTCATGTCCGGGAACCTGAAGTTGTTCAGTAAAGGAGCGCGAAGGACCTCCTCCGAGAAGGGGGAGCCTCGCTGAATCGGGAGAGGCATCTGCGGATTGGTCAGTTCCTTCAGCCTTTGAATCTCTTCCTTCATCCGTTCCCACTCCACGATCTGTCTCTCTTCCAGGGCTCTTTTTTCTCGGACCGTAAGATGTTGATCTCCGCCCTCAACGTCTTTTCTTCTGCCTCTTTCTCTTGTTCTTTGGCCCACGCGTGTTCTTCCTCGCGACGCAACTGTTCCGCTTCTTCCTCTTCCGTCTCCTGTCGCGGTGGCGACTCCACGCGAGTTCTTCGCGCTCGTTCCGCTCTCAACATCTCTACTTCCGCCCTCAATTTTCCAAGTTCAGTCTGATCAGCGTTGTGTATCTCCTCATGATTCTCCTCCGTCCAGTCGGTCACTGGAACCTCTTCCATCAGCGGTGGTTGGGTGTCGTTTGCCGCGTCCACCATGTTACTGATTTATCGTCCCACAGACGGCACCAATTGATGTGGACCGCGTAAAACGACCTCTTGAAAACAGCGATTAAAACGGTTGTTCTTCCTTCGTTATCTCCCTGGCGCGAATCCCTTGCTCTCCGTCGACTACCTCCGTCGAGCCTAACACTCACAAACTCAAAAACACGTCAGAAGGGGGTCGGGGTTGGTGCCGGCGTATCCCCTCCGATGCTTAAGTCAGAAAATGGGTGAAAATAGGTGTTTTAGCTTGTGAATCAGTTTTTGGTCTTTTGAAAGCGTACCTGGGAAATGGATTAACTGTCACTATTTATACTAACCTCACTTCATCTTGCTTTGACCTAGTCTTTCACCCTGGCCCGCCATGTTTCTCGCGGACCTCACGGAGGGAACGTGGCTTTCTCCACGATCCCACGTTCTCATCTCCTCCTCTTCCTTCCAATTTTCTTCACGACCTCGTCTCCATCAGGCGGCATCATCCACTCGGGCTATTCCTCCTGCTCGAGCTCTTGACTCACTCACGAGGTCTCGCCAACCCGATCTGGCCTCAGTTCCTCGGCCCTTCCCTTCTCGGGCAACTCATTTTCGAGCGCTTTCTTCTTTCTGATCTTCTTGGGCACTTCGTCCCGATCCGACTTCCTATTCCTTCTTCTTAGTCCTCCTTCGGACTCGACTGCCTCAAGCAGGCTGTTTTCCGTCTCGAGCCGTTCCCCACCCACTCGAGGTGTCTCTTCGCGCCTTAATACTCGCGGGTTATTTTATCGTTAACGCTATTTTATCGTTAGCTAGAAATCCCGAGGGTAACAAAAGCGTTTGAAGATTAACGATGATAGCTTAGGATACGTGAGGGATATTATATCTTCAGCTTGTATTCCTCCTTTTATAGCTGAGGTTTGAATTTGAAACCGTTGCGAGATAAACTCTTCACTCTGAGCAGTGCATTAATTGACTTTCCCAAAATGGGTCTGTCCAGTTTGTGTTGCAGTTTATCCTGTCACTTTTGCTTCATTCCTTATTTGCGTTAGTTGAACTCTGCTTCACTCTAGACTTGCAGCTTTGCATTAATGTCTAAAATTTCCTTTTTGTCTTAGTACGCTCTTGTCTTGTGTATCCAACCTGTTTCAAGTCCGGTTCAACCTATTTCAGTGTTCTGTTTGTAATTTGTTCTTGACCGGTATTCATAGAGGGCTGGTACGCGATCGAGTTCCTTCGTATTAGTTCAATCCGGTCACTTCAGTGTAAAGTTTGTTCCTTAGTGTAGACCGATGCGTTGGATCTCCGGTTTCATATCTTAGGTCAGTTATGTCAACACCAAAACTATTAATCCGAATGTTTAAATTCGTATTACTAGCAGAAAGGATAAAATGAACCAAGTATTCTATTTCTTGAGCATATTCTCCAAGAATATTAAATCCGTGCAATAATTAAGCTAGGAAGGCATCTTCTTAGCCTTTTTGCTAATAACAACGACCTTATTCTTAATAGGATTAATGTACATAAAACAAAGGAATATTTAATTTAAAACTTTCTTTTATTTTGTGGGGTGGTAATAATCAAGAAACACGCGAGCATATAGATATTATATCATAGGAAGGGTGAGGATGAAATGGAAATTATCTGTCATCTTTTCAATTAAAATAATAAAATAAATAAAAAGGTAAAATGCTCCATTAAGGGAAAGAGTTGCATGGACTTCATCCTCACAAATGTGTTCAGAGCATACCAATCATTCCCCCAACCATTTCTTTGAGCCAAAAGGGACACCTATAACTTAGTGGGCATTTTTCTTTCTACATAATATATTATATTATATGCTATATATTTATCATAGATAGATATATACCCCACTCTCAAAAGGCTTGTCCTTCAGCCCTATTTGTGGCTTCAAAGTTGAAGCACCTCTAATTATTTATTTGTTTGCTTAATGAAAAAAGTTATATTATCTTTCAGCAACAAAAGCTAAAATTGAAATGTAAAGATGAGAAAGATTATTGGTCCATCATGTATTTCTCGTCTTTACAAGGCATGTGTGCGTATTAAGTACTAACAATGAATATAATATGCATAGTTAAATGTTGCAAGAAATGGGCTATTATGAGGAAAAGTAATTAAAAGATTATTAGGGGAAATGAGATAAAGTTGTTGAGTGTTTGAATCAACTTGCAAAACCTCATCGCTTGGAACAACTTGTGCGTAGTTGCAAAACCTCATCATTTACGAACGAGTTCTATGGTAAATTATATAATTTAATAGTTTATATATAATTGTCGTTTATTATAATGTTACTGTGTAACGCTAATCAGCTTTAAGGGAATATGAGTAGTTAATTCTCCATCATATGAAAAAGTTAAAAGGATATGAGACGTGGATTTCACGCTCCAACGACAAGTAGACAAGAATTACATACGAATTATTCAATTATTCATAGAGGAAAAAATGTTGTATATACAATTCTATAGGAATAATTCTGAGACTTTGTTGCAATGTCCATTAATCATGAACGTGAAAATAGTTAATTATGAGAAGAAAAAGCGATCGGCATTGATAGACCTTACACATAGATTAGCAATGAACTTATATAAAAGTGAGTTTGGTTGTCATAATCTAATTGGCAAGAGAAAGAACGAACCAAATTAATTTTCGCTATTAATTTGAATAATTAATTACTAATAATGGGCATTGATAACAAGTAAGTTGGGGCCTTCGAATTGTTTAAAACAACTCTAATATTTGCAATTTGGACCCCGATATAGTAAGGAATATATTACACTCCTCCACATTTACATAAAAATAATAAAAACCAATGAACCATTTGCTACAGTTTATAGTATCGAATATTGATGATCGAAAATAATCCTCACCAAGGAATAAGTTTATGGTCGGACCATGATATTTGTAACTATAAGATCATGGGTTGCATGCACTTGAACTCGTAAATTACTGTAGTATGTGTGCATTAGATACATAATACATAAGCCAATGGAATTAATTACACTCGAAGCCGGGATTGTCCCACATTCCACATATATTTGGATTCAATCATACTGAACTTAGTCGTGTGCAAACGCGGCGTTGTGTAAGAGTAAAAAATATATATTCCGATTTTGGCTAAATCATATGGTACTGAATTCTAGCCCCATGGTTCGGGTGGTAGTTCAACCCGTATGTCATGAATTCTATTTCATGGCTGTCATGTCATGTTGGGTGAATTTATGGGACAGAGAATGAGACAAAGAAATGAAACATAGGATTTGATAGTTATAAATTTAAGTATGTCATGAAATCTATTTTATGGCTGTCATGTCATGTTGGGTGAATTTATAGGACAGAGAATGAGACAAAGGAATGAAACACAAGATTCGATAGTTATAATTTCAGTACATCATGAATTCTATTTTATGGCTGTCATGTCATGTTAGGTGTATTTATGGGACAGAGAATGAGACAAATGAATGAAACATAGGATTCGATAGTTATAAATTTAAGTACGTCATGAATTCTATTTTATGGCTGTCATGTCATTGTTGGGTGTACTTATGGGACAGAGAATGAGACAAAGGAACGAAACATAGGATTCGATAGTTATAAATTTAAGTACGTCATGAATTCTATTTTATGGCTGTCATGTCATGTTCGGTGAATTTATGGGACAGAGAATGGGACAAAGGAATGAAACATAGGATTCGATAGTTATAAATTTAAGTATGTCATGAATTCTATTTTATGGATGTCATGTCATGCTGGGTGAATTTATGGGACAGAGAATGAGACAAAGGAATGAAACATAGGATTGGATAGTTATAAATTTAAGTATGTCATGAATTCTATTTTACGGCTGTCATGTCATGTTGGGTGAATTTATGGGACAGAGAATGAGACAAAGGAATGGAACATATGATTCGATAGTTATAAATTTAAGTATGTCGTGAATTCTATTTTATGGTTGTCATGTCATGTTGGGTGAATTTATGGGACAGAGAATGAGACAAAGGAATGAAACATATGATTGGATAGTTATAAACTTAAGTATGTTATAAATTCTATTTTATGGCTGTCATGTCATGTTTGGTGAATTTGGACGAATTTCAACCTGTGGGTCATGAGTTCAATTTTTATGAATTTGTACTTAAATTTTATAACTATCGAATCCTATGTTTCATTCCTTTGTCTCATTTTCTGTCCCATATCATCAGATTTTGACATCTCTTAAATCGGATGGTTCAAAATTTTCATTTCTCTTTTTTAATTTTATAGTTACATATCCCATCAAATCATAAAATTATCGTTCATGTTATTTATTTGATAAAAACAAATAACATATCTAATTTATTATTTATTTCATTACATCAAATTGGTATCTGTATATTATATTTTTCGACATTCATACGAATTATTTTTTTTTGGTTGATTATTCAATTCGGACATAGAGGGGGACATATAAATTGGAACGGATGATTTCATCCACCGATTGAGTGGAATGCAGTCGGTTAAATAATATATATATATATTGAATTCTAGTATGGGTTAATTATTTTTTTGGTCCCGTAACTTAGGGGGTGTGGCATCATAGGGACCGCTAATTTAGGGTGTGGCATTATAGGGACAATAAATTTTAAAATCGTGCAACTTATAGACATTATACCTGATTTTTTCCCAAAATACCGATTTTTGTACCGAAAAGCTGACGTGGGCGCCGGACATGACATGCCTGTTTTACAGAAATGCCACATCCTTAAAATAATCCAACTTGGTGCCATGTCAGATTTTAATTAAAAAAACAAAAAAAAAAAACAAAAAGTAATTAAAATAATCGATTTTAGTTCCCTTCACAATCGACTGCAATTGAAAAAAAAACCTACAGCTTCTCCCTCTGTCTTCACAATCGCATCCAATCCACCCTTAGCTAAAATCAATTATTTTAAGGTGAATCTATAGAAAAATACCAATTGTATGAAAAATTTGTACGTCAGTACCCATGTCAGAAATGTTTTTATATAAGTACCCGTTCGACTGTGCGTACCATTTTTCCGGTCTTGACGTACCTTTTTATATGTATATTGCGTACCACGTCACGCATTTATATGGTACCCATATATGGTACCTATATACGTTACATACGGTACCTTGCGGCTGACTATATGATGGTACAATTTTTTAGCTGTATTACGTACCACAATACGTTTCTCTATGGTACCTAAATGTGTGATATGATGTATCTTGCGGCGGGCAGGTACCAATGTGCAAAAAATTTATTCTAACAGGTACCTGCATATAAAAAAATACTGACAGGGTACTGACTTGCTAATTTTTTATATTAATGGGTATTTTTCTGTAAAATTCCCTTATTTTAATTACTTTCTGTTTTTTAATTAAAATCTGACATGGTGACATTTCCATAAAACAGGCATGTCATGTGTCGGTACAAAAATCGGTGGGGAAAAATCAGGTATAATGTCTATAAATGGCACGATTTTAAAACTTACTGTCCCTATAATGCCACACTCTAAATTAACGGTCCTTATAATACAATACCCCCAAGTTACGAGACAAAAAAATAATTAAGCCTACTAATATTTACTTTTTCACGTAGTCAAAGCCGAGTCAACCCTCTCTCCTTATGATTAGTTTCTTACCTTATTTGCAAGGACAAGCAAAGATAATAATGTACCGAAAACAGTAACCGTCAACTACAAGAACTGTTAAATAGCCGGCGCCAAATATTCTTTGTTCTCTTTTTCATTCCACTTAAAACAAAAACCACTCGAAAAACACACGAAAACAACTCACAGCGCATATATACTCTCTCTAAGTCTTTATTTATAGTTAATTTCTCTTTGGCTAAAATCATCAACATATACATATACAGACAAGTCGCCTGCCTATTTTGTATATACATGTCTGTTCTGTTTCAGCACTGATCGCCCCCCCTTTTTTTGTCTTTTTGTTAACTATTTTTTTCACTAGAAAAAAAAAATTAATCTTTTTTCCTTCTCAAGATTTGAGCTTTTCCGATGGATTCAAATGGGTTTTCTTCGCCGAGGTCTGATTGTTTCCCGGCGGGCCTCAGAGTTCTTGTTGTCGACGATGATCCCACTTGGCTGAAGATTCTTGAAAAGATGCTTAAGAAGTGTAACTATGAAGGTGCTTCATTTGTTATTCCTTTTATCGTTCTTGCCTTTTGCTGCTTCTTACGTTGTCTTTGATCCATTGATGTGTCACCTTCTGTTATTTATGTTTGCCTTGTTATTACTTTTTTCGCTAATTGGGGATTAGAAAAGTATGATTGAAGGCTGTCTGAACTGAGATGAAGATTAGGGATTATTCTCCCAAAAGTGCTATGCGTTTAATTTATTTTTTTTTTTTTTCTTTTGAGGTCATCAGTAACTACTTGCAATTTAGCCCGAGAAGCACTTAGCCTTCTCCGAGAAAGAAAGGACGGTTTCGACATAGTCATCAGCGACGTAAACATGCCCGACATGGACGGTTTCAAGCTCCTCGAGCACGTCGGCCTAGAGATGGATCTGCCCGTCATAAGTCAGTGGTTTTTTCCCCCTATTTTTCCTCGTACTTAGGGTGCATTTGGTTCACTGAACTTACTAGGGAAAAGAAAGTGAAAGTGGAAACTATTTTTTATGTTTGGTTGATGAAGAAATAGATGATGAGAAGGTGAAAAGAAAAGAAAGAAAATCTAATTTAAGTTTATACTTAAAACTAAGGATAAAACCATTTCTCGAGAATTTTTTTCGCACTAGTTTCTGTTGAGATAACAAAAGAATGGGTGTTGTCCCACGTCGATTAATCAAAGCTCTCAATCTCACCTAATATATCAAGAGACAATCTCCTATCATCATCAATTGGTTTTAGAAAGGACCCCTTGATTTCTAATATGATATCAGAGCAATTTTCCGCGTACTGCCGCCTGATTCATAAGTCCCACGTGTTAGGTCAGTCATGTCGCACGTGTGGAGGCGTGTGTTGACATTATAAAAAAAGTAGGTAGTGTCCCACGTTGATTAGTCAAAGCTCTCAATCCCACCTAATATATCAAGAGGCAATCTTCTAACATCACTAATTGGTTTCATGAAGGAACCCTCGATTTTCTAATACTTTCTTCACACCAAACGCAGTGTCAGTACACAACTATTTTATCAATCTGTATTTTCCGACGACCATTTTGGAAAAATTCGTTTTTCAGTGATGTCCGTGGACGGGGAGACGAGCCGTGTGATGAAGGGCGTTCAGCACGGGGCGTGCGACTACCTACTCAAGCCAATAAGGATGAAGGAGCTTCGCAACATATGGCAGCACGTCCTAAGGAAGAGAATGCAAGGGATCAGAGACGTAGATGGCCTCGAAGACATTCATACCATTATGACTACAACCTCCAGACAACACGGCGGCGGTAATAATAACAATAGCAACGAACAATCCGAGGAATTTTTCGTGTTCGCGGGAGATAATACGGTCTTGTCGCCCTCGTCTTCGGGCAAGAAGAGGAGGGACGAGAATTGCGAAGATAATAATAATAATCATTCCCACTCCGCGAAGAAGGCTAGGGTTGTCTGGACGGTCGACCTTCATCAGAAGTTCGTCAAAGCAGTCAATCAGATTGGGTTCGAAAGTACGTTTGGGGATAGTCATTTCCTACTCTGTTACACCGCGTGCGTTTGTTTTAGTTTGATGAAAAAAGGGTCTTCTTACTACAATTGCAGAAGCTGGGCCGAAGAAGATACTCGACTTAATGGGCGTCCCGTGGCTAACGAGGGAAAACGTAGCCAGCCACCTGCAGGTTTTTTTTTTTGCTCGTGTGTGTGCTGCTTATGGATGATGCTTTTTAATATGATCTCTGTTTTGATCGATTTTTTTTTTTTCGTTCCCCCAGAAGTATAGGCTATACCTGACGAGGTTGCAGAAGGAAAACGAGCTCAAGTCGGCCACGTTTTGTGGAATCAAACGTACTGATATCGCTTCGATGGAGCCAAACAACGGCCGCTCAGTCCCTCGAAACAAGTCGATAGAGAATATTATTACTACTACTTTTAGTGGAACTGCTCTTCCCATTTTAGTGGCAGAGCCCGAGAATTCTTCAGTCGGAGATAAAGTAGCCAGTAAGGGCACGTCGAAGTTTGGGTTGAAATACTCTAACGGGCCCACTCCGACGCAGATCGACGACGACGAAGGGGAGGGCAAAATAGAGCTAAAACCGACGACTACTAATAAAGTCGAGGATTCCTCCTCCATAGCCGCCGTGCTGTTCGCCGATCAGCCGCCCGAGGGCCACCGTGCGTGTGGGGCCCACGACGGGAATTTATTCTGCAATGCGAAAGCTGCTTCTTCGCATCATCAGGGGAACGAAGCAGCAGCAGCAGCAGCTCTGAGGCTGTGGAACGAGGAATTCGATTCTTATTATTACTATTCCTCCCAACAGATTGGTGGCTTTTTTCATCCGCCGAGCATAGATGACCTCGGGAATATGGAACCCTTGGCTTATGATGACGGCAACGGAGAAGTCGTAGGTGAGAGCGTATTGTACCGTCCCACTTTATGGGGGGGCTTCGACGCCGATAAATCGGCCGAGGAAATGGTGGAGTATCCGATAATGGACCAAGGTCTTTTCATAGCTTAATATTAATGATGTGTATGGTGGACTTATAGCTTCTTACATTGAACTGCACAAGTTTATTTCAAACCATGTAAGAAGATGACGGTGTACTAATGCTTTTATTTGTTGAAGTAACCAACCAATCCCAATTCATCTTGGTGTGTGTGTGTGTGATATTATCATATGGATATCACTGGTAAGATAGAAGAAGAATCTCAAATGCCTAACTAGCCTAAAAATGAGGACACCTTCAATAGCCTCTCTCTTTATGAGGACGATGGAGTCCAAGAGGGAGGGAAGCACAATAGAAGAGAGATTTTCTTATATATAAGATTATATATAACATGTAAAAGAAATCGAGATTTCGAATAACTCAATATTTGAAGACACAATTGAACATTCTTGGCACGTTCATATTACTATTGCTCAAATATAAGGTGATATCGAGTAAAAACTCATAAAACTAAGTAGAGAATGGAAATACAATCTCAAGGTTGTCGATTTCCCTGCAAGTCCAACGACTTCTTACATGACCATTCCTCCATCAATGGTTACTACCTGTCAAATAAAAAAAAACCGAGAACAACAATCAAAATCAATATAACTGATAAATACTAAGCTGAGATTTTCCATGTAATGGTGAAAACAGAAGAAACGACTCTGTTTCCTAACAAGCAGAAACAAAAGAACAAACCTGTCCAGTGATGTAACTTGCAGCCGGGCTAAGGGCCAAGAACTCCACAAGCCCAGCAACTTCGTCTGGCTGGCCGTATCTCCCTGAAATTTGATCGAAAATGGCAACATTTTGAAACTTATTGCAAGAGAACAACTTTTCATCCATATGAATCGTAACCTCCGGGATGAAATCTTGATGAATATGAATCGATAAAGTAATAAATGCTTTTGCACGGATAAGTAGACATCTTCATGGCAAGCTTTAAGTGAGAAGTGCCAACTAACCCAGTGGGATTGCATCTAATATCTTCTTCTCAAAGTCTTCGCCTAGCTTAGCCGTCATATCAGATGCGATGAAAACCGGGGCAACAGCATTCACCTGTCAGATAAAAGCTTAAAAACCTCGTCTATACGTAGCGTACTAATACAAGAAAATAGATGGAATAAAACTTTCTCTACGCATACAGTGATGTTTCTGCTTGCATATTCCTTAGCAACTGACTTTGTGAATCCGATAACCCCAGCTTTAGCAGCACTATAGTTCGCTTGCCCAACATTGCCCATAAGACCAACAACAGAGGATATGTTTATAATCCTTCCCTATAAATGGTGAAACAAAAAAAGTAAGTTTTCACGGATCTTAAAAAAGGGTCCAAAGACAGACCAGGCAGATGCATTTATACCTTTCTCTTCTTCATCATTATTTTAGCCGCCGCCTATAGAGGTAAACATAATGGATTAGTTTTGCTTATATGATGCTTCAATACTGTTGGCAAATCACCAGGATAGAAAACTGAGTGACCTGTGTACACAGGAATACTCCAGTAAGATTGAGATCAATGACTTCCTGCCACTGAGATGTCTTCATCCTCATCAATAGGCCATCCCTTGTGATACCTGAAATTGCTTAGTCTGTAAAAGACAACTTAAAAAAGAAGTACATTTGTTAAAGACAGTTGAAAAGCAGACTACCTGCATTATTGATCAAAACGTCAATTGTTCCCCATGTGTTAACTGCCTGCAAGAATCTCAAAAGCACAGTTTATTTACTAGATAATCAGCTAAAAGCAAAGACAGTGAAGATAATTAAAACAATTGCTTACAGTCTTAATCATTGAATCAACGTCTGCTTCCTTTGAAACATCTCCACCAAAAGCAAGCGCTTGTCCACCCGCTGCCTCGATCTGCAATAAAATAAAAACGAGGGGATGGTTCGAATTTTTCAATTATCCACTCGGTACTTCCTTAGGACCTAAACCTACCAAACAAACAAACCACAAAAACAGAATTCATTACCTCTTTGCAGACTTCTTCTGCATCCTTTGACGACCTTGCATAATTAACCAGAACCTGCCGTATATTACCCCCAATGAACTCATACAGTTACTAATTTAGAACTACTATACAGACATGTTGAGAATAATATAAGTCAATTCACACTATGTTAATCAATTACAGCGTTGATTTCTGTCAATGATCAAAGATCTTAACAACAAAGCAGTGGGAAAAGATTTGACCTTGCAACCAGATTTTCCAAAAGCCAAAGCAACTGATTTTCCGATGCCTCTAGAAGCTCCAGTGACGACGACTACGGGAGCTTCTAGCTTTTTTGCTGTTTCAGCACTTAGTGGCTCAACAGCAGTCACCTGGGCCGTTATACCTACCCATAAAAGAGCATAACTGTTGTTAAGCTATCATTCAAAGATAAATAGCCACACCTCAATCTCCTAATCACATGGCATAGTTTTGCCACCATCAATGGCATGTACTGAAGTGCTTATCCCACACTATTATGATTTATGAATGACTATAAGAGTCGTGTTTATGACGCCATCGTTCCAATTAGACCCATCTACGGTTTCTAACGAGAAAGCTGAAACACGACATGCACATCAGCACCAATTGGGACGGATAAGGTGGTCCGATTACGCATACCTGAAGCAGACGAGAAAGATCTAATCGGCATGCATTTCGAATTAAGACGGTGAGGGAGCTTCACAACCGAAGACAGGCTACTGCAATCGGCGATTTTTGGGCGAGAAACAGTTGAAGCAACAACGGCCGATCCAGAAGCACACGCGGAAGCTGAAGCAGCCATATTTCGAGATTGGAATAGAAATTGGAATCGAAATTGGATGAGAAAGCCCGAACAAGATCTGAGAGACGCCAGATAAATAAAAATGGGACTGATTTGAACCGATTAAACGGTGTTCTATGTGATGTTGAGAGCTTCGTAATTTCCGTTGGTTATAGCTACTTGGAAGGTTGGCGCGGCGATGAGTTCGAGGCCTTCATTAGGTAAAGTTGTTTGGAACACGTAGTTATATATTTGTTTTCCTTTTTAAAGTAAGTCCCAAAAATACATGAATAACATAGCAATAATAATAAGAATTAATTAATAATTAATTGACAAAAGAAAACAAGCTCACAAAGCACGCCCAGAAAATATTCCAAAAAACTTTCATACGGTTATTATAAAGAGCAATCTACACATAAATCCCTACCACCCAAACTACTCATCAACTAACTCCCCCCTTCCAATCCATTTATCACTAAACTCCCTCTTTCAAACTTATCTATCACATAGCTACCTAATGGACAAATATACCCCTGTAAAGCATAAATATTGCAAAATAACCTAGTGAATTCATTTACAGAGGATTTGAGAAAAAAAGAAAATTCATGTAAAGAGAACGACGAACAAAAAGCAGAGGAACGAAAAGCAGAAGAACCCAAACGATTACGAGAAGTCGGCCGATTCTCAGCTTCACCTCCACAACGAGCAGCGAACGAGGAGGAGTTACTGTAAGAAACAGCCGCTTGACACCTTCGTTTTTCGACTTTAATTTTTTGTTTTTTGTGGCATTTTGGGTTAATGTAGAGATTAGGGTTTCATAGTTGCATTTCTTGAAGGATTTCATGTCGGGCTATCTTTAATTTTGTGATTACGGCTCGAATTTGGGGTTTATGGCAAAATTAGGGTTTAATTATTTCGTTTTTCGAATTGGGAACTTGGTATCATTCAAATTAGCATTTGTTAGCTTCTAATTTCCCTGCTCGATGTAAAGGTAATGCATTTGTGACTGTATTGGTACGAGTCTTGGTTGTTTTTGGGTACTATAAGTTTCAATACTGTTATTTGTGTCTATTTCTGGTTAATTATGTATATTGGTGCCATTTGTGTCTGGTTAGTAGTACTGTAAACGTGATTTAATTATTTGATGCCTTGATACCGTATATCAATTGAACTGGTACTGTTTGTTTATGTTTTTTAGTACTGCATTACATTATTAATGGTATTGTAAATTCATTATTTGAGTACACGACGGAGCAGAATACAGAGGGCTTGGATTGAGGCTTACATCCTACAATGTCCATGAATAGATACTTCTGGGTTCATTGAAGCTTTAGCTTGTGTGGCGAAAGTTTTAGCGCATGTCTTCTCCTATTTGTTGTGCATTTTCATCATCGGTTGTGTTTTTTGTTAAGTGATGTTATGTATTTAATTTGGCAGCATGTCTTCTAATTCAAAGAATTCTATCAAGGACTTAAGATACAAAAATCAGACGTGTAAATGTGGTAAGGTGGCGGCGATTCGAGTTGTTGGTGCTATGAAATCCACGAAAGGTAAATTATTCTGTAATTGTAGAAATGGAAATTGTGATTTTTTTAGTTGGTTGAGTCCAGTAGATGTCACATTGAAGATGATACGTCTGGTAGTGAAGATGTGCAATCAAAAAGACGTGCTCTCAACACAGAGCATATTAGCGACCTAATAGATGTATGTGACGACTTGGCGAAAAGAATTGGGGTGCTTGAAACCAATGGAAAAGTGCAAAAGTACATCTTTGTAGTCATTGTCATAGTAATAATTGTGATAATTTTCAAGTAGTCATATGGTTAATGATTGGTGTACTTCACTCATGTTCTTTGTAATACAAACCTTGTCATGTAATGCAATGAACTCTTTGTAGCATCAGACTATTGTAGTACCAGTATATAGATATTTATAGTACCAATATATAGTTGTTCATAGTACCATAACGTATGCTAGTGCAGTACCATGAGTAGGTTAGTTGTAGTATCTTTTTTGTAGAACATTTTTAATTATTGAAAACATGTTGATTCTTGTGCAAATAAGACCTGAGAGCTTCAAAATACGGTACATAATAAAAATTTAACACATGGTAACATAAAACACAAACATTAACATCCAATAATCGAAAATCTTGACTATGAAGTAAGATGTTGATAATAGTATCATATAAGTAGAAAGAAAGTTGGCGTTTCAATGTAATATCCTTAATTCTAAATGTTAAACCAAAATATTGATACCGAATGATGAAATAGTACGTATAACTATGGTAACGTAGTCAATGATCAAAAATAATTAGGACTGCGCCGAAAAATTCCTACCCATATTTGTAGTACCAATATACATATATTTGTACTACCAGTATATATATGTTCGTGGTACCATATCGTATGCTAGAGTAGTACCACACCTAGGTTACTTGTAGTATCTTTTACGTACCACGTTTTTAACTAACGAAATTCCTACCCATATTTGTAGTACCAATATACATATGTCTGAAGTACCTATATATAGATGTTTGTGGTTCCATATCATAAGCTAATGTAGTACCATGAGTAGTTTACTTGTAGTATCTTTTTCGTACCACGTTTTTAATTATCGAAAATGAGTAGATTATTGTGCAAATAAGGCATGAGAACTTCCAAATTACGGTACATAATAAAATTAAACACACGGTAACATAAAATACGAACACTAACTTTCAATCGATAAAAAATCTTGACTATGTAGTAAGATGTTCTTACTAGTATCATAATAAGTAGAAAGAAAGTTGGGGTTTCAATGTAATAATTCCTATTTCTAAACACTAACCCACCAATATTGATACCAAATAATCAGTAAAGTATTTATAACAATGATATCATAGTCAAGAACCAAAAATAATTCGGACGGCGTCGAAAAATTCCTACCCATATTTGTAGTACCAATACACATATATTTGCAGTACTGGTATATATATGTTCGTGGTACCATATCGTATGCTAGAGTAGTACCACACCTAGGTTACTTGTAGTATCTTTTACGTACCACGTTTTTAACTAACGAAATTCCTATCCTACTTTATAGTACCAATATACATATATTTGCAGTACCTATATATAGATGTTTGTGGTTCCATATCATAAGCTAGTGTAGTACCATTAGTAGTTTACTTGTAGCATCTTTTTCGTACCACGTTTTTAATTATCGAAAATGCGTAGATTATTGTGCAAATAAGGCATGAGAACTTCCAAATTACGGCACATAATAAAATTAAATACACGGTAACATAAAATACGAACACTAACTTTCAATCGATAAAAAATCTTGACTATGTAGTAAGATGTTCTTACTAGTATCGTAATAAGTAGAAAGAAAGTTGGGGTTTCAACGTAATAATCCATAATTCTAAACACTAACCCACCAATATTGATACCAAATAATCAGTAAAGTATTTATAACAATGGTATCATAGTCAAGGACCAAAAATAATCCGGACGGCGTCGAAAAATTTCCACCCAAATTTGTAGTACAAATATACATATATTTGTAGTACCAGTATCTATATGTTCGTAGTACCATATTGTATGCTGGTGTAGTACCATGCTTAGGTTACTTGTAGTATCTTTTCCGTACCACGTTTTTAACTAACGGAATTCCTATCCTAATTTGTAGTACCAATATACATATATTACCAATATTTAGGAATTTGTGGTACCACATCCTAAGCTAGTGTAGTACCATGAGTAGGTTACTTGTAGTATCTTTTTTGTACCAAGTTTTAACTTGTAGTACCAATATATATATGTTTGTGGTTCTATACCGTATGTTAGTGTAGTACCATACGTATGTTACTTGTAGTACCAAGGTAAGAAGCTGGATAAAAAATTAACTTCCAACATTAATATGATCATAAGTCATTAACAAACACAATACAAAACAATTTTATTGGAACATCAGCAATAACACGACATCATAGCATTAATATCATTCATCTACATTCATCCACTAACATCATAATCCAAGAAATAACCTATCGGCAACATATCGACAAAAGAAAGTGTCATAACCTATAGGCAACAATACCACCACATTTGGTTAAATGTGCCATCCTCTAAGCCATGAAGATCACAAATAACAGCTTTCTTTGCCTTTGAAGCCTTGTGGCACCTCACCTCTCTGCCCCACAACATAGTTTGGTACAATAGGACATGTTAAAATTAGGACAACAAACGGTTACCATATGGTACTACTAAAAAGCTTCAATGAACCTCATATAAGAAATGGGGGTACTGTAAATCAACATATTTTGGTACTGTATATAAGAAATAGTTTTAACCAACAAATTAGTCAAATTTTAACGAAATACTAACTTCCATCGACACCCACAATTTGCTAACATATAAAAACGAATAAGGATTCAGCTCTTTACAGCTCGACACCTAAAACACGATGATACCCAAAACGCGGCAACACCCACAACTCGACATCCAATTTAGGTCAAGCATCTATCACAAACGTTCACAGTACACCTTATCAGTGTCTAGAACTTCGTTCGCTTCAGCTCAATTCCGTTTGCTCGAGTTCAAGAAACTCACAGATAACCCACGATGAAAAAAAAATTGAAAACTTACATCAACTTACCTGGACCGAGAAACCCACAGTGGATTGGGTAAACTCGGAGCTTTTCCGGCGCGGGCAGGGGCTGAAGATTGAAAGAGGATTTGAGAAATGAAATATGAAATTGGAAGGCATCGATCGTATGTGATTTCAATTCATGGTTTGAAGAAGAAAAATATTTAAGAAAATAATAAAGGAGGGGCAAAGTTGTCACTTTGGTCAAGTGGGTAGTGATGTGTATGATTGTTTTAAAATAGGGAGTTTGATGATAAATTTATGTGAGTAGGGAGTTAGTTGATTGAAAGTTAGTAAATGGGAATTTAGTTGAGGTTGCCCCTATTATAAAATAGATAAGAACTGAATTTCTACTAAAAATGCAAGAAAACCATATTTTAACCCGTAAGAGGGCTTTTGCAAGAAGAGAATTCGCAACAAGCACTAATTTTTGTGGTCTCACCTAGAGAAAAAATTACAAGTTTACTTCACCAGATTTTCAATTTTGAATCACCCAACTGAAAATTTAATTTGTATGTCGGAACAAAATTCTAGTCCATGATCATTTATTCCACCAACAGACCAAACCGAAAATCCTATGTCCATTCTTGCCATGTCAGCAGTTATATGGGAAAAAAATATTACACGTCATTTTATCATTTCTTCCAACACGCGATGGAAAAGTATTACCCATTTATTTGACAACTTAAACATATACGCATAAGTTGAGATAATATCTTATTGACTCGGTGTGGTAATTGGAACGAAACCCACTCGATGCAGTTTGAGATCTTTTATTTCTCAGCAAAATCCGATGAGATTGAAGCGCTCTAATCATCTATGGTAATTATAAGTAATAATCATTACGCCGTAACAAAATGGAGCAAAACGCCGCCCATCATGACCTGTCCACGAACACCAGTCAGCACTCTATTCCCTTTCTACTACACATTCGTACTCGTACTCCTAACAAACAACACCATCCCCGCACGCGCCACCACCTCCTCAGGTGGCGCGTGGAGACTCCTCCTACCAAACATAGGCATATCCGCCATGCACATGCAGCTCCTCCACACGGACCGAGTCGTCGTCTACGACCGAACCGACTACGGCCTCTCCAACATCTCCCTCGCCGCCGGAAAACCCTGCCGGAAAAACGACGCCGCTGTCAAGCCCGCCGACTGCTCCGCCCACTCCGTCGAGTACGACGTCCTCCTCAACAGAGTCCGCCCACTCACCGTCCTCACCAACCTCTGGTGCTCCTCCGGCGCCGTCTCCCCCGACGGCCACCTCGTCCAGGCCGGCGGGTTCGCCGACGGCGACCACACCGTCAGAATATACAAACCATGCACCACCACCACCGCCGCCAGAGAAAACTCCGGCGACTTTCCATGTGGAGATTGGCGGGAAATTAACCACGGGCTATCAGAGCGGCGGTGGTACGCCACGAGCCATATATTACCGGACGGGCGGCAAATCATCGTCGGCGGGCGAAGAAAGTTCAGCTACGAATTCTACCCAAAGGGTTCTCCCTCGGAAGGCTCGTACGAATTGCCGTTCCTGGCGGAGGCCGACGACCCGGGAATAGAGAACAACCTGTACCCCTTCGTCTTCCTGAACACGGACGGGAATCTGTTCGTATTCGCCAACAACAGAGCCGTGCTGTTCGACTACTCGGGTCGGAACGTGATAAGGGAGTACCCGGAAATACCCGGGGGCGACCCGCGGAGCTACCCGAGCAGCGGGTCGGCCGTCCTCCTCCCGCTGAGAGACGGCGACGCCGGCGACTCGGCCGAGGTCTTGGTGTGCGGCGGCGCGCCGAAGGGGTCCTTCGCCGCCGCGAACGCTGGGAATTTCGCGCGCGCGCTCGGCACGTGCGGTAGGATTCGAGTAAACGACCCGAATCCTAAATGGACCGTGGAGGACATGCCCGCGGGTCGAGTCATGGGCGACATGGTGCTACTACCAAACGGAAACGTACTGATAGTGAACGGGGCGAGTTCGGGAACCGCGGGTTGGGAACTGGGTCGCGACCCGGTCCATGCGCCGGTTTTGTACCGACCCGGGAAACGGGTCGGGTCGAGATTCGAAGTCCAAAACCCTAGCCCGGTCCCTCGGATGTACCACTCGACGGCGATTCTTTTACGCGACGGTCGGGTACTGGTGGGAGGGAGCAATCCGCATATTTATTACAACTTCACGAACGTACTGTATCCCACCGACTTGAGCTTGGAAGCGTTTATGCCGTCCTATCTTCACCCGCGGTCGGCCTATTCGAGGCCGTGGATTGTGACTCCTTTAGCGAAAACCCGTGTCGGACACGACCAAAGGTTGACGGTGCGATTCGTTATGCCTTGGACGAGGTTGAACGTCAGTTGTCTGACGGTGACGATGATTGCGCCGCCTTTCGCTACGCATTCTTTCTCGATGGGTCAGAGGTTGTTGGTTCTTAGGAGTCTCCGAGTTAGGAGGATCGGAAAATTTATGTACGCTGTTCGGGTGAAAACGCCGATTTCCGGGAATTTCGCGCCGAATGGTTATTACATGATGTTTGTGGTTCATAGAGAGGTTCCTAGTGTGGGTGTTTGGGTGAAATTAACCGAGTGAATTATATCGGATATAGTTGGCTTAGTTTCCTCCATTTTTTTAGATGTTGAGGTGATTTTTATGTGATATCAGAGTTGTTGGGTGAAGAAGGTCTGTAACACGTTACAGATATCTGCCATGGAACAATCGTTGTGGCATTTGTTGGAAATTTCATTCGTCTTCTACGTAGGAGAACCATTGAATTAAAGTCGCCCTTCAAATTTAATAAAAAATAATAATAGTAATAATTAAAATATATTGACCGGTTTATCGGCGTTATATTCGTGTTCGTCATCATCACCCGCTTTCTTCTCATTCCCCAACTATCAACGCATCGTTAGGATCTAAGATTCTTCATTGCCGATCTCAGGAGAAAAAAAAAAAAAGAAGAGGAAAAGGAAGAATCGAGCTGTAATCAAGAGTTGTTTACGACATGAGAGGCGGCGGCACGATGCATACGATGATGCAAGATCCGTTTGCAAACGCAACTGCGACGGCGTCAATCTCATCAGAGGCAACAACGCCATCCTCAGCTTCTTCATCCTCTTCCTCGATTTTCCTGAATTATCCGCTGTGGTCCGCCCTCCTTGCCTTCATCGTCGCCCAATCATCAAAGATCCTCTCGTCAAGGTATTGAACTTATCGCTGCTTTTCGGATTTGATCCGCGCACTCCATCTGTTTGTATAAATTCCGAGGCATAACATGAGCTTGAGAACTAGTTTAGTGTGTACTACTAACAGATGAAATTACGACATTCCCTCAATGCTTTTTTTTCAGGTATAAGGAAAACCGTTGGGATTACCACGAGCTTGTGGCCTCGGGCGGCATGCCTTCTTCCCACGCAGCAACTGTGATGGCTCTAGCGTTCGCCGTAGGGCTAAGGGAAGGGTTTGCTAGATCAGAGTTTGCAACTGCGCTAATCTTGGCACTTGTGGTATGTATAGCATCTCACCTCCTTAGACATATACAGACGCACGCAATTACGTTTCCCTGTGTTTATTTCTAACATGAGGTGGTCGCCGTGGAACAGGTGATGTACGATGCTACTGGCGTGAGATTACACGCGGGCCGTCAAGCTGAGGTTTGTAGCAATACATCGATTGAATGTTTGGCAAATAAACCGTAGCTTGATATCATATTTATTTCAGTTTTACGTATGTTGTTATCATGGAAGGTTTTGAATCAAATCTTGTGTGAGCTTCCGTCGGGGCATCCTCTTTCTGAGAGTAGACCACTAAGGGAACTTCTTGGTCATACTCCTCCACAGGTTCTATTATCTCTTTCTACAGATTTATATGTATTTTATTACTTTTGATGCTTGCTTGGGAGTTCTTGCGATGAGTTAAGGAAGCAATGCTTACGCATGTCTTGCTTGGTTCAGGTTGTTGCTGGTGGGCTTTTGGGAATGGTAATAGCATTAGCAATACATTTGATATTTGGCAAATAGTAACGACGGAGAGCTTTAACGTGCTAGTCATGTATTGGTTAAGTTGATTTTGGTAAAGTTCTTTTTGATATGTAGTTTTGAATCTTTCTCATGTGTCAAGGAATTGTAAATATGAAATGAACAACAATGTTACGAATACCACTGTTATAATATATAGCTTTACATCTTCAACGTGCTCCCTTTACCTTGATATACTTAATAAGAAGCTCGCCTAAGAGTTCAAAATATAAAGAATTTGATCGAGTAACACTTTGGGCGAAGATAATTTGAACGTTTTCGTGGAAAACCCATGAAGAAATTACATAAAAATAATGGATAAGGAAAAAATATTTTCAATATATAGAACAAATGAGTTAAAACTTCTCATCTCAATGAGAAAACACACCACGATCTATCTTTGTAATTAAGGAAAATGCATAGCAAATTATCTATACTATTCATGTTTCACTTTCTGTTGCTCTGTAATTTAACGATACTCTTTCATATTATTTTTGTATCCAATATACATGTACAATGAAATAATACGTACATATTAAACACTCCGCAATTTGACTTAATGCACTTGAAAGTTCCCCCAACGAAAAAGTTAAAACTACACAATGAAATGCTAACTACATCTAAAAACGGAAAAAATAATGCAAATGTCTACTCCTAAAAATATTACTTCCTTAGTCCATTAATAATATAATGTCTGATATGATGTCCTCGGTACAAGGCTGATACAAACTAATTTGAGGGATCAATTCCATAAATTTAAAATGTTCTACTTCAGTTGAAAACTAAGGCCCATATATGATATTTCCAGCCCATTTATTGTAACACGGCCCAATAACAGTTGTCGATGAAAGCCCCTCTGCGTGTCTACGTTCATAATCACATCTGAACTCTTGCGTTGTGGACCGTCGGATTTCGAAATCCATCTAATTTCCAAACGACGTATCATCTCCACCGTTGGATTAGCTGAGGGAGCACACTAATGGCATAGACCTGCGCACGGTGGGTAGTATGTAATGTAATATTACGCTTTGTTCTTATGTACATCTCCCAGTCTCTTCTCTAAACGTATTCTGATCGAAGAAAAATCGGGTGCACCGCTAGCTCAGAAGCTATCGATCTCGTCAAGAATTTGCATCGCTATGGTTACGCATCTCATCTGAGTAGAGTTAATTTTGTTTCATTTTTTGCTTTTTTTGGTTAATTTATGGCCATTCTACTATTTCCTCTCGGCTGTGAAAAGGCGGGGTCTTTATCCGGGATTTGTCGTAGAACGATTTAATTGATATATTAGTGTATGAAGGTTGCAAAATTTTCGAGATATAGATGATTATTCCTTCGAAATTGCGATCTTATGAGCTGAAATGAAAGCGATAAAACCCCATTCTTTCGGGTCAGTCTGTGAGTGCTCCAACCTGCGGTGTTGTCTGGCATTAAATTGATAACTTTCGGAATTTTAGTTCGCCATATGAAGTTTAGCTTTCCTTCGGAATTAACGAAATAGCCTCAAGGGTTGGTTATTTTTCCCTACAATAACACAAAGGAGAAAGAAAATGTTTAGGTCACCTTGGAAACCTTGCTCCTTAATGTAGCATGTCTTGGACCATAGCGGAGGATTATTTCTTTTGCTTCAAGATGTGATATGAGTGTTGTTCTGTACAATTCTTATTGCTCGTCTAGCTTTTTATAAGTTCTGAGTTGTACGTTGCGTAAGTGAGCAATGGTGTGCTCTGGCTTTATATCATCGACAATGATGTCTTAATCACATATCTGTAAGCTTGTTTCGTACTTCCATAGAAAGCTTATTATTGTATATCTGTTTATGCTTAGCAACATCAGATGCACCTTTATATGGTTATGCTTAATATTAGCTCTCCATGTTTTCATGTATCATTTGAGGTTAAATATATGGGTTCTGCCTCTATGTTGTGTCCTGAATTGTAATACGATTAAAATTCCATGTCGTCCTTCTATTTTGTAACAGACGCCTATCAAGGGGATGCTGTCTCTACGTAGGGCTGCTCTGTTTCAGCGCTCCGGCCAAAACTGGGGATTAACACGTAGACTGTTCAACACTCAGTCTGCAACTACGTCCGCAAACCCTCAGCCTCCACCACCTCCACCACCGCCGGAGAAGACCCACTTTGGCGGCTTGAAAGATGAGGATCGCATATTCACAAACCTATACGGTCTCAACGATCCTTTCCTCAAAGGCGCCATGAAACGCGGAGATTGGTACAGAACGAAAGATATAGTTCTTAAGGGAGCTGATTGGATTGTCAATGAGATGAAGAAATCTGGCCTTCGAGGGCGTGGTGGCGCTGGTTTCCCCTCGGGGCTAAAGTGGTCTTTCATGCCCAAGGCATCTGATGGTCGCCCGTCGTATCTCGTAGTCAACGCCGACGAAAGTGAGCCCGGGACGTGCAAAGATAGAGAAATCATGCGCCACGATCCACACAAGTTGCTCGAAGGCTGCCTGATAGCTGGCGTGGGAATGAGGGCGAGAGCTGCTTATATATACATTAGGGGCGAGTACGTGAATGAGAGGAAGAACTTAGAGAAGGCCAGGAGAGAAGCTTACGAAGCTGGGCTATTGGGCAAGAACGCTTGTGGGTCGGGCTATGATTTCGACGTGCACATCCATTTCGGCGCAGGGGCGTACATCTGCGGCGAAGAGACTGCTCTCCTTGAGAGCCTCGAGGGAAAACAGGGGAAGCCAAGATTGAAGCCTCCTTTCCCAGCCAATGCAGGCCTCTACGGCTGCCCAACGACGGTCACCAACGTCGAAACCGTAGCTGTTTCCCCTACGATCCTAAGGCGTGGGCCCGAATGGTTCGCCAGCTTCGGCAGAAAGAACAATTCTGGGACGAAACTTTTCTGCATCTCAGGCCATGTGAACAAGCCTTGCACCGTCGAGGAAGAGATGAGCATACCTTTGAAGGAGCTGATAGAGAGGCACTGCGGAGGCGTTAGAGGTGGGTGGAATAACTTGCTTGCTGTAATCCCTGGCGGTTCTTCGGTCCCATTGATTCCCAAGAACATATGCGAGGACGTTCTCATGGACTTTGATGCGCTCAAGGCGGTTCAGTCTGGCCTGGGAACTGCTGCCGTGATTGTAATGGACAAGTCGACTGATGTCGTTGACGCCATTGCTAGGCTTTCGTACTTCTACAAGCATGAGAGCTGTGGGCAGTGCACGCCTTGCAGGGAAGGGACGGGCTGGCTTTGGATGATCATGGAGAGGATGAAGGTTGGGAATGCTAAGCTTGAGGAGATCGACATGCTTCATGAGGTGACGAAGCAGATCGAAGGGCATACGATCTGCGCTTTGGGCGACGCCGCTGCTTGGCCCGTTCAGGGGCTGATCAGGCACTTTAGGCCCGAGCTCGAGCGGAGGATCGTCGAGCGGGCCCGCAGGGAGTTGCAGGAGGCGGCCGCTTGATACTCTACTCGACGTATGCAGGTACGATTTCCTCGATTTGAAGGAGACTTATATTATGTTAAATAAATGGATGATGAAAGCGTGGAGAAAGACCGTCGAGTGCTGTTTTTACCCTTCTTTCACAGCTTTTTGTTCAGTTTCAATGGTTTGCATAACGGTTAGAGCTCCGCTCTTCTCTGACATTCTTTATTGACTTTGTTTGGGCATTACTGTTACTGAGAAACTTCATCACTTGCTGAACTGTTGAATTGTTGTGTGTATCGTCGACTTTTATCAATTAATCGAAGGCATGTGTAATAACGGGGTGTATCTTAGTCGTTTGTTTATGTGAGTAAACGTTGGCAAAAGCTTGATCGCTAGAGAGTTAGAACATCGATAGGGTTATTACTCAAAAGTAGGAGTTTGTATGACGCATACACATCTCTGCATATGTAGATCGATGAGTAGCGTAGTATATGTACAGGGGAATTAGGTACAGCTTAGTTTTGTCTGTAGGGCATCGTAGTGGCCATAACCGTGATACAATACACGAATGGGATTGTCTCTTCCATATTCTTGACCATATTCAGCTATAACATTGAGGCAGCTCTTCCTCTTATCCCACATGTGAACTGATATTGGAACCCTGCAAAAAGATTTGTTTTCTTTTCTTACGGTTTTCGACATTAACGTAGAGAAAATTGCCTACTGTAGAGAATATGAAGCCATAAGTAGCTCGGGTTCTCCACCCCATACGTGGGGTTTCCTCATATGATCGACGTATGAGTCGAACTCGCCCTCGAGAAACCTGAGATCGAATTGTTCCGTAAAAAAAAAAAAAGAAAAAGAAAAGCTCGTCAGCTGATATGCATATTCTGAAATCTTCGATTTTCTGTTTACCATTCAGTATCTGCTCTCCTCTTGATGAATTCATCAGCTACCTAAAACACAAACAAATCAATCTTAGTATCTCTTCATCTTTAATTAGCTGATATTATATGTTAGGTTCCTATATGTATTAACTAGTGCTAAAGTAATAATGGACACATAGGAAGTGTTATTAGCTCTTGCTCGAAGCTCATCTGCTAATTCCTTTTCACGGCTTTCGCTCGGAGATGGCTTCCCTGCTCGTAAGCAAGCACCGTGAACCACTGATCGGAACAAACACCTCCCATCGCCCGGTATCCCTGAATCATCATTTGATTTTATTTTTTTTCCTTCGTAAGCGAATTGTTTGGTTTAATTTTCGTGTACAAAAGAATTCAATAACAGCCTCGTAAATTCCGATAACGAAGGAGCAAGTTCACATACCAGAACCCAACTCCATGGTCTGTCGTTAAAGAAATTTCCCAGAAAAAATGAAGAGCAGAAAATAAAAACAAGTTTCAACTTTTCAAGCAGGCTTAATGCATAAAGAGAGAGATCTTGACGAGGCATGAAGTTATTGAAGAAACAACAAACAAGGTTTAAGCACTCGAGAAAAAACGACGCAAGCAGAAAAAAAAAAAAAATAGATGAATCAGTAGATACAATACAAGAACGTATACATAGTGATAGTCGAGTGATTGATTGATTGTTACCAAGGGCTTAGTCATGGATGGGAAAGGAGATTGTTCATTTGTCTTTTCTTTTTCTTTTTTTTTTAAAATAAGCTTCGTCGTCATTCAATGATGCACAGACTGCTTGTTATTCTTCTTACCAGTGCATCTTTCTGTATGATGCTTGAGGAGGAGTGGTAATGGAAATCGAAATAAACAGAATTTTATTTTTGTGGGTAGGAGATAAAAGGGAAGAGGAAGGATCTATCATCTATAAAGAGATTCGAGTTCATTCATTATATTCGTATTTTGCTGTTGGATTGGATGGAACCTTTTCCCTTATCTTTCATGGATGCGCATGGAGATTGTTAGCTTCAAAAATCCAAAAACATATACAAAAGATGGTTTTTTTTTTCTTTTAAGAAAGAAATTCTTATATTTTATAAAAAAAAAATAACATTAATCGCCCACCGTGGGGCTCGAACCCACGACCACAAGGTTAAGAGCCTTGCACTCTACCAACTGAGCTAGACGGGCTAGTTACAGTCTAATTAAATCAGCAACATATTTAAGTGTATTTCTGATGATATTGTTATTAAATATTTGAAGGCCGGCCCGCAGATTACTGTGTTACTTGGTACTCATCATTTTGTTTTAAGAATATGAACGCAAGATGGTATTTTTTATCAAGTATGAGGATGATATGAGGATGAACGCAATAGAGAGATATCAAATCATCGGTCACATGCCAACCAAGTTCAACAAAACAAGCAAAACTTTATCGGATCTTTAACATTCAAAAGTCGAAATCGTATCCTACTGAAAGAAACGGCGCACATAAACGGATCTAAGGAAATTGGTATATGCTAAATCAGCAGCAATTCAGCATGAGTTCGAGCGTTTCCTAGGCCTTGCTTGTGGCTAACTGTGTTTCAGGCTGTAGAAAAAATAAGAAACAAGGAGAGCAGACATGAGTTGTCGAAAGTTGTTTACTCCGCTAAAACTCAGATTTCCCGAACGAAAGAAATAAAGTTAGTAATATTTGAGATATTTACCTCCTTTTTAACGGGCTCTTCCTTCTCTGACAGAATCAGCTCGATGTGGCATGGCGACGACATGTAGGGGTTGATCCTTCCATGAGCACGATAGGTACGACGCCTTTGCTTCTGTGCTTGGTTAACCTGAATATGAGAAATGAATAGTGCATCCACGTCCAATCCTTTCACCTGTGAAACAACAAAAAAAAAAGAAAATTATTCCCCAATTAGATGGGATGGGATTGAAGTCGATCATAGATGGGATTGATGGAAAAATGAGCTTGATGCAGATGAAATGTACCTCAGCATTGCTTTCTGCGTTCTTGAGCAAATCCAAGATGAACTTGGCAGATTTCAGGGGCCAACGCCCCTGACCATTGGAGTGTCTGTTCTTCGCCTGGGCAGTTCGGCCAACACCACCACAGAACCGAGTGAATGGTATGGCTTGCTTGTGGGCAATTACATCTTCCAAGTATCTCTTGGCTTTGGTCAAGGGTAGTTTTCTGATGGCATGAGCTGTCTCCCTAGTGTTCTACAAATAATTACAAACTCCGTAGGTTAATAACATATGGAATGCCAAGCATCGATTGATTCTTTCATCGTGCAAAAGACTCATCGGAAACTTAAAACTACACATCCAAGAGTCAGGCAAACATAACTTTATATAGCAACCCACACAACACGTAACGAATAGACTGGGGACGAGGTGCATAACATCAAACTTTAATGGTAAATGAATCACCTTGAAGTGAACACGGAGGTCAGATCCTCTTGCCTTGCAGGCTGAAACAAATATAAGCAACACACAGTAAAAAAAAAGGAGCAAATCTCTAAACCACAATACGTAGTAAAACAAATCGAATCATAAAAAAAAAGGAAACAAAGACCTACATTTGGTAGGATTGGCTGGCTCCTGCGAGTACTTCACCTGCAAAATAATTGGAGAAACAAATCGACAATTACACAGCAGGAAAACACAACCAAACTCAGATCAGACAAACGCAGCTACTACTACATGGGCTTCTTTTCATGAATAATTGATCATTACGTAAATAAATTTCATACCATCGCCGCTGCTGATTGAAGCGTCTGCTACGTTCTGCGATTTTGCGGCAGAAAACCTAAACTTTTTACAACTCCACGCTACTTGGTGGGCCTTTGATCTACAATCAAATTGGGCCGTTCAGACAATAGATGAAATTGGCCCATTTTAGCCTATATATACATTCACGACATTCCAAGTTCCAACAATCGCTGGATCTCGAAAACGGCTGTGTCTGTAGGTAATGTAAAGAGTGTTTATGGGATGAGTACGCAAAAAGGGAAGGAAAGGAGCAAAGCCTTCGGCGTGATTTCGTTCTCGCTCGTTGCTCACAGATCAAATCGATTAAAACCTATAAATTATTCCTATTCCAATTTGAACCGTTGGATTACCACTTCTGGTCTCGGTTCTATTCCGATTCATGATGAAGTGCTTTTAGAGTACTTTGGTTTACTTTTTTTCTTTTTTTTATGAGGTAGGTATCCGTATCCCACACACGCCACTGCAGTCCGCACAATCCGACCAGATAGCAGAATGATCACGACTTCCAGCGATACTAATCATGACCCACACTTGAGTGTCAGAGACCTGTCTAACAGGTCAAGCCTAGACATGCGCAACCGCCGGTTACGGGCGGTTGACGGTTAGTCCATGGACTAACCGTAACCTAACCGGATGGCCACTCCTTGTTATTGTCAACTGCTTATAAGCTTGTATACAATCATTACTTGTTTCGATTATCCGATGCAGAATTGAGTTCGATAACCCCAACAACTTCAATTTAACTTGATCCGATCGACCTTCTAGCCCTGTAGATAAAACTAGTCCAGCAAAAAGGTAATTGTCAATACTCCTTTGAGCTCAAGAAATTTCCCATCAACATACTTCGTAATAAACTCAAGTTGTGGAAGAGAGAGGATTGCGGCAGCGGCGGGAAGGGGATACTCTCTGAGATCGAACTCGGCGGACATCTTCTGCCACTTCCTCCGGCAATCCTCCCGGCGGGTATGAACACCGTACCGGCAATAGCGACTACGATCGGAGTCGCTATATCTCTTGTCGCTAAAGTCCCCGTGGTCGGTAATTAGTCGCTACGCCCGACTACATCCGACCACAGTTTGTAGTCGGTATCTTTCCGACTATGTCGACTAATAGTGTAGTCGCCGTTTAAGGAGCCTCTTACTGAGTCTGCCCATACGCAAAGTCGTAAGTCCCTTATATACGCTGGATTTCAGTAATTTTTGCATATATTATAATGCAAGAAAGAAAACCTTAAAGATTAAAAAACTTGCATGAATGATTCAAATAAATAGATAAATTATTCAATATCTGAATAATAACTTGAACATAAGCATTATGCAGGGCAAAAAAAGCGACATACGCCCTAGTCTCACAAAGATACGATGTTAAAAAATAAGAGAGAGAAACAACAACAAATAAGTTCATACATATTCACCATAATCTTCGTCTCCGTAATAATTCATCGGCAGCACCACCGCATGACCGGTCGGCACGCACTCGGCCTTATGCCTAACCCTCCAATCCCGCGTCTGACACGCCCGCGAGCAGTAGTTCGCCCAACCGCACGCCGAGCACCTGCGAAACTCGCTCATCCTCATCTCGGGCCTTCCGCAGTCCGAATACGAGCACATCCTCAGGCCCGGCCCGATACCACGGCCCGCCCCGCCTGCGAACCACTCTGCTAAAAACCGGTTCGCCGGGTGGCGGCGGGCCCTGTGATAAGCCTGCTGGCAATTATAATAATAACCACACGCTGACACTGCAGTGCCTGCTTCGTAGTGTTTGTGGTGCTGGAGGTGGTGGTGGTACCAGTTCGCCAGCTCGACCGCGTTGGCCCGAGTGAGGAGCCGCCGGCCAATCTCAGAGCTCCCGTCGAGCCCACCGTAGCCGTCCTGGAGGCAGTGCCCGAGCTCGCGGAGGGCGTCCACATGGCAGAGCTGGGCAGCCCGCGCGCACAGTAACGCCCCGACTTTGGGTTTCTTGTCGGCCTTGGACGACGATGCGCCGCCGCTCCCGTTGAACCTTATCACGGCTAGCGAGAAGAACGCCTCTGCATAGGAGTTGTCGAACGCCGCTTTAGCCATTAGGGAGAGGCCGACGTTTAGATCTTGCAAGCAGTAGAATCTAATCTACGAGAAAAGAAAAAACATTAGAGTTTTGTGTTAAAGAAGTTGAGATGCAAGAAAGAGGTGATTATTTTTTTCAATCATCTGATCAATGGGTTGGGCTTATAGAGCACGATTTTTGGGTGACATTAAACGGAAAAGATCTTTTAAAGTTAAGCAATTTATAAACATTATATGCTGGAATCCTTAATTTTCCCAAATTTATTTACTTTTAAAAGCTATTGTTCATTACTCCTTAAATTTGTTGGGACCCTATATTATATGTCAGATTTTGTTCCTATAATATTACCACTTAGATATGTCGAAATCCTAGATTATGTATTCGAAGAGGCTATAATGTTCGTAAATTGATTAATTTTGGAAATTAATGTCCTTATTAATGCCACCCGATGTTTTTATAACGCCACTCCATAAGTTGCAGGACTGAAAAAACTCCAAGTGCGCGTTTGCCACGCGGAATCTAACAGGATTAAAAGGAAAGGAAAATGTAACGATACGTGTCCGATCAATTTACACTACGCCTCGCGTGTCGTGTACCACAACACATTTTCTTTCTTTCGTTTTCTCCCATATCGATCGCCTACCAAACGCACCCTAAGATAATGAAACGCCACGGAAATTTCCAATGCAAGTAATAAATATTCGTACCATGCCCAAAATGTAGCAGGCGTGCGCATTCCCAGAATCGGAGCAGCATTCGAGAAATCGATGAGAAGAGTCCGACCAACTCTTGGCTTTCAGGGATAGCATGTTTAGAGAGGCTTGAGACAAAACTTGAGCATTGAGACCTAAACAATTCAACCTCTTGCATCTGTGTCCAAAAAAAAATCCTAATAAAGTTATTTTTGTACCGTTTGATATGATATCCATAAAAATAAGGTCGAAAAAAAAAAAGAGAAAAGCCAAAGCTTTCGTCTTTTTCTTTTTAGATCGATCGTACGTAATCAAAATACTGACGAAATCTGAAGGGCAAGAAGCTGAGGAGGAGAGCTTGCATAGTATAATGATGATGAGATCTTCTGGCAAAGCTTCGAAGAAATCAATTAATGCTAGAACAAAAATGGTCGATGTGGGGTCCACCAACTTCCTTCTCTTTGCAGTTATTCGGCCGTCAGCGGCGGCGTAGACATCCTCCTTAGGCTGACATGTATTATTAGCTTGTCCACGTTTTGCAAGGGTGAACATCTTTGATATATTCTTTCTTTCTTGGGAGCAGAGTTTGAATTATAAGGGCTTACCATGAGCTTCTATTATATTTATAGATACAGATAAGAGTGTCGCGCCGCCAAAGGGAGCTGTTTTGCGGACAACCTTAAAAATGTGCCAAGTCAAATCTTATGACCTAGTTTTATCTAATCCAAACAAACATTTCCTCCTCCTTTATTATTTAGTTGGATGCTTCTCTAGTTATACGGTGAATATATTCTAATTTTGAAAACCCGGTATAATTGTTATTGATTGATTTTCATACCAAAATATCGATTAGTGGTGGGCTAGGGTTTTGTGCTTTAGTTCTTTTTTTTTTTTCGTCTTAAACTTGTGTTTAGCTGGGCTTAGGGCTTATTATCTGATGATGTTGCCTCCGAAAAAGTCTCGATGGACAAGCCATCGAGCGGTCGATCCATTATATAGTTGAAATCCCGTTGAGAGTGCGTTTGAATTCACGTATTTGACGGATCGGTTGATTTAATATTATGGATTACAAAATCGTAATTTCAAATCCAAATCCATTGTTTGGCAAACGTCAGGATTTTGAAATTCGGATTTCAAAATGAAGTTTGAGCTCGAGCTCAAGAACATCGTCGAACTCGGCTTCTAACTTTTTCTTAATTTAAAAGTACAACAATAAAATAAAAATAATAAATAAAGAAGCAGCCTTGCAAGCTTTCGAGCACCCACGAGTGAGCTCGAGCTCACAAGAGCTCGTCGAGCTCGAGCCGGCTCATTCGCGAGCCGTAACGAGCTCGAGTCGGTTCATCGAGCTCATGAGTCAGCTAGACTCATCAATCACTCCCTCATTTTATTATTATTTTTTATTATTTATTGTTTATTAAATTCATTACGGGCTCAATTTTGGATTTCAAAAACACACCATTTGACATGGAATTTCAAATCCGACAAATTCTAAGCGTTTAGATCTAACTTGAATTTGAATGAAACCCAAATCCAAATCCGTTCGATTGACAACTGAAAGATTTGGGGGAAATCCGGATTTCAAATCAAAATCCGGAATCCAAACGGACAATAAAAAATTGTTTTGATAAGGATTATTATTCTATACCCATTTCTCTACTTTAAAATTTTCCAAATTGTGATATCTCTTTACTCACTAGTCATTTATATAAGATCAACAATTAGTGATTTAATTCTTGATATTTAACAACACAATAAAACCACTATAAATTGATAACATTTTGACTATTAAATTTCATTAACTTATTGTGTTTGTAATATATCAAAAAAATTGATATTTATTAATTAAAAGAAAAAAATTTAAATTTAGCTTTAGTATTCATATATGTTTTTCTAAAACTCTTGTGTGCAATTAAAAAAGTTAGAGATGAAATTCAATTAGATTAAAAATTTAAGAAAAAGCAACAGGCAATATATATTTTAACAACTTATCAAAATATTTATAGTTGCATTATTTATGAATTATTAATTTAGATTTTTAATGAGACCTACTATTTATGAAGGAATTTTCCATATCATTATCATTTTATTATCTTATTATCTTACCAAAGTTGTTGATATCTTACAAAAGCCCAAGCAGGGTGAGATTTTATTATATTAGAGAGTTTATTAATTTAGAAACTATTAATTTATGGAGGTTTTGCTGTACTATCCTCCTTAATTTTTTGTTAATCCCATTTAATTAACAATTATTCTTATGTTAATTTCTTAGAAACTCTAGAAGAGAATCAGTCATAAAAAGGGTTCTTTTAGAAAGTTAATGTTTAACAGCCAATTCAATATTTACAAGTTAAAACACTACCTTTCATTTTGATAACAAACAGTCTTGTATTGAGTACCATATGGTGTCTATTTAGTAACAAATTGTGTCGCAGAAGTAATACATCATTCAAAAATAGACACCATATGGTACTCAATACAAGACTGTTTGTTATCAAAAATGAAAGGTAGTGTTTTTTTTTCAGCGCAAAACTGTTATAAGTCTGGAAACTTGTTATCGGATCATTTAGGTATCCAGCGTAATTTTAGCATATGTCTGGGTTAAATATGTCTTTTCGCATCATTTTAGGGCCTGACCACTGAATTTTTCGAAAAGTTGGTCCTTAATACTAAAGCCCATTGAAGTGGGGCCTGAACCCAAATTCAAACATCTTAATAGGGTCTGAACTTGAATTAGCCCTACTTTTTTTTTATAACTTTAAACTATGCAAAGCAGTATCCAAGTGATCGGGGTAAAGTGGGAAAAACTTTTGTGCCTTTTGAGTCGGTTTGAAGCTATCCATCATTTCTTGATCATCGAAATTTTAAAATAGTGTTTTTGAAATTACTGCTTGAACCGTTTCAGTACCTTTGAAGTTAAAATCATGTCCAGTCAGTACCCTTCGAATTATTTCTTCATGTTCAGTATTATATATAGATATAATATTCGTATATTATTTAAAAGGATGATTGTATAAAAGATTTTCATTTTGTGACGTTAAAGGTGGAATTTGAGATATTTGCTTAATAAATAGACATGCCACTTGGCGGGGGCGGGACGGGGCGGGCTGGGCTGCCATCTGGCGGGCCTAAAAAATGGGAACCTGATAAACGTATTAAATGCATTTATCGTAGTATTTATTTGGGTCATAATAGAGTTTTCGTAGTCATCTTATGCGTTTATTCCCCTATTTACACTTATTTTGATAATGAGGGAGCTTAGGACAACTCTTGGGCGAAAAGGAGCGAAAACGAGACAAAACAGAGCAAGTATGAAGAAACCAGTCATCGGTCACGGCCGTGACACCCCTTGCACCAGGCCGTGACACTGGACAGAAGCCGAAAACAAGGACACCGGTCCTGGTCACGGCCGTGACTCAAAGTGCAGTAGACCGTGACAGGAGGCAGTGCTCAACGAACTTCGACCTCAAGAGCGTCACGGCAGTGACTTGCAATGCATTGGGCCGTGACCGTTGACAGAGAGTTGAAACAAAGATGGTCACGGCCGTGACACCTCAAGCACTTGGCCGTGACACTGGGCAGAAAGCAACGCGAAGCGACTCAATGATGGTCACGGCCGTAACGGCCTATGTCCCAGGCCGTGACCGTTACGAAAATAAGTATAAGAGCCCAAATTCGACTCAGAAAGAGGGAGACTTACCAGATATCAACCCTAAACCCTCAAGAGACGAAAAAGAGCAAAAAAGAACAGGGAATTCAGTCCCGGAGCGCAAGATACGGATCAACGATGAATTCACGCCGAATTGAACGAAGAACGAAGATTCATCCACGCTAGCATCCCCCGATCATCAGTACATCAAGATCATGAGTCTTCCTTCCCCGTTTTCTATTTCTTTCGTTGTTTTCCCGTCTATCATGAGTAGCTAAATTCCCCTTTGTGTTTGGGATTAGATGAACGCTAGGTTAATTCGTATTTAAGACATATGTTTATTGTGACTCGTGTGTTTTGACTATTTATCGTTCTATGAAATTACTTCTTCGCTTTAATATGTCTATGTGTTAAAGTGAATGTATGAAAAATCGTTTAGGGCGACAGCTAAACAACGATTAGGCCGTTCGTAGATGATAGGATTCGAGTATAGGGCGAAAGCAAATACTCGATCCTCGCCGTTAGTAATTGTTGAATCTTAGATCCCCGCGAGCGTCTAGGGCGACAGCAAATTCGCGAGCGGGTAGAAAATTACTGCGATTTAGTCTTAACCACGTAAGAACGATACTTCATTGTCTTAGTCGATAATACCTAGCGGAATTCGAATTCCGAGCACATATTTATCATCTGAACCCACTCATATCTGTTTAAGTCGTGTTATTTGAATCTCTCGTGGCATTAGGATTGGTCTGTCAGGTTAGCTCGTAGTATAAACAAATCGCGTACTTTATTTAGGCTAAATATCGAGTCGATAGGTCACTACTAGTAATCAGTTTATTCCTTGTGTTCGATTCTCGTTTACTCACTTTACTGCACTACAAACGATAAGTCCACTGCCTATCGCACGTTGGTGATAGTAATTACGTATTCGTTTTATATTATCACTTGTCGCACCTGCAAAATATATTAGCACACCACGTGTCGATCAAGCCCACCCCGCGACGGGCCGTGGGCCTGGCCCGCCCGCCTAGAAAATTCTTAATTTTTGTTTATTTTTATGAATAAGCAACGTATTAATTATATATTTATAAATATATGTGTCATTAATTATGGTATAATTAATGAATTATTAACTTAAATAAGATATTTTAAATATAGTATATAATATATAATAATAAAACTGGCGGGCGGGCCAAGCCCGCGGTCCGCACGAATCGATTCCCAGGAAATTAACATTTCGAACTTCCAATGTCTTCCGAATAATTGTTCTTCTGTATAGTTTGACGAGCAAGTAACAATGGTATTATACCATACACACGCATTTATATGAAACTCGATAGAACAGAACGAGTGAATAGAATAGTTGGATAAAGAACATTCACATTTTCTTACAAAATGCAATGACTTTGTACCAACATATTACAGACACTCAACAATTACCACGCCACAAACGGTGTTATTCGACATTTTCGCGCAAAAAAAAAAAAAAACATGCAGTGTTACCTATCTTGGTGTGCACCTACCTTGTTTCTCTTTTTTACACTATGTACCTAAGCTCTAAGTGCCAGAGAACCATGCAATAAATAGAGAGGCTGATGCTCATAAAAGGAGAAAAGAAACGTTTTTTGCTCACAAATGCATATAGCATCAAGCTCTCCACAACAGAACGTCGACGTTCGACCTTTGTACGTACGTACGAATCAAACCTTTCCTGCAAAATCCGAAACAAATCAGCAGCCCTTAATTACTGCAAAAAAAAAAAACTCGATCAGATTTTTCAGATCGATCATAAAGGGTTTTGCAGCTCACAATCAAGAAAACGAAGTCCATATGTGGTGGAACGAGGCATATCTTCAAGAGCTAACGAGTCCTCAAAGCCTAAAGCTCTCCCTTTTAGTCATTTATTCTCCTCCTCCGTCGTCTTCTGAAAAAATCTTGAAATCTCCCGATAAAGCTGCTCGGCCTCAAAAGGCTTCGGCACATAGCCGTCCATTCCACACTTGAGACATTCGTCGTGCGTCGCCTGAATGACATCAGCAGTCATGGCCAAGATTGGCACGTGCCACTTGGAACCATTCTTACACTCTTCGACTTTATTGCGTTCTATCTCCCTTATTCTCCTCGTAGCTTCAAACCTGCCAAAACAAGAAAGGGTAATAAATCTTTACATCATTTAAGATCGTTAGTAAGAAAAGAATGCGCTTTTTTCTTCTATTCACCCGTCCATTTCAGGCATCTGAATATCCATGAAACACGCATCGAAGCGGTGGGGAGGAGTAAGCAAAGAGATGGCGTCTTTCCCCCTCTCGGCGTGCGCCACGTCAGCGCCGTACTTTTTCAGAGCGCCCGACGCCACCCTTAGATTCACGGGGTTATCGTCGACCACCAAAACTCTCCTCCCACGAAGGAGATTGCTGAGCGAAGTGTGTCGAAGCTCTCCATTTCTATGGTTCCCTCGACTACTTATGCCCATGGCCCGCTGTATGGACACGGCTAGCATGCTGGCCCGCAAGGGCTTAGCCACGACGTACGGGCCGGGCCCGCCCGGCGTTGAAAGCCCATATCTCGTACTAGACGTACGGTTCGATAACAGAAAGATCTTAGCATCGATAATTTTCTGATTCGAGCCCAAATCACCGTCCCAGCACTCTTCTTCGACGAAAACCAAGCCGGGACCTTTTCCGCGGGGCCGGGCCGACAGGCCCAAATCCCAGTCGGCGACTATTTCAACTCGAAGTCCTAGCCGCTCAATATGGTACTTTGCAACCTTGGCCCGAACGGGCTTAGGGTCGACGACCATGGCAGCCATGCCTTGGAACTCAGAAGAAACAGAAGCTTTGTTAACAGCTGAGGAATGGCTCGTAGAGAAAACAGCTGTGAAGGTGAACGTAGAGCCGATCTGAGGAAAGCTAGCGAGCCCTATCTCGCCCTTCATGAGGTGGACTAAGCACTTGCTTATGCTAAGGCCAATGCCCGTGCCTCCGTGGGTTCGGGTTATGGACGGGCCCACTTGGATGAACGGGTTGAAAATGCGGGCTTGGGCCTCGAGGGGTATGCCTTGGCCCGTGTCCTCGACCGAGACTATGACGGTTATTTGGGTCGGGTCAGCGGGTTGAGTGGGCGGGGACGATTCTTGATTACTGAAGATTTTGAAGCCCGCCCAGCTTTGCCTTCGATCTACGACGGGGAAACTGCTTAAGGAGCTGTTAGTAGGGTCGTTTTCGTCTTCGTTCATGGCGGGCACTTCTTCGACGAGGTGGACGGTGACGTATATGTGGCCTTTCTCTGTGAACTGCAAATTAAAATCAAGAAACAGAAATTTGTTCTCAGTAAGGAAAAAAAAAGAAAGAATTACTACAGTATACATATTGTGATTTTGAAGGAACTAACTTTGATTGAGTTCCCGACTAGATTTGTTACGATCTGCCGAAACCTCCCGGGATCGCCGACAAGTATGTTCGGTACTCTATCCGAGACATAAGCTGCCAACTGTTCGTTGCAATAATTTGGCAGAACAGAGAACAAACGTAAGAGACAGAAAGAAGAAAACTTCGATCCGTGCAAAATATTGATGACAGATGAAAACGTACCTCGACGTTCTTATCTTGCGATTTTCCAGAAAAAAGAGACAAAACGTCGTCGAGAATCAACCTCAGATCGAAGTTAACTGCTTCGAGCTCGAGTTTGCCAGATTCGATTTTTGCCAGGTCTAAGACTTCATTTATGAGGGAAACCAACGCTTTACCGCTCTCCCTCGCAGTTCTTACATAGTCTTGTTGAGTTTCGTCCAAATCAGTGTCCATAAGCATCTGTAACATTCCTGCAAATAGAAAAAGAAAAGAAAAGAATTATGCATTTTCATCCATGGAGATTTGAATACTGTGAAATATCAGGTCTTACCAAGAACACCGTTCATTGGTGTTCTTATTTCGTGGGAAACCGTGGCAAGAAACTGCACCGTGCAAGAAGAAAAAGCGATTAGAAAATCACGGCGTTTAAAAGTCCTGACATGGACGAAAGAATATAAGCAAACTAAACTACGCACCTGCGACTTTGCGATATCAGCTGCCTCGGCGAGCCTTTTAAGTTCTGTCATCTTCTGATAATCGTCTTCGACTCTTGCGATACGATTCACCGTAGCATTGATTATTTGACCCACGAGCAAAGTAATTATAAGTATGCCCCAAAAAGAACAAATTGCACCCCATGGCAAAGGTGCCTTATGCTTGAATCTGCACAAATCAGAATACAGAATGAGAAAACTGCGTAATAACATCAGCAGAAGTATCAGATAACTTTGCAGTTCATATAAAAGGGCTATCACTATCACCTGCAATGCATCTCATGCTTTCTGAAAGGGTCTCCAAAATTAAGAACGCTAACGTGTTGAAGCCCATCATTCGAGGCATTTGCACCGTACATGCTTATGGGCTGTAAGGGATCAGTGGTATCGAACACATTGACGAGGATGGTCTGTTTGCTTGCAAGCTGTTGTAGAAGTTTCTCTACGAGCGATTCGATATCGAATATGCCACCGAGATACCTAATATGACACCACGACAATCAAGAAAAAGAAAAAAAAAATCAAGCCTTTTTTCCTTCACTATCAAAGTAAGCGATGGAAAAAAAATGATACTTACCCAGCAGTGGCTTGGATCCTCTCTGCAGGCGTTGCTTCGGGGGGAAGATCTCTCTTGTAAACAGCGAAAGTCAATATTACGCCTAAGCGGTTCGTTTTGAGCAACCTAAATGGAGCTGTAAGGACACCTTTCCCCGATTCTCTTGCACGCAATATGTTCTCACGATCTTCCTGAAAATGAATAGGAAATGATAGAACTGACTCCCTACGTAAATCATCGACCCTAACTTCTTACTAGGCTAAAGGAGGAAAGTACGAAGAAGGAGAAACTCCACCTCCCCAGACAACATATCAACAGAGACAACATGGGCAACAGTGTCTTGCGCAAAAATTACAGGGGCATATTCGTCTTGATCGGGGGAAGGCTCGAGAACTTCAGGGTCATACTCGTCTTCATGGACTGGGTTCTGTTCGCTATGATCCATTCTCTTGATAGTCCATCCTTGTTGAACCTCAAACTGCTCTCTTTCGCTGTGAAGAACCCTCACAGCATAGGCCACCCCACTTGTCAAAGGCCTCTCAAACGATGTCTTATCAGTATACCTCGCAAAAGTTTTCTGCAAATTTTTTCGAGTTTTCAGACAAACAAGTTCGTAACGACCTAAAAGAAACTGTTTTGCATGGTGCTTACCTGGTCGATCGCAGAAGGATTCTTGCCATGGTGGAATATGTAAATCATGACAGACATTGCCTGAATATGGTTCATGCTAACGTTGAATTGGTCTTGCAACATTCGAGCCCTCTCATCGCACATGCTGGCGAGCGTTTCTTTCCTCTTCTCTACGGCGTGCGAACTCATATACCAGTAAAAGAACACAGCTGTGATTATCCCAATAACGATCCATGCTTTGAGGAACTTCCTCCACCAATTTATGTTCACTTTTCGAGAGTCAATATACTGAGAAAAGTGTTGGTGTATCTTACAGGTGCATAAGGAAATGTGTTCCCACAATTTCACCCATATGCCCCCGCCACGCAAGGCAGCCTTGGTCGTCATAATTCTCCCATTTTTTAGCGAATTTAAGGAGAAGAGAGATAGAAACCAGCAAAAGGACAGCAGAAGAAGATGGCTCAACTTCAACCCGAAGCTAAATACACGAGACAAATTCATCTAACGAAACGAATACACCACTTCTACAGACGAGAATAGATCGATATATATCGGTTCAGCATAAATCTTCCCTGCTTTGGAGACAAGTTAACTATCTTGGCTGTTCTAGGAGGGCCAAACTGAACCAAACAACTCCAACATCATAGGAAAGAGAACCCTTTACAGAAGATAAGGGGAATACTGATGTCTTAGCCAAAACTTCCAAGGTCAAAGACCAAGAATCGAGCGAGATAATGTAATTATAAGGGCACCCAAAGATAACAGTTGGAAAACCCTCAAAGAGATACCAGCAACCTTCTTTATAAATGGGATCTGGGAGAAACGTGATCTATATCCTGTTAGCTACGAAGATATGCTTCAATCAAAATACACGTCCAAGCAGAAGGTTCTCTCATCTACTACAGCAATCAAATCAACAAGGAGACCACTAGAGAGAGAGAGAGCATATCAAAAGGGGAAAAAGAAAACAGCTAAAGGGCTCACCAACAAAGAATCTCTAAGCATAAAAATCCTGTCTTTTAAAGAGGATAGCCTTCTAAATGCTTGGAAATCAAGCTAATTCAGACTACTTGACTCCCAACACAGCCGAGTAGACAGTTCCACAAGACAACTCGAGAGAGAGATGATAACGATATAGTTGAGAAGATTAATGATTGCTGCAAGTAAATAGTGTTCCACTACGAGAAAGAGAAGACCCCAGAATGAGAGAGAGAGAGAGAGAGAGAGAGAGAGAGAGAAAAGCATCTAAAGCAAACAACTTTAGATTTATATGGACACTAACTATGCAACAAGATTCTGTGGAAGCAAAGATGAGGGGGAATATGGTGGTAGAAAAATGTCTGCTAGCTCGAGGACCATTATCTTCTTCTATATCCCTGCTTCATTTCATTTCATCCCCATCCATCGATCGATCGAAGTCTACCAAAAGAAGAATAGAAAGACAAACGAGGAAGTGAGAGAAAGAAAGAAAGAAAGAACAAAACCGAGAAATCATATTCAATGCAATTATTTTAACATAAATTATTGCAGGGGATAGATAAGCTTCCAATGGAACGGACGGAACGCAATAATGTACATGTAAACATTAAAGAGGGCAAAAAAGGTATACTTTCCCCACTGACCAAATGAGAGAAAGAAAATCAAATATCACTGCTAATTTGCCCAACTCACCCAAGTGTGTTCACATCACATCCATCCACTGGGACACAAGTCCCACACGCCAGCCAAACGCATTCGCCCTCTCTCTCTCTCTCTCTCTCTCTCTCTCTCTCTCTCTCTCTGTAATGCCTTGCGATGCTCAAAAGTCGTAACTGCCCCTGAGAGTCTTGTAAATCATCAACTAATAATCCATTTTCTTGGTTCTCTTTTGCCTTTACTAACCACTCTGTTACATTGTAATGAAGCAGAGATATACACGCAATGAAGTTGAAAAAAAGAAACAGAGGACCCCTTTGATGTGCCCTCGAGGTGTTATTATGTTCTCTGCCTTTGCCGTCCTAAAGTGCATTAGTTAAAGATGAGAGATTATGACAATCAATATCATATATTTATAACTAACAACTGTTCATGGAAGTCAAAATAGTTACAATGGGCTAATAATAAGTAATAGTAATTTCGGCATACAACCTCTATGCGAGAGCTTCGAAGTATAATTATATTTTTGTTACTTCAATTTTGATTTATAATATTTAGTATTTAATAATGAAATAAAGTTTTAACTAGTGTAAAAAGTGAAAACTAATGCGTTGGGGTACAATTACAATAACTAAAAAATTTAATTGTGCAATGATAACTACTTGTAAATTAATTATATTACAAATAGAGATATTAAATTGCAAATAAAATGACCGACCGAATCGGCAAGTTTTAGCCATAACCCTTTTATTTATACTAGTACTTTTAGCACACCCTATGTGTGTGCAAAAATATAAAATTAGTTATTAGTGGATGATTTTAATAAATTATATACTAAAAATAGAATGAGGTGGTTATTATAAGTTTTAAAGCTATGGGGTTTAATAAGTTTTTTAATATTGATATACTGAAATAGAATGATGTGGTTATTATGATTTAATAGCTTTTTTATTTTTAATAGTAATTGAAGTAGAAAAATTTGATTGGTCAATTTTGACAGACCAATTTATAGTAGAAGATTCGGCAGTTATCGGAACCCCTGCTTCTTCAGGAGGTTGATGAGTTACTCGGAATGCTGCTAAAATATCAGTATCTTTGGTTTCGTTATCTCCTTAGACTTTTTATATAAGAGTATAGATAATATAAGATTTCAAAAAGGACGATGATAATAATTAATGATGGAGGATTAATGCAACGAATCCGTTGAAATAAGTGGTAAAACTGGAAACAATTGGTTGGGGATTTGGCTTGGTCTATCGCTACTGCTACTGACAAGGAATTTGCTAGACGATAAATAGAAGGTTGCCACATGTAAGAAAGTTGACGGGAGGGGCAATGTTGGGAATAATTGTTACTTTGAACAAAGAAGACGAAACAGTGGCATTATGGTGAATACATGTAAAAGTAAGGGGCAAGGATAATCATGGCATTGAAAAGATTATTAGGCCATCGATGTGCTATGCTATCTATCACCCCCACATTCCTTTATTGATGGAGAAATTACTTATCATTACCCTTTAGGTTTAAAAATTCCTAATCAATATCCCTTTGAAAGATTTCTTCCTATTCAGTACTCATCTGCGAGAAATTGTGTATCTAACACTCCTGAACAGTGAACAGACAAAAATACCATTTTTCAAATCAAAACCGGATATTATTCCCACTGTTATCGCCGATTATACCCACAAAATAATATAATTATAATTTTATATAAATAAAACTGGACATTATACCAACCGTTGTAGCAATTATGCCAATTGTTAGTGTTATTATACCTGCAAAATTCTATAACACACTTGGTTTAATAACGATAACAGTTGGTATAAGCTTCAATTTTAGTATACTTGCGACAACATTTTGTATAATGTCCAGTTTTATTTATTAAAAATTATACATTGTTTTGTTGGTAAACAGTCATATAATAGCAAAATCAGTCGGTATAATGTCCAATTTTATGCTATAAAATTCGAATAAATTTTATTGGTACAATAACGAAAATAAATGGCATAAGTTCAACAATGTATGATATAATAGCAAAATCAGTTGATATAATATCCAAGTTTTTGGTATAAAACTAGAATAATGTTATTTATCCGTATAATAACGGAAAAACAGATGGTATAATTTCTACAATTTATGATATAACAACAAAATCAGTTGGTATACTGTCCATCGCGTTATTAAAGTGTATTAATTGGTATAATAAAAAAAATAGTTGGTATTATTTTATTTGGTATAATTTCACTTTTGTTGGTATAATAACGAGGTTTGTTGGTATAATTCATGCAAAAATAATTGCTGAGCTTTTTAGAATGTGTAAGACATGTGTATTTTCATCTCTTCAAATCTAAAAAAATCATTTTAGGTACTAAACAAGAAGAAATTCTCAAATCGGTACTCAACAAGAAGAAATAATTCGAAAGGTATTTAAGAGTAATTTTAAAACTCAAGGGGACTGATAAGGAATTTCCGTTTTATTAATTTTTGGGAAAATTTCACTTGTTACCCTTCTATTTAAGGCTTTTTCAGTTGGTACTTAAAGTTATTTTCAATTCCAATAGTTAGCCTTGTGTTTAAGACTTCTCCAACTGGTACCCAAATTATCTTGCAATTTCAGTAGGTATCCCTGTATTCATTGGTTTTCCAATCGTTTCCCAAAGTTTCAAGGTAAATGCCCATAACGTATGACATCTTGATTTCAAATGACCAAAAATGAGATTTTTAAAGTGTATAAAGCCTCGTTAATTGCTAATGAAATTTTAAAAATGACTAAAAACGTGCCTACACCTAAAAATCAATTTGTAACTTTTTAGAATCGCGACATTTTACCTTAACGATACCTACCTTGAAAACTAGGGGTGAGCAAAGTTGGATATTCGGATTTTTAGATATTCGAAAGTCGGATATCCGAATTTTCGGATATCGAACAGTGATATCCATATCAGGTCCGATTTTAATCGGATATCCAAAAAATCGGATATCCGCGTTATTCGGATATTTAAATCGGATATCCGCATCCGGTTTTTAAATTTATTTTTCTTATATTTTTAAATATTTTCTATTCAAAATAATTTCTTATTTCTTATCGAATTAAAAAGAATTTTTCATATAAGAATTTCTACACATAGTAATTCACACAATATGTGAATTTATGATTCAAAATTACATAATATATAATGAACACAATACCGCAAATTCACATTAACTTTCTAACTTGCATCTCGATGTTTTTATGTTTTTTTTCTTATTTCAATTCTCTAACAAAGTTTTTTGCAATAATAAACTTCTTTGAGGATTTTTTTCCTTTTTGGACCTTCATTTTTTCTTTTTTGGCTATTTATTTATTTATTATTTTTTAAATATAAAACCGGATACCGGATATCCGAATTTTAGACAAACCACTATCCGTATTCGATCCGGTTTATTTTAAAATAAATTGGATCGAAAATAAACCGGATCGAATATGCGATCCGGTTTTTAAAACCGAATATCCGTTTTCTTGGGTTGTGTAAAGCATATACCGGATCGGAATTCGGTTTTCGGATATTTTTGCTCACCCCTATTGACAACACTTCGGGCAAAAGCCTTAAACACAGGTACCATTTGGAACTAAAAAATGCTCTGAGTACCAGTTGAAAAAGTACTAAACACAGGGGTACCTACTGAAATTGAAAGTAACTTTGGATATCAACTAAAAAAGTCTTAAACACATGGGTACCAAGTGGAATTTCCCTTATTATTTTTTTCTTTAATTTTAGCTGGGCTTTGAAAGCGACGGCCCACGTCAGCGCACCAATTCTTATCTATGGCCCATTGATATTGACCACCTCAAATCAATTACTACTTAATTGGGCTGCCGACCCCTTTTGTGTGCTTCTTGTAATTGAGCTTTAATTATAGAGACTTCGAAAGTTGATCTTAGTAAATAATAAAATATTTAATACGTGGCCTTACTCACTTTAGGTTTAGATGCTCAGCATAGCATCTGACTTTCTTTTTTTTGCTATACACCTTTAGTGCATCGATCGACCAGCCGTAAAGCAACTCAACCCGTCTCATTTCAGTGCCCATTTAAATTGGGAATATGTTATGTCGATAGAGATGTATATTTAATCATATGATGTAAAAGACAAATGGGAAATTATAAAAATTAAACCAACGTCAGAAAGGGCCATGGATGGATGCTTAGAAAACCGTAGCCAGCCATGAATGCGTAGATGCAGATAAAGAAGTTAGGCCCACATTAAACATGTCAAGAAAAATGACTGTTTTGTTCAAGGCAAATGTTGCAATAGGTATATCACTATATCAGTCCAGAAAAAGCCAAGTAAGAACGCCAATAAGAGAACGCCAAGTCGACGGCGAGATACGATTTTCTTACCAACCGAAAAGTCGCCATTGCTTGGGACCGAACTTCAGAGTAAAAAAGGAGCCAATCGAGGATCTTCGATGCGTGGAAGGCCTGTCCTGGCTCCCAGTGCTCTGCAGCTAATAGCAGCCTAATAAAAAGGAAGTTGGGAGCATAGTTATTAAAGGCGAGAGGCGCAAAAAGGCGAGAGGCCACTGCCTTGCCTCAAAGGCGAGGCGTAAATAAGGCGGTCGCCTTATAAACCGAGGCGAATTCTATAATATAAATATTATATATAATATGTCACTCTTAGTAAATACATATATAGAATTTGTTTGTGAGACAAAGAAAATAAACGTTGATAATTTCTCATGAGTTGATGATTGTGTTAAATAAAATAGTAATAATTAATCAATTGCATAAAATAATTTTTTGGGTGTTACGTTTTTATGTGTTTAATTTTAATGAAACATGAAAATAAACTTTAATATGTTAAATTCAATTGGATCATTGTAAGATTTATAATATTTGAACTATTTTTTTAAAAGTAAATTAGAAAGGCCCACATCAAGAAGCCCATTTAACCCAAAAGTTAGGGTTTCTTCATCATCTTCATCGCAACCCCTCTTTCCCATCTCTATTACCACTGCAAATACACTGTTCTTCACCAAGGCGACCGCCTCACCGCCTAGGCGCATCAATTTCTAGCACTGAGGCGCCGCCTCAGACGCGCCTCCGTAAAGGACGACGCTTCTAAGCACATAGAGGCGATGGGCGGCCGCCTCACCTCGTTCACCGCCTAGGCGCGCCTCAGGCGCGCCCCAAATAACTATGGTTGGGAGTGTTTGATTAGAGTTTTTAAGCAGTGTAAACCTCGTTGATTATACAACTTCAACATATATAACTCGAAGGTGAAGTGAACTAACCACTTGAGAAGCAAACGGAAGCATCTTTTCAGGTGGCATGTTGGCGCAAAGAGCTATACATTGGAGATTGACAAGATATGTTAGCATACCTCTACAATTTGTGTATATGAGCACAAATGGAAACTCTAAAATGACAGCGAATGTTATACTAACCGTAAAGTACTGCTCCGATAAATGCATCGCCAGCACCAGTTGTATCGACGAGTTCTGAGGGTGGGATCTTCTCAGCCGTTCCTAAAAGCAACCTCCCATTCACTGTTCCTATGCCTTTTGCGTGCAGTTTTACCACACTCTGAAAGATAGAATCGTAGAGGCTAAGAAGATAGATTGCATTATTAGTTAAATGAACGAATAGAAATATTTTCGGCATGGGATTCTACCGATGGAAAACATCTAGGCGTTGTTGCATCGTCATCTTTCGTGCGTTTCACAGTTTCAAATAGATCATTCACATCCACTTCTTCAAGTTGAAGGTTTTCTGCAGGCAGTAAAACGTTATTATACCTGAAGAAGCTCGGGGCAAAACATAATGACACGAGATTATCTATGTTTGTTTAATTAATTTTTGCTTACCATTTACAGACCTCTCCAACATCAAACAACCATCTTCGCCTAATGTGACTATTACAAATTTCAGACTTGACAACTTTGCAAGCATCGAAAGCAGCGCAGTTGGGATCGATGGAGCACCTGTCCATGACTGTTGTGCAAAACATAAGTAAATGTCAGATTTCCAATTGCATAATTACCATCTCTAAGACACTCCCATCGGCTAGTAGCTCATTATCTATATCAGAATGCTAAGTCCGATTATTAGATTTCTGCTTTCTAATTATCATCGTCGAATGTTATGGATCTTACATTTGCAAAATATCCAATAAATTTGGTGAAGATTGGAACATAATGAAGGAGCTCGATTGTATCGTTAAGATACTGAATTCTTGTAAGTAGTTATGCAGCTACTAACAGTATGTAACCCGATCTAACTGGGCAACATATGCAACTAGCTAACCAATCAAAATCAACCATAGATTGATTTTGCGTAGTTCAGATTTTTTAATATCAAGTATGCATCATTCTATCTCTTTCAAAGGAAAGCAAGGTATTATAGGATGATCAAAGGTCACAATTTTCATTCACAGAAGCGTATTTTGGCTGTTTAAAACCAATGAATTATTTTATTTAACACTTGATCATTCCAGTGTTAATAAGAACATAAGCAACCAATCATTTAATTGAACACAAACAAAAAGGAGCAGCTTTGAAATAGTTTTATTACGAGCATGCCTGGGGGAATTTAGCAGAGCAGATTGCATAGCTAGAAATACTCAAAAGATCATCTAAACCTTCTCTTATCCGTTCTGCATCAATTAGAATTGGGATACCCCTGCGAGTTGCCTACAAAGTAAAACAAAGATGAAAATAGATTTATTTCTCGATGGGGAATATATGTCCAGCATATAAAGAAGCATTGAAAAGTTTGGAGAAAAATCTACAAGCAACAGAGCCAGTCACCTCATGGGCAACCACTAGAGCAGTCTCATGTAGTCTACCATCGGAATATACTAATTTCGATCCATCTAGTGCGGCTAACAATTTCAATTCTGTAAGTTCATCAGGTACCATGGGAGGATATCCCGGAGTGTGGATACAAGTTCGGGTTTTCCTGAAACAAGACAGATATGCTTGCTCCCGTATTTAAGCTTTTCCTTCTGAAGTAAATTAGCTTCATGGCCTAATAAGAAGAGTATGCTTGCTACTCGTGTTTGTGAGAAAGTGCTATATGACTCCATGACATAGTGGGAAAAAAAAAGAGCTGGATGAAGGCTTTTTGCACTATTAAAAGTATGACGCTATCCTACAACCGTATAATGTCCCGATCAAACAAAAATAACACAGAAAGGGAAGTTTAAAAAAAGGAATTTTAAAAGTAGATTATGAATAGTAAGCTGAATTCACGAAAGATACTTAAGAAGGCAGGATGGATTTTGAAAGTAGACACTCACGTTTGCTCATCGACGATGATATAAGTGAATGGAGAGTTTCCTCCTTGAGCGACCTGAAAGTAAAACGAACGATTCATTTTCCAGCATAAATAAATGAAAATTTTGCCTGCTCCAAATGATTAAACAACATAACTTTACCACGATAAATGAAGAATCCACACCATCAGCCTCAAGTTCGTCCAATATTCCTTTACCTTGAGGGTCATCAGCAACCTAAGCCACAAAGTGCAAGCTGACCCATCTAAGTACACCAACTAAAAGAAAAAACTATCACATAACCAAACCATCCATATATACTGGTGGACCTTGGAGATCAACCTCGGCTTCAGACCTAAACGCGCTGCACATGTTAATGCATTGCCCGCATTCCCGCCTCCTTGAAGCTAAACACGGAAAATATGCATATGTAAGGTGTTGATGATGTGCCTTCCTAGTAGCTTAAACTTTTAGTTGAAGTGCTTATCAACATGGTATCGGAGATTTTGGGTTCAAATCCCCATCAAATCCACACAATTGTCAACAGCAAAAGGCGATGGTAATATTCGCTGTAGCAAAATTAATTTAAGCCACGTTAGAAGCATGTAGACAAGAAAAACTGCGATCTCTAAGATTGGGCGTGGGCTTGCTCCACTTGAAGCTTAAAAGTATAACCAAAGTCACATGTAAAAACATCCAAACAATCACCCGAACACGTTGAGCAATGTCCTCCCTTGGAAGAACTACTTTATTTTTCAAAATACCAAACCACCCCAATCCGAAAGTAACAATCAATCGAACCCAAAGGTAATCACAGCATCGCCAATTAAACCAGTAAGACTCAAAATTCAACATCTACAACACCATCCGAAAAAGAAATTACAAAGTTAATTAATACGTAATGATGAACTTTACTTTCGCGCTGGTGCTTCTAATCTTATCATCAGGCTTGGGATACGAAGCCACCGCTGCTAAAAAATCAACTGACACTGCACCACAACCTAGCTGCAGATATATGCAAAACAGAACAATAAAATCACGATTTTATTATAAACAGCAGCTAATCCAATCAAAATAGAGTAGAACGTAATCAATTACCACAATACAATTATCGGAAACAGGAGGCATCGGAGTAGACGACATTTTTATTTTCCTTAAGAGCACACACCAAAAAAAGAGTTACGATTAAGCCGTTGTTTCTTCACAATCAGAGCGTAAATCGCGCGACGATACAAGCTTACCTGTGAGAATATGTATGAGCTGCGGATTTGAATAGCGCAATGTTGCCAAGCACAGACGCCATTTATTAACACTCAGGTGGCAGGTGTGCTGAGATGGCATCGTTTTTGACGGATAAAGTAATAAAATAAGAGGAAGTGGATACCAGCGATCTGTTAGGTTTAGCTACAAAAAGACAAAACAAGCTTCGAAAATGGGTTTCGAATAAATCTCCAAGCAGCTTCTTCTTACCAAGCAATCAAATCATGAAGGATAACATGCGAAGCCAAGCCAAAGAACTATCATCTTTTTTTTTTTTGGTGGTTAATATAACTTCATGCCCTCGTTTCTTTTTGGGTTCAAGCCCTAGGCCCTAGTATAGTTTCTTTTATGGTTAAGACCTGTTTTTCGAAAAACTCAGAGGAAAAATACCTAAATATTGCGATAAGACTCATTTGCCCTTTATTGTTACGAAAATTTACATATATTTGCCATCATCCCTTCCATCTAACCCAATTCACGTCAAAGCAATTTATTTTTGAAATACTTAATCTCAAGGTTAGGGATCAAATAAGGTTAAATTGACCTCAATTTCTCATGGGTCCTCATAATCAATGAAAATTTTCGATGTTGTCATAGAATAATGCTTCAAAACCACTTTCGAAAATATCTTTTAAAATGGTGAAATTTCGAATTTGTTTGAATAAGGTGTATTCGACTCAATTTGGACATGGGTCTTAATAATCAACAAGAATTATTGACGTTAACTACGGAATAACGAAGAATTTTGATGCGACCTAAGATTGAAATCGTGCATATCTGGGTAACATTTTTTGAACTCTGGATAACATTTTTGACATTTTGGATAACATTTTGACATTTTGCATAACGCTTCTTATAATTATACCACTTTACACCTTTTTGGTACCGAATCTTTCGAAATAAATACCACATGAGAATAAGTAATATCTCCGTACTGGTTGACGATTCATATGGTAATTATACCACTTTACTCCTTTCCAGTACCACTTTTTTAAAACTAATACCAAATGAGAATAAATCTCGTACCGGTTTCGTTAACTCTTCTTCTTATGGTAATTATACCACTTTACGCCTTTTTGGTACTGAACCTTTCGAAATAAATACCACATGAGAATAAGTAATATCTCGTACTGTTTTAGGGTTCATATGGTAATTATACCACTTTACTCCTTTCTAGTACCACATCATTTAAAATTAATATCAAATGAGAATAAATCTCGTACCAGTTTGGTTAACGCTTCTTATGGTAATTATACTACTTTACGCCTTTCTACCGCATCTTCTAAAATTAATACCAAATTAGAATAAGTAATATATCTCATACCAGTTTGGTAACGCCTCTTATGGTAATTATACCACTTTATGCCTTTTTGGTACCGAATCTTTTGAAATAAATACCACATGGGAATAAGTAATAAGGGTATTTTCGTCAAATTATATTTCGGATCCTTTACCCATCTTTTACAGAAACTAGGTCCGTTAAACTTATTCTTATACTGACAGGGCCTGAAATCAATTTTAAAACAGTAATGGGGCCGGAAACAAAATTTGCCCTTTTTCGTTCAGTCGATAGCTTGCCATTAACCCACAAATGTACAAACGTGCTAAACAGCACACAAAACCGTTTGGTCGCATTGCGCCAAACTGAAACCAGTCCTCAAAAAAGAGGAAGCACGACCCCACAAGGAGAACACACTCCCACATGGGGAGAAAAAATTCCACAAGGGACAAAAACCGACAGAAAATAAAACTCATTATCTAAAACCAAGTACTAAAGAACCTATAATAGAAAAAGCTTTTAACCTAAATCTACGACAATCTTCACTTTCTTCGGTTTTCAACTTCTGGGTTTTGTCTTCATCGAAATGGGGGCTCCACTAGGGAGAAAAGGCGCCCGATGCAAACGGCCGAGCGGTGGGTGGGGATGTCGGCTACAGGCAGCAGACGAGCTGAGCGTCGAGATAGAATGCCTGGTGATCATCTTTGAGTTTACTTTTTTTTTTTCAGTTGATTTGATATGCTTCTTTTATATTATATGGTTAACTTTTTTATTTATCTCTTAAAATCGTACGTGGAAATTACATCATTTTCCTCGTTTAAGGGAAATTTTTATTGTCCATGATGTATCACCACATGTAAGCCAAAATCACAAATTCCTGATGATTAAATTAATCTCGAGGTCAATACATCCCAAATTCAACCAAGATGGTAAGTGAATTTTAAAATTCATGACAAATGAGTTCAAATATTGTCTCTACAATCGCCAATCCATAAATCTTTAAAGAGAAAAACTTGCGCGGACGTTTTAGTGTCTGGTCGGTGGCTTATAAACTCGCATAGAATTTCGTCTGTATGTCGAAGTCGAGGCACGTACGTCGTACTCTTTTCATAAAACGGTATATTGCACGTCACGAAGATACAACGACTTAATTTAGTAATGTCGCACAACATAACGAAATTATTGGGCAAATCTACTAAAGATTCAAGCCTTTTTCGTGTTTACTACGAAGTGTACTTCGAATGCACTAACTTAGAATGCTCGGAGTTTAATGAATTGAATCAACTTCCATTCTACAAGAGCGTCTATAGCTTTCCAAAGGTCATAATGTCTTTCTGCAAATGGTTACACCTTTTGACCCTACTTGTTAATAGTACCATTTCATCGTAATCGTTCGGGTCCAACCGTTGGTGGTTACCTGGTCGAACCCTTTCGGCAAACCCATTCGGATCGAACCACCGAGCGGTTTCCCGACCAAACCATCGCGACCCATCAGACCATTAGGTCTTTAGCCACGTCACTTAGCCCAATTTTCAGAAATTAATTTATCATTCACTCGATATCGGTTATGAGCATATTAATATTCATTATATTTCCTCGGAACGTAGATTTGTAAATTTAAACTGTTTCAATTTCTGATGACCGATGGTTTTGCGATTTAATTAAATCTTTTAAACAACTCTTTTAATGTGTTAATTACCAACACTTGGGTCCAAAGACCCATTAGGCGTAAAACTCAACACCAATAGAGAATGTCATGCGCTATTTAGGCGAATACTGAGCTAGCAAAGAGACGAGAAAAAGAAAAAAATAAGAATGTGAATGAGGAAATCTGTATAACGTAGAGTCGCAAGTACGAACGACGATTGATGGTTTTACCGCGAGAACAGGGTTTTTAGTTTTTACGCTACGCTCCACTCCACACCCAAATGTACGGTTTTTTTCGGGTTCTTTAAAAAAATGGCCTCCCCACCCAAAAACTTTAAAAAAGTAACCTTCTTGACTTTTTTTTTTAGTCAATAGCCCCCACTTTGATTAACTACTAACCATCTTCCTTAATAATTCTTAATATAAAAGAAAAGAAAAATAGAAAAGAAAAGTAAAATATAAGAAAAGAAAAAAAGAAAAACAAAAAAGAAACTCCATTAACGCAAGAACAACCACCCACACCTACCCAAACATACGTCTCATTCAAATCTGAAAGAAGAAATTAATACGAAAACGCGTATATATTCACATTATCGAGCTAATCGACCATTTTTCATATGCGATCTGTTGAAAGAAAGAATTAAGCACAACTCATTTATCACAGTAAGTCATTTTTTTTTGGGTTTTGATTTCACACTTGAAAGTCACGATTTTTCAGTCAATTAGATGCGGAATTGAGTGGGTTTCGATGTATATGCTTGGTGACGGTAATTCCAGCGAAATTCGAGTTGAATCGATGCATTTTCGAATATTCTCATGTTAGAACCGAAGAACAGGCGTAGGGTCCCCTGAATATGCACATGGGTCCCCTGCTGCATGGGACCCGTATGCATATGCAGGGGACCCAAGCGCATATGCTGTAACGACCCTCGTTTTCTAATACTAATGGTGGCGGATTTTCGCAACGTAAGTCGCGGAAGACCCGTCTATTAAAATCTTTTCTAAAATAAAATATATTAATATACACGGGCCGTAGCCCCAAAATATCAAAATATGAAAAATCCTAACGTCGTTCCACAGGTCGCATCCATGTACAGCCCCGCCCTCAAAAGTCCGTGGAGCACCGTCGTCAGCCCGCCTCAGCCGCGACGCGCATCAGCGTCGGGCTCGGTACCTACAACACGTAAACTGAGCTTCTTGCCCAGTAGGTGAAACATGCATGTATGCAAGTGCGCTCGATCCCATCCCATACACCTCACATGCACACTCGACTCGTCTCACGACCCATCACGTCTCACAACTCGTGACTCGACAACACACACACACACTCGTGCGGCCAACTCAGGTCTCGTTAGAGTGGCACTCACCTAACGCGTGGGCGGCCAACTCAGGTCACGTTAGAGTTAGCTCTCACCCAACGCTCAGGCGGCCAACTCAGGTCTCATCTCACCTACTCATATCCCATCTCTACCCTAGGTCGGACTATGCACCTCATAACTGAACCTACGGCACCAACCGTAGAGTCCGAGTGGCACCAACCACTCATCTCGACGGCACCAACCGTCGTCAGTGACACCAACCACTGATCATACCGGCACCAACCGGTCACATAAAGTCGGGCGGCACCAACCACCCGCTCGACGGCACCAACCGTCAGGTGCACTAGTACCAACCTCAACTCGACTCCGAGTCGACGACCGAAATCGGTCACATCTACCCACTCGCGCCTCGCGCCGACACCGTAAGATGTCACCGTCTCAACACGTTCATCCCCTCACATCAATATGTCGTGCTCATGATATGCAAGTGCAGTATAAATAACAGATATATAATGTGCAAAATATTTAATACATGTAAAGCACGTAATTCACCGATTAACAAAAGTATCACATTATCACATGCCGTTTACGTGTCGTAGGTGGATTTCACCTACCTGTCCTCCTGATAAGATTAGTCCAAATGCTTGGTGAGTTCCCTAACGTGTCGAACCTCTTCTTCATTTCGACTCCTTTGAATTAATCAAGGGTTTTACGCTTACCGACATCTTTCTCCTTTTCCTAGTTTCCGCCTCTGCTTCTCTTCTACTTCATTTCCTTTTTGTACGAGTGGTCGTTTATGTATTTATCGTATTATTGGAGCTTATTAAGTGATGAAGTCGATTTCCCTTAGGTTAAGAAATCTCTTATTAGTCACTTCTACAATACCTTTAAAGCCTCCACGTGTATAATCTAAGCCTTTGATTTGATGGATGAATATTATATATATATATATATATATATTTATATCTACTCTACGTTATGTAATGCTACACATATATGCCTTGTACAAAAATTTCATATACTATGTGAATGATACCACGAAACTTTCTAGACAAATTTGATCTTCACGAAAATTTCTAAGTTTATTAAGTACTTAGGTCCTATACCAACTATTTTAATTACTCGTTTTCGTTGTATTAAATAATTGACCTTTTACCTTATTTCTATTAGCAATCACAAACTTCTTTAGACTAATATCGTTACCTTACTTTAAGCTTTAAGTAATGTTACTAGTTGGGCCTTGATAATGTCTTACTTGTTAAACTAAATAAAGCCCATCAATTGGGCCTTATATAAAATATAGCCCAATATTATGAGTCCTTATATTATTATTATTTCTAAATCAGGGCCCGTTCGAATATTTTCCGGGAATATTTTATTACTTTAGTTTTGTCCGAATTTTCGTTCATAAATATTTACTAGGAATTTTATTCCTAATATTTCCTCCTCTAGTTAACTTGAAATTTTCTGTCGGAATCCCGCTTTAAAATTTGCGGGTATTACATATGCAGGGGACCCGTGCACATATGCAGGGGACCTACAAGCATATGCAAGGGACCCGTGAGCCTATATAGGTATTTTCATATCACGCATATGTAAACAAAAAAATGGCACATTATTCTTTTTCAGAGTAAGATCTAGAGGCAAATGAAGTCCAGTTCCACAAATCATTGTTCTTCTTCAGAGGCAAGGGATTCAATTTTCAAAAAAGTTATAAAATGCAACCATGGTGTTGTGGCAAAACTGCAGATGGCGAGGAAAGGATCGAGATCTGGAGAACGGTTCTATGGTTGTGGTTATTGGCCTGTAAGTGAAAAGTCTAATACATGGTTAGATACGATGGTTTACTTTTATAACTATCGTGCGGGTATGTTGTTTTGTAGGATAGCAATTGCAAATTTTTTAGGTGGGAGAGTGATGTTACAAGGGAAGAAATTTGTGCGGAAAACATTTCAAAAAGATTGGAACTTTGCAATTAGAGAATGCAAAAATGTTGGAGAAGATTCAAGCATTGAAGTTTAAAAAACAGAGCTTGGAAGAAAATGTTGTCAATTTGAAGCTTAGGGTCGCTAAACAAGCAAATGCAGAAAAAGCTTTAGTCTTTATTCTAACAGCATCTTGGATTTTGTTTGGAGTCTTTATTTATATGATTAATAAATGAATAAGTAAAAATTATAGATAATTAAGTGGATGAAGTAATAAGTGTGTCAATTGTAGTAAGTTAAGTAGACTACTAATGCATTGATGTTTGAATGTTTAAGATATATCATTTACTATTATTTTATTATGTGGCGTGTTTAGAATGATACTTTGTTTATACATATACTAGTTTTAAATTTACAGGTATAGATTTAGGAATCCGTGTCATGCATGAGAACCCGTGTAAATGGTACAATTTTTACTTCTTCATTTACCTACAATACTAACATGTTTTGGTGTGCATATGGTTAATTAAGCGACTGAAGTAAGAAGTGAGTCAACTGTAGTAAGTTAAGTAAGCTAGTAATGCATTGATGTTTGAATTGAATGTTGAAGAATTTATCATGTAGCGTGTTTAATATTGTACGTAAATGAATAAATAAAAATTGTATGCAATAAGAGATTGAAGTAAGAAGTGGTATTGTAATCAGTTAAGTAAGTTAATAATGTGCTGGCGTTTAAAGGTTTAAGATATATGAATTAGTATTGTAATTATTATGTAGTTTTTTTAATAACATCATATATTTATTATATATTGATTCAAATGGGGAATATTAAAGACAAGAGCATCGTATCTCCAATGATGATCAAAATACATATGTTTTGTAGGCTAGAATAAGCTTCATTCTGAAATATGGAACTCAATCAATTTCTTACATCAACATACCTATTCTGATATATAATTATCTTTAAAATTTTGATTTCATTAATATGATACTATTGTGGTATACATAAAACATATTTAGAGTTTCATGTTTATGGATTTAGAGTTTTAGGAATCCATGTCATGCATGAAAATCCGTGAAATGAGCAGGGGCCCCATCCATACATGCAAACGTGCATAAATGCAAGGGACCCGTGCATAAATCCAAGGGACCCTTGTATATAACCATGGGACCTGCATAGATGCAAGGGATCCGCCCATAAAACTTTAAAATAAGACAAATACCACCAAAATGTGCGGAGAATCACATACATCATGCGCATGATTCTCATAGGGACGGGTCCCTTGCATATATGTGTGAGTCCCTTGAACCAGGGGACCCGTGCATATAATCAGGGGACCCGCATATGTGTAGATCCCCAGCACAGGTAACCCATCTTTTTTAATTGCAGATTCGAAAACGTATCAAATTTCACTCAATTTTCGTCGGAATCAGTGTCATAAAACATATGGATCAGGTCCCTTGCATATATGTGCGGGTCTCTTGCATATATGCGTGTGTTCCTTGCATATAAGCGTAGGTCCCTGAAACAGGGGACCCGTGCATATAATCAGGTGACCCTCGCATATGCAGATCCCAGCGCATGTAACCCATATTTTTTAATTGCAGATTCGAAAACGTATCAACTTAAACTCAAATTTCGTCGGAATCACTGTCATAAAACATATGGATAAGGTCCCTTGCATATATGTGCAGGTCCCTTGCATATATGGGCGGGTCCCCTGCATATAAGCGCGGGTCCCTTGAACCAGGGGACCGCGCATGTACAGATCCCAGCGCATGTAACCCAAATTTTTTAATTGCAGATTCGAAAACGTATCAAATTTAACTCAAATTTACTAGGTAGGTAGGGCTCCCTACGAAATACTCAAGGGTCCCCTGCGAATCGTATGGGTCCCTTGAGAAGTATCACGGGTCCAAACTGCACGGGTCCCATGCGAATAGGTATGGGTCCCTTGAGAAGTCTCACGGGTCCCCAGCACAAATTGCAAGGGTCTCTTGTAAATTCGTATGGGTCCCTTGAGAAGTATCACGGGTCCAAACTGCACGGGTCCCATGCGCAAACTGCATGGGTCCCCTGCATATCACTCAGGGTCCCCTGCAAATTCGTTCGGGTCCCTTAAGAAGTATCACGTGTCCAAACTGCACGGGTCCCCTGAAACTGCATGGGTCCCCTGCGAATGACTCAAGGGTCCCCTGCAAATTCGTTCGAGTCCCTTGGGAGAAGTATCACATGTCCAAACTGCACGGGTCCCTTGCGCAAACATGGGTCCCCTGCATATCACTCAGGGTCCCCTGCAAATTCGTTCGGGTCCCCTGCACAAACTGCATGGGTCCCCTGCGAATGACTCAACGGTCCCCTGTAAATTCGTTCGGGTCCCTTCAGAAGTAAAAGTTTGGAAAACAGATTTTAGGTTTTGATGGATACGCTTTGAAGAAGACGAAGTCAAAGCTTGGAAAACAGTTGTAAAAAGTAAAAAAACTCTGACAAGAAGAGGAAAGGACAGACACTGTAGCTAATGAACAATAATTTTTCATTAATATGGTTAAGTGAGCGTTGGGATCTTTAAATAAGGGTAATATTGTCCTTTTAGGGTCACTTAGTAAGGGTATATATGTCTTTTTGGAGGAAGGAGACCATTTTTTTAAAATTTCTGATTCACGAGTCCATTTACCCAATTAATCCGTTTTTTTTCTCTATATAACCGCCGATGTTTCTAGGGTTTCGTAGATGAGCTCATTGCTAACCGCTAGTCTGTACTTCCGTTGCTCTGTGAATTTTCTCCGTGTCTGTTAATCGTACTTGTTCGTTCGGGTAATTTTTTGTTTGCGTACTTTAGTCTTTTTATCTGTTTTGATGAGTTGAATTGTTATCTTGATTTGCTCTAAGATCAGGTTTTCGTTATTATTTTGCGTTTTATTTGTTTTTGGGCGATGGATTCTGGGCTTATGATCGAATCGCCTCTCGTTGAGGTGTAATTGGATTGATTTGTTGTTTTCCTAATTTGATTGTACAGTAGATGTTTATCTGGGACGACGCGTTGTTCTCGGAATCAGTAGTTTGTATTTAATGAATTCTGTGCTGTGGTGGTTTTGGGTGGATTTATTTGTTTGTTGCCTGTTGGATTTTCTTTTGTTTTTGTTTTGCTTTTGTTTTCTGCGTACGCCATATGAGGAACAAAAACTTTCTGGCAGTGAGTTTTTTTCCTAATTTTTTTATTACCAACAAATCAATCTGAGACCGACTTGTATTTGGGTACAGGCGAGTTGTCTTTTCAATTTCAGTTGAGCTGAGATGGAGTTTTTCATTTGATTCTGAGTTTGAGCTGGAAATTTGAGATGGAGTTATTTCTCCCTCGATTTTTCTGGGAAGAGATGCATTCTTTCAAACCACCATGTGCATGAAAAACTTCTCTGGTTATATGTTATCCTAATGTGTATGATATGTGGGTTCTGGTAACAGATCACTTTATGTGTTCTGGCGCTGAACCTGAAGTCCGATGTTCCGACTCGCAAACTTTAGTGTCCTAACTGATTTCCTGAAATACTTCTTTCCTGTCCTTTTCTGTTCACGTGGATAAATTGAAAAAAGTGCAGTGGTTTCATGTTTTTGTTAAATCTTGTAAGCTCTTCATCACTGATCTATGATTGTTCATTGCAGGAAGCTTTAGCTGATTCTCTAGTCTATTGGTCAATGATGTCAGGGGACTTTTTTTCCGAATTTACCATGTCAGATTGGGATATGGGCCAGATGGAGCCAATGTCAGGTGTTCAAATGAGTGTGGTTGACGGCATGCCCAACAATCAACGATTGGGTAATGCTCATGGTACAAATGAGAAGACATCCCTGGTGGATCAAACATTTGGAAATCCTTTGTTAAATCCCATAAGGTCCTTGCACAGTGGATTCGGGGATGCTGATCGCAGTAGCATAGGTTCAAGCTCTGACTGGGTCTCCATCCAGCCCAGCATTCAAGGCACCATTATGATGAACAAAGCTACAGTAGAAAAAACATTATTGCCAGTAAAAAGGAAGGCCGGAGTAGGAAATATTTCAGACAATTCTTTTTCCCAGCTTCATAACAAGCATCCTTCACACATGGGCAGCTATATGAGGAAACCTGGGCCAGTTTTGTCCAATCCAGATTCTCGAGGCTTGCTGGCTCAATCCACAAATGCCAAGAAAATGGTTCGTAGTGACTCCTCAGTGGGTAAATCTGGTTTACAGCGTGGGCACCCAGTGAAGAAACAAACTACCCAAATTGGATCCGCGCCCAAGAATTCTCGAGATTCATCTGAAGCTGTGAGATCCAAGATGAGGGAGTCTCTAGCTTCTGCGCTGGATTTAGTTGTTTCGAAGACTGATGATGGTTTGAATAACGAGAAAAAAAGTCCTGATATGGGTGCCTCTCAGCAGCCGACCCCGGAATCGAATCTCCAAATGGGTGGACAAGTTTCTGGTTCTGAATCTGCTGTTATGTTGCAAAATCAAGAATTTGATGCATCAGTGTTTGTTAAGGACTCTCAGGAGTTTCCTTCTGACAACCGTGTTAACGAAATTAATGGAAATGAGGAACATCCGTTCCAAGACTTCGACTATCTACCAGATGTTGATGTTTCGTTTAATGACAACCTTTTTGTTAAGGATGACCTCTTGCAGGGCAATGGGCTATCTTGGGCGTTCGACTTTGATATGCAGATGAGGGAGGCAAAAGATGCTCAAAATTCTGGAAACATCCTGGCTTCAGAGTCGATGAAAGAGGAAGGTGATGAGAAACCGAATGGCCAGGTGGTTGCTTTGACTTCAGAGGAGCTGGCTTTTAAAATTGAAGCTGAACTTTTCAAGCTGCATGGTGGGTTAAACAAGAAGTACAAGGAAAAGGGTAGATCGCTTTTGTTCAACCTTAAAGATCCCAACAACCCTGAACTGAGAGAGAGAGTTGTCTCTGGTGAAATTCCGCCAGAAAGATTGTGCGCAATGTCGGCTGAAGAACTTGCTTCCAAGGAGTTATCAGAATGGCGGACAGCCAAGGCAGAAGAAATGGCGCAAATGGTAGTTTTGCCTGATACAGAAGTTGATATGAGACGCTTAGTTAGGAAAACACACAAGGGGGAGTATCAGGTTGAGTTTGATCATGATGAAAGCATTGTTGCTGATGTTTCTGCTGGAACTTCTATGGTGACCCAACTTGCACGGAAGCCAAGAAGTGAAGCTCCTTCTCCACCCAAGGAAAGTGATGCTGTTACGGAAAACTCCTCAGTACAGGAGAACAGTTCAGAGAATAATGATGATGGGACTGATTTAATGCAAGGAATGACAGGGGATGAACTGAAGGATGCTGCAAATCTACCTCCTATTGTCTCTTTAGACGAATTCATGGAGTCCCTCAAAACTGAACGTTCTTTTGAAAATGTATCACCAGATGCAGAGCAGGGGACCCCTTCAACAAAAGCAGAAACGAGCAAAGTTCAGTCTCAGTCCACGGATCGATCTTTCGACTCTGCTAAATATGCATCAACCAAAAATATCCTGAAGAAACACAGTGCTGACATGGCTACAAAAGTGAGTGGGGTTCATGTGAAGCATAAGGTCCCTATTAGCTCTGGATCAAAAGTTGATTATATTTGGGAGGGTAACCTTCAGCTAAATGTATCGCACTCAGTCAGTGTTGGTGGACTGCTTCTGAGGTATGTTCCGTTTTCTTGATTGAAATTATCTGCTGTCATGAAATTTCCCAAGTTTGGTATTTGCCATTTCTTTTGCCAGTATGTATGTGTTAAATGGAACTCACGTTTATGATATATTGTAGTGGTAGTATTCCTTGGACATTTCTTTGCCGCTTGAACTGAAGTATATCCCACATTACTATGCACACAATGATCTCGCTGCGTCCTGCACGCGCATGTTTGTGAATTGTTTCGCTCCTCGTTGCCCATATTCATCGTCATAGCTTGTTAGACTAACTAGCGTAGTCCTAATAATATTCTGCATCATGTTCATTGTGTGAAAGCTGTGATCTTTAAACCAAACTCCAATTTAATCAACAGCGGTGAGAAGACATCGACGAGGGAGTGGCCATCTTCTCTTGAAATCAAAGGAAGGGTTCGCCTCGAAGCTTTCGAGAAGTTTCTTAGAGAACTTCACATGTCTCGATCTCGGGCAGTAATGGTATATATAGGCCTTCCTTTCTTTGTAATAGTTGACTTGTTTTACTGGCCATGTAACTCTTTTGTGCAGCAGCGTAAGCACTTTGGAGTTGTTTTGAGTTATGACATCAATCCGTTTGGAGTATTATTCGAGTTGATGCACAGTCTCAGCTCTAATAGAAAATCTGCAGAAACGTCAATTTTGTTAGATATTGTCCTTTTATCTACAGATTCTTTGTGGATTGTTATTTTTAATGTAAGGGCGTGCAAGAAACACAGAACACATGATATCGAATATCTGCAACATCGATATGTACATGGGAGTTGTGAAACTTCGAGCCCATTTGACGACTTTAAGCTGACATGTCAACCCTGCAATTCACTCAAATGAACTGTTATCAGTCTGAACTAGTATTAGGATAACTCATAAACAATTGCTTACTTTGAAAATACGTGCTTGTAACACTAAATCATCTGCTTTATTATGTGCAAAGCCATTTTATAGGCCCAAACTCATATGTACTAACTAGCTTGACTCAACGTTTTACTATTTGCAGGTTCTACAATTTGTTCTGAAGGACAAATCATCAGAAATTGAACGATCCAATCTTTCTGAGGTAAAGATTTGATCTTCTTTCTTATTTCTGGTATATTTGTTAAGTTGTTGCTTTGTTTCCTCTTTCCCACTCACTCGGTCATTTTATTTACTCTTTCTCCTCAGGCTATTGAGTCGTACTCTTCTGACGAAAGATTAGGATATGCTGAGCCATCTTCAGGCGTTGAACTCTATCTCTGCCCACCCACAACGAGGATCATCGAAATAGTGAACAAAAACGTCGCCAAAGAACGCCTCGACATTGAGAATTCTGCCGAGGGAGGATTGATTGGTGCCATCGTATGGAGAAGAGCTCATGTCAGCAGCAAAATGGTATCACCCAACGACTCATCATCTTCTCATCACAAGCATGCGTTCAAAAGGCAGCAACAGCAACTCATCCCTTCCCAATACGCTGTGAAGAATTCTCCACATGTTAACGTTCCTACTGCTCATAGAAGTGCCCATGAAGAAGAAGAAGAAGAAGAAGATGACGATGTCCCGCCAGGGTTTGGGCCACAACCAGCGAAGGAAGACGACGATTTGCCAGAATTCAGTTTTTCAAGAACCAGCGTGGATCAGTCTCTTCTCTCTAAAGGCCCATCTCAAAGCAGTCTTCATCATGGTAGCAAGAAAATGACTGATGAACGTTCTTTTGACCATGTCAGAGAGTTGATTCAGAAATATGGGAAAAGTAGTGGGGCTGATTTTGCGAGTGGTGGGACATGGGCGGATAATAGGGGTGCCAACGGCGGCGGCGGTGGTATTGGGCGGTGGAACGATGATGATGATATCCCTGAGTGGAGGCCTCAGCAAGCTCAGAACCGTGGGCCGCCTGGGCTCGGCGGCGGCTTGGCTCCTAATCAGTACGCCGGTTAATTGGTGACTCAGCAGTTTCCAAGTGGGCTCGCGCCACGTGGAGGCAGCAGTAAGACTTGGAGAATATTTAGGCAGGGTATATTACTTAGGAAGGTGGGTTTGTACTTTAATTTTTTTTTTTCTCTTTTTCTTTGAAGCTTTGTTTTATGAACGATTAGGCACACCATTGTTTCGCATGATCTTTTTTCGGTTATGATATCATAAATAAGACTGTTTTTGTTTAAAGATCGAACGAAAGGAATGAGCATTTTTTGCTAATTTTCTTTCCTCGTCGTGTTTTATTTATGTCGTAAATAATTAAGACCACATTAGATGTAATTGATGGCATCCGATCTTTTTGTTGAAACCCTAGCCCTGCTTGCTCTATGGGTGTTTTACAATTATATGCACCCTTCTGATTGTAGCTAACAAAACTAGACACTGTGTGTAATTATTACAAAACTAGGCATAATCTTTTTTCAACTTTTTTTTTTAAATTTTTATTTGCTTCTATTTTTTGATTTATTTTTATTGAAATTATTGTATAAATTATTAGGGAGATCATAGTTGTTTAACCAATCGAACCGAGAATTTTCGGTTCGTATAGCATACATGATTTCGATTCGATATTTTACTATCTAATATTTATAATCTACGGTTCGGTCCGAAACCGAAGAACTATTTCTTTTTATTTTTTATTATATATAGTATATATATGATATTATCTATTCATAACTATATAAATCATATTAAATAATGTTTAATTTATTTTTTAGTAAAAGTTCGGTTTCAGCCAGTTAACTGAACGAACTGAAAAAAGATCTACCAAAATCGAACCAAAAAATTTGGTTCGACATATTATTTCAAAATTTTAAATGAAAATGTGTTCGGTTAACCGAAAGTTCGGCTCACTTTTTAGCGTTTGAATTGCCCAAATAAATGATGTTCGAACTACCGATATCAGAGCAAAAAAAATAAGATTCGATACGAAATTAGTTGCAGACAAATTCGGCCTAATTTTGATATATTAATTTAATTTTATAACTTATTTTATATATTATAATTAGTGGTTTTGATTCTATTTTTGATTTTGCCAGATTCGATCTACTCTTTTGGGCTACCGGATCGATTTCTATTCTTGAACATATTTGAACATATCGGATCGATTTCTACTTAATTTATATATTATATTCTCTAATACGATATTGAAAAAATTTAAAAGCTCACTAATATGGATTGTATGTTGAATTTATTTTTCATTTATAGCGATATGATGTTGAACGTCAATTTTATTTTTGCCTTTTATTTGATTATAAAATTAAGTTATAATAAGGAAGTTGAATAAAATATGCCATTTATTTTTTGGTATGATTTTATTCATTTACCACAACCACAAGGGGAGATTACAATATCCACAACCTGCAAACTGATCAATTTAAAGAACCAAGTTAATAAAACGTGATACAAGCAAACACGTGAAAGCATATCAGCTCCATTTGCATTCTTCACGTGACAAATCGATCTGATTCTCCATTTCATCTCTTGTGCAATATTATGGAGTAGTTGCTCCACCGAAGTTCTCCCATACCATGGACTCTTCTATTTCTCTCCCTCCAAATATGATACACCATAGAAGCAAAGCATGCTAAACTGATGCGAACCTGGACCTTCTTCTTACCCCCAACATGCAGCAACCAGTTAGCCATGTCTTCAAAAGTTAGAAAAATGGCATGCTAGTGTTCAGCCAAGCTGCAACTCTTAGGGTCAGCTGTTGACTATACTGACAGACTATGAAAAGGTGATCAATTGATTCCTCGAAATCTCCACACAGTCTACAGATCTTGTTCTCAACTGACATTCCCCAATTGGCTAATCTGTCAAAGGTTAATAGACGTTTCTGTAACAGAATCCATAGCATAAACGAATGCTTAGGGATGGTAAACCTGTTCCATATGGCCTTGCTATGTTGGAACTTTGGCAGATCACCTTTGAGCCATTTGTAACCTGAGCTTAGTGAATTATATCTTCCATCTCCAGATGGACTACAAGTTCTCTCCAATATGCCATTTATTTATAACTTTTTCTACATAATAAATAAATTCAGAAAGAAAATAAAACAAAAAGAATGCCTAGTTTTGAAACAAAACACACACAATGCCTACTTTTGTAATTGATACTTGGTCGGTTGCCTATATTTGTAATTAACTCCAGCTCTCTGTATATGCCTAGAAAAGATGACCTTTTTCTTTATCATGATAAAGATCATTACAATAAATTAGCATGCATTTTTTTATTAAGCTTGGGTTATACCTAGGAAAAGACAAGGCCTTTTTATTTGGTTGTCTTTGATTCAGGGGGAATTTCCCCTTCAGTCCTTTCAGGTTTTGAATTTCCTATTAAATACCGATCGGAAGATTTTTTTTTCCTTTTAAGACCCGATTTGAGAAATTTATTCATGTTCGGTACGTAAAATAGTCTTTTCAATGTTGAAAAGACGAAATTACTCATGTCTCACACGATCAAAAAAGCTTAACAATTATTCCGCATGTTATACCAACAAACTCGTTATTATTATACCAACAAAATTGAACGTATACCGGAAATTGTAGATTTTATACGAATTGTTTTCGTTATTATACCGATAAATAACAATATTCTAATTATAACGCAAAATTGGACAATATACAAATTGTTTTGTTTATCTATTTTCGTTATTATACCAAATAGCGCTATTCTAATTTTATAACTCAAAATTGAGCATTATACCAACTGATTTTGCTATGATACCAGAAATTATACCATTTATTTTCCTTATTATCTAATAAATAACGTTATTCGAATTGGTCGTGCTAAGGAAATCGTGTGCAGGCCCGTAGCTCATAGGAGGCCAGTGAGGCGGTCACCTCGGGCCCAACGTCGGAGGGGGGCCCAAAATTTTTTATACATGTATATATATATTATCAAAAAGAATATTATAGTTAAAACTTAAAAATAAATCTATAAAAACTGTGAGTGGACTGCACAAGTCAGTTGGGTCTTGATGTTAATCAAAGCCCAAATATTGTAATTTATTAAAAAAATTCAGTTCAACCCAAACAAGACATTAAAGCTTTTTATTAAGGAAAAAAAGAAAAAAGGAAACGTGATGTGGTTTCTTCTTCTATACTGATACAATATAAAAAGGGCTTCGCTTAGGTTAAAGGATGTCGTTATCTAATAAAATCGTTCACTATTTTCTTATGGGACCGACCAGACATCAGTGTCCCGTGATCTTTAAGGTATATTATGCCGCTCCTTATTTTATTAATTTATTTGTTTGGTTGCAGGCGCAATTTAATTTTTTTCTTTCTCGACAAACAATGTTTTTATATTTAGGTTAGATTTGTTTCATTTTCATTTTTTTTTTTCGGACCTTTGAAATGTTTTTGCTACATGTTTACGTTCCATAAATCTTCTTTGTTCCTAACCAAAAACAGAAGCGAAAAAAACAAACCGAATTATAAAAATCGAACCGAACCAAATTAAAACGGTTCGGATATCGGATTAAGTATTTTCGAACATTCCACTATAAAATATTTATTTTTTATTTATTTATTTTAGTTACATTTACCGTTGAAATTTACGCTATATTATACGTATCATACTGTATTTGGAAAAAAATAACTGATCGGGGGCCCGAAATTTAAGTTTCGCTTCAGGCCCGTGCTTTCTCAGCTACGGCCCTGATCGTGTGGTTCATATAGTCCAATATAGATATGATAATAAGGACGAACAATTGTCTTTATTTACGATATTGTCATATAGTATGAGTTATAATTGGTATGAAGATAAAATAAAGGGCTAATTAGATGTCAGACCCTATTAACAAATTCAAGTAGGTTTCAGGCCCTTTTATTGTTTTAATCAGGAATAAGGACCTAGCTCATATTTACGTTAGGAAAAAGGACCAATTCAGGCGGAAAAGACACCTTTACCCTTGTTTTTTCCAGAAATTACATCAGACTTTTTAGACTAAATCTCACGTGTTATAAAGTGGTACATAAATCTTATTTAGTGGTATTTATTAAGAATGAAGTGGTATTATGATCTGTAATAAGATACGCTGAGATTAAAAATCGATTTTCAGTACACAAACCCTAAAGTTAGCTTTCCAGCCTTCATCGAGAAAACCCGAAGAATTTTCTACAGATCTGAACCCTTAATCGACGAAACCCGACCGATTTCGACACTTCATCGACGAATCTTGCGATGGCTCCGAAGAAGAACCCCGTCGATCGGCAAGAAAGTGGCCGGAAGAGGAAGAAGGAAGTTGTTGGGAAGAAGAACGGCGTCGAATGATGGCTCTGATTGTGTTTTGACTGTGTTTAGCACTTTTAGTGCTTTGAATGATTGTTCTGCTTCTGTTTTTTTACTCTATTTTGCGTTTTGAACTAGTTCTACTTTCGTACCACATTACATGTAAATTATACCACTTAATAATATTCTGGTAACAATTTATACTCCATTCATAACAAAAAATAAGAACAATGCAAAGCGTCTTGGGCCTATTACCGTCTCCATCTTTATACAATACCACATCAGATGTAAATTATACCACTTAAGTATAGTTTGATACCAATTTATACTCCACTCGTAACAAAAAATACCCAGAAGCTTCATGGGTCTATTACCGTCTTCATATTTATAAAATACCACATCACATGTAAATTATACCACTTAATTATAGTTTGGTACCAATTTATACTCCATTCGTAACAAAAAATAAGAACATTCCAGAAGTTTCATGGGCCTATTACCATCTCCATCTTATAATACCACATCACATGTAAATTATACCACTTAAGGATATTCTGGTACCAATTTATACTCCACTCGTAACAGAAAATAGGAACATTCTAAAGCTTCATAGGCCATCGTCTCCATCTTTATACAATACCACATCACATGTAAATTATACCACTTAAGTATATTCTGGTACCAATTTATACTCCAATCGTAACAGAAAACTAAGAACATTCCAGAAGCTCCACGGGCCTATTACCGTCTCCATCTTATAAATACCACATCACATGTAAACTATACCACTTAAGTATATCCTGGTACCAATTTATACTCCACTCATAACAGAAAATAGGAACCAATTTATATGGTACCAGATCACATGTAAACAATACCACGTAAGTATAATCTAGTACCAATTTATACTACACTCGTACCAATTTATACGCCATTCATAACAGAAAATAAAGAACAATCCAGAAGCTTCATGATCCGTCAATGAATATGGATCAATATTTATACCATACCAAAACACATGTAAATTATACAACTTCAGCGTAATCTGGTATCAATTTATACTCCATTCATACCAAAAAATAAAGAACATTCCAGAAGCTTCATGATCCATCAATGAATATGGATCAATCTTTATACCATACCAAAACACATGTAAATTATACCACTTCAGCGTAATCTGGTACCAATTTATACTCCATTCATACCAAAAAATAAAGAATATTCCAGAAGCTTCATGATCCATCAATGAATATGGATCAATCTTTATACCATACCAAAACACATGTAAATTATACCACTTCAGCGTAATCTGGTACCAATTTATACTCCATTCATACCAAAAAATAAAGAATATTCCAGAAGCTTCATGATCCATCAATGAATATGGATCAATCTTTATACCATACCAAAACACATGTAAATTATACCACTTCAGCGTAATCTGGTACCAATTTATACTCCATTCATAACAAAAAATAAGGAACATTCCAGAAGCTTCATGATCCGTCAATGAATATGGTCTCACCATCTTTATATGATATCACATCACATGTAAATTATACCACTTTATAATATTTTGGTAACCGTTTATACTATCCTGGTAACAATACATTACGAAACGATACCACATTAAGTCGTACTGATACTATATAATATGTTATCGTACCATATTAATGGATCGAATAATTTCGTAAATAAAAGTTGTTTTTTCGGTTGTGGAGGAATAAAAATCATGGAAATATATGATTTGATGTATAATACACGAAGTTCCTTAATTTTGTTACGTTTTATGCAAATATGATATAAGTAGTCAAGTAATGATGTTTTGATCATGTGAAATGTATACCAATGCAAATCGTAGACAACTATATTTACATCACATTGATATTTACCATTATGAATTACAACAAATGTATCATAAACAACATTATATGTCAATCATAGAATCTTACGACAATAAACCTTTAATCGTAACCCCGAAACAGTTTACCCTAAGATCCGATACTCTAAACCAAAAAACTGGAAACCCTAGCGCATAAACCGCAATCTGTAACACATAAAGTGTTTCTGGTACCACATTATTACTGGAATATATACTACATAATACCACATCACATGTAAATTATACCACTTCAGCGTATTTTAGTACCGATTTATACAACATTCATAACAAAAAATAAGAACATTCCAGAAGCTTCATGGGCCGTCAGTGAATATGGTCTCTCCATCTTTATATGATACCACATCACATGTAAATTATACCACTTCATGCCACTATTGTACCTAATCTTATCGAAATTATAACACTTACATGTTTCTGATACCACATAACGAACACTCATTTAAATTTATTTTTTTTTGCGATTTCACTTTCAATTCATCGAATACACATCAAAATTGATTTTATGCCAGTATGTGTAAAAAATTTACGGTAAATCGATCGTTGAAATAGCTTTTCCATTAATACCATTTGCATAACATCTGGAAACCACTTCTTATGGTAGTTATATCACTTTATGCCATTATCATACCACTTCTGTACTGTCATAAAACACTAAGTTTTGCAGGAAAAACAACTAACACGCATATGATATCACTTTATGCCATTATTATACCACTTTATGCGTTTATAATACCACTTTATGCCATTATCATACCACTTCTGGTACCAATTTATACTACACAAAAGTTCCCGCCCAAAATAATACTGAGATTCAGCTTTCCCGCCCAAAACAGCGTGACTTGCTTATTCAGTACCACTTCCTCCCTAACGGATACCACAACCTGCCAAATGAAAAATATTCCAGTCTGAAAACCACTTCTTATGGTTGTCATACCACTTTACGCTGTTATCGTACCGCATCTTATAAAATTGATACCAATTGAGAATAAGTTATAGTTTTCGTTGCTATACCACTTTATGTATCTAATATACCACTTTACGATCTGTTTTACGACTTCTCTCTGTTTTGGTACCGCTTCTTATATAACTAATACCAAATGAGATAAGTAACAGTTAACGTTGTTATACAACTTTAAGCCTCTTCTATACCACATAATGTTTCCCTTGTACCATATATTACAAAAATTATACCAAATGGAAAAAGTAATATCTCGTACCAGTTCGAGTAACGTTTCTTATCGTTTCTATACCACGTTACGGCTCTTGTATACCACATCATATAAAATTAATACTAAATTAGAATAATATCTCGTATCAGTTCGAGTAATGCTTCTTATCGTAACTATACCACTTTATGCCACTATTGTACCGAAACGTATTGAAACTATACTACTTAAGCCTTTCTGATACCACATAACAAATACGCATTTAAATTATTTTTCTATGGCGATTTCACTTTCAGTTCGTTAATCTTGAGGGACGAACGATTGAGTCAACACTAAGGCGCGACGTAATTTCCAAGCCATGGGTCTCTCGAATTTAAGCGTATTTAGCTTTAATTTCGACAAAAAAATGCTCGATTTATCTTATTGCGTAAATGATATTTCTAAAAATTATTCCTCACAGATCTTAAATATGACGACGTAAATATCATTGATATCGTCGAATACACATCAAAATTGATTTTGTGCCCAGTATGCTCGAAAGTTTAGGCCAAAGCGATGGTTGAAATAGTTTTTTCGATTGATACCATTTGAATAACATCTGGTAACATAATAGTAGCAATTCATACCTCTTTATATAACACCTACAAGGGGCATTTTCGTCAAATCAGTGTTTATGTCCTTTATTTTGAATTTTCGTCAAGATTGGTCCTTAAAACTATATTTTATCTGAATGGGGCCTGAACTCGATAGCAAACTTACGCTAGGGCCTGATATAAAAACGTCCCTAAAATAAATTCAACTATTGCAACGCGGAGAAAACGAGTGAAGTGAACCAAACGTAATCAACATCGTCCAATGGATTAGATTACATGACGCTGAAACTTTTTGTCCTTATTTTCTGATATTTGATTATTTTCACATATCGTATCAAAATTAAAAGATACTCTTTCACTTTTCAGTATATTATTGTCCTTGTTACGACAATATTGATGTCTTTTCATGTGTCGCTGTCGCATGGATATGTGAATATCACCAACGTTGAATAACCACAAACAAACAACCCTTATAAAAACATCTAGTTTATGTAAACTAGGTTGCCCCCTATATTATAGAGAAAAACAATCATACCTAAAGATGCGTGAAAACAAAATACAGAAACTATTACAAAATATCTATTCTAAATGGTGATATATCATTACAACATTTGTTTTGGTGTGCTATATCATTTTGCATGTCAAGGTGATACAGAACTTGTGTTTGTCTAATCACGGTGATGTGGGATATGATACTACGTAATGTCATATTTAACCCTAGGAATAATATATATATAGGCTTAATTATTTTTTGGTCCTGTAACTTAGGGAGTGTGGCATTATAGGGACTGCTAATTCGTGCAATTTTTATAGACATTATATCTGATTTGTCCCCAAAATACATGATGTGCCACGCATGAAACCGATTTTTATACCGAAAACTGACGTGGCGCCGGACCGATGACATGCACGTTTTACAGAAATGCCACGTCAGTAAAATAATCCAACTTAGCGCGATGTCAGAAATTAATTAAAAAAAACAAAAAAATCTCTATAAAACGGGCATGTCATCGGTCCGGCGCCACGTCGGACCTTCCGGTATAAAAATCGGTCACCTGCGTGACACGTGATGTATTTTGGGGAACAATTAGGTATAAAAATCGGTCATGTGCGTGGCACGTGATGTATTTTGGGAAAAAATCAGGTATAATGTCTATAAATTGCACGATTTTAAAACTTAATGTCCCTATAATGTAACACCCTAATTTAACGGTCCCTATAATATCACACCCCCTAAGTCACGGGATCAAAAAAATAATTAAGCATATATATAGATGATATTTACGTAATAATGATTACTAATTTAATAATAAGTTTTTTATATAATGATCTATTACATATATTATTTTTATATTTAAATACTTTAATTATATAATCTAACGTTTGAACAAGGATACCTAACTTTTTCGGAGTGATAAAAAATGTAGAATATCAATCCATTTTCATCAACTCATCATCTAGGCTAAACAATGATGATAAAGGCGACCAGAGACCTACATCGATGTTTTGGAGGATCACCCCAAAACAAACACCCCTATTTTTATATATTTAATTTTTTTTTCCCTTAAAATAACACGTGAATAGACCACCCCACTTCAAGATCACTTTGGTAAGCAAATAATGGCTTACCATACTTACTACACAATAAGTTCCAAAAAAACGATATTTTTTCCCCATTGCTCTTACCTTACTATAAATAAGATCTACTCTCAAGTAAGCAAAGCAAACACACCTTGTAATAACACACACTTCATGCATTTATGGCTTATCATCTTTCCAAGCCAAAGTTCTTCTTCTTCTTCTTCTTCATTCAAACATGTCTCATTTCCATGATTTTCCACGGTGCAAATGCAGCGATACCCAAAAATACACTAAGATTGATACAATATGCCAACAAAAATGGCCCTTATCTTGGTTTGGTAATTCCTAACCTTTTTGAGATGAAACCTCTCCTTCAACATCCAAGCTACAAGTCAACGGGTCTCACTATTGGCTTTGCTGGTACATATATACATTCATCATAATCTTACCCTAACTATATAATGTAATAACATACATATATATATATATATATATATATATAAATGCATGGGCATGTAACTATATGCTTGATTTTAACTTCTAGGGAAGAGATTTAGGTTTGGTACCGTTGGGCAAGAAAAGGTGGTTCTTGTCATGACTGGACTGGCTATGGTAATTAAAGGGAGATGTGTTTTTTTTTCTTTTTTTCTTTTACTATTGCGTACATATATTTAAGTAAAGATACATATGGGGATTGGGAAAATAATTTGATAATTCAATGTATATATGTATATAGGTAAATGCTGGAATTACAACACAGTTGTTGCTTAGCCTTTTCAACGTGAAGGGAGTGTTGCACTGTGGAATAGCTGGGAATGCAAACCCATCTTTGCAAATTGGAGACGTAGTCATTCCTCAATATTGGGCTCATGCTGGTCTATGGAATTGGCAGGCAATAAATTTGATTTAATCACTCGTTATTTTCTACCTAGTATTTTTTAGCACATTCTATGTGCATGCTTAAAATATAACTATACATGTTACTTTTAATTTTTAGATTTATAACTTTTAAGGTTTACTAAATGAAAAATATATCAAAAGAATAAGGGTATAAGTACAATTGTTAAAATTTTAGAACATGATATTTGTGTAATTAATTAAATAAAAAATAGAGGGATTAAATTATAATAATTTTGGCAGACCAAATGACAGTTTATAATCATTCATCATCCTTAATATAATATAATACTAGTACGTATAACACATCCGATATGTGTGCAAATATATCAATTTATTTTATATTTTTCGAACATTTAATACTGCTAATAAATTATTTAACAAATAAAATTTTAATTTAAGGATAAACTTGTAATAAGTTAAAAATTAAGTGTAAAATTGTAATTAAGCAATTAAGGGTAATTGTAAAGAACAATGACAGGCCAAATTGACAGTTTTTATCCCCTGCGCTCTTTATATATAGACTAGTATGTGTAATGTGTTAGGCCATCTCCAACCATTTCTCTATATATAGAGTTGCTACAGTACAATTCCTCTATATTTACCGTATGAATAGTACTAACAAACTCCAACCATCATCTCTATATTTTCCTCTATACAATATAATATTCTTAAAGAATTTCCTTTTACAATAATTTATATATAATAATAAATCATAAATAATTGGGTAATAATTTAATTATTAAAATTTCGAATTTATATTTTTATGGTTAAAATTAAAACTTTTATGGTTTTCAGAAGGTAATTAACTTAATTGTTTAATGGAAAACAGAAAATAATTAATATTTAAATAGTTAAAACAAATAAAATCAAAAAATAAAGTAAACTTAAAAGAAAACTGAAAAAAAAAATCTCTCTCCTCGTCATCATCATCTTTCCCGTTTTTCACTTCAATTCCCCCATTTAGTCTCTTCTTTAACAGAAAGTCAAAAGAATAAACGAAAAAAAAAAGAAATTGGGATAGCAGGTGAACAGTGCCCCGCTTTTGGCGTCGAGTTTGGCGGTGCGTTGGAGCTCCGCCAACGCCAATTCTTCAGTCCAACGCCACAGATAGCGTTGGTTGGAGATGCCCTTAATGTGTAACACATCCAATGTGTGTGCAAATATATCAAATTATACTTTGAACATTTTTATTAATAAAGTAATTTAAAAAATAAAATTTTGATTTAAGAATAAATTTGTAATAAATGAAAATAGTAAGGGTAAAATTATAATTTAGCAATTAACGTTAAAATTGTAATTAATATTTTATTAATTGATAGACCAAATGCTGCAGTTTTATAGCCACCCTAGGCTAGTATTTTCACACACCCTATGCGTGTGCTTAAAAATATTTATGTTATTTCAATTTGATATTTAAAATGTCTAGTTAAATATATAAAATGAAAACTAATGTATATGGATTAATTACAATAACTAAAAATTTTAGGAGTGGAAATGATAGACTATAAAAATAAAATTACAAAAAATGGACTAATCTGCAAGTATTATGACCGACCAAATTGACAGTTTTTATCCACCATAAAACCTTCACATAATAGAATAGATTATATATTTTGTATATAAATATATTCTTTCTCTCATTAATAATCGTATTTACAATATATATATATACACATATATATGTTTTTATAGAGGTATGGAGATGGTCCAGACTCCAGAGAATCAGCTTGCACTTGAATCGGGTGGCGACTACACAAGAGAAATTGGATACGTGAGATTTGGAAACTACACAAAAAACGTCCCTACTGGCGACAATTTACTGAACAATGTGTGGTATCAGCCCGAGGAGATCTTCCCCGTCGACGGAACTCCCGAGGAACGACAGCACATATTTTGGGTGCCCGTCGACGCCACTTACTTCAAACTCTCTAAGAAATTAGAGGTATCTTTTCTTTTTAGTAAGAATATATATAAATAAATATTTAGCGGCAATATTATTCCCCCACGCACGAAATTGCAGAAAAATGCAAAAGTTGAAATAGCTAAAGAAAAAATAATATGGTTTCATATTCTCAGAATTATTTCTGATAAAGGTTTAATATATGAAATTAAAATTTTAAATTTGTAATGTATTTAATACTTAAAAAAGAAAAAAAAATGATTTGAAGGGGTATAATTAGAATAACTATGAAATATAAGGGCAAAGCTGCATTTTTCATGAAAGACCACAATTTGAGGCCATGTTTATAACTTATAAGGTGCTCGCTCTTTGCGTGTACTAGTATTTTTCGCACGCTCTGATGTGCTTGGCTACGTAAATACCATTTTAAGTTAGTTACCTTTGCTGAGTGAAATCATAAAATTAAGATTTGATTTTTAGGTGATATAATTGAGATAAATTTAAAATCAGTGGTAAATACTAGTTTTGATGACCAGACTTACAAATCAATTTGATGACAGTTGCTCTAAAATGGTATGTATGTCGACGAAACTTTTGTCTTTTTGTCATTTCAAGGGCATCAAATTAGAGGAATGTATCGACAAGAAGACGTGCCTGAAGAGGCCACCGATCGTCGCGAGGGTGTCCCGAGGAATGAGCGCGAGCATATACTTAGACAACGCAGCATACAGAGGATTTCTGTACGAAAAGTTCAAAGTCAGCCCTATTGAGATGGAGAGCGCCGCCATAGCTTTGATATGCTACCAACAAAGGGTTCCCTTCATCACAATTCGAGCCCTCTCCGACTTGGCCGGCGGCGGCTCAGAAAAGTCCAACGAGGCAGACACTTTCTCTCCCCTCGCGGCCAATAATTCCGTCGAGGCGGTCGTGGGATTCATCAATATATTATCTTCCTCTTCAATTTGACGATCGTTTTAACCTTAATTTATATGATAATAAGGATGTGGAATCATTCATCTTCCTGTATTTCTACCATTTGCAGGTTGGTCGTTATCGAATAAAAAGTTAATGATTTAGTGAGGAAAGGAAATGAAAAAGGAAGCGGTTTGTTATGTTTGGTTGATTGGGAAAGAGAGAGAACAAAAAAGAAAAAATTAAATTGAGTTTAAAGCTCAAGTCAATTCCTTAACTAAATGGCGAGGAAAACGTAAAAAAAATTAATGGAAATCATTTTCTCATAAGATTTCTTTTTCTCACCGCTTTCCGCGATCCAAACACAGCCTTAACCACACCATGATAATGTATATTGATCCAAGCCAAAGAAGGAAACAGATCAAAGAATCCAAAAGTTGCTCACTTCAGAAACAATTCGACGCAAACTGAGTTTACATAAGGACGCATAGCCAGACGAGAAATAGTTGACATAGCATATATAGCACACGTTTATAAGACATAATTTCACAAGAAATACCGAATTAGTATACATTCTTGTGATGGGATATCAAGGGACAAAGCCAACGTCCTTGAAGTATTCATGCTCGAGGGCACTTCTGGCGGTGATTCTCTTGCTAGGATCTAAAACGAGCATTTTCTGGAAGAAGCACACATGGCATATTAAGATATATTTATAGTTCTTTCCTCGTGTTTCTTGAGATTATATAGGAAAGAGTTTATCTTGTACATGCTCTCTTCAAGTAACAGGATAAGTAAAGTATGAAAGAGTTTCTGTGTTTTTTTCTTGTACATTCTTGCATTTGCAAAACAATTAAGACAACGATAGGGAACTTACGCGGAGGAGGTCAAGTCCTGATGCATTAAGATTAGGAACCACGGTTGCAAGGTCCTGAAAATGGATTCCGAGTTTCAATTTGTACGTCCCCATTAGTTTACAATATAAAATAATAAAAGAAAGAAAAGTCGAATAGTTTGAGTTCAGATTCAGACAACCTTTGGAGGCCACTTGGGAAACGCTGATTTAAAATCAGGAAGAGATGTCACCCCTGGCCATGAGTTTTCATTAGGGGTGCCCGTGACTCTGCAATAAAAGAACAAAATTTATCGCCGTGATGTGTTGTTGACGTTCAAGAAAATTGCATTAGAATTTATTTCAGACGACAGGTACAAAAATATTACCTAAAAATCTTGAAGAGCTCGTCTATCTCAGAATCCCCAGGAAACAATGGCTGACGGTTTACCATTTCAGCAAATATACAACCGATAGACCATATATCAACTGGGGTCGAATAGTGGTGTGAACCAAGCAGTATTTCTGGAGCTCTGTACCATAAAGTCACGACCTGCGAAGTTTTCAGACTTCTGAACGAATGGAAATACATTTTATTATATCTAAAGATGTCGTCACTTGCAGTAAAGTAAGAGGCTAAGAGCTTTAACTTCCATAGGGTCATTGGGCAAGTTTTACTTTCTATGTATGATAAGAATATGCATTCTGCAATGCAGGATACGGGGGAGGATAAAGTGCCTATTATTACATTACAGTGCGCGTAATGGTGTGCGAAAATCTCAAATTAGGTCAGCTTTTAGACATTTACCTCATGTGTGAATGTCCTGACTGGTATACCAAAGGCTCTAGCGAGTCCAAAATCAGCAAGTTTCAGTGCATTGGTCCTTTGATCTATCAGCAAGTTTTGAGGCTTTAAATCGCGGTGGAGAACACGATGAGAATGACAATAAGCGATGCCACGGAGTATTTGATACAGAAACAACTGCACAAGTGAATGATGACTGAATAAAAGCATGCATAATATTACGATAACGAATCAACACACCACGGATACATTCTGTTATCCACTCGATTGCATCTGTGGAGCGAATTTATATCATGAATTGAACAAACACCTTTGTACCAAAATGAAAATCTAAGAGGTGAAATGAAGCTGAAAAATCTTGAATCTTCCTAGGTACGGTGAACACACAGCGATGATCCATCTTATATCGTGAAATTAAATAACGGAAATGAAATTCTGGAAAAGGTTACGTACTTTGACCAATCGTGGATCCTTGGAGAATTCTGGGCTAGAATCCATATGTTTCTTCAAATCCAGGTCAAGATATTCAAAAACAAGATACAGACGCTTCTCACTGTGCACAACATCCTGCAATCTGTTAACAGATACGAACAGAAATTACAGTCACATTTTTAGACTAAAGTTTCAGCCACATAAAATGCAAAAAAAAAACCATCACGAAACAAAGGTACAAAATATAAACCTCGCAGATTGACATGAAATTAATTATTTAAATAAAAACAATACGGCGATCTTCCTCATTCAAGCCTATTGCGAGTACCTCACTATATTCCCATGCTGCATCTCTTTCAGAAGAGAAATTTCTCTGATAGCTGTGCTCGGCACTCCTTCATCTTCTTGCTCGAGTCTGATTTTCTTCAGTGCAATAGTCTCGTTTGTCACACGATCACGAGCCTTGTAAACAACACCATAAGTTCCCTCACCGATCTTCTCAACTTTCTCGTACTACACATGAATTTGGAGACAGCATTGTAATAAATATCAAGCATTAATATATTCAAGTACATCAAGAATCGCTCATATGGACATTACCTGATCCATCTGCTCATCAAGCAATGTGTCCCGCCGATCAGCAAATACAAAGGGACAACAAGAAGATTAGAATTTAAGACACATTGAAAGTGTAAAGTAGGATCGGAGCGTCATACATGTTCACAATAAGAACTAACACCTGCCGGCCCTAACAAACATAGCCATTCATAAAGAAAAAGGACCATGGCATTCCTAGCATAAAAATTAACTCCTCAAAAAACAAAATGGAAACGTGATTTCAATAATGTAGCCACAGACTACGTGGCCAACACAGTTGAGAGGTTTTGCCTAAATCTAATGAAGTCATCGCGTTCATACCAGTCAATTTGATGCAGAAGCTCAATGACCCAAAAAAAACCACCCAGTCAAAAATCGATAAATCCGCGCAGCTAAATCAGCCAAAAATCAACATACATTACCCACCACCAAGCAAAAATCTACAAAATTATAAGGGAAGCAACGGAGAAAACAATCATCGGTATGCAATCTACTTCAGACCATGAAAAATTCAATCAGACAAGAATGTAAGCATTATATAGAACAGCGGCGGCGACGTCTAAGGAAACAGACCAAGATCGGCGGCGCAGTTGTCGGAGACTACAGACAGAGAACTGTGTACCTATTTCCTATTTTATTTTTACTTTTTTTTTGTTTTGCCGGTAAAACTAGCGTCAGATTTCAACCCATATAGGGTTTGCATCAGTTTCCTTGGTCATTAATTATATATATTTGGGTAAATGCCACTTTTTCTCCCCGTGGTTACATCGAATTTCACCAATATACCTCATGATTTTTTTATTACATGCGTGTCCCTTGTGGTTTAAAAAACATTGCACGGTACACCCAGGGCAGCTAATACTGCCCGAGATTGTTGTACACGCGCTGTTACTGCGTATATGATGGGTACAAAAGTAATTTTTTATTGTAAAATGACTCAAATAACCTCATCTTCTTCGCACCAGTTACAAGGAATCTTTCTAAACAGTAATTGGCCATTGACGTAGTGACTTGTCAGAAAGAATAACCATCACAAACGCCATGGCCACCATTATTGAAACCTCTCATCTCACCGCCGGCGAAGAAATCAGTCTGAAGAAATCACAGTCCCACTCACCTTCTTCGACATGCCGTGGACCATATTCCCACACTCAATCCGTCGCCTTTTCTTCTGCCGGCGGCCGACGTCCGAGGCTTTCTTCCTCGAGACAGTCGCTCCCAAGCTCAAAGAATCGCTCTCTCTGGCCCTCAAACACTACCTTCCGGCGGCCGGAAAACTGGTCTACCCTCTGACCAACAGAGGCGGCGATTCTGGTAAGAAGATGGAATTAGGGAGGAGATTGAGTAAAAACCCTTCACTGTTTTCCTTTATTTTCGTGTTTTTTTGCTTCCAATTGAAGAGGAACCCACGTTTTCTTTACTTCCCTTAGATCTGTGCGCGTCTAGGCTGCTGATCCGAGTTACCTGGGTTTAGCCCTTTGACTAACGATCGATTTCCCAGACAGCAAAGGCGACGAAGAAAGTCTCGCCGGACGACTGTTCATCGGCGAACAAATCAGTACAAGAACCCTCAGTCGCCGGCGACACCGCGATGGAGCTGGACCCAAGCGGCAGAATAGAGACATCCACGGTCTTAACGAGCAGTTAGAAGAACCAACAAGTAAATATGGAGAAATTTCGGAATAACCCTCAATCATCTTCATCCTTTGGGCAATTTTTTTCTTTGATTTTGGAGACTGGTAGACATTGTTAGGCGATCGGTGTTTTGAACGGCGACAGTGTCCTTCGTTCTAAGTATTGACAAGGGTATAATGGGAATTCCATTTCTTTTCTGACCGTTGGGCTAAATTTGACCAGAGTGGGAGCGTATGCAAAATTATTCAAACTACTAGGGCGTTTTAGCCTATATCTAAACAACAGGGGTTTTGGTGCTTTCTTCTTGAACCACAGGTAGGTTATATGCTATTTACCCTATATATTTCCAGTGCTACTTTTGACTGTAATAATGCAAAGTCAAGTCCCTTTCATCTTTTTTCTCTCACAATTTTTAACCACCTAAATATTCAAGATATGATTATATATAGTTACCCATACTTAGAGAGGTCACGAGTTTACTTTTAAATAAAGGGGACTTTTCGTCTAAGGTCCACCCATAAGTATCATTTAGGATTCAGGCCCCAAAAAATTTAGTTTTAAGGACCCATTTTCTGCAGTACCACTTCATTGCTCTGACATACCAGTATGTTGAAATTTTGTAACACAAAGCGATCATCCGGTACCAGTTTACAATTATCTGATACCAGTTCATTTCTGCAGTACCACTTCATTGCTCTGACATACCAGTATGTTGAAAGTTTGTAACACAAAACGATTATTCTATACCAGTTCATATATCTTTTATACCACTTTTTTACACCACACAAAATGAGTTCTTTAACCTAAAATTTTTTCAGACAGATCTGAAATCTATTTTAAACATTAAGGGGGCCTGATTTCCAATTGAGCCTTAAATAAATACGAAGTTTTACATTCGAATCTTGCTTAACCTTTGACTGAAATTGCTGGGTTGAGACTAAAGTAGGATGTCAACATCTCGCCCTGATGATTAGTGTCATCTTCGAGATATGTAGAGCAAATTTCTCAATTGAATGGAGATACTTCAGATCGTTTAAAAAAAAGAAAACACAAATCTTGTATTAAATGAAAATGACGTAATTAAAAATCTAGACTTCTCTTTGGCTACAAATCAGAATTCTATTGTAAAGAACTAAGCTTCTTACCGCGAATGTTGAGCCCAAACTCGATATTTAGTCCTATCTTATTTCTCAACTATATAGCTTGAAGCTCTCCATCCATGGCATCAACCATAATCATTTCCTTCACAAGTACCCAAACTCAAAGCAAGTTACATTACATTTGTTCTAGCCAAAACTTTCATACCCTTGAAAAAAGTCCCATCAAAGGCTTAAGCCCAACTAGATATACACAAACGAGCAAAGTGCAAAAGAGAGAGAGAGAGAGAGAGAGAGAGAGAGAGAGAGAGAGAGAGAGAGAGAGAGAGAGAGAGAGGCCAACATCATCACTACAAAATATTTTGAAGTTGAGAATCCAATCTCAGTTGCAATTCTTTAACCTTTGTGGAGAGTTCAGACTTCTGCTCCTTGTAATTTTTCAGCAAGTAATCTTTCCCCTGGAGCGATTCTTTCAGCTCTACGACTTCCCTCTTCAGCGATTCGATCTTTTCCCTTTCTCTGCTCTTCTCAAAACAATTTTCGACCTTGGGATATCCATTCAAATCATGACCATTTTGCTCCTCGGCTGACCAAATAGGAGCATTAGGAGAAGCTGTCTTCTCAGCCAAGTAGTTATCCTTTCCCACGCAACGATCTGCGAGTGCTTTCCTTAGCCTTTCAATCTCCCTCTCCAAAGCGAACAACTCTCCGTTCGAAGCATCGACAAGAGATTGGAGGTGTGAAGAATGCAGCTGTTGGGAACTAAGGGAGGCTTGAAGCTCTGCAATCTGATCCTGCATTTCGAGTATCATATTGTCTCTCCTCTTCAACTGTTGCCTTAACTTTTGTAAGACTTCCCTTTTACAGAATATTTCGGAACCTGATTCTGAAGAAACACACGGAGACTCTGAGCTGTTTGAGTGGTAAAATGGCTTCTGTGGCTGTTCGAGGCGGTCAGGGGAAGATGACCATATCACTCCGTTTTCTTTGCTAAAATCGTGAGCTGGGATGGTCACAAGAGGAAGAGTCCTTTCGGGTTCTGTGATGATTTTTCCATTGCAGTGGTTTTTTATTCCAACTCCATTTTTGGATCCTGCTAGAGGAACATGAGTAAAACCATGATACATGAAGAATTCGCCGCTTATATGCTCATATGAGCAGTAAAATAAATGCTTTTGCAATAAAGTGTTGAGTATACAAACACCGATAAGCTAAACCGTACGAATTATACCTCAAATTCGCTATTACAAAAAAGATCCATAATGGAAACCATCAATAGAGTATGAGACTAAACTCTAAAGCAAAAAAGTATTACCTGTATAGTCACTGTAGTGACCAGTTTCCTCTACTGGAAAGCAATAGCCATTGGAGTGCCTTTGGCAGATCCCATCCTTCTTACCAGCGTTTGAATCTACATCTAACTTATTGAAGATAAGGTTCAAAGATTTATTGTTAAAGCCCTTTAAGGCATATTGACTGCATCACAAACACAAACCTTTTAGACTTTGGCTGCTTGTTTGCTTAGCATCAAGGAACTGCTTAAGCTTAAAACCAAAGCGGATAGACAATGAACTTAGCAAAGCACTCCCTGCAATTAGAATCCAGTTTGGGGTTTCTCCCTGATGGTTTCTTGACCTCTTAGGTGCCTCATCGGCTATTGGCTTCATAACTCAAGCAAGCGAGAGACAAAAGGCTCTGATTCATTCACCTAAAACCTACCCACTGACAACATAACAAGGTAATATTACAAGGCAAAGAATCAACTGCTGCTACGAAAACAAAAATCGAATAGACGTGTTTGCTTCACAAAATGTAAACATTGCCATTTTTCGTCTCGTGTTTTCTCGTCGTATGATATTTTTGGCTCTTAAAGTTTCTTCATTCGAGTCTACATTTCACAAATCCCATCCTCGTTTTAATGTGGTGTGCATATGTTTGCATCCTTACGTTTTCCACACACAATTTTCTTAGAAAAAGGAAAGTCAGTTTTAAAAAGCATAATTTCGCGACGTGGAAAACGCGTGCGCATTTTCACAGCACAAAGAAATCGAAGCGAACCAATGCCAATTGTATGCGCTTACTGTGATGAATCGATAGCCCACATTCGATATCTTTCGTCGTAACTTTCTATTTATCCCACATTCGATATCTTTTTTCATAACTTTGTATTATCATTCTAATATTACCAGCGCGAGACTGGAAAACATGATAATCCACAGTTTCTTCACAATTCCTTTGCTGAAAGATAGCCACGCCGTTAAATGTGGTACAAAATTCACATACGCACAGAGACACGAACAAATGGTACAAATTAAAACAAAAAAACAGAGTAACAATTCAAGTACACTAGCGAAATAAGCCCCCCGCCAACCACAATTACCACCAGAAACGACGAGGAACAGCGTCAGAACAAAAAATCACATGTATAAATCGCAAAACTAGATATGCATATGGAGAGCTCACCTGAGAATTTTCCACGGTGCCGACGTGGAGCCAGCCGCGAACATAGGCCGTCGACGATGACGAAGAAGAGAGGGAAAGTAGACGCTAGGGCTTAGGATGAAGTTTCTAACGGAATGTGGAACATTTCATTCTATGATTTTTGGAAAATTGTCGAACCTTATGTAATTATTTTGTATTACTTAAAAATTTGGATTTTGTTTTTCGTGATTCCGTTTTACTTTATGCAAATAATAATATCTTTTTATAAGGAAATGTCATAACTCATAATTTGAATGTCTGCCCCTTTAGAAGTTGGACTTGATTGGCTATTATATTAGTATAGTTTTTAGTATATCACATGTCAGGTGTTAAATGCTACAATTATTAGAAACGAAATAGGTGAGGTACAATTAATGAATTAAAGTGAAGGTCTTAAATGTAGACAAATCGAACTAAAGAATTTTATGTCCATTCCGAGATTGATAATATATCTCATTAAGAATTTACATAGATTAATCTAAATTAAATTGATATAAGGGCAGTTTTGAAGTATCTTGAATAGCGACTTTAATTTCAAGCGTCCATTTTCATCCATTTCACTCCAAAGGTGATTCAACATCATCACCGTGAGAACACAAAAGGAAAAGTTTACAAGGACAATCACGAACAATTCTTCCAATTGATTTTGTCGATCATCCCTTATTTCATAAATTCTTCATGGTCATGGATTTCATGAAGGTTTCGATCAAACTGTTCGCGAAATGTATGCCTGTTTTATCATCATTTGTTTTTGCCATGTTGCTTCATGCTTGATTTTGTATTCGTCGCGGAAGATTCATTAATTTTCATTCGGTTGCAGAAAAAGAGAAGTTAATCTGAAGGTATTGAAGGTCCCAGAGATTGAACGAAAGGTATAAACAAATATTCGTGTTTTAGCTTGTGTTTTGGTTTGCAACGATGTCCGTTATTAAATCTTTTAAATCATGTAAATCGCGTTTCTTCCGCTTGATTTCCATTATTTTTGACGTAACTGTATCGATTGGTAGTTATAGAAGATGAAGGGACAAAAATGCTTGATTCTCCAACCCCGTTTTCTGTGCATCTTTTCTTCTGTGGTTTTCAATAGCAACCAATCTATGATGTGAGGTTTATATAGCCATGTTTGGTTAATGCATATCATCCATCAGAGATGTTGGAGTCGTGATTTAGGTATGTCACCTCACCTGGAGAGAAAAGATGCAAGTCATTATCTGAGAAGAGACCATTTGCAATTGGCTATAGAGCCAATTGATATAATATAACATAAGGAATAATGAATGATGTAAGTCTGTGCCTACTGTCATATGCGTTTGATGTCTGTTCTTTGAGTGACCATTCTTTCTTACATGCTGCGTTTCTTTGTACATCCTGAATTCGACTTGTGTTGTGTTTAAGGAATTGCATCTGCTGACTAAGTATATAACTGCTTAAACTACAAATGAGTTACTTTTTATCCAACACAGCAAGTCGATATGGATGAGTTGTTCGTTATATTTTTCCAATTTGGTTTTGGATGCAACAGATGATGAACCATGGGGTCCTCATGGCACTGTATTGACAGAGATAGCTGGTGCCACCAAGAGATTGTAATGTCTTTTACTTATTGTAAACATTTTTTCCCCATAAGTCCCTAGCTTTCTTAGTTAATTTTAAGTATGACGTGAGTTCCTTCCTCATCTGATCATGGTGGGGTACGATGTAGCACTGATTGTCAGATGGTAATGAACGTACACTGGACAAGATTGACTGAGACAGACAAGAATTGGCGTCTTGCATACAAGGTTTTCATTAGATTTTGATCAAGTTTTTCATGTGTTACACTGCCATTAATAGATCCGACTGTGTGAGTTGTTAATTTTAGTTCTTTCAATATTTCTTTACTTATCTGATAAACTTTACAATTCTTTTAAGGAAATGTGATCAAATCCCTTCTTTTGCTAGGCATTGGCTGTCGTTGAGTATCTCGTGGGGCACGGATCTGAACGTGCAGTTGATGACATTATAGAGCATACGTTCCACATATCTGTATGTCGTTTCTTTTACTGTCTTTTTTTTATCTAAAGATGATTATTTGTTCTTATTGATGCCTTTTCAAGTTTTGCAGTCGCTGGCAAGTTTTGAGTACGTTGAGCCAAGTGGTAAGGATTTAGGAATCAATGTTCGAAAAAAAGTAGAAACCATTGTCGGGCTTCTGAATGACAAAGACAAAATACAGGAAGTGAGGAATAAAGCTGCTGCAAATCGAGAAAAGTAAGTCAATACCTTGGTCCCTGAGGTGAAATGCATGTATAAATTACTTCACCTTCTTCTGTTGATTAAAAAGCTAGATATTTTGTTTCAGGTACTTTGGACTTTCCTCCTCGGGCATAACATACAAGCCCGGCGCTGCCTCATTCAGTAGCAATAGGTTATAGAATAATGACCGGTATGGGGGATTTGGTAGTACAGGAGACAGCTCTTCATAGAAGGGCAATGACCGCAGTGAAGACAAATATGAAAAAATCTTCATCAAGAGAGAGCCCTCTCGCCAGGGAAGGTGAATGTTTTGGCATCAGCCATCATTAATTGGACTCTCATAGTTGGTTAAATTGATTCTTGACTGTGACAACTGACATGATTACATTTTTACCATTTCTTTAAACTAATTCCATGCACATTGTACTTGGTGGTAGAAAACATGTTTTTTCTTTTGATATTTGTAATAAATCTGTATTAGTGCCAAGGATGATAAACTGTCGATTTCGATATGATTATCCCATAAGTTGAGACGCTTGCTGTATGATCCTGCATAACTTGTGTGGCACATTCAACACGATATATATTTTGTTCTCTCTTAAGGATCTAAGAATATTTTGCAGCAAGAGACAAGGCTCTTCTGTTGCTGGTGCATCAAAAGAGTCCACGAAAAGCTTTCAAGATCCACTGGCTTCCTCACAGAACTCATCTTCAAATAAGTACGATGAAGATTTTGATCCGCGAGGGACCTCAACTGCTAGTAAGTACTACGTCTCCTCGTAAATTTAATTCTTAAGAAGTAGTTAAATTATTTCTTTCCTTTCTTTCTCTCTCTCTTTTCTTTTATATATATCTTTATTTCCTTCCCACTGCATAAAAGGCTTCTTTATTTTCCCCGAGTCTCACATTTCCTTGGCTAGATTGTTTATACGAATTTCACCATAATTTGATCGATTAAGTTTTAATTTTGGATAATCATTGTCAAACATAACCTTCTTCTGGAGGTAACCACGTAGATCTCTTCGGCCAAAGCACCCTTCTTGATGCTCCAATATCAACTACAACTGATACTATAAGCCCTTAGGCAAAGATTCCTCAGAAATTGAATTATTCACCGACGGAGCTTTTGTATCATAGCTATACCTGACTCCCAGGGACACTGCAAAAGTTACTTCGCCACAGGTTAAAAGAATGAATTATTCCTTTACGGCAGACAAGTCCTACTCCCACTAATTCTGAGGGTGTTTGGAAACACTTTCGAGACAAAAGTACTTTTAAAAATGGACTTTCTAGGAAGTTGCTTTTTAAAAAGTTTTTTTTTTTAGTTTTTGTTTTGTTTGGTAAATTCACATTTTAAAAGCACATTTTAAATCATGTGTGAATGTGTTCTCAAAAGTCAGATTTTTGCACTTCTCCGTAATCGACTTTTGAATAAGTTGACTTATCAAAAAGTGCATTTGGAATTAATCACCAAACATTAGAAAAATCTGTAAATGGACTTTTGAATCCAAAAGTCCATTTGAAATAGGATTTCCAAACAATCTATTCGACACAGCACCTGCTCCAACTGTGCCTTCAACAATGGAGTTCTTTGCTTCGCCTGATCCACTTCCACAGCCCGACGATAATGCAACCTCTAAACCCGAGGCAATTTCTAACGCTATCGAACCCTTTGCAGCAGTTCCATTGAACAACTTCGACCCTTTTGGAGCCTTTGCTTCGAACATAAAGCCAATTCGTACAGAATCTGGGAAAAAGTTCTTCTAATGCAGCGAACGGTCGAAACCAAATCTCCGCCCAAGAAGGATTCATTTCAAGTTAAATCTGGAATATGGGCAGATTCCCTGAGCCGTGGATTGATTGACCTCAATATAACTGCGCGTAAGTTTTCTCTCCTTTTGAATCAAGTCAAAATATAAATGGAATATGTTCGGATAGAAAGTGATGGATGTGTTCTTAATGTTACGTTGATGTCCTAAATCATGATCATTGCTGCAGCCAAGAAGGCGAGCTTATCAGATATTGGTATCGTGGGCGGGTTAACCGACGGGTCAGAAGAAAAGGGACCTTTGCCTTCGTTTTACACGGGCGGGTCGACGCAGGTAGGGTTGGGCGGTGGATCTATGGCCCGTTGGTTCTGGTAAACATGGCTTTGACTCGACTGCTCCGACAAGCGATGACTTCTTCTCCGGCCTTAGCAACCCGCAAAACCCAGTTGGCAAGCTTTCAGAAATAAATTGCTTGGTGTTTAACTTCTATTACATATAACCTCTATTACTCAATAAATTAATAAACTCTCTAACATAATAAAATATTTTGGTCCCGACTTGGATTTCTGTAAAACATCATCAAATTCGATAAGATAATAAGATAATACTCCTTCAAATAATTACTTTATAAATATTAAGTCCCATTAAAACTCTAAATTAATATTCATAAATATTGCAATTATAAAACTTATGATAATTTGCTAAAATATGAATATTTTGTTATTAGAGTTTTCTTAAAATTCAAATCTAACTTGATTTCATCCGTAAATTTTTAAATTGCAGTCAAGAGTTCCGTGTCCATGAAAATTGTATTCAATGAATTAATATTATACATGAATTTATTTATTTATTTACAAACAAATTGGTTGATTGATGAATATAATCATTGAAACACATATAAATACTAAATTAGCTGAATTTAAAAAGTTTATCTTCTAATCAATAAAATATTAATTTATTGATTTCTAGATTAATAAAATTGAAGATCCCAATGTTATTAATTTAGCCATTTAGAGAGGTTTTACTGTATTATAACTTTTTATTATTAGGTGTGAAAAGGTTTGATTGCGAATATACGTGAAATTGATAATATTTATCCATGTGAGGCCAATACGGTAGTCAAAATCTTCTCTCTCTCTAAAAAGAAAATCTTCTCTCTCTAAAATCCTTGTCTCTATCTTCTCTCTGGAAAATCATATGCAACAAAATCTCCTACCTCCCCCTTCTCTATTAATGGAGGTTGGTGGATAGAGATGGCAATGGGGCGGGTCCGGTCCGGACCCGCCTTGGACCCGCCCCGAAATAACCGGGTTTTACCCGATAATTCAGGTCTCGGGGCGGGTCTCGGTTCTCAAAAGAAGAAACCCGGCCGGGTCCGGGCGGGTCCCGGGTCTTGCCAACCCCGCCCCGAGACCCGGCCCGAAACCCGCCCCGGAAATATGTACATATTATAATTCAGTTCGTAATTACGTATTATATAGAATTATTGCTAATATTATGAATAAAAAATCAGTTGGTCTAATGGTAGAGGTTTGATATTATAAATGTAAGGTCGCGGATTTGAATCTCAGCACCGCATTTCTCCATTTTATCTTTAAAAAATAAAAAGAAAAGAAAAAAATAAAAACAAAAAAAGAAAAATTCAATATAACCGGGTCTGGCGGGTCAGACCCGGTTTGTTCGGGTCCGGCCCGGGGCGGGGCGGGGCGGGTCCCGGGTCTACTGAAAAATGACCGGGGCGGGTCCCGGGTCCGGCCAAACCCGACCCATACCCGCCCCGTTGCCATCCCTATTGGTGGAGCTCATCCTTTTTTTTTTTACTTCACCTCTTTCTTTTTATTTTGTGTTGTGTGTTTTTTCTCCCCTTGTGGGAGCTTTTGTCTCCCATTTTGGGTGTTAGTCTTCCATTATGGAAGTTTTTCTACCTCTTCATGAGGTCTTCTTCCCCTACATGAGGCTTTGTTCTCTCATTAGAGACTTTTGTATATATTATTGAAGAGTTTTTCATTTTTCTTGTTGGGATGAAAGCCTCTTTAATTTTGATATTTAGTTTTCAGTTTGAGAATATTGCAGATCTGACCAAAAGAGGTGATTTCATCAATCGAACTCATGATGATTATTCTCGAGTTTGCGCTCATCACCATCGACGGGAGATTTGTAGTCCACGACATTTGTTTTTATTAGTCACCTTCGTTGTGGAGTTTTAAATTCGACTTGTAGTAGAAGTTCAAACCTTTAGTTGGTATGTTAGAAGTTTATGATTTCGATTTTCAGCCTAGGTCGTATCCAGGCCCGTAGCTGAAGAAGTCGGGGCCTGAAGCAAAACTCGAATTCGGGCTGGAACCCTTATTAAATAATTTTTTCTCAATGAGATACGAAATATAGCATATCATAAGTGTAACTTAAAAAAGAAATACAAAGAAATACTCCATCTATTTTGAAATAGAAGTCGTTTTAGATTTTTATTTTTGTTTTCTAATACAAGTCGTTTTACTTTTTTTTTTTTTCAAGAAAAATAGCTCAAAACTTTTACAACTTCACCCCTCTAAATAAAAATAATTAGATTAGTAGGATAAAATAGTTAATTAAGGGTATAATAGAGATTTTGTTTTATTTCTTAATGTGTATGCAATTAACTTAAACGACTTGTATTTCAAAACAGAGAGAATATGTTTGATAGTTGAGTGTTCAATAAATACTTAAAATAGTTATAAACACTTTATCTTTGAGAATTTTGGTTTGGATTGGGTAAATAGGAAGATAATGATGTCTTAAAAAAGATAAAAGTAATCTTTATTGTTTGAGCAACATTTTAATAAAAATTAAAGTTTATGCACGCTTTTGTTAACTTTAAGGCGCATGTATAGCTAACAATCTTTTGCACAATTTCTATTTTATTTTTTAAATGAAATTATAAACCAGCTTACTATAATATATAGGCATGTTGACGTGACACAAAAAAATGCCACAGAACAGGTGCCCACGGATGGTGCTCACGCAATGTGAGCACCATAACATTACTCATAATATATATAATATTGGGCCATCTTCTAAAACTGGGCCCGAGGCGGCCGCTGCGTTGGCCTCAGAAGCTACGGCCCTGGTCGTATCTTTCATTGTGCTATTTGATTATGTTTTGCTCCTATGGTGAGCCCTTTATTCCTACCGATTTTGTCGATGTTATCAAAGAAATCCGTACGGCTGCTTCCCATGGAATTATCTTTGATGAACGAGCTAGCAAGCTTGCTTAAAAAAAAGGCCAATATAGTAGTTGGTAATTAGACCAGCAATGCCTAATTCAGAGAACAAAATTTGGAGGGCAATATAGTCAATTCAGCAGCTGATTGCCTGATTCTTCTGGTCTTGAGTTGAGTAGGGGTGGTAAACAGGTCGGGTTGGGTCACCTTCGGGTTCAACCCGTTTAATAAACGGGTTGAAAACTTCAACCCTCACCTGACCTGTTTACTTAAACAGGTTGAAAAAACAAACTCAAACCCAACATGCTTTAACCCTAACCTAATCCGCCAACCCGCCAACCCGTTTAAAATTAAAAAAGAAAAAAGAAAAAAAAAAACAAAGTTGACAGAATTATAAATCCAAATTAAACAAAAAAATGAGAACTAATGCAGTTTTATAAAAACATCATGTGTGAGCGTGAGAGTGGATAGAGAATTAGGGTTTCCTTTTATTTTATTTATATTAATGATATCTATATATTATTCGGGTTAAATGGGTTGATTTTGGGTTGATTCCGGGTTGATTTCGGGTTGAAAATCCGAACCCTAACCTAACCCACTTAATAATTGGGTTGGGTTCGGGTTTACCCATTTATGTAAACAGGTCAAAAATGCTAACCCGAACCTGCTATTTTCGGGTGCGGTTCGTGTCGGGTTGGCGGGTTGGGTCGATTTTTAACGGCCCTAGAGTTGAGTAACCGAAATAAATACAAAATAATCGGAAAATCGAAATCGATTCCACTAAAGAACGAAAAAGCACCGCAGAGTCGAACCTTGCTTTGAACGAAAATGGTGAACTACAAGTTGATGATTAGCGCTGAGCTCGAAAACATCACTAATCTTCAGCCTCAAGGAGGCTGCGATGATCCTAACTTCAATTACTACTTCAAGGTGTTTCTTCAATTTTACACACTTTTGTCTCAGTTAAAACAAAATAATTGATTTTGTATTTTATTTGGTTCCGATTAGTGATTTTCCGGCATGTAGGCGGCGGTAATCGTGGCAGATTGGTCATAGATGTCGCCATAAATTGATGGATGGTATAGTAGGGCGTGTTGTTTGATTGGGCGTTTTGACGAGGGTTTAGACTTTGAATGTCTTGATTCGTCTCGATAATTAATTTCTTCTCCTTTTTTTTACCAAAGCTGAAATTTTCCATTGTGCATGGATTTTTATGGTGTCATAGTTTTTTTTTTCCTCCCCCTGCTTAAAGCTTATGAGTTTGTCGTATCTTTAGTTTGCCGGTTTTCATCATCTTAGCTGACTACCGCTTTACTTACTAAAGGATGATGCGATGCACATATTACACCAGTTGGTCGTTTTCGAAAGTGCATCTGACCCTGACGTATAGAAACATTTTGCTTCTTTAGAAGATGTAGTGCGGTGACTTATATCACTTGCTTTGCAGCTAGTTTCATTTTACTTTAATCGCAAATTGCTCGTTTATATTGGATTAGCTCTTAATTTAGTTTACAAGATTTATCTGCTAGTACTCTGTGTCCCATGACCTATCTTCCAAGAAATGTTCACATCGAGTCTATTGGTGAACGGTCCACGTCAAAGTTAGTTTATGTTCGAAAGGTTTAGGGGTTCGATTTTTCAATCATGTCTGAGTTTTTGCAGTCTCTATGTGCAGCTAAAGTGTGGAAACTGTGGAGAGGTGACCCCAAAGGAGACATGCGTCAGTTTGAACGACACATTTCCTTCCGCCAAAGGAAAGGGTGAGATTCATCTTTCTCAGAAGGTACGAGCCTCTCTTCCTCACTCAGACACAAGCAAGCGCACATAACAACAATCCATGGAGTTTTATACCTCTTTTTTTCCCCTTTTCCAGTGTAAGTTTTGCTCTCGAGATGGAACTATAACGATGATCCCTGGCCAGGGACGTCCCCTTACTCAAGACCTTGCTGAGAGTGGAAGCTATGCCCCTCTTATGCTATTCGACTGCAGAGGTTATGAGCCCCTTTATTTCTCATTTGGCAGTGGTTGGCAAGCCGAGTCGGTAAGCCCTATTTCTTCCTTTGAGTGTCATATCATCATCCACCAATACTTTACGATTTACGAAGATGCTATGCCTATATTGGTTTTATTTTTCTGAATTCTAGATTGAAGGAACCAAATTCAACGACATTGACTTATCGAGTGGGGACTTCGCCGAATACGATGAGAAGGGAGAGTGCCCAGTTATGATCTCAAACCTTTCTTCTAAATTTGAAGTAGCAAAGTGAAGTATAACTTATTGACTGCAGCGTAATGCTTTCTTTATTCCGTGTTATATCTGTGTTTATCTATCCTATCCTTCCATTGTAGAAGAACCTTGTGTGCTCTTCTTTGTTTGTGTACATTTGTCAATGAAAATGCTGCCTTATTACATCTGTTTTTTGTTGTAAGCTGGCAAAAGAGTCTCAAGATTTGATATATTAATGTGCAGATGATAATTTATACTTTTATCCTATGCAATTAGAACGAACCAACCCCATCATGGTAAACAGCGTATATCTTTACAAGGAATAAAACATTAGCGAGAAATAACGTGAGATTTTCTACACGAATTCAAAATAATTTGTGATGACATGATAAACAATTAACAATCGACGTAGTTGAGGTTTAACCCAAGGTAAACCTAAATTATATATTAGTATTTTTTGAACGTGTGCTTAAATGCAAATGTGGATAAAATTTTAATTTAAATGTTTAATATATGCTGTATAAATTAGTTTTTAATTGAGAATTATTTAAAGTTTATTTAAAAAATAATTTATAAGGGTATCATAAATATAGAATATATTATATCTAATATTATTTTTAATTTTGAAAATTTTATCTTTTAGTTTAAAAATGAAATATAATTAAAAATATACAAATGAAAAATATACAATAAATTAAAAACTTAGAAATGATACGAAAATTATTCAATTAATTAAATTACAAATAGATGGACCAAATTGTAATTCAATTAACAAATCAAATGTGGCACTTTATAACCGACCCCTCCTCATGTGTGGCGTGTGTGCGTGGGCCTCGATGACGGATAAATTATCAAAGGCCCGTCCCGAATTGCTACATGATAACAGAGCGGAATGATTAGACTCAATTAAATATATGGCGGATTCGAAAAAAATGACGATCCCTCCGATTAAAAAGGAAATGGGATCACACGTGAGGGCGGAGTGTTGGAATGTCACGTGTGTAGGGAATAGTCCCACATCAAAAAATTGAAAAGAAAGTAAAATCGTTTATAAGCTTGATGGGCCACTCCTCCTAACACCAATTGGTATTAGGAAGGAACCCATCAAGCTTATACCGAGACCCCTCCTCACGTGTGGCTTGTGGACCTTGATGACGGATAAATTACTGGTGGCTCGGCTCGAATTTCTACAATCTTATATAAATATAGAAATGTGGCTTAAAATGTTGCCACGTGTCCAATAATAATTAATGATTATAAATTAGAAAATATAAAAAAAATTAAAACTACTCACTATTCCATGTTTATACTCAATAACTACGCACTATATAAAATTTAATATTTTTATTAATATATAATAATTAAATATAATTAATATCGTGAATTACACGGGCAAAAAAACTAATTTACCACCTATATAAGAGTATGGATTATTATGGTGATAAGTGGTAATTGCCTTTTTTTTTTCTGTTCTTTTTCATGTTTTTCCAAAACCTTTCACCTTCGCGCGCCGTCTGCTCTGCTCTGCTCCTTCCTATCTCTCACTTTGCCTTGTCCGATATATAGAATTCGATATTCGATCAATAAATTGATCAGAAATTCGTCATGTCTTACAGCGGAGGCGCCGCGGCTCCAAGCGCATCGACGACGGCGGCGGCGACGAGGACGGTGAAACTTGATAAAGAGTGCGAGCTTAGAATCGAAGTCTCGCTAGACTCCCCGCTTCGTCTTAGGCTGGTCAATGGCACGGCAGAGATATTCGGAACTGAGATTCCACCGGAGATTTGGCTGAATTTTCCACCCAGGCTCAAATTCGCTGTACGTGACAGAACCAGTGTCGTGCTAGGGCTTAGTTGTTGAGTTTACTGTGATTTCTATTCTTATGGATGACACGTGATGAAAGCTGTTTGTTGAAAGCGAATAGTTCATGTAGTTTGCCTGATTGACCGTCGATCTGAGATTGTTTCTTGAGGGTGTTGATGGTTGGTTTTATGTTTTTATTTGGTTTTACTTTGAACTTTACTTTTTTTTGCTTCGTGGATAATGTCTGATCGGAGTGATTTGGATTGGCATAGTGAGGGTGGGAATTTTTCAATTCTTATTCCTTGTGAACAGATTTCTGTTAGAAGGAACTCTTTATCCAGTGAACAAGTCATCCATCTCATATTACTTTTGGATTCTAATACGTGCGGATTACAAGTCCCTCAAAATTTGGGGAAGTTCTCTCCATAATCTTTCCAAAGTGCACGATATTGAAATATTTCGCCTTCTTGCTGAACGTATTGTTCCAGTTAATTTTTAGTTTTAAGTTTTCTTTTTCATTGGTTTGGTCCAATTGTCATCATTGAGAGTAACTTTGCTCTCATCAGGTTTTTACTTGGTACGGGGCGACAATTGAAGTGGAAGGCCCCACAGAAACAGATTATGTAGCAGATGAGGTATTTTTGCTGATCTATAACTATTAGCTTATTTACATTGGATGTTTAGACACACAGAAGCTCGAATGTTTTCATTTGCCGCTTATTTTGTTATAGAGCTTTAGAATAGTTCTCATCTCTTTTTTCTCTAGACACCGATGATCAGTTATGTCAATGTCCATGGTGTTTTGGATGCTCGAAGAAATCGCGCTAAAGCTTCGCCTAGTGATTCTGATATGTCTCAGGTACTTACGGCTTACATTATGATGTTGAAACCCACTATGAGTTCCTGAATATCATGCGAAATTCTACTCTTGTTGGAACTCTCTTTTGCGGTTGGCTTTTGAGAACACTATTATTGAATAAAGTTTTCATTGAATGTAGTTATTTATGGTTGTCAATTTGTTTAGGGCCCAAGGGTTATTGTTGTGGGACCCACAGATTCTGGAAAGAGTACCCTAACACGTATGCTTCTTAGTTGGGCAGCTAAACAGGGATGGAAACCAACTTTTGTTGATTTAGACATAGGTCAAGGATCAATTACGATACCTGGTTGCATAGCTGCTACGCCAATTGAATTGCCAATTGATCCAGTGGAGGGAATACCCCTTGATATGCCACTGGTTTACTTCCATGGCCACGTGACTCCTAGGTAAAGGAAGCCTCAACAGCAAAACTTTAGTATAACGAACAAAAAAAAGATTACTAAGATATTCTTAATATTCCGTATTGAATCACATACATCCATACTTTCCTGCTTGCTTCTCGTCCTATATTGCATCTTCTCTCAACCCCAAGTTGTTTCCCTTCCGATTTGGTGTTTTCAGTGTCAACGTAGATCTCTACAAAGTATTAGTAAAAGAACTTGCTGAAGTTTTAGAGAGACAGTTCACCGGAAATTTGGAGTCCAGAGCTTCAGGCATGGTGATCAATACCATGGGATGGATAGAAGGTGTAGGCTATGAGGTAGTCCAGTGGTGTGTGTTGACTTGCAGTTCAAAGATGGATTTTTCTATCACTTATCTAATTCTTCGTTTCTGCAATCCCCACAGTTGTTGTTGCATGCAATTGATACACTGAAGGCGACAGTTGTTCTGGTTTTGGGTCAGGTATTCAACTGTTCAGATGAAAATGAATGTTCTTGTGAATCATTTGCTGAATGAATTGCATTGAAGACTTTTATTTCTCAAGTTCAAGAAACGTCTCATAGAGATCCCTTTCCACAGGAAAAGCTTTGGAGCATGCTGAAAGACGTCCTTAAGACGAAACCTAATGTAGATGTGGTCAAGCTCCAAAAGTCTGGTGGCGTCGTCTCAAGAAATGCCAAAGTTCGCCAGAAATCTCGAGCCTACAGAATACGCGTAAGGAAAAGCCATAGCATAGAGCATTGGAAGCTCATTTTGAAGTTGAACACATCTTTATCTCGATATTGCATCAGTTATTAATTACGATTCAATCATTCAATGCAGGAATACTTCTACGGTCTCACTAATGATCTTTCGCCACATTCTAACATAGTGAACTTCAGTGATCTGTGCATCTATCGAATTGGCGGCGGGCCACAGGCCCCACGATCGGCTTTACCAGCTGGAGCTGAGCCAGCTGCTGAACCCACAAGATTGACTCCTGTTACTATTAACCAAGACTTACTTCATCTAGTCCTAGCCGTCTCTTTCGCCAAAGAACCAGAAGAAATCATATCCAGGTACTTTTTAATTCTTCATTAACGTCTTCCAAAGGATCTTAGTTTGAACGTGCATTGGGTTTCGTTATTTGGTCGCCCTATAATTAATATACTTAGGAGCACTGAACTGGGAAAAATGATCCTCTGCCAAAGGCGTAAAAGTGGGAAAAAAAATGATAAACTAGCAGATATAAATTCATATCATACTTGAAAGGATTGTTGTTTTTCGGCTGCCCATAGAGACATATTCATCCTTATTTCGTTTCTATTAACGTTATTCGATTTCGTAACGAAGATCTGCTCTTTTTCCTCCTCTTTTTTGGTTTTAGCAATGTTGGGGGATTCATCTGGATCACTGACGTCAACTTTGAAAGGTTAGGAATATCAATTTTGTTCTTTCATTTCTTTTTCCTTTTTCTTTTGCCCTACGCGTGACACAGCTCCTTCGTGTTTGAATTTCAGCAAGAAAATAACATATCTTGCGCCGTCTGCTGGCAATCTTCCGGGAAAATATCTGATCGTGGGAAGCCTCACGTGGTATGAACCCTGAGATCTCGTCCATCGCTCGATTAATTTATGCTTTACGTTTCACAGAACCTAAGTAACATTTTTGTTGAGACAGTTGACTACACTAAATTTTCTCATGTTTAACCCTACATAGACGCAGCTGCTGTGCTTCCTACTGCTTGCAAGTTGTGTACTTTGTCGTAGATGTTCGTTCCATCAGTATTATAGTATATCCTTCGCACTGAGGTGGTAATGAACATAAATCAAAACAATTCTCATGTTTGAAATAATATACATCGTAGGACCGATTGAAGGCAATAGCCATAAAATCAATAGGGGATTAGATATAAATCCATCCATATTCAAAGACTCGATAAAAAGCCCAACAACATCAAGATTTTCAGTTAATATCACATTAAATTACAACAAAAACACAAACCGAAAAAAAAAAAGGAGGAGAGAAGGAAGCGTCTCCCCAAAACACAGTCTACCCACCTAATAAATAAGACGACAAACACGACACAGCATGAACAGCAAAGAAACACAACACAGAACCGTTTCAAAACACGAAAGAAACCTCATCTCAGAGAAGGTCAGCAACATTGGCCGGCAACTCTTCCACCACAACGTTGTAAAACTTTTGAATATCGACGAGCATGCGCTCGTCATCGCGGGTCACAAAGTTAATCGCCACACCCTTCCTACCAAACCTACCACTTCGTCCAATACGATGAAGGTAATTCTCGGGCTGGGTAGGAAGGTCGTAGTTTATGACCAAAGAAACCTGCTGAACGTCAATACCACGAGCCAAGAGATCAGTGGTGATGAGCACGCGCGACGAGCCCGACCTGAATTCCCTCATGATGATGTCCCTCGTGTTTTGGTCCATGTCACCGTGGGTGGCCGAGACAGTGTGGTCACGGCTCCTCATCTTGTCTGTGAGCCAGTCGACTTTACGCCTTGTGTTGACGAAGATGACGCTCTGAGTGATGGCTAAGGTCTCGTAAAGATCACAGAGCGTTTCGAGCTTCCATTCCTCTTTATCAACGTTGACGTAGAACTGCTTGATGCCCTCGAGGGTGAGCTCGTCGCGCTTCACGAGGATACGCACTGGCTTGTTCATGAACTTCCTGGTGATCTCGAGGGCCTCGGGCGGCATAGTGGCGGAGAATACGCCGACTTGGATCTTGGGAGGCAGCAATTGGAAGATGTCGTAAATCTGTGAACGAAGATATTCAAGGTACCAGTTTAAGGCAAGAGCGTAGTTAGAGTACGTGCCCTAGGTGAAGATATTCGATGTAAATTTTATTCAAAGATAAAGATATCAGTTTAAGGCGAGAGCATCATTTATTGAGAGCATGTGCCCTAGCTAGGTGAAGATGTTCCATGTAACTTCCATTCAAGAGAGAGATTGACCTGATCTTTGAATCCTCGGGAAAGCATCTCATCAGCTTCATCCAAGACGAACATTTTGATGTGATCGGGCCTGAGAGACTGCCTTCTCAGCATGTCAAAGACACGTCCTGGGGTACCGACGACGACGTGGACCCCACTGGAGAGAATACGTTGGTCTTCGCGAACGCTGGTGCCACCAACACACGCGTGAACCTTGACACCAAGATAGTCGCCGAGTGCTCGCATGACCTTTTCAATCTGCTGGGCGAGTTCACGGGTCGGTGCCAGGACAAGGGCTTGACACTCGACAATGCTGTAGTCGAGCTGCTGTAAGATTCCAGAGCAAAAGGTTGCTGTTTTCCCAGTCCCAGATTGAGCCTGTTGGATCACATCAAGCCCCTTGCAGAATGGAACAATTCCTCTTTGTTGGATTGCAGAGGGCTTCTCAAAACCTTGAGAATAAAGATTTTATACCATTTAGAAAGACAGCTACATAACATCATCTCAAATTCTAAAATAAAACATAAGACTACTCAGAAGCATCAAACATATGACTGTTACTAACAGAAATTAAATAAAATGAACTACAGTTAAAAGCTTAGGTAGTAATGTGGACTTGGCAACACAATTGATTTTAGATATTAAGATAGACCACAAAGTAAAGGATCTAATTACTGATCGAGAATCCATATGAATAAGAACCTAATAGACCAATTCCATTCAATGGATCGTCGATGTGAAAACAATTTTTATGTCCTAATAAAATATTACTATAGCACTAAGCAATTTCCTTTAAAATGAATACTACCATATGCATAGATGCCCCTAAGAAGATTTTCCTGCAGACCCATTGAGTCAAAACTGTCATAAACCTCCTCATAAGATGTGAAGAACTCCTCACCATCAGCTGCAAGCCTGTGCAAACATTTTAAAACCAGAATAAACAACTCATTTGTAGTTTTATTTTAATCACTTTCTTCTACAATGAAATCCCAAATTGCAGGAACATAACAAATTTTATTTTCTACCTTTTTTTCAATCCCTTATACAGAAGAGACTTACAGTTCATTCATTTTGTTGTCAAATTGACGAGCATCAAATTGAGAACCTTCAGGTGCTGTTCCAGCCATGACTACATAAAACCAAATTAAGAATCCACGATGAATACCAGTGTAAAGCAGTAAGGCACATCGAACATCCCAGAATTCGGCCATAATAGACAAATTTATTAATTGCCTAAAGTTCATTCCATGGCAAAAAAGCATACCAAGACAGAAAAAAAGAAGAAAACCAAATCACCGACCAAGCTGACCATCCGAAAGTAGACACAAGAAAGACCAGAACTGGGCAAGAGACATACATAATCAACCATTCACCAGCTCTCAAACACGAAAAAAAAAACACCTAGCCACACAGAAAACATTTAGATCTGCACAACCTTCAACACGCATCCAAACAATAGTTCAAAAAATAATTCTACTCATACTCGAAACAAATACACTAGCAAAAAAATACCTTGTTAGTAGTTGAAACTTTGATTGAAACGGAAATCTGACAGTAGAAGCTATCGAATCGAGCGAGTTGCACGGTGAAATTTATTTTCCAAAACTCCTCGAATCTGCGCCGCGGAGTTCGAAGAACAGGGAAGAAAGTGGGGCGAACAAGAGACTGCGTGCGTTTCTAGGGGTTTGGATTAGGACTACGCGAATTGACTCGTTTGCCCCTTTACGTTTGATTGCCAAACGACAGCGTTGTGAATCGTTATGGTGTTGGGTTTCTCAAGAGAATAAATGGGCCGAGTAGACGGGCATGGCCCAATTTGAGCCTTTTGTATAAATAATACCAAACTTCTTTACATTTTGGACACCTTGGAATTTTCGATGTGTTGAAAATGAAACGAGGACTGATTGGTATATTAATGATAGGGGTGACCTTCGGCTCAGCATCCGGCCTAACTTGACTACCTGATGATAGTGACTTTTGGGACATATGAGCAGGTAGGTAGGATATCTGGGGACCTGTGACCTTGTACGGAAAAAGTAAGATTGGCTCTGACAACGAAATAGCTTGAGTGGGAAATATCGGGTAAAGCCGACCAAGGGACACGTGGATGGCTGTGAGTGGTCGACATTGTGAACAGAGAGGAGGTGCGCCAGTCTGACAATAGTACGCTTGCAGGTGCTGTCTCTCCTAGGTTGTACCAGATGTCGCTGTCAAGTGGTCCCAGAGGTGTGCCAGCTAGGAAAACAAAGAGAAAAGGTGTATATGGGAATAGAAAGAGACGAGATTCAAGAGAGGAGAAAAAACACAACACGAAAAACACTTGGATATTTTCCTGTATTCATCTTCTTCTTCACCATTAATGCACTGTAACGAGAGAAGTAAGGTCGATTGTGTAAATCCCAATTGTCACCAGTAAACACTATTTCCGACGGCCCGTGGACGTAGGACATCTGTCTGAACCACGTAAAATCTGTGTCTCTTTCACTCCTTTCTTTCTCAGCACTAAAATATAGATTCTAAAACGCATCAAGAACATTAGACCCAGTCCGTTTCACCCATCACCATTTTTTCCGGATCAAATATTGTTGATCGGGGTCATACCCGCATCAACTAACATGAGTGGATAGTTGTAAGTTGCTTACCTATCAACTTTTGAATTGAATTGGATTATACTCAAGTGGGTCTACGATATAACTCGCCAAGTAAAACAAACAATTACGCGAGAAATTAACTAAGCTTGTCACTCGGACGGAGATGATCTCTGCATGGATATTGCATAGACAAAAAATCCACGAATTTCTATCCTTATATAGCTGGGTTGGGATGAAATCGGGCCAAGGGAACGGGCGGGAGACGTTGCACTTTTTACTGTGCACACAGTGACGGATCTAGGATTGTACGCCTGGGGGGCTCGACAGGGCCGGATTTTGACCCGTTCATTTAGAGCCATATAATGCGTAAGACAAATTTTTAGTGTTTGAGCTACGTTTATGTTTATGGCCTCGCTAAATTAAAAACACGTGGCCACCAAAAATGAAAAAATGGCCCTGACTGCTCAATCACACTGTCCCGCTCGTCAACCAGCTACATAAAAAATCCACCCACCTGCCCGCAAAGTTGTCTAAACCCATATCTATTCTATATATATTAAGGGTGAGAGGTAAATATAGACTGCTCTTTAGTCTGTCAAATTGAATGTACTTTTACAATTTTACCTTTTAATATTTTAGTTTATTTCAATTTTATACTTAGTTTATATTTTTTATTTTTTAAAATAACTTAACTAATGAAGCCCAAATCATTTTTATTAACCAGCCCAAATCATTTTTATTAACCAGCCCAGCCAACCCAAAATCTGCAAATGAAGCCCAACGGATGCCCTATTCATCATCTTCTTCAGGGGGGCTATTTCTTCTATGCAGCTGAAAAGCCCTATTCATCATCTTCCCGTCTGAGTTTTTGCAGCGCCGCCTAAGGGGTAGTCCGGCCGGCCGGGGGGGCAGTAGACCCCCGAGCCCCGCTGTAGATCCGTCCCTGTGTGCACAGCGGGGGTCGGGAATACCTCTGAGGTCAGGGAAATTTCGTCCCTTTCACTTGGGGGGACGAAGATTCTCGGAAAATTCAGGGCCATGGATGGAATTAGAACCCTGTCACCGACCTGCCCTCACACGCCTAATATGATGTCCGGACATGACATAGTGGTTATGTTCGAGATACTTAAACTTGGAGGTCGGTCTCGGATTCGAATCCACTAGGGACCTTAACTTTCGATGTTGAATGTATAGCATGACATTGTCGTCGGACTAGTCACATGCAAACTCACAAGTCAAAGCCAATTGATTAGGGATAATTCAAACTAAAAAATAATATTTAAAAATAATTTTTTGAAAAAGACAAGCAACCAAGAAAAAGACGGTAAGAAGAAACTTATGTTCTTACTTGTAATATGAATCCGGAGATTGATTTAAAATTGAACTCTTTTCTTCAATATGTAACTTGAGAATAATTTCCATCCGCAAAAAAAAAAACTTGAGAATAATAATGTCCAATTTTACATGATGACAATATTTAGTATTATATGTAGCAAAAACGACCTTAGACCATCTCCAACCGAAAAACTCATTCTCTTTCACAAATTTTACCAATAGACAATTAAAAACATTATGTTAAGTATTTATATATGATTTACTCATTTAATTTGAATATAAAAGAATAAAGAAATGTAATAGAATTAACAGATTAAAATATTCTATAAGAAAAAATAAATTATTAATTTAATAGGGGTCTTTTTGTAGGAGTACAAAAATTTTGCGTTGGTTAATATTGCGAACACATAGATGCGTTTTTTGGTGAGAGAAATCCGAAAAGTCCCATTTTCGTTTTGCGTTATGATGTCAGTTGGACCACTTTTCTGATTTGAGTTCTGTTTTGCGCATCGCGTGGAGATGCTTGTCTTAAAACCCGTTGGTCTGATTTGGAGATGCTCGTCTTAAAATTCCACTTGGTACCCCTGTATTTTAGGCTTTTTCAGCTGATGCCCAAAGTTATTTTCATTTCCGGTAGGTACCCCTGTGTTTAAGACTTTTCCAACTGGTACCCAAAGAATTTTTCAATTTCAGTTGGTACCCCTGTGTTTAAGGCTTTTCCAATTGGCGTCCAATGTGTTTTCAAAGTAGATACCCCTAACATATAACGTCGTGATTTTAAAAAGCTACAATGTGATTTAGGTGTCGGAACCGTTTTTAGTCATTTTTAGAATTCCATTAGCAATTAACAAGGCTTACACCTAAAAAATATCGTTTTTGGTCATTTAAAATCACGACGTTATAAGTTAGGGGTAGCTAGTGTGAAAATACTTTGGATACCAGTTGGAAAAGCCTTAAACACATGGGTACCATCTGGAATTGAAAAATACTTTGGGTACCAGTTGGAAAAGTCTTAAATACAGGGGTACCTAACGGAATTGAAAATAACATTGGGCACCAATTAAAAAATTCTAAAACACAGGGGTACAAGCAGAATTCCCTTTAATTTAATTACAGTAACAATAATAGTAATTACCTTCTTAACGATCACAGTAACACTTGGATTGGAATAGTCCACCAGCACACACACACACACACTACTACAGGTACAGACGTTCCGCTCTTTAGGAAAGAGAAAATTTAGCGAAAATTCAGAGAGAAGGACGAAATGGAGGGAGTAGAACACAACGGTGCGAATGGAGACGAAGATGAAGTGCTAGGGTCGAGTTTGACGATGGAAAAAGTTGCAGCTGCCAAAAAGTATATCGAGAATCACTACAAAAATCAGATGAAGAGCATACAGGAGAGAAAAGAGAGGTTCCGCACTAGTTAAATCTACTGTAAAAACTGTTTTTTTGTTGCTCTCTATGCTAGTAGTTCTGCTTAATTGGGAGATGAGGTGGTGATGTGTTTGATTGATTAGCTGCAGTTGTGATTTGAGTATCTCTTTTCTTTCCGAGATCTAATGCTTGCTGTGGTTGGAACTCAGTGATTAGTTATGTTTCGGTTTTTTTATCAGTCTTGAGGTTTTCGGATGTTTAGAGTGTTTGTTTATCATTTTGAGCTTTTGTGCGTGCACTTGGTGGTCTGATTTGGTTTCTATGTGGACTAAGATATATGTTCGATTTGGGTCGATTTGAGTCATCTGTGCCTGTAGGTTGTGGATTCCTGGCTTTTCTGATTACTGCAGTGAGTTGCAAGTTAATCAAAACTCATAAGTCCAATTGAGCTCAATTTGTAACTGTTCAAATTCGGACTCTATTCAAAAATTCGCAGTTGAGATCAAGATGTTAGAGTCGTGGGTCATAATTAGCTTTTTGACATAAGTGAATAGAAAAAGGTGCGACTCCATTTAAAGAGCTGTCGAATTTGTGGTGTGAATAGTTATGGCTAACTATGTTAGATGATAGGAGTTAAACAATGTATCATTCGAGAAAATGTTTGTTCTCCTGCTAATGGGTAGGATTTGGAGACGTCATTATCTATGAACTAGTGATTAGTTTCAGAAGGAAGCAAATATCATGTTGAACTATACAAGTTTTCAGTGACCGATTCACCTTTCAGTAGAGCTCCATTAAAATTCAAGATCAAATGTCATTTCATCTGATTTGCTAGATTTCCATCTTTCTTCATTTCTGACACTATTGAAGTAGCTCTTAATTTTGATGCTCCAGGAGATGGATACTGGAAAGGAAGCTCGCTTCTTCTGATGTACCTAAAGAGGAACAGATAAATCTTATTAAAGATCTGGAGAGAAAGGAAACAGAATATATTAGACTGAGAAGGAACAAGATATGTGTGGATGATTTTGAGCTTCTTACCATTATTGGGCGTGGAGCGTTTGGCGAGGTGTGTACAGATCTTTCTTCCTAGCTAACATATGTGCTGATATCATACCAATACACCTATCAATGAATCTTTTTTATTTATTGTCTTGGCTTGCATTATTCTGCTAATGTATTTATAACTTCAGGTACGCTTATGTCGGGAGAAAAAGTCGGGAAATATATATGCCATGAAAAAGCTTAAGAAATCAGAAATGGTTTCTAGAGGACAGGTGAGAGCACATATCAGATATGCTATGTCTTTTCAAATCAAAAGTTCTCAATTTTATCTATGATTATTAGTCCTCTGTTGTGAAGACATAGGTAGAGCTAGTGTAGGGGTCATAATATCTGAAAAGTATTTCCTGCTTTATAGGTTGAACATGTAAGAGCAGAGAGAAACTTATTGGCAGAAGTTGCCAGCCACTGCATAGTCAAATTGTATTACTCTTTCCAAGATGCAGAATACTTATATCTTATCATGGAATATTTGCCTGGTGGAGATGTGATGACTCTCCTGATGAGAGAGGACACACTTACTGAAAATGTTGCCAAATTTTACATTGCTGAAAGCGTGCTGGCCATTGAATCCATTCACAAACATAACTATATTCACAGGTTTCAATCTATTAGGAAAACGGTTTCTTGCATTTTTAAATTCCCCCAATTTGGTCCCTATTAAACTTTCCCACCAATTTCGCTTCAGGGATATAAAACCAGACAACCTCCTCCTTGATAAGAACGGTCATATGAAACTCTCGGATTTTGGTCTTTGCAAACCTCTTGATTGTAGAACGTTGTCTACTGTTGATGAAAATGAGGCAATGGATGATGAGAACATAAAGGAACCAATGGACATCGATGGCCGCTTTCCAGATTCTGCCAATGGTAGAAATTGGAGAAGCCCCCGTGAACAACTCCAGCACTGGCAAATGAATAGGAGAAAATTGGTAACTATTCTTGATGGATTGTATCTGTTCTCTGCTTGTTATAGTTCTCAAGTGTTATCAGGCCGTGATCATCACTAACAGGAGTAAAAACCCTGCACAGAAGTCAGAATGTGAATAATGCCGGATAGAACTGTTCTTTGCTTGTTTGTGCATTTAGCGTAGCTGATATATTTAGGATCATCATCATCATGCTGTCTCACTGAGAGCAGGCATGCCAGTGAACTCGTGCTGTTTACGAATTGCTTTTGTCTTAAAAATTAACGTTGTTTAATGATCGTCAGTTTTCTGCATCTATAGGCATTTTCAACTGTGGGTACACCAGACTATATTGCCCCTGAAGTGCTGCTGAAGAAGGGTTATGGCATGGAATGTGATTGGTCAGTAAGAATGTCGCATCCTAATTCATATATATTTATCAGTCAAGCAACTCTTCTTTATTATGATAATATTAGCAAAATCCTCCGGCTTGGCTTTTTGGCCGCGAACTGAAGAAGTTGCTATTCATTTTTCTCATTAATCATGAAATACATGAGCAGGTGGTCACTTGGAGCTATTATGTATGAGATGCTTGTTGGCTACCCTCCATTCTATTCTGATGATCCCATGACTGCATGTAGGAAGGTATATGTGCTGTGCTGTCCTGTCTTCAGTTTGTCATATTAAATTTCTTATGTGCTTCTGTTAGTGCTGGTTGCGTTCATATTGAATTAAGGGTAGAGCATAACCTTCAAAGATGAAAGAAACCCGTTTCAAGAACAAGAAAATACCATCGTTAACAATTTAATCATTTAATAATACTCTGGCTCTTGCCTTACTGGTTTTAATAATGATTATCAGATTGTCCATTGGAGAAATCACTTAAGATTCCCTGAAGATGTTAAACTAAGCCCAGAAGCAAAAGATCTCATATGCAGGCTTCTTTGTGATGTCGAACACAGGCTTGGAACTGGCGGGGCATACCAGATCAAAGTAAGATCTGAAAAAAAATAAAAATTTGCTTTTGCTTTCTTGAAATCTAATTTAACAGCTCAGCCGTTTGTTGTCTGTTCACTTGGATGAATTTGTATGCAGGCTCACCCTTGGTTTGTGGATATTGAGTGGGATAAACTCTATGACATGGAAGCAGCCTTCAAACCAGAGGTCAACGGGGAGCTAGACACACAAAACTTCATGAAGTTTGATGAGGTATGTATTTTTCGGTCCTTTTATTTAAGCTATTAGGTCTTATATATAAAACAGCAGGTTGTGTTTGTGAGCTTTGTACAATCATCTTGTTGAGAAAAGCTCTTCAAGAATTAATCAAATGTTATCGTTACTAAACTTCTGTTATAAAAAGTTAAAGGTGTTGCTGCCCCTCAACTAGGATTCAGACGGCACATTTTTTATTAAGTTGTTTTTTGGTAATGTAAGTAGTAGCATATTTTGTTTTTTTCCAAGACTACTTTTCACTAACATTTCAGGACTCTGAATACGTTACTGCTTTTAGAAAGATATATGATCAGTTTTCTTAGCCATTTACTTAATCTAATTCTTTTCACGTAAAATTTAGGATATGGCATTATATAGTGAACTTCGTCATAATTCTGCTTTCAATAGCCTATAACATCGAAATTCTTTGCTTGACCAGTTGGATCCACCAACTCCATCAAAATCTGGCTCAGCATCTTCGAGAAAGGTATCTCTTCGTCTTTCCCATCTTCATATATTTCGTCAAGCTACGAAATGATTGGAAAAGACGATTGACTCTAGTTGCCTAACTTGTTCCGATTGATTGATCATGAACTCATTTGTTCTGCGAACCTCAATGATTCATTTAAGCATATTTTAACCGAAGTTTTCCATTTAATTGATAACATTGCTCCAACTTATTACCTCGAGCAGACGCAACTCTCACCAAAAGACCTGAGTTTTGTGGGGTATACTTTCAAGAACTTCGACGCTGTCAAAGCACTGCGTAATTCATCGGGTAATAATTTTCTTTCGCCTTCCGCAGTTACAACTCAGGCTTTTCATAAATCATAACATTAAAGATGTAAAACATCCTTACTGCTTGTATATTATGCCTTTTTCAGCCGGGGAAATTAATACCAACGATGGCAATCCCATGGACACAGACCTACAAATGACGTCTTCGTCCTCCTCATCAATGGATATGATGCTCTAGCGTATCCATGAGAACGGCCAACTACCAATATAAGATGGCTCAGTCGAGGATGGTGGCGTACGCCTGTATATTTGTAGGTATTTCGCCCCTCTTCAGGTATGTGTTCGTGCAGCTACTATATCTATATGTATCGTTGTAACTTGTAACTGTAAATTAGTTGCTTTTCATCGTATTATTGCGTGATAGATATCGAAGGTAAACTTATATAGAAGACTTGCTATGTGCCTTTTTTTTTTTAATTATCTACGCCCAGATTGTGAGGATGTTCTTGTCTTGCTTTCTCTTGTGGCAGTTTCTGGCTAAGAAATAAGACATCATTTGATGGATATTAGTCAACTTAAGTGTTTGTCTTTTGGCCTTTTCAAAACAAATTTGGTGGAACTATCTATCTATTTTATTAAGGCTCAGACCCTTATAAAAAGTATCATGGTATGTCAATTTTAATTGTATAGATAATTACCATTATATCCTTAGTTTGTTGTCTTTTTTAGTTAATTTAAGGTGAATCTATAGAAAAATACCCAATTGAATAAAATTTTTACATATAGGTATCCATGTCAGAAATTTTTATAGATAGGTACCCGATTTAATGTTTACCAGTTCTTCAGTCACGTCGTACCTTCCTGTGTGTATGGCGTACCATAACACGTTGATATAGGGTACCTAAATGTGTTCGTACGGCGTACCTTATGTGTTATAGATGGCGTACCTAAATGTGCTAATACGGCGGACCATTTTCTCAACGTATAACGTACCACAATACGTTGATATAGGGTACCTAAATGTGTTGTATGACGTACCTGCGGCGGATCGGGTACCTATTTACAAAAAATTTATTCTACTAGGTACCGACATATAAAAAAAATCTGACAGGGTACTAAATTACAAGTTTTTTTTCAAATGGGTATTTATGTGTAAAGACCCCTTAATTTAATATTCTCTCTTCGCCCACTTTCAAAAAATGAATGTATCTTACTCAATTTATTTTATAAAAAATTGATAATTTGTTAAAAAAAAATGCACTAGCTCATGTCATTTTGTCAATTAAAGTATAAAATAAATAATAAGAATATTATAAAAGACTACACACTGTATAAGTTGAATAAATTGTTTTTTTCTTCACAACCGCATTAATTGCAGACACATAGAGTGACCAGTATATTATTGTTAATTTTAGTTCAATTGCATATTTATTTATCCGGCCAATTAGAAATATCTTGTGAGTATAAACTTCGGTTTCAATTTTCGGCAACTCTATATACTGCTCGAATTTTCTGTTCATAGCTTAGGATGAAAGATGACCCGAGCCAATTTGACTGAATTTTTTAAAATCTTTTTTATATATTATTGTTTTTTGCTTTAAGCTCGAGCCCAACTGTTTACAGTTGAGCTCGAGCCTAAAAGATGAGCGACTCAAATTCGACGAACGGATATTCAAACTAGACCATTATTTTCACTCTTATCTTTCATAATTTCTACTAATACACTCATAATGTAGCGAAACAGAGACTGCAAATACAAGCAAAAGGTTTGGTTATCGAATGCCAAGCATAACTTAATGAAATCCCAATTCAAGGAACTGAAGAACAAAGAACACAGATAATGTGTGCAAGTTAAAAGGACGATAACAGTAACACACATCATTATCGCATAACTCAGGTCGAAATTCGAAACATAGCCAAGGATGATCTGCCGATTTTGTACCCCAAGAGTTCAAGTCGCCGCCGCGCCAATCCTCGAACGCTCGTCGACTATCGATAAACGCAGCCTTTCGTCGGGTTTCGCTGCATGCGAAGAATGCGCCGACGATAGAAAAGATGCCAACGATAACCCTCTCAAACCTCCATCCCCGTGGAAGATTCCAGAAGCTTCCTTCGGGCCCGAAGTTTCTCGCCAGCTGCCGTTTTCTTCGTAGGATAAGTTATCGTCGTCTGAAGATATCTTCGACGTTTGCAACTCTTTCTTGTTGAGGAACCGCCCGCCCGAACCGCGGGCCCGTTTCAACGCGTGTAGATGGCGGGATTCGTGGAGGTATGGCTACATATGATATTGAGATATTGTTATTAGGGCCCGTTTGGGTATCCCCTATAAGCACATATAATGTAAATAATATGGTAGTGCGTTTGGATTGGCGTATTTGTACGGAATCGGATGATTTTAAATTACGGATTTCAAAATCGTAATTTCAAATCCAAATCCGTTAAATGTTAGGATTTCGAAATTCGAATTTCAAAAAATGAAGTTCGAGAAGCTCGTCGAGCTTGACTTCTAAATTTTTCTTAAAAAAACTAGAAGTACAAATATAAAATAATAAATAATAAAGTAAAAAAAAGTTCCCAAGCTGGCTTGCGAGATTTCGAGCACCCACGAGTGAGATCGAGCTCTCGAGCTCGAGCAGGCTGATTCGCGAGCCCGTAACGAGCTCAAGTCAGCTCATCGAGCTCGCGAGTCAGCTCGACCCATCGTTCACCCCTTATTATTATTATCATTATACTAATTTATAGTTATTTATTTTTATTTATTATTATTATTATTATTTACGAAAAACTCGTTACATGCTCAATTTTGAGTTTCGAAAACACACCATTTGACATGGAATTTCAAATCCGACAAATAATAAGCGTTTAGATTTAACCTCGGATTTGGACGAAATTGAAATCCAAATCCACTCGATTGCCAAAGGAAAACTTGGAAGAAATCCGGATATCAAATCGAAATCCAAAATGCCAACGGACCATAATAGCTAATAAAGCGTTTGGATTTTATTATTTCGACTCAAACATAATGTTCCAGCACGGTAATAGATCACAGGCACACCATAAATAAACTAAGTTATAAGGCCGAGAATTGAGACAACTTATCCCCGCTTTATAATAAACAAATTATGATGGGCTTTTATATAAAGTTTATAACCAAACAAGGCCTTATGGTTTATTCTACCCTGCCCAAGTGTGTAAAACTTAAGTCCATGGAGATTGCGACGCACAAGCAAAAAAGTTCAGTTTTTATTATGTGTCGACAATCTAATGTATAGTTGAAAGGCTGGTACCAACATGGGTAGGATAGTCGTGATTCTATTAATAAGTTCGCGGTTTGAAAATATCATTTAGAAATAAAATACCTTCCTGGGCTTAGCCGCCTTACTCCGAGCCTCGAGTTTTGCCCGGGTTTGCCTGCGCCTGAGAATTGCGTGGTATTGCTTGGCGTTGACGTAGATAGGGACGCCTTGCGAGCAATTGACGGGGAGAGCAACTCTTTCTTGTCCGAAGCCGAGCACTTGCGGGTAATAAATCTGCTCAAAACATCGTATGACCAAGAAAACGTACATCGCATCGATATATTCTTAGTTCTACTTAACAAAAACGGTTAGAATGTTACCGCGGTATTATTATTGTTGTGCGCGTAAGCGGTTATTCCCGAGCCAAGATGAGGGTAGGCCTGCAAGGATTTTGATACGTTATCGGGCTAAGAAAGCATTGCGTTATCTGCCACTTTGCCTAAAAAAACTAAGCTTATGTATCATATTATAACGAATAGACTGATTCCCTTATTATCTAGCCTTGGACTATATTTTTCTAAATAGACGGTTGTTAGAATTCGTACCCAAGACTTCGTTAGTACATGAACTCTGAGATCATATTGAATTATCACTTCACCTAAAAGCTTAATCTCGAAGGAGGGTATCATATTTTTAATTTTTTATATTATATTTCCAACAGTTATTACGAGCTCCAAATTCGTTCGTCTGTCGTGTTCAAGCTGAGTTAACGTGAAACTTATCGAAAAGAAACTCTCCATAGTAACTAACTAACTAACTAACTAACCGTCGAACCGTATTCCATGAAAACGACTTCTCGGGGATCAGAATGAGCTCGTGGGGTCGGGGCGGGTCTTGCTTCGTCCTTCGGGCTATTATCGTAACTTCCACACAAACCTAAGGTTAGGTGCAATGCAATCAAAACAAAAAGAAAAGGTTGTCCTCCCTTTTTACATAGAACTATATATACTCGTAAACCCGAAAAAAAAAAAAAAAATTTGCGATGGATCGATCGATAATATATAGCGTAAGATTATATTATTAACTAACCGGGATCGAACGAAAACTTCTGCATAATATCCGAAAACTTCATTTTTTGTTTCACCTGTATTGCTTGTTGCCAACATAAGACACAGTTAATAAAATCGTTGAATTCGGTAAGGATTCTAACATAACCTATGATTCTTATGGTGTCATCTTAAATAGCCAAACCGTTATTACAACTGCTGCACACACCCTGGGAAGAGCTTAATCTTACTATTTCTTTATATCAATTATTTTTTCTTTTTTCTTCACTTTGATTGAATAGGTTTCTAGTAGATGGTGACATGAAGAACATTGGAGGATTTGAACAAGGATTTATGGCTCAGAACAACAACATCAGAAAGCTAAACCACACAAAATAGTGAAAAATGGTGCAAGAATAATAAAAAAAAAAACATTACAATAAATCGATAAGCAGTTACCTCAAAGCAAGAATCTTTGCGTCTCTAAGCGTAGATGGAATAGATTTGGGAATTTCCTTCGTCCATCGGAGAAAAAGAACCGTTTTATCGTTTGACTTTGTGCTCAGAATTTAATAAAAGACGAACCACATCATCAGCTCATTTGCAAGAAAGAAGGGACAAAAAAAATTTAAAAAAAAAAAACTTAAACGAAAAATGAAGCTGTTAAATGGCGCCACCCCACTTTCTTTCTTTGTTCTGAGGGATTTTTCTTGAAACTTGCAAGAACTATTTAATATCTATTTTTTAAGACAAGTGAGGCTATCTATAATAAATCATCCCATAATTAAATGAGGTTTACACCAACCTGAATGATTGTGTTAATGCTCGTGCCTTGTGAAGGCAAAAAGTAACCCCATTTTCCTCTTTCTTTTTCCCTTTCGTATATTTTAAAGTATATTAGGTGCTGTTATAAAACTACCATGAGAAAAGAATAGGCTCAGAACGAAAAGGGTTTTATTGATAAAGAAAAGTCCACAGCTTTTAATATAAATGAATCGCCATCACAGAAGAGAAGTGAGCATGTTTTCTTTAAAGAATACAACGTATGATATGTTCGAATTGAACTCAACCACCCTTGTCCGTATTTCGAAGGTGAAAAAAAAAATATATACTCCCACTGTCCCAAACCTTTATGGACATTTGAGAGTTGGCACGAGAATTAAGAAATGAATATTTTAATAATATAGTGTGATGAAAAGGTAAAAAAGTGTATATTTTGACACGTCTTTTAAGAATATTTAATATTATTTTATTGATTGTTGTGATGATTTTTTTACTAAATATGGAAATGTACAAAAGATGTGGGACGTCCGATATAGTAAAATGTATAAAATGGTTTGGGACGGAGGGAGTATATTTTACGTGAGCTGGAACTGACGTCATTATTTATCTATTTTTTATCTTTTTTAATGGATATGGTTTGGTCTTTTTCTTTTGATTTTTATGATGTAACGCATGATCACGATTTCACGAATAAGGAATTTTTTTAGGTAAAAATGATCACTGTTCCTCCAATAATTTCACTTTGCTAGACTTAAAAGATAATTGTTTCTGTTCGTCCAAAATCTTTTCTTGCTAAATAAGACATATCAATTGCTCTTATGAACCCTCTTATTATTTTTCAGTAACCTTTTTCTGTTTGAGAAAAAAAACCTCTCTATGGGGCAATTTTTTTTATTTACTATTTGTCTCACGCAACATTTTAATATAGACTCCATAATCAGACTAATTTCATAAATGCATAAGCATCTTATTTAAACTAAAAAAACAAGTTTTTATGTTTGTTCTCAGTGGTCCTTTACAGATGTGCCAAATCAAGAACAGGTAAATTTAATTGAGCTTAATCTATTAAGTATGCCATTAATTAGCGAGTGGGCTTAGGAGATAACATATTTTAAAAAATAAAAAATGAAAGATGCTTTCCCTAATAATTGCGCAGGCTTGCAGTGATATTAACTTATTAATAAAGGACAAAGTATAAGGTTAGGTGTCACGTTGAAGCTTGAACTCGACAACTTTAGTTAAATTTTATATTCATCTTCAAACAAACATCGAAACAGACATCTATCCTAGAACGAGATTACTTTTGTATTGCATTAATTTATTTATTTTCATTGAAATTGGTAAGAAAAGAACCGAGCTTATCCTAAGAGAACCAACCAAGTACCCAATGCTGTTTCATTTTAAAAAATATATGTATATAGCAAATCATATATTTTAACTATAACACCAAAAAGGAAATATGAAAAATAAAAAACAATGGATGTAACAACAATATGCCAAGAGCTCGCTCTCACAACAGTTATTGGGAAATAAAATTTTTACAATTTTGAATATGTTGAACATAATATACATATATTTGATGTGGCACATAAATTAGGCAGGCTAAATAATAAAATTAAGGCAATAATTAGATTAAGTTGATTATTAAAAAGACTTAGTAAAAATAAGAGTTTTGGGAAATAGGGAGATAACAACAGGATATAAGAGTTTTGGGACATATTATACTAAGCGGTCCCGAGGAAGCGTCAAGGAGAAGCTTCACTAAAGGTTCAGAAGACGAAAGACACTTTAGGGAGGGAAACAGGCTAATCACCACGTGGCCGTTGAAGATAGGGCCGCACCACTGCCAAAAAGTTGAAACTTCCTGCAGAAGCTACTGGAAAAGCTGTAAGGAGCCTGCTGTTCCTGATAGTGCAGGAAAAGCTGTTAGAAGCATGCTTGCTTTTCCTGACAGGACAGGAAATGTTTCATCTCCTGGAAATCAGACACAAAGCTAGAATCCTAGGCAAAATTCCAGCTATAAAAGGAGACTTCATTCATTTACAACACAACAATCATATAACGAAATATCACACTTAAATCAACATCTTTGATGTCCCATTAGCTATTTTCTTATGTGTTCTTGAGAGAAAAGTGAGGAAAAAGTAGTTTGAGTATGTAAATCTTCAAAGTATAGTGAAAGGATGTTTCAGAGCGCCCGTGGACGTAGTATTCGCAAGAATTTAACCACGTAATTCCTGGTCTTATTTCATTTACGTCCCTATTAAGTCCCGTTCAAGCAAGCTTCACAAACTATCACGTTTCCATAAAAACGTGACTCTACCGCTATATAAATTCTCCTAACCATAAATTTCTTTGATTGGGATAGCCCCACATCAATATTTATATATCGGATTCCACAATTCAAGTATTACATCTTTTGAACTTAAATCTCGATAGAGAAATAATGTTGCACCATAGTCATAGGTAACAGAGATCTGAATATTTCGAGATTGAACTCAATAAAAATAAATGTTTTTCTACATTTTTTGTTAACTAAGATAATCTTGCATTGGGGAAGCAAAGGCTCTTTCTTAGTGGACGATAATCATGAATCTAAGAATAATCTAATAGTACGAATTTTAAACTTGAATATGTGATGGAGAGCGGATCTCGAAAAGGACATAAATGTGTTGACAAATTGTATTTTTCCTAGAGGTAGATTATAATATTAAATAACGGAAGACCGAAGACACCTTTAGATTAAATAAAAGAAAAAATCGGCGCTACCAATGAAAATTGAACGATTATTCAAGGTGCTTGCATTTATATTATATTTCGAGGCATAATTTTTTAAATAAAAGTCAGTTTTTTTTTAACATGGTTACTAATTGGTGGAAATTCTCGTACTCAGCGTACTCAATTCAACTTGTCTAATAAAGCAGATAGAAGCATTTCTTGTAAACAATATATATATATATACATATATATTATATAATGTTTGCTATGTTGTACACCTAATGTGACCAACCACCATGAGCATCGTAAGCAAATCTATCGATTTTGAGCCTTTTTCAATCTCCAATGCTGCCATCACCTTTGTCCTCTTCGACACGTTGATTTTTAAGAAAATTCTTCATCTATTACTCGTGTGTGGACGACGTACGAAATAATTAATTTTCTTAAAACTAATGTATCGAAGATGGCGATTTAGGTTACAACACAATTGGAAGGGTTGACGAAGGGGATGGGGACGTCGGAGATTGAAAAAGTTCAAAATCGAGAGATTTGTTTACTGTGCTCACGGTAGTTCTCGCGGTTGGTGAGCACCAATTCCTGTATTTATATATATTATACTAACGCTTGAATTTCCAAAATAACGGGTAATATGTAATGTTTGAATATTTTATCGTAATATTAAATAATAATATTATATGGACACGGCTATGAATATTCAAATGTGCCAGCCATTTTTTTTTTCATTTGCCAATTAGGTGTATCAACTTTCATCACTCACCTGCTTCAGCTCTCACTCACACGATACCCTTGGATTGGATTCTAGGGTTCTTTTTCCACGAACGCCAACTTTCTACAAGGATAATCCTACGCTTGAAACTGACAATCCTTCCTTCGATTTTATGGTAACCGATCGAACTCTTATACGTGCGATTGTATGATAGGTTTTAGCAGCTTCAAGCTAGTCTATTGTGGTATAGATGCAGTTTGCTTTTCTTCCTTTCTTCACTGTTGGTATAGATAGTAGGTGTGAAATGGGCAACGACGATTAAGCAGATTCTTTATATGCTGTTAGTAAGTATGTTTTTATTTGTATCAGCGCTGACGAGTGAGGGGAGATTTGGCCATGGCAGAGGCTCATAGGACGATGACTGATGTCGTCATTAACATTTCTGGTTCCGAAAATGGTGCGAAATCGGAGCTATTGGTTGGCTCGCCTCACAAAGCAACACCTAGCGAATCGCCAGTGAATGCTCGCATATCGCTTGCTTCGAACTGCTCTTCTCCTGAAATTGCGAGGTTCAATCCGAGCCCCCAAAAGCCTCCGAGGATTCCCAGGCCCGAAACCCTAACTAGAAGGAAATCGATCTACTCGAAGCCCAAATCGAGGTTTGGCGAGCAATCGGTGATGATTGATGGTAAAATCCTCGAGGAGGTCGGTGAATTAGTTGAAGGTGTAGCTAATAGGCCTTCGCCTGCTGAAAAATTTGATGCCGTCAGCAAAGGGTTGAGCAGAAATGTGTCGATTACGACCCCAAGGACACCGTTGATCCCTTCAACGCCTGGAGGTTTCGGTGGGGTGGATGAGGATGAGGAAATATACAAGAAAGTAAGCAGTAGAAAGAAGCTGAAGTATAAAAGAGTGAGGGTCAAAGTTCTGATCGAATGGCTGCTCTTTCTGTGTGTTCTTGGCTTGCTAATAGCAAGCTTGACCGTCGATAAGTTGAAGAAAATGAAGCTCGGGGGCTTACTAATATGGAGATGGCTTTTGCTCGTTTTGGTAACATTCAGTGGGCTGCTTGTTAGCCAATGGTTGGTTCACTTTGTTGTTCTGTTCATCGAGCTAAACTATCTGCTCAAGAAGAAGGTTCTATACTTTGCCTACGGTCTGAAGAAGAGCGTTCGCATTTGTATTTGGATGGGTTTGGTGCTAATCACTTGGGTTCTGCTATTCCAAGAAGGGGGTGAATACTCACATCTAACCTCTAATATCTTCGATTTCATAACATGGACTATTGCATCGTTGCTAATAGGATCCTTCTTGTGGCTATTGAAAACACTGCTTCTGAAGATCTTGGCATCTTCGTTCCACGTAAACACGTTCTTCGATAGGATTCAGGAGTCTATATTTCATCAGTACATACTCTTGACTCTGTCTGGGCCGCCCATTATGGAGATGGAGCAGATGGTTGGGAAAGCTAATAGTAACCTAAGCCAATTCAGCTTTCGTGTTGCTAAGAAGGGGAATGATCATAAGAAGGAAAAGAAGGATAAAGAGGTCATCGATATGAACAAGCTCCATCGAATGAAGCAGGAGAAGGTCTCTGCCTGGACTATGAAGACGCTGGTCGACGTGATTTCTAATTCGGGCCTCGCAACTCTTTCGAACACCATAGATGAGAGCGTCTATGGAGGAACGAATGAACAGACTGATAAAGAGATCACCAACGAAGAAGAAGCTATCGCTGCTTCTTATCACATCTTCAGAAACGTGGCTCAACCTGGTAGCAAGTAAGCCAGGCCTTGATCAATGCCCACTAATGCTTATTACATCATCGTCTAATTAATTTTTGGGTCGAACCCTCTGTCCAGGTACATCGACGAGCTCGATCTAAGGAGATTCATGATAAAAGAAGAGGTTGACTTTGTCTTTCCCATGATCGACGTTGCTGACACTGGGCAGATCGACAGAAAAACTTTGACAGAGTGGGTGGTAGGTTTCTTCATCCTTAAGGCCTTCATGAGAAACCTTATAATGTCTTTGAATTGAAGCCAATCAGAAGTTAAAGATTTCGTCTTTCAAACAGGTGAAAGTATACAAAGGGCGAAAAGCGCTAGCTCATGCCCTCAACGACACAAAAACAGCAGTCAAACAGCTGAACAATCTCATCACTGTGATCTTATGCGTCGTAATGATCGTAGTGTGGCTTCTATTGACGGGAATAGCCAATACGAAAGTCCTCGTATTGCTATCCTCACAGCTCGTTTTAGCTGCGTTTATATTTGGAAACACTTGCAAGACCATATTCGAGGCAATCATCTTCGTATTCGTTATGCATCCCTTCGACGTCGGCGATCGCTGTGTCATCGATGGAGTTCAGGTTTTCTTACCTTCTTTCTTTTAGAACATGTCTGCTCATCTGCTGTTATTGATAACTGTAAGCGATTAGTTAACCTTCGCATACGCAGATGATCGTGGAAGAGATGAATATCCTAACGACCGTGTTTTTGAGGTTCGACAAAGAGATGATATTCTATCCAAACTCCGTATTGGCAACGAAACCTATCAGCAATTTCTACAGAAGCCCAGATATGGTCGACTCCCTCGAATTCTCCATCGATTTCGCTACGCCCTTGGAGAAAATCGGCGCCCTTAAAGACAAAATAAAACAGTAAAATCTCTCTTTCGCTGCATATTTTTCATTTTTCTTGATTAATAAACGTATTGTGAGTGTGTGTAATATTTGCAGGTACTTGGAGAAGAATCCCCAGCAATGGCATCCTAATCACGACGTAGTCGTAAAGGAGATCGAAGACGTAAACAAGTTAAAGATGGCTCTGTTTTTCAACCATACGATGAATTTTCAAGACTTTGCAGAAAAAAACAGAAGGAGATCAGAGCTCGTCCTTGAGATCAAGAACGTTTTCGAGGAGCTTAGCATCGCATACCATCTCCTTCCTCAAACAGTTCATCTCCCCCGACAACATTAATCTTGGTTTCGTTTTTTTGTTCTTACATTTTTGGAAAGTGAAACGTATATTACATAGAAATCTATTCGTGTAAGAAATCGCTGACGATGTTGTTGAACTGTCCCGCTCGTTCCAAATGGGGAACATGGGATGCGTTTTTTATGACTTGTAACCTCACTTTCTCCCCAAGCAATCTGTAGTAATTAAGAGGATTATGAGACTTTAATTGCGATTAGAGACTTTAATCCTAGGTTGAAATGATAAGATGTAGCAATGGTTCTTACTCCTTGAGTTCCATGGCTTTCTCCAGCAAGAATATCTTGTCGTGTTCTCCCCAGACAATCAGTACTGTCTGCATATTTTCAAACAAATTAACAATGGCTAACAAAATAGATTAGAATGTTTTAATGAAATATAAATATTTAACCTGTGACAGATGAGCTAGGTTGACATTCTCATCTCGTCCAAGGGTCAACCCTTTCAAGAGCTCCATCTTTTCTTTCCTATTCTCACAATATAATTTCTGGACCACTCATTTTAGTCAACAACCGATAAAAACTCTTTAATAATTTGTTAATTATGATTCATGCCCCATTTAAGTTTTAAAATCGGATTCAGGCCCTCGTCAGAAAATTTTTAATTTTAAGTACCCGATTTCTGCAGTACTACTTCATTGTTCTGCAATACCACTTCGTTGTTCTGCAGTACCACTTCATTGTTCTTCAGTACCACTTCATTGTTTCTGCAAATAAATGAAGTGGTACTGCAGATCAATTAATGTATACTGCAGAGCAACGAAATGGTACTGATGAACAACGATGTGGTATTGCAGAAATCGGGTCCTTAAAACTAAAAATTTTCTGACATAAACCTGAAACCTAAATGAAACTTATGATGGGCCCGAATTGTAAAAGGTGATGGATTAAATTAAATGTTGACTAGACAAACAAGTCACTTAGGTATCTATTGGGTAAGCAACTAAGAATCTATATGGTGGAGGTATCTAATTAATATATATAGCAAAAAGATTAACGAAGTGTAGAAAAAGAAATCAAATTTCACATTAGCTTAACAACAACATTAAATGTTTCCTAGACTAACAACCAAGCCGCTTAGTTATGTATCTATTTGGTAAGAAACTAAGAATCTTATACAGTGATTAACTAACTATGTTCAATATTGGAACTTTTAAAAAGATGCCTTAAACCATGTTAAGGTTAAAAAATAGCTTTTCTCAATTCACATTTTAAATAGCCTTTAATTAAGGATCGTCATTTTACAGGGTTCGATATTTGGGTCTTTTTAAAAAATGATTTTGGACCCCGTCAACGTTAAAAAAGGTAGTCTTTCTCATTTCACATTTTAAAAATAAAGTCCTCAATTTAAGGGTATTTGTCATTTTACAGGAATAATTAGACGCATGAGACCCGGCATGGTCCTCGTGCTGTATAGCAGTACCCCGTCTTATATGGCAGTCAGGGGCGGATCTACAGTAGGGCCGGGGGGGGGGGCCACGGCCCCCCGCGAAAAATTTCGAAATTTTTAGTAATATATGTGTAGTATATAGCGGAATATATATATATATAGCTTCCTATGTCATAAAATTAAGGAAAATGTCACGTGGCTTACTGGTGAAGTAGCACCTTTTTCTACTAAGGGTTGGGGGTTCGAATCTTCATACTCCCCTGATGTCTTTTTTTATTCTTTTTTGTTATATATTTTGTTTCCTTTCTAATTTTTTTTTCTTAACATTTTCTGTTCTTTTAGTTTTCTTTTAGTAATCATTTTTTATGTTCTGTTCTTAGCCTTTATTCTCCTTTTTATTTTTCTTAGAATTTTTATTCTTTTTAGTTTTCTCTTTTTCTTTTTAGTTTTAGGTATTTTTGGTTTTTTAATCAAACAATAGAGCTACATTATTAGTTCTCTTTTCACATCCATGGTTTTTAAAATTTTTGTTTTGCACTAATAAAACAAAAACCTAATAAAAGATTTCCCTCAAATTTACTTATGAGCCTTGATATAATTAAAAATCACTTGCTGAATAAGAAATAAAATATCAAATAAAAAGGCTCAAATAAATATTGCGGTTGTTATTCATAAGACACATTACTTGCGTCGTTTTCTCCTTTATTTCTTTGTAGTATATTAATATTTAATATTAATAATATACTACGTTATATCAATATCATGACACGTTGTCAATATTCGAGCTTCATCAATGTTATCATCGATTTTTTATTCTCTTTTATATTGTTTTTTTGGTTTATTAAATGTACGGAATTTAAGTTTTTTTATTGTAAGTTCACAAGTTTTGATGATAAAATCTAAATTGAGAAATCCTTTTAAGCAAAATGGCAAATAATAATTTTGACGTTTGCCATTTGCGGCCCCCCCGGTCAAAAGTTTCTGGATCCGCCCCTGATGGCAGTGACCCGTAGAAAGGGACCTCGGTGTTGTTCAACAGCGCAGGGGAACTTGTCGGGGTCCCCTGCTATATAACACGAGTCCGCTGCTATATAGCACGTCCTGCCATATAACACGAGTTTCCTGCGTCTCACCATCCTTATATAAAAAATATATATGTGATAGTGATTTGAAACTAAGATCTATTTTGTATTTTATTCTAATTAAAATATACAGGAAAACAAAATGGTCAACTCAAGGACAACGACAAAGCTTACGCTGATCATATCGTTGAGGAAGAAATCAGGTATGTAATAAGGTCGCCGGAAAACAGAGAGGTGAAGCCCAACCCTCATACGGTCGGCGGTCGTCGGCAGCATCAGTTCTTCAAGAGCTCCCACTCGAGCCCTCTTTAAAAGCCCAACATTGTCGCTCGGCCGTAGGTTCACCGCCGAGCTCGCGAGCACCACCTTCTCCACCCTGTCCGGCCACATCGCCGCCACGTGGTAGGCCACGAATCCGCCGTAGCTCGTCCCCACGACCGAGCACCTGGAGACGCCGAGCTCATCGAGGAGCTTGACGACGCAGGCGGCCTGAAATATCTCCGACCTTTCCGGCGACTTTGTGTGGGACCCGCCGAAGAAGATTAAGTCTGGGACGTAGACGTCGAACTCGCCGGCGAAGAAGCTCACCTGAGGCCTCCATTGCCAGACGCTGTTTGGCCCGAAGCCGTGGATTAAGACAAGTTTGGGTTTCGCCGGCGAATCGCCGGCGGAAGAAGAGGGGGGAGGACCCCAGAAGTGGATGAGGGTTTCTCCGCCGTCGATCTCCGCCGTCTGAGAGGTGAGACCTGCGGCGGTGAGGCACCGGCGGAGGAAGGTGCCGTACAGAGATACTAAACTCAGGCACGAACCTCCCATTACGGCTTATGATGTAATATATCGATTAGTGTGAGAATGAGAATCGACAGACGTGTGTTATTATGTAGTTGAATTAAATTGGAAGCATTGATTTATTTAATTTTAGGCAATTGGGGGGGGGGGGGGGGGGGGGGGGCGACCTTATTTATGAATTCGCATGCATAATTAGGTAAACAAACAAACCCATTGGCTCGTAATAAAGTTTTCTTTCGTTTATATTTTTTAAGGTCTCAAAACTCAAAGCGGGTACAATATAGGTTGATTTCTGAAAAAGAAAAGGGTATATTAAGTTTCTGACCCCAAAAAAATAGGATTATGACCCTTTTCGAAAAAACATTAGTTTAAAGGACCCAAAATTTAGAGATAAGAACCTAAAATATGAACTGTTATCGGATTATCGTTTTGTGTTATTTCAGAACAATGAAGTGTTATTTCATAACAACGAAGTGTTACTGCAGAACAATGAAGTGTTACTGAACAAATCGGGTCCTTAAAACTAATTTTTTCCTGACAAGTCCTGAATTTAATTCAGGCCCTGACATGGGCCTGAACGAAAATTGACCCAAAAAAATACTCACTTTGTCTCAAATGTTTATGGACATTTGGAAGTTGGCACGAGAATTAAGAAACTGAATATTTTAATAATATAGTACAATTAAAAGGTAAAAAAGTGTATATTTTGACACGTCTTTTAAGCATAGTTACTATTATTATATGATTGTTTGTGATAGTTTTTTGTTAAATAAGAAAATGTACAAAAGATGTGGGACGCCTGATTTAGTAAAATGTATAAAATGATTTAGTAAAATGTATAAAATGTACAACCCTAAAAATGGTGTGGGAATGGTTTGGGAGGGAGGGAGTACTCAGAATTGTTGAGCCTGTATTCGTCAGAGATTTAAACTGAATTTTTTGCTAGTCCACATGTCGTAATGGGCTATTAGTTTAATCTAAATGAAGTTCGATAATGAGTAACAAATCTGGCCCGTATACTCTCACATACGGGCTTAAAGCCCGTTACCAAAGCTCATAGGATGAAGTTGATGTTTAATTGTTTATAACTTTTCCATTAGATATTGGCAAATTACTAAAATAATTATATTCAATGTGCTCTCTGATTTAGTACCTGTATTTTTTTCGGGAAATCTACAGAAAAAGACCAATTTGTAGAAAAACTTGCAAGTCAGTACACTGTCAGTGTTATTTATATGTAGGTACCTATTAGAATAAATATTTTGCACATTAATACCTGATCCGCCGCAAGGTAAGTCATATAACAACGTATTGTGGTACATAATACAGTGAGAAAATGGTAAATCATATAACACACTAATCATTAATTTACCATAAAGAAAAGTATATGGATACCATATAAACGCGTGACGTAGTACATAATACACATATAAAAATGTACGTTAAGGCTGGAAAAATGGAACACTCAGTCAAACGGATACTTATATAAAAAAATTTCTGGCGTATTAACATGCAAATTTTTTATTCAAAGGGGTATTTTTATTTAGAATCACTTTTTTTTCCTACAAGACCACAATGGCATAACCTAGCCCTAACATTTCAAGTGGAAGTTCTCGGAGTAATTAAGGATTTTATTATCTTTATTGGATTTGGGACATGATCAACTGAGACCTCAAGGATTAATTTCATCCTAGGTTACAAAACTTATACAATATTAATACTTAATATGCGTATGAAGAATAAATAGTGATTTTGTTGTCGTAATCTACCCTCTAGGATAATGATGGGCCATTGGTCTACGGCGTCGTTTCCCTTTCAATTTGTTCAACAAATATGGAGGAGAAAAACGTTGTGCTTTTTCTTCACATATCTTTGTTAAATACGGTAGTCCCACGTGACTTGTCCAACCATACCCATTCTTTATAAAAATTGTATGTGTATATAGATATGTATAGATTATGTATGTATATATAGTTTGTATTTAACTTAAAAAGGTACATTGATATCGTACTCTACATTAATTAATACATATTTTTTTAAATATTAATTTATAAATATGTCTATAATTAGGGCTGAATTTGGCCTGTACATCATGGTATATCGAACAGAAAAATACAACTTTAAGGGTCGGTGTTTATACTTAATGTCTCGTAGGGCTGAATTTGGCCTGTACATCATGGTATATCTTGAAGATGACGTTTTGAGGGTTTTTTTGGTGTTTTTTCAAGTCTCTTTTGATATTTTTTGGGCTTTTAAACTGTTTTGGGCTTTTTAAACTGTTTTGGTCATTTTTAAAACAAATAAATTACTTGATCTAGCCCAATTCTATACAAAGATAATTAAAAAATATTAAACTAACGAAACCCTAATCACCTCCCACGACGGCCCTCCTCCCCTCCGGTGACCGTTTCGACGGCCACCCTCTTGCTGGTGAACCTCCCTCCGGATACCTCTTTCTAGTAAGTTTCTTTTTTCTTTCTTTCTTTGTATTACAATAGAAATTACATAAGTCCATCTTCCAATTGACTTGTTTGTTTTGTCTTTTTGTTTTTTTGCTGGTGAACCTCCCTCCGGATACCTCTTTCTAGTAATCTTGAACTTATTGAATAATTATTGATAGTTCTTGCTAGATATATTGAGATGAATTATAGATATATTGAGATAAATTATAGTGTTTTGGGACTTCATAGTTTATAAACATAAAATATAGTATATATCATGTCTAGATATAATATATATATATATATATATATATGTATTTTTGGATCCGCCATGGCTTCCGCCATTTCCGTCACGCCATCCGCCATAGATATATGGCGGTTTTTTGGTTTTCCGCCATGACCTGCCATCCGCCATTGATAACACTGCTAAAAAAGTCATAAAAAACAATCTCTGTAGTCCATAATTATTACAATTCCCAAAAAAATTAAAAGCAGTCGCAAAAATTTATAGTTCTATATCCAAATTGCGAAAATATCTTAAAAGAAAAACCTCCAAGAAATAAAGAATCATATATGTGAGTATTGCATCATGTGATTAGGGGTGGGCAAACGGGTTCGGTTCGGGTACCCGACCCGACCCGATCGGGTAATTACCCGAATTTAAAAAAAATTCGGGTATTTTCGGGTATCGGGTTTAAACCCGATACCCGATTGATAATATCGGGTCGGGTTTCGGGTAGCTTTGAGCTACCCAAAATACCCGATCGGGTACCCGACTTTTCGGCCCAATAACTTATAAATAGTCTGCTCACATAAAGGCCCAACAGGAAAAATAATTATTAATACTTATCATAAAAGCCCAACCCAATAAATAACAAAAGGGAAAAAAAAATTAAAACTAACCCAACCCAACGCCAAACACACACACACACACTCACACACACACTCAACTCACACACGCTTGACGCCATTAGCACAGAGCAGCTCGCAGCTCACCATCACATCACCACCCACCACCACCAGTCCCGCCGTCGCAGTTGATGATGTTGTTTAATTTTATTTATTGTTGGTAGTGTTACTTTATTTTATTGTTGATGTTGAATGAATTAAAATTAATTTAAGCATATTACATAAAATTTTTTTTTAAAAAAAAGAAAATCGGAAAAACCCGACCCGACCCGCGGGTACCCGACGGGTTTCGGGTACCCGATTGTCGGGTACCCGATCTTCAATCGGGTCGGGATCGGGTTTAGGGTATAGTACCCGACCTGAAAAACCCGAAACCCGAATTACCCGACCCGATCCCACCCCTACATGTGATTATGATGCTAACATTCGAGATCAAACTATTTGCAAAAATGTCTCTGCCAATCTTTAGGTTACGAATTTCATAAAAACAGATTTGGGATAAAATATTTTAAAACGTCAATGCTTCACGGTTGAAGGAGTATGGATTGGTTAGGAGTATGTTATAAAAAAGATATAATATATTATTTATATTGTTATATGTTCAATGCGGCAAGAAATTTTTCTTAATGTAGATTATGATGATATCATACAAAGATATTATAAGGTAATTTTATATTATTTACCCCCAAGAACATGACTAGTGGATAGGGTTGTACTGTGACAATCAAGCCTCAGGACTAGAGGTGTCAAAAGGGCCCGCTGCCCGCGGGATTTGGCGGGGCGGGCTGTAAATATTTAGGCAGCGGGCATGTCAAAAGGTAATTTATCTATTGATTTTTATTATTTCCGAGCTATGATTTGTACTTTAATAACATAAATAAATTAATATTAAGAAGTTGGTTTGTAATATCCGTAAAATTAATACGGGATTATTTTGTAATGTTCGAAAATTAATGAAGTCGATTTTCGGACAAAACGGATTTTTCGGAATTGAGCTGAAAATATTAATTAAGTCCGAGATGTGAATAAAATTTTATTGGCCAAACATATAGAAAGTCCAAGAGATAATAGGAGGTGAAAATATAAAGAGGTCAAAAAAAATAACAAGGCCCAACTTATTTAAAGAATGGCCCAACATGAATAATTAAAAACCCAAATGAAAGTTTATTTTGGCCCAAAGACTTAGGATAAGTATGATGTTACTTAAAAGTGGTAAAACACGATGGGATTGTCATCATCACCTTATCACTTGATAAAGTTAAAACCCTCAAATATACTTACCCCAAAACCAACGTAAAATAGAGAAAGGATTTCATTAGGAGCAGAGGAATTTTCAACCAATTTAGGAACAACTGCAAATCAGATTTTCGAGTGAGGTAAATAAAATTTTTATTTATAACAAATGAATATGCCTACGATTACTTCTAAGTTGAGTTCTAGGTGGTTTACGTGACTTGTATGTGTTTAAATATGTTATATTATAGGTGTTTCGAAACTTCATATTTATGGATTTTGATCTTTGCATATATTATTCATATGTTGATATATGTGTTTGTGCTTTCAAAACAAGTGATGTTTCAAGAGTTCGATCTTGGGGTGTACGATTTTCGGGAATCTGAAGTTTTCGAAGTTTGACTTTATACATATGTTGAACGTGATATGAAGCTTATGTGACTTTCGGGGTGCAGATAGATTTATAAACCGTAAAGGATGAATATGAGTGTTTGATGAGTACTGGGAGGATATAGTTATGAGTATAAATTATGGGAAACTTTCGTGATCTATATATATTTCCTAGGTATTAAAGTATAAATGTTGGAATCATATTCATGTGTTTGTATATGTGTGAAAGACTTTGGTATGTGATATGATGTTAGAAATGATTTCGTCACTTACATGATGAATTTGATGGTTGTATGTCTGAATATATGGAACACTTTAGGTGCTTAAAAATAACGTTTTCGGCTTGTATAGGTTTTAGACTTTGAAATAAATTATAATGTTATAAAGCACATGTGAATCTCGAAAGTATTAGGATGTGAACTTTTCGGCATTCTTAGGGTTTTCCATATTTTTAGGGTTTTCGAATTCTCTAGGGTATTGATATACGGGATTCGGGAATTTTTAGACTTACGTGACTTGGCAATTATACTGATGTGATAACACTTTCATGTTCAGAGCTCCGAAACCCTAGGGATTTACCGAGATCAATGACTGCTATTTTTACGGATGACAGGTAGGTGAAGCTCACCTACGGCACGTAAACATTATGTGATACTTATGTGCTTATGTGATTTAGTGATTTACGTGGTTTACATGTATTAAATATTCTGGCATGTTATATATTTGTTATTTGCACTGCATGGCATGTGCACGACACTTCAGACTGAGAGAGGTTGACCGTGTTGGCACGGTGATACCTTACGGTGTCGGCGCGAGGCGCGTGTGGGGGTAGACGTGACCGATTTCGGTTGTCGACTCGGAGTCGAGTTGAGGTTGGTACTAGTGCACTTGACGGTTGGTGCCGTCGAGACGGGTGGTTGGTGCCGCCCGACTTTATGTGACCGGTTGGTGCCGGTATGATCAGTGGTTGGTGCCACTGATGACGGTTGGTGCCGTCGAGATGAGTGGTTGGTGCCGCTCGGACTCTACGATTGGTGCCGTAGGTTCAGTTATGAGGTGCATAGTCCGACCTAGGGTAGAGATGGGAAATGAGTGGGTGAGATGAGACCTGAGTTGGCCGCCTGAGCGTTGGGTGAGAGCTAACTCTAACGTGACCTGAGTTGGCCGCCCGAGCGTTGAGTGAGTGCCACTCTAACGAGACCTGAGTGGATACCCGAGCGTGTTTAGTGTCGAGTCACGGGGCGTTGTGAGAGGCGATAGGTCGTGATGAGGGTCGAGCGTGCATTGCATTTGTGAGGTGTTTGGGAATGGGGTTGAGCGCACATCACATACATGCGTGTTTCACCTATTAGGCAAGGAGCTCAGTTTACGTGTTGTAGGTACATTTGAGTCCGACGCTGATACGCGTCGCGGCTGAGGCGGGCTGATGGCGGTGCTCCACGGACTTTTGAGGGCGAGGCTGTACATGGATGCGACCTGTGGAACGACGTTAGGTTTTGAACGTTTTGACATTTTGGGGGCTACGGCCCGTGAATAGTGATGTCGATGTAGATGACGTTAGTCGTAATATATTTTATTATTTTAGAAAAGAGACGGGTCTTCCGCGACTTACGTTGTGAAAATCCGCCACTAATAAGTATTAGAAAGTGAGGGTCGCCACATGGTTAAAGTAGATATATTTTTTCAGCTTGAATTCTTCAATTTTTTTAAAAATTTTCCTATTTTTTACTATTTTATATTATTTTTTTCTTATTTTTGTTTTTTTAAAAACTGGGCGGGCTAAGTCCACCAGGCCCGCTACCCGCCTGCAGGCGGGACGGGCCTTCTTTTCCTAGGCCCGCCAGTAGACGAGCTTGCTCGCGCTCGCCTCGACAGTGGCGGGCTACGGGCCGGCCCGCCCCTCCGGCTCGTTTTGACGTCTCTACGGAGGACAGGGGTTCGATTCTGCCTGGACACTTGACTTTTGTCATTGGGTGGGTAGTGGGACATTTCCACCTGACCCTAGACATTACTCTCATCCTGGAGTGTGAGGCGCAAACCCATAGCACTCATAGCCAGTCGAGTGGGGACACTTCGAGATAGGAAACATGGTAATTATTTATTATCTTATTATAATATTTTGGTTTATTTAATCTTTCTGTATACCCTCATATTATATTCCTAGTTCTACCCTGTGACAGTCTGTGCATTTAATTCACTGTTTGAATAATGAAAAAAGGTGCACCCAACAAAATGCTTTTTGGACTTCTTATTACTATTAGAGTCCGTTTGGTTGGAAGGATGGGTTTAGATGGTATTAGTTTTAGTTGGGTTTATATAATGGGGATATGAGGTATTTTGGATGTTTGGTTGATGGGATCAAGTAACGATATATGATATGTTTGGTAGATGGATTTTAATGGTATTAGATTTAATTAGAAACAATTACAATTTTACCCGTGTTTTAAATTAACATCACTTCAGTTAGTCATGTGATTTGATGCCAGCCAAATTTGGTTAAAACTAAATTGACATTGAACAAAACAACAATCACTGTGCCAACAATTTTATAGTATTTGTTTATTATTAAAAAAATGGGACTCGTGTGGGTATTAAACATTCTTACTGGGTTTCAACATATTTGCCAACTCATAAAGTTACAACATGTATAAGAACCCAGATAAATCAGTAGTCGTGATTAAAGTAGACGTGATTGAAGTTGCTGAGTAACAAATAAACATAATCATATTCAGCTGAAAGCTGTTGGAGCACCACATTGAAATTGTCCCATTGAAATTGTCAAAGATTGTACCGATGGTGATGAATATTTAGATATGTAAGGACACGCGAGACAAACTGAATCATGAAAAATTACACGAGCGCGCAGTTAGGATATTGTCACTCAATGAAGTTATAATATATGAGTGGCCAAGATAGTGCAACTAATTGAAGACCTCTTCTTTTACGTAAATTTTACTTTCTATCTCATTACGTAAATTTTAGTTTTCAGATTATCTTCATTACTGATAATTTTATTGACATTCTATAATATTGATCAGATTATTAAATGATAACTTGATACAAACAATACGTTAATAGAACAAAATTGGCATTCATCGTTGCGCCTTGTGCGTGACTTCAAATTTAGTATATGTATATACATGTATGTATATATATATATATATATATTTCTAGTATATATTATTAATACTTATAAATGTCTATGGCGAAATGAATAGTTAATTTTGTTCGCATCTGCATATGTTAGGGTAATGATTAGCCTACAATGTATATTATATAAATATATATATTTACATATATATATAACTATATATAATATCACAAACGTTTTTGCTCAGCCATAACATTATATTTTATTAAGAACCTTTTGTACTACTTGTATATGAATTTATATATTAGATTTCTGTAATACTTAATAGTACAGATCAAAATTAGTATCTTCGTTTATTACTCATGGACGGATCTACAGCGGGGTCGGGGGGTCTGTTGCCCCCCCGGCCGGCCGGCTTACTCCTTAGGAGTGCGCCGGTGTCAACTCCGACGGGGCTGCTTTTTTCTTCCACTCAGCTGCAAAGCCCCCCCCCCCCCACCCACCCCCCCCCCCCCCCCCCCCCACCCCCAATCTGATGAATACGATGAATAGTAGGGCATAGTGGGGGCTGGGCTGGTTAAGATGATTTGGACTTCTTTTATTTCTATTAGTCTTTTTCGTATTTTGGTCCTTATTTTCAGATTTTGGGCTTTTTTAATATGAAAAGGAAAAAAACAAAGCTTAATCCACTTAGATGTAAGCTAATGAGCCGAAAAGTTGTCGGCCCAAACTTGATTTATTATTTCTATGTATAAAATAAGCCCAAATTCTTATATTATTTTTAATTCTTTTAATAGATAAAAGTCAACAAATATTTCTATGTCCCTTTTATTCCGGTTAAATAACTAAACCTTAAACCACTAAATTTTCGGTCCGATTCGAAAACCCGGTTTCAGAACGGGTCAAAAATCCGGCCCCGTCGAGCCCCCCCAGGTGTACAATCCTAGATCCGTCACTCTTGCCAGATAACTATCAAAGCTATATATAACGGGTTAAAATATGTGCTCCAACCAACAAAAAGAAACCATGCACATTTAGTAAAAAATTCAATAGGGAGTAATTTTTATGGGAGACACACAATTTTACTTTCCACATCCTTCATGTTTTAATTTATCATGGTTATTACTACGAAAGGGTAAAAATTTGACTATACTTTGTATTTAATATCCATGTCTAGTCTTCGTTATGCTATAATTTAGTCTTCATAATGTTTAATTGTTATTTTTTTTTCATTTTTACACGCTTTTACATCTTATTTGTGATGATGTCACTCTTAAAGATTTTTCAGTAATGACTTATAATCCGTTCTTGGATATGTGTGAGAATAATTTTGAAATATAATGATTAATTAACTCAACGTAATTAAAATATAATGAAAGCATGTTTGTAGCTTAAATCATTGGGGTAACATAATTAAATAATAATAAGGGGTCTTTACACATAAATACCTCATCTGCAAAAAAAACTTGTAATTTAGTACCCTGTCAACATTTTTTTATATGTAGGTAGCTAACAGAATAAATTTTTTGCACATCACCCGATCCCGCCGCAGGTACGCCGTATTAGCACATTTAGGTACCCTATAGCAACGTATTGTGGTACGTAATACGTTTATAAAATGATACGCCGTATTAGCACATTTAGGTACCATATAGAAACCGGGGTACCGTATAAAGGCGTGACATGGTACGCTATACACACATAACAAGGTACGGTTTTTACACATAGCTGGTACAAACAGTAAGTCGGGTACCTATCTGTAAAAATTTCTGACATATGTACTGATTTGTAAGTTTTTATTCAAGTAATGTGTAGATTACACTAATAATAATAACAATAATATAATATGGACATTTAGCCGCGCCTTGTGAGCGGCTTCGTATATCTACTATATATTATATTATAAAATTATAGGTATGGATGTCCATTCATAGGTATGGTTGGATCAATATTTTATTACATTAATTTCATTGGTTGAAAGTTGTAAAGCTTGACCTATAAATATGGCTTCCTATTGGTCATTTTAATACACACCAAAAGCTTATACATTTCTCTCTCTTGATTCATTACGTTGGTCTTTTATTATTATATTATTATTTATAACACGTTATCAGCACGAGGCCCTACCGGCAACGCCGATCTCTGTCGACGACGCTAATTTCTGCGAAGATTTACGGGCATAATTAAGGTATAATAATTTTATTTCATATTTATAATAATATTATACAAATTTAAAATATTATACACACATATACAATATACAACAAAATGCTATAGTCCGACTGGTTTCGCGGAATACCGTCAAAATCTAAGTGATGGGAGGTCCAGATTTTGAATCTCAGCGGTGGCATATTAATTTTTTTATCCGACTAGCTTGGTTCGGTTTATCCGACTAGCTTGGTTCGGTTTGTCCGACTAGCTTGGCTCGATTTGTACCGCCTATCATGTGATGGTTTGTACCACCTGATATGTGCCGGTTTATACCGCCTATTATGTGCCGGTTTGTAACTCCCGCCAGTAACTACGTCTAATTATATATTTGAAATAATTGGCTATACCGAATATATTTTTCGAATATGATTTTTGTTAAGATTAGTTATGCATTTAATATTTTGTTATATTACCATTGTTGAAATGTTTTTTGTATTTTATAGTACTATGACGAATTTGGCGAGCATTGAGTTTGTTGCACTCGATATCACTGGTCGAAATTATTTCTCTTGGGCACTAGATGCCGAGATTCATTTGAAAGCGAAAGGTCTGGGTGATACCATCAAACCGACCAATGCGACATCCGAGCAGGACAAGGCGAAGGCAATGATTTTTCTTCGCCACCACATTCATGAAAGTCTCAAAATTGAGCACTTAACAGTGAAAGACCCGAAAGACTTGTGGAAAAACTTGGAAGATCGATATAACCACTTAAAAACTGTTATTCTCCCAAATGCAAGGTATGAATGTGTGAATTTACGCTTGCAAGATTTTAAATCGGTAAGCGAATATAATTCTGCTGTTTATAGAATTACTTCTACACTGAAATTATGTGAAGAAACTATTACCGATGCGATTATGTTGGAGAAAACGTTCACCACGTTTCATCCATCAAATGTTATTCTACAACAGCAATATCGAGAGAGAAAATTTGAAAAGTACTCAGATCTTATTTTCTTGCTTACTGTTGGCTGCGCAAAACAATGAGTTGCTGATGAAAAATCACGAGTCCCGACCGACTGGTGCTGCTGCACTCCCTGAAGCGAATGCAGTCAATGTTAATAATGATAATATTCGAGGTAATGGCCGTGGACGTGGTCGTGGAGGACATCGTGGTCGTGGACGTGGACGTGGCCAAGGTCGTGGTCGTGGCCGAAGTTATCATGGTGGTGGTTATGAATATTTCCGTGGTGGTTATCATAATTATCGTGGCGGTCATCAAAATCTTTCCCAGAAGAAGAAAGTTTATGACAATAAAAGTGAAAAGAAGCAAACTGAACAAAAGGGGAATGACGAAAAATGTTATCGATGCGGTGGTCTGGGCCATTGGTCCCGCACTTTCCGTACGCCTCAATACCTTGTTGAGTTGTATCAAGAATCACTGGGCAATGGAAAGAAAAATGAAATGAACTTTGTTCCGGGTACAATTGCTTCAACTTCTGGTGTTAATGAAGAAGGTGTTAATTTCGATGCCGACGATTTTCTGCTCCTCAACGAAGAAACTTAACCTGCTATCATTTTCTATATTAAATGCTTTATGTGCTTTGGTTTGTACCGTTTGAAAGTTATCGTTATGTTTGCTATGATTCCGATGATATTCATGTGTTTGCTATTTATCGTTTATTTTCAATAATATCGTTATGTTTGCTATGATTGTTATTTGGATGCTATTCATGTGTTTGCTATGTATTGTTTATTTTCAATATTATGTATTAATGATAATCATATGTTTGTTTATTAAGGTTTTTATATGATGGACACGGGCATGTGCAATGAAGAATTATGTCTTGCAGACTGTGCAACGACTAATACAATTCTGAAAAATAAGAAATATTTCGAGCATCTTGATATGAAAGAAACCAGTGTGATTACTATATCGCGTAGCACTTGAAGGCTCCGGAAGAGCTAATTTATTATTGCCCAGAGGAACAAGGCTGATTATTGAAAATGCTTTATATTCCCCTAAGTCTCAAAGAAATTTATTAAGCTTTAAAGCAATTCGAAATAACGGATATCATGTTGAGACTGCACAAAAGAGAGATATCGAATATCTGCACATTACAAAAGTAATTTCGAATGAAAAGAGAATCATAGAAATATTACCGTCTTTTGACTCTGGGCTATACTACACATATCTTAGAACGATTGAATCATATGCTATCCAAAAGTTTAGCAATGACAGTACATTTAATGTTTGGCATGACCGGTTGGGCCATCCCGGTACAATTATGATGCGAAAAGTAATTGAAAATTCACGCGGACATTTATTGATGAACCCGAAGATTCTTCAGTCTAAAGAATTAGCATGTATTGCTTGCTCTAAAGGGAAGTTAATTATTCGACCATCACAAATGAAAGTAAAGACTGAATCTATTGCATTTTTGGAGCATATACATGGCGATATTTGTGGACCGATACATCCATCATGTGGACCATTTAAATATTTCATGGTATTAATTGATGCATCAAGTAAATGGTCCCATGTATGTTTATTATCTACGAGAAACGTGGCATTTGCGAGATTACTTGCTCAGCTGATTAGATTAAGAGCACATTTCCCAGATTATCCGATAAAGAAAATACGCCTTGATAATGCTGGTGAATTTACTTCAAAGGCATTTAATGACTATTGTATGTCTATCGGTATCGATGTCGAGCATCCTATGCCACATGTGCATACACAAAACGGTCTTGCCGAATCATTGATTAAACGTCTGCAATTAATTGCAAGGCCATTATTGATGAAGTCGAAACTTCCATCGCAGGGGCGGATCTACATTGTAGCCCGGGGGGGCCACGGCCCCCGCGAAAATTTTCGAAAACCTTAGCAGCATATGTTCACAGTTCATAGCATAGTTATTTATAGATGATATATAAATCTTGATATTATTATACACATATTGGCTTGTAGCACAATGGTTGGTGAGGCTGTTATCCTACGTCGTGTCATGGGTTCGATCCTATAGTGCGTCAGATTTCCACTGTTTACTAGGTTATTCTTTTGTACCTTTTTTATCTTTTGTTTTTCCTTTTACTTAGCTATTCAATTTTACGATTTAGACAATTTTATTTCTTAACTAATATTTATTATTGAATCAAAGAAAACTTAATGTTTATAGTTTTAATTTTAATTTTTATACAAGTCTATATTCTAACAGTTTTAATTCTTTTAACTTTTATATTCGTTTTAAAGTCTAATTCAACAATAATAGTTTTAACTAACTAATACATAATCAAAGTAAGTATGACTATAGTAATAACTTTAGTTTATTAAGTATTATTTAATATCTAATTAAATCCATTTTGAGTTTTTCTAATATTTTCGTCATCTATTTAGAATTCTTCCTCTATTTTCTCTATATCATACAACACGAATCATATCACGCTTAGAAATATTAAATATTTTTATGACCGTACATTTTGTATTCTTCAATGAAAAAAATCTGTTTCCAAGATAGATTTTCTTCTTGAGAAAACGTCGAATAAGATATATTTTCTAGTGTACCTCTGTACGAACACCAGCTTTATATTACGGCCCCCCCAATAAAAAGTTTCTGGATCCGCCCCTGTTCCATCGTCTTGTTGGGGACATGCTATATTACATGCAGCAGCACTAATCCGCATCAGGCCAACAAGTTATCATGAAATCTCCCCGTTACAAATGGTTTATGGTCAGGAACCAGATATTTCTCATCTAAGAATTTTCGGATCTGCAGTATATGTTCCAATTGCACCACCACAACGCACAAAGATGGGACCTCAAAGGAGGTTGAGAATATATGCCGGATTTGAATTTCCATCAGTTATAAAATATTTAGAACCCTTAACTGGAGATCGATTCACGGCCAGATTTGCCGACTGTCACTTCAATGAAACAAATTTTCCGACGTTAGGGGGAGAAAAGAAACAGTTGGAAAGAAATATTAGTTGGAATGAATTATCACTAAATCATTATGATCCTCGAACAAAAGAGTGTGAACTAGAAGTTCAAAAGATAATTCATTTACAAAGTTTAGCGAACCAATTGCCAGACAGTTTTGCTGACCCAAAAAGAGTGACAAAGTCACATATTCCAGCTGTTAATGCTCCTGCTAAAATTGATGTTCCTGCAGAACAAACAGATAATACGATTGAGCTTAAACCACAACTGAAGCGTGGTAGGTCCTCTGGTTCCAAAGATAAAAATCCTCGAAAAAGAAAAGGAGCAAATAATAAGAATGGTCCAATCGAGGATTTATCGACTAGAGAAGAGTCAATGGGCATAAATGATGATAAGAATGAAAGTCAGGTACCTAAACAAATTAAAAATAATGATAATGAAGAGATCTCAATCAATTACGCCCAGAATGGAATAAGATGGAACCGAGATAAAGTCAACGTTGACGATAAATTCTCATTTAACGTAGCGCTACATGAAATGAATGAGATTAATGAGAATGAAGATCATGAACCAAGGTCTGTAAAAGAATGCAAACAAAGAAATGATTGGCCAAAATGGAAAGATGCAATCGATGCTGAATTAAAATCACTTGAGAGACGAAAAGTTTTCGGACCTATAGTCCGTATACCAGAGAATATAAAGCCGGTTGGATACAAATGGATTTTTATCAGAAAGAGAAACGAAAAGGCTGAAATTGTGAGATACAAAGCCCGGCTTGTGGCACAAGGTTTTTCGCAAAGACCTGGTATTGATTATGAGGAGACATATTCTCTTGTGGTGGATGCAACAACTTTTCATTATATAATAAGTCTGGCAATACGTGAAAAACTCGATATGCGTCTAATGGATGTTGCCACTGCCTATTTATATGGCTCACTTGATAGTGACATTTATATGAAGCTTCCTGAGGGATTTCGATTGCCTGAAAATTTAGGGTCCCGTAATGAGTACTCAATTAAACTGAACAAATCGCTTTATGGATTAAAGCAATCTGGGCGTATGTGGTATAATCGCCTAAGTGAATATTTATTGAAAGAGGGATACAAAAATGATCAAATTTGCCCTTGTATATTTATGAGAAGATGTAGAAATGATTTTGTCATCATAGCAGTATATGTTGATGATATCAATATAATTGGAACTCGTGAAGAGTTATCAAAGGCCGTAAATTGTTTGAAAAAGGAGTTTGAAATGAAAGATCTCGGAAAGACGAAATTTTGTCTCGGCCTGCAAATTGAATATTTGAATAATGCAATATTTGTATGTCAAGAAACATATACGAAAAAGGTATTGAAAAGATTTTATATGGATAAAGCTCATCCGTTAGATACTCCGAAGATTGTTCGATCTCTAGATGTGAATAAAGATCCGTTTAGACGTCGAGATGATGAAGAAATGCTTGGTCCTGAAGTACCATATCTTAGTGCCATAGGAGCAGCACCTTACAAGTCATACACGACCTGATATAGCGTTCGCTGTAAATTTATTGGCAAGATATAGTTCGTCACCAACTAGCAGACATTGGAACGGTATTAAACGAATATTTCGATACCTAAAGGAACAACTGATTTGGGATTATTCTATTCAAACGAGTCGAGGTCAGATCTTATCGGATATGCAGATGCTGGTTTTCTATCCGACCCACATAATGCTCGATCGCAAACGGGTTATCTATTTACATATGGTGGAACTGCTATTTCTTGGCGGTCAGTTAAACAAAGTTTAACCGCCACTTCATCTAATCATGCGGAAATTTTAGCGATTCACGAAGCGAGCAGAGAATGCGTTTGGTTGCGATCGATAATCCAGCATATACGACAAACTTGTGGGTTGTTATCAGAAAAATTACCTCCGACGATCTTATATGAAGACAATGCCGCATGTATTGCTCAGTTAAAGGAAGGTTATGATAAACGTAATTTCTTACGTTTATATTTGTTAATTTTAAGTCGTTTGTGTGCATTAATGAAGCCATTTTTGAATATCCAAGCACTTAAATGTGAGTTAATGACAATATTAAAGTTTTTACGGCAGTTTTGCGGCAGTTTGGTTTTTCTTGCAGAACAGTAGGTAAATGATGTCCAATTGAGCTTAAATTTTAACCGAGGATAGAAGACTTGTTGATATTGATTTTGACCGAAGGAATTTCCATTCCGAGTTCCAGATCAGAAGATACGATTTTTCTTTAACACACCATTTTGCTATGCAGAACAGCCCGTGTTGATTGGCCCATGACTAGACCCAAGCCCACTAAACAAGACCCATAAATAGCCCAATGGAAAAACAGCCCAAGCCCATCAAAGAGAATAGATATACAATACAATACACACGCATACTCACACACGTTGGACAAAAGGAGAAACCACGAGCAGACAAGCAAAAAGTGGGAGCAGACAAGCGTGGAAGCAGATTGACGAATTCATGGAAAACGAGAAGATGTTACTGATCTTACGAATCTGTGTTTATTTTGCTCAAACTTCACCATCTATAAAAGGAAGCTTACAGGTCGAACTTTGGGAGAGAACACTGCCATCGACCTCTCTGATTCAACACACATCTGCACCATCGAGCTTTGAAGCAACGAGCTCTCAGCTCTTCTTCACGATCATCACCATCAGACCCATCTCCCATCATCAACTTCACCATCGTTACATCACCTCAGAGAGGCGCTGCACCATCATCGATCCCTGCTCTTCACCATCGTTCCCACACATACACCACCAGCTCTTCACAACAGCGAACACCCACCTCATCAAGCAGCCAGCTCAAGCAGCCACCATCCACACCATCGAGCTGCTCTCAAAACCTCGGCACATCAAGCTCTGATCAAGCTCTTCAACACACCAAGCATCCACCTCACCATCGTCCACTCACCTCGCCATCGATCATCCACGGCTGAGGAGAACGAGCCTGCTGCTCCGGGGCGTCAACTCGCGCTGAGGGACAGTAAAACGAGTTGAAACGGCGGCCATCTTCGGTTGCTCACCAGGTGTTCGACGAAATAACCCAACGAGGAGGGCAGAGGTACGAGGGCATCGTTACGAGGACCGGCTGAGACGAGACGTGAGGGCAGATTCTATTTGCGACGGAAAGCATTGACGAAGCACGACGTTATCAGAACTAAATATCAGGGAAGAAATTATGTTTTCGTCTTTGATATTCTCGTCTTCTCTTGTTTCCGCCGTAAATATGAGTAGCTAATTCTTATATGTGCTTGGGATGAGATGAACGCTAGGTAGAATCATTGTTGGACGTAAAATACTCGTGAACATGCGATATTGACTATTTATCATTTGTGATTTTGTTGTTCAAATTAATATGTCTATGTGTTGATTTGGATATCACTTCGATATGTCTATGTGTTGATGTAATTTCGTGGTAATATAGTTTTAGGGCGACAGCTAGAAAAACGATTAGACCTTTCATAAAATTATAGGAATTCGATTATAGGGCGACAGCAAATAATCGCTCCTCGCTTAGGTAAATTAATATATATTCTCACAATCGTCTAGGGCGACACCAAATTCGGGCGTGAGTAGGAATTACCGCGACTTAGCCATTATTTTTGTGTTAACGATAATTTACGGCCTCGTCAATGATACCTAGCGGGATTCGAAATCCCGAGCACGCTTGTTTTATATAAAAGTTATTATTTTTAAATATTTAAGTTGCATTCAAGCTTTTGGTTTGTTAGAATATATTTTTATAAATAAAAATACAACTAAAACAATATTTATTTAGACTAAATATCAAATGATAGGTTATTACTAGTACTCAATTTATTCCTCGTGTTCGATACTCGGATATTCGCTATAGCTATTCTACAAACGATAGGTACACTGCCTATCGCGCGTCGTGCTAGTTATAATATATTCGTTTTAATTCTTACTTGAAGTACTCGCACGAATCTTTATTTAAACATACACGCAAGCGATCAGGTTACATCAAAGGCGATAGAACCAAACATATATCGCCTAAATTCTTCTATACGCACGATCTTCAGAAGACCGGCGAAATTGACGTACAACAAGTTCGATCAAGTGACAACCTCGCAGATCTATTCACCAAAGCACTACCTCCAAGATTATTCGAAAACTTTGTAGATCTAATTGGACTCCGGAGGCTCAAAGATCTTGAGTGATGTTTACATCAGGGGAGACAATATATGCTGCACTCTTTTTCCCTTCATTAGGTTTTTATCCCATTGGGTTTTTTCCTAATAAGGTTTTTAATGAGGCAGTTATATAATTAGATTTGTGATGGCATCCAAGGGGGAGTATTATAAAATTATAGGTATGGATGCCCATTCATAGGTATGGTTGGATCAATATTTTATTACATTAATTTCATTGGTTGAGAGTTGTAAAGCTTGACCTATAAATAGGGCTTCCTATTGGTCATTTTAATACACACCAAAAACTTATACATTTTTCTCTCTTGATTCATTACGTTGGTCTTTTATTATTATATTATTATTTATAACATATATACAGTAGAAACTCTATAAATTAATACAGTTGGGACCGGCCAAATTTATTAATTAAAAGAGTTATTAATTAATCGATAAATTAATAATTATCAATTTATCGATAAATTAATATTTTATCAATTTATAGTGTATATTATTGAGAGTGTTATTGGAGCTGATAAAGATGATGCTGAAGGTTGTACCATGGAGCCCCTTCGCGAAACGACGTTATAAAAGCAACCATCACATTGAATAATTTCTTGTTTTCTATGAGAAAACAACGCCAGAAGTTCTTACAATGATAAGGACAATTAGAGACAATAGTATGCAAGGGGAAATTGATTTCAACAAAAAAAACAACTGACAATTGAGTCATTTTCTCAAGTAATCTTCGTTCATGTAATATGAGAATATTTTTACATATGGAATTATTAATTTATAATTATACGGGACCTATAGAAATTATCAAAAGTCTATTATCTTATAATTTTAGAGAATTATTAATTTAGTACGTTATCCCCGAGTCGGGACCGGCCGGAAACATTATATTAAAGAGTTTATTAAATTATCGAGTATTAATTTATAGAGTTTCTAATATATAATATATATATATATAAATATATATATATATATATATATATATATATATATAACACCAACACTAATAGGGCCCATACTCGATTCATTACGGTTTATCCGAACACTATATGGGCTATGAAACGATAAAAAAAATTCCAATCAAAACTAATGCCCATATGAAAATTAAATATCCTTGAATAAGTTAAGACGACATATTCATGTCTTAACGCATACTAATAGCTGAGTCAGACGCACTCACGTAACAAAACTCTCTGATTATATATTATAGTTACTATATTTTCTATTCCTTACACATTTGTCTCTAATTTGGATAATATAAGGTGGAACCCATGTATTATCATCCGCTGACGCCAGCATTGCCAATTTGATAATTAATTATATATATAGACGTCAAAATAAGTATATAATATAACTATTGATGCTATAATTAGGTAGTCGTTTTGATATCGATGATGATGTCTTAATAATATTTCGTACCATATTTTCTAGTCCATGTGGATAACTACTTATTGTGGACACTACAACGCATTATATATGAGGTGTGTTTGAATGGAAATATATCTGTTTTGCTTAACATATTAGTTTAACATATGAAAACTTATATACGTTTTACTCTTTTTCTTAAGTGAAGCACCTTTAAAAACTTGACGTGACAAAACAAAACCATGCATTTGTCATTTTGCACTTTTTGTATCAATTGGTCCAGCTGTATTTTCTCTATATAAATGTGTTGGCTGATTTTCTACTAAGTGAATAAGAATCCAATATATTAAATCATTATTGAAATAATATGGTTCAACAAAAAATCACAGTCAGATTCAACTATTTCTTGGGTGTGGTGTAATCGACGTCAACCTCGAATGAAAAATAAGTATGTAGAAAGAAAGAATAAATTCTTGTGGTTTTAATGAAAAAGTCACTAAAATCACAAAGGTTCGATTTTATACAGTCCATTGACAATATATATCTATAGCGATCGTTTTGTTTTTTGTTTTTTTTTTCATAAAAGAATTGCCACGAGTAGAATTTTAATTTGTTTGAGCTTTGTAAGTGGTACCAACTTAATGCCCTCCAAATGTATAGAATATTATATATATTTTCTATATAAAAAAATGTGTTATGCGTTTCCGATAAAAAAATCCGATCAAAAAAATCCAATTCAAAAGTGGTCAATTTCGTTCCTTAGTAGGAACTTCATTAGAGTTTGTGCAGTCAAGATGATTATGTGAAGGTTTGATTTTCGTCACAGTTACGTCAGAGCATATATCATATGATATGTCTGGATAAAAATAATAGAAAGAAAAAAGAAAGTGAAAAGAAAAAGGATAATACATATATCTATATATATACAATACACACACCCGCGGTATGTTCTAATTAGACGTACTTGTAAAATGAAAGTTTCAGCTTAACAAAATATTAAATGCTATATTAGATTTTAATTGCTTAAAATATCATGTCTTCTTCACGAGCGTAACTATCAATTTGTGGCGTAAAAGGAAATTATTTTGAATCAATTATTGAAGCCATATGCTTGTGGTGTCTCTAATAGTACCTTTTTTTACTTTGGATTTATTCGAAATATTTGTCTGTATCATCGTATGCACGTAATTCGCTGGATGATGAAATGTATTAAAATAAAATGCAATATAATTTTATGTACTTGCGATATTGAATATAGGGGTATAAACTAATTCGAACACTAAAACTAGGGTTAAGCTCGAAGATAAATATTAAAGTGGAGCCCCTTTTGTGAATTTAATTATTCGATGAGCTAACCTCGAGTTTGATCGTCTTAAAGCTCAAAATATTAAATTTAGACTAAAAAAATATTAAATTCATTAGCTCGCTCGAGTTCAACTGACTCGATTCATCTTTCACACTTTGTACTTGAAAGCTTCACTAATTTAGTTCAAATAGCTCGTCTTTATAAGTAATGTATATCTATAACAACAATAATAAGTCGGAAATAATTACCAAGAAACACAATGATGATAATCATATAATTGAACGGACCTCAAATGCTGGACAAAAATAGGACCATCGTGACAAAAAGAAGTGCGTATTATTATTACATGAATAAGACCATTATCTTACACGTACAGCTGGGATAAGAAAGAATAAAAACCCTTACGCCATGCAAAGCAATATCCTTCCACCTAATTGGTTTATTTTATATTTCCCTCAAATATCACTTTCATTCCAGAGATAAGATAAGCTTTAATTTAGTCGCACATCAAACCTCGTTAAGCATAATTGAATATTTTATCAACTATCAACCGTATCACATATATAGCAGCCATATAAAACAAAACAAATAATAACTATCGTCGTATATATCTTTATGTACAAATTATCGCCCTCAAATTACATAACAAAGCAGCCATTAGGGTTTTCATCGCTAAGAACACTTTGATCTTCGTTTGAATTGCTCAGATAAGTCGGCGGCGGGGGCGGCGGGCTAGGCTCGTATCCTCCAAAATAGTTCGTATTAGGGTAATAACCTCGACTATTATTATAATTATGATATGAAATATTCATACCATAATAATCTTGGTTATTATTACCGCCTTGATAATTATCTTGATAATGATGCATGGGCATGGCGTAGTACGTTTGAGGGTTGAAGCTAAGGCGTTCCATTTTGTTATTAATCACTTCGCCTTTTCCTTTCGATTCTTCTTCGTCTCCTTCGACGCTCTCATCCTTAGGCTTCGATTCGCCTTTTCCTTCGCTATTTTCTTTAGGTTTTGCCTCGTCGACTTTTTTCTCGCCTTCGCTTGCTTTCTTTTCGTCCTTATTTTTTTCTTCGACGTTTTCTTTTTCTTTCTTTTCTTCGTCTTTCTTTTGGGGAGGAGGGACGATTTCTACGCCTCGCTTGAGCTTTTCTTTCAAGTAAGAGGTGAGTTCTTGGACGTCCATTGTTCCTATTACAGTCACCAAATCCTTGTCTAGATTTGTTGTTACCGAATTTACCCCTGTAATAAAAATAATAAAAATTAATAGATGTTTAGGATAAAATGAAATAATGTGAAGATAAGGCTATTCATGCATGTGATCGTATAGGAATATTCTTCGATGATTAAGACAATGATCATATCGGTCATCTTCACCTAATTTATAGAGGGTCACAAATAATAGTTATTATGATATTATATTCAAATCAAATTCAACTAAAAGCAAACTTAAAGGGTTTTTGCTTCACCACTCACCATAAATGTTCTTTAAAATAATTCTCTTTATTTTATTTGCGCATCCAGCGCAGTGCAATCTGATCTTCATCACAATAGTTCTAACCACAACCTGAAAAAAAAAAAAAAGCAATCAATAAAAATTACATACATATACTAATATCGTCAATCAATAATTAAAAAGGCATCCAATTAAAAAGGGACGAATATTAAATAGTATATATATAGTACCTCTTTTGGTTTCTCGTCATCACCAACTTTGATCTTCTCATTATCGTCACTGATAACCTTCTTGGGCTGAGGTGAGATTAGTTCCACCTTTTTCTTGGATTTTTGTTCGACTTTTTCTCTAATCCAAGATGGATCGATATTATTACCAATTATTGTCAATTTCTTTGCATCGCACTCAGCCTTCACTTTCTCAACACCTAAAAAAAAATTTGGACCATGATGCAATAATTGTTATGACCCATTGGCTATTAAAGCTTTCATGATCGCACAACCATACAAAACAAATTATAAAAATAGTAAATCATAGATGCTATTTTGTTTGTGTACGCGGAAAGTGAAAGAAAAAATTACGAAGGGTAAGTTTATTGGTCTGAAAAATAATTGACCGATTAGAATTAGAATATCTCCTAATATGTCCTACGTGGCGACAAGATTAGGAAAACCCAGGTTGATTTGCATCATTAATGACGTATTAATCCACGCGTGGTATATTATTATTATTACGAACAAATAGTTAAAGGGAATCTCAATTTAAAAGTTTAATTTAATTACCTTGAAGGTAGCTTATGGAGCGTTTGACTTTCTTGGCACAGCCTTCACAATGCAAATCCATCTTCAGTACAACAATCACCGGTTCCTTCTCCGGCGGCCCACCGTCGACGGCCGCCGCCTTGTCTCCGCCGGCGCCGTCCGATCCCTTCTTCTCCACCTCGTTCTTTGCTTCATCTTTCTATATATATATGTGGAAAACAATAAATAGTAAATAAATAAATAAAACTTCGGAAGCTATTTCGGGATCGTAAATACCAAAATAATAACGTACTTCACCCATTGATGCTAAGGCTCTCAAGAACGAAGAAATGGCAGTTGTTTGAAGAGAGGAGATGGGTGCAATATCCCTCTAATATATAGAGGAATATTAGTTTATATTTAGCATTGATGAGATCATCTCGTGGCCCACCACATATAATTAAATAAAACTACAAAAAAATAAAATAATTGTTCTTTGAGCACTGATTCTTTTATATAAATACTAGTATATATAGTACACCAATATGTAACTTATCAAATTATATTATATCAAATTATATTATATTTTAAATAATTTATATTTTAATTAAGTTATTTAACAAATAAAATTTTAATTTAAGGATAAACTTGTAATAAATAAATGTTAAGCATAAAATTGCAATTACACAATTAAGGATAAAATTGTAGATAATCATGAAAGGCCAATTTGACAATTTTTATACACCTTACGTTCATTATATAAGAGTAGAGTATAGATAATTTTATTTATTGAGTGATCGTGTATAAGTACGTATAATGGTGGTGTCGCCTAGCACATGCATATGTAGATGATGGAAGTTATAACGTAACGAATCAATTAATATATGTGCATATATATATATATATATATCTATATCTATATATATCTATATATACATACACCACAATGTTATTTGCAATTCGAACTCCACCAAGTCCACTACAAGCTGTTAAAGAGCAATCTGCCTAAACCAACGGGAAATGGAAATAATTAATGAATAATTTAATGTACAAATTTGTCTATATATCTTTTCTTCGAATAGGTGATGACTAGATTCCACATACATTCTGTCTGGAAAATTCAAGATCTGCCAATGAATAATAATATATTTTAAAGCGTGAAATCAACATTCGCGACGTATTTTTTTTAACCCACATTGGGGAAAAAAGATGCTTCTAGACAAAATTCTTGGTTGAAATTATGAAGGCCTATCCATATAATAATCACTACCAATAGTGAACTGTGATATGATATGAAGCTATTACATGATCTTTACCCTCATACTAAGTTCAAGGTGACAATCAATTACAAAAAATATAAAATAAAATAAAATCCACAGTTTTCCGTTGAAATTTTGGTTGGTGGTAAAAAAAATTGGCTAAGAAAGATATTCAACAGCACCAAGTTAAAAACATTGACAAAACATAAAGTTAGGAAATTAGTAAAAGCCACCACTCATGCGTTACATGAATTTGTTACAAGTCCACTCAATGTGATGGTCTAATTTGACTTTGGCTCTTGGATGTGTCTAAATGGCGTGAAATCAAATTAAAGCGTACAGTTATTAAACTTTTATTTAATTAACTACTCGACACTTTGTATGGAAGAAAAAAAATCCCATTCGTAATATGTATCTTAAATAAAATTCGTAGAGAAATAAATGGGGCATTGGGCGTGGGTGTCTAATCAAAGTTTTAGTATAGTAAAATGCTTTTTTTTATGCATATTTATATTACTATTACACCTTCGAATAAAATTTTTCGAAAACGGCCTAATTGGATGGGTATCCAAGTCCCCAAAACAGATTTGTTTTTTTTTTTTAGAATTGGGAAAGTGAATCACAATTGCACCTCTAATTAAATTAATTAAATATTGCATGCAGTTTGATCTAGGGGAAATGCTCTGATTACTTTTTGGATGTCCATGCGTAAACGCACTTTGTTACAATTCTAATGCATGCAGCCGGTTTTTTTTATTCGTTATTTTATTCTTTTATCGTTGAGAAAAGAGTACATATTATATAGAGAGACATGGGGAATCGTACATAATATTTTTTTTTGGAGTAAGGTCCTGTTGGTTCCGGTGTTAAGCGTCTGGTCAGTGGCGCTCGTAAAACTCGGACAGAGTTTCGGCTTACTACGTAGAAGTCGAGGCACGTACGTCGTACGCTTTCCGTAAGATATTATTGCCCCGTATTTCAGTGCATCGGGTTGTCGCAATACGCCCAGAAGATACGACTTCAGGAATTTCGAAACGTCGCACACCGTAACGAAATTATCGGGCGAATCTACTAAAGACTCGAGCCTTTCTTGCCTTTTTTATGCTTTATTATGCCTAAGGGATATGGTGTCAACTTTTTCTAAAGTGCTGGACTCAATTGAATGAATTTGTAGTCTGTCAGGGGACCTATTTATACTGTCTGAAAAGCTGCAGGGGTCAATTCGCGAAAAGTCATAACTTTTTAGTTGACCTCCTTTGACTGGCCGAATCTGCAAATAGGTACAACCTTTGGCCAGGGGTCAATCTGGGAATAGTCATAACTCTTGGCCTGATACCCAATACCCTTTCAATCAGCCACATCACCATGCGCAGTCAGCGCCAGATCAGCGCCACGTCAGTCCGCGTGTCAGTGACACGTCATCAACCCGCCATGTCATCATTTTCTCATTCACCCGATATCGGTTTTGAGCAAATTAATATTCGTTAGATTCGTCTTGAAACGTATCGTTTCGGCGATACGTCTTCTCGATTTAATAAAATCGTTTCATTTCTTCTCTTAGTGGGTTAATTACCCAAACTTGGGCCCAATGCCGATTTGGGCTTAAAACCCAACAATCCCCCACATAAATGAAAATTAATGTAAATGCAATGCATGTTGACTCTTGCAAGAAAGTCCCGAGGACCCATCACTGCATCAGGATAGGTAGCTTGTGGCTTTAAACCTTCCCTAGTGAAATACTATCGGATTTACTCGCTGCTCAGTGAACGTGATGTCTTGAACTGGTGGCTTTTTGTGTAAACCAAGACAACAGTATACACACAGTGATGTATCTAATCTCTTTTCTATTCTCACGTTGTGTCCATTTCGGTCATGGACCATATCTCCGATTCATAAGTATTTACCACTGAAGTGACCCCACTTCACACTTATATAGGGGACCGACTATTAGGACTTAATCCTGGAGTAGCCCGAAATACTCCACCACTTTCGTATAGTCATCATTAAAAGCATACGTGCTTACCCTAACCACACGTCATCGGGAAATTACTTGGGCAATTGCCGAAAATGGACTTTATTAGTTTCCAAGTATACTACTGAACTAATCGTAGCTTAGTTGTCTCATTGAACCAAGTTCGTGGGATCTCCACTCATCGAGGTTGAGTTACCACTGTTTTCGTTCTTTGATGTGTGGATTTTTAGTCTCATTCCCCTTACTGCGTTTTCTAACTGATCTCTAGCTATGCCTTTTGTCAGCGGATCCGCAATATTTTCCTTTGACTTTACATAGTCGGTGGAAATTATTCCGCTAGAGATAAGCTGTCTTACGGAGTTATCCGACGAATGTGCCGAGACTTACCGTTATACATACAGTTCTGTGCCATGCCGATAGCCACCATGCTATTGCAGTGTCTTCCAACATGGAATATCCTTCAGAAAATTTCGAAGTCATTCTGCTTCTTCACCGGCTTTATCTAGTGAGATGAACTCCGACTCCATCGTGGATCGAGCTATGCACGTTTATTTGGAGGACTTCCAAGAAACTGCTCCTCCACCGATGGTTAATATATAACCACTCGTGGATTTGGAGTCTTTACTATCAGATATCCAATTCGCGTCGCAGTACCCTCTAGTACTGCGGGATATCTTGTGTATAATATGTCGTGATTAACAGTGTGCTTCAGATATCTTAGCACTATTCCTAGTGCTACCCAGTGGGTACTACCCGGTTTACTCGTAAACCTACTTAGTTTACTAATTGAATACGCTATATCAGGTCGAGTGCAGTTGGACAAATTCATCAGACTGCCAATCACCCGAGCGTATTCGAGTTGCGATACAGACTCTCCTCTATTTTTGGCTAAGTGTACATTAGTGTCCACATGTGTCTTACCCGGAGGATCATCGAAGGCGTTTAATTTCTTTAACACGCTCTCAACATAGTGAGATTGTTTAATAACAATTCCTTTGGACGTCTTAGAGACATTTTTTCCCAAAATGACGTCAGCCAAATCCATATTCTTCATACTGAAGTGATTTTTCAGCATGTTTTTTGTATTCACGATTATTTTGTGACTGCTTCCCTTGATTAACATGTCGTCTACGTAAACACAGACAATCACAAACTCATCGGGTGTGCCTTTTATATAAACACATTTATCACACTCATTAATCTTAAACCCATTCGACAACATCGTCAAGTCGAACTTCTCATGCCACTGTTTTGGCGCTTGCTTAAGCCCGTAAAGTGACTTCACGAGTCGGGACACTTTATTTTCCTGCCTGGGAGCAATAAATCCTTCGGGTTGCTTCATATATATTTCTTCCTCGAGTTCCCCATTTAGGAAGGCCGTTTTCACGTCTATCTGGTGTATCTCGAGGTCGTATAACGCTGATATAGAGATCAAGACCCTTATGGATGTAATTCTTGTCACGGGTGAGTAGGTATCGAAGAAATCGTACCTCTCCTTTTGGTTAAATCCTTTAGTTGCTAAACGAGCCTTATATTTTTCGATTGATCCATCGGTCTTAAGCTTACTTTTAAAGACCCATTTGCATTCTAAAGGCTTGCACCCCTTTGGGAGATCTACCAGCTCTCAGGTATGGTTTTGCATAATGGACTCAATCTCTCTTAACAGCTTTTTTCCAGAACGGAGCTTCTGGACTAGACAATGCGTCTTGCAAAGCCCGGGGTTCATCATCTAACATATAAGTTAGGAAGTTAGGCCCAAATGATTTGGCCACCTTTTTACGTTTGCTTTGTCGTGGTTCCTCGTTTTCTTGAGGTGAACTCTCCACGGCATCGTAAGTTCGCTTATAGCTTATTTCTTTCTTTTCCTTATTTGGAAAAATATTCTCGAAGAATACAGCGTTCCTCGACTCAAAATATCATCCATGCGCTCATTTCAGGGTTTCTGATTTGTGCACTAGAAATCTATATGCACTACTGTTATTAGCATATCCAATGAAAATGCAATCAACAGTCTTGGGTCATATCTTAACCTATAAATGCGATTTGCCGAGAGGATTGCTTCCCCCCACAAATTTTGAGGTTGCCCAGAACTGATCAACATAGCATTCATCATCTCCTTAAGAGACCTACTTTTGCGTTCAGCAACGCCGTTTGACTGAGGTGAATAAGGCGCAGTTGTTTGATGAATAATGCCGTGCTCTTCGCAAAATTCTTCGAACGGTGCCACGTATTCTTCTCCTCTATCACTTCGAATTAATTTAATTCTTGAGTTTAGTTGATTCTCAACTTCACTCAAGGCTTCAAGAGCCTCGTCCTTGCCACTTAACAAATATACGTAGCAAATCTCGTGCAATCATCGATAAAACTAATAAAGTACTTTTTTCCACCTCTAGTCTCCACGAACTTCAGATCACATATATTAGTATGGATCAGTTCTAGAGGCGCACTACTTCTCTCAACAGAGAAGAACGGTGCCTTGTCCATTTTTGCCTCGACACAGACTTCACATTTTTGTTGTGAGTCGACTTCCATTTGTGGAAGCAGGTTTAAACTTATTAACTTCTTTATTTTATTTAAACCCACGTGTCCTAATCTATGATGCCATAAATTGGAACACTCAACCAAGTAAGATGAACTTTCTTTATTATTATTAGCGAGCTCAATCTAGCGTATTATAAGAACTACATTCATCTTAAAGAGCCTCTTCTCGAGGTAGCCCTTTCCTACGAAAGGACCGTTTTTAGTCAGTACATATTTATCGCTTTCAAACACCTGCCTAAATCCGGCTTAGCTCAACAGGGAGTCGGACACCGAGTTCTTGCGGATAGGGTTGTCAATGGGCGGGGATTCCCCGTCCCCGCGGGGATCCGCCCCGAATAGGACGGGGACTCCCCGCTATTCTATCCCCGCGGGGCGGGGACGGGGGAATATTTTTCCCCGCGGATATCCCCGCCCCGTTCCCGGCCCCGGCCCCGAAATTAAAATAATTATTATTATATTTAATTAATATTATTATAAGATAAATAATAAGAAAATAGACTTTGAATAATATTAAAATAATATAAATATCATTAAAATATAGTTTAAATAATTTAATTAATATTAAAATATAGTTTAAATAATATTAAAATAATATAAATATGATTAAAATATAGTTTAAATAATTTAATTAATATTAAAATATAGTTTAAATAATATTAAAATAATATAAATTGAATTTTTTTTTAAAATATTGACGGGGCGGGGAATCCCCGTGGGGACGGGGATCCCCGCGGTGACGGGGACGGGGACGATTTCGTCCCCGTTTGCCTCGCGGGGCGGGGACGGGGATTAGATCCCCGCCCCGAACCCGCCCCGTTGACAACCCTACTTGCGGATGTCTGGTACATGCAGCACGTCCACAAGAGTGAGTTCCTTGCTCGAGGTCATCTTCAGTACTACTCTCCCTAATCCAACGATGTCAAAGGTGGCTGAGTTACCCATAAATAGCTTCCTGCCTGAGATAGGGATGTATGTTGAAAACATCTCCTTATCAGAGCAGATGTGGCGAGTCGCTCCAGAGTCGAAATACCACGACCTAGGATTATCCACCACGTTGGCCTCGTATACGACTGTGCGAGGTACATCTCTGTCAGATCTGACCCCAGTTTCGCCTCGGTCAAGTGAGCTTGGTTTTTTTTGCTCTTTTTCTTCAGCCGACAGTCATTGGCCATATGCTCAGGTTTGTTGCAATTGTAGCAGTTGCCCTTATTTTGTTCGGCTTCTGCTCGTCGTATTAGGCCTCTTGCGCTTTTTGTCGGTGCTAGATTCGGCCAGGTTCCCACGTACCTCCACCTTGCCCCTTTTGTTCTTGGCCTCGATCCTTCGATTATCTTCTTCAATTCGAAGCCTCACGATCAGATCCTCAAGCCCCATTTTCTTACGTTTGTGCTTGAGGTAGTTCTTGAAGTCCTTCCATAGGGGCGACAGCTTCTCTATTATAGCAGCTACCTGGAAGGATTCGCTGATTTGTATATTCTCCGCGTGTATATCGTGGATTATCAGCTGCAAATAACGGACATGGTCCAACACTGGTTTGGAGTAGGTCATCATATAGTCCAAGAACCTGCCGATTATGAACTTTTTTAGTCGAGCATCGTCGGTCTTGTATTTCTTATCTAACGAGTCCCACAACTCTTTAGTAGTCTTGGCTACTGCATAGACGTTGTATATGGAGTCGTCTAGGGCGTTCAAAATATATTTACGACACATGAAATTATTATGATTCCACGTGTCCAACGCCGCCTGTTGTTGTCCGTCAACTTCGGGTGCGTCGTCATCTGCGACGTCGTCGGTGTTCACCTGGGGCGGGAGATCTTTCAGAAAGCGCACCAGGTTCAAAGTCATCAGGTAAAATAGCATTTTTTGTTGCCATCTCTTGAAATTGGCTCCGTTGAATTTCGTCGGCCTTTCGGCGTGGTTACTACCCGTCAATGGTACGGCAGTGGGAATAGTCGCTATTGTCGCCATTAATCAGACAGTATAACGTCTTACGATTGTTGGTTCTGGTGTTGGGCGTCTGGTCGGTGGCGCTCGTAAAACTCGGACAGAGTTTCGGCTTACTTCGTCGAAGTCGAGGCACCTACGTCATACGCTTTCCGTAAGACGTTATTGCCCCGTATTTCAGTGCCTCGGGTTGTCGAACTTCCCGAAGATACAACGACTTCAGGAATTTCGAAACGTCGCACACCGTAACGAAATTATCGGGCGAATCTACTAAAGACTCGAGCCTTTCTTGCCTTTTTTATGCTTTATTATGCCTAAGGGATATGCCGTCAACTTTTTCTAAAGTGCTGTACTCAATTGAATGAATTTGTAGTCTGCCAGGTAGACCTGGGTTTTGGGCCGGGCCGAACCGGAACCGGCCCAAAACCGGCCCATTAAACCGGCCCAGAACCGGAACCGGTAGATCCGGTTCTGGAACCGGTAACCGGCCCAGTTAAAATGAACTGGGCCGGTTCGCGGGCCGTGGAACCACGGATTACCGGTTCCGGTTCCGCGGTTCCGGTTCCGAACCGGAACCGGAACCGGCCCAACGGCCACTTCTAATTTTTTTTTATTCTTTAAATTCTGTAAATTACCATTTTACCCCCGAACAAAAAATCTATAAATACCACATCATTTTAATCAGTTTAACTCACAATTACATCCAAATCTCTTCCACTCTCTCTCAAAAAGCTCTCAAAAAATCATCCTCATATTAATATTTAATATTATTAACAATCATAATTATTTTATTTACACTACTATACACACACTCACTTATTATTACCAATAATTAAATTATTATTTTATACTAATGGCGTCGTCATCGAGAAATCCTAACCCTTGCGACGAAGATGTTTTTATGGTTTTAGGTCATTCCGATACATTTCGGGGAAATGCCGACACCGACGAGGAGACCGATGTACCGGAATCGAACCCGACGGCGACCGACGAGGGACCGAGCCAAGCTTCTACGGCGACGACAAGAAGGAAGCAACAACCGCGTGGTCGACGGTCTAAGGTATGGAAAGTTTTCGACTTAGAAATGGATAAAAATAATCCCGCTGCAGGTAGTGCCGCCATCCCTACTCGATTAAGACCGTACCGAATCAAGGAGGGACGGGCTCGATGAAAAAATACCTACAAAGAGCGCATAATTTCGGGAATGATGTAGAGCCGGTAGGAACCGAACCCCGACAACAACAAATAAACATAAGTACAAGTAAGAATTTTTTTTATTAATAAGGAGATTTCTAAGAAAGCCTTAGTTAAATTCGTAGTAATGTGTGAAGACCCTTTTGCATTGCGAAAGTGAAGGGTTTATCGAATTTACGAGTACGATACAACCACGGCAGAACCGGTTGAACCGGAACCGGTAGAATCGGCCCGGAACCGGCCCAATCCGGCCCAAAGCCCAGGTCTACTGCCAGGGGACCTATTTATACTGTCTGAAAAGCTGCAGGGGTCAATTCGCAAAAAGTCATAACTTTTTAGTTGACCTCCTTCGACTGGGCCGAATTTGCAAATAGGCACAACCTTTGGCCAGGGGTCAATCTGGGAATGGTCATAACTCTTGGCTGATACCCAATACCCCTTCAACCAGCCAGATCACCATGCCAGTCAGCGCCAGATCAGCGCCACGTCAGTCCACGTCAGTCCGCGTGTCAGTGACACGTCATCAGCCCACTACGTCATTATTTTTTTAAAATTTTTATTTTTATTTTTTATTTTATTTGAGCTGGCTTTACCAATTAATTTCTCATTCACCCGATATCGGTTTTGAGCAAATTAATATTCGTTAGATTCGTCTTGATACGTAGATTCGTAATGTTTCAACGATTTCTCGTTTCGGCGACCGACGTCTTCTCGATTTAATAAAATCGTTTCAGCTCTTCTCTTAGTGGGCTAATTACCCACACTTGGGCCCAAGGCCCATTTAGGCTTAAAACCCAACAAGTCCGTATATAAGTAATAAAAGAGTACAGAAAGCATGTATGATATGATCATACAGTACCCACCAGTAACAGATTACTAGGAAAGACAATCAATAAGAACCCCAAAGGCGAAATACAATGGTACATAATATTGAAAATCTCAACTATAATTAGTTAATTAGTATGTCAATATATCTATTTCTTTTTCTATTCATGATCGTACACGGTAAGGTGCTAACGAATGTTTCGTATTATAATATCTAACATTAAATGTGGAGAAAGGATAAGAAATCTTATCTGTAAGAGCATTTCCAATCGATACCCACAAATTTAAAATGTAAGGTAATATCTCTCCAACCGTACTCCAAACCCAAACTCAAAATGGATTTTGTGTATTCTCTCTCCTGTTTCAGAGGCAAAGATGCGTTTGCAGATGCGTTTACCCAAAAATTAAATTTAATATTTGTAAAATTACAATACATATCCTCTATTTATCTTAATTATTAAAGTACTCGTATAAAATAACAATTTAACGAAATTATATAAAAGTATTTGTGTTTTTATATGAAAAATATCGATTTTACTATTAACTTTATAAAAGAAAAATTGTCATTCGAATTTAAAATAATATTTTGGTCTAATGTGTAAAGTTGGAAAATATATAGGTAATATTGAGTAGTTGGGTGGAAATGAATATTACAAAAATAGTCTTTTGAGTTTGAGAATGTGTTTAACGATTGGAGAAAAATTTGCATTTTGAGTTTGAGAATGCGTTTGTTCGATTGGGGATGATCTAACCCCCAAAAGCTCGAAATTATTTGCAAGTTGTGTGACATATAGGCATATGATGCTTTGTATATATATCGACGAACCTTAATACCCCCTTTTATTCTAAAAAGAAGTAAGGTAATTGAACACATATTAAGAAACAAAATTAAATGTCTATTTTACCCTTAATTAATTATTTTATCTCATTTTATAGTTTTTCTATTTAATAAAAGGGGTATATTTGGAATAATTCAAGATAATTTTTGAAAACAGTAAAGCGACTTTCTTTTAAAAACAAAAGTAAAGTTCTAAAACGACTTACTTTTAAAATTAGAGCGAGTATATAGTAGTAAGTATAGCACACCCACAAATAAATCGATTTATATTATATTTTTTTGAACATTTTATATTATTAATTAAGTTATTAACAAAATAAAAAGCAATTTAAGGATAAACTTGTCATAAATTAAAATATGTTATTCCTGTGTTTAAGCCTTTTTCAGTTGGTGCCCAAAGTTATTTTCAATTCCGGTAGGCACACCATTGTTTAAAACTTTTCCAACTGATACCCAAAATATTTTTCAATTCCAATTGGTACCGTTGTATTTAAGGATTTTCTAATTGGTGACCAAAGTATTTTCAAGGTAGATACCCCTAACGTATGATGTCGTGATATTAAATAATCAAAAACAAGATTTTTTTAGGTGTAAGCCTTGTTAATTGCTAATGGTATTCTAGAAATGAGTAAAAACGGTTCCTACACCTAAAACTCACATTTCTAGCTTTTCAAAATCACGCATTATATATTAGGGGTACCGACCTTGAAAACACATCGGGCACCAATTGCAAAAACCTCAAACACATGGGTACCATCTTAAATTGAAAATTACTTTGGGTACCAGTTGGAAAAGTCTTAAACACAAGGGGTATCTAACGGAGTTAAAAATAACTTTGGGCACCAACTGAAAAAGCCTTAAACGTAGGGGTACCAAGTGGAATTTCCCATTACAATATTAGGGGTAATATTGTAATTAAGTAGGTAAGGGTAAAATTGTAAATAACTATGACAGACCAAATTGACCATTTTTATCCATCCTACTCTCTTTATATAAGAGTATAGATATATAGAGGGAGGAGTGATATGGTGCTCACCTTATGCGAGCACCTTATATAGGCACCTGCTGATTTGACATCGATTCGTGCCAAATCAGCATGCCACATCAACATCAAATGTGATGTGGCATTAATCAACATATCTTAGGTGTCATAGATCGACACATATATATGTTTATATTGTTTCCTATGTTACTGTTATCCTTACATTCCGACTATGTTCAGCCTAAAGCGAATATGGACCTCACATGTATGTGAGATCTGATTCTTCCAACCTTTATTATAGCATATTTTGAAAGCCCATTGTAATAAGCCCATTAAGGTTTAAAGACCATTAAGTGACTGATTCAACCAATGGCCCAGGCCCATCTTTTCTGAGCCCAGTAACAATCCACTGACACAAAGTCTTGCAAATCAGAATTGATAACCTAACTTTAGACCAACGGTTTTTTGACATATGTGGATTTTAATTTTTAACCTAACCGACACAAAGTTTTAATTATTACGACTGCTTAGTATGCGTCGGCGAAGCCGACAAGTGAAAAAGTCTTCCTTCTCAAACCAAAGTTATTTTCTTGACAGTTGAGTGAGTATATATTGCCCACATTTGAATTATTTCAAAGTGAACTTTAATCGACTTCACGTGACGAAATATAGGAATAATGATTATTTGTCATATATCGTAGGCGCACTTAGAGATCAATTGCTTTTGGAAACAAGTCATATGTCTTCATAATAATCTTATATGATGGTCGGAAATTTTTGTAATCAATCAACATCTTTATTGAGGATCTGCACTGCACTAGAAAATACGTATCTGGATAATCCAAAACCTGTAAAAAAATATATTAAATTTGGGTATCTAAGGAAAACAACAAATAGGTGTGGACGGTGTCAATGATAATTTACTTAGAACATTTTGTTTAAGTTCTATAATCATCTTCTCAAAGTCTCTCAAGTCTCAATAATAAAAAAATGTTATATTTTGTGTAGCCTTGGCATCAAAACTCAAAAGCCAACTCGGGCGGCAATTAACTAAAGCAATTTCTGTTCAAGTTGCAGCTTCTTCATTTTCTTCGTGCATGGTACGGTACTCATTTATTATTTTATATATACTTATATTTTGTTTGCTAATAATTGAATCTGATAATGGCACATTATGCATCACTAGATGGACCATGTAATTGATTAGACATATTATTACATATATTTTATGGTTCAAGGTCTAAGCACACACACATACACACATCTATATATATATATATATATAAAGTTTTTAAATGAGACGTTGCAATCATCTGTAGCAGACGCACACGCAACCTCACTCAGATGCAAAAATTATGTTTCGTGAATCGCACAAAATAATTTCATATAGATGAAAAACGTATCTTTGGGATAATATTTTTTTAAAAGTTTTGACATCTAAGATGATCATCAGTTTCACCCTCTAATTAAATATATCCTTTTTCTGGTTGATTCTTATCCCATTGAATTTAAGTAATAATAATGAGGGTTTGCTATTTTTAACATATAAACCATATCAAACAACTGCAATGTAATTTCCATATAACTTTATATTGAAACCTCATACAAATTACTTACTAGAACTACATGCATAAAAACGGCAATTACATGGAAAATAAATGAACATGACTCAAATCCTTATTACAAGTAAAACCAATAATACATATCAACTCTGAAAAATGAACCTAAGAAGAAGATGACATTGTCCAATATCATTATTCTTCAGCCTTGATATCGTCGCCGCCAAAGGCGAAGTCAAAATTATTACCGTAATTAACTCCACTGCTACTCATCAGCTGCTTAATCTCTTCAATACTGTAATAATAATCAAACGAATTACTAAATTGCTGCTGCTCCATACTAAATACATCATCATTATTAACGTTAATCCCTTGTGCTGCTGCTTCTGATGATGAACAACCATGATTACCGAAATAATCATTACTCTGCATAAGAACTAAATGATTATTATTCGAATAATCGTTATTCGTGACACAGCTCCCATCTGATGAACTGCTCGCAGCTTCGTGTCCATAGATCGTCATATTGTAGTTTGAGCATTCTTTTCTGACACCATAATCGTTCATGTAATAACAATGATCATTATTATTAGCAAACATGGGCTTAAATGAGAGCCGAGATATTGAAGAAGTAGTAGGGTTCAGAAAATCGTGGGAAGATTTTCTGTGTAACCGAGGGATAATAATCTTCTTCTTAAGCTTTGTGTTCCAATAGTTCTTGATATCATTATCAGTTCTTCCTGGCAACTGAGCTGCTATCACTGACCATCTGCCAATTTATATGTAAGGTAAGAAGAGCTTTATTATATACATAGGATAAATATTTAATTTAAAGAAATAATAACCTGCTACCAATAGTAGCAAAGAGGGCACATATGATTCTATCTTCATCCTCTGTGAAATCTCCATGCCTTATGTTTGGCCTAAGGTAGTTCAACCATCTCAGCCTACAACTCTTCCCACATCTCTTAAGACCTTTTTTTTCACATAATGTAAATCAATATCCAGCAAAAAAAAAAAAAATGAGAAGAGAAGTATCCCATCGACTCTACTACAAAAAAAAAAAGGGATGTGTGATTATTATTACCAGCTTTTTGAGGAAGAGAAATCCAATTTCCACCAGTGCCATTTTTCTCTATGTAGTCTTTGAGCTTAGCATCTTCGTCGGGCGACCATGGACCTTTCTTCACATTAGCCTTGTCACAACATGGTGCTCTTCCCATGGTAATTTAATATAGTGTAGTAATTTATTTCTTGATTATATTAATAATTAAACTAAAACCTCTTATGCTATGTTGTAGACTTGTAGTGTGTGTGTGTTTGTGTGAGATGGGGTCTTTTTTTCTTCTTAGAGAAAAGTATTCGATGTTTGCTAGAGTTGGATTTGTTTTGTTTTTGGTGCATAAGACTTGTTCTTAATCACGACAAGTTACTTGGTCTTATATATATACAAATATATATATTTATATATATACTGTATACATGTGTGTGTGTGTTGTGTGTGTTCATGGACTTGTGATTGTGGAGAAGTCAAAGTGGGTGCACGGTGATTCAATTATCAAGTTTTTTATCTACTATGATTGAATAATTAGCTAAGACAGCTTATTAATTTGTATTTCTTTATTTTTTTTTATTTTTTTATTACTAATCTTGCCATCATTTTCTGCGGACAGGAAAAAAGATTTGAACTGTTTGAGGTTTGTTTGGTCTCGCTTGGATCTTTCAGTGAAGAATCCGAAGACTTTCGCATATACAGTTAAATATTTTAAGATATAAATGTTAGAAAAAATATAAATATAATAGCACAATAACTTATTGGTGGAGGTTACTTCTGAAAAATAATTTAAGTTTCCAAATAAATGAAAAGAAAAACAAAATAAGAAGATTTCGTCAAGACTTCAAATTAATTGCATAAGATATGATATGAACAATGATTTTGGTGAGAATAAGACTTCAACTAATATTTAATATAAATTGTGTCCTTTTCATGTCTGCTCATTCGGCACTAAGGCATGCAATTATCTTATCTATTTATCTATCAATTATATTAAAGGAGAGCATTGAGAATTGTAGGGTAACTGTTTTCCCAATTTAGTATGTCTATTTGATGTATAATTTAGAATTTAGTCCTTTAATTTTTAATTAATTTTAATTAAATGCTTATTTTTTTTTATTTACATATTCAAAACATTTCTTTTAGAATTTAATAATATCATTTATTAAATATCGATTTTTTAACTACAAATAAAATTAGAGTTAATTGTATTTCAGGCCCACTTAACATATTTTCATTAGATTTTAGGACCCAATAACGTTTGAAAAAGAAATAATGATCTATTTGAAGTTTGGTATTAGAGTTAAGGGCCAATTTTGAGAAAAATGACGCATTTGCCCCTGCCTGTATGCGGAAATTACACAGAATTGCCATCGCCTTCTTCAACCATGAAGAAGTGGTATACACTGTACATGAAGTGGTACTGTAGACCCATGAAGTGGTACGGGTGAACAGTGAAGTGGTACTGGTGAACAGTGAAGTGGTACGTGAAATGGTACTGATGAACAGAGAAGTGGTATAATATTTGTAGACCCATGAAGTGGTACTGTTGACCAGAAAATAACTGGTCGGGACCCATGAAGTGGTACTGTTGACACAGAGAAGTGGTACAGCATTTTTGTAGACCTATAAAGTGGTATTGTTAAACGGAGAAGTGGTACAGCAGAATTCTTAAGTGTTTCTGCAGAAATCGGGTAAATATTTGCACAAGAAACACATAAGAGTTCTTCTGTATCACTTCTCCGTTCAACAATACCACTTCATAGGTCTACAAAATGCTATACCACTTCTCTGTGTCAACAGTACCACTTTATGGGTCTCCCGTACCAGTTCTTCTCTGGCCAACAGTACTATTTCATGGGTCTACAAATGGTGTACCACTTCTCTGTTCATCAATATCACTTAATGGATCTACAGTACCACTTCACTGTTCACCAGTACCACTTCATGGGTCTACAGTACCACTTCACTGTTCACCGTACCACTTCATGGGTCTACAGTACCACTTCATGGTTCATCAGTAACACTTCCTGTTATGTTGCAATTTGATAACAGAAAATGCGCGCTGGATACCACTTTATGACTATTCTTATGATGGTATTTTCGTCACTCAACCTTTATTCTATATTAAATTCTGAATTGGGTCCTTAAAACTATATTATTTCTGACAGGGGTCTGAATTCTATTTGCAAAATTTATGGGGGGCCTGAATTCAAATCGTCCCATAAAATTATATACTTATGAATTGGGCACACTGTTCGAGTTTCCTTAATATATTAGTTGTATATTATTACAATGAGCTAAGTGCTACTCCAATATGTGTACTACACGTAGTTGACCGTTTGGTGATTGGCACATTTAGGACAGCATTAAAAAATAACTAGTTTATTTTGCACACCCTATGTGTGTGCCTGAAAATAAAACTTGATAATAGTGGGTGGTTATTGTTTTAATTTTATTTGTAATATTTAGGTAGAAGGAAATTGCTCGTTTTTTAATTATTTTTTATAATTTACTTTGCCACATTTACTATGGATTTAATAAATAATGATTATCAATGCCAAGAATAGTAATTGGGCCTTAAAGTGGGCTGACCTGATAATTCATTGAACAATTATTGGTGGTCGTTAAATATATGTAGGCCCCAAAACCTACTTGAAATTCTCATGTTGGAGTCCGCTTGTTATAATTTTCGTAATACGACCATTATTAGCCTATATTGCATTAGTGGGTTGGTTTTTTTATAAAAGTAACTAAGCAATTGGCTCAAATTTTTTGGTGTAATTGATACACCAAATTGGCTCAAATTGACAGTTTTTAACTCCCCCTGACAATTAATATAAGAGTATAGATAATTTACGTTTAACATGCAAAACGAAAGTTAAATAAGTTAATAGTAAATTAAATAATAATTTATCATAAATTGCACCGAATAGGCTGCAACATGATCAGTAAAGAATTTCGTTCAAACATTTTAGAATTTACATGATGAAATCATAATTTAATTTATTTATATTATGTTAAGAAAAGGGCTAATCAATTATTAGAACGTTATAATATAATAATCCAGTTGTTAAAACTTTTTCAAAAACAACCATAAGGCTTTATGCATATGATTGATTCGATTAAGACTATTTATTTCATTTCTTCTAAAGATAAATGCGTTGTCCTGAAATTAAAATATTTGCTCATAAACATTTCTCTACTTGACCTTTTTTCCTCCTCTATTATTGATCAATAGTTAGTCTTGTACAATTACTTTTTCTTAGGGTTTGTTGTTTAGCATTCGATATAAGAATCTTATATGATAGTATTGTTTAGCTTTATGAATTTATCTATATATTACCTAGTGTTTTGAGTTTGGTTGATTTTTTTTCCTCCAAATAGCTATGCAATATAAACCCTTGTTATATAATATATGTTAGTATGCATACTAAAATGTGTGTGCTATAATAGCATATTATAATTTAAAAAGGAAAATTGATTTATTATTAAATTAAAGGTAGAATTATTAACTAAAAAAAGTGAGTTAATAATTAACTAAAAATAGTAAGTATAGGTAGTGAGTGGTTTTCTTTTTGTTTTATTTAATAATTTTTTTCTAATAAGATTCAATTGACAGACTAATTGGACGGTTTAAAGCAAGCCCTGACGCTTAATAAAATAGTATAGATATATTCTAGCAATTCTCCGCACATTCTATATGAGTGATAACAAATAATTCTGTTATTTTTAATTTTGAGATTTATAATTTCTAATATTTAGTAGAAGAAATATAATTTTTAAATAAATAAAAATAAAATAATGTGTAGAGTACTCTTATATAAAGAGCGTAGGGTGGATAATAACCGTAAATTGGTCTGTCAAAATTGATCAATCAAATATTTTCTACTTTAATAACTATGAAAAAATACAAAATTTATTAAACCATAATAACCACCCCATTCGTATATCACTTATTAAAAAAAACTTGTTAAACCACATAGCTTTAAAACTCATAATAACCACTTCATTCTATTTTTAGTATATATTTTATTAAAATCATCAACTATTAATTAATTTTATATTTTTTCCAATTATTTAATTACTTAATTATAAATGAGGTGTTGAATTATAAATATTTTAACAGACCAAAGTGACCGTTGATAGCCACCCATCATCCTTAATAATACTAGTTCTTTTTGCACACTCAAGATGCGTGTGATATTACATATAAATTTATTATATTAAATTTATTTTAATGTCTAATAGAAATTGTTATTAAAATTTACTATAAAATTAAAGGTGGAAAAAATAGTATAAAGTTGGTGTGGTTTTCTTAAAAATATCTTATTAATTAATTTTTTTAAATAAAATTTAAAGGGGATTTTACATAAAAATACTCATTAATATAAAAAAGTAGCAAATCAGTACCCTGACATTATTTTTTTATATGTAGGTATCTGTCAGAATAAATTTTTTGCACATTGGTACCTGCCCGCCGCACATCATATCTCACATTTAGATACCATAGAGAAACGTATTGTGGCACGTAATACAGCTAGAAAATGGTACTATCATATAGTCAGCCGCAAGGTACCGTATGGAACGTATATAGGTACCATAAATGGGCACCATATAAATGTGTGGCGTGGTATGCAATACACATATGATATAAAAAGGTACGTCAAGACCAGGAAAATGGTACGCACAGTCGCGGGTACTTATAAAAAAATTTCTGAAATGGGTACTGACTTGCAAATTTTTTATATAATTGGGTATTTTAGATTCACCAAAATTAATTATGACAAACCCTCGCTTAATAAAATAGTAGATAGTAGATATATATCTCATCAATATCTTAGTCTCTGTGCTACCCTTATTTGTTCGTTGAATGATGTGAACAATAGATTTTTATTTTATACATCCATCAAGATTTATGATCGTCCTCATTATTACGTGCAAGCTTCGTTGTCCAATAATAAACGTCATGAATGACGTATGCATCCAACCCCACCATGTGCCGAGCTTAAGGAAAAACATTTATGACAATATATATTCAATTGAAAAAATTAACGGTTTTCCTATAAAATAGATAAATTAATAATAAAATTCTATCCGTTGGTATATATTTATCCTCGACAATGCGGGCATCGCGAGTTTTGTTGTAGAAAAAGCAAACCAATTAGAGAAAAACAAAACTTGGGTCGGCCCATTATGAGGCCCTTATTTACTAAAACCTATTAAAAAGAAGCCCATTTCGTGTTTAGATTACGTCACTTTCACGCACACTTGTTAAGAACATGCCAAAACAAGTAAAAGATGCGCATCCAATTAAAACACGTGCATTTTAAATTATCTTTTTAGTTGCTATTGTTTAAACATTTCCCAACACAAATAACACTTTCCTATACTTTTTTTGGTTTCATTTTTATTTTCTATTTATTGATGATTGGGACATGTATTGTGTCAAGTAGGTGCTCGTCGCTATCGTTCATCTCAGCCATACGATAATCCTCCCATTTGATATAACATGACATCCATTTGCTTGTAAAAAATCTTATCTTTATCGGCTTTTTTCTTACCATTTCACGACCCGACCCGACCCGACCCGATTGATTAAGGGATAGAAGTAAGCAAAGTATCTCCAACCTATAAAGTCTTTATTTATGGGGCAATGATTTTTTAGTGTATTCTTAAATCACATATTAATAGTTTGAAGATAAGTAAGTATCTTTGAACTTGCATTTTCATTTAGTGAAATAATATTCCAAGTGGGGGTTACTTGGGCCAAATTGGAAGGAGCAATCATTGCAATTAAACATAATTTAAATCGTGTTTAGGACAAAAATGTAGCTGTCACGTGTCTTTAATAATATAGTTCGTAGAAATATCAGGATGGTAGAGGTCGTTGTCTTTCATTTGAAACAAAATATATATATTTTTAATAATATAGCCCCTTGATTATTTAATACGAGGGTGGCGTTTGCCAATGCTCTTGCAAAGTTGCAACACATAAACATGATATAAGAGACAAGATTTCGTGCAGAATTTAACTTTTCCGACACATCAAAAGTTGAATAATCCATTTGTGGCGTTTGTTCAATGATGCAAATTGCAATGGATGTCCATTAATTAATGTAAAATGAAACGACGATTCTAGTTTAGTAGGAATAAATAAATACGTATAAAACAAGAACCTATTTGCGAAGTAAATAGAAAATATAGAAATATAAGGTACCATGTTTCAATTTTACATTATTAATCATTCTTTATTTCCAAAACGGGTGTTATCAAATGGATTAAAAATATTTTAATGTTACCTACGTTCTTGAGCTCTCCATTACTATGCGAATGCCATTAATAATAATGACATTATAATTTAATTAAAGGATAAACCCTCATATATTAGTGCATGATTGCATAATCATGATGCATATCATTGGCTGCTCCTTTAGATATGCTTGAATGTTCGTCTTGGTGCTCTAGCGCTTTGTAGTTTATTAATTAAATAATAACATAGTACTTCATGTAATTTCCTATACAATAATATTAAAAGAAAACGTTAACGTCTCTACTTATCTTCTATTTCTGTGATGATAGTTGCCGCCTAATTGTAAAGCCAGGGTCGTTCATTATGGATCATTATCGTCGAGGAAGATCTAAACGTCTATTACAAAATTATTAAATTGCCACATAAAAACAGAATCTTGAATTCTTGATTGATGGGTACCTCGAACCAAATACGCCGTCGTTTGTGTCATTGTAGATCTAGGCAAGAAATGTGAAGTGAATATATAGAAAAATATCCAATTGTATAAAAAATTTGCAAGTCAGTACTCGTATCAGAAAATTTTTTAGATAAGTACCCGTTCGACTGTGCGTACCATTTTTCCGGTCTTGACGTACCTTTTTATATGGGTATTACGTACCACGTTACGCATCTATATGGTACCTATATACATTTCATACGGTACCTTGCGGCAAGCTATATGGGGGTACCATTTCTAGCTGTATTACGTACCACAATACGTTTCTCTATGGTATCTAAATGAGTGATGTGATGTACCTTGCGACGGGTAAGTACCAATGTGAAAAAAATTTGTTCTGACATGTACCTACATATAAAAATGCATATAAAAAGTACTGACAGTATACTGATTTGCTAATTTTTATATTAATGGGTATTTTTATGTAAAATTCCCTTTTTAGATAAACTAGTTGGGTATTTTCTTTAAAAGATATCTTATCAAATATGAATTGAGAATATTCAACTCGGCTATTAAATTAGGAAATACGAATTAATCACACGAAAAGGACCAGCACGTGAGCCACGTGCCACAAAATGTGACACGTGAACGGCTGACGAGTCCAACTCAGATAATTTCTCGTATTCAATTTCTCGATATTCACGAGATATTTTCACTGTCGTGTAATAACTCGACAAAATATCACCAGCTGTACATAACACCCGTACATTTCCCTTGAGCTACTTCGTCCGAGAAAAAAGAAAAGAAAAGAAACACTTTAATCACAAGAAATGCCACCTCTTTAGGTTAGGCTCCTCACTGATAGTGATAACTGATAACTACATACATATATAGCGAAGATCCATGTAACGAGTCGCTGTAAGCTCTGAGACCCACTTTCGTTTTCTTGGCGCACCGCCGAAAAAAGGGGTTCTTTTCTACGTTGTAGAAGAGAGTAATCTTTCTGTGTTTAGCTCGAATTAGGCAAATGACGATGGGGCTAGTTTATGATGATGCTGTCATAATTACGCAATCAGAGAGGGAAGAAGAGCCTTGCGTCATAACCGTGAATTGTCCCGACAAGACTGGGCTGGGCTGCGATCTCTGCCGCATAATTCTCTTCTTTGGTCTCACCGTCGTGAGAATCGGTAAGCGTTTTGCTCTAATTTCGTCACTCCATTAGCTTAACGTTGTTATGGTTTCGTGGTTTCTGTTGCAAATAGAGTGTGTGACTGTGTTAGGGCAGCAGAGTTTGTTCCTTTCCTTCGATTGTATCCCAAACTTGGCTTCAATTTGTACTTGTGATTCGTTGTCAGGGTTGAATGAATTTGGAATTCTATTACAATTGCTGTGTTGTTAGGGTCGAATGATGAGTTCTGAGGCAAGTTGGGACAGTAGAGTTTGCTCCTTTCCTTCTGATTATAAACCAAACTTTGCTTCAATTCGCAGTGTGATTCTTTGTTAGGATTATGAATTGTCTTGATTGTTCTCTTACAATTTCCATGCTGATGATGTTATTATTGCTTTTCCTCTGCCCTTATTGCATCATGGTTCCCCGAAAAAGACGTATCTACCGATGGAAAATGGTGCTACATAGTATTTTGGGTCATGGGCAAACCCAACACTCGGTGGGATTTGCTGAAGAACAGGCTAATGGGCGCCTGCCCTTCCTTTCTATCGACTTGTGGGATTTCTTATTACGGAGACGAAGAATCCCTAAATCCCAAATCGCCCGACGTTTTCCTCTTGAAGCTTTGTTGCCACGACCGAAAGGGGCTTTTGCACGGTAAGCTTCGCCAATAAAAGTTGTTGTTTTCTTACATAATTGTCGAAAACTTTGTGAGATTTTGTTTTCGATTTGCAGACGTAACAGAGGTGCTCTGCGAGCTCGAGCTAAGCATTCGTAGGGTGAAGGTCTCGACGACTCCCGACGGGAAAGTAATAGACTTGTTCTTCATTACCGATGCAAGGTTTTCAGTTCTTGACATTCTCGTACTCTCTGTAGTAATAGTTTTTTAGCTCCTATGATCGTTTAATTCTCCTCCGTCTTGACTCTTTGAATGCTTTTCTTTTCTCTCCCACGAATCGTTAGGGAACTTCTGCACACGAAGAAGAGGAAAGAAGATTTGTACGACCACTTAAACGCCATCCTCGGGGATGACTCATCGGTCAGTTGCAGCGTAGAATCGACGGGCGTAGAAGTCAGTCAGTGTTCTCAAGGCCCTTCGTTCTATTCAGACGTAGATATGCTCGGAAACGATGGGCAGAACAAATCGACGTCCTTTAGGTGTCCTTCCATCACGATGGACAACTTGCTTAGCCCTTCCCACACGCTCGTGCAAATCGTCTGCCAAGATCACAAGGGCCTTTTGTACGATGTTATGAGGACTCTCAAGGACTGCAACATAAAGGTGAACTTTTTTTTTGGGGTTAGTTATTTTTTTTGTCCTGTAATTTATGGGGTGGCATCATAGGGACAACGAATTTCGGGGATGAAATTATACGGACAATAACTTTCTGAAGCAATTTATGGGCATTATGTGCCGGAATCCTAGCTTCTGCCCCAAATTCTGGGTCTCTGGTATGCAGTCTGGGTTCCGGCAAATTTAGGAAGTGGCATCATGCAGACAATAACTTTCAAAATTTAGCAATTTTGTAACAAGATTTAGGGTTCTTGCGTATAGTGCCCTAAATTGATTAATTTTGAAAGTTATTGTTCGTATAATGCCACACCTTAATTTCTCTGTCCTTAGAGCATCTTCAACCCGCAACATAAAAATACGTTAATTCTGCACAATATTACAGTTGCTATAGTGCTTTTACTCCAACCCATAAACTCTATTTTCTACATTAATTTTTACTCCAACCCATTAACTCTATTTCTACTCTAAAAATGAAATTCCTATATTAAACTTTATACTATAATAATTAAAAATTCAATAAGTTATAATAATTAATATTTAAAATTAATATAAAAATTAGCATATTATTTAATAATTAATAGGAAGATATCAGTGAATAAAAGGAAATTAATATTATTTTTAGTTATATTATTATAAGAATATCAAATATTTAAATATAATTTAAATTTTTTTTATTTAATTAATAGGAACTACAGCATAATTTTTGTGTTGAAAATTATGTTGACTCTACATCTAGAGTATCTCTGCTAATCAACACAATATTAATTAGTGTTAGATATAGAGTCCCATTAGAGGAGAGACGTACTTTATTTTTTGTGTTTTACACGAAAAATAAAGTACACGTTAGAGATGCTCTTATAATGTCGTCCATCTTAAGTTACAGGACTGAAAAAATAATTCACCGTTCCCCCCCCCCCCCCCAAAATGAGTTTAAAAACGGCCAATTTACATCCCAATTCTCCGATCCCATGGTTATCAGATTTCTTATGGGCGCTTCTCGACGAAGGAGAAAACCGAGTGCGAGCTCGATTTGTTCATCGTGCAAGCCGACGGCACGAAGATCGTCGACTCGAAGAAGCAGAGCTCGCTAAGCTCCCGCCTTGAGACGGAGCTAAGCCGTCCCCTGAGGGTCGCCCTGGTGAGCCGCGGGCCCGACGCCGAGCTCGTGGTTGCGAATCCCGTCGAGCTATCGGGCCAAGGCCGTCCATTGGTCTTCTTCGACATAACCCTCGCACTGAAGACGCTCGACATACAGATCTTTTCGGTAACTGTTTTTTCCCCTTTACTGTATTTGCCACTTCTTTTTCTTTTTTTTTTTTGTTTTTGGCGATTTTTAAGAGATTGTTTGCGAAACGCGGGCCAGGCTGAGATAGGAAGGCATAGGATCGAAGGCCATGATTGGGAAGTTTATAGGGTTTTGCTCGACGAGGGCGACGTCGGTTTTTCTCGGGAAGAGATCGAAAGGACCGTTTGGAAGATGCTGATGAGTTGGGAGTAAAAGTTGTCATCTTTGTCTTCGGTAGTTTTTTGGGACTTCTGTGGATCTGCTCTTTGTATAGTGTGTGTTATTACCATGCTTTTCAAGTTTTTGGTTTGGGTTTTCTCTCGAGTGTTGTAATGGCTTAGTTTACTTTACGAGTTAACTTGTATAGTAGTAGTAGGTAGGTTCTTCCTTGTATGATGATATACTCTAGTTAAAAAACGCTTCCAGCAGCAGCGATTGTCGTCAAATCACTCTCTAATAAACGAATGATGGTATTGTGCCCCGTTAATGGGCTTAATAGGCATGAAACTGTCCCCATTTTGTTCTTTTAATTAATAGTATAAATAATTTCTACGGGTACTTGTATTATCCATGGGCTTAATAGGCATGAAACTGTCCCCATTTTGTTCTTTTAATTAATAGTATAAATAATTTCTACGGGTACTTGTATTATCCGAAGAATAATACGAAATGGATAAATAGTGACTAGTGAGACAAGTTAAGAAGTGATAAAAAAAATAAGGGCTAGTTTGGTTCCACTTGAATTATAAGTGCATCTAATAGGTTTAGATTTTTTAAATGTAAATAGTTTTTGGTGCGAACGGACTTTTGAAAAAGTGGCAGGAAGTAATTCTAAAAAGTGATTAAAAAGTTGCTTCTTTCAAATGAACTTTTAAAGAAGCAACTTATTTTGAAAGTGCATTCCAGATTTTTTACCAAACGTATTTTACTTCTCAAAATGAACTTTTGGATTAGAAGTCCATTTCAAAAGTGTTTCCAAACACCCTCCAAGTCTTGGAATGAACATGTTGAAACGGTCCAAACAATTGATACTTACTTTCGTTGTAGTTTGAGTTAAATTGCACTATGGAGAAGACTTGATGCGAATAATAATGCAGCAGTTGACTCCTAATCCATTATTGGATTAAATATCGAACTGCCAAATCAATTTTGCTGGATTCCTTTGTATCTATGATATATGATCATCGAATAATATATACTCAGTATATATAATAATCGAATCTTTATAAAATAGAAATGAAATGGCGTAATTAAGTGTATTGGCATAACATGCCATGGACGGCTTAGTATTACGTGCCCTGCACATATTCCATTTCAGGCTTATAATCCAAGCATACGACAAGAATATCCGTGAGGGTATATATTTTATATGTACGTATATAATATTGGATTTACGACAAGAATATCCATGTGATTGTCTATTTTAAATGTATGTTGATAGTACTGGACTTATATATTGCTGTAATATAAAATATAAACCGCCCCAAGTCTGCTACATTATTTATAATTTTGTCTCCTCATGAAGTCATGAGTCATAAGTGATTTATTTAGGGAAAGAGTATGTTTTCTAAAGGTTGTGAGTGATCTTTTTAAAATGCGATGGAAAATAATGTATGATATAGATAAAAATCAAATGATAACTTCGAGATAAACTCTTGTTCCACAGTCCACACATATATAATAATAAATTGTATGATATATCAAAGCATAACGTAGCGACGCATTGCCATCACTTTTTTCTTGATATAGAACTATTTCGTCATAGGTAGTGATAAATAAAATAGTACGAGAGTATGATCATATGATAGTTTGGGTAAATCAGTACAACTTTTAGTCAACTATTAAAACTCTATAGTCGGCGTAATTAGTGGTTTGTTATATATATATATATTATATATATATAATGTAATATATATATATACATGTATACAGTATATATATATATTACATTATATATAATAAGAAGAAGGATATGGTTAGAGTGCAATGTAGGCGGCTAAGGGCATATACTCACATGAAATATGCTGCTTAAGACTGACTTATTGGATATACAGCTGTTTACCTCTATTTATTTATTTCTTAATTTTATTTTACTTTTATATACTTCCACCGGCGATTATACACTCGCATTTTTCATATGATAATTTTATTCAACGAAAAGATGAATAAAAAATTAAGTTTCAATGATAATGGTGCAACTTGGTATAAGCTGGCACTCTTATATTTTCGGGTTAAATTAGAGTTGAAACCCAAAATTACAAATAATAATAATAATAAATATGATCGATGATGAGCGGCGACAATTCGTACAATTTAATATACCAACTAGTAAAATTATTTCCTTATAACATACTTACACTTATAATAGAAAATATCCTCCATTGAGGAATCGTTGCCCTAAAGTAATGTGTTTGCTTAAAAGCCAACCAATTCTCCACAACACACACATACAATACCCACACCACAAACCACAAAAAATAACTATTTTCTCAATATATATATATACATTTAATAAGAGGTATATCCCTATCTTTACTCGCTCATGTTCCCAAACCTATCAAACGTTATTACACTAACCCATGATTGCATGTCTCTATCTTTATTACTTCAACTGCATGACGAAAAAACAACCCTTATTTCCACCCTTTAACCACAACACTTTCAATTCACGAGCTTGCCTTTTTCCACACTCCATATATAACTAAAAAGATGAAAAGAAATAATTCTCTCTCTCTCTCTCTCTCTCTCTCTCTCTCTCTCTCTCTCTCTCTCTCTCTCTCTCTCTCTCTCTCTCTCTCTCCTTTTATAAATAGCTATATGCCAACCATCCCACATACAATTTGATCAAATAAACTCCGAAAATGCAATCTCATGAAGAAGAAATTAATGCAATGATAAAGAGCAAGCGTAGTAAGAGGCCAAGGCCAACTACTACTACCACTACAAGTTCTTCTTCATCAACAATGAACAACACCTCTTACTCTCCATTAAATTCCACCGTGGAAGAAGGAAATAATCGTCACCATGATCATCAATATTATCGAGAAGATAATACCGAAGAAGAAGACATGGCCAAGTGTTTGATCCTCTTAGCAAAAGGCCAACAAAACCCTAGCAATTCATACCAGTGCAAGACTTGTAGTAAGAGCTTCTCTTCCTTTCAAGCCCTCGGCGGACATAGAGCGAGCCACAAAGAACGTGCCCAAAAAGAGAACAACAATAGATGTAATAGCGAGGATGATCGGAGTGTAATTATTTCAAGAATGGTTGATTTTAATGGTCAAAACGGTAATATCAAGAATAATAAGCCTAATGTTACGAGGGTTCATGGGTGCTCTATCTGTGGGGCCGAGTATAGCTCCGGCCAGGCGTTGGGTGGCCATATGCGGCGGCACAGGGCGGAGCCTCCGCCGCGGGAGGGTAATAAGAGGGCGAAGAATTTTCTGGCGGTGGATTTGAATCTTCCGGCGCCTGCGGAGGATGATGAAGATGGCGTGGAATCTAAGTTTGCTTTCGTCGCTAAGGAACAAGTTATCGTGTTTTCGGCGTCTTCTTTAGTTGATTGCCTATACTAACTAGCTAGGTATAGCTTCTTATGATGGGTGGCATATATTTTATTATTTAATTATTTGTTTATTTATATTCTCTCGTGATTACTATGTCACGCGATTGAAATTGTATGTACCTATAAGATGAAATTTGTTATCATTTTATTTTTCTTCAATCACTTGTTGGGGTTTTGAAGAAATCGACTTAATTTTATTACATTCAATAAGGTATTATTTTCTTGTACTATGAATCTCCATCACGTATTTCATTCACTCATCTTGATTAGTAAAATGAGTTCAACTTTGTACATAAATTCATTTATTTCCAACATCACTCTATTTATTTATGACGCAGTTAATATGACATAAAACAAACTTTGAATAATTGCTACTTCAGAAATTGGTTGGCATGTGAACAAGCATTTGCATTACATACTCTTTGGAACATACGTTTTGTGAATTTCGAAACTCTTGCACATGATTGATTGATTGGTTGGTTAGTTAGTTACATTGTTTTGTGAAAGCAATAGAGACATAATATAAACATTCCATGTTTTATGGTCTTTTTTCAGTGATCCATCACTGTGACACATTTAATGTTCGTCTCTAAATTCGTGTAATGGAAACCATTGAGTAGAGGCACATGAATGACTTCAACTTTCAGTTTCATGGGAAGTCGTCATTTCCTTACTAATGCTTTCTTTTATAGTACCGTCACAATGGGAGCGGGCCTAGGCCTGCAAGCCCGTGCAGGCCGCGGGCTTTGGCGGGGCGGGACGGGCTTTCACAAGGGGTGATATTTCATTTCGCTTATTAAGATGATATTGAAATATTGTGTTTGATTAATCACGGTGACGTGTCGGGTGGTATTCCGAAAATGATATATTAACCCTACGTATATCATCTAGATAATGTGAATTAATATGTTTATGTTGAGATTATATTTACGTAGTAATGATCAATGTTTTTGTACCGAGTTTAAATTTTAATTATTAGTACTAGTATGTGTAGCACACCCAATGTGTTTGCAAACATGTTAAATTTTTTCATACTTCGAACATTTCACATCATTAATAAAGTATTTAAACAATAAAATTTTAACTTAGGGATAATTTTGTAATAATTAAAATATCAAGGATAAAATTATAATTTCATACTTAAGGATAAAATTGTAAATAATCATTATTAAATTGACAGATCAAATTGGGCAGTTTATAGCCACTCTAGGCTCTTTATATAATAGTATAAATATTATATAATTATCCATAAAATTATTTTATATTTTTAATAATTAAAAATGTTTTTAAGATTGAAAACAGTTAGTTATATAATTTAAAAATATAAATAGGTTATATATAAGGAAGAAGTGTTATAATATCAGTTGTAATATTGTCCAAATAAAATCTCAAAATATCACCCCATCACCTTAATATTGGATCACTTAGCTTTTCGGGATGATCAAAACTTGGAATATCACCCATTTTTGTGATCACCTATGTGATCCTTCATTGCGGTGATGTTTTGAAAAATCATCCCAAAACACACCCCCTTTACGTTTGATTGTGTCTAGTTACTTTCGAATTGTCATACTATGTTGTTTTATGTATTTTTTTATATTTTTAAATTTATAAATTAATCATTATTGGATAAGTGCCAATAATTATATATGACATGTTATGTCGCATTATTATTTTTTTCGAAATTTAATTAATTTTTAGTAATATTATTTGGCCAACTTCAATATTGGGGATGGCGAGACGATAATAAGTCGGATTCTTCCATTATCATTTACCAATACATATCTCTATTTGAGGCAAATAATAATAGAATACGTTGCGAAGAGCTATTCATGGAGAGGGCCCCACCATTTCGAATTATCTGATGTCGTTTCAATATATTAACGACAACAAAAAAAGACAGTTTGACTCAGTCAACGGAGACTGAACGGAGCAGTACGCCGCCGGGACCAATTAAAGACGTTGATGGCCGTGCCACGTGGCAGGAGCGACGGCGAGGAAGATGACGGCGTTGATTTGTTCGATGAAGACGGACTCGCGTTGGATTTCGCCGAAGAGCACGACGCGGACCACCACGAAGTGCCTTTTCATCTTCGTCCTCTACTCGCCGCCGTAGAGTCCGGCGATTTGGACGCTCTTCGCCAAGCTCTAGGTCGTTTCCTTCATCCTCTTGGCCTTGATTTCTTTTATTTGCAGCGGTGGCGTTATACGCGTCTGTTTAGTTAGCTGACGCCATATCTTGTGATATATATATTTTTTTTTTAAATTGGGATTTCTGCTGTATTGGGATTTATAACTTAGGTGATCAGCGTTATTGGTGACTGTATTGGAGTTGTACGTTTATGACAACTGCTTGTTTGCGTTGTTGTGTTGAAATAGTCTCTTCTGCTTGGTGAAGACTGAAGCTTTTTCCCTTGATAGTGTTTTATCAGAAGATAGCTTTTTCAGTATGTTAATGTTGTGGTGCTTGTCTGTAAGCTTGTCATTCTGCCATATATGTTATGTTATACGCTTATTTGAGTCATGTATCTTCGCAAAGGAAATAATTTGAGGTGATCGAGAGGGGAAATCTAACTGTCACTCGCTTCTATTTGATATATGTAGAAGTCTGTGCTCTTGTTCTTACCAAGTTTCTTCATTCGGTTTTTGATTGGGCTTGGTTTGTTTTATCGTTTTATTTGATGTTCTATTTTGTATCGGTTCCATGAACTTTTGAAAGCCATTGTTAGAACACTGTCTTCATCTGAATGATTAGTTTCGCGATGCTTGAAACAAACTTTTACACTATGTGCAATCTGATGCATTCGTCATTCTATTCAAGCCGATTTTTTTTTGTTTATGGATCACGGCTGTGGCAACAGTTATTACTCAGTCAACTTGTTCTTAAGTGAAACTATGCTAAATTCAGGAATGGAAATTCTTTATTCCTTGAAAATGTCATGATTGTCTATGATGTTTTGCCTATCTTAACATTTGTACGGGAGTACTTTACTGTTAAGCTTAGTTCAGTCGTTCCTAACGATTGAAGTTCATTCGTTATCCGTTTTCTGACTATTTCCATTCATTTGCACCCACATGCAGATAACTACGACGGTAGTATTGACGATATCATAGAAGATGGTGATACTCTCCTTCACCTTGCATGTCTTTATGGCCATGTCAATTTCGTCCAGGTAAACCTAATCCTTTCCTCATAAACCTTACCCATCGTTTACATTTATGTTTATATATTCAACAACTGCCTTTTTTTTTTCAACAGCTTTTGCTGGACAGAGGAGCAAACGTGGAGGTAAGGGATGAGGACGGAGGAGTTCCCCTACACGACGCCTGTGCAAGAGGTACTTTAACAACTTTTTATGCCTATACCACTGTCTTGACATCGACCGTCTTAATTCTTTCGCTTCGTTTTCTTGGGACCCAATTTCCAGGTCATACAGATATAGCCCAACTTCTCCTCAGCCGTGCTAACGATTCAGAACAGATCAAGAGAATGATCGACGCTGCCGACGCTGATGGCGACACGGTGAGTACTTTGGTCCGCGAAGAAAAAAAAAATCGCCCAAATTAAATTACTCTCTTCTGTCCTTACATCCATCAAGAACCCTATTTTCTTTTTTCTTTTTCGGTGCCTTTTTTCTTAGCCTCTTCACCACGCTGCTCACGGGGAACACGTGGAAATCATATTATTACTGCTCGAACATGGAGCTTCTCCCAACGAGGCCAACATCTACGGCAAGGTTAGTCAGTAGTGACCCAATTACTATATCAGCCTTTTCTTCTATAACCTATGCTGTGAAATCTCTCGAAAATCGAAGATTGAATTTTAGCTATGGTATATCTTGAAGCTAATTCGACAAATTCTGATCAGAGTACCATCGTATATATTATTGAGTTTTGGATTTTCTTTGCACAGACTCCTGTCGAACTAGCCGACCCTGGGACTCATGCTCGAAGACTATTGGACGAAACGTTTATGGAGGGCCCACCCCATTAACAAATCCCGCAAGCTAGAAGCTCGGCATTCCTAAGAAAAGAGACTAAGTTCGAGCCTCGTATATTACTTGCAATCAGTTTCGAACACTATAGGTAACGTATGGTATGTTGTGATAGCTATGTAGCTGTTTTCTAACATTATGGGTAAAGAATGGACTATTTTCGCAATAGTTTTAGGGTGCGCGTTTGGTCTAATACGTGGAAATGAAAAAGGAAAAGTGTAATGGTACGAAATACGAAGAAGAGTAACGTACAATGGTTCGATGGTTATCATTATACACTTTTTCTTTTTGCTTAGCGCACCATTAAAGCTACGAATTTGTTTTCTTTTTTGTTGGACGGTAACTCACCATATAGCCAAGTCGTTGGAATTTAATGGGAAAGGAAAGGATGTTCTCCACCTAGGCAAAGCATTGACTAGCCTTTTGGATTCAGACATTGAATCTAATATATGGTTTTTATGTGAAAACGTTTTGTTAAGAAAAGAAAAAGGAAAGGATCTTAAGTCATCAAATGTTGGTATGCTTGGTAGCTATGTTTAAATAAAACATAGGTTTATTTATAATAACTTTAAACCCATGGGTATAAGTTTAGAATAAAACATCCTTGAGGTTGGTTATTGAAAACCCACCAATTATTATCCCTCAATCTAACACAGAAACACTTTCAAACCTCACTCATCCCCAACTCTCACCAATTGGTTATTCCTTGATTTTTCGGGCCCTTATATTATAACAATTTTTTTATTGTGGCCCTATGTTACACTGTGTCGGATTTGTGACCATGTGCTGTAGGCCTGCTTACACATGCCCAAATCTTGCCCGGGTCGTCAAGCAAGGTGTTAGCAAATCATCTCTTTATTATAGTTGAGTTAATTTCTCGCTTTCTCTTCTATTCTTAATCTGCGATTTCACAAGCTTTTGCAATTCGTTTATGTGCTTTGTTTGGCATATTTGATATGCAATTTCAAATGGGTTTCTACATTCATTTATGTGCTTTGATTGCATATTTGATTTATTTATTTTATCCCAGGCTATGGTGCCGATTATTTCTTCGTTGGCTTATTGATATATGATTTTTTTAAAGATTGACTATCGCGCTTGTTCCTCCTTCAATATCATTTGTGGCGTGCTGTTGATATTTGATTTTTTTTTCTACGTGTGAACTAATTAGTTGAGGGTATAATTGTACTTTTATCAAACATTCATTTATTAAACTCATGTTTATCCAAACATATACATCTCGTTTAAATTCACTAACCAGATATACATTTTGTTTATACCCATTAATTTGTTTTATATAAACCAAACTCTCCTAAATATAAACTCGACCAGCAAAAAAAACATTACTGTATACACGCATATAAAGTGTAAGCATCGTTAAATAAACGTGTCGTAAAAGGTGGGCGGGTTAGGTTATGCATAATCCGACAAAGGCAACGTGGCACTTTCTCATTGGCTCTGCTTAATTAGGTTTTTGCTAACGAAAATTCTCTGATGGTCAAACCTGAACTAATCAACTCCGTCTTCTCCCATTAGCATTCGCAGCAGCCAAAGCGGCAAATCGGCGGCTCGAAGTTATAAATAAAAAAGAAAAAAGAAATTAAAAAAATGCAGATTCTTCGTTTCGCACCTTCCCAATCCCCTTTGCCGCGCACCAAAACCGCCCACGGCGCCGCCGTGGGGTCTGCTGCCTCCGTCAAATGCCGTCCTAATCCGTCAGCGCGCGCCGCGCTGTCGAAATCGACGGCTGAGGTCGTGCGGCAGGTCAAGGACGTCGCTCCTCCTAGTGCGGCGCATTTGACGGCTGATGCGAAGCCGTTGCTGAGAGTTTCGCCGGCTTCTATCCAGTGCGAGAGCGGATTTCTGCTGCGGAATGAGGGCATGGGCGACGCGGCGGTTTCCGACGGAGGGAACTTGAGCGCGATGGAGTACCTGACGAATATTCTGTCTTCGAAGGTGTACGACTTGGCGTACGAATCGCCATTGCAGCTCGCCACGAAGCTCTCCGAGAGGCTGGGCTCCCACGTTTGGCTCAAGAGAGAGGATTTGCAGCCTGTATGTGATTCTGATAAACTCTATGTCATTTTTCGTGAATGTTTAAGTTTGTTTGGTTGTGGTTTGGCTTGATCGAAAATCTGTAGATGGGATTCCCAATGTCACTTTGAATTTTTGGAAATTGGTGATTTTTTGATTGAGTTTAACATAAGGGGCTGATATTTCTAGTGCGATTGCTCTCAGCTATTTTTCGAGGGAGCGAAATCTCGTGGAGTTGTAAGAACAGGATTTTGATTTTCACTCGTTTGTGTATTCCTTCGAAAAGATTCAAGATTTGCAATTTGCGTCTTTTCCATTTGTGAATCAATGAACGTTGGCTCCAGTTGACGCCTGAGGTTTTTCCATTTGAAAAGATTAATATATATAAGTGCTGACGAGCTACTTGGCAGGTTTTCTCTTTCAAGCTTCGGGGCGCTTACAATATGATGGCTAAACTTCCGAAAGAACAGCTGGAAAAGGGAGTAATCTGTTCATCAGCTGGTAATCATGCTCAGGGCGTGGCATTGTCTGCTCAGAAGTTAGGTTGCAATGCAGTAATTGCTATGCCAGTTACAACACCTGAGATTAAGGTTAACTCAGTTAAACCATATCGATTGTTATTATCCATCCTCATTACAATTTTGTGGTTTCTGAGACTCGTTTTCTTGATACTGATAGTGGAGATCAGTTGAACGACTCGGGGCCACTGTTGTACTCGTAGGCGATTCCTACGATGAAGCTCAGGCATATGCAAAGAAACGAGCAGAAGAGGAAGGACGCACATTTATTCCACCTTTCGATCACCCGGATGTTATTGCAGGGCAGGGAACAGTTGGAATGGAGATTGTGAAACAAATGAAAGGTCCGCTCGAAGCCATATTTGTCCCCGTTGGTGGTGGTGGGCTTATAGCTGGTATTGCAGCCTATGTGAAAAGGGTCTGTCCTGAAGTTAAGATCATCGGCGTTGAACCATTCGATGCAAATGCAATGGCACTTTCACTGCACCATAGGAAACGTGTTATGCTCGATCAAGTGGGAGGTTTTGCTGATGGAGTAGCAGTCAAAGTGGTGGGCGAGGAGACTTTTCGCCTATGCGGAGAATTGATCGATGGGGTCGTTCTTGTTGGCCGTGATGCCATTTGTGCGTCGATAAAGGTTGTTGCTGATTTCTATATGCTTTTCTCTGTCGATGGTTTTTTCAGAAGTAGGTCTTCATTGTGTATGTAAGATGAAATGCAGTATGTAACTTTTGAACTCATTGTTAGCTTGCGTGATTATAGGATATGTTTGAGGAGAAAAGGAGTATTTTGGAACCTGCTGGTGCTCTTGCACTAGCTGGAGCTGAAGCTTACTGCAAGTACTATGGACTCAAGGGAGCGAATGTAGTCGCACTAACGACTGGAGCTAATATGAACTTTGATAGATTGAGACTTGTAACTGAGCTGGCAAATGTTGGTAGGCGAAGAGAAGCTGTACTTGCAACTTACATGCCTGAGGAACGTGGAAGCTTTAAACAATTTTGTGAGTTGGTAGGTTGCCAAAGCGCCTGTAACTCTTACCGTTCCCATTTTATGAGGTGGCGTTAGTCTGAAAATTGAGAATTTGTCTTTTGCAGGTAGGACCAATGAATATAACTGAATTCAGATACAGGTACACCTCGGATAAAGAGAAGGCTTTAGTTCTATACAGGTAAATGGGTCGATTTTGTTTTAATTTTGTGATTCTGCAATGGAACACGCATCACAGAGCACTGCTATGTACATTAGAACAGTTCGCAGAAAACGTTTCATGTGGTGTTTGTTTTCTGTTTGAATTTATGCAGCGTTGGTCTTCACACAGAAGCAGAACTCGATGCGATGGCCGAGAGGATGAAATCAGCTCAACTAGAGACCATCAACCTTACAGAAAATGATTTGGTTAAGGATCACCTGCGTCACTTGGTAAATGTTTTTCAAACTTAATTTACTTGAATAACATTAACTGCTGAGCGAAAGCTCTGCTTACGAAGCCTTTTCTTCTATCTATTAGCAACAACTTATGCCAGTTAGTTAGTGAACACATGTCCAGCTCACAGTTTCTGTATCTTAAATATAGGTTTACAATTTCACAAGATATTTTTAGTTCTTTGTGTACTTAGATCATTCATTGACATGCTATCGATGTACTATTTCAGATGGGCGGAAGATCTCTGGTAAAAAACGAGCTTCTCTGTCGTTTCATCTTCCCCGAGAGGCCAGGCGCTTTGATGAAGTTTTTGGACGCTTTGAGCCCACGGTGGAACATAACTCTGTTCCATTACCGAGGCCAGGTTCTAATAAATCAATCGATAGCATCTTATTACATACATCATATGTTATAGCATGAAACTAAATGTTCGAACAAATTACCATTTTATTTTCTCACGTAAGACTAACCTCAGGGAGAAACTGGGGCAAATGTGTTGGTTGGCATCCAAGTAGCAGACGGCGAAATGGCTGAGTTCAGCAGTCGAGCTGATAGTCTCGGTTATGAGTATGAATTAGAAACCTCTAATGAAGCTTTTCAGCTTTTAATGCGATGAATTAATGTGTCGAAACTTGTGTTTTTCTACGAACGAGCGAGCGCTGTGGAACTTTTCGATCGTTGAGAGGCATATGTAAGGTATGATAGATTCAGGTGAGTATCTCTTAGTTGCTATGTTTCCTGGAAAACGTTGTCTTTGATGAAGCAGGCAAACGTTATTAAGACATCATTAGATATTATTAAGCTTTGGGCTCGAAGAATCATTACGCACATTGTGAGTGGATACCTCACCAAAAAAAAGGAATGGAAAATTTTATATGACGAATATAATCTTGGTCGCATCATCTTACATATTTGGTTGCATTTTTAACGTAAACATTGCGTTCTATAACTTTGGTTTCATCCAATGCCATGTCACTCGTGTAGACTAATATAATGATTTATAGATAGTTTTACTAATCATAACTCAGGTCTATATTGTAATTTTTAAAAGGGGTCTTTACATATAAGTACATATTTGAATAAAAACTTGTAAATTAATACCCTGTCAGGATTTTTTTATATGTAGGTACCTAATAGAATAATTTTTTTCACATAGGTACCCGATCCCCGAAAGTACATACAACACATTTGGGTACCCTTCATAACAGAAAATGGTACCACGTATGTTATATTTAGGTACGCCTTATGTAACACACAGGTATGCCGTAGGTACGACGTATGCTATATTTAGGTATCCTATATCAACGTGTTATGGTACGCAATATACACACAGGAATGTACGACATGACTAAAGAAACTGGTAAAAATTAAATCGGGTACCTATCTGTAAAATTTTCTGACATGGGTACCTATGGGTAGAAATTTTATCCAATTGGGTATTTTTATGTAGATTCACCTTTTTAAAATTTGATTTAGATCTTGGTTTGGTTACTATTTGATTAGGAAGTAACATACTTTTAATTACTCGTATCATATATCATCAGCTTTAAAGGATCATCTATCTGCCAAGTGCCATTCAATAAATACGAGCAGTAATCATATCGCATCCCCCAGAAATTAAATAGAAAACGCCATAAAATTTAAAATGAAGAAGATTGCATAAACACACCACAAACATTATTAAATGCCATACGTAATGTGATGTAGTAAGCAACACCAACTCATAAATTACGCATACTTATGTGTCAATAGCAAAGCTTAATTGCATCAAACACCAAGAGAGGCAATGCTTAAGCTTATGTAAAGCTTGACAAAGAATTAATAACATAATCATAACATGTAAGGTTACCACACAACTAAACTAACACTACTCCAATAGTGAAAACAAGACATGAAAAATATGAACTTTCAGACATGAAATAACAAACGAAGAGAGATTACCAACCAACCACATTCTTCCTAGAACATACGTTAGTTTTACAGTACACCTAGTTTGTAATGTCTACAACATTTTTGCTACAAATACTCAGCCCGTAGAAGAAGAGGACATACGAGCAGAGCCCATGTTTAAAAATAAGAAGAAAAAAAGAAGCATGTGAAAAACAGACTGAGTATGTATGGCAGGCACCAATTACAATAAGCAGATTACAAAAATCACACCCAAGGACAGAGGACACATACCTACACTAAAACAGAAGAAGAAAAAAAAAGAAGCAGGTATAAAATGAAATCCTCCACATACCAGTGTGTGTGTGTGTGTGCACGCTTTTTCTGTTCTTGGTTATTTTCCCAAAAAAAGTGGAACATATACGGCGAGCGAATCTCCATTCACTTCAGAACCCCTCTCCTTCTGCGTTCTTTCACTTCGCTAGGAAAGATAGTCACAGAGTCGACGCAGAGCCCTCCCTTCGAATGAGTGCAGTCAATCTGCTTCATCGAAAACCTCACTTCCATTGTGGGATCTGACTCAGTGACTATAAACTCCCCTACTTTGTATTCCAACCAAGAACCACGTTTGCTGCTTCCATGGAAATCGCTGTGCTCAGCATCGTCGATCAACGACTCGCTCGACGCTTGCTGACCGTCAGATGTGGACAGTTCGAACCTCACGGGCTTGATGTCCCATCCATGAGTGTGTTCAAAGTTCGAAACGCGCCTGCCTAGCCTTCTTGAGAATCTCCCGAGGTGTATGCGAAACGAAAGGGTGTATATATCGGGCGGGAGAGAGAACTTTACGCTGCCATCGACTTCGAACCACCATATCTGATGCAGGTACGCTATGACATTAAATCTGTTAAGAAAACCATCGTGTAAATGTAATGAGATTGTTGATCTGATGATGCTCGATGGAAGTTCAAGCTGTTATGAAGCCACATAGTCTTTGAAATCCAATATAGCAAAAGCAAACTGACTAAACTAATGACTGCATCCATGTGTACAAAGGGATTCGGGCAGGTATGATTAGTGAAGAATCATTGAATATGTCTGGGGGGAGGAAATTAGTTGAAGATAATGTCTTAAAGCACATAGGTAGCCACGTGAATAATTCTAAGATGTACCGGCCCAACGTAGGTGTAGATTGAGCCCGTTCATTAGAAGAATGCTGCTAAACTCTAAAATTAATGGTAATCATATTGTTTGAAAGTGGGCTACTTCTGCATAATAGGAACAGAGATATGCATGTCGAAGCTTACGAATTGGATTAAAACTACACCACAAATCCAACTCAAACGAATCGTAGAGTAGTACGCATCGGAATCAAGAAACAAAAGCTGAACTGAAAGCAAAAATTACGAACCTAGATTCTTCAGTTGGGATCCAATTCCAGTATCTCCTGTCTTCGATCCCCGTAATTGACATCGCCCTTGCCGAGACTGAGAGACAAACTCGTCCAGTGTGTTTGTCCAGCCAAAATAACTGAATTTTTTTAACACAAAATACAAACCAAGTAAGATTAAAGGCAAGAAACCGGCGAATGCAAGCTGACGCTTATAAGATACGATGGAGTTACTGAACGTGTTTAATCAACATATACACAATTGGGGGAAAAAATTCCATTTTTTGAGCAGCAATCAATTACCATTTTGGAGCCACATTCCATATTACAATACTGATCATAACTTCAATCCCATCCATGGTTAGGGAGCACACCAAGTTAACATCCAACAAACAATATATTCGAACGTCAAAGATTGATTAAAAACAGAGAAAGATCCCACATATGAAAAGAAGCCATAACTCAACTCACTCACACACACACACACACACATACGAAATCATTCAACAAAGGGCAAAATTGATCAGTAATTAAAAGAGGGGAAATACGAAAGGGCACCTTATTGCCGTCGTCGAAGGGCAAGGGACGAGAGAGGAGGGCAAAAACGTCCTTCTTACACATATCCCTCTTCTCATACACATCCTCCTTAGCGACGAGGCTGAGGAGAGTATTGTAATTACACGGCAGCTTCGCCTCCCAGACCGAGTCCGACGACGCCGCTCCTCGGAAGGCTCGGTTGAGTCGAGCCAAGTTGCAAATCTCCGGCGGCGTCAGATACAGAATCACACAAGCGACGCAGCTCTCGGGTATGTCGCCAAGACCAAGCCCGCCGCCGCCCGACCCGTTTTCCGTCAGACTGGACAGTGATGCCCCCATGGCCGGAAGGCTAAGGCCTGCTAGAGGGGTATTTCGGGGAAATATTTTTCTTTTTTTTTTTCTTATTTAATTTTTCCTTTTAATTTTTTTTTTCTCTTTGTCGTCAAGATCGATCTCATCCCAGCTTTGTCCTTTGGGAAGGGATTGCAGTGTCAGTTTTTCCTTTGGTGGTGTGCTCATAATTTCTTTGGTCTTTTTGACGTGTAAGCATATCGTCTCTCTCTCTCTCTCATTCATTTATAATTTTAAGATATTTTCTTTTTTCTTCTTTTTTCGGGTTTTTCAAGTTTCAAGGAATTTAAAATCCGGTATCTACACATCAATACCTATTTGAATAAAAACCTACAGATCAGTACCTATATCAGAAATTTTTATAGATAGGTACCCGATTTAATTTGTACCAGTCTCTTCAGTCATGCCGTACCTTCCTGTTGTGTATTACGTACCATAACACGTTGATATAGGGTACCTAAATCTGTTTGTACACCGTACCTAACGTGTAAATAGGGCGTACCCAAATGTGCTAATACGACGTACCATTTTTCAAACGTATTACGTACCACAATACGTTGATATAGGGTACCCAAATGTGTTGTATGGCGTACCTGCGGCGGATCGGGTACCTATCTGCAAAAAATTTATTCTACTAGGTACCTACATATAAAAAAAATCTGACAGGATACTAAATTACAAGTTTTTTTACAGATGGGGTATTTATGTGTAAAGACCCAAATTCCCAAGTAATTATTTTTTTTCCAAATAATGATGCTACCTCAAATTGGACTATGAGACGATCCTCGCCAAATGAACTAATTTGATAGATTATGGAACGACAACGACTTTCCAGCGAGACTAATCAACTAGTTTGTGTTATCGTACCAAGATCATACACACTATGATAGTCACAACATAATCAATTTTGAGACGTTATTCTGGAGATGAGAATGATGACCTCTTGACTTATCACTTATGTACACATAGATACTGTTGTAGTTCAGAAGTCCAAGTTGAATCGAACTCGTGACCTCCTTCTCGAGATGTCATGACCCAACCACTTGATTTGGAATGGCTCTGACTTTTAGTTGGACTAATACATTGAACTATGGGACGACCTTGACTTTCGATTGGGCTGATTTACTGGCCTAATGCGTACCATCATGTGCATGTCGTCCCACAATAATCCTAGTCCAAGTAGAACAGAAACCCTGACTAAATTTTTGGGATGTCATGGCCCGGACTTAGGTTTGTATATCAAGTGGATAGTTACTGAGTCCAAGTTGAATCGAACCATAACCTTGCTTAATTAATCCAATGGCATGTGTTCACTGTCACAAGATTATTTTGGATTATGATAGTCACGGAGTTCAAGTAGAACTGAACTTAATTTTGGAGATACTCAGACCTGTTTGACTTAAGTTCGTATAGAGACCACATTAGTATAAATTGATTTGAAGTCATGATCTTTCTCTCAAAATGTCATGAGCACAGACCACTTGGCTTGAGTTCAGATGACCTTATCACTTTACTTGAATTCATTGGCTTGAGTTCAGATGACCTTATCACTTTACTTGAATTCATATAGAATACGATATGTAAGAAATCATAATGAAATCAAACTCATGATGTACTTCTCAATATGTCATGATCCGACCACTTGACCTATCAAGATATTATCAGGTTATTTGTGAAGTATTACTCTGTTGTTGTTGTTGTTATTATTATTAATTATTATTATTATCTCAATGAATCTCAACTGCGAAGGTATAAGAAAATGAAATAATTTTGTTGTTACAGTGGGAATGTTTAAAACATAAGAAATAGATGAAATATAAGTGTGTATTATTTAGTCAAATTTTGGAAACAGCGATTTATCGCTTCCACGCGATCCCTACCGCCAACCGTTTGACAACTACGTTGAGAGCGATGGATATTGATCGAGTCCACTCGTAACGCCATCTTTTATATTACTCGATCTTTGATTTTAATTTCTTATTTTTCAAGTCAAACTACTTAAAAAATATTCATGGCTCAAATCCAACTGTTCATCTTCTTGCAATCAAAGAAACGGAAAGTACAATTGACATGTATTTTTAAACCAGGCAAATTAAACATACAAATTAAACATAAATATTAGTTTCAGAAATTCAGATATAAAGTTCATATGTTTTTCGAGTGGATTCATCAGAAAACACTAATGGGGAGAGCAAAAGCTCCAACCATCGCAGAAAAACATTTTTTTTTTCCCAAAAAGAAAAAAGAAGAGAAGAAAAAGCAATCAATCTTCGAGCTCGATGATCTTAACCACGGAAGCATCGCCAACTTTCTGGCAAACGACGACTCGATCATGGGACTTTATAAGCCCCGAAGCTTTTCCATGGTCGAGAGCCACCTTCAGAACCGATTCATTGCTCGCATTCGTAGACTCCTCCGCCTATACGGAAAAAAAAAGGAAAAAATAAAAGTCCCTTTTTTCATGAATAACACCGAAAGTCGAAAGATAAATAAATAAATAACTCACGGGATGCCTGGGATCGGCCAACAAGGGGAAGAGACCTCTTACAATGAGAGATTGCCTTGCCTTTGTTTGTGCAGGAGAAAATGGGTCAGTCCAATCAGTTGGTTAATTTACGGTTCGAGAAATAAGCGTATTTATAATTACCTCAAATGCGCCGCTGAAGCTCCACTTGAGCTGATTCGTCTTAAGGCGAGGAATCACAACCGATAAAACTGGCATTGTTGGCCTGTACTTTGCAATCAGCCTGCAATTTCGAATCCAATCCATGGTTAAATAAATAAGAAAAAAATATATATATAACAATTCATTCGTAAAACAGCGCAAATCATGCCTCGCAGCTCGTCCAGATGAAGTGAAGCATATGATCACAGATGCCTTCACTTTAATGGCTGCACGTACCTGAGAAAGAAACATTTTTTGTGCAAATCTTTCTATTACAACATGTGTGTGTGCATGTGTGCGTGTGGAGAGAGTTTAATGCCTTCATCATTATTCGTTTATCTTACCGCAGATGAGGCGATAGACTCTAAATGGGTCATGGGCTCGCCCACGAATTTCACCGTTTTCTTAAAAAACTGATCTTGATTGAACACCTTCTCTGCCTACATCAAGAAAAATCGCCTCTTACATCATCAGTAAAAGCACCATGCATGTATTTAGGTTTAGGGTATATAATCTTACCTCCGCACAGATTTTTCTGACGGTGGATATTGTCTCGACGGGGTACAGCCCTCGCAATGTCTCCGCGCCAAGAAGAATTGCATCACATCCTTCAAGTTCACGGCGATGATTAATGATATGTACAAATATAAATCGAAGAAAAAAATAAAGTTTGTGAGGATTGGATTTTATTACCATCAAGAACGGCATTAGCAACATCAGTAGCCTCGGCGCGAGTGGGCCTGAGATTGTCGGTCATACTATCGACGACGCGAGTAATAACTGCTGGTTTTCCAGCCATGTTACATTTGGTAATGGCAGATTTCTGAAACAAGAACACCTAATAGAGAAAATTACGAAAGAACAAAACTAATGAGGTTTTCTTGAAATATACAGTAAAGAGAGTGCAGTGTTGTAATAAAGAAAAACCTGCTCTGGGGGGAGATCTATGCCTAGGTTTCCGCGGGAGAGGATGATGCCATCTGCTTCTGCAAGGATCTCGTCGAAATGTGTTAAGCCCTGCGAATGTTTTTGGTTGTGCAGTGGAGTTAGTGGTCTGAGTTTTTCTGCAGATGCAATAACCGTAGAAGGCGATTAAGCTCGAAAAAGCCACAAAAATGCATCACCTCAACGTTTTCGATTTTAGCGAAGATTTGGGTCTGGGCTAGATCGCCATGCTTGGACAGAAAATTGCGAGCCTAGAGATGGGTAAAACTCATTACAATCTAAACGATACATAAAGATCTTTGCTTTGTCATGTTTTGTTTCTTACCTCACGAACATCCTCTGCATGTCTTGTGTATGAGAGCGAAAGAAAGTCGATTTTGTTCTTAACACCCCATGAGCTGATAACCTAAAGCAACAGTTTCATAAAGTCTGTTAGTCAGGAAAGTAATGAGTAACCAAGTAACATACTCATCGAAGATTTCATTTCGAGCCGGGCATTTAGAATCAGAACACAACTGAGTGAGTTTATGAGTAAGAATAGATTGGAACTAATCAAATATTCGATCAATAAGTCACATCGAACGTAAGATATTTGAGCTTGTCGAGATGCTATCGCAACATACCTCTTTGTCCTTATCAGAGAGAGTAGGGAGATCTATATGAATCTGAGAAGCGTGCAAAGTGAACAAGGAACCCGCCAAAGTTGCAGAGTTCTTAATCAAGCACACGACATCATCCTCTCTTACTTCATCAACCTAGAGATCAACAAAGGAACCAAAAATGCTCAACCTCACTTTACTTTGCATCGTCGTATAAAACTTGATTCAATCGTAAGTATCTTTAGTACAAACCTCCAACCAAACAGAAGTAGTTTCACTCCCAGTGAACAGATACTGGCCCATAAAAATGGTGTCCCCTTTCTTAACAGCCTATAAAAAATAAGACAAGCACAGACCAGTTATTGCTACATCAGAAAAGAGACATTAAGTCAATAGACCCTTTACGGTAATTAACACACATGACTGATTCCCACATTTGAACGAATAAGGAAAGAAAGACAAGCGAGCGAGTATTACGAACATGGGCTAATCCAAAGAAGTTAACAGGCAGAACATCAGATGTTGCTTCTTGACCCTGGTCAGGTGTTAGGGTAACCTTGTCATCTGCCTTGAGCGTTATCGCAGTCTCATTCTTATTCGCCACTTGTAATTCGGGGCCCACCGTGTCCAGCATAACCTGTCGATGTAATATGTTTCCTATCGAACCATCATGTGCCAAGAACAACACTTGTAAGGAGAAACTTATTTCTTCCCACAAGCAGTAATTTTTTTTAAATGATTTAAAAAGAAAAAAACACTTACAGCACATAGCCTTTTGGTGCTCCTAACTGCAGTCTTCAAATTCTCAAGAGTCTCCTGATGATACTCAGCATCACCCCATGAAAAATCGATTCTCGCGACTAAAGAAAAAAGCGAAGAATAAACAAATTCAAGGACCACAATCCAAAAGAGAGGAACTCGAGACAAAATTGAATAAATAAAAAAAGTAGTCATGGATCGTTACCAGACATCCCAGCATCAAGACAAGAAGAGATAACCTCGACAGATCGAGAGCGTGGTCCCAAAGTCCCGACAATCTTCGTCATTGCACGGAAAAAACCCTAAACCCCAGGAAAACGAAAGCCATCTTACGAAGCATAGATTTCAGATCAGATAAAGCATACATAAACTAATTTGAATCCTCACTATCCATAGAAACAAACCATTACCGCTTTAGATGGTTCGAGAATCGTCGCCATACGGATGGGCTCCTCAAGCAACAAGTGATTAGAATGCATCTTCGGTTTCAGTTCTCTCTTCAAAGTTTCTGATTTGTTCTTTCTCCGCTACGATTTAGCGTACAGAGATCTGTATCGGAACAAAGAATCAATTTTTCGTTTTTTGTTTTAGTAATTTGACTGAGGCGCTTTTTTCAACACGAGAAAGAAAATAAAGCGAAGAAGAAAGGATTTGTAGAATTAGTAAATCGAAACAACTACGAGAATCTCCCACTAGTTCATAAAATGTCTCCTTATTTTCACACACAAAAAAAATGACGTAAAAATATTTATATGTGAGATTATTATTTCGGGTCTATCTGTTCATGTTATTTACCAACTACTACCACGTAGACACGAGCAATAATCTTTCTGAAATATTTTAATAGTATCTAGATGCTCGAGGTATGTGTGTGAACAATAGTCTTTCGATAGCATGAATATTACGAAAATTAGATAAATGCTACTCCCTCCGCCCGAAATGGAAAAATGTGATAAAGTTAGCATGACGGAGGGAGTATTTTGAGATTTCTTTTTACACAAGAAACTGAGATTTCTTTTAGATAAATGTCGATTACCCAAAGGTTGATAAATGAAGTATGAATTAAAATTTATTATATATATAAAGTATATTCTCTTATGGGAAATTTACAAAAAAACACCCAATTATATAAATAGTTGCAAGTCCGTACTCTGTCTGCATTTTTTTATATGTAGGTACCTATTAGAATAAATATTTTGCACATTGGGACCCGTCCCGCGCAAAGTGCGTTATATAACACATTTAATTACCATAGAAAAACGTATAGTGGTACATAAGACATTGAGAAATGGTACATCATATAACACGTCAAAGTAGCATATAGAAACGATATAGGTACCATATAAATGCGTGACGTGATACGTAATATACATATAAAAAGGTACGTCAAGACTGGAAAAATGGTACACACAGTCAAAGGGGTACATATATAAAAGAAATTTCTGATATGGTACTGACTTGCAAATTTTTTATACCAATGGTATTTTTATGTACTTCTTCTATCCTTTTTTTTATTAAAAAAGTAAAAAAAAATAGAAAATAGGGAAGGGAAGCGGCAAACATTTCATTTGTTCAACACAAAGCAAACAATTAGTACCCTATTTTTAAAGCCCTAAAAAGAGAATAATATACAGTAATAAAAAGAAAAAGTATAATGGACAACATCGATGAAAGTACATCGGCGCGAGAGTTGGGCTCCGCACGACGGCCAGCACCAGTGAGGCCCATAGCTCACGCCACCGCCGGCGTCGACGAATCGGAACCGGCAGATTTCACCGTCGTCCCGGCGGCGGGCGGCGTAATCAGTAGCGGCGCAGTTATCGCCAGCATTGACGATAGGGGTGGGTTGTTAGTTGGTAGCGGCGATCTGTCGAAGAGGAAACGAGGAAGGCCCAGAAAGTACGATCCTAACGGAAGCTTACGGACGGTTACATCGCCGCGTGCGGCGCCCACGGCGCCGTTTTACGCCGGCGGCAGCTCGGCGAATAGAGGCCGAGGGAGGCCCAAGTTTGACGCATTTGCTTCGCTTGGTGAGGCCTTGCGTTTCTTCACTGTATTTTTCCTCACTGAATTTCTTGCCCATTTGTTGGAATTGAGGGGTTTGCTACTGAATTATCAAATCGTCATTTTGGGCCTGGCTTTGGCAGCTATTTTTCGATGTTTTTTTTTCGAATTTATTACTGTAATTTTCTCTGTTTGTATGAAATTCTTTCAATTTTGATCCTTAATTTGGTAATGAATGATAATGCTATGCAGGCGAGTTGCTAGCAAGCACCTCAGGTGGGAATTTTACACCTCATGTGATCACTGTTCATACAGGGGAGGTAAGAACTAATAGCTGCACTGTATATTTGAGAAATGTAGTTTGAAGTAGATACTATAATGAGAGTGTTCTTAGCATTAATGTAATGGAATTGTGTCATAGGATATTGCGGGGAAGATTCTTGCATTTGCCAAAAAGGGTTACAGTGGGATTTGCGTTCTTTCGGCAAATGGATCTGTATCAAACGTCACCCTTCGCCAGCCTGGTTCATATGGAGGTCTACTGACACACAAGGCATGTTATCGAATCCTTTTTATGATTCAAGTCTTCTATCTTCCTGTTTTTGTGATTTTTTGTCGCCCAAAACAACTAGAAGTAACAACCACTAGGATGAGTTAATCGTTATTTTACTAGCTGAATCATAGTATTTAAAGGCTCGAAAAGGCGACAAGGGATCGCTTTGCCTCTAAACCAAGGCGTCATTTGGGGCGTGGGGGTGTGCGTGTGCTTCAATAATTCGAGGTGCACCCTATATTACACACGTGAGAAAATTGTAATAAACATGAGCATGTGTGTGACATGCTGACCATGTAAACCCGAGGTACGATGTGTACCTTACACATTAACTGCTGATATTTGTAGCATAAAGAACCCATATGTATAAAGAAGAGCATCGATTGGAAATATAAGATTTAACGTGACAAAGCGTAGTGTAGAAAAACTTGATCCTTCGCTCATCCCTTCATTGGTTGGTGCTCTCACCTTAAAAGTTATTTTTAGGGTTTAAATATTGCAATAGGAGGAGCAGGCCCACGTTCGTCGCTAACGTAAAAAGTTTGAGGTTGTGGAAAAAAAGCTGCTTTCTTTACAGCGATAAGCTAATCCAAATTAAGCGATTAACGCATACAACTTGTGTGACTAGCTTGTGTGACTAGCTTTTGTATGCCCTTATTGATTATGTATATTGCATTGCATCGAAGCTACTCGCCACTCAACCCAAATTTATTACACGCAGGGCAATTTCGAGATTCTCACCCTAAGAGGTTCGTTCACAATATCTGAAAAGCACGGAGTACAAAGTCGCAAGGGTGGGCTCAGCGTCTCCTTAGCTGGCTCGGACGGCTCTGTCGTCGGTGGAGCCCTCGCAGGTTCTTTAATGGCTTCAAACCCAGTCCAGGTAAACGTCTCTTCGATTTCCTACTTGATGAATTCGTAAATATTTCATTCTTTCTCTTGCGCTTTTCCTTTCTTATTTGGATTATTTTTTTTCATCAGATTGTACTCGGGACTTTTACGACAAAGGGCTTCTCGACCCAAAATGCGTCTCAATTTCGAGTACATCAAAGTCGAGGAGAAAGCATAGAAGGTAAATTCGATCATCCCGATATTAATCTATCTGTAGCCGTCGACGAGCAGTGAAGAGCTTCACTTAGTGAAGATCGTATAGTTAGTTGGTAGAGCTTTAGTTAGGTTTTTAACTGTGAGGTTAAGTTATTATCTCTTTGGTATGTTTTCTTTGGTGATTGATATGCTTGGTTTTTTATCACACGGAGATGCATGGCATTGTCGGTCGACTAGTTTTCGTTGTGTTTTCGACTTTTGAAAATTTTTAAAAAATTAGGAGTGAAAGATGAGTTGGCTCGACTGAAGCTCTGTTCGAACTCATGGTTGTCGAGCTCAATCATTGGTGCTGAAAGTTTGCCCGTGAATTTTTTTTTATTTTTAATTTGTTTTAGTTTGTATTTATTTATTTCTTAAAAAGCTCGATCTCGACGAGCATGCTCGTTATCGTTACGCGCATAAATTAAACAAATGTTTTGTTCTCTTGACTTTGGGAATGAATTTGGATTTTGAGTTTGGGAATGAATTTGGATTTGAGAATGCGTTTTCGGTTGGAGATGCTCTTATGACGCACATGACCATGAGTTAAGTCAGAATAATTTGTTAGATATTTTTATTTAGAGGATCTCCAACCGAACTGGATAATCCAAATAAATGAAAAAAATTACTCCTATCGTGCCTCAAAACAAAACTCAAAATGAGATTTTACATTTCTCTCTCTTCCATTGGACGCAAAGATGCATCTGCGTCAGATGATATGCGTTTGGTCTTTTAAATTTGCATTCAAATCCCTTTATTTCTACTAATTATTAAAGACACTCATATAACAAATAAAACAATTAAATCGATTTTAAAAGAACATGGATGGGTTAGTCTATGAAGAGAGTAATCACTAGGTGTGACCTTTTCAATTTGCTGCATATTAGAAAGAATAGTGAAAATAATTAATTTTTACTTCTATTATTTTTGTCTACATTTCATTATTGGTTGCTTTGCCTTTTTAGTATTTTTTTTGTTTGATTAATGATATGAAGAAAGAAATTAAATGAATGTAAGAATCAAATTACATATGTGCGTAAATATTTGAATCAAATCGAATGTAAAATAATATCATAGTCTAATTTGTAAAGTTATAAATTTTATGGATAATATTAAAATATTGGGTAGAAGAAAATACTACAAAAATGATATTTTGAGTTTGAGAATTTGTTCGTCGGTTGGAGAATAATTACTGTATTTTGAGTGTGAGAATGAATTTGAGTTTGAGAATGAGTTTTTCGATTGGAGATTGTCTTAGAAACAAAAATGATTATATTTGGTAGAAGTATTCCACGGGGCTTGTTTGGAAATCCATTTCAAATGGACTTTTGGATTCAAAAGTCCATTTACATATTTTCTAATGTTTGGTGATTAATTCCAAATGCACTTTTTGATAAGTCAACTTATTCAAAAGTCCATTACGGAGAAGTGCAAAAATTTGACTTTTTGAGAACACTTTCACACGTGATTTAAAATGGGCTTTTAAAATGTGAATTTACCAAACAAAACAAAAACAAAAAAAAACTTTTTAAAAAGCCACTTCCTAGAAAGTCCATTTTTAAAAGTACTTTTGTCTCGAAAGTGTTTCCAAACACCCTCGAAGGCCAAGTCCACCTAAATATAAGGCTTGAAGTAATTATTTTATATTTTAACGTTTATTATTTTCAATATTTTTATCACATTCAAGGCTGATTTTTTGTGTTTAGTATTAGAGCATCTCCAATGAACCCTTCATTCCATTGTGACCTCGTTTCTCCCGACCCTCCGGTGGGGAACCTTTTCTCCCTTGTAGAATCCTCAGTCCGATGAAGACAAAACCCAGACGTCGACGGCCGAAGAAAGTGAAGTGTGTCGTAGATTTAGCTTAATAGCTTTTTCTGTAATAGGTTCTTTAGTTCTAAGTCTTAGATAATGGGTTTTGTTTTTTCTGTCGGTTTTTTTGTCCCTTGTGGACCCTTTTCTCCCCATGTGGGAGTGTTTTGTTCCCCTTGTGGGATTGTGTGGTGCTCCTATATGAGCATTTGTTCTCCCGGTTGACGATGTATCAGTGAGACGTCTTGGACTATTTAACCTTGTATCTTTGTTATTAATGCAAGCTATTGTTTCGGGAAAAAAAAAAAAGAAAACTACGGAACGCGAGAATATGCTCTTTTCTAATTATTGGAATATGCTTCGTGATGGTGTTTTCATAATATAATCGCAACCCTTTTTGAGGTAATATTGTTTTACTCTTTTTCACTTCTTGTTGTAATTTCCCTTTTTATCCCCCTCTCCCAGTCGTTCGATGCACTCGAGGCAAAGCCAACGGCTCTGATCTATTCTTCGAACAAATCGACGGTCGTGATGCAATCTCAGCGCTTAGTGCTTATAAATCTCCTCGTTCGTGTCCCCAACCTAACACTCCACATTCTCGATACTTAGATTTTTCTTCTACCATCCCAAGTTAACATCTACTTTCTTCCTACCTCTTCGATTTCAAATGGCGACCATCAAGTCCGTCAAGGCCCGTCAGATCTTCGATAGCCGTGGTAATCCTACGGTCGAGGTTGGTCTCTTTCGATCTGTTCTTTTTTGTTGTTGTTGCGTCGTTGAAGTTGTAAGGATTGCGTTTGTTTGATGTTTATAATCTTTTGTGTGATTAGGTCGACGTTCATCTATCGAATGGTGTCTGGGCTAGAGCTGCTGTGCCTAGTGGTGCATCGACTGGTAAGATCTGCGGGTGTTTTTTTTCCCGCTCTATTCGCCTTTCGTTAGTTTGCATGATTTAGACCTATTTTGAGCCTCTTTGAACATTTTATATGTCAGCATGTCTTTTTTCTTACCCTTGTGTTGCGAATTTGTTAGTATTCATATGGTTTTCCAATTGATGAACGTATGTGGACTTATTCATGTATTGGTCTTTGTTTTAAGTTCATGAACGGATATTAGTGAGTTTTTATTCAGTTAATTACGGATCTTGATGTGTAATACCTGCTTGTATGGCTGATACATTGATTTTGTGATCATCAGGAATTTACGAGGCTCTCGAACTGAGAGATGGTGGTTCAGACTACCTCGGAAAAGGCGTTTCGAAGGTTAGTTTTTTTTTCCTTTTTGTTTTGTAATTTACATTTCTCAGTACCTGATAGACAATTTTTCCAATGGTTATGGTATCTTGTTTCGTTTCTTTAGGCTGTTAACAATGTGAACTCAATCATTGGACCAGCCCTTGTTGGAAAGGTAAATAACTTTTATTTTTATGTAATGAGTATCTCATGTAGACGTGTTCAAACGGTTCACGGTTACGGTTCACGGTTATAACCGCCGGTTTACGGTTAGTGAAAATCTCAAACCGTAACCGAACCGCGGTAACCGCGGTTACGGTTACGGTTTGTAACCGTCATCGCCGGTTACGGTTACGGTTTGAACTGCCGGTTTACGGTTTTATTTAAATTTTTTTATTTTATTTAAAAAAACAAAGAATAATCACTTAAGTAAATTAAGAAAATTAATTGTATTTAATAATGTCGAAAATTTCAATCCATCTAAAAAGAAAACACAATTACGCCTTAGATTTTGTAAGAAAAAAATACAATCGCTTAGTCTTCGTTTAATAATAATATTAGCAACACTTACTGATATTTTGAGAAAGATGCAAATTGCTTACAGAAATTCGATAATGCTACGTTTGGATTGGGGGATTTCGATTTGAAATCCGAATTTCATTCAAATAACCCGTTTGGCAACCGCTCGGATTTGGATTTCGATTTCATCCAAATCCGAGGAGAATCCGAGCGCTTGTATTTTGATGGATTTGAAATTCGATCGGAAACGGTCCGTTTTCGAAATACCAAATCTTGCCGTGATTATTTTCTCAAATTATTATTATTATTATTATTATTGATAAACGATGAGTCGAGCCGACCCGCGAGCTCGACGAACGACGAGTCGAGTCGGCCGACGAGCTCGACGACATGAGTCCTCGCGAGCTCGACGAGCCCGCTCGAGCTCGACGACCGATGAGTCGAGCCGGCTTGCGAACTCGACGACCGATGAGTCAAGTCGGCTCGCGAACTCGATGAGCCTGCTCGAGCTCGATGACCGATGGCTCAAGCCGGCTCGAGAGCTCGAGGACATTTTGAAATTCGGATTTTCGAAATCCTAACGTTTGCCAAACGGTGGATTTGGATTTAAAATTTGGATTTCAGAATTCATAATTTCAAATCACGGATTTCAATTCAAATACATCAATCCAAACGCAACCTAATGTGTTTGCTTTTAACTTGAGAATTGAGAGCAAAAAATTTTGTGTAAAATCTATACAAATTCTCCACGTATTTATAGAACTATAGCATGAAAAAATAAAAAAGGAACGAATAAATATGATAACGATAACATGACAGTTGAGAGTCAATTAGAAGAAAGGAAAAACTGAAAAATAAAAAGAAAATGTGAGTGAGAATAACTTGATGACCGATGAGTGAGAATAAATAAGAGAAACAAGGTAACGCCCAACCGTCGGGAAAAATAATTAATCATCCAAAACTCAAGTTCAGCCCAATATAAGCTCAGTCTAATTCCTTATTTTATGGAAAACCGCCGGTTATAACCGACGGTTTGAACCGCCGGTTATAACCGACGGTTCACGGTTAGAGAATTCTATAACCGTAACCGAACCGTATCAAATCACGGTTCGGTTACGGTTTGAACCGTAACCGTTGACTACGGTTAACCGAACCGTTGACCGCCGGTTCGGTTACGGTTCGGTTACGGTTTTTTGAACCGTCTGAACACGTCTAATCTCATGTAAGACATGTGGAACTCAGCTGAGCTCCCATGTTTTGGACATTCGACTTAACGGAAGAAGATTGTTATTTCAGGACCCTACTGATCAGACTGGAATCGACAACTTCATGGTTCAAGAACTCGATGGAACCCAGAATGAATGGGGTTGGTGTAAGCAAAAGGTATATTGTCATTTGATTTATTTCATCCTAGTTGACTCTTGTCCTGGCCGTTCTTTTAACTTGCCTTATGATATTTTTTTTTATTATAGCTTGGTGCTAATGCCATCCTTGCTGTGTCTCTCGCCGTGTGTAAAGCTGGAGCCGCTATCCTCAATATCCCTCTATACAAGGTAATACTTTCTTGTCCGTACTTAACTTGATATTGCTTTTCTAAATAACAGTGAAGATTAATTTTCAATTTCTGCTTTACAGCACATTGCAAATCTTGCTGGTAACAAGAAGCTCGTGTTGCCTGTTCCTGCCTTCAATGTTATCAATGGCGGATCACATGCTGGAAATAAACTCGCGATGCAGGTATGTAATTTTGTTGTGTAATTTTCTTTGCTTTTTTTAACTTGTGCTTTTTTTTGCAATAAGTGGCGAATTACTTACTTATTTTCCTATGTGTAGGAATTCATGATTCTTCCTATTGGAGCCTCTTCTTTCAAAGAAGCCATGAAGATGGGCGTCGAAGTGTATCACCATCTGAAGGCATGTTGCGGCTTCATGAATACAATTGATGATCGCTTTTGTTTTTCTTTCGTTGGCTTTGCGTTAGATAATATTATTGTGTCATTTGCATTGCAGGCCGTTATCAAGAAGAAGTACGGTCAAGATGCCACCAATGTCGGCGACGAGGGTGGCTTTGCTCCTAACATTCAGGTATATACTGTCATCACACGATTTTCGCTTTTTTTGAAGTATTCTCTGTGATAAAATGATAACCTCTGTGCTGCGTTCTTGTAATAATATTCAGGAGAACAAGGAAGGCCTTGAACTCCTCAAGACAGCTATCGCTAAAGCTGGATACACTGGAAAAGTGAGTTTCCATGCTTCAACTCTGTATGTGTCTAATAATTGCTACTTGATTTATCAATTTCGCTTACGTATAGGTTGTTATTGGAATGGATGTTGCTGCTTCTGAATTTTATGGGTCTGACAAGACTTACGATTTGAATTTCAAAGAAGATGTAAGTCCTTAATTCAGAAAGGTATATTTTCCTAATCGAAGATTGAATCTTTAACTTGAAATATTTCTTTTTTCCCTCAGAACAGTGATGGTTCTCAGAAGATCTCCGGCGATAAGCTCAAAGATCTCTACAAGTCATTCGTGTCTGAGTACCCAATTGTGTCGATCGAAGATCCATTCGATCAAGATGACTGGGAGACCTATGCTAAGCTCACTGGCGAGATTGGTGCTAAAGTACAAATTGTAGGAGACGATCTCCTTGTCACAAACCCCAAGGTGAGAGATTATATTCGTTCATAGACAGATACTTGAGAAACTAACCATTGTTGCCTTGTCATATACAGAGAGTGGAGAAGGCAATCAAAGAGAAGACTTGCAATGCCCTTCTTCTCAAGGTACTCATCTGCTGTTACTTTAACTTCACTCTATCTATGACTTTGTTTTATATTTATTGCAACAATTCCATTGAACTGATATAACTACTAACCAGGTTAACCAAATCGGATCTGTGACTGAGAGTATCGAGGCTGTAAAAATGTCCAAGCAAGCTGGTTGGGGTGTAATGGCCAGTCACCGCAGGTAAAGACTTGATTTTTTGTATTTTGTTGCTCACTTGTGTAATATATAATCTTTGGTTTTTGTTAAACTTGAATCTTGATTATGATGTGTGTTTGCAGTGGAGAGACTGAGGACACTTTCATCGCCGATCTCTCCGTTGGTTTGGCTACGGTAGTTATCTCGGATAGAAAAAGATAACTTTTCTTACTACATGAAAATGTTTATATTCGTCTATAACGTAATATTTTATGTGAATCTTCCAGGGCCAAATCAAGACGGGAGCTCCGTGCAGATCAGAACGTCTTGCGAAGTACAACCAGGCAAGAATCTCACACTTACTTTTGTGCATACATTTATTTTTAGTTTCATTTTTTTTCTTGTATAAGCAGAGGAATCACACCACAGTATGCTCTTTTATGTTACAAAGGATTAGATAGAATAGATAAGTTTGATGAATTTTGTTTTTTTATTTCTTCTTTTCTCTGCAGCTGTTGAGGATCGAAGAAGAGCTTGGGTCGGAGGCTGTATATGCAGGGGCCAATTTCCGTACGCCCGTCGAACCCTACTGATTTAGACGAGTTTTGTTTTTTTTTTTAGTTTGCGAAAGGGAGCGTTTTTCTTTGCGATCGATCGGTTCGGTCTATCTATTTACCCATCTGTGGCCTAATAATAAGAAAAGACGCCTTGTTAGAAAAGAAACCAGAAAATAATGGCTCGAATGATTTTTGTTCTGTTGAGGAATCGAAACTGTGTTCTATTTTGAATCTGGTCTTGGACCGAGGTTTTGAAACTTGGGGTTTTTTCAATAAAATTTCTACTTTTAGAGATAATGAAAACTAGTACATTAAGGGGGTCTTTGTTTTGATGTGATCCTCCAAAACATCACCGTGATCTTCACATCACCTCCCCATCACCTGTTTGTTTTTCGTAGGTGATGAGTTATCACCGTAATGAAGGATCACCTAGGTGATTAAAGTGGGGTGATATTCCAACTTTTGGATCACCTTCAAAAAGCTAGGTGATCCAATATTACGGTGATGAGGTGCTATTTGGAATTTTTATTGAAATATTACCCATGATATTTTAACATTCCTTATATACCCTTTTATTCATATTTTAAATTATATAACTAACTATTTTAAATCTTAAAAACACATAAAAGTATAAAATAATATTGATAATTATATAATAGACATAATTGATGCTTAGAAAAATTTTAAACTCGATACTAAAACATTGATCATTGTTACGTAAAATGTCATCTCAACATAAACATATTAATCACATTACCTATATGATATACGTAGGGTTAATTATGTCATTTATGTAATATCACCCCACACAGCACCGTGATTAATCAAACATAATATTTTAATATCACTTTGATATGCGAAATGAAATATCACCCCAAAACAAACATAGTGATGATATATCACATTGATCCACATCACGGTGATACTGAAATTACGGTGATGCGAGTATTACCGTGATGCTGGATCACCATAAACAAACACCCCCTAAGCGCACTCCGTGTGCTCCAATGCGTAAACACACTCATCCGTGTAGTTTTGCACACTCATACATGTGTGCTATATAATATTATGTATATTTAATTATGAAATAATATTACTAAAAATAGAAAGACAAATGTTATTAGGTGGTTATTTCTGATTTATTAATTTTTTAATAATAAAAAGACATAACACCTGTCAAATTATGATTGGTTAATAGATACACCAAAAAGCAGTTTTTAACTCACATCACCATTAATATAAGAGTATAGATTTATAAAGTTATTTTCAATTTAATATGTCTAATATATGATATGATATTCTATTTTTAATTAAGAAATCTTTTGAATATAATGGGGAAAAAATGATTTTATGGTTTAGAATAAATTAAAAAGTTAAAGGATGGGATAAAATTGTCATACAAAATTGAATTTGATAGTTAATCTAATATCTTCTCTCCAATTGTATAAGAGATGGATATATTTTTTAACTATGGAATCAAACCGGAGTCTTCAAGCCAGTGGTTCGAAGTATCCGAAAAATCTATTTGACAAATATATGCCAAGTTAGTACTATTAATCAACATTATAATTGTGTTTTTTTTTCTTTTTGAGCGTAACATTATAATTGTGTTAAAGATTTATTTTTATTTATTATTTGATATTATTAATTTATAACTTATTTAATTATATTTAAAATTTTATATTATTATAGAGACAAAGGTAAACTAACGCCTAATTTTCTTTTATTTAATGAGCTGGTAAAATTAGTGTAAAAATATAGAGGTATTGGTTGAAAAGCAATGAGCGACTATATTTTTGTGCAAAAGTAACTTTATTTTGTGTTTGGGTTCGAGATACTAGTTCTTATTTTTGTGTTTGGGTTCGAGATACTAGTTCTTATTTCTTAGCTGAGTTTATATTTGTGAGGGTCTAAATTAACAAGGTTTATGTAAAATTAAATCGTATAAAATAAATACGTGATTGGTTAGTGAGTTTTAGAATATCTGAGGAGGTGTGATTATCTGAACCCGTAGTTATGTATTCATGCTTTACCTCGTGCCAAAGACAACTATGACTTAAACTAACATTTAAAAATTCATGATTGTTTTACAGGAGAATGTCACGCAAGCTCATAGAACGCGGATATTTAGAGATACTCCCTCCAATTTTTACAGGAGAATGTCACGCAAGCTCATAGAACGCGGATATTTAGAGATACTCCCTCCAATTTTTTGTAGGTGTCATTTAAGGTTTTTGCACTCATATTAAGAAATAGAATAAAATGTCTAATATACCCCTAATTAATTGCTTAAGACTATTTAATATATTCCATTTAATAATATTTAAAAGGATAAAACTGGAAATATGATAAATATTTGCCTTGAAATCTGTAAAACGACAACTAATTAAAAACAAAATTAAAGAGCTAAAACGAGATGTAAATAAAATCGGAGGGAGTATGAAAAATAATAAAAATTCTCTGTTTTCATTGAATTACTTTTAAAAGAATAAAAAATTTAATTTGGTTAAGTCGGTAATTAGTGAAGTAATATTATGACTGGCGGGCACAAAGCAAGGCCTTAATTCCCCCGAACCCTAAATTCGCACCGTGCCCGATTTTTCGAATTGAAAGAACCCTAGCATATTATCTGCATCAGAAACAAGAAACATCCTTCAGAGAACGGAGAAGAGATATGGCGGAGCACTTGGCGTCTATATTCGGCACGGAGAAGGACAGGGTTAACTGCCCGTTCTACTTTAAGATCGGCGCGTGCAGACACGGCGATCGATGCTCGCGCCTCCACACGAAGCCGAGCATAAGCCCCACGCTTCTCCTCTCTAACATGTACCAGCGTCCAGACTCCATCACGCCTGGCGTTGACGCCAACGGCCAACCGCTCGACCCTAAGAAGATCCAATCTCACTTCGAGGTCAGATTTCACGAGCCACTTAGGTTATCTTTTTATTATCTGTTCGAGGGGGATACTGATGTTTTTAGGGGTTCGGCGAGATATGTCTGGATGGTCCTTGGATTTCTTTGTCGTTTCGAGTTGATGAATTAAGGTTTTGAGAACGATATGTTTGTGATTCTTTGTTTTTTAATTGAATGGAGTTTGGGTAGGTCACATAGCCTGTGTAGTAGCTTGTGCTGTTTTTCTTCTTGTTGATGGTTGATTTATTTTTAGGTTTTAAACTCTGCTTAAATTAATTTGCTTTCTCTCTCTGGCTGTAGTTGAGATTTTTTGTAAATTGTAATCAAACTGAATTGCTTGGTGAGTCAAAATTGTTTGGTAAAGTTCCGCTTGAATTTCGTTTTGATCTGAGGAAGATGGTATGGAAAACATTGTCAATGCTCTTATCCCTTTGAATGACGGTGTTATGTCTTCAATAAAGTATTTTGGGAATGAAATTTTTCCTTTTCCAGTTTCTTGGCATAAGAGGTTGGATTTAGTAATTAAGAGTTTTTGTTATGCTGCATACCGAACTATGTTTTAGTTCTTCCTCCTGGTATTATATCCTTGTGTGAGTTGGCATTTTCTTTGTTGGAACAACACCTTATGGCTGATACTTGATCCGTGAATATCAGGATTTCTATGAGGATTTGTTTGAGGAGCTCAGCAAGTATGGGGATATTCAGAGCCTCAATATCTGTGATAATTTGGCGGACCACATGGTGGGTAATGTCTATATCCAGTTCAGGGAGGAAGATCAAGCACAAGCTGCACTTCAGAATCTTGTGGGGAGGACATACGAAGGTCAGTTGCCTTTTATGCAAAGTTTTACAACGTTGCTGATTGCTTATCAAAGGAGGTGAAATCGAAAATAATACAATTTCTTATCAGCATTTTTTTCCATAGGTAAGAAGTTAGAATATGGTCATCCATTTTTTTCACTTGTTCGTGCATCAGAATCGTATTAGATTAGTAACCGTCTCTGCAAACTTTATAGTAACTTCAGAATTTCGAAAACTGAAATCTTCAGGGCGCCCCATCATAGCTGATTTTTCGCCCGTGACGGATTTTCGAGAGGCGACTTGTAGGCAATATGAAGAAGACGTTTGCGGTCGAGGTGGTTACTGTAACTTCATGCATTTGAAGAAGATTAGCAGGTCAGCTATGAACATAAAAGTGTTCTGTATTATATTTCACTCTTTACTTTATTTACCCGATTCTCTTTTGCCTTTAGAGAGCTTCGTCAACAACTCTTTCGAAAGAGTGGGCGTAAACATGGTCGCAGCAGAAGCAGAAGCCGCAGCCGAAGCCCACGTCGTCGTAACTACGAGGAGCATCGTGGTTCTGGGAGAAGAGAGCATCGCCATCATAGTGATAGAGAACGAAGGCCTAGAAGCAGAAGCCCTGTCCGCAGAAGTGGAAGAAGCAGAAGTCCTCCTAGTGGAAGGAGAGGCAGGGGTTCAGAGAGGGAGAGGGAGAGCAGCGCTGAAAGAAGGGCCAAGATTGAGCAGTGGAATAGGGAAAGAGAGGAGGCAGAGACCAAGGGGAAAAGGATGTTAGAAACGATGAAGTTAATCATGACAGTGAACGTAATGGTGGCCGCACGCCTGATGACAATGATTCACGTCCACCCCGTCGGGAAAATGGAGATTCTGACTACTAAGTTCTGAAAGAAGCTGCTGGTGTCACGTGGACTCATGGTTAGCCTTCTAACATACACATTTTTTTGTCCCACATATGCTGCTTTTTGTCCTGAAACAATATGTGGCCTGGGAGAGATAAGGCTTGCAGCGTTATTGCCACCATACAGGTGTGGTACTCTGTAAAAGCAAAACCCATGTGTTATCTTCAGTTGCATTTTTTTGAGGATATAAAGCATGTCTTTAAGGAGGAAATGATGGTGAAAATTGCAGGCACATTATTGCACGTAGGAATAGAGGGCACCTCAACTCAAAATTTTGTTTAGTCGTAGATGCAACTCATGAAAGTGGGATATGATGATTATCTGTGGCTGCTAAAATTAGAATTCTTCTTCCTTCATTTGCACAACTTATTTTTCTTTTCACTTCCAGCCCTGAGTGGTCTTTCCTGCGTCTTTCTTTTTTTAATTTATCTCGGATTTTAGTAGGTATATGCAGGGTAGTGATACTAACATAAGACCCGTGTTCTTGTTGATTATAACTCTTAATTATTCCAACAATTAGATATATATCTATGCCATTGTCAGGTTAGTTTTTCCACCCTCAAAAAGTAGTATTCGTTGCTCTTTCTATATACTACTTATTTTTATGATTCATTTAATACAAGTTTGCTAGTTTTGCAGGGCCAGTAGCATCTGCCAAGGGTATGCGCCTTTTTTTTCATTGAAACCTATTTTGATGTTTGAATACAGGTTATAATCATCTATCTACAAGAAGCCTTCTTCGTCAGAGAAAAGGTGGCACTTTGAAGCTGTTAATGCTACTCTTTTGTGTCATTTTATTAGCAATTTGATTTTCGTGTTAAGACGCTTACTATCTTTATGGTGCTTGCTCTTGTTTTCGAACTTTATTATAATGCACTACATGACACGAGACTTCGACGTATTATTCTATTTTGAAACGATAGATTTGGATTATCGCATTGGTATGCATATGCTAACTAATAGCTTGTCATCTTCTAAAATTTGGTTAATCGGAACTTTGTTTAATTATGTCACCCATCCATGCAAATAATAGCAAATGAAATCTTAACTAGGCTTGTAGAGATTCACATTATTCCAAACCCATGGGTATATTCTTTCGTTAATAAAAAGATGGGGGTAGAAATGTAATATTAGTAGAAAGGTTTGGCCATTAACCGATAATTTCGTTAATAAGCGATAATAACAATCCGACGATCCAATCCAAGCGAGAAACCGCTCGATATAAAATACCGCAAACCCAACTCACTGTCTTACGCCAAAGCTCTCTCCTTTGTCTCTACACTGCGCTCGCTTCTCGTTTTCTTCGCTTCTCATTTCGACGATCATCAACGATGTCTTGCTACAGGGGAAAGTACGCTGGTAAGTATTATACCATTTCAATTTTATGATTGTCTTTCTTCTGCGTTGGATTAGACGCAGTTTGTAACGATGTAGTTAATAATTGTACGTGATTGCGCGCTGGACTCTGCGATTTTTGGTAGATTTCGTTCCTCGGCGAGTTCGGCTGCTTTCGACATTTCGTCGGTTAATTTACAACATATTTGATGATTCTGATTTGCTGGTTCTAATAAATAATATGATCTGTTGTAGCTGATATGATGCGATTACTGTTCGGAGCTGATTACTGTATAGGTCTCGCTTTCTGGCTGATTACTTCCGAATATGCTGACCTGTTTTTTTTTTTTTTTGTGCTTTGTTCAGACATCTCTAGCCTCGTAAAACGGATCTGTTTGGTTCCATAAAATCAATTTCCATTCGTCTTATTTATCTCCCTCACGCTTTCGAAGGAGATGCATTGATGTATTCTGATTTACTTTTTTCTCCAGACGAACTCATTGCCAATGCTACTTACATCGGCACGCCAGGTAAGGGTATCCTAGCAGCCGACGAATCTACGGGCACGATTGGCAAGCGTTTGTCGAGCATCAACACCGAGAACACTGAATCGAACAGGCGAGCCCTCCGCGAGCTTCTATTCACCACTCCCGGCGCCCTTCAATATCTCAGCGGAGTCATCCTCTTCGAAGAAACTCTCTATCAGAAAACAGCCTCAGGTACCTTACTTACGCAATGATAATCACATAAGTTTTTTAGTCATTTTGTGTGCTTCCGTTGATAATGATATATGCAATATATGTTTGATTCAAACGAAACGTTCAGGGAAACCGTTCGTCGACGTCCTCAAAGAAGCCAAAGTCCTCCCAGGGATCAAAGTCGACAAGGGCACGGTCGAGTTGGCAGGCACCAACGGCGAGACCACCACCCAAGGGCTCGACGGGCTAGCCCAACGGTGCCAGCAGTACTACACTGCTGGGGCCCGCTTCGCCAAGTGGCGGGCCGTCCTCAAGATCGGGCCCAACGAGCCCTCCCAGCTAGCCATCAGCGAAAACGCAAACGGGCTGGCCCGCTACGCCATCATATGCCAGGAAAACGGGCTCGTCCCGATCGTCGAGCCCGAGATCCTAGTAGATGGGCCCCACGACATCGAAAGGTGCGCTGATGTCACTGAAAGGGTCCTAGCCGCCTGCTACAAGGCGTTGAATGACCATCACGTGCTCCTAGAGGGAACCCTATTGAAGCCCAACATGGTCACCCCAGGCTCTGATTCAGCCAAGGTGGGGCCCGAGGTCGTGGCTCAGTACACTGTTCGGGCCCTACAGAGGACCATGCCGCCCGCTGTGCCCGCCGTGGTTTTCTTGTCGGGCGGTCAGAGCGAAGAAGAGGCGACGAAGAACCTCAATGCGATGAACAAGCTCAAGGCGAAGAAGCCTTGGGCTCTTACGTTTTCGTTCGGGCGGGCTTTGCAGCAGAGCACGCTCAAGGCTTGGGGTGGTAAGGATGGGGACGTTCCCAAGGCGCAAGAGGCTTTTCTTGCAAGGTGTAGGGCGAATTCTGAGGCCACGCTCGGGACTTATGAGGGCGGTGCTTCGTTGGGCGACGGTGCTTCGGAGAGTCTCCACGTCAAGGACTACAAGTACTGATTTTAAGGTACTTTTTGTGCTTTTTTTTTTTGTTTTGGGTGTTTTTCCTTATTGCTTCTTCAAGATGTGATTTGTTTTTCTGGGTGGTATTTCGTTATAGATTAGCTTTTATCACTCTTTTCTGCGTTGTTGGTTAATGACTATTGCTTTTGGTGAGAAATGTTCGTGTCATTGTTCTAAGTGTTATTTGGTTTCAAACCCAAAACCCTAAAGCTAATTCATTTTGTAAACTATTATTGAATTTACTTATCATATAATATGAATAGGATTATTTAAGCAAATTGTTATATTTAACAGGAATATTAATTGGTCAGTGTAATGGTTGGTGGTGAGGTATGATGTGATATTGATATAAAGTATAGTTAAAAGGTTTGAACGTTTTTACTTGACGTGAAGAAAAGTTAACTAATGTGAGACTTGAGAGTATATTCCCAAGTGAATAGACAGGTAACAAGATTTGACGTGATTTGATTACATATATACACAAGATGGGAAGCTTTGGTTTGAATTGAACACGTTATTAATTTAAATTAATTTCCGCGCGTGCGTCGAACTGAATAATACATCGATAGTCACACATGACACATCTCCACGGAAGAGCCGAAGGCATTGCTCATAAGTCAGAAAATATACACCATTACTCCAAAGACAGATAAAAGAGATCAGAAAAGTTCAAATTCCACATGCTCCCCAAACTTCGTCGGGGAGCCGCCCGAACTCTCTGCCCGCAAACTCCCAACCTCGAAAAACTCGGGCACGTTCGGCGGGCCCGCGCACCTAATCAAAGCCCAGTTCAACCCCTCGAAGAAAGAGTGCCTCTTGATCTCCGCCGCCCCCGTCTCAGTCCCGAGCCTATGCTCGGGCTCCTTCACGAGCAGCCCTCTTATCAAATCCCTCGCCTGAAAGCTCACCATGGGAGAGTCGGGAAATCTAAGCCCCTGCAAGACGACGTTCGCCAGAGTCTCCTCGTTGCCCTCCCCCTTGAACGGCGTCCTCCCATACAAGAGCTCGTACAAGAAAACACCCAAAGTCCACCAATCCACCGCGCTTCCGTGCCCCTCCCCCTTTATGATCTCGGGCGCTAAGTACTCGTGGGTCCCGACGAAGGAGTTCGACCGGGCTTCGGTGGGTTCCGCCACTAACTGAGGCAACGACCTGAGGTGAAACGAACTGCTCAAGTCTTTGTTCTTCTTTCTTGCCTTGGACGACGATGAGGTGTTGTAGATTCGCGGGGTGAAGCACGAGACCTTGCAAGACGGGCCCGTGCAGAAGGGGTCGATGCAGTTCGAGCCCGCGCACGGGCCCGAGATTCTCGGGGGCTCGAGGACTAGGGAAGAAGAGGTGGGCTTTATGAGCATTGGGCTCACGGAGCAACGTAGGGAGAGGTCGAAGTCGGAGAGCATGATGTGGCCGTCCTCGCGTACTAGGATGTTCTCGGGCTTTAGGTCTCTGTAGACGATCCCGAGCATGTGGAGGTATTCAAGCGCGAGGAGCACCTCGGCTACGTAGAATCTGGAATAAGAAAGACGTTGGGTTTTCCAATTATTACCACAAAAAGTCAAGCCTTAGCGATGATAGAAATCTTAATTATTTTTTCATTCCTGTAATTTGGCAATTAGCATTGTAGGGATAGCAAATTTAGGGGGTGACATTCGAAATTAAGCAATTTATGGAGGCATTGCTCGACGCAACCCTGAATTTTGTCCAAATTCTAGAGTTTCAGTGCATAATCCTGGGTTCCGACGAGTTTAGGGGTGATATTATACGGGCAATAACTTTCAAAATTGAGCAATTTAGGGGAAAAAATCTAGCGTTCCAACGTATTATGTCCTTAACGTAACTGCTTAATTTTGAAAGTTACTGCTCGTATAATGCCACCCTCAAGATTCTGTCCTTAGATTAAAGTACTGAAAAAATAATCAAGCCTATAAAGACGAACCTTGCCGCTTGCTCGGTGAAGTATCGACCGGGCTGCTTCTGGCGCAACACATGTAAGTCACCGCCGGGGCAAAACTCCATCACTAAGCAAGACAAGTTGTCCGATGTAAACTGAGCGTAGAGCGTTGGAAGAAAAGGGTGGTCGAGCATTTTGAGTATCTCCCTCTCCGTCTGAGCCCTGGGCGTCTTCTTCCTCCTCTCCAAGAACTCGTTGTCCATCACTTTTATCGCGAACGGACACCTCGTCCCTATGAGCTCGGCTAAGTATACGGTGCCAATGTCGCCCGAGCCGAGCTTCTTCAGAAGGTTGAAGTGGCTCAATCCCAAGAAACCGTACTGTCTTCTTACAGCTTTGATGGCTTCCCACCTTACATCCTTCGACATGTGTGGCTTGTTCCCAAAAGTCGACCCGCTAAGGTTGCTCTCGTCGCTTAGGCTCGTGGTGCTGCTGCTGAAGTCGTAGAAGCTGCTCTTCGAGCTCTGAGAAATCCCGCCTTTTTCCGCAGATTTTGCGGGAAGATTGTTTGGTTTAGCTGCTGATTCTCCTTTTTCTTCCATACCATTTGCGTTAACGTTCAAAACGGCATCATTTATTACAGCTGCGTCATCGAATGCAGTGGCGGGGGAATCATTACATGGGTTGTTATTGCCCTTATCCCTCAAAGAACACTGACACTTTTCGCAGATCATCAACTGCTTTGGATCACTATCTACATCGTAAGATGTCATTTTACTCGGGCTGGAAGAAGATGCTACTTTCTTCGATCTTCTTATGACCAAGTTCTTGTTCTTGACAGCTGGCTTTATGACTCGAACGTTGCTTCTAGAAGGTTTAGCATTAGGTTCTTTACTACCGTCCTTTGCAGAATTGGACGCAGATACGTTCTGTAACCTCGATTTTCTCCTCGTCTTGGGATTCAATTTTTCGACTGTTTTCACAGAAGTCGCCAATTCCTTACTAGGAAGACTGATAGCTACCTTCTCTGGCGCAGAAGGTTTGTTTTCCCGCTCTAAAAATTCATCACTACAGCAAAATTCAGACACCATAACCTGACTCTGTTTCTTGTCCTTTTCTTGCAGCAGCTCCGTATCAGTTTTCTGAGGTTGTCCGAGAGGAGAAACACAGACGTTCTGGCACTGAGATTTCATCATCTTAGGCTCATCAGGCTTGGGCTGCTCCACATTAGCAATGGCGGGCTTGAATCTAAAACTAGGCGAAGAACACGAGCTCTGAGCTGCTGACTTGGAACGATAACTCGAACTGCTTTCCTCGACCATTACAGATCTGTACATGCTCGAAATCTTACCAACTTCTGATATCCTAGGAGAGGCGGGCATGGAAGATCGCTTGATAGCCGCCATCTCAGCAGCTTGAGAGATGCACATTCCTCTCAAGGCCTGCTTTAGAGAGACGGGCTCGGAGAATCCTATGACGGGCGAGTTCGACCCGTTGGATCTCATGGGCTTCTTCGACGGGTTTCTCCTCGTGTCTGAAAGGTCCAAACTCTTGGCTGATCTCAGATTGACTGCTTCGAAGAGCTTATTAATGTCATCTTCTAACGATCTGTTAGATGCCTTTTTGGAGGCCTGTGGTGGCCTATGATCTCTGGTCTGTGATCTTAGTTGGGCACCACGGTGATTTTGGGATTCTTTAATCGTAGTTTGCTCGTCATTAACCTCGATTATTTCGCAGTTTCCGCGAGAAGACACCATTTTTTAGCGGGATTCTTTTCTTGATTATCGAAATCTTTATGGATTCAGCGAACTCATCAAACGACAAGGAGAAGCAGGGCCATCGCATGTATGCGGCAAAAGTTCCCAAAAAGCTCTGAGAATAGCACCAATTTTTTAAGACAAGATTCGGGTTTCTTACAAGTGCTGAATGTTACCTGAAATAAGATCAGCAACAAAGAGTATGAGGACCAAAAAGCACCCATATATTCGGATATGAACACACACATAAGGCTCAAACATGAATTAAGAAAACGTCAGATGGTAATAGGCAGTGGATTAGCAACAAAAATCAGCAATCACATAAAACTAACATATGGGTTACAGACAATCAACATCTCGTAGATTCAGACAGTCAAATGGGTCAAAAAATCATTACAGCCTTCATCGAAGAGTCAATGAACTAAAAATTCAAGTCCCATAGTCAACCCTACAAACTGACTACCCTTTCAACCTTTTAGCTAAGGACCGTTCATATGAAAAAGACGCCAGAGCTAGCAGATAACTATGGAAATAAGGTAATAACATCTTCAAGACTTAAATTTTCTTATCACGATTCAAAAAACTATGCTCGCAAACAGCAAAGGAACATTAAAATTTGAACAATACATTCACAGATCTGGTACATCTACAAGAAGCTAACATGCTACCTGGTTTACAGAGATCTGCTGTAGTAACACAACGTCTATTACATTCAAGACAATAGTGAGAAATCTCAGGTGAACTTTTGGAACATAAAAAAGTGAAGGTAAAGAAGAGAAAGGAAACCCTAAAGAGAGAGAGAGAGAGGATTGTGAGGACAAGGATGGGAAGAAAGAGATGACAAACCACTACTGTCTCTCTCATAAATCGTAAACATTATATCTCTTTTATTTTACTTTTATTACTAAATTCATTTTTCTTCTTTGTTATATACATCTGAGTTGGGTCCACATAAATGACTTAGGATTCGGATTTGAGTTTTTATTATATTTTATTTTCCTTTTTTTAAATACTTTATTCAATTTGTTGATTTGATTTCACTCCTCAAGTTGAAAGATCTGGAATGTCAATAGACAATAGTAAAATCTATCGTCACCTAACGATGTTTAATTATAATTTAAGGATAAGCAATGTAATTATGGTTGGTGAGAGTAAGTACATTGAGCGTTACATAAGATTTTATTATTTTAAGTAATTAGGTGTTAAGGTTACAAAGTTCAGGGCGTTGAATTAGGAAAAGAAGTCGAATACCACCATAATATTAATATGAGTGACTTGGAAAGTGGAACGGTACACATACATAGTAAAATTAGTGTCGCCCTAAGTAAAGATTATTTAATGTAAATAGTCGACAGTCATTTCGTACTAAACATAGTCGGAGTTATCAACTTTGAATTGAAGTTTTATCTTTTTTGCATTTTATTAGCCTGCCTCTATGCATCCTTTATAAGCTAAAGTAAAATAATTGAATTAAATCATAAATTGGTATACGACTAATTTGATGAATTATATCTGTATTATTCCTCTATGGAATAGATAATAAATATGTGTAATTGTAATGGCTAGGTGGTAGCTGATCCATCATTGATCCATCATACCATAGCAATGTACCTATGAATAATCACAAGATATATATATATACATATATAGTATATATATATTATTTTATATATATATCATTATCTCATTAATATTTGTGTAATTTACACATAAATACCTAATTGAATAAAAACTTACAAATCAGTGCCTATGTCAGAAATTTTTATAGATAGGTACCCGACTTACTGTTTGTACCAGTTTATGCGTAACGATCGTACCTTGCTATGTGTGCATAGCGTGTCACGCCTTTATACGGTATCTTATACGGTTTCTATATGGTACCTAAATGTGCTAATACGGCGTACCATTTTCTAAACGTATTACGTACCACAATACGTTGCTATAGGATACATAAATGTGCTAATACGGCGTACCTGCGGCGGGATCGGGTACCTATGTGCAAAAAATTTATTCTGTTAGGTACCTACATATCAAAAAATGCTGACATGGTACTAAATTTTACAAGTTTTTTTTCAGAGGGGAGTTTATGTGTAAAGACCCCTTAATATCTAGAAAATAAGCAATTCACTATTAAAATTATTATAGCAATAATTTATTACAAAAATAAAACCATGGATTTAATCTTTATGGGGAAGAATCAAAATGTCAGCATATTTAGCCACACACATGACACAACAAGGTCATCCACGTTCCTCCACGAGCCAATTTTGGTAGTTAAATAAACATTTTCTTATATTCCTTTATTTAGTAATTTTTTTACAATAACTACTAATAGTGACAATCATTAAAATTATACTAATACGTTTTTGTGTACTTAAAATATAATTTCATTTAATGTTATTTATAATTTTGAGATTACTAATTATTAGTGTTTAAGCTGAAACATAATTTTTAAATATAAAAGTAGAAAATAATGTATAAAGATATAAGTACAATAAATAGAAAAATTGGAAGTAATATTCAATTAATCAATTACAAATAGAAGGCTAAATTATAAATAAGTTGACAGACCAAATTTATCAGTTTATAGCCATCATATACCAATTATATAAAAATATAGATAATTGAACCAGCCCAGTGAACCATATCGAAAACAATTATCTATATATATATATATAAATTGAAGATATCTTAAAACAATTATCAGAGCCTCATACAGTGCAAGTCAGAACTTTGGCGTACCTTCGACTGTTTGATTAAATATGTGGGGCACATTATAGATGCGATTTTGTACCTTTTCTACCCGGATGTGATGTGAGAAATCATTTTCAAAATTTCCTACAATCCTATTAAAGGTCTTTATATTCTTTACCATTTAAACACATATCGACTTAGCCTAACTCAATTATTATTTCAAAAGAATCAACTATTCCAAATAAACTGCTTACATATATATCCACGCTGGTCTATAAATTTAGGACCATACATTTATTTTAGAAGTAAAAATTAAATAGTAAAGCTTCATAAGTAGTATTACTCGCAACATTTTATTGGTGGTAGACCAAACTTATGATTAACGAAAGAAAATTTAAAATGACAGGACATACCAAAGTTTATATGGGCATGATTAAATAATTAAATTAATCAGAAAAAGGACATTGCAAAGGTCATTGGGCAAGGGAAAAGTAAAGGAATGCCTTCCTAATCACTCAATTATTAATGTCTTAATACATTCTAGTAGGTACTTTCGATAGAAGATGATGTGGAACTACTTTTTTTGGGCCAAAAATTATATTTTTATATCGAAGTGGTCCATTGTACTTTTGGGCTATATTTTCTCAAAATTCACAAATGGTCCCCTAATTAAGAAAATCGCGGAGGGGTTTTTACATGTCATTTAAAAAAAGCAGCTTTTTGAATCAACAAATGGTTTGGGGTTCAATGTGATTGGTTTAAGGTAGATGGGTTTTATTATAACTGAATATTTAATATATTTATGTCAATTTTCAGATGTATAAAAAACAATCACTTTCTTCTCCAGTTCTACGGCGATCCCATTATTATTAATGGAAAATTTTGAGAAGTGGCTATCCAATTCCAAACGAGATGCAATTATGTATGTGTGTGTATACATATATATATATATAAATATTTAAAAAGAGCAATGATAATAGTTCGTGCTGGTAACATGACAAGCAATACTCATCGGAATAAGACAACTTTTAGATCTAGAGGGGGTGTTTGTTTCAGGTGATCCAACATCTGATGTGGATATCACCGTGATGTGGATCAATGTGATATGTAATTTGTGTTTGTTTTGGGATGATATTTCATTTTACATATGACTATGATATTGAAATATTGTGTTTGTTTAATCGAATGATTTCTGGGGTGATGTTGTGTAAATGTCATATTTAACTTATGTATATATGTAGTAAAAGTATTTTAATATGTTAATTTTAGGTAATCTTTAACGTGATAGTTATTAATATTTGAAAATCAAGTAGTGTTGTCAAGTTATAAGCATGTTATATAATTCATCAATAGAATTATTATATTTTTTATGCTTTAAACATATACTTTTTAACCAATTATTAATTATAAGTATTTTATATAATTCTTCAATATAATTATTTTATTTTTTTAAGCATTAATAGATTAATCAATTATTAATTATAAGTATTTTCTATAATCCTTCAACATAATTCTTTTAATTTTTAAGCATTAAATATAATTTTTTTAAGATTTAAATATGTTTGGTTATGTAATTTAAAATAGGAGAAATGGTATATAAGGAATGAATATTAAAATACAAAGGATAATTTTTTCCAAAGAAATATTGAAAATATCACCACATTACGGTGATGGAGGATCACCCTGCTTTTTGTGGGTTATCCAAAAGCTGAAATATCACCACGTTTTGATCACCTCGGTGATCCTCCATTATGATGATGATTCATCACATACGCTAAACAAACGCAGTGATTAGGAAGCGATGGAAGGATCACAGTGATGTTTCGGATGATCACCCCAAAACAAACACTCCCATAATATCAACTTTAGTGAAAGGAATAGTAATGTGTATATATATGGTTTTATAAATATCTACATAGCTTGAAAAACCTCGAAGTTATCTATGACATTTATTTAAGATCAAACGTATGACTGCAAAATTAAATAAAGAAGGTAAAAGAAAAATGCCAGTCGAGTGAACATGAATAAAATTTAGGGATTTGTCTTTCCTACCCAATTGGGTATGACCCAACTCTACTCAGAAAACGACACGTGGCACATGACACTCTACCACATACACATACGTATTTTTCACTAAATAAACATGACATATGTCATGTTTTTATGGAAATTGGGTAATACACAATTATATAGTTAAGCAAAGGCCTAAATTTATACATAATCAGGGTATTGTTTGTCGTTCCAACTTCCGACTAATCATAATTTAATAACTAATTTCTATTCTATTATCGACGGTGAGTATAAACCGTCAAATGGTCAGTCCATTAAGCTTGAAAAAAACTAATTAATAAAATATACCTTAGTTTACTATTATTAGTTAATTACTATTCTACCTTTACTTTTATAATAAATCAATTTTCATTGTTCTATATTTAGAAATATACAAATCAATTTTTTCTATTTTTAAACTAAAATACATTTAATAAGATATATATTTATATATAACACACATTGTGAGTGTGCGGAAAGTACTAGTTGTTAATTATTAAAATACCAGTTGCATGCTTTTCCTACTATTATTTATTAGTGTTACCATAATCATATTATATATGTTGGGCCAACACTGCAGGCTTGTATTCGGCTAATTGAAAGCCCAACAGCCTAAATTGGATCAAAAAGTACAAACGTAATGAGTTCATGACAGAACCATCAGCAATCGGATTCTCTCTTTAATTCAGCTGACAAAAACCATCAGCTGCAAGCAAGGTCGTTCTAATACTCTGTTGATCTCTCTCTTTCTCTCTCTGTCTGTGTGTACTGTGTATCATGGTATTTTTAGGAGTGCCAAAGTGATTATTAGCATGAATTTGGTGGATTGCTAAATTGAAGAAGCCTCACATGTGATGTCCAGCATCGGATGAAGTCGATAATCTTCGGTTGTGTTAAATAGTCAGAACGACGTAGTTACGTTGATGAAATTAATACTTTGAGCTTTCTGCTTTTAGCAGTTCAGTGATGCTACGCCGATTTTGCCAGTCTTTATCGCGTTTGAGAGCTGGAGTACAATGTGATGAAACATAGATAACAATCGTAAGTTAATGTTTGCAGTAAAGATGCTTGACGTAATTCATCTTTGTTGAGTGAACTCTCTGAATATGTATCTTAGAAATTGAAATTTATTCTAGAAATTCGTGGCGTCGATCGAATTTCTCTCTTTTTCGTCAAATACAAATGGCTTCTCTTTTTCCCAACAGAGTTATCTTGTTGCAGATGCTTGGAAAGGAAAATAGTTATCTGAATAATCGATGCCTGTTGGAATATGAGCGAACTAGGTTTCTGAATTGGACAGGAAACTTTCCTTTCATTTAGTAATTTCTCGTAGAACTTGCATCTCAGCTCCAGCCGAACCCATTTAAATCCAACTGACGGCAGTTTGAAGTTACATGGTTAGCATTATTGGTGTTGGGGTCCAGTTTTGTTGAAAGGAAAGGTAAGCTCAGCTCAGGCGAAGTCTGCTTCTGTCGTTTTGAGGGCTCGTTGTCATAATTATGCTTGCTAAATCTTCCATCTGAATAGCCAGCCTTGTCAGTCCATTTGCTGCTTTTAATTCCAATGCTCATTGATAATTTGTTGAGGTTGTTCTCTTCTGAACATCTCATTACCTCGCTACTGTTGTTGATCACCGGACATTGTCTTTCATGACTTGGATCATCGCTCCATCTATGTTCTGCGGTCTGATTATTCTGTCTGTCTCCTTTAGCCCTTGCCACTGTAAATTCGCATGAGGCTGTTACTCAATTCTTGGTCTCTTACAAAATCTTCACACCAGGTTAAGCAGCCGTCTGTTGAGAAGTCTGTTATTTGGTTTCTTTGCATTTGATGAAAACACTGATCTGAGTGTTCTTTCATTCTAGAAATTGCTGAGTTCAGGGACTGGGTTGACAGTTTGTTCATAAAGTCTGATAACTGAACTTTGGCAGCCTCGAGACATGTTGTTCCTGAATTCTGTTTGCCAATGGTTTCTTGTGCTTTCTCTAGCACGGTCTGCAAATATTTGCCCTGATCTTCTATACGCATCTGAAGATGACTTTGTACCTAGTATATAAGTCGAGCAGTATTGATTATGCATTTCACTGAAACACTTTGTACTGATTAAATGATACATCAACTTCTAGTGGGTGTATGTTAGTTTATACTTGCAGATACCAACAAAACTTTCATTTCAGTGTTTGCGCCATATGTAGAAATCTTAATGTTGCTTACCTCTAGTTGTTCATGTAATCTTCGTTGCACGTTGATTTGCATCTGTATTGCTTCTCCCAGGTGTATATTCCTGATAAAAATAAATTCTGTTAGGTAATTCCACTGGGATCATTCAATGAAAAAAATTGATGAAAATAGAAGTTTGGGTATGGCAGTTTTACTTGTTCGTTTCAGTTTCTATGTTTGGATTGTCGATGTTGACTCCATTTGATCCAGGTGATCTGTCTCCTATGGCTGCAATGATTTTCATCTCGTAAGTCTTCGATATAAATTTTGCTATTATTCTGACACTGTACAATAAATTAAATGAACAATCCTAGAAGACTGTGAACTACGAGTTTTCGTGCTCCCACTACTAGCTTGCACATGAAGGCTTTTGCTGAGTCTATATTTCTGTATGCGAGAGAAATGAAAACATTAGAACACATAGCACAAAATGAATAAACTTTGCATGTACAATGTCAAAGCTGTGCATACCTGAAGGTGACTCTTCAAGTGATATAATGTTAATCCTTTAATTCCGTAAGTTTCAATACCGATTTTTGAGTTGCTTCTGCATGACAAGTATATACAATCAGCTTTATGAAACAATTGTGTGATTATTTGTTTTAACCACTCGGAGAAAAAATATGCTTACTTTCTGCTCCTCCCAATTGGTTTACAGCATCTACAAATCTCTCATGGAGGTCAGGATTCCATTTCAGTCTTGGCTTTGCATCAGTAGAGAGAACAAGTCCTGGATCTCCCCCTCCATTCAGTCCTTGAATGAACATGTTTCTTTCATGAGGAATCATCCTTGAAGATGGTTGAATACTCTTGCCTTGATGATGATGACGAAGATGATACATTTTTCTATGCTCTCTAAATAAGGTGCTACAATAACCAAAAGGTTTCAAGATATGTCTTCTTGAAGTATGCTTTATCGTTGATTGTTGACTTAGGATACTATGTAGTCTGTATGGTGCACGCTTGCATTTTTATGCTTCCTGATATGTGACTAGTATTTATCTCTGACCAGTGTTACGGCAAAAAGGGCAGCGAATGAGGATGCTATATAAACAGCCCGAGGAGAGTGAGAGATAACTGAGCACAGAATCTTGAGAGAGCGATGACTTCAAAGAATTTCAGGTCTAATCCATTTCTTGTAGGATTTCAATACTACTATCTTTAGTTTTTCATTTATTTATTTCTCCATTGTCTCTCGAGTCAGAGTGAATTGAAACCACTTCTAATAGCTTGAGGTGATAAAAAGTTAAATAATTTATTCTTATATATTTATTGCCAGTATACCAACTTGGATTTTCCTTTGATGAGTGGTCATGAGGATATGAACCCAAATACCTCTTAGGGTCTGGCATTGACACCAATTGAATAACTACATCTCTTAATACTTAATCTGATAATATATAGATCATTTGAGATTTCGATTTTATCTTCAACAAGTCCCTTCCATTATACGGATAGCGTGCTATTTCAGAAGTTACTTTACTAGAAAATTCATTTGAATAGTTAACGCCCTGCAATATTGGTATCGGAATAGATCCACCTGTGCCTTTAATATGTTTCATTCAGAATATTAGCTTTGTCATCTGCAAAGTTTGGAACCTTATTCTTGGAATCATTATTAGAATTTCTTCTAAAAAAATTGGAGGAATCCACTATCTGTGATGTTCTGAGACACTAATTGTACTTTTTCATTTCATTTATTGTAAGTTATTTTTTCTCTGCTATCTGAAGCTTCTGTTGACTGGAGCATTTAGTATATGCTTGATGCAAACTCAGAAGATCAAGGTGAAAAGTATAGGTGCATTTGCTTGATATTTAGTGAAGGAAAGACACATGAAGGTACAAAGTGCAGCACTTTCCCTGATATATCTTGTTACGGTTCTGCATTTTAAGATCTTTTTGCGTATTCCGTCACTTATAGTTGGAAATATCTATGGTAACTTTTGACATGCTACACACACATGATGTATATCCAAGTACTTTTCAGCATTTTGTGTACGTAAACTAAAATACGTCGCATAAACAATATTACTTTGGCATTGGTGATACAATCATCATCATGACTTTCTTTTGAAAATGGCATAAGGAATACATTCATTTTTGTTTCCTTCACTAAGTTTGGTACCTATTCAGTCTAGACAGAATCAACATAGAGATCTACACGAGGTCCCTTCCCTATGCTTGTTATTTCTTTCATAAAATTTCAAACAGCATATAGAATAGGGTACCATTCTCTGGGAACCCTTTCGAAAAAAGAAAGTTAAAGGGGGTTTGCACTTATTTGCATCAACTTAAAACACGACAAGTCACAGTAGAAGAGCATCGCTTGTTTCTTAAATCTTCATACACTCGTTGCTTGCATATGTTGCTTGTATTATGATTGATCATGTTTTTTCCTGACTTTTTAACATATCAATGATATCTGATAGATTGATTGTTTTTGCGAATAAGTTCCAATAAGACTTTCCCGGAAATATCATTAGATTCTCTTATCCTTAGAATATTTTATGCTGTAGGAATCTTAACATGTATGGGTTGTGCATATGAACAGCTGTGCTGGCATATGGATAGGAATGAACAATGTGGAAAACGCAATTTGATGTCAAATTACCCGTTAAACATGAATTGAATTACATCTAAGTTTCGCTCAAATTTGTTTGCGTATCATCCTAGGTTTTGCAACAACGTTGCTGGTAATAAATTAAATTCCAGGAATGACACTTTTGATAAGTGCATTAGTGGTATGCTATGTATGTAGCCATTTCAAGTGGTCTATGTTTTTGTATGGCAGTGCAGTTTCTATAAAAGAAATATTTTCCGATAATGTGATTTCTACTGTTTGGCAATTCTTGAATAGATAATATATACCACTTTGGATCGAACCGTTATGTTCTTTTATCTATTTATTTTTTTCTTCTTATTTGAACCTTTTAAAGTCTCAGTGCATGGTTTCAATTCAAGTCAACATAATCATTGGAAAGAAACTAATGCAGAGTTGTTTGGACATAAAAAGGTTGACTACACATGACTGAGCAGTATATTGTTTATATTGTCATCGTTGCTTGCTTTTTATTTGAGTAATCTCAAGGCTATGGAACAACCCCGACATATAACCAGACCTGTCTTCCTTGTCTGTGTGTATCATCTCAAGTCGTCACCAACAACATAAGTTAAAGAGTTCAAGTGAGATCGAACAAGCCTCCATGTAGAGATATCATGTTGTCAGTCACATTTTCTCAAATAATTTATTCCCTATTTGAGCCACAAAAAATGGGTTCCCAACTTTTACTTTTATTAATATTATGTGGGTATCTATATATAATATCATATATATGTATTCATAATTATGCTCATCCGTTAATGGGGTTTTAGATGCGCATCGTAATTGTTTTTATGAGATTTTATAGTACTACCTGTCCCTGAGTGCGTACTACGTGTAATATTGAAAGAATCAAGTTTTGATGATGTGGTGATGTGAATAGTTTTATCTTATTCTGCATGTTTATAATATTAGTGAGGGTATAGGTGCACAAGATAGCAACTCATTCCTATTTCCTTGATATTACAACGGTAAGTGCTGAAGGGGAACCTGAACCAAGAACGAGCACATTTACAATTTACATGCATATTAGGAGAGACCTGAACCAACACCTTCACTCATTGTTAATGAATTTATGGCTTATCTGAGTATAAATTACGAAAGGTAAATCACCTTCAGCAGAGGATTGCGAGCTCAAATCACACTCTGAAAATTCAATAATTCAGCAACTTCTATGGTGTTCAATACTATGATAATCACGTCAAATTGCAAAATGCGACGAATGATATATTCTATGGTTATTCACCTCCAGGCCTCAACCCTTTCTGCTGCATGTAGGTTCCAATGGCTGATAAGTTTTAAACGCTTTTTTTCCTCAGCTGTCTCTGCCTGCTGAATATGCTTAACTGATCCTTCTTTATCATCGTTTCGTTTACTTGGCTGAGCGATTTTGGTACTTTGGATTCTTTCTATCGATATAACATTTGTTGTTATTGCAGTGTTCTTACAACCACCTTCGAGAAAACTTGCAATATCTGAGGAAAAACGATTAGCAGAATCTCCGTTGTCATCAGGTACGTTGTTGTCGATAGCAATAACACTGTTCTTGGTTGAACTTGATTTGTCCAGTGAAAGAGGTGTATTGGGCTTCAATGACTTCTGGGTTGGTTTTTTAACTTCTTCTGTGATTCCTTCGTACCCACTCGCTTTAATGACTTCTGGGTTGGTTAGTTTTATAATGCTGGGACTGCAGTCTTTGTCTGAAGGCTCTGAGTTGAGCGATGGGACATTATCTACTACCGAATCTCGTCTTTCTCTTAGTGTCTTCACTATGAGAGTCTTGAGAAAGTTCATAGCTTGTACTGCAAACATTAGGGCAGTGAGAGGATCTGACATCTGCAGCAAAAAACAAGGAATTTTATTAGTCGTTCATCAAATGGGCGGAGTGTGATGACGTATCAAAATAAACGAGACTACATTTTAATTGCTTTGTGGATAAACCCCTCCGATTTTACATGGCATTGTTGTTGATAAATTGTGTCACATGTTTGTTTTAAAACATGAAGAGTGTTATGAATGAATGAACATCCTCTTTTAATCAGTTGATTCTAGGAAAAGAAACAAAAAAGAAATGCTTGGTTTCATGCTAACCTTGGTCATATTTGGTGCGAAGACCATAGCTACATTATGTGCGTTCATTTTGTTCAGGTGTTCCATCTGAGCGACATCAGCCATTAGATTGATCGCCCAGTCCAAAAGAGCTGATTCAGTCGGTGGAAGGCGCCTAACGAGATTAACACAATCGTCCTCAGATTCAGCTTGCATCACCTCCTCGGGCTGTAAAGAGTCCAATATCCCATGTGGTAATTCTCTAAACCAAGCCTACGTACAATGAATTTATCTGAAAGGATTAAGGCAATATACAGAAAAAAAATTGATCTTTTATCTCCTAATCCAGAAATTGATTGCTTTAGGCGAAGATATGAATGGATTGTGTTATAAACCTAATGATGAAGGTTGTGTCATTGTGTACCTTGATTAAGCCTGCTAGACAATGGACATCAATATTCTGTGGGATCATTCCATTGTTCAGTTGTTCTCGAACGTATTCCTCTTGGCTATTCTCTGGATTGATTCTGAAGATCCCTTCAAACTACATTTTTTTTCATGGACATACACATCAAGATTTCTTCGTATGAACTTATTGTCTGAAACTGATTTATTTCAATTCGTAGGTTGCAAGGAAAACAAGAATTCAGAAAATTTGGGCTGTGTTACCTACCTCAAGGCCACCTTGTGTGATTAGGCGCCTCTGCATCATGAGTAGTATCGTGGGCACGCAATTTCCCCTCGAATCAAAGGAAAGCTGCATGGACTCTGTTGAAACTCCGAAAACTCGTGTGCTGTAAATATAAAACATACGTATTGCAGGTGTTGAAGTGAAGTGAATTAACAGAAGAAGAGTATAAAAAGAAAAAAAAAAAGAAAGCTTTAAACCTTGCACTAGGAGGCTTCCTCGGGATGTCAGGTTCGAACTCGACGGGAAGTCCAAGGAAGCCATTGAACCTATCAAAGGTGACGTGAACAACATGTCTCACATTCGTGGGCAACCCAATCTCCATTAATTGATGTTCTTTGACTTCAGCCTCAATTCTTGATCTTCTAAACAAAGGGAAGAGTGTAGCCAAAGCAGAGAAGTTAGGACAACCTTCTACTTCTTGCATCCGTCTAGGCGTAGTCTTATTTCTCCTACGGTCACCGCTGTTAATAATGGACGCATTATGATGGAGAAAAGATCTATGATTCAACGCGTCATTGGAGCTTGGAGGCGAAGGTATGTGTGATGTATCTGTCATTTGGTTTTAAAATAAGGGTTTCTTTTGTCCTTTGCCTGGTTTTGTGTATGCTTCAAGATTTCGCTTCTTTTCTTGGTTTTTGATTGCTGTTTATGGAATCTATTTTTGTGTGGCTTATTTCTTGATGATGGGGTTTGGTTGGAGTATATGACAGGGCATAAAAAGGATGTGTGTGAATGCTTGGAGTTTGATTTAAGAAAAGGTGTTGAGAGAGAGTTGAGAGTTGAGACATATATTTCATCTCTTTCATTTATATATGATCTTCCTTGGCACTCTCTTTTCAGTAACCAAGAAACAACGGCATTGAATGAAGGAGTTCCAGTTTAGTGCATAGTTATATTGTTTGTAGTATCATTTTCATTCATGGATTTAGGTTTGTTGCTAACTAGTGTACATGCATTATATTATGTCAACTGGCACATGAACATCCGACAAGCATATAATTTCATCTAAAATCTAGACATGCTTTATGGAGTGGAGCCTTATGTAGGTAGGTGTCAATGATACATATTATACACTCGCTGGATTATTTATCACATTATTACAATTTATAGCTCCTTCAGCATCCATAGTGGCCAACATAATTGGACTTATTTGAGGGCAGGTGACAAAAATAATTCACGTTTATGTTTCCTTTCTTCTGCCTTGAATGTGTTATAAAAGTTTTATTGGAGCGCTTGTACCATGATAGGAAGGTTCATTTGTGTAGACCTAAAATGTTTATTTATTGATCTATTTCTTCTGAATTCTGATCATATGTGAGACCCGTGACGAAAATCAGAATTTGTAGTGTGAAGGATAGGACAATATTTTTTTAAAGAATATTATTAAATAGGAAAAATTATAAAAATGGGCCACTAAGTATGCCAATTTTCGATTTTGGTCACTATGTTTGTCAGTTACAAAACTAGGTCACTAAGTATGTATATAGTAACAAAATTGGACCTCTTTTTTCTTATTATATACATACTTAGTGATCCAAATTTGTAGCTATATACATACGTAGTGACCTAGTTTTGTTACTATACACAAACTTAGTGATCTAGTTTTGTAACTAGTGACCCAATTTTGTTACTATATACATACTTAGTGACCTAGTTTTGTAACTGACAAACATAGTGACCAAAATCGAAAATTGGCATACTTAGTGGCCCATTTTTATAATTTTTCCTATTAAATATTGTTGAGATTTCGGCCGCCTTAGGTTCGAAATTCAGCCTACTTTCGTGGGTGTATGTGAAGTGAATCAAGAACTACGATCTTGAAGGTGATCGGATCGAAAAACAGCAAAGAGAAAACAGAGAAAGAACACAGCTTTTACGTGGTTCGACTCCAAATTGAGTCTACGTCCACGGACTAACTAGAGCGTTTTATTCCAAAACAAAAGAAGGGATTACGAGAATGATACTTCCTCTCCAACTTTCTAGTTTACATCACTCGCTAAAACTCTCTCTATCGAAAGCTACAATCGCTCGAAGTGTACTACTTGAAACCAGTGAATCTGATATTTATACAGCTTCAGGAAATTAACTGCTGTCAGCTGCGCGCTCTTTTTCTTCATGAAGTGCTAAACGTTTCTTTAAGTGGAAAAGCAACTTTCTATCTCAGCCCTTAGATCTTCTCTTCACCCGATCGAACGGTTAACATTTGAACTTAGGACTTCAACAAAATTCCTGAAGCTGAATTCAACTTCTCAAAGCAGTGATCATAAAGCCTTTTCGTCTGATCATTTCAGGCCTCAATCATTGAAGTTTAGGCTCACTATTATCAACAATCTCCACCTTGAGCCTATAACTCTCAACGCGTTCACCGAGCTTTGACTTTACAGCCCACCCGAGCAAGTTACACTCGCTCAAACGTCATACCAGAATCAGCCCTTTTTCAGCTTTGCTTCAGCTTTCGAAATCTGCAATCACTCTCTGATTTGTCTTAAACCATCAATCAAGGCTCCATTTTGATTAACAATCCCGCCCAGTTGGTCATCCTGCTCCTCTAGCAGCGCCGAGCATCGAACGAAACCTTATCAACTCCAAGCAAGATTGAAATCTCCCACTTGAAGTTGACTTGGTCCCTCGAGCCCAATCTCTTCATGTCGCATGAAGTTCTTTGTTTCCTAGCTCCGTGAGCTCTCTTTACAGCCCATCTACAGCTACCCTTTCCAAGTTTCTTGGTCTCTTTCACAGGTGAGACCTCAGCATCATCCAGCGAAGCATCATTATCATCATAACTCGAAGCTCCACTATGTGTGTTTGGCCAACTTTCTTCAGTTGATTCGTCCCCTGCTTCAGCACTTTCTTCTTCTGTGATTGAAGGCTTCGAACATGGACTGAGGGTACTTCCTTCCCTCATCAATTCCCCGTCCATTTCATCCCCAGAATGTGCAGAATCAGACCCAAATTCAGTAGCTTCGATTTCAGCATCTTCAGGAAATTCTGAAAAATCAGCACCAAGTAGCTGTCTTGGCTCGACATTCTCCACCTCAAGACGAGGTTCTCGTGACTTCTCTTCCACCACATTCAAGCCACAACATTCCCTACTTTCTATGGCTTTTCTTTTCTCCACCATACAACCATCAAGAACGTAAATGCCGTGCCTCCTAAAGCCTGATAGAATCAGCCTATTCTGTCTCAAAACTCTGATTTTTCCAGCTTGAACTTGTGTGTTTAATCCTCTTTTATCCAAAGTACCGATTGAGATAAGGTTCCTCCTAACCTCGGGGACATACCTAACGTCTCTTAGGATCCCCACATTGCCTGAACTGAGCCGCAAACGAACTGATCCAATCCCAGAAATTTGACAGTTTTTTCCATTCCAAGCTTCACGGTTTCTTGGTTCGTTTCTTGGAAATCTTGAAGCCATTCCTTGTTGCACGTGACATGAAATGAACACCCTGAGTCAAGGATCCATTCATGCTTCGATTCTTGCCCAGAAACACTCAAGATTTCTGCATCTTCATAGCCATCCACAGCAAACTCCGCAGCTGCAAATTTCTGATTTTTGTTCGACTTTGAGGCAGCCCTTCTTGGACAGTTTCTTCGAATGTGGCCCTCTTCGTTGCACTCATAACACCTCACTGGGAACCTCGGCTCGCCTCTTTCCTTTCCCTTGCCTTTCTTGGTCCAATAATTGGATTTATTTTTCGCATAAAGAAGCTGCGCCGCGTCAGGGATTTCTGCAACTTCTGAACCGTTCCTCGTGTTTAGTTGCTTCGAGCTTAGAGCAGAGAGAACATCCTCGAGTTTAAGAGCTTCCCGTCCATATAACAAGGCCTCCTTGAAGTGTTCATAGCTCTTTGGTAGCGCACATAACAAAAGCAAAGCTTGATCTTCATCCTTCATCGACTCGCCGACGTTCTCAAGATCAAGAACCAGTTTTGAGAACTAATCTACTTGCTTATCCATCGAGTCTTCTTCTTGCATCTTGAATGTATATAAAGCTTGCTTCAAGTAAAGCCTCTTCGCAAGAGACTTGGTCATATACAGCGCCTCCAATTTCTTCCAAACATCTTCAGCCGAGGTTTCTTTAGCGACTTTACGCAACACTTGATCTGAGAGACAAAGAATCAACGTCGAATACGCTCGCTCTCGAATCTTCTTCTTGTCCAGTTTCGCCATATCCTTCGGCTCCATTTCTTTCTCAGATTCCAGCGCTTCCTCAAGCCCTTTCTCCGTTAGCAACGCTTTCATCTTCATCTTCCACAGACCAAAATCGTTTTGGCCATTAAAGATCTCCATCTCGAACCTCGTCGCAGCCATCGTCTTCGTCACGCTTCGTTCCAACGACTCGTCGCACCACTTGTTGAGATTTCGGCCGCCTTAGGTTCGAAATTCAGCCTACTTTCGTGGGTGTATGTGAATTGAATCAAGAACTACAATCTTGAAGGTGATCGGATCGAAAAACAACAAAGAGAAAACAGAGAAAGAACACAGCTTTTACGTGGTTCGACTCCAAATTGAGTCTACGTCCACGGACTAACTAGAGCGTTTTATTCCAAAACAAAAGAAGGGATTACGAGAATGATACTTCCTCTCCAACTTTCTAGTTTACATCACTCGCTAAACTCTCTCTATCGAAAGCTACAATCGCTCGAAGTGTACTACTTGAAACCAGTGAATCTGATATTTATACAGCTTCAGGAAATTAACTGCTGTCAGCTGCGCGCTCTTTTTCTTCATGAAGTGCTAAACGTTTCTTTAAGTGGAAAAACAACTTTCTATCTCAGCCCTTAGATCTTCTCTTCACCCGATCGAACGGTTAACATTTGAACTTAGGACTTCAACAAAATTCCTGAAGCTGAATTCAACTTCTCAAAGCAGTGATCATAAAGCCTTTTCGTCTGATCATTTCAGGCCTCAATCATTGAAGTTTAGGCTCACTATTATCAACAAATATCACGCTCGTCCAAAGAAGGAGCGAATATAAAAATCAAGACCTATAGAGGCAAATCAATATGCCTAAAAAAGTATATATTCAAAATAATTCATTTTCTTTCTACATGCATATTTTGGAGGTAAATTATCATGCTCGTTCAAAGAAGATGCGAACTCGAGTCAATGAAATAGACTATAAAAGCGGAACTAAAACTTTTTGCTCAAAAAGCAACCTTGTAAGGTGTAGAACGGTGTTAAAACCCAACGGGCCATATTTGGGCCGATTTTAGTGCAATTAATGGCCCAAAGTTGAAAAGCCTACAAAGACGGGCCCAATTGCAATAGCCTACAAAAGGAGAGGGCCCAATTGCAATTCAAATTCATAAGCAATCACACCACACCAGACCCTAATCGAAGAATTCAAACCGTTGGATCTGAATCTGACGAAAACTTGAAATTTCAAATACGTCGAAAAAACACTGTCCCGCTCCACTCTTCCTCTCTCTACAGTGCACACCATTGCTCTCTTATCTCTCTTTCTCTAGTGTCTATCTCTCTCTCCCTCTCTCAGGCGCACGCTCTGAGGAACGAAATGTCGAATCGTCACGAGAAGGAGAAGGGCGTGAACGTACAAGTTCTCCTACGTTGCAGGTATTGAGCGCGAGCATACATTTCGATGTCGGGGTTTCCTGGATTTGGATTTAATTTTGCTCTTTTTTGATGGATTTTAGGCCTTTCAGCGATGATGAGTTGCGGAATAACGCACCGCAGGTGGTGACGTGTAATGACTACCAGAGGGAAGTATCCGTGTCGCAGAACATTGCTGGGAAATGCATTGACAGGGTTTTCACCTTCGATAAGGTAATTTGTTTCTCTCTGGTCTTTTTTGTGTGGATTTAAGTTCCGGCGCTTCAGCTGGGTTTCGCTGTCAGTGTTGTGGAGTTTGCGATGTTGTCTGAGGATATAATTGGATGGTGCCGGCATATAAAATGAGAATTGAATTACTGAAGATGAGTAATTGAAGCTATAATAGAGTATGCTTCATTAATTCTAACCACAAGTGTCATTTCCGCTTTCACATGGGTTGGTTACTCTTTGGAATTTCATTTTTTTTCTAGGTTTTCGGACCCAATTCCAAGCAAAGAGATCTGTACGAACAAGCAATTGTTCCTATAGTAAATGAGGTGTTGGAAGGATTCAATTGCACGATCTTTGCTTATGGACAGACTGGGACAGGAAAGACTTACACGATGGAGGGTGAATGTAAGAAATCAAAGGTATTAACTGCTGTGCTCTTTCATCTGTGTTAAGAGCTGGTCTTGATATAAAGTTCTAAGCATGTTAACATAGTGTTTTTTCCTTAAATTGTCCAACTGTAGTGTGCCCTTTGTTGATTTTACTTTTTTATTTGCTTTCGGTAGAGTGGCCCAAATGGTGAATTGCCTCCAGAGGCAGGTGTAATACCCAGAGCTGTCCAGCAAATTTTCGACATCTTAGAGAGTCAAAATGCTGAATATAGCGTCAAAGTAACTTTCTTGGAGTTATACAATGAAGAAATTACTGACTTGTTGGCTCCAGAAGATATATCCAAAGTTCCCTTGGAGGAAAGACAGAAAAAACAGTTGCCGCTTATGGAAGATGGAAAGGGTGGGGTTCTTGTTAAGGGTTTGGAGGAAGAAATCGTGACAAGTGCTAGTGAGATTTTCACATTGATTGAAAGGGGATCTGCTAAACGTCGAACAGCTGAAACCTTGCTAAACAAACAATCAAGGTTTTCATGATTCTGCCTCAAGTTTGTGATAATGTTAGTTATATTTAGAGATTGAATTTTGAGTTTTGACATAATTGTCTTTGTATCAGTCGGTCCCATTCTCTATTTTCAATAACAATACATATTAAGGAAGCAACGCCTGAAGGTGAAGAACTAATTAAATGCGGAAAATTGAACCTGGTTGATTTGGCTGGTTCGGAGAACATCTCGCGTTCTGGTGCTAGAGAGGTACAACTGCTGCATGTGTATAAACACTGATTACGAACTTATATATTGGCTTTTGGTTCTCTTTCTGAATTCTGTTGGTTTTTTTATATGAACTTACAACTTGGTTATTCATTGTCGATATGTACTCTCATCTGTGATTCTTTACTATGCAACATTTGCAGGGGAGGGCTAGGGAAGCTGGAGAAATCAACAAAAGTTTGCTTACACTAGGGCGAGTAATAAATGCCCTTGTAGAGCATCTCGGACATATTCCCTATAGGTTCAATTTCTAACTACTGGTTTACATTTTTTCGTCAATGTAAGGCATTCTTGATTTCTATCTTAATCACTTTTCTACTAATAAAAATAGGGACAGCAAGCTCACACGTTTGCTCCGTGATTCATTGGGTGGACGAACAAAAACATGCATTATAGCCACAGTATCACCAGCTGTGCACTGTCTTGAGGAGACCCTTAGCACCTTAGATTATGCTCACAGGGCGAAAAACATAAAAAATAAGCCCGAGGTTTGGAACCATTTTTCCTTTCGTACCTGTGTTTTCTTGTCTGACTTCTTGTCGGAGTACCTACCCTTGTTGGATACGTACCAATACTTGATCTTAGGTTTCTGTTGATCGTCTTTCTTCCGATGCAGGTAAATCAAAAGATGATGAAAACAACATTGATAAAAGATTTGTATGGTGAAATTGAACGGCTCAAAGCAGGTATAGTCATGCTAACAGGCTGTTGTATTGATTTTGGAATTTTTTTTGGTAGAGATTGGAGCAATATTAATTTCTTTATCTCTTTCCCCTCCCCTGTCCATTTCCTTCTGTGTATGATGCCTGTAGAGGTTTATGCTCAACGGGAGAAGAATGGAGTGTACATACCAAAGGAACGGTACTATCTGGAAGAGAGTGAACGTAAGGTAATTGGTTCTGTTCGTATTTGAATGTCTGATCTTTTCACAATCAAGATGATTGCATAAATGGTTTTTTTAGTTTTCATCAATGTTCATAGTATTTATTTGTTTACCTTTCAATGTTTTAGGCAATGGCAGATCAAATTGAACAAATGGGGATGGCAATAGAAAACCGGCAGAAGGTCAGTCAGTCATAAAGAAGCTCAGACTTGATAAAATCTGATTTGTTCCTCATATGTTTCATATGCATGCAGCAAATAGAGGAGTTACAAGCTAGATATGATGATCAGGTTCAGCATTCCTCTGATTTGAGCAGCAAACTCAATGCAACAAAAGTAAGTCACCGTCATTTCTCAGAGCCCTGTATCTAAGTTGATTTCCAAGTCTAATGTGCAGCTCCTTGCAGGAAGAGTTAAACCAAACCAGCAAACTGTTGGAACTTACAGAAGCCAACCTTAAGAAATGTCAGTATTCCCTCAAGGAACAAGACTTCATCATATCTGAGCAGAAAAGAGCAGGTACTCAACTCAATCTCAAATTCCAGATTGAATGTCTTCACGATCGACGCATAAATGAATCTTTTGGATGATTGATAGAAAACGCGTTGGCTCACCAAGCATGTGTTCTTCGAGCCGATCTCGAGAAGTTCGAGAAGGATAATGCCTCGCTCTTCATTAAAATTGGTAAACAGTTCGTTTGGACCTGCAGTTTTTAGTGTCATTGACTACATCGCATTTTACTATTTTGTTTTACGCTAACCTTTATGCAGCAAGAGAGGACAAGTTACTGGCCAATAACAGATCAACTGTGGATACTTTCGAAACTGATCTTGCCAAGCAGCTTGGTGCCCTTTCTAACTCCCTGTCTGCATCTGTAACACAACAAAACGAGCACCTTCAGCGTGTGGACAATCTCTGTGGTTCATTCCTCCAACTGCACAACAAGGTTTTAATCTAATAGTGTCCCATCATGCGTGGCATGTTGCATGTTCTACAAGTATCATATCTCCTTCTGCAGATTTTGTGCTTTCTTTAGCCTTAGGATTTGAATATTTGTCCATAGGCTTCACTGGAGTTAAAGGATAAAATTAGATCTTCAAGAGCTTCGTATGCCTCTCATTTCGAGGCTGTACAAAACGTTATCCGGTTGCACAAAGCAGATTCTAATGCTGCTTTGGAGAAAGTTGCGTGTTTGGCCTCTTCTAATTCACAATCAATTGAAGATGTAAGTTTTTATGCATACATTGTACTTTCATAACTAAAACAGTATTGCTGAATGCTGACAGGGTCTCACGTTTTGCAACGTGTCCTTCTTCATATTTAGTTTCTAGCTGCAGAGTCCGTTCAAGCGAATTCATTGTTCAATGAACTTCTCGAAACATTATCAAGTCATCAAGGGGAAATGGCTCATTTAGCTCGTGAGCTGCGACAGGTTCGATTTTTACTCTGTGGTTTCTGGTGTATTTGAAGATAATTTTGTAATGGCTTAGCATATTGTACTTTCTTCATGCTTGGATTAATCTTTGCAGAGATTCACCTCCAGCATGAAACACCTGGAGAATACTTCACATACCATCCATGGCTTCATTGATGACATTTCAGGTGAGACGAGAAGGCTTGAATGTCATGCAGCTGAAGTGAACAATGTTCAGACTAGGAGCATCACTGAATTTCAAAAGGCTTACGAGGTTTAGCATTTACCTAACATTTGTTTACCTTATTTTTTGCATCAATTATTTGCTCCTGTCATATATTCTGTGATGCACTTAACGGTGTAAATGTTTCCAGGAGCAGTCAAGGACAGAAGCAGAAAAGCTTCTCGCTGACATGGCCTCCCTTGTGTCTGATAGCATGCAGCGTCAGAAAGCAATGGTGGGTTAACTTTGGCTTCCTAAAATCTGCCCTTAATTTTCAGTTCTTGATTCTTATCCATATAAGTGACAGGTTAATGAAAGGCTGGGCAATCTTATGGGGACAGTAGCTGGAAATAAATTGTTCTTGGATGCACATGTTTCAAATGTGGATTGTATAGCCACAGACTTGAAAAGGAAATGGGATGACTCATTTATGAATAGTGAACGTAGTTTCAACAACTCCGCGGATTTCTCAGCCTCTAAACATTGTCGTATGGAGTTGCTGCTGCAGAAATGGTGAGAATTATGTTTGCGAGCACATTCTAAAGACTCGCGTTAATATGCCATTCTCTCATTCCCTGTCCTATTAATCTATATTCTCGTCTTGCTCTTTCAGTGTAACTAATGGTGATGCAGCTATGGGATGGTGGCAAAAAACACATGAAGCATTGAATAACATGGAAATTGAACACACTGCATCCATCGCTTCTCATGTCAGGTGTGTACTGTACTTGGGTTACAGAAACAGATGAAATTCAACAAATCTTTTTCCCCCCTAAAAATGCATGAGCTGTCAGAATTATATCTCAATATATGGTTATCTTTTCAGGGAGATGAGCTACTGTAACGAAGTACATGTAGCTGAAATTGAATCCGCCGGGGTTATGATTGCAGACGACATAAAAACGAGTAGCGAAGATGTCATTAAGTGCTTTAACGGTTAGCTTTCTCTTGCTTCGTTTTCCTATATGAAACTCGTCGTGGTCAATGTTCTAAGAATTTCACATTTCTCTACCTTCAGACCTTTCAGACCGCGAACGATCATCCATTGCTGAAATCACAATGACTTCCCAAAGTCACTCAGAAGCACTTAAACGTCTAAGCGAAGATCACAATCAGCAGTGTGCTAACATTGAGCAGCATGCAATCCATACTTTCCAAGAAAAATACATGGTAAGTACTTCTCTTATATCCCAAGCTTTTCTTCGATATTTTCGAGAAAAAAATAGCATAGGGGGATGACCAACCATTTAAAAAATGTTCGATAAATCATCTTTCGCCTTTTGTCAGGATTATGAGCCAAGTGGCACGACACCTGTAAGAACCGAACCAGATATTCCAAGCAAGGGTTCGATCGATTCGCTGAGGGCATTGCCTATGGAGACCCTTCAAGAAGAGTTTCGTGAGAACCATTCGTACGAATCGTTTCAAGCCAAGGAAACGAAGCTAACAGCCGTTGTTCCTCGTTCTCCGCTCTCTCAGATAAACTGAAATGCTTAAAATAGTGTAATGCTTGGCATCTAAGTAAGTCCTTTGAATTCTGTACGCTATTGTTCTGAAACATTTCATAGATTGAATTTGATATATAAAATCCCTTCTTGGGATTTCGTCTCGTTGTAGCGAAGTTATGAATATGATATTTCTGATTTATTCTCGATTATATGTTGCTGATGGTTCTTGAGCTGCAGGATTTGTTGCTGTATCGATGAAGATTACACTACACTACTTGTCCGAAAATGGAGAAAAAAAATAATCAATACAATTCCGATGAATAAAGATAGCAATCACTTACATTATGGGTCGATGACCAATCGTTTCTTCATGCCCGAACACTATAACAAGAGATTGAAAAAAAATCGAGAGATGAATAAAAGCTGGAATTTAGGTTACCTTTATGAGAGAGGACGATATGCTAAATAATTGTGCCTTAATTAAAATTCAGGTTTTCAAAATTTTAAGAATAAGAATTAAACCCCTAACCTAAAACCCTATTGACGACAATTGAAATTAGCAAATGTACTGAACACCTCGAATGCAAACGATTAGGAGAGCAATTGTGATCGGCAATGGCTTCGCTGGCGCGGAAAATCAGTGCGTAGGATTAATTCGAGCTCTGGGCCTTAACAACGACTACTCTTTACTTGTAAGTTGCATCTGATTTGTCTTCTTTGGAGCGCTTTTCTGAATTTTGCTTTGAGAGCGTCTATGGACGCAGCGTGTTAGGAGACCGCAGGGCGGGATCAATGAGAGACTCCATTGGCTTCCTCTTTCTGTTCACAAGAAGTTGGATCGTGCTGTTAAATGGCTTCGTGGTCCTATGGTTTCCATTGGAGATACATTGAAGCCTCGTCCATCTGAAGGGAAAGGTAGTATGTATGTTCGCACACATATTCATGAGACGTGATGATGTGGTTAATTTGTTTGTTTTGTTTTGTCGGGGTGAAGATCTGTAGTGCTTCGGTTGTAATGGATTGGGCAATCATTTCCTCGTTTTGTGACTCATTTCAGGTGTATTAGAGGCAGACATGCCGCGCATTGTGAAGATGGCCCGAGAATTGGTCGAAAGGTACGGGTCGAATTATTCTGGGATTCTTCATTCATTTGCTGGAAGAGAGTTACATATCGATGCATCCCTGAATTCGTTGTGCCTATCAGCATTTTTTTTCTTTTGGTTGTTTGGAGACATAATACCCCGAAAGCCTCGAGATGACCCAGAAAGAATTCATTCTAGGTTGGTGTCTCCGCAACAAACGGTCCATTTATTCTCAAACCGCTTGAAAATTCAAGATTCATGTGATTTGTACCATGATTGTTCTCAAACAACTATTGTTCGCATATTTCATCTCAATGAATTCGTGAATATATAGGAAGTAAGAAGGCGTTTTTTCTTTTCTTTACTTGCTCTCAGCGTTGCTTTTTTGAAATATTTACAGGGATGGTCCCGTGTTAGTGGTTGCGTCGGGCCGTGATACTATTACTGTGGCAAGTTCGATCAAGAAGTTAGTTCCAGAAAAAGTCTTTCTTGTGCAGGTGAGGAGGTACAACATAATGCTACTAATACTCTCCCGAAAAACAATTTGGAATCTTTCTTGTTGAGATGATTTATGAACTTAAGTGCTCCATGAGTGGTTTGAGATTTGACTATGCAACCGTTTAGCTTCCATCTTAGATTTGAAATGTTAAATAATTAATAACTTCAATACGAATTCAATTGATACACAGATACAGCATCCACGGTCTCGCCTGCACCGCTTTGACCTGATCATAACGCCCCGCCACGATTATTTCCAATTGACGCCTGGCGCCCATAAACAGACGCTGTCGTTTCTAAGACGGTGGGCAACTCCTCAATATCCTCCTCCCGACAAACGCGTGGTTTGTTCTTTTCGATCGACAAAAGTATCCCAGTTCCTAAAACACCATATTTTTAACTTTTTTTTCTCGATTTAAGTAGAACTGATTACTTTCCACGATAGGTCCTCACCGTGGGAGCCCTTCACCAGGCTGATTCTATTGCTTTGAGAAATGCAGCTTCCTTTTGGCACGAACAGATGTCAACGCTGCCTAAACCCATCCTTGTTGCGTCTATTGGAGGGCCAACAAGTAAAGTTATACATTGCTCATTGTTTTGCAGCAATGCATAGATCTAATTTATATCCTATCGACTTTGTTTTTTCTCCCTCCTACTACATCATGCAGGACACTGCATATACGGGGAAGACCTTGCGTATCAGTTGGCAGCCTCGTTGAAGGATGTTCTTCCTACTTGTGGGACCCTCAGAATATCGTTTTCCCGTCGAACACCCAAGACTGTACGTCTCTTTCTCAGTCATAATATGATGATTCATCTATCGCAAAAATGCTTATTCTCGTCGTTCACAAACAGGTATCTGAAGTCATCGCGAGCGAACTCTCTTGCCACCCCAAAGTCTATGTGTGGAATGGTGAAGGTAGTAATGAGTATCGTTGGAGCATTTTTTCCTTTGTAGTATAGAAATATATAGCGCTCCTATTGATTGCGTTTCTTTTCTCTTAAGGTCTGAATCCTCATATGGGCCATCTTGCTTGGGGCGATGCTTTCGTCGTCACGGCCGATTCTGTTAGTATGCTGAGCGAAGCATGCAGCACGGGGTACTACTTATGCAGAGAGGCCTAGTACATATCATCGTTAATAATTTCATTATTTAATTCTTCGCAACTAAGTGTAGAGTATCGCAGGAAACCTGTGTATGTGGTCGGGGAAGATCGATGTACGGGCAAGTTTGCAGATTTTCTCGACACACTCGAGCGCATGGGAGCCGTTCGCCCCTTGACGGGAAACGAAAATGTGAGTTTTTTTTTTTCTTCTGCGAACTGTGTTATTAACATCATCTTTGCAGTCGTTGTCTCAATGTTGTCGCTATGAAAGATTTCTGTGTTCCACAGATGACTGAGAAATGGGATTACTCTCCGCTCCGTGATAACGAGTTGGCGGCTAATGCGCTCATCAAGGCGCTGAATGAACGTCGTGGCTGGAGAGTATAACTGAAGTGCTTTGCTATTTTGGGTTTCGTTTGCTCTGTAAATGAAAGTAATATATGTGGTGTATTGATTAATTGGAACCTTGTATGTAAGGTTAGTTGTTAACTTACAAGGCCTTTTTTCGTTTGGGTAAAGACTAAGAAGCAATGAAGTTAGGCTGAGTGCTTTGTGCTCTAGCCTCTAAACAATGAAATTAGGCATATGAACAATCGATTGTCTTAACGTCATGAACTTCCTTGTGTACTAACTAATTTTCATTTGGTTACATGGAAAGCTTATTTCATCAATTGTCTGCAAGGTAAATTTAATTTTCAATTTTCTTACAATTGAGCCCAATAACTACGGGCCTAAAATAACTACTTAATGGGTCATTGCCCATTTATAGATTCGGCTTTAGTTGAACTCTATGAGCCCAACATCTGTAATCCACCTAGCTATAAAATTGCAATCTGATCATCGGTAAGCTTTCGATTCGTAGCTTCAATCGTCCTCTGTCATGAACCAAATCTGAGGTGGGATTCGCTGGAGACGAAGAAGATGATGATGTTGAACAGTTGAAGGAAAAGCTTGGGAGGAAAAGCTTAAAGGAATTAATGGTGGATTGTGCTGAAGAGATGCATATGATATTGGTTATTGGGCTTCGGTTTTGGGCCGTCAATATATTCTATAATATGATTAAAATTAATATTGGGACTTATGTTAATCAGCCCAATTAGTACTATTATATAAGAACATTGCATGAACGCTTTGTTGAGTGAGTATATCAACGAAATTAAAAACCAATCTTCTAATCTTCTTCTTCGTTATCTATGAATCTTCTTCTTCTTCTCCCTCAATCCAATCTGTAATTCTTCTCTTCTCTTCTCTAACGATCAGAATATGCATAAAGAAAACCCAAAAATAGATCAGATCATGACATCCACCTTTCGATCCGAATTTCGTTCTCGACACTTTGCAACAATGGGGTAAGTATCTAAATTTCTGATTTCCTTTCGATATGACGATGAAGCCGTTGCTTTTATTCAAGGTTATGTCTGTGATACTGTTGAATTCTTTTTTTTTTTTTTAACGCTCTAAGCTACCAATTTGTCACTCTTAATCGGGGGATTTCTTTTATTGGAATTTGCTGTATCAAAACGTTTTAAAGTTGTTTCATTTGGTTCGAAGTGCTGAATTATTCTCCTTTACTAGTTTATTGTTTTAATTTTTTTTTTTTTGTTTACCATTGACGAGCCATTATTGACCTCTATGTCACTGTTAGGAAGACACGTGGTATGGGAGCTGTTCGCGAGCAGCTCAAGTCCCATCGTCGAAGGCAGAGGTGGGGCAAGTCGAATCGGCATAGGGATGAGGGCCAAGAAAGTAGCCTGAGGAGAAAGGGGGATGAAGAGCCAAGTCCAAGTGCTGAAAAAACTTCCATTGCTGAAGAGCAAAAGAAGTTGGATGAGGAGATGGAGAAGCGGCGTAGGAGAGTTCAGGAGTGGCAAGAACAAAGAAGCAAGGTGCAATCTTAGAAGGAAAAACTCGGGAAGGCTTTGAATAGCGAGCACAATATTAGGAAGACATGGACGATCGAAGGAGAATCTGACGACGATGATGACGGAGCTTTGATGCCCAATGTTGAGGATGGTATGGACATCGATCACGATAAGGAGCTACTTCCTCCCGTGCAAGACGATGACATTGATCCGTTGGATGCATTCATGAATACTACGGTGTTGCCCGAGGTAGAGAAGCTTAACAAGAGTGCGCCTAATGCCTCAAGCGAATCGCGGATGGACGTTGATGGCAATTCTAAAAAACAAACCTTGGAGAATGTTAGAAAGGGGACAAGGAAGGGGCAAATTATGCCTTCGGAAAATTCTGACAGCGACGTTGATGATGCTGAAAATGAGGGAGATCCTACGGAGGAGGAAGATGATGAAGAATTTATGAAGCGGGTGAAGAACTCCAAAGTCGAGAAGCTGTCTATTGTCGACCATTCAAAAATCAATTACCCTCCCTTTCGAAAGAGTTTCTACACCGAAGTGAAGGAGATTTCGAGAATGACCCCCGGAGAGGTTGCTGAATACAGGAAACTACTTGAGCTGAAGATACACGGAAAGGACGTGCCAAAACCTGTCAAAACCTGGCATCAGACTGGGCTATCCACAAAGATTTTGGACACCATCAGGAAGTTGAACTATGAGAAGCCTATGTCCATTCAAGCGCAGGCATTGCCCGTAATCATGAGTGGTCGAGACTGCATTGGCATTGCGAAGACAGGTTCTGGAAAAACCCTGGCCTTTGTGCTGCCCATGCTGAGACATATCAAAGACCAACCCCCTCTTGCCTCTGGCGATGGTCCCATCGGGCTTATTCTTGCCCCAACAAGAGAGCTCGTCCAGCAAATCTACCGTGATATCAAGAAAATTTCCAAGGGTATGGGCTTGAGCTGCGTGCCTGTATATGGTGGCTCGGGCATCGCCAGCAAATCGGCGAATTGAAACGAGGAGCTGAGGTTGTCGTCTGCACGCCAGGTAGGATGATCGACATACTATGTACCAGCAGCGGTAAGATAACGAATCTCCGCCGAGTGACTTATTTGGTCATGGACGAAGCTGACCGAATGTTTGACATGGGATTCGAACCTCAGATTACGAGGATAGTCCAAAACACGAGGCCCGATCGTCAGACCGTCTTATTCTCTGCAACTTTTCCCCGTCAGGTCGAGGTTTTGGCCCGTAAGGTGCTGACTAAGCCCATCGAGCTGCAAGTAGGTGGGAGGAGCGTGGTGAACAAGGACATAACCCAACTGGTCGAGCTAAGGCCCGAAAACGAGAGGTTCAATAGGCTCCTAGAGATTCTCGGCGAATGGTACGAAAAGGGGAAAACCCTCGTATTCGTCCACACGCAAGACAAGTGCGACACGCTGTTTAAGGATTTGTTAAGGCATGGATATCCGTGCCTTTCCCTTCACGGGGCAAAGGATCAAATGGATCGAGAATCCACCATAACTGATTTCAAGGGCGGCGTCACCAATATATTGGTTGCAACTAGCATAGCTGCGAGGGGATTGGACGTAAAAGAGCTCGAGCTCGTCGTGAACTACGACGCTCCCAACCATTACGAGGACTACGTCCACCGTGTGGGCAGAACAGGCCGGGCCGGTCGAAAGGGCTTCGCCATCACATTCATAACCGAGGAAGACGAACGATACGCGCCAGATCTCGTGAAAGCCTTGGAGCTGTCCGAGCAAAAGGTGCCCGAGGACCTCAAATGGTTAGCGGAGAAATTCATGGCGAAGGTCAACCAAGGGCTCAAGCAAGCCCATGGGACGGGCTTCGGCGGGAGAGGCTTCAAGTTCAACGAAGAGGAAGACGAGGTTAGAAAAGCTGCGAAGAAAGCTCAGGCGAAAGAGTACGGTTTCGAGGAGGAGAAGTCGGACTCCGAGGACGAGGACGAGACGGTCAAGAAAGTGGGGCCTGACCTGACCCACAAAGCCGCCCTAGCTCAGGTGGCTTCCCTGGCCGCCGCCGGAGGTGGTGGTGAGAGGGCCCTGGCGGCTTCCGTGGCTCTGCAGCGTTTGTTGGCGAAGATCCACGCCGATGCTATGCCCGGGCGCTACACGGCTGAGTTGGAGATCAACGATTTTCCGCAGAACGCTCGGTGGACGGTTACGCATAAGGGTACGCTGGGCCCCATCTCGGAGTGGACGGGGGCTGCGATTACGACACGTGGGCAGTATTTCCCGCCGGGGGAGACGGTGGGGGCTAACAATAGGAAGCTTTACTTGTTCATCGAGGGAGCTAAGGAGCAATCTGTGAAGACGGCTAAGGCGGAGCTTAAGCGTGTTTTGGAGGATAGTACGACTACTTCACTGCCTGGCTCGGCTCAGCCTGGAAGGTACTCTGTTCTTTGAGAGGCGCAGAGAGGAAAGATAAAAAGATGTTCCCTTTTTTTTTTTTTTTGTTTTCTTAGTTATGTACGGTACAAGGCTTGTTATGTCTTTGCTATGATTATTACTGAATGTTATGAGTTTTCTAACCGATTTAAGGGACACACGTGAGTTATTTAGGGTTCTCATTCTTAACAGCAGGCGGCTAATCGAGGCCGTGGAGGCGGCGGTGATGAAGAAATACGTGCCTCAGATGAATAGGCAGTGCAGCTTCAAGAATTTGTGCTCGGGCTTGTGTTTGGGATCGGGCTCGACGATCTCGATCCCGACATAGGCTGACCAGCGGGCCCTCTTGGAGGAGCTGCTGCCGAGCCGGAAGTGTGTGGTCCACGCCAGGTTCATACGAAGGCTGCTGAGGACGAACCGTGAGTGCAGAGAGAATTTGGAGAAGAGGATGGGGATGCAGCTCGACCAGGCTTCTGTGGTCCACGCCAGGTTCATCTTATGTAGAATGTGTTTTGACTTGACTCCATGGCAACATGTTGGTGCTTTGATAGTATCTATCAAGGGTGAAATCATTGCAAATGGACATGGTATTTGTATGAGTGAGAGGATTTGCTTAGCTCATCTTCGATTTCTACTTTGCCTCTTCTTTGGACATAAATTAAGATACATTTGCATTGCTTGCTTGTCTTTCTCTTGGGGTGACTTTTTCTCATGGGCAAAAGCAAGTTATTACAGAGCTAATTCCAACTGCTGATACCCCGTGCAATATAACTCTTCACTCATCATCATTCGTCTCGATGAATCGATGACCTGGGGAGACCACTGTTGAGTAATGTCTGTGAACACTTTTTATAGATATTATCAGGCAATTGAAGACGAATCTTCATATTGTTAATTCTTCTTCATATCGTAGTGCCTCGAAATATAATTGTCGAAGGAACTTGAACACGGAGAAAAAGGCGAAGAGTTTGAGCTTTTTTTTTAACTAGCTTTTCGTCAACATCTGAAACACGAGGCTTAAACTCGTCGTTCCTACTCATAACTTTTTTTGTACGTTTTTAGGTCGTTTTAACTCATCGTATCTATCAGATTTTCCTTCCTCACGTGAACGAATAACACGATTTTGTGCTGCTTTTTTTTTTTTTTGTCGATTTGCTTTACCTTATATGTCGTAGCAGCTGATACGATCCATACGACCAACGTGACTCGGGAAAAAACTCTATCGCATCTATGGTTATATGACTTAAAAAACATCGTATCCTAACATTCGAAACTCCTACAGTTTAAGAAATCAAACCATATGTCTTCTTTCTCCTTCTTATAGCCTTCACTCGAAGGACTGCATACATCAGCTGAAAGCTATTCTCTGCGACAAAGATTGCCCAGAAAAGCCTCCTTCCATTCCATTCACCTTCATAAATCACGGTATGGTATCTCGTGCGTATATAAATCCATTCTGTAGAGTTCAGAATCAGAATCATCGGGTTATTTTTATAGTTTTGAATATATTTATGTGCGCGCCGCGTATAGGTGTGGATCAATTATTCGACATTCTTGCGAATGGAGAGAGTATACAAAGGAGATTTGCTTCAACTTAAGACACAATCGTAGGCTCGTTTAGCAGCGCTTCCTTCAAAAGGCCGACGAAACGATTGCGTTATTTGTATTTTAATGCAGTCAGTCAGAAAAACCCGACGTCTTCTTGTTCGTCCTCGTCGAAAGTGTTTGGCAAATGTGAAAATTTTCGACGGGAAAACAAATGGTAATACGGAAAAAATTCGGAGTATGTCTGATCAGGTTTTTTCTCAAGGGGATAGAAAGGAAAACGTTTCTCTTCTCTATACGAGCCAGACAAAAGTGTATTAATGCTTCCCGCGTGGTAATAACTAATAAGAACGCATTTTATTACTCCTACGTAGGCTTTTTCCATGTGAGAGGCAATATGCCTTATCATGTGTTCCAAATTCAAATCTACGAATAAAATCCAACGCTAATCTTAAATTAGAAATAAGCAACATATTTCACTCTAACTACTAAACCGTAATTAATTACGCGTCCTCACTAACCAGGGAGATTAGCGAGAAAAACACTCAATAATCAGGGGCAAGTCAATACACATCGGCCCAAACAAGGCCCAAAAACGCACCATCGTCACACCAAACAGCAGTTTCTGCTTTCGTCACACACGTCCTTCTTTTTTCCATCTTCGTCTCTCTCTCTCTCTCTCAACGTCACTATAAAAGATGAGCCCTAATCCTCACCCATCTCCATCAACAAAGAAAAGAAATAATAATAATAATAATCGGAAAAGGAAGAAGAAATGGGAATTGACGTCGGCGGAGCACCACCACCAAAGTCACCGCTTTCCAAGGAGGTCAAGGTTCGTTCCGTGTGGCGGCACAACCTCGAATTGGAGTTCGAAAACATCCGCCGGGCAATCGACAGCTTCCCCTACGTCTCCATGGACACCGAGTTTCCCGGCGTCGTCTTCGACAAGCTCCACCACCATCAGGCGGTGCTGCCGGCCGAGCACTACCTGACTCTCAAGTCCAACGTCGACGAGCTCAAGCTCATTCAGGTCGGAATCACGCTCACCGACGCGAGCGGCAACCTCCCCGACCTCGGCGTCCCCGGCGGCGCCTTCGTCTGGGAGTTCAACCTCTGCGACTTCGACGTGGAGCGTGACCGCCACTCGCCCAAGTCGATCGACCTCCTGCGCGCCAATGGTATAGACTTCGCCGCCACGCGCCAGAATGGAGTGGAGGCAGCTCGCTTCGCCGAGCTGATGATGTCCTCCGGCCTCGTCTGCAGCGATGACGTCACCTACGTCACCTTCCACAGTGGCTACGACTTTGGGTACCTCATCAAGGCGATCACTGGGAAGGCTTTGCCTGGGACTTTGGCTGAGTTCATGGGGCTGCTGAGGTCTCTCTTTGGGGAGAGGGTTTACGATGTGAAGCATCTGATGAGGTTTTGCCCAGGCCTCTACGGTGGTTTGGAGCGTGTGGCTCAGTCGCTCAGTGTGAAGAGGGAGGTTGGTAAGAGTCACCAGGCGGGTTCTGACAGCTTGCTGACGTGGCACGCCTTTGAGAAGATTAAGGCACTGTACTTCAAGAACAATGGTGATGGCGGTGTTCCTCTGCCTGGGAAGTTTGCTGGCGTGCTTTATGGGTTAGAGCTCTCAGACCCTTGTAATGAAGTGAATTAGGTGTTATTATGGAAGCATGGATCTGTTTAATATCCTATCATCAGATGTATTAGTGTGTGAAAAACTCCACCTTTGGTACTTAATATGAAAGAAGAGTGGGTGCTATGGTTTAAGAATATAAGTATGTGTTCCGTTTCTTGATTATCGTATGCTTTCACAGTATGTTGCGTCTCAAGAACCGTAAACTTAGGTCCGTACAGTTCGCCTTTGCTTCGAGAAGTCAAAGATTCGATCTTTTAACGGTTTGGTCAGCGTTAGGACAGGTTTGATCATAACGAGCAACAACGTACTTTGGGATCAAAAGTAAGTTGGAACCAACGTGTGTTTACTTTTTCTGTCGTTGGTTGACGGTTTGTCGGAATAATTTAATTCAACGAAGAACACGTTATGCAGTTGCGGGAATTCAGTTCAAACCGCCAAAACGGTAAAATAGCTCACCCCTTGACTGCCATATCTCTATCCTTAACTTATAGATATAGAGAAATGCAGAATCTTGTAACTACCTAGTAATAACTGCAGTGTAGGTTTCATTTCATCCGTTCGACGGATGTGAAGTGATGTACGTGGAAGTTGATCCATGGCATCATTGAGCGTCGGCGACCAAAGGTGAATGTGAACGTTGGTAGATTGTTGATATATACTGGTTATTCTAGTGTATTTTCTTGATATATATGCACTTAATCTCTTGAATTATATAGCACTATCTCTTGATTTGTGAAGTTCAACGGTGTCGTTCTTTGTTTCTTGAATTGCACTTCAGCACCCTTTTGTAGGTAGGAGCTGGGAGTCATTGGTGGGCCCTTCTTTGCTAATGAAACCCTGAAGCAGGAAATTATAGGCGTCGAACTTCATTGACTTTGGCTTCTTCTGGCGAGTGTTTTGAGGTCAGTGTTTTTAATGCCCCACTTTTTCAGTGGAAAGTTTGCTGTTTTAGCTCGACGATCGTCGTTCTTGAGCGTAATTTCATGTTTAGAATAGATTGTTGTGTGAAGGATTTATTCATCTTTAATCTGCATCTGTTGGGATGTCTGGGAAAGTTATGCTTAAACCACATCTATTGGTAAAATCTCATGTTTGCTGTTCCATTTCTGGGGCTGAGGGAATAGAGTAGGACACACATTTTGAGAGTTTCTCATAACTTGATTTTGGTTCTCTGTTACTTTATTCTATTGTTGATTGAAGTGATTAATAAGCAATCTAGAATGGAAATTATCCATTACTACAGTAACAGTTCTTAGCCAAGGCCAGTAGACGGAGTAAAGTGATTAAGGAGCAAATGCAAGATTTATTACATTTCTTAACTAAGCACACACACGGAGTAATTAATTAGCAACCCCACATTTAAATTATTAATTATTAAAATTCTTAACTAAGCTCTTACCCAGGAATGGAGTAATTAATGACAGCCCCGGTTTTAAAATTATGTCATTTCTTAGTTGATAGTGATACAGGTCCAAATCTCACTTAGACATTTTCACCCACATTAAAAGATGGCATAGATAATATCTCTACACTTTCATAAGCACTATCTGTTTAAAAATTGTCAAATTGATTTGTCAATGTAATAGAGGTTAGTTATAATTTTACCCTTAATATTTAACGTTCTTATATTTTTATCCTTTGATAATAATTTTATTTAACTTATTGAGAAGTATGGATATGTGAAGTGTTCGGGTTATGGTATCCCCAAAAGGAGGCTATGATTTCGAATTTTACTTGCACTCATTGGTTATCGTAGTTTATGTGGACATGTGGGACAATGTACGAATAGATGGGGAGATTAGTTCCCCTAGAAGTCTCGTCCCATCGCGCAGTGATGTTCAGAATCGCATAAGACTTGGCATGTTGAGACTACATTGAATGACCTTGTTCTATAAACACATTATTAAAAAGAAATCTAGTCTTTCAAACAAATTATCGCAAAACAAATCCAACTACATCTAATTCCAAGAAAATGAAAAAAATGACGACAACAAATTCAAGAAACAACCCGATTTTTACGCGGAGCTCGCATCCCCACCGCCCTGAGAGCCCAGTCGGTGACCCATGAGAAACCCCTTCTCATACAATCCAAGAACCCGACGACGCACCTCGAAATGCTTCCCAGCAAAAATCCACCGCTGGCCGACTGGGGCGAGGCCAGAATGGGCATTGGGAAAGCCCATGAGGCCCGAGAAATAACGCGATTTTGTACAGGCAAATCGTCCCTCGGAGAGTTTGCGTTGTAGGAGGGAATCAAATCCCTCAGTGAGGTGTAGTTGTAAGAATTGGGAATGGGCTCGATTTCGTTCGAAATGGTGAGATTTTGCGGCGGTTGGAATGTGGTTGTCGGCGGTGGAGTAGGGCGGAGGAGCGGGGTGCTGTTCTCTGGTCCATCGTGTGCACGGTTCTGTGTCTTGTTTGGTAGGTGGATTGTATTATTGGGACGACTTTTTGGACTGTGTTGTAATTTTGGTAAATGTTATTTAGTAGACGAGGAAGTAAATTAAAATTGGAGTGTTTTTGCGAAAGTTTTAATTGATATTATGTGTTTTTTGGATATTTTTCATGTATTATAATTTTATATCGTATTCTTTGAATAAAACTTTTGGGAGAATCTAATATTTGATTATGAAATTATTGTGAATCAAATTCAACCCCATATCAGTTTGCTATTGTCACATTTTCTTTCACACCTCTGGGATGAAAAACACATTAAAAAAATTGTAAAAGCTACTTTACTGTGCTATTCATACCCCACTTGGGATGGAATAAAACCCAAGTTTTCAAAACTCATTAATTTTTGTTCTCTTACCAAATTGCTTCAACAATAATTATTTAACTTCATTTTCAATAAACATATTTAAACTATTTTATTTTATATCATTGAGATTACATTACCATACCAAAAAGGCCAATGCAACATGAAAATCGAGTTATATGACTAGTTGTTTTTCATAAGATGCATGTACTACTAATATAAGATCATGTTATAGTTCAAATATTACAATATGGCATTTAAATATATTATAATTTATATCATAGTTACATGAACAAATAATTATAATGTGCACATAAAATTTTTAATTATGGTATTCTTTACTAAAAAAGTAGCATTATTATTGGCATTGACAATTAAGTAATAAATGGCGAGAGAATGTAAGTAAAATGAAGACTTTTCATTAGGGTAAAAAAGGAATGACAATAGAATTACCCCATTTAAAAACACTCTCATTTTTCGCATTTATAATTTACTCCTTAATCTATGAAACTGAATTTTCTTATACGATTTTTAATTTAGAAAGTGTATAGAAAATAAGAAAGAGAGTAAAATTTTAAAGTGGAAAAACTTTGGGACTGAATAACAATTTGTCCAGGCTTGTATGATTTTGGGCATTTTGAGGCCCGTGATAAATAATCCCGGCCCGATGGCCCATTGGTCCATAGGCCCATTTCATATTCTGAAATTTTTACGCGTGCCCGCGATCAAAGCATTCGCCTCATTGCTTCCTCTACATTTGCTTTTTTCAAGATTATCTGCTCTTCAAAGGCTCAGAAAGAAAAAAGGTATGCCTAATCTATCTCGATATTATCACGTTGAGTTTTGTTTTTTCTTGTTTTCTTGTTTGTGAGCTCAACGTGCCGAATTATCAAGTTATTTTTTTAGAATTCTTCAGCTATATGTATTTTTTGGCTGATGTGGTTATGCGGAGCATAAAAAACTCCGATGTTCTTTACAAATTTAAGCTCTCCGTAGCTGAGATGATTTGTTATTTATGTATTGGAGAAAGATTAAGGCTGGGGGAGATTCGTGGAAGGTTTTGAGCATTTTAACGTATTGCCCTAGGAACAAAAATTGTTTTATATAAGTATTAAATCCTTTCTGGTATAAGCTGTAGTGATGAATTGATAACGGGATTAATCTGGTTTTTTCTCGATACATGTCGAAGAATGGGTTGTATCATCAGTGAAAAACGAATGTATCTGTTGGTAAAGTTGGAAACCTAAGTCACCATAGATTTGTTTTCGCTGCGTTATTGGGCTATAATCTATCAAAGATTCTGTTTGATGTTGATGAATATTCTTGAATTTAGTCTGGTTCGAAACTATACATTCGGTACCTTCTATTAAAAGAAAATATGTTGCCAGATTTTTTCCAGTAGAAATGTCTGGCCGATTGCTGAAAAAGATTCTGAAAGAACAAGAAACAGCGCTGCAAGAACAACAGCCAATCGACAGCGAGGATGATAGTGAATCCCCCGTGTCTTCTTCTACTGCTCGGAATCCATTTGATCTGCTAGAGGATGATGACAATGATGACAGTGGAGAAGACGAGGTACTTAACGCGCTGTTTCAGTAATGATGCATATTACATGATATTGTTTATCCTTAATTCGTTTGATTTCTTCTGGCACTAAGCAATAGCATATTTGGTCCGGCCACCAAAATTTGAGTTAATGATTGTAAAGAAGATTAGAGTTTGTGCATTTGACTGGGAGAATAAAATCGGGTCAATGGTTGTCAGCATTAGTTGAGGATGGTTGTGAAATACAACATATAAGAGAATACGTCATAATTTGGCCAACCATTTGTCTTGAAGTATGGAAATTTAGGACATTAGGACCTACATCAATATGTGGGATAGGGCATGTTGTTTGCGTTTTGGGATCTTCAAGTTGTATATGAGGTTAGGAGTAGCCAACAGCTTATTATGACGTTGTATTAAGTTGGTTTGCTATTCTTGATGGTATAATCAGCATATGGTAAATCATTGTCTTGCCAATAAAAAGCACTGAATGACAATTTCTACTTCTAACTTAGACAACTTCTTTTTCCCCCATGTTAACAGCAGCTTAATATTGAAAAAGTTGCTTTCTGGTGCTGTCAGTACTTCATGACATCTTTATTCCGTACCTTCCATAGCCAAGCCAATCTATAGTTTGCTTCACAGTTATATCGTCCTTAATCCCTTAATGCATGTTTGCATAATGATGATAGAGACTGCTTATTTCTTGGTTTGAGCTGATATGTAGATATACCTGATTTTTGTTTATACATGGAAACATGTGCATCACCTAATTGATGTCTTCGATTGAAGGAATATATTCCCCGAACTTGATCTACTGTTCTTTCGAAACTGATAATTGTTTGCAGGAAGTCAAAACAACCAATGATACTTCACCTTCGAATGCTTCCAGCAAATTTCAGACAATTGAAAGTGTTTCTGCGAACTCAAATTTACCAAATGCTAAATCCAAGAAAAATAATAAGAAAAAGAAGAAGAAAACTACGAAAGAGTTGTCATCAAGTAGCAAAGACGATTTAAGAGCATCTGATCTGATGTTTACGACCTTAACATTGGAAGGTAGTTCTTCTAGTAATCGACATGTTTCCTCTTCTCCCGGTAAATTGGGGACAGCAAAGACAGATAGTGCTGACGTTATACGAAATACGCAAGGCAGTTTTTCTATTCTACAAGTTGATCCCAAACATCTTAGTGCCGACAACGAGCTTCGGAGGATATTTGGTTCTAAAGTAGTAAAGTCATTCGAAACAACCCAGTCATCGTCAAATTCTAGAATGATGCGTGGTGGTCGACGTGGAGGTCACAATATCAAAAGAACCATTCTTGTCTCACCAGCTGAGCATTGGCCACGTTGGGATGGTAGTTTAACCATGGAACTCTTGGAGACGAAAAAAGGAGTGCACTATTTCAGGTTGGTTCTTTTCTTTAACAGCAGTCTTACTCTTTTTCTCTTCAGTTCTTTCTTTTCCCCTATTCATTCTTACATAGTTCATAGTTGTTAATTATGTACTAAGCCTTATTTGAGGCAAGTCATAATTATGCAAAAGATCTCTCTTAGAAGATATATGGTGAAAGAAGAAACATATACTTCTGATACAAATTAGGAACATCAATCAGGAATATGAATTTGGAGAAAATTCGACATCTGAGAATAGGTGATCAACATGAATGTTACTTACTATATAGTACACGGCGGACAAAAATGTGTAATTTGATTACTAATGTTGTTTATTTGACTGGCCTGCAATTAAGTCAACTAGCTGATGCACATTGTATTTTAATATAATTTTGTCTTACTACATTTTATAGGTATGTGCATTCATCTTCCTATGCCCATGCCCAAAGAGCTTTTGAATCTGCCAAAGCTATTCATGACCTCAATGGCATTGCCAGCATTTTGTTGAACTATCCTTATCACATCGACTCACTGATAACATTGGCCGACTACTTCAAATTCACGGGCGAACATCAAATGTCAGCTGATGCTATCGCAAAGTGTTTGTACGCCATGGAATGCGCCTGGCATCCTCTGTTCACTCCATCACAAAACTGCTTACTAGAGTATGTGCATGACTCGAACAAGCCCTTCTTCTCTGTACTCTTCAACCACATGAAAAACATGGATCGAAGAGGCTGCCATAGATCAGCCCTTGAAATCTGTAAGCTGTTACTTTCTTTAGACCCAGAGGATCCAATGGGTGCCTTGTTCTGTATCGACTATTTTGCATTGAGAGCAACAGAGTACGCTTGGTTAGAACAGTTTGCAGAAGATTACAGAAGTGATAACTCGCTTTGGCTGTTCCCAAATTTCTCTTACTCCTTAGCAGTTGCTCGGTTTTACCTCGAAAGCAATGAACAATTGGGCGGTAACACAACTAATGCTGGAAAAGCTGCTTCATCTGAGCTCATGAAGCAAGCTTTGATGCTTCATCCATCGGTATTAAAGAAGCTCGTTGCAAAGGTGCCCTTGAAAGATCGCACTTGGAATGGCATACTGAAGAACCGTCTCTTCGCTTCTGATGAAACAAAAAACCCGTCCTTGGATCACTTAATAGCAGTATACGTGGAGCGAAGCTATCTCATATGGAGATTGCCCGATCTTCAGAAGCTGCTGTGCGACTCAGCGCTGATGGTGATCGATACGCTAGAAAGGCAAGGAGGTGATGCTGACGACTGGGCTTGCGTGAGAAACGAGTCTTTTTCTTCAGACAAAAATGAGTAAGCTCATGCACTCTTCTTACACGCAATTTAATGGTTATGGATGGTTTATAATTCGTGTTTTTTTTAGGTATCGCCATTTGTTGGTTTCTGAGTTTTCTGATTCTGTGCCTACAATGCCGCCTGAGAATCTTCAAGATTTCATCGTCGATCCGAGAATGGGTTTTGATAATCAACGTGAAAATGTTCGTAACGTTGCTGAGAATCACGGGCCTCGGGATTTGAACAATAGGAATGCTCTAGCTGTTCTAATTGAATCTGTTTTGCCATGGGTTCATTATGGAACTCAAGAGGATTTGCCAGAAATTGAAGATTAGCTTCTGAGGTTAACTTTCAATTTATAAACTGAAGTTGCTTTCTGCTTATTTAGTAATCTTTTTTGGTAATGAGATTTATGAATGACCCTTTCAGTTTGTGTACAATAATGCCTTGTTATACCAACATTTTTCGTTCAATTTGTTTGTATGATGATCGATTTATGCACCACATAGCATATGCATTTTTATTTTGTTCATAAGATTCATATGTTGTATTTGGCATTGGGGATGTGATCTACCTCCAAAGACCTTGAGGCCTAATTCTCAACCACTAATCGACTCAGTTTTGAATTAAAGGTTGAGAACTAAAATTGTAACTCGTTTTATATATTCTTGTGGTTGTCTTATAGATCAAATTCAAACCTTTCCACATTCATTCACATAATAATAGAATAGTGAGTGTTTTTCTTTTCAATAAATTGGATTCAAGTTCACAAGAATATGAGGTTGAAATTTTGAAATGTTTCTGGGCAACTTTTCAGAATGCACTAGAACACCATCCATGTATTGGTCAGCTTTGACATTTAATGCAATTTAAGTTTGCATACACAGACAGGCAAGCAGGTTGATTATTATTTCTTGGCCGCAATAAATTGATCCTTTAATCTGAGAAAAAGAAAGAGTAATTAGGTTGGGTCGAAGGAGCTTAATTGCAATAAATACAACAAATTTGAAATAATCTAAGTGCGTTTACAATGTGGTTTTACTTCCGAGATCAGTTGTGGGAAAGTTGGATTTTTATAGAGATCATTTGAGGAAAATTATCCCCCATGAACTATATCAAAAAAAATATTTTTTTTTTGATATAACTCATCTTTTTTTCATTTAATTGTGCGAGATATTGTTTTTTCTCAATTATTTGAGATTATCTCGTGGCATATAAGGGACCACAAAAAAAGAGTGTAATTTGTAGCAAAATTTTTGTGAAGTATCTACTTCTACACAACCTAATCCTATTTTTCAGAATTAGACCAAGTATAGCATGAATCAAATCTAAATATCATTGCGAGCTATTTGAATATTCTCAACATATATTCCTAGGGACTGCCTACGTTGGAGATGCTCTAGTAATACAATTTTATAAGTTATTTGCTGATAAATAGTTCGAATATGACTTTTCTGTGAGGAATATGCAAGCTTCGTATCAAGATCTATTCAAATAAAGTAGTTTATAAGTTTGTCCTTAATATAACGGGTATGTTTTGACTTTTCCAATTTCCACAAAAGTGGCTATTATTATTTTTGTATTCATTTTGACAGGTAGTATCCAGTTTGATTATCGTTAGCAGCCATTTATTCATTTGCATTTATTATCGTCCACTGCAATCAATACAATTTCGGGTAATTTCAATTCAGGCCGTCGTCGGAAGTTTAATTTAAGATTAGCCCCTATTGGAAAAAACTTTAGTTTAAAGGATCTAATTTCTGTAAATTTAAGAGAGGAAGACCTAACTAAAAAAAGTGGTATACACGTTATATGAACTGATATAGGATAATCGTTTTGTGTTACAAACTGTCAACATATTGTTATTTCAGAACAATGAAGTGGTACGGCATAAATGAACTGGTATATGATGATCCTTACCCGGTACGGATGATCATTGTGTTACAAAATTTCAACATATTGTTAGAGCAGTGAAGTAGTACTGTAGAAATCGGGTCCTTAAAACTATATTTTTCCTGAAAGGGACTGAATCATAAATTAAAATTCTGACAAGGTCCTGAATGAAAAAATTGCCCTAAATTTCAAAACTGACGCAGCAGCCAATCTATGATTATCCTATTATTACTATTTTTTGTCATTCTTGGACATACTTTCACAACTATCAAGATCTCAACTTTATCAACAAAAACGGAAAAGGGTTATCATACAACATAGTATTGGGTTAATCCATACTTGCCAATTTAATCCAATTCTTATTTTAATTTAACTCATCTAAAAAATTTCAATTTTGTAATGTATACTAAAAAAAATTAATCGGCACATGATTCATGCCGCCTTGTACATTTTCTAACAATGAATGGTGTCCCTCTTGTTGGGAAATCGGCGCCTATGAGTTCGCCTTTGGATAAAGGCTTCGAGCGATTAGTCGGTGTCGGGTGGAAAGGCCGACTTGTGTACGTATCGACTCGAAGAATAAAGAAAGAAAACGAGGGAAAAACAGGGGTTTTTAACGTGGTTCGACCCCAAGTTGGGTCTACGTCCACGGATCAACACTTCGGTATTATTACGAACAAATCTCAGAGATTACAAGCCTCACACTTTCTCTCTATTTTTCTAGTACAAAAGTCGAGCCAATTCGGTCTATAAATAGAGGATAAAAGACCTAGAAGGTTCCTACTTGATCATCGAAACGGTTAACAGCAGTTTTCAAGAAACTGCTACGCGTCACGGCCACTGACACGCCTTGTCACGGCCGTGACGTCATCGGGGAGTCCAAAATCTTCGGTTCTGCCTTCAGTCACGGCCACGTGCTTCAACAGTCACGGCCGTGACTCGTTCGAACTGGTTTTGGCGCGTCTTCAGCTTCTCACTGTTGCCCTTCACGGCCTCGGACAGCCTTCTTCACGGCCGTGAAGGCGGGCAGCAACTAGTCACGGCCTGGCAGCCCCAGTCACGGCCGTGACTGGGTCGGACGCCTTCACCTTCTGCTCACTGCCAAGGGTCACGGCCGTGACCCTTGGTGCAAGTGCCCGTGAACAGTAACAGCGAGCACGTTACGATTCGTTCTTCGCTCGAAATCATCCCCGATCGTTCTCCGACTTGTTCCCATCGATCTTAGCACCAAATAACCGAGTTTTGGGTCACTAAATCCCAACAATCTCCACCTTGAACCAAGAACTCGACTCAACTTCAAGAAGTTCTTCTCTCAACAAGGCAAACGATTGTTCTCGACCCTCAAACTCCACCTTGAACCTTCATTCCTTCGTAGCTCGACCTTTGCTCGTGCCGCCCTCACCTCAGGGCCTTCGAGCACCTCATCAAAGAATTTGATAAACCAAGAAGGAAATTACGTACCTTCTTAACAACCGTATCTCGCCCGGTTTGGCCCATCGTAACCCTAGCTTCATGGCTCCCATACTCGAACCATTCCATGCTATTCAATCGAATCTTTTGAGACCTCTCTTTCGATTCCCAGGTCTGCGCTTTTGTGGCCTTCGATTCTTCGCTCAAGAATCCCTTCCACCTCAAGCTATCCTCGCTTTCACTCGAACGAGCAATTCCCGGCTTTACCGAAGCGTCCTTCGCACCGTTCTCCACCTCAAGCTGAAGATTCTCAGCAGCTTTTCGACCTGCATTCACACCTTCAGACCTTCTTGAGGTAATCGATCCATTCTTGGACCCAATCGACACCTTCGCCAAGCCACCATCATCGCACATCACAGCCCCAACATGGTTTTCACCTCCGAGCTGCAATGTTCTCCTTCGATGTGGGCACAACCTCCGAATGTGGCCTTCCTCATGGCAATTGTAACACTTTATCGGCTTCTTGGACTCCTTCTTCACAGCCCTCCTCGAATTCTTGGCCTCCTTCATCACCCATTTCGATCTCACGCACAAAGACTCACCCGACGTACCAATTCTTGACTCGGGTAGGGTTTTGGGCTGCTTCGAGGCGATCCTTGGGAGCGCTTTCTTCGACTTCAGAGCATTCCTTGTGTAAAGAACGTCCAATCTCTTCCATAGCCCGCCCGGCGTGGTCTCCTTCAACACCTTTGAAAGAACACCATCTCCAAGACTCAAAATCATCAAGCTTTGAGCCTTCGCTTGCATCGTCTTCTTGGCAATCGCACTCATACCCTTCGGATTCATGTGCACCTCTGCCTTCAAGGCTTCCTCCAATCCTTCTTGGATGAGTACAGCCTTCATCTTGAGCTTCCATAGCCCAAGATCGTCCCCTTCGTTGAATTTCTGCAATTCGAACCCAATTTGCGCCATCATCTTCGCCGCGTGATTGCTCCACGCTCACCGCACCACTTGTTGGGAAATCGGCGCCTATGAGTTCGCCTTTGGATAAAGGCTTCGAGCGATTAGTCGGTGTCGGGTGGAAAGGCCGACTTGTGTACGTATCGACTCGAAGAATAAAGAAAGAAAACGAGGGAAAAACAGGGGTTTTTAACGTGGTTCGACCCCAAGTTGGGTCTACGTCCACGGATCAACACTTCGGTATTATTACGAACAAATCTCAGAGATTACAAGCCTCACACTTTCTCTCTATTTTTCTAGTACAAAAGTCGAGCCAATTCGGTCTATAAATAGAGGATAAAAGACCTAGAAGGTTCCTACTTGATCATCGAAACGGTTAACAGCAGTTTTCAAGAAACTGCTACGCGTCACGGCCACTGACACGCCTTGTCACGGCCGTGACGTCATCGGGGAGTCCAAAATCTTCGGTTCTGCCTTCAGTCACGGCCACGTGCTTCAACAGTCACGGCCGTGACTCGTTCGAACTGGTTTTGGCGCGTCTTCAGCTTCTCACTGTTGCCCTTCACGGCCTCGGACAGCCTTCTTCACGGCCGTGAAGGCGGGCAGCAACTAGTCACGGCCTGGCAGCCCCAGTCACGGCCGTGACTGGGTCGGACGCCTTCACCTTCTGCTCACTGCCAAGGGTCACGGCCGTGACCCTTGGTGCAAGTGCCCGTGAACAGTAACAGCGAGCACGTTACGATTCGTTCTTCGCTCGAAATCATCCCCGATCGTTCTCCGACTTGTTCCCATCGATCTTAGCACCAAATAACCGAGTTTTGGGTCACTAAATCCCAACACCTCTGACTCCTCCTACGTATGGAACTACTATACAGAAAAAAATTATAAAAAAAAAACAACAGAAAAAGAAAAAAAAAATCTATTACAACAAAAGACCTTCTTCTTCATGGATATGAAGACAGCAAACCCTTGGGAATACATGGCGAGCTCTTCCAAAACCTAGCATGGATCTTAAGCATATCCATAGCTTTCTCCTTCACCTTCTGCCCACAGTTCACCTGAAGAACCACGCAGAGCTTAGCCACCGCGCCGATCTGAAGCATTTCTTGAAGCACCGCCGGGCTGCCCGAGAATTTAGCGACGGAGTGCAGAATCCTCACCGCACTTTCGCTGGCGAGGTTCGAAACTCTGAGTATCTTCTTCGAGACGACGGCCAACCCGCCGCCGTGCTTCACCATCTCCGCCCTGCCCTCGGCGCACTGGCAAACCATGTCCAGCGCCACGAGCACCATTTCGCAGTCCCTTTTGTCCGTACAGTCGAGCAAGCCCTCTATCAGCACGCCGGCGACGCCGGCCTCGACGGCTTTGACCCTATTTCTTCCCCAAGGCAAGGCGGCGATCAGCGCCTTCAGCGCCGATTTCGTGGCCTTCTTTGAGATCTGATCTCTCAAGACGTGAGAAACCTCGGCGAAGAGATCTTGCCTGAGGTTGATGAGGACGGTGGGCTCGGCGACTTCGAGCATCGACTTTAAGAGCATGGCAGCGTAGGCTCGAGACTCGTCGCCGCCGCCGCGCATGATGGCCGTCAGCGACTCTATGAACTCGTTGTTGTTGAGGTACTTCAGCCCAGATTCCGACAGCTCGAGGCCGTGGATGACGGCCAGCGCCTCCTCGGACGCCGTCAAGTTTCCGGCAACGGCGGAGGCGTCGAGGGTTTTCTCGACGATCAGCGAAGCCAAGAACTCCGCCGTGCCAGCCCTCTCCATCCTCACCCTGTTCGTCTGACTATGAGAGCACATCGACTTTAGGGTTTTTAGGGTTTCGACGACCTTCGCTTGCGTCGACCTCGGCGACTTAACCTCGCCGATGAGCTTCAAGATCTGGGCTTTCGTCGCCGGAGCTTTAGGCGTCGGAAGTCGCTCTATTCCGTCGGCGGCGTGAAGGGTGCACCACGATTGTATCAGCCTCCGTAAGGTGATGTTCGGCGTCAGCTCTGAATCTGATGTAATGAGCTGCTTTGTGACTGGACACGTGTCGTTTTTCTGTGAGAAGAGCCATTTTTCGATGCTTTCACGGTCGTAGGTTATCCCCGTTGTAATAGTCACGGGGTCTTTCATTATCTCTAGGCTTATTGGGCAGACAAAGTACGGCGGAACTTCGACTTCAACTGCCATTTTCCGGCGAGCTTTTTTCTTTATGTTGGAGAATCTTCTTCTGATTTGTTCTTCAGTTGAGGAAGGAGATATCGTAGTTGGTATGAATTGGTTAGAAGATGTAATGAAGATTTTGGCTATGGCTTTTGTGAGTATATATAATATAAGCGTGTCGAGAGAGATCGAGAGAGGGAGAGAGAGAGAGGGAGATTCAAAGTCAAAACACGGAAATATTGTGTGCTGTTTGTGTGTTTGATGTGTGATGGAGGTAGAGACAGAGAGGTTTGTTTTTCTTTTCTTTAATGTTTTAATAATGTGTGGGGAGGTTTGACCATTGACTATTCTAACATGATAGCTAGCTAGTCTAATGTGGGAGGTAATGTATTGGAGGGGTTTAGGAAAAACTTAAATTAAAAAATTATTTTTTTGAATATTGGTTGGCTTAGGCCGTAGACTTTTTTGACTGTGTACAATTAATCACATGGTAGTTTCACGGTTCGGTGCAAAAGCTCTTCCTTTTTACGAGTAAATTACGTTTTAATTTAAGGCATTTAACATATGGTTTTCACCCGAATAGATTATTAACCATAACGTTGGCTAAATTGCACATTCGAGAACGACTTTGGAAGTAATGTATATTGCAAAATATTTATTTTGTAATAATTTTTTTTATTATGTTGGTGTATGTTATTATACTATAAAGTGCCGGCTTTTATTTTTACTCCTTGATTATAGAGACGAGTTAAATGCTAGAGCACGCCTCGCACGCATCTATTGAATTTTTTGGTGAAGCTTTTATGTTTAATATTAAAATGGCTTATTCATTTTCTCTATATATACAGCTAAGTACATACGACACGTACACACCACCTCAATATTATTTTATTTTCCCTCATAGAAAAAGGGAAAACAAACAAAATCTGAAATTATAAATTAGTGCTCAAAGATGGTGAGTTGGCTTAGCTTAACGTCCAATAAGTATATGATATAAGCAATTTCATCCTTCGATTTTATCAAGAATACCTTTACACCATTCCGTTATGTGTCGCCTACGGTTAAATAAGAATTGACAAATTAGAATATCTACAAATATATCTAGTTACATCACACATAATAAGTGTAATGACACATCTTCACATTTCAATTAAACATACAATTTGAGTCGAATATGAGTCTCGTAATGAATATGAATTAAGCAAGCTAATCTTATCCATATCCAATATCTCAAATCCACATAAATGATGATAGTAATGTGAATCAAAACAATTAACCACCATCAACTTGATATATCCATTCGGACAACACACACACACACACACACACACACACACACACACACACATATATATATATATATATATATATATTAAGTGTGTGCGAGACATTGATATCGTAAAATTTTCCAATGCGTTAAGCTATGTTTTTGTACGTTGAGCATGGGTTGTAATAAGATGGACCTTAGTTGTCATTGACTCGAGCCAATCTGGCAAATGCCTCGAAAAAACCGTTGGCAAAATCGTCATTGCATAATCTTTTGCTTTTAGTACCCTTATCAAAATGTCAACTCTTTTAATCTTGTAACTTCGGATGTTGGTTGAATTTTAATCTTACCTCTTCAAAAAAATGTCAACTCTTTTTTATTGAACGATAACCGACACGAAAGAAAATTATAAGGTCAACCCCTTAAAATAGCCGTCTTTAATTTTGTTTTCCTTCTTTTATTATTTCAATTTTGTTCACATTTTTTCCCCAAGGATACATGATATCCCTATATTTGATTTTATTTTGTGTGGCATATGACAATCGGCGGAGTTCTAAAACACTATTGGAATGAATGAACCGTAAATTTAGACTCTGCAGAGTTAGTCTTATGGACGAGTTTTAATACAATAATCGATAATGTCTTGTTTGGTTATTTGAGGTTGCCACGTGTTTCATTCTCATCCGTTCTCACTTCCTAGCCATAACCATGCAAGAAAATAGAAGACATGGGAAAGCCGTACACGTTTCTTAAATTAGACTACGATTATCCATGACCTCCCCCTCGTGAGAATAAAATATTAATTTCTCTCTCCTCACATCCACAACCTACACCTCAACCCAGCCTAAATAATTTTTAACTTTATCAACAACCCAACATAACACATACTATTTATATTTTATAATTATTTTAAGTAGTATTTGAATGTTTGAAAAATAGATTACATATATGATATAAAATTTAGATATTTTGGTAGTTGGAGGAAAAAAAATATTAATTATGATAGATTATAGAATGTAATAGAGAAATAGATAATTTGAAATTTTGATTCAAAATGTATCAATATTAGTCTCTATTTGTAGAGAAAAAAAATCATATATTTTGGTAAAAAAATAAAAATAAAAATTTAAGAAATAATTAATGTATCATAAAAATTAATAAAAAGTATACAGAACAGTTTCTTGAAAAATGTGCACAACCGGTTGGTGCACCAGGTTGGTCCACCAACCGGTTGTGGGGTTTTCTTTAATTTTTTGATTTATTTTAGTTACTTATATTCAATAACCGGTCGTTGGGGTTGTTGTTAAACGTAGTCTTATTAGTAGTTTTGCACACCCATAGTGTGTGCTATAATAATATTATTATGTATATATTTAATTATAAATAATAATACTAAAAATAGAAGGGCAAATTTGGAAATATAAAAATAGTGTAGTGGATGGTTTTTTATATTAATGTTATTTCTTAAACGGAGTGAAGTTGGTAGATGATGGATAAAATAACTAACAAATTGGATCAAAATTTGGGTGTAACTGATACACCAAATTGGATAAAAAAAATGGTAGTTTTTAAAAGGTGCTGAGCATTAATAAAATAGAATAGATATACAATGAATGAAGTTATATTTAGAATATTTATATTCCTTTTTAGCAATCCTATGTTGCAAGAATACCAATTTTGGAAAATATTAAATACTTATATACTCGAATGGATCCAATCGTTCCTTCACATTGCATAATTTTATTTTCCATATATATAGTTCCTATACTCCTACAAAAATTAAGTTTGAATAGAACGTAGAACTTCATTGTCAGTTGTGAGACATGTTTCATGACTTAAGGGGATGTTTGTTTTGGGGTGATCTTCCAAAACATTACCGTGATCCTCTCGTTTTACCACTTATCACTGTGTTTGTTTAGTCTAGGTGATGTGTCATCACCGGAATGATGGATCACCTAGGTGATGAAAATGGGGTGATATTTCATATTTCAGATCACCCCAAAAACCTAGGTGATCCAACATCACGGTGACAAGGTGATCTATCTAACTTTTTAATGGACGAGAATATCCCTCATAGTTTAACATTATTACTTTATATGACATTATAAATCTAATTACATGCTTAACATAATTAAATCTTAAAAATATTTTCTGTTATGTAAAAATATTAAAACTTATATTAAAAAAAGTATAAATATAAAATAATGCTTATAAATTAAATGTATATTTTAATATATTAATGAGTATCTAGGGTCAAATTTGACATTTATACAACGTCATCCTACACATCACATTGATTAAACAAATAGAATAATTTAATATCACGTTGATCTGCAAAATGAAATATCACCTTAAAACAAACACACTGATGACATATTACCTTGATCCACATTCCGGTGATACCCACATCACCGTGATGTGCGTATCACCGTAATGTTGGACCACCTGAAACAAACACCCCCTAAATGTTAAATAGTTTTTCATTGTTTTTTATATTATTTTTCGGCCTTAGCTTACCTACCCTACCCTATTGAGTATAATCTAGGGCAATTTTCGTTTCAGGCCCCCTCTTAAGTTTCAATTAGAGTTCAGACCCCTGTCAGAAAAATCATAGTTTTAAGGACCCAATTTTCTAGAAACACTTCATGGTTCCCCAATACCACTTCATGGGTCTGTGATAACACTTCACGGGTCTATGGTACCACTTCATGGATCTGTGGTAACACTTCATGGCTCTGTGATAATACTTCATGGGTCTGTGGTAATACTTCATGGATCTGTGGTAACACATATGTCCTTTTCTCTAAATGAAACTTAAATTGGGTCCTTATCTATAAATGAAAGTTACATGGGTCCGTATGTCTTGAAAATATGAATTAAGGCCTGAAAGTAAATTAGCCGTATAATCTAACTCCTAATAAAACTGTGGCAAGTATTATGTGTGTTTAGATAAACACATATGTGTGTTTTATCACGTGCCACGTTTCATTTTAAGTGGAGTTTGTGTTATATCCAATTTGGGTAGTAAAGACAAAAACCTTTTTTTTCTTAATTTAAATATATTTGTTACTATCCTATTCCTAATCCTAATCTTAAACCTAATCCTATTGTTCTCATCATTTTAAATCGGCTATATTTTCATTAATTGGGCTTGACCGTTGAAATAAGCTTAATAAGTCCATATTTATGATAATTCCTAATTGTTCATTTAAATGGACTCAGTTTTGTATATTTTGGGCCTGAAATGTAAAGCCCATTAAAGGTCAAACGCAGTCTACTGTTTTACAACAAAGGCGAGTAGGGAACAAACGATCTCCATCCATGGCTGGCTTTGTAACCTAACGAATGAAGATGCGATTGATAGTGATTCCACGGGCACGACGGAGCTGAGCGAAGGTGAGCTACTATGTGAAATTTGTTGTTGATTTCCTTCAGATTGCATGTTTACTGTGTGAATTCTGATGTTAGTTCAGCTGAGTTTGTAGTGTTGTCTGGTATGACTTGCGTTTTCTTTTTTTGCTTTATTATTGTTATGAGGTCGAGCTTTTCGGTAATCTACTTCTGAGTACGAGTTGTTCGTCCCTTAAAATTGGTCTTTTAGGTTTCGTTTTTTCTGTTTGCTTTTGCATTTTTGGCGTTTGGTGAAGTAGGATACGTTTCAGCTGTACATCGTTCAAGTTTTTCTGCTGGATTTGCAGAGCTCATGAGAGTTGTCTGCTTATTTAGTTTGTTTGACATTTTTGGATCTTATACCTTCATTCGGCTTTGGCAAGCAATAGTCTGATTATATTAACTTGTTAAGACAATGTGCTCTGGAGAACAGGATATGTTTGAATATCTAAGTCTAACTACGTCTTGAATAGTCGTCGTCTAAGATCTTACCGTTTTTGTAGTGAAATCTGTGTATATATGCGAATCTCGGTTTCTTTCCTTTCTGCTCCTGTCAACTGTCAACTTTTTTGGTTTGTGTCTCAGTGGTTCAAAGGTCATTCATCTCAATTTGAGTTTTCATCAAGCAAGGATATGCTTGCGCTATATCTCGTAAGCAAGATTGTGAGAAGTTGACCTTAAAAGACTCCCCCTGTGAAAAGTAACCAACGAAAAGTCGACTGACTAAACGGAAATCAAAGACTGATATATAGCTGCTACGTATTACGATTTTTTGGCGGTTCAATTTCATAAATTTCTATCCTTTCAGGCGAGTTTGAAGAAGAGTGAAAAATGAAGTAATTTCTTGCCCAACCAGCCTTTTGATGGCACTGTCTGTGAGTTTTCTTGTGCTATTACATTTTCTCAACCACACGACTGTTTTTTGCATTAATCCGGCAACAATATGCATAAAATTTTCTGACGAACTCTTTCTCCTCCATTATTCCTCTGTTTCTACAGCAAGATGCATCAACCCTTGCTACGTTCGGAGATAGATCGACGAGCGACGTCATTGTAAGAATTCGTACACAAGACGGCCGTGACGACTGGATTTACTGCCACTCACATATCCTCTCAGACAAAAGCAAGTACTTCTCCGACCGCCTCTCCGACGAATGGCCCACATGCCAAATCCTCGATTCCCGCAACTGCGTGGATGTCTACTGCCAAGAGAGCTACTTCGATCATCACATCAATGTTCTCAGACTCTTGTACGCCCCTTCAGACGACTTAGTAAACACCATGTGTAATGTCAAGAACGCCCTCGGAATGCTAAGGGTTGCAGTAGAACTAGGCTGTCCAAACATAGTATCCTCGTGCGCCGCCTACTTAGAAGCCGTGCCATGGGAAGAATCAGAAGAGGAAGAGATCTTAAAGATCGTTCCTGTAATGGGATCGCAGACTGAATCCATCCTCCAACGCCTCAAGCCCGTAGATCCAACGGCTGTGGTTAGAGTCTTCGTATCAGCCATCAGATTCGCCACGTCGTCGCCCTCACCTTCGCTGAACGCCATGAAGGCTACTGCCCAGGAGCAGATCGAATACATGCTCACAGAGGACGACGATGCCCCTCTATTAACTGCTTCAGATGAGATCAAATCAGAAGCTAAACAGTGCATCAATCAATTGCTGTCTAGATTCTCCAACCTAGTACAGTCTCTGATCCAAAATGTCCAAGAATCGATCTACGAGCCATCAAAGATCGAATCTTTACAGTCTTATCTCAAGGATCTATCGTGGGCCTCTCACATATCAATCACCAAGCTTGATATTCCCAACGATTTTGTCAACACATGGGCCGAGGCTTCGGCGAACGTAGTAAAACTCGCCGGGCTTTTGGAGCGTTTGGACAGTTCTTTAACCGCGATGAGGACGAATATCATCGAGGTGACTTCTCGGGCCTTGGAAGCTATAGGGGCGGGACACGTAATTTTGCCCGTTATGAAAAGGCAGCAAATGGTGGTTCTATGGATGCCTTTCGTGAGGTCCACGTGGGCTTCTTCGAGCATCGACGAAGAAGACGACGCTGCGATGAAGATCGAAGGTGATATGTGGCAGTCATTGGAATCTTCTTTTGTTTCGATAGTTCTAACGCTGCCTTTGTCCGAACAAGCTGTGATTTTGACTGAGTGGTTAGAAGAAGGTAAGCATTTGAGTTACCCAGATTTGACTGAAGCTTTTGAAGTTTGGTGTTATAGGTCCAAAGTTGCTAAGCGTAGGCTGGGGCTTTTGCCTGGTGAGAGTGAGAATGCTAATAAATTGTGATCTTTTTTATGCTTTAATCTCGTTTTTTTAGACTAACTATTACTTCCTTAATTTTTTTTTTCTGACTTGGTGATGTACATGTAAAGAAATGTTAGATTTGTGTTGTTGACAATATATATATATAAGGCGTTGGATTATGTGTTTTCTTTCTTTTGTGGGATAGGAGTTTCTAATCACACGATCAGCATGAGCATTTAATCAAAAGGATGGTAAGTGTAAGACATGATAATTTACAATTAAATAGTTTTCAAACAATTTGATACATTTTGCTAGCAGTTGAAGCTTTATTTATTTACTTTCTGATTTGGTAAAACTTGGAGCTAGGGCAATATCGAAATTTTGTTTATGGCCTTTTTCAGGCCTATGATTGAGAAAGGAAGAATCCGACGAAGTACATGGGATGTAATGCATGAAGATCTTGAAAGAATGCTTAGCTGAGTTTTTTTTATTAATATAAGTGGATTTCTAATTTGTATTATATGTTTGCAAGTGGGAATATTACATGCTATTCAATTAACATCATGAACCATTTTCCATGTACGGTTCTTCCTCACCACCTGCTCCATGAACAGCTATCTCTTACGTCATCGTAATTAATTAGTAACTATTACTTTGGTCCCATTAATTAATAATTTAGTTTAGGGAAACTACCATCGATAATTATGTATAGCTGTGGTTCAACTCTATTATGTTTTTGTAAAAGTATCCGCAACCATCCATTTAAAAAAATTACGCGTTTAATGCTAGATAGAATGAAATCAGTCTAACAAAATATGGTATACAAAATTAAAATATAATATGCGTGGAGCATCTCCAACCGAACTGGATACCCCACAAAATGAGGTAAAAATGCTCCAACATCAAAACTCAAGATGCGTTTTAATCCTTCTCTCTCGTCATTTGGACCAATATATGCGTTTGTTGTAAGTTGGATGCGTCTACTCTAAGAGCATCTCCAATCGATACCCAAAAGCTCAAAATATATACTAAAGTTCTTCAACCGTACACCAAACGCAAACTGAAAATGCACATCATTTTCTCTATCCTGTTTTAAACGCATATATGCGTTTTGAGAATGAGATATCCCAACATATGCGTTTGATGTTTTAAAAATTACAATACATACCGTTTATTATTTTTAATTATTAAAATACCCATATAAAAAATCAAAAATAAATAAAAATATATAAAAGGACTCATGTTATTAATAATAATTTTTCTACGTTTTTTATATAAAAAAACATTGAGTTTATTATTAATTTTGTGAGATTATTTTTTTCAATCGAACTTAAAATAATAGTATGGTCCGATTTGTAAAGTTGTAAATTTCATAGGTAATATTAAAAAATCGGATAAAAGATAATATTACAATAATGGTCTTTTAAGTTTGCGAATTGGATTATCGGTTGGAGAAGAATTACTGCATTTTGAGTTTGGAGTGCATTTTTCGGTTGGTGATGGTCTAATTGCATTAAAGTCCATTTATTTATTTTTATTATTAATGAAGCATATTGGGATCTTTACACATAAATACCCATTTATATAAAAAATTCGCAAATCTGACCCCTGTCAGATTTTTTTTAAATGCAGGTACCTGTCAGAATAAAATTTTTGCACATTGGAACCCGTTCCGCCGCAAGTACGTCATAGAATATATGAAAACATATTGTGTTACGTTATACAATGAGAAAATGGTACATCATACAACACATATTAAGGTACCGTATAGACCGTATATGGGTACCATATGTGGGTAGACCTGTCAAAACCGGCCGGCGGGCCGGGCCGGCCCGTAGCCCGCCAAAGCCCGCCCACTGGCGGGGCAGCGCGGGCCGCACGGAGCGGGCTTTTTAGGCCCGCCTCCTGGCGGGCCTGAAAAATCAAAGCCCACCCCGCCCTTTCGGCGGGGCGGGGCGGGCCGGCCCGCGGGCCGCGGGCAATATTGCCAGTACTATATATACGCGTGACATGGTACTTAATACGCATACAGAAAGGTAGAAAATGGTACACACAATCGAACGGGTACTTATATGAAATTACTTGCAAAAATTTTATATAAATAGGTATTTTTCTGTAGATACACCAAGCATATTTAATCGTTGCCTTTTCTCTTTCTAATATAGTCTTTTTTGTAACATCAAATCACAATACCCAGAGAAAGAAAAAGCAGCCTTTGAACACGAAGACATATTCAACCAATCAAATCTGCATGAATATTAGAAATTAAATCTGTGGATAAATATTATTAGAATCAACTCAAGGTTAAATAATATAATATAATCGCCTAAGTTCTAAGTTTGTAAAATATATTGGTAGTATTGAAAAAAGTGTAAACGTAATGTGTGGGTGAATATTACGAAAATAGTCTTTTGAGTTTGAGAATGAGTTTAATGGTAGGATAAGAATTACTACATTATGAGTTTGAGAATGCGTTTGGGTTTGAGAATGAGTTCGTCGGTTGGAGATGGTCTTAGACGGTATAGTCACATGACATACGTTCAATTTAAATACTAGCACACCGAATTGTGAAAAAGTCGTGCTATTTTAGTTAGGATTAACATATATAACTATAATAATGAAAGGATATAACTATAAACCAATGCTACTAAGCTTATATTTTCTACGTTTCACATGTACTTGCGTATCAACAAGTATATATATACATATATATATTATATATATATAGTTCTCGTCTCTCCGTAAATTACCTAGCTCCTTCCTAAATAGAAAAGTATTAGGAAACTACGCAGCACCATCATATTGAATGTATACATATGTATATTTATGCAACTCTCTTACATGAAGCAACCGCGTGACGTATTTAATTTTCAACACCAACTAAAACAATACGTAATAGGAAAATAATTCCCAAACTTAACTCCGTAAAGCTAAGCTAGGCCAAGTGCCCCTTTTTGGTCTAACTACAAAACAAACCACAAGACAAACGAAGAAACACGTTTTTTACCCATTCAACGTCGTCCTAAGCAAATCGACATCTACCATGTCCAAATAGTAACACCTCCTTAATAAATATAACTCCCGAAAAAAGATATTTAAGGCCGAATATAGGAAAAGTAATCTTGCATTTTTATGATAATGCCGTGTGGAAAATACGAAAATTATATAACCAAGTCAACATTAAACACAGTCCCGCGTTTCTTACAACTGATCTCAAGTAAACTCAAAAACAACAAAGATTAAATCTTTCGTGGACCCCACAAAACGTCTCTATAAATACACATCTATTCCTAGAAAAGACAATACATTTCACCAAAAACCCTATTCAATACCTCTCTCTCTCAACCATGGCCGACAACCACCTAAACGGCTCCTACTACGGCCCATCAATCCCACCGCCGACGAAATCCTACCACCGCCCCGGCCGCGGCGGCGGCGGCTGCTGCTGCTGCAACCCATTCACATGCCTATTCAACTGCATATGCACATGCCTTTGCCAAATCATCATTACAATCTTCGTCTTCCTAGGAATCCTCGCCGTCGTCCTATGGCTGGTCTTCCGCCCCAACACCGTCAAGTTCTACGCCTCCGACGCCTCCTTGACGGAGTTCAGCTTCTCAAACAACACCCTCCGATACAACCTCGCCGTGAACCTCACCGTGAGAAACCCCAACAGGCGAATAGGAATCTACTACGACGCCGTTCAGGCGAACGCCTACTACGAAGGGCAGAGGTTTAGGACCGTCGATCTACAGCCGTTTTATCAGGGGAAGAAGAATACGACGAGCCTTAGGGCTGAGTTCGTGGGCCAAAACGTCGTCGTTTTGGGGGGAAAAGAGATGAGTCGATACGAAGGAGATAAGAGCTTGGGAGTTTACGATATCGAATTGAAGCTTAGGTTGAGAGTTCGAATGAAGTTTGGGGTGGTTAAGTCTACGAGGGTGAAGCCTAAGATTGACTGTGAGTTGAAGATTCCGTTGACCGGCGGGTCAAACGGTGCCGGCGCCGGTGCCGTGTTTTCGCCGACGAAGTGTGACTTTGATTGGCGTTGAATTATATTGGGCTTATTCTTGTTTGATATCCGTGGTTTTGGCTGAGGATATCTATTATGTTTATTGCATATGTGTTGATTTGTCTTGGATATCGTTGATTCTAGCTTAGCGTTGGGACACTTTGGCGATATATCTCTTCGTTGATTTATGAGCTATTATTGTTGTTATATATTATGATCATTTCGTTTGTAATAAACATCTTCTTTGCACATAAACAAATAACACACCCTTTCCAAAGACATCTTCTTTGTATCTGACTTAAGGTAACATTATTAAATTATTTGGAGGTGGATTAGATGAAAAAGGTCAAAACGGGGGTATATAAAATTTCAATTTAATTAAATAGAGAATTGCCATGTTTTCTATTGTTAAATGTATGTGACACCACCCAACTGAAATAGTAGATATAGTTCTTTCTTACTACGGCTAGTTTGTTGACCACATAAATTAGGGTGATTGACTGGACCATAATACAGAACTAAACAGTTCAATAATATAAATCGGCCCAATACCAAATGCGATGTTGTATCCCTACAAACAATTAATTTTAAACTAGTCTTTCGCCCTGCGCAATTCACATATTATAAAAAAATTGGTCAAACTATTTATTTAATATACATATATATAAACAAGAAGTTTCATAGTGAGCTTAACATGGTGGTTTCCTTCAATGTGATTGGTTAAGTTTTATTTTTTATGATTTATTTTATTAAATAATTAATTATTGGATACGTGGCGCATGTAGAGTCCTCCTACATTTCTATAATACTATAAGATTCAGTTCAGTCCGAAGCGTTTTAATCTCACCTCACCTACGAAACTAATCTTCATTATCAATGTGTACAGTGTTAAGTCCACATGGATTATCGTAATAAAGAAGTTTGTGCATAATGAGACTAAATGCGGACAATTACTAAGCTTTCAGCGAGACTAATCCTCATGTCTTATTTGTCACGTCTTAAATTCACATAAATTTATATAATCAATGAATTCAAGTAGAGAATAAACCCCCGAGCCCGACATCATCAGAAAACATCACATTCCTAGCTAAAACGATTTAGATTTTAGAGAAAAAAAATATTATATTTGTTGTATAAAAATTAACATAGGGGTGATGTAGTGTATTATAAATGGTAAAACGATTGGTAAAATCATTACAAAGTAAATTGTGGTGTGGTATATGACGTGTCTCGATTTCTTTTGAGATTGCTAAAGTAAGAAAGAAGAGAAAAAGTAAATTGAAATCTTGGGGGAGTTGTAACGTCATAATCACATCGTAGGACCATAATAACACAATCACAGTTTAATATAAATTTATTCAAAAAAAAAAAAAGAGAAAAATACAACTAAAAATCACAATCAAATTAGAAATGAATTTAAACTTTTCCTATCCAAGCAAGCAGCTCCATCCCAAAGTGTCGCCGTGGCCGACCAAAGAACAAAACGACGACGTATTGAAATCAAGTTCACTTACATTATACATCCTCGTGAAGCGGAGAATCCGTCGGAGTTAAAAACTCCGGCGAAGAAGCATACGGCGTCGAGAACGGCGTCGCCGAGCTGTCCACGTCAGCACCGTCGTCGTCGTCGCCGCCATCGTTGATATCGAGAGTCCTAAAACACTCCTCCAAGCTCATCCTACTTTTCTTATCAGCAGAAACCTTACTCGCAGCGCAGACCACAACTTCCTTGAGCGGCGAATCTAAACCTTCCCTCTCTTCTTCCTCCTTAATCGTGAACAAAAACCTCGGCGTAGGCCCAAACGCGCCTCCAATTTTATACAAATCGATGTCGATCACTTCGGAAACGCCGTCTTCGTCCTCCTTTGCTGCGCCGACCGCCGTCGATCCAATTGAGGACGACGACGAATTCTTCACGCAGAAGAAGTAGAGTAGCTCCTTCGAAGAGGACAAAGAAGCCTCGTCTCCGGCGGCGGAAGACGAGCCGGAAATAGAGCGACGGCGGCGGAAGACGTAGTAGAGCTCTGCTGCGAGCGCGGCGATGGAGACCACGAAGATTACGGTGAGTGCCGTTCCTAATTTGGTCAGTCTCATATTTTCGCCTTTTTCTTTTTTACGTCTGTGCTTTCTATGCTGTTTGTTTGTGCTTATCATATGATTTGTGCAGTTTGTAGGGCTGTGAAGTGAAGTAAAGGTGGTGACCGGGTATCTTATGTTACGGTGACCGGTGTAGTCGGTTGTGTGTGATTATCAGAAGTAAATTAAATATATATATATATATATATGATTTTATATTTGTACACATCATGCATGTACGTACTATGAAATTAAATTGCTGCTTTAATTATTTCTCGACAGTGACGTGGTTTGTGCCTATCTTCATGAGTTTAATGGAGACAGTCAACGGTAAAGTCAAGGCTACTCTTGTCAGGCCCATATAGAAACATTAAAATAAGGGGATTTTACATAAAAAAACTCATTAATATAAAAAATTAGCAAGTAAGTATCATGTCAGTATTTCTTTATATGCAGGTAACTGTCAAAATAATTTTTTTGCACATTGGTACCTGCCCGCCGCAAGTACGTCACATCACACGTTTAGGTACCATAGAGAAACGTATTGTGCTACGTAATACAGATAGTAAATAGTACCACCATATAGTCAGCCGCAAGGTACTATATGGAACGTATATATGTACCATATAAATGCGTGATGTGGTACGCAATACACATATAAAAAAGTACATAAAGACCGGAAAAATGGTACTCACAGTTGAACGGATACTTATACAAAAAATTTTGTGACATGGGTACTTACTTGCAAATTTTTATACAATTGGTATTTTTCTATAGAGTCACCTTAAAATAATGTAAAACTAATTTTTTAACAATGCAATGCACGATATTAACTATCTATAAGTATTATGTATTAATAAAATTATTAAATTATATTTGATATGAGTAGTTCTTTTTAAAATTAACATGTGGTAGTGTAATTTTTGAGGATTTTATTATTTAATTTATTTTTAAGTTAAGAGACACCTATGTTTCTATAATTACTAATTTATTACCCGTGCAATGCACGGTAATGTTATATATATTAATAAAACAACTATTTGTAGTAAGTAAATCATTGTGGATTAACGTGTGTAATAGTGTCTAATTTTTTATATTTTTATTATAATTAAAAATTATAATTAATACACATGACAGCACATGAGTAGGGTTGTCAACGGGGCGGGTTCGGGGCGGGGATCTAATCCCCGTCCCCGCCCCGCGGGGCAAACGGGGACGAAATCGTCCCCGTCCCCGTCCCCGCGGGGATCCCCGTCCCCACGGGGATTCCCCGCCCCGTCAATATTTTTAAAAAATTCAATTTATATTATTTTAATATTATTTAAACTATATTTTAATATTAATTAAATTATTTAAACTATATTTTAATCATATTTATATTATTTTAATATCATTCAAAGTATATTTTCTTATTATTTATCTTATAATAATATTAATTGAATATAATAATTATTTTAATTTCGGGGACGGGGCGGGGAACGGGGCGGGGATATCCGCGGGGAAAAAATATTCCCCCGTCCCCGCCCCGCGGGGATAGAATAGCGGGGATTCCCCGTCCTATTCGGGGCGGATCCCCGCGGGGACGGGGAATCCCCGCCCCATTGACAACCCTACACATGAGGACACCTACATTTGTATAATTATATAAGATAAGAATTGAAATACAAATAATTAAATTTCGTTGGGCTAATATACTACTACCTTAAAGTAAATCGAAATAAATTGGATTTTAGTACATAGATCATATACAAGCTGCAAGCATGTTCGAGTTTTGGTTTTTGGTTAGAATATGCTCGAGTTGAGATAGCATATATGCATTTGGTGAGCATCTCATCTAAGTAGCAGCATTAGCAAATTGCATAAGACATTGTTTCTCTATTACAACATTGTTTAGAGACACTTAGGCAATAAAAAAACCCCAGAAAGAAAACACAAACACATAGACAAACCTATGAAGCTATACCACCCCACTCACTTTACAAAACCCTTCACAACAAAAATCCCATTCTGCGAAGTGACTTAAAATTACACACAAGTTGTAAGATATATAATTCAAACTAAAAATACAGAACAGAAGAAGCCCAATCATTCACACCGAGCTAAAAGATCGGAGAATGTATCGACGACTCGTCTTAATTGTATATTTTCACTGGCTTCTCAAACGTGTGGCGATTCTGCAATTATTTTGAATGGTTGATAATTTTCGCATATCTATCGATTAATGACTAACGAAAAATGCAATGCAAAAATGATACCTGGCTCAAGGCATAAGCCCTTTTAGGAGTTGTGTCAGAGTGCTCAAGCCCAAGGTACTGCTCCCAAGCACCGTAAACATCTCTTCTCTGAATATAATAATAAAAGAAAATACATAGAAATTTAGTCGACAAACGTTGCCAAGTAAATATATACAAAATTGATGGGACGTGACAGAAAATATGACCTGAAATCGAGTGGAAACTATGTCAGAATCGTCGAGATACTCGGGGCGGCCGGGCGATACGAAGGCGAACTTCCACTGAAATCGAAGCAAAGTTGGAATTTGAAGCTTATGATATGTGTTTTTCTAAAAGAGGGAAATTTAGATTATTATTTACATATGGGAACTCTATATACCTTTGAGAACTCTTCGTCTGTAACCTGCAGTTTCTTCTGAATTCGAGCTTTGACCTCAGCTAAAGTTTCATCTTCACGAATGACCAGAAAGAAAGGCTCCCCGAAATTCTGAATTTGCTGTTGAGAAAAAAAAAATGATAGTGAGAAGACTTGAGAAGGTGGATTAAGTGATCTTCTAGTGACATGCACGGACAACAGCGTACTTGATTAGGAGAACTCTCCTTCGTAAAGTGGTAGACATGAATCACTCGATCATTAGGTCCGAGGTTCTTTTCTTCTTCAGGAATCTGACATTAAGACAGAGGAATAAGGTTAACACATAAACATGGGCCTGTAGGATAAGCTCATGTACTCTTAATAAACTGGGTATTGTTGAAATATGTCAAAGAATCTTCACTAGTATTATTCAGTTGCTAAGCATTCACACATGCACAATTTAATTTATACAACTAATGGATATTCAAAATGGAAACTGAATATTATCAGCAGTACCTCCTCAGCACGCAATGTCCAGTACTGGTCATTTATATTTTCAATCTTCTCCGTTAGAGGAAAAATCTGCAGAGAAGAGTTGGGTTTGCAAGATTGAAATACATAACCAGTAATTAGCTCAAGAAAATTAGCAAAGAAAATCTGTAAAACTATGCATCTCCAAGGGTGATATTTAAACCATGCCAATAAACGTAACAAAAATTGAGTCGGCATGCACTATTAATAATTATGTGTTATCTCATTCTCAATAAAACGAGTTGCACAAAATGCCAAACATTTGGAGACGCCTACAAGCATTTGAAGTTAATATGGGAAACAGGAATTAAGAATTAAGATCAGCAGCAATGTCGAATAGCAGATTGCCAAAAAATACCTTGTAAATTTTGTGATAAAACACCTCGAGCAACCTTAGCTCAGCATTTGGATGCGACAATTCTACCTATAAATGGATAACGTAGACGTTATTAGTGCATATATTCCATGGAAAGTCTAATTGCATCTTCATGCTACTGCATAACTGAAATTTTCGAGCGTGAGGGGTTCTTAAAAGGTCATGCAGACTACTTTGACATAACTCGAAGCTGACCTTTGTTTTGATTTCATTGAGCACATCTTCGACTGTACTTTGTTTAGGCAATCTAATATTGAGAATTATGGCCTGAATTGTACATTAAGAACAGAAGTCAATACCTTAGCGATTTTCAGGATATAAGTATTGCGCAAGCACTAATATAAGCACCTCGTCCTTCGTGGCGTAATGGAAGGCGACTTTAAGTGTCTTCAGACATTGCAATTCAGGAAGCGGAATGTCCAGCACTTCGTAATATAGAATATCAGAGATCTACAATAAGTCGATTCAAACAATTTCATCTCATCAGTGAGGACATAGCAAAGAAAATATGATATCTAGTTAAAGGTACCTGGTTGTAGTGAACAAGCATGTCTAGCAAATGATTAACTGATCTATATTTGATGGGACTTGGCTTAGGCTGCTGAGAATAGCAGTTGTGAGGAGTTAGCCGAATCTTAGAAGGATCATCGACACCAAGGTGCTTTGCAACTCTCTCAACGACATCATCATATGTGTGATTCTTTGCTCTGCAAATTATGCCGAACATCGTCACATTGTATGTTGCGCAAATGTTCCCAGTAAGAATGATGGCACCATGTCGTATATCAATTATCAATCGAGAAAGGAATCAGAGGATACTCACAACTCGAGGCTAAATTCATCTTCTTTGGGTTTCTCAAGAGCTCGAAAATGCACAATCTGCAATACAGCAATAAACAACAGCATAAAATAGTCAACAAAGTGCGTGGAGTTGCACAGAAGAAGGGTCTTTCTCGAGGAACAATCTTGGAGTGCAATGATATTAGGAAGAGGGCTTCATAATGGACAAATTGGAGTAACCTATAAGTCACCGAGAAAAGGGGCTGCTAAATTAAAGAAGTCAACCAGCTAAAACTTTGCTTGAACTCTATCGAAGCCCAAATTGGGAGATTCATAGTTCACACTTAAAAGTACAACTGCACCAGACATAAACAAAAAGCAAGAAGATGACCTGGCGATTTTTCACGTATTCCAAAAATGAAGGAACGTCGGGAAACCGGAATTGCTCATCACTTTCAGGCAAAGGTCGTTTTTGGAAGCAGATTATGTCACCATCTTCAATCTGAGGGGAGGTACCATGGTGGGAGAAATGAGAAGAGTATAAGGCAGAGAGAGCAAATACATTGTGGTAACAAAATTATTATGATAGGCGTAAACATACCTGACTGAATCTAAATGTAGCCCTTCTGTCAAGGCGTTCACACATGACGGATGGCTCAAATTTTATCTCCTGTAAAAAGAGCAATTCGACATTATTGCATAACGGAGCTTGTATCAATTGCATATTTTGCAAGAGACATATACTTATCAACGAGTAGGAATACCTCAAAGAGCTCAATCTCTTGATCAGGAGCAAAGCCAGCCATTTCACTCAGCTTAGGCAAGATATCAATTGGTTTTCCAGAGCTTTTGACGAAAAGCCTACCAACATACCTGGAAATAGAATACAAAAGAAGGCATTGAAGCAACAAATTCAAGAACTAATGATGATCAATTCAGGGGACATGCGATGGATGTGTGCATAGGAGAGGTAGGAAATAACATATACCGAAGTTCCTCCTTTTCAGGGTTGTATAGCTTAAAGAATAGCAGTATGTCTTCCTTATGTTTTTCTGGAGGAGGAAGCAGCTGTAGATCCTGAAAATACACGGTAAAATGACACCAAAAAATATGTCCACTTTATTATTAATACTCAAACGAGATGGAAAACATACATTCCCTCTATTCACTTCCAAAAACAGTTTCAGCTCTGCATTATGAGTCTTATTAGAAACTTCCCTCAGAGCTCCAACCTTCACAACACAAAGCACTTGCGAGTTAAATGGGATAAGAAAGGATAATTCACACGAAAAATGATCCTAGAGCAAGAAGAAGCCCTCTGAGACTTTTCATACAAGTTCATTGAGAGATACGGATCGAAACAACTGACTGAGGGGAACTAAAAAATTTTCATATAGCAAATGAGTTATGGCTAAAGTTCGAATCTCATTAAAAGAAGTGAACTCAGAAATTGTTAAATCGCAAAATGGAAGAGGCAGAGAGATGCTATTTTACGGTTTGGGTTTCCTCCTGCGGCGTCAGAGGTCTGTTTGGACGGTATGTGTGGTTTTGCCTTTTGGCCCATATCCAAAACCGCTGATATTGAACAGGTATGCCTAATTCTTTCGCAACCTCCTCCTACAGTTCAATCATCCCAAATTAGCAAAAATCTCACAAAAAACATTAAGTTTATCGGCTGACAAGCATAATGCTGCACATGCACATATACCGAATTAAACAAAATGCAGATGACATAGTGAATGAAAATTTAGGAAAGATCAAAAGGTTGATCAAGTTAAAAAGAGGCTGAATGTCTATGACTGCAACATTCTTTGCAAGCAAGGGAATTCTTTACAAATGTACAAGAGAACAGCAGGTATCTTCTTAGTTTGAAAAACCGACATAAAATTGGAGACCATGTAGATTTACATAAATAGAACAGCTACCACACAGTCTCTGCATCAATCAATTGCAAGTCTAGATACAGGCAGAAGCTTTTCATTGGAAATACGATCATAAAATCGAATTAACTCGTAACCCATCAAATAAAAGTAACACCTTGAAAAGATTGAAAGGCGTCTGTTTCTGGATACGGAAGTTATGAACTTTGTCATGATCAACAAGATCGAAATATATATCTTTCCCAATCTGTTCCCTCAAGTCCTCATCGCGGGCAACCTGCATTGTCAGTAAATGCCTTCATGATCCGTTCAATAATTTCCAAGTCAAAACACATTAGAACGGCATAAAGAAAAAATCTGGGGAAATATATATCTTTGTTAATCCAGGAGAGTGAGTAATAAATATGACAAATAACTCAAGTTCTTCCTTACAATTAGTTTTTATCTGTCCCGGTCTGCTTTAGCCTAACAGAATTTTCCAACTTACATAAAAAATACCTTGATCATGGTATAAAGATGTGCCTGTGCTTTATATTTTTTCTTCTCTTCTTTTTCTTCTTGCTCCTTTTTCAACCTTACCTATAGTTAGCAAAGGTACACATTTAATGAATCGATGTACAGGGAACGTGCAAACCGATCCTACAAGTATAATAGCACAACTTACCCGAAGATGTTCTGCAATGTCCTTCTCATCCACGTCGCATATGATCTTATCTTTGTCACTAACCCGAATATAAACGAGCATGTATGCATTTGAGTATTTAGTAAACTTGAATGGAGTGTTGTTGTAGCCTGGATTTGTTTGCGGCAACTGTACCATATCGGAAGAAATTAGCAAACAACGTAGAAAACGAATTACAATGAAGGAAAACACAAACATATCTACCTCTTCTTCACCACCATACTGCTCCTCTAGAGCCCTCTTCACATCTTCCTTAGTAACCCTCTCATCATCGAATTTGTACCTGATAGTAAGACAACCATAAAAGTAGTTCATCTGATTTCTAAAGTTTCCACGAAAGAGAACATTATAAAACATGAGCTCACATAATAGAAATAAAGGTCATAAATTGAAACGGAAATTCCAGTCTCCATATTCGATCGAACTGGAATACGTAACAATAGAATCTACAACATGCATATAAAAGTAGCTTAAATGCAAAGGCAGATTTCGGAAGCAAAGCATACCAATTATCAGAAAGCGTAGGCCTGATGTAGGCATAATAATGTCCACCATGCACACCACCACTATGAACTAAAACACTGCTCGAAACAATCGAATAAGATGAGAAGATTAGTAACTATTGTGCGAGAAAATATACTGCTTGAAAAAAAAAAAGTAGAACAGCTCAGCAGTTACATATGAATCAGATACACTCAAAATAATTTTGACAATGAAAATCTGACGAAGAACTAAGAAGAAATAAGCTAAATACTAGCTGGACAACAAATATGGTAAAAGGTGCATAATAAAATGTCAACAGGCACTAGTGATCCATCAATCGTCCTGGCCCATGAAGACATATGCAATGATAGAACCTCAAACTTAATCATTAACTAAGTCAATAAGCCATAAAATATGCAATTATGTGACAGGCAAGAAGGAACATTTATAGATCACGGACATCATGCGTAAGAGTACGAAAAACTCATAAATCTGCCACGTGATAGACCAAAAGATGTAGAAGCTAATGAATAAATGCGCTAACATAATTACTAAGCCGGCTATGCAACTAAGACAATCACAAAGTGCGATAAGTTCGAGGAAATCCAATAACCTGTGGAGCGTATACAGATTACGTACACTCCTATCTGCATCTGGTGACAAATACTTGCCGTCGTCTCTATCAAGATCAAGCTCCAACGGAAACTCATAACGATCATTGATCTGCAAGCAGTAAGCATATTATTTTGTCATCTCAAAAGTAAATGCTATAACTCAAAATATGAATTGATTTATTAGCCAAATTGTGAGACGCCACTTATTAGTTTTAACAGATATATGGTTATAAATGCATCCAAGAAATTAAGCATATCTGGACCTTATCAATTAATATATATTTCACGATAGTGTATATCAGGTGCAGAAGTCAAAAGATAATATTTATTTGGGCAGACAATATTTTGCGCATTTATAACAAAGGAGCTAATGGTAAATCCTCTCAAAGAAACAACTAGGAATAAAATGAAACTAGACACGATGGCAACAAAAACATGCAGAAAATTGAACTTGCAAATTTTACAAGGAAATTACGATGGGAGAGAGTGAAACTCATATTGGAAAAAATCTAGAATAGCGTTATCAAAGAAACAAACATGCAAATGCCTAAAGTAAAAGAGTCTGCTAACAAATGCTAAAAGCAAACTTAACTAGTATAAAGAAATAAATCTGCGTTGAAGCTACATGGTTCACCAAATACAGAAAAATATCATGGAAAATAGTACAGAATGAAATATGAAACTCAACATATAAGCGGAAATAACAGATGATAAATACAGAATGAAGCGACAACAATATACAATGCCTTGGCTACTAACCTTAACCATTGTGTCTCTCATAAAGTCATACTCAAAACGTTTTAATTGAAGCTGCAGAACTGGAGGAAAATCAATGAACAAAACGCCCTTCTTCGCATCCTATGATCAGAAGAATTATTCCGGTCGGGCAAATGCTTAATTATCTTTGACAACATGCTAAAGTATCTGTAGAGTTCCTGGGCATTCTTCTAAGAGGAACAACATACCTGCAGCCCATGCTCTTCAGCATGGTACTTGTTATCACCTTCAAGGCGTTCAACTTCCACATACTTGTCAAAGGAAGCATATACATCTGTGCAACCTTTGACGTCAAGCTGAAGATCTGGCAAGAGGACAAAATCCAAATAAGTTATCACTTATCTGTGATCAACCGATAAGTGAAAAATTTGGCACAATCAATACCATAAAATGATTCTTTTCTTGTCGACTTAAAGTCCACATTGATGCATTCAATGTAATTCATGTGATGCCCTTCGAACAACTTCTGTATAGTCCCTTCAACAACAGTTCCCTGAAAAAAGAAGACACCCGCTTTCAGCGTGCGATACAGCAAAAAAAAATCATTATTTCCGACCGCAAGCACCTTCATCTTGTCTTCAAGCTTCTCGCACAAAACTCTATTGAGTTCTTGCACATCATGTTGCATAAAGGAATCATATGTATCCCATCCAAATGATTTAGTCAAACATTTGGTAGCCACGCTGGTGTCATTGTATTGGAGCTTATAAAATAAAGTCTGTAACGCCAGGGGGATACTCCCCGAAGGGTTATCATTCTCCGTTGTTGGCATGTGATACACAGCCTGAAATAACACATACAACGAAGTGTTTTCTCATGGTCTTCAGACCATAAAGTGACCTGATACTAGAATTTAGAAATAGACCTACACATCGTCAATATTTACCTTTCTGAAGTAAGGAATATGGTACAGAGTCTGAAGCAAAGAGTTCATATAACAAGTTGCCCCCTGGTTCTTAAGTCCAACATAGCCCGTCTCTTTTTTTGAATCATATGACCAGTAATCAACAATCTTACGCACTGCAACATCAGCTTCAATAACGCAAGTATCGTTAACAAGGTACCCCTTGTTGGGGTCATAAAGCTCTCCGAGAGGCATGAAGGATGTAAATCCCCAATCACTCTCCCTTTGGTTAAACTGGTGTTGAGTGTCTGCAAAAAGACAGCAATCAGTACATCATAAGATGATCAAACTAAATGTAGCAGATGCCGTATCAAGCATAAAATTTCACGAAGTCTCAATCAGCTGAAATTAACGATGTTTTTTTTCCAAATCAGTCATATCCAGCTTATGCACGGTAGCACATCGTACACGAGTACATACTGTGTACCAGCTTGACCGATATCAAAAGAAAATTAGAGAAGGTCTAAAGACTAAATACCTTTTTTTATTGTGTATTTGCTATTTATTTGATTGACTACTGCTAAGCTAAATTGTGCATATCTACTCCATCCATAAGGCAAGCTAGCCGAATCAGCCACGTCTAGATACATTGACAAGTAGTCCACGTTATTCCCTTTTGGAAATATAAGCACCCGCCTGCATAAAATCAACGCAAACGAATGTGGAATAGAGAGCATTTTGCCCCTCATGATGGAATTACTCAAAAACTACATGAAGACATCAGAGTAATAGTTACAATAATAAAGATAATCATATATAGTAAAATTAACCATAACAATTCAATGTGCAACGCCAGAAATTACCACTTATAACCCCCAACGATGAAGACATCAGAGTAAAGCTTCTTCATATTTAAACGGGAGAAGTTCTCAATCGTCCACGTGAAACGTGAGGCTTGTGGCTCTTCGTTCGCCTGGTTTTCAACAGCTCCCCCGTTTTCCGTAGCAGTAACTAGAAATTTGTCCGAAACCATCGAATATCAGCGAAATAGACACACAAAACTTGACAAGCTCGACTAATAATGGATACCAACTCGAAATGACTACGCAGTAGTAAGATCGAAGAATTAGTACAAATTGAGGACTCACCTTCCATGGGCTGAGGACCTTCAACCAAAGGCTGAGGACCTTCAACTAAATCAGAGTGAGGAACTAACATCTCTTCGTCCTCCTGTTGCTACAAACCGAAACAGAAAAACTAATAAACAATTACATAAAAATAAAGCTCGATCCACTAAATCGAAGCTCGCAGCGATTTGGGACAGACACACTGAACCACATTAAATCTACAGAAACAGAATACGCATGAAATTAAGTTGAAGAAGTAGCGAAATCCCTCTTATACTCGCGACAAAACCCTAGTCGATCGCAACTATTCATCAAGCAAACCAAAGTAAGAAAAGGAATAGCAACGACTCAAACACATGGAGACTCAAGCCAGTTTGATTTGGATCAGACTGATCCCCTCATGCCTACGCATATACAGGATTGTGTGGCAAGTTAAGAAATCTGAACATTATTTTGGATAGAAACGAAAAGGGAAAAAAAGGAAGAGTAGTGCTACATCCAAGGGCTGTGGAGTCATCATCGTCATGTCTTCGGAATTGCAACTCCGATCTATATAAATAGAGAGAGAATTCAACGTAATCTCAGAGAGAGAGAGAGATAGTTAATTTAGGATTTCTGGGTTTTGTTCAGACAGCGCTGGTTCTCGACGTGGACCCGCTACGTATTTTTCGTAATAAAAGGGGTAAATAGGCAAATATTGATATAAAAAAGGGCTCATTTGCAAATTTGTGGATTCTCGTGTTGCCAATAATAAACTGACACGTAACAAGCGGTCTTGTTCTCTTCCAAGACTTCGAACGAAACATGAGAAATCGACGCAAGTTCAGTCACACGGACGTTACTTTGTTCAAGAACAAGTGCTGAAATAAAGTGCACTGTTATGAGGAAACAACGCCTTTCAATATCTTATCATCTTATATTAGAATAGAAATGTAAGCTCAAACACTTACAACTGTCAAATATAATTAAATATAATAAATAAATAAATATAAAAATGAAAAACATAACCCACTATCCCCATATTTATGTTAATGTAGGTGCCCTCATTTGCACGGGTTGACTATCTATAATTATTTTATGTTAATAAATAACTATTTATAGTAGATAGTGAGTAGTTTTTCATGTTTTTATTATATTTTTAATCTATTATAATTAATTATTATGGGACACATAGCAGTATTTGGGGACACCTACATTTCCTTAGTTATATAAGACTATCAACTCAAATACAATTTAATATTTTTATTCACATAATCATATATATTTAATACCGTGCATAGCACGGGTAAAAAACTAATGTGTGTATATATATATATATATATATTACATTATTATTATAATAGAAAGACGATATCTCAGATGGACATGAAAACGGTTGGTGATTGTCAATTCGAATTCCTAGGAATGAATGTTGTCATAATTTCACCAAGTCCCATTGTGTAAAAATGTCAGACAAGAAGACGCTTTACTAGAAGATATACAAAATATTAATTTTATCCATAATTATGTAAGAAAACTAGTTATCCAAGAAAATACCCCTCACACAAAATGAATCTCAATTTAACAAGCACAAATTCCCTGTATCCAAAGTATTATCATATACATAATCAAAATATACTATCAAGCACCATTTTTATTCTGCCATGGCTTCAACACTCCTACGACTATAATCGCAACGATAATGAGGAGTATGAGGATGGCAATGCACATCCATTTCCTCGAGTTTCTCTGCAAACTCTTCGCTCTCTGAAGAGCGGTGTTTCCCGACTGTACATGATCCACTGCGTGCGAAACCTGGTTTCATACGTATTTTGTTACGCAAAAAATCTGGAGATTATTACAAGAAATCAACGCTTTTCTTTCTTCATGTACGGAGGCGAGAGAAAATTGCATGACATTGCGTTCGTTTAAGCAATGTTTGACCAACCTGAGATTCTATGTTGTCGAGCATGTCGCCTTGAGCATCCACTAGTACAGCCATGTCCATGAATATCTGAAAGAGGTGATATATAACATGTTATATGTAATAAGCCGAGAAAATTATATGCAAAAGATCGCTCTTTTTGTGATGCCAGCCGTGGCATTAAGATCATCTCCAACCGTAACGGGCAAATCAAACAGTAATCCTCTTCTCCAAAGATTAAATTCGATAGGATATTCTTGAATACATTCTCTTGCAACCCATACATACATATTTTACAACTCCACAAGTTACATCAAGATACTATTTTAAATTCGGGAGATAATATCTAATAAGACTAATAGTTACACCTATAAAAAAAATGTCGAGAAAAATGTTTATTAAAAAGACAAGTCCTGTTATAGTTTTCTATTTCATTATGAGTGCTTTAGGGTCCGTTTGATATGCGGAATCCAACGCGGAAAAGAAAAGGAAAACGAAATGATACGCATCGGATTGTTATACATTACGCCTCACGTGTCGTACCATCATACGTTTTCTTTTCCTTTCCGCACCGAATTCCGCATACCAAACTTACCCTTAATAATTAAAAACAAACAAAAGGGTATGTATTGCAATTTCAAACCATAAATACATATTTTTCAGAACCCATTTCCAAACTCAAACTTAGGTTTAAAGTAGGAGAGGGAAAACAAGAAAATAGTGAGTTGGTTTTTCAGGTATGGTTGGAGAGTTCTTACTGCATTTCTTGAGTTTTGGGGTTCAGTTGGAGATGCTCTTACCAAATAGTGATGACAAGTGAAAGTTTACAAGGTTAACATTAGGCTATTAAAAAGAAGGAAATAAAGTGTATTTTGGTCTAAGCCATTCGAACAATCGAGGGAAGAAAACGGCACCTGTTGTAAATCGAGAAGCTTCTTCTCTAAATCTCTGACAGCGTCGTGTCTCTCTTGAATCTCGGCGAGAGTATCCATTACCTGCACAAGATACGTTGCTAGTTAGCATTGCATTATAATGGAGGAGAAAAAAGAAAAAGGAAAAGAAAAAAAAAATATTACCTGGCCTCGACCCTGTTCACGAATTGCATTTTGAAATATCTGTTCGCTGTCCCCCGTCTCTATTAATTTATCAATTGTCTGGAAAAGAAGAAAAAGCAATTTATTTAACCAAATGATTTCCTGCAAATACCATGGTTGCAAGGAAGTTGGAAGAGTTTTAATTCACCTCTTCATCAGCTCTCGTGCCAGTAACTGAAACAACATGAATCGAACGATTAATCAAAGCTATTCTTTATACAAATAAGATTTGCTACATGTATAATTCTTACTCACCTGTAAATACACGCCTCTCTACAACTTCACGGTACTCTTGATGTATGTTCTCTCTTAAAGTCTGCAACAGAAGAAGAGATGAAAGCTTGGGAAAAAGGAAGCTAAAAGGAACTCAAGCCTCAACTATTATTGCATATCACATATACAGTCCAACCTGAAACTCAGACATCCTGTCTTTGAACTTCTTCTTCAAAGCCCTGAAACGAAAGATTATGAATTTATGATTTGTTTATCCAAAAAAACGTTTTACTACAAAAGTCCATTCTCTATAAGATATCTAAAAAATCAATAAAAAGAGAGAAAACAGGTTACATTGTAGTTGCTGTTCTTGATCTGTCTACTCCTGACCCTTTACCACATCCAGGCTTTTGTCTGTTGGCTAAGTTCTAGACGACAAAAACAAATATCAGAAGCAAATATAATAAACCTTTGAATTTCTGCAATTATTTAATTATTTTTCCTTGCCTCTTTGTCGAGCTCCTCAATCTTTGATTTAATGAGACGGGCAATTTTACCAACTTCATCAACATCTTTCTCCATTCTTTTCTTAATAGCTGAAAGAACGAAGAGAAGGTCAAATACATATTTGAATAAATTCAAACTAAAACAACAGAAGATGAAAGCTAGATCATCTACCTTTCATTGCAGCAGCCTTCGTGACAGCTTTTGATTCTTCATGAGCATCCTATAGTGAAAGGACAGGAAATGCTATATCATAATCACATATTCACTGAAGAGAATACTTGAGCAGACCAAGATATGATAAAGCAACGTATATTATCAATTCATCAGATATCATAAATAAGCAAACAGAGAGACATGGAAGGTATTAAACCTCGTCTAAGATTAACGATTGAAAAATATCGATATTACTAAGTTTAGATGTGTAATTCCAGGTCTCAAGGATTCAACTAAAAGAATATTCTTACTTTAATAAAAAAAACTGATGTAGAAAATGGCTGTGCCAACACTGCGATAATAAGACGTGAAATACAAACCTGAAGCTTTCTCAAAAGCGCATTGAGTTTCTCGTACTGTTTCTCAATCTCCTGAACCTATCAGCACCAAATAAGATCAAGGTCAAAAGCTTTCAGATCACAATAATAATAAAATTCATAAATCCATGAGATTTGCTAGAAGTCGAAGAATGAGTAAGAGTTGAAGTGAACACCTTATTGAAAAAGTTCTGCAAGCCTATATCTCCTGAGTTCATTTGATTCTCAACTCCCATTTCAATATCTCCACTTCTATTACCTTCATCTCGTGATGTAACAAAAGAATCCTGAAAAAAGCGAAGAAGAAAGAAAAAGAAAATTTTAGGGATGATGCGATGCAACAAAGTATACTAAGCAGATAAGCTAAAATATTGATTTCATAGTTATATGTTGAACTAAGACGATCCAAATGCAAGGGCAATGGCGAATCATCCATAAAAGGTCGACAAGCCAACTCCCGTACCCAGGAAATTATCAACGATACAACCAAACAAACCTTATAAAATAATGCATTACATCAGAAAAAGAACTTCACGTGTAATCAACTTGTAATTCTCAGCTAAAGAAAGTAAGATTTATTAAGAAAACAGTAAATTCGCGTCTTTGCGATGTGCTAAGTAGATCAAGTGTACTGCTAATAAATCTCATACGAAAGAAACACGATCGGCAAAGATATGTGTTTCTATACCCCATTCAACAACAGATTTCCCACAAGAAAAATTGCAGTCATAACTCTTCCAATTTCATATGCATAAAAACCCCATTGAAATTACCACACATAAATTGAATAAGCAAAAGTAGATAAATTCTTTCCAAACTCGTCGATTTCGAAAATCATCATAATCAACATCAATTCCCACATTTTCCCTACACATATCATTAATAAGGAGCAAACCTCGCCATCAGAAAACAAAAAAGATATTAAAAAAAACTCACCGATAAAAGATCATTCATCTTTGTAGAATCGCAAGATCCAACAAGTTTGATGAGAACAGCTTGAAACGAAGATGTACAAGCGATCCCTTCTCCTTCTTCTATCTCTCTCTAAAACCTTCTCTTTCTCCTTTTTTTTTTCTTTTTATTTCAATATTAGGACGCAGGTGGCCAATTAGACAAGTTGAGAGACAGACAAGATTGGAGTTTTGATTATTAGAATTTAGATACAGATACAGTACAGCTACTTTATGACAGAGATATACTTTTATTATTGAATTATTATCCTTCATTTTTATTTAAATAATCTAAAATATTTAGCAAATGAACATTATTAAATACAATTTATATTTTTCTAAATATATAAGAAGAAAAAAATTAAATTATGAGGGCACTTAGAATAAGTATAAATATAAAAAATAGAAGAATAAAATAATAGTTGCCTTTATAAATAATATATTCCCAGGAGGTTAAGCCAAAGATGTATATTCTGCTTTGTTGCCTTGCCTTGAATATCGATTATTATTGCGACTTGAAAAATGAAGTATACGAAAATTATAAAAATTACCACTAAAAATCGGAGTCGTCCCAATATCTTTCTATTTTATTAGCATTCTTGCACAATATAAAAATATAATATTAAATTTATTTTAATTTAAAATAGTTAATTGAAATTACAATTATATATATAAGTTATACAACTAAAGGTAAATTAACTAGAAAATACTGATTAACTAAAAATATCAACTAAAAGATAGTTGGTAGTTTTTTCATGTGTACGTTTAATTAGTAGGTAGTGCAAAGGATGTTGAGTTTAATTTATACTATTATTGAGTTTAATTTATGTTATTATTATTATTTTATTAATGAGAAATTTTACACATCAAATCAATTTGGATTCGAACGGTTTGTATCCAACCCTGACCTTTTATATAATAGTGAAGATTAACTGCTCTCAACTTGATTGGTATGTCAATCATTATAATTACTATTTTACCCCATTATATCCTCTAAAGTCAATTAAAATAATATAAAATTTAATTTAACATTATATTTCACATATTAAAAGTATATTTAAAATATAAGTTAATATAATATATTTATGTAGGCACACAAATCGGGGCTCACATGATACTATTACAAGAGGTACTTCACGCACACAGTGTAATTGTTATGATTAGCTTCAATATATTATTTCAAATGCTAACATTAAGAAGAAAGAAACTATTTTGATTTAAAGTGGACACATTGGATAACGATGCAAGCAATTTGTTGCATACAAAATAATTTCCTAGGTATTATTATTTCACCCTTTTAAATTGGTGTATATTCCCTATATAGCTAGCTAGTGTACTGTGTTTAACAATATGATCCACCGGACTTTCGATTTATGAAAACATGTGCCACAGAGCGATATTTAAATGATAGGAATATACGTATACATTTGTTTTTATTTGCATGAAATCCCATAATAAAATAATTGCGCACTTATGTATAAATAATGTGGCTATTAATGCAACCAAAGGTACAACATACAAGGCAAAGTGTTCAACCCTATGAAGCTATCGGTGGTTGAGTCGCTGATCAATGAACAGAAGCTCTGCAAGTTCTTAATTATCCATTATATTATAAGCAAGCACATATCAATAACAGAGTATGGCAAGAAAAAAATAGAGCCAATCTTACAAAATGCCAATATATATATATATATATATATATATATATAAAATACTTATTACGTTATTCCGTCCAAATGATTTCGGAAATGATACAATACATAGCCTCAAGAATCAACAATCAAGTCAATAGATATTCTCAAAGGAAGAAGTTCTAGACTTGTATATAAGTTGCTGCTGACAATCATCAATGCGTATGTAATATATCAAACTGATAATCAATTTAAAATATCCTACCCAATTCCTAACAATGCAATAAGCGTAGATATATATCTATACTCTTATATTAATGCTGATGGTGAGTTAAAAATTACTTTTTGGTGTATCTATTAACCAATCAGAAATTTTCTCAAATAAAAAATTGACATAAAATAAAAAATAAATATTAGATCAGGTCCTTTAGCCTAATGAAACTGTCTGCTCTATTTTTACTAAAATGCTTATAACTAAATATTAAAATCAAAATTAAAACAAAAACATCTTATTAATCTTGATTTTCATGCACACATGTAGGGTGTGCAACATATACTAGTATATTTATAAATATGTATATATAAATATATCCCAGTTAAACAAACGTCAAGAACAATATTGTAAACATAATCAATGAGGAAATCAAAAGCAAAAGACCTTGTTCCGAGAAATTAGGGTGTGTGGAATGAAGCCTGGTCCGAGATCTTAATTGTATGACTATATGTGTGTGTGTGTGCATATGTAAGAAATAAAGATCTTGGAACAGCCTCCATTACATACACCTTTGTTCTTTACTCCAACGACGACTATAAAGTAAAATCTATCTAATAGTGATGATTGAGCAATGAAACCCCTAGAAGAAGAAACTAATTAAGCAGAAAGCTGCAAATAATGAGCAGAAATTCCACAATATATATTTATAAACGGGCAAAGGAAGGCATAGTGAAGTGATGAATGATGATTAGTGGTGGTTGCATTGTAAGAAAAAATAAAGGTTGAATAAAAAAAAAGAAAAACGTCCATGACGAAGCACATGATATGATGGAGGAACAGGTCATTGGTTGGAGTGTTTGTTCTTTGTCTTATTATCTTAGATCTTTATTTTTTCTTTGCTTTTTTTAGTATATGATTAGTTTAGAATTATTGTTTGTTTCCTTTTGGGCAATTGTTGAAGCATCTCCAACCCAACGCTAAACACCACGCCAACCATCGCAGGGGCTACAGTAACCCGCTATACTTAGCGGGTGACTGTTCACTCCGCGATCCCTCTTAATTTTTTTTTTTGTTTTGTTCTTTAATTTTTGTAAACGCTATTGATGATAAACTAAAAAAAAAAAAAGAAGAGAAATGTTTGTTTCAGAGAATTGGGGAGGAAGGCTCTGGGAAGAAGACGATGTCAGCCCCTCTATTTTTTTATTTTCCTTTTCTATTTTCGTTTAGTTTTTCCTTTAAAAACTGTTAGTATTATATATTTAACCCAATTAGCAAAATTAATTTGTCTCCATTATTTAATGTATATGTAAGTTTTAAATTTTAAACATAAATTATTAATAAATGAATAAATAAACTTTTGTTGTTATAATTAAATAAAAACTTTAAAATTTTCTAATGAAAGTGAGCATTATTCAAAAAATTAAATAACAGAACTTAAACCATATTGTTATAAAAAATCCATGATAATTTTATTCAGCTTTAAATAAATTAATCTTATTTTATGTATAATTTTACTATTAAAATATTTTTTCTGATATATGATCTATTTTTATTTGTTGTTGATTTTATAGGTATTTAAATTTCATAATTTAAAATGTTTGTATTCTTAAAGTTTTTATTTTAGAATTTAGGTTTGTAGTTTATTTTTCTAATATAAATATTTTTAACAATTTACTTAAGTTAGGAATAAGAAATTATATATAGAGGAAAATATAGAGGATATGGTTGGAGTTTAACGACACTGTTTAAACTGTAAATCTGGAAGAATCGTACTGTTTCAACTCTATTTATAGAGGAGAGACGGCCTTAGACTGACGTGGAGCTAACAGGCAAGTGACGACGACGAGAGAGGAGACCAAGAAAAGTTAAAGCTAATAACAGTTTATTTATTTACCATATACTTATCATAAGTACGAAAATCTATTTTTGAAATATTTGCCATCAAAATAAGAAAAAATAAGTGAAATTCTATTACAGTCTACAGATGGGATCCCAATTCCCATGAGTCCATGACAAAAACTGCTACCCTCTCGTGTCGTGACAACAATAGCTGTACTATTCTACTGTTACTGTACATAATAACTACTCGATATAATTAATTAGGGTCTAACTATTCACACCCCGATGAAAAATGCTATTAACATCCCGTAGTAATTTAATACTTTTCATTTTAATTTTTTGAAATAACATGAAATTTGTTAAAGTGATTTTCTCTAATTACTTTCCCTCTTGAATTCAACAATAACAATTTTATTAGTTTAATTATTATAACATTTTGCATTTAATAATAATATATATAAGTACTCGCTAGTTTTACATTCTATTATAAAAAGTGTTCGTATTTTTAAATTTATAAACATTAATAAATTAACTTAGCTTAATAAACTAATCATATAGCACAGTATATCTTATTAACTTAAACAATTATTGAAAAAGATTTATATTTGATTTTAGTGAGATACACAATCATATATTTTTTTTGCAGAATCAATTATATATAAATGATATAATAATGCTAAAATATAGATATTCTAAATATAAATAATTTGACATACAAATATTATTATATTTATTTTTTCGAGGAATTAAAGATATAAATTTAAACATGTAATAATGTTAAAATCGTTACAAAATAGAAGCTAGCACATAATGTTAAATTTCCTTTTTTAGTTTGTATGTAATTAAGATGTGAGAGAATATAACTAAAAAGAACTAGTTAAATTTGGAAAAATGCATTATTTAATACTTAATAATTAATATGGGGGATGTATTTAGTAATTAGGGGGTGTGAATAGAATTACCCAATTAATTATTATTTGTCTCAGCTTCCTGTTTCTATCACTCATCTCATATTGCCATGGTGTTGGCCTTTTTGGTAAATAAGCCAAGTGTTCAAGTGAAACCTCGTTTTCAGAGGTAAAAGAGAAATACGTACCGCAAATGGTATTTTCTCCTCCACTGTTTTTAAAGCCAAATTAACGTAGTCAATGATGTTTATATTACAAAAGGTTATAATAATATTAAATCTATTTTATTGATTAACCGGTAAAAGATGCTTAAATAAGCCCGCATACAGTACGTTCAATTCCGACATTTAATATTCTACATAATGCCGAAATACACCTCAGCTGCACACAGCAACAGTAACCGATAGATTTGCATATAACCTCAGTTGGCTTCTTGAACAACCATACCACTCCATGCCATAAGCATCAATGAAAGAAAACATACAACATTTCAAATATCAAAACACATAAAACCGCCTCCACTGGGCACAGACAAAATTCTACAACCTATAGTTCAATTTCAGTAGAAAAAAAAAACCCCAAATTATTCGAATAATAAAGCCTTAAAAAAAACCCAGCAATTTCAATGATTTAAGATTAGTCTCAATCACACTCACTTACTTAGCACTGGCAAGCTGAGTCCTCAGTAGCTTAGCAGCAGAGACCATGTTTTCGAGGGCGGGCTTGACCTCGGCGTACTTGCGTGTCTTCAGACCGCAGTCGGGGTTGACCCACAGTATGTTGGTCTCGAGCACGGCGAGCATTTTATTGATCCTATCTGCGATTTCGTCAGTCGAAGGGATCCTCGGGGAGTGGATGTCGTAAACGCCGGGCCCAATCCCGGCGCCGTACTTCACCCCCTCGCGGAACACGGAGAGGAGCTTCTCGTCCGAGCGAGAGTTCTCTATGGTGATGACGTCCGCGTCCATGTTGATGATAGAGTGGATGATGTCGTTGAAGTTCGAGTAGCACATGTGCGTGTGGATCTGATAAGAACAAACATACATAAATATAAATATGTTGGATGACTCTACCCTATCAATTGCTGGTACGCTACCCAACTCCGTTAGATTTTCTACGCAATCATCGAAAATCTAAATATTTGAAACGTGCCGAATGTCGACAATCCAACGGAGTTGGGTCACTACCCAAACGAACAGGGAAGAATAGACCTAAGAAAAAATATACGTAGAGGAAGTATAACATAAGTAAGGTCGAAAAGGAAATGGTTAACTATTTTTTTTTTCAATCCAATCATTTAGAGGGGTGACACAATGTTGGGACATAGAATTTAGGGAATGACATTACAGAGACTATAACTTTCAAACATAAGCAATTTAGGGACAGACATTATACGCCGGAACCCTAAATTTTGTCATAAATTTGCTTGATTTAAAAATTATTGACCCTATGATACACCTCCTAAATTTCCTGAGACCCTACTCTAACTAATAAGGCAGAATACTAGAATTTGGGGCAAATCAATGGTTCCGACTTATAGTGCCCTTAAATTGCTTTCAAAATTATTCTCCCTAAAATACCAACCTCTAAATTCGTTGTGTCCCTATAATACTACCCTTTAAATTATGGGACTGAAAAAATATTCAATGAGAAAAGGCACCTGAGTAGTGTCCTCAACGCCACAGTTGGTGATTCTGAAGGAGTGCACGGCCCAGTCCAAGTAGAAGGCGTGCTCGGCTTTCCTCAGAGGGAGACCTTCTCTGAGTGCGGCCTCGTCGATTTGGATCACGGTGATTCCGGCCTTCTCGAGGTCCTCAACTTCGTCCTTGATGGCCAAGGCGATTTGGTAGCAAGTTTCGAACCTCGGCTGGTCGTTTCTAACAAAAGACCAGTTGAGGATGGTCACTGGGCCGGTGAGCATACCCTTCATTGGGCGCTTGGTCATGCTCTGCGCCGCCGACGACCAGAAAACAGTCATTGGGTTGGGGCGGCTCACGTCACCGTAGATGATCGGTGGCTTCACGCAGCGAGAACCGTACGATTGGACCCATCCGTTGGCCGTGAAGGCGAAACCAGACAGTTGCTCGCCAAAGTACTCAACCATGTCGTTTCTCTGCAGTTTCATATGCCAGAGAAAACAAAAATTATAACTTTTAACATATAGATGGTGTGCAATCTCAGCGCTGTTTAATAACAAATGTTGCTATTACAGAGCAACATATAATTTCGATTGTCGTACCTGAGGCTCTCCATGAACAAGGACATCGATGTCCAAATCTTCTTGAAGCTTGACGACTTTGTTAATCTCCTCCTTGATAGACTTGATGTATTCCTCTTCAGAGACCCTGCATAGTGGGTTGAAATTGAAATTTTGAGATCACATCATATGCCTATGCTGATGCATTCTAAAAAAAAGAGTAAAGAAAAACTAAAATGGATTACTTCTTGGCCTTGTATTCACGGCGAACCCTTCTGAGTTCAATGGTCTGAGGGAAGGAACCGATGGTGGTTGTTGGGAGGATGGGAAGGTTAAGCTTCTTTTGCTGAGCATCAAGTCTGGCACTGACATTTGTTGCACGGCGATGATCAGAACCCTTCAATGCAGCAGCCTAATTAACACCCAAGAAAATGGATAGTCTGTATAAGATGGCTTCACATGTGCAGCAAAAGGACACAAGTTATAGCTCTAAACACCAATCACTTACAGCCTTTTGGACAGCTTCATTGGTCACTCTGGGGGAAGACCTCCTTGAAGCTTGAGCAGCAGCATTGGAAGAGAAGAATGCCTGATGGGATAAGTTTTAAGCAAATATTCAAGTGAGCCCCAGATGCTGACCAAAACAAAAAATCCTAAACTCGCTTAAAGATATCGCATCTATAAAACCGAGTGGAGTAGCGGACCCCAATGCCATCTTGCAACAATCATAAATGACACAAGATAAGGCAATTACCTCATCCTTGTGTCCAGCCAATGCCTTCGCCAGAGCATTCACTTCAACAACCTTTTGTGCCGCAAATGCAAGCCAAGATTTGATCTCGGCGTCCAGTTTGGTCTCATTGATCAGATCAACAGCAGTGTGAAGGAGCGAGCTAGAGGTGGATACGACAAGGTTGTCTGCAGAAATAATTCAAAGAAAAATGGTACTCCATGTATGGGGAAAATAGAACAGGTGAATGTGCATTAGTCAGCTTACCTTTCCCAACTACTCCTTCAAGAGTCTGCAATGTGACGAGAGATGCATCAAGGTCATTAGCCCAGATGTTCCTACCATCAACAACTCCGGCAAAGAGGTACTTTCCAGATGGGATTCCACCCTTGATCAAATCAAGAGTCTTAGTTCCACGAACCAAGTCAAAACCAAAGCCAGATACTCCAGGCAATGAGGTAAGAGTTTTGAACGCAGCCTCAGGTACATCAGCAAAGTAAGTCTCGACAAGGACACTAAGGCCAGACAGAGATGATTGCAGTTCAGTGTAGGCCTTGGTAAATGCCTCCAATTGGTGAGATTCAAGATCCAAAACAAGGGTAGGCTCGTCAAACTGGATCCAAGAAGCACCTGCAGCCTTTAACTCGGTAATAACTTCCCTGCAAGGATGTCATATATGTCAATGGATCACTATTGTCGATACTGGCAGAGCAGAAAAAGGCAAAAATTAGAAAAATATCGTACTTGTAGATGGGAAGGATTTTGTCGAGCAGAGAAAGAAGAGGGAAGGTTTTCTCGACACCCTTGGCAGGTTTAGAGAGCAACAAGTATGTCACAGGGCCAACAAGCACTGGGACAGTATCAACGCCGAGCTGCATGAGCCAAAACCAAACACTTCCGTTCGAAATTAACAGGCACCATTAATGTTCTAAAAAGTAAAAACACATTAATATGTAAGATAAATTCATCAAGAGAATAATTAATTCCTACCGCCTTAGCTTCCTTGTATTCATTTACAGCCTTGTGGGAGGCATATGAGAAATTCACATCAGGGCCCAATTCAGGGACAATGAAATGGCTGGACCAAAAAACATGGTTGTCTTAGTATATCACCAAGACAATGAATCGATAAAGAAAACAAACCAAATCACTTACTAGTTGGTATCGAACCACTTGGTCATTTCCATGGCAGGAACAGAGGCATTTCCTCTGGCCATGGAGAAGTAAGTGGAGAAACCAATCTCACCACCGGGCCAGTTGTATCTCGGGGGAACAGCACCGAGCATTGCGATGGTATCGAGTACTTGATCATAGTATGAAAATGTGTTGCTGGGGATGTACTTGATCCCAGCATCAGACATCTGCTTCCAGGTTGATGCCCTTAGATCAGCTGCAACCTTTTCCAAATCCTCGGCGCTGCTCTTTCCATCCCAGAAAGATTCAAGAGCAAACTTCAATTCTCTCTTGGGGCCCATACGGGGGTATCCAACAATGTGGGAAGCCATTATGTTTTTCTGTAGTAGAAAGTTCTGTTATTTGTCCAATCATTTATAATATGTCATATGAAATTCTAAAGAATCATTGGTGCTGATGAATGTGAGACACAACAGTCAATCATTTACATAACATGCCGCTAAGCTAAATCGTTCCATACGATCAACATAGATGTGCATCTGATGCTCAAGGAGAATGAAGCACACTTTTCATGTTAGTTTTACCAATTCAAAACTAGGTTGATTGAAATGACATTAACACAAGCACCTATCAGCCTCGTAGTCATAAATCAGACGTGGTAATATGTCCCATTCTCATAATCACAGTCCCGTCAAAGACATGGATCCATGAGCATGAGATCTCCAGATCAATCAAGTAAAATTTCTACAACACTCACACTGTAAACAACTCAATCAGAAAGCCAATTGAATGAAAGCAAAAAAAAGCTAAACCAATCAGAAAGCAAGTGCCATTTTCACATCAGATCCAACGACCTCAGATCTCCAAAATCGCAGATCTATCGTTTCATTAACCACCATTTACAACCCATATCATATTCAACGCCGTCTCTACCCGATCTGATAGCAAATACAACGGATCAGAACAAAGCAAACAACAACGTGCAGTTTTCAACGTACCAAACAGATCCGCTGAAGATCAATAAAATCTGAACCGAAAAGCAAAGACAAAATGCAGAGAAGCAGCGTATATATGCATGAAACGGGCAAAAAGAAAATCCACAGCCGAACAAAATGAGAGGTCGAGGAACAACAACATTAAGAAGACACTTGCCTTAAAGGTAAATACGAGAGAAACGGATCAGCAACTGACTTTTGCAACAAACGAGCTCAGTTACTACAGATCGAGAGATTGAGAGAAGTGAAGGGATAGACGCGAGTTGAGAGAATGAGTAGGAATGCTTATTTATAGATGGACGTAATAATTAAAATATATAATTTATCTTTATTTAATTAAAATCTAAATCTGGGTAGATCTCAGAAAGTAGTAGCTTTTTCTTTCAGATTGGTGGAGTGAGCCGTGTTCCCTACGCGATTTTTGGGGCGTGTTTCCCACACGCGACGGTTGTTGGGCTTACCGACCCTCCGCCCGTTGGGTGATCGGCCGCTAATAAAAAAAATTTTAATTCAAATTGAGGAGATTATATAAAGAATAATTAAATAAAAAACATATACGCAATTGACATCCATTAGATGTCATATTTACTGCATTCATAAAGGGAAGCATCAATGAAGATAATTATGATGTGCCTAGTACGAGAAATTACATCAGAGATGATTGATTACTGTATGTCAACATAAATTTATGTCTGCCGTATTAGTCACAACCCTCTTCATGTCTATAAGGTAAAAAGAACCTTGAAATTTGTAAAAATGATTTTACTTAGACCACATGATTCAATCGATAATAGTTATCTTATTTATTGGCTTAAATATTTTGTTCGTCTCGTAACTAAGTGGTGGTAGCATAGGGACACGTATTTTAGTCGTTGGCAAAATAGGCACATTAACTTTAAAAAAATGGCAATTTAGGGACATTATACGATCCGACCCTGACCCAAACACGCTGACATGGCGCCCGGCCCGCTGCCATGTGCTCTTGAAAGGCTCGACACGTCATTAAAAGAATCCGACGTGGCGCCACGTCATAAAAATGCGGGTCCACGTCGATTTTTTCCACATCGTGACCAGCTTGTCCGGAGCCACATCAGCATCAACATCGTAAAATACGGTCGCGTGCGTCTCCCATGGGGGATTTTGGGGTAAAATGTCCCTATAATGCATGATTTCGATAGTTAAAGTCCCTATATTGCCAACCCGTAAAATAATGGTCCCTATAACGCTACTCCCCTAACTTATGGGACTAAAAAAATAATTAAGCCTAATTTATTTCCTATAGAATTCAACAATATTAATGCCTCACTGGCTATAATTACCGAACGAAAAAACTAGGTAGGTCATCTGATAAATACTGTGGCGTCATTCCGTGCAAGAATTGTTGTGCATGTAAAACTTTAGGGGTTGGTGAGCTTAACAGCTTTATGTTCCTATTTTTGCAACTACATTAACTAAATGATAAATTTCACTAATAATAACTATTAATCACATAATATACAATGTTGTTAACTTTCTTATTTTATGGAAAAGAAAGACAACCCACAAAGATAGACAACTCTTGTACGACAAGACAAACTTCCGACAAATATATACAACTCTTTTACGAGAGGACAAACTTCTAAATTCGGTAGGTGACTTGTAACGAAGAAACAAAATACGAAGAAAAAAAAACATAAAAACAATGAACATAGTGGTGTCCACCATCCTTACTAAAATGGTGGATAAGGAGAAAAATCTGTTTTGTATTAGACCATCTTCAACCAATACGAATAATCAGATGCACACACAAAAAAATACTCCAACAAACACTCAAACGTATACCCAAGATGGATTTTATGTCATTTTCTCTCTCATATAAATCGCATACATGCGTTTTCATTTGACACCAATGCATAAGTTTTTATCTCTCAAAGCAACCCATACTAGATTAAGTAATTAACTTTTATTACATAAATTATTGTAATTAGCTTTCTTAGTAATTAATTGTTTTTATTAATATACCACATGAATAATGCTCAAAATTGTAAATAAAGTATTTTCAATATTTATTAAAAATTTAGTCTAAGATAATATCATTTATTTATTTATTATGTGGGTAATATTAAAAAGTTGTAACATATGTGGGTCGTATTGAAAATTATAAAAGTTGATGCGAAAGAAAATATTGCAAGAATATTTTTTTGAGTTTGTGAACGAAATTAATGGTTGGAGAAGAATTATTGCATTTTTTGAGTTTGGAGATGAGTTTGCGTTTGAGAATGAGTTTTCGATCGGAGATGTCCTTAGGTTTTTTCAGAGAGATGAAAATTAGAATAAATAATAATAATTACGCTCAAAGTTAACAAATGCCCACATACATGAAACAATGAATAAGTACGTGCTATTTTAACTTGTTGGTCGCATGTTCGATTTCGGTCGGTTTTTTTACTTTCGTTCTTGAGTGAGAGTGAGACGTTTTCACCTGGGCAAATTCCTTATCAGTCCCATATCTGTTTTAAAATTCCTCTGAAATACCATTCAAATTATTTCTTCCTTATAAGTACCTATTTGAAAATTTCTTCCTGTTTAGTACTTAAAATGGTCTTTTCAGCGTTAAAAAGACGAAAATACCCCTATCTCACATATTCAAAAAAGCCGAGTAATTATTTTCACATGAATTGTACCAAAAAAGTTCGTTATTATACCAACAAAATTGGACATTATACCAGAAAATGTTGAAATTATACAATCTGTTTTCGTTACCGAATTTTATACAATGAAATTGGACATTATATGCTATTATACCAGAAATTATAGAAATTGTATGTTTTCGTTAATTATACCAATAAATAAAGTTATTATAATTTTATACCAAACAATTAGGCATTATACTAACTGATTAGGCATTCAACTAATTTTTGCAATTATCAGAAATTATGGAAATTATACCATCCATTTTCATTATTATATCATCTATCTTCGTTATTATACCATCTATTTTCGTTATTATACCAATAAATAAAGTTATTTTAATTTTATATAGCAATTGGAGATTATACCAACTATTTTGCTATTATACCTGAAATTGTTGATATTATATCATATGTTATTAGGATTCAATTCTGTTGGTAAATAACGATAACAGTTGGTATAATTTCCAATTTAACATTATTCTGTTGGTGTAATTAGAATAACAGTTGGTATAATAATCAAAACAGTTGGTATGGTGTCCAATTTAATCTTATAAAAGGATGTTTCGTCCGTTCACTGTATGGAGTATTAATTACACAACTTTCTGCGGATGATACATAAAAAGGAAGAATTTTCGCTATGGGTACCGAATAGCAAGTTTAAACGGACGGATAATGAATTTGCTCTTTTCACCTGGTCTCCAGATTAGTCTCATCTAACTATTATATAAAGGGTGTGTGGTAGCTATAAACTGACACATTTGGTATGTAATTTTTATTTGCAATTTAGCCCATCTATTTTTTATTTAATTACTTTAATAATTTTTATGTTACTGTCGTATTTTTTGTTTATTATACTTACATCCCCTAAACATTATTTTTCTTTTATATAGTTATGAATTATATTTCATTAATTCGACAATAAATAATAAATCTATAAGAGAAGCATAATATATTAAATCATATGCACACACATAGAATGTGTGAAAAAGTACTAGTTCTCAATGTGATATTGGAGGATATTTATTTTAAATAAAACTAATTTTTATTACAATTGCAGTTGCAGATAAAATGTCATTTTGGTTATTTAATCAATTAAATTCTCCGAAACCTCATCTCAACTCAGCTCAGCCTCGTATGATTTACCGAATTTTCTTTTGGAATAAAGCAAAATTGCAATCTGCCAAGCAAGCAAAACAACGATGGCAGCTGACGTAAGCGGCGGGGGGAACCTATCGGAGATGTACTCGAGCTCGAAGCGGTTGTGTATGAAGATCAGAGACGATTTGGAACGTCTCGAGAGAGTGGGGTACACGTCATCTTCCTCATTGGCGTCATCTTTATCTTCAAACGCCGTCGTTTCGATGGACGATCAGGCGACGGCGATTCGGAGGGACGTTGGCCAGATCTTAGGCCTGTGCTCCGATATGGATCGATTGTGGCGCTCAATCGCGTCCAAGCCTCAGCGCGATCTGTGGAAAAGGTCCGGTATATCTGTTTGGGCGTACTTCGTAGATTGTTACACGAATATGGAAGTTCGAGATTTGTGTTGTGAAACATGTTGAAACCGTGCGTTGTTGTCTTCAGTCGCAATTCCTTTTGGAATTTCGGAGAATATGAATTTGAGCATACAAATCGGTTTGGATAGGGTGATCTTTTCTGTTTCTTCTTGATGAGGCTATTATTAGGATACTTTCTTGGGAGATGCTTAAATTTTGGATTTATTGTGGTTTTCGTTCTCGGCTTTCACTGAATTTTGCGGATCCGTGGACGAATTACTTGATGAAACGGGTGGTTTCGGTGTACCGCTGCTCTACAATTTCAATGCTCTTAATGAAATTGGTTTGTGTATCATTGCTCACAATTTGAATACCATACCTTTTGTTTTTATCCTCAATTTGTGTCGCAATATGTTGTTTAATATATACTATTAGGATATTCATTGGATGATCCTATTTCAGAACTTGAGTTGTTAATTTGGTGCAAATGTAATCAAGCTTATTCGAAGGTTTTCTGCTTGGAAGATTTTTAGTTTATATACTTTGTAAAATAGCAAGTCAAAAGCTCGAGTTACTGGATTATCCTCTGCTGAAAAAATGGGTTAAAAATTGCTCTTTTCAGTCATAAACTATAGGGACAAAGTCCATGTGATCATATGTTAATGATGTATGCCATTGGCTTTGTTTGTGACGAAGATTTCGACTTCGATCAATTTGTTGGTAGGAAATTGTATTGATTGCTTCACAGCATAATTTCGTATTTAACTTGATGTTTTGAACTACTCGTGATTGTGTTCATCTATTTGTATGTCCGCAGAGTGAGTATCCGACAATCTATAATTGCTATTTATGTTTTATGTCTTCCAAAAACCATAATATAACACGAATCCGACAATCGCCCATCTAAATCTGATTTCTGAGCCATTTCAAAATTTGGTAGAAGAGAGAAGCGTGCTAAAGATCGACTTTCAGTAGCATACTTTCAAATATTTGTGTGTGCTGTTTTAGCAAGGTCCTTGTATTAGGGGGCTGTAGAACTTACATGGCTCCTTCTCTTGCACAGAAAAGTGGAACAAGTCAGCGAGGAGGCTGAGTCATTCCGAGCCAGCCTAGATAAGTACATGTCAAAGCATCAAAAGAGAATACAAGAAGCCCAAGAAAGAGCAGAGCTACTTGGAAGAGTTGTATGGGACCTTTCTCCCGTATATACTTAAAAAAATGTGATAAAATTAGTTTTTTCTTTGTCAATTAATCTGTGCTTTTCTGTTTCTTTCTCTCCATCCCTCATCATAGAATGGAGATTCACACGTTCTGAGGATCTTTGATGAGGAAGCACAAGCAATGGACTCAGTGCGCAGATCGTCCAGATTGCTCGAAGATTCCTTTGCGACTGGCGTGGCTATACTTTCAAAATACGGCGAACAAAGGGAGCACTTGAAGGTACCCCCTTTTTTTCCGATTCTTGATTCCTTTGAAGCACAAACAATTACATCTGCACGTTCGATGTTAGAGGGCTCAAAGGAAAGCGCTCGACGTTCTCAACACTTTGGGGCTTTCGAACTCTGTTTTGAGGCTCATTGAGAGAAGGAACCGCGTCGATAAATGGATCAAATATGCAGGTATGATTTTTACGGTTGTTGTCCTTGTTATTTTCTGGAGATGGGCAAGATAAATTGTTTATTTTCTTTCAATAGTTGAGTCACTGCTATACGCTTATGGCATCCTTTTTCTAATATGTTACAACAAAGATGCTTTGTTAGTTAACAATTAACATGTCATATTAAGCCCTTTTGGTCATATTATTAAGGTAAGTGAAACTATTTAATTTTAATATGTAGAGATAGTAATTAACCTTGTCTACGCGATTTCCTTTATATAACCGTGTATTCAGATTTTTTTTTAAAAAAAAAGTATATTAACACATGCAGATATTAGATAATTCTTGATGTTAAAAACAAAAAACATGTCAACATATATTAGATGGTAAAAAGAGATGTACATTTCTTGTATCCCCATTCTCCGATGGGGACCTCACTATACTATCTTCACGTGGTACATTGTACTATAGCAAATCCAATTTTAATACATATATACATATATACCTCAAATGTTGAAACTTTGCTGGTTATATGTATGACAACATGTAGGGATGGATTTGGAATTTGGTATCATTTGCATTGTTACATCATATCATATATGTTAATCAATTTCATAGAGTGATAGTGAAGTGAATGAAGTAGAGTTAAGTTTTGGAAGTTTTATTATATTTTAGACTTTTAAATTCGAATAAATTTGTTGTTTACTCAGAGGATTGCACTTCTGTTATTTAAGATGTATAAGCTATGTATAAGTCTTGAAGATAAATAAACACCACAACTACAAGTTTTTGAGCCTCTTCTTTGGAAAAAAAAAAGTGGAACTACTCGCATATCAACATACCATATTTACTTGATATATTTACTCTTTTCGGTAGAGAAGTTATCGAAACTTTGCTCGTATCCCAACGTAAAATACCTCGATTTGAGCTCGAAATTCATTTTATTACCCAAAAGCTTACACTACTAAGCTGACGACACTGAAAATCAAAGACAAATAAGCAAGAGAGAACTTATTACCTAAAGAAAACCTTACAATAAAATAGGGAAAGAGAATTTCAAGACCACCCACTAAAACATAATAAAACCCTCGAAAAGAACAAAAAATGGTGCTAAGGATACAAAATCAATTGCTTGGAACATTTGGTGCAAACGTACTTCCTCTTCACGACGTAGCCCAACGGCACAAAGCAGAGCCTAAGCTTACGCCTGACGTCGACCTTCGCCACTGTGCCGCCGCAGGAGGGACACGCGCCGCCGGCTTCTCCTCGGCCAAGTTCTCTCTCCTTTTCTTGAAAGCTCATTCTATGTTCTTTCTTTCTTCTCAAGTGAAGTAAGATGGGAAATATATGATTTGTAAGAACATTCTTGTTTGTTGTTTATATGTATGTTAAAAGTACTGCATTGATTGTACGACATTTTTTTTTACCGCGTGTAATAATCATTCATATGTTCGAAGCTTTTGTCGCAAGCGTTGTGTGTAATAAGGCTATCGACTATTGGGTAAATTAATTGGCTGGTGAAGGGTTTAACTTAACTAACTATGGTTTTTTTATGTGAAAAATCGGAATCGTCGTCACATAATCTTGAAGGTGGTCGTGAGATTACATAGAAATACAGTCTCGTTAAATGTGTGTACTTTTTCTTATTTAATGAGATTAAGGGATGACATACGTAATTATGGTGAGAATCTTTCGAGAAGATTACGTTTTTCTATAAAGAGCATGGAAACCGCCTTTGGAAAAGGATACCTTTTATAGGCCAACATAGTAATTGTAACATGTCTTGGGCAGGTGGCTTTGCTATTTGCAATTTTATTTTAAGTTTAGTTTTGAAATTTATAATTTATGTGTAGTAGATGAAATATAATTTTTATATATATAAAAGAAAAATAATGATTAGTGGTATAAGTATAATAACTAAAAAATGAGGAACTAAATGTGATAATCATTTAATTAATGAAATAGAAATAGAGATGTTAAATTGTAAATATTTTACAGACCAAATTAGCAGTTAATAGCCACCCATCACCCTTAATATAATAGTATAGATACTTACAAATAGAAATTAGTACTCTTTGCACTTGCACAGTGCCGCGGTAAAAATAAATATATAATATTAAATATTTATTTTAATTTAAAATAAGAGTAAATAGCATATAACCCCCTTGTGGTTTTAAAATTTTTCACATAATCCCCATATGATTTACAAATAGCATGTAAATACCTTATGTTTTATGTTTATTGCCTAACACTCCCCTTCCGGTCAGATTAGGTCTAACGGTCCGCAAAAAATAAAATTCCAGTTATACCCTTGCATACTTAACAATTCAGAGGATTTCACTTTAAGTGACAACAATTCCCGCTTAATCAAACACAGTTCACTCATACCAACCTAAAACCCTACAGTTCAGCTCAATTCGACGCAAATCCGCTCAACCCAGCTCAAACCCTAAAGTTCCGCTCAATTCGAAGTCTCTCCACTTGGATAAGTGGCACCACCACATGTTCAAAAAAGAGCAGGAAGACCAAAGAAGAAAAGAAGGCCTGATGCAAATGACCACAATCGAAGCTCAATATCGACTAGAAAAGGTCTGACAGTCACTTGTGCAAGTTTGCAACAAGGACACAATAGAAGGAAGTACAAAAACCAGCCTCATTCTATATCAAAATTCTACAAGGTAACTAACTTCAGATTTAATCAGTTTAATTAATGATGTGATTCATGTGCTCCCTTTTGTAGGCTTCGGGTGATTCACAATGTGCTCCAATGGATGCTACAGAAGCTGCACCAATACCTATAATGCCTAATACAGAATCTGCTCCAATTCCTCCAATGGCTGCACCAAATACTGCAGATGCAGACCCTGCTCCAATTCCTCCAATGGCTGCACCAAATGTTGCAGATGAGGCTGCTCCAGACCAAGCATTTCCAACTCAGGTATTTACTCTATCAACATTAACATTCTACACATGGTTCTAGCATCTATCTGATCACTTTCTTGATTCTGCAGGGTTCTAGCAACAATCGAAAGGCATCAAGGAAGCAAACGGCACCAAAGAGAAAGGGAGATGTTGCAGAAAGTAGTTCTAGAGCACTTAAGAGCTTGTGCAAGCCTACAACCTCAAGTTTGGCAAGAGGTGTCAAATTCTCATGCAAGTCAAGGTCTTCAGCCCCAAGACCACAGAAAAAAGGGAAATTAGCTTACTTTTCTGTTTTGGAAAATGTATGCAGTAAGGAGACATGTTGAGGTCTGAGACATGTTGTGTTTTGTGCTGTGTTGGTTCAGCAAGGAGACATGTTGTGTTGTGTTGGTTTTTGGTTTGACATTTGTTCTGTTTTAGAATGTGCTGATTTCGGTCTGAGACGTTTGTTCTGTTTTGGAATGTTCTAAGTATAAAGCTTACGTTGATAAGTTATTTCATAATCCACTACAAACCGAGAGCATTGAAATAGTCGAAGATTACAATATTGTACTTGATAAAATTGAACGCACTTTCAGACCCAATCCTATAGTCGCGACATATAACAAGCCTAGATTGAACCAACCCAACCAAGATATAATAACAATCGCGAGTCGCGACATATAACGAGCCTAGATTGAAACCTAGATTTACTTTTCGTTTTGAAAATTGAAAGAGAAAAGAGTGGAGACTCACGTATTACAGTTTCGTCTTCTTCACGGAAGCTCCACCTTCAATGTCAGTTTCGTCTTCTTCACCGTCGTGGTGCTACAATAGACTTTTTTTTTTGCGGTCAACCCTAAATAAAAAGATTCGTTCAAGTGGTGTGAAGAAGACAACTATGAGGTTATTTCAGTCACTAAAAAATTACTTTTGTACCTATCATAAACGCAATAACAGTGTGTACAACAATCTCTGGCAGTATAGGCTGCCCGGAGGGTTTCGTGCAATGTTTGTGAAAGCATAAGGGACACGCATGTAATAAAAAAAAGCATGAGGTATATATGTAAAATTCGCGGTAACTACGAGGAGAAAAAGTGGCATTTATCCTTAAAATAATTAATTGAAATTATAAGTTAAATAAATTATGTATGTATATAAATTATAAATTTAAAAGTTTAAGAATTATCTACAAATAGGAAATTAAGTAAAAATAGTAATTAAAATATTGTTAGTTATTCTTTTACTTTCTTTTTAATTTTGTTTTTTTGTGAAATCCACGTAACCCTCAAGCTTATAAAATAAAATTGATATCTTTTCAATTTTCTAAAGGTAACACGTTTTCATGGTTAAATATTCGATGTAATTACCTATGATTTGGAAACTAAATTACATGAGTATATTACCATTCAAGATTAAAAATACATACGGATATCCAAGTCATTAAACTGTAATCCGTAATTTTTCTTGATCTATGTCTCTAAATTTGAAATTATTATAGGTAAATGGATAATTTAAATTATAAAAACCATACCATATGATACTATTAATTTAATATATAATTAAGTAAAATTATGAAAAATGTAATTCAAAGCATAAAAATAACCAACCATATCAAAGTAAGTTTTTTAAAACAATAACTAAAAAAATTGAACATTTAAGATAAAAAATGAAATAAGAAAAAAATCAATAAAAAACAGAAGCAAATAAAACAAATTAAAAAAAGAAAATTTCTCTGTACTTTTCATATCGTCTTCCCAAAAACTCCTTTCTCTCCAATTCTCCCAAAACATCCCTCGCTTATTTACGGGTCAATTTGATAAATAGGATTATTTTTGGGTCATTTTAAAAAAATAGAAACAAGACTTGGTCAATTGAAAAAAGAGGAACATGTTTTAATTAATTAACTAAACTATTAATACCTAAATAAATAAAATATCACCAACGACCAAACACCATAAACGCAACCAACCACCATAAACAAGATCGAGACATCCAACCGAAGCAAAAACGAGCCGAAGCATCCACCGAAATCGAAACACCCAAGCTCCAAGAATCCCAATTTCGTTCTTCAACGCATATACAGTAAGTAATGGGGGCAAAATTCATGTATCGCATTTTACATTATCGGGCATTGCAAGTTTCGTTCATGTTAACGACATTTTACATTTCGAGCATGGGGTATTAGATTTTCGCAGCATTGAGTAGTTATGGGTAGCATTTTCACGGTAGATCTGTGCGAATTTCAAGGAACATTTCGTTTCCGTTTATTCGAATATATTATTCGAATTTTTTTTGGTTCGAAAACATAATTCGAATAATTTCTTTTCGCAACTATCAATTCGGACACGTTATTCGAATATTTCGAGAAGGTTACTCGAATAATATTATTCGGTATTAAATTTTATTCGAATAAATTATTCGTTTTATCTTAGTTCGTAAAAGACCTTTGGCTACTCGAACTTTATTCGAATAATATTAGAACTCGAATAATATTTTTCAAGTATTTAGTGTAATTCGAATAGTTGTTCAGTTTTGTATTTTTTCAACTGATTGTTCGAATTTTTGTATTTATTTTATTCGAACATTTTATTCGATTTTTTCTCATATTCGAATAGCTTACTGTAATACCCGTAAAATTTAATTACGGGGTTTACGATTTAATGAGCGGTGAAAATGTTTACTTAGAAACTTTATTGAATTAATTGAATAAAGAGTTAGGACTTTGGATGGAAAATTCATTTATAATGCATAATTACTTTAAGCTCGATGTGTGATACGATGCTTTCATGCTTTCTTACCTTTAAGTGGCTTATGTGTGTTTTTATGATTACATGATATATATGTCATGTGAATTATGATTTATGTGAAAGATATTAGAACTTAGGGAAAGTAAAATAATAATAACATAAGGACTTAAATGTTAGGCTATACTTAATAAAATAATAATAGAGAGACTTATGATATTGGGCCATGTATAGTACGTGATGCAAAGCCCAAGTTTACAAGATAAACATTAAGTTACTTAAGCCATAGGAAAATAACGTCATCACATGTCCCATCATAGAAAACCTTCGATGGTTTAATGTTTATCAAGAACTCTTTAATAATAAAAGATCATGAAACCTTAAGGAAAAAAAGGGAAGGAAACTGTTGGGTATATGTAAACTAAAGTCCCACACCGACTAGAAAAAGAAAAATTGATAGGTTTATAAGCTTGTGGGTTCACTCCCTCTATTGCCAATTGGTTTTAGAGAGGAACCCCACAAGCTTATACCGGGTTGGGTTTGGGCTGGAATTGGGTCTGAAAAATCCCTACATGGTGCGGTGAGCGTGGACGGATACGTGAGGGTGCCTTCAGATGGAGAAAAAAAAATTCTAGCCCGAATACGGTGTGGGTGGTGTGTCCCCGGCCCCTTGTAAGGATGATTGGTGAATCTGCGGTGAGAAGCGCTTGGTGCAGTGATTGCGGAGAAGCGCTTGGTGCAGATAATCGTCGAAGGGGAGACCCGTTGTATGGTCTTGAGTTTGAGGGGAGGTTTGTTGGGTATATGTAAACTAAAGTCCCACACCGACTAGAAAAAGAAAAATTGATAGGTTTATAAGCTTGTGGGTTCACTCCCTCTATTGCCAATTGGTTTTAGAGAGGAACCCCACAAGCTTATACCGGGTTGGGTTTGGGCTGGAATTGGGTCTGAAAAATCCCTACAGAAACGCTGAATAATAAGGTAACCTTGTAACAACAAGTGAGCAACAAATAATATGAGTGAGATAGTGTTCGAAAGGTATAATCCCTTCTTACCTTTAGTATTAACTCCTTTTCTTTTTCTATTAACATGCTAATATACGGTTATGTAAGAAAGAATTTTAGAGAGTTTTAGGCTTTTAAAATGTTTAGGACATTATTAGGTATGAAAATCTGAAAATGATTAGGTTTTGTACCAACTTAATTGACGAGGGTATAATTTCCTATCGAAACTTTATGTTTAAAGTTATATTATAGCATGATTTAGTTGGTACTACATATTATTAGGCGCATATGATTAGGGTTTGTACAAACTTAGTTTCCGAGGGTTTAAAAATAACTTAAGTTCTTATAGCCTTCAAACTGTTTTTGGAAGGAACAAGGTTTTGATCGAAAACCCTCAAGTTTTAAATTGTTAGAAGTGTTATATACTTTATTGAGAATCGTGATGTGTAGGATTCGCAAACCATGAGAGGTTCGCGAACCATTCGTGGGATGAAGAGTTTTGCGAATTGAAACTAGTTGGCGAATTAGCTACTTGACGAACCTTACTTAGCAAACCTATTTGGCGAACTGGATTTGGCGAATTAGGACTCTGTGAACCAATGAAAATCATGACATAAGTAGGTTAGTGGAAGGTGATTCATGCGTTAGCCATTTCACAAACCAATAAGCATTTGACAAATTGAGACTAGGCAACAACTTTATGAATTGACTAGCACTGTGGAAAAGTCACGAAGAACAATGGAATAAAGAAATAATATAAGCTAGATAAGACTTCACTTGGGAATAGAAAAATAATATAGCATATGCACTGCACGAATTTATATGATAGAATTGTACGAACTGTGAGTTGGACTTCACGAGGCTTAACGAATAGAAAAATATTATAAATAGGGAACTTCACGAATTTCTAGGAGAATAATACCAAGTTCCTAATTGAGTAGCGAATTAACTTCACGAATTATGAGTCATGCAAGGAATGACACTTTACGAATTATATATATAGGTTGGCGAAGTATTAGTAATATAACAAGGGCATGTCACGAATTATGAGTAGGCAAAGTGGAGCTTCACGAAGTTTAAAAGAATAAAATAATACTATGAGTTACCTAGGACTTCACGAATCGTGTGAATTTAGCGAATTAAGTAAACCTTAAAATGATAAAATAAAAGCTTCGCGGGCCATTAGAAGTAGACTTCGCGAATCTAAGTCATGAAACGTTAGACTTCACAAATTAGAGCTTTGCGAATCAGGGAGAAGTTCGCAAGTGTATGCACGCGTGAGATATGTCGCGAAATTAGTAAACTACGCGAATTAGTGTATTTCACAAATTAGGGTTTAGGAAATTCACATGTAATTGATTTAACTTAAGTAATGTCCTTTCAAAATAAATGTCTTTTAACACTTAGGGATTTCAAGAAATTAGACAGTATAATAAATTAAATAGTACACTGACATTATCATTTTATGCTTACGGTCAGGGATTAAGAATTTCATAGAATTACGAGCTAGTATTCTACGGACGACAGGTAAGTGGAAGTTCCAACTACAACACATAATTATATGTGTATGAATTATGTGTCTATGTGCTTCTATGATTTTATGTGAGTTCCTACGTGATTTATTTACGTTATACGATGACATGACACGCATGTTCATGACATGAGCATATGCACGCACGACTAGTATAAGAGTCAGGAAAAGAGAGCGTGCATGAGTATAAGATCGCGTGAGAGCGATGTATATTTGCCGATATAGGCATTTGTGTCGACTCAATGACGAGTCACAGCTCTTCTATGCTACCACGGCGATTCACGATGCCGAATTACCTGATTCACGAAAGGTAGGGGAAATACACCATGGTGATTCACGATGCCAATTACCTGTTTCACGATAGGTAGGTGAATACCCCGTAGTGGGAGATGCAACCTGGAGGATGCGACTCGAGGGAATAAGCGGCACTGAGGGAACCTCAGGTGTTGGCAACCTCGTAGTAGGCTACTAGTGAGAAGCGCCTGCGTGTCAGACCGCATTGGGATGGGAAGGCGCCTTATGGTTAAACGCAATATGTGTGCTCAGGTTAGCCTCTCAATGGGACCACAATGGGATTTAAAGGCACTATTAGCCTCTCAGTGTGGACCACATTGGGATGGAAAGGCATCATAGGGTTGAGCACAGATTGCGTACTCGGGTTTAGCCTCTCAGTGTGTGTACTGCCACTTATTTATACCATTAGGGGTCTAAGCTCTATGAATGGTGCATAGTAAGGTGGAAAGCCGAGAGCCCAATATGAATGGAGAGAATAAGAAAGATGTGGGAAGTAGTTAGCATCGGCGCGGATGCCTTCGGTACTTAGGTCACGTGCATTGCATGCATGGTTTCCACTTACTGAGCTTTATAAGCTCATTCCACGTTTTATGTGTTGTAGGTATGATAAAATCGGACGTTGAGAAACGTCACGGCTAAGGCAGGCTGACGGTAGTACTCCAGGGTCTTTTGAGGGCAAGGTTGTACATGGATGACGACCTGTGGAGCGATGTTAGGGTGTTTGATATGACATATATTTTTGGGGCTTCGGCCTTTGTATAATTACGACGATGTAGGTTACCTTTTGTCGTAATATATCATATCTTAGGAAGAAGTTTTTGTTAGACGGGTCTTCCGCGACTTACGTTGCGAAAATCCTCCAACAGTAGTATTTGAAAGGCGGTGCGTCACACTTACCCGAATAAATTTTTGTTTTTGAATATTAGATTTATTCGAATATTTCATTTGTAATTAAAGTTTATTTATATGATTTATTTATTTATATGCAGGTTATGCCGACCGCATCATGATTGATTACGATGGAGAATGGATAATTGGGGATGATAATAAATATAGTTGGGTTCCAAGGATGGGAACAAATATAAAGCCTATTAGGTTCTATGTTGATTGTTGTTTGTTGGAGGATCTGCGAAACGTAATATATGAGTCTATTAACTTAAGCGGGAGGCCGGAGTTAAAGTTTAGTTATCAACTATATATGAGAGGTATGGAAGGTTGAGCTCCATTGTATATAAAGAATGATAGAGAGTTGAAGGGTTATATTTACTTAGGGGGTCCAATGGATAGGCCGATTCTCCGTGTGGAAATTGGACTGCCAACGACCCTTGCCCGTCAAGTTCTTGCGGATGATGAAGGTGGACCTGTTCCAGTTGAGGTTCGTAGCGGTGGAGGTGGTTACAACGATGATTATTTTGACCGTATCATCGACTTTGGCGGAGACGAAGATGTGAATTATGGGGGTGAAGGTCACAATGAGGCGAACGTGCACGTCAACTCTGATGAGAATGTTGTTACACGGCAGAACGTGCACATCAATTTTGATGGAGTAAACGAAGAAGATGCAAACAGGGATGATGAGGAGGAGGGAAATGTAATTATTCCTAGTGATCGGTATTCTTTTACCGACGGTTCCACCATCAAAGTCGGTAATGAATTTGAGGATAAGAGGGCTGTCAAGAAGAGGATCCAAAGAGTTGCTATAGATGCATGCTTCGAGGTCAAGATTATAAAATCTTCTCGATCGTACTACGGCGTGAGATGCAAAGAGGTGAGATGTACTTGGAGGATATGGACGGCAAGGATTAAGGATACAGCCGTATTCTCGGTTCGTACATATTGCAACACGCATACGTTCGACCTTGCAAAGCGGAACGCAAGACTCACTCAAGCATCATCAACCTCCGTGAGTGATATGCTTCTTGAATCTTTTCAGGGTTCTACAAGTACACCGGCCCCTAAACTAATTCAAACAATGATGAGAAATCGTGGGATCGAAGTTTCATACTTCAAAGCATGGAAAGGAGGCATTTTAGCACAAAATGCAATGAAGGGTGACCCCGATGAGAGTTACAAGTTGGTTCCGTCATACCTGTCGACGTTGAGAAGGTTGAATCGACTTACCTGCTGCCATAAAAGCCGGCGACCGTGCAGAAGTGCCTTGAATCGACTTCAACATCGGTTGGTGTAAGCCAACACCGCACATCCTGTGTATTTGTACAAGTTAAAACATCTCAATCTAATTAGCGATGTACAACTCTAAAATTCCATATTATAAATAAATATATATACTTACATCCATCTCCACGGCATTGAATGCACGCTCGACCGCTTCCCACGACGAAGCAGAACTCTTGGCGAAAAATCTGGTCTTCCAATGGCATATGCGGGGTATCGGGAGTCTATCACCGGTTCTCCTCACTGTGAATTCGGCCCCGAAGCTTAGCCAACACTCGTACGCCAGAACCTGATAAAAGAGAGTAAATATAAGTTAAAAAAATATAATATGGCTTAAATAAAGCAAAATTACTTACTTGAAGCGGTAGGACGAAGCCGCTAATATCGAAGGTTGTATGGGTTTTTCCCTTCGAAGTCATGTCAATGTGCTTCTCCAACAGGTCTTTGTTCAGACAATAAACGACCTCCTCGAAAGCTATCATTCCCTAAGGATATTCGTTTAAGCGATCAAAATCCTCCACCAGACAGAGCCACTCGCTCTTAACGATCAAGTCCTTCTTTACTCGGTACCTTCCTAGTACCCCCAACGACAAAATAAAGCACCGCGATCTTCAATTTCTCGATATTCATGCCCGAGTCTCCATCGGCGGCAGCATCACGCATCATTTCATTCATTTTTGCATCCAAATCGTGAAAATATATAACGGGCTTGCCTACGAGCCATAAACAAACGTTAGTTTTTGAAATCGAAGTAAAAAAGATTCAAAATGATAAAAAAAAAATAAGATAATCATACTAGGCCAATGCCTCGTTGTAAACTCATTCGATGACGGTATCACCGGATCGGCAGCGCCACAGTCGAGGCCCGTGATTAGGCAATACTCGACCAACGAAAATCGTAATGGTCACCCACGAACGACCATCCAAAACTCCTGCGTCTCAGGCATATACTCCACATGTCGGCTCATCAAAAACCACAAAAGCATATTCGAGTTGTAGTGGTCACGGGCCACCTTGATCAGATTCCCGAACTGAGTCCTATTGACCATCTCCGCCAATTCATCTTCGTTCAAAAGGTACGAATGCGTTCGGCTATTAACATGTACTTTGCGTTCAATGTAAGGGTGGCATGGTAGAAATTTTCCGCCGGCATCTTCGTCGGAAAATAGATCTGAAAATGCAAAAAAAAAAAACACACAGAAATTCACTGTTATTCGAATTAACTATTCGAGTAAAATGATATTCGAGAAGTGGTAACTATTATTCTAACCCTATTTACTCGAATAACAACTAGAATAATCGCAAATCACGAATTACACAAAAAATCCGATCGATTACGACGTTTACCCAACGATTTCACATTAAAGTCGATCGATTTAACATGAGAAACGAATGATTTAACTATACGAAGACAAAAATCCCAAAACCCATTAAAACCGAAAACTCACCGTGACTCTACCGTCTTCGATTTGCTCATCCATCCACACGGTTACGTTGAGGCACATACGGCGCTTTCGTTTTAGTTTTCGCCATTGATGATCGAATGATTAATGTCTGGATTGTGTTTTCGTTTTTCCGAGTGTGATAAGTAAAGATTTCGAGTTCGCAGAGCGTTGATGAGAGTGTAAGGGTTTCGAATGTGTTTTTAAGTTTACCTTTCGCCTCTTATAAAATAATTCTTATTCGAGTGACTTATGCGAGTAATTTATTCGAGTAGATCACTCGAATGTCTTATTCGGAAAATTTATACGAATAAAGCTGTAATTCGTTTAATTAATTAATGGAGTCACGCATCTTATTCGAGTCACTTAGTATTGGAAATATTATTCAAAATTCCCCCTTATTTACAGAAATTCAAAAACAAAACCTATAAAGGAAAAAATAAATAGAGGGAAAACAGTACTAAAGACAGAGTGGAACTGTAGTAGACGCTGTATTTGGGGTGGCGCTTGGAGTGAGTTGAAGATCTTTCCCCTCCAAATTTCTGGGGAAACGCCAGGCTTGGCGTGGGGTTGGACTTGTGCCTTCATAAGGTAATATCTAATTTCATATTCTTTGATTATATTGTAATATTTAAAATGCTTTAATTATAACTAAGATAGTTTTTCAAGAAACTTTGAATAGATAAACGCAATTTCGGATTATCTGTCAGGTTTGAGTTTGAGATGATTGCGCTCTCCACGTGCTCGTGAAAATGTTTCCACGAACCCTAATTTAACAGCTTGGAGTATTTGGAGGATTTGTTTTCATTTTGATTTTTATCTGTTTTTGGTCTAGTTCAGATGGAGACGGAGATTACAGCATTTATGAAGCTTGCCTTGGAACAGGTGCAAACATTATTGATTGAAAATCGTTAGTTCCATCCATGGTCCTTGCTATAGTAGTAATGGCGTTTAGTGCTGTGTTCTGAAATGATTGTCATTTTCTTAACTGTATATCAGTGTGTTTTGTTTACCATTGTATAGACAATAGTGATCAACGTGTTGTGATTTTTGTTTACCTTAGTATGGTCACCTATGTTTCTTCATACAGGCAAAAGAGGCGCATGAAAGCCTCGAAGTTCCAGTGGGGTAAGCCTCTTCTCTTTTAAACAAAATTTCAGTCTTGGTAATTGTTAATCTGAGAATGCAAATGCAAATAGGGATGGCATCGAACATAATCAGTTCATTATAAATTGCTTATATGATTTACATGCAAAATTAGCTTACAAAAAAAAAAATTTTTGCCTGCCTAGTTTAACTTGTATATTGTGGCAGTAATTGGCTGACGTGAATATGATTCAGGTTCTAAACAAAAACATTGCAACGAGGCATCTCTTGCATTTTTCTTACCTAGTGTGATTCATATTCATGCCAGATGTGTTATTGTTGAGGATCAGAAGGTCATTTCCTCGGGGAGAAATCGAACAACCGAGACGAGAAATGTAATGTCATCCCATTGCCCTCGTTAATCTTACGTCATAAACTTGGTTTGATTGTGATTGGTTCCTGAGTCACATTCTATTGCCTCATTTTTCACCCGCATTGTCTGCTTTCTTTTAGTCAAAGTTATACATCTCCGAGATTTGGCATAGCTATTTGTGAAGTTATTTCCTTCTGTTTTTTTCACAGACCTGTGTCGTCTATAAGGATATATGTTGCGCTGTTTCAGCCCTTTGAGCCTATTGTAACTCACATAACATCTTTAACAATCAATAGAACTCGCTTTCTCCGTTTGAATAAATAGTTTTTTTGCTGATATTATTTTTCCTTGTAACCATTCCACTCATGTAGTGAGAATGCCATGTGTCCTATTAGCATTTCCAATCCCTACAAGAATGGTTTGTATTCTGTTAGTATATTCAATTCTTGAACTTAACACGTTGTTTGCATATATCTTTTTTCAATTTACCCTCAGTTTAATATTTTTAGTGATCTGCCCCACAGGCTACCCGACATGCAGAGATGGAAGCAATTGATAAGCTTCTTGAAAAATGGCACAGACAAGGACTAACAAGGGAGGACGTTGCACTGAAATTCTCTAACAGCACTCTTTATGTTACATGCGAGCCATGCATAATGTGCGCATCAGCTTTATCAATTATCGGTATATCCACAAAAACTACTCATTAATATTTGTATCAGTGTTATGGCGCCATGGCGGTATGGCGGGGCGGATTTTGCCCAATCCGCCATGATACAACCGCCATTTGGCGGGCATCAAATGGCGCCGCCATGGCGGCCGCCATTACCATGGCGGTGGTGGCGGCCATGGCGGAATATGGCGGCCATGGCGGAAGTTTAGTGTTTTTGCCTGTTTTAGGGTTTTTTTAGGTTTTGTTTTTGTATTTCTGTATGTAAGTAATGGGGTTTTTGAGGGTTGGAGCACGGGAGATGGGGAAGACGACGATGATTAGGAGAGAGAATGTTTTCTTTCTTTTTTTTATTCTGTTTTTCTTATATTTTTTTCCTTATTTTATGTTTTATCGTAAATGTTAATTTTTTTAATTGTTTTAAGGAACTTTCTTTTATATGGTTGGTTATTTTTATGCTTTCAATTACATTTTCATAATTTTACTTAATTATATATTAAATTAATATCATCATATGTTACAGGTTTTTTATAATTTAGATTCTTCATTTACCTTTAATAATTCAAAATTTAGAAAATTAGATAAAAATTAAATGTTTAGTGTTTTTGCCCTGTTCTAACTTCATACATGAAGATTTTTACTAGTTTTTAATATCATATATTTCTTAAATTAGTAAATAAATAGCAATATCCTACTATTAATTTTCGATGGTATGATATACTTAACCTCATATTTATATCAATAAGGCACAAATTTATAATTTTTAAGTCATTAAAATTTTCTATATTGTTTTATATGTTTTATATGTAATGTTTCTAATTATACTATTATTTAATAAAATTAGCAGAACGTTCGTTACCGTTCCGCGAAATGCATTAGAACGAGAACGCTCGTCTTCGTTCCTGTGTCCGTTCCCGTTATGGCGAACCATGACTTTGTATTTTTTAGTTTTCATGCGTATGCTCATTGAATCTCTTGAAGTTTATTTGTTATTTTGTGAAACTAGTGTCTTGTTAAATCAATATTTGGAATGTTTTTAAAGTACTTTTTACTTTGCTATATATAAAATATACATATATTTTTACGTCCGCCATGGCTTCCGCCATTTTCCGCAACGCCATCCGCCATAGGAATATGGCGGGTTTTTGGCTTTCCGCCATGACCCGCCATCCGCCATTGATAACACTGATTTGTATTGAATTTAATTGTAAATTTGATGTTTTCTTTTAATATCAGGAATAAAAGAAGTATATTATGGCTGTGCAAATGATAAGTTTGGAGGATGTGGATCAATATTGTCCTTGCACACTGGTACCCCGAAGAAGCAGACTAGGTCTCGTTCTTATCCGATGCGGACAGTTTTCTTTCACGTATCGTGTAAAGCTTAACTAATTACCAGTCTTAATATCAGTAGTTGTTGGCATTGATGAGCTTTTCCTTTTTGTCCTTTTATTGTCTTTCGTATCTCTTATAATGGATAAATAGCAAAGTTTTGGTATTCAATTGTTTGTAGTTGGAGCTAGCTTATTTACGTAGTATATATTTAAGCATGGCATGTCATGGTCTATTTTACTTTGTTGTGGTTCTTATAGTAATAACAGCGTAGAAGTTTCAAAGGGATTCAAGTGCACTGGTGGAATTATGGCGTCGGAAGCCGTCAACCTTCTGAGAAACTTTTACGAGCAAGGAAATCCAAACGGTAAAACGATATAGTTTAGATGGCGATGAAGTGATTAATACATGCTGAAGCGCATTGAATATCGTAATAGTTATTATGAATATAGGAAATATCTATTCTTTCAAGTAGTGAGAGGAATACTGCAGGGCCACTTTTGAAAATCTGTTGCCCATAGAGGGAGAATTTCTGTCAGTATTCAACAAATAATATCATGCCAGCACTAGCTTCCTCGCCTCAGTTCTGGAACTTGATAGCTAGCATTAGGGCGTCGAGTTGCTGCTGTTTTCGATAGTTAGCTTCGTTGCCTTGTTAACTGGTTTATATTTTTATCTGGCGTTAGAGCTTGAAGCAGATATGGTTGTTAGTCATGCTTTTATCCCAGTTATTAGGCTACCTTCTCTTTCTGCCTCATTGGCATTATTGCCTAATGTACTAGTTTGTATAACGTGTTTCTTTTAATCTTATGCAGCTCCAAAGCCTCACAGAACTCCTATCCAGCGAAGCTAAACTCATGAACCTAACCTAGTTGGTGTTAACACCGCTTGAAGAGGTAGTCTTTCTTTATCTATCTATTTGCTTCTTTCGTATGACTGACAATGAACCAAGTTGGTTAAAATCTGATTTTTTATTCCACTTTCGGCAGTTTACATTCATACATTCATAGCCTAGTAAATACAGAAAGAATTTGGTTACAGAAATGGCTATCGACTTTGGGATAATAACTGGATGAAGTTTCATTAACATATCTGAAAGCATGAAATGCTTAACCTGATCTCGAAACTGTGTCTGAAAAATCCAATGAAATCAACTAGGTGGATTATTAAGTGAAACAGATCGATCATAAGATTTGGTTATCGATCAGTTCAGTTCTTTGTCTAGCAATGTGTGAATCATATGTCAGAAAGCTATGAGCGTATTTCTCTGCATATGCTTTTTGACTGCTATTCAGCGTCCCTGTAATTCTCGACTGCCGTGATTTCTGGTCCCTTGTTATACGTTAATTCGATGATTATGTTTGGCTATGGAGATTTCACTAGCTGCTTCCATTTCATCTCATTCATTGTGGTATAATCTCTGAAACCATTTCCATTCTCTAATTTCATTTCTCTGCTGATGTTTTAGGTGATGTGCTGTCCGAAAGAACATACTGATTCGAGCTTTTAAGATCTCGCCCGCAACTTTGTAACATCATATCGACTTTCTAATGAGTTAATTCGTGGAATTCGACTCAACTTTCCTCCCAAGATTCATTGTCTGAAATCTTCATTGAAATTCTTATGTATTGTTGGTTCTTATCTTATCTATCAAAAGAAAGATTACAATGGCTTGAATTTGAAAATATCATCTGAGACTTCTGCAACACTGTAGGTAACTATGTGCTGCATTGCTTTTGACTAGAAAAAGAAAAAAGAAAAGCAACGCATTGGCCAAAAATGTTGGGCAATTTTTCGAGAAAATTGATTGTATATGCTCTTTATTTCATTATCTCCACAACATTTTGCCAACTATTGGTTGATTGTAAGAAAATGTCCTTTTCTCCGGGTGCTTCACAAATCACATTATTTTTCCTTAAAATTGATGATGGAAGAATTAAATCTCATTTATCGAAATAACTAGTTGAAGATTTATTTTTCAATTGTGAGAAGAACAAATTGCAAAATAATATTTGGGTCTTAATAATAACTGGACTTATTACATGAATATCAAATTAGGCCCAAAAGCACTTCACAAGCCCATGCCCCCAACATCCTATACATCAAACTGCGTCGTTTTTTGTTCCCCAATACCTAAGCTCAAGGCTACAAAATCACCCGCGTCTCCAAAAAGCAAACCCTAGTTGACGCAAAAAAGCACGACGACGATGAAGAAGAAGAAGCAAAAGCAAGCTCAAACGGCCCCAATCGACGCCGACTTTGACGCCCTAATACATTCGCACAGTAAGTTCTTCGACCAATTAATCGAATTAATCCCTGCAAGATTCTACCATCAGAACGACGACGGTGAATCCAAGCCTTGGTACCAAGGCCTGTCGAGGGCGGCGAAAGCTTCTCTGAAGCAGCAGACCAAAGAGAATCTCAAATTGGCTCGGAAAGCCCGATTCGACCCCGATTACCAGGCCGAAACCGCCGAGGCCCGCCTCCGAAACGACGGGGAAGGCGAGGTCGAGCCCGACAACGTGGAGGTCGAGGGCGGGGAGGAAAAGTCCAAAGCTGTGACGTACGAGGAGTTGAGGATGAAACTGAGGGCAAAGATTGAGTCATTGCGCGGAAATAGGGGAGAGAAGAAGGGGGATAGTGATAGGAAGAGGAAGAGGGGTGTTGAGAATAGTGGCGAAGGGCAGAATGGGAAATTTAGGGATTCGAGCGAGGTTAATGCTGGTGGTGAGGAGGCAGATGATGACGATGATGAGGAGATAATTGAGTATGGAAATGTTAGGTTAAGCGACGAGGAAGAGGGCAGAAACGGAAAAAGAAAGAAGAGGAAGAAGCTGCCTAAGGCTAAGGAGTTGGAAAGGGCTGAGAGGTTGAGAGAGGCTAAGAAAAGCAATCCCCAAATGGCTTGGAAAACGGCATCTGACAGGGCAATGGGCGTTAAGGTTCACGACAATCCTCAGCTTCTTAAGGTGAGTATGAAGAAGGATAAGAAAAAGAGGGAGAAAAACGCACAGAAGTGGAAAGAAAGGGTGGAGACGCAGGAGAAGATGAAAGGCGAGAGGCAGATGAAGAGGAAAGACAACATCACTGGGAGGATAAATGAGAAGAAGAGGAGGAAAATCGAGAAGAGGGAGAAGAAGTTGATGAGGCCCGGCTTCGAAGGAAGAAAGGAGGGCTATATTACTAAAGAATGAGGTTCGTTATGATCGAATATCTATGGGTTATCTATGTGATCGTTTAGCATTGGAAATTGCTGATGGTGGTTGATTATGATGTTGGGCGAGGGATTTGGTTTAACCTTGCGTGGATTTATTTGTTGTGTTTTTTAAGAAATCTGTGGCTTTTTTCTGGATCATCATTATATTTATAAATTCAATATGGTTATTGCCCAATCATTCTCTCATGCTTATCCTAGTAATCTATTTGCTGTTTGTTTGAGTTTGTGATACTAAGCAGAGTAAAAGAGTCGTATTTCTGATTGATCGCTTGAATTCGTTAGCTTCGTAGTAGTAACTCAATGTTATTTCGACGTCTTGATGTTGAATTGAACACTCCGCGGGTTTTCGCAGTAAAATTTTTTTGCCCGCCTTTAAAAAACGCGTCGTTTTTTAACTGATTAGTTCATACTCTAACTAAATAGATCAGAAATATCTCTTTGTATGAAGATGAGCAGCTGCTGCTGATGATGTATTCTCTTATGCTTTCAAAGTCATTTTCACATTGTCTTAAGATTATCTTTTACGCGTCAATTAGTTATCCATTGTTTCGGACACTTCACTTTGGTCGGTCTGTCTTTTTCCTTTTATTGCTTAACACTCTCTTGAGTAAGGTCTTTTCTTCAACTTATCTGTTTTTTTTTCCACATGACCAAAAATGAAAAGAAAAAATCTAGCCACAGGAAATAGGATTTTTAAATTGCTTGAGCTTTTCTTGTACGTTTATTAATAAAATAGGTTTAATATACGTAATGAATGTAGGGCAAAAATTGCAACAATGGCCACAACGGTTTTTGAATATTCAGTGTTTTTGGGGGATTAATAATAAAGAAAATGCCTAATTTTGCGAGGGAAATGCGTATTTCACTCACGTCTAGTTATCTGTATATTAACATACTCTTCGATGATTAAAAAAGCTTATAGAATAGACCAATTTAGTTTGATTTGATCATTTTCTAATGTGATCTCGGTGACCACAAACCAACTGCATGAAATATACGTACTTGAGTGAAATGCAATCACTATAAATAGCAATAATAATCAACTTTTAAAGTACTTTCTTAAAATTATCTTGCCCTAGAAAATGGAGGAAGAAGTTGTATAATCGAGGGCCATTTATATTAGATATATCAATATTATAGTGCCTTATTTCATTCCATCTTTCTACGTTGCTCTCATTTCGCCGTTTGCCTTTGAGCAAGGCTGCTACAAAATCATATTTTGGATATGGTGTCTTTTCGCTCATGAACGGTGGTCCATTTCAATTAACTTTTAATATCTAACGCATTATTCATCTTGCAATAATCCCCGAAAAAATGGCAGTGTTTTGAAATGGTGTCCAATTTTGAAGATGATAAGATGTACCATTTTGTCCACTTATGGTTAGGTTAATTTACGTATAAACGTCGATTATCCTCTTACAAGTCAATGCTGTTTGTTGGAAATATAGGTGAGACAATTGTTTTACATGACTTCAGAGCTCAGATCAATACTATATGGTATGGTTGTGAATCATAAAACAAACAGCCTATGCGTAAAAGTTTGAACCATTTTCATTACTTGGAAAGCTCATATATTATACACAAAATATATGAATATAGAGAATAAACAAATACATGCATCAATCTGAAACTACGTACGAACATAAAAAAAATAAGCATCCTCAACCGAGATAGCACTAAGGAGACCAATGCCGTAAACCCACGATGAACATCTAAAATTTGAGAGAATTAATAATACAGACAAGAGAAAGTTAAAGCTATTGGAATCTTATGCATACCTGAGAAATATTGTAACAAAATCTTGTGAGGCTCACATGAAAAGTAGAAAGCCATATGTAGCCAAAAACAACTTGCCGGTCTTCATGAAGTAATATATATATATATATATATATATATTATATATATATATGTATGATATGTATATATACCGGCAAGTCATCCTTGGCTGCATTAATTAGCTCTCTTTACTATCCATGCAAACCTCTTCGACGAAGAAATTAAGAATCCATGCAATGAATGTCCATATCTCTTCTCAGATTAGTTCTGTAATATTATAACAGTGAAATGCTGGGTTGTGTAAGAGAGTGTAGTGAACGATGAAAATGGACAGATTTATAGACACACAAACACACACACGCAGTGATGGGACCCCACAAATTAATTTCAACTCAAAATCAAATTCTAAGTTACTACCACAGAAACTTTTAGTCCCACTTCTTTACTTCTTACTGTCAATTAATACCAGTTTTCTGTATAATGAAAACTCAACGATTTAACGATGTATCATTTGTTCTTATTTTTGTTTGTTGTTGATTTAACTTCATGATTTCAACTAACCGATGGTCATGGAGCACGACAATATTTAGTTAGATGATGAATGTTAAAATCCATGGAGGGAGGGAGGGGGCATGTTATATGAGGTAGAGTAACATACAATAACTAGAAATTTTTAAATATGTATAATGATATTCGGTGCATATTTCTTGATAAGAATCATGGGAGTGTGTGTGTGGTGCCACTTTATTGGTACAAAGGTGGATTACAACGACCCTACATGCTATATATAGACGACGATAAATGGCTTGATTGATATCAAGTTGGCAATAAATTTAAAAATTTTCATTCATGAATATATATGTTAAAGGATTAAACAAGTTGCAAGCTGATCGTCTTCTTGCAATCCTATCCCTTTCTAATAGCATGTCTCCACCTTCATTCACCGGTTAAAAGAAAACATATATTTTTTTTTTTATTTGGAAAAGGTATCCAAATTTTCGTTCTCCTTAAAATAATGATCAAAATAAACTTTTTTTTTTTCGGATACCCGACCGGTTTCCGGGTTGCCCCGATTAATCCGGTTCGCCCCGCGTCGCGTACCTGGTAACGGTAGGTGCTGCGTACACAACGATCAAAATAAACTTTGAAGCATGGCCGCCTTCGTGAAATTATTTACAATTAAGACAATGGTAATGAAATTTTCTTTTAATTATTACCGTTGAATGCTTATTAGCCGTTAAATAAAGTTCGTGCTATACGATAGTACGATGTAGTAATTTTCACATGGCCTCGGCATTAAAGCTGATTCAACAAAGGAAACTACTTTATGTGGCTTTTTCCACCTATGTATAAGATTTGCACCTTGACATTTTACTTTATTATACTAAGATATGGCTTTTGTGAGCTTTAAGGATTGAGGCCATAGTGCGAATATTACGGTAAGAAAAAATATCAATTATGGCGCACAACTTTTGCTCCCACCGAATTAATTGACAAGAAATAGGCACATGCACAAAATAAAAAAAATAAAAAAATTGATGAGAAATGTAAATGTGATCATATTCTATTTCGAACTTTTTTTTTAATCAACTAAAATTGAAATAGTGAGGTACTATAAACTATCCCTTATCAAACAATATACCCAACAGGGGCGAAATGAGTCTGTGAGCTCGTGATTATTGGGCATTAATTTTTTAATTTTAATATAAAAGCTATTCAACTCGTAGAGTAAACGAGCTCACAAGTCGAATGCAAAACTATTTATTTATATTCGAGCTTTAGCTTGATCAAAAAAAAAAAAAAAATTCCGATCATGCTCGAGCTAAGTGTTAAATAACCTAGAAAATTAGCCGAGTTCGCCTCGGTTACGCTATTATATTCAGTTAATATAATCATATTAGAGCAGATTCGCCGTGGAGTAATTTATTCATTTCATCGCAAGGACCACTTTATATTTGATACAGAGTAGTAGTTCTTGTTATCTGATCTGCAAGGGTTTTGAAGGAATATCGATAATTTTCGACCATAGAAGTAGGGAAATAAATAAAAACTAGTGATTTTGCACATTCAATGCATGTGTTACTATAAAATCAATTTCGTAATACTGTTTCGAAAGTTCTTTCACCTAGGGATGGCAATAGGTAGGGTATGAGTAGACCCAATTAGACCCATACCCAAACCCAATTTAGATAGATGGGTATGGACTCAATCAAATCTTTGATGGGTCCAATTAATTGGATATGAACCTAAACCCATTAAATCTAACGGGTAAATGGGTCTTAAGTGGGTCTTAAACGGATCTTGAATTTTAACAGAAAATTAACACTATATCCCAATCTATCTGAAAATTGAAATGAATGCCAATCTATTGCAATAATAATACTTCGTAAATGCGCACGAAAAACATTCATCACACAAAAGCTTGAAAGCTAAAGATTAAAAAACCAAAATGTGCTCAAAAGTTACTCAGCTGTAGATCCTAGGAAACAAGCCCAAGCAGTCGTCCCCAAGAAGCTCATATCATCATTATCACCCTGAAATTCCAAAAGAAGCTGCAAATTCGATTCCGAAGAATCCCCAACTTCGTTCGTCGACCAATTCGAATCAGATTCCACAATCTTATTACAACCTCGATCACCATAGTCGATCGTCCTTCCATTACTCATCCTTTAGTACTTCTACTCGAAGAACATGAGGCGGGACCCGTCCGAGAACTACCAGCAGTTTCCTTCCCTCTTCGAAACGCCTCCCCAACTTCGGAAGAATTCGTGCGCATTATCCCTCCGACGTCCACTCTGCGCAGGGAATCCTTAATTTGGGAAGTGGACTGAATGACTAAACTAACCTTTTAGTTATGGTTTTGGTAATTGGGTAAATGGGTAATAACCATTTAAGACCCAAATTAATTTAATTGGGTCTGAGTCTGGCCCATATCCATTAAATTTAATTTTTAAAGACCCATACCCATAATTAATGGGTAGGGTCTTATGGGTATGGGCAGGGTCCAAAAAAAATTGCCATCCCTACTTTCACCCTTCTTCTCCCTCCACTCTCTAAAACCCTACTTCCTCACAGACACCGCCACCCTTCTTCCCCCTCCCCCCATTAATGGAGGTAGGGGGAACATGGAGGTAGGAGGAGCTATTTTTCTGTGATTTCTTCTCTGTTTAAAAAAAAAAGATTCTATCACCCACCACCGCCTCTTCCGCCCCGATGCCGACCTCCGCCTACGCCAGCCGAGCCAGCCGGCCATTTACGCAATATAAATAGTTAATTATATTGTAATATTTGGTTATTGCTCTATTGTATCTTTGTATCCTTTTTGGATTTATGAATGAAATCCTTCTTAAAAAAATGCATGTGTTACAATGAAAAAAATATTAAATAAATATCGAAAATATAATTTAAATACTTCCTCTAGCCCACGTATTACTTCCTAAAAATTAGTGGTCACGCAAATTAAGAATTCTTTTTTTTTTAATATTATAGTACACTTGAGGCATGGAGAGAGAAAATTAATTAGTGGTCACACAAATTAAGAAGCCTTTTTTCCATGTAAATGGTATAATTAGTTTAATTAATAATTTTTTAACAAAAATAGAAACGGGAAAAATTATGTGGGACGCCCGAAATTGAAAGATGTGAAGAAATAAGTGGGAGGAGGAAGTAATAAAGTTTTGTTATGAAAGTATTATAACGATTAAGTGTTCTATTAATGACGATTAGAGAGATAACTAGAGAGATAATAACTTCTTTATTCAATACTTCTTAATTACATTTACACAACCCCAAATCACATATTTATACTACTACAAATTCACTATTACAGCTAAAATTTACAACATTTATTACAATTATACACATCATCTTATCAATTAATACTCATCTAATTTTTACAACATTCAATATAATACCTGCAAATATCAATATTTCAATAACAATCCAAAAACATCCACATCTTAATATTATCTCTTAATATTCATAATACTCCCCCTTGGATGATTTTAAAGAATATGCCTCGTTAAAACCTTATTAGGAAAAACCCAATGGGATAAAAACCTAATGAAGGAAAAAGAGTACATCATTCTTTAGGTACGCTTTTTAGTTGTTGCCTCATTAAAAACCTTACTAAGAAAACCCTGTGGGAAAAACCATAGTGAAGGAAAAAAGAGTGCAACGCGTATTTACTCCCCCTGATGAGAATGTCTTTTGAGATCTCTAAGTTTTCGGACTCCAATTGAATATACCAAAATTTCAAAAATTCTTGGAGGAAGTGCCTTAGTAAATAGATCAGCAAGATTTTCACTTGATCGAACTTGTTGTACATCAATATCACCATTTTTCTGAAGTTCATGCGTAAAGAAAAATTTTGGTGATATGTATTTTGTTCTATCACTTTTGATATAACCTTCTTTTAATTGAGTTATGCATGCTGTATTATCTTCAAATAATGTTGTAGAAGGTAATTTCTCAGTAGATAGTCCACAAGTGTCTTGAATGTGTTGAATAATAGACTTAACCAAACACATTTCCGACTAGCCTCATGAATTGCTAATATTTCTGCATGATTTGAAGAAGTAGCAATTAAGGTTTGTTTAACAGATCGCCATGAAATAGCTGTACCTCCATGTGTAAATAAGTAACATGTTTGCGATCGTCCGTTATACGGATCAGATAGAAATCCCGCATCTGCATAGCCAACTAAACTTGATTGTGAATCATTCGAATAAAATAATCCCGCATCCGTAGTTCCTTGAAGATAACGGAATATTTGTTTGATCCCATTCCAATGTCGTCTAGTTGGTGAAGAACTATATCTTGCTAATGAATTCACTTCAAATGCTATATCGGGTCTAGTATAACTTGTAAGATACATTAATGCCCCAATAGCACTAAGATATGGAACTTCAGGACCAAGTAATTCTTCATCTTCATCGCATGGTCTGAACGGATCTTTATTCACATCAAGGGATCGCACAATCATTGGAGTAGTTAATGGATGCGCTTTGTTCATATAAAATCTTTTCAAGATCTTCTTTGTATAAGTCTCTTGATGGACAAATATTCCATTGTTTAAATATTCAATTTGTAGTCCGAGACAAAATTTCGTTCTTCTCAGATCTTTCATTTCAAATTCTCGTTTTAAACATGTAATAGTTTTATCTAACTCTTGAGGAGTTCCTATTATATTTAAGTCATCAACATAAACGGCAATGATGATAAATTCATTTCCACTTCTTCTCATGAAGATACAAGGGCATGTTTGATCATTTTTATACCCCTCTTTTAGTAAATAATCACTTAAACGATTATACCACATACGCCCTGATTGTTTTAAACCATATAGCGATTTATTCAGCTTTATTGAGTACTCATTTCGAGATCCTGAATTTTCAGGCAAACAAAATCCCTCAGGGAGTTTCATGTATATGTCACTATCGAGTGTTCCATACAAGTACGCAGTGACAACATCCATAAGATGCATATCGAGCCCTTCACGTACTGCCAGACTAATTAGATAACTAAAAGTTGTTGCATCCACCACGGAGAATAAATCTCTTCGTAATCAATGTCAGGTCTTTGTGAAAAGCCTTGAGCAACAAGCCGTGCTTTGTATCTCACAATTTCACCATTTTCATTTGTCTTTCTAATGAAAACTCATTTATATCCAACTGGCTTTATATTTTCTGGTATACGAACCACAGGTTCAAATACTTTTCATTTCTCAAGTGATTTTAATTCTGTCTCGATTGCATCTTTCCATTTTGGCCAATCACTTCTTTGTCAACATTCATTTATAGATTTTGATTCATGATCCTCATTTTCATTAATCTCATGTAGCGCTACGTTAAATGAGAAAACATCGTCAAAATTGACTTCATCTCGGTTCCATCTTATTCCACTATGGGCATAATTTATTGAGATCTCTTCATTTTCAATATTTTCACAATTTTCAGGTACCTGATCAGATTTATTTATGCCCGTGAACTCTCTTAGAGTTGACGTATCCTCGATTTGACCATCTATTTTATTTGCTCATTTTCTTTTACGAGGATTCTTGTCCTTGAATCCCGAGGGCCTACCACGTTTCAACGGTGGTTTCGGCTCAATTTTATTATTAGTATTATCAATAGAAGTATCAATTCTAACAGGAGCATTAACAGCTGGTATATGCGATTTAGTCACCTTTTTCTGGTCAGTAAAACTGTCTGGCAATTGATTTGCTAAATTTTGTAAATGAATTATCTTTTGAACTTCAAGTTCACATTCTTTTGTATGAGGATCAAAATGAGCCAATGATAATTCATTCCAACTAATCTCTTTAATCAGCTGTTTATTTTCTTTATCTCCCCCTAATGTTGGAAATTTTGATTCATCAAAATGACAGTCGGCAAATCGAGCCGTAAATAAATCTCATGTCAATGGTTCTAAATATTTTAGTATTGATTTAGATTCAAATCCAACATATATCCCCAATCTTCTTTGAGGTCCCATTTTAGTGTGTTGTGGTGGAGCACTTGGAACATATACTGCACATCCAAAAATTCTCAGATGAGAAATATCTGGTTCGTGATCAAAAACCATTTGTAATGGGGAAACATTATGATAACTTGTGGGTCGAATGCAAATAAGTGATGCTGCATGCAAAATAGCATATCCCCAACATGATAAGGGAAGCTTCGACTTCATTAGTAATGGTCTTGCTATTAATTGTAATCTTTTTATTAATGATTCCGCAAGTCCATTTTGAGTATGCACATGTGCTACGGGATGTTCAACATCAATCCCAATAGACATACAATATTCATTAAATGCTTTAGAGGTGAATTCATCAGCATTGTCAAGACGTATTTTCTTAACTGGATAATCAGGAAAGTGTGCTCGTAATCGAATTAACTGAGCAAGCAGTCTAGCACAACATTGCGTGTTGATAATAATGATACATGTGACCATTTAGTTGATGCATCAATTAAAACCATGAAATATCTAAATGGACCACATGATGGATGAATTGGTCCACAAATATCGCCTTGAATACGTTCTAAAAACGTAATAGATTCATCCTTCAATTTTATCGGTGATGGTCTAACGATTAATTTTCCTTTCGAGCAAGCATCACATGATAACTCATTGGATTGAATAATCTTCTTATTTTTTAAAGTGTGTCCACATGAGTTCTCAATTATTCTTCGCATCATAGTTGAACCGGGATTGCCTAACAGGTCATGCACACCACAAATAAATCATTGTTTATAAAATTAGACTCAATCGCATTAATATATGCATAGTATAAACCGGAAGATAATGCAGACAATTTTTCTATAACGAGTTTTTTATTTAAAATCACGTTTGTGATTTGAAGGTATTCATTATCACCTTCTTTTGTAGTCTCAATATGATATCCGTTTTTACGGATGTCTTTAAAACTCAATAAGTTTCTATGAGACTTCGAAGAATATAATGCATTTTCAATATGCAGTTTTGTTCCTCCGGATAATAAGATATTGGCTCTTCCAGAGCCTTCAATCAATTTTGTAATTCCCGAAATAATATTAACATTTGCTTCTTGAGTAATCAATCGGATGAAGTATTTCTTATCCGTGAGTATTGTGTGAGTCGTTGCGCTGTCGACAAGACATATATCTCCACGTGTGTTCATTCTTCAAGAAAATAATAAAACACATTATTTATTAATTATACATAAAATTCATCATAATGCAGCACCCATACGTACATAAAATTCATGATAATACATCACACATAAGTATATGATAATACAGCACACGTACATAAAATATCAATACGATACACAATAATAAGTCTTTTATTCATTATGATTGGCGAGAAATTCTTCAAGATCGATGTGGGGAATATCGTCGAGGTTGAGATTAGAACCTCCTTCATCTTGGACAAAGTTTGTCTCAACTTTTTTTCCTTTTTTCAAGTGATTTTTGATAGAGCTCAACAAGATGTTTTGCCACATGACAAGTACGAGCATAATGACCTTTCATACCACAACGAGAAGATGGTTCATCGAATCGCCTTTTGATGGTTCGCCGGTTTCCATTTTGTTTTCATTTTTCCTTTTCTGATGAAAATTATCATAATTACCATAGTGCTGTTGGCTACGGCCATGACCACGACCACCTCCACGACCTCGATTATTATACCTGCCACGACTGCGAAAGCTATTGCCTCGATCACTTTGGTAATTGTTCATATTGACTTCAGGAATGGGAGCAGAGCCCGTTGGTCGTGATTGATGGTTCTTCAATATTAACTCATTATTTTGTTCAGCAACGAGGAGACATGAAATTAATTCTGAATATTTCTTGAAACCCTTTTCACGATATTGTTGTTGTAACAACAAATTCGCTGCATGGAACGTGGTGAAGGTTTTCTCCATCATACTTGCTTCTGTAACTTCCAGTTCACACAATCTTAATTGAGAAGTAATTCTGAACATAGCAGAATTATAATCACTTACAGATTTATAATCTTGGAACCGTAAGTTTGTCCATTCATATTGGACACTGGGTAGGATCACAGTCCTCTGATGGTCATATCTTTCTTTTAGATTAGTCCACAAAATAAGTGGATCTTTCACAGTGAGATATTCCATCTTTAAACTTCCGTGAAGGTGGTGACGGAGAAATATCATGGCCTTGGCCTTGTCTTGGCTCGATGCCGTATTATCAGCTTGTATAGTAGTTCCCAAGCCTTTCGATTCAAGGTGGATTTCGGCATCCAAAATCCATGACAAATAGTTCTTGCCCCTGATATCCAGAGCAACAATATCAAGCTTTTGAAGATTCGACATTTTACTATCAAGAATATAACAACTGGTTAAGAAAAATAGTTCGAAGCGTAAATAATATAAACCTTATTGTGATAAAAGTAAAAAGTCAAATTTAAATAAAATGGCATAATATTAAAAGTCAACGGCCCAGCTAGGATTCGAAATCTGGTGCTCAAGCCACAAGTGTGTGGGGATTACCGCGAGAGCTAGCGGGCTTTTTGTGTTGTAAGATATGAAATAAAAATGTATATATTATATCTTAGCGTGATGACGTCGACGAAATTCAAATGGTCGGAACCCGTGCTCGGAGTGATGACGTCGGCGAACCTCGATTGGTTAGAGCTTCGTGCTGATAACGTGTTATGAAAATATTATAACGATTAAGTGTTTTATTAATTACGATTAGAGAGATAACTAGAGAGATAATAACTTCTTTATTCAATACTTCTTAATTACATTTACACAACCACAAATCACATATTTATACTACTACAAATTCACTATTACAGCTAAAATTTACAACATTTATTACAATCATACACATCATTTATCAATTAATACTCATCTAATTTTTACAACATTCAATATAATACCTCCAAATATCAATAATTCAATAACAATCCAAAAACATCCATATCTTAATATTATCTCTTAATATTCATAATAAGTTTAGATTTCTTTAGTATTTAATGACAAATTGTAATTAAGATAATTTTGTAGTGTCATGGTTAATATACTAGTGTTTAAATTAATAAATAATTTTAAATTTTATTTATTAATGGCAAAATTGTTATTAACATGAAATTGACACACCAAATAACAATTATTATGTGAGCTATATCTTAATAAAAACTAGTATATGAAGCACACTCGAATGCGTGTGCCACAATTCATCATAATTTTCCTTATAGTTAAAAAGTTGCTATTTAATATATGATATAATGATTAAATTTAAAATGGAATGTTTTGATATATGGTAAAAAAGTATACGATTTAATTAAAATAAATAAAAAATAAAAGACTAAATAATAAATTATACAACAAAATTGATATACCCAATGAGAGAGCAGTTACCCTAAGACGATCTCCCTTAATATAATAGATAAATAGATAATTTGCTTTGTGTATTTTATTAATTTCGAACTTGTAGCATAAAATAAACAAAAAAGGGTCATAAATAAAATTAAAACATGTGGTAGAAAATATGCTTAGGTCATTTTCTGTTCTAGAAGTATGATACTTTTTTTTTTGGTATGAATAGAATTTCATTACCAACATGGTCCACAATTACACGCTAACTTGGCGAGAAAAACAAATCAGCTCACATCACACTAACATCGCACGTTCCATAGGCGATAAGAGAGCAAAACCCACACTACGAAGCTGCAACCTAATACTGCACTGCACCGCAGCAATCAGCTCCTTAGCCATTCCGCTCTCCTTCCCATGAATACGGTCATTTCGCTCCTTCCAGACCAGATATACCAATGTAGAAACAGCCGCGAGTTGAAACTTTGCAAATCGACTCCTCCTTTTGCCCAGCCGAAGGAGCAGCTTCTTCCACCTCTCAGATTCCGCAGGGATTTGCAACCCAATCCAGCGACATAATTCCAGAAGGCCCTCCTGAACATAGGCACATTCAAAGAATAAATGCCCCTGAGATTCATCCATTACTGAACAAAGTACACAGCTTCCATCCGCAATTTGCATGCCCCAACTAGCCAATCTATCTCGTGTCATAAGCCTTCCATGCATGACAAGCCACATAATGAACTCATGCTTGGGCAATGTCCACCTATTCCACACAGCAGGAGCATACACAAACCGCTCTCTCTCCCCTTTTATCCATTTATACCCCGAAGGAATGGTGTAGATACCATCACTTGTGCATTTCCACTTCCCAGCAGTATACCCCTCCAAAAATCGATCCCGCACCTTGAGCAAATGTTTCCACTGCCAGCTACAGTCGCCGGTACAAACAAAATCCCAAAAAACCTGCTCCTTTAGGTAGACACAATGCATCCATCTAATCCAAAGATTGTCTTTTTTCTGAGCAATGTCCCAAATCATTTTCCCAATACAAGCATAGTTCCATGCCCCGCAATCCTTGATGTTAAGTCCACCCCATTTGTTCTCGAGACATACTACATCCCAAGCCACCAATGCCCGGACTTTACCCCCCACACCTTTACCCCATAGAAACTCCCTACAAACTTGATCCACTCTCTTCACTATACTCCGGGGTAATAGGAATATAGTGCCCCAGTAGCTGTGCAGCCCAAGAAGTATGGAATTGATGAGACAACACCGGCCAGCATAGGATAAGTTTCTTGAGGTCCAACAGTTAATCCTTTTGACAATCCTCTCCACCAAAGACTCACAGTCCATCCTGCTCCATTTGGTAGGGGAAATAGGCACCCCAAGGAGTATGATACTTTTTAGCGGACTTAAAATTCAATATAGATCGCGACTGACATGGAGAGCAATATTATCAAAAATTTCAATTTAGATTGTTTGTCCCATTAAATTGACTAGTAATTTATTACATTCATTGCTTGTGTTACTATCTAAGTAATATGAAATAAGTATTTGAATATATGTTTTAATAATGCAATTTTAAATTTTTTAGTAGTTTAACGACAAATTGTAAGTAAGACGACTTTGTAGTGTCATGTGAGATATAATATTGTCTAAATTAATAAAATAATTCTTAATTTTATTCATTAATGACAAAGTGATAATTAACATGAAATCGACACATCATATAACCGTTACTATATGACACCCCCTTAATAAAATAGGGGTGCTACTATTCACACTCCTATTGAGTATAAAATGCTATTTACACCCCCCATTGCATTAAATACATTACATAAATAGTGCAACATGGCATTTAATCAACTAAATACTTTACATATGAGACCCATACAAGATTTTGTGCAGTAATTATTCAACAATAATAGTTTTATTAATTAATTTATTTTTCATTAACACGTTGTATTTAATAATTTTATTTTAAATTAATACTGCTACCCTTTATTTAAAAGTATATCTTATTTAATAAATCATATAAAGTAATATTTCTTATTTAACTTATAAATTGAAAAGGAGTTACAAGTTAATTTAGTGAAATTAGGACCTTAGGCCTTATTAACGGGCTAATTAACCCAATAATGGCAATTGAGTCCATTTTATAAGATTAGCAATATTCGTTCAGTGAAACTCGAATATAATTTAGTAATGATAATCTTGTTCCACGAAAGTCTATAGATAATTAACTTTTTGCTCAAAATCGATACTGAGTTAGAGAGAAATGAATTTCAAAGTCGATAGATCAGAATGGACATTGTGTAAATGCATGCGAACTTTGTCCCATAAAAAAAAAAAAACACATCAAGTTTCTCCACCGGGTGTTGCTATTGGCATTGGCACCCCTTAGGGGTGAAAATAACTTTGGAATTTGTAAAGCTATTTATATTTATTCTTTTTCTTACATTTATTCAACAATAATAAACTTGATTAATTTATCTTCATTTACTCGTTGAATTGATATTAGTTGTGCTAATGACATTAAATTCTTTAGGTGGGACCCACTCGTTCCAATACTACTATGTTAAAATTAATCTACGCTTTTACATTAACTATAAAATATTAATATCTAATATTAATCAATATTGATAACTATTTTTATAAAAATAAAATATGACATAATATTTCTTTTTACTTAAACAGATGAACTTGAATAAATATAGAAATAGTAGCTATTAGGTAAAAATTAATATTAAATATCTAATATACGTCATCTGTAGTATAATTAGAGTGCATTGTTTTAATATTTATTTGTTAGTACATTTCACGTAAAATTAGATTTTCACGTAATACCCCTCATATAAAATTAGATTTTCACGTAATAATATGACACGTTCTCAGCTTTACTTAATATTAAAACATTAAATAAAATATTTTTATAGTGTGATATTGTTGATGTTCTTTTTTTTTTAGTTTATACATTACGATTGCCTAAGACAAATTGCTTAATGCAAAATATTATTACTACCTATATAGTGTAACAAATAGCAAACACAATTTTGATAATTAATTTTTTAAGGGAAAAAAAGCATTCTAATAGATTAAAATAAATACAAAATATAAACCATTGTCTAAGGTTAATATATCTAAAACACTGACTGGTAATTTGTAATATAACCTTTCTTTATATTTTTAGAAGTTATAGAATAACATAATGTATTCCTTGACCAAATCAATAATGGCATGAGTTTCAATATTATCAAATATAATTAATAGATAATATTGGACTCTAAAGAGAGGGATCGAACTACCTTGATGGTTTTGAAAGTTGAAGAATTCATTAATAAATTGAGTGTGATAATAAACAATTGGTGTATAGAGGTGATAATAAATAAGGGGGTGTAAATAGATTTTAGGGGGTGCATATAGAATTTCCATTCTCCACCGTATATGTATAAACCATGCCCTTGTTTGGTTGGAGTGTTTAGAAGTTTTAAACATGGGTTTACTATATATTGATATGTTTGGTTCATAGATATATATAAACTATGGGTTTATATAAAATGGGTTTAAACCCACTTGAAAAGGTTTAAATAAACACACCCTTGAAGTGAGTTATTGAAAACCCACTAATTAATTACATTAATATCCCTGGAGACACACGATCACAATTTTTGGCGGATCAGAAGTTACAGCTCAAATCGGTGCATACTATATTTTTTTGCTTTTTAACAGAGGAATCAAAACAGAAATTGCGCAGCAATCAAACGAGCTTCAAAGGTGAAAGAAAACTACTTGGTAGAAGTTTGTTTTTTTAAGTATTTTGTGTCGCATATGTATGATTAGTTTACAGCAGCCATGTTTGACTTATATTGCATCTGATAACACATATATAAATGGTTTCTACTTTTCTATTGATCGAAAATTCCAAGTGGAAGGGTCAATGACATCAACATATCATTTTTTAAAGATTGTGTCATTTAATGGCTTTGTTGATATTTAATATGTTTATACAAATGTACTTTTATCAAATACCCATTTATTAACCCATGTTTATCCAAACATATACGCATCATTTAAATCCATTAACCAAACACACATTTTATTTATACCCATTAATTGTTTTATATAAACTCATACTTATTCAAACCCTCCTAAATATAAACCCATCAACCAAACGATAAACCTATCAACCAAACGAGCACTTATGGGCTATTGATTTGTTGAGTGAGGCCAAAGTGGATTCGCAAAAATTCTACATCTCTCATTGTGCTACGTAAACATCAACGAAGTCGTCTGTATATTGGGAACGATTGCGTAAGATAAAAAATGAGCCTGAGTTTTGAGCCGTACGAACACTAATTTCAAACACTGTTGAAAATGAAGACAAATAACTCCAATCAAAACGCATGGGATAATTCCACACTCAACGCAAACCACTCATCGATCGTTGTATCCACTGAATTCGTTTCAAGAATCTGCCCTCATCGTTAAAAAAAAAAAAAAAAACAAAAATCATCACCACAACTCATATCTTCACAGCAGAAAAAACAAAGAAAAAAGCATCAGCAAAACCCAAAAAAGAAAGAAAAAAAAATGATACTTGTATTGCTAGGCATACTCATACCTGCTATAACCATCTTCTTCCTCGCCCGTAAAAGCAGAGAAAAACTAAACCCGCCCGGCCCCAAAGGCCTACCCATAATCGGAAACCTCCACCAATTCAACGCCCCATCTCCTCACCTCTACCTATGGAACCTATCCAAGAAGTACGGCCCGCTAATGTACATGAAGCTCGGCTCAGTCCCCGTAATAATCGCATCATCCTCGAAACTCGCCGAACAAATACTGAAAACCCACGACCTAACCTTCTGCACCCGACCCCAATGGCTGGGCCCGTACAGAGTGTTCTACGACGGCCTTGACATTAGCTTCGGGCCCTACGGCGAATCTTGGAGGGAGCTGAGGAAAATCGGGTCGCTCCGTCTACTCAGCGCCAAACGGGTCCAATCCTTCAAACCCGCCCGCGAAGAGGTTGTGTTTAGTATGATGGATAAGATAGCAGATGGGGCGGGTTCGGGTCGGACCTTGGATGTGGGTTCGACTATGATGTCATATTCGAGCACCTTAATCTGTCGGATTGCATTTGGGAAGGTGTTTAAAGGGGAAGGGTCTGAGCAGCATAGGAGGTTCGACGAACTGATGATTGAGTGCCAGGCTATGCAAGGTGGGTTTTTTGTCTCGGATTATTTGCCGTTTTTCGGAGGGTTGGTGGATAAGTTGTCTGGGATGATTGGTAGGCTTGACAAGGTTTGTGGGGAGTTGGATAAGTTCTACCAAGAACTCATCGATGAGCATTTGGATCCGAGGAGGGATAAGTCCACGACGAGTGAGTTCGATATTCTTGACTGTATGATTCAGCTGAAGGAAGAGAACGCCTGCTCCATTGATATCACGTGGAATCACGTCAAAGCTATACTATCAGTAATCAACATCCCAATTCATGTCTTCCATATTTTTTCTGCTTGAAACATAATGATAGATTCATACCTCGTTTCTTTCGTTTTCCCAGGATGTATTTGTCGCTGGAACAGACACTGCTGCAGCAACGCTGACGTGGGCCATGACTGCGCTGATACAGAATCCAAATACGATGAGAAAGCTTCAAGATGAAATCAGAAACATCGTCGGTCCAAAAGGTAGAGTTATGGAAGACGATTTACCGAAGCTACTTTACCTCAAAGCAGTGGTGAAAGAAACTCTGAGACTGTACCCTCCTGCTCCACTTTTGCTGCCGAGAGTAGCGTTAGAGAAATGCACAATACAAGGGTACACCATACAGCCCAAAACCGTCGTGTACATAAATGCATGGGCAGTTGCAAGGGAAGAGGAACATTGGGAAAACGCAAACGAGTTTAAGCCTGAGAGATTTATGGGTAACAACGTGGATATCACAGGGCGAGAGAGTTTCCAGGCTATACCTTTTGGCGGAGGAAGACGAGGTTGTCCAGGGATCACCATGGGGCTGGTCAACGTAGAGATCGCACTTGCCAATCTTCTGTACTCCTTCGACTGGGAACTGCCTCGTGGGATGAAGGCTGAAGACATCGATACTGAGGTCCTGCCTGGGATTACCATGCACAAGAAGAATCCACTTTATCTTGTGCCGAGTATCTACAAGTTTAACTAATCAGTGTTATGTTATCCATTTTGTACATGGCCTGCGTCTCTGCCTGTTGGATGACTAGGTAAAAAAATGGGTTTCAGTCGAATAAAAAATAGCAAATCAGTTTGTGTCCTTCCCTTTGAATACTGGTTGAACTTAAGGGGCGTACTCTTCCCATTTATCAGCTGATCTCCAACCACACAACTCGGCTCAAAATGAAGGCAAGAATCAAACTTCAACAGTGAAGCAGATTAAAGCCATAACAAACACACTAAACACTCATTGAAAATGAAGAAAAAAGGCCAAGTTAAAAAAAATATAGGAATTCATCTTTTATTCAAAATTCAGCGTCATCAGCACAAGGACATCACACACAGAAAACCAAAAACCTAATGAGAAAGCGAATTCGTCCGCTGCAATAAACCTAATCGAATAGTGAGAATCCCATGTCTTCATCACTCTCCTCTTTCTCTTCCTTTTTCTCCTCCGCTGGTGGAGCGTCCGCTGCACCACCACCGCCAGACGCTGCAGGCGCAGAAGCTCCGGCACTTCCAACAAAGCCACCACCACCACCTCCACTGCCGCCTATAATCACCTGCCATAATTATTTCGCAAAAAATTACTGAATTTGCAAATACAATCCCAACTTTAGCCGACGCGCATAAATCATTTTGAACTAAAACAGCACTAGCTCAAAAATAAATCGCCAAAATTTAACTAAAACAGCACAACTAACAACGACAAAATACAGAAATCCTAGGAGAAAATAAGAACCTGAACAACGGCAGAAGAAGGCGTGACGTAGGAGAACGACGATTGAACAGCGCCGGAAGAATCAGCTGAGAGAGCGACCTGAACGAGCTTGCGCTGGAGGTTAAAGGTGGAATCCGCCGAGGCCTCGAGATCTCCGTTGAGCTGCTTCGCCGTCCAATCGCCACCTGATCCGCGGCATACGAACGTAAACACTCCCATTTTTTTCCTCTTCTTTTTCAAATTGGTTGTGATTACATTTACAGATGAGAGGAGCGGTGAGAAACCCAATGAACACTCCCTTATATTACATGACCCGCCACGGACTTTGTTAAGGGTTTAAATTGGGCTAATTCATGGGCTGAGAAGCACAGTCCATCCTTTTATATGTCAGTTATTTAAGAATAAGATTGTAATAAATGGTAAAAATTGTAAATTAACACTTGTCAAATTACCATACCAATTTGATAGTTTCTAAACGTCATTCTCCATCGTACATAATGGGTTTTGTTTTCTGTCGGTTTTTTGTGCCTTGTGGACCTTTTTCTACCTCACGTGGGAGCAGGGACGGATCCAGGATTCCAACGTTGGGGGGGCTCGATTAGGGGTGGGCATCGGGTCGGGTAGTCGGGTATCGGGTAATTCGGGTTCGGGTAGTTCGGGTTGGGGTTAAGATTTTCACCACACGAACCCCACCCGATTTACGGCGGGTACCCGCTTGTCGGGTATATATCGGGTTCGGGTACCCGACGTCGGGTAGTCGGGTACCCAATTTTTTAATTGGTTATAATTCAATACAAATCAAAATATCCATGTTATATATTAATATCACTTACAATATTTGGATATTTTGTATTAATATCACTTACAATCAATGTTTTAAAATGCGTGAAGCGCAACGCGACGCGATTTGACCTCCGAAAGCGCGTCCTAAATAGCGTAGCGTATTGCGTGGGTATTTTGGACAAGTTACTTATAATGCAAGTTACTTGTCGACGGCCGTCTGACTCGATAACACGCCGTTCCTCACGACGGTTTTTATTAATATTTTTATAGTTTTTTAAAAAAAAAATTGTCAGACCTATGACGGTTTAATTTAGGCCCTAAGCCTTAATTAAAATAGAATAGATAAAAGATTGGAATTATAGAACTATGGTTAATTTTGTACTAATTAAAACCGAATATTAATTTTTTTTATTGCAAAATAAATGTTATTTGCGAAAGAATCAGATTTTTTCTTATTTAATATAACGTTGTATAGTAATAATTTTTTCCTTTAATTATGGTATTTCTTTATATTTAATGAGAGGCCCACTAAAGGAATAAGCCCAACCCATTAGACATTAGATTAGGGTTATTGTTCATTCATCTTCTTCGCCGTGACAGTGCTTTAAAATGAAGATTAACTCGTTCCAGAACAGATTAATCCGATTAATCGGAGTTCCCATTCCAAAATTGTCGTTCCACCCGAAAAAACACCGCTCCGGCCGTCTTGACGGCGATCCGGCGAACCATGCCGGGGGGGCTGAAGTTGCAGCAGAGTAGGGGCAGAAGAGCAGACGGGGTTGCTGCCGGAACACCCCTAAGGGGTGCTCCGGCCGGCCGGGGGGGCAACAGCCCCCCCGAGCCCCTGTATAGCTCCGTCCCTGCGTGGGAGTGTTGTCCCTCATTTTGGGGTTGTGCTGTGTTCGTTTGTGAGCCTTTGTTCACCCGGTTGATGATGTACCGGTGAGACAGACCCTTTGGGCTATTTAACCTCTGTATCTTTGTTGATTTATACAAACTATCGTTTCGAAAAACAACATCATTCTCCATTAAAAATTCTGTATGACTCAGATTTCATTTATACACTAGAACTATAAGCACACTCAATGCCTAAGCAATATATAAAATATACAAAATATAATTTTGTATTTTAAGGGTTATTTTTTTTTAACATTTTACAGTTCGAAATGCTAAATACACAAAACAAAGGAAATTTAATTGCATATTTTACTTCCAAAGATTATACGCAAGAATCAATCACGCGTAGTGAAGAAAACCCCCTATTTCACATGGTTTTTTATCCGATTCCAGAAACGCATAAAAAAAACAAAAAGGTTATACTATTCACACCCCTACCAACCCTGTACCACTCTTTACAAATTACACCCCTCAAACACTTATATTTGTAACCCCTACGAACCCTGTACCACTCTTTACAAATTACACCCCTCAAACACTTATATTTGTAATAATTATTTTACATAATCACATGATTCGATAAAATTATTTTATTAACTTATTTTCCAATCAATAATATAAATTATATGGACTACTCAAAAATTATTAATTAAGTTATTTTAACCAATGATACACTGATATAATATTTAGTTATTTTTCATTGTATTGCTTCGTATATTAATCCTATACTTCCATATTAACTTAAAAATGTAAATATTATTCAATTTATCAAAATTAATCCCCGTCGTAGAGAGATATGTAACTAAAATACTCTATTTATATTATAATGTTTAAATAACGTTTAAATAATATTGAATTTTTTAATCATAATACGAATAATATTTTAAATAAATTAAATAGCTAAATATTTTCAAGTTTTCAAGAGTTTATTACCTCCATAAAGTTTGAACCGTAAAAATGTCTGAGGCCGCTGGCTGGCCCGCCCGCCCCGCTAAAGTGGTGGGGCGGACTGTGAATTTTTAGGCCCGTTTGTGGATAAGCCCCTGTGGGCCACGGGCTTTGGCAGGGCAGGCCTGGCGGGCTCTGGCAGACCCGTTGCTATATAAATAGATGTATAAATAAATTATATAGGTTTTTTTAATTACAACTTTAAGTGAATTAATTTTAATAAAACTAATAAATTATTATTAAAAAGTTAGGATAAATTATTGATAGCTTCGAACTAAATTCTTCTATTTTTCCCCCTTTGTCAGGCCCGCCATAAGGCGGGCCTACCCGCGCCCGCCAAATTGGCACGCTTTGGTGGGTACCGGGCCGCCCCGCCCTACCGGACCGTTTGACAGATCTAAATTAAATTATGAAAGCATTCTAATTAAATAAGTTTTTACTTCAAATTTAAATATAAATTAAATACTCATTAATATTAAAATAGTCTTTTTTTAACTGGCAAGTATTTATTTAATGTTACTTTACATATCTATTAGACATTAAAACTCCTTTTTCCTTTTTTATATAGTGTATATATTTAGTAAGTAATTAATGTTTACTCTATATATTAATTAGGGGTGCAAAGATAAAAAAAGAATGTGCCAATAGAATTAACTATAACAAAAATACGAAATTAATCAACCCAAGAAAACCCCATTTGGAGAATGCTATTATTAAATACTCATCATTGCTGCAATAATTGTGGGGAAATATGATTCCGCCGCACTCTTAAATAATTCAGTATACTAGGTGTAGCCCGTGCTACGCACGGGTTATATTTTGTGGTAAATTGAAACAAAGTTATCCAAATACACTACGTGAATTGTAAGCCTCTTCCTCGTCTTTCGACTCACTAAAGTTCAAAGAACCTGAGATTTTCCCGTCTGAGTCACTATAAAGCCGCCGCTACAAATTTACATAACAATATTCTACAAACCTAAGATGTAAAATAACAATTTTACATAATAGACAAAGCCGATCACTACATATTCGAGGTTGAAAAAAGTCTTATCATATTGAAAAAAAACCCTCTTAACCCACACAGCGCCGCGCTCCTCTCTTTTCTTCCCTTCTCATTCTTCCTCTACTTTCCCACCTCCAAAGAATAGCTTCTCCTCTCTTCGTCGTCCTCCTCCCCAACATCTGTAATAGAGGTTTGGGGAGCTCAACTTTTTTGTCTCAACTTTTTTTCTTTTTTTTCAAGTTTTTTTCTTTTTATTTTTCAAGGAAATTTTTTTTTGCTCGGCCGCGCAGCCCCGCCTCCAGCGGCTCATGACCGCCCCCACGCTCTTTCGCTGTGCCTCCGCGCGTCCCTCCGCCACCGCCGGCTCCGTCGGCTCCCTCGCCTCGTCGCCCCTGCCTTGCTGCCAGTCGTCTCGCCGCCTGCCGCCACCTCGCTGCCTCGTCGTCCGCCACTTTCGCCACCTCACCTCGCTGCCTCTGCTCTCCCCGCTGCCAACCGCCACCTCACCATCGCCAGCCTTGAGGTCCCCGTTGTGGGACCTCATCTCTCCCGACCCTCGGGGCGGGGGAGCCTTTTCTCCCTTGTGGAGCCCCAAGTCGGATGAAGATAAAACCCTGACGCCGAAGGCCAAGTTAAAGTGAAGAGTATCGTAGATTTTGCTTAATCGCTTTTTCTGTTATATGTTCTTTAGTTGTTGTTCGTGGATAAAGGGTTTTGTTTTCTGTCGATTTTTTTGTCCCTTGTGGAACCTTTCCCCATGTGGGAGTGTTGTTCACCTTGTGGAATTCCGTGGTGCTCCCTGTTGACGATGTAATGGTGAGACCCCTTGGGCTATTTAGCCCTGTATCTTTTGTTATTAATGCAAGCTATCGTTTCGAAAAAAAAAAGTCTTATCATAATCACTCGTGAAATTACATTATAGCACAACATGTAGCAAGTCTTACTATTGTACATTATAAAAATTTAATACATGAGAGTTTCCAGTTCTCCTGTAGATAGTAATTGTAGCATATATGAGACTACAATTTTTCCAGTTCTCTTGTAGACATTAACGACACGATTTTTGCAAACTCCTTGAGCGAGGTGCCAAGCCTGTTTTTTTATGCCTTCAGTTGTACCAATCCACACTTTCCCGCACAGATAAATCCAACCAGTAATTGTAAATCCCTGTGTCTAGTCGCTAACCCAAATCGGATGATATTGCCTGTGTAAACAACTGGAACTCCTTTTTATTGAGAAAGAAGTCTTCCTTGATCTCAATCATCAGCTGCTATTCATTCCTATAATTTAATGGAGAAGTTCAGTATCAAACATGTTTCACCTTAGATTACGTGCATTATTGGTACCTGTGTCTTGTATTATTCAACCTCATTGGAAAAATGTTCTAATATGATAGATTCGTGTGTATGAGATCAATACAGCATGACTCAATATTTTAAGACTATTTAATTAGAGTGGTCATGTCATATTCATGCATATGACTTGTTCAGTACTTGTAGGAGGCAATACCAAAGCTCACGCTTCTTCTCAACAGCTTTCTCGGCATTGACTCTAAGCTTTCTCCACTGCTTCTTATTCCCGTACACTGCCAACCTCTACTCTCCCATCCTACAAGGAGTTTTAAATCATACACAACTAAATTATCAATATATGTAAAAAAGAAATTTCACCAACTTGCGCTGATCGTAGCGTAATAATTCGAACCAATTTCTAAGAAGAGCTTTCCTAAAAGGCAATACTTGTGTCCGGTTTGAAGCCTCATAAACTTGTTATCGTCGAAACGTATATAATGAGTTTGCAAACTACATAAAACACCACAATGGTTTCATGCGGGTTTTTGTTAAAGTTATATCCAAGAATGAGATTTAAAAAACTCGCTTGAGAACATCGAGAGTGACCATCCTCTTGATCTTGTCATACAACGTGAGATGCCCAAAAAACCTTCAATCGAGCTAAAGCAGCTGCCCCTCCGTCAATTATGGCACAACCAAAACCAATTTCTCTCATCTCATGGAGGCGATCTCCATTAAAAAATACGAACTGTTAAAATTTCACATGGGCTTCTATTACCAAGATTCGAGCGTAATGAAGGATGATGTGAGCCCTTTCATCAATAAATCCAACGACATAAGGCCCGACTCGCATATAATATGAACTTCGTGTCCGGTAAACAATATAGTTCGAAGGATGATAGGTGTCTTTCCATTTTTTGAAAATATGCATTTTGCTAGATATCAGACCTGCAAATGACTCTTGACTTCGTTGTTATGAGCGCATCTACCTGCATTAGTTTTCTCATATGCTTAGGAATAGCGTCTGCAATAAAAAAAAATTATTGATGATCATAAGAACGAAGCATAAAAAGTTAATTGGACGAAGGCAAGGTAGCCCAAGTAATATTGTTATTAATTGGATGAAGGCAATGTAAGTCCAAGTAATATTCACTCTTGGCAACGTAAGCCCAAGTAATATTCACTCTTTTCTTTTGCTGATGTGTCAGAAGGGGAATACTTTGAGTTGCTGAGGTGTCCTCACAAGAGAATACCTATCCATCTTTTATATATATAGATTATAATATCGGGAGAGTGATGGAACAAATATTAATGAAATTGTCGACATTTTCGGGCATCGATCTAAGTTTCCGAATCTTACCTGAAATGTATATTATAATATATTGTATATAATCCCCCATCAATCATTTATATATATACAGTGCATAACATTTCTCATATATAATTATTTTAGCCCCATCGATTCATAGGGTAAAGTCAACGGGTTTCTCATACTTTATCTTGGAACATAAACGTGTATTCCTTTCACAGTTTTTTTTTATTACAATATGTCAAAGTATTATATTTTTTGTTCCCCAATTCCATTGCCAGCGCAGCGCAATTGGTTGTTATATGACGAGTGTCGCCTAAATGTGCATTTTCAGCCTTCTGATATTTATTCTATGAATTTCTGATTTAGGGTTTCTCAAGGACTTTCAGTAAGTTAGGCTATATTTGGAAATTTCTAATACTAGATTGCTATTCACCGCCCCCTTTTTCCTAGTCACCGTCCCCTAAAGGGCTGAAAATGAATTAAATTTTTTATTAAAGTCCTTTTCCAGACAACTTTCATATAGCAATTAAACAATCAAATCAGACTCAAACAAAACAAAAAAAAACGTTCAAATCGCAATCAACATTCAAATCAGACTCAAACAAAACAAACAAATTAACGTAAAATTCGTTCGTACGAATGTGAATTATCGAACTTGATTCGATCACGCGCGAAAAAAGTCCCGACCGAAAAACAATCTCGTCTTTTCGGGTCGGACCGAAAAATAATTTCGGCTACATCAAGGTAGGACCGAAACAGTATTTCGATCGTACCTTGAAGAGGCCGAAAAAACATTTCGGCCGTGATGGTCCCGACCGAAATTGTGTTTCGGTCGTGACTGTTCCGACCGAAATTATGTTTCGGTCGGAACTGTTATGACCGAAAATTCATTTCGGTCGGATCCGCCCGGGCCGAAAAAATTTTTCGGCCGGCACCTATAGTGGCCGAAATTTCTCTTCGGCTATGTATATATATATTTTTTTAATTCGATTATTTAATTAGATTATTTAATTAGATTATTTAATTGGATTATTTAATTAGATTATTTAATTGGATTCTTTTGTATTATTTAATTCGATTATTTAATTGGATTATTTAATTAGATTATTAATTGGATTATTTAATTAGATTATTAATTGGATTATTTAATTAGATTATTTAATTGGATTATTTAATTAGATTATTTAATTGGATTATTTAATTAGATTATTTAATTGTTATTATTTTGTATTATTAATTTTTTTTATAATTATTTTGTAATATTACGGGTCCTAAAAGACTCAACCCGGCCGGGTCCGGGTCGGGTCTCGGGTCCAGCCAACCCCGGCCCGATCCCCGACCAGAAATCCGTCCCGGTTATTTTCTCGTTATATATTTATATATATGTCATAATTGTTAATAAAAAGCTATGTAGTTCAATGGATAAGTACTTTCTTTATCAAGTAGAGGTCATGGGTTCAATCCCTAAATACTACTATATATGTTGAGTTTTTATAAATTACAATAAAAAATAAAAAAAAAACGAAGAAGTGAAAATTAATCGGGTCTGGTGGGCCGAACTGAAATTTCGACCGGGCCGATGCGGGCCGAACTGGGATTTCGGTCGGGCCTGTGCGGGCCGAACTGGAATTTCGGTCGGGCCTGTGCGGGCCGAACCGACCGAAATTCTAGTTCGGCCCGTGCACAGCCCGGTCGAAAATTTCGTTCGAATTTCCTTATCGATCGATCGTTCGAATTTATTTGTGTATGTAGTTTTCGGTATTTCATACCAGAATTATATATTTAGTTAGTTTTTTCTTTTTAAATTGATTTAAATATCATAAGGGCAAAAACGTCTTTTTTCAGCCCTTTAGGGGGCGGTGACTAGTAAAAAGGGGGCGGTAAATAGTAACTCCCTTTCTAATATTTTGGTAGATTATTATAGTATGAGCTAGATTACAAATATACTTCTTTTGATTGATTATTAAACAATAGATATACTTACGAAATTCGAGGTCGTTTTTTTTAGGAAAAATGAATTTAATTAATTCAAAGATTGGTCGGTATACACGATATCTGCAAGTGCCTGAGTTGGAGAAGAACAACCCTCCCCATGAAAACCCAATGACTTAGAGCATCTCCAACCGGACTGAAAAACCAAAAAAAACTGATGAATTTACTCCAATCAATACCAAAAACCAAACTCAAAATCGCATTTTTAATTTCTCTCTCATCATTCCGACGCATGTTTGCGTTTTGGGAACGGTTAGATGCGATTGGATCTTTTTTATTTGCATTGAAAGCCTCAATTTTCTTTCTTTCGTATTTGTCAGAAAAAGCTGCGACTTTGGGCTGAAAAGTGGAAAGTTGAGGAGTTTTTATCAGAAAGATTTATATAGTAGACTTGTCTATGAAATGCATTTTCATCGACTAAACATGTTTATAGGGATAGGGATAGGGATAGGGATGGCAACGGGGCGGGGCGGGGGCGGGGACCTAATCCCCGTCCCCGCCCCGCGAGGCTTTCGGGGACAAAATTGTCCCCGTCTCCGTCCCCGCCGGATCCCCACGGGGATTCAATTTTTTTTTAAAAAATTAATATTTTAAATATAACATATAAATTTAATTATATTTTCGGTACAAATATTATATAAATTATAGTTTTATATATTATTTGTATTAATTTAATATTATTTAATCTATATTTAATATTATTTTAATATTATTTAAATTATAATTTAATATTATATATATTATAATATATATATAGAAGGCGGGGTGGGGCGGGGAACGGGGCGGGGATCCCTACGGGGAAAAATCTTTCCCCGTCCCCGCCCCACGGGGATAAAAACTCGGGGATTCCCCGCCCCGTTCGGGGCGGATCCACGCGGGGACGGGGAATCCCCGCCCCACTGCCATCCCTAGACAGGGACCAGAAAAAAGCTGACGAGAAACATTTCGCATGTATGTAATAGCTAATAGTATTATGATGTTGGTTTAGTTCGTATGTCTCCCATATATTTGCATTAATATATACTTTTTATATGTGTAAATATATTTTTATTATTAACCTTATTAATTGTTTGTGATTAAATCTAAAATAATATTTATAGTCTAATTTGTAAAGTTGTAAAATATGTAGGTAGTATTGAAATATGTAAAAATTGGTGTGGAATTGAATATTACAAAATGGTCTATTGAGTTTGAGAATGAGTTGATCGGTTGGAGAAGAATAACTGCATTTTGAGTTTGAGAATGCGTTTGAGTTTGAGAATGCGTTTATCGGTTGGAGATGGTCTTAGCAAGATAATGAACTACCTTATTACAGTCTCGCTTAACAAGGGAGAAACGAGCATTCGTAAAATAAGAATTTAACCAAATGCAATCTTCAAGCACACATCCGATCTTAGACGACACCGAACTTTTCTCTTGCAGCTTGAGCACAACATTAGCACAGTCCCCCTCAAATTCGACATCAGTCCATCCTTTTGTAACCACATATAGAATCGCTTCTCTGGCTGCAAAAGCTTAAGCAATTTCTGGATCATCAACGTCTCTGAAGAACTTCGTACGCCAGCCAACCATCATGCCAAGTCACGTGCTGCGATTCCAACAGATGCACCATTACGATGAGCATGTAACGCACCATCAAAGTTAATTTTGAAGCAATTCGTCCGAGAAACCATCCACTTGCTATGTTCAGGTGGTAGTGGGTTTGCACCAGACCTCCTTATCGACAGATAGTCCCGCAAAATATGGTTCGCCTGCTCCACTGCAGCCATAGGAGATAAATCAGGGTATTCCATAGCCTTCTTATTCCTCAAGCCCCAAAGTGACCAGCAAAGAACAAGGAAGCGGTCAAACTTGTGCCGATCGATTTTCGCAAAAACATCCCGAATCCATGCTTCTGGAGTACCAGGCCATCGCAACACAATCGACAGAGGCATGCTTGGCCTCCTCCAGAAGTCGATCGAACTCGGGCAGCCGATGAACACATGGTTTCCGTATGAAAGCAACATCGACTACAGCTGGAGAATGAAATACATCTTCTTCTAACCAAGTTTGTCGCTGTTGGGAGAGCATTCTTACAAAGTTTCCAAGTGAAGCACTTAATCTTTGGCGGAACGGACGATCCCCATATAAACTGCCACTGTTGAGAGGTCGATGAAGATGCTTCCAATCCCTCCCGTTGAATCGCCAAAGCAAGATGGTAGGCCGAGCGGACTAAGAACTTGCCGGATGATGTATAATGCCAGATCATGGTATCCGCACGTGACGTGTTGCTAAGCGGGATTTTAAGGATCATTTCAGCATCCAACGGAAGGAAGGTAGACCGAATTAGAGTTTCGTTCCAGTTCCTATCATAGCTCAACCGGAGGTCGCTAACTTTTTTATCGTAACTTCTGGCCTAAGCGGTGTGAGAACTCTAAACGAGCGAGGACGAGGCAGCCAAGGATCAGCCCAAATATTAACAAAATTTCCACTGTGAATTTGCCATCTCATTCCTGATCGGATGATCTCCTTAGCTGCAGTAATTCCTCTCCAAGTGAGCGAAGGACGACATCCGAGCGAAGCTTTATCAAAATTGGTTAACGGGAAGTAGCGAGCTTTCAAAACTCGACTTAGCAAGCAATCTGGGTTTTTCACAATTCGCCAAGCTTGCTTTGCCAATAACGCCATATTGAAACATCTCAAGTCGCGGAAGCCCATGCCACCGGTAGCCTTTGATATGCACAAAGTGGTCCACGAAGCCCATGAAATCTTAGTGCTCTTTGAACCGCCCCACCAAAAATTTTAGTCATCCTTGTAATGTCGAGCAACTGAGTAGGAAGAGCAAAACAACTCATAGCGTATGATGGAATAGCCTGGATAACTGACTTAATCAACACCTCCCTCCCTGCTTGTGATAAAAATTGCTCGGACCATCCTTTCACACGATTCCAAACTCTATCTCGAATGTATGCAAAAAGTTCCTTCTTGTTTCACCCAACCATGGATGGCAATCCAAGGTACATTTCTTGCTTGTTTGTCATATCAACGCCAAGTACCGTGCAACATTCCTCCTTAACATCGTCCTTGACATTCGGTGAAAAAAACGGCCGACTTTTGCATGTTGACTTGTTGTCCGGAAGCCCTTTCATATGTAGTTAAGATGCTTTAATCACATTAATCGCATTCACGCTAGCTTGACAGAAAATAACTGTATCATCTGCAAAAAATAAATGAGAAATCGAGGGAGCTCCTCGTCGAATAGTCACGCCATGTAATGACCGGTTATTTTCTGCATTTTTCAGTAAGCTACTAAAGGCCTCAGTGCAAAATAGAAATAAGTAAGGCGAAAGAGGATCCCCTTGTCTTAAACCCCTCGTCGGACTTAAACCCCCAAAAATTTTTCCATTAAGAATAAAAGAGTATTGAACATTCGAAATACAAGCCATAATAAGGTTGATAAAAGAATTATGAAACCCCAACTTACTATCGCATGCTTAAGGAAAGACCATTCTACCCGATCGCACGCTTTGCTCATATCGAGTTTGAGGAAAATATTTCCCTCTCCGCCTCCTCTTCTCTGTTTCAAGTAATGGTTAATCTCAAACGCAATAATGACATTATCAGTTATGAGCCTATTAGGTAGGGGGGCAAATAATAGCATCCATAATTGTTTTGAGCCTATTAACAATGCATTTTGAAGCAATTCTATATAGAACGTTGCATAGGCTAATTGGACGAAATTGCGATAGAGTTTCGGGAGATGGCACTTAGGGTGCGTTTGGTCCGGGGAATTCGATGCGGAAAAGAAAAGAAAAGTGTGGCCATACGCATTGAATCATTGTACATTACGCTTCACGTGTCGTACCATTCCACTTTTCCTTTTCTTTTCCACGTCAAAATCCGTAAACCAAACGCAGCATTAGGGATAAGAACTATATTTGTATGGTGAAGAGCATCAAAGGAACGACCATTATTCAAAAAAGCTAGGACAGAAGAGGTAGTATCGTGGCCAACAACATCCCAATATTTTTGATAAAAAAAATGGTGGAAAACTATCAGGGCCCGGAGATTTAAAAGGGAACATACCATTGACAGCTTTTTGTACCTCTTCTTTGTCGTACGGCCTTAGCAGCATATTGTTCATTTCAGCGCTGACACATGGTTCGATGAATTGGGTAGCTCCATCCAAATCTGTCGGCCAGGGGTTTTGAGAGTAGAAGAGGTTCGAGAAAAAATCTGTCACAGCATACTCGATCTCACATCTAGCTTCACACCATTCTCCATTGTTATTTTTAATGCGGGAAATATTATTCGCTTTCCTCCTTGCTGTTGCCTTTCTATGGAAAAATCGAGTATTATTGTCTCCTTCACGAAGACTGGATCTTACTCCTCTGCCTCCAATAAATTTCTTCTCTCTTCAGAATACTATTAAGTTCATCTCGAAGTCTCGTCTCAGTTTCTTTTGTCTCCCGTGTGATTGGCATGCTCTGAATTTCCAGAATTTTTCGTTCTAAATCATTCTTTGTACGCTTATTGTCGTCGAAAGTTCTCTTACCCCACTGGATCAACCCAGCTTGACAACGTTTCATTCGTGTACAGATGTTCATGCGACGAGATGAAGAAGACCAAAATTCTCGAATAATCTCTCGACAAGATTCCTCTTCAGCCCATTTTGCTTCAAATTTAAAAGGTCGTTGGTGATTTTTACACTGCATGTCATTGATCCGTGAAACATAATTTAATCAGAATGGCGGCATGATGAGAATAGATCGATTGCAGGTGGTGAATAGATGTGTCGGGGAATAAGTCTGACCATGCTGTTGTCGCACATGCTCGGTCGAGTCTTTCAAATACTGTAAACGGAGCCATGGCTCAATCACTCCAAGTAAAAATATCCCCATTTCCGAAACCAAGATCATGTAGTCCACATAAATCAATCGCCTCGCGAAAACTTGATATTTGCCAAGAGGGTCTAAGGCGCCCTCCTTTCTTCTCGTCATTCGTTAGAATCTCATTAAAATCTCCCAAGCATAGCCAATTACTAGTGCATCCGTGACTAATGCGACGCAGAAGTTCCCAACTATTTTTCCGTTGGGACGTAACGGGATCACCATAGAAATCAGTAAGATACCAAGAAAGACCCCGACTTGCATATTTTATTAATGCATCAATGTGATATGATGAGCACGTGATCAGCTGTACATCCCACGACTTATCCCATAAGAGAATGAGTCCTCCTTTGACACCGTTAGACTCCACACAAATTCCAAACATATTTAGTTTATCTCGCACTTTTTCGAAACGGCTCTTCCCGCATTTAGTCTCAATCAGAAAGATCAGCCCAAGGTGGTGAGAATGGACTAAACGTCCAATTTGATCAACTGTTGGGGCTGATGAGTATATTCTTAGTATTTTAGTAGTATCGATAGGTGGATGCTCAAAACTGTTACTTCAATAAATATTTTATTGCACCTCACATGACTCGTTTACAGCAAGCATCAATATATAAGTCTACTAAGAACTTTGAAAGACATATTATATTATTAAACTTCACAACAGAAAACCATGTTGTCTCCTTGGGTTCAAAGCCATTCCTGATATGTCTCCTCGTGTTTCTCTTCAGCCTCATTATGACGAGCTTATTGTTCCAACATCCTCCCCTAAGCTCGAACGTCCGATCATGCCAAGTTTTTCTTTGAATTTCACAAATATTTCCGGCCCCAATGGTTTAGTAAATATATCCGCAATTTGTTCGCGACTCATTACGTGATCAATCTCGACTTCCTTATTCTTCACATGTTCTCTTATTGAATGGAAGCGCACATCGATATGTTTGCTGCGCTCGTGATGTACGGGGTTCCTTGACAAGTCGATTGCAGATTTATTATCCACCAATATCCTCGTTGGCTTCATTTGCGGCAGCTTGATCTCGTTCAGCAATTTTCTTAACCATATCGCATGACAAAAACAAGAAGAGGCGGCCACGTACTCGGCTTCACAAGTCGACAAGGTCACAATGGCTTGCTTCTTCGATACCCACGCGAAAACAGCATTCCCAACATAGAAAATAAACCCAGTGGTGCTTTTTCGATCATCTATGTCACCACCCCAGTCGCTATCCGAGTATCCTTTGAGAGTAAGATCTCCACCGAGTGGATAAAACAAACCTTCTGTCATTGTTCCTTTCAGATATCTGAAAATTCGTTTCACAGCTTGCCAATGTGTCGAGGTTGGCGCTTCCATGTATCTACTTACAAGTCCAACACCATACGTAATATCCGGGCGTGTGTGAGTTAGGTACCTCAAGCATCCGACAACGCTTCTGTATATCGTAGCATCCATCTTCTTAGCATCGTCATTCTTTGACAGCTTGAGTCCGCACTCAACGGGCGTTTTCACCGGGTTGCTGTCGATCATTCCAAAACGCTCGAGAATGCTCTTGGTATAGTTCTGCTGCGTAAGATATATTCCAGCGTCCTCTTGCTTAACTTCCAAGCCCAAAAAATAAGCCATTTCTCCAAGATCAGTCATTTCGAACTCGTCCGTCATATCACCTTTGAACTTGGCGATCATCTCTTTATTGTTCCCTGCGAAAATAAGGTCATCCACGTATATAGCAACATAAAGTATATCACTTCCATCACACTTTATGTACAGCGAAGGTTCATATGGGCACTGAACGAAACCACACTTCTTGAAGTATGCATCGATTCGTTGGTTCCACGCTCTTGGGGCTTGTTTTAGCCCGTATAGAGCCTTCTTCAACTTTAACACTTCTCCGTTTTGACCTCCATTCTCGTATCCTGGCGGGAGCTCGACATACACATCTTCTTCTAGATTTCCGTTCAAGAATGCGGACTTTACGTCCATTTGATGGATTTTCCAGTGATGATGTGCAACTACTCCAAGCAATAGCCGTATAGTTTCGATTCTAGCTACAGGTGCAAAGACTTCTTCGTAATCGACACCATACCTCTGTTTGTAACCTTTCACGACAAGTCTTGCTTTAAATCTCTCGACCTCGCCTTGCGCATTCAGCTTCTTCTTATAGACCCACTTCAAACCGATTGTTTTCTGTCCTTTGGGTAGAGTAGTGAGCGTCCACGTTTTGTTCTTCTCGATGGCCTTCAGTTCTTCTTCCATAGCCATTTTCCACCTATCACCCTCTTGGCTTGTTCGTAGCTAATGTTTTCAGTGTCGACAAGTAGGCACAGCAGATGCATGTCATTCGTTGCTTGATATATATCATGCATGCTCCGTGTTCTAACTGGGCCATCGTCATTATCTGGTTCCTCGGCAGTTGGGTTTTCTCCAGATGGGTTCGATTCTTCCTGAGGGCAGATTTTTGGTTCTTGCTGTTCCTCTTCTTCCTTTTCCCAGTTCCAACTTTTCTCTTCATCTATACGCACGTCCCTGCTTATAGTAATTTTGTTAGTAACTGGATTGAATAAGGTATATGCTTTTGACCTTTCGTCGTAGCCAATGAAGATGAGTTTTGTGCTTCGGTTGTCTAGCTTAGATCTTTGTCCGTCTGGCACATGCGCATAAGCGATGCTCCCAAACACTTTCAAGTGTCCTACGCTCGGCTTAACACCACACCAGCTCTCCTGTGGTGTAACATTGTTCTTCAGGGCTGCCGTTGGACTACGATTTTGCAGGTACGTCGCACACCTCACTGCTGCTGCCCAGAATTTTTTCGGCATTCCTTTATGTTGCAGCATGCTTCGCACCATATCAAGGATCGATCGATTTTTTTGTTCCGCGACACCATTCTGTTGCGGCGTGTACGGAGCGGTCAGGAAGCGTCGTATCCCATTCTCTTCGCAAAAGTTCACGAACTCTCTTGATAGGTATTCTCCTCCTCTGTCGGTTCGCAGCGCTTTGATTTTCTTCCCACTCACGTTTTCAACAAGTGCCTTAAATCTTTTAAAGGTTCCAAAGGCTTCGGACTTCTCTTTAAGAAAGTACACCCACGTTCGTCTGGAAAAATCATCGATAAACGTTATAAAGTATCTGTGTTTACCTATTGACTCGGGTGAAATCGGGCCGCAGATATCTGAGTGCACAAGTTCTAGAATTTCCTTTGCCCGATAGCCTGATTCCTTCGGAAAAGGCAGCCTCGTCGATTTTCCTAGCACGCAGCTTTCACACAACTCATGGTCTGAGAGTAGGCGTGGCAGCCCTTTTACGCCTTCGCTGCTCGCAACCCGCTTCAAGCTTTCATGGTTGAGATGCCCGAATCTGAAATGCCATAAGCTCGTCTCATCCTCCTTTGTCAGCTTGAGACAACAATCTCGAACGTGCTCCATCTTTAGTTTAAACATTCGATTTATCGTCATCTCGACTTGTGCTATTATATGATCTTCCCGATCTCTCATTTCCAGTCTTCGATTCCTCATAATGATGGTGTAGACTCGCTCGACGAGTTGTCCCAAACTGAGGATATTAGCTTTCATGTCCGGCACGTAAAACACATTTGAGATGAATTTTTGCTGTCCGTTTTTACACCGAATCGTAATATTTCCCAGCCCTTTGACTTTAACCTTTGAGGCGTCACCGAATGTTACTTGACCTCCCTCTGTTTCTTTCATTTGCGTGAAGATGCTTTTGTTCCCGCTCATATGGTTGCTCGCACCCGTATCGAGGTACCATTCTTGTGATTCATCTCTATTATTATCTTTGCAGGCTAGCAGCAATATCTCATTCTCTCCTTTTCCTTCGTTTTTCGTATCGGTGCTTTGATCGTTGAAGTAGCATTCTGCTGCGATGTGGCCGTATTTTTTGCAGGTGTAACACTGCACCCCGCTTCGCCCAGATCTTCCTCTTCCTCGTCCTCGGTTTGACTCCCATGGCTGGTTTTTTTCAGTTCTGTTTTCATACTCCGATGGTTTGTTTTCATAGCCCGATCGACCACGTTCTCTTCCGCGATTCCGTCCTCGTCCTCTGTAGTTTCCACGAAACGCTTGGTGATGTTTCGATGATCCTTCGCCCCCTTTTGCAGATTCGTCGCCCTTAAGTTTCAGTTTCGCCCAAAGTGCTTCTTCGAGGATTTCTTGCCGCTTGCCTCTTCTTCGTTGTTCATGCGCTTCAAGCGAGCTCGTCAACTCGTTTACTGTCATCTTTTCAAGGTCCCGCGACTCCTCTATAGCACACACTATGCTGTCGAACTCATTAGTTAGTGATCGTAGGATTTTTTCGACGACACGACCCTCGCCTATATCCTCTCCATTTCGCTTCAGCTGGTTGGCAACTGTTTCAACTTTGGTGATGAATTCAGACACACTATCCGATTCCTTCATCCACAGCAACTCAAACTCCCTTCTTAACGTTTGGAGTCTTATCTGCTTCACTCTATTGGCTCCGTCATATGCCGTCTTGAGGATCTCCCAAGCATCATTAGAGTTTTTTGCATCGGCGATCTTTTCGAATCCTGATTCGTCCACTGCTTGGTAGATCATGTAAAGCGCCGTCTTGTCTTTCTTGCGACACTCTTTTAATTCTTTCGCCTGGTTCGCTGTTCAGCCCGCAAGAGTTTCGTGTTCGGTATACCCGGACTCGACGACTTCCCAAACGTCTTGTGATCCCAGCAACGCTTTCATGTGAATGGACATTTGTCATAGTTGGTCTTCGAGAGACGCGGACACGCCGTAAACCCGATACCCCCAGGAGTCATATTGTTGTTTGCCATGGAGCTCTGATACCAATTTGATGAGTATATTCTTAGTATTTTAGTAGTATCGATAGGTGGAGGCTCAAAACTGTTACTTCAATAAATATTTTATTGCACCTCACATGACTCGTTTACAGCAAGCATCAATATATAAGTCTACTAAGAACTTTGAAAGACATTATATTATTAAACTTCACAACAGAAAACCATGTTGTCTCCTTGGGTTCAAAGTCAACAGAAAACCATGTTGTCTCCGATGGCTCCTGATTGTGTTTCCTCTTCGAAGTCAATATGTTGGTTGGTGTCATTTCCGCATGTTTTAGTGTTTGGTCTGCATGGGTATTCCGGCGAGCTTGCATCTTCACTGTTCGAAGTTTAGGTCCTCTGTGGGTAGGGCTGTGTTTCTCTATCTTTACTTGTTTCAATGCAAGGGTTGAGGGATCTGTAGATGGTTGAATAGCGGGAGGTAAGCTCTTAATCGGAGAGGATATAGAAGGAGAGGGGTTTGTTCGGTGAGAGTAGGAGGTTTTGTGGGTTTATACAAACGAGCTTTAGATATTGTATGAAGAGACTTTATGGTGTTGGTACATTGTTCTAGAGGAGGCAAAGAATCATGAGAAAAGGGTTGATGTATGTTCGATGAAGTAGGGTTTGTTGTATTGGATTTTAATGGTAGGTTAGGGATGGGCATTGTCGTAGTGATCTGATGGAGCTTTGGTGTAGGTTCTGGTACGTTAGTTGTGGAGGTGGGTTTAGTATAGTAGAAAGATTCGGTTCGATAGGTTCCGCCATCTGATTAGTGGTAAATGGGTTTTGTTGTTTGCGTAAGGTTCCTGAATTGGGTTGGGCTGTTGAGGGTGGGTTGATTGTGGGAGGTTGGTTAAGAGAATGGGCTTGGTTTGTGTCACGTGAGAGGCCTTGGTTAGTCTTCAATAGAGTAAAGGAGGAAACCTTATCTTTTGGTAACGACACAATAGCCACGTTATCCACTTTAAAATTTTCCATGGCTAGTGTATCTAGAGTCGATTTGTTCGTCAAAGAATTTACTCCAGTGACTGCGCCTCGCCCAAAAGAGCAGCTAGAAAGATCCTTAAAGATATCCCGAATAATCAATTTTCCATCTTCCAATTTTTCTCGATTTACGCGAAGACTTTTATAGCCGTCTTTTAGTGCTCGAGATTTCCTGTTCCCTCATGGTAAACTTCCAACTGTCAGTGACCTCCCCGTGACTATGTCTGATATGAGCTTCTGTGTTAGAATCCACACTCGAGCCATTAATACATTGAGTTGTTTTGTTGGGACGCGGTGCTCGGGGTGTTGGAGAATATGGCCATTCCATGTTCAAACCCTTATCAGAGTTTTCATATTGCAATGAACAGATCTGTGATATGTGATCAAGTTTGCCACATAAGTAGCAAAAATTCGGGAGCCTCTCATATTTAAAATTAACAAAGAAATCGTTCCCGTCGTGATCGTGAAGGCATAATGTCCGTAATAACGGTTTGCGAACATCAATTTGGACTCGGATCCGCATCCCAAAGCTCCAGGAGGTTTGAGTAACATCCATTTCCACAAATTTCCCCAGCTTGTTGCCAATCTTTTCTGCAATATTTGAATTTTTTGCCCATATCGGAAGATTAGTAGCTTGGACAAAAAAATGACACCAGTTCAGATCGACCAAGGTAGGATCAAGATCTCCCTCAACTTCTTTCAAGACCATCAACGGTTTTCCAAAGGCCCATGGTACCGCACTTATCGTTCGCAGACGATCCAGCCGATGATTAAAGACAATCAGAAACCGTTCCTCATTGATTAGTTCAACATGCATGCCCCTCCCCAGATTGAACGACGATAGCAGCGTACTCTTTAATGCCTCAAAGTTAAACGTCTTTCGTGCCAATATACGGGTTCACTCGCAGACCAATCACGCATAGCAGACCGTCGGAGTGAACCACTTCAACACAATTTCTTCTTCGCGCATAGTCAATAATGAACACTTAAATGAATTATTGTATTACATCAGAAATGATTAGTTGTGGTTTCACTCGCAGACTAATCACGACAAATAACAAAAATTAATAAGGTTTATTATATTTAGTTAGTTACATAATTGTATTAGCAAACTTAGGTGTTTCCTCCGTATGGTTGATGCCTTTTAACCGAGTAAACTAATTGCAACTTAGTCTATGCAAATTATTTGAACCTTTTGACGATGTTTGAACACAATTTTATTATTAGTCTTAACTCTTTGCCATTTGTCTTATTAAATTTCCTAGGATTAATCTGTTGAGAATTCGGCCAATCTAAATTCGTATTTGGACGTAGTTTCGTGTATGTGACTTCTCAATATCGAGGGATTCGATATCAAGCTTGATCAAAATGAAAAACAGCAAAAAAAATAAAATCTGAACACAATACTTAACGTGGTTCGGCTACAAGTTTAGCCTACGTCCACGGCCCGAACAGAGAACTTTTATTGATTCCACCTTTTGAGATTACAAGATCGGATCTTTCTCTTTAACTTTCGTGTTTACATCAAACTCTCAAGCTCTCTCGTTCACAAGTTACGGGTCGTTCTACTCACACACTTGGCCACACAAAACCAGTTTTGTAGTGTGTTTGGTAACTTCCCCATGTTCCGTAGAAACCGCTTGGGAGCAGTTTGGCCGGTTATTCTCCACTAGGTGGGTTGGAAGTTGATCCTCCAAGCTTCAATCGTGACCCTTGAAGCCTCAATCCTCGTCATCAATGGGATAAACATCGAACTAGTGGAGATAAACTGCTTCAGACACTGTTCACGGCCACAAGCATTGCCATTCACGGCCGTGAACACTTCGAGCAGATTTCATATCAGTTTCTGCCATCACTCACGGCCACTGCCATGAGCAGTCACGGCCGTGAGCCTTATCAGAGATGTCCCCACGGCTGCAGCTATGGCCTCCACGGCTGTGAGGCTGTCGAGCTGAGCCTCTGCCAGCTCCGTCACGGCCATGAACCTTGCTTCACAAGGCCGTGAAGCTGCTATGAATCTCCGTTGCTTCGTTCTTTCGCATTCCGAGCTCATTTCGATCGATCCCGTCTTTGATTTCCCGAGTTTTGGATCACTCATACTCAACAAACTCCACCTTGATACAATAACTCTTCACCAAGCAGCACCCAAGCAACACAACTTGTTTCCAAGTCCCTTCTTCGATCACCATTCGAATTTGCAGACATTTGACCCAATTTCTGAAATGCACTTCATCTTGAATCCCTTGATCTTCATTCGAACATGTGATCCCTCCACCCCTTCTAGCTCAAAGGGTGTTAGAGCTCAGACCCAACTTCAACCATCCCAGAAGACGCTTGGTCGAAGTTGATCTTGAGCTTATACCTTTCGCTTTCTCGATTTTGGCTTCATTCGTTGATTTCGAGTCCGTCTTGTTCCCAGCTTCATGGCACCCCTTGCCGAGCCATTTGCAGCTGATCAACCTGTTATTCTTTGATTTAATAACAGCGTTGCAAGTTTCTTCAGACGAAGTTACCTTATCGAACACGCTTGTTGCAGAGATTTCATCTTCAAGAGTTGCGTCTTGAATTTCTGAACTTCTAGGTTCTTTGCACGGCTGCTCCACCTCGAGACAAAGCTTCTCCAATCTCGCTTGGTTTTTCTTCACGCATTTGTCCCTCGTTGAGATACCATAGCCGTTTAGCACGTAAATGCCATTACGCTTGAACCCTTTGAACACCGCTTTCGAGCCCTTTAAGATCTTGATTTTTCCACCATCGGTTTTGGTTGAATATCCAAGGTCGTCCAATGTCCCGACCGAGATTAAGTTTCTTCTCATCTCGGGAACGAATCTCACTTCTTCGAGCACCTTCGCTTTGCCCGAATGCAGCCTCAAGGTCACCGAGCCTATCCCACGAACTCGACATTCCTTCCCATCGCCTAAATGAACCGTCTCGTCCTTCACTTCTTTGAAGTCCTTGATCCAAGACCTGTTACACGTTATATGAAAGGTACAGCCTGAGTCGAGAATCCATTCATTACCTGCATGCTTCTTAGCCACAGAAAGTGTTGGGTGTACAAACCCAATGTCCCACACCGAAAGATTACAAAGAAAATAAGTGGGTTTATAAGCTTGTGGGTTCACTCCCTCTATTGCCAATTGGTTTTAGAGAGGAACCCCACAAGCTTATACCGGGTTGGGTTTGGGCTGGAATTGGGTCTGAAAAATCCCTACATGGTGCGGTGAGCGTGGACGAAGGCGTGAGGGTGCCTTCAGATGAAGAAATTCTAGCCCGGATACGGTGTGGGTGGTGTATCCCCGGCCCTTGGAGGACGATTGGTGAATCTGCGATGGAAAAAGCGCTTGGTGCAGGAATTGCGGTAGAAGCGCTGGTGCAGATAATCGTCGAAGGGAAGGCCCGGTGTGTGGCCTTGAGTTTGAGGGGAGGATTGTTGGGTGTACAAACCCAATGTCCCACACCGAAAGATTACAAAGAAAATAAGTGGGTTTATAAGCTTGTGGGTTCACTCCCTCTATTGCCAATTGGTTTTAGAGAGGAACCCCACAAGCTTATACCGGGTTGGGTTTGGGCTGGAATTGGGTCTGAAAAATCCCTACATAATCTGTCAGCACAAACCTGAAAATAGATTATTACGTGGGGCCAACAATAAAAAATGTTGAATTCATTATCATTTGATCGGCATAATAAACTTGCGTAATCTCTCATTTACAGTTGAGTTTAATTCTGTTGGGAATCGAGCCGCCCAAGATTGTATTTAGGCTATAATGAAGATTGTAAATTCAAACTCAATTACATTGAATTCAATTATATTAGGAATCAAGCCGCCCAAGAGATTCTTTATTTGATAGATTATGTTTGCAGTGTTTCTTGAGTGACAAACGATTGAATTGTATCGAATTTAGATCAAGAACGCAGACCAAAAATAGAAATAACACAGCGATTTTATACGTTGTTCGGTTCTGAAAAACCTACGTCCACGGGGCCTCAAGAAGATGATTTTATTCTCGACTCTTGGGTGTTTACAGAAGTATGCTATGAGATCTATCACTTTTGTGTTTAAAACTTCTCACGATAATCACTCTCTATGAAGTTACACACACTCAAACTACCCTACCCAGTCACTGGTAAAACAGAGTATTTATAAAGGCTTCAGCTCACTTCAGTCTTCAGCTCGACAATTTACCGTTACAACTGACTTTGAGCTCCACTTAAAAAGTCGTCCCTGAGCATCAATTCTTCTAGTTTATTACTAAATTGCTTATATCAACAACAACGCTTCAAGTGAGAAATAGACCAAGTGGACTTCAGCACTTTCATTCCTTTCTCACGCTTTTACTTATCTTACCAGCAAATGAATAAAACAAGCTTTAACAATCTTCTCCAATGAATCTTCCATCCACTTTGATCGAGTTTGACTTATGAATTGTTGACTTAGCTTCTACAAATTCCACGTTAGGTATTGTATTCCAAACTGAGCTACAATGATCAAATGAAATGGTAATAAGGCAAGTGTTGAATTATAATATCTATTAATCTAGTTTTGATGAACAAAAACTTATCAAACATACTTAATTAAGAGTGTAGATGAGCTCAATTCGGAAAAAGATATCAAATATGAGCTCAGGGCGAAAAACCGAGTCGGTCAACCCAGTCTCGTTCTGGTTAGTCAAGACTGGACTGGCCAGTCTCGGTATGGACTAGTCGGTATCACACTGAACTGGACTGGCTGGTCTCGCTATGGTCGGTATCAGACTGGACTGGACTGTCCGATCTCAGACTGGACCGGAATGGAATGGTCAATCTTGGTCTGGACTGATCAGGTCTCATACTGGTCCGATCAAAGACTGGATTGACTGGTTAACTACTGCACTGATGTACTAGCCCCGTACTGCGGCAGGTACAAGTGACTGAAGCTGACAACATTGACCATATGAATACAAAAGCTTCGAACGGCTAGTTTAATGTGTCTAACAGCTATTTCAAGTTTGGGAGACTATAAATACATATTAGAAGGGCAGACAAGAAGTATCCTAGAGCAAACAAAGCAAAGAGCACAAAATCAAGAGAGTTCTTCCCAAGTGTGTGGGTTACAAGAGAAAGAGAGAGAGAGAGAGAGAGAGAGAGAGAGAGAGAGAGAGAGAGAGAGAGAGAGAGAGAGAGCTAACATCATGACAATGAAGAAAACGATTATGGCCGACGGAACTGTGGAGAGATCAACTATAGATTCCCCTGTGTGCCTTCCTTTCACGTTTAGAAACACGACGCCAACAACTTTCTGATAAACGTCCCAATCCATTCAATCCCTACAAGTCCCAATCCATGGCGCAAAAGAAAACGAATCCAACGAATATAAACCCTAAACCATAACGATATAATAGCTTCGAATACAAACTCGGACGCAAATGCTTGTAACCCACTTCGCTCGTCTTCTCCAACAAATACTCAACTTTATGGTTTTTCTTGTATCTTTTCCTTAAACACCGTAGAAACAACCTCAAACCGCAAGGAAAAAGCGTATATCCTAATAAAACTTGAGGTATCAAAATGAGCAAAAACCCCGAATTCTCCCTAAAAACAATCATGTTTTCGTTTGTAGGTACGAAGCCACAACTCGCAAAAGTCAAAACTACGGTGAAGACAGCAAACATAAACGTCTTAAGCCCTTTCTTCCTCAAAACATCTCTAGCGCTCGAATTAGAGGACGAAGACTGAACTTAGGTGAATGAATATAGTATTCGCAGGTATCTTCCGCCGTATACGTCATTTCTACCAGTGAAAAACTCGGAGCAAGAGAATCAGTTGGCCGAAGGATGTAAGAATAGAAGAAAAAGGTTCGCAGAAAACCTAATTTTCTCACAACTATTCGTATCTCGCCATATTCGTCATGCTCATATGCATCACCGAGAGGAAAAGCATCAAAACAGATCCGATCAACTTCAGCGTGCTCAACATCGTATTCGAAGTAATACTCCTCGTCGCAAATTATTCTAATCAATTTATATATATATATATATATATGATCGTATAACATGCAGTGCGCATGGAAACCTAGGGTTTTCGACTGGTTATAGTTGCCATCGTCGGATAAATAGAGAAGCGTATTGTGTGGACAAATGGTATGGATTTGTGCGAAGATGGAGCGTCGAGGGTAAGATTGTCCTTGTCATAGTCATGTTATTTGGTAGGCCTAATAAGTTCAATATGAATGGAGGTCAAGCATGGCACACCTCTTGTAATTATTCTTATATTGTAATTAATTGAAATTGACACAAAGTGTCAAGGTCACTCAAGCTTAATATAAGGATATGTTGATGCTGACTAAAATAATGTAGTTTTTTAAGGTTAGACTTTTAGGCCAATGGGTAAATTATGTATTATAGATCAGGCCATGAGGTTTCCGTACAAGACGACTCCCAGCAAAAAAATAAATAAATACCCCTCTAAGACAAGATAATACCCGGTTCCGTTTGATAGGGAGGATGGGTTTAGATGGTATTAGCTTTAGTTGGGTTTAAATAATGGAGGGTATGAATTTTTACGGTGTTTGGTTGATGAATTTAAATAATGATCTCGGATGGATTTGGTAGATAATTTTAGAGGTTTTTAAGTTTAATTAAATTCAATTACAAATTTACCCATAAGTTAATTGAATATATAATAAATAAATTGTAATTTTGTCACAAATGCCCGTGATTAGCTAAAGGTAGGGTGAGGAGTAGCTTTAGTTAATACCTTAATAGGGGTATTAAGGATGTATTAACTGAATCCACCTTTAAATAAACCCTCCTACCAAACACTATTTCACTTAATCATAACCCATGTAATCCTCTCTAATACCCCAAACCAAACACACTCTAAACCAGTCCCTTAATAGAGAGTGTTAGAAATAAAATATAAAAAATTAAAACTATGTTACGTTCTTTCAGGCTTGGCTTAAACTATTAGATGGGATTTGTATCTAACATTGTTTTACACCTCCGAGGTCACGATCGCCCATAAGAAGAAAAATTCACGTATAAAACTAAATAAAAAAGAAGTGGACTGGAAATAAATATCAAAATTCAAAATATGACACGATCCTTTAAATTTAAGCTTTTTACATTTGTCTTATTTCTTTCTCCTTCGGTCACGCCTTACCTTGGTGAGGTAATCCCCAAGAGCCCATATGGGGAAAATGTTTCTGTAAGCAGAATAGCTTATCATACAGTTCCTATTGAACACTCCAATAATCTCCTGGACATAGGAATAATAACGAATTCAATATATAATTTTCTTGAAACACAAATGATGCAATAGATTCAATAATAAATTCGTCGTTCTTCACCTGTTGAGGAAAGTCTCCGCTCGCCATTTGCGAATTTATCAGAACCCTCGCAGCACGGTGCAACGGCACAGTATCCCTATTGGCCTTTCCGTCGCAATTTATTGCAAAATATATATATATATATATATATATATATATATATTTATATGAAAAAGCAAAAATGAATGTAATAATAATATACATATTGCTCGTAGTACATATATCGTGTGTTGCGAGGAAACTACGTACTTGTCCAGCTTCTATAAGAGCTATCATAGCCCATGCAGTGCTCACATTGTGTGGCTTGTCTTTCGCTATGTTTACGTACACCTGTCATGTTTTTCGAAAGTTCGAAATTATCCATTTCGGCGCAAATCAAATAATGTTCGCCTCTTATATATATTAATATAATGTACCTTATTTTGGCTCGAGAGATAGCTTTCGCACCATCCGCCGCAGTGAAGCTGCTTGGAAAGTAAGAAATCGCACGCTTTTCTTACGCATAAGCTGTTGTCGTAATTCTTACCGCAAGCTATGAGCCCTCTTATCGCAAACCATGTTCCATAGATATAGCATACGCCCCACGAACCGTACCTATTTATTGTATATATATTTCATGCTTCAAATATCTTTCGCTAGCAAATTCACCTTAGCAGCATATTCAAAGAATTGGGATAAAAGACGACATTTTTTTAGTTGTTTGTGCCTTTTTTTTTTCTTACCAAGATCCGTCAGATAATTGTATGCTCTCGATGAAGGTGAGCGCTTTCTCGACGCACGATTCGATATCTTTCCTTCGATAGCTGGGATGAAATCTACTGAATGTTTTCAAGCTTTGAATTGCTGCTGATGTACACTCCACATACCTAATAGCACATATTTCTTAGGGTTTGGTGTTTTCTATAATACTAGTTCTGTTTCGACAAGAGACTTACTGGTAATCGATGATTATATCGCCGAAGGTTTCCGCGGGATTAACCATCTGTTACGATAGATCCTTTTATTACTTGGTGAAGAACGAGATAAACTTTTCTACGAGGGTAATTTATTTATCGCTGTGATCATCACCTCACCTCTAACCAGGCATAAGACCTTGTGAGTTCATACGATGCGAATCCTCCATTGCCGTTCTGGGAAATTTTTATGCGTTAATTAGAAAGATTAAAAACTACGAAAATTCGGTTAGTGTGTGCGTGTGTGTGTGAAGTAATGTCTTGTAGGAAAACGCACAAACCTGAAGAGACAAAAGCATATCAACAGCATTAGAAAGCCTATCAAGTTGCAGTGGTTCTCCAGCTATATCATGAGGCAGCTGAGACAATAAAAGTGAAGCCTGCACCATATTATCAAATGGCATAAATTAAAATTCATAATCCTTGAAAAATATAATAATTTTTTTTTTTGGAATTCTCCACTTGGTAGCCCTCTATTTAAGCTTTTCAAGTTAGTGCCCAAAGTTATTTTCAATTCTGATAGGTACCCATGCGTTTAAGACTTTTCGAACTGGTACGCAAAAAGTATTCTCCAATTCCAGTTGGTACCTATGTAATTAAGACATTTCCAATTGGTGCCTAAAGTATGTTCAAGGTAGGTACCCCTAACGTATGACGTCGTGATTTTAAATAACAAAAAATGAGATTTCCAAGGTGTAAGCCTCGTTAATTATGGAATTCTAGAATGACTAAAGCTTCTAGAATGACTAAAAACAGTTTCTACAACTAAAAATGACATTTGTAGCTTTTTAAAATCATGTCGTATACATTTGCAGCTTTTTAAAATCACGACGTTACACGTTAGGGGTAGCTATTTTGAAAACACTTTAGATACCAATTAGAAAAGCCTTAAACACAAGGGTACAACTGGAATTGGAAAATACATTGGGTACCAGTTGGAAGTCTTAAACACAGACCTACGGAATTGAATTTTAGGCACCAACTGGAAAAGTCTTAAACACAGATCTACGGGAACTGAATTTTAGGCTCCAACTGGAAAAGCCTTAAACACAGGGGTAACAAGTGAAAATTTTCTTTTTTGTAATCAAATTCAATAAAAACAAACCTCAAGTCCCTGCGCCGTACAATCTGAGGCAATCCAACCGTTGTCTGGAGTCGAAAAGGGCCACCCACCTTTCGATCTGTGGCGCCACCAAGAATCGACACGTCCCGAGCTGTCTTTCCTCACCTTTATAAAATCATCGAAGATATATATGTTGAGCAACCTTTGAGTTATTACTTAGTACTTTATAGGTAAACCTGCATGCATGTAACATAACTCTCTCAATGGAAACCTACCTGGGATAGTTCGATGAAGTCATGCGCCTTTTTGAGCATCGAACGGTACTCACTTGGAAGGTTCGTTCGGATTATCGCTTGAACTGCTAAAGTCGCGTCCCATAGCTGAGATCCATTGTATCCCTAGTCATCGATACAGAGATTTAAAAACAACAATATTCATAATAGCGTTGAGATGATTAATACAATATATATGTGAAATTTAATTATGGGCCTAACATCGACCCATTTAAGAGAAAAGTCGGCCCACATAAGTTGATTGGGTTACATACCTAAAATCAATTGGTAATAGGTGGAGTAGTCCACCAACTTATAAGCTAGCCAACTGTTTCTCACTTATCCAATGTGGGACACTTGTGACTTATTAGAGTTTCGACTTTTTAACAATATATGATCATTACTGTTACTTTAGGAGTAACTAATAGTTTGGTCATGTTGCTTTAACGAAATTCGCTTTTAGTCCTCTAACTTTTTCTTGTACATACAAGGATGTTTATATTTACCATAAACAGTCCTTTTATCCAGGTGGAGCGAAACTTATATATGGATGGGTGATGTGACTTTATTTTTATTAGGTGGAGAGCGAAACTTATGATATTATATTGTCACGTCAGCGTTGATCAGGACAAAAAATTTATTCAAGGTTATAAATGACCTAAACATACTGGACTAATTTTGCACAAGGAAAAAATTTAGATGACTAAAAAATTTATTTGTGCAAAAGTTATTCCACGAAACCATTAGTTTAGTACTCCTGTTAATTTTACCTTCATTTTCATTCCATCTTCAGCCACCCATAGATAGTCCTTAATCCTAGATATATGCCGCCTCACTGCTTCTGAATTTGGATCGCTTATCCAGCGACATAACATGTTTAACGCCTGCGTTTTTATATAAATCAGAACGAACCGTCGAACGAGCTTAAGATCTAAAGATGAAGATAGTAAAAGCGCAAGACTTTAGACGCAGCGCAAAACCTTATTAACAGGTCCGATACAAATAAAATTCGTGTTTTCATCTTCGTATTCCATGTGTTTCATCACAGTGGTCAGCGCTCTATGCCTCAGCTTAGACAATGGCCATTTCTTGAGGAGAGGTTCCGCAAATCTGTTCAAGCAGTGCCATAGAACGTCTTGTAATAACGGATGCGCGTTGTAGAGATCCTCCTGTAAAAGGCGGAGATAGCGCATTTTTATTACTATACGAAAATCGAATATAATCTTCCCTCTTCTATGTGGAGTAATCTCAATGTCCAAATAAAATAATAAAATAAATAAACACATATCAATACATGTGTTATGATATGTTCATGTGTGTGAGAAAACAAAAAAAAAGAAAGACAAGTAGGGGCTTAGTCATGATTAAAGAGGAGAAAACAAAAATGATGAAGTATTCTTAATTCTCTATATAATGCATGTATGGATCTTTGTAAATTAAGAGTGCAATAATAAAAAAATATGTTGGAGTGTTAACATGAGATACAGAATATTTCTCCTCTTGCATACACTTAAAAAATAACAAAGTGGTATCAGAGCCATGTCGTTCGTCGGAGCAATTGGTGGTCAAATGCCCGTTCCGCGCCTCACAAAATTCAACTACGACAACTGGCGCATTCGAATGAAGGTGTTGCTCGGGTCTCAAGGCGTATGGGAAATAGCTAAAAACGGGTACACCGAACCCGAAAACACGGACGGTTACACGTCAGCCCAACTAAAGGCGTTGAATGAATCTCGCAAACTAGATCAGATTGCGCTTGCCATCATCCACCATTCTGTAGATGATGCCGGTTTTGAGAAAATAGCCGGGGCAAAAAATTCGAAGGAAGCATGGGAGACATTGGAGAAAGCGTATAAAGGTGCCGATCGAGTAAAGCAAGTACGGTTGCAGACTCTTCGAGGCGAGTTCGAAATGACGAAAATGAAAGAAGGCGAAGGCGTGTCCGAGTACATAACGAGAGTGCAAACCATTGCCAACCAATTGAAGAGAAACGGCGAGGTTCTAACTGATGCCCGAATCGTCGAGAAAATTCTACGATCTCTGACGAACTAGTACGAGAACGTGGTGTGTGCTATTGAAGAATCCAAAGACCTCGAAGAGATGACGGTGGATGAACTCTCCGGTTTGCTTGAAGCCACGAGCAACGAAAGAAAAAGAAAAAACAGGAGTTTTTGGACGAGGTCCTAAACACGAAGTTGTCACTTAAAGAGGACAAGGCGTTTTATACGCACCACGGTCGAGGAAGAGGACGTGGCCAACGTGAACGAGGTTTTGGGCACACTACAAACCGAGGACGAGGATACTTCCAAGAAAAAGAAGGACAAACGAGCAATCAAAGTTGGAGAGGACGAGGTCGAGCACGAGGTCGAGGAGATCGGTCAAATCGTCCGAGCGTTGAATGCTATAATTGCGGAAAGTTCGGGCACTTCGCAAAAGATTGTTGGTCCAATAAGAAAGTTGACGAAAACGCAAACCTAGTGGCACAAGAGCCAAAAGACGAAGGCGTACTTTTAATGACGCTCGAGGACACAAAACCGGGTAGCGACATGGTGTGGTATCTTGAAACCGGTGCTAGCAACCATATGAGTGGGCACAGACATCTCTTTACGGATTTGAAGAAGATCGAGGACGGCCACGTAACTTTTGGAGATGCATCAAAAATAGAAGTCAAAGGCCGAGGGAAAATATGTTTTACTCAAAATGATGGCAATAAGGATCCGTCGAGGACGTTTATTTCGTACCAGACTTGAAGACGAACATCTTAAGCACGGGGCAGTTGCTCGAGAAGGGATGTTCGGTGTTCATGAAGGATCGATTGTTACAACTAAGAAACAAAGACGGGCGAATGATCGCACAAGTCGAGATGGAAAGGAACATAATGTTCAAACTCAATCTGAAGGCGATTCAAGAAAAATGTTTGCAAGTTGACTTGGAGTACAAAGGCCATTTATGGCACAAGCGTTTCGGACATCTACACTACGGAGGACTAAGAGAGCTCTCTAAGGAAGATATGGTGTACGGGATGCCGATGATAGAGGAAGGAAAGAAATTTTGTGAAAGCTGCATGATCGGGAAACATTCGAGAACGGCGTTTCCGAAGCAGGCAGGATATCGAGCACACAAACCGCTTGAACTCATCCACATGGATATATGCGGGCCAATCACACCGGCCTCATTCAGTGGGAAGAGGTATTTCATCACGTTCATCGACGACTACTCGAGAAAGAGTTGGGTCTATTTCTTGAAGGAAAAAATCAGAAGCGTTTGAGACGTTTAAAAAATTCAGAACAATGGTCGAAAAGGCGACTAGCTCCAATATCAAAGCACTCCGATCAGATAGAGGCGGAGAATACATGTCAAGTGTTTTCATATCATTTTGTGAGGCACATGGCATCAGGAGATTTCTCACCGCACCATATTCACCACAACAAAACGGTGTGGCCGAGAGAAAGAACCGAACCATACTTGACATGGTTCGATCAATGTTGAAGACTAAAGAAATGCCAAAGGAGTTCTGGGCCGAGGCGGTACAATGTGCGGTCTATATACAGAATCGGTGTTCACATAGCAACCTCGGGAGTCGAACACCACAGGAAGCATGGAGTGGCCAGAAACCGATCGTAGCACACTTCAAAATATTTGGAAGCGTGGCGTATGCATATGTGCCGGACCAGAAAAGAACCAAGCTCGACGACAAAAGCAAAAAGCTTGTTTTCATTGGGTACGATGAGAAGACGAAGGCGTACCGACTACTTGATCCAGAAAAAAAAGGTGACAGTCAGCCGAGATGTTTGTATTGATGAAGATAGTTCGTGATAGTTCGTGGGACTGAAAGGATGAAGAAAAGTCTATGACGCATGAAGAACCATTTAACATTGCACCAACATCCACTTCGGTTCCACCCCAAGAAAATAACGAGGAGGACGAACCAAGACAACCGAGGATACGAAGCATGCATGACCTGTACGAAACAAACGAACAGGTTCACCTAGTCTGCTTACTGGCCGACTCGGAACAAATTGGTTTCGAAGAAGCCGTAAGAGACAAGAGATGGAAAACGGCGATGGACGAGGAGATCAGGGCGATTGAAAGGAATGACACATGGAAGCTGGTCGAGTTGCCACACGGGCATAAACCCATAGGAGTGAAATGGGTTTATAAGAAGAAAATGAGCGCTCAAGGAAAATCGAGCGTTATAAGGCGATGGTGGCGAAGGGCTACCGACAACGAGCAGGAATAGACTACGATGAAGTGTTTGCTCCCGTCGCAAGAATGGAAACAATCCGTCTACTCCTTGCCCAAGCTGCACAACTTAGTTGGCCGATCTATCAAATGGACGTGAAGTCTGCGTTCCTAAACGGGGAGCTAGAGGAGGAAGTCTACGTGGAACAGCCCCCGGGATACTCAAAATTAGGAGAAGAAGGTAAAGTGTTGAAGTTGAAAAAAGCACTCTATGGGCTAAAGCAAGCGCCTCGAGCATGGAACACCAGCATCGACGGATATTTCAAAAGAAATAATTTTGAGCAATGTCCATTTGAGCACGCCCTCTACGTCAAACGAGAAGGAGGGAAAATGATCATAATCGCTCTTTATGTCGATGATCTCATTTTTATGGGAAGCAGTGAGAAGATAATCAGTGATTTTAAGAAGGCGATGACGAAGGAGTTCGAGATGACGGATTTGGGACTGATGAAATATTTTCTTGGTCTCGAAGTCGAGCAAAGGAGCACGGGAATATTCGTGTCACAAGAAGCGTACGCAAAGGATATATTGAAGAAAAATAAAATGGAGGAAAGTAAACCGGTAGCGACACAGATGGAGCTCGGAACAAAATTGTCCAAGTTTGAGGGAGGACCAGGAGTAAATGCAACTGAATATCGAAGCCTAGTGGGAAGTCTGCGATATTTGACGTGCACGAGACCAGATATCGCTTACAGTGTTGGAGTCGTTAGCCGCTACATGGAAGAACCGAGGCAGGCACATCTCAAAGCAATCAAGAGAATTTTTCGATACATATGAGGAACACAGTCACTCGGATTATTCTATTCAAAGACAAGTGACAGCAAACTTGTCGGATATTCGGATAGTGATTGGTGTGGAGATATTGATGATCGAAGAAGCACGGGTGGCTACGTATTTTTTTCTACGGAGTACGACATTTACATGGCTATCGAAGAAGCAACCGATCGTGACTCTGTCAACTTGTGAAGCAGAATATGTGGCAGCATCGTGGTGTGTTTGTCACGCAGTCTGGCTAAGAAATTTATTGCTCAAATTAAATCCGCAACAAGATCAGCCAACCGAAATTCGAGTGGATAATAAGCCGGCAATCGAGTTTGCGAAAAATCCGGTCCGTCATGAGAAAAGCAAGCATATTGATGCTCGGTTTCATTATATCAGAGAGCACGTAAAAAACGGAGAAGTAAAGATGATACATGTCGCCAGTCTGGACCAAGTCGCAGATATTTTCACGAAGCCGTTACCGACATGTACGTTTGAAAATTTGAAGAATATGCTCGGGATGAAAGACCAAAAGGCATTGAGATTAAGGGAGGAATTTGTGGAGTAATCTCAATGGCCAAATAAAATAATAAAATAAATAAACACATATCAATACATGTGTTATGATATGTGTCATGTGAGTGAGAAAACAAAAAAAAAAAGAAAGACACGTAGGGGCTTAGTCATGATTAAAGAGGAGAAAACAAAAATGATGAAGTATTCTTAATTCTCTATATAATGCATGTATGGATCTTTGTAAATTAAGAGTGCAATAATAAAAAAATATGTTGGAGTGTTAACGTGAGATACATAATATTTCTCCTCTTGCATACACTTAAAAAATAACATTCTATATGCTTTTTTTTTCTAAGTTTATTTACCTTGCAACATTGATTTCTTGCTGAATCCCAGTCTATGCGATGATAATCTTGAGCATAGATCTCCTTTCTAAGCGATAGAACGACGTTGTTGATCCTTCCTACGAATCTCTTACCGTATAAATACGACATTGGGAGGTACACCATACGACAGTGACACCACATACGCCCTAATTAATTAAACGCATAATTTACAATGTAAAATTATTTTCGACGTACGTAACAAAAATCAACCGAGAAGGGAAAAAAAAAAAAAAACCTGGATGTATAGGAAGAGAATGAGGAAGAAGCCATAGTTCTGGCGGCAGTGGATTGTTCCCTTCCCACTCGTAAACGCCGAGAGCCTATTTTTCTAAAAAAAATTATATTTTTTTCGTCGTCGTATATACATAAAAAGATCTTTGATATTTACCGAGAGCCACATTTTGCCCCACGACGGGATATAAGTAGCGCCACCATGATCAAGAATCCATTTCCTCGCTTTTACCATCGTCGAGCTACGTTTTTCTTGTCCTAAAAGGCGTAAACTCACATAGTTCAACACCGTGCAAAACATGGTGCTGTGTCCTTCTATGTGCAAACCCCATCCTCCATCAATATTCTGCACAAACGGTTTAGATAATCAATGATCGATTGTTCGCTCGGCGAATTAGGAGAAAACCCTAATTTATTACCACCTGATGGTTATATAGATAACGTTTTATTTCCTTCTTGTGCTCTTCGGGGAGAACAGCGTTTAGGACATTCATAATGTTTAAGGCTATCACCTGCAATAACTCATTTGTATAAATCTTTCGATATCAATCCCATTATTCATGTCGATTATTCGAGTGAGGTAAATAATTATATATAAGACTAACTAAGCCAGGGATGAGAAACAAAGGGCCTCCATAATCATTAGGCCAATGCCCATCCTCGGCTTGAAGAGTTGCGTAGAATCTCAGCGCTTTCGAAAGTACGATCTCAACTGTTTCTTCGCTCGCTTCTTCGTCGTTCGAAACCCTAACTTCCTCAAAGTGCGCTTCGCATGGATTTTCCTTTGCAAACTACCAAGTAAGCGATTAAAGACGTATGTAATACTACTCAGCCATCGATATATGTATAGAAATGATGTAATAATAATAAACCTGAAATCGCATTAGGAGATCGGAGCTATGTTTCGTCTCGAATCGATTCTTTTTAAATTCGCTTCGAAATTTTTCTATCGAAGCTCTATCTTCTTCGGTTCCTTGGGAAGGATCGAACTCCCAAAATTGACGCCCGACGTGATTATTCACGCTTGTAAGCCATGGATCGTCGCCCTCTTCGGAAATTTTCAGTCTCCACATCTTTGGATTTTTTGCTTTCTTACAGTTTAAACTGCTAAAAAACTTGGTATATTACTGCATATATATATATATGCTCTTTAGCTGCATGATTGATATATAAAATAAAACTGTTGAAAATGACCTTTGATTGGAACACGTTAGCATAGAAAAGTCAAAAATAGTGTGGACATCAAATAAAGGGTAAGGCAGATCACATGCTAGGAAAATAAATTTCATTTGGCGTTTTTTCACGTGGGCTGCTTGATGGCATAGTCATTTTATTATCGTTTTATTATACGTAGTTGTTTTTTCCATATATCCTCTTTACGAGATATACATGTCCGTAATATCTCCACATAATAAAGAAGACCTACTCTTCGGTCCATGGACGTAGGTCATTCTGGAGCGAACCACGTAAATACCCAAACTTATTTTCGTCTCTTTTATCTATTGTCGTCATTTTTCGGGGAATATATAATGGGGAATCTAAATATCTAACAAAAACTACCAAAACAAAGATGAAATTCAGTTTTATATTGTAACACTTGACAGCAGCTGTATTGTTGACGCATGCACTGATGATGAGATTAGTGATGTAGTTCGAGAAAACAGTGGTTGTTGTCTCTACTATCAAATAAGTAATAACGAATTATTAATATTTGTTGATAATGATAAAATTGATCTCCATCGTATTACGTAAGCAGGGGACAGATGAAGTTTAGAAGAGCCAAAATATCAAAATTTCAAGTTCGATTAAATAATTATATGATTTGGAGTCATGCACTACGTAAGATGGGGGATTGCGATAACGTCGAGTGTACTAAAAAGTATAGAAAAAATTGGAGCTTTTCATGTGGTCATCAAATTAATAACACTTTCGTGACGTTACAATGTTTAGGAAAAAATTAATTAATGAGTACAAAGTACTTGGGACCGCCCGTTAATTGTAATATTAAATTCACATAAAAAACAATTAAAAGTTGTAATTTGCGAGGATATATATAATAGAGCTGTATATTCTGACGTAGAGAAAGGGAAATGGACGAAATTTGATAAATTGAAAATATTATATAGTACGTTAGATGATTTTGATGTGCAACTCGATACCTGTAAAGTTGAGACGTCCTCATCAAATCCAACGGAGTCCATTTTACAGAACTCGTTACCATTTTATTTAGACAAATCTACACATAACTCCCTACTCTCAAACTATTAATCAACTAACTCTTCCCTTCCCATTCATTTATCATCAAACTCCTCATTTCAAACTTTAATATCATATAGCTACCTAATGGACAATTTTAGCCTTATAAAAATAACAATATTACCAAAAAACCTGTCAACACCCACGGACCACCCCTTATCCAAAATTGTAGTACCAATATACGTATGTTTGCAGTACCAATATATAGATGTTCGCCGTACCATCCCGTGAGCCCATGGACGATTTTTTGTAGTACCAATATACAGATGTTCGTGGTACCAAAAAACCTGTCAACACCCACGGACCACCCCTTTCCCAAAATTGTAGTACCAATATACGTATGTTTGTAGTACCAATATATAGATGTTCGTCGTACCATCCCGTGAGCCCATGGACGATTTTTGTAGTACCAATATACAGATGTTCGTGAAACCTGTCAACACCCACGAACCACCCCTTACCCAAAATTATAGTACCAATATACGTATGTTTGTAGTACCAATATATAGATGTTCGCTGTACCATCCCGTGAGCCCATGGGCGATTTTTGCAGTACCAATATACAGATGTTCGTGGTACCGTATTGTAAGCTAGTGTGGTACCATGAGTCGCCGTACCATCCCGTGAGCCCATGGATGATTTTTTTAGTACCAATATATAGATGTTCGTGGTACCGTATTGAAGCTAGTGTGGTACCATGAGTAGGTTACTTGTAGTACCAATATCTATGGTAACGGTCACGTAGAAAAATAATTCAGATGGCATCGAAAATTCCTTACAAAACTTGAAGTACTGGTTGTAATACCAATTTATAGATGTTCGTGGTACCATACCGTGAGCTGTTGTGGTACCATACGTAGGTTAATTGTGGTATCTTTTTCCGTACCATGTGTTCACCACAAGCAGCCTACATATGCTACCACACTAGCTCACGTTATGGTACCACAAACATCTATACACTGGTACTACAAACATACGTATATTGGTACTTCAAGTTTGCGTAAGGAATTTTTCGACGCCATCTGAATTATTTTTGTGACCGTTACCATAGATATTGGTACTGCAAGTAACCTACTCATGGTCCCACACTAGCATACGATACGGTACCACAAACATCTATATATTTGTACTACAAATATATGTACATTGGTGCTACAATTTAGGGTAGGAGTTGCGATAGTTAAGCACATGGTACGAAAAAGATACTACAAGTAACCTACGTATGGTACTACACTAGCTCACAGAGTGGTACCACGAACATCCATACATTCGTACTACAAACATACGTATATTGGTACTGCAAGTTTGGGTAAGGAAAGAGAAGGGTGTGAAAATTAGTAGAGGGGCAAAATCGTACATGGGCTCACGGAATGGTACCACGAACATCTATACATTGGTACTACAAACATACGTATATTGGTACTACAAGTTTGGTTAAGGGTGTGGAAATTAGTAGAGGGGAAAATCGTTCATGAGTTACTACAAACATACGTATATTGGTACTACAATAATAGAGGGGCAAAATCGTCCATGGGGAGTTATGTGTAATATTGTTTTGATTTAGGGAGTTGCTAATAAATAATATGGAATGAGGAGTTAGTTGATAGAAAATAAGGGAAGGGGGATTTAATTGAAGTTGCCCCTTTTATTTATTTATAGGAGGAAACAATCAATTCGTACATTTATTTGGATCTAATTTACAAAAACTCGTTGTCATTTTATTTAGGGGCGATTGGTAGTCAGGCCCATAAATCAGGGTCCAGGCCCATGTCAGAAGAAATATATTTAAGGTACCCATTTCAGAATTTAACTTATAATAAAGGTTTTCTGACGAAAATACCCATGTAAAAGAGTAATTATGAAGTGGTATCAGCGCCCCTGTTTTGTTATAAATTGCAGTATATTGTTATCAGTTATCATATAACAGGAAGCGTTACCCAGCACAAATATTTTGTTATTATATGGCTAATAAGTGTTATTAACATAATAAAATGAGTTTTTGACAATCGAAATATCTCATATATCATACTCATAAGCATCCGCTGCAAAATATAAGAGTTTATTTTGATATTACGTCGTCAAATATAAGATTTGCGAGGGTATGCTTCGAATCTAATTGACGCAAATACGAAAAAAAACTTAAATTGATTCATGTTTTCGACTAAAATTGCAGCTAATATGTATAAATTAGAGTGACCCATGGCTTGGATATTACGTCGCGCCACCGTGTTGGATCCATCGTTCGTCGTTCAAGGTTAATCGAGCTGAAAATGAAATCGCTGGAAAGTTTTGGCGTAAATAAATGTTTCTTAAAGTGGTACAAATTTCAAATCATTTGTCATTGCGAAGCAAATAAGAGGTATCTCATGTGAAACACGTAGAATTATTATTTTTGTAAGAAGGGGTATCGAAACAGGTTTAAGTGTTGCCGGTTGTCCTCTATTTGGTATAGTTTTGAGTTAAAAGCTTGCTTGGCAACACTTCATCCTTTCTGGATAACACTTTCTTATTTCTGGATAACACTTTTGCTATTTCACATGAACATGTTATTTCTTTGAATTAAGTGTTATTTTTGGCAACATTCATTACAGTCACTGTAGAAAGTGTTACTCGATATGCACTAATGGTTATCCAGAAATTTTGTTAATTCCCAATGTTTCAGTTTTGGATCGCGTCAAAATATTTATCCGATTTCTGCATAAACACTTAAGGGTCTGCTGTACCACTTCTCTGTTCAACAGTACCACTTCACGGGTTTGCAATACCACTTCACTGTTCACCAGTACCACTTCATGGGTTAACAGTACCACTTCACTGTTCACCCATACCACTTCATGGGTCTACCGTACCACTTCATGGATTTACAGTACCACTTCATGTACACTGTATACCACTTCATGATTGCTTTGCTCGTTTGAAGAAGACGATGGCAATGATTCGTAATTGTTTTTGTTTATTATGGGCAAATATGTTTTTAGTCATGGATTAATCTAAATGAAACTTAAATTTAGGTACTTATATCCATATGAAACATAAATATGCCCTGAAATCAAAAGAAAACCTATTAAATGGGCCTGACATGTAATTACCTCTTTTATTTATATATAGGAGAAGACAAACAATTGGTATGACGAGGTCTATCAGTATATCCCCCTTAATATAACTTTCTTTTCAACGTCGGGGGACGAAAAAGGTCTATCAATTTGATATGTTTACAATTTTGCCTTTCATTTTTTTATTATGATTAAATTAAAATTTTATTTTCTAATAACTTAATTAATAATCTAATATGTTCAAAATATAAAATAATTTGATATATTTGAACAGCATGTGCTAAACACGTTAGCATTTATAATCACGAGCTATAAATTTTAACGGGCTTCAATAAAAATATTTAGACAATTTATCCGAAACCAAACGACCGTCCGAGTCAACGCATTAAATTCGCTCATCGGATAACCCAATATCCGACCAACTAGTATACAATTTACCCGACCCCGAAAAATCTCATTCATCTTTTTTACTGTTCTTTTTCTTTTATAGTTTTCCAATTCTCTTTCGTTTCCTGAAATTATACATTAACAAGAAAACCTGACTATTAGTTAGTTAACCATATTTTATTACCAATAATGTATACTAGTACTCTTGCACACTCAGATGCGTTCTATTATATATAAATATATAATATTAAATTAATTCAAAATAGTTAATTGAAATTATAAGTTAAATTTAATTATGTATATATTAAAGGTATAAGAATTAATTAAAAATAGTGACTAACTAAAAATATTAATTAAAATATAATGGGCAATATCTAATTTAATTATTAGTTGTTTTGTAAAATTGACAGACTAAGGAACAATTTATACCCACCCTTCACGCTTAATAAAATAGAATAGATACTTCGATTCAAATATTTAGACAGCATGTGACCAATGGGAAAAATACACTCCACGCCGAACTTAAATAACTAATCTCAAGTTTTACTGCAAAACAGTTTCTCGACAACATAAGCTGGCAACATCTCAAAAACATATGACAGACATTCGTACTTCTGAATCCCTTCGAATCGAAGCATTCCTAATCTGCGTGTTTCTGCTCTTTCCCCTTACCTTTGCTCCGATTAGATCCACTTAAAGCAGCTTTAGCTTTGGCCCACTCTCTCATCGAAGCAGCGCTTCTCATGAAGGGGCATGTTTCGCTTATTACAATGCCTCTTCCTACTACAAGTGCTTCCTCTTTCTTTAGCTCGTTGCTCTGAGCCATTATTACATCAATGCCTCCCTCGTTTTCTTTCTCCTTCTCTTCTACTTGCTCTGTTTCGATGTGGGATTGCTGAGAATCAAAGCTGACAAAAGCCTTATCAGTGCTGTTGAGTACTGTCTCGGGCTGGTTCTTACTTTCTTGCAACTCTTGACTTTGGAAAGTCGCATTAGGTAAGACCTCTGTGATGCTGAAAGCACTCTTATTCGCATCTGCGATTAGTTGCAGCCAAGACGACTTTTGCAGCCACGACGCGCCCCTTGCGTATCTGTCATCTGTTGACGACGAAGATGGCAATGCATTGTTTTTAGCATCTTTAAGATCGCTGGATTTCTTTGATTGCGCAACTTCTTTGCTCGGCGTTTCTTCTTCGTTGAAAATGTCTGTGTTCGTATGCTTGGATTCTTGGGCTTGTGGGCTAGGGTTCGATAGAATATCTGAAATGTGAAAAGTGGAGCTTTCCTTCTCCTTCACCAAGTTCTTCCATGAAGACTTCTTCGAACTTCCCAAATCGTTATCGATTGGCTCTATTTCGACTTGTTGCTGATTATTCTTCTTCTCGCCGACTGGATTATCGGTGCGCTCGCTGGGCTTCTTCTTCGCCTTTCTTTTTGAAGGCGTGGCGTCTTCTGTATTATTTATCGGTTCGGGCAGTTTCCTCTTTCTGTTCGAGGGAGCTTTTATATGATTTTGATTTCCATGGATTTCCTGGGAAGATTTGCTTAACAACTCCACTGCTTTCGACAGAGGATTCTGTGGCATTCATGGCAAGAATAAGATGAATTTCTAAGGGAAAGGAAAGAAAAACAAAAAACACAAATGATGCAGTTTACAAACACAGAGCTACCTCCTACCGTACCTGTTTCTTGGTTGGTTGGCCTACAATGTTAATTACGAGGTTGTCTTCATCGCTATCTTGTTCTTCTGCAAAATCTTCAACTTGCCATTGATCACCTGAGGCAGCATCAAATTGTGTTTCCTCGGGTAGTTCATCGCTCTTTGAAACTGCCTTAGCAGGTTTATCATTTTGCAGAATCTTGCCCAATATCGACTTCATCATGTTAATCTCTTCCTCGTTCACCCCGCAAGTTTCATCTTCCTCGGGATTTCGGGTGACTGCACGAGTTCTTACGACTGACTCTAAAGGTGCAGAATGTTCTTCGCAATCACAAAAGTTGACTGGAAGTAGAGGAACTTCAACACGTTGGAAACTGTATTTGTGTTTCCCTGACCCTTTGAGTGGTAAAGGTTTAATCTTCCATCAAACATAACAAAAAATTGTGTCAGCAGTTCACACAAGAACAGATCAAAATAACCACAAGGCTAACTAAACAGAACAAAACATATCGAGCAAGTGAGGCTTTAAAATCGCAACAACAAGTAAGATGGTAAGCTAACCTTCCGCAATATGGGGAAGAAAATGTTGAGATTCACTTTCTCCATATCTCGGTCCATTTTTGGTTTCAAACTTATTCCCTCAACGGCAACATCGTTTTGAGCGGATAATTTATTGCTAAGCTTAGCTTCTTCTTCTTTTTCTTCTTCCCATTCATGCTGCAAGCGAGAAAGATAATGCTCCTTCGCCTTCTCGAGCTTAAGCCTCCCGCCTTTCCACATGCATCCATTGTACTGCGTGCAAATCCAATACACAAATATGAGAAACACATATATACATACATCGCCTTAACGATCGTCCGACACAAAATGAGGAGCAACCGATATCTTGTAAGAACATAAGCATTTCATTAAAGAAGGAGAACTAACAAAATAAAAGCCTGCAATTTCGAATGCGTGCACTGCATACCGTGCTGAATAGCTTAGCTAATCCTTTATCAGAGGCGGGAGCGAAATCTAAGTACGCAAAGCTACGGCCCTTTGTGCGGATGATTTCAACTGATTCAACGCTTCCCAGCTGCGGCGAATCGAAGGTCTTCCTCAAATCATCCTCGCGAACGTTTAAGCCCAATCCACCGACATATATCCTCAACATCTTTCGACACTCCGCAATGAAGCTGGGCAATCCACTCGAATAGGTTCCTGATCGAAAAAATCTCCAAGAAACACTTCAACAGACTTTATTATCAACGACAAACTTCCCCAAAACTGCAAAAGACTTCCACGCTTAGGTCGATCCCCTGAGTGACAGCGAAGTGATTTTGGGGTTTAGGGACAGGGTTCATAATTGCGTCTGCGCTCTGTAAGCACAAGTTTTTGGAAATCGGGCTGAAAATCGGGCTTTTGATGAGCTCTCAGCCCAACATCGAAGATTTCATCCTTCAACAAAAAAAATATTCTCTTTATGTCTACTTTTATTTTTATTTTTCTAATATTATTTATTATTAGGTGAATCTATAGAAAAATACCCAATTGTATAAAAAATTTGCAAGTCAGTACCCATGTCAGAAAATATTTTAGATAAGTACTCGTTCGACTGTGCGTACCATTTTCCCGGTTTTGACGTACCTTTTTATATAGGTATTGCGTACCATGTTACGCATCTATATGGTACCTATATATGTTCCATATGGTACCTTGCGGCAAGCTATATGGTGGTACCATTTTCTGGTTACGTACCACAAATGTGTGATATAATGTACCTTGCGGCGGACAGGTACCAATGTGCAAAAAATTTATTCTGATAGGTACCTACATATAAAAAAATATTGACAGGGTACTGATTTGCTAATTTTTTATACTAATGGGTATTTTTATGTAAAATCCCTTATTAGGTTTTGTATTAGAATTAAGAATGAAGTCATGGATACGAATGCTGACGTCCACCCGTAAAATAAAGTTTCACGTCTGTTAGATAAGAATTAAATATGCGTGTTGGAAATAAAATACTTCAAAAAATAATATTCGTTCAAGTTCAAACTTTTTAGATGACCTGAATATGAGGCAGAAGGCCCAATATTATATTTAGTCTTACCCTTCAACTCAGCTAATTGGACTTCTACTTTTATAATGAGCTTAGTTATTAATAGTGGGGCTGTAAATAACAAACCAAACATAATATTACAATGTATTATTTATATTATCTCCATCTCCAACCGAAAAACCTATTCTCAAACCCAAAATACAGTAAATGTCACATCATATAGTAATTCTTCTCCAACCATTAAACCCATTTTCAAACTCAAAAGGATATTCTCAGAATATGCTTTTCCACACCAAATTTTACAACTATTCAAATTACCATGTATTTTACAACTTTACAAATTAGACAACAATTACGTCAAAAAAATTAAACAATGATATTATTTTAAATTAAATAAAATTTTATTAATCTTGCAAACCGAACCTACCCTAAATATATCTACGTAAAAACTAATAGTTTACTAGGAAAATAAAAACTAAAAGTAGCCAACAAACCAGAATTCAAGACTAGTTTAGATATACTTTCTAAAGCACTAACCTTGCCTACCATACAATGTAGCTTTTTGACTAGGTTCATCCATGTGGGATCTTATTCATATGACTTATTAGGGCGCATAGATAAACGTCAAAGAAAAAAAAAGTCAAGCATAAACACAATTGCGTGCTAAAATTATTTTTTTTCTTTGCGATTATTATGATTAATATTTGTAAATATGTCTACGTTTTTACAATTCTTCTTCGCCATCCAAAATGATTCGTATATTCGGTCAAATGATATGATTAGTTTGACTTTTCTAAATCAAAGTGGTTGAACAATTCATGTATAAAATATCTTCAAGTGGATAGGTTAAGGTAAGTATGTCAATACTCAACACTTCTATTTATTACAGTTCTGTTTGTAGTTTTCAATACCGAATATAATTGCGTAGTAGTTTTCTCGAGAAGATAAATTGTAACGCCGCTAACTCCGCTTTATGAGATAGTTGATCTTAATTACTTTGTTATGTCAAAAGTAGCACAAATCATATAAAATATATTTGGTAGTAGGGTTTGTGCTTACAAGTTTAAAAGTTTTGAACTGTCGAAAACTATATTATCAAGTAACTTATATTGACAAATCTCCTAACGTTTTTATTAAATTTAGAGTATATCATACTTAAATCGATATATTACAATACAAGAAAATAAAGGTCATTAAATAAGAAAATTGCAAACCGTGCCACACCAACAGTTGGGTTGTTGAGATGTCATTTCGTTACTAAACAAAATTGGATTGTATTTAATTGTACGAAATTACATAAGTTTAGAGAAATTAACACATGTTATCACACACACAATCTGAAAACCCAACCACCAAACTGCCACGCAATTGCTTCTCCGAAATGGTGGAGATTAGTCACTTTAAGTTATCTATCTATCTATATATATATATATATATATTTGGAGTTTATAATGAAAACATGGCAAACCATTGTGACTTGTGGGCAACAACCAACTAATACTTACGAATATAAAAATGTAACGCCTCTTTTGGAATCACTTGTAGTCACTGTTCCCCGAAAAGTCAGTAACAACGCACTAATTTGTACATTTTAACATTAAATTGTAGCTATATAGTGGTAGCATAGCAGTTAGGTGTTCTATTTTCTTTTTCTAATTTATTGAAACTAAAAAGCTTGATAAAATATATTCAAAAATAATACAAGAAACACTAACGAATGAACTATCAATTTCAATCTAGTAAAATTTTTAAATCATTAAATTTTGTTGATTGGTTAAAACTTAAAAGTGCCAGCTTGAAAACCCCGTGGTCGTGAACAAGGACTTTACTCCAAATGCAACGCACTAAAGAAAATGAAGCACACCTATATTTCAATCTGCATCACTAATTCTAAGTTTACTTTTCTTGCAAACTATTCACGTTCTTGCATTATATATATGACATTTTATGTGAACCCAAAACCCACACCCACTCAGCCTTCTTCAATTTCTTACCGCACATCATCATTCATCCAAAGTTACTATACTATCAAAAAAGTACCCTAAATAATTCCATGGAAAACCCTAAAAACTCCACCTTTCATGTGGCAATAAAGAACAACGAGGTTGTCTCCGCCGTCTTGCCCATGCAAGAACATTGGCTTCCCATGTCGAACCTCGACTTACTTCTCCCCCCGTTAGATTTCGGTGTCTTTTTATGCTACAAATCTTCGAAAAACGACGAAAATACGGTGGCTGTGCTCAAGAAATCTCTTGCCGAAACACTAGTGACTTTCTATCCGTTTGCGGGGGAGATTGTTGGGAATCGACAGGGCGAGCCCGAGATACTGTGTAATAACCGCGGTGTGGATTTTGCGCATGCGTATGCTGACATCGAGCTGAGGGACATCGACCTCTATCGTCCCGACGTGTCGGTTCAGGGGAAACTCGTCCCTGTTAAGATCGACGGTGTGCTCGCCGTTCAGGTACTATTTGAATTTATTTTTTAACTTTCTAAGTTGTAGTAGTTAAATTTTTTTTCCTTTAAATTAATAGGTATGTTACTTGTCCATCTACGATTAATGATTATTATTTGGTAGTATTAACATCTTTTTTATATAAAATTGTGGGTGGTTGGTGTATTAAAAAACCTCTAGGGCGCAAAATGATTTGTTAATAATGGTGCGTAATTGAGTTAATATATGATTTAATATATTCAATTTTATCAAAATATATATTTTTTCTTGATATTATTATTTATGTTAATAGTTATATTTTTTAGAACACCCACAGAGTGTGCTGGAATACTAGTTATTGTTGTTGTTGTTTTTATTTGGGTAATTCGAAAAATTCTAACTTCATGGGCACATACATTAAATTAAACCACGAAAATTCGCGCACAAATGAAGACATGTTCCTGTGCGACAGACTTTTCAAGATAATTGGTGTGACCTGATGAATATCTTGCCACTTACATCACTAAGACAATGTTGTATTAACACCTCACTGGATGATTATTATTCCTATTCTATTATATTAACGGAGACGGGCGAGTATAAACCTTCATATGGTCTGTCAATTAAGTTTTAAAAAATTAGTTAAAATAAAAAAATTTACTAACTACTTTTAATTACTATTTTTAGTTAATTACTATCCTTCCTCTATTTTTAGTTAATTACTATTTTTAATTAATTATTATTCTTCCTTTAATTTTATAATAAATTGATTTTTCAATTTACAGATGTAGAATATACAAATTAAATTTAAATTATAATTTTTATTAAATAATTCAAACTAAATAAGTTTAATAAAATTTATTTATATATAGCACACGCATCGAGTGTGCAGAAATTACTAGTTATTATTATTATTGTTATTGGAGTATTATTTATTTCATCCAACGGGAAAGGAAGTTTACCAAACTTTATTTTAAAATCACACTTGAAAAAAATTTTAGTACCCTTATGGATGATCAAAATATAGTCAGATAATCATTGTCCACGAACCACAGGCCACAGAGTTGAGGTGCGGGGGGTTAGTGATCGGTTGCACGTTCGACCACCGAGCCGTCGACGCCCACTCAGCCAACATGTTCCTGACCGCATGGTCCGAGACGGCCCGATCCGAGCCAATCACACGGGTCCCATCGTTTCGACGATCAGTCCTAAACCCTCGCCGACCACTCCAGCCCGACGACGACCAAATGGACAAAATATACGCGCCTTTGTCTTCCATTGCGCCCCCGAACAAACCTCACGACGACCAACTAGTCAGTCAGATTTACCACGTAAGAGCCTCGGAGATCGAACTCTTACAGTCTCAAGCCAGCCACAACAGGACGAATAACAGGACGAAGCTCGAGGCCTTCGCAGCTTTCCTTTGGAAGACCGTCGCTGAAGGTTGCGAGGACTCCGATAAGTTTGTGAAGTTGGGCGTCGTCGTCGATGGGAGGTCACGATTAGGTAACGAAATTTCTAATCAATATAACTTGGTTGTTATAAAACACATATATATTTTTTTTGAATTCATTACCTAACATTTATTTTAGGATAAATTATGATATACACGGTACTAAAATACATGTTATTACACTATGATTTTTTATTGCGTGAAAATATTTATTTCAAATTTATCCGTACCCCCGGCGTTGTCTAAAATTAACATTGTATCCACACTTAGAGAATGTAAATGGCAAGAAGCGCAATATTAAATAAAGCACGAGGATGTTTTACGATGTTTATAAACCATAGGAATTTTTTGAAAATCTGGCATCTATATCTATACTCTTTTTATGAAGATCCTAGGGCGTATACAAACTATAAATTGGTCTGTTAATTAATCAATCAGCACATTAATTGGTATTAAATAATAAAAAATACTTATTAAACCACGTAGTTTTAACCTTGTAATAAATACTTCGTTCTGTTTTTAGTATATGAACTAATTTTATTTTACTTCGCACACGTGTGCTAAAACTACTAGTCTTTATTATATATTTCTTCGTTCAGGACCAAAATTAGACTACTACTTTGGGAACGTCCTCTCCGTCCCTTACAAGGAGTCGACGGTCAACGACATCAGAAACGAAAGTTTCAGATCCACGGCCGACGCGGTCCACGAGCTTATCTCGACGGCGGCATCCTCCGACCATTTCTTGAGCCTAATCGACTGGGTGGAGCTCCGCCGGCCGAGCCCCGGCGTGGTTAGGGTCTATTGCAAGGACCCAGTCAAGGACGAGGCTGCATTCGTGGTGTCGTCGGGCCTGAGGTTTCCCGTGAGGGAACTGGATTTCGGGTTCGGGTCGCCGGGTTTCGGGTCGTACCATTTCCCGTGGGGCGGGGAGACGGGTTACGTCATGCCTGTGCCCGAGCGCGGCGGCTGACGGAGACTGGGTTGTGTACGCGCACGTGAGAAGGAGGGATTTGGAAGTGTTGGAGGCGCGTGCTGGGCACGTTTTCAGACCGTTTGCTTGGGAGGAGTAGGTGAAAAGTTTGTTCGTTGTTTGTTTTGTGGAATTGGCCCCTTGATTTTTCGTTAATCTGCGTTCGAGCCCAGTGTTATGAAAAAGATGTAAAATGTCGTATCGTATGGAAGAACTGCAATTAATGAATTGCAGGTAGTAAACCCACGGAGGTAAAATATTTTAGGGACTCGATCACAAGAAAGATTAAAAATTCGGCGAGCCGTATATTTTGATTTCGCTTCTATCTTGATTTTGAAAACAATAGAATCAAAATTTTGGAATTTCGATTAGGTTCGGTTCAAACAAGGGCCTTTACCGATTGAGCAGCTTCAGGTCATTTCGACTCGTCTCAATAGCTTTTCCGAGGTTTTAACGTTTATTGATGGCGAGGTTTTGTTGGGTTTCTGAGAATTTTATCGATTTGATTCAAAGAATGTAACTTTCCCGCTTTTATGGTGTGAAGCTGAATAGACCAATTCTGCAAATTGGGGATTTTTCTTTCTCTTTCGTCGCACTAGTTTTGATTAAAAGGGTCGTCGAATGTTCGCATAACCCTTTTCCGAGGGGTATTTTAGCTAAATGACCTCCTCTCCCATTCGTTTTAGGTGACTGACCTCCATTTTCTGAATAGACACTTGTACCCTTACTAACTAAGGAGAAAGTACTATAATACCCTTACTTAAAGGGTAGTTGAGGACGTTAATTACAATTAAATGATAAAAGTGTTAAAAAACGAACAAAGAAAAAGATAAAAAGAAAAAAGTAAGAAAACAACGACAATTCATTCGCCGTGAGACTCCTGTAAAGATTTCCAGCACTAGATCTCTACGAACTCATGCAATGGCGTCTGAATTGCAAGTTATTTTACTTCTTCAGTTGTTTCGCACATTGCCGAGTATGTTTCTCTGTTATTTGGGTGTTTGAGAGTTGTTGATTTCGTTGGTACTCACACAGCCTAAGAGGTTCACACAATCGGCCATTAAAAGTTGATTTGTAACCCGTTGATGAAGGCTGCATTTGAGATAGGGTTTCAGAGTTTAAATCGTAAATAAAAAAGGATTTTCAGAAATTAGTTCGAATGGAAGAGAAAAGGTTCTCAGAGTTAGACGGGTTCTCCGATTTGAGCTCATGTCTGAGGACCCGTCTATGATCTGAGAACCCGTAATGGTCTGATAATCCCCCTTCATAATGTGATGGGTTCCCAGGTTTTTATGGGTCCTCAGATCGGTCACCACTTCTGAGGACCCGTACAAAGTCTGAGAATCCAACACACACAATTTGAAAACAACAGTTTAAAACCTTTACTCGACTAAATATGATTTTCTTTTGAATTTATATAGGTTTTGTTGAAACCACAACTTTATCAGGATGATGACTTCGACTATAAAGTCGTCTTATGTGAAGATCTGTGAGCGTATAACAAATTTCCTGAACCAAGCCGAGCTTCGGGAAATACTGGCATCTCAATTTGGCCACGAAATCTATGATGGGCCACGATTCAAGTAGAAACCAGTGAAAACCCTAACTAAGCACTCAGATAAAACAAATGGTCTCAAAATTAATTTATTATTGAATTTCCGTATAAAAAAAATTATAACAATCCATTTAAAAGTAGAAACCATTGCAAACCCTAATTAAATTATTATTTAAAATTTTTTTCTTGGACAAAAAGTAATCAGATAGAATAATGGGTCTCAATATTATTTATGATTGAATTTCCATATAAAAATTATAGAATCTAATAATCCATTTAAAAGTAGAAACCAGTGAAAACCCTGATTAAACTAGATAAAACAAAGGGTCTCAATTTATAATTTATTATTGAATTTCCGTATAAAAATTATAATAATCCATTTAAAAGTAAAACCAGTGAAAAGCCTAATTAAATTATTATTTAAATTTATTTTCTTGGACAAAAAGTACTTAGATAGAACAAAGGGTCTCAATATTAGTTTATGATTGAATTTCGGTATAAAATTGTAATAATTCATTCAAAAATAGAAGCCAGTGAAAACCCTAACTTTGACTGAACGAGTCCTCAGAAGTTACACAGGTTCTCACAAAAATGATTAATCTCGGAGTACCCTTTCTATACCTGAATACCCAATAATAACCCTTTTAGAGTAACATATATATTTTAAAGACATAATTATTACGCAATCATTCATGAGTGAGTTAAAGGTCACTTTCGGAAACAGTCGGGCATGTCATAACTGTCGATGTCACTGTCAGGAATCGTTCATGAGTGGATTAGTTATTGACTTGCGGGTTCTCAGAGTCTATATGGGTTCTCTGATAAGAAATAAACACTAAGGACCTTGTTCATTACCTGAGGACCCTAGGCAAATCACAGTTGATTTTGTACAATTTGGCGTGTCTAGAGAAGATTTTAGTGTTCAATCTTCGGCGGTTTAGTGGTTTGTATTGGGGAGGTAATATGTGTCATGAAATCTCAGCTTATTTAAAAATTTGAGTTAACATGTTGTGTTGAGTGATAATGAGGTATGACTGTATGAATAATGTTCTACAACTTTCATATTATTATCGATGTTCCTCATTTTTTTATTAACGACGCAATTGACTTATCATTAATGGTGGAATGTTATTCATGACGAGCGGTATCTTCCATTAAACTGTTTCGGGGTTCAAAATCGCTGTCAAAGTTCGTTTGACTGAAAGGATCCTCACAAGTTGCACAGGTTCTCACAACATAATTTCAACCTTTTCTTTTCCTGAGTACCAATAATAACCCTTTATCATAAATATTTTAAAAATGTCAGAACTAACGCTTTCTCTGTCAGAGAATTAAAGGCCGCCTTCAAAAACAGTCAGACATGTCATATCACTGTCAGGAATCATTCATGAGTGAGTTAAAGATCCCTGGCGGGTACTCAGAGTCTTTACGGGTTCTCTGATATGAAACAAATACAAAGGACCATGTTGATTACCTGAGGACCCTAAGCAAATCACGTTTGACTTTCTTACGATTTGACGTGTCTAAAGACGGTTTTGCGTTCAATCGTCGGTGGTCTAGTAGTTTTGCATCGGGGAGATAATATACGTTGGGGAATCCTCATCTTATTTAAAATTTTGAGTTAACACGTTGTGTTGAGTGATAATGAGATATGATTGCATGAATAATGTTCTACAACTTTTGTATTATTATCGATGTTTCTCTTCTTTTTTTTGTTAACGACACAATTGACTTATCATTAATGGTGGAATATTATTCATGACGAGCGATTCCTTCCGTTAAACTGTTTTGGGGTTCAAAATCGTAGTCAAAGTTCGTTTGACTGAAAGGGTTCTCATAAGTTGCACAGGTTCTCACAACATAATTTCAAAGCTGAGTACCTTTTCTTTTCCTGAGTCCCTTTCATCGAAAATCCGGCGCGGGACACCATTTGGAAGTATTATCATCGCTAATTGTCCATTGCCCACCGAATTGAAACACAATGTTTGTTAATGTCATAAATTCTTTATATTATTCGTAACGAGTGGTTCCTTCCATTATACTCTTTGGGGCATGAAATCGTAGTCAAAGTTCGTTTGACTAAACGGGTCCTTAGACATTACACAGGTTCTCCCAAAATGATTCAACTCTGAGTACCCTTTCTTTTCTTGAGTACCACAAAACCCAGGAAATTATACAGCTGAGAACGTAGAGGTTCTCAGATATATAACGGGTACTCAGGAATCATTTCATAGCTAGGTATTCGTTATAAAACTAAGAACCCGCATTGAAGAAGACTGTATGGTATCCCTACCACGAGATATAACTACGATTTTGGTTCACAGCTTCATATCAAACGGTGGAAAAAGGTTTCTCTACTCTAACACCCACGAAAGAGGGCAACACTCTGGTTTTTCAGTGAATGTAACAGCAAAGAACCCAAAACTAACGGAATTTGATTATGAAATTCATCACGACGGCAATGGCTTCGTTTAAATTAACTCAACAAATAGCAAACCCACTCAAAGTTATAGTTGGCGGACGAAAACCCGGAAAAAATGACTTACTTTCAAGAACAATGTGATAAATTTCTTGGTTGAACCACTCGACTTCAACAAACCTAAGCTTTTCTGAATTTTATTTCTCCAATCGATGGTTGTTGGGGCCATAAATGATCGTTTGCATCATTAGTACTGATTAGTGCTGGTGGTGGTTGTAGCGTCGTGAATGTCGTTGGGTTTTCTTTTTTTTTTTTCAATTTTTTATTTTTTTACCCTGAATGTCGTTGGGTTTTCTTTTTCTTTTTTTTTTTTTTATTTTTTTTTGTTGTTTATATATTTAGTCGATGATTAGTGTTCAGCTAATTAAATTATTTAAATGGAGGTCACTTGACCAAAAACTTATAGTCAACGAGGTCATTTTGCAAAAACTTATTCAGTCAAAGGTCATTTAGCTAAAATTGAAATTTTCTTACTGTATATCTTCTGAAGTCTGAACTTAGATGTGATGTGTTTTTGAGTCCTAAAATGTGGTATTTTCCATTTTCTTAACCTTTAAAAAGTAAAGGCGTGCTTGGGCAACTACTTATGTTTGAACAAACGTGCTTCTAAAATGCGTACTTTTTCATTGCTCTTGCATGTTTTAGGCTATCCACTTGCTGGACTGTTTTCTGTAATAAGCATCTTCCTATTACCATTATGTTTTCTCACTTCGGTTATACGGTTTTCTGTATTGGAATATTCAGTGAGGTTCTTCTTTCAGGCGTCTGTAATTGCTTCAGCTGACATTAAAAAGCTCAAAGACGCTGGACTATGCACCGTGGAATCAGTTGAATACTCTCCTAGGAAAGACTTCTGCAAATAAAAGGAATCAGCGATGCTAAGATAATCGAAGCAGGCAAGTTCAGCGATGTTTGTCTTGGAGAATAGTTTTCAACTTCTTCCACAGTTCTACGGCTCACTGATAACATTACCTCACATCCACAGCTTTGAAATTGGTGCCTCTGGGCTTCACTAGCGCTAGCCAATTGCACGCTCAGAAGCTCGAGATAATTCAGATAACTTATGGGTCGAAAGAACTGGGCAAAGTGCTACAGATCAATTTAATTTGCTGCTTTCATGTCTTGTGTAATAGGAGGTATTGAGACTGGTTCAACGTCTGCCAATTCCTGGCGTTAAACTTCATGTTTGGAGTTTAAATAACTTCTCCAACCAACCTCTAAACGCAACGCCATCAATGGAGATAGCTATAGTGCCCCATTATGCACAACGAGACACTGTTCAAACGCCAACCAGTCGTTTTTTTTTTTTTTTGTTTCAGATTTTTAAACTCCAACAGATTTGCTTCTTCTTTTCTTTGTATATTTCGTCTTCTTTGGCTCAGAAATAAGATCAAGTATGTCACAGACACTCGCTGAAGCAAGACATGAAAGAGACTAACAGGAAAAATTGGGGAAGCTCTCAATGAACATCAAAAGTAATCTCAAGTAATAGATTCATGAAAAGATGCAATGCATAAACGACAAGACATCATACGATCGGTCAAATGACACAGCTTAACACGTCTAACAAATGTCCTACCCAAAAAGACTATTTATATGTTAATCCTAGAGTTGGGCTCCCCAACCAAAACTCAGTTGCGTTTCCCATTTTCTGTTCCTACGATTTTTTTGCGTACAAACACATTCGAGGGTCTAATGTAGTTCCATATTGCCATAAACTGCCAACTCTCAAGCAGCTTGCGAATAATCGGTATTCAGTGCTTACAGTTTTCACAGTAGTGCCTTTCCATAGGAGCTCCACAGTTGTAACAAAAACCATGGCCACACCTATCGTCACAGATTAAAGCATAACACATCATAATGACAAGCATCAATATCAGTAACAATCATATATATTATGAAGTCCACTAATTTCAGACAATAGCTTATTTGAATGATAAACCTGCATTTCATGAGCAAGCATCCATCAGATCTCTGCACGTAAAACCCGCAATTCGAACACCTAATCCACTTTTCATTCTTCGCAAGATCCATTAGCAATATGTCCTCACTGCTCCTCTCATCTTCCTTCAACTTCTGATACTCGTTACATTTTAAGCTCAGGTGCCATGGAACCTTACACTTTGCACAGAAGAGCCTATGACACTCAGGGCACTCGCATTTCGAAGAAGCTCTCACTTTGCTGGCCTTGATTAGCAAAGCCGAACAGTCATTAAATGGGCAGTAGAATTTCTCCTCGCCAACGATCAAAGACTCGCACAAGGCATCACACCACCTATCGAAAACCTTCTTAGGAAGAATTTTCTGACAGTTGTTGTTAGGCTCTAGTGAGCCATTACACCCCAAGAAAGGGCATGAAATCAACACGACATTCTCTTGCAGCTTTGAGTCCACATACTTCCCCACACACTCTGAACAATAGGAATGCTCGCAGCCCACAATGGCGAACATATCGTTCTTGAGCTTATTATCAGCACATATATCGCACGAGACCTTCGTAATGGATCGTCGACTACGCTTTTTTGGGATCTCGTTATTTAGGGCATCGATTTTTCGAACTGAATAAGGAAACCCTTGTGTCAGATCGATGAGCGTTTTGCGTTTGGCGATGGAATTTGAAGGCGGCTTGAATTCTTGAACTGAGTACGGAAACGACCCTTGTGTAAGATCAATGATCGTTTTGGGTTGTTCGGCGAGCGAATCTGAAGGCGGGGACGACGTCGTTTCGCGCGGCTTGATTTCTCGGACAAAATACGAAGACCCATCTGTCAGATCGACGATCGCCGTGGGTTTGGTAATGGAATTTGAAGGTTCAATGTTTACTTTGATGGAGGATTTTTTAAGTAAATAGCCCTTGAGCTGGTCATCTTTTAAAAAATAGCACCCAAAATCGGACTTTACCTTTGTACCCTTATTAACTCTGCTCTAAAGACTATTTTACCCTTATTTAATGTCAATCAACAACCTCAACAACACTTAACGATAAAATTAATTAAAGGGTTTACATGTTACACTGTAGCGAATATGAAACATCAGACCCGTTATAGAAGAGTGGGGTAAAAGTAAAAAAAAGCAACCACTTTCACTTCCAGTAAAAAAGCAAGCGTGTCTCCCGCCCCTGCACTGCAAATCGTCTCCACTTTCACTTCCAGTAAAAGAACAAGCGTGTGCTCTCCCGCCCCTGCACTGCAAATCGTCGTCTTCTCTGCAAATCGACTCATTCGACAATGGCATTCAACGCGAACGTGGAGGTATGTGTTCTACTCTTCGTCTTCTTCAATTTAACGCGAGAGGGGATCTGGGAACGACCCATCGAACCCTAATTTGGTGCGGACCCGTGCTTGCAAGCATAGGACAGAGCTTTGGTAGCATAGGACCTGTGCTTGCAAGCATAGGACCCGTGCTTGCAAGCATAGGACCCGTGCTTGCAAGCATAGGACATGGGTCACGCGCGCAAGTTCGGGGGACCCGCGCGTTATAAGCAGGGGACCCGCGCGCTATGCCCAGGGGACCCGCACTTATACGCAGGGGACCCGCTCTTATACGCACGGTTCCCCTGCTTAAACGCTCGGGTCCTCTTACCTTAACGGGCGGGTCCTGTGCCACTGCGCGTGCGCAAGCGGGGGACCCGCGCGTTATAAGAAGGGGACCCGCGCTTATACGCACGGTTCCCCTGCTTAAACGCACGGGTCCTCTTACCTTAACGGGCGGGTCCTGTGCCACTGCGCTCGTGCGCAAGTTCGGGGGACCCGCGCGTTATAAGCAGGGGACCCGCGCGCTATGACCAGGGGACCCGCGCTTATACGCAGGGGACCCTTGCTGGGACCGCGCCGATGCGCAGGGGTCTCATGCGCGTCCGTGCTTGAATCTCAGCATATGCGATGCGGTCCCCTGCGCATCTATGCATAAGGGTTTTCTGTTTTAATTATTTCATACCACGTAATTTAGCTAAAATGTGTTTTACGCATAAATTAGGTTGTGATGCAGAAGCAGTTCGACACAGTGGACGAAGTTCCCCGTTTGAGTGTAAAAATGAGCTCGTTATACGCGGATGCCAGCGAGCTGATAAGACAGTGTCTGAACCACCACGAGTGGGAGATTTTTAGGAACGAGAGTCCGTTCGGCCGCCTTGTTATGGCTGAGCCTGATTTTAACCTCTCGGGACAGTTGGTGTGGTACCTCATGCAGAACCAGACGATGCTGCACAACCGGGAAGAGCTGTGGATGATTTTTGGCGGAAAACCACTCCGATTTTCAAAGTCGGATTATTGCCTAATCACCGGGCTGAAGTTCGCAGCCGAGCTACCGCCGGTAAACGACGGCTCACAATTCACCGCAAGACATTTTGACAACAGCTCAAAAGTCCGCATGTCGGACGTCAAGCGTGTGTTTGGAGGAGTTGTCTGGCGACGAGGACGATGTCGACTTCGAGAAGCTGAAGTTGGCGGACGTGTACTTCGCCACCGCCGTGTTGATGCCTCGACTGTCGAAGAAGGACACCGTCGTCAGTACGACGGTCCTTAGTCTCGTCGAAGATCGATTTGCATTCTCCCAGTACCCTTGGGGCACCGTGGCTTTCCGTGAGGTGATACGAAGTGTTAAGGTAAATCTACGGGAGAGGCCACGGGACTGGCTGATCAGTGGGTTCGTACAACCACTTCAGGTGAATTATAACTAAGCTTCTTGCATACCATGTTTTGAGGGACGTTTGTAAGATTTTTTGCGTTATTTGTATTCAGATACTAGCATACGAGTGCATGCCGGGGTTGCAGACCAGTTTGCGGTTCGCAAGGAAGAAGATTTCACGCCACGCATGCTCAGGTGGGCGACGAAGAATTGGGGTCGCAAAACATGCCCGACTCTTAGGACGGTCGCAGATGCCGTCAACCGCGATTTTGTACGAGGGTTGTTAGTGCCGTCAGCGGAAGAGTTGGAGGCGGCGTACTTTAGGGACAGCGTTTTCGACGTTGGGGCGGCACACGACATATTTGACCGTGTGACGGGCCTACTCACGCGGGGAGTGGAGGTTAGGTGTTCCCCTGTCCACCTCGATCGTGGCGACGACGATTATTTAGCGATCGTACCTGTTGAAGATTTTCCCACACCTGTGGAGGTGGTTGAGGCGGGAGACGTTGGTGCTTCGTCGAGTGCCCGAGGAGTTCGAAGAAGAGGCAAAGCGCCTGTAGATGTTGTTGATCTAAGTGATGAGGATTCTGGCTCAGATAGAAATGAGAAGTGGAGCAAGAAGTACCTCGGGCGATGGACTTCTCCGGGCGTGAGCTGATTCATGAGCACGATCGCGTGCTCATTGACATGTACCTTCAAGCGGCAAGATTTAGGTAAATGTGTACTTTCGATGTCAATCTCAGTTATCGTACCTAAACACGTAATAATTTTTCTTTTTATGCAGTGATAACGTTTGGTCGTCTGACATGTGCGACGTGGATGCCCAAGGCTTCTACATGCTGCTCTTCCATGATATGCTCAAGTCCAATTGTCTTGTCCAATCTTTTGGCGTGCCGCTACTGCCTACACGAAGAGCGAGTCCGACCGTCATTTTAGGCAGCTTGACGGAAAATATGCGGACGTGCAGAGGTATCTTAACGAAGTCCCAAAGAAACGTGGACGCGAGCATATTGCCCTAGATCAAGATACAACATAATGACGACCAACGGATCGGAGTCTATAAATGCAGCTCTACGTAAGGACAGAGAGCTTCCAATTATTGGACTGTTGGGCTCGATTCAGCGACTAACATCATCATGGTTCAGTAAGCATCGGCGCTCTGCGGAAGCTTCAATCGCCTCGAACATGACTAGGTTTACGCCGAAGGTAGAGTCGATCATACGAGAGAATTTCACCGAGTCGCAAAAATTTCATGTGTCGGAAGTCGGGCATCTAACATATAACGTATACGGGCAGCATGTGAACGAGGTGGTCGATTTGGGGCTGCGCACATGCACGTGCATGATGTTTGACATCGTATCCCATGTCCACATGCGGTTGCAGCTTGTGGTTCTGCCCAAGTGCCGGTATATTCATTAGTGCACGATTATTATACCTTGGAGTTCTGGAAACTGGCATACGAAGGTACTATACGCCCGGTAACGGACCGCATTGAAAGTAGTATGGACATGTTGCCGCCTCGTGTTGGTTCACAACGTGGACGACCCCAGAAAAATAGGTTTCCTTCGACGGGTGAATTTGGTAGGAGATAACGTTGTAATATGTAGTTTTCGTATTCAGAGTGGCTTATACGTCGCCATTTGTGTTATGTTATGTAAGGTTGTGTTAGGCGAGCTTTTGCGTGAATATGGAAGTAGAAAACCCTTATGCACAAATGCGCAGGGGACCGCATCGCATATGCAGAGAATCCCGCACGGACGCGCATGAGACCCCTGCGCATGAATGTGGTTCCCGCCGGGTCCCCTGTCTTCAACGTTTGGGTCCCGTGAAAAAATCGCGCTGGTCCCATGTTCCTTGCGCGCAGGGAGGGGCGCGTTACTCCCATCGGACCCAAACGTTAAAGGGAGGGGACCTGCCGATTAGCACATGGTACCCCAAATCATTAGGGTTGGTCACGTTCGCTTACTAAGCTGGTCCAATAATTGTTCAATTATTGATGAAAAGTGACATGTAGCAGTGCTTCATTTATTGGTGAAGTGACATGTCAGAGCAGTGTCATTATACAGTTCATCAGAGACAGATGACTTGACATTTGATTCCCGATTCCACTTTTTTGTCCCCGGCGAAAATCTAATATTATTAAATTCGTTAATAAGATAATATTGTCCACTGCGAAAATCTAATATTATTAAATTCGTTAATAAGATAGTCATTAATAAAAAATTAAAAAATTCGTTAGTATGGGTTATATTTTTTTATATGAATTATATTTATTTATAAGATTAAAATCGTATTTTTTATTCAAGAGGGGGTGTGAATAGTAGCCCCCTTTAGAAAATTACGGTACGAATATGGAAATAAAAACCCTTATGCACAGATGCGCAGGGGTCCGCATCGCATATGCAGCGAAGCGCGCACGGATTCGCATGAGACCCCGGCGCATCTTTGCGGTTCCCGCCGGGTCCCCTTCCCATAACGTGAAGGTCCCATGATATTAAGGTTTGGGTCCCGTGATAGTAATGCGGGGTCCCATGAGTCTTGCGCGCAGGGAGGGCGCGTTACGAGCATGGGACTCAAACCTTAAAGGCAAGGGACCTTCCGATTACCACACGGTACCCGCACATTAGGGTTAGTGATGTTCGCTTATTGAGTGGGACCAATAATTGCTCAATTATAGTCAAAACTGACATGTCAGAGCAGTGTCCCTATTTATTCGTCAAAAGTGACATGTCAGAGCAGTGTTACTATACAGTATGTACAGGACAGATGACTTGACATTTTATTCCCGATTTGCTTGTAATGTTGTGAAAATCTAATATATTATTAAATTCGTTAGTAAGATAAAAATTAATAAAAAATTAAGTGTGCGTAAAAAAAATAAATTTAAATAACCACTCGATTAACAATATCTAACTCCAAGTTTAGAAAAAAGAAAATATATTTTACAACATGTATTTCGAGTCGTACGATCATTGACGTGAATCTAGTAAGAGAGCACACCGATAAAACATACTCATGTTTGTGATTTATGTAGGCTGTAACAATCTTATAAAGTGAACGTAATTCTTTTGATTACCTCCATTTTTTTTGTTCTGTGCTATTTTATGATGACTTTATATTGTAGTCTACGATAAACAAAGTATAAATACGCTCAATTAATCGCTTACTTCCATGAATTAACATTGCAAAAATCGCACATGAACATAGGGGACCCACATTTTTTGAACAGCGGACCCACTCTTCAAAACAGGGGACCCGCGATGATTGCATAGTCCCCACACTGAGATGTCCGGGTCAGTCGTGGTCCCGTCAAAATTGTCCGCATGTCATTGCCGGGGCCCGACTGGTCCCTTCGAAATGTCGCTTGATTTAAACAGAAGACCCGCTCGTAAAGGTCACGGGACCGGTATCGCGGCTGCGAACTTGAGGCCGGTGATTAGGCAATACTCCGATTTTGAAAATCGAAGTGGTTTTTTGCCAACAACCATCCACAGCTCTTCGCGGGTGTGCAGCGCCGTCTGCCTTTGGATAAGGTACCACAGCAACTGAATCGAGAGGTTAAAGTCCGGCTCGGCCATGACAAGGCGGCCGAACGGACTGTGGGCATAATATAGGGCCAACTCCTCATCGTTAAGGCACTGTCTTATCAGCTGGCTGGCCTCGCCGTATAGCGAGGTCACTGTAGGACGACAATCAGGAACTTCTGTGCCCAACTGCGTCTTCATCACAACCTAATTTATACGTAAAACACAGTTTAGCCAATTACTTGGTATATGAATATTGAAAATTGAAAACCCTTATGCACATATGGCCAGGGGACCGCATCGTATATGCTGACAGTCAAGCACGGATGCGACTGAGACCCCTGCGCATGAGCAGGGGACCTGTGCGTATCTTCACGGGATCTGTGTCTACTTTCACGGGACCTTTGCGTATATTCACGGGACCCGCCCATAAGATGATGGACTAGGCAAGGGTCCCCTGGATATAAGCGCGGGTCCCTTGATTATACGTGCGGGTCCCCTGACCGTAGCGCGCGGGTCCCGTGTTGTTCTTCACAGGCGCAAGGTCACGAGACCCACGCGCTGCGACCAAGGGAATCCGCTCGTTATAACCAGGGTACCACGCTTATACGCAGTGGACCCGTGCTGGGGCCATCATTTTATGGGCGGGTCCCGTGAAAACGGGCCTGTTCAGTTCAATTCTAAGCACGGTCCTATGCTTATCAGCATGGGTCCGCACCGAATTAGGGTTTGCTGCGTTAAATTGAAGAAGACGCAGAGTAGAGAAAATACCTTCTCGGTGTTCGCGTTGATTGCCATTGTCGATTTACGCTCTAGGACTGGGTTTTACTTGCAGAGAATAGTTGGACTTGCAGAGAAACGATTTGCAGGGCGTTTTGTGTGCAGGAGAAAACGATTGAAGTGAATTGAAAGTTAAAGTGGTGGTTCTGAAATGCTTTTTAACTTTTACTGTTCCATCACGGGTCAGTTACTTGCAGTTAAACCTGAAAACCCTTTAATGTAATACCCCTTTATGTTGATTACATAACTAACCTAATTAAATTAAATTAAATACCATAGCACTATCTATATTTTTTAACGGAACTAAATATTACATTATAAAACATAGTTAATTTAAAATACAGTATTAATTATATTGTCAAGGTCACGTACATCAATAATAATAGCATATCTTGATTGATAAAATTATTAAATAATTTATTCTACCCTTCTCGCCCTTCTCCACCAACCGGAGCTTGGTCGACATCCTTCTGCACAGCGTTGTTTCGGACAACCTCGATCCAACCTGGGCCTTGGATCACTTCGCTCTCAGCCTCGTCGTCGTCGTTTCGGACAGCCTTGGGTGCTTGTCCTTCGATAACTTCGCTCATAACATCGTCGTCGTCGACCTCGAGAGCATCGTCGTCGCCGTTTAGGAATCTGTCGATCTCGGCCACGATCCACGCCCTCCTTTGGGAGAGGTCGACACCGAGGTCGGCCTCCAGACGGCGGCGGACGGCGGCGGCCGTGGTAGTCCAGGGGTCCGAGTGACGGACGATTTCGTGGAGGCGGGCGACGATTTGGGCGTCCGTCACCATTCTTCCTGTTTTGTTTCTGGGATTATTTTTTAAAAATGTTAGATGCTGTGTGTTTGATAAATCCAAGCCTTATATAGCTTGCAAAACGCCGTAAGAGCTTCCCAAAACCATAACATATAACGCGGGACCAAGCTCTAGTACACGGGACCCAAGCTCTAGTGCGCGGGACCCAAGCTCTTGTGCACGGGACCCAAGCTCTACTGCATGAAGCATGCGCGGGTCCCCTGTGTTTACGCGCAGGTACCCTGCATTTATGCGCGGGTCCCATGATCTAATGGGCCTGCCCTAATGTGCGGGGACAATGCACTGATGCGCGGGGCCCGTGAATTTATGGGCGGGTCCCGTGAATTTATGTGCGGGTCCCGTGATTTACTCGCCGCACTAATGTGCGGGACTCCTGCTTTAATGTGGGGTCCCACGTTGTAACGCGCGGAACGCGCGGGTGGCCTGCTCTGCTTTCAAGCAGGGTCCCCGGATCAACTGGAAGTAAAAACAATGAACATGTTCGGCCTTCCAAACCGGAATTTCCGAAGCTTTGAGAACCCATTGGAAGGGTTTAGGACTGAGAGTTACAGATTTAGATGGTTATATTCAAAATACGACCCGGAAAAATACTTACACTGAAGCGTGAGGTTCGAATCTTTCGTTCGCCGAGGACTTTCCAGTTTCCTTCGACTGTGAAGAAGCGCGATATGAGGTCGGGGAATTTCTCTTAAGGACGAGGACGAAGAAGAAGAATAATTCGGTGAGGTGGAGTGGAATGAATGCTTTCTGCTGCAAAATGGACGTGCAACTTTTAATTCATTTCAGGCGTTGTATTTTATTTTTGTTTTTCTTTTTTTTTTATTAATAATAAGGGATTACGAAAAGATGATTAAGTGTTAATTAAAAAGAGTGCTATTGACCAAAAAAAAAAGTCAAGAGTGCTATTTTTTTAAACTTGACCGCGTCAAAGGCCATTTTTTAAAAAGACCCCTTTGATGGACGCCATGAATCTCTTCAGCTTCAAAGCTATGTTCTTTTTTTCTTTCTAGGATTGACGAAGGGTTTTGAATTTTGATTGGAGTCTCGAAATTAATAACATTTAAACCAGAAATATTAAGGGTAAGGCCTCAAAAATATTTTAAAATAGACTTTAGGACCTGTCATAAAAAAATTTAGTTTGAAGGACCCGATTTTCGTAAATTTAGAGATAAGTACCTAAATATTCACAAGTGGCATAAAGTGTATATGAACTGGTATTGGATGATTGTGTGTTATTTCGGAACAATGAAGTGGTACTGCATAAGAATGAAGTGGTACTGCAAAACAATAAAGTGGTACTGCGGAACAATGAAGTGGTACTGCGAAAATGAACTGGTACTGCTGAACAATGAAGTGGTACTGCAGAAATTGGGTCCTTAAAACTATTTTTTTTGTCAGGGCCTGAAACGAAATTTCCCCAAATATTAATACGACTAATTAAGTTTCAGCCCCAAAACATGTTTTAAATTAGGTTTCAGGCCACTGTCAGAAATTTAATAGTTTTAAGAACCCGATTTTTATGAAATTTAGAGATAATGACCTAAATTTACGCGTGTTATACAATGTATATGAACTGGTATCAAAGAACAATGAAGTGATATTTCAGAACAATGAAGTGGTACTGTAGAACAGTGAAGTGGTACAGCAGAAACACTTAAGTGGTTCTGCAGAAATCGGGCCCTTGAAACTATGAATTTTCTGACATGGTCCTAAAATCTAAATGAAACTTATCTTGGGGTCTGAAACGAAAAAGACCCATATTAATATTGTATTAATTAAAAGAACTTTTTTAATTCAACTATCTTCATATTACATACAATTATGTCAGATACAATAATTTATCAATAATAATATTATTATTTTATTTGTTGTAATGATCTTTCAGATATGTGACATGGTGTTCGTAGCAGCTCATGAATACTTTCTAATTGTAACATTTTAGCAAATTACCAATTTAATTGTAATATTTTATGAATATTAATTTATAGTTTTGATGAGAACTAATATTTATAATGGATTTTTCTGAAAAATTATTATTTTATGGGGAATTTACAGAAAATTACCTAATTATATAAAAGTTGCAAGTCAGTACCCTGTCAGTATTTTTTTATATGTAGGTACCTATTAGAATAAATTTTTTCCACATTGATACCCGTCCCGCCGTAAGGTACGTCATATAACACATTTAGATACCATAGAGAAACGTATTGTGTAATACATTGAAAAATGGTACATCATATAACACATTAAGATGGCGTATATAAACGATATAGATACCATATAAATGCGTGATGTGGTACGTAATACACATATAAAAGGTACGCCAAGACTGAAAAAATGGTATACACAGTCAAACGGGTAGTTATATAAAAAATTTTCTGACATGGGTATTGATTTACAAATTTTTTATATGAATGGGTATTTTCTGTAGATTCACCTTATTTTATTATCTTATCGAAGAAGGACCAGGTATGATGAGAAGATTTTATTATTGGGGCAATTTGATGTCAGGCCCCAACATAAGTTTCATTTAGGTTTCAGGCCCCTGTCAGAAAATTTTTAGTTTAAGGACCTGATACACTTAAGTGTTTTTCAGTACCACTTTATGTACCTGTAGTACCACTTCATGGACCTGCAGTACCCAGTGTTTTCAAAAGCGTTCTGGTGCGCGCTTCGTAGCGCGCGTAGGCATATATCTTTCTAAAAACGCGACAACGCGCAAATTATATAGCGTAGCTTTTAGTTTTATTTTTTCTATTTATTTTATCATTTTTTTCTGTCTAACGCCGAATTTGACTGACTGCTCGACATAACTTGTGGCATTTAGCATAGCTTGTCACCCTCACAAGCAAATAATTACTTATTGCCACGTGTGCATCTTTCAAATCGAGTCTTTAGGGCATCTCCAACCCGCAACATGAAAATACAGTTAATTCTGCACAATATTACAGCTGCTACAGTGCTTTTAATCCAACACATAAACTATATTTTCTACACTAATTTTCACTCCAACCCATTAACTGTATTTTCTACTATAAAAATCAAATTCATATATTAAACATTATATTATAATAATTTAAAAGTCAATAAATTATAATAATTAATATTTTAAATTAACTAAATTATAAACTTATCATATTATTTAATTATAATTTTATTAAATCGTAAATAGAAATAAAATAATAGGAAATTAATATTATTTTTACTTTTATTATTATAAAATATCAAATATTTAAATATAATTTAAAATATTTTCTATTAAATAAATTATAAATAAACTGAAGTACAACACAATTTTTGTGTTGAAAATTGTGTGTACTCTACATCTAGACTATCTTTGCTAATCAACACAATATTAGTGTTAGATATAGAGTTCCATTGAAGTACAGACGTACTTTATTTTGGTGTTTTACACAAAAATGAAGTACCCGTTGGAGATGCTCTTAGTACCCAACCCAACACATCCCAACGAAGTTTAAATTCCAAGAAGGGGCACATTAAGGAACAAAAGTCATCGAATATATTATTGTATTTGGAGAGAGAAAGTATCCTTATCTTATTTTCCCTTCTTTATTTAATGATTTTCAAGTTACTTTTTTTTCTTTAGTTATTATTGACAAACTTTTTATTGTATTTATCTTTCCCTTTGTTAGAGGAGTCAATGGGAAGCAAAAGATTAGAATGAAGTGAGTTAAATATATTAATGGAGATATAAGCTATAATATAACAAATTTATGTTATATATTACATTTTCCTGCATTGTAATTTACTTGTTCGAAATACTCACGCAATGCGTTATGCTATTTACGCTACGCGCTTCAGGAGCCAAAACGCGTCGCGGTGCGCGACACGCGTTTTAAAACATTAGCAGTACCACGTCATGGTTTTGCAGTACCAATTCATCGTTCTGCAGCACCAGTTCATTGTTCTGTAAAACAAAACGATAGTCCGAGACCAGTTCATATACACTGTATAACACTGGCGTAAATTTTAGGTCCTTATCTCTAAATTTTACAAAAATCGGGTCCTTAACTCTAAAAATTTTCTGACAGGGGCCTGAAACCTAACTTAAAACATTTTTTCGGGCCTGAAACTTAATTAGAACTTTATTATTTTAGAGGGTTTATTAATTTATGGAGCATTAAGTTATAAAGGTTTTAGTAGCATGGTTTAAATAACAAGTAAATGCTTTGGTTATGCACATACTTTAAATCAAATTTAAATCAGTGTAGTACTGTAGATTTTCTCCATATATCATATATATTAATGATCTTAACTAAGTTCAATATATGACGCGTACAATACATTAAAGGAAAGCTAAGAGACAACTTTCATGGGTTCTTTCGTTTATCCAATTAATACTGTTTTAAGATCTTTCTTTCATCTTCGTCCTTCGAGGTTTTGCGAGTTTTCGAAAAAGAGATTTATTGAACTAACGATGAAGATCAAGTACTTAGGAAAAAGAACTAGTACAAGTTTAGGGATTTGCACTGTGCTTTCCGTCGACCCAAATGCATGAGCAAGTGATTAAATTCGATTTTGACAACCGGAATTTGAATTAATTATGATGCCGCCGAAAAATGGATCTACCACGTTGGACGACTAACAAGCGTTTCCCGCCTAAACTTCGCCGCGGATACTGCCTGCAGACTTGAAAACAGGGTAAGGGTTGGGGGTCGTTTGCCCTCTTGCCTAGGTCAAGAGGGTATTTTCCGTGTTCCAGGTGTAAAGTAGCATAAAGAAAAGTGTATAGTGTGTGTGTGTGAGTAATCAAATTGGCAGAGTAACGGTAGGATACGTGAAATCGATACCTGTTTTGGACGGGGCTTGCAGTATTTATAGGGGCCTATGTTGGGGCAGTTTCTGGGCGGTTTTGCCCCCTTCCCGTTTTTGTCGGGCTTGGATCTCCCTTCCCATGGTGGCACGTCGCCGTGATTACTCGAGTTGTGGGCAGTTACTTGACGCACGTCCTGTTATCGCTGCAAAGTGGAGATCGTGGCGGTTTCTTGTATGGTAGGCTGAGTCCCTTGTGGCGCGCGTCTGGCTCGGGCATCGGGCGACGAACCCGAGGATGTGGATCGACCCTATTAATTCGGGTCCCTCCTTCTGGGGGTCATTCCATCTAGACCGAGGCCATACCATGGGTAGGGGGTTTCTCTTCCGGCAGGGTGGTTACGTCGGTTGAAACGGGTCGGGTATTTTGCCATGGGGTATGTAATACCCGAAGCTAACAATAGTCCCCTCTTCGATTAGTCCAAAAGAGTTTGGTGAATTTTGGACGTCTTGTGTGGCAAAATATCCGAACCGTCAGCATTCTCGAGGGCTACTACAGCGCTCAGGTTGGGTCGGATCTTCTTACTGGGGCGAATCCTTTAGCTGCTGGGAGTTCTGGAACCTTTTTGATTCCCTCTGCCACGTGTCAGTTCCTTATTGGCTCGTAATGATGGGACTTCTGGGCGGGAACTCGATCCGTCACTTCTGTCATCGACACGGATCGAGGTACCATCGACGCGGGTCATCGCCATCCGTTGATTAGGTCTGCATCCAAGGGCGCGGATTAAGCATATGGGGCCTATATATATATCCCACACTTTTCGTCATTTTCCTCATTTCACTTTCTCTCACTACCCTCTCTCTTCCTGCGCTCCCGAGCTCCCGAGCTTTCCAGTCCTCCCTTCCCAGCTTTTTAGGTTCTTGTAAGTCTTTTTTTCCTTCGCTTCTTTCCTTGCCTAGTCATGTCTTCTAATTCTAGTGAGAGTTCTCGTATTGCTTCGGGTAGTTTCGCTGGGGGGTCAGGTAGGTCGGGTAGTGCTAGATCGAGTGATTCTTCCAGTAGTAGTAGTTATGCTTTGGAGGGTTCGGGAAGCCCCGTGGTTAGCGTGGGGGTAGTCCTCGGGCTAGTGTCGGGACTCCTCGGCGGGGTTCCCCGAGGGCCCATTCTGTAGGTTTGGGTGAGGGTTCTGTGAGGGCTCCTTCTATAGATTCTGAGGCCACCCATTCTGCCCGTGCTGCACCACAACCCCGTGTTGCAAGGGAGCCAGCTCCACCCCGTGAGGACGATTTTCCTAGTTCAGGTGCGTACCGCCGAGGCTTCAGTGCCTGGATTGGGGAGGTCGAGGCGTTTCGGGCTAGCCGCGAAGGTGTTCGCTGGCATCAGATTAAAGTCTCTACTTTCAAACCCTCAGACCTCCCTAGGTTAGCATCTCTCTCTGGTCTTCCCAACGATTTCGAAGTTAGGATTTCCTCTCCCACCGACCTGGCCAGCACCCCACCCGAGGGTTTTGGCACGTATTTTTTTGATCATGTTGAGATGGGCCTTGGGTTTCCTTTACCTCGCTTTCTTGTAAATGTCTGCAAGTACTTTGGTATTTCTCCAGCTCAACTAGCCCCGAACTCTTTTAGTCTCCTTCTTTCTCTTGCTGTGATTCTTTCTCACTTCCGTTATGATCCCTCGATCCCCATGATCTCTGCCTTCTTGAAGCTTAATAAGAAGGAAGAGGGGAAATTTTTCTTTTCCCCCTCTCGTACCCCCATTCTCATCCCAGGCAACCCTTCTTCCCACAAGGGCTGGATGAGTAAGTACTTTTTTGTCAAACCCTCAGCCGACTGTGCTGAATCGGAACTAATCCCATTCTCCTGGAGTGATAATCCCTCGATCTCCCATCCTCTTTCCCCCGAACCATCTACCAGGGTAGAGGCCTTCTTGAATAAAGTGGGCGCCGGGCGATATTTTGCCCGAAAACTCCGCGACGAAGAACTTCTTTGTGCCCACGGGTTCTCCTCGAAAGCTGTCCGCCTCACCCGATCCCTAGGTATACCGAAAGAGTCTTGACGTGTTACGCCTTCGGCCTAGTCTCGCGCCATACCTTCTAACCTTCTATTTTCCTTTGCAGCTGAACTGAAAGGATGTCTCTCGCCGAGGTTATTGCCATCGCCGACGAGGAGGATGAAGATCTTCCTCAGCCAAACCTGCCTCTTTCCTCCCCACAGACCCGATCCAAGGGCAAGGGGAAGGCCCCCGCTTCATCTTCGGGGGTGAAGAAACCTGCCCCCAAGAGAGCCGTTGCTTCTCAAGGGGGGTCTTCGGCGAAAAAATTGAAGACCTCCTCGGGCAGAGTTGGTCCCTCGGCCTCCGAGAGTCCCACTGCTTTGGGTCGGGTTAAACAACCTGCTTTTTTTGCCGACCCTACGAGAAAGGATAGCTGGGAACTTCTCCGGGAATTCCCGAATGAAGAGAACAGAAAATACATTCGAGCCCTTTCTCAGGCGGATCTCCGGAGTATCCTCGGTGTCTCTCTGGGGCAGGTGAGGTCGTCTTCTTATTCGCTTTTGGGGTTTTTCGATGGCTGATTTCTTTCCCTTGTGTTTTCTTTTCCCAGACCCTCTCCCTCGCCTCCGAGTCCTCGAAGCGCCTCTCCTATCTCTCCGATCGTAACGCCGCATTATCCCAGACGGAGAATGACCTCCGGGAGAAGATTGAGGAGATGAAGCGGGATGCCAAAAAGCAGGAGGAAAAACTAAAGGAGGAGGCTGCCGAATTGCAGCGCCAGCTTTCCAAGTCGGAGGTGGCTCGGGTCGAGGAGCGGAAGGAGTGGGAGAAGGAACTGGAGAGAGATTACGTTCCCAGACGTACCCACCTGAACGATATGAAGACCTTCTTCAAGTGGGGCTTCTACGGTTGTATCTCTGAGCTTCGGGCAAACGGGTATAGTCAAGTGAATCATCTCTTCCGGTTTCTGAACGCCATCAGGACCCTGAAGGAGACCCCCTCAGGGGGTTATCTGCCCGAACCCCGGGATGGAAGCGGTCCCTCGAGGACGCAAATGGTGCCAACTGCTGCTGAGATTGCGGCAGAACCCTCCTTTGAGGAGATGCGGGGCGCCTCCGGGGATGAAGCTCATGGGAATGTCGGGGAGGTCGAGGTTCATGGTGGGTCGGTCGATGAAGAGGCTCGTGAGGAGCAAGCTGAGGAGGTTGGGGTCGAGGTCGAGGTGGAGGTTGACACTGGAAGACCCGGGAATGTTGCCGGGGGTGAAGGTCAGGCCGGTTCGGCCGTTTAGATGTTTTCTTTTCCTTTTTCCTTTTTTCTGTCTTTGGGATGTCTGTACCGAACCCTATTATATATACATATATCTCTTTTCTGTCTTCTCGAACATAGCTCCTCGGGGCATATTAAACTTTAAGACGTAGAGCCTCTGGGCCTTTTTTCTCAATGTTGTTTCTTCCTTTTGCGTGTATGTGCTGATGTTTTCCCATTCCTATTTGCTAATCTCCGCCTAAGGGAGAGGGCTTTAATTAAACTGTCAATTGAGATTCAATTTTGGTCAGTAAATTTTTGCATTATCTACCCTATTTTGGCCTGCACATTCAATCACGGAGGTTACTTTTTTTTTTAATCAGTCACGGGGTTACTTGAAATGTAGGAACTATTGCATCAATCCACTTATATAACTGCCCCACTATCACATGTTCTATATAAAATATTACTGCTCACGTTCTTTATAAAGGTAAGATAATATTTGACCCAGTCAATTTTGTAGTGGCTGTTTTAGCATTTTTTTTAATCAATTCGTTGTTGCACCCACATCGGGGGTGCACCGTGACTAGTAATGAATATGTGCCGGCTTAGATCAAAATTTCGCCGTATAAAATTTCTGGATTGCTATTCACCGCCCCCTTTTTCCTAGTCACCGCCCCCTAAAGGGCTGAAAAAAGACGATTTTGCCCTTTTGAAGTAAATTTTTTATTTAAAGTCCTTTTCCAGACAACAATTTTTATATCACAATCAAACATTCAAATCGGACTCAAACAAAACAAAAAAACGTCCAAATCGCAATGGATCGACGAAAGGGGAAAGGGTCTATTCGCACGACTGGTAAGCAAATTCTCGTAAAATTCGTTCGTACGTAGATGAATGATCGAACTAGATTCAAATCGCTCCAAAAAAGTTCGGACCGAAACACAATTTCGGTCGGAACAGTCCGGACCAAAACAGCATTTCGGCCACCTCAAGGCCGGACCGAAAAATAATTTCGGTCGTGCCTTGAGGTGGCCGAAAATTTACAGACATGACCGAAATTATTTTTCGGTCCGGACTGTCCTGGCCGAAATCATGTTTCGGCCGGGACTGTGGCGGCCGAAATCATGTTTCGGCCGCCACTTCTTGTGGCCGAAATTTCTGATCGGCTGTGTTATTTTTTTTTTCAGACGATGAGAGGGAAATCCACATCCCGGAGGATTTGATCGGCGACGGGGTAAACTACAGTGAGCATTTTCGCGTAGGAGGTCAATTTCAGACCGACGTGGAAGCCATTAATTGGGCGAAAAAAGGCGTCTCCATTGCTCTGGGTTTCGAGGTGATTATTTCGTCGCATAAGAACTGCGATACAAAAAAACTGATTAGATGTTCTCGCAGAGAACGTTATAGAGGCAACGAGGACGAATTGGAGAGGGTTACGAAGTCGAACAAGTGCAGGTGTCCGTTTGTAGTCATAGCTCAGGAGGATCCAATAACTAGGGAATGGTACATTCGTACGGGCCCACCTGATAAATCCATGCACAATCACCCTCTGATACAGTATCCCGAGGGACACCGCCAGACGGGTGGGTTAAGTAGGCAGGCAAAGAAGATCGTAGAGGAAATGAGTGCTGCGCAATCGAAACCAGCTCATATCCTTTCACTGGTGAGGGCTCGACACGCAGAAGATAACGCGACGATCAGGCACATATATAATTACAGAGATCATTTGAAGAGAGACTATTCTGAGGGCCGAGATGTGGGGAGCCAGTTGATGCACCAGGCGAGACACGCCGGATATTATGTTCAAGCCCTGGGAGACGACGAGACTAATGCACTGACGCATGTTTTTCTCGCACACCCGGACTCACTTGCACTGGTGAGGACGTATCCGTACTTCATTGGCATCGATTCTACGTACAAGACCAACAGGTACAAGATGCCTCTAGTTGAGATTATAGGGATGACTCCCTGTAATCAGAACTTCCTTTGTGGGTTTGCCATTATGAAGGACGAGACGGAGAGAAGTTATGAGTGGGTGTTGCAGTCCCTTCGGAATATTACGGGGCCAGGTGTCTACCCTTCGGCGATTGTGACTGATCGTGAGTTGGGCCTTCTTCGACCCGTACAGGAAGTATTTCCGTATTCTCACCATATGTTGTGAACGTGGCATATCTATAAAGACGTTGAGAGCAAAGTTTATTGGACGACGGGTCAGAACAAAAAGACAGCAGCTCACTTCACGCATAAGGCCTGGAAAGCAGTCATGGAAGCTCCGTCGGTAGACGAATACGAGCAGGCCGTCAGTGACATGCGTCTGCGTTGAAAAGGTGACTCCGCTATCGTGCAGTACGTTGAGCAGACATGGTTGGTGCATAAGGAGAAGTTCGCCAAAGCTTGGACGAACCAGGTGCTTCATTTCGGGAACACCACTACATGTCGTGTGGAGAGTGCGCACAGCGAGCTGAAGCAATGGCTGAACTCGGCCACTGGGTCTCTTGACACCGTGTGGGTGAAGGTGCACGACCATATTCAGAACCAACTGAATCGCATCAGAAAGGTAAATTAATTATTATACGTGTCAAACAAAATGCTATGCTAATAATTTTTTTATGTTGACATGCAGGCACTGGAGGAGTCCCGCTCGAAACGACCGATTGGGAACTCGGGTTTTCCATTCCACACGATATTGTACAGAGTTTCACACCATGCAATATCGATAATGGGAACCGAGTTGAGGCGTGCCAAAGAGTTGTCGGATGAGGTTTACTCCGCGTGCGGATGTGTGGTACGACGTACGCACCATCTCCCATGTGCGTGCGAGCTCCAGCAATGTATCGAGAACAACTACCCAGTTGCTGCAGATTGCTTGCACGACTTCTGGAGGACACTCACGATCGGCGATGGAGTAATTCCCGATATTTCTGATCGGGATTACTTATACGACCTCGTGCGTGAGGCAGAAACCCGCGATATCTCCGTTATGCGTGGCCTCCATCGAGTCGTCCACGAACACCTGTATCCCGACGCCCGTGAGTGGAATGAGCCTGATGTTAAGACGTCTGTAAAAGGTCGGCCGAAGAAGAAAAACTCGACGAAGCGGGATCGAAGTGCTTGGGAGTACGCAATCCCAAGGGGTGGATGCAGCGGAGGGCGCAGCAGTACCAGTCGTAGCAGCCAGGGTCGCACGTCATCTTCGTCTGCGAAGCGGTCTCGATCTACTACGGAGACATGTACTACTATCTCTTACCCGTAAATTTGTTCAATCACGGGTGCACGCCTAATCCTGAAAATTGCGTTCTACAGGTGAATCAGACTTCCACCACACCCACTTGGCCAACCACGTAACAACAGTCATCCATCCGTATATTATTAGCTACAAGAATGTGATGGCCGACGGCAACTGTGGATTTCGCGTTATCGCGTCCCATGTTTACGATAACGAGGACGAATGGAACACCGTCAGGAATAACGTCGCGAACGAACTCGCTGCCCATTGGGATCGCTACTCGGCGTTGTACTATGGTGATTCACTGGAAATGCAGTTGGATCGTATACGCTGGGAAGGGGGCCCTTGTGGAGCGAACCACTGGATGATGACACCGTGTGATTTGTGGGTTGTTGCGACAATTTGGAACGCTGTAATTGTCCTCTACGGGTACGGCAATGGAACGAACATCAACATACTTTCGAACACAATATTGCCGCTGCGTGCCGGTCGGACTGCTACTAGACCGACCCGTACGATCGTCATGGCGCAACTTGGGGATGATTATCAGCATTACATCAGACTTAATTTATGTCCAGATTTTTCTATGCCCATTTTACATCCGTATTAGTTCACGTATCGTAGTGATCGACTTGCCGGTTGGGAGATCAGATATCAGAGTCGATTCGCTCACTGGTTGTAACCTAATACGACATAATAATTTGTGAATGTCTACTGTATTATTTATTTGGATTATTTATTTATACTATTTATTTGAATTATTTATTTGGATTATTTATTTATATTATTTATTTGGATTTTTTATTTAGATTATTTATTTGTATTAGTTATTTATATTATTTATTTGGATTATTTATTTGGATTATTTATTTATACTATTTATTTGGATTATTTATTTATACTATTTATTTGGATTATTTATTTATATTATTATTTATATTATTTATTTGGATTATATTTAGATTATTTATTTGTATTATTTATTTATATTATTTATTTGGATTATTTATTTGGATTATTTATTTATACTATTTATTTGGATTATTTATTTGTATCAGTAATTCGAAACGAAATAAATATGCAAACAAATTCAAAACATATAGAAAATGCGTCCGATACAATAAACGAAAAATAAAAAAAACTATAGCAACACGTCAAGGGGTCTGGCACCACCGGTCGTTGATGTCGTCCAGCCTGTCTCGGAACTCGTCCGTACGCGTCGAGCCGTCAATATGCATACTGGCTAGCATATCGGTACTCAAGCTGTACATCGTGCTGTACCAATGTACATAGCAATAATGCGTACGATTAAATATATAAATATAAAAAATCGACGTAAAAGATTAAATTACGTACGTAGTCGGCGTGGCTGCGCGGGGGTATGCCTGCCGATGAGGATCCCTGCTCCGTCGAAAGCAGGCGAGGATGAGAATGCCGCTCATACCAGTCCATGTACCCGGCAACGGTTTCACCAAGGTACTCCGCGCCTGCCCGATTGATGTACGAGAGGTTGAGGATGTAGGCGTACGGGAACTGGCGCCAAGCATGTTCTGCTGCATCGGCAGAATGAAGCACCTTATACCTCGTTGGGTCTGCTGGCATGACCACCTTCCGTGGCGGACTCATCGGCGGCGGGATGACCTGCACGGACCCCAGCTGGCGCAACACTCTCGAGGGCGAGTAGGGCTCAACGACATCGCGATATATAACCCATCCCACGAAAATCGTCCTCAGCTGCTGCGACGCTGGATCGGGACCGTACGGCAGCCAAGCAACCTGAAAATATTTAAAAAATTTTAAATAATTGTCGTCAATATAGACATAAATTGTTAAGATACCTCGCTTGCAGTCATGACATCTATCTGACGACGGATATCAATCAAGCGGTGGACCGTTCTCTCGTGCTGAGCTACAGACCACATGCGTGACGTGCCTAGCCAGGCTCCACATGATGGGGGAGACGGTGTGGGCGGAAGCATGTGAAGTACTCGTAGATCCACGCCTGTAGTAACGACAGGCACCCAGCTAATCCCATCGCATCCGCCCTGCTTGCCATGCCAAGCTGGCGATAAAGGTAAGCGAGAGCGGCCGAACCCCACGAGTACCCACTGGCAGAGGGCAACGAGCGGTAGAACTCGTGCATGATGTCCGGCTTCACCCGGTTCCCGCTCTTGTCGACGAACAGCGTCGACCCCAACAGAATCCACAACCAAGCGATGGCCTGGAACCCCGCCGGCCGACCCCCCCCCCCCCGCATCCGCTGCATCACGTCTTTCGTCGCAACCCCACCGCCTCTCCACAAATCCCTGAGCGCGTCCGCGGAGATGCCCATAATCTCCCTCGCTGCGATCTGCCCATCGGCGACGTCTGGGGTGCCCGATACCGTCGCTCCGTCGATCGGGATACCCAGGATGTGCTCGACGTCGTGGAGCATGATCGTCATCTCCCCAAATGGCATGTGGAAGGTGTTCGTGTCTGGATGCCAGCGCTCCACAAAAGCGCACAGTAGAGGCTGGTCCAAGTGACCCAACATGGCATCCGTGAGGTGTACAAGCCCCGTGCCATCGATCTGGCTCTGCGTCTCCGGCGAGAATTGAGAGTACCAATTCTTTAGCTTCCCAAGCACTAACGCCCGCTGCTCGTACTTCAGCAGGGGCCTCTCCTCCTCACACATCCATATGCGGGGCGCGATGTGTCCCAGATAACTAGGGATCACCTCGTCATCATATGGACCACCGGGCTGTGGCCCCTGCACCCTCCAGGAATCGTCATCTACGACCCTGGAGCGCTTGCTCCCTATTTCATTTTTCACGAATAACGCAAAAATAAATTTAATTTCATTTACGTATTTTAAGACACGACATCGCATGTCAGTTTATAGAGGAGAATGGAATTACCAGAGGAGGCCGGTGGCATATAGTCGTCGGATGACTGAAACGATGCTCCATCATCCGCCACACCATCATCCGCATGCGGATCGTAATCCGCATATACGGACTGAGAAGCAGCCGCTCGCTGCCGCCTCTCCTCCTCCCGTTCTCTACGAACGGATGCGTCAACTCCTCGCGTCCTCGTGTGACGCTCTCCAGATCCCTCCAACGGGGGGGATCTACTACTCCCTCCGAGTAGGGTCTTTCCACCTTTGGTCTGCAATAAAAAGTTTTAAAAAAAAAAAATTCGACCCGACCGAAACATAATTTCGGTCAGAACAGTACCGACCGAAACCTGATTTCGGTCGGGTCGAAATGCGACCCCAAATCTCGTTCGATCGGCCGTTTTTTCGAACTATTCCGATCCGTGTTCGGTAATCCATCTACGTACGAATAATTTTACGTTAATTTGTTTACCAGTCGTGAAAATAGGCCCTTTCCATTTCCTTGTTCCTGTCGGCGATCCATTGCGATTTCAATATTTTCTGTGTTTTTGTCTGATTTGGATGTGTGATTTGGAAAGTGTTGTCTGGAACAGAGCTTTAAATAGAAATTTTTATTGTTTATTTTAGTTTTTTCTTTTTAAATTATTTTAAATATCATAAGGGCAAAATCGTCTTTTTCCAGCCCTTTAGGGGGCGGTAACAAGTAAAAAGGGGCGGTAAATAGTAACTCCCTAAAATTTTCAATCATCGTTACTGACTTAGAAGCAAGAATAATGTGCTGGCTAATTAAATAAAAATTCCGAATTTCCAGTCGTTGATTCCATTAAATCAAAGTAAAATAATAAATAATTAAAAGAATTGCGAAATCGTCGTCAAGACTCCATAGCCACATATACATACCTTTTGTAAGGTATTGAATTGCATATTAGGAAAGACTTGATAATATTGATACTCAACGAACTAAGATAATTATTAAGACCTGAAAACGAAGAGTCATATATTAATACTCATTGAACTATAGTGGCCTTTTCATAATTAATTAATCTCGTTGAATGCGCACATTTAATTGCTTGATGGGCTCTTTATATTATTTGAGAAACATGAAGAGACTCCTTGCCAGGATACCTATTTTCCCCTAAACAGATAAAAATAGGAATGCAAGAAGACGTCTAAATTTGATTTAACATATAATACATGCGTGGAAATTCCCACAACCCATCATTTATTTTTATAGTAGGTGATTAAGTCAAATATATACACGAATCCCAGTAATATCGATTCATAGTTCTCTTTACCATATATGTATATATATATTTCCAAATCTTTACCATATATATGATCAATTATTTAAGCCCTAGTGAAACCCCCTTTTCAATCAAAGAAAACCCCTTATTCACAGCCATGGCAAAGAGAAACGGAAAAACATCGATCGTTGATCTGACAAAAGGGAATCCATACGAAGATCAACGTATAAAAAAAGCTAATAAGCCATGCGCCTCATCTTCAGTCGTCCCTGCAAAAGCTACGATGAAAACCCTCTCCATCATCAATCTCGACGACGACGATGACGAAATCTTAACAACAACCTGCGACATATGCGTGGAAGAAAAGCTTAACAACGACATGTTCACCATTGCTGGCTGTGGACACTCCTATTGCTCTCAGTGCTTGTCTAAGTACGTCGATTCTAAGCTCCAAGACAACGTTGGGACCATCTCATGCCCTTCCTTGGGCTGCAATAACGCCTCTCTACTCCCCCAAAACTGTCAGGGTTTTCTTCCCAAGAAGGTCTTCGAAAGGTGGTGTGATGCCTTGTGCGAAAACTTGATCTCCGACAAAGTTTACTGCCCTTTTAAGGACTGCTCGGCCTTGTTAATGGATTCTAGGTCTAAGGGAGCTTTGGAATGCGAGTGCCCAGAATGTCATAGGCTTTTTTGCGGTGATTGTAAGGTTCCATGGCATTCGAGCTTAAAGTGTGAGGAGTATCAGAAGTTGAGCGAAGATGAAAGGAGTAACGATGATGTAAAGCTGATGAACCTTGCAAAAAGCGAAAAGTGGAGGAGGTGTCCTAAATGCAGGTTTTACGTTCAAAGAACAGATGGATGCGTATACATCAGATGCAGGTATTGAATGTTTTTCAATGGAATTATTAATACCATTGACTCAATATTCATAAAGCTATTGCTTAATCTTTGTGATAGGTGTGGACATTGTTTTTGTTACAACTGTGGAGTTCATATGAAAACGGAGCACTTCTGTAAGACTTGTAACATGTGAAGAATGTGTTCATGAAGATTGATTTGTGGATGGTAATGGTGTTAGGTTATTTGTTAAGTTTGCAATGTAGTAGTTTTAGGGTTTATGGCCAGATGAAGATCGATGTTGAACTATGAGTTGATATAATTAAATGTATATTTCTTATTTGGATAACACATTAGTTTCATATGTATAGAAGAAGGTCGTACGTCTAACAGGTGCTATTATAGTATATTAGCAATATGCATATTTTGGAGCGTTTAATCGAAAAGCAAATCCCTTTCGCATTCATTTGTTGTTTAAGAAAAATGGAAATGCATATTGTTCTTATTCGTCTGGACGTCGTTAATGAAAATTTACTTGATATACTACTATGTTGTGCGAACTCAAATGCCCGCTTAATGTAATACCCGTGAGATTTAATACGGGACTTTCGACATAAATTAGTACTATAATTATTTAATTTAAAAACTCCAAGATATTAAGTTGGGTATGTAAATTAGGAGAAGTCTCGAAAATTAATAGCAGTAAAATTAGAAGTTCCAAATCAGAATAGAGAAATATTAAATATATGAGATAATTAAGTAAATTATTCTTAGAGATTAAATTACATTGTTGGTAATCAAATGAAGTCTTCGATATATAAATAGCAAGGACCAAAGTTCTGATAACTACTAAACCACGTTGCTTAACATGGGAGGAAATGTCCATCACCTCCTTGTCAAATCAAACTCCCTTAATATATATCTATAAGACATAATTATCAATAAGAACAAAAGGGAAGAATATAATGGACAAAGGAGGCGTAAACTTTAGGAAGAGAAAGTTAATCAAGCTAGGGAAGTTCCACGTAAAAGAGGTAAACCTTCAAACTCCAAGGCGTGGCTATTTTATAATCTAGTGTAAGCAGGGCCGGTCCTAACAATTTGGAGGCCCCGGGGCGAAATACAATAACCAGGCCCCTATAGCGGGATTTTTTTTTTCCTTTCTAGTTGCAGTAAACGAACAAACAGTATGAAGCTGAAAATCAACAATATTCATGTCAAATCACAAAATAACGCAAATAATCACATAAAAATATTACGACGAACATTTCTAGAAGCAAAATCATGGATAAATGTATCCATATCAATAGTATCCAACATATTCCTCTCGATACATAAGATAGCAAGTCCATTCAATCTTTGTTGTGACATGGACGATCTCAAGTATGTCTTCAGCAATTTCAACTTGGAAAAGCTCCTTTCCGCTGATGCTACAGTCACTGGTACAGTCAAAAGAACTCGATAAGCAATGTAAACATTTGGATAACAATCAGCAATTTTGACGAACTCAAGAATTTCTAAAGCTGACATTAAATGATTCGGCAAAGTAGCTTGTAGCACCTTCAACTCAGAAAAAAGATCGTTTGCGTTAATATCTGACAAATTCTCATGAGAAAATGTGCGCTGGAAATTAGAGCATCGTTCTTTGAGTTCATTATCATTCAACAATCTCAACTTTTTTGAGTCATATAAAAACCCAAAAATACTTTCAAATGTCGTTAATTGTTCAAACCTGTTCTTCAAAGAAGTAGCTGCCATATCAATAATAACAAAAAAAATAATCAATTTTAAAGGATTCCTCAGGACTATGCCTTTCTTCAACATGATCATTTTCGTCGAATTGTCTTTTCCTAATAATACGACGCTTTGATTGATAGACAGGTTCAATATCCATCTCCAGTGCAATATCTTTTGCAACATTCATAGAAGAAATAAACCCCTCTTCTCTATACTTACTAAAATATTTCATCACATTTTCGACATGCTCCAACGTAGCGTCAATGCACATTGATGAAGATTGACTCACCATGTTAATGGTAAATAAGATATCATACCAAATGACCATACTATGTAAAAATTCAAAACTTTCAAGTGCACCCACCAAACTTTGCGCTTCGCTAGTTGATAAAGCATCATCGCAATTTCTAGGATCATATATGTCTATATGAGTCTTAGGTTGTTCCTGAGCCTTCAAATTTGCATCACTAGATGCATCGCTAACATGCTCATTCAAAATCACACTATTCTCAACCACATTGTTTTCACTATTCTCAGTATTGTTAAATGATTCACGCAATATGTCATGATCCACATCCACATTGGATTGTTTAACCCTTTTGACAACAAATTTATCAATTGCTCCTTTTTGCGATTCTATAAATTTTTCTTGCTGATGCTTTCTTTTCCTCTTTTGACTACCAGACAAGTGCTTATTAGAAGACATAGCTCAATTAATTAAAAAACACACACAAACAAGACGCTGTCGACAAATCCAAATCGCAAATGAATAGGAAAAATAACACCTGATTATTTATATCCAGTGGCTCGGCCTTAGATTGCTGGTTTTGTAGTTCCCAATCCCCAAAGATGGAAACTGCAAGGGAAAACGAAATCACAAAATTAAAAAAAAAACATAGGCTTAATGAGAAAGAAATCTCCAATTTAAATAACTAAAAGGGCTGTGTAAATACGTGATACCTTTGCCACAAGATTGAATTGAACACGAGATTTGGTATTTTCTTGACAGATCTTATTTGTGATAAAATTGCAGTTAATGGGGTTGCACAAGAAGAAGATAAGAGCTTCGATCTGTTTTTCGCTGGAAAGATGATATACTGCGTTAGAATCTTTTCTCTTGTGTACTAATTATTATTTTATGCTTTTAACATTAACTAGGGCTTGAGTATTGTGGGCTCTATTAAAATTACAGCCCAATTGAATAATTTTTGTTTATGGGCTTTCTTGTTTTAAAAACTATTTTGGACTACTTAGTATAATAGTAATTGTATACTATAACTATGGGCCCCCCTTTATGATTGGGCCCGGGGCGGTCGCCCCTTTCGCCCCCCTTCAGGACCGGGCCTGAGTGTAAGGTATATTTTACATGATTCTTCCATGACTATTTCGCTGTTAGAGATAGATGTTTAAGTTAAAATTAGACTTGAGGAATTTGAACATAAGGTTAGAAATCTTAAGGTGCTAAGAGAGTTTACGATCCATTAAACTTTTGGTACATAAAACACTAGTGAGGGTGGAATTTAGAGTGTACCCTTTTCTGGATTAGGAATGATTTTAAGAGATGAACATGAATATATGTGAGTTTTGATGATTGTCGAATTTCTGTTCTTGAAAGTTTTGGAGTTCGAAAGGTTAGAATTATGATTTTCGAAAGATATTCGCAATAAGATGTTTTCGCGAATCATAAGGTTTCGCGAATTGGGTATTTCGCGAATTAGGAGTGTGCAGTTTTAATAAAATTTTCAGTATAATTTATGAAGTTTTCGCAACGTTTCGCGAATGATGATTTTTGAAAGGCTTCGCGAATTGAAAAGAGGTCGCGAATTCTATTTCGGGCCAATTTTAAAAGTGTTCGCGGGCCAAAGAGGTTTCGCAGTAGAGACAAAAGTCGGGCTGAAACCTACTTTGCGCGGGCCGACTTTGTAAGAGAAAGGGGCGGGCTTCTCGCGGGCCAATTTCGTTCTCGCGGGCTAATGCCTGTGACTTGAAGTCGGGCCTCTCGGGGCTCAAATTGATTTCGCGGGCCGATCTGAAATTCGCGAAGCTTAATTGTAGAGAAAGGGGTTTCGCGGGTTAGCTTGTTTTGCGGGCCATTTCGCGGGTCTAAGGGCTCGCGAAACATAAATCCTTTATGGACTAAATAGACATCGCGAACTCTAAGGTTTTCGCGAGCCATGAATCTTTCGCGAATCAAACGAGTTTTGCGAGTTGACCGTTGACTTCAAATTTAATTTCGGAACTTAATTATTTTAAATCAGTATAGTTCTAGAATTAGTACACATACTGATAATATACATTTATTCAGAGGATTAATATATAGAGACTCCACCAGGCCTCTTAGTCGACAGTATCAGGAGGACAGGTAGGTGGAATATTCATCTACAACACGTAACTTATTTGTGCATGTTTTATGTGAGTTACGTGATTAGTATGTGTTTAAAGTGATTCACATTATTTACGTGCTTCTACGTGCTACTGTGTGGTTATGTGATTACATGTATATGTACGTTTAATCTGGCACCATGTTACCATGTATTAACCAAGGTTGTAAAAAGCGCTAGGCGCTACCTAGGCGCCCGAGGGGGGCCTAGCGCCTAGGCGGAAATTAGGCGGTATATGTATTTTTTATTATTATTTTTCTTTATATCAAATATACCTATATTATAAAATTTTGCAAATATTCAAATATACCTATATATCCTTCAAACATTTTTTTGGCCGAATGTATATCAGTTCAGAAATTTTGATAGAAAAGTGGGCCTTTCTAACCAAAAATTATTTAAGAGCCCAATATATAAAATAGTCATTTAAAAAAATAAAATAGCCCATTTCATAAAAAGAAGCCCATCGACTTCATCCCTAACCTAACGCCGCTGCAGTCTTCTGTTCTACCTTCTAAGCTTCTGTTCTAATTTCTAAGCTTTTAATTAATTTTTTTTAAAATACTGAGTGACTAGGCGCCGCCCAAGTTCTCCCTGTAACCCAGCCGATTTGAGTATATTCGTTGCGGATGGCTCCGCCTAGCGCCGCGTATTTTACGACAATGGTATTAACACGTTAAATGTCTGCATGTGCATTACACGTCATTTCACGGAGCATACCGTGGTGGAACGGTGGTACTGTACCTAGTGAGCGAGTGGCCGATATTGACTGTCGACCCCTAGAGGAGTCACGTGAGTGTGGGCATCTGCTGTGCACCAGCGCCTGTGACGGTGAGCCATTGGCCCGTTGGAGATTATGCGGCAGACTGCGGGTGACCTAGAAAGGAGCGACTTGGGACATCCCCAAGTAGGCTAGCTAGTGTAGGCCACGCTGTCGCATGCGGGAGGAGGCGACCTGGAGGTTGCGACCTGGGTACCCTTACGGGACCTAGTGTAGGCTACCAGCGTGGGCACCGACCGCATTTGGCAGAAGAGGCGACCTGAGAGTGTGACCTGATACGGCTCAGGGAGGCTGCTCAGTGTAAGCAACTGCCGTAGTATTGTGATCGTGTTGTGGTAGTGTTCGTGATCGTGCTAGTGATTTCGCGTGATGGTGCACAGTATGGAGCCCAGGGCCCGTTGTGAGGTGATGAGTGTATCCCAGTTGTGATGAGTGATAGTGAGTGGCATTGCATTGGTGAGAATTGGGGGTGAGTAAACGTGAGTGAGTCACACGTGCATTTGCAATATTTCACATACTGGGCAATAGCTCAGTGTTTGCGTGTTGTACGTAATCGACGATCGAGGCTGGTTAACGGAGCTTCCATGGGCTTTTGAGGGCGGTGCTGTACATGGATGACGACCTGTGAGCGAGTGATAGGATTATTGGCCCAAGGCCCGTATGTATTAACTTTTTATAGACAAATATTTTTGTAAAAATGGGTTCTCCGCGGCTTTCGCTGCTAAACCCATCGTGAGCTATCGCTAACTAGCGATTAGCAAAAGGGGGGTCGTTACACTTAATATATTAGTATAGATAGTATATATGATATATATGGAGAAAATGTACCGAAATTAACAAAAAAAAAACGCAGGTGGTGCTTTTGTCTTGGTGATTAGGTGTGGGTAGGTGGTTTCTATTACATACAATTGTGGAGCTCCAATGGAGGACTATGGAAGAATTAATCAATGGGAAGGGAAGGGATGAAGTGCTCTTCTTTTAGAGTATTCATTGCATTCATTAGCATGGCCTTCATTGATCTTGACTTTTAGGCTTTTCTATTTGTTTTTTATGCTTCATCTCCAAGTGTAATAAGAAGATATAACTAATGTGCTGGAAAATTAAATCAAAATTCTCCATTACTTCGAATTTTGAGTGAGGGATATTCCATTAAATCAGAATAAGATTAAAAAATAATTAAAAGAATTGTGAAATAATCGAGACTCCTTAGCCACACATATATATACACACCTTTTTTATCAAGTTTAGAATGAGGGAGAACTGCATATTTGAAAGATTATCCCGAAAACCCTAAAGAAGACTTGAAAACGAAGACTCATATAGATATTACATTGAACTTTTTTTCAAAATTAATTAATGATTCTCAAAGTATCTGTTTTTTCCTCTAGATAAAAATAGGAATGCAGGAAGACGTCTAAATTTAAATTTAAAATAAATATACATACGTGGAAATTCCCACAACCCGTCATTTATTTTTATAGCAGTAGGTTGAGTAAGTCAAATACACGAATCCCCAGTAATCTCGATTTACAGTTATCTTTACCATATATTACTTATCATCAAGTATTTAAACCCTAATGAAACCCATTTTAATAAAAGAAAAATGAAAAACCCTCTATTCACAGTCGTCATGGCAAAGAGGAAAGGAAAAAAATCGATTGTTTTGACAAATGGGAATCCATACGAAGATCAACGTAAAAAAGCTAAGCCATGCGCCTCATCTTCAGTCGTCCCTGCAAAAGCTACGACGATGAAAACCCTCTACATCGTCAACCTCGACGACGATGACGAAATCTCAACAGCAACCTGCGACATATGCATGGCAGAAAAGCTTAAAAACGACATGTTCACCATTGCTGGCTGTGGACACTCCTATTGCTCTCAGTGCTTGTCTAAATACGTAGACTCTAAGCTCCAAGACAACGTTGTGACCATCTCATGCCCTTCCTTGGGCTGTAATAAAGCCTCTCTACTCCCCCAAAACTGTCAGGGTTTTCTTCCCAAGAAGGTCTTCGAAAGGTGGTGCGATGCCTTGTGCGAAAACTTGATCTCAGACAAAGTTTACTGCCCTTTTAAGGACTGCTCGGCCTTTTAAGATCCGACCCAACCTGAGCGCCGTAGTAGCCCTCGAGAATGCTGACGGTTTGGATATTTTGCCACAATCACACAAGACGTCCAAAATTCATCAAACTCTTTTGGACTAATCGAAGAGGGGACTATTGTTAGCCTCGGGTATTACATACCCCATGGCAAAATACCCGACCCGTTTCAACCGACGTAACCACCCTGCCGGAAGAGAAACCCCCTACCCATGGTATGGCCTCGGTCTAGATGGAATGACCCCCAGGGTCGATCCACATCCTCGGGTTCGTCGCCCGATGCCCGAGCCAGACGCGCGCCACAAGGGACTCAGCCTACCATACAAGAAACCGCCACGATCTCCACTTTGCAGCGATAACAGGACGTGCGTCAAGTAACTGCCCACAACTCGAGTAATCACGGCGACGTGCCCCCATGGGCAAGGGAGATCCAAGCCCGAGGAAAATGGGAAGGGGGCAAAACCGCCCAGAAACTGCCCCAACATAGGCCCCTATAAATACTGCAAGCCCCGTCCAAAACAGGTATCGATTTATCACGTATCCTACCGTTACTCTGCCAATTTGATTACTCACACACACACACTATACACTTTTCTTTATGCTACTTTATGCCTGGAACACGGAAAATACCCTCTTGACCTAGGCAAGAGGGCAAACGACCCTCAACCCTTACCCTGTTTTCAAGTCTTCAGGCAGTATCCGCGGCGAAGTTTAGGCGGGAAACACTCGTTAGTCGTCCAACGCGGTAGATCCATTTTTCGGCGGCATCAACTTGGCGCCGTCTCTGGGAAACTTTAGTTTCTCGTAAGTAGAAATTCAGTATGGTGGTTGTCGAAAATGATCGCGTGCCGCCACCCGACGGCAATGGGCCGAACCTGGCCGACCCAGCCGCGATGTTCGCTGCGGTCATGCAAGAAATGCGGAGGATCGGAACTGATGTGGGAGTTTTGATGGCTGAAAGGAATCAAAGAGCTAACAGGCAGGACAGAGGGCGCGATGCTGAACGAGAAGACGGTCGGCCTGAGGCAAACGGAGAGCGCGACGCCGAATCGGGGACTGGAGAACGCAGCGACGAGGACCATACTTTGGCGTCGATGCAAAGGAGAGCCCGAGCCAACAGAAGGAGACGCGCCGACCAACAACGAACCGATCAACAAGCAGCCGACTTAGAGAGAATGAGAGAGGAGATTCGCCAGCTTCAAAATCTCGCCAACCCGCCAGAAGCTCCAATCCTCCCTCGAGCCTCGCCCTTTTCGCCCGAGGTGCTCGCAGCCCCATTGCCCGAGAACTTTCGATCTTTCGAGATGGGAAAGTATGATGGTTCCGGACCCCCCGAAGACCACTTGGCCGCTTTTGAAGGAAATGCGGCACTATACCAACTAAGCGACCCCGTTAAATGCCGACTCTTCGTGACCACTTTGTCGAGAGGAGCCCAACAATGGTTCACTCTACTGCCACCATGAGACATCAGAAGCTTTCACGACCTCACCAGCCACTTCTTGAAGTACTTCTCGAGCAACAGAAGACGCCCTTCATCTGCGGTAAAGCTGTTAAACATAAAACTGGCCGACAGGGAGAGCTTAAGAGACTATCTTCGGCGTTTCAACCAAGTGAAGATGGAGGTCCCCAACATTGCACCCGAATTGCTTATCGGAGCATTTCACCACGGCCTGAAGGATGGGGATCTGTTCAGATCGCTAGTGAAGAAATATCCTACCACAGTAGAGGAGCTGATAACCCGGGTGAAGAAATACGTTCGGGTAGAAGAGTCACAAGCCCGGGAGCCCGAGGACAGGAAACGCAAGATTCCCCCTCGAGAACATCGAAAGAGCACCCCAAGAAACCAGGACCGCAGAATATTCCCTCGAAGGGATGATCGCCCTTATCCTGTACCTCCACTCCCTCGGGCGGACTATCCGAAGCTATGGGTGAACAAACTTCGAGCGTTAGAAATCTGCGAGGAGAACGACTTTCTCCGCCGACCCCCTTACATCGACGGCAACCCGAGGAGGCCAGTGTCCGACACCTACTGCAATTACCACCACAAGTACGGGCACACCACTGAGGAATGTTTTCAATTAAATCGAGAACTAGAAAAGTTGATCGCGACCAATCCCGAGGCCGGAGCAAAGCTTGCTGGGGCAGACGGTAGCTTCGGGACCAGGCCCAGATATCCTGGGGCGGGGAATCGGTTTAACACCCGACAAGACCGCCAACCTCACAACCAGAGGGAAGCCCAGAGGAGGACGCCAGAAAGGGAGGACAGACGAGGCCCGAAGCCAGGAGGAAACGACACTCAAAGGAATCAGGACAACAGGGACGCAGGACGGCGGAGAGAACTGCGCCGCGACAGATCAATATTATATCGGGAGGACCTACAGGAGGAGATTCCAATCGGGCAAGGAAGGCCGGAGTCCGCCGATTGGAAAGCTTTGAGATCAAGGCAGGAAGTAAACGGTCGGCACCTACCATCAGCTTCGGTCCTGAAGACTTTCATGGAGGCGATGATTCTCATGAGGACGCCCTAGTCATCCGAGCCGAAGTAGCCAATCATGACGTTGGCAGAGTTTTCGTCGACAATGGAAGCTCCGTCAACATCATATACAAGTGGGCCCTCGATCAAATGTACTTGGGAGCATACCCTATGGACAAAGTGGAAACGGCTCTGTTTGGCTTCACCGGACACTGCATCGAGGCAGTGGGAATCCTGCATCTACCACTCACCCTCGGGGAGGGTAACATGAGGAAAACGCGGATCGCGCCATTCATGGTCATCAACGGGACGAGCCCATACAACATCATCCTCGATAGGCCTGCCCTGACCTCTTCCATGGCCATCGCCTCGGCGCTACACCAGAAGATAAAATTCCCCGTAGGAGACAAGGTAGGAGAAGTTTTGGAAGATCGCAAAATGGCTAGGAAATGCTACGTGGAAGAAGTTCGGGTAGAAATCAAGTCCTCCAAGACCCGAAGGGAAGACCACCCGCGGGGAAGAGAAACGATGTACACCATCGGAACTACCAAAAAAGAAGACAAGGAAGAAGAGACTGAAGAAGTGACGATTAACCCGCCGGAAGGAACAGTCAAAATTGCCAAGGATTTACCTCGAGACCTACGAGAGGACTTAATCAGATTACTAAAAAGGAACAAGGACGCGTTTGCATGGACATCTAAGGACATGGTAGGCATCGATCGTGGGATAATTGAGCATAAGCTTAATGTCTCCCGAACCACCCGACCCGTCTTTCAAAAGAGGAGGCATCTCAACGCAGAAAAGGATGTCGAGGCACGACGCCAAGTGGAAGAGCTGCTTGAAGCAGGCCACATCAGGGAGGTCCAATTCCCCACATGGCTCTCGAATGTGGTCTTGGTCCCAAAGGCTTCGGGAAAATGGCGCATGTGCGTGGACTTCCGGAACCTGAACGAAGCATGCCCGAAGGATTGCTATCCCTTGCCTCGGATAGACCAGTTGGTGGATTCCACTTCAGGGCACGAATTACTCTGTTTTCTCGACGCCTTCCAGGGGTATAATCAGATCCTACTTGCCAAGGAAGATCAAGACAAGACAAGCTGTATAACCGCCGGAGGGACCTATTGCTACACCGTCATGCCCTTTGGATTGAAGAATGCAAGTGCAACTTACCAGAGGCTGATGGACAAGGTTTTCAAGGACCAGATCGGGAGAAATATGGAGATCTATGTCGACGACATCTTAATCAAGTCTCGAGAACAGAGCTGCTTCTTAGCCGATGTCCAGGAAACACTCTCGACCGCTCAAAGATACAACCTGAAGATGAACCCCAGCAAGTGCACCTTTGGAGTCAGTTCGGGAAAGTTCTTAGGATACATGGTAACCAGGAGAGGAATCGAGGCCAACCCCGACAAGATCAAGGCCTTGATGGAGATGACGTCCCCCCGGAGTCTAAACGAGGTTCAGAGACGGACAGGGAGGATCACAGCCCTCTCACGATTCATCTCCCGATCTGTCGACCGTAGCTTACCTTTCTTCAAGGTATTGCGCAAAGTCCAGAACTTTGAATGGACACCCGAGTGCGAGAGGGCCTTCCAAGACTTGAAGGGGTATTTGAAGAAGTTGCCCGTGCTTAATAAGCCATTGCCCGGGGAGGAACTGATAGTCTACTTGGCAGCGTCCCCTCGGGCAATAAGCTCCGTGTTGGTTCGGGAAGAAGAAATGGTACAGAAACCGATCTACTTCGTGAGCTGTAACGACCCGTCCCATACCGGGTGTCACTGTAGCATCCGTCCCTACCGGGACCTGTGGGGTTGGGCCCACCACACTCCGACTGATAGTCTGGCCCCACTGTACCACCATTTAACCTTTCAGCGTGCTTCGTCCTCGCTCACACGCACCCTGGGCAAACTTCCCAGGGGGTCACCCATCCTAAGATTGCTTCAAGTCAAGCACGCTTAACTTCGAAGTTCTTTCGGATGGACTCCCGAAAAGGTAGGTCGACCTTGGTGATATGAGTAGTACTATCAATTCTATTATACAATTCTTAGAATCGCAAGATCATTCAAAAAGGAGCAAGATCATTAATAAGGAGCAAACCTCGCCATCAGAAAACAAAAAAGATATTAAAAAAAACTCACCGATAAAAGATCATTCATCTTTGTAGAATCGCAAGATCCAACAAGTTTGATGAGAACAGATTGAAACGAAGATGTACAAGCGATCCCTTCTCCTTCTTCTATCTCTCTCTAAAACCTTCTCTTTCTCCTTTTTTTTTCTTTTTATTTCAATATTAGGACGCAGGTGGCCAATTAGACAAGTTGAGAGACAGACAAGATTGGAGTTTTGATTATTAGAATTTAGATACAGATACAGTACAGCTACTTTATGACAGAGATATACTTTTATTATTGAATTATTATCCTTCATTTTTATTTAAATAATCTAAAATATTTAGCAAATGAACATTATTAAATACAATTTATATTTTTCTAAATATATAAGAAGAAAAAAAATTAAATTATGAGGGCACTTAGAATAAGTATAAATATAAAAAATAGAAGAATAAAATAATAGTTGCCTTTATAAATAATATATTCCCAGGAGGTTAAGCCAAAGATATATATTCTGCTTTGTTGCCTTGCCTTAATATCGATTATTATTGCGACTTGAAAAATGAAGTATACGAAAATTATAAAATTACCACTAAAAAATCGGAGTCGTCCCAATATCTTTCTATTTTATTAGCATTCTTGCACAATATAAAAATATAATATTAAGTTTATTTTAATTTAAAATAGTTAATTGAAATTACATTTATATATATAAGTTATACAACTAAAGGTAAATGAATTAACTAGAAAATACTGATTAATTAAAAATATCAACTAAAAGATAGTTAGTAGTTTTTTATGTGTACGTTTAATTAGTAGGTAGTGCCTAGTGGGTGTTGAGTTTAATTTATACTAATATTGAGTTTAACTTATGTTATTATTATTTTATTAATGAGAAATTTTACAAACCAAATCAATTTGGACTTGAACGGTTTGTATTCAACCCTGACCTTTTAATATAACTAGTATGTTCTGCACACTCAAATGCGTGTGCAATAATATAAAAATAAATCATGTTAATTTTAACTGAAAATAGAGGGGTAACATAGTAATTATGAGAGTAGTGGGTGGTTATTTATGTATATTTTATTTTTTATTGTTTACTTTAAATAGAATATATTATTATTTTATTAATTAAAAACTACATACCAAATCAATTTTGATTTGGCAGTTTGTATCCCCCACTCCCCAATTATATAATAGTATAGATAGTGAAGATTAACTGCTCTCAACTTGATTGGTATGCTAATCATTATAATTATTTTTTTACCCAATTATATCCTCTAAAGTCAATTAAAATAATATAAAATTTAATTTAACATTATATTTCACATATTAAAAGTATATTTAAAATATAAGTTAATATAATATATTTATGTAGGCACACACATCGGGTGCTCACATAATACTAGTATAAGTCAATGAGGTACTTCACGCACACAGTGTAATTGTTATGATTAGCTTCAATATATTATTTCAAATGCTAACATTAAGAAGAAAGAAACTATTTTGATTTAAAGCACACACATTGGATAACGATGCAAGCAATTTGTTGCATACAAAATAATTTCCTAGGTATTATTATTTCACCCTTTTAAATTGGTGTATATTCCCTATATAGCTAGCTAGTGTACTGTACTGTGTTTAACAAAACAATATGATCCACCATACTTTCGATTTATGAAAACATGTGCCACAGAGCGATATTTAAATGATAGGAATATACGTACACATTTGTTTTTATTTGCATGAAATCCCATAATAAAATAATTGCGCACTTATGTATAAATAATGTGGCTATTAATGCAACCAAAGGTACAACATACAAGGCAAAGTGTTCAACCCTATGAAGCTATCGGTGGTTAGAGTCGCTGATCAATGAACAGAAGCTCTGCAAGTTCTTAATTATCCATTATATTATAAGCAAGCACATATCAATAACAGAGTATGGCAAGAAAAAATAGAGCCAATCTTACAAAATGCCAATATATATATATATATATATATATATAAAATACTTATTACGTTATTCCGTCCAAATGATTTCGGAAATGATACAATACATAGCCTCAAGAATCAACAATCAAGTCAATAGATATTCTCAAAGGAAGAAGTTCTAGACTTGTACATAAGTTGCTGCTGACAATCATCAATGCGTATGTAATATATCAAACTGATAATCAATTTAAAATATCCTACCCAATTCCTAACAAAGCAATAAGCGTAGATATATATCTATACTCTTATATTAATGCTGATGGTGAGTTAAAAATTACTTTTTGGGGTATCTATTAACCAATCAGAAATTTTCTCAAATAAAAAATTGACATAAAATAAAAAATAAATATTAGATCAGGTTCTTTAGCCTAATGAAACTGTCTGCTCTATTTTTAGTAAAATGCTTATAACTAAATATTAAAATCAAAATTAAAACAAAAACATCTTATTAATTTTGATTTTCATGCACACATATAGGGTGGGTAACATATACTAGTATATTTATAGATATGCATATATAAATATATCCCAGTTAAACAAACGTCAAGAACAATATTGTAAACATAATCAATGAGGAAATCAAAAGTAAAAGACCTTGTTCCGAGAAATTAGGGTGTGTGGAATGAAGCCTGGTCCGAGATCTTAATTGTATGACTATATATATATGTGTGTGTGCATATGTAAGAAATAAAGATCTTGGAACAGCCTCCATTACATACACCTTTGTTCTTTACTCCAACGACGACTAAAGTAATCTATCTACTAGTGATGATTGAGCAATGAAACCCCTAGAAGAAGAAATAATTAAGCAGAAAGCTGCAAATAATGAGCAGAAATTCCACAATATATATTTATAAACGGGCAAAGGAAGGCATAGTGAAGTGATGATTAGTGGTGGTTACATTGTAAGAAAAAATAAAGGTTGAATAAAAAAAAAAGAAAAACGTCCATGACGAAGCACATGATATGATGGAGGAACAGGTCATTGGTTGGAGTGTCGTTCTTTGTCTTATTATCTTAGATCTTTATTTTTTCTTTGCTTTTTTTAGGGTTAATTCGATTTCAGGCCCTAATAAGATATTTGAACTTGGGTTCAGGCCCCCCTAGAGTTTAGTTTAGGAATAAGGACCACCTTTTCGGAAAGTTCAGAGAAAACTACCCAAACCCTGTAATAAGACATATTCGCCCTTCACTGTTGCAAAAATTTACAAGAATATGCCATCATCTCTCCCAAACAACCGACGTCGATCGAAATGAGATTTCACGCTCAGACCCGAACAGATCTCCATAGTTGTGATAATATAAGTTGAAATTGTCGTTAATTTGATCAAAGTGTTGATAAGTTTCGGATATTAGTGACGTTAATTGTGAGAAAATAAATATTGCCCGTATAGCAGAAAATACCACGTTTCTTTTAGTAAATAACAAATGATGTTGCAGAAGTAACACATCATTCAAAAAAAATACCGCTTCCTGCAATAATACATTTTTTAAACTCAAGCGGTCGAAAGAAAAAATTCACGTTCCAAATCCGACCCAATCTCGACGTTACTAACAGCACAAAGTTATATTGGCTTCAATTTTTCATGGGTCATCATAATCAAGAGAATTTTCGAAGTTCATAAAGCACGAATGCTTCAAAAACAATTCGGAATTTCGTTTAATGCGATAAAATCTCGACTTTAATGACCGGATAATGTAAATTCGACACAATTTCATCATGGGCCTTAGTTATCGACGATAATTATTGATGTTAATCATGGAATAACGAAGAATTTTGATGAGGTTCAAGCGGTAACTTTTGCTAATAAAAATGATTACTGAATAACACTTCATGCTTTCTGAGTAACAGTTAACGGAACAATAATACCATATGTCTTGAATTTTATAACAAATGTTTCTGCAAAACGAACAGATAATGAGAAAATAATAACGACTCGTCACCAGTAAACAACACTTCTTTTGTTCTGAGTAAGAATTCACGCCTTCTGGGTAACACATCATTAAGAACATTCTAAAATCAGTTTTACCTGAATGATGCGATAACAAGTTTCGAAATAATAATAACAGTTTCCCGCTGAAAAAACAGTTCCTTTCATTTGAATAACAAATAGTATTATTGAGTACTTCACGCTGTAGACGAGAATACCAATACTAATACACGAATAACAGATTTGCCAGTTTTACAACGAAAATTCAGACCAAACCCTGTAATAAGACATATTTGTCTTTCACTGTTGCAAAAATTTACAAGTACATGCCATCATCTCTCCCAAACAAGCGACGTCGATCGAAATGAGATTTCACACTCAGACCCGAACGTATCTCCACAATTGTGATAATATAAGTTGAAATTGTCGTTAATTTGATCAAAGTGTTGATAAGTTTCGGATATTAGTGACGTTAATTGTGAGAAAATAAATATTGCCCGTATAGCAGAAAATACCACGTTTCTTTTAGTAAATAACAAATGATGTCGCAGAAGTAACACATCATTCAAAAAAAATACCGCTTCCTGCAATAACACATTTTTTACACTCAAGCGGTCGAAAGAAAAAATTCACGTTCCAAATCCGACCCAATCTCGACGTTACTAACAGCACAAAGTTATATTGGCTTCAATTTTTCATGGGTCATCATAATCAAAGAGAATTTTCGAAGTTCATAAAGCACGAATGCTTCAAAAACAATTCGGAAATTTCGTTTAATACGATGAAATCTCGACTTTAATGACCGGATAATGTAAAATCGACACAATTTCATCATGGGCCTTAGTTATCGATGATAATTATTGATGTTAATCATGGAATAACGAAGAATTTTGATGATATTTAAGCGGTAACTTTTACTAATTAAAATGGTTACTAGATAACACTTCATACTTTCTGAGTAACAGTTAATGGAACAATAATACCATATGTCTTGAATTTTATAACAAATGTTTCCGCAAAACGAACATATAATGAGAAAATAATAACGACTCGTCACAAGTAAATAACACTTCATGTATTCTGAGTAACAATTCACGTCTTCTGGATAACACATCATTAAGAACATTCTAGAATGTTCTATATTGTCAGAGATATTAGCATTACAAACTTAATATTGCCACATTGCCTGCAAATAATACCACGTGTCTGATAAAGCTTATAACAAATTTGTAGCTACAAGTACCACATAATAGCTAATCAATACCACATCACTATTTCGATTAAATTTCGTTCATAAATTCATTTCGTTTGGATATATAAGATTGACATTCATGGAAATAGATGATATGATGAAGCTAAACAATGTTGTCTTGGCCTATGAGCCCGTGTGTGCTGTTGGAACTGGGAAGGTCGCCACTCCAGCTCAGGCCCAAGAAGTAAGTCGAGATTTTTTTGCTTTAGTTTCTTGAGTTCAATTCAAGATCTGTGATGTTTGCAACTCAACTTTAGGTACACTTAGAATTGAGGAAATGGCTTCAAGCGAACGTGAGCCCTGAAGGAAATGTCTTCGACCAGAATAATCTACGGAGGTAATAAAATTTTGTTTAAAAGACACGTTTTGCCAATGTTGATATCAATATGTGAAAGTTGAGATAAAATATCATGTGAACGTATAGCTCTTCCTTCACAATATACACTAGTATCTCTTTAATGAGACATAACGTTACGAATTTTATCACAAACATATTCAAAGTTCAAAATTAAACCACAAATATCATTTTATATGTCGTAAATCTGTATTTGATACATTCTCGAAGTTATTTGTTAAGGAATATTAACAGGATGATTCACTAACGTCACCAGTACCAGATTGCCCGCACGTAATACTACATGTTTGCAACAAAATAACAATACGAACCTATCGAATAACATATTTACAGATAATGATACCAACATAATAGGTATCCAGTACCACATTACTAATCCGATTAATTTCGTTCATAAATGCACATTGTTCGAGATTTACAAGATTAACATCTTGTAAATGTATGATTTGATGCATTTATCACACCAAATTCCTTTAAAAGCTACATTGTTCGATTGAGGTGGATAGTGAATGTTCGAGGTCAATAGTTATTCAAAACATAGACTATTACTTTGTTCATTGAAACATCACATATGAATTTCAACACGAATGCCATCAAAATTCAAAATTAAACCACAAATATCAGTTTATATGTCGTAAATACTGAAACTTTTGAGGGCAACCCTGAAACCTTAAACCTTAATCTCCATAAACACATAAGCTAAACCTTGGTGCGACAACTACATCAATTTGTAACACATAAAGAACTCTTAGTAACATATTTAACTAATGCATAACAGTTAAATAGTTACGAGTAACACATTTGCACTGATTTAGCAATCCCGCCCAAAATCCCAACGTGGCATACATCCCGCCTAATTAATCCAATCAATCCACAAATCCCGCCCAAAATTTAGCAAGTATAGTAATTCCATCCAAACCCATCCAAAACCAATATCCCACCCAATTAATCCAATCAGTCCACAAATTCCGCCCAAAATTTAGCAAGTCTAGTAACACTTCATGCCAATAGAGTAATATTTATTGCTTATGTACTGACAAATCCTGTACTTTTAGTAACAGTTCCGATAAAACAAGTAACGCTTTGGTTTATGTAGTAACAGTTTCAATGTCAAAAATATCGAAACAGGCCTTCTAAAAGAACTTAGTTCGTAATATAACATTTCAGATAATCCAAGTAACGCTTCGATTTCATGTAGTAATAGTTCGATCTCAACAAATACTGAAACAGGTCTGCTAAAAAACTAAAGTAGGTTGTAATATTACACTTGACATAATCCAAGTAACGCTTTGGTTTAATGTAGTAACACTTTGAGGTCAAAAACTATCGAAACAGGTCCACGAAAAAATAAAAGTCGGTCGTGGTATAACACATCAGATAATCCAAGTAACGCTTCAATTTGAGATAGTAAAAGTTCAATGCCAAAAATTATCGAAACAGGTCTGTTAAAAAAATAGCACATCAGTAGTTATGAGAAACAATATTACGTCCTAGTAGGCAATTTTTACTTTATGTAGTAACAGTTCGATGCCGAAAAATATCGAACAGGTCTATTGAACAAAATACCTCATCACTACTTACGAAAATCAAAATTAGGTCATAATGTACCAATTAATCGACGAAGAAGTCGATTATGAGTTACCCCTTGTATCATGACCCACTTTGTTCTTAGTACCATATGTTGGACAAAAAATACCAAATATATACTTCCGAGAAACAAAATAAAGTCATACGATACCAATTAATGAGATAAAATATAATATGTGAAAAATAAAATAACGTATCTGTATAGTTTTATAACGTTAAGACGAATCTTAGTGACAATAATGCATGAAATAGTAACATGTGTTCCCGATGAATCAATGGCTACGATACACCTGCTTCACACAGCGTACATTATAGAAGTGATGAGATAACGATTGTTTCAAAATTCACAGAGCCTATGAAACGCCCAAACTATGGGTATTTCGAATACACACAGATTAGCTGTAATTGCTGTCAAAATCTAGTTCGATTTGGTCAGATTTTTCTCAAATTTGAACCCATATAAAAATTATTACAATTCTTCCATCGTTCTTCATCAATACTAGAATAAAACCTACGTGACACGTCGAAATTGATTGGTTGATGGGGCAGTCGATTTTGCTCGATTCGTTGTGAAAAATGGATTTCGATTATTGGGAGAACTAAATATAAATCTGTTAAAAAAACATTTTACTATCGATAAGTAACATATTATCATTTTAAAGTAACACTTATAAATTTTGGCAGTAACAAGGCGTCGTATTTCTGTAACATATAACTCGCGTCGAATACCACTTTAGTGAACGGTTTATTAAGGGTATTTTAGTCAAAACATAGTTTGGGTCTTTACCTTTAAGTTTTTCAAAAAGAAGGTCCTTAAAACTAAATAAAAACCTGACAGGGCCTGATCACTATGTTTAAAATTGCCAAGGGTCTGATTGCAAATCGTCCCTTTTTTTTAGTATATGATTAGTTTTGAATTTGTTCGTTTCCCTTTGGGCTATTGTTGACTTAGACTGACGTGGAGCTAACAGGCAGGCACTGAAAGTGACGACGACGAGAGAGGAGATCAAGAAAAGTTAAAGCTAATAACAGTTTATTTATTCACCATATACTTATCAAAAGTACGAAAATCTATTTTTGAAATATTTGCCATAAAAATAAGAAAAAAGAAGTGAAATTCTATTACAAGTTACAGATGGATCCCATGACAAAAACTGCTAGTTGCTACCCTCTCGTGACAATAGCTGTACTATACTACTGTTGCTGTACATAATAACTAATCTGAATTGCTATTCACCGCCCCTAAAGGGCTGCAAAAAGACGACTTTGCCCTTTTCAATATAAATTAATTTAAAAAGAAAAAATTATAATAAACAATAAAAATTTCTATTTAAAGCCCTTTTCCAAACAACACTTTCCAAATCAGACTCAAACAAAAACAAAAAAAAACTTCAAATCGCAATGGATCGACGAAAGGGGAAAGGGACAGGGCAAAAAAAAAGGGTCTATTCGCACGACTGGTAAGCAAATTCTTGTAAAATTCGTTCGTACGTAGATGAATTATCGAACACGGGCAGGAACGGCTTGAAAAAATACCGAGCCGAACACAATTTCGGCTCTTACAGTCCGGGCCGAAACATTTTTTCGGCCCCCGCAAGGCATGACCGAAAGATAATTTCGGTCGTACCTAACGGGGGCCGAAAAAATCTTTTCGGCCCGGACTGTAGAAGCCGAAATTATTTTTCGACTGTGACTGTTCCGGCCGAGATCCTAATTCAGCCGGAACTGCGGGGGCCGAAAAGACTTTTCGGCCGTCTCTACATATGGCCGAAAACATTGTTCGGCCGTGCTATTTTTTTTTTTTGCAGACGAGGAGAGGGAAATCCACATCCCGGAGGATGTTATCGGCGACGGGGTAAACTACAGTGAGCATTTTTGCGTAGGAGGACGATTACCGACCGACGTGGAAGCCATTAACTGGGCGAAAGGCGTCGCTATTGCTCTTGGTTTCGAGGTGATTATTTCGTCGCATAAGAAATGCTGTACGAAAAAATTGATTAGATGTTCTCGCGGAGAACGTTATAGAGGCAACAAGGATGAATTGGAGAGGGTTTCTGTAACGACCCGTCCCATACCGGGTGTCACTGTAGCATCCGTCCCTACATGGACCTGTGGGTTTGGGCCCACCACACTCCGTCTGATAGTCTGGCCCCACTGTACCACCATTTAACCTTTCAGCGTGCTTCGTCCTCGCTCACACGCACCCTGGGCAAACTTCCCAGGGGGTCACCCATCCTAAGATTGCTTCGAGTCAAGCACGCTTAACTTCGAAGTTCTTTCGGATGGACTCCCGAAAAGGTAGGTCGACCTTGGTGATATGAGTAGTACTATCAATTCTATTATACGATTCTTAGCCTGACACGCCCATACATTGTCAGTCTCAGGATCCCCTCTCATTCGGGTGTCGGATCGGTTCGTTCATGTACCCCTTCGCCTAGAAGCCTTGCCAGGAGCCGCTCCTTGTCCGTGCACCCTGGCACCGGCGATCACTCCCCGCCCTCTTCGGCCCCGGGCGTCACATGAGCCACATCCTGAAAGGCCCTGAACAAGGTACACAATTCCGAGAAACTACTGTTGGCCCTTCTTATCACTGCCAGGAAATTGCGGCCCAATTTTCTATCACACCCAATCGTGGTATTGACCAACCACTCTATCGGGAAAATTGCCACCCGGCCGGACGTCTCGGGAAGAGCAGTCAAATGGTCAACAGAGTTGGGAGAATACGACATCCAATTCAAGCCTCGGGCCGCAATCAAAGCACAGGCATTGGCTGACTTCATGATGGAAATGATCGGAGATGGTCCTGAGGAGATATGGAAGATGTTTGTGGATGGCTCTTCCTGCAGCTCAGGAAATGGAGTCGGGATACTTCTCATATCGCCATGGGGGAAGAGACAACCTGGCCATTAGGCTGGACTATAAAGCATCAAACAACGAGACAGAGTACGAGGCGCTACTTGCTGGACTTCGAGCAGCACGGAGAATGGGAATCAGATGTTTGGTGGTGCACTCGGACTCTCAATTCGTGGTCCAGCAGTTCGAAGGAAGCTTTGCCATCAAGGGCCAGAACTTAGAGAAGTACGTCAAGGCATTCGAGGAAATCTCAAGGGAAGCTTCGAGGAACTCAAGATCGTCCTAATCACCCGAGCCCAGAACGAGAAGGCAGACCAAATAGCTAAGTGGGCAAGCGCCATCAGTCCACTCAAGGAAAAAGGAAGGATCCTAACCATTTGGCAGATCGAGGATCAAAATATACCCAAACCGGACATGGCCCGAGAAGATTGGAGGTACGAAATCTACCAATACCTACGCCACAAACGCCTCCCAGAGGATAAAGCTCTGGCCCGAAAAACTCGTACGGAGGGCTCAGAGGTTCACTTTGATCGACACTACCTTGTTCAAAAGATCTTTCGCCGGACCTCTTTTGCGATGCACATCTAAGGAAGAGGGGGAATATGTCCTTCGGGAAATACATGAGGGGATTTGTGGGAGTCACATCGGGAGTCGGGCACTAGTGAGGAAAGCACTTCTCGCGGGATTCTTCTGGTCAACAATGAAGGGAGACGCCATGAAAACAGTCCGAAGCTGCCTCAGCTGTCAGAAGCACGCCAGTCTACAGAGAATGCCCGCTGAAGCCATGAAATCAGTAACATCCCCTTGCCCGTTTGATCAGTGGGGACTCGATTTCATTGGACCCTTCTCCGGAAACGTCGCCCAAAAGAAGTTTTTGCTGGTGGCTGTGGATTACTTCTCGAAGTGGGTTGAAGCCGAAGCCATGGCCAAGATTACCGAGGCCGGCATCACCGCGTTCATCTGGAAAAACATCATTTGTCGCTACGGGATATCGAGGAGACTAGTGTCTGATAACGGAAGGCAACTCAGCGGAAAGAAGCTAAAGGAGTGGTACGATGAACTCGGGATAGAACAAATCTTCACCTCGGTGGCGTATCCTCAAAGCAACGGCCAGGTCGAAGTAACCAATCGCACCATCGTACAAGGATTGAAGACCCGACTCGAGGGGCTCGAGAAGTCATGGTTCAACGAACTTCAAAGTGTCCTCTGGTCATATAGAACGACGCATCGAGAAGGGACCATTGAGACTCCTTTCAGCCTGGTCTATGGAGCGAAGCAGTGCTGCCCGCGGAAATTGGCATGGAAAGTGCCCGAATCCTCACTAACCCCCAAAGACAACGATCAACTCCGCGTAGAAGACCTCGATCTGATCGAGGAAGGAAAGAGAAAGAGCCACCATCAGGATGACCACCTACCAGAGGAGAATGACTAAGTCCTACAATGGCCGAGTCCGAGGCAAGAAGTATGAGGAAGGGGACTTAGTGATGAAAGAGATCTTGAACCAAGAAGGGAGGAAGAAGTTAGAGCCTAAGTTCGAATGACCCTACCGCATCGTTAGAAAAGTTGGAGAAGCCTCTTACTACCTCGAGGACGCCAGTGGAAAGCAACTCGATCGCCCGTGGAACGCCCGCATGCTGCGGAAGTATTATCCCTAGAAGGGGTTACCCTCATTATGCATATATTTCTTTTAATTTTTAACACATTATCTTTCCGTGTTTACTTCTATCGCTTTTAAGATGTAAACCACACATATACCTTAATGAAGTTGCTTTCTTTCTGTAAGAGGGACGTTCGAGCGAAAACTTAAAGTACTAAAAGACATGAAGACCCGGGTAGAAGACACTCCACCTCCTAAGGGAGGAAATTACTTCAAAGGCCCCTCGGGACAACTCCCGTCGGGTAATATAAATCGCGCACATTGAATTCCCTCTACGAGAGGCTGAGACATTTCTCCCCCAAGGGGAAGTGAGATTTCTTGCGCACACTGATATCCCTCTACGTGAGGCAGCGCCACCTCTATATTAGCTAGAGGCAAAGAAGACCCCTCGGGACAACTCCCCTCGGGTAATATAAATTCCCTCTACGAGAGGCTGGGACATTTTTCCCCCAAGGGGAAGTAAGAATTCTTGCGCACACTGATAGACCTCTACGAGAGGCAGCGCTACCTCTATATAAGTTAGAGGCACAGAAGAAACATTTCCTGGGTTCGCCGAGGCTCTCCTTGGGATCGGGGGGACGCCCTCGACCCGAGGTAAGAGACCTCATTTCTTCCGTAATTGCCAAGAACACCCGAACAAGGGCGGAAATGATAGACATCAGACAATCAAGCAGGAGGCAATATCCAGGTAACTTAAAATCCTTTATTTATTTTAATACTTCAAAATTTACAGGAGGTAAATAGGAAAGCCAGGAAGCAAAGACATCTACGGAAAGCAAGGAATGACAAAGATTAAAAATCAGACTCTAAAGAAGATCACCGAACTAATCATTCTCGGCTGGACCGCGCCCCCGAGAAGCATCGCTACTTTCGCCTAACTCAAACTCATCCAAAGGCTTTTCCCCTTCACTGGCTTCAGCAGAGAACGCCGAGGAGCCAGGGCCAAAAAAGCCGCCTCAGGGTTTAGGAAACCAAAGGGATGCGCACTTTCCGGAAAGCCATTCGCCCTGATCTGGGACAAGCACCCTTGGAACCCGAAGATGAAATACATATTAGCCGCCTCGGACACCCTCTCCACGGGGACCAGCTTAGGATTGGGCTGATATTCCCGACTGCTACGGATCTCCCTCTCCGAGTGGAGCTCTTGGCGAAGTTTGCCGACCTCGAACTGAGTCCTTGCCAATTGATCCTTCATGCGACCCACCTCTTGAGTCTCCTCGCTGACTCGCATGGTCATCTCCATGTTGCAAGACCGTGCCGATTCAGTCATTTTCTGCTGAAGACGATACCGCCGAGCCCCCTCACAAGATAAGGAGTACGCCTGAAGACAAGGGGGAGTAATCAAAGCGGATATTTTAAACAAGGAATGGAAAAAGATAATTATACCTGACTCAAGGCCAAGGCCCATTCCTTCCAGAAACGACCATCGGAAAGCTCTCTGGCAAAATCCTTCTCTTCGGGAGTAAGGAAATTCATCGTGTAAGACAAAGAAGATTCTCCATCTTTCTCCAACAGAAAATGAAGGCGAAGAGCGGGACGAGATGAAGAGGGACCCTCATGCAAGGAAACAGGTGGAGTGGGGGTGATGGTCTTATTCGTTTGGATTGCCCCACATCCGAGCGAAGAGTCGCCGGCCCCTCTTCGGCAACGTTCACCAAGGGTACACCGTGCTGATGAAGAGTGCGTGCCGAGGCTCCTCGGGTATGAATAGTCATGACGGGCAAAACACCCGATCCATCGTTTACTGAAAAAATGGAGATAATAAAGGAAGGAAGAGCTAACGAATGGAAAGGAAGGAAAAATATACCTAGAATGCGAGGAGGGACAGCCGCTTCAAGAGGAACATCAGACACCAACTCCCTCACCGAGAAGCTCTGACCGCCAACCCGATCCATGAATGCCAACAATAGGTCGTGGGAGTCACCCGATGCCTGACAATGATCCCGCCACCGAAGTAAGGAGAATCGGCGGTCCCGATGTTGGGGTGAAGGGCGCACATAGAAGAACTTGTTCATCCATCCCTTAGTGGCACTGAAATTGTCGTGAAAGACATCAGTGGGAGGCACGAAAACAAACTTGCCAACATCCCGCTCGCAGACACGGAAGAAATTAAGGATCAGTTCAGTGGTAAGAGGAAAACTAAGCCTGCGAGTGACGACGGCTAAGGCCAGGAGCAAACTACATGGATTAGGAAATATTTGGTCGGGGGAGATGCCTAAGGCTTCACAGAGGTCGAGAAGAAAAAAAGGCATGGGGAACCTTAATCCCATGTCTATCTGATCGGCAAAAAACGTCAAGAAGCCAGCAGGAGGAGAAGATGCCACTTGCAGAGGACCAGGCAGCTGAACTTCGTAGGCTGAAGGAATCCTGACCTTCTCAAGATATTCCCGAAGAGACTGTGGGCTGAGGGTCGACACTTTTGGCTGGTACCACGGGAGGTTCGCCTTGGAACGAGCCTCTTCCGCTTCAGCGGACCACCTGGCTAAGCTCCTACGATAGCTCTTATCCTTGTCATCACCTTGAGGGATCGGCGTCTTCACGCCGGAAGCCGGGTCGGGCTGTAAGCCCGAGTCGAAGCGAAAGTTTGAAGAGCCACCAAAATCAAAGGGAACATGCTCTATTTTTGGGAAACAAGTAGCAACACGCTTGCCTTTGGAGGAAGAGGATGAAGCCATAAGGATTTTAGGAACTGGAGGACGTAAAAATAACGCTGCAAAAGAAAGAACTAGGACACGACGTGCTGAAGATGGAAAAGAACTCATATTTATAGGCAGACCCCAGACTTGGGCAAAAAGTCAGGTAATTCAAAATTCAGTATATAAACGGCTAGCTGGCCATCCTGCAGTCTGACTTAGCCCACGAAATCCTTGGACATTCTCCGCAGAAAGACCTAGTCCTGAGTGTGCCGTGACTAAATTCTCGGATGCGGAATCCTAGGAAAAGTCGTGCTTAAACTGGGCCAAATCTATACTATTTTTGGAAGATAAAGGATGATTCACTTGACTAAACCCGTTTGCCCGAAGCTCAGAGATACAACCGTAGAAGCCCCACTTGAAGAAGGTCTTCATATCGTTCAGGTGGGTACGTCTGGGAACGTAATCTCTCTCCAATTCCTTCTCCCACTCCTTCCGCTCCTCGACCCGAGCCACCTCCGACTTGAAAAGCTGGCGCTGCAATTCGGCTGCCTCCTCCTTTAGTTTTTCCTCCCGCTTTTTGGCATCCCGCTTCATCTCCTCAATCTTCTCCCGGAGGTCATTCTTCATCTGGGATAATGCGGCGTTACGATCGGAGAGATAGGAGAGGCGCTTCGAGGACTCGGCGGCGAGGGAGAGGGTCTGGGAAAAGAAAACACAAGGGAAAGAAATCAGCCATCGAAAAACCCAAAAGCGAATAAGAAGACGACATCACCTGCCCCAGAGAGACACCGAAGATACTTCGGAGATCCGCCTGAGAAAGGGCTCGAGTGTATTTTCTGTTCTGTTCATTCGGGAATTCCCGGAGAAATTCCCAGCTATCCTTTCTCGTAGGGTCGGCAAAAAAAAAGCAGGTTGTTTACCCCGACCCAAAGCAGTGGGACTCTCGGAGGCCGAGGGACCAACTCTGCCCGAGGAGGTCTTCGATTTTTTCGTCGAAGACCCCCCTTGAGAAGCAGCAGCTCTCTTGGGGGCAGGTTTCTTCACCCCCGAAGATGAAGCGGGGGCCTTCCCCTTGCCCTTGGATCGGGTCTGCGGGGAGGAAAGAGGCAGGTTTGGCTGAGGAAGATCTTCATCCTCCTCGTCGGCGATGGCAATAACCTCGGCGAGAGACATCCTTTCAGCTGCAAAGGAAAATAGAAGGTTAGAAGGTATAGCGCGAGACTAGGCCGAAGGCGTAACACGTCAAGACTCTTTCGGTATACCTAGGGATTGGGTGAGGCGAACAGCTTTCGAGGAGAACCCGTGGGCACAAAGAAGTTCTTCGTCGCAGAGTTTTCGGGCAAAATATCGCCTGGCGCCCACTTTATTCAAGAAGGCCTCTACCCTGGCAGATGGTTCGGGGGAAAGAGGATGGGAGATCGAGGGATTATCACTCCAGGAGAATGGGATTAGTTCCGATTCAGCACAGTCGGCTGAGGGTTTGACAAAAAAGTACTTACTCATCCAGCCCTTGTGGGAAGAAGGGTTGCCTCGGATGAGAATGGGGGTACGAGAGGGGGAAAAGAAAAATTTCCCCTCTTCCTTCTTATTAAGCTTCAAGAAGGCAGAGATCATGGGGATCGAGGGATCATAACGGAAGTGAGAAAGAATCACAGCAAGAGAAGGAAGGAGACTAAAAGAGTTCGGGGCTAGTTGAGCTGGAGAAATACCAAAGTACTTGCAGACATTTACAAGAAAGCGAGGTAAAGGAAACCCAAGGCCCATCTCAACCTGATCAAAAAAATACGTGCCAAAACCCTCGGGTGGGAAGACCAAAGAGAGAATCCTAACTTCGAAATCGTTGGGAAGACCAGAGAGAGATGCTAACCTAGGGAGGTCTGAGGGTTTGAAAGTAGAGACTTTAATCTGATGCCAGCGAACACCTTCACGGCTAGCCCGAAACGCCTCGACCTCCCCAATCCAGGCACTGAAGCCTCGGCGGTACGCACCTGAACTAGGAAAATCGTCCTCACGGGGCGGAGCTGGCTCCCTTGCAACACGGGGTTGTGGTGGAGCACGGGCAGAATGGGTGGCCTCAGAATCTATAGAAGGAGCCCTCACAGAACCCTCACCCAAACCTACAGAATGGGCCCTCGAGGAACCCTGCCGAGGAGTCCCGACACTAGCCCGAGGACTACCCCCCACGCTAACCACGGGGCTTCCCAAACCCTCCAAAGCATAACTACTACTACTGGAAGAATCACTCGATCTAGCACTACCCAACCTACCCGACCCCCCAGCGAAACTACCCGAAGCAATACGAGAACTCTCACTAGAATTAGAAGACATGACTAGGCAAGGAAAGAAGCGAAGGGAAGAAAGACTTACAAGAACCTAAAAAGCTGGGAAGGGAGGATTGGAAAGCTCGGGAGCTCGGGAGCGCAGGAAGAGAGAGGGTAGTGAGAGAAAGTGAAATGAGGAAAATGACGAAAAGTGTGGGGTATATATAGGCCCCATACGCTTAATCCGCGCCCTTGGATGCAGACCTAATCAACGGATGGCGATGACCCGCGTCGATGGTACCTCGATCCGTGTCGATGACAGAAGTGACGGATCGAGTTCCCGCCCAGAAGTCCCATCATTACGAGCCAATAAAGAACTGACACGTGGCAGAGGGAAACAAAACGGTTCCAGAACTCCCAGCAGCTAAAGGATTCGCCCCAGTAAGAAGATCCGACCCAACCTGAGCGCCGTAGTAGCCCTCGAGAATGCTGACGGTTTGGATATTTTGCCACAATCACACAAGACGTCCAAAATTCACCAAACTCTTTTGGACTAATCGAAGAGGGGACTATTGTTAGCCTCGGGTATTACATACCCCATGGCAAAATACCCGACCCGTTTCAACCGATGTAACCACCCCGGAAGAGAAACCTCCTACCCATGGTATGGCCTCGGTCTAGATGGAATGACCCCCAGAAGGAGGGACCCGAATTAATAGGGTCGATCCACATCCTCGGGTTCGTCGCCTGATGCCCGAGCCAGATGCGCGCCACAAGGGACTCAGCCTACCATACAAGAAACCGCCACGATCTCCACTTTGCATCGATAACAGGACGTGCGTCAAGTAACTGCCCACAACTCGAGTAATCATGGCGACGTGCCACCATGGGCAAGGGAGATCCAAGCCCGAGAAAAACGGGAAGGGGGCAAAACCGCCCAGAAACTGCCCCAACATAGACCCCTATAAATACTGCAAGTCCCGTCCAAAACAGGTATCGATTTCTCACGTATCCTACCGTTACTCTGCCAATTTGATTACTCACGCACACACACTATACACTTTTCTTTATGCTACTTTACGCCTAAAACACGGATACCCTCTTGACCTAGGCAAGAGGGCAAACGACCCCCAACCCTTACCCTGTTTTCAAGTCTTCAGGCAGTATCCGCCGCGAAGTTTAGGCGGGAAACGCTCGTTAGCCGTCCAACGCGGTAGATCCATTTTTCGGCGGCATCAACCTGCATTTCATGAGCAAACATCCATCAGATCTCTGCACATAGAACCCACAATGAGGACACCTAATCCACTTTTCCTTCTTCGCAAGATTCATCAGCAATATGTCCTCACTGCTTGATAAGTTGAGATTTTACATAATTTTTAGACCCCGTAAACATATGTTATCATCATGTTACTTATTTAAATTCCCATGATATTGTAGTTATTTATGTACACATTTTATATTTGACATATTTTAGAATTAAATGAACATGAAAAGACCAAAATGAATCATATCGATTTAAGTCATGGTTGACTAACAGTATGCAAAAGCAACGTTGCCTTCTTCTCTCAATTATATCAAATAGGACAAGAACAAGGGACCCTCAAGAGAAAAGTTTAAGTGGTTGGGATAATTATTCTATACAAAACAAGAGAAGTGGCAGACAACTCTACCGCACATTGAGGCGAAGAACAATGATTGCGTGGGATTTATTTCTTTGGGGCTGCAAGAAGACTTTCAAACCACAAGCGTGATACTAAGTCTGCTCCATGTTTCTACGTTGGAAAGGCATTTTGTCATTACACAGCCCCTCTCGTACGGAATATAAAGGGATGATGAGCTCATGCTTAAACGGGAGGAGAGGACGAAAAAGGCCACCTATACTATCATTTGGCAGAGAACTCAACGACCTAAGGCCATATAGACAAAATCAGGCAGCTCTCTTGGGTTTCTCCCACCTCACATCCATACATATCACGAATTCATCCAACACAAGCCTACTCCCAAGCTGAAATAAAATTAGAAAAGGTAGCCATAAACACGCACACACGGCTGCGGATCAGTGACGACACGAGGAGGCGACAGTCGAGCTCGCAATTCCAAGGCGGTTCTTTACTCGGTCACACGAAGGAAAGGCCTGAAGCGACGCGTGACTACGCGACATCGTGATAAGAGAAGTTTTTATTATATTATGTTTTCTATAATTTTTATGTTGAATATTTTGTGTTTTTCGTTTATTACTATGTGTGCTTAAGTTTCTATGTGATTAAGGCTATGTGAGGCCGGATTATGAGTCGTCTTAATGTTATTCGCATCGTATTTAATCGCATGAGGTCGAGTTATGTGTTTTATATTTGAGTTTAATGCTTGCGTGTATCTGATCAACATATGCATGATAATTGACTGGTTTATGAGATGGACAAAGTAATTAGACCGGTTAGAACGATAAATATAAAGCACCACGACGTAAAACTGACCAGAAATAGAATTCGGTTTCGTTCGTGTGGTTTCCGAGGTCTTAGGCGCCGAAAGCGTCTAAACTCGGGGAATTTCATAAATGTTAAATGCGTGCGTAGAAACTACAGTCATATAGACATATAGGGATTGGTTCTCTATCGCATAGGATCGTTATTGCGGGACAAACGAGTAGCGATTATTTTAGGAAATTCTACCTTGACTGACACTCGTTTTGGTTATTTATGATTGATTGCACGAAGACGTAGGAATAATTCGTGCCGAGCATGCACCTTGATCACGTTGTTGTCAATTGATTTTTCGATCGTTAATCGTTTGTATTTGCTTATTTGCGTTTTTATCTATTTGATATTAAAAATAAAAATCATAAAAAAACACCATATTTAAAATTGCTTCAGTCAAAATTCAATTTCGGATTAATATCTTAAAATTAATCGCGCTGTCCTCGTGGATCGATACTTGGACTTACGTCCATTTTATACTACTTGCACGACCTAGTACACTTGCTAGTATTCGAGCGTGTCAAGTTTTTGGCGCCGTTGCCGGGGACAGCGGTATCATTAATTTTAAGTTTAATTCTGAGTTTAATTTATATATTCTATTTTTATTATATATATTTCTTCTAGTAGAAGCGTTATTATTAACATTATTAATATTATTTTCATTATATCATCATCATTTTATTTTTATTTTAGTACTATTATTATTTTTCAATACATCACTACCAGTTATATATATCTAAAAAATTTTATTATTATTATCGTTATTATTATTATTATTTTGCAGTAGAAGTGTTTATTTTTTTTCTATATAAATATTAATACTTTAGTAATTAGCATTACTATTATTTTAATAATCATTTATATTTTTTTTACTTATATTTCTTATTATTATTTATTTAAGTCATCACTACTTTATTAGTATTATTATTTAATATAAGTATTATTGTTATTATTTATTGTGATACTCTCATCTTTCTCGTTTGTGTTTTTCAGATGAAACGATATTCACAATATTCTCCCGAATCCTATGAGACATCCGATGATGAACTAGAATGCGACTGGTGTGGATGTTCGCATCTCACTAGTCAATGCAAGTATAAACATCTTGGATGGTACGTCGGGCAAGGAGAGAAAAATCAATTTGAAATACGTTATGAAAACACAAAATATTGGGATTATCGGTACGAGGATTCTACTAGAGCATCATATTCCGCAGACCATGTGCCACAATTTGACCAATATTATCCACAAGCATGTTATAATGACCCGCACTACTCCGACGAAGGCGACTGCTCAGATTATTTTTCAGCTAATTATAGTTCATCGCCTCAGAAAGAGAAACCCGTCTGGGAGAAAGCGCTCGAGAGACTGGCTGACCAGGGCCGACAGGCTGATGAGCGATACCGGAATTCAAACAGGTTTGTCAATGTGAGTTCTAAAAGTTTAGAAGCAACGATGAAGAGTTTGGCGTTCCAAGTGGAAAAACTTAAGAATGCAGTTTTTGCACTCACGAGCGACACAGAGACAAATCCAAAAGAGGACGCAGAAGTCACTCAGCTGGACTGTGAAACATCACGAGAACCAATGTTGGAACTAAATGGAAATGAAGATGAGATCGATCCAGAAAAAGCCGATCAACCCGCAGAGGCTACTGTAGATTCCGTTCCAACAAAGCCGAGCCTTCCGGAAGTCCTCGAGGATATTCTTAGTCATGCGACGTTGAAAAAAGAACCCGAATCATTTACTGCTCAGAAAATTGTCAAGCATATGCATCCAACCAATGAAGCTGTTGTCGACATCGAGTGGTGATGAGAGTTTTAAAGTTGTTGACTGCGTAATTCACCAAGAAATATTGAGGGAACAACAAAAAGCGAGGAATTCGCATTATACGATTTTGTGGAGAAGAGAAAGATGGAACCTGAGAGTTTCGATCCGTTTCTACGAGCGGCTACAAATTCATCTGATCATTCGGAGTGTATGTTCACGAAAGAATTCACTAAGACGTTGATGATTGCGAATTTTAACATTATTTGGGATCCAAACGTCGACCTGTTGAGGGAGTTTAAGGATTGCAATCACACGAAGCTATACAATTCCAAGATTAAACTTCTCTAGAAAAAGCTTAAATCGAGATGTTCAGTGCTGAGACTGAACACGCAGGATCATGGACCATCTTGCGAACAGGAGTCGAGCTATCGACTATAAAAGAGCACTTCTTGGGAGGCAACCCAAGCACTATCTACGCATTATTATTTCATATTAAAATCTTATATCTATTGCATCGTATCTTAAGTGTGTTTTGCTTTTAAAATTATTTTCTGAAATTTGTCTTACGTGCCGTCTAGTTATGTTTCCTCGCAGGGTCATAGTCAGTTTGGGGGTGGTTTGTTCACAGAACTAGCTCGATCTATGAAGGAACCAAAGTCTTCTCACGACTCGCTTCGCATCGATCAACACATTATTCAGGACAGTGTCACTTAAACTCTCTCTTTGCTTTAAATTTTTACACATTGAGGACAATGTGATAATTAGTTTGGGGGTGGGGTGACACATGCTAGATTTGATACCGATCTCTTTGGTCTATTAGTTGGTTTAACTGATCAAGATTATGATTTGAACGTCACTTGTGAAATATCGTGTCGATGATGAAAATTTTTAAAATTTTGCTTGTGCCGAGATAAGATTCAGCTAATTGTGTGTGAAGGTCTTGCATGTTACGTGTTATGATATTAGCATGATTATCTGACCACATTAATTGCTTCAGAGGAATAATACGTATCATGATACACAAACCCAGAAAATTGTGAGTTTTGAGCCAAAAAAATAAAAATAAAAAATTTGAGCAACACAATACTTGCTCGATGTGTTTTTCATGAGTGTCACACATGGTCTGAATATTTTCGAACTTGCTCTGTTATGCATGTCAATATCACTTCGTGGATTTTTGTGTTCGAAAATGATAAAGGCACTTAGGATAAGTCACTGGCCTAAATATCTGCTTACCCGATATATCTATCAATTAGTGAGCCCCTTTGAGCCTTATTAGCCTTATTCTTTGATTAGGAGCCACGATATTTAGCCACTTTATCCCGTTATTTTATCCTTCATCCTCAAACCCATTGTCAGCATGTTAGCTTACTAGTCGCTTCAGACTATTGAGTCTATTAGTTTAGAGGAAAGAATATTACGGCTTGTTTTATCTGGTTGCGGTATTTATTTTACTTATTTGAAAACAAAAAGAGAAATAAACAAAAAACAAAAAAAAGAGAGAGAGAGAGAAAAAGAGAAAAAAAAGTATCGAGAAAAAAAAAAGAAGGAAAAAAAGAGAGAAAAAAATATATATTAGAAAATATTTATATATTTTTATTTGAAAAAAAAAAGAAAAAAAGAGGGTTATAGTAGATTTCCATAATTATTTTCTCGAGTTCTTAGTAATATTTTTTGAGTTTGTTTTTATAGTAGTATGAGTCTCCATTGTTTGAGTCGTATTTTGTGCTATAGAGTTGGGGAAAGCGATTTAGTAACTAATATGCTCGACCGTATTACCTCACTCATCCCATATATCACACCTTTATTACCATGAGCCCCATTACAACCATTTTTAAAGACCTTTTGATTTGTGCATGAGATTCACTATGTGAATATGATGTGATATATTCGCAAGCTTAGAGTAATATCATTCTATGTTGTGAGTTGAGCGTCTTTATACAGATCCCATTAAAACACTACGAGCGATTTGAGCGATCCAGGTGAGAGTTGTCATTTGATACGTGTTATGATCTGGAAATATTTTTGTGCTATGATATGATTGCGAATTATCATTTCATGTCTCGTCTTTAGCTGGATCATTCATTAGTTGATAACGATTTTCGATCAATTTGTGCTTTTGATTTTCTGAGAATAAACATGAGGATTCGTTTAGTGACGTCGTAAAATCCTAACTTGATTTAGTTATTCCGCTTTTACGATCGAGGACGATCGAAGCTAGTTTGGGGGTTGTTGATAAGTTGAGATTTTACATAATTTTTAGACCCCGTAAACATATGTTATCATCATGTTACTTATTTAAATTCCCATGATATTGTAGTTATTTATGTACACATTTTATATTTGACATATTTTAGAATTAAATGAACATGAAAAGACCAAAATGAATCATATCGATTTAAGTCATGGTTGACTAACAGTATGCAAAAGCAACGTTGCCTTCTTCTCTCAATTATATCAAATAGGACAAGAACAAGGGACCCTCAAGAGAAAAGTTTAAGTGGTTGGGATAATTATTCTATACAAAACAAGAGAAGTGGCAGACAACTCTACCGCACATTGAGGCGAAGAACAATGATTGCGTGGGATTTATTTCTTTGGGGCTGCAAGAAGACTTTCAAACCACAAGCGTGATACTAAGTCTGCTCCATGTTTCTACGTTGGAAAGGCATTTTGTCATTACACAGCCCCTCTCGTACGGAATATAAAGGGATGATGAGCTCATGCTTAAACGGGAGGAGAGGAGAGGAGAGGACGAAAAAGGCCACCTATACTATCATTTGGCAGAGAACTCAACGACCTAAGGCCATATAGACAAAATCAGGCAGCTCTCTTGGGTTTCTCCCACCTCACATCCATACATATCACGAATTCATCCAACACAAGCCTACTCCCAAGCTGAAATAAAATTAGAAAAGGTAGCCATAAACACGCACACACGGCTGCGGATCAGTGACGACACGAGGAGGCGACAGTCGAGCTCGCAATTCCAAGGCGGTTCTTTACTCGGTCACACGAAGGAAAGGCCTGAAGCGACGCGTGACTACGCGACATCGTGATAAGAGAAGTTTTTATTATATTATGTTTTCTATAATTTTTATGTTGAATATTTTGTGTTTTTCGTTTATTACTATGTGTGCTTAAGTTTCTATGTGATTAAGGCTATGTGAGGCCGGATTATGAGTCGTCTTAATGTTATTCGCATCGTATTTAATCGCATGAGGTCGAGTTATGTGTTTTATATTTGAGTTTAATGCTTGCGTGTATCTGATCAATATATGCATGATAATTGACTGGTTTATGAGATGGACAAAGTAATTAGACCGGTTAGAACGATAAATATAAAGCACCACGACGTAAAACTGACCAGAAATAGAATTCGGTTTCGTTCGTGTGGTTTCCGAGGTCTTAGGCGCCGAAAGCGTCTAAACTCGGGGAATTTCATAAATGTTAAATGCGTGCGTAGAAACTACAGTCATATAGACATATAGGGATTGGTTCTCTATCGCATAGGATCGTTATTGCGGGACAAACGAGTAGCGATTATTTTAGGAAATTCTACCTTGACTGACACTCGTTTTGGTTATTTATGATTGATTGCACGAAGACGTAGGAATAATTCGTGCCGAGCATGCACCTTGATCACGTTGTTGTCAATTGATTTTTCGATCGTTAATCGTTTGTATTTGCTTATTTGCGTTTTTATCTATTTGATATTAAAAATAAAAATCATAAAAAAACACCATATTTAAAATTGCTTCAGTCAAAATTCAATTTCGGATTAATATCTTAAAACTAATCGCGCTGTCCTCGTGGATCGATACTTGGACTTACGTCCATTTTATACTACTTGCACGACCTAGTACACTTGCTAGTATTCGAGCGTGTCACTGCTCCTCTCATCTTCCTCCAGCTTCTGATATTATTCATTACATGTTAAGCTCAAGTGCAATGGAACCTTACACTTAGCGCAAAACAGCCTATGACATTCTGGGCACTCGCATTCTGAAGAACTCTTGTGCTCAAACCTACCATCGATTAGCAAAGCCGAGCAATCCTTAAAGGCAGTAGTAAGTTTTCTCAGAGCCAACGCTAAGGGATTCGCATAATGCATCGCACCACCTATCGAAGACCTTCTTAGGAAGGACTTTCTGCAGTTTTCAGGCTCCAATGAGCCTTCATTACATCCCAGGAAAGGGCATGGGATTATCAAGATATTTGCTTGCAGCTTAGTGTCAACATATTTCTCCACACACTTGATGCAAGATGAGTGATCGCAGCCCACGATGGTGAACATATCTTCATCCTTATTAGGGTTCTTGATTTGTGCTCATATATCGCATGAGATCTTCGTTGAGTTACGTTTGCTGATGGATTCACATGGATTTAGTCTTCAAGTGAGTCCTTTGTACAGATTTTTGTCGGAATTTCTGAGGTGTGTAATGAGGTTTCTTTGTTTGTATTAGCCATGGCGTTATTGTAGTAAAGTGTAAGGACAACTTTTCCTTTTTAAACTATGGGAATCATCAGATATATAGAGGAGAAAGAAGCATGACAATGATTGCTGAGATTCATGTATTTTACAAAACGAATAAATGATGGATATATTTGAATTAAATGTGAAGCCTTTATCTATATTATGAGAAAATTGTTGTGAAAGTTGGAGTCTTTTCAATGTAACTTAAAACGAATATGAAGAGTCGTCGCCAATAGTATTGTAACCTCCGATCTCTTGTTCAGTTTATATTAAGGGGATTTTCATTAAGGCAAATCTACCCATAAATCCTCATACCCCAAACTCTCAATCAACTAACTTCCCCCTCACAATATATTTATCACTAAACTCCCCATTTCAAACATTTAACTCACATACCTACCTAATGGACAATTATACCCTTGCAAAACATAAATATTACAAAATAAACCAATTGAATTCAACACCCACTTCTTTCATCTAGCTTTCAAACATTACAGAGAACGAGAGAGACGAATGAACACATAAGAAGGAACGAGCGAGAACGGGCAAGCTTCTACTTTCAACGCTTATGTTCAACGAGAGAGAACGAGTAAGCTTCCACGAGCAAGCTTCCACCATTGTTGAACACGTAAGAAGGAACGAGCGAGAGCTTCTGTTTTTTCTTTTTTTCTTTTTTTTTTGGCATTTTGGGATATTGTAGAGTAAAAGCTTCGATTTTGGCATTTCTTCAAGGATTCCATGCCGGGCTATGTTTATTACTTTGATTAACGCTCGAATTTGGGGTTTAGGGCTTAAATTGGAGTTCTAGTTTTCGTTTTTTCGATGTGTGATTTTGATATCTTTCATATTAGATTTTTTAGCTTCTATCACGCTTTCGATGAAACCATTGATTTGTAACTGTTTTGGTACGAGACTTGGTTGCTTCTGGGTACTATTAGTTTCAGTGTTATCATTTGTGTCTCTTCTGTGATATTATCTAGGCTAAACTTTTCACACCCCTTGTCTACTTCTGGGTACATTGAAGCTTTAGCTTGTGTGGCGAAAGTTTTAGCGCATGTCTTCTCCTATTTGTTGTGCATTTTCATCATCGGTTGTGTTTTTTGTTAAGTGATGTTATGTATTTAATTTGGCAGCATGTCTTCTAATTCAAAGAATTCTATCAAGGACTTAAGATACAAAATTCAGACGTGTAAATGTGGTAAGGTGGCTGCGATTCGAGTTGTTGGTGCTATGAAATCCACGAAAGGTAAACTATTCTGTAATTGTACAAATGGAAATTGTGATTTTTTTAGTTGGTTGAGTCCAGTAGATAGTCACATTGAAGATGATACGTCTGGTAGTGAAGATGTGCAATCAAAAAGACGTGCTCTCAACACAGAGCATATTGGCGACCTAATAGATGTATGTGACGACTTGGCGAAAAGAATTGGGGTGCTCGAAACCAATGGAAAAGTGCAAAAGTACATCTTTGTAGTCATTGTCATAGTAATTATTGTGATAATTTTCAAGTAGTCATATGGTTAAGGATTGGTGTACTTCACTCATGTTCTTTGTAATACAAACCTTGTCACGTAATGCAATGAACTCTTTGTAGCATCAGACTGTTGTAGTACCAGTATATAGATATTTGTAGTACCAATAATATATAGTTGTTCATAGTACCATAACGTATGCTAGTGCAGTACCATGAGTAGGTTACTTGTAGTATCTTTTTCGTATAACGTTTTTAATTATTGAAAACATGTTGATTCTTGTGCAAATAAGACCTGAGAGCTTCAAAATACGGTACATAATAAAAATTTAACACATGGTAACATAAAACACAAACATTAACATCCAATAATCGAAAATCTTGACTATGAAGTAAGATGTTGATAATAGTATCATATAAGTAGAAAGAAAGTTTGGCGTTTCAATGTAATATCCTTAATTCTAAATGTTAAACCAAATATTGATACCGAATGATGAAATAGTACGTATAACTATGGTAACGTAGTCAAGGACCAAAAATAATTAGGACTGCGTCGAAAAATTCCTACCCATATTTGTAGTGCCAATATACATATATTTGTAGTACCAGTATATATATATGTTCGTGGTACCATATCGTATGCTAGTGTAGTACCATGTCTAGGTTATTTGTAGTATCTTTCCGTACCACGTTTTTAACTAACGAAATTCCTACCCATATTTGCAGTACCATATACATATATTTGTAGTACCAATATATAGATGTTTGTGGTACCATACCTAAGCTAGTGTAGTACCATGCCTAGGTTACTTGTAGTATCTTTTCCGTACCACTTTTTTTATTATCGAAAATGCGTAGATTATTGTGCAAATAAGGCATGAGAACTTCCAAATTACGGCACATAATAAAATTAAACACACGGTAACATAAAATATGAACACTAACTTTCAATCGATTAAAAATCTTGACTATGTAGCAAGATGTTCTTACTATTATCATAATAAGTAGAAAGAAAGTTGGGGTTTGAACGTAATAATCCCTATTTCTAAACACTAACCCACCAATATTGATACCAAATAATCAGTAAAGTATTTATAACAATGATATCATAGTCAAGAACCAAAAATAATTCGGATGGTGTCGAAAAATTCCTACCCATATTTGCAGTACCAATACACATATATTTGTAGTACCGGTATATATATGTTCGTGGTACCATATCGTATGCTAGTGTAGTACCACACTTAGGTTACTTGTAGTATCTTTTACGTACCACGTTTTTAACTAACGAAATTCCTATCCTACTTTATAGTACCAATATACATATATTTGCGGTACCTATATATAGATGTTTGCGGTACCATATCATAAGCTAGTGTAGTACCATGAGTAGTTTACTTGTAGTATCTTTTTCGTACCACGTTTTTAATTATCGAAAATGCGTAGATTATTGTGCAAATAAGGCATGAGAACTTCCAAATTACGGCACATAATAAAATTAAACACACGGTAACATAAAATACGAACACTAACTTTCAATTGATAAAAAATCTTGACTATATAGCATTAATATGATCATAAGTCATTAACAAACACAATACAAAACAATTTTATTGGAACATCAGCAATAACACGACATCATAGCATTAATATCATTCATCTACATTCATCCACTAACATCATAATCCAAGAAATAACCTATCGGCAACATATCGACAAAAGAAAGTGTCATAACCTATAGGCAACAATACCACCACATTTGGTTAAACGTGCCATCCTCTAAGCCATGAAGATCACGAATAACAGCTTTCTTTGCCTTTGAAGCCTTGTGGCACCTCACCTCTCTGCCCCACAACATAGATGGTACAATAGGACATGTTAAAATTAGGACAACAAACGGTTACCATATGGTACTACTAGAAAGCTTCAATGAATCTCATATAAGAAACGGGGGTACTGTAAATCAACATACTTTGGTACTGTATATAAGAAATAGTTTTAACCAACAAATTAGTCAAATTTTAACGAAATACTAACCTCCATCGACACCCACAATTTGCTAACAGTATAAAAACGAATAAGGATTCAGCTCTTTACAGCTCGACACCTAAAACACGATGATACCCAAAATGCGGCAACACCCACAACTCGACATCCAATTAAGGTCAATGCATCTACCATAAACGTTCACAGTACACCTTATCAGTGTCTAGAACTTCGTTCGCTTCAGCTCAATTCCGTTCGCTCGAGTTCAAGAAACTCACAGGTAACCCACGATGAAAAAAAAATTGAAAACTTACATCAACTTACCTGGACCGAGAAACCCACATTGGATTGGGTAAACTCGGAGCTTTTCCGGCGCGGGCAGGGGCTGAAGATTGAAAGAGGATTTGAGAAATAAAATATGAAATTGGAAGGCATCGATCGTATGTGATTTCAATTCATGGTTTGAAGAAGAAAAATATTTAAGAAAATAATAAAGGAGGGGCAAAGTTGTCACTTTGGTCAAGTGGGTAGTGATGTGTATGATTGTCTTAAAATAGGGAGTTTGATGATAAATTTATGTGAGTAGGGAGTTAGTTGATTGAAAGTTAGTAAAGGGGGATTTAGTTGAGGTTGCCCCTTTCATTAATATAAAAAATTAGCAAATCAGTACCCTCTCAGTATTTTTTTACATGCAGGTACCTGTCAGAATAAATTTTTTGCACATTGGTACCTGCCCGCCACAAGGTACATCACATCACACATTTAGGTACCATAGAGAAACGTATTGTGGTACGTAATACAGCTAGAAATGGTACCACCATATAGCTTGCCGCAAGGTACCGTATGGAACATATATTAGGTACCATATATGGGTACCATATAGACGCGTAACGTGGTACGCAATACACATATAAAAAGGTACGTCAATACCGGGAAAATGGTACGCACAGTCGAACGGATACTTTTCTAAAAAAATTTCTGACATGGATACTGACTTGCAAATTTTTTATACAATTGGATATTTTTCTAACCTTTTATTAATACAAGTATATAAATTCTTTACTTTTATTTGGCTAATAGTGGCAAGTCTAATAATTATTCTTTTTGTAATTTAAGGGTTTCAAACCTCTTAGATATTAACAAGAATTTGAGTACCGGATTATCCTTCCGAGTCAAATAACTATTTTCTTTTCTTCTGGTATAAATATATATTAGATATATCAACGAACGAAGGGGTTTTTTCATCACTTTTACATTTTTAATGACATGCATTTATTTTGGGGGAACAAAGAGCCGACTTAGAAGAAAATTCGATTTAAACAACCATAATCGCGTTTTCTTTTATCAACTTACTACAAGGGACAATAAGCATAAATCATCATGTTCTTTACCTAATTTGAACTATATATTGTATTTTTGACTGGCTTTTTATACATAGACGTATGTATTACATTTATACTACAAGGTAGTTGTTGGAAAAGTGGATGATAAAATAAAGAACTAAGGGGGTGTTTGTTTTGGGGTGATCCTCCAAAATAATATCACCATATTCTCGCCGACTTATCATCAACATGTTTGTTTACCTTATGCGATGAGTCATCAACGTAATGACGGATCACCTAGGTGATAAAAATAGGGTGATATTCTACCTTTTGGATCACCCCGAAAAAGCTCGGTGATCTTACATCACGGTGATGGGGCGATCTTTAAAATTTTTATTTGGACAACATTACCCCTTAGTTAAGCATTTATACCTAATACATCCTTATTCGTATTTAATTATATAATTAAAGTATTTACATCTTAAAATAATATATCTAGTAATAAATAATTATATCGAATAACTATACAAAAAACTTATTATTAATTCTTAAAAAAATTTAAAGTCGATATCAAATAGTAATCTTTATAACGTAAATATCATCTCAATGTATACGTATATATTAATACACATTATCTATATAGTATCCGTTAGGGTTAAATATGATATTCACGCAATATCAGCCACACACCGCCGTGATTAAACAAACACAATATTCTAATATCACCTTGAATGAAATATCATCCCAAAACAAAAACACACTAATGAGATGTCACCTTCATCCACATCACGGTAATATTCACATTACGGTGATATAAGTATCACCGTGATGTTGGCTCACTAGAAACAAACACCCCACATGGTAGTTGTGGGAAAGTAGATGACAAAATAAAGATGTCTTGTATAATTAGTGATAATGAAGGTTCAAAATCAATTACGAAATGATCAAATGATTCATTATAAAGTAAGTAAGCTGAAATGTATTGAATTGGTGAAAATCTAAATTGATTCCTTGGCACATGCCTGTCGCTTTCCACAACAACGTTTCCTTCGTAAGAACATTAACAATGCGTATAAAATATACTCCATTTTTTATCATTTGACTGTCCAAAGCCAATGTATTGGTTAAACAGAACCGAATATGACAAAGTATATAATTCTGAATTTTGTCTATAATTGTAACGTCGCATATCATCAATAGGATTTAAATAGTTTCACCACTTCTTGTTTCTAAATCTATCGTTCAATTTTAGTTTTCTTTGTCCATTAATATATACAGATTCAACCCACCTACTATATATACATCCAACATGACCCTTGAGTTCTCTCCCACTTTCTCGAAACCCAAAAACCCTCCTAGCCAAACACGCCCTTAACAATTAATGAATTCATCAATGGCCAAAGGAACGAAGCTCACCAAACTCAAGTCAGTATTCAAGAAGATGCAGTCCTTCAAACTCGGCTGCGCCGCCGCGCATCCCTTCGCCGTCTCCGACGCCGGAGAACTCGTCACCGACCGCCGGCGGATCCACCCCGTCTACGTCGGAAAGTCACGCCGGAGATATTTAGTCACCTCCCAAGTCCTTGAAAACCCTCTTTTTCGTGAGCTTGTAATAACTGATAACTGCGATGATGAAGGAACTGTTTTCGTAGGTTGCGAAGTTGTAATTGATAGGATCGGTTTACGCGTTTAGAGGGGGGGTGAATAAACGCTTGACGCCTTTTTGGTAGTTAACCGGTTAAGGTTAATACCGGTGCTTGATTTTTCTCTATGTGTTATTCGCGGAAGCTTGTAGATCGGTTCTGACTTAGAAACCGATAATCTGTGCGTAGTGTTCGTGTGTGTGTGAAAGAAGATACCAGTTTGTTTCTGGAAGTTCGGAGTTGAATCTCCTACGTCTCCCCTTCTTCCTCGTGAGGAAGGTTCACTAGACTTCAGTTATACACTCACAGTACAACCTACCCGGCTGCCCTCAGCCTTATCTAGTGAATCCCTAGGCAGTCGTAAAATACAATCCACCTACTTCAACAGCTTTTTACAGTCCGTCGGAATAACAATAACTCACTTACTTAACCTGACCGGTTATCGTATAGTGAGGACAACACTTTCTAAATTTCTCGCTTTGTTCTTGAATTTTGTCTGATTGATTTCTCGTGGTTGTGTTGTTGTCTTCTTCAGTGTTTCTTCTGTGATATATATACTTGTTTGTTGATGAAGAAGACCGTTGTGATATGGCTCCAAGTGCTGAGCTGTGCATTAAATGCACTTTCCCAAAATGGGTACTGTCCGGTCTTGGCAGCAGTCTATACTGTCTCATTTGCTTTTTCCATTCTAAGCTTGGCTTGACTTCGACCTGACTTCCTATGGCAGCCTTGCATTAAAGATTTCGACAGTAGGTTTCATTATCCCGCCTTGAGTAAATTTGAATCTTTGTATACGTGGCATCTTTGATGACAGAACTCCGGTCTTCGCACTTTATCGGTCCGGTATCTGAGTTCTGATCTTGGCTCCTGCCAGGTCCGGTATATGTGTGTATGCCTTTCTGTTTTAGGCACGCTTCTTCTGATAACCAGTCTTGTGTTCTTCTAACTAATATCCGGTCTCCTGCGCATATGTAATCTGCTGACTGACGTCCGGTCTTTTAATCTTCTTCTAACTGGTATCCTTAACCAGTCTTGAGCAATTTCCTTCAGACTGATTATCTGGTCTTTTAATCTTCGGTCTTATGTTCTTCTGACCGGTATTCTTAATCAAGTTTGGACAATCACCAAAACTGTTTAATCTGAATTCTTGATTCACGATTCCTAACAATTTCCCCCTTTTTGGTGATTGTCAAAACTCAACGAAGCAGAAAGGTATTTATTATATCAAAGGAGATTTGATACATAAACTACCAATCTATTACAACCGTTGTTGGCCTATCTATTCCTTAGATATGCTAAACTTCTTCGATCTTCTGGTTGTTGGCATCGTCCGGTTTCTTTGGTATATCCCGGTCTGCCTTCTGCTTCGCCTCAGTGCTGCAGCAGTTCCATCTGCCCTTTCTCCTTAGCTAGCAGCACTTTTTCTCCACACTGCTTGTCACAACCGGTATCTATACTTCTTTGATCTTCCGGTTGTTGGCATCCCAAGTTCTCTTTGGTACGTCCTGGTCTGCCTGCAGCTTCGTTCAGTACTGCCATCTTCCCTTTCTCCCCAATTAGTATTGGGCAGTGGGCAGTACTCTTCTTCCCCCTTTTTGACAATCACTTGTCCGGTATGAGGGAAGGTAGTCATTGTGCAAGGGAGTCATCATTACAGTTGTTCTCTCCTTCTGAAGCACAATGAAACCGGTAGCTCTGTAGCTGCGCTCAGATTTGACAGGGCGCTTCAAGGTCTGAAGAAGTCTTCTTCTGACCCGTCCAGTCTTAGCAGCTCGTACAAAGCTCCGGTTGTCTCCAGGACTCACGCTTTTTGTTGAGCTCCTTGGAGGGTCGGTTGTTGCGTCATGGTGGATATCCGCTTGTTGGCACCACTGGAAGCGCAACGAAACCGATAGGAACCGGTGTCCGGGTATGTACCTGGCATGGCGTTTAATCCCGGGTAATCGGTTCTCCTTTTCCAGTCCCTTTCCTTGATGGATTCTCGACCGTCTCTTCGAGAGGCTGGTAGGAGCGGTAAGGTAACCCATGGCTTCTCAACCGCTCGGCTACTACGCCGTCTCTTGGTGGGTCGATGGTCTACAAGGGACTGGAGGGGCGCCATCTTCTCCTTTGGGTCCTTGTAGTGCCCTGATGGTTCGCCCGGTCCGCGGCATCTTTTGTTCAGCTCTGGGTAAGAAGCTGATGACTGGGTGCATCTGATCCAACTCGTCCAGTCATCAGATAGCATCCCAGGGCTCTCCTTCTGTGCCGTCGGACTTGTTTTAAAAAGCCTGGTAGTCCACAGCAGCGTCTTTGTAGCTTTGTTTGACCGCCGTGAGGTCTTTGAATGATCAAATGAGTGAGTCTGCATCCAGTCTGTTGGAGATACTGCTTTGAGGCGATTGGGTAAGAAAACTGGGCTTGGACTTGTTAAGCTTTTTCTGGTTGTGAGGCTTATCCTGACTGAGGGTTGTGGATGTTTCGGTAACTCAGGCATTTTGAACTTAGTTGTTGTTGAGTGACTGGGATTTTGAAGAGGGTCGTGAGGTCTTTAAATAACCGAAAAATTCCTGTCAACTTGTGTCACGGGTGTACAGTATTCCAAGCCATGCTTATCTTCTTTTCAGTGCGTCGGAACTTTATGTCTTGTCCGATGACAGAGATTCGTTGATGATATGACTATTCACCTTCTCTAATGCAAGTTTCAAAGCCAGCTGTATAAACTTCAATAATATGTGCATTGATGGGGCACAGTTATCGAAGAGACCCGGTCTTTATCCGCTCAGTAGGAGTCGCATGTTTATCCATTGGTCAGTCATGGATAGTTTCGGTTTCAGAAGGCCTTTGAGACAGCTTAGATACTTAGACAAAGAGTAAACTCTGCTTTTGAGAATCAGTCTGATGCAGTTGTGTGTAGTTCACCGGTTTGTCATTCCTGCACTTAGTCTCTCTTTCCTGATTTCAGTGCTTTCGACTATCTTCACGGGGTTGACAGCCTTGGTAATTCTACTGCTTTTCCTTTTAAGGCTGTAACCTTCCTTCAATAGAAGAGCTTGCTTGTTGACCCATGTTTGTCTGCTCCTTAACCACTAGTTAGAGTCCAAAGCTACACTCAGTCATTCAGTCGCCTGAAAACCAGTCTCCATGTAGAGCACCATCACGCCATTTGTCTGGAGCTGAGATTATTTCCCTCACCGATTGCCCTTTAGTTGTCTTTCTCCGGTATGGATTGTCGGTCTTTGATGGGAACTTCCGGACTTAGTTGATCTCAAGACTAATTCAGTTCCTGCTGATAAATTCCCCCTTAGTTCGTATTTCCACCAGTTATTCCGATCAGTCGCTAGGCTGATTTGATTGTCTCTTGAGCGCTATTTGGTCTTCTGAGAGCCTTCTTCTTCCCTTTGCTTGAGGCGTTCCCCCTCAGTAGGCTCCCTTAGGTGCAAACTTCTTGCAATACACTGTCCCGGTTTCTTTTAGACAAGTATCGCTCTTTTGAAACTGGTTTGTTCCTTTATTGCTTGATTTTCCCGGTTTGGAGCTTCCTTTCCGGGGTCCTGTCTGGCTGCTACCGCTTGGTTATTCTGATCATCTGTTGTGCCTTTCTCCAGACACCTGATTCCCTCTCTTTACTGCATTTTTACCTAAAGCTTGCCAGTATATAGATGACTCACAGCATACGCTATGGTCCTTAGGCATGATGTTAGTACAAGGCTTAGAAAAAGCAATTTCTGTTTTCTTTTCCTTCACTTATACAGTAACCAAGCATATTGACTGTAAGTTCTTTCTTGCTTGTACCGGCTCAGACAGTTGCTGGATACCTATTTCAAAGGTAGCCGCTGACTTGGCACATGGTTCGATCTCAGCGAGAGTCTTTCCCCCTGGGCATGTGCCGACAGCATCTGCTGTCTAGAGATTAGTAGAACCGGTTGAGTTTCTGCATGTATTCCTGCAAGAACAAATAAAATCTTCGGTACTCAAGTCTCTTTGAGTCCGGTTAGGAATTAGTACCTTAGGTATCCATAATTGGATTATCCTAACGTGTCTACCGGTAGTGGGATCAATAATATATTTATATTTATTATTCCTATTCTGAGACCGGTCTTTGGGTCTTCTGTAGCCTTGTGTCCCTGGTTTTGTATCGTGGCCATTCCCCCTTGGTCGTTGAGGTCTTCTTCTTCGTGAATCATAATTTACTCCTGTATTCCCCCTCACTTGTTGGGGTATTCCTTTATGTGGAGCATTTCTTACATTATTCCCCCTTGCTACCTGAGGTCTTGTCCTTGCGTAGGACACTGAGGAATTGTAGGTGTGTTTCACTCCAGTTTCCTTAGACCTGTTCATAGGAGCAACAGAAACTGGGTTATAGTTTGCAGGACGAACAAAGTTGATCACCTTTGGAGTAGTAGGTTGTGCGGATGTTGTTGGTTTGTCAACATCAATTCTTTCGTCGTATCCGAGTCCGGTTCGGTCACCAGCATCCCTTAGGGAACCTTGGAGACATTGGAATGTCTCTGTTGACTTAGTCCATGACTGGACCAAGGCGGTCAGCTTCTTGTTTTCTGATGCATTCTTTTCGGCTGCTTCTTTGAGCTTGAGGTTTTCTTCCTGTAGATGGCTGATCTTTTCAAGAAGAGGTCCGGTATCCTCTAGCGCTGGTGCTTTTCCTTTTTCTGCCATTTTTAACTTCTCGTTCAGTTTCCAGTATTCATCAGCCATACTTTGAAGAGCATCTAGAACTTCTTCATAGGTGAACTTATTTTCTGGATCTGATTGATCTCCCATCAGGCAGATAAGATCTGGTTCAACTTTGTGGTTGCTTGGTTCATCCTCTGAACTTGATTCATCGGAATCGGTATCATCCCATCTGTGGCTATCTCCATTAGTCGTGGAGGTTTGTGCCTTCTTCCACCTTAGGTGTTGGTTTGTCTCCTCTTTGGAGTCATTCTCAGCTTTGGATCCGGTCCTGTCATATTTAAGTTGAATGTTAGTATTATCGCTTAGCTTACGCTGATTAACCTGTGTCACATTGGATGATTTTCCGTCTTCCAGAGCTTCTGTTGGATTTTCCTTGAGCTCGTTGATTTCTTGGTTTTCCCCAAGTCGACTTAGTTTGATCCACACTTCCTTAGCGGTCTTGCCTGTCATAACTTGTCTGAAGACTTCTATGTCCAGAGTTTTGAATATGGCATTTTTTGCAATATTATCCAGATTTGTCTTTCGTCTCTCTTCTGCTGACAGCTCGTGTCTTTCCTTTGGAATTTCTCTTGGCTCGTCAGGGTAGACAGCATGTCTTGCGTTTATCTTGTTGAACACGAATGGTCCATTTTCCAGTACGTCGATCATTTCATCATCTTGCGCATAAAGGTAGGTCATCAACCTTATTTTCCACTCAAGAAAATTTTCCCTGCTAAACATAAGAAGCTGATCTGATAAAGTCATGGTTAGTAAAAAGAAATCAAGCAAACCCGCTCTGATACCACTTGATAGGATCGGTTTACGCGTTTAGAGGGGGGGGTGAATAAACGCTTGACGCCTTTTTGGTAGTTAACCGGTTAAGGTTAATACCGGTGCTTGATTTTTCTCTATGTGTTATTCGCGGAAGCTTGTAGATCGGTTCTGACTTAGAAACCGATAATCTGTGCGTAGTGTTCGTGTGTGTGTGAAAGAAGATACCAGTTTGTTTCTGGAAGTTCGGAGTTGAATCTCCTACGTCTCCCCTTCTTCCTCGTGAGGAAGGTTCACTAGACTTCAGTTATACACTCACAGTACAACCTACCCGGCTGCCCTCAGCCTTATCTAGTGAATCCCTAGGCAGTCGTAAAATACAATCCACCTACTTCAACAGCTTTTTACAGTCCGTCGGAATAACAATAACTCACTTACTTAACCTGACCGGTTATCGTATAGTGAGGACAACACTTTCTAAATTTCTCGCTTTGTTCTTGAATTTTGTCTGATTGATTTCTCGTGGTTGTGTTGTTGTCTTCTTCAGTGTTTCTTCTGTGATATATATACTTGTTTGTTGATGAAGAAAACCGTTGTGATATGGCTCCAAGTGCTGAGCTGTGCATTAAATGCACTTTCCCAAAATGGGTACTGTCCGGTCTTGGCAGCAGTCTATACTGTCTCATTTGCTTTTTCCATTCTAAGCTTGGCTTGACTTCGACCTGACTTCCTATGGCAGCCTTGCATTAAAGATTTCGACAGTAGGTTTCATTATCCCGCCTTGAGTAAATTTGAATCTTTGTATACGTGGCATCTTTGATGACAGAACTCCGGTCTTCGCACTTTATCGGTCCGGTATCTGAGTTCTGATCTTGGCTCCTGCCAGGTCCGGTATATGTGTGTATGCCTTTCTGTTTTAGGCACGCTTCTTCTGATAACCAGTCTTGTGTTCTTCTAACTAATATCCGGTCTCCTGCGCATATGTAATCTGCTGACTGACGTCCGGTCTTTTAATCTTCTTCTAACTGGTATCCTTAACCAGTCTTGAGCAATTTCCTTCAGACTGATTATCTGGTCTTTTAATCTTCGGTCTTATGTTCTTCTGACCGGTATTCTTAATCAAGTTTGGACAATCACCAAAACTGTTTAATCTGAATTCTTGATTCACGATTCCTAACAGTAATGTTCGAACACATGCTTTGGATGATAGAGGATTCAGGCGACGGCGACGACCCTCGCCGGCCGGAGTCATTTGACGAGCTCGTTCAATACTATGCTTATTGCTAAGATTAATCAATTAAATACACACACACACATATATATGTGTGTATTTCTATCGGTTGTTGTGTGTAGGTGTGATGTTAATCATATGTTGGTGACTAAATCAATTTTCGATTGTTACCTTACATTGTGTTTTGGATGCTAGAGGATTTTCCTGAGGGTGATGCATGTAATAATATGTGCTAATATATAATATATACATTGTTTTGTTTAAAGAGAGACATTTTATTGTATATGTTTAGACTGATTTCTTTGTTGTTGTGACATATATTTCTCTTTCGGGATTTTCGCCGCTTGTCCTGAACTCGGTTACATATTTTAATGTTTATATACTGTATTTCTAATAATATGAATATTTAGTTATACTGTAGAATGTTTGACCCTGATGGTATGGAAAATATTCGTATCAAATCAATTAAATAAATGTAGTATTAAAATAAATCAAGGTGGCAAATAGTTCTATAATAAAATGAATTGACAATTTTCAATCAAACCAAATTATTATACCTCCTCATGTGCTATACCACCGTCGCTTCAGGAGGATTAAGAGCCAATTAGATGCCTATTAGTGTTGGAATATAATGATTAGTAATACACTGTTTGTTCTACAGCATTTGCAAATAAATACAGAATTCAAAGTCTACAGATTCAAATAGAAATATCAAAAATTATTTTTTGCATGTATTCATTTCTTTACATTCACTCAAATATTTTTTAAAGCGTCGAGTTAATATCGCACTGAGACCATTATTATCGAATATTAAAGAGAGTTAAAACTCAACATCAGATTATCTAAAGTCAACGATGTATATCTAACACAAAAAATTGCACGGAGACCATACTTATTAACACTGTCAAGAAAATTGCGAGAAAAAAAAATCAATATCGCTAGCCCAATACCATCATTACATATTTTCACTCATCATTAACTGGTTCATCTGCCAAAAATAAAAAATAAAATCAAACCCAAAATTAGGATATAAAATCAATAAAAATAATATTTGGATAATCTTACCTGCTTTGGCTTGAAGATCTGCCTTTTGATCTTTCTGGCGATTCTCCATGCAATGTAACAAATACTTAAATGTCTCAATCTCACAAGGGATCGTTATCGCTCCGCTGTAATCGAATCCAAACTCCTCCTCGACTTTCTCGAGCAAAACCTTAAACAAAGGATCGCTGAGGTAGCTCGTAGGTATGATAAACCTTCGAAGCTCGGGGCCCACGTACACTGCAAGGTACCCTTTGGGAATGCCATGTGGTGGCTCGGGGCTGAGACAGCTGTCGTCGTCTGATTCGTTGGTGACGCTCGCCTTGAGCCTACGGCTAATCTCGGACGAAATCCCACTGCAAATTACATGTTCGCTTGAGCGATTGTTGTTGGCTTTTGGAGTGAGAGCTGCGTTTTGCCATCTTTGCAAGAACTCCTTCATTCGAACGATCTGCCATATGCCTGTGAGTTTGGCTCCTCTTTCGCTGTTGTTATTGTCTTCTTCCATGATTCGCATCTATGAAACAGATTCGAAAGTTTACGCTATGAAACAGATTCGGAAGTTTAGGCTATGAAACAGAATGATTATTCATGAGCAAGGGAAGAGCTTGAAATTCTTGGCTACAAAGCTGATTCTTTTCTTAATAAGATACGCTACGATGAAAGGGGCAAGAACATGATCCTTTTGTTTGGCATTTCATCATACACCTTCAATGTGAAAAATTAATGAATGACTCATCATACGCATGCCATATATGCATATCAGCTTTCTCAGAATCTGAATCATCAATGGCATTGATAAAAGTAAGATAAATACAACGCCAGACGTGAGTATCCAACAGAAATCCACACAGATATCAAAATGGAGGAATAATTTACAACGGCGCACATGAATAATATAATCCAATTGAAGCCATAATTCTAGACACCACCTTCGGCATATATCATCAATAGACACACTAATGCGTTTTCAGGATCTCAGAAATCAAACTATCGTAAAGTTAAAGAATCAAACATCCAAATTGAAACCATGCAAGAAGGATCAATGAACTTACGCGCAAATCCGAGACGATGGCGATAAACAAGCACCGGCGATCTTAAATCGAAACAATGCGTACAGAAATGACTTCGATCATCAGGGGGATTCAGTTGAATCGATATCGGTGGAGAGGATATGACCTAAAATGAAAAACTCAATCGGGCTATATTCGTAGTTCCTACGGTTTTCTTTTTCTTTTTTCCTTTTTAAATTCCCTTCAAGAAATCAAAGAGAATTATAAAAAGATACTTATTTTTCAGAATTCTCATAAAAACGAATTCTGTTTAATTTTTATTTTTACTGAAAAACTACATATATCGATTTCCGTAGGAATGAAAAAGAATGCATTCCTATGTCGGGTTTATTTATCATCTTATTTATATATATTTGTTAAGGGATTTCGTGTGGTGTACCCGGCATTTTAGGAAATTAAATTTAACTATTTTAGGTTATCATGATAACAAGAATGTTATTTATAATGCTAAAGCAATGATAAAAGTGTAGGAATACTCATTATTACATGTTGGTATATTACATTGAATTGGGGTATTTATTGGCTTATGTTAGTGACATGGATGCAAGTCCCGTATTTAAAAGTATGTGTCATACATTAACTGCAATGAGAAGTCTAATTCGTGAACATATATTATAAGATGTACGTAAGAACGAACTATTTTTTTTCTCTTTAACCAAACATACGAAGATGGGCTTTACGGATATCTATTCTATTATATTAACGGAGAGAGATGAGTATAAATCGTCATATGGTCTGTCAAAATTAAGTTTTAAAAAAATTAATTAATAAAATAAAAAAAATCACTAACTATCTTTATTTATTATTTTTAGTTAATTACTATTCTTCCTTCAATTTTACTTCCTCTGTCCCACTTAATACTTCCCAAAAATTAGTTGACACGTAAATTAAGAAATCATATTTTTGTAATATTATAGTACACTTCTAAAGCATGGAGAGAGAAAATCTATTAGTGAGCACGCAAATTAAGAAGCCTCTTTTTAATATAAATGGTGTAATTATTGGAATAATCTTTTACCAAAAATAGAAATGGGAAGAATTATGTGAAACGCCCAAATAGAAAGATGTGAAGAAATAAGTGAGAATCGGTTTTTTCATTTTATAGATTTAGAGTAGACAAATTAAATTTAAATTATAATTTTCATTAAATAATTTCAACTAAAATAAGTTTATTAAACTATATTTATATATAACACCCGCATTGAATGTACAGAAAGAAATTACTAGGTTGTGTAATTATTACCAACAACTTCATGATTTTATTTCTTACCAATTAGATCAAGACCAAGTCATTTGGTAATATTATAACTTCGAAGCAATTAAAAATGCTAGCTTCTAACGTCTCAACTACTACAGGTCATTTAAAGTTTTATCGAACAATAATTGGACAAAAAATCAGGATAATAATGAGCTTTAAGCTTCCCTCTTGCTTTTGCATAAAAGTGAGGATAAAGATCGTTTTTTTCCTAACACAAATTGTTATACATCCCTGAAAGAATAACATACATAGCATAATGAGTCACCGCCTAGTAAGCTTTCATCTCTCTTTATTTCAAATATGGTCACAGTTAATGAAGAACACAGTATAACATTTGCAAGATTGACATTTTGACAGCCTTCTTATATGAGTAAAGAACATACCTCTCTGTTTTGCCTTCTTATAGCGTAGAAGAGAGAGAGAGAGTTATCTTTGCTGCTGCTTATACGGAGCGAATAAGATTGATGAGTTGTGCCCACCAAACCCAAATGAATTAGACAATGCCACCTTGATATCCAGCCTTTCTTTCTTTGCTCCCACCAGCAATTTCGTATCCTGAATTTAATTTTTTTGCTTATTGTCAGATGATGGACTTATATGACAGAACATAACTGACAGAACTAGGATCACCACAGATATCTTTCAGATGCATGTAGGTTAGTTTAAAATGCATGTAGGAAAAACACCACTGAGCGTATCTACGAAGCAAATGTATTCTGCCCATTTTGTCAAATGTGATTAGTTTTAAATTTTAAAAGAAGGGTGGGTGGAAACATACCACGCCATCGTCTGGGTTTTCAAGGTTGATATTTGGATGAATCCAACCAGTTCGAATTGCCTGCAAAAAAGTTTTTTCAAAAGAGCGTGAAATTCTTGACTGGGTATTATCTGTTTGTTGCACGATAAATAAACATGGTAGTTCACCTGTACAGTTGCAACAGCCTCGACGGCGCCAGCTGCTCCAAGAAGGTGGCCGATCATCGATTTTGTGGAGTTCACCTTCAACTGCAAATAGCATAATTTATCATCAATTATACAAAAAAAAAAAAAAATAAGACGGTATAACTCTTTAAGAATATCGAGGGAAGATTAATTTATTCCGAGACCTCTGGATTCTGGCCAAAACAATGATATAGGGCGTGGTATTCCTTAAGATCACCCGCCGGGGTAGAAGTTGCATGTGCATTTATGTAATTAACATCTTCATTAGATACCCCTGACTGGGCAAGGGCCTTCTCTATGCATAGGATGACACCAGCTCCTGATAATGGGTATGATAGGAGAAACAGTCAATCATAACCTAAACTACGTCAAAATCATAACAGAGTGAAGTGAGCACTGAATTTACAGGAAGGGAATGTAGAATTCTCAGACAGACGAGAGAGATCTCATAGAGTGCCTTTTAGTTTTACCCTTTGTCAAGCAGCATATCAGCTATAAGAAGCGAAAGATTCACCTTTTGGATGGGGCTCTGTCATGTGATAAGCATCAGATGTGAAACTTCCACCAAGAAACTCAGCATATATTGTTGCACCTCTCTTCTGCTCGATAAAAGGTTTAGGAATTCTTCATGAGAAAACTCAGCGAGCAAATAATTCCAGCATAATTCAGAAATGGCTGAACCAATAACAACTCAGAATACCTTCGCATGTTCAAGTTCCTCCAGAAGCAATACTCCAGCCCCTTCCCCCATTACAAATCCATCACGGTTCTGTTCAAGAAAGAAAAAAAAAAGAGGCATCACCTCTTAATCCATAAGATCCATCCATTAAATTCCAGGCCATATGATCATGCAACAAAATTAACAGCATTACATTATCCCAGGGTCGTGAGGCTTTAGTAGGATCAGCATTTCGTTGCGACAATGCCTTGCATGCAACAAAACCTCCTAAACCTGCACCAGAGGTTTTATTTATGATGAACCAACGTTAAAAATAATGTAACGTGAGAAGAAATCAAGTACCGATGGGTATGATTACAGCGTCAGATCCACCACAAAGCATCATGTCCTGAAATACAGGAAAAATAGAAGGATATAAGAACTGGTTCATATGTCCCACTACAATTTGTGAAATAGAAGAAATAAAAAAGGATGATAACGTTAACCGACTTACTGCTTCACCTCTGATGATGTGGTTAGCAGCATTCAATATACAGAAGTTGCCTGTTGCACAAGCAGTAGATATTGAATAGTTTGGGCCCATCCATCCCTGCAGTCAAACACCTAACATGGCATCAGTAAGTTAGCTGACAATAAAGCTGTGATATTTGACGGCGGAATTTATTTAACCAGGTCCATGGCAAGAATAGCAGAACCCATGTTTGTAGTTGCAAAGGGCACACAAAATGGATTCATCTTTTTATACGAGACCCGCAATGCTTCGATAGCATCATTAAAGACCTGTCCAGGTAATGAAGCAAACAGATAACCCAGAATCAGCATTGAACTGTATGCAAACCAATTGTTCTCTCACATTAAACACATAGAGGTGAAACTGACAGGCGAAACTTTAAGCTTCCTTAGTCTCAAAACTATAGTTTCTTTTCCTTTAACCCACTCAGGCTAGCCTAATGAGTTGTCATAATATTTGTGCATGTGTGTTTGATAACGTATTTACGATTTATTGATCACCTTCACAGAAATACAAATGGTTGGAGTAACATGCGGTGAACCCTTAGTCCACCTTCTATATGTCACAAATTTGTAAACCTTTAGCATATTGTTCAATTTCCAAGTCAATGTTGCACTCACCTTCATCCCACCCATAGCAGAGCCAATTAGCACACCACATTTAACTTTATTCAATCCATCCATGATATCCTCAGTAACTCCTCCATCCGCTAAGGCCCTCTTGCCTGCTGTCAACATGTAGAGCATGAACTTGTCCATTCTCTTCGAAAGTTTAGGAGAAACCAGGCCGTCCGTTGAATATGACTTGATCTCCCCAGCAATTTTCTGAAATTGAGACTTGTCATAAATAACAAGGAAAACTTAGTCATCAAACAATGCAGTGGAAGTCATAAGGATACCATACCGTGGGAAAGTGAGAACAATCAAAAGAGTCAATCTCACTGATTCCGCTGACTCCTTCTAGCAGGTTGTTATAGAACAAATCTGGATTATTTCCAATTGATGTCTCAACGCCCATCCCCGTCACAACCACGCGCCTTTTCTCGGTGGATGGTTTCTTCGTGTGTGTACCTGTCATGGGAGGATGCACAGCCACAGCCATTGCTTCCCCTGTTATAATCAAATAAATTAGAAAACAATCTAACAAGAATCCAAAATAGCACATCGTGTCTCAAATCCTTCATTCACTAAAATCTAACAAAACAAAAATTTCCAAGCTCATACGTATAACTCAAAAAAGAAAAGCATTCAGTAACTAATCAAATTAAATAAGCAGCAACAGTAGAAGCAGAGCCGCCAGGAACAAGGTCCGCACCTGAGCGCAGCCTCCTACTACGCCTCCGCATTAGCTGAGCATTCTTCGATCCGAAACCGAACAGATAGTCTGATCTACGCGATGATTTCCTGAGTTCATCGCATGGTCGAAAAACAGAGTAAGTGCTCACCAACCACTTCCTGCGTTTGCTAAACGACGTCTCCATAGAATTGGTGCCTTTTTCGTAGGCACCTGACATGCACTCAGCCGTAAGCCAAGAGCACGCCACCGATGACGACGACATTGATTACAAATCAACAACACACACAAAATAATATAATCGGTACCCCCTCAACACGAACACTTAACATTAAATTAGAATGATTTCACGCATTGTGCAAATGCGTCGCCGTCAACGTACTTTGCAGCATTACTGTGTAGAGTAGGCGGAGAGAGAGAGAGAGCTAATTGAATCTCAATCGGACGGAAAAGAAACAGAGATGAGCAGATGCCGAAATGACGTCGTCCGGGGCCGTGCATCTGTTAAATAGTGGAAAACTATTTCATAAATTATTTAAAAAAAAAGAATTAATTAATTAATTGGAGAAGTATCTGATTATATTGACTTTGGGTGTGTTCTTTTTTTTTTTTTGTTTTTTTCCTATCTGCATTCATTAGGGTTTCGCAACAATATATTTGGGAAAGGCATATCCGCCACCCAAAGAATTTAATATCTTTTAAATCGTGCTATTAAAATTATCCTACCGACCAAATTCTACAATTGACTAAATTGAAATCTGCACAAATATTTATTGCCAATTCCCTAACGCTCATCACCTTTGATGGATGCTCATAAAACGATGTGATATTTATTACACGAAAGTCCTAACACAAGGACTTAGAGTGATAGGTGGGGCATATCAAGTGTTCAGATAAAGATATCTCCATAAGAAAGTCATATATTCAAATTCCGATTTGCCTCCATTACTACTGTTTATTGTAGCTTGAGACACTGGAATTTGGATTGTAAGGTAACCTCCTATGAGATCACATTCAATTCACACCGAAATTCGTCGGAATGTGGATAGCAAAGTGTTCCAAATTCAATTCAGACATGAACTTTAGCGTCCGTTTGGTATGCGGAATACAACGCGGAAAAGAAAAGGAAAATGAAATGATACGCATCGGATCGTTATACATTACGCCTCACATGTTGTACCATGATACGTTTTCTTTTCCTTTCCGCACCGAATTCCGCATACCAAACTCACCCTTAATCTTAAGTACGATGGGCGTTGCGTGGGAAAAATAATAAAGAACGCTACACGACAAGAAATCATGAGAATTATGTGCATCCTTACAATGGGTTGAATGAAGGGGTCCTTGAAACTTGTATGGGGGGAGTCAGTCATTTACGTTCATTACAAACTTAAACTGTCCGTACCACAACAAACACATTACACAATGGCTGTTCTTTCCTAATTTGGAATCCATATTTCTACTTTTTTAAGAAACGTGTGGAATAATCTAACCATAGGTCAAGTCTAAAGCAAACCAACAACAGATTTAATACATTTAATCTAAACCAACTTTGTTAGGTGAACTATTTTTCCTGCAAGATTCAACTACTGTCTTGATTTTTCTACAGTTCAAATTCTACGTATGGAAAATCTGGTAACTAACAGATTCAAGATAAAGAACTCAGAGAAAGTACAGAAAAAGGCAGAAAATTATCAGAAGGAAAAAAAAGGCGGTAATTGATATAAGCAACCTTTCTTTAAGGACGTCACAGTTAAATTGTAATTATCAAGATTTAATCTTAAAGTTAAAGATCAAAGGATCAAATGCTTCACCTTAATCTGACGTTCGATCTTCGATCGTGGTTTGAAGCCTCTGCAATAAAGCAAAGTTATTGCAATGGAGATCATAAGGCAGAGTATACGTAAGAAAAAGATGATAATTTCCTTGTTCACAACCTTCACTGAACGAACTGCCAAGCTCCTCAATTTTCCTGCAGAATTGCAGCCTCATCAACGCGAGGGAAAAAAAAAAGTATGTATCGAAGGATCGACAGAAAACTAAAGATGGGTGCTGATCAAAACATAAAAGACTTTCCCCATTGCTCTATCTTTTCATCAAACTTCTCCAATAAAAGTCTCTAAATTACATTATATCATGCAGGGAAGTATTGTAACTGGATAATGATCAAACCATAAAATTTGTGAAGCGTATAAAGAACAAAGGAAATGGATTTAAGTACACACTACGTATGGTATAGAAAGCATGCAATACTAATGCCATTAAGTTCACATTACTTGAACAGCAATAGATAGCAGAGCAACAATCATAGGTCAAATTAAACATACCAAGAGACGAGAGAGCAATTACAAACCTCTACAACAGCAAAGAGTACAGCAACCATCTTGCCTTTTGGTACTTCACGAACTTGTCTTCAGATTCCCCGAACAAAGCCGTGTAGATTACATCTTCGTCTCCGCCCGACAACAAACCCTGTTCCAAGCCAAGGTGTCTTTCCAAAACCCAACTTCTTCAGGTCCATAAAAGTTACTCTTCTAAAAAAAAATCACAAAAAATAGGGGAAATAAATTTGTTCCAATGCAACTGTAAATTCAAAATGACTTTTGGATTCAGGAATTGTGTTACTCCATATTTAGTGTAACACTATTTAGGCCATCTCCAACCCACAAGTCCATAATGACAAGAAAAAGTTCATAAATAAAAATTACAGCACAATCCAAAAGTTCCAAACAGATTCTCAGTAAAACTTCCGATGAAAATACAAAAATAAACGTCTCCTCAACAAAAGCGAAGCAACGCCAAGGTTTCATGTAGCTTCACTATCTCAGTGTGACATCTAAAAACTGCAAATCAAGAAAGGATAGCCATAACATCAGAAGCCTTGAGAGCTATGTATTCGGAGCCATCGCTGCCCTTGAAGTCATTTCCCGCGTATTTGGAGTACATAACAATATTCCCCGCTGAAACAGTCAATGGCTTCCTCTTTCCCTCTTCATCGAGCGGGCCGGGACCCACAGCAACGACCTGAAATTCGCAATCACATAATGATAAAAACGACTTCCTTGGTGTATTCACCAGTAAAAAAAGCTTCACTTTTCCAACACACTCATACCGTGCCAATCGAAGGTTTCTCCTTACTAGCATCGGTCAGGTACAGACCACCGGCGGTTTTTTCTTCAGCCTCTGCAACCTAAGAGCAATCCCCATTCTCAAGAACAGACACCACAGCACAGCTTAAGAACAGATCAGTAAGAACATGTAAATAAATTGTAATAACCTTTATAAGGACTCGATCATTCAGAGGTTTCATGTCCTTGACATCATCCGTGTCGAGGGTGCCGATGATGTCGTCCTCCTTCAAGATGAGATGAGATGTTCCATTGAATTCCACTTCCGTGCCAGCGTATTTCGAGTAGATCACTTGCGCTCCAGCCTACGCAAGAGCAATTGTCTCATGAGTGAATTACGTATTTAGACTACATCTTCAGTTTGCTAGAGCTGATATATAAAATATACCTTTACGCTGATGTCGACGTTGTTCTTACCAACCGAACGACCCTCTCCAATGGCAACGACCTCACCGTTTTGAGGTTTGCTCTGAGCTGTTGTTGGTAATAAGATACCGCCTGATGTTTTTTCCTCGGCTTCCTTAATCTTCACCAACACTCTGTCGCCCAAGGGCTTCAGAGATGTGTACTGTACAATAGGGTCAACGATTGAGGCGAAACAATCCAATGTTGAAAGATTGATGCACGATGTATCACATTCTCCAGAAAGTATTCCACCAAAAAGATCTAAGAATGTGAATGTTAAATCGTTAATCCCAACATTGATAAGTCGATCGTGGATAGACAAACAACCCCTTCGCAACACGAAGTAATTCAACTCGGTGCAATAGCTTATCCGAATCATAGCGATATCAATAGCCTACCAAAGTACTCCAATATTACCTTGAAGCAAATAAGATTAGAACTACAACTATGCTAGAATTTCTGACGAACTATTTACCTTCGGAGCAACGGTTGTAGCAGCCCTGACAACAAGACCAGGGAAAGACCTTAGCGCGAGCCCACTGTGCTTCAGAGGCGAGAAAAACGACACTTTCACTGCATTTGTAACTCTGAGGCCTTCAAATGAAGCAAACCGTGTCGAAGAAATTGAAGATGCAGCAGACGTCAGCTGTGTAGTCGCCATTTCCTTGCTAGACGAGCTATCTGAAAAAAAAAAAACAAATACGATTAGAATCTCAAACAATTGGTTAATAGTAGCAAGGAAACAGCTGAGAATTGAACTTTGACAGGGAAATCAAGTTATATTAAACCTGAAGAACTGAAGAGGCGAGTTGCGTAAACTTGGGCGGATAGAGTGAGACTGAGAGAGGAATAGGATAACAAAGCCCTAGCTTAGAAAATTTTGTACTAGAAGGGGTTTTATGCAAATAAAATATGAGGAACTTTAGAGCAGCGACTATACAAAATCGTTTGTACATTAATCATTTTGAACCTAAAAACGCTGTCCGAGTTAAATATTCATGACACCCTCGTATTTCAAGTAAATATAGTGTTCGGTATCTTTTGAAGAAAAAAAAATGTCGACGGCGACTTACCCACCGCCGCCGCCGTATTACAAGCTCTACCGTGACTACGTTCGCGATCCAAGCTCTGCGCCGCCTCCACCACCTCCAGTGGAAGGCACATATGTACTCTACGGTGGTACCTATACGGTACCGTAATTCCCCTTCACATTTTTATTTTTCGCATTTTAAGTTTTTGTTTCTATACGTTTCACTGATTAAGCAACGAGTTCAGACTTCGTGAGCAAGTTTTTATGAGTTTTAGCATAATTATTTTTCAGCTTCAGCCAGCTCCAATTTGATTTGATCCTTTTGATGCGATTTGGAAATTTGATTTGATTTGTTGAAGAGTTGAGCTGAAATAAAGTGCTAGATGTGAATTGATTTCGTACTGTAGTCTTTCAATTGGCTTTTTCTTGCTCGGAAAGTGGTTAGGGCAGGGCACCATATGATTTTTGGAATTTTATATAAATAGTTGCAACATTATTTTGCTGTATGGCATCTGAGAAGAAGAAAAGATTGCATACCATATCTCATTTGTTTTAACCTTGTATGTCTGAAATTGTTCCAGACCGATGACGTTTTACCCGATCTTGAGGAGCAGGGCGTTCGTCAACTGTACCCTAAAGGGCCCAATGTTGGTATAAAATCATGCCTTTCTTATACTTTACCACACGATTTATCAATTTATATCTGATAATCCTCCTTGTTAAATCTCATTGATTCTTCGTAAAATTCTTCTTGTGTCTAGCTGACCTAAATTTTGTCCATATAGATGTCGAAACAACACTTGTCTCCTAGAACAATGATGTACTTCTTTGTTTCCTATAGTCTAAGATGAATGGATGATGCATCCCACGTAGATGTTAGATAATATGGTCAGAAACAAACGTATCTTGTCTCTGCATATCTTAGAGTTGAAGTACCCTTTCTTCCATGCTCAATCGTAGAAGCTTGATCGAAGTTAGTACTTTGGCGAAACTATTTGCTTTCTCGCTAAATCATTTAGCTTCAGTCACGCATATTTCCCGTCTGTATAACGAAACTACTTTACATCTTCTAGATATTAAGAAAGAGATGAGATCTCTTAACAGAGAACTCCAACTTCAACTGTTAGAGCTCGCCGACGTTCTTGTCGAGCGACCATCCCAATATGCACGAAGGGTAGAAGATATCTCCCTTATTCTCAAAAACTTACATCACTTACTGAATGCCCTTCGTCCCCACCAGGTAATCTTTTACATACATCGACCCTCTCATTATTCCATCCTTCAAGAACGTGAATTGAATCTCAATAATTAGCTTTTCGTTTGGTTTCTGCTTCTGATTGCATAGGCCAGAGCAACGCTCATACATATCCTACAACTTCAGATACAGAGGCGCAAACAAGCCGTGGAAGACATCAAGAGGTACGATGTTTGAAATATGGATAGAAAATCGAGGGTTGCGTTTCATTCTCTTTTTTTGTTGGTTTTTTTTTCGCTGGCGTTTAGGAGAAGAGAAGAAGCTCAGAGACTGCTGAAGGATGCCCTTTTAACTTTAGATGGGCAATAAAAAGCTTTAGTGAGAGCCAATTGTGGGCTGTAAGAATTTGAATAGGGAAAGGAGGGGATAGAATTCCATGTACATTGTGATTCTCGTGTTAGCGCCTAATTCTGCGTTTTTGCTATATCGTGTTCTGAATTATGACGAAGTATGATAATTCATTCATTATAAGGCTTTTCTAACTTTGCGTCTTTGCCTGCAATAAAAGCGAGGATCCCAATTATTAGGTCGACACCAAACTCATTTTCAATTCTTATAGTCACTTATGAAAAATGATAATTTGGTCAAGGAAATAATACTCTCCCAACTGCATATCAACGGTAGTTTAGTCTTAGAGGATTAACTTCTACTAATCAATAATAGCTCACAAGGCTACTACCTTAGTAAATCATATAGGTCAAAATGGTCGAGTTCATGAATAAATATTAAGGTTTGATACAACTTGGGACGATATTTCTTGAACAAATTAGTTTCTTGAAAGCTAGTCCATAACTGACAGTGAAGATCATAATCGACTCGAATCCAACTTAGTTGGATTGTGAAAAAGGTTCAGGTTGATATCCAACTGAACTTAGTATGTAAAAGTTTTCATCTGAATTGAATTCATTGACTATCGTACTTTGATTGAGAACAATACGAACCCGTTAGGGGGATCAGTGCCACCGAAAGTCGGAGTCTGTTAAGAATTAGAAACCATTGAATAGCTTATAAAGTTTATGGTTACTCCACCTATCTTTTTTTTTTTTTTTTTTAAGAAACGGTAGCTTTTTTCATTGATGTCAAAAGTTTTTTACAAGGCTAAATAGTCCATGAACCTTCTGTTTACGAATCCACATATAGGCAATTCTCACAAAGAGCCAAAAAAAAAATCAAAAACAATGTAAGAAACTACATCTGCAAAGGAAATCCAGATGACAAAAAGCAATGAAGGAAAATTCAGTTGTAGATGGAACTTCATCAACTTATGTGGCCCAATTCTCCTCTTAAGTGGGCTGATGTTAGGCCCAATAACAAAATTTCACTGTCATTCCATAGCTGAAACTATACTCAAACGAAACCTAGTTAGTGTGGGAGAATGTTTATGTTCAAACCCAGACTCAGACCGAACCTAATTTGGTATCGGAAACTATGGTGGCGTTGTCTGAGATACCGACGGACAAAAAACATAATGATATAATATATAATATTGTTTTCGCATAAAAATAATATATAAGAAGAATAATAGCGAGTCAAGTGTCAGAGTGTTTTCAAAGTGACAATGGAATATAAAAGGTCCACAAATACAGCTCACACTGTTCACACTTTTTCCCCAGCTCGCATAATCTTCTTTCTCCTCACACACCAAAGAAACTCCATTATTGTTTCTCTCTCTCTCTCTCTCTCTCTCTCTCTCTCTCTCCCCTTTACCCAAAGCATATGGGCGCTAATCATCGTCTCGATTCGGGCCATTCTCTGCGGTTCCACATTACCATTTATTAGCCCTATTTCAGAGACGTCTATCCAAACTTTCTGATTCAATGTCTTCTGCGTTTTGCTTCAGCTCCTTTGCTTGGATTCTTGCAATGGTTGTTATTGTTCTTCACGGAGCTCCGACGATCGGCGCAGATCCGACTCAAGACAAGCAAGCGCTTCTCAGTTTCCTCTCGAAGCTTCCGCACGAAAATCGCCTTCAGTGGGACCCATCGGCGTCGGCGTGTACGTGGACGGGCGTCGAATGCGACCCCACGAACTCGTCGGTCCGTTCTCTGCGTCTTCCCGGCGTTGGTCTCGTCGGCGGTATCCCGCCGGACACGCTGAGCCGCCTTACTCAGCTGCGAGTCCTCAGCCTGCGCTCGAATCGCCTCACCGGCCCCGTCCCGCCTGATTTCGCCCAGCTGAAGCTACTTAGGAGCGTCTACTTGCAGGGGAACGAATTATCCGGCGATTTCCCGGCGAGTTTTGCGGAGCTGACTCGGCTCTACAGGCTCGACCTCTCCGGAAACAATTTTTCCGGTCAGATTCCGTTCGCCGTCAACAATCTGACGCAGCTCACGCGGCTCTATCTGCAGAACAACGGATTTTCCGGCCAAATTCCGAGCATCGACTTGCCGAACCTCGTCGATTTCAACGTCTCTAACAATCAGTTGAACGGTTCGGTCCCAATGGTGTTGGCCAAGTTTCCAGCGTCCTCGTTCGCCAACAACGTCAATTTGTGCGGCTCTCCTCTGCCGCCGTGCAGCAACCCCTTTTTCCAGCCGCCGGCTCCTTCGCCGGAATTGTCTCCGCCGGAGGTTCCCTCCCCGGGGAAGAAACATAAGAAGCTCTCCACCGCCGGCATCATCGGAATCTCAGTCGCGGGAGGAATAATTCTATTGCTTTTGTTACTCTTGCTCATTTTCTTCTTAATTAAAAGAAAAAGAAGAGGAACAGACAAAATCAAAGCTCAAAAACCACCGCCCACCGCCGTAGCTTCGAGGGCCGTAGTAGATCAAGCAGGAACGTCTTCATCCAAAGACGACATCACTGGCTCAGCAGAAGGGAACGAAAGGACTAAGTTGGTGTTCTTGGACGGTGGAGTTTACAGCTTTGATTTAGAAGATCTGTTGAGAGCTTCAGCCGAAGTCTTGGGCAAAGGGAGTCTTGGCACAAGCTATAAAGCTGTATTGGAGGAAGGTACGACGGTCGTGGTGAAGAGGCTAAAGGATGTTGTGGTGGCCAAGAAAGAGTTTGAGCAGCAAATGGAGGCTTTGGGCAGCATTAAGCATCGTAATTTGCTTCCATTGAGAGCTTATTACTACTCAAAGGACGAGAAGTTGCTGGTTTATGATTACTTGCCTTCTGGGAGTTTGTCTTCCCTTTTACACGGTAAGGCTTTCTTCTTCATCATCTTCATCATCATCTTCCTAGTTTCAGGGTGTCCAACTTTCTTAATTTTCCATCTTTTTTTAATGTATAATTTATTGTTCTTGTTTATCCTTTTCTGTTGCGTTTTTGTCTGACAATGCCGACATCCGTCTACCTAGTCAAATGCGAAAGACTGTGTCCGTATCATAATGTGAAAAATCATCTCTATTTCTATCTGCAATCCGTGAAATCCATTTTCTTTAAACCTTCCTTCACTCACCTAGCAGCAAATTTCCCCCGTGATACATAGTTTGGTGCATGCCTTTTTCTTGCATTGATTGCAATTTGCTACTTGTCTTAATGTGGCATTAGTTTTATAATTCTCATAGGAAGTTAGACTTGGACTAATTCACAATATTCATGATTAGACTAGGCCGGGTCTTAATTTTCTATAATAGACTTGGACTAATTCACAATATCACGTTATTAGTGTAGGGCTATTAAAAGTGTTGAAGAATCTTGTGTGTGTGTGTGTTATCATTTAAATAATTAAGTCTTCTTTTTCATGGCATGTGTATGTTATACAAGGCTGTAAAACACCATTATGTGGGGAACTGTGCACGCCTTTGGTTGTACCATCATGAGTGACACGTTAGCTTCAATCACTAACCGACATGCTTTAACAATGAGGAAAAGAAAAAGAACCTTTAGTTTGGCATCTTTACTAATACGTTACTTTCTTTGCTCTCTATGCTTTTTTTTTTCCCATATTTAACTCAACCTTTAACTGATTATAGCATCTGCCATGGCTTGCGTTTGACCCATGGATTTTATTTTCTAAATCTAATTATGACTACGAGTCTATGCTCTCAATATTGAATATGTTGGCAACCTTAGCTTATCTGCATTGTTATTCAATGACTTGGTTAGAGCATAAAGTTTGAATTTTTAAATCATTTTCTGATCATAGTTCAGTGACGTCATACAACATTCTCCGAGGAAGTCTTGTTTTCTTCAACAGTGTCTCAAACTGCTAGTTGCATGCAGACATTTCCCCTCATCTCGAATTGTCGGTGGTCACACATCAAAAGAACCAATTGCATGCTTTTTTCATTTAACTCTGACCTGAATATTATCATGGCCTAGAACCACTGTAGCCTAGAACCACTGTAGTTTGATACGTATTCTTGCACAAGTGTGTGCAATGAAAAACCGCATTTGCATTCTGTGGTTAAAACATAGAAAATCTGGGAATGCATAGGTGTATAATGCTGCTTCTCATAGATTAGATGAAAGGTAAACCCATCTGAGAAAACGTTGGAAGGATGTTTCTTGACACAATCATCATCACTAATGACCGATTCATGCATAAATCACCCTCTCAACATGGTCAAATCCATGCCAAAATTCACGAATAAATGCGTTGTCTTCTCATTCGCAGGCAGTCGAGGCTCGGGTCGAACCCCACTAGACTGGGAAACCCGCCTGAGAATCGCCATCTCCTCAGCAAGGGGACTCACTCACCTCCACGATTCAGGCAAAGTAGTCCACGGAAACATCAAATCTTCAAACGTACTCCTCAAACAAGACAACCTCGACTCTTACGTCTCAGACTTCGGCCTGAACCCACTATTCTCCAGCACCGCCCCACCGAACCACCGACTCATGGGCTATCGAGCTCCCGAGGTCCTCGAAACCCGCAAAGTCACCTTCAAATCAGACGTCTACAGCTTCGGGGTGCTACTGCTCGAGCTCTTAACGGGCAAAGCTCCCAACCAAGCCTCGTTAGGGGAGGAAGGCATCGACCTTCCCAGGTGGGTTCAGAGCGTCGTGAGGGAAGAGTGGACAGCGGAGGTTTTCGACGTTGAACTCATGAGGTACAATAACGTCGAGGAAGAAATGGTTCAGCTTTTGCAGATAGGCATGGCTTGCGTGGCTACCATGCCCGACCAAAGGCCCGATATGCAGCAGGTGCTGAAGATGATGGAGGAGATAAACAGAGGAGTCGGCGTTGGCGGAGATACGACTGATGATGGGCTGAGACAGTCGTCCGACGATGCCTTAAGGGGCGGTGGTGGTGGTGGTGGTTCTGACAGTCAGACGCCGCCTAGGGAATCTCCGGCGACGCCAGGTATTACTACTCCTTGAGGAGATGAGGGTGTTTTTTTTTTCTTTTCTTTGGGCAGTTTGAAAGGGTGTGAAAAATTGTGCATTTTTTATGTGTTGTGCCTTGGGTTCCAATTTGTTCTCTTCTCTTGAATGTGTTATTCTTTGTTTGTTATAAGAGGCCCTTGTCTTAGGATTTGGTGTACGTCTTTGTAGGTTTGTTCTTTGGGCCTCTGCGTTGACTGTGTCCTTATTTTTGTCCAAGTGTTTATTCAAGAATTCTTGCATACAATACAACGTTGTATTTCCGTGACTTTTGCATTATCAATGCCCTTTCATAACGAGGACAAGGAGAAAAAGGCTCTCTCACCTACCTTAAATAGTCACTATGAGATACAGAACAACTGTGTTGCTTTTATATCTACACAAGTATAAAAAGCTTCTAAGAATAATTAACAAATGCACTTCTTATCAATCAATTCAATATTGGGGCTTCAAGCATTCCCCAGGCATAAGCCCTTTGTACTTCTTATAATCCTCACAGTAATCGTATATCATGAAGTTTTCCCTAACTGTTTCGACCAATACCTTCTTTTCGCCGCTGGTTTCAGCCTCAGCCCTTACGACGTCTTTCCCTGAAGAATGAGCAGCACAGTTATGGTTTCCCTTTCCACTTGGGACGCTAATCAAACCGTCGTATTCGCAGGCTTTTGCGTTAAAATGCCTCAATCTTACGACGAAAGGGGCTGAGCCCCAATTGATTTTCGCCTGCCCGCCCCTCGTAGCCCAACTGTCTCCGTTCCATATGCTTGAATAAGCCCTCATTCCTTGCTTGTTTGGGAATGGAATTCCCTCGCCTTCGTAGTTTCTGTACACTCTGATAGGGATGCTGTCCACGTACCAACTGTAATAAATCGAATTTGTAAGGCGATTTCGTCGAAACTGAGTATGGAATAATGGTAAAAAAAATGGCCAGATACTGAAGGGATCACTGATGTTCGAATGGACTAGAGACATGTGCCATCGACTGAAACATAGATTGAAACGTGCTTTAATCGTGTACTTACACAACTTCAGATGTTGTCCAGTGAATGGTGTAATTGTGGTAATCTTCGGTTGGGTCGAACCATGGATAGAACTGCTGTTCTCTGCCTCCAGCGCCATGGAGATGCAGATTCGTGTGGATAATGTAAGGATGTCCCGTCTCGTTTCCCAGGAATTCGAAGTCGATTTCGTCGTGTTTGTTGCCCGTCGAAGAAAGCTGCGGCGAAAGATTTGGTTAATTAAACGATTTCCTTACCAAGATTTGGTACGCATTTTTCACTAAGAAGTATATAGAAAGCACTGCTTACATAGAAAGCCGTCACTGTCCCAGCAGAATCTCCAGGTATCAACTTGATTAACATCCCAAAGCTTCCGTACAAAAATGTTCTCTTCGATTGAATCCCTGAGCCTGAAAATCAAAATTCTAACATCATTCGCATCAAATTTTTCCCAAAGAAAATGAAGTAAGAATTTTAAAAATGAGCAGCATGAACACGATAACGCTGATGTTGCCGGCCTTCGTTCGAACATTTAATCGAACACCTTAAAGCTATCTCACTCGTGCCAAAATTTCTCCAACAAGAGCTAAAATGGCAGGCAAATTTACGATTTTAGTGAACACTTCCAACGTCGGGAAAAAAAAGTACCTGAGGTCTGATCGAGGATGAGCGTAGCATCTTCGCCGGTGTTCTCAAACGCAGAGCACTGAAATCCCCAGTTGAAAAACATGCTCTCGTGGAAATTACCTTCGATCAGATTCGAATGAAACACAACAATCGATATTGATACAAACAGCGCTAGGAAAGACGCACTTCTGCTGCTGCAATCCTCCATTTTTTCTTTCTACAGATGAAGATTCAAGCTTGAGACGCTTTGCTCTTCTTTCCTAGATCTTTCTTCTATTTTATATACATAGCAGAGTAATGCTGTAATGCAATAATAAACTATTATTCGTATTTTCTGTTTAAAATTCATTAATTTATTCATTCATACGGCCAAAAACCAAAAGCTACGCGTGAACGGCTGGCATGATGTAATACCGACCTGAGATGCGAATTTCAATCTTTTTTTTTTTAATTTACTATTTTTTTGTGAACTCCGAAAAATAATAAATTAAATGTAGTGTTGTAAAAAATGTTGACCAGCTCATAACCTATCTTTAAAGCAACATTGAATCACTAATTTAAGGCTGCAATAATAATCGGTTATGATTGGTCTCATAGCTACACATAACAGAGGGGATTTCTAATGATTAACTTGCGATTAATATATATTTCGAACAGTAAGATAATGTTGTTGATCTTGTTGCATGTTCCATAATTTCAAATCAATAATATTATTATTGCTTTTAATAGCTCCACCATTGCTTTGTAAATGTATTTTTCAACCTTTTTTAAAATGTATTTTTCAAATGTTACCTTTATTAATATTCGCTTCTTCTCTCCACAAACATGTTACCTTTTTCAAAATGTATTTTTTCAACCTTTCCAATAAGTTATTTTATGACCCCTAAACTATAAGTCGTTTGTATATGTAGAAGAAAGCGAATTGTTGCATGCAAAAATCGTACAAGCCAATAAAAAATGAATGGATGAACAATAGTTGCCATCAATGCAAAATATTGAATATTGAAAATAACATATGTTCACAATAAAAAGCATTGTGATAATGGCAATAAAAAAACTCATGGTAGGGGTGATTTTAGATACAAAGTTGAATTGCATGTATAATAAATGCATGCGAAATATCTATATTATTATATAAAGCATCAGAGTCTTCTACAAACAGTCCAATTCTATTTGAATTGGTGCGTAACTATTAACCAATCACAAATTTTTCTGTAGTTTGTGTATACTTAATAAATACCAAAAATAGACAGTGACACCCACGTGAGTTAAATTTGGTGTGCATATTTATCTTTAATAAATTAATGAAAAAATATTATAAAAAACCCACTAATCAACTATACATCCCATTAGCACGTTAAATTTTCTATTTTATGCACACATTAATTAAGTATGCAAAAAATGCTAGTATGTATAAATAGAGTATTTATAAGATACAGTGGTTGGCCATGGGCCCATGATGGCTTGTGTAACATGGAATCAATAATCAATTGCTTTTTCTATCTGTCTTGGAATGTTTCGTATCTAGGTATTTTATTTATAAATTCCACTAAAAGCAACTCTTTACCATATATTATCATAGGTTTTTTTAGCATATATGATTTGATGGAATTTATAATGAGGTCATATAAATTTAAATACTTCAAAGTAGTACGATATATAATCCATTTGCATGTCCATCAACCAGCATCATGGCAATATTTTAATTCAATAATATTATAAAAGTAGTTCGAATCTCGAATGGGTTATATTTCATAACAACAATCGCCTAACGCCCATGTGATGGAGATCAATACTTATATTCTTTATCGTGTTTGGTCAAATATATTTGCTTAGGTGTAGATGTGGATAGGGCGTGATCAAAAGTCGAAATCAATTTGCGCCTCGATTTGAAATATATCTATATATATATATATATATATAGGTAAATACATTATATTGCACATCCTATATTCAAAACAAAAGTATATTCTTCTATATATAAAAGTAGAGGTGTCAAAGTGGCCCGTGGCCCGCGGGCCGGCCTGCCCCGCCCCGCTAAAGTGGCGGGTTGGGCTGAGCTTTTTCAGGCCCGCGAGGAGGCGGGCCTAAGCGGGCCAGCCCGCACGGGCCGCGGGCTTGGCGGGGCGGGGCGGGCTAGCCCGCGGGCTGGCCCGCCATTATTGTAAATATATATAATATATTAAATAAATATATATTATATTGAAAATAAATACTAAATATAGAAAATAAAACTAAATTAATTAGATAATATAATTAATGTCATTAATTATGTATCATTAATATCATATCTATTCATTTTATTAATAATTAATATCATATTTATTCATAATTTATTAATAAATACCATAATTAAATAAAAATTATTACTAATTAAAATTTTAAATTAAAATAGAAATAGAAAAAAAATTAGTAGGCGGGCGGGGCGGTCCCCAGTTTTTTAGGCCCGCCAAATGGCGGGCCAGCCCGCCCCGCCCCGCCAAGTGGGGGGCTTTGGCGGGCGGCGGGCCAGCCCGGCCCGCCCCGCCAAATTGACAGTACTATATAAAAGGGGTAGGATGACTAAAAATTGCCAATTTGGTCCGTCATTTTATTTGCGATTTAATCCCTCTATTTGTAATTTAATTAATTTAATAAGTTATTATTTCATCTAAAAGATTTGTTATTGTAAGTATACCCAAACACATTAGTTTTCACTTTATATATTTAAAAACTATATTTCATTCTTAAATATTAAATGTTACAAATATTAAAATTGAAATAACATAAATATAATTATAATTTTAAGCACACGCATAGAGTGTGTGGAAAGTACTAATTATAATTAAGGTGTTCCCAGAGTTAGCGTAGTGGTCTAAATGATTACAAGTTCAAACATACCGTCGATGACGCTTTCAAACAAGCCATATGAATAAGAATAGTTAGTCCCTTTGAAAGTCGGAATTGTCAAATGTTCAATAAACAAAATTCGATAGTAGAATAATTTTTTTAGACATAGCTATCTGCTTGCCCCGTTTGGATTCCGGATTTCGATTTGGAATCCGGATTCCGCCCAATTCTTCCGTTTGGCAATCACACCGATTTGGATTTCAATTTCGTCCAAATCCGAGGGAAAATCCAAACTCTTATAATTCGTCGGATTTGAAATTCCGTGTCAAATGGTCCGTTTTCGAAATTCAAAGCTGAGCACGTAACGAGTTTTTCGTAACCGATAATAATAATAGTAATAGTAATAATAATAATAATAATAGTATAATAATAAATAATAATAATGAAAAATATAATAATAATAAATAATGATAATTAGGAGGTGGACGATGAATCGAGCCGATTCGCAAGCTCGATGAGCCGACTCTAGCTCGTCATGGATTCGCAAATGAGCCGGCTCGAGCTCGACGAGCTCTTGCCGAGGTCAAGCTTGTTACGGGTTCGCAAATGAGCCAGCTCGAGCTCGAGGTCACTCGGGGGCGCTCGAAAGCTCGCAAGCGGCTCCCGAGCTTGATTCATGAAATTTATTTTATTTTATTTTGTACTTTTTTAAATTATTTTAGAAAAAGTTAGAAATCGAGTTCGACGAGCTTCACGAGCTCGAGTCGAGCTCTGTTTTGAAATCCGAATTTTGAAATCCTAACGTTTGCCAAACAATGAATTTGGATTTGAAATTACGATTTGAAATTCATAATTTAAAATTAAGCGATTTCGTTCAAATACGCGAATCCAAACGGACTCTTAACGATTTTATCAACATTTACGTATCTTTTTATATGTATATGACGTATCATATCACGTGTTTATGTGGTACCTAATCTTCAAAGATGTTGTGTGATGTTTATGTAAGCATGGACGTACTTTTTTTTTTCAGTATATGTACCAAAATATGTTTTTCTATGATACATAAACTTCTAATATAACATACCTTCACTCAAACGATGCAAATTATTATATTAGATACCTAAATATAAAACAATGATGACGGTGGAATGATTTGATTTTTGTCTTGTAATGTTAGGCACTCAAGTATAAACTTCCCAATATCTAAAGGTTCGGTCATAGTCCACAAAACTCAAATTGGGCCTTCGTATTCAATCCACGTAAAGAATTCTTAGATTATCAATGTTTTCTTTTACCGTAACGGTGGAAGTCTAAAATTCACACCTTCACCTCCTTCATCGCTTGTATTTTTTTTCCCAGTTAGACAGACACACAACGTTACCATAATCGTAATACACCTTAATTCCAAAATTCATACAAATAAAAATAAAATTCGTAAGTCACCATCTTCCATTTGAAAGGAAATGTCACGCTCCAATCACTCTGATCAGTCTTTCGGCCCCCATATTATTAGAAATCGAGGGGATCCCTAAAATCATTTGGCGATAGGAGAAAGAATGACTGGATTCAAGAGCTCGAATTATTTAAGACCAAGCCTTATTTTTATAATCTCAACACGTATCATATCATTAACATAGAATTGGTAGTAGTAATAAGTTGGACAAGATGAGTAACAAAATAGATTATATAGAAACAGAATACCATACCATACCACACCTTACAACGCCGGCCGATCTCTCTTCAGCTCATGCCACAGGCAAAAGAACGAATCAAGCTCGTCTTCGTCGGCATCGCTTTCTCCTTTCGCAAAGGATAAGAGCGCCCTTAGCCACTCCTCGTGCATCGTCGAGAATTCCTCCCTCGCCTCGCAAGACTTGTTGAAACTATCCCCGACCGTCTCCTTCATGACCCGCGCGGCCCTCGAGGCTCTCTCCACAACAGCGCTGTGAATCCCGGCCATCGAAGCCACGTGCATGCCGTAGCTCTCGGGGCACTCGCCGGGGGACAGTCGGTAGAGGAAAATCAGCCGAGGAGAGGAGTCGAAGGAGCACGCCATGTGCTGGAGCTTCACGAGGGGATGAGAGGCGAACTCCTTAGTCAGGGAGTGGTAGTGTGTCGCGAAGAGCAGGCGGCAGTTTACGGCCTCCACCAGGTGGCGAAATACCTGCCGGTGAAGAGATGTGAAGAAGAAGAAGAAGATGAGAGAGAGATTGAAATTCGTACGGCGTATGCTATTGCGTATCCGTCGAAGGTGCTCGTTCCTCGGCCCAGTTCGTCGAGAAGGACAAGCGAGTTCTGAGTGGCGTTTTGCAAGACCGATGCTGTCTCCGAGCACTCGACGAGAAAGGTGCCTGATAAGATAGATATGTCACGCCGTGTTTTTCGATCAAGGAAACTAGCGAGGAAAAAGAAAACCGAATATTAGATGATTTTCACTGAATTTTCTTTCATCACCATCTGGTGAAGAGATTGACATTCCGTGGTTTTGTCTTTAGTAGTTTAATTTTTTTTCTTTTTCCATCTATTTCTCTAGTCAACCAAATTAGTTTTCCTTTCCTCACTAAATTGTTTATACCATACACACGGTCCCAGAATTTAGGGTGACGATGGACTTTTCATAATTCATGGAATGAAGGAACGTACTCTGGCCCGTCATGATTCGATCCGACGCGCCGAGCCGAGTGAATATGGTGTCTGCAACGGAGAGCGTGCACGTCTCGCAAGGAACGTAACAGCCCAACTGCAAGAATAACTAATCATTGTAAAAAATGTTTGTAAGAGTTTCCAGCGAATGAAACAACAAAACAAACCTGAGCCATTACTACGGCGAGGCATGTTGCGCGGAGAAGGGTTGACTTCCCGCCCATGTTAGGCCCCGTCAGCAATAACGCTCGGGGGATGCGACTGTTTCTATCTCCGAGATGGATATCATTTGGGACGGGCAGTTCTCCAGTCTCGCCGAGGGCGTAAGGATGCCATAGCCCTTCCATTAGAAGTGTTGGGTGTGAATCAGCACTTGCAGATTTGGGAAGGACGACGGGCCTACACATTTTTCCATGAGATGAGGTTGCAGAAATAGCGAAAGACCTTAGCACGTCGACGCAGTTAAGGGCGTGTATGACTTGAGACCACTGAGTTGCCTTCTCGACGAACAGTTCGATCAAAGCAGAGAGTGTCTCGTCATCCGATTCGGTCACATCATGGTCCTGCTATTGCAAAATGTATGAACCAAGTTTTCACTAATTCAAAGAAGATCATATGTGATGAAAAATTTAACCTGGTCATTGTGGAAGTTACGATCCACAGCTGCTTCAAATTGAGCAAGGAAGCCATCTAGTCCCTTCTCTCCACTTAATTCAGGTAGTGATACAACTTCCGGTAATGAAGAGACTATTGCTTTGTCACACTGCAGAAGCATTAACACTTCTAATCCTGTACGCAATCCTCGTATCAGAGAGGCAAATATCTTCACCTGTTCAGTTACAAAAGAATCTGTTTACAAATGTATACCAGTCTAGATTAAATTGCATACGCCAGCAATTAAGACAGATCCCAACTATATCTATGATTCAAGTCAAATTTGAAGGTACAAGTTTCTTATCTGGATATTCGGACATATGAACTAATGGTCTAGATTTTCCCATGGCTACCATAGTTCAAAGTACGAGCAGTAATAAAAGACGAGGTCTTATATAAATAACAAGGAGAAGCTTGGCACGGACTTTAGGGAACTCTTACACGTTGCTTCAATAATTTCTTGCCAATGGAGGGCAGCAAGAGTACGGAAGACGACATATATATAGACTTTATGCGTGCAAGAAATCTTTCCAAATCTGGAAGCTTGCGAAGAGACTGAGAGATATATAGCATGATATCAGGGTTTGCTATCAGGTCTTCAACTACTGCAAGCCTGTTTTCTATCTTTTCAACATCTTGAAGAGGATGGCAAATCCAGTTCCTTAGAAGCCGCTTGCCAGACGAAGTAAGGCAGTTGTCTAGATACTTGAACAATGTTCCTATATCAATGATAATTTGTCAACAAAGGAGAAGCTGGGCTGAATACAAGACGATAGATGAGAGGCGCTTACCTGATGAACTACCATCGGCATTGTTATTGAAGATCTCGAGATTAACGAGAGTCTGACCGTCCATTCTAAGGAAACCTTTGTAAACTTCATATGACAATATATCTCCGTTGCGAATCACATCGTTCAGCTGCAGATTGAAGTATTATGACAAAGTGAGAGAAGCAACCACAACTAAGAAACAAAATAAATCAACTTTGAGCATAAAAGGCAAGGAGAAGAAACAGTAGATTTTCACGTTTTAACCACAAAAGAAACATATTCACCATCAGTCGTGATAGATGGTTGATAATCCCTCCCAGAGCGCATAATGCAAGGTCACAGTGAACAACGCCATTGAGTATGTGACTCCATGAATTGCAAGAGCCATTGAAGTATCTGTTTGACTCGATGCAGTTTTTAATTTCAGAGGCTTCACCAAAAGCATCACATGGACTTAATTGCGGCGAAGCGGATCCTATAAAAATATAAAGTGCAGTTATAACTTCTCAATACTCTTAATACAGAAAAGGTTCAGAAGGAAAAACATATTTTTGCGGAGTTAGTAAGCCTGAAACATTGTGCAGCCACGATGACTATCTGCACATGAAATAGATTTTCATATCATCCTCACCAATTAAGTTATATTCTTTGAGCATTTTGTGTGCTGCTTTCGTTAAACCTACAATGCCATCGAAGAAGAAAAAGTTTCAGCTGATCATCCGACAAAATAAAAACCAGGTCAACAATACAAAGCACCTACCTCGTGCCTCATAAATAATTTCCTTTGGTGACACCTACAAGTCATTGCATATTAGATACAATGTTGCCTATTAATTTCTGAAGAAACTAATATGAAGGAGGTTGGTTACCTGCACTAATAAAGTTCCCAAAGCAGAACACGAACCGTCATCACTAACAGAGCCAACCCAAAATTTCAAAGCAGCACAATCAACGAATGCAAACCCAAAGGAAGTTGAACCATCTTCCAATTGGTCTCCCTGGTGTTACAGAAATTGCAGTTCTGCTCTACTCAGTGTCATACACACAAATGCACTTATTGTGCCAAGCTCAGCAATGTCAAGTTGTTACTATTTATGTTAAAACGATGACGAGTGTAAAAAGGAAAAGATAGAAGCAATAAATCTGATGTACACACAGCTGACCTGCTTTATCGAAAGAAGAACAGCATCAGGCCCAATATTGCCCTCACTTGTAGTTGCAGGAGTGAGCACATTAAGCAACTTTCTTTGGATGACCTGAGATGGAACGAAGATTAGTTTATGACTCAGATGTTAACCCACGGCAAATTATTTATGGTTGATGGTAGCCTGAAAGCTGAAGTTCAAATAAAGATGGAAAAGATCGTTTGATGACATGGGCACAAGATGGTATGATGACTTATGATTTCATGAATTAATGGTATTTAATGAGTTGAATAAAGCAAAGACTGGGAATTTTCCAGAGATAGATGGTAACTGTTTAAGCTTATATTGTGATATAATAAGTTGAATATAGTGATACTCAGTTTTTTTTTCATGTAATGTACAATTCCTGTAATGTTTTATAGGGGAATAGCAAAGACTTTATCCTGACTCCTTGTGCCGTTGAAAATGGATGAACGTTCATTTGCTAGTCAAGAGCAGGAGTAAGACCCTTAATCTCTAAAAGGTACAACTTAGCATATGAAAATGATGATACATGAACTTACAGATGTAGCACCTCTGCATTTTGCTTGCTCCGATGTCTCTAGTTGTTCAATACGACCAACCTTGTACCTTCCAGAAACCAAACAATGATATCATTTATGTCATACATTAAGAGATCTAATTAATTTCCAAGCGTGTTGATAGTAATCCCTTTCCAGTAAGGAACAAATATGAAGAAAAGAAATCAAGTGCAAGGGAGAGAGATATATCAAATTGCCGATTGTCAAGCATGAAAATGCTTGTGAGGTGATGACTAATCATCGAACCATTATGAACCTTTCATTTTCCTATGTCAAAGGACATGTTTCATTTATAGAAATCAGTTTACGTAAGATATCTTACCCACGAGCTACCAGCTTCTGAACAGCATCATCAATTCCACTTTCAGAAACACCAACCTGAATGGGATCAGTTCCAAAAAGAAAATCATAAAATGCAAAACATACACACGACACAATGCCGTATATGTGATAGAAAGGCCCATCGAATTATAATGTTAGCCGTTCATTACACAAAGCAACACACTAATCCAATAGGTAGTCGAGCATACCTGTCGACATTTGCCCACACCACTCAATGTTATCTTCCAGTCAAGTTCCTTGTGGCCGATTTCAGCATCAAGTTCATAGAGCTCATAAAACTTGCCCTGTGTTGTTTCACAATGAGCATACAAAATGGACAAAACTGAAATAAATTTAAATCATTCAGAGAGTTTTTGCATCCGACCACTTTGAAGAAGAGAACCACATCCATATAACGGCGCTTGACTTCCCAATACTGCTTTTGGGATGCTGACATTTTTCGCAGAGCATCAGCAGGAATATAAAGTGTCTTCTTGTCATATAGAGGGTCCCCTGGCATTCTCCCATTGCAATCCTTGATTTTAGACGAATGGAGCCATTCAAACTTGGTACTCATTTCAGCGTTCACATTTTCGTTCACAGAACCATCAGAACGAACTATTTTTGGTCTTTTGTTGTTATCAGGAATTGAAAATCCACCCTTTATGTCACCGAAAGCGCATACGTCCTGGACTCTCTTCAGTCTAGGAATCAGAGGTCTCGAACCTGTGTCGGGCCCACGGACATCATTCTCATTGTAGGATGAAAAATGTTTGTTCCCTTGAGAAACCATCATTCTGTGGGAGCTATCTTTATCCAGTCCATATAATTGTGTGATAGGTATATTATCTGCGTTGCAGATTTCCTTTTGTCTCTCACATTTCACGGAGGGAAACTGAAGAATCGAAGTATCCTCCTCTTCTAACCTGCATGTAATACGAAAAAGGAGCATAAGTGCTCGTCATCAACCTGCTTATGCCAGGAAAAAATTCAAGTACTAAACATCAAAATCCTAAGAAGTTGATATCGGGAAAAGAAAAACAACGGTGCCATTGACGAAGCTACCAAAGCACTTACAAAATACATCATTAATCATTAACAAAGCTGCCATCGATTATCTCTTGAAGATGTTTCGACAACTAAAAACACGTCAGAACACCAATCGACTCGTAAGTCATACCACGAATTAGAAAGGAATGACTAAAATAATGTCCGCAGAAAAATGCGCGTGCATTTAGGACGCGTCAAGAAATCAATGCTGAAAAGAAAAGGGGGCGGAGTCACCTGCCAGGCTCCGACGCCGAGTCATTAGTGGCGTGAGGCTTTGAGAACTTGTGCATAATAGTGGAAAAGAGAGAACCGCGACGCTTCTCCTTCTCCGGCGGAGAATCGATACCTTTAATATCATCTTCGTCGACGACGATAGGTTTGGACGATTTAGGATTTTGGAGGAATGAGAGTATAGTTTTTTGTCTCATTTTTTTTTTTTTTCTTTTTCCCAATTCTTTTGTCGAGTGGAGGCAAAAAACTGAGTACTGAGAGCGCGTGTCGTCTCAAAGATATACCCTTGCGCGGGAACCAAGCAGGCGCCATTTAGAAAAGGAAAAGAAAAAGTAAAAGAAAAGAATTTTGAGAGAAAAGAATTATTATGTACTGGCAGTGTTTTAAATAGCGAAAGATCGCGCGCATATTGCGCTTTGCGAATATTTCAACTAAGAGCATCTCCAACCGAACTTAAAAATCCAAAAAAACTTATAAATTTACTCCAATCGATACCAAAAACCAAACTCAAAATGGGATTTCTAATTTCTCTCACCTAAAAAAACGCATCTTTGCGTTCCAAGTAGTTATTATGCGATGACATTTTTTTTGCATTCAAAGTCCTGAATTTTCACTTTATATCAGAAAAAAGCTGAAAAATGTTATAAAAGGTGGCTCAACAAAAAGCTGTGTCAGAAATTGTTGTCCAAATTCATGAACACTACATTACCCGATTCTATTGAGAATATTGGCTAGAATACAAATATCATAAATTGTCGTCCACGCAAGGTGATACAAATATTACCCGATTCTATTGGCTAGAAATTGTCGTCCACGCAAGAACAGAAATTGTTGGCTAGAATATTGTCCAAATTCACTTTATTTTCTCCTTTAAAAATACAAATATCATACAATATGTTATAATAACACATTCATATATAATAATAAGAATATTGGCTAGAATGATGTATGTATAAATATATTGTAGTTGTCGCTTTTTTAATCGATGCTTTTTATATGTATAAATTTATTTTTATTATTAACCGTATTAATTTTTTCGATTAAATCTAAAATAATATTTGTAGTTCAATTTGTAAAGTTGTAAAATATGTGGATAATATTAAAATTTGTAAAAATTGGTGTGTAAGTGAATATTACAAAATAGTCTATTGAGTTTGAGAATGAGTTTATCGATTGGAGAAGAATTACTGCATTTTGAGTTTGAGAATGCGTTTGAGTTTGAGAATGCGTTTATCGGTTGGAAATGGTCTAAAACGCGATGACGCGTTAAATAAAAAGCGTAAATCCGACAAGTGTCTGACAAGTGTATTATAACGAGACAGGAGTAGGGTTGTCAATGGGGCGGGGATTCCCCGTCCCCGCGGGGATCCGCCCCAAATAGGACGGGGAATCCCCGCTATTCTATCCCCGCGGGGCGGGGACGGGGGAATATTTTTCCCCGCGGACATCCCCGCCCCGTTCCTCGCCCCGTCCCCGAAATTAAAATAATTATTATTATATTCAATTAATATTATTATAAGATAAATAATAAAAAATATACTTTGAATAATATTAAAATAATATAAATATGATTAAAATATAGTTTAAATAATTTAATTAATATTAAAATATAGTTTAAATAATATTAAAATAATATAAATTGAATTTTTTTTAAAATATTGACGGGGCGGGGAATCCCCGTGGGGACGAGGATCCCCGTGGGGACGGGGACGGGGACGATTTCGTCCCCGTTTGCCTCGCGGGGCGGGGACGGGGATTAGATCCCCGCCCCGAACCCGCCCCGTTGACAACCCTAGACAGGAGGTGTGATTTGAGGCAACGACACGTCTGAACAAACTATTATTTTAGTTTTTCTACTTTTTCTTTAACTTTTTATTACTTTTCCACCAAATCATAAAAAAAAGGAATATTTAATGTAATTCATGTGATAAAAATAAATAAAATTTTTTAATTTATTCTTTGTTTAAATGCGATCAAAATGATATGCATATTTTATATTTTCGATATCCATATATTTTTTAAAGACGGCATTTTATAAGTTTAGATTTTTTAAAATTTTACTTGTTATTTTCAATATTTTGAAGGTTCGAAGCCCATGATAATGATTTATATTTTTATTGTTAGGGTTAAATATTAATTAGATTTATAACTATGCCTTGTTAAAATCATTTGTTTGCTTCATCTATTTATATTATGTTTCTTGGTAATTATACTAATAGTATAAATGTTATTCTTTTTACTAAAATTGGCTTGCTCGAAATACTCGCGCAATACGCTACGCTATTCACGCTATGCGCTGTTGGAACAAAAACGCGACGTAGTGCGCAACACGCGTTTTAAAACATTGTGTACTGGTATATTTAGCACATCCTACGTATCTGCAAATATATAAGTTATTTTATATTGTTATATTATTAATTAAGTTACTTAAAAAATAAAATTTTAAATCAAAGCATTAAACTGTAATAAATCAAAATATTAAGTATAAAATTGAAAAAAAACTAACTATTTTACACACCAAATAGCAGTTTAGAGCATCTCCAACCGAGCTGAAAAACCAAAAATAAAAAATCATAAATTTACTCCAACCGCTACCAAAAACCAAACTCAAAATGAAACTTCCAATTTCTCTCACCTAAAAGAACGCATGTTTGCGTTTGAACCAGTTAATATGCGTTGGAACTTTTTAATTTGCATTGAAGTCCCAAATTTTTTTTTTCCTTTCTCTCGTCTATATTTGTCAGAAAAAGCTGGTGAATGACAGATATAATAATAAACAAATAAATGACCCAACACTAAGACCATCGCCAACCGAAAAAACCCATTTTTAAACTCAAAATGCAATAAATGTCACATCAAACAGTAATTCTTCTCCAACCATTAAACATATTCACAAACTCAAAAGAATATTCTCGGAATATTCTTTTGACACCACCTCTTACAGGTTTTCAATACTACCCACATATCTTACAATTTTACAAATTATACTATGATGTTATTTTAAATTCGTATTAAAATTAATCATAAAATTATTATTTGTATGTATAAAAAATAAAAAACTATTTATTAAAACACGGGTCATTTAGTATATTTATTATTGTTATTTTTCCTATGTGTGGTATTTTTCATGGTTTGTGTGCATTTCTATCACCAATGATTGATGTATGTTTTCATTTAACTAATTGCATTATTTTTTGTTGAAATTAAAATATGTCATAAGTAATAAAAACTAATTATGATATTTAGAGGGGTCAATATGTAAGAGGGAAAGATTTATCGGGTAATGAACAGTGCGAACGCATTTATGCGTCGAGAGGGGAGAGAAAATCATAGAATCCTATTTTGCGTATTCGTTTTAGTATCCATTGGAGCATATTTTACAGTTTGGGTTCTCCTTTTGGTATCGGGTGGAGATGCCCTAAGCGACTTTCGTACGTTTCATTGAAGCTCCAAACAGTAGAAAGTCAAACCAATCCAAAAAGGCCACATATATTCATCACAGAATTTCAACGTAAAACGGATGTTCAATCAAAAACGTTCCAGAGCATGAGTTAATCGATTAAATTTAAAATAATATTTGTAGTCTAATTGGTAAGTTGTAAAATATGTGGGTAGTATTAAAATTTGTAAAAATTGATGTGGAAGTGAATATTACAAATTAGTCTATTGAATTTGAGAATGAGTTGATCAGTTGGAGAAGAATTACTGCATTTTGAGTTTGAGAATGCGTTTGAGTTTGAGAATGCGTTTATCGGTTGGAGATGGTCTTATATTCACCCCTCACCATTAATATAATAGAATATATTTTCTTCGTCTTTTTATTCTCTCTCATTTATTCCTTCGCGGTATAAAGTTAACAAACGTGTTTATCCCGATTCGTTCGAGGGTTTTCCACGTAAAAATCCGAATGCTCAATCTATCTCTAATTCAAATACTAAGACGTCCACTGTCACAAACAATATCGAGAGAGCTTTGCTAGACTATTCAACTCGTGTATATTTCTGTTCATCTATTATAGTTTCCGAAAAAAGCGTAGAAAAACGATACAAGTGAAAAAATCGATCCACAGACGTTAACCGTTCTACGGATCAGAAAGTCGAGGGACGTCGACCAAGCGCTCCAGCGTCTGCAACTGATCGTATGGCGCTATCTGTTGGAAAAAAAAATGAATATATGATAAACTCACACGCAATAATCTCGCCAACATTCAAATCCAAAAGAAAAAGAAAAAAAAAAAAACTTACCTGGCTAAACCCATCGGGCCACGTTATAGATACAGCATAGTTTCCCATTGGCCTAATTTCTTCAGGCTCAATTTCCTCAGGGACGTCTCCGTACTGTAATTTCTGCTCGCCCGTCCACTCATCCTATGTTTTTTTTTTTTCGAACAAGAAACTAACTTTTAACCTTAAGTTGCAAGAATTCAAACTGTGTAAGTCGTTTTTTTTCGCTTTACGTACCACACTTTGAGCAGATCGATCGTTTCGCCTCACCGTCGCCGGGTGCAAGTAGAACTCTTCGTGTGATTCGGGCACTTTGACTCTGATCGCCTTCATCGACTTATCGTAAGTGACTGCAGTCGAAACTGTAAAAAAAAAAAAAGCAGAGCGTTTTGTTGTTCGAGCGAATTTCGAAACAGAGGAATGTCCATCGTAGGTTACTGTCTGAAATATATATCTCTCGATGATATTGCGATACCTTGCTGACGAATTTTGGCGCACTGCTGAACAACGCATACGCCGAGTTCTTGAAATGCTCTTGCGACTTCTCCCTGTGGGTCGGATACAGCTTCGGGGATTCCGCTATCGCCAGAAGCTGATAACTAATCGAGGGATTTATTCGAATTTTATTACAAACGCAGGGATAAGGTTAAGACATTATAAGAAAGTTCAGATAATGAGCTCACAGTTGGTCTTATTGGAAGCTCGAATAGATGAGGAATCCCAAACTCCTTTACGACCTGCGGTTTGGATATTAGCACACTTTTCATAACGAAAAAGAGATCGTCTTTTATTTGGTATACGAATACAACGAAAGATGTACAAAAATTTTGTAAGGCAGACTTGAAGGTGTAGGAAAACCTGAGAACCTGAGCCTCTGCCAAATGGGTAATAGCGTTTTCCATCGGCGTCAAAGTGGCACATATTTTCGACCACTGCAACGCAAGGTACCTGACCATAGGGTTTCATTACACACGCAATTTCGTCAGAAATTCGATCTTTTCCACGTTCAAAATAGGTATTTTTTTAAGTTGCAAGGGAAAACTGGCCTTCAGCTTTGAAAACATTCGAACTCCTTTAGCTACATCGATGAAAGACAGCTTCTGAGGCGTGGTAACTATAACTGCAGCAGTCAATGGGACAACCTAGAAACAAAATCGAACGTAGAAAACTTGAGAGTGTACGGCTTCGAATTATTACAGTGCTAATTGCTATATAACATAAAGTTCGTAAGAAGTCAATACCTGGCACAGCGTAAGATGAATATCACCTGTCCCAGGTGGCATGTCTATGACGAGGTAGTCGAGTTCACCCCTTCATTGAAGATAGATCAGGAACAGAAGGACTCAAAATTTCACGCAGATGTGAAACTATGTCAAAATTTATAACACACTGTCTACTTCAACTATGTTATGACAAGAAAAATCAAGCACGATATGCAATAAAAGGCATACACACCACTCAGTAGTGGTAAGAAGTTGATCGATGACGCCTGAAACCATAGGGCCACGCATAATCGCACGGCCCTGCCCAGCAAATCCAAACGACACGAGCTTAACTCCCATGTATTCAGTTGGTATAATACTTCTTTTCTCTGGGTTCTACAAGAAATTGAATTTGCTCTTTCACTAATCGAATGAGATCCACGAACAACAGTACTTGCAAAAGATGAATCACCATTTCAAGCAGACGATTTTCCGGCGAGACCATTGTGGGCAAACTCGGGCCATAAACATCTGCATCGAAGATGCCAACTCTCGCCCCCATTCCAGCCAACGTATACGCAAGGTTCACAGCTACCGTTGATTTCCCTACCCCTCCCTAACATTGTCAGTTTTGTACACACCATTAGACAAGCGATTTTCTTTCAATGATGGATTGGAAAGAACGAAAAGTACCTTGCAACTTGAAACAGCCACGACATTCGATATTGTCCTTAGACCTTGTGGAAGTTGCCCAGCATAAACTGGCCTAGCTGGCTGAGCAGACATAGTCACCGCAACTCTTTTGACCCAAGGAATCGCTTCAACAACCTCGTTCGCCTTCTGCTCGAACTGCAATCACAATTGTACAAGTTTTGTAAGAAATGCAAGAGTGTGTTACAGATTCTTGATTACAATTAAAGAAGTTTCATAATCACCATGTCCTTCACTGGGCAAGCTGGTGTCGTGAGCTCTAATCGAAATGAAACCTGAGATTCCAAAAGAGAATTTTAAATCGGGCCGGCACAGATATGAACAGTTAACGGGAAACACATAAACAGATTAAAGAAAAAAAGAAAACCTCTCCTAACTCCTTGCTGACATTAAGATCCTTCACGAAACCGCACGAAACAATGTCTGTACCAAAGTCGGGATCGATTATCTGGGACAAAGCTTTTAGGACATCATTCTCAGCCGATTCACTTGCCTTTTCGGAAACAGCAGCTGCAATAAAACAGCAATATTCTACTTAACTGTCTAGCACTTATCGAGCATCTTAGCGCAGCAAGCAATTCTTGTCACATCGTAGCTACAAATACCATACCTTGTGATGAAGCAGAAGCTCTAGGCGAGGCAGAACAGCGAAGCGAATCATCAACCCACGAAGCCCTCCGACGCCTTTGAAGAGATGGGCGGGCTTCCACGTGTACGTTCACTGTAAGAAAACATCGAATCAGTTCTTTCTCAGTCGTCAGACGATGATAGTACAGTAGACAAAACAGCAGAAAACGAGATAGAGAGGAAGAGATAAATCCATCCAACATTGATTTGCTTTTGCTTGCGGCTTAAACAACTGCGCGGAAGAATATGGAAGGCGAAGAACAATCTGCTGCATTGCTTCTTTGGAAGAGAAAGCAAAAGCTTTGATGGCGTCGACAAAGCAGAGAATTTTGGCCTCACGTTTTCATCCCCCGCGCGGATACAGTTAAACGTCATCCTTCATCCTTTTGTAATTTCGATAGTGCATTAAAATCGTTGTTAACGCCGACGTTTTTTGAATGGACACGTGTCAATTTCGATTTCATTCCCTCATAAAAAAATGGCCACATTTCAGTCGTCTCTCTTTCGTCTTCAAGAACACACCTCTATCTCCAAATCCGAGGGCTTGCAGGGAAGAGTTATGGTGCTCTGTTTCCTTTCCACGCCGCACCCAAAACTCTTCTGCCCAATTTCATCTGCAGCTTCCACATCGGATTCCAACTCTCCGTGTTTTTCCCGGGCGAGAAACCTTAAGCTTTCGAGATTCAAATGCTTTAGCAACGCTTACGATGGCGACGATTATGGGTCGGCGGAGCAATTCCTGGGGAACAATTCGATTGGAGATTTCATGAGGTTTAAGAGGGACAATCAATCCCAGTTGCAGACAGCTGTTGTTAGCTACCGTAAGAAGTTCCCTTGGTCCATTCTTCAGCCCTTTCTTCAGGTACAGCCGTCGAGCTGTAAGGATTACTCTTACTTATTCCCATCTTAGCTCATCGTTTGAAGTGTGGGTCGTTTTTTGGCTGAATTTGATTACGACATTATATTCTTGCTGTTACATTTGTAGGTGGATCTGGTCTCTACAATTCACATTGCTGATAAAGAGTAAGTTTCTCTTGCAATTTTGCCTTCGATTTGTTTCATTAACCTTGAGATTAGTGTTACCTACCCTCTGTTTAGATTTGATGCAATGACATTAACCTTAATTTGTTTTACAACTACAACTTATTTTCTTGTATTGTCATGAAAGTCCATTCTAGTGAGACAGCCTTCGAAGATTCAATCAAGAATTTCAAAGGAATAAACTATACTTGCACTGTAATATTTACCAGGTATTTCTCTACGCTGCAAGAAGTGCTCGAGCCATACGATTGCGTCCTTTATGAGATGGTCGCCAGCCGAGAAAGCTTAGAACGTAGAAGAAACCCCGAAGCTATGTCAAAGACAAAGAAGAACGCTTCAAACTTACGAGGATTCAACGTTATCGGTTTCATTCAGAGGCAAATGGCCAAACTCCTTACCCTCGACTTTCAGTTAGACTGTCTTAACTACGAGGGCGAGAATTGGTACCACGCTGATCTCGACTTTGAAACCTTCAGATTGCTTCAGGTCCCATTCTCTCGAATCATAGAGGACCATTTTATGCTGCTCTAATTTCTTGACAAACGATATTGTAGCTCGTTACAGTCAATCTTAGCATACTTACAAACGATATAGTGTTTCTTTTTCAGATCGAAAAAGGCGAGAGCTTCTTCACATTCGCCAGAGACATGACACTGAAGTCGACCAAAGCCATGGTACAGGCCACGCCCATTAGGGAAGACCTCGGCCCATGGAGGTCAAAGCTTCTATGGGCCTCGCGCGTCGTCCCTATGCCCCTCCTCGGCCTCGTAATAATCGGAAGCGTGTGCGCAGATGTGGGTAGCCAATCAGAATACCTCGAACTCGAAGCCTTGTCCAGGCTAGACATTGGCGCCGCGCTAAAAGTTTTCCTGGCCAAACGCCTAACGTCTGAGTAAGCCTTCAGCTGTTAGCATTTAGCAATGGCATATCTGCAATATCAGCCCGAATGCTATGGGCGTTTTTTGTCCTTCACGTTCCGAGATGTCAATTTTTTAGTCCCCAATGTTAGCAAGTTTGTGACGTTTTGATCCCTCAGTTAAGTTAACCGTTACTTTAGACGGAATTACGGGCCGGGACAAAAACTATTGCGGGTCGGGTCGGACTGCTCCCAATTTTTCCGGGCCGAGTGACGGATTTACAGTACGACCCTTAATTCCGTCCAAATTAACAGTTAAATTAAGCGAGGGATCAAAACGTCGCTAAATCGGTAACATTAGGGACTGAAAGTGAGATGTCGAAAGATGTGGCACGAAAAACGCTCCAAATATTAGGGGGACATAAAATGGCGTTCTCCCACGCTATTTTTCATAGATAGTGGCATAGCTAGACAACGAACCCATTCGAGCAATGGTTGTCTGAATCTACACACCATTTCTCGCCAGGTTCACTCAAGTGACGGCAGACGTGGAGGAAAAATCGGTCATCATAGGCGAGCGAAACAAAGCGGCCACAACGGCCCTCCGCCGAGCCATCTCCAAAGGGCACTCGAAGATCGCCGTGCTCTATGGCGGGGGCCACATGCCCGACTTAGGGCGGCGTTTGAGGGAGGAGTTCGACCTCTTCCCCGACCGAGTCCAGTGGATAACCGCATGGTCCATCGAGAAGAAGAACGTAAAGAGCGCTTCGCTTCCCTTCTTGAAAACGCTCGCCGAATTCTCTGGATGGCCTCTGAATAGGTACCAAACTCTCGCCCTTCTCATCTTTTCTTCGGTCCTGGCGTTGGATTTGTGGTTCTGGGAACTCTTCTTCGGCACCACCGTCAATTGGGCTTCGAACGTTGCTAGTGATTTCGTTCGTTACGTTGGTATTAGTTAGGTCTGGTCAATACGGTTCAAATGTACTGTCGTCGTGTGTAAATAATATTTGTTGAAGAATATTTTGAAAGTGAAAGAGCTCGAAAACTCTGCGACGCCGTCGGGCGAAGAATGTAATAAGATATTAATGTAAAACTCAGATATGCACCGCGCGGTTATGTTGAAATACACATTACTACCTTATAGTCTGGTTATTACGCGAAAACCCCTTATGGTTTGTAAAGAATCTGCTTGGAAAATATTCGCGAAGAATGTAATAAGATATTAATGTAAAATTCAGTATGCACCGCGTGGTTATACTGAAATGCACATTACTACCTTATAGTCTGGTTATTACGCGAAAACCCCTTACGGGTTTCTAAAGAATCTGCTTGGAAAATCCTCTTCTGCGTTACTCTCGTCCCTGCAATCCCAACAACAGTCTTAGGCCTCGTTTGGTTTACGACACGTGAAGCGTAATGTACAACGATTCGATGCGTTTCTTTTTTTCTTTTCCACCCCTAGTTTTCTTGCTCAGACCACATGAGTTTCAGTTGGAGTTGAACAGATTCAAAATCCACAAACATTATTTTAATCTCTTACCAACCCCTTTTTTTTCGAGCAGTTGAACCAAGACTACTTACTTGCCCTCTCTGAGTTCAAAGTATGTCTACGTAGTGACAATACTTTCTTCCGTTCGAAACATACTCCAATACATGCATACACCTACCTATTGCATTAACAACTGCTCCTCAACAACTATCTAACCCCAACTATCTATTGCAACGTCTCCATCACATCTACTACTAAGATGTTCAGTAGTTTATAAATAGACGTATAGTTTGTAATAAAATACAGTCTGCAAGAACATTCGTAGGGGCTGCCTGAGAAAACTTGGTGAGCGTTGAATAACATGAAGACCCTTTTCTTGATCGCATTTGCCGCCGTCCTCGCCCAATATTCGGCGGAGGCGGCGACTTACTTTGTCGGAGATAGCTCGGGTTGGGCTATTCCCACCAACGGCGCTTCGGACTACACTGCATGGGCTTCTCAGCACGTTTTCAGGGTCGGGGACGTTTTAGGTAATGTATAACTTGGTTTGTTTTGATTGGTTCGTACTATAATGTTGAATGATCGCTTCACCTAAACTTGAGGATAGTATAATCTATTTATTTTATTTGCAGTACGCTTTTCCCGTGTCTAGGCTGATTTATCTATATAGCCTTAGACGTATAATATTTGATTTTGGGTGACCGTTACGCCCGAGTTATGATATTATGTTGGATGATCACTCCACTTAAAAGCTTAAGTTTGAACGCTTGGGATCATCTGTTCCATTTTAATGTTCCAATCTATGTTCCATTCACCATATGCTGACATGTGGCAAATACTGCGGTTGGGAAATTTCTTTTATTTATGTAATTTACTATAACTTTTTAAATACATATTTCACAAAATCATAAAGTCATCATTATTTAATGTGATTTATATGATTAAAAAAAAAAGCTCGAAGGGAGCGATATCATATATTAAATATATATCTTTTATTGCTTCTAACATATCCCGACTTATTTCTTTGGAATGCTCCAAACGACAACGTTGCACTGCAGTGTTCAACTTTACGACGGGATTCCACGACGTGGGAAAGGTGAACAAGCAGGTGTTCGATTCCTGCTCGTCAACCAACACGCCCATCACTCGGACGACTTCGGGCCCCGCAAGCTTCACCCTCACCTCTCCCGGCCCGAGCTACTACATATGCTCCGTGGGCCGTCATTGCTCGTTGGGGCAAAAGCTCGCGGTCAACGCCGTTGCGCCCTCTCTGACCGGCGGCGCGCGCCCGGCAATGTCTCCCGGTCCGTCGATTTCGAGCCCGCCGGCCAACGCACCATCCACGGGCCCAACGGCGGTTGAGCCGCCGATCGAGCCGCCCTCGCCTTCGCCGGCTCCTTCGACGGTCGAGCCCATGGGGCCGGGATTGGCTCCTAAGAGCACGACTAGCGTTCCATTGGGGGTAGCGCCGGGCCCCGACGGATCGTCCTCGCCGTCACCGCCGAGCGACGTCGGCTCATCGGTTCCTACCGACCTGCCGACGCCGACGGGCTCGGCTCGAGGTGGGGTCGTCGGGCTTCGTGTGATCGCCGTTTCGTTTGCTTTGTTGTTGGGATTTATTATCGCGGTATAGAAGAAGAGTTGCTTTGCGTGAGATTTTTCGATCGGTTTTCGACTGAGTTTAAAGCTGGAATTTGTTACTTATGAATGTACCAACAACATAGACGAGATTGCTTCTGGGAATACTGTCGTTAGTGTTGAGATTACTCATTTTATCTATACTATTATATAAAGAACCTGGGGAGTCTAAAAAGTTTAAATTGGTCTCTTAATTTTTTTTTATCTTTTTACCCGTAATATTTTTGTTTATAGCAACCTTATTCTTACTTTAAAATTTGGTTTTTTTTTTAAATAACTTCACTAATAATATAATTTATTCACAAATTGGTTTTAAGATGCAGTGCAGCATCAATTTAACGGTTAACTCGGACTATTGCATCATGATCCTTGTAATAATGGGCCGGCCCAATAAAGATCAATACCCAATATTGGCCCATAAAGGCCCCAAACGTTAATTAAACTTAAAAGGGTAATTCCCACTGGTACCCTCGAGTTTATGAATTTTCCCATTGGTACTCAAAGTTATTTTAGATTCCGCACGGTACCCCAAACGTTTGATGAAATATAATCTCGTACCCTTGAGTTAACAAAAGCAGGGTTTTTTAGGGTTAAATATGTCAGTTTCTAACGGAGGTGCTGAATAGATAAATTAAAAAAAAATCAAAATAGTAAAGGAGAGGAATAATTAGGGCAGCGTGGACACAGGTGAAAGAAATTGAGCCCCCAAATATCCAATCATCATCGCCCAATCTTTGGGGCTTAGTAATCAGAGTTTCGAGCTCAACAGCAGCTATGGTTGTAATCGTAAAGGTAAAAGTTTTTTTGAACGATGTGATTGTGAACGGGAAGAAGAACGATGATGAACACAGTTCATTGCATGGGGGTAATAATGGAATCAAGAAGAACAAGGGGAATAAGGGAAGTGGTAATAATAACGAGCCGAAGGCGGAGAACAAGGGTTTTGATTTGATTCGATCTGTTTAATGCTTAGTCAAGAATCCCAAGATTGGATTTTTATTTTCTCCTCGTTACAGAGACTCTGTCCGCGCTCGATAACGCCAGGCTTACCTCTCTTTCTTTACAACTACTCAACCTACCAACTCCATGGGATCTTTGAGGTTGATTGCTTGAGTCTTGATCTATTCTCAGTTGTAATACTAACTTTTGAGCACATCATAAGCTATAGTAGTGATGGAGCAGTAGAATTTCAAGAGCGGGAATTGAAATTTGTTGTATCAAATGAACGAGACAATTGAAGATCTGAAGAAAAATATGTAAGAGGTGAAATTTTTGGTCGATGGTGTAGCCAATGGTATGTAGTGGGTGTCTAAAATAGTTTTTGTGATGTTGATTGTTGCTGTAATTGTTGTGTTCAAGTAGCAATCTCAAGTTAGAATGTAATTTGGTTGTTTAGTTTAATTGTTGCTGTAATTGATTAAAATGATGTGATTGTTCAAGTAGCCTATTTAGTTGCATTAGAATGTTTTCCAATTTCTGAATTTGGTTGCTTTAATTGGTTGTCACGAAAAATAATCAAATGATTGTTACAGAATCAAGCATTCATATAAGACAAAATAGCTTAAATGTTCAGGAAAACATAGTTCTAGCAAAACAATTCCATAACAAAACACATAATAATTGATACAAAAACATAATCAAGCTTATGGAAGGTATGATTATGGAATTGATGATGATGGCTGCATGAGCTGAGAAGAAGTGGACTGATGTGGCTGCATGGGCTGAGAAGAAGTGGACTGACGTGGCTGCATGGGCTGATGTAGCTGTGTGGGCTGCGAAGAACCACCTATTCCATCCCCTCTCTTTCTTTTTCTTGAGGAGGTTCTAACAGATTAATATAGCACTTTACGCACCTTCTGTCGATCAGATACTATCGTCCAATCCGTTCTATTGCTTTCTTGTAAGGTCTGCTTCAAATGGTAAAAAAAAACGAGACCAATTCTCTTTATTTTCAGCAACAACGATGCCATGCGCTATAGGAAATAACTCATTATTTCCATCAAGGGCTACTGCAGACAACAACACACCACCATAATTTCCCTTAAGATGCGTACCATCAACCCCGATCAGACCTCTACAACCCTTTATCAAACCCTCAAATTCTGCCTTGAACGAGATGAAAATATACTTGAATATTAAAGGGCGTTCTATACATTCAGTCGACATCTGTCCCTCGGCCCAACAACAATGAGCTATAGAACCAGGGTTAGTTTGCTTGACAACCTCGCAATAGGCAGGAAGCTTTGAATAAGAGGTGTCAAAGCCTCCATTTATGAGTGTCAATGCATAGTCTTTCCTGTGATATGCTGATGTCTTTTTCAGTTGTAATTGGTACCTCTCCAGTAGAAGATAGTTCAATGACTTGATGGAAATATCAGGATTAGACCTAATATCCTCCAACAACTTTTCAGCTCCCCATTTGTAATCAGTCATAGGATTGAACTCTATCAATCTGCTACACTTATGCTCATCTAGAATTGACTTAATGGCCCAGGTATGACCATCAACCAAGACGCTAGCATGAAGCCTGTAAGGGCAGCCCTCGGCAGCACATTCACAAGTATATCTCCCCTTGTCTGCTTTCCTAACTACAACAGAAAATCCCTCTTGAATGCAATACTCTTTGAACACAGATTTGAAATGCTTTTTATCCATAAAAAGCATCCATGGTTTCAGCTCTACGGACCCAAAGTTCCCTTCTTTGTATAACTCTCCATTGCTGAAGAGTTTATCAAAATAGAACTCTTCATCGCTGATATTGTCTGACCACTTATGCCATGAATCTGGTTCAAAACTATCTGTCACACACGCAAGTTCTTCATCAACCTCTACTTCCTCGACATAAGTTGCTTGTGTCGCCTCACTAATATCATTCGATAACTCAATAGGCCCCTGAGAGTTCAAACAAAGTCTCCTAGCTGTTGTTCTCGCCATTTTCTTCCTCTGAGGTAAAGAGATGTCCCGGGGAAAGAGATGATTCTCCATGCCACTGCCCTATTCGATCTCGATGTCCCGGGGAAAGAGATGCAGAGGCCTGATGATGACTGCGCGAAGATTCCCAGCGGCCGAGCGCTCAGTTGTATGAGGATTCCTAAGCCTTTTGTTTGCGGTGCGGTGTTGGAGAAACCACTTCGCTCGTCGCCTGATTAATTCTGATTTTGAGGGCCTGATTTGTATGAAGATTGGCGATGATGATTGGATATTTGGGGGCTCAATTTCTTTCACCTGTCCACGCTGCCCTATTCTTCTCCTTTCTATTTTGTTTTTTTTTTAATTTATCTATTCAGCACCTCCGTTAGAATACTGACAGATTTAACCCTAAAAACCACTGCTTTTGTTAACTCAAGGGTACGAGATTATATTTCATCAAACGTTAGGGGTACCACGCGGAATCTAAAATAACTTTGGGTACCAACGGGAAGATTCGTTAACTCGAGGGTACCAGTGGGAATTACCCTTAAAAATTTCAGACAATTGCGAAGGTGGTTGTTGTTAGGGTTGCAAATGAATAGAATCTTTTTGTTCGATTCGAAATTCGATTCGAAATTTAAGATTCAGATTCGAAATATTAGAATATCAAATTCGAATAAGAATATTTTTTCGATTCGAATAATTTTAGAATACGAATACAATATGACAATTTTAGAATCTTTTTAGAATATTCGATTCGAATAATATAATATATATTAAATAATATATATTATAAATACTTCTAGTTAAACTAACATATTAATTAATATGAAGGAAGCTAAGGAAAACAATCATTGTTGGAATTTATCAATGAAAGATTTGTTTGTACTTTCGTATGATGTATTGGATAAACTAATGATATGTTTTGCTACATTTTTCTTTTTATGTCGTAACCGCATATTTCATCCACTACGTTTTTTTTTTGCTTTATATGTTTGTAAAAATAGGTTTCTTGAAAAAAAATTTATTCGTATCAGAATATTCGAATATTCGCAATTATATTCGAATATATTATCAAATAGAATATGAAACAATTTTAGTATTCAAATAATAAAAGAATACGAATATGAATATTCGAAAATAAAAGAATACAAATAGAATATAGTGGTTCGATTCGATTTGTTTGCATTTGTTATTGGATGGTCAACTTGAAAATTCCCCGTTTTTTTTTCTCTCTCATCTTTATTTCAACTCCTCCTTTTCTTAGATTAGGTTTTTCGAATCTGATCATCATCAAGCAGTAGAATCGATTTGTTTCAGCTGAATTTGATTGAATGTTGTTCTCCTAGTAGGGATGGCAATGGGTCGGGTATGGGTCGGGTTTGGCTGGACCCGGGACCCGACCCGAATATTTATTAGGGGACCCGAGACCCGCCCCGCCCCGCCTCGGGTCTGGACCCGCCCCGCCCCGGACTGGACCCGAACGAACCGGGTCTGACCCGCCAGACCCGGATATATTATTTTTTTCTTTTTTTTTAGTTTTTCATTTTTAAAAGAGAAAAAATAGAGAAATGCATTGCTTGAGACTCGAACCCACGACCTCACCTCTGTAATACCAAACTTCTACCATTAGACCAACAGACTTTTTATTCATAATATTAACAATAACACTATATAACTTAATTACGAAATAAATTATAATATATAAATATTTTCGGGGCGGGTCCCGGGTCGGGTCTCGGGGCGGGTTTGGCAAGACCGGGACCCGCCCCGGACCCGGCCGGGTAGAAAAATTCGAATCCACGACCCGCCCCATACCCGATTATTTTGAAAATACCCGGCCCATTAGGGGCGGGTTCGGGGCGGGTCCGGGTCCGGACCCGCCCCATTGCCATCCCTATCTCCTAGGTAAAGAATCGAATCGTACAGATACGTAGGTGGGGTTCTTGAATCAAATCTGCTGCATGAGAAAACTGGTGGTTGAAGAGGGATTCGAGCTTGAGTAGTTTTAGAGAGAGATCATTGAGAAAAATCGAAACTATGTCTGCTGTTCTGTGCCGTAAAAGATCGAATTTTTTTGAGGAATCGCCGTCGTCACCGCCGTCATCGAAGAGGATTCGCTGCTCTTCTTTCTCGCCACCGCCGACGTCAGCTTCGTCTCTGTTCATCGATTATCTCGGTGCTCTTTTCCCGGACATGGACAGACAGGTTTTGCTTGTCTTTTTCTATTTTATCGAAGAATGTCAGTTTTCTAACTTAGGTGTTCTTGAAAATATTGTCTTAGTTTACCACCCGTGGATTTCTAATGATTTACCTACATTGACACTAATGCATCAATATGCTTTCTGCATTATTACAACATAGGAATACAACATTTTGTTCCAGTTTTTATTTTTACTTGATTGGAATATATGCAACGGAGACTAAATTAAAAAAAAAGGCTTGTAATTTTGAATTACTCTTTCCATCTTCTGCTATGACACTCATGAATTTCAGTATGCCTATCACTTGTGACACTACTTATAACTGTGATTTTGTTTTCTGGTGCGTTGTTATGGTCATTTCGGTACGTTGTGCTGCTAAATGAGTTCAGTAATTCGTGGAAGAATCTTTTCTCGCAAGCATACAATGGAACATGAATTTGTAAAAAAGACTACAAAATGGTTCAATTGCCGTGTCTGTTGTAATATTACACTATATCAAGGAAACGACAAATCTCATAGGCTTCAGCCCAGCCCTCTGCTTCCTGGAACTTCACGTAGTAAATTATATTCGGTTTTTTCAAACGAAATTACTTTTGACCTTTCTTTTGGCAATTTGTAGTCTTTTAGATTTAAATACCATCGGACGACATTTATTACAGGTGCAACTACTGTCTGTGTCTATTCACCTTACGACAAACGTTTATTTTCTGTGTGTGTTCTGTTGGCTTTTTGATGCATCGCTGTTGTCTTGCTCAACTCTAGCATGTCGTCCACTCATGTAAGTAAGAGCCTGGCAATATAGGTTACACTCAATTGTTTCAGGAATTGAAACTTCCCAGTATTCTGTGATGTTAAGCGATTTTTAAATTGAATGAATGATATATGCTTTTCGGTTTGTAGTTTCTTGAGAAAGCACTTGAAGAATCTGGCGATGATTTAGATTCTGCTATCAAAAGATTGACCGAGCTTCGTCTGAGTGCCGCAGAATCAAGTACATCTGATTTCATCAAGGGCATCGACGGTCATTTGTCTGCTAAAGGTTCCGCCTTTTCCGTCATTTTCTATGCATAGTTTTCTATGAGTGGACTGATATAATATGCCATTAACGACTGATTTAGAGAACTCCCTTGTATTACTCGTCGGGCAATCAAACATTAAGAGTAAAAAGAAAGCTCAGTCACCAGTTCAGTTTCATATGACATGAAAAACTTTGAAACTGAAATTGTGTTTTTCGATAGATTTTTACATTTCCTTCTCATCCATGCAGGCCCAGCGGCTAGCAACGAATACACGAATTCTAGAGTGGAATCAGAAAGCGTAAGAAATCCCATAAATGGTGCAGGTTGGGTCGAGCTCATCGTCGGAGAAGTGGCGAATGCGTCGAACGTAGACGAAGCCAAGATGCGCGTGGCACGAGCCCTCGAGGCGTTGCAGAAGTCCATATTTGAAAGTGCAGCTTCAGAAGCCGCTCAAACTTTTCAGGTCTGCTTTTTCTTGCACGAAAACTTGACGCAGAAAATTCTTACATGCCCTTTCTTTCTTCAGGAGAATGCGATTCTGAAGCAGCAGTTAGGTTCCATCTTGCAAGAAAACGCAATACTCAAGCGTGCGGTCGCCATACAGCACGATCGACAGAAGGAGCACGAGGAAAAAGGTCGTGAGCTGAGCCAACTGAAGCAGCTTGTGTCTCAATACCAAGAGCAGCTCAGGACTCTTGAGGTGAGTGAGAATCAAACATTTGCAGGCAATGATTTGTGTTATTTCCAGGCGTTTGAAAATTCGATATGATCTTCTTCTTCTTCTTTGTGTTTGGGTCGAGCAGGTGAACAACTATGCACTCGCCATGCACCTCAAGCAAGCCCAACAAAGCAACTCTCTCCCCTCGGGTCGTTACAACCCTGATGTTTTCTAAAACTCTCATCGCCTTTCGTTTTTACCTGCCAAACATGTTTGCTGCAGCTCTGTATTTATGAATTTATCAAAGAATCTTAATGCAAATGCAAGTTCTTTCCTTGTTCTGATTTTTCACCTGGGCCGGGCGGCTTCTACTATGTTATCAGTTTCCCACAGAAAACAAAACACTTGCAAAACCAAAACGAATCTGAAGGATGTAGTTCGATTAAGATCTCGAGTACAACAAAATGCGACCGTCTTATATCAGATTACATTCTACAGTCGACGCTTCGAGAAATCATTACAATGTATTGAATACAGCCAACAATAAGGCGACGAATCTACATTGCCAGTATCATCAACTTGAGCAGTTTTCTAACTCGATCTGACAAGGAGAAGACTGATTATACATGCGTAAACTGATCCCTGTAATAAAGATTCCACCTTTCTATTTCCGAAGAGATAAATTATCATTGAGCACCGGCGACTTCTTCGACGATTTGCTTATTAACATCCAAACGACAGCCCTCCGCCAAAACCGTGCCGCCGATTCTGTTCGGAGGCCAATACCTAAACAAAGATCTCCCGATAACATTCTTCAAAGGCAAAGGGCCCCACAGATGCGAATCGTAGCTGTTATTCCTATTATCACCCATAACAAACACGTAATCCTCAGGGACACGAACCTTCGACATCTCATACTTCGGCGATTCGTAGATGTAATCCTCGATCCTTTCTACGCCGTTCACAATCAGCTTACCCTTGTGTACTTCCACGACGTCCCCTTCTTTCGCAACCACGCGCTTTATGAAGACGTCTTCGTCTGTGTACCCAGCTCGTTGGAGCGCGGGCGGGCTTTTGAAGATTACGATGTCGTTGGGGCAAGGTTTTCGGAAATAGTAAGACACCTTCTCGGCTACTAATCTGTCTCCAACGTCGAAGGTAGGGTACATTGACAGAGAAGGGATGTACCTTGGCTCGGCTATGAAAGACCTAAATGCGAGCGATACTGCTAAAGCTGCAAACACCGTTACGGCGTCGTTTGAGTCGATATTGATCCATCTGCTACTCTTTTTATCGCTCTCATCGTCGCCGTCGTTGTCGTCTCCGTCGCCGCCGCCGTCGCCTCCGTTGTTGAAGGCCGCCGTGTTAGGGGTTTGTTTGCTGGAGGCATTTCGGTGGAGGGTTCGTAAGGTGGAGGAGCTTCGGGTTTTGAAATTGAATTGGATTCGCGCGAAGTGGATTTGGGGATTGGAATTAGGGTTTTGGTTATTTTGGAAAGGGGATGAAGAAGAAGAAGAAGGCAGATACGAGTGGAGTAGTAGAGATACCATTTGAATTGAATTGATAGTGTGTTAGTCCTAAACGTAAATTTGAAAAGAACAATCAGCCTGGATTACAGTTCGACTTGAATAATAATAACACAAGCGATTTCAATAGCATATTTATCTATCCATTTTATTTTATCGAGCGGGTGAGTATAAGTCTGTCAATTTCAAAAAATATATATATAATTAAATTTACAAAATACACACTATCTTTTAATTACTATTATTAGTTAGTTAATCACTATTTTTAGTTAATTTTTAGGGGTTTTTACACATAAATACCCATTTGTAAAAAATCTTATAATTCAGTACCCTGTCAGCTTTTTTTTATATATAGGTACCTAACATAATAAATTTTTTGCAGATAGGTACCCGATCCGCCGTAGGTACGCCACACAACACATTTAGGTACCCTATATCAACGTATTATGGTACATCAATACAGGTAGAACCTGGTACCCCCATATAGCTTGCCGCAAGGTACCGTATGTAACGTATATAGGTACCATATATGGATACCATATAGATGCATAACGTGGTACGCAATACACATATAAAAAGGTACGTTAAGACCGGAAAAATGGTACGCACAGTCGAACGGATACTTATCTAAAAAAATTTATGACATGGGTATTGACTTGCAAAATTTTTTATACAATTGGGTATTTTTCTATAGATATCACTAATTTTTATACCTTTAATTGTATAATTAATATATATACATAATTAAATTTTAGTTATAATTTCAATTAACTATTTAAATTAAAATAAAATTTAATATTATATAGTATATATAACACACGCATATGAGTGTCCAAGAATACTAGTACTTATTATAGATCGCATGACGGACGGACGATGGTTCAACTACAATTTTATCTTAATTCATTAGTTACAATTTTACCCTTAATAGTTTAATATACTATAAGTTTATCTTTAAATTAAAATTCTATTTTAAAATAATTTAATTAAAAATATAAAATGTTTAAAATATAAAATAATTTGATATAGTCGGCACATACGTTTGGGTGAAAACATACTATAGTTACAATAAAAAAATAAATCCTCCTCAAGGGACTAGGACACCAATTGTTTGCTGAAAATAGTATTAGTCTATCCTAACTCAACAATCCAATTCGCTTAGATTTTCGACCTGTGGAATTTTCGATTTTTGGCATACCAGCTTGGATAGTGATATAAGAGCCACTTGCCAACTTGTGAATGAAGTTGGATTATACCCAAGTGAGCAGAATAGACGAAAAAGCGTCGAATAGTAAGTATTTGGTTATTCAATAACCGAATTTATTCGGTTTGGTGTCCGTTATTTAAATTAATTACCGAGAATTCTCGAGTATTTTTATTAAAACCCGTTAAAAACTATTGATCATGAATAAAAAAAAATCCTTTTTTTTTACCCGGAGAATCCTGACCGGAGACCTGATCAAAGCTACGAATAGGATAGCAAACGTCGTGTGTCTGAATCCGAAATAATCCTTAAGTAGTGACCCGTCACCATTCGGATCAGGTTCGGATAGTGAAAATATTAAACCAAACCCGAGATAAGAGGCCATGATTTATATACTATTCGAACCCATGTAGTTTTATTGTGAAAAACAAACAGGCAAACAAAAGAGTTCTCATATGTCGGACATATTATGAACTTATGTACAGAATCTCATATAATACAGTAATAACATATAAGACGTCTAACCTCTGTAGTGGAAATTGAATCCTCTCTGTTTTCTGTGGAGGAAATTGATGGGCTGCTCCTTCATCTCAGCATCCATGGGTAGGTAGCGAAGCAATAATAAACAAGCAAATTATGATATACTCTATCGACGTGGAAATATTCGAATAAATAGAGAGATCTGAAGAGATAGAACGACCTAGCTCTGACCACTACCAATCTTCGAGCCACTCTGGCGTGTTGAGCTCTTCCACTTCCCTAAGGGGCGAAAATACAGAACTCGACACGTCGTTTGCGTGGCTTTCCAAGAAAAGATTTATACGTGTAATAAAATCTTGTGGAACGTGAACCGTGTGATCTTCTACTCCTTTCCAATCGATACCATCAAACCATGGATGGGCTTTGACGGTCTCAGCGCCTTTGTTTCCAAGCCTTGCGTTTTCGTCGACTTCAAGTAACTGAATAATGAGAAGGGTGGCCATGATTCTTTATCCAAGTGTTCAGTATTTATATGATTTTTCTAGCAAAAGCTGGTAAAGTACAAGGTTTTTATGGTTATTGACCAACCTTAGTGATGAGGTCCACAGCTTCACTGCTAAAGCTCTGAGGAAGAGTGAGCTGTCCCTTTACAATTCTTGCGTATGTGAGCTCGCTTTCTCTCCATGATCCAAATGGCATCTCACCTTGTAGCATGAAGTAGATCAAAGTTCCCAAAGCCCACCTGAATGGTATTTTTAAGACAAAGGATGAGTAAGAGTCGGATAATATAACAATAAGTTATATTTTTCGTCCCAGTTACTAATAATGGGTTTCTTTTTATTTGGCAGTTCATTACTTAAAAAAGCTTTTGCTTGTATCTGCTTCTGCTCAATGATATATGCGATCAAAACGTGTATTTAAATACCATACCAATCAGAAGCAAAGCCATGTCCCTTTCCTTGGATTATTTCAGGGGCTAACGAGTCTGCCATGCCACATATTGTGTATGTTCTTTCAGAATGATCAACAGATTGCATTTGCTTCCCAAATCTGAAGTCCACCAGCTGCTTAAGAATATAATCATGACTTAGAGTGAGAAACTAACTAAAATGGCATTCACAAAGGCATGTAAAAATCAAACCTGGATATAACCAGTCTGGCTGAAAACTAAAATATCAGGAGATACTCCTCGGTAAAGAATGCCATTCTGAATTATCAACACCGAATACGAAAGAAGAGAATCAAGTTTTTTAGTATGTTCATTGCTGCATGAGAAAATTTTGATAAATCATTGAGCAAATCGCCCACCTTGTGCAAACCTTCCAAAGCAATCACCACACAAGCAGCACAATACTTTGCTGACGATTCTTCGAGTGGATGGTACATTATTGAAGTCATCGAACAAGCAATATGTGTGTCCAGAAGTATACCAGCATATGAATGGTCAACCGAAGTGCATATAACTCGAGGGACAAAGGCATTTTCCCTAATGGATTTGAATAGGTTCTTCTCCTTCAGGACCTGAGCTTCTTTTCCGAGTCTTTTAACTTTATGTTTTGAGAATCTTTTCAAGCTAAGTGAATTTTCTGCAGTGAAAGATGAATGAATAAGATTAAGTTCTCTTCAGCAAGTTATTAAATAGCGATCTCGAAAGGAATAACCAAGGACAAAATGCCGTGCAGTGGTAGCCAATAATAACCAACTAACAATACAATGAAACTGGAAAAAAATAATGACCTGCATTCATAACACGGACTATGCCGATCTCACTGCAATCTGTGGAGTACAAACTACCTGTCCACTCCTTCAACAAAAGAGGAAAAAAGAGAGGGAAATGTTTTCATCTTCCAGGTCGATATTGAGAACAAATTCTATCTAGGAAAATAATATTCATCCCTTACCAAATCAGAGGGCTGAATCTTGTCACTGGAAGTGCCAGAAACCATAATTGACTCGGTGGATGCACTAGAACTATAATGTTTTGACCTACAAAAGTTCCGCATTTGAAAGAACCAAAAGTTAAAAATGTAAAGACTAAACACATAAAGCATGACGCTAGAAGCTACATGGAATACATTCTCCTTTCACATACATAAACCCGGAAACATACTTATCATCATCCTGTCCAGTCGGGGCTAGAGAGCCTACAACTGAGTCAAAATTCTCCTTTGTTAATATAGAGCACACCACATTGCCCACAGCAATGATACTCAAGGAAGAGATGTGTTCCCCAAGAAGAGTCCACTCTCCAAAGTAACTCCCCTCAGCCTTTTCTACTGAAAAGTTTCTATTGTGCACGCCATCGTCCTGCTTCTCAACACCAGATAAGAGGCTCGATGCATAAACACCATCCAAAGAATCCATATCACCTGTAATTTTCACGGCCCCTTTTTGTATAATATATAAGCCTCGAAGGTCCTCATCCTGCTGACAGATAAACGGGGTTTAAGAAAAACACAAGTAAAAAAATAAGATAAACAAACAAATTATACCTTATCAATTAATTTCTGTCCATCCTGGAAAGACAATTCTGAAAGTGAATCTGCGATATGACTCAGCTGTAAGATTGTCAACTTTGATAGAAGGTCTACTGACCGAAGTAACTTCAATGATGATAAATTGGAAAACTCGGACACAAGGATTCCTCTGAAATCTTCTCTTTTAAGCGCCCAAAGTGTTCCATTGGTTACAGCACGGACCGAAGCTTGGAGGGGCTTGTTGGACCTGCACCAAATGTAGAACAACTCAAGCGTCAAGCCATTCCATCATCTATCTCATTAAAGGTTATGAGGTTCATGAACTCACAAACTATTGTAAATATAAAATAATTGTTTTGAAATGATAACTTCTTTTACAGCTCTTTTTTTAAATCCAGAGAATGCATAATTCTGGTTCCGAAGATTTTAGCTCGCATGATATGATGTTAATCTGAGGTAAGTTTCCAATCAACCAGAAAAGAGAGCATTCACAGTTCATGGAGGAACATTTGGACCAAAGGTCGTGTAGCATATTAACTTCTACAGTATGGATAGCACTAAACAAGACATATGGAACATAAGCAGTGACGTAGTCAATGTTAGAAGTATGATAGCAGAAGACATCTTACATCAGAGCCAGCTCCCCGAAAGAAGATAATCTATCAGCCGTATAGCGCTGCAACACCCTAGGAGCTTCTCCCTTTTTGTCATCCTGACACATAAAATCCAATTTCAGCTGATATTCTAAGCATCTTAAGAGCCGGTATCCCAATCAGGCCAACCACCAAATGATTACAAATAACTGAAATTGTCTCTATAATGAGTGGGGCAAAATTACCTGAGTTGCCAATACCTCGAACTCTCCAGCACCTACTACATAGAAACACTCACCTTCTCCACCCTGAAGAAAAGATTATAAAGAATCAAAACAGTATATTACTTGTCTATTCAACGTATTTACGCATAGTGAAGTTATAATTATTCATTAGATAAAACAACAAACCAAGGTTACACGACAAACAAAACAAAGATTTGTAATCATGCGCAATGCAAAGATCTGAATACACATATGAGTAGTTAGCAGTTGATGATAAGTCACCTGCTTTACAACTATATCTCCTGCTTGAACGTCCACTCTTTGCATACAGTCCAATAGAACATGGCACTGAGAGTTGGTAAGTTTCTTGAAAAGGAAATGATCTCGCAGGGATAGTTCAATGTGAGACTGCAAAATGGATAAAAAAGAAAATAAATCAGTGAGTAAACTCAGAAAGGTGCAAATGAGAACTGCTTTAAAGGCAATGAGAGGTGCAGTTTACTTCTTCTTCCCATGTCTTTCTATTGGCTGGAGAAGAGGGAACCCAAGCTTGCCCGTTCTCCAGAGAATTTTCAATAGCACGAAGTCTTGCACGGGATATATCTTGCCTTGCACGCTGATTTCTTGTTCTCCAGTTCATAACAGACGGAGACTCAGATCCTGTTAATTCAATAACTTGGGGTAGAGGAGGCCTTAAAACTCCATCCACCGTTTCTGATTGAACAACTGTCGCCTATGACACAGATTTTTGCAAGCGTGAATTTGGAGAAATAATAGACAACGACAAACAAGTAAAAGAATTATGTAATAGCCGAGTTGAACAAATAAATTGGCCTTCTTACATCATGAAGTCCATTGATATGCACCACTATCACGGTGATATCATCTGTACGAGTTTCATACTGCAGCCATAGGCGATATGATTCTGCCACAATTGCAGCACAAGCATCACGTGGGTCTTTATGTTTTACAACCTAGATGAATAGGAGAAAAAATAAATAAGAAATAGAATATGAAACAGATCAGGTCAAAAAAGATATGAGACCGTCAACCATATGAAGCATTTCACGGGGGAAAAATGGTGACCACGGCAACAAGAACATGTTAGGCAACAAGATTTTTCGGCCACGGCCATCACTGCTAGAATATTTCTCAGCAAGATTTTTTTTTGCTCTTTTTTGGAGCATATGGGCCTTGCAACTATCATAACATAAGCTCCTATATATTGAGAATGACACTAAAGATGACAATAAAGGAGTGACAATAAAGGAGACAAGATTATGTATGTCTATGTTGCTTATGCATCTTATAGCCGATAACGAGGAGCAACACAAATTTTTGTTCCCCATGAATTGGCGTAAAACCATGAAACTTTTGCATCGTACATCAGCAGCCTTCGACATTGCTACATGGATGATGTAGTATGAACTATCCACATATTTTGCTGTCAAGAAGCTAATCACTGTCAAGTGCTGGCTTAGAGGACCTGCCACTTAAGGCAAAAGCCCTTCGATAATGGTTCCTCGATATTTTAGAGGTTTGAGCTACTGTTGCAACATTATTTTCATATCCTTTAGTAAATAAAAAAATTAAATTAGCGATGTCCTAATATATTATCCAAGCATATTTACCATGTCCACCACAGCTTGGCTGGAAAGAAACTCAAAGACACCATCGCTTGCTAGAACAAAGAAAGGATGATGTTGTGTTAGCTCCAGCACGGCAATTTCAGGGTCCGCCACAACACCTATGGCCTCAGCAATAGAATCTCCAATGCTTCGAGTGAAAGCTGTACCAGGATACATGCCATTTTGCACCCACAGTCTAGGAGGATCGCCATCATCAGCTTCTTCAGTCCCCCAACACTGAACATCTGGATTTTTCAATCCTTCGATCTGATCTAGAGTAAGAACTCTAGCTCCAGAAAGCTTAACCCTTTCAAGCTCGTCCGGTCGAAAAGGAGTTTGGTCAATCGATAAGTCGACAGCAACAGTATCTTTCCCCCTTCTCTCACCTATAACAGCTCTCGAATCACCTGCATTGGCTACGTATATCGTCCTACCTCTAACCAACACTGTAATTGCAGTTGTTCCGCTCATGCTATCATCCAACACATCAGCGTGTAATTGCGAGTTTGTTGCCAAGAAAGCACCGTGTAGCGCCTCAACCGCATCTGTATTGAATCGATTATTCCTAAGCAAGTTTTCGCACAGCTTCTGCTTCGCAAACTGCGAGCATTGTGCTCCATTTTCTCCATGCCCGTCAAAAACACCAAAGAAATGATCATCCTGACTCGTTCCAAACGGAGTATGAATGCAAAAACTGTCTTGGTTGGCCTTATCTAGAGCATCAGGATAGTAACCCCTCTGAGATAAGAACGAGTACCGTAACTCATAACTACCTGACGGAATCTTCACGGTTCTCGAACCATCGGCTGGTAAAAATTGAGCCGACACCCTAGCAAGTCTAGCAATGCCCACTTCAGTAGCTGCGTTTAATTGATGCAACTGGTCTCCATCTTCCCCTGAATCGTTATCAGAATCACCAGGCGAGAACACTGCAATCTCATTCTTGGCTGCTTTTACACGTTCATTTTGTTCCACAGAGCCTCCTCGTGGAGCACATAATTGTCCGATACATGTCTTGGAATAGACACAACCCATCACAAATCACAATGACACAACAAACCTAACTCAGCTGCGAATGTACCTAGAGGATTGCGCATCAGGTCTTCAGAACTAAGCCTAATTTTTCAAGAAACACCACGACGAAACAAAAAATTAGAAAAAAAATACTCCAACAAAGAATTAACGAGACAATCCACCAAACAAGCAGATACTACAACAATCATATGAAACGAAACACACGAGCATTCACACTTCCGTTTGGCTTTATAACATCAGATAATCTACACATTAAGCACTCAAACCACGTGAAAATTCTAATGCTGCAACCTTCCACCGAACAAAAAAACCACGAAAAGCAACAAAACCAAAATCGCCTTACCTCAGGGAAACTCCGCTGAAAGCTGAACAAGATATGGTAGCCGACGGATTGTGATTGCGAGCTATATCGAGCAATTTCAGAGACGTGGTGAAATAGTTTAGCTTCCGTGCCTATGTGTGTGTGTGAATGAGAGAAAAAGCTACTGCCCAACTATCTAGTGCTGGCTGGATGAGAGTCCCCACGAACAACCATTAATAATTTAATTTATGTTATTTCGTAATTTTTATTTCAAAATTGAGGAATTCCATTTAATTTTAATTTGTTAGCTGCAGTTTTGGGTTATAAAATCGAGATAAGTATAAAGCATGTGGGCCCGAGGCCCGGCCCGACTGCACATACAATACCATGATCTGAAAAATTATTTAACTGTGAGAACTAACGTAATCCTCGTACAAGTAACTAATATAAATATACTTCAAAATATATTGAATAATAATAATCTAAGTTTAAACTCGTGCTATTTATTTTTGAATAATAAAGAACTAGGTTAGGTTGGTTTGGCATAGAGAAGTTTATGTGCGGCGGCCCTTCACTCTTTTCATTATCCACAAGTCACGTGTCATATGTGCCCAATCCCTATTTAAATATTTTATTTTAAGTATTATCAACCATAAATTGGCAACGTAATATTATTACATTACTTCTCATGCATTTTGGTGTTCATTTAATTTAATATATGTAATAATGTATAATTTAAGGGAGACAAAGAACTTGATGTGCAATAGATCGAAGTATGGGAATGATTTGGTATTGCCGTGAGACATCTGCACATCAGCCAACATTCCCCAAACGGGCAAAAGTATCAAATTGGGCCAAATCATGTCTTCCTTTTAAATCTTATTGATACATACGTATATACGAACACTATATTGTCTCGAAATATATTATATTAATATTGACCTATCATGAATATTTATTACACCGAACGGCAGGGCAAGACTAGTCTTTTTTTCCGTCCATTTATTACGATGAAGTGAAGGACGGTATTTTTAATTAAATAAACAAAAAAAAAAACAATCATTAACAAAATAAACGTAAAATGGAAACCATTAATAAATTAAAAATTTTCGTATGCCTGGAATACGAGTTAGAGTAACTCGTATTCCAAGGTTACGAGTTACGACACGCTGGCGCGTGCGTCTAACGTGGAGTAACTCGTAACTCTGGAGTACGAGTTACTCTAATTCGTACTCCTGGAGTACGAATTAGATCTGATTTTTTTAAAACCCTATCCGCGACGAAGAAGACGACGAAGATGAGACGACGGCGACGACGAGAGACGACGAAGACCCTGCCGCATCACCTGCTGCACGCCGCCGCCGACGCAACCCCTCACCGGCCGCCTCTGCCCCGCCGCCTGTGCCATCACGCCGCCGACCCAAACCCGTCACCTCCCGCCGCGACATCAGCGCCCCGCCGTCCCGCAGCCCCGTTGTCCCGCCTCCCCGCCGCGACCACCTGCCGCTGCCTCGCCTCCCAGCCGCGACCCGTTGCCCCTCCGCGCCCCGCAGCCCGTCCGACGTGGCCGCTGCCCCGCCACGACCCGCCGGCCCGCCCTGCCACGCTGCCCGGCCACCCCGACACGCTGCCCCGCGGCGACCGCTGCCCCCTACTGCTGCCCCGTGCCCCGCGCCCCGACGCCCCCCGCGCCCGCTGCCCGACACCCCGACAGCCCCCCCGTGCCCGCTGCCCGACGCCACGTCGCTGCCCCGCGCCCGCTACCCGACGCCCCGACAGCCCCCCGCGCCCGCTGCCCGACGCCCCGTCGCTGCCCCGTGCCCCGCTGACCCGCCGCCCATACGACGTCGTACGTGCGAATAGTTTGGGTACCACGTTATGATTCGAAATTCGATTTTTTGTGTAAATTTCATCATATCAAATGCTTTTATTGATTGTCCATTTGTTTGGTTTTTCTTTTAGATGTAGAATGGATTTCGATTCTTCTTAAGGACCTATTGATAGCTCGGTGTTGACGATGTAGTCAAATCACCGTAGTAGGGATTTGTTGTTAGATGCGACAGCGTTAGATAGAACTATTAAGATTAGGGCGTTAGAGAATGTTGTGTGGGGTACTAGAGAAGCACCGAACGTCCTTCACGGTCGCTTATTAGGAAAGTTGAACGAGATGGGTCTGTACAGCGTCTACAGCTGTATGTCGCAGAGGGTTGACCCTCATTTGATTACAGCGTTGGTAGAGCGTTGGAGGAAGGAGACCCATACGTTTCATTTTTCTGTTGGGGAGGCGACCGTTACCTTACAGGACGTAGGTATCTTGTGGGGGTTGCCTGTAGATGGTAATTGTGTCTCTGGTGTGATTTATACTAGGACGGTCACACAATGGATGGATGAGTGTGAGGAGTTGCTAGGCTTTAGACCGCCGGCGGATAAAATTAGGGGGTCATCGCTTTCGATGAAGTCATTATCGAGTTGGTTGTTACACAATCCGATAACGGATGATAGCGATGAGGAAGAGGTCGAACAATCAGCACGGGGTTATGCGATGCTGCTCTTCGGTGCCGTGATGTTCCCCGATTGTAGCGCCAGCACCGTATCATTGAGTTACCTTCAGCTGTTGGAGGATATTGAGGAGGTGAGCACATATAGTTGGGGCAGTGCGGTGCTGGCATTCCTATACAGGGAGCTTTGTTCGGCATGCGAGCCGAAAAAGCTAAATATAGGCGGATCCCTACGGCTGTTGCAGGTAGGGGTGAGCAAATTCGGATATCCGGAATTTCGGATATCCGAATTCCGGATATCCGAATTTTTGGATACCTCAAACTATAAACCGCATCCGCTCCGATTCAATTCGGATATCCGCTTTCGGATATCCGATTAATTCGGATATCCGAAATCGGATATCCGAATCCGATTTTAGGTGAATTTTTTTTATATTATCAATAAAATGATTCCCTTTTTTGAATCGGATATCCGCATTTTTTCGGATATCCGAATTTTTTTGGTTTATTTGGGCGTTGGGCTTTTTTGTTGGGCTATCTTTTTTAATTTATATTTTTACAAAAAAATTAAAATCGGATACCGGATATCCGAATTTTACCCTTGGGCATATCCGAATCCGATCCGGTTCACTTAACAGAAATGCGGATCGGATATCCGATCCGGTTTTTTAAACCGATTATCCGGTTTTCCGGATTTTGAAAACCGGATATCGGATCGGAATCCGGTTTTCGGATATTTTTGCTCACCCCTAGTTGCAGGTAATTATATAGCAAACTTTATTATATTTTAATGGTTTTAAACATTTATTTAGAACAAGTGATTTGTTTTAGGCATGGGCATATGTGAGGATTTTGCCATTTCAGCCAGTACGGGGTGATCTTCGGACGAGGCTCTTCGTTCAACTCAAAGTTTGAATTTTCAAGTATTTCAACGAAAACCTCAACACAATTATTCTCTGAGTCGGGATGTATAAAAAATTGTAGATCGTTGTCGTTGGAGATTTGAAAAAGCTGATGAAAGTGGCGGGAATGTTGATAGTATTCATTTTTTCCATGGACAATCAACGAACAACGACTACTATCAGCACCCGTAATTTCGAACAACAACGATATAAAATCGGAAAAACTAGTGTTGCGACGAATTCGCCTATAACCAACAGGGCAGATACTATATTTGATGGTAGAATCGGATGGCTGAATTATTTCACCGCCGAAATATACTACGACTTGTACGCGACTCGACACCATTGTTTGAGTTATTATAAATTATCGACGAGGGATATGTTGATATCAGCGAGGGGGGTTTATATAGAAAATTATATCGTAATGGGGAGGTACGATTTAGTATAACTCGTAAAATGGAAGTACGAGATAAGGTAACTCGTAATCCAGGAATAATTCACGTAACTCGTACTCCCAGAATACGACATACTCGTATTATTGGCCGACACATGCATGGCCATGCAGGTTGGTCGGGTCCCCCGTAACTCGTATCTTCAGGATACGAGTTAGTAACTCGTATGCTGGAGATACGAGTTACAACGCCATGTCAACAATTGACCAGTCCAGAAGGGATACGAGTTTAACTCGTATCCTGAAGATACGAGTTACGTATGCCAGGTCATGTCAACTGGTCAGCGGACTAGTTTAATTCATATTCCCAGAATACGAGTTACTAACTCGTATTCTGGGAGTACGAATTTCTTTATTTTATTAATGGTTTCCGTTTTACGTTTATTTTGTTAATGATTGTTTTTTTTTTATTTAATTAAAAATGCCGTGAAGGACCAATTGATTTATTTCCACTTTATGGCATTGAAAGATGATGTGCTTGTGGTTGTGCTTGTGCTTGTGCTTGTGTGTGGGCCCTATCATGAACTTATATTATATGGACAACTATTTGATGATTAGTTAATTATTGAACAAATTGTTTCCTTTATCAAAAAGGACAATTAATTCAAACTTACCTAATAAAGAAGTTGTGATCGTTCTATCGCTCATAATGAATTCAAATTTGACTCAAACTGAATTTAGTCGGTATTAAGTCAGGCAGCAAAAGTATATTTTGCTATATACCTTTTTTTGGCCACACGGTAGAACCGAATAAGTGGGTTGGTCTTCCAAAACCTAAATTCCTGATTGCGCTTATTCTGTAAATGCCAATACACATTAAATTGGACATATATATATATATATATATATATATATATATAGTTCAATATATAAATGTTCAAATTCATTTTGTAATGACCATGAGCTTACGCTGCAAATTTCGGGAATAAAAGTGATCATTGGGTTAGATATCACTCTCAACCCCAATAGCTACAGTCGAATGTCACTATTTGGACTTATGATATAAATTCTAATTGGGCTGAGCCTTACAGATGAAAAGTATTTTAATATCGAGCGAGCCCACTTACAAATCATCAAAACAAAAATGAAGTGAAGATAGTATTTTCTTGCCTTGAAAAAACAAAAACAAACACAATAGTCTTCCGTTCATTACGATTAGGGGTGGTTCGGTACGGTATATCGTACCAAAACTGTGATACCGTATACCGTACCGAAATTTCGATATCGAAAAAAATCATATCAATATCATACCAAAATTTCGGTGTACCTTAAATTTCGATACGGTATCATACCGAAATTTCGGTATGGTATCGGTATTATACCTTCTATACCATTCACACGGAGAGTTTTTTACCATGCATGTCTCGTAACTCGTTAATTCGTTGTTTTTGAATTTTTAGTCAATTCAGACTCTTTAGGCCCCAATAAGATGGATTATTAATACCAAATATTCCAAACTAAAAAGATTTTTAATTCATAAAATAACCTTAAGTAATTCACATATTTTAGTCAGTCTCCTTAGTAAGACCAAGAACTTTACATAAATATGGTGAGCCTCAATAATCTTAAAAGTTGGGTATAGTTAATAATTTATGGGCTAAATAAATTTATGAAGATCCTTATAATATTTTTATCCATTTTATATTTTTTTGAAATAATATAATATATGTAGGTGTGTGTATATATATATATAAAATATTAAAAATTTTAGTATTTTGGTATTTCGGTATAATCGGTATACCTAATTTTTAAAATTTTAATACCATTACCGTACCGAAAATTTTCGATCCGGTATCATACCTTACCAAAAACTTCGGTATACCAAAATTTTCGATATTTTTGGTACGTTTCAATACGATAAGGACGATATATCTGTATTTCGGTATATTTTCCCAGCCCTAATTACGATACGATGTGCACTCGGTAATCGGTATATGTAAGCACATGTGTTGTAAGACCGCCACGTGTACCCATCGACTGACTTGCTTATCTTATATATATATATATATATATATACAATTGAAATGTAGTTTACTTCTACTTGCGATACATGTTCATTTTTTCATTATATTCAACAAATAAAAACAAAAAATAATGAAAAAACCGCCTACTAATAAAGTGAAAACACTTTATTTTCTTATATATATACAATCAAATGTAGTTTGCTTCTGCTTATGACACGTGTCCATTCATTATATTAAACAAATAAAAAATAATGGAAAAACCGCCACTAACAAAGTGAAAAATACTTATTTTCACGTTAAATATTTCACTTATATTGTATTGTTATTCAAAGAATGTTATATTAATTACACATACATTACACCCCTGAAATGCACGGGCATAAAACTAGCTAGTTACAACTGAATACAAAGTCTATATAAGATAATTACAACAGACGACTACAGACCTTGGACGATCGATGGATCCTACAGCTATGAGGGGTTGGTCATTTGTGGAGGTTAGCTTGGATTTAGATATTATCAACATCATTGTACTTTAGTCGTTTCTTTGGGCCTAAGTTGGCTTTGGCTGCACGTCTAGCGTGTGTGGTGGACGATGCTTTCTTTTGTATTTCTTATATTATAAATAAAATAGTGACATTTCCCAAAAAAAAAAAAGAGACTCACACACAGAAAATTATCATAAAAAGATAGGAGCCAACTAAAAGAGATGGAGAGTTTCCTAAGGGAGCAAAGGGGAGGCGAGTCGGTGCTAGAGCTGAGCCCAAGATTGATGGTCGGCGGAGGAGTTGCTGACGCGTACGTCGAGGGTCGTGCCTCCGAGGATCATCTAGTCACTCCATGGACGGTCTCCGTTGCTAGGTTTTTCTCCTTCTGCGAAGATTACATATGCCCTAAAATTCTCACGAACTAATAAACTCAGATAAGAATAAGATATTCTCTGTGAAAAGATTTGCTATGGTATCCACCTATCGTGAGCAACCACCGTGAACACCATACGCGAATCTCTAAAATTTGGTGCTTTTATTCTTATCAATTTTTAACGCCGCCATCAACTCCGTCGACCCTCTCAGATATATCCCACCTAAATTAAGCTCTCCAATACGTTGATTTTTAAGAAAATTTATCATTTTGGTATGTCGTCCACGCATGAGTAATAGATGACGAATTTTCTTAACAATCAACGTGTTGGAGACAATGTTTTAAAAAGCACCGTGCAGCGTGCATCATAGCGCAAAAGAGCGCAATTTTTTCGTAAAAAGCATTGTAGCGCAATAATATAGTGTTTTTTTTTATTAATTTTTTTATTTTTTTTTTAGTTTTTAATTTCTTGTTTAATCTTTATATATAAAGCTAAAACTTAAATTTATAAACAAAATATATTTGCTTAGCTTCGAAACCGCTTCAAATTACGGCGATGATGGCGACGGCAATGACTAATCCTACAATTTTGCCATACACCGGTAGGCCATGGATTTTTAGCCGATAAATAAAATTAAAAAATACTTAAATTTTGAAAAATAATAAAATTAAATACACACACACACATATATATATATATATTTAGCTCATGAGTGTGCTTGGATATAATTAGATTAAAGTTCATCATTATCTATTTTCTATAATTGTTTGTTTGCTTCCGTTGTTATATATTATATATTTCTTATTTTAACAAGAATATGATAGTAAAGTATGTTTTTTTTTTTTTAAGGATTGGCCACACGACTCCCTCGGCCTGCAAACTTTGTTAAACATGCAGAGAATTGCATGTACACTCCAAATTATAGAAGCTACAGATGATTATATATATATATATATATATATATGTAATTTAATTTAATTTGGTGGCAATAAATATTATATTATATAGGTCCTTGTGTAAGCCAACGTGACTTTATGTGTTTCTACTTTCTAAATATACATTTATATATTATACTCCCTCTGTCTGTCCCAAATCTTTTTTTATATTTGGGATCTGGCACGCAAATTAAGAAACTGAATATTTTAATAATATAGTACAATTAAAAGGTAAAAAAGCGTATATTTTGACACGTCTTATAAGAATGTTTAATATTATTATATTGATTGATTGTGATAGTTTTTTGCTAAAAAAAAATGTACAAAAGATAGTGGGACGCCCGATATAGTAAAATGTACAAAAACTATTGGGACAGAGGGAGTATATCTATATATTTATTTTATCTCGTCATGTATCACCATATGAATTATGAATGATTCCTCCATTTTTTTTTCTTATTTTCTTTTCATGATGAGCGGATAAGTAACTTTAATAGTAATGGTTGAATATAATTTTATCCGTGCAAGTAACATACATTAGTGGATTATCTACAAGAGATTCCCAATGAGGCAGATTCCATCTCAAGATTCATCCTAGAGAGAATTTCATTTCGTCACAATAACATTTACATATTTCTTTTATCATCATGTTAGTTGTGGGTGATTCGGATGCCATATTGATATTCTTAATTTTTTTGTTCCTTTTCCTCAATTACTTTAAAACCACGACGACAAAAAGAAAAGAAAAAACCATTGTTGCAAAAGTCGTATTTACTATACCATTGTTTGCATGCATACTTTCCATTATACTATACTACTCGTTTATTACATTTTTTCCAGTACTAAAATGTGAGAGTAGGGAAAGAAAACAAAAGCTATGTATGTCTAATGTTGAGAAATATACACCACCTTTCAAGTAAAAAATTGAATTATTTGGTAAGAAATTGAAATTAGAGCATCGCCCTAAAGTTGAGAAATGTAAGGATTTGGTATAGACAGTGCAAAAAAAAAACCAAAAGCTACGAATACTTATCTAAATAAAGGATAAAAAAAAGACAGTCTTGAATATCATTTCAAACTCCTACGACTAATTAATAGCCATAAACAATCAAACACTTGTACAAAAAAAAAAAGGTTTCATTTCACTCCGTGAAGAAAAGTGGGTTGATTAATGGAAGTATGGCTTGCATACGTCACATACACGCACTTACGTATATAATGAATATATCTCTATATATATACTTATGTGATGTTGGAGTAGTTCAAGAAGTTACCTAAAGGTGAGGCCTTTGGCGCTGCTCTTTATGCCAATCACATGTTTGTTGTTTTGCCCAACTGAGAACCAATGTTTTTTCATCTGCATTGACAAGTAAGTTTTCAACTCAGAATCTTATTTGATATATTGGATCGATCATAGGCGTATCAGACTCCGAATAAATCAAGGGAATAAAGGAATCATATTCAACCTTCTTTTTTTTTTTTCTCGTATTGTTTCCTGTACAAGCTTTCTGCTTCACTGCATACCAAGTTTCGTGGGGACAAACGTATCATGTTTTGGCACATCTTGTCCCGCTAGCAAAGAATCACAGGCCCACTTTATTTTATTCTCTAATTCCCTGCGTGGGTTCTGCGTATAAATACCTGGGAAATCTGTGCTAGTCTATCTCAGCTAGAACAAGATTACAGAGGACAATCGAATCTTTTTTTGGTTTCTTATTCTACAGCATTTACTTGGGGTGTGTTTGCAATTGATTATTGGAGTTTCCAGGTACGAGAAAAAACCTTTTCTTGCATCGTACGATCTCTGATTTGATTTCTCATAGCTGGGTTGTAAAAAAAAAAGACAATCTTTGCTGTATATAATTTAGCCATCATTGAACAGATGATGACAAGGAATTGGATAGGGATATGACTTTGAGTATATAGTCAAGAATTGTGTTCCTTTGACTTCCAAGCAATTAACACATGCATAAGGCCGCGTATCGTTTGAAAATTAAAATATTTAGCAGCTGACTCAGATATCGTCTATATCCATTTTAAGATGCTCTTGTTTTGTAAATTAATTTAATAAGCAGGTCTCCAATCTCTATAAAAGAAGAGAAGGTGGCTTCTTCATCAGCAGTCTTGAAACCATTCTTTTGCTGAATCTAAGTTTTTTCATCTCTGTCGTTAGGTAAAAAAAAAATCTGTAACTTTCGAGCAGCCATGAATGCGCTTGCTGCAACAAACAGGAACTTCAAACTAGCTGCGAGGCTCTTAGGATTGGATTCGAAGCTACAGAAGAGTTTGCTCATCCCTTTCAGAGAAATCAAGGTGGGTTTTTTGAGATCCCTTTTCTTTCTTTCTTGAAATCTTTGTCAATGGAAGCGATTGTAAGAAAGATATTGTTTTTGCCGTTAAAAAAAAAATAGGTCGAGTGCACCATACCAAAGGACGATGGAACCTTAGCCTCGTACGTTGGCTTCAGAGTTCAACACGACAACGCTAGAGGGCCCATGAAAGGAGGCATCAGATACCACCCAGAGGTTTGAATTCATCCTCAGATTTGAATAAATTCATGTTCTTGATTCTAACCCATATGAAAATCCCAGTTTTTTGTGGTTCCCATTTTTCCCTGAGAAAAATCTTGTTGAGAAAATCTCCAGGTTGACCCCGACGAAGTCAACGCTTTGGCCCAGCTCATGACTTGGAAAACGGCGGTGGCTAACATACCTTACGGCGGCGCTAAAGGAGGAATAGGCTGCAACCCATCGGATTTATCGAAGTCAGAGCTCGAAAGGTTGACGAGGGTCTTCACTCAGAAGATACATGACCTCATCGGCATTCACACAGATGTACCAGCGCCAGATATGGGCACTGGCCCACAAGTAAGCATTCATATATTCCAAGAATCTAACTTTATCGATCGAATCCAAGTATTTTTTATAGCTGAATCTTCTTGGGTTTCAACAGACCATGGCTTGGATACTAGATGAGTACTCAAAGTTTCACGGGTATTCACCAGCAGTTGTTACAGGGAAGCCCATTGTAAGGATTAGAAGAAGCCATGTCTAATATCTTGACTTTCTTACATGTTCATTTACTCGGTATTATTGTGCTGACACACTTTTTTGTAATGATTAAGGATCTTGGAGGATCACTAGGAAGAGATGCAGCTACTGGGCGAGGCGTTCTATTCGCCACAGAAGCCCTACTTAACGAGCACGGAAAGAGCATTTCTGGGCAGAGATTCGTTATTCAGGTTCATTATATAACGTAAAAACCGCAAAAAAAAGGGTTGAATTCTCTTGAGAAACATATCGTTGATGCCATGTTTCGTTTTTATTTAAGGGATTTGGAAATGTGGGATCTTGGGCTGCGCAGCTCATACACGAGCAAGGGGGCATAATAGTCGCCGTGAGCGATATTTCAGGTGCCATAAAGAATGCGAAAGGAATAGACGTGCCTCACCTCCTAAAGCACGTCAAAGAACACCGAGGAGTAAAGGGATTTGCCGGTGCAGATTCCATCGATTCCAACTCCATCCTCGTCGAGGATTGCGATATTCTCATCCCAGCAGCCCTCGGCGGCGTCATCAACAGGTGCTAAAAATAAAAATCCCGCCTTTTTCTTTTTTCTCTCTTTAAAGAAATCGGCGTAATAGAATATGACATACAATGCTGTCTGAAAAGGGAAAACGCGAAGCACATCAAAGCCAAGTTCATCATCGAAGCTGCTAACCATCCAACCGACCCAGAAGCTGATGAGGTTCTTAACAACCACTTTTTTTTTTTTTTTTTTCGGACAAACGATCAGTGACTGCTATAAATTGTTGGATGACAGCTTCACCTAAAAGTTTAAGCTTCTAGTGAGTGTATCATTCTTTTTAAATATTTTATGTATTAAATTTTCAGTAAGCTCCCTCACATTTAGTCTGGTTCCTTTATTACCAAGTGGCTAGTCGTAGACGTCTAATTTTCTTAAATGAGTAGTCATGAGGATTCTTACTCCGAACTTTTTGGTCCATGATCTCTGATACCATGTTGAATAACCATTTTACGCTTAAGCTTTTAGATAGTCATTTTTGTGAATTTATATATTATATTTCCAACATAAATCAGTAATCAAAAGACTCCTCATTCTTCGCCTTTTCTGTGACAGATACTGGCGAAGAAGGGCGTTGTCGTCCTTCCAGATATATTCGCAAACTCGGGCGGGGTCACAGTGAGCTACTTCGAGTGGGTTCAGGTACGCACATAAGCACTATGCATATCGATCCATTTTTGTTATTTTTTTCGATCGAAAGGTTTTTGTAATGATTAGCGAGCTTACGCTTATGATGTCTGAATTACATGCGTCTCTCAAGAACATACAAGGCTTCATGTGGGACGAGGAGAAGGTGAACGCAGAGCTCAAGACGTATATGAAGAGCGGGTTCGAGGACGTGAAGAACATGTGTAAGGCTCACAACTGCGATCTTCGGATGGGCGCGTTTAGCCTCGGGGTTAACCGCGTGGCGAGGGCCACTCTCCTCAGAGGATGGGAAGCTTAAGCTTTCCAGAGTTTCCTTTCCTATTCACTAAATAAGAGTGTTGTTGCTCCTCTGCTTTGTTTTCAGTTGAAGTTGCTGTTTTTTTTAACTCATTCTTCCTCTGACGATTTTAGTTTAACAGTAAGGATTCAAATGTTGTGCTCTTTCTTTTCAGACGAGTTTTATGTTTTTTTTTTTAATCTCGAGCTCGATGGAAGCAGTTAAGCTCGCCTTCAGAAAGCTAGAAAAATTTTAGATTTGGAAGATATTAAACAAAAAGATAAATAAATAAGAAAATGCTTGCGTGCCGTGCTCGAGACGAGATCCCTATTTGGAGTAAGTTCAATTTGAAGTGAACTGGAACTTTATAGTGTTTGTCATGAAAGATTCCAACTTTTCAGTAGGGCTAAATGTTGGGAACGATGATCCAGAAACTCGCCGGAGTCGCCGAGAGTCGCCGGAAAAGACGCCAGGTCGAACAGAGGTGGAAGAGCTGAAGAAATCATGTATGATGGTCGCGACTTACAGCTACCGTCCGATTGGAGCGCGCCAGATCTGAGGGCTCTGATTCAAAGCTGCAAGATTGAATTGTGAGCGTTAGATGGAGCGCGAAAGAGAGGGACGGTCCAGATTAGAAGATGTGCGATGGCGCGGATGGAAGATCTCGACCGTTAGATGGAAATCGAATGGCTTGGATTAAAGGTGCTGTTCCACTTATAAAAACGTCACATGGTTTCTGTGAGGTCACGCACAACAGCAAGTGCGACGTGGCAGTTTACGGTGCGATGGATTGAATTAATTGGACGGCTGAGATTAATTCGCAAACATGCTTATTAAGTGATCTGCTCTTTATATATCAGACTTCACAGTTTCGAGTGACTATCTTTGAGCGTCCATAAGTTCTTATAGAGTGAGAATCTGAGTGAAGTGTAAACACGAAAAGTGTAGAGGGCACGGCGGTCTGTAACTTTCGTGTTGTGATCAATAAGAAACGGAGCTCGGTTGATCCGTGGAGTAGGCCTGAAGTCGAGGCCGAACCACGTAAATCTGCTTGCAAAGAGTGTGTGAGTTTCTGCTTTTATCTGGTTCGATTGAGCTCCAAATAGCTCAATTCGATTCCTAACACTAGCAAACATTGATAATACATTGAATCCTCATCGAGAGGTGGTCATTTCCTCTACAAGTGGTGCGGTGAGCGTGGATCGAAGGAGCTCGATTCCCGGGAGAAATGGCCACGATGACTAAGCTCGAAATGGAGGTTTTCAATGGGATGAATGATTTTGGGCTGTGGAAGCTCAAAATGAAGGCCGTGCTCGTGGAGAAAGACGTGGAAGAAGCTTTGAAACCGGAGGCCGAAATGGAACCGGCAACCTTAACCGCGGCTCAAAAGAAGAAGATCCGAGAAAAGGCTTACTCGGCTATAATTCTGAGCCTCTCAGATAGTGTCCTTAGGAAGGTGGCAAGTGAGACCTCGGCGGAGGAGCTATGGAAGAAATTGGAAGCTCTTTACATGACCAAGTCCCTAGCAAAGAGGCTCTACCTCAAGCAAGCCCTCTATAGGTTCCAAATGATGGATGAATCTGCCATTGGGGAGCAGATTAATCAATTTCAAAAGCTCGTATTGGATTTGCAAAATGTTGGAGAGGAGATCAAGGACGAGGATCAAGCGTTGTTGCTTTTGTGCTCGTTACCTAAGAGCCATGATTACTTCAAGGAGGCTCTTCTTTATGGAAGAGAGAAGCTTTGCATGGAGGATGTGATGGCAGCACTTAGCACAAAGCAACTCAACACAAGGATCATTCCAAAGGTGGAGCCAAATTCGGCCGAGATGCTCAATGTGCAACATAAGTCCAATCCGAGGTGGAAGAAGGGCAAGGGGAAGGAGGTTGCTGAGCCTAAGAGGTGTTTCAATTGCAATGAGGTGGGTCATTTCAAGAGGAATTGCCCAAAGTTGCAGATTCGGGAAGTTCCAACCAAACTAGCCATGTCGATGATGGTTTTGAGTATGCCGAGGTGTTAGCCCAGTGACGGAACCAGGATTTACGGTGCGGGGGGTCGAAAATAATTATAATAAAGAACAGTAAAAAATTTTGATGTCACGACCATACATTTATCGATAAAGAAAAGGCTAAACTACATTTTTAAAAGCAGTCTTCGGTAAAAGAAGTCTTCGCGGTTCCATATTCTGAAATCTTCGCAAAACTATTTCATTTCCAACACTTGCAAATGTTTACTTTTCGAATATTAACAGAATATTCGTTAATTGGCTTACGTAACGCAGGATCACTAACAATTTCATCTTCACATAATTCGATTTCTTCTCGTCCCCTTTTATAACGTGTTTCACTTGTATTCACATCATGTGACAGTTAGGGTTGCAAATGAACCGAATATTTTCGGTTCGGTTCGAGATTCGATTCGAAATTTAAGATTCGAATTCGAAATAAATGAATACGAATACGAATACAAATACTTTTTATGATTCGAATAATTTCGAATACGAATAAGAATATGTCTGTATTCGATTCGAAAAATTAACGAATATTCGATTCGTTTAATGTAATATATATTTAAATAATATATATTATATATATACTTGTAAGCCGAAATAAAATATTAGACCAAATTATTTATTTGTTTTGACCCATAAAAGGAAATAAAGCAAACCCTTCATCTATTTAACTCACGCTCCAAGTGTAAAAATAAAAAGCAAATACGAACATTGACTTGTTTCTTAGATTTTGTAATTTTTCGGAATTATTTTGTAATTCTAACAGGTTTTATGGGGAAAAAATTGAAATTTTCTTTCGAATATTCGAATATTCGAATATTCGCGAATATATTCGAATACCTTATCGAATCGAATCGAATCGATTTTTAGGATTCGAATACGAATCGAATCGAATACGAATACTTGGAAAAATTAACGAATACAAATTGAATATTATGATATTCGATTCGATTCGGTTCGTTTGCAACCCTAGTGACAGTGAATCGATGCTTTGTTTAGATTTCTTCTGGAAAAATTTTTCAATCGAAACATTCCTGTAAAATAAAGTAATAAATCATGATAATGAATAAATTAATTTCTTTAGGACATAAGTTTTTCTTTAAAAAAAAAGGAGGAAAGGACAATACTTGGATGCCATGTGCGTGCTGTGTCTGCGCAACCACTCAACCAGTACACTGAGTCTCGCAATTCGTCGTCTCACCCAATTGATGGTTTTCCAGTTTTTCGTCTATATTCTTCTTTTATTATTTCAAGGAAATTGAGCCCAAAGTCATGAAAGCCCAAACAATTAATTTTATTATTGAAAGGTTGGCCCAATACAAGTTCAATTAGAACAATTCCCCAAAAATTAGGTATAGTCATCTTCTTCAACCTCAATCCTCGACCTCACGCAGCTACGCCATGAAGCTCCACCCTATACCATATATACCCTTCTGACGCCGGCCGCCGGGGGGTCGGCCGACCCCTCTGACCCCCCTGTGGTTCCGTCACTGTGTTAGCCATTTCCGAGGAGGAGAGGAGGGAAGAATGGATCCTAGACTCAGGCTCTAGCTTTCATATAACGTGCAAGAGAGAGTGGTTGCATGACTTCAAGGAGCTAAGAGGTAAAACGGTTAAGGTAGGTGATGGAAAAAGCTTCGAAATAGGTGGCTATGGTTCCGTGAGAATGAGGCTTGCAAGTGGGGTGTTGAGCATCCTCAAGGAGGTAAGGTATGTCCCTGAACTTAAGAGGAATCTTATATCCATAGGTGCTTTGGATAGGAGGGGATTTAACACCCAAATCGCAGCCGGGAAAATGCTAGTGAAAAAACAGCAAAGGTTGATTCTGCAAGGCCGGAGAAGGCCTACGTGCTCGAGGGATGTTCTGTGGAGGCAAAGGCACATCATGAAACTAGGAAGTATGGTGGTTCAAATGGTGTGGGAGAGTTACCCCAGAAAGCTCGGGAAGAGGTAGAAACAGGACGGCCAAAACAGGAGCTCGCGGTTGATTTTTCAAAACCTGCTACTGGGAAACAGCAGTTCGAGATGGCGTTTTGCGACGCGATTTCCGAGCCCGAGATGGAGTTGTTTGAGCCACGAGATGAGGGTACTTCAAGTACACATGGCAGGAATGGATTTGAGGTGGAGAACAGCTCAAGCAATGGCGAGGAAGATGGAGAAAAATCGACCTCAACACAGGCTCTCAGGTCAGTTTGGTCAAAAACTGATGAATCTGATTTTGCAGATTCTGCTGCAGATGCGGTTTTGGATGCGTGTAAGGGCAAGAAGAAGATGATTCCTAGCTGGGGAAGAGTCCATGAGGTGGCTCAAGAGGCTAGGGTGGAGGATTCTTCAAGCCGAACGAAGGAAGTGAGCTCAAGAGTTCGAACCGATTCCAAGTGGGAAATTTCAATCCTACTTGGGGTTGGCAAGTTCACACTTGAGGCTCGCAGCTCCTAGGGGAGCTGGTTAATCAACCGAGTAAGGTCTTATTGATTGAGGTGGAGCTTTGATGGAGTTTCGAAGCTCGGGAAGTGGGTTCTCAGAAGTGAAAACAGAGTTGGGCTGAGTTTTTTGATGGACTTTGGGGCAAATTTTCTGGCATGTTTGGGCAGCGATGGAGATTCCAGGAGTTGGGATCGCGAGTTTGCTGTCTCGAGGTGGAGATTGTTGGGAACGACGATCCAGAAACTCGCCGGAGTCACCGGAAAAGACGCCGGGTCGAACAGAGGTGGAAGAGCTGAAGAAATCAGGTATGATGGTCGCGACTTACAGCTACCGTCCGATCGGAGCGCGCCAGATCTGAGGGCTTTGATTCAAAGCTGCAAGATTGAATTGTGAGCGTTAGATGGAGCGCGAAAGAGAGGGACGGTCCAGATTAGAAGATGTGCGATGGCGCGGATGGAAGATCTCGACCGTTAGATGGAAATCGGATGGCTTGGATTAAAGGTGCTGTTCCACTTATAAAAACGTCACATGGTTTCTGTGAGGTCACGCACAACAGCAAGTGCGACGTGGCAGTTTACGGTGCGATGGATTGAATTAATTGGACGGCTGAGATTAATTCGCAAACATGCTTATTAAGTGATCTGCTCTTTATATATCAGACTTCACAGTTTCGAGTGACTATCTTTGAGCGTCCATAAGTTCTTATAGAGTGAGAATCTGAGTGAAGTGTAAACACGAAAAGTGTAGAGGGCACGGCGGTCTGTAACTTTCGTGTTGTGATCAATAAGAAACGGAGCTCGGTTGATCCGTGGAGTAGGCCTGAAGTCGAGGCCGAACCACGTAAATCTGTTTGCAAAGAGTGTGAGTTTCTGCTTTTATCTGGTTCGATTGAGCTCCAAATAGCTCAATTCGATTCCTAACACTAGCAAACATTGATAATACATTGAATCCTCATCGAGAGGTGGTCATTTCCTCTACACTAAAGCCTCCTAGTCTATTTGCTTCTTTATAAGTCCACACAAAAGTCAAAATTTAAAGCAGACACTTTTTTTTTTACAAAGACGATAGTTTAAAGCAGTCACTTAGTTGCATCATTTATGAATTAACTTGCCCTTTCTTTCTTCTTCTTTTCTTTTTTTTTTCTGTCAGGTATATATCCCCATAAAATGTCACCGTAGTTCCCACGCGTCGATTAACTTCTTGAAAATCAACTTCGGCTATGAAATGACCATGATTTCCAGCAGGACTAATCCTTGGTGGTTCAATATGACTATCCCAAATCGTGGCCATATTGTGTGTTTAATATTTATTTTATTCGGGTACGAAAATTAGGAATCAAAAGGGGCTTTTACAATTCAGGCCCCTTCATAGTTTAAACTTAGCTTTCATGCCCCTTTCAGAAAATTCATAGTTTTAAGGACCCGATTTCTGCAGAAACACTTCATTGTTCTGCAGTAACACTTCATTGTTCTGCAGTGCCACTTATTATTTTGCAGTACCACTTCATTGTTCTGAAATAACATAAAACGATCATCCGATACCAGCTCATATACACTTTATAACACTTGTGTAAATCTAGGTCCTTATCTCTAAATTTTATAAAGATAAGGACCTAAAATAGGAACTGTTATCGGATTATCATTTTGTGTTATTTCAGAACAATGGTCTTATTTCAGAACAATGAAGTGTTACTGCAGAAAAATGAAGTGTTACTGTAGAACAATGAAGTGTTACTGAACAAATTGGTCCTTAAAACTAGTTTTTTTTTTCAGATAGGGCCTGACGTGAACGAAAATTGACCCATTAATTATCCGTAATTGGGAATCAAAAAACCTCTCTCTCTAGTCTAGTGAGTGACTTTCTTTTTAGGGCATTGCGTAACATTTGCATACTCGCTGAAGCACTACTCCGCAAAGCAGCGTATTTATTTGCAAAAGTTCATCTCTGCGCAGCAAACCCAATTTGGATCTCAATACTCCGGTCGCGGCAAATATGGTGGGGTTTTCGATGCAGCCGTACGGAATACAGGCAATGCTTAAGGAAGGCCACCGGCATTTGTCGGGGCTTGACGAGGCTGTGCTGAAGAACATAGATGCCTGCAAGCAGCTCTCTACGATTACACGAACATCCCTCGGACCTAACGGTAATAAAGTCGAGGTTTTTATTTCCTGCCCCCCTTTTCTTGGAAGATCAAAGTGTACTGTCTCGGATTATGTGGTTTGTTGGATTTGGAACATGTATCCGTGTAAATGAATAGTTGTTTGCTAAGTATATACTAGAACACGGGATTTAGAATGCTTGATGAACGTGGATAGAGAAGATGTCCGTGTATAATGAATATTAAACAGTTCCCAGTGGGTGATCTTTCGTAGTTGAAATTTGAAATGAGTTTGGGTGGTCTTTGATCAAACTATTGTGAACTTGACATTTTAATAGTGTATTGTCGGAATCTGTCACTGCCCTCCAATAACTAACCTCTTGTTTCCTATTTATATGTCATGAATGAATTATTTCTCATGTATTAGCTTCTTGTGCTTTCTTTTTATCTTGTAGGCATGAATAAGATGGTTATTAACCATTTGGACAAGCTATTTGTTACTAATGATGCTGCAACAATTGTGAACGAGTTGGAGGTTCAGCATCCTGCAGCTAAATTGTTGGTATTGGCTGGGAAAGCTCAGCAAGAGGAAATTGGGGATGGAGCGAATTTGACCGTTTCCTTTGCTGGGGAACTCCTTCAAAATGCAGAAGAACTTATTAGAATGGGTCTTCATCCTAGCGAGATTATAATTGGATACACAAAGGCAATAAATAAGACTATTGAGATCCTCGAAGAATTAGTAGAACCAGGTTCTGAAAATATGAATGTCAGAGACAAGGATGAAGTCAATTCACGTTTGAGATCAGCAGTGGCCAGCAAACAATTTGGGCTAGAGGATAAGTTATGTCCTCTCATTGCTGAAGTAAGTATGACTATGTTTTATTTATTTTATATTAAAAATGATTTATTTTTATAGTAATGAACTTTTTTTAATCTATATAAAGGTGTGTATTCAAGTTTGCCCCAAAAACCCAGCTAACTTCAATGTTGATAATGTCCGAGTTGCCAAGCTAGTGGGTGGAGGTCTGCATGACTCAACTGTAGTTCGTGGTATGGTGTTAAAGAACGATGCTGTAGGGACTATAAAGAGAATGGAGAAGGCCAAGGTGAGATTCAAAATCATAAACATTCTTTCTAATTTTTCGTTATTACTTTGTCTTATTTACGGTCTCCCAGAAGGCCCGAAAAGTGGCTTCTATATTTAATCCGCTAAAATGTGTTCTTTCATATTTCCTTTCAAACTCGAAACTAGCTTGTTAGGAGTCTGTTATTAAGTCATTGTAAAACTGAAGTAGCTAGGAAGGGAGGGGATCTCTTCAGGTTGAATTTACTGATAAGCTAAGCTGTAAATTCAAGTGGATCATATAATTTACTTTTTTTTGGCTGATTTCAGTCTCGGTGAGGGACTGTTTTAACTTTTTTCAAATTGTTCTTTGAATGCTCAATACTATTGTGAACTTACTTAACATCCACTTATCAGGTTGCTGTTTTTGCTGGGGGCGTCGATACCACTGCCACCGAAACAAAAGGAACTGTGCTTATTCATAGCGCGGAAGAGGTAACTCTTGGACTATTTTTCTTGTGCACTTCTCCATTTTCCTGATATCAGAGATAATTGATCTTTATCTTGCGGTGATCTCTAATTCAGCTTGAGAATTATTCAAAGACTGAAGAAAACAAGGTTCACGAACTTATAAAGCAGTTGCTGATTCAGGTGCAAAGGTCATTGTTAGTGGAGCAGCTGTGGGAGAAATGGCATTGCATTTTTGTGAGCGCTACAAGTACATATCTTCTTCCATTGAACCCTTCTCCTTAGTTGTTTCACTAAATACTTGTTGAGATTAATCATTTCTGTTTTATTGTGCTGTTTCCCCTGTCACAACTTTCCAGTTGTGTACCTAAAAAGTTCACATTTTTTCTAAAATATGTCATGCTCGACACTTGTCGTTGCCACTACAAAAGATTGCAGGTGACTATGTTCAGATAGTATATGTCGAAGGTGTACATTGCGGTCACAGATGCTTATCACTCTGCATGTTCATGTTTGCCATCTACATAGATATATTATGCATTTGCTGTTTCCCTATAAAATATTTTCTCCCCCTAGTTCTTTCAATCCCAAGTGAGTTTCTTGTTTGATATGACATCATTGTAAAGATAAACCTTTTTTTTCTGCCCATTATAATTCAGATACGCATATCATTGAACTATCTAAACATGATTTGTAGGCTAATGGTCTTAAAAATTAGTTCGAAATTTGAACTAAGACGGTTTTGCCGAACCACTGGGGCAGTTGCTCTGGTAAGCATGCTGGATTAAATTGAATAAACGCTATTGAGGTGGGTCTTTCGTACACCAATTTATTTCTGTGTTAAAACAGTTAAAGCTCAGCCAACCAAATCAAGATGATCTTGGATACGTTGATTCTGTTTCGGTTGAGGAAATAGGCGGCTCTAGGGTATGACGATAAGTGTGCTTTACTAATGTTATGAACCCTCATATCATAATCATTGTTCTAATGAGCTTGCCTATGTTTTTACAGGTTACTGTTGTCAAAAATGAACAAGGTGGAAATTCTGTGTCAACTGTTGTGCTAAGAGGAAGCACTGACAGCATACTTGATGACCTTGAAAGAGCAGTTGATGATGGTGTTAACACATACAAGGTAGTGTCTGATGTTTGATAAGATTGTAATCATATTTTATGTGCAACATTTCACACTATCCTAATATTGGCATCCATAGACTCAGAGGGATGCGCTGCGCTTAATTTTTCATTTAGTTCTGGTAACTTTGAAGAAAGAAAATGATTTGATTGTCTCGCCTTTTTTGCGTCAAGCAGGCAATGTGCAGGGATAGTCGGACAGTACCTGGAGCAGCAGCTACTGAAATTGAACTTGCTAGAAAATTGAAGGAGTTTTCTTTCAAAGAAACAGGGTACGTACTTATTTTTATAGGATTTGGAACAAAATCTCTTTCCCCCCTCATATTTTCTTTTTTAGTTTTATCACGTGAAGTTACTTTCCAGCTTTTATAAATACTCTTTCCGCAGCTTGTCATATCTCTACTATAACATATTTTGTGTACTCAAATTCTTTAACTGCTTATTATTTAGCTGCTTTTGCTCTGTTGCTCTATCCGTTTATCTGACGTGAAGTCTCTTATCTTCCAGACTAGATCAGTATGCTATAGCAAAATTTGCGGAAAGTTTTGAGATGATTCCAAAAACGTTGGCAGAAAATGCCGGGCTGAATGCTATTGAAATTATCTCTTCTCTATATGCTGAACATGCATCTGGGAATACAAAAGTTGGGATTGATCTAGAGGAGGGTGTTTGCAAAGATGTATCTGCAATGAACATATGGGATCTCCATATCACCAAGTGAGCTGCTTCTCAAAATGGATTATTTTTTATCCAAATTACTTTTTGCATGTGTCTATTCAAACATTCCATATTTTCCCGTGCGGAGCTTAACTAGAATTATTTGTTGCTATTTTGACCTATAACTCTTAATATGATTCAGATTCTTTGCTCTAAAATATGCTGCTGATGCCGCCTGTACTGTCCTGCGTGTGGACCAGGTAATGAATATGTCATTTTACTTTTCATTTCGTTACGTTTCCCTGTAATTTGGATAGAAATTCGACACTCAAGCTCGTTTCGTAGATACAAAATAAGTTGTCAGCTCCATAGAATTCTCTGCCATGGTTTCACTTTTTTATGAATGTTTTCGAAGAACCAGGACAAATTTATATATGCTATTGAAATTATTAATTAAACTATCTCTTGAAACTTGTCATCACTATAAAATTTAATAACTGATGCATCATAACTTTCTTCTGCAGATTATAATGGCAAAACCTGCTGGTGGCCCGAGGAGGGATGCAGCTGCTGCCGCAGCCATGGACGAGGATTGATTTTTTTATTATTATTATTATTTTTTTTTTGTTCAATGGTTTTTCATGTGGTATTTCGACCATTTGGGTAAAATGGTGAGATCTCTTTTAGCAGTGTTGTTTGTTTCTACTCCTCAACTCTTTTGTGGATCTTGGAAGTATCAGGGTATTTAAAGGAATGATTTTGATATACCTGCTTCTGCTATTTGATTCGCTAATGTTTAAGGCACGTGCGTTTAATGTTTGAGGCATGTGCGTTTCTGGTCTTCTATGTTTCGAGGTGTCACCTTTTGTCTTCAATGTTACCGATTTTGGACTGTTTTGGTCCCTTGAATAATTTAATCGTTAATTTAGATCGAATTTATCGTGTGAGGTTACATGATCTTGTTTTTTACTCGACTTAAAACCTCATGATGCATCTTCTTCTTCGACTTAAACGCATATGAACATTATTATACATGAAATTTATAGAAGGATTGACAACCTTGAAAATGAGTTAAATGTAATACGTAATGATACTCACGTGCGTTTTAGTTGAAGAATATAATGAGTCATGAGGTGTTAAGTCAAGTTAAAGGAGATCATGTGCTCTCATGTGTTAAATTTCCGTCTAAATTAGTGATTACATTAATCGTAGGACAAAAATGGCCCAAAATCGATAATATTGGGAACTAAAAGTGGTATAGTGGAAAATTAGGGGCTAGAAACGCCAACAAAACATCGGGACTCCCTAATAATAACTAGAGGAAATAGAAATCTTCTTAAAAACGTTTAGACTAATATACCCTCATCAGTCATCACCTTTAAATTATTCGCGGCCCGAAGGAGAATATAGCAGCCAAACAAGGTCTTGATACATACATATCTATCGTCGTCATCCTCCTTTTCTCGCGAACCTTACAAAGATCACTGCACTGCGTCGGATAGCAAATTGATTGGAGAAATTGAAATGGGAGCGAGTAGGAAACTCCAGGGCGAGATAGATCGAGTTCTGAAGAAGGTTCAAGAGGGAGTTGATGTGTTCGACAGCATTTGGAACAAGGTCTTCTTTTTTATTTTTTCAATTTGATCGAATTGCTTGCGATTGGACTTGGTTCTGCTGAATTACTTTTTTTCTTCTTCTTATTTTTAGGTATACGATACTGACAACATTAACCAGAAGGAGAAATTTGAGGCGGATTTGAAGAAGGAGATAAAGAAGTTGCAGAGATACAGGGACCAGATCAAGACATGGATACAATCCAGCGAGATCAAGGATAAGAAGGTGACGACTTAAAATTTTAATGTTTCTCCGGTGCTTTACTCAAAATGATATATGTAGACATGTTTTCCTTTTTAGCCTGAGATTATGTGCCTGTAGCCCTGTACTATTGAAGGGTCGGTCTAATCCATTTATGTTTCTAATTAGCTACTGCATTTTGTTCTCTGCTAGCTGAAGTTAATGCTGTATTTTGCTGGTATATAAACAAGAAAGCTAATTGTAGAGAAGCACAACTATAGTTAACATTTTCTCGAAAGATGAGATATCGTGTTATTAACCAGAATCTGCAATGGAGAGAACCCCTATTGAGCCAGTACTGTTCAAATTTCCCATTTTGGAGATGATTCAGTTTTGAGATTCTGTCATGTTTTTAGTCTCTGATCATTTTCAATACTGAGAATGTTGTTACCTACGATACGACTCACTTAGGTCCTTTTTCTTTCTATTAAACTGAGTAGAATTCTCATTGGACACTGTTTTGACATAGGTTAGTGCCTCTTATGAGCAGGCTCTGATTGATGCTCGGAAACTTATCGAGCGTGAGATGGAACGGTTTAAAATATGTGAGAAAGAAACCAAGACAAAAGCATTTTCGAAAGAAGGTCTGGGCCAACAACCTAAAACAGTAAGTGCTTTTTTTCCATTCCGGATATGCTTATTAGTTCATTACTCTTGTTTTACCAATGTTATGATTTGAAAGATTGCAATTATTTTAGCATGCGTGTGTTTGGCCAACGTTGTAGGATCCAAGGGAGAAAGCTAAATCAGAGACAAGAGATTGGTTAAATAATGTGGTATGTTCTTAGAACTTATGTTTGCATTCCATTACCTTTATAACAGGGCTCGCTGTTTTCCTTTCACTATTTTGTTTGCTTCGCTTGTCTCACTCATTCTATTGTTGTGTATATGGTTGCATGATCAGACTTGAAATTTATTATCCAACTGCTCATTTCTTTTAGAGTACGTCATTGGACTGGAACTATATAATATCCTAGAATCAGATTGAAAATTGTTGAAGCAGCTTTTGATAAGGACAAACTGGAGTGAGTTCAACATGATTTTAGGGTCATTGCTGATATAATTAGTTAGTTTCCATTTTCTGTTGCGAAAGAATTTTAGTTTCCATTTCTTACCTTTTCTAGGTTTGATAGGTAAGCGAGTTGGAAAATCAAATTGATAGCTTTGAAGCCGAAATGGAGGGTCTTCAGGGGAAGAAAGGGAAGACAAGGCCTCCGCGACTGGTGAGATATAGAAGACTAATACTCTGCTGTCAACTGGGATTTACATAAGTAAAATGTCCTTTTGTAGATGCATCTTGAGTCATCCATCGTTCGGCATAAGGCTCATATTATGAAGTTAGAGCTAATTCTGAGGCTGTTGGATAATGACGAATTGAGTCCAGAGCAAGTCAACGATGTGAAAGACTTCTTGGATGACTATGTGGAGAGAAATCAGGTTTGTGTCATAGAAAGCTAACTGCTTGTACTACAGTTTCTGGTGCTAAATATTCAACTGCTTGTATTGCACAGTTGACGGATGTTGTGATTTAGGCCCATTTGGCTCATCACTGAATTTGCTTTTTCTGTATTGCAACATTAAACTTCCACTGTGTTTTAGCTTATTTTATCAGATAGCACGGGAATACTATGGCTACTGCTGACTAGGTTCCATTTAAATTTCCTTATTCTAAGCAACTTATAGGAAGACTTTGACGAATTCAGTGATGTTGATATTCTCTATCTGGAAATAGAAAAACAGAATACCGTTTACTTGCCGATTCAGTTTAAGTTTGCTTATCATGCAACTTGCAGGATGACTTCGACGAATTCAGTGATGTTGATGAGCTATATAGCTCTCTACCCCTAGATAAGGTGGAATCTCTTGAAGATCTTGTTACTGTTGGTCCTCCTGGTCTGCCGAAGGTGTACTGATAACTGGCTACTTTTACTCTTTGTTTTTTCTCTATCTTTATTAATTTTTCGCTTTCAGTGGAAAATACCTTGTTTGGTTTATCTTATCATAAGGAAACAATGGACCAGAGACATGATCACATGTTTCGTTATATTTGCAGGGTGTCAGTTCCTCTTCAGCAGCTGTGAAGCCTGCTTTGTCCACAGCACCAACTCAACATGTAATCTTCTTTTCTAACGTTTTCTTTGTGTTATGTCTCATTACCTATTTCATGCATGTTATCAACATCTCGGTTTACTTCAGGCGACAACGTTGATCTCCATTCAGTCTGCTGCTGCCTCTGACCAAGCAGTTGACACAGCTCCGCAGGAAGATGTTGTTCCAAAAACTCCACCGAAGAAAATCGGGGCACTCAGTATGTCTGCAACACAAACACCAGCAGCTGGCCAAGTGACCTCTGGTATTGCTAAGCTCATCTATGACTTGACTGTATATCAATTCCCTATCTATACTGTGGCATAAAGCATGACAAATCTAAAAATTAGGTGTTTCTGCTAATGTTTCACCGGCTGTGACTCTTTCAAGTGCTACCAAGGAAGAGGATACAACAAAAGTTCCTATACGCAAACCTTCACCTGCTGTCGGTGAAAGTGGACTAGCTATCGGTAGTGGTGCTGTGTCAGGTCAGTCAACTCCCAACATCCTACCAAGTTCTGGAGACTCAATTTTGAGCCATGGGACCCTTGGGGCTGTTTCTCCGGCTTCTGATGTTGGAAAAAGAAATCTTTTCGGATCTGATGATCGAGCTGGGAGTCCTGGAATTGTGCAATCCCCTTTAAGTAATAGAGTATTGTTACCACAAGCTAAGATTAATGATGGTTCGGGATTAGGAGACTCTGGAAATGTCAATGATGTTGCCGCTTTAGGCAGCAGGGTGTTTAGTTCTCCTGTGGTACCAGGCATGCAGTGGAGGCCAGGTGCTCCCTTCCAAAATCAGAGCGAGACGGTATGCTTGTATACATTATTAACATGTTACAGAAATATGTTGGTTCAATCTTCAATATCAAACTGATGTTTATATTGCGGGTCATATCGAAAAAATGGCGATGTAACTCACCCCCTAATGAAATTATTGGGAGTGTGACATGACTCGTAATTCTTAATTTCATTTAGTCCATACAAAGTGCACTTAGTTTAAAATCTTTATATTTGTAAGAATGGAGCCGATGCACTACAGGCCTTCGGTAGTGTTCGTATCTTGTTTGATGGGTAGATCTGGCTTGAGCTCACGTGCGTATATGTCTTTGCTTTTATTTAACATTGGAATTAAAAACTTACCTTTGCTTTACATTACATATACACTCTTACTCGATTGTAAAAGTTTTGTGGTCATGAATACTGCTGTTTGTCTCGTCAGGGCCAAATTCGTGGAAGGGCTGAGATTGCCCCAGATCAAAGGGAGAAATTTCTTCAAAGACTTCAGCAAGTGCAGCAGCAAGGTCCGAGTAATATTCTTAGTATGCCTCCTCTGTCTGGAGGAAAGCCCTACTCACCTCAGCCACCGGGCCTCTTATTGCAGCAGGTTCGTTACAATCTTATTACCATGGCCAAACTGAGTTATAACTTTGTAAAAACACTTTTAATCGCCTCTTCATACCATCCTGCTTGAACAATATGCATATGCAAACTCTTGAGAGTTGAAAAAAATGGATCTTGTCAATTAAGGATGAACTGTTCATTTCTTTTTTGCTTTGAAATGAAATTTGTGAACACTGTCGTGGATTTGGTTAATTAAATGTAACACATGCTTAAAACATATAATTATCACAGTTCAATGCCCAAGGCTCGTCTATCTCACCTCAGCTTGGAAGTTTGGGGATTGGTGTCCAAACTTCTGGTGCCAGTAGTGTTACGGCATCTGCTCCACCACCACAGCAGCTACTTAGTCCTGTTGTCCAATCATCAATGTTTTCAACAATATCTAAGGATGCTGGTACTATAGCTTGTCTGTTTTTATTTTCATGTGATCTTTTTCTGTATAATATATGCAATGGGATAGTAGAAGCTGAATCCGTATGAATTCGTTGGCTTGTTTTAAAGCAAAAACTTTGCCTGTTCTGGATCCTGGCCAATTTGATATACAATTCCTATTACAACCAAACTTGGCCTTTTTGCTAAAACTGAAAGTTAAATGTTAGAGCATTCTTGTCAGTTATGAATTGTGCTCCCTGTGATTGTTTTACTTTATCAAGAGATCCACCACTTCGAGTAATTATGGCTTTGAACCTTCTGCTAGATGTCGTTTGTCTTTTGACCCACTGTACAACTAGAGAGGTTGTTCACAATTCTGTTTGAGGACCTTCTATAAGCGCTACATTATGATTGGCATATTTCCTGATTTCAGAAACCAAAAATGAAGATTTGCAACAGCAACAGTCCCTGCCAGAAGAATCACCAGTGGATCCTGTGTCAAACTCGGGGATCAGCAATAATATCCGTCTTGAGGAAGAGACAAAAATTTCTTATGCTACCGAGTCCACGGTATGCATTAAGGTCTTTATTTTGCATTTGTCTGTCTGCTTCTCATTCTCACCACCTTAAGGTAATGTAGATTAAGTCACACCTTTTTCTGGATGCTTAGATTTCGTCTCTCATATCTAGTTGAGGCATTACTTCTCAATGCATACATTGAATAAACATATTTGATCAGAAAGATCCCAAGGGTTTTGGCCCATTTCGTTATCAAACAAAAGGTCGACAACCACAAATGTGATTTTGACTATCATAACATTTGGCTATGTTCTCGCGCCCATGGCAGGATGGCGTTGCTGCATCATCTTCAATTTCTGAACCTACACAAGTGACTATAGAAACCGATCTATCTCCAGGAAAACCACTGCAAGCTGCTTCGTCGTCGGGAAATCTCGGCGTTATCGGTCAAAGAAGTACGCCCGACTTTGGCACTATTGGGGACAGTGTAAGTCCTTCAACTGCAAGCGGAGCAGTGCACGACCATTTATATTATTTGCAGATGCTCGACGCTGCTTTCCATAGACTTCCCCAACCGAGAGATTCTGAACGTGCAAACTACACTCCTGTACGCCAAAATCAGCTCTTTAATATAACACGTTACGTATGTCAAGTAATTCGTCTTTACATATTTTTGTTTGTTTGACTATGTGTACAGAAAAACCCGGCTATAACCCCTCCGAGCTATCCTCAAGTACAGGCACCTATAGTAAACAATCCTGCATTTTGGGATAGGTTGAATGGAGATACTGATACGTTGTTCTATGCATTTTACTACCAACAGGTTATTGTTTCGAAAACTTTTGTCTATTGATGTTTTTGTGAACTAGTTTTCACCACCCACGGATGGTTTATCGTGTATTGATTCGATTCGTTGATTGTGCAGAATACGTACCAGCAATACCTAGCCGCCAGGTCGTTGAAAAAGCATGCATGGAGATTACATAGAAAGTACAACACATGGTTTCAGAGGCATATGGAACCACATTTGACCACGGAAGATTTTGAACAGGGAAGCTATGTTTATTTCGACTACAATATCGCCAACGAAGACAATGGATGGTATATGAACTTCGATTCTGACTTTCTTTTTCGCTCGTTCGTTCTAGTGCATTTATATGTGCTGGTTAATTGGATTCATGAATTGCTTCTAAATTATTCAGTTATTTTTGCCTGCATAAAGTTGGGCTATTTGTTGTTTCACATTTTTTTTTTCTTTTTCCGCAGGAGGCAGAAAATGAGGCACGACTTCATCTTCGAGTACAGTTTTCTTGAAGATGAATTGATACTGTGATCCCGATTAATTATTGTTGCGTTCATAAATTCAGTTTGTAGCATTCTAACCTATTTTAAATGTTAAGGCTCTTTCGACCTATGCTTTGGTCTTATTCCATGTGACTTGTTTGTTTCTTAGCTAAATATCAGTAAAACTTAATCCTTACATAAATGAACTCTCCATTACTCAAAATGAATATTATGTATTCAATGAAATATTTGAATCCAGTTCTTGGGAGAGGTTGTTGAGTTCGGTCGGCAGATACCCATGTTAATTCCTCAAAAACCATAATGCAGTATGTAAAAAAAATCAAGCATATCATACGAGAAAAGGAGGGAAGGAGGGAGGGAGAATTCATGAATTACAAATATTGTAAAAGCTTTTTTCCAAAACCATAAATTATTCCAAAACCATAAATTACAGAGATTCTAATCAAAGCAGATGATAAAAGGCCAACATAGACGGAAAAAAAAAAAGCTTAGAATTGTTACTAAGTGGTCGATAGTTCAGTCGCAGGCACCGCACCATCCTCGACCGGAGGAATGGAATCCACTTTGTAGCGCAAAACCTGTTATAAAAAGCGTCAAGAAAATTCAAATTTCCATCTTGAGATTATGTCTCATATTTTCAATTATCTAAGATTTTTGTGGAACAAAGTTGCTGTTCATAACCAAGGAACGCTGGCATTTACATATGATATCCCAGTTATTAAGTCTTTGTCCCAATATATATGTAATCCATCGATATCTCCATAAAATTAAAGTAAACTATTTCTACCGATATCGATATCTATATCTTGTTTTTAAATTACGACTATACAAGTTCAAGAATGATCTATTTGGATACATACCTTCTTGAAAAATGACGAATACGAATTATCCCAGGTTAGCGTGTATTTTCCTGGTACACACGTGCAGAAATTTCCCTGCAATAAACGAAGTTACGGACACGGAAATATATATATGTATGTATTTAGTACGCAGTTCCAAGATATATCACAAAAACAGAATAACTTACTTGATCAGATTCACAGCGCCGGTACGGTAAAATCATCTGAGTTAGGCAAATATCAGAGTCCAGTGTTAAGCCAAAATCAAATAGATCAAGTCAAAAGGGGCAAAGAACAGCATAAACAGAACGATAGATAAAACAGATTTGGATAAGAACTCACCGTTTTCATCCCAGAAAGATCAGTGCACTCCACTTTGAATCCAATATCCTATTAGATAAATATTAAATTGGATCAATGAATGTCATTGATAAGAGGTATAAACTATAATCTAGCCGAAGACGCAACAGTCAAGAAACTCTTGACAGCTTTATTTGCTCAAATGATAAATTGGCAAGAGTGTGAAGGCTTACCACATCAAAAGTTTACGATAAAATTGAAGACAAAAATACAGCGTGTGAATAAGGTAAGATAACACCAAAGTATAAGGAAACATACCAAAGTCATTTTGCCTTGCACCAGTGAGAAATCCCAAGCAATGTACGAATTTACTGATTCCACGTCTAGAGAAACCTACAAGAAAGTACATTAAAATAATTGAACTCCAGAAAATAGAAAATGTAACAGAAAAAACTGTTCCACATCTTAACAAATTTAACTTAAATTTTCAACATTTAAGTCTCCACCACTACTCAAGTTCTCTGCAGCGTCGCCCAATGTTAAAAAACAAACCTCATGACTTTGACCAGCTAGAACACTTATTTCCTTGAAGTCATCACCATTCCTGTTATATTGAATATAAAAAAATCAACTAAGTTAGTTGATCCCATGTTAAAAAAACAAACCTCATGACTATTGCCTATAGCTAGCTAGCTTAACAGAGGAGACTTTCTAAAATGTATAGGTGAAATAATACTGTGGGCACACACCTGACCGTTAAAGCACCTGCATCTTCTGCAGTAATAAAGAATGGCGAGTTTGTGATAACTTCCCTGGCAATGTGCACGGGCAAATTAGGCTCTCAAGTCTCAAACCATTAGAAAAGGGTCCAAAAATATAAACGTGAGTTTATGTCAAACGAAAGGGACAAAATGCTATAATCATTACCCGATAAATTTGATAAATCTTTCAAATTCAGATGTATATACACCAGTTGCTTCCTCCAATAGGAGTAAATGACGTTTCTCCCTGAAATTTAGCATGTCAATTGTCAGGAAAAGAGTATAAATGAGTATGGCGTCATTTAAACAAAAGAGTATAAAACATTCTCAACTATGCTCACAATTTATTAGTTACGAGACGACTCCACAGAAGCGATATAAATAGTCGAATACAATACGCCATTCTCGTAAGGCTATACAGAGGTGGCCCATATCTTTGCCGCTGTTCCTCCATGGGTCTGGTGATGGAAATGATTAAAGAACAAAAACAGATTATGATACTATTTTTCCATTTACACATCGAATGAATATCAATACCCGTGATCATCATTTATCTTGCGAATAAACTCCAGCAACACCTGTAAAATTTCCATAATGTACGATCAGCTGTTAACCAGATTAAAACCCGAAAAACAAATCATCTAGAAAAAGAATATCCTATAGAAAAGCCTAGGACATTAGACAATACTTGTAACATTGACATACCTCTGGGACTCCAACTAAGTATTTCACCAGAGTTTTATAAACACCTGTTGCAGAACCAAGGTCCGCTAACTGTCTCCTCCTGTACACGGGTAGTATATGAACTATAGATCGTTCTCTCTATAAGTCTGTTTGTGAATATAAAGATGTTACAACAATTTACCGTTCCATTTGTTGTTGCCATAACAATTTATACTTATCATGTATGCTTCCACCAGATGTAACTAAGGCATCAACCGCCGCCAGCTTGTTCCTCTCTGAGCGATCTTTCTGTAACCTGATTATGGTGCCTCGGAAGTCACGCGGCATATAGGTCATAACTGCAAAACATAATCTCCTTCATCAACAAGTTATTGCTGCATATTTGAGAGATTTGCAACTAACATAGCATACATATAAAAATTTAGGATGCAAACAAATATATGGAAAGTTCAAAAACAAAAAAAACAAAGAACAACGCATTCGCATTGAAGTTGCTCTTGGATGAGCTGCCAACCAAATCAGCTAATCTCAAAACTCCTATTCAAATCTAAACACGCAAATTTTTTTTTAGTCCCTCTTTCGTAATCTTTATGTGGATTAGTGGGACTATATACAGCAAGATTATGATGAAAATTGATAATGCATGCACTCATCGTAAGTTGCAGAAATCCAGAATGGTTGAAGCTGGAAACCTGTATTAAATACAAATTCAGAATTCCTAGCTTGATATGATTCCAAATGCTTCAGCGTAGATTTAAACGTCTCTTGGAGACGCACCAAAGCTTCTGAAAGGTCAGCTTCAACGGTGGTCTGTTGCTTGAGCTGCTCATGAAAATATATCCACAAAAAATGCAATTATTAGGTAATGCATAATCAATGTCTCACAGATTCATAATAGAAGTTGAATCAGCAAATAAATCCAAGGAGACTGGTTTATACAATAACTTACTGCTTCGGGCCAATGAGAAACGTCTAGCAGATAAAGAATCTCCTCAATCTGTTCCCTATTCCTCCACATGTTCTCATCTACTTTATGGGGTGGCTCACGTTCAGCTTCCTGTACCAGTAATATTTCTCCTGATCCAACATTAAAGTTGCAAAGACAAAATAATAAATTCCAGGAAACTGACAAGAGAGAAAAAAAAAAACTAAATTTCACAAAGATACTCATTCATAGATAAGGATTTCCATCCTCCAAAAGAAAATTCAAAATCCACTTTACAATACAACTCTAGAATATGGACAAAGACAATTGAAGCAGTTTTTGGTTGGTTTTTTAAGTAAGACAAAATTGAAGGAATTCGGACACAAAATCACACTCTTCAATGTAAGGAACGAACAGCAACAAACACAACATATCCTTATTAAAATCCTTACGAAAAACCAAGGGTCTCAGACGAATAAGGTAAAAAAAAACCTCTACCACGGTCACAATCCGGCCTAGGTATTAAAAACCGAAAACATAGAAAATGGTTTCCCAATTTGAAACGAAGAAACACATACAGCAACATGTTTAATTCAAAACCTTCGGTCGGCGGAGATTCGTTAAGAAGATCTTTGGCCATCCCGTGAATCTGATCGGAGAGACGCGAGACATCGTCCGATAGAGCACCAAATGGATATTTATCGTAGTACGAAGCCAAAAATTCCCTCGTAATGGGAACTAAACCCACCGTCGATACCATTTTCAACGCTATCGTCTGACCGCAACGAAGCAAAATCGCCGACAAGTATAAAACTGGCAAATTCAACACTGAACTTTCTGCGAATTCCTCCGATTAGTTCACTGACGAAAAAGGTTGTAAGGTTTTAGATCAATTTTTTTTTGTTTTCTTCCTTTCGCTCTGCTCTGTTTCTCTTTCCTTCAAATCTCACGTCACGTTTTCATCGTTATCTTATTTGCGAATTTTCGTTCTATGTTATTATTAAAGTTCAACTATCTAGCTAATATTCTTTTCACGTTTGATAATTATTCACTTTAAATAGTTGAATAGCTTTATACATACTCGAATTTTGACATATATAATATTTCCACTAATATTATTAGTGAATCTAATATACTATTCTTTTCTCCGAAGGTACCCAAAACTTGTTCTTACCTCCAATTCAACACGGTATAATCTCCTGTATTTCATGTAAATTTATATTTAAACACTTTTTATTAATATCTTTTTACTATTTATAAAGAAACAAATATCGTACTGTTATCGTCGGGAGTTACTATTCACCGCCCCCTTTTTCCTAGTCACCGCCCCCTAAAGGGCTATAAAAAGACGTTTTTGCCCTTATGATATTTAAATTAATTTAAAAAGAAAAAACTAACTAAATATATAATTTCGGTACGAAATACTGAAAACTACATACGCAAATAAATTCGAACGATCGATCGATACGAAAAAAAAAATTTTTGATTTAACATTTTAGGACCGATCGATCGATATTTTCGGACCGATCGATCGATTTTAGGACCGATCGATCGATATTGTCGTAAAAATTCCCGACCGAACCAAAATTTCGGTTGGCGCTTGGCACGGCCGAACAACAATTTCGGCCGCCACAAGGCACGGCCGGAACACAATTCGGCTGTGACATGTAGTGGCCGAAATTATGGTTCGGCCGTGCCAAGCGCCGGCCGAAATTTTGGTTCGGTCGGTGCTGCGCCGGCCGACACCCGACATCGGCCGACGGCCGAACCATAATTTCGGCCGCTACATGTCGCATCCGAAATTGTGTTTCGGCCGTGCCTTGTGGCGGCCGAAATTGTTGTTCGGCCGTGCCAAGCGCCGGCCGAAATTTTGGTTCGGTCGGGAATTTTTTCAAACTATTTCAATCCGTGTTCGTTAATTCATCTACGTACGAATGATTTTTACGACAATATCGATCGATCGGTCCTAAAATCGATCGATCGGTCCGAAAATATCGATCGATCGGTCCTAAAATGTTAAATCAAAATTTTTTTTTTTTCCGTATCGATCGATCGTTCGAATTTATTTGCGCATGTAGTTTTCAGTATTTCGTACCGAAATTATATATTTAGTTAGTTTTTTCTTTTTAAATTAACTTAAATATCATAAGGGCAAAAACGTATTTTTCCAGCCCTTTAGGGGGCGGTGACTAGGAAAAAAGGGGCGGTGAATAGCAATTCAGTTATCGTATTATTAGCGTTTCAATTGTAGTCTTACGTTTTTTTTTGTTTTGGCATATTCATCGTGATGGTGTTACTTAATTGACTCTTTTGCTGGAAAAACATTATTGTTGGATTTATACATAAAATCGAATATAATATGATTAAAGTATTCAAATATAATTGTGCTTTGTATATTTCACACATACGGTTAAATGGTGAGGATTAAATATACCTACACATATTCCGAGTATTTCTTGAACGCCGAGTAGCGTTTCGCAGACGAAGTTAATCAGCAAACCAAAGAAAATGTCGTCTTAATCAGCAAAACAAGACTATTTTGGCATAAATACTAGCTGGATAATTAGTTTCTCCTGCCACGAAAATTAGCAATTGTTGTTAAAAAGCTGAAATAATAGAAGAAATGGGTGTGGATGGTGAAAGCGCTCAACAAAGCAATCGAATTCTGACGTCATGGATTGTGGGCGGGCTCGTGATTGGAGTTTCCTTGCTTGGCTATCGATTTGCTATGCCGATGAACAGCAATAGGAAGAAGAAGAAGAGGCCGATCCGTGTGTACATGGATGGATGCTTCGATATGATGCATTATGGCCATTGTAATGCTCTACGTCAAGCTCGAGCTTTAGGCGACCAATTGGTCGTCGGCGTTGTGAGTGATGTCGAGATTACGTCTAACAAAGGGCCGCCCGTCACACCCCTTAATGAGAGGTTTGATTGATTTTTTTTTTTTGCAATTGTGGGTTTTTTTTTTCGATTGTTTAATGGGTGTTCTTATCTTTCTTGGTTACTTTATTGTTCGATTTATTAGGGATTCTATGGTTTTTATGTTCTAATTGTGCAGCTCAAAAGGCTCAACTGTTCATATGAATTGTTTGTGTTGGAGATTTGGGTAGCTGCTGTTGATTTTGTTTTTCGTACTTTGTCGTTGATTCAGCTCATGGGTGTTGAATTCTTGTAATTGTCAAAGAAAAGAGAAGAGAATCTAAAAGCAGTTGCATTTTCTTTGTTTTGTGTGTTATAGGATGATCATGGTCAATGCAGTGAAATGGGTGGACGAAGTAATCCCCGACGCTCCCTATGCTATAACAGAAGATTTTATGAGAAAGCTATTCGACGAGTACAATATCGATTACATTATACATGGCGACGACCCATGCGTACTCCCAGACGGTACCGATGCATATGCCCTTGCTAAGAAGGTCGGGCGTTATAAACAGATAAAGCGCACTGAAGGGGTGTCTAGCACTGACATCGTAGGTTCGTGCTTTCAACTTCTTGTTTCTTTTCGTTCGTTCATTTGTTAGAGAACAGTTTATTGATAAATTCTTTATTACAGGGCGTATGCTACTCTGTGTAAGAGAGAGGCCTTCAGAAAACCATAGCCACTCATCTCTGCAAAGGCAATTCAGCCATGGGCATAGCCACAAATCTGAGGATGGAACGCGGATATCCCATTTCCTACCTACGTCGCGTAGGATCGTGCAGTTCTCTAATGGGAAGGTGCGAATAATCCCATCTTCGAATAGTCAGTTTATCTCTTTTTCTCCACTTTTTGTTCAGGGGTCACATTGTGAATATTCTCGCTTTGTGGACTGAATTTATGATTTTTCTTTTCTTTAGGGGCCTGGGACAGATGCTAGAATAGTTTACATAGATGGAGCGTTCGATCTTTTCCACGCTGGACATGTAGAGGTACAATACAAAGCTGCTAGTTTTCAGTCTTCTTCGTAATACTTTTTAATACTTGGTCAATTTTTTAATGGCTAACATTCCCCTTGCAGATACTAAGGCTTGCTAGAGGACTTGGAGATTTTCTTCTTGTTGGCATCCATTCTGACCAAATTGTGAGGTTGGGGCTTTTCATAATATGTTTGCGGAATATACTCTTGGCCATGTCAGAAATAATTTTTTTGAGAAAAAGGGAAAATTTTGACAATCATTTATGATTTGCAGTGCACATAGAGGAGCACACCGTCCAATAATGCACCTCCATGAAAGAAGCTTGAGCGTCTTGGCTTGTAGATACGTCGATGAGGTAATAATTGGAGCTCCATGGGAGGTTTCGAAGGATATGGTGAGTAATTAAGACTTCTTTCTGAGTTTACTACCAAAAAAAAAAACTTCTTACAGTTACGAAGAACTGTGGTGCTCTTTACTGCAGATCACGACCTTTAACATCTCTTTGGTTGTTCATGGAACTGTAGCTGAGGATAACGACTATCACAAGGTATAATATAACGTCTTATTATATAGCCATTGAAGTGGCTAGTAATGTTTTTTTCGATGATTGTTTTGTTTGTTGGTAATATTGTACGTAGGAGAAGAGGTACGCCGTGCCTATTAGCATGGATATATTTAAAGTCGTGGAGAGCCCATTAGACATAGTAACGAGCACTATAATCAAGAGAATCGTCTCAAATCATGAAACTTATCAGGTATTTTTGTGACGATCCCATTCTAAGATCGTTTTACAGTGTCGGTATTTTGTGTGTTAAGGAAATTTGGGCTCTCATTAAAAACGTCTCCTTTCGGATAAAATGCGTGGCACAGAAACGAAATGCGAAGAAGGCTGAGAGTGAGAGAAGGTATTATGAGGATAAAAGTTATGTTGCTGGCGATTGAGCTACTACACAAAGAGAGGCTATTAGAGGTTTTCTATTTTTGTATGCTTTGCTTACGTTTAATGAAATATATTGGAGAGTTTTTTCTGTACTTCGTAGTTAGGATAAATTGAGGTTGTGTTGTGTAGCAGTAGCTGTAGTAGTATAGTACTAGTGCAGAAGGCCATGCTTTGCCATTATTATCAAGAGATGGCTTTGTAATATTTCAGATTAATTAATTATTCCTTGTTGATTGATAAGAAGAGATGATTGTTAAAAACGATGGTTTATATTTCATGAGAAGAGATGAGCTCGTGCCCGATGGACAAGTTGGTCATGGATTAATATTTAAAATTATAATTTTATTTTTTTACCTTCAATTTAAAATATGGGAAATCTACATGAAAAATATTCATTTGTATAAAGACTTGGAAGTCAGTACCCTCTCATTGTTTTTTTATATGTAGGTTTTATTAGAATAAATTTTTTGCACATTGGTACCTGATCCGCAGCAAGGTACATCATATTATAACAACATTTAGGTACCATATATAAACGTATTGTGGTACATAATACAGTGAGAAAGTTGTACATAAGGTACCATATACAAATGTATATGGGTACCATATAAACGCGTGATGTGGTACATAATACACATATAAAAAGGTACTCAAGAATGAGAAAATGGACGCACAGTCAAACGTGTACTTATATAAAAAAAATTTCTGACAGGGGTACTGACTTGCAAATTTTTTTATGTAGATTAACTTTAAAATATTTGGGATGAGTTTGAAAAAATAAGGCTCGTGGAGCTTTTTAACAAAAAAAAAGGACTCTTCGAGAATTAAACCCAATGAAGATCTCCAAGATACTGAATTGAAATTACAACACTATTGGGCTCAAATGCGAAATTGGGCCAATGGGCTTACCTCTCGGCCCACCAACTTGCCGACGTCATCAAATTCGGGCATCGTTTATTCATTTACTTATTATTAGGGTTAATTTGGGTTCAGGCCCTATTATGCATGTTTCGACATAGTTCAGGCCCCATATAGTTTGTTTTTGGACAGAAGGACCTAAGTAACGAAAATATAAGTTTGAAGGACCCATGTGATAAGAAATGACAATTCTATCCTTCATAGGTGCTAAAAATTACAACAATTTGCCATCGTCTCCTCCGTTCGATTTAGGGCTGCTGTGAGGACCTCTAGAACAGAACGAATATCGTTGTTTAGGTGCAAATAAGATGGGATCGACTTCGATTCCTCATGGGTAGTTATAATAAACGAATAATTTAAAGTGTAAGAAGAAATAATGTCGAAATTCCACTTCCAAAAACCGAGAATATAAATGGACCAAGTATCGAATTTAATGGCCGATTAAGATGAAAATGAGTGAATTTGATAATGGGTCTTAATAATGAACTAGAATTTTTGAGTTTAACAAAGAAATGGTGAAGAATTTTGAATCAAAATTTTTTATGCGACGTATATTGAAGATTTTCTGAACACGATATCTGGGTAACAAGTCAGGCAATTTAAGTAACAAATGTAGGAAAGATAGTAACAGATATGACTACAGCAGTAACAAATATAACAATCGTAGTAACACTTACCACTGAAAAAAGTAACAATTGTTGAATACCAATTCTTTGTTACAGAAATCAGCAATGACTCTAAAAAATGGTGAAAGTAGCAGAAACGTCGATGTTATTGACCGAATTAGGTTAATTAGGTTTATACCGAACTATTACTTCAAACCCAATTCGAAAATCTAGTGTTGGAATCTCAGCTTTAATTGTCGAAATTGAGAAATAGTTGACCCTAATCTCATATTATTGAACAGTCCCTGAGTAACAAATATTAAAAGGTGATAACAATTCTATATTTTCTAATACCAAATGACTGAAAGTTAGTAACTAAAGAGTAAACTAAAATAACAAACTTTTCAGTAAAAATAATATATCTGGAAAATGATTATTATAACAATAAAATCGATTTTTATTGACAAAATTTACAGTACATATTCAAAGTAACGAATAGGGGGCTATTAGTGACAAAACCACCCAAATCGCTAACCCTAATCGACGAGACGATTTCGCCATCCCACCAGCGGCGACGACGAGCGGCGACGATCAGCGACGACGAGCGGCGACGACCTCGAGCAGCGAGCAGACCCCCAATTACTTCCTTCCAAGCAAGCGACGACGACAATGGTGAAGAAATCGAAGAAAGCAGCGAGCCATCCCACGAGCAGCGACGAGGAGCAGCGACGAGCACGTTTAGCGAAAGTACCCACGACGAGCATGGCCAAAAAATCGAAGAAAGCAGCGACGAAGAAAGGAGAAAATGTCGACACCGAAGCCGAAGGGTTCCAATGAAGCGAGACCCATCCCACGACCCCGATGTCAACCTAGATTTTTCGTTGAAAAAGTCGGGCCGATTTATGATGGAGCAAGCGACGAGCATAAGGAGGCGGTTCAAAGGACGCCATTCGCTTCTTTCCTTCGTCTCGTCCCGTGCGAGATAGGAAGTGCGCGCCTCGTCGGTATGATGAAAAGATTTACCCCGGACGGTAAATTTTTTAGATTCGGGCACGATACTGTGATTCCGTTTTCCGTTTTAGAGTTTTCTGTGTTTATGGGGTTAAGGGCAAATGGGATGTTTGTAGACTTAAATTACAAAACTGTGCTGAAGGATGTTGATTTTGTGAAGAGGTTGTTTCCCGGTACATCTCGACTGTTTCGAGATGACGTGCTGAAGAAGATGGGGGAATTATCGCGTTTGGGGGATAGAACTAGCTTAGAAGACTTTAGTCGAATGTATATATTGTTAGTCTTTATTTGTATTCTATTCCCCACGTCGAACTACTGTTTCCCGTCGTTCGTCTTTGAGTACATCGACCGGTTGGACGAGGTGAAGGACTACGCCTGGGGTAAGGCAGTCCATTCTTTCTTGATGAGGTCAATCTTGCAAAATCCACAATACGTGGAAGGGTGCACCCTCGGATTAATGGTAAGTCATTCCTTTCTAGTTTAATGAGTGTTATTCATTACTGAGTTCTTCACTTTTGCATGTGTTGTGATTGTATATTCAGGTTTGGGTTTATGAGCACGCTCCTCGTTTAAAAAAGGAGTGAATACACAGGTAACAGGTCCGTCTTTGACGAGTAACAGATAACGCTGGTGCAATAACAATTTATAATGTAATTAGATTAGTTTATGATTTTTAAATTTTTCATTGTAAACACGCTACATTCAGTATAATATACAAATTCACGAAGTTTTAGATAAAAATATTTTAGTTAATGGCCACCTCTTTTCGTGGAGGGTATGTTGGAAATGAAGAAGTTGATATATAGAGTGAAAAATAAGTAGCTCTCTTGTTGAAATATGGTCATGCTTCTAAGGAGTGTTTCTACGTACACAAAACGAGAAGATACGATCTATTAGTTGTTATTTTACAGTCCAAATGGGCGACCTAACATAAGTGATTAACAAAGTTAATGACATCTTTGATTAATATTAACCGTAAACCTTGTGTTGTTTACTGATTTCGTGCGGTAACAGGTCCACGTATAAATAGTAACAAATTAACAATTTTAGTAACTACAAGCTGGTACTTGGGTAACCGATCAGTACGTGACAGGTAACAGATAGTGCTGTCCCAATAACAATTTAATGTGTAATTCATTTAGTTAATTATTTTCTAATTTTTATACTGCAAACACGCTACATTCAGTACACGAAGTTTTGGATAAAAATATTTTATGTTATGGTTAGATTTTCGTGGAGGTTATGTTGGAATTGAAGAAGTTGGAGTATAGTGTGCTAAATAAAAGCACTCTTCTTGAGAGGATGATCATGCTTCTATGGATTAATCTTCATATGGTAACATCTTCGATTATCATGTTCGTGCGGTAACATCTTATTCAGAGGATGATCGATCATGTCTTGAGAGTATAGTGTTAATGACATCTTCGATTAATCTTAACCGTAAACCTTGTATTGTTTACTGATTTCGTGCGGTAACGGTTCACCGTATTAACAGTAACAAATTAACAATTGTAGTAACTAAAACAGTTTTTCGGGTAACAGCGAAATACGTGACAAGTAACAGATAACGCTGTGCAATAACAATTTAATATGTAATTCATTGAGTTTCTGATTTCAGACAGTAACAGTTCAACGTATAACTAGTAACAAACTTACCGTACAGGGTAACAGATAATCTACGCTTGATTTTTTTTACTTTCCCGCCCAAACCATCATCTCAGGATGGTTTTCCCGCCAGAAGCTTCAATGCCAATTTAGTAACAGATGTAGGCATGAAAGTAACAGAAATGCACATACTAGTAACAGAACCTGAAAATTTTACACAACCCGCCAATGCGAAAAAGATCCGCCACACTTTACTCTAAACCCCATTTCACCAAGAAAAATCATCTCTCTTCTTCATTTACTCTCTACAAGCCACGCACTATGAAGAATGATATGTTGCGGGAATATGGGGTTGCAATACCATATCACCGAGCTTGGTCAGCGAAGGAAATAGCCTTAAAAAATATTCATGGGATTCAAAGAGGTTCGTATGATAAATTAAGGTGGTACTGCAATGCTGTGCTTCGAACAAATCCAGGTTCATTTGCAGATTGTGAACTTCATCCTGAAACAAACAAATTTAGGAGAATGTTTGTGAGTTTCAATGCGTGTATAATTGGGTTTATAAGGGGTTGTAGACCACTGCTCTTCCTTGATGGTACACAAATCAAGAATAAGCACAAAGGGTCCTTACTTACTGCTGTGTCAAAGGATGGAAATGATGGAACTGTTGCTTTCGCAGGTTTTGTTATTTCCTTACAATAATTTGTTATTTTTGAAGCTTTTTTCGTTACTATCTGTTCATAAATTGTTATTGCACAGTGACTGATGCAGAAACATCCCCTAACTGGGAGTGGTTTCTTTTGAAATTGATGCACCTCTTATGCTATTATGGAAGAGACAACTTCAGAGATTATACATTTTTTTCCGACCGGCATGAAGGATTGGTTCAAGGCGTGCCCTCAATATTTCCAGGGTCTCACCATGCATATTGTTTAAGACATGTCATTGACAATTTCAAGACTGAGGTACATTATCATGTATTGTTATTTTTAGACTCAATTCAGTTATTTGTTAGTGGTGTATTGTTATTTCAGACGAGGGTTTTGTTTTCTTCCACTATCTGTCCAGGTCTTGCGAAAGTACCCATATAAGAACAAAAAAAGTTGGACAACAAAGTTCAAGAAGGCAGCTTACTCTCCTTACTTGGAGGATTTCAGACAATTTCTTAAGGAAGTTCAAACGGCATTTCCCGCACACTCAAACTTCATAGGAAAGACGAATCCTAATTGTTGGGCTAACTCCTTATTTCGTGGCAACAGATGGGGAATAATTGACAACAACATTGCGGAAAGTTGGAATAGTTGGGTTCGTGAGGCTAGGGCTCTACCTATTGTTAGTTTGGTCGATGAGATAAGACGGAAGACAATGATCATGATGAACGACAAACGCACGGAAGCACACCAACAGCTCGGCCGTTTGTGTACGAAGCCGGAGAAGAAGCTGAAATTAAGCATCGATGAATCTCGAACATTGGAGGTCGATAGGTCTGGTGGGTGGCAGTTCGAGGTTTCAGAAAACGGGAGCAAATATGCCGTAGATTTAAATAATAAGAGATGTTCCTGCCGACACTTCGATTTACAGGGGCTTCCGTGTAAGCATGCATGCGCATGCATTCTTTCGATGGGACTTTCTCCATATGAATTCTGTGACAGCTATTATAGTTTGGTGAAATATCGAGAGGCATACCAGGGTTCTATAAATCCAATTTCTTCTAATGTTGCAATTGAAGATCCTATACCCGAAGACGTCGTGGAACCAGACGTTCAAAGACCCCCAGGCCGTCCATGATCAAAAAGAATTCCTTCACAAGTTCAAGACACTCGTCCACTCAAGTGTGGAAGATGTAAAAGGGTCGGGCACAATCGCCGAACATGCAAGGAAGCAATTTAACCGTTGTAGTATTCTTTTTGTCTTTTTTTGTCTATTTGATATCATTCTGTCCTTTTTGTCTGATTGATATCAATTGGTAAGTTTTTGGCTTCTCGTTGTGTACGTATTGGATGTTTCTGCCTGTAATAACAAATTACGTGCACACAGTAACATTTCACATATAAATGGTAACAACTTATTGTAGATTAATAACGGTTTCGATACCCACAGTAACGTTTCCATACTCAGAGTAACAGATTTCATACCCCGAGTAACATTTTCGAAACAGTAGAAGTATACCCAAATTATTGAGGTCGACCGTACTGGTTTCGATACAACGAGTCCTTATTGGTTTCGATACCCCCAGTAATCGTTGCCAAAAACAGCTTGGATTTCATCTTATTTTCGCAAATTAGAACCCTACTCATGGTAACAATCATTTTCGGTTTTATAACGATTTTAGTAGATTCAGTAACGGTATTGGTCTATCTAGTAACGGTTCTGGTGGATAAAGTAACAGTTTTGTTACTACGAGTAACAGTTTGGACACAGTACAATTATACCCAAATTATTGGGATCGACCGTATTTTCGCGAATTTAAAAAATGAACAGAGGACGAACGAGCCCACATGTGCCGCACCGAGATGAATATACTATGGGTACCTCAAATTTATACATATTAGATGTAATCGTTGCCAAAAACGGCTTCGATTGGATCTTATTTTCGCAAATTACAACTCTGCACATGGTAACAATTAGTCATAATCTAATAACGGTTTTGGTAGACTTAGTAATGCATGTGGTTGCATTAGTAACGGATTAGATACTATAAGTAACAGTTTGGACACAGTATAAATATACCCAAAATATTGGGGTCGACCGTATTTTCGCGAAATTAAAAGATGAACGTCGAACGAACGAGCAAATAATGTGCCGCACCGAGGTGACCATACTATGGGTACTTCGAATTTATACATATTAGATGTAATCGGTGCTAAAAACGGCTTTGATTTCATCTTATTTTCGCATATTAGAACCCTAAATAGAAAGATAAAAACTCCTAAAAATCTTACATCTTGCTTCGTCACTACCACAATACATCATACCTTACACAGCGAAATTGGTTGGTTAATGGACATTCGAAATTTCGGAGCTCGATTCACTGTAAAAACGAACTTCGTAAAATAAATATTATATGTCGATAACAATTTTTTGCATCGTAGTAACAGATGAGGTATAGAAAATAACAGTTCGTCACACTTTTATAACAATAAAATCTAACTGCATAACAGAAATTCACCGGAAAATAACTGTTAGTTCAATATGTTATGAAGGGTAATTTCGTCAATACATACTTTTAATCCTTATCTATGCCATTTAACGCAAAGTTGGTCCTTTAAACTATTGTGAGTTCTGACAGGTACTGAACACTTTAGAAACTTACTGACTAGGGACGGATTAGAAAATTCCCCTTATTATTATTTACCTTTTTCGTCATCATCATCATTGCATTGCATTGCAACGTCAGACGGTCAGAGTAAATTATTTTCCCCTGAATCTGTAGAAAGGTTATCGAATCATCAATGGCGTACAGAAGGAGGCAAGGATCTGAAAGATTGGAAAGAAATGTTTTCGGTGGAAATACGGCGCCGTATTCCGCGTCTCTCGCCGCTCAGGCAATTAGAGCTTCCTCTCATTCCTCTGATAAACAGCATGTAATCATTTTCGTGCTTATTTGTTTTTGTATTTCCCTTAATCTGATCTATGTAGTTACTGTTGAAAAAAAAATGTCGATTATGAATACGAATGTGTGTATGATTCCAACGTCAGAAATTGGGAGATTTGGTTTCTTTGCCTGGTTATTACATTGATGAGCTTTTGTGTGGACAAACGCAGGGAGGTCCAACCTACGACTACACATCGATGGGAAGCACAAATGAATCGAGCGGATTTTGGGGCGTCCTTGCGAGAAAAGCGAAATCGATCCTCGAAGAAAACGACTATCACGACGAGTATGCAATTCGATCTGCACCAGATGATCACGAGGTAGAATAGAATCTTAACATCATATGATCTTTCAACAATTACAGCTTGTTATGAAATTTCTGCTTCTCTCTGATTTTTGGATTGATTGAAACTTCAAAAAACAAGTCGGAGAATCCAACGCTACGCAACAAACTCGATTCCCTCGCATCTTCCATGAATCGAATCGGCGACTCTATCGGTGATGCGATTGAGGTAATAATTCAGAAACCGTGTTAGAAAAATGAAAAAAAGCAGCCAATGTAGAACGTAAATGTCGTCTGAATTCAGACAAGCGTGTTCTTGCTCGTACCTTCTTTTCATTAGAGTTAAGGAATAATTATTTGGCTGGTTTGCTTGGGCTATCTATACTATATAGGAAGGACGGTCGATCGTTGAGCATAAGACGGCAAACATTATCCAAGAGACCCGTAAATTGCAGCTGAGACGAAAAGGAGGAGCAGTTGAAGAACAGTCGATTAAGTCGCAAACCCTAACGAGCCAAGAAGATATGCTCAAGGCTTCAAGAGACGTAAGGTGCCTACTCCATGAAAAGTTTTCGTTCAATCTTTCGATCCATCGTAGTTAGGGCCTTTATTACGTCGAGTCTTCTATTTTCGGACAAAACGAACGAACGTGCGAGCGACAGGTGGCGATGGCGACCGCAGCTAAAGCGAAGCTTCTACTCCGCGAACTAAAGACACTAAAAGCTGACCTCGCCTTTGCAAAGCAGCGCTGCTCTCAGCTCGAAGAGGAGAATAAGGTCCTCAGAGACGCACGCGAGAAGGGCGTCCACCAGGCCGAAGACGACCTGGTAATATATAACCAAAAGATAATAATTTACACCTTGGGCGCGTTTGTAAGAAACAGGGAGAACGTCGCGTTTCGTCCTCCAATATTTGGCTGTGGGCGTTTTTGGTCCATCATGTTCTGACATGCCACTTTTCGTCACTAACGTCGTCGATTTTATGCCGTTTTGGTCCGTCGGTTAATTTGACAGATATTTTGGCCTTTCGACCCCTAATATCGTCAAACTAACACTTGAGACCAACACGGCACTCAATAAAATTTGGGTATTAAATGTGGGCATCTCGGAAATGGGAGACCCAAAACAAGCCCAAAAAGTGAGGAATAAAAATGTCTTTCGCCCTAGGAAATAAATGAGAGTCAGAATAGTAGAGGAAGAATTCGGACAGGCCCGATCTAGTGCGACCCTTAATTCAGTTCAAACAAACGATTAAACTAACCGCCAAAATGTTACACAAAATTGACAACATTGGGGACGAAAAGTCGGAATAGTAACCGCCTTAAAAGACGAATTTAATTATTTTTTTTTCGCTAAATTTTTTAGATACGTCTCCAATTGGAGACGCTCGTGGCGGAGAAGTCTCGGCTGGCCCACGAGAACTCGGTTTACTCCCGGGAGAATATGTTCTTGCGGGAAGTAGTCGAGTACCATCAGCTCACCATGCAAGACGTCGTTTACTTGGACGAAGATATCGAGGAGGTTACCGAAGTCTATCCTATGACAGCGGTTTCTAGGACGCTCTCGGCTTCTTCACTGTCTTCACCGAGGTCGCCGCGCTCGGATATTTCTCTGACTAGGAATCCTTCGGCGCCGAAGGAAATTCCACGTTTGTCCCTACCTCCTCGATAGAGGTTTGTTTCCATGGAAGGGAGGGAGGAAGTGGTTCGAGTACATGGGTTCGTTATTTATTTCATTTGATTTTATTATTTATTATTATTTTTTCTCTTTTCTTCGTATTTTAAGGCGCAATGCAATTACTTCATAGTAATCGTCTTCGTTTATTGTTTGTAACAATGATTGATTTCGACATGTAAATTCAGTGTTGTAAAATTCGGTCTGCACCCGCCTAGGCGCCGATTAGGCGCTAGTCGGGAGCCACCGCACCGAATATGGGCAAGACGGCCAACTAATCGTCCAACGATTAAACGGCCTAATAATCGGATTAATCGGCCGACTATTCGGGCTGATCGGCCGACTAATCGGGCCATCATTTTTAAAGCCCATTGACAGCCCAAAAATTATTTTACTAACTCAATAGCCCACGTAAGGTAGACTTGAAAGTTCTCAACGTCGTTGAGGCAAAAACGGAGGGGAAGCGACACATATATATAGCTGATGTCTCAGCTTTCTTCACGAGTGTTAATCGGTGTGGGACAACTAGTCTGGTCAATTTTATTACAATATTAATTGTGATAATTATCCATTTTCTTTTAAATGGAATTCCTCGCGTGTAATTGCACCTTTACTTTGTTCACCATTCACCAATCAGTAGCAGAGTATGAAACCTACCATGAATTTAATATATATATTCCATCGATATATCCTGTATATTGGGAAAATTCGACATATTCTTTGAAATTAAGGAAAAACAAATATCGAAATATTCATTGAAAATTCATTAAATATTTAATAAACTTAAATGAATTAGCTAAATTAATGGAATATAATTTATTTAAAATGTCTAGCAAATTTTGAAGCACATTTACTTGTATAGAACATTACCATGGTTGTTATATAGAAAAAATTATAAAAAAAACATGTATACCGTATAATTTCCGCCTAGAAACCGCCTAGGCCCCGCCTAGACGGCCTAGGCGCTAGGCCCCCCTCGGCGCCTAGCTACCGCCTAGCGTTTTTTGCAACCTTGCATGTAATATATTGTTACTTGGATAGAGATGGATGGATGGATGACTAGTTATACTATTTATTTGAACTCGAGACTTATTCCTAGGATTGAATCTACATACACCAATCGCCTGAGCCAAAAGTTATAGCTGATGATGAGGATGCAACTCTATTTTTTAAACCGCACAGCAGTCAGCACCACGGTTCGACTACTCTCAGCAGGAACAATTATTGATCTCTAACAAGAACCATTGAATTCGAATTCATGACACTATTATTCTATACCTCACATCCTATCCTTAAATTCTTCGTGTTTAACATATGAGTGGTTACTATAGGCACCGTTTAATAATGGTATAGTAAGTTTTTTTTTTAGATATGCAGTTATACATTAAGGATACGACAACTATGACACTGAGATAGGTAATAAGATTTCAGAATTCACAGAAAAAAAGTAATAATATAAATTAAAGAATATTTATTTACCACAAAAAAAAAGTTGAGATTCATGATTGTTAATGCTGCTCCAAAAGGATTGAGTGGTCGTGATGAAGAAGACGGGCACATGAATAACTAATATGAATATATATCTTACATATTATATATATATATATATATATATATATATGCACATTGCATGAATTAGTAATGCACGTGCCCTGCTTCTCCATCTCGCTCGACACTCACCTTCTCAAGAGAAATTATTAGTAGTCTCTCTTTTACTTCTAAGCAATTATAAGGGCTCTCGCTCCTTTTATACTATCATCGCAAAGTATGTTTAAGATAGTGACACTTCACTTCAGAGTGCTCGTTACTTTTAGTTAAAAAAAACACCTGCGGTGTAAGAAGATCAGACGAACTAACGACATCTTTATACATGCTTTTCATATGTTTTTATTTTCTTTTTATTTTTAAATTCTTGGCATACCACATATATCATTATATTACATTACAATGCATTCTTCATTGTTGCGCCACTAGTTTCGGTCCTGGAATCTTTTTCCAAGTTTTTTTTTTTTTTCGGTACCGAGTTTATCCCCACACAACGCGGCTATGGGCTAACCGCCACACACTCCAGAGGTGGGACTAATCCCCGGGGTCAGATGGATACGTCCCAAACCCACCCAACAACGATATTCATGGGCCTTAGGTCTATAGGGACTTTCTCAAAGTCATGTGGGAGGTAGGGTTCGAACCCCTGACCTCCTAGTCACATGAACTTTGAGCGCCTCAGCTTGGCCACTAGAGCCAACCTCATTGGCTTGAATCTTTTTTCTAAGTTGATCGATCCTTAGTGTGGCTTTTTCTAACTTCAGCCAGAATCAAATATGAACATTTTTTTACGACTATGATGAGATGATCTCGACCATAGATTCATTTGGAGGCACACACAATATAATATGATCATATTAACAAAATAGTGCTGTATGGTGAAATATAAAAATGTGAATTGTATTTAGGTACGTTCTTTTTCTAATGGTGCCATGATGGATATGTAGTATAAAGTTTTACCTTTGTATCTTATAACTTTGGTTTAAATGTTATAACATGGTGATCGTATCGTTACTTTTTATTTTATATTCCCATGAATAGACATTCCATCACAAACTTCTATACAATCAAATTTAAATTAGAAAACACCTTTAACGTTTTACAGTTCAAGAGCACTATATCTTGTCTACTTTATTAAGTTTTCATGTTTAAATTTTTTTTCAGAGGAACACATTGCTATGAAAATTAATTATGCTTAAAGTCGTGGTCCATGGTTGTCACATAGCTATTCTATTAATGAGAATTAAATTTCTTTCAGATTTAAGTTAGACGGTGTGCGAGACTATTATGAAGTTGTGTAAAAATACCACTTCGCAAAAAGAAAAGAAAAACGAGTGAAATATTTTTTTGTTCATATGAAAAACGTTAACATATCAATTATAAATGAAAAAGACATGTAATCATATTGAACTTGACACCTTTAAGATACGATATGTCAATTTCCCAACACCACTTAGTTTGACATCACCCGAAAAAAAGGAATAATTATTAGCATTTAGTTATATTAAGAACATGATCACTTATATAATGTATTTAACCAAAAGGCAAGTTAAATTATATGTATTTAACCAAAAGGCAAGTTAAATTATATGTATAGTGGGATTATTGCTGTTGATCACCACAAAAACAAAAAGGTGTGTATAATATAAGAGAGGCAGAGACTAGTGGGTGCGATTTTCTGGTCGAAGAAATCTATAAACACTCGCCATTATCAAATAGAAAAATGGACTTAATTTAGGTCACATAGTATGATTAGATGTCAAATATATTTTATTTTCTATTATGCAATGTAATAATAGCTACAAGCAGATGAACGTCGTTTCTCTCCCATTCAATACACTGATACTTTTCTGCACACTTTGTACGTGTACTTAAAATATAACTATACTATTTTTAGTTATAAGATTTATAATTTTTAATGTTTAGTAGATGAAATATAATTTTTAACTATATAAAAGGAAAAAAATGTATAAGAATATAAATACAATAAGTAAAAAAGACGGATTAAATATGATATTCATCCAATTAATAAAACTATAAATGAAGTGGTTAGATTATAAATATTTTGACTGATCAAATGACAGTTTATAGCCACACCTTCCATTATTATAACTAGTAATTGGGGCACACCCTATGTGTGTGCAATAAAATTTGATTATAATTACAAATTAAATAAACAAAATATCAATAATATGAATTTAAATTTATATGCAAAAGTAAAAAAGAAATTCTTTCGTCATGATATATTATATCTAACAAATAAAAATATTCATCAGAGTAATATTTCTTCCATGTTATAAAGAGCATAAGAAACAAACCAGAATAATAAAGTCTAATGAGTAGTGGGTAGTTATCTTATATCGATTTAATTAATTTTTTAATAGCAATGGCATACTAATTTAATTTGATTAACGAAAGTTATGAAAAAAGTTCGTGGGTGGTTATGTTTGATTTAGTAGTATTTTTCCTTGAATTAAGCTATTTAGACAGACCAAATTTGAGACAGTTTAAACAAAGCCCTGAGGCTTAATAAAATACTAGAAATAGCTGCACACCCAATGTGTGTGCAACCAAAATATCAAAATTTTAGCAATGCAGTAAAAACGATGAGCAAAATGATTCACACTCGTTGTTCAATCCCATGTTCAGTTTATGTGGCAGTTTTAGTGGTAAAAAAACTTGACAATTTCCGCGACGGCAGTTCTTATATGAGGCAGTGGGAGTTTTTAACATTAACTTTATTTTTTTATGTAAATAAATAGAAAATTGACAGACCAATTTCTACCACAATTTGACAGTTTAAGCAGGCCCCTCTCCATTAATAAAAGAGAATAGATAAAATAGATATATATTAAAATTAATTACAAATAGACATGGATCTTTCTTGGGTCATATCTCAGCATGACTTGGACCCGACCCAGTAAGTTCAAATTGGATACTTTTAATTAGGCCCATTGACAATTATAGTAACTTAACTTGGTGAGCGTCAGCAACATCAAATTAGTTTGATTTTGTTTACATAGTCCCCACCTCAAAATTAAAATAATAGGTTAGATTAGATTCGTATTAGTATGTATCGTCCCAAATTCAAGATTATGATATCAATTCACAAATTTAATTTTAAACTCAAACTCAAAATGTAGTAATTCTTTTCCCTCATTCTCAAACTTAAAGTAATATTTTCAAAATATTCAATTCTACACCAACTTTTACAACTTTATATTATCCATATATTTTATAACTTTAGAAGTACTATTTAATAATATATTACATCTAAACAAATAAGCAGAATATTGCTAGTATATTTTATAATTTAAAAAAGATTAATACTTTTTATGTATTTTTATTTATTTTTTATTTTTTTATAAGGATGCTTTAATTATTAAAATAAATCGAAGGATTTTATATACAATTATCAAATATAAAATTCATATTATGAGTTCAAAATTCATTTTGTAGTTGATTGATTTTGGATTCGATTTTTTTTTTACGTTCCGAGGTATCCCCACATAGCCCGGCTATGGGCTAATCGCCACACACTCCAGAGGTGGGACTAATCCCCGGGGTCAAATGGATACGTCTCAAACCCAACCAACAACGATAGTCATGGACCTTAGGCCTATGGGGACTTCTCAAAGAAAATGTGAGAGATGGAATTCGATCCATTGACCTCCTAGCCACATGACCTCCGAGGCCTGCCCCTCCAACCACTAGGCCAAGGGGTAATTGGCATTTTGGATTCGATTGACGTGAATGATATTTTTCTAAGTTTTTGAGTTTCACTAGATATCATACGAGAAAATTAAAATAAGACTTGCAATTTAAGAAGGCATGCGCCAAAATAAAAAACCCAAGCATTAAAAAATAAAATAAAATCTATAACTTATAAGCCAATGCAATTCTTGGAGGTGGTAACGCCGCCGTCGACGACGAGGTTATGGCCGCTGACGTAGCTCGACTCATCGCTCGCAAGAAACAGAGCAGCTTCGGCGATGTGCTTAGCCCTAAGCGTCTCCCCCTTCAGATTCGCCAGACCCCTCACGTGCTCCTCCGTTTTCTCAACCTCTTCCTCCTCGCTCCTCCCAGCGCCGCCGCCGTCTTCCCCCCTCAGAGCGTTCACCAGCATCTTCGTCGCCACGCCGAACGGAGATATGCAGTTCACCCTAATCCCATACCTGTTGTAATTTAATTAATGGGTGGAGAAATGTTGAGATTGATTTTGATTTTGGATTAGGGTTAATTATTGCGCAATACCTCCCCAATTCGCAGGCGGCGTTTTTGGTCATCCCTACCATGGCGTGCTTCGACGCAGTGTACGCGTGCGGACCCATCCCGCCCATCACGCCGGCGACGCTGGCCGTGGATATGATGCTCCCTCCTCCGCCGTCGATCATGGCCCGGGCGGCGTGCTTGATCCCCAGCATCGCGCCGCGGACGTTGACCCGCATGACACGGTCGAACTCGTCGGCGTCGAAGTCGAGGATGCTCTTCCTCTTCGACTGGTTTCCGAGGACGCCGGCGTTGTTGAAGAGGACGTCGATCCTTCCGTGCCTTGACAGTGCGGCGGCGATTAGGGCTTCGACGTCGGCTTCCGAGGTGACGTCACAGTGGACGTAGGTGACGTCGTGGTCAGCGGCGAGGGAGTTCGCCAGCGAAATTCCAAGAGTATCGTCGATGTCGGCGACGACTACGCTCGCGCCGTGGTGGGCGAAGAGCCTCACCGTAGCTTCTCCGATTCCACGCGCTCCTCCTGTGATAATTACCGCTTTGCCCTCCAATCTGAGATAGAAAATATATTTATATATATTATGTATGCAAAAAAAGGTCAATATACAAGATACATTTACAGATATACATCCATATATGTATATACTATACATACATATATGAGAGAGAGAGAGAGAGAGAGAGAGAGAGAGAGAGATGTACCTTTTGTTAGAGGTTGAAGAAGGAAAGGTTATATCAGAAATCAGTTGAGAAGGCATGATTAACTGCTAATTATGGGTTTGTAGTTTGTACTATTGAGTTAATTAGATCGATCGATATGCCCTATTTAGCAGTGCTTAGCTTGTTCTTGATGAACGACGAAAAAAATAAATGTATAATCGAGGTTGGTTAGCGTGATAGATAATTCAATTTAATCAATCAACCAATCGTAGGGCTAAAAGACGACTCCAACTCCATTGAAGCTGTCCGTCGAGCTTAATTTATAAGAGATAATTTAATTTATTTTATAAAATTTATACTTTAAGCGCGATTATTTAGTTTTTGAGTTCAAGCCTAGAAAAGATGAGCTGAACTCAATTCACACTCTTTAATTAAGTGTTAATGGTCTGTTATATTTGCTTGACTGGTAGATTGGAGTGGTAGTTGAGATTAATTAATTAAAGAAAGGACCATTTGGTTGACAACTATTAATTAGGATAGAGCCAATATAAAGTAGGCGACGACTTCCTTCACCTTTATTATAAAGCTTTGCTTTAACGTTTTCTGTCATGACAAAATTCAGATTATTTACTTATATTTTATACAGCAAGATTTAGACTTCATATTATTCAAAGATTACAGGAGAAACATGCTGGTTGTCAAGAAGTGATATTATATCTTATGTAATTTTAGAAATGTAGGTAGCTCAGATTGCTGCAACGTGTCCAAATAATTGTAATTATAATTAATATAAAGAAACATTAAAAACTACCAAAATCACATGTTAATTCGTCAATAACTACCCGCCGGGGTTAATAACTTTATCATATTAACATGTAATAATTACAAATGTAAATAATGCATTTCACCGGTAAAAAACTAGATCATTATTATTGTTAGATAAGCTCAAAATTGTCAACGATAGAAACAAAATAAGCCGCATGAAAATCCTCACAATTCAATAAAGCACATCTAATTAAATCTCTTGGGAAGAAAACAAAAAATGAGGCTGCGAAAGTCAAATACAAAGACGAATTAAAGATATGATATGATATGGATAAAATTTGTGTGTGCTGTTATCAAGGATGTATCGTGTACTATATATATGCATGCATTAGAGAAAATATAGCTTGTGGGTGAGTGGAGAAAAAAAGAAAATGCACAAAGTGCCATTGCCATGTGTGAGTGAAGCTTATGTACGTGTAAGAGAGAAAAGAAAAGAAAATGTTTGCAAGTTGTAACATTTCCTCCTCTTACACATAAAAATCTCGTTCCTTTACAAAATAAAAAACAACAAAATGGTATCAGAGCCGATGGTGTCAATGGAGCCGTTAGAGCCGACAGAGCCGATGGTGATGGTGAAAATACCAGGTGTTACGTACGGTGGAGCGCTGAAACGAAAGATTTGCTGAAATCGCAAGGCTTATGGGAAATAGTTGAAGATGGATATTCACCCGATACGACGGGGTATACAAGGTCGCAACGGAAGATGTTGCGAGACTCCATCATACAAAATGGTCTTGCGCTCCTCGTCATCTACGAGGCGTCTATCGGTTTCAGGGTAATAGGCGCAACGAGAAAAGTCAAGGAGGTCTGGGAACTGTTGGAGAAAGCGTATAAAGACGCTGATTGTAGCAACCAAGTTCAGCCACAAAAACAAGGCGAACTTGAGACGACGAAGGAGAACGAGAAGAACGTTGAGGGCGAACCAGTACGAGAAAACGTAGCTCGTGACGTGGAGAGCAAGCTTGATAAAGATCATGCTGAGCCGGTGGTGGAAAAGAAAAAAGATGAACCACCACGAAAACCCGAGACGGAAAAAAAAGAAGACGAAACATCAAAGATGAAAGCCGCTGATGAGGAAGAGGAGAAAAAATATCGAAAGGCCGAGGAGCCCGTGAAAGAAGAAAAGAAGAAAGGAGCTCCAAACGAAGAAGAGCTCGAGAAAGAGGAGGCGTATGAAGAAACGCCACCTCGACAACCACCCGAGAAAGTCGAGGAGATTGACGTGAGGACATCGAGAAATGCCGATGAGATGAAAAGCAATGTCGACGACGCCATGCATGCATCGTCGGAAAAGGCTAAAGAAAATGCCTACAAGGCGCACGTAAAAGCCATAGAGACGCACGAGACAGTGTCCGAGAAAGGCGATGAGGCGGTTGAAGTGACAGCCAAGCATGCTGAAAAAGCTGAGCGAGGAGAGACGCATGAGCGCGGCGTGAAGGAGACGATCGGCGCGGCCACGACGGAGGCCCTGCGACATGTTGATCGCAAAATCGCTAAACGGAGGACTGGAGAATCTATAGAGGCTAGTTCTAACAAGGAGAAGTACGTTAACGAAGAAAAGATACGCAAGAAAGACAAGGAGATAAAAGCATGGATCGATGCGAGAAACAGCCTTGAGAAATACATGAACATCTTGAAAATTCGAAGCAACGAGAAGTACATGCTCGCCGAAAAATTAGAGACGGACGAGATTGCGACGACGACAAAGGAGGTCCCCAAGCTGATAGACGATAACCAAAGTATGAAGGAAAAAGATATCGACGAAAGTCGCAGAGAAGTCCCCGATGAGGTCACGAATGAGTTCATGACCAACGAGATGACTGACGTACCAACGAAGAAATTCCTCGAGATGCTGAGGAAGGCCAAGCGATCCGGAGCGAAGGACCCAATCGACACACCCGCGGATATTGAGTACGACAAAATCCACAGAAAAGTCACGGAGGAGGTAATATATAAATTCAAAAATATATTCGTAAACAACGATGCAGAGCTGTACAAAGCCGACGACGTGAAGGATATTTATGTCACCAATGAAAGCAGAAACGCTGAAGAGAATTTTTCGTTTCTAAATAAAAACCCGAAAGAAAAGCAATACGAGGTTGTGTATATGGCTTATGCAATCAATGAATACACTGTTGGACAGTTGAAAGAGTACGACCAAAGGAAGGTGACAGACGAGTACGTCGAGATGGAAAACATGGCGAGAATCACGAAGGCAATTATTGACGGCAAGTGGCGAGCCGCGACATACGACCGACGAAAAAGAGTTAAGTTTAAGGAGGGTTGCAAGACCGAAATGATTTGAGCTTAAGGGGGGAATTTTTTGGATAAGCTCAAAAATGTCAACGATAGAAACAAAATAAGCCGCATGAAAATATTCACAATTCAATAAAGCACATATAAGTAAATCTCTTGGGAAGAAAACGAAAAATGAGGCTGCGAAAGTCAAATACAAAGACGAATTAAAGATATGATATGATATGGATAAGATTTGTGTGTGCTGTTATCAAGAACTTATCGTGTACTATATATATGCATGCATTAGAGAAAATATAGCGTGTGGGTGAGTGGAGAAAAAAAGAAAAAGGCACAAAGTGCCATTGCCATGTGTGAGTGAAGCTTATGTACGTATAAGAGAGAATAGAAAAGAAAACATTTGCAAGTTGTAACGTTTCCTCCTCTTACACATAAAAATCTCCTTCCTCTACAAAATAAAAAAACAACAATTATAAAGGCATAACCTACCCAATTGGGTATAACACAACTTCCACTAAATATATCACATGCTTAATGTTCATATAGTGAAACACTGTGTTTTAACATGGTTGAGATAGGGTGTAATGTGCCACATATTTTGTGAGTGGAGTTGGATTATACCTCATTGGATAGGAAAGACAAAAGCTATTATAAATTAGTAGTTTAATTGAGAGATTAGACTTACAAAAAAATTGCTTAATCTCCGTTTATATTTTTTCAATATTACAAAAGTACTACTTCGTTTATCAGAGAATCATTTGGGCTACGAATTGTAGTGCAGCCAAATTGGGCCCAAATTCAGTCAATGCTACGTTTTTCATTCTTTTCATTTTTCTTTTTCGTTTTTCATTCAAACTAAGAGCATCTCCAACCATACTCCATAACCCAAAAAATGAAGTAAAATTACTCCAACCGTACTCCAAATAAAATCCCAAAATGCGTTTCCCCATCCCCAAATGCGTTTGCATTTTGATATTTACATATAAGTCATTTTATTTTATTTTAATTGTTAAAGACTCATATAAAAATAAACAAATAAAAAAAAGTAATAGAAAGTTGTGTTTTGGTATCCAAGCCTATATATCTGTTTTTATTTATTCAAAATTCATTGAAGGTTTTTTTATTTATTTTTACATTTGTTATATAATAGCTAAAATATTGTTTTGAAAAATTTGGAAAATATGTGGGGTAGTATTGAAAAGTTGTAAAAGTTGGTGTGGAAATTACAAAAATAATTTTTGAGTATGAGAATGAGTTTAACGGTTGGAGAAGAATTACTACATTTTGAGTTTGAGTATGCATTTTAGTTTGGGAATGAATTTATGGGTTGGAGATGGTCTAATCCCTCCAAAAAGGAAAGGAAAGTTGAATTTCTCAACTAAGGAAAAACATCGTGTAAGTAGCACGCGCACCTCTTAATGGAGGGTGCGGCGGCGGAGCAGCAGAGGCAGCAATCGACGCCGTTGTCTTCGGTGGTTTCCGACTGCGTTAGGCGTTGGTTTGTCGACGCGCTTAAGGAGGCCAAGGCCGGCGATATCACCATGCAAGTCCTCGTAGCTCAGATGTACTATTCTGGCTATGGAATCCCAAAGGACCCTAACAAGGTCTGTTATTCTTTTGTTTCTCCTTTTAGATTAATCAATTTTGGTGATATGATAGCTGAGCCGAGTTCCTGGAATTGACCAGGGTTTTGATTTTAATTTAGGGGAGAATTTGGATTACTAGGGCTTCGAGGGCGAAATCTTCAGTTTGGAAAGTTTGCAATAAACGCCCAGGTGATGAAGGAGTGTCTGCAATTTTTTGTGTGTACTAATTTCTACTGTTGTTTCTTTTTTTCAAAGTTGAATTTATGGGATTTTGATTTCGTCTCAGGTTATAATGCAAGTGATTCAGACACAGATGAGATAGTTGGTGATTCTTCTTTGGATTAAGATTGCAAGTAACAAAAGCACAAGTCAGTTTATTATGTCCAGAAAAAGTTGTATTGCTTTTTATTGTGCTATGGAACCTTTCTTGATTGCCTTTATTAATGGCTGATATATCATCTCTCTCGCCCTCTCTTTGTGTGATTTGATTACTTTTCATAACATTGTTGACATGAAAAGAAGACTTTATAGCATATCTCTCGGGAAATTCGTTGCTTTAGGTTCGTAATTGATTAAGCTATCGCTTTCGTGTGTTGATCAGATCAAGAAACACAATCTTGATCGATTTCAGATTGAAATTCAGAGAAGAAACACACACAAGAAAACAGGATTTTTAATGTAGTTCGACCCAACATTGACTACTTCCACGGACCAATCAGAGTTTATTTTATTAATCGAAGAAAATGGTTTACAAGTCTCTCAATATCAGTGCCAATGCTTGATCAAATTGGTTTGACCATCAAGATTGAAGCATGGGTCATATGTTGAAAGCGTTTTAAGGGCTCCTCGACAATCTTAAGAGGTGTAAAAGCATTGGAGTTCTTGAATTTAACAAGAAGAAAGGATACAAACTCATGAATCAAGAGATGAGCAAAGTTAAGAATCTCAAGATCAGAGACGATTCTAAGAGCATCTCCAACCTACGGCATAAAAATACATGTAACATTACACATAATACAGTTGCTACAGTGCTTTTACTCCAACTCCATCAACTCTATTTTCTACACTAGTTTTCACTCCACCCCATTAGCTCTACTTTTGCACTAAACTCAAATTCCTATATATTACTATCATAATTGACTTATTAAACTTATATTTAAAAATCAAATAAACTATAAAATTAACATATTATTTAAGTATAATTTTATTAAATTAAAGGCAAATATCAATAAATAAAAGAAAATTAATAATATTTTTACTTTTATTATTAATTATTAAAAGAATATATCAAATATTTTAAACATAATAAAATATACTTTATTAAATAAATACAAATGAATAGAAACTAAAACTCTATTTTTGTGTTCAAAATTGCGTGTGCTCTAGAACTAGAATTTCCTGCTAATCAACACAATATTTGTTTTAAGTATAGAGTCTCATTGGAGTCAAAACGTATTCTCTTTTTGTGTTTTGCACAAAAATAAAGTACCCGTTGGAGATGCTATAAAGGAGGATTTAGTGGAATAAATGGGTTGACCAAATTTGTTTGAGGTCCGAATCTGCAACTGATGAAAGTTAACAGACTTGAGATTGAGAATATGTTGGCCAGAATTCAAAAGGTAGCCCAATTACATAGTTAACTTGATCTGATGATTACCCAAGGAATAACAACTCCATACTCCATATAGACATAGAAAAAAATAGGGGAATACATGAGAGTGGAAACGAAAAAGAAAAAATGACCTTCGTGGGAATCGAAGAACATGCATAAAGTAAGCCACCTGTCAAATAGGTTGGGCACCAATCTAAGAGCATCTCCAATCGATACCCAAAATGTATAATAAAAGTTATCCAACCGTACACCAAACGCAAACTCAAAATGCGTTTTCGTCTTCTTTCTCATGTTTTAAACGCATATATGCGTTTGAGAATTAGATATCCTAAAATATGCGTTTGATGTTTTAAAAATTACAATATGTACCCTATTTTATTTTTAATTATTAAAGTACCCATATAAAAAATAAAAAATAAATAAAAGTATATAAAAGAACTCCTGTTATTGTTAATTATTTTTTTCTATGTTTTTTTATGAAAAAATATTGAGTTTATTATTTATTTTTTTGACATTATTTTTTCTAATCGAATTAAAATAACAATGTGGTTTAATTTGTAAAGTTGTAAATTAAATGGTAACTATTAAAATATGAGGTAGAAGAAAATATTACAATATTGGTCTTTTGAGTTTGAGAATTAGTCCGTCGGTTGGAGAAGAATTACTGCGTTTTGAGTTTGATAATGCGTTTGAGTTTGAGAATGAGTTTTTCGATTAGAGATGGTCTAATTAAGTAATATTTTGAGTATATTTTCTATTAATAAAAAGGAGGCGACACAATTATAAGTAAGGGCCCACTTGACCGTTGGCTACAACTATGTTTCTCTAACATCCAAGCTGTAAGAGAGGAAAGAACATCGGTCTTCTCGGGCAGCTTTTACTAAGAAATTTCATGAAAAGAAAAACAAGCCCAACAGACACACACACACATAAGGTTGCAATTATTAGCTTTAAGCAACGGTCTTCTCGGGCAGCATTTTCCCCTGCCCATAGATAGGAGTTTTATATCGTTATAAATCGAAAACAATCCCCACATTTCCTCCTCACACCTTTCAATCAAAACTCTCTTAAATCTCTCTCTGTGTGTTTCTCTCTGAGCTCAAAGCAAAAGCAAAGCTCTCGTTAATGGAGTCGTTGAAGATGAAGGTTGCTCTAGCGATAATGTTGGTGGTGGTAGCTTTGATGACGTCGGTTAATAGCGTGGCGGCCATAGGCGAAGCACCAGCGCCGAGCCCAGTCCCAGAATCCGGCGCATCGTTCCTGCCGGCGATTTTCGCCTCTGTTGCTGCGGTCGCCGTCGGAATGCTTTTCTGAAGCTGTTTATCCCACTTGTTTTACTCTTTTAGTTTTTCATTTATCATTTGTTTTTATGTGTTTTTTTTTCTTCCTAATGTATGTATTCAAGTATTCCTTATTGATCTCCTTATGTTTGCTGATTTAACTTCGTTCTTGGTGTTTGCTCTATTCATGTCCTACACCAAAATCCCCAATTCCCATCATTTGAAAACAATTTCATCTTTTTCTTTTTTAAAAGACAATTACACCATGGCCATATCAAACTAGCGGTCATATTAAATATTAGGGGTGGACATCAGGTCGGGTAGTTCGGGTTCAGGTTAAGATTTTCACTACCCGAACCCGACCCGATCTACGGCGGGTACCCGCTTGTCGGGTATATATCGAGTGTACCCGATTTTGAGTTGATAATGCAATATACATGTCAAAATTTACATGTTATATATTAAATATCACTAATAATATTTGGATGTTTAATTTTTAATAAATAATATATTCATATTTTTATTTGTTTATTTATGAAATTTTGAGAACATATTTTAAATTTTTATAATGATTTATGCATTAATAATAAAATATCACTTGTTAATTATGCAATTAAAATAAAAAATTAATCGAAATATTATTTAAAACTTTAACACACTCATGTTAGATATGATATCTAGATATGTAATTATATTTTTTTAATGTTTATGTATAAAAACTAATATATTTTTTTAAAAATATTTTGCGGGTAACCGAATAACCCGATCGGGTAGTTATTACTACCGATACCCGACCCGATTAATAATTATCGGGTATCGGGGTAACCACCCCGATACCACCCGAAGTACCCGAACCCGATCGGACTCGGGTAAAACCCGAATACCCGAACCCGAATGCCCACCTCTATTAAATATTCAACACTCATCTCCAAAGAGAGGTCATGTTAAAGAATTAACTGTACCCATGATAATAACAATACTGTAAACTTTGATAAGAAACAAATAATTCCGTTAACTGCACACCCTAAGAGTCGTTTTTCTCATAAATTTCATAGACAACAATGAAGCTCAGATACGTGAACTTAAATGCAAGTGTCAAAACCAAGTTGGCAAAAGATTCGATAGTAAAAGGATTTGGTCTCGGAAATGTGAATATTTCGAATAACAATAGCAAGGTTCAAAAGCTTTCACAATAAACCAAAACATAGAAGGTAAACTGTATCAAAACCTTCATCACAGAAATTCGAAACAGAACTTGGCTCGACCAAACGAAGATTGATTTTTTTCCATTTTGAAATTCTTCCAATCTCAACGGTTGGCTTTGGCAACTCTCTCGATCTCATCCTTCTTTTTGATAGCATAGCTACAAGAAAGACATAATTATCAGCAATAGCTGGCTCAGAGATACCAATCCGCAGCTATAGGCTTGACTTGAATGAGAAAAAAAGAGTTAACTTTTATTACCTGTTTGAAGATCCTTTGGCAGCATTTATAAGCTCATCAGCAAGACACTCTGCAATAGTCTTGATGTTCCTGAAAGCACTTTCGCGGGCCCCAGTCGTAAGGAGATAAATAGCCTGGTTGACACGGCGAAGAGGAGAAATATCAACCGCCTGCCTTCTCACGACACCAGCCGATCCAATACGAGTAGCATCTTCTCTCGGCCCACTACATTAAATCGAAAATTCTAGCTTAAAAATTGTCGATTTGCTTCAGAAAACAGCAAATTCAGCGTATGTAAACCTGTTGATAACTGCATCGACAATGACTTGAATTGGGTTCTGGTCAGTCAACAAGTGGATGATCTCCATGGCATGCTTAATGATTCGAACTGCCATGAGCTTCTTTCCATTGTTTCTTCCGTGCATCATAAGAGAATTGGTCAGCCTCTCGACGATTGGGCATTGGGCCTTTCTGAAGCGCTTCGCTTGGTATCTCCCAGCCGTGTGAGGCATGTACACGGGGTGCTTAGATGCTGTTGCAGTGATGTAGTCCTCCACAGAGAGGTCGTTGACCTAAAATCAAAACACCCGTAAAACCAGGATAATCAAATGGATAAGGATACTTAATTCAAATCAACGGTAATTCACCCCTACTTTTTCTTCGTACAAATAATCTTCTCACATAGTAACCACTCGTCCATCAAGAGTTTGTTCGTAGATTTATAATTTGATCATGGAATCGGTTAAATCTCATAGAATTATGCAGATCATGGCTCGCACAAAATCATGAGCCACAAGAATTAGAATCCAGCCAAACGCACGGTACGTTTTTAGTTATCTAAAGAAGCTACACAAGGCATACAACGTATGGCATTCATCAAATCATCCTTCGCTAAGCTAAGAAAGTGAATCACTGGGGAAATGATATTGATACCTGAACTTCGTCGTAGGACCATCGATTGAACAGCAAAACACCGCTGTTACCCTTTTCTCCATCGGTTATGATTCCTTCTCCTTCCATGTCTCTGCGTTCAACTGAAATCAGATGAATAAAAACGATAAGACCAAACCTCAAATCAGGAAAACTAAACGACAGGAGAAAATGAGCAAAACCTTTCAGCTTAGGATATGCCTACTCTGCTCAAACGAAGAAGCTGCTCGACACTGAAATGGTGAACGATACAACTAAACAAACCCTAGTTTGAGCAGCTATAAACAAAAGAGCTTGGGCCACAATTTGCCCAAGTTGGGCTTAGAGGTAAAATTGCGGCCCGGCCCGACATTGGCCGAGGTCCACTTTAGTAATTAAAATGAAAATGGTCTTCTGTTCTGTATAGATTTTCAATTGAGTACACAATTATTTGCAAAACAACCCATTAACTTTCTTTTATACGTATTTCATATGTTATCTCTGTGATTCACGTGAAGAGGTGGTGATTGATCGACATTGAAACAAAAATATTATATCATTTCTTCAGTCGTTCAACTGTTGGCCACACAACTCTGCTTACACCCCTGACGATGATCATCATCAGTCTGCCGTTTTTTTCCACTCTTTAAGGAAACCAAGGAAAAAAAGGAGAGTTGGGAATCATCTTTTGGTAAGGAGGAAATGGATGCATCAGTCTCATCATGTCTGCAGCTGCAAGCGTCTTCATCCTTAATTTGTGGTCGAAGAAGCGTTCTGCTCAGTTACAGTCTTGGCTCGATGCTCAAATGTCGCAGGAATCGATTAGTCAGTTCTAAAGCTGGGTTTTGCACCGAGAAAGCGTCATCCCCGAGCTTATCTGCGCCGAGTTTCACGCGCCGCCGCGCCATCTGGGTACCCTTTTTGTGTTTGATTGAACTTTACTTTTATGTGGGATGAGCATTTTTGGCGTTAATTTTCCAAATTCAGAAATGCGTAGTGTTAACTCTCCAAGTTCACACCTTTGAAGCTGTTTTTGGTGATAATGCTCCTCGTATAGACCATGGCATTAGTTAATTTCAATCATAAGCTTAAATTGTTACATGAAATTGGCGGGTCTGAGAAGTGAATTATGTTGTCAACCTTTTATCTTCATTATTGGTCATAAGCCTTTCTGTCCGTGTAGTTCAGTTCAGTTGTGTGAGAAGTTTTGTTTCTTTTAGACAATGACCATCAGTCTTCTATATGTATTTCTTGTTCCGCCAAGAAATGCGCTTACTCCTTATTAACAAATTTTACGCCGAAAGAATAAATTTTTCAGGCCTGTTCAAGGGTAGATTCTGCTGGGATTGATCCACCGTCGAATAAGATTTCACTTGGGAATGCCTTCTGGAGATTCCTGAGGCCCCACACCATACGTGGAACGACGTTAGGATCTTTGTGAGTCACATTGACACCTTACGCTTAACGCTTTCCATCATCTCTTTGCTTGCCAATTGCAGTCTTCAAGGCCTTAACAAACTTATGGAGTTAATTTTTTTTCGGTCAGTTCTTTAGTAACGAGGGCTCTAATAGAGAATCCAAATCTCATAAAGTGGTCCTTATTACTGAAGGCACTTTCTGGGCTGTTAGCTCTCTTATGTGGGAATGGTTACATCGTAGGCATCAATCAGATATATGATGTTGGCATTGACAAGTAAGCCGAAACATTTCATTTCGTAATTCATAGCCGACCTATGCTTTTCAAGGCAATCTGTTGTTGACGATTTATTTTTTTCACTCTTTTTAGGGTGAATAAACCTTACTTGCCTATTGCTGCTGGAGATCTTTCGGAACGATCTGCGTGGATCTTGGTTTTATTGCTTGCGATTGCTGGCGTTGTAATAGTTGGATCGAACTTTGGACCTTTCATTACATCGCTTTACTGCCTTGGACTTTTTCTTGGCACCATATACTCTGTTCCGCCATTTCGTCTGAAGAAATACCCTGTTTTGGCCTTTCTTATAATAGCCACGGTATGCCCTTCATAAATCGTATTGCTTTTCATTATCCATTTTGATTTTTTTGTAATTAGGGGCATACAAAAGAGTTTTTGCTTATGGGTTCCCAGGTTAGAGGATTTCTTCTCAATTATGGCGTATACTACGCCACAAGGGCTGCTCTTGGTCTGAGCTTCGAATGGAGGTAAAGATTTAAAAACCCATTTTTCATATGTTGTTAAAATTTCCAATATTGACGCCGACTATTTCAGCGCCCCCGTCGCATTCATTACCACGTTCGTTACGTTATTTGCTCTGGTAATAGCCATTACGAAAGATCTCCCAGACGTAGAAGGCGATCGCAAGTAACTATCTCATATGCTTTTTGAAACTCTAATTTCCGGCCCAGAATCAACTGCGTCTTTGGGTTGTTGAAAAGTCGTGTTTTTGGTAAAAAAAAAACCATTTAGGTTTCAGATATCTACGTTGGCAACGAAGCTTGGCGTTAGAAATATAGCACTGCTTGGATCTGTGCTTCTACTGATAAACTACGTCGGTGCTGTTTTAGGAGCCATTTACATGCCTCAGGTTATAAACTGAACCTTCAGTCCAAGAGCTCTTTTATAAACCGTCTCTTTTTTTCGACTAACGTTAAGAATGCACCTCAGGCCTTCAAGGGAAGCTTGATGATACCCTCACATGTTGCCTTGGCACTTTGTTTAACTTTCCAGGTATGCCGAGGTTAAATTTCCTGTAATAATTCGAAGGTTTATAGTTGGAAATACTGGTCTTCTTAACTATGATTTGATTCCCACTTCCCACATCGTTCTCACAACACATTCATCTCGGCATTGATACGTCTGTATTTGCAGTGACTGAGTTTCGTTCGATGTTGTTTTTTGCAGGCTTGGGTGCTTGAAAGAGCAAATTACACTAAGGTGATTATTTTTGTAAGGCAGATGATTTCACTTATTTGTGGACTTACGGCAAGGATTACCATCGCTTAATCTTCCGAAAACAACATGTTCATATTTTTTTTACATGCAGGAAGCAATATACGACTTCTATAGGTTCATATGGAATCTCTTTTACGCGGAGTACATCATATTCCCTTTCATTTAGGCGAAATCGGTTACTCTACGTCGAGAAATTTGAATCCTAAGTGCGGAGGAAGTTCAAGAGTCTGATAGTCTTCTTCGCCATTCACGATTTCTCTCTGCAAAGAGAACCAAAGGTCGCATTTTTGTATCGAGTGGAAGTGAATATAGAGCTTATTCGGATCAAATGTGTTTATAAACTCGGTCTGATCCGAGTTTGAGCCCTGTAAGTGTATTTGAATACAAATGTTGTACGATTTCTATACGTCAAAGGGTTATGCCATTGTTTCGTCGAAGGAATGTGAGAAACTGATGTGTCCAAAGATATTTCACACGCTTTACTAAGCCTTGTCGACCGTCATCCATAGACAATGATGGATCGAGCCGTAATCTGATGGGCATGCCTGTTCTAATTGAGACAGCCTTATCTACTCATTACTGTAAGAAATGGTCCATCACTATGATAAAATTTGTCATGCTCATAGCCAAAAGGATTTCAGTGAATGTGTGAAATTGTTTGAGGTAAGGCGAAACTCTCAAGAGTATATGTGAGATTTATTCATCAAGATTGTTGCTGACACCAACCAGCAACAATGTATGATGAAAGAAACAAAAAAGAAACTACCCAGATGAAAAAATCAATTAAATGATATCTAAAATTGACGGTGAAAGGCATAAGTCTTACTTGCAGCTTCACAACTCGGATTCGTTAACAAAAAGCTACGCCTTGATGCATAATTGTTGTTCAATTCTTCTCAAGTGATTATTCCCCGGATTCTGAGGAGGTGTTTGACTTGTTCTCTGCAACTTCTTCGATATGCTCTTCTGCGTTGGTAACAGAATCTATCTTCTGGGATCTGATATTTTCATCCGAGGAGTTGTGTGACAGGGTGCCATGATTCTCGGCAACCTCATCAATATGCTCTTCGGTATTGGTAACAAACTCCATCTTCCCTTCAACTTCTACGGGCGATATGATATGTTCGCGTTCATTTTCTTCAGAATCTGAGGAGGCATTTGATGCGATTCCATGATTTGTTGCAACCTCGACAGCATGCTCTTCTGTTTTAGTAACGGAATTCACCCCCTCCTCCACTTTTAGTGGAGAGCTAATTTTCTCACGCTCATCTGCTTCAGATTCTGAGGATATGTCTTCAACATGATCTTTTGTATTGTGAACCAAACTCATCTTCTCTTCCACTTTTACCGGCGAGCTGATATTTTCATGTTCACTTGCTTCGACGGCCTCATCTTCAGTTTTCTTTTCCATCTGTGCTTCAGCTTTGACTGCCAAGCCTGAACCGTCTTCTCCTTGACGGGTTGATTCTTGAATGGACTTTGATGCAAGCGTCTCTTCATCACTGTGCTGAGATCCCAATTCTTGCTCTGGAATTTTCGGTGATTTCGCTGCTTCATCGTGATCACTGCTATCACGAGAATCCTCAAACGTGACCCTTTTGGCTGATGATCTTTTAACCTCGTCTTTCTTACACGAATCATCAACGTCTTCGTCATCAGATTTTGAAGTAGATTTGGATTTCATAGGTCCCAGCTTTGCTTCAAAATCCTTGATCTTAAAGGTTAAGGATCGTGCGTCGCGTGCTGCCCCGAGTTGCTGAAGAAACGACGACTGTCGCATGGATTAACAAAATAGCATCATAGACAAAGTTATTCAGACTGTCGCATGGATTAACAAAATAGCATCATAGACAAAGTTATTCAGACAATAAAATACGTAAACTTGACACAAGAAAACGATCAACTATTTATTTTTTTCCAAGAAAATACTTGCCTTGAGAAGTTCAACTCTTTCAGCGAGATCTTCTCCTGAAGCTTCCTTATGAATGGCAGTAAGAGAATAGAGAATGTGAGAGTCAAGATTCTCTGTTCGGTGTTCGTCAATCTTACACTGTGGAACCGAAGAGTAACAACCAACCGAGAAGAAAGGGCACTTCACGAGCTTCATGGGACAGACCGTAATACAGTGTCTGTCCATCTCACGCCTCATGACGATGGCCGAACACTTCTGTTCACAGCCAAGCATCTTAAAGGGACAAAGAGAAACGTGATGGTCCAATTGAGCAGCACTGAACCGAGCGTTACATCCCTCGTTAGTGCAGATCAAAGTCCTGAAACCACACTTTGGTCTGTGTTCCTCCAGCTCCTCCCCAGACTTAAATCTCTCAATGCAGTGATACAAATTTCTGAAATCAATGTTCTTCAGGAGAGTTTGAGCAACAGATTCTCTCCTATTCAACAACCAAAAACCGTTTACCTCCATCTCCTGCACGAAATCATCGATTCTATCTTCTCTTCTGTCACTCAGCAACCATCCCGAGACTCTACTGAAGAAGTTTCTCTTCGAACTAGCAAAGTCATCGATGAATTCTGTGATAGTATCGTGAGGATCAGCATGTACTATCTCATCTGCACCATTCTCGAGAATCACTGTCTCTGCTACGTAGGTCTCACTTCTTTGAACTAGGTAATCGACCATCTCCCTTCTAATGTCAATGGCGACCGAAGCAGGGCTCTTGAAAAGGCCGCCTGTCGTGTTATCCACGCACGCGGAGGCCAAACCAGGTAGGAGTTCTTGGGCTAGTTTGTGGATCTTATCAGCATCACAAAGGTCGCAGTGGTGCGAAGCAGATTCGTCATTTTCTCCCTCGGCTCTGTTCAGTTCTAACTCGATATCGTCAAGAGGTGGATTCATTCTGCAGTAAGTGGAAAAAATGACCATTAAAGTAAGAACATTATAGATCGGAAGCTGTGATCCACATCAACTGTAGCCTGCCGACTACGATATAGAACTTCCATTGAACTTTTTTTTTCAACGATTTCTATTAAACATTGCCATGGACTCGAGTATAAATTCTAAAAGAAAAGGTAAAAATGCACAGTATAAAATCGCCCAGTTGAAGAATCATTCTTTAATTCTTCCATTTTCTTCAGCATTGCCTCCAAGAGAAGATTATCAATCACGAAACATATGTATCAGCTACGTAAATTTGAAGATGGGGCTAAATCGTCGTAAAACTGAATCAATTAACATCAGTTCAATGGTCCGAGACTATTAAATACCTGAAACTCTCTCAAAACCAGTGATCGACGTTCCCAAACAGCGTCCCCGGCGATTGCATACGACGCGGTAGTTTGCTCTAATGACGATGATGATTGATGCGGAATTCAAGGGCAGAATGATCCGAGTTAAGGACTGTTTCTCTGTGATTCTTATAATGACGATTTCTCTTCCTTCTTTTGTTTCAATTTCTCTTTTAAAAAAAACTATTGTTATGTATTTTCCTAGTATATGCAAAAACAGATGCTATACTATTTGTCAATTATAAATATTCATCAATGTATTGCGTAAACATGACGAGCATTATATTTTGTGAAAGGCTTGGCAATTGAGGACGGCAAGAAGTTTCTCCACTGAACATATTTATAAATATTTGTGAATGTTAAATTAAGAACTTAACGAAACTATGGTTTGAAAAAAAAAGATGAAATTACACTTGGTACCATGTGTTTAGGATTTTTTTAGTTGGTGCGCAAAGCTATTTGTAACTCTAGTAGGTACCCTGTGTTTAAGACTTTTTCAATTGATACCCAAAATATTTTTTAATTCTAGACGGCATTCATTTGTTTATAGCTTTTTCAATTGGTATACCAAGTCTTTTTCGTTGGCTATCCTTAACGTATAATGTCGTGATTTTAAAAAGCTACGAATGTGATTTTTAGGTGTATGACCGTTTTTAGTTATTTCTAGGATTTCATTATTGAGGCTTACACCTAGAAAATTTTTGGTCGTTTAAGATCACGACGTCGTACCTTAGAGGTATCTACCTTGAAACTTTGAGCACCAATTAAAAGCCTAGATACAGGGGGTTCAACTTTCAACTGGAATTGAAAAATATTTGGGTAATATTTGGAAAAGTTTCAAGGACAGAAATACCTACTGAAATGAAATAACTTTGGGCACTAAGTGGAAAGTCCTAAACAAAAAGGAGTAATAAGTGAAAATTAAATAAACGAGCTCCATCTTAATTTGAATAATTTAATGTTCGGCCCGATTCATTCTTGGTATTTGCATAGAAGCCCAAAGGAAAGAACTGGTCAAGAGAAGTTTCTCGAGAGTCGAGAGCATTCGAAAATCTGAGACGTAAGTACAAGGGAAACAGAAAGAAGAGCATTCTAGAAACGTTCTTTTGGCGTGAGCGAACTGAGATCGTTTATCAGGTAAAAACTTGTGTTCGTCGATCTCTTTAAGAAAAGGTGTATCGTTGTTGATTACGCACTTTATTGGTTTTAACTCGTGGAAAGAAGAGTTTGCAAGTGTTCATGCAATTTCGCTTTCCAAATTTGATTTTTGTTTTTTCGGAGCTTAAAATTTGCAATTTTTGGATGGAATGTAAAATCATTGTCTAGAAAATAATTCTAAATGCGTTGATGCTTGGTTGAGTATTCTACAGCTGAAACCTCTTTGCTCGGTCCTGTTTGTTAATTCGTTTTGTAGTTGTTGATGGGGAAGATTTTGACTACTTCATATCCGTATCATCAAATTCTTGTCTTTTGTTGAAGTATTTAAGAAAAATCAGTAGTTTGCTCTTGGAATATAATAACTTCGATTGTCGCGAATACGATGTTGTGTTTGGAATGGATAATAGGAAAATGGCCAGAAGATACAGTAGAAGTCCTTCTCCGAGGGGTTACTATAGCAGGAGAGGCCGAAGCCCGAGCCCAAGAGGCAGCTATAGAAGCCGTGACAGAGATCTCCCAACTAGCCTGTTGGTTCGCAACCTTCGCCATGACTGCAGGTCTACTGATTATGCTTATCAAGTGTATATTTTATTACGCACGGTAGTGAGATCATGTAATCTTTCCTATGCTGTGATTATGATAGATGGACATAACACATTGTTGAATGACCATAATGCTTCTCCATCGAGGAAGCATGCTCATTTTCTACTGTGTGGCATTTTCTCAAGTATTTGATCTCGTTGAATTGTTCTGTGTTGCAGGCCTGAAGATCTTCGCGAGGCATTCGGAGAATTTGGTCCCCTAAAGGACATTTATCTGCCCCGTGACTACTACACAGGGTTAGTGACTTCTGCCAAGTCGTAAACTGGTTGGGATGGATTTGAACTTCATTGTTGGATATAAAGTGGCTGACAGTAATTTTCTTTAAGTTCCAAATGTGACAATTGCCATCATCTTTTTACTTGTTTAATTTTATTGGGATCCTTAACTGCTATTCTTGAAGTGCCGGAGAAAAAGAATGAAGTAGTGTTATAAAGTGAAGATCATCTTAGGACATGAAGTGAAGCAAAGTTGTCTAGGTAATTCAAATTGAAATTTGAAGACTGAAGCCATACATGAGTATAATACAATATGGTGAAGTTCAAAGAATGAAGTCTTAACCTTGCTCCCGAGGGCCGAGGTTAGCGATTTTATCACAATGTATTTACCCGAGTCTCTTGGGTGAGCCAAGATTTATGAATGTTCTGACCTATGAATCTGTCTGAAATCATTCTTGCCCAAGTCTTTTTTTTGGGTGCTTACATATATCATTGATTTATGATACTTCACCCCCTGGAAACACGTCAAATGTCGCAGGGAACCACGTGGCTTTGGTTTCGTGCAATTCGTTTACCCCGACGATGCAGCCGAAGCCAAGTATCAGATGGACGGTCAGGTCCTTCTCGGGCGAGAGCTGATCGTCGTCTTTGCCGAGGAAAATAGGAAGAAACCTTCCGAGATGAAGGCAAGGGAACGCAGAAGGTATAGACACGAAGTCCCTTAATCAAATACTCTTGCATTTACCTTCTTGTATATCCGTAATCTTCACATTGCATTCGAAACATTAGCCATAGTCGACGAACCCCTCGACGTTCGTATTCCCCATCGCCGAGACACAGGCGAGCTTACTCGCCGAGCCCCGATTCTCCATCTCCAAGACGAAGACGCTACTCAAGGTATTCGATCTCATTACAGCCTAATGTTAGTATCATTGGGGATTGATTTTTTGAAAGAGCAAATGGTACATGAATATGTGCAGATCCATATCTCCTCGAGGGAGAAGGTATAGAGAGAGGTCAGAGTCATGGTCGCCCCATGATGACTCAAGGAGGTATAGCCCGAGCCCGATCAGGAGCCGTAGCCGCAGAAGCTGGAGTAGAAGTGTAGATGCCTACTGAAGAGCTCTTCGACTTTTCTCGGCGGTTCTTGGTATGACTTATTCTTAACGATTTCAGTTCACATTTGCTGATTCTGTTTCTGTATGTAAAAAAAAATAGAGAAATTCTGTGTTGCCACTTTGTGTTGTTAACAGTCGTTGTGATAATGTTGCTGCAACTCTCTGTTTGCTGTGTAAAGACGCCTTGTTCCCCCTAGTGTCAAAGTCGGCTTAAAGGGTGTTTGGTATTCTGATTTCAATGCAGAAAAGAAAAGAAACATGTGATGGTAGGATATACGAAGCGTAATTTGCAATGGTCTGATGCATACCATCACAAGTTTTCTTTTGTTTTCTGCATGAAATTCCGCATACCAAAATTAGATGCTAAATAGATAATGCTACGTTTGGATTGGGGGATTTCGATTTGAAATCCGAATTTCATTCAAATAACCCGTTTGACAACCGCTCGGATTTGGATTTCGATTTCATCCAAATCCGAGGAGAATCCGAGCGCTTGTATTTTGATGGATTTGAAATTCGATCGGAAACGGTCCGTTTTCGAAATACCAAATCTTGCCGTGATTATTTTCTTAAATTATTATTATTATTATTATTATTGATAAACGATGAGTCGAGCCGACCCGCGAGCTCGACGAACGACGAGTCGAGTCGGCCGACGAGCTCGACGACATGAGTCCTCGCGAGCTCGACGAGCCGCTCGAGCTCGACGACCGATGAGTCGAGCCGGCTTGCGAACTTGACGACCGATGAGTCAAGTCGGCTCGCGAACTCGATGAGCCTGCTCGAGCTCGATGACCGATGGCTCAAGCCGGCTCGAGAGCTCGGGGACATTTTGAAATTCGGATTTTCGAAATCCTAACGTTTGCCAAACGGTGGATTTGGATTTAAAATTTGGATTTCAGAATTCATAATTTCAAATCACGGATTTCAATTCAAATACATCAATCCAAACGCAACCTAAGGTAATGTAATGGCGTGACACATGAAGCATAACGTATTATAGTTTGATGCGTACCATTATGCCTTTTTTTCCCCTCACTGAATTCTGCATAACGAGCACACCCTAAACGTTTGACGGAGAACAAACCACCGAGACGTGTATTATACTTCAATTAAATGAGTCACTAAACAACTTGAGCGAAAATTACACCCTACCAAAACGTGTAAGAACATAACCATACCCAAAAAAAAATAATAAAAGATGCTCAATCCAAAACCATCACAGCCCTAATTGAGAGAACATAGAAGGGACGAGGTCGACAACAGACCAAGCAAGGCCGGCGTACTGAAAAAGCCTTATGCCTGTATCTACGTCGAACGAAGTTTGCTTGGAGAAAAATAACAATCTATGGAGATAGCTCGTCTGCTTTATTACGTCCGACTTTTTCTCGGAGGTTAAGGTTAGCAGTGCGGGCAAGTAAGTTGTCGACCTTACAGGGATTCCCAAAGCATTTGCAAGAATGGGAAGTATCCACTTGGCAAGAGCTTTACTGCAGAATTTGACTATAAGAATTGTGGGGATTCCTAAAAGCATTCGTCCCATGAAAGTAGGAAATGTGAGCTGAGAGGAAAAGATTCGTGGAACGTTTTCGTGGTGGAATTGACTGTACGTTTGGTGGATTCCAACCACCTTAAAATAAAAAACCCAAATTGTTCTGAGCTTTCGAGAGCTGAAAGAATGGAAGTTCATATGGATTATAGTGTGTTTGAATACTTACAATCCCAAAGGCAACACCGACGAAGGCTGTGTGGAACTCGAAACTCGGCGTGGGAAACTCGGGAGTTGGGTAGGCAAAGAGCAACATGAAGCTAAGGACTACCCAGAATGTGAAAACTGCAGTGAAAACGTCGTATTTAGGGTTAAGTTGAGATATAGAAATGGGACAGAAACGAAAGGAAGGAAGAAAATGTAATTACCATTTTGACCGGAAACTACGAAATGGTCGATGGTTTCTGATACGTAGAGCCACATTGCGAGGATGGCTGATCCCAAGATTAGACCGCCGATGATATCGATTAAGCTGTGCATTCCTAGGTATATCCTTCCTGGTGATATTACAGAAATTTTAGGAAAGGAATCTTAAGAAAGGAAACCAATGAGAAACATAAGAAAGATCATGCAATAGATTTGAACTTACCCAACCCAATCAGACCAACAAAAACACAGACCGTGAGGATCCCCACAACGGCGATTAGCCCATCTTTACTTTCATTGTAGTCCAGAATGTAGTGTAGCAAATATCTGAGTTTTAAAGATGGGATGAAACTTGCACAAGTCAGCAGACAGTATTATCAGCTAGCAAGTAGCAAGGACATGATTTCTGTTTTTCACAGCAAGCAAATTGAAGATAAGATTTTGTACCCCGACAAGCAAAGAGTATTCAGTGTGTGAGAAGAAGGTAATCCGTATTCCATAGCATTCTCTTTCTCATCTTCTGTCGCTGTTATTCTCCTAACAGGTGGAGTATTTGGTCTGGGCGCAGACACCAAATCCTACATGTTAAGAGACATTGAGAAATTACAAAATAAAAAAAACGTATAGAACCAATATGAAGAACTCCGAGAGAGATATGAGCTACAAAACGACAGAAGCAATGAAGATACCTTTATACAATTCCCGGCGTAATCACAGAAAGCCATTAACAGAGTCATTTGCCTGGCCAATTTGCAATGCCCAGTCTAAAGCAGAAAACCAACAAGAACAAAATCGAAGTTTTTCGTATCAGATAATACATAAGAAATCACACACAGACACACAAAATATGAATAAGAGAAGGTGCTAGAGATCATACCCAGAATAGCAAGGGAAGAAAGGCAGTGTAAAAAGGTACAGAAACTACACAAGACAACACAGAGAAGAACGCATCCAGATATTTATGGTTGTATTTCTGCAAAAAAAAAAAAAGGGAACCACCAATCATCCTCAAAATCAAATCCAAAGCCTGTAAAAAAGGTATGCATATCAAAGCCATTAAACAACGTCTCTTCAACACACCTGAATCCTGAGAGAAATGGGAATGCCAGAAATCACACGTTGAGAAACCCATGGCTGCGTCAAGGATCTGACCTTTTGGGTCACATTGAAAGCCGACGAAACCACGATCCACAATGCTAGTCCACATAGCGAAACCAATTGCCACCCAGCTACAGCTTCCATTAAAATTCCTTCCTCTTTTCACCGTTTTCCGATCTTAGTTTTGAATCAAAACGCAATAATTTTGATTCTTAATTCGGAGACCGACCGACAAAGGTCTACTATTTCATGTTGATCAGCTGATTAATTTGAATCGTTTGAGATGTTTATGAGAGTTGTGGGACTAAAACATAAGCTGAATCAACAACGGAACCTTCTTGGAATTGCAGGAGGATGGCTGCCTTTGGAGTTTGGACCACAAAGTATTTCCATTTTTATTTATATTTTATTTTCTATATTATATTTCGGAAGGTTATATATGACGTCATCTCTTTCGATGCAATACAGTGCAACCGTGTGAGTCCTCGACACGTCACAGTGCAATTTAACAATGCGTCAGTAGCAAAAGCGAATTCAGACAAAGAAGATATTAAATTTAATTAATTTATGTTTATTGCAATAACAAAAATTAAGAAAGACAAAATAAAGAAAATACGTTGAAATCCTACCATTTCGTTTTTATTCTCCGATATTTATTGCATCTCTGCTCCTATATTTTCTCCTTTCTCTCACCCATAGTTAGGGTTTTCAAATCTTCTCTTTTGTCGCAAATCTCTTTGCTGATCTCTCTGAGGTTTGATTTCTTCTCTCCATCTCTATCTCTATCTCTATCTCTCTGCGCGCGATTGCACGTGATTTATCTGTTCTGTCAGGGAATGCGCTTGCGTGTTTGTTTCTATTTGTTCCAGATTTTACATTTGTGCTTGCATTCAGTTCTGGTGTTTTAAGCTCGAGGCTCATGTTTCAAGTCGTTGTTTTTTGGGTGGGGAAAATGGAATGGAATTTATCTGTCTTCCATCCGTTTGTTTTTCATTCCTTTTTGTTGCTGCTTTTCGATCAGCTTTTTTCGAAAATTTTGTTTTTGGATGCTTGATATTAGTTTATTTAACTGCATGTGGTGAGCTGAGTTTATCTGTATTATTGATGTGTGTAAAGGTTTTTGTGGCTTAGGCTGGGAATAGGATCTGAAGACTTGTTCTGGAAAATGAGTTCGTGGGCAGATGCCGTTGAGAATGCGGGTCCTACTGATGGCAGTCGACGCTCATCGGCTCCAAAAACGTCATCTTACGTTCCTCCACATCTTCGAAACAAATCTGCAGAACCTGCCCCTCCACCTGGTGGAGCTCGATCTGTTAATGATAGGCCTGGCTATGGTGGGCCCGCAAGTGGCTCACAGTGGGCTGGTGGCCCTAGAGCCGATTATGGACGCCAGGGATATGGCGGCGGTGGCCGTGGAGGTGGTGGTTGGGGCAGTAGAGGTAGTTGGGGCGGTAAAGAACGCGAGGTGAACCCATTTGGCAGCGATGATGCGGAGCCCGATGCCGAAGCAGCGTTCAATGAGCAGGAGAATAGTGGCATTAACTTTGATGCGTATGAGGATATTCCAGTTGAAACAAGTGGGGACAATGTCCCGCCGCCTGTGAACACTTTTGCGGAGATAGATTTGGGCGATGCTGTGAACTTGAACATCAAGAGATGTAAGTATGTGAAACCGACTCCTGTGCAGCGGCATGCAATACCTATTTCGTTGGCAGGGCGTGACTTGATGGCTTGTGCCCAGACTGGATCGGGAAAGACGGCTGCGTTTTGCTTCCCAATTATTAGTGGAATAATGAGAGGAAATATGCCACAGAGACCGCGTGGTGTCCGCACACTTTTTCCTCTTGCTCTCATTCTCTCACCAACAAGAGAACTTTCTATTCAGGTTAGCCTGCTGTTTTGTGAAAGTGAAATCACTTGCTTTCATTGAACTTTAATGATAGTTTTTATCTCTTTATCCTACAGATACACGAGGAGGCCAAAAAGTTCTCCTATCAAACTGGTGTTAGAGTAGTTGTAGTTTATGGAGGAGCTCCAATACATCAGCAGGTTACTTTTAGAATTTCTTTCTTTAAGACCGTTATTGTTTGAGGTTTAACTATAAAATATTTTCATCGAGGGTTATTCAAAAGCAACTTCATCAAATGTTTTATGAAAAGCATCTTTATCTGAATCTGAAACACCTACTACACCTGTTGTTACAATACTCGTCTATGAAGATAAAGAAGGGGTTAATTTGATGAGAGTGATGTTGATATCTAAAAATCAGATGAGTCTATTGTTATTGATGATGATGACGACGACGATGACATGGATGAAGAAAGTAGAGTTTGGAAACACAGACAGTGTTTCATGAAACTTATATGCTTGATTTTATTTTCTGAAACCTCCCAATAGTAGACCATGGGGTTCATTCATCTTGTGGTTGTTGAGAGGCTATACCTGTGTAAATTTTGGGTTCTCGGCCAATTTCTTGCAGAACTCATTTTTGTGATCAATTTCAAGACTTATGTATGTAATTCTTTTTTTTTTTTTTTTCAATTTTTCGTTTGCTTGTTGCTAAGTATCTATGTCTCTATCCAGCTGCGTGAACTTGAAAGAGGAGTTGATATTCTGGTGGCAACTCCCGGAAGATTAGTTGATTTGCTCGAGAGAGCCAAAGTGTCACTAGAGATGATAAGATACTTGGCGCTGGATGAAGCTGATAGAATGTTGGATATGGGTTTTGAGCCTCAAATCAGGAATATCGTAGAGCAGATGAATATGCCACCTCGTGGTGAAAGACAGACAATGCTGTTTAGTGCTACTTTTCCCAAAGAGATACAGGTAATTGTTTCATTCAGCTCTAGTCCGCTTGTCTTTGATTTTTTTTCTCTTGTATTGTTTTCTAAATTCATATGTCAATTTCAACTTCTCTCATACATGAGTAAATGGGACAAAGTTGGTGAATGGTTGACTATGTGTAATGTGTAGATTTATCTATCAATTGCCCAATTTCTCTTAGAGCGGACTAAGTGAGCTTTTGAGGTCTATTTTTGTCTTTGGATTTATTTTATGGCGTATAATACCACATACAAGATAAGTGCTTAAAGTGATAACATGTCCTCTTAAAATGAATCGATTGCGGAAACCCTTTCACCGAGAGTGAGGGAATGGAACTTTATTAATTTTTCGAGGATGTTTATTCGATCATGCTCGAGTGGCTTTTCGCGTGGTTATGATCAAACTTTAGTACAAAAAGATAAAATATTCTTATATATTAGCTGTAATACTTGTTGATTTATTATTTTTTTATTTTTACATGCAGAGGATGGCATCGGATTTTCTTTCAAATTACATATTTTTGTCAGTTGGGCGGGTTGGCTCAAGCACAGACTTGATTGTTCAAAGAGTAGAATATGTTCAGGATAATGATAAGAGGAGCTACTTGATGGATCTTCTTCACGCCCAGAAGGAAAATGGAGCTCAAGGGAAGGTAATATACGTTTAAGTAAAAGCAAGATTAACAATTTTATTTCTCCTTTACTGTCTACCCGTACATGACCTGATTCAATGTAAGACGAAGCCTGCTGGATAATTTACATGTCAGAATGTTTCCATAACTCTTTGGTTTGTTAACGATTGCATGAATATATGCAGAATTTTGATCGATTTGATTACATATTCGAGCTTATGAGCATTTTTCGTTTGTCGGTTACTACTTACTCGTGCTGCAGGCTCTTAGCCTTGTATTCGTGGAAACGAAAAAGGGAGCTGATTCATTGGAACACTGGCTATGCATGAATGGCTTTCCTGCTACTGCCATTCACGGGGATAGAAATCAGCAGGTAAAGAACTGCCTATAGTACGCTTTTTCCCTTGTATAGTTGCATTTCTACAATACACTCGATAACAGCCATATCTCTCGTATCCACGCTTACTAACCCTTCGCTCTCTCTTTTTCCCCAGGAAAGAGAGCAAGCGCTAAGATCCTTCAAGAGCGGACAAACTCCAATCCTAGTAGCAACAGACGTAGCCGCTCGTGGGCTGGACATTCCCGACGTCTCCCACGTGATAAACTTCGACCTGCCCAACGACATCGACGACTACGTCCACCGAATAGGACGCACGGGCCGAGCCGGCAAGACGGGGCTGGCCACGGCGTTCTTCAACGAAAACAACGCGTCGATCGCAAAGTCGCTCGCCGAAGTGATGAGGGAGGCGAACCAAGAAGTGCCCGATTGGCTGACTAGGTTTGCCGGCCGAGCTTCGTACGGCGGGAGAAACAAGCGCGGCGGAGGCGGTGGGAGGTTTGGCAGTAGGGATTATAGGAGGGACAATTCTTTTGGTAGGGGCGGCGGTGGCGGTGGTGGAGGGTATAATAGTAATTATTACGGTGGTGCTGGTTATGGTGGCTATGGTGGTGGTGGTGGTAGTAGCTCAGGGGTGACTAGTGCTTGGGATTAGTTGAGTGTTCTATGTTTTTGTTTTGACTGAGTACACCGCATGGGGGAGGAGAAGGTCCATGTTAATTGTGGTGGTGATTATGATGAAGGTATCAAGTTATGCCTCTTATGGAATTGAAAGATGTGTTTGATAAAATGTTTGTGACTCTTTTTGACTATGAACTGTTTTAAGCTTGTATGGAAGAGGCGACATATGCTTAGTCAATATGTGCTACTGTTGAATTGAATCTCTGTTTTTGACTCATTTTTTCTATGTTTTGTTGTCTGAAATTGGTTTTCCTGTTGTTTGATTATACTTCAGTTCAATAAGCCATGAATTTTTATTTTTTTTTTTGTGATTTTCTTTGTATTATTTCATTTTATTGCAGTATGGGTATGTGTAAAGGCAATGTTGTTGTATACTCACTAACCTAAGATGTTACGGGCTCAAAAAATTATTGCATAAACTTGATTTTTTAGGACATTCCTCTGTTCATTCTCTAGTCGGAGTGGAGAGCTTCGTCCTAATTATTTCAGCAAAGGACTCCACTGTTGGGGAAATCGTGATTTTATCTGGTACAAAAAAAAATCATGTTATAATACCATAAAACAACAATACAAATTGACTGACTCTATAACAACAACATGAATGCTAGCTAATCTTCATCAGAATCAAGTCCATCTTCCTCAGAATCAAAACACTCTTCAAACACTTCTTCCTCGCTCTCCTCTTCGCCTGCCCCATCTTCCTTACCATCAGCAAACATTCCTTCCAAATTCTGCAGCATTTCACCGGCCTTATTACGATAAATCAGCCCCGTCCTCATCACGTAGTAAAGCTTATCTCTGTAAACAGCCATACGATGTGGATTTACCAATCTACCCCTGCGATAGCCCTCCCTCAACGCTACGGTCGTAGTCTTGCACTTAAGGGACAGGTAGAAAATCCCGGGATATCTCGTGAATATACGAGTGAACTTGTGGGGGAGGTTCATTTCTTCTCTGAGGCTCCTCAAATAGTTTCTCTTCGTTTTCTTGTGGATGGTTAGGCTTAGAAACTCGTGCAATACACCAACGACCCTCTTCTCCATGAGGTCGCTGCTAGGGTCGATTTTGCTTGAATCTTCGTAGGGAGATATGTATGGAAGCTTATGAAAATCGTCCATCCATGCTTTGACCTTCTTCTGCGCTCCGTAGCCTCTAGGGAAACTCATGGGGAATTCAAACAAGGGTTTTCCTCGTCTGAAATCTCGATAGCTAGGTAAGTCGATGCCATCGCCAGTTTCTTCTGTGTTCTTCTTGTTGATTCTTTGCAATGTTGAAACTGTGTATTCATCATTCCAACGGAGGAGCTTCAAGCAATCTAATCCGTTCACCCCCTTGACAATTCGAAAGTGGTCTGGGTACTTTTTTATTAAGCTTCTGTCGAAATCGTCGGGCAATCCTAAGTCCCATTTCAATGGATGTAATGATGTTAAAGGCAACTGTGGCAACAAAGAGAAACGATTTCAGAACAAAGGAAATAACTCTCTACATCACTAGCAGAAACATCGGACAATCCTACCTATGTCCCATTTCAATGAATGTATGATTGTAGAGGCAACAAGGACGGGCAATTTCAGCACAAAAGCACAGAATCATCCACTGGAACTCAAAAACTGAGGCAGCAATTCAACGATAAGACTAAAAGAAACAAAAGAGCACAGATAAGAAACTAACGAAGAATAATTCGATTTTACCATTCTGCTCCTTGCCATCATGAGAACCCTAGAAAGCCTCTCAACTAAATCGCCCTCGCACTCTTCGAAAACCCTAATTTCCATGTCGTGCATCATCTTCCCCACCTCGCTCAGCCTAACGCACGCAAGGGAGGGGTACTTTGGATGGGGGTACTCCTCGAACAGCGTAGGGTACCTCCTAACGAATCGCAGCGTCGGCACGGTGAGGCCCAGCACCCTCTGAGCCTCGGAAAGCGATTTCGAGGTCAGATAACTCGTCGGAGATCGGACGATTGCGTCTTTGATAAGGCAAGCGGCTTTGATATCTGTATGCACATCGATTATGTGGTCTATGGAGCGATTCTTAACCCATTTTAGGCGGACTTTGTGGATCGTACGGCCTAAGAAAAGGTTGTGAAATGATGAAGTCGACGGCAGCGAAGTGAGGAGGTTTGCTTTCGACTTCAGCATTCGACTCTGTGTGCGTGAAAATTGGGAAATTTTGATAAAGAGGAACGATTCATAACAGCTTTAAAAAAAAGGGAGTTACTATTTACCGCCCCTTTTTACTTGTTACCGTCCCCTAAAGGGTTGAAAAAAGATGTTTATGCCCTTATGTTATTTAAATTAATTTAAAAATGTAAAATATAATAAAAAGTAAGAATTTTCTTTAAAATCCTACACGACACAACACTTTTCAAATTACACAACCAAATTAAACAAAAAACAGAGAACTTTGTAAATCGTAATGGAGCGAGGACAAGGAAAGGGAAAGGGAAAGGGGGTCCTGTCACGATTGGTAAGAAAACTGTCGTAAGTTCATTCGTATGTAGATAGATTGTCGAAAACGGGTCGAATTAGGCTGAAAACGGGCGATCGGACGCGAAATAGGGCGAAAACGGCACGACCAAATCGAAATTTCGGTTGGCCAAGTCGCGACCAAAACGTGATTTCGGTCGGTCAAGACACGACCGAAATCAGATTTCGGTCGCAACAGGCTCGACCGAAATATGATTTCGGTCGTGTCTTGACCGACCGAAATCGTTTGTCGGTCGCCGGGGTTCCGACCGAAATCTTGTTTCGGTCGGATCTGGCTCGACCGAAATCTGGTTTCGGTCGGTTCCTCGGCGACCGAAATTAGATTTCGGTCATGCCATTGTTTGGCCGAAATTATGTTTTGGTCGTTTTTTTTCTAATTAATAAATATGTAATTGCAGGCCAATGGTGGGAAGTCCCTACTTGGAGGGAGCAGCAGATCGGCCCCGTCGGAGGGATCTGGAGAGCGTCATACGAGGGCGCGCGGCGTTGATGCATCCGTTCGTAGGCAACGGGAGGAGGAGAGGCGGCAGCGAGCTCTTGATTCTCATTCCGTATATGCGGATTACGATCCGCATGCGGATGAGGAGGCGCCTGCGGATGAGGAGGTGCCCTACGATGCGGCATCGTTTGAGACATCCGACGACGATGCGATACCGGTCTCCTCAGGTAATTCCATTCTCATATTCGTCAACCGTCGGAGCTTCCACGACTGCTTTCCAGGACTTGTGCGTGAAGTGAGCTGCGGTCTTTTTGCTCTTCCCCCCCAACCTATAAACTTTGTTCTCCATATCTTTATAAATATGCCATGTGCACAGCAGATGGTGAGAATGGGAAAATACCATATGTAACGGTCGAACAAGGCCCAACTCACGATCAGTGACAATCGCCGACGGGTGGACACCTGGCCCTAGAATATCCCTGATAGACTGCAACATCCACCGGTAACTTGTCTCGGTCTCGTCGTCCATGACGGCAAACCCACACAGAAAGTTGTGATTACAGGGAGTCATCCCTATAATCTCAACAAGAGGCATCTTATATCTATTGGTCTTGTACGTCGAGTCAATCCCAATAAAATAAGGATACGTCCTCAGCAGTGCGAGTGACTCCGGGTGTGCGAGAAAGACATGTGTCAGCATATTAGTCTCCTCGTCTCTCAGCGCTTCAACAAAATATCCGGACTCTGTCGCCTGGTGCATCAACTGGCTCACCACGTCTCGACCCTCAGAATATTGCTTCTTCAAACGATCTCTGTAATTATATATATGTCGGATCGTCGCGTTATCTACGCTGTGTCGAGCCCTCATCGCTGAGAGGATATGTGATGGTTTCGCTTGCGCAGCAGTCATTTCCTCTACGACCTTCTTTGCCTGGCTGCTTAACCCACTCGTCTGGCGGTGTCCCTCGGGATAATGTATCAGAGGATGATTGTGCGTGGATTTTTCAGGTGGGCCCGTACGAATGAACCATTCCTTAGTAGCTGGATCTTGCTGGGCTATGACTACAAACGGACACCTGCACTTGTTAGACTTCGACATCCTCTCCAATTCATCCTCCTTGCCTCTATAACGTTCTCCGCGAGAACATCTAATCAATTTTTTTGTTCCAAATTTCTTGTGCGACGAAATTATCACCTCGAAACCAAGACCAATAGCGACGCCTTTCGCCCAGTCAATGGCTTTCACGTCGGTTGGAAATCGTCCTCCTTCGCGAAAATGCCGACTGTAGTTTATCCCGTCGCCCGTGGAATCCTCCGGGACACTCTCCAAGTCTGAAAAAAATTAAAAAAAAAAACGACCGAAATCAAATTTCGGCTCCCCTAAGAGGCAACCGAAACGAGATTTCGGCCACCTCCACAGGAGCCGAAACTCGATCTCGGTCGCGACGGTCCCAGCCGAAAGGAAATTTCGGCTGGGACAGTCGCGACCGAACTGAATTTTCGGTCGCCTCAAAGTGTGACCGAAACAAGATTTCGGTCAGCACAAGGGCTGACCGAAATTATTGTTCGGTCACCCCATGTGACGACCGAAAATTCAGTTCGGTCGGGAAGATTTTTTCGTTCGATGTCCGATCTGTGTTCGAGAATTTACGTCTATACGAACGAAATTTACGAGAATTTGCTTACCATCCGTGCCGATAGACCCTTTCTTTTGTCCTTTCCATTTCCCAAATAGACGATTCATTGCGATTTCAATTTTTTCTTGTTATGTTTGAGTCTGATTTGAATGTATGATTGCGATATCAAAACTGTTTTTTGGAAAAGGAATTTAAATATAAATTTAAATTAATAAGGGCAAAATCGTCTTTTTTCAGCCCTTTAGGGACGGTAACTAGGAAAAGGGGGGCGGTGAATAGCAATCCAGTAAAAAAAAGGGAACGGGTACAAAATGACTAAAAATACCCCTACTAAAAAACTGGTTAAGAAGAATAATTATGAAAAAGTTACGGTTTAAGCGATTTATTAATAGGAAAATTATTCGAGTAAAATTTTCGAGTAAAATATTGAATCGAATACAATTTTAGAATAATAATTTCAATACATAAGGTGACTCGAATAAGATGCGTGACTCCATTAATTAATTAACTGAATTACAGCTTTATTCGGATAAATTTTCCGAATAAGCCATTCGAGTGATCTACTCGAATATATTACTAGCATAATTTACTCGAATAAGAATTATTTTATAATAGGCGAAAGGTAAACTTAAAAACACATTCGTGTTTTTACACTCTCATCAACGCTCTGTGAACTCGAATCTTTACTTTTTACACTCGGAAAAACGAAAACACAATCCAGACATTAATCATTTGATCATCAATGGCGAAAACTAAAACGAAAGTGCCGTCTGTGCCTCAACGTAACCGTGCGGATGAGCAAATCGAAGACGGTAGAGTCACGGTGAGTTTTCGGTTTTAATGGGTTTTGGGGTTTTTGTCTTCGTATAGTTAATCATTCGTTTCTCATGTTAAATCGATCGATTTTAATGTGAAATCGTTGGGTAAACGTCTTAATCGATCGGATTTTTAGTGTAATTCGTGATTTGCGATTATTCTAGTTGTTATTCGAGGTAAATAGGGTTAGAATAATAGTTACCTCTATTCGAATATCATTTTACTCGAATAGTTAATTCGAACAGTGAATTTCTGTGTTTTTTTTTTTTGCATTTTCAGATCTATTTTCCGACGAAGATGCCGGCGGAAAATTTCTACCATGCCACCCTTACATTGAACGCAAAGTACATGTTAATAGCCGAACACATTCGTACCTTTTTGAACGAAGATGAATTGGCGGAGATGGTCAATAGGACTCAGTTCGGGAATCTAATAAAGGTGGCCCGTGACCAATACAACTCGAATATGCTTTTGTGGTTGTTGATGAGCCGACAGGTGGAGTATATGCCTGAGTCGCAGGAGTTTTGGATGGTCGTTCGTGGGCGACCATTACGATTTTCGTTGGTCGAGTATTGCCTAATCACGGGCCTCGACTGTGGCGCTGCCGATCCGGTGATACCGTCATCGAACGAGTTTACAACGAGGCATTGGCCTGGTATGATTATCCTATTTTTTTTTTATCATTTTGAATCTTTTTTACTTCGATTTCAAAAACTAACGTTTGTTTTATGGCTCATAGGCTAGCCCGTTATATATTTTCACGATTTGGATGCAAAAATGAATAAAAAGATGCGTGATGCTGCCGCCGATGGAGACTCGGGCGTGAATATCGAGAAATTGAAGATCGCGGCGCTTTATTTTGTCGTCGGGGTACTAGGGAGGTGCCGAGTAAAGAAGGACTTGATCGTTAAGAGCGAGTGGCTCTGTCTGGTGGAGGATTTTGATCGCTTCAACGAATATCCTTGGGGAAGGATAGCTTTTGAGGAGGTCGTTTATGGTCTGAACAAGGACCTATTGGAGAAGCACATTGACATGACTTCGAAGAGAAAAAACCAGACAACCTTCGATATTAGCAGCTTCCGCTTCAGGTTAGTAATTTTGCTTTATTTAAGCCATATTATATTTTTTTAACTTATATTTACCCTCTTTTATCAGGTTCTGGCATACGAGTGTTGGCCGAGCGTCGGGGCCAAATTCACAGTGAGGAGAACCGGTGATAGACTCCCGATACCCCGCATATGTCATTGGAAGACCAGATTTTTTGCCAAGAGTTCTGCTCCGTCGTGGGAAGCGGTCGAGCGTGCATTCAATGCCGTTGAGATGGATGTAAGTATATATATTTATTTATAATATGGAATTTTAGAGTTGTACATCGCTAATTAGATTGAGATGTTTTAACTTGTACAAATACACAGGATGTGCGGTGTTGGCTACACCAACCGATGTTGAAGTCGATTCAAGGCACTTTCGCACGGTCGCCGGCTTTTATGGCAGTAGGGATGATGCCGTAGCCCAGAGGATAGTGGATCTTCTAAATGGGATGGCGGTCTACTGCAGTGACCATCGGCTTGCTCCATCTCCTCTTCGGCGATCTCCTTCTCCGCGGTCTTCTCCTCCGCGGTCTTCTCCTCCGCGGGTCTCTCCTCCTCCTGCTTCTTCTAGCTCAATAGTCGCCCATATCGATAGAAGAATGGACAGGCTGGAAGCCGAGGTTAGGGATATGCGGGCGGAGATTAGGGGGCTACGTTCGATCGTGCTCGAGGGTATGTCTTACTTAATGTTTATTTTATAAAATTATATTGATATTACGTAATACTCCCATTTTGTTGTCCTCGAGACCCTGAGGCCGACAATGGTACGGGATATTGCAAGGTCCTATGATCGGGACATGCCTCCTTCTTCGCCGCAGTTCGACACGCCAATGTTCGGGAGGACGCCGAACGAACCCGAGACGACGAATGTACCGGAAACGGGGAGGACCGAGGGGGAGTTTGGGAATGCGACAGGGAATGAGGGCCACCAGGTGGCCGAGATCGGGAGGACGGGGAACGAGGCCGGGCTGACAGGGAACGTGGCTGGGCCGACGGAGAACGTGGCCTAGACGACGGGGATCGTGGCCGGGCCGACGGAGACGGGGAATGTGGCCGAGACGACGGGGAATGTGGCCGAGGCGACGGGGACGGGGATCGTGGCCGAGACGACGGGGACGGAGAACGATGCCGCTTCGACCACGACGGAGAACATGGCCGGGCCGAAACAGTACAAAACGGGATCACCTTGATCGCGAGAAGAAGAAGGCAAAGGTCCTGACGAGTCCGTATATGCCGTTGCCGGAGTCGACCCCTCCTGGTACAAAACCTCGCCTCAACAACTTAGAGCATCTCATTGACTCGAGGGTGAAAAATTGGGAGGCGGTAAGGGTGGAGTTGGAAAGAATGAGCCCAACTGATGAACGGGCAGGCATCCTACAGTCTTATGACAAGAAATTCTTCAAAGACCTGTCTGCTCAAAGAGTTTGGCTCTCGGAAGCGGTGTGTTCTTTTTGCTCAATATGTTCTACTTAATTAATTATTTCGCATAATAATATATTATGCTATTATTGCAGCACGTCAACGAGGTATTCCACGGTTTTATGGTGATGGCGATGCAAGACCGCTTTGGGCTTCATGTGGAGAGGGTGGCCTTCATGAGTACCAATTTTGCACAATTGGTTATGTTAGAGTCCACCAAACCTCGCCCATGGGATATGTCGTCGTTCGAACTACACGCTATGGGAGAATACAATTTCCGAACAAGCCGTCACTCCACTGGAGCCAAGCGGAGGTTGCCGTCATACCATTGGGGTACAATAGTCATTGGGTGCTTCTTGTCGCTCGGTTCAAGGAGAGAACCGCTCAGATTTTGGACTGCGACCGGGGAAGTGACGCGGAAATGAGGTTCATAAAGCCATACGTCGAACCCCTCTGCGAGTTGATACTGCTGATGCTTCAACACGTACGCGTAAATGACAATCTTGCTAAATTTACATATGCACGGTGCGGCACGTTACCTCAGGGGAAGATCAGGTAATTTTCATTTATCTTATTTTTTTACTTTGCAAAGTTCATTGTCTAGAGTTTGAAATTGTTCTATTTTTTCAGACAGCGGGGAGTGTGGTGTATACATGCTCCGGGCGGCTATGTCGATGATGTTCGGTAAAAGAGATGATCTCTCCAAACTGAACGACGAAAAAATTCGCTTGTTTAGATTGTTTTTGGTTGTTAGTATTTGGTTTAAGAATTTGTATGTTTGAACTGATGTTTTGGAATGGTTGAACTGTTTTAGATAGATATTTGAATGGATTCTTCAGTATTTGTATGGATTTTTTTGTTGTTCAGTTTGGTTTCTGGTTAGTTCAGTTTCACATGTAAGTTTTTTTTTCATCGTGCTCTGTTATTCGAGTAAAGTTATTATTCGAATAACAGTTAATTATTCGAATAACGTATTCGACTCTATTCGAGTACCCTACACTTAATTCGAATAAATTAAAAAAACCAAAATTTTCTTATTATTGTAATCATGAAATGTTAAACGTGTTTCTTATCTAAGTAATATAAGTTTTTGCAGATTCATGAAAGTAAATAATATCAAATAAAAAAAATCATCTTTACCAAATTGTTCTTTTATGTGAAGAAAACATTGATAAGTATTCTACTAAAGTATTATCTACCAACATATTCCATTATATGTCATGGAACGATTTTAGTCAAACATTTGTTAATCTTCATCAAGCGACTTATTAACATCATCAAGGCCCTAAAACATCAAAATATTGAAATTTCTACATCTACGTATTGAGATAATTAAAATTCAAATTTACAAAAAAAAAATACTCGAATACATTCGAATAATAATACTTAATTCGAATATAGTTTCCGAATAAATTTGTATGCTCGAATAAATTCTTGTTCGGAACTTAATAATATAATATACTTATCCGATTAATACCTCCAATCGAAAATTGATATTTATTCGAGTTTCGCCATCGAGTCTATTCGAGTTTCGGATGTTACTCGAATATGTTCAGCTTTGCTCTTTCCGACTATTTAACATTATTTTTTCGAGTTTCTTATTCGACTTTATTCGAGTTTCAAATTTTACTCGAAAAACAGTGAATAATGAAGCAACTATGAAGCCAAATATGAATATTTCCCAACGACACAATCTCAAAATATCCATAACAACATATTAAAATATAATTAACGTCTACCACCAAACTCACTGACGGATGGAAACCTTCTTTCTTTTCTCCGACCACGCCTTGCTACGAACCGAGGTGGCAGCACCAATTGATCCACGGTGTAAACTGTGTGGTTGCTTGAATAGACTGTTGTCTGTATCTAGCAAACCAATCAGCCATCATCCGCTGTATCGACAAAAGCGCAATGATCGGGAGCTTTCTTTCTTCACGGAGTCTTGCATTGATCGATTCCACTTCGTTCGTAGTTATGATGTTATATCGAGATGTCGGAGAATAAGCTCGACTCCATCGTTCCTTCTCAGCATTTGCTTCCAAATACGCATATGCGGCGGGAAACATTTTCTCAAAATCCTTATATTGTGAATTAAAGTCGCATTGCTTGTATAATTTAGCAATCCGTATGAACGTCTCAGTCGCACCCTGCTTCTTACATCGGCCTTTCATATTTTGCGATAGATGCCAAATACAATGATCGTGGTGTGCATGTCTGTAGACATTTGCAACGTCGGCTTTGATTGAAGGAGCTGTATCGGATACGATAACAAGATCATCCTCATTAAGTACGACCGCCAAGAGCTCGTTCAAAAACCACGTCCAAGCTTCTATTGACTCCACATCATCAATTATGCCCCAAGATAAAGGAAACTGATGTTTGTCGACATCCTCTGCTGATGCAATGAGTAACGTATCGTTATACTTTCCTTTCAACCAAGTACCGCCGATGCAAACAACCTTGCTCATATGACGGTAACACGCAATACAAGTACCGAGGGATATGAATACGTGTTTAAATCTCCGCTCATCGTCTAGATATAGACTCGCTATTGTTCCCGAATTCAACCTTCTCAACGTCGACAGGTATGACGGAACCAACTTGTAACTCTCATCGGGGTCACCCTTCATTGCATTTTGTGCTAAAATGCATCCTTTCCATGCTTTGAAGTATGAAACTTCGATCCCACGAGTTCTCATCATTGTTTGAATTAGTTTAGGGGCCGGTGTACTTGTAGAACCCTGAAAAGATTCAAGAAGCATATCACTCACGGAGTTGATGATGCTTGAGTGAGTCTTGTGTTCCGATTTGCAAGGTCGCACGTATGTGTGTTGTAATATGTACGAACCGAGAATACTTGTGTATCCTTAATCCTTGCCGTCCATATCCTCCAAGTACTTCCCACCTTTTGCATCTCACGCCGTAGTATGATCGAGAAGATTTTATAATCTTGACCTCGAAGCATGCATCTATAGCAACTCTTTGGATCCTCTTCTTGACAGCCCTCTTATCCTCAAATTCATCACCGACTTTGATGGTGGAACCGTCGGTAAAAGAATACCGATCACCAGGAATAATTACATTTTCCTCCTCCGCATCATCCCTGTCTGCATCTTCTTCGTTTACGCCATCAAAATTGATGTGCACGTTCTGCCGTGTAACAACATTCTCATCAAAGTTGACGTGCATGTTCGCCTCATTGTGACCTTTTCACCCCCATAATTTACATCTTCGTCTCCGCCAAAGTCGATGATACGGTCAAATATTCATCGTTGTAACCACCTCCACCGCTACGAACCTCAATTGGAACAGGACCAACTTGATCATCCACAAGAGCTTGACGTGCAAGGGTCGTAGGGAGTCCAATTTCCACACGGAGAATCGGTCTATCCATTGGACACGCTAAGTAAATATAATAACCCTTCAACTCTCTATCATTCTTTATATACAATGAAGCATAACCTTCCATACCTCTCATGTATAGTTGATAACTAAACTTTAACTCCGGCCTCCCGCTTAAGTTAATAGACTCATATATTTCGTTTCGCAGATCCTCCAGCAAACAACAATCAACATCGAACCCAATGGGCTTTATATTTGTTCTCATCCTTGGAACCCAACTATATTTATTATCATCCCCAATTATCCATTCTCTATCGTAATCAATCATGATGCTGGTCGGCATAACCGGCATATAAATAAATAAATTATATAAATAAACTTTAATTACAAATGAAATATTCGAATAAATCTAATATTCGAAAACAAAATTTATTCGGGTAAGCTATTCGAATATGAGAAAAAATCGAATAAAATGTTCGAATAAATTAAATACAAAAATTCGAATAGTCAGTTGAAAAAATACAAAACTGAACAACTATTCGAATTACACTAAATACTTGAAAAATAATATTCGAGTTCTAATATTATTCGAATAAAGTTCGAGTAGCCAAAGGTCTTCTACGAACTAAGATAAAACGAATAAGTTATTCGTATAAAATTTAATACCGATCAATATTATTCGAGTAACCTTTTCGAAGTATTCGAATAACGTGTCCGAATTGATAGTTGCGAAAAGAAATTATTCGAATTATATTTTCGAAGCAAAAAAAAATTCGAATAATATATTCGAATAAACGGGAAACGAAATGTTCCTTCAAATTCGCACAGATCTACCGTGAAAATGCTACCCATAACTACCCAATGCTGCGAAAATCTAATACCTGATGCTCGAAATGTAAAATCTCGTTAACATGAACAAAACTTGCAATGCCCCGTAATGTAAAATGCGAAACATGAATTTTGCCCCATTACTTACTGTATATGCGTCGAAGAACGAAATTGGAATTCTTGGAGCTTGGGTATTTCGATTTCGGTGGATGCTTCGGCTCGTTTTTTCTTCGGTTGGATGTCTCGATCTCGTTTATGGTGGTTGGTTGCGTTTATGGTGTTTGGTCGTTGTTGTATGTATTTATTATATATATATATATATATTTATTTATTTATTTATTTAGGTATTAATTAGGTTTAGTTAATTAATTAAAACATGTTCCTCTTTTTTCAATTGACCAAGTCTTTTTCCTATTTTTTTAAATTGACCCGAAAATAATCCTATTTATCAAATTGACCAGTGAAAATTCGCAGGAAAACACTGAAGGAGGAGAAAGGTAAAAAGAAAGAAAAATTAAAGCTTTGTTTGTTAGTCAGATTTAACGAACTGGGCTGAAAAGCCCAACATTTTAGCTTAAATAAATTTTTTTATCCGATTCGAAATATTCGTGAACTTCACATGAATTATATTTCGGCATTTATAGTTCATGTCGTACAAAAGTTACGTTTCAACAAAGTAAGGCGATTTATGTTTTTTTATTGATTGCTTTGCATTTCGGTGAAGGCCAGCAAACAAAGATGGTGAAATCTCGCAAAAGTTTTTAGTTAAATAATATTAATAAGAACATCTCCAACCGATAAACTCAATCGCAAACTCAAAAACTCATTCTCAAACGTAAAATGCAGTAATTATTCTCCAATCGATAAACTCATTTTCAAACTAAAAGGACTATTTCAAACTCAATCGACAATCGCATTATGCGTTTAGTGGCGGAGAGAGAAAGTACAAAACCCATTTTGGTATTGGTTTTTAGATTCGATTGGAGTGATTTTAGGATATTTTTTTGTGTTTTGCGGTATGGTTGGAGATGGTCGGACTATTTATCTTCACTTGTGGACACGGCAGGCGCGTCATGTGGTGTTATTTAAAATCAAAACAACAAAATGAGATTTTGTCGCCCATACATTACATCACTATATAATATTTAGAAAGAAACTTACGGAACTTAACTCACGTAAATGGTAACCTAATAAAATGAATAAATCGATCAACTACTCCGCTATTATTTTATGATATAATGAATAAGGGTAATTCTATGTAGATACCTTAGATTTATTTAGACCACCTATTATTAGCACACAATTAATTAAAATTTTAAAAGTTATATTTTTTGACCAAATAATAATTAACTAAAAAATTTGTGGACTTTTTCAATTTTGATAGTCTATTACGTATGAACTAACACACTTATGCTTTAATTTATTTTATTTTAATTATGTCATCACAAATTAATTTTTAATCATATTTAAAATAATTTATCATTCACTCGTATTTTTTATTTCTTATAATGATATCAAATTATTTTTTCTTTTACATATTTAAAAAATAATATTTCATAAAATATTATGAATTTTAAATACTAAATTAAAAAGTAACATTAAACATAGTTATATTTTTAGTACACATATAGAATATGAGGAAAATACTAATATATAATATATATTTTAATACTTATAAGTGTGTATGGGAAAATGAATAGGGAATTTTGTACGTAATCTACTTATAGGGCCTATTAGGGATAACGATTAGCCTAAGGAACCATTATATATTATATATAAGTTAATAAAAAAGTTTTTACTCAGCCATACATATATATATTTATTAAGAACTTTTTCTACTACTGGTAATGAATTTCTATATTTTATATTTCTTCAATAGTAGTACATATCAAAATATTATCTTTGTTTAGTACTTATAGTCAGCCAAATGCTAGAGTTAACCGATTTTAATATGTGCTCCCACATCCTTCATGCTTTAATTTTTCATAGTTATTACCATGAAAGGGTAATAATATGACTATACTTTGTGTGTAACATCCCTGTTTAGTCTTCGTTGTGCTATAAATTAAAGTTCTTTTACGTTCGAATTTATTTGAGTTTTTTATATGGTTTTTTTTTCCGAAACAATAGCTTGCATTAATAACAAAGATACAGGGCTAAATAGCCCGAAGGGTCTCACCGATACATCGTCGACCGAGAGAACAAAGGCTCACATATGAGCACCAAATAATCCCACAAGGGGAACAAACACTCCCACGTGGGGAGAAATGGGTCCACAAGGGACATAAAACCAACAGAAACAGAACATCATAATCTATGGCCAAGAACTAAAGAACCTATAACAGAAAAAGTGATTAGGCTAAATCTACAATACTCTTCACTTTAACCTGGCCTTCGACGTCTGAGTTTTGTCTTCGTCGGATTGATAGCTCCACTAGGGAGAAAAGGCTCCCGACCCAAGGGTCGGGAGAGACGAGGTCCCACAGAGGGGAGACTCGAGTCTATGGCTTATAATTCGTTCTTTGATATGTGAGAGAATAATTTTGATCTTGCGTTTTCTTTGTAGTAAGTTAATTATGTCAATCACTGCAAGAAAAAATGCATTGAATCGTTTTATGCTTATGTTTTGTAAGAAGATACCAACTCATCTTTATCATTGAAAGTTTTATGGTTTTAATATGAAATAATAATAGCGAACAACGGATTGTCTTGATATTTAGCACATGACTTCGTTTAATGTATTTATATTGTTATATGCTTTTAAATTACACCGAGTCTTTCTATATGCATGAATTGCCATTGTTTACACCAATACCTAAAAGGAGTTTGAAATTATATTTTATTTTTATAGTAAATTATACGGTTTTAGTTTTCATTCGTATTTTAGTTAACAATGTTGACCTCATTGTGTCTTGTAAGTTATTTTTTGATGGCTTTTAGTTATTGTGGAAATTGTCAAACTGAAATAAAGTTGTGTCAGTTTTCAAGTTAATACGAACACATTATTCGATTTGCAGAAATGGATCATGCCGCTAAACCTCATAATAATGTTTATCTATGTAGCCGAAAAAACATAATGAGTTATTGAATCAATGTAATTAAACTATGATGGAAGCACATCTATAGCTTAAAACTTTGGGGTAACATCATTAAATTATAATAATAATAATAATAACAACAACAATATAATATGTTATAGTATAATATATGGACATTTATGGCAGCGCCTTGTGGGGGCTTTAAATATCATATATATATATATATGTGTGTATGACACGAAAATATGATTACAAAATAGAAAGAAGCTCTCATCTAATCTCGTGAAAAACGATTAATTTGCAAAATATCACTCACTTACATTCAATTATATATACTATTATATTAATGGTGAGGACTGAGTGGTGGCTATTAACTGCTAATTTGGTCCGTAAAATATTTACAATTTAACCTCTCTATTTTTAATTTTATTAATTAAATAATTATCACATTTAACCCCTCAATTTTTAGTTATTATACTTATACCCCTATCATTATTTTCCTTTTATATATATAAATTTATATTTCATCTACTAAACATAAATTATAAATTTCAATACTAAAATTAAAACAATTATATTTTAAGCACATAGATAGAGTATGCATATAGTACTAGTTATAAAATAAATGGTGATTAATTAATGGCTAATGATATTTATGATTATTGAAACCGAGAATATATTTTTTTAGGTTAACATTTTTCAATGTACACTGCTAAAGGGTGTCAATAGCAGTGCCCAATAAATAACTCGACAATAGTGAGATTTATTTAGTAATTAGTACATCGAAGATTAGATTAAGCACAGCCATAAACCAACATCGTGGAATTGACTTCGAATAAACGCAAAGAACAAACCGACAATAGACTGAAAATCGATCAAAACACACACACAAACACACACTCACTCTTCGTTCTGAATGAACTCGATAATGGAAGACATAAACATTATACTCAACCACGGCAACCTTCGAATTCAAATTAATCGAGTGCGTCCTCAGCTGAGCGTATCCCCGAGCGAACCTGAACACGCCGGCGCCGCCGAGCACCGGCAATTCCCTCGCCGCGTTTAACAATTGGTTCCTTCCCAAGACGCTCAGCGTACTCCCATTGAACTTCCCCTCCGTAAAGAAGAAGTTAAACGCCATCAAAAGCCCAAATCGGCTCATGTCCGCCATGGCGTAGATTCCCTGAGCCCTTCCCACGACCTTCGAGGACCTATTTGGGGTCAGAGTTAGCGCGTCGTCGAGGACGTAGACTGCGCCGAACGCCGTGGCTGATGAGTTGGTGGTCGGAGCGGCGGCGACCTGGACCGCGGTGGGGTGGCGCCCGGAGGGGATGTCGTGTAAGTAGAAGTGAAGGTGGCTGAGCTTTTCTCGGCGCTTGAGTAGGCCCAAGGAGGATTTTGAGATGGGCTTTGAGAATGAGTAGCGTTCTTGGCTGCTTTCTGCGATGCTGACGACGACGATGATGTGAAGTAGAATGGCGAAGGAGATTGTGAGGAGGTTTTTCTTGTTTTTCTGGGACATTTTTAGGTTTCTTTATTTCTTTCTTTCTTTGTATTGTATAATGTACCCATAAATGGTAATAAGAAGATAATGGTCGAAATAAGGTGATGATGATTAATGATGGCGCGTGATATTAAAGTAACGGTACTATTCAGCTTTGGCAGAAGAAATGTACTCATGTGATGTTGACAGCTTATCTAGAGAGAGAGAGAGAGGCTCTATCCACCTACCCCAACCCCCACGTCCTATCTCAGCGAAACACCACCACGCAGAGCCCCTCGAGCTTTTCCAGGTTATTTTATTTTATTTTAGTCCGTCCGTGTCTTCTCCCATTTTGGTAGCTCTCCTCCCCCTCGGCCTTCGATGCACTGACTTCGCCACCTCAGCCTCCGCCCCACCGCGCCGCATCCACAGTCTCCGCCCCGCCTCGCACTCGCTGGCCGTCCTCAGCCCACCCCGGAGTCCACCTCCGCCTCGCCGTCGCCAGCCTTGAGTTCCCCGTTGTGGGATCTCATTTCTCCCGATCCAGGTCAGGGAGCTTTTTCTCCCTTGTGGAGCCCCCAGTACGATGAAAATAAAAACCAAGAAGTCGAGAGGGCCAAGTGAAAGTAAAGAGTATGGTAGATTTAGCTTAATAGCTTTTTCTGTTATAGGTTCTTTAGTTCTTGATCGTAGATATTGAGTTTTGTTTTACGTCGGTTTTTGTCCCTTGTGGACCTTTTCTCACCACGTGAGAGTGTTGTTTTCCCATTTTGGGGTGGTGGTGTGCACGTTTGTTAGCCTTTGTTCTCCTGGTTGACGATGTACCGATGAGACCCTTTAGGCTAGTTAGCCCTTATATATATTTGTTGATTTATGCAAGATATCGTTTTGAAAAAAAAAAAAAAAGACTTTGACAGCTTAGTTGGGCTTTAATCATCAAGTAAAAAAGCCAAACAAAATAAAAGCCCACGAAGATGAAAACCCTTTGAAAAAAAAACGTTTTTTTTTTAATCGTAAAAAAAAAAAGATGAAAACCCTAATTAGGGGGTATTTTAAAAAATAAGATTACTTTTGATTTCTTTTTAAAAAAAGGGAACTTGACCGAGTCAATTAAAAAAAGAGGAACATGTTTCCTTAATTAACTAAACCCCTAATTAATACCTAAATAAATAAAAAAAGAAATATATATATATATAAAATAAAAAAAACGCACCAACCTCATTCATTAATGCACCAACGAAGCACTAAAACGAGATCTTGAAGAAAAAACGAGCTGAAGCATCCGCCGAAATCGAAACACCCAAGCTCCAAGAATCCCAATTTCGTTCTTGAACGCATATACAGTAAGTTCCGTTCATGTTAACGCCGATTACAAGTATATATTATCGGGCATTGTAATTTCCGTTCATGTTAATGACATTTACATTTCGAGCATCAGGTATTAGATTTTCGAAGGTTTGGGTAGTTATGGGTAGCATTTTAACAGATCTGTGCGAATTTGCAGAAAATTTTCGTTTTCCGCTTATTCGAGTTCATTATTCGAGTTTATTTAGACTCGTAAACGTCACTCGGATAAGTTGTTTTGGCAACATACAATTCGGACATCATACTCGAATAAACTCGGAAACGTTACTCGAATAATACTATTGTTTATGTAATTTTACACTTACATATTATTCGATATTATAATACTCGAACATATTATTCGAGTTAAGCGTAAACTCGAATGCCTTATCGAATAATTTTTGTTTCCGAATATTTTATTTATTCGAATAACTCGTTTGCAATAAAAGTTGATTTATTCCATTTATTTCTTCGATAACAACTTATCGAGTGTCTTCAAAATCTTAATACTCGAAGACTTTATTTGAGTTGTTTTACTACTCGAATTATTTACTCGATTAATTTTTATTTTTCGAATATTGTAATTATTCGAATAATGTTATTGCAATTAAATTTTATTAACAATGATTTGTTTCATATGCAGGTTATGCCGACCAGCATCATGATTGATTACGATGGAGAATGAATAATTGGGAATGATAATAAATGGACATGGGTTCCAAGGATGGGAACAAATATGAAGCCCATTGGGTTCGATGTCGATTGTTGTTTGCTGGACGATCTGCGGAACGAAATATACGAGACTATTGGCGTAAGCGGGAGGCCGGAGTTAAAGCAAGTTATCAGCCATCTATGAGAGGTATGGAAGGGTGTGCTCCGTTGTATATAAAGAATGATCGAGAGTTGAATGGTTATATATACTTAGGGGGTCCAATGGATAGACCGATTCTCCGTGTGGAGATTGGACTCCCTACGACCCTCCACCGTCAAACTCTCGCGGATGATGAAGTTGGTCCCGTTCCAATTGAGGTTCGTAGCGATGGAGGTGGTTACATCGATGATTATTTTGACCGTATCATCGACTTTGGCGGATGCGAAGATGTGAATTATGGGGGTAAAGGTCACAATGAGGCGAACGACCGTGATGAGAATGTTGCATCACGGCAGAACCTGCACGTCAATTTTGATGGCGTAAACGGAGAACATGCGGACGGGAATGATGAGGAGGAGGAGGAAGAGGAAAATGCAACTATTCCTAGCGATCGGTATTCTTTTACCGATGGTTCCACCATGAAGGTCGGTGATGAATTCGAGGATAAGAAGGCCGTCAAGAATAGGATCCAAAGTGTTGCTATAGAGGCATGCTTCGAGGTCAAGATTATAAAATCTTCCCGATCGTACTATGGCATGAGATGCAAAGAGGATGGATGTACTTGGAGGATATGGACGGCGAAGATTAAGGATACATCCGTATTCTCAATTCGTACGTATTGCAACACACATACGTGCGACCTTGCAAATCGGAACGCAAGACTCACTCAAGCATCGTCAACCTCCGTGAGTGATATGCTGCTTGAATCTTTCAGGGTTCAACAAGTACACCGGCCCCTAAACTCATTCAAACAATGATGAGAAATCGTGAGATCGAAGTTTCGTACTTCAAAGCATGGAAAAGAGGCATTTTAGCACAATATGCAATGAAGGGTGACCCCGATGAGAGTTACAAGCTGTTGCCGTCGTACCTGTCGACGCTGAGAAGAGTGAATCCTGGGAACCATAGCAAGTGTATATCTGGACGACGAGCGGAGATTTAAGCACGCATTCCTATCCCTTGGTGCTTGTATTGCGGGATACCGTCACATGAGGAAGGTTGTTTGCATAGACGGTACTTGGTTGAAAGGAAAGTATGGGGGTACGTTGCTCATTGCATCAGCGGAGGATGGCAACCGCCATCAGTTTCCTTTAGCTTGGGGCATAATCGACAATAACGAGTGCATAGAAGCTTGGTCGTGGTTCTTGAACGAGCTCTTGCAAGTCGTGCCCAACGAGGACGATCTTGTCATCGTATCCGACAGATCTGCTTCTATCAAAGCCGCCGTTGCAGCCGTCTACAGTCGTGCGCACCACGGTCATTGTATTTGGCACCTGTCACAAAATATGAAAGGCAAGTGTAAGAAGGAGGGTGCGACCGAGACGTTCATACACATTGCTAAAATATACAAGCAATGCGACTTTGATTCACAATATGGTGATTTTGAGAATAGGTTTCCCACCGCATACGCGTATTTGCGACAGACTGATACTAAGGAACGATGGAGTCGAGCCTATTCTCTGACGTCTCGCTATAACATGATGACTACGAATGGGGTGGAATCGATTAATGCAAGACTCCGCGAAGAAAGAAAGCTACCGATCATTGCGCTTCTGGAATCGATACAGAGGCTGACGGCGGATTGGTTTGCTAGATACAGACAGCAATCTGGACAAGCAACCACGCGGTTTACCCTGACGGTGGAAATGAAGCTCCGTGAGAGGTATGAGCTAAGTCAAGGGTATGAAGTACATGAAATCGCTCCGCATGAGTACGATGTCCGATCTCCGGGGGGTCGTGCCATTGTTAACTTGCGGTCGAAGACTTGTACGTGCCACCAATTCGACATCGACAGGATTCCTTGTCCACATGCAATCGCGGCGAGTCTACGAGCGAACATGAGTTTCTACCCGTTGTGTTCGGAATATTATTCTGTCCTAACGTGGCAGTCTGCTTATTACGGACGAGTTTCGCCGGTTCCGGATCAAGCCGAGTGGGATACCTCGGATCAATTGGTGTTGCCGCCTCCGTTCGTAGCGAGGCGTGGTCGGAGAAAAGAAAAGAGGTTTCCGTCCGTCGGTGAGTTTGGTCGTAGACATTAAGTAAATCTTGATGTATGAGTTTGTATGAGTTTGATGTATGAGGTTGTATGAGTTTGATGTATGAGGTTGTATGAGATTGATGGATATTGTGAGTTCGGCTTGATTGTAGCTTTTTTCACTGTTATTCGAGTAAACTGCGAAACTCGAATATCATTAGAATACGTCACTCGAATAACATAACGATAAAAAGTCGAAAATGAAAACCTGAACTTATTCGAGTACCCGAATAACTCGAATAATTTACAAAAAAATCGAATACCGAACTCGAATAATATCATGCAATTCGAATGTTCTTTTCAGAATTTTTGAATTTTAATTATCTCGATACATAGATGTATAAATATCAATATTTCGATGTTTTAGGGCCTTCATGATGTTAATAAGTCGCTTTATGAAGATTAACAATGTTTAATAAAAGTCGTTGCATGACATACAATGAAATACATTGGTAGATAGGACTTTAGTATATACATTCCCACCAACAATATTTATAACATGTATAGAAATATCAACTTGATTTTCTTTTTTTTTTCAAGAATCTCTATAATATATTATTACTTAGACAGGAAATGTTATTTAACATGAAATGATATTTAACATGAAATGTTACATGCTCATGATATAAAAACAATATTTTCGATTTTTAAATTATACGAGTTATGTATTGTACTCGAATATTCTCGAATACCCAACTCAATAAAAGTAACATTATTCTAACAAACTCTTTAACTCGGATAACAGTGAAGTTCGAACAGAAACAACTAATCCAGTGAAGTTTATTCGAGTGCTATATGATACTCGGATTATGCTCGGATAGCTTACTCGTTTAATTCTCATTATTCGAACAAGCTCTTTGACTCGAATAACAGTGAAGTCCGATAAAATCAACTGATCCAGTGAAGTTTATTCGAGTGCTATGAGGTACTCGGATTAAGCTCGATTAGGTTACTCGAGTAATTATCATTATTCGAACAAGCTCTTTCACTCGAATAACAGTGAAATTAGGAAAAAAACAACACTGAACCTTGAACACTCTGAACAACCTGAACAGCAACTCAACCAACCATAACACAGAACAATTCCAAATCAAAAAATCTATACAAATATATCTAAAACGGTTCATACAATATCCCAATTGTTAAAATAAATACATATCGTCAAAAACTTTCTAAACGACAAAACTTTAGAATCGTCCAAAGCGTAGAAATCATCTCTGTTACCGATCAACAGAGACATCGCCGCCCTAAGCATGTACATACCGCACTCTCCGCTGTTAAAGAAATAGAACAATTTCAGGTTTAAGAAAATAAGAAAGTGAGAAAATAAGAAAATTACCTGAGGACATGTTGAGGGAAATTGGGGCACCGCACCCAAGCAAACTTCTCCACGGAATCTTGCTCCACACCTACGTGTTGAAGCATCAGCAGTATCACTTCGGCCAAAGGATCGAGGAACGGCTTCATGAACCTCAAGTCCGAATCGCTGCTGCGGTCGGAGTCCAAAACGAGGATGTTCCTCTCCTTGAACCGAGCGACGAGGAGCACCCAATGCGCGTTAAACGCCAATGGGATGACGGCCACATCCGCTTGGCTCCAGTGAAGTGACGGCTTGCCGCCGTATATCGCATTGATCTCTCCCGTGGCGAATAGCTCGAACGAGGACATGTTCCACGGTCGCGGCTTGGCGCACTCCATCTTGACTGCATGTGCGAAGTTGGTGTTCACGTACGCGATTCGCTCCGCATGCACGCAGTTTTCTTGCATCGCCGTGAACCCGCTGAATGCCTCGTTGACGTGCTGCAATAATAGCATATAATGTTATTAAACGAAATAATTAGAACATATTTAGCAAAAAACACACATACCTCGTCCGAGATCCACGCTTTCGGAGTGAACTGATCGGCAAAGAATTTCTTGTCGTACGCTTGGAGCATTCCTGCCCGTTCATCCTTTGCGCCCATTCTTGCCACCTCCACCTCGACGGCATCCCAATTCTTCACTCGCTCCCCTATGATCTGCTCTATGTCCGCGCGGCGTTGTATTGTAGCGCGAGGGGTCGAATCGGGCGTCGGCGTATACGGACTCGAAAGCATCCTCGACTTCTTCTTCGCCCGTTCAGTCCGTGGTCGTTTTTTGCTAACCGCACGTCCTGTGTATTTGTACAATTTAGAAAACGCAATCTAAATAAATCCATATTATAAATAAATAAATATATATACTTACATCCATCCCCACGGCACCGAATGCACGCTCGACCTCTTGCCATCCCGGAGCAGAGCTCTTGCCGTAAAATGTGGTCTTCCAATGGCACATCCGGGGTATCGGGAGCCTTTCGCCGCTTTTTCTCACGGCGAATTCCTGCCCGACGGTCGGCCAGCACTCGTACGCCAGAACCTGATAAAAGAGAGTAAACATAAGTTAAAATAAATATAATATGTCTTAAATAATACAAAACTAATTACCTGAAGCGGCATGACGAAGCCGCTGATATCGAAGGTTGTTTGGATTTTTCCTTTCGATGTCATCTCCATGTGCTTCCCCAAGAGGTCTTTGTTCAGACCATAAACGACCTCCTCGAATGATATCCTTCCCCAAGGATATTCGTTGAAGCGGTCGAAGTCCTCCACCAGACGGAGCCACTCCTCCTTCAGCTTCAAGTCCCTCTTTACCCTCCGCTCCCCTAGCACCCCGGCGGCAAAATAAAGGGCCGCGATCTTCAATTTCTCGGAATTCACGCCCGAGTGTCCACCGGCGTCACGAATCATTCCCGTGACTTTCTTCTCCAAATCATCAAAATATATAACGGGCTTGCCTACGAGCCATAAAACAAACGTTAGTTTTTGAAATCGAAGTAAAAAAAAAAAAAGAATCAAAATGATAAAAAAAAATGGATTAATACCAGGCCAATGCCTCGTCGCAAACTCGTTCGATGACGGTATCTCTGGCTCGTTAGCGCCGCAGTCGAGGCCCGTGAGTAGGCAATACTCGACCAATGAAAATCTTAATGGCCGCCCACGAACGACCATCCAGAACTCCTTCGACTCCGGCATATACTCCACCTGCCGGCTCATCAAAAACCACAGGATCATGTTCGAGTTGTAGTGGTCTCGGGCCACCTTTATTAAATTCCCGAACTGAGTCCGTCTGACCATCTCCTCCATCTCCTCCTCGTTCAAAAGCGTACGGATGCGTTCGCATACCGGCATGTACTGCGAGTTCAGAGTGAGGATGGCATGGTAGAAATTGTCCGCCGGCAACTTCGTCGGAAAATAGATGTGAAAATGCAAAAAAAATGAAAAACAATGAATATTCACTGTTATTCGAGTTAATTATTCGAGAAAAACGTCACTCGAATAGGTTAAACAATTATTCTAACCCTAATTACTCGAATAATTACTCGGAAAAGTGGCGAAAACGATTTTCACAAAAAATTCGACCTAGTACGACGTCTGCCCAACGATATAACATCAAAATCGATCGATTTAACGCAAGAAACGAAAGATATAACCAAGAAATACGTTTGACCAAATCGATTTAACAAAAACCCAAAACGCGACCAAAAACTCACCGTGGCTCTACCGGCGTCGATTTGCTCATCCACCCGGTTACGTTGAGGCGCGGAAGGCTCCGATGATTTCGTTTTTCTTTTCGCCATTGATGATTATGCTTGGGTTTGTGTACGATTTTTTGAGTTAGAGCTTTGGTTCGAAGAGAGAGCGCGAGAGATTTAGGTTTTCGAGTGATTTGTGTCTAATTTTTATTCCGAGCTTATAAAATACGGCTTATTCGAGTAATCTATTCGAGTTGTCTATTCGAGTCGTGACTCGAAAAAGTTACTCGAATAAGGCTGCTTATTCGTTTAAATTTTCTGAATGTTATTCGAGGAAATTTATCACTTCGAAATATAATTAGAGTTTGACATTCGAGATTTTCTTTTAACTCGAATAAAAAAAGTATAATTTTTTGCTGTTAATAAATCGGATAAGCAATTATTCGAGTCTGGTAATCGAGTATTCTCTGAACTCGAATAAAACTCGGATAACTTTTCGCTGAGTCGGATTAGCCTGCTTAACCAGTTTTTAGTAATGGTATTTCAGTCATTTGACAACCCGTTCCTCCTTTAAACCAAATAGAATCGTTCCTCTTTTTTTAAATTTTCCTAATTAGGGATCTGTAACTGCGGCGCATTTCAATTCATTTTCGTCGTTCGATTTTCTTCATCGACAGCCATTGACTGAAGCTGAGAGATGCCGGCGGGTCACGGGCTACGTTCGAGGACTAGGGATCTGTTCGCCAGGCCCTTTAGGAAGAAGGTTCCGACCCATTTGTCGACGTACCTTCTCGCGTCTACAAGATCGGAGACTACGTAGACGTTAAGGTCGAACGGGTCGGGTCTGGAACGTGACGAAATGTGTGATCGGCGTGGAAATCAACAAACAGGTCTTGTTCGTATGTTAAGCGCCTCATTCGGCGTGTGATCGCGAATTTGGTGACTTTATGTTGGTTTTTGCTTTGCTTGAAATCTGTGGGCAAGCATTTTCTGTTAAATCCCTGCTTTTTATTTCCTTGTTAGAATCTGATTTTGCTTGTTAATGATGCATGTCTACTCATCCTCAGTGTAGGTTGTGCTAACGAACTTCTGGAATTTGAGGGGATACTTTGTTTGACGAGGAGGCATTTATGATTCGTAATGAGTGGATAACTTTCATAGGCTAATTTGATTTCACTGAGAATCCTACTGTGAAGCTCTATAAAATTTGTAAGCACCGTTAAAGTTAACTTCTGTTTTGATTGCTTATTGCAGCTTATATGTCTGTGGTTTCAATTCCTTCACTTCTTCAAGCAGAAGCTTAGCTCGCCTTGCTTCTCACGATATCTTGATTCTTCTTTCATCCCTCTGCTTGTCTTAATACCAATTCGACTTGAAATACGGGTCGGAAATAGAATCATCAAGAAGAGAATCCACGCACGTATCGAACGTGTTCAGCCATCAAGGTGCCATGAAAATTTTCTTTTGAGAGTGAAGAACAACGACAAGTTGAAGGCCGAGGCCAGAGCTCAAGGTAAGATTATCAGCACAATGAGACAGCCCGAAGGTCCCAAACCTGGTTTCATGGTTGTGGAAGAAGCAAAGTTAGAAACTGTCACGCCTATTCCTTACGACGTTGTTAATGATCTCAAGGCCGAGGCCAGAGCTCAAGGTAAGATTATCAGCACAATGAGACAGCCCGAAGGTCCCAAACCTGGTTTCATGGTTGTGGAAGAAGCAAAGTTAGAAACTGTCACGCCTATTCCTTACGACGTTGTTAATGATCTCAAGGCTGGCTATTAGGGCCTCGAAGATTCGTTGTCTCAGCAGTCTCTGTTCATTGGAACACTGGCTATGCACGAATGGCTTTCCTGCTACTGCCATTCATGGGGATAGAAATCAGCAGGTAAAGAATTGCCTATAGTACGCTTTTTCCCTTGTATAGTTGCATTTCTACAATACACTCGATAACAGCCATATCTCTCATAACCACACTTACTAACCCTTCGCTCTCTCTTTTTCCCCAGGAAAGAGAGCAAGCGCTAAGATCCTTCAAGAGCGGACAAACTCCAATCCTAGTAGCAACAGACGTAGCCGCTCGTGGGCTGGACATTCCCGACGTCTCCCACGTGATAAACTTCGACCTGCCCAACGACATCGACGACGACGTCCACCGAATAGGACGCACGGGCCGAGCCGGCAAGACGGGGCTGGCCACGGCGTTCTTCAACGAAAACAACGCGTCAATCGCAAAGTCGCTCGCCGAAGTGATGAGGGAGGCGAACCAAGAAGTGCCCGATTGGCTGACTAGGTTCGCCGGCCGAGCTTCGTACGGCGGGAGAAACAAGCGCGGCGGAGGCGGTGGGAGGTTTGGCGGTAGGGATTATAGGAGGGACAATTCTTTTGGTAGGGGCGGCGGTGGTGGTGGCGGTGGAGGGTATAATAGTAATTATTACGGTGGTGCTGGTTATGGTGGCTATGGTGGTGGTGGTAATTGCTCAGGGGTGACTTGTGCTTGGGATTAGTTGAGTGTTTTATGGCGTGTTTTTTTTTTTTTTTTTTGTGACTGAGAACATTGCATGAGGAGGACATCCATCTAATGGTGGTGATGGTTATGAGGAGGAGATCCATCTAATGGTGGTGATGGTTAGTGAATTATGCCTCTTGTGGAATTGAAAGATGTTGTTTGATATGTTTTTTGAATGATGTGAATAGCTCAAAATTCTATTGCATAAATTTAGTTTTTTAAGCACGTTCTTCTCTCCCTATTTCTAGTTCGAGTCCTTTTGCCGTTATAATTTCAGCAAAGGACTCCATTATTGGGGGAAATCATGATTTTATTTGGGATTTTTTTGAAAAAAAAAACCGTGCTCAAAACCATAAAACAAAACAACAATAGAAGTGACTAACAACTATGTGCTAGCTAATATTCATCAGAAGAATCAAATCCATATAACTCAGGATCATAATCAATAGCATAATCAAAATCGTCAAACTCTTCTTCCTCGCTCTCCTCTTCGCCCACGCCATCTTCCTTACCATCAGCAAACATCTTTTCCAAATTCTGCAGCACTTCACCAGCCTTATTACGATAAATCAGCCCCGACCTCATGACGTAGTAGAGCTTATCTCTGTAAACAGCCATACGATGTGGATTTACCAATCTACCCTTACGATAACCCTCCCTCAACGCTACGCTCGTCGTCTTGCACTTAAGGGAAACGTAGAATATCCCAGGATATCTCGTGAATATACGAGTGAACTTACGGGGTAGGTTCATTTCTTCCCTGAGGCTCCTCAGATAGTTTCTCTCTGTTTTCTTGTGGATGGTTAGGCTTAAAAACTCGTGCAATACGCCGACGACCCTCTTCTCCTTGAGGTCGCTGCTACGGTCGATTTTGCTTGAATCTTCGTAAGGGGAGATGTGTGGAAGCTTATGAAACTCGTCCATCCATGCTTTGACCTTCTTCTGCGCTCCGTAGCCTCTAGGGAAGCTCATGAGGAATTCTAACAAGGGTTTTCCTCGTCTGAAATCTCGATAGCTAGGTAGGTCTTTGCTGCCTGTTTCTTCTGTGTTCTTCTTGTTGATTCTTTGCAGTGTTGAGACTGCATATTCTTCGTTCCAATGGAAGAGCTTCAAGCAATCTAATCCGTTCGTCCCCTTGATGATTCGAAAGTGGTCTGGGTACTTTTTTATTAAACTTCTGTCGAAATCGTCTGGCAATCCTAAGTCCCATTTCAATGGATGTAATGATTGTAGTGGCAACTGTGTCAACAAGAAACAAGCGATTTTCAGAACAAAGGAAAGAACTCTCAACATCACTAGCAGAAACATCGGACAATCCGACCTAAGTCCCATTTTTCAATGGCTGTAATGATTGTAGAGGCAACAATGGCAACAAAGACAGGCAATTTCAGAATTAATGCACATAGTCATCCATTGGAACTCAAAAACTGAGGAGCCGAAGAAAAGAGTAAAAGAAACAAAAAGAGCACAGCTAAGAAGCTAACGAACAGAAATTCGATTTTACCATCTTGCTCCTCGCCATCATGAGAACCCTACAAAGCCTCTCAACTACATCGCCCTCGCACTCTTCGAAAACCCTAATTTCCATGTCGTGCATCATCTTCCCCACCTCGCTCAGCCTAACGCACGCAAGGGAGGGGTGCTTTGGATGGGGGTACTCCTCGAACAGCGTAGGGTACCTCCTCACGAAGCGCAGCGTCGGCACGGTGAGTCCCAGCGCCCTCTGAGCCTCGGAAAGCGATTTCGAGGTCAGATAACCCGTCGGAGATCGGACGATTGCGTCTTTGATGAGGCAAGCGGCTTTGATGTCTGTATGCACATCGATTATGTGGTCTATGGAGCGATTCTTGACCCATTTCAGGCGGACTTTGGTAATCGTACGGCTGAAGAAAAGGCCGTGAAGTGATGCAGTCGACAACGGCAAGTGAGGAGGTTTTGCCTTCAACTTCAGCATTCGACTCTGTGTGTGAAAATTCGCAGGAAATACTCGAGGAGGAGAAAGGTAAAAAAAAAAAATTTAAAGCTTTCTTCGTTAGTCAGGTTTAACGAACTGGGCTGAAAAGCCCAACATTTTATAAATTTTTTTATCCAACAAAAGTTACGTTTCAAAATTATATTTCGAGATACAACAAAAAAAAATGTCGATATAATAGGATCCCTTACCAGCTTAGCTTAGGTGATATTATATCAATACGACCACGCTAATCAATTCGTATCTAGACATAAATAAGAAAAGAAGATACGAGCTTTGAAGATAAGGTATCTAAAATATAAAATTTACTATAAATGTCTTGTGGGATATTGAAGACAAAATATACCAACTTATGACATGATTTATCCTTTCAGTATCAACCTTTTATGTGTCATTCAACAAAATAAGGCCATTGTATTTTTTTTATTGATTGCTTTACATTTCGGTAGGACATCAAAGATGGTGAAAGATCGCATAAGTTTAGTTAAATAATACTCTCTTCGTCCCGTTATCTTTATCACATATATTGGTGGGCACGGATATTAAGGTGGCATTATTATAATAATATAGTACAATGAAAAGGTAAAAAGTGTATGTTTTGACGCGTCTTTTGAGAATATTTAATATTATTATATTGATTGTTTGTGATAGCTTTTTTGCTAAATAAGAAAAGGTGATAAAATTAGTGGGACGCCCGAAATGAAAAAATGTGATAAAATTAGCGGGACGGGGAGTACTATTTAAGAATAGGCTATTTGTCTGCATGTTGATGTTGACACGGCAGGCATGCCTCATGTGTTTTTAACCTTTGTTTAACAACACGTGTATGACAAGAAAATATGATTATAAAATAGAAAGAAGCTCTCATCTAATCTCATGAAAATCGTTTGGAGGCCAAAATGTATTTGCAAAATATCACTCGCTTACATTCAATTATGAAATTAATGGTGATTAATTAATGGCTTGAATATGGTATTTATGATTATTGAAACCACACGTAAGAGAAAATAGACGCAATAAACCAGCATCGTGGAATTGACTTCGAATAAACGCAAAGAACAAACCGACAATAGACTTAAAATCGTCAAAACACACACACACACACACACTCACTGTTCGTTCCGAACTCAATAATGGAATACATAAACATTATACTCAACCACGGCAACCTTCGAACTGAAATCATACGAGTGCGTCCTCGCCTGAGCGTATCCCCGAGCGAACCTGAACGCGCCGGCGCCGCCGAGAACAGGAATTTCCCTCGCCGCGTCGAACTCTTGGTTCCTTCCCAAGACGCTCAGCGTACTCCCATTGAACTTCCCCTCCGTAAAGAGGAAGTTAACCGCCATAAAAACCCCAACTCGCCTCATGTCCGCCATGGCGTAGATTCCCTGAGCCCTTCCCACGACCTTCGACGACCTATTTGGGGTCAGAGTTAGCGCGGCGTCGAGGACGTAGACTGCGCCGAACCACGTGGCGGATGAGTTCGTGGTGGGAGCGGCGGCGACCCGGAACACGGAGGGGTGGGGCTGCCCTTCCGAGACGTCGTGGGCGTAGAAGTGAAGGTGGCTGAGCTTTTCTCGGCGATCGAGTAGGCCCAAGGAGGATTTTGAGATGGGCTTTGCGAATGAGCAGCGTTCTTGGCTGCTTCCTGCGATGCCAGCGATGATGTGAAGTAGAATGGCGAAGGAGATTGTGATCATGAGGTTTTTCTGGGACATTTTTAGCGTTTCTTTATTTCTTTCTTTCTTGTTAGTTGTATGGGTGAATGGTACTTCTAATAAAGAAGATAATGGCCGAAATAAGAGAATGATATAATGATTGATTGATGATGGCGACGTGATATTAAATTATATTACAAGGCTCCAAAAATGTTTTAGAATAGGGTTCAACCCCCGATATAAAAAATTTAAACGTAAAAAATTTTAGTTTAAAGGACTCAGTTTTAGAGTTAAGGGCCTAAACTACACAAGTGTTATAAAGTATATGAACTGTTATCGGATGATCGTTTTGTGTTATTTAAAGTAAGGGTACTATCTAGGGATGGCAGTGGGACGGGGATTCCCCGTCCCCGCGGGGATCCGCCCCGAACGGGGCGGGGAATCCCCGAGTTTTTATCCCCGCGGGGCGGGGACGGGGAAAGATTTTTCTTCGCGGGATCTACGCCCCGCCCCGCCTTCTACATATATTATAATATATATATATATAATATTAAATTATAATTTAAATGATATTAAAATAATAGTAAATATAGATTAAATAATATTAAATTATACAAATAATATATAAAACTATAATTTATATAATATTTTTTAACGAAAATATAATTAAATTTATATATTATATTTAAAATATTAATTTTTTTTATAAAAATTGAACCACCGCTGGGAATCCAGTCCCCGCGGGGATCCGGCGGGGACGGGGACAATTTTGTCCCCGAAAGCCTCGTGGGGCGCCCGCCCCGTTGCCAACACTAGAGTCTAGACTGCTATTAGGGGTGGGCATCGGATCGGGTAGTCGGGTATCGGGTAGTTCGGGTTCGGGTAGTTCGGGTTCGGATTAAGATTTTCACTACCCGAACCCGACCCGATTTACGGCGGGTACCCGCTTGTCGGGTATATATCGGGTTCGGGTACCCGACATCGGGTAGTCGGGTACCCGATTTTTTAATTGGGATGACTAAAAATATTATAATTCAATAATATTAAAATATCAATGTTATATATTAATATCGCTTACAATATTTGGATATTTTGTTTTCAATAATGTAATATATACATATTTTATATGTTTATTTATAAATTTTGAGAATATATTTTAAATTTTTATGATGATCTATGCATTTATATAAAATATCAGTTGTTAATTATACACTTAAAATAAGAAATTAGTCGAAATATTATTTAAACTTTAACATCACCCAAGTTATATATTGATATCTAAATATGTAATTATATATATTTTTAATGTATGTACAAAATTAATAATTTTTTTTAAGAAAAAAATTGTCGGGTACCCGATCGGGTTATTCGGGTAATAAATTACTACCCGATACCCGACCCGATTAATAAATTCGGGTATCGGGTAACCCGATACCCGACAAATAACCCGAATTACCCGACCCGAACTACCCGAACCCGATCGGGTTCGGGTAAAACCCGAATACCCGAACCCGAACGCCCACCCCTAACTGCTATCCAGCTTTTGCAAAAGAAATGTACTCATTGATGTTGACAGCTTAATTGGGCTTTAATCATCAAGTCAAGCCCAATAAGATAAAAGCCCAAGACATGAAAACCCTAATTTGGGATCTGTAACTGAGGTGCATTTCAATTCATTTTCATCGTTCGAATTTTCTTCATCGACGACAGCCATTGACTGAAGCTGAGAGATGCCGGCGGGTCACGTGCTACGTTCGAGGACTAGGGATCTGTTCGCCAGGCCCTCTAGGAAGAAGGTTCCGACCCATTTGTCGACGTACCTTCTCGGGTCTACAAGATCGGAGACTACGTAGACGTTAAGGTCGAACGGGTCGGGTCTGGAACGTGACGAAGCGTGCGATCGGCGTGGAAATCAACACAGGTCTTGTTCGTATGTTAAGCGCCTCATTCGGCGTGTGATCGTGAATTTGGTGACTTTATGTTGGTTTTTGCTTTGCTTGAAATCTGTGGGCAAGCGTTTTCTGTTAAATCCCTGCTTTTATTTCCTTGTTAGAATCTGATTTTGCTTCTTAATGATGTACGTGTACTCCTCCTCAGTGTAGTTTGTGCTAACGAACTTCTGAAGTTTGAGGGTACTTTGTACGAGGCGTTTATGATTCGAACTGAGTGGATAACTTTCACATGCTAATTTGATTTCACTGAGAATCCTACTGTGAAGCTCTATAAAATTGCTAAGCTTCGTTAACTTCTGTTTTGATTGCTCATTGCAGCTTATATGTCTGCTGAAATAGGTTGCAGTTCCTTCACTTCTTCAAGCAGAAGCTTAGCTCGCCTTGCTTCTCACGATATCTTGATTCTTCTTTCATCCCTCTGCTTGTCTTAATACGAATTCGACTTGAAATACAGATCGGAAATAGAATCATCAAGAAGGGAATCCACGCACGTATCGAACATGTTCAGCCATCATGGTGCCATGAAGATTTTCTTTTGAGAGTGAAGAACAACGACAAGTTGAAGGCCGGGGCCAAGCTCAAGGTAAGATTATCAGCACAAAGAGACAGCCCGAAGGTCCTAAACCTGGTTTCATGGTTGTCGAAGGAGCAAAGTTAGAAACTGTCACGCCTATTCCTTACGACGTTGTTAATGATCTCAACGGTGGCTATTAGGGCCTCGAAGATTGCGTTGTCTCAGCAGTCTCTGTGCTATGCTTTGCTACACTTTCACGCTTTCTGAGTTTATATGTACAAGGAGTTCAAAATTGGGAATTCTTTTTCACCAATTCTGGTCAATTTATGCCTAACTTGTTGATCAATCTTGATTAGAATTAGCTAAGCTCATATTAATCACACAGCTTGATGTGCATTGTGAGTGAGATCAAAGAAAAGAACTTGTGCTCAAGTAAAGAGGAAAGCTGCTAAATGTTCTACGAGTGAGCTTCTCCAAGTTACTTGTACAACACATATGTTCTTACAACCTCTTCCAAGAATTGTATTTAAATGGGCAGTTGGTATATTTTTTGTCTCCATTCGACACATTTGCTAGGATGAAAATCCCATATGTCGTCTCCTTGTTCGCCTTAACTCTCGCAGTTTCTACGGGTTAGCTTCGTTTTCTTCTAAAGATGAATCATTGTTTATGGGTTTGAGTTATAATTTTCGTATCTCACTGCAGTTTTGGGCTTGACCGATGAGGTCTCTGTATGGATTCCCGAGCATAGGTGCATGTCGAGGTTCGATGGTGTAGGAAGATGCAGCCCACAAAAGTGTAGAAGCCATTGCTCTTTGAAGCCTCAAGGGCTTGGAAGATGCATAGGAAAGCAATGTGTATGCACATACTATTGCCCAAGACCTCCACAATAAAAAGCAATATTTATAATTATCGGAATATGAAAAGCTTATGACCGTATTTGCTTTTGTTTTTCTTGAATTTTTGTGAAATTTGAGAATTCTTGTCTTACTTTAATACTTGTTACAATTATAAAAGTAAGTGTATCGAATTTGCAAGAATACTTACTAGCTACGTATATTTGTTTAAATACAAACGAGTTTATATATGCAATTACCGTTTAGTTTTGCGGGCGTTTTGGTCATTTCGTCGTTTGTGACGACGATTTCTATGTTTATTTATAACCGGAAATATATGAACTTGTATTCGCCCTAAATTTCTCAAGGCAAAACCCTAACTCCTCTGATTCTATCAGATTTCCGATCGGTGCCCCGATTGTTCGCTCACTCCGAACTCGATTCCGTAAATTATCTGAAAAATTCTGGTGATTTTACATTGACATCTCGGTTCGCCAATCGAAGACTTGACTCTAATCTTAAGTAAATTTGTTGTCTTGATTTATCCGGGGCGTTGATTATTTGGGGTTTCGGCAGTTCAAGGCTGGCGTGGGCATCTTAAAAGCTTATGGCGGATACGCCTCAAGTTCGCCAAGAATTAACGACTGAATTTGCTTGCTGCGGCGTTGGGGTATTGGGTCTCAGAGCGACGTGGAGCGTGGATTTGAATATAGGATTTTTGATAAAATGCTGAGTATTTCGTCTGTGATCACCGATGATGTTCCTGAGTCCAATCCAATTGATGGCTGTTTCTTAAGATACAAGTGGTGAGCTTCTCTATAGTTTTATTTTTTGGTTTTGTGGGTGGGACCTAGACAAAATCACGTCATTCATGTTTGGCTGCCACTATGTAGCCTGTTAGTACTTGTATTGTGTGGCTCCGAACTATTAATGTGTGATTGAAGCCATGGTAGGTTATAAAGGCTGAGAGATGTGGATGGGGCTTGGAAGAAAATCATTTTAATGTTCTGGGCAGAAGTGATGCTGTAGTAAATTGGTTCGGATTATGGTTGGGAAGCTGAACTGTTGAATCAACCTGTGTCAGCATAAACTCTCGATAAGGGTTGATCCTGGATTTAATGTTAACCACAAAGGAGCCTTATAAACAACTATTGTGTTGTTTTAATCGTTATGCTTGGGTTCTGTTTTGATCGTTTAGGTTATTGATTCCATAAGATTTTTCTGAAAGAGCAATATAATACCTTTTTCCTTATGAAGTGCTGCTCTAAACTGCTAATGATTTTTTTGTATTGGTAAGATGCGATAATCTTGCATTGGTAGTTTTGTATACCTATTATTCTGCGCGTGTGTATGTAACTTTTATGCATATATTTCCTAACTTACAAAGAATAAAACTACCTCTTTCCTTAAATATAGTTCTCACGGCAATGGTACTGGTTTCTTTGTAGGTATCGCATACAAAGTGACAAAAAGGTTCCTGTTTGTAGTGTTCATCCAACTGAACAGGCTACCTTGCAATGTCTTTTGTGTGTTAAGGGCCAAATTACCTGCTGCAAAAAGTTACCATTGTTCTTCAAAATGCTTTTCTAATGCGTGGCGGCATCATCGCTCTCTTCATGAGCGCACTACTAATGCTACTAACGAAAATGGTAATGAAGAAGAAGATGTTTTTGGGCGCTTCAATAATACTGGCAGTGCATCATCTAGCATGGTGAACTTAAACTTGGCTTCATCTCAATCAAATGGAAGTACCATATTGTATCCTACTGCAATTAGTCAGCGAAAAGGCGACGAGATATGGTATGAAGTTGCATATTCGAAAACGTACACACCGACTCTTGATGATGTTGGTCATATCCTTAAATTCGAGTGTGTTGTGGCTGACGCTGAGACAAAGTCACCTGTGGGAGCAACCAATACCTTGTTAACTTCACGTGTGATTCCAGCTCCAACACCAAGTCCTCGGCGATTGATATCTGTGAGTGGAATCGATGGGACAGGGCATCTTGATATGGATGTTCGTGCTAGTATGTTAGGGACGTTCACAGTGCTTTCTTACAACATCTTAGCTGATGTATATGCTACAAGTGAATCATATAGCTATTGCCCCACTTGGGCACTTTCGTGGACATACAGGAAGCAGAATCTTTTACGAGAAATAGTCACTCACCATGCTGACATTGTTTGTCTTCAAGAGGTATTGGTTTATGATTTATGCGTTGTTCCTTTTTTAAGATCAATATGTTCAAGCTAAGGAATCGTATGGGAAAGAGCTTGTCCCCATAAGGTCTTCTAGAATATTGAAGGTTGAGAAATTGTTAAAAGCTAAAAAAATACCTTCTGCAACGTTTATCTGCTTTGCCTTTGATTTACTTTTGATACTGTAAGTAAGGATATATTTTCCTCAATCCTTCCGGGAAGTGCATTGGTTTATCTTCTCATTAAGGTGTAAAAGGCTTATCTTCCATGTCATTAGCTTATACACTGAACTGCGAGTGTCATGCATTTTACGAGAGGTGTTTGGGACAGCTTCTCTGCACATATGCTAAAAGCTGCTGACTTTTCATTTCATGATTCTGTCAGGTTCAAAACGAACATTTCGAGGAATTCTTTGCCCCTGAGCTGGATAAACATGGTTATGAAGCTCTTTATAAAAGGAGAACAACAGAGGTTTATTCTTAAATGTCTCATCTTGGCAGACGGTACATTCAACAAATCTGTCTGACATTTCTACTGTTTTTCAGGTGCTTGGTGGAACTGTCAACAACACTGATGGGTGTGCCACATTCTTCCGTCGCGATAAATTTTCCCAAGTAAAAAAATATGAGGTAACAGAAGTTTCTTTTTTTTCTTGTGGTACTTGAACTATGATCGGCCTATCGTTTGTCAGTAATATGAGCCCATCATCCGTAGGTTGAATTCAATAAAGCTGCTCAATCTATGACTGATGCTTTAGGTGCGCAGAGGAAAACTGCTTTAAATCGATTGATGAAGGTAGTTATCCGTAAGAATGGCGTTTTGCTTCTTGGATCTCAACTGTATTACAGAGTTATCTCATATCATACTAATATGTATGTCGTAAATTTTTCGTTGCTTTACACGCAGGATAATGTTGCGCTAATCGTAGTCCTAGAAGTCAAAATCAATAACCAGGGCATTGACAACCCTGGAAAGCATCAGCTTATTTGTGTTGTATGATCTCCTCCCTTTCCCAGATGACAGTTTTTCATTTCTTCCTATATTGTTGTTGAATGCTCATTGAATGTCTGTTATCGTTAGGAATGGTTGCTCGGTGAGTACCCCTGATCTGATCGCTCTTTTAATTTTCTTTTTCTTTTCTTCTCCCTTTTTTGACTCCTTATTGCAGGCTAACACTCATATCAATGTGCAACAAGAGCTGAAAGATGTTAAGATTTGGCAGGTTTGCATCTAGCTATCGCTCACAGCATATATCCCTTCCCCGAAAGTGTATTCAAAAAGTCGTCATTTTGTCCGTGGTCACTATTAGGTTCACACTCTTCTGAAAGGACTGGAAAAGATTGCTGTTAGAGCCGACGTCCCAATGCTAGTTTGTGGCGATTTCAATTCAGTTCCTGGAAGGTGATCTTTACTCTCGTTGTTAATTACCGTACTAATAATCCACTGCACATTGGGTTTCTTTTTCTCTTATCTAGGAAAAAACTAAAGTTGAGCGTTTGCTCTATTTTTTCATCATCAGTGCTCCTCATTCCCTCCTTGTCATGGGAAAAGTTGATCAACTTCATCCAGATCTAGCCATAGACCCCCTTGGGATTCTTCTTCCTCCTTCAAAACTTACTCACCAGCTTCCATTGGTAACATTATTACCACGGTTTCAAAACCATGGAGATTGTTCAAAACTTTCTTTTGATTTTCCATATGTCCAATATCATTTATTTTTACTTCTCCTCAAGGTAAGTGCATACTCATCCTTTGCAAGAGCTGGGCCTGGCCTTGGCCTCGAGCAGAGAAGGAAAGTGGACCCCGCAACGAACGAGCCCCTCTTTACAAACTGCACAAGAGATTTTATAGGCACCCACGATTACATATTCTACTCAGGTATACTATACTATTCTATACTATTGACTTGACCGCTCGAGTTCTCATCGACTCCTTTATTGAAAGAGTCCGAAATTGTAATTCTCATTTCTCTATCTGTACGTTTTAGCTGATTCATTAACGGTGGAGTCTCTATTGGAACTACTTGACGAGGATAGTGTGAAGAAAGATACAGCTCTTCCTTCTCCACAATGGTCTTCAGACCACATAGCACTTTTGGCTGAGTTTCGATGCAAGCCGAGGATAAGACGCTGAGGAGAAGAAGAGGCCGTTTTATTCGATTAAAGGCAAGTTTAGTGTATTTTACCCTTCATTTTTCTAGGTTTTCGTTCATCTAATCTAGTCTAGGAGAGAGAATATGTAAGTTAAGGAGCTCCCTTTGTACCATGTTGCCTGTGATCTTACAACACTTTGAAATAATTAAAGCATCTTTCTTTTCATCGTCTTCTCTTTGAACAGAAAACACAAAAGAAAGAACATTCTGCATAACCTAACTAGAACTTCACAATATTGGCTATTAGTGGACCTCGATTTTTATTAGACTTGACTTTTCTTCCTTCTTTAAACAAAAGTCATCTTTGGAAATGTATTTGGTGTAAAGGATAGAAAAACACAATTCTTATAGAAGGAGATTAAAGCTCCAGAAGAGAGAGAGAAGGGATTTTAATATTTTTTTTTTTCAACGATAACTTGATGTCTCATTAAATAAAAATAAGTACAAGGGTTAAACAACCCGAAAGGTTTCTCTGGTTTACATTGATCATATCAGTAAAGACAAAGGCTCTCATGGTGAGCACACAAACTAGCATAAATTTAAAGAACATCTAACCAAAGACAAATAAAAACATGAAAAAGAAAAGAGGACCTCCACCAACCTCCATTAATGGAGGAAGGGGGAGATTTGGGGTTTTTTTTGGATAAGGTTTTTAGATAGAAGGTGGAGGAAATGAGGAGGAAGAGAAAAGTTTAGTATCAATTCTGAAAGGGATTTTAATATCAAGATTATCCTTTTCTTCCTCTCATAGAGAAAAGGATGAGTTTGTGGGTTTTTTTTAGGGAGAATGGTGAAGTAACAAGTCTTGCTTTCTTTTACATAGTACTTGTTAGAATGTTTTAACAGAGTTCCAGATAAGTACACACATATTTTTACGTAAGGGTAACTTACATTGACGTCATATTACAGTCTACAAAACACCAAGAATGACAATGCCACACAATATATATATATTATACATTAAACACAGCAAGAACACACAGCTCAAAAAGCCTACTAATGAATGAAAGATTTTTTGGACTTGTTTTTATTTATTGAATTTTCACGCACTTTACGCATTCGAATCGGGCCCAGCAGGTTTCGAGTTGAGAAGCGGTTGCAAAGCTTTTACGACGATCGTCATATTCGGCCTAAAGTCTGCTTCGTATTGCACGCACAGCGCTGCCACCGCAGCCATCTTGCCATTAAAAAAAAAAGAAATAAAAATCACAAAATAATATTCTTTCTTCTTGACGATGAAAATGGCCCCAAGAACGTTGAAAGCCTTTTGTTACTTCCTACTATTTATTACCTTTGCTACTGCCTTTGGAGGATAGTCATCGTTCAGCTTTGGATCAACGCACTGCTTCACTTTGTCCTCGCTCAGCCTCGGAGTCGCCTGCATGCATGCATGCATATACATACAATCGATCCATTGAAAAAGGTACGTTCGATTAGTATTTTTACGGCTCGATCGAAAATTAAAATTGCCCACTTCCTTCAAGCTTAAGCCTTTAGGTGAAATGATGATCATTCAACATGATATGTCAGAGTTCAGGGACCAAAAAGGTCTCGTACTAATCTACCAATTTTAGAAAAATAAACGTCTAAGGCTAGATAATAAAGTAACCAGTCAAGACTTGAGAAGCATATCGAAAATATGATATATAAAATTATATAGTCCCCACAAGCTTAAGTTTTTAGGTGAAGTGATCAACACATACCCAAGTAACGAGGCTTTGCTGGCCTTTAGGCATGGTGTGGTCCACGGGTTTTCTCCCCGTCAGCAATTCCAATAGCACCACCCCGAAGCTGTATACGTCGCTCTTTTGAGTTATCTGTCCCGTCATTGCATACCTTGGAAAAAAAAAAGAATGTCAATACTTTCTCTTGATTACGTTCAATCACATTACTATTTTCTTCGATTAAATTCGATTATTAGTAATTACTCGGGAGCATGGTAACCAAACGTTCCGAGGACCCTAGTGGAATGCAGTCGAGCAGCCGTGTCTGAGTTCTGATTCGTCAGGTTAAAGTCGGCGACTTTGGCCAAGAAATCGTCGAACAGAAGCACATTGCTCGATCTTATATCTCGGTGGACGATCGACGGCTGACATTTCTCGTGGAGATACTCGAGGCCCTTCGCTGCGCCCGAAGCTACCTTTACCCTTTGGTTCCATGTGAGTACCGGGCCGGGCTCAGCTCCTTGCACCCCTTTTCGCCCTTGTAATAAGAAAGAAAAAAACTCGAAAAAAACATAGGCCCGCGAAATAAAACTTCTCGTAAGAGAAAAAAGATTCGATCTTTATTGAAAGGAAGAAAAACCAAGAAAAAAAGATTCGATCTTTGTCGAAAGGAAGAAAAACCTAGAAAAAAATATTCGATCTTTGTCGAAAGGAAGAAAAACCCAGAAAAAAAAGAATCGATCTTTGTCGAAAGGAAGAAAAGCCCGTAAAAATTTATTACCGTGTAATACGTCGTGCAGTGAGCCCATCGTGGCGTATTCGCACGCCAAGATTCGATTGTTTCCTTCTAAGCAGTAACCGATAAGCCCGACAAAGTTGTCGTGCTTAAGCCTCGACACCATCGATAACTGTGGGAACGTGTTTTTTATGAGATGAATGTAAGGCATTTATAAGGAAGAAAAAAATGTCTTTTTTTTGCACCTGGGCCGTGAAGTCAGCGTCGGGCTCGGGGGAAGAGCTCGTATCGAGCATTTTGATGGCGGCTTGTTTTCCATTGCTTAGCTTGGCTAAGAAAACCCGCCCGTAAGAGCCTTCGCCTATGAGTGCCTTCTGCCCGAAATTTCCGGTCAGCCTATTGAGCTCGGCCAATGACAGCGCTGGGATTTCGATGGGCAGGACTTTGTTGGCTGCCCCATTTCTTGCCGCAGATGGCCTTGGCTCTCCTCTTTCGCTGCCTGGCGATTATTTATTTACAAAAAGAAATTATAATTTATAGCAAACATCAAAGTAATCATCCATAAATACATAAGATCCAAGATTGGATTTTTACCTCCATTGTATGCATTTCCTGGTTTAGCTGGGGCATTGAATTGATTTGCAGGAGGGCCACCAAATTCTTCTTCTTGAGCACCTCCGCAGCACGACATTTTTTTTAATTTATTTTTTTGGTCGAAAATATATAATCTCAGATTCTCAAGAATATGATTCTCCGGCGACCGCCGCCGATTGAATCTGTGCGATTATATATTCCTAAAAAACCAATCAACAACACACACAAAGAAAAGGATCAGATCAATGGTATGTAGCAATGCAGAACAAGAATAGAAAGATCTGTGAGATGAACCTTTGATTGATCAAAAGAGAGAAAGAAGGCAATATATGTGTGTTGTTATTAATCTACATGTCGTATTATTCTTTTTACTATTATTGTTGTTTTTTTTGTTTATCTTCTTTTGAATCTCTATCTGCGTTTGCTGTGCGTGCAAATGTACATAGTTTGTTCTTACTCAGTTTTTATTTTTTTTATTTTTTTATTTTTTATTTTTTTTTTTGTATTAGCGGGAAAGTCGATGAGGCACATTCCAACCGTTAAAACTAACAATTGATTACTATACGTGCTTGCCTTGACGTGGCACGTCTAAAGCATTCTCGACAAGAGTTGGGCCGAATGTAGGCCCATTTAATTGGGCTCATTGATCAGTTAATTACCCACTAAAAGCAGATTAAGGAAACTTGACCGATTAATTTATTAAATTAAGTTTGCTTTTTTCTTTTCATTCATAACGCATCACATAAGAGAACAGAGTATGTCTTGTGGATTCAACTGACTGACTTATTTAGAGACTCGTTGATTTCATGTGGATTTCTGTCTAGTTCCGTGGCTGGAGAAATATACCGATATACCGTCCTTATCGTATCGAAACGTACCGAAAATATCGAATGGTATTCCGAAGTTTTTGGTAAGGTTACCGTACCGAAAATTTTTGGTACGGTTATGGTATGAAAATTTTAAAAATTAGGTATACCGATTATACCAAAATACCGAAATACTAAAATTTTTAATATTATAAATATATATATATATACACACACACACACACACACCTACATATATTACATTATTTCAAAAAAATATAAAATGGAGATCTTCATAAATTTATTTAGCTATCAATTATTAAGTATACCCAACTTTCTAAGATTATTGAGGCCCATCATATTTATTTAAAGTTCTTTGTCTTACTAAGGAGACTGACTAAAATATATAAATTATTTAAGATTATTTTATGAATTAAAAATCTTTTTATTTTGAAAAATTTGGTATTAATAATCCATCTTTTAACGAGTTTGAATTGACTAAAAATTTGAAAACAACGAATTAACGAGTTACGAGACACACATGGTAAAAAACCCTCCGTGTGAATGGTATAGATGATATGATACCGATACCATACAGAAATTTCGGTAATGATACTGTATCGAAATTTAAAGTATACCAAAATTTTGGTATGACATTGGTACGATTTTTTTCGATATCGAAATTTCGGTACGGTATACAGTATCACAATTTTGGTACGGATATACCGTACCGAACCACGAACGAGATCTTCTGTCTCATAGGGTGTTTCATTTTGCGTGTACCAACTTATTACACATAAAAATTCTAATATTTTCTAATTAAAATAAAAAATAAAATGTGAGAGAGAGGAGAGAGAAGATATCAACGCCCAAGGTTAAGATTTTCCCTTTTGGTTTTATTTTAGTTTATAATTCTCTAATTAAAATATATCTCATTTTATATCCCATGTTTTAAAATATACAAAATAAAATGATACTTAGGAATATCGAAAAATATAAGTTATGTATATCAATATGATCGTAACGAAACAAATAATAAATTAGATATGTTTATTTGATAATATCATATACATCTAATGAATCAATGAATATGTAATTAGATAATTATAAACGAAAATAAAACCAAAATGGACTATGTATCTCACATTTTATTTCTTTTATCTTAACTAAAAATATTAAATATGTGTAATAAGTGAGTGCACACAAATGGACGCCCAATGACAGAGGATCTCGTATAGGCTTGTCAATGGGGCGGGGATTCCCCGTCCCCGCGGGGATCCACCCCGAACGGGGCGGGGAATCCCCGAATTTTAATCCCCGCGGGGCGGGGATGGGGAATTTTTTGTCCCCGTAGGCGGGGACGGGGCGGGGACGGGGATCATAGTCCCCGCCCCGCGGGGATCCCCGCCCCGTTCCCCGCCATTAATATTATTTAAATAAAATATTTTATAGCTTAAGTTAATAACTAAATAATATTTTTTAGACATAGTTTATATTATATAGTTTAAAAAAATATATTTTTTTACACATTTTTTAATATTATAATATAAATAACATTTAATATATAATATAAATAATGAATTCAATTTATATTATAATGAAAATATAATTTCTTTTAAAAAAATTCGTGGGGACGGGGAATCCCCGCGGGGGCGGGGACCCGGCGGGGATGGGGATGGGACGATATTTTCCCGTTTAGTTCGCGGGGACGGGGATGGGGATTCCCGTCGACACGGGGACGGGGATGGGGACCTAATCCCCGCCCCCGCCCCGCCCGTTGACATCCCTAATCTCGTATGACCGAACCAAAATCAAAATCCATACGACCCTTTTCATTCAAAAACCACATCATACATAAGTCATATTTGAAATACAAACTCGATAAATCAAATATTTAAAAGCAGGAAAGATCATATAAGGGGCACATAAGAGACAAAGAAGACTCGGCGAGAAAGAGAAAGCAAAAACCAGCATCAGAAACCAACACTCAAACAAACCTCTTTCACAACATTCTCATCCATCTCTGAGAATTTCTTTCCTTAGAAGCATTTTCTGTGAACAATGGACGGCCCAGACTCATCATACTCAGCCTTTGCTATCCACATCTATGGCAAAGAGGAACAAAAACGTAAAGATCAGTAAAAAAAACCAACGCGCCTATCTTTCTTTTCTTTTCCAATGAAATCTAATTCTTAAGAACCTTCAAAAGGGTGAGTTAGGTACCTGCTGGAACGTACTGAGAGAAGCCAAAATGGAGCCTCCAATCCAAACACTGTACTTCCTCTCGGGCGGAGCCACGACCTTGATCTTCATACTGCTCGGAGCCAAAGCAGTAATCTCCTTGCTCATCCTATCAGCAATGCCAGGGAACATAGTAGACCCACCGCTAAGCACAATGTTTCCATACAAATCCTTTCTAATATCAACGTCACACTTCATGATCGAGTTGTAGGTTGTCTCGTGAATCCCAGCAGCTTCCATGCCGATCATCGATGGCTGGAACAAGACTTCGGGGCATCTGAACCTTTCAGCACCTATGGTGATCACTTGCCCATCAGGCAATTCGTAGTTCTTCTCCACCGAAGAGCTTGACTTGGCAGTTTCTAGCTCTTGCTCGTAATCAAGGGCAATGTAGGCTAGCTTCTCTTTGATGTCCCTCACTATTTCCCGCTCTGCGGTTGTGGTGAACGAGTAACCTCTCTCGGTGAGGATTTTCATGAGATGGTCTGTGAGATCACGGCCAGCAAGATCGAGACGGAGGATAGCGTGTGGGAGGGCAGGAGGATAGCGTGTGGGAGAGCATAGCCTTCATAGATGGGGACTGTGTGGCTCACACCATCGCCAGAGTCAAGGACAATACCTACCAAGAAAGTATGGCAAATAAAAATAAGAAGTTACACGAGCAATTTGTAATCTTACTATATTCTGATAAAAGTTGTGATAATTAGTTACATACCAGTAGTACGACCGCTGGCGTAAAGGGAGAGAACGGCCTGAATAGCAACATACATAGCAGGGGCATTGAAGGTTTCGAACATGATTTGGGTCATCTTTTCGCGGTTAGCCTTGGGATTGAGAGGAGCCTCCGTCAAGAGAATTGGGTGCTCTTCAGGTGCCACACGGAGTTCATTGTAGAAAGTGTGATGCCAAATCTTCTCCATATCATCCCAGTTGCTGACGATTCCGTGCTCAATTTGGGTACTTTAAGGTTAAGATACCTCTCTTGGATTGAGCCTCATCGCCGACATAAGCATCCTTTTGGCCCATCCCGACCATCACACCAGTGTGACGTGGGCGCCCTACAATACTGGGAAAGACTGCTCTGGGAGCATCATCACCCGGCGAAACCAGCCTGAAAATTTAAGACAAATTTAATAATTCATAAAAAGTAAGATTGAGCAATAAGCTCATTGTTTCATGGAACAAAAGCAGAAATCAATAAATAATGGTAACACTAACAGTATCAATGAAACTATCATCAGTTGAAAACTAAATTACCTTGACCATTCCAGTTCCATTGTCACAAACAAGGGGTTGAATATCCTCAGCGTCTGCCATGCCTTAATGTGGTCTGGAGACGAAACAATCACTGACTTAGCCCCAATATCATTAACTGAGCTTGATATTTGGGGGAAAACAAAAACTGAGCTTGATATTAAATTGAAGAGGTCAATATGAAATTGGGATTGCCTTGATCTAGTAAATAAAAATTAACCAAAATGACGAAACACTTAAAAGGGCATGCTTTTCTGACACGATTAGCTCTACGATGGTGCCACTGGTCTGAAGATTTAAATTGGACTTCAGATGAAAAACGACAAATGATCAAATCCGACCAAGATCTGTACACTCTAAAGAGGCGGCAACAATAGACAGTGTTGAATTCCCAAATGACGGATCATCCATAACAATTTCTAAGCTTTCGGGCATTTCTTCTTCGTCGTCATCATCAACCAATAAACACTACTGGAACTACACAAAACTAGCCCTTAAAAAAATTCCAGATCTACGAATCCTTCATGAAAAAGCATAACTATTCAGATCTACCACAAGAACACAGATCAAGAAAATACAAAAACGATACATCGCACTCACACGACAAGTTTCGTCAATTTTATCAAACACACACACAGCGTATCATTTAGTCCCACCTAAAACGAAAATTCAACCAAAAAATAGAACAGAAATCCAAAACATCGCCGTCGTCTCAGCAAAATATGGATTATACCTTTGAATCTTCGATGATTCTCTGGTTCTCTCGGTCTCTCACCCTTTTTCTGTTCGAAGGCCCTAAGTAACCCCAACCCAAAGAGTAGAAATAGAAAGGTGAAGTGATAGTCAGCTGAACTGAAAACTAAATGTAGCAAGTTTGGGTAAATCCCAGCCGTCGATCCAATTCCATCTTGTGTGTGGTCCCAACTCTTTCGAAATTTCAAAAATCTCATTAAATTTGGAGTAATGGTAATTAATCAACAAAATATTTGAGGTAGGTGTGAGGTTTGTCGCCGCGAGTGGCCAGCAATAATAAGCGTTTTATATGATTTACTGATTTAATATTGTTCATATTTTTTTTGTGTTTATATATTTTATGGCTTATTATTGGCACTTGCATCTTTGTATTTTATAAAGACTTGCGGTCTCATAAAAACTACCATGGTATGTCAATTTCAATTTCTTTTATTATCTATTTTTACTTAAATACGGTCGTCACTTCTTTTCTGCTAAAAAAAAAAAATCAGGATCATTGATAATTTAAATATATAATAAGTAATAAAAGTATTATATAAAACTGCTCACTACATACATTATTAATTTAGAGAGATATTAATACATCGATAAATTAATATTTTATTAATTAAAAGAGAGACTCTTTGAATTCAATAAATTTAGAACGTATTGACGATACATGAATTCAAATGTGTTTCATTAACTATATTCATGAACTTAAAACGATTTAAAAGTGTGAATTAATGAAAAATATCATTTGAAAATTAGTCAAGGTACAATATCAAATGCTCTCAGGATATCATTGGAGTATCGTTCTTCTAACTTTTAGAAGGGTGGGGATATTAAGCGACACAAAATGGAGACAACAACCCTTCACAATTTTTGTTGCAGCTAGAGAACTCGACATCGAAACTATTGACTGCAAATTAAAAAGTTAGGGATGAAATCCAGAAATATAGTAACAAATATATTCTTATTTTATCAATTACCATAATTTATAATTGTAATTTTATGAATTATTAATTTAGAGTTTTAATGGGACCTAATATTTATAAAGGGATTTCCAAAAAAATTATTATATTATTATCTTATCGAGTTTGAGGATTTTTACAAAGGCGCAAGTCGGGACCGGAAGAATTTATTATTTTAGAAGGTTTATTAATTATTAGAGTATTAATTTATAGAGGTTTTAGTGTACGTTGATTAAAAATCGTAGAGTATGCAAGGGTGACTAGTAAAGCAATAAGTAATTACAAAATGTTCGCCTGGCAATACAAAGTCTGCCCTGGCATGAGTAATTCATCCCATTGTGAAGGAACGAAAAGAAATTGTGCTCATTAGATGCAATGCAATGCAATAGAGATGAGAAAGTACGACCAAACACGGACCTAACCGTCCAAACTCGAACTCACTAACCAACCCAATAAAAGATCTTTTCCTTCTCAGACGAGTTCTTTCACGTCTTCAGAAGAAAGTTCGCTTCTTCTTTTTCTTCTTCTTCTGCTCATCCTGCGATGGCGAGTTCAATTTCAATCCACGGTTTGCCAGTTTCGTCCAAAGTCCATTATATCCCTTCGCCGTCGTCGCCGCGCTTTGCAACTTCCGCGTTGTTTTGCGAAATCCTCGGAAGAAAAATTGATGGCGTGGGCAGAAGTGCGAAAAGGAAAATTGTCAGGGAATGCAGAGCTATGGTTCAGCAAACAGTTCAAGGGGCTTCCTCTGCTTACGCCAAGGAGATGGAGAGATTGTCGGCCAAAGAATCCCTGCTTTTAGCTGTGAGTTTTTGTACCCTCTTTGTAGGTTGTTGATTTTGTTGTCTTCTTCCTTTCTTTCTTCACTGATTTTGCGATGTCTGAAGATATAATCTTAGTGGGTTTTTTCATCTTTTTTCCTTTCTTGATTAATGAACGACAGTGAAATCAAGCTGAAGACTGTGGAATTAGCTTCATTTCTTAATTTCATCAGTTGTTTCTGATGTTAGAGAGGGAATAGAATCTGATTGAAAGATCCTTCTTTTCTTTTATTTTCTTTTCACAGTTCAAAGATGCTGGTGGATTTGAAGCATTAGTGACAGGGAAAACAACAAATGTACAGAAAATCGATGTGAACGAGAGAATAGTTAGCCTTGAGCGATTGAATCCCACTCCTCGTCCCACAACGTAAACTTGCGTTTTCGTCGCACTTTTCTTTATTGAGTTATAATCATCTGATACAACTAATTTTTGCGCTTCCATTCGACTCAGGTCTCCTTATTTAGAAGGAAAATGGAACTTCGAATGGTTTGGTTCTGGGAGCCCGGGACTCTTTGCTGCTCGGTTTCTATTCGAGTCAGTTCCTCAAGACTTCTTATCTTCTCACTTTTTATTTGCATCGAAAGGTTATAAAATTTTGCAAGAACTTGGCTGTGGCATTTGAATTTGCAGGAGATTCCCACCAGAATTGGCTAGTTTATCGAAACTCGATGTGATGATCAAAGACGGATATGCGAATGTCCAAGCGAGCTTGAAGCTGTTAAACTCGGTAAGAAAGACAGACAAACAGTTTCATTCAGATCTCTGTTCTTGATGAAAATCCTAAGTTTATCTACTTCCTCGCTGAGCACAGATCGAAAGCAACTTTCGAGTATCCACAAAGTTATCGGTGGAGGGCCCGCTAAGAATGAAGGAGGAATACGTCGAAGGCTTATTTGAATCCCCGAAAATCGACGAAGGGTCAATTCCCCAACAGCTCAAGGGAGTTCTTACACAGGCAACTAGCGCACTTCAACAGCTTCCTGACCCTATTAAGGATGCTGTGTATAGTGGATTTAAGGTTCCTCTAGGTAAGAAATTCGTCTGCAAAATGAAGAGCTTTGTCTTCTTCCTTTTGTTTCTGATTCCTCCGTTTTTCGTTACCTTAGCAGGGTCGTTCGAGAGGATGTTTCTCATATCTTACCTCGACGATGAGATCTTGGTGAGTCTTTAAACACATTCTTTTCACAATATATATTCAGATATTTCTTCGTCGGGGATTAGATGTTCGGTTAATATGTGCAGATCATTAGGGATAGCACTGGAGTAGCTGAAGTTCTTACAAGATTAGATCCAGGGCCGCTCGTAGTTGAACCGATAGTAACTGAATATGTAAGCTGAAAAAACTTCGACTGCAAACTCTTACGATAGATCATCGAACGCTCATGCATTAAGATACATCAGCACTATTACCACATGTTAAGTGATCTGAATGGCAGAGGGATTTGCAATTGATAAAAAAACTACGAGATGAAACCCGACGAAAAATGCCAACAAAATCGCAAACTAAACTCAGGTCTAACCGAAGTTAATACACAAATCCAACTCTAAGACCACAGCACAAAAAAAGGTCACAAGTAAAAAATTGAAAGGTTACAAAAGATCATACACCTGTTTTCCTTAGCTCATTCATCCCATGTGCGAAATGGCACCGCTCGCCGAAAGTGCAAGAACCCTTGGAGAAGTTCTCACAGAGCCTAGTCTTGAAGTTGCTACCGCCCGAGCCAGCCATTTTCCCCATTCCTCCGCTGTTTCCAAGACTACCAATGAGTTCTCTCACCAAAGCACTCGCTTGTTGAATCTGCTCAAACGAACCCTCGAGCTCGACATTCTTGAGATTTGCATCACTCTCATGATCTCGAATCGAAAACCTAACCCCAGTTTGCCTTGCTATCTGTTTCGAGTTCATACCTCCTCTGCCTATGATGGCTCCGGCCAGCGAAGCATCGATGCTTATCTTGGTAGTTGCCGACGTCCCAAAAGAGGCGGTGGAAGCAGCCATTGGTGGCTCGGGCCTAGGGGCAAAACGCGCGGCGGAGGTATTGATAGAATGGAGAAGATGAGGGTGGTGATGATGGTCCTCTTGATGAGGTGCGATTGGCTTGCCTAGTTCCCATTCTCCGTGAGCAAAGTGGCACTTGTCTCCATATTTGCAACCCTCGGCGGTTTTGAAATGAGAGCACAGTTTGGTTTTGAATGCAGCTGTTGTTGAGGACGAACCGTTTTGGATTGGGACGGCTGCTGATGCTATTGACATGGTGGTGGGCGATGGGCTGCTTAGGTTCAGCAGCTGTGCGACGGCTTTGTAGCCTCCAGGGACAAAGTGGAGGAAGTGGCAGTTTTCGCCGAATGGGCAGCCCACCATGCTGTAATAAAGAGGTAAGAAGATGTAACTGGAAAACAACACCAGCAGTCTCTGAAGCTCAAGATAAGTCACCGGGAGAAAAGGTATGAAAATGTAACTGGAAACAAGGATATTTCGTGATACAAAATTTTCAACTGCACGAAATGAAAATAAACTAGATGTATCTTGGTACTTATCCAACTTCATCGGTACTTACTTCACTAAAGTTACAGAGTATAACCAGGAGCAGCATGTGACTGCTTAGGGGACTATTAACAATCCAATATTCTAGATGTAACAGACATCTCAATACGTTTCTTCACAGACGCTTTTTTGTTATCCATGCACCATAGTATAATAGAAATAGGCAAAATATTTTGGCAACATCTTATGCAGACTACTTCCTTCAGCAGTAACTCAATCAGTATAGAACACTTTCAAGTGGGCCCTTAAAAATCTCAATAGTTTTCACTTTCAAAGAGTCTTACTAAGAATAAGCAAAGGTAATAATGTGCATCATCATATGCAACCCAAATTAAAGCGAGAAAGCTGTTGTTTCATTTTATTGCTAGTCATAATTATCGCCATGCGCCAGAACTCTGAATATTTCAGATTTACCACTGGCGAACTTCTTACATCATCTACTTTGTCCTGTTGGGACATGTTAAGTCGGCCACCAATCGGTATGAAATACAGTCTCCGAAAGACACTCACTAGAAAAACAGCAATGCATTTTTGGCGGGCATTTAACTTTTACAGCTTTGAATTATGTAGGTTGAGATTTTAACCTGAAAAACTTCGTGCATGGCTTCGATTTGCTTCCTATACCACTTGATAAGGTGTCGATTTCTGTTAAAAAACATTGATTACATTTTTCTTAGTATAAGCTTTTATTAATTATTTAGCTTAACCATCATTAAGTATCTCAAAGATGGCAGCTTAAACAAATGCAAAGCATCCAAAAGGCAGCTCATGAATATTCAATAAATGAATTACATTTTTAACGAGTACAAAAAAAAAACATCATGTCACAAGAAAGCACTGTTCGTTGAAGAAGCAATAAAGATGTGACCTTTTTTATCGTAATCTGGGTGATTTTAAAGATTCGTAGTTTCACATCTTAATATTTTTGTTATATATGAATATCTAAACAAAAATTCAAATTTATTCTGCAATTTCTAATTCAATTAGGGCTATTAGATCAACTAACTGATATATACTAAACGTCAGATTTAGCTTTTGCTAGCAATTGAAACCTCCACCTAGCTTCGGAATCATATACCAGCTGAATAATAGCCGAAAACACCTAATGAAATTATGCATCTACAAAGCAGAGAACCAAATCTAGATGCTAGTCTTGCACGCAATGCTGCGGGCATGACCAAAATCACAGCCCTCAAAATATCGTACCTGTCTTATTTTTCTTAAAGACGCCGTTGGTAAATTCACCACCGACTCTCTTGCGAGCGTCCATGTTCAAGTCGTCTGCCCAGGAACCAAAATCCACTCGAGTACTTGAATTAAAGGCGAATCAGAGCGACGGAAGCTAAGAGCGTACAAGACAGATGGAAACGAAGATTCCCTAGGCTAAACCCTAATTCTAGTCCACGGCTGATTTGAAGTTCGCGTCTGTATATACGGGTGACGACAGTATGAGGGACGCAGCCAAGTTATAGAGTCGCAGCCAAGCAACGATTCTTCAGCTTACATCGCCGTTAAACTCAACGATTTACGTCATATATGCCATAGTCGCTGCATATAGAAGTAGCGTTTTACATGAATCGTTGTGGATTGCCCTTATATGGACCTCTAACGTGGATGAAATAGTCTGTCCCACTTTTTCTATCCCACTCTATGTCCCAAAATACTAAAATTAAAAATTAATGATTCTTACTAATATAGAAAAATATAATATATGGATATCATTTTGATCATCATAAAATAACGAATAAATTGGTGACGTTTATATATTTTTATCGTATATATCACATGAAATAATAGTGATTTTGTGATTTGGTGAATTGTGGAATTAACAGAATTTAAAAATAGAGAGAAATCTGCTAGCCCCTAGATAAAAAATTCAATGGGTGTGATTAAATGAGACAGGGAGTGGGATACAAAAAGTGGGACAGACGATTTCATCCGCCTCTAACGGGCCAAACAAGGTCTGTGCCTTGAAGGGCGATTCCGTCATTGTACCACCAGCCCTTTCGTACAAAATACATATATTGTTGGGGAAATCCACTTGGTGCTCTAGTGTGTCTCATTGTCAGTTGGTGTTCAGAGTTATTTTCAATTTCGATATGTATCCCTATCTTTAATAAGACTTTCCAGTTGGTACCCGTATATTTAAGGTTTATTCAATTTGTGACAAAGTATTTTAAGGTAGGTACCCCTAACGTATTACTTTGATTTTAAATGACACAAAATGAAATTTTCTAGCTGTAAGCCTTTTTAATTGCTGATGGAATTTCAGAATGACTAAAATCGGTTCATACACCTAAAAAAACATATTTGTAGCTTTTTAAAATCACAATGTTATACGTTAGGGGAACTTACCTTGAAAATACTTTCAACATTAATTGGAAAAGCCTTAAACACGAGTACTAACTGTAATTGAAAAATATTTGGGTACTAGTTGGAAAAATCTTAAACACATGAGTGCCCGCCGAAATTGAAAATAACTTTCGGCACTAATTGGAAAAGCTTTAAACACATGCTACCAAGTGAAAATATCCTATATTTTTTCAACTAATTCGGCACAATTAAGTCTGAAGGGAAGACTACACTGTTGTTCGTGATCTTTATATTCCCAAATGCTCATCAAAGTTAGAGAGATGAGATTCTCATTTTCTTTTCTTCGATTAATAATTATTTTCTTGCCAAGCTTGTAATGAATAATGATCGTTGATGCTCTTCTCTTATTAACATTCTTCTTTTCCTTATTATGTAACTAAAAAAGTAATCTTTTTTTTTTTTTCAAATTTCAAAACATAAACAATAGAAAAACCTGCAAATCTCACAGAGAAACAGAAAGACTCGGAGAATTAGATTCGATCTAAATCTCTGAAGTGAACCAAAATGAAGATCTCACTCAAGTTCAGAGACGACGAGCAGAGCCCACTCGTAAGAGCTAAAGTACCACTCACCATCCTCAGCTTCCCCTTCCAGTCGGCGATCGCCGCCGGCGAATCGAAAGACCTTGCGCTGAGCCTCTCAACGTCCTTCGATTCCGGCCCGTCGCTGAAGGTCTCTTTCCGGCCAAAAGATTCCGATAAGCCCTTCCCCCTCGTCTTCAAAGCCGGCGTCGGCAGATTGGGATGTCCCAAGCAAAGCCCACTGGTCGTCAGCGCCGAACTGAACGTAATCGGCACAGAAAACCCTAGCTTCTTAATCCGATTCAAGCCAGATCTGGGCGATTTCCTTCTCAACAAGCTGTATTCGTCGTCGCGGTTGGGGAAAAAAGTTCAAGGATCCGCCGGAGAAGAGGCTCGCCGGCACAGCCACGACGGGGTTTTCGACGTTTCCAGCGGATTCATTCCGTCGCTGAGTCTTAACAGATCGAGGAGGAGGACGTACCTGGGCGCCGTGACTACGGTGTCCGTGAGGGATTTCGCCGTGGTGAACTTCCGGTGGGGAGTCAGGTCACCGGCGGAAGCGGAGGAGGCGGATGCGTTGCTGAGGCGGAGGAGAGGCGAAACCGCCGCGGCGAACGGCGACGGTTGGACCTTCGGCAAAGGAAACAGGTACAGGTTGCCTCATTTGGTGATGAATAAGGTAGGAATCGAACCACCGATGAAGAGGAAGGAGGTCGGACCCATTAGGGAGACTGATGACGTGGCAGGGGCGCGTTTGGATGTCGAGAAACAGAACGAAGAGATTAAGGATCACTCGGGCGACGAAAGGTCAGATTAGGCGTTACGTCAATTGGGCCCACATTAAATTGGGCCATTATGGTAAAACTGAGTAGGCTTAGAGACTTGTGAAAAATATAATGATCTACTTTTTCCTATCGCAGCACTAAGTTTTCGACAAACCATATATATTATATAGGCTTTGAATTCTTCGGAGTGATATTAATGTTAGGTGGCCACCACCAAACGTGACTCGTCATTTCCATATCTCTTTCGTGCTTTTTCATTTTGGATTTTTACAATATTTTTTTGTCATTTTTAATATTTGGTTGTTTTTAGAGCGTTTACAGCTCGTATTAATCAAATCACCACGCCCATTCTGCTTAAAGATGAAACAAATTAATTACTAAAACAACTATTAACGTAGTTGGCATATTTAGGTCCTAAATTTTCGTAATGGCAATCGCGCCATTTCATACTTTGAAAAAAACCAAGGTTATCTATCATTCACGATGTTTATTATGGCTCCGTATGAATTGAAAAAAAAAATACTGAAAGAAAATTAGAAAAAAAAAATAAAAAATCCGCACCACACCATTCAAAATAACTAATAGCTAAATTAGATGCCAAAAAAATACCAAGAAAAATCGACATCTAATTAAAAAAAATAAAGATTTATTACATATCCCACCAATAGTCCACTTTAAATGTAAGAAACAACACAACCCTAAAATTTCATAATTAACGTTTCTGAACGAAATTCGACTTATATAAATAAATCCGACGAAGGATTAAAACTAAGAGCAACTCCAGCCGAGCTGCAAAACAAAAAAAAATCCAAATTTTACTCCAACCGATACCAAAAACCAACCTAAAATGCGATTGTTAATTTCTCTCACGTGAAAAAACGCATGTTTGCGTCTCGGCCGATTACTATGCGATGCAACTTCCTAATTTATTTTCAAGTCCTCAGTTTTTGCTTTATGTCAGAAGAAAGATGAAATGTGACGGTTGGCCACTGACAAAAGGTGAAAGAAGAAAAGTTGTCAAAAAGTTGAAATAAATATCACCTTGACATGTGCATACGAAAAATACATAAAATCACGTTGAATATTTCTAAGACTAAAGTTCCTTAAACAATAATAAAATAAAAGGCAAACCTAATTAGTCTAATTTGTATATGTATAAATATATTTTTATTATTAACTTTGTTAATTTTTTTCGATTAAATCTAAAATAATATTTAATAGTCTAATTTATAAAATTGTAAAATATGTGGGTAGTATTGAAACTTGTAGAAATTATTGTGGAAGTGAATATTACAAACAGTCTATTGAGTTTGAGAATGAGTTGATCGATTGGAGAAGAATTACTGCATTTTGAGTTTGAGAATGCATTTGAGTTTGAGAATGCGTTTATCGGTTGGAGATGGTCTAATCGGAACAAACCGCACGGTAACGCACCGCACCTAAATACAATCGCCACGCTTTAGAACAGAGCCGTACGAACAATACTTTCTATATGACCAAACCAAGCGACAGCGACGTCGTCCCCAATAAAGAAGAGAAAGACGTCGGAACTACGTCGCCTTGGGGAACATGGGAGGAGCTCATACTCGCCTTCGCCGTGAATCGTCACGGAACCGGCGCGTGGGACTCAATCGCGTCTGAGCTTCGGAAGCGAAGGTCCAACCCTAGGCTTGAGCCGACGCGACGCCGCATAGCTGCAGGCTCCGATAGTAGATCTCAAACGGCGATTCGCTCAGTATGACGGGGAAGATGACGGCGAATTTGACGCCATTGAGGAGTCCGTGCCGCTGCTCGAGGAGCTCAGGAAGCTGAGAGTCGCCGAGCTTAGGAGAGAAGTTCATCGATACGATCTTAAGACCGAGTACTTTTTATACAGTTATTGGCTACAGATCTAAGGCTGACTGAAATTATTTACGTAGGAAGATGTATATGTAATTCTGATTTGCCTTTTGTTTCTACATCTGCGCAGGTGTTTGGTTTGGAGACGAAGATGAAAAAAATGGAGGATGAGCGTGAAAGAACCCGTAAATCAGAGCCCGATCCAGACACAAAGAACGACGATATTACACCGACTTCACTGACGGCGCCGGAACCGAACACCGGCGAGGAACCGGAAAAGGACAGGCTATCGGTGAACGAATCAAACTCCGCAAAATTCTAAACTGCAGAAGCAACAAATCGCCGGAACACCACACGAACCCAAGCGAACCGCCGATGAGAACTTAAACCCCGGCCGGACGGTGTAGAAATTCGGGTCGGGACTCCGGTAATTTATCCGTTAACGAGGCCCACGCACATGCGCCACACGGAGGATCGGTGCCCGGTATAAGCTTGATGGGGTTCCTTCTTAAAACCAATTGGTGTTTAAGAGGAGTGGCCCATCAAGCTTATAAACCAATTTAATTTCTTTGTGTGTTTGGGTGTGGGACTCCATCACCTCACACGTGATATACTTCAATAGACGGCGACGGAACCGGAAGAAGTAAAACCGCCGGCACCAGATCTCAAGCCTGCGAACGAAGGTTCCTGCAACGGAAGCTCCAACAGCGTAGAAAAGGAACCAATCGGACGGCGAGAACCGAATCAGTAGGCTCGGAGGAGGAGGACGACGACAACAATAAAGAGAACTCAGACGTGCAAAGCGAAGTGAGTAGGTCAAGGAAGGATGACCGAGACGCAACCGATAAGGTGCGGCGCGGGACTGCAGGTGGTGGCGACCGCCGACACGTGGACGAACCTCGTCCCTTGAAGGAAGATATTGAATCAGGGCCGTTGATCGAAATCTTCAAGTCTCTGATGTGTACTAAATTCGGGTCGTCCTTCTCTCGGAGGCTTAAGAGCCAGGTAGTTTACAAATTTCTCTACGTTAGGTTTCCGTCGGAAGGCTAATCGCGTAATTTACTCGAGTCGAAACCGTCGTCGTCTTATCCACTTTAGCTCGTCTTCGCCTATAGTTGTCGAAGGGTAAAATGGTAATTCAGCCTACTCTAGCCGATGGCCTGGCTGGCCTGTGAATCAATGTCCCCTTTCTCACATATGGAGATAGATGCTCAGTTCAGCTGTGCAAATGGTAATTGGTAATGGCGTTGATGGTGGGACTCATACTTGGAATAATTGCCGGGTAGTAAACTATGATGATTGTGCAGGAAACAGCCAAGTACAAGAAGCTAATCCACCAGCACCTACACTTGGAAAAAATCGAATCAAGAATCAAAGAGGGCTCCTACGGAAGCTCCATGAACAAATTCTTCTGGGATCTTTTACTGCTCGTCAACAATGCCCTCGTCTACTACGCCAACAGCTCCTCGGAGGCAATAGCCGCCCCACGAGCTGCGAAGGCTCATCTCCAAGGAGATAGCCCACAAGCACGTAAGGTCGTCGGGCAAACACTTATCGCTAAATTCCCTGTCCAAGCACGAAGAATCCGAACCCTCGGACTCTCTCGCATTAAACCCGAGGCTGTCCTCGGGGCCATTAATAGCCTGCCGCAAGTGAAGCTCGATCGCGAATGCTTCGTCCTCGAAGAAGAACAAGAAGAAAGAGGCGATCGGAGAACAGAACGAAGGAAAGGCAGAGCAGAACGAATGCTCATCTCCTCTGTCGAATAGCAGCTCCGACGAGCCTAAGGTTACGAAAAAGAGGACGAGGGATACGTTTTCTTCGGCCTCGGCCCCGGCGAAGAAGAATGGTAAGAATCAAACAGTAAACGAAAAATCTACTAAGAAGGATTCATCTGGGAGACAAGGGAAGCGTTCTTCCAATTCTCGTGAGGCCGAGAACAATAGGAGCAGCAGCAGCACCACGGAGAAGAAGAAGAAGAAGAAGAAACAAGGCGCCGCCGATTTCTTGAATAGGATGAAGCAGGGCTCGCCTCCAAAGAAAGAGGACTTGCTTGACGCGTTGAAGAATACTTTGCTGAGTGGTGGAGAAGGCAACGGTTCGAAGCGTGGTGGTAAGAAGACGAACAACAAGGGAAAGAAGAATATTGGGCGGCCGCCGAAGAGAGGGGCGGCAGCAGCTTCTCAGCCTAAGAATGGAAAGCAGCCGAGGGGGGGTAGCGAGACAGAGACAAGGCCTTCGAAGCAACCGCCGAAGAAACGATCTAAGAAGTAATCTATCTATTGGTTTTCTTTTTTGTTGTTTGTTATAACTTCAATTTACAGGTGTTTGCTTCTGGGTTTTGCTCATTTTCTCGTTTGTTGGTTTTTATTACATCTCTCTCTTCCAATGATTAACTGAGAACCTTAAAGCTTAACTCAAAAGTACAGCAAAATCAAGACAAACTCTCACCATGACCTTAAATGAGTATAATAAAGAACATCAACAGCGTTAGAGAGGGAGAGGGAGAGAGGTGACAAGTAATTAAGATCATGTGTGGTTAATAATCATATGCTTCTAGCCATCATTTCTTGAAACCTTCTATACGAATCCTCTTTCTCCAGCCTAAACCTGTCGTAACAGTTGGCAATGAAAGCATCGGCGAGCCTATCTATCTCATCATCTTGACGATTATTCGAGTAACCCTCCGCCGATTTGCTGCCCTTCTTCTCCTCGTCAAGCCACTCCAAGTACCTCATAAGCTCGTCGGGCTCTTCCTGGGCCCCAGCCAAGGCACCGTGACGACGGCGACCCACCTCACGCGGCGGTGGCGGAGGAGGAGGAGGAGCTCCGACGACGTAATCCCAGCTGGGATCGCAGTAGCTGTAGTATCTCTCTTCTCGGCTCAACAAGAGATTGACGTGCGAGGAAGAACACCAGTTGTAGTGCAGCCTAAACGACGTCGGCCCATAAAAGAGGGTTTTTTTATTCTTCTTCTTGTTCGTCCTATTATTCCTACTCTTCATATGCTTGAATTTGAAATGCACGTCTCTGAAAAAGCATAGCAGGCGTGATTTTGCTTCGGATGCGTGAGATAGTATGAAGGTTTGAGCGATAGCTTTGAGCTTCGAAGATGTTGAAGAAGAAGAAGAAGAAGAAGATGAAGGATGATTCATGGAGAAAGAACGAGCCATTTCTGCGTGTGTTTTTTCTACAATGTTACTGAGGTGATTTTGGACGGCCTTTTAGGCAAAATATTGGATGTGTCGATGTTTAAAGAAAGAAACTATAGTGTTGGTTGGATTATTTGAATTTATATATATGCTCAAGCTCTCAAATAGCTGAGTTACCGAAGTTGCTACGTAATTTAAAATAAAGCAAAAACTACAAGAAAAAAAAAAGCCGAAAGGTATTCGTGAGACTGCTGCACTGAGTACACTACATGATATGACTTTAATGAGTGAGAAGCTTTACTTTTAAGCTACGTTTATAGTGGAGAAAAATATTATTCATACTACATTCGTTCAAATGATCTCTGATCGCTTAAAGATTTGAAATCTTTCTCCAAAATCATGAATGGGAATAGGGGTGGTTCGGTACGGTATACCTTACCAAAACTGTGATACCGTTTACCGTACCGAAATTTCGATATTGAAAAAAATCATACCAATACCATACCAAAATTTCGGTATACCTTAAATTTCGATACGGTATCATACCGAAATTTCGATACGGTATCGGTATCATACCTTCTATACCATTCACACGGAGGGCTTTTTACCATGCGTGTCTCGTAACTCGTTAATTCGTTGTTTTCGAATTTTTAGTCAATTCAAACTCCTTAGGCCTAATAAGATGGATTATTAATACCAAATTTTCCAAAATAAAAAGATTTTTAATTCATAAAATAACCTTAAATAATTTACATATTTTAGACAGTCTCATTAGTAAGACAAAGAACTTTACATAACCACAAAATACAACTTTAAATAGAGATTAATTAAAATGAAACTGTTATTAAAAAAATTAGTGAAAAAGTAATTGCGTTGCATCTTCGCGTTTTCAAAATCCTGAAGAAAAAACATTAAAAAGGCCAAAATTAAACGTAACTTGAGTTAGGCATAATAAGTAAAATATGGTGGGCGTCAATAATCTTAAAAGGTTGGGTATAGTTAATAATTTATGGGCTAAATAAATTTGTGAAGATCCTTATAATATTTTTATCCATTTGATATTTTTAGAAATAATATAATATATGTAGGTGTGTAAATATATATATATATATAATATTTAAAATTTTAGTATTTCGGTATTTCGGTATAATCGGTATACCTAATTTTTAAAACTTTCATACCATTACCGTACCGAAAATTTTCGGTACGGTATCATACCTTACCAAAAACTTCGGTATACCAAAATTTCCGATATTTTCGATACGTTACGATACGATAAGGACGGTATATCAGTATTTCGGTATATTTCCCCAGCCCTAAATGGGAATGATAATATTCTCATATTCAATTTAATTTCGTTATTGTGGGGAAATAATATGAAAAGAAAGCTTGAAGTGAAGCCCATTACATCCATGTCCAAAGAAGATCTCATTCTAAAGGCCCATAACATCCTTCTCAAATGTCGATTTTGCCCCTCAACATATCAGTTGCCTCCCCTCTGCCTCGCTCGGAGAAGCTAAAACCCTTCTCCCTTCCCTTCCGCCTTGGAAGCAGAACACCATTTTTATTACATGAAGATACAGTAACTTACTACGCTCCAAAGATAAACCCATCGAATGTGAGAGAGCTTTGTCCAAGGAAAAAGGTTCAGTCTTCGGTTTATCGAAGGAGAAAGGTTCAGTCTTTTGTGCTTTTATCTTTATATGTAGATCGTCTGCCTTCATGAACGGTTTCAAGAAGCTTGTGCCAGCCCTCGTCCGCAAATTTGATTCTTCATCGCTTTTCTCGAAGCTCAACTTCGCTTCGTCGATATTCAATCTCAGCGCAAACGGTTCGCAGCACTTTGCTTCCTCCTACAGTGCAGTGAACGCTGTTAATTTGAAAAACCTCACCAGCCTATGTGAGCTTGCCAAGAAATCCCGCGTAGTTAGAAGAGAAGCGCAAGCTGCTTTGCTCGACTACCTTCATTCGACGAGGAGTCTTCAGTTCGTCGACGCCGAGAATATGAGTAAGAACACCCCCGAATTTTTGGACAGGCTATTGAAGAGAGTGGAAGTGGATGCCGACGATTGTGATGACGTGGGACGTTCGTTCACTAGATTCTTGAGGTACCATCCCATCAATGAGTTCGAGCCCTTCTTCGAAAGCGTAGGCTTGGAGCCGAGTGAGTATTCTTCTTACCTTCCTCGTAATTTGATTTTTCTGAGTGACGATCAGCTGTTGCTGGAGAATTATTACGTTCTGTGTAATTATGGGATTCCGAGGAAAAGAATAGGAAAGATTTACAGGGAAGCGAAGGAGGTCTTTAGTTTTGATTATGGGGTTATGCAATCGAAGATTCGTGCATTTGAGAACTTGGGTTTTAATCAGTCCCTTGTAGTTAAGATCATTGCTTCGAGTCCATATCTTTTGAAGGACACTACGAACGTAGAGTTTGACAGCGTTCTTGAGAAGCTGAAGCTTTTAGGGATTGGACATGATTGGCTCGAAGAGCACATGAGCTTGGAAGATTCGTACGATTGGAAATCCATGCTTGATCTTATGGGCCTGTTGGGTGAATTGGGATTGAGCGAAGAACAAATAGGAGAAACGCTTAAGAATCATCACGACATGTTGTTCGACTGCTCGGGGAATACCACACGCCGTCTCTTTGCGTTACTGTATAAATTTGGATCGACAGAAGGCGATTTGAAGGCCGTTCTTCTTGAATTCCCAGGCGTATCTGTTAATAAATTCATAACGAATCTCTGTAACTGTTACAGATTCTTTGTGGAGATCAAAATGCCCGCCCAAGATATAGGCAAGATGTTTCGTTCTTACCCAAAGCTGCTCGGTACCTGCGAACTGAAAAGGCTCAAGAGCTTACTGTCACTTTTGAACTGTGGAGTTGGCCATCTTCGTGAAATGGTGACAGAAGATCCATACGTGTTAGAGAAGTTCGTCCTCGGTCTGAGAGTCGATAGGCTGTCAAGACCCAGCAAAGTCGTACATGTAAGAACGCTCAAGACAGATTTCTTGCTAAGCTTAGGATTCGATGAGAAGTCTGAAGAAACTGAAAGGGCCCTCAAAGCTTTTCGAGGTAAGGGGATGGAACTGCAAGAAAGGTTCGATTGCTTGGTTGAGAACGGTTTGAGCCGAGAAGAGGTCATAGCTATGGTGAAAATATATCCGCAGATACTCAATCAGAAGAAGGAAGTCATCGAATCGAAAATTTCGTCCTTTGTGAAAAACTTGGGATATTCAGTCTCTGATTTGGTTACTTACCCGGCGGTTCTTTCTTACACCTGTCAGAGAGTGAAGCTTAGGCTCTTGACTTACAAATGGCTGAAAGAACAAGGAGTTGTGCAACCCAATCTCGCGCTGAGCACTCTATTATCTTGCTCGGAAGATTTTTTTGTGGGAAATTACGTAAAGTCCCATCCTAAAGGTTTCGACTTTTGGTCGAAACTGAAGAAGAAGATCTGCTCAAGTTAGAGCCAAAGGTAAAACTGCTACTGTAAGAAAACACAGTACAGGGCTTCATTTCAGAAAGGTTAACAATGTCTGAAAGTAAAGCATGGGCAACAAGGGCTTCATTGGGTAAATATCTTCTCTGAATGTTGATTAATTTCTTGCAAGTTTTCTTAGTCTGGACTGGCCGATGGGCGTCGAGGACTGAATCTGTCGAAAGGAACAAAGCAGTTTACGGCATTGCTAAGGCAGTGCAATAATGATAATATGCTTTTGAAGATCAAAATTATTGATGCAGAAATCGAGCGATGATTCTTTTCAGCTGATACGTATATACTGGCATTCGCATGTGAGTGCAATTAAACTTCCTGATAATATATCTTTATCATCATTGTATTTTGGTTTGAACCCTCCTGGTAATGGGCTTGTCTGAAGTAGTCGGTGTATTTCTTTTCACACAAATGGTCCTATGAGATAAAGCGGGTCATGCGATTCTTTCGAACCACCTGTAAAAACGCACTCAAGGAAGCTTTTTTTTATTCTTCTGTCTTCTTTCTTAACGGCTGCTTTAAGGGTGAAACTGTAGATTATAAGTTCTTAAGTTCACTATTTCTGTAAATGGTTTGAATAAAGCATTGAGAAGAACACGTAACAGAGTAAATCCAAAGAATCAAAAGCTTTTTCTTGATGATTCGAAAAAGGGTTTACAGATAAGGATTTATCTCTTTTCTTCTTCAAGGTATATTCACGTATATCTTTACTTTTTCCTTCTGCTGCTTATCTTGATTCTTTATTTAAACACCGTTTCCATCAAGCAGTGCATGAGAATGCTTAGCCTTTGTTCAGAAGAAGAGGAAGAAGAAAATGTTTTAATAAGCGCTCATTAGCTTGAATTTTCTGAGGTAAATGCCTAAACCCATGCACACGTTTTGCTACCTTAATCTTAGTGTGCACGTTTGCTATAAGAAAAAGTTTAACGGTACGACGCTCGAATCGTAAGGTATCATTATTCAATGCGCTAGCTCAGTCTTCCTTCGTCTTTTCAGGCACTCATTCCCCGAAATCCAAACGCAAAAAATAAAAAAAAAAATGCAGAAGCCAACGCAGGGCGAATTCTCCCTAAAGGAGACCAACCCCCTCCTCGGAGGGATAACAAAAGCCAACGGCGTCGGCGGCGAAAAGCTAACCACCACACACGACCTCGTCGAGCAGTCCGACTACCTCTACATACGCATCGTCAAGGCCAAGGACCTTCCCGGGAAAGACGTCACGGGCGGGTGCGACCCGTACGTCGAGGTCAAGCTCGGGAACTACAAAGGGTCGACCCGCCACTTCGAGAAGAAAACCGACCCGGAATGGAACCAAACCTTCGCCGTCCCCAAGGACCGTATCCAAACCTCCCTCCTCGAAATCGCCGTCAAGGACAAGGACGTCGTGAAGGACGACCTATTGGGCCGGGCCGTCTTCGACCTCGGAGAGGTCCCCAAACGGGCCCCGCCCGACAGCCCCCTCGCCCCGCAATGGTACCGTCAAATTTCGTTATTGGGCCTATGTCATGGGCCCACATAGGAGAAGAGCTAAGCTTATATGCTAGTCATTCTCTTCTCAAATTGATAGATATGGGACACAAGTGTAGAGCTGACGGGCCGAGTCGGGCCGGCTCAATTCATATGAGCCTAAGAATCTTAGGCTCTAGCCTGTTGCTTTATGGGCCGGGCCAGCCCGTCGGGCCTGACGGTCCTAGAACTTTTTATAATTTATAGTTTATTTATATATTTTTTATTTACTCATTATTAATTATACTTTATATGATTATTACACATAATATTACAAATATATAATATTAAGAAATTTATATCCCATAAAATATAAATAGCTCTTAAATATACTATTTCCTCATAAAATTGAAATTTATAAATAAAATATATAAAAAATGAAAGAAAAAAACTATTAACAAAGCGGGCCCAATTTGGCCCGCAGCCAATCGGGCTTTCTTGCCCGAGGGCCTGACGGGTCGCGCCAAATAGGCACGATTAAGTTTCGAGTTCTGGAAATTGAATCCAGAGCCCGCTGATTTCCCGAGCCGGGTCGGGCGGCCCATGGGCTCAGGCTCAAATTTTCAGCTCTACTCATGACTTATTAGAGTTTATCTACCTTAACAGGTACCGTCTCGAAAACAAGAAGAATCTAAAATCCAAGGGCGAGCTCATGCTCGCCGTATGGTTCGGCACCCAGGCTGACGAGGCCTTCCCCGACGCCGTCCACATGGACGTCGGCGGGCCCGACGGGCCCGTCGACGCCGTGCTTGTGGGCTCTAAGGTGTACCTCTCGCCCAGGCTGTGGTACCTGAGGGTGAACGTCATCGAAGCCCAGGATCTCCAGCCCGGCGGCGAGCCGGGCCGGGCCCCGACGACCTACGTGAGGGCGGTCCTCGGCAACCAATCGCTACGAACCAAAGTCTCCGAGACGAAGGGGTCGAACCCGACGTGGAACGAGGACCTTCTCTTCGTAGCCGCCGAGCCGTTCGAGGAGCTCCTGATGCTCAGCGTGGAGGACCTTGACTCGGGCGAAACCCTCGGGCGGTGCGCCCTCCCCCTTCAGTACGTGGGCAAGCGGACCGACCACAAGCCCGCGGGCACCATGTGGTGCAACCTCGAGAAGCAGTTCGGGCTCGTCGAGGGCGACGACGGGCGGCGGGCCAACGGGAAATTCTCGAGCAGGGTCCACCTCAGGATATGCCTCGACGGCGGTTACCACGTGCTCGACGAGTCGACCCACTACAGCAGCGACTACAAGCCCACCGCCAAAGTCCTGTGGAAGAACAGCATAGGCGTGCTCGAGCTCGGCATACTGAGCGCCCACGGCCTTCCTCCCATGAAGGCCAAGGACGACGGCCGGCCCACCACCGATGCCTACATCGTAGCAAAGTACGCAAGCAAATGGGTTCGAACGAGGACAATTTTGGACAGCGCGAACCCCAAGTGGAACGAGCAGTACACTTGGGACGTGTGGGACCCGTGCACCGTAATAACGATCGGCGTCTTCGACAACGGCTTGAACGGCGGCGGCGGAGATTCGAAGATCGGAAAGGTAAGAATACGGCTCTCGACCCTCGAGACCGACCGAGTCTACACGCACGCCTACCCACTGTTGGTGCTCAAGCCCTCGGGGGTCAAGAAGATGGGCGAGGTTCAGTTAGCGGTTAGGTTCACGTGCTCGTCGCTGGTCAACATGGTCCACATGTACGCCAAGCCGCTGCTGCCCAAGATGCACTACGTCCACCCGCTGACGTCGGGCCAGCTCGAGAACCTAAGGCACCAGGCGGTCGAGATAACGTGCGCCAGGCTGGGCCGCGCCGAGCCGCCCCTAAAGAAGGAGGTGATCGTCTACATGCTCGACGTGGGCTCGAACCTTTGGAGCATGCGCCGCAGCAAGGCCAACTTCTTCCGGGTCATGGGCGTGCTGGGCGGGTCGATCGCCGTCGGGAAGTGGGTCGGGTCGGTCTGCCTTTGGCGGAGCCCCGTGACCACGGTCCTGATCCACGTGCTGTTCGCGATCCTCGTGGCGTATCCCGAGCTGATTCTGCCGACGGTTTTCTTCTACCTTTTCTTGATTGGGGTTTGGTACTATCGGTGGAGGCCGCGGGACCCGCCCCACGTCGACGCGGGGCTGTCGTACGCTGACGTGGCGAGCGGGGAGGAGCTGGACGAGGAGTTCGATGCCTTCCCGACGGGGAAGAGCGGCGACGTGGCGAAGATGAGGTACGACAGGCTGAGGGCGATCGGGGGGAGGATTCAGACGGTGGTGGGCGACGTGGCGGCTCAGGGAGAGAGGGTTCAGTCGATGCTGAGCTGGCGGGACCCGAGGGCCACGGGGATATTCGTCGTGTTGTGTTTGGTTATGGCGGTTGTTGTTTACGTTGTGCCGTTTCGGCTTGTGGTGCTTTTGGGGGGATTTTATGCGATGAGGCACCCGAGGTTTAGGCCTAAGATGCCGTCGCCGGTGGTTAATTACTATCGGAGGTTGCCGTCCAAGGCCGACTGTTTGCTGTAAGGTTTTTATTTTTTTATTGATCTTTTCTTTCTTCGTGTTTGCTGTCGTTGTTACTTGCTGTCGTTGCCTTGTCCTAAGAGCGGTTTTCTTAAGTTTGCTTGTTTGTTTGTGAACTTAAAAAGTTAGTTGATTTTCTTGTCATCATCATGAAATAAAAGCTTATATCTTCCATGATTTTTAATGTACAAATCTTAAATATAAATAGAAATGTAGAACTGCGGCACGCCCACTTTATTTATCTGATAGTAGAAAAAATATTTCGGGTCTATTTTAAAAGATATATTAATTGATCAATTTAAGTGTCGACTCACCGCCGTATGATAGTTTCGGTTTTGTCATATGGATCTATCCACAAGGTATATTAGCTCAACTCAAGTCAAAAGATGCGCATGTTTTCAACTTACCACTAACCAATCTTGATATACAATTAATTCGTTAAATTTTGGAGACACTATCAAGACCCCGTGTCAAATCTAAACGAGTTGGATTATATTCCAACTAGGTGATAGATAGGATAGAGATTTTTTTTTTCACACTCAATATATTTTTTCTCTTATAGGTTAAGTTATCTCTTAGATATCGACGAGTGAACAAAAAAAAAACTGAATTGCTATTCACCGCCCCCTTTTTCCTAGTCACCGCCCCCTAAAGGGCTGAAAAAAGACGATTTTGCCCTTTTGAATTTAAATTTCTATTTAAAGTCCTTTTCCAGACCACAATTTTCATATAGCAATTAAACATTCAAATCAGACTCAAACAAAACAAAAAAAACATTCAAATCGCAATGAATCGTCTATTTGGGAAATGGAAAAGTCAAAAGAAAGCGTCTATTGGAGCGGATGGTAATCAAATTCTCGTAAATTTGGTTTTTGTAGACGTGAATTCTCGAAAAACGGTCGGATTCGAGCGAAAATTTCGCACCGACCGAAACATAATTTCGGTCAACACAAGGGGTGACCGAACAACAATTTCGGTCAACCCTTGTGATGACCGAAAATCAGTTTCGGTCGCCCAAGATGGTGACCGAAATTGTTGTTCGGTCACCGGCTGTCGTAGCCGAAATTTGGATTCGGCTACGACTGTCGGGGCCGAAATCCGGCTTCGGCTACGACAGAGGTGACCGAAATCACATTTCGGTCGCCTCTTATGTTGACCGAAATTTGATTTCGGTTATTATTATTATTATTATTATTTTTTTTTTTTTGTCAGACTTGGAGAGTGTCCCGGAGGATTCCACGGGCGACGGGATAAACTACAGTCGGCATTTTCGCGAAGGAGGACGATTTTCAACCGACGTGGAAGCCATTAACTGGGCGAAAGGCGTCGCTATTGGTCTTGGTTTCGAGGTGATAATTTCGTCGCACAAGAAATTAGGAACAAAAAAATTGATTAGATGTTCTCGCGGAGAACGTTATAGAGGCAAGGAGGATGAATTGGAGAGGCTGTCGAAGTCTAACAAGTGCAGGTGTCCGTTTGTAGTCATAGCCCAGCAAGATCCAGCTACTAAGGAATTGTTCATTCGTACGGGCCCACCTGAAAAATCAACGCACAATCACCCTCTGATACATAATCCCGAGGGACACCGCCAGACGAGTGGGTTAAGCAGCCAGGCAAAGAAGGTCGTTGAGGAAATGAGTACTGCGCAAGCGAAACCATCACATATCCTCTCAGCGATGAGGGCTCGACACAGCGTAGATAACGCGACGATCCGACATATTTATAATTACAGAGATCGTTTGAAGAAGCAATATTCTGAGGGTCGAGACGTGGTGAGCCAGTTGATGCACCAGGCGACAGAGTCCGGATATTTTGTTGAATATAGAAGAGACGAGGAGACTAATATGCTGACACATGTCTTTCTCGCACACCCCGAGTCACTCGCACTGCTGAGGACGTATCCTTATTTTATTGGGATTGACTCGACGTACAAGACCAATAGATATAAGATGCCTCTTGTTGAGATTATAGGGATGACTCCCTGTAATCACAACTTTCTGTGTGGGTTTGCAGTCATGGAGGACGAGACCGAGATCAGTTACCGGTGGATGTTGCAGTCTATCTGGGATATTCTAGGGCCAGCTGTCCACCCGTCGGCGATTGTCACTGATCGTGAGTTGGGCCTTGTTCGACCGGTACATATGGTATTTCCCCATTCTCACCATCTGCTGTGCACGTGGCATATTTATAAAGATGTGGAGAACAAAGTTTATAGGTTGGGGGGAATAGCAAAAAGACCGCAGCTCACTTCACGCACAAGTCCTGGAAAGCCGTCGTGGAAGCTCCGACGGTTGACGAATATGAGAATGCAGTGAATGACATGCGTCTGCGCTGGCTACAAGACTCAGAAATTGTTACTTATCTTGAGCAGACGTGGTTGGTGCATAAGGAGAAGTTCGCCAGAGCTTGGACGAACCATGTGCTTCATTTCGGGAACACCACTACATGTCGTGTGGAGAGTGCTCATAGCGAGCTGAAAGGATGGCTGAACTCGGCCACTGGGTCACTTGACACCGTATGGGTGAAGGTGCACGAGCAGATTCAGAACCAGTTGATTCGCATCCGAAAGGTAAATTAATTATTATTACGTGTCTCTTATCCTTATCTAATAATATTTTAATGTTGACATGCAGACACTTGAGGAGTCCCGGTCGAAACGACCTATTCCGATGTCAGGATTTCCATTCCTAACATTATTATACAGAGTTTCACACCATGCAATATTAATTATGGGAAATGAGCTGCGGCGGGCCAAAGAGTTGTCGGATGAGGTTTACTCCAGGTGCGAATGTGTAGTACGACGTACGCACCAACTACCATGTTCTTGCGAGCTTCAGCAATGCGTGGACAACAACTACCCAGTTTCGGTAGAATGCTTGCACGACTTCTGGAGGACACTCACAATCGGCGAGGGAGTAGTTCCCGATATTTCTGATCAAGAACGCTTAGCCGATCTTGTGCGTGAGGCAGAAGGTCGCGATCCCGCCGTTATGCGTGGCCTCCATCGAGTAGTTCACGAACATCTCTATCCCGAGGATCAAGAGTGGACCGCGCCTGCTGTTAAGACATCTGTAAAAGGTAGGCCAAAGAAAAGAGACTCGACGAAACGTGATCGGAGTGCTTGGGAGTACGCAATCCCAAGGGGGGGACGCAGCGGAGGGCGCAGCAGTACCAGTCGTAGCAGCCAGGGTCGTAGCAGTCATGGCCGTACCTCATCATCATCTGCGAAGCGATCTCGTAGTTCTACTGGCGAGACAGGTACGTCTGTTTTTCACTCATAACAATAGTATATGGATGCATCTCTAATCCGGTATAATTTTTTATACAGTTGAATCCAACTTCTTCCACGGCCGCTTGCAGTACCACGTAACATCAGTCATCCATCCGTATATAGTTAGTGTTAATGATGTCGTGGCTGACGGCAACTGCGGATTTCGCGCTATCGCTTCCCATATTTACAATGACGAAGAAGAATGGTCACCGTAAGGAATAACGTCGCGAACGAAATCGAGGCCCATTGGGATCTTTACTCGCCATTGTACTACGGTGATTCATTGGAAATGCAGTTGCGTCGTATACGCTGGGAAGGGGGGCCTTGCTTGGAAAACCACTGGATGTTGACACCGTGCGATCTGTGGGCTGTGGCCACTATTTGGAACGCTGTAGTTACACTATACGGGTACGGTAATGGATCGACCATCAACATGAATTCTATCACGATACTGCCTCTGCGTGCCGCTTTGACTGCCAATGGACCGAACCGAACTATCGTAATAGCGCACCTTGGAGACGAGTACCGGCATTATATTAGACTGAATTTATGTCCAGATTTTCCAATGCCCTTATTGCATCCGTATTGGAATATCCATCGTGATCGTCGCCTTGCTGGGTGGGAACGTAGATATCAGAACAGATTCGAACATTGGGAACAGTTAATGCGTGATCGTGGTCTATTATAATTCATGTTGTATTATATTGTATTATATATTTCTAGTATTTTTTATATGTTATTATTTTATTTTATTAGTATTATTTTATTCTTATTTTTAGTATTTTATATATTATTAGTAGTATTTTATTCTTATTATTATTTTTTTATATGTTATTTTTATATATTATTATTTTATATTATTAGTATTATTTTATTCTTATTTTTAGTATTTTTTATATATTATTAGTAGTATTTTATTCTTATTATTATTTTTTTATATGTTATTTTATATGTTATTATTTTATTTTATTAGTATTATTTTATTCTTATTTTTAGTATTTTTTTATATATTATTAGTAGTATTTTATTCTTATTATTATTTTTTTATATTTTATTTTATATATTATTATTTTATTTTATTAGTATTGTTTTATTCTTATTTTTAGTATTTTTTATATATTATTAGTAGTATTTTATTCTTATTATTATTTTTTTATATGTTATTTTATATGTTATTATTTTATTTTATTAGTATTATTTTGTTCTTATTTTTAGTATTTTTTATATATTATTAGTAGTATTTTATTCTTATTATTATTTTTTTATATGTTATTTTATATATTATTATTTTATTTTATTAGTATTATTTTATTCTTATTTTTAGTATTTTTTATATATTATTAGTAGTATTTTATTCTTATTATTATTTTTTTATATGTTATTTTATATATTATTATTTTATTTTATTAGTATTATTTTATTCTTATTTTTAGTATTTTTTATATATTATTAGTAGTATTTTATTCTTATTATTATTTTTTTTATATGTTATTTTATATGTTATTATTTTATTTTATTAGTATTATTTTATTCTTATTTTTAGTATTTTTTATATATTATTAGTAGTATTTTATTCTTATTATTATTTTTATATAAATAAAAATAGTACGTGTTCGGTACACAAACAAAGGACAACGACAAATAAAAGCAGATCACGGAGCATTGCGCCAGCGGTCGTTCATTTCGTCCAGCTTGTCTCTGTAGCGCTCCGTCTGCTCCTCGTCGTGGAGCTGCAGCGTAGATAGCATCTCGGTGCTCAAGGCATACATCGAGCTGTACCACTGTACACAGAATTGATACATATAAAAATTGATTAAACATACAAAGACTGAATCACTTAATATTACGTACGTAGTCTGAGTGGCTGCGCGGGGGTATGCCGCCCGAAGAGGATCCCGACTCCGACGATAACAGACGAGGATGAGAATGTCGCTCATACCAGTCCATGTACCCTTGGACGGCCTCGCCAAGGTAATCTGCAGTCGCCCGGCTGATGTACGATAGATTGAGAATGTACGCGTACGGGAACTGACGCCAAGCAAATTCTGCTGCGTCGCCAGAATGGTGCACCTTATACCATTTCGGGTCTGCTGGCATGTACGCCTTCTGTGGCGGACTCATCGGCGGCGGGATGTGCTGCACGTAACCCAACTGACGCAACACTCTCGAGGGCACGTAGGGCTCAACAATGTCGCGATATCGTACCCAGCCTGCGAAAATAGTCCTCATGTGGTGCGCCGCTGGATCGGGGCCGTAGGGCAACCAAGCAACCTGATAACAGTTTGCAAATTTGAGATGCCATAGTCGTCGTGAATATAGAATATAATCACTTAATATACCTCGCTCGCAGTCATCATGTCTAGCTGACGGCGGATCTCAATCAAACGGTGGCCCGTCCGCTCGTACTGAGACACGGACCACATGCGTGATCGTGCGTCGCAGGCCTCCACATGATGGGGTAGACGGTGTGGGCGAAAGCACGGGAAGTACTCGTAGATCCACGCCTGTAATAACGACAGGCACCCAGCTAAACCCCTTGAATCCGCTCGGCTTGCGAGGCCAAGCTGGCGATAGAGGTAAGCAAGAGCGGCCGACCCCCACGAGTGGCCGCTGGCAACTGGCAGCGACCGATAGAACTCGTGCATGATGTCGGGCTTCACCCGGTTCCCGCTCTTGTCGACGAACAGCGTCGACCCCAGCAGAATCCACAGCCAGGCGATTGCCTGGAACCCCGCCGGCCTATTTCCAGACCGCATCCTCTGTATCACGTCTTTCGTCGCGACCGCACCGCCTCTCCATAATCCCCGCAGCGCGTCTGCGTTAACCCCCATAATCTCCCTCGCCGCGATCTGCTGGTCGCCGCTGTCTGGGGTGCCCGATACCGTCCTCCCCTCGATCGGGATACGCAGGATCTGTTCGACGTCGTGGAGCATGATCGTCATCTCACCCCACGGCATGTGGAAGGTGTTCGTGTCAGGGTGCCAGCGCTCCACAAAAGCGCTCAGAAGAGGCTGGTCCAAGTGACCCAGCTTGGCATCTGTGAGGTGGCTAAGCCCCGTGCCATCGATCTCGCTCTGCGTCTGCGGCGGGAACTGGCAGTACCACTGCTTAAGCGACCGAAGAACTGACGCACGCTGCTCGCACTTCAGCAGGGGTCGATCCTCCTCACCCATCCTGATGCGGGGGGCGATGTGCCCCAAGTAACTAGGGATCACCTCGCCGTCTTCTGGACCACCTGGCTGTGGCCCCTGCACCCTCCACGAATCGTCATCTACGACCCTGGAGCGCTTGCTCCCTATTTTATTTTTTAAGAATTTCCCAAAAATAAATATTACTTATTTTACTTATATTAAGACACTACATCGCAATACAGTTTATAAAGGAGAATGAAATTACCTGCGGAGACCGGTATCGCATCGTCGTCGGATGACTCAAACGACGCCGCATCGTAGGGCACCTCCTCATCCGCAGGCGCCTCCTCATCCGCATGCGGATCGTATTCCGCATATACGGAATGAGAATCAAGAGCTCGCTGCCGCCTCTCCTCCTCCCGTTGCCTACGAACGGATGCATCAACGCCGCGCGCCCTCGTATGACGCTCTCCAGATCCCTCCTCCACCTCCGGGGCCGGTCTGCTGCTCCCTCCAAGTAGGGACTTCCCACCCTTGGCCTGCAATTACATATTTATTAAAAAAAAAAATTTGACCAAAAAAAATTTCGGTCAAACAGTGGAATGACCGAAATCAAGTTTCGGTCGGCGAGGAACCGACCGAAACTTGATTTCGGTCGAGACAGATCCGACCGAAACATGATTTCGGTCGGAACCCCGGCGACCGACGAATGATTTCGGTCGTTCAAGACACGACCGAAATCTTGTTTCGGTCGACCATGTTGCGACCGAAATCTGATTTCGGTCGTGTCTTGAACGACCGAAATCACGTTTTGGTCGCGACTAGGCCGACCGAAATTTCGGTTTGGTCGTGCCGTTTTCGCCCTATTTCGCGTCCGATCGCCCGTTTTCAGCCTAATTCGATCCGTTTTCGACAATCTATCTACATACGAATGAACTTACGACAGTTTTCTTACCAATCGTGACAGGACCCCCTTTCCCTTTCCCTTTTCGTGTCCTCGCTCCATTACGATTTGCAAAGTTCTCTGTTTTTTTGTTTAATTTGGTTGTGTGATTTGAAAAGTGTTGCGTCGTGTAGGAATTTAAAGAAAATTCTTACTTTTTATTATATTTTACCTTTTTAAATTAATTTAAATAACATAAGGGCATAAACGTCTTTTTTCAGCCCTTTAGGGGGCGGTAACTAGGAAAAAGGGGGCGGTAAATAGTAATTCCCAAAAAAAATAGTCCAATATTCATAAATCTTAATACACAAACACATACACGATATGAATAGTACACAAAACAAGAAAAGTTCAATCCAAAAAATTATAAACAAAACGCTTAGTTTTTTTTTCTTTTTATTCAACTTCACAACATACTATCGGCCTTCGACGGCAGCCTCCGAAAGAAATTAATCGGCGCCGACGGCATCTTACTCCGAAACCTCGGATGCCTCAACCAATACAAACCGCCGAGCAGAACCACAATCCTAAACGGAGTCACGTAAAGCACCACCGCCAAAACCAAACACAACACCAAGAAGATCACGGTAGCCCTCGGGTCCCGCCAGCTCAGCAGCGACTGAACCCTCTCCCCCTGAGTCGCCACGTCCCCGGCCACCGTCTGCATCCTCCCAGCAACGCTCCTTAGCCTGTCGTACCTCATCTTAACCACGTCCTGAGCCCTAGACGTCGGGAAAGTATCGAACTCCTCGTCGAGCTCGTCCCCGTGGACCCCCTCGGCCCACGACAGCCTTGGGTCCATGTGGGGCGGGTGCCCGGCCCGGGCCCGAAAGTTCCAGAGCCCGATGAGGAACATGTAGAGGAAGGCCGTGGGCAGCATCAGCTCGGGGTAGACCACGAGTATGCAGAAGAGCACGTGGACCAGAGCAGTGGTCAGCGGGTTGACCCACCGACGGACGGCCCCAAGCCACCGGCCCGCGGCGGCTAGCCCGGAGAATAGGGCCACGATTCGAAAGAAGTTGGCCTTGCTTCGGCGCATGCTCCACATGTGCGAGTCGATGTCGAGCATGTACTCGACCACCTCCTTCCCGAGGGGCGGCTCGGCCCGGGCAAGCCTCGAGGCGACTATGTTCATCGCCTGGTGCCTTAGGCTGTCCAGCTGGCTCACGGTGAATGGATGGATGTAGTGCATCTTGGGCAGGAGCGGTCGGCCGTAGAGGTACATGGCTCGAGCCAACGAGACCCACGTGAGCCGAAAGGCTAGCTGCAGCTCGCCGGCCTTCTTCAGGCCCGCGGGCTGCAGCACGACGAGCGGGTAGGAGTGAGTGTATATCCTATCGGCTTCTAACGTCGAGAGCCTAATCCTCACCTTCCCTATCCTCTCGTCCTTTAATGCGGGCTTTTCATTCGGGCCCAGGTGGCAGTTGTCGAACACGCCGATGGTGACCACGGTGCACGGATCGTGGACCTCCCAAGTGTACTGCTCGTTCCACTTCGGGCTCGGGCTTTCCAATATCGTTCGAGTCCTGACCCACTTCTGACCGTACTTGGCCACGCAGTAGGCGTCGGCGGCCCCCCCGGAACGCGGGCCCGGACCCTTGGGCTTCGCGGACACAAGCCCGTTCGCGCCGAGGATCCCGAGCTCGAATATCCCGACGGGCTCCTTCCAAAGCTGTCGGGCCGTCGGGCGCTGATCGCTGATGTACAACGTGGACTCGTCGAGCACGTGGTAGCCGCCCTCGAGGCAAGCCCTCAGGTGGACCCTAGTCGAGAACTTGTGGCGCTGCTTCTTCCGATCGCCTTCGAGCGCGCCGAACCCGAACCGCTCGAGGTTGAACCATTGGGAATCGATGGGCCTGTGGTCGAGCCGACGCTCGAAGGCGGTCAGCTGAAGGACGAGCCTCCCCACGAGCTCGTCCTTATTCAGGGCCGCCTTGTTCTCCACGGTCAGGATGAGCTGCTCCTCGAACGGCTCGGCGGCTACGAAGACGAGGTCCTCGTTCCACAATGGGTTGGGAGTTCGGTTGGGACAAAGCTTCGTCTTCAACACCTGATTACCGACTTGGGCCTTGACGAAGACTTGGGGAGGCTGGGACTTGTCCTCAGACTCAACGTCCTGAGCCTCGATGACGTTGACACGAAGGTACCATAGCTTGGGGGAGACGTAGACCTTTGACCGAACGCTGTAGACTCCCTCGCCCTGGACCGTGGCGGCGTCCGAGTGCCACGCCTCGGGGAAGGCCTCGTCGGCCTGCGTGCCCATCCACACGGCCAGCATCAGCTCGCCGCGGACCATGCCCTCTCCCTTCCGACCCTCCAGTCTGTACCTGTTGGAAATATAATGTATATATATACATAAAATTAAAAAAAATGATGTTGTCGCGACAAAAAGCTTAAGATTTTAGGCAGGGATGTTGGTCGGACACACTAAAGGCCCACTGGATCTTCAAATGAATCTGAGTCTGGATCCACTTAGTCCACCGCTGGCACCGGTGGAGTGTGCGTCGCAGCGCCGTGAAAGGCTCGGCACCACGGATGGTCTAAGTGGGTCTGGATTGTGGATCCATTTGAAGAACTAATTGGGTCTTGAATCCAATTGCTATCCCTACTTAGACTCGTGAGATGACAAAAAATTGATGCAGTCCCTACATGCATAAGCTTTTAGGTATGGACGACAATCGAACACGCATTAAAGACCCAGTTGATTTTTAAATGAGTCCGAGTTTAGACCCACTTAGACTACCCATGATCTCTCCAGCGCCTAATGATCCAAATTGATCTAGAGGCGAATCCATTTAAAGATCCAATAGCTCTTTAATGGGTCCGACTGTCATCCCTATTTTTTCAGGTGAGGCGAAGTGGGGTCGTCCGAAAGTTACCACTGGGGTGCCAGGGGACTGTCGGGAGGGACCCGCGTGGGGACCTCGTTGAGGTCGAAAACGACCCGGCCCACGAAGTCGTCCCGGCCCACGGTCTCCTTGTCCCTGACGACGACCTCGAGGACGGACGATTGGAGCTTGTCCTTGGAGAAGGCGAAGGCCTGGTTGAACTCGGGGTTGGTCTTCTTCTCGAACCGCTGGGTCTTGCCCTTGTAGTTCCCGAGCTTGACCTCGACGTAGGGGTCGAGGGTGGCCGAGACGGGGTTCGTCGGGAGATCTCGGGCCTTTACCACTCGGACGTATAGGTAGTAGGTTTGCTCGACGAGGTCGTAGGTGCTCGTGACCCTTTCGCCGCCCGTGATCCACCGACCGACGAGGCCACCGTGGGCCCCGCCGTGGGGCCAACGCTCGCCGAGTTTGGGCTTAGTGTCCTTTATCTTGTAGTCGTCGGGGGATGCTTTTTGTTGAGGGTTCATCTCTTTTTTTTTTTCTTTTGTTTTTTGGAGTTTTGTGGAAGTGTGTTAAGGTTGTGATGTTGGAGAAGTTTGATGGAATTGTAATGTTGCGTTGTTTAGAGGCTTTGATCTCTCATATGTGAACTGACTGACGCAAAACTAAGTAGATGCTTAGATTGGCTTTGAGAAGAAAAAGTGGTTTAGTATGTATTCGAACATCTGTTGTAAAGTGGTTTTAGTGGCACTTATCGATCATGACAAAGATTCTCTTTCTCGAGTTTTTTAAAATTGTCGCGCCGTTTTATTGCCTTTAATCTAATCCTTATATTTTCTTTAGTTGCAATTAGGATTAATGTCATAATATTTGTAAGAGAAAATAGAAAAGTAGTTTTTTATATAAATTATGGGAACCTTGCAACTATACCCGTAATCCACACTAGGGCGGTGTCCACGTGTGGCTACATATTCGATAGTCGGAAGACTTTATTTGCGCTCCACCCTATGTATTTGCAATAAAATCATTATTAAATAGTTTTAATAAATAATATACTAAAATAGAATTTGATAGTCATTATGAGGTTATGTAAGGTACGTGGCATAATAAATAGTTTTTATTTTTTAATATATATATATAGAAAAAATATGATTAGTCAATTGAAACAGACCAATTGACGGTTTTTTGTAGCTCCTCATCCTTAATATAATATATATATATATATATATATGTATATATTATTCACCTAAAATCGAATACCACTACTAAGGGAATATCAAGAAACCATTGATCATGGTCATAAAGGTGGTTTGATGCTTTATTCTCTTATCTTTATTCTTTCTCATCACAAACTTTGAGCTGTGGCCAACACTTTTCTTCATCACACGATACATCAAAAGTGATTCCTTAGGAACTTGTTTGGTTGTGTCTTGTCGAAGGCTTACATTATTTAGTAATGATTTTTTTTTCTTCATTTATTTTTTATATATTATTTTATGTGATTTTTTAGTGATGATCACTTTGGATTAAAGGTGGCGATAAAAGGTCCATTCCATTCCATCTATGCCGTATTTAATTTATTTCGAGTCGATTAAAAAAATCATATAAAGAAACCACAGATCTCATTTAAATCATTGTTGAATGTTGATTTGATACATATGGGAAGGATGTCATTTCGGGCTACAAGGATGAGCGAATCAACATATCTAAATATCGGGCCGGGCCCAAGCAAAGGTGAAGACCCAATCTAACAGAAGAACATAATCAAGCCCTCACCTTTAATTGGCATTTAAAGAAGTTGAAAATAGTAATCAAAATTATGGGAAAAAGGAAAGCTTTATTCTGTCAGCAGTCAGCACCAAGAAAATAAACTTAACAGATTTCCGAATAACAGCGACCATCCATCCAAGCACAAATGAAGAAATACAAAGTTAGCACAACTTTTTTTCGTCAATATCCATCACGAAAAAGATTCTTTCCACTGCAACCGCCCGAGCCCATCGACGATGGCCTTACGAAAGTGCCCATTGTGAAATAAGAACGACGAAACATGGCCACCGTTGACCCATCTCACTTCGGAGCCAGGCCAGGCCTTCTGAAGCTCCAACACAGAGTGTTTAGGTATATATCCATCGTCCTAATATTTTTATCCCAGACAAAAAAAAAAAAGCCAACTTCAACAAAAAAAACATCGACCCGCCCAACAGAATATATATATTGGTACTTACAGTAGCTGCGACGAGTATAACAGCATTGGGATTCTTGGGTATGGGAAACCTCGTGACATCAGTTAAGGAAAGAACGGTTCTCATTCGCTCCATTACTTCTTCGAGGGTCAGCCCGACGTTCTTCTGCAAGGCAAGGTCTTGTCTAAGCGCTTCCCATGCAGTGGCGTGCTTTAGGACGCCGTCACAGAATGCTACGACGGCAGAATGTGGGGAAAGGAATGGGAATGTGGCGATTGGCGTGGGGTGTAATGAACCCACCATAGCTGCGTGTACTCCACCTACATACGATATGTTGTCGTCCTATTTTTTCGAGGCAAAATTTAAACCCCAAAATAGGCGAAATAGAGATCTGATTGGATTTTTTAGGTACTTAAGTCTTACCCATGCTAAGTCCACATACGCCCATCTTCCCAAAACCTGCTTCGGAGTCTAGCCAATGGAGAAGGCTGCGAGCCTCGTCGATGGTGACTCGTCCTAACAAGAGCAAATCACTCACGCAGTGGAGTTTAGCTCCTCGCTGGAGCATAGGGCGTCTTCTTCCGTAGAAAGGACTGCAAAGATATTATGGGGTTTAGAAAAGAAGATAAACTGTTTAGGCGGGGAAAAAACTGCTATTCATTGGCATTTGAAGCTTGACCTCTCAAGAACCATGGTTGCTATGTTCTCCTTTATCAAGGGGCCACCAAGACGAAGTCTACGCTGAAATGAATGGTCGCCTGTGCCTGAAAATAGAAACGGTGCATCAGAGAAGGATAACCCATGACTACGATAAGAGTAAAACGAAAATCAAATGTGGGTAATCACATCAACGGGGTCAGATTCTTGATGTGATTTTCTCAATGGAAGAAAAGAATAGTTTATTTTCTACGTATCAGACGTCGATTTGTTAGACCTTTTTGCAAAGATAATCATACCAACATGATCGCATCCTCCTAGAACTTCTGAACACCGTACCCAATCACAAATTATCATATTGCCACAAACAATCTAACATTTCACCGGGCCAAAGATTAATTCTGCATAAATTCAACCATTTATCCAAGAAAAACCAGCCTAGCAAAATTAATAATATGTACACAGTCACTTGGAATCTCAATCTATAAACAAAGAAAATCCTATAGTCACAGAAACCACATTTCATAATGAAGACAGCAAGATTAAGCCCACTACATAACATAGAGTATATACATTTACAAGTGACCATAGTTAGAATGCTCCCAATAAACTTAAAATTTTTACCAGCAAGGTGAACAACACAAGCCATCTTCTCAGGCGATACAGACTTGGGGCAAAGGAAAGCAACCCTAGCACTGTGACTCTCGGGTGGCAAAGCACCGATGAGCTGCTCATCACATGGTGTCCTGAACACGCCTTCCCTTAGAACAGCGTTGTTCGATTCCCAAACTGTTTTCCAACTGGGCTGAACGGGCATTGGCGGCCAATTCTGGCCTTCAACGTGAGGAAACAATTTGTTTATCATTCTCTCCAAAAGATCGAGCTTCGTACCGCCCCATCCTCTGGAGAAAAACGGAGGGCTTATCTTTGTTCTATGCAGCAATGCGCCGTATACATGATCTAGTACATAGTACAGCGTGCCTAGATTTACGGCGACCATGGATTGAATGGAGATGAAAACTTCTCGGGAACGAATTAAAGTATAATTTCAATGCGAAAAAAGGGAACAAAATTAAGAGATTAATCCCAGCTGATAAATCAATCTCCGAGAAGCCCACTTCAGAGTCGACAGCTTCGAATTCACCCAAACCGTAAAACAAAAGCTTGAGCTTGAGCATGTATGCCTGCTCTTCGGTGAAATCTGGAGCAAGGAACGGCCGTAGATCTAATCAAAATAAAGGCACTATGCGTCAACACGCGATAAGAAAACCAATTGACAGAGGTGAGTAAGGAATGTGAAATCGCCTTGCAAAATCTACACGACGCCTTAGATTGATTGAAAAAAGGCCGAGATTGTCGTCGTTGGATGTTTGGTGGAGAGCGAGAGAGAAACCATGGGCGGAGAAGATGGTGTGACGAGGTGGATTTACAATTGCCAGCTCAGTAAATGTATTATCCATAAAACAAAAAAATGGAATATATATATACAGTTTTTTATACTATTTTATATTCGGGAATCAACACATAAATACCTGATAGGAAATAAAAAAGCCACTTCAGTCCCTTGTCAGACATCTTTCTAAGCTAGGTACCCATTTGAATAAAAATCTTACAGATAGGTACCTAATCACGTAATATTACCAAAATACCCTTATTTGTTGATTTACAGTTTCATTTCAGTTTTTTTTCTCTGCAATTATCAAGCTCCATCCTGCCATCGACGTGTTTCTTCTTGCCGACCACCTCCTTCCGCTCGTGCCGGCGCCGAACAACGATCGACGAGCCTCTTGAACGTTGGGTTCTCGAAATTGGGTCTCAATTTTGCTAGGTAAGCTTTTATTTTGCTTTAGGTTTGGTTAATCGATTGCACTCGTTTGTTCAACGTTTAGCCCAAATCTGGAGCTGAATGTGATCCAAGAACTCGATATATGGGTGGGATGTTAAGATTTGATAGTTATTGAGGCTAATCCATCGTGATTTTGGATTTTTTTTATAGGACTGTTACGACGTTACCATTTGTTATGTATATTACGTACCATTTGTTATGTTTATTACGTACCATTGTACATGTCTATACGGTACCAAGATGTATGCGTACGCAGTACCATAGCAAACTATACAGCCGTACCATTTATACATGTTGCCATATTATTTGAAAATATGCCGTCTACAAGTTTGGTTAGTGGCGAAACGTTATTTGCATTGTGTGAGTATAAAAAGGGATTCATTCTTAGTCACGATCAATGACGCGACGACGCACGAGATGAATGCTCAAACCGATGATGGTAATTTTATTCGTGACCCGGACATTCGTATTCTTCCCGGTCGCCGAAAGACGCAGAGGATTCCTTCTTAGGTAGATAGAACATCCAACAAGTGCAAAATATGTGGGAAATACCATAATAATCGTCGTATTTGTATCAATAGAACATCCAGTGTCAATAGGATACGGACATTGTTTTTGTCTAAATGATGCCAACAAGGTACTGTAATATATGCCAATTTGGTACTGTAATATATGATAATAAGGTACTGTAATAAAGGCCAGTAAGATACCGTAATATATGCCAACAAGGTTCTGTAATATATGACAACCAGGTACATTAATATTTACCAACAAGGTACTGTAATATATGCCAATTTGGTGTTGTAATATATGATAACAAGGTACTGTAATAAATGCCAACAAGGTACCGTAATATAAGCCAACAAAGTACTGTAATATATGACAACAAGGTTCAGTAATATATACCGTAAGATATGCAAATTTTGTACTGTAATATATGTAAATTTGGTACCGTAATATATGCATGTTTGGTACTGTAATATATGCTAGTTTGGTACCCTACGATATGCACATTTGGTACCCTACGATATGCATATTTGGTACTGTAATATACCATTGATACCGTAAGATATGCCAACATGGTACTAATATAAGCGAACTTGGTACTGTAACATATGCCAATTTGATACGTTAATATACGCAACTTTGGTACTGTAATGTAGGTCATTTAGGTACTCTAAGTGTACAACATAGGGTACTGTATCGTTTCAGAAGTTGGTATCGTATAAAATAAAGTAAGACTTTGAATTTAAGAGTTGGCTATATTTCGTCAGAAAGAAAGCATTTCAGCAGATGTTGATGTCGATAAAGGAATAGACAATTTCTGACTTTTTCTGTAATAATTGCACACTTTTCTGACATTTTTCTGTCATGAGTGGACAGTTTTCTGACGTTTTCTCTGTCATGAGTGGACAGAGACTGACATACAAGGTATTAAATCAAAAAAGACAGGTCATCTGCATGTCGGTGGCTTTCATAAAATGTTTCATGTCATATTTAATTTTGGGTACTGCAACCGTGTCTGCGTTGGTACGCTTCAAACAAAACGACAAGTACCCCTACAAAGCTATTTAAGGTACGGTGTTCCTTGTATATATGATACGTCATACTAGGGTTATATTTTTCGACGTCGATCGAATTACTTTTTCATCTCGAACCAACGTAGAACAGTAATATATAATATTAAATACGTTTCAGATCAAATTCGGTGCATTAGGCCCCGCACGCATGAATTAAATCTTAGAATACCAAGATTCATTATAGTATAAGGATACAAACAAGAACATCTACAACATAATTTGAATAATGTGGTGAGTGCTACATCTGGAAATTCGGTGCATTAGGCTTTCATATATTTTTTCATTTCGTTATTGTTAGGTATTGCCAAAATCACGCAGGACAACGTGATTCGATTAGGAATGTACTTATTTTTCGATCGTATAACAAATGATACGATATACTTTCATATCCGGGTACTGTAAATTTGTAATTATAGATACGGTAAACCTGCAGGTTATGGTACTATAAAGGCAAATGATAAGGTACCTTCTGTAAAACACAAGGTACCTTAGTGTACAACAGATAAGGTACTTCACGTGCGATATATAAGGTACCGTATATATTTACGTAATGGTACGGTTAACATGCATATTACAGTACACTATATGTAAGCGATACAGTACGGTATACTTGCATATCTGGTTACCGTATAGTACGTATGGATACGGTAAAATTTCAGGTTATGGTACTACATATATAAATTTAAGGTATGGTAATGGTACAACAGATAAGGTACTTCATGTGCGATATATAAGGTACGGTATATATTTATGTAATGGTACGGTTAACCTGCATATTACGGTACTCTATATGTAAGCGTTACGGTACGATATGCTTGCATATCTGGGTACCGTATATGTATACGTATGGATACTGTAAAATTTCAGGTTATGGTACTACATGTAAATTTAAGGTATGGTAATGGTACAATAGATAAGGTACTTCATGTGCGATATATAAGGTACGGTTAACCTGCATATTCTGGTACTCTGTACGTAAAAGATAAGATACGGTCATACAATAACATATGGTACTGCATAAATTACGGACAGTCGTAGAACAACACAACACAGTACAAAAGAAAACCAACATAAACAACCAAAGGTCTCCAAACAGTCTCATCCCCAACTCAAAAATAAGTTAACCAAACTAAACAACACGTCTCCAAAGAGTCTAACAGCATATCCAAGAAACTTACTGAAAAAGATCTAGCATACAACTACGCTCGTCACATAAAATGCGAGCAGCCATAGAAGCACGATACACATCCATGTTTACTTCTTTGCCATATTTCTCTTGGGTGTCGACAACGTACTCCTCTATGGTTAAACAAGCATGCACCCCGCAGTCTACGTCGCCAAATAGGGGCCGCTTAAACTATGGATCCACGGTCTTCTTACATAGATACCAAATGCAGAACCATTTTATTCACACAACGGGTACCAATTTGGCCAAACAGAGGGTACCAAATGCAGTGATAATGTAGTACCAAAAAACAATTGACCCCATTTTCGAAAAACACACTGTTAACAAGCAGTACTATTTCGTTCACACAAGGGATACCAATTTATCGAAACAGAGGGTACCAAATGCAGAGATAATGTTGTACCAAAAAAAATTGACCCCATTTTCGAAAAACCCACTGCTAACAAGCAGTGCCATTTTATTCACACAAGGAGTACCAATTTTCCCAAAGAGATGGTACCAAATTCAATCATAATGTAGTACCAAAACAAATTGACCCCATTCAAAAAAACCAGTTAACATGTAGTACCATTTTATTCACACAAGGGGTACCAATTTTCTCAAACAGAGAGTACCAAATGCAGTGATAATGTAGTACCAAAACAAATTGACCCCAGTCGATAAAACCAATGTTAACAAGCAGTACCATTTTACTCACATAAGGGATACCAATTTGCCTAAACAGAGAGTACCTAATGCAGTGATAATGTAGTACCAAAAAATTGACCCCATTCGACCACTTTTGGCAAGCAGTACCATTTTATTCATACAAGGGGTATCAATATGCCAAAACAGAGGGTACCAAATGCAGTTACGATATAGTACCACAACAAATTGACCCCATTCGAAAAAACCAAAATCGGCCCATTCCAGAAAAACCCCAAATCAAGCAGCCATGACGAAATACACGCACAAAAAATCCTAATCGACCAACAAATCAATGTCATTCCAAAAACACGCACAGAAGAACCCTAATCGTGACGAAATGCGACCACTTACGGTAATACTGTGAATGACTTACCAATCTATTTCAGAAGGGAATACAACGACGAACGAGTGGACAGACGACGTAGAATCTGAATCCAAAAAAACTCGGGTCGATTTCTGGCAAGCAATCGCGCGATTTGGTTTGGGGCTGTGCGATTTTTTCTCTTTTTTAGGAGCGATCGAACGTGAATTAAGAAATAAGGTAAGAGATGTAAAAAAAACCAGTTCTAGTAGGGGTAAATCCGTCAGTTAGGTACCTATAAGTAAAATAAAATTCAACTAGGTACCTAGGTTAAAAATTACACTGACAAGGGACTGAACTGTTTAATTTTTATTGATGTAGGTATTTAAGCGTAGAAACCCCTTTTATATTAGTGGATATTAATATATATTGAAAATATATATATAAATATACGGTTTGCTCATCTTTTTATTTTCATGGAGTGTTTTCGCTATATATATATATATTTATATTTCTTTTTTGCTATAATGGAATATTAAATATAAATACATATTTCGCTTATCTTAAAAGTTGATAAACGATGAGACGGTAAAAAAGAACGTGATAATATTATGTTCAGACCCAATATAGAGATTCTGGACAATGAAATGAATAATACAATGACAATATCATATTGTAAGCCTCATTCTTTGGTAATATAGATTCTCACTTTCCTAGAATTGTTTTCACCCCCGGACTTTTTTTCTCGTATAGGAAGAAACCATCAAATGCCATTTTTCCATATGACTACGAATCCAAAAATAATAATTTGGGCTTATGAATGATTCGATTGTCAATGCCCTTGTTTTCGAGAGGACAACCTTCTATCTCTCTGTTAAGCCTGAATTATATTGTAGTGTTATCAATGAAAACATGTAAGTTGCCAAAACTATCTTAGGCTCATTTATCTTCACTTGGGGAGACTTCGGAGACGTCCACGTAAAAATTATTATTATTATTTGGATTATTTCGATATTAGTTTTAGAGAAGTTTTATAGAATAAATCTTTACACATATGCACTCGGTACATCATATAAGAAATTTAGGTACAATAGAAACACGTATTGGTTGAAAAAATATATGTCATGCTTACAGAGATATCATATACAATATTTAGGAATTAGCATGCAAACCATGTGATATGGTATGTATTATACATTTAAAGATACGTAAACGATGGTAAACCGATACTCTCAACCAAATTGGTACCTATGTGTAGAAACTCTTGGTAGCTATATAAAATATCTGACGGGATAGGAACTGATGGGTATTTAAGTTCAGATACACCTTTTATTATTACTAGTACTTTTGCACACTCATACGCAAAATACAGTTTAACCTGACCCTGGGGCTTAATAAAAGAATATAGATTATTATTATTATTATTATTATTATTATTATTATTATTATTTAAGTTCACATACATACACCGTCCTCTCTAGGGGCAAACTCTTGACATGTGTTGTCCTTTTACTAGCTAAGTGGGCCTATTGGGCTGGCCCCTCTATATCCGCTCTTAGTCTTAGGAAGGCTGTCAACGCTGCACACTTATTTAATGTGCGAGGACCATTGCATTGCTTTCACTTATTTACTTCGATTCAATATCTGTAACACGTATAATTTTCTCCAGTAATTTCTCCAAAATGCAATGATATTGATTAAACGGGTCAATTGGATATTGAATTAAGTGGTCCAAATCTACTCCGGATCCGTACTGTATATTATTATAGTCATTTTTCTCATTAGGAATTTAGTTACTTTCCAAATAGATGTATTTTATACTCAATATTCAAAAAGATATGTAAGTATTTTTGCATGAATTCAATGTTTCACTGGAATAAATGGGACATCCTACTATGTCTCATCTCAATAGGTTAGGATATTTAATAAATCACTGAATGGAATACCTTGCAGGACGTAATTTTAATTAATAATTCCTCAGCAAAAGGGTGATTGCAGCTTTTGATGTGTTACATAATGTACATTACAGCCTGCAATTGGTCCCTAAACAACGCATAACCTAAGCCCTGACATTCCTTACCATACACTAACACATCAATAAATATGGGAATGTAACACTTATATACCGATATTTATTAATATATCAATATCTGTTAACAAGGTTAAGTGGATTCGAATTATTGATATTGCAACTTGGGATGAGACGATGGGTCAAAACATTAGTTGGATGACAAGGTTCAATTTCTATTCAACAAAGAAAAGAAGTATATTAATGTAATGAAGATATGCAAGTATATATTAATTAAATAAAGATAAAGATTATTGGTCTGTCCATAGACAGACTGGATAGTAGGGTTAGTTAGGGACCGAGAAAAAGTGGGCGTACATTCTCGGCACTGAAAAGAGATATCAACTGATAACAGATAATTAATAACTAGTCTAAATTGCACGCTACATAATATATAAACCATTTATAAAATGTTAAATAATAATTACTCAAATAGAACATTAAATGTGACAATATATAAATACAAGGTAGTTGGTGGTTTCTTATTTTTTATTTTATGTTAAATATTAATTTGAGAAAAATTTTGATTAGTTAATATATACACCAAAAAAGCAGTTTTTGACTCATCCTAGTACAGTAGTTGAGGGGAAGGCATCAAAGTGCGTGTGGCTAGGAGGTCAAGGGATCGAATCCCACCTCTCACATTCCTTTGAGAAGTAACCCCATGACTATCGCTGTCGGATGGGTTTGAGACGTATCCATCTGGCCCTGAGGATTAGTCCCACCTCTGGAGTATGTGGCAGTTAGCCCATAGCCAGGCTAGATACCTCGGCACAGAAAAAAACTCACCCTAGCATGATTATTATAAAATAATGGTAACAATAATAAATAGGACTTTTACAATTCAGGCCCCATTATATTTTTAAAACAGGTTTCTGGCCCCTGTCAGAAAAAGTATTGTTTTACAGACCCATTTCTGAATTTAACTTAGAATAAAGGACCTTTGACCAAAATACCATTACAAAAAGTAATGAGAAGTGGTATCCAGCACCCCTGTTATGTTATCAAATTGCAGTATATTGTTATCAGTTATAACATAACAAGAAGTGTTATTCCGCACAAATATTGTATTATTGTATGGCTAAAAAGTGTTATTAACAGAATAAGATGCAGTATTTTACAATCGAAATACTCATATATCATACTCATAAGCATCCTGCAAATGTAAGAGTTTGTTTTGATATTACATCGTCAAATATAAGATTTGCGAGGGTATGCTTCGTATCTAAGTGACGCAAATACGAAAAAATAGTAAATTGATTCATGTTTTCGGCTAAAATTGCAGCTAATATGTATAAATTCGAGAGACCCATAGCTTGGATATTACGACGCGCCACCGTGTCGGATCTACCGTTCGTCGTTCAAGGTTAATGGAGTTGAAAATGAAATCACTGGAAAACTTTGGCGTAAATAAATGTTTCTTAAAGTGGTACGAATTTCAAATTATTTTTCATAGCGAAACAAATAAGAGGTATCTCATGTGAAACACGTAGAACTATATTTTTTTAAGAAGGGGCATCGAAACAGGTTTAAGTGTTACATGTTGTTCTCTATTTGGTATAGTTTTGAGTTAGAAGTTTGCTGGGCAACACTTCATCCTTTCTAAATAGCACTTCCTTGTTACCCGATATACACAAATGGTTATCCAGAAAATTTGTTAATTCCCAAATGTTTCAATCTTGGACCGCGTCAAAATATTTCATTATTTCATGATTAACATTAATAATTTCCATTGATTATTAAAACCCATGATCTAATTGAGTCGATTTCATCTTATTCGACGATTAATTCGAGATTTTATTCATTATTCAGTAAAATTTTCGAAATAGGTTGGAATCATTATTTCATTATCTAAATCAATAATTTTTCTTGATTATTAAGACCCATGAAATTCGAAGCGGATTTTAATAATATTCAATAACTTTTTACATTTTTTGACATATTTGAGTTTGGAGTGGTTGTTGCTCGTTAGAGCTGTCAAAACGGGCTTGGGCCCGCGGGGCGGGCTCTGAAATTTTAGGCCCGCCTGAAGTCGGGCCTGGGCGGGCAAGCCCGCAGCGGGTGCGGGCTTTGGCGGGGCGGGGCGGGCTAGCCCGCGGGTAGTCCGCCAGATTAATTAAAAAAAATTATATATTATTTGTAATATAATATTGTAAATATAAAATAATAAATGGTACTTATTAACATAAATATATTAATATTAAAAACGTTTATTAAATTAAATATATTTTCGTTCATTTTTCTTATTTTTTTTTCCTATTTTTATATTATTTTATTCTATTTTTTTTAATTTTTTCTTATTTATTCTTAGGCCCGCCAAATGGCGGGCTTACCCGCCCCCGCCCCCGCCCCGCCACACGGCGGGCTTTGGCGGTTACGGGCCGGCCCGCCCCGCTGGCCCGTTTTGACAGCACTATTGCTCGTTTGAAGAAGACGATGACAAAGATTCGTTATTCTTTTTGTTTATTATAGGCAAATATGTCTTTTAACATGGATTAGGTCCTTATATCTAGATGAAACTTAAAAATTTAGGTACTCATAAATAGGGCATGAAAAATAAATTATTGAGCCTCACATCTAATTTACTCTATCTAATAAATAAATATATCCATTTATATGCTCAACATACACTGCAGACAGAGAAAGTGGGCAGACGAATTAGCCTTTTGACCGCCATTGATTCGTTGAAGCTCCTTTCTTTCTACTTACACACGCAGACACACGTGTTTGTTTTCCATCAGTTTTGCTGATATCACCATGTGCATTTCGCTCTGATGATCTCATTTTAGCCCTTCGCCTCTTCAGTTGCTGTGTTTGGAATTGGATGCTACTCTACTTTTTTTTTTCACGACTGATTTCTGCTTCATTTTGCTCGTTCCGTTTGAAATTGCGGTGACTCAGCTGAAATTCTTCAGTAGTTGATTCTGGCTTTTCGCGTTTTGTGGTGATTGAAACTCGTTTGAGCTGTAGAGTTTTCGATCAATCTCGCCCCTTGCTGCTTCATTATAGTCTCTGCTATTTGACTAAGCATTGCGTTTAAAATGGAGGGAAAAATCGAAGAGGCTCATCATCAATTCAGATCTGAGCAACTCGGATTCGGGCTAGGGTTAGATGACGGCTCTTTCACTGCACTTCTGGAGCTTCCTCCGCCGCAGGCCGTGGAGCTCTTAGTCAAAGAGGATTTTCCGGTTCCGCCCCCAATTTTTTCGTCCGATATTGCCCTCGCCGACCGTGCGTCAAACTTCTCGGTGTTTGCATCTGCTCAAAAGAATGATAGCTACTATGGCAACATCCGCGATGAAAATGATAATTCAATGAGGAAGGATACTGTGAAGCAGGAGCCCGTGGATTCGGATTCCAACCACAGTTCGAAGTCTGGAAAGCGGAAGGAGAGGGAGAAAAAGGTAAATTCGCTTGCAAACATGTCTCCTCTCTTTAGCTTCACAATATGTGTCATGGGTTTCACTCGAATATAATTTTGTTTCTTTGTATTCAGGTTAAGGAATCAAGTAAAAAGATCAAGAAAGTAGCAGCCAATGAAACTTCCGATGAAGGTGCCGATAAGCTTCCGTATGTTCACGTCAGGGCCCGACGTGGCCAAGCCACCGATAGCCATAGTTTAGCTGAAAGAGTAATTTTCCCAATACAGTAAATTTATGTCGTTTAATCTATTTTATCATGTTAGGTAACCAGAAGTTCAGCGTTGGGAAAGTAATTATCTCTAAAAAAAATATGTTTTTCTTTCGCTAATACAGGCTAGGAGGGAGAAAATTAATGCAAGAATGAAACTTCTACAAGAGCTGGTCCCTGGATGTACCAAGGTCAGTTGCGACAACTCATATCATATTTCGATTAAGATCGATTATGTGGAGTAAACGCGATTGTTTTATGTTACGGGTCTTTTGTGAGATCAGAGCTTTATACGATGATTATGTTGCCTGTGGTCAGTGATGGTGGTGAGACTGTTTTCTTCATTTTTTTTTTTCATTATCTTCCGTTTATTATCATTTCCGTATGAGTAATGATGACAATATAAGGCGTCGCTATCAACTTTTTAATGTCTTCTGGTTCACCGAGAAAGTGGGGAGGGCCGCTGCTGAAATGTCCCTCTCATAATTCTTGCTATTATGTTTTCGCGTTTTTTTACTGGTTTCCTCAACTTTTCCTTCTGCGTAAGGTTATTTGACCAAAACGATTTTGTTCGTGAAGGGAACTTGGGACCTTATACTCTGTTCTCTTTCTTTTTCAAATTATTTATGTGGAATTGCTTGATACTGGATCTTAGCTCGAGTATCCTTAGAAATTGGTTTTTGGGGAGTTGGAGAGTTTAGATCACAGGCACTTCCTCAAGTTTATTTCTTGATGATTTAATTCATTTTTTCTACCTTTTAGATATCAATGTAGAAACGTTATGGTGTCGTGAAAGAAAGTTTAAGATGTGGATTGTGTAAATTGAGATCATCTGTGACATTCAATTGCATTGCAGAACTTGCTTTGCTATTTATCACTGACATATTGGACCACGCTTCATATATATTATTAAATTTGATGAGAGAATGTCCAGAGTTAATTGACAGCACAGTAGGAGAAACCTTGTATATATCTTATTACTGAAAGGATGGATTCTCCTTCCGCACCACTAAGGATGGTGCTCTGTGATTGCCTGAAAACTGATATAAATGCTGTCCAGCCTTTGCCGTGTGTCAAAGAAGATAGAAAAAAAAAATATTTTGTCAGGTCAATCGGCACCATAAATTTGTGGCAGTTTCTTGGTCAAATGTGTATCCCTTTTAGAAGATGGTAGAGAAGTTGCTCGTATAATTGAATTGCCTTTATCTTGCATGTTTAGAAGATGGTCTATATTCACTTTTATCATCCACGCTAGCATCTTGATTTATCTAGTCTCCTTTCTCCTTATACAGATTTCAGGTACGGCAATGGTGCTAGATGAAATAATAAATCATGTCCAAGCACTTCAAAGACAAGTGGAGGTCAGTTCAGTCTCTGTATATAATTAATACTATGTTTAATCTAGACTCAGCTGATGTTTTGTGCTAGTTTGAGTACGCTTTTAGTGCGTTAACACGTTAGAACAGAAAATGAAATTTCCTTTTCCAGAAACACACAGCATACACAGAAACATATCACTTCGATTCGCCTTCAGTTCACCATATGCCTGCCTTCGTATAATTTCAGTTTCTATCCATGAGACTTGCCACTTTCAGCCCAAGAATCGATTCCAACCTTGACTCCCTCTTGCTTTCAGATGTAAGTGAGCAACTTAAGAGTGTTAATTCTGCCACTTAACTAAAATTGCGTTGTGATCCTTTGATATTTTCTGAACTCCATCGAATCTTCTTCTATATCGTAAATTGTTTTCAGCAAGGACCCGTGATGGAGAATTGCTACCCAGGCATGTTTACTTCGTCAGTATGGCCTGAGGGACAAGTCAACGAAGGCAGACAACAACTATTACTGCCATATCATCAACATCCATGGAATCATGAAGAGCTTCATCATCAGCAGCCTACGTGGTGCAGCAGAGAAGAAGACGAGTCTAACTTTGTTACTCAAGACACCTCACTTATAAGCTACGATTCTCCAGACAATTCAGGTGAGTTGGTTATTGATCTAGCAAGATCGTAACCAACCTTTTTAAGGGTTGTTGCAGATGATATTGGTTTTTCACTACTTGCATTCATTTTGCAGCTACATTACATTCAAATCGGCTGAAGATGGAGCTGTGAAGCATTGATTGTTCTTGGATCAGCAACCATAATATCGCCAGTAGATATGTAGAATATATATAATATACATATATATAGTATAGATGGAAGCACAGGAGAGGTTATGTTGACCATTAGAGAGCAAGTCAGACCTGAGGAGAATCCTTAGATTAATATATATTCTAAATGTTGAGTTGATTGCCTTAGTCAGCCAATATAAAGGCAAGCTGTTGATAATCAATTTGAACTGTTTTTTCAGCTCTGTGATTTGTGACCTTGGCGAGGAAAGAAGCATAAAGGAGAAAAGCAAAGGACAACCTCAGCAGTGTATTTACCACCAAGAACAACCTTATTAGCATTCAACAAACCAATAAACTCGGACAAAATAAAAAATCAGCTCAATCAACGAATGGCCACGTAGATCAGCGATAAACATCAGAAGTCAGATGAGATCTTATTTATCCTTAAAACGATGAAATTTCAAACACGACACGATTCATGATTCATACCGGCGGATTGAATTTCCGCGTCTAGTCGGATTCCGACGACGGCGATTCCAATTGCAGCCTCTCGAGAGCCTTCTGGTGTGCCCAGGTCTCGATCGTCAGATCGGGCTTGGCGTTGAGACCCACGCCTAGGATGACGATCGCGAGGAAGCTGGTGACGTAGCACGGAAGCTCCCAATTGCGCGATTCTCCCGGCGGAGGCGGGGTACGGCTGAAGGCGAACCCCTTGGGCCGCTCCTCGTGCCCTGGGCTCGACCAACGACTCGGACCGCCGCCGTGTCCTCCTCCACGATTGCGTACGGATTGGCCCAATCGAGATCGGACGGTGGTCAGCGATGCGGCGAAGGGTTTGAAAACCGCCATTAGTGAGAGTGAAGAAAAAAGGACGAAAATAGGATTGCCACTCTTTGATTTAAGGTGCTCAAAATCGCCACTGGCAGTGACGGTTATCCATTTTTCCAAAAGTAGAAGAGCACTAGTAGTAAACATAAGATAACAATTTCCATTCCACAATTCATCATAATTACCAAGTGAAGAGAAACCCCATCCAAGCAAAAGACAATTGGCTACAACTTATGCAAACAAAGGAAGAAAGCACAAAGATACAACATAGAGATAAGAGAAAAAGAGAGCATAGTTTCAATCCATCATATAGCCACACTTAGTCCCCTAAATCTTGTCAAGCTTGTCTGCTCTTACGACAGGATTCGCCTTCGATATGGAATCACGAGCAGCACCTCTGTAATCGAACGAACACTCGTGTTTATCCGAGTAACGATGGTTCGAACAGAAGAGTTCCCCACACTTGCAGCTAAACCCCGTCAAGCCCACTCGCTTTCGGCAATAACTGCACCTGTTAGGCCCTTCCTTGGGCTTCGTGCCAGAACAGGGCCCGAGCCCACGTCAGGGCCCGGCTGGGGCGGCTCGGGTTTCGGCTCGTAAGATGGCTCCACCGTTTCGACAATCGTGGGCTTGAATTCTTTCTTGGTCGAGACACTGTTGACTATGCTTTCGATGGAGGAAGCTTGTTGCTCGTTTAGTATCGTATCCTTGTGGCATTTCGAGCACATGTTCATTGTAGCTGAGCTGCCGAAGAATCCACAGTTGTTGATGCATAGAGTGGGAACTTCTGCTGCTTGAAAACCTGTCTCTTTCGGAGACTCCATTACAAGAACTCTGTTATACTGTTCAATGGTAGGCAATGTATCAATGTTATGATCCTATGAAGCAAACACTAGACAAGGAAATGGAATTAGGCTTAAAGTTCTACATAGGCCTTGTGCATCAGTAATGAATCGCGTAATCCCATTCTAAGTTATGTCACTCAGGGAATTCAGACTCCATTTCAAGCATCTAGTCAAATGGTCCTTGGAAAACGATCCTTATCAACATTTTTACTACACAAAACCCTGCATTACTTAAGGTCACACAACACTCCAGCAACTGATGGTAAAGAACAAAGGTGCAATTCCATGCAGTTCGTTGCAGCGTGCAAATCCTAACCATCAGGTATGAATGAAATTCCAAAATTTTCTCTATCCCTGGTTAATGATAAAGGGATCCAAACCAAACCTTTGGTCATCACAAACACACAAGTCTTTTAAAACCGACAAATAATAGACCTTCATGACACAATCATAGATGCAGATGCTTACAAGACACGCGATTGCATTGCAGAGGTTTAAGGTTGCAATCCATGGGTTTCAATCAAAGGAAAAACAACGAACCAAGCAAATCATGAATACAAAATGACTTCTGACGACCAAAAAACAAACTTCAACTAAACAGATAAGGGTCTGCATCTGACGCATCTATCGTACAAAAAGACAATCAGATACAATTCTTCATGGCAATAAAAGGAAACCCTAAAGCTGTTAAGCAGCGCAACAGGTCAGGCACATAACCTAGAATTACACCGCATAAAATCGTAGAGCTGTACCTTAATTAACCGATGAATATCAAAGCAATTCGAGTGCGGAGCAAAGAAACAGGTCAGAAAGAGAGAAGAGAGGCGTCTGATTTTCTGATCAAGGAATTTCTATTTTGCGTTTTGTATTATTTGCTGGGAAAGTTTGATGGAGAAAGAAAGAGTCGGTTCGGAAGGCATTCGCATTATTGTACGAATTTACCCTTTCACTCGTTTAATATGATTTGCACAATTTGGGTATTTTGTTTTTGTAAATTAACTATAAATGACGAACCCTTTTCTCAATCTCAATACTATCGTACAATTTTATTAAATATAAAAATTTTGTTAAAAACATATTCCAATCAAATATATATAAACGCTTTATACCACATAAAATTCAAAATTTTAACCATACATAATGAGTTTTTCATAGACTTGCCTATTTTTCACTGATTAATTAAAGAGTTGATATAGCCAGCTGTCTACCATTTTGCGTACCTCTCAAATTATTTGTCCATTATCTAATAAATATGATTTTGATGGCCAGCTAGCTCATAGTCTTGGATCTGCATTATACAGTTTTTTTAAACCCCAAATAAAATATTTAATAAATTTCGTCTTCGTCATAAAAAAAAATTATCACGCGATATTAAAGGTAACACGTTTTTTAGCAAACATCAAATATTACTACATACATATATAATGTTACTTTTGTCTAGATGAAAAAAAAGTAAAATTTTTAATCTTTTATATCGATATAGACTTGTAAGCCCATGAGGATGAAGCCCTCCTTGTCATTATTGATTTCATCCTTACTGGGTTGTAAAATATCTGTCACTGAAATTCAAAATAATTATTGAATTGCTAAAATCCAATGCATGAATTTTAGGCTCATAAAAAAAAGGGTTATGTTGGCAAGTGTTTTTTTTTAAATGATTACATAAAAAAAGTTGGTAGGCAAAACTACAAAGCGAGGAACATCAACTTATCCTTTTGGATTATATAATTCATAAATGACTGCAATAATTCTAAGCATGCACAAGTCTCTTATGACAATGATTAATGTTCGTATTCAATACTTTCGTTACATTGTCTGATATACATATATATATATATAATATATATAGACATTTATAACGAATTATAAGGAACGGGAGGAAGATACACCGAACTGTTAATGGAAAAAATAACTAGTTAAATAATATATGTCCTGACCATAGCCATTATTGATCCAACCGACAAAGCAATATTTTTCTTATTTAATTTTCTTTTATAAGATGATGACAATTGACTTGTAAAGAGATTGGTACACCAAATTAAAAGTTATATGTTTGTTGTAGTCAAAGGACATTATGGTGTCCCACCAATTCACCAAACTTCGATAAATCCAATTTTCTACAGCTTTTTTATTTTTCATCAGTGTAGAGTTTTTTTTTTCACCGTGATCATCGGGCACTAGTTGTTGATGTACTTATCCTTGTGCCTCAAATAATTCATTGAAAGAAAATAAAAAAGAAATATAAATAGCAACATTATTATCATATCTATCTAGGCATTCTTGGATTCTTAATTTCGTCTCACTTACAATATTTTTATTTCCCTTTCACGCTTATGCACGTGTATAATTATAACACGTGACGTTAGTTTAAATAAGGGGTTCTTAACTTTCAAGGTTATAAATATGTGATTTTTATCCATCAATTGCTACCATTTTTCGTAATTATTCAATTCCACTACTCAAGCCTATACGAGAATGAGTCGATCAGAATGAAAGAGCATTAAACATTCAAAGCTCTCACCTTATTCTAATATTTAGTATTGCATTATCGATCCGAAATTAAGTGCATAGTTATATATTTATAGAATAAATGGGAAACATTCTTTTATTCATATACCTATTCATTGATCAAATAAAGTGGGACATAATCGCCGAAAGTTGTAAGTCAAAAAGATTGATATTCAACAAAATAGCACAAGAAATATGAACCACAATTCTCAATTTAAACTAATTAATGATCCTTCTATGTATGTAGTGGCACTTCGTAGATGACACGACACTCAACCAATACGTTGTGTGCCCCTCACTCTCGATAAATCAAAATCACTCGCTTCGAAATTCCATCTAAATCAAAAGTACAACGAGGACCTCGAGAGAAAATTCAATTACACATTCTCTATCTATTTTATTTCATTTATTTATCCAATTTTTATCATGGCCCTCCATTTAATTATCATTAGGAATTGAAAACCAAAGTGGGCCCATACATACATAATAATTATCAAGAACGTAATAATACTGTTGGCTCTCGTTAATCTTCCAATTATGACTTTTTGGGCTAGCCTAATATTTTTCATTACAATGAACCCAGCTTGGCGATTTTGTAAATATATAATATTAAAATATAAACCACCAACCGAAGGCTCACACACGTACACATACACACACTCGCCTTCTTTGGTAGCTCAGTGCTTGTATAATTTACGTTATAACTCACGACAGTTTCTGTTAGGGCGTCAGATATTTGTAATAAATATTCATGCTTTGAAGGGTCTTAAGCTTGAAGGCTGTTGCGTGGAAGAAAGCAAAGAAAAATAAAAAAAAACAGAGAAAAGAAAAGAGACCAATCCAAGATTTGCTTTTTCATTAGAGGTGAGGTGTAAAATCCGACCTTTTTGCTGCTGGTGGGTGAGTGAGTGGTAAGAAAACCGAATTGGGTTTTCTTAAAGATTCGATCTTTGGTGGAATTTTTGTCGGCCCATCTGAAAAAGGATTATCTTTTTTCTTTTTTCTTAGTGGGGTGTTTTTTTTTTTCTGGACTTCGCAGGTTGTATGATGGATACTGTTAACGATGATTCCTCTTCGAAGATGGGAGATTATTACGAAGTGATTGGAGAGGTTGGCAGAGGTTCTTTTGGAGCTGCATTCTTAGCCCTTCACAAAACTGTGAATCGAAAGTAAGCGTCTCTGTTTTATTCCCTATTGCCGATTGATGTTGCATGCTTATATATGATTCTCTATTTTACTGTTTTGGTTGATTTCTCTCCTTTTACATCTATGAGAGAGGAGAGAGAGAGAGAGAGAGTCCAACAATAGATTGTTTTGAGTAGAACGTTTTTAATTGAAAGAAATAGGCAGAGTGTTCTTTAAAAAGGACCATGATGCAAGAACATCAGCAGCTTGTAACAACAGAGCAAGTGATTTTAGTGCTTGTAAAGAATATGGGCATTTGCTAATAACATCATAATTATTGCTCGGTTCATTTACATTTGCTTGCCTTATACTTCCTAACAGGTACGTTATGAAGAAAATTCGCCTCTCCAAACAAACGGAAAAGTTCAGGCGAACAGCTGAACAAGAGGTTCGTTGGTTGTCACATTTGTAATAGAACAGATATGTTCGCCTTTCGTATACTGGGCAATATTCAATATGTGTTTGACCTTCTAAGATCCACGTTTCCTTTGTTTGCAGATGAACTTAATCTCAAAACTGCGCCATCCTTACATAGTTGAGATCAAAGATGCTTGGGTTGAGAAGGTATCATCGTAGACGAATGCTTGAGCTCTTTTCCTTAGTGATTGAACTTTGTTCCTTTTATCGCCTTCGACAGGGAAACTGCTGCGTATGCATTGTCACGAATTACTGCGAAAATGGCGACATGTGAGTATATATCGAAACTCAAGCTATTTCATAAGAAAGCCTTTTATCATTAACTATCATATTCTGCGATATGCAGTTCTCAAACCATAAGGAAAGCAAGAGGATCGTATTTCCCAGAGGAGGTATTCGAAGGAGTTTTTCTTACGGTTTCGACCTTTCATGTCTGCTCTTCGATCTTATTCTGAATTTTTCTTCCCCAGAAAATCTGCAAGTGGCTGACTCAGCTGTTGTTGGCCATAGACTATCTTCATTCAAACCGCATTCCTCATAGGAACCTTAAGGTTCGACGACAGATTTCGATTCGATCAAAACATATCTTCTTTCAATCTTCTTTCGTAACTGTTTTCTGGGTTCATCATATTCCAGTTATCCAACATATTCGTCACGAAAGAAAACGACATGCGTCTCGGTGAGAAATCATCCTCAGATTTTAATCGAAAAACTCAATTCATATTCACCTTCAAAAACTCACCCGGCGAACATTGGCAGGTGATTTCGGACTAGCGAAGCTCCTCGACGAGGACAGCCTTGCCTCCACGGTAAGAGCCGTTTGTGATTATCCATCTTACAAACAATGTCAATTTTATATTACCAGAAAAATCGATTTCAACGATTTTGCGCCCTGAACCAGGTTGTCGGAACTCCCAACTACATGTGCCCCGAGCTTCTTGCAAACATACCTTACGGCTATAAATCAGACATATGGTCGCTCGGTAACGAAAGAAAAAGTGTCGAAAAGTTACCTTCAAAAGTACTTAAAAAATTCGCCTCTTGACACTTTGTGTTATGTGGTTCGATATCACAGGTTGCTGTATGTTCGAGATCGCTGCACATCACCAAGCATTTCGAGCGCCGGTAAGAACATAATTAAATTTCTAAATTCGATCGTATTGTAAGGGCATAATTCAAGAAATGTGTAATGAAACCAGGATATGGCGGGACTTATCAGCAAGATAAACAAGAATTTGATCTCTCCATTTCCAATAGTGTACTCTGCAAACCTGTAAGTATCTTCATTTGCCCAATGCTCGAAGAGTTTCTAGCAACAGTTGTATAACGGATTCTGTAATATCAGGAAACAAATCATTAAGACCATGCTCAGAACTAGCCCCGAGAAAAGGCCAACGGTGGGCTCAATTCCCAGCTCTTTCTTATTCTTGATTTAAATTCGTGCTGATGTTGTTACACTTTGTAAAATTCATAGGCTGCAGAGCTCTTAAGACACCCACATCTGCAACCCTTTCTCCTTCAATGTCAGAACCTTTCGGCTGTTTTCCTGCCAGTGAAGTCTCCATCTCCCAACAGTTCGAAAGAGAAAGCCAAGAAACCTTCGGCTAATAGTAGTGGCGCTGCGAAAGAGAAGAAAGAGAGGACACCTAAACAAAAGGAGCTTCTTCCATTGTTCGAGGAAAGCAGCAAGGCACACTATCCAAAAGAGAAAGCCAAGAAACTGTCGCCTAATAGCAGTGGCACAGCAAAAGAGAAGACGCCCAAACAAAAGGAGCTTCTCCCATTGTTCGAGGAAAGCAGCAAGGCGCATTATCCAAATCTATGCGATCTCGACGAATCTCTGATCGAAGACGAGCTCGTGACCAAAAGGGTGGACCCCACGAGCTACTCTGGGATGATCTCGAACGACAGCGAAGACTCAAAGAGCGGTGGCACGAGCTGTGATGCGCTTGCCTGCGATCAGGACAATTTGGATGCTTCATCATGCCCTAAAAAGAACACCGACGACAACATATCAGGTCAAGTGTTGTCTGAAGATTCACCAGACAATGAAGCTGCAAAGCATGATGAAGCAGAGGAGCCCAAAATGGCAATTGATACAGTTTTTAGCGGCAAGTCATCTCCTTTCGAAGAAAATTCTCAATCAGCTGAAGAAAGGGTAAAATCTGATGCGGTTAAAACAACTATAAGACCTGACGATGCAGAACGCAGAACAGTTACCTATGAAGAGAATATCAACAAAGGTCCACATCAAACAGATAGTGATAAAACTCATACCAGTGAAGATACAGTGGGCGAAGCCGATGCTCGAATCCTTTCGCTGAAGGCAGCATTAGCATCGCATTCAGCAGCAGCTTCTACTCTCGGATTGCAGAGGGCAGATGCATTGGAGTCTTTGCTTGAGCTATGCGCACGCTTGCTCAAGGAGGATAAAGTCGACGAGCTCTGCACTGTTCTAAAACCTTTCGGGGAAGATGCTGTATCGTCCAGAGAAACAGCAATATGGCTCACAAAGAGCCTCATGAGCGCACAGAAACTGGAAAAGGAGTCATCTTGAGTTATTCCCAGGATTGGAAATTATATTACAACCACGGACATTCATCGTTTTTCTGATTTCTTGTCCCTGTAGAGAAAAGCTGCGTCTCTGATTTGCAAAACCCAGTGATTGTTAATTTATTTTCCTTTCTTTTAGTGACGCAATGTGGTTGAAGATTATACCAAATTCAATTCAGATGGAGAAAAGATTCAATTACACAACAGAAACAGAAACAGAAATCACAATATCCCAAGTAAAATAGATCATTCAGTCGACAAAAGGAGAAAGCCTATAACCCTAATTTCAACTCGAAGCAAGCAATTAAGCTAGTTAAAGCTCAACCGCCGAACCCATACAGAGTCCTTCCCTGCCTCTTGAGAGCGTAGACGACGTCCATCGCCGTGACGGTCTTCCTCCGAGCGTGCTCGGTGTAGGTGACGGCGTCGCGGATAACGTTCTCAAGGAAGATCTTCAGCACGCCGCGTGTCTCCTCGTAGATGAGACCGCTGATACGCTTGACTCCGCCCCGCCGAGCAAGACGGCGAATCGCAGGCTTGGTTATGCCTTGAATGTTGTCCCGAAGCACCTTACGGTGTCGTTTTGCTCCTCCTTTCCCCAATCCCTTTCCTCCTTTGCCTCTCCCAGACATGACTTGTTTTTCGTCTCTTACGATTTGATTGGAGTGTTTCAGTTGAGTTTGAGTTGTAATAATTAGATTACGCTGAGATGAGAGGTTTTATAAAGAGGGAATGGAGTGATCTCTGAGCGTTAGATTGGATCGATTAATCGACGGCTGAAAATGAGAATCTCCTTCATTTGATGCCGTTAATGTGAACCGTTGATTAAATAAAATAAATCTACGGATGTGAAGTATTGTAAATCTAGACGAACCCTATCAAAGTAAGTTGATATGCCGTCTCATTGAATTAATTATTCTCTTAGATTTTAATGAGTGAGATTTTAGGGACACATTAAGTAGGGAGTATAATTTCAAGGGTAAGACAGTTATCTTGAAAATTGTAGTCATTTGAGGATATTAAATTAAAAGTTGTAATTTCAATACCATAAGGTTCAAACTCGAAACAATTTGAGTACCAATTAGATGAATTACAAAATTGTAACTTTAATATCGTAACTCGAAACAATTTGAGAACAATTAGAAAATTTGAGAAATTTGAGGGCAATAAGTTTAAAATTGTCCTCTAATTCAATTTTAAGCATTATTGTCCCAAAACTGAAATCTTCAATTTAGTTATGCTCATTTTGTTTCGATTTTGAACCTTATTCTCCTAAAATTACTACCCTTTAATTTAATCGTCAGCACTCATAATATACATGACATAATAAGACTATCTTTTTTTTTTTCCGGAATGCCATATAGCCCCCTCAACAAAATTCATCATGATTTAAATTTGAACTCATGATATATTATTAAAAAAAAATGCTTGTCGAAGAAGAATATAAAGCATTTGATTGATAAATCACCGTTTATTCAAACTAGTATTTTTAGCGCGTCCGATGTATGCGCGTCCGATGTATGCGCGTCATATTCTATATTAGTGATAAAAATACTTGAGAGACCAATAGATCCCCTAAGCTCACGCCATGCAATAGTAAGAAATAACGCTGATAAAGTCCGGCTTTGGCGGGACGGGCGCGGATAAGCCTGCTATTTGGCGGGCCTCAAATATAAAAAGACAATTAATAGAATATTTAAGCTCGAAATTACTTACTTCTAGTCAAATATAATCTGGTTAATAATTAACTTATATTATTAAACTTGATAAGATTAAAAATTTGAGCTCAAAAATATAAAAGAAAACCTATATAATTTATTTATATATCAATATTTAATTAAAAAATTGTTTCATAATACTGGTGGGCTTGCCTGCAGCTCGCGGGGGCTTGCTTGCCTAGGCCGCTCCTAACGGGCCTGAGAAATGGCAGTCCGCAAGCCGCGGGCCCAATTTCCAGTACTACACGTAAGCAATGAACGTTTTGACGGCGCACTCTACACTTCACACGTGCGCATCGTTTGACAATGCGCTTCAATTTATGCTCTAGCGTAGCGACGTGACACCACACTACAACGTCACATGCGCTACGTTGCTATAAGACAGAAAACTTGCACAGTAAATCCAAGAAAGCGCTCTTATAACACGGCAATTAACGATTGAAACTCGAAAAAAAGAAACAAGCGCATGCATGCATACGTTGTTACATTCTATCAAGAGAGCGCAATCTCACTAGTTAGTTTATAGATCAGATCTTCACATGCATGCGCACGAAAGGACGCTGATAAACACTTTCATTGCCAAGATCTTACAATTAGCGCCTTCTCCAGGACGACTGGAAGCCTAAACTCGACGAGCTATCTTATCAGCTTTTCCAGAGATAATGGCAATCATATGCCTCGGCTTGTGCTGTGGAATCCCCACTTCGGTGAGCATGCAAGAAATTACATCATCGCCCATAATGTTATAATTATTGTCCCCGCGTTTTGATAACGGTCTCCAGAACGTGTGAGTGGCGCTCTCAGTTACTCTCGGGAACTGATCGATTTCAACATTATCCTCTGCATCGCCACTGCTGTCTCCCATCGTCGTGGGATGGAGTTTTTCTACTTCCATGATGATGAAGAAGAGCTTGTCTTCTTTCTTCCTCGTACTCCTCCGGGATATTTTCGGGAATGTTGATTTTCCATGCGTTGCAGAAATCGTCGACTCGTCTGCGCAATCCATGTCGATAGATTGTGGGTTTGTTTTAAGGAGAATTTTAAGAGGTGAATTGTTGTATAGTAGGAGAATCTGTGTTTAGCTTTGGTGGGCGTTGAGGAATATAAAGGCCATGAATATGATACTCCATATGATGGATATGTATTTATGATCATTGTTGAAATTCGAATGTTGACTTGACTTTGTATATGGGTTAAAAATCAAGGCATTTCAGTGTATTACCAAAGATGTATTAGACGATTTATGAAAGAATCATTCTTAAATCTAATTAATTGTGCGATGAACCATTGGATATTGTTATTCTATATATTACTTCCATGTCATTCCCTACAAGTATATCTAATTCAAATCAGGGATTAACGTTAATTTCAAATCTCTTAATTCATATATTTACTAAAAATAGATAATCTTATTTCTTGAATTGAAAACCATCAACACTGATTTAAAGGGAGAACGACATTTTTAGTCCCCGCTGTTTGGGGCATGGGCGTTTTCGGTCCATCATGTTCCGAGGCGCCACTTTAGTCCCCTATCTTACCAATTTTGGGCCGTTTTGGTCCTCCGATTAATGTAATCACTAATTTAGATGGAATTTAACACATGAGAGCACATGATCTCCTGTAACTTGACTTAACAACTCATAACTCATCATCTTCTTCAACTAAAACGCGCGTGAGCATCATTACGTATCACATTTAACTCATTTTCAAGTTTGTCGATCATTTCGTAGATGTAATGTATAATGATGTTCATGTGCGTTTAAAACGAAGAAGAAGATGTGTTATGAGATTTTACGTCGAGTAAAAGGAGATCAGAGGCTCTCACATGTTAAATTTCGTTTAAATTAGTGATTAAATTAATCGAGGGACCAAAACGGTCCAAAATCGGTAACATTTGGGGATTAAAGTGGCACCTCGAAACACGTGTGATCAGAAACGCCCATGCCTCAAACATTGTGGACTAAAATAAATCCAACATGCCTTGAGCCCATCATTAATAATTACTAATATTTTAGCACATTCTGTTTCTAATATATATGGTATGTTGTAAAAAGTATTAATTAAGCTTTTCAATATTTGATTAAATAAAAATTAAAATTTTAGCTTTGCCTTAACATTCTTTAACAGTAACATCATAATTAAAATTAACACACCAATTGATTTAACTATGTGATGCTCACCTTTAATATAATAAAGGAAACTCGTGCTATAGATGGATCCGCCGTTGATTAAGCTTTGGTCATTTACAATTATAAAATATAGGACACTTCAATTCCTTGCCGTTTCGTGTTAATATGATCAAAACATGCTCTTTTTCTTTACTTCATTTTTTTTCTTCTTTCATTATACTCGCATCACAGATAATGAATTTTGGGAGAAAACTACGGCTTGGAAAATTAATCCACCAAAGTCAAAAAAGGAAGCAAATAAATAATTTTTATCTTTTTGCTGTTTCCAGTCATCACCATATGCAACAAAAGCCACGTTCAACACTAAAACTCAAGCACAATAACTTGTTCTTACCATGGATTAACAGAGAAGAGAAACTCTAATTATGTGCTTGAAGAGGCCTCACCGTTGCCGTTCTTAGGCTTGGCTGGCGCAACTTTGGCAGGCGTTGATCTCTCAGATTGAGAAAATTTGATCAAAATCTGCATAAGTACAGTCACAATACCCAAACCAATAGCAGAAAAGGCGATGCCTTTCCATGAAGAGAAGAGCGAGAACCATTGGACAATTTTCATGGCTCCCAATGTCATTAACATTGCCCAAGAAGTGGTCACCTGTTTATATTGTGAAGGGAGGTTGAGGATTGTTCATCCGAAAAAGAAGACTCTGAATCGAGTTAAGAGTGAATTACCAGAAGGGACTTCAGTGGTCGGCCAGTGTCTTGCAGTTGTTCGCCAAAGGAATCGTCGGCTATGTGTTTGTCCAATAACTTGTCCTGTTTTTATTAGAGAAGCAGCGTTTGTTACTCTTGGCAGGTTAATGTAGAAATTATGAATTAGACGTAATTCACCTTAGCTACAAAGGCATCCCTGCACCATTGAGCAACTCCATCGTCTGTTTCGGGCAAATCGTTCATCAAGTGTCGTTTGAGGTGGACGTGAACCTGGTAAAGAAAAGACATATTTTGCTAGCTCGAAGATGTTGGATAAGGAAAATAGTATTGCCTACATTTGTCACGCAATGGGTTCTCCATATTTAAAAGAGTGAACATGATAACAATTGATTATACTACGTATTCAAGACAGTCTGGGAAGTGAAAGACAGAACTTACGATAGAAGGTTGCCCTTTAAATAGTCTTAGCATGGTTGGTGGAGGCGAGGACTTTGGGATAGTAACAGTTACATCATAAATGGCTGGGACAAATGAGCGCATATGACTCACTGCTGTAACAAATCCCTAAAGATTGCCATAGACGCACAAATTAAGCAAAGGAAAACATCAAGCTTTCATATAGAACTACCGAAAGTTAGGACAAGCGATTAAGTATTTCTCATACGCCTTTGGAAAATTGCTAAAAAAAAAATATTAGGTAGCAGTTTCACTACAAGTTCAATATGAAACCTTTGTTCGGGGAATCAGAACATTTCTTGGCACGGGTAACCCAGTCGACGATGCATATTCTTTAGCTGCTAGAAGTTTTGCCTGGGTGAATCTCGTACCCTCGACAAAAAGCGCTAACCAGAACGGGCGAGGGAAATCCCTCAGATTTAGAAGTCCTGACTGCAAAAGATGTAAAGTAAGTTTCCATGGAATATGAGCATAAGAAGAGGGGAATGGGAAAGCTTGAAAAAAGCCTCATCATCTACTAGTGTAATGGTGAATCATGATATCATGCAAATTAAGTACCTTTAATGTGTTTTCGTCCTTGGCCCAACTTCTTTCGAGAAAGAGATATTCGGAAAACCACATTGACCATCCAATCACCTGCACAGACATCATAATTTCTTTGATGAGTAGTGGTTCACACTGCACACAATGGCAGACTTAGTGCACAAGATAAAGAGAAAATCATGGAGTCTTCGCTGTCGTTCGAGATCGATCACTAAATGACTCTTCATCGGTGACATATTTTATTGTTACAGTTGAGATGTAAAGTAGCTTGCTAAGATTTTCACACCAATCCCAATAAGCTCTAAAAATATCAACACCAATGCAACATTATCAACCTCGAGCTAAGATGGGATGTGAAAAGGCTTCAATTTAAAGGAAACAATTTTTATATGCGGTACTTACGGGAAGGAACTTTGACGATTTCTTCATGACAGCCAGTGTGCTTCCAAGGCAACCCGATCTCTGGATCCCCCAGTTCAAAAAAAGAAAAATAAAATCTTTAACAAAATGGTAATCAGTAATCTAATAATGAATCTAATTGAGCAGCAGGAAGACAATCACAACCTGAGCCAAAACCCATCCAACGAGCCAATCAATATCACTTCTGTGGTTGGATATGACAAGTGCATGTTCTTTACCTGAAAGAATGTTGAATGTGTATCCACTAAGTGAAGCTTGCCTATCAATATTTAATTTTACACTGACAAGAGTATGATAACAAAGACACACTATCGTTACCCATAAGTTTAAATGTCGCAGAATCCGTGTACAACTCAATCTGCAATGTAACAATCATGAAAGTTAACCATCCGACTATGAAGCTGAGAATAAAAATCCAACTACAGCACGAATTCTAAGTTCTGGTTCGTTTCTGTCCCTTTCACTTGGATTCAACTATCATTAATTCATGCCAAGCCGTATCACAGATAATCCAGAGCATATTATTGAACACACCCACCCAACTTGGAGAACACTCACCTTGACATGAGCCCACCAATCTACGACCCATACAAGCTCTAGCCACAAGAATTCAGCGATCTCTCTATTAATCCTTCTGTAAGTGTTTTTAGATATTGGCCTTATCAACACAAAACATATTGCCTGCGAAAAAAGAAAACGGAAGGCAAAAACTTCAGACAATCACCAAAAAAGTAAGCAATCATAATCAACTCAGCTACCGAGTTTCGAAACAAGTAGCTAGACTATGCAGAAAGCAAATACAGCTAAACTCCGTCGAAGTCCACTCTTGCCCTCGTCAACAGCAACACAGGACAAGATAATACGAATAAAAGCACCGAAGAATAAACAGTATTCATCGTTGATTTTCATTCAGAAAATAAAAATACCTGGATTAAATTAACTACAAGGCCAGACGCGAAAAAGAGAATGCCCAAAGGTAAAATAACAATTGCCGCCGCGATAGCCATATAACGAGAAAACGCCTAAAATGATACAGACTCTGCTGCCAAATCAATGGCGTACTGAAACTTCTAGATTCCCCCAAAGCTGAATGATTGACACAGAAGAAGAAAAAGATATTGATTCCCCCAAAGTTGCTTTCAATTTTGGAGATAGGTCGACAGATGGGAAGGGGTTTGCTTGACAGTACATTAACTTCTAGGTAACGTTTGTTGCTGCGGTATCCTAACTTGCATTTACTAATGTGATTAATTACTATATTATAATTACAGATAATATTGTCCCTACACTATAATATATATTAATAATTTTGCGCACCCATATCTTGTGCTCTATATAATATTATGTATTTAATTATAAAATAATAATACTAAAATAGAAGGACATATTTGGAAATACAAAAATATTGTGTAGTGGTTGGTTTTTTTATTTAATGTAATTTCTTTAACGGAGTAATGTGGTAACTAACAAATTGGCTACAATTTTGGGTGTAATTGATAGACCAAATTGAATAAAAATAGCAGTTTTTAGAGGGCCTGACAATTAATATAAGCGTATAGATATATATATATATATATATATTTATTAACTAATATTAATAATTAATAACAACAAATAAATAAATAATACGACACTATTGGATTCTTTGAAAAATAGCATCTGACTAACAAAATTGTAAAAATAACCACTTTAACTATGTGTGAAACAAGGTTTTAAAATCGGGTTTTCGAACCGGATCGAAAATTTTAGTGGTTTAACCGGTATAAAACCGAAATCAAACCGATATAAAACCGCTACCGTGGATATTATAAATATATATTTTATGATGAATGAATCAAATAAAATTGAAAATATACATGTTTAATGAACAAATTAGAATTTTATAAACATAGGCATCCTAATTGAATAAAAGTAAATTGTGTTGAGTTAAAATTAATGGCATAATAGGATCTCAAAATTAAATTTATAAATTTCGGGGGTAATAATAAAAATGAAATATTTGGCTCTTAATTTAATTATAAAATAAAAATGTAAAAGGGGTTGGTGTAGAATCGAACCCAGCCCAATAAAAAATTTCTGTCCAAAGCTCTTTACCACTAGACCAACTTCATTTTCAGTATTTTTATCCGTTTGGTTATGTTTTTATGCAGTTGGCGGTTTTTTTTAGTTTTTATTAAAACTTAGACCGGACCGGAATTCCGACCGGTTCACCGGTTTTCGGCCGGAACCGGCCGGTCCGGGAGAGAATGACACAAATAGTTTTATTTTGAATAGTACTATTACAAAAGTAGATAACTTCCTCATTCTATTACAAAACTAATCAACTTTTTATTTTAATTATTATTGTCTTCAGTTTTCACCACAAATCTTTTTAATATTGCTTTTTTCTTACCATAACCATCTCAATTTCGCTACAAAATTATCAATAACTATATTTTTAACCATAATCTTGTTAATACTTTCATAAACTAAGAAATTTCATATTTCAATCTTAGTAACTCAATACTAATAATTTAATTTCGAAGATATTACTAAGAAAATAACCGCAAATAAAACATAATCCAAATCATTAGTTGGCAATAAGAAATATATTCCATTTTATTTTGTAATAAATATTTTATTATTAATATTGTTGAATTTCGTTTGCTCTATTCTCGTTCAAGTTCGCAAGCATGTATTGGTCCATATGAATATGTTCCAGATGATTATTGAGATATTGGAGACAACATATTTTTTTATCAGTTTGAGTGTCCATTAGATGAGTCGCATTGCTCTTTTCATCTTGCAAATAATCCTTTTTATGTCCAGGGAGAAAGGTCGGGCGTAAACGATCACGAAGATATCCATGTGAGATGGATCGAAGGTCTCACAAGAAAAACGCGTAAGGAAAACTATGATGAGTTGTAATAAAAAATTTAGAAAATTTTGTTAAAGAATACTTATTTGAAATATTCTATGAATTATTACATTTTTTTCTTGAGTTTTCTTGTTCGTTATTGTGTTAAATAATATTTCTTAACATATATGCTGACTGATTTCCGATTGTAAATGGTGAGAATGTGAAAAAATAATGAATAAAAAATATTTTTAGATTAAAATATAATTAAGAGCAATTGCTTTACCTATTTCAAGTAACAATAGAGATCATTGTAATTTAAAATAATTTTGTGGTGAAAACTGAAAATAATATTAGTGCAAATTGAAAAAGTTGATTAGTTTTGTAATTGTGAATCTACTTTTGCAATAACACTATTCAAAATAACACTATTTGTGTAATTCTCTCGCCGGCCCGATCATGAAAACTAGGGGTGAGCAAAACCGGATATCCGGTTTTTTGGATATCCGAAATTCGGATATCCGGATTTTCGGATTTCGATAAATGGTATCCGTATCCGCTCCGGTTTTAATCGGATATCCGGTTTATTCGGATATTTATACAGGATATCCGCATCCGGTTTTTAAATTTATTTTTCTTATATTTTTTTATTATTTTCTTTTAAAAATCATATTTTTTATTTCTTACCACAATAAAAAATATATTTTTAATATAAGAATTTCTACACATAGTAATTCACACAATTCTCTAATAAAGTTTTTTGCAATTCTAAAATAATATAAATTTAAATATTCTACTTGATGATATTTTTTCCTTTTTGGATCTTCATTTTTCTTTTTGGACTATTTTTTTTTATTTTTTTTAAATATAAAACCGGATACCGGATATCCGGATTTTAGACAAACCACTATCCGTATCCGATCCGGTTTATTTTAAAATAAATCGGATCGGATCGGATCGATCCGGTTTTTAAAACCGGATATCCGTTTTTTCGGGTTTTGAAAACCGGATACCGAATCGGAATTCGGTTTCCGGATATTTTTGCTCACCCCTAATGAAAACCATGGTGTGAAAGTAGCCATAAATTTAAGATGAACGTGACAATGTCATGTGATGTGACCGTTATATATAGCACGAATCTCTTACTATGTACAAGTTATCCTCCTCCCGCGATCCACTAAAACATCATACACATAATCAACAAACATTTTCTTCATCGCAAAGAACATGCATTATCAATACATCAAACCACTACACGGCAAAAGTAAAAATTCCTCGAATCGCCATCAATCTCTAGTGATATGCGCCACAAACGAATCCATTTCGACCTTCGATTCCCCGCCTTCCTCCGTCGCGCGCCTCATAACCTCACTCAACTCCTTCGCCCTCTCCCTAACCGCCCGCCCCTCTTCGGACCCCATCAACCTCCTAACAACCTCGGCGATCGCCGACGCCTTCACGACTTCCCTCTTGTGCGCCCAATCCCTCGCCACAATCCCGGCCCTGAGAACCTCCGTCACGAGGTAGGCGTTGCTCGGCTGGTCCCCTTGCATCGGCCAGGCGGCCAACGGCACGCCCATCGTCAGGCTCTCCAGAATCGAATTCCAACCGCAGTGCGAAACGAACCCGCCCGTCGAACCGTGGGCCAATATCCCGAGCTGCGGGGCCCACTCTCTGACCACAATCCCTACCCCTTCGGTCCTCTCCTCGAACCCTGGGGGGAGCTCGAATCTCCTAGCGTCCCCTCCGTCGAACACGTTTCCCCTATCCGCGTCCCTCAGTACCCAGAGAAACTTCGATCCGCTGAGCTCCAGCCCCAACGCCAGTTCCCTTATTGAGTCGCCGGACAACGACGTGGCGGTCCCGAACGACACGTAGACCACCGAGCCCGGCTCGTGCTCGTCGAGCCACCTCAAGCACCCGTCCCCCTGGGCCGGACCGGACCGGTTCGCGACGTCGGGGAGCATGGGCCCGACCGACCATATCTTTCGGCCCTCGGAGATTTCTCTGCGCGATAAAGCCTCGAGGAAGGGCGATTCCACCGATCGAACCGTGTTGAACAGGTCGCCCGACCTGCACTTGCTCGCCTCGTCGTGAAGGGCAATGAAATCCCACATGTCGGGCGGCCCGGAGTCATCCAGGGACGGCGGCTGCTTCGAGCACTCTAATTTAAGGCTCTGCCCCGACTGCCGGAGCCTGAGTAAAGCCATGCCGAACGAGGAGATCGGGTTGAACATGTACGACTCCGCGTTGGATATCGAGCCGACGGCGTCTCGGACGACCGCCGACGTGAGGAAGTCGTGCACCACCACGACTCGCCGGAACTCGCTGGAGATTCGCCGGAGGTAGTCGGAGAAGGGCTCTTTCAGGCTCAACGAGGCGGTCCACGTGGGCTGGAGATGAACAGGGAACGTCTCCCTCGAGTCGGGGTCGGGCGGGGGTGACTCGAAGCGGTCCATGGGGAGCTCGACGAAGCGAACCGTGGCTAGGTGGGACGGGTCGAAGCCGTGGTGGTGGGCTCGGGATTTGACTTGTCTGACGTGGATCGATGAGCTGGCATAGTGGACGGAGATGATGGATGGGTAGGAGGATACGAGGAGGCATGAGAGTTGTAGGAGTTGGTTGAGGTGGCTGTGGGCCAAAAAGGGGACCATGACGACGGCGACGCCGCCGCCGCCGTTGGGGTTTGCTTCTTCTCGCATGGTTAATAACGTTGTGTGTGTATATAATATGCGTAGTATATACTTGAGACTTGCGTGTGTATATATATATATATATTGTTTGTGACAAGGAGAGTATTGTCCCGGTAATGATGTTTAGAACTTTCTTTTACTACCTCTCAAGTCAAATTCGTCGGCGGGTTATTATTTGTTTTTGTTTCTCCCCTCAATACTGTTCATGCGAGTAAATGAATATTGGTCATATAGCTTTGATGTATTTCGATCGATCTTTGTCCTTAAATTTGTATCCGTCCCAAAATAGCCCGGTAACTTCAAGGAAGTTCGCTTTTCAATATGTAACTTGTACGCGTACAAAATTAGTCCAGTTATACCATTTAAAACAAATAATCGTTTTTTTGTTACCTGATCATATGATTGCTTCTCAAATCCAACTAAACGTCCATGCGAAGCGATTATTTTCCTTGTTAGTAGAAAAATGGCGTGAAGGCTATAACAGATAGTGTAAACCGAGTCATCCTGGAAGAGATAAAAATGGCCAACATATCAAACAAGTGCTATGGTCTTCTTCGATTGGAGTACTATTAGATTATGAAAAAGAAAAAGATTCATAAGTAATAGACAATTTTAACAGAAAGGGGCAAGCTGAAGGACCAAAAGTAAATCGAGCCTTGTTATCTTGTGCCGCTAAATGAGAGCCACACGAATCAACGGTCAAAGCATTACAGCGCATGCACATCTCATAAAGAAACAAAACTGATCACTGTCTTAATGGACTCTGAAGCAAAGAATGGCTTCGCTACGTCTTCTCCATGGAGAAGATTCTTACATTCATAATTAAATTAACACACCCTCGTGTGTATGATTACTAGTCTCCACGAGGAATTAAAAAAAAATAATACTCCCTCTGTCCCAAAGTGTTATGGACATTTAGGGTATGACACGGTTTTTAAGATACTGAATATGTTAATAATACAGTACAATTAAAAGGTAAAAAGTGTATATTCGGACACGTCTTTTAAGAGTATTTAATTTTATTATATTGATTGTTTGTGGTAATTTTTTGCTATAAATGGAATGTACAAAAGGGAACGGAACGCTCGATATGGTAAAATGCGGAGGGAGTTATTTTTTTCCAAATCCCAGCTATAACCAATCAACCAACCATATGTCACTTCTTGAACCCAATAGTCAACCGCAGCATGACGTCCATCAAACGCGGAAGTAAAGCGGGCTTATCAGCCCACGGGCCGAAAACCCGACGGGCCGCAGGCCAAAATAGGCCCGGTAATATTTAATTATTTTTATATATTTTTCTAATATTTGTTAGATATCATATGTTACATTTAATTTTTTTAACAAAAACTATTATATATATTTAGGGGTCTCAGCACTTAAAATAAAACAAATTGATACCTGTCAGACTTATTTTTAACTAGGTACCTACTTCAATTTTATTTTGCTGATAGGTACCTAACCGACCTTGTTTTTACAACTTTACATGGGATTTCTTGTTTCAGCGTTGATGTTCATATAAAAAAAATCATACACCATCAAACCTCGTCCAAATTGCACGATCCCCAAATCGACCCATTGTTGTTTTATTTCAAATTCATCGTCTTGGTGGGTTTTCGCTTCCTTTGACTTTCGTGGTATCCATCAGAAGCTTGTGTGAGTCGACGGTTCCAAAAATCTAGTTTAATTGTCCGAAGCCAAGCTTTTTTGTCGATCCTATTTCGAAGGAGATCATTAATAGGTGAGCACTCATTTGATGATTTGAATGATCTATTAGTAAAACAAAAATCTTCGCTTATGTTTTGTTTTGCGGCTTAAAAAAAAAGTTTTTAATAGGGCCTGATGACATTTTCTGTTTCCATTTTTGCCTCAGCTTTAAAAATCTTGTGAGCACTTTGTTGAATATATTGAGTTATCATGGACTCAGTCGCTCGCCCGACGTGTGTGGTGATTACCAGGTGAAGAACACTACTATCCACCGACCTCTTTAATCTTTTCAATCATTTGATGTTGTGTGTGAACTCTGCGGAGAATCAATAGGCGTGTATCTAGTTTGCCTTTGCCGTTATTCGTAGTGTTTAAGCATTTATGGTGGTTTATCTTCATCACTGTGGATATCGTTAGGTTTCGAATTTGGTACTCATTATGTTGATTATTTGGTACTACATGATCAATGTGTTTGGTACTATCTGGTTGGGCAAATTGGTACCCCGTATATGAATAAAATGGTACTGCTTCTTCATTACTCGCTAACAGTTTTGCTTTTCTTCAGAAATGGCACCAAAGGCACCACGGAACATATATGATTTTCTTCCAGGTGCATCCTTCTCTGTTTCGATCTACCTAAGTGGATTGACGGGTATCATGATCCCTGGGAAAAAATAAGTTATAAGAAGGTCACCTTTTCATTGGATGTGCATCGTGCTTCTATGACTGCTCACATTTTATGTGACGAGCACAATTATATTCTAAATCTATTTCGTTAAGTTGTTTTACATGGTTGTGAGACTGCTTTTGGGAGACTTTGTCTTTTATGTTTGCTGTGTAACTCTATGAGACTTTGTCTTTTATGTTTGTTGTGTAACTCTATGAGACTTTGTCCGTATTTTATGAAGTATCATACCTTTTTTTATATTAATGTACCTTTATGTATACATATAGTACCCTAATCTGCAAGTATACGGTATCATCATGTATATATATATATATATATATATATATAACGTACCATACCCAGAATATATGAATTGCATATTAATGTACCTTATCTTTTACATATATAGTATCATAATCTGCAAGTATATCGTACCATTATGTATACATATATAGTATCTACCCAGAAAATATGAAGTACTTTATCTTTTATATTAACGTACCTTATCTTTTACATATGCAGTACTATAATCTGCAAGTATACCGTACCATTATGTATTCATATATAGTACACTAATCTGCAAATATACCGTACCATTTGTTATACCATAGAAAATAAATAGTTCCTAAGCAAATCGCGTAGGGCTGCGTGATTTTGACCAGATCTAACAATAATAAAATGACTAAAAAATAAAATTTTGCAAAATAAGGACTCACCAGAATTTTCAAAATATGTTGTAAGATGTTCTATTATCCTTATATTCTAATGATTTTAAGAGTTTGAAGGTTTAATTCATGCTAGTAAGGTCTAATGCACCTAATTTGATATAAAAGGTAACATTACTCTATATTAGTGTTTTAGGGTGGTTCCGGATGAAAAACTAATTCGTATGGCCTCGAAAAATATAACCCTAGTATGGCGTATCACACATTTAAGGGATACCGTACATTTGTTAACTTTGTAGGTGTATCTATTTTGTTGTTTTAAGCGTACCTTCTCAGATGCAGTTGCAGTACCCAAAATTACACGTGACATCAAACATCTTTTGATAGGCACCGGCAAGTCAGATGAGCCGTCTTTTCGTGATTTTGTCCAGTCGTGGAAAATGTCAGAGACTTTCTTTTACTTATACATGCTTTTTTTGACGAAAAATTTCCAAGTCATGTTACCGTACTTTTACTTCAATTTATATGGTACCTATTTCTGAAAGAATACCGTACCATCTATGGTATGTTTATAATACTATGTTGCTTACGTATGTCGTACCAGTACTTTGTTGGCATATACAGTACCTTTCTATAACCCTATTGCGTATATTACAGTACCTTGTTGGCATATATTACAGTACTTTATTGTAGGGGTGGGATCGGGTCGGGTATTTCGAATATCGGGTTTTTCGGGTCGGGTACCCGACAAAATCGGGTATTGATTTTCAAACCCGATCCCGACCCGATCAAATTTCACTGATTTTTTTTGCTTAATGTTTTCAAGGTGCCCGACATATGAAGGCGTTTACCATCGCGATTAAGTTTCGGTTGGAGGAGACGATGTCCTTGCTGGCGCCGGTCGTCCCCGAGGAGTAGAGCATCGCCGCCTGATAAATGGAATTTATATCATATTTTAGACCCCGTAAAAAGCATATTATCGGTTGATATTAATATAAATTTCTTCGGATATTATTCTTATACGATTATATTTTATTTTTGACAGATATTCGCAAAAAGTACTACAACCGGAAATATTCGGGCTTGAAATAATTATGCGGAACTATTGAACCAAATATCGATCGACCCAAATCAATTGGGCCGAAGAAGAAATATCAGCCCAAATCTAATAGCCCGACCCAAGTCCATTATGAATAGTAAAATGGAAATATAGGGAGAGAGATCGATCAACGACATCAGCTTGGTATTATTAACCAAAGAGACAAAGAGACAATGTTAGCCTCCACTACCTAATTTATTGCTGAAAATGGGGAGTCGATTGTGGAGGAAAATCCGTTCGATGTCTCCTGAGCTTTATTGTCTTCTGAACTTTATAAAATAAATCGTCCACTTCTTTGCTAAGGGAGCGGGACCACACTGTCATCGAACCATCGACCTCTCTGCTCAACCATACCAAACATCTTAAGGAAGCACCCACCTCAATAATGGAGGCATCTTGATTCACGTTGCCAATGAACTCCACCATCAACCAAGCAACTCTCAAGCATCTTCGATCTTTGCTCAAACACATACCAAGCACCCACCTCATCAACCAAGGAGCTCTCAACCATCTCTGATCGACCTCTCTGTGACCTCTCCACTCAAACCCACCATCGAACACTTCAGAGCTGAAGCACTCACCTCTGAACCATCGCTCAAGAAACTCCTCTCAAAGGGCAGACAGCATTATCCAACGTCTGCTCTCATCAACCGAACCACACAGCTTCAAGGGCCAATCGAGCACTTCACGGGTAATAGAGATCGAAGCAGGCAGCCATAGGGGTTGTAATTACTCGCACCTGGGTGGTTTTTGAAGCAGATATCAGCCATATCCCAAGCTCGCAGCTGCGGTTCAGATTCCACGCTACTGCCATGTCGAAGTCCCGCAACATCCTCTGAGCGAATCGAAGCGTTTGCGAGCATACACAGCTGAGGAGAAACTGAGTTCGCTGCTCTCGGGGCTGCTCGCGCTGAGGAACAGCAGAAGGAGTCGAAAGGACAGCTGAAAAGGCAGCCATCTTCGGTCGCTCACCTCCCGCTCGATAAAATCACTCAAAGACGTACGCAAGTAGGGCAGCGGGCAACTGAACCTCACGTAGCGCAGACACGCAGTGGAGGGCAGAGGTACGTACACGGGCTGAGAAGAGACGTGAGGGCAGATTCTATTTGCGACGGAAGGCATTGACGGAGCACGACGTTATCAGAGCTAAATATCAGGGAAGAAATTATGTTTTCGTCTTTGATATTCTCGTCTTCTCTTGTTTCCGTCGTAAATATGAGTAGCTAATTATTTTATGTGCTTGGGATGAGATGAACGCTGGGTAGAATTATTGTTGGACGTAAAATACTTGTGAACATGCTATATTTTGACTATTTATCGTTTATGATATCGTTTTTCAAATTAATATGTCTATGTGTTAATTTGAATATCACTTCGATATGTCTATGTATTGATGTGATTCGTGATAATATCGTTTAGGGCGACAGCTAGAAAAACGATTAGGCCTTTCATAAAATGATAGGAAATCGATTATAGGGCGACAGCAAATAATTGATCCTCGCTGTAGGTAAATTAATATTTATTCTCACAACCGTTTGGGGCGACATCATATTCGGACGTGAGTAGGAATTACCGCGACTTAGTCATTATTTTTGTGGTAAAGGTAATTTACGTCCTCGTTAATGATACCTAGCGGGATTCGAAATCCCGAGCACTCCCATTTTATATTAAAAAAAAGTTTTTTTAATATTTAAGTTGTGTCCAAGCTAGTTAGAATTTATTTTATAAATCAAAATATAATTAAAAAAATATTTAAATATTTAAGTTGTGTTTAAGGTTTGCGTTTTTATTAGGTTTTATTGTCGAATTTAATTCATAAATTAAAATACGAAAAATATTTTTTTAGGCTAAATATCAAATTGATAGGTTATTATTAGTACTCAATTTATTCCTCGTGTTCGATACTCGGATATTCGTTATAGCTATATTACAAACGATAGGTACACTGCCTATCGCGCGTGATTCTAGTTATAATATATTCGTTTGAATTATTACTTGACGTACTCGCACGCACCTTTGTTTAATTTATTAACGCACACGCACGCGATCACCGCCGTGTCGTATTGGTTGACTTTTTCGGCACCCCTCGTTTGACTAGGTTTTCTCCTCATCATCTCTTCGATTGACGTCACAATTCTCAGCTTCGACTGTAAGAAAAACGAAATATATCACTTGCCCGCAATCGATTTAACAGTAGACCCAACAAAAAAGGTGCACTTTTCTTGCAGCAGACCCAGGATCTTCCTTGGCGGAGGGGAGAAGTACGACGGGGAAATTCGAGCCGCTCAGCTTGGGAAAAAGATGAGGAGTGGTAAAAGCGAGGATGGGCTTCGATTCTTCCACTTGCTTCTTAATCTCGCCGGGAGTATTGAGAGGATTTGTAGTCGTAATCACAGTGTTGGTGGACTTACAAGCTAAGCAGACGATGTGGAAGTATATGGAGTTATTGTTGCATGCGGGTACCCGATCGGGTAATTCGGATAGCATTTTGCTACCCAAAACCAGACCCGAAGTAAGTAATTGTGTAAATCCGATACCCGATTTAAGCCAAATTTTCACCCCGATCGGGAAAAACTCGATCGGGTCGGTCAGGTACCCGAAACCCGACCCCAAATTCCCACCCCTACTTTGTTGGCATATATGTCTCTGTACATTGTTAGCATATATTATAGTACCTTGATGACATTTATTATAGTACCTTGTTGGCATATATTAACGTACCTTGTTGGCATATATTACCGTTGCGATATATTATAGTACCTTGTTGGCATATATTACAGTATCTATGAGCATCTTTTGGATAAAAAAGAATGAGACATATCCAATCGACACATTTTAACAAAAGAATGACCTACTGACATCATTTGGACAAAAGAATGTGCCATTACTATACAAAATAGCAACAGAAAAAGGTTGTTGGGACAAATGCAGTAAGGATGACTGCCTTTTATACTCACACAATGCAAATAACGTCCCACCACCAACCGAACTTGTAGACAACATATTTTCAGATAATATGACAACCTGTATAACTGGTACGTCTGTATAGTTTACAATGGTACTGAGTGCGAGGACATCTTAGTAACGTATAGACACGTACAATGGTACGTAAAACATAACCAATGGTACGTAATAAACATGAGAAATGGTACATAATAACCGTTATATAAAAAATCCAAAATTCCGATGGATTAGCCTCAATAACTATCAAATACCGAAAAATTACCCTTACATCGAGCTCTTAGATTGCATCCAGCTCCTGGATTGAGTTCAAGCTTGACCACACGAGTGCAATCGATTAACCAAATCCAAACCAAAATAAAAACTTACCTGACAAAATCGAGACCCTAAACCGAAAATCCAACGTCGAATAGGCTCGTCGCTCGTCGTCCGACGCCACCACGAGCGGAAGGCGGTCGTCAATTGCAGAGATGTAGCTCGAAATTTCGTCAGGCGTGATGAAGCTCGAAATTGCAGAAAAAAAATGTGAAATGAAATTGTAAAATCATTTAATAAGGGTAAATTGGTATTCGTGGGGGTGAGGTACTTATCTGTAAAATTTTACTGAAATAGGTAGCTAGCTTAAAAATATTTCTGGCAGGGGACTGATTAGGCTTTTAAGTTCTCCATTAGGTATTTATGTGTCCCGTTATATTTACATATTTATGAATATATATATTTTTAGAATTATTTTCCTAGAGGTATATTTGATAATTAAAAATGAACTAATAAAGATTTTTTAAAAATTAAAAAATTAAAATAAAAATAGGGCCGATGGGTTCGGGGCCGGCTCATGGCTTTGCAGGCACGGGTAGGGCTGTAAATGAGCCGAGCTCGCGGCTCATTTCTGGGCTCGAGCTCGAGCTCGTTGAGCTTTTCGGCTAAGAGCTTGAGCTCTGATGAGCTCGAACTCGAGCTCGAGCTCACGAAGCTCATCGATCTCGAGCTTTTTTAAAAAAATAGAAAGTTAATTAAAAATTCGTATATTTATTAAAAAAAAGCTTGCGAGCCTGTTCATGAGCTTTCGAACTCTTATGTTTGGGCTCAAGCTCGAGCTCGACTTAAATAAGCTCGAGCTCAACATAAATGAGCTCGAGCTCATTTTTGTCGAGTCGGCTCGGCTCATCTTTCACCCCTACGCACGGGCCTAGGTTCTTTCAGCCCGAAAATTTCGACACAGCCCGACCCGGCCCCGTAAAAGATCGTGCGGCCCGCTAAATCCGGACTGGGCGGGCCCGCCATATTTTCAGCTTTACGCACAATTAGAGCTGTCAAAGGGGCCTGGCTGCCCCGCCCTGCCAAAGTGGCGCGGCGGGCTGTAAATTTTTAGGCCCGCCAGCATGCCCGCGTGGGCCACGGGCTTCGGCGGGCTACGGGCCGGCCCGTTTTGATAGTACTATTCACAATCTCCCAACAAAGGTGGATCAGTAAACGTACGAGGCATTATGTAAAAGATAGAAATGGCATAAATCTATCGACAAATGTGTTGTACAAACGAGTCCATCTCCAACCTACTAACCCCATCCTCCATGAAAGACAGCTTAACTTCACTTGCCAACTCCTTCGCCCTACGCCTCACTTCTTCCCCTTCCTTCGAACCCATCAATCTCCTTACAACCTCGTCAATCTTCTTAGACGTAACTAATACAAAACCTCCATTATCTCCTCGAAGATTCCATTCCCTCAACTGAAAACCAATCTTCAAAACCCTAGTGACCAACACGGCGTTCCTCGGCTGGTCAGAGTGCATGGGCCAAGTAGCCATGGGCACGCCCTTGCTTATGCTCTCCACGCAAGAATTCCAACCACAGTGGCTTATAAACCCGCCCGTGGAAGAATGTCCAAGAATCTCCAGCTGTGGGGCCCAGCCTCTTACAATAAGCCCTCTTCCGTCGACCCTTTGCTCGAAACCTTGTGGAAGTGATAAATCCCTTCTGATTTCTTCTTCGCCGGCGCCGGCGAAGACATCTCCTCTGTCGGCTTCTCTCAGAACCCATATGAACTTATGCCCGCTCCTTTCCAATCCGTGGGCTATTTCTTTAATCTCTTCGTCGGTCAGAGAAGTCGTCGAGCCAAAAGCAACGTAGACGACTGAGTCTGGCTCTTGCTCGTCGAGCCACTTCAAGCACGCGTCCCTTTCCTCTGACTGTTTTCCGGCCGGCGACGGCGAAAGGGGGTGGAAAGGGCCGACGGCCCATATCTTGTCTCGCCCACTGACCTTTTCTTTGGCGAGCAAATCGAGGTATAAACCCTCGATTACCCTCGAAGTGTTGTAAATGTCGCCATAGTTATGTTTTGGAGCTTCTTGTATTAAGCTTGAGATCTGCGCGAATTCAGTGTCGTCGAAGCATCCCTCCCTTGACGGAACTTCTCTTACAACCTCAGCCTCGGGCGGCAGATTGTCGGGCTTTCCGGCGAATTCCCAGTAGAAGGAGTACAGGGAAAACGCCGATATGCTCTGAAAGCAGTATGCCTCCGCGTTCGGTACGCCGCCGACGTCTTGCACCGTGTGGGCCATCATGGAATCGTAGACGACGACGACTCTGTCGAAGTCCGGCGAAATCCGCCGCACGAAGGCGTAGACGGGCTCTCTGAGGAGGGTTATGGAGGCCTTCATGGATGGGATGAGCTGAGACGGGAATTTACCCTCCTTGGAGTCAGGCGCCGGCGGTGGGTTGCCGGCGGCGGCTATTTCGAACCCTTGAAAGTGTATGTTCGAAACGGACAAAGGGTCCCATCCTTGGACACGTGTCTTGGCCTGACGAACGTGGGTTTTGGTGCTTAGGAAGTGGACCGGCAAGCCGTAGCCGGCGGCGACGAGGCGGGAGAGGTGGAGGAGCTGATTCAGATGGCCCTGCGCCGTGAGCGGCACGACGACGACGGCGGCTTTTGTCGTCTTATTCGCCATTTATATCGCTTCCTTTTCTTGATTACTGTCTTCTCTTTGCTAAGAAAAATGTTGGTCGATAAATGGATTAAGCTTATTACACTACACCTCCCTACATATGCTTTGTGATGCCAGAAAGGATACTGAGTATGACAGCTACGTCCTTTATTTTTTTTTCTCCATTGAAGATGACGACCGTTATTATATTCATATATCTTCAATGGACTTTTGTTTCTTTGCCTTTGTTTTCTTGCACCATCGATTGGTTTATGCCGTCAACATGTAATGGTTTTTTATGTGGCCTCGAAACTCTCTTCTTTCCGACTAAAGATCATTTCTAGGAAGTCAAAGAAAGCTGTCATTGGAAACTACGGTCCAAGTACAACGCAGGCTTATTATCGGGAGAGGGATAAAATGGAAATCATCATTGTACAGTACAGTACGCTTCATGGGGATATTATTAATTTTTCTTTTATTTTCGCAACAGACTACTTCATTTCATATCTTTTCGGATCAAAGATGTTCGATGGTTATAGCGATGAACGGATCCACGGTTAGGTGCAGGGATGTCAACAGGGCCGGGCGGAGGCGGGGATTAGGTCCCCAACCCCGTCCCCGCGAACTAAACGGGGAAAAATCGTCCCCATCCCCATCCCCGCGGGGATTCCCCATCCCCGCGATTTTTTTAAAAAAATTATATTTTTATTATAATATAAACTGGATGTATAATATTTAAATTATATTTAAATATTATTTAAATTATAATAATAAAAAATGGGTAAAAAAATTATTTTAAACTATAAGAATATAAACTATGTATAAAAAATATTATTTAGATATTAATTTAAGATACAAAATATTTTATTTAAATAATATTAATGGCGAGGAACGGGGCGGGGACTATGATCCCTGTACCCGGCTACAGGGACAAAAAAGTTCCCCATCCCTGCCTCGCTGTGATTAAAATTCGAGGATTCCCCGCCCCGTTCGGGGCGGATCCCCTCGGGGACGGGGAATCCCCGCCTCATTGACAAGCCTAGTTAGGTGGTATTTTATCCACCAAGGACTTGGATTATAGTTGTTTGTGGAATCTTGTGGTGGGTTTTATATACCATTGAGAATTAGTCCCGCTGGAAGTCGTGGTCGTCCCATAGCCGACAACGACGTTTTGTTTTGATTCAGATCAAACTTAGTCGAAATGTGCGGACTACGGTGCGGAGATACCACTACTTGTCGGACCCAATAAAAAATAAAAAAATTCCAACATTATTTCTATATAATTACACAGTTCTAACCAGTGTTATAAAAAGCGCGCTATAGCGTGTTTTGGCTTCAAAACGCGTCAACGCGTATGAAATTTTCCGTTTTTTCCAAAAAGCGTACGCTTTCTTACGCTGTTTTACGCTACCTTACGCTATATTACGCTTTTTTCGCTCTTTTTGAAAATATTCGCGCTATTTGGGCACTGATCAAAATCAATTGTGTAATTCGTAATCTCTTCATAATAATATGGTCCATGTTAAGACTATTTATTGGAATAGTAATACATCGATGAATTGTGTAATATAGTTAATGTACAATTGAAAATATTAACCAGTTTATATCCACAAGTGACACTATCCACGGGAAATTTATTCCTTATTTATAAGAAAAAGGCTAAATCAATTTAAATATTAAAAAATTTACCCCAACATTTTAGTGATATATTATAAAGCTCAATATATAGAGGTAAAGAGTGGCTTTGTCAAAAGTTGAAGTTGAATATGCAAAATAGATTCGATTTCTTAATTTTTACAAATGTTTATGTAGTTCTAAGATGGTTTGTAGTTGTATTGTCATATATTATATTTTTTGTGTATTTAATTGTATTGCTCGAATTACTCAGGCAATGCGTTACGATGCATTTACGCTTTTTGCGCTACTGGACTCAAAACGCCACGCATTGCGCTATACGCGTTTTAAAACACTGGTTCTAACGTCCACACCATCCGAACCTCAAAAGAAAGCATGGAAATAGCTGCCGGCGGCGGCGATGAAATCGCGGTGATCTTACCATAAATAATCGCATTATATGGACAATTTTTTCAAAGCAAAGGAATTGAACTAACTATACAACAATCAGTCAACATCCACAAAAGCAGAGCAATCAACATCTTGTAAGGTCAACCTTCCCATGTACAGCTCGCTCGCATGGTCCTTACACAAAGGCGCACACTTTCCATGAATGCCATCGAAGGTCGAACCCATCCCACGAATCCATTCGTTCGAATCTAACGAACTTACGCCTAAATGCCTCTGCAGCAGATGTATCCGATAGGTCTCTGCGTCGTTTCTTACGCAGAAATGTGCGATGCATCGTTTGTAAGAGGGTTCTTGAATGGCTAACCTCACCAAGGCCATCGTAAGAACGCCGTCGACTGGCTTGGGATCTAACAGATTCTTGTCTCCCATCGCTCTCACCTCTCTCTCCGTGGGAAAATAGGCTTGGCCCGAGGCTATCAAGTCCTTGGTGAAATGCCCGAGCGTTTCCTTCTTAGTTGCCTCGTGCTTTTCTGCGAGGGTTAATATGCAAGAGAATCTGAGATGGTAAGTGACTATGACTTTGACTTTCTTGAAATTGTGGCAGCAATTGAAGTATTCGAGCCATCTTCTTCCCACGCCAGCGTACCACTTTATGATGTCTGAATCTTCAAGTGCTGTAAGTAAGCTGATGGGCCTCGGCCGGCCCATGTTGTTGGTGAATCCCATTATTCTAACGGCCTTCTTTAGGAGATCTAAGGGCGCTTCGACTTTTATGCAGCGCTTCGATAAGTCGTCGATGGTCTTCGTACGGTACTTCTCTTCTTCTTCCTCTTCTTTTCTCTTCAGTTTTCGATTGAGTTCTTCCATGGCTTTCGTGGGATTCAAGTACTTTTCGACTTGTTCTTGGAAGTTATCGTAGGCATCGACGAGTTCTTGAGGAAGCTGATCTCTAATCTTCCTCAGAGAGAGGAAATCGCCCCCTGATAGCTTCCGATGCCATTCCCTAAATTCGTCGGGAGATTTGAAGTATTCGTCGACTACTTCGTCGGCCCACGAGCTGAAGATTTGTCTCACTTCTCTGTCTATGTTAAACTCCAATTTCAAACCGTTGCTTCGCTTCGATTTTTTGAAAATGTGGGAGAATAGTTTCATCCCCAAAACCTTTCGATTCCTTTCTCTTCGGTTACTCAGCTCTAAGAGCCTAACTTCCTTCTGTCTGAGATACTTCTTACGTGCCCTAATCGCCTTTTCAGACATCGTTGGACGCAAAATCGAAGGCGCAACGGCTTGAAGTTCCATGCCCATGAAATCGATCTTCTCAGAAGTTGCGCTGTGAACTGCAGTTTTCTGTTTGTCTACCCTTATCTGCAGGTTTTCTTCTAAGAACTTCACTGCACTGTTCTTCAAATCTAGGGCTAACTTCTTCGACCCAGACGTAATGATCAATATCTCGTCCAAGTATCGAACAGCGTAAATCCTCAACGGTTTGTAAAAGACGTTACCGTCTTCCCTCGACTTGCCTGTTATTACAACAAGCTCGTCATCGTTGAACTTCGCACTCTTCTCACTCACTCTCAGCCTCCATTCTTGAACTTCTCTATCGAAAGCATTGAAATATACGTTCAGCAAAATCGAACTCAGCCCACATTCTTGAGGCAATCCTCTGCCCAAAACAGTCCCACTGAGATCAATTGTAATAACACCACACTGAAACAACTTCCTTATCAAATCGACGAATTCCCCGTCCTCAATCTTCTCACCTAACATTAAACACAGCAACTCGACATGCTTATCGCAAAAAGCAAAACCTTCACCAAACTTAACAGAAAACCACCAACTGGGATTTTCCACACTGTTCTTCAGATAACGAACAGCACTGTGTCGCCCAGCACTTACGCGGGCGCCGTAGGAAAACGTCGAAGACCTATCGTCGTAAATTACCTCAAGCACAATCCTAAGCGCCTCAATCACGACTTTGAGCTGCAAGGTAGGGACCAATAGAGGCTTGTGGTGCTTATCATTGACAACTGAATGAATAGGAGAACGTAACAGTGCTGCGTCGAACTTGCCGTTGAGGAGTTCAAAGGAGAGTTCTTGGAGGTCGAAGAAGTGGGTCGAAACTTGATCAAGGCTGAGCCACGGCGGCGAGTTTGAGGTGGGCCGTGAGAGGTTGTGGCAAGCAGTGAGTAGAAAGGATGGCGAAGCGACGACGTTTCGGAGGAGGTTTCGGAATTTGGCGTTTTTGAATTGTGACAGAATTAGGGCTTTAAGAGCTGGTGTGGTGAGGGCTTCGACTTGTGGGCGGTGGGGAGAGGATATCTCGGAAGAAAGATGAGAACTGACGGCGGTGTATCGGCGGTTGTTGACGGCGGCGGAGAAAACGGCGGTCGCTTTGAGGTGTCTCAGGCGAGCGAGGAGCATTGAGGGGTTTAGATTAGTGGTTCAGCAGTTACATAAAACGGTCAAGTACTTCACATGTTTCGTTTTATGTAACATTTCATAGATTGAAAAACATTATTCACTTCTCTTTATATTTATATCCACCATGTTTCTCTATCTGTCTCCCAGAAAGAATCCATTATTTTCAGACACTCTCAGAGAAACATACGATGTTTAGCGGCCATTCAACTTAAACGTCTCAAAGTATTGTTTTACTAAGCACTACGCTGGAAAGACTGAAGTGAAGAGTATGTCTATCAAAGTTGTTCCAACGGCATGAAGCTAATTCTGGTATTGCATTAGATCTAAACCTCAAGCAATTACAGAAGAAATGTTTAATACAGACAAAATCGATGGAACCATCTACCGAAAAAAGATCCCAGAATCAGTCTTGTCTTCTTCGCACTCTTCGGTTATCACTGATATCGTTTATAATTTCTCTATCACCAACGTTGTTGACCACGTCATGAATCATACAGCTTTTTTTTTTTCTGCAAGCATACACAGAATTGTAGCAGAGGAGCCAATATTCTTTCACGTTGATAGCCATCCAAGGAAATTTTAATGGGACGATAATCTCAGGCAAACGTGCAATGCTGCAAAATAAAGCAGAGGTATAATATGAATCGAAAATGAAAGCTGATGATTTTTCTTTTGGTGCAGAAAATGAATATTACCTTTTTCCAGTTAGAAGTCTGTAAGCTAATGAGCTAATAGCTGACTTTGAGAAGATTGGATAGAAGTGACTGTAATGCGGGACAACAACTTCACCTGAAACATATGTTATTACGAACGAGAATGAGCTTAATAATGAAATGTGGTAAAGGAAGATATAACGGAGAATTCCTGTATCTCATTCCTACGTTAGTTCATTCAGTGCACACAAAAAAAGTCAATTAAGGCCACACGCACCTAAGGTCATATAGTTGCTGTGGAGAAATGAGACGAATGCAGGTGAATTTCCTCTGCTTGAATGAGCTGAACTACCCCCTCTGTCTTCAGAATCACAGTGTTGATATGAAACAATTTCAACCCATATGCCAGAGGGAAATCTCTTCCTCGACTTTAACCAAAGGTAAATTTTAGCAAATGGAGTAGAATGTATGAACGATGCCAAGCCCAAAAGGACCACACACATAAACCTCACAGTCGTGTACAAAATGGTGAAGAAAATGTAGAATGCTGAAGTGGTAGGTAATAGAAGTAAAATTGGAGTAAATAGGAGAGCGCCAACAACATGTTGCTCTACAGTGTAGTCATAGCTGTCTAATCTGTGGCGTAGAGGATTCATTTTCTTGCCCCTGCAAACAAGTTTAGATATCATGTGGTTTTGGTAAAAATCAAAAAACAAAATCAAGAACCAATCCAAGCGCATTCATTTCTTTTCTAAGAACAAAGAGGGGCGTTTTACCTGAAAAGGCGCCATAATGCCGTAATTGCCTGTAACTGAATTGAATACAGAATCGCCAGAAATGAATGAAGAGCCAAAATATGCATTGTTACTAGTGAGGTTATATCAATTAGTAGAGCCGCTAAAGTAGTCAGACCGAAAAGAATCCCACAAAGAGCGACACCTTTGGTTAATTGTACAAAGAAAGAACCGAAAAAAATCCACATAGTCGACCAAATCTGAACTGCATTTAGAGAAAACATGCCAAGAACTCCTGCAAGCTCAGTGTTCAACTTAAAGCCTGCTGGGTTGCCCATTAGCCATACACAGCCAGTACGAAGCCAGTTGTCTGTGAAGCCATCGGCAAAATTTGAAACCCACAGGCTAGCTGGTTCTGCTCTATGCCACATGGCCATTCCAAACAAATTTCCGAGAAGAACGTCTACAAATATATTAGACCACAGCATATGCTTGGTGAGAGCAACGTTTTCTGCAAACTCCACGCACGAATGAGATCTGCATGAGCAACTTATGGTTAAATAATATTAGTCAGAAACATAAATGGAGATATATGGAAGCATGAGTCATGACTAGATTTAAGATGTGAAAGGAAGAATGTGATGATATCAGTTACTCAAGCTGAAAGCATGACTGCACAACTTCTGAAAAAAATAATAACCTTATAAAACCCAATGAGATTGTGTACACTGCATAAGCAGGCGTCTTTTAACCTTTATATGGATAGATGGGCATGGTGAGATAACTACGTAAGTAAAATCTATGATGGAGGGAACATGAATGTTTAGAAGCTGAATGATATATGACGTGTTTGTATTACCACCAATAAATTATGATGAAAATAAGCAGAGTGATGCATATTAGTTGAAAAACTTGGAAGTAAACCAGATGATACCTCATACTCTGATTATGTAGAACGACTGGCCAATACAAAAAGTGACAGCAGTGGAAGTAGATATTCTGGAATGTGTTGCTAAATACTCTTTCCAGGAGTAAATATAAATATGATGAGGAAAACCAGCTGAAAAGTATACGGGAAGATTGCAGAATAGTGTAGATAGTTGCTGAAAGCGAAGCAACAGACACCCCAAATATCTTCCATCCCAAGTTATAGAAGCTGAAGCCATTTGTAAAACACGTATACGTTTAAGTAGAGTATAAGTGGAAAAAGTAAGATAACAGGCAGGAGCTTACGTGAAAACAATGTGAAAGGTAGGGCTTGACTTTGAACGATGATGCTCATCAAATACGGCATAGGAAGCTTTAGCACAGTTCATGGCCTGAATGATAGTACTCTGGTGTAAAAGTTATTAAAAATAAATCATTAGAACCATTAAGTAATATGTGAACGAATTAAAGCAAATAATATATACCAATTCAAAGTTCATATCTCTTTTATGCAGGCCTTCAAACCAGCTTGGTTTCTTGATAGGAGATATCTGTGAGTTGAATGAATGTCGAGGGCCCAGAGAATAATGGTGGAGACCAAAGGCAGGTGTTTCATAAACTATTACCTAAAAGTATCGGGATGCAAGAATCAAGTGTCAATAAGAGCAGATTGAAACAAAATAAAGGACACCTTAAAGATATGTATGACTTACATACGTGAAGATGGAGTGGTATAATTGTCTCCCTATCCAAATGTATGAGACCTGATCCAGGGAGCGGACAGACTTCTCCGTCCACAATCTTAGAACTATAAAAAAGCTTAAGCCGCGCAATATCTGGATCATTGGAACTTCTTGGATGTGAAAACCCTTCAAGATTGGTGCATCCACATTTCCAGCTCCTTCGATCACCCATACATGTGTCTAAATGTTCTTTATCACTGGAAAGATATGTGCATCGATTATCACCATTTTCATATCCGAATGACTGGCCATTGATGCCTAGTTCGGCTTCTATGGTCCCCAGCACAGAGAATACACATTTATCTTTAAGACTCGCAGGGATGATCATATTTGTCTCCTGAACGATTCCCTACAAAAGGAAACATGTAACATTAATATGAGATGTTGAATAAAAATGTGGGGATTGCTGATGAATATTGAATGGGATTTTGACCCATCATCCTACCGGTGTTCTGCTTTCCTACTATATACAACCACAACGAAAAGTTACACCGAATACACTAATAAAGAAACAGATGCCGACAAATAGTTCTGAAAAAGCATATGAATCAATTCAATGAAGATCCTGAAAGAGCTGATTTCCAATGAGCACAGGTGTATAGCATCACAAATCAAGTAAACTAATAATGTTATCCAGCCTAATTAATTAATGCGCATTACTTTCTTGATAAAAGTCAAAGGTGTTAATCCTCCAAGCACCATCAAAATCGTAAAATGACAAAGACTCTCATCTCATCATTAGTAAGATCATACTCAGAAGAAAGGAGACTCAGTCAGCAGTGAAGTAAATAATACATAGTAAGTTCAACTATTCAAATTATTTGCTTTTCGTTAGAGGGGTCAAACTCAGCATAAGAAAGTGTATCTAGTGCTCAATAAGAGGAAACACAAGGAGAACAGATTGAATTACTCGGAGATCAGAGTAGTCGTTGACTGTGCCAGACAACGTGCCCTCGTCGCAAGCATAAGCTACCACAACATCCAACGAAGACGATGATGATTCGGAAGATGAAATAAACCATCCGAACAGTAGCTGAGAATGTTCTAGGGTTCGCGAGGTGAGATTTCTTGGCCACCATAGCCTGCATTTTCTTCTCTTTTCCATCTACTTTCCTCCTTTGGTTTTTCCTCTTTCCCTATGAAATCGATACCATAGCGCTGTAAAAAGAAAAAGGAAAAGAGGAAAAGGAAAAGGACAAAGCATCATAAAATTGTTATATTGACAAATTTAACCCTATTAAGTATTGGGCCTTCACCATACTAACTCAGCCCAAGGCCCAACCCTTTTTGGGTTCAATACAATTCGCGCCATTTTCCTCCTATTTTTGCCCTTCTTTTTATTTTTCCAATTTCCCGTAATAGAAGTGCTGACGTGGCACCACCTCAAACTGCGCCGCTCGTTGAGCTGTGCGAACTGCGAGCGATGCTTCAAGCTGGGAAATTAGGGTTCCATTGTTCTCATTTGCGGTGCGTATAGATTGGAAAAGGATCGAGAAACGAGCTCTTTTTATTGACGGATTAATTTTTCCCAGTTTTTATGCAGTAATCTGCGGAGGCCTTAGGTTTAACTCTCGGTTTGATTTAAACTTGAGGATGAGTACGAAACGACGCCGTGTCTGTTCGACTACTGAGGGACTGGAGAGTGTACCAAGTGTCAAGGCCTCGACATCACAAAAGAAGACTCCAAAGGTCTCATTTTTTTAGCGCTTATCGATGCGTAAAATATTACATTTTCTGAGTTATCGTGGGGCGAGGCTTATTTGGTTTTGTGTTTGGTACTTAGGAAATTGTTGGCGCAAATGGGGGTCTCGCCCTTATGGATAATGATATAGACAAAATGACTGTTCAGCAACTGAAATTGACGCTGAGGTAATTGTTTCAATAGTTTAGCTTTTCAACTGTACATAGTTGCAAGTTGTGTTTTTTGGTTTTTTGGAAGATGATCGGAGAATTTTTTACTTCTTTAATGCTCGTGAATTTACGCTGCTTCTTGTAAGTTGATAATGGCACGCCTGCTCCATAGATACGTGAATCTATATGAGTGTAGTAAATATTCCTGCCACTGTTTGTCGGGATTTCATCATGTGTGTGGGTTGACGTACTTGTGATTTTCATAGCTAGCTAGTGAGTCATTTGTCTCGGTAGAATCGAGGTTTGACTTTTGTATTTGGATGTTTAAACATGAAGGGACCTTGGAATTCCTGCCAGAGGCGTTAAGCAGGAACTCGTTTTGGCCTTGAAGAATTACATGAACACCCACAGGGATGGTAAATTTTACCATATTACTTCTCAAAAACAGTGTCATCTTTGGAATTGTGATAATCAGCGTTCAAAAGCAAGATAGACATATTGGATGGTTATATATCTTATTACGTGGCGCAGCAGAAAATTCTTCAGCTCTAGATCAAATGGGCTCCGAAGAGGAACAAAATGTCAGAACTTATTCGAGAAGAAAGGCTGGAAGAGTATCTGAATCTGACAGCAATGATGCTCTCACAAAGATAGCCACTGGAGGTAAGAAAACAAATAGGAAAATGCAATCATCTGAAAGAGAACCTGTTGTTGGTTCTGTTAAGACAGAAGGTTTCTCTCTACCGTTTTTAACTCTGTGTATTGTCAATATCTGTGTTTTCATTAATGAATTGTATTTTGCCTATGAGATGATCACAGATGGAAAGTCTTCAAGAACGGAGAAGAAAGTATCTTCGAGTGTCGCGACCTCTGATATTGTAGCTCACGCCACCGAAAATCCTTCCATGGATGAACCTTGGACAGTACTTACTCACAAGAAGCCTCAAAAGGATTGGATTCCATACAATCCGAAAAATATGAGGCCACCTTCAGCGACCGCTGATTCACCCAATATTAAGTTAATGTCTTGGAATGTTAATGGCCTAAGAGCGTTGCTAAAACTGAAGACCTTTTTGGCATTGCAACAAAGAGAAAATTTTGATGTGCTGTGCTTACAAGAAACAAAACTACAGGCATGACATTTATGGTATTCTGTGGTCAGACTTTAGTAGACATAATAGCATTTGGGTATAATTTAGTGCACAGGCTTATGAATTCAATGCACAGGCTTATGAATCATTATGGAGTTAGTCAGAGTCCACTGATTAAGAAAGAAAAACTTAACTTCGTATTCAAAATTGCATGACTAGTTCTGGGTTTATACAATCTTAATGTTGCTGCTATCAACTTTTTCATATGTATTACTTTGATTCCCTTAAGCAGGAAAAAGACGTTGAAGCGATCAGGCACAACCTTCTTGAAGGTTATGACAATTGCTATTGGACATGTAGTGTCTCAAAACTAGGATATTCAGGGACTGCTATCATTTCACGGGTACATTAGTTTAAGTTATTTAGACTATTCCAACGATCAGTTTGCTCAGAAACCTCTTTACTCAAATCTTCGTTTCCCATGTTCAGATAAAACCTCTCTCGGTGAGGTATGGATTAGGCATAGCTGATCACGATAGTGAAGGCCGCCTCTTGACAGTCGAATTCAATGACTTCTATTTGTTGAATAGCTACGTCCCAAATTCTGGCGACGGTCTTAGACGACTGGTAAGGGGATTTTTTTGCACTATTTTCAATTCTCTCGTTTCAACAATACATAAACTTATGCAAATGACGTTGCGCCTTAGTCATACAGGATAGCTCAGTGGGATACTTCTCTCAGTGACTACATGAAAGTACGTGTCACTTCACGTCTAAATCGTTATCACTTTCACTACTATCAACTTTTGGACCCCATCTATCAATTGCGCGAAAATCAGTTGAAACTCAGGTTTTACCTTATCGCAGGATCTTGAACGGTCAAAGCCAGTAATTCTGACGGGTGATCTGAACTGTGCTCATCAAGAAATAGATATCTATAATCCAGCGGTGAGTAAAAAATCCCATCCATAAAAAATCAGTTGAAACTTGGTTTTTACCTTAACTTGTGATTTGAACTCTTGCATCTTTTTTTTCAGGGAAACAAAAGAAGTGCGGGCTTTACGATCGAAGAGAGAGAATCGTTTCAAAATAACTTCTTGGATAAGGGCTTTGTGGATACTTTCAGGAAACAGCACCCAAACGTTGTTGCATATACGTATTGGGGTTATCGCCATGGCGGACGGAAAACGAATAAAGGTTCTGTCTTTATCATTATCCCATGCCTTGATGCTGTCTATATAACTTTTTTACTGATTTATTTATTGATTGAACTTTATGAATTAGGGTGGAGGCTCGATTACTTCCTTGCTTCTCAGCAGATTGCTGATCGAGTGTATGATTCTTACATTCTCCCTGATGTAGGAGGAAGTGATCATAGCCCTATTGGACTTATTCTAAAGCTGTAATATTATTATGTGATTTTTTTTGAATCGATTAAGGAAAACAGAGCTTAGAACTTATCCTCAGTTATTCCATCTCCAACATTATCACCTACTGTATCGTCACATTATCAGACCTATCAACATCCAAGGAATTTAAAACAACATAAAATCATATGGCATATCTGTTACTCAGATGAAGCAAGAGCAGACTGTAACACATCTTCAAGGTATTTCTCAGCAACTGCGTACTGCCTCTTCTTGTCCTCAATCGCCAAAGCTGCTAAAGCCTTGTCCTGAATAAGACAAAAGGCAGCAAGTTAAAATCTCCATAAATAGAAGTTTTGGTGAAGATGAAATAATCTATCTTGGGAAGTGGTAACAATTTACAGGTGGTAAGTCTTGGTAGCTTCTCAATGTGTCGAGGATAGGTTTGGTTTTCTTCACCAAATCCTTCTCATGCACTGCCATTTCAACCAAAACCCAATGACTGATCTCGGAGCTGTATCCCACACGGTTGAGCATTGCCTACATTGTGTAGTAATAGACAGCATTTAAGATTTATCATTAGGTATTTACTTCTAATCTCACTGAGAATATGTGGGAAAGGGAGATGCTGAAAATTACATACCTTGTAATTGGAATATTGTTGCAGGTATTGCCTTTCTTTCGACTCCATTATTGCCAAGTTTGTTTTCCACTGCTCCATTTTTGCTTCACAAGGGGGTATCTCATCTTCCAACTGCGAAAGTGTTCTGTAAAATGGTTCAAAATGCAGTTTATGTTAATGTTCCAATACGAAAACTGCAGCCCCTAGTCATAGAACAGAAGATCTGTCATAGCACAAGTGATTGGAAAAAATAAGTGACCTCTTTAAATGAGTCAATCTTGCTATTGCTTTTCGAGTGTAATCAAGAAGTTCCAAGGACTCCTTCCGCACTTTGGCTCTCTTCTCTTCCACAGTGGTTTTCCTCAGATACAGATCGGCCATTGCTACAAGGATACTGAAACACTCATCTCCCTTAGCCATAAACGTTTCTCCCAAGTGGCTCAACTAAAACCATCTATAAAACAGAAAAAAGGTCCATCACCCACCTACTTAGTTCCGTATCTCTAACACTCAACAGATTTGCGACACTCCCAAGAACTTGGGAAGAAGAAACCGCATTTGATGGTAAACTATCTTGCCCCAATCCCACATGATCCAATATCTCTCTTATCCTAGCAGCTGCAAAGAATGGGATTTTAACAGAGCAAAAACAACATCGCTCAAAACCCCATTCACCTTCGTGAAGAAAAGAATAACAACACAGCTCAACAGAATGCAAGGGTAAGTTGTACGACCTTGTGAACGATACTCTGTCGGCTTTTGACGAAAGTCGTTAGCAACTATGGCGGCGGCTTGAGTTTTAGCTTGGGATAAGATGGAGACATTGTGCAAATAAGCGATGCTCTTAGGTGTGTACTCGAAATTGGCAACATCTTTAACAGCCGCGTCAAATTGGGAAACAAGCCATGATTTTACTTCTGCAATTCGATTAGCATCGAAGCCACCATTAACTGCAGTACGACCGCCAGTTTCACTCATATTACAGAACTTCGACGAAAACCTTCACACACAAAACGTATCAGGGACTTTCAAAGCCATGTTATTGATAGAACAGCAGTTAACCTATGAACTAACAAAGTTTTCAAGTTTTCAATTCGGGCTAGGAGTCTAGGACATGGCAGCAATGTAACCAAGACAAAATCTGAACCACGAATTCGATGCACAACGTTTTCTTCCACTTTACGACATCAGGTTCTAAAATAAATCGACACACTTACACAGTCGAATCACAGCTCAAAGGACATGTTGAGGCACACAAATTAAGAGCATGGGAACCACAATGGAATGCCCAAAATCAAACATAACCAAAAGTGGATTTTTACTACAAAACCTTGACAGCAGAACGAAAATTTTACCACAATGAACTCGGAACAAGCACGGAAAGATGCAGCTGTTCTCGATCTTCCTTGACTTCAAAGTTTTCTGTGACTCTGCATGTTCGAATTCCTGGATTAAAGAGCGTGGACGAAACGCGACAAGCGAAGCGAGTGAAATTTTGGTGGAATGTAATATACGGCTTGGGCTTAGTAAGGCTTTATTACCACTATTTGGGCCCATTCACATTTTTATTAGAATTGGGCTAATTTGTGGGGTCGGGTCGGGTCGGGCCGGGTTACTGATTCCGAATGCCAAGTGTGCGATGCTACTACCCTTTGGGCTCGTTTGATATCAGTGTATTTACATTTGATGGGTATAGATTATTTGTGTATGAGTATACATGGACTTTGTTGATATAGTATTTATTATGTTTGATATGAATGTTTTAATTATTTGTGTAATGATGTATGATAGTGATTGATATGTATGTGTGAGATGTGTATATAATTTGGTAAATATACTGGAATCACATTTTACCCTTCAAAAATTAAATTTATTAAAATATTAAAAAGCTACAGTCTTCGTCCTCATCGTCTTCATCGTCTTCTTCAGCAGCTCAAATTACACAGCTCAAACCACCAAAAAACATTTTCAGCTCAAAAGTAAAATCATAATCACCTTGTTTGACTTCAACAAACATGAAAGAGGCGTAGCATAAGCAGATGAAGCAGCGAAAGAAGCCATTGTTTAGATCTGAAATCAATTAGGCGAAGGGAAAGTAGACGAGGCGGCGAAGAACACGAAGAGCGTGCAAAATCTCTTAAAAAAGCTTCATCTTCTTCGATTTACCCAAATTACAGAAAAGTTTCATCGTCTTATAAAGCTTCATCGTCTTCGTCATCTTCGATTCCAAATTGCAAGCTCAAATTTCGGCTAACAGTTCTCCAATGATTCCACCACCGAAGCCCTATTGGCAGAGATCTCCTCAAGCCACCGAAAGGATGCGGCCGGAAACGGAAAGGATGCGACTGTGCACGGTGGAAGAATGCTTTTGCACAACGATGATGGACGGACATTAATCAGGGGCAAAATTGGAATTAAGAACACATGTACTGACATACCCATCTCTTTGGTGGGTATTTCTATACCTGTGGGATAAACAATGTGCGTGTATTAGGTGTGTGTCTCCATACAAGTCAGGCATCCGCATACACACGTAACAAACATACACAATTTTAATGATACACATCTATTACCCATCTAAACAAGCATATCAAACGAGCCGTTTATATTTGAAGAAAGACGAAAAGGAAGGAACAATTTAGAAATAAAAATGCAGCTTCCCAATAGAAGAAACGATTTTTCGTCATTAATGCTTTGGTTTCATCATCTGTCAGCTTTCCCGAGGGTTGCTGTTGCATTGCCTTTCACAATCTAAATCGAACTCTGCGTGCCTTTTTCACAATTTTTTTTTTAATTTTTTTTAAAATGTCTGAATTGGTGGCCCGTACGGGTCGGCATCAGCAGCGTTACGAGGGTGGTTATCGTCTCATTGCCGGGTATGTTTGTAGTTGTGTGATTGTGTTTATTCGTTGTTACTTATACTGCATAGGCGGGTGCATTTTGGAGTAATGAAGGGAAATTTGGAGCAGATTGTTTGATGTGCTGTTCAAATGGGTGTTTTAGTTGGGTTGGAATTCGTCGGTCTTTGTGTGATTAGGGGCAATTTGAATTTAGGGTTTTGAATTTTCTGCTTGTATATTTTATGCCATTGTCTGTGGAAGTGGAAGTAATGGGCTTTGTGTTAATAAGATAGAAAAGACAGGAACTTAAGATGTATTGCGGATTTATTGTTTGAACTTATTAAGTGAGCTTCTTTTCTGGCCTTCCATGTCTCTGATTTTCTAATGCATTCATTGTTTTAATCCTTCTAGTAAACCACGACTTGCAATAGCTATTAGAGAAATGTAACAAATTAACGCCTTAGTTTGGCTCGTGTGACCATTCGTCAAGTAACTTTGGGTTCTTTTCCAAATTTCTGGAATATTGGACTACTTGCAAAAAAACGAGTTTGGTGTGTGAGAAAAAATGACATATCTTGGAGCTGAAACACATGCCATGACATATATATGTTGATCATTTTGTTGTACACCTCGATACATGTTTGACCGTTCAAGATAACTCTTGGGATTTTCAGATTTTACCATCTGTTTGTATATGTATATTGATAATGTAGCTTGTCTGAAAAATCTGGATTGCAGCAGCCCTTTGTCTTACTTATTGGCCTTCTATTCAGTAGCTTCTAAGAAGCTATATTACTATTAAGAAAAATGTATTTGATACTCATATGTTCTGACAGTTATATTGTCCAGGTGTATTCCCTTCAGATATAGGTATCAAACTGGTGATGATGCATCTAATAAGATAGTGGAAGTGCTGATGATAAACTCTAATAGTGGACCTGGCCTTCTCTTCCCAAAGGTGAGAGTTGTGCTGTGAACTGGCAAAATGTTTGTGGCTTTTTTTCTTCTTCACATTCTCCATAATTGATTCGGTATATCACTTATCCCATAAACTTTGGTTTCCATTACTTGGATTATGCAAGGCAATGCAACAAAAGTAGATTTTGAATAATTTGTTTTGCTTGCGAAACTTAATGAGCCTAAAATAAGCATTTAGGAACAGTGTTAGCATATATGAACGCATCCCATCTCTCCAATATGTTAAATACTTATGGGGCATTCTGAAAAGTTTCTAAGCTTCGATAGAACATAGTAAGCAACCTAAACGGGCACTTGATCCGTGTAGGCCTTGGGTATAGTATACCGAACTTTGGAAACAAGTTCTATAAAATGATTTTAATTCGAAAGATTATTCTTTTTTTCATACTTCTTTTTTTCCTACCTTGTAGGGTGGGTGGGAGAATGATGAAACAGCCGAGGAGGCAGCTGCAAGAGAAGCTATTGAAGAGGCGGGGGTTCGTGGGGACTTAGTGGTATGGACAAACCATTTATTTATGTTTTATTTTGCTCGGTTTACTCTTACCATATGCCATATGTCTGAAAAAATGCCTGGGTTAATAAATGTATTCAGTGGTTTAGTGGACATAAACTCTTTTCCGTGTACCCCACTCCCTTAGTCATGCTCTGCAACTCATCAGCTATTACATTTCATTGCCTTTTCTCCCTTCTTTTTTGGGTCGCAGCATCTTCTTGGATACTATTCTTTCAAGAGCAAAACGCTCCAAGACGAATATAGCCCACAAGGCCTTTGCAGAGCTGCCATGTACGCCTTGCACGTGAACGAAGAACTCGATTCTTGGCCCGAGAAAAGCCACAGGCAAAGAAGTTGGCTGACGATTACCGAAGCTATTGAATGCTGTAGGCACTCTTGGATGAGGGAAGCCATCGAAAATGGATTTTCGAATTGGTATGCCGATGGTATGATCTGCACATTGCCGAAGAAAGGTTTTTCTGATTCATCTTATGATTAGAGAGAGGCATTATTGATCTATCATCAGTTTTAGATGATTAAGAAAGTTGACCATTGCTGCTCTGTTTTTTATTCTTAATTTTTTTTTCTAGTTTCTTTTTGTAATGGATTTGGGAAACTAGACTGATTTTAACAAGATGGGTATAGTTTTTGCTTAGATTTTTCATGTGAATTTGCGAACTGAATCAATGGTGGAATTATCATTAATATGTAATGATATTTCAGTAATAATACTTGAGGAGAAAAGGGTCATTGCAAGAAGTTTATATGTCAACTATTCGAGAAGGCGGCGGAAGGAAAAGGTATATTGCTTTTCGGTCATCAAGATATTTTTAATTCTTAAAAAACCCACATTGTATTCCAAGATATCAGGAGTACCACAAGTTTTCTTTTCTTCTTTTTAACCTCTCAAAGGTCTCTCTCTCGATTACTCATACAACCAAGAAAATTATTTTCAGAATACGCATTCCAACATTTTTAGACTTATTTTAATAGTAAGTTTTATTTAGATTAATATATTTGTTGAAATTTTTGTGAATCGGTTTCTTTAATTCCATCAGTTTATTATTGTTTTCGAAGCTGTAATGGAAATTTAATTGCATGTTCGAAATATTACTTTGATGATAATAGGAAAAGACATGTGATTCATCAAATTATTGCATTAAAGCAATATATCAGAAAAGAGAGGGGCTTTCACTGTAATAAAACACCTCCACATAAAAAAGAAAAGCATAAAAACAAAGAAAAAGTAATCGATGGTGGAAAATGAATGCTCAATATGAGAGAATGACGCTATTCTTGGAAGGATCTGAGCGTCACGTCTCTATATTGTAATAATAGTGATCACAACAATAATCGAAAGTCCACAGTTCTATACATGAATGAGTTCGGTTGCTTGCCCCTCTTATTATGGGGCGCCACTTGCGTCAAAAGCTCCAACTTTTATGCCGTTTTACCATTGAAAATCATTCATTCTGTTTGAACTTTGACTGAAGTTTCAGCAGTTGAAAGCTTTGTTCTTCTTTGTTCGCCATATGTTTCCGTGAAGGGGAAGGTTCTGTGTTGATTGAAAAAAGGGCTGCTGCCCTTCATGTGTTTGATCCGTGTCTTCACTGGGTTTCAGAGTTTTTGTTTGTAAAGATTTGCTTTTTGTTAGCTGAGCTTGTGCTGACCTTTTGGTATTGTTGAGTTGACCAAAGAGATTTGAGATTTCGTTTCCTTTTTCTCTCTTGGGCTGTATGGTGAATGATCATGGTGTGAGAATTGGTGCTAAAGATAATACAAGAGTTGCTTCTGTGATGCCCAGCTTCAGTTCTCAGACACAGCCTTCTAACCCCATGTAATAATTTGTTCTAATCAATATCACGCTTTGCAAGCTTTAATTATATGTATAGTTGATACTTTTATGTTCTTAGACAAAGATGTCATACGCTGACATAAGAAAAACTCATATTCTTTCTGTTGCATACTTTTATCGTCCTCTGCAATCTGTATTTAGTTATCTTGTAACAAACAAGTGTTGGTCTGATGGTAAGCAAATCCCTTGACTTATTGCAGGGGCACCGATACAAATGGAAGACAATCTTCTCAAATATCTGATTTCCGCGTCCTAGAGCAATATCTTGGGTATCGAATTGGAGAGTCTAGTAATGCTAACAAGAGTAAGAGATTCTTTTTCTATTTCTCTGAATCTTGTTTGCAGTAGTTTGAAAGAACTATTGCATGAGCATATATTGTTTGAAGGGCTTATTCTAAACTTCACTGTGAATAAGCCCTGAGCTTTGCAACCCTTTGAAATAACTGAGACATGTGTTGTCTAGGCTTTGATGTTGCCATTTTTACTATCTAAACTGTTGAAAATGTGCCATGTTTAGTACTATTAAATTGAGCTCGTTTTCCCTCGTTCGCCCCCCACACCTATATCTGGCTCAGGTTCGGTACTACATCCTACCATAAATGGCCAAACGGCGATCTCTGATTTGCACGCCAGCGCATTAAATAAGGTACGTATCATGTGTTTAGCTACCTATTTGATCTACTTACTCGAAAATCTTTCTGAAAACTATTCGTTTCTCTTTTCAGGGATATAATGCAACTACATCAGGCTTGCAAAGAGGTCAGCAACATGAGAACTGGGGAGAATCTAACATGGCAGAGTCAAGTTCGCGTACGGATACTTCAGGCGATGTTGATCCTGACGAAAGAACTCAAAAAGTAAGTTGCGAATTTGCCTTTTTTTTTTCTCCCGTAAATTGGTTTCTTTGTCCCGCCATAGTTGTACGTTTCGAATCGCATCTGGTCATTTTCCATGCACAGTTTGAGAGGGGTCAATCTACTGCAGTCTTGGCCTCTGATTCCAGTGATAAATCAAAGGAGAAAGCTCAAGATCAAAAGGTCGAGTTCTTGAATGTTAATTTGATTTCAGACTTCATCAACAGTTCCTCGAATCCTTTTCTTTTTGCAATAAATTGCAGACGATTAGAAGGCTTGCCCAAAACCGTGAAGCAGCTAGAAAAAGCAGACTGAGGAAGAAAGTAGGTTTATTATTCTTACGAATAATCCTATTATGTTCGGCGTAAGAATCTTGAAGCTAATTCAAAGAAAGCACTATTTTCAGGCCTACGTACAGCAGCTAGAGAATAGCCGTCTTAAGCTGACCCAACTCGAACAAGAGCTGCAAAGGGCACGCCAGCAGGGCGTATATATTTCAAGCGCTGGAGATCAATCTAATGGTGGAAATGGCAATGGTTTGCAATTTGATTCCTCTCTAACATCATATGACTGAATGTCCTTTGTTTTCCTTCTACTAACGTACTAGCTTTCTTATTAGATGCCTTAGCATTCGACGTCGAATATGCACGTTGGATGGAAGAGCTCAACAAGCGCGTAAACGAGCTGAGATTAGCAGTGAACGCACACGCCAGCGACGTAGAGCTAAAGACAGTTATTGACAACGTTATTACGCAGTTCAACGACGTATTTAGGATCAAAGGCAACGCTGCCAAGGCTGACGTCTTCCACGTCTTGTCTGGGATGTGGAAAACCCCAGCCGAGAGGTGCTTTATGTGGATCGGCGGTTTTCGCCCGTCTGAACTTCTCAAGGTATTCCCCGCCAATCATCTTTTTTTTTATGTTTATTTCAAAAATCCCATCTCCTTTTTTTGTTCTTGGGAACCTAAGTTGGAAAATTGAAAAATGCAGCTCCTCGTGAGCCAACTTGAGCCTTTAACCGAACAGCAGCTGTCGGAGATATACAATTTGCAGCAATCGTCCCACCAAGCCGAGGACGCCCTTTCTCAGGGCATGGAAGCGTTGCAGCAATCTCTAGCCGAGACGTTAGCCAGCGGCTCGTCGGTGGGGCCCGAGGGCTCGTCTTCGACTGCTAACTACATGGGTCAGATGGCTATGGCCATGGGGAAGTTGGGAACTTTAGAAGGTTTCCTTCGACAGGTGAGTTCTTGTTTGGTTTCCCTTTCGTTCTCCATATATTATTTCGATGAATTTTTTTTTGGCAATATTTTTTTTCTGTCGATGATTTGCTAGGCTGATAATCTGCGTCAACAAACGCTACAACAAATGCATCGAACGCTTACTACGAGGCAATCAGCTCGTGCCCTTTTGCTCGTACATGATTATTTCTCGAGGCTGAGAGCGCTAAGTTCTCTTTGGCTCGCTAGGCCGAGGGAATGAATGATTGATTGGTGAGCTTTCTGATTGGTCGATTCGTATGCCCCAACGCCCTTTTCTGCAAACAATGAAGCAAATGGTTTGTTAGTGAAACATGAAAAAAGCTTCAGACAGTGTAGATTATTAGCTCATATCGTCTTCATATTTCGACTGTACGATTCGTTCCAGCAAAGTGTTTTTTCGTATTGTGTGGTTGTTGTATGCATCTGATAAGGACACAGTTGTGTAATTCGATCGTCGCACAGTAGAAATCTACTCTGTAGTAGAACTACTCTCAGACATTTCCGAATCGACTCTACCTCCATTTTCTAAACGTATGTTATAGTTCTTGTGAAAATCTTTTATATTCATCTTTTGCCATGGAATTGCCCATTATTGTGGGATTAATACCATTTTTGGTTCACTCGACTCATTAAATAAAATAGGTAAAACAAAAAATTAACATTCTACAAGAAATATAAAAGCAGCATGAGAATCTAACCACGAGTTCTTTTTCCTTTCCTTCTCCAACACATTGAAACAACAATCATCCGCAAACTAGAAAGGGTTTGACAAAGGGATCCTTAAAATTGTCACGAACAATATAAAGAAAAACATTATAACATGATTTGAGAACCTTAAACCTCAAAAGTAGCTACAACATTATTTTCCAAACCCAAAGTAACCAAACAGGTCTCTACCTTACTCCAGCAAATCGGCGGCTGGCGAATTCCTAAGCTTGTCTGCTTTAGCCAATAGATTGGTCGTGAATTTGTTCGGAAACACATTATCAGCCTTCATCCTCTCTCTGAACCCATATGCAGGGACTTTAGCGTTTATATATGCGTTAAGCAAGTGCTCATAGGGTCTAAGCCTCGAGGCATAACCAGCTCGTCTCATTTTCAGGAAAACTTCCTCAGCATTGCGAACGTCTCCCCTGTTACCGAATTGTTCCAAGACAGTGAAGAACGTAGAAAACAAAGGTTTGTTCTTGCCTTTCTCTTTAAGTGCTTTCTCTAGCATGCAATTGGCTTTCTCTACTTCTCCAGCTGATACGTAGAGCTTCACAAGAGCATCCCATGTTAGGGCGCTAACTCTACAGCCACGTTCCATCATTCGCCTCATGAGATCCTTACCTTTGGTCAACAATTTGTGGTCAGCGTAGACGTAGAGCATGGGAGTGTATAGCCTTGGATGGGGCTTTGGAGCCCTCTTTAGGAGTTTCTCGAAAGCTGCTTCAGCGTTTTCGATTTTGCCCAACTGTCCCCAGGCTCCGATAGCAGCAGAGCACTCATCGAGCCGTGCATCAGACTCACACAGTTTCCAGATTCTTGAAACTTCCTCTTCCTTCTTAAGGGAAGCGTATATGGGAAGCACTAATTTGTAGACCCAGCGTTTTTTTTCTAAGTCGCTACCTTCCAACTCTTTCAGTATGTTATCGGCTTTATCGTTGAGCCCAGCAGCAACGTAGTGTCGTGCCAGGGCAGTCTGAACTTGGGAGTTGGGTTCGAGTCCATCGGATTTCATTGTCTCAACAATTTGTTCCATCCCACTAACATCTTTCGCCAGTCCTTTCACATCAATCAAGAGCCAGTAGGTGAATATAGTTGGCTTTATGTTTTCTTTCTCCATCAACAACAAAACATCTGCTATTTTCTTCCTATCAACCCTCTTGTACAGAAGTATTAGCTGGTTGCAAGTAAAACAGGTCAAGGGTAATCCTAAATCCTTCATTTTATTGAACACCTCCTCAGCTTTCTTTATATGGACTGCAGCTACACAATTGGCCAGTAGCGTACGGTAGACGAGTTCGGTTTTAAAAGGCTGGGGAATTTTCTTTAGGTAAATTTCTGCCTGCACGATGCCGCGCACTTTGGCTATTAAATCAAGGTGAGAAGCATAGTTACTTTCACCAAACTCAAATTTCTTTGTTGTTCCCAACCATTCTGATAGCTGCGGGGGAAAAAAAAAAGAAAACGGAAATGTGAACTCCTTATCACTTATACACAAAGTACCAATTAACAATGGTTGTTTGAGAAAAGATATTTTAAGTACATCCGTCTATCGAAGAGCCCTCCATAACGAATATAAAATATCATTAAAGTTTACCGAGCGACAACTACCTCAGTCATCGTTACTCATATAAATAAACAATAGAGATTCAGCCGACCATCATTGTCATTATTGTATCTACCCATGCTTGCAGCAGATTGAGAAAGAATTCTAAACGAAATCATTACAAAGGTAATAAAAGGAATCAGATTACTCAACCTGCAAGGCCTTCACAAACAACCGCCGCCTACGAAGATATTGCATGGCCAATGATGCTTCTTCTTGGGTCACCTCGTTTCCTTCTTCAATCCATTTATCCATAACACTGCCCACTGAAGATGAACGAGCCTCATGTATGGCTTTAGCAATGCCTGGCATCTTAGCAGCTCTGGGAGATTTTATCTGCGATTCTAAAACCTCCGACTCATCAATCAGATCATCTTCAACACCTTCGTTTTCAGACAAATCAGGCTCAGAGATTGAATCATCATCTTTCTCACTTGGAGCTTCAAGCTCAGAAAAGGCGTCTCCCAAGTCATCGTCTTCCTCTCCAGGGTTAGCACCAGCTTGCGAAGAGAAATTGCATCCCATGTGCAACCATGAAGAATTAGATATGGCGTAGGATTTAGTCAGCGAGGAAAAACTGCTAAGTAGTTCTCCTCGTTGCCCAATTGTAGTGAGGCTGTGATTTTCCAGAAAACCACTTCCAAACTCCGAGTTCACATTGAGAACTTGAGTGGCTAGGAGACTTAATCTTTGATTCCTGGGAAAGGAGACACATTTACAAAACATTCCGTTTATGGAAACAGCACAATAAGAACAATTGCGTTCAATAGCATAATTGTAAATAGTATAACTGTAACCAACGAGATACAAGAGGAAGATCAAACTAAAAATTAATGAGGTCGTAAACTATCCTACCATAAGCTGGAAAAATCGAAGTCTAAACATTTCTAGATGAGATACTGCAGTCTCAGATAAACAACAGATACCATACTCTCAGATACTCTTTTCCTCAAAATTTCTCTGTTTTCAATAGGAATCAAAACGGCCAAGCAACCATCGACACAGATTGCCGAATCTTTAGAATTAGCAACATAGAGAGACATTAAAATTTCATAAACACCACTTCGTAAAATCACACAGGTTCTATTTCACAGATCCTGTTGGGAACCGAAAACACAAAAAAGAAAAACCATCATTTCATAGAGAAATGTCATTACTTGAGCTGGATGGAAGCTCTTCGAAGCGTCAACATGGCACCACAAGAATCTTTCAGAGTTCAATAGAGCGAACTGACTGATACCTCGAACTCGAAGACGTTAGTGTAGAGTAGTGTGTGTTTCTAAAACGGGGAATTTTGATAAAGAGGAACGATTCATAACAGTTTTTAAAAAAAGGGAACGTGGTTCAAAATGACCAAAATACCCTTACTAGAAAACTGGTTAAGAAGATTAATTATGAAAAAATTACGGTTTAAGAGATTTATTAACTGGACAACTAACCGAGAAAATTATTCGAGTGAGATATCAATTCGAATAGGTTATTAGAATAACATATTCAATGCATACGACTACTCGAATATTATGCGTGACTCATTTAATAAATTAAACGATTTTCTGCATAATCCGAATAAATTTAACGAATTCATCTTTCGAGTTTGAACTCGAATAACTTACTCGAATAAAAAACTCGAATAATATTAATTTTATAAAAGGCGAAAGGTTAACACAGAATAACATTCGAACCCTTAACTCTTAAACGAACGGCTATTCGAAGTTCTTCTCCCACTCGGAAAATCGAAAACGCAAACCAGACGATCATCAATGGCGAAAACTAAAACCAAAGCGCCGTCTGTGCCTCAACGCAACTGTGTTGATGAGCAAATCGAAGACGGTCGTGTCACGGTGAGTTTTCGGTTTAATGGGTTTTGGGGGTTTTGTGTTCGTATAGTTAAATCATTCATTTCTCATGTTAAATCGGTCGATTTTAATGTTAAATCGTTGGGTAAACGTCGTAATCGATCGGATTTTTTGTGTAATTCGTGATTTGAGATTATTCTAGTTTTTATTCGAGTAATTTCTGTTAGAATACTATTTATCGTTATTCGAGTCGCGTTTTACTCGTATAGTTACTCGAATAACAGAGAATTTTGGTGGTTTTTTTGCATTTTCAGATCTATTTTCCGACGAAACTGCCGATGGAAAATTTCTACCATGCCACCCTTACAGTGAACGCAAAGTACATGTTAGTATCAGAACGCATTCGTACCTTTTTGAACGAAGATGAATTGGAGGAGATGGTCAACAGGACTCAGTTCGGGAATCTCATAAAGGTGGCCCGTAACCACTACAACTCGAATATGATTTTGTGGTTTTTGATGAGCCGACAAGTGGAGTATATGCCTGAGTCGCAGGAGTTTTGGATGGTCGTTCGTGGGCGACCATTACGATTTTCGTTGGTCGAGTATTGCCTAATTACGGGGCTCGATTGTGGCGCTGCCGATCCGGTGATACCGTCATCGAACGGGTTTACAGCGAGGCATTGGCCTGGTATGATTATCCTATTCTTTTTTTTATCGTTTTGAATCTTTTTTACAAATGATTTCAAAAACTAACGTTTGTTTTATGGCTCGTAGGCAAGCCCGTTATATATTTTCACGATTTGGATGTAAGAATGAATGAAATGATGCGTAATGATGCCGCCGCCGGTGGAGGTTCGGGTGTGAATATCGAGAAATTGAAGATGGCGGCGCTTTATTTTGCAGTCGGGGTACTAGGGAAGTGCCGTGTGAAGAAGGACTTGGTCGTTACGAGCGAGTGGCTCTCTCTAGTGGAGGATTTTGATCGCTTCAACGAATATCCTTGGGGAAGGATAGCTTTCGAGGAGGTCGTTTATGGTCTGAACAAAGACCTGTTGGAGAAGCACATTGACATGACTTCGAAGGGAAAAATCATTACAACCTTCGATATTAGCGGCTTCGTCCAACCGCTTCAGGTAAGTAATTTTGCTTTATTTAAGCCATATTATATTTTTTTAACTTATATTTACTTTCTTTTATCAGGTTCTGGCGTACGAGTGTTGGCCGAGCGTCGGGGGCGAATTCACTGTGAGGAGAACCGGTGATCGACTCCCGATACCCCGAATATGCCATTGGAAGACCAGATTTTTCGCCAAGAGTTCTGCTCCGTCGTGGGAAGCGGTCGAGCGTGCATTCAATGCCGGGCAGATCGATGTAAGTATATATGTTTATTTATAATATAGAATTTTAGAGTTGTTCATCGCTAATTAGAATGAGATATTTTAACTTGTACAAATACACAGGATGTGCGGTGTTGGCTTACACCAACCGATGTTGAAGTCAATTCAAGGCACTTTCGCACGGTCGCCGGCTTTTATGGCAGCAGGGATGACGCCGTAGCCCAAAGGATAGTGGAGCATCTGCTAAATGGGATGGCAGTCTACTGCAGTGACCATCGGCTTGCTCCATCTCCTCCTCCGCGGTCTCCTCCTCCGCGGTCTCCTCCTCCGCGGTCTTCTCCTCCGCGGTCTTCTCCTCCTCTTCCGCAGTCTACTCCTCCTGCTTCTTCTAGCTCAGTAGTCGCCCATATCGATAGAAGAATGGACAGGCTGGAGGCTGAGGTTAGGGAGATCCGAACGGAGATTAGGGAGCTACGTTCGATCGTGCTCGAGGGTATGTCTTACTTGATATGTTTATTTTATAAAATTATATTGATATTACGTAATACTTAATACTCCCGTTTTGTAGTCATCGAGACCCTGAGGCCGACAACGGTACGGGATATTGCGAGGTCCTATGATCGGGACACGCCTCCTTCGCCGCGGTTCGGGAGGACGCCGAACGAACCCGACACGACGAATGTGCCGGAGACGGGGAGGGCCGAGGGCCACCAGGTGGTTGAGACGACGGAGACGGGGGTCGTGGCCGGTGGGACGGGGACGGGGGTCGTGGGCGGTGGGACGGGGATGGGGATCGCGGCCGAGACGACGGGGGTCGTGGGCGGTGGGACGGGGATGGGGATCGCGGCCGAGACGACGGGGGTCGTGGCCGGTGGGACGGGGATGGGGATCGCGGCCGAGACGACGGGGGTCGTGGCCGGTGGGACGGGGATGGGGATCGCGGCCGAGACGACGGGGATGGAGGACGACGCCGCTTCGACCACGACGGAGAACGTGGCCGGGCCTATACGGTACAAACGGTTAAGACCCCGGACCGCCGTGCTCGCTACAAAACGGGATCAGCCTGATCGCGAGAAGAAGAAGGCGAAGGTCCTGACGAGTCCGTATATGCCGTTGCCGGACTCGACCCCTCCAGCTACAAAACCTCGCCTGAACAACTTAGAGCAATTCATTGAGTCGAGGATTAAAAATTGGGAGGCGGTAAGGGTGGAGTTGGAAAGAATGGGCCCAAAAGATGAACGGGCAGGCATCGTACAGTCTTATGATGTGAAATTCTTCAAAGACTTGTCTACTCAAAGAATTTGGCTCTCGGATGAGGTATGTTCTTTTAGCTCAATACGTTCTACCTAATTAATTATTTCGATTAATAACTTATTATGCTATTATTGCAGCACGTCATCGAGGTATTCCACGGTTTTATAGCGATGCAAGACCGCTTGGGCTTCCCGTGGAGAGAGTGGCCTTCATGAGTACCAATTTTCCACAATTGGTACTGTTTGAGTCCACCAAACCTCGCCCGTGGGATATGTCGTCGTTCGAACGACATGCTACGGGACAATACAATCACCCGCACAAGCCGTCACTCCACTGGAGCGAAGCGGAGGCTGCCGTCATACCGTTGGGGTACAATGCTCATTGGGTGCTTCTGGTCGCACGGTTCAAGGAGAGAACCGTTCAGATTTTGGACTGCGACCGGGGTGCTGACAAGGACATGAGGTTCATAAAGCCATACGTCGAACCCCTCTGCGAGTTGATACCTCTGATGCTTCAGCACATCGGTGTAAATGACAATCTTGCGAACTTTACATATGCGCGGTGCGGCAAGTTCCCTCAGGGGAAGATCAGGTAAGTATCATTTGTCTTACTTTTTTTTTTGCAAAGTTCATTGTCTAGATTTTGAAATTGTTCTATTTTTTCGGACAGCGGGGAGTGTGGTGTATACATGCTCCGGGCGGCTATGTCGATGATGTTCGGTAAGAGAGATGATCTCTCCAAACTGAACGACGAAAAAGTTCGCTTATTTAGATTATTTTTGGTTGTTAGTATTTGGTTTAACAACTGGAATGTTTGAACAGTTTTTAGAATATTTTTGGAATTGTTGAACTGTTTTTGTATGGATCGTTAGTTTTTGAATGGATTGTTGAGTATTTGTATGGATTTTGGGGTTGTTCAGTTTGGTTTCTGGTTAGTTCAGTTTCACATGCAAGTTATTTTTTTTCAAAACTTTCTGTTATTCGAGTAAATCTAACACTCGAATAATTGTACCTTATACGAATACCTTATTCGATTTTATTCGAGCAAACTTATAACTCGAATAATATAGAAACAACGAAAGAATCTAAGTGTTATTTCAACGTTCTCTGTTATACGAGTTACATTATTAATTCGTATTACAATATCGTATTCGAGTAACGTCTCCGACTTTATTCGAGTTCATCATGACACTCGAATAATGTATACGTATGGATATACGAATTACTACACATTATTCGAAGCCTCTATTCCATTATATTCGAGCTAACTCGTAATTCGATTAAAATAAAACAACCAAAATTTTCTTATTATTGTAATCATGAAAAAGCTAAATGTGTTTCTTTAAAGTAATATAGTTGTTGCAGATTCATGAAAGTAAATAATATTAAAAATGAAAAAAAAAGTCATCTTTACCAAATGTTTATATGAATAACACATTGATAACAATTCTATATTAAAGTATAATGTACCAACGTACTCCATTATATGTCATGAAAGCTTTTTGTCGAAAATTGTTTATCTTCATCAAGCGACTTATTAACAACATCAAGGCCCTAAAACATCAAAATATTGATATTTCTTCATCTACGTATTGAGATAATTAAAATTCTTTATACAAAAAAAAACCTCGAATAAGTTCGAATAGTAGTACTTTATTCGGATAATGTTTCCGAATAAAGTTGTCAGCTCGAATAAGTTCTAGTTGAATAAACTTCTAACTCGAATAAAATAGAAACAACGAAAACATCTAAGTGTTATTTCAACGTTCTCTGTTATACGAGTTACAATATTAACTCGTATTAATATATCATATTCGAATAACATATACGACTTTATTCGAGTACAACATGTTACACGAATAATGTATACGTATGGATATACGAATTAGCGTACACATTATTCGCATCCTCTTCCATTTTATTCGAGCTGACTCTTAACTCGAATAAATTAGAAACAACGAGAACAGCTAAGTGTTACTTCATCGTTCTCTGTTATACGAGTTACATTATTAATTCGTATTAAAATATCTTATTCGAATAAGTTTTCCGACTTTATTCGAGTTCGTCACGCCACTCGAATAGTGTGTACGTATGGATATACGAATTACTACACATTATTCGAAGCCTCTATTCTACTTTATTCGAGGTCAAACTTTACTCGAAAAACAGTGAATAATAAGCAATTATTTAGCCAAATATGAATATTTCCCAACGACACAATCTCAAAGTATCCCTAACAACATACTAAAACGTCATACATCAAAATATAATTAGCGTCTACCACCAAACTCACCGACGGATGGAAACCTTCTTTCTTTTCTCCGACCACGCCTTGCTACGAACCGAGGTGGCAGCACCAATTGATCCACGGTATCCCATTCGGCTTGATCCGGAACCGGCAAAACTCGTCCATGATAAGCAAACTGCCACGTTAGGACAGAATAATAAGCCGAACACAACGGGTAGAAAGACGTGTTCGCTCGTAGACTCGCTGCGATTGCATGCGAACAAGGAATCCTATCGATGTCGAATTGGCGGCACGTACATGTCTTCGATTGCAAGTTAACGACGGCACGACTCCCTGAAGATCGGACATCATACTCTTGCGGAGCGATTTCGCTAACTTCATACCCTTGACTTTGCGTATACCTTTCACGGATTATTGTCTCCACCGTCGGGGTAAACTGTGTGGTTGCTTGAATAGACTGCTGTCTGTATCTAGCAAACCAATCAGTCGTCATCCTCTGTATCGATTCCAGAAGCGCAATGATCGGGAACTTTCTCTCTTCACGGAGTCTTGCATTGATCGATTCCACTCCGTTCGTAGTCATGATGTTATAGCGAGTTGTCGGAGAATAAGCTCGACTCCATCGTTCCTTAGTAGCATTTGCTTCCAAATATGCATGGGCCGCAGGAAACATTTTCTCAAAATCCCTATATTGCGAATCAAAGTCGCTTTGCTTGTATAATTTTGCAATCCGTATGAATGTCTCAGTCGCACCCTGCTTCTTACACCGGCCTTTCATATTTTGCGATAGATGCCAAATACAATGACCGTGGTGTGCATGACTGTAGACATTTGCAACGGCGGCTTTGATTGAAGGAGCTCTATCGGATACGATAACAAGATCATCCTCATTGGGTACGACCGCCAAGAGCTCGTTCAGAAACCACGTCCAAGCGTCTATCGACTCCACATCGTCAATTATACCCCAAGCTAAAGGAAACTGATGTTTGTCGCCATCCTCTGCTGATGCAATGAGTAACGTACCGTTATACTTTCCTTTCAACCAAGTACCGTCGATGCAAACAACCTTCCTCATATGACGGTATCCCGCAATACAAGCACCGAGGGATAGGAATACGTGTTTAAATCTCCGCTCATCGTCTAGATATAGACTCGCTATGGTTCCCGGATTCAACCTTCTCAACATCGACAGGTATGACGGAACCAACTTGTAACTCTCATCGGGGTCACCTTTCATTGCATTTTGTGCTAAAATGCCTCCTTTCCATGCTTTGAAGTATGAAACTTCGATCCCACGATTTCTCATCATTGTTTGAATTAGTTTAGGGGCCGGTGTACTTGTAGAACCCTGAAAAGATTCAAGAAGCATATCACTCACGGAGGTTGATGATGCTTGAGTGAGTCTTGCATTCCGATTTGCAAGGTCGCACGTATGTGTGTTGCAATATGTACGAACTGAGAATACGACTGTATCCTTATTCCTTGCCGTCCATATCCTCCAAGTACATCCCACCTCTTTGCATCTCACGCCGTAGTACGATCGAGAAGATTTTATAATCTTGACCTCGAAGCATGCATCTATAGCAAGTCTTTGGATCCTCTTCTTGACAGCCCTCTTATCCTCAAATTCATCACCGACTTTGATGGTAGAACCGTCGGTAAAAGAATAACGATCACTAGGAATAATTACATTTTCCTCCTCCTCCTCCTCCTCATCATCCCTGTCTGCATCTTCTTCGTTTACGCCATCAAAATTGATGTGCATGTTCTGCCGTGTAACAATATTCTCGTCAGAGTTGACGTGCACGTTCGCCTCATTGTGACCTTCACCCCCATAATTCACATCTTCGTCTCCACCAAAGTCGATGATACGGTCAAAATAATCATCGTTGTAACCACCTCTACCGCTACGAACCTCAATTGGAACAGGACCAACTTCATCATCCGCAAGAGCTTGACGGGCAAGGGTCGCAGGGAGTCCAATTTCCACACGGAGAATTGGTCTATCCATTGGACCCCCTAAGTAAATATAACCCTTCAATTCTCGATCATTCTTTATATACAATGGAGCACAACCTTCCATACCTCTCATATATAGTTGATAACTAAACTTTAACTCCGGCCTCCCGCTTAAGCTAATAGACTCATATATTTCGTTTCGCAGATCCTCCAGCAAACAACAATCAACATCGAACCCAATGGGCTTTATATTTGTTCCCATCCTTGGAACCCAACTATATCTACTATCATCCCCAACTATCCATTCTCCATCGTAATCAATCATGATGCTGGTCGGCATAACCTGCATATAAATAAATAAATAAATCATAAAAAAAACTATAATTACAAATGAATTATTCGAATAAATCTAATATTCGAAAACTTAAACATATTCGTGTAACATATTCGAATACGAGAAAAACCGAATAAAGTTCGAATTACTCTTAATACTTCAAAAACTTTATTCGAGTACAAATAATTATTCGAATAAAGTTCGATTAGGCATAGTCTTTTACGAACTAAGATAAATCGAAAATTTATTCGTATAAAATTTGATAACTAATTAACATTATCCGAGTAACGTATTCGATATATTCGAATACGGTGTCCGAATGGAGTATAACGTAAGGAATTTATTCTAATTCCTTTTTCGAACCAATAATATTCGGATAATTATTCGAATAATCGGAAAAACGAAATTTTCCTTCAAATTCGCACAGATCTACCATGGAAATGCTACCCATAACTACCCATTGCTGCGAAAATCTAATACCCGGTGCTCGAAATGTAAAATGTCGTTAACATGAACGAAACTTGCAATGCCCGATAATGTAAAATGCGATACATGAATTTTGCCCCATTACTTACTGTATATGAGCTGAAGAACGAAATTGAGATTCTTGGAGCTTGGGTGTTTCGATTTCGGTGGATGCTTCGACGAGTTTTTGCTTCGGTTTCGTACGGTGGTTGGTCGCGTTTATGAAGGTCGTTATATATGTATTTTATTTATTATATATATATGTTTTCTATTTATTTTGGTATTAATTAGGTTTAGCTAATTAATACAAACTTGTTCCTCTTTTTTCAATTGACCAAGTCTCCTTCTTATTTTTTTAAAATGAAACATAAATAGTCCTATTTATCAAATTGACCCTTCTAAAACCCTAGACATGGGTTTATTTCGGCTTGCTGTAATATATTCAATCTGCACCCTTTAGTTGATAAGTATTTCAAAATGGGGTATATACTATGTGAATATGCAATTTCACTACATCTGTTTTCTTTGGGTTCACTTGGGAATTAGGATCGCGATAATTCATCCAATTGCACCCTTTAACTTGTGTATAATTGTGAAATGGAAAATAAACTATGTGTAATTGCATTTCACTACATCTTCTCTTTCAAACACGTCATATATTCGTGGCTGGGTTTCCTTCCTTCGAATCTCCATACTCTCCGCGTCAGTCTCACGGGCGTTCGGCGGCGATGATTACAGCGAGGTTTAGGCTGGCGAGCTAAGTATCAACATTCCGTCGCCTGATATTCTCAAGAACTCTTTCAATGTTGTCGATGGCATTCCCCGTCGTTTGTTTGGGTGGAATGAAAAGAAAATAATTCAGATTCTTCGATTTCAGGGTTATAGTTCATTGCTTCCATATTTTGTTTTCGCATGCTCATTCTCCGTATGCGTCACAGATGAAGGTGCAAAGCGTCTCTTCCTTGCGACTTTTCGAATAATCACCACAAGCTATTCAATTGCAGCTGCTGACTCAAACTATGCAATCCGCCTTTTATTCCCTGAAGCTCGAATTGACTTAGATTCATGCAATTTGTTTTATTTCGTCAAATCCTGTGTTGCTAAGCCTTCTTTCTCTACTAGGTTGCCAAAATCGAGACAGCGAAAATGCTTATCGAAATCGTGGGATCTGAATTAGAGCCCAGAATGAAGCAGGAGACAATCTCACCTTTTTTAGGTAAATCGAAAACTTCAAATGAGCCATGAAGAATCGAGACTACGACCAGGTAGCAGAATTAGCTCTGCTCTAAGTTTTATCGCAGTTAATTATTTGAAGTAAACAAATGAGATCATATGGAACACATTTTCAGGCCAAAAGTTTCTGTATGGTTCATGATTTTTCTAGAGCATACAGCCTGCTAGTGACTAAAACAAAACTCATTACATCGTAAGAGTTTACGTATACATATATACTCGGGCAGGATTCTATGTCACCCGAACCTTTTGAAACGCCCGGGTCGAAACACCATGGAGGAGCCTAACAAAACCCGTGAAGCTAAGTTTCCCGTCGGAGTGTCTGATCCAATCTTGGAGGACCACGTGGACTGGGACAGATGGACTAAGCCCGAGTTCCTGCCCAGGTAAAGATCGAAAACCATTAATATGATTTCTTACATTTTTATGCTGGCGTGATAAAAAGATTGAAGGGGATAATCAATCGTACTGAAGCAAGCTCGTCGATCATGATGGCTCTGTTTCCTTCGTTTTCGAAGAAATCGTAAGCAAGGTGGGCGTGCTGTTCCCAGGTCTCTGTTGCCTCTAGCTGATATATGCTTATCGATGCTGCGCAGAACTCTTCGAATTCCATCTTACGGTACTGAAGCGAACCAACCTGCAATGAAAGACGAATTTTAAAGTCGAGCACCTAAGGTAAATGTCCGAAATGCTTATCTCAGTTATTTACTGTGTTCGCATAGTCTAGAACCCGTGAATCCCTCATGGCATCGGTTGAGTTCCGGGCAATTGCCTGCAGACTGTGGTAGTTAAATTGGCTGATTTTTTGTAGAGAGAGAGAGAGCTCTGACTGATTTGAAGTTCTGCATGGATATCCCATTTTTGCTTGGGCCCAGCAGTGCAAACTGCTCTCTGAGATAAGCTAACTGAGTTACTGTCAATGTTTTCGCAAGAGCCTGTTTAGCAAAAGGTGGCAGAAATAGCAGATGAATTCTCAAAGCTGCAGAGTCCATAGATAATCTACGATGTTACCCTCCTTGTAAGAGAAAACGTGAATACCCTCAGAGCAGCCTTTCTCAGCGGCGAAGAACATATATAACCATTGACGAGCTTGTATACCATCAGATCTATGGAATCTTCACGTCGTGCCGACCAGCGAGCCAAGGTTGACCTTAAAGGTCACAAAACCCATCACAATATTTTGCTATGAGCTGAAAAAGAAAGAGGTTAGTCTTTTACCAGCAAGCAGAGTACTTACGAAGGGCTTGAGCAGCGGTTAGCCTTTTACGGTAATCTTTGTTTAGTAAGCCTTTCACGAAATCTATGGCTTCGGGCGACAAACAAGGCCAAGGCTCTTCATCAAAGTTAGGGTCGGCCTTGAGAACAGACCGGAATATTCCCGACTCTGTCCTAGCCCAAAACGGCCGGCTTCCACAGAGAAGTATGTAAGCTATCACGCCAATACTCCACATATCGGCTTCTTTTCCATAAGATCTGTGCAAAACCTCAGGCGCCACATAGTATGCGCTTCCTACAATGTCGTATAGCCTTTCATCTGCAGATATGAAGTAAATGATAGTATCAGAATGTTTTCAGAAAGAAAACAAGGAGTTAGAAAAAATTTACCTGGCTTTACGTAGTCGGAGAGTCCAAAATCAATCGCCTTCAAAGTGGAATGCTCGTCTTTGGAAGTAAAGAGAAAATTCTGAGGCAAAATGGACGACGTAAGCATCGGCGAGGAGACAGAGGTGAATGCCAGAAAATTTTGGGCATGAAAAGGGTTTTTTACCTCAGGTTTAAGGTCACGGTGAACTACGCCTTGGAGATGACAGTAGGCGACAACATTTAGAATCTGCACCATAACAACCTTTGCGTCTTCTTCCGAGTATTTCCCGCCCCTGGAAATTGAACAGAGGTGAGACTATGGAGGACTAAACCGAGGTATAGAAATGAATAACAGTATGTATGTACCTTGAAAGAATACGGTCGAGCAGTTCTCCTCCTTTGCATAACCTGGAAAATCAGACAACCTCATCAGTTCACTGCGTAAGGAACTAACTCAGTCTAAAGACCGAACTTACTCCATAACTACGTAGACATTCTCTTTGTCTTCATATGCGTCGTAGAATTGGATCAGATTCTTATGCCCCGTTAGCGCACGAAGCATCTTCACTTCTCTCCTGGTGTCCTCTATGGCTATCGCTGTGGTCATCTGCAGAAAAAAGGTAACAATTTTTTTTTACCAATCTTCTACCGACGACATAGATGATCATCTTGTAGCGACAGAGCCATACAAGGAAAAGACCTTTGACTTGGGAATGATCTTAACAGCAACATCATGCCCTTTCAAGCTCCCTTTTTTCCCTTTCGCAGCGCAGGTATACCCAAAATGTCCCCGGCCCACCTCTTCCCCGACCTCATAGCAGCTATCGAAATTCTTCGAAAACCCGAAATTCTTGTCGAGGCCCACGATTTCACACTCGCTTCCTTCGGGTATGGAGGCTTCGTTAGGCTTCACCGAGCCGTGCCTTCGAGCGAGCAAGGCTTTGATGTGCTTGGCGGGCGACGGCGGTGGAAATGGTCGACGTTTGAGAAATCTCGAAGGTGTTGAAGTGACGCTATTAGAGTGAGCAGGCGAGTTCTTGAAAGCACTTGGCAGTGGACTAGGGCTGAAAAGCGTGGAGAACTTTGGCGTTTTCCAGAAATTCGACGAAGTCAATGGAGGATCGTTGCTCTCAGCGGCGATTGTTGGGTTTTCTGAAAGGTTTTGAGGAGATTCTTCAATGGGTTTTCCATGACATAGTCCCATGTTTCAAGAAAATGAGAGAAAGGCTAATTTCGAGACTTTGGTTCTCTGGACAAGCAAACCATCCAAGGAACTATGAGGAGGCACAAAAAGATTCTGGTAAAAAGTTGGTCTTTGCCAAGAAAACTTGATTAGATCAACGTTCAACAGAATTTGCCGGGGAAAGAGAGAGGTATGATGCAATAAACCCTTTTGAAAATGAATTAGATTTGTAGTACTTAACGTTTAGCAAGACGAATCTGAGGAACAAGTGACTTCAGCTGAGCAGAAGATAGATATACTTTTTTTCAAGTCTTTGAACTTGGAAAGACAAGGAAAGTTTGAGGTATATAAAACCACAAAGGCGAAAGGAAGAAAGGAAATATGGTAAAACGATAGGCAAAAGGTATAGTCAAGATGCCTGCAGTGAGGCCCCGAGCAAAAGAGAAGCTAAAAATGAAAAACGAAAACAACCCCAACCTCTTTTTCTACCTTTGCTTTTTTTCAAATATTTACTATTTCCATTTTCTTGGGTGCTCATTTAAATATGTTTCCCAGCTTTTCCTTTTTTTCTTGCATTGCGGTTCCATCTTTCATTACATTGTACAGTGAACGATTGAAGTAGCGTTATTGTCTTGATTGATTTTCTTTTCTTCTTTTAATGAATGTTTAAATAAATTAATTGACTATTAATTGATAATAATGGTGGTGGGGATTAGACAACGTAGCCATCTAAGCCTGTCATGGTTGAGACTTAAGATAAGATAAGAGAGAAAGAGATAGACGAGTTTCTTTTTCATTATGATACTTCAATGAGCAAGCAAACATCTATAAACCACCAAAACCAACTACCCATTTTAATTTATGTAAATATTATTTAGGTTTGACTGGTCTTATGTATAATCGTTTAACATAGAACGTAACATATGTATCGAATCCACTTGAGCATAATGGAGGTAGAGAAAAATAAAATAAAATACCGCTACGTATAGTTACATCTCAACTATATCTTAATCTTAGCCATTTAAGTAGGTAAAGGTTGGCAATGATCAAGCTATCAAATGTTAAACATGACTTCATCATACTTGAATTTGGTCGCCTACATATGTTTCTCGTAATTAATTTTCGTCAATTAGTCTCTAATCATCATTACTTCATATCAGTGTGTTAGAGAAAAACTTATAATGCTTTACGGCTGCTAATAATATTTTAATTTTATATAAACATGTCAATATATGTTTAATTTGCATGAATGGGACTTCGACGAGTGAGTCGAAAAACACGCAGTGCATACAACCATGTACACGTTTCACATTCTACGGTTCATTGCAACGTTCAAAAAAGTATATCTTTATTAGTGATTGATGTGGGAATTTATTCTCGTCCAAAGATTAAAAGGTTATATTCCCACGGTATATATTCTTCATTGCTTTACATGTACCGAAAAGATATGTTATATATATGTATATATATATATATATATATATATTATATTCACACACACTTGTGATTGCTAACTTTAGGAAAATAATGAAGTGACCTAAATCTGCAAATAAACCACGATATAAGATAAACCATAGATCATATGGGAATGAATGAAATATTGTCCATGTAGATTGACTAGAAGAGACGAATTAACATCATCATTGAGTTGTTGAGAATGATTAAAAAAATTTAAGGGCGACCATGCAATAACATGGTTTGCAGATATTTTTCTAACCCACCCAACATTGGTAATAAAAAAAAATCCCTTTTTCGAGAATCCAATGCAAGGACGACAAACAAAGGTAATCACGATTGTCGTGCAAATGAATGCCGTCAATCTACGTAGCCTTAGAAATTGGTTGACTGATTCTCTTTTCACTGAAAGTCGGTAAGCGTTTATCGCAAAATGGCATTCTGTTAATAATATATCGTCCCTGACCTATTAATTATGACGTCATCCAAATTTACGCAAAATTCCATTTCAGTACCCTTCAGATTTTAAAATTTCTGTTAAGTAACCCTCAATTTTCTTTTTCCATTCAGTCCGATTTAAAAATTCTTCTTGTTCAATACTTTTTGGAGGTGAAAGACGAAATAATTATGCTTTATGTGCTTGAAAAAATTGACAAGTCATAATCGCATGAACTATACCAACAAAACGTGAAAAATTATACCAATAGTTGTCGCTATTATACCAAATGTCGACCATATTATATCAACAAATAATGTTATTATAATTTTATACCAACAAAACTGGACATATCAACTATTATCGCCATTATACCAATTGTTATCGTTTTTTATACCAATAAATAACGCGATTATAAGTAACACGATACCAACAAAATTGGACATTGTATCAACTGTTCAATTTTACGTCTATAATAAAATTATAATCACGTTATTTATTGGTATGATTAGCTATAACAATTGGTATAATAATCAAAACATGGTATAATGTCAAATTTTGATTTGAAAAATGGTATTTTCGTCACTTCACTATTTGAGGTATTAAAAACCCAACTTTTTTACACAGTCTAAACAGGAATAATCGAGAGGTACACCACATGATTTTTTAACTTCAAAGGTAAAAGTGAATTACCCAAATTTATTTTTACAAAAGAGGCCATCTATTTAACTGGATTGCTATTCACCGCCCCCTTTTTCCTAGTCACCGCCGGGCTGGAAAAAGACGTTTTTGACCTTATGATATTTAAATTAATTTAAAAAGAAAAAACTAACTAAATATATAATTTCGGTACGAAATACTGAAAACTACCACAAATAAATTCGAACGATCGATCGATACGGAAAAACAAATTTTGATTTAACATTTTCAGACCGATCGATCGATATTTTCGGACCGATCGATCGATTTTAGGACCGATCGATCGATATTGTCGTAAAAATCAATCGAACACGGATCGAATTAGCGAAAACGGATCGAAATAGTTTGAAAAAAGTCCCGAACGAACCAAAATTTCGGTCGGCGCTTGGCACGGCCGAACAATAATTTCAGCCGCCACAAGGCACGGCCGAAACACAATTCGGCTGTGACATGTGGAGGCCGAAATTGTTGTTCAGCCGTGCCAAGCTCCGGCCGAAAATTTGGTTCGGTCGGGACTTTTTTAAAACTATTTCGATTCGTGTTCGCTAATTAGATCCGTGTTCGAATTTATTTGTGTATGTAGTTTTCGGTATTTCGTACCGAAATTATATATTTAGTTAGTTTTTTCTTTTTAAATTAATTTAAATATCATAAGGGCAGTCTTTTTCCAGCTCTTTAGGGGGCGGTGACTAGGAAAAAGGGCGCGGTGAATAGCAATTCCATATTTAATTAAGGAAGCGACGTATATAAAGGCGAAGAAAATTTGAGAAAATAGGACGAGAAAATTAAACAATGGCAAACGCGGCGACGATCGACGCCGATCAGCCACCTCTACCGCCGACATCCGACGGGGATGAAGGTTTCTGCCTCGCCGTTCCGCCTCTCGACATGGATGTATTTTTCCGTAACGGAGGAGTCGATGGAGATCTTGATTTTGACTTCGATCGCGATTTCAACATCGACGAATTGGACGAGCTTCTTTCTCTACTAGGTTGCCAAAATCGAGACAGCGAAAATGCTTATCGAAATCGTGGGATCTGAATTAGAGCCCAGAATGAAGCAGGAGACAATCTCACCTTTTTTAGGTAAATCGAAAACTTCAAATGAGCCATGAAGAATCGAGACTACGACCAGGTAGCAGAATTAGCTCTGCTCTAAGTTTTATCGCAGTTAATTATTTGAAGTAAACAAATGAGATCATATGGAACACATTTTCAGGCCAAAAGTTTCTGTATGGTTCATGATTTTTCTAGAGCATACAGCCTGCTAGTGACTAAAACAAAACTCATTACATCGTAAGAGTTTACGTATACATATATACTCGGGCAGGATTCTATGTCACCCGAACCTTTTGAAACGCCCGGGTCGAAACACCATGGAGGAGCCTAACAAAACCCGTGAAGCTAAGTTTCCCGTCGGAGTGTCTGATCCAATCTTGGAGGACCACGTGGACTGGGACAGATGGACTAAGCCCGAGTTCCTGCCCAGGTAAAGATCGAAAACCATTAATATGATTTCTTACATTTTTATGCTGGCGTGATAAAAAGATTGAAGGGGATAATCAATCGTACTGAAGCAAGCTCGTCGATCATGATGGCTCTGTTTCCTTCGTTTTCGAAGAAATCGTAAGCAAGGTGGGCGTGCTGTTCCCAGGTCTCTGTTGCCTCTAGCTGATATATGCTTATCGATGCTGCGCAGAACTCTTCGAATTCCATCTTACGGTACTGAAGCGAACCAACCTGCAATGAAAGACGAATTTTAAAGTCGAGCACCTAAGGTAAATGTCCGAAATGCTTATCTCAGTTATTTACTGTGTTCGCATAGTCTAGAACCCGTGAATCCCTCATGGCATCGGTTGAGTTCCGGGCAATTGCCTGCAGACTGTGGTAGTTAAATTGGCTGATTTTTTGTAGAGAGAGAGAGAGAGAGAGAGAGAGAGAGCTCTGACTGATTTGAAGTTCTGCATGGATATCCCATTTTTGCTTGGGCCCAGCAGTGCAAACTGCTCTCTGAGATAAGCTAACTGAGTTACTGTCAATGTTTTCGCAAGAGCCTGTTTAGCAAAAGGTGGCAGAAATAGCAGATGAATTCTCAAAGCTGCAGAGTCCATAGATAATCTACGATGTTACCCTCCTTGTAAGAGAAAACGTGAATACCCTCAGAGCAGCCTTTCTCAGCGGCGAAGAACATATATAACCATTGACGAGCTTGTATACCATCAGATCTATGGGAATCTTCACGTCGTGCCGACCAGCGAGCCAAGGTTGACCTTAAAGGTCACAAAACCCATCACAATATTTTGCTATGAGCTGAAAAAGAAAGAGGTTAGTCTTTTACCAGCAAGCAGAGTACTTACAAAGGGCTTGAGCAGCGGTTAGCCTTTTACGGTAATCTTTGTTTAGTAAGCCTTTCACGAAATCTATGGCTTCGGGCGACAAACAAGGCCAAGGCTCTTCATCAAAGTTAGGGTCGGCCTTGAGAACAGACCGGAATATTCCCGACTCTGTCCTAGCCCAAAACGGCCGGCTTCCACAGAGAAGTATGTAAGCTATCACGCCAATACTCCACATATCGGCTTCTTTTCCATAAGATCTGTGCAAAACCTCAGGCGCCACATAGTATGCGCTTCCTACAATGTCGTATAGCCTTTCATCTGCAGATATGAAGTAAATGATAGTATCAGAATGTTTTCAGAAAGAAAACAAGGAGTTAGAAAAAATTTACCTGGCTTTACGTAGTCGGAGAGTCCAAAATCAATCGCCTTCAAAGTGGAATGCTCGTCTTTGGAAGTAAAGAGAAAATTCTGAGGCAAAATGGACGACGTAAGCATCGGCGAGGAGACAGAGGTGAATGCCAGAAATTTTGGGCATGAAAAGGGTTTTTTTACCTCAGGTTTAAGGTCACGGTGAACTACGCCTTGGAGATGACAGTAGGCGACAACATTTAGAATCTGCACCATAACAACCTTTGCGTCTTCTTCCGAGTATTTCCCGCCCCTGGAAATTGAACAGAGGTGAGACTATGGAGGACTAAACCGAGGTATAGAAATGAATAACAGTATGTATGTACCTTGAAAGAATACGGTCGAGCAGTTCTCCTCCTTTGCATAACCTGGAAAATCAGACAACCTCATCAGTTCACTGCGTAAGGAACTAACTCAGTCTAAAGACCGAACTTACTCCATAACTACGTAGACATTCTCTTTGTCTTCATATGCGTCGTAGAATTGGATCAGATTCTTATGCCCCGTTAGCGCACGAAGCATCTTCACTTCTCTCCTGGTGTCCTCTATGGCTATCGCTGTGGTCATCTGCAGAAAAAAGGTAACAATTTTTTTTTACCAATCTTCTACCGACGACATAGATGATCATCTTGTAGCGACAGAGCCATACAAGGAAAAGACCTTTGACTTGGGAATGATCTTAACAGCAACATCATGCCCTTTCAAGCTCCCTTTTTTCCCTTTCGCAGCGCAGGTATACCCAAAATGTCCCCGGCCCACCTCTTCCCCGACCTCATAGCAGCTATCGAAATTCTTCGAAAACCCGAAATTCTTGTCGAGGCCCACGATTTCACACTCGCTTCCTTCGGGTATGGAGGCTTCGTTAGGCTTCACCGAGCCGTGCCTTCGAGCGAGCAAGGCTTTGATGTGCTTGGCGGGCGACGGCGGTGGAAATGGTCGACGTTTGAGAAATCTCGAAGGTGTTGAAGTGACGCTATTAGAGTGAGCAGGCGAGTTCTTGAAAGCACTTGGCAGTGGACTAGGGCTGAAAAGCGTGGAGAACTTTGGCGTTTTCCAGAAATTCGACGAAGTCAATGGAGGATCGTTGCTCTCAGCGGCGATTGTTGGGTTTTCTGAAAGGTTTTGAGGAGATTCTTCAATGGGTTTTCCATGACATAGTCCCATGTTTCAAGAAAATGAGAGAAAGGCTAATTTCGAGACTTTGGTTCTCTGGACAAGCAAACCATCCAAGGAACTATGAGGAGGCACAAAAAGATTCTGGTAAAAAGTTGGTCTTTGCCAAGAAAACTTGATTAGATCAACGTTCAACAGAATTTGCCGGGGAAAGAGAGAGGTATGATGCAATAAACCCTTTTGAAAATGAATTAGATTTGTAGTACTTAACGTTTAGCAAGACGAATCTGAGGAACAAGTGACTTCAGCTGAGCAGAAGATAGATATACTTTTTTTCAAGTCTTTGAACTTGGAAAGACAAGGAAAGTTTGAGGTATATAAAACCACAAAGGCGAAAGGAAGAAAGGAAATATGGTAAAACGATAGGCAAAAGGTATAGTCAAGATGCCTGCAGTGAGGCCCCGAGCAAAAGAGAAGCTAAAAATGAAAAACGAAAACAACCCCAACCTCTTTTTCTACCTTTGCTTTTTTTCAAATATTTACTATTTCCATTTTCTTGGGTGCTCATTTAAATATGTTTCCCAGCTTTTCCTTTTTTTCTTGCATTGCGGTTCCATCTTTCATTACATTGTACAGTGAACGATTGAAGTAGCGTTATTGTCTTGATTGATTTTCTTTTCTTCTTTTAATGAATGTTTAAATAAATTAATTGACTATTAATTGATAATAATGGTGGTGGGGATTAGACAACGTAGCCATCTAAGCCTGTCATGGTTGAGACTTAAGATAAGATAAGAGAGAAAGAGATAGACGAGTTTCTTTTTCATTATGATACTTCAATGAGCAAGCAAACATCTATAAACCACCAAAACCAACTACCCATTTTAATTTATGTAAATATTATTTAGGTTTGACTGGTCTTATGTATAATCGTTTAACATAGAACATAACATATGTATCGAATCCACTTGAGCATAATGGAGGTAGAGAAAAATAAAATAAAATACCGCTACGTATAGTTACATCTCAACTATATCTTAATCTTAGCCATTTAAGTAGGTAAAGGTTGGCAATGATCAAGCTATCAAATGTTAAACATGACTTCATCATACTTGAATTTGGTCGCCTACATATGTTTCTTGTAATTAATTTTCGTCAATTAGTCTCTAATCATCATTACTTCATATCAGTGTGTTAGAGAAAAACTTATAATGCTTTACGGCTGCTAATAATATTTTAATTTTATATAAACATGTCAATATATGTTTAATTTGCATGAATGGGACTTCGACGAGTGAGTCGAAAAACACGCAGTGCATACAACCATGTACACGTTTCACATTCTACGGTTCATTGCAACGTTCAAAAAAGTATATCTTTATTAGTGATTGATGTGGGAATTTATTCTCGTCCAAAGATTAAAAGGTTATATTCCCACGGTATATATTCTTCATTGCTTTACATGTACCGAAAAGATATGTTATATATGTGTATATATAATGAAGTGACCTAAATCTGCAAATAAACCACGATATAAGATAAACCATAGATCATATGGGAATGAATGAAATATTGTCCATGTAGATTGACTAGAAGAGACGAATTAACATCATCATTGAGTTGTTGAGAATGATTAAAAAAATTTAAGGGCGACTGATGCGGACCGCGTAAAACGACCTTTTGAAACGACAACGAAAACGGCTGTTCTTCCTTCGTACCTTCCTTGGCGCGAGTTTCTCGCTCCCCGGCAATTATCCTCGTCGAGCCTAAGACCAAAACTCAGAAAAAATGTCAGAAGGGGGCCGGAGTGGGTGCCGGCGTATCCCCTCCGATGCTTAAGTTAGTAAATGAGTGAAAAACGGGTGTATTGGCTCGTAAATCAGTTTTTGATCGTATTGTGCGTACCTGAGAAATGGGCTAACTGCTACTATTTATACCAATCTCAACTTACTTTGCCATGACCTAATCTTCCACCCAGGCCCACGTTTACTGCGAACCTCACGAACAGAACGTGGTCCTCCCCACGATCCCACGTCCTTACTTCCTCATTTCCTTCTAACTTCTCTCGTGACCTCGTCTCCATCGGGCGACCTCCCCCCATCGGGTTGTTTCTCCTGTTCGGCCTTCTGTCCTACTCACGGAGTCTCGACCACCCGACCAGGCCTCAGCCTCCTCGGCCTTTCCCTCCTCGGGCGACTCATCCTCAAGCGTTTTCTCTCCCCTGATCCTCTCGAGCACCTTCTCTTCCCTGACCTTCTCGGGCACCTCGTCCCGCCCGGCTTCCTATCCCTTGCACCTAACTCCCCCTTTAGATTTGACCGCCCCGAGCAGGCTATTTTCCATCTCAAGCCACTTCCCCCTCCTCGGGGTGTCTCTTCGCGCCCCACTCGCGGGTTATTTTACCGTTAATGTTATTTTACCGTTAGCTAGAAATCCCTAGGGTAACAATAGTCCCCCCCTAAAATAGTCCAAAAGAGTGTAACGAGTATTTGGACGTTAGCTATCGGTAAAATAATTGATCCCAGAGTTGAATCCCCCCGGTGAATCTTATTCGGGTGTTTTAGTGCTCGGGCATTCTACCTCCCTTCCTCTTTTGATCTTCCCTCTTCCAGCCACGTCACAATTTTATTTGGGCGGGAACTTTGCCGCCCCATCATATCACGATCAGATCACTTTCGCCACGTGGCTCTCATCCAACGGCCTGACGTCTCTTCTTTTCTTTTTCTTGTTTTTCGTGCTTTTCCCCCTTCCTTTAGGGTTTCCCTTCTTCATATTCCTCATTTCCTTGTTTCCACTTACAAGAGACTGCGCACCAGGTTTTCTCCCTCAACTCGTCAAATCGGCCTTTCACTCGCATCTTCTTGGTCGTCTTCTTCATCGCTATCTCTGGTAAGTTATTCTTCTCTCTCCTTTCATTTCGTCATTTCTGTTTGTCTCTGCCCTGATTTTCCTCCTTGAATCGCGTCTGTCCCCTTGATCTTCCTTTCTCTTCGCCATTTTCTTCTGTGTTCGCCCCTTCAGTTATTTTAGGGTTTTTGTTTTAGGATTTTGCCCTTTGCCATGAGCAGCCCTCCGACTTCATTTTCAACCTTAGATCAACCAGAATCCCCCTCTTCTTCTTCGTCATCCCTTTTCCTTTCGTTTTTCGCCGCCATGGAAGCTCTGAATAACTATCCTGACTTGGATATTTTTCGCCCCCCTCAGCGTTTAGGGTACCCGAGCAAGAAAACCTATCTTCAAGCTCTATCCGATTGGACCTCTCAAATGGAGGGATTTCGCGAAGAGATCAAGCTTCCCTGGCACGAGGTGAACGTATCTTCTCTTCGGGCGTCTCACATCCCCATCATCATTGATCGGGCCGGCCTGAGTCCCGATTTTGAGGTTCGAATTCCTGGGCCTCGGGAGGTGGTTAGCGGTCCTCCCGAGGGCTTTCGTACATACTTCTTGGACCAACTAGACATGGGTCTTCGTCTCCCTCTGGCCCCTTTATAGCCGAGATTTGCAACTATCACCGCATCTCCCCGAGTCAATTGACCCCCAATTCTTACAGCCTCTTGCTTTCCCTATCCATCCTCATCCAGCATTTTCAACTTCCCCTGTCTCTCCCTCTTCTCCTATCCTTCTTGAAGATAAACCAAAAAGAACCTGGCAAATTCTTTTTCTCCTCCGTCGCCTCTAAGGAATTTCTTCTCGGGAATCCCTCCTCTCACAAGGGGTGGATGAAGAAATTCTTTTATGTCCGGTCTCCCGAAGGGAGTCCCGAAAACAATACTACCCATACATGGCCCTCGACCATATCCGTATCTAATCCTCTCCCGGCAGCCTCCAATTCGGAAGTCGCGAAGTTCATGGAGATCCTCGGGGAGCGGACTTTCAGCGCTCCCGAGCTTGTCAAGGATGATCTTCTCTGCCATTTTGGCTATTGCTCTAAGGGTCTGGTGGTAGATGACCTAGGTATATTTTCTCGATTTCTCTACCTTTCCCCATTTATATCTTTGACAGGGTTTTCTACCTTTTCTTACCAGATTCGCGCATGGATCTCGCCGATTTACTTAAGATTTCCCGCGAGATGAAGGAGGGCGGTTCTTCTCAAGCTCCTCCTCCCGCCTCTGTTACTCGGGCCCTCAACAAGGGCAAGGGTAAGGCCTCAGCCTCATCATCGGGGTCCCCGAAAGCAGCTCCGAAGAGGAAGGCGCCCGCGGCCCCGAGCAGCTCTGCCGCAAAGAAAGCTAAATCCAGCGCTCGAGCAAGCGCGGGCACCACTGAGGACTCCCCTTCTTCCCCGGGCCATGTCGAGCAGCCCGACTACTTCCACAGGCCCCGCGGGACTCAGTGCGTGGAATTTCTCCGGGGCTTCCGGAATGAGGCTAACCAGTCCCACCTCTCGAGCATGAATCCTCGGGAGTTCTTCTCTCTCTTTGCCCAACATATGGGTCAGGTACCAACTTCCTCTTTTCTCCTCTTTTCTCAACCCACGTTACCTTTTGTTCAAATTTCCTTATTCCCCTTTTCTTTTCCTTTCACCCCTCAGAGCTTTGCTTGCGGTGCCGAGGCCTTGGAGAGAATGCTTTTTATGCACGAAGACTGCATCACGCTTACCAACTCTGAAAAGAAGTTGAAGGAGGAACTTGCTCGGGTCAAGGAGGAGGCCAAGTCGAGGGAGGACGAGCTAAAGAAGCAATTGAAAAGCGCTCGCGCTGAGTCTGAGAAGGCGGTGAAAGCCCTCTCGAAGGAGACCGGGGCTCGGGAGGAGGCGGAGCGGAATTTCCGCGATCTGGAAGAGGTCCTCGAGCGAGACTATCTTCCTCGGGAGACTTACGGGAGGCAAGTTGTTACGTACTTTAAATACGGCTTCTGGGGCTGTCTTCGTCAATTCCGGAAGGCTGGCTTTGTTCGTTACAAGTTCAAGCTGGACTTCCTGAATGCTGATCGGGCTCTTGCCGAATGTCCCTCTGATGGCTACAAGCCGGAATCAGCTGCCCAGGCCGGTTCTGATGACGCCGTCCTTGAGGAGGCTGAGGCCACGCCCACGCCCTCGAGCGGAGAAGAGGGAGAAGGTTCCCCCGACCCGGCTCAAGGCCCCGAGGAAGCCGAGAAGCAGCCCGACGAGCCACCCGAGGAACAGCGCGATGTGCAGCCCGATGAGAATCTCAGAATCCCCGAGCCCGTTCCTGACAATGTAGAGCCCGGCCCCGAGGAGGAGGTTCCTAGTCGAGGAGAGGAGCAGCCAACGTCCCAGGTCGAGTCGGTGACCGTCGGGACAGAGAATAGGGTGGCGGAGTTGAATCAGGCCGGATCGGCCGCTCCGCCTTAAGAAATTTCTGATTGTGTAAATGAACCTATTTCTTTTTGTGTCTTTTGTTTATGAACAATATGTCTTTCCTCTCTTATTTCCGTCCCTGTTTTTCTTTTTCAGACTCTATTATATTAGTCTATCTGTAGTCCTTCCGTATCGTGTTCGCTTATGCTACCCTTGGTTCTCAAGTTTACGATACACAGTCAACTGTGCTCGAGAATTTTTTCCTGTGACTAAGAGTTTTCTTTCCTATTCTGTTTTTCCTTATTTTCCCGATAATAGCCAAACTACGCTTCTCGAGCACGATCTTCATATGTTCTTTCATTTTCTCGAGCGTCGTTTCAACCGTTACCCAACGGCTCTTTTGATCCTGGGATTTCGCATTCCCTTATTCAAATTTCGAATTCCCCTCAAGACTCGATCTTTAATAACAGCCCGATCTTCGCGGACTCGTATCCCTATAAAATTGCCCTCCATTCGTTCTACTTTTCTTCCTTAGCTCCATTAAGCTTACTTTCTTCAGGTTATTCCATCTCTTCAACGTGGGCTTCCACTTCCTTTTTTTTTTTTTTTTCTTCCTGGCTTACACCACTTTCGTTTTTTCTCTACATTCTAAACTTACTGATGAATCCCAGAATGGTGCACCCTCACCTTAGGGGAGACATCTCCCCAGATCCTCCTTTGCGTCCACTTTGGGACTTGTGGGAGGAGGCGACAGGTTTTGTTACAAACGTGAGCGCGGATTTTCCGCAAAGAGAAGGCCAGGTCATTGCAGCCCCCTTTTCTCGGAGAATATCCTCTCGGGAGGTACTCCGCCCCACCCCTCATTTCCTTTTGGAGGACGATGGCGCTTCCTCCCGTCAGTTCATGGAGAATTTCCTGAAGCCCGACGAGAAGCGGCGTCTGGCGAGATTCTCCGATTCTGACTTCTGGGATTGGTGGGCTTTGACCGAGAGTCGGGTCAGTCGCGTCGACTTCCACTTTTTAGTTTGCCTTTCTCCCCCTTTTTTTTCTTTTCTGACATCTTCCGTTAGTCTTACTTACTTTCTTGCGAGGGGCTTCGGCGTTGTTCCCAGCAACGCGCCTTGCTTCAACATTATGAGGATGCTTGCACCCGATTGACTACCTCCTTGAGGGAGAAGGATCGCCAGATCGCTGAACTAAAGGAGTTGTTGGCTGATTTCCCTGCCGAAGAGCAAGGCGCTCGTTCGAGGCTCCAAGGGAGAAGTAACCGGGTTCGCCCCCTAATCGGATGAGGCGTATTGCATCCCCATACTCGGGTAGGACTTCAGCGCTACGACGCACGAAGATTCCTCGAGACGAAGAAACATTTACATCTTCGGGACCCCGACATCTAAGGATGCCCTATGCCCGGTAGAGGGGGCGATAGATGCTTTAGCTTTTCGTGAACTTTTCTCTTTCATGTATTTGCGTTCATATTCTCAAGTACCAGTATTGTTCTTTCACGCATCCTCCATTATTTTAGCCTTGGTCGGCAATCTCGTTCTTCCCAGCGACTTTCTTCACCCTTATGGGTGATCGGGCCTCATCCGAGGACTTTTCTTCATTTTCGTTTGGAGATTTTCTTCACCCTCATGGATGATCGGGCCTCATCCGAGGACTTTTCTTCATTTTCGTTTGGAGATTTTCTTCACCCTCGTGGGTGATCGGGCCTCATCCGAGGACTTTTCTTCATTTTCATTTGGAGATTTTCTTCACCCTCATGGGTGATCGGGCCTCATCCGAGGACTTTTCTTCATTTTCGTTTGGAGATTTCCTTCACCCTCATGGGTGATCGGGCCTCATCCGAGGACTTTTCTTCATTTTCGTCTGGAGATTTTCTTCACCCTCATGGGTGATCGGGCCTCATCCGAGGACTTTTCTTCATTTTCATTTGGAGATTTTCTTCATTTTCGTTTGGAGATTTTCTTCACCCTCATGGGTGATCGGGCCTCATCCGAGGACTTTTCTTCATTTTCATTTGGAGATTTTCTTCACCCTCATGGGTGATCGGGCCTCATCCGAGGACTATTCTTCATTTTCGTTTGGAGATTTTCTTCACCCTCATGGGTGATCGGGCCTCATCCGAGGACTTTTCTTCATTTTCATTTGGAGATTTTCTTCACCCTCATGGGTGATCGGGCCTCATCCGAGGACTTTTCTTCATTTTCGTTTGGAGATTTCCTTCACCCTCTTGGGTGATCGGGCCTCATCCGAGGACTTTTCTTCATTTTCGTTTGGAGATTTTCTTCACCCTCGTCGGTGATCGGGCCTCATCCGAGGACTTTTCTTCATTTTCGGACATATATGACTTCATTAAACATACGAATGTTCGGAAATAAGGACAAAACACATTGTGCTACCGAGACTCCCTAATTAAGAAAATAGATAAAGCATGAATATGATAAACGAATAAGGTACGTTCCCGAGAACGTCTCACGGGTAATACTTCTTCAAATGCCGCGCATTATGTGGTCTTTCCAGCTTCTTTCCATCCAAGCTTTCCAAGTAATATGCGGCTTCCCCGGCCTTCCTGATCACCTTATATGGTCCTTCGTATTTGGGATCCAACTTCCCTCGCTCTCCCTTATGTTGTATTTCCTTCATGACAAGCTCTCCTTCCTCGAATCTTCTCAGGCATACCTTCCGATTATAAGCTCGGGTGATTTTTCTCTGATAGGCCGCCATCCGAAGTGCGGCTTTTTGTCTTCCTTCCTCGATCAAGTCCAGCTCGTCGGCCCGGAGCCGATCGTTCTCTTCTGAGTACCCTATGACTCGAGCACTTTCTTGGCCTATTTCCACGGGTAATACTGCTTCGCTCCCGTACACTAAGCTAAAGGGTGTCTCCTTCGTCCCCGCCCGAGGAGTTGTTCGATAAGACCAAAGTACACTCTGCAGCTCGCTGAACCAGGCCCTTTTTAACCCGTCTAGCCGTATTTTCAATGCTTGGACAATGGTCCGATTGGTTACTTCTACTTGGCCATTGCTTTGCGGGTAGGCCACAGAGGTAAATATTTGCTCGATCCCATAGCCTTCGCACCATTCCTTTAGCTTGCGTCCGCTGAACTGCCTCCCATTATCGCTAATCAATCTCCTCGGGACCCCGAATCGGCACAAGATGTTCTTCCATAAGAAAGCGATCACCGCGGCTTCGGTAATTCGTGCCAAGGCCTCGGCCTCCACCCATTTAGAGAAATAGTCAATCGCGACTAGGAGGAATTTCTTCTGCGAAGCATTACCCTCGAACGGCCCGACTATGTCTAGGCCCCATTGGTCGAAGGGGCAGGCTGATACCACAGCCTTCATCATTTCCGCTGGTGCCCTTTGCAAGTTGGCGTGTTTCTGGCATCTAAGGCAACTTCGTACCACCCTGATCGAGTCCGCCCTCATGGTAGGCCAAAAGAAACCAGCCAACATTGCTTTCCTCGCTAAGGCTCTTCCTCCAATATGGCTTCCGCAACTTCCCTCGTGAATATCTACCATTACTTCCTCGGCCTCTTCTTTCGATAAGCACCTCAACAAAGGACCCGAATAAGACCTTTTGTATAGGATTCCGTCTATGAGGGTAAAACGGCCCGCCCTTCTTTGCGTTACCCTAGCCTGGATCCTGTCCTCGGGTAAGGCTTGTTTCTCAAGGTAGCGATAGATATTGTATCGCCAGTCTTCGGGTTCTAGTTCTCCCATTTCCTCGATCTGGTGGATCTGGGGTGCTTTCTCCACTTTAACACCTTCCTCGGGCATACTCAACGCGCTAGCCCACTTGGCGATTCTATCTGCCTTTTCGTTTTCCTTCCTATTAATGAGCTCCAACTTAACCTCCTCGAATTTTTCCTTTAACCTTTGAAAAGACTTCGCATATTCTGCTAGCCTTTCTTCCTTAATAGCAAAATTCCCCTCGATTTGCTGTACCACCAGCTGTGAATCAGAGTATAAAGTTACTCGGGCCAGTCCCATCCTGATCGCCGTCCTCATCCCAAGCAAGAGAGCTTCATATTCGACTTCGTTATTGGAGGCTCGAAAGTCCAGCCTCACCCCCAAGCTAGTCTCCTCGCCCCAAGGTGAAACGATTATCACCCCAACACCATTTCCAAACTGGCAAGAGGAGCCATCCACATAGATTTTCCACATCTCGACCGGTCCTTCTTCTGTCATCTCGACAATGAAATCGGCCAGAGCTTGGGCTTTGATGGCCGTCCGGGGTCGAAACTGGATGTCGTATTCCCCTAGCTCGGTTACCCATTTAATCGACCTTCCCGAGATATCAGGTCGGGTCACGATTACCCCCAACGGACTGTTGGTGGGTACTACGATCGGGTGTGATAGGAAGTACGGTCTCAACCTCCTGGCTGTGATCACCAAGGCCAATAGCAATTTTTCCTGGGAAGTGTATCGAACTTCCGCACCCTTCAGGAGATGACTGACAAAGTAGACCGGCTTCTGCACCTTTTCCTCTTCCCGAACCATAACGGAGCTGACTGCCCGAGGAGTGGCCGAGAGATAAACGAGAAGTTCTTCCCCGGGAGTTGGTTTGTTCAGTATTGGTAACTCCTTCAAATATTCCTTCAATTCTTGGAAAGCTTTCTCACACTCGGGTGTCCACTCGAAATTCTTGACCTTCCTCAGTACTTTGAAGAACGGCATACTCCTTTCTGCTGACCTAGAGATAAACCGGGATAGGGCGGTGATCCTCCCTGTCAGCCTCTGGACCTCATTGAGATTCTTTGGGGAGGCCATGTCAGCGATGGCCTTCACTTTGTCGGGGTTGGCCTCGATACCAGATCGGGTGACCATGTACCCTAAGAACTTTCCCGAGCGTACTCCGAATGTGCATTTAGCGGGGTTTAGCTTCAAGCCATACCTCCGGGCCGTAGAAAAAGTCTCGCGGAGGTCTCCCGAGAAGCTATCCTCTGTTTTGGACTTGATCAGGATATCATCTACGTAGACTTCTACGTTTCGTCCGATCTGTGCCTCGAAAACCCGATCCATTAGTCTCTGATAGGTGGCTCCTGCGTTCTTTAACCCGAATGGCATAACCACGTAGCAAAAGGTTCCTTCTGAGGTGATGAAACTGACCTTAGGTTGGTCTTCTTCGGCCAACCCGATCTGGTGATATCCCTGGAAGGCGTCTAGGAAGCATAAGAGCTCATGCCCGGCTGTGGAGTCTACCAACTGGTCAATGCGTGGCAAGGGGTAGCAATCCTTCGGGCATGCTTTGTTCAGATCCCGGAAGTCGACGCACATACGCCATTTTCCCGCCGACTTAGGGACCAAAACCACATTTGATAACCAGGTCGGGAATTGTATTTCTCGAATGTATCCCGCTTTCAAGAGGTCTCCCACTTGTTCTTTGACTATCGCGTCTTTTTGTGCTCCGAGATGTCTCTTTTTCTGGAAGACTGGCCTGAGCTCGGGGGAGATGTTTAGTCGGTGCTCCATTATATTCCTTGGTATCACGGTGAGTTCATTCGCTGACCAGGCAAACACATCTTCGTTCTCCTTCAACTGTTTGATGAGGTCGGCCTTCAGCTCGGGGATAAGTCCCGAGCTATCTTGACCGTTCCCGATGGGAGTCTGATCACGACTTCCTCCGTTTCGCCTTCAGTTCCCACTTCTTGGAGAGTGTGTATGGCGCAGAGAGCTTCTCGGCGTCTGGGGTGGCCTTCTCGGCGGCTTTTCAATGACTTCAACTCAATCCTCACTTCTTCCACATAGCATTTACGCGCCGTCTTCCGATCCCCGAGTACCTCTCCTACTCGGTTCCCCACGGGAAACTTTATTTTTTGATGTAGGGCCGAGGCGATTGCTGCGAAGGAGCTGAGCGCCGGGCGTCCCAATATAACATTGTAAGAGGAAGACATGTCGACGATCAGGAAAGGGGCTATTCGGGTTTTCTTCAACTTCCCCGATCCCAAAGTAAGGGGTAGCTGAATCAACCCTACCGCTTCGATGGCATGTCCCGTGAATCCGAATAACGCTGTCTCCACGGGATTCATACGATATTCTCCTAATTCCATCTGGTCCATGGTTTCTTTGAAAATGATGTTCACAGAGCTCCCATTGTCGACGAAGACTCTGCCCACATCATGATTTGCTATCTCCGCCCGAATGACCAGGGCATCCTCATGTGTGTCATCCCCTCCATGAAAATCCTCGGGCCCAAAGGAAATGATGGGTCCTGGTCGTCTTGATATTGATGTCACTCCTAGGCTCTCGAGCTTCCTTACCCCTGCCTTCCTGGCTCTGTTTGAGTCCCCCACCGTGGGTCCTCCAGATATCATATTAATTCGGCGTGGAGGCACATACGGCTCTACGGGCGCCCGACTACGCTCTGGTGTGGTTCGATCGTTTCCTCGTTCTTGATTGGGCTTGTCTCCCCTTCGGTACTCCTCTCGTCTTCGTTCGGGAGAACGATCGGACCTATTTTGCGGTCTACGGTTGGCGTAATGATGGTCTCTCCTGGGTCCTTGTTCGAAGTCCCTCCTGAAATACTTTCGCGGGGCGTCCACTTCACCACCTACTACTAGTTCCGCTCGGGCTTCCGGATTTGCCGCCACGATCCTTTCAAGTTCGTCATTCAGGTGAAAGCAGGCCTCCGTCGTATGGCCATATTCTCGATGGAATTCGCAATACGACTTTGAGACAGGATTTCTAGGTCCTTCATTACTTTTAGCCGGTTTCTTAATATAGTATCTTCCTTCGCAAATCTCCAACGCTCGAGCTTTACTCACCTTCCATTGAATATTGCTCGGTCGGGTCTTTCTTTGGGCTTCCCCTCGAGGACTCTCTTCCTTGGGGCGCGTTGGCTCTCGCGCGATCTCCACCGTCCCTATCGCTCTCTTCTTATCTCCCTTTTTGAAATTGTGCGCCTCTTCTACCCTCACGTATTTTTCCACCCTAATTATCAGGTCTTCCACTGTGGTCGGGTACTTTTTTACCAATGACCGATAGAGATCTCCTTCCTTTAGCCCATTGTGGAAAGCCCCGATCAGCAAATCGGAGGTGGCGGTCGGGACTTCCATCATGGTCCGGTTGAATCGCTTCAAGTAATCTCGCAGACTCTCTTGATCTCCCTGCTTCATATTTAGTAGGTTCACGGCCGAGAAAGGTCTTCGTCGGCTACTGGAAAATTGTCTCAGGAAAGCCCGAGTGAAGTCCGCGAAGTTATGAATTTCCCCCGCGGGTAACATAGTGAACCACTGCTGGGCTCCTTTCGCGAGGGTCGTGGCGAAAACCCGACACTTGATCGAGTCCCCCAACTGATAGAGCGCCGCATTCCCATCAAAACTGGCCAGATGGTCCTCGGGCGGCCCAGATCCGTCGTAGCGGTTCATGTCCGGGAACCTAAAGTTATTCGGTAAGGGAGCGCGAAGGACCTCATCCGAGAAGGGAGAGCCTCGTTGGATCGGGAGAGGCATTTGCGGATTGGCTAGTTCCTTCAACCTCTGGATTTCTTCCTTCATTCGTTCCCATTCCACTATCTGTCTTTCCTCCAATGCTCTTTTCTTCTCGGCCCGCAGGATGTTGATTTCCGCCCTCAATGTTTTTTCCTCTGTCTCCTTTTCTTTCTCTTTGGCCCGAGCGTGCTCTTCCTCACGTCGCAACCGTTCTGCCTCCTCCTCCTCAGTCTCCTGACGCGGTGGTGATTCCACGCGAGTTTTCCGCGTTCGCTCTGCTCTCAGCATTTCTACCTCTGCTCTCAATTTCCCCAGTTCAGTTTGATCATCATTGTGTGTCTCTTCTTGGTTTTCCTCCGTCCAGTCAGTCACCAGCACTTCTTCCATCGGTGGCGGTTGAATGTCGTTTGCGGTGTCCACCATGTTATTAATATATCGTCCCACAGACGGCGCCAATGATGCGGACCGCGTAAAACGACCTTTTGAAACGACGACGAAAACGGCTGTTCTTCCTTCGTACCTTCCTTGGCGCGAGTTTCTCGCTCCCCGGCAATTATCCTCGTCGAGCCTAAGACCAAAACTCAGAAAAAATGTCAGAAGGGGGCCGGAGTGGGTGCCGGCGTATCCCCTCCGATGCTTAAGTTAGTAAATGGGTGAAAAACGGGTGTATTGGCTCGTAAATCAGTTTTTGATCGTATTGTGCGTACCTGAGAAATGGGCTAACTGCTACTATTTATACCAATCTCAACTTACTTTGCCATGACCTAATCTTCCACCCAGGCCCACGTTTACTGCGAACCTCACGAACAGAACGTGGTCCTCCCCACGATCCCACGTCCTTACTTCCTCATTTCCTTCTAACTTCTCTCGTGACCTCGTCTCCATCGGGCGACCTCCCCCCATCGGGTTGTTTCTCCTGTTCGGCCTTCTGTCCTACTCACGGAGTCTCGACCACCCGACCAGGCCTCAGCCTCCTCGGCCTTTCCCTCCTCGGGCGACTCATCCTCAAGCGTTTTCTCTCCCCTGATCCTCTCGAGCACCTTCTCTTCCCTGACCTTCTCGGGCACCTCGTCCCGGCCCGGCTTCCTATCCCTTGCACCTAACTCCCCCTTTGGATTTGACCGCCCCGAGCAGGCTATTTTCCATCTCAAGCCACTTCCCCCTCCTCGGGGTGTCTCTTCGCGCCCCACTCGCGGTTCATTGCAACGTTCAAAAAAGTATATCTTTATTAGTGATTGATGTGGGAATTTATTCTCGTCCAAAGATTAAAAGGTTATATTCCCACGGTATATATTCTTCATTGCTTTACATGTACCGAAAAGATATGTTATATATGTGTATATATAATGAAGTGACCTAAATCTGCAAATAAACCACGATATAAGATAAACCATAGATCATATGGGAATGAATGAAATATTGTCCATGTAGATTGACTAGAAGAGACGAATTAACATCATCATTGAGTTGTTGAGAATGATTAAAAAAATTTAAGGGCGACCATGCAATAACATGGTTTGCAGATATTTTTCTAACCCACCCAACATTGGTAATAAAAAAAATCCCTTTTTCGAGAATCCAATGCAAGGACGACAAACAAAGGTAATCACGATTGTCGTGCAAATGAATGCCGTCAATCTACGTAGCCTTAGAAATTGGTTGACTGATTCTCTTTTCACTGGAAGTCGGTAAGCGTTTATCGCAAAATGGCATTCTGTTAATAATATATCGTCCCTGACCTATTAATTATGACGTCATCCAAATTTACGCAAAATTCCATTTCAGTACCCTTCAGATTTTAAAATTTCTGTTAAGTAACCCTCAATTTTCTTTTTCCATTCAGTCCGATTTAAAAATTCTTCTTGTTCAATACTTTTTGGAGGTGAAAGACGAAATAATTATGCTTTATGTGCTTGAAAAAATTGACAAGTCATAATCGCATGAACTATACCAACAAAACGTGAAAAATTATACCAATAGTTGTCGCTATTATACCAAAATGTCGACCATATTATATCAACAAATAATGTTATTATAATTTTATACCAACAAAACTGGACATATCAACTATTATCGCCATTATACCAATTGTTATCGTTTTTTATACCAATAAATAACGCGATTATAAGTAACACGATACCAACAAAATTGGACATTGTATCAACTGTTCAATTTTACGTCTATAATAAAATTATAATCACGTTATTTATTGGTATGATTAGCTATAACAATTGGTATAATAATCAAAACATGGTATAATGTCAAATTTTGATTTGAAAAATGGTATTTTCGTCACTTCACTATTTGAGGTATTAAAAACCCAACTTTTTTACACAGTCTAAACAGGAATAATCGAGAGGTACACCACATGATTTTTTAACTTCAAAGGTAAAAGTGAATTACCCAAATTTATTTTTACAAAAGAGGCCATCTATTTAACTGGATTGCTATTCACCGCCCCCTTTTTCCTAGTCACCGCCGGGCTGGAAAAAGACGTTTTTGACCTTATGATATTTAAATTAATTTAAAAAGAAAAAACTAACTAAATATATAATTTCGGTACGAAATACTGAAAACTACCACAAATAAATTCGAACGATCGATCGATACGGAAAAACAAATTTTGATTTAACATTTTCAGACCGATCGATCGATATTTTCGGACCGATCGATCGATTTTAGGACCGATCGATCGATATTGTCGTAAAAATCAATCGAACACGGATCGAATTAGCGAAAACGGATCGAAATAGTTTGAAAAAAGTCCCGAACGAACCAAATTTCGGTCGGCGCTTGGCACGGCCGAACAATAATTTCGGCCGCCACAAGGCACGGCCGAAACACAATTCGGCTGTGACATGTGGAGGCCGAAATTGTTGTTCAGCCGTGCCAAGCTCCGGCCGAAAATTTGGTTCGGTCGGGACTTTTTTAAAACTATTTCGATTCGTGTTCGCTAATTAGATCCGTGTTCGAATTTATTTGTGTATGTAGTTTTCGGTATTTCGTACCGAAATTATATATTTAGTTAGTTTTTTCTTTTTAAATTAATTTAAATATCATAAGGGCAGTCTTTTTCCAGCTCTTTAGGGGGCGGTGACTAGGAAAAAGGGCGCGGTGAATAGCAATTCCATATTTAATTAAGGAAGCGACGTATATAAAGGCGAAGAAAATTTGAGAAAATAGGACGAGAAAATTAAACAATGGCAAACGCGGCGACGATCGACGCCGATCAGCCACCTCTACCGCCGACATCCGACGGGGATGAAGGTTTCTGCCTCGCCGTTCCGCCTCTCGACATGGATGTATTTTTCCGTAACGGAGGAGTCGATGGAGATCTTGATTTTGACTTCGATCGCGATTTCAACATCGACGAATTGGACGAGCTTCTTTCTCTACTAGGTTGCCAAAATCGAGACAGCGAAAATGCTTATCGAAATCGTGGGATCTGAATTAGAGCCCAGAATGAAGCAGGAGACAATCTCACCTTTTTTAGGTAAATCGAAAACTTCAAATGAGCCATGAAGAATCGAGACTACGACCAGGTAGCAGAATTAGCTCTGCTCTAAGTTTTATCGCAGTTAATTATTTGAAGTAAACAAATGAGATCATATGGAACACATTTTCAGGCCAAAAGTTTCTGTATGGTTCATGATTTTTCTAGAGCATACAGCCTGCTAGTGACTAAAACAAAACTCATTACATCGTAAGAGTTTACGTATACATATATACTCGGGCAGGATTCTATGTCACCCGAACCTTTTGAAACGCCCGGGTCGAAACACCATGGAGGAGCCTAACAAAACCCGTGAAGCTAAGTTTCCCGTCGGAGTGTCTGATCCAATCTTGGAGGACCACGTGGACTGGGACAGATGGACTAAGCCCGAGTTCCTGCCCAGGTAAAGATCGAAAACCATTAATATGATTTCTTACATTTTTATGCTGGCGTGATAAAAAGATTGAAGGGGATAATCAATCGTACTGAAGCAAGCTCGTCGATCATGATGGCTCTGTTTCCTTCGTTTTCGAAGAAATCGTAAGCAAGGTGGGCGTGCTGTTCCCAGGTCTCTGTTGCCTCTAGCTGATATATGCTTATCGATGCTGCGCAGAACTCTTCGAATTCCATCTTACGGTACTGAAGCGAACCAACCTGCAATGAAAGACGAATTTTAAAGTCGAGCACCTAAGGTAAATGTCCGAAATGCTTATCTCAGTTATTTACTGTGTTCGCATAGTCTAGAACCCGTGAATCCCTCATGGCATCGGTTGAGTTCCGGGCAATTGCCTGCAGACTGTGGTAGTTAAATTGGCTGATTTTTTGTAGAGAGAGAGAGAGAGAGAGAGAGAGAGAGAGAGAGAGAGAGAGAGAGCTCTGACTGATTTGAAGTTCTGCATGGATATCCCATTTTTGCTTGGGCCCAGCAGTGCAAACTGCTCTCTGAGATAAGCTAACTGAGTTACTGTCAATGTTTTCGCAAGAGCCTGTTTAGCAAAAGGTGGCAGAAATAGCAGATGAATTCTCAAAGCTGCAGAGTCCATAGATAATCTACGATGTTACCCTCCTTGTAAGAGAAAACGTGAATACCCTCAGAGCAGCCTTTCTCAGCGGCGAAGAACATATATAACCATTGACGAGCTTGTATACCATCAGATCTATGGGAATCTTCACGTCGTGCCGACCAGCGAGCCAAGGTTGACCTTAAAGGTCACAAAACCCATCACAATATTTTGCTATGAGCTGAAAAAGAAAGAGGTTAGTCTTTTACCAGCAAGCAGAGTACTTACGAAGGGCTTGAGCAGCGGTTAGCCTTTTACGGTAATCTTTGTTTAGTAAGCCTTTCACGAAATCTATGGCTTCGGGCGACAAACAAGGCCAAGGCTCTTCATCAAAGTTAGGGTCGGCCTTGAGAACAGACCGGAATATTCCCGACTCTGTCCTAGCCCAAAACGGCCGGCTTCCACAGAGAAGTATGTAAGCTATCACGCCAATACTCCACATATCGGCTTCTTTTCCATAAGATCTGTGCAAAACCTCAGGCGCCACATAGTATGCGCTTCCTACAATGTCGTATAGCCTTTCATCTGCAGATATGAAGTAAATGATAGTATCAGAATGTTTTCAGAAAGAAAACAAGGAGTTAGAAAAAATTTACCTGGCTTTACGTAGTCGGAGAGTCCAAAATCAATCGCCTTCAAAGTGGAATGCTCGTCTTTGGAAGTAAAGAGAAAATTCTGAGGCAAAATGGACGACGTAAGCATCGGCGAGGAGACAGAGGTGAATGCCAGAAAATTTTGGGCATGAAAAGGGTTTTTTTACCTCAGGTTTAAGGTCACGGTGAACTACGCCTTGGAGATGACAGTAGGCGACAACATTTAGAATCTGCACCATAACAACCTTTGCGTCTTCTTCCGAGTATTTCCCGCCCCTGGAAATTGAACAGAGGTGAGACTATGGAGGACTAAACCGAGGTATAGAAATGAATAACAGTATGTATGTACCTTGAAAGAATACGGTCGAGCAGTTCTCCTCCTTTGCATAACCTGGAAAATCAGACAACCTCATCAGTTCACTGCGTAAGGAACTAACTCAGTCTAAAGACCGAACTTACTCCATAACTACGTAGACATTCTCTTTGTCTTCATATGCGTCGTAGAATTGGATCAGATTCTTATGCCCCGTTAGCGCACGAAGCATCTTCACTTCTCTCCTGGTGTCCTCTATGGCTATCGCTGTGGTCATCTGCAGAAAAAAGGTAACAATTTTTTTTTACCAATCTTCTACCGACGACATAGATGATCATCTTGTAGCGACAGAGCCATACAAGGAAAAGACCTTTGACTTGGGAATGATCTTAACAGCAACATCATGCCCTTTCAAGCTCCCTTTTTTCCCTTTCGCAGCGCAGGTATACCCAAAATGTCCCCGGCCCACCTCTTCCCCGACCTCATAGCAGCTATCGAAATTCTTCGAAAACCCGAAATTCTTGTCGAGGCCCACGATTTCACACTCGCTTCCTTCGGGTATGGAGGCTTCGTTAGGCTTCACCGAGCCGTGCCTTCGAGCGAGCAAGGCTTTGATGTGCTTGGCGGGCGACGGCGGTGGAAATGGTCGACGTTTGAGAAATCTCGAAGGTGTTGAAGTGACGCTATTAGAGTGAGCAGGCGAGTTCTTGAAAGCACTTGGCAGTGGACTAGGGCTGAAAAGCGTGGAGAACTTTGGCGTTTTCCAGAAATTCGACGAAGTCAATGGAGGATCGTTGCTCTCAGCGGCGATTGTTGGGTTTTCTGAAAGGTTTTGAGGAGATTCTTCAATGGGTTTTCCATGACATAGTCCCATGTTTCAAGAAAATGAGAGAAAGGCTAATTTCGAGACTTTGGTTCTCTGGACAAGCAAACCATCCAAGGAACTATGAGGAGGCACAAAAAGATTCTGGTAAAAAGTTGGTCTTTGCCAAGAAAACTTGATTAGATCAACGTTCAACAGAATTTGCCGGGGAAAGAGAGAGGTATGATGCAATAAACCCTTTTGAAAATGAATTAGATTTGTAGTACTTAACGTTTAGCAAGACGAATCTGAGGAACAAGTGACTTCAGCTGAGCAGAAGATAGATATACTTTTTTTCAAGTCTTTGAACTTGGAAAGACAAGGAAAGTTTGAGGTATATAAAACCACAAAGGCGAAAGGAAGAAAGGAAATATGGTAAAACGATAGGCAAAAGGTATAGTCAAGATGCCTGCAGTGAGGCCCCGAGCAAAAGAGAAGCTAAAAATGAAAAACGAAAACAACCCCAACCTCTTTTTCTACCTTTGCTTTTTTTCAAATATTTACTATTTCCATTTTCTTGGGTGCTCATTTAAATATGTTTCCCAGCTTTTCCTTTTTTTCTTGCATTGCGGTTCCATCTTTCATTACATTGTACAGTGAACGATTGAAGTAGCGTTATTGTCTTGATTGATTTTCTTTTCTTCTTTTAATGAATGTTTAAATAAATTAATTGACTATTAATTGATAATAATGGTGGTGGGGATTAGACAACGTAGCCATCTAAGCCTGTCATGGTTGAGACTTAAGATAAGATAAGAGAGAAAGAGATAGACGAGTTTCTTTTTCATTATGATACTTCAATGAGCAAGCAAACATCTATAAACCACCAAAACCAACTACCCATTTTAATTTATGTAAATATTATTTAGGTTTGACTGGTCTTATGTATAATCGTTTAACATAGAACGTAACATATGTATCGAATCCACTTGAGCATAATGGAGGTAGAGAAAAATAAAATAAAATACCGCTACGTATAGTTACATCTCAACTATATCTTAATCTTAGCCATTTAAGTAGGTAAAGGTTGGCAATGATCAAGCTATCAAATGTTAAACATGACTTCATCATACTTGAATTTGGTCGCCTACATATGTTTCTCGTAATTAATTTTCGTCAATTAGTCTCTAATCATCATTACTTCATATCAGTGTGTTAGAGAAAAACTTATAATGCTTTACGGCTGCTAATAATATTTTAATTTTATATAAACATGTCAATATATGTTTAATTTGCATGAATGGGACTTCGACGAGTGAGTCGAAAAACACGCAGTGCATACAACCATGTACACGTTTCACATTCTACGGTTCATTGCAACGTTCAAAAAAGTATATCTTTATTAGTGATTGATGTGGGAATTTATTCTCGTCCAAAGATTAAAAGGTTATATTCCCACGGTATATATTCTTCATTGCTTTACATGTACCGAAAAGATATGTTATATATGTGTATATATATATATATATATATATATATTATATTCACACACACTTGTGATTGCTAACTTTAGGAAAATAATGAAGTGACCTAAATCTGCAAATAAACCACGATATAAGATAAACCATAGATCATATGGGAATGAATGAAATATTGTCCATGTAGATTGACTAGAAGAGACGAATTAACATCATCATTGAGTTGTTGAGAATGATTAAAAAAATTTAAGGGCGACCATGCAATAACATGGTTTGCAGATATTTTTCTAACCCACCCAACATTGGTAATAAAAAAAATCCCTTTTTCGAGAATCCAATGCAAGGACGACAAACAAAGGTAATCACGATTGTCGTGCAAATGAATGCCGTCAATCTACGTAGCCTTAGAAATTGGTTGACTGATTCTCTTTTCACTGAAAGTCGGTAAGCGTTTATCGCAAAATGGCATTCTGTTAATAATATATCGTCCCTGACCTATTAATTATGACGTCATCCAAATTTACGCAAAATTCCATTTCAGTACCCTTCAGATTTTAAAATTTCTGTTAAGTAACCCTCAATTTTCTTTTTCCATTCAGTCCGATTTAAAAATTCTTCTTGTTCAATACTTTTTGGAGGTGAAAGACGAAATAATTATGCTTTATGTGCTTGAAAAAATTGACAAGTCATAATCGCATGAACTATACCAACAAAACGTGAAAAATTATACCAATAGTTGTCGCTATTATACCAAAATGTCGACCATATTATATCAACAAATAATGTTATTATAATTTTATACCAACAAAACTGGACATATCAACTATTATCGCCATTATACCAATTGTTATCGTTTTTTATACCAATAAATAACGCGATTATAAGTAACACGATACCAACAAAATTGGACATTGTATCAACTGTTCAATTTTACGTCTATAATAAAATTATAATCACGTTATTTATTGGTATGATTAGCTATAACAATTGGTATAATAATCAAAACATGGTATAATGTCAAATTTTGATTTGAAAAATGGTATTTTCGTCACTTCACTATTTGAGGTATTAAAAACCCAACTTTTTTACACAGTCTAAACAGGAATAATCGAGAGGTACACCACATGATTTTTTAACTTCAAAGGTAAAAGTGAATTACCCAAATTTATTTTTACAAAAGAGGCCATCTATTTAACTGGATTGCTATTCACCGCCCCCTTTTTCCTAGTCACCGCCGGGCTGGAAAAAGACGTTTTTGACCTTATGATATTTAAATTAATTTAAAAAGAAAAAACTAACTAAATATATAATTTCGGTACGAAATACTGAAAACTACCACAAATAAATTCGAACGATCGATCGATACGGAAAAACAAATTTTGATTTAACATTTTCAGACCGATCGATCGATATTTTCGGACCGATCGATCGATTTTAGGACCGATCGATCGATATTGTCGTAAAAATCAATCGAACACGGATCGAATTAGCGAAAACGGATCGAAATAGTTTGAAAAAAGTCCCGAACGAACCAAAATTTCGGTCGGCGCTTGGCACGGCCGAACAATAATTTCGGCCGCCACAAGGCACGGCCGAAACACAATTCGGCTGTGACATGTGGAGGCCGAAATTGTTGTTCAGCCGTGCCAAGCTCCGGCCGAAAATTTGGTTCGGTCGGGACTTTTTTAAAACTATTTCGATTCGTGTTCGCTAATTAGATCCGTGTTCGAATTTATTTGTGTATGTAGTTTTCGGTATTTCGTACCGAAATTATATATTTAGTTAGTTTTTTCTTTTTAAATTAATTTAAATATCATAAGGGCAGTCTTTTTCCAGCTCTTTAGGGGGCGGTGACTAGGAAAAAGGGCGCGGTGAATAGCAATTCCATATTTAATTAAGGAAGCGACGTATATAAAGGCGAAGAAAATTTGAGAAAATAGGACGAGAAAATTAAACAATGGCAAACGCGGCGACGATCGACGCCGATCAGCCACCTCTACCGCCGACATCCGACGGGGATGAAGGTTTCTGCCTCGCCGTTCCGCCTCTCGACATGGATGTATTTTTCCGTAACGGAGGAGTCGATGGAGATCTTGATTTTGACTTCGATCGCGATTTCAACATCGACGAATTGGACGAGCTTCTATCTCTTGTTGATTCGCACGCCTTATCCGAGGCTGACTTAGGTGAAATCGACGCCATGGTTGAATCGCTTTCGTCTGAATTGCGCGGCGATGTGGAGTTTTTGGGCAATCAAGGATCTGATTTTTCTGACAACGTAGGCGTTTCCTATGGTAACGGTCGGGACGAGGTGAACCCTCTAAATTCTTCCTCTTCTCGGTGTGCAAGCGATGAAAAGATTCTGAATTGCGATTTGCCCCAATCTAACTGTAATTCATCAAATTCGAACAACTGTTCGTTTGCGAGTGAAGTTTTTATCGATCAGAAGGTGAAGAAGAACGTTGTTGGTGGTTCTTCATTGAAGAGGAAAAAGAATGTCGATGGCTTTTGTGGGGTCGATGATAAGTGTAGAAAATCCAACTCTGGCGAAGGGGGTAATAGTAATGAGAGGGATGGATTGATTGACGATAAGGAGAGAAAAAAGGTTAGGTTGATGAGGAATAGGGAGAGTGCCCAGTTGTCGAGGCAGAGGAAGAAGCATTATGTCGAGGAGTTGGAGGGTAAAGTTAAGACGATGCACTCAACTATTCAGGAATTGAATGTGAAGGTTTCACAGATCATTGCGGAAAATGCTGCTTTACGGCAACAATTGAGTGGTGGTAGTAGCACTGTTCCAAATCCTTATTTACCATTGCAAACACCTCCTGGGATGCATCCATATTTCGGTATGATGTATCCATGGATGCCATATGCTGCACCACCTTATGTGGTGAAACAAGGGTCACAAGTGCCTTTGTTGCCAATTCCAAAGCTGAAGTCACATGGACGAGTGAAGGAGGACAATAGAAAGAATGTCGGGAAAAGGACGAAAAAGGTTGCAGGTGTCAGTATCCTTGGTCTGTTGTTCTTTATTATGCTGTTTGGTGTGTTGGTTCCGATGGTTAATGTGAGGCATGGAGAAGTAAGGGAGTCCTTGAGTGATGGAGGCAATTATATCGGAGCTACGTTTGATGAGAGACATCATGGAAGGGTGTTGATGGTGAATGGAACTAGCTTAAATAATCGAAGTGGGAAGGACAGCGTACATTGTGGTCTTGAAAGTAGAGGAAAGGTTATCATGGATGAATTTTACGGACACAAAAATGAAAACGAATCTCTCGTTGCATCTTTATATGTTCCTAGGAATAACAAACTTGTGAAGATAGATGGAAATTTGATCATTCACTCAGTGTTGGCCAGCGAGAAAGCAATATCATCTCATAGTATGATAAATGGTGAGAATGTTCTGGCTCGTCCTGGAGATTTGGCTCCCGCAATCCCTGGAAGGAATGATGGAATTAATGTAAAGAAGTTAACGGATGGTCCTCTTCAGCAATGGTTCCTTGAAGGACTCGCTGGTAATATATTGCTTTCTCATGTAATCCATGATATCTTTTATATTTGATGGTGCTGTACTGTAGTCTTTCTGTGCTGTTATCATAGTGATTAACAATGTGGAACGTTTCAGTATGCCCTTACTGCGAACTACGGCCATTGAACTGTAAGGACAACCTGTAAATGTCGGACAAACTTTACCCTCTGTATCAACAATTAAATGTACTGGGGAGCTAGTTGTTGTGTCACGGGTCATTATAGTTTCTCATGTAGAACAGTTTGGCATGCTTTTCAAATTCCGTGATGTTTGATCTCTTCGTCTCTACAGTACCACACAATATACTTGATATTCATGCTTTCATAGTTCATACATGCTTATGTATGATGTTATTCAGGTCCAATGTTGAGATCAGGCATGTGCACCGAAGTTTTCCAGTTCGACGTATCAACAGCTTCAACAAATGGAGCCATAATTCCCGCTACTTCAATGGTAACAAGGAATATTTCAGAACAAAACGCAACCCACCTCCCTGATAAGCGAAGAAATAGAAGAATACTCCGCAATATACCCATTCCGCTCGCAGAATCATCTCACAACAACCTTTCAACACAGAAAAACGAACAGAAAGAGAAACTAAACGGTAACAGCTCTCATCCTCCAATGGTGGTATCTGTGCTCGTAGACCCTAAAGAGATGAATGACGCTGGGCTCGACGGCGTAATGGGAACAAAATCCATCTCAAAGGTCTTCGTCGTGGTGTTGATCGACAGCATCAAGTACGTTACGTATTCATGCGTGCTTCCTTTTAAGCATCAACTGCTTCTCATCTTGTCAACTAGTCGAGTACTTCGATCATTCAATAGGCTAGCTTATCTCATATTTGTCTTTGTTTAACCTTCTAAATCTCTTCTGTAGATATGATGGTGTTTCTTTTGTTGGTTTTGATATTGTAAAATTTATGTTCCATTTGAGTAAAACGCTTTCATAGCCACCATTTGCCATCTCAACAGAATTTTATTAGCTTACACAGAGTAACCGAATAAACTGACATCATACATAGATTGTCTTTACCAAACCGAACGACCCGAGCCAAAAGGCCACAAGAAAGGCCATTTCTTCTTCTTCATCATCCTATTTGAGAATCTTCGACTGTTTATCTGCTCTCTGCAAACAGGGCAATTACCATGCTGCTCTAACCACGGCACAATACAATCCTTGTGGTACAAATGGCTGCAGTGCAATCCACACGCTATTGAGCCCAATACGAACCTCTCCTTACAAACAGCGCAGATCGAATCAGCGCGGACATGCCTCTTCGAAATCTTGATCGAAGGTAATGAATCGATCGACGATTTCGAAGCTGGCGGGGGAACGCAGAGGTTGCTTCGAACTGCGTGTTCGAAGAACTCTTCGACACCCGGGCCTATGAAGTAGTCCCCTCCGTTTTCCCGCCTGAAACCTAGGGTGTCGTTGAGGAAATCGACGAGCCCGCCCCGGTTTGTGGGCGTGGGGCCCGGCATTTCACCGCTGAAGACGAGGTAGGATTTCCATGAGTTGTCTATCAACGGATCGAATGTTCTTCCACGAGCAGATTGTCGTCTGAGGAAGTTGGAGACTGCTTCCATGAAGGCGGGACTTTGGTTGAGTTCTCTGGCGATCGTTGCGCTGTTGTTGAGGTCTCCGCCGCAGTTTGGACATGAAGAACTTCTTGTAAGAAGATTCACTGCTTTCTTACAAGTGCTGCAACGATGAGTAGGCATTCTGGCTTCTGAAAAAAGTCAAAAAGACACTAAAATCTGTATTAAGTAGTCAACGATGCAGCTGAGAAGCTAACCAAGTGAAATTGAATAAAATTTCCACAACTAAAAAGCGCAGATTTATGACTAAATCCCCATATAGTAACATCTTTATCTGCAAAACCTATCGATATCGATGCACGGCTCTCACAGAACAGAGAAGTATCAGTTGTCGTTCACTGCCGAGGAATATGTATTTCTCGAGTATGTTAAGCTATGAAGAAACGAAACGCATGGATTTTCCACTAGTGTGAGCCCAAATTCAGTAATTGACCAATGTAATAGAATTCTGGGTAGGGATTCACCATTTTCACGAGTACAATTGCACATAGCTATGAGATCTGAAAAATTCAGAAAATTCTCATACCTGAAGAAGGGAACAGACAGGCAGCAACAGTTCGAAACTCGAGAGTGGAAAGACCAAGAAATATAAGGAAAGAAATATAAGGAAAGAAGGTGAAAAAAGAGAGAAGCAGTAAAGTCAATGCCTTTTGATCCACAGAGAATAAAGAACAGTCCCATCAAGATGGAATCTTTAATGGAATAGTTTTAATTGTTTCTGGGTTTTTTTTTTTCTTTTCCAAAATTAAGGTATTTCTAGATTTTTATTGTCGCCGATTTTAAGTTCAATCTAAATTGAACTTAATTCTTTTGGCTCATAAATCTCATCTCAGTTCACACCGACAACATATTGGTAAATCTCAATGACTTGAATCAAACACACAACCCGTATGAAGATTCACCTATTTAAAATTTACCAATATGTACACTGTCAGCTACTGTAGATTTTCTTATGAGGGAAATAGCGGAGGGCATCCTTTGATCATTCAATATGATTTATTACTCACTTCATTCACACTTCGTACGATATTCAAGGTCCAACAATAGAAAAATGTCACATGTATTACATGACATATAAAACACCTTTTGTAAGATAGGCGTTTATATCAATCACCACTCATAATACAGAAAAAGAAAGAAAATTCTGATGGCTAATCATCAGCAGAAGAGTCATTATGCAGCCAAGATGGGCGGTCATTGCTAGCCTCATACTTCAACTCAACATCTGATTCACTAAAAGGGACGACCCTTTTCCTCGTCAAGCTATCGATCGTCGGTAACTTCCTTTTCCTTCCGCCTCGGGGCCTCGACCGAAACTGCTCGTCCGACTCTTCGAAATCTCCCTGCAATTCGCCGAACAAGTGAATCAATCATTACCATAAAGGAGATAAAAAATTAGGTAAGGGAAAAAAAGGAAAAGAAAATGGACAAATCTCTTACCAGTGTGTAAGAGTGGCACCCAGAATTTTCGTGATGGTCCCTGACGTGTTTGAATGCGAATTTCATGTCACAGCCGCGAAAGCTGCATGCAAATGGTTTCAGTTCCATGTGAACTGCTTTGATGTGCTGTTTTAGATTTGATGCCTGAGAAAACAAAGAGAATGAGTAATCGCCATCTATCAGATATTGTCCTGAATATGAACAAAGGAGGTAAAAGGGGTTACCGTTGAAAATGTTAGAGAGCATCCTTCAAAGCTACATTTGATTCTGCTGTGAGATGAGCACTCTGCTTCATGTGTTCGCATGTGCCGCTTTATATTCTTCTTGAGCTGCTTTGTACCGCATTTATCGCAGACAATGTACTGATGGCAGGACAGTATATGTTCCTTGAGGCATTTCTCATTGCTGAAGTATTTCATACAGCCTGGTTCAGCGCAGATTGCCTCCCCCGAATCCAACTTGACTGTATAGACATCGTCACGGTCGATAAAATGTGAATTTTCAGAAGTTATGTCAGAGCCGATAGAAAAAATCATAGTATCAGAATAGAAAATGACCATGAGATTCCTCATGAGTGCGAAGTTTCGACAGATACTTGAACACCTTTCCGCACCCTGGCTCAGTACATACATGTTCCTTGGGATGGTTATCTTGAACAGATGCAGATTCATGTTCACCGTGGAGTTCTTTCACATGTCGTGACATATTACCTTGCCCCGTAAATCTCGACTTGCAATCCTCAATGGGACATTCGAACAATTTTCCTTGATGCTGAAGCATGTGCCTGGTCAAGTGGTCCTTCCTTCTGAAGCTGGAGTGGCAATCATCTACGGTACACTCGAAGGGCCTCTGTAAAGAACAACTTGAAGTTAGGCTATCTATAAACCTCTCCAATGAACAACTTCAAGCTTTAGTTAAGGAGATGCTCAACAGAATCTTCAAACCTCAGGAATGTGACGAGCGTGACCGAGGCTCACTTGATGGAGCTTCTCAGATGGTCACCCACCTGATACTGATCCAGTCAAGACTAATGTTGCCTCTCGCATTTTGGAGTTCAATTGGGATCCAATGCCTCACACCCAGCCAAGAACAAAATTACTCTGCATAACCTAACCATTCAACTTCAATGAAAAATATAATAGAAATGAAGCTTTTGTTGGACAATTTCAAACTAAAAGAAGCTTTAAAAGCACCGCATTAATGAGCAGTCTGGTCAAAGTCTGGTTACAGATCAAATATGATGAAAACAATAACAATTCGAACATAGCAGCTAAAACCAAGGAAGTTCAGAACAGGCAGTAAACCTCAAGAGAATGACTTTGCATATGCTGCTTAAAGTGAGCTGGCTTCTGAAAACTTGCGCCACAGTCCTCACAAATATTCGATTTACTTGCATTTTCTTTCGTATCGCGAAGCTCCTTCTCCTTCAATTCTTCCTGAAAGTCATCAACTGATTTAGTCCACTTAAAAGCCCAGCAAAAAAATAAAACAAAAAAGAAACGCGGTAAAGTTACATAGAACATAAAATAGGATCAAACGAAAACCTGATGATGAGTTTGCACGTGAGAGGCAATCAACGCCTTCTTAGATCGGCAAATCCCACAGAACTCGCAGTAATATCTTCTAATGTCTCTGAATATCGGCGACGGAGCTGCATTTTCCTCTTCCGCCATCTTCTCAAAGGTATATATATATATATATATATATATATATACTGTATGGCTGATAAGATCGTGAAGAAGAAATCCGTGTAGAAGATGACACTCACTGCTCAAAGCTGCGCTAAACTGAGAGTTACGGCAGATCTCGGATTGACATTGACGAGCAAGGGAAGAAGGTAGGGTTAACTCATTTATATGAATCTTCAAGGGCTATTCCGTCATTTTGAAATGCTGTTAATCTTAAATCGCTGGTTTTCTTTTACTACCGGACTTTTTTCTAAGAATTTCCTTCTCTTTTTTCCAATTATTCGTATAATATGAAAATTGAGATTACTTCTGAGAAAAATAAGATATATATATATATATATATATATCTCGTAATTTCTGTCATTTATCGGGGAAAATAGTTTTAGAAAAGAAGTTTTATTTCATGAAGGAATATCTATACTTAAATTTGATATGTTCAATTTTATTATGTCTACACTTCTATTGTTAGTTATGTTAATTAAAGTTAGAAATTTTATCTTAATTTTTTATTAGAATTATATCCTCATGAATTAATTTCTTCTGTATATTTTGTTGAGATTATAATTTCGGTTCTGTTCCACATCCGATAATTCACGCTCTCGACTCGTTTAATATATTGAAAGCTATCTCCTCCTATCACCGAGAGATTTTAAGGACCTTTCGACATATGGGTTGAGATCCTCTATTCCACTTTCTGTATTCCACTCCGTATTCCAACGAACGAAAATCGTTACACCTCCCCCGACAAGTGTTAAAACACACGTAAACATCATTACACCTATGAATTTCATTACAACAAGTGTTTAAACAAAAAAAAACCTCATTATTACGTATTTTATAATATGGAGTAGAAAAAATCAGTATTATATATTAAAATAGAAAAATACGTAATAATGAGGTTTTTTTTTTTTTTAAACACTTGTTGTAATGAAATTCATAGGTGTAATGATGTTTACGTGTGTAATAACACTTGCCGGGGAGAGGTGTAACAATTTTCGTTCGTTGGAATACGGAGTGGAATACAGAAAGTGGAATAGAGGGTCTCAACCGTTCGACATATATACACTCCATTAAGCATTTTAAATAATCAATAATTAAAATAAAAGTAACATTACATATTACTTATATTAGTTACATCAATCAAATAATAGTTACATCATCATCAACTACCTTCAAAACACTGGATTTTCTCAATAACAAATCAAGGGAGATCAAAGAATAAGGAGACACAGACACACTCATCTTATTACCAGCTTTTCCATAACCGCTCGTCCTCGGCATTACCTTCTTCGGCTCGTCGAAAGAATTCTCATCCATCGCATTGCCAGACGTCAACATAGTAATCGTCGACCCCGACGAATCTACAGAGCTCTTATCCAACCCATTCACCGATATGCTCAGATTCACCCTTTTGCTACCTATATTCACAACCTGAAAAAAAAATAGCACGAATATAATCTTCTGATAATTCGAAAAGATCGTTTATTTGCGCCGACCTTTATCCTTATGTAACTCTTGCCGTCGGTGGTGTTCGTCCAGGAAATTGCCGATGCAGTGAGAAAATTTGGATTCGTAGGTTGTAACGACGAGTCCAGGAGAATTGCGCCGTTCGATTCTTTGAATAACAGCTGCATGTAGTAGCTCGGCGTTCCGTACGCCTTCGAGGAATCGAAATATATGGCGTCAGGCACGAACCTCATGTCGTTCGCGTTCGCGAATAACGGCGCGTTGCTGGCCATCTCGACTGCATCGCTGCGTCGAAAAGTTTGAATTTTTGGTTCCGTTACTAGTCGGAGTAGCTGTAATTTTAGTCATATAACTTTCGCGAAATTCTATTTTCGTCGTCTGAGTTACGGCATCCAGTATTAGGCAGGTACATTTGGAAGCATCTAAAATTTATTACTATAACTTTCATGAAATTCGTATTTCAAGGACTAATTTAGTTCTCGATGTTTTGCGTGAACCAACTTAGTCCACGATATGGTTGATTTTGAATCAAATTTGTCCCGCCATTAGATGGTCGATAAACACCGTGAACCTTTTTAGGTTTTCTCCCCTATTTGTCATATAGTCTTTTTAGCGAATTTCCGACCAATTTTCTAGGTTGGGCATTTAAAATTCAATTCGTTCTGTAAAAAAATAACTAGCGCTCTCGCTAAATCAATCATATTTTCCTCGATGCAAGCGATTAAACCATGTTGGGAAGTTAAGGACTACTTGTGATAAACGGTGTAAATATATTGAACTAATTTAGACATAGACAAGCCAGAGGGGCGAAAATACCCATTTTTTTCGAGGGCAACGAGGAAACCGGCTTCGGCCAGCGCTTTCAAAAGGCTTCCCTTGCCAGCATCGCTCCCCGTCACGGCGTACTCGCTTACGAAAGCCTAACAGAAAAACGGAGATCAATTTTTTTTATTGAAAAAAAAATCGGTGATGCGCAATAACCAATGCGCTTACCTTCGGCCCGTTCCGCGGGGCCCGATTGAAGCTTTGGCCCGTTGAGAACATCGAGTTCGCATTCGTATAAACCTGCACCGTCATCGTTCGGCACATATTAATAGAAATCTAAATCGAATTAAAAACTTTCAATTTCGATAAATTCTTACGTGAACGTCGTACAAATCCGCTGGATGATCCAAGGCTTGAGCTGACCCGTCGCAGTTCGAGATGATCTTGACGTCTGGGTAGGCCCTTTTTATAGCATCGTGGAACTTCATGTAATTCCCTGAACCACAACGATTTATTTTGTCAAAGAGTCGTCGGAGTGATTAATTACCATATATAAGTACCTCGATAATTTTTATTTCCACAATCTTGATTCCCGACGGCGACGTAATCAAGATCGAATGGCTGAGAACGGCCCATCTGAGCCCTGACGGCGCCCCAAGTCGAATTCGAGCCTCCCTTCGCAAACTCTAATGCGTCGAGGACGTCCTGTAATAAAAACGTCCAATAAAGAAAGTCGAAATAAACCCGAAATAACGTCCCAAAAAGCGCGAAACAGCGAAAAGAGCGTTACTTGAACGAAGGGCGTGAGGACGGGCGAATCGACTTGATCGTTAATGCTCATCCCTTTTACAAGCGACGAAAAATTGGTATGTTAGCGACTAAATATTAATACGGCGATGATGTAATCGACTGTTAGCTCGTTATTTTTACCGCCGTTGAAGACCCAGACGGGCTTTGCACCCAAGTCCTCCGCAAGCTAAAAACATAACAAAGAAAAAACGTAAAAGCCGGACGATGCAAAAAAAAAATGCTCGAAGGCGAACGAAATTTCAACGTAATTACTTCGAGGTAGTCAAAGAAACTGAGCCCATCGTCGGTCCAATACTGCCATACGTCGTTGAAATGGCCCGGCCTCTCCTCCCACGGGCCCACCGTTTGCTTCCATCGAAAGGCGTTTATTAAATACTCTCCTTGGACGTACGAACCGCCTGGAGAATAAACACAAATCAAAACACCTCTGATATATACATATATATAACAAAACTTCAAAGTCGAAGTAACTTTTATAGGGCTATTTTTTACCGGGAAATCTTAGGAATCCTGGCTTCAAATCGGCGAGCATGTTAAAGAGATCCTCGCGAAATCCGTGTCCCTAAACAATAATTTTCTTTCTTTTTTTCGAAATTGTTTTAAGAAGAATTTCTGAGGGATTTTATTACCAGAAGGACATGATGTTTAGATAAGAGCTGTCAATTTGGCGTGGTGGGGCGGGCTGACCCGCCATCTGTGGGCCCTAAAAGTTGAAGCCCGCCACGCCACGCCCCGCGGCGGGCCATGCCCGCCCACTTAGAAAAAAATGAAATTTATTTATTTAATATTAAATTTTTAACTTACTAATAATTTTTTATTGACTATGGTATCAGTAGAAAATTACATATAAACATGTCATTAATTATGTGTTGATTAATATTATGACATTAATTAGACATATGAATATCTAATTAATTTAATATTTATTTTCATATAATACATATTATATACTATATATTTAAATAAGTTGGCAGGCTGGCCCGCGGGCTAGCCTCCCACTCGGCGGCCCGAGTGACAGCTCTGGATAGATTAGACATACCTTGTGCGTGTCTAAAGGTACGGCCGAAACTTGGTCGAGCCATACAACGCCTTTCTTGGTCGTCGTTAGCTGTAGCCTCGAGTTATGATCTGTTGCTTGCGCTTGCAAGAGAATCTCCTTTTTCGTCCAGTTCTTAACGTCAGAATCTCTGCGAAGAACTAATCCTTGAATTTAAAAGATTTGGAAAAAAAATAAATGGAGCGTAAAATAATCGATATGCACGTTATATCGGCCTTCGCCAGCGTCTGAACTCCGTCGGCGCCGACGAAAGATACGGTTAATTCGATCGGTTCTTGAGAGCGAACGTATAGGGTCGCTTTATACGTCTTCCCTTGCTCGATATTCTTGCGAAAAAGAAAAGCGAAAAAAAATTAGTATGGATCAAACAAAATGTGATAACCTAATTAGTTTTAGGGTGCGTTTGACGTGCCGAATTCGTCCGAGGATAAAAACATAAAGAAAAGTAAGCTTCGCATAAAAAATAATATTGTTACGCCTTTTTTTGTATCAATCCTTATACCAAAGGCACCCATAGGGAATGTTTTGTTATTACCATGCCCCAGAATCCAGGGTTGTAAACTCCGACGCCTCCGTTAGGGCATATCTTTTCGCCCTCGGAATCGCAAGAAACTTCCATTCGAAGGGCAACGACGTTCTTCTCGAAGGGCGACGAACGATCCGTCGAAATGGTTATCGTCGATTCGTCGCCGATTACGGCCCACGGGCTAATATTCGACGGCGTATTCTGACCGCCCGCCTCGAACCCTCTGTTGCTTACGAGCTCGGCCCATAGCCCGCCGGCGCCCGAGTGGTTTATCTCCTGAAAAAAAAAAGCGGCCCTCAGACTAACTACCATTTCTTTCCATTGTTGGGAACCATTTAGCCCAAACACATAAGCTTAAACTCATGAGCCCATATGAGATTCCTATCTAAAACCAATTGACGATAGAGGAAGTGCATCACAGGCTTATAAACAGTTCTCAAACTTACCGTCCAACACCGTTATCGAAACGAAACGTTGTGAGAAAACGACAAACCTCGAACGATATCCCGAACATGGATTCAGATATCTTTTTCGACGAAATTCCCGACGAAGCGTTTACGAGCAAGGTTACGATTTGGTCTGAATCGGCCGCGCTGCATCGGTATAGTGCGAAGGATATGCTTAGAGTTAAGAGCAGTGAAAGCACTGCTACTTTACAGGAAGCAGATTTTGACGAGCCCATCTCTTTCTGCAGATTAGAATGAGAGATAAACAAACGATGAGATATAAAGAGATAGAAAAATGGCGGCGGAGAAGTGGGCAAAAGAGACGATCTGAAACAAACTAATGTCATCAGCAAGTTAAGACATAACTGAGATTTAAACTAACAAACTGAAGGCAGCTCTGAATCGTAGACCAGACAAAAACAGTTCTTGATAAGAAATAAAGGCGACGAACGTATATATAGATGGAATGGAGGAAAGATAGTTACTTACCGTATCTTTAACCAACTGATTTTCCATTAATCTAATCGAATTCCGAAAAAAGGGAGAGTCTTTTGCTTGAGGGCCTGAAGTTTAGATTTGTCTGTGCTTTTAAGATCTGTTCAGTTCTTCCTTGAAAGTTTCTTCCACGGCCCCACTTATCATTATTACATTATTATTCGCTTATAGCTATCTAATCTATCTATTTGTTGGGTAGACGTTGAAGGCTTGCATTGATGTCGCTTTCAAGTGTTAATAGAAAAAATAATTATACAAAACAAAAAAACCATTATTTGACTTGTTTGCACTGATCTGTTTCTTGAAATTAGATGGAATTTATAAAATGCTTCGAAAGAGACTAAACTATCAATATTAGTAAATGAAATTAACTTGTTGGCTTGTGCTGCGAAACTGTTGAAACTTAGCTAGCTTGCGTTGGGATGAAGATGGAGGTTGGGGTAGTTTTGTAATTTATGATTTTAGGCTATGTACTGATAAATGATAATTCACCACTTACCATAATTGGATATTTGGGAGATTTGATGATTGAGCTTATCGGTTTGTTTCCAACTGATACACAAATCTATATACTATAAAAGTAGGATAAGGACCCTATTGTGATGACACGTGGCAACAAATTCCCCCTAGGAAAATGTGAGGATGATTTTTTTTTTTGTCGTGTTGGAAACTGTAATTTTTTTTTCTCTAAATGGGGTGTATTTGACTGTTGATTTTCTGCAAGGCTGACGTGGAGGACTGTGCTGATAAGACTGACCTTTGTTTGATAGGTGTGACTTCTCGAACTTCTAAATATGATTTAATGCAATACTTTTCAACTTCCATATAGTTTAATGCAAGATGTAGCAGGAATTCGTTTAGCAGCCCACACATTCCGACTGCAATCTGTTCACCTGAACTCTCTATTAAGTATGTATTATAAGGGGGATCATCTGCTTGTTGAGGTATTTATCGAAATCAAATCCCTTCATCTGCTTCGCTTCAGCAGCTTCTTCTCACCGTCTTCGACGAAGGAATGTTTGGACATCAGTAACATGAAATATCTTAATGCGTCCTTTGCAATCCGTGCTCCTTTCATTTACGTCTATAGCAGCTATACGGGGTCTGCTTTCTCTTTTCCACCGGGCAGCCGCGCAGGTGAGCGTGGACTTTGAAGAACAGCCCTAGATCGAGCTGGCACGACCTGAAGTCCTGAACCCGTCCAACACGGATAGTACTTTCTGTTGTATGGCTTCACCATTGATTAATTTCGTTAATTAACCTTCTGTGCAGCTGTAGATGAAGGTGAAAGTGGAGACGCCGGCGGAACGAGCCACCAGGGAACCAATAGTGTTCAGATCTTCACAGTGGGCTTAGACTCCAATATCTTTCATTGTAGGTTTGCTGATTTTAATTGATCGGTATAAAAAGCTGTCCGATTGTATTCTATCAGATGATTATACTATTCCGCTGACCAATTTAACACCTACTGATGCAATATTGAGAAATCTTCGTGTTTGTGGATTCTATTAATTTATAGATGTTTGCTTCTCTGTACGATCTCAGGTGAGGTTTTGGCACGATGAAGATAACGCAATCTCAAAGTCTTGATCAAGAACGCAACGTGGAATGCAACCCCATCTTCACGTCTGTATGGTAAGGAGTTGTTTCTTTGATTAAATTTGAGGATTGAATGTAGAGCTTTAGAGGGATAGGAGGGTCCTATAAAGAAAGGTCAGAAGTAGTACCTTTCTCTTTGTTGCATATGATTTTCGAGAAATTGAGCTTTAGAGGGATAGGAGGGATTGAATGTAGCGCGTGCATCTCTGTGGCGACTGTATGCTTATATAGTTTATCTCAATCCATTAATTCGAATCGATCATGCGGAAATTGATGTCTTTGGAAGTAGTCGTCACAGAGATGCACGCGCTACAGATTTTTTAAGGCGATGACTTCTTCCCCTTTTCTTCAGTGAATCACGTCTCCTGTAGTATAAAATTGTCTATATTTTCCTAATTGTCCGTCCTTCCAAATTACAGTTGCAATTTTCTTTTGTTCTTATGTGAAATCTGAATATTACAAACGATTATGTTTTCTTCCCTGCAGTTTCTTGGAGCAACCATAAGTGGCCTCGGATACTTATTCTTTCAGTTTACAATGCGGCCTTATGAGTGAAATTTTCATTTTTGAGTGATTTAAATGATAAGATATACTATAGTGAAGAACCAGTGGCCTTATGGAGTTCACTTTGGAGCAGAAATGTGTAAGAAGATTCTGGTCAGTGGCATCACAGATTTGCATTTCTATACCCCTTAGTTGGTCTTATTTGTTGTTACATTTATCTTTTATATTTACTTTATTATTCGACCACTTAAATGGAACTTCCGTGGTATGATCTTGGCTGATCGAAGAGCCAAGAATCTGGAGACCCTTATAAGAGCGGATGAATTAGCATTGAAGTCAAAGAAATATGTCAAAAGAGAAAGCTTTGGGAGTTCAGTGGCTCCCCACTCTTTTTGTTATATTCTGCTGAACATGTCATAAGTTTTATTACAGTTGATAGTTCTTGGTTTTTTTATCGAGGCCGATGTCATGGATAATTGGGCCTCAAAGAAGATCTTCGTTTTGAAGTAGAGGAGTTAGAAGAAAGAGGAGGCCTTAGGTGGTTCTATGGATCCTTTATGTTTATCTGCTAATTAAAAAAGTCTAACCCGTATGGCCGTAGGCACTAACTTGACATGTTTTTTGGTATTCCTTATCGATGGCTGATCACGTGGACAATTGGGCTGCTAAGAAGAGCTTCGTTGCTTTGATCGATGAGGTGTGACGAAAGAGGAGGCTTTGGGTAGTTCTATGTCTCCTCGCTTTAGTTGTTATCTGCTAATATAAATAATGTAATATTTATGAATTGGAGGTCGATAGTTGGCCACGAAAAAGAGCTCTATTTCATTGCGGGCAATACAAGAAAAGATGGGGTTGTGGGTTGGGTTCAGGCGGCAACATCAAGTCGGATTCTGAATATTGTTTGATGTATAAATAAGACGACTTCTCCATTAGAGAAAAAAACCTCCGTAAGGAGATCTTTTCTTTGATCAACAGTATGAATATCGAGCTATGGCTACTAATGATCCTTCTTGGCTTCAATCCGCGATCAAGTACAACATTAACGCACGGTCTATTTTTTGCAAAGAGCTTGAGAGGTGCCCGATTTGATTAACGCACGCACCGTATATCTATATTGGAACCAAGGTTTGTGATTTTCGACTAGATGTTGCCTGAGATATTTCCTTGCCTTTCTATCAACTGTTTGTGAGGTTTCCTTAATGTTGCTGTAATTTCTGGAGAGGTTATATGAAGATCTTGAACTGTGAGTAGTTCAAGTGAGCCGTTCCGACCAGTCCCACGCTGTAATTTTTTCTGGCCACTGGAGCAGTTTTAGGATAGGGCTTTGCTTGAAGTCATCGTAGGAGGGTCGATATACTACGGAAGCCTAAGAAGGAAAATAAGAGGAGCACCTCATACCCAAAGGAGCAAAGCTCCTGGAACGTGTACGGACAAGGTGGCTAGCTATAAACTCTGTGAGTATTATTAACCAAGAAAATAGGAGGCATGTGCGTTCTTCTTTTTTGTATTTTTCTTTGCATCTAATTGCAGATAAGGTACAATGTTTGAATGTGCTTCTTGTGATGGTTTTCATATGGGATTCAATCATGTGTAGATGTTGTTAAGCAACAATGTGCACAAGGCTTTGTCTCATACGGTGTTTTTCCACAGATGGGAAGCTGCTCGATTACCCAAAGTAGTCACTGCTAAGTTTAGCAAAACGAAGGAGCAGACCGTTTACATGCCTCAAATCCCTGACATTACTAAGTGTTTTGAGAACTTGTTGCCTAGCAAACAGTGGGAAGAAAGCTTTCTGTCTGATTTGTCCGAGCTGAGACGGGTAAATTAATGTACTTCTCCGTACATTCCTTATTCTTAGGCACTATTTTCACTGGCCGTATATGAACTCCATCTCAATACGAATGGTCATACACCCATTTTCTTTCAGCACCATGGCACTTAGAAACACAATTCAAGATTTCTTAATTTATTTTGACCTTTTTCAGGTTTTCGCAAAGCTTGATCCTCAAGCATCTGATACGAAAAGTTCAGTCAAATTGGTAGGCGAAGACCAAAATGATAACTTGGACCAAGTTTTTAAAAACGCTGTTTCTGGAAATTCTGATAGCAGGTCGTGCTCTTCTGAAGCTTCTTCATGCACTGACGAGCCAATTAAAGAAGTTAATACAAATCCTCAAGAAAGTAAAAACCTTCCAAGTCTCTCGACGATCTTCAAAATGGACTATCCCGCCCGAAACTCAAAGCTGAAACAGCGAATCAGCGCAATAGAGGGCACAAGCTCATTACTATACAACGATGGCTTGTGGCTTTTCGCGCTCTGCGCATCTGTAGATTATCCCCTCGACGCTGACACGAGCGCAAGCCTTCGATCTTTACTTCGAAAGTGTTCGAATTTACGAGCTGGGAAAGCCGAGGTGGACGATGAAGTGATCATGCTGAATATCATCATTACTGTCACTGGGAGATACTTTGGACAGCTAGAGAAGTGATTGGGTAGCTAGCTATAGCTTTTCTGAGAAAACGAAAAACGAGTTTCTTTTTTCTCTTAACGTTTTCCTGTGTTAGTTGAATGAGGAATGAAGATGAACCTTATTTGTCCAAATGTCTGAATCTACTGTACCCGGGATTTCAAAACTCACGCTAAAAATAGTATATTTTTCGTGCCATACTCTTCTATGGCAATCGACTAAAATCTGCCTATGCGCAGGGACAGAGCCTCATTGTATGCCTGTGTGAATCGTCGCAAGAAAGCAGTGACTGAGTTGTTGTGTATAAGCAAGCGCCAGGGTTCTGTAGAAATATGCAGGAAGGTAGATATCTCCCCTCTTACGGATGCAGTCGCAACCATTGTCATGCTGCCAGACAGATTCGACTAAAAGCAAGCAGAGGTGCAATTTCTTATTTTTTTTTCATTTACAAGTTTGTTCTTGAAAATACAATTGTTCATGTACTTACGCCTCGCAGGCAGACCCCACTTCATGATGTATTTTGTATGATTATGCTAATATCGTTAATTTTGTATGACTGCTCAAGTGGGCGACTCCTGAGTTATTATGTATGATTATGTTGTATTGTAATAGAATGACTCCCGTGACTTTACGAGCTTCATTCGCGTATGAATTACGTGGTGTATGACAGTTCCCTATGTATCACTTATGACTGCAAATAATATAATTTTAACATGATATGATCTACTATAAAGTAATATAATTTAATATTTGTATTATGTTATATTATATAAAATAAGATAACATAATATTATATAAGGTAAAATAAACATACTAGATATAATAATACAATATAATATAACATAATAATATAAGAACATAATATAATACAACATATATAATAATATAATTTAGTATATTTTATATAAAATAATATAGTATAAAGTATTGTATACATATATATAATAGTATAATATAATATAAGTTAATATGACATAATATAGTTTAAAATAGTATTTATATAAGGTAAAATAAAATACTACATATAATAATACAATATAATATAACATAATAAAATAATAACATAATATATTAGAACATATAAAATAATATAATATAAGATATTGTAGTATAATAATACTACAAAGTATTGTATATAACATATATATAATAGTATTATATAATATAATTTAATACGCTATAATATAGTTTAAAATAGTATTGTAACACGATAAAATATAGTATAATATAATATAGTACAAGATAATACAATATAACGTGATATAATATAATAAAATATAAAACATTATACTATAAAACAATATATTACGAGTCATATAACATAACATAGTACCATGTCACATAATATAACGAGCCGTGAAAACAACGTATGTTTGGGACTAGGATGATACCCTTATTCAAGGCACGACGACAGTGAAGCTGTATGGCTGCTGCCACCCGTAGAGGCAAATGTTCAATGATGCCGATGAAAGACTGCAGTGAATTTCGTAAAGTGTGAATACTTTCGAAGTGTAAGACTGCACTTAGGAATATAAGAAAACGACTTCTGTGACTTTAGGAGCTTCATCCAGATATGAATTACATGGTGTATGACAGTTCCCCGTGTATCAATTATGACTGCATACATGCATGTAAGAATGCGCCTAGGTTCGAGCTTAATGAGTGCGCTACAACAACAAATTGCGAGACTCAACATTTAAGATTGCGGGGTGTATGACCACAAGTAAATTCGGGCAAAATAAGAAGGTAAAGCAGCGGCTTTACGGAAGTGTAAGACTGCAGTGAATTTTGTAATGTATGAAGACTTCCACAAGTGTCAGAACTCAGAGATATAAGAATATGACTCCCGTGACTTTACGAGCTTCATTAGCGTATGAATTACGTGGTGCACTTATGACTGCAAATAATATAATTTTAACATGATATGATCTACTATAAAGTAATATAATTTAATATTTGTATTATATTACATTATATAAAATAAGATAACATAATATTATATAAGGTAAAATAAAATACTACATATAATAATACAATATAATATAACATAATAATAAGAACATAATATAATACAACATATATAATAATATAATTTAGTATATTTTAGTATAATATAATATAGTATAAAGTATTGTATACATATATATAATAGTATAATATAAAATCAGTTAATATGACACAATATTGTTTAAAATAGTATTTATATAAGGTAAAATAAAATACTCCATATAATAATACAATTTAATATAACGCAATAAAATAATAACATAATATATTACAACATATAAAATAATATAATATAAGATATTGTAGTATAATATAATATAGTACAAAGTATTGTATATAACATATATATAATAGTATTATATAATATAATTTAATACGCTATAATATAGTTTAAAATAGTATTGTAACACGATAAAACATAGTATAAAATATTATATAACGTGATATAATATAATAAAATATAAAAACGTTATACTATAAAACAATATATTACGGGTAATATAACATAACATAATACCATGTCACATAATATAACGAGCCGTGAAAACAACGTATGTTTGGGACTATGAGGATACCCTTATTCAAGGCACGACGACAGTGAAGCTGTATGGCTGCTGCCACCCGTAGAGGCAAATGTTCAATGATGCCGGCGAAAGACTGCAGTAAATTTCGTAATGTGTGAATACTTCGGAAGTGTAAGACTGCACTCATGAATATAAGAAAACGATTTCTGTGACTTTAGGAGCTTCATCCAGATATGAATCACATGGTGTATGACAGTTCCATGTGTATCAATTATGACTGCATACATGAATGTAAGAATGTGCCTAGGTTCGAGTTTAATGAGTGTGCTACAACTACAAATTGCGGGACTAAACATTTAAGATTGCGAGGTGTATGACTACAGGTAAATTCGGGCAAATTAAGAAGGTAGAGCAGCGGCTTTACGGAAGTGTGTAAGACTGCAGTGAATTTCGTAATGTATGAAGACTTCCACAAGGGTCAGAACTCAGAAATATAAGAATACGACTCCCGTGACTTTATGAGCTTCATTCGCGTATGAATTACGTGGTGTATGACAGTTCCCTATGTATCACTTATGACTGCAAATATTATAATTTTAACATGATATGAAATACTATAATGTAATATAATTTCCTTAATTTCGATTGAAACCTGTATTTTCACAATAATGACTATGTCTTTATGTTTGTGAATGCCAGTTTTACCCATTTCTACGGAAACGGACAACTAAATTTAAGCAAATAATATTGACGCGAATGTCACATCACTTTACAATACAATTAAAATTGATACACAGCCGTATAATTGTATTTCTGTCTAAATGCAATTGTATGATATGTAATATACAATCCATTGACTAGGTAAAAGGATATCTTAGTGTATGAATGTAGAAGCCTAATGTATGAATGGCTGACAGTGTGGAAAAAATACAACTTGGTGAACTTGTATTACAACCACACGTTGAATGACATCCACAATTTTCCTCCCTTACGTTTACTGTGTACGTACTGCATATTAATATAATAATATTAAATATTCTTAAAAGATGTGTCAAAATATATACTTTTTTACCTTTTCATTGTACTATATTATAATAATAGAACCTTAATATCCGTGCCGACCAAGAAATGTGATAAAAATCATGGGACGGAGGGAGTATAATATAATAAAATATAGTACAAAATAATATAATATAACGTGATATAAGATAATAAAATATAAAAATGTTATACTATAAAATAATATATAACGAGTAATATAACATAATATAACATAACATAATACCATGTCACATAATATAAAGAGCCGTGAAAACAACGTATGTTTGGGACTAGGAGGATACCCTTATTCAAGGCACGACGACAGTGAAGCTGTATGGCTGCTGCCACCCGTAGAGGCAAATGTTCAATGATGCCGGCGAAAGACTGCAGTGAATTTCGTAAAGTGTGAATACTTCGGAAGTGTAAGACTGCACTCAGGAATATAAGAAAACGACTTCTGTGACTTTAGGAGCTTCATCCATATATGAAGCACATGGTGTATGACAGTTCCCTGTGTATCAATTATGACTGCATACATGAATGTAAGAATGCGCCTACGTTCGAGCTTAATGAGTGCACTGCGGGACTCAACATTTAAGATTGCGGGTGTATGACTACAGGTAAATTCGGGCAAATTAAGAAGGTAAAGCAGCGGCTTTAAGCAGCGGCTTTACGGAAGTGTAAGACTGCAGTGAATTTCGTAATGTATGAAGACTTCCACAAGTGTCAGAACTCAGAAATATAAGAATACGACTCCCGTGACTTTACAAGCTTCATTCGCGTATGAATTACGTGGTGTATGACAGTTCCCTATGTATCAGTTATGACTGCAAATAATATAATTTTAACATGATATGATCTACTATAAAGTAATATAATTTAATATTTGTATTATGTTATATTATATAAAATAAGATAACATAATATTATATAAGGTAAAATAAAATACTACATATAATACAATATAATATAACATAATAATATAAGAACATAATATAATACAACAGATATAATAATATAATTTAGTATATTTTAGTATAATATAATATAGTATAAAGTATTGTATACATATATATAATAGTATAATATAATATAAGTTAATATGATATAATATAGTTTAAAATAGTATTTATATAAGGTAAAATAAAATACATATAATAATACAATATAATATAACATAATAAAATAATAACATAATATATTACAACATATAAAATAATATAGTATAAGATATTTTAGTATAATATAATATAGTACAAAGTATTGTATATAACATATATATAATAGTATTATATAATATAATTTAATACGCTATACTATAGTTTAAAATAGTATTGTAACACGATAAAATATAGTATAATATAATAAAATATAGTACAAGATAATATAATATAACGTGATATAATATAATAAAATATAAAAACATTATACTATAAACCAAAATATTACGAGTAATATAGCATAATATAACATAACATAGTACCATGTCACATAATATAACGAGCCGTGAAAACAACGTATGTTTGGGACTAGGAGGATACCCTTATTCAAGGCACGACGACAGTGAAGCTGTATGGCTGCTGCCACCCGTAGAGGCAAATGTTCAATGATGCCGATGAAAGACTGCAGTGAATTTCGTAAAGTGTGAATACTTTCGAAGTGTAAGACTGCACTTAGGAATATAAGAAAACGACTTCTGTGACTTTAGGAGCTTCATCCAGATATGAATTACATGGTGTATGACATTTCCCTGTGTATCAATTATGACTGCATACATGAATGTAAGAATGCGCCTAGGTTCGAGCTTAATGAGTGTGCTACAACTACAAATTGCGGGACTCAACATTTAAGATTGCGGAGTGTATGACTACAGGTAATTCGGGCAAATTAAGAAGGTAAAGCAGCGGCTTTACGGAAGTGTGTAAGACTGCAGTGAATTTCGTAATGTATGAAGACTTCCACAAGGGTCAGAACTCAGAAATATAAGAATACGACTCCCGTGACTTTACGAGCTTCATTCGCGTATGAATTACGTGGTGTATGACAGTTCCCTATGTATCACTTATGACTGCAAATATTATAATTTTAACATGATATGAAATACTATAATGCAATACAATTTCCTTAATTTCGACTGAAACCTGTATTTTCACAATAATGCTATGTCTTTATGTTTGTGAATGCCAGTTTTACCCATTTCTACGGAATTTTGTGGACAACTAAATTTAAGCAAATAATATTGACGCAAATGTCACATCACTTTACAATACAATTAAAATTGATACACATCTGTATGACTGTATTTCTGTCTAAATGCAATTCTATGATATGTAATATACTATCCATTGACTAGGTAAAAGGATATCTTAGTGTATGAATGTAGAAGCCAAATGTATGAATGTCCGACAGTGTGGAAACAACTTGGTGAACTTGTATTACAACCACACGTTGAATGACATCCACAATTTTCCTCCCTTACGTTAACTGTGTACGTACTGCATATTAATTGTAATCCCCATATATTTTACCAATAAGAAAATTTAACGGCAAAGATCGCATACCAGACATGCAGCGTCCCGTGCATCGCACGGGCATAACCTAGTTGGCTGAACGAGCAATTTTATGTGACGAAAAAAAAAAAAACTAGCCTATTTGATGCTTTATTATTGGAATGAGGAATCAATATAAATTATTAGGTGGGTAATTCTATTGGCACCTTGTCTTGTTTATTTACACTCCCCTTATTAATATGTTAGGTAAACTAATAAATACTTACCAATTATAAAAAAAGTTATTCTAAACCATCGAATAATTTCAAATTCTAAATCATTAAACTTACCATTTATAAGTAAATATTCCGAGTTAAACTGTATTAACTATGCTTTAACATGTTTGTCTCCTTCTTCCATTGTCGATATTAGACTTCCACATATGATAATGATAATTGATAATGCTAATTAATGAAATAAAAGAAAAAATAATATTTTTTAGCAATATGTTCCTAATCATATGTTTATATTCTTGTGTTTATTTAAGTTTTTATATGAATAAGAAGTATTTAATTTATGGATAAAATTAAATATTACTATTGATAAATTAATAAAGTAATATTTTCTTATAAAATTGTACTTATTAATGTGAAAAATAAATTTATAAAAAATAATGTTGTTGAATTATATAAAAAATAAATTTATAAATATACTCACGTAAATGTTTTTTTGAATTATAAAAAAATTATAAAAATAATTTGTTGTATCCATGTGATTTAGGTAAATTAATACTTACAAATTTCAGGTGTTTGGTGGTGTAAATTGAATGTGAAAAGGGAGTGTGGATATTATAGGGGGTGTGAATAGTAGCAATCTTATTAATTTTAGATGGATTCATAATCATATACTCCTTCAGTCTTTCATTAATAAAATCCGGTTTAGGATTTTGTTTTTTTTTATGTTTTTTAAAAAGAAGACGTTTTAATTTCTTCAATAAAAACTATTAATATTTCCAATTTTACACTCCCTATAAATAAAAACAAAAAATCTTCGCCATAAAAAACTATTAAACATGATCAAACAATTAATAAGAGTATCGCATGTATTTTTTATTAGGTATGCATTTTCCTTAAACGACATGTTTTTAAACAGATGAGTATAATTACTCAAAAATGTGAAGGAGAAATCGCGATTATTTTCCTTGTATTAACATGTTTTAATTTTATTTTTCTAAAAAACAGACGAAATGAAACAAAGGAGTGAGTGTTAGACGTGTTCATACGGTTACGGTTACGGTTCACGGTTATGAACCGCCGGTTTACGGTTAATAAAAACGTCTAACCTTAACCGAACCGTGGTAATCACGGTTACGGTTACGGTTTTGAACCGGCTAAGCCGGTCACGGTTACGGTTTTGAACCGCCGGTTTACGGTTTTTTTCTAGTTCTTTTTTAGAATTTTCTTTCTTTTATAATAATTTAAATATATAGTTAAAAACTTTGATATTTTTATATAAAATGTAAAAAAAAAATAAAAAGTCCATTCCAAGTTAGAATTTTTATAATAAACTTCAACATTTGAAAAAATAAATTACACCACAATATTATGATTAACATTCATTCTTCGATTAGAAAATCATTGACGGACATTCGTCGTAGGTATTTAGTTCTAAATATCATGTTTATCACTCAATATTTGTCTACGTTTTCTAAAGTTAGTTTTATGATATTTGACAAAATAAAAATTAAATATGGTGAATAAATTATCATTGGATATTATGATAAGAGCAATAAAATTATATATTTAATTATTATTTAAAAGACGGTTAACCGCCGGTTATAACCGCCGGTTTACGGTTAGGAAAATGAAGAACCGTAACCGAACCTTCATAATTTACGGTTCGGTTACGGTTTGAACCGTAACCGTTGACCACGGTTAACCGAACCATTGACCGACGGTTCGGTTACGGTTTGGTTACGGTTTTTCAAACCGTCTGAACACCTCTAGTGAGTGTGACCAAGGAATTCATCACTTAGTCAGGTCTGCTCTCTCTCTCTCTCTCTCTCTCTCTCTCGGTAATTTGCTCTTTTTTGAAGATCCATTTTCATTTCAGCTCCGATCTATCCTTATGCGAAAGAAATTTCTGAGCTGTTTTTCGTTTCTCGCTATTGAATCTCATATCGCATATATCTCTCCGCCTGTTGTTTTTTCTCCTGGTGAAATTCGTTTTCGTAGTAATTGCGTTGATGGACTTTCCAAGGTTTTTAGCTAAAATTAGGGGTTCTCTTCTTTCTCAGACATATTTGTGAAGATCGTCATGCTGTGCTAAAATTAGGGTTTCTCTTCTTTCTTAGGTTTGATACGAGATTTCTTGCTTACATGGCGTTTTGTTGTTTGTCGTAGGTAGCTTACTCCTGGTTGCATGTCGTGCTTGTAGATCGTCGCCTCTGTTTATAATTTGGTTTTGGCTTCCTTACCATTTCTAGGAATGGGTTGCCTGTGCTAATTCATGAGCTGAGAATTTCATCTCTTCCCTGCTATTTACTTTGTCAGATAGGTTCCTCATAGCTTCAGATCATTTGGCTATCCTCAAATGGAGCAAAACGTAGGCACAGACCCAAATGTTCGTCCAGGGCCAATCGACAAGTCGAGGGTGTTAGACGTGAAACCACTTCGATGTCTTGTCCCTGTTTTCCCAGGCGCGGCGGGAATGTCTTCGGTTGCAACCCCACAGCCCACACCATTCGTTTGTGTTCCACCGACTGGTCCTTTTCCTTCGGGCGTGCAACCATTTTACCCTTTCGTGGCTCCGAATAGTACGAACCAAACCACAAACAGTGCTCCACAGCAGCCTGTAAACTTTGGGTTCAATAACAGCATACCGGCCCCAGTTCCATTGAACTCATATCGAACGCCGACGCCTGCCAAAAAGCGCGGTGGTAAGGGAAAGAAGGCGGCTTCTAAAGATGCTGTAGAAGACGATAGGTATAACGAGTCGCCAGGTGAGTTTGATGATGGCGAAGGTGTTAGTGTTGTTAGATCAGGGAAAAGAAGGGGCAGGTCGAGCCTGGGGAATGATGGAGATAATCATAATGACGATGATTCTCTAGTTAATAGCTACTTGACGTTGTTTAAGCTTAAAGAACTCGACGATTTTAGAAGATCTAATGGGGATAAAGATGTGGTTGCAGCCATACTGTTGGTCTTTAATTTGATGAGGAGAAAAATTACTCAGATAGAGGACGTAAAGGGTGCATCGGGAGGTTTGAAGCGCCCGGATTTAAAAGCAACTAACCTCATGATGAAAAACGGCGCCCGAACGAATCAAGCAAAGAGGATCGGGCAGGTGCCAGGCGTTGAAATTGGGGATATTTTCTTCTTCAGAATGGAGTTGTGCTTAGTAGGGTTACACGCTCCAAGCATGGCTGGCATAGATTATATGGGCGTCAAAGTTACGGCAGACGAAGAACCTTTGGCGGTGAGCATAGTCTCCTCTGGTGGATACGACGACGATGGAGACGATAGCAATGTTATAATATACAGCGGTCAGGGTGGAGTTCAGAGGAGAGATGGGCAAGTTTTCGATCAGAAGCTCGAAAGGGGAAATCTTGCCCTCGAAAAGAGTGTCAAGCGTGGTAACGAAGTTCGAGTCCTCAGAGGCATAAAAGACCCTATCGTCTCCACGTGTAAGATATACATCTACGACGGTCTGTACAAGATTCAAGAGTCGTGGGTCGAAAAGAGTAAGACGGGCTGCAACGTTTTCAAGTACAAATTCATTAGGATCCCGGGCCAACAAGAAGCCTTCTCGCTATGGAAAACTATTCAGCAGTGGAGAGATGGAACGATGGCCCGTCCAGGAATCATTCTTCCCGACCTAACTTCGGGCGGCGAGCCCCAGCCCGTGGCACTTGTGAACGACGTCGATGGAGAAAGAGGGCCCGCCCACTTCACCTATATTCGAAGCCTTATGTACTCGCAACCCTTCTCCACATCTGACCCTTCAATGCCATGTCATTGCACGGGTGGATGCCAGCCTGGCGACATTTCTTGCCCCTGTGTAAGGAAAAACGACGGGTTCCTTCCGTATTCTTCTCTGGGCGTCCTTTTGACGGATAAGCCATTGGTATACGAGTGTGGAGCTTTCTGTGGCTGCCCTCCGACTTGTAGGAACCGCGTGACCCAAGCAGGGATTAAGGTAAGGCTCGAGGTTTTTAAGACAAAGAATCGAGGTTGGGGGCTTAGGTCGTGGGACCCGATTCGTTCGGGCAATTTCATCTGCGAATATGCTGGCGATGTCATCAAAGGTTGTGATCTCCATTACGATGGCGATGAGTTCATCTTTGACTCGACTCGCAAGTATCCATCTTTGGGACCTCTCAACGATGATTCGAACGGTTACGAAAAGACTCCTTACCCGCTCGTTGTGAGCGCCAAGCATAATGGAAATGTAGCTCGTTTCATGAACCACTAATGTTTATTGGCTGCCAGTCTTGCGAGAGAGTAACAACGATGTTTATCTTCACATTGCCTTTTTTGCTGCGATGCACATTCCACCTATGCAAGAGCTTACATTTGATTATGGTATTTCTGCGGGTGAGAGGGGGAGAAAGAAGTGCTTTTGTGGAACTCCCAAGTGCAAAGGGTACTTTTATGGATGACACCACAAAGGTAATTTGTTTCCCGAACGTTGTTTGTCTTCATTAGTGTTGGGAATTCGACTGATCTCAGATTTGAATAAGTCGACAAAGCAGAAAATAAAACGAAGAAATAAAACGAAGGACACAAGGATTTTTACGTGGTTCGGATTCAACACGAATCCTACGTCCACAGGAGATTCTAACTCTTTATTGATTGTTTGAGTTTACATATACAAACTTTCTCTCTTCATTCACAAGCTTTCCTCAAACCCAAGAGTTATCTTCATTTCTCTCTCAGTCGATCTACAAAAATACCTGTAGATTAAATGAGTCTCTTTCTCAAAAACTGCTTTGCTTCTCACGTTGGGATATTTGTCTCCCCTTAACTGCCATCCAGTATCAGCATTAAGGAGTTGTACCCTTAACTGCAATGCTTGTACTACTAAAAATGCAACTTGTGAAAACGCCAATTGTATTCTTCACCGTTGGCTTATATTCACTTCATCGAAATCATTTATATGCATGTATGATTATCTTCACTATTAGAAACCGATTCCATAATCTTCTCTTGGCTGTTGTTTGACTGACTAGGTTTTCTCAGCAATGAGTTGGTAATTAGCGTTTTAGACTGAGTGTCGATGATTTTTCCTTACAGTTGCTTTCATCAAGCTTGCGTGCACATTATTGGTCGTGAAATGGATTCGCACCATTTATGATTCAACCTTCATTATCTTATTTTTCTTTGCAGATCGAGCCTCAGCATGTATGGAGCTTGGCCTACAACTTGTTAGTTTTCTTTAGTCTGTGCTGCTCTGTTATGTTAAGATAGTGCAGAATTAAGTTTTCAAGTCTGTATATCGTTGCTGCTTATACTGTAGTAACCTAGTGCAGAACCTTCCTTAGTCGTAGGAACTTTTTCTTTCTTTAGTTTGTGCCGTTTGTAATGGAATGCGTGTAATGACGGAATTAAACTTTCAAGTGTTTGTCATATCCCATCTCAGATATATTCTTGTGAATTTTCGTTGACATTTTCCAATCTTTGATAACTTGGTTTTCCGCCGTTTTAATCCTTAAAAATCAACCGTTAAACCTTTCAAGAATAGAACAGTTTCACAGTTTGTAGAAGATCTGATTGCATATATAACTCCGACAGGGGGATCGACTAGCCAGAGGCCTATCGATGTGCCAAGGCCGTGCGGGTTCAACGGCAAGCGAGACGCCAAGCTAGTGGAGGACTATCTTTGGCGGATGGAGCGGTACTTTTGAGGATCTAGGCATCGTCGAGGAGGCGTACAAGATCCGTACTGCAAGCAACTACCTCACCGAGACTGCGGCATTATGGTGGAGACGTGTGCATGCCGACATAGAGAGGGGCGCGCGTGGCTTGGACACATGGGAGGAGTTCAAGAGGGAAATAAGAATAATAAACAAGCCGGTCTAAGATGATGATGATTAGGGTGAGCAAAAATATCCGGAACCGGATTCCGATCCGATATCCGGTTTTCAAAATCCGGAAAACCGGATCGGATATCCGATCCGCATTTTTTTTAAGTGAACCGGATCGGATTCGGATATGCCCAAGGGTAAAACTCGGATATCCGGTATCCGATTTTAATTTTTTTTGTAAAAATATAAATTAAAAAGTATAGCCCAATAAAAAAGCCCAACGCCCAAATAAACAAAAAAATTCGTTTATCCGGAAAAATACGGATATCCGATTCAAAAAAGGGAATCATTCTATTGATAATATAAAAAAAAATTCACCTAAAATCGGATTCGGATATCCGAAATCGGATATCCGAATTTATCGGATATCCGAAAGCGGATATCCGAATTGAATCGGAGCGGATGCGGTTTATAGTTTGAGATATCCGAAAATTCGGATATCCGAATTTGCTCACCCCTAAATTGATGATGCACAAGTGAGGCTAAGCTCACACCACACACTCGAATAAAAACAATAAACAGCTCGAACTAAGCTGTCTCAACTCTCATAGTAATTAGGTCATGTGCTAGAATTGACTTACTATTTATTATCTTTGAACAAAACGATAAATATACGCGGAAATAGAGAGGGAGGGAGAGAAGAGTAATAAACAAAGGAACTTTTATATCTGAAATATATGTTATTCTTCTTCTTCCCCTCTTCTTTCATGCATCATCATCAACGAGGCCCATTCCTCAAATCCTTTGATCTTCTCTTCTCTCCTGCTAAAGGAGATCACCATTTCATTGTACATAACCCTTGGCTGTAAATAAATTACACAATAACATTGATTGATAATATCAATCAATTTTGATATATAGTAAAGGCGCCGTTTGATGCATGCATGAATGGGTGGCCATGATCTTTCCGTCGTCGTCGTCGATCCATCTCCGAAGAAGAAGACGAAGAAGAAGAGGCTTTATCAAGCATGGAAAGGACGCAATGTGAGCTTTTTCTTCAACACATTTCTTCCCTTCCCCCACCCCCTTTTTCTTCTGTCTTAATTTTTCTTCTATCTTTCCCCAGAAATTCTTGTGCGGAGGTACGTTGGTGTTGGGCCCCGACGCATCTTCGCTCATCCTCACCACGTTCCTCATCGGCGGACCTGCAATAACGTTCTGCATCAAGACGCTTCTGAAAATCGCCGAATCCGATTCGTCGGACGGCCAAATCGTGATAATCGTCGGAATCCTCCTAACCTTCTTGGTGAGTAATTTGCCAAACCCTAATTTTCCTTCGATTAATCCTCGATCTGATGAGACTCTTTTCTTCTCTTGTTTTTGGGGGCTTCGAAAGGATTTGAACTTTCTGTACATGACGTCGATGAGAAATCCCGGGATAATCCCTAGGAACAAGCGACCGCCGGAAGAAGACATCACGGCGACGAATTCGCTGGCGTCGCTGGATTGGATCAACCACAACGGCGGCGGAGGAGCGACGCCGCCGGACCTGAGGATTCCGAGGACGAAGGACGTATTCGTCAACGGACACACAGTGAAGGTGAAGTACTGCGACACGTGTCTCCTTTACCGTCCGCCGCGCGTCTCCCATTGCTCCATCTGCAACAACTGCGTACAGAGGTTCGATCACCATTGCCCTTGGGTTGGCCAGTGCATAGGTGCTGTAAGTCGAACAAATCCCCTTTCCTTCTTCTACAATATCATTTTAAGGAGAAGCATCCCATTTATAGCCAATTTGGGGAAGGAAAAAAAAAAACCCCAAATGATGCTAAAAATTTATCTTCGAACCAATTTAGTCTTCGATGTTTTGTCTAAACCAATCATGAGAAGTACCAAAACGCTTGAAGGATTAGTCAATCAAAGAATAGATAGTAAATCGGTTGGATTGGAAATAGATGTGAAAAAATGCCATTACATTTCCGTCTGTTCGTCAAAATAGACTTTAGTCTCCGATGTTGTCGAATTTGGAATGATCCTTTTTGTCGCGGTGAACGCCAATTTTTGGGAATCTCGCACGTGCTGGTCTCCTTCTCCGTTATAATTTGGCTAAATTGCGTGAAATTAGGGTACGAAACTGAAGAGTTTCTCCAGATCATCTAGCTCGATTAACAATAGAAGAATATAATGAGAACCCGCAAAGCCTACGTAATTGTGGGGCCGTGCAAGATTCCAGTTAAAACTGACAGTAATCGTGACGGAATGACCAAAATGTTCCAAAATCGACAACATTGGGAACTGTATAAAAAACATCGTAGACTAAATTGGTCAGCATAGTAAATGTTGGGAACCGTTCTGGTTTCCTCCCGCTAACTTCCGATATAAACGTTTTGGTTCTTGTGGATGTACCTTATTGCAGCGCAACTACAGGACGTTCATCCTCTTCATAACGACGTCGACAGCCCTGTGCGTCTACGTCTTCACTTTCTCCCTACTGAACCTAATCGAGGGGCCCGCCGGGGCGTGGACCAAGGACGTCCTCTCATTAGCCCTCGCAATCTACTGCTTTATAGCCGTGTGGTTCGTGGGCGGGCTAAGCGCGTTCCACCTCTACCTCATGTGCACGAACCAAACCACCTACGAGAATTTTCGCTACCGTTACGACAAGAGCGAGAATCCCTTTAACAGAGGAATCCTCGGGAATCTCAGGGAGATCCTCTTCCGCGGGACGCCGCCTTCTCTGGTGAATTTTCGGGAGGTACTGGATGAAGATGAGGAGGACGAGGGGGAGGAGTCGGTCGCCAGAAAATTCTCCGGTGGAGAGGTGGTGCTGAAGGTGGTGGGGAAGCAGATGCCCGACGTTCTTGCGAATTTGGATTATGGTGGGATTGATGAGAGCTTGAAGAAGGATCGAGGGGGCGGGAATGTGGTGCTCGATCACAGTATTGTGTTCATCGGTCATGATGATGATGAGGATGGTGGTGGCGACGAAGATGATGATGATGATCGTAGTTCGAGGAGGACTTCGTCGGCGGTGCTTCGTTGAAGGGGTTTGAAATTTGGAGATTTGTGTGGTTATGGAGTTTGGAGAAATGGGGAAGGAATGTGTGCAATGGAATTTGGTAGTGTTTTGGGTATAGAAAAGAGAGAGGATAACTGTGAATATATTCTAAGAGATATATCTATAGTTGGTTTTTTTTTTTATGGATCATTTCTGAAGGGATTGGATTATTTATATATGAGATTGAGAATATATATGCGATTGAGAATATATAACTGTCTCATTGATTCATACAGTGAAGGCTAAATGGCGATTTCATTCGTAATTATGAAGGCCGAAGTTGCCAGAAAACAAGGTTAATCTTACAAAACAGCAATGCCAAAAACTGGTTTTCTTGAACAAACTACGTTGCTGGAAAGTTGCAAGAAATGAAATGGGTCCTAAAATAAATACGTGTTAGTATAACCTACACTATGCTTGTATTCTCATTCCGAGTCGTCACTCGTGCTCGACTCAGAACTCGAGCTAGAACTCGAACTTGAGTTTTCAGAATGTTTCCCTTTATAATATTTAGTCGAATGTGATATTCTTACTCCACGGGTCGACGTTTCAGTGACAACGAGGCTTATGCGCACCGATGAACTTGGTATATCTGCCTTTGATTCAACGTTCTCATCATCATCTGATTCTGAAGTTGACTGCACTTCTCGGGAATATTCCTCATGGTAAATCTGCTCGCCTGAATTGGGAAGTTGATATCTCTCAGTGCTATCATCTTCGATTGGTCTAACTTCAGTAATTTGCATATCATGGATGGAGCTTATCACACTTCTATTTGCACGGTTCTCTGTTTTATCCTCCTTATCTGATACATCGACACGTTCGACTATCCCATCTTGAAAGGTTTCTTGTTCGGTAAAAACAGTTTCCATAGAAGGACTTACAGAATGACGAGCTGTAGATGAACTTTCTCCTCCACAAGCAGAAGCAGAAACATTTGAATACTGTGAGGACACCTTTTCTTTTTCTTCTTCTTCTTTTGAAGATTGTCTTCCATGTCCAACATCTGCAGAAACATGCTCGGTCTTGGATACTGTATCTGCTTCAGTAATCATCAAGTCTGACTCCTCACAGTCATAGAACTCTTCTTCTTTCTCAGGGGCATGGAAAACCTCCCGCAACTCATGTTTGTTTTCATCAGTAAATTTTCGATTTTCCAGATTCTCAACTGAACCAACTGATTCTCTCTCAGGAACAGAACTCGCCTTGGAATCGCTAAGTTCGCTCAAATACCGTTGGTATGGAGAATAGTTTGATTCCTCTGAAATCGAACGATCGGAAACACAGTATGGCTTGACACCTTGCCTTCCATGTGAAAAAGTCGACGGCCCAACGCTGAAGGTTTCATTTCGGCTAAAGAATGTTTCTCTATATTGAAGTGTCGCAAACTCCTCTTGAAACCCATCGTTACTTAAATTCGGCTTCTCCTCATAAGGAATATCAAAAGGGTTCCTTTTTGGTATTAGAACAGAAGGAGCTGAACCAGGTATTGGAGGCAGCCCAGAATAGGATGAATGTGCTTCATTAGGAAGATCAAATGGATTATGTCTTATTGCGGTAATAGGCTCAAAGTCTATCGAATCTCTTTCAGGAATCATACTCACGTTTTTACGAGCTTGCCTCCCCAAAATCAAACTCTCCAGCCTCTGGTTTCTTTCGAGTTCAGAACTACCAAGATCCATGAGGTTCTTTTGATCCTCCTCAGTCCATGTAATGACAGATTTATTTTGTTTGTCATCATGAACTTCTTCTTCGTCTTCACTGCCATCATTATCTTCCTCTGCTACTTCATCATCCACATCATTCTCAGTATCATCATCACCATCCAATTTACTGCTACTTGACCTGGATTTTGACGACATCTCAGACCCTGCATCTGAGCCAACTTGTGGATATTGAATGGGTTGTGCATTTTCTTCATCCAAAACCAAAAGTGGGTGAAGCTCATCAAGCATCGGCATTATGTCAGCCATTGAAGCATCGGAAGATGAACTCTCAGCCCCATCTGAATCAGAATCTAAAGCATGGTCATCATGGACTCGAACACGTCTCCAAGGTGATTGAGGAGGAGAGCCAAGCAAATCCACATTAACCCTTTCCGAGCCGAAAGAATCCACTTCTGATTTCAAATGCTCGTCCTTGATCTTAAGACTCCCGACCAGCCAATTCTCTGCGATTGCTAGATCGATAAGACCCTTTTTGTTCCGTTCACTTTTATGCTTATATCTGTCATCGTTTAAAATATTTCCCCAGGTTTCTTCGATGTCTGATTCAATTTCGACAGATCTTTTGCCCATCGAAGGAGCGGAGTCATTGGTACTACCATCCACACGAGCTTCAGAAAGCTTACTTTCTTCTGCTTCGCTCGTTTTATTTTCACTGTACCTATCAACATACAAGCTATTGTCTTCACTAGATGCAACACCTTTCGATACCACAGTTCTACGTGGCACGGTTTCATGAGTGGCTTTTTCCTCTACATCGATTTCAGGAATATTCAGCTGCCCGTAACTTAATAGTGTACCAAGCAGCAGGAAAGTACAAACAATAACAGGCGAGGCAGAAACCAACAAGGAAATGAAAAAAGGAGAAGCTCTGTGCAGCAATATTAAGATACACAGCATAGCCGCAACGAATGGGTGATTGCAAAGTAACCTGAAACAGTTCCTGGTTGCATATATCACGCCTTTTCTCATTTTAGCTCCAATATATGGTAGTGGTACTGTGACCCAACGATCGTGGCGGCAAATTCACAGCTAAAAATCACGTCAGTACAATAGTTGGGTGGGACGAGAAAATCACAAACACGATTGATCTGAAAGAAGAAAAGTACAGTAAACAAGAAGCTACACACCGCATTAAAATCGAAAATAAACAGAGGTAGATGGCGACATTATACAAAGCGGAGCTTACCGTACCAGCTTCCAACTTATATCGAAGTGCAGAAGTGCATGGTCGATTCTTCAATTAAAACTTCATCCACTCAATCGCAGCTTTCAATCCCACATTTCACACAGGAGAGGGATTGAGGAAGGACGGCGTGGAAGATTTAACCCAAAAAAATAACAGAGAATTGCTTGCTGCTAGACTCTCTCTCTCTCTCGTGTACAATGTGTTATTGAAATTCAAATCGAGAAACATCAATAAAATATGTGCTTTCCTATGCTACTAACTAACCAGTATTCGAATATTTATGTCATGCGAGTGATTATTAAGCAACATCATATTAACTAATATTTGTTATGATACTGATCGATAACTGAATATAAAGGAAAGAAAAGTTGCAGACAATTGGAAATGCGATGCAAATAAAACCTAAAGTTAAAGCACTTGTAACTTTAGGTTTTATTACAATTTATAGTTAAGTAGATTTGTGACATTTGTCCGAGTGAGTGCTTCCGATTGATCTCCAAAGTGGTTACACAAAGTAAAAATCAACTAAATTTTTCGTCTCAATAATTTCGATAGTTTTGTTGCAAAAATCCTTTTTTTTTTCTCTCAACAAACTTCAATTTATTTATACAACCAACATTTTGATTATGTTAAATAATATAGATAATTTTCAACTTTTTTTCGTAAAAATCCTTTTCAACCCCACCAGCACATAACTCTGCCTCTGCCAAAGAAAGGCATGACTTCAATAGGATCTTAAAATCTATATCTGTTTGGACTTGAGACGTAACACATTTGCCAAGAATATTAACCTAACCACCGTAAATATATGTTTATTTCGAATTATAAAATCAGTAAACAAACACTAAAAATACTCCAGAAACAGTTCTCTAACTAAAAATCCAGAGAAAATGAACAGTCAAAGAACCAATGTTGTAAAACTCGCTAGGCGCTGGTCGGGCGCTCGAGGGGGGCCTAGCGCCTAGGCGGGATCGGCGGCGCCTAGGCGGTTTCTAGGCGGAAATTAGTCGGTACCTATTTTTTTATAAATTTTATTTATATGCTAATATACTAAACTAAAGCTATATCAAATTTATCTATTTAAATAAATAATGTCAATCCTAATAATGTTTTTTGTATTTATAAAAAATTTCGCAAACAAAAAAAATTGCTTTTAATTTTTTTTTGCAAAAAAAAATACAAAAAAAAAATTGTGACCGCCTAGTCGGCCGCCTAGCCGCCTAGTCGGCTGCTTAATTGTCCGCCTAGGCCGATTAATCGGTCGTCCTAGCCGAAAGCGCCTCGGACAGGGCCGCCTAGCGCCTAGGCGCCGCCTAGGCGGCCGCCTAGCCCGAGTTTTACAACAGTGCAAAGAACACATAAACCAAATCCAACTTGTATGTAAGATCTTGCCTTGCCTTAGTAATCTGCACTGAGCTAAAGCCAACATTTAGCAGAAGAAATCATACATTTTACTACAAGCTCAACCAAAACACATCAGCAGCAGATGCCCATAATCTCTCAACAACAGGCGTCTATAGTACACATAGAGACAATATACAATGCTCGATAAAGCGTACGTTATTCGCCTAAAATCGACTTACAAAAAAAACTTACTGTCTGTGTATGGGGGGCGTCGATGGCTGGTGATTTTGCCCCGAAAATCCAACGCCTACACCACCTCCCAAATACCCACCAACGCCACTCGCCGGCGGCTGCTGCTGCTGCTGCTGCTGAGGTGGCACGCTCGGCCTAGCAAATCCTATGGTGGAAGAAGGCGGTGGATATAAGTTGCTTGCACCATAGTTGTCGTAAGGTAGACCACCCATCATGTTAATAGGTTGAAGTTGAATCTGCTGATTCCCAATTGGCTGTAATACGGTTTGTGGTGGTGCGAGGAAAGGTGGATGAAGTTGGGTCGATGATGACGAACTAGTTTGAAACGAAGGTAGGTTAGTTGCCATTTGTTGAGATGAGAAGAAATAGCCTGAGTTATTCGACCCCTCGGAGATAATTTGGGTGTCGGAGAATTGAGGGTGGTGATCTGTCTTCGCCCTTTTAGAAGCAGCTGCTTCAGCTGCAAGGGAAGAGAGGATAGATGAGAGCACCTGAGCAGAAGATGTTGAAGCTGCTAGCTTTGCTGCCATTGAAGCTGCTAGAGCTTTTTTGCTGTCTTCTTGATTGGAATTGGTGGTGGGCGGCGACATGATTGTGCTGAGCTGCGGTGTTGAATGGTTTGCAGTTTGAGGTGCGTATGATGATGATGTTACGCGGAGTTTAATGTTTGCTGCGTGCTCGATTTGAGACTGGGCGGCCTGCAAGCGAAAATTTGTCGACAGTTGAGATATTGATGAAAATAAGGAATGGAAATATAGATATGTATACAGGTAGAGCGAGTGAGGGAGCCCGTACAAGTTGCTCGCTTCGCAATGCTTCCAATTTTGATTCCTGCAATGCAAAAAAGTTGGTACATAAATACCTTACTCAACATGAATGTCCTTCCTAATTGATTGTATAAAATTAAGTAATTATATAATGGATTAACATATGATGTTATATGCGAATGAGCTAAGGCAGCATAAATTATACATCAAATTAAATACAATTCTACCACAAAAAATTATCTCAGGGTTAAAACCAACAGAATCACACGGGAGAACTAGTGTCCACCTGTACGAAATGCTTGGATGTTTCCCAAACCATATAGAAGGAGGGGTTTTTTTAAGGTGGATTTGTGAGGTGTAGAATAAAACAGGTCACATGTGAACAGTGAGGTAGACGTAAAATGAAACATACTTCATCCTGAAGTGCCTCTCTAAGCTGGGAAATCAATGCAATTCTGTTTTCTTCAGATTTCTGAAACTGAATCAAGGCTTGTTGAATGGCATCTTCCTGCTTCTGCAATTGATCTACAACATCCGAGCTGTTCAACTTTCCTGAAGATAAAATTAATAATAGATGTTGATAATGGAAGTGTAGAAGAATGTAAAAACTTCAACATGCACAAGATGTTTAGACCAATGAGAAGATGAGGAGCTCCTTTGACCACTGCTTGTAAGACTGCTTAACATTTATAACCAAGGATACTACCATGAAAAGTCCTAAATGAGAAGAACTCATCTCAAACCTTGAGAAGAAGCATTCATAGCATCTTTCTCTATTTCTTGTATAGAAGATATGGCATTATGATACTTGTCCACGGCTGTTTCTTCATTAGCAATTTCATCATGCACTGTATGCATGGCAGTCATAATCTTTTCCGGCAAACTTCCAACGGACAGTTTCTGCGTTCATAGTAGAGAAAGAGAACAACAGAAAACCATATTTAAAAGAACAGAAATTAAATTCGAATTGAAATATCAAACACATAAGAGAAGTGGTAAGTACTTACAAGTCTAATGGAGTTGGCATCTCTCTTGACAATCTTGATCAAATTAGGAGTTCTAACAGCGGTGACTGGAGTTGGAGTTGGAGTATGGCCCATAACTTCGCTTTTTAGATTTTGGCCCCTTGATCCGAAAACTTTCCTTTCTTCCCATATTTCAATCTGATATAAAACGTATCCAGCCACCACCCAACAAATTATGTTGAGATACGGATAATACATAATAGTAACAAGACAAGAATAGGCTGACGATAAGAAGGCTCATAATAAGGCACCATGCACTTAAGCATATAGATAAAGTCTTAATAGAGAAACTGACAGCTTATAGAGACACGCAAAAACCTAAGTACATTGACAATAGGAAGCCTCTCAAGAATTCAAATTGTGTACAGAAAATTTCAGAAATGTTTATAAAAGACACCACAATCCATTTTTCAGCAGAAGATAGTTTAAAGGGCTTTTAATCTTATGTAATGTGGTTCCTATATTTGTACATGGAAATATATCAACAAATTTTTTCTACATCTGAGATAAAGCACTATGTGGTAGAATATTGTTAAGTATAGTTGTCAGTAGCGTACGGCGCATCAAAGCGCAAAGCCCCGCTGGAGCCATTGCACATGGCGCAAGGCGTGGCGCGCGCATTATCGAAGTACTGCGCCCGTTGGAAATATAAAAATTATATATGTAAGAGACATATAATAAGTATAATAACACAAAAATTCATTCAAAAGTTATATGTTAAGATTCAAACATATTAAATGTCTCAAAAATAAATATCCAACGAAGCTACTGCATAAAATAAAATATAGATTTGAACATAAAAGCAACTATAAGCATCATGAATCGTTGTCCGAGTCATCTAGCTCTATTTCATTTTCTTCTTCCATGTCATCATCATCGTCATCATCACCATTATCTTGACACCCGTCTGATCCGTGAATATCTACATCCTCGTATTCGTCACTCTCCTCAAAATTAAACTCCTCCTCATCTTCATCGACGAGCCTACGGGATGTAGTGGTTGTCTTAGGTTGAGATGATGCCTTTTTTGTACCCCTTGATGAAGACGCCTTTGACGTACCCCTTAACGATGATGTTTTAGATGCAGACCTAAAAGTATACGCCGGTTCATCGACTCCAGATGCTCGTCCAACATCGCCCCACGTCAAATCATCACCCTCATGAACAAGATCATCATCTTCGTTATCATCGTTGTCTAGTACACCCAACATCCACTCAATGCAATCATCAATATCATCCAACGCAATCGGATCGATCTTATCACGCACATCATACCTACGCTTCAAAGGCAAGCAAGCAGCGAGATGAGGTGGCTATGGCTTGGATGGTTGATGTGTCTAGGGTTTTGATTATGATAAATCATAATTAATTAAGACCTAAAATGATTGAAGCCCGTTAACAGGCCCAACTAGTTTCTCACTCTCTCTCAGTCTCATCCAACGACTTCTTCTCTACGGCGCCCGCCACGGTGCCACGGCGAATCGCACGCGGCGCGCGCCAAGGCAGCGCCGCATTGAAGGGCCACGCCATTGCCGGAAATAGGCGCCGAGCTGGCGCCACCGGCGCCATTTGCAATGGCGTGCGCCATTTTGCGCCTTTGACAACTATGTTGTTAACCACAACTGTCATTATTTATTTGTCAATCCAGACACAGGTATGTATCTACACAAGAATCACTATTGGATGCAAGGAGATAAGGATGCATCGATTGCACTTGAGCCCTAAATATATCATGTCTACTTAAGCCATGCATTTAAAGTCCATTTACTTCCATTCATAACTAATGTCAAACTATATCAGGGTCTAATCAATTACCAGTCTAGAAGCAACTTTTCTGCAATTTTCATCACCGCTGTCATAAATATCCTTGAGAGCTGCAGGAAGAACTTTCCAGAATTCATTCACAAATTCACTGCCTTTGCGTCTGCTATTTTGCAGAATATCATTAGATAGGTATAATAGAGAAATCTTCCGGTCTCGACTTGTAGACTTGAATGACTTCTCCCATGTTTCAACAACTTGTTTAGCCTTTTTACGGTGGTTTACACACCACTTAGATAAAGCTGACCACATGTTAAAGGAGAACACCAAGTATAATAGGATGAAATCGATCTTAATATATCAAGTACAAATTTCCCTGCAATAGTACGAAAAGGTAAATAAATCGATGGATATTAAAAATATTTGGTTCTTGGGTATTTCCTTATTTCTTACGAAACAATCCAGAAAGAGAATAGTACGGGGAATGTTGTCCCACAAAGAAAGGATACACTCAATGCTCTGCTGAGAATTGTTCAGTTTCGCTAGTTTTTCTCCCAATATCTTCTCATTGAAACTCTCGTCACCCATTGTGCCACACGGATGCTATCTATGCATAGGAGCCCCTGCAAGAGTGCACATACATCAAATCCCACAAGACAAGAGAAAGAGATCAAACGTTCGTGGGGACAAATCATAAGAGTATTGTTTTCTCTTCTCTTCTATGTAATATGATGGTCTATTAACAAGACAATGACATATTAAAAAAACTATGCGGGTAATGAAAGTGAGAATGAGAAAGTTACCGACGAAACAATGGTTAATTGAAAAGGGACTCAACAAACACAAGTGAATCATGATTCATGTATTTTCTTAATTGGTCCATGTTCACAATCACAGAAGAACATTTGACTCGGATAGACATTTTCTAGGTTAGGGTACATAACTAACATTCTAAAAAATATTGACACTAACCACACTGTTATAGACCCCGTGTTACGAAAACACCAGTTGAACAATAGATGTTTTGTTTCTAAATTTCTGAACTTGAGCGATTAATCAATTCCTAATCATGCTAAGTAGGGCTGCAAATGAGCCGATCTTGGATCATTTACTTGGCTCAAGATGGAGCAATTTATTAAGAAAACAACAAAAAATTAGAAAATTAAAAACAATACAAATAAAAAAAATTGAAAAAGCTCGCGAGCTTGCTTGAAAGCTCGATTGCCACGAGGTCGAGCCGAGCTTTCAGTCTAGCCGGCTCGGCTCATCTTTCACCCCTAGTGCTTACATACCAATATTCTCAAACACACCAACAAAAGGGAAAAAGAATAGGTCGAATACAAAATGGTATCCATAATTTGAAGATATTGTACAGAGAAATGATTATCTACCAATCTATCCAGGCTACTGAACTGTAAACCACATCTCGAGTTAACAATCATAGAACCACAAAATAATGAATCCCCCATTCAACAAATCGATATGCAGAAATAAAAAATTTATGTCTTAGAGCTAAGCATCACCAAGAAATAAATAAGTAAATAATCTTACCCCCAAAAAAAAACTTCCCAACCTTCAAATTAGCTGGTTCCCGGAGCTAACCCTGAATAGAAACACACATACAGAAAAAAAAATAGACATACGGCGAAACAAAAACCAACAAGCGAAAACAAACAAGTGGCTTCGTCATTAAACATAAAACTAATTTCAATTTACGAACCTGTGTACAAAAAAAATGCAAAAGAGCAGGTTCAATTGTAAGCTTGTTCAAGTATTAAGGAAGAACTTATACGTATAAAAACCCTCGAGCCGAGAGGAGATGGATGATTTATACCAAGGCGCGCAAGTGAAATGAAAGGGCGTAAAATAACAGCAAGAAGAAAGCAAGGCGTTAAATTGCAATAATCAAACAATTGTTTAAAAAGGTCAATGATATAGGCCCATAATAAAGCCCAATTAGTAGGCCCGTTAAAAGGGATGCATGTTTTTAGTATCATGGAGTTAGCATTTTCGACCTGTTTAAGTAAATGGATAAACCCACCAATTATTAAGTGTGTCAAGTTAGGGTTCAATTTTCAACCCTAAATCAATCAAATCAACCCGTTGATCAACTCATTTAACCCGAATAATAAAAATTATTAAAATATCCTTAAAATAAAAGGACAAATTATAACCTAACCCTAATTTTCTATCCCTTAATGGAAGAGACTAGGTTGAAAGCTCGAGTCAAATATGATCTGCTTCGGTTGATACTTGATGATTATGGAATAACTTGATATTTAATTATGTCTTGTGAGACTTTTGTTATTTAAAATTAAATTGTCTCTAATTATGTTGATAATTGCTACTTTTTTTAATTTGAATTTACAATTTTGTTTATTTAGTTTTTTTCTTGCTATTTTTTTTAAAAAAAAATGGGTTGGCGGTTAACGAGTTAGATTTGGGTTAAAGTAAGTCGGATTGAGTTTGATATTTCAACCTGTATAATAAACGGGTCAGGTAAGGGTTGAAATTCTCAACCTTTTTGTTAAACGGGTTGAACCTGAATGTGACCCAACCCGACGTGTTTACCACCCCTAACTGCCGTTGGTAAAAATTATTCTTGATTCTATTCTGCTTGTGACCCAATCCGACGTGTTTTACCAACGACAGTTACCAATGAATTGCCAGTAATTAAGCAGGCAACTTTTATTTGGTAAGTGCTTCGAACCAATACATATAAATAATTCTCTCATGGACTTTTATTTTGCATGAGTGAGGAAGTGCCTGAAATTCTTCTGCCTGGGAAGCCATGCGAGGAAACCACATGCACCATGTTTTTGGGGAGAATTCTCCCTATTCTCTCTCTCACGGAAACATCTGATGACAATTCGTGATGAGCTCTTTACTTAGATTTTTAGAACAACGTAGTCCATTCAGATAAAAAAAAAAAAAAAGATGATACTCTGACCCATCTCCATTCGAATAAGTTCTTCAAGATTGAAACGATTGTTTTCTCTCAGTTTTTTGCATGCATTATCTAAATTCAGACAACATATCTTTCTATATGGAGCAATATGCTGCATAGCTAGTCCAAGTGTAATCAACACAATGGCTCAACCACAGTGTTTCAAAGCTGGGAAAGATCTGCGAGAGCTGAGATTAGTTAACAGATTAATGAGATATTTTCGTTTGAACAAGACAAATACTTCATAACCCGATGGGCAGTTTATACGTACACATACGATAAGGTGATTCTTCTAAAGCTTACAGACAGCCAAACTCTGAGAAAGAAAGAAAGGAAGCTAATGGCTGTTGTTCCTAGGCTGTCCTAAATCATAACATCAGTCTCCTCTAAGATCAAAAAAGAGAAAAAAAAAATAAATAAAGGATGGACAAACCTAACACTAAATTAACTCGAACCCAGACGAAAAAACAAGATTAATAATAATCCTCTTACACGAACCTCAGAACGACGCCGAGCTCGTTCGGCGCAGCCTATGCTTCGGCTCGGGCGGTGGTGGGATGGTAGGCAGCACCTTCTCCCATTCCTATGAAGCAAACATCATATGAAGTTTAAGACACAATACAAACATATGAAAAAAAAAAAAAACACTAATGCGTGTGCAAGAGAAAGAAAACAGCAGGAAAAAAAAGGGCCTAACGTGTTGTCTTCTAAGCCTCTCATTCTCCTCCTCGAGCTGAGATATCTTATTCTCCAGCTCATGAGTGTACGCCTGCATATCGAAGAAAAGATCAACGCAGAGTTCTCAGGCGAAAGATAAAGAAGACAAAAAAAGCACATGGCATACATATATGTAGATTAATTACTTTCTAAGTCCCGTAATCGAAGGAGTGGCATTATATGGACATAAAATGTATGGGGTGGCATTATAGGGACATAAAATGTATGAGTGGCATGATAAGCATTCTAGCGACAGTACACGCCGGAATCCAGATTTTATCCCAAAACTGCTTAATTTTAAAAGCTATTGTCCGTATAATGCAACACCCAAAATTCGTCGGAAACCTAAATTATAAGCCGAAACTCTAGAATTTAGGGTGGGGTGACATTATAAGGACAGCAAGTTCAGGAGGTGATATGATATGGATAATAACCTTCAAAATTAAGCAATTTACAGACATTATTCGTCGGAAATGCAACACCTTAACTCGTCGAAAACCTAGATTACATGCCGAAACCCTAGACTTTGGGGGCAAAATCTAAGTTTCCGAAGTCTACTGTCTCCAAACTGCTCAATTTTGAAAGTTATTATCCGTATAATGTCAACCCCCCTCCAACTACTTATCCTTTTAACGCCACCCACACTCAATTACACGACTAAAAAAAATAATCTACCCTACATATATATACATATACATATACATCTCGACCTGCTTCCTCGCCCTCGATCGAGCAGCAGACTCCCTGTTCTTAATCATCCTCTTCTGCCTCCTCTCCACGCTCCTCTCCGCCACGTCCTCGGGTCCCACCCTCTTCCTCCTCGGCGCCTGCTGAGCGTCCGAAAAACCACCGCCGCCGCCCATCCCGGGCGAAGAAACCGCCAAATTCGCCTGACCGTCGCCGTACGGTGCAACCACCGGCGCGTAGACGGGCATTATCGAAGGAGCCGTATAATTCACGGCCCACTGAGCCGACGGCTCGGCCACCACGCCAGCCTTGACCAAGAAATCCTCCAGAGTCATTTCCCCGAGGGTTGCGTTCCTATCGAGGGTTCCCTTCTTTCGCCCGTGTTGTATGTCTTGCCAAACTTCGTCGACCGTTTTCTTGCTCAGATCCAAAGAAGGCGTACGGGCGGGCTGTGGCGGCGGGCTTGGCCCGAAATTGAGCCCGTCTTGGCTGTTATTTCCCTCGGCTATCCACACGCTCTTGAGGAGCTCGTCGAGGTTCATGCTGCTTAGGGGTTTGCCCAAACCTCCCAAGAGCTGATTTTGGACCTCGTCGAGGGTTAGGCTGTAGAGGGACGATGAACCTTGTCGGCCCGGCGGGTTGGTTCCGGGTTTTGGATCCGGGTCGTGGGTCGGCCTTGTGGGGTTGCTGGGGTTTCCATTGTTGCTGCCCTGAGATCCCATGTTTTGAGTTTTACGGTTTGCTGCACACCATTCGATGGCTTTCTAGCCCTAAATTGGGTGATGGGGAGTGTGTGAGATTGAAGCTCCTCTCAGTGTAAATCAGTAGCCCAAACACAGCGAATCAGCCCTAAAACAGTTCATCATCAGCAAAGAAACAAATCAATTCAAGGCTCAGTGTCAGTTCGATGTACAATCAAACGATTCGAACCCAAACTAAATAAATTAATAAATTCCCACGAAACCTAAGGGCACATTATGATGGAAAATGCCATAGAGATGAATTCTTTTTTGGAGCTTAACAAGCTATGGATCGGATCGAATAGATCCAAAATGCATGGGAGAATTAAAGCGAGTGTGAGATTCCAAATTAGGGGAATCAATCAAAACAGTGAGAAAGCACACTCACCTGCGAACTCGAGTAGAAGAGCCAGCAAAAAAAAAAGATTTCTTTTTTACACTTCAGATTTGGGGTTGCATGTAGCTAGAGAATTTCCAGCATTTGTTCGTAATGAAAATACTAAAAAGAGAAACCCAGATGCCCCTTGCTTCAAGAAAACCTGAGCTCAAACTCGATGGAAAATTGTATATGTGTGAGCAAAATAAAAAAAAAAAAATGCTAGAGAGAGAGAGAGAGAGAGAGAGAGAAACCCACACACAATTGAATATTCTTGTTTTTCTAAGAAATGTAGAAGAGACGCAATGGTATTAATGGCGTATGATAAAGCATAGACTAGAACAGTTTATTACAACTTGAAATCAAATGTTTATATTATATACATTGACTTTGATAAATGAAATGAAAAGCTTCCCACCTCCAAATATAATTATGTTGCATACAACTTCTCTTTTGATATTTTTTTCACTGTAAACATTATGTAGAGAGTTTTCTTCGGATCTTGTTAGTATAAGATCAAATCGATATTCGATGCATTGGGCCTGTCAGATTTCTTTAATATCTCGTGACTTATCAAACTACTACACATTTTTTAACTAAAGTCGAATATTATTACTTCACCATTGCACGTCAAGAAATTAAGAATATAGTATTAAATATTGAAATGGGCTTAAAACCTACGCAAGAGTCTGTCTATAAACTAGCCCAACCCACCAATATCAAACTATATGGTAATCGGCTATGATATAGATTTTTGAATAATTGAATGACTTTCTTATGATTTATATATCTAGTACTTTCTGCACGGTTGAAATAATACGTACTACAATTCTTGTCACATTTCTTGTCTCACTTTATTAAAAATGATTATTATGATTATCGAAAAATAAATAATATGGATATGATCATATAAATCACATGAAATAACGATGATTTTATGATTTGATGGAATATGGGATTAGAAGAACTAATAAATAAAAAGACAAAATTTATGAACCACAGGATTTAAAATTCAACGGATCTGCCTCACAAATTATGTCTCCTCTATGTCCCAAAAGATCAGATACGTTGAATTTTAAGTTATGTGGTTCGCACAAAATCTTTTTTATTTATTAACTCTTTTAATCATATATTCTACCAAATCATAAAATCATCGTTATATCATGTGATTTATATGATAAAAATAATTAAACATATCCAATCCTTGTTTTATGATGATCAATTTGATATTCATATCATATATTTTTCGATAATCATAAGAATAATTTTTAACAAAGTGGGACATGCAATGAAACATGATTGTGGAACAGATGATTTAAACCGATAGCAAGGGGCAGTTTATAACCACTCCTGATGTTTAGTAAAATAAAATAGATAAAACCATAATCATTTCATTCTCTAATTGGATACAGCAAACAAGATTTCTAACACCCAATTCATGATTTCTCAACAACACAAAGGGATTGTTCCCAAACACTCACCAACTTGTTGGTAAACTCATCCTCCCTACCTAGAATCACAGTATTATGATCAGCACAAGCAATTATCTCAAGCTCAATCTCAGGGTAATTCAACTTCATATTGTAGCTACACTCCAAAGGCATGACGCTATCCTCCGTTCCTTGAACCACGCACACCTTCGCCCGAGCGCCCCTCAACAAGGCGGTCAAGTGCTCGTCCGAAAATCGGGCCCCACCGCATATTACGTTGTGCATCGTGTGCCAAGCCGAGTGGTGCGTGTGGCGTGTCATGTCCGTCACCGCAAAGTGGAGTTCGCTGCAGTGGAAAAGGTTAAGAATGATCGGAAACAACATGGTCAACTGCTTTTTTTTTCGTCGAGTAAGTCAGTCGAGTAAGTCATGGGTGGCAATTTCGGGATGCTAAACTCATGAGGTTGCAATTTAAGGATATTAAATTTAGTACCGTCAATTGGGCCCGCCACCCACCCGCTCCGCCACCAGGCCCGCCAGAAATTATAATATGTTTTTTTATTAAAAATTGATATATAACTTAATTATATAGTATTTTAGTACTTTGTAGCTCCGATTTTTAATTTACTCAAGTTTAATTCGGGCGGTGCGGGCCTTCATTTTCCAGGCCCGGCAAACGGCGGCGGGCTTACCCGCGCCCGTCCCGCCGGCCCGTTTTGAAAGTACTAATTAAATTTCAAAACTGAAGCAATTTAAGGGCAGACACAATAAACTTTGCGATAGCTGCGGGGATAAATTTTACAACGGAGTTTAGAACACCCAATTCATGGAGGTACGATTTAAAGTCAACAAATTTAAAAAATGAAGCAGTTTGAAGACACTGCGCATCGAAAACTAATTTTTTTTTTCCCAGAAAGTTCGACGGTTCGCACACCATGTAACTTGAGATGAATCCCTACGCGGTGGGATAAAACATTTCATGACATACAAGTCATATGGTTGTAATTTAAGAACACTAACTTTAGAAAATTGAAGCATGTTACGAACACATACACAGTAATGCATCCGTCGCGCCATCTTCTCAAACTGCTTCAATTTTGCGAGTTAGCGTTCTTAAATTACAACACATAAGTCGAATGACGTCCTAAATATACCGTCTCCTAAACTTACGCGACGAAAAAACTAGTTAATCTCAAAAAACAAGAAGACGAAGAAAAAATGACTACCTTTTTCTGGTGATTTTCTTCAGAATCCACTCCCACATTTCATGATTTCTGCACAAAAAGAAGCAAAAACATCTGCCCAAATGCTCGTACCACGACATGAACGCCGACCCGAACGCCAACGGAGGCCATACCTTCCTCTCCGCGAGCTTCTCGAGCGCCACCAAGCTCGAATCCTCGCCATTCTCAGCCGAAAAATAAGGCTGAAAATCGAAAATTCAATCAATAAATCCCTACAAAAAGAGCAAAATAATCGACCAACCAAAAAAAGCACGTACTGGCGCTACTAAAGTGATCGACTTCACCGAGTTTGCGTACTTAGCGCCCAAAGCGAGCGCTACGACGCAGCCCATGGAGTGCGCCACTATGTGAAAAGAGTTCATCTCATTTGGGACGGTCAGCGATTCTTCGATTGCTCTTACGTGGTCCTTCATAGTGTAGTGGCAATTGCGTGGCTTTGGGCTTCTGCCGAAGCCTAAAAGGTCGACTGCGAAGAGTTTGTATGGATGTGATTTGTGCTGTGAAGAGAGGTTTTTGAACACTGTTTCTTTCCATAGCGAGGAAGATGAGAGGAAACCGTGTATGAATATTACGTTCTCCACTGCCTTCTCTTCGGAATCAGCTGTCGATAGATATAGATTATTATAGAGATCAATAATCTGTAATATGGGCTGAAAGAAAGGAATGATTTTTAACTATCATACCTACTTGTGGGTCTTTTACTTCCACGTAGAGCCTTCGATCGCTTCCACTGTTCATCCAAGAAACGCAGGAATCGCACCCACAATCGGACCACCTGCTCTTCTTCTCCTTCTCAGCACGAAATGCGCTTTCGTCTTTACCACGACGACGACTTCTGTGGAAAGCGCTGAGCAATCCCATGTCCCTAAATGCGTTTCTTCTCCGACGGAGGCTCTGGGAGATCTCCGCCGCGGCCGCCGGCGTCAGCTCGTCGTGTTTCAGGGATTCTGATGGGCTGGGGTTTTCTTGAATGCAGTAACACGGCGAGGCTTCTTTGCCTTCCAAGAATTGGTCGGCGGCGCTGAAGATATGGCACATGATTACGTCCATGATGTCGAGGATGAAGAAGATTACTACGCTTATTACCGAAATTGAGATCTGCGAAAGCTTCGAAACCCATTCTAATGCGCGAAACGAAGGGTGGCGGCGCCTCGACATTTGTTGCACAGTTTTATCTTCTGTGTCAGAAATTTTGGGTGTTCATTGAAAAGGGTTTGTTGAAAACTATAAATATTATATGAAAATGCAGACGTAGATGAAGGGGTCTTTATTTGGCCACGTCTTTGGTCCTAAACACTACAATTTAAGAAAGAAAAGGACGACTAAGAAATTGAAAATTCCAAACCCAAGTTCTCATTGGTCGTGTAATAGGAAAAAGCACGTAACTTTCAATGGTTCTTTTCTTTCCTCAGCCGTTTTTATTACCTGCAATTATCTTTCTTGATGGGATTTTTCTATCTTGTCGACTAAAAACGAACCTTTCCACCTTTCTTCCTCATCTTCGTTGTAGAGGGGAAATCTTCATCTGGGATCTGATTTCAGCTCGGACATATCCAACATTTGGATGAATATTGTACATATTATTATTACGAGAATCTGCATACAATTATTTCAATCTTAATTAGTTTAGAAAGCCATGATTTTCAATTGTCAGGCTACCTAACTTTGCATTTGTTTTAAGGTTATGGTCATATGTTAGCAAGCTCGGATTTTTCTGATAATTTCTCATGGTATTGAAGGGGAAAAGACACACTAGTAAGAAATGTGTTCTTTTGGTCGTGAGAAATCAATTGATTGAGGACTAATTTTGATATATTCATGTTGATAAATGGATAATAAATGAAGTTACTTGCTGTCCAATATTAGAACTGATCTGTTCGGGCTGAAAGAAATATTCTCTGATTACCGACAACTCTTGATAGGCTTGAGTCGTAGATTTATTCTATTTCCCGGTGATTCCGCTGAACAAGAGACTCATCCGATTCGAAGAATACTTACCAGACATTCAATCTGTTCGTTTGTTAGATACTCCCACCCTTCGTTCCACACGGTCCAGCTTCTTTAGTCACTTCCTCACACAAAGACGAATCGTCAAATACTTTATTAGGGGTCTTCTTCTCTAAGTGCCAACTTGACGAACTATTGGAGTTTCAAACCCTTTCCATGCAGGAAGCCATCGGTCGGTCTTTTTCCCGTTATAATCTCCAACAAAACGATTCCAAAGCTGTAAACATCCCCGTTAATCGACACTGGTTGCCCTGTTAGGGTAGTATATTTAATATTGTTATTTTCTTATTATTGGTATTATTTTATTTTGGAAAAAGATTTCGTTATGATAGAGAGAATTATTAGGGATCTTTAGTTTGCATAAGATTTATTAGGGATCTTGGGCTTATTTTAGATTAGTTTCTCTTATAAAAGGAGGGACGTCAATAGCATAAGGAGGAAGTCTAGGTTTTGGATATTTGAGGGCCGTAGTCTTTGACTATCGGATTGTGAGGGCCGGAGTTCTTGGTTCTTGATGTAACGACCCGTCCCATACCGGGTGTCACTGTAGCATCCGTCCCTACCGGGACCTGTGGGGTTGGGCCCACCACACTCCGACTGATAGTCTGGCCCCACTGTACCACCATTTAACCTTTCAGCGTGCTTCGTCCTCGCTCACACGCACCCTGGGCAAACTTCCCAGGGGGTCACCCATCCTAAGATTGCTTCAAGTCAAGCACGCTTAACTTCGAAGTTCTTTCGGATGGACTCCCGAAAAGGTAGGTCGACCTTGGTGATATGAGTAGTACTATCAATTCTATTATACGATTCTTAGCCTGACACGCCCATACATTGTCAGTCTCAGGATCCCCTCTCATTCGGGTGTCGGATCGGTTCGTTCATGTACCCCTTCGCCTAGAAGCCTTGCCAGGAGCCGCTCCTTATCCGTGCACCCTGGCACCGGCGATCACTCCCCGCCCTCTTCGGCCCCGGGCATCACATGCCCACCAGCTTCCGCCTGGTTCGTCCCCGAACCAGCACCGTACTGCGAGAGGTTGTGCTCTGATACCACCTGTAACGACCCGTCCCATACCGGGTGTCACTGTAGCATCCGTCCCTACCGGGACCTGTGGGGTTGGGCCCACCACACTCCGGCTGATAGTCTGGCCCCACTGTACCACCATTTAACCTTTCAGCGTGCTTCGTCCTCGCTCACACGCACCCTGGGCAAACTTCCCAGGGGGTCACCCATCCTAAGATTGCTTCAAGTCAAGCACGCTTAACTTCGAAGTTCTTTCGGATGGACTCCCGAAAAGGTAGGTCGACCTTGGTGGTATGAGTAGTACTATCAATTCTATTATACGATTCTTAGCCTGACACGCCCATACATTGTCAGTCTCAGGATCCCCTCTCATTCGGGTGTCGGATCGGTTCGTTCATGTACCCCTTCGCCTAGAAGCCTTGCCAGGAGCCGCTCCTTATCCGTGCACCCTGGCACCGGCGATCACTCCCCGCCCTCTTCGGCACCGGGCATCACATGCCCACCAGCTTCCGCCTGGTTCAAGCAAAGACAACAATTCATAAGACGATGACGCGAAATGACGAAATAAAATGACTCGACGAGGTACACACGTCCCGTGAGGGAAGGCGTCCTCGTATTACCCACTCACCGTGTCAAATCCTAGCGTTTTCCAATACCCGAAACTGCCCTCGAGCCCTCGAGTAATGTTCCCTCGCCTAGTAAGATAATAACGAACAACTTTGCCATTAGTAATATGTCCTTCAAGAAATGCTGAAATTTTTCAGATTAATGTCAGCTACTTCAAATAATTACAGAAAACTGCAGGACTGTCCGATTGAGATGTCTTTCTTAAGATTTACCTAGACAACCTCTCACAGTACGGTGCTGGTTCGGGGACGAACCAGGCGGAAGCTGGTGGGCATGTGACACCCGGGGCCGATGAGGGCGGGGAGTGATCGCCGGTGCCAGAGAGGTGCACGGACAAGGAGCGGCTCCTGGCAGGCTTCTAGACGAAGGGGTACGTGAACGAACCAATCCGACACCCGAATGAGAGGGGATCCTGAGACTGACAATGTATGGGCGTGTCAGGCTAAGAATCGTGTAAGGGAATTGATAGTACTACTCATATCACCAAGGTCGACCTACCTTTTCGGGAGTCCATCTATAGAAACTCCGAAGTTAAGCGTGCTTGACTTGGGGCAATCTAGGGATGGGTGACCCCCTGGGAAGTTTCTCAGGGTGCGTGTGAGCGAGTGCACGAAGCACGCTAAAAGGTTAAATGGTGGTACAGTGGGGCCAGACTATCAGTCGGAGTGTGGTGGGCCCAACCCCACTGGTCCCGGTAGGGACCGATGCTATAGTGACACGCGGTATGGGACGGGTCGTTACACTTGAACTCTTGGATTTAATTATTAGTACGTCTGTGTCGTCGTATCATCCCTTTCTTAATCAATAAAAATTATCTATTCTAGTCTACCACCGTCTTAACCCTAACAAATTGGTCCGACCTGCCGCCGAACCCCCGCCCGAGGATCGCCGGATTTTCGCCTGTTCACAGACGCCGAGTTACAGTTCATCGCAAGCGTGCCATGACTCTTTCAACAGAACAACGAGTCAAAAGGTTAGAGAAGAGTGTTGGAGGGTTACAGGAGACGATGGAAGATGTGTCCGCGAGCATATACAAACTATCCATTCTCATCCACGCCAGGTTGGGATTGCATACAGCAGCTGTGGGACTAACATTTGAGGAGTGAAAGCAACAACACCTAATACAAGTGCCATCACAAACCGCATCGTCGACTGATATTCAGACTCGGGCCAAGTCACAAACCGTTCCTTCCCAGGCACTGACTCAATGGTGGCTCAACAACAGCCTCAACCTTCTCAACAACTCATGGAAATAATCATCACAGCAGCCCCATCATCAACGACGAACGCTGCTCCAAGGGCTGCCCTTGATCTCCATGGCGAAGGAAAAGCTCGCAGACATGCAAAGAACGTCGTTGTAAGTGTAGGAACGTCAAGCAAGCGAAAAGATCACGAGAATGTGTCGAAGAAACATATTGCTAAAAATTTTGAGAAGCACGTCGAGCAAAGCAAGATAGATTCAAATAACTTCTCCGTTGTGTCAACGACCAAGAGATGTAGCAAGGAAGACGTTCTCATGCGAGCCGACCCATCTATAAGCTACACGAGTTTCAAGATATGGGACCCTGATGCCATTTTTTACCGCCTTGAGGACAAGGCGTTTTTCCGAGGGGTTGATAATGTTAGGGTAGTATATTTAATATTATTATTTTCTTATTATTGGTATTATTTTATTTTGGAAAAAGATTTCGTTAGGATAGAGAGAATTATTAGGGATCTTTAGTTTGAATAAGATTTATTAGGGATCTTGAGCTTAATTTAGATTAGTTTTTCTTATAAAAGGAGGGGCGTCAATAGCATAAGGAGGAAGTCTAGGTTTTGGATATTTGAGGGCCGTAATTTGACTATCGGATTGTGAGGGCCGGAGTTCTTGGTTCTTGAACTCTTGGATTTAATTATTAGTACGTCTGTGTCCAGGGGCGGATCCAGAAACTTTTGATCGGGGGGGGGGGGGGGGGGGGGGGGGGGGCGTAAATGGCAAACGTCAAAATTTCATTTGCTATCTTTCTTTGAAAAGATTTATCAATTTTGATTTTTTCATATGAACTTATGAACTTACAATAAAAAACTTAAATTTACTACATTTAGGAAACAAAAAAACCGAAATAAAATGATAACCTTGATGGAGCTCGAATATTGACAACATGTCATGATATTGATATAGCGTAGTATATTATTAATATTAAATAGGTATTGTATTGCAAGTGGAAAATAAAACGTTAAACCATGAAAGGAATTAAAAAAAGGTGAAAAAGGAATTAAATTAGATATTAAATAAAAAAAACCAATATGAAATCAGTTCGTATTGTTGTTTGGTTAAAAGCAAAAAATGAAAAAGAAAAAATACTAAGAATTGAAAAGAAACAGTAAACTAAAAAAGAACAAGAAAATGTCTTAGAAATAAATTTAGAATATAAAACTGCGAATTAAAAATAAAACTAGTAAAAATCGCTAAGGACCAAAAAAACGAAAACCCAAGCAAAAAAATAAATTTAACATAAAAACTGATACTAGAAATCGAACACCCGACCACTTATATGAATGAGAGGTCCCTCGCCACCGTGCTACATGACATTTCAAGACATTTATAAAACGCGGACATATTTCTATGTATGAGCACTATATTACAAATATAGTGCTAATATTTTCGAAAATTTCCGGGGGGGCCGGCCCCCCCGGGCCCTATGCTAGATCCGCCCCTGTCTGTGTCGTCGTATCATCTCTTTCTTAATCAATAAAAATTATCTATTCTAGTCTACCACCGTCTTACCCTAACATGCCCCCATGCCATACTCTGAGTAATTAAGTTTTCATTCAGTTTACAACGCCCCCATGTTCGATTTTTGGACATCTAAAAGTATGTAAGGATTGAGACATTTATTTCTTTGAAACAAGATTACTTACCCGGGGCTGCATATCCTATTCCTTTGATGCCGAGTGAGCTAAACTGGTTCCCATCTTCTACGTTCCTCAGGTTAGGAATAAGTCGAGACAAACCAAAATCACCCACATGAACTGCCATATCGTCGTCGAGGAGTATGTTGTGTGGCTTCAGATCGCAGTGAATTATGGGCGTCTCGCGCACTGATGATGTAGATACTCTAGCGCGGAAGCGACGTCTAATGCTATTCCAATTCTTTGGAGGATGTTTAACCTTTTTTAGCTCCCATTTTCGTCGCCTTCTTCTTCTTCTTCTTCTCTTCTTCTTCGGGATGCAAGCAATCGTGTAAGTTCCCTTTTGGCATAAACTGATACACTAGAGCTTTGAACTCTTTCCTTGATGCTTGAACAAGCGGTGTTAACCTTGACGAGAGGTTGTAGTGGCGTATATTCTTCAACGCTTCGCACTCAGCCATAAAGCTTTTGGAGGTTCCTTCTCTTTCGAGGTTTAGAACTTTATCTGCGATTATTTCTTCACCATCTGGGGTAAGAGCACCCTTGTAGACCGTTCCAAAACTTCCCGAACCGACCAGGTTTTCTGAAGAAAATCCACAAGTAGCTCGCGCAAGCTCAAGAAATCTTGGGGTAGAAGTTCAAGGCTCTTGACGACGACGACGAACTTGGAGGTTTCTTAAATTTCTTCCTCGCAAGGGAAATCGCGAGAAGAAATAGTAAAAGAGCAGCAACTGAAGCGGGGAGGACAGTTATCAATATTAGGCGCATGGATTTTGGTCTCTTTTTATCAGTGTTTGGTTTCTCAGGTTGTTCCTTAGTGTGGCATGCGGACATGTGAAGTTCAGGGATCCCTCCACACGGTCTAGGGTTTCCCCGAACAACGATAGCTGTGATGTTGTTGATCGAGGACCGCCGTTAGACTCGCATTTGGATGTGCTTCCAGTGTGTGTGTCACTCGTGAATTGATTCGATCGATTCGAAGCTCAATCAATCGAAAAACAGAGAAGAATGCACACACACGAACACAGTGTTTAACGTGGTTCGACTGAAACTTCAGCCTACGTCCACGGATCAACCGAGCACCGTTTCAATAAATCACCAACACGAAAGTTACAGATTGCCACACCGTCTACAACTCTCGTGTTACACTCACCGGTGATTCTCACTCTACAAGAAGATATGTGCTCGGAAAGATAGCTAGTCGACTTCATGTGGGAAATTTCAAGCCCGCCTGGAGTTGACGAGGTCTCGTTCGAGGCTCAGGGCTCATGAAGGAGCTGGATGATCAACCGAGAGAGGCTGAGAATCGAGGTGGAGCTTTGAGGTGGTTTTCGAAGCTTGAAAAGTGATTCTCAGAAAAGCAGAAACAGAGTTGAGGCTGATTTCTGGTATGGCTTGGGGCGCAATTTCCGGGCGAGTTTGGGCTGCGATGAGGACTCCGGGGGTTGGGATAGTTTGCCATCTCGAGGTGGAGTTTGTTGAGGATTGCGAGCCGGAAACTCGCCGGAGCCGCCGGGACCATTTGTTGATCGAGGACCGCCGTTAGACTCGCATTTGGATGTGCTTTCAGTGTGTGTGTGTCACTCGTGAATTGATTCGATCGATTTGAAGCTCAATCAATCGAAAAACAGAGAAGAACGCAGACGCACGAACACAATGTTTAACGTGGTTCGTCTGAAACTTCAGCCTACGTCCACGGATCAACCGAGCACCGTTTCAATAAATCAACAACACGAAAGTTACAGATTGCCACACCGTCTACAACTCTCGTGTTTACACTCACCGGTGATTCTCACTCTACAAGAAGATATGTGCTCGGAATGATAGCTAGTCGAACTGATAAAGCTGATATTTATAGACTCAGGTTTAAAGCATGACCCTCGACTAATCTCTGCCATTGATTCTTCTCTGATCCGACGCACCAGATTGCGCCACGTCGCCCAGTGCATTTCTCGTGAGGTCACAGAAGTCGCATGACACCTTTTTAAGTGAAAACACACTTTCAATCTCAGTCGTCCGATCTTCATCAAGCGGCTGACATTCATTATCCGTGTCATCATGCTTCTTCAGATCTTAGCCGTTGATCAACTTGGCGCGCTATCTAACGATCTATGTTTAATCTTCTTACTTCAAACCAGAGCCATCCGATCTGGCGCGCACTTGATCCAACGGCACCTGTACTTCGACATCTTCTTCAGCTGTTTCTTCATCAGTTCGACTCCAGCTCCGACTGGCTGGTTTCTCCGGCCTTTCCCGGCGGCTCCGGCGAGTTTCCGGCTCGCAATCCTCAACAAACTCCACCTCGAAACGGCAAACTCGCAATCCCAACTCCCGGAGTCCTCATCGCAGCCCAAACTCGCCCGGAAATTGCGCCCCAAGCCATACCAGAAATCAGCCTCAACTCTGTTTCTGCTTTTCTGAGAATCACTTTTCAAGCTTCGAAACCACCTCAAAGCTCCATCTCGATTCTCAGCCCCTCTCGGTTGATCATCCAGCTCCTTCATGAGCCCTAAGCCTCGAACGAGACCTCGTCAACTCCAGGCGGGCTTGAAATTTCCCACATGAAGTCGACTTGGAATTTCGAGCTCATCATCTTCGTTTTCTCCCGAAGATGCACCGTGCTTGCTTCAAGATTCTCTCACCCGGCCGATTTACAGCTCCACTGTCATCTCCTCTCGGCCATCACCGTGCTTGAAGCCTCCACACACCTGCTGCCCCTCACGAACAACAGCAGAATTATGTTTTTGACAGCAGAATTCTGGCGAACTTTTGTCGTCCGTTTCGCCCTACGCCACCGCATCTCTTCCACCTCCGAGCTCACCCGCTCTTGTGGCCTGAGAATGCTCTCCATTCGAGGTAGAATCGCCTCCACCTCAAGCCTGAACCGCTCGCAAATCGAGCTCCAAACCAGCCGTCCGGAGCAGTTTTCTGTCAAAACTGCTCCAACCAAGGTACTTGCCGACCTTGCTCCACCTCGATCCGAGGTCACCGTGGCTTTCCTCGAGCACCATTCGAGCCACCACATTCCCTACTTCACGTAGGACCGGTTTCCTCCTCCGGACAACCCACCGAGACCCGAAAATCGAGCCTCATAACTCGGCCGAAAACCAGCTTGCCTGTCACTGGCGTTGATCTGTTCTCCCGCGGTTCTCGCGTTGCTCTGGCCGTTCTCCAGCCCTCCCGATCCACACGAGGCTCCTCCTGAACTCCAGGTCCAACCTCGATCACCTAGGATCCCCGCAACACCTCTCTTGAACCGCAAATCGCCCCGGATCATCACCGAAACTCCCGACAGCTATCCCGCAAGCCTTTCCTGCGTTTCCGCCGTGGTTTCTCCCTCCAATGCGCTTCCCGTGGCAGCCTGCGACACCACCACCTGCATCAGAGCCTCCTCAAGCCTCTTCCGGACCGAACGAGCCTTGAGCCGCAGCCTCCTTGGTCCAAAAACGCATGAACCAACGAGAATCCCCAAATCGCGTCATCTAGCGGTCACTCCCGGGAAAACAGCTCCGTTCTCCACACTCACCGCACCATTTGTTGATCGAGGACCGCCGTTAGACTCGCATTTGGATGTGCTTTCAGTGTGTGTGTCACTCGTGAATTGATTCGATCGATTCGAAGCTCAATCAATCGAAAAACAGAGAAGAACGCACACACACGAACACAATGTTTAACGTGGTTCGGCTGAAACTTCAGCTTACGTCCACGGATCAACCGAGCACCGTTTCAATAAATCACCAACACGAAAGTTACAGATTGCCACAGATGTTAGAAAATATTCCCATCGAGGGCACCTCACCCTCTAAATCGTTGAAAGAAAGATTTAAGTGTTTTAAAAACGGCAATGCGCGACAAGAAAAAGGGAATATTTCCAGAGATATAAATTGTTTGACAGATCCATAGAAGTACGGTATTCAATGGATTTCAAGTCTGGAATATTTCCATCTAACTTATTCCCTTGCAAGAAAATAACGTTGAGGTTCAAGCAAATTCCCAACGGCATACGGAATCTTATTAGAGAGCTTGTTATGAGAGAGATCAATAAGCAAAAGTGCGCTCGTTCCCTACGGGAATGGGACCCGTCAAAGAGTTATGCGACAAACTAACCCCTAAAAGCGACGATAAGCTCATGAGATCCGAAGATATTGTCCCACTGAGATTGTTCAGACCTACATGGGAAGTAAACCAGTTTGCCACAATTAGCCAGGGATGTGGGAATCTCTCCTTCTTGTTGGTCCAGCCTTGCAGCCTGCCAACGAAGACCGCCGCCAGAAGAAAACAAAGAAAAAATATAAAATATTATTATAATATTTTATTATAATATTATTTTATATATATAATAATTTAATGAACGGCTGATATTGAAGGGCGACGCGGCGCATTCCTGGCCACCCATTTTGAGTGGTCCAGAAGAGCTGAAGACATCTATAAATAGGCTGAGGATTCTTCAGTTATTATTATCACAAACTCATTCGAGTTTTACTATATAGAGAGAAGTAGTTCGAGTGAATTGTGAGGTTATCAGTTCAGGTAGAAACTGATAGGGTTCCACATCCACAGAGAGGTGTGAGGTAAACACGAGTGGTAAAAGTGAGATAGTAAAAATTCGAGGGTTGTAATTTTTACTATAGTGAAGATTTTTCCGACTCGGCCGTGGTTTTTCCCTCTTTGTTAACAGAGGGTTTTCCACGTTAAAGTTCTGGTGTTCTTTCTTACCTTACGGTAAATTTTATTTTTACCGTGGTAGTTACTGTGCGGGTCCCACCAAATTTACCCCGTGGGTCCCACTTCTCCCGATCGTCGTACCGAGCCAAACCGGGACCTGTTCCGTTGCGGGGCCCACTGACCACCGCGGGGCCCACCACTATTCCCAACAGGTGGTATCAGAGCCTGATAGTATTCTGAGTATGCTCTGTGGTTGCAGCTTTGACTGATCTTCCACATCAGAAAAGGTACTAGTAGGTTGCTGGTAATTTTGACGGCCATGGAGAACGACGGAGGAATGATCAAGCTGACAGTAACGAATTACTCCATATGGAAATCAAGGATGGAGGATTATCTTTATTGCAAAGACCTCCATGAACCAATCGAAAATGAAGGCAAGATGCCTGAAGGCGGGAATGCTGTCCTATGGAAGAACTTACAAAGAAAGACGCTAGCTGTGATCCGCCAATGGGTGGACATTAGCCTCTACAACCACGTCCGAAATGAGACAGACCCCTACAAACTCTGGACGAAATTGGAGGGTATGTATGAGGTGACGAATGCGCTAAGCAAGGTATTCATGATGCGAAAACTCATGAATGTGAAGCTGAACGAGGGACGATCAGTTGCTGAACATCTGAATGACTTCGAAGGGCTGGTAACTCAACTCACAAGTGCCGGTCTAGTCCTTGATGATGAGCTACAAGCATGTCTACTACTGGGATCTCTACCTGATAGCTGGGATACGTTGGTGGTATCACTCACCAACTCGGCATCAAGCGGTAAAGTTACGATGGAGATGGTGAAAAACAGACTCTACAATGAAGAGCTGCGACGGAAGGATGCTGCCAGTACCAGTACGGGAAATCAGGCCCTTGTCACGGAGAATAGGGGTCGGAGCAAGAGTAGAGGACCAAAAGGATACGACAAGTCCAGAAATCGATCCAAGTCCAGGGAGATGAGGAAGTGCTACCATTGTGGAAAAGTTGGCCACTTACAAAGAAACTGTAGGCTTCTCAATAGAAAACAGAAACAAGATGATGACAAGAACACGTCTGCAATAGCCTCCAATGATGGCGGAGAGGTTACTCTGGTGAATGAGGCAGACTGTTGTCATGTTGCTGATGCAAGCACCGAATGGGTAGTGGACTCTGGTGCCTCCTACCATTGTGTTCCAAGGCGTGAATACTTCTCCACATATAAGGCGGGAAACTTTTGGCACTACCAAGATGGGTAACCAAAGTGTTTCTAAAATAGTGGGGATCGGTGATATCTGTATCCAGACGAGCGTAGGGTGCACATTATGGTTGAAAGATGTGCGACACATTCCAGACCTGCGTCTCAACCTAGTTTCTGTGAAGGTGCTGGACAACGAAGGATACTATAATGAGATGGCGAATAGCAACTGGAAACTCACCAAGGGATCATTGGTGGTAGCGAGAGGAAAGCTATGCTGCTCGCTATACAAGATGCACGGAACGATATGTGCTAACCAACTGAATGCAGTTGAAGATGATGCTTCTCCAAATTTGTGGCACAGACGGCTGGCGCACGTAGGAGAGAAGGGGTTGAATGTCTTGGCTAGAAAGTCCCTCATACCAGTAGCCAAGGAGAAAGCGCTGAACCCCTGCGATTATTGTTTATTTGGGAAGCAACATAGAGTTTCATTCGCGAAGAATTTAACCAGGCGAATGAAGAAGTTGGAGTTGGTACACTCTGACGTATGCGGACCCATGGAAGTCGAATCTCTGGGAGGCAGTAAATATTTTCTGACCTTCATTGATGATGCGTCTCGCAAGACCTGGGTATATCTGTTGCGGACGAAGGACCAGGTGTTCTATTATTTTAAGAAGTTCCATGCTATGGTGGAAAGAGAAACGGGAATGCCGCTAAAGTGTCTACGCACAGATAATGGTGGTGAATACATCTCTCGAGAGTTCAGAGATTATTCCACGAAACATGGCATTAGGCATGAGAAGACAGTTCCTGGTACTCCTCAACAGAATGGTGTCGCTGAGAGAATGAATCGGACAATTATGGAGAGAGTCCGAGCGATGCTCAAGATGGCTAATCTTTCTAAGTCATTTTGGGGAGAAGCTGTCAACACTGCAGTCTATCTTATCAACCGACTACCTTCATCGGCGTTTGATTTCGATATACCAGAGAAGGTGTGGACCGGTAGAGACATCTCATATTCGCATTTGAGAGTGTTTGGCTGCAAGGTGTTCATGCATGTACCGAAGGAACAAAGATCGAAGCTCGATGATAAATCGAATCCTTGCATCTTTGTTGGGTATGGAGACGAGGAGTTCGGCTACAGACTTTGGGATCCAAAGAAGAAGAAGACTGTTCGAAGTCGCGACGTAGTATTCCATGAGCATGAGGTCATGGGCGACTTAGAGGTGGATGCGGCGAAATCCACAGGTGGAGGTGTAGACGATTATACACCAGTTAGCATTCCATATGACAGTGCCACGGAGGAAGGAATGCATCAATCAGAACCTGAACCAGAAGAGCCAGCCATTGATGATGATGAGCCTGTTGTAGATGAACACACTGAAGATAATGAGCAGGGGGAGCCTTCAGATGTGCAAGAAGCAGTTGAACCTCAACTGAGAAGGTCAACTAGGGAACGCCAACCATCTACGAGGTATCCGAGTTCTGATTATATTTTGATTACTGACGAGGGGGAGCCAGAGAGCTTCCAGGAAGTACAATCTTGTAGGGACAAAGATTGTTGGACAAAGGCCATGCAAGAGGAGATGGATTCTCTGAAGAAGAATGATACGTACGAGTTAGTTCGATTGCCGAAAGGAAAGAAGACACTCAAGAACAAATGGGTGTACAAATTAAAGAAGGATGATGGCAAGCTGGTCAGATACAAGGCTCGATTAGTGGTCAAAGGTTTCACTCAGAGGAAGGGGATCGACTTTGACGAGATATTACCGGTCGTGAAGATGAGTTCAATCAGAGTCATATTGGGACTAGCTGCTACTATGGATCTTCACTTGGAGCAACTCGACGTGAAGACCGCATTCTTGCATGGTGATCTTGATGAGGAGATATATATGGAGCAACCCGAAGGGTTCGAGGTTAGAGGTAAAGAGGACATGGTCTGCCGGCTGAAGAAAAGCTTGTACGGTCTAAAACAAGCTCCACGGCAGTGGTACAAGAAGTTTGATTCTTTCATGGTGCATCAGGGGTTCAAGAGAACAGATGCAGATCCATGTGTTTACGTCCGGAGATACTCTAACGGTAAATTTATCGTTCTTCTCCTTTATGTTGATGATATGCTAATTGTCGGACAAGATGCAGAGATGATTAGCAGGTTGAAGAAAGATTTGTCAAAGACGTTTGACATGAAGGATTTGGGTTCGGCAAAGCGGATTCTCGGGATGGAGATTACCCGAGATCGGAAAGCTGGGAAATTATGGTTATCCCAGGAGCGCTATATTGAACGAGTTCTAGAGAGGTTCAATATGAAGGATGCTAAGCCAGTTAGCACGCCACTTGCCGCGCACTTTCAGTTGCGAAAGAAGCCCAATACATCAACAAATGAAGACGGAGAAGATGTCCCAGATGTTCCATATTCATCGGCGGTCGGAAGTTTGATGTACGCCATGGTGTGTACGAGGCCAGATATCGCTCACGCAGTTGGCGTTGTGAGTCGATTTCTATCAAATCCTGGGAAGTCACATTGGGAAGCAGTGAAGTGGATCATGAGGTACTTGAGAGGAACTTCCAAATTATGCCTAACATTTGGAAGTGGTAAATATTTTCTTACAGGCTATACGGATGCTGATATGGCCGGTGATCTCGACAGTAGAAAGTCGACGTCGGGATACATATTTACGTTCTCAGGGGGAGCTATCTCATGGCAGTCGAGGTTACAGAAATGTGTTTCTTTATCAACTACTGAAGCGGAGTATGTTGCAGCAACGGAAGCTGGCAAGGAGATGCTCTGGTTGAAGAGATTTCTTCAGGAGTTGGGAATTCAGCAGGAAGAGTACATAATATTTTGCGATAGTCAAAGTGCTTTGGACTTGAGCAAGAATACTATGTATCATTTCAGGACGAAACACATCGACGTTCGTTATCATTGGCTCAGACTGGCTATTGAGGAAAAAGCATTCAAGCTGCAGAAGATCCACACAGACAAGAATGTTGCAGACATTCTGACGAAGGTTATTCCCAAGGAGAAGACTGAGTTCTGCGCCGGACATGCCGGAATGGGCTATCGCTGAGGCGGTAGGAGATCTCCCCCGCATAATGAATGAGGCTGGAGGGGGAGAATTGTTGGTCCAGCCTTGCAGCCTGCCAACGAAGACCGCCGCCAGAAGAAAACAAAGAAAAAATATAAATATTATTATAATATTTTATTATAATATTATTTTATATATAATAATAATTTAATGAACGACTGATATTGAAGGGCGACGCGGCGCATTCCTGGCCACCCATTTTGAGTGGTCCAGAAGAGCTGAAGACATCTATAAATAGGCTGAGGATTCTTCAGTTATTATTATCACAAACTCATTCGAGTTTTACTATATAGAGAGAAGTAGTTCGAGTAAATTGTGAGGTTATCAGTTCAGGTAGAAACTGATAGGGTTCCACATCCACAGAGAGGTGTGAGGTAAACACGAGTGGTAAAAGTGAGATAGTAAAAATTCGAGGGTTGTAATTTTTACTATAGTGAAGATTTTGCCGACTTGGCCGTGGTTTTTCCCTCTTTGTTAACAGAGGGTTTTCCACGTTAAAGTTCTGGTGTTCTTTCTTACCTTACGGTAAATTTTATTTTACCGTGGTAGTTACTGTGCGGGTCCCACCAAATTTACCCCGTGGGTCCCACTTCTCCCGATCGTCGTACCGAGCCAAACCGGGACCTGTTCCGTTGCGGGGCCCACTGACCACCGCGGGGCCCACCACTATTCCCAACACTTCTAACATATTATCGTACAAATATAACATTAGTCGAGATGCATTACCTAAGCTAGCTGGGATTTTCCTCTCAGTCGATTGCTACCTAAATTAAGAGATAGCAAGTCAAGCGTACCGAGTGATTCTGGCACGGTACCCTTTAGATTGTTCCTATGAACGTAAATTGTAGACAAGCTACGGAGATTAGAAATCCCTCTTGGTATGTTTCCACTGATAAAGTTGTTTGCCAACGAGAGAATTACCATCTTTGTGGAAAGATTAGTTATAGAGACTGGAAATAACCCTCCAAACAGATTGTAATCAAGTCGAAGGCTCTCCAAGTTGCTTCAGTTTGTTAAGGAGGCGATGAAGTCCAAATCATCGGATCGACCTCTTCCGAGACTATTGTTCTGCGCGCGAAATGCCATTAAATTTTTAAGATTCCCGAGATTCGACGGTACCTTTCCGATAAATTTATTACTGGTGAAGTCGATAACCTCGAGTTTTGAGGCATTCGATAATGACTCGGGAATATACCCATTAAAAAAAAGTTTCCATCCAAAAAATAGAGATCTAGGATTGTGAAAAGGAAAAGCCGATCTTGTCCTTAGACGGCCGGCGAAGCGATTTATAGCTCAAGGGTCTTTTTTTTATGTTGGGATAATCTTCGCAACAGCCGATTCCCCAGCTTCATGGGGATCCGACTTCAGACCACCCGCTGAGCTCGTGCTTTATGCCTTTCGTTATTACAAAGACATGCGCCTTAAACTTGCCTGCAAGAAATAAAAATTAACTCAAGTTCAAGACATTTGTATGAAGAATCGAGTTCGACAAAGCTCTTACCATCGATTGGCTCCACCAAGTATGTAGGGAATCTCCACCTGTTTCTGAGACGTGTATATTCTTCAAGTCCTGTAAGGTAAAGACATGAAAAAAAAAAGGAGATATATAGAACATGTTTGCAATTTAAAATTTCGCGCTTTAGTAAATTAGGAAATAGAAGAATTTTTTTTTTTTCTCGACAGATTGTGCTTTCATGCATTAACTGAAAAAATGTATAGAACAAACCATGACCTGCATGACACTGCTACTAAAGCATGACTTTACCATCCCTTATTCGTTCCATGTAAAATGTAATCCTCATACTTTGCCAGCTTATCTTGAATTAGAATAAAATTGAGAGTACTGCCATGAAAAAGAGAAATAAAATCATGGTTAGGTCATGATGTTGCACGAATTACGCACACGTTAGTAAGAGAATCATCACCAAGTCCATTCTTATTCGATTCAGAATCGCCAATGCCTTGTCATGTATGTCATTTGAATGCTTCGACTAGTATAGATTTCGCAAATATATTGTTATTGGCTTACGCCTGAGTTAAGTTTCTCAGTCAACTAGTCAATATATATGAATGCGTTAGTGTGTTGCTTTGTTTTAATAAAGGGATAATTATTACTAAACAATGACCTCAGTGAAGTCGGTTTATGGAGCTTCACAAGAAATGAAAAACAAAAAAAAAATCATAATTTCGTAATTCGTTGAAGACGTAGACAACTATGGAAAATTTAGCTTTATTACCACATGAGCTGCCCAGAAAATTACATCTTGTTATTCGGCATCGGCACTATCGTAGTAACTACCATAGGCCCCAAAGCCGAAGAGACACGAAAATCTCCTCTATTGATAAGATAAGAGCGAGACAATAGGGGTACGGGGATTAATTTGTAGATTTGTCTATTTTTATATAATTTATTTTATTTTTTCTCTTTTATTTAGTTTTTATTTTTAACATATTTTTTGTTCTCTCTCTCTTTTTTTTTTTTTTAATTTCATTTATAAACCGTGTTAAACATTAGTGATCGATTGCCCCGGCCATAATGGCCATCTGTATTGTAATTATTGGCACGCGTGAATTAAGCTTCTCTGTCAAGTCAATATATATTAATGTGTTTGTTTGTTCCTTAGTTTTCGTTGAAAGGGACAATTATTACTAAACAATGACCTTCGTTGAATTTGGAACCCTGAACAGACCACCGGTTGATAAGCCGGAGGAAGGTGAGGATGACGTCAAGTCATCATGCCCCTCATGCCCTGGGCGATACACGTGCTACAATGGCCGGGACAAAAGGTCGCGATCCCGCGAGGGTGAGCTAACCCCAAAAGCCCGTTCTCAGTTCAGATTGCAGGCTGCAACTTGCCTGCATGAAGCCGGAATCGTTAGTAATCGCCGGTCAGCCATACGGCGGTGAATTCGTTCCCGGGCTTTGTACACACCGTCCGTCACACTATGGGAGCTGGCCATGCCCGAATTCGTTACCTTAACCAAAAGGAGGGGGATGCCGAAGGCATGGCTAGTGACTGGAGTGAAGTCGTAACAAAGTAGCCGTACTGGAAGGTGCGGCTGGATCACCTGTCTTTGGAGCTATATTTCACAGGAAAAAAGAACTAAAAAAATATAACAAACAATCAATGGATTCGTTGAAGGCGGCTATGGCAAATTTAATTTTGTTACCCAAATGGTCTGCCCAGAAAATGACAGGCAGCATCGTAGTAACCATACGCAAAAGGTGAAGCAAGAAAACCAAGACTTGTATTACACAAGTGGACGAAAACCAAAAATGTTGATAAGAGATAGACGAGTCGTCGAAAACTTGAAAGCAGAAGCAAAATCTTGATTAGAAATGGCGACAGCGTATGCAGCATTTACTTCTCTTATGCATCTCATCGAGGATCTCCGCGAACACCCAAACCCTCCCATTAAGCTCGACGATGAACACTTTGATTCTCTCAGCTCAAACATCTCTTTCTTCCAAAACTTCCTCGAAAAACATCACAACGCAGTCGATCACGGATGGGAGATTCTGATGGCTGATGCAGCACATGCTGCAGAAGACCTAATCGATGCCCACATAGCCGATCGAACCAAAGATCACAACGAATTCAATGGAAGCCTTCAAGAAGTGATCGACGGCTTGGACCTTCTCCAAAAAGAGGTGATGAAGATGAGTTGGACGACCGAGCAATGTGAAGGCAATCGTTCCGTCCCTCTCGCGTCAGCGCAATCGCACTCAGCACCTTCCATTTCCTCGGGCGTGAAGCTCGGTGGTCCCTTCAAAGGCATAATAACAAAAATCAAAGACAAGCTAACTCGCAAAAACAATAAACCCAGGCAACATCTCGGATCATCAAAACGCTCCCTTTCTGCTGCAACTACCGTCGAGGACGTCGTGGTTGGCATTGAAGACGCAACGCTCAAAATCGTGGACAAGCTCACCTCAAAGCCAAAATCTGGGCCTCAGTTATTCTCGATAACAGGTATGGGCAGAATCGGTAAGACAACACTCGCTCGTAAGATTTATAATCATCCAATTGTTCGGAGTTACTTTGATACTTTTGCTTGGGCTACGATATCGAAAGACTACGATAGGCGTAGGAGTCTCGTGGAACTAATTGATTCTTTGAATAAGGAGGGCGGCAAGGAAAGTCCGAGTGAAAAGAGCGAGTCCGAATTGAGTGTTTTACTGCACAAGTCTTTGTTTGGTAGAAGGTATTTAGTTATAGTGGACGACGTGTGGGACGTCGAGGCATGGGAAGAAATAAGACGCTTCTTTCCAAGCAGCAAAGGCGGTGGAATAGTAATAACAACTAGGGAAGCGTCGGTTGCTTCGATTGGCACGCATAATTTTCCTGTGGACTTCTTAGACGAGCGTAACAGTTGGGATTTATTCAGCGATAAAGTATTTGGGAAAGAAAGTTATCCGCTAGAACTAGAGGATATTGGAAGAAATATAGCGAAAAAATGTGGAGGGCTTCCTCTGTCGCTCGCAGTAATCGGAGGCCACCTAGCAAAGTCTCCTCGAACAAGAAAGTATTGGGAATACGTTGCGGAAAATTTGAGTTCGGTTGTGAATGCCGAAAACGATGAGTATTGCCTCAAAATTCTATCATTGAGCTACAATCACTTACCTGTACATTTGAAACCTTGTTTTATGTACATGGGAATATTTCCTGAAGACGAGGAGATTGAGATTTCTCTACTTATAAAATTATGGGTGGCCGAAGGATTTCTGAAGCCAATAAGCGGCAAGAGCCACGAAGATGCTGCAAAGGATTATATTAAAGATCTTATCGGTAGAAATCTCATTTTAGCTTCTGAATTGTCTTCACTCGGAGATATAACATATTGCAGGATCCATGATCTTTTGAGGGATTTATGCTTAAAGGGAGCTTTGACTAAGAATTTCTTCTGCAAAGTACGTAGGCGGTGGTCCGGCATTATGAAAGTATCGAGCAACGAACGTCGCATAGTTGTCCATGAAAGCTCATCAAAGGTGACCAACTATATTTATGGCAATGGTGGTGTCCTCCGATCTCCGAAAGACCTTCGTACCCTGATAATCAATGGTACGTCACCTTCAAAAGTTTATTATAAGACGTTACGAGTGCTGTGTTCGGCCGAGTGGCCGCCCCTAGAAATCAAGCAAAAGACATGGGTGAAAAATGTTCCTACCCTAATTAACTTACGGTTCCTAGGGATTGTGCGGATAAGACCCGTCGAATTTCCTTCATCATTTGTTTCCCTGTGGAATCTACAATCATTACTTGTAGACTGTCAATCTACAGTTAAAGCCCCGCTCGAAATCTGGAAAATGACCCAACTTAGGCATATTTATACATGGTCTCTCATACTTCCCGATCCCCCAGTCGAAAGCAATGGCATCTTGATGAAGCTGCAATCGGCTATCGGATTACAAAACTTCAGTTTTAGTGAAGATTCCGTCCGAAGAATTCCCAACATCCGTGAATTAGAGGTGAAATACACTGAAGTCGTTGAGGAACGCAAGTACACTATTGACAACATTGATCGACTTGAAAAGCTTGAATCACTTGTATGCTTCTTTTCCGGTGTGACCATGACGACGGTATATCATATGCTGGCAAATATTAAATTCCCGCATTCACTTAAGAAGCTGACGATTAATAGGATTGACTGGGAAGATGTGACGACTAAGATAGGCTCCTTACCAAGACTCGAAGAACTTAAGCTGTTTCGTTGCCGGGGACGTCAGTGGAACTTTGTCGAAGGAAAATTTATCAGTTTAAAATGCTTGACGCTCTCTGAGTGTGAAGAACTCGAATGTTTTACAGCAGATGACGGTCACTTTCGTAGCCTCGAAATCCTGGAGCTATCGTTTATGTATGGATTGGAAAGTATATCTTCAGATATTGGAGACATAGCATCGATCAGATCTATTAAATTAATTTGTTGTCCCGACTCAGCTGTTAAATCTGCTAAGGAAATAGCACGAGTACAGCTCGACGAAGTGGGGAATGAAGTACTGCAAATAGATGCTCATGTCTTACATACTGAATCCGCTCTTTCTTCCGAGAGCACTAGTAATTTTCGACTACGAGTTAAATGATTTTCCTGGTTTGAGGATTGAAGACAGCACATTGAATTTTGGAAACATATTATTCTATGCATAGCTTATAGTAGTAATAAGTTCAACCAAGCAACGGCAAGAATAGCATGTATTTCATTCGCCTTTTCGTGGCCTTCCACAAATCATGGCCGATCACCAACTCATCAACTCTTTTTTTCTTTCCTTTTTTTTTTTATTTCTTCAATTAGTAAATTTGTAAATAATCAATGGGAAGTTATATAGTATGTAATTGATTTTGTATCTTGTTTTGGCATTGACTTGTACACAAGTGCGAGGCGACTACTAAACATCAGCCATGTTAAAATTCGTACCTACTTGCTTGCAATACATTGCTGTAAATGTTTTTTAAAAATGTATCACTATATTTGGTTAAAGGAAAAATATTAAGCTTTTTTATTAATTTTTGTTACGCCAATTCGTTGGATTGGATTTAGATTTATCTTCCTATTTCGACATTAATTGGAAAATTGACTACAAAACCGTAATCATTTTACATACTCAGAACAATATATCAATACATGGACTCTTAAGCTGCCTTTATTTTACTTTGTTAGTAATCCAAGTATTAAGTCAAATTTGCTCTCCTTGACTGACTGTACAATATCCCACTGTAATAATGATTTTAGGCATATATTTACGTTGGTTTAAATAGTGGAAATTAAGTCTTTACATTTCATCACTGACCATTCTGTGGGGTAATTTAACAAAAGAGAGTCCTTTCTACCCATTTTTAAAAAAATGGAGTCAAACTAAGTCAATTCAATAAAAGGGAGTGTATTTAATTAACTCACTAACCATTAACTGTTAACTTAAAATTAATCATTAATTTTTTTTTAATATTAAATATAAACGAACGAACAACGAACGAACCAACCAGCCGACGAAAGAACAAAAATCGAGCAAAAAACCAGCAAATACTAAATCATCCAACGCATTACCCAAGATCCGGACCACCCAAGATCGAAGATCGAAGTTCCGATCTTCAACACATTACAGTAAGTGGCATTTCGACATTTGCAATTTCTTTAAACTCGGTCATTGCAAGGATTAAGTTCGTTTTAACCACATTGTACATTTCGCATACCGGGAATTTGATTTTCGCATCAGTGGGTAGTTGTGGTTCGCATTTTTAACTTTTAAGGTCAATCTGTGTGAATTTGAAGGAAACTGTCGAATTTCCGATTATTATTATTCGAGTTTCTTATGCTCGAAAGTGTTGTTCAAATAAATATTTTCTAAATTTTAAATTCGAATATCATATTCAAAACTCTAACTTATTCGATTATGATCCCCCGAGTATTTGTTTGCTCGAAAAGATCGCTCGAAAATAAAGTTCGAATAAGCTTTTTCAACTTATTGGAATGGCTCGATGTACGCCGTAGATTATATATCCGAATAAACTTTTCGAGTGTCTTTTTACTCGAATGGGATATTCGAATAATTTTTCCTTTTCGAATATTTGTTTTATTCGAATATCTCAGTTGATTTTAAATTCAAATATTTTTTATATGCAGGTTACGCCGATCAGCATCATGATTGATTACGATGGAGAATGGATAGTTGGAGATGATAACAATTATAGTTGGGTTCCCACAATGGGAACAAATTTAGTGCCTATTGGGTTCGATGGTGATTGTTGTTCGTTGGAGGATCTGCGAAACGAAATATATGTGTCTATTAATATAAGCGGGAGGCCGGAATTAAAGTTGAGCTATCAAGTATGTATGAGAGGTATGGAAGGCCGTGCTCCTTTGTATATAAGGAATGATAGAGATTTGAAGGGTTACCTTTACTTAGGGGGTCCAATGGATAGACCGATTCTATATGTGGAAATCGGACTCCCTACGACACTTCTTCGTCAAACTCGTGCAGACGATGAAGTTAGTCCTCTTCCGGCTGAGCTTCCTAGCGGCAGAAGTGGTTACAACGATGATTATTTTGATCGTATCATCGACTTCGGGGGTGGGGGTCACGACGTGAATTATGGGGGTTAGGGTCGCGATGAAGCGAACGTGCACGCCAACTTTGATGCGAATGTTGTTACACGGCAGAACGTGCACATCAATTTTGATGGCGTAATCGAAGAAAATGCACAAGAGGATGAGGGGGACAATGAGGAGGAAAATGCGATTATTCCTAGTGATCGGTATTCTTTTACGAATGGTTCCACCATGAGAGTCGGTGATGAATTTGAGGATAAGAGGACTGCCAAGAAGAGGATCCAAAGAGTTGACGTAGATGCATCCTTCGAGCTCCGGAGCGTAAAATCTTCCCGATCGGTCTATGCCGTGAAATGCAAAGAGGAAGGATGTAGTTGGAGGATATGGACGGAAGGATTAAGGATACGTCCGTATTTTCGATTCGTACGTATTGCAACACCCATACGTGCGACCTTGCAAATCGGAACGCGAGACTTACTCAAGCATCAGCGTCCTCCGTGAGCGATATGCTGCTTGAATCTTTTCAGGGCTCTACAAGTACGCCAGCGCCTAAACTAATTCGAACAATGATGAGAAATCGTGGGATCGAAGTTTCATACTTCAAAGCATGGAAAGGGGGCATTTTAGCCCAAAATGCAATGAAAGGTGACGGCTGACTGGTTTGCTAGATACAGACAAAAAATCCATACAGGCAACCACACAGTTTACCCCGACAGTGGAGACAATAATCCGTGAAAGGGATACGCTAAGTCAAGGGTACGAAGTTGGTGAAATCGCTCCGCAAGAGTATGATGTCCGATCTTCAGGGAGTCGTGCCGTCGTTAATCTGCAATCGAAGACATGTACGTGCCGCCAATTCGACATCGTCAGGATTCCGTGTCCACATGCAATCGCAGCGAGTCTACGAGCGAACAAGTCTTTCTATCCGTTGTGTTCGGATTATTACTCTGTGCTAACGTGGCAGTTCGCTTATCATGGACGAGTTTCTCCGGTTCCAGATCAAGTCGAATGGGATACCATTGAGGAAATGGTGTTGCCGCCTCAGTTCGTAGCAAGGCGTGGGAGGAGAAAGGAAAGTATCGCTCTGTCGGTGAGTTTGGTCGTAGACGTTAATTATTATATTGTAACTTGTTCGGGTGATACAATGTGCTATGGATATTTTAATTTTAAGAGTAGGTAAGGGGTTCATATTTTGCTTTCAAGTCACTGTTTTTCGATTTTTAATGGAGTTTCGAATAGTTCGAATAGGTTACTCGAATAAATATTTGTTGAAAAAATCGGAAATGAGCTTCTTCGAGTGTTTCTGTAAAATCGAAAAGTTCGAATACGTTAATCGGATATTGTATTTTTGTTGATTAAAGAATAATCAAGTAAAGGTCGAAAAGAAACTATTCGAGTATGGGTGGAAAATCGAAAATATTCGGAAGAGATATTCGAAAAATTATTTTTATTCGAGTTTCTTCTTGTAAAATTGTAATTATCATTATCTCAATATCTCGGTGTAGAAATATTAATATTTCGATGTTTTAGAGCTTTTACAAAGTTAATAATTCACTTGATAAACAAAAACGATGTTTGATAAAAATCGGGGAATGAAATATGATGGAATGACAAAAAGATTGACTTTGTAGAAATGATGATTATAATAATCGAGTATATATCGATTTTTATCAAAATGATATTATATCTTAATTTGATTGATATAATTTACTTTCATGACTCTGAAACCCACTAGTAATACTAAGATAAGCACACATTGAACATTACATGATAATAGTAATAATAATAATTAAAATTTAATAACTGTTTATCGATTGAGATTAGAAGTTCGAATAGTTTGGACATGTTACTCGAATAGTGTTTAGGATCGAAGTTCAGATATTGCACCTATTCGAGTGATATTGGAAACTCGAATTAATTCGAAGATATTACTCGAATATAGAATTTCTATTCGAGTAATAAAAAAGTTCGAATAACAGTGAAAATTTTCAACATTTCCTTCCAAATACTTTCATCCATAAATCAACAATTCATCCCAATCAACAATTCAGCACAATTCACCGCAAACACATTCATCTCAAAATCAATCATTCATCATAAAATCAACATTTCATACATTTAAAATGAGGAATACATTGTCAAGCAGTCCAATTGTTAAACCATATACAAATAGTCAAAAACTTTCTAAACAAACATATTTTTTCATCGTTCAACGAGTAAAGATCATATCTATTGCCGAACATCGTCGACATCGCCGCCCGCGGCATATAGAGACCGCACTCCCTGCTGTCCGACAAATAGAACCATTCCAGCTTTAATACCAAACCTCTTGTCGTAAACTTCGAGTGTAAAAAATAAGACATATGAAAATTACCTGAGCTTTTGTTGAGGGAACTCTACGCATCGCGTATATGTAAATTTTTCGAGGTTTTCATTTACCCCTACCAGTTGAAGCATCAACGGTATTAATTCGGAGAGGGGTTCGAGGTACGGCTTCATGAATCGCATATCAGAATCACTACTCCGGTTGGAGTCGAAGATGTGAATGGTCCTCTCCTTGAACCGAGCGACTAGAAGTATCCAATGGGCATTAAATCCCAATAGGATGACGGCAGCCTCCGCTTGGTTCCAGTGGAGGGACGGCTTACCAGGCGCATTGATCTCTCCCGTAGTGAATAGTCTGTACGATTCCCCATTCCACGGGCGAACACTGTCAAAGAAGGCCGCCTGTGCGAAGTTGGTATGCATGAATGCTATGTGTTCCACGGGAAGCACGTAGCTTTTTTTCATCTCAATATAACTTTGGAATACCTCGTTGACGTACCGAATCGGAGATCCAAATTTTGGAGTAGACAGATCTTTGAAGAATTTCTTGTCATAAGCCTGCATTATGCCCTGACGTTCATGGGTCGCCGTCATTCTTTCCAACTCCACACTTACTGCATCCCAATTAGCCGCCCTCGATTCAATGTGATGTTGTTGTTGAGGCGAGGTATCGTATAGGGGGGTCCAATCGGGCAACGGTACAAAAGGACTGCTCAGCACCTTTGATCGTTTCTTCTCACGCTCAGGCTGTTGTCTTAACCGTTTGTACTGCTTCTTGGGCTCAGCAACCGTCTTCTCGGGCTCGGCCGCGGCCGTCTGCCTCATCTCGTCTCGGCCGCGGCCTCGGTCTGCCTCGTCTCGGTCTGCCTCGTCTCGTCTCGGCCGCGGCCTCGGTCTGCCTCGTCTCGACCGTCCGCTCTACCGTCTCACACCTCGTCTCCACTACGTTCGGCGTCCTCCCGAACGCTGGCGTATAATAACCCATATCTCGTTCCCGTGCCTCCCTCAACGTCTCAAAACCTAAAAATGGGAGTATTATGTTTAACTTAAGTAATATATACCAATATAATTTTAAATGTCATTTACTTAAGGTAATGCATACCCTCGAGCACCATCGAGCGTAACGCCCTAATCTCTGTCCTCACTAAAGATAATTCTTCCCGCACCTCCCGAACATCGGCCTCCATCCTGTCCATTCTTCTATCAATGTGAGTGATTATCGAACTCGAAGAAACAGGAGGAGGAGAGGACCCTCGAGTACGATCATCACATTGTGGAGGATGGGATGCCTCACGTGAAGGCTCTGTCGGCTGTGGAGGAGACGGTGGAGGAGATGGAGCGAGCCGATGGTCAGCGCAGTAGACCATCATCTGATTTAGAAGATGCTCCACTATCCTCTGGGATACGGCATCATCCCTGCTGCCAGGAAAGCCGGCGATCGTGCGGCCGTGATCCGATTCCAATTCAGCATCGGATGGTGTAAGCCAACACTGCACCGTCTGTGTATTTGTACGAGTTCAATCAAATTAGGGATATGCAACTCTAAAAATTCATATTATAAATAAATATATATACTTACATTTATATCCGCATCATTGAAGACATGCTCGACCGATTCATAATTTGGAGCAGAACTCTTGGCGAAGAATTTTGTCTTCCAATGACACATGCGGGGTAACGAGAGGTTTTCATCGCTTTTCCTCATTTCAAAATCCCCGAGCCTCGGCCAACATTCGTACGCAAGAACCTGATAAAGAGAATATATTAAGTTAAAAAATGTAATATAACTTAAATAAAATGAATTTAATTACCTGAAGCGGTTGGACGAAGCCGCTAATATCGAATGTCGTCTGGTGCTTTTTCTTGGAAGTCATCATCCGATGCTTCTCCACTAGGTCTTTGTTCAGACCATAGAGAACCTCCTCGAACACGCTATCCTTCCCCAAGGATATTTGTTGAAGCTGTCGAAATCCTCCACCAGACGGAGCCACTCGCTCTTCACCTTCAGGTCCCTTTTCACTCTCCGCGGCCCTAGTACCGCGACGGCAAAATATAGGGCCGCGATCTTCAACTTCTCCATGTTTACGCCCGTACCGCCATCGGCGGTAGCATCGTGCATCATATCGTTGATCCTCGTCTCCATATCGTCCAAATATATAACCCTCTTGCCTACGAGCCATAATACAGGCGTTAGTTTTTAAAATTGAAGTAAAAAAGCTTCAAAATGATAATAGGAGAATCATACCAGGCCAATGCCTCGTTACAAACTCGTTCGATGACGGTATCACTTGATCATCGGCAGCGTGACAGTGCATGCCGGTGATTAAGCAATACTCGACCAACGAAAATCTTAACGGCCCCTCGCGGACGACCATCCACAGCTCCAAAGACTCGGGCACACGCTCCACCTGTCGGCTCATCAGATACCATAGAAGCATGTTGGAGTTGTAGTGGTCTCGGGCCGCCTTTATCAGGTTTTCGAACTGGGTCCTTGCGACCATTTCCGCCAATTCCCTTTTGTTCAGAAGCATACGAATGCGCTCGCAAGCTGTCATGTACGGCGAGTTAAGCGTAAGGGTGGCATAGTAGTAATTATTCGCCGGCAACTTCGTCGGGAAATAGACCTGAAAAAATTGCATAAACAACCAATGTTACCATGAAAAAACACTGTTATCCGAGTAACTTATTCTAGTATCACACACTCGAAAACATAATCGGATAATCGATAATATAACTCTAATAAAAAACTCGAATAAGCGCAAATTCAAAATTTGTACAAAACTTCACCTATAATCCCGTTCCATGTGAAATCGACGTTTACCCATCACCGATTTCACATGAAAATAGGTCGATTAAACTAAATGAACACCAAATTCCGAAAATCCAATAAGATTAACTCACCGTCACTCTGTCTCCGTCGGCAACCTCATCAACGCGGTCCCTTCGAAGCGTAGCCGGCGTAGCTTGGTTTGATTTCGTCATTGTATTCGGTGTCAGATTTGTGGAAGGATTCGATTGATTAATTCGAGTAGGAGAAAATCGAAGTGAAGGAAAGAATTTTGGGTTGATGTGTTTGTGATTTTTTTTCTGACCGTTCTACTTATTTATCGATTGCAACCTTATTTGAGTTTATCCGAGTTTTGTAATCGAGTCTTCTACTCGAATAGTTGTTTATGTCAGCGAGTATATACTATTCGAGTGTTTTAAAACATTCAAGTCGTATAAACTATTCGAGTTTTCTTTTCGATTGTATGTAGTACTCGAATATCCATTAAGTTGGTTAAACCGTTCTTAAACATTTTATAGTAAGAGTATTCTAGTCATTTTCCCACTCATTTAATTCTTTTAGGTTTCAGTCGCATTTCTCAAAATGTCTTTATCAAAGAGTATTCTTTTAGTTTCTTGGTAGTCTTTAGCTGCCCTTTAGCACGCCTTTCCTTTGGCAACTCATCATCATTCCTTCCCTCCATCACTGCGTCATTCTCCGTCACTTTTTTTTTTTAATCCGAAAACTATCAATCTCCTCGCAAATTTTCTGTGTTTTTGTTGCTTTTTCTTGAATCCTCCAAAGCCCGTCTTTTTCTTGATTCTGGGCTAGGAGTTTTCAATCAAGGCTGGGGTTGGAGTTGATAGCTTCGATCTATTTGATCTGTGTTGAAGTAGTCTTTTGGTTTGGACAGTGGAAAGGGGGGGACAAAGGTAAGTTTTCTTCGATGTCGACTGTGTTTTTGCTGATTACCGAGTTGATTTGGTTATAGGTATACAGTGTTTTAATCTCATTTTGGGATCTGGGACGTTCCATTTGTTTGGGCTTGGTCTGTTTTTATGTTTAAATTTGAGTGTTGATGATATGTTGAGAGAGAGAGAGAGATCAATTTTCATCCCTTTTACCGAAACATTTTCGGGAACTGTGTGTGTTTTTCTGTTTTGGTCAATCGTCTTTAGTATGCTAAACAATGTCGTCTTACTTAATTTGACTTTTAGAATGAGATTTGAGAGTTTCAAGATTAATGGCCGCCTAAAATGGGATTCGAGAATTCTTGTTTATCTAGCAATGTAACAGCTGATCTGCTAAAAATTTGCTTGTGTGCTCAAAATTTTTGTTGCAAATAAGTTTAAGTTCATCTTGCACTTATTCAATAGCCATTGGTTAATGTTTGTAATTTGCCATTTTGTTTCCTGGCATTAGTTAATATTTGATTGTCTGTTCAGGTTCAAAGTGACCTTTTTCTGTAGTTGCAATAAAAGAGTTAGAATGGCTGTTTCAATAAGAAACTTGGATCCAGCTTTTCAAGTGGCTGGTCAGAAGGCGTATCCTTGGGCTGTATATGTTCATTCGCCTAACACAATTGTGTCAAAAATGACTTCTTTGTTCTTTTTTTTTTAACTGAAACCTATGGACTAAGCAGCTTTCTCTAGCTTTTGAATTCTCTACGGTGCACTACTGTTCATTCTTTAACACGGTTCAGTGGTATTGAGATTTGGAGAATCGAAAACTTCAATCCAGTACCAGTCCCAAGTTCGTTGCATGGGAAATTTTTCACTGGAGATTCTTATATTATTCTAAAGGTAACAGTCTTGGAGTTGAGACGTGGGAATGTCCTGCAAACTCATGACGACCGATACGAACTCATAAAAATACTCCTGAATCAGATTTGTTTGCTTGATGTTGGTAATCCGCTCCAGCTGGTTGCCCCGATGCTTATCGTCAAACGTAGTCAGTAGTTTTCTCTTTAGGTCGTTCCAATCATGGGGTAGGTCGCCGTAATCCACTGAATCCAAGACTGTGCGACGCCCTCCATACACACCATGGCACATGATACTTTTTGGTTTTCTCGAGTCCGTTGAAGAGCAAAGAATTGATCCGCCCTTGCGATCCATGCTAGCGGGTCTGTTCCTTCAAAGACGGGAAGCTCTATGCGACGTTCAACGTCGTGGGTACGTCGTCGTTTGTCTCCTCTTCATGCTCCTTGTGCTTGGTTCTTTTTGGGGAAGGTGGGGTTGGTGCCTCACTATCACGATCAGAGTGGTCGTGATTCTTGTTGGTACTGATGAAGTCGTAGACGAGTTTGTGTAGTGTTTCCACGGTTGTGTTGAGCGAGCCCATCGTCTTCTCTAAGTCTCCGACGCGTTGTTCCATCTGAGATCTTGTGATGGTCATCAACGGGTTCTGGTTTTTTTTTTTGGCGATGAACAGTAACTCGGCTTGGCGGGGGTTCGGCGGCAGGTCGGACCAATTTGTTAGAGTGAAAATGATGGATTCGACAAGAACATAATGAACTAGAATCTTATTGCAAACCAAGAGTAAACTCTTGTCCTCAATACTGATATTCCTCAAAACATACTACTAACCGTTCCTACTGCCCTCCTTATATAGGAGTTAAGAAAGAGAAATAAAAGGAATTTAAACTAATAAGATCTAATCAAATCCCACAATAATCAAACTAATCAGGTGATGGCTTTGAAATATTCAAACGTGTTCCCTCTTCCCTAATGACTTGTTCTTTGAGCTTATCTTCATGACCGATTCTCCCTGCATTTTCTCGAGCTCGACTGATTGAGGATAATATCTTATCTTGACCCATTTTGCCCCTACGTTGATATACTTTAATCGGGGCTTTCTTCGGGGAAATTCTTGCGGTAACATTACATTCCTCGTCCAAATGAGCCTTGTCCTCAAGGCTAAAGTGAGGGAACTGGCGTTGCATATCTGCTATTGGCATCCATGTCGCATCGTCTTTTTCGCGACCTTCCCATTTGATCAAAAATTGATCCTCCTGGCCCTGCGTAGTCGTGATGGTCCGTTTTTGTAGGACCTGCTCGGGTTGTATCGGCACAGCTGCCTCTTCTTCTAAGGCCGGCGGAAGTTCTGCCTCGAGAGGGTGATCCCCGATAACCTTCTTTAATTGCGAGACGTGAAACACAGGATGAATGCGACTCGAAGTAGGGAGCTGTAAACGGTAGGCCACTGCTCCAATTCTCTCTAGCACCTTGAATGGTCCATAAAAATGAGCTGCCAACTTCTGATTGAGCCGTGAAGTTACTGTATTCTGGCGATAAGGGCGTAGCTTCAAGAAAACTGCGTCACCTTCGCTGAATTGGATGTCCCGACGATGTTTGTTCGAAGACTTTATCATGTGTTGTTGGGCCCGAGTCAGATTATGCTTGAGTTGGCGAAGAATCTCATCGCGATCACCTAGTGCTTCGGAAACTGCTGCCACCCTACATTCCCCAGGTAAAAATTGAACCAAGTTCGGGGGTCCCGACCGTAGACTACCCGAAAAGGTGTCGTCCCGGCTGATATGTGGAAGGCGGTGTTATACTAGTATTCTGCCCAATCCAACCATCGTGCCCACATCTGTGGTTGTTCCCCTGCAAAACATCGCAAATATGTCTCCAATGTGCGATTCAAGACTTCAGATTGCCCGTCCGTTTGTGGGTGATAGGCACTACTCATTTTTAATTTTGTCCCCTGTTTGCGGAATAATTCTTGCCAAAAATTGCTTAGGAAAATAGAATCTCGGTCACTTACAATACTGCGGGGAATTCCATGTAGGCGAACCACTTGATGCACAAACCGATCCACAACTCGTCGGGCGGTGTACAGATGTTTCAATGGGATAAATTACCATATTTTGAAAGGCGATCGACCACAACCATGATGTTGTCGTACCCCTGCGATTTAGGAAGCCCGTTTATAAAATCCATTGCAATATCTTCCCAAACTTGTTGCGGGATTGGTAAGGGCTGAAGCAGACCTACTGGGGACATGGCCTCATATTTCATTTTTTGGCATGCTAAACACTCAGCAACATACGCTTGAACCCGTTCCATCATACTTTGCCAAAACAGCGTGGAGGCCAACCGACATACGTACGGAAGGCACCCGAATGACCCCCCATCGGGGTTGCATGAAACTCTTCTAGTAGTCTGGGAATCCAAGCTGAATTTGCTGGTATCGCTAATCGACCTCGATAGAATAACCAATCCCCAATCAGAGCGTATGGTGGTCACGACGTTCAATGCTTCAGCGGTAGGGCCTAGGGTTGCATCGTGGCTTATCTCCGTGACTAGGGTGCTCGATCTAGCCATTGTGGTAAACTTACCGCGTTAATCTGCATCTCCTCATGTCGTCTGGATAAGGCGTCGATAGCGTTGTTTGCGGTGCCGGGTTTGTATTCCACGTCGAAGGAGTATCCCAAGAGCTTAGCCGCCCACATCTGTTGGGCCGGGGTTGCCACCTTTTGGTGTAGTAAAGAGCGCAAGCTTCGATGATCAGTTCGAACGTGAAAGTGTTGCCCAAGTAAATATGGCCTCCAGTGTTGAATGGCCAAGACTAGCGCCATTAGCTCCTTCTCGTAGGTGGACTTCATCCTTGAGCGATCCGAAAGATCTTTGCTGAAGTAGGCAATGGGCTGTTTACCTTGCATCAGAACCGCTCCAAGGCCCGTTCCCGACGCGTCGCACTCGATGATAAAGGGTTTAGAAAAATCTGGCATGGCTAGGACTGGGGCTGTGACGAGTGCTTGCTGCAATTTTACGAATGCCTCTTCCGCCGCGTCATCCCTTACGAATTTCCCAATCGCATCTTTCTTTAATAATGCCGTCAATGGTTGTGTGATTTTTCCGTAATCTTTAATGAATCTAAGGTAATAACCTGTCAGTCCCAAGAATCCTCGGACTCCTTTCACAGATTTCGGGCGTGGGCCACCGTAAAACTGCTGTGACTTTATCCGGGTCCATTGCAACTCTGCCGACGAATATTATATGTCCTAGATACTCGACCTTCCTCTTCCCAAACTGACATTTCCTTTAATTTACGTGGAACTGATGGGTAGTCAAAATCTCCATAACTCGAGATAACTGCTGCAAATGGAGCTCCCATGTGGCGCTATAAATCAGGATATCGTCAAAGAACACGAGCACGCCCTTGCGTAGATAGGGGCGAAAGATGTTGTTCATGGTAGCTTGAAAGGTGGTCGGTGCGTTTGTAAGCCCGAATGGCATAACTAAAAATTTGTAGTGCCCATCATGTGTTCGAAAAGCTGTCTTCGGGATGTCGGTCGGCGTGACCCCAATTTGATGTAACCCGAACGCAGATCCAACATTGTGAAATATTCGTCTCCGCCGAGTTCGTCCAAAAGCTCTTTAATGAGGGGAATTCGATACTTATCAAGGATGGTGGTACGGTTAGCTCGCGGTTGTCTACACAAAACCTCCAACTTCCATCTTTCTTCCGAACTAATAGGACAGGACTGGAGAACGGACTGGCACTAGGTCGGATTAGGCCTGCTGCTAACATCTCTCTAACCAAGCGTTCGATCTCGTCCTTTTGGATATGGCCGTATCGGTAGGGGCGTACTGCCACGGGTTTGCTGCCAGGGATTAACTCGATTCGGTGGTCAGTAGTTCGGGCTGGGAATAAGGTCGTCGATTCCTTGAATATATCTGGAAATTTTTCCAATATGGCCCCCAATTCTTGTTGTTGAGCTGCCGATAATTCGTCTGGAAGAATAGATGGTTGTTTCTCAATTTCGTTCAGCCATAAAACAACCTTGATTTCTTCCGCGGGTAGTCTATTCAACGCCTTTAAACTTACTGGTGCCCGGTTAGCGCCGTATCCCCTCGTAGAAGGTGCTGCCGCCCATCCCATTCAAATCTCATCTCAGATGTGACCCAATTGATCTTCACTTCCCCTAATTGTCTCAACCAGTCGACACCTAGTATGATGTCTACGCCTCCTAACTCGAACGCAAAGAAAATTGGTCGTGATCGAGCACGTTCGCAGTCTTAAAGTGACCGACTGACATTCTCCTTCTGTGGCAGATTGCCTTCCGTCTCCTAGCCGCACTGTAAACCTATGATCAGGGGTACGCGGAAGTGACAAGCGGTCGGCTATCAGTACGGAAATGAAATTGTGGCTGGCGCCGCTGTCAATCATCACCACCACCTCCTCTCCTAGGACATGACCGCGTAGCTTAAGGGTTCGGGGCCCCGATATACCTCCAAGTGCAAATAAAGGTAAATCAAGCATGGTGAGGTTGCCGCCCAAATACTCTAACAGTGGGGTATCAGTTTCGTGAGTAGGATCAATCTCCTCGAAACTCTCGATCTCCTCATCTATCGATTGATCGTCTTCCCCCCCCCCTATGAGCATCCGCAGCTCTTTATGTGGGCAAATATGTCCCCGAGCATAGGGTTGATGGCAGCGAAAAAATAGTCCTTTTGCTCGCAAGTCTTGAAATTCCTTATCTGAGATCCTTCGGTAGGGTTTGGCTGCCGCTGGTGGAAAGGCGGGGTATCGTCCCTCGGGGGTCTTGCCACGTCCATGGGGCGGAATGTAGCGGTTAACCTGGCGTGTATCCCGATGTCCCCCTTCGTTACGGACTTCTGCTCCTATCCCTGGGCGTTGATAAGTTTTGTATGGTGTTGTTGCTTGTACGGTAGTGGCGTTGTATTCCCCGTTTTTGGATGCCAACAACTTGCGCTCAATTCCTTTAGCCACAGCTCGTATGCTTCCTCGAGATTGGTTGGTTTCAACACCTCTACTTCAGTCCGTAGGACCGGGTGCATCCCTAGTAAAAAGAATCCCAAGTGTTGAGACTTGGGGATGTCCTGCAAACTCATGACGACCGATACGAACTCATAAAAATACTCCTGCATCAGATTTGTTTGCTTGATGTTGGTAATCCGCTCCAGCTGGTTGCCCCGATGCTTATCGTCAAACGTAGTCAGTAGTTTTCTCTTTAGGTCGTTCCAATCATGGGGTAGGTCGCCGTAATCCACTGAATCCAAGACTGTGCGACGCCCTCCATACACACCATGGCACATGATACTTTTTGGTTTTCTCGAGACCGTTGAAGAGCAAAGAACTGATCGGCCCTTGCGATCCATGCTAGCGGGTATGTTCCTTCAATAATCAAACTAATCAGGTGATGGCTTTGAAATATTCAAACGTGTTCCCTCTTCCCTAATGACTTGTTCTTTGAGCTTATCTTCATGACCGATTCTCCCTGCATTTTCTCAAGCTCGACTGATTGAGGATAATATCTTATCTTGACCCATTTTGCCCCTCCGTTGATATACTTTAATCGGGGCTTTCTTCGGGGAAATTCTTGCCGTAACAGTTCCATCCGCTCGAACCTCTCTCGATCGTGACGACATATTTATCCTCGATACGAAGTCAAAGATCTTTCAATTCAACGGTTCGAATTCGTTTGTTCAAGAGAGGGCCAAAGCGCTTGGGGTTGTTCAGTACATCAAAGATAGTTACCACGACGGAAAATGCGAAATTGCAGCACTTGGTAAGCTTTTGCAACTGTGATCGGATGTCTACACATCTAAGTGATCCATGTGTGTGGTGATTACTTTTTTTTTGTAATCAGAGGATGGAAAATTAATGGCAGATGCTGAGACTGGTGAATTTTGGGGTTTTTTCGGTGGATTTGCACCTCTTCCAAAGAAACAACTGATGAATCGAAGATTACTGATGTTGGCTCTTCTAAGCTATTCAGGTACTTAAATACTTCTATTAGAACCCTTTGTTGTCTCTGAGGCCATCATTCAATTGACTGTGAATTAACACATGATTCATGCAAGGAAAACTGTATTTAATCGAATGAAACTATGTTGACAGAGTTGACAAGGAAGAGACTATACCTAATGAGGCTGATTCTCTGACATGGGAACTTCTAGACACGTACAAGTGCTATATACTCGATTCGGGGACTGAAATCTTCGTTTGGATGGGAAGGAAATCTTCAAGCACCTTAGCTGATGTAAACTCCACCTTTTCTAATAGCTTCTTTATCATTGAATTGGCAGTAGTATCACCAAGAAGAAATAATTATCAACATTCTTATTCCAGAGCCATGCTAACTAAGAATCAATGATATTAGACAAAATGAACATTCAAGCTATTGGTCAAGCATGTCAGGATTAAAACTTGTCACTTATTTTTATTCAAGAATCAACGTTCCTACACAATCATTCTTCATATCTTCGACTCGAGCTATGATGTATACTAGGGGACAAACCATAAGAGAAATCGACATGTTCAAATCAAGTCGTGAACCATTTTCACGAGGATAACTATTTCAAGAACAGAACCTCAAAGAAACATATCATAGAGATCACCAAGCAAACATCGTATTTGTTAAAAGTTAGATAAGAAACTCGTTGATCAGTAAAATCCGCCAGTTCAAGACATCACGTTCAAGACATCACGTTCACTGAGGAGCGAGTAAATCCGATAGTATTTCACTAGGGAAGGTTCAAAGCCACAAGCTACCTATCCCGATGCAGTGATGGGTCGTCGGAACATTTTTGCAAGAGTCAGTCATGCATTGCATTTACAGTAATTTCCATTCATGTGGGGGATTGTTAGGTTTTAAGCCCAAATAGGCATTGGGCCCAAGTGTGGATAATTAGCTCAATAAGAGAAGAGCTGAACGATTTTATTAAATCGAAGACTTCGGTCACCGAAACGAGAAATCGTTGAAAGATTACGAATCTACGTTTCGAGACGAATCTAACGAATATTAATTTGCTCAAAACCGATATCAGGTGAATGAGAATTAATTAGTAAAGCCAGTCCAATTTAAAAAATAAAAAACGAAAAAAATAAAAAAAATTGATGACGTGGCGGCTGATGACGTGTCACTGACACGCGGACTGACGTGGCTCTGATTTGCAGGGTTTGTGATGTGGCTGGATGAAGGGGTATTGGATATCAGTCCAAGAGTTGTGACTATTCCCAGATTGACCCCTGACCAAACGTCGTGTCTATTTGCAATTCGGTCCAGTCAAAGGAGGTCAAACTGAAAAGTTATGACTTTTCACGAATTGACCCCTGCAGCTTTTCAGAAACTATATATAGGTCCCCTGGCAGAATAGAAATTCATTCAATTCACTCCCAACATTTTCTAAAAAGTTGATAGCATCTCCTTAGGCATAATAAAGTAATAGAAAAGCAAGAAAAGGCTCGAGTCTTTAAGTAGATTCGCCCGATAATTTCGTTACGGTGTACGACGTTTCGAAATTTCTGAAGTCGTTGTATCTTCGGGACGTATTGCGACAATCCGAGTCACTGAAATACGGGGCAATAACGTCTTACGGAAAGCGTACGAGGTACATGCCTCGACTTCGACGTAGTAAGTCGAAACTCTATCCGAGTTTTACGAGCGCCACCGACCAGACGCCCAACACCGGTACCAACAATTCTATACATCGATTGTACAGGAGATTTACAGGTGACGTTGAAAGTATGGTCCATTATATGTCAAAAAACAAAACGCCGTTGTGGTTTATGTGCATAGAAAATGCTCGAATGAATGAAATAGTTGGCCATGCTGGTTAGATTTCGTACTTGTACCGTTAGTTTCTGACAAGAAAGCATGCGTGCTTTCTGCTACGGTAGAAGCTTTTCACGTGATTTATTACAGTTCTTCACTTTCTTAATTTCTAGGTATGGCGAGTATGGTCAACAGAAGACTCTTCTTCAAGGGGCCGATCAGTCGAAGTTCTACAGTGGGGACAGCTATATCTTTCAATATTCTTACCCTGGAGAAGAAAAGGATGAACAGCTTATTGGAACTTGGTTTGGGAAGCAAAGTGTTCAGGTAAGAAGATTCTCCTGAATATTTTAATAATTTAAATAATTTTGAATCGAAATATTGGCGTATAACGGATCAATCATCACAATAATCGTGTCTGTAGGAAGATAGAGTTACTGCGACCTCGTTGGCAACTATGATGGTCGAATCACAGAAGTTCTCACCAACTCAGGCATATTTCGTTCGTTGCAAAGCTTTTGTTGTTCTATTTTAACTTTTCAACGTCTTACCCTTTCTTTATCTCTCCCTTTTATTAATCGTTACAGTGATCGTCTATTTTTGTAGGCTTCTATTTACGAGGGATATGAACCGATCCAATTCTTCGCCATTTCCAGTGCTTTATCGTTTTCAAGGTAACAGAAAAAGATCTTCCAGTCATTGAATTGGCAGTAAAGTATCGATCCATTAATCTGATAGTAGAAAATTTACTTCGAGTTTCTTCTGTACTTGTCTTCAGGGCGGCATTAGTGAGGGTTATAGAAAGCACATAGATGAAACCGACCTACCGAATAATACATATTCAGACGATGGACTTGCACTATTTCGGGTTCAGGGAAGTGGGCCAGAAAATATTGATAAATGGCAAAATTAGGATATAAAAAACTTTTGAAGGATCCATCCTAAAAATCAATTATGTTTTGAGTATTCTCTCTGATATATCAAGTCAGGTTTGATATACATAAATTGAATTTCGGTCGCTAAAGGAAAAAAGTAAAAAAATGATAAATTAAGCATAAAAAATGAGAAAAATTTCCAGAAAAAGGAAAAAATTCGAAAAATAGGTAAAAAATTCGAAAAAAGAGAATATTACTAATAAATTAAATAAAAATATAAATAATAATAAAAATAAATAATAATAAAAATAAAATAATAATAAAAATAAAATAATAAACTAGAATTTAAAAATGATAAATATAAATTTAAGATTTTAAAAAGTAAAAAATAAAAATATAGTTATTTATTAAAATAATAAATTAAAATAGAGAAAAAAATTTAAATAATAAAATGATAAATATAAATAATAAATAAAAAAAGTAAAAAAATATTTATTTATTGAAAACTAAAAATAAGTGAAAAATAAAAAGGATAAAATGTCACTTAAAGTTGACGGTAATTCTCGATCACAATATATTTGGCAGGGGGGTCTTCGTAAAACTTTTAGAGGCATTTTTTAGCCTTTTTTTCTTTTTATTTAATTGTTACTAAATAAATATATATTTATTTTTACTTTCTAAAATCTTAAATTTATATTTATCATTTTTAAATTTTAGTTTATTATTTTATTTTTATTATTATTTATTTTTTATTATTATTTATATTTTAATTTAATTTATTAGTAATATTCTCTTTTTTGAAATTTTTTACCTATTTTTTTTGGAATTTTTTCTCATTTTTATGTTTAATTTATCATTTTTTTTTAATTTTTTCCTTTAGCGACGGAAATTCCGTCGCAAATTCCGTCGCTAATTTTGCGACGAAATTTCCATCGCTAACACTGACCAATTCCGTCTAAATTAACGGATGGACCAATTTGGTTCAAATTAAGAAACATGAGGGACTAAATGTGGCAGGTGAGAACATCGGGGACCAAAAGCGCCCATAGGGTAAACATCGTGGACCAAAACTGGTATTCACCCATGAAGAATTGAAAATTCCTAACCCAAGTTCTCATTGGTCGTGTAATAGAAAAAAGCACGTAACTTTCAACGAGAGAATGACAAGAATAGTGTTATTTTCAAAACACAATTACAAAACTAGTTAACTTTTTATTAATATTACAAAACTAGTTAACTTTTTAATTTAAACTATCATTATTATTCTTTTTAACCACAAATCTTTTTAAATTTATAAACTTTCTACCATCATTATTGCAAATTACTAACATAATTATTAGGGAGAACGACATTTTTAGTCCCCGATGTTTGGGACATGGACGTTTTCGGCCCCCCATGTTCCGGGGTGACACTTTTAGTCCCCAATCTTACCGATTTGGACCGTTTTGGTCTTCCGATTAACGTAATCACTAATTTATATGGCATTTAACACATGAGAGCACATGATCTCCTTTAACTTGACTTAACATCTCATGACTCATCATCTTCTTCAACTAAAACGCACGTGAACATCATTACGTATCACATTTTAACTCATTTTCAAGGTTGTCGATCCTTTCCTAAATATGATGTATAATGATGTTCATGTGCGTTTAAATCGAAGAAGATGTGTTACGAGGTTTTAGGCCGAGTAAAAGTAGATCATGGGCTCTCACGTGTTAAATATTGTCTAAATTAGCGACTAAATTAATCGAGGGACCAAAATCGTCCAAAATCGGTAACATTGGGAACTAAAAGTGGAACCTCGGAACATGAGGGACCGGAAACGTCCATGCCTCAAACATTGTGGACTAAAAATGTCTTTCGCCCTAATTATTAATAATTAAAATTTTAACCACAAGAGTGAAATTACTCGCATCATCTTCTCTGTTTGACTGTTAAATGAATTGATTTGCTTGGTGTAGTAATTATGATGTCTCATCTCATAAATGATTGCGGGGAAACGTGGGCCTTTGTGAAACCGTTGGCTGACTTGGAACAACTCTTTTTACTTGCTCAAATTACAAGTTTCAATGAATGATGGGCGGCTTCCACCGTTGGTGGCTTAGCATACTATATTGGAATCTTTTTCGATAGCATTTTATACAAGTAAATTTAATCACGACGTCACTCATATTCTTGAGTAGATTTGTTAAAAAAATACATATTGTTGTTTAATATAAAATTCGAACGAGTAGAACATTTGCAGATTATGCAAAGTGCATATGTGCCAGAATTAGTTTTCTCCTTTACAAAGCCCCGACTGACAACGGAAACTACGAGCCATTTGTGGGATGTTCAATATGACAAACTGCTCTCTACTTTTGGAGGTAATGATAGTTCGACTGGCTTCAATTTGGAGATGCAGTTATTGTAGAAGTGAGTTCGATATTCTTTCACAGATAACTTAAGTGGCTAAAAATAGATCGTGATTGAAATTTTACTTATTAATAATTATGTTAGTAATTTGCGATAATGATGGTAGAAAGATTACAATTTTAAAAAGATATGTGGTTAAAAATAACAATAATGATAGTTTGAATTAAAAAGTTAACTAGTTTTGTAATATTATTAAAAAGTTAACTAGTTTTGTAATTGTATTTTGAAAATAACACTATTCTTGTTATTCTCTCAACTTTCAATGGTTCTTTTCTTTCCTCAGCCGTTTTTATTACCCGCAACTATCTTTCTTGATGGGATTTTTTCTATCTTGTCGACAAAAAACGAACCTTCTCCACCTTTCTTCCTCATCTTCGTTGTAGAGGGGAAATCTTCATCTGGGATCTTGTAGAGTCAAAATTAAATTTGTCATCGGCAGTTTATATTTTGGAATGAGGAGCGGTTATACTACACAACGTGGGAAGTTCTTCATATACCACTATTGTCGTCTAGAGCAGTTGAGAAAGATGGAGAGCTTGTATCGAGAGTGAAAAACAGAGAGAATACTCGGTAGGTTTTGATCTTGTAATCGAGAGAGGAAGATCAAGAGAGTGAGTGTGTAGTCTCTGAAACGATCAATACAAGCGGCATGTTCTCCCGTGGACGTAGGATTCACATCGAATCCGAACCACGTTAAATTTCACGTGTTCTTTGTTCGTCTATTTTTTGCTTTGTCGAATCTCCATGAATTTCCCAACAAATGGCGCGGTGAGCGTTGATCGAACACGCGGAAGGAAACGATAGATTCGACAAAGTCTGAAGTTCAGAAATTCATAGGCTCAAACGGTATCGGCCTGGGGAAGCACTAAGCAGCGGATGGCGAGGAACAAGTATCCCACGTACGTTAGGCCTGTCAATGAGGAGGCCAAATTGGCGTTGGGGATGAGCGTCAATGCGAGGCAGTCAAGAGACGAGGAAGGCGAATGTCGTAAGTCTCAAGCTCCAGGTTCATCGGCGAGATCGTCAATGAATCAGGTTGGGTGGACTGTTGCGAGGTTTACCGGCATTAATCGTTGACACGACGTCAACGGTGGCCGGAGAAGTACCGGCCGGGGCCGGCGAGCGAGAGTCGCCGGGAAGGGTTGATCGGCTGAACCCGAAAGCAGCCGGACCATGGTCGGGCGGCGAGACCCGGCCGCACCATTAAGGTGGGCACGCAGTCCAGTCAGGAGATCGACCAAGAGCGGAGCAATCCTGGCGAGGCTGGTGGGCGTGAATGCCAGCAGGCAAGTCACGCGACAACGCACCAGAAAAGGTGCAGACCGGACAGGAGATCGGCGAACGCCGAGCAATCCAGCTACGCGATCGGAGACGCTTACTAAGCAGCGTGGGCTACATGAGTTGCACGCAGCAGCCAAGGCGGGGAGTTGTTCACTTAGGATCGGGACCGGCTAGACAAGGAGCGAATCTGGGCAGATCGGCTAAGTTAGAGAGTCGAGAAACCATGGTGGAGTTTGTCGAAAGGACAAACATGGCAACGAGGTGGAGCCGGCTAAGTGCTGGCAAGGCACAGACCAGAATGAGGCGCGGATCAGTCCTGGCGAATGAACATTGTAATGGGTTGTGCGACTGAGCAGCCAAACGGTGGGCGGAGGTAGAATTGCTGGTGAATGACAAAGAAGAATTTAGTTTTGAGGCGGAGAATTGTAGAGTCAAAATTAAATTTATCATCGGCAGTTTATATTTTGGAATGAGGAGCGGTTACACTACACAACGTGGGAAGTTCTTCATATACCACACCACTTTTGTCGTCTAGAGCAGTTGAGAGAGATAGAGAGCTTGTATCGAGAGTGAAAAACAGAGAAAATACTCGGTAGGTTTTGATCTTGTAATCGAGAGAGGAAGATCAAGAGAGTGAGTGTGTAGTCTCTGAAACAATCAATACAAGCGGCGTGTTCTCCCGTGGACGTAGGATTCACATCAAATCCGAACCACGCTTAAATTCCCGTGTCTTCGTTCGTCTATTTTCTGCTTTGTCGAATCTCCATGAATTTCCCAACAAATCTGATTTCAGCTCGGACATATCTAAACCATGACCTCATTGAAGTCTTTGGAGCTATATTTCACAGGAAAAAAGTAAAACTAAAAAAATATAACAAACAATCAATGGCTTCGTTGAAGACAGCTATGGCAAATTTAATTTTGTTACCCAAATGGTCTGCCCAGAAAATGACAGGCAGCATCATAGTAACCACATACGGAAAAGGCCTAGAAAACCAAGACTTTTATTACACTACACAAGTGGACGAAAACCAAAAATGTTGATAAGAGATAGACGAGTCGTCGAAAACTTGAAAGCAGAAGCAAAATCTTGATTAGAAATGGCGACAGCGTATGCAGCTTTTACTTCTCTTATGCATCTCATCGAGGATCTCCGCGAACACCCAAACCCTCCCATTAAGCTCGACGATGAACACTTTGATTCTCTCAGCTCAAACATCTCTTTCTTCCAAAGATTCCTCGAAAAACATCACAACACAATCGATCACGGATTGGAGATTCAGATGGCTGATGCAGCACATACTGCAGAAGACCTAATCGAGAATCATATAGCCGATCGAATCAAAGATCACAACGAATTCAATGGAAGCCTTCAAAAAGTGATCGACGGCTTCAAAGATCTGGAAAAAGAGGTGACGATGAAGATGAGTTGGACGACCGAGCAATGTGAAGGCAATCGTTCTGTGCCTCTCGCGTCAGCGCAGTCGGGCGTGAAGCTCGGTGGTCCCTTCAAAGGCATAATAACAAAAATCAAAGACAAGCTAACTCGGAAAAACAATCAACCCACGCAACATCTCAGATCATCACAACCGTCCCTTGCTGCTACTACTGGCGAGGACGTCATGGTTGGCATTGACGACGCAACACTCAAAATCGTGGACAAGCTCACCTCAAACCTAAGGTCTGGGCCTCAGTTATTCTCGATAACAGGTATGGGCGGAATCGGTAAGACAACACTTGCTCGTAAGATTTACAATCATCCACTTGTTCGGGATCACTTTATTACTTTTGCTTGGGCTACGATATCGAAAGACTACGATAGGCGTAGGAGTCTCGTGGAACTAATTGACTGTTTGAATAAGGAGGGCGGCAAGGAAAGTCTGAGTGAAAAGAGCGAAAGCGAATTGAGTGATTTACTGCACAAGTCTTTGTTTGGTAGAAAGTATTTAGTGATAGTGGACGACGTGTGGGACGTCGAGGCATGGGATGAAGTAAGACTCTTCTTTCCAAGCAGCAAAGGCAGTGGAATAGTAATAACAACTAGGGAAGCATCGGTTGCTTCGATTGGCACGCATAATTTTCTTGTGGACTTCTTAGACGAGCGTAACAGTTGGGATTTATTCCGCGAGAAAGTATTTGGGAAAGAAAGTTGTCCGCTAGAACTAGAGGATATTGGAAGAAATATAGCAAAAAAATGTGGAGGGCTTCCTCTTTCGCTCGCAGTAATCGGAGGCCACATAGCAAAATCTCCTCGAACGAAAAAGTATTGGGAATACGTTGCGGAAAATTTAAGTTCTGTTGTGAATGCCGAAAACGATGAGTATTGCCTCAAAATTTTATCCTTGAGCTACAATCACTTACCTGTACATTTGAAACCTTGTTTTATGTACATGGGAATATTTCCTGAAGACAAGGAGATTGAGATTTCTCTACTTATAAAATTATGGGTGGCCGAAGGATTTCTGAAGCCAATAAGTGGCAAGAGCGAGGAAGATGCTGCAAAGGATTATATTAAAGATCTTATCGGTAGAAATCTCATTTTAGCTTCTAAATTGTCTGCACTCGGAGATATAACACATTGCAGGATCCATGATCTTTTGAGGGATTTATGCTTAAAAGAAGCTTTGAATAAGAATTTCTTCTGCAAAGTACGTAGGCGGTGGCCCGGCATTATGAAAGTATCGAGCAACGAACGTCGGATAGTTGTCCATCCGAGCTCATCAAAGGCGATCAATTATATCTATGGCATTGGTGGTGTCCTCCGATCTCCGAAAGACCTTCGTACCCTGATAATCAATGGTATGTTACCTTCAAAAGTTTATTATAAGACGTTACGAGTGATGTGTTCGGTCGAGGGATCCCTGGAAATCTGGGAGAAAGATGTTCCTACCCTAATTAACTTACGGTTGTTCCTAGGGAGTGTGCGGATGAGACCCGTCGAATTTCCTTCATCATTTGTTTCCCTATGGAACCTACAGTCATTACTTATAGAAAGTCCCGTTATAGCCCCGCTCGAAATCTGGGAAATGACCCAACTTAGGCATATTGATATAGAGTATCTCAGACTTCCCGATCCCCCAGTCGAAAGCAATGGTATATTGATGAAGCTGCAATCGGCTAGGACAGTACGAAACTTCAGTTTTAGTGAAGATTCCGTCCGAAGAATTCCCAATATCCGTGAATTAAAGGTGGCATACGCTGATGAAGTCGTTGAGGGATTCAAGGAACGCAAGTATACTCTTGACAACATTGATCGACTTGAAAAGCTTGAATCACTTCAATGCTTATTTTACGTGCAATCCATGACGACAGTAGATCATATGCTGGCAAATATTAAATTCCCGCATTCACTTAAGAAGCTGATGGTTAATAACCTTCGCTGGGAAGATGTGACGACTAAGATAGGCTCCTTACCAAGACTCGAAGAACTTGAGCTGCGTCATTGCCGGGGACGTCAGTGGAATCTCGTCGAAGGAAAATTTATCAGTTTAAAATGCTTGACGCTCTTTGCGTGTGAAGAACTCGAATGTTTTACAGCAGATGACAGTCACTTTTGTAGCCTCGAAATCCTCCAGCTATCGTTTATGTCTGGATTGGAAAGGATATCTTCAGATATTGGAGACATAGCATCGCTCAGATCAATTAAATTATTTAGATGTCCCGACTCAGCTGTTAAATCTGCTAAGGAAATAGCACGAGTACAGCTCGACGAAATGGGGAATGAAGTACTGCAAATATATGCTATTGCCTTTTCAGGTGATTCCGCTCTTTCTTTCGAGAGCACTAGTAATAAGTTCAACCAAGCAACGGCAAGAATAGCATGTATTTCATTCGCCTTTTCGTGGCCTTCCACAAATCATGGCCGATCACCAACTCATAAACTCTTTTTTTTTCTTTTTCTTTCCTTTTTTTTATTTCTTCAATTAGTAAATTTGTTAATAATTAATGGGACATTATATAGTATGTAATTCATTTTGTATCTTGTTTTGGCATTGACTTGTACACAAAGTGCGAGGCGACTACTAAATATCAGCCATGTTAAAATTCTTACCCACTTGCAATACATTGCTGTAAATGTTTTTAAAATTGTATTCACTATATTTGGTTAAAAGGAAAAATCTTAAGCTTTTTATTAATTTTTGTTACGCCAATTCGTTGGATTGGATTTAGATTTATCTTCCTACTTAGACATTAATTCGAAAATTGACTACAAAACCGTAATCATTTTACATACTCAGAAGAATATATCAATACAATAATATCTGGACTCTTAAGCTGCCTTTATTTTACTTTGTTAGTAATTCACTAGATGAGGACTGCCGCACGGCTACGAGGAGGTTGTAGCCCGGGGTATGAATCATACGAAAATAGTGATACGTATAGGTAAGTGTACAACATATGTATTAAGAAATTTAATACATGGCTGGGTTTGGAGTCAGGGGCGGATCCAGGAAATTTTAGTCGGGGGGCCGTATATTATTTTTATCCCTAATTTTTCCGACTTAACTGACTATGATTTACATTGAGCACTCCTAAAAGGTATTTAAAAAGGAAAAAATAATTATAAAAATTATAGTCTTTCTATTAGAGTTCTGAAAAAACTTATTTTTATTTTTCCTTTAATATGGTGAAATAATTAGAAAAATAAAGACAAAAAAAATGAGAAAGGAAGCTAAAGTTTCTAGCACAAAATATGAAATTGCGATATAAAAAAAATCTTACACGTTGTAAAATTAGCACAGAAAAAATACCAATATAAGAAAATAATAGATAACCTTAAATAAGCTCAAACAACAACAACATATCATAATATTGATAAAACTATTAAAATAATAATAAAACAATAATATATGCTATGAGAAAAAGTGAAAATAACACAAGTCATATATCTTACCAAAATAAATTGCAATATTTTGTGAACTTTTTATTTAATACTTTTTTTTATTCGGCAAGTGATTTTTAATCTTACTAAGGTCAATAATTAAAATTTGTCTAAATTTTTATAAATAGGTTTGTATTGCAAGTGGAATATTATAATATAAAGGTGAGAAATAAAGAAAAGAAAAAAGTTAAAACTCGCTAAGGAAAAAAAAACAATATAAAACGAAGCAAAATAATATAAAAAGACAAAAAGAACAAATATTGGCACTAGAACCGAATCGAACCCGCGACCATTTACATGGAAGACAGCCACTGGCGGAGCCAGCAGTGGGCCAGTGGGGTCCAAGGACCCCACTGAAAAAAAAAATACCCTTATGTATTTTTACTTAAAAAAATAGTTATATAATATAATCTATTGAAATAATCTAAAATATAGTATAGTGGACCCCACTAAAATAATAAACTATATTTCTACTTAAATAATAAACATTAATAAGAAAATTATTTTGAATATGGACCCCACTACCATTAATCTCTGGCTCCGCCACTGAAGACAGCCACCATGCCACCATGCCACATGATAATTTAGTATATTTATAAAAGAGAATCACATTTATACGTTTTAATACTATATAATACATGTATAGTACTAAAAATTTCGAAAATTTTCGGGGGGGCCGTGGCCCCCTCGGGTCCTATGCTAGATCCGCCCCTGTTTGGAGTTATCTTTTAAGTTGGAAACTTCATATTTTCAAATAACCAACAGAAGGATGGGAAAGTTGTTCTAAAATATGTTCGTATTGCTACAAAGGTCTCTGTTTTATTACGAAGCAATACCTTTTTTTTATGTGATAAACTGAAGATAATATAATGTGTGTTCTGTTTTGTGCTCATTAGTGGGCGGCGCTATTGATAAACAGCTGCAGCAGTAAAGACAAGTATGTTGGTGCCTGAAGATAAGATAATGTGTATTCTGTATTGTGGTTATTAGTGGACGGCTCTATTGGTAAACAGCTACACTAACAAAGTGCCAGTTGAGACTGAGGCATTAAACATCCAACTCCATGATCACCTTTGGTTGACCCATAAATAAAACAAGGGAAATCATCAACTAACTTTAGCAATATGAAATAAGCTGCTTCAAAACTCATCATAATCCAACACAATATTTACAAAAGGTAACTGCACGTAAAGCAGCAAAGGTAGAGTTTGTACTAAGTAAAAAGGAAAGGTTCTAGCATAAGGACTACATTTTTCAACCAGCAGAGGTTTTCATATACAGTGAAGATATATTTGAGTATTTATAGCCAAAAGATATCTACATTGGGAACTGTTCTTATATCTTCCAAAATGAGTTACGACTGATGTATATGCAAACAGTCGTAACCGTAATGCTGACTATGCAAAAAAGATTATACTACCGATTTACCCTTGCTTTGTGTGTTTGGTTGTTGTATCTACAGTGGTTGAGGTCGGTTCAAGCTTTCTTTTGCTGCTAGAAGAGGGAAAGAGTTCTTCTTCTGGTGTCTGTGCCTTTACGCCAATTTTATCCGCTGTAGTTGCAGGTTCGATGTTCTCTTCTATCGATTGGCTTGACGATGGTATCATGGAATCAGAAAGCCATGTGATAATGGTGTATCGAGTGACTGGCTGTCCTTTTACTCTGAAACTGTACGATCGAAGGTGGTACAGAGATTCGATATTCTTCATCCTTCTGTTCACACGTGTAATATCAAACTTTTCTCCCTGTAAGAAGTCGACATGACTTATTTGTGAAAAGTAACATGATATTGTTAGGTTTAGTCGTGGAAAACTTACAGTTTCTTCAATCTTAATGATGTCTTCCGCTGCCATACCGAGTAGAGTTTTAGCATCTTTTTGTTCGATAAAAGCAGTCATGTTTCCGCTCCCATCAGATAATTCCACTTCAAAGCGTAACCTGCATGTACTTTTTTTTACTAAGCTTGCAAATATGGAAAACTGTTCTAGATAATTGTTCTAGTAATATAACTCACATTGCTTTTGGGCTGGGAAAAGTTTGATTGCAGTGAAGACATGGGAATTCAGTACCGTAAGTTGCTCCACAAGAACTGCAATTTGGACACTCCATGATGTAAAAGGCTTGGTCGGGGTCTTCGATTTTCAGCTGGCCTTTGATCCAAAGCGTTCAACCTGAATATGTTTAGGAAAACAATGGGATATTTGTCCGTTGGTGCTGCGTGGAATGAGAAAACTGGGCAATATAATCTAAATTACTGGTTCGTGCAAACTTGTAATTTGGCTGATTTTCCTAATCTGTGAGGGAGGTGGTCGTCCAATGATTTGGTGTTCTTTTCTATAAAGCTCCCGGGAGATTACGTCGTCAATATATTTGTCTTCAGCTTTTAACCTGAATTATATACGCAAACATATATGCATTGTATCTTATTTTACGCAAGTGGTCTTTATAAGCTACTATTACGCAATAATCGTGACTTTAATTTAGTACCACAGTTGTAGATGTTCAGCTTCAGAAATCGGAGGTTCGAAGAGGATGACGCTGTTTGCTGTCGTACTAAGTGACAGTCCTACCGTAGGAAAACATAATATAGGGGTAAAGTTATATATATTTGCTTTTAGATTGCTAAGGAGAAAGGGTAAATTGGATGAACTATTAATGATGACATGTTATACCGTGGAATGTGTTGACCGATATCCTCATACACAGTATTACAGGCCTGTTGTGGACAGCATCGATCAACTTCAGCGAGTCAACTTGCGCAAAGTCATCCCACAAAGTTAATATTGTCGGTCTGCGCCTGCACGAAAGCATGTTGTACTATGTTGAATCTGGGATGGTATAAGTCTTTAAGAGTACGGAAAACTTACTCTCCATTGACGACGACAAATTCTTGCAAATTTTTCCCTTTCGATTTGGAGCGTGGTGGGAAGACATGTATTACCGCACATAGTATGTCTGAAATATACATGCATGTAGTAATAGACGCTCACGTGGAAATTTTCAGGTTAGGTAACAAATGATTACAATTTGTGCAAAAGAAAATTGGTAAAAATTAAAGTATAATTGTTAGGTACAATTAACGACAAATGTAAGAAGATGTTTGGAATAACTTACTGATGCGATTGTTGCTAATGTCGGTGAAGTCTGAAAATTGTGTGAATGGAGTTAACTCATACACATTTTGCAACGGCAATTCATGTTCTTTCGGCGTCGCTTTGATGTAAGAGTTCTTTGACAATATCATTTGGTATTGAGCGTTGACCATCGGTGCGAAACCTGCGCCAGTTTCTCTAATTTTGCCGCCTCCTATGTAGTACGTGTGATAAAGCTGGAGTACTTTGTCGAGTTGATCGACGTCTTGCTCATAAACAGACCACTGTATCTTCGTGTTCTGTTGATAGAAAAACTGAAAGATATCTGGAAAAAGAGACGTTGACAATAGAAAAATATATAAGCTTATTTTTTTACCTCTTGATCGACGAAGACGAGCTTCTGCTGTCGGCCTCCAAATCTTTGGCGGACTGGGGTTTTTTCAATCGTTAATACTTTAGTATACCAAGAGCGACTATGAGGGGTTAATTTCCCGAGTGGTGTGCACTTGTTTTCCATGAATATGAGGAAAAAGTAAAGACATAATGCATATGTTGTAAAATGTAATTAAGTAATGAATTCTGAATATTTATACATTGGAAACAGATGAACAAAAGAATTTGAACTGTTGGGCAATAAAAGTACCATAGTAGCGCAAAATTCAATACAAAGCTGTGAGTGTGAGAGTAATATGTCGGACTGATGTGCAGAAAATCAGATTGTGTATGGTAACAGTTACGTTTACTAAAGTGAAGTTTAGTTGATATTAGCAGCTTTTAAAACTTCGTGGTAAACTATGTTTTTTGTATGATTACAACTTTCTGTTATACATGATGGTGGTCGGATTAACACTTTTAGTTGGCGCATTGTTTTTGCTCTTGATAATGCGACATAAAGCTGGCCGTGTGAGAAAACAGGTTCTTTCAAATAAATACCTACGGAGTCAAGAGTTTGTCCTTATGCTTTGTTAATAGTCATCGCAAAACATAGCCGCACGAGGAATTGTTTTCTTTTAAAAGGTATAGACGCGAAATTGCACTGTGGAGACTCCAATGTTATACGTGGAATAAATACGGTTTTACCCGTAAAAGTACCTACTGAAATTTCTGCGTAAATAACATTGCTGTTAAAATCTTTGCATATAAGGCGTGTTCCGTTACATAAACCCTCAGTCGGATTGAGATTTCTTAGCAATATTATAGGGGCATATCTTTTTAACACTAATTTATGTGTGGGAAGACCCGATGGGTTTAAAGAATGAAATAGGTCCTGTTGGTCTGGAGCTGCACGCAAACTAATATTTTCATCGTAGCTTAAATATACAACTTCATCGCCAGGAAATCTACCGATCAAAATATCGTTAATTTCGTGAACAAATTCATTTCTTGTAGTTAATATAGCTTTGTTCACAAATGTCAAACTATCAGAAGTAGTGCCAATGTTGGGAAATACTGCATCAATTAGTTTATTCAGTGATGTGTTATCATCTTTAAAATCAATGTTTGCTTGAGAGGGAATTTGAATCTCACCTCTAATGTTTGTGGGTTCGGTTCCATTACCAACATTTAATAGATACGATGAGAGGGTCAAGTGACGCACGCATGTTTTCTTGAAGCTTTAATTTTTCGAACGAATTCCATAAAGGTGACGTTAATATGGAAGCATCTATAATATCATCTTTGTGCCTTTTGAGACAACGGGTAATGTTTGACGAAAGTCACCACCGAATACAACGATTTTACCTCCAAATAGAAGCTTAGAATTCAATATGTCTTTTAACATTTCATTGAACTTTTCAATTGTATTGCGTTTTGCCATTGTAGCTTCGTCCCAGATGATTATTTTTGCTATTTTCAACAGGTAAGCCAATGTGCTTTGTCTACTTATATTGCAAGTTTTCGAATCATTTTCGTCTAACGGAATTTTGAATCTTGAGTGTGAAGTACGCCCACCAGGGAGTAAACAAGCAGCAATTCCGGAGGTAGTTGTAGCTAGAGCGATTTCGTGTCTTAATCTAATTGTGGCAAGTATAGCTTTATATAGAAAAGTTTTTCCAGTACCTCCAGGTCCGTCGATGAAGAATACCCCGGGTATGTTATTATCGACATGGTATAATATCTTGTCGTATGCATGTTTTTGTGCTTGATTTAATCGAGTAGCCGCGAAGATATCATCATGATGTATCACTATGTTCTGCTCATTTTGTAATTCTTTGGTTAAATTATCTGAGGAACTGGTTACTAAATTGTCGTTAATGAAAGGGAAATCTTCAAGTTTTTTACCCATTGAATAAATATGGAATGTAATAGCTTCTAATACTTTTCCTTTAACTAAATTGTAGTTAAGGTTTTTGTCTGCATTAAAATCCTCTAAAAGATAACTTTCAAATTTCAACCATAAATCTTGAGGGCTTTTCGGAGAGCAGTAAACGAGAACTGTAGAAAATAGCTGTCGTAAAGCTCCAGGCATCAAGTAAGCAGTAGCCTCTTGAAGACACATTTCAGCTGTATTGTCATTCTCCAGCAAACCCATCATTTGTGCTGCTTCTCTAAATGTATTATAAGTATGTCCATTTATTGTTCTTATATGATGGAACGAAGTTGGGTTCCTTACATGTAGCAGCAGTAACCTCAAATAAAATCTTTCGCCTTCAGTTGGTTGGCAGGTTAATATTCGGCCAATTACATTTTGCTTTTTACGTCGCTTCCATTCTTTCAAATTACTATGCCAAGTAAAGAACTCCGGGAATTCAATATATAAGCAGTTTTTACTCTTAGCATAGTTGTCTGGTAGGTTTGTGTGGAAAAATTGTGTTAACATAGTTTTTTTTACTGTAGAATTGTTCACAATCTCATTTAATGAGTCATTCAGTGAAAAAGTTATCGACTGCTCATCCTCTAAATGGACAGGTAGAGATAACACAGGAGGTTGCATATGATTAAGGTCAAATCTGAAAATTCGCCAAACTGCTTCAGGCGGTGAAAATCCACCGTGCTTGTTGGAAAGTTTTTATTTCGTCGTGGGTTGGTTCATTTTCATTTGCAATTAATGTGTACAATATTTTGTCATGCCCTTTGTAGATATATTTTACAGCGTCGATAGTCGAGCATATTTCGACATTAATATGACAGTTAAATTTAGCTAATAAGTACGGATTATATGGTATAACCCACCGATTATCAAGCCGTGAATTTCTAACGTTAATAGAGCAGCCGTTGTTTCGACGACGGTAGATAGGATATGAATTATTTGCGTACTTGGTAATTTCTGAGAAATCTTTCGGATACCTGAACTTACAAACATGACCATTCCTTATTCAAGGACATGTAGGATCAAGATTTCCGCAAGGACCATGCATCATGTGTTTTGTTACCAGTTGGAAGAGATAAGGATTGGTAAGTGAATTTGGTAATTCAGCACATACGATTCTATCAAATGACTCAGGGGCATATATTTTTTATGTTTGATTCAGAATAAGCAAGAAATGAGCATGTGGTAAGCCCCTTTTTTGGAATTCTACGACATAAGTGTATGCTATTACTTCACCGAAAATTTGGTATTTGAAAAGTTCATCTTTCAAGAGTTCGAGTTTTGCACGAAATATTCTAGATACTATATCCGGCCTATTTTGTATCTCGTCTGAAGGCAGACACATCTTTTATTTCTGGCCAATTTGGATTTGTCGTTATTGTTAGGAAGATATCTGGTTTCCCATACCGTTGCACCAAGGCTATTGCATCCATATACCGTTTACGAATGTCTCTAGGTCCGCCTATAAATGATGCAGGTAATATGACTCGTGTGCCGACATCAGTACCATTTCTGAGACCTTGGCTTACACTATCTAATAGACCTTTGTAAGCTTCTTTACGTAACTTAGTTTGCATTTCTTCACTTCTGAAGAAATCCAACCTTGATGTTTCAATTTTAATGTACATGTCTACAACATATTGTTGCAGGAGTCTCCCAACATTCAGCAAAAAAGATTGATCATTCTCTCTCATTTGTAACATATAACAATAATATTCACGACAAGAGACAGTAGTCATTTGTGACATCTATATAAAAGTACCAAATTGGAATAAAAAATTTACAAATCAGTACAGATAAGTACCTGTTTTACTGTTTGTATCAATTTTCTCAGTCTTGACGTACCCTTTTATGTGTGTATTGCGTACCATGTCACGCGTTTACACGGTACCTTAAGAAGAAGATGAACTCTGAAGGGAAAGTCGCCAGATATAAAGCACGGCTCGTAGCGAAGGGTTACAAGCAAAAAGCTGGAATCGATTATGAGGAAGTTTTTGCGCCCGTGGCCCGGATGGAGACGATACGGCTACTGATCTCTCTTGCAGCGAGGATGCGCTGGAAAATTTTTCAAATGGACGTCAAATCAGCGTTCTTAAACGGATTGCTTCAAGAAGATGTTTATATTGAGCAGCCGCCGGGTTTCGAGAAGTCGGGTACGAAAGATAAGGTATTGAAGCTGAAGAAGGCATTATACGGCCTTAAGCAAGCACCGCGTGCTTGGAACACTCGACTAGACACCTATCTGAAGAGTCGTGGCTTCATACAATGTCCATACGAACATGCGCTTTACGTCAAAAAACAGGGCAGCAGTATCATTTATGTTGCAATATATGTTGATGATCTAATATTCACAGGAAATGACGTTGCGATAATCGAGCGATTCAAGAACGAGATGAAAGACGAGTTCGAAATGACGGATTTGGGGTTAATGTCCTACTTCTTGGGTCTTGAAGTGAAGCAAGACGAGTCGGGAATTCACATTTCACAAGAAACATATGCGAAGACGATCTTGAATAAGTTCAAGATGAGCGACTGCAACCCGGTAAAGACTCCGGTCGAATGTGGAATAAAACTGTCGCGCTACGATAAAGGAAAGGTGGTGAACGAGACGTTGTATAGAAGTGCAGTAGGGAGCTTCAGCTTACGATATCTGACTAGCACGAGGCCTGATTTGGCATATGGTGTTGGGTTGGTGAGCCGATATATGGAAAAACCAACATCAACACATTGGAAAGCTGTAAAAAGAATTCTCCGTTACGTGAAAGGTACGACGTCGCTCGGTCTGTTTTATCCATACACTGATGAACTTGTCATTGTTGGTTACTCCGATAGTGATTGGAGTGGTGATCAAGATGATCGAAAAAGCACAACAGGCTTCGCGTTCTTTGCCGGTGGAACGGCGTTTACGTGGGCATCAAGGAAGCAACCCATTGTGACGTTATCGACTTGCGAAGCCGAATACGTCGCTGCATCTGCGTGTGTATGCCATGCGATATGGCTGAGAAAGCTTATGAAGGAGCTGGGGTTTCCACAGGAAAGAGCTACGCAGATTCGAGTTGATAATAAGTCGGCGATAGAGCTCGCGAAAAATCCGGTCCAACACGAACGGAGCAAACACATAGACGTTCGCTTCCATTCGATACGTGAGCATGTGAAAAATGAGGAGGTAGAAGTGATGCATGTGGGAAGTCAAGATCAGTTAGCGGATATTTTTACAAAGGCGTTAGCAATCGAGCCGTTCGAGAAGTTTAGAAACAAGCTTGGAATGCGTGGAAGAGATGATCAAGCTTAGGAAGGGATGTTGAAATAGTAAGCTTGACCATCACTGATAAAACCGAGGAGTCACTGTGATTAAGAGATGATGAGTCAGTCTAAGTTAAGAAAACTAGGAGACATGCTAGTTAATCTATCCTTATCTAAATGACTTTATATAATGCTATGCTATGTACGATGGATAGTTCAGTAAGGCTAAAAATAACAATATCAAGTTTCGGCCTCTCTCTTATTAAGCACATCAACACAGAAAAACTTGTATAAAACTATCAATCATTATCGAGTTTCAACAAAATATACTGATATAAATATTTGGGAAAGATTTACAATAAAGGCAGAACAATCCCAGGCAAGCCCATTATGCCAAATATGTCTATGACCTGCTATGTCTCTAATCAGAACATGGTTACTTGAGCGAAACAATGGGGCTAAGTTTATCACTCGTCAAGGGAAGTCGACTAAACGTTGCACAAACAACCAAGACCCGAGCCACTACGGCCGAGCAAACACGAGGGAGGCCAGCACACTTATGGGCAAGAACAAGGCAACAAAAACAAGGCTGGAACGCTGAGGGGCCGAACGCAACAGCTGAACCCAAGCTGCCCAAGCCTGAGGTCAACTCTGAACTTAGTGACCCAATTTCAGACCGTGGCAGCTGAAGGCGGAGAACAGGCACCTTCTGGACAACGTCGAAGGAGAACCTAAATATATTAGAAACGAACACAAGCGAAGTCCTTGCGCCGGACTTCGGAGGCCCCCAAGATAACTATGCTAGAAAGAAGTCACTCTAAGCGAGCTGCCAAGGTGGGTAAGGTTAGCCGTCAGCACACTGGCAAGCGTTGGTCGAAGCTCACACGAGGGTAGGATGATTTGCGAATTGGCCCATCGAACTGAGATTACAGATGTTAGAAGCTGCGAGGTCGAATCATGTTATTTTTCTTTTACCTTCGGAGGTTAAGTTGAAGGCTAATACCGGTAATTCTACAGACCCGACTGGGGAGGGAAAAGGGCGAAGCTGCCGAGACCAAACCCGACAGAAGGGGAAAACGGACCAAGAGTTAGGCCAGAGTTGTCATAAAACAGCAGACCGAGGCCGAGGGCAAACCCAACTCAGGCTCGTAGAAGTGACGGGGGGTAAAAGGAAATATAACTAAGGTTAGGAATCCTGCGGCCATGGACGAGCCGAGGCCGAAATTAGCGGTAGGTCGGACGGCGTGGAGGGCGCGGCTACCAAGGTAGACGGGAAACGTAACAGTGGCGAGATGAGATAAACAACAAAGGGAAATAAATTACCTATCTAGTAAGGAAATTACCTTGGGTAAACCTACTGCAGAAGAGGTAGAAAGAGGTAGAAGATAAGAAGTAAGGAAGATTAGGGCCGGGGAAAAATACCGAAATACCGAAATATCGTCCTTATCGTATTGAATCGTATCGAAAATATCGAAAATTTTGGTATACCGAAGTTTTTGGTAAGGTAGGATACCGTACCGAAAATATTCGGTACGATAATGGTATGAAAGTTTTTAAAATTAGGTATACCGATTATACCGAATACCGAAATGCTAAAATTTTTAATATATTTTATATATATATACACACCTACATATATTATATTATTTCAAAAATATAAAATGAAAAATTAAGGATCTTCATAAACTTATTTAGCCCATAAATTATTAACTTATACACAACTTTCTAAGATTAGGCCCACCATATTTTACTTATGTAACTCAAGTAACGTTTAATTTTTGCCTTTTTAATGTTTTTTTTTATGATTTTAAAAGCATGAAGATGCAATACAATTACTTTGTTAATCTTCACTAATTTTTTAAATATAGTCGCTTCGTTCTAATTAATCTGTATATAAAGTTGTATTTTGTGGTAATGTAAAGTTTTCTGTCTTATTAAGGAGACTGGCTAAAATATGTAAATTATTTAAGGTTAACAAATCTTTTTATTTTGAAAATTTTGGTATTAATAATCTATCTTATTGGGGCCTAAGGAGTTTGAATTGATTAAAAATTCCAAAACAAAGAATTAACAAGTTACGAGACATGCATGCTAAAAAACCCTCTGTGTGAATGGTATAGAAGGTATGATACCGATACCATACCGAAATTTCGGTATGATACCGTATCGAAATTTAAGGTATACCGAAATTTTGATATGGTATTGGTATAATTTTTTTGGATATCGAAATTTCGGTACGATATACGGTATCATAGTTTTGGTACGGTATACCGTACCGAACCACCTCTAAGGAAGATGACGGTCTGTTGATATTCTCAGTGGAAAAAGCACTGCCGTTTGAAGAACCAATAATAGTTACAATAACAGTGGGATGTTCTTGTCTTGGGAGTGGAGACCGGTGAAAGGAATGATTATCCACATAATTTATAGTGTAATGAATGAGTACCTAATTTTAATTTTAATTCTCGTAGTAATCTGCGACCGGAGGGAAACTGGCTCAAAGCTGGTTGATTCTCCCTTAGTAAGTAGTAATAGAAGTATTAAGTCAAATTTGCTCTCTCCTGACTGTACAATATCCACTGTAATAATGATTCGAGGCATATGTTTACGTTGGTTTAAATAATGGATAATTAAGTCTTTACAGTCCATCACTGACCATTCTGTGTCTTTATCAAAGAGTGTTCTTTTAGTTTCTTGGTAGTCTTTAGCTGCCGTTTAGTGATAGGCACGCACGCCTTTTCTTTGGAAACTCATCATCATTCCCTCCCTCCATCACTGCGTCGTTCTGCGTCACGTTTATTTTTCTCAATCCGAGAACTATCAATCTCCTCGTAATTTTTTCTGTGTTTTTGTTGCTTTTACTTGAATCCTCCAAAGCCCGTCTTTTTCTTGATTCTGGGCTAGGAGTTTTTCAATCAAGGCTGGGGGTGGAGTTGATAGCTTCGATCTATTTGATCTGCGTTGAAGTAGTCTTTTGGTTTGTACAGTGGAAATGGGGGGCAAAGGTAAGTCTTCTTCGATGTCGACTGTGTTTTTGCTGATTACCGAGTTGGTTTGATTATAGAATTACAGATTTTTTTAAGGGTAAATTCCTTATCAGTCCCACTTGAAGTTTAAACTTCCTCTTAAATACCCCTCGAATTATTTCTTCCTGTTCAGTACCCTTCTGTTAAAAGTTTCCTATTTAATACCCAGAAAAGACGAAAATAACCCTTCCTTAAGGATTTAAAAAACTTTCAGATTATTACATCACATGTAGAAGGTATTATACCATGAAAACAACTAATTATAAAATCGAACATATAATTGTACCAATAATATTATACCAATTGTTTCAATTTTTATACCAAGTCAAATTTAAAATTATTATACCAATTGTTATTATTATTATACTAGTGTTATTATAATTTTTATATATGAAATAATCTTTGTACATCATACCACGAACGGCAGATATTATACCAACAAAAGGGAATATTATACCAACAAATATTCAAATAATTATACCAATAAATTCAATTATTATACCAATAAACTCATTTTTATATTATTATTTTTCCATTCAATTTTTTACTATTATACCAACAAAAGATCGCATTATACCAACTGTTTTAGCTATTCTACCGGAATTACATTGTATAACATCGTACCAAAAAACTTGTTTATTATACCACCATATATTTGACTAAATGTGCATATAAATATACCAACACATGATACGATTATACCAACAGTTTTGGTTATTATACCAACAAATACTGAATGATTTTAACAATTATTATACCAATAAAAGATCTAATTATACTAATACAATTGGTTATCCTACCCATACACAAGGTTATTTTACAAATAGAGGACCTAATTATTATGGTATAATTTATTCAGTTTCTGGTATAATAGCAAAATTAGTTGGTATAATCTCCAATTTTGCTGTATAAAATTAATATAACTATATTTATTGGTATAATAACGAAGAAAAATGGTATAATAACGAAAACATATGGTATAATTTTCACAATTTCTGGTATAATTGCAAAAATTAGTTGGTATATAATTCAATTTCGCTGTATAAAATTAAAATAACAATATTTATTGGTATAATAACGAAAATAGATGGTATAATCTCCTCAATTTCTGGTATAATAGCAAAATTAGTTGGTATAATCTCCAATTTTTCTGTATAAAATTAATATAACTATATTTATTGGTATAATAACGAAGAAAGATGGTATAATAACGAAAATATATGGTATAATTTTCACAATTTCTGTTACAATTGCAAAAAATAGTTGGTATATAATTCAATTTCGCTGTATAAAATTAAAATAACAATATTTATTGGTATAATAACGAAAATAGATGGTATAATCTACTCAATTTCTGGTATAATAGCAAAATTAGCTGGTATAATCTCCAATTTTTCTGTATAAAATTAATATAACTATATTTATTGGTATAATAACGAAGAAAGATGGTATAATAACGAAAATATATGGTATAATTTTCACAATTTCTGGTATAATTGCAAAAATTAGTTGGTATATAATTCAATTTCGCAGTATAAAATTAAAATAACAATATTTATTGGTATAATAACGAAAATAGATGGTATAATCTCCTCAATTTCTGGTAGAATAGCAAAATTAGCTGGTATAATCTCCAATTTTTCTGTATAAAATTAATATAACTATATTTAGTGGTATAATAACGAAGAAAGGTGGTATAATAACGAAAATATATGGTATAATTTTCACAATTTCTGGTATAATTGCAAAAATTAGTTGGTATATAATTCAATTTTGCTGTATAAAATTAAAATAACAATATTTATTGGTATAATAATGAAAATAGATGGTATTGTGTTGAACTTATCATTAAGGAATTATAACTATATTCTTTTCAAGTTGGTTCGATGTTATTATGTTGAACTTATCATTAAGGAATAATAACTATCTTCTTTAGGACAATTGTTGAACTTGTTTGTTATACCAACATCGATGATTGCAGTGTTGAACGATTGGCATCAGTGTTGAACTATATTTCTAGTAGAATTGCAGTGTTTATAATGTTTCTTCGAGGGCATCAGTGTTGAACTTGACTGTTATACCAACATCAAGGAACTATAACTATATTCTTTAGCAAACAAACTTGATTGTTATACATAGGCTTTCACTCTTGCTATAAAACAATCGTTACAACTATTATATTCGATCGAACTAATAATTTGGTAGAACTAATGCAATGCAATGCTCGATCGAACTAATAATTTGGTAGAACTAATGCAGTCGTCACCAATGCAATACTCAACATACAAAGATTATACCAATTGTAAATTTGGATCAATTAGAAAACAACGAACTATGTTGATGGCAGTTGGTATCTTTCATTCACTGTCAATATGCTTTTGTCAATGATTGATTCACTGTAAATTGGTCGAAATGCAGAATCATTTCTATCCTTTGATTTGTATATCAGTCGAATCATATCACATATGGTCGACATCATATTCTGAAACTAGTTGACTCAACATATGAAATACGTTCATCAATCAATCAATCAATTTATGATGTTACTTTCACGACGTGTTTTAATTATATATTGGTACTAGTATAATTCGTTAGACCAGAAATTGAATTATATACCAACTAATTTTTGCAATTATACCAGAAATTGTAAAAATTATACCATATATTTTCGTCATTATACCAATAAATATAGTTATATTAATTTTATACCAATAAATTCAATTATTATACCAATAAATATAGTTATATTAATTACCAATAAATTCAATTATTATACCAATAAACTCATTTTTATACCAATAAATATAGTTATATTAATTATATACAGAAAAATTGGAGATTATACCAACTAATTTTGCTATTATACCAGAAATTGAGGTGATTATACCATCTATTTTCGTTATTATACCAATAAATATTGTTATTTTAATTTTATACAGCGAAATTGAATTATATACCAACTAATTTTTGCAATTATACCAGAAGTTGTGAAAATTATACCATATATTTTCGTTATTATACCACCTTTCTTCGTTATTATACCAATAAATATAGTTATATTAATTTTATACAGAAAAATTGGAGATTATACCAACTAATTTTGCTATTATAACAGAAATTGAGGAGATGATACCATCTATTTTCGTTATTATACCAATAAAGATTGTTATTTTAATTTTATACAGCGAAATTGAATTATATACCAACTAATTTTCGCAATTATACCAGAAGTTGTGAAAATTATACCATATATTTTCGTTATTATACCACCTTTCTTCGTTATTATACCAATAAATATAGTTATATTAATTTTATACAGAACAATTGGAGATTATACCAACTAATTTTGCTATTATACCAGAAATTGAGGAGATTATACCATCTATTTTCGTTATTATACCAATAAATATTGTTATTTTAATTTTATACAGCGAAATTGAATTATATACCAACTAATTTTTGCAATTATACCAGAAGTTGTGAAAATTATACCATATATTTTCGTTATTATACCACCTTTCTTCGTTATTATACCAATAAATATAGTTGAAATTGAGGAGATTATACCATCTATTTTCGTTATTATACCAATAAATATTGTTATTTTAATTTTATACAGCGAAATTGAATTATATACCAACTAATTTTTGCAATTATACCAGAAATTGTAAAAATTATACCATATATTTTCGTCATTATACCATCTTTCTTCGTTATTATACCAATAAATATAGTTATATTAATTTTATACAGAAAAATTGGAGATTATATCAACTAATTTTGCTATTATACCAGAAATTGAGGAGATTATACCATCTATTTATTATACCAATAAATATTGTTATTTTAATTTTATACAGCGAAATTGAATTATATACCAACTAATTTTTGCAATTATACCAGAAGTTGTGAAAATTATACCATATATTTTCGTTATTATACCACATTTCTTCGTTATTATACCAATAAATATAGTTATATTAATTTTATACAGAAAAATTGGAGATTATACCAACTAATTTTGCTATTATACCAGAAATTGAGGAGATTATACCATCTATTTTCGTTATTATACCAATAAATATTGTTATTTTAATTTTATACAGCGAAATTGAATTATATACCAACTAATTTTTGCAATTATACCAGAAGTTGTGAAAATTATACCATATATTTTCGTTATTATACCACATTTCTTCGTTATTATACCAATAAATATAGTTATATTAATTTTATACAGAAAAATTGGAGATTATACCAACTAATTTTGCTATTATACCAGAAATTGAGGAGATTATACCATCTATTTTCGTTATTATACCAATAAATATTGTTATTTTAATTTTATACAGCGAAATTGAATTATATACCAACTAATTTTTGCAATTATAACAGAAATTGTGAAAATTATACCATATATTTTCGTTATTATACCATCTTTCTTCATTATTATACCAATAAATATAGTTATATTAATTTTATACAGAAAAATTGGAGATTATACCAACTAATTTTGCTATTATACCAGAAATTGAGGAGATTATATCATCTATTTTCGTTATTATACCAATAAATTGTTATTTTAATTTTATACAGCGAAATTAAATTAGTTGACTTGTTGGTATAATGTTGATGTCTGTGAGTATAATTTCATATATAGTGTTTTTAAGTACAATAACTGAAACAGTTGGTATAATATCAACTTCTGTTAGTATAATTGTCAGACATTGGATTGAAACATCATAATGTAATAAATTGGTTTGTTGGTATAATATTATGCTCTACTGGTATAATTTTCAGAATACTTTTATGGTTAAATTTTCGTATTTGTTGGTATAATTGTCGGTCTTTGTGGTATAATTTGAGTATTTCAGATTTAACAATAACTTAAAATTACATTATGTACTGGTATAATGTTGATATCATATGGTATAATTAACTATTTTTAGGTACAATTTTTTGAATATTTTGTTGGTGAAATTTTGGATTTTGATGGTATAATTTTCGTCTTTGTGGGTATAATGTAGAAAGATCAATTCGTATGATAACTCTTATTTCTTAGTATAATTTTGACATCTATTGGTATAATACTCTTAAATTTAACTAGATATGATAATGTCCACTGTTGGTATAATAACTATGTCTATTAGTAAAATAGTATATTTCTTCTGTGGCATAATAACATCTTTTGTTGGTAGAATAATCGCGTCTCATGGTATAATATTCTGAAAATTGTTTTGCAATTGTAAAGAAAGGTTATTTCCGTCATTTCAATGTTTGGGGTATTAAATAGGAAACTTTTCGCAGATGGGTACTGATCAGGAAGAAAAAATTCGAAGGGTATTTAAGAGGAAGTTTAAACTTGAAAGGGGACTGATAGGGAATTTACCCTTTTTTTAAATCTCATTTTGGGATCTGGGACGTTCCATTCGTTTGGGCTTGGTCTGTTTTTATGTTTAAATTTGAGTCTTGATGATATGGAGAGAGAGAGAGAGAGATCAATTTTCATACCTTTTACCGCGAAACATTTTCGGGAACGGAGTGTGTTTTTCTGTTTTGGTCAATCGTCTTTAATATGCTAAACAATGTCGTCTTACTTAATTTGACTTTTAGAATGAGATTTGAGAGTTTCAAGATTAATGGCCGCCTAAAATGGGATTGGAGAATTTAGCAATGTAACAGCTGATCTGCTAAACATTTGATTGTGTGCTCAAAATATTTTGTTGCAAATATGCTGATGTGGACCGCGTAAAACGACTTTTTGAGAATGACGATTGAAGCAGTTGTTCTTCCCTCGTAACCTCCTTGGCGCGAGTCCCTCGCTCTCCGTCAGCTATCTCCGTCAAGCCTAACACCCACAAACTCAGAAACACGTCAGAAGGGGGCCGGGGTTGGTGCCGGCGTATCCCCTCCGATGCTTAAGTCAGAAAATTGGGCGGAAATAGGTGTTTAGGCTCGTAAATCGGTTGTGGTGATTTTTTGGGAACATACCTGGGAAAGGAAATAACGGTAGCTATTTATACTAACCTCAGTCTGAATTGCCTTGACCTGGCCTTCCACCCTGGCCCGCGCTTCTCGCGGACCTCGTGTCGACGAACGTGGTATTCCCCTTGACCCCACGTTCTTGTCTTTCATTCTCTTTCCTTTCAGTTTTCTTCCCAACCTTATTCCTCTGTCGAGAAAACTACCTTGCTCGGGCGCATCTTCCCTCCTCGACTTTGCTGATCTGGTCGGGCTCCTGCTCCGCCCCTAATGTCCCCCGTCGCGTGGCATCGGGCGAACCTCCTCGGGTACTCCGACTTCTCTAGTCTCTTCGGGGACTTCTTTTCTGACCTGTTCCTTGGTTCTTCTCCTTGGAGGCCCGATGGGGTCTTTCAGCCCCTTCTCAGGCTCGGCTACCCTGACTCGATCATTCTCTTTTCGGCTTCCCTTCCCCTGACCCTGGGGCCTTCCTTATCGAGTTATCCTCCGTTCGTTCGGGATCTCCTTTTGTGTCCCCGCCACTCCCTTCGCGCCTCGCTACTCGCGGGCTATTTGACAGTTAACGTTATTTTACCGTTAGCTATAAAACCCGAGGGTAACAATAGTCCCCCCAAAAATAGTCCAAAAAGAGTGTAACGGGTATTTGGGCGTTAGCTATCGGTAAAATGATTGATTCTGAGGGCTTCCCTATCGTTCTTTTCGCCGCGTTCTCTCGAGCATTTCCCCTCTTATCTCCTCGGGTCGGTCTTTCTCTTCATTTGTCGAGATGACCACTTATATCGCCACGTTTACCCTTTCTTTGGTCGGGAAAATACCGCCCCCTCAAATCTTGATTGGACTGGGGCGCGGACACGCGTCGCTTTCAGCGGGACTTAAAGTCTCATCTCCCTTTTCTTTTTCTTTTTCCTTTTATTTCCCGTCTCTTTCCTTCTACTAGGGTTTTCGTCTTCTCTTCTTCTTTTTTCCTTACCTCACTTTTTCCCATTTTCTCTTTCCTCTTTCTTCGATTCCGTCCGCATTTACGGTGGTGATCTCCCCAGGTGTTCTACTCGCAAGATTCCGCCGCCTACTTCATCGCTCTCTCTGGTAAGTTCTCTTCTCTCTCTCTTTGTCCTCTTTCGTCTCTGTTTCTGTATTTTCTTTCGCGTTTTGGGATTGAGCGATTGTTTGCACTGAGCGAAACCATGACCTCCCTATTCTTGTTCTTCTCTATTCTCTGTTTTCTCCCAGTTTCCACTTCCACCTAGCGTGTCGATTTCTCTAGGATTGTACTTCCTCTCGCTATGAGGCATAACAGCCTCGTCTTTCCCAAATCGACCGATTTCTTTTTCAACCCTAATTCGCCCAGATTTTTCCCTTTCTCCTTCTTTTCTCGCTTCATTTCTCAATGCCTTAGATGTCCTCCATCAGCTTGTCTTCCTTGACCGCGAAAGCTCCGCTCCCTCTACTTGTTGGACCACCAGTTGTGAGTCAGAATACAGAGTCACCCGACTTAAACCCATCCTGACAGCTGTTCGCATCCCGAGCAAAAGGGCCTCGTATTCAGCCTCATTATTAGATGCCCGAAAGTCTAACTTTATTCCCAAGCTGGTTTCCTCTCCCCAGGGTGAAACGATCACAAGTCCGACGCCATTCCCAAATCGGCAAGAAGACCCATCCACGTATATCTTCCACATCTCGACGGGCCCTTCTTCTGCCATCTCGACTATGAAGTCAGCCAGAGCTTGTGCCTTGATGGCTACTCGGGATCGGAACTGGATATCGTACTCCCCCAGCTCAGTTACCCATTTGATCGATCTTCCTGAGATATCTGGTCGGGTCACGATTACCCCCAACGGACTGTTGGTGAGTACCACGATCGGGTGTGATAGGAAGTAAGGCCCCAACCTCCTGGCCATAATCACCAAGGCCAATAATAATTTTTCCTGGGAAGTATATCGAACTTCTGTGCCCTTCAAGAGATGACTGACGAAGTAGACTGGCTTCTGCACCTTTTCCTCTTCTCGGAGCATCACGGAGCTGACTGCCCGAGGAGTGGTTGAGAGATAAACGGTGAGCTTCTCCCCGGGATTTGGCTTGTTCAATATTGGCAACTCCTTCAAATATTCTTTCAACTCCTGAAAAGCCTTCTCACACTCGGGTGTCCACTCGAAGTCCTTAACCTTTCTCAGCACTTTAAAGAAGGGCATGCTTCTTTCCGCAGATCTTGAAATAAATCTGGACAAGGCCGTGATCCTCCCTGTCAGCCTCTGGACCTCGTTAAGATTCTTCGGGGAAGTCATGTCCGAAATGGCTTTCACCTTGTCGGGATTGGCTTCAATACCCGACCGGGTGACCATATACCCTAAGAACTTTCCTGAACGGACTCCAAATGTACATTTAGCGGGGTTCAACTTCAAGCCGTACCTCCGGGCCGTAGAAAAGGTTTCTCGGAGGTCTCCCGAGAAGCTACTTTCTGTTTTGGATTTGATCAGGATGTCGTCCACATAAACTTCTACATTTCTTCCGATCTGGGCCTCGAGAACCCGATCCATTAGTCTTTGATAGGTGGCTCCCGCGTTCTTCAGTCCGAACGGCATGACTACGTAGCAAAAAGTTCCCTCTGAGGTGATGAAGCTGACCTTGGGTTGTCCTCCTCGGCCAGCCCGATCTAATGATAACCCTGGAAAGCGTCCAGGAAGCACAAGAGCTCGTGCCCGGCTGTAGAATCTACCAACTGGTCAATGCGCGGTAATGGGTAACAGTCCTTCAGGCACGCTTTATCAGGTCTCGGAAGTCGACGCACATGCGCCATTTTCCCGCTGATTTAGGGACCAACACCACATTTGACAGCCAGGTCGGGAACTGTATTTCACGAATATATCCCGCTTTCAAGAGCTCCCCGACTTGTTCTTTGACTATCGCGTCCTTTTGTGTTCCGAGGTGTCTCTTTTTTCTGGAAGACTGGCCTGACCGTGGGAGAGATGTTTAACCGGTGTTCCATTGTCCCTCGGTATCACAGTGAGTTCATTCGCCGACCAGGCAAACACATCTTCGTTCTTTTTCAGCTGGCTGATAAGGTCTGCCTTTAGCTCGGGAGGTAAGTCTCGAGCAATCTTAACCGTTCCCGATGGAGGTCTGATCACGACTTCCTCTATTTCGCCCTCGGTTCCTACCTCCTGAAGGGTGTGTATGGCATAGAAGGCCCCTCGGCTTCTAGGATGACCTTCTCGCCGGCTCTTCAATGACTTCAACTCAATCCTCACTTCCTCAACGTAGCATTTTCGTGCTACTTTCCGATCTCCAAGTACCTCTCCTACTCGGTCTCCCACGGGAAACTTCATTTTTTGATGCAGGGCTGAGGCGACCGGCGCGAAGGAGCTGAGCGCCGGGCGCCCCAGTATGACGTTGTAGGAGGAGGACATGTCGACGACCAGGAAATGGGCAATTCGGGTCTTCTTCAACTCGCTCGATCCCAAGGAAGGTCAAGGGTAGCTGAATCAATCTCACTGCCTCGATGGCATGTCCAGTGAACCCGAACAACGCCGTTTCCACAGGGTTCATCCGGTACTCTCCCAACTCCATCTGATCCATGGTCTCTTTGAAGACGATGTTCATGGAGCTCCCATTGTCGACAAAGACCCTTCCTACATCATGATTAGCTATCTCTGCCCGAATTACTAAGGCATCTTCATGCGAGTCGTCCCCTCCATGAAAGTCCTCGGGTCTGAAGGAGATGGTGGGTCCCGAACGCCTCTGTACTGATGTCACTCCCAAACTCTCGAGTTTCCTTACTTCTGCCTTTCTAGCTCTGTTTGAATCCCCTACCGCGGGTCCTCCGGATATCATGTTGATCCTGCGTGGGGGCACGTACGCTTCCGCGGGCGCTCGACTACTCTCTGGTGTTCGCCGGTCGTTTCCTCGCTCTCGGTTGGGTTTATCTTCCCTCCTGTACTCCACTCGCCTCCGTTCAGGGGACCTGTCGAACCTGCCCTGCGGTCTGTCATTAGTATATAGATGGTTTCTCCTGGACCCTTGTTCGAAGTTCTTCCTGAGATACTTTCGCGGGGCGCCCCCTTCCCCGCCAACCACTAACTCGGCTCGGGCTTCCGGATTGGCCGCTATGATTCTTTCGAGTTCGTCGTTCAGGTGAAAGCAGGCCTCAGTCGTGTCGCTGTACTCCCGATGGAACTCACAATATGATTTCGACACAGGATTCCTAGGTCCCTCTTTACTTTTAGCCGGCCTCTTAATGAAGTATCGCTCCTCGCAAATTTCCAACGCCCGGGCTTTGTTCACCTTCCATTGAGTATCGCTGGGCCTGGATCTCCCTTGGGTTTCCCCTCGGGGATTTTCCTCCTTCAGGCCCACGGGACGGGCTGGTTCTCGCGCGACCTCCACCGTCCCGATCGCTCTCTTTTTATCTCCCTTTTTGAAGTTGTGCGCTTCTTCCACCCTTACATACTTTTCCACCCTGATTATCAGGTCTTCCACGGTAGTCGGGTACTTTTTCACCAACGATCGGTAGAGGTCTCCTTCCTTCAGCCCATTGTGGAAGGCCCCGATCAGCAGGTCTGAGGTGGCGGTCGGGACTTCCATTATAGTCCTGTTGAATCGCTTCAGATAATCTCGTAGACTCTCCTGGTCTCCTTGCTTCATGTTCAATAAGTTCACGGCCGAGAAGGGCCTTCTTCGGCTGCTAGAAAATTGCCTTAACAAGGCGCGGGTGAAGTCCGCGAAATTGTGAATTTCGCCTGCGGGCAGCATAGTGAACCACTGTTGGGCTCCCTTCGCGAGGGTAGTAGCAAACACTCGGCACTTGATTGCGTCCCCCAATTGATATAGCGCGGCGTTCCCATCAAAACTGGCCAGATGGTCCTCGGGGGGTCCCGATCCATCATAGCGGTTCATATCGGGGAACCTAAAGTTGTTCGGCAGGGGGGCGCGAAGGACTTCCTCCGAGAAGGGGGAGCCTCGCTGAGTCGGGAGGGGTATTTGCGGGTTGGTCAGCTCCTTCAACCTCTGAATCTCCTCCTTCATTCGTTCCCATTCCACGATCTGTCTTTCCTCCGTAATTCTCGCCTTCTCGGCCCGTAGGGTGTTGATTTCGGCCTCAACGCCTTTTCCTCCGTTTCTTTCTCTTGTTCTTTGGCCCGCGTATTTTCCGCCTCGCGACGTAATCACTCCGCCTCTTCCTCCTCTGTCTCCTGTTGTCATGGCGACTCTACGCGAGCTCTTCGCGTTCGCTCCGCTCTCAGCATTTCCACCTCCGCTCTCAGCTTTCCCAGCTCGGTCTGATCGGCGTTGCGCGTCTCCTCATGATGTTCCTCCGTCCAATCGGTCACTAGTACTTCTTCCATCGGCGGTAGCTGTGCGTCGTTTGCGGCATCCACCATGTTGTTACTGATATATCGTCCCACGGACGGCGCCAATGATGTGGACCGCGTAAAACGACTTTTTGAGAACGACGATTAAAGCAGTTGTTCTTCCCTCGTAACCTCCTTGGCGCGAGTCCCTCGCTCTCCGTCAGCTATCTCCGTCAAGCCTAACACCCACAAACTCAGAAACACGTCAGAAGGGGGCCGGGGTTGGTGCCGGCGTATCCCCTCCGATGCTTAAGTCAGAAAATCGGGCGGAAATAGGTGTTTAGGCTCGTAAATCAGTTGTGGTGATTTTTTGGGAACATACCTGGGAAAGGAAATAACGGTAGCTATTTATACTAACCTCAGTCTGAATTGCCTTGACCTGGCCTTCCACCCTGGCCCGCGCTTCTCGCGGACCTCGTGTCGACGAACGTGGTATTCCCCTTGACCCCACGTTCTTGTCTTTCATTCTCTTTCCTTTCAGTTTTCTTCCCAACCTTATTCCTCTGTCGAGAAAACTACCTTGCTCGGGCGCATCTTCCCTCCTCGACTTTGCTGATCTGGTCGGGCTCCTGCTCCGCCCCTAATGTCCCCCGTCGCGTGGCATCGGGCGAACCTCCTCGGGTACTCCGACTTCTCTAGTCTCTTCGGGGACTTCTTTCTGACCTGTTCCTTGGTTCTTCTCCTTGGAGGCCCGATGGGGTCTTTCAGCCCCTTCTCAGGCCCGGCTACCCTGACTCGATCATTCTCTTTTCGGCTTCCCTTCCCCTGACCCTGGGGCCTTCCTTCTCGAGTTATCCTCCGTTCGTTCGGGATCTCCTTTTGTGTCCCCGCCACTCCCTTCGCGCCTCGCTACTCGCGGGCTATTTGACAGTTAACGTTATTTTACCGTTAGCTATAAAACCCGAGGGTAACATAAGCTTAAGTTCATCTTTTGGTCTTATGAAGTAGACCTCTAAACGATTTAGATAAACGAAAGCTTAGGAGGTGTAGGATGTGAACGAGCCAAGCATTGTTCATGCTTGTAATTTGCCATTTTGTTTCCTGGCATTAGTTAATATTCGATTGTCTGTTTTCAGGTTCCAAGTGACCGTTTTGCAATAAAAGAGTTAGAATGGCTGTTTCAATGAGAAACTTGGATCCAGCTTTTCAAGTGGCTGGTCAGAAGGCGTATCCTTGGGCTGTATATGTTCATTCGCCTATCACAATTGTGTCAAAAATGACTTCTTTGTTCTTTTTTTTTTTTCAACTGAAACCTATGGACTAAGCAGCTTTCTCTAGCTTTTGAATTCTCTACGGTGCACTACTGTTCATTCTTTAACACGGTTCAGTGGTATTGAGATTTGGAGAATCGAAAACTTCAATCCAGTACCAGTCCCAAGTTCGTTGCATGGGAAATTTTTCACTGGAGATTCTTATATTATTCTAAAGGTAACAGTCTTGGAGTTCCTCGTTTCTGTTCTTATATTAATGTATGGACTACAGTAAGAGGATGGAATAGATAATATCATTTGTTTGGTGAAGGGGGTGATAATAGATGGCTGACGAACATTAGTCGATTTTCTCTCACATTATCTGATCATGTATCTGTAAAAGATTTGGAACTCAATTTGAAAAAGTTCGTTTCTTGATGTCATGCGAATAAAGACATTGAAGATTGCTCATATTTCGTATCTCTAGAGCTCAATTTAAGCTATCTAGTGTTGTTTGCTGGGAATTTGCCCGAGCTTCTACTCCTAAAAACGTGTCCAATGATGTAAGCATGTTGAAGAGATCAGCTTGACGTTTAGTTCTCCTTTATGCAGACCACTGCCTTAAAAAACGGTGTCCTTCGTCATGATATTCATTATTGGCTCGGGAAAGATACAAGCCAGGCAAGTCTTTTTGGGCAGTCGTATTTCACTCTTCTTATCAAATCTTTTCCATGATTTGTAGAATTTTCGTTTCTTTTTAGGACGAAGCTGGCGCTGCAGCTATAAAAACAGTAGAACTCGACGCTGCACTTGGTGGGCGTGCTGTTCAGTACCGCGAAGTACAAGGCCAAGAAACAGAGAAGTTCCTTTCTTATTTTAAGCCTTGCATATTGCCTCAAAAAGGTGGAGTTTCGTCGGGCTTTAACCATGTGGAGGCTGAAGAACACCAAACTCGTTTGTTCGTATGTAGAGGAAAGCACGTCGTTCACGTGAAAGAGGCAAGTTTTAACCTATTTTGCTCTTTCTCTTGTAATTTCAATGTGGTTTTTGAGTCCTTTTACTTTTTCTGAACAAATTAGGTTCCATTTGCTCGAACCTCTCTCAATCATGACGACATATTTATCCTTGATACGAAGTCAAAGATCTTTCAATTCAACGGTTCAAACTCATGCATTCAAGAGAGGGCCAAATTGCAGCAGTTGGTAAGCTTTTGCAACTGTAATCCATGTCTACACATCGAAGTGATCGATGTGTGTGGTGATTACTTTTTTTTAATCAGTGGATGGAAAGTTAATGGCGTATAATGGATCAATCATCACGATAATCGTGTCTGTAGGAAGACAGAGTTACTGCGACCTCGTTGGCAACTAAGATGGTCGAATCACAGAAGTTCTCACCAACTCAGGCATATTTCGTTCCTTGCAAAGCCATTGTTGTTCTATTTTACCTTTTCAACGTCTTACCCTTTCTTTATCTCTCTCTTTCTATTAATCATTACAGTTATCGTCTATTTTTGTAGGCTTCTGTTTACATTGGAATCAGGGGTTTGAGCAGCAAGTTGAACGTGGTAACATTGGAACTTTGCCACTACAAATTACTACCAATTTGTCATTGCACATAGCTTACTCTGCTATTTCAATGTCATAACATGAGAAAAAAATAAATACATTTGACCAGCAGTAAGAGGGTACAATTTTTATATCAAGTGTCTGGGCTTCATCACAATAATTATAGTATCATGAATTTAAGGTTCAATAGGCCTGTAAAGTGACAATAAAGGACAGAAAAAGTGGAACCTGCTAATAAAGTATACTCACAGCCATAAAATGAGTAACGGTCGGGCGAAATAACAAAGCTTTCCGAGGGTAGGGGGGCAAAGTTACATCAGTCATATCCTTATTGACACGACTATGACCTGATATCCCATTGTGGGTGCCATTAGATCCAGGCCCACTTGTGTTAGAATTGCTTGACTGGTAAAATGATCCACTAGTTTCCCACTCTAAACATTGTAGCATACGAAACGTATCGATAGTAAATTCAGACAACTTCACCTGAAAAGAAAAAACGGGCATAAATGTGAAATTATGAACCTCCAAATTCTGTAAGATGTATATTAGTATTAGTAAGGAAGGACATTCTCTATGTCGGAGAACAACGTGTAAGAGCCAAACCTCATTTGGATGGTAACTGCACAATAAAACATCTCTGCAGTGTCAGCACACGGAAAAGCATCTCAAAGGTCTCCTATTCATAAAACTTGTGTCTGCCTTCAGAAATTTAACTATCTCCTGAACTGTAAGCTTCCATTCTTTAAAGTCAGTTTCCTGAAAGCAAGGATACGAACAGTTAACTCAATGATGTATGATCAATCATCAACATATAATTTGCATTAACAAATATAACATATCTCTCATTATTTCATGTTAATTATTTCAGACACTGGCGAACTCCCGTGCTGTGGCAGCACGCCATCTTTTATACAAACCAAAAAACTGCTCTGTAATTGCAAATTCCCTACCAAAAAACTACTATAAACCTTTCTTAATCAATATAACACAATTAGAATAGTTGGTCGCTATCGCATGCTAAGGTCAGAGGTGTGCAACAGTAATTAAAGTACTCATACACTCAGACACATTAAACCCGTCAATCAAAACCCCTGTTGATGAATAAAAACTTGCAAACTTGTTGATGAATAATTTAACCAGAGTGCAACCACCCCCTTGAACTAAAGCAATAATGTGTACGTAAAATGAGTAAGCCATGGGTCACAATTGTGAATGCTACTAATATTATTTCCTGCAGATAATCCCAAGATGTGCAAGAGAAATAGAGCTGCATTTTAAGCAGATTCACCAACTGGTAGACCATTTCTCGACGATTCAAAACCAAACAAACCGTGAGAACCGGCCAAGGAACCTCAGTTGCTTGCTGGCAAGATTCACATCTTGATGAAGTCCATCTTTGAAGTACTCCCTCATCAAGATTGCCTCATAAAACATGTAAGCTTCTGTTAGAGTTAAGACGATGATAGACACGCGAATATACTAAATATAATTTTATTAATCTCGAACGAAGAAAAACGAAGAACAAAGACGCTTTCCTAATAGCTTTCCTAATAGCCAAACCGAGAGATAAACTCCGGCCCCCAACCTTTTCCTCAAACCCCGATACTTGCCTTCTACGAGAATGACGCCTATATATAGGACTAAAACAAATATTTAAACTCCTAATAAATCTCAAATACTAAATCTAAATCAAATCTAATTAAAATTCAAACTTAAACTACTAATAAACAAAACTTAATATAATAATAATACTAATTAAAGACTTTTAACAGCTTCTGACAAATAACTGGCTTCACTGGTTCTCATGTACTGTCCGAACTAGAGCTGCCCAATTCTTGAGTCTATCTCCCCAATCTCCCATCTTTTCAAGCCAGCCTCCACCAACTGCTGACGATTCTCTTGTTGATACTTCCGTAGTTGAGTGTAGATCTTAAAGACCTTATAGAAATACGTATCATATCTAAACATCACCAAGAAGAAACAATTATCAACATTCTCATTCCAGAGCCGTGCTAACAAAGAATCAATGATATTAGAAAAAATGAACATCAAGCTATTGGTCAAGCATGTCAGGATTAAAACTTGTCACTTATTAGAACCAACGTTCCTTCATAATCATTCTTCATATCTTCGACTCGAGCTATGATGTATACTAGGGGACAAACCATAAGAGAAATCAACATGTTCAAATCAAGTCGTGAACCATTTTCACGAGGATAACTATTTCAAGAACAGAACCTCAAAGAAACATATCACAGGGATCACCAAGCAACCATCGTAGTTGTTAAAGTTAGATAAGAAACTCGTTGATCAGTAAAATCTCTCCCTCAGATGATAAAATCTTCCAAGGAAACCTAAATCTTAAAATCATCACCTCCCATGTAAGGAGATTCATACATGATAGCCGGATTTAACAGGTAAAATATTCGAGTCTAATCGAAAGGGTGGGAAATATTCCCCGCAAATCACACATGCCCTGAGGCGGTAAAACATTCCCCGCGAAAAACACCTCTTGAGGTGATATCCCGTGGAAAACAACCCCCGAGGCGACATAGGCCTGAACGCTCCCGAGGGACGACGCCCTGCTCGAAACATGTTTGAGAAATTTCCCAAGGACGCCGAATGACCGAGAGGATCTATGCAAACATAGTGGGCTTATCTTACGTGGACTCATAAGACCACCACTTATTCTCCTTATCATGAGCTCCCAACGAAGCCCACCCATCACTAAGGATCATGGGGCATGGAGTGGGTGGTTACATGACCCACCTCTCAATCAATCGTGTGATCTATATTTAGTGCATGAGCTTACACATATAAAGGGGATGAGAGGAGGTTAAAAGGGGGCATCTCTATCTCTGATTCAGGACTCAATTTTTTACATACAACTGTAGACATTTTGCAGGGGAGCCTACGACTAAAAGCAAGCTCAACCCTCTCATAGCTCTGGACGATCATACGATCACTTTATTACTAACTACCTTCTCATATGAGTCTCAATCTCCCGCTGGAATAAGGACTGCGACAACAACAAAACTGCATACGAAGGATGCACCTCTCATAGCCGAACGAAACATCAGTTTATACTCTCTCTAATTATTGTTTTATCTTATTTTATACGCTTTAAACATCGACGAACGATTATCTGACTTGAGCGTCGGCGGCGCCCTTTAGCCCGTCTTTTTCGTGGAATTTCAGGGATCCGTCGAAGCCGAAGACGGCGAGCTCAAAACGGCAACGGACCGATAACTTCCAGCGCACCATTGATGCGTCGGGACATTTTTCGACCACATCAATGGCGCCGTATGTGGGAACAGATAAATAAATAACGGTGCACTTGGAAGGAATCGAGGGTCTGAAGCTGTTTCAAGTCCGTCACCATCTACCCCACCTACCCATTGCGAGCTTTATATCACAAACGCCGCTCGCATCACAGCCGTGAGCGGACAGTCCCGCGCTGTTTTTGGCCGCCGAAATCGCAGCTGCGGGCAGCCCACTGTCAAGGTCCATATCTCCAGCTTCTGTTCGGGTGGCCAGCCGTTGTCGCCCTTGGAAACGGCACTGAAGGAGACATCGCCAAACAAGAATTCTAGACCTGGCGCACGTCCCAAATTTGAAGCCGTACGTCTAAAAGCACCGTCGCCGCAATTAAGCGACCATCGAAACAATCTCGATCAAGCAGCCCCCATTACAAAGCTCGACAGCAGCTCTGCTATTAGTACCTCGGGACCACCCACCTTCGTCATCGAAACTGCCCCACACGACATAGGGCCGACCCGAGCGATGACATTACAGCACTGCCGCGGCCCCCCATCAGCCGGGATCTGTGCATCTTCAGACGCATGGAATGTCATCGGCACATGGCACGAGTGAGAGCAGCCACCATCGAGGCTTAACTCGCTGTTTCGGGCGGACCGATCACCAGCCGTACATCTTGGCCCGAGCGCGACTACCAGCTGAGCCGATCCCACAGCTGTACACATTGAAAAGCGTTCGGGCCAAGGAGATGCGTCGCGCGTCCTAGCACCAGCCGTCGCGCCCGAGATCGATGGACAAAATCGCATCGCCCACACTATACCAACAGCCGGCGAACCAACATCGATTATCGACATCGAGAAAAGTTTCGACGGGAAATTCAGCCCTGTTTTGAGCTCGTCGTCGCCAACTGTCGAGTTCGCCGCCTTTCAGAGAGTCGGGGATGAAGTTCAAGAACTCGAGCAGCACAAGCTCACTTCACCGCCTCGAGCAGACAATCCCAACCTTCATCAGCCCAGCTGCGGGCAGCCCAGCTGCGGGCAGCCCACCGCGGAGACTCAATTCCCGGGCAGCCGTTCGAATGGACCAGCCGTGGTCCTTTGGAAACCGACGCAGAACAAGTCATCGCCAAACACGATTTGTAGACCGGCGCACCTCCTAAATCGGAAGTCGCACGCACAACCCGGCCTAACCACAAACCTCGACCACTCGAACGAATCGGGCCGTGTCACGCGAAATTAAAGGTAAATCTTTACATTCCTTGATGGCTAACTGCTTCTTCAACGTTGCCCAGACTTTTCGGAGCAAAATCGCCTCGTTCGAGGGTGTGGGAGGAACGATCGACTCAAAATACTCCCAGAACTCGCGATTGACGGATTTTGTGGGGCGCAACCACCACGAGATCGATCCACATACACCTGATGGTCACCACCATGGCCGCCCGCGACAAATCCGCCATCGCTCACGACCCGGTTGTAAGCTTTTCTTATGTATCGGGGTTGATGTGAAATTATTTGATCTAATGGGTGCATTCTGTTATTTCTTTGTGGAGTGCATATCGTGGAATCTTAAAACCTGGGGTCATTGTGCGAATTCGTAAAATGCTTGAGCTGTTGAAGTAAATTTCTTAGGGGTTATACTGGGCTACGAATTGGACCTACTGCGCACGGGCCTGCTGTGATTTTCCTTGAGCTGTTGCAATTAATTAGCCCACTTAGACTTATATCATTGAGCTGTTGGGTTGGAATAAATAATTGTTTTGTGAGGCATCTAGGATCAATTTATGCCTGCTTGCTTGCATTGCATGAACTACACGTCGAAACTTTGTATTTGAAAATTCCTCAATATGTTGCGGTAATATATGTCGCTAAAAGGATCAATTTGCACATTCATATATTCTCTTGAGTCATTTGAGCGCAGGAATTCCCGTACGCATGCAGTCCCGCAAAATAATTGATACGCCTCGTAATTATGTCACCACAATGGAATTTCGCTGCCCCGGACGAGGGCGTCACAGAAGAGTGCATAATCGAGAGAAAAATAGTGCGCTCTTGGCCGCGACTCAGCGCAATGTTTCACAGCCGGCCGATCCTTACCTCACCAAACCTGCCCGTGAATCAGCTGAAAATTCCCGAAGAAATCAGCCGCGCGCTGTTGTGCTTAGTGTCACATATCCACACCCTCAGGCAATATCTACCCACCGCGAGCTCGCCGGTCAACAGCACGAATTTAGGACTTGGAAACAACTGCCATCACCACTCACCGGCCCAAGGACGAGCCCCATCCCGACCTCTCTGGCCTCTCACTTACGTTGACGGCGCTACGAACAGGGTGTACACGAGCAGATTCGATCAGAAAGCAAACCTTAGGTCTTGGCTTGGCAGCGTTCTCATGACAACTCGGTCATTGTCACCTGCGAAAACAATCTTCAGACCAGCCCAAGAGACCAGCAACAAAGGCCTTGAAAATCAGTCGTGCGATGTTGTTACATCGTTGGTGTGCCCAATTTCAGCTTGATGACGATGAGGCGAAGTGAGACAGAGGCTATCACGAAACTAGACGAGGAATCTGACGACGCCGAACCAAGCAACAACAACCTGCCGACGCTCTACGTAAACAGCTTTTAAGAGTTCCATGGAGAAAAATCCCAAGCAGCATTCAGCCATCTAAGGGAATAAACATCCGAAGAAAGCTCGGGAAGTTGATGGTCGGGACGAGCAGAGAGGGCTCATTCAGTAGCTTGGCGAAGCTCGTCGATGCGAACAACCTCAACCTGATAAACGACTTGCTCGTTGAGAATCCCGAGGCGCCCCGACAGATCCACCTCCCTTCGGCTAGTTTTCCCCCGGAGTTGAGGCGACCACTATCAAAGATCAAGATCGAACCGATGCCAAAAGGATTCTAGTCTGCAGCCTTGCCGTAGCCAAATACATTCGCTTCACGCAAAATGGGAGGTACCCCTTATTTTATTATGATATTTCGAAATCTTTACCTTTATTTGCAGATCAAAAAGGGAAAATAAGCAAGAGTCACAATCTCCAAGCGATCGAGACGAAACCGCCACGACCTCACCAACTGATAGCTCATCATTAAGGCTTGACTGGACAGCACGCTTCACCTCAGTCAAACCACCATCGCCTTCAAGAACAGCCCTTGAGGAAAAAATACGACTCAAATCAGCATGGTTGCACGCCAACGCTGCAGCCCTCGGTCCTCGCCTATACAACTCAATTACGGGATCTGAGGCTGCTCTGCCGATCCACTTCGGCGCTTTTTTCCCAGAGCTAAGGCAACCACCATCAAACCCTTGAAAAAGCCCGATACGCACCGGAGGTATCCGACATGGTCGAGAATGGCATAGCTATCGACTTCGAGGGCCAGATTTCGCCGGTGCCAAGAAGCCCAACATCAAAATTCGCGAATATCAAACGCGTCGACTCATCCCTGCAACATGGGAGGTACCCTGATTTATTATGATATTTCGAAAATTTTTACTTTCCTTCGCAAATCATTTTCGGGGAAATCGACGATGCCCCGTACCAAAAATACGAGACTCGCAAATTTCAAACTTCTCGGGGGAAAGCGCAACCACTATGACGCCCCCGACTATAAGGACAATCGCCGCACCCCCTCTTTCGTGCTTCGAGTTCCTCACGGCTAGAGGTTACGTTAAAGACTCGGTTGTGAGTTTTTTGATTATTTTATAAAGCGTGAACTTCTCATTTTCATCGTTGACTATTACATGCCCGAGGGAGAAGAAATATGCTGGGACATTTAGATTGCAGGGTGTTTTATTAAATGGTGCGACAATTATTTTATCTCCGTGGGAGTTCCGCATGTATATGCGCTGTTGTCCTAGTTATCATAACATGTTCTTGCACCTTCAACGACCGACCTGCTCGGGCCCTTAAACCTGTTCAACGTTGGTCCTTGAGAATTCGACCTTCTGATACTCGAGAATCCAGACTCTATATGCCGAGGACGCCTATTTACAAATGAAAGTGACGGTCAAAAACCTCGCCTGATAAACAAGATCGAAGACATAGGCCAAGGCTGAAGATCGTTCACCTAAAATTTTCCTCTGCGTGAGGCAGCGCCACCTCTATAACAGCTAAAGGCAAAGAAGAATTAATCCCCTTGGGACTATTCCACAGGGGTCCTAATATTTTGCGCACATTGAATTCCCTATACGAGAGGCTGAGACATCCCCCCCGTGGGGGCAGCGCCACCTCTATAAAAGCTAGAGGCAAAGAAGAATTACACCAAGCCCCTCGGGACTATTCCGCCGGGTACTAATATTTTGCGCACATTGAATTCCCTCTACGAGAGGCTGAGATATCCCCCCCTGTGGGGGAGAGGAGATTTTGCGTACATTGTTATCCCTTTACGCGAGGCAGCGCCACCTCTATAAAAGCTAGAGGCAAAGAAGAATTACACCAAGCCCCTCGGGACTATTCCCCTCGGGTATTAATATTTTGCGCACATTGAATTCCCTCTATGAGAGGCTGAGACATACCCCCTGTGGGGGAGAGGAGATTTTGCGCACATTGTTATCCCTCTACGCGAGGCAGCGCCACCTCTATAAAAGCTAGAGGCAAAGAAGAAATATTTTTCAAGATCGCCGAGGCTCTCCTTGAACTCGGGGGGACGCCCCCGACCCGAGGCAAGAGACCTATGTTATGCCATACCCGAAGCACTTAACGAGGACAAGGACAATAGACATCGAGCGAACAAATTGAAGACAAGACCGAGGTAACTAAAAATCCTTTATTTATAAAATTAATGCTTCAAAGGTCATGTCAGGTAAAATAGGAAAGCGGAAAGCAAAGACAAAAAAGTCACAACCCAAAGGACGAGACAAGACAGAATCACTCGAATCCCCGCTCGAGGAATCTCCACGAGGTAAGTACCCTTTTTCTCAATACTCGAATATTTTACTACGTCCAAAATTCACTACACTCTTTTGGACTATTTATGAGGGAGACTATTGTTATACCCGGATTTAATCGGTAAAATATTCGAGTCTAATTGAAAGGGCGGGAAATATTCCCCGCAAATCACACCTGACTTGAGGCGGTAAAACATTCCCCGCAAAACACACCTCTCGGGGCGATATCCCGTGGAAAACAACCCCCGAGGCGACATAGGCCTGAGGCCTGAACACTCCCGAGGGACGACGCCCTGCCCGAACCGTGTTCGAGAAATTTCCCGAGGACGCCGAATGACCGAGAGGATCTATGCAAACATAGTGGGCTTATCTTACGTGGACTCATAAGACCACCACTTATTCTCCTTATCATGAGCTCCCGACGAAGCCCACCCATCACTAAGGATCATGGGTCATGGAGGGGGTGGTTACTTGACCCACCTCTCAATCGTGTGATCTATATTTAGTGCACATGAGCTTTACACATATAAAGGGGATGAGAGGAGGTTAAAAGGGGGCATCTCCATCTCTGATTTAGGACTCAATTTTTTACATACAACTGTAGACATTTTGCAGGGGAGCCTACGACTAAAAGCAAGCTCAACCCTCTCATAGCTCTGGACGATCTGTCTCTCATACGATCACTTTATTACAAACTACCTTCTCATATGAGTCTCAATCTCCCGCTGGAATAAGGACTGCGACAACGATAAAACTGCATAAAATGGATGCACCTCTCACGGCCGAACGAAACATACTCTCTCTAATTATTGTTTTATCTTATTTTATACGCTTTAAACATCGACGAACGATTATCTGACTTGAGCGTCGGAGGGGCGTCGCCGAAACGGCGCCCTTTAGCCCGTCTTTTTCGTGGAATTTCGGGGATCCGTCGAAGACGAAGACGGCGAGCTCGAAACGGAGACGGACCGATAACTTCCAGCGCACCATTGATGCGTCGGGACATTTTTCCACCGCATCAATAGCGATTTTCTGGCCAGATCCCATTACACACACTAAAAAGATCATCCCAACATCACGAAATAAAAGAAAAATACAATTAAAATCTATCACCCTGACGATGACCCTCTTCTAAACAGGCCAATATCATCATCAATTTCAAAGATCATTTCCAAAATGGAGGCTGAAAATCGAACGAACCAACTACAGAAAACTCGAATTTTTGCTCTTACACAGCGCGTTGGTAAGAAGGCAAGTCGCGGATCTCAGAAAACTTCTTGTCCGCTTTGGCAACGAGCGCCCAGTACTTCTCGGTCACTGGAATACTACCATTGTTATTACCGTCGCTAGTACTTGCAGCAGAATTGGAGGTGATGCTGCTGCTGCTCTGTAATTGAATTTGGGACATTCTTTCATCTAACTACAGATGGATCGTGTGAGGATGAATATTGAAGTCAACCGGGGCTAAGGACTCCTATCATGGGCGTGTTTCCTTGTCTGAATCACCTGAAAGGACTGAGATATGCAGGCCAAGGAATTAGGAAATAGGCAATTCAACATTCAAGAAGAGTAGTGTAGTGAGGTGAGGAAGGACGACGACGAGTCCTCGAAGTAAATGAAAGAAAGCAAATTCCTAGCAACGTCATGTGACGGGGGAATTCTTAAAATGGTCCTTCATGTTCGCCACATTGATCAATTTAATATCTGATGTTCGCCATCAAATTGGTTTTGCCATTATGTGGAGGTTACTGCAGATGGAAAAAGTATGCGTGTCGACACGCGATTGACTGGAGTAAAGAAATTATAAATTAATATTTAAAAGGGGGGAAATCACAGTAAAAGAAAAATTCAAATAAAAAAAGAAACACTGAAAAAAACTCTCTACGCAGCTCAGCGGTGCGTGTTTTTCTGCCGTTGAGACTTCTCAAGCCGGATCGATTCTCTGATACCAGTTTGATACGCGCTCCAATCGGGAAAAGGAATTCAAATTGAAATGAGAACCTGAACAAGAGAATCGATTATGATTTCGACTTGCAGAGTTCGTTACAGAGAGAAATGAGAGAAAGAGGGAAACAACGGCGTTCGTTACATTCCAACGATCACATAGTAATACCCGCTAAAATATAAATGACATCATATATGAAGGCAGAAATGAACCGGGAATCACAGAGAAACGTAGTTGCGACTCTTAATCACTAGTCGCCTTAAGAGATTGAAATCGCCTTTGTGTTTTTGTCTAGAGCTGTTATCATAATATGTATCCAATTACAACATATACATTTTAGTGGTCAATAATATTTATCAAACCTGGAAAGAAAAAGCTAAATCCTCAAGTCGATGATTGAATTGAGGATCTCAGCTTTATCTCCGAAGTGGACCATTTAGCCGTTGTCCATTAGCCGTCAATTTGTGTGTGAATTCAAATTAGGTTTATTATACCCAACCCAATTGGGCATAACCAAATCCTATCATAATTTGAAATGTGACAACTTTTATAACTATTCTATCCATGTTGGAACACCAATAAACCCATCATTATTATATTGTACACATGTCAAATTATAATATGGCTTGGGTTAAACCCAATAATGGGAAGTTTAAGACCATCTCCAATGGAACTAGAAAATCAAAAATGTAAACCTAAAATTACTCCAACCGAATCTAAAAACTAATTCCAAAATGAGTTTTATACTTTCCCTATCCTTCAATAAACGCATATATGCATTTGAACTCATAAATGGTTTTATATTTAATAATGCATTTAAAGTCATTTTATTTATTTTAATAATTAAAGAATTCTTATAAGAATAAAAAGGAAGATAAAAATATCTCATAATTAGTTAGAAAGTTTATTAATATTCTAAAATTTACTAGAAATATTTATTTAGACGTAATACAATATTAAATGTGTTTTAATGTTATAAAAATATGTGGTAAGTATTGAAAATTTGTAAAAGATCGTAAAGAAATTAATATTTCAAAAATAGTACTTTGAGCTTGATAATGAGTTTTCGAATGGAGAAAAATTATTGCATTTTGAGTTTGAGATTGTGTTTCTCATCTGTTCTAAACCAGAGATGTTTAAATTATAACTTTCTCGCAGCTTGCGCGGATCCAAAGACACAAGAGTTGAAATAAAAACATTCGAATCCGAGGAAATAAATAACTCACACCACAATCAGAATCACATGAAAGGCTCACAAGGAAAAAGATTCACTAATTGTGTAGAAGAAATCAACTACGCAAGGGTCTTTTTTATGTTGGGATAATCTTCGCAACAGTCGATTCCCCAGCTTCATTGGGATCCGACTTCAGACCACCAGCTGAGCTCGTGCGGTATGCCTTTCGTTATCACAAAGACATGCGCCTTAAACTTGCCTGCAAGAAATAAAAATTAACTCAAGTTGAAGACATTTGTATGAAGCATCGCGTTCGACAAAGCTCTTACCATCGATTCGCTCACCATCTGGGGAATCTCCACCTGTTTCTGAGACATATATTCTTCAAGTCCTGTAAGGTAAAGACATGAAAAAAAAAAGGAGATAGTACATGCTTGCAATTTAAAATTTTCGCGCTTTAGTAAATTAGGAAATAGAAGAATTTGTTTTTTTTTTCTCGACAGATTGTGCTTTCTTGCATTAACTGAAAAAATGTATAGAACAAACCATGAACTGCATGACACTGCTACTAAAACATGACTTTACCATCCCTTATTCGTTCCATGTAAAATGTAATCCTCATACTTTGCGAGCTTATCTTCAATAGAATAAAATTGAGAGTACTACCATGAAAAAGAGAAAAATAAAATCATGGTTAGGTCATCATGTTGCACGAATTACGCACACGTTAGTAAGAGAATCATAAAATTAATCACCAAGTCCATTCTTATTCGATTCAGAATCGCCAATGCCTTGTCATGTATGTCATTTGTTTTAAAGGGATAATTATTACTAAACAATGACCTCAGTCAAGTCGGTTTATGGAGCTTCACAAGAAATGAAAAACTAAAGAAATCATAATTTCGTAATTCGTTGAAGACGTAGACAACTATGGAAAAGTTAGCTTAATTACCACATGGGCTGCCCAGAAAAGTACATCTTATTATTCGGTATCGGCACCATCGTAGTAACAACATACATAGGCAAAAGGTCCAAAAAAACCAAGACTTTTATTACACAAGTTGACGAAAACCAAAAATATCTTCTGTATTGATAAGAGAGAGATAGACGAGTCGTCGAAAACTTGAAAGCAGAAGCAAAATCTTGATTAGAAATGGCCACAGCGTATGCAGCTTTTACTTCTCTTATGCATCTCATCGAGGATCTCCGCGAACACCCAAACCCTCCCATTAAGCTCGACGATGGACACTTTGATTCTCTCAGCTCAAACATCTCTTTCTTCCAAAGCTTCCTCGAAAAACATCACAACACAATCGATCACGGATTGGAGATTCAGATGGCTGATGCAGCACATACTGCAGAAGACCTAATCGAGACTCATATAGCCGATCGAATCAAAGATCACAACGAATTCAATGGAAGCCTTCAAAAAGTGATCGACGGCTTGGACCTTCTCGAAAAAGAGGTGATGAAGATGAGTTGGACGACCGAGCAATGTGAAGGCAATCGTTATGTGCCTCTCGCGTCAGCGCAATCGCACTCAGCACCTTCCATTTCCTCGGGCGTGAAGCTCGGTGGTCCCTTCAAAGGCATAATAACAAAAATCAAAGACAAGCTAACTCGGAAAAACAATCAACCCACGCAACATCTCGGGTCATCACAACCGTCCCTTTCTGCTGCTACTGGCGAGGACGTCGTGGTTGGCATTGAAGACGCAACACTCAAAATCGTGGACAAGCTCACCTCAAAGCCAAAATCTGGGCCTCAGTTATTCTCGATAACAGGTATGGGCGGAATCGGTAAGACAACACTTGCTCGTGAGATTTATAATCATCCAATTGTTCGGAGTTACTTTGATACTTTTGCTTGGGCTACGATATCGAAAAACTATGATAGGCGTAGGAGTCTCGTGGAACTAATTGATTCTTTGAATAAGGAGGGCGGCAAGGAAAGTCTGAGTGAAAAGAGCGAATCCGAATTGAGTGTTTTACTGCACAAGTCTTTGTTTGGTAGAAGGTATTTAGTTATAGTGGACGACGTGTGGGACGTCGAGGCATGGGAAGAAGTAAGACGCTTCTTTCCAAGCAGCAAAGGCAGTGGAATAGTAATAACAACTAGGGAAGCATCGGTTGCTTCGATTGGCACGCATAATTTTCCTGTGGACTTCTTAGACGAGCGTAACAGTTGGGATTTATTCCGCGATAAAGTATTTGGGAAAGAAAGTTGTCCGCTAGAACTAGAGGATATTGGAAGAAATATAGCAAAAAAATGTGGAGGGCTTCCTCTGTCGCTCGCAGTAATCGGAGGCCACCTAGCAAAATCTAATCGAACAAAAAAGTATTTGGAATACGTTGCGGAAAATTTAAGTTCGGTTGTGAATGCCGAAAACGATGAGTATTGCCTCAAAATTTTATCCTTGAGCTACAATCACTTACCTGTACATTTGAAACCTTGTTTTATGTACATGGGAATATTTCCTGAAGACAAGAAGATTGAGATTGCACTACTTATAAAATTATGGGTGGCCGAAGGATTTCTAAAGCCAATAAGCGGCAAGAGCCACGAAGATGCTGCAAATGATTATATTAAAGATCTTATCGGTAGAAATCTCATTTTAGCTTCTGAATTGTCTGATCTCGGAGATATAACACATTGCAGGATCCATGATCTTTTGAGGGATTTATGCTTAAAAGAAGCTTTGAATAAGAATTTCTTCTGCAAAGTACGTAGGCGGTGGCCCGGCATTATGAAAGTATCGAGCAACGAACGTCGGATAGTTGTCCATTCGAGCTCATCAAAGGTGACCAACTATATTTATGGCATTGGTGGTGTCCTCCAATCTCCGAAAGACCTTCGTACCCTGATAATCAATGGTATGTTACCTTCAAAAGTTTATTATAAGACGCTACGAGTGTTGTGTTCGGTCGAGGGGTCCCTGGAAATCAAGCAAAAGACCTGGGAGAAAGATGTTCCTACCCTAATTAACTTACGGTTCCTTAGTTTCTCAGCAATGTGGAGAACCATCAAACTTCCTTCATCATTTGTTTCCCTGTGGAACCTACAATCATTACTTATAGAAAATATCGTTATAGCCCCGCTCGAAATATGGGAAATGGCCCAACTTAGGCATATTGATATAGAGTATCTCATCCTTCCCGATCCCCCAGTCGAAAGCAATGGTATCTTGATGAAGCTGCAATCGGCTATGACACTACGAAACTTCAGTTTTAGTGAAGATTCCGTCCGAAGAATTCCCAATACCCGTGAATTAAAGGTGGTATACAATAATGAAGTCGCTGAGGGATTCAAGGAACACAAGTACACTCTTGACAACATTGATCGACTTGAAAAGCTTGAATCACTTAAATGCTCCTTTTCCGGTGTGACCATGACGACGGTATATCATATGCTGGCAAATATTAAATTCCCGCATTCACTTAAGGAGCTGCATATTAGTCACCTTCGCTGGGAAGATGTGACGACTAAGATAGGCTCCTTACCAAGACTCGAAGATCTTTGGCTGCTTTATTGCCGGGGAAGTCAGTGGAATCTCGTCGAAGGAAAATTTATCAGTTTAAAAATCTTGACGCTCATTCAGTGTGAAGAACTCGAATGTTTTACAGCAGATGACAGTCACTTTTGTAGCCTCGAAATCCTCCAGCTAATTGCAATGTCTGGATTGGAAAGGATATCTTCAGATATTGGAGACATAGCATCGCTCAGATCAATTATGTTAGTTAGTTGTCCCGACTCAGCTGTTAAATCTGCTAAGGAAATAGCACGAGAACAGCTCGGCGAAATGGGGAATGAAGTACTGCAAATAGATGCTCATGTCTTTTCAGGTGAATCCGCTCTTTCTTTCGAGAGCACTAGTAATTTTCGACTACGAGTTAAATATTTTCCTAATTTGAGGAAGTATATGCGACATTTGGAGACAACACATTGAATTTAGGAAATATATTATTCTACGTATTGCTTATAGTAAGTTCAATCAAGCAACGGCAAGAATAGCATGTATTTCATTCGCCTTTTCGTGGCCTTCCACAGCACAGATCATGGGCGATCACCAACTCATAAACTCTTTTTTTTCTTTTTCTTTCCTATTTTTATTTCTTCAATTAGTAAATTTGTAAGTAATTAATGGGACATTATATAGTATGTAATTGATTTTGTATCTTGTTTTGGCATCGACTTGTACACAAGTGCCAGGCGACTACTAAATATCAGCCATGTTAAAATTCGTACCTACTTGCAATACATTGCTGTAAATATTTTTAAAAATGTATTCACTATATTTGGTTAAAGGAAAAAATCGTAAGCTTTTTATTAATTTTTGTTACGCGAATTCGTTGGATTGGATTTAGATTTATCTTCCTACTTCGACATTAATTCGAAAATTGACTACAAAACCGTAATCATTTTACATACTCAGAGTAATATATCAATACAATAATATATGGACTCTTAAGCTGCCTTTATTTTACTTTGTTAGTAATCCAAGTATTAAGTCAAATTTGCTCTCTCTTGACTGTCCAATATCCACTGTAATAATGATTCGAGGCATATGTTTACGTTGGTTTAAATAATGGATAATTAAGTCTTTACAGTCCATCACTGACCATTCTGTGTCTTTATCAAAGAGTGTTCTTTTAGTTTCTTGGTAGTCTTTAGCTGCCGTTTAGTGATAGGCACGCACGCCTTTTCTTTGGCAACTCATCATCATTCCCTCCCTCCATCACTGCGTCGTTCTCTGTCTAAAACGAACCTTTGTTTTTGTAATTCGAGAACTATCAATCTCCTCGTAATTTTCTCGGTTTTTGTTACTTTTTCTTGTTGCAAAGCCCGTCTTTTTGTTGATTCTGGGCTAGGAGATTTTCAATCAAGGTGGGGGTGGAGTTGATAGCTTCGATCTATTTGATCTGTGTTGAAGTGGTCTTTTGGTTTGTACAGTGGAAAGGGGGGGGACAAAGGTAAGTTTTCTTCGATGTCGACTGTGTTTTTTGCTGATTACCGAGTTGATTTGATTATAGGTATGCAGTGTTTTAATCTCATATTGGGATCTGGGACGTTCCATTTGTTGGGCTTTGTCTGTTTTTATGTTTAAATTTGAGTCTTGATGATGTGGAGAGATCGATCAATTTTCATCCCTTTTACCGAAACATTTTCGGGAACTCTCTGCGTTTTTCTGTTTTTTGGTCAATCGTCTTTAGTATGCTAAACAATGTCGTCTTGCTAAACATTTGCTTGTGTGCTCAAAAGGGATAATTGCAATTTTCGTCTATACCCCAAAATCACTTTTGGTCCTCCGAAAATACACATCATCACTGTTAGTCCCTCAGTTATCATCCGTTATTCAGTTATCATCCGTTATTCAGTTGACCGTAAAAACTAACGGATTAACCAACTCACACCGTTAAAACGATTTAGCGACGGAACAGAAAATTAAAAAAAATAAATAAAAACAGTTTAGCGATGGAAATTTCGTTGCTAAATAGGAAAAAAAAAATACAATTTACCGACGGAAATTCTGTCGCTAAAAGGAAAAAAATAAAAAAAATTATATAACTACGTGTTAGCATAGGAATTTCCGTCGCTAAATAGGAAAATTCGAAAAATTAAAATAAATAAATACAGTTTAAAGCAGAATTCGCCGCTAAAAGAGCAAAAATAAAAAAATAATACATCGATGGAAATAAATATAGAGATGAAAACTTTTAAAAAAAATAAATACAGTGCTGATGAATAGATTGTTAATGGCGACGAGCTCAACAAATTACCCGATCTCAAGGAAAAAGCAGTGGGAGAGATCTGATCATCTTGTCACATACTGAAAAGCCTAAATCACCGATCCAACTGTATTTGTCTTTTTAAAAAAAATTCGTCTCTAAATTTATTTCCATCGGTGTATTATTTTTTTATGTTTGCTCTTTTAGTAATGTATTTATTTATTTTATTATTTCGAATTTTCCTATTTAGCGACGGAATATTTTTATTTTTTCCTTTTAGCGACATAATTTCCGTCGCTAAAATCGTTTTTTTTTCCTATTTAGCGACGGAAATTTTTATTATTTTTTTAATTTTCTGTGTTAGCGACGGAATATCCGTCACTAAAATCCGTCGCTAAACCGTTTTAACGGTGTGAGTTGGTCAATCCGTTACTTTTTGATGGTCAACTGACGGGAAGGACAATTACTGATTAACGGATGATAATTGAGGGACTAACAATGATGAGGTGTATTTTCGGGGGACCAAGAGTGATTTTGGGGTATAACTCGGGGACGAAAATTGGTGGGCACGCAAATTAAGGTGGTATTATTATAATAATATAGTATAATGAAAAGGTTAAAAGTGTATATTTTGACAAGTCTTTTAAGAATATTTAATATTATTATATTGATTTTTTGTGATGGTTTTTTTTGCTAAATAAGGAAAGGTGATAAAATTATTAGGACGCCCGAAATGGAAAAGTGTGATAAAATTAGTGGGACGGATGGAGTATTAGTTATACTGAAGCGAGTCGAAAAGTTAGAGAGGAGTGTTGGAGGGTTACAGAAGACGATGGAAGATATGTCCGCGAGCATATACAAACTATCCATTTAGACGTTTAACACGTTTGAGTTTGATCCACTAGTTTCCCATTCTAAACATTGTAGCACACGTAACGTATGGATAGTAAATTCAGAAAACTTCACCTGAAAAGAAAAATACGGGCATAAATGTGAAATTGTGAACCTCCAAATTCTGTAAGATGTATATTAGTATTAGTAAGGAAGGACATTCTCTATGTCGGAGAACAACAACGTGTAAGAGCCAAACCTAATTTGGATGGTAACTGCACAATAAAACATCTCTGCAGTGGCAGCACACGGGAAACTGTAAGCTTCCATTCTTTAAAGTCAGTTTCCTGAAAGCAAGGATACGAACAATTAACTCAATGATGTATGATCAATCATCAACATATAATTTGCATTAACAAATATAACATATCTCTCATTATTTCATGTTAATTATTTCAGACACTGGCGAACTCCCGTGATGTGGCAGCACGCCATCTTTTATACAAACCAAAAAACTGCTCTGTAATTGCAAATTCCCGACCAAAAAACTGCTATAAACCTTTCTTAATCAATATAACACAACTAGAATAGTTGGTCGTACTGCAAAGCTATCGCATGCTAAGGTCAGAGGTGTGCAACAGTCATTAAAGTACTCATACACTCAGACACATTAAACCCGTCAATCAAAACCCCTGTTGATGAATAAAAACTTGCAAACTCGTTGATGAATAAAGTTAACCAGAGTGCAACCACCCCTTAATTTATTTATTTTTTTTCTCTTATATTTAGTTTATTATTTTAACATATTTTTTGTTCTCTCTTTTTTTAATTGACTTCATTTATATAAACATCACGGACTAAATTAGTCCGTGTTGAAACATTAGGGATCGATTGCCTTCACGGCCATCCGTAATGTTATTGGCTTACGCGTGAATTAAGCTTCTTCTGTCAACTCAACTGGTCAATATTTTATTAATGTATTTTTCTGTTCCTTCTTAGTTTTCGTTGAAAGGGACAATTATTACTTAACAATGACCTCACTGAAGTCTTTGGAGCTATGTTTCACAGGAAGAAAAGAAAAACTGAAAAATGTAACAAATAATCAATGGATTCGTTGAAGACAGCTATGGCAAATTTGATTTTGTTACCCAAATGGTCTGCCCAGAAAATGACAGGCAGCATAACAGTAACCACATACGCAAAAGGTCAAGAAGACCAAGACTTTTATTACACAACTGGACGAAAACCTAAAATCTCTTCTGCATTGATAAGAACGATAGACGAGTCGTCGAAAACTTGAAAGCAGAAGCAAAATCTTGAGTAGAAATGGCGACAGCGTATGCAGCTTTTACTTCTCTTATGCATCTCAACGAGGATCTCCGCGAACACCCAAACCCTCCCATTAAGCTCGACGATGGACACTTTGATTCTCTCAGCTCAAACATCTCTTTCTTCCAAAGCTTCCTCGAAAAACATCACAACACAATCGATCACGGATTGGAGATTCAGATGGCTAATGCAGCACATGCTGCAGAAGACCTAATCGAGACTCATATAGCCGATCGAATCAAAGATCACAACGAATTCAATGGAAGCCTTCAAGAAGTGATCGACGGCTTGGACCTTCTCCAAAAAGAGGTGATGAAGATGAGTTGGACGACCGAGCAACGTGAAGGCAATCGTTCTGTGCCTCTCGCGTCAGCGCAATCGCACTCAGCGCCTTCCATTTCCTCGGGCGTGAAGCTCGGTGGTCCCTTCAAAGGCATAATAACAAAAATCAAAGACAAGCTAACTCGCAAAAACAATAAACCCAGGCAACATCTCGGATCATCAAAACGCTCCCTTTCTGCTGCAACTACCGTCGAGGACGTCGTGGTTGGCATTGAAGACGCAACGCTCAAAATCGTGGACAAGCTCACCTCAAAGCCAAAATGTGGGCCTCAGTTATTCTCGATAACAGGTATGGGCGGAATCGGTAAGACAACACTTGCTCGTATGATTTACAATGGAGTCGGGGTTACTTTGATACTTTTGCTTGGGCTACGATATCGAAAGACTACGATAGGCGTAGGAGTCTCGTGGAACTAATTGATTGTTTGAATAAGGGGGGCGGCAAGGAAAGTCTGAGTGGAAAGAGCGAATCGGAATTGGGTGATTTATTGCACAAGTCTTTGTTTGGTAGAAGGTATTTGGTTATAGTGGACGACGTATGGGACGTCAAGGCATGGGAAGAAGTAAGACGCTTCTTTCCAAGCAGCAAAGGCAGTGGAATAGTAATAACAACTAGGGAAGCATCGGTTGCTTCGATTGGCACTCATAATTTTCCTGTGAACTTCTTAGACGAGCGTAACAGTTGGGATTTATTTCGCGAGAAAGTATTTGGGAAAGAAAGTTGTCCGCTAGAACTAGAGGATATTGGAAGAAATATAGCAAAAAAATGTGGAGGGCTTCCTCTGTCGCTCGCAGTAATCGGAGGCCACCTAGCAAAATCTCCTCGAACAAAAAAGTATTGGGAATACGTTGCGGAAAATTTGAGTTCGGTTGTGAATGCCGAAAACGATGAGTATTGCCTCAAAATTTTATCCTTGAGCTACAATCACTTACCTGTACATTTGAAACCTTGTTTTATGTACATGAGAATATTTCCTGTAGACAAGGAAATTGAGATTTCTCCACTTATAAAATTATGGGTGGCCGAAGGATTTCTGAAGCCAATAAGCGGCAAGAGCCAGGAAGATGCTGCAAAGGATTATATTAAAGATCTTATCGGTAGAAATCTCATTTTAGCTTCTCGATTGTCTGAACTCGGAGATATAACACATTGCAGGATCCATGATCTTTTGAGGGATTTATGCTTAAAAGAAGCTTTGAATAAGAATTTCTTCTGCAAAGTACGTAGGCGGTGGCCCGGCATTATGAAAGTATCGAGCAACGAACGCCGGATAGTTGTTCACCAGAGCTCGTCAAAGGTGACCAACTATATTAATAGCATTGGTGGTGTCCTCCGATCTCTGAAAGACCTTCGTACCCTGATAATCAATGGTAAGTTACCTTCAAAAGTTTATTATAAGATGCTACGAGTGCTGTGTTCAGTCGAGGGGTCCTTGGAAATCAAGCAAAAGACCTTGGAGAAAGATGTTCCTACCCTAATTAACTTACGGTTCCTAGGGAGTGTGCGGATGAGACCCGGCGAATTTCCTTCATCATTTGTTTCCCTGTGGAACCTACAATCATTAAGTATAAGAAGTACCGTTATAGCCCCGCTCGAAATCTGGAAAATGACCCAACTTAGGCATATTGATATAGGGATGCTCGTACTTCCTGATCCCCCAGTCGAAAGCAATGGTATCTTGATGAAGCTGCAATCGGCTATGTTTGTACAAAACTTCAGTTTTAGTGAAGATTCCGTCCGAAGAATTCCCAATATCCGTGAATTAAAGGTGGAATACTTTAATGAAGTCGATGAGGGGTTCAAGGAACGCAAGTACACTCTTGACAACATTGATCGACTTGAAAAGCTTGAATCGCTTGTATGTGTATTTTACGGTGTGCAATCCATGACGACGGTAGATCATATGCTGGCAAATATTAAATTCCCGCATTCACTTAAGGAGCTGCATATTAGTCACCTTCGCTGGGAAGATGTGACGACTAAGATAGGCTCCTTACCAAGACTCGAAGAACTTCGGCTGATTCATTGCCCGGGACGTCAGTGGAACTTCGTCGCAGGAAAATTTATCAGTTTAAAATGCTTGAGGCTCTTTGAGTGTAAAGAACTCGAATGTTTTACAGCAGATGACAGTCACTTTTGTACTCTCGAAATCCTCAACCTAGCGTATATGTCTGGATTGGAAATGATATCTTCAGATATTGGGGACATAGCATCGCTCAGATCAATTGAATTACTTGGTTGTCCCGACTCAGCTGTTAAATCTGCTAAGGAAAATAGCACGAGTACAGCTCGACGAAATGGGGAATGAAGTACTGCAAATAGATGCTATTGCCTTTTCAAGTGAATCCGCTCTTTCTTCCGAGAGCACTAGTAATTTTCGACTACGAGTTAAATGATTTTCCTGGTTTGAGGAAGTTTGGCGCAACCAAGATTTTCGGAGATTGAAGACAGCACGTTGAATATAGGAAATATCAAATATATTATTCTATGTAGCTTATAGTAAGTTCAACCAAGCAACGGCAAGAATAGCATGTATTTCATTCGCCTTTTCGTGGCCTTCCCACAAATCATGGCCGATCACCAAACTCATAAACTCTTTTTTTCTTTTTCTTTCCTTTTTTTATTTCTTCAATTAGTAAATTTGTAAATAAATAATGGGACATTATATAGTATGTAATTGATTTTGTATCTTGTTTTGGCATTGACTTGTACACAAGTGCGAGGCGACTACTAAATATCAGCCATGTTAAAATTCGTACCTACTTGCAATACATTGCTGTAAATGTATTGGATTTAGATTTTATCTTCCTACTTGGACATTAATTCGAAAATTGACTACAAAACCGTAATCATTTTTACATACTCAGAATAATATATGGACTCTTAAGCTGCCTTTATTTTACTTTGTTAGTAATCCAAGTATTAAGTCAAATTTGCTCTCTCTTGACTGTACAATATCCACTGTAGTAATGATTAAGAGGCATATGTTTACGTTGGTTTAAATAATGGATAATAAAGTCTTTACAGTTCATCACTGACCATTCTGTGTCTTTATCAAAGAGTATTCTTTTAGTTTCTTGGTAGTCTTTAGCTGCCGTTTAGTGATAGGCACGCACGCCTTTTCTTTGGCAACTCATCATCATTCCCTCCCTCCATCACTGCGTCGTTCTCTGTCTAAAACGCACCTTTGTTTTTGTAATCCGAGAACTATCAATCTCCTCGTAATTTTTCTGTGTTTTTGTTACTTTTTCTTGTTGCAAAGCCCGTCTTTTTTGTTGATTCTGGGCTAGGAGTTTTTCAATCAAGGCTGGGGGTGGAGTTGATAGCTTCGATCTATTTGATCTGTGTTGAAGTGGTCTTTTGATTTGTACAGTGGAAAGGGGGGACAAAGGTAACTCGACTGTGTTTGTTGCTGATTACCGAGTTGATTTGATTATAGGTATGCAGTGTTTTAATCTCATATTGGGATCTGGGACGTTCCATTTGTTTGGGCTTTGTCTGTTTTTATGTTTAAATTTGAGTCTTGATGATATTGAGAGAGATCAATTTTCATCCCTTTTACCGAAACATTTTCGGGAACTGTGCGTTTTTCTGTTTTTTGGTCAATCGTCTTTAGTATGCTAAACAATGTCGTCTTACTTAATTTGACTTTTAGAATGAGATTTGAGAGTTTCAAGATTAATGGTCGCCTAAAATGTGATTGGAGAATTCTAGTTTATTTAGCAATGTAGCAGCTGATCTGCTAAAAATTTGCTTGTGTGCTCCAAATATTTTGTTGCAAATAAGCTTAAGTTCATCTTGCACGTATTCAATAGCCATTGGTCTTATGAAGTAGACCTCTAAACGATTTTAGATAAACGAAAGCTTAGGTGTAGGATGTGAACGAGCCAAGCATTGTTCATGTTTGTAATTTGCCATTTTGTTTCCTGGCATTAGTTAATATCTGATTGTCTGTTTTCAGGTTCCAAGTGACCGTTTTGCTGTCGTTGCAATAAAAGAGTTAGAATGGCTGTTTCAATGAGAAACTTGGATCCAGCTTTTCAAGTGGCTGGTCAGAAGGCGTATCCTTGGGCTGCATATGTTCATTCGCCTATCATAATTGTGTCAAAAATGACTTTTTTGTTCTTTTTTTTAACTGAAACCTATGGACTAAGCAGCTTTCTCTATCTTTTGAATTCTCTACGGTGCACTACTGTTCATTCTTTAACACGGTTCAGTGGTATTGAGATTTGGAGAATCGAAAACTTCAACCCAGTACCAGTCCCAAGTTTGTTGCATGGGAAATTTTTCACTGGAGATTCTTATATTATTCTAAAGGTAACAGTCTTGGAGTTCCTCGTTTCTGTTCTTATATTAACTTATGGACTACAGTAAGAGGATGAAATAGAGAATTTGATAGATACATTTGTTTGGTGAAGGGAATGATAATAGATGGGCTGAAGAACAATAGTGCATTGTCTCTATTATCTGATCATGTATCTGTAAAAAGATTTGGAACTCAATTAAAAAAAGTTCGTTTCTTGATGGCATGCGAATAACGACACTGAAGATTGCTCAGATTTCGTTTCTGTAGAGCTCAGTTTAAGCTATTTAGTGTTGTTTGCTGGGAATTTGCCCGAGCTTATACTCCTATTAACGTGTCCAATGATGTAAGCATGTTGAAGAGATCAGCTTGACGTTTAGTTCTCCTTTATGCAGACTACTGCCTTAAAAAATGGCGTCCTTCGTCATGATATTCATTACTGGCTCGGGAAAGATACAAGCCAGGCAAGTCTTTTTGGGCAGTTGTATTTCACTCTTCTTATCAAATGTTTTCCATGATTTACAAAATTTTCATTTCTTTTTAGGACGAAGCTGGCGCTGCTGCTATAAAAACAGTAGAACTCGACGCTGCACTTGGTGGGCGTGCTGTTCAGTACCGCGAAGTACAAGGCCAAGAAACAGAGAAGTTCCTTTCCTATTTTAAGCCTTGCATATTGCCTCAAAAAGGTGGAGTTTCGTCGGGCTTTAACCATGTCGAGGCTGAAGAACGCCAAACCCGTTTGTTCGTATGTAGAGGAAAGCACGTCGTTCACGTGAAAGAGGCAAGTTAACCTATTTTGCTCTCTCTTGTACTTTCAATTTGTTTTTGAGTACTTTTACTTTTCTGAACAAATTAGGTTCCATTCGCTCGAACCTCTCTCAATCACGACGACATATTTATCCTTGATACAAAGTCAAAGATCTTTCAATTCAACGGTTCGAATTCGTGTATTCAAGAGAGGGCCAAAGCGCTTGAGGTTGTTCAGTACATCAAAGATACTTATCACGACGGGAAATGCGAAATTGCAGCAGTTGGTAAGCTTTTGCTACTGTAATGGGATGTCTACCTACACATCCAAGTGATCGATGTGTGTGGTGATTACGTGTTTTTTTTTTTGTAATCAGAGGATGGAAAGTTAATGGCAGATGCTGAGACTGGTGAATTTTGGGGTTTCTTCGGTGGATTTGCACCTCTTCCAAGGAAAACAACAACTGATGAACCCAAGATTACTGATGTTGGCTCTTCTAAGCTATTCAGGTACTTTTATACTTCTATTCGAACCCTTTGTTGTCTCTTACGAGGCCATTATTCAATTGACTGTGAATTAACATATGATTCGTTCAAGAAAACTGTAGTTAATCGAATGAAACTATGTTGACAGGGTTGAGAAGGAAGAGACTATACCTATTGAAGCTGATTCTCTGACAAGGGAACTTCTAGACACGTACAAATGCTATATACTCGATTCGGGGACAGAAATCTTTGTTTGGATGGGAAGGAACACTTCTCTCGATCAAAGGAAAGCTGCAAGCACCTTAGCTGATGTAAAGTCCAACTTTTCTATGAGCTTCTTTATCATTGACCTTCTGAATTCTCTGCCTTTTAACATCTTAGTCGACTTAGTTTTCCACTTCCTCTTATAGGAGTTCCTGACTAGCCCCGAGAGAGCCAAATGCCATATTATCCGTTTGATCGAAGGTTTTGAGACGGTTAATTTTCGTTCGAAGTTTGAGTCATGGCCGCCGCAGTCAAACAATGTTTCTGTGACTGAAGATGGTAGAGGAAAGGTCGCAGGTATGTGTTTTGTGTGTGCTACCTTTTATCTTCTCAAACATATATATCATATATGCAACTACATAGATTTCTGTGTTTTCTCATCTTTACGTTAATGCTTCTTTAGCACTTCTAAAACGCCAAGGGCTCAATGTGAAGGGCCTTCTCAAAGCAGAGACTCCCAAGGAAGATGTTCCTCTATACATCGATTGTACAGGAGATTTACAGGTGACGTTGAATGTATGGTCCATTATATGTCAGAACAAAAACGCTGTTTAGGTTTATATGCAAAGAAAATGCTCAAATGAATGAAATAGTTGGCGATGCTGGTTAGATTTCGTACTTGTACCGTTAGTTTCTGACAAGAAAGCATATGTGCTTTCTGCTGTGGTAGAAGCTTTTGACGTGATTTATTACAGTTCTTCACTTTCTTAATTTCTAGGTATGGCGAGTAGACGGTCAACAGAAGACTATTCTTCAAGGGTCCGATCAGTCTAAGTTCTACAGTGGGGACAGCTATATCTTTCAATATTCTTACCCTGGAGAAGAAAAGGATGAACAGCTTATTGGAACTTGGTTTGGGAAGCAAAGTGTTCAGGTAAGAAGATTCTCCTGAATATTTTAATAATGTAAATAATTATGAATCGAAATATTGGCGTATAACGGATCAATCATCACGATAATCGTGTCTGTAGGAAGACAGAGTTACTGCGACCTCGTTGGCAACTAAGATGGTCGAATCACAGAAGTTCTCACCAACTCAGGCATATTTCGTTCCTTGCAAAGCCATTGTTGTTCTATTTTAACTTTTCAACGTCTTACCCTTTCTTTATCTCTCTCTTTCATTAATCATTACAGTGATCGTCTATTTTGTAGGCTTCTATTTACGAGGGATATGAACCGATCCAATTCTTCGCCATTTTCCAGTGCTTTATTGTCTTCAAGGTAACAGAAAAAGATCTTCCACAGTCACTGAATTGGCAGCAGTATCGATCCATTAATCTGATATTAGAAAATTTACTTCGAGTTTCTTCTGTACTTGTCTTCAGGGCGGCGTTAGTAAGGGTTATAAAAAGCACATAGATGAAACCGAACTACCGAATAATACATATTCAGACGATGGACTTGCACTATTTCGAGTTCAGGGAAGTGGGCCAGAAAACATGCAAGCAATTCAAGTAGAACCGGCGAGTCTCATCTCTATCTCGCATACTTCAGTCCTCGCTTTTATCTCTATTTACTTTTCATTTCTTAAGCCTCTCATTTAATTCAACTCAAATTTAGGTTGCATCATCGTTGAACTCGTCGTATTGTTACATCCTACAAAGTGGTGCAACAGTCTTTTCTTGGTCGGGGAATCTCACTTCACCTCAAGACCAAGAACTTGTTGAAAGGCAGCTCGACATTATAAAGGTTTGCTTTTTCTTCTCGAATATTCCGTTTTTCTTGAGAATTCGCAGTTTTTTGGTGCTTGAATTGCGCTTCGCTCGTTTGTTTGCAGCCCAATGTTCAGTCCAAACTGTTGAAGGAAGGCTCAGAATCTGAGCAGTTTTGGGATTTGTTGGGCGGAAAATCTGAGTACCCCAGCCAGAAAATAGCAAGATTAGCTGAGAATGATCCCCATTTATTCTCTTGCACCTTATCAAAAGGTTCGACATTTTCATTTTTGCAAAATTTTTCGCCGTCTTTCAAATTTTTACCTAAACTTTTATTCGATTTGTCTCTTGTCATAATAATTACCACGGCGTGCTGATTATCAGGAGATCTCAAGGTACGCTTTCTACATTCTGTGAAGGAATAGTACAATTGCATTACTATCTTCTTTTTCGTCGGTAAAGGAAGTATGTTTTTTGTCTTTAAATCACCGTATTGCAGGTGACAGAGGTGTACAACTTTAGTCAAGACGATTTGATGACCGAAGATATTTTCATCCTCGATTGCCACTCGGATATTTACATTTGGGTCGGGCAACAAGTCGATTCTAAGACTAAGATGAACGCTTTAAGTATTGGAGAGGTATGAAACCATATAAATTGGACGTTAAGACGTCTCATATTCACTAAAAGAAACATAATTCTACGCAATATGCTAATCACCGTTTGGACAGAAGTTTCTGGAGAAAGATTTCCTCGGCGAGAAACTATCTCCTCACACACCAACTTACGTCGTCACTGAAGGAAACGAGCCCACGTTTTTCACTCGCTTCTTCTCTTGGGACTCGTCAAAATCTTCCGTAAGTTCCATACATTACTATTATTGAGAGTACTTTTGAGCCTTAAACAATAGTTACGAAATCGAATGTTTCACAACGCTTTTCAGATGCACGGCAACTCCTTCGAGAGAAAATTGTCTATCCTCAAGCACGGCCGCCGCCCTTCAATGGATGTAAGTCAAAGTCATTCCCTTGCATTTCAAGAATTTCGCTCAAATTCGAATTCTTGAAATAGATGTCGATATAATTTTCGATAGAAACCTAAAAGGAGATCGCCATCTACGCACACTGGGCGATCGGCCGTGCCAGACAAATCGTCCCAACGTTCTAGAAGCATGTCTTTCAGCCCAGACAGGGTTCGCGTAAGAGGAAGATCGCCGGCCTTCAACGCTTTGGCGGCGAATTTCGAGAATCCCAACGCAAGAAACCTATCGACTCCTCCGCCCATGGCGAGAAAGAATATTTATCCCAAGTCGGTGACGCCCGACTCGGCTAAATTGGCTCCGAGATCTGCTTCTATAACGGCCTTGAGTTCGACCTTCGAGAAGCCAGCGCCTGCCCGTGAGTTCATTATCCCTCGCTCTGTGAAAGGTACGTTTTTTATCTAATGACTTATGAGATTAGTTGCTTGTACTTAGAAGGGTTCGAGTATTTTTTCAGTCCTGTAATTTTGGTAGACTTTTAAGATTAAGCAGTTTAACGATATTATACGGGAGAATCCTAGATTGTCTCAATAAGTTATTCTTCGTATAAAGCACCATCTAAATTTGCTAGAACCCTAGAATTTGGGCAGATTCAAGGGTTCCAGTGTATAATGTCCCTAAATTGCTTAATTTTAAAAGTTATTGTCCCCATAATGTCATTTCTTAAATTCGTTGTCCCTATAATGCTACACTCCCACCTAAAATACGGGACAGAAAAATTAATTAAGCCTGCTTGTAAAACTTATTGAAATAATTGGGCAAACGATGCATGGCAGAAGTGAGCCCCGAGTTAGCCCGAGCGAAAAGCGAGCCTCTGCCTAAGCAAATCTCAGTAGAAGAATCGAAGCCTAAGCCAGAGACGATCAAAGAGGACGTAAAAGAGAACGAAGTCGAGGATGAGGAAGGGCTTTTGATATATCCATACGAACGTCTTAAGACGACTTCTTCAGACCCAGTTTCAGATATCGATGTAACGAAGCGCGAGGTTAGAATTGGATCTTTTTCACTTATGGGAAGAATTTTTCTTTTTTTTTTTTCCTTTTTTGCAGATTCGTATTAGTTATGTGCCTCGTTTTTCTTTTCTTCGCAGACGTACTTATCTGCGCAAGAGTTTAAGGAGAAGTTTGGGATGTCCAAGGATGTCTTCAACAAGTTGCCCAAATGGAAGCAGAACAAGCTTAAGATGTCTCTTCAGTTGTTCTAGAGATCTAGAATTGCTGCTATATATATCTGTGTGGGTGGGAAACATCATCAGTGGATTTTTTAGCTGCTTCCATTCCCTTTGAAGCCATGCAAAAATTTATATCTTATGAGATATGGAGATCAAGCGTTGATGAGTTTTAAGTATTAGAGGAATCTTTCGATTTTTTTTTTTTCTGGATTCGTTTTGTTCGTGGCTTGGAATTCTTTTTTCCTCTTTTTTTTTTTTTTTTTGCCCCTTCTTTGTGTTTTCTGAGTTCATTGAGTGTTGTGTGTTTATGGAGATTGTACAGTGAAGTCGAGACTAGTCCTCTTTTATTTGTTCAGCCCTTAAAGGTGGTGTGTGTGTGTGTGCTTTCAAGCAAATTACTGTGTGTAGTGCTTTTTTTTATTATATTTTTCTCAATCAAGAATAAAAAGACTTCGATGTAAAATGCATTTCTATTACCCGGTTTTGTTTTGGTTTTATTTAATTTAAGTTACGCTGTTGTTTTCTAACAAATTGCGTAAAGATAGATCCTTTCTCTTACATCAGTCTTACGTAATAAAACTTGATGTCTCTATTTGCGTAGAATTGATTAGCAGGCGTGCATGCATATGCATATCATAAAATTATAATTCAATTTCGCTCTTTAAATGTAATTTAATTTCCGTCTTCATTCTTGAAGATATTTTGTAGGGTACCATACATTACATACCACCTGAGAAATAAGAAGATATACGTGCCAACATGATTACAATAAGATACATAAAGTCAACGAAAATGGATGAAAAACAGTCGATGATTCTCAAATCTCAAGTATCTATGTGACACAAACATCTCGAGGGAAGGTTTTATGTAGTAACTCAATTATAATAATATTATCTTCTTTCACGTCATTAATATTATGAATCTATGATATAAGATATAACACCCCTTGCATTATTGAACTAGTTTATTATTTGACCCAAGCTAATGGGTCAGGGCAGTAGATATGATTTCTTCTTCACATATGGATAGATAGATACCAAAGGGCAGGTTTTGTATTTAAGAAATGCATTATGGATTATAGTAGCAAATTTATTACAGCGTACCATCTCATTAATTATTGATCGTCAGCAATGACGACAGCATTGGTCTTGATTACCTATTAAAAATGTACAATAATGCATGCTTTAATGACTTCGGCAGAGTTGAAATTTTAATTAATTAATTAGATGTATCTCCGTATGTGTAAATATCGCGAAGCATGAAATATGATATAATAGAGAGGACGCTTGATCGTCTACATTTGTGTAAAATCTTTGTATTACATACGCCTTTTCAATCAATAAAAAAAAAAAGAATATCTCCCACGTTGATACGAAGTAGAAAAATTTGATGGTTAAAAGTTAAGATTATATGAACTAGATATTTTTCTATTAGGGGTCGCCGTAGATTGTTAGTAGATAAATGTGATTTTCGATGGCCTTTTGACTTGTACAAATGGATATACGTTATGCTCTTCTTATTTGACTTTTGCACGTTGCATATACGATAGAATCCCATCGGTTTACAAACACACACACACACACACACATATATATAGTTAAAACGTATTTAAATTTATGGACGTTACCATTTCATAATTACTGTATAAGAAAATTAATATTTGGAATAAAACTTAAAAAATAATTACTAGCCGCTACTTACAAGTTACAGATACAAGTGTGTATTATAGACATCGTTATATTGTACATTATTAACTCTCACACAAGTAACAAGATTCCGTTTTTTTCCAATGTTGTTTTGTCATATAGTCATAATCGTTGATATTAATAAGAGAATAATGGTTTAATTAATTAAATATATAAGTTCTTGCTTCCGTTGACTTAGCAGAAGAAAACAGAAAGCATCACTAGACTAGAGGTGTTAACATGTTCGTAGGGGCCAAAAATTAAACTAATGAATATCTATGCTACAGTTATTTTTTACTCAAAAGATGATACTACAATATAGCCTCCCATTTCGTAAGTGAGATTTCTTGAAATAAATAAATATTTTATCTTTGTACTTATATAAACCGCCACATGAAGCCAATTTCAATCTATAGCATCGATTTTTGTGTACAAATAATATTTAATTTGATCACAATTTCAAGCAAATATTGCAAAGTTTCACTTGATCCGAGTCTGTGCTGCAGGTGCATCAGAAACCTTTTATTAAATACTTTCACAATTTCTAGGTCGAAGATCATCAAGATCATTTAATTTATATGTACTTCCTCCGTCCCATTTAAATGTTCCCGAAGATTAGTGGGCACGGAGATTAAGAAATCACATTATTTTAATATTATAGTACACCTTTTGAGGTATGGAGAGAGAAAAGTTATTAGTAGACACGCAAATCGAGAAGACTTTTTTCAATATTAATGATGTAATTAGTTTAATTAGTGGGATAATTTTTTACCAAAAATGGAAATGGGAAGAATTATGTGGGACACCCGAAATAGAAAGATGGGAAGAAATAAGTGGGACTGAGGTAGTATATATATATATATATGTCATTTAACAATAGATCAAAGAAGACTCTCCAACGATAAAAACTAACCCGTAACAGCCACTTGGAACTAATTTTATAGCTTGGAAAAATGAAAAGGCTGCCTACGTAATAATAATACTGATTCATGCACCCCAAGTGACATGCGAATTGGTAAAAACCCAGCTATTTATTATCTTCTCTCGGGGTAGAGAACAAGATATATTCTTTATCCAAAACTAATAAAAAAACCCGTAGTTTTATTACAATTAATGGATAAGTTTCATCAGTGATCTTGAAAGGTTGGCCTAGTTGAAGGAGTTTTGAGTTGAGTTTGAGAGTCATATAATAGCGTAACATACTACGGCAGGTATCATCCGTTGAACCAATAGTATATAACATGTGTGTCACTTTGAAATTACTCTTACATAATTTCTCTTTCTTTCCTAGTCTTCTCTCTTAGAAGAAGAAAGAATACTGTTTTTGTAAGAAATAGAAGAGAAGCTCTTCGACCCAAAACTGAGCCATGGCGTTAAGCCTTGAACAGATCAAGAATGAGACTATTGATCTGGTAAATATAAACTAGCTCAACATTCTTTATTGTTCTTCATTGTTTCAGTTTCGCTTTTCATGGTTAATTTCCATAGTTTGTTGTGTTTGGTATCAAAAGTCAACGCGGAAAAATAGAATCAAGTTTATGTCCATGCATCTTATGAGGATATTAGAATTTTTAGCTTCCATGTCTGTTCATCTTTGAGTTTCTTGCCTTTTTCTTTTCTGATTTATCCAAAGTCTAAAGATCATACGTTGTAAGGATCTGAGAGTAGTCATGGTGGGCCTCTTCTAGCCGTTAACGATTAAAAGTCAACTCTGTCTTATCAACACTTAATGAAAATAATGAAAAAGCACGAAAAAACCAGCAAGAGAATAAGATAAACGTTTATCATAGCATGATAGCTTTAAACTTTTCAATTGTATTTCATTTTTTATGCGGTGTTTCATCACGTCAACTCTTGCAATGAGGAAGAAGACGACGACGAATCTCTCTCTCTCTCTGAATAAATAAATGTCAACGTAACTGTGAGATAAGAATCTAGATTTGAGTACAGTATTTAAATATACAAAGATATATGTCCTCATCGATTAATAATTCGTATTAAATAATAAAAACAGGAAAAAGCCCCCATAGACGAAGTCTTCGAGCAGTTGAAATGCACGCGCGAGGGGCTGAGCTCCGACGAAGGAGCCACCAGGATCGGCATCTTCGGCCTCAACAAGCTCGAGGAAAAAAAGGTATGCTCTCTCCAAATAAATTTACAATTTCATAATAAGCGATTTATTCTAATAATCATTTAATCATTGACATATATTTATAATGTTAATATTTTCAGGAAAGCAAAATCCTGAAGTTCCTAGGCTTCATGTGGAACCCACTCTCATGGGTCATGGAAGCCGCCGCCATAATGGCCATCGCCTTGGCCAACGGCGGCGGCAAACCGCCCGACTGGCAAGACTTTGTCGGAATCTTCGCCCTTTTGGTCATCAACTCCACCATCAGTTTCATCGAAGAGAACAACGCAGGCAACGCCGCCGCCGCCCTCATGGCCGGCCTCGCCCCAAAAACAAAGGTAAAAAGAATAATAAAATCTCTATAATTTGAAAATTGCGTAGAAACACCTCGTGGTATACTTAATCATGCACTTTTTTGCCATTTTCACCCCTAATTCGGGATTTCGACAACCTCACCGTAAAATATTAGGAGTCTCTGTTAAACTTCATAATTGGGCCTTATCGAGCCTATACCCATGGGCCCACGCATGAGAAGAGTTGGCTGCATAACCTTATGTGTTTCCATCCTAAAATCAATTGGTGATAGGTGGACTAATTGATCAACTTATAAGCTAGTCAATCTCTTCTCATTTAACCGATGTATGATACATGTTGACTTATTAGGCTTCTCTCATTCTTAACAGTTTCACGCAATACAAAAAATGATCCACTTTGTTGCTGCGTAAAATTTTCTAAAATAAAAAACCGTATATTTTTGGATCGAAAGGTTCTAAGGGACGGGCGGTGGAGCGAGCAAGAGGCGGCCATCCTAGTCCCGGGGGACATCATAAGCATAAAGCTCGGTGACATAATCCCGGCCGACGCCCGACTCCTCGAGGGGGACCCACTGAAGGTCGACCAGTCGGCCCTGACCGGCGAGTCCTTGCCCGTCACCAAGAACCCGTACGACGAGGTCTTCTCGGGGTCGACGTGCAAGCAGGGGGAGATCGAGGCGGTCGTGATAGCCACTGGGGTCCACACCTTCTTCGGAAAGGCGGCCCACCTGGTGGACAGCACCCACCAGGTCGGGCACTTCCAGAAGGTCCTGACGGCCATCGGGAACTTCTGCATATGCTCCATCGCGTTGGGGATGCTCGTCGAGATCATAGTGATGTACCCCATACAGCGCAGGAAGTACAGGCAGGGGATCGACAACTTGCTCGTCCTACTAATCGGGGGGATACCCATCGCCATGCCGACGGTGCTCTCGGTGACCATGGCGATCGGGTCCCACAGGCTCTCCCAGCAGGGGGCGATCACGAAGAGGATGACCGCCATCGAGGAGATGGCCGGGATGGACGTGCTGTGCAGCGACAAGACGGGGACGTTGACGCTCAACAAGTTGACCGTCGACAAAACCTTGATCGAGGTCAGTTCGTGGGGAGTGTATCGTTTTTATTTTTTGTTTTATATACTATATTTTCAGCACTCTAGGCTGATTTCTTCTTATATAGCCCTTAGACGTGGAGATTCGTAACCAAGACCACTTTGGTTACTAACATCTGATACCATGTTTAATGACCACTTTACCTAAAAGTTTAAGTTTGTATGCACTACCGTGTCTTTTTTTTATTTTATTTGCTATGTTTCCAATGCGTCCCTCACGTTTAGACTTATTTCTTCATTAGCTAGTCTTAGGCATGTGATTTATTCGTACTCAGTAGTCCATGAGCTCTTATACTAGAGTGACTGTCGTTCCTTAATTTTATATGTTATATTTCCAACCAGGTCTTCACGAGGGGGGTCGATGCCGACCATGTGCTGCTCCTAGCCGCTCGGGCTTCGAGGACGGAGAATCAGGACGCAATCGACGCCGCCATAGTCGGAACTCTAGCCGATCCCAAAGAGGTTTGTTCGATCGATCATCATCTTTTTCTTACCTTCACTACGATGTTTTTATTTCATTTTTTTTCAAGCAGAGAGACCGATGAATATGGGTTTTTTTAATTTATTTCAGGCGCGGGCGGGAATAAGGGAGGTTCATTTCTTCCCGTTCAATCCCGTGGACAAGAGGACCGCCCTGACTTACATCGACGAAAGGGGCAACTGGCATAGGGCTAGCAAGGGAGCTCCCGAGCAGGTATTTTCTCGTTCCTTCGAGTTTCGAGTGCAAAATAGTTTCTTCGTCTAACGAAGAATGAAAATAAAAATATCAGATATTGACGCTCTGCGGTTGCCGAGAAGACCTGAAGAAGAAGGTTCACTCCGTCATAGATAAGTTCGCCGAGCGCGGCCTTCGATCTTTGGCCGTCGGCAGACAGGTTAGTATTGTTAACTTCCGTTATTGGGCCTAACATCGACCCATTCAGAGAAGTGAGTTGAGCCACATAAGTTGATGGAGTTCCATTCTTAAAACCAATTGGGATAAGTGGGGTATATCCCATCAACTTATAAACTACTTAATCTCTTCTCTCCGACATGGGACTCGTGTGACTTGTAGGGTTATCTATTTTAACAATTATATATACTTTCCTGCATTTACGTATTTTGCAATAAGAAAACAAAGCTCCGTCGCCGACCACTGTTCTTTTTTTTTCTTCTTCAGGAAGTGCCAGCGAAGAGCAAGGAAAGTCCGGGAGGTCCGTGGGAATTCGTTGGGCTTTTGTCCCTCTTCGACCCTCCGAGGCACGACAGCGCAGAGACCATCCGAAGAGCGCTTCACCTCGGCGTAAACGTAAAGATGATCACGGGTAAATATTTGAACCTTCTTTTAACGCCGATTTTTTTACGACCATTTTCTTAATCTTCAGAAAATATCAAATAGGTGATCAGCTCGCCATTGCAAAGGAGACTGGCCGTAGGCTCGGCATGGGCGTCAACATGTACCCTTCGGCTTCTCTCCTCGGCCAGCACAAGGACGAAACCATAGCCGCACTTCCCGTCGAGGAACTCATCGAGAAAGCCGACGGTTTCGCCGGCGTCTTCCCGGGTGTGCAGAGTTTTTCTTTTTTCATTTTTCGCAGTCCTATGAAAAAATGAGAAAATCGCTTAAAATTTTCCCTCTTTTTCTATAAAAAAAACGACGAGCAGAGCACAAGTACGAAATAGTGAAGAAGCTCCAAGAAAGTAAGCACATCGTGGGAATGACGGGCGACGGCGTAAACGACGCGCCGGCGCTAAAAAAGGCAGATATCGGCATAGCAGTGGCCGACGCAACAGACGCCGCGAGGGGCGCTTCGGACATTGTTCTTACAGAGCCCGGCCTCAGCGTCATTATTAGCGCTGTTTTAACGAGTAGAGCCATTTTTCAGAGGATGAAGAACTATACGGTTTGTTTTAGCTATACTTTTATCGTTAGTTTCTATGTCGACGAGCTTCGGAATATAATTTAAAAAACAAAAAACAAATTTCTTCGTTTTTTTGCAGATTTATGCGGTCTCCATCACCATTCGTATAGTGGTACGTAAGCCTTCCGCGTTATACGCTGCCTTTTTTATTATTTGATTCTGATGCGTATCGATTATCTTTTCGCAGCTCGGCTTCCTGCTAATTGCTCTGATATGGAAATTCGACTTCTCGCCTTTCATGGTTCTAATAATCGCCATACTCAATGATGGTAAAATCGCTATTATTAGAGCTTACAAATCTTCAAATTTCGGAGGAAACGAATAAAAAAAAGCGCTAAATTCGTTTCAATTTTTTAAGGTACGATTATGACGATTTCGAAGGATAGAGTGAAGCCGTCCCCATTGCCCGACAGCTGGAAATTAAAGGAGATATTCACAACGGGCGTTTTCCTTGGTACTTACCTCGCCGTCATGACCGTAATATTCTTCTGGCTCATGCACAAGACGGACTTCTTCCCCGTAAGTCCACCGCCAAAAATCCCGACGCTTTCTCCTCCATTTTCACCCCTCATTGAAAAAAATAAAAATTTGTTTTCTCTCAGGAAAAATTCGGCGTTCGCCACATAAGAGACAGCGAATACGAAATGATGGCCGCTCTCTATTTACAAGTTAGTATCGTAAGCCAAGCGCTCATCTTCGTCACGAGGTCTCGAAGTTGGTCGTTCGTCGAACGCCCGGGGCTTCTGCTTATGACCGCCTTCGTCATCGCACAGCTGGTAAATCGACGAACCCTCCTTTTTTTTTCTTACCTCTATCTCGTCGCTAATAGCCAATCAGGCCTTGACCCAATGGTCATGGTGAAATCCTTAAGTACTTGTGGGTTAGATCATGGGATCGAATATCCCCTCCTATAATTTTTTGAGTAGTTCCCATCCCATGACTATCGTTGTCATGTGAATTTGCAACATATTCATCTGGCCTCGAAAATTAGTTCCACCACTATAATGTGTGGCACAATTAAGCCTACAACAGGTTTGTGTGGCGCAAGCCCCCCCGATATTCAGGGAATATCCCATAGCCAAGTCGAGCGGGGATACCTCCGGGCAGCAAAAAAAAAGAATCTCCTCGCTAATTACATGTGTTTTTTTGTCGCGTAATAATTAGGTGGCGACTCTGATAGCCGTATACGCAAACTGGGGATTTGCGAGGATCAAAGGTTGCGGCTGGGGATGGGCAGGCGTCATATGGCTATACAGCGTCATCTTCTACGTCCCCCTCGACTTTATTAAGTTCGCCATTCGCTACATTTTGAGCGGAAATGCGTGGAAGAATTTGTACGATAACAAGGTAAGTTCTTTCGCCTTTCGCTCGTTCGTCCGTACGCTTGCGCTTTTTTCGTCTTCTTTCGTAATAACGCGAAAAAAAAAACAGACGGCTTTCACGACGAAGAAAGATTACGGCAGAGAAGAGAGGGAGGCTCAGTGGGCCCTAGCGCAGAGGACGCTGCACGGCCTTCAGACGCCTGACACTGCTAACATCGTCAACGAAAAGAGCAGTTACAGAGAACTGAACGAAATTGCCGAGCAAGCTAAACGAAGGGCCGAGATTGCAAGGTTAGTACTACCGATGAGTGAGCCATGCATGCGCTTATATATAAATAAACCGTATTGTAGTGATTTTTTCGACCCAATTCCAGCCCAAGTTCGAACTCATATAAGCTTGTGGGGTTCCTCTCTAAAATCAATTGGCAATAGATTGAGTTCACTCACACGCTTATAAGCCAATCGTAATCTTTCTAATTATTCGATGTGGGACTTGGATTAGACACCTAACACGTATAAATGCGAAGGCGTATTTTGGGCAGTAAAAAAACGATTGTTTACGCCTATTTTGCTTGTATTTTTTTAGGCTCCGTGAACTGCATACGCTGAAGGGGCACGTAGAGTCGGTCGTGAAGCTCAAAGGGCTGGACATCGAAAACATGCAGCAGCATTACACTGTGTGAAAGAAAAATCGACGAAACGAAACGAAAATATCTTTCGATCTTTTCTTTTCTTTTTTTTTTTTTTTTCCTTTTTTTCTAGTGTGAGTTCACTTCCTAGTCCCAGCACAAGGTTGCTGGCTTTCCCTTCTGTATGAATGATGATGATGATGATGATGATGATGATGATGGTGGTGGTGGTGATGTAATAATTCAAAAAGTAACAGCAAAGAAGGCTTCTTCCTGTATGATATTTGCATGTTCGAAAATTACTATGATCATAGGGCTTAAAATATTGAGGGAAAAAGGAAAATGCCCAACAAAACAATGGTAAAAGCGATTCGCGGAAAAGAATAAACAAAATCAGTAGTTTTTCTGTCTATGAGACTAGTGAGTTTGATGCACAAGAATAAAAGCGTAGTTGTCTTAGATGAAAAGATAGTGTTCACACCATTTAACTCTAATATTACTCCTTACCAAAAACTAAAAGAAAATTATAACGCGTTGAGTTAGCCATCTTGGTTGAGCGACATTAGTTGATGACGCATATATTAAATTGTGGATTGCATTGCATTTGACAATTAACTTTCCACTCCGCTTTAAATAAAGTTTTTCTATATCATATCTAAATTTCCAAATTGTCCTCGATATTCACATCACATATCTTCAACAGAGCCTTTTTGGAGCAAAAATATTACACGATAATACGCCACGTTGTCTCCCTCAAGGATTTCTTTTATTTTATTCATCCAAATACGTGTCGGCTCATGTAGAACTATCTTGAAGGCAACTGATTTGATTAACACAAAAATTCGACATACGTGTTAAGTATTTACCTCAACAAATTGCCACTCGTCACCTCCTAAGCCGTACAACCTTTTTTTCATGTCTTAAATTACACACATGTCCCTTTTAACCCCTCACACATTTCAAAAAAGATAATCCCTATATATACACAAGCAAGAATCACCTTCACCTGCTAAAACAAATCATATACTTCTCTCGATCATTTCACGTGAAAGAATTCTTGAATAATCATAGCCTACTAAGACCTATTTCAGCACACAGAAGAAAAGGAGCCATGAAGATGAAAGCTTGCCTAGCAGCCATGCTCATACTCACGGCGGTGGTCGCCGTCAACTGCAAGCTGACCACCACCACCACCAACGCCGACGACGGCAGAGACGATCAGTACATAGAGGCCGCACACCACAAAGCTACAGAAGCTGCAAAGGACGTTAAGGGAAGCACAGAGTCATGGACTGAGTGGGCTAAGGAGAAGATTTCCGAAGGTCTAGGCTTTGGTGCCAAAGAAGCTAAGCACACTAAAGATTCTTCCATCGGTGGGGCCAAGACGGCCAAGGACAAGGCCACTGAAACCGCCGGCGGTTAGCCATTATTACACATCATCTGTTACCTACTTACATAGGGCTCTGTAACCATTTACTTACATGGCAGCTCTTTCTTTGAATGTTGCAGGTGCGAAGGAGTACGCTTCTGGGAAGGCTTCTGAGGCTAATGACAAGGCCTACGATGCAAAGCATAAGGCTGCGGAAAAAACAGAGGATGCAAAGAAGGCGGCTTATGAAACTTCAGAAGGGGCTAAACATAAGGCCTCGGAGAGAACAGAGGATGCTAAGAAGATGGGCAACAAGGCTTATGAGGCTTCTGAAGGGGCGACGCATAAGGTTACGGAGACGGCCGAGGGTGTGAAGAGGACTGTTTCGGACAAGTCGAGGGAGGCGAAGGAGAGGGCGGCGGAGATGGGGAAGAAAGTCGAGGAAGAGAGTTGGGAGGAGATGAATAGGGTTAAGGAGATGGCTAGGGAAGGTTATGAGACTATTAAGGAGAAAACAGGGGAGACTATCGACTCTGTGAAGGGTAAAGTTGGGGCTGGTACGGAGAAGTCCAAGGATCTTAAGGATAAGGCCATGGGTCACGGCCGCGAAGAAGAGCTGTAAATTTGACCTGAAATCATTTCAGAAGATGATGAGTGCATAGTGCTTCTTACTATGTTGCTACATATAGATACAGATGTCTGTAAGAGCTTCTTTTTATGTTTTTTTTTTCCTTCTCTTTCTTTGTACGGTGATGTCTTGTTATTGTTGCTATTCACCAGATAATAATTTCCAATTATGGAACTCTTTCGGAAGTATCCAAGATTGAGTTACCCCTCAATGAAAAGAAAGGATTGACACTTTAGTTATGACATGGCGTAAATTAGAACAGAAAACAGAGGGATGAGATGACTCGTAATCAAAATAGAGACAGAGAGATAACCTATTTCCTCGCCTGGACTGGAAAGTATAATTTCTTGCACCGTTCTCCTAGTTATCTTTTTGCAGCTGGGATTCTAATTCCTTACAGCAAGCGCCGCACGATGTTAAGATAGATGATAATATCCTCCTCTGCAACTGCTTAAAATCCATTGCAAGCTCTAAATCCCAGGCAGCATTGTCCCTAATAGCACGACTCCAAAGTATCAATCTTCAAGACTTAAAGCCACTTCAATGTCGAATGCAGAAAAAGGCGGCGAAGACTTACCTGTTTTCTAGTGTTTCGTCGCCGAGGGCTGTCAGCATGGCTTCGAAAGTGGAACTCAGATCCATAAGCACGTCGAGTTCCGTTTCTAACACTTCTCGCGTCTGAGAAAGCAACTCATATACCGTAAGGGAATGTACGCTTGTACAGTTTCTGAGAGAAAGAAGGGTGATGCTTATTTTTACCGGGATGTTTATTTCCAAGGTTGGGTTTGAAGCTCTCCTTAGATGATCTATCAATATAGATGGCAACCCATAAGGGAATGTATGTTGGTTTTTGGACAGCCATGTTCCACGAACCATGTGAGAGCTCCAAGACAAGTCAGTCTGATGGTCGTTCTTGCCTTCTTCAGTTACGTCTGCGTCAATGTCTGCCATAAAAAGATGAAATGTGAAAAAATCTAACATTATTAAGATAGAAGCAGAGGCTTTTCATAGATAGAGATACCAAGTGGGATGATATCGTATGGATTATCTCGCTGAGGTATGAAGCCGTAGAAGGTTAGAAGGTGAGAAGTGGATAACTTTCCATAACTGAGAAAGCATTGTTCTCCCAGGTTGCATTGTCTTGACAGAGGAAACTTCAGAGAATTTGTGGTTGAATCGATTCTACCATAGTGCATTATGTGTGGACAGGTCTGTTTTAACAGGAAAATAAGGATTCAGGCAAACGAAGTTTTAACTATGAATGTGTTGGGAAAAACAATAGGCGGATATTGGCATAATATCGTTTTCTCGCTCCCAAGACAAACACACACAGGGGAATAAAATTACCGAGTGATTGAGAAATCCTGCTATTGGAATCAAGCATGTCCTAAGCTTTCCATTTGGGAACACGACTTTCATGCTATTCGAGTACCATAGCTCGCAAGCCCATAAAAATTGCTCCCACGTAAAAAGCTGGTGTGGGAAAATATCAGGATTGCGATTGCTCAGTGAAGGAAACAAGTCATCGTACTGAACTCGTAGGTGCTGTGATGAAAAACGAGATGCAATGAGAAGACCAAAGTTGAAACAGAAAATGTAGAAGAAAAGAAAAACGCAAAAACTTGAAGCTAGAAAAGACTAATTATCGCGGTGACGCATTTCAAAGCTTCAATAAAAAATATCCCCGCTACGAATGCTACGATATTATCTTGAAATGAAATACCTCTTTGGCTTGTGCAATCTCTTCTAATAACAAGGTTCCATCTAAAGCCATGATGGCATCAATTCCAAAGCTCAGTCCTGAAAAAGATTTCTGAATTCGGTAATAAAATTGGAGTTCTAAGGCTTAATCACATGAATCATACCTGTGTTAAACGTTTGTGGTAGAGAGTTGAAATAAAACTTAAATCTCGAACTGCTATTGTGCTTCTCCTTCATGCTCCACAAAAGCAACATTGTCTCCTCCGAAATTCCCTCAACTTTTTCAAGAATAGGAAGCTACATTTCAAGGGAATCAAGTAAAGTTCACTCAAAGCTTATTGAAACGAAGTAAAACATAAGTAGAATAACAAGACAGTTAAAAAGCATCTTATGCATCTATCAAATTCTTATGAGAAACAGCGAATTACCATGTCGGATTCGGACAAGAGCTGCGATGATATGATAATAGATTCAGGGATTTCCAGAGCAATATCTCCAACTTTCAGGTCATCTCTTGCAATTAACCCTCTTCCTGCTCCTTCAATATCTGTTATTCAAGAAATCAAAACATCGCTTTTTTCGGCTGAATCAAGCATAAGAGTCTGTGACTCATGGAGAAAGAAATTTACAAGCTATATCTAGCTTTGTCTTTACGCCACATTGAAGACCCCAATCTAACAGAAACCTCTCATTGTCACATATGCGTTCTTGAACTACTTTTGTCTCTTCAGAAAATGTCATCCCAACCTTATCGATCATGCAAATAAGTTCTTCACGTAAAAATTGCGGTATGTTGTCCGCCGTGTTGTTCTTTACGCGCAACAACTTACCAACGACTTTAAGTATAGAATGTATGGCTTCAAGTTCGTTTCTCGGACTAATACAGCCTCCAAGGCGACTGATATTTCCGTCAAAATATAATTCCACCTGAAACATACCGCCATTCACCATTTTAGTTGTTTGTGACTGTAATGCAATGCAACCCACGCAAGATCTAAGAAGTGGCTTTATTCATCTAAGAAGTTTGACGTCATTAGAGAGGCACAAACATCTTTCTCTTGCAAAACTCAACACACGAAAGGCTCCAAATTTGAACCACACATATGTAAGGAGGAGAGGACATAATAATTACCTCGTCTAAGCTAACGATTCTTGATCGCTGAATCAACCCATGAAGTAAATCCCTCAGCTTATCTACAGTATAGGAGCTTTTGATACGCACAGAGACATCACTATTGAAGCCCATATCATCGAACAATTTCTATCATGTTATAACAATGAGTTCCAGCTTCGGAAAGGTGAAAAATAACCAAAAATCATCAGACTAGAAAACTCCATACCTTCTTTTTAGCATATAAATGGTCACTTTCTGAAAGCTCAAGCACCAACTCAAACTCGCCCTCGTCATGCTGACACGAAGCATTAAACTTCAGAACTAAAAACTCATTCTTCCCACACTTAAATCAAGAGAACACAAAAACGCAGCTAAAACAAAACATGGAAAGGAATTCGAACACACAAATACAGGAAATTGATCGTAGTTTTACCTTGCTAATGTCCATGACAAATTTGTAGAGTGGCGACTGATAATTTCACTTGGAACTGAAACTCAGAGGTGAGCTGAGTGCTGACCGACTACTGCAAGAGAAGACAGAGGTGACAAATGGATTTCCTTCCTCGTTAGTAATTTATATATCATTGGGCTTCGTAATATATTGGGCCTTGTGGTATCATTGGGCCTAATAGACCGATTGGGCCTTAAATTTATTACAAGGCCCATCTTGAGTTATTTCGGTTATGAAGCAAAGCGCGTTATATATGTTAGGAAGTCAACGTCATCCCTCGCAGTGACGTAGATCCACCGACACAGTATTTTTATTTCCCTTTTATTATTAATATATAAATATATTTATTTATTTCTTCCATTGTAAGCGAAACCAGTCAAATCCCACCATCTATATAACAGCAAAATCACAAAACAACAGAAAAAAAAAAAAAATAGGCAGAGAAAAAAGAATTGCTTACAAAAATGTCCGCCGCGAAATCCTCTTCCCCCGCCGTCCTCCCCATCACCACCCCTCAGCCCCTCCCCACCTCCGATCCATCCACCATCACCACCGCCGCCTCCCAGCCCCATCAGCCGCCTTCCACCATCTCCGCCGTCCGCAATTTCCTCTCCTCCAGCGTCTCCAACGCACGCGCCACCCTATCCAGCGGCCGCCCGTGGTCGGAGCTCCTCGATCGATCCGCCCTGTCCAAGCCCGAATCCCTCTCCGAAGCCACCCTTCGGATCCGCAAGAACTACGCCTATTTCCGCGTCAATTACCTGGCGATCATCACCGTCGTTTTGGGGGTTTCGCTGATTACGAACCCTATCTCCTTCGTCTTCCTCGCGGCGCTCACCGCGGCGTGGATGTTCCTGTACCTCTTCCGTCAGCCGTCGGATCCGCCGGTGGTGATCCTAGGCCGGCAGTTCACGGACTTCGAGACGCTCGTCGTCCTACTTGTGCTGTCGGCGATCGTGGTATTCATGACCAGCGTTGGATCTGTGTTGGTCTCCGCCCTCCTCGTCGGCGTCGGAATCGTCTGCCTCCACGGAGCGTTTAGGGCGCCGGAGGATCTCTTCTTGGACGAGCAGGAACAGCAGTCCGGCGTCGTCGGCCTTCTCTCCTTCTTCACCGGCGGCAATGCGGCGGTGGCTAACTTTGCACAGGCGGGCAACGTCGTCGGAAATAGGGTTTGATGATCTTCACCACTGTTAAGATCCGTTTAAAATTGCTCCCAAATGATTCCCTAAAGAAAATAATATGAAATTTAGGTACGTTGTTAGCTAAAATCAGATCTATTTGTTGATCAATACTCTCGTCGATTTTCGTTTCTTTTTCTGGATAATTTCGACTTGTAATGATGTTCATAGATATATTGAACTGTGTGGGATGATTGCTTGGTTTTGTTCCTTAGCTCTATATAGCTGAGCTCTTTCTCGACAATCCTTTCGTTTTAATCCAATATGCAATGTTGTAATGAATGTGAATGTGATGCTATTTTGCATCTCAATATATAAACATACATGTTTTGCTTTTGGATGGCGGAGTTTCCCCCATAAGTGTTCGTCGGAATGGGGATTAGCCCTAATCGGCCTAGGAAAGGAAAATGTAATGAAATGCATCAAATCATTGTACGTTAAGTTCCGCGTGTTGTATCATATCACGTTTTCTTTTCTTTTCCACGTCGAGTCTCGCATGCCAAACGCATCCTTCGGGGGTCTGGGATGTTGCGAAATGGACAGCTTAACGAAATTGGAAATGACTGTGAGGATAAATGGAACACGGGAATTTACGTGGAAAATCCCTTTTTAATTTGGGGTAAAAAACCACGGGCGAGGTAGAAATTTATTATTGGGGTAAAAACAGGGGTTACAACCTCTCAATCTATAAAGGAGAAAACACTCACTATCTCTCTTTATAGTTGGGGCAAATACCGAACAAACCCTCTATTTTTTTCTCTCTTTTCTTTCTCCTCTTCCTCTCTTATTTCTTTCTTTGGTGTGATTTCTAATGAATCACTCGATGCCTTTTTATAGCAAAACTTCATACTAATAAGTATTATAATATTAGTATATTATTATATTATATATATATATGGTAGTTGAAGTGGGTTGGTTCACCAACCCATTCAACCTACCATTCTATCAATCTCCCACTTGAAGATTTGATTGATGCACAATCAGATCTTCACACCATTCTTCTAGCTCGCCTTTGCATGTTACTTATGTTCAGTCAATCCACATGAGGAACGACACCACATAAACTTGTCCGCAGGAATTGCTTTGATCATGTAGTCTGCCAGATTATCCGCAGTGTGAACTTTTTGCATGTCCACAGTCCCCTCTTCGACTTGTTCACGAACAAAGTGGAATTGGACCCGTATGTGTTTGGTTCTTGAGTGATATGCTGGATTCCTTGCAAGATGCAACGCACTCTGGCTATCACAATAGAGAACAATATCTCCTGTTTGTGGCCGAGTTCTTCCAGCAACATCTTCAACCATATTGCCTCTTTACTGGCTTGCGTAGCTGCGACATATTCTGCTTCCGTTGTAGACGTTACAACAATGGACTGCAGTTTTGAAACCCAGCTTACAGCACCGCCAGCAAGATTAAACACATATCTGGTTGTGGATCTGCTTTTATCAAGTTCACCTGCATAATCTGCATCAACAAAACCATGGACAGTAAAATCTGTACCTCCGTAACATAAGGCAAGATCCGAGGTTCCCTTGATATATCTGAGAATCCTCTTAACAGCACTCCAGTGCTCCGCCAGGGTTGGACATGTATCGGCTAACGACTCCCACTGCATGGGCAATGTCTGGTCTGGTACAGTCGAGACTTGACCTCTCTATCCTCTCGTCTTCATCAGTAGGACACATCTCGGATGATAACTTGAAATTAACAGCAAGAGGGGTAGATATTGGCTTACTATCTTGCATGTTGAACCTTCGCAAGATTTTCTTCAAATAATTCTTTTGGGAAAGCCAAATCTTCTGCTTGCTTCTGTCTCGAGATATTTGCACACCAAGGATTTTGTTTGCTGGCCCCAAGTCCTTCATTTCGAATTCACTGGCCAGTTGAGTCTTTAAGTCGGCGATACGACCTTTGTTGGGTCCTGCTACCAGCATATCGTCGACATACAACAGCAACATGATGAAATCGTCATCGCCAAATCTCTTGAAATACGCACAAGGATCTGAATATAGCCTGTTGTAGCCAAGACTCATTATGAAGGAGTCAAATCTCTTATACCAGCATCGAGGTGCTTGTTTGAGCCCGTAAAGAGATTTGATCAATTTGCAAACCAAATCTTCTTTTCCTTGTTCCTCGAAACCTTCCGGTTGAAGCATATATATTTCTTCATCCAGGTCACCATGGAGAAAGGCCGTCTTTACATCTAGCTGCTCAAGATGCAAGTCGAATGTAGCACATATTGACAAGACCACCCTGACTGTTGTAAGTCGTACCACCGGTGAGAAAATTTCGTTGAAGTCAATCCCTTCTTTCTGAGCATATTCTTTTACAACCAGTCTAGCACGGTATCGCTCTACCTGGTCATCACCATTCCGCTTGATTTTGTACACCCATTTGTTGCCAATGGGTTTCCTTCCTTGCGGCAATGGCACCAACTCCCATGTCTTATTTTTATAGAGAGCTTCCATTTCCTCTTGCAATCGCTGAAATCCACAGACTCGCATCTGAATTATTCAGTGCTTCTTAGAAAGTTGTTGGCTCTCCATCCTCCGTTAGAAAACAGTATGCAAGATTGCTCTCTATCTCATAATCTGAGTGCCAACTTGGCGGCCTACGCTCGCGTGATGACCGCCAGAGATCCGGTACTTCAGATTCGACTGGGTCGAGCTCTTCGTGCGCTGGTTCAGCTTCAGAAGAATTATATTGCCCCAATTTTCGTTTCATCGGTGTAGTCTTTGTCACGCCTTTTGGACTGCTATCATTTTCGACTTGCTCTTGATCGCCATCCTCCAAGAAGATAACATCTCTGCTGATAATCACTTTGTGGTCAGTGAGATCCCACAAGCGATACCCCTTTACTCCTTCAGCGTACCCCAAGAACAGGCATTTCCTGGACTTTGGATCCAACTTCGTTGTTTCTTGGTTGTGGTACATCGCGTATGTTGAACTTCCAAATATATGGAGGTTTGAATAGTCTGCAGGTGCACCAGTCCACATTTCCATCGGTGTCCGCATCTCTATTGCAGTAGATGGGGCCCGATTCACCACATAACAGGCAGTACAGACCGCTTCCGCCCAGAACTTCTTTTCCAAGCCCGCAGTTCTCAACATAGCCCTTGTTCTTTCCAATAGGGTCCTATTCAACCGCTCTGCCACTCCATTCTGTTGTGGAGTGTACGCCGTGGTGAACTGTCTTCTGATGCCCGCACCTTTGCAGAATCAGTGAATTCTTTGCCAATATATTCCCCTCCATTATCGGACCGGAGACACTTGATTTTTCTGCCGGTTTCAAGTTCAACTCGCGCTTTGTATGTTTTGAAGATAGGAAACACGTCGTCCTTCTTCTTGATTGGGTACACCCAGCATCTCTTGGAGTAGTCGTCTATGAATGATACGAAGTAGCTAGCTCCTCCCAGGGACGCAACCGGTGCTTGCCATACATCAGAGTGGATCAATTCTAGAATTTCTTTGCTTCTAGAATTCGATGAGGGGAACTTCAAGCGATGCTGCTTGCTCACAATACAATGCTCGCAAAATGGTAGCGTCACCATCGTGAGACTAGGAAGTAGATTCTTTTGAGCAAGAATTTTCATGCCTTGTTCAGACATGTGACCAAGTTTCTTATGCCAGGTCATCGTGGATCTTTCATTTGAATTTGTCGTGGCAACGGATGCCTGCCCTTCTTGCAGAGTCTCTCCCTTTAGCATGTATAGATTTGCAGCTATTTTTTCTCCCTCCATCACCACCAATGCTCCTTTGGAAACCTTCATGATCTTGTTTTCCAATTCAATTTTGAAACCAAGATCATCCAGTTGCCCCGCGGACAACAGATTTTTCTTCAAGCCCTCCACATGTCGCACAGCATTGATGGTACGCACAGTGCCGTCGTACATCTTTATTTGGATCGTACCCACCCCGACAATCTTCAGCGCTTGGTCATTACAGTTGTAGACATACCCTCCAAAGGTTGGCTCGTATTGATGAAACCATTCGTTCGAGAAGTCATATGGAAAGTAGCTGCTGAATCGATGAGCCACACGTCGTTGAATCTTCTATTTTCAGCGATAGTGGTTGCGGCTTCACACACCAAGGCAATTCCATCGTCTGTAGTGTTGGCGACATTTCCCTGGGCATTGGGATTTTTATTTAGAGCCCAACAATCTTTCTTCAGATGACCTTTCTTGCCACAGTGGTAACACTTTATAGCCTTCTTATTTTTCGTAACAAGGTTTGCCGTTTTTGACTCCCACTTGGACCAGACTCTCCGGTCTTGTCCGTTTTCGGCTCACGTTTGGACCACGTGCTCCTGATCTTGCCCTCGTCACTGCCAATGCTTCCGCCTGTTGGGACGTTATCAACTTGTCTTCTTTGTTATTGCGCCGACTTTCTTCTTCGAGAACCGCAGCTGCAATATTGTCGAACATAAGTTTTCCCGCAGCTTGGTTGTTGCTCAGATTGATGACAAGTTGATCGTAGGAGTCTGGCAGGCTTTGTAGTAGAAGCTCGGCAGGTTCACTTGGCTCTATTTTGTAGTCCAAGTCTTTAAGTTGAGAGAACAGAGTATTCAACTTATTGATGTGCTCGGTCACTGAAGAAGATTCTTCCATTCGTAGATGGTATAATTTTCTTTTCAGGAAAATTCGGCCGTGGAGTGACTTGACTTGATACAACTCCTTAAGATGGTCCCAGATTGCTTTAGCACTAGTTTTCTCTTCAACGCTTGATAATATGTCATCTGCTAATGTTAGATGAATATTGGTGATGGCCCTCCCGTCTATCTTCCTCCATTTGGCATCACTTGTAATATTTGTTGGTCTGCCAGTGATCGCCTCCAGACAATTTTCTTTGAGTAAAATTGCCTTAATCCTCATTTTCCACAGTGAGTAGTTTCTCCCGTTGAATTTCTCAATTTCATTTTTAGCTGCCATTTTTTTCCACGTCGCTATCGTCGGAGAAATTCAACAGTCCAGTCAAATAGTACTGGTCAGATAATTTGCAGAAAGGGTAGCGACCAGCTTTCAAGACAAAATTACCCTTCTAAGTAAATTCCCAGATGAGATCTGGTGGGGTCACTATGTGTCCCGCTTGGCACCAGCCACCTAGACAGAACTTACTTACACAGTCTATTACCACGACTTGCCAAAAAACTCTTCCGTAACGATAAACCTTTTCGATCTCCTTTCTGATGTGGAAGATCAGACAAAGCTGCAACCACAGAGCATAATTGGAATATCAATCAGGGCTGGCTCTGATACCACTTGTTGCGAAATGGACAGCTTAACGAAATTGGAAATGACTGTGAGGATAAATGGAACACGGGAATTTACGTGGAAAACCCCTTTTTAACTTGGGGTAAAAAACCACGGGCGAGGTAGAAATTTATTATTGGGGTAAAAACAGGGGTTACAACCTCTCAATCTATAAAGGAGAAAACACTCACTATCTCTCTTTATAGTTGGGGCAAATACCGAACAAATCCTCTATTTTTTTCTCTCTTTTCTTTCTCCTCTTCCTCTCTTATTTCTTTCTTTGGTGTGATTTCTAATGAATCACTCGATGCCTTTTTATAGCAAAACTTCATACTAATAAGTATTATAATATTAGTATATTATTATATTATATATATATATGGTAGTTGAAGTGGGTTGGTTCACCAACCCATTCACCTACCATTCTATCATGGGATTGGGATTAGTCCCCTGCCTCGAGTGGACAAGGACATCACAATTCATAGATTCTTACGGTGCTGTTTGGAGTGCGTTTTGTTTGCATAATTTAATTAGGAAAAGGGAAAAAATGTGGAAGGTAAACAGTAGAAGCAGAAAGTATAGTTCCTGACCAATCTAGTTTTCTGTTATCTTTTTCACACGAATTCTGTCGGAATTCTGCATAACAAATGCATCCTTAAGCGGCTCTAAATTAGATTACCTGCAAATGATAAAACAAATGCATCCTTAAGCGGCTCTAAATTAGATTACCTGCAAATGATAAAATGGCAAATGGCCTATTGGGTAGCTCATGAAATCATTTGTCCCACAACTATCATTCTCATCTATGTCATCCTTAAGCGGCTCTAAATTAGATTACCTGCAAATGACAAAATGGCAAATGGGCTATTGGGTAGCTCATGAAATCATTTGTCCCACAATTATTGTCCTCATCTATGTCCCAAATGATCCGTCCGTTAAATTTTAACTCACGTGGTTCAATATTTTTGTTTTTATTTATTAATTTTATTTAATTCTATATTCCACCAAATCATAAAATCATCATTATTTCATGTGATTTATAAGATAAAAATAAATAAACACATCTAATTTATTCCTTTTTCAATGATGATCGATTTGTTTTTTATAATCATAAAATCATTTTAATAAGTGGGACATGAAACGAGACAGGGATTTCATGTGATTTATAAGATAAAAATAAATAAACACGTCTAATTTATTCATTTTCATATGATGATCAATTTGATATCCATAATGTATATTTCTTTATAATCATAAAATCATTTTATAAAGTGCGACATGAAATGAGACGTGGGACAGATGATTTCAACGATTGGGTCTGAGATTTGGGTGCAACTTTCTTAATTATATACGCAAGAGCTATTTAGAAAAGAAAATAAGGAAGTCGAAAATTATCAGATAAAAAAAGAAGAAAACAAAAGTGGTCAAAGTCGTTAACGGTCGTCCAGTCTCAGGTACGTTGTGACGTCACCCAAACCTCCCAAATATAGCCGTTGTAACCTTGTCCCGCGTCGAACACGGGTTTGTTCCCTTGTCGCCTGAAACAATTCGCATCTGCTCTTCTCAACGTACACTGACGACTTTCTGACCATACTTAGCAAAAACTAGCCGTTGTAGATTAAGACTCTAAACTAACTAACCTCAGCTCAGCCCACATATTAACCTACTGTCTCACGAGCTTCCAGATTTCCTCCATATCCTACTAAAACCCTTTCTTCTCCAACAAATCAATCATCAACTTCTGTGTAATAAAGCTGAAACCTCCAACCATAGACCTCACTCACCCCTAAGCTCTTCTACCTCAGCAATTATTACACACTTTACATGGACAATGATGATCTTCGTCAAGTCAATAGAAGAAGAAGATCGAATCATCGAGCCCACTTTTTATTTTCCCTTCTTTCATCGCTAATACTCTTCAATCTCCATCTTGTTTCAGGTAAGAAATGGGCCGCCGGCGACGCCAACGCCATGGTCCTCGCCCAGTCCGACGGCCAAGCCCTAGCCGCCCTGAAGCAAGCCTTCGCCGACCCCAGAGGCGTCCTTAGTAACTGGAACGGCTCCGCCGCCGGCGCGTGCTCGGCCTGGGCCGGAATCAAGTGCGTTAACGGCCAAGTCGTCGCCATTCAGCTCCCATGGAAGGGTTTGGGCGGCCGAATCTCGGAGGCAATCGGACGGCTCAAATCCCTCCGGCGAATCAGCCTCCACGACAACTCACTTGTGGGCCCCATCCCTAATTCCCTGGGGTTTCTCCCCAACCTCAGAGGCGTCTACCTCTTCAACAATCAGCTCGCCGGCGCCATCCCACCTTCGATTGCAAACTGCTCGGCGCTCCAAGCCCTAGATCTCAGCAACAACCGCCTCGCCGGCGTCGTTCCGGCGACCCTTGGGACGGCGAGCTCGGCCAGGCTGTACAGGCTTAATCTCAGCTACAATGGAATCTCTGGGGAAATCCCTGTGAGTTTAACGCAGTTAAAGTCCCTTACTTTTCTTGCCCTTCAGCACAATAACTTGTCTGGCTCCATTCCCAACTCTTGGGGAGGAGGCGATAAAGGTAGTAATTTTACCCTTCGATCTTTGTCGCTCGGTAATAATCTGTTCTCCGGCGAAATCCCATCTTCTCTGATGAAGCTAACCATGTTAGAAGATTTAGATTTGAGCCATAATCAGATCGAAGGGCCATTGCCCGACGGGCTCTTTACCAGCTTTTCGAGGTTGTCTTCGATCGATCTTTCGAACAACGACATAAATGGGACCGTCCCGAAAAGCTTGTACTCCCTTCCTTCCCTTTCGTCGATCAATCTCAGGAGCAACAATCTCGAAGGCGAAATCCCTCAATCCATGGAGAGTTTGAAGAACCTCTCTGTCCTGAACTTGGCTGACAACAAATTTTCGGGCAAGATTCCCAACTCCATGGGCAACTTGTCTTCCCTTACCTTCCTTGACTTGTCCGAAAACAACTTCACCGGGGGAATTCCTGAATCTTTATCAGATTCTCAGAAACTTCTGTTCTTGGACGTTTCTTACAATGACCTCTCAGGCCAAGTCCCGCCTTCCCTAGCGAAGAAGTTCAACTCTACTTCGTTCGTGGGCAACGTTCAGCTATGCGGCTACAGTGGCTCGAGCCCATGTCCCGCCTTTCAAGCACCCACGGCTAACCAATCGACGAATGGCTCGGCGCCAGCTAAGCATGGACAAGGTCGAAAGCTGAGCACGAAGGACATCATACTCATATCGGCTGGCTGCCTTCTGATCGTTTTGCTAATCCTCTGCTGTGTGTTAATCTGCTGCTTAATCAAGAAACGATCTTCGCAAAAGGGGCGAAACGGTAAATTCCCGCCCCCGACTTCTTCTTCCAAGGCAATTCCCGCACCCGAAGTCGAGCAGGGAAACGAGGCGGGCGGGAAATTAGTGCACTTCGACGGGCCATTCGTTTTCACCGCCGACGATCTCCTCTGCGCCACTGCCGAGATTATGGGAAAGGGAAGCTATGGAACTGCGTACAAGGCGACGCTCGAAGATGGGAACCAAGTAGCGGTTAAGAGGCTCAGGGAGAAGATCACGAAACCGCAGAAAGAGTTCGAGGGTGAAGTCGCCGAGCTCGGGAAAATCAGACATAGGAACATATTGGCGTTGAGGGCTTACTACATGGGACCCAAAGGCGAGAAGCTTTTGGTCTACGACTACATGCCCAACGGAAGCCTCGCTTCTTTCCTCCACGGTACGTGAAAAATTAGTTATAGTTTAGCTGCTGTTTTATTACGACCTCGTTCGCCGAACAAAAGGAAGGATTTTGCAAAGTTTAGGAAGAAAAACGAACACATTGAAAAGTTTTAGCATCAAAATTGACACATTTTTAAGAGTTTGAGCACCAAAAGTGAGAATTTTGTTATAGTTTAAGGATGTAGGAACCAATTTCAAAGTTTGAGCACAAAAAGTAAGACTTTTGGCATATTTTCAAAGAGCTTGAGCACCAACATTGAGACTTTTTGATACAGTTTAAGCACCAAATTTGTCGTTTACGCTCTCTTTCAAAAAAACGACATTTCCTTCTGCCTTAAACAGCTAGAGGGCCCGAGACGAGCATAACGTGGACGACGAGGATGAGCATAGCCATTGGAGTTGCTCGGGGATTAAGCTACCTCCACGGAGAGGAGAAGATCACACACGGGAACCTAACCTCGAGCAACGTTCTCCTCGACGAAAAAACCCAACCGAAGATCGCCGACGTTGGCCTTTCTAAGCTAATGACGAGCTCGGCGAACGCGAATGTGGGGGCAACCGCTGGAAAGACGGGGTACAGAGCTCCCGAGCTTCTTGCGAAGGCGAAGAACGCAACTACAAAGGCAGACGTTTTCAGCCTCGGGGTTATAATCTTGGAGCTATTGACTGGAAAATCGCCGACGAGCGAGGCGATGGAAGGGCTCGACTTGCCTCAGTGGGTGTCTTCGATCGTTAAGGAAGAGTGGACGAACGAGGTCTTCGACGTTGAGATTATGAGGGACGGCGCTTCGAACGATGGAGATGAGCTGCTCGATGCTTTGAAGCTTGCGCTTCACTGCGTCGATCCTTCGCCCTCGGCTAGGCCCGAAGCCCGCGAAGTTTTGCTGAGGCTCGAGGAGATTAAGCCCGAAACTGCTGTCTCTGCTTCTGCTGCTACTGCTAAGGATGAAGAAACTGTGGCTGGGTAAGTCATCGTAGAGCAGAGAAGGAATGATTGGAAGAATGGTTATATTGGTATTTATTATACGTATTCTTTGATTTGTTTGATGCATTTTTTTATAGGGTGTTTTCTTGATTGATTGATTGGTTATTCTTTGGTGTTGATTTCTTATAATGTATAGTTTTCTCAATCTATATGTATGTTTTTTTGTGGGAATAACGGAATGAGTTTGAAGCCTTGTTTTTTTAAGGTTTGTGAGAATAAAGGAATGAGTTTGAAAGCTTTGTGGTGTTGTAACTCTCCGTGATTTCCGTACAATGTCTGGTGATTTTATTAACTGTGGGAATGAATTTGTAAAAGGAAAAGAAGATAAAAGAAAGGCCTTTTTCTTTCATCATCTCTCTCGGTTGGAAAGATAAACAGAGCTAATTGGCAAGCGAGGGAGAAACTTTCTTTGTCTGAATATTTGTGATAGAATTCAATAGAAGACTTCAAATTACATATATCTCTTGTTTTGTTGGCTTTTTTACCTGTGAATGAATAATAATGGATCTAGTTTTCGGCAAGGTTGGTTCTTACATGATGGGCCAAAAGGCCAGCAAGGAACTATCCTCTGTTACAGATGAGATCAACGTAAGACCATTTTCATTTCCCCAGATTTTCATTTCTTCCTTTCTTGGTATGCATTTTCTCATTGCATTGTAATAAAATTTGTTTGCCTGGGATTGGATTCATGGGCATGAAAAGATTAACGAAGCAAAACTCAAATAAAAAAATGTAAAAGAAGAAAGAAAGAATCTGATGTTCTTCCCCTGTTTTTTCTTTCCATGGCTTTTGTTAGTCCATTTCGACGAGCATCGAAGGAGGAGCGAAATGGGTCGTAAACAAGATAAAAGGTTTCACCTTTCGATCATCGTCGTCATCGCAACCTAATGTTATTACAATAATGCAAACGAAATTCAAACCATTCTCTTACAATTTTTATAGGAAAAACGCAAAAGCCATTGCCCGAGCTACTCAAAGAACACGACCTGGCGATAGGCCTATTTCCCCGCGAAGTGACAAACTACGAATTCGACGAAAACACGAAAAAGCTCACCGTTCAAATCCCATCCATATGCGAAGTCAGTTACAGGGATTCTTCGATGCTTCGATTTTCTAACACTGTCACTGCTTGCCTGGAAAAGGGAAAGCTTTCTGACATAGAAGGGATTAAGACGAAGGTGATCGTATGGCTTAAAGTTAGCTGCATTTCTTCAGACGATTCGCAGCTGTACTTCTCCATTGGAATGAGGAAAACGAGGAACAGAGATGCTTATGAGTTCGTCAGAGATGGGATTGCCATAGACAAGTTCTAACTAAAAGGGATGTCTCTGTATGTAATAACTAAAACTCGTACCCCTTTTTTCGAAACTCAAGAAAATCTATACAAAATCAAATAGTATGTAAGTGTGTCTCAGAGATGTCTGAAGCAGAATCTCAAAAACTTGTTGGTTCTCTTGCCTTTGTTGTTTCTGCTTACTGTTTTCTGCTGAGAAGAAGAAGAAGAAGGAGAAGAAGAAGATTGCTGTATCATATCCCACATGACTTGTATATCTTCGTATTCTTGGGCTAATGCCTCCATGTCTTTGTATAGGTTCACTAGGCCTTGACTTTTCGCTGTAATGAACAGATGTTTTTTTTTTTAAGAATAATTAGTTATGGGATGGAAGTAGGGTTCAAAAAGAATCTGCAATGCTTATTTTATTTACCTTTAGATTGATGCCTGGGATTCATCATGGAGCTTATGAGTGTCTTTCTCGTCTTTAGTTCCATGGATGCTGATGATATATTGATTCTTGAGCTTATATATATGTTGAAGGTTCTACGTGAACAGTTGATTCATTTTCATCGGTCATTTTAAAAGAAAAAGGGAAAAAATTGGATCTAAAGAACAAAAAGCAACCGACAGAGGAAAAGATAGACAACAAATGAAAGGAGAGAGAGACGTAATAAAGATATATAGAGAGTTCAACACATGAATCAAATATCAACGATGTGAACAGAAGATTTTCTCGTGATCTTGCGATTATATAAAAATATCTCTGACATACTTACGTTAGTCCGAGATACGCATACTACAGATGGGTGATATGAAATAAGAAATTAAATTAATAAAATAAATGGGGGTCATGGTCAAACGGTTCTTTTTGGTTTTTGTGTCAGTTGCTTTCTGTTTGTAGTCGACTCCTCCAATCATATCATATCCCTTTCTTTACTAATAGAGAAAACGATCCATTTACAGAGACGTGTTATGGTTCATTTCTCTACTTGCAAGAGATTTTACACGCTCAAATGTTAACAACAGAGATCTCTTGAGATCTTTTAGCCCATTGTAAAAGTCCATTTTGAGCCGTGTTAATACGTATTGCAATGTCACCGCCAAGGGCATGTTTTTTTTACTACAGTACATTACAAAGATTGATTGATTGATTTCGTCTTTTGCAACCAACGACTTTAACGTCCACTTTAATAGATGAACAAAACATATAATTTGATGCCCATGGTCCATTTTTCTTCCCATCACTACTAATCACATGTATGTGTCTTGTCCGTTCCTTTGCTAACCCCATGAATGATTAGATATACGTCGCCGTTTCATAGTACGGAGCAGCAACAGTTGAAGTGATTGCAAAAAATATCTTAACTAACGCCACGTGCTCCATATGCAAGCAACAAATTCTGTAACCCCATGTCTCCATTTTCATCGATGGGCCTAAAACTAAGGATTAAAAGAATAATACGAAATCATTACATTCATACCTCCAGGATTTTCGGCAAGTGAAGCCAACCACCAAATATCACTACATTGCATATTGAAGCCATTCAAACGAAAACATTATTAAAAAAACACAAAGATTATACGTAAATGTAACACTGCAAATGAGTTGAGCACCTTTTTCTCATGGTAATAAAAACACTTGATTTACCAACCACCAAATAGAAACACAATAAGGCCATTGAAAGTTAAAACTATGATGGCCATAAGGTAAGCAAAACTTTGTAATAGCAGCAATCTGCAGATGAAAGACAAAAGGATTTTTTTTTCATCGCATAAATCATTCCCCCATAAACCGCAATGCACAAAACCCGACCATACCCTAAGACCTCACAGACACAAAGGCGTAGTGTCGACCTTTTACGGCAATGAATGTGATTTCAAGACTCAGACAGACAGCGTTTTACAAAAACCAAGACAAAAGATATTCAGAGGATATAAATAAAATGGTTAGCCACCCGAAGAAAATAAGCGTGAAATCATTGCCTGGGTCCATGTAGCTGTTTCTTTCAGCTGTTCGTCTTCTGATTCGACGCATTCCCTTAGCAACTCAACCCAGAATTGACGTTCGCTTAGCAGCGCCTTTATGTGCAAGCCAAGAGCATCTGCTAAATCACCCAAAGCCGCCACTAATGCCCTGGTTACACTGTCGTCCCTGTAAAAAAAGAAAAAAAAAAAAAAACAGAGACTATGTCACGAAATCCCATGTTAAGATAGATGCGAGGTAGAGTAAATAGCAAACCTTTGTGAGTCTTGGGTAACAATTTCTGTGAACTGCATGAATTGAAGAGCATGGGGCAGCATCAACTTGCTCTTTGAGTTCTTGAACCCTTGAAGGATGCCAGAATAAGCCTCGAATATGCTTCTCCTTAGCTGGTTAGCGTAATCCACCATGTCCTCGTCGCTGCTGTCGACGTGCGCGCACACTTGGGCCGCGCTTTGCATCATCGACAAGGCAGAGTCTTTGTACTTCTCAAAATGTTCGTCAATCGCAAGGGAAATGTCTCCAAAGCAGGAGAATATGGGAGGCTTAACGGAGCGGTGAAGCTCATTGCTGGATAGATCAGTGAGGAGTTGGGTCATAATGTCGTCGCAGTACGGTAAAATCTGTTCTTCTAAAGCGCGGCAAATGTCACCGACCACCCCAACTGAGATGGCGCAAACTTGATGTTCACCAAAGTTCTGCAAGCCCGTTTTTAGATAATTGTAGAACTGAGGCATGTATTTGGCGAAATTCGGACCAGTGGCATAGGCTAACGAACCAATAGCAAGCATGGCTTCTTCATGAACCGAAGAGCTATGACAAGCAAACACTTTGAGGAAAAGCACCATGATTTCGTCGGCTGCCTGCATGATTATTGGCCTTGTTTCATCTGCGCTGCTAAATTTTTGAATAATGACCTGAAGCACACCGCAGAGCGAGGCTTGAAGATCTCCTTGCTTTTCCCTGTCGTCAGAAGATACTATCGGGAGGGTAAAAGTTTGGCCCAACTTAGACATGACAACAGGGAGAAGTTTGGTAATTATCTGAGACGTCTCGGATATATTCGAACACCTGACAACCTCGTTTAGGGTTTCATACGCAGATGTCCTTAACTTAGAGTCGCTGCCATCAGTTCGTTCGGCAGTATTAACTAAACTGTTCAAAATTTCTGGAAGGAAAGGTGTCAGCATAGAAGAGCTAGGGCTGGCATCCTCATATCCTTGAGCGAGGAAATATATAGCCCCACATATCTTTTCAGCAACATGAGGAGCATCTTTTATGCTCTCCAATAAGACCCTCAAGATTCTTTCCAGGTTCGCCGGTGTAACTACAGAGAAACCAGTCGCCGGAGAATGCAGTAGCTCAAATATGCGACTGAGAGTCCATGCAGTCGTATCCTTAACATGGCTGTTTTCGTCGCTCAACGCGTTGAGCAAGAAATCCAAGGCAGAATTCACTAAAGGAGACAACTTTTGGAGGCTCGGTCCTTCTAGGATAGAACCAAAGGCAAATGTTGCTGCTTCCCTAGATCTCCAATCGGGCAACGCTATTTTGCTCGTCACAAACTGCATTACGGGTTCGACAACTGAATCTCCAACAGTCCTAGCGACAAGACCGAGACATGTGCCACCAGCCATCGCTAGATTCCATATGCCATCGTCTTGGTCTTGATCTTCGTCTTGTTTGAGAAGAGTCTCCAAAAGCAGAGGCAACAGCGTTGGGAGGGCCTTTTGAATAAATCGAGAATGCGGAGCATCTGAATCAGCCGTCTCAAGAACCTCATAGTCTTGAAGCTCCAACTCTTCGTCGCATATCGAACTCCAAAATTCTACTGCTTGGAGAGCAACTGCTTCCTCACCTGCTCTGACGGCGTTAGACGTAAGCTCAAAGATTCTCTGCATGTACGGTTCAAGCACCTCATAGTATGTCGACGCAATAGAAACCAAGCACTCATAAGCAGCCTGCCTAATTTCTGTCTCTTTCGCCAATGCCGCGTCGCAAATCACCTTCATTATATAGTTCCTCTCCATCTCATTCTCGAAGTTAGTTCGAGCAAAATCAAGGGCATTGTATAGAGCCCGAATTGCAGCCAGCCGTACACCAGAGTTCTGTTCGGAGGCATTCATTCCTTGGACAACAGCTGTAAGAATAGCATTGACTTCCTCTTGCACAAGATCTTCATTAGATATCTCCTCGCACACATAGCCGAGCGTTTCAAGCGTAGCCTGCTTCACGCTGGCCGGCTTATCCGGCTGGGACATATTCGCAAGCAATAACGCAACAAGTTCTGGCCATTCCTTCCGAGGAATTTCAATCGAAGCTATCTTAGCAACGACTTGAGCAGCAGTATGCGTTGCCTCATGAACAGAAGATCCAAGGGTGCTCAGAAGAGAGTTTTTTATCTGCGACTTAAAGGAAATGTCGATTGCCACCCATTGCTGGACAAGAACATCCTTTGTTGCGGATTCTTTAGCATCTAACGAGTTCTTCAATACGATTCCCGCAAGCCTACGAGACTCTGTAGGCTTGCCGTCATTTGAGAGTTCAACAGATAACGACAACAGATATCCCGGTAAGTTCTGCACCTGAAACTGCCCCAGGGCATTCTCCGCCTCATTTCGAATTTTAGCATCCTGCGATTGAGCAGCCAGTAAATACTGGGTAATCTCTAACGCCATATTTTCTTCGTCCTGCAACAAAATATATCAATTAGAGGATAGGATACTGAGGTAATCCACTGAACTGAATGAATAATATATCAATGGAGTTACGGAAAAGTTGATTTGAGCATTTACAGTTAAAAGGAAGAAAGATCCAGCAAAATATATTCCTAACAGCAACATCAGTGTAATAAAATTGATACCAAACTATAACCAGCCGTCCAATTTCAAAATAATCGCTGAACAAAGGCGCCACAATAGAGTGCCCAACTCTTAAAAATATCAACAATTTCGCAGCCACAAAAAGACAACGAAGGTTGAAACGCACATAAACATAAAGCAGAAGCCAACCAAACGTCTTCCAGCAAGTCGACGCGCTTAATTAAACTATAACCAGATCTGAGCCTCACTAATACTACCTCAACAAGCGAGCGATAAAAAACCGCCTTGAAATTCAGCTGCAGAACTCTCCAATCTTCTGTTTCGAACCGGTGGCAGATTATTCAGTATCTACACGTACGATTATCAATCGAACACGAAATCTTCAGGCACGTCGTTGCTTATGCGAGTAGCAGAGAGAGAGAGAGAGAGAGAGAGAGAGAGAGAGACAGACAGATGTTTCGTTCGAATGGGAATCAACAAGCGGGGCGGGACTGAGTAGACGTTGAAAGCTTTTAAAGTTAATTCGATTTTCTCTGCCCCGACTCAAATTGCTGAGCTGAGCTGAGCTGACCCTTTCAAACCCTGAAAAAAGCTCCCCCCTTCATTTCAAATCAAAATCTCTCACGTGCCTACGTCAGTCGTCAGCAACTTGGTGGTGGATTCGTAATTGGGCTTCAAAAGCCCAACTCAGAAATTAACGGCTCGGCCCATTGGGCTTTCCCTTACAACTATTTCTCGAACATGAATATTGAAAGTGTCCAACGTTGGGTAAATTTAAGCGTAATGCATATATATCCTAGGAGCCGAGCCAAGCCCAAACATGGCCAAGCTCGAGCTCGGCTCTATTAAGTTAGTGGGCTCGAGCTCGAGAAATTTCTGCTCGAGACCGGCTCGGTTAAAAACATTAAAGCTTGGCTCGGCTCGAAAACTTAGTGTAAGGCGGGGTATTTAAATATATTAACCATAAGAGCTCGATGAGCGCACGGAATCCTCTGTCTCATAATGTCTATCCCACTAGCTGTCCCATTCGATCGTGTCCGTTAAAATTTAAGAAGTTAATTAAGGGATATGATTAAGCCACATCAATTAAGCATTATGAAGGCATAAGAAAAGAGAGAGAATTTGACGTGGAAGGAAAAATACGGGAACATGATGTTAAGCAGAAGACATAAACTTAATCATGATTAAAAAATATTGTCATACAAAATTTATTCTAATATATTTTAATAATAAAGATAAGAAAACTAATTATCTATGTTCTTAATCTGATACATCATTTCTGTCCACTCTTGCGTTTGATTTTCTGGTGCATCATTCATGGATCTTGATTGAAACTGATTGGCAAAAGAAATTTCAAGTTGTCGCATTTGTGCCTGGAAAAATCAAACATATAGATCACATAACCTTATAAATGAAATAATGATGTCACATAATCTTAGATGTGCATCCTTGTTAGATTATATAAGAATATATTAATCATGTATAAAAATAAATTCAAAAAATTACCTCTTGATTAGTTGTGATAATTGACGAGGAATTTCTAATGTTTCTTGACTTCTTTGATTTGCTTATGGCTTGTTTCAACCCACTTTTGAGCCTCTTTCCAGATTTGACTCGTGAATCTTGTTTTTGCTTCCACCCTTTTATTGCAAATGCACTATAAGTAGAACCTTCAGCTTCTTGAAGAGATTCTTCACCTATTCTTCCACGTGCATGTGCCTTACCTGCTTTTGAAGAAGATGAATTTTCCAAATTTGCATCTGTTTCTTCAATCATCTTCATAAGAAGATATTTTGACTGCTTATACGTCTCTTCAGTCAATGCAGCCTTTGTCGCTAACTGGTTATGCAACTTTACAGCTGCGAACTCCAACCGTTTACAGCTGCATGAAATATTTCCATTCAACGAGTCATATCTAACAATGTGTTGATAACGCCGATTAGGAGTAGTGATCTTGTATTCGGACATTGCTGAAAAACTTCACATGTGTAAACATTCGAAGCGTGCTGCAAAATCTGAATAGGATAAGCTCTGGGAATTCTCTGACTCATTTTAAAATCAGCCTTCAACTCTTTGTACCAACGATCTTCGACTAGCATTTCGAACTTCTGAAAAAACTGTAACAAATTAGTCTTCTTGCTTACATATTTTTTCAACGAACTATTCATACTCTCGCTGCGTTGAGTACTTATCATATCGGCACAAAACACTTGTCGGCCATAAACTAGTGCCCACTTTTCTTTTATATTGAACAATCTTTGAAGCCACTCATCAGTGTGTAAGCCATATTTGTTCAACATGTCCTTCCATGCATTAAGAAAGTCGGCTTCTTCTTCAAAATCATATTGCAAGACGTAAAATCTCTCGAGAACTCTTTGAAGCTCGAAAACATATTGCTAAGATGACTAGCTGCATTTTGGTAAATATACCAAATGCACAAACGATGACATGTTGTGGCCACTTTTCAGATAAAGCTTTTGCCATAGCTTCATCTTGGTCCGTAAGAATTGTGTTTGGTCTTTTGCAGCTCATAGACCGAGAAAAAGTATCAAATAACCACATAAAAGTTTCAGATGTTTCATCATATAGCAGAGCAGCTCCAATTAAAATAGTTTGTCTGTGATGATTGACCCCACAAAAAGCGCAAATGGACGACCATCTTTATTTTTCTTATATGTGGTATCAAAAGACACAACATCCCCAAAATTCGCGTAATCCAGCATCATTAGCCCGTCAGTCCAAAACACATTAGTTATTAAATCGTCACTATCAACCTGGATGGCGTAGAAGAAATTCGGGTCTGAAAGTTGTTTTTGTTGTAAATATTCTAGCACGCCTCCTATATCCCCGGTTTCATTGATGTCGTTCTCTTTGACCGCAAGTACTTAATCTTCAATAATAAACCCAATATTCTCTCGTCCTCCGGCTTCACTGGCCGAGTATTGAAGTCCAGTTTTTGGTGTAATGACTGAGCTATCGATGCTATCTACTTGAGCTGCTTGTTTTGCACTCATTTTCCTATGTGACCTGTGGAAATGACTTTTACTTGGGCTCACTAGTTCGTGCCCACTATATTCCGCGATGAAATTGACTGCGCAGTATTTACCAGATTTACGAGCATTTATCTTCATGTGTGCTATGCAACCACTTCTGGTTTCAGGAGGACGAGATTTGACATTTGCATCCCGCTTGTCTTTCCTTTGTGACCCTCACTAGAGCAACAAAAAATTTGGTCCAAGAGCTTACCGTCAATTTGTCATGATGTGCTTTATGCTGCTCAATACTGAATCCGACCATCCGTGCATAATTGTTGTAAAATTTATAAGCTTCATCTTCGCTTTCAAATTCCATACCCATAGTTGGAATATTTTTTTCCGGTGGGATCGAACATTGCTCAGTTGACTGTGCGCAATCGTTCAATTCTAGAGATTCTCCTTCTTTCTCAAAATCAAGTCTCCGGCATGGAGAAACAGATTCTTCTTTCTGTTCGAAAATATGATTAAAAATTAAAACAACACACCAATAATATAAATGATTGAATGAAGAAGTTTAAACAGTGAATGCGAAGTTATACCATATTCATGTTAGACGACTGGCATTATGTGAAGAATTTAAACTGTAATTTTTATCTGGTTAGAATATAGATGAACTTGAGCGGATGAATCTTGGAGAGACATTGAATAGTTAAGAAAACAAAAATATGAAAAGGTCAAAAAAATTGTTACGTGTTGTATTGATTTGTTCCCACAAATAAAGGAATTTCTGTTCTCAGATACCCGTTTTCGCTGCCATGTCATATTATGCTTCATTTAATATGCATTAAGGGAGTTACTATTCACCGCCCCCTTTTTCCTAGTCACCGCCCCCTAAAGGGCTATAAAAAGACGTTTTTGTCCTTATGATATTTAAATTAATTTAAAAGAAAAAACTAACTAAATATATAATTTCGGTACGAAATACTGAAAACTACATACGCAAATAAATTCGAACGATCGATCGATACGAAAAAAAAAATTGATTTAACATTTTAGGACCGATCGATCGTTTCGGCCGTGCCTTGTGGCGGCCGAAGTTGTTGTTCGGCCGTGCCAAGCGCCGGCCGAAATTTTGGTTCGGTCGGGACTTTTTTCAAACTATTTCAATCCGTGTTCGCTAATTCATCTACGTACCAATGATTTTTACGACAATATCGATCGATCGGTCCTAAAATCGATCGATCGGTCCTAAAATGTTAAAACAATTTTTTTTTCGCATCGATCGATCGTTCGAATTTATTTGTGTATGTAGTTTTCAGTATTTCTTACCGAAATTATATATTTAGTTAGTTTTTTCTTTTTAAATTAATTTAAATATCATAAGGGCAAAAACGTCTTTTTTCAGCCATTTAGGGAGCGGTGAATAGCAATCCAGATGCATTAAATATATTTTACCATGTGTCTGAATCGTGGCCTTTATTTTTAAAGTCTCCCATTTTAATGATCAAGATGTGTGGGATAGCTAGTGGGATACATAATATGGGACACGTGATATCAGCCGGCTCGATGAGCCACGAGCCCAGCATGCAATAGGCTCGAAGCTCGGCTCGATTGCCGACAAGCCAGCTCGAGCTAGACTCAATTTTGACCGAGCTTAAATCAAACTTTGCGGAACTGCTAGCGAACAAAATAGTAACAAGAATAGTAGAATTTAAATTTGTGTTAAACTAACTCTGAAAAACTATTACATAGGCATGCATGCATGATGTTCTAGTCACCATTCTAACGGCATTACGTTTACGACAACAAACAGATGATTTCTTAGTACATCAAAAAGGAGGAGTAACAGCAAAAGCCCATAATATGTTACAAACAATCTCGTCAAAAAACGAAAGAAAAAGGCAATCCAAACAAACAAGGAACAGAAAAAGGCGACGAAAAAGCATATCAGTTTTTTTTTTTCGCTTCGTAAGCACTCACTATTGCTTGCTTTTCTTGGCGCACAGAGGGCATTTATACTGCTTGATGCCCTCAGCTTTAGCGGGAGTTATCTTAACGCATTTCCCGTGATACCATCGCTCGCAGAGATCGCAGCAAATCCAAAACTCGTCGGCGTTGTAGATTCCTTTACAGATTCCACACAGCGTTTCACCGTGTTCTCCTTCATCTTCTTCCTCGCTCTCTTCTTTTGGGCTGTTCTTGGCTTGGCCATCGCTTGACCTCTGAAGAAGATTGATTAGAACTTTGTTATAAGCCAAAAAGATTTAGGACAGTATGATATAACATGTAATAATACAACACCTTTGTAGCTCCACGGGACTTGTTTCCATTATCAGCGTTGGACTTCTCTCTAGAAGGATTGCGCTCTGTTACCACTTCGAATACCGTTGGGAGGTCGTTGATCATACTAAACAGTCGCTTCCTATAAGCACAGGGGAGGGTCGTTTATTACAGAGCTGTTTATTATCATCCAAAAGCCCTTATACTTTGGAACCCAAAAAGAGAAAAGAAAGCTCGGTGCAGTCGAAGGGATAATGCATTATGCAGCGAATCGCATTAGTTGGCAATATTACAAAAAACACAGATGAAAAGGGAACTCGATCTCCGTCTTGGCAAATGCAAATTTCCGGAAGGATCAAGTCAATAGTGATGATAAACAACCATAAGATCTGAGAAAGCACTAAGAATTAAGGAAATACTGATGACCATGAAATGTAGAGGCATAGGGTCCATTAATAACTTGGTGAAAAATCATATGTGCTACCTTTCGTTGCGGTTCAGCCTAGCTCCAAGGTAAAAAGCCACTGACAGCAGCCAACTATCGCTGTGCACAGCGATCAGTGAAAGCCAATCCCTTCGGTCCATCCCATCTCGGGCAAAGTTGATCCCGAGAGCTGGCTCGGGAAGTTCAGGTGGCACTTCCTCGGCTGGTAAAGTTACTTCCCAGCTTTCGTTTGGATGACCATACAGACACAAGTTCTCCTTTTCTATAATGAGAAAGTTGACATTGGTGGGTGAAGGAGCATAACACAAGGGGGAATTTATGATTATGAACTTAGAAAATGGGCGTGATTCTTAAACTCTTAAGATTGATCAGTGGGTTTTGCTTTTTTCTCGAGAGGTTATTGATCAACTAAAAAACGATATATTTCATCCATGTCCACGATTGCAGTCAGAAACCACAAAGAAAGGACCTTTTTGAAGTTCGGCAAAACAAGATAAAGAAAAGAGATGTGTAACAACTGGTTGAAATTGTGAGGCCGACGAAGAATATGAATATCTAAACCGAAAAAAGTCCGTTAAAGCTGTAAAATTGACATTTTGGGCTATACATTGAGCAAAAAGCATCTAAAACCAAAAAGATGCCAACTGAAATCTTATATGAGTTCCTTCCAAGTCCAACATCTTCAAGCCAAAAAGAAAAGGGGAATAAAATGGCTGCAAAACTTGGAATTGTCATAATTGATTTATACCTCGAATCGACAAGATTAAACTTCAAAATTATTAAAATAAAACATCCTGATAAGATAACAGAAGCATGAAAATTTCCCAATCACACGTTAAGGCGCAAGCCAAAACCTCAGATATTATGCGAATCGACCAAAAACGTAAACATAAAATGTCGTAAAGAAAACTGGATCTAAACTAATGGAAACTCACCTGGGTCGCAGAGCCCGAAAAACTCATCCACATCTGTAAACCCAAGAAAAAAAGGAGAAAGAAGAACAAAGAAAAGAGACGATAAGCTTATCAATTATTCCAAAAAAAAAAAAAAAATTTAACAAATTCACATAGGCAGCTTAACCTTGGGTTAAAGCACGAACTATTCCAGCTCGACGAGCACTATAATCCTTATAGATCTCCTCTACAGCTCTTGGGCTCGAAGAAACCGAAGCCATCTTTCGATCTGGGGCAACAGAGAGTGAACTTTTACACGAAGTAAATGAAAGAATTGCACGAAGTTTTAGAGATGGGCTATCTGCGTGTTTGTGTACATGTAACGTTACTCATCAGACAGAGACAACACAAAACACTTGAAACGATGTCGTTGTGACGGCAGCCCAAAATATAGGAACGATGTCGTTTCGACTTTCGACGCCACCTCACCGTAATGACTAATGACTCGAATATTGGTAATTATTAATACAGAAATCTACACATAAATACGCAATTGAAAACAAATCAGCCACTTGGGTACCTTGTCAGAATTATTTTATAGCTAGGTACCCAGTTGAATAAAATTTTTACACTTAGGTACCTAATCACCTAAGATTACGAAAATACCCTTATTAAATGATTTAGAATTTCATTTCAGCTTTTTTTTTTCTCTGCAAAATTCGACCTTCAGCTCGTCATCGACGATTTCTTCTTGCCGACCAACTCTTTCTGCTCGTGCCGGCGCCGGACAAGGATCGAAGAGCCTATTGAACGTTGGGTTCTCGATTTTGGGGGTTGATTTTGTCAGGTAAGCTTTTCTTTTGGTTTGGGTTTGGTTAATCAATTTTGGGCGTTTGTTCAAGGTTTATCCCAAATCCGGGAGCTCAATGCGATTTAAGAGCTCCATATAAGAGTGGAATGTTAGGATTTGCTAGTTATTGAGGCTAATCCATCGAGATTTCGATTTTCTTTTATGTAACTGTTACGACGTACCATTTCCTATGAATATTACGTACCATTGTATGTTGTTATACCGTACCTAAATACATTATGCGACACAGTCCGATTGGACATTTATGTTATGTAGTATCTTTGTGTATTTATATCACGTACCAAGTAACATGTGTATACGTTACCAAAATGTCCAGTTATGCAGTACCAATCTAAACTATATATCGTACCATTTATACAGGTTGCCATATTATTTGAAAATATGGCGTCTGCAAATTCATTTGGTGGCGGGACGTTATTTGCAATGTGTGAGTATAAAAGGGAGTCTTCCTTACTATTAATCAATGAAGCAACGACGCTTATCGATATATACGTATCCCTCCAAAGAAGGTGGTCGGATATCGATTTCCGGCATGACTCAATAAAGTATCAAGATCCGTTCCAACTCGACATTGAAAGAAAATGCGGATGTTTTCAATATATATCAGCTGTTTATGCGATACAAATTTTCAATGATACCGATGAAAGTGGAACGTGCCGATGAATGTGGTACAAGTGGCTCGGCGAACAGGTTTTTTTTATTTTATTATTGTTAAACTTTAAATTTAGGGTTTTCATATTGATGATTGATAACATTACTTGTAGTACGGAAGAGAACGGAGAATCCGTGGAGTTTGATGTCAGGAACCGAAATTTCATATCATAATTTCATGCATTTACATAAATTCATGCATTCATATAAGTAATTTTAAAACAGAGGACATATATATATGTATATATAATAGGGTATTTAAAGTACTATAGTCCTATGTTCTTAAAAAAAAATATATAATAATAATAATAATAAATAAAAATAAAAATAATAAATAAAATATATAAGTGGTAAGGAACTGAATGTTATGGAAACTAGGATTCTTTAGGTACTAATTATCTAGGGTTTTCTTAGGTTTGGAAAAATTTCATGTGTGTAATTAAGATAATTAAGCAAATTGAGAAGAAAATATTTAAATAGTATTAAATTATGGATAAAGAAGAGTTTCGGAAAACAAGTGTAGTATCGAAATTCATAAGATCTCGAATGTTTCTTCAAAGATGTCGATATCAGTTCACTAATGATTTCGGAATTTTTTCAATGATGTCGATATTCATGATAGGATCTCGAAATCTTTCAATCATGAACTTGAAACTTATCAATGTAAGATTTGCGAGATTTCTTGAACTATAGATATATATATAATATATATATATATATTATGCGACAACTTACATGACTTTTAGGAGCAGACTTTGAAAGCTTAGTTGTAAAGGTAATGCTATAATAGTAATAATAATATAATGTTAATGAGAAGAAACTATGATAAGTACAAACAAACGTGCTGAAGTCATTTAACTACTACACATAAACTTAAGATAAGAATAAGGAAATGAAAATTTATTATTATTTGAGAAAGCTCGAGAGGTTGAAAGCAGAAAAAACTTTGAGACTAAGCTAAGGATAGGAAGTTCCTACAATAACCAAACGCAAGCTAGGAGAGGTATGAATTTTATTATGAAGTTCATGTTTTAAGTTAAGATTAATATAAGTAGGATTAGACATACATGAAATCTCATATTAGTTCAATAGAAGTTTGATTTTCGATAGGAAGAACATGTTTAGAGTCTGGGTTAAGTTCTTAAGAATTTTGATTTTGATCGTATGAATTTTAGATGTTTAGGACATAATAGTGTTTCGGTAAGATTTGATTTAGTATATGAGAATTTCGACATATGTTATTAGGTTCCGATAGGTGTAAAATGTCGAATATAATGTCGAGTATGATATAGAGATTCATTAGGAAAAATGTCGAGATGAAATATCTAAATATAGTACAATGTCGAGATGCATTTCAAGTTATAAAATGTCGAGTGGAGATGTTGAAGTTCAATCGGATAAAATGTCGAATTGTATCAAAATGTCGAGATTATTGGAATTCGATTAGATAGGATCTTGAGTGATTATTAAATAAGAGCAATATGATTGGTGGAACTAAACCAAACCACGATAACCTCATATGAAAGGAAATGAATATAATAATAATGTGAATGATTATCAAGATTAGGACAAAGTAACTTTTGATGTCAAGTGGTGATGTTGAATTATGATTCGACATTTTAAGAACTTAATTAGATAGATGTCGAGATGAAATGTATTATTCATTTGAAACTCAACTCGATATTTAGTTAAAGATGTCGACACATATTATTTAGGTAGAATGTCGATATGTGTTGAAGTTTGTTTGAAAGAGTTATAATGTCGAGATGCGTTTTGAGTTACAATGTCGAGATTAGAAATCGAATTAGTTAAAATGTCGAGACCGTTTATGACACATGTCGACATTAAAAAAAAAAAGAGAGAAAGAAGATATATATGTCATAGAATGTCGAGTTATGAGTTAAGGTTTCGACATTTGATATATATTCACGTGTGGGATGGTAAATGTCGAGGCATAAAAGTTATAGTTTTGATTGGTTAGCAATCCAAAGTAAGCACACGTGTGGGATGGTAAGAGCATTGTTAATAATGACTAATGAATAGTTCCTTAGCCTTAAAGTAATCGACTTTATTAATAAGAACTTGTATATACGATAGAACAAAATATATATGTGTGTATGTATTATTTTTCGATAAGATCTTTGGTATGATACAAATCATTAGAATTTAATAAATTTTGATATTTTTAGGATTTTCAATACAATAAAAATTAGGGTTTTTAATAATATTTTCGGTATAGTATAGTTATCAATTTTTAATGCAGGTTTCAATATTGATCAGAAATATAATTTCTAAGCCAAGAGTTTAATATATTATAAATAGAACAGAAAGGAAAAGGTTTAGATAATAATAATAAAATGATAAATAATTAATAAGAATGGATCATGCATAATAGAGCATGCATATCATCACATATGACATTTTATGGATTATATATTTATCGACAATAATATTTGAATAGGTTCGAATTCCGAAAAAGGCAAGGATAAAGTCGAGTAACGAACGGGGCTTTACGCCATACTGTGAGTATGATATGCAACATGTGTTCTGTTTTTATGTGTTTTATGTGAATTAAATGATTGATGATTTTCTTATAAACGTAATATTTGAAATGAACGTGAATTAAGTGGCCATAATGTGCTACGGAGTGATATGTGTGATTTGATAGTCTATGGAATTTATATGGCATATGACGTGAAAGCAAGCAATGTATACGGATAATAAAGAAAAGAGAAACCGTTATGACTGCTACGACATCGAACGACTTGGTACACAGCTATGGTTACATCCCTACAAATCGTGGGATCACAGAGTCCTGTACAGGCACACAAAATTTATCTACAGTTACAGAGTCCCATGCATGGGCCCCTACGGGGTCAATAGTACGGGTCTAGCAAGGTCATAACGGAAGTATCAGAAATAAATGATCGTATAGAATTGCATTGGTATCTACAGATTATATGAATGAGTATATGGACTATGGTTATGTGATAAATATTCCATAATGGATTACGTGATGACTACGTGAATTAGAATGTTTACAGAAAGGGTTATGAATCTATGGAGTTTACAAATGATGGTATATTCTTTAAAGATATTTAAGGAAGCAAATGAAAGGAAGAAATTTATCTATGTTACAGTTTCATTTTTATTTATATAATGGAATAACATGTTGCGATCATACTCTGAATAATTGTTCCACAGTTGCTGTAGATATTTAGCAGGCAACTTAGAGTGCATCTTCATTCGAAAGCATGGATTCAAGGTTGGCCGGCTACGCTCTCACCTACTCCCCTAAGTTCATCGTGTGCATGTAGTATAAGAACCATTAGTGTCTTTCATATGATGTATAAGAGATATGATACGTGCATATATATATATATATATATATAATATGCATGAAAGTGACGAGACCAGATATACGCCCGTTTATGTATAAAGGTTTGGTTGTAGAAAGGCGAAAAATTTTATGTGGAAAATATAATAGCTGCGCAAATAAAGTAAATGAAAACGGGATGTTACATGTATGGTATCAGAGACTAGGTCTTAGGTTCTGTAGACATTTGCATGGTATGTGTATTTTTATGGCCTGCCCTGAAAATTCTTTTTGCATATTTAGGAGAAGGGCAGTAAGTGAACCATTGCATGTAGAACACGATGAACCTACAATAGGGGGAGGAGGAAGATCGGCTGTACCTGAATCTAATTCATCTCATACGCTTATGCGTAATGAGCGTGAAAATCCCCTGACAATTCCCCGTGAAAGGCGATATGATAAGCTTAGAAAATTAGGTGCTGTGGATTTTATGGGAACAACAGATCCTGCTGAGGCAGAAACGTGGCTAAAAAGAACAGAAAGGGTTTTTAATATGATGCAGTGTACACCAGCGGGGAAGTTTGATTATGCAGTGTCACTCTTACAAGGGCATGCATATGAATGGTGGGAAACAGTTCCAGATAGTATGGCACAACCTCCAGTGTTAACTTGGGAGGATTTTCTAAGAGAATTCAATGATACGTATATGCCAGAAGTTTATAAGGATCAAAAGGAAAAGGAGTTCTTGGAACTTAAGCAAGGAAATAAATCTGTAGGTGAATATGAGGTGTTGTTTAATCAGCTGTCTCGCTATGCTCCTCATATGGTTGCCACTGAAAGAAACAAATGCCGAAGATTCGAAGCAGGACTTCGATATACAATTAGAAATCGTATCACTCCCTCTGATATGGAATCTTATGGCAGATTAAGGGCAGCGGCTATTCGTGCTGAAAAGTTAGAAACAGAATCGAAAAACTATCAAAGTAGTAAAAGAAGGGCAGGTGAAGAATCGTCGAGCGGAAAATTTAAAAAGGTTGGTAATACATCGAGATCGATGAACATATCAAGTGGTCCTGCCAGAAGTAGTATGGGGGGATCAAGAACTGTTGGACGAGGGACCGGAATTCCTCAACCAATACCAGTGTGTGAACATTGTGGAAAGAATCACACTGGTGTTTGTAGATGGCTCACTGGCGAATGTTTCAAATGTGGTCAACGCGGACATTTGGCTAGAAATTGTCCAATGTCGCAAACGCAACCTACAGTGGAGCAATCAAGAGTTAGTGGACCCTCCACTAATCGTGGAAGGGGAAGGGGCAGAGGATCGTATAACACTGGTGCAGGAAGAGGAGATTCAGGAGGACAAGCTTATGGGCAGCTAGCACAGGGTCGGATTTTCACAATGACTCGAGAAGAAGCCAAAGAGGGGTCACGTATAATCACGGGTAAGCTATCTATATGTGATATTGATGCATATGTTTTATTCGATCCAGGCGCAACGCACTCATTCATGTCACGAACATTTGCATCATTATTACATGATAAACCCGAAACCCTAGAAAATAAAGTAAATGTTAGACTTCCAACGGGTGAGATGGTCATAATAAGTACAGTATATCCGAAATGTAAAATTGTTAATGATGGGGTAGAGATGCAGGCGACCTTATTAGTTTTACCCTTAACGGATTTCGACGTAATATTAGGCATGGATTGGCTGTCTCGATATCGAGCAAACTAGATTGTTTTAAAAAGGAAATTGAATTGTTTCCTTCGGATCAAACACATATAGTGTTTAAAGGAGAAAAGAATGTATGGACGGCATGTCAGATCTCTAATTTACAAGCATCCAAATTGATAAGAAAAGGGTGTCAGTGTTATATGGCGTATATTATAGATACACGATTGTGTGGATTAAAGGTGGAAGATATTGCCGTAGTAAATGAATACCCTGATGTTTTTTCGGAGGATTTGTCTGGATTACCACCAGATCGAGATACAGAATTTACGATTGAGCTTCAACCAGGCACGGCACCAATTTCTATTCCACCATATCGAATGGCACCAATAGAGCTGAATGAGTTAAAGGTACAGTTGAAAGAATTATTAGACAAAGGATATATACGGCCAAGTGTATCACCATGGGGAGCGCCTGTGCTTTTTGTTAAAAAGAAGTATGGTACGCTTAGACTATGTATCGACTATAGACAGTTGAACAAAGTGACTGTGAAAAACAAGTATCCGTTGCCCCGAATTGACGATTTGTTCGATCAACTACAAGGGTCTAAGGTCTTTTCAAAGATTGATCTAAGATCGGGGTACCATCAAATAAAGATTGCAAAAGATGATATTCCAAAGACGGCCTTTAGAACAAGATATGGGCATTACGAATTCTTGGTTATGCCGTTTGGACTAACGAATGCCCCTGCAGTCTTTATGGCATTAATGAATGATGTCTTTCGACCCTATTTGGACCAATTCGTGATTGTCTTCATAGACGATATATTGGTATATTCTAGGTCAAAAGAAGAACATGAACAACATTTAAGAATTGTTCTTCAAACTTTACGAGAAAAGAAGCTATATGCGAAATTATCAAAATGCGAATTCTGGTTGGATCAAGTAGTATTTTTGGGCCACGTGGTATCTAGCGAAGGAATTCAAGTGGACCCTAAGAAAATTGAAGCAGTAATCAAATGGGAAAGTCCTAAGAACGTGGCAGAAGTTCGTAGTTTTCTAGGTTTGGCTGGATATTATAGACGGTTTGTAGAGAATTTTTCTTTAATAGCCGCTCCAATGACGAAATTATTACGAAAAGGGACGATCTTCAAATGGACTGAAGAGTGCCAGAAAAGTTTTGAAGAATTAAAGAAGCGATTAACAACAGCTCCAGTGTTAACAATTCCATCAGGTACAGATGGATTTGTGATTTACAGTGACGCATCTCATCAAGGATTGGGATGTGTTTTAATGCAACATGGAAAAGTAGTGGCATATGCGTCACGGCAGTTAAAGCCGTATGAAGTATCCTATCCAACACATGATTTGGAATTAGCGGCAGTAGTGTTCGCATTAAAGATATGGCGACATTACTTATATGGTACGAAATTTCAGATTTTCACCGATCATAAAAGTCTGAAATATCTGCTGAGTCAGAAAGAATTGAATATGAGACAAAGGCGATGGATTGAGCTGTTAAAGGATTATGATTGCACTATAGAGTATCATCCAGGAAAAGCAAATGTTGTGGCAGATGCATTAAGTCGAAAATCATATTCATTATCGAATCTGATCAGTTTAAGGAAGATGAATGTTGAAATAGAAGTGAATGATGTAAGTGTTGTATGTGCTTCAATAGTAATCCATCCTATTGTGTTGGATCGAATAAAGCAAGCTCAGTTTAAGGATGAGAAATTGGCAAGTATTGCAGAAAAAGTAAAACATGGGTTGACGAAGTCGTTTGTCATAAATGAAAACGGTGTTATGACGATCAATAGTCGGTTATGTGTCCCCAATATTGACAACATTCGACAGGAAATAATGGATGAAGCGCATACTGCTCCTTATGCTATGCATCCGGGTAGTACAAAAATGTATCAAACTATTAGATCTCATTATTGGTGGCCGAGAATGAAGAAAGATGTGGCTGAATACGTGTTAAAGTGTTTAACTTGTCAACAGATTAAAGCCGAACATCAAGCACCTGCGGGTAAATTACATCCGTTACCCATACCAGTTTGGAAATGGGAACGAATAACGATGGATTTTCTCTATGGTCTGCCTCCAACAGCTAAGAAAAATGATGCTGTTTGGGTAATTGTTGATAGACTTACGAAATCGGCACACTTCTTACCATTTAGATGGGGTTCTACATTGGAATATTTGGCGAAAAGATACGTAAATGAAATAGTTCGACTACATGGAGTACCTCTATCTATTGTATCTGATCGAGACCCTAGGTTCACTTCGAGATTTGGGGAAGTTTACAAGAAGCGCTCGGGACTAAGTTACATTTTAGTACGGCGTTTCACCCGCAGACAGACGGACAATCAGAAAGGACAATACAAACTCTAGAGGACATGCTTCGAGCGTGTGTAATCGAATTCAAAGGATCATGGGATGATTATATAGCGTTAATGGAATTCGCCTATAATAATCAATATCACTCAAGTATTGGTATGGCACCATACGAAGCTTTATATGGTCGAAAGTGCCGAAATCCAATATGTTGGGACATGGAAGGTGAACGGGTATTAGAAGGGCCAGATTTGATTCAAGATACAATGGAAAAGATAAAAGTTGTTAAAAGCCGGCTTAAAGCAGCGCAAGATCGACAAAAGAGTTACATTGATCAACATCGACGGGAAATGGAATACGAAATTGGAGAGAAAGTATTTCTACGAGTATCACCATGGAAAGGTGTTCTAAGATTTGGAAAGAAAGGAAAGTTAAGTCCACGTTATATTGGACCTTATGAAATACTTGAAAGGATTGGACCGTTAGCATATCGACTAGCGTTACCACCAGAATTGTCGCAAATACATAACGTTTTTCATGTCAGCATGTTGCGACGGTATAGATCGGATCCTTCACATATTCTACAGGATGAACCGGTAAATGTTTCTGAAGATCTTAGTTATGTAGAGGAACCGGCAGAAATTCTTGAATATGCCGATAAGCAATTACGGAATAAAACAATTCCGATGATAAAGATACGATGGAAAAATCACTCAACGCGGGAAGCCACTTGGGAAACAATGGAAAATATGAAGACACAATACCCATGGCTATTTCTTAATGACGGTACGAAATTTCGAGGGCGAAATTTTTTTAAAGGGGGGAAGAATTGTCAGGAACCGAAATTTCATATCATAATTTCATGCATTTACATAAATTCATGCATTCATATAAGTAATTTTAAAACAGAGGACATATATATATGTATATATAATAGGGTATTTAAAGTACTATAGTCCTATGTTCTTAAAAAAAAAAAATATAATAATAATAATAAATAAAAATAAAAATAATAAAATAAAATATATAAGTGGTAAGGAACTGAATGTTATGGAAACTAGGATTCTTTAGGTACTAATTATCTAGGGTTTTCTTAGGTTTGGAAAAATTTCATGTGTGTAATTAAGATAATTAAGCAAATTGAGAAGAAATATTTAAATAGTATTAAATTATGGATAAAGAAGAGTTTCGGAAAACAAGTGTAGTATCGAAATTCATAAGATCTCGAATGTTTCTTCAAAGATGTCGATATCAGTTCACTAATGATTTCGGAATTTTTTCAATGATGTCGATATTCATGATAGGATCTCGAAATCTTTCAATCATGAACTTGAAACTTATCAATGTAAGATTTGCGAGATTTCTTGAACTATAGATATATATATAATATATATATATATATTATGCGACAACTTACATGACTTTTAGGAGCAGACTTTGAAAGCTTAGTTGTAAAGGTAATGCTATAATAGTAATAATAATATAATGTTAATGAGAAGAAACTATGATAAGTACAAACAAACGTGCTGAAGTCATTTAACTACTACACATAAACTTAAGATAAGAATAAGGAAATGAAAATTTATTATTATTTGAGAAAGCTCGAGAGGTTGAAAGCAGAAAAAACTTTGAGACTAAGCTAAGGATAGGAAGTTCCTACAATAACCAAACGCAAGCTAGGAGAGGTATGAATTTTATTATGAAGTTCATGTTTTAAGTTAAGATTAATATAAGTAGGATTAGACATACATGAAATCTCATATTAGTTCAATAGAAGTTTGATTTTCGATAGGAAGAACATGTTTAGAGTCTGGGTTAAGTTCTTAAGAATTTTGATTTTGATCGTATGAATTTTAGATGTTTAGGACATAATAGTGTTTCGGTAAGATTTGATTTAGTATATGAGAATTTCGACATATGTTATTAGGTTCCGATAGGTGTAAAATGTCGAATATAATGTCGAGTATGATATAGAGATTCATTAGGAAAAATGTCGAGATGAATATCTAAATATAGTACAATGTCGAGATGCATTTCAAGTTATAAAATGTCGAGTGGAGATGTTGAAGTTCAATCGGATAAAATGTCGAATTGTATCAAAATGTCGAGATTATTGGAATTCGATTAGATAGGATCTTGAGTGATTATTAAATAAGAGCAATATGATTGGTGGAACTAAACCAAACCACGATAACCTCATATGAAAGGAAATGAATATAATAATAATGTGAATGATTATCAAGATTAGGACAAAGTAACTTTTGATGTCAAGTGGTGATGTTGAATTATGATTCGACATTTTAAGAACTTAATTAGATAGATGTCGAGATGAAATGTATTATTCATTTGAAACTCAACTCGATATTTAGTTAAAGATGTCGACACATATTATTTAGGTAGAATGTCGATATGTGTTGAAGTTTGTTTGAAAGAGTTATAATGTCGAGATGCGTTTTGAGTTACAATGTCGAGATTAGAAATCGAATTAGTTAAAATGTCGAGACCGTTTATGACACATGTCGACATTAAAAAAAAAAAGAGAGAAAGAAGATATATATGTCATAGAATGTCGAGTTATGAGTTAAGGTTTCGACATTTGATATATATTCACGTGTGGGATGGTAAATGTCGAGGCATAAAAGTTATAGTTTTGATTGGTTAGCAATCCAAAAGTAAGCACACGTGTGGGATGGTAAGAGCATTGTTAATAATGACTAATGAATAGTTCCTTAGCCTTAAAGTAATCGACTTTATTAATAAGAACTTGTATATACGATAGAACAAAATATATATGTGTGTATGTATTATTTTTCGATAAGATCTTTGGTATGATACAAATCATTAGAATTTAATAAATTTTGATATTTTTAGGATTTTCAATACAATAAAAATTAGGGTTTTTAATAATATTTTCGGTATAGTATAGTTATCAATTTTTAATGCAGGTTTCAATATTGATCAGAAATATAATTTCTAAGCCAAGAGTTTAATATATTATAAATAGAACAGAAAGGAAAAGGTTTAGATAATAATAATAAAATGATAAATAATTAATAAGAATGGATCATGCATAATAGAGCATGCATATCATCACATATGACATTTTATGGATTATATATTTATCGACAATAATATTTGAATAGGTTCGAATTCCGAAAAAGGCAAGGATAAAGTCGAGTAACGAACGGGGCTTTACGCCATACTGTGAGTATGATATGCAACATGTGTTCTGTTTTTATGTGTTTTATGTGAATTAAATGATTGATGATTTTCTTATAAACGTAATATTTGAAATGAACGTGAATTAAGTGGCCATAATGTGCTACGGAGTGATATGTGTGATTTGATAGTCTATGGAATTTATATGGCATATGACGTGAAAGCAAGCAATGTATACGGATAATAAAGAAAAGAGAAACCGTTATGACTGCTACGACATCGAACGACTTGGTACACAGCTATGGTTACATCCCTACAAATCGGGGGATCACAGAGTCCTGTACAGGCACACAAAATATATCTACAGTTACAGAGTCCCATGCATGGGCCCCTACGGGGTCAATAGTACGGGTCTAGCAAGGTCATAACGGAAGTATCAGAAATAAATGATCGTATAGAATTGCATTGGTATCTACAGATTATATGAATGAGTATATGGACTATGGTTATGTGATAAATATTCCATAATGGATTACGTGATGACTACGTGAATTAGAATGTTTACAGAAAGGGTTATGAATCTATGGAGTTTACAAATGATGGTATATTCTTTAAAGATATTTAAGGAAGCAAATGAAAGGAAGAAATTTATCTATGTTACAGTTTCATTTTTATTTATATAATGGAATAACATGTTGCGATCATACTCTGAATAATTGTTCCACAGTTGCTGTAGATATTTAGCAGGCAACTTAGAGTGCATCTTCATTCGAAAGCATGGATTCAAGGTTGGCCGGCTACGCTCTCACCTACTCCCCTAAGTTCATCGTGTGCATGTAGTATAAGAACCATTAGTGTCTTTCATATGATGTATAAGAGATATGATACGTGCATATATATATATATATAATATGCATGAAAGTGACGAGACCAGATATACGCCCGTTTATGTATAAAGGTTTGGTTGTAGAAAGGCGAAAAATTTTATGTGGAAAATATAATAGCTGCGCAAATAAAGTAAATGAAAACGGGATGTTACATTTGATTTTGAAAGAAACACAGTAGATGCATGGAGTCATTGCATTCGGGGAGATGGACAAATCTTTAGGGATGCAGATGAATTTAGACGGAATTTGAAGAACTACTCCATTGCGATCCGGAGAAACTTTGTATATGCAAAGAACGAGCGTAAGAAAATCATTGCCGTTTGCAAGGATGAGACGTGCAAGTGGCGGATATATGCTTCGCGTTATAAATGTGACAATTCATTTGCGATTCGGAGATCCAATCTACAACACAGTTGTGGTGAAGATACTCTTAGAAGTCGTGATCATCCGCGAGCGGACGCGCCGTGGGTAGGGAACATAGTGAAAGAGAGGGTCCGAGACGAGCCATCGTATCGTCCCGGTGCCATGGTTAAAGACATCCTAAGGGACTATGGAGTTGAAGTGGGGTACCATAAGGCGTATAGAGGCAAAGAAAGTGCTTCGTAACATATATGGGTTGGATAATGGTACGTTTGATCAGTTGAGGTGGTATTGTAATGCCGTTAGAGAAACCAATCCGGGTAGCGTGGCGGAGTACGATGTATACCCTCACGACAACAAGTTTCGTCGGCTCTTTATCTGCTTCCACGCGTTCGTGGGTTTTGTTCGTGGATGTCGGCCGCTCATATTTGTTGATGGTACTCACATTAAGACCAAGTTTAAAGGAGTGCTCGTTACGGCCGTCGCAAAGGATGCAAACGAAGATTTGTTCACGATTGCCTTTGGCGTTGTAAGCGTTGAAAATGATGAAAACTGGGAGTGTTTCTTTGCTAAGTTGAGGAGCATGTTTCATCATTACCCGTCGACATTGAGGGAGCTGACGTTCTTCTCAGATCGGCATCCGAGTATTATTAAAGCTGTTTCTATATCATTTCCAGGAAGTCGTCATGCATATTGCTTGCGCCATTTGGTTGACAACTTCAAGAAAGAGGTACTTTTTAGTTTTGTGCTCACTACATTATTGAATACGATGCAAATAAATTGTTCTTAATTTTCACATGTGATGAAACATTACTCGAAGCACAACAAGAAACATTGGTCATCCGTCTTCAAAAAAGCGGCTTATGCAACTACTTCGGTTCAGTTTCATAATCACATCGCCAGCATCATCGAGTCTATGCCAATTGCGCAGACTTTTATTGAGAGATCAGATCCAACATGTTGGGCAAATGCGTTATTCGACGGGAATAGGTGGGGAGTTATTAACAACAATCAAGCAGAGTGTTGGAATTCTTGGGTAAGAGAAGCACGGGCGTTGCTTGTAAAGGGCATGGTTGATACCATTCGCGTGAAAATCATGACGATGATGCACGAACGACGCGAGAGAGGAATGACCCTTGTTAGCGAGTTATGTCCAAAACAAGAAAAGAAACTTGTTCAGAATATCACTGCTGGTCGCACGTTGAAAGTGAGTAAATCTTCGAACGTGGCATTTGAGGTTGCCGGTGAAGATGGCTCATTTGCGGTGGACATCCAGCAGCGGACCTGCTCATGCAGAGAATGAGAAGTCTATAGAATCCCTTGTAAGCATGCAGCAACGTGTATTGCGACTATGAGACATTCTTTTTACGATTTATTGTGATCCGTACTTCCGATGCCAGAAGTATAGAAATGCATATATGTCGATCATCAACCTTATTTCGACTCACGAGATGAATGCTCAAACCGATGATGGGAATTTCATTCGTGACCCGGACATCGCGTTCTCCCCGGTCTCCGAAAGACACGGAGGATTCCATCTCAGGTAGATAGAAGATCCAACAAGTGTAAAATATGTGGGAAATAAGGACATAATCGCAGTACTTGTACAGAAGTCGTAACGACATAATCACCATACTTCCATCTCTGGGGTGTCGACAACGTACTCCTCTATGGTCAAACAGGCATGCACCCCGCAGTCTACGTCGCCAAAGTGGGGCCTGTTGAACTCCGGATCCACGGTCTTCTTACATTGATAGTCGTACTTCAATGACCAATACTTCGTCAGAAAATTAGCCTGCACAATATAAAAACGACATTAACGCAGACTGCAACATAGTCGACGAAATATGCCCAATGTTAAAGACTTACGAATGCTCTAGCAGCCCAGGTCATCTTATGCGAGGCCATCGGATCCCGAACGTAAACTTTCGCTCGTTGACCTTGTAGACGAGCACTGCCCAATGGTTACCTGTATTCACAGGGGTCAACACGTATGACATTTTTGTGAATGCACTGCCATCAAGCCGCTGTAGCCATGCCCGACTACTCCCCGCCATCTCCTCGATGAACCTCTCTAGCTGATCAGCTTCCACCTTCCTCTTTCTCGACACCTTCTGTATCTTTGTCCAGTAGTCGACTTGCACGAAACTTGGGAATACAAAGACGCTTGGTCTCCCGGGGATCCCCGCGAATTGCCGTGTCAAACAATCGACGAAAGCATCGAAAACATTTGACTTTAGCAAATCCCGAAAGAGCAGCATATAGAATCCTTGTGCATCGACGGCGGCAATGTCGCTTTGCCAAACGACTTCGCTGCATAAGTATTAATCGCACATTTAAAAAGTAATCAAATGAAAACCATCGAAACATTGAAGAAAAGGTACCTAAGCTTCTTCGCTTTAAGGTACGCATCGATGTACTGACGCTGCTCCACATGGATCTCGAGCCGGGCGGCATAGTCAAGTCTGTCCGCGTACTTGGAGCAGTATGCAACCGACGACTCTCGAACAGACTCAGCGGCCTCGACATCAACCACAACAGCTTTGTTTTTTGTCTTACCCTTCTTCTGTGGCCGCTGAGGAGTTGAATCTGGTGTGAGAAAAGCCGAATTTCGCCGCTTCTTACGATCGTTTCGGCCTCGCACCGTTCGAGCAATCGACGAAGCCTTAACCTCCTCAGCCTGAGACTCCGCGCCCTTATCCTCCTCAGCCTGATCCTCCGCGCCTTTATCCTCCTCATCATCCCCTTGTGCTCCTTTTTCACTAACCTCATCCTCCGCTTGATCCCCATCCCTATCCTCAATATTGTCCTCCTCGGCCTTCTCCCCGTGATAATGTAGTACCAAAAAAAATTGACTCCATTTTCGAAAAAACCCACAACAAGCAGTACTATTTTGTTCACACAAGGGGTACCAATTTACCCTAACAGATGGTACCAAATGCATGGATAATGTAGTACCAAAATAAATTGACCTCAGTCGATAAAACCAATGTTAACAAGCAGTACCATTTTACTCATATAAGGGGTACCAATTTGCCTAAACAAAAAGTACCTAATGCAGTGATAATGTATTACCAAAAAAATTGACCCCATTCGACCACTTTTGCCAAGCAGTACCATTTTATTCACACAAGGGGTACTAATATGCCAAAACAGAGGGTACCAAATTCAGTTACAATGTAGTACCACAACAAATGGACCCCATTCGAAAAAACAAAAATCGACCCATTCCAAAAAAACCCCAAATCAAGCAGCCACGACGAAATGCACGCACAAAAAACCGTAATCGACCAACAAATCAATGTCATTCCAAAAACACGCACAAAAAAACCCTAATTGTGACGAAATGCGACCACTTTACGGTAATACTGTGAAAGACTTACCAATCAATTTCAGAAGGGAATACAACGACGAACGACTGGAGTGACGACGTAGAATCTGAAGCCAAAAACACCCGGGTCGATTTCTGCCAAGGAATCGCGCGATTTGGTTTGGGGCTGTGTGGTTTTTTTTTTTTTTTGAGCGATCGTGAAATGAGAAACAAGGTAAGAGATGTAAAAAACCAATTCTAGTAGGGGTAAATCCGTCAGTTAGGTACCTATCAGTAAAATAAAATTCAACTAGGTACCTAGGTTAAAAATTACATTGACAAGGGACTGATATGTCTAATTTTTATTGATGTAGGTATTTAAGTGTTGAATCCCCTTATTAATATTAATATTATTATTAAAAGCCCAAAATCATAATTGCACTTTCAATCCCCACCACGCGCCAGGCTGTATTCCCCTCCCCCAAATCAAACGCTGTTTGGAGGCAGAACCCAAGCCTCATCATCATCAGGGAAGAAAAGCAAAAATGGGGGACTTCAATTTAGCTCTCGTGATAGTGGCGATCGTCGTTTCTGTGCTTGTGCTGTTGTTCAACGTGTATCTCCTCGTCAATTACCAGCATCCCGATGATAAGAACCAGGCGTATTTTCCGAAATTCGTCGTCGTATTGGGGCTATCGATTGCGGCGATTTCGATCCTTATGCTCCCGGCCGACGTGGCGAACAGGCAGGCGTGTCGGCACGCGATCTACAACGGCGCGTGCAGCCTCACGCTCCCGATGAAGGATCTGTGGCTCGCGGTCTACATCGCGGACGCGATACTGGTGTTTTTCGTGATTCCGTTTGCGATGTTTTATTACGAAGGGGACCAGGACAAGTTGGGATCTCTCCATTTTATTTGACTTGCCTTTTTGAATTTGCAATTTCTTTTTTTTTTTGTGGGTTGACTTTTGTTGCTGTTTTTGTTTTCAGGAGTGTTTGGAAGAGGGTGAGAAGCGCATTGGCCTGGGTAGTTGTTACGGCAATTGTTTGTGCACTTCTGCTAGGGATTTTATACGGTATGTGTCCGCCTGTTTGCTTAGGTAGTTGGGTGAGCTTTTCTTTTTTCTTTTATGCTTGCTGAATATACAGTTCGAGTGAGCTATTCTTCGTGCACTCTTGCCCGTAATATTTCTGGAATCCAATGTTGAAGTTAAATTATTTATTTAGTCTTGATAGGTAACTCTCAGTTTCATGCGTGGCAAATAGCATTATTATGGGATTCGAAAAGATGGTGACGTGTGTTTACTTTGGTATTTCGGTACTGGTATTTCGAGGAATTGGGCTTTATGACACGTCAATTTTTCGTTGATGCGAGTCAATTTGAATTTGTATTGTGTTTGAGTTGGAACTTAGCAGGCTTTTGGGCTTAGTGATATCACCTGCTCAATAATGTCAAATTCTTGTTACAACTTAATAAGGTTATGTTCTTTTTTTAAGTTTTTTATGGTAAATAAGTTATAACTGAACTTTTTGCAATTTTTTCGGTCTGGCTGGCGTGTGCGTGTACTTCGGTTGCATGCCACTAAACATGTGCATGAGAATTGTGTCATTAATTTTTTCCCTATTTCAATGCTGAGGATCTCAAAGCAAACTTGGTCGAGCAAATTATATGGGCCCACAGTTATGAATGTTCTTAATTGCAACTGCTGCAGGGCTTGTCGGAAAGGTTGATTTTACCGTGAGGCACCTCTCCTCCTCAACTACATCCTTTCCTTCGCCAACATCATGGAGTTTCTCCAATAGTCAACAGTGCATTAATAATGGGAATGCAAATGGAAACAAACAGGTTAAAAGTGATTTCTCTTTGTTGCTTGTTAGGTCCCTGCCGATACTCACTAGTCACTAATTAACTTTCTATCTGTTATCAGTGCTCGGCATATTCTACCAATGCTTCATCTGAGACAACATGGACAATGCGTACTACCTTTCCAGAATATGTTGTTGCACTTGCTACAATTGTTGGATCTGTTCTCTTCACTGTATGTAACCCATGAAAATTTCTGATAAGAGTCTTTTTATCTATTTCGTGAAGATTATGACCGTACTTTCTTGTGCTCAAGATTCTTCACATTGCTATCTTCAGATTTTTGGTGGTGTCGGTATTGCTTGCCTTCCGTTGGGGTTTGATATTTTCTTTTATCAGGCGGCCAAAGGCTGTTATTACTCGCTCACAGTATATCAAGGTATTCCTTTCTTTCTGTCAACTTTAGGACATAACTATTGTGAAATTTAGTCTTTGTAAATAGAAGTTGTTGATTTGACCTATGTAGGAAGCAACGGAACTGGGAAAGAAAGCTAAAGAACTTAAGAAGGCAGCTGATGCACTTCATCAAGAAGAAAGAAATGGCAATAAGGGTCGTAAGTGGCGGAAAAATGTGAAATCTGTTGAAAAGGTTGGATTTATTTTTCGTGCTTATATGTGTGGTGTTCTTAACATTAGCTTTGCTACTTTAGTCAGTAGTCTTATTTGACATCTTCCTCTTACACATGAAGATGCTTGGCAGGATGATTTTGATTTTCTTATGCATGTACACCTTTATGTTGTGTTGATAGATAGGTCGTACAGATTCTTGACATGTTGAAGTGGAATCTTATAGCATATATTTCCAAATGTCTTCAGCTAATATTTGTTTTTATCATCCCTATACCCTATTGACCTATTATCTTCCTTCATGTCCATGGATTCCTTTATGTCAGATTCCAATAATGGTTTACTTTATGTCACTTGCAGGAGATACTTCTTCTGGAAGAAGATGTGAAGGCCCTGGAGGAGATGTATCCTCAAGGCGAACAGGTAATTATGTCTATATGAGGATTGTGAAGCGTCTTTATCATTAAGGATGTTATGATGGTGCTGCTTGATTCACACTACTAACTCACAACATTATAACTGAGGGATCAAGCTAAATCAAAAAAGCAAAAAACATGATGATATGGGTTAATCTTTTGCAGGCTGAAACAGCTTGGGCCATGACTGTTCTTGCCTATCTCGCCAAACTGGTACTTGGTGTTATAGGGTATGTTCTTGTTTCTTGACATGTTATCTTTTAATTCTTATATAAAGACAACTCTGCATATGATGGCCAGTTTAGACCTCGTCCTTCCCTGATTTAACGTCTTGCTTGTTTACAGCAAATATTGCTAAAAGTTTCCATTCTCTTGAACAGGTTGATTGTTTCAGTGGCATGGATTGCTCATATTGTTATATATTTGCTAATTGATCCTCCTCTATCTCCATTTCTAAATGATGTCTTTATTAAATTGGATGATGTTTGGGGTAAGTAACTGAAGTTGTACTAGTATGCTGTTTCTCCTTTCGTGATCTTAGACGCATATTTGACTCTTATATTTATTTGCCCTACCTCTAGGTCTGCTTGGAACTGTAGCATTTGCATTCTTCTGCTTCTATCTCCTCCTTTCAGTGATTGCCGGGGCGATGATGCTTGGCATGAAATTGGTTTTCATCACTATACATCCAATGAAGTGCGTTGTTTCATCATTCCTTTTCCCGTTTGAGACATCGAGTTCTAGTCGAACATTTCTTGTTCAACCCTTTCATTTACTTCATGCATTCCATTTTCAGCACCTCACATTGTAAGTTCTGTTCACAGATGGGGGGCTACTCTTATGAACTCTTTTCTTTTTAACGTGGGCCTAATTCTACTTTGTTCGATCAGGTAATTGATGTCCTTTTGTACTCTGCAACCTTTAGTCCTCGACTATGCGTCTTGTTTACTTTCGTAATAATCATATATGATCACCTTTTTGTACAGTGTGATTCAGTTCTGTGCCACTGCATTTGCATATTATGCCCAAGCTACTGCAGCCCAAGAAATATTTGGCCACACCTTGCAATCTCTTCGAGGAATTAAATATCTATACAAGTCAGCATCATCTAACGATACTTACTTCAATTAAGTTTCACTAAGAACTGAGTTTCAGTTCTCATAAAAAAAATTATGCTGTTTCCAGGTACAACGTCTTTCAGATCGTATTCATCGTTCTAGCTGGGCTTACATTCGTATATTATGCAGCTTTTGTAAGTTCTCTCTCTCTCAACATATGGCTTCTTTCTACCATTAATATTTTCTGAATTCACACATGGATTATTTTATGAGCTCAATGTCTTAAACTTTTGCAGGGATGGAAAAGAAAAAAGCCTAGCGGGAGATTCCAGCTTTCGTCGTAATCACCATTTATTGCTTGAAAACGCTCTTACAGTCTCTCTCACGGGGATCTAAGGTTCGCAGATGAGTTAAGTCACCGAAGCTATTGATTGCGGCTTGTCTTCATGTATGTGAGTTGTATGATTATTTTGTACCATTTCCTCATTCATGGCATCTAACTTACTGAGAGATTGGGTGAAGTGATGACTCCATTTTGATGTATTGTATATGGCGAGTGATCTTTCATGGGAAACCTAAATGAAATCGAAGATGGCCTCATCTCCATGTAACATGCGTATCATATTTCTTTCCAAATCATTCAATTTTCATGGCTTACTATGTTTTGTACTATCCCCAACAGACTGTATGTCTTGTGTAGTCAGTCATCAGTGTATTTGTTCTTTATTCATGGAAAAGAAAGGTTGAAAAGTTTTGAAGCATTTCATAGCTTAGAAGTTACAACTAGTCTCATCAAACTATTGATTGCTAGTTATTGTCACTGAGCTCATAGAGTCTGAAATTTGAATAAACATAGTCCTAACGAAAAGATACGTTGCATCTTTCCGTGAAATTGCTTGTTGCAAGCAAGTGGTTGGCTAACACTCTACGGCTGCTGTATATACTTTATTAATTACTGGTTGGTCATCTGACTCGAAAATACTATATAGATACCATGTCCTTGTCATATAATATTACCTCGTGATTCTTCAAAACCAAATATACATACATATATCGTTGTTTGAATAAATGGGTGATTGTGCTAGCTATGTTATATTTGATGAATTCTTGTAGTCGAGCGTTTGATAGCGAGGTTTTCGAGTGAAATTAGCCTGTGGCTAATGCGAAGATACGTTGTAAATGAATGTATTGAGTATTCTTTTTTTGGTTCCTACGTGTTAGATCCTTTGTTCGAAAACTATTACTAGGCCTTGGCCCCATTCATTTATTTACTAATTTTCTTTTATTATAGTTTTAAACTTTATAGTATGTATATTGCATGGTGACGGCATGGTTGTAAAACTCGGCCTAGGCGGCCGCCTAGGCGGCGCCTAGGCGCTAGGCGGAGCTATCCGCGGCGATTTTTGGCTAGGCGTTGGATTACTCGGTCGAACCGATTACTCGGGCTAGGCGGCCGATTACTCGGGCTAGGCGGCCGATTAATCGGGCTAGGCGGCCGTATTCTAATTTTTTTTTATTTTTTTTATTTTTTTGAATTTTTTTAATACAAAAAATATTATTAAGGATATTATTTCTTTAGATGAATAAATTAAATATATCTTTACTTTGGTATATTAGCATATAGAATAAAAAAAATAAAAAACGAGTCTACCGTCTAATTTCCGCCTAGAAACCGCCTAGTCCCCGCCTAGACCGCCTAGGCGCTAGGCCCCCCTCGGCCGCCCGACTAGCGCCTAGCGACTTTTACAACATTGGGTGACTGTGGTGACGTTTGTACAGTTTAAAAGAGCACATCGTCATCGGTGGTTGAGTTGTCTTATGTTTATATATCTACTACTACTATTATTATCATTTTATTATTTTAAGTCTTTATTATGAACGCTAACGAATAATTTGCTCCCTTCATTCAGAAATTTATACGAATATCGAATATCATTCAGACGGGATTAAAAGATATTTACATTCATATTCTCGATAGAAGAAAAATCCGAATATCATTCTCAAGGAAATAAATCAGAGAAAGGCCGTCACGGCACGGCAAGGCAAGGCAAATCCCATCTATGTATGGATAAATATAAATATTTTAGTACAGTGATTCGATAAATAATAAAAGGTTGTTACAATCATAAAACTTACATAGAGATATTACAATATATATTTATATATATATATATATATAGAGAGAGAGAGAGAGAGAGAGGTGAAACGTGTATTCCAAGCGAGCACCCCAAACCCAAGAGTGTTGCAGTCCATTGTGTGATGTGGTGATCGCGAGAACAAATTTCCTCTAATTTTTAGCAAAGCTTCAATCCTTCCTTGTGCTTCTTATTTGGGAAGACGAAGAAGAGTTAACCAACGAGCTTTTGTGATATCGTCACTGGTTCTGAGGATCGAAAGGCGAGAGCAACGATTGAAGAATTATATGGATTTTGATTGAAGAACTGCAAATCTGAAGCTAAAACGGCGAGGATGAGGAAATCTTTCAAGGACTCCTTGAAAGCGCTTGAAGCAGATATTCAGCACGCCAACACACTGTACGGCTTGCTCTGTTTGTGCTATTGCTTTGCTTTTTCGTTTCGCTGTGAAGTTAACGATGCATTTTTTTTTGTTAATCTCACGCAGTGCTTCGGATTATCCAGTTGATTACGATGGTTCCTACCTTCAGATGAGATTATCATACAGTCCGTGCGCCCACGCGCTTCTCTTCCTCTTTCGATGGACCGATTGTCACCTAGCAGGCGCTCTAGGGCTAATCAGAGTCCTTATCCACAAGGTTTGTTGATTCTGTGTTTCCTTCCGTGAAATTCGTACTGAATCGAATCCCTAGGGTTACGAATTTGACCACAAATTGCAGACGTTTAAGGATGGTAAAACAAGCATGTCTGTTTACGAAAGGAAAGCTAGCTTGAGGGACTTTTATGGTGAGCTGAGCTGAGTTCCATCATTGAAATCGACCTAAATCAACAATCCACCACAGTTAACGCTCGTTTTCTTCCTTGGGCTTTCAGGCGTGATATTCCCTTCGTTGGTGCAGCTCCATAGAGGAATCACCGACGCGGAAGAGAGGAAACAGAGAGAGATCTGCTTGGCAAAGTACACGAGAAGAGACGACAAGGACGCCAAGGGCAAAAAGCTGTCCGAAATCGACATCGAAAGGGAAGAAGAATGCGGCATCTGCTTGGAAGTTGATACCAAGGTCGTTCTTCCCAGCTGCAGCCATTCCATGTGCATGAAGTGCTTCAGAGACTGGTGAGCTCTCTCTCTCTCTCTCTCTCTCAAACCCTAATTGCGCCGTGGGCTGATCTTTCTCTTGGATCGTTGTCGTCGTTCGATCTATTGCAAGGCGGGCGAGATCTCAGTCGTGTCCGTTCTGTCGGGGAAGCCTGAAGCGGCTGAACTCCGGCGAGCTTTGGATATACACGAGCGGCGGCGATGTGGTGGAGCTGTCGGCGATTTCGATGGAAGATGGAAAGAGGTTGTTTATGTACATAGACAAGCTGCCTCTGCTTGTTGCAGATCCTACGATGGTTGCTTCTTACGATTCACATTTTCGTTGAAATTTAATTTATTTATTGTGTGTATATAATATATATGCATTGTTAGTGATTTTTCTATTGTGCTCATTGGTTCTTCGTTTGATTGAAAGTATATTAGTTTCTGTGTATACCACAAAACAATTTGAAATTAAAGTATCATGTTGGCCAAGTTTCAAGAATCTGTTCTTAAATTTTATAATCGGTGAAACCAGATAGAATTATTACCAAATTTATCGGTCAATTACACTAATTAGTATTTAATTCCATGCATGTGCAATATATAAATATATGAAGATTATTTTATATTTAAGTCATTTCTAAATTAAGTCATTTTTCTGTTTTTATTATTTTGGTTGTAATATGTAAAAAAATTGGTTTGGGGATATAATAGTAAATATTGAAAAATAGGAAAGTAAAATTATAATAACATTTGACACACCAAATTGATTAACCGATAGTTACTATAAGGGCAGAAGCTTAATAAAATCCAAAGATAATAAAAAAGAATACAATTATATAGATATTTGACAGTGCAAAATTACTAGTAGTAATATTTGACAGTGCAAAAGTACTAATATTCTATGCACATTCCCATGCTGCACTGAAGTATAAAACATAACATTACTTGATTTTTAAATTTTAATACAGAGTTATCATAAATTTAATTGAATGGTGAAATTAGCATCAACAAAAATTGAAGGGACATTGGCTCTTAATTTATTAATTAATTCCACGATTTAAAGTATTATTTTATTAAAATTCATTACACGATTTAATAAAGAAGCATTATTTTTCCGTACGGTACATCGGCTTTAAAAATAGAGCGCGTGTTATTTTCTCTCTCCTCTTACAGTGTTCTTACTTTGTTGTATGTAAAGGGAGGATCGAACAACACAGTAACAAACCTGTCTGCCTCATCTCATCTGATTTGGGCCCTTTCCCTTCTCTCTCCCTCTCTGCGATTCAAAATTTTTTTTTTTGCACCCTATCCTAAGGTGAGATCGTCGTCTTTCGATTGATTAATCGCACGTCTTTATTCGTGATCATCTCGTAATCTTTTTTTTCCTGCATTGTGTCTTGACGATGATGATTATTATTTGTTCGGCGTTTAATCGTTTTTAGGGACTGGAAATCGGTCATGGGAAGGATTTTTTTGGTGCAATTGGATGGGAATAAGTACTCTTGCAAGCACTGCCGCGCGGACCTGGGCCTCGCCAGCCATGTCATGTCTAAGGTTTAATCTTCAATCTCTCATCTGACGATCTTAGTATTTATTATAAAACAATCTCGAATTTTTCGTGTTTCGATCGTGGGTGAGTGCCTGATGGTGAAGTGAAAAACGCTGGATAAGCTCCTTCGAATTTTTTTAGCCTGAGTATATAATCTGTGAAATGTTGATCTAAGCAATGGGTTTTAACTAATTTTGTTTTCTAGCTCTGATTTCAATGTAATCTGCTGTGCCATGATTGAATGATAGAGCTTAGAATGCAAGATAAAAGGACAATGTCTCTTTGGAATTTGGTGAAATGGTGATTAAGATACCACTGATTTATTCATCCCATGTCGATTCTATTTTCTGTATGAATGGGCTTCAATGCACTTGAATCAGGAAAGCACTTCCACTTCAATAGCATTGGTTACTCAATTGTGCAATCTGTTTGAACTTTCTCCGTGTTTAAGCATTTGTCCTAATCATTATTTATTTGCATGAATGTTGTCCTGACCTGAACCAATCTCTCTGTTTTCAGCACTTTCACTGCAGGTATGGAAAGGCTTATCTGTTCGATAAAGTGTAAGTGCTTCAACGCTTACTCTTCGTAAGAACCCTGTAATTATCATCTTCGAAAGGTGCTTAGCCTTGACTCGATGCCTTCTAATCCTATGTTTTATGTACGACAGCGTGAACATAACTGTTGGGAAGAAAGAAGATCGGATGATGATAACTGGACTGCACACTGTCATGGACATTTTCTGCGTGGGGTGTGGCTCTATCTTAGGATGGAAATACGTGAGCCATTTTTTCTTTTTCATTTAGACACACTTTCTCCCTTTGCAAAAATGCTGCTCAATCTCATGTGCCAATGCCAGGAAACTGCTCACGACAAGAGCCAAAAGTACAAAGAAGGAAAATTCATCCTCGAGAGGTTTATTTCCATACCCGAAACCTTCACTATTTCTTGCTATACTCTTAACACGTAAGTTCTTCGAATGTACGTATCGATCTTCCTTCTTATATTTCTTGTTGGGAAGGTATAAAGTTTTGGGCCCAAATGGAAGCACCTATTCGATCGCCCAAGACTTGCAGATGGAGGCTGGGAGTGACGGCGATGGCGCATGAGGAAAGAAAAACATGGAGTGTTCTGGCAATAGAAGAATGGTATGAAATGTACATCCTTGAGGTACTTGCTGGTAATAAAACAAACTTAGATCCCTTTTCTCCCTTTCGGTTATTCTATCGTTGAAGTGTCGAAATTCCGAGCTTATTCGGGTGTCTATGATCACCTAATATGTGATTATTTTCATTGAATCCCTGGGGAAAACTCATGCAGTGAATTAAGAATTTTATGTAGGTTGATGTTGCTTGGTATGTTTCTATGATGGAAATTGTTTTGATTAATTTTCATGAATGGGCTTTTGTTGGGCTTAGGTAGGCCCATTAATTTTTGGCCAAACCGTTTGTATCAGAACAATTACTGAGCCCATTAAACGTATGAAATACCACATTTTTTTGGAGAGAATTAATCAATAATTAATACATGAACATAACGCTTCCCACGTGACAATTAATGAAGCAAACTAGGCGACCCACAGCACAGCCCATATCAATATGAACGGATCGATAGAATATACTTGTTGATCATTTCACGAATGATTATACTTGCAATAGTGGGTATTTGATATGATATGATATGATATGATATCACCGAATACACGTAACATATGTGTAACTAATATAGCATTCTTATAAATTCCAAAAAAAATATAGCAGTCATATATAACAATAATAATATAAGTGAACATGAAAATAAAGTGTTTCCTACTTTGTCGGAGGGCGGCTTTTCCATTAATTTTTTATTTTTTATTTATTTAATATAATGAAAATGGACGCGTGTCGCAAGTAGAAACAAACTACGTTTCTTTTAATATATATTAGATATATATAATATGCTATTTGTCATTCATATAATATCTCCTCTAAATGACTTTGTAAAGAATAAAATGGGCCTAATCATGTGGTCCGATTTTACGATTTAGCCCAAATACTTCATCATTTGAGCCGCGTGGGTCATGCTTTATTAATGGGCTTTGAGGGTATTTTGGGCTTTTAGGAGGAAAGAATGAACCTAATAAGCGAAACGTTATCATCATCCGACGTTTTTCTCATCGTCGTCTTCGTCTCAGTGCCTCTTCATTAGAGAGCAACTCAGCTCCAGGCTCTTTGTTTTTCTTTCATATTTTGACTAAGGAAGGTATGGAGTCTCTGTTAAATTGATTTTCATGCTGTGTAAAGGTGAATATTTCGAGCCTTATGAGCTTTTACGTTTCGATTGATTTTCGTTTGGTATTTTGCCTTTCGATTGTTTATTTCGGATATTAGTTGCTCTTCCTGAATGTAGCTGGTGAGATTTTTGCTCTGTTTTTAGGCGTTAGACGGCTGATGGGTTTTTCTAGATTGAAACTTGAGTCTTCTACTGCATTTCATTTTGTAGTCGTCTTAGCTGCAGGGAAATGTTGTAGTAGCATGTAGCTCTGTGCACCTAATTCGCGTTTCCTTTTGTGCCAATTGCCCCATAAGTTTTTGTGTTCTGCTGTTAATTCCTCAATCGCCATTGTGTATGCTTGCAAATTGGCCCATTGTTCTTTTTTACTTCTGCAGTTTTGGAGCTAAAACTTGGCCAGGTATGATTCTCAATGGGTGCACGTTGAGTTCTGGTTTGCTGCTTCCTCAGTCCAAGAAGCCATTCAGCGCCTGGTCACAGTCCTCTATAGTTTCTACGGCTGCCATTCAATGGAGTAGATGTAGAAATTCTTGGCAACCTCTCAACGAACTGAAGCCTGCTGCTTCCCTTGGTAGGTCTTTGCTTGCAATTGAGTTTAACATTTAGCTTTTGTAAAATGAATTGAATACTTTTTGAACCGTGTAGGTAGCTTCTATGTAATTCAATGTGCTTAGAATCATCAGTAAGATTCTCAGATTTTCTTCTGAAGAACGTACTAATCTTCCTCTGATTCACTTGTAACGAACTCAACTGATTTGCTTTGCTATTATTAACCGTGTTTCCCTTTTCCCTCAAATTTTCATTCTTGTATTACAAATCCCAGGTAACAACAACCCTTTCCCTTTCACTGGATTCCCTCCCACCACCGCACTCAAACCACCCAAGCGTAAGAACAAATCCCAGTTCTCAGTCAGAGCATCCAAGGATGTCCCGACGAGTTACAGATACCCCGCCATGACCACAAAGCCTCGGTGGTTTTGGAGGACCCTCGCCTGCCTCCCATACCTAATGCCCTTCCACGAGACATGGATGTACGCCGAAACAGCGTACCACTTACACCCATTCTTGGAAGATTTCGAGTTCTTGACTTACCCTTTTCTGGGATCATTGGGGAGGTTGCCTAGCTGGTTTCTAATGGCTTATTTCTTTGTCGCCTACCTCGGCGTTGTGAGGCGAAAGGAATGGCCTCATTTCTTCAGGTTCCATGTTGTCATGGGCATGCTTCTTGAGATTGCTCTTCAGGTGATTGGTACTGTGAGCCGTTGGATGCCACTCGCCGTGTATTGGGGTAAGATCGGTATGCATTTTTGGACCGCTGTGGCTTTTGCGTATCTGTTTACGGTTATCGAGTGTGTGAGGTGTGCCTTGACGGGAATGTATGCTGATATACCGTTTGTGTGCGATGCGGCGTATATTCAGATTCCATATGACTAATAGTGGCTTGAAATTGAAGTATGTATGCAGGTGGAAGGATATTATATTAAGGTCATTTACTGATTTCATCTTGTGAATGTCTATGTGAGTGACTGGAGATGATGATGAGATGAGTACTCTTTTTTTCTTTTGCTGAGATTAAACAATATGGTCATCTTCAGACTTCTGTAGTATTTCTCTATAAATTCTCAAGTTCCATTTGATGTAGCTGTAATAAGTAGTGAGTAGTGACGACTGACGAGGAACAAAAGAGTATTCATGTATAAACTCAAATCGTACGAAAATGTACAAAGTTTTGCCAAACAATTGACCATAAAGAAAATGAAAATCTAATCTCCTTCCCACATATTCGTAGCAGAAAACGGATATACTTTCATCAGCTACAATTATTCCCCTGAACTCAAATGCTGAAGAGAGGAATATCCATTTGAATCACTATGATTCCATGGCCCGTTTGATTTTTTGCCCTGGGTCATAACCTCATTCATGATTTTTATATGATATAACGAACACATTAATATCTAAGCTGATATCAATCAAAGTATCAAAACGCTAACGAACCTCATAAGGCGTTGGAATCAAGAAGTGCATAATCTTTCTGACATCTCTTGCAAAGATATTTCTACATCTTTACTTACTCTTGTCTGAGCTCCAACAATCGTTGGACAATGTCCACGTCTTCTCTCCCTACCAGCCCATGTTTGTGTCCATCCACTTCATCATCTTCTTCGTCCGCGTTTGTTCCCAGGGTTTCTTGCTTCACTAAGTCGAGAATGGCAGAGCCCATTAGTCTAAAATGTTCAAAGATTGAAATTTTGAGGCGTCAGAGGCTAAATGGAAGGATTAGAGTGAGGCCCTTCATCGCAGGTTGCTCAAGCAGCAGTCTGAACGTTACAGAGTATGAGGAAGTTAAGGAAGAAGATGAAAACCCTCCTCCTCTCTTGTCTGAAAACGAGACGAATTCTCGGCCGAGGAGGATTGCCCTCTTTGTCGAGCCATCTCCATTTTCGTAAAATCTTGCTTGACCCTTTCCTACTTCAAATTACATTGGGATTTTCGTAACTCGCCCAATTTCTAGTGTCTCTGCGTTTGGTTTACTAGCTGTTTGACAAAATGTCATTTGTGTTGAATTCGTGCATTTGTGGTATTTACTGAAAGCTTGTTGATGCCGTATCGAAGCGATCGGTTGTGGAAATGCTAATATTCTGATAACTAAATCAAACTCTTGATTCTTGTCCATATTGAATTATTTCCCATTGTAGCTCATATATGTCTTCGATTATGCGCAGTTATATCTCTGGTTATAAGAACAGGTTCCAGAATTTCATCAGGTATCTTCGTGAAATGGGCGACGAGGTATGCCCATATCCACCATTAACCAACTGAAATAGATACTTCTTACAGTGAATTCGAATTCTTTCGTATTATTGTGAGCACAATGTAATATAATTGTCTCATTTCGGCGCAGGTCATGGTTGTGACAACCCACGAAGGAGTGCCACAAGAGTTCTATGGAGCGAAATTAATCGGCTCAAGGAGGTTTGTTTTTTTATTAAAAAACGATCATTATTCGCTTTCTTCATACAGGAGACACCCTTTTACGGGTGAACATATTGCTATTGACTTTTGTAATGATCGATCGTATGAAATCATGATAATCTGCAGTTTCCCTTGTCCTTGGTACCAAAAAGTGCCCCTTTCGCTAGCGCTAAGCCCGCGAATAATCTCAGCCGTTGCTCAGTTCAAGCCCGACATAATCCATGCATCGTCTCCAGGAATTATGGTATGTACGCCTTCGCTTTGTTCTGTTCTTCGAAGACTGTTCCTTTGCTGTCTACTTATGCTTTCTTTCAATTTTTTCTAAGGTTTTCGGAGCACTCATAATTGCGAAACTCCTATCCGTGCCAATCGTAATGTCTTACCATACCCACGTCCCTGTGTAAGTTCGACAATTGAGAGCTTCTTTTTGCAGCTAGCATTTTGGTCGTAACTTCGATTTTTTGTTTCTTTGGCAGATATATTCCAAGATACACATTCAGTTGGCTGGTGAAGCCCATGTGGTTGATACTAAGTATATATCAAAGAGTCCCTTTTTCGGTGATTTTAATTCCAAATTTCGACTGTTAAAGATAAAAAATTTGTGTTTTTTTCTTTTTTTTTTTGGGGGCAGAATTCTTGCATAGAGCTGCCGACCTTACGCTTGTGCCTTCTGCTGCTATTGCAAAGGACCTCGAAGCTGCTCGAGTCACTGCAGGTGAATTACGTCTCTCATTCTTTTTCTCTGTTCTTCGCCACATTTTCACCGTGTCTTTTTTCTATTTTTTTCTTGTCCTTTTATCGCGAGCAGCCAATCGTATACGCCTATGGAACAAAGGAGTCGATTCCGAGAGCTTCCATCCAAGGTTTCGCTCCCACGAAATGAGACTGAGATTAAGGTTTTCCCCTGCAAACTTTCCTTGCTTTTTTTTTCCTTTTTTTTATTGGATTTACGAAATTTCTACTGAACCAGCAATGGAGAGCCCGAGAAGCCACTGATCGTCCACGTGGGACGCCTCGGCGTAGAAAAGAGCTTGGATTTCCTCAAACGGTATATAAAAAAAAAACTTCACGTTCTTACAGCGTTTCAGCGAATTCACCATCTTTTTGCTGAAAAAAAAAAAAACCATTTCTTACAGTGTAATTGATCAACTCCCCGAAGCTCGAATCGCCTTCGTCGGCGACGGTCCTTACAGGTACTGTGATAACAAAAACTAACACAGCTCAAATTCCTTCCAGAAAAAATCGCTTTTTTTATACGTAGTCTAAAATCCTCGCCAGGGAAGAATTAGAGCAAATGTTCAAAGGCAAGGGAGCAGTATTCACTGGCATGCTCCAAGGAGAAGAACTCTCCCAAGCTTACGCCAGCGGGGACGTTTTCATCACCCCTTCAGAATCCGAAACTCTAGGCTTCGTAGTATTAGAAGCCATGTCCTCGGGCCTGCCCGTGATAGCTGCCCGGGCGGGCGGCATCCCCGATATAATCCCGCCCGAGCACGACGGTCAGACGGGCTACCTCTACTGCCCAGGAAATCTCGAGGACTGCCTGGGCAAGCTTAGGCCCCTTTTGGCTGACCGAGGGCTGAGAGAGCGTATAGGGAAAGCTGCCCGGGCAGAAATGGAGAAGTACGATTGGCGGGCAGCGACGAAGAAGATTAGGAACGAGCAGTACGACGCTGCTATATGGTTTTGGAGGAAGAAGAGGGCTCAGTTCTTGAGGCCTTTTCAGTGGGTTTTCAGGCGCGCGTTTAAGGTTCCTCGTCCAACGTAATAAATTTTTATATTTTTTTCGTGTTGCGAAAGGCGTAAAGCCCTCAGTTTTCTTCTCAGGTTTCACATTGTCTAAGCATTCATTGTCTCATATCTGATGCGATATAATGATTGGCAAATGAAACTGATGAAATTTGAATTCTTGATTATTGTGTTATCATAGTAGGCTTTGGGATTAGTCGTGCTGAAAGTTGGGTTCGAAAAAATGACTAGTTAAGTTTTTAAGTTCCGAACTGAAATTAGATGGAGTGTGGTGGGGGCTAATGGGAAAAGAGAAATAGACAAAGTGATGTGTCTCCTTACAGGGAGAAAAAGGAAAAGAAGAAAAGCAGAGGATGTAAGAGAGTAAGTAGTGTGACATTCTCTTTGAACTTAGTCAGATCATCAGTCGCTTGTGTTCATTTTCAGTCTTTCACAGACCACATTATTGCATTGTCATGTTTTTATTCTTCCTTTTCATTTTTATTTTTTTAGTGGTCATCCCACTTTGCTCTGTTTAAAACGATAAGGACTGAACAGAGAATCATTTCTGAGAAACAGAGCATCACTTGCCTCTGTTCTTTGCTGTATGTATACATACAGAGTACTTTAACATAAGAAAGCACATTAAGGTTTTATTAATTCCAACCGAAAGAAAGAAACCTTCAAATTGCCAAATCTATCTAATCTTCATTACAAGGCAAGTCCAAAGATATTATACACTAAAAGCCAGATAAAGTTTCACATTGCAGAAGAAGAAGATGCACATTTAGATCATCAGCTAATCCACCCTCCCATTTTATTCAGTATACCAATGAAAATCACCCAACCCCATTTAACCCCTCAATGCAATTCTCCGCCTAACATTCTTCTAACTTCAGTAAAGTCTCAGCACGCTTCTTGCGATCGACTGCGAATTATTATTATTACCGTTATAATTATTACCGCCGCCCTTCGCTTTCCCCGTCGTAAAACCCCTTCTGCTACTACTGCCCCCGCCGCCCGTGGGAGTTAAATAAAACCTTAGAAGCCCATTGTTTTCGATATGATTAGGCGAAGAATACCTTGCGCTTCTATTCCTCTCAAGCCCAAACTCTTCCCTCCTCTTACTCCTCGAATACCCATTGAGCTCGACGCTCGATTTCCTCCCACTATTGAAAGAACTCCCAATTTGGTTCGAGTTTCGCCAGCTCACGCTGCTATTGCTTCTCAAGATATTACCGTTAAAGGCGCAATTTTTATTACCTTTTTCTCCATTTCTGGGCCCACCGTTCCTTAAATCCTGCCAAGATTCGGACAGCGATCTCCTCCCTTTGGCAATGTACTTTTCCTCTTCGTTCTCATCCTTGCTTCTTCGGTGCATGAATCCCCATAATTTCCAGCCCCACTTCTTCGATTTCTTGGGCTCTTTTCTCTCCCCAAGGCCCGTTATTACAGAGCTGTCTTCCCTCAGCGAATGTGAGCTCAAATCGCTGAAGCCCCCATTTGCGTTGTCAACCAAAACCTTTGCGTTCGAAGAAGCCATTTTCAGCTCGTCGATCTCAGCCACGACTGAAGCTGCTGTTCTTCGAATCGAGTTCGACCTATCGAGGCTCTTCCTTCTCCTAGACGAGCAATCGTTGTAGTATTCCTTTGTCTGAATCGACCCGCCTGGGATTTCTAAGGTTTCGTTACTGCCCATTTCTTCTTCGACTGGGATTTGCATGTCTGAACGAATTGGCGGTTGTGGGCCGTCGTCTTCTAACACGGAGACCATGGGCGGGGCGGCGGGGCCCATTCTTGGGAAGCTTCTTCCCATCGTCAAGTAACCGTCCCACGAAGCTCTTGGCTCGTCGAAGGAATACCTTTGATCTTCGAAGCTGATTCTTGCGGCGTCGAGGGAAAACCTAGGATCCGTGTCGCAAGACCTTCGACCAAAGGCGTAATCGGCGATTTCTGATTGGGTTTCTCTGTACTGTCGGGAAATTGGCTTCTCCAAGGGGAGAGTCGTAGTAAGGCTCTCTGTGTCTGCGTTTCTCTTCGTCTTCTTCGCCTTTTGCTTCTGCCTCCATTTTTGCCATTTCTTGCTGAAGACCGAAGCTGCTGACCAAAACCCTCCTCCCGAAACTTTTTTGGTTCGGGTTTCTCCGAGGTTGCCTTCTTCTTCCCCTTCTTCTTCCATGTAATGATTGTTGAGCTTCGTAGGTTTCAGATCGTTTACGCCTATTACTACTTCTTCGACGATTTCGCTGCTACTGTTCTTATGGAAACCTAATTCGCCAGCTGAAATCCCCAAATTAGTCTCTCTCACGGGCCTAATTTCGTCTACAACATCACCGTTTTCCTCGTCATTACACGGTGGGGGGAAATCCTCGCCGCCCAAGTTTTCAGTTTCTTCAACAATGGGGTTAGAATATTCAGAAGCTTTGTCGCAATTTGCAGAAATCCCACCAAGATTGCTCCTTTTGTTCTCTTCTTGCTCGAACAGCGACCACAGAGTGCTTCTCACTCTAACGTCGCAGCTCTTCCTCTGCGGTTCGAACCCAAATCCGCCGGCACCGGCGCCGGGACCGCCGTATAAAGCCTCGTTCTTCGAAGCGGAGAACGACTTGGACCTCCTCAGCTCGGGCGGAAACGACGTCGAGGGTTTCGGGTTGGAGAGCTTGGGAATCTGAAGCGCCGGAGGCTTGGCGGCGAAGAGGGCTTTGATTGCGGTGGAAGCCGACGACGGCCGGCGGGAGGAGGAAGGAGTGTTGCCGTTGGAGGAGTGATCGAGCGTTGTGAGGCGTTCGCAGAGGCACGAAGGGCAAAACCCTGTGAACTGCTCTTGAGGGTGGCGTTCGCAGCTGAAGGAGGACCTCGGCGGCTGGTGCGGCGGCGGTTGCGGCGGCGGAGCTGTTGGGTCCGATGAAGTGATGTGGCTGTGGCTATTCATAGCCTTTTCGGGTGATTTTGGGCGTTGAATCCCGCGAAAGATTTCATGCTAACGCTTGGGGTGAAAACGCCATTGTTGTTGGATTAAATGTTGAGGAATTATTACTACCTTGAGCTTGATTGTATTTTCTGGGCAATGTGCTTTCTTCTTCTTCTTTTTTTCCTCCCTTTTTTTTTCTCTTCTATTGTTCTTGGTTTGTCAAAGGGAAGGAAATGGAACGTTGTAAAAGAGAGAAAAACGAGGATTAATCGAAACGAGGAAGACAATGTGAAAGAAGTTCACACTTTGGTGTCTTGTGAATGATTTGTCCTTTTTGACCCTTCCCTTGGGTTTGTAACTCAATTTGTTTCGTACTTGAAAAACTACCTACCCAACTTTGAATAAATTTGCCATATTATTAGAAGCAATTAAACGTTAGAAACAAAAAAAAAAAATTAATTTACAACGGTTAAATATCCAATAATAATTACTAAAAATAGAAGGGTAAATGTGACAATATATAAATTCATGTAGTTGGTGGTTTTTTATTTTCTATTTTACGTTAATTATTAATTTGAGAAAAATTCTGATTGGCCTATTGATACACCAAATTGAGCAGTTTTTAACACCTGGGCAATGTAAGAGTATAGATAAGTAAAATAAAGTTTCCCAAAATTGTCTTTTTGCCTCAACTCAATTTTCATGTTAATGTAGCGTGAATTTGAATCTCAGTGTCCACAGTGGAACAATCACGAATTTTAGCAGAACTAACCTTCCTATCTTATGTGTCTCGTTTTAAGTTCACACGAACTGTAACAGTCACTGATTTCACGTTAATTTGAAATCATTACCCCCACCTAAGGATGTTAAGACACGACCACTTGACAATGATGGCTTACAGCATTGTGATACCATGTTAGAAATCGAGGGTTATATCCTAAACTTGTAGATAGATAAGTTGTTTATTTGATATATTAAAACTGAAGTAGTGAATGATAGAAATCCGAACTCAGTTGACGACACATATGCCCCGCCTAGTTAGAGCATCTCCAACCCGCAACATGAAATACAGTTAATTCTACAATGCTTTTACTCCAACCCATAAACTCTATTTTCTACACAAATTTTCACTCCAACCAATTAACTCTATTTTGTACTCTAAAAATCAAAATTCCTATATTAAACTTTATATTATAATAATTAAAATGTCAATAATTATAATAATTAATATTTAAAATTAACTAAATTATAAACGTAGCATATTATTTAATTATAATTTTATTAAATTAAAACGAAAATATAAAATAAATAATAGGAAATTAATATTATTTTTACTTTTATTATTATAAGAATATCACATATTTAACTATAATTAAAATATTTTTTATTAAGTAAATTATAAATAAATAGAAAGTACAACATAATTTTGTGTTGAAAATTGTGTATACTCTACATCTAGAGTATCACTGCTAATCAACACAATATTAGTGTTAGATATAGACTCCCATTGGAGTAATAACGTACTTTATTTTTGTTTTACGCAAAAATGAAATACCAGTTGGAGATGCTCCTAATATCAAAATTAATTATACGCTATTTCTGAATTTTAGTTGCATCATCCATATATTATTTTGTTTTTATTCTTCCTTTTTGTTTTTGTATTTTCGGAGGGTACTTTGGATTTTCAAAGATTCCTGTCGGAGAAAAAGAAAAAGCAAATCACGCCTCATCTCTCTCTCTCTCTCTCTCTCTCTGAAAAATCTGAAATGCTTTGCCTTCTCATATCGCTTTCTCCACTTTTTTTTTTATTATTTATTTTTTCCTGCTTTTTCTTTTTTTCCTGGATTGGGATTACTTTTTTGTTTCTTGTGTGTTTTCTTTTCCAATTATTCCCCGATTTATCTTCATTTCCATCTGGCTAATTCATATTTCGAGTCTCGTCATTATAGAATTCATATTAGATGTGTCACGCCATACTTGGAAATCCACATTATTTAACGATCATAATATAAATAAATAAAAGGGAAGACATTGTGAGATTGAGAACGAAAGAATGAGCTAAGGAAGTGGGAACATGTCCTAATAAGTCCAAGCAGTGTTTCTAATTGGGGAGTTGGCCAGAAAAAGAAATGACCATGCAATATTCTGCTCTCTATCTTCGATCGATACTATTACATTATATATTCTCCTACAAAATATTAATCTTATATATATATAATTAATTTATATAGTTTGGTTTGTGGTCCGTACTCTAATGAAATAATCATCATCTACACCTTATTGTTCTGAACTCACTAATTACTGCATGAGTGTACACGTACGCTTATAGCCTTTTGCTGGTATTTATTTTCATTGATGTCATAGAAAGATTTATTACGGTCATGGAAATCACCGCAGCCTATTTTCTGGGGAAAATAATAATTATAATAAGGGGATTTTACATAAAACTACCCATTAATATAAAAAATTAGCAAATCAGTACCCTGTCAGTATTTTTTTATATTGCAGGTACCCGTCAGAATAAATTTTTTGCATTGGTACCTGCCCGCCGCAGGTACATCATATCACACATTTAGGTATCATAGAGAAACGTATTGTGGTACGTAATACAGCTAGAAATGGTACCACCATATAGCTTGCCGCAAGGTACCGTATGGAACGTATATAGGTACCATATATGAGTATCATATAGATGCGTAAAATGGTACGCAATACACGTATAAAAAGATACGTCAAGATCGGAAAAATGGTACGCACAGTCGAACCGTACTTATCTAAAAAATTTTCTGATATGGGTACTGACTTGCAAATTTTTATACATTGGGTATTTTTCTATATATTCACCTTATAAAAATCTTACGAAGTATAGTAAAGAAAATTACGAAAAAGGGTATATTAAGTGGTAAATGGGCCGTGACCCACCGCCGGGTCACGGGTAAAATCACGGGGCCCATTAAATATGTATGACCCGAGAAAAACATAGACAAAAGCATAAATGTGGGCATGAGTTTGCACTTCTACAGCGGAATCTCTCTATTGTGTGGCTGCTTTCTATTTATTTAATTGTTTTTTTTCTTGCAATCATTTTTTTTTTTATGGAATTTGATGTTAAAAAAGCTTTAATTATTTGTCTTTATATCCTCGATGATGGCTTTTGTCTTTTCATGCTGTTTAATTAGTATTTTATAATATTATGAGATTATGAATATCTGGTTTGTAAATCTTTCTTTTGGGTCCCCAAATCCATACCTATGCTCTTCCGCACGCGCATTTGTGTGTGTGAGTGTGTTTTTAAAATAAATTGATGTAATATCACTACAGCTTATGTTCAATTTATAATCTATAAAATATAATGTATTTGGATGAATGTAGTTATTGGCTTTGAGGTTTTTACAAGGAGTCAACTTACCTAGTGTTACTAGGGGCCAATAATGCATTTTGTATTAATGGGGAGTTATTAGGCAATAATAGCACAAAGCACGCGTGTCATAATTTCTGACCTATAATTTTTGGAAAAAAAAAAAATTTCTGACCTATAAAATTAACCGAATTATTCCATAACGAAAACGCATTGCCATCTAAAAATGCATAAATTAAACATAGTACTTAGTCGTATTACTTCACCTAATGATTAGTTCCATTGTGAGTGTATAATAGATTTAGCTTCTAATTACCTAACCTTAATTATTCTTAAATATTGTCTTTTAGCACATGCAAAGTCGCATGAGGTAAAATTGTAATTTGAATAATCTCGATAAAGCGTAGTGAAGGAATCCCAAGAAAGAATAAAGCTTCTGCCATGTTACTAAAAATCATTCAAACAAAAACAACCTCAGGATTTTAGGTATTTTTTGGGATTGGAAAATAAAAATATTTATATATTTCCTACAGTTTTGTATTGTAGGATGATTAATATCAGATCATTCAGATCGCATAAAAATCCATTACATACACACACACACATATATATATATATACATACAATATTATTATTATTATTATTATTATTATTATTATACTATATATGCATATGAAATACATCTCAAAGTTGAACGAGAGAAACGCAAAGATGGATCGTTGGATTTCATTTTGGGCCACCCTTCAGCCCATTGGGTAAAAATAGTGAGCCCATTTAAATACAATCCTACATATCATGGATTAATTTGGGGATTATTTACTTTCGTAATTGTTGAATATTGGTTGTATATTGCCAACATATTGAATAGCAAAAGATTTATCCCATATTCAATTCAAAGCTAAAAAGAGTAAAATGGTAGAGATATAATCTAATATTAGTTATGCATCGGATCAAATGAAAAATGATGATAATAAGATTACAAAAATTATTAATAAAAAAATTGTAGAAAAAAGAGTTTACTTTTTTATACACTCAACAATTACGAGAGAGGAGAAAAATTAAAATTACACATCAAAAGAGAAAAGCCCTATCGTCGCGGTTCCAGCAGCTCACCCAGGTGACCTACCACCGCCGTACCGCCGTGACGTCACAGCTCCACCACTACGCCGTCATAGTGAAGACTGCTTCTACTGAAAAGTGTTCACTCAATTGTATCCGGCGAGGCCCCTTTCTTCTCGAATTGGCGAACTTGACGATTGGGGACGCGAAACCCTTGGCGCTGATCAAGGTGGATTAAGCTGATTGAAGTAACTCTTTAATTGTATTGTTTTTGGTGAATTGTTATGTCGTTGTTTGTAATCTACTTCGATGGGTGATGAAATTTTCTGATTGGAATGATATGGTTGCAGCATGGATTTGAATGCAATTCCTGAACCTGAAGAAGATGAAGTGTACCCTGGACAACAGTCAGAAGAAGATAATGTGCCCGAAGAACATGTTCACTACAATGCCCATGCCCATACCCATGAAGAGAGTGCTGTTGAGCTTTCGTGGAGGGTACTTATTTTTCTTTTGTTGCTCCATGGTTCCATTTACTTGAAGAGAAAGAGAAAAGTCAAACTCGACATATTATCATTTCTTGTCGTTGTCTGTTTTCTTTTCGCGTTTTCATGTTGTGAGCATAATATTTCATTGGACTCAGCTTGATTGATGAAGTTCGAGATATGAATATGCAAATACTTCGACCACTATATGTCTAATGGTGCGATGATGGAGAGATTACGCAACAATATGATCTTTACCCAAAATAAAGTATCTTGATGAAGTTTATTTTGTCCCTGATATCTATACTTTGGGAGAACTGAAGTATCCATGGATCTGTAACCGTCTGCACATTTTCTACGTGTGTGCCACTTTCTCTAAATAATTTTATCAGCCCTAGTTTAGCGTTCTCGAAATCACGCTGCTTCATGTTTTTGGTACATCTAGCTATGATATACAGCCCGCTTATGGATTTTCTGCATGCTTGTGACATGATGTCCTTAAATCCTTTACCCGCTTAATAGGCTCCCTTTCCTCGTTATGCATTTATGGATTTACTTTTTTGTTTTTCACCAGGAGCGCGACGAAAGAATTCAGCGGATGCGACGACAACGTAACGACGATAGGCCAAACTCTGGATTTCAGCGGGATGACGGGTATCATCAAGTTAAGAGACAGCGATCAGATGGTCGTCGGCTTCCTCCTGGTACAAATTGTCGGTTGATGCGTCACTGGATCAATTGCACGTGTTCATGTGCTACAAAGAGGAGATTCAATATTAATCGTCGTTGAAACATCTTTTTGTTGAAAATTTTCTTAAATCTTTCGTCCTGGCACGAATTGGCGGTTAACGCGTCAGTGGATCAATCGCATGTGTTTATGTGCTACAAGGAGGAGAATCAATATTAATCGTCGTTGAAACATCTTTTTGTTGAAATATTTCTTAATCTCTATTTGGAAACTCCTTTTGTCATAAATATCCATCGTCTTCCGTAAAAATGTCTAATAACATGTGGGGAGGATGCTGGGGTTGGAGAAAAGGTGGTGGTTATTTGGTTATTTATTGTTGGACTAATTGTCATTTCCTTCATAAATAATTCTTCGTGCAGTCGATGGAAACATTTGGGAGGGTCCATAACATTTAATATGTCTGTGTGAGTCTTTTCCCCGTCTTAGCGCTGATGCAATGCACTTATGATTCAGGTTGGTTGGACTGCCCTGCAGTTGGTCAGGAAATAAATGGTCTGATCCCTTCAAAAGTTCCTTTAGGGGAAGCATTCAATGATGTTATTCCCCCGGGTAAACGGTATTCATATAGGCAGGTGATCCATCAACAGAGAGTGTTAGGTAGAAAGGTAAAGCTATTTGCGCTAGCATACTTTGAACGTTTTGTAATTTTATTGGGAAACGTTTGGTGGTGGTTTGGTTGGTTGATCATTTATTAAGATGGTGACCTATAACTGTTGATTTTGTTCGACAGTATTCGCGGTCTCTATAACCGCTTCTTATGACATACTGGTTTTTAAACCTCGATTGGTTTTGAAATTTCATGTGATAGTTTCTTTCTTTTACCTATCTATGGCTGGATATCTTCTAATCCTGAAGCTGTCGCACTCTTAATGTTTTTTTTTCACTTGCCAGATACACTTAATCTTATTGTCTATGCATGATTCGTCTTTCTTCTGAATATTTTCAGCTCGCTGTGGTGATCGATCTTACAAATTCAAGCAGATATTATAATCTGAATGATTGGAAGAAAGAAGGTATTAAGCATGTCAAGGTGTGTGATTGGATATGCCTTCTACTTCGATTATGTAACGAAAATTTGTTTGTTGGCTTCTGATCATCTTCTTTCTAAATAGATTGCTTGCAAGGGGCGTGACTCAGTGCCTGAAAATGAGGATGTAAATAAGTTTGTTTATGAGGTATGTAACTTGATTCTTTGGATTGACTCTATTAGAATTTATTTTATTTGTGTTACATACTGTTATTCTTTTCAACCAGAAAATTGAACGTCCTGAAGCCCTTGTAGTCCTGGTCAATATATGTTCCATTGTTTTGTGATTATAGTTGTATGTTTGGTAAGAAAACATGTTGAAGGACACATCTGTGATTCCTAAATGTTGCTGTTATGGTTGATGGTTGATGCTAACTCGATTTGAGATTATTTGAGTTTTGCTTTTTTTATTGGCTTGGATCCAGATACATTCCCAGGTGGTTTTACATAATGCATGCTGTTAAATCCTACACTTGTTGGTTTTTGTCATTCTATACGTCAGATTTTTCTCTTGACATTTCCTTATGCTAATCTGTTATACTTAGTATATTGTGTCTTTGAAATATCTGAAGACAGTGAGTATGATTTGCCAGGTATTGCAGTTTCTGTCCCGGCAGAAATCTCCAAAGAAGTATGTCCTCGTCCATTGCACGCATGGGCATAATCGTACAGGATATATGATTGTCCACTATCTTATGCGAACACTGTTTATGTCTGTCACTCAGGTGATCACGTCTGTCATCATGTATTCATTAGTTCCATTTGCCTTTGTGCGATATATCATTTCTCGGTAGTTCTTTTCAGGCAATCAAAATATTTTCCGATGCACGCCCACCTGGTATATATAAACCGGATTACATTGATGCTCTGTATAATTTCTATCATGAGAAGAAGCCGGATATGGTTGTTTGTCCCCCAACTCCTGAGTGGAAAAGGTCTTCTGAACTTGATCTCAATGGTGATGCAGTTCCAGATGATGATGATGACGATGGAGATTCTGTTACTCCTGCAGATGTATGTGATCATTCAAGTCTTAAGTCATGTTTGTGGACTCGTGGTTTGGTGTGTTTTTTTCTTGAAATGCTTTTATGAAACTCAACCGTTTGCCTTATATTAATATATCCTATTTGAGATCGTCATCAATTTTACGATCATCAAATTCTCCTTGCAATCGTGCAGTCAGCTCAGGAGACACAGTTAGTCATGACTAACGATGATGTTTTGGGAGACAAAATACCTGTTGACCAGGAGATCGCATTTCGACAATTCTGCTACCAATCTTTGAAGTTGCCTGCTGGGGTATGTTATCGATTAACGGTGGATTTTACTGCTTCTGTATTAAGATTTCTGACAATGTGGTTGGATCTTGTTATACTAATTTGTAGTGATGCATCTAGCTCTGTTAAATTCTCTTTGTTCTTAATAGTTTGTTATTTTGATTAACAGGTGAGAGGACCACAGCAATTTCCCGGATCGCATCCAGTATCTCTCAACAGGTCATTCTCAAGTCTTAACTGACAATGTTTGTTTGATTACTTGGTTTTGGGTGGGGTTGACTTCTCCAGCTAGTGACCCATTCTATCTATGTTGATGCTCCATGTGATTCTATTTATATTCAAGGCTATTTGAAGGTCAATATCTGTTGTGTAATATTTATTTTCTGGACAGCTGTATGATCGCAGTGACTGATTTGGCATTTACGTACAGGGATAACTTGCAATTGCTGAGGCAACGGTATTATTATGCTACATGGAAAGCTGATGGAACAAGATATATGATGTTAATCACTGTAGATGGCTGTTACTTGGTAGATAGGCATTTTAATTTTCGGAGGGTCCAGATGCGGTTTCCTTGCCGTAATAATGAAGTATGTATCTGGGACATCTCAATTTCTTGGGACTTTGTTGGCTTTGTGCATATATAAACTTTGACTTTGGTGGTGTCTATGTAGAAAGGAGGGGCTGAGACAATGTATCATCATTTTACATTGCTTGATGGGGAGATGGTAATCGACACTCTACCTGACTCGAATAAGCAGGAGCGGAGGTATCTTATCTATGATATGATGGCTATTAATCAGATGTCCATAGTCGAGGTGAGAGATCTGCAAATTTTTTGGGTGTTTTTCGTTGCTTTATATATTCTTTAGTAGATTTTTCCATTGATCTGTCTCTTTTACTGCAGAGGCCATTTTATGAACGCTGGAAAATGCTTGAAAGAGAAGTGATTGAACCTCGCAACGTTGAAAGACAGCATATATATCAGAGTCAGAATCCTTATTATAGATATGATTTGGAGCCTTTCAGGGTATGTCATCTATAAACTTGCACCCCACATCTTTTGTGCCGTTTCTTTGTATATTTCTACTTTATGGTTTTGAACTCGTTGAGATGCTTCATAAACTTGATAGGTAAGGAGGAAAGATTTTTGGCTGCTCTCTACTGTTACAAAGCTTTTGAAGGGATTTATTCCAAAGCTTTCACACGAAGCAGACGGTCTTATCTTTCAGGTGGAGATAGTTCGTGGATTGTCAACCATAGCTTCATTCTGACACATAACTGAGCAACTTAAGATTCAGCATTCGTCTTTATTTCCGATAGTTTATTGCCATTTTTTAGAGGCATCATAACTCCTTCAAAATTGAGGGTAGAACCATCCGAGTCATGCAGTGTTCTTGTTAAGTCTTTTATATAATTAGTTGTTGCATATGTGTTCTCAGGGATGGGACGATCCTTATGTTCCTCGAACCCATGAAGGTCTCTTGAAGTGGAAGTACCCAGAAATGAATTCCGTGGATTTTCTTTTCGAGGTCGCCTAATATTTTTCTTTTTGGTTATTTTGCATCATATTTCTTTCTTCTTAGTCATCCTTCGTTCTTTGGCCACCATTGAAAACAGATGGTTGAGGATCGCCAATTACTCTACTTACACGAGCGAGGGAAGAGAAAGTTAATGGAAGGAAATAGGGTTGTATTCCCTGGTTAGAAGCCTTTTCTCTGACTTCATCGTCCTCACAATTATGTCGTTTTTTTCTTAACTTTTAATTTAATTTTTTCATCTGCAAAACAGACGGAAATGATGCGTCAGCATACTCGGGTAAGATTGTTGAATGTTCATGGAATTCCGAGGAAGATGTGTGGGTGTGCATGCGAGTGAGACTAGACAAAGGAACGCCTAATGAGTTCAACACATACAGAAAGGTACATCATCTACACATACACATACTGTCGAAGTGTCAGCTGCAAAGTTGTACAATTTACACGGTCGAAATCGAAATAAATCTCAGGTGATGAGAAGTATAAAGGATAATATCACAGAGGACATATTGTTGAATGAGATCAATGAGATCATTCGCCTGCCAATGTACGCCGACAGGATACAGAACGAGAGCAAAGCACGCCAACACCGTAGGTGAAACAAAGGAAAATTCGTTTCAATTTGCTTTCTGCTGAGTAATAAAACGGGTAAGTAAAACTGTGAAAGAAATGAATTTGGTATCTGTGTAGAGTTACTTCTTATTCATGAGATCTCATCGTCTTTGCTAATATACTTGCTCTTTTTCTCCATTTAGTATATTGTAGGTAGGTTTCTGTAAATTTGAGCCTTTCAAGTAGGATGCTGGTTTTTCAATATGTGGAACAAACTCGTTTTTAAGATTGATTGAATTACAAGCTAGGAATATTTGCTCTTTTTAGCCATCAAGATTATTTATTCAATGGGCCTGAGACATATTGTAGTCCTAACAATCTATTGCCATTATGTTTGATTTATCATCAACACGAAGAAAAACAACAAAACAAAAGGAATCGAAGACTAGCAATATCATTCCTATGCTCTATCAAAAACTTCGTATTTTTGTATTTTGTAATGAACCTAAGTTGCGTCTTAGTCAATGGAACCCATCTCTAGTATATGAGTATGTACCCTAATGCACAGAAGGTCAAAGTCAACATTCGTATCTCAACATAAATATTCCGATGGCTACCATAGTTAATTAGAAGAAGTCCGTGTGCGCACTGCGCACGAGTGATCGACCTGAAAAAAGGAAGAATTTATAGCTACATCTTTATATATAAAAAAAAAGGGTAAATTCCGTCATCCCTCCTCGTGGTTTAGTTTATATGCATAAAAATACCCTGTGGTTTATTTATTCCGTGGTAGTCTCTTATGGTTATGGAAACTCAGCACAAAAACCCCCCGTCAGTGGTTCCTGCCCGAGAGTGCGGTAGACGCGCCGATACAGCGTGTGGGTTAGGCTTGCTCAAACCTTTACTATATGAAATGACCAAAATGTCCTTAAACAACCATCATCTTCCTTACCCTACGACAACCCCTTTTATTCTAACATCATTTGGGGAAAATATTAGGGTTGGGAGAACGTCGATGCTGAGCCGAACTTTGAAGGTTTACAGCAAAAGAAGAGCATTTAACTGCATATTGTGAGTTGGGTGGTGGGCTTCATGTCATAATTTATGCATCAGAGCAAGTAAGGAGCTCGAATCTGCACAATGTTCGAAGGTGCATATTGTTCTAATTAGAGTTTGTAACTGTTAGTTGTTTGAATTTTCTTAGCTGAAATTCAAAGCTTGACTTTGTAATTGAAGCTGCGTATTGGTATAATTTGTAATTCCAACCAATTGCTCGCTGCATATTAGACCTCTTAGCTTGGGTACTGTTATGATTTCTTTAACAGACATCAGATCCTCGACTTCAAAGAACAATGCGAAAACAGAATTGCGATACAAGAAGCAAATTTGCAGATGTGGTAGAGTGGCTGCTATTAGAGTTGTTGGTCCTACGAAAGCCAACAAGGGAAAATTATTCTGTAATTGTAGGAATGGAGATTGCGACTTTTTCATGTGGTTGACGCCGATAGATATCATAACTGATGGCGATTTGTCTGACACCGAATACGTACAATCAAGAAGGAGTTGTGGCATGAATCATATTTGCGACTTGACTTGTGACAAATTTGAGACGCGTATTGGGGTGCTCGAAAAGAATATGAAAGCATTGAAGTTCAGCTTTGTCGTGATTGTGGTGTTGTTAGTTGCGATAATTTTCAAGTAGCTTTGGTGTATAGATGTCTGTACCTTTTGAACAGCAAGTTCTGTTGAACAATCATCCTTATGTATGTTGAATCTTTATGTTAGATGCTTTTATTTTATCAGCTTTGTCCACCGAAAAATAACACCAAACAGTTCATAGATAAATACAGAGACATGCATTAATCATAGATTATGCAGATCCAACGAAACACAACGGAAACTTCATCATCCACAAACTTGTTTTAGACATAAACATTAGAAGACACAAAACACAAACTTCACCAAACACAAACTTATCTCAAACACTAACTTTAATAGACACCAAAAGAAAACTAATTCCCCTTGCTTTTTGGTGGTCCCAGAGCTTTACCTTTTGGCTTAGTTGCAAACTGAACACCCCTTAACAAGCTCGATGTTGTGGGTTTGCACAACCTCTTTAGGGCTGTTCCTGGTGCTTTGTCTGCTTTTCTTTTGGACACATTCGAAGTTGATGCCGATGACTGATGTATCACAGTAATATTAAAATAGTAAAATTATATCAAAGTAATATTAAAATAATACAAATAATATATAAAATTATATTTTATATAAACCTGAGTTGGAATTGCATCTGTGCCAGGCATTTGAGCAGATACTGATGCATTTTCAAAACCAGTTATTGGAACAGATCCTGATGCATTTTCTGGACCAGGCATTGAAGTAGATACTTGTGCATTTTCACTTGAAGCCTACAAGATGGAAACAAAAAGTATATTAATATCATGATTGTTGAATAATGATATAAAAAGATATGGCAAGATCAGACTTTAAAGAATTTGGAATTTGGATGCGGCTGGCTTCGACACCTCCTCCTGTTGTGTCCTCGTTGCAAACAAATAGCACAAGTCACTGTGAGACCTCTTCTTGTTGATGTTTGCCGTTGATTTTGGTCATTTCCATCAGGTCTTCTTCTCTTCTTTGGCCTTCCTGCTCTTGTCCTAATATGAGGTGGGGCCACAGCACCAAGCGGGGATATTTCAAAGTCATGCATCCCGGGAACTGGTGAGATATGATTCTCATAAACCCTCATGTATACCTCCTTGCTGAAAACATGATCAATGTAAGGATTATAGTCGAGGCGATGAAGGTCTAATGCTGCAATAGCATGGCAACACGGGTATCCAACTCTTTGCCATTTTCCACAAGTACAGTTCCTCACATCTAACCTAACCACATGAGTCTGTTCCCCATGTATAACTTCAAACTCTGACCCACCTCCCCAAGTAGGAAAACAATTTCCACTATTTATTCTTTCAGCTTCAACTTTCTTGAGAATATTGGGACATACTTCTTTGTCGAAATTAAGCATCCATTCTCTCTTTTTTTGAATTCTAGACATGCACTTCTTTCTGATCCATTCCATCATCTCTATTATTGGTAAGTCCCTTGCAGGCAAGATGTAATTGTTGAAGCACTCGCTTAGGTTGTTAACCAACAAATCAGACTTAGATGTTAAAGGAAAGTGACTTCTTGCCCACTGATGTGCTGGAATGTCACATAACCATTCATAAGGTGTTTTATCCTCACCAACCTTGGGGTACCCCATCCGAATGTCATGCATAGCTTTTTGGTGCTCCCTCAAACTATATGTCGATGCTGCCTTCCAAAATAATTTCTTCAACTCCAAACCTTTATACTTGACTTTGAAGTTGTTGTACATATGTCGTACGCAAAATCTATTCTCAGAAGTTGGAGCTAGCCGAGATAGTGCCTCGATAAGACCTTTCTGCCTGTCACTAATAAATGCAACTTCAGCAGCAACTTGTTCACCCATATCCCTTAACAGCAAACTAAGAAACCACTCCCAAGTTTCCCCCTTCTCTATCTCAACAAATGCCCAAGCAAGTGGGTAGATATTGTTGTTCCCATCCAATGCCACAGCACTCAATAACTGACCTTTGTATACACCCTTTAAGAAGCAGCCATCTAACCCAATCATCTTTCTACAACCATCTTTAAACCCCGTGATCAATGGCCTTAAACAATAATAGAATCTTTGAAGAACAGGTGGGTTCTCCTCCCTATTCACATGAAGAATGCAAGAACTACCAATATTGTACTTAACAACAGTAGAACAATAGTCGTAGAGTCTTGTGTATTGCACCTTCACATCCCCCCTAATCAATTCCATAGCATACTTTTTTGCCTTATACACCTTATATGTGCTAACATCTACCTTCACATCCCTCCGGATCTTTTTCTTCAATGACTCTAACTCCTCAGTAGGGTTGTCCCGCACATACTCCATGATCCTTTTCCCAAGATACTTGTAATCTGCTTGAGAGTTAGTAGTATGATGGGCACATGTATGAGCTCCCGTATGTGACTTAATCATCCATTCTGTGCCTCTCATAACCGGCGAAGCATGCAACCTCCACTCACATCCATATTTGCAGAGCACTGTTACCTTCCTCCTCTCATTCTTTACAAACTTCAAGTCATACCCTCTCTTCACTGCCCAATCCTTTAAAGCTGTCTTAAAGGTTTCTCTGTTGGGAAATCGAAGCCCCACATTCAAGTCACTTTCAGCCATATTATTGGTTTCATCCCATTCAAAATGAGTTGGAGCAGAATCCTCATCTGAGTTCGACTTCTCCTTCTCCAAATCTTCATAAGCATCTTCACATAGATCTGCCTCTTCAGACGCATCTCCATCATCTGTATCAGGCTCACACACACGCTCTAGATCAGCTTCAGTTGCACTTGCACAATCTGGGTCGGGCTCATTTCCACCTATTACATCATCTAATTCAGCATCTAGATCAGCTTCGTTTTCACCCTCTCCACCATTATTTTCATCCTCCCCATGAACCTCGTATGCATCATTTGCCTCATCTTCTAATCTAACATCTTCACCAGCAACATCCTCTGGAATGGGATAAGTTAGCATATGCACCAAATTGAGGGTAGGCGATGAAGGTAAGTCGAGTGATATGGGATGACGATTCAGCAATTAGGGTTCTAAGGGATTGGAATTTCCGTGGACTACGAACGATTCATGCTACTTAGCATAATCAATTTCATTAGGTTTACATTAAGGGGTAAGATGGGAATTAAATTTATTATCTGACCATTAAGACGATAATTGACCTGCAAGGGAGCGTGTCAGACTTAATTAAACTACGAGGGCTTTATTTTCTATTTCAATACTATAGGGGTTTTGGTGCTAATTGTGTAAACCACATGTAGGTTATACGCTATTTGCCCAAAAAAAAAACAAATTAAAATTACAAGGCATATATGGGCCGAAAGAATTGGGGTTTAGGCCCAATATTGATCATAGCATATTGGGCCTTCGGTTATCTGCTTTTTATTTTGTATATCACCGATAAAAAAAAGTGTCTTAATGACAAAATTAAAGACCTCGGAAAGAAGCAATCTTGTTAAACCTCAGTTTCATTTAGGGTTTCTCCTCTCGCGATCCACTTTGCTTCGTCTCTAAAGACTGCTTAACGGTTGTGTAAGAATTGTTGGCTTCAATGGATTCGAGGTCCCACAAACCGACAACCATATGATCCCTGAAGCTTCTTCGTTCTTTCTTTTTCCCTGGGATGTTTGCGTGAGCTTCTATTGTATTTGCATAATAAATGGAAGCTAAATTAAGCATGGACGGCGGCTCAGCTACGAGGAAGCTTCTCCACCACCACTCGCGTCAGCCGCCGGCGCAACAGGTTTCTCAGATCGGAACGGTGCAGCAGCTCCTCGCCGGGGGACTTGCCGGTGCCTTTGCGAAGACTTGTACTGCTCCGCTAGCTCGGCTGACCATTCTCTTTCAGGTGTGCTTTTCTCTTTGTAGTAATTGACGGGATTGAGCTTAGTAAAGTTATTGCAATTAACCCGCGTTCGAGCAAATTAGCATCTTTTTATGGAACTCCAACGATTTTTAGTTTTTCTTTCGATAGTTATTTCTTTGTAGTAGCCTTGTTCTTTAATTCCATTTATTAAGTAAAGTTGCTTCTTTTTTTACTTTGAAGGTGCAAGGAATGCACTCGGACGTTGCAGTGCTGGGTAGGCCCAGTATCTGTAGAGAAGCCTTACGCATAGTCAATGAAGAAGGTTTCAGAGCTTTTTGGAGAGGAAATATGGTTACGATAGTCCACCGTCTTCCTTATTCATCTGTCAACTTCTACGCCTATGAACGCTATAAAAGAGTTAGTATTCACTTTGGTATTCTTGTCCTTACCAAGATTAGAGAGAGGATCCTTGGTCAAATCAAACTGCTCGTTGTTTTTGCCTTGTTGCAGATTTTGAAATCGATCCCTGGTCTTGATGGAAAAGGAGGGAATTCAAGCTCAGATGCTTTGGTGCATTTTGTATGTGGTGGCTTGGCTGGTATAACTTCTGCATCTGCCACTTACCCCTTGGATCTTGTTAGGACACGTCTTGCAGCACAGGTATGTTGAAGATGTTTTTTTTCCTCTTTCGAGCACTTACTTGTCGGAGGCCTGACATCCATTTCATTCTCCTCCTCCTCTGTCTTAACTTTATATATTGATCATCACAGAGGAATGCATTGTACTATCAAGGCATGAGTCATGCACTTCGCACCATTTGTAGAGAAGAAGGCTTCCTGGGCCTCTACAAAGGGCTTGGGACAACATTATTGGTACCGAAACTATTGTTCTTTCTTTTGCATCTGTCCGTGAGATCGTCAAAGTCGATTCTTGACGATTAATTCCGAAATTCTTTTGTGTTTGCAGGGCGTTGGACCATGCATAGCGATAAGCTTCTCAGTTTATGAAAGCTTACGATCACGCTGGCTTTCTAGAAGGTATCAAATATAGTTGTTTGTATACTTTACTTTCAGTTTACCTGAAAATTCCTTGAATTGAAGTAAAAATAACCCTTAATACAACTTCCTATCAGGCCCGACGATTCTACAGTTTTAGTCAGCCTTGCCTGTGGTAGTCTTTCTGGTGTTGCCTCATCGACAGGTAATTAGTTAGCTTAATGGGAAATCTCTGATACATGTTATTAGTTTTGGTGGGGTTCGAATTATCTGTTTCATATCGTTTTTTTTTTAAATTTTATTGCAGCGACGTTTCCATTAGACCTTGTAAGGCGGAGGATGCAGTTGGAAGGTGCGGGCGGTAGAGCCCGAGTGTACAATACAGGTTTGTTGGGAACTTTCGGGCACATAATTCGTACGGAAGGGTTTATTAACGGTTTGTACAGAGGGATAATGCTAGAATACTACAAGGTTGTTCCAAGTGTGGGCATTGTGTTCATGACCTATGAAACACTGAAGAAACTACTTTCACATCATGGCCCTTTCTCTTAGTTTCCATCCTTTTCCATGTTTATTTGATATAATAATCCGTGCAGTTAGGTTAGTAGCAGCATGGATCAGTTTTGATCAGATCAAGATTATACAAGTTATTTCTGAGTTCAGTGAGATTATTTATCCACTGTTATGTCTATCTCATCGATGTTCAGTATATGTTTGATCTGTATGACCATTTGTTTTTTGCTGTAATCCAAGATTCAAACTTGGGTATATTAGTCAAGAGAATTATCATCAAGTCCGACATTTTTTTGTGTGTGTATGGATGACGTTTTCTTTGTCTGAACTCACTGAGGACTTTCTAAGTTCCGACAACTATGATGTCGATACAAGCTGAGACAGGCGACACAGTTGACGAGGAAATTGAGACGTTGTGAAAGTACAGCTGGTAATTGATGGGCGATAATTACGACCTTTTGCTTGGGATTTAATTGTCGTTATCCGTTTGTTTCTTGCGGCGATTATTTCAGACTGAAAATTCTATGTTGGTGCTCAACAGCCCGATGTCGGTCCCCCGTTTTGTATCTCACCATATGTCCCAAAATACTAAATTAAAAATTAACGATTCTTATTAATACAGAAAAATATAATATATGTATATCATTTTGTTCATCTAGTGACATTTATATGTTTTTATCGATCACATAAAATAATATAATAGTAATTTTGTTATTTGGTGAATTGTGGAATTAAAATAATTTAAAAATAGAGAGAAAATTTGCTAGCTCCTAGATAAAAAATTTAATTGATGTGTTTAAATGGGACAGAGAGTGGGATACAACAAGTGGGACGGACGATTTCATCCGGTACTGCGGATGAAATCGTCTGTCCCGCTGTTTGTACCCCACTCCCTGTCCCATTTAATCACAGCCATTGAATTTTTGATCTAGGGGCTAGCAGATTTTCTCTCTATTTTTAAATTCTTTTAATTCCACAATTCACCAAATCACAAAATCACTATTATTTTATGTGATATATACGATAAAAACATATAAACGGCCCAATTTATTCGTTACTTTAATGATGATCAAAATGATATCCATATATTATATTTTTCTGTATTAGTAAGAATCATTAATTTTTAGTTTTAGTAATTTGGGACAGAGTGGGACACAAAAAGTGGGACACGATTTTATCCGCTGCAGTACCACTTCAGTGTTCTGCTGTAACACTTCACTGTTCTGTAGTACCGCTTCATTATTTTTTAGTACCACTTAAACATGCTGAAATAACAGAAAACGATCATTTGATACCAGTTCATACACTGCGTAACAGTTGCGTACTTTTAAGTCCTTATCTCTAAATTTTATCAAAATTGGGTCCTTAAAATTATTTTTTTCGACAAGGGTCTGGACACTAAATTAGAACCCTGATTGGGGCCTGAAACTCAATTTGCCGTTTATTTAATTTCAAAAATTATTATTTCAAACAGTAGGTTCTTCGCGAGAAAAGGGCCTAGATATAGTTTTTTTTTTTTTTTCGATCCCGAGGTATCCCCACACTGCCCGGCTATGGGCTAATCGCCACACACTCCAGAGGTGGGACTAATCCCCGAGGTCAGATGGATACATCCCAAACCCACCCAACAACGATAGTCATGGGCTAAGCCCATGGGGACTTTCCAAAGTCATGTGGAAGGTGGGGTTCGAACCCCTGACCTCCTAATCACATGAACTTCGAATGCCTCAGCTTGGCCAGTAGAGCCAAGCCTCATTGGCAAAGGGCCTAGATATAGTTAAGAGTACTTTCTTAGGAACCAGTCGGCTAATCGAGAGATATTTATTTTGATAAATATTAAGAATTAAAGAATTTATTACTAATTAAGACTAGAAATTCACAGCGTTGTATAGTTCGATCATAATATTCTTCATTCTCTCTCTTTCATCTTCTAATAAAAAATCCATTTTAGTCAAAAGAATACTACTATAAAAGGAGACAAGAGCATAGGGAAAAAGAACAAAAAGAAACAGAAAATAGTTTCCTCCTAAGGATTTCAAAAAATTGGGTAATTTACACAAAAATACCCATTTGTATAAAACCTTATAAGTCAGTATCCTATCCATGTTTTCTTATATGTAGGTACATATTAGAATAAATTTTTTGCACATTGGTACCTGATCCGCGCAAGGTACGTCATATAACACATTTAGGTACCATATAGCAATGTATTGGGGTACATAATACAGTGAGAAAACGGTACATCATATACCACATTAAGGTACCATAAGAAACGTATATGGACACCATATGAACGCGTGACGTGGTACATAATACACGTATGAAAAGATACGTCAAGACTGCAAACATGGTACACAGCCAAATGTGTATTAATATATGCCAAATGTGTACTAATATAAATTTTTTTTGACAAGTAATGACTTGCAAATTCTTTATTCAAATTGGTATTTTTTATGTAGATTCACCTTTAAAAGGAAATTTTTGTTAGAGAGAAAAGTCCTACATAGAAGAGATAATACAGTGTGCCTTTTTTAACTAGGATAATTCAATGTTATATAGTGATTTATAGTTGCGTTACACGAATATTTGTACATAGACATTCACATCCATCGCCTTTCATCAGAATCCAACAAACTACATATTATTTACAAGCGATTTCAATACCACTTGCCATTGAAATCGCAGGGCAGATAGAACTAAAGAGCACCATTCATCAATCACCTCCATCTAAAATAAATATCAAGAACCAACTTTTAACAATCTATAAATACAGAATTAGGTAATAATAATAATTAACCACCGTTTTTTACGAAGGGACGATGGGCTGCTGATCGACGCCGCGCTGAGATTCAGCAATGCGTTGCCTATCACTAAGGACGCCAATGTAACTCTTAATGCGATAACGGTCAGTGTTAGTGAGAGAAAAAGGCGGATTCAGAGTCAGACAAGGCGCTTCCACCACAAGAAATCGAAGCAGACTCACTGCCTTCGAATAGTACAACACTGCAGTTTCGATTTTACCCATATATTCATCCACCTAAGCGGCACAAAAAAGCGGGGAAAAAAAAAAGATCAGCTCGACGTATTTGCTGAATGAAATGCGTGATCGTCTGCTAATAATATACTTACTGCTCCATGTTTACCCAAATCAATCGCAGACTGATATATCACCTCCATTGCATCTGGTATTTCCACGTTTCCTGGTAAAAATTCAGTCGCAAAATGAACACAGGTTTCAATGGAAGAGGAAAGTAACATCACAACATCACAAGAAAGTAGTACATCGGGCATACCGGGCAATACTGATTGAGCAAGTTCCTCAGCATTTTGGACTTCACGAAGAAATGCATGTTCAACCTGCAAATTGATATCTTGAAGGCCCTGAAAGTTTTCACTATCACGACGGCCTTGTGGGCTCATTTTGTGTTGCGCATTGTGGGCTTGTCCAGACCTAGGATTTGCTTCACTAGATGCTTCGTGAGTATGACAGATTTGCAGCGCCTGCTTCCATATGGCAAGGATCACGAGTTGTACTGAGAATGCTTCCGCATGTTTGCCTCCAACAATCTGCAAAAGGCAGATATTATACCGTGTGAAGAAACATTAGTTGGACCACAGTGTTGTGATTTGATCCCTCTGTCAGAAGTAGTTTCAAGAGGGGAAAGATAGAAACTCGTATCTCGACTTATCTCTTCATCCAAATTGCAACAAAAGAAAATTGCTAACCAATCCCAAGGTGGTGGAGAAATAACCTTTTCATTTACTAATTCAGCAATCGAAGAAGCAAAATGTTGCAGTGACTTGATCCGTGTCACGGAATCAGCTGAAGGCTGCTCTATATCTAATGATCCTTCAAAGGTCCTCGGAGCAGAGATTCGATTCTTTAGACCGGTAGTATAAGTGAACCTACCAACTGCCACATCATTTATTGGTCTCGAAGCACTGGTCATGTTCATAATCCCAGAATCTAAAGACGTACTGTAGGCTTTAGATGGTAAGTTGCTTGGTTTTGAAGCATATGCAGAAGAACACATGTCCATGGGAGGACCCGAAACTATGACATAGTCTTGGTCTATTGACTCCAGTGAATCCATAACTGTTAAGGTATCGGAGGTAGGTATGAGAAGACTTAACAATTTAAAGCTGCCAGAATTAGAAAAACTTAACCCCCATCAAGATTGGAAATGGGAAGAGGAAGACAGATATATATACCTTTTGGAGGATTATCTAGTGGTCCAAGATCTGTCACGTTACGAGAGTCTTTCATGTTTCCTTCTAGAAGATGGCGGCTACCACCCTTGGACCTAGTAATAATCTCTGGTGTATGTGCACTGTAACGGTGAGAAGATTTGTCTTGGTTCGCAAGGCTGAAATTATCATTTCGGTCTGGAAGTGAAAACTTATGCATGGAAGTCATATTAGGCCTCCATGGAATTGAGATTCCATCAGTGCCACTGGATTCTTCATCGAGGATAAATGGCAAGTCTGGTGAACTTTCTACTGTGTTACCCCCAAAACGAGGAGAATGGTTCAGTGCTCTTTCCCTATGTCAGCAAAAGATGAAGAACTCATTAATATTTGGAACAACTTGTGGGCTTGTATTTAGTGACTGAAACATGAATTACCTCAGGGATCCATCTGGCTTTCTATCAGTGAAGTAAGGATGGTTGAAAAATTCTTCAAATGTCAATCTTTCCACTGCGGTGACGAAGGGTATTGACCACAAACTGATGTTATGTTTGGGTTATAGACTGAAGAAACAGATCATAATTTTCTTTCATAAAGAGAAAACTGCCCGTCTAAAGTTTTAAAATCCTATAAAACCACTCAATACATAAGAGGTAGAACAGAACCATTTTCTATGAATAAAATTGTAGATCAACATACCTGGGTTTCGCCGTAGCAATTTTTTGCATAAATCTATGCAGTGAGGGCTCAAGTCCTTTACTTCTGGTGGAAATTGCAACTCATCAGACTTCATGATGTTCTCTAGCAGCTGTGTGGTTTATTAAGACATGGACTTAGACATCAATTTCATCAGCTCGCTCAGTAAGAAATATATCAACTGTTATACCACAATGCTATGAAGATACCTGCATTTGATTAACTCCTGTGTATGGAGGTTTCCCTGTGACAAGTTGATAAAGAATTGTACCAACACTCCACAGATCTGCCTGTAATCATCTCAGAATCAGTAGAGGATAAGAATGAATACAGTTATGGTTTAACGAAAATCTTACTTTAGCATCATACTTCTGGAGCCGCATTATTTCTGGGGCCATGTAGAGTGGTGAACCACATAAAGTTTCAGCAAGGCCTTTTGGTTGTAATGATCTGGCACAAGGAAAAAGAGTAACTTACGACAGATCCTAACAGGACGCCATCACGTATATGTACTTAGCAACTATTGCACATAAAACATATGCTAAAAATTAAATAAAATCTTGCACATATTCAAGATAAAGCGAATCTGCCTCCCAAACACATACACGCCGAAATATTGTGGAAGAAGAGAATGCATACCTAGCAAAGCCAAAATCAGCAATCTTCAACATGCTCTTGCTGTCGTTAGTTGTGAGGAGTAGATTCTGTTACAAGATTATATGTATAATGAGACGTCTATAAAAATTACTATATGGTTTTCGGTTGGGCAAATATAGAAGTTCCAGGACAGCATTCATGGTATATATTGAGGGGATAAAGTAATGGAATATGTGCTTCCCATCTGAAGCATACCTGAGGCTTTAGATCTCGGTGTATTAGGTTGTTTTCACGTAAAACTTTCAGTCCCTCCGCTGCAGGTGTATGTCAACTAACAGATGACTGACAAAGCCAAATAATCCAAAGTTCAAAAACAAAAATGAGAAAAAGAAGAAATACCCAGCTGCAGCATAAAGTGCTTTGCAGTGTCTTCAGGAATTTTTCCACGTTGTTGTTGAATATACTTTGATAGGTCACCTCCTCTACAGTACTCTAAGATAATGTACATCTTTTCAGGTTCCTACAGCAATAGGATTTAAAGTTTGCTTATAACTTTAGCATGAAGTGTCTGTAGTAAAAAACATATTTCTCGAAGCATCTACAGAAAATAAATGCCGGTGATCAAAAAGTTCAGGAAATGGCACGCGGTAGTCCAATCAGAAGCACACGGTACCTAAATAATACGAACACCCGCTTACGCACACACGTTAAGTCATCAAATCGTCCACCATAAGAGGAAAAACTGTGATGAGCTACGCAGAAGTAATCATTACATGTCCAACACAATCCATGCTTTTAATTCTTTTAAAACCGTACGGTTCTTCACCAATAAATTGGAATCGCTTAAAGCTCACAGCCTCAGTGCGACAGCCAAAACCGAACTTTTTTGTACTTTCAAACTTTCCACCACAAGCCAAGAGTGACGCAACATGTAAAATACAAAAATCCCCAAGGACCGCACACTCTTATCGGATATATTATGTGATGTACACGCTTCATATTGAAAACGATAAAAAGACACGGAAAGAAAAACGGAGACAAACCATAATAAAGACAAAAAAGTAAAATAAACATAGAATCATTAAGCAGGTGAAATAATAATTGCTCACATCCTTTGGATAAGCCAAATAATATTCTTCATAATTTTCAGGAATTACCACTCCATATCCGAAACATGCTTAACTCATGAACTCTAACCACAGCCTAACCCCATCCACTAAAAATTTTTCGAATATCCCAAACCCAATTAACAATCACTACTAAGCCTTCAACCCAGATTAATGATCAAACAAAATAAGCCCACACATCACTCAATTACCGCCTCCATAACTAAACGCCGCTCCAATTCGAGCAGGAAAAAAAGAAGCAGAACAAGGAAAAATAAAAGGTCGTCGCTCGTTACCTCAATCAGGTCGTGCAACCTGATAATATTAGGATGGTTGATCTTCTTGAGGATGTAAATCTCCGACTTGAGGCTTTCGCGCAACTTGGAATTCAGCCGCGAAATGATGATATCCTTGATGGCGACCTCGGTGCCGTCGATTCGATGGCGTGCGAGCCACACCGTCGAGAACGAGCCCGAGCCAATCTGCTTCAGCACGACGTACTCGCCCACGTACCTAATCCCCTGAGACATTATGGAAGATTTTTCTCGCTCTATTTACCTCTAAATTGCGTCCCAAAAAGCTGCCGAAAGATGAAGGAAGGAAGGGAGGTCGACGAAGCTGAAAGAGGCGTTTCAGTTGATTCTTTGAGAGATTCTCTCTCTCTCTCTCTCTCAAAACTCACGACTAAAATTTACTTCGTCGTTTTCTACATCATTAATATATAAGTAATTTTGATTCAGATCACAGAAGAAATTAAATTAAATTAAAATACTTAAATACCTAGATGAATAAAAAAAATAGATTAGTCCCCTGTCAGATTAATCTTTTATGTAGGTACCTAGTTGCAACATTTTTTACTGATAGATACCTAACTGACGAAAATACCCTTCTAAAAAGTTATTTATTACAACTTTACCTAGTTTCTTATAAAATGGGTTAAAAGTAAAAAAAACCCAGAAAATCTCTACACCACCATCGAGCAAACACACAACCTCCACGACATTCTTCCCCAAAAATCTGTCTGTGCTTCCAGAATCAAGCAAAGAAGCTAATCTCGACGCAACTGGCCATCACCACCGTTCTAACGCCGCTCGAACTCGTCGCAGTCGTTCACCGAGAAGGAAGTTAAGTAAGTATGATTTTTTTAAAAGAAATCGTGCATTGTCGTTGAATCATTCGGTGCGTGTTTGTTATGGGTTGGGATAGATGTTTCTGTTAATGTTCGTAAGGATTTGTGCGTGTTTTTTCGAATAGATCAATTTGTTGTGGTCAATTGGTTTTTTCAAATGATTTAATTTACTGTAGTCGATTTGGGTTTTTCCGAGTTGTATTTTTTCGAATGGTTCAATTTACTGTGGTCAATTTGAGTTATTTCGAATGGGTCGATCTGTTGTGATCGATTTGGGTTTCTTCGAATGGGTCAATTTGTTTTGGTACTACATGACAATTTGATGTTGCGTGTGAAATCTGTGGAGAATCAATAGGCATGTATCTAGTACCATTGCCGTTATTCCTTGAGTTTTTATGGTGGTTTACCTTCATCACGACTTCTGATATTTGGTTGAGATGATCTAACATTTGTCCGTCTGTGTTTTTATTAGAATTGGTCAATTGATTTGTGGATATTGTTAGGTTTCGAATTTGGTACTCATTATGTTATTTGGTACTACATGATAAATGCATTTGGTACCATCTGTTTGGGCAAATTGGTACGTCGTCTGTGAATAAAATGGTACTGCTTCTTCATTACTCGCTAACAGTTTTGTTTTTTTGCAGAAATGGCACCAAATGCACCGCGGAACACATATGATCTTTCTTCCAGGTGTCATCCTTCTCTTTTGATCTACTATAAGTGTGTGAATAAAATGGTATTGTTAACAGTTTTGCTCTTTGCAGAAATGTCCCCGCGTAACAGATCTGATCGTGCTTCTATGGCTGATCACATTTTACATGACGAGCACATTTGTATGCTAGATCTATTTCGTAAGTTATTTGACTTGATTGTGAGACTGTTTGGAGACTTTCTCTTTTATGTTTGTTGTGTAGTTTTGCTATGTTTGGAGACTGTTTAGAGACTAGATCTATCATATACTATGTTTGGAGACTTGGTTGTGAGACTATATTTCGTTAACCGGCCCCAATTGATCTTATTTTAAGTTATTTTACATTTGGAGACGTTGTCCGTATTTTATGAAGTATCATATCTTTTTATATTAGCGTAGCTTATCTTTTATATACAGAGTACCATAATCTGCAAGTTTACCGTACCATTATGTATATATATAACGTATCATACCCAGAATATATGAAGTACCTTATCTTCTATATTAGCGTACCTTATCTTTTACTTACAGAGTACCATAATATGCAGGTTAACCATACCATTATGTAAATATATAGCGTACCATAAACAAAAGATATGAAGTACCTTGTCTTTTATATTACCGTATCATACCTTTTACATACAGAGTACCATAATATTCAGGTTAATCGTACCGTTATGTATATATAAATCGTACCATAAACATAATATATGAATTACCTTATCTTGTACAGTAAGGTACCTTATCATTTACATATATTGTACCATAATCTGCAGGTTTTACCGTATCACTATGTATACATTTATAGTACCCTAATATGCAAGTATGCCGTACCATTTGTTATACCATCGAAAATAAATAGATTCCTAAGCGAATCGCGTTGTTCTGCATGATTTTGACAATACCTAACAATAATAAAATGACTAAAAAAAATTCGCACATGTAGGACTACCAGATTTTTCAAATTATATTGTAAGATGATCTTGTTTCTATCCCTAAATTCTAATGAATCTTGGAGTTCTAATGTTTAATTCATGCGTGTAAGGCCTAATGTCTACAATTTGATATGAAACGTAACTAATATCTTATATTAGTGTTTTAGGGTGGTTCCTGATGAAAAACTAATTCGTACGACCTCGAAAAATATTAACCCTAGTATGACGTATCACATATTTAAGGGACGCCGTACCTTACCTAGCTTTGTAGGGGTATCTGTTGTTTTGTTTTAAGCGCACCGTCTCAAACACGGTTGTAGTACCCTAAATTACATATGACATCAAACATTTTATCAAAGCCAACGACATGTCAGATGAGCTGTCCTTTTCGATTTAATACCTCGTATGTCAGAAATATGTTCACTTATGACAGAAAAAAGTCATAAATATGTCCAGTCATGACAGAAAAACGTCAGAAATTATCTCTTTATTTATCACATCAAACATCTTCTGAAAGGTTCGTTTGCGACGAAAGATCCCAAAGTCTTAAATTCGAATTCTTACTTTAATTTATATGGTACCTATTTCTGAAACGATACAGTACCCTCTGATGCCGCCGAAAAATGGATCTACCGCGTTGGACGGCCAATGGACTTCTTCCCGCCTTAATTTCGCCGCGCGTGCTGCCTAGAGATTCAGAAACAAGGGAATTTTTTGGGGGTCGTTTGCCCTCTTGCCTAGGTCAAGAGGGTATTTTCCGTGTTCCAGGCGTGAAGTAGCATAAAAAAATGGTGTGTTCAAGTGTGTGCGTGAGTGATTAATTTAGCAGAGTAACGGTAGGATACGTGAGAATTTTCTACCTGTTTCGAACCAAGCGTGCGATATTTATAGGAGATCTGTGTTGGAGCGGTTTTTGGGTGGTGTTACCCCCTTACCGTTTTTCTCGGGCTCGGCCATTACCTACCCACGATGGCACGTCTTCGCAATGGCTTCCATTATGGGCAGTTACTTGTCCTCTATTCTACTGACGTCGCAGGGTGAAGATCGTGGCAGTTTCTTGCGTAGGAGGCCAAAGCCTTTGAGACGTGTACTGCCCTCGGGCCTCGGGATAATGACTCGAGGGGTTACTGATCCCTCTGCTAGAGGGTCTCGGGTAATTGTCCTCAGGGCCAAGGGACATTTTGAGGTCCTCGAGGCGCTTCTGATGTGGGCCCTCCGTCTCTGTCCTGGGTCCTTTTTCCCGGGGAATATTCAGGCCGACCCGAGGATTAGTTGGGGCGGGTCGGGTATTTTATCACAGGGTATGAAATACCCGAGGGTAACAATAGTCCCCCCTTCGATTAGTCCAAAAGAGTTTGGTGAATTTTGGACGTTTTATGTGGTGGTGGTGAAATACCTGAACCGCCATTGTTCTTGAAGGTCGCCGTGGTGTTTGGCAGGCCTAATCACTTTTGGAGCGAATCCCTTAATGCTTCTGGGTTTTCTGAAAACCGCTTCACCTTCCCTGCCACGTGTCGTTGTTTCAGTGGACGGCTCCGATGGGACGTCTGGGCGGGAACTCTGGCGCGCGTTCTGAGAATTGACGCGGATCGTGGTTTTGTTGACGCGGATCGACGCGGCCCGTTGATATGATTACGATCCAAGGGCTCGGATCAGACGCATGGGGCCTATATATACCCCACTTTTTTCTTTCATTTTCTTTTCTTCCGCTTTCTCTCACTATTCTCTCTCTACGCGAAGTTCCCGAGTCCTCGAGCTTTTCTTCCCTTCCTTCCGAGCTTTTTAGGTTTCTGTAAGTACTTCTTCTCTTAGCTTCTTTCCTTGCCTAGCTATGTCTTCTAATTCCGGTGAGAGTTCCCATATTGCTTCGGGTAGTTTTGCTGAGGGTTCGAGTAGTAGTAGCAGTAGTTCTTCTGACGGTAGTAGCTATTCTTTTGAGGGTTCAGGGAGTCCCGTAGTTAGCGTGGGGGGTAGCCCTGTAGCGTTGGGGCCCCTCGAGAGGTTTCCTTGAGGGCTGATTCTGTAGGCCAAGGCGAGGGTTCATTAAGGGCTCCTTCCGTAGATTCAGAGGCCACCTATTCTGTTCCTTCTGTTCCTCAGCCATCTGTTGTTAGGGAGCCGGCTCCTCCCCGTGAGGACGACTTTCCCGGTCCGGGAGCCTTTCGTCGGGCCTTAAGTGCCTGGATCGGGGAGGTCGAGTCCTTTCGTGCTGGTCGCCGTGGTACCCGGTGGCATCAAATTAAAGTATTCACTTTTAAGTCTTCTGACCTCCCTAGGCTAAAATCCCTCTCGGGCATGCCCGACGATTTTGAAGTTAGAATCCCTTCCCTTACCGACCTGGCCAGCACCCCTCCCGAGGGCTTTGGCACGTATTTTTTTGAGCAGGTCGAGATGGGTCTTAGATTTCCCATTCCCTGTTTCATCGTAAATATCTGCAAATATTTCAACCTTTCCCCCGCGCAACTAGCCCCGAACTCTTTTAGCCTTCTTCTCTCTCTTGCCGTACTTCTTAGTTATTTTCGCTTCGAGCCCTCTCTGTCCATGATATCAGCCCTTTTGAAGCTGAGCAAAAAGGAAGAGGGGAAATTCTTCTTTTCCCCTACTCGAGCTCCCTTTTTTATCCGGGGTAACCCTTCGTTTCATAAGGGTTGGATGAGCAAGTATTTTTTTTGTCAAACCTTCCGCGGATAGTGCCGAATCAGAATTAATCCCTTTTTCTTGGAACGACACTCCTATTATTTCTCACCCTTTCTGCCCCGAGCCCTCCGTTAGGGTCGAGGCCTTCTTAACTAAACTGGATGGGCGTCGTTACTATGCTAAGAAACTCCGAACTGACGAGCTCCTCTATGCTTTCGGCTTCTGCTCCAAAAATGTTCTCCGCTCCGACTCCCTAGGTATAAATAAGATGTCTTCGGGTATCTAGTGAACCCCTTATTTTTTCGCTCTCGAGAGTCTAACTTCCCCCCTTATCTTTTTTGCAGAACGACTCATGACGTTGGCAGAGGTGATTGCCCTCGCTGACGAGGAAGACGAGGATCTTCCCTCACTTCAACAGTCCCAGGCTGCCCCGAATACCCGATCCAAGGGTAAGGGCAAAGCTCCTGCCTCCTCCTCGGGGCCAAAAAATCTGCACCCAAGAGGGCTGCGTCTTCTCCAATAGGGGCCTCGACTAAAAGAACTCGGGCTTCTTCCAGTCAGCCTGCTTCCTCACTTCCCGAGGGCCAGGTTGCGTTGGGTCGGGCTAAACAGCCCGCCTTTTTTAATGACCCGCCGAGGGACGAAAGTTGGGAATTCCTCCGGGAATTTCCTAATGAAGCCAACAGACATTATACCCGCGAGCTCTCCTACCCAGATCTCAGGAGCCTTCTGGGTGTCACCCTCGGGCAGGTACGTATTTTCTTATGCTTTTTCTTCCTCGAGCTATATTGAGTTTGCTAAGCTTCCTTTGCGCAGTCACTCTCTCTAGGGGCCGAGGCTATGAAGCGCGTCTCCCGCCTCGCCGAGCGGAATAGGGCGTTATCCCAAGCCGAGGACGACTTTCGCAAGAGGGTCGAGGAGTTGGAGCGAGAGGTGGTTGAGGCAAAGGCTCGGGAGAAGATCCTTCAGGATCAGACCGCGGATCTCCAGCGCCATCTCTCTAGATTGGAGGTTGCTCGGGTCGATGAGCAGAAGAATTGGGAGAAGGACCTGGAGAAGAATTACATCCCCAGGCGCAGCCACCTGAAGGAGATGAGGACCTACTTCAAGTGGGGCTTCTACGGTTGTGTCTCCCGTCTTCGAGCGCATGGGTATAGCCGGACGGACCACCCCTTTGAATTCCTCGACGCCCTTCAGACCCTGAAGGAGACCCCCGATGAGGGCTACCTGCCCGAGCCACGAGATGAGAGCGGTCCCTCGAGGACGCCTATTCCGCCGCCAAGGTCGGCGAGGGTTATTGAACCTGTGCTCGAAGAGGCGCATGGTCCTTCGGGGGACGGTGCCCAGGAGGAAGCTGAGGAGACTGAGGAGCCCGAGAAGGCGGTTGGTGAAGAAGCTCGCGAGGAGCATGCTGAGGATGAGGACCAGACGGAAGAAGTTGAGGAGGAGAGACCTGGGGATGTTGACGGGGGTGAAGGTCAGGCCGGTTCGGCCGTTTAGATGTTTTCTTTTTCTTTCTTTGGGATGACTGTAATAGACCCGACTATATATATATATATATATATATATAGTAATGTTATGGTGCTCACCTTACGTGAGCCCCTTCGTGAGCACCAACCACATCAACACGCCAAATCAGCATACAATGGAATTTTTTATTGATCTATAACCTACAAATGGGATTAGTGAACCCGTCGGGGGTTGATTTGGCATGTTGACGTGGCACAAAAAAATGCCACACAACAGGTGCCCACGGATGGTGCTCACGCAAGGTGAGCACCATAACATTTCTGTATATATATATATATATATATATATATATATTTCCTTTTTGGTGTGTATGAACATAGCCCCTCGGGGCATAATGAATGCAGAGCCTTCGGGCCTTTTCCTCCCGATGTTGTTTGTTCTTTCTGTATGTGTATAACTCCTTATGCCGACTGTTAATCTTCAAGTTCCCCTACCATCGGGATTCCGCCCGAAAGTGGCATTGCTCTCACTCGGGTCTCGGGTATCCTCCTCGACCTCATGAGTCTTGGTAGTGCCCGTTTTAGCCAGACCTTCGTCCGCTTTTCCAAAAAATAGCGTGGATTCCGTCTAATTCGCGCACAGCTTTTCCTAAGACTTCGCGTCCGATAATTTAGCGGTGGTATATTTAGGATTTGGTCTTCCTTGGGATCTGGTCACAAATGTCCGAGAGTATCGCGGACTGGGTCGGCTAGCCGTTTGTGTTTGGACTTACTGACTTCCTGTCCAAGTCTGGGACTTATCTATAAATATGGGGCCTTTCTTGCTTTTGCAACTCGTCGTTTCCTTGCTTTCTCTCTTCATAGCATCGTGTTTGTGCTCTTTATTTCCTAAAATTTCCATGGCTTCGTCTTCTTCTTCCAAGGGTAAGCGTGTTGCCGCCTGTTCTCCTAAGATAGAGCGTGTGCCTTTTAATTTTGGTAGTCCCTCGGGTTTTTGCCCCGACTTGGGCTTACAGCCCGATCCTACTGCCGGCGTGAAGACGCCCCTCCCTCAAGGTGATGACGAGGATAAGGGTTACCGCCGAAACCTAGCCAAGTGGTGTGTTGAGGCGGAGGAGGCTCGATCCAGGGCGAACCTTCCCTGGCATCGGACCAAAGTCTCGACACTTAGTTCTTTGTCGCTTCGGGAATCCCTTGAGAAGGCTAGAATCCCCTCCGATTATGAGGTCTACCTGCCCGGTCCCCTCCAAGTGGCGTCCTCGCCTCCTGTCGGCTTCTTGACGGTCTACACTGACCAAATAGAGATGGGCCTGAGGTTCCCTCTGCCTTTTTTCCTCTTGGATCTCTGCGAGGCCTTAGATATCTCCCCTGGCCAAATATTTCCTAACTCCTGTAGTTTGCTCTTGGCCCTAGCCTCGGTCGCTCGTAAAGTTAAGTTTCCTCTTACTACCGAGCTGATTGTTAGCTTCTTTCGAGTGTGCGAGAGGGATGCGGGCAAGTTCGTCTTCGTACCCTCCACGGATGTCTTCGATGATAACTTTACCGCCACCAAAGGATGGATGAACAAATATTTCTTCGTACGTGCTTCCGTTCAACACCAGGATCGTCGTTATTCCTTGCTTCGGTGGCGAGATCATTGTCAGGCTCCGGGTGATTCTCCCGACCTCTTAATGGAGTTCTTGGCTCGAACTGGTAACCAGAGGTTTTCGGTGCGAGAACTGGTGTCTGATGTCCCTCTTGAAGCGGTTGTTCCTCCTCGCGTTCTAGGTATATTTTTCCTTCATTTCCGTTTGTTAGCAGCTCCTTCTCTTATTATTTTCTCTCTTTTTTTTAGCAAGCGATGGCTCGGGTGTTTTGCCCGTCATGACTATTCGTACCCGAGGGACTTCGGCACGTGTAATACCCGCAAAATTTATACGGGATTACTTCAATAATATTCGGAATGTGTGAAGTCGATTTCGAACATACACCGATTTTTTTCCATGTCGAGCCAAGAATTTAGAATTGGACCCGAGGAATTTAAAAGGGGCCGAAGTAATTATGGGCCAAATGGAGAATAATGGCCCAAGTATGGGAGAGATAGATTAGATGTTAGGAATTTTGGCCCAATAATATAAAATAATAATAATAATAAAATTATTATGGCTGAAATTAAGTAAGGGAAAAATAAATAAAATAATTCCAATTCACCTCCATGTGAGTGTGGTAAATAAAACAAGATCCTTTATTTAATAAATGTACCTCCATCCATCTCCATGTGAGCATGGAGACAAGATCTATCCAAGCCACCTCCATGCATCTCTATAATGGTAAGAGGACAAAAACAACCAACAATTTAAAGGAAATAGAGAAGAAAGAGGAGAGAACATGGGAGAGATGGGAGGGGGGAAAAGAAAGAAAAGAAAGGACAAAATAACCTAACTAATATACCACTTAATACACCTAATCAACTAATACTACATGAAGACAAATAAGAAAATAAGCTAAAAAGAATAGAAAGAGAGGGGAGGAGAGGTCGCGAGAGTGAGAGAGAGAAGGAAGAAAGGAGAGAAAGAAAAAGAAAGAAAAAGGGAGAAAGAAGAGAAGGAGAAAAGAGAGGAGGAGAAAAACCTTCGGGAGCTCGGGATCGAAACTCTAGGGTTGGAATCACACGAAACAACCCGTTACGTCTCCGGAATTTAAGGTAGGTGAAGATCACCTACACACGTAAACAAGTTTTGAATCCGTGAATTTTTCGTGATTGCATGATCTCTTTCGAATTTATACGTATTTATGTGCTAAACGTGAATTTCTTGTATGATTTTCGCGATGATGCTTACATGCTAAAATTCGGCCAGCTTAATACCTTAATCTTTATGAAGTTTAGGTCCATGAAACATAAGAATAGAGTTAGAGGACTTGTGATTAAGAGGATAGAACAAAACTTGGGGAGGATTAGTGTTTTCTAGGGTTTTCTTTATCCATTTCGGCCAAGAGGTTCAAAAATTCATATCTCACGATCTAGAATTCGGATTAAAAATCCCTTTGGACAGAATCAAGATTTGCAAGTTCTTTATCTATGTTTAAAATTTCAGGTCCATCGGACGTCGTTTACCCTGTGATCATTGAGAAATACTATACTGTCGCAAAACAGCCGTATAAAATAGTTTTGTTTCAAAAATTTGGAGACTAGATTGAAAAGTTTTAAAAATCTGGGGGCTGAGAATGTAAAATCCGAACAAGGGAGATTTTTAAAGAAATATAAAGCTTTTGGGGCAGATTTGAAATTCGGAATAAATAATTGGGGTCCTTTGTCTAATTTTCAAAAAAATTAGGGGACTAGACTGAAAAGTTTAAGAATCTAGGGGCTGAGAATGTAAAAATCCGAACGGGGAGATTTTTAAAGAAATATATAGCTTTCGGGGCTAATCTGAAATTTTTAAAGCTTTCGGGGCAGATCTGAAACTTAGGAAAATTTTTGGTCCTAAAAAGTAAATTATGAGATTTTGGGGTTTTAAGTGCAAAATTCATAAAGATATTTTTAAATTAGAAATTTAAGTGATATTTTGAAAGTTGGACGTTAGAATTTTAAAATATATTAAATTAGGGACCAATTGTGAAATTAGGGTCTTAAAGTAAAAAGGATTAAATTTTGGGAACTATTAGTGAATTTTGGGAGAGTTTCTGTGGTTAAGGTTTCGGGTCGATTAAATCGGAAAGCGGGCTCTGGTCCCGAATTATTTGGTGTATGATAGTTTTTTTTTAGATCGGGCCGAGATTATATATCGGGCCGATATGTTGTTGTTTAATATGATGCATTTTATATGTTGCATTCTATTTGCACGACATTTGCATACACATGTACGAAAAGAGAGAACTGTGTGGAGTCACGGTAATATTGTATAGTGATGTTCAGTGGGGTAGTTTATGACCGATTGATGGTCGTCGAATTGTATGAGTAGTGAGGTTAGAACTAAGGCGCACTAAATGATTGAGATGTGGGGAGTGGGCCTCCCGAGCTACTGACCCTTGTGGGGAGTGGGGCCTCCCGAGCTACTGACCCCTGCGCGCGTGTTGCCTTTAGTTCCTAAGCCTCGGGCCCTGATTGTGATGAGATGAGCTGAGATGATGATGAGATATGAGAAAAGAGTCGAGCGTGCATTTTGTGAGATGTGTCGGGTTTGGGATGTGAGAGCATTTGCATTCATACATATTTTCATCTACTGGGCAAAAGCTCAGGGTTTACGTGTGTAGGTAAGACGGCTGATGGCGGTGACTCCACGGACTTTTGAGGGCGGCGCAGTACATGGGACGCGACCTGTGGAACGAGTTTATGTTTCGTGTTTTTTTTTTTTTAAATTTGGGCTTGGGCTTATTGGGCTTCGGCCCAATGAATAAAAATGTGTTTGAGTTTGGACTTATGGATTTAGACATCGAACGTATTTGTATTATTATATTTTAAAAGTTTTAATTAAATGGGCTTTCCGCTGCTTACGCTGCGAAAATCCGCCAAAATACGTATCTAGGAAGTTGGGTCGTTACAGCACGTACCTGCCATCAGCATGGTGTATCTTCGGCGAACATTGCCGAGGAGGAGCTGGCGACTCCTCGCTCAGATGCGGGACGATCCAAACGAGTAAGGCCATCGCCGCCCACTCCCCTTGTCTCCCAGCGCGAGGGTCCTTCTTCATCTCGATCTGCTCTTCACCCTCACTTCCTATTGGAGAAAGATGGTATATGTATGGTTTACATCTTAAAAGCGATAGAAGTAAACATGGAAAGATAATGTGTTAGAAATTAAAAGAAACATGTGCGTAATGAGGGTACCCCCCTCTAGGGATAATATTTCCGCAGCTTGCGGGCGTTCCATGGGCGATCGAGCTGTTTTCCTCTGGCATCCTCAAGGTAGTACGAGGCTTCTCCAACTTTTTTAACGACGCGGTAGGGTCCTTCGAACTTAGGCTCTAACTTCTTTCTCCCTTCTTGGTTCAAGATTTCTTTCATCACTAAGTCCCCTTCCTCATACTTTTAGACATCAGGATGACCGCCTATCGGACTCGGCGATTGTAGGACTTGGTCATTCTTCTCTGATAGGCGGTCATCCTGATGGCGGCTCTTTCCCTTCCCTCCTCGATCAGATCGAGGTCTTCTGCGCGGAGTTGATCGTTGTCTTCGGGGTAAGTGAGGATTCGGGCACTTTCCATGCCAATTTCCGCGGGCAGCACTGCCTCGCTCCCGTAGACCAGGCTGAAAGGAGTCTCATTGGTTCCTTCTCGAGGCGTCGTTCTATATGACCATAGGACACTTTGAAGTTCGTTGAACCATGACTTCTCGAGCCCTTCGAGTCGGGTCTTCAATCCTTGTACGATGGTGCGATTGGTTACTTCAACCTGGCTGTTGCTTTGAGGATACGCCACCGAGGTGAAGATTTGCTCTATCCCGAGTTCGTCGCACCACTCCTTTAGCTTCTTCCCGCTGAATTGCCTCCCGTTATCGGATACTAGTCTCCTCGGTATCCCGTAGCGACAAATGATGTTTTTCCAAATGAATGCGGTGATGGCGGCCTCGGTAATCTTGGCCATGGCTTCGGCTTCAACACTTCGAGAAGTAGTCCACAGCCACCAGTAAAAACTTCTTTTGGGCGACATTTCCAGAGAATGGTCCGACAATATCGAGTCCCCACTGATCAACGGGGCAAGGGGATGTTACTGACTTCATGGCTTCAGCGGGCATTCTCTGTAAGCTGGCATGCTTCTGACAGCTGAGGCAGCTTCGGACTGTTTTCATGGCGTCTCCCTTCATTGTTGACCAGAAGAAGCCCGCGAGGAGTGCTTTTCTCACTAATGCCCGACTTCCGATGTGGCTCCCACAAATCCCCTCATGTATTTCCCGAAGGACATATTCCCCCTCTTCCTTAGACGTGCATCGCAAAAGAGGTCCGGCGAAAGATCTTTTGAACAAGGTAGTGTCGATCAAAGTAAATCTTTGAGCCCTCCGTACGAGCTTTCGGGCCAGAGCCTTGTCTTCTGGAAGGAGTTTGTGACGTAGGTATTGGTAGATTTCGTACCTCCAATCTTCTTGACCCATGTCTGGCTCGGGTATATTTTGGTCCTCAACTTGCCAAATGGTCAGAACCCTTCCTTTTTCCTCGAGTGGTCCAATGGCGCTTGCCCACTTAGCTATTTGGTCTGCCTTCTCATTCTGGGCTCGGGTGATTAAGAAGATCTGAAGTTCTTCGAAACTCCCCTTGATTTCCCCAAATGCCTTAGCGTACTTCTCTAAATTTTGGCCCTTGATGGCAAAGTTTCCTTCCAACTGTTGAACCACGAGTTGAGAGTCCGAGTGCACCACTAAGCGTGTGATTCCCATTCTCCGTGCTGCTCGAAGTCCAGCGAGTAGCGCCTCGTATTCTGTCTCGTTGTTTGACGCTTTGTAATTCAACCTAATGGCCAAGTTGGTCTCCTCTCCCCAAGGCGATATGAGGAGTATCCCGACTCCATTCCCTGAGCTGCAGGAAGAGCCGTCCACAAACATCTTCCATATCTCCTCGGGACCATCGCCGACCATTTCCACCATGAAGTCAGCCAATGCATGTGCTTTGATTGCGGCTCGAGGCTTGAACTGGATGTCGTATTCTCCCAACTCTGTTGACCACTTGACTGCTCTCCCCGAGATGTCTGGGCGAGCGACTACTTTCCCAATCGGGTGGTTTGTTAGCACCACGATGGGGTGCGACAGAAAATATGGCCTCAGCTTCCTGGCCGTAATAAGCAGGGCTAGCAGTAGTTTCTCGGAGTTCGTGTACCTTGTCTCAGGGCCTTTCAGGATGTGACTCACGAAGTAGATCGGTTTCTGTACCCTTTCTTCTTCCCGGACGAGCACGGAGCTTATTGCTCGAGGGGACGCTGCCAAGTAGACTATCAGTTCCTCCCCGGGCAGTGGCTTATTAAATACGGGCAATTTTTTCAAATACTCCTTCAAGTCTTGGAAGGCCTTCTCACACTCGGGTGTCCATTCAAAGTTTTGGACTTTGCGCAACACCTTGAAGAAAGGTAAGCTACGATCGGCCGATCGGGAGATGAATCGCGAGAGGGCTGTGATCCTCCCGGTCAGTCTCTGAACCTCGTTTAGACTTCGGGGGGACGCCATATCTATCAAGGCCTTGATCTTGTCTGGGTTGGCCTCGATTCCTCTCCTCGTTACCATGTATCCTAAGAACTTTCCTGAACTGACTCCAAAGGTGCACTTGCTGGGGTTCATCTTCAGGTTGTATCTTTGAGCTGTCGAGAGTGTTTCCTGGACATCGGCTAAAAAGCAGCTGTACTCTCGAGATTTGATTAAGATATCATCAACATAGACTTCTACATTTCTCCCGATCTGGTCCTTGAAAACTTTGTCCATTAGCCTCTGGTAAGTTGCGCCGACGTTTTTTAATCCGAAGGGCATGACAGTGTAGCAATAGGTCCCTCCGGCGGTTATGAAACTTGTCTTCTCTTGGTCTTCCTTGGCGAGCAGGATCTGGTTGTACCCTTGGAAGGCGTCGAGGAAGCAGAGTAGCTCGTGCCCCGAGGTGGAATCCACCAACTGGTCTATCCGAGGTAAGGGGTAACAATCTTTCGGGCATGCATCGTTCAGGTTCCGGAAGTCCACGCACATGCGCCACTTGCCCGAAGCCTTCAGAACCAAGACCACGTTCGAAAGCCATGTAGGGAACTGAACCTCCCGAATGTGTCCTGCTTCGAGAAGTTCCTCAACCTGGCATCGCGCTTCGGCATCTTTCTCTGCGTTGAGGTGTCTCCTCTTTTGGAAGATGGGCCGGGTGGTTCGGGAGACATTCAGCTTGTGTTCGATGATTTTCCGGTCTATGCCTACCATGTCCTTAGACGTCCATGCGAATACGTCCTTGTTCCTTTTTAGTAGTATGATCAAGTGCTCCCTGAGGTCTCGAGGCAAATCCTTGCAGATCTTGACCGTTCCTTCTGGTGGGCTGATCATTACTTCTTCAGTTTCTTCTTCCTTGTCGTCTTTTTTAGTCGTTCCGATGGTGTATAACGTTTCTCTCCCCCTCGGATGGTCGTCCCTTCGGGTCCGGGAAGACTTGATTTCTACGCGAACCTCTTCCACGTAGCATTTCCTGGCCATCTTGCGATCTCCCAAGACTTCTCCAACCTTGTCTCCTACTAATTTTATCTTCTGGTGTAGAGCCGAGGCGATGGCCATGAAAGAGGTCAGAGCGGGTCTCTTGAGGATGATGTTGTATGGGCTTGTTCCGTTGATGACCATGAATGGCGCGATCCGCGTTTTGCTGGTGTCACCCTCCCCGAGGGTGAGTGGGAGGTGCAGGATTCCCACCGCCTCGATGCAGTGTCCTGTGAAGCCAAACAAAGCCGTTTCTACTTTGTCCATAGGATATGCTCCCAAGTCCATTTGATCGAGGGCCCTCTTGTATATTATGTTAACAGAGCTTCCATTATCGACAAAAACCCTGCCAATGTCATGGTTGGCTACCTCGGCCCGAATGACTAGGGCATCCTCGTGAGAGTCGTCGCCTCCATGAAAATCTTCGGGACCGAAGCTGATAGTAGGCCCCGACCGTTTACTTCCTGTTTTGATTTCAAAATTTTCCAGTCGGCGAACCCCAGCCTTCCTTGCCCAATTGGAGTCTCCTCCTGTAGGTCCTCCCGATATGATGTTGATCTGCCGCGGCGCAGTTCTCTCCGGAGACCTCCGCCGCCCGGTGTCCCTGTTGTCCTGATTTCTTTGAATGTCGTTTCCTCCTGTCCTCGGGCCTCGTCTGTCCTCCTTTTCTGGTGTCCTACTCTGGGTTTCCTTCTGATTGTGAGGCTGGCGGTCTTGTCGGGTGTTAAACCGATTCCCCGCCCCAGGATATCTGGGCCTGGTCCCGAAGCCACCATCTGCCCCAGCAAGTTTTGCTCGGGCCTCGGAGTTGGTTGCGATCAACTTTTCTAGCTCTCGATTTAACTGAAAACATTCCTCAGTGGTGTGCCCATACTCGTGGTGGTAGTTGCAGTAGGTGTCAGATACCGGCCTCCTCGGGTTGCCGTCGATGTAAGGGGGTCGGCGGAGAAAGTCGTTCTCCTCGCATATTTCTAACGCTCGAAGTTTGTTCACCCGTAACTTTGGATAGTCCGCCCGAGGGAGTGGAGGCATCGGGTACGGGCGATCATCCCTTCGAGGGAAGATTCTGCGGTCCTGGTTTCGCGGGGGGCTCTTTCGACGTTCTCGAGGGGGGCTCTTGCGTTTCTTGTTCTTGGGTTCCCGGGCTTGCGACTCTTCAACCCGAACGTATTTCTCCACCCGAGTTATCAGCTCCTCAACTGTGGTAGGATATTTCTTCACTAGCGATCTGAACAAATCTCCATCCGTTAGGCCGTGGTGAAAGGCTCCGATAAGCAATTCGGGTGCGATATTGGGGACCTCCATCTTTACTTGATTGAAACGCCGAAGATAGTCCCTTAAACTCTCCCTGTCTGCCTGTTTGATGTTTAACAGTTTTACTGCGGATGAGGGGCGTCTTCTGCTGCTCGAGAAGTACTTCAAGAAATGGCTGGTGAGATCGTGAAAGCTTCTGATTTCCCCTGGGGGCAGTAGAGTAAACCATTGTTGGGCTCCTCTCGACAAGGTGGTCGTGAAGAGTCGGCATTTAACGGGGTCACTTAGTTGGTATAGTGCCGCATTTCCTTCAAAAGCGGCCAAGTGTTCTTCGGGCGGTCCAGAACCATCATACTTTCCCATCTCAAAAGATCGGAAGTGCTCGGGCAATGGGGCTGCGAGCACCTCGGGTGAGAAGGGCGAGGCTCGAGGGAGGATGGGAGCTTCTGGCGGGTTGGCGAGATTTTGAAGCTGGCGAATCTCCTCTCTCATTCTTTCTAAGTCGGCTGCTTGTTGATCGGTGCGTGGTTGGTCGGTGCGTTGTTGGTCGGCGCGTCTCCTTCTATTGGCTCGGGCTCTCCTTTGCATCGACGCCAAAGTATGGTCCTCGTCATTGCGCTCCCCTGTCCTCGATTCGGCGTCGCGCTCTCCGCTTGCCTCACGCCGACCGTTTTCTCGTTCAGCATCGCGTTCTCTGTCCTGCCTGTTAGCCCTCTGATTCCTTTCAGCCATCAAAACTCCCACATCAGTTCCGATCCTTCTCATTTCTTGCATGACCGCAGCGAACATCGCGGCTGGGTCGGTCAGGTTCGGCCCATTGCCGTCGGGTGGCGGCACATGATCATTTTTGGCAACCACCATACTGAATTTCTACTTATGAGAAACTAAAGTTTCCCACAGACGGCGCCAAGTTGATGCCGCCGGAAAATGGATCTACCGCGTTGGACGGCCAATGGACTTCTTCCCGCCTTAATTTCGCCGCGCGTGCTGCCTAGAGATTCAGAAACAAGAGAATTTTTTGGGGGTCGTTTGCCCTCTTGCCTAGGTCAAGAGGGTATTTTCCGTGTTCCAGGCGTGAAGTAGCATAAAAAAATGGTGTGTTCAAGTGTGTGCATGAGTGATTAATATAGCAGAGTAACGGTAGGATACGTGAGAATTTTCTACCTGTTTCGAACCAAGCGTGCGATATTTATAGGAGATCTGTGTTGGAGCGGTTTTTGGGTGGTTTTACCCCCTTACCGTTTTTCTCGGGCTCGGCCATTACCTACCCACGATGGCACGTCTTCGCAATGGCTTCCATTATGGGCAGTTACTTGTCCTCTATTCTACTGACGTCGTAGGGTGAAGATCGTGGCAGTTTCTTGCATAGGAGGCCAAAGCCTTTGAGACGTGTACTGCCCTCGGGCCTCGGGATAATGACTCGAGGGGTTACTGATCCCTCTGCTAGAGGGTCTCGGGTAATTGTCCTCAGGGCCAAGGGACATTTTGAGGTCCTCGAGGCGCTTCTGATGTGGGCCCTCCGTCTCTGTCCTGGGTCCTTTTTCCCGGGGAATATTCAGGCCGACCCGAGGATTAGTTGGGGCGGGTCGGGTATTTTATCACAGGGTATGAAATACCCGAGGGTAACACCCTCCATGGTATGTCTAGTGTACCTTATTTTCCTATATTACAGTACCATGTTGGCATATGTTACAGTAGCTTGTTGGCTTAATTAACAGTACTTTGTTGGCATATATGCCCCAGTCTCTTTGTTATCATATATTACAGTACCATGCTGGCATAAATTACGGTACCAAACCGGCATAAATTACAATACCAAGCTCGCATATATTACAGTATCAAATTTGCATATATTACAGTACCATGTTGGCATAAATTACGGTATTTGCATATATTACAGTACCAAATCGGCATATATTACAGTACCATGCTCGCATAAATTACGGTACCAAACTGGCATATATTATAGTACCAAATTGGCATAAATTACGGTACCTAATTTGCATATATTACAGTACCAAACTGGCATATATTACAGTACCAAATTTGCATATATTACTGTACCAAATTGGCATATATTATCATACCATGTTGGCATAAATTACAGTACCAAACTGGTATATATTACAGTACAAAATTTCCATATATTACAGAATGTGCCATTACCTCCTAGCATCATTTCGATAAAAGAATGTGCCGTTACCATACAAAAGAGCAACAAAAAAGGTTGTTGGGACAAAAGTAATAACAAAATACATGGCAAAGATGGACCATATGTCGATACGGCTTCTCTACAAGTACGACGATTATTCCTGTATTTCTCACATATTTTGCACTTGTTGGATCTTCTGTCTACCTGAGAAGGAATCCTCCGCGTCTTTCGATGACCGGAAGAACACAAAGTCACGAATAAAATTCTCGTCATCGGTTTGGGGATTCATCTCGTGTGTCGTCGCTTCATTGATCGATACTAAGAATGACTCCCTTTTATACCACACAATGCAAATAACGTCCCGCCACTAACCGAACTTGTAGACGGCATATTTTCAGATAATATGACAACCTGTATAAATGGTACGTCTGTATAGTTTACAATGGTACTGCATACGCGGACATCTTGATACCGTATAAAAACATACAATGGTACGTAATAAACATAACAAATGGTACGTAATATACATAACAAATTGTACGTCGTAACAGTTATATAAAAAAATCCGAAATCTCGATAGATTAGTCTCAATAACTATCAAATCCTAACATTCCACCCTTATATCGAGCTCTTGGATCACATTCAGCTCCAGATTTGGGCTAAACCTTGAATAAACGAGTGCAATCGATTAACCAAACTCAAAGCAAAGCAAAAGTTACCTGAAAAAATCAATACTCAAAATCGAGAACCCAACGTTCAAGACGCTCGTCCATCGTCGTCCGGCGCCGGCACGAGCGGAAGGAGGTGGTGGTCAGCAAGAAGAAACTTCGTCGACGGCGGGATGGAGCTCTATGATTGCAGAGAAAAAATACTGAAATGAAATAATAAATCAATTAACAAGGGTATTTTGGTAATCTTAGATGATTAGGTACCTAAGTGTAAAATTTTTATTCAAATGGGTACCTAGCTTAAATACATATCTGACAAGGGACGCAAGTGGCTTTTTATTTTTCTATTAGGTATTTAAGTGTTGATTCCCGTTAAAATATAGTAGAATCCATCGAGTTACACTTAATTTAATTATAATAGCGATATATATTTGATCAATTACATACAATTGAAATCAAATCGAATAGTGAATAATATTTTCCTATCTACAAATTACAATAATGCTGCTTGGAACAAATTTGTAGACAAAGTTTAATGGGCTATGTTATATTAAACAAGGCCCATCGATTGTCAGCTATGGCCCATTTACAAAACCCAACTTTGTTTCCTCTTTTTCCTTTTTCTTCTTTTTGTTTTTTTTTTCCTTTTTGCATGTAGTAACTAAAATTTTATTTCCATAACAACTATCACAAGTTTTTTCGACCTTCTAGCTTGTCTCAATCCAAAATTAGTTTAGTATATTTTTAGGATTAACAAAGATTTTAGTCTTAAAACTTTCACGAAATTCATTTTTTGCCCTCTAACTTATTCATGTCCAAAACCAGTCCAGTATATTTATACCATGATTATAAATAGTTATTTATGTAAGTGTAGACCATTTATCATAAATACTCCTCACAATTTCAATTAGTGCCCCTCTTGAACCAATAATATTTTTCATGATTGAAGCATTGAAAATTGACCTAGAAAATTATGAAGAACAAAGACTATTTGTGATAAATTTTGTAATCATACTTGACTAGTTTTGGATCGGGACAACTTAGAAGATGAAAAAATAAATTTCCTGAAAGTTATAGAACTATAGCTACATGACTAAATTTATCCACAACGCCACCATAGTTTACATTCTTACTATGTGCGGTCTAAGGTTATGGTCCAAAGTTCACACAATAATGTCTAATAATCAAAGAGTCTAATTGGGATCCAAATGTGAAGATATATTTATAATATGATCGTTAACGCATGTGAGTGTGCAAAGAGTATAGTAGATATTGTAAGTGCATATTTATTTATATATCATCTAAGAACCAGATTCCACGGAAACGTACATGCATTGCATGTTACTATAATATATACTGTGATCGATATCAAGAAATAGGGGCTACCATTGAGGACAATGACCTCCATTGGAATCTTGACTCTTCGTCTTTAATGGAAATAAATAATCTCCTCACGTTAAAATTTCGTCATGTTATGTCCTTGTCCGTGCGCTGTCACGAATAGTTATATAATTGGGAGTGAAACATATAATTTGTGTATTATCTATATCTAGTTTCGAAGTTATCTTGAAATCTCATCAACATATTAATAAATCATTTGATTCTAACATAGGCAAACGCGTAACGTTTTAACGTAGCTTGATATTCCGAGCCAAAACAATGCTTTGAATTTCTGAATCTTGAACACCTTAAAGAACGTGTCATCAGATTATATTCTAATTATATCATTGCAAGATCCTATAAATTCTCCCACACAATAGTAATTTTATATGCATCTAGTGATCACCTTTATCAAGGAATTGGGACAGCAACCCGACAAAAATAATCAATTATAAATCATGATTAAATTACTATTCGATGCGTACCTTATATAATTATATACATGTGTGTGTGTGTTTTTGATGATGATAGAGCGAGCGAACTTTATTTTAAAATAAAGAACAACGTATGTGGGGATATGAAGATGTACTGAAAGAATAGTATGTTGTAGTAACTTTATTTATTCTTTGTGGGTAAGCAGCCTTGATACTCGCGAAAGTGAAGAAGGCGCCAAAGATTCTTTGCCTCCTAAGCAAGATTTCCTATCGCTAATGTAATGGGACATGAATTTATTAGCATATCCACCTAAAAATTTGTAAATGAAGATATATTCATTTTTAGATACTTAGTTATGGGAAAATGCGATAACAAACCTGTAAATAATCAAGAATCAAGAACTTAAAGTAAATTTTCTTGGACAATGATCGACCCGCGTGCAATATTACTTGCATGAAATATCTCAAAGATGCCAATCTTGAATTATTTTCTCAACTCGACCTTAAATATATAAATAATAATTCATGATCTATCCCTATCTTCTTGTGTTTGTGTGAGAGATCGAGGAACATAGGTCTCTCTCTCTCTCTCTCTCTCTCTCTCTCTCTCTCTCTCTCTCTCTCTCTCTCTCTCTCTCTCTCTCTCTCTCTTTCTCTCTCTCACACACACACACACAAAAACATGAAAGCTTGCTTTCTTGATATTTGAGATTTTGAATGAAGTATCTTTTATGGGATTCTGTAAATTGGGGTAAAATAAAATAAACTTGCGTGAGATTGAGTGCGCATGAAACTTGCTCTCTATTATAATATGTGGCCTCTGCATAAAGAAATCATAACATGCTCGATCTTCATATCATTCCAATGAAATATTTCGCAGGTTGTTTGTTCGTCCTATAGTTAATTATTTCAAATATAACGGTTAGGTTAGGATAACTAATATTATTACCCAACGATTCAGTCTTTCATCAGGGGTAACTGAAACTAACATACCTATCTGAGTTTGCTTTCATTGGAAGTGAACTTTTGAGTACTCACATAACGTGAATTTCTAGGTTGATTTCTGATCATAAACGGTCAAAAGTTTCGATCTTGCTAATACATGAAGGATAATAGTTAATTAAAGATGTATGAATACTGAAAATAAACCGATTAAATAATTAAGCATTGGTGTTCGTGATCATAACTGGCTGAATAAGAGACAAAGAAAAGAAAATAAGAAATAATAAGACATAGATCAAACGACTCTAGCTAGCTAGGGTTTTGTCTCAATCAAGTAAAACAATAATCTAATTCATGAGAGGTAAATTGCTCGTCGCAGAAGATGAGCTGAAACCACAAATCTCATTCCAAGAATTGATATTATTATTCCACTGATAATGATCGTCGAATAATCCTCCGCCGCCCATCATCATCATCTGCCTTGAAATTACGCCATGGTTATTACCACCACTTTCCTCAATCTTCACAGCGCCGCCGCCCAACTGATTAAAAAACGAGTCAGAAAAAATCTGTTTACCGACGCAGTCAAGGTCAAACCGCCCGTAATTGGCCGTCGAATCTAACCCACCCACGAACTGCAGCTGCGCCGCCCAGGGATCCACCGCCGCCGTACAGCTGCTCGAACCACCGTAGACGCCATTCATCATCTCGCCGCAGGAAAACCCACTCGCCATCAGATTAGACGACGCAAACCTCTGATGATCGCTTTTCTTTGCTGACGCAGACTTCGACGACGAGGCCGCCGGTTTCCTGCTCCTCCGACAGCCTCCGCCGACGGGAACGTTCCTCAACGCGCCGCCGCGCGTCCAGTACCTCCGGCAAGTCTTGCAGAAGTGGCGTGGCTGGGTGAGGCTGTAGTTGTTGAAGTAGCAGAACTTTGTGTTCGTTGAGTCGCACCGTGGGCATTTCAGGGCTGGGTCGGGTATGGGTACGTTTGCAATACGGGCTCGCTCCGAAACCGTCATGGGTCGGGTCGACCCGCCGGCGGCAGTGTCGGTGGGGGTCTGAGGTGGTAGGGCTGTTGGGTTTGTCATTGAGCATTTGTGATAGCGGCGTTGGCGTTAATTTCTTGAATTATTAGCTGATGATTATTTTCCTGCGAAAATTGAGAAGGTGAAAGGAATCATAGGTTTGCTGCAATGATTTCACGAGCTGGTTTCAAGAAACCATTGAAGGGGTGACAAAGTGCAGGTCTTTAATCAATTTCATAAAAATCGCATCTTTTTTTCCAATATATCAAGATTTTTCTTTCGCTGACATTGTTAAAGGAATCAAGCGAACTATAACATATTACTAATCAAAACTAAAAGGAAGATCTTGATTATAATCATTTATATACCTGCTGCTGCCACTGAGGTAGATCAAAATAAGCCGAGACTGATGAGAAAACCATTGCTACTAGCTGCTATTTTTTTTTTCTATTTTTCTTTGATTTTATGGTGTTTTCAAACTGTGTATAGTGGAGACTTAAATCAAGTAAAGGGTTAGAGATAGAGAGAGACTATAATGCAGTAGGGGTCGTTTCTCTTTGATGATTTCTGCTTTGTGGACTACATATATAAAGAAAAGGAGCCACAATATGCATCGTTGCTTTTTAGGGTTTCGAGGTGTCTGTAAGATCTCTTCTCTCTCTCCTCTCTCTCTCTCTCTCTCTCAAGTCTCAATATAAAAGAAACAGTTAATCAATATATTCAATGGAAATAATAATGTGTATCGTGTTGCATGATTGAGTTACATATACGTATTTCACAACCCTAATTTTTCTCGTGTGCCGCAAAAAAACGCATCACACCTAATGTTGGGACACAAAAGAAGGCCGAGAACGATAACATGTCGTCGACATTTTCTAAAATTATCGGAAAGCACATGTTGGTATATATTACAAGTATGTAAAATGTTCCGATATTGATTGTATATAAATAGTGACATAAAAAAATTGATACTATTGTATTCTATAAGCATACATATCAAGCATACATATCTATTCTCTACTATATATATTTACTGTGTTGAGACCTTTGGTTGGGCCTTAGGCCCTTAACTTCTTTTTAGTTCCATTTTTTTTTTTTTTTCGCTATCTCGGGTATCTCCGACTATGTCTTTTTTGGATGTACCATTTTCCAAACCGCAAAAATGGCCAATGTTTTTGGTGGATCAAACCCTAAATTCCTAAATTAAAGTGTATCGGGAAAAACCACAGATTAAGTTCATTTTGAAGCGAATTTATGTAAGTTATGGATCGACCCAGACTTTCATCCTATCAACTTGTGACTATGGAAAGACTTCGACTTTTAATGGAACTAATCTTTCTGGCTTTTGTCTATCGTCCTAACTCCACACAGATAAGGAAAGTCAATGATCAGTCCAAGTGGGGTCGACCCATAACGTTCTGGCTGAGACTGGATATTGATTGGATATATATTATATATATTATATACAACGTCAAAATCAAGCATTGAAGGTTTTTCTATCTCTCACATATTCTTATATCTTCTGTCAATTAAACCAAATCAATTCCTTACATTAGATCCCAAGTTTTCGTGGACATCGTAGGTTTCATGGGTAGTGGGCAAACTTGGTTAGCCTCAGAAAGAAATGAAGTGCCACATCGTTTATAGCATTCATTGCATTGCATTGCATCCACAATAAAGAATATACAAACAGTAGTTTGCCGACGTCATAGCCTTCAAACATAGGGCGAAGCTGCTTCTATTAATTCAATTATTCGTCCATGGTCTATTCTCCCCTTCTAATATTTTAATAATTCAGTTGCTTAGGTAACTTAATTTGATTTGTTTTTGGTGTTTTATTTGATACGTCGTAGTATTGTTGTTGTGGAGATGCGTGGGGGCTATCTTCCCATTACTAATAATATTGTCTAAAAAAGAAATGCAAAATTGACACGAAAAACGTTGATTAGCTAGCTAGCTAGCTTGACCTTCGTTTGAGGCTATGAATATTTGGGGAAAAAAAGATACTCCCTCTTTTCCAGAGGTTTCTGAAAATTTGGGAGTTGGCACGGGAATAAAGAAACTGAATATTTTAATAATATAGTACAATTAAAAGGTAAAAAAATGTATATTTTGACACGTCTTTTAAGAATATTTAATATTATTATATTGATTGTGTGTGATAGTTTTTTTGCTAAATAAGGATACAAAAGATGTGGGACGCCCGATTTAGTAAAATGTATAAAATGGTTTGGGACCGGAGTGAGTATTACAAACATTCGTTGTCACCTTTAAAATGCAAGTTGAAAGCAGCCCTAAATTTTGAAAGAGAATAAAAAATCATGTTGAAGCTAAAGCCAACCAAATCAATCGACACGTTTGTTGTAATGTCACGGCAAAATACGAGGGAACTGAACTCATTTCTTTCTTTCTTTTTAGATACGTTTTTTATCGGTTGGCTAGGGAACAATAATCGGTAACAATATAAAAATCCAAAAGGCTTTTAAGAAGAAAACAAGAATCTAGTCAGAAAACCACAAATATTTGGAATTATTACACCGATTAGGAATACGCAAATCCAATGATTTCTCAGTCTCCACTTAACGAACAATGAGCAAAATGACAACGAATGAGTCCAATTGTCTCGGAATATGATCTTACATGCCCAAACTGTCAACTTCATCATAATCTCATCATCACTTACTAGCTAGCCAAGCCAAACAGCTTGCAATAATTCTTACCGTATAAATTACATATTAGCCGCTGAAAACATACCATACTCTCTCTCTCCCCCCACACTAATAAATACACCGTTAACCACAAGCAGAAAAAACTCATTTTTTGGCTCGAATTCTCCAAGAAAGAGAGCCTTTGTTCAAACTCCAAACACAGCCCCACCTCATCATCTTCCTCACCGAAAAAAAAAAACGATTTTTTCTACTATGGCCATTACCAATCAAGCCCAGCTACTCTGGCGCATGAGGCTACACTCGGCCATACGAACATCATTCGCATGCGCCTTAGTAGGAATCACAGCCCTATACGGCCCAAGCTTCGTCACACAAGAGATAAAATTCACAGCATTTTCTTACCTCACAGCCATGCTGATAGTGTCCGACGCCCAACTGGGCCACGCCCTGAGGGGATTTTGGCACGCGCTCTCAGCTACTTTGCAGGTCGTACCCATTGCAATGGCGGCGAGGTGGTGGCTGGTGGTGGGGCCCGCAAAAGGCGGGAGCTTTCCGACGAGCATGGCAGCTTTGGCCACTGGCTTGGGGGCGTTTCTCGTGGCCTTGCCTGAGAGTACGCACATGACGGCTAAGAAGATAGCTTTTGGGCAGATTGTGTTGGTTTGCACTGATGCCTTGGTGTGCGGTGATGAGGGCTCGGGGAAGGGTTATATGAGGCCCGTTTATGTAGCTGCTAGCACGGGCCTTGGGGCTTTGGCTTCGGTCGTGGCTTTGTTGGTTCCTTTCCCTGACCTGGCGTGTCACAAGGTTAGTTAGTTGTGTAGATGATATGTGTGTGTGGACATGTTACTAGAGTAAAAGGTATGCTCACCAATTACAAAAAGGCAAGGCTAGTTTTAACATACCATAGACAGCATGAGAAGAAAAGAACGAAATAGAGAACAATTTTAGTATTCACCTATTGTGTAGTTCTTGATAGCTTCTTTCTGCTTCAAGAATGTTAGTGGAAAGAGCATTCATGTGAGATATGAATCAGATACATGAAAACTATGATAGAAATACTTGTGTGTCAAATATAGACAGAACAACTTGTAAAGATTAGATGCTAAAACAGAGTCGCAAACGGTGCACGAAAGTGAATGATATCTCTCATAGTGTAGAAAGATACTAACGCTCTTAAATTGGTTCCAACAGGTTTACACACTGTGCCAAACATATTCCGAAAACGTTTCTGAGAGGATGCATCTTTACTTAACAGCATTTAACACCAAGGACATTAAGACTAAGAAGGGGATTATATCATCCCATGCCAGGCCCTTATCAGAAACAGGAAGAAAGCTTCTAAAAAGTATCAGAATCTTACAGGTATATTAACTTGGTATTATTTCTGAATCTTCTTTAGGAGTACTTGAAGAAGGCTAAAAGTCTCCTCTTTCTCTTTCACTTTTATCTTCAGGAAGGTACGAAGTGGGAAAACCCATGGGGCAAATCCCGCAATATCAGTTCGAAAAACCCTGAAGACACATTGGAGAACATTGAACTAGCAATGAGAGGATTAGAGTATTCACTAGCCACATCGCCAGCATTAGAAGTTCAAGAAGCAGAACAAGAGCAAATATCTAACAAGCTACAGAATGTGCTGATTCACCTTAAATTGAAAATCGAGCAATCTTCTCACTCTTTCTCTATCTACCCAGAAACAGCACCAGATGAAGAACCCAAGGAGAGGACATTACCATCCCCATGAACTCATTTCACAAAAAGATGGGCAGGAATCTGTCTGTTTCTTCTTCTCTTGCCTAGATATGTTGCTGAACTCCAAAAGCGAGACTACCACCCTGAAAGACAAAGAGGGAGAAGGAGCCTTCAACATAAAAAAAATGGATTCTGAATCTTAAAAGCTACCAACGGCTTGAATTTGCTCTCAAGTGCTCACTGTCACTGAGCATATCTGTTCTGCTGGGCCTCATCTTTGACAAAGCCAACGGATGCTGGGCAGGTCTCACAATAGCCATCAGCTTCGTGAAAGGTAGGCAAGCAGTCTTCACGATAGCAAACACCAGAGTCCAAGGAACAGCCCTTGGATCAGTGTATGGCGTAATCGGTTGTTTTGTCTTCCATCACGAACAGCTAAGACTTATGGCTTTACTACCGTGGATTGTCTTCACCAGCTTGTTGAGGCATGGAAGAACGTATGGTCAAACAGGCGGCTTATCAGCGGCAATAGCAGCATTGCTTGTCCTTGGGAGAAAAGGTTATGGCAATCCTCACGAATTTGGAATCGCCCGTTTAACAGAAGTCTTCATAGGGATTTCCAGCTATGTGTTTGTGGAGATTTTGCTACAACCGACGAGGGCAGCAACTCTTACTAGAACCCATTTGTATCTGACACTAAATTCGCTTATGGATTGCACGAATCATATGGGGTCTTTGCCACAATCACAGGAAAATAACAAGGGTGAGAGTTTTGCAGAACATAAGGAGAAACAGATGAATTTGAACAAGCAAGTATCTGACCTCAAGAAGCTCGTTGCAGATGCGGATTTAGAGCCTAATTTCTGGTACTTGCCGTTCCGTAGTTCATGCTATCAGAAAGTCCTCGAATCGTTGTCCAACATTGCCGACATGATGTACTTCGTCGCTCACAATCTGGAAATACTGGCGCAATTATCCAAAACCAGAAACCAAGAGGAGGCACTCGAAGAGCTCATGAGTAGCGAAATAAGCCTATTTCAAGGAACCATAAATTCATCAATTGAATACCTGAAGATGTCTGATTCAACCAAAGAACAAGTCGATTCCAAGAACCCAACAGGTGATAAGTTCGAGGACCTCGAGGCTGGGACATCGCGAAACCCAGAGAAAGTAGCAACCTTCAATATCATGGAAGACAGCGAGGAACTGAAATCTGAAGATGAAGACAAGAAACAACATAGAGAAAGACTGGCACAATGTATCGGTGCATTGCAGTTCTGCTTTAGTTCTTTGAGACAAGAACTTGATCAGATAGAGATTTGTGTAAAGGAAATACAAATGTGGGATAATGCTTAGGTAGTTTTTTTTACCATTATAGATACAGAAAATTTTTCTCTCCTCTAGGTCTCAATCCGAGAAACAATGTCACATAATCTAAAAATCGTCGCTAAGGTTTCCAAACGTATCAATACTGACACTCCTCCGAATGAAAATTCTTGTGAACAAAACCAAGGGAATGAAAAACAGCCTTTGAATTGATTGAGTTCGTGATCAACACGCCATCAGGCAAACCAAAACGCATCAAAATAAGAAGGAAAGAAAAAACCCCAATCGAAACTCCACTAATCCCAGTGCAATTGAACAATGTACGATGAATACAAACGACAACACAATCACCAGAGAAGGATCATTCAACTAAAACTTCAACCACCGAACCCGTACAAAGTACGCCCTTGCCTCTTCAACGCGTACACGACATCCATGGCCGTCACAGTCTTCCTCCGAGCGTGCTCCGTGTAAGTAACGGCGTCGCGGATGACGTTCTCCAGAAATATCTTCAGCACGCCGCGCGTCTCTTCGTAGATGAGACCACTGATGCGCTTGACTCCGCCGCGTCGAGCCAAACGACGGATAGCAGGCTTGGTGATTCCCTGGATGTTGTCGCGAAGCACCTTACGGTGCCGTTTTGCGCCGCCTTTGCCCAATCCTTTGCCTCCTTTGCCACGACCAGACATTTTTGTTGCTGATTGAATCTTCTCAGAATTGGTATGGTAGGATTGAACAAATTGCTTTATAATTGGTTGGATTGAGGGGATTTTATCGACGGTTGAGAATGGTTATCCTTGACTATTGATTAGCTCGTTCCTGTCCGTTGATAGCCATAATCTAACGGTGCTCTGTTGTTTGTTAACATCTCACTGGATTTTGAATAAAAAGTAACTAATCAGACCATCTAGCTCTCTCTTTTCCCCCTTTTCCCTCCCTCCTCTCTAGAAATAAAAAAATCCTAGATCTTCATCAACAGCAGCCGCCCCGCCCCGTTTAATGGCGGCTTGAGGCGGGCGGGGCGGGTCGGGCGGGCCGGCCCGTTTGACAGCTCTACTTAAGGAGGTATTTAACGGCTACTCTTATATAAATATAATACTCCCTCTGTTTCACAAAGAAAGTCGTTTTAGATTTTCTCACACATATTAAGACATTGTTTAAAATGTCTTTTATACCCCTCATTAACTATTAATTATTATAAGTTTGACTTCTACGTTTGTGTATTTTTAGTATTGAAGCATGAGTTGTTATTTAATATGGGGGCAATTTTGGAAATTTACACATATATATTTATTGAAAATATCAAAACGACTTGCTTTTTAGAACAAAAAAAGACATCTAAAATGACTTTCTTTGTGAAACAGAGGGAGTATTTTTTTATTATTATAATTAAATTGATGGTTGAGCTTAAGTGTCCGTTGGAGATCGATGGACAAGATTAAGTATCCGTTGTAAATTTTACCTATACATATGTTTATTGAGAAGTTGATTTTTATCTCAATCCTCAGCTAACTATCATATCAAGCTCTCGCAATCTCATATTGTTACATTACCAAGCTCGCATTTTACTTAACATCACGTTTATAATTACTCATGGATCCTCATCATCGTTCTTCATCGGGTTCAAGAGGAAGGCGTGCGGTTGGTAGTTTGTCACAATCACAGGTTTATATCGACGTTGACGATCTCGAGATGGACAACATATGGTCCGACGATGGGCGTCGGTGACGAAGATATGCCTATTGGGATGGAGGATAGTCCTCAACCTCAACATGACGGTGCCCAAACCAAACGTGATCGTGTCAAAAAAGCGAAGGCATCCGCTAAGCTCCGATCCGATATCTTCGCTGTGCACTATAAAAAAGTGCCAACCGAGGTACCCGGTCATTTTAAACTTTATTGCAATTATTGTCCTAAAGAATACAATTATGTAAAGGGTGGAGGATATGGTACATATTATACGACTTACATTGCAAGTAAGCATGTAGATAAGATAGGAATTAGTGCATCACAATTCCAAATACAAGTAGGAACAGGATCTTCGGCAACCGGTATTGGTAACGAAGATGCCAATGCTATGTTTCTATATAGGTATGACGAATCCGTGGCACGTAGGGAACTAGCAAATATGCGCTAAGCATCTTCCGTTTAGATTCGCGAATGACCTTATCTTTGAGGATTGGGTGAAAAAATCATACGATCCTCAAGGTAAAAGGGTGTAACGTAGTACATTAACTTGGGAAGTTGCAAAGACGGTGCTCATTTACAGAACCGAGCTAATCAAAAATTTTTCTAAGTTGGATTGCGAAGTTGCAATTTGCTTCGATATTTGGAGTGATCATTGGCAAGCACATCATTATATGGGCGTCACATGCCATTGGATTGATGATTCTTGGACTTTACAAAAACGTTGATCAAGAACACACGGCACAAAATGTTTCTCAAAAAATAAGAACTATTTTGCAAGAGTATGGGTTCAAAAAGTTTTTTCGGTTTCATTCGATAATGCTAGTGTAAATACGACTAGTTTAGAATCTTTAATTCAATATTGTCAACCGTCTTTGGTGGTCTTTTTTTTCATGTTAGATGTTTTTGTCATATTTTAAACTTATGTGTTCAAGATGGCTTGTATGTTTTAAAATATTATGTTTTACCAATTAAAACGCACTTAGTTATTTAAGTAGACATTCATCTTTGCAAAAGAAATGGAAAGTGTTTTGTAGAAGACTAGGTATGAATATCGTAATCCACTTTGTGAGTTTTATGCTCAAAACCCGATATGCGGTATACAATTACATCTGACTCAATGGGATGGATGCAAAGGCCTATGCGAATTATTACAAGTATTTCACGAGGCCACAAATGAACTTTCGGGTGTATATTATCCCACGTCAAACTTGGCTTTAGATCATTACGTCAAAGTCGCATTGATTTTACAAGCTAATGTTGCTGATCTGATCCTTACTTAGGAAATGCCATAATTGACATGAAGTAAATGGCTAAAGTATTTTTTTGATATTCCCGATTTATTTCTTATAGCTAAAATACTTGAACCAAAAATGCGACTAGATGGTTTGGAAAGTTTACTTAGTTTATATTATAGTTCGCTTGGTAATGTAGAATCTAACTATCATATATCAATAAAGGAAAAAGCTTATAGAACTCTAAGACACATTTTTAGAGAATATAAGATTGATTTTTGTCAAGAAGTGTCTAGTAGTAGTAGTAGTAGCAGCAGTAGCAGTAGCAGCAGCAGCAACAATAGCAGCAGCAACAGTAGTAGTAGTTAGAGCTGTCAATGGGCCGGGCCGGGGCGGGCTGGCCCGCCGCCCGCCAAAGCCCGCCACTCGGCGGGGCGGGGCGGGGCGGGCTGGCCCGCCATGTAGCGGGCCTGAAAATATGGAACCCAGCCCGCCCCGCGGCGGGCCGCGGGCCTGGCGGGCCAGGCCCGCCCGCTTAGAAGTTTTTTATTTTTTTTTTAAATTTTTAATTTTATACTTTAATTTATTATATTTTTTTGTTAATTAAGGTATTTATTAATAAATTATGAATAACCAACATATAATTATATATTTATTACTATATATTTAGTTAATAATTGTCTAATTAATGAATTATTAACTATAAATTTAATTATATATTTATTAACATTAATATATTTTAAATATAATATAATATATATAATTAAATAAATAGGCGGGCCGGCCCGCGGGTTGGCCCGCCCCGCCCCGCCAAGCCCGCAGCCCGCGCGGGCTGGCCCGTTCAGGCCCGCTCCTCGACGGGCCTAAAAAATTGCAGCCCAGCCCGCCCTTTTGGAGGGGCGGGGCGGGCCGGCCCGCGGGCCACGGGCCAAATTGACCGCTCTAGTAGTGGTAGTAGTGGTAGTAGTGGTAGTAGTGGTAGTAGTAGTAGTAGTAGTAGTAGTAGTAGTAGTAGTAGTAGTAGTAGTAGTAGTAGTAGTAGTAGTAGTAGTAGTAGTAGTAGTAGTAGGGCTAGTGACGAAAACCCTACCAAATCCGGTGGAAGTGGTCTTAGTCGCGTTTCAAGTCTTTCTTCATGCTATAATGTCACAAATGCAGCTAAGCGTCCAAGATTGGTGCCCCCATATATCGAGTTGGACAACTACTTGACAAATGCGTTCGAGTATAGCGAAAGAGGAAACTCGCTTCTATATCCTTATGTGGTGGTAAAAAAGATAGCAGACTTATCCTACATTGGCTAGACTTGCAAAAGAGATATTTGCATGTCCGGTTTCGACCGTAGCGGTAGAACAAGCATTTAGTATGGGCGGGCATACTTTAAGCGGAAGACGTTCGAGGGTAACGGTTGATAACCTCAAAAACCAATGCCTTCTCGATGATTGGGTGAGAGCCGACCGTCGAGCGCAAGATCAATTGAATACAGATTCAAGTGACGACTTTGCGGATGATACCGAAAGTGAATGAGTTGTCGAGAGTCGAGACCGATGCGATGAAGAAGTGTCTATGCCACATGCGAAAAAGAAGTCCGAAAAAGGTAAGTTTTCTATCCTACTTTCACCATTCTATTACAAATAAAATACTAATCATATTTAAATTGTTATTTTAACATATAATTTAATATTTTTCAAAAATTAGGTCTTTAATTTGTCGAGGGCACGAAGAATCCGAAAAAGATAAGTATTCAAATCTTCTTTCTATTATATTTTAACATATAATTTAACATTTATTTGTGTTTAAAGGAATGTCGGAGCGGACAAAAATTAAGATGAACGACGTGCCAATATAAAACGAGGCGAAAACCAATATGATTGATGATCAAACTCCACTCCATATGGGTATGAGAAAAAAAACCAGCAAACCGGCGGTTTGGAACTGAAACCGTCCAAACTGTAACCGGCGGTTCCCGTTAACCGAAACTGGATTTTAGAAACCGAAATTGTACCTATGACGGTTTCTAGCGGTTTGGAGGTTCCCCCAAACTGTAAACCGACGGTTTTTTAAAACTGTCGGTTTAACCCTTTCTCTTCCTTCTACTCTCTTTGCGGCCTTCCTCCTTCCCCAACCTCTGGCAGAGGTTGGGGGAGCTCGATTTTCCTTCTTTTCATTTTTTTCGGCATTATATTAAAAAAGAAAACCATAGCCTCCCCGGCTCGGCCAACGACCGCCCGCACTGTCGCTGGCCGCCTTCCGCCCTGCATCCACCCTGCCACCCTCCGCCCCGCACTGGTCAGCCGCCTTCCGCCAGCCATGCTGCCAGCCGTCGCCGCCCACTTTTGCCTCCCTTCGTTTGCCCGAGAATCTCGTCTCTCCCGACCCCCGGGTCGGGAGCCTTTTCTTCCTTGTGGAGCCCTCAGTCCGATGAAGACAAAACCCAGAAGTTGAAGACCGAAGAAAGTGAAGAGAGTCGTAGATTTAGCATAATAGCTTTTTCTATTATATGTTCTTTAGTTCTTGGTTTTAGATAATGAGTTTTGTTTTCTGTCGGTTTTTGTCCCTTATGGACTTTTTTCTCCCTATGTGGGAGTGTTGTTCCCCCTTGTGGGGTTGTGTGTCCTCTTTATGAGGACTGGTTTCCGTTTGGCGCAATGCGACCAAACGGATCTGTGTGCTGTTTAGCACGTTTGTACTTTTGTGGTTTAATGGCAAGCTATCATTTGAAAAAAAAAACTATACCACATCTCATGTTGGTGCACAAACTTTTAAATGTGCCATTTTTGCTCAACTTTGCAAAACTGTTATCCTTTGGTTCTTAACATGTAAAAGAACAAAGGAGAACATTTTTTCAAAGTTCATGAACCACATCACATTTAAAATTTGAGCACCAACAGTGAGATTGTGGTATAGTTCAAGGATTATTTTTTGTCATTTACTCACAAGTAGTTAACAAAGATGGCAAATGGGCCGCCCGCCATGACCCTCTCTCAAACGGCTGGACCGGGCTCTCAAATATCAAATTTAACAAATACTAACAACATTACTTATTACAATAATCATTAATTTACTGAATATAATAATTCAATCGTTTTAAAATAGAGGTTGGCCAACTCGCCCCGCCTCAACCCACGGCTCGAAACATAAGACCATCTCCAATCACAAACACGTAAACTTACAAAAACCTTTTTGTTTTAGTATGGATGATTTCCTATGGAACATGTTCCTTTAAATTTAAGTTTTTTTTTACAATCTATAACACATCTCTCTCCCTCCTCTAAAGCATATCGAATAATTTTTTATTTTTACCCATGATATGAAAGATTTCGTACTACCCGTGTGCTTGATGAGGAAGATTGGAAAGATTTTGATAGTCGGATTTTAGGATTTTCTTGGTGATCTTGTAACCTATATTTGCAGTGACGGAATCAGACCAAAAGAGTTGGGGGGTCAAAAGAAAAATTAAATATCCATAAGTTGAGGGGTCAAAGTATAAAATTTCAGAAAAAAAATTAAAACAAAATGCATTTAAGATTATTCGAACTCACATCAATCAATAAGTTCTCATGACCTTAACTCCACTAACTTTGCCACTGGACTAAGTACCACTATCTAATTTAAATACATAATATTAGCTTATTGACTATTTGGCCGTGGGTCAATGGCCCCTCCAAGCCCCAATGTAGGTTCGTCCATGTATATTTGTATCTCGTTGGATATGTTTTAGTTTTCTTGCAAGGAATTTGGCTTTTGTAATGGTGATGGAGGGGAATAATGTAGTACCGTAAATCTTTCTTCAAAAGAAAAACACCCAAACCGCTTATTTTCTCCTCATCATTCGTTCATTTGTTATTGATTAGAAAAAAGAACAAACTGGTGAAGAAGAACCAAGTAAGTTATTTTTTTTAGGAGAAAGAGAAAAAAAAATAAAGAAAACAAAATATTAAAAGCTTTGAAGTAGAGAGACGACTGGTTTTGGAGATTAAACGTGAATTATTTTTGTCTTTTTGGAATGATTACAAGTGAGAGTTTGGTGGCATTGCTCACGCAAACACACACTCATTCAAAGTATTAAGGTGAGAAGATTCCCTTTAAACTCGATGTTTTTCTCTATTTTGAATTTTAAAATATTGCCAGTCAAAAAATAATTAAGCCCCGGTAGTTTTTTCGTGTCCTTTGTAATGAGTGGAACTTAAACGTTCGGCAGGAATATTACAAATGAAATGCCACTTTAACTGGAAAAGGAATCATTGAAACTAAGGAAACAAGACTATATACGATAAGTAACAATATATATTAACTGTCCTATCAATGGTTAAGTTATAGTGTATAGAGCTGTATTTCCTTATGTTAAATTTTTTTCCATATATTTAAATATGTTAATTGCAATTGCCATTGTGTGTCCATTTAACCCTTACAACAATTTAACCAAAATCTATGTTTTTTTTTTCATTTCATTTTCAAGTAAAAATCGCAATTTCGATTAGTCCGCAATAAACTATCGTGTCATAATATTCGCGCAAATATAACGAAAAACAGAGCGGTAAAGTTTAATTTGTAAAAAATAACAGAATTGTCGTAATATTCGCGCAAATATAACGAAAAACAGCGCCGCAAAGTTCAATTTGTAGAAACTAACAGAATTGTCGGTTACATTCCAAAAGAAAAATAATATGGTATACTTCACGAGAATCCCATGCGAAACTACATATATCCAAACTAAAATGAAAAAAATGGATCTACATTTACTCGATAATTCTAAGACAAATTGTAAAAATTTAAAAAGTACTTGATAATCACTTTCAACATAGAGAGCGAGAGAGAGAGTACAGGAAAGTGAAGATGCTCGCTTGCATGATTGTTGTCTTAAAATCTTACACGTGTCACCTACTTCCTAAAAAGCACCATTATTTCCATCTAGGTGTGTAAACGAGCCAGCTCGGCTCATTTTCTGGGCTCGAGCTCGAGCTCGAGCCCTTACAGCTGAGCTCGAGCTCGAGCTCGAGCTCGTCGAGCTTTTCAGCTCACGGCTCGAGCTCGGCTCGTTTACTGCCAGATGAGCTCGAACTCGAGCTCGAGCTCACAAAGCTCATCGAGCTCGAGCTCGAGCTCATTAATAAAAAAAATTTTAAATTAATTAAAATAATATAAATTAATATAAAAATACAAAAAAATATAATTTTTTTTAAAAAATCGAGATTTTTAATAAAAAAATTTGTAAAAATAATATAAATTAATATAAAATTTTAAAAAAAACGAATTTTTAAAAAAAATAAAGAATAATATATAAATTGTTATTAAAATATAAAAATATAAAAATTTAAAAAAAAAAAGAAAAAGCTCGCGAGCCTGTTCACGAGCTCGCGAGCCACTATGTTTGGGCTCAAGCTCGAGCTCGACTTAAATGAGCTCGAGCTCGAGCTCAACATAAATGAGCTCGAGCTCATTTTTGTCGAGCTTGAGCCGAGCTTTTATCGAGCCGGCTCGGCTCATCTTTCACCCCTATTTCCATCCTCCTCCCCATATATGAAGCACTCTCTCACCTCACCACCTTTCACACACACACACTCACTCTCTAACTATTAATCAACTCAACAAAAAAAAAAATGTCTACGTCGTCTTCCACCACCACCTCCACCAACCACCGCCAGCCACCCAGCAACACCACCACCACCACCACCACGATCGTCAGAAACGTCCCCCACTCGGCCCAGCCCGGCCCGGTCGGACAGAAATTGCGGGCCCAAGACCGACACAAGAGGGTTGAGGGCCGAGAGAGGCGAATCCACATCCCGGCCACGGCTGCGGCTCGACTCGCTCAGCTCACCCGCGAGCTCGGCCACACGCGGGACGGTCAGACCGGCGAGTGGCTTCTCCGAGAGGCACAACCCTCCATCAACAATCTCCTCGAGAGAGGTGTGTGTAAAGTCTATTTTTTCTTCTTTTCGAAAACCCTAATTGGTAATCTGTATTGGCCGAAGGATCCACAGGGGGAGCTACACTAGGTTAAGTGGGGTCAATGGGACCGACCCACTGAAGTCTTTTTTTTCCCGGTCAGATAGGCATTTCCACATAACGTTGCCGTAGTTTGTGACCGTCGTTGCTTGTGAAACTTTTTGGGGTGGTTCAAGCGAAGATTAATACCAATGGAATTTAATTTTTTTTAGAAAAAGTATTTATATTGAAAATTTATACTACCTCCGTCCCAAACCGTTTTGGACATTTTACTATATCGGGCGTCCCAAACCATTTTGGACATTTCCTTTTATAGCAAAAAACTACCACAAACAATCAATATAATACTATTATATATTCTTAAAAGACGTGTCAAAATATACACTTTTTCACCTTTTAATTCTACTATATTACTAAAATATTCAATTTCTTAAAAATCGTGCCATACCCCAAATGTCCATAACCGTTTGGGACGGAGGGAGTACAATATAATATTAGTTTGCGGGCGCCACTAAGTAATAAAATATTATATATTAGTATAACATTTAGTGCTTGTTTGGTTGAGGGGTTTAGTAATTTTAAACTTGGGTTTAAAGCATGTTAGTCTGTTTGGTTCGTTAGTTTATCTAAACTAGTGGTTTATATAAAATCACTCTAAACCCATGTAGACGGGTTTAAATAAACACACCTCCTCACATGTGTTTATTTAAACCCACTAACCAAACACGCATTTTATTTATACCCATTAATTTGTTTTATATAAACCCTTACTTAAATAAACCCTCGTAAATATAAACCTATCAACCAAACGAGCACTTATTTTATTCTATTTGTACCCTGCAAATAATACATTCTAGCTCTTGGCTATGTAAGGATCGGCGGGTGGGGTAGAGAGGCAGGTTGAGGCGAGTACCTCCGTCGAGCCACGGTTCACAGAGCCGGTGGCACCGCCTGCACCAGCGGTGCATAGCGGTTCGAACATGGTGGGGGCCGATGGTGAGTATCTATACCCATTCGAGCCGGCGGAGTACAATTACATGCCTTTCACGGCTCTGCTGAGTCAGAAGGGAGGAGCGGCCGATGATGAACCGCCGAGGTCTTAATGCGATTTGATGGTGAAGATTTTTGTTATTTAATTTTAGGGCGTTTCTAATAAACGACACAAATCTTTTCTTTTTGTTAAACTTAGTACTCTTTTTTGTTTTTGTTATATTAACTTGGTTCTTTTTTGTTTTAGTTTCGTGGTTTTTTCGAACTTTCCATTCATGTGCTTAATAACTTACATATGGAAGAGGGAATATGAACGATGAAATTACACAAAATGTTACGCTTCCATATGAAAACCAAAGCGCAGTAGAAATGTTAAAATGACAATTATATAGGAAATATATGTATGTTTTTAATTTTTAAGAGAGATTTAGATGGGTTGGATACCACAATTGGGCTTGTCATATCCAAGAAACAAATCATATAAACCCAAAGAAAAATAATACACACAGAAAAACAACTCAAAGGGTGTCTTAAGCCCAAATGTAAAAGGCAAAAAAATGTAACAAGGTAATCAACACAGACGCAGACAAATTGTACATGAGACGGTAGTAGTAAGTACTCTCAATAAAAAGGTTTTTCCTTTTCTATCATATAAGAATCTGAGCAATAAACATATTCTCAGCAACAATAACAACCAAGGGAGTAATTAGAGATTTGCTAACCTCAAAGAAAACCTCCATCACCCCACTTAGCAGCATCCGTTTTCCCATTATACCCCGACGACGCTTTATGAGTCGAATTCTGATAGAAATTATCGTCGTCGTCGTCCTTATTATCATCCCATCCAGCCCAGTTATCGCCATTCTGAGTCGAAGTTGTCTTCCCCTTCGAAGAAGTATCTTCTTTCCTATTATCCTTAGCATCCCAATCATCCCAAGAACCCGAGCTTACAGAGCTGACCTGGCGATTCGAAGATCCTTTGAATGATGATGGTTCTTTTGCGAATTCTTGGTAATAGCCAGCGTTCTCCGTTTCGCTGCGCTGCCAGCTGTCGTTTTTCCATCCCGAGCCTGATCCTCCTCCACCTTCCTTGGCGAATTCTTCGACCTTTTGTGAGGCCAAGGCCATCACGCCTTTCATGAGTCCCCACGTCTTCTGCCCTATTTCTGATGTCTTTGTGGTGACTACGTTCACGGTTTCGTTGACCTTGTGATCGTAGCCGCCCTCTTTTACCTGCAGAAGGAAAGGCATGTTTTGATATCCGAGTTTGTGTCCATGTTCCTTTTTGACTGAGTTATCTAACTTCTATTTATACATAGCTATGCATATATGTCACAAGATTTGCTTAGAAACAATACGCAGAGTGATCCTCGCGTGTAAATGTAAAGATAGCTTAGAAAAGAAATATATGCCACATACGACTCTGTTACTGCGAAATCCTATAGTTTTACCGTATCTCTTCAACTGACGAATCTAGCATCTTAACTTTAGGATATTGTTTGAGTCATATCTAATTTTATCTCGACATAAACATATCGATCAACATTATAAGGGAGAGAAACAGCAAGATAACGGCAGTAAAGTCCAGAAATAGCAAAATGATTCAAGAATCATCAGCGGGTAATAGCTTAATTATATTATTTTTCATCTCGAGAATACTACCTTAATTACGATACATACGGTTTCTAAGCTTAGATTAGCATGATTGATCTTTTCATCGCCTCAAGGCTACAACCATTACTATAGAACATCTCACGTGCCAGACACATTATAGAATGCATTAGCAACGAGATGGCACTCAGATACATAAACAACACAATTAAGATACAAAAAGTCGCAAACTTTACCAAAGGTCACCATCTCAATGAGACCAATCGAAAGAATTAAACAACAAAGAGAAAGAAAAGGGAGAAATGCAAAATAAAACAAACCTTGGAAGTAATCTCCTTCGTTCCCGCTTGAACAACACTTGCAGCCGACTGAGCCGCCATGGACAAGAATCCGAATCCCTACAAAACAGCACATGAAACACAACAATAACGCAAACATAAAGCACACCTCTAAACCAATTAAACAAAAGAAAAAAACAAAAACGAATTGAATAAACACAATCAACCTGTGTAACCACTGAGAGAACATCACCCTCAACGCCACCAGCGCTGCTACTCCTCGCCTTATTGTTAGGCACCGCAGGGCTCGATCCAAATCCAACGTACTTCCCGCCCTGAGAAGGGGGCAAACCCTCAGGCCGAGACTCATTCTCGGCCATTCTCCTAGCAAAGAAACTCTCCTTATTCGCCGCTGAAGCCTCCAACTCTGATCGCGAGTACATATCTTCAGTCGACTTCGATCTGCTCGGACCATTCACGCCGCCACCGCTACCACCGCCGCCCCTAAAATCTCCGACCGTATTATTCCTCTTCACTCCGCCGCCAGATACAACACCTCCACCCCTATTATACGCCCCATCATCCTCCCAATTATCCCAGCCCGAATTTCCGCCGCCGCCCAATGGAGGCTTCCTAACAGCGCTATTGACGCTACTGTTACCACCCCCCGAACTGAGATTTTCCTTGACAACCGCCGGATCTGTCCACGACTTCCCTTCCGCCAAAGCCTGGATCTTATCCCGATAAACCGACGCGGCGTTCGTGTTGTACTTGGCGACGATTTCGGTGCTCTTAGGAACGCCGTACCTCTCCATGAATTGATTGAACTTGTCGTTTCCTCCCAATTCCATCTTTCGGATTTGGATCTCCGACCACGAGTCCATGGTTACGGATCGGACGAAGCTGATATGTACGCCGAGGCCGCGGTGCTTCCCTGAGCACTCGAGGCACATGAACACGCCGTACGATACCGACGCCCATTGAGGATTCTTTTGGTGGCAATCGACGCAGGTCTTGTTCCCCGCCTGCGATTGGAGATCACGGAGGCGCCTTGATGCCGACATATGGATCGACAGCTGTGGCAGATCAGATCTGTCGAGAGAGAGAGAGAGAGAGAGAGAGACGGAAGGAGAAACGCGGTGAGAGAGAGAGAGAGAGAGTAATTAATCGTTATTTCACATACTGTACGTATTTCCTTGTAGTGTGTAGTGATGTCATATTTCACTATTTATCAAGTTATAAATAATGAAAACTATATTGTGATTAAAAGAAAAAACGAATACGTAAGTTGGGCCTGTCAATGGTGCGGGAGGCCCAATTCAGTTTGATTATTTGGTGGGTTGAGAGCCCAATAACACAAATGATCTCAAACACATTTACTGGGCGAACCGCATTTTTAGTCCTATGCTGCGTATGGTTATAAGGTCTGTGTAGAGGCCCATTATAAATTTATTTTAGTAAGCCCATTATAGTTTATATTGCCTCTTTTCACATAGTTTAGTTATATAGGGCTTAGCAGGCTTCTGTATTAACTGCGGGCCGATAAAGATAAACCAAACACAATATTATCCGTTATTATTATATGGCCTAATGTTGGTTAGCAAGCGGGCTACTAATGTTTGAGGTATGTGAGTTCTGGTCCCACGATGAGACTTACAGTTAAGTCGAATTGAGTTATGAGAGTTTAAGTAGGCTAAAAGGAAATCATGTGCTCTCGAATATTAACATTAGAAACTCAAACTGACATCTCGGAGTATGGAGATTAGAAACTTTATATTTCGGAACTAAAATAATCATTGTACCCGCATTTTGTCTATATGGCTCGAATCTTTGAAGTACCACCTTATCTATTCTATTATATTAATGGAGAGGGGTGAATATAAATTGTGCCATAAGCTTTAAAAAAATTAATTAATAAAATAGAAAAATCACTATCTACTTTTAATTACTATTTTTAGCTAACTACTATTTTTAGTTAATTACTATTCTTCCTCTATTTTAGTTAGTACTATTTTTAATTAATTACTAGTTTTCCTTTAACTTTTTATAATAAATCGATTTTCATTGTATAGATTTAGAATATACAAATTATATTTGAATTATAATTTTCATTAAATAATTCAAACTAAATAAGTTTAATAAAATATTTTTATAGCATTGAATGTGCAAAAATTACTAGTACATCGTATGGATGAGCAATAAATCTTGAAAATCTCCTTGCTTCAATTCAATACTACTAAGAAGAAGATGGCGATTCATTACACTAGTAGTTGAAAATATTCTACACATTTGCTTCTATATATAACTAGTTTTTTGCCCGTGCAATGCACGGGATCATAATGTATAATTCACTTAAATATGCGTATAATTAAGGTATGTGTTGGGCGCGCGCAGCATAATTAATTTAAGTTAATAAAGATAAATTAGTTATGTATCATAAGAGAATAATATTATTCAATAAATATGTTATGCAATACTACAACGTTTGAAGATATTAATATAACTTTGTATGCATTGCATAAGGGAATGCACACACACAAACATATACATACTTCCTCGAACTGAATACTGCTGGCTAAACTTTATAATATTCTAACTAAACTGTGAGCTACAACCAACAAAAGTTTGATTTCATCCGTAAATACAGTCATCACAAAAATAATGTCGCAAATCATTGGTTGTCGATGAAAATGTGAAAAAATATCAGTAAATGTAAAACTCTAACCTATCATTAATCACTCGTAGTTAGTGGGTAATTTCCTTTAAATTTAATTAATTAAATATACATTAATAGATAACATACCTGATCCCATTCCAATTTACAATATTTATCCTAACTTTAGTTTATAAAAGAGTATGGATGACAAAAGGGGTTTCACCTCCATTTATTACAAAACTTACACAAAAAAAAAGAAAAACATCATATGATCAAAATCCATAACGTTCATCAAACCAAAATCCCAAAGCTTTGAGCAAAAGAGCCGAGGCAGCCACCATTACGGCCGAATAAATCGGCGGCACTAAAATGTCCGACGGAGAGGGTTTCATCTCCTCCTTGAGGAAGCAGATATCATCCAACGGTGAGCCGACGGCGAATCTAACGGCGCCCTCTTCAAGGCACGGCGGAGATGAGGCGCGAGATGGGCTCACGGCGTAGGTAAAAGCCACTTCTGCTGCAAGAGAGAGCGCCGTTACCGTTAGGGTTAACAGAGCCGTCCATGAGATGGCGTAGGCTGTTGCCGACGTTCTTGGACTGGGGAAGTTGATTTTGGATAAAGAATTCAAGAAACTGAAATACATTCACGTCTTTTTTTTTTTTCTGAAAAAGAATATGATTGATTAGAGATGGGCTATGATGATATGATCGTGGGAGAGAAGAGAAAGACATGGTCGCTATTCACTAATAGCTTCATAGGACTTGGGACTAGGAGGAGAGACAGACGTGGACGTGGTCAATTGGATTTTTTATTAAATAACATATTAAGTACGTTGAGATGAGCCTTTTTATTATTTAACAAGTTAATTCAAATACTAGGTTTAATATTACCAAAAAAAAAATTGATAAATTACGATCGTCGCATTTTTCATGGATTGTCATTGCCATCTCAAGTCTCACCATATTAACAAAAGAGAAGGTTTAAAAAGACAGGGACATAGAAATGATTAATTATTATTATTTTATAAAATTTGTATTAAGTAAACATATATATGATTAAATAGATATCATGTTAAAAATGCTTAAATAAGATAAAAGAAATACCTTGGGATGAGATGATTAATGTAACTATGTAGTAACAAAACAAAACTAGATCTGTCAAAATAGCCCGCGGCCCGCGGGCCGGCCCGCCCCGCCCTGCCTATGGGGCGGGCTGGGCTGGGATTTTTAAGGGGCTAGCCCGCGCGGACCGCGGGCTATGCGGGGCGGGGCGGGCTGGCCCGCAGGCCGGCCCGCCATATTTTTTTATTAATTTATTTTATAAATTAAATATATATTTATTTAAATAGAGGAATTAATTAATGATTTTATTTATAATTAATGATGCATTTATTAATTAATACATAATTAATGTATATTTAAATATTATAATTAAATAATTAATGATGCATTTATTAATTAATATATAATTAATGTATATTTAAATATCATAATTATATAAATTACTCTTAATTAATAAAAAGTTTAAATAAAAAATTTTTTTAAAAAAATTCATGGCGGGCGGGCTGGGCTGGGCATCAGTTTTGAAGGCCCGCCACACCCCGCCAAACAGCGGGCTTTGGCGGGCGGCGGGCCAGCCCGCCCCGGCCCGGCCATTGACAGCTCTAAACAAAACACATGACAAATCATCCTAAGATTATATAATAATTAATTTAAAATAAATTATGTGGGATGGGACATCAATAAAAATATGGGAAGATTTCTGTTCAGGCCCCCCTAAAGTTTCTATTTACCCGTCAGACCCTGTCAGAAAATGAATAAGTTTAAGAGACCTACTTTTTGTAAAAATGAGTAAAGGATCCAAAAATAGAATTTGACGAAAATACCCTTTGCTCTTTTTTTTTCCAGCGAAAGTCACGACGTGCTTTTTGGGTCTTATATGAAGCGTTACTTTTACTTCATTATATGTTATACAGTTACAGCATATTGTTACTTTAGAAAACAGATACGTTATTTTTCAACAATATTGTGTTACTTTGCTACTGCAAAACGTTACCAACAATATTTTTTTTCGAACTCATTTTTCTTACACTGAATCGAGCACAAAAAAATTCGATTGACCCAGCCAACCGATTCGACATGTCATGTTGGATTCATTATGATATTGACGATGCACGAGGTAGAATTTGCTTGTCTAATTAGGGTGCAAATTCGAAAAAATAATGGTAAATCGAATCTAGATATCGATATAAATTGCAAGTAATCGGTATAAATTTGAGGTACCCATGAGAAATCGAGGTCTATTTTACCTTATTGAGTCAATAACGCCGAGATTTATGCAGTTTTCATTCGTTTTAGTGTCGTTTGTGATTTTCGTTATATTCCCCCCGATCCATTGCTTGTATACAGAATGTGTTATTGACGACAAACATAGCGTTATTACCTTTCAGTGAAGTGTTACTTATAAGTCAACATTAGTTATTAACCATAAGGCATTTGTTATTAGTTCTATGTTATTTCTTTTTTAACAATTTAGGACAAATATAATATCCGTTTCTTGCAACTAATCGGTATAAATTCGAGTTACCCATGAGAAATTGAGGTCTATTTTACCTTATTGAGTCAATAACGACGTGATTTATGCAGTTTTTATCTGTTTTTTAGTGTCGTTTGTGATTTTCGTTTTATTTCTTTCGATCCATTATTTGTATACAGAATGTGTTATTTACGACAAACAAGGCGTTATTGCCTTTCAGCGTCGTGTTACTTATAAGTCTACATTTGTTATTTACCATATGACATTTGTTATTTTTTGCTATGTTATAAGTATTTCTTTTTCACACGATTTAGGAAAATATAATATCTGTTTCTTGCATGTAATCGGTATAAATTCGAGTTACCCATGAGAAATTGAGGTCTATTTTACCTTATTGAGTTAATAACGACGTGATTTATGCAGTTTTCATCTGTTTTTTAGTGTCGTTTGTGATTTCCGTTCTTTTTATCCCGATCAATTATTTGTATACAGAATGTGTTATTTACGACAAACAAGGCGTTATTAACTTTCAGTGATGTGTTATTTTTGAGTCAACATTTGTTATTACCCTGAAGACATTTGTTATTTTTGTGAAACTTATCAACATTCATATGAAATTGACGAATAATATCGATAGTTTCCTTGGTTAAACCCATTTACAAATTAATATTGAGTTCTCTGTTGCGGATCTCACGAGCGCGACGGTGTCGGGGACGGAATCTTAAAATTTCGTCAACGCAAACAATAAAAATATGTGTAGATCAAAGCATGTTTCTAGTTGAAATTGAAGGTAATGCGCGTAGATTCGAGAGACCCATAGCCTTAAAATTTCGTCGCGCCACCATATTGGGTATATTGTTTGTTTTTCAGGGTTTCTCGCGCCACCGTAGAAATTCTGAACTGTTCTGGCGGGATAGTAAAAAAATTTCTGGACAGTTTAATGCGGTACCCGTAAGGGTATAATTGTTACCAATAGAGTGTTACTTGTTATAAAATTGCCGTCTATGCACCAGGGTTTCTGGATAATTTGTTATCGTCTATGTGCTAGGGTTTTTGGGTAGTTTTTGGAGTTTAGGACTTACGGGTTCGAGGTTAAGATTAAGGGTTTACGACATGAAATTTTTGGAGAACGTTCCACGACTTGTGCAGTATAAGATACAACCATAAAAAAAATTTTGGGTTCGGAGTTTAGGGTTTAGGGTTTCGGGCCTCGGATTTAGGGTTTTGAGCTTAGTATTTTGTGTTTGTGGTCTATAAATGCTATTAGTACTTTAATATTGACGTTTGAACATGTTCGTGGTGCAATTCATAATGTTATGTTCCATTGAAAGAGGTGATAGTCTATGTGTTGCAATGGAGGACTATATGTTTATACATCTATTGAGATCAACATTCGTCTATTGACATCAAATTTCGCCTAATGTGTCTTTTAAAGGAATGTGGTGATTAAACTTCATCAAATTATATATTTACATAAACATCCAAAATAAAAGTGTATTTTTGTACGAATTAATCGAATTATTGACGTGGTACTGAACAACATTTATGAGGTATCAGTATTGATCAATGTGTTATTAGTTGAGTTCGTGTTGTTTTTTTTATCTGACATGTGTTATTATTTCCAATTAATGTAGTATAATTTTGAGAAAGTCCTCTAAATATTCTCTGAACAATTCTGTTAAATTCTTTGACGGTCCAGAACCTTCTAGAATATTCTCAATGAAGTATTTTTTTACATGTATATGTGTTATATTTGTTGGGTAAACTGTTACTCACTTAAAAAACGTTCTAGTCTTAGAGAAAGCTAAATTTTCTCAATTTCATGGTTACCGACTTACTTTTTCTTTTAATATTAAGACTCGTTTGATTCGATTTTATCTTATTCACTCGCTTTTACCTTGTTCGTCCGTTGAAGTCGATATTGAATCAGTTTCTGAACGAAATTTTTGATTTTGGGGGGGGGGGGGGTGGAAGCACGATTTAGGGAAAATATAATATCCGTTTCATGCAAGTAATCGGTATAAATTCGGGTACACATGAGAAATTGAGGCCTATTTTACCGTATTGAGTCAATAACGCCGAGATTTATGCAGTTTTCATCTGTTTTCAGTGTCGTTTGTGATTTTCGTTTTATTCCTTTCGATCCATTTTTTGTATACAGAATGTGTTATTTACGACAAACAATGCGTTATTACCTTTCAGCGACGTGTTACTTATAAGTCTACCTTTGTTATTAACCATATGACATATTTTATTTTTTGCTATGTTATAAGTATTTCATTTTTACACGATTTAGGGAAGAAATTTAATATCCGTTTCTTGCAAGTAATCGGTATAAATTCGAGGTACTCATGAGAAATTGAGGCTTATTTTACCTTATTGAGTCAATAACGCCGAGATGTAATGCAGTTTTCATCTGTTTTTTAGTGTAGTTTGTGATTTTCGTTTTATTCCTTTCGCTACATTATTTGTATACAGAATGTGTTATTTACGACAAACAAGGCGTTATTACCTTTCAGCGACGTGTTACTTATAAGTCTACATTTGTTATTAACCATATGACATTTGTTATTTTTTGCTATGTTATAAGTATTTCTTTTTTACACGATTTAGGGAAAATATAATATCCGTTTCTTCATGTAATCGGTATAAATCGAGGTACCCATGAGAAATTGAGGCCTACTTTACCTTATTGAGTCAATAACGCCGAGATTTATGCAGTTTTCATCCGTTTTTTAGTGTCGTTTGTGATTTTCGTTTTGTTCTTTCCGATCCATTATTTGTATACATAATGTGTTATTTACGACAAACAAGGCGTTATTACCTTTCAGCGACGTGTTACTTCTAAGTCTACATTTGTTATTAACCTTAAAACATTTGTTATTTTTTGCTATGTTATAAGTATTTCTTTTTTACACGATTTAGGGAAAAAATTAATATCCGTTTCTTGCATGTAATCGGTATAAATTCGAGGTACCCATGAGAAATTGAGGCCTATTTTACTTTATTGAGTCAATAACGCCGAGATTTATGCAGTTTTCATCTGTTTTTTAGTGTCGTTTGTGATTTTCGTTTTATTCCTTTCGATCTATTATTTGTATACAGAATGTGTCATTTACGACAAACAAGGCGTTATTACCTTTCAGCGACGTATTACTTCTAAGTCTACATTTGTTATTAACCATAAGACATTTGTTATTTTTTGCTATGTTGTAAGTATTTCTTTTTTATACGATTTAGGGAAAATATAATATCCGTTTCTTGCATGTAATCGGTATAAATTCGAGGTACCCATGAGAAATTGAGGGCCATTTTACCTTATTGAGTCAATAACGCCGAGATTTATGTAGTTTTCATCTGTTTTTTAGTGTCGTTTGTGATTTTCGTTTTATTCCTTCCGATCCATTATTTGTATACAGAATCTGTTATTTACGACAAACAAGGCGTTATTACCTTTCAGTTATGTGTTTCTCCTGAGTCAACATTTGTTATTATCTTTAAGACATATTTTTCTATATTCGTTATTTTTTACAATTAAAGCTGCAAAATTAGATATACAAATCATAGCCACGATCAAATTAATAATAATTTCAACATATTAGGTCATAAACTTTGATATTTTGGCTGCAGTCTCAACGATTTCTGTTATTTGTATTTATCAGTTTTTTTCTGTATTAGCTTCCATAGATTGTTTGAAGATTTTTTTCAATCTCAAAGATTTATGTTTATCATTTTCGGATACAATGTCAACGATTTCTGACGATTAAAGCTGCAAATTAGCAATACAAATCGAGCTTGAAGATTTTTTTTTAGAGGATCCGAGCTTGCAGCGAAAATCGCTCGTTGGAGAAGAAGTGTTAGGAATATTTTCTAGCATCCTTTGATTTATGTAATCTTGGGTTAATATGTGTTATTTAGTGGGTTGTTAGTAGTTTGGGGTGACTTATGATATTATGTCATAGTATTGTATTGGGCTTTAATATACCAAACTATTGTGGTATATAAAGCCCCATTTACCCTAATTAGGGTTTTATCAAAAGTATTGAAAGGTAAGCCACCTTGTACGTTAGATTAAGAAAACACACACTAACACACACACTCAAGGTGTTCTTCACGTTTTATACATTCAAATCAATCTTTTGATCCTTGTTTGGTAATAAAAGGGCCAACAAGTGGTATCAGAGCCTAACGCGGATCAATATCTTCCATTTGAATCCAGTTTTGCTCGATTTCGACGTGATTTGACGAAATTTTTGCTTGAAAACTCATTCTCTGTTTTTCACTGTTTTTGGATGTTTTTCAAATCGTTTTTTCAGTGATTCTTCACTCCTAGGACATTAGAAAACTGATATTGAGTACATCTAGGTTCTTTCACGTCGATTCCAGTCAAGTTTGAGTCGGATTTAAGCAGAAACGAGACAGAAAATCTGTTTTTCACTGAACTGGGTACCATTGAGTTTGAAGGTTTCGATCGAAACTCACTGTGAGTAGTTTCGATCGATTTGAATTTCGGGAATTTCTTCACAAATTTCATAGTTTCGCCCGATAGTTTTCTCGGCGAAAGTTTCACACGTTTCGCCCGAAAGTCAATCAATTTGAATTTAGGTCAATTTTTCGCATTTTCCACAATTTCTCTCGATAATGTTCTCGGCGAAAGTCTCCGTTTCGCCCGAAACTCAATCGATTTGAATTTAGATCATTTCTTCGCATTCTTCACAGTTTCGCTCGATAGTTTTCTCGGCGAAAGTCTCACACGTATCGCCCGAAACTCAATCGATTTGAGTTTAGATCAATTCTTCACATTCTCCACAGTTTCGCTCGAAAGATTTCTCGGCGAAAGTCCAATTGTTTCGCCCGAAAGTCGATTGATTCACCAATTTCATTGTCTTGATCGATACTTTTCTCAGCAAAACTCAATCTCTTTCGCCCGAGACGCTACAGTGCATAATTTCACAGATTCGATCGAAACTCACATTTTCAGCAAATTCCATTGAATTTCATCTTGCACACTTTTGCCCGAATCTTGAAATCTTGAATTGACCACTTTCGCCCGAATCTTGAAATCTTGAAATCTAAACTCAATTTCACACTTTCATAATTTCACACTTTCGCCCGAATCTTGAAATCTAAACTCAATTTTGATTGCTCGATTCTCAACACATTTGGACCAATCGTTGAGCTTAATTTTCATATCATACTTGAATCGACCACGTACCTATTCACTTAACACGAATCGTTCAAGCAGTACACTAAATTCATCAAACTCTTATATTTCGACAGAATTCACCTAGTGAATTTACATACTCAACATTAGAAATTACTCAAACTTGACTCTTTCTTTCAAAACTAAAGTGTTTCATTTCGCAGAGATATCCCGCGTTAACGATCATTACCAAACATAAACATGGACGGTCTTGCTATTGGATCTGACAACCGTGCACCACTACTGAGATGGGGAGAGTACGGCATATGGAAGCAACGATTTATCAATTTCATAGAAATCAAAGATGTAGACCTCGCAAACGACATGCTCTCCTCCATATTTGAAGGACCTGCTCAAGTCTGGACCATCATCCCTGCTCAACCCGATGCTGTTCCTTCTATTCCAGAGAGGAGAACTCCTAAGGATCCTAGTCGATACACCGATGCTGAGAAGGCACGTGCCAGAGCGGACAAGCTTGCCCGACACTATGTACTTCAGGCTCTACCAAACGATGTTTACAAGCAAGTCGACACAATGGTCACTGCAAAGGAAATTTGGGATGAAGTTTGCAAGATGATGGTTGGAACTGAAGTTAGCAATTTATCTAAGAAATCCAGCATTCTTACTGCCTATGACTCCTTCAAAGCTAAGGAGGGGGAAGAACTTCGAGATGTTTACCTTCGCTTCTTGACCATCATCAACGAGATGAGAAAGATCAACATCCAGCGATCCAATCTCGAACACAACATCAAGTTCCTTTCCACACTTCAACCTGAGTGGGGACGGATTGCAGTTCTGGTTAAGCAACAGAACAAAGATCTGGACGCTATGGATATTCACTCCCTGCACGATAATCTCTCACAGTACTCGCAGTATGCCAAAGAAATCAAGAACGAAGGAAAACCAAACATCGACATGGAACCAATTGCATTGGTAACCTCTAAGTCAAACAACAGGAGCTTGAGGACTTCTAAAGGAAAGCAAGTCGTACAATCTGACTCCTCTGACAACGCCGAATCTGATCAAGAATCTGAGGACGAACTCGAATCCATCAGAAAGAAACTAGCAATGATCTCAGATACGGTCAATAAAATGAGCGCCAAGAAATCATCTTCTGCTTTCAACAAACAACGAACATCGGGGGGGAAACAGAAGTACATTGCCCCTGAAGAGGCTGAAACTAAGAAACCTGAAGCAGTGAAGAAATGCTTCAACTGTGGCAAGCCGGGTCACTTTGCTTCTGAATGCTACAGACCCAAGAAGAAAAACACTGAATATTACAAGAAAAAATTTCAGCTCTCACAGCGCAAGGAAGCGGGAATAGTCTTGGTTGCTGAGGAAGAGGAATGGCTAGAGGACACATCTGATGAGGAGGAAGAAGAAATGGCCTTCATGGTGAAAAGCATTGAAGATGACTCCGATGAGGATGAGCCAGACCTCGGATCAGACAGGACGGATGTCTCTTCATCCGACCAGGAGGTATACACTCCTTCCCTAAACGATTTCATTAATCTTGAACGTAGGATAGCCGAACTCTCCATGCATCGTAAAAATTACTCAGAACTCCAAAGCAATTTCGACAAAAATTATGCCTTGATAAACAAACAACAGGAAGAGATAGCTATTCTTAATGAATCCCTGACCTTGTCTGAAACTAAAGTAAAGACTTTAGAAGATCTTGTTGAGAGCAAGGAGAAACAAATTAGCGATATGTGTAAAAGCTTGAAAGACAGCGATGAGGAACGTGTAAACGTATTGTCTCAATACGAATTAATCACAAACGAACGTGTTCGTCTATACAAGAAAGTTAAAGAGCTAGAGGACATTAACACCAAGAGAGGTCAATCTGAACGAACCGTCTTTCTTAGTCAACCTAAAGATGTAGAATTTTATGATCCCCGCGAAGGTTTAGGATTTGAACCCACCACCAACCCTGAAGCAGAGAAAGTACGATCTTTGTACAACATCAAACGTTTTGGGTTAAGCATTGAACAATTGAGGCCCTTCGTAAGCTCAAGAGAGGTGACTGAAACTGACGAACAAAAACGGAAGAACAAAGAATGGGCTCAAATCATGTGTGACTACAACGAACTCAACGATAGTCACAAAACTAGAGAGACTACACTCTCTGATGATTACATGTCACCATTTGGACCCGAAGGCACTGACGAACAGGCTAAACCTATTTTTTCATTTATCTATATTCCAGAAATTATACGCAAAATAGGTTCCTTGACAGCCTCCCTAGAGTCGGAAAGGAAAGCTCACGAAGAAGAGAAAACTATTTTGCTGAGCAAAATATATACTCTTGAAAACTTTCCTGATGCTTACAAACCTTCCACCTCACGTCCTGTTCCAGAATCCTCTACGTGTAAATGCAAGCAAACTACAAAGAAAATATCTTTATCTCACACTAACTTTGTATCGCATGTGCTCACAGACAAAGGCGTGAGATCTAAGGAAGCGAAGAAGGTTCTACCTGGCCCAGCTAAGAAGACAACAGTCCCTGATAAGAAGAAGAGACCAGCCTCCAACCTTTCTTCTCATGTTCCAAAAACATTTGCATTTCCAAAAGTGACTTCTTGTAATGTCGCAGAACGTGTTTCGTTATTCTATTCCCTTAAATCAAAATTCTGTCATGTCTACAATGATGTACTTTCTCATCCTCGTGACAGTCATTTCCGCAATAGCACTTCCCCATCATATATCGCTCACTCTAAGGACACATCTCCCACGCCGTCCAACCATACTATTAAATCCAAAGTAATGAAGCACAACATCTTCAAGACCAAGCCAAGCAAGAAATTAAGTCCAAAACAAATTTGGATTCCGAAAACTCTACTGCATCCTATAGGAAATCTACACGCTTGGATTCTCAAACCAGCCACACAACAATCTAGCAAAGAATTAAATCTAGCAACGAACAAGAAATCTGCTAAACCTGCTACCAAAAGGGGACCCATCTATAAATGGGTGCCAAAACTTACTTGATTCTTTTTGCAGGTCCGTCATGTGTGGTACTTAGATTCAGGTTGCTCCTCACACATGACTGGAAACAAAGAGCTGTTGAGCAACTTCTCTGAAGGATTCCTCGGGAAGGTCTACTTCGGAAACGGTCAATCTGCATCCATGCTAGGAACGGGTAATCTTATCCATGACAGGCTAACCATCAATGGAGTATCCTACGTCGAAGGACTGAGCTACAATCTATTCAGCATAGGTCGTTTCTGCGACAAAGGCTTCAAGGTGAACTTCGAGACCAACAAATGTAGTGTCACAGATATCAATGGAAGAGAGCTACTCACTGGACACAGGAAGACGAATCTTTACTCCATTGACCTCAAGACTGTCCGACCGACATGCCTTATTTCTCGAGCTTCTCTACATCAGAACGATCTCTGGCATCAGCGACTCTCTCACCTCAACTTCAAGGACCTGAACAAACTGCGATCAGAAAACTTGGTAAAAGGGCTTCCCTCGTTCAGATATCACAAAGAACATCTTTGCTCAGCATGTGAAATGGGAAAGATAAGAAAAACCTCCCACCGGACCAAACACATAGCCTCAACTTCCAAACCTCTCGAACTCATTCATATGGATTTGTGTGGACCCATGCGCACTCAGACCATTAATGGGCGAAGGTATGTGTTAGTCATTGTGGATGATTTCTCACGCTACACATGGACTAAATTTCTAAGAACCAAGGATGAAACTCCAGGCCTAATCATTGAGTTTATCAAAACCGCTCAAAACCTCTACCAACTAAGTGTACAAATCATCAGAACTGATAATGGGACAGAATTCAAGAACAGAAAACTCAGTGACTTTTATGCATCACTTGGAATCACCCAACAGTTCGCAGCAGCTAAAACACCTCAACAAAATGGGGTAGTAGAGCGCAAGAACAGAACCTTAGTTGAAGCAACTCGTACACTCCTCATTCACTCTGGATTACCTCACTTCTTGTGGGCCGAAGCAATGAATACGGCCTGTTACACTCAAAATCGTGGCTCACTTCACAAGAGGTTCAATAGGACACCCTATGAGTTGATAAATCGTAGAGTGTCAGACGTCTCATTCCTGAAAGTCTTTGGGTGCAAGTGCTATGTGGTAAATGATCGTGAAGATAGAGGCAAACTTGACCCAAAAGCATTCGAAGGCATACTGGTGGGATATTCAACAACATCAAAAGCCTATCGCATATATCTCAAAGAGAAAAGATCTATTATGGAGAGCGTTAATGTAACGTTTGATGAAGTAGACCGAGTTGTTTCTGCACAAATCAGTCCAGAACCAGGACTTCTACGAGAATTGACGAAGGATCAACCTAGCACTTCCACTGTGGGCGAAACCTCAAAAACAAATATGATGAGTGACATGGAACTCGATCTCTTATTTAAAGATATCTTCCAAAAGCCGCTACCACACATTGCTCCAACAACTTCTGCTGCACCAGAAAATATTGATCATGCGGAGTCTAACAATGACAATACACCTCCTACAATGGAAAATCTTCATCTTGATGACGATAGTGAATCCCCAATAGATACAGAGATCATATCCAGCTCAGGTGCTGAAACTCCACCGCCTTATGATACTACAATAGAAATTTCTTCAGAAGAGTCAGTAATTCCACAATCTGGAGAAGAAATAGAACATCAGGCTGATCAAGGAGGAGAAACAGTATACGATACAAACACAGCTGGATCATCACAGCCTAGTACCAGAAAGTGGACTCGAGCCCACCCAAACTCACAAATAATTGGAGATCTCTCCACTGGAGTAACCACACGGGCATCAACGATGAACGAAAGCCTTTACTCCTGCTTTTTAAGTCAAAAGGAACCCAGTAAAGTAGCTGAAGCACTCGCCGATCCGGACTGGATAATTGCAATGCAGGAGGAAATCAATCAGTTTGAGAGGTTGAAAGTTTGGAACCTAGTACCTAGACCAGCTGGGAAAACCATTATAGGGACTAAATGGGTGTTTAAGAACAAAAAGGACGAGGAAGGAGTCGTTATCCGGAATAAAGCAAGGCTGGTGGCAAAAGGCTACAATCAACAAGAAGGAATTGATTATGATGAGACATATGCCCCAGTCGCAAGAATAGAAGCCATCAGGATATTCTTAGCTTTCGCTGCACACAAGAACTTCACAGTCTACCAGATGGATGTCAAAACTGCATTCCTCAACGGAATACTAAAAGAAGAAGTTTTGTTTCCCAGCCTGAAGGTTTTGTGAACGAACAACTCCCAGACCATGTCTACAGACTCGATAAAGCTCTATATGGACTTAAACAAGCTCCCAGAGCCTGGTACGAGGTCCTCTCGGATTTTCTCATCTCATCAGGTTTCACAAAAGGGAAGATTGATACGACTCTTTTTATCAAGAAGGACGGCTCAGACATTATGCTAGTGCAGATCTACGTTGACGACATCATATTCGGGTCAACAGACTCACGAATGTGCAGGAACTTTGGGGATCTAATGAAGCAGAAATTCGAAATGAGCATGATGGGCTAACTAAGTTTCTTCTTAGGACTTCAGGTTAAACAGCTTCACAATGGAATCTTCATAAGTCAATCCAAGTACATTCACGGCATACTCAAGAAGTACAACTTGGACAACTCTAATACTGCCATGACTCCCATGTCTACCTCATGTAAACTTGACGCAGATTCCACAGGAAAATCTGTTAACCAGACAACTTATCGAGGCATGATAGGCTCTTTGCTCTATCTTACATCAAGTAGACCGGATATCATGTTTGCCACATGTCTCTGTGCACGCTTTCAAGCTGATCCAAAGGAATCTCACATGCTCGCGGTCAAGCGAATTTTCAAATATCTCAAGGGAACTCCGAATCTAGGTCTATGGTATCCGATGGAATCAAGCTTTGAACTCGTAGGATACACAGATGCTGATTACGCAGGATGCAAGCTGGACAGGAAGAGCACTTCTGGAGCCGCTCAATTTCTTGGGGGTAAACTCGTAAGCTGGTCATCTCGAAAGCAAAATTGTGTCTCAACATCGACAGCAGAGGCAGAATATGTCGCTGCTGCGAGTTGCTGCTCACAAATCTTGTGGATGAGAACCCAGCTGCGAGATTTTGGCATAACGTTAAATCATATCCCAATTTTTAGTGATTCTAAAAGTGCTATAGCTATAACAAGTAATCCAGTACATCATTCACGCACAAAACATATAGACATTAGATATCACTTTATTAAGGAACATGTGGAACAAGGTACAATCGAAATGCATTTTGTCCACACCGATCTTCAACTTGCTGACTTATTTACTAAGGCATTGGATGAAAAGCGCTTCCAATTCTTGGTATCTAGGTTAGGCATGTTGAACCATAAGACATGATCGATTGTCCCTACATGAACCTGATATTGTGTAAATAGATCATTTCAATTTTTCTCTATATGTTACATGGTAAAAATCCTACTATTATATCTAGGGGGAGACCAAAAAAAAATAAAAAATAAAAAAATAAAAAAAATTTATGCATGAATCTAGGGGGAGTCTTTCATTTTATGCACTAATTTAGGGGGAGTCATTATTAAATGGTTCGCACAAATACTTCACACAAGGAGTTTATGATATCTCATCAAACTTAAATTATATAGTATGGTGAAACTCCTTAAGCTTCTATAAAAAAAAAAAAAAAAAAATTAAAATTATTTAAATATTTCAAATATCACAATTATTTCTCGGCGAAACTGCATATCGATCGAAACCCTTTCAAATTGATTTGCCAATTGTACTAAGCAAGTTTCGATCGAAACTGAATTTTAACTTTTATTTCATTAGTTTCTCGCCGAAACTGAGCATCGCTCGAAACTTCCTTTGCAACTTTTTATTCGCTCGAACTTAAGAATCGGGGAAATATTTTATTTATTAAAATATTTCTTTGCTTGAAGTTTTTATTTTTGAGGTTCAAATTCCCAAAACTTCAAATATTGAGGGGGAGTAGTTGGTTTCACAAACTATTTTTTTAATGATTCATACACCCTTCAATAAGCGAAAATCGCTATTACAACTCAAATACGCAAAACATCTTCAAAATACCAAATCACTCAATGAAAATCACTTGAAATACGTAACAAGATCTCAAAAGCCAGTACGGGCTGTTAAAACCCAAAACAGGATCGCCATAAAAACGATGAACAAGCACATAAGAAGTGCAATCTCCAGTACTAGCTTATCCAGATTGCGATTGAAGCGACGCACTAACTCTTCGTGCTCCCTGTTCTTTTCTTGGTCTCGCTGCTGATTCCAGTTCATCTTTAGGAGCTCGATTAGTTCGATTGAATGATTTACGATCTCACCATGTTTCTTCAATCGAGTCTATTTATAGGCGTAAATCGACCAACGAAATCATAATAGTCCCGACAAACATGATAAATGATATCGACGGATCTTTGACTTGATAGCTCAGCGCCGCGAGTGAAAGCGATGCTTTCGTAGTAGCTTATTGGATTTTGCGTCCCCTAAATCGACTTTGAAAAAAACTAAGTTGATTTGACATTTAAATTTGAAAAAAAAAAAAAAAAAATTTTTTGAACTCTGTGTTACCTATTAATTGAAAATATCGCATATGTCAGTGTTAGGGTGATTTTACTCAGATTTTCTTTAATTGATTTTTGATCATTCTCAAAATCGCCCGATTCATCAAAACTGACTTTCGCTCGAAACGTGTTTCAATTGAAATTGAAATTTGATTAGATTCTCTTATAATTTTGATCGGCGAAACTGACTTTCGCCCGAAACACATTACGATTGAAATTGATTTTTAAATCATTTGAAATTTCTCTCGGCGAAACTGACTTTCGCCCGAAACTCAATTCAATCGATCGAAAATCAAAATTGACTCTTCACAATTATTCTCGGCGAAACTGAAACTACTTATTTAAATAGAGTTTCGCCCGAAACACTTCTTCTTCATCGATTTTCAAATTCACTCATAAACCCTCTCTGAAATCGCGCACGAACTCATCACTGTCTCACTCTTTTTTTCTCGTTTATTGCAACTCCAAATCCCTCATTGGTAAGGAAAAACGTTTTTTCTACAGCTTTAAACTGATTTTTTTTCTCATTCGTGCAGGTTACGCAGATTAGGGTTGCGTGTGTTCGCGCAAATCATTGTTTAAATGTGTTTTCACATCGCCTAGATTCACTCGAAACTACTCTCTTGCTTCAATTTCACATTCCAATCGATCGATTGTTACTGAAAATTTTTCTTTTTTGTGTTTTTCAAATCGACGTTTTTCTAGGGTTTTACAACTTTCGATCGAAACAGGGCATTTCAATTTATCACAGTTTCGATCGAAACAGAGCATTTCAATTTTTCACAGTTTCGATCGAAACTGACGACATAATTAATTTCAATCGATCGACACCACTATTCCACAGTTTCGATCGAAACTGAAGGTTCAATTGAATCGTAAATCAATTCGTGATTTACACTGTGCCACATTGGACTTTCGATCGAAACTGAATTATTTTACCCATTCGCCGAACTTATTTAAATTACATATGACTTTCGATCGAAACTCAATTCATGATTTAAATTGTAGTACCACATTGGACTTTCGATCGAAACTGAATTGCATTACTTCTTCGCCGAACATGTTTCAATTAAAACATGACTTTCGATCGAAACCACTGATCCAATTGAATTTATGACTTAAATCACACGATACACATTAATGCCCGAAACTCAAAATCAATTGAAATTGGCACTTTCGCCGCTATATTAATCCAATTTCAATTGTTGCCGAATTTGCCAAATTTGTCTAAGTCCTAACATGCTTATCAACGAATTGCACAACTTTTGTATGTTTTCTAAGTCAAATGGTCGATTTCCACTAATCCACTGCTTTTATCTTGCAGATCAACCACAATGGTGAGACAAATTGACGAGATTTTCGCCTCTAAGGACTGGGCACAGAAAACACCCAATAACCATCAACTTGACTTCAATAATACCTCGTGCCCAGATCCTATCATTATTAAAATCCTCGCAAACCACCCTCTACGAACCGCCCTAAACATCACTGAGGTAGTCCCTGAAGTGTATGTACAACAATTTTGGTCTACTCTTCAGAAACCAACAAATCACCCCACAATAACCACCCTTTCCGCAATAATCGACAACACCATAGTCGTTTTCACTCCAACCATTCTCCGTTCCATTCTCAACCTACCACACTCACTCATATATGATTCTCCTCCATCTAATGACGTCCTAATCAGGGATTTCCTTTTCATGGGCCACAAACCTAACGCCCAAAATACCATTCACCTCCCTGACTTCACAGCCAAAGACATCCCTGGACCATGGAGGACCCTGTTCCTGATCGTAAACAAATGCCTCTCGCCCAAACACTCCGGGTCCGACAAATGCAACCGAAACATTATGTTGATTTTCCATGGGATCGTCTTCAACAAAAATTATGACGTCGCCCAACTCATCTGGTCGGATATCCTCGATCAACTTCGAAGGCGAGGTCTCGGATCAACAAAGCCAGTGCTCCCTTACTTACGGTGGCTACCTGTCATCGTCCAACATTTCGTGGATCTTCATCCCGAAATCGAACGACGACCAAGAGAAGAGGGCTACCAATCTCCGAAGCTCAACAAAATCCAATCGACGAAGAGCAAAATCGATCAGGAGGCCATGATCATTCCAGACTACTTACTTCGCCTCCTCGATCCGCATGAGCCGGAACTACGCAAGTACATGCAAGCCAACAACCTCAACGACATCCCCATGGTTCAACACATCCCAGTTGAACCTAACCCAGGGATAAGCCAACCCCCACCACCAAATGTAGGTCTAGGAAGCTCTTCATCCCCACAGCCAAAACAAAAGCGAAAATCCAAAGGGGATGACAGAGGAGGACAACAGGAACGGCGTACAAAGCAGAAACACGACCGTATTCCTCAGCCAACTAGTCCACAAACAAGCCGGGCCGAACCCATAGGTACAGGGGATGACTTTGTCTTCCCCCGAGTAGAAGTCGCGACATCGGGTCCAATCGCGCAAACTACCCTTCCCAGCCACTCAATCATCTCCCAACAGATGATTGTTTCACATACTCACGAGGTGCCACGTCATTCATCACCACCTCGCTCGGAGGTGGTTGATGTAACAAGCAGTACTCCGCCTCAGACTGCACCTTCTTCGATCACTTTGAGTCTAGTGCCCTCACCATCCATAATTTCTCCACTTTCTAGGACACTACCTTTAGACTCTGCACCTCTAGATCTTCGTGATCTAGACCGAACGCTCTACGATGTCTCCATACTAGAGTCTATTACGGAACAGAGCGGAAGCCCCAACGTAGTCAACATCACTGCAGCTACGACTTTGGGCCATCAAACTGAGTCAGTCTCAGCTTTGATGTCAACGATGAGCCTTCGTGGCCTCGGTGCTTCAAGTCCTGTGCAAACGAGCGGCACATCAGTACCCTCTACTGATGTTGTGACGACGGAACGTCTTAGTGACTCCGTCCGGTTATTTTCCCCGTTCGTGACGGAGGCCAGGCTGGATGATCGCCTCGCAGAGTTTGCAGAGGAACTCGAGAACACAATAATGGCCAAAGTCTACAGTACCATTGAGACCTCCACTCGAGACAAAGGCAAAGCCCCCGTCACCGAAGACGCCTCCACACGGGCCGAGCCATCCCCTGCCTCTGAGGAAGGGCCGTGGAACGTACCAATCCCAGAATTGATTGACGTTCTACTGGCAAGACTTCGCAGTGCCCCAACGCTGACTGCGTACGAAGCAGAAGTCCTCCGACGTTTGGAACTTCCATTCAACCCTCCTAATCCCGGCGAGGCCCAGTCATCAAGACATTCACGTGACGACCCTGACGGTGGGGGTCGTCCCGAGGGGGAGAAGACACAAGGGACAGGGCCTCCGTCGCAGCCACAGCCACAACCTAGAACCACCCGAACACCTACCAGAACAAAACCACCTACACCCACCCAAACCAGAAAATCTACCCGAACTACTACCAATACAACCCAAACGACCCAAACACCAACCGTGAGTCCATCACCGCCTAGCCTTACAAACCCAAGAACTTCCTCTGACCCTCCTTCTTCTGACCCTCCATCCTCACATTTTCTATCTCTCGAAACACTTTACAACCCACACTCAGCGGTAGAGAAGTACATCTTCAACGACGACTGGTTAACAAAGCCGATGCATCCAGACTTGGCCAAGGGCTTACTGGACAACGCCAGATATTTCTTAATGAAGGCGAATGTTGACCTAGCACTAATCGACGATGATGAGCTCGAGGAAGGTGAAGACTACGAAGCAGACATTCCAGAACTTCCAGAGCTTCTCAAACACGCTGTCGTTGATAAGGAGTACTCCACCTCGAAGTCGAAGAAAGGAAAAGAACAGACGCCGCCGTGGGAAAATGTCAAAGTGATAGCTCCATATCAAGAAGAGATACGGAGAAGAATTTGGAGGAAGAAGGATAGGATCAAGGACCTAGACGAGCTGAGTCTAAGAGGCCTAACTCATCTCCCGAGACCAACTGCTGTACGATACTTGCTCTCTCTTCGTAGAGGGCTTGTGTGGAGAGCAAAAGATACAGATGTTAACGTTCTTAGAAGAGAAGAGAAAGAAAAGGCCAGAATCAACAAAATCTTGGGAGTCCGGCGAGGTCGTGTCGACTACTATGAATATCCTATCTATAAGGTGCAGCGAGAAGATGGAACGGTCGAGGAACTGACCGAAGGCGATCTCTCCTACATCAGAGGTGAAGATGTTGATCGGATACTCGTAAGCTTCAGATTTCTTGGAACACTCCAAAATCCAGACTTGAAAGTGGGCTACGTTGCTTTAAAGCGATTCATGATGCGCCAAATCAAGTTCAACTCGACTCACGATCTTCAAATGGCGGTGGAAGGCAACATGAAAAGAGTGAATCTCACGAAGCCATCCTTCGAAGTCCCCGACTCAAGTCTCGGAGAAGGCCATATTATCAATGATGACAACGATCCATCTGTTGTCTACATCAATTACAAGGGAGAAAAGAGGCTGATAAAAACATCCGAGATTGCTAAATTCAGCGATGGAACGCTGCTGATTATTCGAGTGAAACTCGAATGGATTTTGGAGAAGCTAAGGAACGAAGAAGCAGAAGTCCAGGAAAAGTACGAGAAGCTGATCGACATCATCTCCGATCGATTATCCTTACGAAGAACGATGCGATCATACGAGTTCAGACTTGGACTCAGGAAATCGATTGATGCTGTAGAGAAACCCAAGAAGAAAAAGACACAAAGGACGCCAAAGAGAAAAGGATGCTAAGGGGGAGATTGTTAGGAATATTTTGTAGCATCCTTTGATTTATGTAATCTTGGGTTAATATGTGTTATTTAGTGGGTTGTTAGTAGTTTGGGGTGACTTATGATATTATGTCATAGTATTGTATTGGGCTTTAATATACCAAACTATTGTGGTATATAAAGCCCCATTTACCCTAATTAGGGTTTTATCAAAAGTATTGAAAGGTAAGCCACCTTGTACGTTAGATTAAGAAAACACACACTAACACACACACTCAAGGTGTTCTTCACGTTTTATACATTCAAATCAATCTTTTGATCCTTGTTTGGTAATAAAAGGGCCAACAAGAAGATGGCAAAGGTTTGTAAATTTCGCATCTGTTAGAGGGTATATATGTTATATCGCATAGTTTGGGTATTTTTCTCTAAGAGTTTTGAAAAGTAGGTCCTTAATACTAAATGTAACTTTATTGGAGTCTGAACACTAGTTTAAAATATTATCGGGGCTGACTGATAATAAACCCTAAAAATATCTTCTTTTTTGTATAGAAGCAATGGCCGGCCAATAGGTGAAGATAGTGACGACAGCAATGAACTAACTACACTACCATGGGTTGGGTAGCTGACTCAGAGTGGGTGGTGTGGTGGTGGCAATAGTGGGCCCTACCACCCTAACGCCGCCTACGCCGGCACCACCCACCTTTAATTCTTACATCGCCCCACCCAACCACCACCACTAACACAATAAATCATCGAAAAAAGTCGTCTCCTTTTCTCGCTTTACCCCTCTTCTTCTCAAGAATTTCCTCCAGCCATGGCCATGCCGTCGCCCGCAGCATCCTCCGCCGATGCGCCTCCGGCGAAGCCTCCGACGCGCAGGTTTCCGCCGCCGTGCTGGACGCAGGAGGAAGCCCTTGTGCTCATCGGCGCGTACACAGAGAAATGGAACTCCGTCCAACGAGGGTACCTCCGCGCCGCCGATTGGGACGCCGTGGCAGACGCGGTGGCCTCTCGCTGCCCCGACGCGCCGGCGAGGAAGACCCCCGCGCAGTGCCGTCACAAGATGGAGAAGCTTAGGCAGAGGCACCGCGCCGAGAAGCAGCGCGCCGCGTCCGTCCCACTGTACCGCTCGGCGTGGCTGTACTTCGACAAGATGGAGGTCATGGACGGCGGCGGCGGCGGCGGAGGAGATGCTCCGTCTAGTTTTGGTATGGGCTCGTTTCTTGACCCCAATTTACTGAAGCTGAAGCTCAAGACAAGGATTAACGAGGAAGACGACGGGTCAGACAATAGGAACATAGACCAGCCGGAGATGCCGCCATCGCCGGCGAACAAGCGCCGGAGGAGAAGTGCAGCGGATGAAATCGTGGCTTCGGTTCAATCCTTAGGAGAAGGTTACCTTAAGATCGAAAGGGCAAAAATGGAATTAACCCTTGAAATGGAAGCCATGAGGATGGAGATGGAGAAGAAGAGAAGTAAAATGTAGCGACCCTAGCCATCGCTACCATTTCTAGTCTTGTCCTAGGTTCCTAACTACGTATTTAGTTGGAAAGATACGAAAATGCGGGATAAATTTTTCCTTTTCGTGAAGGAACATTGTTTCTTTACACGTAAAAAGGGTGCTTCCGTATTCCTAACTACATTCAAGTCCTAAATACATGGGATGTGTATATATTTGCAGCAAAAGAATCTCCTATGCGCCCGGCCTCACAGGTCGTCGTCCACGTACACACCACCCCCAAAAGACGCTCGGAAGCTTCAAAAGTATGCCTTGCCGGCTAGGCGATCACATATCATGTTCGCTCGTACCTACAACACATAACGTAAGGGTGAGCCGCCGTGGCTCAATAAGTGAAAATATGCATGAATGCACGTGCCCTAATTTGCAAAGACAATTCGCGTCTATGATTTCTAATTCTCACACATGTCCTAACATCGCAACGATAATCCACGCCGATGCTTTCTGACGCTCATACTCTTTTGGACTCGTGCCTCATATGGGCCCTCGGCTTTCAATCTTACTATGCGCCATTTCATAGAGCTCTAAATCCACAAGGGATTCATGCATATGTGATGGCTCGCGCACTGGGAGGTTACCCGGGGGCACCTTTCAATCCCAGTGAGGCCTGTCACGCGGACGCTTCCCCTGGTAGCCGACTCCGAGGTCGCCAACACCAGAGGATCCCTCTGTGTCACGGTTCCCTCGTGTCTCATCCTCCAGGTTGCATCTTCCGCAATGGGGTTCCACCTGCCTATCGTGAATCAGGCATATTCGGCATCATAATCGCCACGGTGTACACCCCTACCTATCATAACAGGTAACCCGGCATCGTATCGCCATGGTCGCATAGAAGAGCCGTGACTCTTCATTGAGTCGACACAAACGCCAATATCGGCGAATATCTATCGCTCACAGGCGATCTTATGCACACTAGTATCTCATGCCTTTCGTACTACTTATGCGTGCAGATGCTCATGTCGTGATTCGTATGTATATGCATATCATGACATCATGCATAACAGTAAACCAAGTCATATAATCTCATGCGTAACAAATAAATCAACCTTCAAGGTTCACGTAGTCACATAAGCACGAAATCACATAATTCATGCGCACATAAGTTATGTGTCGTAGTTGATTTTCACTTACCTGTCGTCCGAGCGTAATTAATATCCTCCCCGTTAGCTCCTAACGTACGACCTTTAAACATAAATATTATCGTATTAGTATTATGCCTTTATTACACTTAGGTCGAACTAAATTATCGGACTACATTAATTTTGCTAAAATATCTAAGTCGCATGGTTTTAGTCTAGGTTAATTCCATGCCCGGCTAAAATCCTAATTTGCTAGTCCTAATACGTAACTTAAAGGAATCAACGATAGTTAGTAAACTTCGTTGTCCGATTTGTTCGATTTTCAGGATCTCCAAATCGCCCGATTCATCTTTCATGCAAGCTCATGATTTGCCCGATTCTTGGTCCCATGAACTTAATTTCGGCGATTTGTTCCCTTCGTGCCATGTGTGGTTTCAAATTAAATCGCCCGATTTTTCTCACATTTCATGCATGGCTTTGCCCGATTTCACCTTCATGCAATTTGCCCGATTTGTTTTGCATGAGTTCTTCTATCGGCCGATTTATAAATCGCCGCGTGATTTCGTCATCATGATGTCAGCTGCCCGATTTCTTGAGTGTTGCTCCACGTTTCGCCCGATTTAGTGCTTGCTAGTTGAAATCGCCGAAATCTTCATCAAATGAAATCGCCCGATTTGTTTGAGGTTGAGTAATGTTTCGCCGGGTGTTTGTAGAAGCTCTAAATCGCCCGATTTGTTAGCCTTCAAATCGATCAACTGTATGTTCCAATTCGTCCGATTTACTTATGTACCATTCATGAAATCAACGAAATTGTTGTCATCAAAGATCGCCCGATTTCCTCACCCTATTGTGAGGGTTTCGCCCGACTTCACATGCATGCAAATCTCTTAACTTCAAGTTCGGCGATTTGTTCTATTCGCGCCACGTGTAGTTCCCATTTGAATCGTCCGATTCCGTGTTTTCCACCTTGCCCGATTTGTTAGTTTCAGTAGGATCTAGTACACCCTAAACTAAGTCGCCCGATTCGTGCTTAAGTTACATAAGTTCTGCCCGATTTCTTAGAGTTTTCATTCGCACGATTCGGCATTCGAACTAAAATCGCCCGAAACCATATTCATAGTCTAGTCTACCCGAAATTAGGTTCTTAGTTCCATTCGACCCTAAATTCTTAAATGCTAAGGATTCTTTTACCCAAAGCATCCCCTGCCATCTTAAAATCGTTAAGTACTAAGCAAAACTTGGGCTGCGAATTTTAAAACATGTTATCTACTTAAGAAAATTCCTTGTTACCCACAATCCTAACTTAAACGTCCTCTAATCCACATGGTTATGATTTTACATCATGCTTTAGGGTTTCTATCCCCTTTTCACGCCTAAACTTCTTAAATTCCACTAATTATATAAAATTATAGCATCTAGATATCCTTAGCTACGAAATTATGGAGTTTAAAGGTAACATATTACTTACCAAATTCCGGACTTAGACTAGTTAGAAATTCCTTCAAGTTGGAGCTTCACTCGTCCTATTACTTCTTCCTCTTCTCCAATTGCCCGAGTATTTCTTAGGGTGTGAAAATGCCTTTTAACTCCTTTAGTTAGTTTGATATAGACGTGTTTTTCCCCCATTCCCTAAAGTGTTGATGTGCATTAAAATATTCAAAGATTGGTTGAGGGAACGAGGTAGTGGCGTGGGTTTCCCATGATTTAAGGGACCTTGTCTCCCATAGTCTATCTTTAATAGCATGGGCCGGGCCAAAGAAAATCACTTATCTGGGCCTTCATCAAATCTTCATAGCGTTGGGCTAACAATTTTTCAGGGATATATGTTACTTTGGACAAAGCCTTATAAATCTACTTGAGCTTAAATTTATTCACTTGGGTCTTGGTTTAAATTTTAATCCTAGCCCAACTTTCTATTCTTACCAATATTATTACCCTCCTTTTTATTTTCTAGATTTTCAAAAATCCCCAAGTTGATCATCACCTAGTCACATATTTAATGTGCCCAAAAATCCGCTTAGTCACACAACACATAATCCACGTAATTCTCCTAAACCTATAACTAGTGCACGAAATCTTCACATCGTCACATAAACCATAATTTGTGACAAAAACACCTTTAGAAATTATAACTTACGTAGCATGAAATCATACAGACACGTAAATCATGTAGAAGCATGGAAACACATATCACACATTGGGCATGAATTAATTACATGTCCTAAGTAAAATATTTTACTCAAAATCCTATTCTCCCTAACGTAATTACTCAACTATGTCTCTAATTAATTATCTCTGCTCTTAATTATGCCGTAAATCCCGTAATTAAATTCCCGGGTCTTACATAAAATGATGCTCGACTCGCAGAGGGAAATCATAGATGCCTTTGTAAAGGGTATTATGGTCAAAATCAAGAAAAACAAGAAAGGTTAAGGTTAGTTAGTCCTTTTGCTTCAAATCTTTGAATCAGCCAAAGCTTTTCAGTTCTTCATCTTTTGTTGTTGACTGTAGTTGTAATGATTCATCTATCTATCTATCTAACTATACACACTTGAGATTCAAACTATGGCTTGTGTAAATTAGCTGTTTTTTCTCGACGAATTTAGAAGTCGAACGGAGAAACAGAGTACACCGATCTATGGTTCGGAAACCTCGATTCGCCCCTAGAGTAACACATTTGCTCGACCCCTTCGCCTTTCCAAAAGAATTCGATCGCACCTAACGAAATTTTACGAACAAAGAACGGTTTTAAAGGTGAGATCTTTATTCTTAATTAAGCGTCGAACTTTAGTTATTACCACGCGGGCGACCGATAGAATAAAAGGTATAATTATTTTTTTTTCTTCCGACTCATGGTCTAATATGGATTCGGGCGAACGATAGAACGTAGTCCTCTTAAAGTCTCCATCACATCCTCGTTTCTTCTGACGACGTCGCCCTCCATTTCTCCCGAGGCTAAGTGCGTGCAGACGAAGCAGAAAGTTGTGTGAATCAGATCCATGCTGATCGATATCGCTCCCTAATAACGTGAAAAAAACGAAACGAATTAAAACACGTCGTGGATTCTTTAAGGCTGCGTTTGGTACGCAGAATCTGTGTGCAGAAAGCACGAGAGAAACTAAGTTAGTGCACCGAAACAATGATACTTTGCGCTCCTAACCGAAATTCACGTACCAACCGCAGCCTAAAACCGTCTTAATTTTGCTTACTATATTATCATGTATCAAACCTTGTTTCCTAGGTATCCCATGATTCCTCGACCGACGCATGAAACCCTAAGGTGGGTAATTTGTTCGTTCAAATCCTCTCGAACCCATGCATAGAAAGATCCCTGCCATCTGTTTTCTCGCGGCTAAGGAGTACTTGATAGCACAATTTTTCGACGTTTTGTTTTTATTTAGGGTTTTGTCGATCAGAGAGAGCCACTTAGAGGCTGCGCTCAAGTTTTCTGGGCCCAGCACGCTGCCTGCGTTGAGGGGTACGATTTCTTGGAACCGGTTTTTCAGCGTTAGTTTTTACTATTTTTTCGTGGCGCTTAACGTAATGATGTTATATAAATATGCCCTAATACGTATGTAGGAATTTTTAGGCCCAATTCTAGTCCAAGCCCAAGCTCATATAAGCTTGTGGGGTTGCTCTGTAAAACCAATTGGTAATAGAGGGAGTTAGCCCACAAATGTACCGACCAATTTTTTTCGATTTATCCGATGTGGTACTTGGGTCACCCAACAACGTAGATGTCGGGGGGTTCTTTCGTCTTCAACCATTCGTTCAGATTAAGGCCTTTGTGCGGAGTTTTGCCTCCTACATTCCATGTCCCCACAAATATCCTACCTATAATACGAAGAAAACCCTAGCGATTAAATATATATATATATATGTCGGGACAGACGAGCCGGAAACTCGCCGGAACAGGGCTGGGTCGAGCTGCGGTGAAGAGCTGATGGAAATCTGCTGTTAAGGGTCGCGATCAATAGTGACCGTCGGATCATCATCGCGCCAGATCGGAGGGTTGTAGTTTAACTCTGCGAAATTGAATTCACTTTGTTAGATGGCGCGCGCAGTGGATCGATGGCCCATATTAGAAGATGCTTCATGAGGCAGATAACGGATCTAAGCCGTTAGATGGAAATCGGACGGGCGATGTTAAAAGTGAGGTTTCACTTATAAAGGTGTCACACGTTTTTAGCTGTATCACGTGAAATACACTGGGCGACGTGGCGCACTCTGGACGTTGGATCAGATCTATCAGACGGACAGGATGAATCGCGCAGCATGCTTATTCTGTGAACTTTGTTCTATAAATATCAGATTTTCGAGTTCGACTAGCTATCTTTGAGCGTCCATAAGTTCTTATAGAGTGAGAATCTGAGTGAAGTGTAAACACGAAAAGTGTAGAGGGCACGACGGTGTATAACTTTTGTGTTGTGATCAATAAGAAACGGAACTCGGTTGATCCGTGGATGTAGGCCAAACTTTGGGCCGAACCACGTAAATCTGTCTCTATACAAGTGTGTGTGTGTTGCGATTTCAAGCTTCGATTGAGCTCGTCTATGCTCAATTCGATCCTTAACACTTGCATAAACTAAAAATACATTGAATCCTCGTTCGAGAGGTGTCCATTTCCTAACAATATATATAAAGACGTAAATGGCTGTCATTACCATTTCTCGTCCTCTTTGTTGTTCTAATTACCTTAGGTTGTCGATGCCACGATCTTGCATTGAGATTTGATCGAATCTCAGCCGTTGGATCTTATCGATAGATTCCGCCGAACCATTCTCCTGATAGTTCTTCAGGTACGATTACGGCGTTGAGGCCATCGTCAGAGAAATTCTCCTACTTTAAAGCTGATACATCATAAACAAAATATAATCACTAATCATAACTACATATAGAAGATTATATTGAACTCAAAGTTCATAGTATGTACAAACCTTTTGATCTGTTATAGGCAGATTGAATGTCTTCTTTCCCACTCTTGGTATTGATCATCCATTTTCTGATATCTTGCCACGAATAAGACTGCCGACAAAATACGAGATAACATAAGTTTCTGTGTGGTCTTCATTGTGTAGTGTAGTAAATGTGCCATAATATATACAGACATATGATTACCTTAGTAGTTTTCTTGATTTCTTCTGTCATTGATCTGAACCACAAATGAAAAAGAAGCTTATGGATGTCAAGTTCCTTGGTACATATATATTAAATGGATATGAGAAGATATTTAGGCTTGTTACTCCGTCTATTGTCTTATTAATTTATTTGTTGGTGCGCGTTAATTAAATCGTTGGGCATTGACGAAAGGAGTGTGTCTATACGAAGACGATTGGAGAAAAATTATTGTCAACTGCTGAATCGTTCTATACTTTTTGTTGTGGTATTATATTATATATGTAAATGATAGGCATTTATTGCTAATTTATTCAACGCGGGGTATTTAAAAGCCATTTGCGGGAGAAATGGAGGCAGCAACTCGGAAGAAGAAGAAGAAGAAGAAGAAGAAGAAGAAGAAGAGATGAGCGTTAAATGTCCATTTTCAACACGTTTTTTTTCTATTACGTTGGCCGTAGCCGTCACATATCATATCAAGAATACACTTGTCATACAATATTGTGTGTAGAAGGCTTACGATAAAAACATAGATGAATTAACTGACTAAGCAACTTGCTTAACATGCAAATTAGGCCGCGAGGGTTTTTTTATTACCAACAAGTGTCAATTATTTACTCATTCAACGTTTCAACCTAATTTTACCTACAAACAGAGCGAGATTCATTGCATGTAAGAAAAAGGACGACGATGGCATGCACGCTTAATAGTTATCCAGCGATTTAAGATAATATCTCCTTAATCAGAATTAGCGAGCTCGATTTAAGATTTATCTTCCCTATCCCTAATTGAGTGCCGAAACATTTGACCACGTGGAGCTGATAGAATATCGTCTATATATAATTGCTCTGTTTGGTTATAAGATCGGTTATAAGGCCCAATATAAATTTATTTTACTAGCCCAGTATTATTTATCTTACCCCATATAACAAGTCTATTTATATCGGGCTTCGCGGGCTCATGAATTAATTCCGGGCCGTTATAAGAAACCAAACACTCTATTATCAGTTATTATTTATATTATATGGGCTTATATTGGATAGCAAACGGGCCAAATATATTTATATATGGTAGTATATGTATTTATAGTAAATTCAATCGGTGTATAATTATAGGTAGTCATTATTTCTATTTATTGTATGTAATGATACTTTGTATATACACAGTGAAATAACAGAATCGAAGGGACGTGAGTGGCTCCCTTATCAAACCTTTCTTCTAAGCTTTTGTCATGGTATCAGAGCATAAGAAATTCTGAATTTTTTCCTTCATCAGCGTAAGAAATTTTCATCAGCGTAAGAAATTTTATCATGGGCGACAACAACAATAATCCTCCTCCGCCGGTGTTCGGGGACGATGTTCAAAAGCGGAAGACGATATCTCCTTATGATATCACCGCCAACGACAATCCAGGCAGTATTATCACTCAGGTGCAACTCAAAGGTTCTGTTAATTACGATGAATGGGCCCGTGCCGTTCGTCTCGCTTTGAGGGCGCGTAAGAAATTTGGTTTCATCGACGGTGAACTCCTACAGCCGGCTCCCGATGCACCGGAACTCGAGGATTGGTGGGTTGATCAGTCCTTGTTGGTTTCTTGGATGATGAACACCATTGAGGGCTCTCTTCGTAGTTCGATTTCTCATCAAGATGTTGCTAAAAACTTGTGGGATGATCTTCGCCAACAATTTTCTTCGGTTGATGGCACTCGTATTCAGCAATTGAAGAGCGAATTAGCAGAAGCGAAGCAACAAGGTTCCGATATCGCCACATATTATGGCAGGTTGAAACGTATTTGGGAAGAGCTTGCCCATTACGACTGTCCTTTGTTATGTTCATGTGGCAAATGCGAGTGTAATCTTCAGTCTCTTTGGGCGAAAAAGCAGGAAGAAGAGAAGGTGCATCAATTTCTTCTTGGTTTGGATTCTTCTCGTTATGGTACGGTGAGATCGACTATTGTCGCCCAAGACCCATTGCCTTCCTTGAATCGGGTTTATTCTATGTTGGTGCAAGAAGAGCGCTTACGTACGCTTCCCCATAGTTCGTCAGCACCGGTCAGTGACGTCATGGGATTCGCGGTTAACTCGGGTTTGAATTCCGGTGTTTCTTCGAAAACTTGCAGCATATGTCACAAATCCGGTCACGATGTTTCCACTTGCTACCGGGTTAATCCATGTACGATTTGTGGACGTCATGGTCATGGATCTCGTTATTGTCATGAGAAAAATGGTGGTGTCGCAACGGTGGACGTGGGGGTGGGCGTGGCGGCCGAGGCGCGGTTCGCGCGCATGCCATCTCCAGTTCTGGTGGGTCTGAAATTGCAGCCGGTGATCTCGCTTCCGGCCTTGTTCCTTCGACAGAAGTGGTTGGGAATGATCTTCCTTTGGCTGCAGCGATGACGACTGGTAGCGGTGCGGCTCGGACGGGGCTTAGCCCAAATGAGTGGGAGACGTTTGTTCACTTGTTGCAAAAGGCTAAGCCAGGTGTTAATGAAAAATTATCTGGTAAGATCGTTTCACACTCTTGGATGTACGACTGTGGTGCTACACATCATATGACTGGGTTTTTGAATCTTTTGATTGATATTCGTGATATTGATTCTCGTCCGGTTCAGCTACCGAATGGCGAATTAACGACAGCTACAAAGGCGGGCACAGTAATTCTCAGTCAGACTATCACATTATATAATGTGCTTTATGTCGCAAGTTTGAATTGTAGCTTGATTTCGTCTCTCAGTTGTTGGAAAATTCTAATTGGGTTGCTCATTTTTCTGATGTTCATTGCTTTATTCAGGACCGTGCTTCGAGGATGGTGATTGGAGCGGGTGAACAAATAGGGGGGTTATACTTCTTTCGCGACATATCAGAAACGACAACAGTTCAAGCTTATAGTGCTCGTTCTATGGATTTATGGCATAAGCGGTTAGGTCATCCGTCTCCACCGGTCGTTGACAAGTTGTGTAGCCCCGGTTCTAGGAGTCATTATTTAAATAAGTGTGATGTTTGTTTCCGAGCAAAACACTCTCGTGCTAGCTTTCCGTTGAGTAAAAATAAAGCTACTGAATTGTTTCATCTGATTCACTGTGATTTATCGGGACCGTATCGTGTGCCTGCGTTTTGCGGAGCTAGATATTTTTTGACGATTGTGGATGATTTTTCTCGTGCTACATGGGTTTTTCTTCTTGTCGATAAAACGGAAGTTTCTGCTACATTGTGTAATTTTTTTGCCATGGTGACTCGTCAGTTTAATCATTTGGTTAAGATTGTCCGTACAGATAATGGATCGGAATTTTTGTGTATGCAAGATTATTTTCGCAAAAATGGCATTTTGCATGAAACTTCATGTGTTGGTACACCTCAACAGAACGGTCGTGTCGAACGTAAACATCAGCACATTCTCAATGTTGCCCGTGCCCTACGATTTCAGGCTAGTCTACCTTTGGAGTTCTGGGATCACTGTGTTTTAACGGCGGTTTATTTGATTAATCGCCTTCCTACGGTAATTTTGCGTGGTAAATCACCGTTTGAGCTGTTACATGGTCAATCTCCTATGTTAGACCATTTGCGTGTTTTTGGCTGTCTGTGTTATGCCCATAATCAGAGCCGTAGTAGTGATAAATTTGCCGCACGCAGTAAAAAATGCATTTTCGTTGGATATCCTTTTGGCAAGAAAGGGTGGTCACTTTATGACATTGACTCTGGTACTTTTCTTGTCTCTCGGGATGTAAAATTTTGTGAAGACGAATTTCCATATGCTTCTATGTCTGTTGGTGATCTGTCTCGTTCTCTTGATGATAATCCGTTATCTTCGCCGTCTTCGTGGAATGTGATTAATGATACTGATTCTATTTTGGAGATGGATAATTCTGTTAGCGCGGAGTTACATGCTTCGGCTCCCTCTGTCGTCGTGCCACATGAGGTTTCTTCTATAACTGACGACAGGGAGGGTTCTTCTGAGTTATTGGGTCGCGGACATCGTGAAAAAGTACCTTCTACTCGTTTGCGTGACTATGTTCAGCATACCATTTGTTCCGAAGACCCCCCCGATAGTTCGCCTGCTTCGTCATCATCCTCAGGTATTCTTTACCCTTTGCATCAGTATGTTAGTTGTTCATCTTTTTCTAAAGATCACCAAGTGTTTCTAGCAGCTGTTAATTCTTCGATTGAGCCGCGTAACTTTGCTGAAGCTGTTCGTGATGAACGTTGGTGTTCTGCTATGCAATTGGAGATCCAGGCGCTAGAGAATAACAACACATGGCTTGTTACCTCTCTCCCTCCGGGTAAGAAAGCTATTGGTTGTAAGTGGGTATATAAGATAAAATACAAATCTGATGGTTCTGTTGAGCGGTATAAGGCACGCCTTGTCATATTGGGAAATAATCAAATCAAAGGTATTGATTATAAAGAGACGTTTGCTCCTGTTGCTAAAAAGGTTACAGTCTGTACATTTTTAGCCGTTGCAGCTGCGAGGAATTGGGAACTCCATCAAATGGATGTTCATAACGCATTTCTTCACGGCGATCTTGAGGAGGAAGTTTATATGAAGCTACCTCCTGGTTACAAGTCTAGCTCTCCCGATCATGTATGTCAGCTTCGCCGTTCTTTATATGGGTTGAAACAGGCACCGCGTTGTTGGTTTGCTAAGTTGGCCTCTGCTTTAAAACGGTATGGTTTTACACAGTCCCATTCTGACTATTCTTTGTTCACGTTGCAACGCGGTAAATTGCAACTCAATATTTTGGTATATGTTGACGATCTGATCATCTCGGGCAACGATAGTTCGGCTATATCTGTTTTTAAAGCATATTTGAGTGATTGTTTTCGCATGAAAGATCTCGGTGTTCTGAAGTATTTCTTGGGAATTGAGGTTGCTAGAAATGCTTCAGGGATTTTTCTTTCTCAGAGAAAATATGCTTTGGATATTATTTCTGAGGTCGGTTTATTAGGCGCTAAACCCGCTACCTCTCCTATCGAACAAAATCATCATCTTCCTCTCGTACAAGGTGTTCTTATGTCTGATCCTGAGCGCTATCGGCGTTTAGTTGGCCGCTTGATTTATCTATCTGTCACTCGTCCTGAATTGTCTTATTGTGTTCATATGTTGGCGCAATTCATGCAATCTCCGTTTCATGACCATTGGGAGGCCGCTCTATGCGTTGTTCGTTATTTGAAGGGCAATCCAGGTCAGGGTATTTTATAGCGAGCGGATTCTAATTTACATCTTTATGGTTGGTGTGATTCTGATTGGGCGAGTTGTCCGGTGACTCGTCGCGTTTGTTCAACTTGGTGGTTCTCCTATTTCTTGGAAAACAAAGAAACAGCACACTGTTGCTCGTTCTTCTGCCGAGGCTGAATATCGTGCTATGGCTACTGTCACCTGTGAGTTGAAGTGGTTGAAAGCTTTGTTGTCGTGTTTAGGAGTTTCACATCCACAATCCATTCCTCTCTACTGTGATAGTCAAGCAGCTTTATATATTGTCGCCAACCCCGTATTTCATGAGCGGACGAAACACATTGAAGTCGACTGTCATTTTATTCGTGATGAGTTGCTTCAGGGTACTATATCTCCCAGTTTTGTTACTACGCGTGTTCAACTGGCTGATATCTTTACGAAAGCTTTGGGCAAGCACGGCTTGGAGTCTTTTCTCAGCAAGTTGGGCATTATTAACCCCCATGCTCCAACTTGAGGGAGGGTGATAGAATATCGTCTATATATAATATATTTATATATGGTAGTATATGTATTTATAGTAAATTCAATCGGTGTATAATTATAGGTAGTCATTATTTCTATTTATTGTATGTAATGATACTTTGTATATATACAGTGAAATAACAGAATCGAAGGGACGCGAGTGGCTCCCTTATCAAACCTTTCTTCTAAGCTTTTGTCAGGAGCGGATAATCCTCGATTTTCTATCCTGAGAATCCAACTTTAAATTACTAAATTACCTATAGTAAATATAAATACTAATAAAGAATAAATCATATATAAATTATATTGAAAAATAATATAGTGAAAAAGAAAATTTCCTCGAAAGTGGGGGGTTGGGTGGGGATGACGAGTAGAACTTACAAGATGGGCCGAGATCAGATACGAAACCCACATATTATTATTGGGCCAAAATCAACCCATTAAGCAAACGCTCGGCCCATTTAAAGAAATAAGTGATGCCTTGGTATGGTATCAACATAATGGGCCACACCTTTCCGAAGTTAGGACTAAGAGCGTCTTCAACCTACAATATAAAACAATTAATTTTACATAATAATACAATTGTTACATTGTTTTTACTCCAATCTATGAACTCAATTTTCTACAATACTTCAATCTTCATTTTTACTCTAAAAATCAAATTCTTTTTTATATACATTATAATTGACTTAGTAAACTTTATATTATAGTGATTAAAAGTCAATACATTATAATTATTAATATTTAAAATTACATATATTACAAAATTAGCATATTATTTAATTATAATTTTATTATATAAAGAGGAAAATATTAATAAATAAATGAAAATTAATATTATTTTTACTTTTATCATTATAAGAATATCAAATATTTTAAATATAATCAAAAAATAATTTTACTAAATAAATATAAATAAATAGAAACTACAACTTTACTTGTGTTGAAAATTGCGTGTACTCTGCAACTACACTTTTCTCTGCTCATCTACACAATATTACGTTAAATATAAAGTCAACTGCCCGTTGGAGATGCTCTAATAAATTAATGTTTAGGAAATAGGATTAGTTAACCATCCCAAAGCAGCAGTAAAAAATGAGAAATAAAACTAGTTCCATTTAAATTATTGAATCAATAACCATCCTTGGAATGTTTTATTCCAAATCGTATTCCAGTAGATGTTCCAAATCAATATTATATATTTTTCTGTTCATTATCATCAAACTTATATATATACACATATATAATTGATATAATGATTTTTACTCAATAGAAATATTTTGTAAAACACATTTTAGAATAAAGAATCACATAGTTCGTCGTATAAGCAACCTATATAGTCTTAGCCTCGTCGTCGTCGTGCCACGTGAAGTGCCCATTTACATAGCATATTATTCTCACCAATCAAGAATCGTCGCCCGCGTGAGACCTAGTTGACAATAATCGTTTAATTTTTCTTGGCGGTTACATACAAACTGTGATAATCTTTATGACGATAATCGTTTATTTTTCTGTAGATTCCCCAACATATAAATGTGATACGATTTATTTAATATCGAGCAAAATGCTTAGCTTGCTCTTCTCTTACACTTGCACACTCGCAACGTAAGAGATTTATATGGTTCGGGAAAATTTATATAGCCGGAGAATTAATTATTACAAAGTTGTAGGGCGTGCGTAAGGTGCTTATTGGTATGGAAAATGAAGGGGATGTGTTTGGGGCGTATTTGGGACGTAGGGACGTGTTTGTGATCTGTTTGGGACGTCTGTGGACGTGTTGGGACGTAAATGAAATAACACCAGGATTACGTGGTTCGGATCTTTGCAGATCCTACGTCCACGACGCTCTAAAACTGATTTTCACTATATTTTGGAGATTTACACGCTCAAAGCTACCTATATCTCGCACTTTCTCTCAAGAACATGACAAAATATGTAAAGACATTTTTCTACTGGGAGAGAGAGTGTTTTGAAGTGGTTTTATGTGAACAAATGTGAATGAATCGTTGAAGTGGCGAAGTCCCCTTTATATAGGAGCTTCCTGCAGTTGTTCTGGCATACGTCCCAGGATTCCCGGAGACAAGACCTTCTGGGACATCGTAAAGTGCAGTGTAGGCTGTCTGTCAGGAGCAGGGGCTGGCAGGGGCATCAGGCGGCTGGAGATGGGACTGGTCCTGTGCTGAGAAAAAGTAGGCGGCTGGCACAGTACTGTCAGAACAGCTTTGTCAGACGCAGTCAGATGTCCTTTCAGGCTTCAGTAGCTTCCTTATGACGCTTCCTCAGGACGACAGGACCTGCTTAGCACAATAGGTCCCAAAACACTTCCCTAATATGGTGTTAGGTCCCTAAAATCTCCGGGAGGTCCCTAAAACCCTTATTTCCTGTTGTTAGCTCCCTAAAGGGTGTTGGAGGTTCCTAAAACCTGTCCGAGGTCCCTAAAAGTCTCCCTTCATAATCTAACTGTGTATTTTTCAAGGAAACTCATATTTTTTACTAAGTTCTCTTAATAATTATCATAAGCTAATTATTTCCTTAATTCCTCTTTTTAGCCTACCTAATTATTGTTCCACAATATATATATATATATATATATTATATATAGTTATAATATGTATTATGCAGCAGCCAAACTTCCCTTTCTATATTAATTCGGTCGTCTTTCTCATTAGTTGTCCGAGTTCTTTCAGACTTCTCCTTAGTCTCAAAGCTGTTTTCGTAATTTGGTCTCTCTTCTTTCTTATCCTCGCTCTCATCCTTACTTAGAAATCCCTATATATATAAGCAATATATATAATATCATGGAATCGGATGCTTCTTCCCAATACATACATCTGGTAATGGAAATTGCTTAGCTCGTTTTCATTCTGTATATATTTGTTCATTTATATTATATTTTTATTCAAAGTATTATTAATAATTGGTTTCCTTCTGTCATATTTTTCGTTCTTTATATAATAGGTACACCACCTAATAGAAGAGTGCCTATTGTTCAACCTGAGCAAAGAGGAATGCATGCTAAGCCTCAACAAATATGCAAATATCAATCCACTCATTACCTCTGCGGGTGAATATTCATTTTATTACATCGTAGCTTCATATATATTCATTCTGCTTATGATTTCATAAGTCTATTATTAATTAATTACACGAAACACAGTGTGGAGAGAGCTGGAAAAGGAGAACAAAGAGTTCTTCGAAGAATATGCAAAGAAAAGAGAGGAGAATAAGCGAGGGATGAGCAAAGGGACGCACAATATAAATCTTCTAAATGATTAGGACTTGATCGTAATTAATTAGTGTAATAAAATAGTATTATCAATGATTAACGTTGTTGGAACTTGGAGTAAGTGAAGATTTTATTTAGATTAATGGGTTGAGGAGCTCTCGACACGTGGATAAAGCCTGCTTTATTGCAGTGCACACGTGTCAGTGGAAACGATGTTGTGGTGCTATCACCGCCGCTACCTATGGTCTTTTTTCATTTTCCTTGTTCTGAGTTTTCGAGGAATATTATGAAGGTAAAATGTGTCTATTATACTTTTTGGAATTTTGATATCTCTTAAATTAATTCACGCCAGATAATATTAACTATCAACTATTGAGACGACACGTGCATTACAAATCCACTATCCACTGGAAGAGATAGGCCAACCACAACCACAATGAAGAAATTTCGTATAATGTTTAACACATTAATTTTTTTAATTTAACACAAATGGTAGGGTATTACTCTCTTTCCTAAGGTATGGGCTTTAAGACTTAAGTTGACCATTCGATATTAGCCTGATAATTGGGCGTTAATCAGATCAGGGTTGTTTGGTCCGGCCCACTTTTTTTTGTTTTTATTACTATGAAGTTAATTATTTTCTCATTTTAGATGTATCAGATTTTAATAGGAGTGGTAAACAGGTCGGGTTGTGTCACATTCGGGTTCAACCCGTTTAATAAATGGGTTGAAAAATTCAACCCTGACCTGACATGTTTGCTTAAACGGGTTACAATATCGAACCCTAACCCGACATATGCTTTAACCCAAATATAACTCATTAACCCGCCAACCCATTTAAAATAACAAAAAGAAAAAGGAAAAATAACTAAGTAATTAGAATTATTAACCCAAATTAAATGAAACAATAGAGAAACAAAGAAGTTGTTTTTTTTTCTAAAAAACAACAATTAAATTCCAAATAATACAAGTCATATTATTAAATAAAAGCAGCTTATTTTTTATCATAAGGATATTTTTAATAATTTATATTATCGGGTTAAATGGGTTAATAAACGGGTTGATTTCGGGTTGATTTCGTGTTGAAAACTCGAACCCTAACATGATCACTTAATATTCGGGTTGGGTTCGGATTTACACACTTACTTAAACAGGTCGAAAATGCTAACTCAAATCTGCTATTTTTTGGTGCGGTTCGTGTCAGGTTGACGGGTCAGTTTGGTTTTTAGTACCCCTAATTTTTAACGAGCACACGTGTCATACGTTGACCTCGTACAATACACAGATATAGAGATTGATTTATACTAGGAAGTCCAACAGCATTTTCACATTAGGAAGTCTTTGCATATTTAATTGGCTTAGATACCACGATGTTTGTTCAAAACTAATTAAAATTTTAAATTTGTTTCAATAATTAACGAACTCTTGTAACAATCTCAAATATAAGCTCAACTCAAATTTTGGCTTTTTAAATAAAATAATGCAAATTTAATCAAAAATTAATAAAATGGGGTTGTTTCGTCCGAAATTAATAAAATAGGGCAAAACGCGTCTATTAGACGCGACGTCGCGGCTAATAGCCGCGACGATGACGTGGCACTAATCAATGAGGGGTTTTTTTCATTTTACCAAGCGTCGCGCTAGCGCGACGATGACTTTTCTTTTTTTTTTTTATATTTTATTTTTAACTTATTTTATATTTATTGTTTGTTTCGTGACGATTAAAATGATATGCATATGTTATATTTTTCGAATATCTAAAATATTTAATTATTTTTTAAGTTTAATCAAATTTAAGTATTTTTTAATTATAAAATTAGAAATAATATTTTTTATTATCGAAAAATATGAGATATGCATATCATTTTAATCGTCGCGAAACAAACAATAAATTAGATGCGTTTATTGATTTTAATTATGTAAATCACATGAAATAACGGTGATTTTATAGTTTGGTGGATTTTATAAATAATAAATATAAAATAAGTTAAAAATAAAATTAAAGAAAAAAAAAGAAAAGTCATCGTCGCCCCTAATGGGCGCGACGCTTGGTAAAATGAAAAAAACCCCTCATTGATTAGTGCCACGTCATCGTCGCGGCTATTAGCTGCGACGTCGCGTCTAATGGACGCGTTTTACCCTATTTTATTAATTTCGGACGAAACAACCACATTTTATTAATTTTGATTAAATTTGCATTATTTTATTTAAAAAGCCTCAAATTTTCCTCCTTTTGTATTTTTCCTCTCCAGGTTTTCATACTTCAATTTTTGTCCTTATCGACTCCACGAGTTTCTTTCACCTTCAGCTGCACACACACACACGCCCAATATATAAACTATTTATTACGTGGCACTCTAGAGCTTTATCCACGTGGCAAGTACGGAGGTGGATTTCTCTATTATGCCCCCAAGTGCCGCGCGAGTCACAGTATTGCTGTCAACTCTGTAGTTGGTATATATTCGAAAAACACACACTCACACACACAACACATATTGATAGGACGCCTCCGTGCTCTGCTCTCCCTCGTTTTCCCCGTGCCTGAATCGAAAATCACTCGAACATGAGATGTTTTGTTCTGTTGCTGTGATGTGAATGAATGTGTTTTAGACTAGTTTCGATCCAATGGAGTTTTGTGCGCCTGAGCATTCTTTTGATTAATCTCTCTGCCTCTCGTTTTTGCGATTTTTAGGTAGTTGGTCGGAAGGAGCTGAGGGTTTGAGGTATCAGACCGTTTCCGCCGTCTTTTGAATCGAAAGGGGGGGGGGGGGGGGGGGAAGGGTTTGCCGTTTTGGTTTTCCATTTTTTGCAGTAGATTGATGTTTGTTTGATTGAAGAAAAATAAGCAGCCAGGCTTTGATTGTTTTCCTCAGAGAGAAGAAGATGGAGAGTTCGAAACATGGAAAGTCGACAAGTGTCCCGAGCATTGGAGGTACTGAGTTATTGTTTTTATATCATCTTTAACGAGTCAGCTGCATGAAGGGCATGAGAGCATTATGTACACGTTCTTAGTTGGCTTTCAATTTCGTGGACGTGAAAATTCTGGTTTGTTTGAAAGAGTGATTGGGTTTATGGTGGGCTGATTGATCATTGCATCTCAATTGGATTCTCAGTGCTTTCAACATTCTTTATTATTTTTCTTGATTTTGCTTTTTATAGGAAGAGATCACATATTTGCATGTCTGCTTCCATAAATATTGTGTGTGAGCTTTAACAGAAGAAGACCGATGCTTTTAGCTTGAACTTGTCTCCAGAAATTCCCCAGATACTGAAATGCAAAGCTGTCTCAAAATATCCCTATGGTTCTAGTTCTTACATCGAGGGGAGTCCTGCAGAGGTTAAGGTCAGTTCACTCCCTTTAATTTTTGCCTTTCTATAGATCATGTCTGAGATGATTCATAACGGTTCTGTACTGAGCCTTAACAGTTTCATTCAACCTATGCAGCACATGATCGAGCCTGGACAGAGGTCTCCAAGTGCTATTGCCCGGTTCCTAGGTCGCAAAAGTTCGATGAACGGAGACTTGAACCATGGCCCTTCATACAGGGATCATCGCGGCCTTGGAAAGAAGTACAATGATTTCAACACCGCCTTTGTTCCCCATAGGAGATCTTCGAGATGGAGTGCGAGCTCCATGCCCACCAAATTCGAGCTGATGTTTGCGAAGCAAAGGCTCAGAGATTCCGAACGCTTCCCCTCTGGTGAAAAGCTTATGACCAATAGCAATGCAAACAAAAGCTCGGACTTGTTCTACTCTAACAACCGTTATTCAGAGTGCGATAGAAATGCTGCCTCTGTCAGACAGAGAGCAGCTCATCGTCTGCAGAGGGAAGATGGGCTTTTACTTGAGCCTGGTTACATCCAAAGACCTTCTTTGGGTGGACCATTGAAGGCTCGAACAGAGAGGAACATTCGTCATCGAGGATTGCGGGCGTGAGTTCTACCCCTGAGAATATGGAGGATGCTTATGAGCCTAATTCAGTTGATCGCGATGTTCCCGTCTTTAATGATATCGAGGACTTTCGAGGCTACAAAACAGCATCAATGAGGAGGAAAGATTCATCTTATATGGGTTGTAGAAATCCTTTGTCAAAAGAAACTGGAAGTAATGATGCGGTGGATGCAAAGTCTCGTAGGTACAGAGGATATGTTCCGTGTGCTGATGCCCGAGAAAATGGTGAATTGGAGATTTTTAGATTTCCAACTAAATATTACTCAAATGATAAAAGAGGGTGGAAAGGACAATCTTTGGGTTCAAAGGCTGAGTCGATGAGGAAGTTTGTGGCCCGGTGGAGGACAACTCGTCAGTATCATTATTTGGATTGCCCAGCTTCAGGTGAAATACTAGCTTCTTCTGGCGGAGAGAGGAGATCAAAGCATATGGATGGTAAGACAGGTCCAAGCAAGACAAAAAGGGATGATTATCCTTTTGGCATCAGAGGTGTAGATAGTTGTAAGGATGATGATAACAAGGTATCGAGACAATCTATATTTAATCTTGGTGGCCCACATGGTGACATACGTGGTACCTCGTTACGTCGTCCCAAAGGTGGAATCTCGGTTGCAAAATCAGGTAAGAAGTTGAAGTTTTCACCTCAAGCTTCAAAATTCATGAGCACAAGAAATCTGCTCCTATTGCATGAACATGGTAGTGAGATATGCTCTGCTACAGGTGCTAGCTTTAAGATCCAAATGGAGGCAACTGTGAAGCAGTTGGGAAAACAAGAGGTGAAGTTTCAGATGCCATGGAAAGAGGGAGATAGTGAAGTGAACGTTGGAAATGTAAAAGCATCTCTGTCATCTTCCGAGTCATTGCTATCTGTGGGTGCTGACGAATTGCCAGAAGATGATCGCAAGGGGTATGGCTTACAGGTTCGAACTTCGCTTTCCTTGAAAAAGGGTGATGTTTACATAACCGTGAAAGGCAAGATCACAATTTGAATGCGCGTGTGTTTTCATGTGTTTCCAGTACTTTCTGTGGCATTTGTTTGGCTGACTTGGTTTGAACATCCCCCTTCTCCCCCCGGTCATGCATTTTTAGACACTGTTTCGGTTTGTTTTGTTTCGGAACCTTAATTTGCATGCCGTTGTTTGTTTTGGAACTCCTTTTAAACGTCTTTGTTGGTTGTTAAGTAGTTCATCTAAGTACAAATCTGCTCTCTCAGCTACAACATTTCAGTTCCATAGACAATATACATAAGTTACTTAGTTTTTCAAAAACAACCGTAGGAACTGGTTAACTTTTGCATGGCTGCCTCTTTCTTGTTCAGTAACACCGAGGAGCTGATAGATGAGTAAGCTTCCTCCTTTGGATTCATCTATACATGTCTCTTTGTTCATGCAAATCGTTTAGTATTTCTTCCTTCAATAGACCTTTTTTGGACACTTTGACAATAAACCTACCTACACTACACACCCAGATTCAAACCTTCCGTGTGAAACGACTTCTAGAATGCTCAAATTCAAACCTATCAGGAGAGTCAAGGGAACTATGAAACGACTTAGCGATCATCCTTTATTCAATGACAATGCTCTATAATCTCGATTACGGTGAAATTGGCATATGATGCAGAGCATACATATGCATAAGATGTTTTTGTCTGGAGAGTTGCCTGTATTGGTAGGTTTTTTAGGTACATACATAGTCGCTCGTTCCCATTTAAGTTTCTCACTAAATTCTCAATTTCTCAAAAGATAAAGTTTGGCATAAGGATTTCGATGCAGAAAAGAAAATGAAAGGTGTAGTGGTACGCCACTCGAAGCGTAACGTACTATTGGTTGATGCACTACCATTGTTTTCTTTCGCCTTTTCCACCCTCAAATTCCGCATACCAAACAGAGAGTAAATTTCCTCTGATGAATATGACAAGTATTCTTTCAACATTTTCATTCGTTCTGACGGTTATTAAATGATTTTGGTTCGATGGTTAGACGAGCTTTTAACCATTGATCTTCTCCGACGAGTCATTGCGACAAATCTCTTACGCAATGGATCTAATTGGCTCAACGGTAAGCTCTTTTTTCAAAGAGTTGCGGAAAATCCCTGAGCATGACCTACTCATTCTATACACTTCTGCCAACTTTCTTCCAGTAGTATCTTATGAACACCGTGCACTACTCATCGTTGAGCCATCATAAATAATAATCCAACCCTTTCTTCCCGTTTAACTCGCAACTTGAAAAAGTTATGGTGAAAATGGGAGGATTAAGATAGGTATTTAAGTGAAGATGTTTCGCCATGCCGTAATAATAATATGCAAATTATGTATAGACATTTGTGACGAGCATGAATGTCGCAAAATTGCAGCGGTTAGCAATGAATTTGCTAAGCAACACGTGGAGAATGTTGCGAAATCCGTTCAATGTTTTGGGACGAGTTGGTCGTCGTAAATGAACGATCACTCATTCCCATTCCATTATAGTTTGTTTGTTTAATGTGGCTATGGATCGGCCTTTTACGTAACGACCCAATATATAACTGTTGAAGAAGCTGAAATTTGTTGCGTAAAGTTTTCTCATCGCCCCCTTTTGCGAAATGCACGTCATTTGGTTTCCAAGCTTAGAGTTTAATCTACCCACCCTTCCTTTTCTTTGATTCTACTGTTTATAATAGAAGTATCAATCTTTCTTTAGCTTATTGGTCACACATATTTAGAAAGCTAGGCTGTGAATATATTTCTAATGTAAATGCTCAAGCTCGCTCGCACTAATTATTGTACTGTATGAAGTTTACGAAGAAGTTGTGCACGTGTTCGAACTTCATGTGAAGGCGCCATTAGGCATTATCAAATATCACAATGTTGGCTTTGCTTGCGATTCCTTTCTTGGAACAATATCTATTTCTTATTTACTCGAGGCTATTCATATGTTTAAATCTTGAGGATCATCGGTTACCTGAACTTGATGTGTTTTCAGGAACTCAATATGGGAAACCATCAGAGAGTTGCTACTTTGAAGCTGAGTTTGATTCTTCACAAACATAGAAGAATTCTAGTTCTGGTAATATCGACAAGTCCCTATCAGTGATCTGATTGTTTTCAGACTAACCTTCAAGGTACAAAAATTGGTCAGTTCTTCTCAAGCTTGCACTCTTTTTTTTTTATTTATTCATTTATTGGGTTGTAATATATGGATTTATTGAAGTAGAGATGAACTCTTCTTGTTTGCATGCGTGAATCTTCTTCTGGTTATGATATTAATATGAGTAATTAATCATGCTCCGTCTCGGGTAGATCAAATAGCTGATGTGCTGACTTGATATGGTTTATTTCCCCCTAAATCGTTTTCTTTTTTTTTTTGTCGTTGTAGAGTGGAAAATTGCAGCTTCAACTGCTGAAGATGGAATCCGAAGAACAGACCAGTTACTATCTCCGATTCATTCTCAAGAAAGGAGAAGAGCCCAATGCGTAAGCTGGGAACTTTTGTACATTCTCTCTGACCATTGGGGCTCCAAGACTCCAACTTTGATCCTTTCATGCTGTTGCTGACGTGGCACTGCTTGGATTCTCCATTAGACGCCACTCTGTTCGAAAGAAGAGCATCAATTTGTACCCTTGGGTGGGTCATTCCCAAAGTTAGCTCGGAGTGACCGGTCATTTGAAGTCACACATAGAAGTAGGTGTGTTTGAACGCCTCGGAAAAGATGATCAATTGGCTTTTGGATGATAGTTGAGAGAGTTCTCTCCTGATGATTGTTTGCAGCTGTTTGAATACAGAGGTGAGATCACAATGGTATATGTAAGTATTGTTGAGTTTCTGAGTTTCTCCATTCAACTTAATATTGTGCCCAATACAAAATTTTTCAGAAATTGAACAGGTATTGAGGATGAAAGTGTGTAAGAAGAGGTAATAGCCACATAAATGAATGTTGCTGCAGCAAGTGGAACAAGAATGGACAGCACACCATGGATTTGTATATACAAAATAAGACTTCTCCTCATTAGTTTCCTTTCCCTTCGTTGAGGATTCGATTACGAAAATCGATGACCATTCTGGGCAATCCCTCCTTCAATGAAATCTTGGGCTCCCAATTCAGAAGCTCTTTGGCCTTGGAAATATCAGATTTCCTCTTGTGAGGATCGTCTGCTGTGTTCGGCTTGAATTCGATAGTAGCACTTGGATCAGCCACATCTTTCACAACCTTTAAGTAAAAAAATCTACGCTGCTCAAAATTCATCCCTTGAAAAGCGAATCAGAAAAGTATTCGAAAGTACGGCGCAAACCTAATCAAGCTCTAGAATAGTGAACTCTACAGGATTACCCAAGTTGAACGGGCCAATGTGTTCGCTTTCCATCAGTGCTACCAATCCATCAACCTAGTAAGAATAAAATTTGGCATTTCCTCAAAGCAGAAATTGTCAAGAAAATCCATCAATTCCCACCCCGCCGGTCACAACCACCCTATTCCTCTTCCTCCCCAATCCCGACGGCACTCTCCCAGCCCAATTCCCATGGATACTACCGAAATCCTCATTCCTAGCATTTGGATTCGAAGTAACGGCGTGGCTGTAACTGATTCCGCTCGCAGAGGGCGAATCGGAGAGAGTAGCGTGGATGATGAAGAAGGTGGAGGCGATGAGGAAGCCGATGAAGATGAACAGCATGCGCTGATCTCTGAGGAGGTAAGCGATAGGGCGTGGAAGTGAACGAGCAAAATGCTCCGCTGGTTTGCTTGTGCAGTTGCTTCATCGTCCGTCCGCCAGGTCCGTTATCGATCTGAGGAGCGTTGGCGCGTGAGCATTTGATCTTCGTCTTCTTCGAGCTACAAGGGCTTTTTTTAAGTAAATAGCCTTTGAGTTGGTCACGCATCAGAGCGAGGAGCATTGAGGAGCTACTTAAATTTTTCCTCCGGTAGGCGGCGACGGCGACGGTGCCGGTGACATGGCAGTCGAGGTGAGGATGATTGGGCAGCCCAGATGTGATGGCTTGATCCATTTGATCAATTGGGCTGAAGTGGATTGTTGGGCTAATTCGGCCCAACTCAAGGAAGTGTCGGTCGGCCCAACTAGAGGCGTCGGTAAACGAAAAAATTAATTAAAGGGTTTACAGGTTATACTGTAGCGAATCTGAAACATCAGACCCGTAAAAGTAAAAAAAGAAAAAAAAAATCAACCACTTTCACTTTTAGTAAAAAAAGCAAGCGTTCTCTCCCGCCCCTGCAAAGCAAATTGTTTTCTCAGCAACCCAATCCCAAATCCGAACCTCAACCGACTCAATCGACATTGGCATTCAACGTGAACACCCAAAGAGTGGAGGTATGTGTTCTACTCTTCGTCTTCTTCAATTTAATGCGATTAGGGGATCTGGGAACGACCCATCGAACCCAAATTTGGTGCGGACCCCGTGCTATACGACCGTGTGACGGACCTACTCTTGCAGGGAGTGGAGATTAGGTGTTCCCGTCGCCACCGCGATCGTGGCGATGGTCCTAGCCGGCAGAATTTCGAAGCTGAGGTAATCCCCCAGATCGAGAGCAGTGGCCGTCGCTCCGAAGACGATGATTCAGCGCTTGTACCTGTTGAAGAGTTTCCCACACTTGTGGAGGTGGTTGAGGCTGGAGATTTTGGTGCTTCGTCGAGTGCCCGAGGAGTTCGAAAGAGGCAAATCGACTGTAGAAATTGTTGATCTAAGTGACGAGGATTCAGAATCAGATAGAAATGAGAAGTGGAGCAAGAAGTACCTCGGGCGAGCGGACTTCGTCGGGCGTCAACTGATTTATGAAGTTGATCGCGTGCTCATTGACAAGTACCTTGAAGCGGCACGATTTAGGTAAATTTTTTCTTTCGATGTCAAACTCATTTATCGTACATAAACACGTAATAATTTTTGGTTGCAGTGATAAGGTTTGGAAAAGTGACATGTTCGACGTGGATGCCCAAGGCTTCTACATGTTGCTCTTCGATGATATGCTCAAGTCCAATTGTCTTGACGCATATCTAGATTGCTTGAGGCGAACGTATGCAAACTCCGATAATTATCTTCGCGTCTTCGTCTTTCCAAGTTACGTGCAAGACGAGCACTTTAGAAAGGCGCAGAAGTTGAATAGGAAGGCGCAAGTGACGGTGGATGATATGTATGAATTCCTCAATGGATTGTCGACAAGCAGTCGGAGATGGTTGGAGCGTCTCACGGAGGATGAATTGGTGCAATGCAAGTACATCATCTCTCCTGTTTTCGCAAAAAGTCACTAGGCAGTGCTTATTTTTGACGCGTCAACGCAGACCTTCATCCTTAACGATTCGTTGGGCGTGCATCAAGTTTCATTCGCCGGGAGAGTGTTCGTAAGTAGCTGAAATCCGTATGTCTATCATTTTTATTTATTTAGTAACATGTTCGTAACATTTACTATATTTTGCAGGCGGATTCTTTCTGCATATTGGCATTTCAAGTTCAATATTGTGACAAAGGTGAAGTTGAATAATAGAAAGAATCGGAACCAGAAGGCTGACAGCTTGGATTGCGGGGTTCATGCGGCATTGACGGTGGAGACGGTGATGGTTGACACGCCCGAGTTTAATGAATATCAAAGGCAACTTGATATTTCAGCATATCGCTCCATTATGGCTGCACGAATATTGCGTGACCAGCATAGCTGTATGCTCCATTTGTTGGGTTGAGTTTGGAAGTGTTAAATTGTAGGTGGTTTTGGACATGTTGGACATCGTTTAGTCTTTTATGGCTGTTAGTTTGTAGGTTTAGTTGAATAAAATTTTTTTCAATGTTGAATAATTGATTCTCTGTATGAAACGAGACGTGATGGGTGAAAAATCCTAAATTGGCAGACGACCCGTTTATACGCTTGGGACCCATCCATCAGCGCCAATGCAATATGAGCGGGTCCCCTAATTTTACGCGCGGGTCCCCTGATTTCACGTTATGGTCCCCAGGTTATAAAGCGCCGGTCCCTTGGGTAAATGCGCACGGACCTTACCATATGTGCGGGTTCCCTGCTTTCACGTTATGGTCCCCAAGTCATAAAGTGCCGGTCCCTTGTGTATATATGCGCACGGACCTTACCTTATGTTCCCCGGTCCCTTGTGGGCTTTTTTAATAAAATAAATAATTGTTTTTTCTTTTATATTGATTAAATATGTGAAAAGTTAAACCTATTAATAAAATAGGTGTTTTCGTAACTCCAAGTAAAAAAAAAGCCCTTTTTCAAGTAAATAAAATATAATGAGGGGAACTATATATTTTATTGTGTACCCCTTTTTCAGGCAGATGAAGAAAAACATATTTCGATTGATAAGACACTGTCAGAGCAGAAAACACTTTTGACCCAATACCCAATAATTGTTCAATTATTGGTACGACTCAATAAGTATATACGCTTGGGACCCGTCCATCAGCGCCAATGCAATATGAGCGGGTCCCCTAATTTTACGTGCGGGTCGCCTGATTTCACGTTATGGTCCCCAGGTCATAAAGCGCCGGTCCCTTGTGTAAATGTGCACGGACCTTACCATATGTGCGGGTTCCCTGCTTTCACGTTATGGTCCCCAGGTCATAAAGCGCCGGTCCCTTGCGTATATATGCACACGGACCTTACCTTATGTTCCCCGGTCCCTTGTGGGCTTTTTTAATAAAATAAATATTTGTTTTTTCTTTTATATTGATTAAATATGTGAAAAGTTAAACCTATTAATAAAATAGGTGTTTTCGTAACTCCAAGTAAAAAAAAGCCCCTTTTCAAGTAAATAAAATATAATGAGGGGAACTATATTTTATTGTGTACCCCTTTTTCAGGCAGATGAAAACAACGCATCAATGTATTAAAACATGCACGACCATTTTGCAGCAGAAAGCATTCATTCCACCAAGCAAGCTCACCTAATTATAATTCTTCTACACCATCGCCCTCAAGAAAAATCACCTACATTTGTCTTTTATAGGTGATAATCATGACGATCACGAGCATTTTTTTCAAGTCGATGGTCAGTGGATAATTCGCGAGGACAATACGTCGAACTGGGTTCCCGATCCAAGTTGCCGGTGGCAATCAATCTTGGTCGACGACGGTTCCTGCACGTTACTGGATCTCACTAACGAGATATTGAATGCATTGTCGTTATGCACGGGCAATACCAAACTTAGGATAAGCTACATGCCTTGCATAGACTACAATTATGTGCGCCCCATCTACATCGAGAACGATTACGGAGTACGTGCGGACCTTGGTTTTGGTTGTCCACGATCAAGACCACCTCTTCACGTGCAACTTGAGTTATCCGTCATTGCTGCACCGCCACATCAACCTCATAATAATGATTTGTCGGGTTTTGACGTCGGCATTATAGCGCAGTGCGATACAAACACAAAAATCCAACCATTTGAGGGTTTTCCCAGCACATCTAACAACCCTCCTTAGCAAAGTAATGAAAGCAGTGGCTATTTAGGCGATTACTCCGTAATGGGCGGCCAAGAATATGATAATGAGCCTTGGGCGCAAGTCGGACGGGAAGACGAAAATGAAAACGAGCAAGGTGCTACAATCGAAACTGATGATGATGATGATGATGATGATGACGACGACGAGTTTGATGTCGAAGAGCACGACGACATCACAAATGTGGCTGAAGATGGTACCTATTCGTTTACGGGCAGCATGTGAACGAGGTGGTCGATTTGGGGCTGCGCAAATGCACGTGCATGATGTTTGACATCGATCGTATCCCATGTCCGCATGCGATTGCAGCTTGTGGTCCCGCCCAAGTGCCGGTGTATTCATTAGTTCACGATTATTATAGCTTGGAGATCTGGAAGTTGGCATATGAAGGTACTATACGGCCGGTAACGGATCGCATTGAAAGTAGTATGGACATGTTGCCGCCTCTTGTTGGCTCACAACGTGGACGACCCCAGAAAAATAGGTTTCCTTCTATGAGTGAATTTGGTAGGAGATAACTTTGTAGTGCACCAGCCATATTTGTATTACGTATGTTTAAACGTTGCCGTTTGTGTTCTGTTATGTTAGGTTGTGTTACGTTTTTCTGCTTTCTGTGTTACGTTGCCATGTTAGAACCCCCTTATGCACGGATGCGCATGAGACCCCTGCGCATCGGCGTGGTTCCCATATGGGTCCCTTACTCATAACGTAAGGGTCCGCTCATTTAAGGTTTGGGTCCCATGATAGTAATGCGCGGGTCCCGTGAGCCTTGCGCGCAGGGTGGGGAGCGTTACGAGCATGGGACCCAAACGTTAAAGACAGGGGACCTGCCGATTACAACATGGTACCCGCACATTAGGGTTGGTCACGTTCGCTTATTGGAGTGGGATCAATAATTGTTCAATTATTGATCAAAAGTGACATGTCAGAGCAGTGCTTCATTTATTGGTCAAAAGTGACATGTCAGAGCAGTGTCTTCAATTTATTAGTCAAAAGTGACATGTCAGAGCAGTGCCATTATACAGTGTTTACAGGACAGATGACTTGACATTTGATTCTCGATTTGGGGCTTGAAAGGATGTGAAAATCTAATATTATTAAATTCCTTAAATCGATAATAATTAATAAAAAATTTAGTGCGCGAAAAAAAAAATAAAAAATAACCGCTAGATTAACAATATCTAACTCCAAGTTAAAAACAAAAAAAAATATTCCAACATGTATTTCAAGTTGAACGATCTCTGACGTGAATATAGTAAGAGAGCACACCCAAAAAACATACTCGTGTTTGTGATTTCTGTAGTATGTAACAATCTTATAAACTGAATGTAATTCTTGTGATTTTCTACATTTTTTTGGTTGTGTGGTATTTTATGATGACTTTATGTTGTAGTCAACGATAAACAAAGTATAAATACGCAGAACTAATCGCTTACTTCCATGAATTAACATTGCAAAAATCGCACATGAACACAGTGGACCAACATTTTATGGACAGGGGACCCAAGGGTCAGAACAAGGGACCGGCGCGTATTGCATAGTCCCCACACTGAGATGCCCGGGTCGTCCTTGGTCCCATGAAAATTATGAGCATGTTTTTGACGGGTCCCGTCCGGTCCCGTCAAATTGTGGCGCGATATAAGCAGGGGACTCGCGCGTATATGACAGGGGACCTGCGCGTTATGAGCAGTGTCCACGCACTTATATTCAGGGGACCCGCGCAGGGAACGTGCGTAGCAAACACAGAAAAATTAATATCAAACAAGTAAAGTTATGTCAAATCACTTGACATTGTGTATATTTTTATGTCAAATCACTGTCAGACTGACAAAAAGTTGAAAAACACAGAAAACATCATCTTTCACAATTCTAAACCCCTAATTTCATATCCAACACACATGAAATTTATATTCAACACAGAAAGTTTTATTCAACAACAAAACCGTACTAACTAAAAACTGTCTCAATCATTATTAAGAATAGAACATGCGATGTATTTTCTAAAATCCTAAATATTGAAGTGTTTAAATCATTATCACGTACAATAGCATATTATTAAATTAAATACCATAGCACTATCTATGTTTTTTAACGGAACTAAATATTATATTATAAAACATAGTTAATTTAAAATACATTACTAATTATATTGCCAGGGTCACGTACAATCAATAATAGCATATCTTGATAAAATTACTACCTCCGTCCCACTAATTTTATCACATTTTGCCATTTCGGGCGTCCCACTAATTTTATCACCTTTCCTTATTTAGCAAAAAATCTATCACAAACAATCAATATAATAATATTAAATATTCTTAAAAGACGTGTCAAACTATACACTTTATTACCTTTTTATTGTACTATATTATTATAATAATACCACCTTAATATCCGTGCCCACTACCAAATGTGATAAAGATAATGGGACGGAGGTAGTATTAAATAATTTATTCTACCCTTCTCGCCCTTCTCCACCAACCGGAGCTTGGTCGACATCCTTCTGCACGGCGTCGTTTCGGACAATCTCGATCCAACCTGGGCCTTGGATCACTTCGCTCTTAGCCTCGTCGTCATCATTTCGGACAGCCTCGGGTGCTTGTCCTTCGATCACTTCGCTCATACCATCGTCGTCGTCGCCGTCGACCTCGAGAGCATCGTCGTCGCCGTTTAGGAATCTTTCAATCTCGGCCACGATCCACACCCTCCTTTGGGAGAGGTCGACGCTGAGGTCGGCCTCTAGACGGCGGCGGCCGTGGTAGTCCAGGGGTCCGAGTGGCGGACGATTTCGTGGAGGCGGGCGACGATTTGGACATCCGTCAGCATTCTTCCTGTTTTGTTTCTGGGATTATTTAAAAATGTTAGATGCTTTGTGTTTGATAAATTCAAGCCTTATATAGCTTGCAAAACGTCGTAAGAGCTTCCCAAAACCCTAACATATAGCGCGGGACCCAAGCTCTTGTGCACGGGACCCAAGCTCTAGTGCATAAAGCATGACCACGACTAACAGTCCTTCCAACTGTATACGGCCATGGGACCTATCAATAAGAAGCTATTCTGCGCAGGTTCCCTGTTTTTACGCGCAGGTACCCTGCATTGATGCGCGGGTCCCATGATCTAATGGGCCGACACTAATGTGCGGGGACCATGCATTGATGCGCGGGTCCCGTGAATTTATGTGCGGGTCCCGTAAATTTATTCGCCGCAAACATGTGCGGGACTCCTGCTTTTATGTGGGGTCCCAAGATGTAACACGCGGGTTGCCTGCTTTCAAGCAGGGTCCCCGGATCAACTGAAAGTTTTAAAAATAATGAACATGTTCGGCCTTCCAAACCGGAATTTCGAAGCTTTGAGAACCCATTGGAAGGGTTTAGGACTGGGAGTTACAAATTTAGATGGTTATATTCAAAATACGACCCGGAAAAATACTTACAGTGAAGCGCAAGGTTCGAATCTTTCGTTCGCCGAGGACTTTCCAGTATTCCTTCGCCTGTGAAGAAGCTGATACGAGGTCGGGGAATTTTTCTTAAGGACGATGATGAAGAAGAAGAATAATTAGGTGAGTTGGAATGAAGGCTTTCTGCCGCAAAATGGACGTGCAACTTTTAATTCATTTCAGGCGTTGTATTATATTTTTGTTTTTCTTATTTTTTTTATTAATATTAAGGGATTAGAAGAAGATGATTAAGTGTTAATTAAAAAGAGTGCTATTGACCAAAAAAATAAGTCAAGTGTGCTATTTTTTTAAACTTGACCACGTCAAAGGCTATTTTTTAAAAAGACCCTCCAAAAGCAAGTTCTGTTATTTGCCGCTGACGAATGTGATTCAGATTTGATTTGATTTGAGTGCGTGTTTGTGAGGCAATAGATAATAATGGAGGGAGATATAATTGCAGTTAAACTGCTTTTGGGCCCATGGGCTATTTAAATGGACGATCTCTAATGGGCCGTACTTAAAGGCCCAAACTAGAAAAGTTCTCAGTTGCCCCAATTAGTCAAACCTATCATCCCTTCATATCCCAAGCAATATGTTTTGATTACTACTACTATTACTACTATTCTTATTACTAGTACTTTTACGCACATTCTATGCGTGTGCTTAGAATATAATTATATTTATGTTACTTCTATTTTTGTTATAAGGTGAATATAATTTTAACTATATAAAACAAAATATGTTAGGGATGTAGGTATAATAAATAAAAATGTAAAAGTGATATGAAAATTATTGAAGTAATTAAATAAAATATAGAGGGCACCAAATTGCAAATAAATGATCTACATACAACATGCAACTTAGCACAGCTCACTTAAAAGAGCATCGTACAGCTAAGCAAAAAATTGTTATAACAACTAACTTCTCTATTAGGAAGAAACGTAATTGGCAGCAGCATTTCAATAAGTAACCCACTTTCCTTATTCGAATTCAATCCATACTTTCCTTTTTCGAATTCGAATGTCTTATTCGAATTTCTACGTTACTTCAGCCGAGCTTTCCCTATCTTCTTCTTGAGTGATCTTCAATAGCCCCCCGCAAGATGGATGGCATTAGTTGATGGCAGACTCTTGACTAGCAACCGTTGTAATAAAGGATCTGTCAATGGTTTAGTAAGTAGGTCAGCGAGTTGGTCCTCAGACTTCACAGGCAGCAGCTTGATATGTCCTCTTGACACATGGTCCCGAACAAAATGGCAATCTATTTCGATATGCTTTGAGTGCTCATGAAACTTAGGATTCGAAGCTAGCTTCAGAGCTGAAAGATTATCACAATAGACAACGGGTGTATGTGGTAGAACCACTCCCAACTCGGTTAGCAGCTGCTTAATCCATAGGATTTCTGCAACTGTCACCCCTAATGCCCTATCTGTATTCTGCATCCATGGATGAACGTGAGACCGTAGGTTGCTTTTTCGCTTTCCTAGTAATCAGAGCATCCCCAAGAACGTACAATAAACTGTGACTGACTTTCTAGTGTCTTTACATGACTCCCAATATGCATCAGAGAAACCAGTCAGATGGAAATTTGAGGTGGATTTTAATAAGATGCCCTGTCCTGGCGATGCCTTCAAGTATCTGAATAAGTGATGGGCTGCCATTAGGTGCCCTGTTCTTGGAGCTGAGATGTATTGACTGAGCTTGTGGACGGCAAAAGCTATATCTGATCTGGTGAATGTCAGATAGAGTAGTCTACCAATCAATTTTTTATACCTGAATGGTTCTTCTAACAATTCTCCATCCGATTCAGTGATCTTCTCAGCTGGATTCATGGGAGTTATCAGGGGTTTTGAGCCAAGGTAGCCTGTGTCTTCTAACAGTTGCAGGCTTCGAGCCACTTCTATTCCAAGGAAGTATCTCAACTCGCCCAGGTCGCTAATTTTAAAGTTATTTTCCAGAAAGTCCTTTACTTCTTGTATGGCATCAAGTGAAGGCCAGTTAATATAATGTCATCCACATAAACTAGAAGCAGCACATCTACTCTGTCACCCCTTCCTCGATGTGAATAAGTTCATATGTGGTACAGACTAGAGTCACTTCAAGGAATTTGATAATTTGATAACTTGCAAGTTCCTCAAAGCCCTTTCGCACTCAATTTTAACCATAATCAAGGCCTCTCATCTAATGACTTATTGCATTATTAGTTTTGCTGTTGAGTAAGGGGCCAAGCCAATGTATGATTTCTCTTTATTTGTTCTGTTTTGTTGTTCTTTTCTTTCTTGTAAAGAGAGCAGTATAGAAGTGTCCATTGCTTTATAAACTCGACACAAATATGTAGACAATAGAGAGCCAACAATTCCATCTTATCCCACATCACCTTCACATTAGTTCCTCATATCTCACCATAGCCACCAATAATATGCCTTGAGATCTACCATTTACGGCAGGGTTTATATATATTTTTTTTTCTTGAACTAATTTTATTTGGATTTATTTGCCATGGATGCAAGTGGAACTACTCATGTTCTCTAATGATTATTATTTTCATACATATATTATTATGTTAATCGGATTGGAGATGTTGGGCTAAGAGAACATTCCTCGCTCAAGAAACATGTTACGATAATAATCACTTTTGACTACTTTTTTACTTTTGACGTATTAACTATTAAGTTGATCTTTCCCTATTTATGGGCAAATATATTGCTGTTTAAAATAAAAAACAACCCTTTCTACTCTCATTATAAAAATAGAAAAAAGACTCTCACCTATTACTAGCACACGATCCTATGAAAGAAAAGATGGCCACACTCATCATGTCCTTACTCTCCACCCTACCGCCGCCCGACCTCCGCCACCTCACCGCCGCCATATCCTCCGCCTTCCACCACCACTGCCGCCGCCTCATCTCCGTCGTCACCTCGCCGGCCCTCTTCTCCCTAACCCTCCGCCGCCTACAAGAATCCTCTCTCCACGACAAGCACCTCCTCATCTCTCGCCTCCTCCTCTCCAATCTCAGCCTCCTCCACCGATCTCTGCCGAGACCCACCAAGAAAAACGCCGCCCCACCTCCGCCGCAGACCTCCGCCGCGCGCCGCCTGAACCTCAGGGACCTCGACGCCGTACTCCTCCTAATGCTGCTGTGCGAAATTCATCAGTACAGACCCGAGCTCCTCCTGACCCGGCCCGATCAGTGGCGGGTCGGGCTTATTGAGTACTTGAAAGAGTCGATTCTCGGGCTATCGACTTCTAGAAGCTTCTGCAATATCGCTACCCATAATAACGGCTACGAGGTTTTGATGCAATACGTTGAGTGCATAGTTAGGTGTTGGAATTTCGTCGACGCAGGCGGCGGTTTAGCAGGTAAGGTTGGGTCTGCGTCGGTGGCGGCGGCGGTGGGTCTGCCTTCGGTGGAAGTCGCCGGCGGCGGCGAGTGCGTGATATGTAAGGAGGAGATGGGAAAGGGGAGGGAAGCGTGTGAGCTGCCGTGTGGGCATTTGTTTCACTGGTTCTGCGTATTGGAGTGGTTGAAGAAGAAGGACACGTGTCCATGTTGCAGGCGTAGGCTTCCCAGCGACGATGTACGGCGTGAGATCAATAGGTTGTTCGAAGAATTTCGTCAAGTGTTGATATAGATAGACTATAAATAGTGGCTCGTAGTTTTACGTTGTATGAGGTGAAGATTAATGTATTAGGGTATGATGAAAAGGTTCAGTGTTGCAAGTATTACATTCAAGCAAATCAGAATTTCCTTGTAAAACATAAAGCTCGAGCTACATTAACCCTAATAGGGCTCATTCATAGCCCAAGCTATTAGTCTATAGGTATAAAAGAGAAAAGATTAAATCTTGGTTTCTAATCGAATTCGGTACTTATTACAAGGTTTGAGAGTTGCAACTTTGTTTAAAGGACTATTACACTATGACTAATTAGTTTTGGAATAAAAACCTTACTTGGCTTGTATGTTGTGCGTGCTTCGGAGATTCGATATTAAGAGCATGAAGCACCTTTGCAACAAAAGAATAAAATCCTATTTGCTTTGTGGACATAAAATAAGGGGAAATTTAATATCCAAAATAAAAAAAAAAATCCTTTCATGACGAACGTTGTGTCTGTGTGGCTTTGGTTAGAGAGTTTAGCTGTTGAACGACAAGGCTAAAAACCCACAGTCCACACAGATTTTCTTGTGGTTGTGATATTTTCTTACAAAGAAAAGAGTCGAGTATGATCATGATATGATACGAAAACATTTAATTTAATAGAGTATTTCGATGGCTACATATTGGGCCTTCTTCTAGGCCCATTTAACTTGGGCTCTAAGTGTCGGTAAGATTTCTCAACAGATTTGAAAGTGGGCCCAAAGGTGTACTGTGTACCATAACTGGGCCCACTGGCATTTATGACACAAGCCCAGCCCAGACACGTAGCACGTGTAAGAACGCACGTGTCGGTGGCACGTGACCACACAGCTGGCAGCTGATAGTCTCCCGCGAAGCAATACGCACGTGACTCTTGTTTGATTACAAAGCCAGGGAATGGATGGAATGGTCAACCAACGACACGCAAATGCGTACATACAACAAATGATATGCAGAGGAGATCGAAGGAGAGGGAGACGGAGGAGGACAGCTGAAGATACCGTCGCGGCGGCGGAGATGAAGTGTTAGCCGTTCGATCGAAACCTTTTTGTACTATCGCCATAAGATTACGAGTGAGGATGGCGCGCGGTGTCTCGCATGCTGTCCTCAATTTTGACTCGAGACGGTACGTACAGCTTCGTTTGAGCCTGTGATCTCAGCTTTAATTCTCACGCATACTATTTTTGTGCGTTTGTCAATGTAAAGTTGTGGTGACGTAAGCAGTAAGCTTATGTCAGCGTCTGTGTACTCCGTGTTTGGTTAATTTTAGTAGACTGGGAGCTTAGGCTGTGGGGTGAGATTCGAAATTTGGGGAAATTTTGTCTGGAGGAGACTGCCGTAAAATGATCTTAGAGAACTCATTTTTCTCGTCTTTTTTTTTTCGTTGGAAAACTTGTTTTTTCTCTTGTAAATAACTGATATAGGAATGTAGCTCTTTGATTGATCTTTTGACGGGTTAGCGTAATTTGACAGGACTTTTGCACAATTCATTCCTTCATTCGCTAAAATATTTTTGTTTTTGAGCTGGCTGGTGTTGAATTTTCTATAGAGGCCTTCGATTTAACACCTGAAGAAGTTTTGTAAATCTGGATCGTAGCATTGAGTTCTATTAGGGATGTGTAATTATAGTTTTCTTGCATGAAATTTGGTATTTTGAGAGAAGGAATACGATATGGGCGGTAGATACAGATTTCTTCTGAAGTATGTTGTTGTCCTTGTTAAGCAAACGTCTCTTGTATGATGATGCCAGGTAAAAGTGATACGGGTTGTCTGTCACTTTGATTAGTTCAATATAGGAGGATATGCCATACTTCATTCCACGGAAACGATCTGAATTGCTCATGTTATGATTCGTATGCATTGTTGGCAGGGATTCCTATGGATTTACTGTGAGGCCTCAACATCTCCATAGATACAGAGAATACGCCGACATATATAAAGTAATTATTATTTTTACACATAAATTGCCACTGGGACTATATTCAATTGGAAGAACCAACGATTATCGATCTATGTTATTCCACTATCGATGACGTTTCACCTCTATGAAACTTGGATACTGGTAAGGTGTTGGAAAGTATATTGGACGAGCATCAAAACCATGAGAATAATGAGAGAGAGAGAGAGAGAGAGAGAGAGAGAGAGAGAGAGAGAGAGAGAGAGAGAGAGAGATCTGTTAGTGATAGTAATTTTATCCTAGCAATATTCAGGCGACTAGAGAGCAAAAATATATGTCAGTTGATGAAACCAAACCAATGGTTTGACATGTTCATGTGGAACCTTTAGTACAGTATTGGTGTTTTGCGATTCTTTACATATGTCCCCCCTCCTTAAATCAACCCTTAAAATTCCAGGAAGAAGAAGAAGAAAGATTGCACAAGTGGAAGAGCTTTCTTGAACGGCAAACAGAGACTTCAAGTGCGCATCCAAATACTGAAACTTCCAACACTCAACAGAAGACAGAATCAAGAGTTGAAGATGATAATGGACCCTTGATTGCTGGGGTTAAGCAGCTCCAAAGTGATCCTGATAAAAAAGCGAATGAGGAAGGGGACGATTCAACTGAGGAAAACTCCAGGGATTCCGTTGTCACAGCTCATCAGGAAGAAGTGACTGTAGAAGGGGACCACTCAAGTGATAAGAAGCTTATAGCTGAGACCGAGGAGCAAATTGTTGTAAAAGAAGCGGCTCAAACTAATCAACATACAAAGTCCCGTGAGGTTAAAATATGGGCTGATATTAGCACGTCGCTAAGATCCATTGAACATATGATGAGCGCTCGAGTAAAGAAGAGAATAAATATGGAGGATGAATGTGCAACTCATGGACCTGACATCCTTCCTCCAATTAACGAAGCAACATCACTTAAAGAGGATTCTGAAGATGGTGATGAGCAGGTATCCAATAACAGCGAGGTAGTTGGTGATAGTGCAGATGCTGATGCTTCTGCATTGAAGAATGATGCAAGTAGTGAAGAATGCACGGAAGCCTTTTTCCCTTGGAGAGAAGAGTTAGAATTTCTTGTTCAAGGAGGTGTTCCCAAGGATCTCAGAGGAGAGGTACATTTCAGTATGCATTTGTTCTTTCAAACAAAGCACACTCCCTTACGATCCTTTGTCTAATCGGTTAGGTGTGGCAAGCCTTTGTTGGTGTTAGGACTCGTAGAGTGGAACGATATTACCAAAATTTGCTGATTGCCGATAAAGATGTTTGCGATGACAAAGGGCACAATGGCTTATCTTCGGGTCATAATGGGATGCAGGATAATGGGAAGAGGTCTGATATGTCCGATAAATGGAAGAAGCAGATTGAGAAGGTCATTTTGGATCATGGACTTTATCATTCAATCTTGTTAATTTGTAGGTGCTGCTTCTTTTAGGGGTTTACATGGACAGTTTCTAAAACTAATCAACCGTTTTCAATGTTCGCGGTTATTTAGGTTGACTCGTTATCCCTTAAATCTTAACATAAATCCTTGGTGGTGTAATTTTTATATCTACTCTGCATAAGATTCTTTTTACATTTTTTTCTTCCATGTTGATGGGAATTGCTTCAGTGATTTCCTATTGCTTGTTCTATGATCCTTTATATAATATAAGTTAAAAGGCATGAAAGAAAATTTACTAGTTTTTTGCTCTACATTCCAATATTACCGACGTTAGGTGTTACCAATAATATCATATTCACGATGATATTTGTCTCTTTTCACAATTTTTTATTTCCCGTTAGGCTAACTTCTGGTTCATGTGACGCAGGATTTGCCTCGAACATTTCCTGGACACCCGGCTTTGAGTGAGAAGGGGAGAAATTCCCTAAGGCGTGTACTTTTAGCTTATGCGCGGCATAACCCGTCTGTTGGGTACTGCCAGGTGAATGTCTATTTAACACATGCTCGTATTTCTTTAACTTCTCGATCACTTTAACTATGGATAACCGTACCCCCATGACAAACAAAAGAGCGAACCTCTTATGAAGCTGATGCATTGAAAAAAGATGTAGATCTTGTTATCCTTGAGTGTATCAGCTTTTCCACAAATAAACTGTATGCTAGTAAAAATGGGAAAATAAACAAAGTAAATATTTGTATGTTGAAGTCAGTACTTTCTTGAGTATTCTTACTTCAATGTGTATTGAAGATAGCATGATGCATGGATCCTCATGTTTTCATTTCAAGTGTCATTATTTTATCATTAGCATCTTTTTCCATTGATCCACTCTGCTATCATTTTGTATGCAGGCTATGAATTTTTTCGCTGGCTTATTACTCTTGATGATGCCGGAGGAAAATGCATTTTGGTAGGTTTAAATCCCTGTCACTGAACAGACTCATTGATGCTTTAATAAGTTAGCACACTGAACTGGGCATGTTATGGATTTACATTGTGTAACAGTTTGTGGCTATGCTGCAACTCTAGTTGACATGCCATCATTTTCTTCATGACATTTACTAAATAGAATAGATTGTACTATTCTCCTATTGATTACTTAGACAATTACAAAATACAGACACAGCTGACGATATATATATCGTCAGCTATTTTCTAAACTAGATCAGCATAAACCTTTCAGGACATTGGTGGGCATAATGGATGAATACTTTGAGGGCTATTTCTCAGAAGATATGATAGAGTCCCAGGTGAGCACCTCACTCAGACAAGAAATATGCTCATCATAAAAGAAGAAGGCTATTAATAATTTTAATTTATTTCAGATTGATCAGCTTGTCTTCGAGGATTTGATGCGTGAAAAGTTTCCTAAACTAGGTTTGGCTGCTACTGATCTCTTATTTTGCCTTTTGTAATAATCTTTGATAAGAATTCCTCATTGCTGCATGACACTGCAGTGAATCACCTTGATTACTTGGGAGTACAGGTGGCATGGATATCAGGGCCCTGGTTCCTTTCTATATTTGTGAATATGCTTCCTTGGGAAAGTGGTATCTGTTTCTTCTGCATTTATATGTATCCACCATTGTATTTTGTAGAACTTTAGGTCCTTCTCTTACGTGCTATATATAACTCTTTCGTTATCGTCTCCCTTAATCCAGTTCTTCGAGTGTGGGATGTGCTTCTGTTTCAAGGAAACCGTGTCATGTTATTTCGGACTGCACTTGCACTAATGGATCTATATGGTAATTCCATTGAACCCTTTCCCAAACTGACTTTGTAAAAGAGGCATCACGTTATATATGCACTATCGTTTCCAGGACCTGCTGTAGTTACCACTAAGGATGCTGGAGATGCTGTCATATTATTGCAAACCCTTGCTGGCTCCACCTTTGACAGCAGTCAGCTTGTCTTAACTGCTTGCATGGGTTTCTTAAACATAACCGAAGATAAATTGCGAGAATTAAGACAGAAGCATCGACCAGCTATACTCGCTGTAGTTGAGGAGAGAGCAAAAGGGAGTCGGGTCTTTAAAGATCCTAAGGGTCTTGCAACTAAACTATATAGTTTCAAGCACAATCCTGAATCAATAGTTAGAGAAAATATAACTGAACCTGGTTCAGATGACAAGACTGTAGTTGGTGACTTGTCAGCTCTAAATTCAGAGTCTCCAAATCTAGATGAATTTTTAAAGGGCATTGACGTTGATTCTGAAGTTGGGTCTCTTCCGGACCTTCATGAACAGGTGAGTGCAATATTTGTTGAATGTAGGTACAATTCAATCATTCCGTGTTGTTTGATAGATTTATGCCTTTGTTTAACACATCATGATCAATATTTGTCTCCTTCTCATGATATATGTCCTTTGAAAGTCCTTGCTTCCTGATATAACTGATTTGTCCATTATCTATTGGTTTATACAGTTCAATTTCCCCCCATTTGAATCGAGTTTCTAATGGTCACTGCATTGCCTCAAAAGACATGTTGTATTTCGAATATAGTCCCAGCATGATTTTATCTTTTGTTAATTTCAATTTGGTAACTCTGATTCTGCAGGTGGTTTGGTTAAAGGTCGAGCTTTGCAAGTTGCTAGAGGAGAAGAGGTCAGCTGTATTGAGGTTGGTTTTGTAGTATAACTTTGATCAGCAATCTAGAAATTTTGTCCGACGACTTATTTCTTTGGCATAGACTTGTGGGCCTTCAGATATTACCGCTGCTGAAGAGTGAAAACACTTGGACTGAAATGCTTTATTATGCAGGGCCGAAGAATTAGAATCTGCGCTCATGGAGTTGGTCAAACAAGATAACCGTAGAGAACTAAGTGCGAGGGTATTTCCAAATTATTATTATACATGTTTACTTAAATTGTGCATTTTTCAGATTATTAAATTATTTTTGCTGGTGAGTCACAAACAGTGCATCCGACCCTTACGATTGCAGCTTTTGGCGTTCCATCTTAAGGAGGTTACATTTCAATATTCAAATGGTTTGATTGCAGGTTGAACAATTAGAGCATGAGGTTGCTGAGCTGAAGCAGCTTCTGGAGGATAAGAGTGAAGGGGAAAAAGCCATGCTGCAGGTTTAAATTTTATCGTAAAATTTATCTTCTAAGTTTATATATTTCATTATCTAAAGGTGCCATTATAGGTTCTCATGAAAGTCGAGCAAGAACAAAGGGTGACAGAAGATGCTCGGCATTTTGCAGAACAAAATGCAGCTGCGCAGAGATATGCGGTGAAAGTGCTTCAGGTTCCATTTCTTCGATTGTATCCCTTCTTCCTTTTGTTCTCCGATTTCTATCCTCTCAAAAACTTTCTCCAACTACACCAACCATTTAACCAAAAAACTCATAATTTTTACACTTCATAAGACTTTCATCAGCCATCAACATATATAATGATTGGCATCACTTCTTTCGATATCTCAAGGTGTTGGAGCTTATTATTCTATATTCATTTCCAGTGAAAGCTTATACAAACGTTGGTCGTATCGCTGCTCCTTTTCATTACTGCTACACATTTTAACTTATGGCACGACTTATGCGTCCAGCATTTGGTTTTAAATCATATCACGTCATATCGCTAAACATTACTTGCTTGAGTGAAACCTTCTCACCAAACAGTACGATCTAGCTATTCAAGATTTTCTAGCAAGGCGAAAGAGACATCTCACGTCAAGATATTTAGTCGTCCAATATCAATTACTAGGATTTTAACCAATTTCTTTATGTAATATACATACACAGGAAAAGTACGATAAAGCCATGGCTTCTCTAACCGAGATGGAGAAGCGAGCTGTTATGGCAGAGTCCATGCTCGAAGCAACGATACAGTATCAATCTGGGCAGAGTAAAGCCTCATCCTCCCCAGTGTAAGTCTTCCATATCAATTACATACAAAATTAAGTTGATGATCTTTTAAGGAGCTCTTAGTGACAATTTCCCATGCATGGCATCCATGAACAACTAACCATAGAGCTCCAAATCCCGAGAACCAAAGCGACGCACCAGCGAGGAGGGGCTTGTTGTCGTTTGCTCGAGGCTGGCAGAATCAAAATAAGGTGGGACGAAAAAATCTTTACGAATCAAATCTAATGCAAAGATGGGATTGTAGAGTTGTAAAAGAAAATTCATTCGTTTTTCAGGGAAAGTCGAACGATGAGTCGGGCACGAGCAGTGCTGCCGAACGATGATGGATCGATATTGCAGGTTACTGTGCTCTTCAAGTATTTGCAATTTTTTCTTGTTTATACCTTTTTTTTTTGTTTCTTTCACTGCCATTGGAATTTATTAAGTCCAGCACTTCCTCAGTGCTGTTTGATTTATTTTGTAGAATTGTTGTTTATTGTATTACTGTGATTGTTGTGTAGTTTGTAGTGTTGTGAACATCAATTGTATTTGTACTGCGTTTCGATCATTCATTTTTCCCCAACGAAGTTTCGTGAAAATAAAATTTACAAAGATACTAAAGATCCCAAAAATCCGACTAGGTAACAGTTGATTAATCGAAGAAATCAAACGAAAAAGAAGAATAAATAATCCAAAGAAACAAGAACTAAATAATATAGTACTAATCATACCAAAACAACGTATGTTACGCTCACATCTATAATATTCATCACTTTCTCTCTACTTCAAAGGAAGTGTTTTATGAACAAGAAATAAGAAGTAAGAAATTCAGAAAAGATAGAAAAACAACAAAAGCAATCAAGAGGATGATTTCCTTGACTGAATAATTGTTCCATTCCATTGCTCATTTGCGCCATTTTCTCGAGTCCACTAAATCTAAACCATATTAGTAAATGGGCCGAAGGCAAGTTCAATGGGCTATTTATGTAGGCCCAAATAACTAATAAAAAGCCCATTAAATAGTTGGCAAGGGTCTGTTTCGTTCCTCAAGCAAGGAGAGGACCTTTCTAGAAATCGAAAACACTTCCACAACTCTATCGAGCGAGAGCTGCAACACAGACGCACATACGCCTTTTCTCCTTCGCCGCCGGCCGTAATCAATACAATCGGTCGCCGATTTGATTAATTTATCGAAATTATTGCATCTGGGAAGCAAAATGCCTCCGAAGCAGCAATCGAAAGCCGATTTGGCGAAGAAGCAGAAGGTCGTCGAGGACAAGACGTTCGGATTGAAGAACAAAAACAAGTCGAAGAATGTCCAGAAGTACGTGCAGTCTCTTAAGCAAAATGTTCAGCCTAAACCTGATCCAGCTAAACTCAACGCACAGGTTAAGCTGATTTTTAATTAACTGCGTTAACTCCCTCTTATCTATTTTGTCTCTTGTTGGAATATTATACTTTTTTTTATCTCTTTGATGTTTATGGGGTTCGGATTTGATTTAGTTTGCCAACGAATGATTTGATTTAACAGAAAAAGAAAGAGGAAGAAAAGGCTAGAGAGAAGGAACTCAACGAGCTGTTTAAGGTTGCTGTGAAACAGCCTAAAGTTCCTGTTGGTAAAGATATATAATTTCCGTATTTGTGTTTACTTTTATTTCTACGTAGATATGTTTTATACACGCACTTATATAGAGGTGATAAAAATTGAGTTTTTCAAATGTTCTTCTTTTCTGTTTATCTAGTGTCATTTTAGATTGTTTTCTCTATATTTTTGGTAGTTTAGAAGTGTGTGCTGTGGTTTGTATTGTGTATCATTTGAATCATGTCACCTTATTACTGTTTAGGCGTCGATCCAAAGTCAATTGTATGCGAGCACTTCAAGGCGGGGCAGTGTGCAAAAGGATTCAAATGCAAGTTTTCTCACGATCTGAATGTCCAGCGGAAAGGAGAGAAGATTGATATCTATAGTGACAAGCGTGATGAAGGTTGATACGTAGCGAATTTTTTGTGTGCTTCCTTGTTCTTACATTTTCGCTGTTGTATTTTATTGATTATTTTTAAATTATCTGATTCTGTGGCTGTGTCTAAATTGAAATAGAACAAGGAACCATGGAAGATTGGGACCAGGAGACATTGGAGAAGGTTGTTGAGTCAAAGAGCCAGGAATATAACAAGAATAAGCCTACAGATATAGTAAGCCTTTCTCCCTCACCTGGTTGGCACTCATATCTAAGTTTCTTGCAGAACTGATGGAACTGCTCGCTGTTTTGAAGTCATTTATATTATGCCCATTGTGTAAAAACTGAACAATGGAGAGATTTGGAATTTGCATAGATGATGATAAACTTAACGTGCTCCTGATTTCTATTGACACGATAAATCTGAAGAAAAATAAACAAAAGGTCTGGAAAAAATATGTGGACAAAAAAAGGAAATAAGTTAAGAAAACATGCTGCTTGGGGTTTAGATGCCTTATTTGACCTTAAACGTTAGTTATTACTCCTCTCTCCGCACTCACAGCTGAGACACTTGCCTTTGGACTATGGTACTCCATTAAAGGGTTGCCCCTTAATGGTCATTTATTGTGTTGCCTTTGGAGGGGCTCGCCTATTTGATGGAGTTTTCCAGTGTAGTGTTGTGATATACTTTCTTTTGGTTTACAATATTGGGTTTACAATTTTCTATCCCAGTATTGTGCTCTGCCATTTTGTGAGATACTAATATAAAACTCCCTGTTTGATGTCATCTGTATGAAGGTGTGCAAATATTTTCTCGAAGCAGTTGAGAAGAAACAGTATGGTTGGTTTTGGGTCTGCCCTAACGGTGGTAAAGACTGTCATTACAGACATGCTCTTCCTCCTGGGTATATTTTGAAGTCTCAGATGAAGGCTCTCTTAGAAGAGGAAAAAGACAAAATATCTGTCGAGGAAGAGATTGAAAACAAGGTACCTACTGCAAATCTTTGCGCTATTTACCTCTAGCAACAGATTGTACAAGATAACCATATCTACTCTTTCACATTATGTCCTAAACAAATGAATGTTGCTTTAACGTGCATAAATATTCTTTCAGCGATCACAACTAGCAACCTCAACTCCCATGAATACAGAGTTATTCATGCAATGGAAAAAGAAGAAGGTTGAGGAGAGAGAAGCTAGCTTGGCTGCACAATCGGCAGATAGAGCTAAGAATGACCGTATGAGGCAAGTTTCCCCAGTGACTACTTATTATATCCACAGTCCAAGCTTTACTGCTGTGTAAGCCTTCATCGAGAACCCATATTCATATTTTACCTTAATCTGACAGTGGTCGTGAGCTCTTCTTGTCCGATGCGAGCTTATTCGTTGATGACGTTGGAGCCTACGATGAGTACCAGAGGGAAGAAGAGCGAGAAGAAGATCAAAAGGTTAATAATCCTTTGATCTCATTTTGCGTTTCTCAGTGGTTCCATGCTCTTTGTTTTCACTTTCTGCTGCTTTGTTTGGTTTTTCTGAGTGCACATTCGTATACTTTGATTAGGTCGATAAAGCGAAACCCAGTGAGACTCCAAGTTCTTCAACGCCAAACGCAAATAACGTCGGAGGAGATGATGATGATGCTGTTGATGATGACGATGACGATGATCTTGACATTGACGAGCTAAATGAATTGGAAGCGAGCCTTTCGAGGACAACATTACAGATCAAAGAGCCAGGTGACAAAGTGTGATGCCCAAATCCCCCCGCCTTCCCTTCCCTTCCCTTGGTGCTTCGTTTGATGTCTAAACGAATGGCTGCATTCGTCCACATGCTCGTCTATTACACAGGAAACTAGCAATGTTCACGAGTCATTCTAGTAGTCCTTGGTTTTTTGACGTGCTGAGTTAGTTCATGGCTATTTTGCACGATTCGACTGGAATAGTCTGATTCTCATCTAAAAACTCTTTGATTTTGTGAACTGAACCAAGACTTGCGAGAAGCTTTCTTGAATAATGGGGATCTTATTTAATTTATTAAATTTCTGCGTAGCATAATTAATGAATGACTTGTTGGATGACAAAAAACCATTTTCTTTGTAGTAATCTGTCCCATAATGTAACACTAACATGAAGAATCAATCCCGTGGTGCAGAAGAACACAACATTAGAAACAGCCAAATCGTACAATTTTTCACATTCCAAAAAGGAAACAAAAACAACAGAATCCAAAAGAGTAGCAACAATCATCAATCTTCACTATCAGAGCTACCCTCATCACTACTATAATCACTACTATCATACTCAATATCAAGCTGAACGTGCCTAACCTGTATAGGCTCGGGCGCTCTCCCAAGAACCTGAGGTGGAGCAGCCAGGGGCGGCGGCGGCCTATTATTCTGCTGTTGTTCCTCAACAACCCTCGTTGGAAAAACGCCAATCGAATCCAACGGAGGCAGTGCAATGGGGTCGCCAGGCTTCCATCCCGGCGGGGGCAAAATGGGCAAATCGCTCGGCAACTCCACGGGCATCCCAGGCTTCCATCCGCTCGGCACAACAATGTTAGGAGGCATCAGCCCTTGAATTGCAGATAAATCGCCGATAGGTTTGCCCTCGAAAGGTAACGGTAATTGCGCTTCGATCAAGGGCTCGATCATCTTCTCCTTGCCTTCATCCTCGGGCAGGCCAACGTCGAGGTTCGCAAAGTTGTAAAGCTGGGACGCTCTCATCTGCTCGTCTTGTGGGGCTGGCGGCAACGCCCCGCGGAGAGGAGCTTGGCCCGAGCCAAACTCAGGCGGGGCGAAGGTTGTGTAGCTTATCTTATGAGCGTAAGACAGTATATCGGAGAGTTTTAGATGGGTTGCGATCGTAGTAGTCGAAGAATCTGAATCTGAACCTGACTTGGTTCTTTTCGGGCGGCGGTAGTCTGAGTAGTCGTCGTCGAGGACGTCGAGGACGTGCTCTGTGTCTTTGAGTTTGTGGGCAAAGCTGAGGAGGGCTGAGTCTTTCGATCTGATTTCGCGGGTGAGCTTTTCCCTAGCATCTTGGAGGTCGAGGATCTCTTGGAGCTCGGAGACTGCCTTCAACATCTGATCTTGGAGAGATGCAAACTGATCAAGAACTTCTTTCGTTGAAGTCGAAGGAGGTAATGAAGGCTGATGAGCTTGGGGAGACAAGAAAGTGGGTAAAGAGCCACGGTATGAGCTGATCCAATGGGAGCGATTTGGGGAGACTTCGAAGAGCTTTGAGCACAGAGAAGCCATTTGCATTACAAGGGATTGAGCTCTTGGGAGGGGCGGCAACAGAGGGAGGAGAGTCGAAGAAACGGCTGGGATCGTCGATTGGTTCGAAGAAGGCTGATTGCGAGGTTGCTGAGCTTGTAAATTCTGAGATAATTGTGGATTTTGGTTCTGAATGGATGGAGAATTAGGGTTCGGCAGCCCTAATCTGGCCGGCGAATGCGCAATTTGGTGAGGAATGTTCTGCAACATTTCTGCAAAAACGGAAAAATCGAAGAACAACGTTAGTACTCAGTGTTGTTATACTATACCAGCGCCGGCGGCCGGCGGTAGAAGGTGGTTGGCGGCGTCGACATTGATTTTTTTTTTTTTTTGAGAAGATTGGTGTGGCGTAAAGGAAGAAGATATACAAAAACGCTAAATTGACTTCGTAGTGGGCTGAGTATTTATTGGGCATATATTAATATTATAATCAAAACTACAAGATGATTATTACATTATTGGACCAAGAAAAACTTTGTCTTAATATCTCTGCCCTTTCTTCAGAAGCCCACCGATGTTCAGCGCATTGCCGCCGTTCTTCTTCTTCTCCGGCGAATCGTCGTCCAAAAAATCTTCACTATACGGCGAGCCCATATCGTACTGTGGCCGTCGAAAGATCCCATCCTTTCGTCAAACTTCCCACCATTGTTAGTTAGCATGGAAGCAGCTGAATTCAGCAGCTTTTCCTCCATTGATTCGACTGTACTTTCAATCTCCTAAGCTCAGCTTCCATCTCCGACTTCACAAGATTCTTCTGCTAGGGCCTCAATCAATTTGCTCATCTCTGTGGTTTTCCATTTTAGCTTCTCATTTCCGCTTTAATTCTGCGCAACGCCTCTTTCTCGGTTAGATTCTCTCCATTACAAGTGTTTCAGTTTCTTTCTCGATATCATTTTCTGGGTTCGAAGAATTCTCATCAGATTCTAACATCTCCGATTTATCGCCTATTTCGACTGTCTCAACCTAAAAATACGTTTATGTTACATATAGACAAAATCATAATAATCCGTTGTCGTCCAGCGGTTAGGATATCTGGCTTTCACCCAGGAGACCCGGGTTCGATTCCCGGCAACGGAATTTTTATTTTTCCCGATTTTATATATATATATATATATATACTAGATGACGTGGCCGCACTTTCTGCGGCATCTACGTAACCGTACCTTGTAACCAAATTATTAAAACAGTTAATAAATATATACACAAAGTGGAACGATGTTGTGTCAGATATACATAAAAGTAATGTTAGTTTTATACTGTTACGCATAATTCAATTAAGATATATATTAGTAAGAAAAATTAACCTTTTAAATCACCATTTGTTTGCAAGAATAGAGTACATTGACATGATTGATAGCAAGATTTGCTAGTCATCAAAATCTTAATAAGTGGTGTTAGGTAGCCACCTCTAACTACATACCCAAGAAGTTTATTCCTTATGCGTGCCAAATATTCATTACTGACAATAATTTTGAACTGATGCTAAAAACTGTGACACCATTTGATTGTGTACTTATTAGATATGATACATTTATATGTGATTTATATATTTATGTTTTGTAGTTAATATGATATATATATATATGTGTGTGTGTGTGTGTGTCATGGTTTTCGGAACCGGGCCGGACCGGCCGGTTCATGCTGGTTCCGACCAGACTGGTCAAAAAACCGGTCATGTCCTGTCCGGTTAATATTTAAATTAAAGACCAAAAAAGATTTAAAACAAATAATTAAATGTAACAAAACATAGTATTCGTCCAATGATAACATTTATTTAAATTATTTATTGTATTGGCTTCGCTCTATTCCTACAAATTTCATTTAAATCATATTTTATGATTAGCTTTTTGATCCCCAAATTTATAAATTTCAAATTTGACACTCATTTTTGCAATTAATTGTGTATTTCTCTAGATATTTTGTTTTTATTTTATTGAACCTCCATTTATTTTAAAGTATTTCTTATATTGGCTTGGTTCGATTCCTACAAATTTCATTTAAATCATATTCTATGATTAGCTTTTTGATCCCCAGATTTATAAATTTCAAATTTGACCCTCATTTTTGCAATTCATTGTTCTAGACATCTTGCTTTTATTTTATTGAACCTCCAATTTATAAATCATAATTATATTTTACTTATATTTTTTGTTACACGAAAGTACAAACTTCTTTTAACGTTAAACATGTCTAGTGCACTTGCACAGTCAAATGCGTGTGCATATTATAGATATGTAATATTAAATTAATTTTGAATTAAAATAGCTAATTGAAATTTTAATTATTTTAATTGTGTATTTATGAAATTATAAAGTAAAGGTAAAAAAACTAACTAAAAATTGTGTAATTAAAAAATAGCGGGTGATTTTGTAATTTTGTGTTAAATTTTTTCTTAAAAATTGACATAAATATATATATATATGTGTGTGTGTGTGTGTATGGTATCATATAACAACAAATAAAAAGAAAAAATATGATTTACATGTATCACGTTACTATAAAAATGCAATACAGCAAAAAGAAAAGGGACAAGAAGACAATATATATTTTTCACTTAATTATGATATATATGTGAGGTGCATTGCATTATCACAAAAGAAAAAGAAAAAGAAACAAAACAGACAACCGAATCCTTGAACGTGTATAGCTATGTGCATTATTATTATTATTATAAAAGAAAAATGAAAATAATATTGGCAACTGGAAAATGCAGGTTTCATACACAAATATTTAAAGGCAACCGATGACCGGCAATCTACTCTAGAAACTGGCCATATTCTTGCTTTTATAATAGTAATAGATATTATATTTTAGCTCATCAACTCTTGAGGTTATGTAATTAAACTATTCTCTGTATTTAATGTGACGATGATGTGAATTTGGCTTTTGCCACACGAAAGATGATAACTTTCAAATTCAATAGCTGTAATGCAACGAAAGATAAGGAAGGGTATATCCGTAACACTATGATATCCTCCAAGAATTTATACCATCTACTAATCAAATATATGTAATAATAATAAGCACGGTTCCTCTTCTTCCTCAAGGCTCAATCTCCGCCCTTACACGGCGGTCGGCGCAAGCGATCAATACTCTCTCCTCGGCCTCGCTTCGGCGGCGCTCACGCGAATAGCTCTTCCGTTAAGGTCCTAAAACCATCAGAAAAAAAAAAAAAAAAAACACAACTCAGCAAACGCCGCCCACCACCGTTCACAACCAACGTAATAAATAAGAGCGCAGATAGATATACTTACGGCGCCGTCCAACGATTCGATTGCGCCGGCGACTTCCTCGGCGGAGCTGTACGTCACGAAGCCGAAGCCCCTCGACCTTCCACTCTCCCTGTCGTAAACAACCCTAGCTTCCCTAACGTTCCCTTGTTCGCTGAACAAAGCCTCGAGGGCGAGGTTGTCGACTCCCCAGGCGAGGTTTCCGACGTAGACCCTGTTCGAGCCGCCGGCTCCTCCTCCGCCGCCTCCTCTTGGGCCGCCGCGGAACGGAGAGTTCTCTCGCTTCGGCGGTGGGCCGGCGTTGACTCGCAGGGGCCGGCCTTGAAGTTCCTGCAATGTTCATATTTTGCTCTATGAGAAAGGATAAGATTTGATTTTGAGCACGAGATATGTTTGTGGGCTTCTTATTTTACATAGCCGTTGAATCGCTCGACGGCGGCTATGGCTTCCTCGGCGGTGGACATGGTGACGAAGCCAAAACCTCGGCTTCTTCCATTGTCCTTGTCGTAGATAACCTGCCACGTGTCACCGTATTATCAATCAAATTATCTTATCTTTTGAATAAAACAGAGAACAAATAGATGGTTAATTACTTCACTGACCTCGACCATCTCGACGTTGCCGGCCTGTTCGAACAGTCCGGCGAGTGCAGCGCTGTCCACGCTGAAAGGGAGGTTTCCGACGAAGACCTTCAGCTCAGGGGAAAAGCTCGGCTCCTCAACCTCAGACCCATCGTCGGAAAGGGAGAACCCGTCGCCGCTCTGACCTTCGCCGTCGTCGACCTCCAAGTCGGACGAAACGGCGACACTCGGCGCGAGCTTGGTAACAATGGGTTGCTGAAATGAGTAGGTCGCCGCAATGGAAGGGTACGAAAAGGCGAGCCTTGGCACGGAGGTGAAAGATGCTTGGTGGCCGAGGAATGTGGCTTGCGGAGTTGCCGCCGGCGGCGGCGGCGCGGCGAGGGAGATGAATTTCAACGAAGACGAAGCCATGGATTTATGTCTTGTCTATGTATGTGTCTGTGTGACTGTGAAGAGATGAGGGTTTTCGCTGAGGTTTTTGTGTTTGTATTCTTGAAATAAAAAGCAGATCTTTATATAAGCAAAAAGCAGATCTTTCGCTGAGTTGAAGATATTTTACATTATCTCGATATAAATAAAAAAAGTGACGTCTAATGAAAAATACCCAATTGAATAAAAAATATGCAAATCAGTACCTATTCAAATTTTTACAGATAAGTACTTGTTTCACTGTTTGTACCAATTTTCTCAGTCTTGACGTACATTTTTATGTGTGTATTGCGTACCACGTCACGCGTTTATACGATACCCTATACGATTTCTATATAGTACCTTAATGTGTTATATGACGTACAATTTTCTCAACGTATTATGTACAAATACGTTGTTATATGGTACATAAATGTGTTGTATGACGTACCTGCAGGGATCAGGTACCTATGTGCAAAAAATTATTCTAATAGGTACCTACCTACATATAAAAAAAAATACTGACAGGGTGCTGAATTACAAATTTTTATGCAAATGGATATTTATGTGTAAGGTCCCCTAAAAAATAATTCAATAAATAAAAATATATCCCTCCTTTCCTTGGCTTATTAGTTACTACACTATCAGATCACTTTCCATCTTATGTCCAAATGTATGATCCCATCCCTCGAATTAATAAGATGATACTTCTCATTCATACGACCGTTACACACAACATCTCCAAGATTAACATCAACAAATCCAAGTGATTCCTGCAAATTACACAAACAAATAGCGTAAGCTTCTCATCACTTTCATGGAGTTATAAGATTCAGAAAAAAGCCATTTGTTTTTTTACCTTCAACGTAAATCCAAGCTTTCTCCTTCTGCTCATAACTTCGACATGGACCCTATCGCTCACCGGCGCATCGTCTACTATGAACTGAAACTCTTCGTGCCAATATGGGTTTCGAGTTTTACTAATCATCTAAAAAAACACAAAAAAAAGGCAGATGATTTCAGACCAAAAACTATTGCATGAGATTCAATTTCAAACTAACTAACTAACCTTAGTTCTCTTCTGCTCTCCTCTGAACAGAACCTTGACGTAAGGATTGCTATGTCGATGCCTCCCTTCGACATCCTTAGCGCCTACAACTGTGACGAGCAGAAGCCCGGTCCCACACAGAGACGTGGGCCCGTGGCCCTCGTGAGAGTAATTACTGACACTATGATCTCTTACATGGTGACTGAGCGACCCGCTAAACCTTACGCTGTCTTCGAGGAAAGGAACGAAAGTCAAGTGTAATAAAATCTGCCCTCTATATTTCTTGTTGTGAGGATCGCATGGATCCATGCTGTGTAGCAAGTTGAGCTCAAGCTCCTTTTTTTTCGAATGGAACGAGTTCGTTCAGATGAATTTCTTGCATTCCTAAGTAATCGTGGGCGCCAATCTGTAATTTATAGCAAAAAATAGGGACTCACAAAGCTTGATTGGAAAAAGTTGGGGTGGATTTGAAAATTTGAAAATTTTGGCGAACCTTTTCCCAGTCGTAGAGCTTTAGCAAGAGATGTTGGGTCTCGGGTTCTTTTACGGAGAGCTTGAATTCCTCGTTCCAAACTGGGTTGAGATTGTTCATCTTCACCGAAGTCTTTTTCGATGGGAGATTTTCGCCGCTGAGGCTTAGCTTTACGTATGGATCTGATGTGCTGAAGATATCTTTGTTTAAGAGTTTTCGTGCTAGAACGATCTTCACGTGTAGGATTCCGACGGGTTTCTTTGCTGCTCCTCTGTCGTAAAAAGTCGAAAATTTTAAAAAGAAAACGGCAATTTTGAGATATTTAATAGAACTTACATAGAACTGTCAAGGATTCCTAGTTCATATGTTTGAGGCCACAGATAAAGATTGGCTATTTGTTTCCTGACAATGTCCTGCGATGAACAACGAAAAAACAAAAGAAAATGACCCGAAATATCATTGTCGAGCGACGTAAAGAAAGAAAAAAAAAAAAGAAAAACCTGTATGTATCTGTAAAGTCCAGGAATAGACATAATATCTCCTCTCAATACTCTCAGTCCGAAATCAATCTTTGGCTGTAAATCTTGAAGATAGAATTTACAGAAGCAATATGATATATATCTCCCAGAAATCTTACAACAATGCTAGAAGACCATTTTACCTTCTCCATTAATGAAACGGAGACGCTCGAAAAACAGGGAAACGCTGGGGCTAAGGGCCTTAAAACAACCCTCGTTACTGCTGAGACATGAATGTCTACTATCTGGCGTTTCAAAATACGGTTGAATTATTTCATTCGTTTCTTTGAATATTTGCATTGGTATAACACGATCTTTTTGCGGGCAGCAGTTTTTTTTTCCTTACCTCGACGTTGAGTTTAAGAGTAGACAGTTCGATTCCCAGCGTAATGTTCGAATCTCCAGCCCATCTCAGTGCAAGATCAAGAACTAGTTCGTCCTCGTTCGAGTCTATAGCCTTCAAACCTAATTAATAATTCACGAAATTCAAGAAATCGTTTCAACCATTATTGACAAGGGAAGAAAAAACAGAGAAGAAAAAAAATCGCTACCGTGGAGTTTAGGAGGGTGAGTTCCAAGAGAAAGATGTTCGAAACGAATGGACTTTATCTTATACATTCCTATATGATCAGCAAATATGGCTTCTTCTGAGCTCTTAACAATACCACACACTGCCTGCAAATTCATACAATAACAAGATATATGTAATAAGGAGAAAAGAAAACACGAATAATATAAGAATATGCGATGAAACTCTGCGTTACTTTGTCGAAGTAGGGCCACACACTGTGTATTAACTTGTTCAACCAATCGACCTAAGAAAAATGATTCGATCAAACAACAGCGAAAAGATTCCATTTTGATCGCTCGAATACGAAAATCATTGTGCTTACTCGCTCGTAGTCTGGATTCATAACCCATAGGGGAAGTTTCGGGATGAGATCAGCTAAGGAGATCGAATCGAATCTGTCGGCATTTTCCTGCAATTATCTGATATAGATTAAGCTGATTCATCGATCGAATCATAACGAAATATCATCATTACATGATAGCAGATAAGCATGACGTGAAAATACAGAATCAAAACGAGTGCAAATATACAAACACCTTCTATGCAACAGAAACAAAATCATTTTACCTCATAAAAATGGCGCCTTCGTTCTGAATATATGAATATGAAGAATCCAATAACAAGGCCTAACGAGATCCCAATTAGAAACCCAAAAGACTCAATAAGCTATCATGAAATCCCATGATCAATTTAATCATTTTACAGGCGATCGATCACTGAATATCATTATTATGGTTTTTGGTTCGAGGATGGAAGCAGAGAACAAATGTTGTCCGGAAAAAATAAAAAAATAAGTAAATAATCTGAGAATGCCACGTCAGTGAGAATTGATCACCAAGAAATCAGCTTTCTTGGATTGTTCTTATGAGCAAACAATGTATTATTTCACAGCTGTCTTTTTGTAGTAGCGATGAGTTTCACGTTTGTATTTGGACTTTACGCGTTAGGTTATCAAATCCCTTGATTTTTTTTACGTGCTTATTATATATGAAAATTCTTTTTTTTTTTTTTTCCCTCGCTAAACATAGAGTTGGTTCTCATATTTAACTATATCATATTTATATTAAATCTTTATTATAATATTATCAGTAATACTAATCTATACTATTTGAAATGTCGTTTTGACCCATTCAATAGTTGCCGTTCGCGGGAATATGCTGCAGTTATTATGGTTGGACAGTTGGACAAGGTAAAGAGAGATAATAAAACATTAAACATTAATTTGACTTTAAGTTTGTGCAGATTGTAATTAAATATGCTCATTTCGTGGGATTTGCTTTGGGTTCTTTAATGGTATTATTTAGCAATTATGACAATCGGTTAGCATAAGTTGTACGCTGTTGTTAGTGTTGATTTTTTGACAGATGGAAAGCGAATATTTAGTTAAATTACTAAGTAATAAAATAAAACTAGTGATTTAGCACAATGCATCTGCCACTATCTAAAAAATATTAAACAAATATTTCAATATATGATTAGAAAATTTTAATTTTTTAAAACTATTTTAATGTCAGATTGTAACTAAGATGATTTTGTGGCGTCATGTTTAATATAATAGTGTTAATTAATAAATAATTTCAATTTTATTCATTAATGGCAAAATGACAATTAATTATGAAATTAACACAACAAATAACAGTTACTATGTGGTGCTCTTTCTTAATAAAATAGATAGATGAGAGTCTACAAATATCGCCAAGAACAATATTTTGCTATTTGTCATTTTTAATCCTCACCATTGCCTTGAAAAAGAGAAATATTGGAGAAAATATAAAAAACTGTGAACCCAATTATTATTGTGGCCCAATAGTAGTGTACATCCTTTACTTCGGCCCAAATTCATAACGTTGACCTAGGCCCACTAACAGGCCCAAAAGTATGATATTCTGATTGATAATAATTGTTTCAATTCGAGTACATAATCATTAGAAGAGAGGAGAAGGATAGAATAAAATACTGTGAAGAAGATCAATTGTCAAACAGAAAAGCAGCTACGAAAGCGAAACAATGGCTTCACAAATCGTGAGAAGATTCGCTCGAAGCTGGGGATCAACGCTTGGGACGATCTCCGCGGCGGAAAGTCCTCGTTTCTTCGATCGCGGATTCTCTTCGGGTTCGGGTCTGATCCGCGCCACGTTGTTTCCAGGAGACGGCATCGGACCTGAGATCGCCGAGTCGGTAAAGCAGGTATAGTTTGGGGAAGCTTTATTCCTTTTCAATTATTGGCTGATGGTTGCTGGTCCGCGATTGGGTTCTGAGTTTATTCTGTTGAGTGTTGATTTACTTTAAAAGGGGCTTGCTTTGAGCTGGTGAGAGAGAAGACAGTATGTTTTTGACGATGAACTTAATAGGTTAAATTCTGATTTATCTTTTCGATTTCTTAATTTGACGATTCGTTGAGAAATGAGAAGTTTTGTTGGATGCATGATGTCATCTCCTTCGGCCTTCAATGTGTTCTATACGTACAGTGTCTAATCTAATGAGCCATGAAACTTAAGGGAAATGGAGAAAATGCTTGAGTATTTATTCGTTGTAGTTAAGCTCTCCTGATAATTATATTTCTTCACTCAGTATTTATTTTCTGAAAATCAAGGTTTTTAGAGTCGCTGAAGTGCCAATTGAATGGGAAGAACACTATGTTGGGAAAGAAGTTGATCCTAGAACTCAAAGTTTCCTAACATGGGAAAGTCTTGAATCAGTGAGACGTAATAAAGTTGGTCTGAAAGGGCCGATGGCCACACCAATCGGGAAAGGACATCGATCTCTTAACCTTACATTAAGAAAGGAGCTCAATCTCTATGCCAATGTTCGACCTTGTTACAGTTTACCTGGATACAAGACTAAGTATGATGATGTTGATCTCATTACGATCCGCGAAAACACAGAAGGAGAATACAGTGGACTGGAACATCAAGTAAGCACTTCATGCGATGCTATTATATAACGATTGATTAAAGGCCCTTGATAGTCTGATTAAAGAACTTTTCTGTTTGATGTAGGTAGTTAGGGGCGTCGTTGAAAGTCTCAAGATTATTACACGCCAAGCAAGTCTGAGAGTCGCCGAGTATGCCTTTCACTATGCCCAAAACCATGGACGAAAAAGAGTATCTGCTATCCACAAGGCTAATATCATGCAAAAAACCGACGGTCTCTTCCTTAAGGTACGCTTCGCAGGAATATCGTTCGCTTTGTTTAACTTCTTGTTAGTAAACCCTTTTAAGTTGTTAATTCCAGTGCTGTCGAGAGGTTGCCGAAAAGTACCCAGATATCGTATACGAAGAAGTTGTGATCGACAATTGCTGCATGATGGTATGGCACATATATGTTTGTATTTTGTTGGAATCGTATTTCCCTCAAAAAAAGTGCTATTAGAAAATTATATTCCCACAATGATTGGTCATTTTTCATAAGTTTCGATTACGTCGTACAGCTCGTGAAGAACCCTGCGGCCTTTGATGTCCTGGTGATGCCAAATCTTTACGGTGACATTATCAGTGATCTTTGTGCTGGTCTGATAGGAGGTTTAGGCTTAACTCCAAGGTAAAACTTTTGTATTATTTTTCTTATCTATATACAATAGTCAATACACTTAACATTTTCCACATGGCTATGGTCCCTAACTAGCTGCAATATTGGCGAGGGAGGCATTGCCCTGGCGGAAGCTGTCCATGGTTCTGCCCCAGATATTGCTGGAAAGGTTAGTGATAAGAGCATCATTACTACTATCTTCAGTTTTCCTTAACACAATGGCCAGTAAATTAAAGAAACATTTTCAATCGACATTAACAGCTCGCTAACTAAGCATATGATGATTGTATTTATTTGTCTCTTGATTTCACGTAGGACTTGGCAAATCCAACTGCTTTACTCCTAAGTGCTGTCACAATGTTGCGCCATTTGGATCTCCACGATAAAGCCGACAGAATCCAAGACGCAGTTTTGAATACGATTGCAGAGGGAAAGTATCGAACGGGCGATCTTGGTGGGAAATCGACCACCACTGAGTTTACGAAGGCGATCTGCGATCATCTCTGATGGTATTGTTTTGGTGTTTGTTTTTTTGTCATGATGTTTTTCTCATAAGAACATTTCAGACAATCGCACTGTTGATTGATTTGTGAAGGCATAACTCTGCTGAACAATTGCTGTAATAAGAGATAATACTGGTGGGGTTAAAGATCCCCTGCTTTTTCTATTTGGTCAGAAAACAAGAGAATGTGCAATATAATGTTTTTTCTTTCCGAGGTTTTGAAAGATCATTAATATGCTCCTTTGTTATGTATGGCCAAAACCTTCAATTAAAATTCAGAATTAAACATCAATACCTACCTATGGACGTGATTCTATAAGTATAGTTCTCCAACTGTTTTAATAGTATCTCTAAAACGTAGTATGTTGAAAGTAATTTATGTATATTCAAATATTTGAACTAGATAACGAAAACGAGTTCATATATCGTTGTAATTGATATTTGTTGTTCATCTAGATATTAGATATATTTTCTTTCATTATTATGAAGTTAATTTTTCTTAATTTTATCTAAATAACTTTATTCTATATTTTGGTAAGCAATTCAATGATTCGGCTTTACTAAATTATTATTACCTTATCCAAAGAGAAAGTTTGGAGGAAAGCAAATAATTAGGTGTCGTTTTGGTAAATATCGTAACTCCATAAATATCTAAATCGACTGATCTGAAACTGAAGATGAATGTCGGTGATTCGAGCGAAGTTTCTGTGTCTCACTCTCCACAAGTGATAACAGTTTAACCTCAATTTTGCATGAACTTCGTGGATTAAATTAGGGATTTTCTTAGCGCCGCATGATTGATGGAGCCGCGTGTGGGGAACAAGTACAGGTTGGGGCGGAAAATTGGGAGTGGTTCGTTTGGAGAGATCTATTTAGGTTTGTGAATACCTTTTCGATTCTCTTTTCCTCCTTTGTCAAGTGGTATTGAGATAATTGCTTGGTTGATTCGTGTTTCTGCAGGTACTAATATTCAGACGAACGAGGAGGTTGCTATTAAGCTAGTGAGTGTGAAGAGAACACAACTTTTTGCCATTTGTGTCATGTATTAATTTTATGTGTGATGCAATTAGCTTGTGATGTACCTTTAACTCAGGAAAATGTCAAGACCAAGCATCCTCAATTGCTGTACGAATCAAAACTGTACAGATTACTTCAAGGAGGAAGTATGACCCGTTTACTGATCTAGTTTCTTGTGCATTGTTTTCTTATTTTATTTTATGTTCATCACTCTGTTAACAAGTTGCCAATTGACAATGCTTGTAGCTGGCATTCCGAACATTAGATTTTTTGGAGTTGAAGGTGATTATAATGTTCTTGTTATGGATTTACTGGGACCTAGTCTTGAAGACTTGTTTAACTTCTGCAATCGGAAGTTTTCTTTGAAGACCGTTCTCATGCTTGCTGATCAAATTGTAAGATTCATCACTGATTCTTTTGATTTAGATATTAGATGATTGATCCTGAAGATCCTAATTTCTTTTCAGATTAGTCGCATTGAATATATGCATTCGAAATCTTTCCTTCACCGTGACGTAAAGCCTGACAATTTTCTCATGGGTTTGGGGAGGCGTGCAAGTCAGGTTCCTGTATTATCGTCCCTCGGAATTTCTACTGCTATTTGGGTTCACTACATATTCTGTAATTGTTACGTTAGAAGTCGATTTTCGATAAATTTCATAGGTTTATGCAATTGACTTTGGACTTGCGAAGAAATATAGGGACTCTGCAACTCAACGACATATCCCATATAGGTAAACAGGGTCAAACATGAAGCATGAAGCTATGAATATGTATATTACTCAACCTTTTAAATTTTTCGTGTATTATTTTTATATGACATAAATCATAATTATGTAATGAAATGCAGAGAAAATAAGAATTTGACTGGCACTGCCAGATATGCAAGTGTGAACACTCATCTTGGCATTGGTATGCATGCTGCCAAGTGTCCTATTTTTTGTTGTACAATATTTTCTGATTAAATTTGTCTCGTATTTTTTGGTTCCATATTGTAGAACAAAGTCGAAGGGATGATCTAGAATCACTTGGATATGTTCTCATGTACTTTTTAAGAGGAAGGTAAACGTTTGAATGAATATGAACGACTCTGTCCTTGCTTTAACATGTCCAATGTGTTTATTCGTCGACATCATATGCATAGCCTACCTTGGCAAGGATTGAATGCTGGAACCAAGAAACAGAAGTATGAAAAAATTAGTGATAAAAAGGTTTCAACCTCCGTTGAGGTGATTGAGAATGCAGCCTTTGTTCGCATATTATTTTTTGCATGTTCACAATGGATGTCCTGATTGTGGAAATTAACTTTTAACAGGTTCTGTGTCGAGGCTACCCCTCTGAGTTCGCATCGTATTTCCATTATTGCCGTTCTCTTAGATTTGAAGATAAACCGGATTATACTTATTTGAAGAGAATTTTTCGTGAACTCTTTATTCGAGAAGGTTCTTACTACTTCTGCCTTGCCATTCCTAGATCCCTTATCCTTATGCACCATTTCTTTAACATTCTAATCCTCTTTTTTTCTTCTTTGGCATATCTGGTTTTGCAGATTTTCAGTATGACAGCACATTCGACTGGACTATTCTAAAATATCAACAGGCACAGCTTGCCAATCCTCCATCTCGACCCCTTGTAAGTAACTAATTCATTCTTTGCCTTACTCAAACGTTGCCAAAAACTTTTGAAATCATAACTCTTGTGCAGGCTAATGCTGCTGGTACAAGCTCAGCGATTCCTCCACGTGCTAATATCGATCGACAGTCAGGTAGATATTGGGTAGCGATTCATTTCAATTTGCAGCTATTCAATTTCTTCTTCAGTATGCTTTCCCGACGGTAACCATTCATGGTACTTCATTCAATTTAATTCTACACCTTATTTTCATGGAATGCCTGTCTATGTTTTGTATCAGTTTCATATGACCTCTGTTCTTCAAATTACCATTCATCTCTTAACATAGGTGGCGACGCAGCTAAGGCCTTGGGTTGGTCTGCAGCCGCTTCTCGTGGAAGAAGCTTTCTCGCTGGAAGTTTTTCGAGACAGAAAGCATCAGCTCCAAATGATGTTGCCACACCAAGAGAGGTATCACATGTAATGTATTGTAAAATGGGACAGTAGATTTCATTTTCTTTGGAACTTAGTTTAGACACTTGAATCTTCCAAGTTCTAACAGGGCGGTCCTAAAATATTTTTCAGCAATTCTCTAGTTCGAACGGGTTTAGGCAGCCTTCGTCATCGAGGCGGCCCGCTGTGTCAAGTAGTCGAGATATCGATTTTTCTGGGGATGATAACGACCTTATGCGCCCTCGAACTGGAAATTCGCTCTATAAAAGTTCCAACATCGCTCAGAGAAGCAGCCCAGTGGTATCATCCAATCGTAACCCTTCGAACGTGAGGGAGTTTGAATCTACAATAAAAGCCATGGAAGGCCTCAGTTTCACCAATAAGTGAGAAGGTTCGTTATACATACGTGATTCCTTTTCTAATTTGTCGTGCAAATATCATTCGATTGGTAATCTGCTGTTGCATATGGAGACGGACAAGTTTCAGATATATTTTGGCCAATTCTCACGAATGTGTCATTTCATGATGGACTACCATTTTGCTACATCAAACACAACAATCTTACAAGAGTATGAGATAGACATGCTGCTATAAAATGATAGTAATACTATTTTACTAGCGCTAGAATCCATGAACAACATGGATAAAAGTGTCCTTGATCCACTTGAAGCCCTTTCTGAAAGATCCCTTCATTTTACCTTCCACCCCATACGATTTGTACCCAGCAACTCTCTTCTTCCTCTGCGTTTCAGGGTCAAGAAAGTTCCAACTCTTTGAAGAAGAAGAATAAGAAGAAGAAGCTACGTATTTATTCTTGCTCTGATTATGATTTGGATAAGCTTTTTCCTTGTGATGATGATGATTATGGCTACGATGGATCTCATGGGGAGGATTATGATTGTACTCCAATGAGGTGCTTTGACTCCTTGTATCATTTCTAACCACTCTGCTATTGCTGCTTGGATTCATGATGATCACTGCTTTCTTTGTTGATATGGATTTTGAATTCTGGTCTATGTTAAAGGAAATTGTCTTATAACGAAGGAAAGTATATATTCTTTTCCTTCTTTTGGGTACTTTCGATGAGATGGTAATAAATAGCCAAGATATATATATCTCTTAAGCCCTAACTCACGCCTTCGCATGTTCTTGATGCGTTTGCATGTGCCTCGTTTTCCAGTTTTTGACCGTTGAACTGTTGCAATAACATTCAAAGTTGGCACTTGGCAGCCCTGTTCAAAGAAAATCTAGTTATGATGTATGACCTTTCTATAAGAAAGGCTGCATTTTAGTTTAGCTTATTTTCTTTTATCCTTCCTTGTAGAGTTATATTTCCTACTTATAATTGAATTGTAAGAGCCATAGAATGTCCGTTATTGCAGCACTTTTGGGTTTTCCTTATCAATATTAACCAACTTGTCTCATTAGTAATAAGCATCCCTCTCTCTCTCTCTCTCTCTCTCTCTCTCTCTCTCTCTCTCTCTCTCTCTCTCTCTCTCTCTCTCATATTTTGCGTAGACTAACGCAAGAACATGGGATGCCCTTGACACCTAACATGGTTTTAACAAAGGCGTGTGAACTAAATTGCCTTGATGTATTTACAAAGGTGTTGGAAGACACATGTCCAATGTGAAGCATAGACTTTGTCTTTATTTTTTATTTTTTTTTATTTTTTTTGGGGGCGTTAAACTTGGGGTGGTTCGGTACGGTATACCGTACAAAAACTGTGATATCGTATACCGTACCGAAATTTCGTTATCGAAAAAAAGCATACAAATGCCATACCAAAATTTCGGTATACCTTAAATTTCGATACGGTATCATCCGAAATTTCGGTATGGCATCGGTATCATACCTGCTATACCAATCACACGGAGGGTTTTTTACCATGTGTGTCACGTAACTCGTTAATTCATTCGAATTTTTAGTCGATTCAAACTCCTTAGGCCCCAATAAGATAGATTATTAATACCAAATTTTCCAAAATAAAAAGATTTTTAATTCATAAAATAACCTTAAATAATTACATATTTTTGTCTGTCTCCTTAGTAAGACAAAGAACTTTACATAACCACAAAATACAACTTTATATACAGATTAATTAAAACGAAATGGCTATTTTATCCATTTATATTTTTTTGAAATAATATAATATATGTTGGTGTGTATATATATACATATAAAATATTAAAAAATTTAGTATTTCGGTATAATCGGTCTACCTAATTTTTAAAATTTTCATAGCATTATCGTACCAAAAATTTTCGGTACGTTATCATTCTTTACCAAAAACTTCGGTATACCAAAATTTTCGATATTTCCGGTACGTTTCGATACGATAAGGACGGTATATCGGTATTTCGGTATATTTCCCTCCCCTGGTTTAAACTTATATATTTTAACCACGTGAAGCGCCTTCATTTCTAATAGTTGTTAATTTGCTATTTGCTCAAGCAAAATAAATAACAAAACCTCGTCATCTTGTTCACGCAATTGACTTAATCTTTTAATTAGCATGTGACACGGAAACACCATTACCCAATTATATGGAGCCATGTTATACCATTTCAAAAAAGGAGATTATTGTAATGCTTAGAATGCGACACTGGTGGGACATTTTTGTTTGACTGTTATTACCAAATCATACATAATCGATATTTGCAATATTTATTATACAATTCTCCAACGTGCCGATTTATAACCGAAAGCCATGGTTATCAATGAGACGAAGAGAAATTATATGAACGAACGCGAAAATTATTAACCATATGCCCTTGTTACTTTTTTTAAATTAATTTTACCCTAATTATTTAACGTGAATCTACAGAAAAAATCCCAATTTGTATAAAAAATTTGCAGTCAGTACCTCTGTCAGAAATTTTTTATATACGTACCCGTTTGACTGTGTGTACATTTTTTCCAATCTTGACGTACCTTTTTACATGTATATTACGTACCACGTCACGCGTTTATATGGTATCCTTATATGTTATCTATATATGTTTCTATATGGTACCTTAATGTGTTATATGATGTACGATTTTCTCACTGTATTGTGTACACGATACGTTTCTCTATGATACCTAAATGTGTTACGTGATGTACCTTGCGGTGGACCATGTACCAATGTAAAAAAAATTTAATCTAATAGGTGTACCTACATATAAAAAGACACTGACATAGGTACCGATTTGCAAGTTTTTATATAAGTGGGTATCTTTACGTAGATTCCGCATTATTTAATGGGTAAATTCCTTAACAGGCCCTTTCAACGTTGAACTTCCTTATCAGTACCACTCGCGAAATATCTTCCTTTTCAGTACCCATATGCGAAAAAGTTGTTAATTAATACCACAAACAGTGAACGGACGAAAATATCCTTTTCGGAAATTAAATTGGACATCATACCAACTGTTTTGATTATTATACCAACTGTTATTCTAATTATATCAACTGTTACCATTATTATACTAATCGGTATAGTGTACAATTCTGTTGGTATAATTACGACAACAGTTGGTATAATTTCTACAATTTCTGGCGACTATCAGGATTTTTGACTTTTTAACGCTGAAAAGAGCTTTTTAGGTACTGAACAGGAAGAAATTTTCAAATTGATTATTATAAGAAAGAAATAATTCGACGGGTAAGGAAATTGAAAACTTGAAAGGGCCGGTAAGGAATTAACGCTTATTTAATTAGTTTATGTAGGTAGGAACGATCTTGGTAAAGACAGGACACGTGGTCGTACTGATCTTCGTCTCTCGACGAAAGGTCCACAATCCCTTTATTACCGCCCTTACGTGGAAGCATGTTATAGGTTTTTTATTTTTTTATTCATTTTTAAATTTTTTTTTTTTTGCCACATCTAAGGTTTGATTGAAGCCAGATAATTGAATCGGGTTCGTTAGTCTCCCAGAAGCATACAAGCTTTTCTTTCAAGGAAAAAGCTTTTAGTTTAAGTTCTTGAAGGGTAGCTTGTTTCTGGGACAGCTTTGTTTCTGTTCGATTTTCTCGATGAACCCTCATCAAAGTTTGTTTCTATTTTGTTTTTTGATGCATCAGTGTCTGAAATTAGACCCTCAATCTGAATCAATCAATAGGGCCAGCTTCTTTATAGGGGCTCAGAGAAAAGGGTTCATCTTTAGCTGCTTCTGAGGAAGTTATTTGATTAAGTTTGTTTTCTAAGTTAGATAAGAGCCTGAGAAAGGGTTACTTTGATTCTTGTAATCTGTGTTTCTGTCAAAAAGTTGGGGATCTTTAAGGGTTTTCCCTGTGCTTACAGGTTTCTTCAAGGTGAGCTTATCATCTTGCAGTTCATAGCTAAAGTTTTTTAGTCCCTTTTCATCATTTCCAGTTTTCCTGAAAGTGGTTGATCTAACTGAACCTGTTTATCTTAATTGCTTTGCTTTTTAGAAAGATAGAATTAGTGACTCAGGCAGATTTTCCTTCTTTCTTTTTCTTGTGGAAGGTCAATTCCCAGAATGATTCTTATCCCATTGCCTAGATTAAGATCCCATGTTGAGCTTTCAGATGTTTCCGATTCTATTGGCGAAAATGCTTCCTTCAATTTGTCTGAGAAATCCATTTTCTTGAAAAAGATCGTAACTCCACGCTATGTAATTTGATTTTCTTGGCCTTATTTGGAATCTGATACATCTCTTTCTTCATTCTTGATTGAGAAAAAGCAGCTACAATGGAAGAGATTTCTCCTGCAATAACACCCACTCTAAGCTTAGACAGTAACTCAACGTGCGAAAATCCTGGAATTTCGAACAACATGGATTCTGCCCTGCTCAAAATCAAGAATTTAACATCTCATCTGTTTTCTAGCCCAGCATATGTTGTACTAGACGATAATTCATGTACTAGCTGGGAAGAAGAAGGTTATAAATCTTCCATAACCGAAGATAATGAATGTGCTTCCTCATCTGCGCCGACATCAAACGATCAGATAGCTCAGAATAATGGCCACAAATGCGACGAAGAAGAAGAAGATGACAATCTCTCTGTTTCAGACATTGAGCTTCTTCCCTTGGATCCAATTTCAGACGTTAATCTACCTATCGATCTTTCCTTGCGTAATAGCAAGCCCATTGCTGTCGAAATCGAGGGTAGCAGCCATGGCCAAATAGTTGCCAAAGTCATCGCCTTGGAGGAAAGAAACATAAGACGAAAACTATCAGACAACTCAGATGATTGTCCAAATGCACCTCTTTTGAAAGAATCTGTAATTGCTCTTCAATTGCCCGGCGAGAAAATTCCCCGCGCAAAGAGCGTGTTTGAGCTCGACTGTGTCCCACTATGGGGTTCGTCGTCTATCTGTGGACATAGGTCTGAAATGGAAGATTTTCTTACGGTGGTTCCTCATTTTACGAAAATCCCAATTAAGATGCTTATCGGCGATGGAATGGATATGATTCCCCCGACGCTGACTCACCTTACCTCTCATTTCTTCGGTGTTTACGATGGCCACGGAGGAACTCAGGTGTATATACATATATATATACTGTTTCTAACGTCCCAAAATTCTTCTGACTGATACGATTTCCTGCAAATTTTTAGGTTTCGAACTATTGTCGAGATCGAATACACTCTGTCCTGCAAAAAGAGATAGCAAATAACGAAGGAAATTCTTCGAAGGACGAAACTAAGCAATCCCAGTGGGAGAAAGTGTTCAAGAATTGCTTCGAAAGGGTCGACGACGAAGTTTCGGGGAAACGAAAAAACGTACAAGGAATTCAAATTCCTAAATCCGACGAAAACACAGAAGGAGATAACATATTTACTGTCGAATCCATTGCGCCGGCGAACGCTGGATCGACTGCTGTGGTGGCCGTCGTTTGTTCGTCTCACGTGATAGTCGCCAACTGCGGAGATTCGAGGGCTGTGCTTTGCCGCGGTAAAGAGGCGATCGCTCTGTCCGTCGATCATAAAGTAAATCATCTTTCGCCTGTTTTGCTTCGATAGTTTTTCTATTTTCCTTAGCATACTGTTAGAAATCTAGGGATCTTTCCTAAAACCAATTGGTGATAGAAGGAGAAAGCCTCTTATATATATAGTGGCTTGGAGTGCTTGAGTTATCTGATGTGGGACGATGCCCAATTAGAAACCTCAACACATACTTCCAAAACGGATTGATTAGTTTTTCAGTCCTGTAATTCAGGGAGTTGGCATTGGGGGTTGTGGCATTATGCAAACAATGAGCTTTTAAATTTGAGCAATTTAAGGACATGATATGCATCCTAGAGTGTCTTGGAATTGCTCGTATTTTAAAGTTATTGACCGTATAATACCACTGTTGGATTCGCCACAACCCTAGATCATATGCTGGGACCCATAAAATTTGGAGCGAAATGCAGGGTTCCGACGTATATGACCCCAAGTTATAGTCCATATAATGCACATCATAAATTCATTGTTCCTATAATGTCATCCTCTTAAATTACAGGACGAAAAAAAATAATTAAGTCGTCTCGAAACTTTAGCAAATCTCATATATCTTCGTTCTTCAATGATTTAGCCTAATCGAGAGGACGAACGTGCGAGGATTGAGGCATTGGGCGGTAAGGTCTTCTGGTGGCAAGGGTACCGTGTCTCTGGCCATCTTGCAATGTCGAGATCAATAGGTACGTAAAAAAAAAAAAAATCAATTCCCGACTGCGATTCTCGTGAGAAGCGCAAAAAGTTGAAACAAAAACCGATCCTTTTTCCGTTCTTTTTTTCTCTGTAGGCGACGGATACCAGAAGCCGTTTATCATAGCAGAGCCAGAGGTAACATTCTTACCTCGGGCAAGAGAAGACGAGTGCCTCGTCCTGGCGAGCGATGGCTTGTGGGACGTAATGACGAACGAAGAAGCGTGCGAATTTGCGAGGAAAAGAATCCTATTGTGGCACAAAAAGAACAACCCTTTGACCGACGACAGAGATCTAGGGGCGGACCCCGCGTCCCAAGCCGCGGCGGAGTATCTTTCGAGCCTGGCGATCCGTAAAGGTAGCAGAGATAATGTCTCGGTGGTGGTCGTAGATTTGAAGGCTCGAAGGAAGGGCAAGAACGGAAAATCGTGATATTTTTCTTCTTGGTTGTGGATTTGAAGGCTCGACGGAAACGTTTTTCTTCTTTCCAAGAAATACAGACACACGCGCAACACACATAGTTGGTAGCACAACATTTCTTGAATTGTGCATGAGAATAATCTTTGTGTACGTTATAATATAAGATACGTCGTACTAACTGGGGTGTAATGGCGAATTGATCATAGTCGTTTTCCTACATCGTAATGAAAATGGAGAAGATTTCAAGTTCGACGTGAAATGAAATACGACGGTTGGGCGGTTTTAAGACAACCCCAATGTCATATCTGCTCGAATAAGTTCAGTATGGAGGGAATCAGAACCTCACATTCTGAGTATTTAAGCAAATTTGAACGTCACATTCCGTCTAAGTTAAGTTTGAACGACTTCCAACAAGGCAGAATCCTCATATTCCATGTGGCATGGTGTAAGTACTTTCTAGACCATAACCATCCAAACAAATCGACTATAAATCTTGAAAGAATTCAATCAAAACCACAAGTCTATTATATAATATCAATATGATGTCTAAAAAATGTCATTCAATCACAAGCAAGGCAGCAGATGAAACAAAAGACGTGACCCTATTGAGGAAAAATCTTTACCAAAGAAGGACAAGTGAAGCTTTTCACAAGTTTAAGAAGAAGAAAAAAAACTAAACTGCCACGACCTGAAACCAACGGCTAGTTTTAATTAAGAGAACTGAGACAAGTCTTTGAAGAGCATAGAGTCTACAGATCACATTACAGCTCTATGAAGGACGGGCCCTTTTGTTGCCGCTGCACGAGGGACATTTGTACTGCTTGATATGCTCGGCCTTGGCGGGAGTGACCTTCACACATTTTCCATGGAACCACTTCTCACATAAGTCACAACATATCCAAAACTCATCTGCTCCGCTGTTATCTCCACATGCACCGCAGAGTGTCTCTCCTTGTTCTTCATCGTCGTCATCGTCCTCCTCTTCCTCATCTACGACCTCTTCTTCATCCATGCCCTGAGACTTCTTTCCAGAGGTTTCAGACGTACGCTGCTTAACAAAGAAACCAAGATTCTTATCTCAAGACAATGTAAATATCATAGCATGAAAATGGCGTGATTCCTCAATGTAGATGCCTACTGATAAATGTTTATCTAACTGAGTGTTGCAGCTGTTTAGGTGACATGAAGATGGGCTATAATTGGGGTTTTAGTGAACATAGAAGAAGAAATAAGCCAAGCAGATAATCTTATATACTCTGTACCGATTTAGAGTTAGACTTGGATTTGCTGCTGCTGTGGTTCGTCACTGGGGATTTCTCTTTCTGTTGCTTCTTAGCAGTACCAGTGACGACCTCAAACACCGTTGGGAGATCATTGATCATGCTGAATAATCGCTTCCTATAACAATAGAAGGGCGAGGTTATTGTGAATGCATGTTTGTGAATAGTGCTCTTTCTAGTTAATTCATTATCTCCAGTTCGATAGGCTTATTATACATATTTCTGAAGCAACTGACGTATTATAAAGCACAGAGTTTACGGCATAGACCAACCTATTACAATCATCAAACCTTCGTGCCCAAAAAAGATAGAAGATAACGCCACAAACTCAATTTTTTTTGAAACTGGGAAGTCCAAAATGACTGTTCTTATAAGCCAACTGGAAATTATAAGTTGTGTGCAGCAAGTAAGCAATAAACAAACCTGTCTGCTTTGTCAAAGCCAAATCTAGCACCAAAATAGAAGGCAACAGCAAGCAACCATGAATCACTGTGGACAGCAACAAGAGATAGCCAATCCTTTTCTTGCATCCCATCTCTAGCAAAGTTTATTCCTAAAGCCGGCTCAGGCAGTTCAGGAGGAACCTCTTCAGCTGGAAAATTGACCTCCCATTGCTCGCTCGGAAAACCATAAAGGCACAAGTTCTCCTTTTCTGCAATTAATTCAAAGGTACGTCACCATGATAACCAATAACAATCCTTAAAGATTATAACCCATTTGTAATGCCATTCTTTCAGAGAAATAAAGGCACATCAGACGCAATTGAATGCCCAAAGCATCATAAATAAAAAAGAAAAGGAATTCCGTACACAAACGTTGTAAACCTAAAAACAGATCGATTCAGAAAGAGCTAACACATTCGTAAACCTACCAGGGTCACACTGTTGGTAAAATTCTTCAACATCTGCAGAAACAGAACATATCATTAGACGGAAAAACCACAAACTCATCGGAAAAAGGAATCATACGAATTCATCAAATAAAAAAGAAAAGCAAGACAAAACCCGAAGTGAGGGCTTTGATTATTCCAGCTCTGCGACCCTTAAAATCCCTGTAAACTTCTTCAACCGTCCGCGGATTGTACCCAGGCTCCATTTCTTCACTACGAAAGAGAGAAAATGAAAGAGCAGCGTTTTCCTCTATCAGATTTTGAATCTCAAAGAAGCCCTTTCCGTTCTTAGGGTTCAACGATATCTGGGTTTTCCCTCACGTGTCCGACAAAAAGAAATATTCTTCTTTCTTCTATTTATTTATGGGGTATTTATTTGTTTATATAATTATCTATTTTATATTGGACTTATTCAGAAATTATATGAAAAAACAGAGAGACACACACGCCCTTGGGCCTTGATTGCATCTCTTAAATATATATATATATATATATATATATAAAATATCCCACATTTATCACATTTATTAGCTCATCAAGTTCGTTGTGTGACAGTTACTTTGAACGAAGGAACCACGAAAATTTTGGCCGAAGATAATCCCTATTGGCAAACATGTGGATCGGAATTATCACTCATTCGAAAATATCTCGTCACTTTGAGAACATTGATTGAATGGTTTATTTTTATTTATTTAAAAATGATGGTTCACAATCATAGTTTACTCCAGAATAGCTGAAATAATAGTCAGTATCCACATCCATTAAATATTGGGGGAATTTTATGTCGCCCCTTGGAATTTACTCATCGGGCCCTATCACGAAGGAATAAGTTTAAATGACCTACTTTACGTAAAATTCGAGTTAAAGGAACAAAAACTATGATTTGATGAAAATAATCTTACTAACATGCTCTTTTTTATGTTACTCAGTTACAGAATATTGTTACTTTAGAAAATAGACATGTTATTTTTCAATAATATTGTGTAACTTTGTTATCGCAAAACGTTATAACAGATTTTTTTTTCTCTAACGATCGAACTCCTTTTTCTTACACTGAATCGAGCACAAAAAAAATCTACTGCCCCATCCAATCAATTTCGACATGTCATGTTGGATTCATTATGATATTGACGACGCACGAGGTAGAATTTGCTTGTCTAATTAGGGTGCAAATTTGAGAATATAATGCTAAACCGTATCTAGATTTCGACATAAATTGCAATTAATCGGTATAAATTCGAGGTACCCATGAGAAATCGAGGTCTATTTTACCTTATTGAGTCAATAACGCCGAGATTTATGCAGTTTTCATTTGTTTTTTAGTGTCGTTTGTGATTTTCGTTCTATTCCTCCCGATCCAGAATGTGTTATTGACGACAAACAAAGCGTTATTACCTTCAGTAATGTGTTACTTCTAAGTCGACATTTGTTATTAACCATAAGACATTTGTTATTTTTTGCTATGTTATAAGTATTATTTTTTTACACGATTTAGGGAAAATATAATATTCGTTTCTTGCAAGTAATCGGTATAAATTCGAGGTACCCATGAGAAATTGAGGTCTATTTTACCTTATTGAGTCAATAACACCGATATTTATGCAGTTTTCATCTGTTTTTAGTGTCGTTTGTGATTCGTTCTATTCTGCTCGATCCATTACTGGTATACAGAATGTGTATTGACGACAAACAATGCGTTATTACCTTTCAGTGATGTGTTACTTCTGAGTCAACATTTGTTATTATTCATAAGACATTTGTTATTTTTTGCTACATTCGTTATTTCGATGATTAAAGCTGCAAATTAGCAATACAAATCATACCCACGATCAAATTAACAATAATTTCAACATATCAGGTCATGAACTTTGATATTTTCGGCTACAATCTCAGCGATTTCTGTGATTTGTGTTTATCAGTTTTTTCTGTAATTAGCATATCTTGGGTTTATAGACCCATTAGAGTTAACGAGTTCTGCAACATCAAATTGACATCGATTCCTACTTATTCGATCTGCAACACATTAATTTACCCAAGTTTTAAAGGGATCTGCGTTTCGTTCGCTGTTGAAGACGATGGTATTTTCAGCGTAATTGTGGCAAAATCAAAAGGGTGAATATGTCATTTCTCGTCTAAGTGGTTTTTTTTTTCTCTAACAATTTCAAATATTTGGTCCGTATCAGCAACCCAAACGTAAATAGGGCCTGGACCCAACTTAAAATTATAAATGGAGCATGACCCTAAATGAACCCTTAAATATTATCTTGCAGGACACTATTTTAACAATATTAAATTACACAGACCATTAGCACTATATACCTAAGAATCTTAAAATCCCATTAGGTTTTTATCCACATATATATATATATATATATTCAGAAATGTTATGGTGCTCACCTTGAGTGAGCACCATCCGTGGGCACCTGTTGTGTGGCATTTTTTTTGTGCCACGTCAACATGCCAAATCAACCCCCGACGGGTTCACTAATCCCATGTGTAGGTTATAGATCAATAAAAAATTCCATTATATGCTGATTTGGCGTGTTGATGTGGTTGGTGCTCACGAAGGTGCTCACGCAAGGTGAGCACCATAACATTACTCATAAAAAATATCCATCTGAATCTACAGAAAATATCCATCTGAATAAAAAATTTGCAAGTCAGTACCTCAGTCAGAAAATTTTTTATATAAATACTCGTTTGACTGTGTGTATCATTTTTCGAGTCTTGACGTACGTTTTTACATGTATATTATGTACCACGTCACGTGTTTATATGGTACTCATATACGTCTCTATATGGTACCTTAATGTGTTATATGATGTATCATTTTTTCACTGTATTGTGTACCACAATACGTTGCTATATGGTACCTAAATGTATTATATGACGTACCTGTGGAAAATCAGCTACCAATGTGCAAAAAATTTATTCTAATAGGTACCTACATATAAAAAAATACTGACAGGGTACTGACTTGCAACAAATGGGTATTTTCTGTAGATTCCCCTATATTACGAGAAATCTTATGTAATCACCATTATGTGGGCACCTTTGATGTGTGGTTGATTGGTGGCACACAAACATACCAAATCAGCATATGAGGTGTCAACTAAATCCACGTAAAAGATATCAATATGTGGTTTATAACCTCTTATTCGGATTTTGTATATTGATGTGATACCGATCAATGCCACATCAAAGGTGCCCACGTAAAGTGAACATCATAAGATATATAACTGCAAAACTAGCAATTAGCATAATGATATAATTTTATTTTACTCAATTTTAAAAATATAAATATAAATAACGTTTAATTTTATTATAAGTATTTAAAGGTGTGTCTACACTTAAATACCCAAAAGTGTAAAAAAAAATAAGTTCGGTCCCCTGTTAGATAAAAGTTATATATAGGTACCTAATAGTAATAAAATTATTACACATAGGCATTCGTTTGGTTGAAAGCACAATTTTACCATCGTTCATGTATCATCTTATATGTATACTACATATCATATCACGTGTTTGTATGATACCTAATTTCGAAATATATAATGTAATATCTCTATATGTGAGACGTGCCTTTTTTCAAAGTATAATGTACAAAAATATGTTTTTCTATGGTACCTAAATTTTTTATATAATGTACCTTCAGCCAAGTGGGTACCTATGTGTAAATTTATTCAGCTATGTACCTACATATGAAATGCCGATATGAGAGTGATTGACATTTTTTTATTCAAATGTAAACTTCCCTTATATAAACAATTGAAACACAATAATGTTTTAAAATAAATATATACTCAAAACTATTTTTATGTGTAACATCGTCATCACATAAAAAAATAGAATAAAACACTACATCAACCCAAAGAAATAAAAGAGGATATACAATTGAATTGAAGACAAGAAATTCTATATATTTTTGTATCAACACAAATATACAGTATAGACCGGCGTGCCAAATAGTTTACTATAGTCGCCTTGTCGAGCATCTCCCTTTACGTACATTACGTACAATTATCTGTTATATTACACCTATTATATGATACACTACGTACAATTGTCTGTTACTATTACACATATTATACGAATATGATGCACTACGTAAAACTATCTGCTATTACACGTACTATATGATCAGAATTGTCAGTCGCCGGCGACGACAAAGCAGATCTATACGAACAACTCATATGAGAATAATAATAATAATAACAATAATAATAATAATAATACACGCCATATGATCGTTGGCTTGCACATAGACATACATTAATCTATTTTCTTCACTGGTCTAGGGCTAACTTGATAAGCTTGAATGGAAGGAAACTGCTTCTCATTAATTCCTTCTACATCTGAATTTTTCTGTGGAATATCAGACATAAATAATCATATTGTACCATACCTTATGCTTAACATCGACGACTGTTGTTGAGATATCAAGCTCACAGCTCATTCACAGTTCAAGTTGTTATTTTCAGTCGGTTAGTATAGGATGGTAGCTTAGTCTTTTACATTGATTAGTGAGGGGCGTTTTAGTCTTTGCGCTTCATAATGTTATTGTATATAAAAGACACGGACTGTATTTTCTTCATTTGAGATAACAGAAACAAAACAAGTGCCGATTGTGCACTTTGAGGAATCTACATATTCTCCAACAATCTTCACCAAATCGCACGCTCTACAACTGCAATCTCCGTTTTCCTTGGTGTTGATAGAATATATATATATATATATATATATATATATATGAAAGAATTCATTTCTAACTCTTTCAATTCGTGTTTGTGTCTAAAAAGTGTCAAGATCATCAAGATCATCGAGGGGAAAAAAACTTATTTTCACTGGTAGAAAACCAATTGTCGATTACAGAGGAGTATCAGTCACTTTTACATTCTCTATCCAACAAGTAATTGTATTCTAATCCTCACACTTCTAATCCAATGCAAATCTACCCCAACATATATTTTGGTTTACAGATAAGTCCTTACTACATCATCACTCGATATTCTCAACACTCCCCCTCAAGTTTGGTTTTCAAACAAGTTGAGCACACCAAACTTGGAAAGTAAATACTCGAATTGATGCTTACCCAAGGCCTTCGTCAAAAGATCGGCCGGTTGTTCGTGTGATGGCACATATTCGAATCTAATCACATTTTCTTGTATCTTGTCTCGTACGAAATGGCAATCCACCTCAATATGCTTGGTTCTCTCGTGGAATACGGGATTCGCCGCAATTTGTATCGCTGACTTGCTATCTGAATATATTTTGATTGGTTCTGACTTTACAAAACCAAGTTCTCTCATGATACTACTTAGCCATAGTACCTCGGCCGTGACCATTGCCATGGCTCGGTATTCAGCTTCCGCCGAACTCCTCGAGACCGTATTTTGCTTTTTCGTCTTCCAAGATATCAAAGAATCTCCAAGGAAAACCAAATAACCTGTTAACGACTTTCTGGTTTTCGGACACGAAGCCCAATCTGCATCACAGAAGGCTTTTAATGACATATTACTGTTAGCACTAAGTAAAATACCAAGTCCGGGATTTCCCTTCAAGTATCTCAAAACTCTATACATTGCATCAAAGTCACTCTTACTCGGATTATGCATATTTTGTGACAGAATTTGGACAGCGTATGACAAATCTGGCCTAGTTAAGCATAAGTATATTAACTTACCAACAATTTTTTGAAAGAGAGTTACATCAAGATGAGCAGAATTGTTCAGACCTGTTTTACCTCTCTCAGAGTACCCATTAGAAGGCTGCCCAGAGGTGCGAATATCTGTAATCTGTTCAGAAGAAAAATCTCCAGCAGCCGAATATTGAAAAGTTTCACAGAATTTAACATTTTGTTCAACTGGAATGCTAAGTGGTTTAGAGGCGAGCATTCCAGTCTCTCCTAGTAATTCAACTACATATTTTCGTTGGCTAAGCACAACTCCTTTGTCTGACCTAGCTACTTCAATTCCCAAAAAATACTTTAATTCCCCCAAGTCCTTCATGTGGAAAGTTTTGTTTAGGTAACTCTTCGTCTCATCTATCATGCGACTATCACTACCGGTTATCACTATATCATCTACATATACCAACAATATTACCAAATTCTTCCCCCTTGTTTTTACAAACAGAGAGTAATCATTTTTGGATTGGACAAAACCGAAAGTACTCATTGCCATCGTAAATTTAGTGTTCCATTGGCGTGATGCTTGTTTTAAGCCATATAATGACTTTTCAAGCTTACACACCTTGACACTATTGATTGACTTACCTGGGTTTAACCCCGGAGGTAAACTCATGTAAACCTCTTCATTTAAGTCTCCCTGTAAGAAAGCGTTAGTGACATCCATTTGCCAAAGGGGCCAATTATTTATGGAAGCAAGTGAAATAATTAACCTAATGGTAACATGCTTAGCAACCGGTGCAAAAGTATCCGTATAGTCTATCCCTTTAATTTGATTATATCCTTTTGCAACTAAGCGAGCTTTGTACCTTTCTATAGATCCGTCGGCTCTATACTTAATCGTATAAACCCATCTACATCCAATAGGAGACTTACCATTAGGTAGATCAACTACCTTCCAAGTTTTATTGAATTCTAGGGCTGAAATTTCAGTTTGCATCGCTTTTCTCCATGGTTCAGACCTCATAGCATCTTGGAAACTTTTGGGTACTTCCTCATTGGCCAACGCAGCTAAGTATGTTACGTGCTTTGGCTTTATTCTGTTATATTGCAAAGCTGCAGACAATGGATATTTAATTGAAGACACTTGGTTAGTATCAATATTATATGGAGAAACAAAATCCTTTAACCAGTTTGGTGGTTTGCTTGCTCTATCCGATCTTCTTAAGGGGACAGCCTGGCCTGGTAGATGATTTGCTTCATTAGGTAAATGTTCACCTGCACTACTTCTCGTATGATACTCACTATCATGCACGTTAGGAGAATTATTATTCATATCAGTGATATCAGACATATCATCACAGACTTCCTCATTTTTGTTATCACATCCTAGAGAGTCATCATATAGCAAGTGATCATTATTTCTACTGGTGTTCAGGGGCTGAAGTTTTCTTTTAGAAACATGCATTTCAAATGGAAATTTATCCTCATAAAAAATCACATCCCTAGAGATTATAAAATCTTTTGTATCTAGATCAAGAAGCTTATAGGCCTTTTGAGTAGCCGCATATCCCATCAAGACACAAGGCTTGGATCTTTGTTGAAATTTGTCAAGTTGAGGTATTATCTTGACAAAACATAAACACCCAAAGACCCTAAGATGTTGAAAACTAGGTTCTCTTCCATATAAAACAGCGAAAGGCGTTTTCCCTTTGAGTAAGGGAGTTGGCGTTCTATTTATCAAATATGTAGCCGTTTTAATACACTCTCCCCAATATTTTATGGGAACACTTGACTGAAATCTTAGAGCTCGTGCTACATTGAGTATATGCCTATGTTTTCTTTCCACTACCCCATTTTGTTGGGGTGTATATGCACATGAACTTTGATGTATGATACCTAAAGATTCCAACAAATTTCTACATTGCACACTAAAAAATTCCTTAGCATTGTCCGTTCTAATCACCTTAACCTTCGGAGTAAACTGATTATATACATAGGCTAGGAATTTTTTAATGATGCCATAAACTTCTGATTTATTCCTCATAAGGAATGCCCATGTGGCCCTAGAATGATCATCAACTATAGTTAAAAAAAATCTCTCACCATTAAAAGTTGGTTCCCTATACGGTCCCCAAACGTCAATATGTAACAATTCCATTATAGATGTAGTAACATACACTCTCTTGGGAAACATAGTTCGACTATGTTTCGCTAGAGGACATATCGGACAATATTTATGATCATCTATTATTTTCAGATTCAATTCAGGTAAACATTCAAGTCTCTTAAAGGAAATATGGCCAAATCTCTTGTGCCACAAAGAAATCTTTGTACTTTCTGCTTTATTAGCTACAATTTTACAGTCTTGCCTATCACTAGTACATGATGCATTTATATCAAATCTGAAATCAGCATTAGTAAAAGGACTATTTCCAACAATTTGCAAGTAATATAGACCATTCAAGTTTCTACCAATCCCCTTTATCTTGCCTGTCCCAATCTCTTGAATAAGGCAAAAAAGGGGATAGAAGACAACATATACATTAGCATCGGTACACAACTTAGACACAGATAACAAGTTATGTTTAAAATTGGGCACATATAGCACATTTGTTAACTTCAATTCCTCAGTTAAACTAACCGTCCCTGTACTTGTTGCCCGATCTAGCTCACCATTAGGCAGACTTACCAGCTTGTCAGAGCTATGACTAACAGTCCCCATATCATACAAGTTTTCATTTGACATCATATGATTATTCGCTCCTGTATCAATTATCCACATACTAGACTTCGAAGATATAGGGTCGACCATACCTGGGGCATTACCAATTTGGTTTGCTGATGTCATGGCAGCTATAGGTTCATGTCCAGATGTGTCTCCAAGGATTTTCATCACTTGCTGACATTGGCATGGAGTTATTTGCGGTATCATTGGTCCAGTTGTTGTCCAGCATTAACGCCCACAACATCAGTGTTCGGTTTGTTCTTGTCTGAAGAGTGTGTGGCAGTAGAAGTGGTCGTTGAATTTGCCTTGAAAAAACTGCCATTCCACTGTTCAGCAGATCGGCCTTGAATGTTAAACCTTCCTCTTTGTTCCCGGCCTCTTGATCCTCGTCTACCTCCTCTATTGTAGCTTTGAGGATACCCATTCATCTTTCCTTGTACAATATTACTCTGCAAGGCAATCGTAGGTTCATAATTGTTGCCCGCGGTGACGTTTCTCTGAGCCTCCTCATTGCATATCATTGAATGCACCAAGGCGTTGCATCGCTTCCATTGTTGATTTATTGCTTGATTCTCATAACTTTCCGCTCCTTTCAGCACTTCCGTCACCAAATCCAAATTCGGAGTATCAGATAATTGTGGATCGTTGAAATCGATCGTTGGCGATTTCATATTTTCTTGAGCGTCTTTCCCTTGGGTATTTTCTTTGATTGAAACTTGGTTTTGACCTAGATTTTGTGGTTGCTTCTGACTTTGAATCGTAGTAATTTCGTCTTCAATAGCTCTGATACCATGTCAAGATCATCAAGATCATCGAGGGGAAAAAAACTTATTTTCACTGGTAGAAAACCAATTGTCGATTACAGAGGAGTATCAGTCACTTTTACATTCTCTATCCAACAAGTAATTGTATTCTAATCCTCACACTTCTAATCCAATGCAAATCTACCCCAACATATATTTTGGTTTACAGATAAGTCCTTACTACATCATCACTCGATATTCTCAACAAAAAGGTTATCACATGTTGATGCTTCGAACTACAAAAACCTCCAAAATTCGCCAGAAATGATCCTTTTCTAGAGATATCATAGATATGAACTTTTCGTCGAGAGTAAAAATGATGATGATGATGATAAGTAAACTGATAATCTTTATCGTAATCGTAATTATCCCTTCAATCCTTATCTTAATTTAGCCGAATTTTTATTTCATAAAACTTTGGACATCCTATTACATTTCTCTAATAAAGTTTGGCAGATTCGATGACCAACAAATATTATCTCGACGTCATTTAGACCGAAATACGTGTCGAATTCATTCGTTCTTACGTCAGCGATTGCCACAATCGCGGTTCATTACGAAATCTAGCGAAAAGAAAAAAAAAGATAACATAATAATTATGCGAATATGATACTAAAGATGTCAAAATCACAATGATTTAAACTTTAATCCTTGTATAAATACAGGCATTGGGTTTGCCTCATAGTTGCACACTCAGCAATCTTGTCTCTTCCTACCCTCTGTAATGATTCTCTTCCTCTCTTCCTCAAAGTTTCAATTTCTCATCTTCCTTTTTTCTGTTGAAGTTTGCAGCTTACATATCATCTTATCATTGATTTATTATTAAATTTCTTTCAAAACTTGTAGGTGTTTGCATAGAAAACCCTAAAAAAACTTGCCCTGGAAAAATGGCGTACGCAGCTCCTCAGCATCAAATCCACGTTTTGCTCGTCGAACACGATTCTCAAGGGTTAGCCCAAGCCATGGGCTTGCTTGAGGCTTGCCAATACAGAGGTAAATTTTTTTGTTACGTTTCTTCGAAAACCCTATTTTTCTCTGATTAATTATTCTTTTAGGTTCAAGTTTGTAATAACCTTTTTTTTTGTTCTGTAATAAATCTACAGTGACAGCTGTCGAACTCGCATCTCATGCGATATCGCTCATCTCTAATGGAAATCGCTTCGATGTCATCTTTGCAAACATCTACTCGCCCGACCTCTGCGCACATAAACTGCTAGAGCTTTCATTAACTGTTCAATTGCCCGTCGTCCGTAAGTTTTTATTACTTCATTCGAATTATAGTCGAATTTAGTATCTAACTCATACATATGAGAACTTTATCGACCATGTTATATTACAGTGATGTCATGCGAAAACAGCCCTTTCACTACGCTGAGGTCACTGTATTCGGGCGCTGTGTTCTCTCTCGATAAGCCATTGATGTTCGAATTCCTCGAGTATTTATGGCAGATTGTGGCGAGGGAGAAGTTCAAAAACAATTCTGAAATTCGATGCGATGAAAACCCTAATATGAATGGAGAGATTAATAACAGAAATGTCTGCATAGAATGGACCGACGAGCTTCATGGGAGGTTCATGGAGGCTTGCGAGGTGCTAGGCGATGGATGTAATATCTTCTCAAAATTAAAATTTTTCGTATTCTTGGAATATTATATCAAATTACTGAATCTACAAAAAAAATAAATTCCTAGATTGTTTCCCAAAGGACATTCTTGAGCTGATGAATGTCCCCGGCCTTACAAGGTTGCAGGTGGCTAGCCACCTTCAGGTAATAGTAAATGCATTAATCAACTCCAAAAAGACATGTAAAATTGGATATTTATCTATGCAATCATATAATTAAAAATGTGAGCTTTATATTATTGTTCTTGAAAATGATCAGAAATGCCGCCAGCGCAGTGTGGGCCAGGGCGACCACCCCCAGGCGGAGCAACCACCGAGGTATGGGGCGAAGCCGTCGATGGGAGGCGCGGCGAACAATCCGGCCGGCGGCCGTCAGCAAGGGCTGGGCAATAATCACCTCGACCTCAACTTGGAAGTCGTCGCGGACAATTGCGATTACATGGCAGTCGATCCTAAAATGGAGGTTACTGATGAAACCTTCGATTTCCCCGAGGATATGGGGACTGTTTTTTATCATCTAATCGGCATGCCTTGCAATGGGCCTCCGGCGGTGAACGGCGGCGGCGGTCGTAGGGCTGGTAATGGCGGCGGCGGCGGTAGAGGAGAGGTAAGTGCACCGATCATGAGCAAGGTTTATCTGTATATCTGCGTGTTATTTGAGTAATTACTTGTGATTTGTATGCAATTGAAGGTACAGCAGTGATGGAGTTCGGCGGCGGAGGGAAATGATGGCTCGGCGGCGAAGATGAAGGACGGCGAGTAGTTGGCCGTGAAGATGTTGGTGTGTTCTATCTACTCTGATAATTTAATTATTAGAGTCTATATTATAATATATTTAATAAGAGACTCTTTGTTGCATTGCATATGGAGGAGAATTGGAGATGTTTTGTGTTAAAATAATGTTTTGTTTTTGTGTGTTATATTTCAATTCGTTGACTGTGTTGCGGTATGGGTTTTATGCCTCTACTGCTAATTATTTGCTATTTTTCGTTGTCGTTGAGACTTTTGATGGAATTTCATTCCTTCAAATGTTTCGTCGAGTTTATGAAATTTGATGGGGGTCCCGTACGAAATGGATGTAAAAACACTAAGTTGTAAACTGATGTTGGACGTGATGTTAGGCTAACACTCACACTCACTCAGAAACGCACAGAGGAAACGATAAGAACTTAGTGACAAAACGGAACTAACACACGAGATGGTTTTATGCAGCAAGTCAAATAACTTGCTGCGTGCCTCAAGGCGCAAATACTCCACAATAAAGATGGATTACAAACTATCAAAAAGGATAGTAAAATAGCCTAGCGAAACCTACGAATCTAAAAGGATTCTGAAAACCTACAAGACCTTTCGATCTCTGAAAAGCTAGACTAAACAGAAAAACTCTCTAAAGATGATTCTCGCTCAAACTAGCTCGTTGTTTTCTCTCGTAAAAAGTCCGTCCTTAAAACGGTTAAATGAAGTCCCTTTTATATGTCTTCGACTTTGGGGCGACTTCACAAACGACTTGGTAACTTCCCTCAACGTCCACTAACGTCCACTAAGCATATTTGGTCCATTAGTGACCGTTGGGAGTCGCCTTGGTCAGCTCCTAAAGCTCAGTCTTCACTTGAGCTCCAAGTCGCCTATTTTTAGTATGCTCCTTTCCAATTTCGCTCTAACTTATCCACACGCATTCCACACGGTTTGAACCATTCTAGCTCTTATCCATATCCTGCACAACACTAGAAAAATGCCACGTCATAAATAAAATTAGTTTTGGGCATGAAAGATAAAACTGAGATAGGGAACATTCTCGGCCAACAGATGTTGACTAGAATGTTACCCCAACATTGCTTCTGTTGAAAGCTCAACATCAACAATCTCCCCCTTTTTATCTTTCTTCCCAAAACCAATGTAGAAGTTAGCTTTAGCAACACTCCCCCTGAAAGCTACATCAACTCAACCACAAAACAACTTAAAATGGTTAGAGTTAGACGCAAAACAGAATAGCACTAAAAAACTATTCAAAGTACTACGACAATAGTACATAGCCATAACAAGGTCTTAAGTTAAACATCTGCAAAATATAAACAGTTCATACGCAGGCCGGCAAACCACATGTCACGCAAGCATAATTAACCAGATCAGCATGCACAAAATAACCATAAAGTCAGGCATGTAAAAAGAAACGATCTTTAGGCGAATCTGCAAAATAAAAATATCCGGCAAGTAAGCAGGCAAACATGTAAACATATCGGAGAAGAAAATCAGACATGCAAAATAAAAATCAGATAAAAAATCAATTTATGCATGCAAAAGAGAAAGAATCAGAGCTTCACTCTCAATGGAGTATGGAGTTTCCTTCTGATGCTTTCTCGGCTGCTTCTCCTTCTTGGTCAGCTCCCCCTGTTTGTTCGGCTCTCTATTCTGCTCCCCCTGAATTTCCTTATCTTCCCATTTTTATCTGCACAACCTTCTCCCCCTTTTTGGGAAGAAAGAAAAAGACTCAGAGAACTTCTCTGTTAGCCAACTTGCAGATGTTGAGGGAAATGTGGGACTAACATCTGGGCCAACATTCTGAGACTCAGAAACAAGTTAGTTCGCCATAAGGAACTCAAAGATAAATCCACAAAGATGATATGAGAACAGAATGTATAACCCGTGAATTGCAGAGAGAGAATTCTAGAGGGAAGTTTTCGATTTGAGCAAGTGGGGAGATGACTAAGTCACATCAAGGAATAAATAGCAAAAAGGAATCCAACAAAAAAAATTGTTCCTACCGTGAATTTAGGTCATAGTGGAGTAAGTGGAACAAACAAAAAATAACCGTTGAAAGCCAAATGAAAAACCGTATAGTAAGGATAAGATAAAGCTAAGTCACGATTTTTCAAAGCATGGAGATAAAAATGGTATATAAATAAATCACGCGAGCACATAGGAGCAAATTCGAGACCTAGTCATGCGAGTAAATAGGAGCATTTCAGACCATGATTCAACCAAAAAGACAACTAAGTCCAAAGTCAAGGTAGAATCAAGAAATACTAACCGTTTGAGCGACTTCGATGAGCACATAGAGACAAGTGTAACACGCTGTTCTTCGAGAGTTCTAATGCAATTCTGAGAGATTTCTAAACTAGACACATACGACTAATAAACACAGTACTAAAGACAGACACAAATAAAACGAAAGCACAAAATGTAGCAATATCAAACTGATAGTCACACATGTTGCCCTAACATTTGACCCAACATACTGATTCCGTAATCCTAGACTTATCTGCTCAATTCTTCTCAAAATCAGTTCCCTTTATTTCTACCCTTTCACCTCAAATATCCAAGAACTTTATGCACTGCCCTTATACCCTCAGCCTCAAGGTTAGGCTTTTTGTCGCATAGTATACATCGTCACCGCTAATGCCGTGTACCTAAGGAAACTTATTACCAAAAACCTGTATCTAGCCGAGAGTTTATGAACATGCTTATAACAAATAAGGATTGGTTTTTAGTCGCAATAAGTACATCGTCACAGCGAATGCCGTGTACCTAGGAACGTATTACCAAGAGCCTTTACAAAGGGATCGGGTTTATTTAGGGACCAACCAAGAAGAATCAAGTCATTTCACAGGAAAACAGAACAGAATATCTCACCAAACATTAAAGCAGTAACCATCAAATTCGACATATGCTATGTTGATCCAAATGTTGGACCAACATTCAGACTAACATGTGCAAACCTATGGATTTCTTCAGGTCCGAAAACCTTTCAGAATCCAATGCTTTCGTGAAAATGTCTGCTAACTGATGCTTAGTGTCTATATGCTCAATGCGGACTAACACTTTTTCGACCATATCTCTCAGAAAATGATGCCTAATATCTATATGCTTCGTACGTGAATGCTGGATGGGGTTCTTAGATATGTTGATTGCACTAAGGTTATCACAATACATGAGGACCGATTTGCACTCTAAACCATAGTCACACAACATGCTATTTAACCACATTAATTGCGTACAGCAACTACCCGCAGCAACATACTCAGACTCAGCAGTAGATAGAGACACACAATTCTGTTTCTTACTGTACCATGCAACTAGATTATTACCTAGGAAGAAACAGCCGCCACTTGTACTCTTGCGATCATCTTCGTCGCCTGCCCAATCAGCATCGCTATAGCCTACAAGACTCATGTTAGTGTCTTTGGAAAACCATAGTCCTAAGCTACACGATCCACTCACATAACGAAGAATTCGCTTAACAGCATTAAGATGAGTCACTTTAGGTTCAGACTGATATCTAGCACATACGCAAACACTATACATGATGTCAGGTCTACTCGCAGATAGATATAATAAACTGCCAATCATCGAACGGTACAATGTTGGGTCAACATTCTGCCCAACATCGTCTTTACTTACCTTCTGCGTAGACCCCATAGGAGTTTTCATTACCTTTGAAGTGTCCAGCCCGAACTTCTCGACAGTGTTCTTAGCGTACTTTACATTTTCCTTCGCATACTCACTCGGTAACAGTTTGATGACATCATCCGTCTAGACTTCATCACAAACGTCAGTTTCTATACCTGCATCATTAAAACTCAAATATCCATCAACACAGTTTAAGTCATCATGGTCGAAAATAATAAATTGCTCAGATGTTGAGTCCAATGTTGGCTCAACATCAGTTACCGCAGTGTAGGCAATATGATGACATTCGTCTTCCTCGTTGTCCGAGAGGGATTGTATGATTACTGATGATTGCTTAGACTCCTCTGTACATGGTTCTTCATCTTCATCATATGAAAGATCGATCCACATGGCCTTTCCATGCTTGCGGAGTGTGTTCGCACATTCGTTGGCGAAATGACCCGAACCTTGACATTCATAGCATATAACAGAATCATAGTTGAAGTTCTTCTTCTTTCCATCAGGTTTGCGCTTTAGGAACGGAGGCGCAGACGAAGATTCTGCTTTGGCATTCTGGCCCTTCTTGAATGTTGGACCAACATTCTGCCCAACATTCTTCTTCTGGAGGAACTTTTTGAATTTCTTCATAGCCACGTCCTCCTCATCATTCGGGTCAACCTCAGTCTGCTCTTTTGATGGCTGGCTGACAAGTGCGAGGCTTTTGCCGCGAGAGACCCTCTTTTGAACTTCGACATTCTCGTAGTTCTTCATGATATTCATCAAGGTGTTGAACTCCATATTGGCAAAGTTGTGCGCTTCCTCGATCGCCGCTACCTTCACATTGAATTTTTCAGTTAATGTACGAATAGCTTTAGAATTCAATACCTTATTTGCGATCGGATCTCCAAGGCTGGCGCACTCGCTTGAGATCGACAGGAGCTTCCCGAAATAGGTGGAGATATCCTCTTCTTCCTTCATTCTTATGTTCTCGAACTGATTGAGAAGGAGTCGCAATTTGGTTTCTCTCACACTCGCATCGCCTTCGCAGTACCTTTGAAGAAGATCTCACGCGTTCTTTGCAGTCGTACAGTTCTGGATGATCTTGAACATGAAGATGTCCACAGATGTGAAGATGGCGTTGAGAGCTTTGTCGTTGAACTCGGCAGCGTTTCGCTCGGCAACCGTCCACTCTTCGATCGGCTTGTCAACGACTTTTCCATCAGCGTCCGGAGCGGATCTCGGTGGTGAATAACCATTGATAATAGAGTCCCAAGCACGATTATTTAGCGACTTTATGCATTGACTCACGCGAACTTTCCAATAGGCATAATTGGAACCATCTAACACAGGCACTTTGGTGAGATGATTTGAGCTTGTAACATCCATTGAGTAGGATTTTCAGCGCTTAGTAACGTCAAGCGTAGGCTCTGATACCACTTTGATGGGGGTCCCGTACGAAATGGATGTAAAAACACTAAGTTGTAAACTGATGTTGGACGTGATGTTAGGCTAACACTCACACTCACTCAGAAACGCACAGCGGAAACGATAAGAACTTAGTGACAAAACGGAACTAACACACGAGATGGTTTTATGCAGCAAGTCAAATAACTTGCTGCGTGCCTCAAGGCGCAAATACTCCACAATAAAGATGGATTACAAACTATCAAAAAGGGTAAAATAGCCTAGCGAAACCTACGAATCTAAAAGGATTCTGAAAACCTACAAGACCTTTCGATCTCTGAAAAGCTAGACTAAACAGAAAAACTCTCTAAAGATGATTCTCGCTCAAACTAGCTCGTTGTTTTCTCTCGTAAAAAGTCCGTCCTTAAAACGGTTAAATGAAGTCCCTTTTATATGTCTTCGACTTTGGGGCGACTTCACAAACGACTTGGTAACTTCCCTCAACGTCCACTAACGTCCACTAAGCATATTTGGTCCATTAGTGACCGTTGGGAGTCGCCTTGGTCAGCTCCTAAAGCTCAGTCTTCACTTGAGCTCCAAGTCGCCTATTTTTAGTATGCTCCTTTCCAATTTCGCTCTAACTTATCCACACGCATTCAACACGGTTTGAACCATTCTAGCTCTTATCCATATCCTGCACAACACTAGAAAAATGCCACGTCATAAATAAAATTAGTTTTGGGCATGAAAGATAAAACTGAGATAGGGAACATTCTCGGCCAACAGATGTTGACTAGAATGTTACCCCAACATTGCTTCTGTTGAAAGCTCAACATCAACAATCTACCCCTTTTTATCTTTCTTCCCAAAACCAATGTAGAAGTTAGCTTTAGCAACACTCCCCCTGAAAGCTACATCAACTCAACCACAAAACAACTTAAAATGGTTAGAGTTAGACGCAAAACAGAATAGCACTAAAAAACTATTCAAAGTACTACGACAATAGTACATAGCCATAACAAGGTCTTAAGTTAAACATCTGCAAAATATAAACAGTTCATACGCAGGCCGGCAAACCACATGGTCACGCAAGCATAATTAACCAGATCAGCATGCACAAAATAACCATAAAGTCAGGCATGTAAAAAGAAACGATCTTTAGGCGAATCTGCAAAATAAAAATATCCGGCAAGTAAGCAGGCAAACATGTAAACATATCGGAGAAGAAAATCAGACATGCAAAAATAAAAATCAGATAAAAAATCAATTTATGCATGCAAAAGAGAAAGAATCAGAGCTTCACTCTCAATGGAGTATGGAGTTTCCTTCTGATGCTTTCTCGGCTGCTTCTCCTTCTTGGTCAGCTCCCCCTGTTTGTTCGGCTCTCTATTCTGCTCCCCCTGAATTTCCTTATCTTCCCATTTTTATCTGCACAACCTTCTCCCCCTTTTTGGGAAGAAAGAAAAAGACTCAGAGAACTTCTCTGTTAGCCAACTTGCAGATGTTGAGGGAAATGTGGGACTAACATCTGGGCCAACATTCTGAGACTCAGAAACAAGTTAGTTCGCCATAAGGAACTCAAAGATAAATCCACAAAGATGATATGAGAACAGAATGTATAACCCGTGAATTGCAGAGAGAGAATTCTAGAGGGAAGTTTTCGATTTGAGCAAGTGGGGAGATGACTAAGTCACATCAAGGAATAAATAGCAAAAAGGAATCCAACAAAAAAAATTGTTCCTACCGTGAATTTAGGTCATAGTGGAGTAAGTGGAACAAACAAAAAATAACCGTTGAAAGCCAAATGAAAAACCGTATAGTAAGGATAAGATAAAGCTAAGTCACGATTTTTCAAAGCATGGAGATAAAAATGGTATATAAATAAATCACGCGAGCACATAGGAGCAAATTCGAGACCTAGTCATGCGAGTAAATAGGAGCATTTCAGACCATGATTCAACCAAAAAGACAACTAAGTCCAAAGTCAAGGTAGAATCAAGAAATACTAACCGTTTGAACGACTTCGATGAGCACATAGAGACAAGTGTAACACGCTGTTCTTCGAGAGTTCTAATGCAATTCTGAGAGATTTCTAAACTAGACACATACGACTAATAAACACAGTACTAAAGACAGACACAAATAAAACGAAAGCACAAAATGTAGCAATATCAAACTGATAGTCACACATGTTGCCCTAACATTTGACCCAACATACTGATTCCGTAATCCTAGACTTATCTGCTCAATTCTTCTCAAAATCAGTTCCCTTTATTTCTACCCTTTCACCTCAAATATCCAAGAACTTTATGCACTGCCCTTATACCCTCAGCCTCAAGGTTAGGCTTTTTGTCGCATAGTATACATCGTCACCGCGAATGCCGTGTACCTAAGGAAACTTATTACCAAAAACCTGTATCTAGCCGAGAGTTTATGAACATGCTTATAACAAATAAGGATTGGTTTTTAGTCGCAATAAGTACATCGTCACAGCGAATGCCGTGTACCTAGGAACGTATTACCAAGAGCCTTTACAAAGGGATCGGGTTTATTTAGGGACCAACCAAGAAGAATCAAGTCATTTCACAGGAAAACAGAACAGAATATCTCACCAAACATTAAAGCAGTAACCATCAAATTCGACATATGCTATGTTGATCCAAATGTTGGACCAACATTCAGACTAACATGTGCAAACCTATGGATTTCTTCAGGTCCGAAAACCTTTCAGAATCCAATGCTTTCGTGAAAATGTCTGCTAACTGATGCTTAGTGTCTATATGCTCAATGCGGACTAACACTTTTTCGACCATATCTCTCAGAAAATGATGCCTAATATCTATATGCTTCGTACGTGAATGCTGGATGGGGTTATTAGATATGTTGATTGCACTAAGGTTATCACAATACATGAGGACCGATTTGCACTCTAAACCATAGTCACACAACATGCTATTTAACCACATTAATTGCGTACAGCAACTACCCGCAGCAACATACTCAGACTCAGCAGTAGATAGAGACACACAATTCTGTTTCTTACTGTACCATGCAACTAGATTATTACCTAGGAAGAAACAGCCGCCACTTGTACTCTTGCGATCATCTTCGTCGCCTGCCCAATCAGCATCGCTATAGCCTACAAGACTCATGTTAGTGTCTTTGGAAAACCATAGTCCTAAGCTACACGATCCACTCACATAACGAAGAATTCGCTTAACAGCATTAAGATGAGTCACTTTAGGTTCAGACTGATATCTAGCACATACGCAAACACTATACATGATGTCAGGTCTACTCGCAGATAGATATAATAAACTGCCAATCATCGAACGGTACAATGTTGGGTCAACATTCTGCCCAACATCGTCTTTACTTACCTTCTGCGTAGACCCCATAGGAGTTTTCATTACCTTTGAAGTGTCCAGCCCGAACTTCTCGACAGTGTTCTTAGCGTACTTTACATTTTCCTTCGCATACTCACTCGGTAACAGTTTGATGACATCATCCGTCTAGACTTCATCACAAACGTCAGTTTCTATACCTGCATCATTAAAACTCAAATATCCATCAACACAGTTTAAGTCATCATGGTCGAAAATAATAAATTGCTCAGATGTTGAGTCCAATGTTGGCTCAACATCAGTTACCGCAGTGTAGGCAATATGATGACATTCGTCTTCCTCGTTGTCCGAGAGGGATTGTATGATTACTGATGATTGCTTAGACTCCTCTGTACATGGTTCTTCATCTTCATCATATGAAAGATCGATCCACATGGCCTTTCCATGCTTGCGGAGTGTGTTCGCACATTCGTTGGCGAAATGACCCGAACCTTGACATTCATAGCATATAACAGAATCATAGTTGAAGTTCTTCTTCTTTCCATCAGGTTTGCGCTTTAGGAACGGAGGCGCAGACGAAGATTCTGCTTTGGCATTCTGGCCCTTCTTGAATGTTGGACCAACATTCTGCCCAACATTCTTCTTCTGGAGGAACTTTTTGAATTTCTTCATAGCCACGTCCTCCTCATCATTCGGGTCAACCTCAGTCTGCTCTTTTGATGGCTGGCTGACAAGTGCGAGGCTTTTGCCGCGAGAGACCCTCTTTTGAACTTCGACATTGGTCTCGTAGTTCTTCATGATATTCATCAAGGTGTTGAACTCCATATTGGCAAAGTTGTGCGCTTCCTCGATCGCCGCTACCTTCACATTGAATTTTTCAGTTAATGTACGAATAGCTTTAGAATTCAATACCTTATTTGCGATCGGATCTCCAAGGCTGGCGCACTCGCTTGAGATCGACAGGAGCTTCCCGAAATAGGTGGAGATATCCTCTTCTTCCTTCATTCTTATGTTCTCGAACTGATTGAGAAGGAGTCGCAATTTGGTTTCTCTCACGCTCGCATCGCCTTCGCAGTACCTTTGAAGAAGATCTCACGCGTTCTTTGCAGTCGTACAGTTCTGGATGATCTTGAACATGAAGATGTCCACAGATGTGAAGATGGCGTTGAGAGCTTTGTCGTTGAACTCGGCAGCGTTTCGCTCGGCAACCGTCCACTCTTCGATCGGCTTGTCAACGACTTTTCCATCAGCGTCTGGAGCGGATCTCGGTGGTGAATAACCATTGATAATAGAGTCCCAAGCACGATTATTTAGCGACTTTATGCATTGACTCACGCGAACTTTCCAATAGGCATAATTGGAACCATCTAACACAGGCACTTTGGTGAGATGATTTGAGCTTGTAACATCCATTGAGTAGGATTTTCAGCGCTTAGTAACGTCAAGCGTAGGCTCTGATACCACTTTGATGGGGGTCCCGTACGAAATGGATGTAAAAACACTAAGTTGTAAACTGATGTTGGACGTGATGTTAGGCTAACACTCACACTCACTCAGAAACGCACAGCGGAAACGATAAGAACTTAGTGACAAAACGGAACTAACACACGAGATGGTTTTATGCAGCAAGTCAAATAACTTGCTGCGTGCCTCAAGGCGCAAATACTCCACAATAAAGATGGATTACAAACTATCAAAAAGGATAGTAAAATAGCCTAGCGAAACCTACGAATCTAAAAGGATTCTGAAAACCTACAAGACCTTTCGATCTCTGAAAAGCTAGACTAAACAGAAAAACTCTCTAAAGATGATTCTCGCTCAAACTAGCTCGTTGTTTTCTCTCGTAAAAAGTCCGTCCTTAAAACGGTTAAATGAAGTCCCTTTTATATGTCTTCGACTTTGGGGCGACTTCACAAACGACTTGGTAACTTCCCTCAACGTCCACTAACGTCCACTAAGCATATTTGGTCCATTAGTGACCGTTGGGAGTCGCCTTGGTCAGCTCCTAAAGCTCAGTCTTCACTTGAGCTCCAAGTCGCCTATTTTTAGTATGCTCCTTTCCAATTTCGCTCTAACTTATCCACACGCATTCAACACGGTTTGAACCATTCTAGCTCTTATCCATATCCTGCACAACACTAGAAAAATGCCACGTCATAAATAAAATTAGTTTTGGGCATGAAAGATAAAACTGAGATAGGGAACATTCTCGGCCAACAGATGTTGACTAGAATGTTACCCCAACATTGCTTCTGTTGAAAGCTCAACATCAACATTCTCCCCTTTTTATCTTTCTTCCCAAAACCAATGTAGAAGTTAGCTTTAGCAACTCTCCCCCTGAAAGCTACATCAACTCAACCACAAAACAATTTAAAATGGTTAGAGTTAGACGCAAAACAGAATAGCACTAAAAAACTATTCAAAGTACTACGACAATAGTACATAGCCATAACAAGGTCTTAAGTTAAACATCTGCAAAATATAAACAGTTCATACGCAGGCCGGCAAACCACATGGTCACGCAAGCATAATTAACCAGATCAGCATGCACAAAATAACCATAAAGTCAGGCATGTAAAAAGAAACGATCTTTAGGCGAATCTGCAAAATAAAAATATCCGGCAAGTAAGCAGGCAAACATGTAAACATATCGGAGAAGAAAATCAGACATGCAAAAATAAAAATCAGATAAAAAATCAATTTATGCATGCAAAAGAGAAAGAATCAGAGCTTCACTCTCAATGGAGTATGGAGTTTCCTTCTGATGCTTTCTCGGCTGCTTCTCCTTCTTGGTCAGCTCCCCCTGTTTGTTCGGCTCTCTATTCTGCTCCCCCTGAATTTCCTTATCTTCCCATTTTTATCTGCACAACCTTCTCCCCCTTTTTGGGAAGAAAGAAAAAGACTCAGAGAACTTCTCTGTTAGCCAACTTGCAGATGTTGAGGGAAATGTGGGACTAACATCTGGGCCAACATTCTGAGACTCAGAAACAAGTTAGTTCGCCATAAGGAACTCAAAGATAAATCCACAAAGATGATATGAGAACAGAATGTATAACCCGTGAATTGCAGAGAGAGAATTCTAGAGGGAAGTTTTCGATTTGAGCAAGTGGGGAGATGACTAAGTCACATCAAGGAATAAATAGCAAAAAGGAATCCAACAAAAAAAATTGTTCCTACCGTGAATTTAGGTCATAGTGGAGTAAGTGGAACAAACAAAAAATAACCGTTGAAAGCCAAATGAAAAACCGTATAGTAAGGATAAGATAAAGCTAAGTCACGATTTTTCAAAGCATGGAGATAAAAATGGTATATAAATAAATCACGCGAGCACATAGGAGCAAATTCGAGACCTAGTCATGCGAGTAAATAGGAGCATTTCAGACCATGATTCAACCAAAAAGACAACTAAGTCCAAAGTCAAGGTAGAATCAAGAAATACTAACCGTTTGAGCGACTTCGATGAGCACATAGAGACAAGTGTAACACGCTGTTCTTCGAGAGTTCTAATGCAATTCTGAGAGATTTCTAAACTAGACACATACGACTAATAAACACAGTACTAAAGACAGACACAAATAAAACGAAAGCACAAAATGTAGCAATATCAAACTGATAGTCACACATGTTGCCCTAACATTTGACCCAACATACTGATTCCGTAATCCTAGACTTATCTGCTCAATTCTTCTCAAAATCAGTTCCCTTTATTTCTACCCTTTCACCTCAAATATCCAAGAACTTTATGCACTGCCCTTATACCCTCAGCCTCAAGGTTAGGCTTTTTGTCGCATAGTATACATCGTCACCGCGAATGCCGTGTACCTAAGGAAACTTATTACCAAAAACCTGTATCTAGCCGAGAGTTTATGAACATGCTTATAACAAATAAGGATTGGTTTTTAGTCGCAATAAGTACATCGTCACAGCGAATGCCGTGTACCTAGGAACGTATTACCAAGAGCCTTTACAAAGGGATCGGGTTTATTTAGGGACCAACCAAGAAGAATCAAGTCATTTCACAGGAAAACAGAACAGAATATCTCACCAAACATTAAAGCAGTAACCATCAAATTCGACATATGCTATGTTGATCCAAATGTTGGACCAACATTCAGACTAACATGTGCAAACCTATGGATTTCTTCAGGTCCGAAAACCTTTCAGAATCCAATGCTTTCGTGAAAATGTCTGCTAACTGATGCTTAGTGTCTATATGCTCAATGCGGACTAACACTTTTTCGACCATATCTCTCAGAAAATGATGCCTAATATCTATATGCTTCGTACGTGAATGCTGGATGGGGTTCTTAGATATGTTGATTGCACTAAGGTTATCACAATACATGAGGACCGATTTGCACTCTAAACCATAGTCACACAACATGCTATTTAACCACATTAATTGCGTACAGCAACTACCCGCAGCAACATACTCAGACTCAGCAGTAGATAGAGACACACAATTCTGTTTCTTACTGTACCATGCAACTAGATTATTACCTAGGAAGAAACAGCCGCCACTTGTACTCTTGCGATCATCTTCGTCGCCTGCCCAATCAGCATCGCTATAGCCTACAAGACTCATGTTAGTGTCTTTGGAAAACCATAGTCCTAAGCTACACGATCCACTCACATAACGAAGAATTCGCTTAACAGCATTAAGATGAGTCACTTTAGGTTCAGACTGATATCTAGCACATACGCAAACACTATACATGATGTCAGGTCTACTCGCAGATAGATATAATAAACTGCCAATCATCGAACGGTACAATGTTGGGTCAACATTCTGCCCAACATCGTCTTTACTTACCTTCTGCGTAGACCCCATAGGAGTTTTCATTACCTTTGAAGTGTCCAGCCCGAACTTCTCGACAGTGTTCTTAGCGTACTTTGCATTTTCCTTCGCATACTCACTCGGTAACAGTTTGATGACATCATCCGTCTAGACTTCATCACAAACGTCAGTTTCTATACCTGCATCATTAAAACTCAAATACCCATCAACACAGTTTAAGTCATCATGGTCGAAAATAATAAATTGCTCAGATGTTGAGTCCAATGTTGGCTCAACATCAGTTACCGCAGTGTAGGCAATATGATGACATTCGTCTTCCTCGTTGTCCGAGAGGGATTGTATGATTACTGATGATTGCTTAGACTCCTCTGTACATGGTTCTTCATCTTCATCATATGAAAGATCGATCCACATGGCCTTTCCATGCTTGCGGAGTGTGTTCGCACATTCGTTGGTGAAATGACCCGAACCTTGACATTCATAGCATATAACAGAATCATAGTTGAAGTTCTTCTTCTTTCCATCAGGTTTGCGCTTTAGGAACGGAGGCGCAGACGAAGATTCTGCTTTGGCATTCTGGCCCTTCTTGAATGTTGGACCAACATTCTGCCCAACATTCTTCTTCTGGAGGAACTTTTTGAATTTCTTCATAGCCACGTCCTCCTCATCATTCGGGTCAACCTCAGTCTGCTCTTTTGATGGCTGGCTGACAAGTGCGAGGCTTTTGCCGCGAGAGACCCTCTTTTGAACTTCGACATTAGTCTCGTAGTTCTTCATGATATTCATCAAGGTGTTGAACTCCATATTGGCAAAGTTGTGCGCTTCCTCGATCGCCGCTACCTTCACATTGAATTTTTCAGTTAATGTACGAATAGCTTTAGAATTCAATACCTTATTTGCGATCGGATCTCCAAGGCTGGCGCACTCGCTTGAGATCGACAGGAGCTTCCCAAAATAGGTGGAGATATCCTCTTCTTCCTTCGTTCTTATGTTCTCGAACTGATTGAGAAGGAGTCGCAATTTGGTTTCTCTCACACTCGCATCGCCTTCGCAGTACCTTTGAAGAAGATCTCACGCGTTCTTTGCAGTCGTACAGTTCTGGATGATCTTGAACATGAAGATGTCCACAGATGTGAAGATGGCGTTGAGAGCTTTGTCGTTGAACTCGGCAGCGTTTCGCTCGGCAACCGTCCACTCTTCGATCGGCTTGTCAACGACTTTTCCATCAGCGTCCGGAGCGGATCTCGGTGGTGAATAACCATTGATAATAGAGTCCCAAGCACGATTATTTAGCGACTTTATGCATTGACTCACGCGAACTTTCCAATAGGCATAATTGGAACCATCTAACACAGGCACTTTGGTGAGATGATTTGAGCTTGTAACATCCATTGAGTAGGATTTTCAGCGCTTAGTAACGTCAAGCGTAGGCTCTGATACCACTTTGATGGGGGTCCCGTACGAAATGGATGTAAAAACACTAAGTTGTAAACTGATGTTGGACGTGATGTTAGGCTAACACTCACACTCACTCAGAAACGCACAGCGGAAACGATAAGAACTTAGTGACAAAACGGAACTAACACACGAGATGGTTTTATGCAGCAAGTCAAATAACTTGCTGCGTGCCTCAAGGCGCAAATACTCCACAATAAAGATGGATTACAAACTATCAAAAAGGATAGTAAAATAGCCTAGCGAAACCTACGAATCTAAAAGGATTTTGAAAACCTACAAGACCTTTCGATCTCTGAAAAGCTAGACTAAACAGAAAAACTCTCTAAAGATGATTCTCGCTCAAACTCGCTCGTTGTTTTCTCTCGTAAAAAGTCCGTCCTTAAAACGGTTAAATGAAGTCCCTTTTATATGTCTTCGACTTTGGGGCGACTTCACAAACGACTTGGTAACTTCCCTCAACGTCCACTAAGCATATTTGGTCCATTAGTGACCGTTGGGAGTCGACTTGGTCAGCTCCTAAAGCTCAGTCTTCACTTGAGCTCCAAGTCGCCTATTTTTAGTATGCTCCTTTCCAATTTCGCTCTAGCTTATCCACACGCATTCCACACGGTTTGAACCATTCTAGCTCTTATCCATATCCTGTACAACACTAGAAAAATGTCACGTCATAAATAAAGTTAGTTTTGGGCATGAAAGATAAAACTGAGATAGGGAACATTCTCGGCCAACAGATGTTGACTAGAATGTTACCCCAACATTGCTTCTGTTGAAAGCTCAACATCAACAAAATTTAATGTATTTTCTTTGCTACTATAACATATGTAAATCGTTTTAGTATATTATCTCGATTTGTTTGTAGTATCACCCCTCAATTAAGATTACTCTTCCATTCTAATATAACGTTGTTAGTTACAATAAGAACATCAACCTATACATGAGCATTTTCCAACTAAGAAATGGATTATATTTTTCATAAAGACATTAATGAAAACTTAGCCAAACAACGTTAGATATTAAGTCAATGAAAATATTCTAAAAAAATTAAGATCAAGAAAATCTAAAAAAAAAGGGAAAACTTCACTTAAATCTCTATTTACCAAGCTATCTATCACATAACTCCTATGTCAGAAAAAAATATCACTTAACTCCCCGTTTCACTGTTGTACCAATTTCTTCAGTCACACTGTATCTCTCTATGTCTGTATAGTGTACCACATTATGTTGATATAGTGTACCTAAATGTGTTGTATGGTGTACCAATCTGTGAAAAAATTAGGTACACTGTAACAACACATTTAGGTATATTATAACAACGTATTGTGGTACACAATACAAACATAGAAAGGTACAACGTGATTTCAAAAAATGTAGTACGAACAGTGAAACAGGGAGTTAAGTGATATTTTTCTCTGACTTAGGAGTTATGTGATAGAAAGTTTGCAAATAGGGATTTAAGTGACAGTGTCCAAAAAAAACCGGTCTTAACAAAAAATTGCATTATGCATAACATCTACATACTATACATACGAAGTAAACCCCAATTTAATTTCAGACAACAATCCCAAAATTCACCATATATCCTTTTTTATTTACTTCCTACCATCCCTAACCTTAAAAGCCTATGATTCATCATCACAAACAACTTCCCTCACATCAAAGCATTATTACAAACTACTCACAAATCCCCTTCATTTTCAAGCTCCCTAATAAGCTTCTCAATCTGCCTCCTATAAACAGGCATGAAATGATCAGCAATCATAGTCTGAGACAACCTCAGCTTAGTGTAAAGACTCCTCGGCGTAAGAAAAATCCCAACTTTCTCCTCTTCGACATGGTTCTTCTCCCCCGAAGAACCATCGCTTGAGCTCTCATCACTACCATCGCTACTTCTTCCAACCTCCTCCTCAGAAGCGAGCGTCACAATGTGCAGAATTCGCCCAGCGGGGAAAAATCTGTGGACTTCCTTCGTGTTTGGGACAGAGCTCTGAGATTGAGGATCATCGCTTATCACCTCTTCCATGGCAGCAGCTTCTTCTTCTTTGATCTCCTTCGCACGGTCATCTTCTTCAGATTCCAACTGATTGTATAGCTCCCTTTCGATCTGCTGCCAAAGCTCGACTTCTGTCATTCGATCTTCGGGGCCCACGTGATGGTCGATGACATCATCGCCTCCATCGTCTTCTATTTCTTCGGCGGTGATCTCATTCTTCGATGAAGATATTGGAAGTTCGAGTGTTTCTATTACGGTTGCTGAAGCTGATATCCTCTCCTCAGCAGTTGATAAAAGAGGCTGGGATGTGTTGCTGTGTTGAACGGAAGAAGATTCTGAAGAATCTTCAGTTACGATGTGGTTCATCTGAGTGGTCGACGGTCGACGGCGTGGGCCCATGCAAGACCATGAGGACATTCTTAGGCCTGGCCTAGACCAGGCGGCTTGAGCCATGGTCTGAGCTCTCTTCATTACTACCTACATTTTGGCATGGAGAGAATTTTTCAATTTAAAAAACTACACTTTTTTTTATCGAATATTACCCAGTTCGTGATCAATATGAATGCATCAACAAAAGGGCTTTTGCATTAAATGATGTAATGCTCTAAAAGGGTTGGCTAGGATGCTAATTATTACAGATAATATACAATATGCATGTTTGGACAAATTTTCGATATCATTTTTCCCTGTCATTCATCGTTTCTGCATCTTTGATTTAGAAGTATGGTTTCTTTGATAATCTAACATTTTGCCTAATGTAATACCTGAGTACGGCTGGAAACTGGGCGGAGCATTGCACCAGCGCCGGCGACTTTGGCCTTAGCTGTGGCCATTGAAGGAAGGCGAGAGCTCAATGCAGTAGCAGAACGGTACACAGTGCTGAGGATTCTCGTGCGTTCGATTTGGTTCCTCAGATCGTTCAACCAAGCAGATGCCGTGACCTGAAAAACCGAAAAGAAAATATGAGTCAAATTACTTTCCAATAGAAGAACATTGGAGGGAAAAGTAGAAGAGTTCACCTCTGCACGCAAATCATCAACTGAAGCAGAAGAAAAAGAGGGCACCAAATCAGCTCCGTTTATTACAGTCGTAATGAAGTCATTTCCCGATTCAGCCAATTCCCATGTCATGCATGCAGCTATAGAATAAAAGAAATATTACTACAGGAAAAGATCGAGCCAGCAAAAGAGGGACCCATTAAAATCAGAACAAACTACGCATTAAACGTAACAAACACCTGGGGCAAATGCAAAACAGATTGCATTGGATAGTTCTTTCTGTTCTCGCAAAATGTAGGTCAAAAGCGCAGCCGTTCCACCACCAAGAGAATGCCCCACAATCTGCAGCAAACAAAATGGACCATAAATTGTAATTAAAGCACAAATAAGCAGTTTGAGTGCAGAAGAAGAAGGGAACCTTAAGTTTGTAGTCGGGATGCTTGTCGAATTCAGCAAGTAGACGAGGAGTGGCGAGCTTTGCAATCCATCGAGCAGCTGCAACCATACCACAATGGGCGTAACCTAAGACTAAATTGCTAACACCTCCTTCATAAACCACAGTATGGTGGAAAGGCACTACTGCCCCAGTAACAGCTGTTAATGTGTCCTTGATACTGTGCGTTCCACGAATTAGTAATAGAAAACTCTTTGATTCGTGGTCCATCAAAATAGTAAAGGCAGGCTTCAGAATCTGCATTCACAAAAAGAAAGGAAGATCTTTGATTATTCTTGAGCCTTCCAAGGTGAATGTTGTAAATTAACCGTGAAAAACGGATAGAGGAAGAAAAGACATACTCCAGCTTTGGGTTCTTGGAGAATAACGTCTTCTTGAGAATAGCCAGTCTCTTGTAGAAATAATGGAAAGGGCTTTTTGGAGAAATGCCAGCACAAAGTGAGTAGATTTAGTAGATATTTAAGCTCTGCAGCAATTTCGGGCCCTTTAAGTTGTGTACTTCCGTTACCACCAAATTCACGGCTAACATGTAAGATTCCCTGCAAGTTAGCATAAAACAACAGAAGCCCTTGGAGTAAGCATAGTCGGAAATGTAAATAAGCCCAATAGCACTTGATAAGCAATAACGCAAACACAAATAAGTTGCCTCACCCATAAAATCAAATGGGTATTCCACATTCTTTCAAGCTGAACATAGAATATAGTTGGTTCCACATTTTCAAAATCCATTTTGCTGATATTAGTATCACATTTTCAAAATCCATTTTCAAAATCCATTTTCAATCATTCCCAATACAGTATTTCAATAATCTTTAATTTAGTGATTTCCGACAATGTATCACTAGAACTGCATTTTGTTAATTTATTCATGTAAAGCATCATCATCTGTTCATCATATGCCAGAACAGAACGCTATAAGAAAGAGATAATACACGATACACTGCTGCATAAAAAAGACACACCGTAAATTTCTCAGAGCACAAATCTCACTGACCTGTCTCTTTAACAGAAAACTGATGCCAAAAGCCAAATCACCAATAGGCCACTTTCCCAGAGTTTCCGAGTAAGTAAACCTAAGAGTCTCTGACAATGTCGAGATTGTCTCTAACCACGTGGCAGGAGCTTGTATAAGCCTATTGGAAACTCTGTCTATACCCACCAAAGCACGGGTTTGCACTTCACTTTCAATATCTTCACTATCATCGTCATCAATTTCTCTCGATTGTATCTTTCGATTTAATGTATAGTAAAGAAGTGCTGCTGCACCAGCAGCAGTTGCCATCGTGGCTGTTGCCATGAATACAGGATGCCTACCGTAAAAATATCGAGAAAATTATTTCACATAAAGTTTGTAAGAAGAACAAAATGAATAGACAGAAAATGTATCTGACATGGGATTTTATGTAAACATAAGAAAAAAACACAGAGCAGCTATAACGGGAATGTAGATTCTTTGAAGGAACTACAACAGATAATACTTGTATCAACACTCAACAGCAAAGATTATTACATTCTTTGAAGACACGATAACTTGTTCTTTTGCTGGAAAAACTACCCAAACTCATACACCGGCATAAATTGAAGTTTAATCATTCCCGAGATATTCGGAGATACACCAAAGGACAGCGTGGGATTTTCGAAAATGTAACAATGCTCAATACCAAACAATATTCCAAATAGACCCAACACAGTCTGCAATTTTGAAATTCTAACAATCGAATCAAATATAATTAATCCTCACAGTTACATCAAACCCACGACGCCATCAACAAACAGGATTGATATCTGCGTATCTTATCGTCAAAAAGGAAAAGCACCCATCATCAAATCCATATAATCATTACAAAGACGAAGAAGACAGCTAAAGCAAGAGGCCACCGCGATACGAATCGTGATGAACACGTATTTACAAAACCTACCTGAGCATAATCAACATCTCGAAAATTTGGAATTACAAAACCCTAAAAAACCCAACTTCGGGCTGCCAAGTTGGAAAAAAGAAAAAGCGAAATTGAAGAACCTTTCTGAGAAAGCCCAGATCCAAAAGAGATGGAAAAGGGGAGAAAAACAAAAACTGCGACGTATAGACCTCGAAACAAAGATAGCCAAAACTCATTTGCTAAATTTGCTAAAACGTACCTTTGTTGGACGGATTTGAGGGGATCGGTTAGTTTAATGGTGAATAACTATCGCCCGCTTTTCACGGAAGGTATTGGAAAGATTATGCGATCTTAAACTACAAAGTCCTCATTCCTGAAGCAATCCATCTCCTCTCTACCCTATGCGGTTATTATATCCTCTCCTTTTCTGCGATTAATTTAATACTTTTGCGTAATTATGCAAGTTTTATGGCAAGAACTAATCGGTAAATCATAAAAATGTTATCTTTACCAAATTATATGTCGTCAACACCCACCGTCTAATGCTTTCGGAAAAGTCCTTTTTCTAGAGCATACCTTTGAGTTGAGGTGAGAAGAAAACAAAAGAAAAAAGGAAAAACTAAAAATAAAACTGGATTACTATTCACCGCCCCTGGTTCCTAGTCACCGCCCCTAAAGGGCTAAAAAGACGATTTTGCCCTTTTGAATATAAATTTCTATTTAAAGTCTTTTTTCAGACAATGCTTTCCATATCGCAAGCACACATCCAAATCAGACTCAAACATAACAAAAAAAAAACTCAAATCGCAATGAATCGACGACAGGGGAAAGGGACATGGCAAAGGAAAGGGACTATTGGCACGACTGGTAAGCAAATTCTCGCAAAATTCGTTCGTACGTAGATGAATTATCGAACATGGATCGGATTCGCTTGAAAAAATGTTAGGCCGAACAAAATTTTCGACCCTGAATGAGATGGCCGAAAAATTATTTCGGCCCGCCATGGCCCGGCCGAACATTTTCGGCCGCACCTTAGGCGGGCCGAAAAAATTTCGGCCCTGCATGAGGGGGCCGAAAATATAGTTCGGTCGGCGCTGTTCCGGCCGAAATCTTAAGTCGCCCGGAACTGCGATGGCCGAAAATGTATTTCGGCCCTCTCTTGCAGGGCCGAAATTTCTGTTCGGCCGCTTTTACATTGGGCCGAAAAATCTGTTCGGCCTTGTCATTTTTTTTTTCAGACGAGGAGAGGAAAGTCCACATTCCGGAGGATTTTATCGGCGACGGGGTAAACTACAGTGAGCATTTTCGCGGAGGAGGATGATTTTTGACCGACGTGGAAGCCATTAACTGGGCAAAAGGCGTCGCTATTGCTCTTGGTTTCGAGGTGATTATTTCGTCGCATAAGAAATGCGGTACGAAAAAATTGATTAGATGTTCTCGCGGAGAACGTTCAACGAGGATGAATTGGAGAGGGCTTCGAAGTCTAACAAGTGCAGATGTCCGTTTGTAGTCATAGCCCAGGAGTAGGGGTGGTTCGGTACGGTATACCGTACCAAAACTGTGATACCGTATACCGTACCGAACTTTTGGTGTCCAAAAAAATCATACCAATACCATACCAAAATTTCGGTATACCTTAAATTTCGATACGGTATCATACCGAAATTTCGGTATGGTATCGGTATCATACCTTCTATACCATTCACACGGAGGGTTTTTTACCATGCATGTCTCGTAACTCGTTAATTCGTTGTTTTGGAATTTTTAATCAATTCAAACTTGTTAGGCCCCGATAAGATAGATTATTAATACCAAAATTTTCAAAATAAAAAGATTTTTTAACCTTAAATAATTTACATATTTTAGCCACTCTCCTTAGTAAGACAAAAAACTTTACATAACCATAAAATACAACTTTATATACAGTAGAACGAAGCGGTTATATTTAAAAAATTAGTGAAGATTAACAAAAAGTAATTGCATTGCATCTTCACGATTTCAAAATCCTGAAAAAAAAATTAAAAAGGCAACGTTACTTGAGTTACATAAGTAAAATATAGTGGGCCTAATCTTAGAAAGTTGTGTATAAGTTAATAATTTATGGGCTAAATAAGTTTATGAAGATCCTTAATTTTTCATTTTATATTTTTTGAAATAATATAATATATATAGGTGTGTATATACATAAAATATATTAAAAATTTTGGTATTTCGGTATTCGGTATAATCGGTATACCTAATTTTAAAAACTTTCATACCCTTACCGTACCGAAAATTTTCGGTACGGTATCATACCTTACCAAAAACTTCGGTATACCAAAATTTTCGATATTTTCGATACGATTCGATACGATAAGGTCGATATTTCGGTATTTCGGTATTTTTCCCCAGCCCTACCGAGGAGGATTCAATTAATAGCGAATGGTACATTCGTACGGGCCCACCTGATAAATCCATGCACAATCACCCTCTGATACAGTATCCCGAGGGACACCGCCAGATGAGCGGGTTAAGTAGCCAGGCAATGAAGATCGTAGAGGAAATAACTGCTGCGCAAGCGAAACCAGCTCATATCCTCTCATCGGTGAGGGCTCGACACGCAGAAGATAACGCGACGATCAGACATATATATAATTACAGAGATCGTCTGAAGAAGGACTATTCTGAGGGCCGAGACGTGGTGAGCCAGTTGATGCACCAGGCGACACAGGCCGGATATTATGTTCAAGCCCTGGGAGACGACGAGACGAATGCGCTGACACATATTTTTCTCGCACACCCGGACTCACTCGCACTGGTGAGGATGTATCCGTACTTTATTGGCATTGACTCTACGTACAAGACCAATAGGTACAAGATGCCTCTAGTTGAGATTATAGGGATGACTCCCTGTAATCACAACTTCCTGTGTGGGTTTGCCGTTATGGAGGACGAGACGGAGAGAAGTTATTGGTGGGTCTTGCATTCTCTTCAATATATTCTGGGTCCAGGTGTCGAGCCTTCGGCGATTGTGACTTATCGTGAGTTGGGCCTTCTTCGAACCGTACAGATGGTGTTTCCGCATTCTCATCATCTGTTGTGCACGTGGCATATTTATAAAGACGTGGAGAACAGAGTTTATTGGCTGACGGGGAAGAACAAAAAGACTGCAGCTCACTTCACGCATAAGGCTTGGAAAGCAGTCGTGGAAGCTCCGACGATAGACGCATACGAGCAGTCATTGACTGACATGTCTCTGCGTCGGTAGTCGACTCCGCTATCGTCCAGTACGTTGAGCAGACATGGTTGGTGCATAAGGAGAAGTTCGTCAAAGCTTGGACGAACCAGGTGCTTCATTTCGTGTCAAACGAAATCGTTATCTAATAATTTTTTATGTTGACATGCAGGCACTAGAGGAGTCCCGCTCGAAACGACCTATTGGGAACTCAGGATTTCCATTCCACACGATATTGTACAGAGTTTCACACCATGTAATATCGATAATGGGAACGGAATTGAGGCGTGCCAAAGAGTTGCCGGATGAGGTTTACTCCGCGTGCGGATGTGTGGTACGACGTACGCACGAGCTCCCATGTGCATGCAAGCTTTAACAATGTGTCAACAACAACTATCCAGTTGCTGCAGACTGTTTGCACGACTTCTGGAGGACAATCACGATCGGCGAGGGAGTAACTCCCGATATTTCTGATCGGGATTACTTATACGACCTCGTGCGTGAGGCAGAAGGTCGCGATCCCGCCGTTATGCGTGGCCTCCATCGAGTCGTTCACGAGCATTTGTATCCCGACGTCCGTGAGGAATGAGCCTGTTGTTAAGACGTCTGTAAAAGGTCGGCCGAAGAAAAAAAACTCGACGAAGCGGGATCGAAGTGCTTGGGAGTATGCAATCCAAAGGGGTGGACGCAGCGGAGGGCGCAGCAGTACCAGTCGTAGCAGCCAGGGTCGTACGTCATCTTCGTTTGCAAAGCGGTCTCGTGGATCTACTACGGAGACATGTCCTACTATCTTTTACTCGTAAATTTATTCAAACACGGGTGCACATCTAATCCTGAAAAATGCATTCTACAGGTGAATCAGACTTCCACCACACCCACTTGGCCAACCACGTAACAACAGTCATCAATCCGTATATAGTTAGCTATAAGAATGTGGTGGCTGACGGCAACTGTGAATTTCACGTTATCGCCTCCCATGTTTACAATGACGAGGACGAATGGATCACCGTAAGGAATAACATCGCGAACGAACTCGCGGCCCATTGGGAGCGTTACTCGGCATTGTACTATGGTGATTTATTGAAAATGCAGTTGGATCGTATACGCTGGGAATGGGGGCCTTGTGGAGTGAACCACTGGATGTTGACACCGTGTGATCTGTGGGTTGTGGCGACACTTTGGAACGCTGTAATTATCCTCTACGGGTACGGCAATGGGTATAACATCAACATACATTCGAACACAATATTGCCACTACGTGCCGGTCGGACTGCTACTGGATTGAGCCGTACGATCGTCATGGCGCACCTTGGGGATGATTATCAGCATTACATTAGACTTAATTTATGTCCAGATTTTTCTATGCCCATCTTACATTCGTATTGGTTCACGTATTGTGATCGTCGAGTTGCCGCTTGGGAAATAAGACATCAGAGTCGATTCGGTCACTGGATGCACCTAATGCAGCAGAATAATTTGTGACTGTCTATTGTTTACTGGTATAATTATTTTGTATTATTAATTTTTTTTATTATAATTTGTGACTATCTATTGCATTAGTAATTCGAAACGGAATAAAGATGAAAAACAATATTCCAAACATAAACAGTAGAGACATAGAAATAATACAAATAAAAAGTACGCGTCCGATACATAAACGAAGCATAAACAAAATAAATACACGTCATGGGGCATTGCGCCACCGGTCGTTGAGCTCGTCGAGCCTCTCTCTGAACTCGTCCGTATGCGTTGAGCCGTCAAGATGCATCCTAGCTAGCATATCGCTACTCAAGGTGTACATCGAGCTGTAGCACTGTACATAGAAATAATACATATAAAAAGTGATTAAACATATAAATATAAAAAATTAACATAAGATTAAATTACGTACGTAGTCGGCGTGGCTGCGCGGGGGTATGCCGCCCGATGAGGATCCCGGCTCCGACGAAAGCAGGCGAATATGGGAATGCCGCTCATACCAGTCCTGTACCCTGCAACGGTCTCACCAAGGTACTCCGCGGCGGCCCAGTTGATGTACGAGAGGTTGAGGATGTAGGCGTGCGGGAACTGACGCCAAGCATGTTCTGTAGCACCGGCAGAATAATCCACCTTATATCACGTCGGGTCTGCTGGCATGACCGCCTTCCGTGGCGGACTCATCGGTGGCGGGATGACCTGCACGTACCCCAGCTGGTGCAACACTCTCGAGGGTGCGTAGGGCTCAATGATATCGCGATATCGTACCCAACCCACGAAAAGCGTCCTCAGGTGCTGCGACGCTGGATCGGGACCGTACGGCAGCCAGGCAACCTGATAACAGTTCACAATTTTTAAATAATTATCGTCAATATAGATATAAATTGTTAAGATACCTCGCTTGCAGTCATGACATATATCTGACGGCGGATCTTAATCAAACGGTGGACCGTCCTCTCGTGCTGAGATACAGACCACATGCATGATCGTGCCTGGTCAGGCTCCACATGATGGGGGAGACGGTATGGGCGGAAGCATGGGAAGTACTCGTAGATCCACGCCTATAGTAACGAGAGGCACCCAGCAACACCCCTCGAATCCGCCCGACTTGCGAGGCCAAGCTGGCGATAAAGGTAAGCAAGAGCGGCCGAACCCTACGAGTACTGACTGGCAGAGGCCAACGAGCGGTAGACTCGTGCATGATGTCGGGCTTCATACGGGTCCCGCTCTTGTCGACGAACAACGTCGATCCCAAGAGAATCCACAACCAAGCGATGGCCTGAAACCCCGTCGGCCGACCCCCCCGCATCCTCTGCATCACATCTTTCGACGCAACCCCACCGCCTCTCCAAGAACCCCTGAGCGTGTCCGCGGAGATGCCCATAATCTCCCTCACTGCGATCTGCCCATCGGCTATGTCTGGGGTGTTCGTCATCTCCCCGAATGGCATGTGGAAGGTGTTCGTGTCGGGCTGCCAGTGCTCCACAAAAGCGCACAGTAGAGGCTGGTCCAAGTGACCCACCATGGCATCTGTGAGGTGCCCAAGTCCCGTGCCATCGATCTGGCTCTGCGTCTCCGGCGGGAATTAGGAGTACCAATTCTTAAGCTTCCCAAGCACTAACGCCCGCTGCTTGCACTTCAGCAGGGGCCTCTCCTCCTCACCCATCCAGATGCGGGGCGCGATGTGTCCCAAATAATAGGGATCACCTCATCATCATATGGACCACCGGGCTGTGGCCCCTGCACCCTCCAGGAATCGTCATCTACGACCCTGGAGCGCTTGCTCCCTATTTCATTTTTCACGAATAACGCAAAAATAAATTTAATTTCTTTTACGTATATTAAGACACGACATCGCAAGTCAGTTTATAGAGGAGAAGGGAATTACCTGAGGAGGTCGGTGGCACATCGTCGTCGGATGACTGAAACGATGATGCATCATCCGCCACACCATCATCCGCATGCGGATCGTAATCCGCATATACGGACTGAGAAGCAGCCGCTCGCTGCCGCCTCTCCTCCTCCCGTTCTCTACGAACGAATGCGTCAACACCGCGCGTCCTCGTGTGACGCTCTCCAGATCCCTCCAACGGGGGGGGGATCTACTGCTCCCTCTGAGTAGGGACTTCCCACCCCTGGTCTGCAATTAAAAATTTATTTTAAAAAAAAATTGGACGACCGATCAGCTTTTTCGGCCGCCTGGAGAGGCGACCGAAATAGCTTCTCGACCGGCACCGTTCCGGCCGATGGGTGATCTCGGCTGGAGCAGCGCTGGCCGAATCGTGATTTAGGCCGGCGCATGCACGGCCGAAGCGTGATTTCGGCCCGAACAATGCCGGCCGAAACACAATTTTGGTCACAACAAACACGGCCGAAATTATGAAGAGGCCGGCACTGTTCCGGCCGAAAAATGTGTTTCGGGCGTGCCAGTCGCTGGCCCTAAATTTCGTTCGATCGGCCGTTTTCGAACTATTCCGACCCGTGTTCGGTAATCCATCTACGTACGAATGATTTTTACGACAATTTGCTTACCAGTGGTGAAAATAGGCCATTTCCCTTTCCTTGTCCCTGTCGGCGATCCATTGCGATTTCAGTATTTTTTTTTTTGTCTGATTGGATGTATGATTTGGAAAGTGTTGTCTGGAACAGGGCTTTAAATAGAAATTTTTACTGTTTATTATAGTTTTTTCTTTTTAAATTAATTTAAATATTATAAGGGCAAAAATGTCTTTTTCCAGCCCTTTAGGGAGCGGTAACAAGTAAAAGGGGGCGGTGAATAGTAACTCCCAAATAAAAGAGAGAGTGAATATTTCCCCTCTCACTTGTCAGCTGTCACTTATGTTATTGTGACATCTACACATAAATACATACTTGAATAAAAATTTTACAGAAGATAGGTACATGATTTAATGTTTACCAGTTTCTTCAGTCACGTCGTACCTTCCTGTGTGTGTATGGGATACCATAACACGTTGATATAGGGTACCTAAATGTGTTAGAGATGGCATACCTAAATGTGTCAATACGGCGTACCATTTTCTCAACGTATGACGTACCACAATACGTTGATATATGGTATCTAAATGTGTTGTATGGTGTACCTGCGACGGACCGGGTACCTATCTCAAAAAAATTATTTTATTAGGTACCTACATGTAAAAAAAATCTGACAAGGTACTAAATTATAAGTTTTTCCAAATGGATATTTATGTGTAACGACCCCGTGTGTTATTTATGTATTTTTATTCGCGAGGTATATTCACATAATAACATCTTCATTCCCACACAATTGAATTTAAATCTCATTATTACATATGGGACAAGCACAACGTCGAGCGAACTAATCCTTCTACTCCTTCCTATGCGTCTTGTCCCAAGTCCAACCCCATATAGACTTATTGATATTGAATGAGTTCAAGTAAATTGGAAAAAAGCATTTCCTTTTCTTTTATCGATATCCAAACTCTTTTATTTAGTGTGAGGAGCTAGTATAAACCGTATGTTTAGTCTGTCGATTACAATGAATTAAAATAAATATTTCATTAAAAGAAACCACTCACTATCTTGCATTTTTATATTGTTATATTTACTCTTTTATTTTAATAGTTATTATTAATAATTAATAAATGCATTTGTAAATTAAATAGTCCACGCATGATTGTGCAATTTAGACTCGTATTTTTTATTTTCGATGAAATAATACGCATGCCATGCAATAAATAATACATGGGCTGCGTGGCCTGTGACGACTCTCAATAAAATTGGGCTTTGGCAGATTAGGTGAACAGTGGTCGTTAGTTCCTTACGTATTACCTTAAGAAATTAAGTGCTCGTTTGGTTGATAGGTTTATATTTATGAGGGTTTATTTAAGTAAGGGTTTATATAAAGCAAATTAATGGGTATAAATAAAATGCGTGTTTGGTTAGTGAGTTTAAATAAACACATGTGAGGAGGTGTGTTTATTTAAACCCGTCTACATGGGTTTTAGAGTGATTTTATATAAACCAATAGTTTAGATAAACTAACGAACCAAACACACTAACATACTTTAAACCCAAATTTAAAATTACTAAACCCCTCAACCAAACAAGCACTAAGGATTTTATCAAGCTGTCAAATGGTGTTGTTCACAGTTGCCACTGTTACTTCAAACGGATCCTTTTTCCTCAAGATCGACGATTTCCAGAAATAATACAGAATCAAGTTCACTATTTCTCCGTTTTTGATTCAATTCAATTTGGGTTTCGGTCAACGAATTCTTCATCCTTAGCTATACGGTCCAACTTATTTTCGCACTCGATTGCATCTTATCTCTGCGATTGTGTTAGATTTTGATATTGGGTTTTCGAAATTGGGGAAAAGATTGGAGCTTTGTGGTCGGAGTTCATCGTCAATGTCGTGGGCAGGGCCTGAAGATTTTTACCTCTCCACTTCTCTTGCTAGCTATCTCGACAGTGAGTTCTTGTTTGTCTCCCTTTTCCTTTATTCATTGTGAGAGAAGAGTACTAAAATTGTTCTCTTGGAGATTTCGTAATCTATTGATAATTGGTGGGTTCCTTACGATAGATAACCTTGAACTCTGTGAAAATGTTCATTAGGAGGTTACTGAATTATGATGGCTTTGATGTATGAGCATTGTAAGAATATCGCGTGCGAAGAAGTCCATGGTGTTGACTTTTCTTTTAGACTGTGTAGGACTCATTGATTCTATTTCTTGTGTATCAGATCAAACCCAATTTGAATAGGTTTTCCAGGCTAAGAAATTGGGTACATAAAATTGCTAGCCTTTTCTTGGCGATTTTTGATTCTTTTGTTGTCATTTCTACAGAGAAGCTTCTCGTTTTACTTCGGGATGGCCAAAAAAATCTTGGGGATTCTTCGTTCTTTCGATCAATTTGGTAATCAGTCCGTACATACCTATCAATTTCCCTCCTTCAATTATCTCCCTACTCCCTTACGACTCACAAAGCTTTTTTCTCTATTGCATAGCCAATGTTGTCCTAGAAGGTGCTTGCGAGCGTGCCATTGTAGGCGACATATACTGTGACATCCCTTTAGGTCTACACATTATCCGTGGAGAAAATGTCGTCTTAATCGGAGAATTGGTATGGAATTATTTCATTTTTAGAGTTCTTGGCCATAAGTTAACCATCAATGATGAGAAAATTCTTATTTTCCCCTCCTAATGATTAATCAGGAATTGGACAAAGATGAACTTCCTTCGCATATGGTCCGCGTCTCAGAAGTAGAGATCAAAAGGGTAGGCGGGCTCTTACATTTTGCAATTTCCCGTCGAAAAGGGACATATTGAGGTTAAGTTATATCTGCTTTTTGTATTCTTTTAGGCACAGAAAGCAGAGAGAGAGGCTTCAGAACTCATGGGAAGCATGAAGAAGAGGATGGATTTTCTTGACATGGATTAGAAACTGAAGCTATTTCCTTACAACAAGTCATATCTGCAGTATTATAGTTGATTTTGGCTTTTCTTTCCTTTACTTATCAAATCATATCTCAATACATAGGGATTGAAACACACATGCATATATTTTCGGCAGTTCTCAAAAGTCATACTGCCTTACAACATTATCGTCCGTACAATACATTCCGCAAAGAAACGACTCAAAAGCAACACAAAGCACAGACATTCCCCAAAGAAACGACTCAAAAGCAACACAAAGCACAGACAAGTAGTCGATTACATCAACAGCTTAATAAAAAGCAGAGGAACAATGGAAGCTTAGCTGCCTTAGTCTACGCCGTTCATCATCTCTTGAATGTCATCGAAGGACCAAAGGCCCGTCGAATCTCCACCCTCGTTGAGAAAAGCATCAATCAGCGCATCAAAGTTGTTTACATCGGGGCATGGAATCTGAAACTGATTTGCCTGGGAATCGAACTCAGAAAGATCTTCAGACAGCTTACTCATGTCTTGATTATTACCGACGGGTAACAACATGTCCTGAGGATTCAAGTTTTCCTTCTTCGACGGGCGGTGGTACTGATTCAAGAACTCAACTTGATGATCATCCTCGACAATTCCAGGAAGGACAGAAGATGGTATCTCAGTAGTACCAAAGTCCAAACAGTCGAATGAATTGCTACCTTGATCAGAGCCAAAGTACATGGGACAAGCATCATTAGGAGTAGCGAGTGGTTCGTGACTAGCAATCAGATTTTGTGGTTCGGCCCTGGCCTTGGCCTTGACTGTGCGTTTCGAAGCAGATTGTGGATAATCGTCTGGGAAATTAAGCTTGGCTTTCTTGCCTCTGATTTTCCGAGCCTCAGCATCGTAAGCCCTAGCAGTTTCCTCGGCTGTGTTGAAGGTGCCGAGCCAGACACGAGCGCCTTTGATAGGATCACGAATTTCAGCCGCCCACTTTCCCCATGGTCGTAGTCTGATTCCACGGTACTCGTTTTTCCTCTTCCTTTTCGAGGGCTTTTTGCACCTTTCAAGCACAGATTCAGCAGATTCTGCCCCCAATTTTGAGAAAAAAAATTCGAACGATTGATTCAGCATTCAAACAAATGGTTCAATAGAAAAGGCAATCCTTACCTCCCAAGTCGTGATCTATGGATTCCACCGCCTTATCAACGTCCGCACGGCGCCCGAAACCTCCGAAATCGCCTTGGGAACCAGCGAGGGAGGACTGAGACTTCGTGGCGGTCCTCTTGTTGTTGTTGTTCTTCTTCGTTTGGGTGACGTCAGCATCGTCGCGTCCCCACAGTAGCTCCGCCACGAGCCTCGGCGACGAACGGAGAGACGCCGGCGGTATCAGGTCTGAGAGTATAGCTCCTCCGCACATTTTTGCTTTTCCTGGAAATTAATTCACAGGAAATTGGAGCTCTGTCATTATAGGTAGGTAGCTGAGGAGTGAGGTCGTGTCGTTTTACCTTTGTACCCTTGTTATGACACCGAATTGGGTATCTTGGTGAATGTAATGACTAGACTACCCTTACTCCCATTGATGATTTAATGATTTTCTGATATGTTTTAGCTTAAACATATATGATCCAAAGCTGACATTACAGTAAAACCTCCATTAATTAATACTTTATATAGTAATAACCTCTCTAAAATAATAAAATCTTTCGGTCCCGACTTGAGCCTTTGTAAAAACTCATCATATTCGATAAGATAATAAAATAATAATCCTTCAAAAAATTCTTTTATAAATAGTAGGTCCCGTTAGAACTCTAAATTAATAATTCATAATATTGCAATGATAAATCTTATGTTGGTAAAATATGAATTTGAAATGAATATATTTATTGTTACTAGCGTTTTCTTGTACAGAATATATTGATATTATATATAAATATATTTAATTAGTTACGAACAAATTGGTTGATGGATGAATATAAACAATGGAACATATATAAATACTAAAGTAGCTGAATTTTAGAAGTTTCTCTTTTAATTAATAAATTATTCATCTATCGATATATACTCTCTAAATTAATAAAATTTAACGTACTCAATGTTATTAATTTAGAAAGCTTTTACTGGATGTTGCAATCAAACAGAATTATTATGATGTAAAAAATATATCGTCTGCAAAAAAGATAAATACCCTTATCTAGCCGCAATATTTTAGTTGAACCTTGATGCTATATTATTAAAAATAGAAAAAAATTGATTACGTTGTATATTTTCTAAATTTAGTAAATGAGCTATACGACAAATAGCTAAACCCTTCATCACGTGATACATACGTCACCATCACCGAGCCAAAACCAAACACACACACTGTAACTTAAAAAACGTGGTGTTTTATTTAGGTTATATTACGTTTCAGGCCCATAAATTGGATTCATGCCCGTCGGTATAAAATTTAGTTTTAAGGGTCCGATCTCTGCAGTATCACATCAGTATTCTGCAGTACCATTTCATTGTTATACCATTTCATTGTTCTGCAGTACCACATCATTGATATTAGGGGTGAGCAGAACCGGATATCCGATTTTTCGGATATCCGAAATTCGGATATTTATACCGAATATTCGCATCCGGTTTTTAAATTTACTTTCTTATATTTTTATATTATTTTCTTTTCAAAATCATATTTTTTATTTCTTACCACAATAAAAAAATATATTTTAGTAATTCACACAATTCTCTAACAAAGTTTTTTGCAATTATAAAATAATATAAATTTAAATATTTCTACTTGATGATATTTTTTTCCTTTCTGGACCTCATTTTTCTTTTTGGACTACTTTTTTTATTTTTTAAAATATAAACCGGATGTCGGATATCTTGATTTTAGACAAAACACTATCCGTATCCGATCCGGTTTTTAAAATCGGATATCCGTTTTTTCGGATTTTGAAAACCGGATACCGGATCGGAATCCGGTTTCCGGATATTTTTGCTCACCCCTAATTGATATACCACTTCATTGTTCTGCAGTACCACTTCATTGTTCTGCAGTACCACTTCATTTGTTCTGCACTACAACTTCATTGTTCTGCCGTAAAAAAATGAAGTGGTACTATAGAACAATAAAGTGGTACTGCAGAACAATGAAGTGGTACTGCAGAATAATGAAGTGGTACTACAGAACAACGAGTGGTACTGCAGAAATCGGGTCCTTAAAACTAATTCTTAAACTAACAGGATCTGAATCAATTTAAAACAGTAACATGGTCTGAAACGAAATTTGCCCTTTTATTTATTTATTGTTTAATTAATAAGAAATTTAAATTAAATTCGAGCAAGCCCATATCAATTTTTGAAGCCCGATAAAGAAATTTATGCAGCCCAAACATCGGCTCAAAAAATAAACAAAGCCCAAATTAAATTATTTATTCATTTTGTCTTGATTAATCGTAGTTTTCCTCAGACGACGCCGGAAAACGTACGAAGAAATATCTATCATCATATCTAACGATGCAAAGCTATAATTTTACAAGATTCTCTCAAGACATAAATTACATGCACTTATCGGTCATAAAGACGATATATTACAATATATATATATAGAATATAGAACGTTTATCAAGGCTCGAGGTGGAGTTGGCCATTTATATGAATATAACTCGGTTGTTTTCCTGAGACGGCGGCGTTAGGCGTCTCCGACGCTCAGACCGCCCAGCAACGCCACCTTCTCCGCCGTGGTGGGAAGTTCCGAGAGATTCTAGAAGCTTCTGACTTGAGATTGTTGGAAATTGGGGTTTATATCGGAAGGGAGGAACTTGATATCGAAGGATAGTGTTTAGAGGAAGAGGCTTTATACAACACTTGATTTGATTTTTACTTGCTTGATACAAAATGCTAATACATCACCCCTATTTATACTAGTTTCTACCCCCTTAAGATTAAGCCAACACATCACCTTTCTAGAATACTCCATAATAATATCTATGTTCTATAAGGTTCTTATGGATTTCTCTAGATTTTCCGTAACCTTCTAGATATTGGGCTTGTAATACTCCTAAGCCCAAATGCTAAACCCACTTATAATTATCAAAGCCCAAATCAAGTTTATTATTTCAACACCCCCCCTTAAACTTGATTTGTCATTCCGAGCATACTTCGTAGTCGTACGAAGTCTTCCTTCTTGAGTGGCTTGGTGAAAATATCAGCCACTTGGTCTTTGGACTTCACGTATTCCATTTCAACGTCCTTCCTCGCGATGCACTCTCTTATATAGTGGTAACGCGTGTCGATGTGCTTGCTCCGATCATGGAAGACTGGGTTCTTAGCTAACGCTATTGCTGACTTGTTATCCACATGAATCTTAGTTGGCTCGTCTTGAGGAATTCCCAGCTCCTTAAGCAGATTCCGAAGCCAAACTGCATGACATACGCATGAGGTAGCCGCCACATATTCCGCTTCACATGTAGAGAGGGTTACGATCGGTTGCTTCCTTGACATCCACGTGAAGGCAGTGTCTCCCATGTAGAACACGAAACCGCTTGTGCTTTTACGATCATCGACATCTCCTCCCCAGTCGCTATCACTATATCCTACGAGCTTGAACTCATTAGAACTTGTGTAGTGCAAGCCATAGTTGGTCGTACCTTTGATGTATCGGAGAATTCTCTTCGCCGCCTTCAAGTGAGTCGTTGTTGGAGTTTCCATATGTCGACTAACGACTCCAACCGCATATAAAATATCGGGTCTTGTGCACGTCAAGTACCTCAGACTTCCAACCAAGCACTTAAAGAACGTTGGGTCCACTTTTTCACCTTCTTCATGCTTGGTTAACTTAGAACCGCATTCCATTGGTGTGTCGACGGGATTTGCATCATCCATCTTGAATTTCTTGAGTATCTCCTTAGCATATCCTTCTTGCGTTATGAGAATCCCGTTGTCACCTTGTTTCACTTCAATTCCAAGATAGTACGCCATGAGCCCGATGTCGGTCATCTCGAACTCTCTCGTCATCTCTCTCTTAAAGTCCTCATACATGCTTGGGTTATTTCCTGTGAAGATCAAGTCGTCCACATACAAGCATACAATTAGGATATTGTTACCTTGTAGTTTGATGTAGAGTGCATGCTCGTATGGACACTTGATGAAGTTTCTCCCTTGAAGGTACTTGTCGATCCGTGAGTTCCATGCCCTCGGTGCTTGCTTCAACCCGTAAAGAGCCTTCTTCAATCTTAAAACCTTGTCTTCTTCTCCAGCTACTTTATATCCTTGCGGTTGCTCTATATAAACTTCTTCTTCAAGAACTCCATTTAGAAAGGCAGACTTCACATCCATTTGATGAATTCTCCAATTGTTCTGAGCTGCCAAAGATATTATTAGTCGAACAGTTTCTAGTCGAGCGACTGGAGCAAACACCTCGTCATAGTCGATCCCCGCTCTTTGACTGTAGCCTTTAGCCACTAATCTCGCCTTGTATCTTTCAACTTCTCCTTTGGCATTTTTCTTTGCTTTATACACCCACTTTACGCCAATCGCCTTATGCCCCTTTGGCAGTGTTGTTAGCTCCCACGTGTCGTTCTTTTCGATAGCTTTAATTTCCTCATCCATGGCGTCTTTCCAGTTCTTATTTCTCACGGCTTCTTGAAAGCTCATCGGCTCACTGTCCGCGAAGAGGCAGAAGAGAGTTACGTTATCTTGATCTTCTGGTACTCCACATATCTCTTTTAGGCTTTTGAAGCGTGGGGTTCTCTCGCTTGAGCTTTCGTCTTCTGAACTCGCATGCGACGATGTTATTGGAGTAGTGGGCTCGTCTTCCGCTTGCTCTATTGTTGGCTGTTCTTTGTTACTTTCTTCAAAGAATGGAGTGTAATTGTACTCACCTCTGCATGTGTTCCAATCCCATTCTCCTTCTTCGTCGAATATCACGTCTCGACTGATGATAGTCTTCTTTGTCTTCGGATTGTAGAGTTTGTATCCCTTGGTGTTGTTGTCGTAGCCTATGAAGATGTACTTCTCACTTTTGTCGTCCAGTTTGCTTCTTTTCTCGTCAGGAATGTGCACATGGGCTATGCTTCCGAAGACTCTTAGATGTGATATGCCAGGTTTCCTACCACTCCATGCTTCTTGCGGTGTCATTCCCCACACACTCCTTGTTGGAGATCGATTAGAGAGGTAGACTGCACATGCAACTGCTTCTGCCCAGAACTCCTTCGGTAGCTTCTTACTCTTGAGCATGCTTCTAGCCATGTCGAGGATTGTTCTGTTCCTTCTCTCTGCTACTCCATTCTGTTGGGGGGATCTTGGTACCGTCAAGGGCCGTCTTATCCCATGCTCTTCACAATACTTATTAAATTCTGTCGAGGTGAATTCTCCTCCACGATCGGATCTCATTGCTTTTATCTTGAGGCCACTTTCTTTTTCAACGAGGGCTTTGAACTTCTTGAAGTTCTCGAATACTTCCGATTTGTGCTTTAAGAAGTATACCCATGTCTTTCTTGAAAAATCATCGATGAAGAGAAGGAAATAGTTACTCTTACCAAGTGAGCTCGGCTTGATCGGTCCGCACACGTCAGTATGAATAAGCTCCAACGGCTTTTTAGCTCTCGAACTTGACTCATTTGGGAAACTCTTCTTGAACTGCTTTCCGACTAAACATCCTTCGCATACTTGATTGGGATGGTTGATGGATGGCAATCCTTTCACCATGTCCTTCTTTGATAGCAGTTCTAGTCCGCCGAAATTTAGATGCCCATATCGAAGATGCCAAATCCATGATGGATCCCTATAGCATGTCTTGAGGCATTTCGCAACATCGTTCATGATGTTGAGGACGAACATTCGATTCCTTTGCATTGGCACCTTAGTGATTAATTTATTTGAACCGTCTCTTATAGAAAGGTTATTATCTCTTAGACGAATATCATAACCTTTCTCTAAGAGTTGCCCAAGACTTAAGATGTTACTCTTCATCTCCGGCACATAGTAGACATTGGAGATGAATTGGTGCCCACCATTCTTTAACCGAATAAGAATGTTACCTTTGCCTTTCACCGCGACCTTTGATTCGTCCCCGAATGCAACATTGCCGCTCACAGATTCATCAAGCTCTACGAACATGTTCCTTTTCCCGCACATGTGATTGCTTGCGCCGGTGTCTAGGTACCACTTGTTACTTTCGCCTCTTTCATCATCCTTATGGGCTAGTAGTAAAATATCTTCTTCATTTTTCTCTTCGACGTAGTTGGCCTTCTCCTCAACTTTATGTTTAGGAACTCTACACTCGGAAGCATAGTGCCCAAACCTCTCGCAATTGTAACACTTAACTTTTGATTTATCATACCTTGATCTTGCGTTACCTCTCCCACGACCTCTCATTGAATTATCTCTCCTTTGCTGATTGTTGTTGCCGTCATCGTTGGGCCTCCAACCTCGTCCGTATCCGTGTCCACGACCTCCTCCTCGTTCTCCTTTTTGACCTCGTCCGCGGCCTCGTCCTTGATAATTTTCATCATTATCTCTTTCTTTTGTAGGATCAATTTGCAGCTTGAGTAGTTGTTCTACAATCCCTTCCTTCTTCCTTTTCTTCTCTTCATGAGCTTGCAATGAGCCCAATAGTTGCTCCATCGTCATTTCTTCTAGATCCTTAGTTTCTTCTATGATGGCTACGATATGCTCGAATTTCGGATCTAACGAGCGAAGAATTTTCTCCATGATTCTAACATCATCAATTTTCTCGCCATTCCTTTTAGTTGATTAGTTATTGCTAATACCCTCGAGAAGTAGTCCGACACAACCTCATCTTGTTTCATATGCAAGGCTTCAAACTCGGCTCTTAAAGTTTGAAGACGTACCTTCTTTACCGGATCCGCTCCTTTATACGACGTTTGAAGCTTCTCCCATGCTTCCTTGGCGGTCTTCGCTTCCGAAATCTTCTCGAAAGCGTCGTCATCTAATCCTTGATAGATTAGGTAGAGAGCTTTCTTGTCTCTCTTCCGCAATTCTCTCAAACTATCCTTTTGAGTTTGAGATTCGGTTTCTTCGTTCTTCGGCTCGACGTAGCCTTTCTCCACGATATCCCATACGTCTTGTGATCCAAGGAGCGCCCTCATCTTGATACTCCAATTGTCGTAGTTGCTCTTGTTGAGTGTCGGGACTTGGAAGGGAATCATGCCGCTCGCCATCGCCTTAGGATCTTCTAGCTCTGATACCACTTTGTTGGAAATTGGGGTTTATATCGGAAGGGAGGAACTTGATATCGAAGGATAGTGTTTAGAGGAAGAGGCTTTATACAACACTTGATTTGATTTTTACTTGCTTGATACAAAATGCTAATACATCACCCCTATTTATACTAGTTTCTACCCCCTTAAGATTAAGCCAACACATCACCTTTCTAGAATACTCCATAATAATATCTATGTTCTATAAGGTTCTTATGGATTTCTCTAGATTTTCCGTAACCTTCTAGATATTGGGCTTGTAATACTCCTAAGCCCAAATGCTAAACCCACTTATAATTATCAAAGCCCAAATCAAGTTTATTATTTCAACAGAGATTTCGTATTCCTTCTTCTCATCAATGTAAATCTGCCCCTCTCTGCATTCTTCACTGCAGAATCCCACATCACTGCAAAACATAAAATTATTTTTTAAAAAAAAGAAATTTTTGAAGTCATCCCATATCATCACTAAGTAAGGATCTAATTAGTTTTCTTGAATGTAAAACGAACAAGAACATATAGAGCTTCTTGTGCATGTGTGTGTATGGATAGTATAGAATAATAATATTAACCTGTACATGTAGACTTCTTTGTCGAGAGTTAGGGTTTTCTTGCAGAGATGGCACCACTTTAGATAGCAGCAGAAGGATTGATGAAGCTCTGTAGTTTGGATGATCATTCTATCGAGTAAGAAGATGGGTTTGTTTCTTACAACAGCTTCTTCAGACCTTATTACACTTTCAAGCTTAATGAGCATTCTCAGGCCTTCTTCTTCTTGGGAGGTCTCTCTAGGCCAGAATGAACGGCGCAAAGAAGGAGAACATTTTTTCTGCTTGGAGCTAAAGATGATTGATCTAATTTTTTCCATTCTTTCTCTTTTTTCTTTTGGGTGTCTATTTTGCGAGATTTTAAAGCTCAGTTGGTGCTTAAAATGTGAGGGATACTGACATATTGTGTAATGAGAGATACTGTGTGCAACGGTGCGTGCTAGAAAATGTGAGATGAAGGTGTTGTGAGGTGTTTCGTATTTAATATGAGAGAGAGAGAGTAGGTAGCTGTTCTTGCAACACGTAGTTTTTTGTCTTTAAAAAACCTAAATTTAAGACATGACTATGTAATGTAACTCCAGTTAAGCCGAGAGAGAGAGAGAGGGGGAGAGAGAGAGGGGGAGACTTAACCTCGTACTTGAGCTCAATTTTATATTATAGGCGTCTACTCGGATTAAATATTCTTACAAAACTGTAATTGCCATGAGAACGAGACGAAAACTTTCTAAATTCTATGACCCGTTAAAATATGTACTTTCCTAGTGAAATTTAATAATACTTTTAGATTTTGGAGCCCGATAATTGCATAAAAGAAAACCATTTGGAAAAGAAAACGATGATAGAGAAAGAAGAAAAAAAATAAGAAGAAAAAAAATCCAAAATATATGCAATTGCCAATACTACACCATCATCGTCATCACCAAGGGCTTGCAAGAAACAGTCAACCAAAGAGTTCAAGAAATGCAAAGAAGGCCAAAACATGGGGTTCTTTGTCACAAGTACAATTGTATAAGCTCATCACTAACCACAGATGGGGTTAGAACGCCCAAATCTGTAAAAAGCAACGTAAGGTACTTAGGGAGGCGTATAATCCCTAGCCGAGGTTTCGACTTCGACCTTAGATGGAATCGGTACCCCAAAATCGATAGGGCGTAAAGCTGGCACCATGTCCTTTTGATCCAAGGGATAGAGACGAGCAAACTACAGTTTCAATCAATAGTAACAGCTATTCAATCAATAATCACAAGTGAACTATACAACGATAACCATCGATGAATCAATAAGCTTTTTACCTTGTAACTTTCAGCAGCGACATAAACTGGTTTGTTCAAGCTATTCGCAAGAAGTGCAATTTGGTAAGTGCCCATCATGTTTATTATGCCACCGCTTTCAACAACGCCATCAGCCCCGACGAAAACCATGTCTACTTCGTCCAAGCTGTAAGCTACTGCTGAGTCTATTAAAAGCCTAACGGGGACGTCGAGTTTTGCGAGCTCATTGGATACTCTTAGCCCAGTTCTATCTGGTCTTCCCTCTGAAATTCCCAGTACATGCGTTATTAGAGTCTTTTAGATGTGTACATGCATGGTAATTATCCACATGTTGTAGATAGTTTAACCAAATTTATGGTTGAATAAAAAGAATACGGACCTGTGCAGAATACGCGGAAGTGTTTTTTATTGAGGGCAGCGGTTCTTAATACCTCTAGAACGACTCGGGAGAAACCATGCACCAATATGGTACAGCCGTCAAAAATGAAATCTTGACTGAGCATAGCAATTATTTTCCTAGCCTGTCAATGATTAATATGCAGTTTAGACTCACGTGTGCTAAATTGGAAAGACGAACAATAAAAAAAACTGAATAAATAAAGTTTGTTTTTTTCGAAAAATTTGATACCTTGTATGATATCTCACCAAACTTCTCGGCGCGTTCGAGAAGTCGAGACTTGGCTGAATTGAAGTCTTCGTATTCGAGAGCAGAAGTTCTTGTGACATAGCGTACAAATAGGTCGCAGCCAGCTGTCAGAGAGATAGAGGTTGTGTCCCATGCCTTGTAAAAAGGTGGCACGACAAAACAAATAGACGGTTAGATCACAAATTCTTCACAAGACTGCTGTGTAGTTAATTTGGAATCCCTAGATGAAGAATAAATCTGCAAGCTGACTACGGTTAGGTGACAGCAGTCGGTATATAAACATTACTTTTACTTTTCGTTGGACCAATTATAGTTTACTTAAATTCCAAAACTCATTACAATCATGCTAGCTAAGTAACTGGAAAAGTCGAGCCAGGCTACCAATTGCACAACAATAAAAGATTGATCCTGGAACATGAAGAAACTATATAAGAGTCAAAATACTGACTACTGAGACGCTGCAGTTAAAACCGTTAATGCCGTTATGACGAAACATGAAACCTGTATGACAACAAAAAGTCATAAAACATTCAAACAGACAACGTTGAATTCTGTGGTTCTGATTGGGCTAACATTTTCCCGCAAATCACCTCACGTGTAGACAGTTGCATGATTAAAAACTACACAAATCGACAAAGGAACGACGGTTAAACAAACCAAAGTCGGTATGATTCCAGAGAATATGTGAGCTTTACATGCTTAAAAACAATTGGCGATAGAAGCCGCCCCACGTTATGACATTATTGAGTTGGCAACACTATTTTGGCAACGACAACCTTTTCGGGATTTCGAATATTTACATCTGTCCATTCTCTAACGGCACAAAATTCTACCATCCTGAGCCTAGCTTGTAAAAAGCATATACAGAACTACCATATATGCAGCCAATTAGAATCCAAGCTCACTCAAATTGGAGTGCACCCACAACCTGATTCAACAATAACACGTTGATTTTCTTCACGATAAACAACCAAATAATGCCGTGCAAAGGCACCTTTTACACTACAGTTTCCACTTCCAACAAAACAGAGAACAAATGACCAACAAAGGCAACCTCATTCAATAAAAAAACAACTTTCACGTAATATTTCATGATCATAAGCATAAATTATGCAAGCTAACAAAAGAAAAATGACTCAACCAATCACCAAAATCCCCGACAACCAAACAGAATATCAGACACCAGCCAACGCACGCATCAACACACCTTCAATGCATCAGCAGCTTTCTTCAGCTCCATCTCCAGCTCCATCATAGTGGTCGCCTGGCTCGACCTGATCACCGACGCCAGAGCCCTGATAGCCGCAACCGCCTCCGCCAGGTCCGGCTGCTTCCTCCATCCATTGAACTCATCCACCACGCTAGAAACCCTAGCTCCGCCGCCGCCGCTGCCGTCATCCTCCCCAACCACAGAACCGGACAGATCCGAAGCGGCGTCCTCCCGGCTTACGGCGGCTGCTGCCTCCTGCGCCTGAGCTAGCCAGTCGCTCGTGACGACGGCGTGGTGAGCTGCTCGGGTCTGGTAGTACATCGAAATCGCGGGATTCGGCTTGGGATTTTCGGACGGCGACATCGAGGGCAACAATCGAGGGTTGGCGCTTTTGTTGGGGGCGGAAACGGCGTCGTCTTGGCGATCGAGTATGAACGAAGCTGATCTATACCACATGTGGTTCGATTCTATTGGGGGAGAAGGAGACTCTGTTGTTCCTAACCTATTAAGGTTCGGACGAAACGCTGCGTTTCGTCGTCTCGGAGGTGCAGTGTAGTGCAGAAATATACTGATGATATATGATTTGTATACTATAGTATCACAATCTTCCACTATTAAATTCTTTAACGATAAATTAATCTATTCAAGAACATCAAATATTTTCCGACCCATATTCTATCATATCATATAGACAAAGGTTTACGCAATTACCTCTTTTCTTTTCCATGCATTTATTTATTCCTAACATAATTGTAATTTTTGTGAGGCATCTCCCTACACAAGTGTTGCACGTAGACTACTATAGTTAAGAACCCCAAGTGAAATTGAACATTTAGGGCTAGTTTGATTTCACTTTTGAATCATAAGCGCATCCGTAATGAACTTTTCTAAATGTAAGAGGGTGTTTGGAAACACTTCCAAGACAAAAGTACTTTTAAAAATGGACTTTCTAGGAAGTGGCTTTTTAAAAAGTTTTTTTTTGAGTTTTTATTTTGTTTGGTAAATTCACATTTTAAAAACCCATTTTAAATCATGTGTGAATGTGTTCCCAAAAGTCAGATTTTTGCACTTCTCCGTAATGGACTTTTGAATAAGTTGACTTATCAAAAAGTGCATTTGGAATTAATCACCAAACATTAGAAAAATCTGCAAATGGACTTTTGAAATGGATTTCCAAACAAGAATTTTTTATTTGGTGAGAACGAACTTTTGAAAAAGTGGCAGGGAAGTAGTTTTAAAAAGTGATTAAAAAGTTGATTCTGGACTTTTACTTATTTTAAAAGTCAATCTCATACTTTTTACCAAACATATTTCTCAAAATGACTTTTGGATTAGAAGTCGATTTCAGAGGTGTTTCCAAACATCCTCCTAATTAATTTTTTATATCAAAAGCTCCATTACATGGGCGAACACTAATCCTCCTGCCAATGGTGTAATGTCGATATGATAGTCAAAAAATAAGTGAAATCAAACCCTTGATTTTCATTTTAATATATCTCAATCACTCAACATATGACAATGACATATCATCCATTACATGGGCTATATTACACTCAAAAGCCCATCTAAAAGCCCAACGTTAAATTGTTTCTAAAAGCCTCAAGTGTTCGTTCAATTCATCCTTTGATTTTTGATCTCTCTCTCTCGACTCTATATGAAAATCTATAACATGAATCAATTCAAAGAAAAACACAAAAAGTGAGCTCGAACATATGATCATTTATGTATTCACATGTCTACGCTAAATATTTATTGAAATAATACGCAATAAAGACGACAATTACCACCAAAATCATGCTGACAAACATACCAAAAAAAAAAAAAACACGACGACATAATTCTACTTGTTCTGGGTAGGATTCGATCTGCTCGGGGGTATTTTTCGATAGCTCGATCTTACGTTCTTGTAATAAGGTTTCTTCTCCTTTGCATGCAAATCCTTGGTAGTTTTCGTAATAGACGAGGAAGAAGAAGAAACGAAGTGCAATTGCATGATAATCACTAACAACAACGTTAGAATAAAACATAGTACTCTCTTGAAATGAAGCTTCATTTTGGTCTGAAAGAAAAAACCTTAATCGTGGTATATTAGGTATAAGATATGGATATCATATCTTCCCCTCGTTTATATATACAAAGCATCTATGTCTTAAGTTATGAACTCATTTATTATACAAATCTAATTATATGGAGAATCCAAGGCTCGTGGGATCATGTGATGTGTGTTTTTTCTTTGACCGTAGTATCTCTGACTGAAAATATTTACTATAATCACTTTGATTTTTCAGAGAGATCATGTGATTAGCCACGTGATCGTATAGTGTATAATCTTCTAGATTAGATAATTAATCTTATTCAAGAATGACGTGGGTTCGTTCATTCTCACGCATATTTCTTGATTATAGTTGTCCTTAAAATGGCCGTGTTAGTTCAAAGCCTATGTACTATGATTGCAGACTAAACTAATATCAGTTGTTATTAATTAATCACAGAACCCTAGAAAATCAGCGATCTTGTAAGAAAATAGTGTACAACTATATTTTTTTAGCGCTAATCAATGTTGCTGTCTCCAATCTCTATGCAACTGAAATGCCACCTTTCGAGTTTTGTTGTTGTTTGTCAAACAACTTGAATGTCTGACATATATTTTTCGATAAAGGAGATTCGAAACGTTTGTATTGTGTTAATATTGCACATATACGTGTAATATATGATCGCATTGCATATACTCGTGTAATATATGATCGATCGCATTATTGCATATGAAAAATATTAAAAATTAACCATGAATCAGAAGTCATTTGACATGCATTGTGCGGCGGTGTTTCTAAACGAAGAAACAAAATTTCCTTAGATGATGTTTTTATGAAAGAGATGGTGTTCTTACAATCAATAGAGGTTTAAAAAATTGTGTAAAATAGAAATTTTGGGGAAATCGTGTAAATAGAAATTTTGGGAAAAATAAATCATGTATATTTATGTTTTTTGACATAGTAGTCAAGTTTGTTTAAGTAAAAGAATACAAGTTTTTAAACCGGTAAAAGAACAAAAAAAGAACGATTTTTTTAAGTTAATGAACTAAAATAATGCATTTAAAAATTTGGAAATTAACTCCGAGATAGTACAAACACCAATTTTGTCGAATGTCTGTTTTCTTGTAAGATAACAGTTATTTAAATATGGGGAATTCCAGTTGGTACCCTCGAGTTTATGTCATTTTCTCTTGGTGTCCAAACGTTTTTCTATTTCCGTCTGGTACCCCCGAGGTATCGTGAAATATAACTCCGTGACCTTTAAAGACAAAAATCGAGATTTTTAGGTATAATGGCCGTTAGTTGCTAACGGGATAGTCGAAAAGACCAAAATACCCTCGTTAGACAACTTATAAAAGAAACAAAAAAACAACATAAATAAAGACAAACGTGTTCATCCGTGGAAAGGGCTCACTTTGCTGAAGAAATTAAGGTAAAATTATTGCTTGATGTTTAGCTGTTTCGTTGAAACTAGGTGTATAGGTCGAAGATATGGTTTGAATTTCTAGAAAAGAAACCACTCAACGAATTAGTTGAAGTGTTTTCCCAGTGTTTGAATTTTTTTGGGGCAATTGAAGTGTTTCTTTGAGCGATGGACTTGGTTGATGTTGAAGCTTGAATACTTCCTCTATGGGTGATTGAATTTTCACTCTCGAGTGGAAGAGTATTCGAATGGAAGTTCTTCAAATTGGACAACTCAACGCCAATGTTTGTGTCAACATTCATCTCAGTCGCTTGACCTTTACATTCGATAGTAAGCTTTCGGTTCTCCATTCTGTAGAAAATCAAAATTCTAAATAAATTGAAAGAACATGTCGTGCCAATAGCATATGCACGAGCATCGAGCAGAAATGAGAATTCAAGAAGATTTACCTAAATAGTTCCTCGAAAGTGCAAGCTGATTTTCAACTCTGAGCTGAAAGGGGGATTCGTGATGAGCCTATATTCGAGGGATTTGTAAGAGGGTTTAAATATGTAAGGGTTTATATAAAACAAATTAATGGGTATAAATAAAATGTGTGTTTGGTTAGTGGGTTTATATGATATGTATATGTTTGGATAAACATGTGTTTAATAAATGGGTATTCGATAAAAGTACATTTATACCCTCAGTTACATTATATTATACGACAAATAAATCATCAACAATGACGCAATCTTTAAAAATGATTCCTCTCACCTATTTGAACCTTCTGCCAATTAAATGACGACAAATAAATTATCAACAAATAAATTAGAGACGGTATGCGATGTGAAAGATTGCTTAGTTTCTGCTAATAAAATTATCAACAAATAAATTAGAGACGGTGCTTCTGCCATAAAAAGCCATTAAATGACGACAAATAAATTATCAAATTATCAACAAAGCCATTACAAGGAAGTGTCTGCCAATAAGCTTAGTTTCTCTCACCTATTTGAACCTATATATTGCTGTAGTGTAGCCTGCAACTTCTGATTCCTCTGTTAAAAAGCAAAAAACGAAATCGTGCTGTAACTTCCCTCTGCCATAGAAAATTAGAGACGGTGCCGGGTGAAAGAAGTTGCATGTCGTGTGTTATATTGAGGCTTGAGGGATATTAATGTAACTTAATCGGTGGGTTTTCACTAACCCACTTCAAGGCTGTGTTTATCTAAACCTTCTCGTGTGGGTTTAAACCTATTTTATATAAACCCATGATTTATATATATCTATGAACCAAACATATCAATATATTGTAAACCCATGTTTAAAACTCCTAAACACTCCAACAAAACAAGGGCAAAGTGTAATGTTTCAAATAAGGGGATCTTGAGAATAATAGGTCTCTGCAATCGTTGCCCTTATTTGTTTCTATTTGTTCCCTTTTATTTTTAGGGAAGATTTCTGTTCAGCTGTTTTTTTAGTGTCGTTTGTGATTTTCCCTATTCCTCTCGATCCATTGCTTGTATACAGAACGTGTTATTAGCGACAAACAAAGCGTTATTATCTTTCAGCGATGTGTTACTTCTGAGTCAACAATTGTCATTAACCATAAGACATTTGTTATTTTTTGCTATGTTATAAGTATTTCTTTTTTTACACAATTTAGGGAAAATATAATATCCGTTTCTCGCGATTAATTTTCCGTATATATTATTTTCGTCTGTTATCACCTTCCAACCATGCAGCAGACACATTCGACGCATTATCGAGGGTTTATTATGATATTAACCTTAAGACAAGTACAATTTCCGATGAGTTTTTTCGGAACCGTTCGACGCAAATAATAAAAATATTTGTATATCGAAGCATGCTTCTAGTTGAAATTGAAGGTAATACGCATAGATTCGAGAGACCTATAGCCTTAAAATTTCGTCACGCCACCGTATTGGGTCTATTGTTTGTTTTTCAAGGTTTCTCGAATTGGAAATACAATTGTCGGATAATTTCATCGGAAATCACTGTTCCTTGAAGTGGTATCGAATGTTAGGTAACTGTCTTCAAGTAACGGTGAAACGGTATAAAGTGGAACCTGTGTTGTATCAGTTTCGACGAAGCGGTGTCAAAATGACTTTATGTTATACTGTCGGAGCGAATTTTGTTATCTAAGGATCCTTAAATTAAATGTTATTGAGCCATTTATTTGGTATAACTTGAAAGTTGTCTGGCGGAACTTCTGATTTGACTAGAGTTTTGGCGGAAAATTATGATTCTGAATTGTTCTGGCGGGATCTTAAAAAAATTTGTGGACAGTTTAATGTGGTACCCGTAAGGGTTTAATTGTTACGAATAGTGTATTATTTGTTATAAAGTTGCCGTCTATGCACTAGGGTTTCTGGGTAATTTGTTATCGTCTATGCGCTAGGGTTTCAGGGTAGTTTTTGGGGTTTAGGACTTACGAGTTCGAGGTTAAGATTAAGGGTTTACGACATGAAATTTTGGGAGAACGATTCACGACTTGTGCATTATAAGATACAACCTTAAAAATATTTTGGGGTTCGGGGTTTAGGGTTTCGTGCCTCGGATTTAGGGTTTTGAGCTTAGTATTTTGTGTTTGTGGTCTATAAATGTTATTAGTGCTTTAATGTTGACGTTTGAATATGTTCGTGGTGCAATTCATAATGTTATGTTCTATTGAAAGAGGTGATAGTTTATGTTTTGCAATGGAGGACTATATGTTTATATGACTATTGAGATCAACATTCGTCTATTGACATCAACCTTCATATCTGAAAGAGGTTGACAATAAGTTCTTTCGCAAAATGTGTCTTTTAAAAGAATGTGGTGATTAAATTTCATCAAATTATATATTTACATGAACATCCATATTAAACATCCAAAATAAAAGTGTATTTTTGTACGAAATTAATCGAATTATTGATGTGGTACTGAACAACTTTTATGTAGTATCAGTATCAATCAATGTGTCATTAATTGAGTTCATGTTGTTTTTTTTTCTACCTGACATGTGTTATTATTTCCAATTAAGGTAGTACTGTTTTGAGAAAGTCCTCTAAATATTCTCTGACAATTTTGTTAAATTCTCTGACAGTCCAGAACCTTCTAGAATATTCTCAATGAAGTGCTTATTTTACATGTATATGTGTTATATTGTTGGTTAAACTGTTATTCACTTTGAAAACGTTTTAATCTTAGAGAAAGCTAAATTTTCTCAATTTCATGGTTAAAGACGTCACTTTTTCTTTTAGTATTAAGACTCGTTTGAGTCGATTTTATCTTATTCGACCTTTACATTCGAGGTTTCACCCGTTATTCAATGAATTTACGAATTGGGTTTGAAGCATATCTCATTAGTTAATAATTATTTATTATTAGTACCCATAAAAAATTGAGAACGATTTAATCTTATTAGGTCACTAACGTATCCATTGATTTTCACGTGCTTTAGGATGCCGTCGACGGTTATTTATATTTTCGTCGCGACCAATTGCTTGTGTTGAAAGACTAAAATCGCTGCATAAAGGTCACGTTATCTGGTGTTGCTTAGTTGTTACTTATTGAAATATTTGTGTTATTGGTCGTCTATTACGTGGTACGCAGTTATCAATAAGTGTTACCTGACAAGCTAGTTAATTTGAGACGTTTCAATATTCGATCCCGTTAAGTCGATATTGACTAATAGACGTTTCAGTAATATACATATGAAATACGATAAAATTCAGCCACTTTCACCTTGTTCGGCCGTTGAAGTCGATATTGAATCGTTTTCTGAATGGAATTTTCGATTTGCGGGTGGATTCACGAATTCATTCGATATGTAAAAAATTCGTCTTTATTAGTAAGAGCCATCCGAAATTGAGGACGAAAAAACTTTATTTAGTCACAAACGTCGACATTTTCACGGATTTCAGCTGATTTTTTATGTCGTTGGTGGTTGTAGATCAATCCACTGCGCTGAATAGAGAGAAATGATTTTGCTTATTTATTACTTTTTGACATATTTATGTTATTTCCTGTCTATTAAGTGGTACGGGTTAGTCAGTTTGTGTTACCTAACATGCTAGTTCATTCGCAGACGTTGCAATCTTCGATCCCGTCAAAATTCTTCGTCATCCGATGATTAGCATTATAACATGGAAGAGGTGGTATTTATACGATTTTACTCACGGTTTTTGCGATTTACTCACGGTTGGTATTACTAATAGCGGTTTTTATGCGATTTTACTCACGATCCCTTGCTTGTGTACAAGTTATGTTATTTAACAACATATGAATCGTTATTTGTAATGGAGGATGTGGTATTTTAGTGTGAAGGTTTGTTATGTACTAAAAGAGATGTGACGTATGAGTTGCGCAGGAATCGCGTAAATTAGCAATGCAATATTGGCTTGTGTCAAAATTCTTCCTTTTTCATGATTAACATCGATAACTCAGATCCGTTATTAAGATCCGTGATGAAATTGAGTCAATTACATCATCCGACCATTAAAATTGAAATTTCATCGTTATTCAAAGAGATTATTTTTAATAACTCCGACCCATGAAATTGAAGCATTAATTTTCTATAATCTTTAATAATTATTCTTTATTACTACGACCCATGAGAAATTGAGATCGATTTCATTGTCTTCTGCTCACTAAGGTCGAGATTTTAGGCGGAAACCGAGCTTGAAGATTAGCTCGCTAGTTGGAGAAGACGATAGCAAATGTTTGTAAATTTTGCATATGTTAAGGGGTAAATATGTCATATCGCATAGTTTGGATATTTTTCTCTCAGAATTTTGAAAAGTAGGTCCTTAATACTAAGTGAAACTTTATTGGGGCCTGAACACTAGTTAAAAATGTTAACAGGGCCTGACACGTAATATTAACCCTTATTTTTATTTCTTATCCCTTTCTTTGTTTATTATTATGCTTTTTTAGTTCTTTTATAAGTTGTCTAACATGGGTATTTTGGTCTTTTTGACTAGCCCGTTAGCAACTAACGGTCATTATACCTAAAAATCCCGATTTTTGTCTTTCAAGGTTACGGAGTTATATTTCACGATACCTCGGGGGTAGACGGAATTGGAAAAAAGTTTGGACACCAACTGAAAATGACATAAAATCGAGGGTACCAACTGGAATTCCCCTTTAAATATTTGTCATTTTGTTTTATTTTTTAATGCGTTAATATTTATTTTCAAGTCAAAATAATAATAATAATAATAATAGCAATAAAAATAATATTAGTAATATTGTCTTTTATTCACGCGGGATTTTTTTATACAACTTTTTTTGTAGATAAAAAATGAACCATGGTGAAATATAAATTATTAGTAATTATTTTTATTAATCCTAAAAATTTTGTGGAGAAAATGAAAAAAAAATAATTAAATTAGAATCTGATTAGTCTTTGTAATAGTCTAAAAACTCAACTAATTTTGAATTATTTTACTCGTAGAAAACACTGTTTATGTAATTCTCTCATTTTACCTTATAATAACATTGTTTATGTAATTCTCTCATTTTACCTTATCTATTCTGTTATAGTAAGATTATAATAATAAAATAATAAAAATCACCAACTAACTCTATTTACTATATTTAGTTATTTACTATCTTTAGTTAATTACTATTATATCTTGAAGCTTATATTTAAATTATAACTACCAATAAATATATTAAACTAAAATAAATTTAATACGATATTTATATATTATCGGGTGTGCTAGGAGTACTAGTTCTTTTTATCGTTCCGTGGCGATGGTTCTCTTATTTTCTCAACCGACATTCTTTCACGATGAATCGAGGGAGAATTTCAAGTCTGACGAACCGATCGACTTCCGACGTAATTTTTAGATGTGAATTTATACGAGAAAGAAAATCAGAAACATGGTCGGCTTAATACCGATTGTTTGTCAGGCTTGTGATTCTCCTTTGACTTAGAGTGAGATAAAGTGTTGGATGATGGCATCTAATTAACAAAAGTCGGCCTTCGTAGGAAACCCTAGTTTGATTTTTTAGCAATTCGTCAGAAAAATCTTTACTAATTCCACCAAATTGTGTGCGTCACCTTACCTTAGATCTTAATTTCAAGTCTAGGGTTTTCTTCGAAATAAGCACCTCCTCGGATTCGATTTTTATCTGTTCAATCGCTTATGCTTGCTGGGGATTTTGACTTCAGCAGCTGTTAATTTTGTGCTTGTAGATTTGTGGAAAGCCTCGATTTCCATTTGTTTATAACGATCGGTTTTTGTAGGTATGAATGTTGGGGTATGTTTGACTACTATAGTTTAAGGAAAGCAACTAACTTTGATTGTTGCGTTTCTTCTCTTGTCCTGTCCAAAACAGAGGATCTGTAGCTTCGTTTTTATGGCTGCTGCCCTTTTTTCTGGTGATTCTACTTTATCTGAACTTGATGAATGAATGGTCAGGCTTCTGTTCCTATTAGACGCTCCCTAGTGATAAAAGGTTGAAAGCTTTGCATCTGTGACCCCGTTTTCCGTCCTAGCGAGTCTTAGACCATCTCCAACCGAAAAGCGCATTCCCAAACCCAAACGAATTCTCAAACTCAAAATGCAGTAATTCTTCTCCAATCGATAAACCAATTCGCAAACTTAAAAGACTATTATTGTAATATTCTCTTCTATCTGGTTTTTTAATATTACCCATAAAATTTACAACTTTTCAAATATGATCCATACTATTATTTTAAGTTCGATTGAAAAGAATAATTTCACAAAATTAATAATAAACTCAATATTTTTTCATATAAAAGACGTAGAAAAAAATAATTATTAATAACATGAGTCCTTCTATATATTTTTATTTATTTTTGATTTTTATATGGGTACTTTAATAATTAAAAATAATAAAGGGTATTTATTATAATTTTTAAAACATCAAACACATATTTTGGGATATCTCATTCCCAAAACGCATATATGCGTTTAAAATAGGAGAGAGAATGAAAACGCATTTTGAGTTTGCGTTTGGTGTACGGTTGGAGAACTTTTAGTATATCTTTTGGGTTTTTGGGTATCGATTGGAGATGCTCTTATACGGAGATTATTATTAGATGCATACTCTCCTAACATTCTATTTGTTGGGAAATGGCTACCTCCCGATTGGTGTTTCAATGTAGATTAAGTGTATGCAAGTAATTAGGATCGAATTGAGCTATTGGAAGCTCAATCGAAGCTCAAATCTGCAATCTAACTCATACACCAAAACAGTTTTTAACATGGTTCAGCCCAAGTTTGGCCTACGTCCACGGATCAACCGAGCTTCTTTCGTATTAATCACAACACGAAAATTACACACTGCCGTGCCTCTACAACTTTCGTGTTTAAGCCTCACCGTGATTCTCACTCTATACGAAACTACAGATGCTCAAAGATAGCTAGTCGAAACTGGAAATCTTATATTTATAAGCTTCAGCTCATGTTTAAGGTGTGATGCTCGATTTGTCCCGTCCGTCCGATTAATCTGAGCCGACGTCCTGTAACTTGCCACGTAGCCCAGTGTATTTCGCATGATGAAGCAAGAAACGTGTGACGACTCTATTAGTGAAATCCCGCCTTAAGCTTGAGCCGTCCGATCTTGATCTAACGATCATCTTTCCTCATCCGCCTCATCTCGTCTAAATCAATCTGGGCTGTTGATTGCTTTCGCGCGCCATCTAACGATCTACATTCAAACGCCAGCTTTTAATTTCGTCCATCAGATCTCGCGGGCACAAAGATCGGACGGCACCTGTACATCGCGACCTTCTTCAGGTTAAACCTTCACCTTCCAACTTCAGTTCGACCGGCTGTCTTCTTCGGCCATTCCTGGCGGCTCCGGCGAGGTTCAGGCTCGCCAATCCTGACAAACTCCACTTCAAGACTGCAACCTCGCAATCCCAACTCCTGGAATCTTTATAGCTGCCCAAACGCGCCAGCTAAAGTCGCCCAAACTTCACCAGAAATCAGCTTCACCTCTGTTTCCTTTGTCTGAGAATCACTTTTGTGAACTTCGAAACCCTACCAAAGCTCCATCTCGATTAATAAGCTCTTGCTCGGTTGATCAACTAGCTCTCTTAAGAACTGCGAGCCTCAAGAGTGAACTTGCCGACTCCAAGTAGGATTGAAATTTCCCACTTGGGATCAACTCGAACACTTGAGCTCATCACCTTCGTTTGGCTTGAAGATCTTTCCATCCTAGTCTCTTGAGCCACCTCACAGACTCTTCTCTGGCTAGAAAATACTTTCTTCTTGCCCTTCCTCGCATCCAAAACAGCATCTGAGCTAAAACCTGCAAAACAGTTTTCATCAGTTTCAGACCAAACTGATTTTTCAGTCCACTTTGTTGTTGAGTTTCCATCGTCTTCCTTGCCATTGCTTGAGCTATTCTCCACCTCAAAGCCTTCCCTGCCATGTGGTCTTGAGGTTCCTTCATCTCTTGGCTCGAATAGCTTCATCTCAGGCTCGGAAAGATAATCACAAAACCCCATGTCAGCCAGCCCTGTTGCAGCAGTAGCAGGTTTTAGTTTAACTGGTTCGAGCTTGCCTTTTGCTCTGTCTCCACCTCATCCTGAGTTTTCTGTGGCTCCTCTCGCATACCCTTCGAACCACCATATTCCCCAGTTCCATAAATGTGCACTTTCCACCACAGAACAGCCCTCAAGCACGTAGATACACTGCCTCCTTCTACCTTGCAGAATCAGCATGTTATGCTTTCTACCTGAATTTTCCCACTTGCTACTTGTGTGTTGAATCCTCTCATATCCAAAGCACCAATGAATATAAGATTCCTCTTAAGTTCAGGAACATACCTGACATCCTTGAGGATGCTCAACACCCCACTTGCAAGCCTCATTCGAATTGAACCATAACCACTAACCTCGAAGCTTTTTCCATCACCTACCTTCACCGATTTTCCCTTCAACTCCTTGAAGTCATGCAACCACTCTCTTTTGCAGGTTATATGGAAGCTAGAGCCTGAGTCTAGGATCCATTCTTACCTCCTCTCCTCCTCAAAAACAGCTAGAACCTCTGCATATTCAAAACCATCATCATAATGGTTAGTTGAGTTTGAACTTCCCTGTTTTTGCAGCTTTGGGCAGTTCCTCTTGAAATGCCGCACTTCATTGCAATGGTAGCACCTCTTAGGCTCAGCAACCTCCTTCCCCTTGCCCTTCTTCCACATTGGATTTGACTTACGCTGCACATTTAACATCTCAGCAGAATTTGGCTCAAGCTTTGGAACGATCCTTGTATTGAGCTGCTTCGTGCTAAGAGACGCCATTACATCCTCCATGCTTAGCTTCTCCCTTCCATAAAGAAGAGCCTCCTTGAAGTAATCATGGCTTTTGGGCAGAGAGCACAGTAGCAAAAGAACTTGATCTTCATCTTGATCTCTTCTCCAATGTTTTGCAAATCCAATACCAACTTCTGAAATTGGTTTATCTGCTCTTCTATGGCAGCTTCCTCCTCCATTTGGAATCTGTAAAGGGCTTGCTTGAGGTAGAGCCTTCTTGCCAAGGATTTGGTCATATAAAGGGAGTCCAATTCTTCCATCCATAGCTCCTCAGCTGAAGTCTCCGAAGCTACCTTGCGAAGCACACTATCTGAGAGGCTAAGGATCAGTGCTGAGTAGGCTTTCTCTTTCAGCTTCTTCTTCGCAGCTGCGGTTAGAGTTGCGGGTTCCATTTGATCATCAGGTTTCAAGGCTTCCTCCAAGCCTTTCTCCACGAGCACGGCCTTCATTTTGAGCTTCCACAGCCCAAATCATTCACACCATTGAAGACCTCCATTTCGAGCTTGGTCATGGTAGTCATTTTCCGAGAATTGAGCTCTTCGTCCACGCTCACCGCACCACTTGTTGGGAAATGGCTACCTCTCGATTGGTGTTTCAATGTAGATTAAGTGTGTGCAAGTAATTAGGATCGAATTGAGCTATTGGAAGCTCAATCGAAGCTCAAATCTGCAATCTAACTCACACACACCAAAACAGTTTTTAACGTGGTTCGGCCCAAATTTGGCCTACGTCCACGGATCAACTGAGCTTCCTTTCGTATTAATCACAACACGAAAATTACACATTGCCGTGCCTCTACAACTTTCTTGTTTAAGCCTCACCGTGATTCTCACTCTATACGAAACTACAGACGCTCAAAGATAGCTAGTCGAAACTGGAAATCTTATATTTATAAGCTTCTGCTCATGTTTAATGTGTGATGCTCGATTTGTCCCGTCCGTCCGATTAATCTGATTCGACGTCCTGTAACTTGCCACGTAGCCCAGTGTATTTCGCGTGATGAAGCAAGAAACGCGTGACAACTCTATTAGTGAAATCCCGCCTTAAGCTTGAGCCGTCCGATCTTTATCTAACGGTCATCTTTCATCATCCGCCTCATCTCGTTTAAATCAATCTAGGCCGTTGATTGCTTTCGCGCGGCATCTAACGATCTTACTCAAACGCCAGCTTTTAATTTCGTCCATTAGATCTCGCGGGCACAAAGATCGGACGGCACCTGTACATCGCGACCTTCTTCAGGTTAAACCTTCACCTTCCAACTTCAGTTCGACCGGCTGTCTTCTCCGGCCATTCTCGGCGGCTCCGGCGAGGTTCAGGCTCGCCAATCTTGACACTATTGGATATCCTCTATGATCTCATCGTTTTCGAGTGGTGGGGTAGTAAGAAGGTTGCGGAAAATGTTATAAGGAGACGATGTTTAGGCCTGCAGTGCTAGCTAATATTGGCAAGAAGGTGAAGCTTTTTTTTTCGTCTTGCCTGATTAAGCGCTATTTACTTGTTTAATTATTTATTCCTTCCAAGTGAATTCTATGGCTTCTTTCCTTATGCTCTTTCAGCAAGATTATTACAGTGCTGAAGTTGAACCACTTTCTTCTTTTCTGAAATTGATCAATAACGGCCTGTGGATTAATCGGAATCCGCTTAGCATGTCTGTATAATATGCTCATATAATTGCCCAAACTGTAAATACTTCTTATCTAATTACCTAAACAGTGTTTAATGTGGATGAATCCTAGGTCTGGACATGGATGAAAAAGGCGGCGTATTAATCGTCATAGAGTGCTCAAGAATTGTCCCGGCGAATACGACTGATGAGATGCGATCATATCTTCTTAGTGATGTAAAATTGAATTCATCTCTAAGCTTTGACTATTCGAGGTGCTTGCTCGAAAATCGTCCCAAGGCGAGGAATGTGGCCATATTGTGATCAAATATTACTCGACGGAAACTGATTCATGTCTTAGCTTTGCAAGTTCGAGCTGCTTGCTCGAAAATTGTCCGAAACGAGTAATGCATAACTGTTACGAGTGAGATCAAATCATTTTAGTTGATGGAATTTGATTTCTTGAGATGTTTGATGGAGAAATATCTCAAAGTGCGAAGTTCTAAATTTCACACACCATGGAGTTGTATGCCGTTGTAGAAAGAGAGACGTGATATCAAGTCAAGAACATGATCATCGTCATTTCCAATTGGTCCACCATCTTTCTTGAAATTTCAATTGGAACCTTCAACTTTTTCGCAAGGTCAATCGAGCCCATCAAACTGTACGCAATTGAGCACCTTTCATATTTTGTTGCTTCAATTAGATCCTGTATCGAATCGTCGTGCCTGGCCTGCTCTTTAGATTTTGTCCCGAAAAATACTGGGCTGCAAAATCGGCCCGGCCCGGCCCGACACGACCCAAACAAGAAGATAATCATACCTCGCCGCCGGCCGTGACCTAACTGTCGCCGACCTCAGAAGAAGAATGCGAAATTTGACGGCGTCACTGCTCCGCCGTTCGCGGCCTGCATCACTGATCCGTTCGTTACATGTCTTGGCGGATGCTCCTTACCTGGCTTCTTCTTCTCCTAGGTCACTTTATGCTTCTCAATCCGTAATCATCAGCTACCATGATGGTTGTAGTCGTAGGATCAATTCAATGCTTTCGCCGAACAGCTGCTTTTGGCTTTCTCGCAAATTTTCAACACAGGGTGACTTCTTGGATTCAAATGAGTCGAGTTTGCCAACGAGGGTTTTTACTTCGATGCTCGATTTTTATCACGATCACAGCGGCTTGCCCTGGTAATTTAAAGACATTTTTCGTCTTCTCTAAGTTTAGAATCAGTGTGAGGATTTGTTCAGTGTTTTCTTTTGCTTGCTCTCTCATTTTTTCTAGACAAAGTGATACTCAGGTTGAAGGTCGCCAGCGTTTGCATTGTGTTTGTGCCTGATATTTACTGCATTATTCCTTGTGATTTAGCTTTTAGCCATGACTATGCTATTTTTTTACTAAATTTCAATGCTTTATGATTATGAACCGTTTCATAAAAGGCTTAAGTTTGAATCTTTGCTGATGAAAAACCTTCTTGTGTTTTATCTGCTGACTCCATCTCCATGCAGGTGGTTCGTTATTGCTTCATCCACTTTGGTAATAAGACTGGCGATATTTCCTTTGGTTGTAATACAACGCCGTAAATTGAAAAGGATCGGGGAGTTGATGCACAAATGTGAGAATTTGCCTTTATGCTCTAATTAGTCAACTGACTTGATGTTTACCTGAAAAAGTTTCAAGTTAAAATTTAGCAAGCAATTACTTATTTGATTAATTGCTTGCTAAAATTAGTTGAAGGAAGATGCAGTTTTAAGTATAAGTTTAGGGAACTAAGTTGTCAGGTTTTAAGGCGTTTGGGATAGAGATTCTCCATATCCAACAATTTGATGATGGAGCTACATCTTATTGTAAGGAACGGAACATGTTGAGCTGTGTGCACGTCATAGTCATCGTAATTGACTAGATGGTATGGAATAGATGTAGATAAGGTAGTATGGTTCTACATATACGTTGAATGCTGCTTTTATTCTTGGATGGAATAGTCATTGTAGTTATCTAGTATTTATGGGATAGTGAACTGTTATAATGATATTTAATCACTGTTCTGTTTTGTGCATTTTTAATAGTACCGCCACCATTTCCACCCCCTCTATCAGGAAGAAGTTTCATAGACCAATTTTCCACTTTCCTGAAGATGAAGAAAGTTCTTGGGTGTCCTTCACATCTTTGGATCCTTGCATCGTTTGCTGTTCAGGTCATATTTCTCCGCACTATATGATTGGATTTAGCTACTCAAAGGCAAACATTTTATGTGCAACAAAATTCTACGGGAATTCTATTATAAGATATTTTTATTCATATGCCGAGAAAAGAGAGTAGTTATGATTTTCCCAGAGCAAAGAAAGTTAGGGAATGCTTACCAAAGACACGCTCGAGTACCTGTATCTATAAAGACATTTCTGGTGGTTTAAATGCTTGCTAGTTTCATACTAGCCTCAATTATAAACTTCTATTTATCTTTGATATATATATATATATATATATATATATATATGTAAGTATAAGATGTGGATCTTCATTGTTATTTGTTAATTGGTGGCTGTTGTGGTAATTTCACAGGTCCCCTGCTTTTTTCTTTGTGTATTGACTGTCAGGACAATGTCATTGGAGCATCACCCTGGTTTTGATTCTGTGAGATTCCATTATTCTACATGCTATTTGCATAACGTTTGTACTGGCGCTTTTTATAACGTTAAAAGCAGGCTAAGTTTGCTAGTCTCAAAAGGCTGTGATTTTCAGATTTAGCAGTTTATGTGAAACTTTACGATGCTACGAGTATGATACATGATGCAGTATTGTTAACTTAAGGTCATTGTCTTTCTTAGTATTAACCCCATTTTTCTGCAAGTAAAATAATGGTTCCTGCAACATTTTTCCAGGGGGGAGCTTTATGGTTCCCAGACTTGACCATATATCCACATGGTTTATTAGGGCCTATATTTCCTCTTTTTATCGCCGGATTGCATTACGTTAATGTCCAGGTATAAGGACCCTGTTATTTAGCATTGATCGCATCCTTCTGATGTTTTTAGTCTCTTTACAGTAACTGTGGACACTTGCTTTTCTTTTTCTTTTTTTTTTAAGGTTTAGCTTCTTAGTTCTTGACTATGTAAACCACTCGGAACCAAATATGTTGATCTAGTTTTAGTAAACAATTTGTGATTTTGATGTTTTGTTTCTGCATTTCAGTTGTCGTTCAAGTCTTCACTAGAAAATTCCCCTGGCTCCTTGGGACTAGTAGCAAAGGTGAGTTCTTACTGAACTTCGACAATTGCTGCTCCACTAAAGCCGCAGTGTTGCATTGTTATCGATTTATTGTAGTTCTCTGATCCTATAGCTGAAAGTATATTTTCTTACAGATCCCTGATATTGGTTCTTTTGTTGCTTTCCAGGGGTACAAGCTCTATTTGCACCTTCTAACACTTCCTATTTTGTTTGCTACTTTCAATGTTCCTCTGGTATTGTTTGAGTATTATCATCAATCATTATCTAGTTGTGGTTTGTATCGTTTATTCAAAATTGTAGTTATTTATGTGAATCACTTCCTAAGTACAATTCTCTTTCAGGGAAGCTTGGTGTACTGGCTTACGAATAGTTCGTTGACCCTGGTACAGGTTAGCTAGCACTAGTATTGTTCATTTTTTAAAGTAAATGACAAACACTTCCTCTACCTCGGAGCCCATTACATCTTTTAAGGCTTCTAATGTGTTCCTTTGTTTTCCACCCACTTGAATTTCAGCAAATATGTCTTAGCAATCCCACTGTACTCGACTATTTAGGGCTTTCTAGTAAGAACGTCCATTTTGAAACCCAAGAAAGTGGCGGAAAAGGGATAGCAGACGTTATTATATCTACAAAGAATAAACGTATCTCCGCTCGAAGCCTACCAACTGGAGATTTGGTTTCTGTGAGTATGCTTGATTTGCAACGCCCCTTGACAAAATGATGGGTTCTAATCTATCTGCAATTGACTCTACAGTTGTCTATCAAAGCCTTAACCGATGGACGCACAGAAACTGCAACAAATCTACTAAGGTAAAAATAGTCATCATGCTAGACTTGTTAGAATATGATAGCATACAGATATGTGGATATATGATGCCTTGGGAAGCTTATTTGCATTTGGAGTTTATATAACGAATTTCTTTTTTGCGATATTGTTAACTTTCCCCTCATATTCCTGCCAAAAACTGTAATGTAGAATTGCTCTGCAAAAGGATCCATCGCATCCCAGAGCTTTGCTTACGATGGGCCAAGTATTGTTACAGCAACAGAAGTTAGAAGATGCCACCGAGCTTTTAGAGAGCGCTGTTTCAAAGGTTTTGTTCTCAATATAACTTGAGACATTTTCTTGGATAGAGTTTTCTCTTAGCCAAATTACTGAAATACATCTTTTTTACGTCGCCAGCTTACTGCTATTGATCAGCCATTAGAGCCTGAACAAGTTGATTTACTGATACTATCGTCTCTTTGGGCTGGCATTGCCAACGTTCGCCGAGTGAGTACAAAACAAATGAACCTTTTTCATAAAATGGCTGTATATTTATATTGCTTTCGAATGAAAAACTTCAATTTTCTTTTTATATTATGTATTACTCGTGGGGGAAAACGTGCAGGAAAAACTTGGTGAAGGCCTTGTTCACCTCAAACGAATCGCTCGGTTAGAAGAGCCTCATGACCCGAAGGCCAAGGCTCACTATTACGATCTTTTACTCGTCCTTTCAAGGTTTGTTGGCAACATATAGTACTAAAAAACGATGATGTCTTTAATTATTATTGCAAGTATATTGATGGGAACTTGTTAGTATAATAGCAAAGGTTTGATTTATATTGGATTGTATAGTGTGTTGGTGAACATGGATCGCAAGGATGAGGCGATGAAGTACCTTCAAAAGGCTGCTGCTTATGATTCTGCTTACGTTAGATATCTGAAAGAGTTGGAACACGAGTCGAGTGTTGATCTTATTGCTATCAGCAAGAAAAGTTCTTGATTTGTTTGTTACATTTCTTTCACTGGTTATAGAACACTATACTTTTTTGTCCCTTTTCTTATGCTCTTATATGACATTTTTTGAACTACAAGAGAAATGTTGTTGTATAGAGACAGACCTGCTCATGTTATTGCTATTTTTTTTTATCATAATAATGATATTAGTCTCTGCTTTACCATAAAAATACAGAGAGTGAAAATTAAATGCACATCCAGATTGCTCAATCTATACTCTTATTAAAAGCTACTTTTTGGTTTATCTATTAACCATAATTTTTCTCAAATTAATAATAACATAAACTAAAAAAATAAGAAACCTATCCATTACCTTCCATTTATATATTATCACATTTACCCTTCTATTTTTAGTAATTATTTACTAAATGATTTATATAGGTCTTGACTTACCTACCAAAGTGGGTATAACCCAACTCCTATTAAAAAATTAACATGTTTAATTTTTATTTAGTGAAACACGTATGTGGTGTTTTAACATAGTGGGGTAGGGTGTAATGTGTAACTTTTATTTAGTGAAACACGTTTGTGGTATTTTAACATAGTGGGGTAGAGTGTAATGTGATAATGTCATTCTGAGCGGAGTTTGGTTATACCCAATTGGGTAGGAAAGACAAAACCATTTATATATTAGATAGCACACGCACAAGGGGTGCAAATGTGCAATTTAGAGAAAGTAAAGGCGTTATTAGAGTACTGCTGAATAAATCTTCGGACCAAAGCAGTCATCGGCTCTATTACCTCTCAGGTCTTTTTTAGCTAAAAGAAGAAACGACGTACAGAATGGCGAAGTTGACGCTGATGAGATCGCTCTATCGATCAATTCGTCGAGGATCTCGCAATCTCTCCTCATCGGCAGCCGCGGCAGTCAGTCACCAAGTCCGCCGCCTCCATTTCGATTCGCGATCGTTTCCCGCGCTCTCTCCCAACCGAAGTAATTGACTTTCGTTTTGCTTTCGTGCTATGAGTTTAGATATTGAATCTCTAACTTTCTGCAAAGGTTTATAGATCGTGTGCCTTTAAATTTGATAAAATAAAACTCTGTGGTGTTGAATCGTATGGGCGTTTTGTACTAAATAGCAGTATATCCGTCGTATTGTGGATGATGAAGTCGGACTGCTTTAGGTTTGGGATTTTGCTTGGAAAATGGGATTAATATATATTTGTTGAAGTTTAAGTAGCGATACGCTTTCAGCATCAAAATGGTCACCATTTAAGCAATGCAATGCTGCATCAATATGTATATTGAAGTTGTAGGAAATTCCAGGCGACTTCCAATTACTTTTTGCTCCATCAAGTGCCCAAATCCTTGCATGTGTTCCTGCTGGGATAAAGCATCCTCTTTACTTTTGTCTGACTGATGATGCAGACCGATTAGTTAAACCTGAAACAATGTTTAATTAAGTTGACCGTTTGGGCTGTGGTTGTATTATGTTTGTTAACATAATTCATTTGGATTTCACTAGCATTTATTACGTTCCTGCAATAGGTTACTCGCATCGTGCTCCAATGCACCTGGGCGGTTCACGTTATTTCAGTGAAGACGTCTCTCATATGCCTGAAATAAAGGACCAAGAGATCAAACGTGCGTTCATGGACTTGATGGCCACAAACTGGGATGAACTCCCTCCTGCGGTCGTCGAAGATGTAAAGAACTCATTATCCAAAAACGCTGAGGACAAAAACGCCCAAGAAGTTCTGAAGAATGTGTTCAGGGCAGCAGAGGCAGTCGAGGAATTCGGCGACATTATCATGTCTTTGAAGATGGAAATGGACGATCTTGTTGGGATGAGTGGGGAGGTAGTGTGACGCAATTTTGGAATTGTTATGAGTTTGTCTGTTTTTCTATTTCTCAAGATTTTCAATTGTGTTTTCTTTTTAAGGATGTAAAACCACTTCCAAAGGATCATGTGAAGGCTATGAAGACAATCTTCGATAGGTACAATGCATATCTTGATGCGTTTGGGCCTGAGGAGAACTACTTGAAGAAGAAAGTGGAGACAGAGTTGGGTTCGAAGATGATATACCTGAAGATGAGGTGTGGTGGCCTTAGCTCTGACTGGGGAAAGGTACCATTTTTTTGTGTGTATTTCAATGAACACAAATGCCTCCACGAAAAAATGGTAGATACAAAAGCATACCATTTGTTGCATGGTTTTCAATAATATATGGTGATGACTGTAATGTTTTTTCTTCTTACAAATCTTTACTCAGGTTACCATACTTGGGACCTCTGGGCTTTCTGGTTCTTATGTAGAGAAAAGAGCTTAGACGTTCGAAGTGACAACATTGGTATTGCTAGTTAGTTAGTTCCTTTGTTTGTGGCGTGCATTTGAAAGAAAGTCAGTCATTACATTAAGGGTTTGCCTCTAATAAGGTAAAACGATAAAATAATCTGTCTCCTCTCCTCCGCTTTTGTTTCATCACGAGGAAGTTGAATAACAGACATTTGTGGTGCTGGTATTTGAAACTAACTACGCTCGAATTCTATGACGAGATGGGAGTCGTTTATGTTAGAAAAACCTTTCCTTGGCACTGTAATGTAGTGAGTGGGACTTCCCAAACAATCACAAGGCTCAGATGACTTCATACATAAAAAAATCACATTTTTTTTTCATGAAGAAAGCAAGGACAAAACAGCGGTGCAAGAATTCACACCATGGGTAATAAGTAATACAGTAACAAATTATCTAGATAATAAAAGATAATGTAATTGGGCTATGCCCAGTTGATTGTATTTGAATATTGAAGCCCAAAACGACTTTTCAAAGCTTTGACTATGTTTTGTTCAACCCAGAAACTAGAAAGCATGTGTAAATGAACTGGGATCGAAACTAAGAAGAATGATCGATCTTGATTAATGTAATCGACGTTGGTGAGAATTAAGCGAAAAATAAATACAATCTCTTTCGCTCAAACTCTCTGTTCTCAAACCCCCTTCAGTTCTCTTATCTAATTCTTCTTCTTCACTAACCTCTCCAATTCGGGTGATCGAAACCTTCGATCGTTCTTCATCTTTGCAATTCGTGACAGAACCCGAATTTGATATTGTGAGTGCTTAACTCATGCGAACAATGGCTTATTTCGGAAAATTAAGGTGGATTTCGAGGAGCTTTAGCACACTTTCCTCAGCTCCTATACGAGTATGTGTTGTTGGCAGCGGACCTGCTGGATTCTACACAGCTGAGAAGGTATACGCAGATATTGAATTAGAGATTATTCTTACTGTTTTGATTCTTCGTATAGTTCCAATTTTAGCTTAGTTTTGAGTATTATTTGGCTGCTTCATATCTTTTTCTCACTTGCTTTCTATTTTTCTTAATGGAAATTGTTTTCCTGACTATTTATAGATCTTGAAGACGCATAAAGGAGTCGAAGTTGATATAATCGATCGACTCCCAACGCCCTTTGGCTTGGTTAGGTCTGGCGTTGCACCTGATCATCCTGAGACAAAGGTTAGATTATTTCTTAATTACAATCCATGTAAGAAATGTGCTTGTGAAGCTTCATGTTTACTATGATTCACGAGTTTATACAATTTTCATATTCAGTGGTGCTACACTACATAATTGAACGTATTTGACCTCAAGAATGGTTTGCTAAAACTAACGTCTTCGTAGAATGTTATGTATCATATCTCGTGATAATGATGTATTAAGTATTAACATATCAGCCTGGCCTTCATCTTTCATCATTATCATTATTATCCTATCGAGTGATTTTTTTCAGAAACGTTGCTGCAGATAGTGATCAATCAGTTCACTCGAGTTGCCAAAAACGAGCGATGTTCCTTCTTGGGTAATGTTTCCCTTGGATCCTCCGTAAGCTTGTCTGAGCTACGTCAGTTGTATAGCGCGGTAAGACTATTATAATATGACTCCATAAAAAAAAAGTATATACTTCCAACCTTTGAAAAGTAACCTAGTATCTTATGTCAGGTGGTGCTTGCTTATGGTTCTGAAAGTGATCGATCTCTAGGAATTCCGGGGGAGGTTTGTACCAATCATACTTACATAGATTATACTGATTTGAGCAAAATATTTCTAATATTTATTACCCTTTTTTTTTAGGATTTGCCTGGTATATATGCGGCGAGAGAGTTCGTTTGGTGGTATAACGGCCATCCCGATTATAGTAACCTTATCCCCCGATCTGAAAAGCTTTGACACCGCCGTTATTCTTGGGCAGGTAATAAATATGATGCCTCAGCTAAGCGAATGAAGTGATATATTCATCTTCGATGATCTTATGATTGATAACAAAACTGAAGTGTTTGTTTTTGAGCTCATGAATTATTACTAATCTGTAATAATTTATAATTAAGGGTAATGTTGCCCTTGATGTTGCTCGAATCCTCTTACGTCCAACATCAGAATTGGCCAAAACAGATATTGCCTCTCATGCCTTAGCTGCTTTGGAAGAGAGCTCTATAAGGTTTTTTTTTCTTAATTTCAATTTCTCGAGATATTTTGAGGAAAATAATCTCTTGCATGAAAACTCATCCCATAATATAATTTTAGGAAGGTTTATTTAGTGGGAAGGCGTGGACCAGTACAAGCAGCTTGTACCGCGAAAGAATTAAGAGAACTTCTTGGTAATGTGATTCTGCTGTATGTACTTGTCTGAAGTTCTTCGTAAAATTCACGTAATTTATGAATCTAAATTTGATTTTTCTACGTTTTAAGCATTACAAAGTAATTGTATGGACTGTTTACAGGGATCAAGGATTTGGCCATCAATATCCAACAAGCTGATCTAATCACTACACCAGCTGATGAGGTAACACATTTCAAGATCATGGTGCTTTTATTTTTTTTCTTTTTATCACTATATCGCAGCAATGTTTTAGATCAAATAAACGGAATTAAATTTTGTCTTTACCTTTTTTTTTCTACTCGTGGAAAGATAGAAATGAAGAATAGCAGAATCAGAAGGCGAATTCACGAGCTACTCTCTAAAGCAGCAGCTGCTTCTTCAGGAAACGTTCGTTTTGAAGGTCAAAGGGAACTTCACTTTGTATTCTTCCACAGACCTGAGAAGTTTCTCGAGTCAGTCGATGGAAAATCTCGTCTTGGTGGCGTTCGCCTTGAGAAGACTGCCCTTATAGGTTAATATAACCTAACTAACGACTTCAAAACTCTTAAGCTAATTGTTTTATGTAAACTTTCGATAGAAGGGAATAAAAGAAGGTACTTTCTTTACGTACAATTTCACAGATTGACATCTTTCTCGGTTAATTTCATTTATTATTATTTTTTTTCCTTATAGAAGACGGTGAATCAGGAAAGCAAATCGCCGTTGGTACAGGATTGTATGAGGACATAACATGCGGGCAAGTCTTCCTCCTTTTTTGGACTCTTTTTCTGAGTAACATTCGTCAAATCATAAGCCTCGATTTCAGTAATTAGAAAAAAATACAGTTTGAGCCTTTTGCGCAAAGACCGTAATAAATTGCAGTAGTTTCTGTTCGTCTTTGGATGGTAATAAGTTGAAAACTTGTCCTTGCAGGCTATTAATGAAGAGTATTGGTTATAAATCAGTTGCAGTTGATGGTTTACCCTTTGAATACTACAAAGGTTGTAAGCAAAGTACATGCTTAAATTCGAGATTACTTGACCATTTCAATCACTTCGATAGGTATCGTTCCAAATATTGGAGGCCGTGTTATGTCTCAAGATAACGACCAATACGAAAAAGGGTTATACGTTTGTGGATGGCTGAAGAGGGGTCCCACTGGGATTATCGCAACGAATCTCTACTGTGCAGAAGAAACCGTAAGCCAATATACAGAACTAGCATATGTTTGTTTATGCTGTTCGTTACATTTAAGTCGCATACAAACTCCTTTTTCTGTAAGGTTGCATGCATATCAGAAGATGTCGATAAAGGGATACTAAGTTCTAACCCAGAAAAGCCCGGCAAAGAAGGTTTACTTCAATTACTAGACAAAAGAAACGTCAGATATGTACCCTTTGAGTCGTGGGAGAAGATCGATGAGGAAGAGAAAAGGCTAGGAGATTCGAAAGGTAAGGTTCGAGAAAAGATTACGATGTGGGACGAGCTACTCACAGTAGCCTTTAGATGAAGAGGAAAACAATATATTTCAATCCATTTGTTCATACCATTATTTACTACAGCATATATGCTGCTAACCTTTTTTGCGGAAGCTATGTTCAAACTGAGGTTATGGAAGAGTTGTAATAAGTCGATCAGGCGTATCTGTTGGTGCATTTGTACCAAACATTCTTTGAATTCTATCATTTGAATAAAGGTAGTAATGGATTTTCTTCTGGGATATTACTGTGTTTGTCCCATCTAATAAACCACATTGAAGAGATTAAACTTTTCTCTAAAGTCAATTGTGTATGGAATAAAGGACAATGCATCCGCTGATAGCTACCAATTTCTAACACTAATGGAGTTCTAAACCCCAAAAACACAGACAAAAGAAACAAGGAAAGATGTAACAGACAATCTGAATTCTATGAAGTTAGTCAAGGAAACAGTTATCACTCGCTTGCCCCCGCGCAGTTCTTGCGAGCTGCTTTGAAGCTCTTCGCACACGCACCAATCTGCGAAAGAGAAATAATTGCGTTAATTTTGTGAAGGATACAAAGTTCAAGCGACGAAGAAGATGGCGAAAGTCCTCACCTTTCCTCTGTAAGCTTTGATTATGGCTGAAAGCAAGTTGTCCCCTGCTATGTTCCTCACCATCCCGATCATTTCGTTTCTCGATATCTTCCTTTTCTGGTAAAAAAACAGAACACAGCGTCAAAAGAGGAAAGAAAAATGAACCCTCATCACGGTAACGAACAAAGTTAAAATAACGAAATAAACGAATTCATGGGATTCTGACATTGATTTACTTACCTTGAAGTCACCGTGATGCTTGCTGATCAGCTCTGTTGCATCGGCCCGGCAAGAACTTGGCGAGCACTTTGATCAGATTGGGAAAAGGCATCCAATCAGAACGAGGAAGATTATGCGCTGGCACGCGCTGGAAATCTGCAGCAAACAATAGATACGATTGTAATAAATCAGCTTTTACACGAAAAAAGGACGCAAAGATTGGTAAGGGGTAAAGAACTCACCTTTGCAGTCAGGGGAAGAAGCCCTAAAGCTCACGACGAACTCTGGCCAGACATGAGTGTTCATCCTCGAAGCCCACACAACGTACTTCTTAGGTTGCGCCAAATTATCAACGCCCGAATCGAATTCTTCTGAAGTGGGGTTACACTGTCTCGAATCGGGCGACAGGGGCTCCATTCGCCCCATTATTACTCGGCAGAGCAAAACATGTTTGATCCCATTTTCGTCGCTAACCGCCGATTGGATGCTGTAACAATCAACGCAATGATGATTTAGTTTTAAGCAACGGTTATAAAAGGAAAGGGGGCAACAACTAAAATATTATTTACCTTTCCATTGGATGATCAGAAGGAGATAGGCAGAGACCTTGTCCGTACACTCCACAGTTCAAAGGAAGGCCAAACCCATGAGAAAGAACAGTATTTATCTCTTCCTTCGACGCCCCATACCAACCGTACCTCAAATTTGCGCTTCCCCCACATTTTTCCTCAGTGGCCTTGGAATAGAGGCAAAAGGATTGAAACTTTGCGCGCCTCATTGCGATAGAAAGGTCGTTTCTATCGACGCTCTCCACCCTAGCGTTGAGCCCACAAGAACTTAGGCTCGAAACGAAGCTCCTTTCGATGGCTTGGTGGATTCTTTCGCCTTGGCCGACTCTGATCAAGCCGTTGGTAGCAGCTGGGAGAAGATTCTGACGGCCGTGATTTTCTGGGCCTGAGATTCCGCTCTCGCAATCCGACGGATAAGATGAGTCGTCGTCGTCAGCAGCAGAAGAAGAAGAAGCTGAAGTTTGATCGTCGAATAGGGTTTGCTTCAGCTCCATGGGATCCAAGGAGAAGGTTTGACCAAGCTGTTGCTTGCTCTCCATGTAATTGAAGTTTGACTTTTTTTTTGGGGGGGTGGGGGGGTGGTGTTAAGAGTTAGAAGCTTCTTGGGGAGGAAGAAAGTGAGATTTTCTTGACTGTAAGGAAAGGTCAAACTTTTGGGAACATCGACATCGACGTTTTTCGATCCTCAAACAACAACCCTTCAAAAATCAATTGAATAACGACAACCTCTGCAAATAGAAAGAAAAGGGAATGAAGAGATGGAAAATTGAAGAAGAACATTGGTCAACAAAGAGAAAGAAAGTAAAGATGCATATGTTCAAAGAATCAGATACCTACAGCTGATAAAGAAGACGAAGAAGAAGAAATAACACCACCGCAGCTCAAAAGCTCATCTTGCTCAAGCTCAACCAATAATAAACTCGTAAACGAAAAAAGACGGTGTAAGAAAACGATTCAAAGATAGATAGGATAGCTGCTCATAAGAATCAGCTCAATATTTTCTTGGTCTAAATAAAGAACCATGAAAAATGATGGATAAAACCACCGCCTCTAGTTTTCCTTTTTCCCCCCTTGAGAAGATGCCTCTTTTGGTGGGCGGTGTTTATTGAGAGAGAGAAAGAGAGCAGACTGTTTTCAATGGAGTTTGATGGTATTTTTATAGTTTAAGGTGGTCAGAAAAGCTGCCTTGCAATTTGGGTCAAGTACTAAATCTAATTCTATTTGCGTGTACATGTATAAGTAAGCTAGGTGGTCAAATGACGGTTATACCCTTTGACATTATATTCTTTACTTGCGAAGGGTGTTAAAAGAAGACATATTTGTTTTGAGTAGTAGGATAAAAGCTGGCTTGTTTTTCTCAAGGCTCAAGTTGAATTGAATGCTAATAAATGACAATTGTTGTAATAATAATGTATATCTCTTGGGCCCTAAGCAACTAAACTAGCAATGCATATCGCGTGATGCGATACGATGTCGTCCCAGGCTCTTTTTTATTATGTCGGCTTTGGGACTTATCTTATACTGTACTATTTTATTTATTGTGGTGTTGTAACGTATTTAACTGGATTTGGTAATTACCCGAATTCCATTTATGTAACGAATCTCGTATTTTGCCTTTGCTTTGGGAGAAAGAAATGTTCATGATGATGATGATGATGATAATAATAATAATATATCACTATAATAATAATTTATATTAATGAGAAAAAAGTGTTAATGGATCTCTAGAACTTGGCCCATTAAATGGGCTTTAAATTTTGGCCCAATATCATATTATGGAACCTTTTGTTGGGTCAATGTGTTCGTTATGATTTCTTTACAATTTCTGATTTATTATGCTTTCCGTTTCTTGCAGGCGACAAAAGAAAAACCCTAAATTTCGGAGGTTTCCACACACAAAGAGGGGCAGTGGGCCATCAATTACCTCCAACATTAGAGCTACATTTCTTCGGTTGGTGAATTCTTTTCGTCGAACATTCAATCTCTTATTGTTTGAGGATTGACTAGCTTGCGAAAACGTTGTCTGTTTTTTAATCTTGATTGAGCTGAGCTGCTTGTCAATCTCTGCTGCATTTGCTGGTTTTAATCTTGATTGAGCTGAGCTGCTTGTCAATCTCTGCTGCATTTGCTGGTTTTATTGAGTACAAGAGAAAAAAAAATTGAATCGAGGGGTTTAATGGCTTTGTGGGCTGTGAAGTTGCTAGCTTTCCAATTGCTTTGATTTTAAGTTTATGTCGAACTAAATTACAAGACTTGAGGGTCCGACACTAACTCCAGTCCTATGGAATCTTGTGCGGCTGTGTGGTGTCCTATCTTTTCATATGTTCTTTGTCTTAAGTTGTTGATGTTACATACTTCAGTAAGAACATGAAGCTCAAGATATAAACTCTTTGCAGTGAGTAAATATTGTTGAATTTATGTAAGATTTCCACGTGCTGAAATTGCTGATGAACTTCTCATCTTCGTTCCTTTGCAGGTAATTTTGAAACCAATGGCAGTTCCCTACACTAACTGTTACCTCCCCAAGACTCGTACGAATTGCCATCTTTCGGCATCATCAACTGGGGGTGTCAGCAGGTTTTCTCCTGTATATGCTTGTCTGAAAACTTCAGATCCGCCTTTTCGCATACAAGCCAAGGTATCATAATAGTACCATCACCGTCGTTGTGTTCTAAATATGCTTTCTTGTTTCCTCGCAAGAATTCCATGCTGCATTTATTTTCATTACTGTCTAACTAGATTATTGCATAGGTTGATTCATTGTTGGATAGTGTCAAGTGGGACGAAAAGGGATTGGCAGTGGCAATAGCTCAAAACGTAGATACGGGGGCTATACTCATGCAAGGATTTGTCAACAAAGAAGCCCTTTCGAAGACCATTTCTTCAAGAAAGGCAACTTTCTATAGCAGGTCGAGGTCGACTCTGTGGACAAAAGGGGAAACCTCTATGAACTTCATAAACATTTGCGACATATTTCTAGATTGCGACCGTGATTCTGTAAGTCTGATGATAATTTTTGGGATTAAAAAGATGTTTCTTTTTTCTATTTAATTTAAAAGATCTATCGTACGGTTTGCCTCACAGATCATATATTTGGGGAAGCCTGATGGGCCGACTTGTCACACTGGAGCTGAGACTTGCTATTACACATCTATCGATGATGTCATAAACGAGTCCAAGGTAATAATTCCATTATTTTATCAGACTTCGCCAATGATGTTGACCTATGGTTGATCTCCAGGTGGATGATATCAAACTTGCCGAAACAACTCTGTACTCATTGGAGTCTACAATTCTGAAACGAAAAGAAGAAATAGTATCAGACAAGGCCGAGGGCAAACCTTCTTGGACAAAGCGCTTGTTGCTCGATCAAAAGCTTCTGTGCTCAAAGATCAGGTCTGATTTGCCTTACAAACGAACATCCCATGTTAGTTCGTCGAACTAGTTTGAATGTTAGGACACCTTCTCGAATGCAGAGAGGAGGCTGACGAATTATGCCGAACAATGGAAGAAAATGAGGATCAGTCGAGGACTGCTTCAGAAATGGCCGATGTTCTTTACCATTCGATGGTATTGCTTGCTCAGAAAGGCGTGAAGATCGAAGACGTTCTTCAAGTTCTCAGGGTAAGGTTTTCCAAGTCTGGCATTGAGGAAAAGAACAGTCGCAGTTAATTCTTGTGTGATTCTTCTTACAAGGCACGAAACTGTGTAATGCTTCTCTGTCGATAGGATTGTAAGAGAGAATTGTTTCTATGCAAAACTTGTTCTTTTTATTTATCACTTTGACAAAACAATATATGGTACAAAAATTGGGTTATTTAGAGCATTTTTAACTCACGGCGTAAATATACAGTTAATTTTACACAATTATACAGTTAGTTAATTTTACACAATTATACAGTTGCTACGGTCGGTGATTATACTTCAACCAATAAACTCTATTTTCTAATCAAATTTTTATTCCAACCCATTAACTTCATTTTTTTACACTAAAAATCAAATTCTTATTTAATACTATCATAATTAACTTATTAATTTTATATTTGAAAATTAAATAATTTATATATATTAGCATATTGTTTAATTAAAATGTAATTAAATTAAAAGGAAAATATCAATAAATAAAATAAACAAGAAATTATTTTTATTATAATAAGAATATCAAATACTTTAAATATAAAATTACGTTTCATAAATAAAATTAAATAAATAGAAATATTAACTCTATTTATGTGTTGAAAATTCGTGGATAGCAACGTAGTTTATAAAAGAAATGATATGTGTAAAGAATATATTATAAGGGAAAAAGACGTAGAAATAATTTAACACGTTCATTGACACACGGGTTTGACTAAAAATTCACCAACGGCAACAGCACAGCTAAAAAAACACTTGTATAAGTTGGAAACGTCTCATACTATATACTCCCTCCGTCCCGGTAACTTTATCACATAAGTGGTCGGGCACGTAAATTAACGTGGTATTATTATAATAATATAGTACAATGAAAAGGTAATAAAGTGTATATTTTGACACGTCTTTTAAGAATATTTAATATTATTATATTGATTGTTTGTGATAGTTTTTTTGCTAAATAAGGAAAGGTGATAAAATTAGTGGGACGCCCGAAATGGCAAAATGTGATAAAATTAGTGGGACGGAGGGAGTATCTAATAATATTATTAAACAAAAGAGAGCCTTCTGACAAAAATTCGAACGTTATACTTCAGAACCATAATTACAACACATTCGCCGCTTCTCTTCTGTTCAAATCAAATCAAATCAATCGGAGAAAGTAAATATCCAGAATCAAAGAACCAATGTCTAGCTGCAAAGTCGCTGCTGCGATCTCAAGCTCGCCGGTGTTTTCGCCGTCGTCTTCAACCTCTATACCGTCGCCGAAAACACCACCGTCTTCTCCGACGCTTTTTCGGCTGCATATGCCCAGTGGGCTCGCCTTATCTCTGTCATCGCGCAACGCGCCGTCGCCAGATCCGTCGCTGAAGAGGAAGAAAAGGCCGCCGAGGCTCGTTATTCCGGCGGCGGTCGTCCAGGATAAGACGACGGCGGCGGCCGCCGAGGAAGAAGAGGAGGTGGCGGTGGAAGGAGATGGGTACGCCGTTTGCTGTAAGAAAGGGAGGAGAAGGGATTTGATCGAAGATAGGTATTCAGCTGTTGTAGGGTTTCACGGGGATTCTAACAAGGTAATAAAATTAGACTTTCAAGGGATTTTTCTTTTCAGTGGTAATAATTCATTGAGTTACTTCATTTTCAGGCGATCTTTGGCATATTCGATGGCCATGGAGGTCCAAAAGCAGCTGAATTCGCATCCCAAAACTTGGACAAGAACATCATGAAAGCACTCGAAAACCGAGAAAAAAACGTCGTCAAAAGCAAAGAAGAGATCGAACTAACCGTAAAAGACGCTTACTTGACAACAGATTCACAGTTCTTGAAGGCGGACCACCGAGGGGGAACTTGCTGCGTCACAGCCCTCATAACGGAGGGCAATATCGTAATTTCAAACGCAGGCGATTGCCGTGCAGTGTCTAGCAGAAGTGGGGTCGCCGAAGCACTCTCTTCTGATCACCGCCCATCTAGGGAAGACGAAAGGATTAGAGTAGAGAATATGGTGAGCTGATTGTATACATACTCATATGGCACTCTTAAGACATAAAAATGTGATTTTTTTTTTTAATGATGATGACTATGCTGTCTTAGGGCGGTTTTGTGGAGTGTCGAAATGGGGTTTGGAGAGTCTTAGGTTCTTTGGCTGTCTCGAGGAGTATTGGCGATCAATACCTTAAACAATGGGTCGTTGCTGAGCCCGAGACTAAAATACTTAGGCTCGAAAACGACCATGAGTTTCTTCTCCTTGCTTCTGACGGGCTATGGGATAAGGTACGAATCCTCGAATCGAAACTAGACGGAAACAAACCTTAAATATGTCGGTAATATTCAGACAAGATCTTGGCTTGTTTTTGCAGGTTAGTAACCAAGAAGCAGTAGACATGGCGCGTCGTTTGTGCATCAACGTGGATAAGCCTCAGCCACTATTGGTTTGTAAGAAGCTCGTCGATCTTTCTGCTTCGAGGGGCTCGACTGATGACATCAGCGTCATGTTCGTCGAACTACAGAGATTTTGCTAGCAGTTTAACAGAAAAAGCAGAACCAACTGATTTCATTTGTTCATTCATTCATTTAACCCCTCACCTAACTCATTGTTAATGTGCGAATTACGGATTCATTTGTAACATTTTAACAGATCAGTTTATAGATGGGGCAAAAGATGAACTTCCAATAGTATATATATCTTGCAAGATGAAACACCATTACAGAAGAAGATAAGACATCAAATTGCTTTTGGAAATCAAAATCTTACATCTTGGGATGATTAGTTAGTATTTATCAAGATAAAGAGAGATACAGCCCAAGAAGTGTATTTAAGCATCAGCAGCTTTCTCTAAATGTGCAGTATCTTCGGTCTCTTTCGATTTTGCACGCTTGGACTCGTAATCTCTGACAGCAGCCTTAATTGCATCCTCGGCAAGCATGCTGCAATGTAGTTTCACGGGTGGAAGAGAAAGATGTTTTGCGATCTCTCTGCAATGCGACGGAGGTTAGTGAACATCACAGCACAGAAAACCATGGATGATATTCAAACTTCTAAACGTTAATGCATTGAATTTCCAGATTTACTTGATATTCCTCAAGGGGAAACTGTATCAAATGGGTAGCTAAGTAAATGAGTGCTAAGAATTACAACAACTTACGTATTCTTGATAGAGAGGACTTCCTCCATTTGTTTCCCTTTGACCCATTCAGTTGCTGAAATGAAGGCCAAGCAACGAGTATTAAAAGATCATATCTTCATCAAAAGATCATAAACATTTCAAACAATCACCAAGCAATTCTTTGATAGACAACAGCATCAGCTCTAATCTAGAATTACCTCACCCATCTACCTTACGACAATCCAGCAAATCGAATCGAAAAAAAATCAAACTTCAGCCAAGGCAATCAAAACAATTTATGATAAAAAAAAAAGAGAAGAATTAAAAAAATGCTAGAAATTAGGCGATGCCAATCACGTACCAACAGAGGACGAGGCAATCGCAGAGCCACACCCAAAGGTCTTGAAACAAGCATCCACAATCTTTCCATCTCATCGTCGACCCTAATCTGCAACTTCATAACATCGCCGCACGCCGGCGCACCGACGAGTCCGGTGCCTACATTTGGATCATCCTTGTCGAAAGACCCAACATTCCTCGGATTGTTGTAATGGTCCACCACTCTCTCGTGGTACAAACGCCGCTGGGCAGGCAATCGCACAGCTTGGGAAATTAGCGCTCTGTTCTTCAGCTGTCGTAACATTTTTACTTCAAAATAGGATCGAGGCTTTGGAGATTTGATTCCAGTTTTCTACGGTTTTGCTATTGGTGCTTTGAAATGTCTTCGATGAGATGAGAGGTCAAAAATTACATAACATACGTGGCAGTAGATAATCCTCTTGAACCAAAGCTAATCAATATAAATTTGTGAAAAGCCCATTTACTAATGGGCCGGGCTCAATTAAAAAATTCGCAAATTTGTGGAGAGCCCATTTACTAATGAGCAGGCCCAAGAATTAAGATACACCAATTTATATAAATTTATGAAAACTGAAAAAGCCTATTTTTGAAACACGCCAAGACCCACACTAATAAAGAAAAGAGTAAACGGCAAAAATGGTGATTGAACTATACCACAGTTTCACTGTTAGTGTTCAAACTTGTAAATGTGCCGTTTTGCTTCTTAAACTTTGCAAAACCTGTCATTTTGGTTCATACCAAACGAAACAGGTAAAAGAACAAAAAAAGGAACAGTTTTGCAGAGTTCAAAAACCAAAACGGCACATTTAAAAGTTTAAGTACCAACAATTAGAATTTTTTATATATACATGATATGTGTAAAAATAATATAAAATTTATATTCGATTACTACGAGATTCTTTAATTTTTTATATTAAAAAAATATCTCAACACAATTACACCCTTCAAGCGGGCCTAAAATTTCAGAGCCCGCCCCGCGGGCCCATGCCCATTTTGACAATACTAATACCAACACAATCACACCAACAACAATTAATTTTTTTTACATATAATTGTCAGGCCGGCCCGCGGGCCGCGGGCTTTGGCGGGGCGGGGGCCCGCCCAAAAATAAAAAAATATAATTATATTAAATAATAGATTTACTAATAAATTATATTGATTTTTATGTTTTTAAATTATGATTTATACTTTAATAACATAAAAAAAATTAATATTAACGAAGTTGATTAAATTAGATATATTTCTCAGTTTGAAATCTTCATTGTTATATTTTTTCCAATTTTTTTATTATTTTTTTCTTTTTCTTTTTTCATCTTTTAAAACTGGCGGGCTACGGGCTGCAGACGGGGCGGGCCTTCATTTTACAGGCCCGCCCCTGCCCTGCTTGCGGCGGGCTTTGGCGGTCTCGGGCCGCCCCCGCCCCGCCGGCCCGTCTTGACAAGAATGATCGATACTGAATTTTGTATTTTTTGCTATAGCATGTATCAAAATTAAATTGTGCCCAAACTTTTAAATGTGCCGTTTTGGTTCCTGAACTTTGCAAAAATGTTCTCTTTTGGTTCTTTTACCTGTTCTTTAGGTGAAAGGAACCGAAAGTAACAGGTTTTGCAAAGTTCAGGAACCAAAACGGCACATTTAAAAGTTAAAGTACCAACAGTGAGAATGTAGCATAGTTCAAGCACCATTTTTGTCATTTACTCTAAAAAAAATGAGATGTTTTGCAACCTATTCTTTCCTATCCACTTGAAAAGTAACCAAACGCCGTCAAATTTTCGACAAATCATCGAAAATCATGGATAGTTGATCATATGCTCTAAAACCATGATCAGGTATTGTCCATATTGCAATGTTATATATTAGCAGCAGCAATGAAAATAGAGATGCAATGCACGATGATACTCAAAAATGCCAGAATGGGGGGAAAAGTTCAACAATCACAATGATAATAATATTGCATTCTTTCTACATGTCCGTTCCATATGAATCAACCCAAGAGGGTTCAAAATGCAATGGGCCGATAATCAGAATGACAATCCACAGAACCAATATTAAAAACAGACCTGTTAAACACTAACTAAAGGGATCGATCCATCGAGCGCGGTAACATTTCAGTCCCCTGCGAAAAGAAAACGTCAAAATCATCCCACAAAATATATATATATATCCTATGTTGTAACGCAGAATCGAAAAGATTAGCTAAGCTATTCAATGTTAAAAACTTTGGAGTCATGCTAATCAAGTAAAATATGGAGAATAGTATGAATGGCTTTTTCCTGAATCTTCATGACCAAAAAAAAAAGCTTTCTTGGCAAAGGACCAACCTTGACCAAATCAGTCATGACTAGCGTCCACACGACTCTGATGCCTGTAGTAGTTGCCTCCATGCTTTGGGTGGCTTTGGCCTCTATTCTGATGATAATAATGTATGAGGCTGGCATTAAAACGTCTGTCAAAGGTCGGCCGAAGAAAAAAAAACTCGACGAAGCGGGATCGAAGTGCTTGGGAGTACGCAATCCCAAGGGGTGGACGTAGTGGAGGGCGCAACAGTATCAGTCGTAGCAGCCAGGGTCGTACGTCATCTTCGTCTGCGAAGCGGTCTCGTGGATTTACTACGGAAACAGGTACTACTATCTTTTACTCGTAAATTCGTTCAAACACGGATGCACACCTAATCCTGAAAAAAACGTTCTACAGGTGAATCAGACTTCTACCGCACTCACTTGGCGAATTGCGTGGATTTCGCGTTATCGCACATCATATTTACAATGACGCGGACGAATGGATCACTGTAAGGAATCACGTCGCGAACGAACTCGTGGCCCAATGGGAGCGTTACTCGGCATTGTACTATGGTGAGTCATTGGAAATGCAGGTGAATCGTATACGCTGGGAAGGGGGGCCTTGTGGAATGAACCACTGGATGTCGACACCGTGTGATCTGTGGGCTGTGGCGACACTTTGGAACGCTGTAATTATCCTCAACGGGTATTGTAATGGGTCGAACATCAACATGCATTCGAACACAATATTTGCGGTGCTTGCCGATACGGCCGTGTCCGGCGCTGACGTGTCCCCTCTTCTTCCTGTTCTTCTTGAAACGCGTCGTCATCGTCTTGCTCGGCAGTGATTTGCGAAGCGACGCCGGCCGATTTGGGAGCACAGCGATTTTAGGGTTTGAGAGATCGTACGTTATATAGATTGGGTTTGGGTAAAGCTTATTGGCCCAACAGTTATGTATTATAAGTTTTATTACAACTACTAACTTAGCTTTATTAATATCCTAAACCCTATGTTTTTATTTATTTTATGACTTTGTAAATTTTAACTTCATAGTTGGTTAAATAATACCAACAAGATTGATCCCTTTTGATCTTTTGTAACTTAAGGGATTTTTTGGGCTGTTGAGTCCTTGTACGTATTTTTTGAGTGGAATGAAATCACCAGTTAAAAGGGAAAAAAAAGATTATACCAACAAGACTAAATATCATAAACTCTATATATTTTTATTTACTGTTTATGAAAATTTATCACATATATTTACGTATTGCTTCATTTACCAACAAGATTAAAAATACACTAAAAGATACTAAGTGGACGGAGAGTTTTGTCACCAAACTCAATGGCTTTCGGGAAAATATGGTGTAATGCAATTGCCAAACTACTTTATCATTGAAAAAGGAAATATACATATTCCCTTCATCTGATTATTTTAGATAACCCACCTTTTTATTTAAATTACCGATTACGCGTTGTTCTTGACTAAAAAATCTAATAACAAAGTAAAAAAACAACTCCCAATAGATTAAAATTCAGGAAATGACATATTATCATCACTGTCATCTTGTTCCGACGACACTGCGATGCAATCTTCTTCCTATGGCTTATTATTATTATTATTACCATATGGAGATGACGAGATTACCCTGCAGTCAATATGAACCATTATGATTATGAGTAACTTTTCATTTAAAAGATACTCATCAGAATATACTTACACTATATATATATATAATAGATGATATATATATATATATATATGTACCTTTCTTTGCGTTTCTCCAAGAATCGAGCCAACGACTTCTTGCGAAACTGCGGCACGCCATCCGCAGAACCATCCGCCGACCCGTCGGGTCGACCCGCGACCCGAACCGAGTCTATTACTGGTCGTGGGATTTTCATCGTAACGTTCGTTCCGTTTTTAAAGACGAGCATCCCTTCTTCGACCACCGTTCTTCGAATAATTGTATTATTATTATTATTATTATTATTATTATTATTATTATTATTATTATTATTACGCGAAGAAGAAGAATGTGCCGCTGAAGTTGAGTTTTTCGCTCCATTTCCCGCTAGCAACATAATAGCCCGAGCCTAAACACGCGCCCATTTTTATTTATTACGGCTAATAAATTTTAAATAAGAAAAACGAAGCCGAGAAACAACAAAAATTTGAAAAATTCGTCGCAAACCTTTTCGGGCGAGATATTGTCGTAGGCGCAAACCGAGCCGTTGTAAAATATGGTCAGTTGAGCCGCCGCCGGCGCGACTGAATTATTCGCCTTAGGGCTCCTACCAAGACAATACACATCGATAAATAAATATATATATGTGTATAAATCGTTATAACGCAGGCAATTAACCAGAGTTAAGTTAGGATTTAGTACCTTAAACTAGTCGTCGTCTTCCCTACCAAACCGACACCATTCGAAGTTGTAATGCTTGCTAATCCATTAGATGCAAGAGAACCGAAGCCCGTCTTAGGGTTTTCTCCTCGTGGGACGCCGTGGAACGAGATGATTTGCGGGGGCGTAGTAGGGTTCTTGTTACAGAACGTACATTGCGTTTTTGTGCTTCTCACTAGTGCTGTAAAATTATAATTAGGACTGACAGTCACTGCCAATTATGGGACGATTTCAATTTTCAGTGGGACTATATAATTATTCTAGAATGGGACACGTGTCAGCATATTAGGACATCTACATTTGTATAATTACGTAAGATGCTTGTAAATAAGGTGACATTTGTTTTATTTTTCAATCATGGATATAATATAATAGCAAGGATTTTACTCAATTAGCTTGTAAGGGTGGAACGGGCATGCTTGAGAATTTCCGAATAACGAATTTAAAAGTCGGCAGCTCATGCACGTTATATCGTATAAATAATGGTACTATTGTACATGTACATATTGGCAGCTCAAAGGCCAAGGAAATCCGTATGGTCAATGTACATTTTAGTATTGGCAATACCAAGCAACTAGATTGCTTTAAATATTCATAATTTCTTGGGAGCATCGCTTATTTTATTACATTAATACAAATGTGCTAGGCTAGAGACTTCTTGGGGGCCGCAGCTTATTTAATATATTATATATATATAAAGTAACTCAACATTTAATAGAATAATGATAGAGCATCTACATATCCGACGAATCAAGAAACGTGAATAGGAATCATAATAAATTTCCAAAGGGCTTGCAAGGATACGAAATATTTAATTTTGAGACATTTTGTGGCGCAGCCAACGCAACGCTTCAATTAATTATAGATATATCGATGCAATATATAAATGAAACACTCGATGTTGAAAAAACAATCAAGTTTCTACTTTGAAAGAACGATTATATTAAAAATCCGAATGAAAAAGAAATATTCGAACCATTACTTCAATAATTGAATTGTGTTCATCATACCTGCGGAAGCTTCGTCTTCTTCCTTCGCTTTAGCCATAGACAAGCCCATGAAATCTCTCTCCATCTTCAAAAGCACTGCGTTGAAATAAGATGGATTCGTTAAAGAGTAGTGAGAGTTTTCTTTATATCTTCGATCAAAAGAGGAGAGATGGGCTGTTAGGTTTTTTGAAGAGAGAAATGAACTATGGGAGATATAAATGGGAAGACTTTTTAGATCACATGTAATGTTAAAGACATGATGCAATGATATTCGTGCCATATCTTTATGTTATGTAGCGAAAACATCTTCAATTTTTTATTATTTTTTATATGAATAAATAATCACATCTAACTTGTTATATAATAGTTTTTTGATGCGTTTTCGTTGAATGTGGTCTTTTTGAGAGTAATGTAATGATTCACGTTTGAGATATATATTGATAGTGGTTCGCCACTTGCCTATGCAACTTAAAATATTAAGGAATATATTGCAATCTTTTATTTGTTGGCCGGTAATATATAGGGTGGGTCGACCATGTTTATTGCTCACTATATACATAATATATTCATCGCTATACATCCATAAGGTATTATTTATATCATCGTATTTAATATAGCTATGCATGCAATTGAGGTATGACCCTTTTTGGGTACTATTAACTTCCAGTTTCTGTTTATTATTTTTATTTCAACTTGGTATTATTTAATATGGCGTGCTTCACAACTCATATTGTTTGCGGTGTCACTTTTCAAGAAGATATGATCTAACATTTCTGAATAAATATTAATACACACTGTCACGAACTGATATAGGTGCATAGATCATCGATTGCAAGTTCATAAATTGTAATAAAAGATATCAATCATCAACAAAATTTCTAAGGATAAGAACAACACGTGCACGAAGATTTGATTAATACATGTGAAGCAACAGTCGCGTAAATTAGTAAGATACTAATTTATTTTTATTCACGTGGATTTAAATATTATGAGAGTGTACGTGGCCAGCTACGGTTTGGACAAATCTTATATTCGTTTTTGGACTTGTTGGAAAAATATTATATTCGTTGTTACCTTTCTTGAACTACTAAATAGATGAAAATGTGTGTGATGATATAAACCGAACACCACCGCACATGTTGTTTGAAGATTTATTGGACATTAATCATTAACAATGTTGAGAGAGAGAGAGAGAGAGAGAGAGAGAGAGAGAGAGAGAGAGAGAGAGAGATTACTTATAAGTTAGCTGAGGCCCATCATTAGAAAATTTGATTTGGGCCAGGCCCATGTTTGAAGATCTAGAAATTAAAATTCTCAAGCTTGAAGTACACTTAATATGCTTAAGTAAGTATTAATAATAATAGTTGTACGATTTGTTAGGTAATAGTATTATTATTCAGTATCATATAACTAGTATTTTATGCACGCCAGATGTATATGCCTATATAAATATATTATATTAACTATCACTTTAATATGCGAAAAATATAATGTTAAGTTTAATTTTTATATTATTTTTAAAATTAACTTTAGATGATATAATTGGAATATACTTAAAAATTAAGGGTACACTAGTATTATAATGATTGACATACCAATCAATTTGAGAACAATTACTCCAAAGTGCTCTCTTAATAAAATATACAAAGGTACTTTACTCTCATAGTTAAAATCACAATAATAAAATAGAAAGGTACTTTACTCATATTAGTTAAAATCATAATATCACACAGCAACCACTCAAAACGACGTGTGGATTTATTTTTCAAACCTCTTTTTTCGAAAAAACGTATACAGCCATAGACCGCACCATGCATTACTCTCATATATATTTCATTCAATATATGCTTGCCATATGGCTTTAGCTTATGTTTTTTAATCGTTAATTTAATAATAAAGTTTGAGTGCCTCTTTATGCTGATCTTTGAACTTATTTGATGGTATATACCAAAATTATACCCATTTACAAATCGTGACAAATGGTTCAATTTTATCTCAGGAATTTGGGATGCCTTTTTTCTTTCTTTAGACCATCTCCAACCGAGCAACGCATTCCCAAACTTAAACGCATTCTCAAACTCAAAATGCAGTAATTTTTCTCCAACCGATCAACTCATTCTCAAATTCAATAGACTATTTTGTAATATTCACTTCCACAATAATTTTTATAAATTTCAATACTAGCCATATATTTTTATAAATTTCAATACTATATTTTTTGCTTCTTTTTCTTTTTTCGCCTGATTGAAGTTAGATTCTGCCTAGTTGTTCAAAGCGAATGATTTTGACTTTGTATTGACCGACATCTTCAAGTCTATTGCATTATTCAGCCTCTCAATGATGAGAGAGAAATAAAAGTATACGAGAGAGAAATAAAAGTATAAGAGATAGAAAGAAACAATCAACTCTATTTTTTGAGGTGACTTTCGTCTCCTTTTTCTGACACACAAACGCAGCTACACCATGGAGGAAAGAAAAGTAGGACTTCATTGCAATTAAAAAAAGCAATCGCATACTAACCGTCTCAAACGCATAGATGCGTCGAAACGAGGAGAGAGATTACATGGTATGCATTTTGAGTTGAGTTTTGGTGTTCGGTTGGAGTAAATTTATCCCAAATTTTGCGTTTTTGCGCTCGGTTGGAGATGCTCTTAGAGACGTCGATGACATTTTTGTTTGTCTTTTTGTTATAATCATCGTGATTGTAGAACAAAAAATAAATCAAATCATTAAGCAATAATGAATTTGATAAATATAGGGGATTGCTGTATTATTTTTACGACTTTATTACGCGTGTTCATTAGGTAAAATCGACTGGTAACTGAAACGAACCGAAAATTTTCAGTCATAAAGAAAAAGAAAAAGAGAAACAAAAATGTCGATAAACCGAACTTGAACATCTCTAGCCGCAATAGCTAGTCTACTAAAGAACATAATAATTTATTTCAAGGTGAATCTATAGAAAAATCACAATTGTATAAAAAATTTGCAAATCAGTACCCATGTCTAAAATTTTTTTATATAAGTACCCGCTCGACTGTGCATACCATTTTTCCGGTCTTGACATACCTTTTTATATGTGTATTGCGTACCACGTCACACATTTATATGGTACCCATATATGGTACATATATACATTTCATACGGTACCTTACGGCTGACTATATGATGGTACCGTTTTCTAGCTGTATTACATACCACAACACGTTTCTCTATGGTACCTAAATGTGTGATATGATGTACCTTGAGACGGCAGGTACCAATGTACAAAAAATTTATCTGACAGGTACCTGCATATAAAAAAATACTGACAGGGAGACTTGCTAATTTTTTATATTAGTGGGTATTTTGATGTAAAATCCCCGTAATTCAAAAGCTTAATTACAAGTCACTTTATATATGTATTTATTATCTTTAATATTAGTTACTCTCGATCCACCATCACCAAGATGACTCGTCTTAAATAACAGGAATAATTTTATTTTAAGAAACAATGAACCCAAAGAAATAGAAATCCATTACCTTTGTAATTAAGCACTACATAACTGTATTCTCAGACAGAAAATGGAATTCCATAATTCCTAATTTGATTGAGAAAAAACTTATGTATGACTATCGTGATAAGCACATAATAATGACGAGAATGATCTAATATATTATAAAGTTAGATAATTTCACTTTCATGATGGTGTCCTCCATACATTATCTATTCAATTCAAGCACGACCTCAATAACTCATTGATCATCAGATTAATTAATTTAATCGTAGAATATTAGTGAAGGAAAACGATGATGAACGATGACTCATTGCTTAAATAATATAATTGAATGGCGACAAACCAATCATTGCATCTCACATGCTTACATCATAATTCATATATACCAAAAGGTTACACAAAACCCTAAATGATCCCCTAATCGCCTGCACACAAAAGCTAGCTTTTTCTGTCTCCATCTGTATATTGGAATCACATTCTTATTTTTCTTGTTGGAATATCACGTGTGGCAAAAAGTCCCACATCGACAACTACAAAGAAATTGAAATGGTTTATAAGCTTGATGGGTCACTCCTCTTAATACCAATTGGTTTTAAGAAGGAACCCCATCAAGCTTATATCGGACACCCCTTCTCCGTGTGACGTGTGTGCGCGGGCCTCGATGACGCAGAGGTCCGACCCGAATTTCTACACACAATTTCTACATGGTATCAGAGCGGGCAGAGATCCGACTCAATTAAAAAGACATGGGCTCACACGTGAGGGGGGAGTGTTGGAATGTCACGTGTGAGGGCAAAAGAATTGTCCCACATCGACAGTGCAAAGAAAAATGATATGGTATATAAGCTTGATGGGCCACTCCTCTTAATACCAATTGGTTTTAAGAAGGAACCCCGTCAAGCTTATACCGGGCACCGATCCTCCGTGTGGCGCATCTGCGTGGGCCTCGATGACGCAGAGGTCCGGCCCGAATTTCTATCGACAATATTTCAACATGGTATCAGAGCGGGCAGAGATCCGACTCAGTTTAAAATATATATATGACGGGTTCGAAAAGAATGGCGTTCCCGTCCAATTAAAAAAACATGGGCAGACACGCCCGATTTAAAAAAGACACGAGCTCACACGTGAGGGGGGAGTGTTGGAATATCACGTGTGGCAAAAAGTCCCACATCGACAACTACAAAGAAATTGAAATGGTTTATAAGCTTGATGGGTCACTCCTCTTAACACCAATTGGTTTTAAGAAGGAACCCCATCAAGCTTATATCGGACACCCCTTCTCCGTGTGACGTGTGTGCGCGGGCCTCGATGACGCAGAGGTCCGGCCCCTATCGACAATATTTCAACATTTCTTTTTTTGCTTTTATTTTTCTTTGTGTCTCCTTAGTCCTTACCAAGACTAGTGAAAGTGAATGTATATAATGGAAGTTATCTTATGTAAGAAAATAAGTACCACCGCCCTTCATTACAGATCGAGTGTGGCTTAGTGACGTATGTATGTAACGGTAAAAAACTTTTAAATAATGATCCGAAATATTATGCTAAAGACCAAGCACAAAACTACGTCATATGGCATTATTTTCTCCAACTTGCAATCCCTTTAAAAAGTTAATCAGCAACTCAAGCAATAAATAGTAGAATACGCAATGTTTGAGTGTATGTGTCTCTGTGTTTGGCATTTGAGGAAGGAAAATATCAATCTATTATACATATATATATATATATATATATATGTTGATTTCGGAAGAGCTTATGAAGTTATTAGTCGATATAAATCATCAGCAGAGAAAGACTTGTCCAGGGCTAGGTTATGGGGTACAACAGTAATTTCGCCTAATAGGTTTTTATTATTTCATGTTTTACTCCATATCCAGTCCTGGTTGAGTCTCATTCTTATCTGTACCCATTAAGTGTTTCATTCGCATGTTTACCAATTAAATTGAAAAGGTACGTTGATATTATATAAATATATATATATATATATATATATGTATGGTTACTTGCTAGTTTCACTTGATCATGATATCTCTTTCAACTATATGTATAGTGGAAAATGGAAATAGATACCACGAGCTTAAAAGATTGATCGTCGTGTAGTAACAGAAAGAGTTTCGAGAAATGATCAAAGATGGTATGTGTGGTCTTAATAACTAATGGGAAGATGAGAATGAAAGCTTGAAAACCATCGATTTGGTGAAATGTTATATTCAGTTAGTTATACTTTCGTTATTAAGTTCTTCAATGACTAGACGAGGGTTGTCTTTGAGAGAGTTTAAAGCTGCCTTTGGCATAAGATGGTTACAAAATGTAAGACGATGAAAGGGTTAAGTTAGTGTGTCTTTTTTTGACATTTTTCTTGGTGAAAATTTAATGATATATGAATGTGTAATATTTGGACTTGCGAGCAAATAATGTGTGTTCAAATATTCATTAGTTGTTTCGGCTTTTGGGCTATTTTGTGTGGCTCACTACTGCTTATGAAAATTGTCATTCAGCCCACCCAATACATAATTATTGGGTTTTAAGCCCAAATGGGCATCGGGCCCAAGTGTGGGTAAGCCCACTAAGAGAAGAGCTGAAACGATTTTATTAAATCGAGAAGAAGTCGGTCGCCGAAACGAGAAATCATTGAAAGATTACGAATCTACGTCTCGAGACGAACCTAACGAATATTAATTTGCTCAAAACCGATATCGGGTGAATGAGAAATTAATTAGTAAATCCAGCCGAAATAAAAAAAATAAAAAATTAAAAAAAATATTAAAAAGATAAAAAATTGATGACGTGGCAGGATGACGACGTGTCACTGACGCGGACTGACGTGGCGCTGATCTGGCGCTGACTGGGCGTGCTGATGTGGCTGATTGAAGGGGTATTGAGTATCAGTCCAAGAGTTGTGACTATTCTCAGATTGACCCCCGGCCAAATGTTGTGTCTATTTACAGATTCGGCCCAGTCAAAGGAGGTCAATAGAAAAGTTGCAACTTTTCACGAATTGACCCCTGCAGCTTTTCAGACACTATAAATAGGTCCCCTGGCAGAATAGAAAATCATTCATTTCACTCCCAGCACTTTAGAAAAGTTTGACAACACATCCCTTAGTAATAAAAAAGCAAGAAAGGCTCGAGTCTTTAGTAGATTCGCCCAATAATTTCGTTACGGTGTGCGACGTTTCGAAATTCTTGAAGTCGTTGTATCTTCGGGACGTATTGCGACAACCCGAGGCACTGAAATACGGGGCAATAACGTCTTACGGAAAGCGTACGACGTACGTGCCTCGACTTCGACGTATAGCCGAAACTCTGTCCGAGTTTTACGAGCGTCACCGACCAGACGTCAACACCGGAACCAACAATAATTTGTAGCCTAGCCATTTTTCTCCTTCACACAACCAAGCACGCACGCACACACATGTATATTTCTGCAAGTAAAAGATCGTCTTAGACATATATTTATATAGAGTAATTTTATAGTGTTCACACTGCGTGGACACTTGTAGATGTGGCACCGATCTTGCCATGTAAATATCACACATCGACATATGAGGTTATGCCGTTTTACTTGACACCTTTTAGGTGTCATTTATCGACACATCGGATGTTGATGTAGCATGTTGACTTGATACGTTTCATTGACACGTAACATGTGTTATGTAAGGCGTCAGCATACCGTACATCAGAAAATATCTTATCACTGTCAAACTACAATTTCCAAATTGATTAATGATTTTCAAAACTCGTGTTTTTCGCAGCTACTTATACTCAATGCTCCCACAAAATTGATTTTATTCATTTGTATTGTACTCAAACGAGACGAATTCAGCTTATTTTCTAGCTCCAAAATGTTATAATAAGATCGATTTGAGACAACGAATTGTATATATTCGAGCTCGAGTAAATGGTGCTTCTAGACGTCTTGGCTTGGGAACTCGAAAAATGTAAAAAGTAATAATAATATAATAAAAAAAAATAGAAACTTATTAAAAACACTCACGAGCCAATTCTAATTGTTAGTCCTTTGGGAGAAAGATTGACTTCAAGTTTGGCTATTATATAAAACTAAACCATTATCGCTGTCCAAAGTATATATAATCGTTAAAATGAAACCAATGTGACTCCAAAAACAAGCACATGATTATTATTAACTATTGGTTACCAAAACCGAAAATATCTAAAAATTCCTTACTACTACTATTTTTTTTTCTGACCTGAAATACGATGCTGCTGTCCGATCATTCGTATCCGAAATAAGCACATTTGAATTACTTTGAATTTCATTCCTTGCATGTAAGAGTTAGCATAATGGTGTACTAAATTAGTAATTAATAGTACATATAAGTTTCCTGACCAATGACCATTATTGGGCGCCCCTCTCTAATTTAATACACCTTTCAATAATTCCCTTTGACCGTACAATACAAACCCAATATAGAGATTTAATATAGTGACCACCTACCGTGAGCAACCACCGTGAACACCATAAGCAAATCTCTCATTTTTTTTGCGTTTTCTCGATTCTCAACGCCGCCAACACCTCCGTAGACCCTCTCATATCTATTGGTAACCTGAATCGATCTCTCCAACACGTTAATATTTAGAAAAACCATTATTTAGTATTCACATGTGGACGACGTACTGAGGTGATGATTTCTTAAAAATCAACGTGTTGGAGATGACGATTTAAGTTAGCAATGGATATGAGAGCATTTACGGAGGTGTTGGCGGCGTTGGGAATCGAGAAACGCAAAAAAAATGAGAGGTTAGCTTATGGTGCCCACGGGATTAATGAACCCGTCGGGGGGTTGATTTGGCACGTTGATGTGGCACAAAAAAATGCCACACAACAGGTGCCCACGAATGGTGCTCACGCAAGGTGAGCACCATAACATTTCTGTATATATATATATATATATATATATATATATATAAGTATATCTTTCCTTGTTCGTACACCGCATAAAAAACACAGTTCCTTCTCAAGTGGACTTTTTCCTTTTCTTTATCTATTTCTTAGCATGCAAAAAAGTCATATATGTTTTTTTTTTAGGTTAGGATACACGTTATATAGTAGGCGTTTTGTGGCGTTAGCGTAATTTCATACAACCCTTTCAATGATCTTAAATTTCCGTAAAGAGAATTTCAAACATACACATTGATCTTCTTCCTTCGTCGGTTTCGTTCTCTGTCTTAATTTCGAAAAAAAAAAATTACGTTTATAGCATAATATTGGTTTTGACCTACCATACATAAATTCTGATTGCCATGCTTTGTTCTGGTAAGAGGAGTTATTACAGCAGTTGCATAATATTGTATTATGGGAAAAATGTCTCGTAATAATCTGCTGCAACCCTCCTTCAATGCACTACACTGCCCCTCCCTACATTGATATTAATACACAAACGTGGTATTATTTTCATTTACCATCATCGTCCTTCATCAGTTAGTGTGCTGACCCAGAAATAAAAAGAAAAAAAAGAAACTAATTTCAATTAATTCATCATCAAGAAAAACGCACACAGTCGTCCTCCGTCCATGGACTTCATCGGAGGTGGCGGCGGAGCTGCCTCTAGCGGCGGCGGCGGCGGAGACGGCCACCACCACCACGATGGTAATTCAGATGATAATAAGCAAAGAAAGACGAAGCGTTACCATCGTCACACTGCTCATCAGATACAAAGGCTCGAAGGGTAAATAATTAAGCCATATATTTTTTTTCTTTCTTTGTTTTTCCTTTCGTTGTTCTTCAACTTTCTTGGCTCTGTAAGAGAAGCTGAAAGAAGTTTTCTTTCTTTCTTTCCTTTTTTTTTTGTCAAGAACTTTCCAAGAGTGTCCTCACCCAGACGAAAAGACGAGGAATCTTCTCAGCAGAGAATTAGGTCTTCATCCTCGGCAGATCAAGTTTTGGTTTCAGAATAGGAGAACGCAGATGAAGGTTTTTCTTACACTTTTCATTTTCTAGCGATTCGATCATATGCCATAACTTGAACTGTCTGAATTTCAGGCGCAGCACGAAAGAGCTGATAACTCAACCCTCAGATCGGAGAACGATAGAATCAGATGCGAAAACATTGCAATAAGGGAAGCACTGAAGAACATAATCTGCCCCTCGTGCGGCGGACCGCCGCCGTCGCAGGACCCTTTCTTCGACGAACAGAAACTTCAAATCGAAAACGCCCACTTGAAAGAAGAGGTTCAGTAATAATAGTCTTTAGTTATTTCTTCCGAAAAAACGCTTGAACTTCTGATTATCCTTTTTTTTCCTCCTTTTTTTTTAATTCTTGGCAGCTTGATAGGCTTTCTAGCGCTGCAGCAAGATACATAGGAAGGCCAATCTCTCATCTCCCACCAATAGTTCAACCTCACTTATCTTCATTGGATCTATCCATGGCTGCTACTACTTTCGGGCCGGGCCAAGGATTGGTCACGGGCCCGTCTTCCCTCGATCTTGACCTAGATCTCTTACCAGGGAGTTATTCTTTGCCTCCAATCTCATTCTCAGACGTAGAGAAGTCGCTCATGGCTGAAACTGCAGCTAATGCAATGGATGAACTCATTAGGCTCTTGCAAAGCAATGAGCCACTTTGGATTAAGTCGAGCGATGGCAGAGAAGTGCTTAACCTCGAAGCTTACGATGGCATCTTTCGTAGTAGCAGTAGTAATAGAAACGATCGCTCGGAGAATCCCAATTCTCGGTTCGAAGCTTCGAGAGATTCTGGGGTTGTGATGATGAACAGCCTTGCCCTAGCAGACATGATCATGGATTCTGTTAGTTTATTCTCTTTTCTAACCTTTTTCTTTCTTTCTTTTCTTTCTTTTTTTCACTTTCATTGACGAAGAAATGACGTTGATTGATTTCCTAGAACAAGTACGTGGAACTGTTTCCTGCAATAGTCTCAAGGGCCATCACCATTGAAGTACTATCTTCTATGAGATTGCAATTGGTAATAAACCATAATAAGCTGTTTTCATACCCCATTTTCTATGCATTTCCCAGAATTGTCTTGCATAATGCTGCAGATGTACGAAGAACAGCAAGTGCTTTCATCTTTGGTCCCAACAAGACAACTCATTCTACTTCGCTTATGTCAGCAAATCGAACGAGGATTGTGGGCCATCGTAGACGTTTCATACGATACGCCTCAAGTTGAGAGCTTTATCCCTTCTTCTCCTTCTTCGTCTAAGGCCCGAAGGCTACCTTCGGGTTGTCTGATACAAGACATACAAAATGGCCACTCAAAGGTTCTCTCCATCGAACGATTATTGCATCGTTTTGAACTCCATTTTCATGTTACAGTATATAACTCGATCGTGTTGATGATTGATATATATGTGCTGTATTAATAAAGGTGACAAGGCTTGAACATTGGGAAGTCGAAGATAAATCCCACATACACAACTTATACAGAGAACTCATTTACAGTGGATATGCCTTCGGCGCCAGGCGTTGGATTTCCAATCTTCAGAGAACGTGCGAACGATTCGCTTCTTTCATCGCTGCCACCGATCGAAACCCTAATAGCAGCACAATTAAAGCAGGCGAAGGTATGCATATACAGATAGTTTTTTCTATGTTAAACCCTAAAAACTGCTTTCTGACAGATAGTGTCTTCGTTATTGCAGTGATTCTATCGCCTGAAGGGAAGAGAAGCATGATGAAGCTTTCTCAGAGAATGGCGAACAGCTTCTGTTCTAACATCAATCCACCCAATGGTCAGAGATGGACCACCGTCTCGGGCTCGAATGAGTTCGAAGTTCGAGCCACTTTGTACAGAAACGCAGGCCATGGTCAGCCCAATGGTGTAATACTCAGCGCATCAGCCACTGTTTGGCTCGCCATAGATTCGCAGACTGTGTTCATCTTTCTCAGCGATGAGCGTAATCGTCCTCAGGTGAATCATATTATCAGCTTAATATATTCTTTTACTAAAGATCAATGAGTTTCGTGTCTTAATCTGCGATTCTTGGAAAATTTTGAAGTGGGATGTGTTATCTAACCAAAGCCCAGTTCAAGAAATCGCTCGTATATCGAACGGATCGAATCCTGGGAACTCCATATCAGTCCTAAGGGTAAAGTTAAGATTTTTTTCCTGCAATTCTTTTTCTTCTATTTTCTTGAATTAACCTTTTTACTGAACGATTAATGAAAAGGCGTACGACTCGACCCAAAACAACATGCTAATACTTCAAGAAAGCTGCACCGATTCTTCGGGCTCGATGGTGGTCTACTCTCCGATCGATTTGCCGGCGGTCAACCTGGCGATGAGCGGCGAAGAAACTTCTTACATCCCTTTGCTTCCATCGGGCTTCACTGTATCGAACGATCGCTGTAATGACGACGCGAATAAACCCTCTTCGAATGGCTCGCTGTTAACGGTTGTGTTGCAGATTCTCGTGAGCAATTCATCGTCATCTGCTAAAATGACGCCTGATTCTGTGAACACTGTAAATGGGCTCATCGGCAACGTCGTACGCCAGATTAAAGAAGCTCTGAGCTTGCAGTAATGGTGTTCTTTTTCTCTTGATGATGATATGCTGAGGAATTAAAAGCGTTGGCACAGATGGAATTGAATGTGAGGTTGATTTGAGGAACTTAAATGCCTGCTGTGAATCGTCATCAATGGTGGGATGGGACTTAAATGATTAACAGCGAAGAAAGAACGAACGTATGAATGATTTGTGTAAAGGGCTCTCATTTACGCTCACACAACTACTCTCTGTCGTTCAATTATTTTTTTGTTCTTTTTCAGGACAATTATTTGTTTTTTTTGGGGTAAGGTTTTTTTCTTGGAAAAATGGGAGTCAAGAACGCACCATGCATGTCCTTTATCTTGCTGGGTTGGGTCTTTTATTACATGAAAGTCTCTGTTATTTACTGTTAAATGGGGAGGCTTATTTCTTTGTGGTCACAGCTAGAACATACTGTATGGTTCGGGCATTGACTTTTGTTCTTCAATTTAATTTTATTTTGAATCCATGTTGATTCTAATATGTGTTTCTGTCTTTTTTTGTATCATTTATTGTTCAAAATATATTGTGGTCCTAGCTAGCCTGCTTCTGAATCATCAGTTTGGGACATGCAATAAAAACTGACAGATTATATAAATTTTTTTTAGGTCGCCAATTCCTACACTGCCACCAAATTCAGAAATCGAATTCGAATTACGATTCCAACTTCTAACAAGATAAATTTCACGGTCTACAAATTCTAATCCCAAATCAACACGGTCATGATCGTAAAGAAGTCAATGAAATTGAACCTTCTTCAGTCATTTTATATGCATATATAAATATTGGGTTTAGGACAACTCTTGTCCTAAAGAGAAGGATGAAAATCTCACATGAAAAGTCATTCAGACGTATTAAAAACCGAGCACAACTAACTTACAGAAGTAGCAGAAGACATGGCAACCTTTTACTTAGAAAAGAATCGTTTTCAAACCATAGAAGGTAACCACTCGAGCGTTTCGCCGGCGTACATGGGAACAAGTTCCCCCCATTCGAAAGAATAAAACTTGGGAACTTCCCATTTCATCTTAGTCAGTTTGATCTTTGTAGTGTTCCTAGGTAGGCCGTAAAAGTCAGGCCCGTTGAAGCTAGTGAAAGCTTCTAACTTGTCTAGTGCGCCAGCCTGTCGTCGACGAACAGAATAATTACTAAGTAATTTGAAAGTTTAATCATGGGATAGCCGAGAAACTTACCTCTTCGAAGACTTTTGCATACGCTGATAAGGCGACGGGCGCGTTGTAAATCCCAGCACAGCCGCATGACTGCTCCTTTCTCCTTCGTTCGTGGGGAGCGCTGTCAGTTCCAAGGAAGAATCGTCTGCTTCCACTAGTCACGGCGTTCACAATCGCCTGTCCTAAAAAAATGGCGAAACTAACTAATCATACGATATGAAAAGCTCGTAATACATCTACTTCCATGTTCGAAAGAGACGCACTATGTTTCTCTCTCTTAAGTACGGGCAGGCAGTAGTTGTGTGGCTGAAGTCCACCATGGAAAAGCGAGTTTCTGTTCAGGACAAGATGCTGTGGTGTGACTGTGGCAGCTACAAATCCTGCGAGGATAAGAATATCAGTATATATTTTTCATTTTACAAACGTAAAATGAAAAAATAACTCCATGGTCAATAAGACGAGCACATATTGCTTTGCTGCTTACTTTCATCGCAGGACTGAACAAAGTTTACGGCGTCCATAGTGGTAATGTGCTCCATCACAATCTTCAGCTGCGGTAACTTTTCGACCAAGGGGCTGAGAATTGTATCGATGAACACCTTCTCACGGTCGAACACGTCGACATGAGGGCTCGTCACCTCTCCATGGACCTGAAAAGAACCTCATATCCTAACTCAAATCGAAGTATAAAGAGAATTAACGCATGACATATTCTGGGGAAAAAAAGAAAAGAAAATCTCACCAACAAGGGCATGTTTTGCCGGACCATTTCTTCAAGAACAGGTAAACACTTCCGAAAAGATCAGTTACGCCATCCTGAGAATTAGTAGTTGCACCAGCCGGGTACAACTTCACTGCATAAACAACTCCACTCTCCCCTGAAGCAGAAACCAATCAGTCGAAAACGTGGTTTCAGATGTTTATAATCCATGAAATGAAATAGGAGTCGTATAACAGTATGTACGCATGAAACTCACTTGCTAGTTTGATCTCGTTAGGACTCGTAGTATCAGTCAAATAGAGAGTCATCAAAGGATTGAAGTCACTGTTCTCAGGCAAAGCCTTTAGAATCCACTCGCGATAGGTAACAGCTGCAGCTGTGGTGGTGACGGGCGGTTTCAAGTTGGGCATTATTATAGCTCTAGCGAAGTGTTGAGAACTGCATTTCACATCGATTTCTCGGTCCCAAAGTTTCAACAACATTCCAAAATTCTCGAGCGAGCGAGCGAACGAATGAGTAAGTTATCGAAACGATTTTTCCTACCTGTGAGATACAACTGATGCAAGGAGTTCGCCGTCGCGAAGATGGAGATGCCAATCATCGGGGCGTGTGATCGAAAGCAGCGACGGAATCAGAGGGGGGTGAGAGGGGTCGACCGACAACCCGGCGGCGGGCGCTACAAGGGTGTAGGTTAATGGCGTCGACATTGGTATTAACTATTACTTGTGGAAGATTCGTGCAAGAGGAAGATGATTAGAGAAAGAAACCTAAATAGGCCTCTTACTGGGCTGCAAATTTATTGGGCTATATTTTAAAAATGTTAATAACTAGTCCCATTCCAATTAAATTTACCAAAATCCATTAATATTCGAAATTTCGATTATTCGAGAATAAACTTTAAATTAAAGAAACGAATTAAATCTTATTCATAATATTAATTTCAATCTAATTATTCTTTAATTATTTTAAAAAATAATACTCATTTACAGTTACTTCTCTCTATAGTATTTAACTTCTATTTAATATTTCATGATAAGTGTTATATTGCCAATAATCTTATGTCAAAATGATTAAGTAATCTAATCATTATTTTAGTGCAATTTAAATTATTAGTAAAAAGACGCATATTTAATTTTTTTCATTTTGAATTATGTCAAATAATTCAAATATTATTTTTATTTAACCAAAATATGTTCAGTTACATTATACATATTATTTTTATATATAAAACAAACATTTTATGAAACCGTCATTTTGCAAGCATTCTTCGACTCTTTCAAGTTGTAATTTAGATTATGTCACTATTGTAATGTGTTATTTCTTCTTATATATGCAATATATGTTATGAAAAGCATATATAAGACACATTGAGATTTATAAAGAGCGTGTCGTTTTTATTATTTTGTTTACAAAGTTATAACTCAAAATATTATTATTGATTATAGTACGGAATTAATTTTGCATCTATGCAATAAACATCTATGCAAAACGTATATAAGACATTTTGAAGATTTAACCATGGACTAGACACTGCTTATTATTATTGTTATGTATCATTTTGTTGTTGATAACAATATGTAATAAATTTGTTAAAAATTGACAGAAAAATATTTTAGCGATTACACGAAGAACTAGACGTTTCTTATGATTTCAATGTATACTTTGATCTAGATTTATTGTTTCTTCATTAATTACAAAACGCAATGTTCATGTATATAATAAACATATTCTGTAAAACGTATATAAGATATCTTTACGATTTACCACGGACCTAATCTTTCATATTATTTTGTTCATTTTCGACCCCGCAAGTTACAACTTCTGTTTCCGCCGCTAATCGAAAGCTCCATTTTGGTCCTATATGTGTTTACACGATGAGTCTGCGCTCCGACTTTCAGAGTTGATCCAGATAAAACCTGTTCGGGGAAACACGAATAATCAACTGTCAAAGAGCAAGGCAAGCAAATCTACAAAACGAAACAAGGAGAAAACTACGGAGTCGTTGAGGTTTCCAAAAGGCTGAGGAAAACCATCTCTTTGCAGAAATTGCAAATGGCAAGCTGAAATCGGAAGAAGAATGCAGCGAATTGAGCTATTCATCTACGAAACTTTCAAGATCTCACTGAATATAAAAAATCGGCGAAAATTTCCAATCCAAAACACGCAGATAAACAGAAAAACGCATACCTTGGTAGGCAGAAAAGAGTCTTCAGCATCCTACAAATGGTAAAGCAGCTTTTAACATCTTTTATCTCCAAAGCGCTAATCTCCGAGAGAGAGTAGTATTGTATGCAGGGACGAGGGAGGGGTAATTTACCAAGAACCGGCTCCTATTTTTATCGAGCAGAAGGGATTGGACCGAAGATTATAAAACCTCAACTTAAAAACTTTTATTCGAGTAAAAAAAAACAATAGAATTAATTCGAATTAATTATTTTCAATTATCAATTCGAATTCGAATAAATTCGAATTAAATAATAGTTAATTCGAATTTAATTTGATTTTTTTTATTCGAATAAAAGCTGTTTTTCTATCCGAATGTTATCCGAATTACTCACTTCGAGTTCGAATAATTCGAATAAAAATTCGAATAAACCGTTTTCTGTTCGAAAACGTCGATTTCAAGCTCAAAAACACGAAAATTCACTCAAATTTAGGGTTATTATTTTTAATAATCACGAACTCATTGATTAACACCCATTTCGACATTAGTCGAGCGGATTAAAATTCGAATCAAACCTTGGTATTTTTTTCAATACCCGATCCTTTTTTTCAAATTAAAAACCTACAATCCTTTTTTTTTTTTAATTCCACACAAAACTAATCTTATTTAACAAAAATCCCTCGAGGGAGGAGGAGATCTCAAATGGGATATACCGTCATATCCATTCACAATTGTCAATTCGAAATAGTTTGAGTAGGTATAGATGAAATATTCCTATGAATATATGTTTTGCTAGTTACGTGAATAACGGGTAGCACATATATTATGAAATTCCACTTGACTTGATTCATGTTGATTAGATAAGTTAGATTGCAAGAAGACATAAGAATAGTTCGTGCCGAGCACATGCCTTAATCACGTCGTCGTCAACTGCTCTATCCTCATTTATTTTATTTGCGTTTGCGTCTTTTATCTCTTTTATCAAATCATCAAAACTATAAACATTCTCTTAGTCTAAATTAGAATTAGGATTAATATCTTAGAATTATTCAAGCTGTCTTCGCGGATCGATACTAGGACTCTATCCGTTTACTACTTGCACGACCTAGTACACTTGTTAGTATTTGAGCGTGTTAGCATGCTTCCTATATCGATTTCGATTACAAAGTGCTGAACAACCTTATGTTGACCCACTTTGACTAAGACAACAAATGCAAACCTGGGACAAAATTCGGATCCGTTTACGGCGCTGATCGCATAATTGAACACAGAATTCGATCCTGCAATCTAGAGCCCTGACGACGACCATCGCCTTGAGTCGTACTCGGGATTTACCCCGTAAGTACTCTCGGTCCAAGTCAAAGTAATGCCCGTATCAATCAACAAGTGCTGAAGAATCTTATGCTGCCCCACTACGCGGGCAGCAAATGCAAAGGAGTGCAATGGACCGGTATATGGTCCATGGAAAAGAAGAGTCAACTTTGCCAGTCGGTACCGCAAAAACGAAAAAGACCAAGAATCCAAGTCCCAACTTCAGCATCGTACTGCCATAGCCAACAAAATACACCAACGCTCTCAGTCACAAAATAAGATTAAAAAGAAATTGATGGTCGGCCATTCATTGATCACACAAGCAACAAATTTTGAACATATTAATAAGGAAAAGGGTCTTTCTGCATGCAGTTAGTGAACATTGTCCTTCAAATGCAAACTCAACCAACATAAAGAAACACAATGCCTTAATATAAAATACTGGATTGCTATTCACCTCTCCCTTTTTCCTAGTCACCGCCCCCTAAAGGGCTGAAAAAGACGATTTTGCCCTTTCGAATAAAATTTTTTATTTAAAGTCCTTTTCCAGAAAACAATTTTCATATCGCAATCAAACATTCAAATTAGACTCAAACAATACAAAAAAAAACGTCCAAATCGCAATGGATCGACGAAAGGGGAAAGGGTCTATTCGCATGACTGGTAAGCAAATTCTCGTAAAATTCGTTCGTACGTAGATGAATGATCGAACTAGATTCGAAATCGCTCCAAAAAAGTTCGGACCGAAACACAATTTCGGCCGGAACAGTCCGGACCAAAATAGTATTTCGGCCACCTCAAGGCCGGACCGAAAAATAATTTCGGTCGTGCCTTGAGGTGGCCGAAAAAATTTTTCGGCCCGGACAGACATGACCGAAATTATTTCTCGGTCCTCACTGTCCTGGCCGAAATCAAGTTTCGGCCGGAACTGAGGCGGCCGAAATCATGTTTCGGCCGGGACTGCGGCTGCCGAAATCATGTTTCGGCCGCCACTTCTTGTGGCCGAAATTTCTGATCGGCTGTGTTATTTTTTTTTTCAGACGATGAGAGGGAAATCCACATCCCGGAGGATTTGATCGGCGACGGGGTAAACTACAGTGAGCACTTTCACGTAGGAGGTCGATTTCAGACCGACGTGGAAGCCATTAACTAGGCGAAAGGCGTCGCTCTGGGTTTCGAGGTGATTATTTCGTCGCATAAGAAATGCGGTACCAAAAAACTGATTAGATGTTCTCGCGGAGAACGTTATAGAGGCAACGAGGACGAATTGGAGAGGATTACGAAGTCGAACAAGTGCAGGTGTCCGTTTGTAGTCATAGCTCAGGAGGATCCAATGACCAGGGAATGGTACATTCGTACGGGCCCACCTGATAAATCCACGCACAATCACCCTCTGATACAGTATCCCGAGGGACACCGCTAGACGAGTGGGTTAAGTAGGTAGGCAAAGAAGATCGTAGAGGAAATGAGTGCTGCGCAATCGAAACCAGCTCATATATAATTACACGCAGAAGATAACGCGACGATCAGGCACATATATAATTACAGAGATCGTTTGAAGAGAGACTATTCTGAGGGCCGAGACGTGGTGAGCCAGTTGATGCACCAGGCGAAACACGCCGGATATTATGTTCAAGCCCTGGGAGACGACGAGACTAATGCGCTGACGCATGTTTTTCTCGCACACCCGGACTCACATGCACTGGTGAGGACGTATCCGTACTTCATTGGCATCTATTCACGTACAAGACCAACTGGTACAAGATGTCTCTAGTTGAGATTATAGGAATGACTCCCTGTAATCAGAACTTCCTTTGTGGGTTTGCCATTATGAAGGACGAGACGGAGAGAAGTTATGAGTGGGTGTTGCAGTTCCTTCAGAATATTCTGGGGTCAGGTGTCTACCCTTCGGCGATTGTAACTGATCGTGAGTTGGGCCTTCTTCGACCCGTACAGGAAGTATTTCCGTATTCTCACCATATGTTGTGCACGTGACATATCTTTAAAGACGTGGAGAACAAAGTTTATTGGACGGCGGGTCAGAACAAAAAGACAGCAGCTCACTTCACGCATAAGGCCTGGAAAGCAGTCATGGAAGCTCCGTCGATAGACGAATACGAGCAGGCCGTCAGTGACATGCGTCTGCGTTGGAAAGGTGACTCCGCTATCGTGCAGTACGTTGAGCAGACATGGTTGGTGCATAAGGAGAAGTTTGCCAAAGCTTGGACGAACCAGGTGCTTCATTTCGGGAACACCACTACATGTCGTGTGGAGAGTGCTCACAGCGAGCTGAAGCAATGGCTGAACTCGGCCACTGGGTCTCTTGACACCGTGTGGGTGAAGGTGCACGACCAGATTCAGAACCAACTGAATCGCATCAGAAAGGTAAATTAATTATTATACGTGTCAAACGAAATGCTATGCTAATAATTTTTTTATGTTGACATGCAGGCACTGGAGGAGTCCCGCTCGAAACGACCGATTGGGAACTCGGTTTTCCATTCCACACGATATTGTACAGAGTTTCACACCATGCAATATCGATAATGGGAACCGAGTTGAGGCGTGCCAAAGAGTTGTCGGATGAGGTTTACTCCGCGTGCGGATGTGTGGTACGACGTACGCACCATCTCCCATGTGCGTGCGAGCTCCAGCAATGTATCGAGAACAACTACCCAGTTGCTGCAGAATGCTTGCACGACTTCTGGAGGACACTCACGATCGGCGATGGAGTAATTCCCGATATTTCTGATCGGGATTACTTATACGACCTCGTGCGTGAGGCAGAAACCCGCGATATCTCCGTTATGCGTGGCCTCCATCGAGCCGTCCACGAACACCTGTATCCCGACGCCCGCGAGTGGAATGAGCCTGATGTTAAGACGTCTGTAAAAGGTCGGCCGAAGAAGAAAAACTCGACGAAGCGGGATCGAAGTGCTTGGGAGTACGCAATCCCAAGGGGTGGACGCAGCGGAGGGCGCAGCAGTACTAGTCGTAGCAGCCAGGGTCGCACGTCATCTTCGTCTGCGAAGCGGTCTCGATCTACTACGGAGACAGGTACTACTATCTCTTACTCGTAAATTTGTTCAATCACAGGTGCACGTCTAATCCTGAAAATTGCGTTCTACAGGTGAATCAGACTTCCACCACACCCACTTGGCCAACCACGTAACAACAGTCATCCATCCGTATATTATTAGCTACAAGAATGTGATGGCCGATGACAACTGTGGATTTCGCGTTATCGCGTCCCATGTTTACGATAACGAGGACGAATGGAACACCGTCAGGAATAACGTCGCGAACGAACTCGCTGCCCATTGGGATCGCTACTCGGCGTTGTACTATGGTGATTCACTGGAAATGCAGTTGGATCGTATACGCTGGAAAGGGGGCCCTTGTGGAGCGAACCACTGGATGATGACACCGTGTGATTTGTGGGTTGTTGCGACAATTTGGAACGCTGTAATTGTCCTCTACGGGTACGGCAATGGCACGAACATCAATATACTTTCGAACACAATAATGTCTATGCGTGCCGGTCGGACTGCTACTGGACCGACCCGTACGATCGTCATGGCGCACCTTGGGGATGATTATCAGCATTATATCAGACTTAATTTATGTCCAGATTTTCCTATGCCCATTTTACATCTGTATTGGTTCATGTATCGTAGTGATCGACTTGCCGGTTGGGAGATCAGATATCAGAGTCGATTCGCTCACTGGAGTAACCTAATGCGTCATAATAATTTGTGAATGTTTACTGTATTATTTATTTGTATTATTTATTTGGATTATTTAATTGTATTATTTATTTGGATTATTTATTTGGATTACTTATTTGGATTATTTATTTATATTATTTATTTGGATTATTTATTTGGATTATTTATTTATATTATTTATTTAGATTATTTATTTGGATTATTTATTTATATTATTTATTTATATTATTTATTTAGATTATTTATTTGGAATATTTATTTAGATTATTTATTTGTATTATTTATTTATATTATTTATTTGGATTATTTATTTAGATTATTTATTTGTATTATTTATTTATATTATTTATTTAGATTATTTATTTGGATTATTTATTTAGATTATTTATTTATATTATTTATTTATATTATTTATTTGGATTATTTATTTATACTATTTATTTAGATTATTTATTTGGATTATTTATTTTGATTATTTATTTGTATTATTAATTTATATTATTTATTTAGATTATTTATTTGGATTATTTATTTAGATTATTTATTTGTATTATTTATTTATATTATTTATTTGGATTATTTAATTGGATTATTTATTTATACTATTTATTTGGATTATTTATTTGTATCAGTAATTCGAAACGGAATAAATATGCAAACAAATATTCAAAACATATAGAAAATGCGTCCGATACAATAAACGAAAAATAGGAAAAAACTATAGCAACACGTCAAGGGGCCTGGCGCCACCGGTCGTTGATGTCGTCCAGCCTGTCTCGGAACTCGTCCGTACGCGTCGAGTCGTCAATATGCATACTGGCTAGCATATCGGTACTCAAGCTGTACGTCGTGCTGTACCACTGTACATAGCAATAATACGTACGATTAAATATATAAATATAAAAAATCGACGTAAGATTAAATTACGTACGTAGTCGGCGTGACTGCGCGGGGGTATGCCTGCCGATGAGGATCCCTGCTTCGTCGAAAGCAGGCGAGGATGAGAATGCCGCTCATACCAGTCCATGTACCCGGCAACGGTTTCACCAAGGTACTCCGCGCCTGCCCGATTGATGTACGGGAACTGGCGCCAAGCATGTTCTGCTGCATCGGCAGAATGAAGCAGCTTATACCTCGTCGGGTCTGCTGGCATGACCGCCTTCCGTGGCGGACTCATCGGCGGCGGGATGACCTGCACGTACCCCAGCTGGCGCAACACTCTCGAGGGCGAGTAGGGCTCAACGACATCGCGATATATAACCCATTCCACGAAAATCGTCCTCAGCTGCTGTGACGCTGGATCGGGACCGTACGACAGCCAAGCAACCTGAAAAAATTTCAAAAATTTTAAATAATTGTCGTCAATATAGACATAAATTACAAAGATACCTCGCTTGCAGTCATGACATCTATCTGACGGCGGATATCAATCAAGCGGTGGACCGTCCTCTCGTGCTGAGCTACAGACCACATGCGTGATCGTGCCTGGCCAGGCTCCACATGATGGGGGAGACGGTGTGGGCGGAAGCATGGGAAGTACTCGTAGATCCACTCCTGTAGTAACGAGAGGCACCCAGCTAATCCCCTCGCATCCGCCCTGCTTGCCATGCCAAGGTGGCGATAAAGGTAAGCGAGGGCGGTCGAACCCCACGAGTACCCACTGGCAGAGGGCAACGAGCGGTAGAACTCGTGCATGATGTCCGGCTTCACCCGGTTCCCGCTCTTGTCGACGAGCAGCGTCGACCCCAACAGAATCCACAACCAAGCGATGGCCTGGAACCCCGCCGGTCGACCCCCCGCATCCGCTGCATCACGTCTTTCGTCGCAACCCCACCGCCTCTCCACAAACCCCTGAGCGCGTCTGCGGAGATGCCCATAATTTTCCTCGCCGCGATCTGCCCATCGGCGACGTCTGGGGTGCCCGATACCGTTGCTCCGTCGATCGGGATACCCAGGATGTGCTCGACGTCGTGGAGCATGATCGTCATCTCCCCAAATGGCATGTGGAAGGTGTTCGTGTCTGGATGCCAGCGCTCCACAAAAGCGCACAGTAGAGGCTGTCCAAGTGACCCACCATGGCATCCGTGAGGTGTACAAGCCCCGTGCCATCGATCTGGCTCTGCGTCTCCGGCGGGAATTGGGAGTACCAATTCTTTAGCTTCCCAAGCACTAACGCCCGCTGCTCGCACTTCAGAAGGGGCCTCTCCTCCTCACCCATCCAGATGCGGGGCGCGATGTGCTCCAGATAACTAGGGATCACCTCGTCATCATATGGACCACCGGGCTGTGGCCCCTGCACCCTCCAGGAATCGTCATCTACGATCCTGGAGCGCTTGCTCCCTATTTCATTTTTCACGAATAACGCAAAAATAAATTTAATTTCATTTACGTATTTTAAGACACGACATCGCATGTCAGTTATATTGGAGAATGGAATTACCTGAGGAGGCCGGTGGCAGATCGTCGTCGGATGACTGAAACGATGCTCTATCATCCGCCACACCATCATCCGCATGCGGATCGTAATCCGCATATACGGACTGAGAAGCAGCCGTTCGCTGCCGCCTCTCCTCCTCCCGTTCTCTACGAACGGATGCGTCAACTCCTCGCGTCCTCGTGTGACGCTCTCCAGATCCCTCCAACGGGGGGGATCTACTACTCCCTCCGAGTAGGGTCTTTCCACCTTTAGTCTGCAATAAAAAGTTTTAAAAAAAAAATTCGACCCGACCGAAACATAATTTCCGTCAGAACAGTACCGACCAAAACATGATTTAGGTCGGCACTGTTCCGACCGAAATCATGTTTCGGTCGGGTCGAAATCCGACCCCAAATCTCGTTCGATCGGCCGTTTTTTCGAACTATTCCGATCCGTGTTCGGTAATCCATCTACGTACGAATGATTTTTACGTTAATTTGCTTCTCAGTCGTGAAAATAGGCCCTTTCCCTTTCCTTGTCCCTGTCGGCGATCCATTGCGATTTCAGTATTTTTTGTGTTTTTGTCTGATTTGGATGTGCGATTTGGAAAGTGTTGTCTGGAACAGAGCTTTAAATAGAAAATTTTATTGTTTATTATAGTTTTTTCTTTTTAAATTATTTTAAATATCATAAGGGCAAAATCGTCTTTTTCCAGCCCTTTAGGGGGCGGTAACAAGTAAAAAGGGGGTGATAAATAGTAACTCCCTATAAAATATGTTAAGCAAAAGCACATACTCAAACATGTACATCAGTAGTAATCCAGTCCTGGGATTTTGAGTGTTCAAGGGCTTTTCAGACTCGACCCTATTATTAGACTAACAATCACTGCATTGATTTAACAAACAACTCAATGCAACTGTCAACATACAAGTAGCATGTTTCAAAATGAAAAAACAAAAGATACACATACGAGCAAGACCACATTAACTTCCCGTTGTAAACAAAATAAAAATACCAATATTGCCGTATCTTGGGGGCTTTGGACATACCCGTCGCAATGGAGGAGGTGGGGGAGATTTGTTATTTTTCTTGCTATTTCTTCTTCTCTTCGCCATCTCAATGTGAGTAAAAGAAAGCGATTCTGTCAGTATATATTTGTAACCAAAAACAGATATGAACTTCTCATTTTCTGTTTTTCTTAGATGTTCAAGGAAAACAAGTACCAATGATCCTTGTGTATCCCACCTTGACAAGGACATCAATGCAAATCTGTGCAAATGACACTCCCAAGCAGTAAAAACATTTTGTCATAAAAAGCTGAAAAGAATCGAATTCAATCCTTCTCTCAATCCCAGAATTCCGTCCAAGTATATATCTACCCGTTCGAACAACCAAAGACGAAATCCCGGATTACTTCAACTAAGTTGTAAGCTCCTTTAAAGAAAAAGTCTCAAGACTCAAAACTTTATTGTCGGTTTCTCCCAATCCGTATGGCTATTGAATCACAGTCAGTAATAACGATGATTATAACCCTGATACGATGATGATCGTCTCGAAGCGTAATGGGGATTTACCCCATAGGTACTCCTGACCCGGCACCGTATCCACGTCAGCATGATGCACGTATCTTTTACAAACTGATGTCGTATCTTGTGGTGGCCCACCCTGACACGGATAGAAAACACAAACCTATGCAAGGGACTAACTGGCAGTAATCCATTCCAAGGTTCTGAAACCGGGTTTTCGAAACGGACCGGAAAATTTAGTGGTTTAAGGTTTAGTGGTTTAACCGGAATAAAACCGGGACAAAACCGGTGTAAACCGGTGTATTTAAAAATTTAAAAATATTTTAAAATAAGTACAATGATTATTTTTATTTTTTAGTAGGGAATATTGCTATCATACATAGCTGAATATGGTGTTATACACCTTTCAAAAAAATATTTTATTAACCTTAAATTTATTTTTTTATCAAAATTAACTTTAATATAATAAACAATTAAAAATAATATCAAAATTTATGCTAATTTATAAAAAAATCAACATTTGGGCCGAGAATTAGTCGGCCCATTAGCTTACTTCTTATTGGATTAAGCTTTTCATAGTTTTTCTTTTTTTTTAATTAAACAATTGGACCAGACCGGGCCCGAACCGTATTTTGGGCCGGTCCGCGGTTTTCCGGCCCAAACCGCCCGGCCCGGTCCGGTCATTAAAACCCTGATCCATTCATCTTATTTAACATTTTGTTTAATATCTTGCTGAATATATTCATTCATTTAGCCTAATAGTTTGTTCAATATATTCACTCATTTTGTCTAACATTTTATACATTTCGACACAAAATATCATTTGTAATGTTCAAACCGAACAAAAATATAGCAGAATATCACGAAATAACTCGACGAAATATATAAATATTTATGTAATGTGACCATTGAAACGAAATAAAAAATCATAACGTGTTTGATAAGAGAAAGAATTCATACTTGTTAAATAGACGAACTATAACTTTAGAGAGAGCATGATTGTCGTGTGGTATTAGCAAATTTTCTGAACAACTTGTCTATGACGTCAAAGATAAGATCTAATCATTCTTCTTTGTCTGCGGGTTGACTTGACAAAACTCCACATTGCAATATTTCACAATTGAAAGTTTGTGGTAGAGTGAGACGCACCGTTAACAATGAATTATTATTGAGTGTAGATAAATAACCAAGTTTAACATTCCTTGACCATTTCTTAATACTCGAGATCGACGGATTCTACACAGAAAAATTTTCATAAGGTATTTAACCAAATTATAGTCAGATTTGTATCTAAATTGCTTTGTTGGTTTTTAGATCAATAATATGCTTCCTTTTAGGATTTAGCAACATGTCGATGTATCTTATTGTTATTCTGGTAATCTAAAGACGCATCAAAAAATAATTTTATGGTTTAATTTTTATGGTTTGTAATTATCAATTCTTCTTGTGTTGTGTATGATGCTCTCATTCATTTAAATTGAAGAAGACGATGAGTTAAGGGTTTTAAGTCGAGTAAAAGGAGATTATATGCTCTCCGGTGTTAAACTCAATCTAAATTAGAGGTTAAGTTAATCGGTGTTCGAAGGCAAAATTGAGTATATATTAGAGATTAAGTTAAGTGGTGACCAAGGACAAAATTGATAGCATTGTGACAATTCAAAATATATGAGGAGCCAGAAACACTTAGAGCACAGATATTGAAGACAAAAATTACCGTTCGCTGTAGAAGTAACTTTAGGGAAATGATTTTCTTTCTCGACAAGGAGACACACTACGATATATATTATATATATATATATATATATATATATATATACTAGTTGGTGTTGCCGCACGATGTGCGGCTATGAGAAAGGTTCGACCCAGATTAGGAAACACAACGGATCCCATGGAGATCTGCCTGATCGCAAACATTCTCTCTTGTTTGCATAATCACATTTCTTTCCATTACAGAAAGTTTTCTCTTAGGTCTTCTTGTTAGAACCTTTGACCTGACGTTATTTTTATCACATTCAAGTACGATTCTAACAAGTCCAGTAGCCACACTTATTTTACAGTAAGAATGGTGACCATCGCTAACTCGACGGGAAAAATGGTTCATTATTCCAATCACAGTAGCCATCAACAGGAAGGCTTGTCGTGAAGTCATCGTAGGTTAGAGTTATGCTTCTGTTCTCCTCTATTTTATAGATAATGACGTGGAGACTGTTGGGCCAGCCGCCTAAAAGAAAAATAATAATAAAATAATATTATATATTATTATAATATTATTTATATATATAAAGAAAAAGAAAAATCTTAAAGATAATGAATGAGCGGTCCATATCAACTGGCGCCGCGGCGGGATTCATGGCCACCGGTTTCAAGCGGCCCAGAACTGAGCGACGCGGCGCATTCCTGGCCACTGGTTTTGAGTGGTCCAGAAGAGCTGAAGACATCTATAAATAGGCTGAGGATTCTTCAGTTATTATCATCCTAAATCAAGTGAGAAATTCAGTTAGAGAATAATAGTGAGAGGTAAACTTATCCGGGTGGATAAAGGTGAGAGCGGGTTTTAGTTTTACTGGATAGTTGGGAATAGGTACAAAAACATTACCCGGGTGGGTAAGGGGTCTCGGGTTTGGATTTAAACACGAGCGTTATTTTGTACGGTGTAATATTCTCAATATAGTAAAGCTGGTGCTCTCCGTGGAGGTAGGCGGTATTGGCCGAACCACGTAAAAATCTCGTGTTCTCTCTTGTTGTCATTTCGGCTTTATACTATCCCAACAAAATAGTCGCAGTTCAAAATAAACCTTCCGCTGGGCCCGAAATATTACCGCTCAACCCCAACAAGTGGTATCAGAGCCAAGCCTAATTGATATTCTGATTATGCTCTGTGGTTGCAGCTTTGTCTGATCTTCCACATCAGAAAAGATATCAAGAAGGTTCGTTATGGGGGAGTCAGTGTCGGGCGAAGCTGTTGAATCTCTGCAAGGATAATGGCGACGGAAAGCAGTTTCAAAGTGCGATAATTTGATGGTACGGGGAGTTTCACTCTGTGGCAAAGACGAGTGAAGGATATCCTTGTTCACCAAGGTCTGGCTAAAGCTTTGAAAGGGGACACGGCAAAGCCGGAGAAAATGATGAAAGAAGACTGGGAGGATTTGGGATCAAGATGTGTCAGCACAATCCGTCTGTACATTGCGGATAACATTATTAATAATGTTGTTAATGAGGATTCTGCACCAGACTTGTGGGCGAAGTTGGAGGAGCTGCATCTCGGGAAAAACTTAACCACAAAGTTAGATCTGAAGCGGGAGCTGTACCGGCTGAAGATGGAGGAAGGTGGGAATCTCATGGATCACATTAGCGTGTTTAACGGACTTGTGGATCAACTTATAAAAGTTGATGTAAAGTTGGAGGAAGAAGATAAGGCCCTTTTACTTCTTACCTCGCTTCCTGATTCTTATGATAATTTGGTCACAACCATCTTGTACGGAAAGACGACGGTGAAGATGGTGGATGTGCAGTCAACTCTTTTGGCGCATGAAAAGAGGAGACGATCAAATTATGGGGATAGCCAAAGTTCGACGTTCGCTATACACGGGGAGAATCGTAGAGGAAGGTTTCACGCCAGGGAATTTGAAGGTAGCAGCAGGTCCAAATCAAAGAATGGCGGAAAGGGCATCATGTGCTACAAGTGTGGTGAGCCGGGACACATCAAGAGGAACTGTCCGACTTGGAGGAAGGACAGGAATGGCGATGAAAATTCCACAACCATGATAGCACAGGATACGGATGATGTTGTAGACGTTCTCACAGTCTACAACGATGACGCTCGTTCTCAGGATGAATGTATATTTGATTCGGGGTCGAAGTACCATATTTGCTCCGAAAGAAAATATTTTGATACGTTCCAGAAGATACGAAGAGGTTCGGTTTCCATGGCTAATGGATACCGTCAGGTGGTTCGTGGTGTTGGAACTGTGAAGATCAAAATGACTGACGGAGCGGTTCGAGCTTTGGGTGGTGTGATCTTTGTCCCAAAGTTACGGAAGAATTTAATATCCTTGAGCCAGTTAGATTCCAAGGGCTATGGGAGTTTCATAGCAGGGGGAATCTGTAAAATCACACATGGCGGAAAAGTCCTACTGAAGGGTGTTAGGATATTTAATAGATTGTGTCAATAGTTTAGGTCTTGGGACAAATTTAGTAATTATCTTTAGCTTGGGCTTTAGACTAGATGTAATAAATTTATATTTAGTGATTGGGCCTTAATATACCTAGGGTTAATGTGGTATATAAGGTATTACCAACTCACTTTTGAAACTAATCAAAGATCAAAAGGCTAACCCTAGTTTTCACACACCACACGCACTCAAAGGTGAGAAACCTCCCTTTTCACTCCATCTAAGCCTCTTTGATTCCTTGTTTGGTGCATTAGGGACCAACAAGTGGTATCAGAGAAAACGTGGATCGATCTGCATTGATTTGAATCCAGTTTCGTTCGATTCCAAGAAAGATCAAAGGTGTTTTTGGATAAAAAAATCACTTTCGGGCATTTTGAGCTCGTTTTGGGGTGTTTCTGCTTTGTTTTTGTGTTTAAAACCTTTCCCCAGATCGAATCTATGCCTAAGATGTTTTTAAAACACTTTTGGATCAGTTTTAACGAGTTTTGAGCAAGATTGAAGCAAAAACTTTTCAGAAAAGGACATCTCGGCCATTCTCTGTTTTCGGTCGATTTGACCTAGTTCTTGTTGTTTTTAGCTCACAAAACGGTCGATTATGTGTTTAGGGAAGAATTTCTGAAGTTTAGGATCAAGTTTGAGCGATTTTGGTTGAGATTTGAGCGAGAACGAGACGATTTTCTGGGAAATCGCGTGAAAGCAATGGAACAGTACTAACATGTTCTTGACCGCGAAACTCTGTGCTTGAACGTTCAAGTCCGCGAATTTTCCACGTCTGCGAAAGTCGATCCCGAGAATTTTTCAAAACCGCGAAATTTCACTTCTACTACATTTTTCGCAACTTTCTCCTTTCAAGATCCGAGAATTTTAAGCCGCGAAACTTTCTCTTAAACAGCATTCTTTATCGCAACTTTTTACTTTCAAAATCCGAGAATTTATCTTCAGAACCGCGAAACTTCCACTTCGACTACATTTTTCGCAACTTCCTTCGTTCAAATCCGAGAATCTAAACCGCGAAACTTTTATTTATACTACATTTTTCGCAACTGCCTATCTTCAAGATCCGAGAATCTTAAGCCGCGAAACTCTCACTTATTCAGCATTTCTTTCGCAACTGTTTACTTTCATAATCCGAGAAATTCCATATCCAAGAAAGCTTATTCCAAAATTTTTTTTGGCCGCGAAAATTTTCTCAACTTGCGAAAGTTTTTAACTTGCGAAAAATTATCTTGCGAAGCTTTGAAATTCTCGACGTGCGAAATTTTTGACTTGCGAAATTTTCTTGCAAAGCTTAAAAATTCTCAACTTACGAAATTTTTATAACGTGCGAAATTCTTCAACTTGCGAACTTGCTCTAACATGTTAAATTTTTCTAGTGGTAAAAGTTTCTCGGGGTAAAATCTTTCCAAACTGATTTAAGATTTGATTCGTACACTTTAGCCCTATCTCCCTAGACCACTTTTGACAGAAATTTTCGTCGTCTCAAATCTCGGTTTTAAATTTCTAGAACTTCTCCTAATTTCAAGATACATTTCCGTTCATACATTATCGACCGTCACACACGATCACTTAGCCCTAAGAAATTCTTTAAACGATTTTCTTCTCAAAACTCTACACATTAAACTCGTATTTATCATCTCGTTCGTTACTAACTTTCTTATCTATTCAAGATCAAAACCACGGACGATTCGACTGCACCAATCATGTCTACCACGAATGACATCTCAACAGTGGGCTCCGACACCAGGCCTCCGATGCTGCGCCAAGGCGACTACAGCATATGGACAAATCGATTCCTCACGTTCATCAGGAACAAAGGCGCACCACTCTCTCAATACCTTCTGGACTCCATCTTCAACGGCCCAGCACAGTTCTGGACAATAGTCCCTGCACAGCCAAATGCAAATCCTCCCATGGATGAACGTCGCACTCCTAGAGGTCCCATCAATGAGGATGAAGAGGCTCGCGTACAGGCCGATGAGACTGCCAAAGGATATCTCTTCCAGGCTATGGGAAATGAGGTCTATGCTCACATTGAGTGCTGCACAACTGCTAAGGAAATATGGGATGAGCTCGTGGCAATCATGGCAGGCACAATTGAGAGTGAGCAAGGAAGGAAATCAGCATGTCTCTCGCAGTATGAACACTTCCAGGCCTATGAAGGAGAGGAACTACGTGACACATACCTCCGATACTTGAAGGTCATCAATGAACTCAAGAAAGCCAGGATCTCGAGGGACAAATTCGATATCAACAACCGCTTCCTTGGTAGCCTCAAACCACATTGGGGCAATGCAATCGTAATGATGATTCAGAGTAAGGACCTCTCCAACACTTCCATCCATGCTCTTTATGACAGTCTATCTGCCTATGCTCCTTACGTGCAAAATTCCGGCAACACTCGAGTCGACCCACTGGCCCTCCTCTCGAACAAAACCAATGAACGATCTTCCACCACTAAGACCAAACTCAGCAAAGGAAAGCTACCAGCTGCTGCATCGGGCACTCCTTCAGGATCCGAAGCAGACACAGAATCTGATGAAGATGTTCGTGATTTACGCAAACAACTGGCAATGCTCACTAAGATGGTCTCAAAGAAGCTCAAAAAAAAATCCTCATCCTCCTCCAATCGCCAAAGAACCTTTAGCGGCACCAAAAAGACCACTCCCACAGAGGAAGCTAAGCCAACAAAGAAAGAAGAAGAATCAGCACCTCAAAAGTCTGTGAAGTGCTTTCGGTGTGGAAAGTCAGGCCACTTTGCCAAAGAATGCCACGCACCACGCGTCAAGGACTCTGGCTACTACGACCGTAAGGCCAAATTGACCCGCAAAATGGAAAGCGGGAAAGTTCTTCTTACCGAAGAAGCTGAGTGGGTGAACGACACTTCAGAGGACGAGGAACCTAAGGATGAAGATTGCTGCATGGCAAGGCTGGTCGAACAGAACGAGGACGAGGAGATGGTTGACATCGGAGAGAACACAGCTAAGACTCCCACCAACGCCGAGTCTGAGGTACGAATCTCACAACTCGATGATGTGTTTAGTCACCGAAACACCATTAAGAAACCCACCGTAGACGCTAGGGACTATGATGAACTTAGGCTAAAATTTGAAACCAACTATGCCTTACTTAGTTTAAAAGTAGAGGAGCTAGCTTGTGCAAACGAACGTCTAATAGCCTCCGAAGCATTAGTCAAACGTCTGCAAAGCAAGAACAAACAAAGTGAGACTAAGGTTAAGGAAACTACTCTAGCCATCAGTTCATGTGAAACTTCTCGTCTCCTGACGGCCTCCCAATATGAACTGCTTACGAAGGAAAGAGTTAGGCTATACCGCAAGATAAAAGAACTTGAAGAGCAACTTCACCTTAGGAAAAAGGCCGCAAACATCCTATGCCTATTGAACCAACCAGCTGAAACAGAATTCTACGACGCTCGGATGGGAATCGGCCTGGCCAGCAACTGCGATCCGACGCCACTAATTGTCAAAAGGTATAACATGTACAGTACATCGTTCCTGAAAACGAGGAAGGGGACTCCCTCACAGCTCATGCCGTTTGTAAGATCCTCCTCCGGTGTTCTTTCGGAAGAAAAGAGAGAACAGAACATTCTCTGGGCAGAAATCGCGTACGACTACACGGAGTTGAATGCTAGTAATAAGACTAAAAAGCCCTCACTCTCTACAGGAGGTGATGTGTTCACCTCCCGAGTAGAAGACGTGGCATCTGGCTCAACCACGCAAACAACCCCACCAACCCACTTATCTTCCTCTCTACAGGAAGGTACTTCATTCCACGAGGAGCCACGTATACCATCGACATCCCACTTGGAGATGATCGATGTTGAATCAAGCAGTCCCTCGCCTCAGACTGCATCCTCTTCATTCACATCGAGTCTAGTGCCCTCACTCCCCATAATTTCCCAGATTTCTAGGACACATACACCTTCTACCGCACCACAGAGCCTTCGTGACTCTGTCAGAACGCTCGGTGATGTCTCTGTGACTGAGAGCGGAAGACCTAGCACGGCCAACATCACAACAACCGTGAGTCTAGGCCATCATTCGACTGAGTCTGTCTCATCGATGATGCCAACGGGAAGTCTGAGTGACCCCGTCTTTTCCAGACCTGTGCAAACAGGCGGCCGATCGGCTTTATTCACCGATTCGGTGTCAGTTGGAGTTCTTCGTGATTCCAACTTGTTAGATTTACCCCATTTTGTCACAACGACCGCGCTAGAAACACGTCTTCAAGAGTTTGCAAAGACTCTTGAGGCGTCGATTCTCGATCAAGTCTACGCGCGTCTCGATGCGTCCACCGTCGACAAAGGCAAAGGTGTGGCCCCGGAGACGCCACCACCCATGCAACACATGGACGCCGATGCTCTTCTCTCCTCCATCTCTGCCAAGGAGCTCTTCTACATCCTCCGAGCCCGATTTGAATCAATGACGACACTCGACGAGGAAGAACAGGAGATGAAGCGCATCATGACTCAACCGTTGTCCTGTCGTGCTCAAGGCGAATCTAGCAGGACCAGACGCGACGATCAAGATGATGATCAAGATCGCCGCGAGGGGGAGAATAGGCAGCTGGGCTCACAATCCCAAGGACTCATGCAATCGACGCCGCCCTCTTCCTCTGGACCTGAAACGACGCCTGCACCAGAAACCTCACAATCCACTAGCCAAAAATCCCACCTTGCTCACCATGAGCCACCAGCCAAATCACCCTCACCACCGCCCACTACCGTCTTCGAAACTCTAATCGTCACATCGACGTTAGAGACCACCTCAACATCATCTCCACCTACCACCACGGAACCTCTAGCTGTCACATCGACGTTGGAGGCCACCACCACATCGACACCACCCGTCACCCAAATCATCCTTGCCAAAACCATCACCTCAACCGAACCACCAGAATCTCCACCAATTCCATCCCCACAATCCACAGACACCTCCGACGCTACTCCCTCGCCACCACACAGCCATACCCCTCTCAACATCGATCCCAACCTGGCTTCCGAGGATGTCTACTGCGCACAGAACGAGATCGAAGCCTACATCTTCAACGATGAATGGCTGTACACACCCGTCGATGCAGTAGCAGCCAGGAAGCTGGTGGAAAACGCTCGACGTCTGCTGATGGAAGCCTCACTAACGCTGATCAACACAGCAGACAACGAGGACGGAGAGGAGTACAACGCTGAACCGGCCGAGCTTGAGGACATACTGCAATTCCAAGCGCAGCAAACTGAGGCTCCTGCTGCTCAAACGGATGAACCCACGGTAGATATACCAGAAGCACCGTGGGAAAACAAAAAGATCACTGCACCGTTTCAAGAAGAGATCAGGAAGAGGATCTGGCGGCGCAAGGAGCAGATCATCACAACCTTCGACGAGTACGAGCTGATGAACATCCAAAATTGGAGCGAGAGAAATAAGCAGCTCTATCGATGGAGCCTTCTGTGCCACAAATGCACAAATAGGAAGCTATCCGATGAGGAAAACATCGCTCAGGAAATGAGTCGGGCCCCCATCTGCAAAGTCACTGACCTTCGCCAAGAGTCCAAAGGACCTGTCCATTACCCAGTATTCACGGTAATGAGGCAGGATGAGAGCTACTGTGAAGTCAGTGAGGCGGACTTCAAGTTTCTGCGCCTGGGCGACCTGTACAGCATGCTGGAATCCATGAAGCAGTTCAGACTCGTCCTCAGAAGTTCTGGACATCTCGTACGTGCTGAACCGGTCACCATGGGATATGTGGCTATCAAACGCCACATGCTCCGACAGGTCAGATTCTTCGCTACCCCGATCTGCAGATGGCGGTGGAGCACAATCTGAAGAAGGTGAATCTGACTCGCCCATCTTTCAAGAATGCGGACGATTACCGAGAAGGCGATGTGATCGACGGTGACGATCCGGCGGTCGCCTACTCGAACTATAAGGGAAAGATGAGGATGCTGCGCTGCTCTGAAGTGGCAAAGTTCTCGGATGGAACGCTCACCATCATCCAAGACAAACTAATGAAGATCTGCCGCATACTTTCAGAAGAAGATCCTCTATGCCGATCCAAGTTCGCGAAGCTCATTGACGCTATAGCTAATCGATTGGTACTTCGAAGGAACCTCCGCGGCTTCGAGTTCAAGCTAGGGCTTCGCGACACACTCAAACGCTAATCCACCACCGCAACGCTCAAGATCCAAGACTCCCAACAATTGACACAAAGGGGGAGATTGTTAGGATATTTAATAGATTGTGTCAATAGTTTAGGTCTTGGGACAAATTTAGTAATTATCTTTAGCTTGGGCTTTAGACTAGATTGTAATAAATTTATATTTAGTGATTGGGCCTTAATATACCTAGGGTTAATGTGGTATATAAGGTATTACCAACTCACTTTTGAAACTAATCAAAGATCAAAAGGCTAACCCTAGTTTTCACACACCACACGCACTCAAAGGTGAGAAACCTCCCTTTTCACTCCATCTAAGCCTCTTTGATTCCTTGTTTGGTGCATTAGGGACCAACAAAGGGAGAAGAGCGTGGAGGTTTGTATCGTCTGGACGGGAGTGTGGTACAAAACACTCTGACTTCGATGGGTTCACGAAAGTCGCGGGCGCGTGGTGGAAAGGCAGACGATCGTGAGAAGGGAAGTCCTGCTGGAGAATGGATTGCGTCGAAGTCCCTCTTCAGAATCGACGGGTAGAGTCGATTCGGCAGCTGCAGATAGGATTGGCCGCGGGTGAATCAAGTTGGTAGGACCTGAATTCTTGATTCGTTATGTGTAGCTGGTATAAGGAAGGCCAATGGACGTTCGTGGTATTGACGAACGGGTTACTCTCAAAAAGACTAGCTGGGATGACTGTTTGACGGTGCTGAAGACGATGCTCGGGTAGGTGTCGATGCGGCTGGCGGGGGAGAATTGTTGGGCCAGCCGCCTAAAAGAAAAAAATAATAATAAAATAATATTATATATTATTATAATATTATTTATATATATAAAGAAAAAGAAAAATTTTAAAGATAATGAATGAGCGGTCCATATCAACTGGCGACGCGGCGGATTCCTGGCCACCGGTTTCAAGCGGCCCAGAACTGAGCGACGCGGCGCATTCATGGTCACCGGTTTTGAGTGGTCCAGAAGAGCTGAAGACATATATAAATAGGCTGAGGATTCTTCAGTTATTATCATCCTAAATCAAGTGAGAAATTCAGTTAGAGAATAATAGTGAGAGGTAAACTTATCCGGGTGGATAAAGGTGAGAGCGGATTTTAGTTTTACTGGGTAGTTGGGAATAGGTACAAAAACATTACCCGGATGGGTAAGGGGTCTCGGGTTTGGATTTAAACACGAGCGTTATTTTGTACGGTGTAATATTCTCAATATAGTAAAGCTGGTGCTCTCCGTGGAGGTAGGCGGTATTGGCCGAACCACGTAAAAATCTCGTGTTCTCTATCGTCGTCATTTTGGTTCTATATTGTCCAAATAAAATAGTCGCAGTTCAAAATAAACCTTCCGCTGGGCCCGAAATATTACCGCTCAACCCCAACAGAGACTTAGTTCCGTCTTCAATTCTAAGAACCTAAGCCTGAAATCTTAGTGCACGACCAACATTCCTCTATACATAGATTACATAACATGCCTAACTTAACATAAGTTGACGACAGAGTGAACCATTACATTTTTTTCAATCCATGACAGTTCATTAAAACAAATCTTCCATGTAAAATTATTTGTAATGTAAACATGGAATCCTAGTCCCATACAATGAAAAAGAGAAAATGAACGCCACGAAACTTTTCAAGTATTAAGATAACTATTACAAACATCAACCTCAAATAGCAGCAGAACATACAGATCGCAATCACTTCAGGTCACGACCAAAGAGCATAAGCAAATCATGAGTCACTAATGAGCTACGTGTAAAAAAAAGATGAATAGTTGATTCAAAAGCGCTAGGACTCGCATGTTTTGCGCTTCGTTTGCCAACCAGTAGCTTGATGACAATCATTTAGGGCTTTTGCACTTCCCGCTAATCTTCGTACCTAAGGAGGATGAGGACGAACAATTGAAATTAGGGTTTATTCATTTAACTGCAACCTGCATATGTTCGATCAAATTAGATACTTGTATTTGTAATTACAATAGTGCCCCTTGACCGGCTACTTAAAGGGAAGTGGCGCTAGAACTAGGGCTGTAAAAAATCGACCCGACCCGCCAACCCGACACGAACCGTACCCGAAAATAGAAAGTTCGGGTTAGCATTTTTGACCTGTTTACATAAATGGATAAACCCGAACCCAACCCAATTATTAAGTGGGTCAGGTTAGGGTTCGGATTTTCAACCCGAAATCAACCCATGTAACCCGAATAATATATATTATTAAAATATTATTAATTTAAATAAAATATATGATTAACCCAAATTCTCTATCCACTCTCATGCTCACACGTGATGTTTTTAGAAAAAAATTGCATTAGTGTTAGAAATCGTGAATTAAAGAATTCAGATTAAACGGTTTTGGTGATTGTCCAAACTTGATTAAGTATACCGGTTAGAAGAAGACTAAAAGACCGGATATCAGTCAGAAGGTCATAAGACTGGATATTAGTTAGAAGGTCACAAATGCGCCAGAAACCGGATACTACTCTAGCAGTTTTAAAAGCACATCAAAAACAGAATACAAACTGCCAAGATCGGATATCAGATACCGGACCTGCCACATGTACAAAAGATTCAAAATTACTCAAGGCGGGCTACTAAAGACTAATTTAAAGCAAGGCTGACAGAAGTAACCAAGTTGAAGACAAGCTAAGCTTAAAGTGGAAAAAGCAATAAGCACAGTGCAAACTGTAGCCAAGACCGGACAGTACCCATTTTGGGTACATGGAGCCATCTCACAACGGTCTTCTTCATCAAAGAACGAGTATATATATCAGAGAAGAGGCACTGAAGAGGACATGACACTTAACCACGAGAAATCAAAGACAAGATTCAAATCTCTACAAAGAAAAGAAAGAAATTAGAAAGTGTTGTCCTCACTGTACGATAACCGGTTTGGTTAAGTAAGTGAGTTATTGTGTTTTCCGACGGACTGTAAAAAGCTGTTGAAGTAGGTGGATTGTAATTTTTATGACTGTCTAGGTGATTCACTAGATAAGGCTAAGGGTAGCTGGGTAGGTTGTACAGTGTGTGTGTAACTGAAGTCTAGTGAACCTTCCTTGCGAGGAAGAAGGGGAGACGTAGGAGATTTTACTCCGAACTTTCAGAAATAAACCGGTGTTCTCAGTCCACACACAAACACTAACACATCACGTTTATTATCGGTTTTTGTTCATAACCGACCAACAAGCTTCCGCACATAACACACTAAGAAAAAGATCAAGTACCGGTATCAACCTTAAACCGGTTAAATACCAAAAAGCGTCAAGCGTTTATTCACCCCCCCTCTAAACGCGTAAACCGATCCTAACAAGTGGTATCAGAGCGGGTTTGCTTGATATTTTTCTTATACTAACCATGACTCTATCAGATCAGCTTCTTACGTTTAGCAGGGAAAATTTTCTTGAGTGGAAAATAAGGTTGATGACCTATCTCTATGCGCAAGATAATGAATGATTGATGTGTTGGAAAATGGACCGTTCGTGTTCAACAAGGTCAACGTACGACATGCCGTCTATCCAAACGAACCAAGAGAAGTTCCAAAGGAAAGACACGAGCTGTCAACAGAAGAAAGACGAAAGGCAAATCTCGACAATATTGCTAACAACGTCATGTTTAAAACCCTGGGCTTAGAAGTATTCAGGCAGATCATGACGAGCAAGACTGCAAAAGAAATATGGACTAAGTTATGCCAACTTGGAGAAAACCAAGAAGCTTATAAGCTTGAAGCTCTACCAGAAAAGTCACTGGAAGGAGAAGAATCATTCCAAGTGCCACAAGGTAAACATTGTGAACTAGATAAGTGTACTGACACTTGTCTCAACTGTGACAGGTTCAAACACTATATCAGTAACAATCCCAAGGAGGAGACTAACTGGTTCAAGGACAAGAAGAGGATACAAACTTCTAAGGGCAAAGAGAACTCCCACAAATGGGATGATACGGACTCTGAAGATTCAAGCTCAGAAGATGAATTGAACAGTTCTGAAAGTGAGAAAGAACTTATCTGTCGTGTGGGAAATCAAGCAGAACCGGACGATAAGTTCAGTTACGAAGAAATGATGGATGCTCTTCAGAACATGGCTGATGAGTACTGGAAGCTGAACGAGAAACTAAAAGTTGTTGAAAAAGGGAAGGCCCCAGTACAAGAAGATACCGGACCTCTGTTTGAGAAAATCACTCGACTAAAGGAAGAAAACCTCAGACTAAGGGAGGCAGCCGAAAAGAAAGCTTCAGAAAACCAAAGATTGTCTGCCTTGATCTAGTCATGGACTAATTCAACCAAGATATCCCAGTGTATTCAAGGATCCTTAAGGGATGCTGACGACCGGACCGGGCTTGGATACAACGGACAAGCTGACATCGATGAGGCAACGACGTCCTATCAATCGACTACCTCACGGGTAATCAATTTTGTTCGTCCCATAAATTATAACCCAGTTTCCGTTCATCCTATGGACAGGTCTAAGGAAACAAGAGTGGAATATCGCTTAACTCCCTCAATTCATCACATAAGTACAGTATCTCAGACAGTAAGGGGGAATAATGTGAATAAGGTTTCGCAAAAAGGAAGACCTCAACAACCAAGGGGGAACACCAGTACAGACAACGATCCACGAAAGGGAAGACCTCAAAAATCAAGAGGGAATACCGGTATGAATAACGACCCACGAAGGAAAAGACCCCAACAATCGAGGGGGGAAAGTCCACGACTCAAAACCGGAAACACAAGACTACAAGAGAACTAGATACCGGTCCCAAAACAGGAACAATCAATATAGATATCTTATTGATCCTATAACTGGTAGACACGTTAGGATAATCCAAGTATAGATACCTAAGGTACTAATCTCCAACCGGACCCCAAAATAGCATGGGCACCGAGGATTTTGTCTGTTCTTGCAGGAGTACTCGCATGATCTCAACCAGCTCTGCTGGTTATTAGACAGCTGATGCTGTCGGCACATGCCCAGGGAGAGAAGGACTCTCACTGAGATAGAGCCATGTGCCAAACTACTCTTTACCTTTGGAAATCTTTACCTTTGGAAATAGGTACCAAGGTAAAGACATAAAGATAATTAGGTAGTCTCACTAAAACTGAGGCACAACTATACTAACCGGATGAGGAACCAACAAGACCGACAAATCAAAATTGGCATAAGCAAGAGCTTATAGTCCAATATGGTTGGTTACTGGTGAGTCCAGAAAATAACTATGAATCATCTAAAACTTTAGGTCTTGTCATATCTGATTAAGAATAATCTAGATCTTGATCTACCGTCATCAATAATCATAAGAGTATACATGATCGGAAACTAGATAAAGACTGATCCTTCTAACTTAGCACTAATATTATACATTAAGGACCATGGCACACGCCGTGAGTCATCCACTAGCAGGCCAGGTTAGGCTCAGGCTTAGCTAAGAAAAGCGGACGACTGATGAAGCGAAACCAATAATCAAGCTCTAGGCAACTTCAGTCAGTGAAGAAATCAGATATAAAGGAGTCAACTAAGGGGGAACGCTCCAAATGGAAGGAAGAAGTATTCTCAGAAGACAAAACAACCTTCAAGGGATGGTCAATGCAAGAAAGGCGACCAGCTTGGCAACTGGTTAGAGCACCTGTTGGAGATACAGACTAAGGGGGAATTCACCAGAAGAAACTGAACCAGTCTTGAGATCAGCTAAGTTCGGAAGCCCTCTTCAAAATCGGGTCAAACAACAATTAGCACAGCACAAACGACCTAAAAACAGGGCGAGACTGATCACTCAATGATGACCGACTGACCGATGATCAAACTCTGCACAACACAATCAAGGAACCTAGAAGAGGATTCTTCAATGTTAAGGGACTCATGCATAAGAAAGGAAGTCAACTCAACAACTAACTGGAGCTCCAGATGATTGGTACAAGGTAGTTCTAGATTGAGGTACAGTTTGAGGGGGAACTTATCAAAGGAAATAGAGCTGAGCCTGATCATCTTAGAGAAATCATCAAAGACTTCAGTACGAAATAAGGATCAGGCACCAGCCAACGTATTTGTTCATGCCCCTGTCTCAACAGCGATCTTCAAAGATCAAGGCAGTAGAAGATAACTGAATACTGGCAAAGCAAGAGCTAAACCAGTTTAAGCTCTACCAGATTTTTGGAAGTTCATTCTAATATCGGGACAGACTGTGACTGACAAAGAACAGACTTGAAGATGAAGAAGGCATGGGAAAAGCAGTCGAGTATCAAGGAGATATAAGTCTATACGTCAACAGACTGAATACTGAATGCGGTCTCGGTTTCTGAACTGAGTACCAGACAAACTTGAAGGCTGCTTTCGAAGTCGAGCACGTCTAAGTGACCATATCAACTAAAGAGCTATACAAGTCTGATGTTGGGTTCCTTCTAAAACCGGAACTACCCTTTAACCAGTGGATATACATGTAACCCTTATTGACCGGATAAAGACCGAACTTTTCGATTATTGCGCTTCATCAATGCACATATTATTTGTCCTGGTACAGCTGGCCTTGTGCTTGCAGGTTACTTAAGAAGGTGAATAGTCATGTCATCAATGAATCTCTGTCACTGGACAAGACTTAAAGTTCCGACGCACTGAGAAGTGGATAAGCATGGCCTGGAATACTGTGCACCCGTGACATAGATCGACAGAAATTCCTTTACTATTTAAGGACCTCGCACCCTCCTACAAAATCCATCAGCTCACTATCGACTAAGTTCAAAATGCCTAAACTCCCTAAACATCCACCATCCTTAGTCAGGATAAGCCTCACAACCAGAAAAAGCCTCACAAGCCCAAATCTGGTTTTCTTATCCAACCACCTCAAAGCGGTATTGACATCGTCTTGGATGCAAACCGACCCATTTGGGTATACAAAGACCTCTTGGCGGTCCAACAAAGACGTAAAAACGCCGGTTCGGACCAGCAAGAATACTAAAACAAGTCCGACGGCTCAGAAGGCTAGCTCTGGGAATCCCTCTGTGAACTGATCGAGTTGGAAAAGATGCACCCATTTCTCAGGCTTCCCACAGGGAGTAGTAGCCGAAAAGAAGAAGCCGCGGACCGGGCAAGCCATCCCAGCACTACAAGGACCCAGAGGAAAAGATGGCTCCCGGCCCAGTTTCCTGGTGGAGAAAAGGCTGAGAATCCACCAAGAAACGACACTAGAGCTGGCGAGCGGATACCGGATATTGAACGCCATGCCAGACGGTATCCCTCAGCTCCTATCAGATTCGTTGCGCTTTACGGGGAGAAACCACGCAATGGATCTCCTTTCCGCAACATCTGATTCCCCGAAGAAACCCTCGACAAGGCGTGGGTACCGGGATTACCGTAGCTCTGCGGTAAAGAGCTGCCAAAACGGAGCGGGTCAGAAGAAGATTTCTTCAGACCTTTAAGCGTTTCGTCGAGGCTGAGCGATCTTCTGCTCAGGATCGCCAGTGCAGCTGCAGAGCTACCGGTCTCATTGTGCTTCAGAAGGAGAGAACAACGGTAATGATGGCTCTCTTGCACAATGACTACCTTTCCTCATACCGGACATGTGATTGTCAAAAAGGGGGAAGAAGAGTACTGCCAGTTTAGGAGAAATGGCGGATGGCAGTACTAACGAGGCTAGGGTGAGTACTGCCAAATCAAGGAGACAGGGCAGATGGCAGTACTGAACCAAGCAGCAGGCAGACCGGATGTAACAGAGAGAGCTGGGATGCCAACAACCGGAAGATCGAAGAACTGTGGCGTATCTATGAAATAGACAAGCCAATACCGGTTGTAAAAAGCTGTGGGAAGAAGAGTGCTGCTAGTTGAGGAGAAAGGGCAGATGGAGCTATGGCAGTAATAAGGCGAAGTAGAAAGCAGATCGGGACGTACCATCAACCGGAAGATCGAAGAAGTGTAGCATATCTAAGGAATAGATAGGCTAACAACGGTTGTAATAGATCGGTAGTTTATGTATCAAATTTCCTTGATATAATAAATACCTTTCTGCTTCGTTGAGTTTTGACAATCACCAAAAAGGGGGAAATTGTTAGAAATCGTTAATTAAATAATTCAGATTAAACGGTTTTGGTGATTGTCCAAGCTTGATTAAGTATACCGGTTAGAAGAAGACTAAAAGACCAGATATCAGTTAGAAGGTCATAAGACTGGATATTAGTTAGAAGGTCACAAATGCACCAGAAACCGGATACTACTCGAGCAGTTTTAAAAGCACATCAAAAACATAATACAAACTGCTAAGACCGGATATCAGATACCGGACCTGCCACATGTACAAAAGATTCAAAATTACTCAAGGCGGGATACTAAAGACTTCTGCTGAAACATTTAAAGCAAGGCTAACAGAAGTAACCAAGTTGAAGACAAGCTAAGCTTAAAGTGGAAAAAGCAATAAGCACAGTGCAAACTGTAGCCAAGACCGGACAGTACCCATTTTGGGTAAAGTGCATTTAATGCACAGTCCAGTACATGGAGCCATCTCACAACGGTCTTCTTCATCAAAGAACGAGTATATATATCAGAGAAGAGGCACTGAAGAGGGCATAACACTTAACCACCAGAAATCAAAGACAAGTTTCAAATCTCTACAAAGAAAAGAAAGAAATTAGAAAGTGTTGTCCTCACTGTACGATAACCGGTTTGGTTAAGTAAGTGAGTTATTGTGTTTTCCGACGGACTGTAAAAAGCTGTTGAAGTAGGTGGATTGTAATTTTTACGACTGCCTAGGTGATTCACTAGATAAGGCTAAGGGTAGCTGGGTAGGTTGTACAGTGTGTGTATAACTGAAGTCTAGTGAACCTTCCTTGCGAGGAAGAAGGGGAGACGTAGGAGATTTTACTCCGAACTTCCAGAAACAAACCGTTGTTCTCAGTCCACACACAAACACTAACACATCACGTTTATTATCAGTTTTTGTTCATACCGACCAACAAGCTTCCGCACATAACACACTAAGAAAAAGATCAAGTACCGGTATCAACCTTAAACCGGTTAAATACCAAAAAGCGTCAAGCGTTTATTCACCCCCCCTCTAAACACGTAAAACCATCCTAACAATTAGTTCTCCTTTTTTTGTTTAATTTGGATTTATAATTCTGTCAACTTTGTTATTTTTTTTAATTTTAAACGGGTTGGCGGGTTGGGTTAGGGATAAAGCAGGTTGGGTTAGGGATAAAGCAGGTTGGGTTTGGGTTTGATTTTTTTCAACCTGTTTAAGTAAACAGGTCAGGTCAGGGTTGAAGTTTTCAACCCGTTTATAAACAGGTTGAATCCGAAGGTGACCCAACCCGACCTGTTTACCACCCCCAGCTAGAACGGTGAACTCGTCCTTTTATATATGGAAAGATATATTTATATAGAGGAATTTTATGGTGCTCGCCTTATGGGAGTAACTTGAGTGGACACTTGCTGATGTGGCACCGATACGTGACATGTAAATATCCCAAATCGACACATGATTTTCACAATTAACTATACTCAATCTTCCCACAAAATTAATTTTATTCATATGTATTGTACTCAAACGAGACGAATCGGCGTTTTCTAGCTCCAAAATTTTATTATAAAATCGACTTTGAGACAATGAACTGTGTATATTCGAGCTCGAAGTAAATGGTTAAGCTTGTGTTGGTCTTGGGAACTCGAAAAATTTAAGAAAAAAATAATAATAAAAAATAGAAATTAATAAAAACACTGACGAGCCAATTCTAATTGGGCCTCGGCTTACCTACCTATGTGGGTATAACCCAACTCCTATCACTATTGGACATGTGGCATGTATTTCTAATTTAATTGTTTCCTTAAAAAACTCAAACCTCCGTTAACTTCCATTGTTAAAAATTCCACCCAATATTTTTGATGCCGCGCCATTTTCAAAGCAACGTGCATTAAAACAACTCATTTGAAGCAAAGAAACTCACAAGTCACATCCACGTGAAGACGACAGATTAACGGCAAGATTTTTTTCCTTCTTCAGTTTCATTTGTCTTTAGTTTCGTGAGTTGCTTTTGATAATGAATTCATATTTGTACATGTGGCATATTTTAGGTCAAAACTGAAGTTGGCGTGAATGGCTGAAGCCAATTGTGAGAGCGGTTTTTCGATGATAAAGGAGTTGGAAGATAAATTGGCTGTGGGTAAAGTGATGATCAGTCTAGAAGATGCTTATTTATTATATGTTCAGTATGGGCATGCTAAAGGAGTTAGTGTTAGAAAAGGCGATCAAAGATATTTTAGAGGTTCGAATGATCTCCAAGCTAAGGAATTTGAATGTTCCAGAGAAGGAGACAAAGATGAGAAAAGTTCGAAGGATAGAATTCCATATTACAAACTACTGAATACTAGAACAAGATGTAAGGCACGTTTTAGGGTTGGTCGAGAAAAGGGAGGGAATTGGACGGTTACAAGGTTTATCATCGAGCATAATCACGAAATGGTTGATCCTGATCAAACATATTTGTTGAGATCATCACGTTATATTTCAATCTCTCAAAAAGCAACGTTGGAGGCAATGGTTAATGCTGGAATTTCTATTGCAAATGCTGTTTCATACATGGAAAAGGAAGCTCAAGGTCCTCAAAATCTCAGGTTTCTTAGAAAGGATGCGTATAACTATCTTGGTACTCTGAAAAGGCATACAAAGGTAGACGATGGTGATGCATCTGCTTTGCTTCATTATTTTATTAATAAATCAAACAAAAGGACCACTTTTTTTACTGGAATGTGCAATTGGATGATGAAAATCGTATCATGAATTTTTTCTTCAGAGACCACAGGTGTCGAACTGATTATGAGCAGTTTGGAGATGTTCTTTCGATCGACACGACATACCGAACAAATAGGTACAACTTGATATGTGCTCCTTTTGTTGGTATAAATCATCATAAACAGAATGTGTTGTTCGGGTTAGCATTCTTTTCCGACGAGACTCAGGTTTCTTTTGAATGGTTGTTTAGAACTTTTCTTGAATCGAACGGTAAACAGCCGGACTCTGTATTCACCGATCAATGTCATAGTATGATGAATGCCGTTGATACTATCTTTCCCAACTCACGTCATCGGTTATGTCAGTGGCATATTAATCAAAATGCGCCATCATATTTTGGAAGTTTGAATGGAGATGCGAATTTCAAACAAATGTGGAACAAGTGTATTAGCCAATGTGAATCTGATGAGGAGTTTGAGGGAATATGGAGAAGCATGATAGAAACTTATGGTCTTGAAAATCACAAGTGGGGTTGAATAGCATGTACAAGCTGCGCCACAGATGGTCCACTGCTTTAATAGCAATATATTTTCCGCTGGTTTACAAGCTACGTCTAGAAGCGAAGGAACTAACTCAATGTTGAAAAAGGCTGGTGATAGGACTAGTACTTTGAAGGATTTTGTGTTGAATTACGAGAACATCCAAATCAAATGGCGGGAAAAGGAAAGGGTCGAGGATACACGTTGTCGCCATGGAAAGCCTGCGATGATTATAAAAAATCATCCGATGTTGAATCAAGTTGCGGAACTATATACACTTACCATTTATAGGATGTTCGAGTTAGAGATGGTAGGTTCGTTAGCGATTGTATTGCTGGATACAGATTCATCAAGTTCTGATGTTTATACGGAGATCATTGTGAAATCTCTCAGCGAAAGCTCTAGATCTCGTAAAGTGGTATATGATAGAAATTACAAATCTTGTGATTTGTAGTTGTCACAAGTTCGAAACTGTTGGAATACTATGCAAACATGCGCTGAAGGTTTTAAATCATATGCATGTTCGTTTAGTTCCTGAAGTTTATGTAAAAAACCGATGGAAGAAGAGGACAGGCAACAACTCGTCTAATCTTGACTATTCTCGTGGAGAAGGTAGCAGAAATGAGATGTTGATAGAGAGCAAGAGAAAGGGCCGAGGCCCATATTCGTTTACCGAAGGCGGGGACGGGCTTGAGCCCACTTTTCGTGAGCAGAAGGAAAAATATCTTTAAATAATTATTAGGATTTTATTTCTATAAATAAGCGGAGATCTTCTAATTAAATATTAGGATTTCCTAGCATTTATTATTATTGAATTTCTAGAATTACGTCCTTAATTAGTATCGTAGTAGCGTCTATATATAGGCACCAATCCTTCTGTAATATTCATCTTATCTGATAATAAAGGAGTTTTAGCCTAAAGGCTTTGGGCAACGGTTTTCCGTTGATTTCTGTTCTTATCAAGTGGTCCGACCTGCCGGATCCCGTTCCCGCCGGAATGACGAGATCAAACAACGATCGTTTGGATAAGTTGGAGATCGATCAAGCCGACGTAAGGGAGAAGCTGGACGCACAAGGTACAAAGCTGGATGCACAAGGTGCAAAGCTGGACGAACAAGGTGCAAAGCTGGACGCACAAGGTACGCAATTGGCCGAAATCACGGCGTCCTTGGCTGCGTTGTCAAAGGTGATTCTGAAGTCATCGAAGGAGGAGACGGAGGCGTCCGTCACGGGCAAGGTGACGCCGCCGGCGGACGATCAGGTGCATGGGGGCGCTACCCTGACGCTTCTGCCATCGTTTGAGGGGATAGATCCGATTGGGTGGATAGCACGGGCCGAACAACAGTTCGAATTGAACAACACACCGCCGGGAAGGAAGGTGGCGGCAGCTGGAGTTGCCATGGACGGATCTGCCTTGCACTGGTTGACATGGATGAAAGCGCGAAAGCCTGGAATTTCGTGGGACGAGTTCACGCAGGCGTTGGTGGCACGTTTCGATACGCGATTTAAGGGTAGCAAGTTTGAGCGGCTGTCTGGAGTCCGACAAACAGGCACGGTGGAGGATTACATATCTGTATTCGTCCAATTGGCGGGTCAAGTTCCGGGACTATCTGATGCGCATTATTTGGGATATTTCATGAATGGGTTGAAAGGTCCGATCCGGGGATCATTGCGTCTGCTTCGCCCAAATGATTTGGAGACGGCAATGGAACTAGCCAGGGATATTGAGGATAATCTCTCCTTTCAGACTGGAGGACGAGGGAGTCAGACCTTCAGCGGGTTGGGAATACGATCGGGAAACTTTTCGAGACCGCCTGGGGGAGGTAATGCGACGACAGGGGGGCAACCATGCGCGAGGCTCGACCGTCAGTTTCTCTAAGCCCATTGGACAATCCTTGGGAACTAATTCGGCGTCGTCAGGACAGTCGACGGCTCGTTCTCGATTCACTCGACTTCCGCCGAGAGTACTGGAGGACCTGAGAGCAAAGGGGCTATGCTTTAAGTGCAAGAAGCCTTTTACGCCGGGGCATGATTGTCCGTTCAAACAACTGAGAGTGATGTTGGCTGAGGAGGACGAAGAGTTGGATCTCCAACACTACGAATATTGTGAGGTGACGGGGCAAGAAAAAACGGGCGAAGAACATGTGGGTTCAGACGAAGAAAGTGATCTTCCGGTTTACTCCATGGCCGGAATATTTAGCCCCCGCACTATGAGGCTTCGAGGCGTCGTAGGAGGATGCACGGTGACGATACTGATCGATAGTGGCGCAAGCCATAATTTCATTTCTTCATCATTGGTTTCTTTACTACGATTGAACCCAGACAAGACGGGCAGGTTCGGGGTACAGCTGGGAGACGGACATAGACAAGAGTCGGAAGGGGTGTGTAGGCAGCTACCTATCTCGTTGCCGGGGTGTGATATCAGAGCAGACTGCTATGTATTCGCTTTAGGCGGGGTCGACCTAATCCTGGGAGTTGCATGGCTTGCCACGCTGGGGGAAGTCCGCACGAATTGGGAGACTCTAACCATGAGTTTCGAGTGGGGAGGAGATCGAGTGGAGTTACGAGGAGATCCGACAATGTGCCGAAACTTGGTGAGCCTTCGCACCCTGATCAAGACCACCGAGATCGAATTTTGGGCCGCTGTTTTTGACCGTGAACCAACACAGCTATCCGATGCCGTGGCTGGAGCATTGGATGATGTTCTCAAGCAACATGCTGAGGTGTTTGCGGAACCACAGGGGTTGCCTCCACGCCGCGCGACGGACCACCGCATCGAGTTAACCCCGGGGGCAAAACCCGTGTCCGTTCGGCCTTACAGATATGGCCACTTGCAAAAAGATGAGATTGAGAGGCTAGTTGATGAGATGTTGCGAGCAGGCATCATTCGGCCGAGCTCGAGCCCGTTTTCGAGCCCGGTCCTATTGGTTAAGAAGAAAGATAGCAGTTGGCGTTTCTGTGTGGACTATCGTGAGTTAAACAAGTCCACGGTGCCCGACAAGTATCCGATCCCGATAATACAGGAGATGCTGGATGAATTAGCAGGAGCGGTTGTGTTCTCCAAAATAGATTTGCGCTCTGGCTACCATCAAATCAGGGTGGCCGGTTCGGACATCCACAAGACCGCATTCAGGACACATAGCGGGCATTATGAATTTCTTGTAATGCCCTTTGGCTTGACGAATGCCCCGGCGACATTCCAATCTACGATGAATGACTTGTTTCGCCCATACCTGCGGAAGTTTGTATTGGTTTTCTTTGACGACATATTGGTTTACAGCCGATCTTGGGCGAAACATCGAGAAGAGTTGAATCTGGTACTACGCATCTTAGCGGTGAACCAGTTCAAGGCTAATTGGAAGAAATGTGCTTTCGGATGTCTCAAGGTGGAGTACTTGGGGCATGTTATATCTCACGCCGGGGTGGCAATGGACCCAGCTAAAGTTAGCGCGGTGGTGGATTGGCCGAGGCCTCGTTCGGTCCGTGAGGTTCGGGGATTCTTGGGGTTAACGGGATACTACAGGAGGTTTGTCAGAGAATATGGTCTTATCTCCCGCCCTCTCACAGCCCTTTTGAAGAAAGAGGCTTCTATTAGCTTCGTATGGCCACCAGATGCCGAGGAAGCATTCCAGCGCCTTAAGAAGGCATTGACCGAAGCACCAGTGTTAGCCATGCCTCAGTTTGATCGCGAATTCGTGGTGGAGTGTGATGCTTCAGGCACGGGCATAGGGGCGGTGCTCATGCAGGAACGACGACCTATAGCATATTTCAGCAAATCCTTAGCGGATCGCACCCTCTCCAAATCAGCCTACGAGCGAGAAATGATGGGGTTGGCCTTGGCCGTTCAACATTGGCGGCCATATTTGATTGGGCGGCGGTTTGTGGTGCGCACGGATCATCGAAGCCTCAAACACCTCCTCACTCAGCGTATAGCAATGCCATCGCAGCAGGTTTGGGTAGCGAAATTACTCGGGTACGATTTTGTGATCGAGTATAAGACAGGTATTTCAAACGCCGCAGCGGATGCCCTTTCACGAAGGGGGGAGGAGGCCTCGTTGGCGGTCGTCAGTTGCCCTGAGTGGTTGGGATTGGCGGATGTGGCGGAAGAGCAGCGTAAGGACGAATTTGTGCGATCCGTTATGCGGGCATTGGAGGTTGCACCCACTGGTAAGGCAGGCTTCGAGCTATTGGGGGATCGATTATTCTTTAAGGGTCGTTTGGTGCTAGCATCCAACTCCAAGTGGATTCCTCGACTATTAGAGGAATTTCACGATACGCCAGAAGGGGGACATGCAGGGGCGTATAGAACCTATAGAAGGCTGGCGCTAAACGTGTATTGGAGAGGGATGTTTCGTCGAGTACAAGATTATGTCGCCCAATGCTTGGTTTGCCAAAAGGCCAAATATGAAGCGATGTCGCCAGCGGGATTGCTACAGCCGCTGCCCATTCCGGAATTGATTTGGGAGGATATTTCGATGGATTTTATCACCTGCTTACCCAAATCAAGGGGGTATACGTCCGTTTTGGTGGTTGTGGATCGCTTGTCAAAGTATGGCCATTTTATAGCGCTCAAACCGCCCATTACAGCGCGTTCTGTGGCAGAAGTGTTTGCGAAGGAAGTAGTGCGTTTGCATGGGATTCCACGCTCGATTGTTAGCGATCGTGACTCTCTTTTTGTTAGTGCGTTCTGGAAGGAGTTGTTCTCATTATCAGGAACACAGCTGAAGTTTAGTACGGCTTATCACCCGGAAACGGACGGCCAGACGGAGGTGTTAAACCGTGTGGTGGAGACTTACTTGCGTTGTTTTACTTGTGAGCAACCGAAGCAGTGGTTAAGATGGCTTCCGTGGGCGGAATACTGGTATAATACTGCGAAACGGCTGCTCGAGTTACTCCATTCGAGATTGTGTATGGGAGGCCACCGCCCACCATCCGCAGATTTTTGCCAGGCGAAAGCAAGGTGGCTGCCGTTGCTGATGCCCTAGGGAGACGGGATGCCATGATGGTGCGCCTGAAGGGTAACTTGGAGAAGGCACAACAAAGCATGATCAAGCAGGCTAATAAACATCGTCGAGAGGTGGAATTCCAGGTAGGTGATAAGGTATTTTTGAAGGTGAGACCTCATAGACAGTCTACTGCATTCCGCCAACCTTATCACAAGTTGTCACCGAAGTTCTATGGGCCGTTTTTGGTTGAGGCGCGCATAGGATCAGTGGCATACAAGTTGTCCTTGCCATCCACCAGTCGCATACATCCCGTTTTTCATGTGTCGCAGCTGCGGCGGGTGGTGGGAGATCATCCCGTGGAGGCAAAATTACCAGAAAGTTTGGAGTTGCCAGTTGAGCCGCTGTGGGAACCTGAGGAGGTGTTAGCATGGCGAAAGGGACGCGAAAATGGCGTGGAGGAAGAACAATTGTTGGTCAAGTGGATGGGGCAACCGAGTGATGACGCTACTTGGATGAGTAAAACTAGTTTCCAGAGCCAATTTCCAGATTTCAACCTTGAGGACAAGGTTGTTTCGAAGGAGAATGGAGTTGATAGAGAGCAAGAGAAAGGGCCGAGGCCCATATTCGTTTACCGAAGGCGGGGGACGGGCTTGAGCCCACTTTTCGTGAGCAGAAGGAAAAATATCTTTAAATAATTATTAGGATTTTATTTCTATAAATAAGCGGAGATCTTCTAATTAAATATTAGGATTTCCTAGCATTTATTATTATTGAATTTCTAGAATTACGTCCTTAATTAGTATCGTAGTAGCGTCTATATATAGGCACCAATCCTTCTGTAATATTCATCTTATATGATAATAAAGGAGTTTTAGCCTAAAGGCTTTGGGCAACGGTTTTCCGTTGATTTCTGTTCTTATCAGATGTGCTTTGTCAACCAAATTATGCGCTCCATGTACGACTTAGCAATGAGGTGTAAAACTAATTTTAGAAGCACAAAAGATGTTATGCGGATTGATAGACTTTGCCAGCGAACGAGCAAATGTGCTCTGTGAAGATGGATGTGAAATAGAATCCAATGGTGGTAAGGATGACGCAGTCGATCTAATGCAGCCTAATGTAGAGCTACGTAATCCTATGTTCGTGAGGTCGAGAGGAAGAACAAATGCTAGAATTTTGAGACATTGGGATAACAAGAATAAGACTGGTAAAAGAAAGAAACTGATAAGAGGTATGCATGCATTTTTGTTTATTGTACTTTTCTTTATCTAACTATGACTTAGCAAATAATATTTTATGTTCGATTTATCAACAGATTCTGCTGTTGGGTGTAAAGATAGAATTTTGGGGAGTTTGCCAAAACAGTCATGTGGAAATCTATTGTCCCCACTTACGAACCATGCAAGAGTTGTCCAAGATCAGATATCATATGATGATGTTCTACAACATACGGATGATTGAGGAGCAACATCAAGAAGCAGAACAATGATTTATTTTATTACTTGATTATATGATTATTTGGTTATAGAAATATGCTTTGTTTGTGTCTTCGTATGAAATAGTACTGATGTTTTCTTGCTTTATCAAATGAGAAATGATACACAAATATTTGTTTCACTGATGTTTTCTTGCTTTATCAGATGAGAAATGGTACACAGATATTTGTTTCAAGTGGTCGCAATGATAAGATGGTGGAGTTTTTCTAGATATACAGACTTAAAGAAGACAAGTAAATTGGGCTCCGACCAAAAGTTTTGAGATTAAGGTGGAGAAAATAATTTTTTATTATTTTTTAACAATTGGAATTTGGAAGTTAAAGGAGGTTTGAGTTTTTAAAGGAAACAATTAAATTAGAAATACATGCCACATGTCCAATAGTGATAGGAGTTGGGTTATACCCACATAGGTAGGTAAGCCGAGGCCTTCTAATTGTTAGTCCTTTGAGAGAAAGATTGACTTCAAGTTTGGCGATTATGTGGAACTAAACCATTTTCGCCTTCCAAAGTATATAATCGTTAAAATTAAACCAATGTGACTCGAAAACAATCACATGATTATTATTAATCACGCGATTACTTACCATTATTAACTAATTGGTTGATACCAAAACCGAGAAATATCAAAAAATTCCTTATTACTATTTTTTTTCTGACCAGAAATACGATGCTGTCCGTTCATTCGTATTCGAAATAGGCACATTTGAATTGCTTTGAAATTCATTCGTTACATTGTAACATTTAGCATAATAGTATAATAGTGTACTAAATTAGTTATTAATAGTACATATAATAACTTTCATGACCAATGCAATGGCCATCGGCGCCCCTCTTTAATTTAATACACCTTTCAATTAGGGGTGAAAACGAACCGAGCCTCTCGTGAGCTGCTCGCAAGAAGCTCGGTCAAAGCTCGACTCGAGTTCGGTTTGACCAAAGCTCGGTTCGGGCTCGAGTTCGGTTCGTTAATAATCAAGTCAAACTCAAGCTAGGTAATGTTCGGCTCGACTCGGCTCGAAGCTCGATTAAGTTATATATTTAATATATATATTATATCTCATAAGACATAAATAAATAGAAAAATTATTGATTTTGATTTTCACCATTATCAAATAAATAATTTGATCTAAAATTGAATAAAATGCTTATTATAAACTGAATGAGGAATACCGGACATCAAATCGAGTGTTAAAATTGTTACGAACATGTCAAAAACTCAAAGGTATATAGGACTTGTAAATAGACATTGTGTTCATTCACGGCTCGGTCAACGCTCGACTCGAGTTCGAGTTGACAAAGCTCGGCTCGTTAGTTATCAAGTCAAACTCAAGCATACTCAAGTTCGGGCTCGGCTCGGCTCGTTTTCACCCCTACTTTCAATAATTCAGACCAATGGCCATTGGCGCCCCGACACAACAGTGTACTTTTGCCGTGTGGAAGTAATTGGGCGCCGCGCCGCTAGCTTTGACCGAGTGTTTACTATACTAATCTTGACCAGAATCTAACCAATAATTAAATAAATTGTCGAACGAAATCAAGTTAGACATAAAATCGGGTATTGATTTAGAATTGACCTTAAGTTGGGGGCGATCTAGGTTATCTCTAGCTTAGAATGTAATAGTCGTTTCTAATGTAATTACTACCTCCGTCCCACTTATTCCTTCCCATTTTTCTATTTCGGGCGTCCCACATAATTCTTCTCATTTCCATTTTTGGTAAAAAATTATCCCACTAATTAAACTAGGGTATATTATGCTTCAGGCCCCAAAATGTTTTAAAATAGGTTTCAGGCCCTTCTGGAAAAAATATTAGTTTAAAGGACCTAATTTTCGTAAATTTTAGAGATAAGGACCTAATGTTACACAAGTGTTACTTCAGAGCAATGAAGTGTTACTGAGGAACAATGAAGTGTTATTTCAGAACAATAAAGTGTCACTGAGGAACAATGAAGTGTTATTGCAGAACAAACGAAGTGTTACTGAGGAACAATGAAGTGTTACTGAGGAACAATGAAGTGTTACTGCATAACAATTAAGTGTTATTGCAGAACAATGAAATGTTACTGCAGAAATCGAGTCCTTAAAACTAATTATTTTTCTGTCAGGGCCTGAAACCTAAGTTCAGACCCTGACAGGGGCCTGAAATGTAATTTCCCCATTAAACTAATTACACCATTAATATTTAAAAAAAGTCTTCTTGATTTGCGTGTCTACTAATAACTTTTCTCTCTCTATACCTCAAAAGGTGTACTATAATATTAAAATAATGTAATTTCTTAATCTCCGTGCCCGCTAATCTTTGGGAAGAAATAGCCGGGACAGAGGAAGTATTTAGACTGTACAGTTCACGGATGGGTAAAAAAAACACTAATAATAATTATTATATTCAGAGGACCGATTTATAGAGACTCCACCAGATATCGTAGTTGACTGTAGCGGGAGGACAGGTAGGTGGATCATTCATCTACAATGCGTAAACACTTATGTGATTTATGTGCTTTCATGTGATTCGATGATTTTCGTGACTTACGTGATTTACGTCTGTGGTTCGATGATTTTCGTGACTTACGTGATTTACGTCTGTGGCTCGCCATAGATTCGCAGACTGTGTTCATGTTTCTCAGCGATGAGCGTAATCGTCCTCAGGTGAATCATATTATCAGCTTAATATATTCTTTTACTGAAGATCAATGAGTTTCGTGTCTTAATCTGCGATTCTCGAAAATTTTGAAGTGGGATGTGTTATCTAACCAAAGCCCAGTTCAAGAAATCGCTCGTATATCGAACGGATCGAATCCTGGGAACTCCATATCAATTCTAAGGGTAAAGTTAAGATTTTCCTGCAATTTTCTTTCTTTTTTCGTGAATTAATTTTTTATTGATGAAAAGGCGTACGAATCGACCCAAAACAACATGCTAATACTTCAAGAAATCTACACCGATTCTTCGGGCTCGATGGTGGTCTACTGTCCGATCGATTTGCCGGCGGTCAACCTGGCGATGAGCGGCGAAGAAACTTCTTACATCCCTTTACTTCCATCGGGCTTCACTGTATCGAACGATCGCTGTAATGACGACGCGAATAAACCCTCTTCGAATGGCTCGCTGTTAACGGTTGTGTTGCAGATACTCGTGAGCAACTCTCCTCGGCTAAAATGACTCTTGATTCTGTGAACACTGTAAATGGGTCAATTTAACATTGGACCGGTTCCTATTTTTTATTAAACAGAAGAGAGTGGAACGAAAGTTACTAAAATACCCCAACTTAAACAGCACTTAAAAAAATCGAATTAATAAAAATTAATTTTTTTAATTCGAATAAAAAAAAATTCGAATAAAAAAATATTTATTCGAATTTCAATTCGAATTTCTTTTTACTCGAATAAATGCTTTCTATCCGAATATAATCTGAATAACTCAATTCGAGCTCGAATAATTCGAATAACCGTTTCTGTTCGAAAACGTCGATTTCAGGCTCAAAAACACGAAAATTCACTCAGATTTGGAGTTTATATGTTTAATAATCATGAAACCATCGATTAACATCTCATTTCAACACAAAAGTAATCCTATTTAACAAAAATTCGGTATCGTATGCAGGGACTCAAATGAGATCTCAGATGGAGCTATATCCATTCACCATTGTCAATTCGAAATAGGTTGAGGATTATTTCTAGGGAGCATGCTTAGAAGCAAGTCGAGATGGCCGAGTTGGTCTAAGGCGCCAGATTAAGGTTCTGGTCCGAAAGGGCATGGGTTCGAATCCCATTCTCGACAATATTATTTTATTTTTTGGCCCATAAATTTCCTTGGGCCTCATCTATGTGCAATAAAGTTGAATACAGTGCAAGAACTTGAGAAGCATGGAAACGAACAACCTTAACGGTTTAAAAACCAAAATAAATTACTTTTATCAGATGCAAATTCAACAAACACAGCCAACCCAGAAAACGACATACGATTCATCACATACATAATTAGAGCAAACACTTTTTTTTTTATGTAAATACATCACACGCTAGTCTCATTATCCAACAAAAAAAGAAAGGCTTTTACTTCATGCGTATAGCTTCAATGTTCTTGCTCAATTCGTCCAACTTCTTAAACCTCATCTTCTCACTTTCGCTCACCATCTGCAAAAATAAATCGTAAGCCAATAACATAATTATTAACATAATTCTTCAACTGGGTTTATGTATAGAATACCAAATTAACCACACCTCCATGAGCTTGGTGATGAGCTGCACTTTTTCTTTGTTCTTTTCATTGAAAACTTCCAGGGCCTCTTTGTATTCTTTCTCCTGTTATGTGAGTTGCAGAACATAAATAAAAGAAGTAAAGTAAAAAGGAGCCTAGAACTCCCAAGAAAATCCATGTAACAATAATATGAATTAATAACCTTCTTCTGACAAGCTTGCCCCAATGGCTTTAACTCCTTGTTAACTGCATCGATCTTTTTGCGAACGAAAGAAACGTCCTTCTTCATTGGGTCGGATAAAGCTTCAAGTTCCTATCGAACGTTTACGTTTTCACCGAGGTCAATGAATCTTTCTAGCTATACATTATTAATACGTGGATAAGAATTGCAGTTTTTTAAGGAAGGAAGCTGTGTAATAATAGTAAGTAGTCTTTGATAAAGAAGCTATAGAAAGGCTCATATTTAAGTCAAAAAACGCGTCTTTTTTCTAGATCTACACACTCATGAAAATAATCTGGAAAACCAATGCTTCGTCCAAGACCAATAATCGCCTTCACAATAAAGACTGAGAAGCTAAAATCCATGCAAAGGTGAAGAAATTTTGACCCCCTCCCTTCGAACAAACCCATAATCAGTAAGAGAATCAAACCACATAATTAAACTAGCAAAGAAACAAGAAAACAGCCCAACTATTCTGTTTGTTTATTACCTCGCGAATATTGGCCAAACGCCTAGTTTCTTCCTCGATTCGACCCAACTGAGCTTGAACTCTCTCCCTAACGGCGAGCTTCTTCTTCTCAATCTCTTCCTCCTTAGCCCTGAAAGTAGACAGCGCAGATTTGGACATATCTTCCTCGTCTTTGTTAGGCCCACTGTCGAAGCTCAAACTAGCCGAGATTTGCCCAGAATAAGACGCCTGAGACATGGACATTTGGCTCTCTAGCGATCTCCCACTATTCTGCTGCATATTCTCAGCAGATAAGCCACAGCAAGAAAAACCCTCAATCTTCGGTTGTCGTTGATAATCTGTGTAATAATTTTGTGAAAATGGGCTGTTTCGATGGCGCACGAGCCCTTTGCTTTTTAGCTTTCCCTTTTTCTCTCTTTTTTCCTTGGCGAATTTGAGAGAGAAGAGAAGAGTGCTCTGCTTTTTCTTTTTGTGTTTTCTTTTGCTATTTTCTATCTTCTTAGCTTTTGTAATGATTGTGCTGAGAACTGAGATGAGGAGTAGAGTGTTTATGACTTGTGAGTTCTTAGCTTGCGCTCTTTATAAAGGATCTTCGTGACTTTCGCATTCCCCTTAAATATTATTTGTATTTTCTAAATCTAATTTTGTTAACTTTTAAATTATATACGGTGACTCACGATCAGACATTTGTTATCTTTCGTGTTTCTCCTTAAATAGAATGGAACTTGTTTCAAGCAAGCTTATTTCAAGTAATAAGGCTATGCACAATATAGTCTTATACACCACGTAATTCGATAAATAGTGAAAATATATATTTGCACGTTATCCTCTTCTCCCATGATAATGCTTAATATATTTTTCAAGTACGTACGATGTATCATTCAAATGGATAGTGTCGTTGTACCTACAATTGTTCATTATTATGAAATGATAAACTTGCGTTAGTTATAACTTCCTAGTTAATGATGTATATTTTTTGTTAAAAATAACATTGCGAGTTGTATTACAATATTTTAGATGAAAGGCACATACGACTGCAATGAGCCAACTACCAACAACTTCATGCGTTACTTAAATTACATATTATCATAGTATGAGAAATTAAATTCGAAGATCCGTTGTGGAGTAGAAAGAAAGGGTCATCCGACTCACCTGCTATTTTACTTAAATAAGATATGCAATAAAATTGGAAAGCCTTAATCAGAAAGCACCATAGATAGGGTGCTTACCTAACTCTTAATAAAATAGTACAAGCATTGGGATCGCTTACTGTCTCCTAACGTACAAAAAAACACTCTCATGTTTCTTTTGTAGCTTTCGTAACGGTAATAAAAATTTATCTCCCGGCCGTACATGCTTGTCCATGTAGGACCCAACTTCATTATATGCTTATGTAGCAAAAAATAACTGAATTGCTATTCACCGCCCCCTTTTTCCTAGTCACCGCCCCCTAAAGGGCTATAAAAAGACGTTTTTGCCCTTATGATATTTAAATTAATTTAAAAATAAAAAACTAACTAAATATATAATTTCGGTACGAAATATTGAAAACTACATACACAAATAAATTCGAACGATCGATCGATACGGAAAAAAAAAAATTTGATTTAACATTTTAGGACCGATCGATCGATATTTTCGGACCGATCGATCGATATTTTCGGACCGATCGATCGATATTGTCGTAAAAATCATTCGTACGTAGATGAATTAGCGAACACGGATCGAAATAGTTTGAAAAAGTCCCGACCGAAACACAATTTCGGTCGCCACAAGGCACAACCGAACAGTAATTTCGGTCGCCACAAGGCACGACCGAAACAGGATTTCGGCCATGACATGCGGCGACCGAAATTGTGTTTCGGTCGTGCCTTGTGGCGACCGAAATTTCGTTTTTGGTCGTGCCAGGTCCGACCGAAATCTTGTTTTGGTCGTGCCAGCTCCGACCGAAATCTTGTTTTGGTCGTGCCAGCTTCGACCAAAACAAGATTTCGGTCGGACCTGGCACGACCAAAACGAAATTTCGGTCGCCACAAGGCACGACCGAAACACAATTTCGGTCGCCGCATGTCATGGCCGAAATCCTGTTTCGGTCGTGCCTTGTGGCGACCGAAATTACTGTTCGGTTGTGCCTTGTGGCGACCGAAATTGTGTTTCGGTCGGGACTTTTTCAAACTATTTCGATCCGTGTTCGCTAATTCATCTACGTACGAATGATTTTTACGACAATATCGATCGATCGGTCCGAAAATATCGATCGATCGGTCCGAAAATATCGATCGATCGGTCCTAAAATGTTAAATCAAATTTTTTTTTCCGTATCGATCGATCGTTCGAATTTATTTGTGTATGTAGTTTTCAATATTTCGTACCGAAATTATATATTTAGTTAGTTTTTTATTTTTAAATTAATTTAAATATCATAAGGGCAAAAACGTCTTTTTATAGCCCTTTAGGGGGCGGTGACTAGGAAAAAGGGGGCGGTGAATAGCAATTCCCAAAAATAAGATACAATTTAAATACAACTGAATGCATGTTCTATTCTTTCCTTTGCTGTCAAGCTAACCTAACACAATCGAATGGTCATCTAACCGTATTTTATTCCAAGATGTGTATATTTTAAACTCGTTCTTTCTTACAAAAGACCTATTAAATATTTATCAAAAAGCCTCCAAAGTGAGACCAGAAAACTTACAATGAACAAACGACAAAACTCCTACGTTGATGATAGACGCATAATATATATATATATATCGGACTAGTACAAATGAATTGCGGCTATTTTCGACTTTCCTTATAGTTTACCAACTAATCACAATTCAAATGATCAATAATTTCATGCGACAGTAATGATTATATCGAAAATATTGTTAACCTTAGAACGTCACACTGAGAAAAGATTCCTATGTACGTACAGAGTTCAAAACACCACAAAATCCAAAAAAAGGAAGAAACGTTTTCCATCTAGTTTATTCATCACCTTCACCCTTCGTTCCTTTTGCCTGACAAGAGCCTCTCTTCAACGCAGCAGCAAAAGTGCCCGAATTTTACCACCGTCTGAGAAAAAATCCCAACTTTCTTTCTTCAAATATATATAAAAAAAAAAAGAAATCAAATCACATCAGCCCATCATCATTCGATTCATCTTCTCCATCGCCCATCAAAGCGTACACCACAGCCGTCCTCGAAGGCGTATACACCAAGAACGAATGAGGACGATCGTCGTGCCTATTTTCCTGCAATAAGAGATCATCATATTCGAATAACATTCAGTCGAGCGTACAAAAAAGGGTCGCCGAAAAAATTCACTAAGTAACAAAACAAATTCTCTATTCATTCTTACAGAAGTAAAGTACTCAGCACTGTGATCGATTCTTCCATAGCCACCAAAGAGCGGGTCGTCTGAGTCGAGGACAACCTTGTACTTTCCAGGCTTTACGCAGCCAACTCGATAATCAGAGTAACTGTTCGTCCAGTGAAAGTTGAAGACGAACACTAAGTCGTCCCTTTCGAATACGATAATCCTATCCCCTTCGTCCTTCCGAGAAATGTACTGATGCCCCGAAGTCATGAACTTTTTGCAAAAAAAAAAAAAAAAAAGAAAAAAAGAATCGTTCGTAAAAGCTATCTTTTTTTATGATTTTTTGTACTGGAATAATTCGGTCATTACGCCATATTTTGCTTCGATGTGCTGCATTGCCCGGTCGAACTCTTGCATCCCGTTATACCTTAGGTAATCAGCGTCGCCCTGAAATTAATCATCATAGTGAATCAGATCAAAGAGCTTTTAAATCGTCTTTCTATCTGTACTCTTATATAAAGAGCGTAGTGGTCTAAAAGCTGTCAACGGATCTGTCAAGTATTTTTATCATTTTACCCTTAATATATTAATTTAAGACAATTTTATCCTTACTTTCAAATTTTAGTTTTTAAATATTAAGTAATAATATAAAATATTAAAAAATATAAAATATATCGCACATACATTGGATGTGCTAAAAATACTAGTTATATTAAAAGTCATATAAACCATCAGTAAATCAACTGGTGTATCAATTTTTACATTAAAAATTTAAAATAATAAACATCACACGGTTATGACTTATGAGCCTTAACCTCATAAAAACTGCCTATTTCTATTCTTACTATATCTCTTACGTTTTTGGTAAGTAAACATTAAAATTATTATCAATACAAAAACGACTACCTACCAATTTTTATTTTACTGCACACACACAGGGAAAGAGACTTACTAGATCAAACCTACGCCTACACTTGTCGAAGCTGTTGTTGTTCCCAGGGATGACTCTCCCGTCGGGAAGATGCTGTTCGCCCCTCGGGAAATCGATCCATTCTGATTCAAATAAAAAAGAAAAAAGAAAGGTGTAAAAAAGCTTTATATACGTCTTATTACCAAGGTGCGACGTAGAAAGAATATCTCGAAAAAGGGCGTAAAAGACAATACCGGGATGTCCGAATTCGTTTCCCATGAAGTTAAGGTAACCTTCTCCGCCCAATCCCATCGTGATGAGCCTTATCATCTTGTGGAGCGCAATCCCACGATCGACGGCCGGCGTCGAAGGCCTGTCGAGCGCCATGAAGTCGTACATGTCCTGATAAAGAGATTCTCCAAGTTAATAAAATAAGCGCGTCTTTTGATTATTCAGTTGCGTGCGTGTATGTATGCGTATATATACGTATGTATAACCTTATCCATAAGCCAGAAGGCGATGGTTTTATCGCCGACGAGCGCTTGGTCGTGGCTCTCTGCGTAGACGACGCACTTCTCAAGCCACCTTCTGTTAGTTAGTGTGTGCACAATGTCTCCCATTTTCCAATCTTCGTCCCTTTTCCTGCAAGAAAGCAGACAAAGCGTTGGCAAAAAAAGACGCCGGCGAAGTAAGACGGAGTAATGTCGGAAATATAATATGAAAATAATTAACATTGATACGCAGTCTTAAAAGCTCATGTTTTTAGGTGAAGTGGTCATTCAACAGTGATGAATAATATAACATATAAATTAAAAATTCCCTTACACTCTGTTTGGTCTGAAGGAACGTAGGGTGGGAAAAAAATGAGAGAGAGAATGGTTTTCATAAGTTTTTCTTTCATTTTCCTCACCATTTGGTGAGAATAATCGTTTTCCTTAGTTTTGAGTCAAAATTAAACCAGATTTTCTTTTCTTTTTTTTTTTAATCCTTATCTATCTCTTTGATCAACCAAACATGAAAACGAGTTTTTCTTTTCTCTTTCACCTTCTTTTCCCTACTAATTTTCACAAACCAAACACACCCTTAAAGCTCAAACCTTTAGGTGAAACGGTCATTCAACAGTAAACCCTTACTTGAGCATTTCGATCCATTTATCGGCGACCGCCATGTGCAGACGGTAGTCGAACCCGACGCCTCCATCTTCGACGGGAATACAAAACGTAGGCATGCCACTAACCTGAACGAGCCCATCAACCAATATATCATCTCGTAAAAATACCAAAAAACAATAGAAAGAATAATATCGTTTTGTCGCACATATAACACATACATCTTCTCCGACAGTTATAGCATCGGGGAAAAGCCCGTGGATCATATCGTTCACCATCATCAGATACACCACGGCGTCGATGTCTGTCGCCAGGCTAAAGTACTCGTTGTAGTTCCCAGTAAACGCAACCTATATACGCAAAAAACCAATACGTAATGGGTCGTGTTTTTACCTTTTCGCCCCCCAAAAAGTCCAGTTTTACCTGCAAACCATGGTGGGTATACATCATAGACGTCACGCCGTCGAATCTGAATCCGTCGAACTTGTACTCATCCAGCCACCACCTTGCGTTGGAGAGGAGAAACCTCAACACCTAAAGATCGAAAAAAAAAGTATTTTTTTCGATATACGTTGGTCGAAACTATGCATGGGAACGTAAGAATATGGTTTCTTGGCGAACGTACTTCCCAGTGACCATAGTTAAAAAGGCGGGAATCCCACATCCAATGGTATCCGCGGGCCCCAGAGTGGAAGTAGCAAGCATCCGTTCCGTCGAACATGTTCAGCCCATCTAATGTGTTGTTCGACGCATGGCTGAAAATTGAGGAAGTAAATATAAGCTGATAAATAACCGATTACATGAGAAGATCATATTCTAAGGATCAAGAGGTGGGCAGTTATTACATCCTAAGAAGTAAGAATTACCTGTGAACTATATCCATGAGGACAACCAAGCCTAGCTCATGGGCTCTATCGATCAGAGATTTGAGGTCGTCTGGCGTGCCAAAGCGACTGCTCGGGGCGAAGAAATTTGTCACGTGATATCTGAGACGGGCCAAGAAAAAGAATGTAAGAATTCTTTTTTCAGAAAGCCAACGGCGAAAAACTATAGGGAATCAAATCAAATCGAATTACCCAAAGCTGGCGTAATAAGAATGCTCTTGGATAGCCATAATCTGAACAGCGTTGTAGCCAAGCTTCTTTATGCGAGGGAGAACGTCGTCTCTGAAACTGGCGTAAGTATTGATGATAGGCTCCTGAGAATTGACCCATTAACGATACTGAAGGCACAAAGAAGCATAGATATTCGAATTATTACATGTTAGAGAAGAGAAGCGTACCGTACTACTCATCCCAACGTGGGACTCATATATCCTTAACGATTTCGGTTTCTGTGGACGAGGGTGTTTGAAGACGTATTTCTCCTGAAAATACAGTTATAGAGCATCGAGGAGTAAGAGATAAGGGATGTTGAATAATATACGAGGGCAAAACAAAGAGAGTACATAGATAGGGTAATACCTCTTCGGGTGGATCGTAGTAGATTCCATTGTATGGTATTTCTCCAGGAGCTTGAACTGAAAACTTTATCCAAGCTGGGATAGAATCTTTTACGCCAGATGGTGTATCCATACGAATCTACAACATATATATATATATATATATATATATATAGCAAGCCCGGAGAATTTATTAATAGAAGAGTAACATAGCTGAGAAAAAGAAGTTACCTTTACTCTGGAACCATGGGGAATAGCAGGAGAACCGTCTGCATTGTTTGGTAAAAAGATCTCCCAAACGCCAAATTCGTTCTGTATTTATGTAAAAGAATAACATAAGTGGAAATCTACCGTTGAATGGCGAAAATGGTGAAAGAGAATAAGCAGTTGCCTAACTGCACGTAAATGAACAAAGCCTAACTGTATCTTCTTATGATGAGAAGTCTTTCTCAAATCTTACACGAGTCATGACATCAGCATTAGGATTCCAGTTGTTGAAGTCTCCAATAAGTGCTGCAGACTGCAAACGTGAAGTTTAGACGTGTGGTGAGATACGTTTTTTTGTTAAATCGACCAAATAAGAGGACGGTAAAGATCTAATTATAGCATTCACATTCTATATGAATGATTGAGAGCAAATACAACTCAGACAAGGAGCTTCTGATGAAAGTTCAAAATATGAAGGAAGAAATTAAAGAGTATCACTAACCTTGGCTCCTGGGGCCCACTCCCTGTAAGTGATGCCCGTTTCACTGCAAAGCGAAATACAAGGGAAATTAAACTTTCAAGCAAAAGTTATATAATATGAGCTTGGGTTACAAAAAACTATAGAATCACTGATAATGTGAATAACATTGATCCAAAGAGGAAAAGAACTAGTGAAATCATAGGCTGACCTGCGAGTGAAACCGAATTTCTCGTAACCACGAGAGAACGCTTCAAGTCCACCCTCATACTCGTCAATAGCTTCACGCAACTTCTTGTATTGGCCATAACTGTAGAGACAATATTTACGTAAGGACAAAGGTTACGCAGTTACACTTTCAGACACACTAAGTTTTCAATGATGTTTAGATAAGAAACACTAAGGGCTATAAAATAGCCATATACCGGTAGTCGAGATGTTGGCGAAAATTGTTCAGCATTGGGTCGATCTCGTAAATCCTCTGCCCAATTCCAGGTGGTGGTATTGCTCTCTCTCTGACCCTTAAAGACTCATCAGTTATCGAATCAACAGAGGTTGCTTCAGTTTCAGCTTCAACATCTTCATCTGTAATAATATCTTCGCCAAGAACAGTTTCCATTCCCGATTCTATTTCTGCCTCTGAATCAGCTAACACCTGGGGAACAAGCCACACCATACAAAATCAGTAAAAATGGAAGAAAACCCATAAATTTCACATAGGGAATAATCATTGTTGACTTGCCTCGGGCTCGTTTGAAACAATGTCAGGGACTTCGAACTCCTCGGTTTTGGATGATGAACTGTCGGGCTCAGCTCCAGGAACAAGGATCTTCTCCGATACAGTTTCAGTAGATGATTTGGATGCAGAATCATATGAGTTTGCACAGATTATTTTTCCTACAACAGAAAGGAAAAATAAGAAAGACAAACAGAATCATTGCAAGTAGTAAAAGTAAAATGGAAACAATCTGAAATAAGAATCCAGATCACCGCTAAGAACCCACCCTGGAAAATATCTGATTAGTGAACAAGTTAATTCATTCATTTACCGCCCTCAAGTGGGTGATAGTAAATTTTTAACTCTATCAAGAAACGCTAGAACAAAGCAAGTATCTTATGGATAGTATAAAATCGCAATTCCAAAAAATTGAAATCCCATCAGAAAAAATAACTCATCACACTAAAGGTGAAAACAAAAAGAATGGAACTTTTCAGTACACCATCATTCTCAGAATCCCAATAGATCCATAACCATGATGAAGAGCCACTAGCCCTAACGACCAACTAACATAACACAACACAACATAATCCACCCGTAGAGAAAGAGAGATCAAAGCTACAAAGTGAGAGACTTACGTGAGCAAGAATTGCTTCTAAATAAAAAGGAAAGGCTCCCATTTGCCCTATCGCCGCTCTTGTTGTACCCACCGCTTCCCAGGTTGTAAATCGATGGAGCAGTAGGCAACCTCACGCCAGACAACGTATACACCATCTTTCAGCTTCTCAAACTTTTGATGGGTAGAATAAAAATCTCTCCTTCCGCTCAAAATAGATCCGTGCACGGAGTCCAATGCACCAAGAAATCCGTGAAATAAATGAGCCCAGCTGATATTACAAATTAAAATTTTTCGAAAACGAAGACTCTATTTGACTAAGCTTAACAGCGTCTTAGTGGGGCGCTGATTATATAACAAAGCAGCCAAGCAGTAGAAGCTACGTGTGAGTGATTGCTTGATTATTGCATGCTTGTAACGATGGGTCCCACGTTAACCTATGCCTGCTAATAGGCACCGCCAAATTGAGCGAGGAAAACCAAAAATATCTAATCTGATTTCCCTTTTTCGGTCACATGGGGCTGAGCTGATGATGGACTATTGAAATTATTGTTTCTGTTTTAATATGAATTTGTATGTAATGAAATATCTTTTTCACGAACTTACATAGAAAGGCTATCGTCTCGTGTGTGGTTCTTGATATACTGGAACCTTTTTGTACTAGCCATTTTTCTCGATTTTCTATGTATTGTACGAATGTGTGGGCCTTGATTTTTACATAGGAAGCCCAATTTACTGTAGTTGGGCCGTAAATGGGCCCACGTAAGAGGCAGGCGCTTGCTTTGAGTATTCAGTACTGATGCTCTGAAGAAATTCCTCTCGAAGGTCAGCTAGTGCACCTCTAGCTTGAAATTCACTCGTTTTTAACGGAAGAGAAAGGCAAGTAATTCAGATCTTGGTCCATTAACAAGGAGGAGGATCCTCGTTATCTTCGATTTCTATCCTCTAGCTTGGTTTCTAGCGAATTCCAGTGACGTTGGCGAAAGGTATCGGTTGTTATTGTTTTTGTTTTTCTTTCTCTGTTCTTGTTTTTGGTGTGAGTTTTTGTGTAATTAAGTTGTATAATAGCTCTATTGATCGATGTTCTGTATCTATGTGTCCTGCACGTGTTGTTTAGAATTATGATGCTGTGATCTATTTCCGGCGGCTGCTTGGTTGACGCATAAGATCTGTGTTGTTTTCTATTTGGTTGTATTTATGTCTATTTGGATTCGATCTTTCGAGGCCCTGAGTTGAAGCTGTTTGCTGTGATTACAGTGATATTTGAGAACATTAGAGTTTTGCAATGGCTGCGTCTGAGGAGAACAATGCCTTGTTTCCTATATTCGTACTGACGATGATTGCGCTGCCTCTGGTGCCATACACTTTTGTCAATTTGTACATCACGTTTCGAAAGAAGACTGGAAAGGCTAATTGTCGATGTTCAGCTTGCTTTCGCTCGGGAAAGTATAATAAATCTATATTCAGACGTGTAAGGATCCGATTCTTTGTCTTCGTTCGATGGGAACATTCTGCTAACGGTTTTATGTTTGATTATGGTAGATCTTTTATTTTCAAATAATTAACCGGGATAATTTTTTTGCGAATTTCAGATTTCAAACTTTTCGACTTATAGCAACCTTACGGTGGTATTGCTCTGGGTAGTAGTCATACTCTTGTCATTATACATCAAGCATCTCAACACTGAGGTATGTTTTTGTCTGTGATCTATATATGCGGTAGTATTTGTTGATGTTTAAGTGTGGTGTCTGCTTGTTAGTTAGAATGTATTCTTATATTCATACAGTTTGAATGTATTCTTATATTCATACAGTTTCAATGCAATTTAAATTTTCATTTTAATAAGAAGAGTTCCGGTGATGTGTTCAAATATGGCTTGTGAGGATTTGTGAAAATAGGTGCATCAAAAGCCAGTTCAAGGGTCACGCCGTTTATTGTTTTTCAAGCTTTGGTTTAAAAATTTTATTGAACTCGATAAATTTTCGCAGGTCAAGATTTTTGAGCCATTTAGCATATTAGGATTAGAACCTGATGCGTCAGAGGCGGAAATAAAAAAAGCGTATAGGAAGCTTTCCATTTTGTACCATCCGGATAAAAATCCAGATCCAGGTTTCTGCATTTAATAGCATCATTTAGCTGAAGTATGGATTGTTTTCAGGTGCTTAACGTTGTAAACTATTCCGTGCAGAGGCTCATGTGTATTTCGTAGACTATATATCCAAAGCCTTTCAAGCTTTAACAGATCCTGTATCCCGTGAGAACTATCAAAAATATGGCCATCCTGATGGCCGTCAGGTAGTTTTCATCTTAAAACTATCGTAAACAATTTTAATTTGCTACTTCATTGGGATTAAGAAAGTGGACATATAAATACTTCTTTTTTTTCTTGTAGGGCATGCAAATGGGGATTGCTTTGCCACAGTTTCTTTTGAACATTGATGGAACATCTGGAGGGATTATGCTAATTGGAATTGTGGGAGTTTGTATTATTTTGCCACTGACTATAGCTGTTATATACTTGTCAAGGTCGTCAAAATACACTGGGAATTATGTCATGCACCATACCATGTATGCTTACTATCACTTTATGAAGCCATCATTGGCTCCAAGGTAACATTTTGATGTGTATGATTTTTTTTATATATCCTACTCAATATATTCTTGATTTGATTCATCGTGTAACATTGTGGAGCTGTGGGAAATTTCAATAGTTGCTGCTTATGCGTACTTGAATTTTTTTTTCTGGAAAAAATTATTATAATGACGTTTGATTTTTTTCGCACATGTCACTGATGCTTCTCTATGGTACAGCAAGGTCATGGAAGTATTCATCAAGGCTGCTGAGTACATGGAAATTCCTGTCCGTAGAACTGATGAAGAATCTCTTCAGAAACTGTTTTTGCTGGTCAGGAGTGAGTTGAATCTGGACCTTAGAAATATCAAACAAGAACAAGCTAAGTTTTGGAAGCAACATCCTGCTTTGGTTAAGGTGATATATCATCTGCTGATGGGTTAAAAGTTCATAAACTTCTTTCTCCTTCTGATATGAGCTTTTGTAATGCAGTCAGAATTGTTGATGCAAGCCCATCTGACTCGTGAAACTGCATCACTGTCTCCATCACTCCAACGTGATTTTAAGAAAATGCTTGCCCTTGCACCTCGTCTTCTTGAAGAACTAATGAAGGTAGTGTTAATGACACACCACTCCTTTTATGCAGCATTTGGTCCATTGATCTCTCTCTCTCTCTCTCTCTCTCTCTCTCTCTCTCTCTCTCTCTCTCTCTCTCTCTCTCTCTCTCTCTCTCTCTCTCTCTCTCTCTCTCTCTCTCTCTCTCTCTCCTCTCTCTCTCTCTCTCTCTCTCTCTCTCTCTCTCTCTCTCTCTCTCTCTCTCTCTCTCTCTCTCTCTCTCTCTCTCTCTCTCTCTCTCTCTCTCTCTCTCTCTCTCTCTCTCTCTCTCTCTCTCTCTCTCTCTCTCTCTCTCTCTCTCTCTCTCTCTCTTCTCTCTCTCTCTCTCCTCTCTCTCTCTCTCTCTCCTCTCTCTCTCTCTCTCTCTCTCTCTCTCTCTCCTCTCTCTCTCTCTCTCTCTCTCTCTCTCTCTCTCTCTCTCTCTCTCTCTCTCTCTCTCTCTCTCTCTCTCTCTCTCTCTCTCTCTCTCTCTCTCTCTCTCTCTCTCTCTCTCTCTCTCTCTCTCTCTCTCTCTCTCTCTCTCTCTCTCTCTCTCTCTCTCTCTCTCCTCTCTCTCTCTCCTCTCTCTCTCTCTCTCTCTCTCTCTCCTCTCCTCTCTCTCTCCTCTCTCTCTCTCTCTCTCTCTCTCTCTCTCTCTCTCTCTCTCTCTCCTCTCTCTCTCTCTCTCTCTCTCTCTCTCTCTCTCTCTCTCTCTCTCTCTCTCTCTCCTCTCTCTCTCTCTCTCTCTCTCTCTCTCTCTCTCTCTCTCTCTCCTCTCTCTCTCTCTCTCTCTCTCTCTCTCTCTCTCTCTCTCTCTCTCTCTCTCTCTCTCTCTCTCTCTCTCTCTCTCTCTCTCTCTCTCTCTCTCTCTCTCTCTCTCTCTCTCTCTCTCTCTCTCTCTCTCTCTCTCTCTCTCTCTCTCTCTCTCTCTCTCTCTCTCTCTCTCTCTCTCTCTCTCTCTCTCTCTCTCTCTCTCTCTCTCTCTCTCTCTCTCTCTCTCTCTCTCTCTCTCTCTCTCTCTTGTGGCAGTATGGGTGAATGGTTATTATTAATTTTTCATCTTGTTAGCTGGATCTGATAGTAATATATTTTTGTGCGTTGTCTCTTAGAACTCATTTGAGATTGTTTTTATTGGTTTAGATTATATGATCAACTATAAATTTCCTTCAAACAGATGGCTATCATACCACGCACCCAACAGAGGCATGGTTGGCTGAGACCGGCAATTGGAGTGGTGGAGCTATCCCAGAGCATAATTCAGGTAAAATTTTCTGAAATTGCGAAGTATATCCATGAACGACTAACTTCGTGTTAGGTTCCGAAAATAAATGGCAACATCTTTAGGTCCTTTTCGTTAGCACATATTAGCTAAGGCTTTTTTATAACACTGAGCTTCAGCCTAATTTCAAAACGACGTATACTTCGCGATATCATACTTCTCATTTGTGAGAATCCCTGGAGCGTAGAATAAGTAGGTGTGTAATAACTAATGGAAGAAATCTGATTAAGCTACTCAAGCACAATGACACGCCAATCCTTTGCTTTATGCTAGTTGAATAGTCGACTTATTTTTCTTTCTCCAAGTATGGATGAGCTATCGCGTCATTTCAGAAAAACTCTTAAGCACGTGCTCTTGGTGCAGGCCGTCCCTCTCAGTGCTAGGAAAGCCACCGGTGGATCAAGCGAAGGTTATGGCCCATTTCTCCAGCTCCCACATTTCAGTGAGTCCACCGTCAAAAAGATTTCCAGAAAGGTCTCTCTCTCTCTCTCTCTCTCTCTCTCTCTCTCTCTCTCTCTCTCTGTATATATATGTGTGTGTGTGTGTAATTTGGGTAAGCATACGTACAGAAAATCCGCTCATTACAAGAATTCCGCGACATGAAACCCCAAGAACGCTTCGACCTTCTGACCGACGTGGCCAGCTTCTCCCCCGACGAATCCCGAGACGTGGAGATGGTCCTCGAGATGATGCCCTCGATATCGATCGACATAACGTGCGACACCGAGGGCGAGGAGGGAATCCAAGAAGGCGACATAGTTACCATGCAGGCTTGGATCACCCTACGCCGCCCCAACGACCTAATCGGTGTCCTCCCCCACGCCCCTTACTTCCCCTACGACAAGGAAGAGAACTTCTGGCTCCTCCTTGCCGACTCTGCCTCCAACGACGTGTGGATGTCCCAGAAGATCAACTTCATGGACGAGTCCACCGCCATAATCGCGGCATCCAAAACCATACAGGCAAGGACGAAAAAATGTCTGTCGATATTATTTTTCGTATATTCATAGCAACTGATATTTAATTAACTATTTTAGTCCTGTAATTAGGATATGCGTTATGTGGACGACGAATTTTAGGGTTGCATTATGTGGAATTTCGAATTAAGCAATTTAGGGACGTTAGGCGCTGAAAATCCAGACTTTGTCCCAAAATTGCTTAATTTTGAAAATTATTGTCCCGATAATGTCAACCGTTAAATTTGCCGGTACCGAAAATTTGCCCCAAATTCTAGGGTTGCGGCGAATAATTTTGCGTTAATTTAAGGGGTGACATTATAAGGACATAACTTTAAAAAAAATTCAGCAATTTTGGGACATAATTTTAGGGTTCCAACATATAATTTGCTTAATTTTGAAAGTTATTGTCTGTATAATGACATCATTAACCTCTTTGTCCCTAAAATGCCATCCCTCAAAATTACAGGACTGTAAAAATAATTCCACCTCTACTTTTTTTTTTCCCCATAATTTCACCCATATTGATACTGATATACAGGAATTGAAAGAAGGGTCGGGCGTGAGCCCGAAGGATATTAAGACAGCCGTGAAGGAAGCGGTGGATAGGGTAAAGTCGGGGTCGAGGTTGGTGATGGGTAAGTTTCAGGCGCCTTCGGAGGGGAACTACAGCCTGACGTCCTTCTGCTTGTGCGATTCTTGGATCGGCTGCGATGCGAAGACGGCCGTGAAGCTGAAGGTACTGAAGCGTAGCAGGGCCGGGACGAGGGGCGTGGGTCCCGCTTCTGCTGAAGAGATGCCTTTGCTCGAGGAAGGCGGAGATGAGGAAGACGAGGAAGGCGAGGAGGATTTCGATGACGATTATGAGAGCGAGTACAGCGAAGATGATGATGATGATGATGGGAAGGGGAAGAAGAAGGGCGACGATAAAGCTGTTAATGGCGGGTCTGAAGGTGTTGGTGGTAGTGGTTCGAGTTCTGAAGGTGATGATGATGATTAGTAAGAAAGATCTTCTCTCTCTCTATGTGTTGATGAGGTGTTGTTGTGGTTGTCTTTTTGGGAATGTTTTGTTTTCATTTGGAAAGATAGTTCAGTAAATCGACCAAAAGTTACAGAGCCGAGTAGCCACTACTTGATACAGTCAGACTATGGGATGAAGTTTTTATATAAAGGGGGAAACGTCTGACAGTGACAGGGGACTAAGAAAAACATTAGTTTCCTAAAGAATCTACTATTGAACTTAAATTTGATGATACTCTTCAACCTTTTCTTTTTGGGTTTTGAACTTTAAAATCTCATTTTCTCCAAGAAGAATTCGTGAGGGGACGGACGTCACCACTCACCACACCGCATGGAGGTACCCGCAAATGTTCTTTATTCACTCTAAAATGTGTACTATGTCGTGTTATTTATTTCTTTATTTTTGCGTTGAAGGATTTTTTCACTGATGAAATTATTGATCGAGAAAAAAATTGGTCCAAGAACGACAACAACACGTACGTAGCATCATAATTTGGCATTGGCCAACAAACTCAATAGTCAATCTTCTACCGTAGCGAAGCGATGGTATTGGTCAGATAAAGCAAAACGGCCTATATTAAGACACGTGTGCAGATCCTATTGGTGAGTGTGCCATATATAGTCAACCAATCACCATCGTTACTCTAAATCTAATTTCCACATTTGTTACGGGGTTAAAAAGGAGTTTGATCTTCAATTAGCTGCTCGTCTTTGACTCTTCTCTCATTTCATCTCGCTGATTAGTAGGCTCGAGTTTCGATGGCGGAAAAATCGTTCAAGTACGTGATCGTTGGTGGCGGCGTTTCTGCTGTGAGTTCTCTCTTATTCGATCGTCTCAATTTTTCGCACATCGTATTTCATTGTGCTGTCTTCGTTCAATGGAGTTAATTTTTTGATCCTGTTTTTGTGATTAGATGGTGGTGGTGCGTTTTCTTTTCTGCACCAGATTAGTTTACTGTTTTATTGCTTTTTCTTTTTCTCTGAGAAATCTGTGTGTTGCCACGTGTTTTTCTTAAATATGTTACCTGTGATTTGAACTTCGGGCACGATTGAGATGGCATAGCTATTCAATATGGACTTATCCAACAGTCTTTGAGATTTAAGAGTGATTGATATTCGATCCTAAGTATCTGAACTTGAGATGTTAGTCATGTTCGATGTGCATCATGCGTACGGAAAGACAGAAACAATTCCGAGCTTGCATGACACTAATATCAACATTCTCTGAATTGAAAATTTTGGCGTACTTCGTTCGCAGGGATATGCTGCTAGAGAATTTGCCAAGCAGGGAGTGAAACCTGGTGAATTGGCCATCATTTCCAAGGAGGCGGTATGTATCACAATTTTCGTGGAGTTATTTCATCTCACAATGAGTGTCATTAGTTGTGTAATTCTTCTCTGCAACATTGTAGCAATAATTCATTTTATTAGATCTCTTTTGCTGCATATAGATGGACTTTTCCTTTGCCCAGTGGCACTCTTAAAGCTGAACTTTTCTTACGTCTGTTCTTATTGGTGATTTCAGGTGGCTCCCTATGAACGTCCTGCTCTTAGCAAGGCATACCTCTTTCCTGAAGGTAAGTTTGTTTTTCTGCAGTGTCATAGTGAATCTATAATAGAACACATGTTTTGTAATGTTAATATGGCATGATGATTCTCAGTTAAGTATTCTACACTAGTAGGTTACCCTTGAGTCATCGTTTAGAGTTATCAAGTCTTCTATGCTTGCACATATCACGGTTGACGTTGTTTTGCACTAAATTGCTCCAGGAACTGCTAGACTGCCAGGTTTCCATGTGTGTGTTGGAAGTGGTGGAGAGAGACTCCTTCCGGAGTGGTACACTGAAAAAGGTGAAATTGTCGTCTGAATTTTAAAGTTCTGTGAAACCAGCTACAACTACTTGATGACTTTTTGTTAATGAAACTTTATTCTTTTCTTATGTTAGAGCAACACATTACATGATCTTCGTTGCCAATTTCAGGAATATCTTTGATTCTGAGCACAGAAATAGTCAAGGCAGACCTGGCTCTAAAGACATTAATCAGTGCTGCTGGTGAAACTTTCACCTACAAGACATTGGTTATTGCTACTGGCTCTACGGTAAATGTCAACTATTACCTTGCACTCATCTATAAGAAACTTTCGGTCGCTGATGCAGTTTACCTATTTTATAATTTTTTACATCCTGTTATGTCAAGGTTCTGAGGCTGACAGACTTTGGTGTTCAAGGCGCTGATGCCAAGAACATCTTTTATTTGAGAGAAATTGATGATGCTGATAAGCTTGTTGAGGCAATAAAAACAAAGGAAAATGGGAAAGCTGTGATCGTCGGTGGGGGATACATAGGTCTGGAGCTAAGTGCGGCTCTGAGACTCAATAACATTGACGTCAGCATGGTCTATCCAGAGCCTTGGTGCAGTAAGATAACTTGCTACGTTCTCCATTTTTTTGAAGTTTTAGTTTCCTTTATTTGCTGCTGATGTTAAGCAAATCAAGGGATGTTTGTGAGCCAAAATCATTTATATATGCCTTTTCTTAGTGATCAAAACACATGACTATCGTAATCGCTCTAATAATGCATGATTTTTCAGTGCCTCGACTGTTCACTGCTGGCATAGCAGCCTTCTACGAAGGTTATTATGCAAACAAAGGAGTTACTATAATCAAGGGAACTGTTGCTGCGGGATTCGCCACAAATGCAAGTGGAGAGGTGAGTCCTATGATCTCTTTGCAAGTCTTAATGATCTTCACACAGATCAACCTTAGGTAATTCTCATCTTGATTTTCAGGTTACGCACGTAAACCTCAAGGACGGTCGGGTGCTAGAAGCCGACTTTGTTGTTGTTGGTGTCGGTGCTAAGCCTCTCACAAATTTATTCAAGGGCCAAGTGGTTGAAGAAAAGGGCGGGATTAAGGTCCGTGACCTTTTTTTATTCTGGTGATATCATACGCTTAGCGAATTTTATTTGGCTTGCCATACCATATGAACTTTTTTTTCAATCATTTTCTTCTACGGCGAGAATTGGATTTTTTTCCCCATCTTACTAATTATAAATATATGGAAGCAAAGCTTATTATTTAACTCTTATATGCAGACTGATGGCTTCTTCAAAACAAGCGTAGCTGACGTATACGCCGTGGGCGATGTCGCCACATTCCCTATGAAACTGTACAACAATGAGCTCAGAAGAGTGGAACACGTCGACCATTCTCGCAAATCTGCCGAACAAGCCGTTAAGGTACTTACTACACAATCTCAAACCCGTCTCGGTAAACTTGCGAAATCTCAAAATTTTATACGATAGCTTTTCTTTTTCATTGCTCATCTCCATGACTTACTAAAAAAAGGAATGCTTTCAAAAACCCAGGCAATCTTTGCAAGCGAACAAGGGAAAACAATCGAGGAATACGACTACCTCCCATACTTCTATTCCCGAGCGTTCGACCTGTCGTGGCAATTCTACGGAGACAACGTCGGCGACGCCGTCCTCTTCGGCGAGAACAGCCCGACTTCTCCCGCCCATAAGTTCGGTTCGTATTGGATCAAAGATGGTAAGGTGGTCGGCGTATTCTTGGAGAGCGGTACGCCCGAAGAGAATAAGGCCATCGCTAAGGTGGCGAGGGTTCAGCCTCCGGCGAATAATCTTGATCAGTTGGCAACTGAAGGTATCACATTCGCTACCAACGTATGAAATATAATAAAATAAGCTGGTGGTTTTATTCGTTTGATAATTGATGCAGAATGTTATGGTATTTGATTTGAGATTTTAAATAAATCGATGTGCTTGATTGATTGAGTTTGTTTATGTGCATTGATTATTAGACTTTGTGAAATGTAATAATTTATGAAGGTGGGGGCAGCCAGCCGAGCCTCATATAGTATATTTTTTTTTTTCATTTTCTTTTTTATAAAATAAATTACATGCAGGTGTTGTCTTTTGTCAAGTGTGTGAATTGATTACTTCCCTTAATCGCGAATGAAATCGTCTCAACAATTTTCTCCTCTATATTCCAAAACAATGATAACCTTTGAATTCTCAATTTGTTAAATTTTTTTTTTTTGTATTTTTTGATTGTTTTTTGTTACATATTCCATCAAAATCATAAAAATCGTCCTTATTTCATGTAATTTAAAATCGTCCTTATTTCATGTATTTATATGAAACAAATAAATAAACCCATCTTTTTTTTTATCAAGACCAAACGATATGTACTATTTTTCAATATTCACAAGAATAAACTTGGCAATGTGAGTCCGGGACATGAAATGAGACACATAGTGTGGGACAGAGGTTTTCGTCGGACTCCTATGGAGTCTCCGAATAGACTTTTGCATCATGTTTTAATCTATAAATTTTATGTATCGTATTTCAAGTTTCAACACGGCTTGGATTAATAAGAATAAGAAGAATTAAAGTATGCTAGCAAAAACGAAGGAAAAGTTGACTTGTAATAAGAATGGCGTCACTAACTTAAATACAAGTAGCATGCCTGGTTTTTTTAGTACAATAGTGCAAGAAACATTAGCAAAACACCTGGAAATATATAACTCCTGCCGACTCGCATATGGCATTGCTTGGTCCTTTCCCTGTATGTCATCTCGTGTTCGTACCAGAGATTTTAGCAGCGTAATCGCCATTCAAATTCGATTTCTTTATCTGCCGTGAGATATGAACAAAGTTGCAGAAATGAGAAAAATATAAACATATAATGTGTGTGTGTGTCCGTGTGTTTGTGTTGTGTGCATACATTACAATTACAAAAAAAGAATTTGAGCAGAAGGCATTGTGATTATCACTCTTTTAACTCAATAAATCAAGCATTTTGTGTAGTTAACAATGCCTCATGATAAATAGAGAGGGTGGCGAGAAACTTACAGCAGCTAGACGCTAGCGATGAATATCAGAGACAATCTGAAAAGAGGACGAAATAAATTTAGTGGTACAAGTGGGGTATAATTAAGCCTCTTCGTGGGAGAAAAAATAGGAAAATCATACTGTTTTCTTGTAAGTTCTAATGTCATCACCGCCAAAACCTGGAAGAGTCACGTTCCAGTTTCTTTCTGTGCGTAAAGATACAAGAATAAGCTCAAGATAAATCCAGCAAGATCAGAAAAATTGGAAAGTTTATATGTAATACCAAGATGTAAGAGTATATCCTTCGCTTCTAAAGTGGTCGACTTTCGATGCTTGGCCAGTGAACATCCAAAATTTGTGATCTGGGGATGTGTTGAAGAGTGACGAATGAGATGAGACAAATAATAGTGAGGTAAAGGAGCTGAAAGGCTAACAAGTGCGCATTTGACAAGAAAACAACCAACAGATGAATTCAATTTAACCTTACCGATTGAACAAAATCTTCAGCAATGTCCACAAGTATGTCTTCAACGTGAGGATCTAGTTTCTCAGATGGATTTATCTGCGACAAATATGGTTAAAGTGACACCGAGCACTAAATTTCCAGACTTAAGAACCCTATCAGGCAAGCAGTGAAGAATAAGATAACGACAGTTTAATGTAGAACTTTAAATGGAGCATTAAGCAAGTAGACTTATTCACCTGATCTACAAGTTCCTGAATGGTTCGTTTGCCTACTGTTCTATTAGCAGTTTCCTCATTATCCAACGAAGCAGCTTTATTCTGTGCCCCAGTGAGTGAAGCACCGGGTTGTCCAACAGCGAGTCTTTGGCTTCCCAGCCCAGGTCCTCTAGTCATCTGCTGTTGAGACAAAGGCTGCTGTGCCCTCACAGACGCAAACTTCTGACCGAAATGCTCTTGTGGCTGACTGAAGGCTGATAGCTGCTGTTGACTAGAACTCGTTGCATGCTGTTGCTGTTGTATATTGGGCGCGGTGGCCTGTTGAGTCTGAGGGATATGTGATCTCTGTTGAAATGATTGCGGGGTCGTTTGGGCTCGAAAAGATGGGGAAGGCAAAGGAGGTTTTGCATGATTTGTCGAAGATAACCATGGCTGATTCTGGGTTTGTGGGGCTTGAGAAATGCTCGGTGATGGTGATATGGGTGATCCCAGTGACGAGGTCCGAAGCATGTTAGGGCCTTGGCCTTGCAAATTCTGATTGATAACAGCAATTAACGAGAAGCACAAATCAAATTTTGTTAGCAGTTTGATCTTTTAAGATGATTTCACTGATCAATCCATAGTTAGAAGGCATTTTATCACCTCCAAAAAAAAATTCTTCTGTCTTAGTAGATGCATGAAACTAATAACGAATAGCTTACTAGATCATGGGAGCAATACGAATTGAACTATAAAAATGAAATCAGATACAACGTCAGTTCGAAATACTCTGACCATACTCTAAGTAAGTCAGTTTCGAAAGACGCTACCCTCATTTCATCAAACTAGCAATACTCTAATCTACGTACTACTGCTGAATTCGAAATCAGGAAGCCCGTTTCTTGCTCAACTATTTTAGCAAAAAAGTGCAAACACATTAATTTTGCGCACAACCTCATTTGATCTCAATTTTCTCTTCTTTTCCTTTTTGCATAAACCCGGTGATTTAGCTCATGCATCAGAGAGTTTTTCAAGAAGTAAACCTGTGACAAAGGAGGCTGGGCACTTGAGCTCGTCTGTGGCCTTAGAGATGGTCTCAAGCTCAACTGATTCGACACTTCGGGTCTTGAACCATGCGTAACCATGGTCCCAGCTAGCTGTTAGGAATCAATTTATTCAGAAATAACTCATCAAAATTAGATGAATCAATAGAAAACTATCTCTAAATAGACGATCAAGGACAAAAATCTACAGTCCATCAGCACACCACCAATTGTTTCCCAAACTAAGCCAAAATGTTCAGAAAACCTAATCCTAGCTCAATTCGCGCCAATTCCAGAGACACATCAGCTAAAATCAACCAAACGGATCATAATTATCAAGATACAATAGCACGAAAGCTAAACCTGCGGCGTTTTCTGGGCGTAGGCAGGTGAGGAAAACGCGGCAGGTAGCTGCGGCTGAGAGGGAACATCAACGGCGGGTGCTGACGTGGAGGATGGGGGAAGTGGGGATGAAGGGAGAGAGAAGGGCGACGACGTGAAGGACTGTGGGGCTTGCCACGGTCGAGTGTTGAATGAAGGCCTTGGGTTCGCCGAGGCAGTGGCCGGCGGTGGCTCCGACGATTGAGGAGATGTGGTGGAAGGGGTTTGGTCCATTGGGCCTCGGTGGATTTGCGCGTAGAGGATGATAACTCTTTGAATCAATTTGAATATCTAATGTTAAACAATTGCATATAGTGACTTCTTTATAGGCACTTCTCCTTACAGGGCCTACTTTTAGGCCCATTTGTAATAGCTCATTCTTTGATGGGCTAATTCAAGGCCCATTTATAAGGCCCTTATCTTTCATTGAACTTCTTTGAGGACCATTTACAAATTACAATAGGTCCTTTGTGTTTGTCCAACATAACATATGTAGGATGTACATTTCTCAGAAAAAAAAAAAAAAACATATTTTCCAAATTGATTGATGTGGCCGTTATAAAATTGCCCTTCTACCTGATTTTAAATTTATCTTCATTTACATCCTCTAAAATCATATTTTATATTCTTAAAAACAATATGAATAACATTATAATTTCGCCTATTATTTTAAATATAAATTAATATTATAAATCTATATTGTCACGGCGTGTCAAAAATACTGGTATAGTAAGATCTTGAGCATATATAACGATTATAAATTGAGTGGGCAAAGCAAAACTGGGCAATTTAAAATGTTACATTTTAATTTATGTTTGACGTAACGTGCAATGTCACGATCACTGCTACGAAATGTCAAAACCAAATGTTTCAAGGGGGGATGAACCTATGTCCTTTTCTTTTATCCAAATTGATCAATTTGTTTTTACGTGTATATTTATATATTTATTCGCTTCTTATAAATAACTAATTTCTCTCGTGGGATTAAGCCAATCAATTTCTTGAGGCGCATAGAAAGGTGTGCGCGAGTTTAGTGCTGAAAGCACGAATTCGCTTGGAACTGTATATAAAATGAGCGTTTAAATAAAATACATTCTCTGAAATATTTTCCAAAAGAAAATACTCGAGGTACGACTTTCTTTAGAATACTCCAAAATCTACCAATTTGACTCCACTTGAGTTCTGCAGAAAAGCATTTCTATCTTATTTTATTGTATTTCTAGATCTTACTCCATATAAGACCATAATTGAATAAATAATCCCAAACAGAAACGGGCTTTGCATTTTTAATTTATAGATGATGCTGATGGAAACTCGCATTATATCATTATTGAGTCGGTCTATTTACTTGATTGCGACAATTCTATTACAAAATTGTAAGGGCATTTCCGTCCTTTCACCCATCCCACTTGCTCCTATTTCTAATCACCCTCTCATACATAAAACCCAAAGACACCTACAGAACACTCTCCTCTCTCTCTCTCTCTCTCTCTTTGAATAAAGTCTATGACGAAAATGCATACTAATAATCCTCAAACTTCTCTCCTCCTCCAAAGAATCACGCAACCGCCGCAGCCCACCACGACTACGGCGTCGCCGACGCCTTCGCCGTGCCTCAAAACACAAACGCTGCCCCACCAGCAAGACGTGCCGGAGCAGGTGGCGCGTCACCACACGCACGCCGTCGGACCCAACCAGTGCTGCTCCGCCGTAACACAGCACATCTCCGCCCCCATCTCCACCGTGTGGTCCGTCGTCCGCCGCTTCGACAACCCTCAGGCGTACAAGCACTTCCTCAAGAGCTGCCACGTCATACTCGGCAACGGAGTCGACGTCGGCACACTGAGGGAGGTCCACGTCATCTCCGGCCTACCCGCCGTCAACAGCACGGAGAGGCTGGAGATCCTCGACGACGAGCGCCACGTCATCAGCTTCAGCGTGGTGGGAGGGGACCACAGACTGTCGAACTACAGATCCGTGACGACGCTTCACGCGGCGGCGAACGGCGGAGGCACGGTGGTCGTGGAGTCGTACGTGGTGGACGTTCCGCCGGGGAACACCAAGGAGGAGACCTGCGTGTTCGTCGACACGATCGTTAGGTGCAACCTTCAGTCTCTCAAGAGAATCGCGGAGAACTTGGCAAGAACATCGAAACAACAGTAGTAATAGAAAGATAAGGTAATAATGACACCAAGAAAGTCACACGTGATTGATTCCATCGATCTACTTATAAAGAAGAGATCTTGAACTTGATATAAATGGTCTTACACTTTTGTATTGTATGTTGTGTAAAAGGGTTTTGAACACCATGATTGGTCGTTTGCAGCTTCTTGTCTACTTTTTTTTTTTTTTCTGGGCTCGTTGATTCACGAGGTTCTTTCTTTGTTTGTTGGGATGTGGAAAATGTGTAACTTTTGCTGTCGATCACCTTCCATGAATGTGAAATGAAACCCTAAGTTCTTATGACTGAGCTTCTTACATGACCCTTCATTACAATTTTACATTATAAACCCTAGATTTGATATTCTATGAACCAAACGTTGGCGATGTTACAATGAATGTGAGGATTATGAATGATGGGTAGTAATAATGGTAGCTAGTCTTTCAATCTTTGAACCAATATTATTAAATTATGATATAATAAAAGGCAAGCATTTCCTGTTCTTTTTCTTTTTTAATTTCCCACTATGAGGATTTGATGCATTGATAATTATCATTGCGCATTGATATTCGTGGTTATTAAAATCTACTTGTTTGAGTGGCCAATTAACCGAGATTCACATGAATAATTGTACGAAAAGAATAATAAAAAAATGAGTCTAAATAAGGTAGTTGAGTTTGGAATCTGAGGTAATGTGAAGCATGGGCGAGGATAAGGGCACGGATCGACATAGCAAGTTGTCTTAAGAAATATATCTATTTATTTAATATTTATGCAAGTTGCACTAATATTAATTGGTATGCAAGGAATCAAACAGATAAACTCCGATGCAAGTTGAGTTTTATTTTCTGACCGATGTGTTGAACAAAATAATTAATCAATGCAAGTTGGTTCTTGCAACTTGCTAAAACTTTAAAAAGAAATGGAAAATAATAAATTTGTGGAATAGATTGCAAGTTGACGTGCAAGTGGGTATTTATTACACTTTTATTTTATGGATCTTTCGTCGTTTGCTCGATGCCCATCACGCTATCTCTATCGCTATTTAATTTTCTTCATCTTTTTATTTTATCCTGTCTTTTTTTGTAAAGGGTTTTTGTCTCTTCTTATCAAAATTTTATCGTTTTTCCTTATTTAAAAAATTAGTAGTTGAATTTCGATCTTATTGAGTTCGCAATAGTAATTGTTTTTGACTTTATTCGAATATTTTATTTCTTTATATAGTTTTATATTATATACGGAATAATAAATACAAATAGAATAATACAAACTTTTCTACGGTCGCAACCCTAACAGCACTATCAAGATAAGAACATCAATGATCATAATTCATATTTTATTCATTGTATGTCTCTAGAGTCCTCTGGAACATTAAACAGCTGGCCATCTAGGGGATAAATTTACAATTGCAAGATCAAGTTATTTAAAATAGTCTTCGTATAATCTTTGTTAAAGTGGTTATAGATAGTCTTTTTTCTTATTGTGTAGATAGAATTTGATAGTTTCGCTTGAAATTTGTCGACCATATATTGATTTGACGGCAAGAAACCCTAAATTTGCATGAATTATCTTTTTCCATTTGTTTCGAAGTCCGCCGATAGAAAGGCCGATATAGTCGTATTAATTGTTTGTTGTGTGATCATTCTCTTTCGATGGAAACTTTATCCTTCTCATTTAAACTTTAATACTCGTCTTTCTATTGATTTGTTTTGTTGTATGATGGTTTCTCTCGCTAGAAATTTCTTTCAAGTGTAATAACAAGAGAATCTTGTAGGACTATATAGTTCCGAAAGAAAACATGAAGAAGTAGCGGTGTACACTAACACTCATGGAAGCTAAGCGAATACCAAATACAAAAAGCTCAAATCAACACTAATCTATAATATGATAATATGATGGCAACGAACATTTTTTATGTTATTTGTAAAGGTACTTGTTGGATACCTATATCACATGGATAAATGTAGACAATAATTAATCCAAACTGCCTAAAATATCACTACTAGTACTGGGCAATAAGCATAGTGATTACTAACGTTTCCGAGCAACACCATTAAAATAAGAATTTAAAATTATTGCATTTACCATTTACCTCTTAAAAGGTTCCATGGCCACGATTTTGTCCTTTGGGTCGCCTTCAAGAATTCAAAGTTTCCGCCTTTACCCTATTTTCACTTTGAATTTCTTCTCAAGAATGTCCTTTTCAGCTTCTTCTGGCTTCTGCTGATGAACTTATTTCAGCTGTATTGCTGTTCTTTCCATGGTGATAATGGGCAATGGTCATAGATACGAAAGATTTTGAGAAGATACGGATATACCCTCCATGGATGGTTGTAATCTGACGCCCGTTTTTGGATAGAGACGGCATAAATGATGATAAAGATAAAACCTAAGAAGAAGAAAGTATCCCAATATACAGACACATGTCAGGCATGCAAGAAGAAGCCTTCATCAATAACTGCCACGTTACTGTCTTGTCTCTATATATACAAGCCTGAGATAATATCTTATTATTGCCATATCGTGGACTGGGAAATGGAGGAAAGCGTAGGAACAGAAACAGTAGCGCCGCCCGCGGAGGTTTCAGAGACGGCGGCGCAGATGCATATCATGGTGGCCGTCGACGACAGCGATGAGAGCTTTCACGCGCTCGAATGGGTCATCGATAAATTACTGAGCAGGCAACCTGCGACTAGTGCCGCCGATCGGCCGCCGTCGAAGGTTGTGACTTTAGTCCACGTCATGGAGCCGTTGCCTCGTTACGCCTTCCCAGGTGGCTATGGTCAGATATTTCTATCGACTAAATAATAATCAAGAATAATTCCTCCAATTAGTGTTTCTTCAACCTTAAAAAACTCCGACATATTATTATGCGTCTCTGCGATTTTTTTTCCAGCAGTTGTGGAATCTGCGAGCAAAGCTCAAGAGCAAAACGGCGCTAGAATTCTCTCTCGTGGATCGGAAATGTGCAAGGATAAATCTGTATGTGCATTTTTTCATGTAAAATTATTGCATGTATGATTGTTCTATCTATGTGTATATTTTAATTTCAGGTGAATGCTAAGACTATGATATTAGAGGGTGACCCAAAGGACAGCATTTGCAGGGCCGTGGAGCAAATGAACGTGAATCTCTTGGTCGTTGGAAGCCGTGGGTTAGGACAAATAAAGAGGTAATAAAATCATGCAGAATATCATCTAATGTGTTCAGTCATTTTCGTTAGTTTGTATATAAGACCATTTTTGTGTGTTATTATTTTAGGGCTTTTCTTGGGAGCGTTAGCGACTACTGTGCTCACCATGCAAAGTGTCCAGTGCTTGTGGTGAAGCCAATGCACAAGAAGAATGCTTGATCATATGTATGTAACGAAATGAAAGTTGAGATTTGTACATTACGTATGCATATTGGGTGTATAGTTTCTATGTATGTGCAGTGGCTGAAATAAATGAATTATGAAATAAATGAATTAGATAGATGCTTATGTATGATTTGAGGCTAATTAGATTTAGGAGCTATAATAATAAGAGATGGTGTGTGTAAGATTTTCAGTTTCTTGGAGGTCAAACTTTACCAGCGAGTGAAAGCAATGGGGTTATAACAAAAATGGTTCCCTATGTAACAAAAAACACACTAATACGCTCTCTTTACCTCAACACATCAAAAGGTTCCTTGTGAACTTATAAATTTCATATATAAAATGCTGACAAAAAATATTCTAAGACGCACATGAAGTTTGTAATAAATATACACGAGATCCAAAGCTACAAATTAAAACACCGAAAGCCCAAAGGTAAGTGTTCTCAAATCGAAAAATGGAATATTACACCGCCGCCTATGTTCTTGCCTTCCTCGCCTTACTCTCCCTCCTCTCTCCACCCTCCTCCACCACCGCCGCCGCCGCCACGCTCACCCTCACCGCCGCGCCGCCACCCTCCACAGACACCACATGGCAGCTCCTCCGCCACCTGTCCGCCTCATCGACGGCCCGAGCCCACCACCTCAAAGACCCCAAAAAAAACAACGCCGCCGCCGACCTCCAACTCTTCCCAAGAGGCTACGGCGGCTACTCCATTTCCCTCAGCCTCGGCACGCCGCCGCAGACGTCATCTTACGTCATGGACACGGGCAGCAGCCTAGTTTGGTCTCCCTGCACTAAAAGATATGCCTGTAATAACTGCAACTATCCCTATAATCACCCTTACAACAACGAATCTACTTCCCCCTTCATGCCTAAATCATCCTCAACCGCCAAGCTCATACGCTGCAAAAACCCCAAGTGCCGATGGGTTTTCCCCAACTTGAAGTGCTCGAATAATAATAATAAGCTTTGCCCACCTTATGTAATGCAATACGGGTCAGGGTCAACGACGGGGCTCCTAATGTCCGAAGATCTCCTTCTACTTCCCTCCAAGAAATCGGTCCAAGACTTCATTTTTGGGTGTTCGATTTTATCCTCGACCCAACCTTCGGGCATAGCGGGCTTCGGGCGTGGGCCCGAATCATTACCGTCGCAGTTGAAGTTGAAGGGTTTTTCTTACTGCTTTGTGTCTCATCGTTTCGACGATAAGCCGGCGAGCAGCGACCTAATCTTGGTCGGAAAAGATTCGACCTTTGCAAGAAAAAATGGCACGACTATTAACTACACCCCATTTAGGAAAATCCCAACTTCTTCTTCTTCCAATTCCAGCGGTAGAAATAATCTAGGATTCGAAGACTATTACTACTTGACATTGAAGAAGATAACCGTAGGTGGGGTTGGCATAAAAGTGCCTCCAAGGTTTCTCTTGCCCGACGATAATGGCGATGGCGGGGCGATAATAGATTCTGGGACGACTTTTACTTTCATGGAGAATGAACTTTTCGAATTAGTTGCCGGCGAGTTTGAGAAGCAAAGAGTTGGTAAGAACTATTTGAGGGCCTTCGCGATTGAGGAAGAATCTGGCTTGAGGCCGTGTTATTACACGAATGTGTGGAATACTTTCGATTTGCCTCGTTTGGCATTTCATTTTAAAGGTGGTTCTAAGATGGATTTGCCTTTAAGTGATTACTTTACGTTCTTGGGTGATTCTGTGATTTGCATGACGATAGTCGCCGGAAATAATTCCGCCGCCGCCTCCGGTGGCGGTGGTTCAGGGCCGGCGATTGTGTTGGGTAATTATCAGCAGCAGAACTTTTATATTGAGTATGATTTGGAGAAGAATAGGCTTGGGTTTAGAGGAACCTTGTGCAATAAATGAAGATCGTTGTTTCGAGATTTGTTGTAATAATAATAATAATAATAATAATAACAACAATAATAATAATAATAATAATAATAATAAAGGGAATGATTAGCAGCAGATCTCTTGTCTCTTTTGTTTTAGTGGAGTAATTTAATAAGTAAAGTGAGTTTCAATTTGTTTCGTTGACTAGGGATTACTATTATATTAAACCCAAAAAATCAAGTCGAGGACCTACCAAATGTTTGGGAATATTTATAATAAATTGGGTAGATAGACAAATTAATAAGGTGGACCAGAGACCCAATTTAGTAAGGTGAAATATTCTCAGTCACCCACCCACCAACAATGTCTGCATTGACTGACGAACGATCAGTGAATTCTTCTAAGGGGAAATTTTCGTTCAGGCCCTAGTAAATTTTTAATTTTTTGTTCAGGCCCTAGCACAAAATGAATAAGTTTAAAGGACCTACTTTATGTAAAAATTCGATTGAAGGACCAAAAAATATGATTTGACGAAAATACCCTTACTAAAATGCTCTTTTTTATGTTACTCAGTTACAGTATATTGTTACTTTAGGAAACATACACGTTATTTTTCAATAATATTATGTTACTCAGTTACTTGTTACTTTAGGAAACAGACACGTTATTTTTCAATAATATTGTGTTATTCAGTTACAGAATATTTTTCTTACACTGAATCGAGCACAAAAAAGTTCGATTGCCCCATCCAACCGATTTCGACATGTCATGTTGGATTCATTATGATATTGACGACGCACGAGGTCGAATTTGCTTGTCTAATTAGGGTGCAAATTCGAGAATATAATGGTAAATTGAATCTAGATTCGACATAAATTGCAAGTAATCGGTATAAATTCGAGGTACCCATGAGAAATCGAGGTCTATTTTACATTATTGAGTCAATAACGCCGAGATTTATGCAGTTTTCATCTGTTTTTTAGTGTCGTTTGTGATTTTCAATCTTTTCTCCCGATCCATTGGTTGCATACAGAATGTGTTATTTACGACAAACAATGGGTTATTACCTTTCAGCGACGTGTTACTTCTAAGTCAACATTTTGTTATTAACCATAAGACATTTGTTATTTTTTGCTATGTTATAAGTATTTCTTTTTTACATGATTTAGGGAAAATATAATATTTGTTACTTGCAACTAATCGGTATAAATTCGAGGTACCCAAAATTGAGGTCTATTTTACCTTATTGAGTCAATAACGACGAGATTTATGCAGTTTTCATCTATTTTTTAGTGTCGTTTGTGATTTTTCGTTCTTTTTCTCCCGATCCATTGGTTGTATACAGAATGTGTTATTTACGACAAACAAGGCGTTATTACCTTTCAGCGACGTGTTACTTCTAAGTCCACATTTGTTATTAACCATATGATATTTGTTATTTTTTGCTATGTTATTAGTATTTCTTTTTTTACACGATTTAGGAAAAATATAATATCCGGTTCTTGCAAGTAATCGGTATAAATTCAAGGTATCCATGATAAATTGAGGTCTATTTTATATTATTGAGTCAATAACAACGTGATTTATGCAGTTTTCATCTGTTTTTTAGTGTAGTTTGTGATTTTCGTTCTTTTTCTCCCGATCCATTGGTTGTATACAGACTGTGTTATTAACAATATATGAATCGTTACTTCTAATGTAGGATGTGGTATTTTGTGTGAAGATTTGTTATTTACTAGAAGAGATGTGTCATACGTCGCTAAGTGATTTGGAAAAAGAAAAAAAATAAGTTCAGCTCCGGCAGCCTGTGGCCGCCGAGATGGTCAGGGTCAGGCCTCCTCGTCTGCTTACGAAGGTCGAGATTATAGGCGGAAATTGAGCTTGAAGATTAGCTCGCTCGTTGGAGAAGACGATAGCAAATGTTTGTAAATTTTGCATCTGTTAGGGAGTAAATATGTCATATCGCATAGTTTGGGTATTTTTCTCTCAGAATTTTGAAAAGTAGGTCCTTAATACTAACTGAAACTATATTTGGGCCTGAACACTATTTAAAAATATTAACAGGGCCTGACACGTAATTAACCCTTCTTCTAATTCGATATTTTTTTAAGTTTGTTACTACTTACTGTTACCTATGAGTAAATATTCAAATTCTCAATTTATGCTATATTTCCGCTCAGTATAAGATCACACAGAGACTGTCAAATACACTTAGGAATCGATTCTCACAGTACAACAAGCGATGCAATTAACGCACGCGCATGCATACATAAACATATACAGTAGAAACTTTATAAATTAATACTCGATAATTTAATAAACTCTTTATATAATATTTCCGGCCGGTCCCGACTCGGGGATAACGTACTAAATTAATAATTCTCTAAAATTATAAGATAATAGACTTTTGATAATTTCTAAGGTCCCGTATAAATTATAAATTAATAATTCCATATGTAAAAACATTATCATATTACATGAACGAAGATATAATTATTAATATTACTTAAATGTACATTAACACCATACGGATTATGATAGACTTGGGAGATTGACGGTTTGATCCTTAATTTGACATTCAACAAGGACATAGGAGATTGAAGGTTATTTGATGTTTTGGAAATTTGAAAGGTAATTAATATACACTATAAATTAATAAAATATTAATTCATCGATAAATTAATAATTATTAATTTATCGATTAATTAATAACTCTTTTAATTAATAAATTTGGCCGGTCCCAACTGTATTAATTTATAGAGTTTCTACTGTACATAAGCGTACAAAATATTATGCACTCATATGACATGATGACCAAGTCTAAAGAGCGAGCAAATTGTATGCACGTATTTTTTAAATTTATATATATATATATATATATATATATTTCTACCTTCGAAAGAAGTATCAAGCGGAATAGTTTTGGAACTATACATCATACAAAAAGGGCCATACAGGGTTTCAAGAAGAACTTATACATATATATATATATATATATACTAGTAATTACCCGTGCAATGCACGGGAGTTAATTATATATAAATTTTAGCTATTTATAGTAGTTTGTTTACTAACAATTAAGCAAAGATAAATGAGCATTTTAATTAGTAAGCTAATGCAATGGGTACTTTTTTTAATATTATATTTATTTTTATTGTAATTATTATTGTGGGACATGTATCAACACCACAACAAAATTACATTTATATATATATATATATATATATATATAATCGCATGGTATGTAACTAATAATTCTAAAGCGTTATACTACGACGAGCCGCCGCATCTCTTTCTCTTCATTTCATTTGAACTATCAAGCTTTTAATTTGCTTCATCTTCATATCACCATTTCGATGTAATATTTGCCCATTTGTCAGCAGATCCATTTACCACTATGATCCATCTTCAATCGTCATCTTCCTGCAATTATAATAACAACAACAACAACAATAATAATAATAATAATAATAATAATAATATCATATATGGTATATATGCAGCTGTGAATAATACGAGAAAAAGTACGTATTATTATACTATTACCAGAGTCTCTCTAATACGTATCTGACACAAATTAGTATAATCAGGCGCCAACAACTTTCCCTCGCCGCCGGCCGGCGAAAAATGCACAGGCAAATCATCGCAAATAACCCTAACATTCTCTCTCCTATAAACCAAAGTCGTCGATGTAAAGTTGGCCCTCATAGCCAACCTCAGCCTAAACTTCACCACACCATCGGCCCTATCTTTCTCTAAGCTCGCCATCATCCACCCACGAAGCTTGCCTCCACCGCCGCCGCGACGGACGTCCGCCGCTACGCTCACGGCGGCGACGCGGTGGTCCATTGCCCCGACCTGAAATGGCTCCGGCGAGGAGGAAGAACCCAAGAGCACTTCCCTGTAATAGACAGAAGACCTCACCTGCTCGAAATGTACGGTTAAGTCCTTGTTCATGTTCGTCACTTCGACTTTGGCCTTCCACATCGTCTCCGGCGACAGGGAGGCGGAGCCGCCGGAATCTGCCGTGAAGGTGAGGTTGGAGACGTCGAGGGCGACGACGTGGAAGTCGGGCAAGTAGGAGCCGAATAGGAGCCACATGACTAAGCTCATGGCGCACATGCTGGCGATGAGGACGGCCATTAATGTCAGCATCATTCGGCCGAAGCTTGAGCTCTCTTCGCTGTCGTGGATTAGGTGGTTGAAGCTCGGCTGGTAGCCGTAGTAGCCGGCGGCGCCGACGCGGTGGTCGTCGGAGGTGGGGCCCATTTTCTTGGGTGGGTGTATTTTTTCCTCTCGCCTCTCTCTCTCCCTTCTTTAATTTCTTCGGTGGGAGGAGATTTGAGGGATGGGAAATTCGATGGCGAGTCGACGGCCTTTACGGTTGGTGAATTGGGTTTTCTTGCATAGTTTTGACTTTTGAGAATGGGAAATGAATTTTTTTTTTGTTTTTTGTTTTTTCTTAGGTGTGTGTGTGTGAATTGTGAAATGAGAAGCTGGGCGTGACAATTGGTGAATTAGAGGTAAAGATTAACGTATTATATTTTGGGTTACAATTCAAGGCCCTCAGTTTAAACTCAGGTTTCATGCCCCTATCAGAAATTTTTAGTTTTAAGGACCCGATTCTGCAGTATCACTTCATTGTTCTGCAGTACCACTTCATTGTTCTTCTATACCACTTCATTGTTCAACAGTACCACTTTATTGTTATGCAGTACCACTTCATTGTTCTGAAATAACACAAAACGATCATCTGATACCAGTTCATATACACTTTATAACACATGTGTAAATCTAGGTCCTTATATCTAAATGTTCTATGTAGTACATAACGATCATCTGATACCGGTTCATATACACTTTATAACACATGTGTAAATCTAGGTCCTTATATCTGAATGTTCTATATGGTATATTAATGTGTTATATAATGTACCATTTTCTCACTGCATTATGTACCACAATACGTTTCTCTATGGTACCTAAATGTGTTCTAGGAAAGGGCATATTCTCACGACTGGTAAGCAAATTCTCGTAAAAATCGTTCGTACGTAGATGAATTATCGAACACGGGTCGGATTTTTTTGAAATCGTTCGGTCGGAGCTGCAACGGCCGAAAATGCTTTTCGGCCGTCTCCATTTGCGGCCGAGAATTTTGTTCGTCCCGATTTTTTTTCCAACATTTTTTTAAATATTTAATTGCATACTAGGACCAGAGGAGGACGTTTCCGGCGACGGGGTAAACTACAGTGAGCATTTTCGCGGAGGAAGACGATTTTCGACCGACGTGGAAGCCATTAACTGGGCGAAAGGCGTTGCTATTGGTCTTGGGTTCGAGCTGATTATTTCGTCGCATAAGAAATGCAGTACGAAAAAACTGTTGAGATGTTCTCGCGGAGAACGTTATAGAGGCAATGTGGATGAATTGGAGAGGGTTTCGAAGTCTAACAAGTGCAGGTGTCCGTTTGTAATCATAGCTCAGGAGGATTCAATGACGAGGGAATGGTACATTCGTACGGGCCCACCTGAGAAATCCATGCACAATCACATCCTCATACAGTATCCCGAGGGACACCGCTAGACGAGTGGGTTAAGTAGCCAGGCAAGGAAGGTTGTAGAGGAAATGACTGCTGCGCAAGCGAAACCAGCTCATATCCTCTCGGCGATGAGGGCTCGACACGCAGAAGATCACGCGACGATCAGACATATATATAACTACAGAGATCGTTTGAAGAAGGACTATTCTTAGGCCGAGACGTGGTGAGCCAGTTGATGCACCAAGCGACACATGCCGATATTATGTTCGGTCCCTGGGAGACGTAGATACTAATGCGTTGACACATGTTTTTCTCGCACACCCGGACTCACTCGCACTGGTGAGGACGTATCCTTACTAGGGGTGTAAACGAACCGAGCCGCTCGCGAGCAGCTCGGTCAAAGCTCGGCTGGAGCTCGGTCAAAATCGAGCTCGAGCCGAGCTCGAGCCAAATTTATATGGGCTCGATAGCTCGTCGAGCCTTATCGAGCCCATAATTACTTATTTTTATATTATTTTAATATTATTATTGAAAAATCCTCCAAAATACGTATATTATATAAAAAGCCCTAGTTGTAATGCTACATTACTTTTCTCTCTGCAATGGAAAAACCTAGCCGCCGTTAAAAATTTTCGTCTCCCTTAATAGTATTGTTCATCTTCTTTACTGTTAATCTTCCAACCATTCGTAGCTCGGCTTCTTCAACTCCACTCTTGTTGATTAGCACTAGCAGCTGGTAGCTGCTCTGCCCCTCTGGTTCGCCGTTGCTTTTTCTGCCCTTCCTGCTCGGAAGTCTGCCGCTCATTCATCGCTGGCCAGCCCGTAGTCCGCCATCCCTGCTTGCTCGTCTGCCTCTCCTCGTCGTTGCGCGCGGTCTGCAAGCCTTTGCATAAGATCAGTGAGTTTGCAAGCAGCAGGTGGAGAGATCTAGGAAAGCTAAACTTCACAGACGAAAATGGTACGATGTCATTTCTTGTGAAAATTTGATCGTCGCTAGCTCGAAACCTGTAATTCTTGTGGAGAGATCTTTACTTTCATTACCTTGATTTGGATAGGACAAGGCAATCGAGAGGTTTTTGGTGAGAAACATTGTCGAGCAAGCTGATGTGAGGGATCTCAGGAGGCCCGTGCTTTCGATTACCTTGTAGTTGTCCCTTGTTGAGATTATGAGATGTCGATGGCTTATTTGGTTGAAGCTTCGATGTGTATTTTTGTTATGTATATTATTTTAGGAGATAATCACGGTGGCTGTGGAGAGCACTCAAGGGAGAAATGTAACGAAGAAGATCCCTTCCTTGTTAGGGTTCTTACCTTTAAATGGGCTTCTTTAGATATTGGGCTTTACGAAAGAGGGAGCTAAACAGATGATCGATTTGAGCAAACTCGAGCATTTCGAATTATTTAATTTGACGTAATTCGAGCCATATCGAGCCGAGCTCGAGCAGCTCGATAAATTGTCGAGCCGAGCTCGAGCCTTGATTTTTGATGTTCGATCGAGCTCGAGCCGAGCTCGAGCCTGCCATATATTTTATCGAGCCGAGCTCGAGCTGGACCATGTTCGGGCTCGGCTCGGCTCGTTTACACCCCTAATCCGTACTTTATTGGCATTGACTCTACGTACAAAACCAATAGGTACAAGATGCCTCTAGTTGAGATTATAGGGATGACTCCCTGTAATCAGAACTTCCTGTGTGGGTTTGCCGTTATTCTGGGGCCAGGTGTCTACCATTCGGCGATTGTGACTGATCGCGAGTTGGGCCTTCTTCAGCCCGTAGAAGGTATTTCCACATTCTCACCATCTGTTGTGCACGTGGCATATTTATAAAGACGTGGAGAACAAAGTTTATCGGCTGACTCCACAATAAGACCGCAGCTCACTTCACGCATAAGGCCTGGAAAGCAGTCGTAGAAGCTCCGACGATAGACGCATACGAGCATGCATATAGTGATATATCTCTGCGTTGGCTAGCCGACTCCACTATCGTCGAGTACGTTGAGGCGACATGGTTGGTGCATAAGGAGAAGTTCGCCAAAGCTTGGACGAACCAGGTGCTTCATTTCGAGAACACCACTACATGTCGTGTTGCTCACAGCGAGCTGAAGCAATGGCTGAACTCGGCCACTGAGTCTCTTGACACCGTGCGGGTAAGGTGCACGAGCAGATTCAGAACCAACTGAATCGCATCAGAAAGGTAAATTAATTATTATTACGCGTCAAACGAAATCCTTATCTAATAATTATTTAAGTTAACATGCAGGCACTGGAGGAGTCCCGCTCGAAACGGCCTATTGGGAACTCAGGATTTCCATTCCACACGATATTGTACAGATTTTCACACCATTCAATATCGATAATGGGAACTGAGTTGAGGCATGCTAAAGGACTGGCGGATGAGGTTTACTCCGAGTGTAGATGTGTGGTACGACGTACGCACGAGCTCCCATGTGCATGCGAGCTTCAGTAGTGTGTCGACAACAATTACCCAGTTGCTGCAGACTACGTGCACGATTTCTGGAGGACACTCACCATCGGCGATCCCGCCGTTATGCGTGGCAGAAGGCCGCGATCCCGCCGTTATGCGTGGCCTCCATCGAGTCGTTCACGAACATCTGTATCCGATGCCCGTGAGTGGAATGAGCCTGGCATTAAGACGTCTGTCAAAGGTCGGCCGAAGAAAAAAAATTCGACGAAGCGGGATCGAAGTGCTTGGGAGTACGCAATTCCAAGGGGTGGACGCAGTGGAGGGCGCAGCAGTACGAGTCGTAGCAGCCAGGGTCGTACGACATCTTCGTCTGCGAAGCGGTCTCGTGGATCTACAACGGAGACATGTACTACTATCTTTTACTCGTAAATTCGTTGGAACACGGATGCACATCTAATCCTGAAAAATGCGTTGTATAGGTGACTCAGACTTCTACCACACCCACTTGGCGAATTGCGTAACAACAGTCATCCATCCATATATAGTTAGCTATAAGGATGTGGTGGCTGACGGCAGCTGTGGATTTTGCGTTATCGCCCATCATATTTACGATGACGAGGACCAATGGATCACCGTAAGGAATCACGTCGCGAACTAACTCGAGGCCCACTGGGAGCTTTTCTCGGCATTGTACTATGGTGAGTCATTGGAAATGGCGGTGAATCGTATACGCTGAGAAGGGGAGCCTTGTGGACCACACCACTGGATGTCGACACCGTGTGATCTGTGGGCTGTGGCGACACTTTGGAACGCTGTAATTATCCTCTACGGGTACGGTAATGGGTCGAACATCAACATGCATTCGTACACTATTGCCACTGCGTGCCGGTCGGACTGCTACTGGACCGAGCCGTACGATCGTCATGGCGCACCTTTGAGATACTTATCAGCATTATATTAGACTTAACTTATGTCCAGATTTTCCTATGCCCATCTTACATCCGTATTGGTACACGAATCGTGATGGTCGAGTTGCCGGTTGGGAAAGAAGATATCAGAGTCGATTGGATCACTGGCTGCACCTAATGGAGCAGTATAATTTGTGACTGTCTATCGGCCGCCACAAGCTAGGTAGGAATAGTGATGGTCTATTTTTTCGGCCGCCACGAGCTCAACGACCGGTGGCGCCAGGCCCCATGATGTGTTATTATTTTGTTTATGTTTCGTTTATGTATCGGACGCGTACTGTTTATGTTTGGAATATTTTTTTTGCAACTCTATTCCGTTTCGAATTACTAATACAATAGAGAGTCACAAATGATAACACAAAAAAATTACTAATAGAGTAATAACTATTCCCGAAAGACGTAGAAAAAAAATACGGTCGATCGAGATTTTCGGCCTTGCAGTGCACGGACTTAACGAAATTTTCGGCCTTGCAGTGTACCGGCAGATCGATTTTTTCGGCCAGACCTGTCAGGGCCGAAAAAACGTTCGACCCGTACACTGCAGGGCGGAACGACGTTTCGGTCAGGCAGTGTCCGAGCTGATAATATCGATCGGCCCGCACACAGCCCGGTCGAAAATGTCGTTCGGCCTGTGCACTGCGGGGTTGAAAATACCAATCGATCGGTCCTGAAATGTTAAATTGAATTTTTTTTTTCCGTATCGATCGATCGTTCGAATTTATTTGTATATGTAGTTTTCTCGTACCAGAATTATATATTTAGTTAGTTTTTTCTTTTTAAATTAATTTAAATATCATAAGGGCAAAATCGTCTTTTTACAGTCCTTTAGGGGCGACTAGGAAAAAGGGGTGGTGAATAGTAATTCCCACTGCCAATCCATCCACTGCTTGGCTAAACCCTAATTTGACTAATTCCCTCTTTGTATTTCGCCGTCGCGACCCTCGCCTCAGCTACCACTCGCCGCAGAAAGCTTCCACGGCTGCCAACTGTTGTTGACTAGGTAAAGGAGGAAAAAGTCTAGGTTTTCGTATTCTCTATTTTCCGACACTTCCAAAGAAGTTGGCGAAGTACTTTTATGTGATGATTACTGTCATGATCGATCTCAGTAAAAGTGGCGACAGAGTTTGATTTTTTTTTTTTGCGGTGTTTAATTTTCCGATTTTAAGGTTTATTTGCTGTTCTAGTCCAGTCTCTCGATTCAATTTTGATAACATCAGATAACGATCGTTGGTATATTTTCGTTTAATCAGCTCACAGTTGGATGTTTTTTGTTCGAATTTACTGCAATTAGTTGATACGGTTTATTCTTTCCTTCTAGTGGCGAAGGCTAACTCTTGCTCCATTATCATAACTTTTGCTAAATCTAGGCTGGTAATCGTCAGTTCGTTGCTTTGGATTGGATAAGAGTCACAAATTTGAGTCATTAGGCTTTAGCTCCATCAGCTAGTTTTTCAAATATTATGTTCCAATCAACAGTTTTATCCGTAATGGGGACGACAAATGATGCTGCTATAGACAGTTCTATGGTTTTGATCAAGCAAGGGGCTGAAGCTGTAAGTTAATTTTTTTTTTTAATTCTTTTTCTCTAACAGAGTTCTGTTTCTGTATCATGCTAACGCAATATGCCTCTAACTGATATGAAAACAATTTTTTACACAACTTACTACAGAGAGTGTTCGAATCAACATTTGTTGGTAGAAGGTCGATCATAAAGGAGCGTTTTTCCAAAAAGTACAGGCACCCATCTTTAGACTCGAAGCTCACCGTCAAGCGATTGAATGCGGTTAGTGCAGTTTTGCATCGTTAGCAAAATCATATTTTGTTCAATTGATGTGCTGCTTTGAACTTTAGATGAACCGACGACACTGTGTTACGTTTATCCTCCGATAATTCTCATTTTTAGCTCACATTTTAAAGCTTCCTTTGCTGCAACAATTTCGAGAAAATAAGGAGAAAATTGTAAGATAACTTCCCTTTTAGACATGGAAGGAGCTTCTGTTCTTTTTTATATAATATATCTGACATGTTTAAGTTGTTGGGGCAGGAAGCTAGGTGCATGGCAAAAGCTAGAAAGGTTGGAGTTTTGACTCCAGTGATATTTGCAGTTGACCCTTCGACGAACACGTTGACATTCGAGTACGTTGAGGGGCCCGCCGTGAAAGACATATTCCTCGAGTTTGGATCGTATGGGGTCGTAGAAGAACGACTAAACGATATTGCTACGCAGATTGGCGATGCCATTGGGAAACTTCACGACGGTGGACTCATTCACGGCGATCTAACGACGTCAAACATGCTGATTCGAAGTGGAACCAATAAGCTAGTATGTGAAGTTCATTTAAAATCGAACCTTTGCTGCTGTAGTAAGAAGTTTGCTTGTCTGATTTTTTTTTTGTCTCCACCAATTCGATAGGTACTCATCGATTTTGGTCTCAGCTTCACCTCGACTCTCCCTGAAGACAAAGCGGTCGATCTATACGTCCTCGAACGGGCCTTGCTATCTATGCACTCTTCGTGTGGCAATGTGGTAAAAGCTATTCTGAGAAAGAGCATACAAAACTTTTTTTCTTTTTTTTTCTTATTCTCAAGTCTTTCATATTTGTGTAGATGGACAAGATTCTTCATGCATACAGGAAATCCTCAAAGCAATGGTGCTCAACCTTGAACAAGCTAGCTCAAGGTACACACACACACACACACACTCATTTGTTTTGCTTATATATATCTATATATCTATATATATAGCGTTTGGTTGGTGAATATAGAAGGATCCTACATGTCTATAATTGATTGTATGTTGTATTTTAGTTCGGCAACGAGGGAGAAAGCGCACAATGCTTGGGTGAGACGACGAATTACAACTATCTGCAGTTAACGACTATGGTGGGATCGATCTCGATTCAGTACTTGTTTCATAACCCCTTCTATTGTAACAAGTTATATTAAGAAATTCTGCAGACAAAAAGAGTTGTAACCGCCGAATTTACGACATTGTTGAAAGTGGCTTTAGCCTAAAGAAGGACGTATATCTTCTTAAATTACTAGTTATTTCTGAGATTTTAGAACCCTTGGCAGAGAAGAATGAGCTCATTCAGAAGTACATTACACAAGGTTTTTATAGAAATTACATTGCCACAGTACATTCGATACATAAGAGAACAAAAACCATTAAACCATGATAGAGATATGTAGGGATGTTTTCAGACCAATCCAAGCCCAAACTCGTATAAGTTTGTGGCTTCCTCTCTAAAATTAAGTGGTGAAAGAAGGATTTAGTCTACATATATATAGACCGGGTGTGTGGCCGTTCAGATTTTTCCAAATTTGAAGCGGAATATAGCGTTATCTAGATCTACTACATAATGATGATTAAATATTTATCTAATTAATATATTTGAGTTCAAGCTAAACTCAAACCGGGTTTTTTATTTTATTTCTTGCGCTCGGTCAAATTTTTTTTTTTTCCTTTTTCGTTTTCAGTCCAAATACACCGTTGCAATCTATTTTATTTTGATTACTTGCCTTGCCATCTTTCTCAATATTTAAAATCATATATGTTTAGATCTTGTTTTTCTCTTTCAAATAAAGATTCCATAAAATATCGGATTACAAATTCGAAAAACCCATGGAAGGAAAAATCCCTCTCAAGACTCAATAACCTTATATTATCGGCACTTTCCTTTTGTGCTCACTCGACAAATATATACACATACATACATCAGTTCACGCAGATAACACACACATCTGCCCTAAACTGTTTCTTCTCTCCATAAAGTACCATCTTCCTCACTCAATCTGAGTTTTATTTCATCAATGGATAATAATGACAGATACTTCCACAAAAGACACAATCCCATATTACAATGGCTGTTAACCCTATATCAAATCGAACCCAAACTTCTCACAGCAGCTCAGTTGCGCTACGTAAGAGAGCATCAAGCAAACGCCGATAATAAAGTCTTCGACTATTATAGGCTATCGTTTCTTGAACGTGACAATTCCTTCCTCACTCCATGGAATTTCGACGGCCGCTCAGAGGAGGAAATTGCCCGCGGTTCTCGAGGGAGAATCAAGATTGAGCCTGGTTCTTTCTTTTCGGACGATGTAAGCCTATGTCAAAATATTTCACTCCAAGTACAATCAAGTGGGGCTTTGGGTGATGTTTTTGTCTTAACAAAACTGTTTTGCATGCTTACAGCATGTGCTCGACAAGGCTTATTACCCACACATTGGAATGATCGAAGACTTACTCAAGGAAGAAGAAGAAGAAGAGGAAAAAGAAGAGAAAGAGAAAGGTCGTCACCGACAATATAAAGAAGATGACGTTTCGAATAGTATTAAAGACTCGCCTGTTTTCGACGACAGCGAGGAAGAGTTTGAACAAGGACGAGATGGTGACGACGAGTATGATGGTGGTGATGATGCACGGTGAGAGATTGATCAAAGCCATGCACTGTATATGGACATTGAATATTAGAAGTGGGACCCACTAGGGAGTTTCAATAATAGATTCAAATATTGATAATTTAAGTAAGGAAATATATATACCCTCGTTTGTAAATCAGTTTACATAACGAATCTACATATATAAATCTATATATAGTATGCAACGCATCAAACAAATCTAGCTAACCATCCAATGTGATATCAAGACAACAACTAGCAGAGTAACAAATCACAAGTGCAAAAGTGCCCTATTTTCTATGCGAAAAATGGCAGTGGAAGACTTACCTCGTTCCTTTAACATATCGATGTTTTTGCAGAGAAGAGAGTGTCGGTTAGTATTCTGATCTGGCGTTGGTGAAGGAGGAAAGAAGTCCAGCGGCTTGTGCGGGTAATATGTCTCCAAATCTCCCGACTTGCCCATCAGTTAGCATGGACCCGAGCCTCAACGTGCTCTCTCCAAAACGACTACCAACCTGAGAATTATTACGCAGAAAGCTAACCATGTGGGTCGAACGAATATAAGGATTCGAGACCGTAGATAGTTCTGATTCAAGTGACAAAAATAAATACTAAATCTTGGACAGAATATCATATCCGGTGAATGAGATACGGCTCGTTTAGGGGAAAAAAAGAGGTGAGACCTGCATAAATGACTTCAACAATGGAGCAGCGGCTCCAAGACTCGAGTTATCATCGTTAGTGTTGTTCTTTCGTTCATCGTTTGCGTAACTGCTCCATGATTTTTTTGCATAAATATGATTGACTGATGTCGATACAGATGCACGCGATGCATTCCTTGCAGATAGTGCTGGAGCGCTATTTATCAGAACACAAAATAAGGCATTTAAGCAGAGAAGACATAACGATGCACGCGAATTACAATAGGAAATCAAACAGCACCGGTGAAAACCTGATTGGGAGATATTTGAAGCGAGGAACTGTCGAGCACCGCATCACATTTGATACGGAGTTGGTGGGTAGCTTTTGCACAGCATCAGTGTGTAGTCTGTTAAGTTGCACGAAGAACCCAAATAGAACAGTGTGCCTGAGATATGCCTGTCTCTCATTTTCCCAAAGATATGGCTCATACCTAATGATGATAAAGAAGAAATCATCCCAACGACACTAATACATAAGAAAAAAACGAGAGTTAAAAGGACATGATTCTCAGCATTAATGGTCAGCTCCAAGAGAAAAAGCGTCTCACAATTCAAGTTTTGAAGCAATAAAGTTAGAGAAAATATCAGCTTCTTTAAAGAGGACTTTGAGGTTCGAACTATTATGCATTTGCCAGCATAGAAGCATTAAACTATAAAAAAGACATGTAAAATATAAGATATGCAATGCAACAGCTTACGTTAGCCAGTCTATAGGATCCAGCCTTTGTGAAAAGCGACTTATCAACTGCTGAATGCGTCCGTCAGTAACTGACATGGCCTTTTGTCCTTCATGTTTCCTTCTAAAAGAAGATTTAACTTTTGAAAACCCGGATGGCCCTTCACTTGTCTTAATATTGCCTCCATAAAGAACATCCGAGGCAAACCTCAAATCAAACAAAAATTGCAGAATGCCTCTATCAGAGATTTGAGAGCCCGAAGCTTCTTCAGCTTGCAGGAAGTCCCCATAAACACCAACGACCTTTGCAAACACAATGAGAGGTGGTTAGTCTGAAAGGAAAAGACAAGCACGAGGGTAAATAGTAGTTATAATAGGAATGGGTTTGTCCATATTACAAGACCAAACCCTTACAGGAGAACAATCTCATTCTCAATAATAACCAAGTACATGATTTGATAAAACCATCCAGGAACCATCAAGTATATGTATCATGCTAGTATCCAAGTATATGTATCATGCTAGTATCACGTCACACACTACATACACCCTTTAAAACAGAATTACCATTAAAAGGTGGCATGTACCTTCTCAAATAACCTTGATGCAAAATTCTGCAGGATTGGTTTATCAAGCACATGTCCTCCCACACGATGGATCTCTTCACAGGAATGAAATAGAAAAGATTTCACATACAGAGAAGGCATAGAAGGGAGAGATATCTTCATCTCTGATACTTCTTCACTAGACTGTTCTGGCTGCTTGACTACTGTCTCCTCCCAACCCTGCCCGGCATTTCAAGAAATGAATAATAAACTAATAACTATATCTATCTAAACAAGTCAGTTTTGTTCTAGTTTGCAGACACGGCATATGAATCCCAGAACAAGTATAGCATAAATAAGGAAATCTGCTGGAGATGCAATAACGTAAAATATTTGACAGAAAGGTTTCGAACAAATACGACTTACTCTGATAGGAGCAGTTGATGACAAGGCATCATCTTGTCTGAGATTTTTGGAGAGAATATCTGAAAGTTCATTAGAGATCCATGATATCCACAGATTGTAAGCTCTAATACAAAGATTTTGTGTTGACTGTCGTAGTTCTTCAAGTTGCGGACTACACTTGTCCTCCATACCATAAAGAGTTGTAGTCGCCAGTGAATTATGCTTCTTCATCGAATCTAATATTCTTTTACTAGGACTATTAACTGTTGACGAATCACTAGCTGCTCTGGTATGCCTCATCACACTCGGAGATAAAGTGCTAACACTATTAACATCAATTGCCCATGATCTAGGGGAACCAAGAATTTGAGGCACATGTTTAGCATGTTGCCGAATAGCAAAGAGAAGTCTGCCAATAAACAAAGATCTCTCTACCAAACTAGATGGTGAAGTCGAAGATGTGGAATCTTTACTATTATTTTCAAGGCCGCTTTGTAGGTTGTCAAGCTCATTCTTGATCTGCCTTAATATGCTTGCTAGAGTTTCATAACACTTTTCTTGTGCATATGGTGCCATATCCTTTAATCTGCGAGGTGCATTAGGTGACTCCAAGAAACTAATGAGATCGGCGAGAACATTCTCACAGCAATTATCCACTGCATTTTTAATTCTAGTGACTTCAGCGCCAAAATAAGTGCTGAGACAGCTTTGAAAATCGTTCTCCTGCGGTTGGTGCAATTTCAAACTGGGATTAGAACCTAGCTTTTTACCACTTGCATTGGAGAACCAAATACCACCACCACTTTTGAATTCGTTTGAGTGTTCACTAAAATCATTTTGGGATTTTGTCATCGATTGAACTGATTCCACAACATTAACAATTCCACTTAATTCGGTGAATTTGGTGTCTATGATCCCTTTCATCCTCTGGACGAAAGCATCTTCAAATATGTCATCCCATAAATCACAGTCCTCGCCTAAAACAAGTTCCCGCGTCCTTTTCCACGGAAACTCAATCTCAGAACCAAATACACTTTTCAGCCACTCCAAACTACCTTCTAAAACCTGCTTACTATCCATCGTCTCCCTTATTGACTTTTCCGCCAAAGCAAGCTCATGTCCACTATCAATAACATCAATTAAATACCTTCCATTAACCTTACTCATGATTTCCCTCCCACAGTTCCTCAGCCAATCAGAACAAGTCCTGGAAATAAAATCTCGATCAAGTAACACCATATCAGATTCCAACTTCTCCCTAAATTGATTCCACAGCTTCGCTTCCTCGTCGGGATTAGGTATGCCCCCAAACAACTGGGAAGCAGGAGGAGCATGCAATACCGTTTTGTAAAACAAAGGCATATCGTTTAACACTTGCAAGAACAACTCCCCCACTTGGCATACGGTAACTTGAATCATCTTCAAAACATCTCATAGCACCATAATCACTTGAGAACTATCAGACTTGATGTCCTGGCAACAAGCACTCAACTTCAGGGACATTATCGACTTCCTCGAATCAAGAAACAGAGCCAAGATCTCCCTAGGCTCAAGTTCGTCTATAACGGAAACACCAGCAAGGGCATTAGCATAAGCAGAGATTCCAAGATTAAGCGTATGATCCAACAACCTCTCACGACTCCTCTGCGATATCTGAACCTTAAAACCCTCAACCACCTGCCACTGATGCTGCAGCAAAGGGAAGTTAGAAAACACCTTCTTACTATCCTTGCAGTTCAACAAGTTGTAATGAACGTGCTTGGCTCGAACATAGCGCGCCGACGATTCATGAAACATGGATTCATCGAGGCAACCCCATATATCCTCAGGCGTGTCAACCAAATACTTCACCCTACACGCAAGTCCGTAGATCTTCTCGCCGATTGGATTAGACACCACGCGAGGGGACATTGGATGGTCATCAGTCTCAGACCTAGAGAGGGAATGAAGAACCGAGCGGTGAACCGCAGATATCTTCGCGGCGATCGACTCGCAGCAAGACTTCATCTGAACGATGGAATCCGCCGAGTCGATGAGATCACGGTAACCATTTCCGACCAATTGCCGGAGCTCCTCGCTCTTCTCCTGGATCTGCTTCCTCGTGCTTGATTCCACATTTCGGATTTCGGCGATGGGTTTGGTACGGAACAACGACTCGGCGTCTTGGCTGTACGCAATTCCGCCGGACACAGCTGACGTGGCCAACATTGCCGCCTAAATCGATCTAAAGCAAATCGACAGGAAAATGGAGTGTGGAGAAGCCCCGCCGGGATATCTCCGATCGAAAGAATACGCTTACGTTTAATAGGCCGGAAAATTGGGGCTATCTATGAATAATAATGGGCTTACGACCCATTGCATTGAAGGTGTAAAATCAAAAGAACACAAATTCGATATCGCTGACAAGGTGTGTAATTTTACAATACAGCGTCATCTCAAAAGACAAAAAAAGACTCGGACATAAAACCCCAAGAAGGGATTTATTTCAGAGACGCTAAATATCAAATATTCAATACCATGCACACATTTAGATAAATGAATGTGTTAGTTGATTGGGGATAGCGGGGCGCGGGGAATAAGGGACAATGGCTTAGCTTCTTTTTCGTGGAATGTTCCGTACGAATTATTTTCCCGGAATTCTTCTTGGAGGGACTCGACGGGCAAAGAACGTAGCAGGCTCGGTCAGGGGCGGATCCAGGAATTTCTGATTGGGGCCCCGCAATATAAATAGTGTTGACAATTAGGCAAACGTAGATTAGAAATTATCATTTGCTAGTTTTCTTTGAAAAAATTGGTCAATTAAATACATTTTATCCATTAAAGCATATGAAATTACGATTATCAAAAAATCATAAATTTAACACACAAAATACCAATATAAATATCTTAATGAAGCTCAAACAACAAACTGGATTGCTATTCACCGCCCCCTTTTTCTTAGTTACCGCCCCCTAAAGGGCTTGAAAATGACCTTTTTGCCCTTATGATATTTAAATTAATTTAAAAAGAAAAAACTAACTAAATATATAATTCTGGTGCGAAATACTGAAAACTACATATACAAATAAATTCGAACGATCGATCGATACGGAAAAAAAAATTTCGATTTAACATTTTAGTACAGACCGATCGATATTTTCGGCCCTGCAGTGCACGGGCCGAACGATATTTTCGGCCGGACTGTGCGCGGGCCGAACAGTATTTTCGGCCCGGACACTGCTTGGCCGAAATTTCAGTTCAGTCCGCACAGGCCCGGCCGAAATCTGATTTCGGCCCGCACAGGCCCGAATTTCGGCCCGCGCAGGCCCGGCCGAAATCCAATTTCGGCCCGCACAGGCCCGGCCGAAATCAGATTTCGGCCCGTACACTGCAGGGCCGAAATCAGATTTCGGCCCTGACACAGCACCCGAAGTTCATTTTCGGGTACAATTTTGGGGTCGATACACTCCGAATCAGGCCAAACATAAAACATAAACGTTGTAGATAATCAAATTGGCTTTCCATAGGAATTTGAATCAGGGTCATCCGATTTGTAAATCGGAAGTTATTGCCAAAATCGTACAGACTGCCAGTTTCGGTCGATTCCACTGGCAGATTGCACGATTTTGAGCATAACTTTTGATTCACAAATCGGACGACTCTGATTCAAGTTCCTGTGAAAAGCCAACTTAATTATATATAACTTTTGTGTTTTAATGACGGCCTGATTCGAAGTCTATTGACCTCCAAAATTCGCCCGATTCTAACTTAGGGTTGCTGTCCGAGTGGAATCGGCCGAAACTGGCAGTCTACACGATTTTGACAATAACTTTCGATTTACAAATCGGATGACCCTGACTCAAATTCCTATGGAAAGCCAATTTGATTATCTACAACTTTTATGTTTTATGTGTGGCCTTATTCGGAGTGTATCGACCCCAAAATTGTACCCAAAATGAACTTTGGGTGCTGTGTCAGGGCCGAAATCTGATTTCGGCCCTGCAGTGTACGGGCCGAAATCAGATTTCGGCCGGGCCTGTGCGGGCCGAAATCGAATTTCTGTCGGGCCTGTGCGGGCCAAAATCGGATTTCGGTCGGGCCTGTGTGGGCCGAAATCAGATTTCGGCCGGACCTGGGCCGAACTGAAATTTCGGCCAAGCAGTGTCCGGGCCGAAAATACTGTTCGGCCCGCGCACAGTCCGGCCGAAAATATCGTTCGGCCCGTGCACTACAGGGCCGAAAATATCGATCGGTCAGTACGAAAATGTTTTTTTCCGTATCGATCGATCGTTCGAATTTATTTGTATATGTAGTTTTCAGTATTTCGCACCAGAATTATATATTTAGTTAGTTTTTTCTTTTTAAATTAATTTAAATATCATAAGGGCAAAAAGGTCATTTTCAAGCCCTTTAGGGGGCGGTAACTAGGAAAAAGGGGGCGGTGAATAGCAATCCCCAACAACAAAACGTCATGATATTGGTATTGCTTAGCATAATATTAATATAATATAATATTAATATAATAATAACAACAATAATATGCTATAAGAAAATAAAAGAGAAAATAACACACGTCATATGTCGTATGGATATCAACTGCAATATTTTTTTGGACTTTTTATTGACATTATGTTTTTTTATTTTAAGAGTTTGGTGCCTCGTTGACGAATAACGATAGTTTGACATGTTTATTTAATGATTTGACCGACTTTTAATTTTAATAAGGTCAATAATAAAAAATTTTGATGAAAGTTTTTATAAACAGGTTTTGTATTGCAAGTGCATGATAAATTTTAAATAGACCATGAATGAAATTTGAAAAACCCAATTGATTAAGAATTTAGTTGTATTTGTCAAAAAATAAAAAAGTGTTAAGAACTAAAGAGAAACAAAAAAACTAAAAAGAATCAAAATTTATAAGAAAATAAAGAAATAAAAGAGAAACAAAAAATTCAAAAGAATATAAAAGGCTAAGAGCAGAAACATAAGAACAACTTTTAAAAGAGTGAAAGTTGATGTAATACCCGCAAATTTTAAAGCGGGATTATGATAGGAATTTTAAGAAAATTAACGAACAAAATGTTAGGAATAAAGTCCCTAAGAAATAGTTATGAACGAAAGTTCGGATGAAATAAAAATAATAAAATATTCCCGGAGAATATTAGAACCGGCCAAATAATATTTAACCTAAGTAAGTCGGCCCAACTTAATATACATTTAATAAGTAGTAGGTGCTGAAATAATATAGCCCTACAAGGTTTACATCTTGGCCGAAATAATAATAATATAAGAACTTATAAGGAAGGCTATGTGTAATAAAAATAACGATCAAAGAACTTATAATGTGGGCCATATGTAATACGTGATTTTGGCCCAAGCTTTCAAAGCCAAGCCTTAATAATACTAACGATTACTTAGAACATGAGGAAAAATAAGAATAAACTTGGATAATCATTAGATTGCTTAAGCCTTAGGAAAGTGAGATCACCACCTTGTCCCATCGGCTGTGTTTTCCATGTTTTATTGCTTATCTAACATTTCTAATATCCAAAGTTATTAAGGAACCTTAAGAACAGAATAAACAACGTGGAAAAGAAAGAGGCTCCAAACGAAACCCAAGTTGGAGACAATTAAACGTGAAGTTTAAATTCGAGAAATTCTATTCAAAAGTTGAAACCTTAAGGCGTTAGGAGAGCTTCGACCACTGAACATAGCTAGGAATTTTGAACAACTTTGGTAATATTAGGTGGAAGGCGACTAGGGTTTTGGTTATATAAGAGTTTCGTGACTAATAAAAATTATACCATGAAGCAAATTAGGATTTTAGAACTTCGAAACATCTGTAGAAACAGCTTTACAGTTTGTGAATTAATAAGGATTGAATTAGGTTGTACAGTATTCCAGGTTAGAGATAATTTCTGGAGCCAACTTTGATGATATAAATTCTGTTTCTCTTTAAGAGTTCAGTGTTCTTAAGGCATATGAATTTCTCGGTTTAGAAGGAGCATCGAGCGATTAGATCATAATGTACCCTTTTTAAAGGAATCGGGCGATTCGAACGGTGTAAGTATCGGCCAAAACAAGGGTTTTCTTAACTGTAACTTAGACTTGACCGAGTCTTAAGTAATTCTCGGCGAAACTAAAATCGAATGATTTGAAGATGTTTTCGATCGGACAGCGGTGAGAATAGAAATCGGGCGATAGAATAAATATGGAAATCGAATGTTGACTTAACTAAGACTAGTATTAAAATAGGATTATTTTATACTAGTACAATTTAAGAATTAACATAGATACTAATGATACTTATATGTTCAGAGATCCGAGGTTTGGATATTTCGTCAGATACCACGACTAACTATATCAGGAGGACAGGTAGGTGAAATCCACCTACGACACGTAAACGTTTATGTGAATTATTATGTGCTTTGATGACTATATGTTTATGTGAATTCAGTGAATTATATGACTGGGCGAATATGTGTTTACGTGATTTATAATTGTTGCACGTCATGCGTACATTATTTATATCGTACATGCATGTCACGTCATATGTACGTTATTTGCAATGCACGTGCATATCACGTCAGGGGGAGGTCGAGCACCGTATAAAACAGTGATGTTTTATTATGTCAATGAGCGGGGTGCCAATGTGAGGTAAGTCGAGGTGTGAGATGAGTTGGGCGGGAGACGGGCGTGAGCGACTCGTCTACTCAATATCTGAGGTGCAAACCGTTGAGGCGGGAAACCGTTTAGGCGGAGATGGGGGTGAGCCACTCATCTACTCAGATATTGAGGTGCAAACCATCCTAGGTAAGAGGTGAGTGAGATGGGAGATGGGCGTGAGCGACTCGTCTATTCAGGTGCGTGAGCGACATCTGTGGTGCAAACCATCTTAGAGTGTAGACGACGGAGACGGGCGTGAGCGACTCGTCTACTCAGGACCGGAGGTGCAAAACCGTTGAGGCGGGAAACCGTTGAGGCGGGAGACAGGGGTGAGCCACTCGTCTACTCTGGTACTGAGGTGCAAAATCGTCGGGGATTAGCGGGAGATGGGGGTGAGCCACTCGTCTACTCGGGTGCGTGAGCGACACCTGAGGTGCAAACCGTTGATCCTGTAGGATTAGGTTTGGGGTCTAGAGGTGTTGAGACGCGATGAGTTGAGATAGAAAGGGAAGAGTCGAGCGTGCATATCGTGAGGTGTATGGAATCGAGGGCACGTTGCATACATGCATATTTCACCTACTGAGCATGGGCTCAGGGTTTACGTGTTGTAGGTACTACCGAGCCCTACGCTGGTGCGCATCGCGGCTGAGGCGGGCTGACGGCGGTGCTCCATGGACTTTTGAGGGCGAGGCTGTACATGGATGCGACCTGTGGAGCGACGTTTGGTTTTGACCTTTTGTCATTTTGGGGGGCGACGGCCTTCGTATAGACGCGACTTTGTAAACGATCTTTTGATGTAATATATTCTATTTTCAAAAAAGTTTTTATAGACGGGTCTTCCGCGATTTACGTTGCGAAAATCCGCCACTAATTAGTATTAGAAAGTGAGGGTCGCCACAGGTGGTATCAGAGCTTAGGTTATTGATTCTGTAGACTGTCCATGTACGGCCGCTCAAAAGCATGGAGGATCAGCCTTGCCTGTTAGTTTTAAAGTTTGATGTGGTTAACTGTTTACAATAATGTGCGTCTTTATGTGACTAATTATAGATCATAAGATGCCGAAAGGACGTAGAGAAGTGGGCGAGACTAGTCGTAGGACTGAACGTGAGTCCCCAACCACTGAACGGGACTCAGTTATTCTACGACTTACCGAGCTGATCCAACGACAATCAGATCAGTTCAATGAGCTTATCCGTAATCAAAATTCTTTTGAGCCTCGCCAATCTCCTCAGCCGGAGCGCATAGAAATCATAGGAGAACGATTTCGTAAGCTGAATCCCCTGACATTTGCGGACGCTACCGATCCTACGATGGCGGAGGATTGGTTACGTACCGTAGAAGACATGTTCTTGTACGGCCGAGTACCCGAAGATGAAAAAGTGCTATGTGCCGTTCTATGCTTAGAGGAAACGCTAGATTTTGGTGGGACACCATCAAAATACTTGAAGATCCAACCAATATGGCGTGGGAACGATTTAAAGAGCTGTTCTATGAGAAGTACTTCACGACCCACGATCGAACTCAAAAGTTGAATGAGTTCATCAACCTCAAACAAGGCGAAAAACCTATCGCGGAATATATCCGCAAGTTTGAGGAGTTATCCCGCTTCGCCCCACGCATGGTGGCGACTAATGCTCTGAAGATAGGGAGATTCCAGGTAGGTCTCAAACCCGAGATCTACCGAGACGTGAGCATGGTAGGGACACGAGATTTGACATTCTCTCAAGTAGCAGAGCAAGCACTTGTCGCAGAGCAGGCGGAGGCCCAAATTTTGGCAGCCCAGGAAGCAAAGAAAAGAACTGAAAATCACCAAGGGGCGGAAATGATCGAAAGCGACAATACTTCGAAGGAGGCCCCAACAATAATCAAGGTAGATAACCGGGACAACCAAATCAACAGCCCAAGCCAAAACTAGGACCAACAAACTTTCCTATTCGACCTGTAATGCATCCCCAGTGCCAGCGATGTGGCCGATACCACGCGGGCATTTGCTACGGCCCAGGACCCAAACCTGATCCCCAGTGTTTCCGATGTGGACAGCTGGGACATTTTGCCCGAGCTTGTCGAGTCAATTTACCCCAAAATCCAGCTTCACCGGTAGTGCGACCACCACTAGCTCCAGCCACGGCTCGAGTATTCGCGTTAACTAATGAGGAGGAGGAACCGAACCCAACAATGGCGACTGGTAGGTTAAATATCTAACGTATACCCACGTCTAGATCGAATATTTTGTGTCACATATTTACACGATCGGTTCCGAATCTAAAACTGATCCTAGTACCGAAGCAATTCAGAATTCTAAAACTCATCACCAACTTACATTAAGTTGTGTAAGTTGACAGAATTCTCTGAGTGAGGAAATCACTTAAGATGAAAAATAAATCGTTACCCCGAGTTTCACCAGTTGGCGAATTTCGGGGGCGAAATTCCATTTAAGGGGGGGAGGATGTAATACCCGCAAATTTTAAAGCGGGATTATGATAGGAAATTTTAAGAAAATTAACGAACAAAATGTTAGGAATAAAGTCCCTAAGAAATAGTTATGAACGAAAGTTCGGATGAAATAAAAATAATAAAATATTCCCGGAGAATATTAGAACGGCCAAATAATATTTAACCTAAGTAAGTCGGTCCAACTTAATATACATTTAATAAGTAGTAGGTGCTGAAATAATATAGCCCTACAAGGTTTTCATCTTGGCCGAAATAATAATAATATAAGAACTTATAAGGTATGCTATGTGTAATAAAAATAACAATCAAAGAACTTATAATGTGGGACATATGTAATACGTGATTTTGGCCCAAGCTTTCAAAGCCAAGCCTTAATAATAATAACGAGAGGAAAAATAAGAATAAACTTGGATAATCATTAGATTGCTTAAGCCTTAGGAAAGTGAGATCACCACCTTGTCCCATCGGCTGTGTTTTCCATGTTTTAGTGCTTATCTCTAACATTTCTAATATCCAAAGTTATTAAGGAACCTTAAGAACAGAATAAACGTGGAATAGAAAGAGGCTCCAAACGAAACCCAAGTTGGAGACAATTAAACGTGAAGGAGGTATGATCTTCACAACAATACATATTATCTCTACAATTGTTATAGTATTTTTCATATGGTTTTTCAAGTGTCAAACGAATATTTTATTAGAATAATAGGTTCTTAAACTGAAGTTTAAATTCGAGAAATTCTATTCAAAAGTTGAAACCTTAAGGCGTTAGGAGAGCTTCGACCACTGAACATAGCGAGGAATTTTGAACAACTTTGGTAATATTATGTGGAAGGCGACTAGGGTTTTGGTTATATAAGAGTTTCGTGACTAATAAAAATTATACCATGAAGCAAATTAGGATTTTAGAACTTCGAAACATCTGTAGAAACAGCTTTACAGTTTGTGAATTAATAAGGATTGAATTAGGGTGTACAGTATTCCAGGTTAGAGATAATTTCTAGAGCCAACTTTGATGATATAAATTCTGTTTCTCTTTAAGAGTTCAGTGTTCTTAAGGCATATGAATTTCTCGGTTTAGAAGGAGCATCGAGCGATTAGATCATAATGTACCCTTTTTAAAGGAATCGGGCGATTCGAACGGTGTAAGTATCGGCCAAAACTAGGGTTTTCTTAACTGTAACTTAGACTTGACCGAGTCTTAAGTAATTCTCGGCAAAACTAAAATCGAATGATTTGAAGATGTTTTCGATCGGACAACGGTGAGAATAGAAATCGGGCGATAGAATAAATATGGAAATCGAATGTTGACTTAACTAAGACTAGTATTAAAATAGGATTATTTTATACTAGTACAATTTAAGAATTAACATAGATACTAATGATACTTATATGTTCAGAGATCCGAGGTTTGGATATTTCGTCAGATAGCACGACTAACTATATCAGGAGGACAGGTAGTAAAATCCACCTACGACACGTAAACGTTTATGTGAATTATTATGTGCTTTGATGACTATATGTTTATCTGAATTCAGTGAATTATATGACTGGGCGAATATGTGTTTACGTGATTTATAATTGTTGCACGTCATGCGTACATTATTTATATCGTACATGCATGTCACGTCATATGTACGTTATTTGCACTGCACGTGCATATCACGTCAGGGGGAGGTCGAGCACCGTATAAAACAGTGATGTTTTATTATGTCAATGAGCGGGGTGCCAATGTGAGGTAAGTCGAGGTGTGAGATGGTTGGGCGGGAGACGGGCGTGAGCGACTCGTCTACTCAATATCTGAGGTGCAAACCGTTGAGGCGGGAAACCGATTAGGCGGGAGATGGGGGTGAGCCACTCATCTACTCAGATACTGAGGTGCAAGCCGTCCTAGGTAAGAGGTGAGTGAGATGGGAGACGGGCGTGAGCGACTCGTCTACTCAGGTGCGTGAGCGACATCTGAGGTGCAAACCATCTTAGAGTGTAGACGACGGGAGACGGGCGTGAGCGACTCGTCTACTCAGGACCGGAGGTGCAAAACCGTTGAGGTCGGGAAACCGTTGAGGCGGGAAACGGGGGTGAGCCACTCGTCTACTCTGGTACTGAGGTGCAAAACCGTCGGGGATTAGCGGGAGACGGGGGTGAGCCACTCGTCTACTCGGGTGCGTGAGCGACACCTGAGGTGCAAACCGTTGATCCTGTAGGATTAGGTGTGGGGTCTAGAGGTGTTGAGACGCGATGAGTTGAGATAGAAAGGGAAGAGTCGAGCGTGCATATCGTGAGGTGTATGGGATCGAGGGCACGTTGCATACATGCATATTTCACCTACTGAGCATGGGCTCAGGGTTTACGTGTTGTAGGTACTCCCGAGCCCGACGCTGGTGCGCGTCGCGGCTGAGGCGGGCTGACGGCGGTGCTCCACGGACTTTTGGGGGCGAGGCTGTACATGGATACGACCTGTGGAGCGACGTTAGGTTTTGACGTTTTGTTACTTTGGGGGGCTACGGCCTTCGTATAGACGCGACTTTGTAAACGATCTTTTGATGTAATATATTCTATAAAAAGTTTTTATTAGACGGATCTTCCGCGATTTACGTTGCGAAAATCCGCCACTAATTAGTATTAGAAAGTGAGGGTCGCCACAGTTGAGAACTAAAAAGAAAAAACAAATGTAAAATGAATTAAAAAGGAAACGACGTTAAGACAAAAAAATAGCAGTAAACTTAAAAGAAATAAAAACAAAGGGAAGTTGAATCGATCCCCCAACCTTTGAGGTGAAAGGAGGCTTCCCCACCACTATGCTATATAACATTTCAGGATTTTTGCAAGATAAGAACGTTATTATACACAGAAACGTTTTATACTACATATATAATACTAAAATTTTCGAAAATTTCCGGGGGCCGTGGCCCCCTCGGGCCCTATCCTAGATCCGCCCCTGAGCTCGGTCCTCATAGGTCACGTCCCAGTTGGCTCGTAGTCCTGTAAATAGATAGAAGAGAACTTAGTATATAAAAGGTGAGGTGCATTCTCATTATTGCTCCTTGAATATTTGTACGACGAAGAAGTGAAGCGTTGAACTCTTATTCGTCTAAAACAAAAAAAACATGCATTTGTCGTGATGTTATAGAGAGAGAGAGAGAGAGAGAGGGGGGGGGGGGGCATACCCTAAAATTTTGATTGAACGTATCAGCGGTGTGTTGTTCGATACATTCAACTTGCTTCGAATGGTCTTGAGTAAGGGTAGTGAGAGTTTCTGAATGAGCTTTCGAAATTTCTCGTATTTCGGAAATGGATAGTCTCTCTTGCTCTGACAAGCCTGTTGACATTTCAGGTAAAAAACGGTGTCAATTAAACTAGCAAGTGCATCCATATACTTTTGCAATATTGCATAACCATTCAAGTAAATGGGTACGATGAATCAGTTACTAGCTTGGTGCAAAATGAAGGACTTTAGAGGAGGTAAAAAAACTAACCCTCAAAACAACAAATGATGTCTTGAGTGCTCTTTCCTACGTCTGCATTAGCTGCATCTCTCGCGGATTCAATCTCAATACCGTGCTGCTCATTGTTATTGCACATATCCCTGATCAATAACGGGGTATCCCAGAAACATCACGAGATTGGTTCATGAATGAAAAATAACAGGGTATGTACACTGTTGAATGTAGATAGTTCATTTTCACATTTGAATGTGAATGCATATCGTAATACGCTAGTGGAAAACAGAGAGTATGACAATATCTCGAGTAAAATGACAAACCTTAAATGCGACGAAAATGTTTGGGCATGTTGAGTTGCCTTGTCCTTTACTTTCTGTTCCGTTGAATTTCACTGTTTCACAGCAGTATCCTTACTACTTACGCTGCAAAATCAATTGCAAACTAAAGTAACTTCCAACATACTCATTATTCTACAGAATAAGGAAAGAACAATGTCATAGCAAACATGATTCTCACCACTTTAGCATAATAGATTCCATGCAGCAATGTTTAGCAGCGGGAAAATCTGCATTGTCTATAAAATTACAATCAGCCCGAGTAAAACAATCCTGACATTTCCTCTTCAAATCTGTGGTAACATGATCCATTGACGTAAGGTGGTCATCGAAAAACATCTTGTTAGAAGATACGTTTTCCGTAAGATCACCAAGCCTCACATCCACCTGATAATTAACAAAGTTAGTGACCAATATATATTGATAGTCTATTAGACAGAAAGCAAACTGAAAAATTGCAAACCATATCCTTTTGACGACGCATGCAATCCATAACCATAGCTGTCATATCAGCAATAAGCTTCTCTGAATCTGACCTAGATTGTTCCTGCATAGAGTAATTTATTTGCAATTTAGTTGTTCAAACAAGTATTAGCAGAGAAGCAATGGAAAGTGACAAAAACCTCAAAAGCTTTCTTAAATTGACTGATGGACTTTGTCTGAACATCACTGAATTCGCTCTCATGGCTTTTAAGCCTTTCTATTTCCTCCGAGAACTTCGCCAGATACTCATGAACAACCTTTGACGTTTTCATCAAGTGCTCGGTGCTGTCATTAAATCTCTGAAAATATTGCCAATATATCAACCCAATCTTATGGAGACTCGATCTCACAAGGGAATGAAAAGAGCAAATACACAACATGTCGAAGCTCTCTAGCAAAATGAGCTACTTCATCTTGTTGACTTGATAAATTTTGCTGAAGATCATCAAAAAAATTGATTTGATTTCAATGGCCTCTGCAGCTAATAACTGGACCAAAGGGTATACGGAGAAGAGTGACACTCAGTTAGAAGTTGCAAACAGATTATAAGGCCAATGTGAATCTCGATTCTTACTTCTTCAGTAGAGGTTGAATTAGACAAAGCCAAAGTTGAGAGCTCATCCAAGCCAGCATTATTAAATGCTTTGTGCAGCTGAACAACGTTTTGAACAGCCTCAAGATGAGATATGTACAAAGCCCCTGAAGCAGTAACTTTCTTCTTCAGCTCTATAGCAGTCTACATGTGATTTTTTGAAAAGAAACAACACATAAGACAGAAACAAGTGCAAGAAACTAACGAAACCAACAAGTATGCACCAGTAAAGAAAACTTATTAAATGGCCCCTTCCAATATCATTAATTGGTGTCATAACGAAACCAACAAGTATGAACCATTTGTTATTGGAAGGAACCAATAACAAATTCTCCATGGAAGAAGAAAAGAATCAATTTTTACAAAGAAAACTTAACCAGCTGAATGTTGAAAAGATACCTTATTATGTTTGTCAAGGAATGAGTTACAGAGAATCTGAACATGCTGGATGCGTTCACTTTGTTGAAAGACTGATCCCTCCAACAGCTTGCAAAGACCATCAACCTGTTGGATGAGATCAGCTTTCAAGCTGTCAACAACTGACCTGTTATTAGCATTCAATTTGTCCTCTCTTGCTGCAATTTAGAGGCAAGTCAACCGCATTATAATCTACCACAACCTACTGAAAATTTGATAATGAAAGAATGTCATACCTATTTTTAGATATAGTGAAGCGTTATCCTTGTGGGATTTTTCTAAATCGGCTCGTACACACATGCTTGATGAGCCAGCGCATTTTCCGATCAATTATGAATTCAGAAAAAGAAAAACAATATCATTATGACACCTTACAAATGGTTCCTTCCATAACCACGATTACTGAAAAATCGACTGATTAAACCTGCTTTTCTCTGCTTTGAAATGATAAAGTCCTGCTCCTTTAGAGAGTATTGGCAATGCTTCAGTTGCTCCACAGTGTTCGCTAATAATTTGCTCGTGTGGTTCAATTCATTCTGCATGGAACTTGCATAAGACAAATCTGATCACTTTAACACGTAACTTCAGGAATATAAGTCGTAACTTACTTGACTTTCATCAAGTTTAGCGCCCAGATCCATACATTGCCCGACCTGACCATCGTATTTGGCTTGTAGTTCCTCTGTTTGCTGCACACCACACGATTAAATATGAAATAGAAAACGTACGAAGGAGTAAGTCTAGTTATACATTCAAAATTGCAGAAATGGATAACCAACCTTTTGATAGTTTTCTATTGTCAGTCCCATTTGTTCAATCTGATCAGCCATAGCCTACAACGGGAAGAACATCTTCATTAGTTTATACAGGTGTGGGTACCAGGTTCCATTTGCCACAAGGTATAAAATTTCTTCTGGATCAACTTAACATATAGAATATAGATATGAGGAAAACTAAAATCGTGCAAATGCATCCATGCTATAACACCTTTTTTTCAGCTTCCTCCTGATAGTAGCGCTCTTTAGGGATGTAAACCCCATTCTTCTCCCTTGCAGCATAGACCTCTGAAGATCCAAAGAAATCAGTAGAAATCATTTGTTCGCCAAAAAGCATAAGATTATCTAGAAGCATTTACCAGAATATAGAAAGTTTGGTCAACCTGATTTAAGTCGTTCTATTTCGCCATAGAGATCCTTAAGGAGAGTAGTTTTCATCATCTTCTGATTTACTTCAGGCTTGTTGTTTATGTTCTTAGCCCTGTGGGCATAATCTAGTGTGCTCAGCATCTCCTCAAGACAGTGAACAACTGGAGATACTGTAGCAATAATACAGGTCTTTGTCCTCCCCCCTAACGAGTCACGGAGCAAACGTGTGAGCTTGCTGTCCCTGTCATAGATTTGGCAATGATTTCACGAGAAAAATCATAATTAACAGCTTATTGAATAAGATATAAATACTCATGAAGACAAAGTTTAAACCTGTAGGGAACATGTCCAAGATGTTCTACTAGAGCATTAATCACTCGCCCTAATGTGAGCAAGCTTTTATTCATTTCCCCAGCTTCTCTAGCTCCCCCCTGAAAACATGGGGAAATCTCTTAGTTGATATAGAAATAGAAGCCAAAATACCCAAACGATGAGAACCTTAAGTAGCCCGACTATGATGAAGACTTGAGAGAAACAGAAACAGATTATACCTCCCTAGCACCGGAGCGGGAGATATTTTCTGAACCAGCCAAGTCCACCAAATTCAACTTGCCACATTTTATAAGCTCGTCGCCTTCGAGTGTTGCTTCCTTTATATGTATTGTTATGGAAAAGAGAGAATGCGAGCGACTGATCATACAAGAGAACCAAATCAAGATTCATTTCCATGGACTAAAGGAAGCAATACAAAAACAAGCACAAACACACCTTGACTGCTTGTTAAGAAGTGTTTCAGCAGTTCGACGTTTAGCAGAGCCTCGTTCAAGTAACGTAAAAATCTCTCTAGCACTAGTTACGATTTCCTCTTCCAGTCCTCTGACTAAAACCCCTCCTTTTCCATCTTCCATAAGTGGCAAGATCTTTTTCTGCTTATCCTCCAATGCAGCTTTAGACAAATCTTCAGGAGCTAGCAAGTCGGTGATTTCTTCATTATAAAGCTCCAAGAAAGTGACCTTGACGCTATATTCAGCATTTTGACCCTCTAATGTATCAAAAATTTGTTCTACTGCCCTTGGAATTACTCCAGCTTCAGCTGGCAATTCGCCATTTGGACCAGCCTTCAACAGAAAAAAAAAAAACCTAAAATACAAGATCATAAATCGTGCCAAAAGGTAAAAAACTAACATTATACATATAACTCTTCCAATACCTTTGACCTCTTACATTCACCCTCCATCGTATATGTTTTTCCAGTTCCGGTTTGTCCATAAGCAAAAATCGTACAATTGAAACCATCCAGAACTTCATTAACTATAGGAACAACCGCCTGCTCATAAAGATCTCTCTGTTGTGCATTAGGTCCAAAAACCTGAACAAGAAAATCTAATCATCAAACAGAATTCTTACAAAGTTGCATCACTTAACTGACTGAATTAGCAAATTTCCACCATGCCACTACTATCTGCAGGCTCACCATGACACTGCCTAAGAAATAAAATAACAAAAAAAATTGACTTCCTCAGCTTACCTTGTCAAATGTAAACACCCGATCGATTTGCTTCCCCGCAATATTCTGCGAAACGGAGACCTCTCTCTGGTACTCGTTACACTTCACCACCTGCGGCGCATTACTCCTCAATTCATCTTCGCGGATCGGCCTCAGCCACAATCGAGACCTCAAAAAAATTCACGCTCAAACAGTAATAACAACAATAAGAAAAATTATAGAGGAAGAAAGATCTCACTGATGTTCATTCAAATACATACCTGCAACGAAGCAGAACCTGGACGTTGACTCCTTTATCTTCTCCTGGCGGATCGACATTCTAGACAGCAGTGACTGCGCGCGAGGCTTGGTGTGGTTGGGTGACGTCAGTGCGTGTAGAGGAGAGCGGAATAATGGCGACGATTTGAAATTTGACGGTACGCTCTCGCGTGGGGAGTTGCTAGTAGAAGACATTTTGGAATGAGTAAATAGCATATAACCCCCTGTGGTTTCAAAACTTTTCACATAATCCCCCTATGCTATATAAATAGCATGTAAATGCCATATAGTTTACTTTTATTTGCACACTCTCCCATTCCGGTCAGATTAGGTCAAATGGGCCGAAAATTAAAATTCCAATTATACCCTTGAACACTTAACACCAGAGGATTGATTTCACTTTAAGCGACAATTCCCGCTCAATCAAATACAGTTCCTTCATAGCAAACTCAAACCCTAAATTTCTGCTCAATTCAACTCGAATCCGCTCAACCCAGCTCAAACCCTAAAGTTTCAGACACAATCTCCGCCATTCCTGCAATTCCTCAAACCCTAAATGGATCATTCGTACTGCAACTTATATCTTTGGGTCGATGGTAGGTTTGAATGGCTTCCACACGTCAGATACTTTGGGGGAATGAAGGTACTATTTAAGTGTGTTGATAAGGATACGCTTATCCTGGGTAGGTTGAAAGAATTTTACAGGCGCGCTGGTGGTAAATCACCATGTGTCCAATTCTATTATTGTTTGCCTGGTGCTGAATTGGATACATGTCTGAGGGTGATAAAAATGATCAAGATATATGGGATTTGCTCAACGAACATAGGAATCAGACAGTTGTTCACATTTTTGTAGAAGATTTGGGTACTTTTGTGGAAGCTAGAGACAGCGAAGGTAGATTAATTTCTGACCCGAGCCAAGAAGTGCCCCTCCTTACTTATCCCCTACCCAATGGTCTTTGTGAGTTTCCTTCTGTAGACCAGAATGCTTGCTCTGAAGAGGATGGGGGAAATGCAGGGTCTGACCGAGATGAATATGAACAAGATGGGACAGATGCAGAGTCCGAGCAGAATGAAGATGAGGATGGGTTACACGCAGGTTCTGAGCAGAATGAAGGGTCTGAGCAGAATGAAGATGAGGATGGGTTACACGCAGGTTCTGAGCAGAATGAAGGGTCTGAGCAGAATGAAGATGAGCATGATGGTGCTAATAATGCAGAGGGTGTAAACTCTAATTTTTGGGATTCTGCGGATGTTGATGAGGAGGCAGAAGGTGAGTCTGATGCAGAGGCTTCTGATTCAGATGATGAAGACTATGTACCTGATGACTGCTTAGAGGAAGATTTGTGTGAAGATGATTATGACAATTTGGAGAAAGAAATGGTAGAATCAGCTAAGGAAATGGCAGCAGAAGCTCCTGCTCATCCAGAGTGGGATGAGTCAACTGACATGGCTGAGAGTGAGTTACCTGTGGGGCTTCGATTTCCAAACAGAGCAACCTTCAAGTCAGCCTTAAAGGATTTGGCAGTTAGAAAGGGGTTGGATTTGAAATTTGTGAAGAATGAGAAGATGAAGGTCACAGTTTTTTGCAAACATGGTTGTTCTTGGAGGTTGCATGCTTCCCCAGTTATGAGAGGCACTGAATGGCAGATCAAATCTCACTCTGGAACTCACAACTGCTCTCATCAGACCAACAATTCTCAGGCAGATTACAAGTATCTTGGAAATAGGATTATGAATTATGTAAAGGACAACCCAACTGAAGATCTATTGTCACTTCAGAGGAAAATCAGGAGGGATGTAAAGGTGGATGTTACATTCAAGGTTTATAGAGCTAAAAGGTATGCTATGGAGTTGCTTAAAGGAGATGTCAAAGAGCAGTATACCAGACTCTATGACTATTGTGCCACGGTTGTCAAGTATAATCCTCTCAGTTCTTGCATTTTGCATGTGAACCGGGAAGAAAAACCACCTGTCCTGAAGAGATTTTACTACTGTTTGAGGCCAGTGATTAATGGCTTCAAAGCTGGTTGCAGGTCAGTGATTGGGTTGGATGGTTGTTTCTTGAAGGGGGTGTTCAAAGGACAGTTATTGAGTGTTGTTGCAATGGATGGAAACAATAATATTTATCCTTTGGCTTGGGCTTTTGTCGAGATTGAGAAAGGTGAAACATGGGAGTGGTTTATACATCTACTGTTGAGGGATATTGGTGATGAAAGTGCAGAAAATCTGGCATTTATAAGTGATAGACAGAAGGGACTAGTTGATGCAATTTCGAAACTAGCTCCACATTCAGAGCACAGATTTTGTGTCAGACACATGTACAACAACTTCAAAGGGAAATTCAAGGGGGTAGAGTTGAAGAAACTGTTCTGGAAAGCAGCCTCCACTCACAGTTTGGTTGAGCACCAAAAGGTCATGAAGCAGATAAGGAATGAGTACCCCAAGGTTGGTGATGAACAATCCCCTTATGAATGGCTAAGGGACATTCCTGAACATCAGTGGGCTAGAAGTCATTTTCCATTGACTACTAAATCTGATGTCTTAGTGAACAATCAGAGTGAATGCTTCAACAACTACATCATGCCTGCAGGGGAGCTACCAATCATTGATATGATGGAGTGGATCAGAAAGAAGTGCATGTCCAGAATTCAGAAAAGAGAGAATGGATGTTGAAGTTTGAGAAAGATTTCTGCCCAAATATTCTGAAGAAAGTTGAAGCTGAAAGAGTAAAGAGTGCCAATTGTTTTCCAACTTGGGGAGGAGGTATGCAGTTTGAAGTCATTCATTTTGAAAAGACTCATGTGGTGAATTTGGATGAAAAGAAGTGTACGTGTGGGAAGTGGCAGAGGGTTGGATACCCATGTTGCCATACCATTGCATGTTTGGACCTTCACAGACTCGAGTATGAAGCTTACATTGATAAGGTTTTCAGCAAGAAGGTGTACATGAAGGTCTATGATCATCACATCTCACCTGTCCCTGGGATGCATGACTTTGAAGTCTCTCCACTTGGACCAGTGGCACCACCATATGTTCAAAAAAGAGCAGGAAGACCAAAGAAGAAAAGAAGGCCTGATGCAAATGAACACAATCGAAGCTCAACATCCACTAGAAAAGGTCTGACTGTGACTTGTGCAATTTGTTTGCAACAAGGACACAACAGAAGGAAGTGCAAAAACCAGCCTCATCCTAATTCAGGATTCTACAAGGTAACTAACTTCAATTTTAATCAGTTTAATGAATGGATGCTACAGAATCTGTGCTCCCTTTTGTAGGCTACGGGTGATTCACAATGTGCTCCAATGGATGCTACAGAATCTGCACCATTACCTACCATGCCTGATACAGAATCTGCTCCAATCCCTCCAATGACTGCAGCAAATGTTGCAGATGCAGACCCTGCTCCTATTCATCCAATGGCTGCATCAAATGTTGCAGTTACAGACCCTGCTCCTATTCCTCAAGTGGCTGCACCAAATGTTGCAGATGAGGCTGCTCCAGACCAAGCATTTCGAACTCAGGTATTTACTCCATCAACATTAAGATTGTATCATCTATCTGATCACTTTCCTGATTCTGCACAGGGTTCTAGCACTAATCGAAAGGGATCAAGAAAGCAAAAGCACCAAAGAGAAAGGGAGATGTTGCAGAAGGTAGCTCTAGAGCGTTTAAGAGCTTGTGCAAGCCCACAGCCTCAAGTTTGGCAAGAGGTGTCAAATTCTCATGCAAGTCAAGTTCTGCAGCCCCAAGGCCACAGAAAAAAAGGAAATTAGCTTACTTTTCTGTTTGGAAAATGTATGCAGGTTGAGACATGTGTTTTGTGCTGTGTTGAATCTATTTTGTGCTGTGTTGGTTCACTTAGGAGACACGTTGTGTTGTGTTGGTTTTCTGTCTGAGACATTTGTTCTGTTTTGGAATGTGCTGATTTCGGTCTGAGACATTTATTCTGTTTTGGGAAGTTCTAAGTATGAAGCTTATGTTGATAAGTCATTTCATAATCTACTACAAACCGAAAACATTGAAATATTCAAAATTACAACATTGCACTTGAAAAGTGTCACAAAAACCTGCTACAAAGACTGAAACATGCTACTTGAGGAATGTCACTAAAACCAAGATCGAAATAATGCCAAACATGTACTTCAACATTCTTGCATTGTCTTCGAGCGCCCCAATTATTTTCTCGAAGCGATCACATGCATCAATGAGGTCCCCAATCTGCTCTGTGTTTATATCACAGCTTCTTGATTGCACGTCTTCGGACGACGGCATTTCATCTTCCCCTTTGCTCTCAAACGGACGCAACCACATGAAAAAATCACAGTGGTAGTTCTGGCAATTGGAAAACAGTTTACCTCTTGTGGGCTTATTAGGACCAACAATTCGCACAGCAGCCACTTCACCACATTTGCACCTGTGATTCTTGTACCTCAAATCCAACTTGACAACATTCTGTGATGTTGAAGACATGCTGCAAGAATGCGAATACAAAACACATGAATGAAGGCACAAAATCTAAAAAATAGAGAAATTGATAAAACTGAACGCATATTCAGACCCAATCCTATAGTCAAGACCTAAATAACAAGGATTGAACAAACCCAACCTTCACTGTCGTCGTGCAGTTCCAATCGACCTTTTTTTTCGCACTCAACCCTAAATTAAATGATTCGTTCAAGTGCTGTGAAGAAGACGACTATGAGGTTACTATGAGGTTATTTCAGTCATTTTACCCTAAAAAATTACTTTTTTGTACCTATAAACGCAATAACAGCGCGTGTACAACAATCTCGGGCAGTATAAGCTGCCCGGGGGGTTTCGCGCAATGTTTATGAAAGCATAAGGGACACGCATCTAATAAAAGAAGCATGATGTATATTGGTGAAATTCGCGGAAAATACGAGGAGAAAAAGTGGCTTTTACCCTTTTGGAATTGAAAATTCTTTTTTATTTGTTTTTTCCAACGAGCTGTGCTTTGAAATCCCTTTTTATGTTAGTAATCATTATATTATGGTATTTGAAATGACATCTGTGCCCTGATGGGCAAACAAAGAATAAGATTGCGCCTGAGAAATATATGGGCGTTAAAACTGGGCTCCGTTTGATTCTAGTATTGGGCGAAGCTTTACTAAGAAAAATAATGTATCTTATAAATAAATTAAATTAAGGGGAATCTAAAAAGACTAACCATTTGTATAAAAATTTGCAAGTCAGTACCCTGTCAGTGTTTTTTTATATGTAGGTATCTATTAGAATAATTTTTTTGCACATTGGTACCTGATCCGCCGCAAGGTACATCATATAACACATTTAGGTACCATAGAGAAACGTATTGTGGTACATAATACAGTGAGAAAATGGTACATCATATAACACATTAAGGTATCATATTGAAACGTATATGGGTAACATATAAACGCGTGACGTGGTACATAATAAACGTATAAAAAGGTACGTCAAGACTGGGAAAATGGTACGCACAGTCAACGGGTACTTGTGTAAAAAAATTTCTGAAAGAGGTACTGATTTTGCAATTTTTTTATACAAATGGGTATTTTGCTGTAGATTCACCTAAATAAATTAAATATCAACGGCAAAATCACCTTTTTCGTAAGATAATACGATGAGATCTTATGGACATAAATTAGACAGACCCCCACCCAAGCTACGAATTTTGTGTTCATTGCCATACAATCATATATTTTAGTAGTAACAGTAGGATAAAAGGTCTTTATTGATGTTTTCTTTTTTGTTATTATTAGCATGAGCATGGAGACAACTGCATTATTACCTTTTCACGTGGACAAAGGAATTAGGGTCCCAATTTAAACAATAATGGAATATTAGTTCCTATCGAATAACATGCTTTTCCAAACATAAGAACATCAACCAATGATCCCTTGGCGCAGTGGTTGAGGGGATGCCTCAAAAGTCATGTGGCTAGGAGGTCAAGGAATCGAATCCCACCTCTCACATTTCCTTTGAGAAGTTCCCATGGACCCATGACTATCGTTGTCGGGTGGGTTTGGGATGTATCCATCTGGTCCGGGGATTAGTCTCACCTCTGGAGTGTGTGGCGGTTAGCCCATAACAGGGTAGTGTGGGGATACCTCGGGACCGAAAAAAAAAACATAAGAACATCACATATTTCCGAATATATTTTTATCCTTTCGGAAAACATGTTTGCTTTTCTTTTTCTTTTTTTTTTTATGTTCCTTCTCTAAAGTCAAATCCCTAAAATGGCAGAACTAACCGTTTATGTCCAAACGGGGGTAATCCTCAAACAAATCTTATAATAATCGTTCGTGAAGATACAAACAAAATACATGCATGCGTTCATATACTTCAGTGCTTCCAAGTTCCAACAACCGAAAATTGGAATTTTTTACTTCTTCAATAATTATACACACATATATGTCACCAATTATATCCAACATTACAAAGGAATATATTGTCCAAGAAGCTTATTCGGTATATCTTAGGCATTGAAATAATTGTTAGAAAGATTCATGAATACGATCTCCACTTTGAGTGTTTGGACCGAATCTGTTAACCCTGCCTCTTCTTTTACCATATAGATAATAGAAAAATATACATATATATATATATATATAGTGTGTGTGTACGCATATGAGAGATACTTGTGTCCTTTTATTGGACAGTTTTAAGTAAGATTCTTATCCTGAACTAAAGCAACAGAATTAAACATCACTTTCTTTATCCTCTCCCACGCAAGGAAAGGGAAATTTTCATTTCAGGTCCGGTCAAAATTTTCACTTAGATTCAGGCCCTATCAGGAAAAAAATTTAGCCGATTTCTGCAGTACCACTTCATTGTTCTGCAGTACCACTTCATTGTTCTGAAGTACCACAAAAAGGTTATCTGATACCAATTCATATACATTTTATAACACTTTTTTTTTTAAGTTTACGTCTTTATCTCTAATTTTTTTTACAGAAATTGGATCCTTTAAACAATAGTTTTTTCTCTGACAGCGTCTGAAACCTATTTTAAAACTTCAAAGGGGCCTGAATTCAAATATACCCTAAGGGTCCGTTAGGTAGGGAGGATGGATGTAGATGATATTAGCTTTAGTTGGGTTTATATAATGGAGGGATGAGTTTTTTGGGGTGTTCGGTTGATGAGTTTAAATAATAATGTCCGATATGTTTGGTTGATGAGTTTAGATAATACAAGGGTTAATGAAATGTAATTACAAATTTACCCTTATTTTGTGCACATCGAGATCATAACCACATATTGATATGAATTTGCGAGCGACGCGGATTGAGGCTCTGCTCCTAATCAGCTTCAATGGATAGACTGAGAGAGAGGAGAGAAATGTAGAGGGAGGGAGACAAGCGAGAGAGGAGGGAGGGGGAGAGAGAGAGAGAGAGTGGAGGGAGCAAAAGAGAGAGGGAGAGAGAGATGGAGCGAGAGAGAGAGGAGGAGGGAGGGAGAGAGAGAGAGAGAGAGAGAGGTGATTAAGAAAAAAGAAAGAAAATAAAATATGAAAGGATATATTTGTCTAAAAGGAGGGGATTAAATAATGATAGGGTATTAGGTGGTATTAGCTAAATCCCACCATTGAATAAACCATCCAACCAAACATAACATAAACTAATCCGAACCCATCTAATCCCCCTAATACCCAACCAAACGGGCCCTAAAGGAAATCCATTTTGTACGGACACACGCAGTCACAATTTTAAGAAACTCCTGGTTATTACCATTTGTTGCAATTCAACCCTTAAAACAAATGTGACATGCAAAATACAACTTGACATTGGGATTCCTCAAGATATGTATCATATCAGTATCTCAAAAGCTGATATGGGTGGCTTAAAGAATATTATATTCTTTAAAGCCAACTAGAATACAACTTGGCATACAATATAAACCCTACCTATCCCTAGTCAAAGGTGGCATGCTTGAATAATGAGTGGCACACTTGTTACCAGGGAAAGATTCAAAATGGCATAATATTATGACGACAAATAATATGACTTACATCTGCGAGCCATCTGGAATATGCCGGAGTTTTATATATTATATGGGGAATATATATATATATATATATATATATATATATATATATATAGTAGGAATTGCTCAATAAGAGCACACACTCACAGACGCATATATATATAGGGGCTGTTTGTTTTGGGGTGATCCTCCAAAACATCACCGTGATCCTTCCATCGCTTCATAATCACCGCGTTTGGTTAGCGTGGGTGATGAGTCATCACCGTGATGGAGGATCACTGAGATGCTCAAAACGGGGTAATATTCCAGCTTTTGGATCCCCCCCAAAAGCAGGGTATCCTCCATCACCGTGATGGGATGATATTTTCAATAATTCTTTGGACAAAATCATCCCTTATTTTTTAACGTTCATTCCTTATATATCCTTATTCACATTTTAAATTACATAACCTACATATTTAAATCTTAAAAAGTTTATATTTAATGCTTAAAAAACAAAAGATTATGTCGAATGATTATAGAAAATACTTATAGTTAATAATTGATTAATCTATTAAAACTTAAAAAAATAAAATACTTATATATATGAAGAATTATATAAGATACTTATAATTAATAATTGGTTAAAAAATCTATATTTAAAGCCTAAAATAATATAATAATTCTATTGATAATTATATAACATGCTTATAATTAATGCTTAAAAATATACTTGATTTCAAATATTAATAACTATCACGTTAAATATTACCTCAAATGAACATATTAAAACAATTTTTTTTTTTTGGTAGAATGAGATTTTCATTTACCACGTACTCGAACGGATTGTTACATCACAAACTCATCTATATCATGTATAAGAACATAACTGCTGAAATAAACTATTATTTGCAACTTTCTTTATGTTGGTAAAATTCCTCAATTGGGCCTTCAACTCACGGGTGATCAGACAACCCACCTGCTCCACATCCTTCCATCCCAAAGTAGAATCAGAGTGCAGCCTTTGATTCCTCTCATACCATATGTAGTATAAGGTAGCAGGAAGGCTGGCCATACGAATTCTGTTCTGTATATTACTCTTCCCTCCTACTGTTATGATCCAACTGCTCAATTCCTCAAACTCGCATCATATTAAAACAATTTTACTACATAATATATAAGGTTAAATATGACATTAACATAACATCACCCCAGACATCACTGCGATTAAACAAACACAATATTTTAATATCACATTGATATACAAAATGAAATATCATCCCAAAACAAATAAAGTGATGGCATATCACCTTGATCCACATCACGGTGATATCCACACACGGTGATGGGAGTATCCCCGTGATGTTGGATCACCGGAAACAAACACCCCCATAGTGTATATGAAAGTGTGCATGGAAAGTGATGGAAGTGCTTTCGACTTACTACTATATATAGCCATGTTCTTGCAATTCCTTTAATAGACACAACAAATAATCTTACAACAATTAGAAATGGCAAGAGAATCACTAGTAATCGGCGGCGTAATAGGAGATGTCTTGGACCCATTTACGCCGACGATAAGCCTTCGAATTTCGTTCGATGGTAGGGTTTTCCCGATGGGTCGGGATTTGAAAGCTCATCAGGTTGCTAATAAACCTAGGGTTGAGATCGGAGACGAAGATCTAAGAACTTTCTATACAATTGTAAGTAACTTTCTATAATGTAATAATATCTTCTTATGAATCCTTGGTTATCAAAGTTAAAAAGCTATCTATTTCTTTATTAGGTTTTGGTGGATCCTGATGCTCCAAGTCCTAGCAATCCACATCATAGAGAATACTTGCATTGGTGGAGTTTTATTTTAATACCAATACATACATACATATTATAGTTTGATATATGTGTTGCCCTAATTATTCTCAATTAACTATGAAAAATAGGTTGGTGACTGACATCCCAGGATCCACTAGCGATGACTTCGGTAAGAACCTTGATTAACTAGATTATTATGACAAGTTAATTACATATAGATGTAATATCAGCTTCAATTCTTGCATAAGATAACATTTCAAACCATTATATAATGCATGTCCTACGTATATATATATATATATATATGTATATATATATATATATTGTAGGTAGAGAAGTGTTATCCTATGAAAGCCCTCTAACGTGTATGGGAATCCACCGCCTCGTCTTCGTTCTTTTCAGACAGAACGGTGGCAGACAATCTGTGATTTATTTTCCTTCGGAGAGGCGCGAAAACTTTCTAACGAGAGATTTCGCTATTAATAACAATTTGGGCCAACCAGTAGCAGCTATGTACTATAATTGCCACAGGGATAATGGAACTGGAGGCAGAAGGTTTTGGGGAAATTAATAATAATATCCATATATATATATCATATAGTTTTATGGTGTAATTGTGACAAAAAAGTGTGTATAGTAAATAAAATGCCATGCAAATGGATGAGATACTCGTTTGCTTTTGTATGCATGTGCCGCTCGCTCTACACGGAGAATATTATTGAACACAACACACATGCTTATGGACGAGAAAGCAAAGGGTTTCGGAATATTATATAAAGCTGTCAAACGGGATGGCCCGCCCCGGCCCGCCTCAACCCGCGGCCCAAGCGGATTGGCCCGTTTCGGCCCGCTTCTAAACGAGCTACCAAACTAGTAGCCCGTCCCGCCTCACAGCGGGTTGGCGGGCTAGCGGGCCAACCCGCTAACTATATTTCCTTTTTTTTAATATTTTTTTCTATTCTTTCGAATAACGTTTCTACTAATAAATAATGTCGGAATTCAACATAAATCATTTATAATAGGTAGTATAAGTTCAATGATAAATCAATTAGTAAGAAATATTATTTATTAATATTTTTAAATAGCTTACAAAATATATATAATAAATATATATCACATATATTGAATGACGGGCCAACCCGCCCCGCACCGCCTCAACCCGCGGCCCAAGCGGGCTGGCCCATTTCGGCCCACTTCTAAACGGGCCAGTAATTGGCCAACCCACCCCGCCTATTTTTCATGGTGGGGCAGCCCAACCCGATGGGTTCGTCCCGTTTTGACGGCTCTAATATTATAATCTATCACACCATAAACTATTATATATAATATATATACGTCGATAATCGTATCTAAAGAGTTATTTAAGTTTCGAATATCGTTACACTACTAGTCCATAACCTAGGATGAATTTACACATAAAACCACCTTTGGTAATAAAACAATCAATCTCCTAAAACAATAGCCGAGGCAAAAGCCCTTCTGCCCACAGCACTCATGCTTGTAACTTGCCAGCCCTGACCTTCCTTGTAAACTTCAATCTGATTACAGAGCAAGTTACGATCATGTTTGTTTTCTCTAAAGAATAATCTCCTTACATCAATCACATAAGTTCTTACAGTAATCCCACGAATAGGTAAGAAAAAGAAATAGCTCATGTTGTATTACCGTTTCAGTTATATCTCCATCTTCATTTTGAACTCCACCGATGACACAAATAACAGATTCGTTTAAGACCACAGCAGCTGCATACCCCCTCGCATGGTGCATAGGTTCTCCTACGGTCAACCCGAGGTTCGTATATTTCTACGCTCGGGACCATTTTCTTGCCATCGTAACCTCCAAGAGCATATCTTAACATTTCATGTGATCTAAAAGACAATCCAATTCATACGTTAAAAATCTGTAAGGACTAGGCTAGGCTGCTTACAGTTTTTCATTCATTGCAAGCAAGGAGTGGCAGCCTCTTTCAGTGTTCATCTTCGCGATTCGAGCCCATGAGTGATCCCGAGGATCGAATCTTTCAGCTGACCTAAGTAGCAATATGTGCAAAGCCATTTTATATAAAAGAAATGAATGAAAATGAATAGAAACTATTAACTGTTTCCATATATATATATATATATATATATATATATATATAGTACTCTACTTAAGGTAACTGTCTCCATCATATCCACCAACAGCATAAATGGCACCGTTGAGCTCTGCACCGGCAAGAGCGAATCTCTGAAATAAGAAAGGATGGAGATCACGATCAATATCATATAAAAGAAAACAAAATACCAAACAATGAATTTCAGATTCAGCCAAATAAGAACTTAGGAATCAACGGAAAAAGCTGATCTTAGTGAAGAGACAGTTATTACCAGAAGACCTATGAGTTGATATGGACATTTCATGAAATTCTACATGATTGAAAGAGTTGCTCATATGTTGTACCTGAGCTATTTTAGCAGGGTAATCGTATGAACCAAGAGGGCATTCACCATTGTTCTGTTCCAAAGTCACCATCATACGATCATCACAGTTATCACATACCAAGTCTGTATCATCCGTGGATTCAGCTTCTATTGTAGTTCCTGAATTATTTTCCTCAGCGTACTCACAACTTAGACACATTTCTTGAAACTTCATGTAAATAGAATCTTCCTTTTCGGGCCCCGTTGCTTTACCGTACTGCATCGACGTGTCCATTTTTAGGTTTTTGAAGTCATCTGAACTGGTAGATGTTCCAACGCAATCACAAGAGTTCGCATACCCATTAACCAAAGATGGTTTTATTTCACAAGCTCTGTTGGACTTTCGCTCTAGAGGGACCCACCGTTGGGGATTTTGTAAGAAGCCCGGTGTGGCTGCATAAGCTGAGAAGGTAGAGATCAACTTCCTGGCTTGAGAATGGTCCAATTCGAAAGAGAAATTGGACCGATCAAAATAGTTTTCGATGATTATGGGCTTAAACTGAGCTTCTCCTAGGGCTTCGCAGTTAAGACGAACACGAATAAAGACCTGAAAATTAACCCAAATCAAACAGTTAAGATACGACTTTGCAACAATATTGGAACATCCAGCAAAAGAAAAAGTCTATTCCTCAACAACAGCAAGAAACACTTTTCGGATCGATTTCGATATTACCTGGGATGGATTCCTCGTCCTCTCCAATCCACCTTCGGTCCAAGCATATGGATCGATATTCATTTTTCCTTCGCTAGCAGCTTCATGGACTCCTAGAAGTTTCCTCTCACTGTGGTTGAACAAGAACAGCGGCAAACCAGGCTCGATGTTTCGTACATAGGAGAAGTGCTGAGATGGGAGTCCTACGTAAGAAAAAACCCATAAAAACCAAAACAATGAGTCTAATCTTAAGCCTAAACTCACACTGATAGACCATGAGTAGATAGTTGATAACTAAGAACTAACAACACTGCTACTAACCAAATAGTTGGCGTCTGAGACATTCCTTGACCGTCCTATCTGTGCAGCTAAATATAACGCCCCCGAGTTTATCTTTGGGCAAATTTCTTGCATATCTCGCACTATAAGCCATCCGTTGGAGAAAGAAGACTGTAAACTCGCCGTGCTTTATCTTATTTCCTCAACCCTATTTATCATGTGCTGTAAGAAGAGATTTACAAGCAGTCGTGAGACACAGAAGCAGCTCGTGCTGTAATCAAAACGCGAGAAAACCGATCACTTCATCGCTCGCTTTCTATTCAAAAGATTTGTGACTACCACAAAGGTCATAAGTGAAAAGAGAAAGGCCTAAATCCAAATCGAAGTCTAAAAACCGCACCTTAAGAACGATCAAACACACACATTCACCCTAATTCAAGCATTGGACTTAATAATGGTGGAAAAATTCAAGTACAAAATCAAAAAAAAAAAGAAGAGAAAAACGAACCTCCAAGTATAATCCACTGTTCATACCCAACATTACGCAGTGCCTTTTTGTCTCCCAAATGTTTAATCCGCCATTTTGTTCGACGCTTTCACGAACCGTAGCGAGCGAACATCAAAATTTTGAAGTGTTCTTATTTTATCAAATTTGATCGATCCTTCGCCTCGTGTATTAAATATTACAATATATTTATTTAATTTAATATTTATTAGGCTTTTTAACAAAAACATATAATACGTCACAATGAGAGTTGGGCTTCTTTTGTGGGCCTAATAGCAGAAGAAGATCCGTGTGCCCTATTTTTCACTAATTGCCACACGCTCCAAATTAAGTTTGAAGCGAATCATTTAATAAGCGGATGGATCCTCCATCCAATTGTGTCTCATTACATATACCAACTAATATTATGCGGAAATAATTTTATTTTTAATTAAAATAAAAAAGAGTAGTATTTACGTGATTGTTTCAAAGGTATTAAAATTACGAGAGAGAAAATTAGTGGGGCAACATAAATATTAATATATAAATTTCATCGTCACATCTTTTTGTAATTTAACACGTCATCTCATCAAAATAGTAAAAATTTCATTTCACAATATTTTACTAAATATTAATGTAGATTTCTAATTCAGCTATTTATCAGCAAAATTTGCATCATTCACTACAATAACAACACAATTAAAGTACGAGAAACTTGCTACAGGTAAAACATTAAAATGTACATTTTTGTTACGCATTCAAAAATCATAACAAAGTATGCAATTTCAATTGACTTCTTTCGGACACAAATGCAACATCAGTCAAATAACGAGTAATATGTATTCATCGATCACAAGAAATATCGATGAATTTCAAAAGATGAATTTCAAAAGAAGCAATTTCAAGAAGTTCGCGTTGGAGAATAATATGTGAACTAATGAAGTTTAATTATCAGTTGAAATATAGTTGAAATTTGTTTAGAGCTTGCTATTTTATCTACTTTATTTTTATAGTCGTATCACTTGATGTTTAATTCATTGCCATCCAATTTAATTATTTTACTCTATGTTTATATTTTCGTTAAAATATTCTATTCATTTGGAAATGCAACGTTTTTTTGTTAGATCAAATTTTGTCAATTTGATGTAGTATAATTAGAAAAACAATGATGTACAACGTTTGTATAAATACAATAAGGATAAACTAAATAACTTAAAACTTTTCATATCATACTTAATAAAGAGGAAAAATTTATCAAAAAAAAAGGAAAAAAATAATCTAGCATGTGCATTATTGAGACCCACATAATTTTCTGCCCTAGAGATGTCGCTTAGAGATCTCCAGCTAGAATATATCGATCTTTACCTAGTAAGTAAACTTTCATTTCATCCTCGCACTTTGACAAAATCTTGAAAAAGCCTTCGTATGCAACGATTTGAAATTATTCTATAAACGAATTAAAGATTCACTGGCCACTTCGCCTGAGAGATGCGGCAAGCAGGCCTCCGAAGGAAGGTGACGTCAGGGATTTCGACATGGAAGGTGTTTGCAGGGAGATGGAGAAGCTCGTTAAAGACAACCTCGTGAAAGAGATTGGAATCGCGAACTTCACTGTCAAGAAATTGGAGAAGCTGCTGAGTTTCGCTCAGATAAAGCCTGCAATTTGCCAGGTGTTTGTTTAAACTCCTGAATGGACTTGCTCACCCATCATACTAAGCATAGGTGAACTAATTTTTTTGCAAGCATATGAAAAACATAGATGGAAATGCACCCTGGTTGGCGTAACGACAACAGACACGAAGCCTGCAAGGAAAACGACATCCACGCCACTATAATAATAAGTCTGCTTATAATAACGTTTCATTAATCTCAATTTTTCTTAGGCAACGATTTTGCAAATGAATGTATTATAGGCTTATTCACCTTTGGGTCGCAAGGGACGGTTCGGGACTTTACCCACGAACCAATAGTCGAGCAAGTGGCCAAGAAACTGAACAAAAGCCCAAGCGTGAGATGTGTCGTTCAAAGGGGAACAAGCGCCATTCCGAAGTCGAACAACCCAGAAAGAATCGAAGAGAATATGCACATTTTTGCCTGGGAGATTCCTCACGAGGATTTCCAAGCTTTATGTGTTATAATAATAAAGATAGCGAATTAAAATTTATTTAGAGCCCTGCCCATTTTGGGCTCAATGGAGAGAGGATCGGCCCATAAAATCCCATGACGAAGAAGAAGGGCGGAGACGAAGCACAATTAGAACAGACGAAGCGCAAGCAGAAATCTGACGACTCGAGACTTGGTCCTCTGCAAAAACATAGTGAGTCTGTCGCCTCGACCCCTATTCATGCTTTGTTGCTTATCTCTCATTATGAACATTTATTAGGTTGTTGCTAAACTTGACGAAAGCAGAAACTTATATATGATTGATCTAGGTACGAGTAAAGGGAAGCAAATGTTTGTTGTGTGCTTCACCTACTTATTATTGTGCTCTTAATACTTTCTATAATGGTGTCGTTGCAGTGTTATTTTTTTTTCTGTTTAATGTCGTCTACATATGTCTCGTTTTCGATCATTTCAGGATGGATAGATTTGTCTTAACTGCTGATTACTCCTTCGACGAAGAGAAATCTAGTGGAACCCTTAATCAAAACATTATACAGCTTACATGCATCGTCTTCAAGATCCCCAAGAATTCGAACTCTCGATGAGGATCAAGCACGAGAACTATCTTTCCTATCACAATATACATCATGACAACATCATCATTTATCAACATGCACCACTATGGTTAGTGGCGTATATCGATACTTTAAGAAGACAAAATCTAATAGCGATAACGGTGTACGTGCCGGTGCCGCTACTTTCTTTGAGTCTGGGGGCCCCAACAAGCTCCTTAATTATCTTTCGAAACTCCGACGACATATACCTGTAAGTATGAGCTTGTTGGTCCCCCAGACTCAAAGAAAGTAGCGGCACGTAAACTATTATCGCCAGTAAATTTTGTCTTCGTAGAGTATCGATATACGCCACTAGCCATAGTGGCACATGTTGATGGATAATGATGTTGTTGTCATGATCTATATTGTTACAGGAAAGGTAGTTCTTGTGCTTGATCCTTATCGAGAATTAGAATTCTTGTGGATCTTGAAGACTATGCATGGAAGCTATATAATTGTCTTGATCAAGGATTCCACTAGATTTCTCTAGGGGTGTTCGTTCGGTACAAAACCGAACCGAACCGAAATTTCGATTAACCGAAAATTTCGTTCCCCTATTTCCGAAACCGAATACCGAACCGAATTTCTCGGTTCGGTATTCGGTTATTACCGAAATTTTTTTCGGTTAATTCGGTCAATAAAAAAAAGAATTTTTAATAATATTTAAATTAATATATATAATTTAATATAATTTTTTTGGTTTTATCAAAAAAGTCATATTAAATTATATATATTAATTTAAATATTACTGAAAATTTTGTTTTTAAATAATTAATTTAATATAATTATAGTTATGTTTTTATTAATAATAAAATATAATATATTTCAATTTTAAAATTTCGGTAATTCGGTATACCGAAATCCAAAACCTATACCAAACCGAATTACTGATTTTTTTTTAATAACCGAATTTTTCGGTTCGGTTTTGTACCGAATTTTTGGTATTTCGGTTATTCGGCTCGGTTAACCGAATAACGCACACCCCTAGATTTCTCTTCGTCGAATGAGTAATCGGCAGTTAAGACAAATCTATCCATCCTGAAATGATCGAAAACGAGACATATATAGACGACATTAAACAGAAAAAAAATAACACTGCAACGACACCATTACAGAAAGTATTAAGAGTACAATACTTAGTAGGTGAAGCACACACCAAAAATTTGCTTCCCTCTACTCATACCTAGATCAATCATATATATCAGTTTCTGCTTTCGTCAAGTTTAGCAACAACCTAAAAAATATACGCAATGAGAGATAAGTAACAAAGAATAAATGAGGGTCGAGGCAACAGACTTACTACGTTTTTGCAGAGGACCAAGTCTCGAGTTGTCAGATTTCGGCTTGTGCTTCGTCTATTCTGATTGTGCTTCGTTTGACCGAGATATATTTCTCTAGATATTATTGACTACGCCAGTCATATACCAACAGCTACTGTCAAGATTAGCGTGTTTGATTATTCAAACGAAAATACACGATTAAATCGAATAATTTAATGATAAAACTACAGGCAGAGAAGAGAAAGAGCACACTGTATTTCATGTCAAGGTCAAAACAAATTACAATCCAACACACACACACTGAAATCAAGGTTGCAAAATACGCTAGGCACTACCTAGGCGCCGAGGGGGGCCTAGCGCCTAGACTGCCTAGGCGGGGCCTAGGCGGCAATTAGACGGTTCACCTATTTTTTATCAATGTTGCAGATAGTTAGAACACTCAAATATCTCATTGCTTCAATACTCAAAATCATATATGGAAATACGTGGAATGTGTCGACATATTACAGCAGACCACCAAAAAATATTAGTACATCACAAAAAATAATTGATGTTGCTATCTTGAAAAGAAAACCCACAATAAATTAATGTAGAATGTGTCGACATATTGCACTGCAGCACAGTACAAAACGAACGATTCACTACAGCACCAAAAGAACGATTTATTTCATACACTACATGAAACTCTTGCTGCTTGATTTCATATTCTGAAAAAGAATCACAGATTACCATTTACAACACAAATAAATCATAAATCTAACCTTAGCTCTTATTCTCTTAATCGAAGACGGCGCGTGACTGCGACTGAGGCCGACGGCATCTGGTGGCAGCACGGCGGCGGCGACGGAGGCGTCTTCTACGGAGGCGGTGAGGGCGGCAGGCGAAAGGGCAGCGAGGGAAGGTAGGGTGGAGAAGAAGGTCTGCGTCTAGGTGTCGTGGTTGGTGTTTCTAATTTAGGGATTGCGTTTGGAATTTAGACTGCCATATATTTAGTTATTTAATAAATTTTTTTTTTTTGAGCGACTAGGCGCCGCCCAGAATCGCCTTGTGCGCCGACTATTCGGATTGTTCGGCGCCTAGGCGGTTGGCCGAATAAACTAGCCGATTTGAGCATATTCGCCACGGTTGGCTCCGATTAGCGCCTAGGCGCCGCCTAGGCGGCCGCCGAGGGCGTATTTTACAACACTGACTGAAATACATCCATCTCCAAAATTTAAAAATTAAATGTTCTAAGCAAATTGTCCGACCTAAGCATATGTTTCATTATTGCAAATGTCATATAATTTAAAGATATTTACAGCGAAGGGTTTCTTGCTGATACTATTCAACCTCGACAAGTATAAATATGCACGAAACTTAGACATTATTCATTCAAGCATTTTACGACATAAGTTGATAATACACAGGAAAACTAGTACCATAGGCCGTCGGATGAAACCAGAGGTATGAAATTAGAGATTTTATATACCTTGGCTTGATTATTATAGTCTACTGTCGACGGCGTCGTTTTGAGGGGTCTTGCCTGTTTTGTTGTCATCCTCTTCATTTTTCACGGATTTAATCTTCTTCTTCGTCGAAACCACGTCGGCCATGTTTACTCTGTACCGACTACTGAGCAGAGGCACTGAGAATCTGTGTAGGGTTTTATTTGTAAAAAATTTGGGATTAGGGCTTTATGTGTAAGTAGCAAGTAGTGTAGGGAGATGAATGTGGGTAAATTGGGCTTTGTTAGTGGGTTGGAGTTATTGGGCTCAAATGTCAGGCCCAAACATATAAGAATGGGAATCGCCGCTGTTCGATCCACTAAAATAGAGCGGAATTTCGTCATCCACTTCTCTGGCGGCGAAGCTTTTCGATGGAAGGAAGCAATCTGCATCATCATTCGGCATAGAAGTAACTCCTCTTATGGAAGCTTGAGAAATGCTAGCTAGGGTGAGGACAACATTTCGGGGATTTTGCGCGAGAAACTTGCGGTATTTATTCAATTCCTTCCATCGTTGAAACGAGCTAGCTCAAATTCATCAAACTGCACGTTGAGTTTAGGAGTTAGGACATCGCAGTGCCATGTTTTGTAGAGAATTGTACAGCTGATTTCATTTGTGTCGAACAATATAGTTTTGCGATTCAGCTTGTTGCGCTGATCTGCAACTGAAGATTGTTACAAACATATAATAGATCACCCTTCTATCTATGCCCTGTATCTTTTTACTGCTGGATATACTGCTCATGCGATTCGAGCTGTGCGTGTTTGATATCACCAATTAGCCATATCTATACGAAACTAAGCGCTCTCTCTCGGAGATGGACGCGGAGCGAATCTATCCGCTGTCAATGGAACGTAGCCCTTCCCATAAGATGTCTCGGATCGACATAACAATACACCGATCTCCTTCAGAACAGTCGACGGAGAAGCAGATTGGTTTTGGTAAGGTATGTTTGATATGTAGATGCTCTCCCGAAGAGGTCATGACCGGTGGCTTTTCTTTTGGTGAAAATGGGGGCAACATGGACTATTGTTTGTTTTTATTGAATCTGGATGATCAGGGGGGTGATTATGTTCCGCTGAACCCTAATGTGAACTTCGATAAGTACGAAGGTTATGTTCAGAGGAACCCTAATTTATGTTTCGATAGCGCTGATCTATGCGTCTCTGGATTTTGCGTGCTCGGGTCAACCCTCTACCTGTTCCGGGACAAAACAAACGCCGTGTTCTCGTACGAGTTATCGACTCTAACTCCTGCTCACTTCCGCAATCCGCCGTTACGCTGACTAAGGGTATGCTAACCACCCAACCTCAGATGAAGTTTTCCCAAGATTTCTGCCGGGGGATGTCAAACGCCCGATGGTAAAATGCTAGTGTTGAGTACTAAGATTTTGCCCAACATGGAGGGCAGTGGAACATTTGAATTGTTCGATCCTCGAACCAATCGGTGGGAATCGCTCCCTGATTTACTTGCGCTGCTGCCCCGTTCCAAACATGACGACGATGATGATGTTGATGATGATGATGGAGATGCTGAAGGGTGTATCGGTTCACTCCTATTCTTTCATCGACAACGAGCTCTATCTGCTCGTTACTACTTCGGAAGGAAATTTCACTCTTGATATGCGCAAGCCCGATGAAGCCTGCTCGTCGCCGCGCAAAGAATTCAAATATCATCCGGCCGTGCGTCCCTGTTTCATGTTAGTTAAGGACGATGAACTGTGCTTGGCGGCGTGGGTTGCATTTTTGCTAGACGGAAGTCGAGCCGCGTGGACATATCCAGGTCTGGAGCCAAGAAGAACGGGCGATGAAAGATATGTAGCACCTTACTTCTATCGCAGCAATTCAAAAGGAATTACGTGGCTGCCATCATCGTCCAATCATGTCTGTATCGCAAGAAGCCATGTTCATCGAACCACCCTGCATCCTTACTTGATTATCGAAATGTGCAGCATTGATTCGGATCTATTTCAGAGAAACAAGGATGCATTTTCCTTGAAGTGGCTAATGGAGATGCCGGGCGTGACAGTAGTGAAGAGGTTTAAATTTGTTCTAGGCCCCCAAAGACTCTGTGGTTTCTCTATGCAGTTCAATACCATGGGTCTCTTCCCCATTTCATGGTATGTTTCTTTATTTCTCTTTAGCCTCAGATTGTTTGGCTGAAGAAACTTCCTAGTGTAATTTGTTTGTTCTTGGTTTTTCTTTACATCCAGAAAAAATTTGGATCTCCTTCGTGCAGAGGCTGCTGCTGGGGATGCCTTGGCTTTTAGGACGACAAACTATGTTATTATTGCATGCTTTGTTTATGTTTTGACTCTTTTGTAGGCTTCGAATCGAATATTGCCTCTTCTGCTCTGTTTTGCCTTGGTGTTTGGCTACTGTTTTATATTTTAATGCTTAGCCTCAGCCAAAGCCCATGCAAATGGAATGAGATACTAGTTTGCTTTTGTATTTATGTGTCGCTCTACACGGAGAATGAACACATGCTTATGACTTAAGGGTTGAGAAAGCAAAGGGTTTCGGAGTATTGATTGATGTTATTTAATTTGACTTCTTCTTGACAAGCCAATTTCTCTAAAGAAATAATATAATAAAATCAGTCTTTTTTTTTTTGTATCATCTATAAAATTAAATATACCATATTATATATATCACACCATAAACTATGATATATATACTTCGATAATCATATCTAAAAAGAGTTACTTAAGTTTCGAAAATACGTTGCACTAGTCCATAGCCTAGGATGAATTTACACATAAAACCACCTCTGGTAATAAAACAATCAATCTCCTAAAACAATAGCCGAGGCAAAAGCCCTTCTGCCCACAGCACTCAGGCTTGTAACTTGCCAGCCCTGACCTTCCTTGTAAACTTCAATCTGATTATTACAGAGCAAGTTATGATCTTGTTTGTTTTCTCTAAAGAATAATCTCCTTACATCAATCACATAAGTTCTTATAATAATCCCACGAATAGGTAAGAAAAAGAAATAGCTCATATCGTATTTTACCGTTTCAGTTATATCTCCATCTTCATTTTGAACTCCTCCGATGACACAAATAACAGATTCGTTTAAGACCACGGCAGCTGCATACCCCCTCGCGTGGTGCATAGGTTCTCCTACGGTCCACGCATTAACCCGAGGTTCGTATATTTCTACGCTCGGGACCATTTTCTTGCCATCGTAACCTCCAAGAGCATATCTTAACATTTCATGTAATCTTAAAGACAATCCAATTCTCATACATTAAAAATCTGTAGGGACTAGGCTAGGCTGCTTACAGTTTTTCATTCATTGCAAGCAAGGAGTGGCAGCCTCTTTCAGTGTTCATCTTCGCGATTCGAGCCCACGAATGATCCCGAGGATCGAATCTTTAAACTGTTTCTATATATATGTGTATATATATATATATATATATTTAAAGCTAGTAGTCTACTTAAGGTAACTGTCTCCATCATATCCACCAACAGCATAAATGGCACCGTTGAGCTCTGCACCGGCAAGAGCGAATCTCTGAAATAAGAAAAGGATGGAGATCACAATTATCAATATAATATGAAAGAAAACAAAATACCAAACGATGAATTTCAGATCAGCCAAATAAGAACTTAAATTATCACACCTTTTCCCGCAAGGAAAGACCAAAAATCCAACGCCCAATGTCTGGGTCGAGCATCTCCACGCTCGAGAAGCATTTTACCCCATTTCCTCCACCAACTGCATAGAGTATGCCATTCAAAGCTGCTGCAGCTAAGCTGCCTCTTTTCTCTTTCAAGAGCCCACGTGGGGTCCACTCATTTCTCGCATCATTGTACGATTCAACTGTAAGGAAGGATAAGGTGATCAAATCTGTTAAGAGCAAAGCAAGACAGAGAGAGAAATACGTCTAAACGCGTGTGTGTGTGTGTGCAAGTGTGATCATGTGAATACCAGAGTTATGCCACAAAGAACCAGCACCACCACCAAGTACATACAGTTCGCCTTCGAACATAGCAATTGAGGGGTATGACCGTGCCATTGACATCGGCTTGAGCGAGGCTAAGCTATCGAGTGAAGGTGAGAATAAATCTAAATCTGACAACCATGATTCCCCGTCATAACCACCCAATATGTATATAGACTGACTCTGGTCCAGTTGAAATCTCTTGGGCGATTCAACCTCGTGTTTTCCTTCCTCGTCAGAAGTCGTGCAAGGATTGTTTGATTCAGACTCTCTGTCTTCATGGATTTCTTTCTCTGTCTGAGCCTGATATACATACATATATATGTGTGTGTGTGTGTTGGTGTGGTGAGAAAGCAAAAGCAGTCCCAAATGTTACAACCTATCGAACCATGATAAATGCAAGTGCAGCAGGAATCAACGGAAAAAGCTGATCTTAGTGAAGAGACAGTGATTACCAGAAGACCTATGAGTTGATAGATTGGACATTTCACGAAATTCTATATGATTGAAAGAGTTGCTCATATGTTGTACCTGAGCTATTTTAGCAGGGTAATCGTATGAACCAAGAGGGCTTTCACCGTTGTTCTCTTCCAAAGTCACCATCATACGATCGTCACAGTTATCACATACCAAGTCTGTATCATCCGTGGATTCAGCTTCTATCGTATGTCCTGAATTATTTTCCTCAGCGTACTCACAACTTAGACACATTTCTTGAAACTTCATGTAAATAGAATCTTCCTTTTCGGGCCCCGTTGCTTTACCGTACTCCATCGACGTGTCCATTTTTAGGTTGTTGAAGTCATCTGAACTGGTAGATGTTTCAACGCAATCACATGATTTGGCATACCCATTAACCAAAGATGGCTTTATTTCACGAGCTCTGTTGGACTTTCGCTCTAGAGAGACCCACCGTTGGGGATTTTGTAAGAAGCCCGGTGTGGCTGCATAAGCTGAGAAGGTAGAGATCAACTTCCTGGCTTGAGAATGGTCCAATTCGAAAGAGAAATTGGACCGATCGCATAGTTTTAAAAGGCGACGTGAGGCGCGCCTAAGGCGAGAGGCGAGGTGAGGCGATGGCATTTCGCCTCAACTCGCCCTGCCTCACCTCGTTTCACTGAGGCGCGCCTCAGGCGAGCGCCTCGTACCGAGGCGACGTCGACTGAGGCGTGCGCCTCTCTCGCCTCACCACCACTGTCCACAATTGGGGCCGTTTCGGGTCGAAATCACTGGCTTCTGCGCCGGATCGGTGAGATTTTGGTTGGGTCGGGCCGGAGCAGCTGATATATTGGCTTCACGGCAGCTGAATGGAGGAGAATTTATGGATGGGCGTGGGTGAGGTGCCGATGAGTTGGGGAAGATGATGAAACCCTAATTTAATGGGCTTGGGCTTTTCAAATTAATATTAGTAAATCTAATATAAAAATATTGTAGTGGTCTAATCGAATTTCTTTTTGAAAGTCTTAATCGATTTTAACGTGTGTATTTTATTTATCTTTTATATAGTTAAAAATATGAAATTAGAAATATAACTAGTTAGACACACATATTTTGAAATTGATAGATATTCAGTTTTGGTATTTTAGTTTTGTTCTATTTAAATTAAAACACACTTGATATCGATCGATTAAGTTAAATAATTTAATCGTATTCATTAACTACTTTTTTTAATCATATTATGAATTTAAAAGTATCTTGCAATTAAACTCATAATTTATATATTTTGAAGCCATCATAAATTCTAAGTACAATCATCATGTAAGTAATATGTCATTTCCAAACTTTGCAACATTCATTTTTATCATGAATTATGATATGTATTTATTAAACTCCTTTTAATAAGTACAATATAATTTATATATGTTACTTTGATATATATATATATATATATATATATATTATTTACGTAATTCATATTGCGCCTCGATGATTGAGGCGAGCGCCTCGATGAGGCGAGGCGAAGCCCTCGTCGCCTTTTTGCGCCCCTCGCCTTTAAAAACTATGACCGATCGAAATAGTTTTCGATGATTATGGGCTTAAACTGAGCTTCTCCTAGGGCTTCGCAGTTAAGACGAACACGAATAAAGACCTGACCCAAATCAAACAGCTAAGATACGACTTTGCAACAAAATTGGAACATCCATCAAAAGAAAAAGTCTATTCTTCAACAACAGCAACAAACACTTTTCGGATCGATTTCGATATTACCTGGGATGGATTCCTCGTCCTCTCCAATCCACCTTCGGTCCAAGCATATGGATCGATATTCATTTTTCCTTCGCTAGCAGCTTCATAGACTCCTAGAAGTTTCCTCTCACTGTGGTTGAACAAGAACAGCGGCAAACCAGGCTCGATGTTTCGTACATAGGAGAAGTGCTGAGATGGGAGTCCTACATAAGAAAAAACGATCAAAACCAAAACAATGAGTCTAATCTTAAGCCTAAACTCACAATGACAGACCATGAGTAGATAGTTGATACTAAGAACTAACAACACTGAACTGACCAAATAGTTGGCTTCTGAGACATTCCTTGACCGTCCTATCTGTGCAGCTAAATATAACGCCCTCGAGTTTATCTTTGGGCAAATTTCTTGCATATCTCGCACTATAAGCCATCCGTTGGAGAAAGAAGACTGTAAACTCGCCGTGCTTTATCTTATTTTCTCAACCCTAATTTATCATGTGCTGTAAGAAGAGATTTACAAGCAGTCGTGAGCCACAGAAGCAGCTCGTGCTGTAATCAAAACCCGAGAAAACCGATCACTTCATCGCTCCCTCTCTATTCAAAAGATTCGTCACTGTCACAAAGCTCATAAATGAAAAGAGAAAGGCCTAAAATCCAAATCGAAAGTCTAAAAACCGCACCTTAAGAACGATCAAACACACACACATTCAACCTAATTCAAGCATTGGACTTAAGAATGGTGGAAGAATTCAAGTATAAAATCAAAAAAAAAACCTCCAAGGATATTCCACTGTACATAAACAACATAACGCAGTGCCTTTTTGTCTCCCAAATGTTTAATCTTCCGCCGTTTTGTTCGACGCTTTCACGAACCGTAGCGAGCGAGCATCAAAATTTTGAAGTGTTCTTATTTTATCAAATTTGACACTTCGTTTGTGAATTGAATATTAATGAATATATTTATTTAATTAAATACTTTTTGGGCTTAAAACAAAAAACAAATAACACGGGCTTCGTTTGTGGGCCTAATAGCATAAGAAGATCCGCGGGCTCAATTTTCACTAATTGCTCTACGCTCCAAATTCAATCTGATTCTAATTATTACAAGATTCCAATTTACCAATTGCTTATTTTTACACTAGTTTTTTGCCCCGGGTCTTAATTATCTATAAAATATGAATAAGTTGATTTTTTAAGACATAGGGAATGAGTAGCATAACAATTATTATATAAATTATAAAACATCAAAACTAATAAACTAATTAAATTATATAACAAAAATACTAACATCCACAATAAGCACATTATAAAATGATGTGATAATGGTTATTTTTTAAATGGTTATTTTTTAAATATAAATAATTAAACTCTTCCTCTCAGTTGACTTGAAATGTGAGATATTAATCTGACTTTACGAATAAAAGTAATCACATTAATGTCAGATCAATATTTACGATTGTTCATTTTTTGCCTTGAGCCAAAAACATCGAATCCTTGATCCTTTTGGGATGTTCAGCTTCGGGTTGATTGATAGCTGATGATATTTGCTTCTTGATCTTGCAAGGGAGCCTCGTCGTTATAGGCTCTTGATTCAATAGAACGTTGAGCACTCGAGTAATCGAAATGATATACTATCATAGCAACAATGCAAAAGAAAAAAAAAAAAAGAAAACACAGCTCATAATCTAATTATCTTAGAATATTATTATAATTTGAAACCAGTGTCACTTACATATGTTAATCTAGTTTTCAGTAACCTAGCCGTCGACGAATTTGGTGGGATCGTCGTCGTTTGTGGGCGGTGGTGATGATGGGATTTCTTCATCGATGAACCACAAAAAATCTACGTTGGACTTTCTGTTTATCTGTAACTTCTGCAGCAAAAACACAACATTCTCAAAGCTAAACAAATAATAAGATCACACAAAATTGCTCAATGTGTCAAGATGATATCGGTAATAATATCTTCGAAGTCACCTTGACGGACAAAACACTTGTGAGACGACACTGCTGCTAACAACTACATTATTACTAAGGTCCAGGTTACCAAACAATCAAGTTAATTTCCCTAAGCACACAATCAAATCAATAATTTGAATTGAAAGCGAAATTCATAAGAAATCAAAACACTCGCACTACTGCAAGAAAGTATATTTACCATTCTTTTCAACTATTTAGCACATTTGAAGCACTAAAGCTAACACAGTTTTTGTTATTTTTTGAGATATACGATCAAATGAGGAAAGATTTTTTTCTTATTCTACTCAACGGATCTCTCTAAGGTTTTATTTTAATGCTTACTCACCCACCTCACGCTCAATTACACAATTACATGCACACATACTTATAATACATGCCACCCACATAAAAGACAAATATTAATAATTCAATGTTGGAAAAACTACTCCATGCGCAGTCAAAACCGTATTAGGCACAGTCCTTTTTTTCATCATTTGCTGCGCCACGTTTTGTCTCCTCTCATTTTTCTTTCTTTGTGTGCTGTTCTTGTTTGACTTTGAGATTAGCTAACAAATTTCCCCCTTAATCTCAAAGTCTTGCGATCTTTTATACATCCTTAAACTTAACTCTTTTTCGTCTGTCGTACGTCGCGGCTCGCCACTTGCCGTCTTTAAACGCTTTTGAGTACTTCGCTTCAATACTTACTTTTCGAGCTGCCTTATACGTTTTTTCGCCGTAACTACGTTCTTTCGTTGTCCCTCTGCTTTTCGGATCTTGCTCGACCGTCAACTTTCTTTCTTGGACCAGCTTCGCCTTTTGGCTGGTTTCTTCTAACATGGTCTTCTTTTCAAATAGCTCCTGCATAAATAATATATTGTTGTCGAAGAACAACAACTCCGGCATCATCAGCTTCTTATCGCTGATATAATAAATATTTTTCTCTTCTTTCTCCATCCTCGCAATGTAGCCCGTCAGCGGGCTCGTCGGCTCGTCGCCAGAATCGGAATCGACGAACTCTTCATGCCCCTTAATAGGCTTCTTTACATTGGTGACCTTCACCGGAACAGTTTTGTAGTGCTCCGCCACGTCTCTCTCGAGTACATCGATATTATTTACGACCTCCTCCATAACTTCTTTGCGGTTTTCGTCGATCTCTTTTTTCTTTAGATTTTGTTTATCGTCTACCGCCTCGAGGGTCTCCTTGTTCATCGTCGCGATTTCGTCCTTCTCGTCCGCTTCTACTTTTTCAGCAAGCTTGTACTTGTCGTTGCTTCGGGTTTTCAATTTGTTCATGTAGGCCTCAAGGCTGTCTCTCGCCATAATCCACTGCTTCACCTCTTTTTCTTTCTGGCGCGCTTTTTCCTCGTTGAAGCGCTCCATCTCTTTAGGGCTGACCTCATTAGGTTCTACGATATTCTGTCTACCGACTTCTTCGCCAGTTTTTCCCATGGCATCCGTCGTGGCTACGCCGATCGTCTCTTTCACGCCGCGCTCCTGGTTATGTCTTCGCATGGCTTCTTCAGCATGCTTGGTTAGTTCTGTTGGGAAACCCCGGGTGACCCGAGGCCTTGCCCCGGACGCAGCGGAATTTAAAATTTTTTTTCGGGTTCCCCATATGGTTTCCTCAGGATACTCGGTTAAATAAAGAAAACTGCATGATCGACACGTATAAAGGAATAAGGATCTTACCCTTGTAGCGAAGATCCTTAGCTCCCGTAGCTCACGAACTGTGCCGAAGAGAATCACGCCGACCCCGTGACGTACCGTAAACTTACACAATACCCCAATGATGGTTAGAGATGGTGTGGAGTATTGTATAGAGATGTTTATATGTGTATGTGATTTCTAAAACTCACAAACACTTAGGGTTTTCTCAAGAACAACCCCAAATGCTCTAGCTTCTCTCTAAAATCTCTAAGTTTAGTGTGAGAAAGCTTATGAACTTATTATGGACGAAAATCCCAAGTCTATAATTGTAAAACCAAGTTTTAAATCATGAAATTGACTTTAGATTTGTTTAAATGAGATCATGTCCTACATGACTCATTTTTGTTTGATTCTCTTGTTATTTTATCATCTAATGACTAGATATTGTCCCACAAATCATAACAAAAGAACAAGGAACGAAATTGGATTTGATTTGGATCAAATTTGACCAAAAAACTGTCGGTCACGGCCTCTGACATGACCTGTCACGGCCGTGACACGTCATTGGACGACTTCTGCCGCTCGTCACGGCCTCAATCACGGCCGTGACCATCTTCTGGAGGCTGTCACGGCCTGGGCATGAAGTGTCACGGCCGTGACACTGTCGGGCACCATTTTTGCTCGCCACTGCCGGTCGTCACGGCCACGTGCAAGGCTGTCACGGCCGTGACTGCCCTGACAGCTTTACGGCAGTTTCGTATTTCGATCCGATCGAGGGGTAAACGATGTCCGATTGATCTGAAATTTTAACCATAGTTAAAAGACTCACCAATCTTGATTCTGACCAAAGGGATTCTCAATCCAAGGTCTAGATTGTGAGATATGAATTTTTGAAGCTACTGCTACTTTGCATATGGGCTTCATGACCATGATAAGCCTTGCTCATCATTGTGAACCCTATTTATGCTTCATTCATCACCATTTCCGTTCCATAAATTTGCGTCCATGTAAATATAGTTTCTAAAACATATATTTAACATTTGGTTAACGTCTCTAAGACCGTTAAATCATTTTACATCTCATATTAGTTAGGCACTATCACAGTGATCATTTTTAAGCCCGACTTTCTTGGTTCGTCTCAACCCGGCAAGGGAGGAATCCAAGAATTTGGTAAGCGCCTAGCCAATCCTGCGGTACCAAATAGATCCCGTGTTGAGTACGATCTTCAATCTACGAACCGACTATAGATTATCGTCGTACGTATAGACCCTTCACAAATGTCCCGATTGAGTGAGAGTCATGGTTACGTCAAACTCACTAGACTCGCTCTATGACTAATTCGTGACTGGCGAAATTACTAAACTGCCCTTACGTCCCACGTAAGTCAGTTTATTGCTTCGGCCGAAGACTTCGTAATTTCCCGTCCCCGAATATGCATAGGACACATGTCTCGGTTACTAACGAGATAGTGAATCCTTAACGTTAGTCTAAGCACGGCAGTTACCCTTTGTTGTCAAGACCGCATGTCGCCGCCGACCCATGTTCGTCCCCGAACAAGGTGGGCCTAGCAAACTAATGACATGTCAAGACCCCAAAGTCAACTCCGTCAAAAACCCTTTGGTCTAAGGTCCACGCACACTACTATAGTCAATCGATCAATCATTGACGCTACCCAGAGTAACGATAAGGCCCACGTGATCGTCGATTGCGAGTCGTGTCCAAGTACAAGTTAATTCCCTAATTCAACTTATAGCAACGTTACGACCTCCCGCTTCCCAAGCGAATGGTTGGCACAACCATATAAGAGTCGTCAGCAAATAAGTCGTAATTGACGCTCAGTCACCCTACTGAGGTCTAAGACTTATGGACTAATTTAATATCGGAGGCTAATAGCTCACCGGTGCCCCTCTCTCATCCCATGAGAATCGGTGACTAGACTCACGATATATGGGATTTATTTATTTACCGTCTTACGGATGCCTAATAAGACTTGATAGGTAATAAATAATATGCCTTTTAAAGAATGAATAATAAATATAAATTCCATTGATACATATAAGAATACATTATTCAAATACAGAGCGAATAATACATTGATTATTAAATACATGCCCTATTCATTAAATCCTCGAATGGCATTCCGAGGGCACATCCCCAACAATCTCCCACTTGCACTCAATGCCATGCGCTATGATATCGTAACCCCATTTTATGGAGGTGTCGATCAAGCACTGCATGTGAGAGAGGCTTAGTGAACGGGTCCGCCACGTTATCCGCGGTGGCTATTTTCTGCACAGCTATGTAGCCATTCTCAACGAACCCACGCAGCACGTGGTATTTTCTTTCTATATGTTTGGACTTTGAGTGAGACCTAGGTTCCTTGGCTTGTGCAACTGCCCCACTATTGTCGCACCACAATGGTAGCGGGCGGTCCACTATGCCTGGAACAACTTGGAGTTCTTCTAAGAACTTCCTCATCCAAATACCTTCTTTTGCTGCCTCAGAGGCTGCAATATACTCCGCCTCAGTGGTGGAATCGGCAGTAGTGCTTTGCTTAGAACTTTTCCAAGACACTGCTCCACCATTGAGCGTATAGACGAAACCAGAAGTGGATTTTCGGTCATCCACGTCTGACTGGAAATCCGAATCGGTATAACCGTCCACCTCTAATTCACCGTTTCCATAAATCAGTATCATATCTTTAGTCCGTCTAAGGTACTTAAAGATATTCTTTACTGCATTCCAATGTTCCTTACCAGGATTCGACTGGTACCGACTTACTATACTCAAAGCATACGCAATGTCAGGTCGCGTACATAGCATCGCATACATTAGGCTACCTATTGCTGATGCATAAGGGATTTCACTCATTTCCTTCCTTGCTTCCTCACTTTGAGGACACATGGATTTCGAGAGATGAATCCCATGTCGCATTGGCAAGAACCCTTTCTTAGATTCATCCATACGAAACCGTTTCAGGATCTTTTCTAAGTAAAGGGCCTGAGATAAACCTATCACTCGATTCGCTCGATCTCTAAAAAGCCGAATTCCAAGAATATAGGTTGCTTCTCCCAGGTCTTTCATGGAGAACTCGGTCGAAAGCCAAGCTTTCACCTCCGAAAGCATTCCGATATCGTTTCCCATCAAAAGGATGTCATCCACGTACAATACGAGGAACGATATCTTACTCCCACTGACCTTCTTGTAAACGCAAGGCTCATCTTCATTCTTTAAGAATCCGTAGTTCCTAACTACTTCATCAAATCGAAGATTCCAGCTCCTAGACGCTTGCTTAAGTCCATAAATAGACCTGTTAAGCTTGCACACTTTGTGAGCATCTGCTTGCGATGTAAAACCCTTGGGCTACTCCATATAGATTTGCTCCTGGAGGAATCCGTTTAGGAAAGCGGTTTTCACATCCATCTGCCAGATCTCATAATCATAGTATGCTGCTATAGCAAGCAGAATGCGGATAGACTTAATCATTGCAACAGGTGAAAATGTTTCCTCATAATCGATGCCCTCTTTTTGATTATACCCTTTCGCTACTAGCCTAGCTTTGTAGGTTTCAACCTGCCCATCAGATCCAATCTTTCTCTTGTAGATCCATTTACACCCTATAGGTCTAAAACCTTCGGGCAGATCTACTGGAGTCCATACTTGGTTGGTATGCATCGAGTCCATCTCTGCTTTCATAGCTTCGACCCATTTCTTAGGGTCGACATCCATCATTGCTTGGTCAAAGGTAGCAGGGTCGTTACCAACGATCCCTTCAGTCGCAGCACCCCCGTGCTCGACATGTACCATACCATATCTCTCAGGCATGCGAGATATTCTACCCGACCTGCGCAATTCTGGGCGCGTCTCGGATTGCTCATCTGTGCCCTCAGGCACTGATGTCTCTGGAAGCGTTTCATCTAACTCTCCAAGAGTCACTTCTCTGCCAGCTCCACCTTCTCGAATGAACTGTTCCTCGAGAAAATGAGCAAGAATAGCTACGACGATCCTTTGATCATCATGGAAGTAAAAATAATATCCCATGCTATCATCGGGATATCCGACGAAACGTCCTTTCATGGACCTAGATTCGAGTTTGTCTGCTAATAGCTTTTTCACATAGGCGGAGCATCCCCAAACCCTTAAGTGATTTAAGCTGGGCTTCTTACCATTCCAAATTTCGTAAGGTACCCTATCTACAGACTTCGAAGGGGTTCTGTTCAAAACATAAACTGCAGTTTGCAAAGCATATCCCCATAACGATATGGGAAGATCTGTATAGCTTAGCATAGATCGAACTTTATCTAATAATGTCCGATTTCTGCGTTCGGCAACACCATTCAGTTGTGGTGTCCCGGGCGGTGTAAACTGCGAAATAATTCCATTTTCTTTCAAGAAATCATCGAACTCGAGACTCATATACTCGCCGCCTCGATCTGATCGTACGACTCTAATTTGTCTCCTAGTTTGATTTTCCACTAAAGTCTTGAATTCCTTGAACTTTTCAAGCGTTTCAGATTTGTGCTTCAACAGATACACCAAGCCGTAGCGAGAGTGATCATCTGTGAAAGTCACGAAATAATGGAAATTACCTCGGGCCGCTACACTAAACGGTCCACAAACGTCTGTATGGATCAAATCCAAAAGATTAGTGGCTCTTTGAAAAGTCCCTGTAAAAGGAGACTTAGTCATTTTGCCGAGGATACAAGACTCGCACGTTGGATAGGAATCTGATTCCGTAGGCTTAATAATGCCGTGTTTCTCCAACTCTTGAATCTTTCGAACTCCGGCATGACCAAGTCTAAGATGCCACAAATACTTTTTATTTAACTCTAAGTTACGTTTGTCGGTAACTACATTTGCATGTTCCTGGACGTTAACGTAATATAAACCATTTATTAACGTTGCATTTCCGACGCATTTATTTCCAAAATAAATATCACAAATATTATTCTTGAACCGAAATTCATAACCATTCTTACTCAAAGCAGGAATAGAAATAATATTTTCAGCCCCTTGGGCAATAAAAGTACATCGGATAAATATAATACATGTCCAGAACTTAATACAAGAGTCTTCGATCCAACATGACTAGCAGGTACACTATGTTCGCTACCAACGTTGATCAAGACTTCTTGTTCCACCAGCTTTCTACTTCGTTCCAGACCCTGGTTCAAAACACAAATGTGAGCACTAGCTCCCGAGTCAAGAATCCACGAAGTGGAAAATACAGTAAATGAACAATAAGTTTCCAAAACTTTACCTGATGCCCCAGAAGCTCGAAGCTTGGGGCAGTCCCTTTTCCAATGGCCCAGCTCTTGGCAGTGAAGGCACCTATCAGTCGCCTTCGGAACTTTAGGCACGTTCATTTTTGCTTTGCCCTTTTTCTTAATCCCTCCTTTTGGCTTATTAGGCTTGGGCTTGGGCTTGTTCGACTTAGATATCTTAGACCTTGTAGTCGCAACAAGCGCAACCTCTTTTCCCTTTCCTTTCTTTAGCTCACGCTGAGTCTGAACCAGCGTGTTCATGAGTTCAGGAAGGGAAAATCGTCTATCGCTCAGATTATAGTTTATAATAAACTGAGCAAATGAAGCTGGGAGTGACTGAAGGATCAGGTCAATCTGAAGCTCGTTGTGAATGGGACAACCGAGAGAACTCAGTTCCTCAATGTACCCAATGAGCTTACGCACATGTGCCGCGACATCTGCGCCCTCAGACATCTTGGTATGAAAGAGATTGTCAGCTGCACGGTATCGAGACGATCTCGACTGCTCGCCATACAACTCCTTCAGATGAATCAATATCTCGCGCATTTGCATACCCTCATGCTGGCGCTGCAGATCATTATTCATCCCAGCCAACATATAAGCCTTGACACGGGCACTATCAGCCATCCATTTGGCATGATATTCCCTGTCAGCTTCACTCGCACCCTCTTGGGGTTCGAGTGGTATTGGTCCCTCAAGGACATACTCTAGGCGTTCCAGAGTGAGGACAATCCTCAAGTTACGGAGCCAGTCCGCAAGGTTTGGACCCTCCAAACGATTTTGCGTGATCAGTAAATTGAATAGTGACGTCATTTTGTATACAAACAAGAAAGAAAACAATCTGCAGAAAATAAAGAATTGAAGGGGTCAACGTATTATTCTACAAGCACAAATAAGGACTTTAACAATTTGGCTTGGTTCCCACTATTTTTCTCAAAACCTCATTCTCCCGATTGAGATTTCGGAAACCTCGTTGATGGTTTCATAGTGGAGTTGATTTCCCCGCTCCGCAGAAATGAGCCTCAACCTAACAGTTTGTTGGCCCATTACTCGGACGACGCCGTGTCCCACACGAACCCATAGATGAACACATGTCTTACACGAGTCCATCTCATGAGTGTTTCAACTACTTTGTCTCCGGTCAGGAACCCTCACCCTAACAGGAATAATTGGGAAATACCCGTCTAAGTGTGACCTATCAACGTCTGGTTCAATCCTAACATTTAGAAATTCCGCCCGTAGGATAACTCTTTATAGGACGTGAATATGTTTCGGAGAGCGGCGTTTAGACAGTCACCCGAAATATCAACAACGAGAGCGAAATGTTTGGCGCCGATAACTCGGAACAAACCGCACATACACCCACGTCGTTTCAATAATGAGCTTGACCTTTTTGTCTTAACGCACCCGAGCCAACTACGACAAGAGCGAGATGATTGGCGCCGATAACTCGGAACAAACCGCACATGACACTCAAGCGCAATGGTTTCGAGCTTGATAGAAGACAGGACCCAGTCCTTTACCCACTTAGTATTTTGTCCAACCGGGAGAATACGTCTCACACACAAAAAAGCACTTAAATACACACACGTAACGTCAAACAAACATGCACGTAATTGCAGTAAACCTAGTTTGCCTATAAGACCGTCTGCGTGGACTATTTCTACTCTATTACATTTATATTGATAAAAATACACATCTCTACGCCGTCGGCTTCAAACCGTGTTCTCGAACGACCTCCAAGGCTTCGAACGGCCATCTCATGATTCCTCCTCATACTCATATAGCCATCGTGCTAAACTAACTTTCTAAAAATTAATAAGGTACAAGACGGGGGGATCAGCTGTCCCAAACAACCCGTATATTAACGAATAAATTACAAACCGGGGGGGACCTTGTCACCCTTAACATATCACCAGGAAATAGAGCCTAAGTCCACGCCGACGTCTTAATACGTGTCATACAAACATGCATACAACATAAACACGTTCACGACAACAAAACGCTCAAAGAAACCGAAACGAAATTTGGGCTAGTCCTAGACTTACGGACCCACAAGTTACGAACCGTGACGAGACACCCACTAGGGTTTTCTCTCCACGTTGCTACGCTACGTCGGAAAGCTCGCAACTAAGCGACCTCCGACCAAGCGAGCGCTCGGTTTACAAACTCGAACTAAGTACAACTCATGCTTTGACGCTTGAGCAACTTAGTGACTTGCACAACCGAGTTCGTTTCGGACTCATTTATGTCGTTTCTTAGAATCGAGCCTGTGGCTCTGATACCACTGTTGGGAAACCCCGGGTGACCCGAGGCCTTGCCCCGGACGCAGCGGAATTTAAAATTTTTTTTCGGGTTCCCCATATGGTTTCCTCAGGATACTCGGTTAAATAAAGAAAACTGCATGATCGACACGTATAAAGGAATAAGGACCTTACCCTTGTAGCGAAGATCCTTAGCTCCCGTAGCTCACGAACTGTGCCGAAGAGAATCACGCCGACCCCGTGACGTACCGTAAACTTACACCACCCCAAGGATGGCTAGAGATGGTGTGGAGTATTGTATAGAGATGTTTATATGTGTATGTGATTTCTAAAACTCACAAACACTTAGGGTTTTCTCAAGAACAACCCCAAATGCTCTAGCTTCTCTCTAAAATCTCTAAGTTTAGTGTGAGAAAGCTTATGAACTTATTATGGACGAAAATCCCAAGTCTATAATTGTAAAACCAAGTTTTAAATCATGAAATAGACTTAGATTTGTTTAAATGAGATCATGTCCTACATGACTCATTTTTGTTTGATTCTCTTGTTATTTTATCATCTAATGACTAGATATTGTCCCACAAATCATAACAAAAGAACAAGGAACGAAATTGGATTTGATTTGGATCAAATTTGACCAAAAAACTGTCGGTCACGGCCTCTGACATGACCTGTCACGGCCGTGACACATCATTGGACGACTTCTGCCGCTCGTCACGGCCTCAATCACGGCCGTGACCATCTTCTGGAGGCTGTCACGGCCTGGGCATGAAGTGTCACGGCCGTGACACTGTCGGGCACCATTTTTGCTCGCCACTGTCGGTCGTCACGGCCACGTGCAAGGCTGTCACGGCCGTGACTGCCCTGACAGCTTTGCGGCAGTTTCGTATTTCGATCCGATCGAGGGCTAAACGATGTCCGATTGATCTGAAATTTTAACCATAGTTAAAAGACTCACCAATCTTGATTCTGACCAAAGGGATTCTCAATCAAAGGTCTAGATTGTGAGATATGAATTTTTGAAGCTACTGCTACTTTGCATATGGGCTTCATGACCATGATAAGCCTTGCTCATCATTGTGAACCCTATTTATGCTTCATTCATCACCATTTCCGTTCCATAAATTTCCGTCCATGTAAATATAGTTTCTAAAACATATATTTAACATTTGGTTAACGTCTCTAAGATCGTTAAATCATTTTACATCTCATATTAGTTAGGCACTATCACAGTGATCATTTTTAAGCCCGACTCTCTTGGTTCGTCTCAACCCGGCAAGGGAGGAATCCAAGAATTTGGTAAGCGCCTAGCCAATCCCGCGGTACCAAATAGATCCCGTGTTGAGTACGATCTTCAATCTACGAACCGACTATAGATTATCGTCGTACGTATAGACCCTTCACAAATGTCCCGATCGAGTGAGAGTCATGGTTACGTCAAACTCACTAGACTCGACTCTATGACTAATTCGTGACTGGCGAAATTACTAAACTGCCCTTACGTCCCACGTAAGTCAGTTTATTGCTTTGGCCGAAGACTTCGTAATTTCCCGTCCCCGAATATGCATAGGACACATGTCTCGGTTACTAACGAGATAGTGAATCCCTAACGTTAGTCTAAGCACGGCAGTTACCCTTTTTTGTCAAGACCGCATGTCGCCGCCGACCCATGTTCGTCCCCGAACAAGGTGGGCCTAGCAAACTAGTGACATGTCAAGACCCCAAAGTCAACTCCGTCAAAAACCCTTTGGTCTAAGGTCCACGCACACTACTATAGTCAATCGATCAATCATTGACGCTACCCAGAGTAACGATAAGGCCCATGTGATCGTCGATTGCGAGTCGTGTCCAAGTACAAGTTAATTCCCTAATTCAACTTATACCAACGTTACGACCTCCCGCTTCCCAAGCGAATGGTTGGCACAACCATATAAGAGTCGTCAACAAATAAGTCGTAATTGACGCTCAGTCACCCTACTGAGGTCTAAGACTTATGGACTAATTTAATATCGGAGGCTAATAGCTCACCGGTGCCCCTCTCTCATCCCGTGACTAAACTCACGATATATGGGATTTATTTATTTACCGTCTTACGGATGCCTAATAAGACTTGATAGGTAAATAAATAATATGCCTTTTAAAGAATGAATAATAAATATAAATTCCATTGATACATATGAGAATACATTATTCAAATACAGAGCGAATAATACATTGATTATTAAACACATGCCCTATTCATTAAATCCTCGAATGGCATTCCGAGGGCACATCCCCAACAATCTCCCACTTGCACTCAATGCCATGCGCTATGATATCGTAACCCCATTTTATGGAGGTGTCGATCAAGCACTGCTTGTGAGAGAGGCTTAGTGAACGGGTCCGCCACGTTATCCGCGGTGGCTATTTTCTGCACAGCTATGTAGCCATTCTCAACGAACCCACGCAGCACGTGGTATTTTCTTTCTATATGTTTGGACTTTGAGTGAGACCTAGGTTCCTTGGCTTGTGCAACTGCCCCACTATTGTCGCACCACAATGGTAGCGGGCGGTCCACTATGCCTGGAACAACTTGGAGTTCTTCTAAGAACTTCCTCATCCAAATACCTTCTTTTGCTGCCTCAGATGCTGCAATATACTCCGCCTCAGTGGTGGAATCGGCAGTAGTGCTTTGCTTAGAACTTTTCCAAGACACTGCTCCACCATTGAGCGTATAGACGAAACCAGAAGTGGATTTTCGGTCATCCACGTCTGACTGGAAATCCGAATCGGTATAACCGTCCACCTCTAGTTCACCGTTTCCATAAATCAGTATCATATCTTTAGTCCGTCTAAGGTACTTAAAGATATTCTTTACTGCATTCCAATGTTCCTTACCAGGATTCGACTGGTACCGACTTACTATACTCAAAGCATACCCATTAACCAAAGATGGCTTTATTTCACGAGCTCCGTTGGACTTTCGCTCTAGAGGGACCCACCGTTGGGGATTTTGTAAGAAGCCCGGTGTGGCTGCATAAGCTGAGAAGGTAGAGATCAACTTCCTGGCTTGAGAATGGTCCAATTCGAAAGAGAAATTGGACCGATCGAAATAGTTTTCGATGATTATGGGCTTAAACTGAGCTTCTCCTAGGGCTTCGCAGTTAAGACGAACACGAATAAAGACCTGACCCAAATCAAACAGCTAAGATACGACTTTGCAACAAAATTGGAACATCCATCAAAAGAAAAAGTCTATTCTTCAACAACAGCAACAAACACTTTTCGGATCGATTTCGATATTACCTGGGATGGATTCCTCGTCCTCTCCAATCCACCTTCGGTCCAAGCATATGGATCGATATTCATTTTTCCTTCGCTAGCAGCTTCATAGACTCCTAGAAGTTTCCTCTCACTGTGGTTGAACAAGAACAGCGGCAAACCAGGCTCGATGTTTCGTACATAGGAGAAGTGCTGAGATGGGAGTCCTACATAAGAAAAAACGATCAAAACCAAAACAATGAGTCTAATCTTAAGCCTAAACTCACAATGACAGACCATGAGTAGATAGTTGATACTAAGAACTAACAACACTGAACTGACCAAATAGTTGGCTTCTGAGACATTCCTTGACCGTCCTATCTGTGCAGCTAAATATAACGCCCTCGAGTTTATCTTTGGGCAAATTTCTTGCATATCTCGCACTATAAGCCATCCGTTGGAGAAAGAAGACTGTAAACTCGCCGTGCTTTATCTTATTTTCTCACCCTAATTTATCATGTGCTGTAAGAAGAGATTTACAAGCAGTCGTGAGCCACAGAAGCAGCTCGTGCTGTAATCAAAACCCGAGAAAACCGATCACTTCATCGCTCCCTCTCTATTCAAAAGATTCGTCACTGTCACAAAGCTCATAAATGAAAAGAGAAAGGCCTAAAATCCAAATCGAAAGTCTAAAAACCGCACCTTAAGAACGATCAAACACACACACATTCAACCTAATTCAAGCATTGGACTTAAGAATGGTGGAAGAATTCAAGTATAAAATCAAAAAAAAACCTCCAAGGATATTCCACTGTACATAAACAACATAACGCAGTGCCTTTTTGTCTCCCAAATGTTTAATCTTCCGCCGTTTTGTTCGACGCTTTCACGAACCGTAGCGAGCGAGCATCAAAATTTTGAAGTGTTCTTATTTTATCAAATTTGACACTTCGTTTGTGAATTGAATATTAATGAATATATTTATTTAATTAAATACTTTTGGGCTTAAAACAAAAAACAAATAACACGGGCTTCGTTTGTGGGCCTAATAGCATAAGAAGATCCGCGGGCTCAATTTTCACTAATTGCTCTACGCTCCAAATTCAATCTGATTCTAATTATTACAAGATTCCAATTTACCAATTGCTTATTTTTACACTAGTTTTTTGCCCCGGGTCTTAATTATCTATAAAATATGAATAAGTTGATTTTTTAAGACATAGGGAATGAGTAGCATAACAATTATTATATAAATTATAAAACATCAAAACTAATAAACTAATTAAATTATATAACAAAAATACTAACATCCACAATAAGCACATTATAAAATGATGTGATAATGGTTATTTTTTAAATGGTTATTTTTTAAATATAAATAATTAAACTCTTCCTCTCAGTTGACTTGAAATGTGAGATATTAATCTGACTTTACGAATAAAAGTAATCACATTAATGTCAGATCAATATTTACGATTGTTCATTTTTTGCCTTGAGCCAAAAACATCGAATCCTTGATCCTTTTGGGATGTTCAGCTTCGGGTTGATTGATAGCTGATGATATTTGCTTCTTGATCTTGCAAGGGAGCCTCGTCGTTATAGGCTCTTGATTCAATAGAACGTTGAGCACTCGAGTAATCGAAATGATATACTATCATAGCAACAATGCAAAAGAAAAAAAAAAAAAAAAAAAAGAAAACACAGCTCATAATCTAATTATCTTAGAATATTATTATAATTTGAAACCAGTGTCACTTACATATGTTTATCTAGTTTTCAGTAACCTAGCCGTCGACGAATTTGGTGGGATCGTCGTCGTTTGTGGGCGGTGGTGATGATGGGATTTCTTCATCGATGAACCACAAAAAATCTACGTTGGACTTTCTGTTTATCTGTAACTTCTGCAGCAAAAACACAACATTCTCAAAGCTAAACAAATAATAAGATCACACAAAATTGCTCAATGTGTCAAGATGATATCGGTAATAATATCTTCGAAGTCACCTTGACGGACAAAACACTTGTGAGACGACACTGCTGCTAACAACTACATTATTACTAAGGTCCAGGTTACCAAACAATCAAGTTAATTTCCCTAAGCACACAATCAAATCAATAATTTGAATTGAAAGCGAAATTCATAAGAAATCAAAACACTCGCACCACTGCAATAAAGTATATTCACCATTCTTTTCAACTATTAGCACATTTGAAGCGGTTTTTAAAACAGCTATTCCTGTTTATTAAATCCCTAAATGCAAACAGTTTTGAACCCATTGTAGCCGTTAGGCATGTGGTTTTGAAGATGTTCCATTCTTACGATATCGAGAGCCAATCCTAGCTTCACGCCCAACAAAGACACTAATATATGCATCGACTTGGTAAACAAAAATGCCTAGCATGTGTGTTCACCATAATCTACCAATCAAAAAAGGATACACCGCGGACATTTTAAGAAATCATTGGTATGCAGCGATGAATTCTCAACTAACTTACCTTAGTGTGTGATGCATAAATAGGCATTAGTGATTTCTACAACTGTTGCCGGAATCCTTTTTCTTCGAATCAGTATTTTCTTTGATACATTTCGTTGAGTCAACAGACAGTTTTGGCAAGGAGGCGAGGAGATGTGGTTGGGTTGATTCATTGTACGAAATTAGTGGGGGTTATTTTCATTAAATTTTTTGCTTCTAGTAAATAAGACTTTTATTTTCCCTCCGAAAAGAAGAGTAAAGCCTTTTATTTGGGACACGTGGCGCATTTAGACGAAATATACCTTTCATTGTATATATAGGATAGGATGCCCACAGTCACAAACACTACCATAGTCAAGGAATTTGAGGCTGACCTTTGCATGGAGATATCAGGAGTTCAACCACTTAACATAGTTTTAACGTATTTTCCGAGGAATAAACTACTCTTAGTGTGAATTATATTTGTTGAGTATGAGTGATCCAAAACTCGGGAAATCAAAGACGGGATCGATCGAAATGAGCTCGGAATGCGAAAGAACGAAGCAACGGAGATTCATAGCAGCTTCACGGCCTTGTGAAGCAAGGTTCATGGCCGTGACGGAGCTGGCAGAGGCTCAGCTCGACAGCCTCACAGCCGTGGAGGCCATAGCTGCAGCCGTGGGGACATCTCTGATAAGGCTCACGGCCGTGACTGCTCATGGCAGTGGCCGTGAGTGATGGCAGAAACTGATATGAAATCTGCTCGAAGTGTTCACGGCCGTGAATGGCAATGCTTGTGGCCGTGAACAGTGTCTGAAGCAGTTTATCTCCACTAGTTCGATGTTTATCCCATTGATGACGAGGATTGAGGCTTCAAGGGTCACGATTGAAGCTTGGAGGATCAACTTCCAACCCACCTAGTGGAGAATAACCGGCCAAACTGCTCCCAAGCGGTTTCTACGGAACATGGGGAAGTTACCAAACACACTACAAAACTGGTTTTGTGTGGCCAAGTGTGTAATAAGAACGACCCGTAACTTGTGAACGAGAGAGCTTGAGAGTTTGATGTAAACACGAAAGTTAAAGAGAAAGATCCGATCTTGTAATCTCAAAAGGTGGAATCAATAAAAGTTCTCTGTTCGGGCTGTGGACGTAGGCTAAACTTGTAGCCGAACCACGTTAAGTATTGTGTTCAGATTTTATATTTTTTGCTGTTTTTCATTTTGATCAAGCTTGATATCGAATCCCTCGATATTGAGAAGTCACATACACGAAACTACGTCCAAATACGAATTTAGATTGGCCGAATTCTCAACAAGTGGTGCGGTGAGCGTGGATCGACGCGCGATCGAAGAAATGGCCGCTGCTAGATTTGACATGGAGAAGTTTAACGGTGACAATGACTTCGGCTTGTGGAAGATTAAAATGAAGGCGTTGCTTGTACAGCAAGGGCTCGAAGAGGCTATCAAAGAGGAGAAGGACATGGAACCCACGGAGATGGCGTCGGAAATCAAGAAGGTAATGAGGGAGAAGGCACATAGCGCAATCGTTTTAAGCCTCGGCGACAAGGTGCTTAGAACGGTCTCGAAGGAGTCCACACCCGATGGTCTATGGAAGAAGCTCGACGAGCTTTACACGGTGAAGACTTTGGCCAAGAGACTTTATCTCAAGCAAGCCCTATATTCGTTTCGAATGCAAGAGGGCCGCATTGAAGATCAAGTGGACATATTCAACAAGATGATCCTTGATCTGGAAAATGCAGACGTCGTGATCGAGGAGGAAGACAAGGCATTGCTGTTGCTGTGCTCACTACCTAAGGGATTCTCGACGTTCAAGGAGACGCTGCTCTATGGGAGGGATGTGCTCAAACTTGCTGACGTTCTAACGGCGTTGAGTTCAAGGCAACTAAATAGCAAAAGGGAATCTGAAAATACACACGATTCGGGCGAGCTTCTAACCGTGAAGTTTAGGCCAAACGGTGAAAAGAAAAAGGGAAAGTCCAAGCAAAGAAATCCCATCAAGTGCTACGAGTGCCACGAAGAAGGACATATGAAAAGGGAATGCCCTAAACGAACGCAAAATTCGGAGAAACAAGATCGAGTGAACAACGTGACCGCAGATGAAGATGGTTACGAGTCGGCCGAGATCCTTTCTGTGGCTAAGAAGCATGCAGGTAATGAATGGATTCTCGACTCAGGCTGTACCTTTCATATAACGTGTAACAGGTCTTGGATCAAGGACTTCAAAGAAGTGAAGGACGAGACGGTTCATTTAGGCGATGGGAAGGAATGTCGAGTTCGTGGGATAGGCTCGGTGACCTTGAGGCTGCATTCGGGCAAAGCGAAGGTGCTCGAAGAAGTGAGATTCGTTCCCGAGATGAGAAGAAACTTAATCTCGGTCGGGACATTGGACGACCTTGGATATTCAACCAAAACCGATGGTGGAAAAATCAAGATCTTAAAGGGCTCGAAAGCGGTGTTCAAAGGGTTCAAGCGTAATGGCATTTACGTGCTAAACGCTATGGTATCTCAACGAGGGACAAATGCGTGAAGAAAAACCAAGCGAGATTGGAGAAGCTTTGTCTCGAGGTGGAGCAGCCGTGCAAAGAACCTAGAAGTTCAGAAATTCAAGACGCAACTCTTGAAGATGAAATCTCTGCAACAAGCGTGTTCGATAAGGTAACTTCGTCTGAAGAAACTTGCAACGCTGTTATTAAATCAAAGAATAACAGGTTGATCAGCTGCAAATGGCTCGGCAAGGGGTGCCATGAAGCTGGGAACAAGACGGACTCGAAATCAACGAATGAAGCCAAAATCGAGAAAGCGAAAGGTATAAGCTCAAGATCAACTTCGACCAAGCGTCTTCTGGGATGGTTGAAGTTGGGTCTGAGCTCTAACACCCTTTGAGCTAGAAGGGGTGGAGGGATCACATGTTCGAATGAAGATCAAGGGATTCAAGATGAAGTGCATTTCAGAAATTGGGTCAAATGTCTGCAAATTCGAATGGTGATCGAAGAAGGGACTTGGAAACAAGTTGTGTTGCTTGGGTGCTGCTTGGTGAAGAGTTATTGTATCAAGGTGGAGTTTGTTGAGTATGAGTGATCCAAAACTCGGGAAATCAAAGACGGGATCGATCGAAATGAGCTCGGAATGCGAAAGAACGAAGCAACGGAGATTCATAGCAGCTTCACGGCCTTGTGAAGCAAGGTTCATGGCCGTGACGGAGCTGGCAGAGGCTCAGCTCGACAGCCTCACAGCCGTGGAGGCCATAGCTGCAGCCGTGGGGACATCTCTGATAAGGCTCACGGCCGTGACTGCTCATGGCAGTGGCCGTGAGTGATGGCAGAAACTGATATGAAATCTGCTCGAAGTGTTCACGGCCGTGAATGGCAATGCTTGTGGCCGTGAACAGTGTCTGAAGCAGTTTATCTCCACTAGTTCGATGTTTATCCCATTGATGACGAGGATTGAGGCTTCAAGGGTCACGATTGAAGCTTGGAGGATCAACTTCCAACCCACCTAGTGGAGAATAACCGGCCAAACTGCTCCCAAGCGGTTTCTACGGAACATGGGGAAGTTACCAAACACACTACAAAACTGGTTTTGTGTGGCCAAGTGTGTAATAAGAACGACCCGTAACTTGTGAACGAGAGAGCTTGAGAGTTTGATGTAAACACGAAAGTTAAAGAGAAAGATCCGATCTTGTAATCTCAAAAGGTGGAATCAATAAAAGTTCTCTGTTCGGGCCGTGGACGTAGGCTAAACTTGTAGCCGAACCACGTTAAGTATTGTGTTCAGATTTTATATTTTTTGCTGTTTTTCATTTTGATCAAGCTTGATATCGAATCCCTCGATATTGAGAAGTCACATACACGAAACTACGTCCAAATACGAATTTAGATTGGCCGAATTCTCAACAATATTGAACAAGGGATGTCGTACGATTAAATCCTATTCTCACATAGTATGACGTAAGCCTAAAATTGGTTGAATGTGGATACACATGACCAAAAAAAAGTAAAATGGTAAGAAGGGTCGAGAAATGGTAAGACGTGGCAAAGAACGTTCAAGAATCGAACGTTCTTTACTCCTCTTCATGCAACGTGTCATCCCACTCAGTTCGAGTATGACGCATGAAAGCATCGTACTTTCGTTTTTCTTACAGATAGCAAAGAAGGCACTACATAACTCAGTGTTATGTTCATAAATCAGATCAAGAAAATTAGTGAACAGAAAAAACATTGAAATGGCCCAAGCGCATCTCACGCCTCAGAACGAAAAGGTTGAATCTTTTAAGCTTGCGAGTGGGCGATGCATACCTGCTATTGGTATCGGTACGTGGAAATCTGAACATCCCAGGGATTCTGTGTTCAAAGCTCTTGTTGAGGTACTTGTTTCAAAGGAATACGCTTCAAGAAAAGGGTGATCTTTGCTTTGGACATCCCAGAAAATAAAAAAATTGAATCTTTACTTTTTTCTTTGCAGGCTGGCTATAGGCATGTGGATACTGCGGCGCAGTATGGAGTCGAACATTCGGTTTTTCTTTTGTTTGCCCCATTTGCTTCCCTTTTATCTTTTTACCCTATGCTTTCAATCGTATGGATCGTTTGATTCTTCTATCCATTTTTCACCCATTTTTTATAACAGGTTGGTGAAGGGATCAGAGCAGCTATACATGCAGGGATAGAGAGGAATAGTCTCTTCGTCACCTCTAAGTTATGGTGTGTACGTGTTATATAATATATATATATATATATGTATATCATATTTAGATTTTATGGGATGTGTTTTGTTTATGGAAGGTGTACTGAGTTGTACCCTGAAAGAGTTCGACCTGCCCTAGAGAAGTCGCTTAGAGATCTCCAGCTAGAATATATCGATCTTTACCTGGTAACTAAACTTTCATTTCATCCTCATGCTTGAATAAATATTGAAATTTGTAACTTTTTTATAAATTAATTAGATTCACTGGCCATTTTCCCTGAGAGAGGGGGCAAGCAGGCCTCCGAAGGAAGGTGACGTCATGGATTTCGACATGGAAGGTGTTTGGAGGGAGATGGAGAAGCTCGTTAGAGACAACCTCGTGAGAGAGATTGGAATTGCAAACTTCACTGTCAAGAAATTGGAGAAGCTGCTGAGTTTCGCTCAGATAAAGCCTGCAGTTTGCCAGGTGTTTGTTTAAACGTCTCAATGGACTTGCTCACCCATCATATTAACCTCTTAGGTGAACTAATCTTTTGTAAGTATATGAAAAATATAGATGGAAATGCACCCTGGTTGGCGCAACGACAAGATGCTCGAAGCCTGCAAGAGAAATGGCATCCACGCCACTGTAATAATTAGAACTCTGCTTATAATCAAGTTCTGTTAGTCTCGATTTTCCTTGGGCAACGATTTTGCGAATGAATGTATTATAGGCTTACTCACCTTTGGGTTCGCAAGGGACGGCTCGGGACCTTATCCACGAGCCAATAGTCGAGCAAGTGGCCAAGAAACTGAACAAAAGCCCAGGCCAAGTGCTCGTGAGATGGGCCGTTCAAAGGGGAACGAGCGTCATACCCAAGTCTAACAACCCAGAAAGAATCAAAGAGAATATGCACGTTTTCGGCTGGGAGATTCCCCACGAGGATTTCCAAGCTCTTTCGAGCATCCCCGATCAGGTTCGCATTGCATACCGTGAACAATAATCGATCCATTTCAAAGATGGAATCTTTTCTAGGTATATGCTTCTCTTTCGCTTCTTGCAGAAAAGAGTGTTGGACGGAGAAGAGCTTTTCGTCAACAAGGAGGATGGGCCGTTCAAGGATGTGGCTGATCTTTGGGACGGCGAAGTCTGAGGATGTAACTATGTGGGTTCACTGCTGTGTTTTGTGTGTGATAAAAATGTGTTGATAGAATAAATAAAACGGAGAGAGACTTATGAGTATATGCTATTAGTGAATCAAGACTTGAGAGAGCATTGTCGTGAGGAAGACTCGCATGTTGTAATGTAATAAAATCAAAATTTCAAGCATCAGCACTCGCACAGAAGCACACATTGAGAGAGAGAGAGAGAGTGGTTACGAATTTACGATCGAAGGGAAGACCTTTCGAATGCCAAGTTGAGCAGCGTGCGGAAGAAGCAGTGAGGATTCATGGGAGGCTGCTCGGCCAGTGCCTGCATGCCCAGTTGAATCAGTTAATCTTTTGGCACAAGATTTTACCATGAAAAAAGCTGCAAGTCAAATTCAAGAAATATTGTCACAGTGATGACATTTAAATACGTGAGAATTATTATCACCTGGTGAATGAGTACGGTTGAAGGTGTCATCCCAGGGACAGTGTTGACTTCGATGATCAGAACCTGCCATTGGTGTTGCTCAGTAGCTATTTGATTCATACAGTTTCTGATTGGGTTAGTTGTTATAGACTACGCACCTCACCGCTGTCGACATTCACGAAGGCATCGATTCGTGAAAATCCCTCCAATTGAAGGATATCTGCGATGACCTCAATGTGCTGTTTGCATTTCTCCAGTGATTCTTTACTGCTCGAGGAAGAGAATGAAAATAACTGGCGTTGAAAAAGGTACTGTAACAAATGAAGCAGCTACAATCATAGTGCTATATTACATAACATTCACAAAGTCGCACCATCACCATCATGAGAGAACTGTGTGTGTGTGTGTGTTTACCTCATAATGGAGAGTGGGGGAGGAGTCAAGTTAACGCCAGTTCCACCTGAGAAAAAGGAAGAATATTAGAATTATCTGAATCCCATAATATCAGATTTGGTGAATCCTAATAAGACTATTTGAATTACCTTGAAATTTCTCCTCAAGAGAGAGTATATCTCCGTTCTCTTTCACGGTGATGCTTGGAGTCAATGAACGCATCGACCCGCGTTTCCCTACTACACCAACCGTAACTTCTACCCATCGGCTACGTCCTTGCCACAGAATTTCGTGTTTATTTCCCGAGCTCTTCATCGATGAAAAGGTTATCTCATCTGTCTCTATGAAAGGCTCAAAGATTAAGAGCTGTGGTGGAGGAAAAGGCATCTCAATGACTCCATGTGCCTAAGGAATTTCATGAGAAAGCTTTTTAGTTCTTACATCAGCTGTAGAGTACTCAAAATTCGGGAGCAGTTCAATTAATGGTCAGCAAAGGAAAGAGACTTTCAAGGAATAAGCTTTATTTGATCTTTGCCCCTTTTTTTTGTCTTAATTCAAAGCTTTCATTATAATTAACAGACAATTCAATATTAACAGAGGAGTTTGCAATAAAGGATCATTCGGTCATATACCTTAGATAGAGAATTGGGTAGAATCCTCGGTTCAGAGCTCATCAGCGCAGAAACGTAAACCGTGAGGTCCTCTTCGCAACTGTAGCATAAAGGGAATGCAGTTTTCTTTTTCTTTTCCTTTGTATGCACAGACAGTGTCTTATGTAGAAAAGATGCGAACTTACCACAATCTGGCAACGCCAGTAGAGCAACCATCTCGGCCTGGTTTAATGCATAATGTCCCAGACTGAAGCTTTTTTGTCAATTCATGCCAAATCTCAGTAAGGGGACCCTTAACTAAATCATCTTTCTGTCGCACTTCTTTCTTGATTGTTAGGACGCCTTGGTCTTTAAGCTGCAGTAAAAAGTGGTAAAATGCTACTTGTTAAACCATGCAAAAATTACTTATCGTAAAGGCATCTCATACCACATATGCTTGTGACATAGTAAGAAGTTTATTCAGATGTGATGAAGCTTACAGAACTATTTCATTACATCATGAAATCGAAAGTTATCATTAAAGACCATGGTTTTTTCGTATAATTTCTCGAACGAATATGCATAAGAAATGCATGTTCTTTGACAAGAAACAATATTCTGAAGTAGTTCAGAATGCAATTTGACCAAGTCAGTTCATTTCTTTACCATTTAGATTCATGTCCACCCTTCCCTGTTGTCCAAGCTTTTGAATAAGGAGAAACACTTGAAGAACGATTTTTTGGTTTTATTTTGGAAAGACACGGGAGTATCAACTAAAGGACAAACTATAAGATGACCATTGGTACTTCATTAAGTATACACAAATCATAAATTACCATACATCTTTGAGTGCAAGAGATGTAGCAACTTTATCCATACATGTTTGGGATGCGCTAACGCCAGGCCCTTGATTGAAAAAAAAAACAAAGAAAAGATGATCAACAGTGGCACGGATTAATTGAAAAGAATAGACCCCTCAAATAAATGGTCCTCAGTAAAAATAAAGAACAAAGATTTCCCAAAAAACATCGAGAGAACTTTACCTGTATATGGAACCCCCTCGGACTCCAGCAATGATTGGAGAGTACCATCTTCGCCTATGCCTCCATGAACTGTCCAATGGATAGAAGTTGAGCATCACTCCTTGGTTATCGTTAATGTCAACGTCAAATTAAAATGGGCAAAGAAACATGCATTCTGTCTTAAAACTAATGCACTAATGAGATGGATTATAAGAAGTAACTGTAACCCTTTTCGTAATATCAAACCATATTTTCAATAGGTAATCGAATATGAGAATAAGAGTGATTATTAAATCACTAGAACCAAGTAAACATACCTGCAATAAAAACTGCTGCACCAACTTCTTTGGCTTGCTTGATCCACTGGTCCAGGGAATACATAATAGGTAAATCGTCAGAAATATCAAAGCCTCTGAACCAGTCTTGCTTGCTCAACCCTTTCATAATCTCGTCCATTACTTGGCTCCTCATGTTAGATGTTAATGCTGCCCTTTCAGGTTCAATCGCTTCGATACAGGCATCAAGGACTTCCTCAGTGGTATGTCTGAGTACGATGGAGTATCTGCGCAACAAGGAAATGATTGAAGAGCTGTATAACTATGCTTGAAGTAACATTACATCCCATGGATGAAAAGGATGACAAGTTTGATGTAGACTAATTTATGCAGATTTTACGGGAACTCACGGTAATGACCAAACTGTCCTTGAGCCTGTGGTAGAACCATTTGCGTGGGCAAGCAAGCATGGAATCACATCAAGCTGCAGTCAACAATTTGCTACTGTTGATGAGTATTTACAAAAATGTTAACTTCAAAATGGAAATTATTACTGCTCCAGAGAGCCCTGATCTATGTAAGATGGGGCTAATTAATTCGCATTGTTAAAAAAAACAACATATTGTTTTCAAAAGAAACATATCACAACTAGTACGTACATCATCAAATGCTTGAAGGTTCAACCAAACGTTAGTTCCACTCATAAGGGAAACTTGCCGTTCTGACGTGTCACCCCCAAAGATAACAAATACTTTTTGCCGATCATGCTGCTTATGAAAACCTTTGTTTGCTTTGGAAGATCTCGATCTCCTCCCAGAGGAACTAGAGACTATGTTATATTTGCAAAGATTTGGAAACCTCAAGCAAGCTCGTTGGATCACAGTGCGAAGGATGTTAGAATGAGAAAAGCCAACCTAAATATCCATATGTGATGAAATGATAATAAGTTGAACGGGACGAATTCTCTAAAAATGTGATTGTGCAAAGAAAGCAAAATACCTTAGAGGCCTGTTGAAACAAGAAACTCGTCTGTTCCATTCCACTTATCTGGGGGGAAATACGTCAAATATTTATTACAAGTTCAAGATCATTTATTTGACACAAGGGAATTGATATTGAAAGTATATGCTCACCAAATTAATATCAGTGAATAATATTGTGCCAGATGAAGACATTCCAAACTTATTGTTTGTAAGATACGCAGTATGAGCTGACGGTGGCAAAAACCAACCATCTATTCTTGCAAAATCATTCAAGCCAAGCTGTTTGAACAACAGCGAAGCTCCTTCACGAATATTCCTGATAACATCTTCTGGGAATCGAGGTGGAGTATGATAAGCGACCTGCCACAGTTTCCAAATATATTATTTTCCTAGACAGAAGTGAAGTTTCAAATTATCCATCTCCAAAATTTATGGTCAGAAAGCCAAAAAGATTGAAAAAGAACGTGGAATTTTTCATAGGAAATACAATGTGATGGGTTTTCGGGAAGTTATCTAGCAGTAAATCAGTCATAACTCCTCATGTATAAGATATATTGCCCTGATGAAATATACAAACAGGCCATCTTCTGATAGATTTAATCATATGATCTGTTGATCATAATATATTCTTTATTACCTGTTGTGTTGGCAGGTACTTCCTCCTATAATTGAAAATCACGTCCTTCTCGGTCGAATCCACACAGCCACGAGATTGAAGTTCCACCTACATACATAGCAAATGTGGAGGACCCGGTGCTTTAATTAAACTAGTTATACGGATCCAGAAATCATCTCAATCAGATACCATACATTTATATCACACAGACACACACATATTACAGATCCTGTCCATATATGACAATATGAACTCCATGAAAATGTACTTAAGGTGCTTATGTCTTTAAATATTTTGTGTTAGATAATTATGAAGCCAATACTCAAGGAAGGTGCCAATTAGAACTGAAAACGGTGAATGAACAAGTAAGGATGCCGACTGGCCAAAACTTGGAATCTAATAGAGAAAAATGAATATATGATAACATGGCATACCTCTGTTGGCAGCAATGCAACAGGTCGGCAATCAGATCCAGAACCCACATCAAGCACAATGGTTGTAAATTCAATACCTCCTTCCAGGAATATCTCTATGAGAACTTTGTCATCAATTCCCTGTCAAAATAGCAATATCAGACTTATCCCTAATCAACTATTTCAAATACCCAAACGTTAGAGCCAGTCGGTGTATCCTGTGACGACGTCATAATGTATATTATATAGTCAAATATCTTAGATAGGTCTGAGGATTTCATTTTTTCAAAAATGTCAATTTCAGTCGATGACTGTTATAGGCTATCGTAAGTGCGATTCCCACCTAGAGACTGGTTTGTGCAGATAAAACAGCCAGAAATCACTTTACGTCCCAATAAAAAGGTTATTCATGCTTTTAGATGATTCAAGGGAAGAGCGAAAAAGGATATTACATCCGATATAATTGCTTTAGCTTTTTCGAGAGAATCGGCAACACCATAAGCAACTGTCACACCAATGCTTGATCCTGCTCGTGTTGGCTTTACCTGAAATTGTCAAATGATAACTAGAACTTACATAGAAATACAAAGGGGATATGGATGACACAAACTAAGAACGATTAACTGAAAGACAAGTCCTACATACCACAACTTTTCCTTGTTTAATATCAAGATGATTATTGGCGAACCATGAAGACAAATCAGTTTCTTGAGATTCGCTTCCCTGGTATATTTTATACGAAGATGTATGATAAATGGGTGGATATAAATCACAAGAAAATGGAAAAGAAGAAGCTAGTAACGACTTCCCAATATACCTACCTCAATTAGGAAACTGGGTACAGTAACAAATCCTTGTTTGTCAAGCTCCAAAGATGCATCATACTGCAGGGGATAAGAAGTAACAACACCATCAACATTTAATAGATAATATAACATACTCCTTTCGCATCCATAATAAGACAAAGGTAGCCATAATCTTCAGCTTTCAACTATTGAAAAATATTTCTCCTATCTCAGACTCAGACAGTAACATGAAACTATAACAGGACTACACAATAGCATATATAGCATGAATATGAATAGCGTAAAGAGCACAACTACATAATAGCATAAATACAATAGGATTGTTGCAACTTGGCATATTGCTTACTATATAGTGTAAAAATTACAAAGAAAATACAAGAACACAAAGATGGCAGACAACATATATGGAACCGGTTCGTCTTCGTGAGCATGAAAAGAAGTGTTTTCGATAGCGAAATGGGAATTACTTTGTCGAATGCTTTACGACACTCGCTGGACCGCGTCCCAACAAATGGAATATTTGCACGTTCCAAGAGACCCTGAATTGCATCACGCAATCATATAATCAGTAGCAGAAACTTAATTAACATGACCAAGCAAAAAGAAACACCTATTCGGGCATCACTATCTTACTTGAATGCCACCATCTTCGCCAAACTTTCCATGTATAACTGGAAAAACAATATCCACTGAGTTCGAAAGGTGAGTAACAAAGTCATCTAATGACTCAAATCCTTGGGCAAGGCTGCAATGTGTATCATAGGCGTTCAACTCAACTGAGTAGGCTCTGTTTGATTAATATTGGCAAATGGATAGCCTATTAAAGAATCTCACCTTTCAAGCTTAAAATCAAAATCTGCCGGCGTGTTCGAGTAAACCTGAACCACCGACAGGGAAACTCAATCAAATTTGACAACTATTTATGGAATTCCACAAAAATATAGTTCCAGATATTTTTAAAGCAAAAGAAAAAATTGTAAGATACAGAGAAAACGAAGAGGCAAAAAGACGCTCATTATCAAACCTGTGCTGTTGATATGGCATACGCTTTGAGATTACAATCAATGTAGTAGCAGCTCACATGCAGGTCATCACCCTATCACAGCAACGAAATAAGAATTAGCCACAACGAATTTAAAGAGCAGACTTTCAATCAACTCAACGCAGCTCTTACCACAGTGACTCACTCGGTCAAAATTCAACTGAGTAGAAACAAATAGTAAATAAATGAAAGACCGAAAACAACAAACTACACCTGAATGTGATCTAGCACCGATCGAGCCGAATTAAGCGAAATCCCACGCTCCGCCGAAGGTCCGCCGCAGATTAATCCTACTCTCAATATCCGACCGTCCTCTCCGGCGCTGACGTCGGTCGTCGCCGCTCTCGGTTCGACCGTCGAAGCTGACGCCGTCGCCAGTCGTACGTAACGCCGATTACAGCCTAACACCTGCTTCGAAACCGGCAATCTAAGAGATTCTCCTCCGCCGAGCCACCGCGTCCTCAACGGCGTTTGCGGCGTCAGCGCATTCTGGCAACTCTTCAGAGCCGCAGAATTCAACGCGATGCAATTGGAAGCCATAAAAAGTATGCTCAGTCTAAACACAGAGAAGAGCAGCTGAGTTTGCGATGAAACTGCAGATATCGATTCAAATGGATGCATTCACAAACTCACTTATAAAGGAAATCATTGTTTTTTTTTTTTCCATTTGAGTACACTACATGGACGGCAATGAGGTGGTGGAGATCGTCTCTGTGCTCTGTCCTTTTCTCTTTTATTAATCATAATTTAACTTAGTTCCTTCAGCACTAAGCGCAAAAGATTCAATTATATTCGACAATACGTATAAGCCAAGCCGGCATTCGAAGAGGAAACGACATTGTATTCTTCATATTATACTTCTTCTGTCCCACTTAATACTTCCTAAAAATTAGTGGGCACGTAAATTAAGAAACCACATTTTTTTAATATTATAGTACACTTTTAAAGCATGGAGAGAGAAAACCTATTAGTGGACACGCAAATTAAGAAGCTTTTTAATATAAATGGTGTAATTAATTTAATTATTGGAATAATCTTTTACAAAATAGAAATGGGAAGAATTATGTGAGACACCCGAAATAGAAAGATGAGAAGAAATAAGTGGGACGGAGGAAGTATATTATAAGAGCAAATGGTGTATATGAACAGTATTTTTGGTCGTAATTTACGACTAGAGTAATAATAGCCTATTGATCTATTAGGAACACACCGCCATTTAATTTAGAGTTAATTATGATTCAGCCCTATTTATGTTTAAAAATCGTGTTCAGCCCCTGTCAGAAAAAGCAATTAGTTTTAAAGACCCGATTTTTCATACCACTTCATCGGTCTGTGGTACCACTTCTTTGTTATGCAATGCCACATCATTGCTCTGCAGTACCACTTCATTTTTCTGCGGTAAAAATGAAGTGGTAGTGCAGAACAAAAGAAGTGGTACTGCAGAGCAATTATGTGGTACTGCGGAACAAAGAAGTGGTACTACAGAACAAAGAAGTGGTACCACAGACCAATGAAGTGGTATGAAAAATCGGGTCCTTAAAACTAATTGCTTTTTCTGACAGGGGCTGAACACGATTTTTAAAGTTGAATGGGGGCTGAATTGTAAAGGTCCCTTTAATTTATTTAGTAAATATATACGATGAAAGAGAAAGCAAATGTGTATTGTATAGATAGATTGCGTCATTTGCCTTCCGGCAAATTTCTTTTATTTGATCTTATATATAACATATATTGTGGTTCCGTCACATGCCTTGTCCACCCGCCCTAAAGAATTGCATATATGATACTCCCTTGTTCCTAAATACAAGTTATGTTAGGCTTTTATTTTTGTTTTAATACAAGCAGTTTAATATAGCTTGAACTTTTACAACTTTACCCCTCATAAAAAATTAGATTGAGTAGGATAAAATAACTAATTAAGGATATAATAGAGATTTTGTTGTATTTCTTAATATGTTGCAATTACCTTAAGCGACTTGTATTTAGGAACACAGGGAGTATATATTTTGGGCCTTGACTTACCTATCCAATTCGATATGAACTAACTTCCAATTAAAATATAACATATGTTATGTGTGTTTAGTGAAACACACGTGTGTATTTCAACATAGTGGGGGTATAATCTAATATGTCACGTGTCATTTTTTTATGGACTTAGGTTATAATCAATTGTGTATAAAAGATAAAACATATATTATGTGTATGGGATTGACAACGGTGTTTTCATGGTTATAGTCTACTAACAGACATTATCATGGACTTGCGTTCAATTCATGAGTCAAATGTATTTGTTAATATTTGTTTTATACCGAAGTAATGTTCTTTTTCATATTTTTTTGAAGACTTTATCTACTTCATCTGACGTATATACATTGTATGTAGCTTTTTTACCATCTCTTTTTTCTTTTCATGTTTTGGTTTTGTTTACCTAGGAATATATATTTTACATGTTTTGGTTTGATAACAACCAGATGCAATATTTTCATTATATTTACTTTTAGTGTGTTTTTTATGCCAGGAAATTAAAGTTTTTTTACATTCTAATTAATATCCACGTTTTATATGTTTTATGTGTCTAACCAATTGTCTAATTAATGAATGAATCAGTCCTTTATATTTTAGCACATCACTTAGGTTTAGTGCTATATATTTATACATTACACAAGTTCTTCCATATGTATAAATTGTCATTATTTACAATTGTCACTGTTTACGTTGAATACCTACAATCATGGAGCTCATTTATTTGTAGTTGATATTCTTAGAGTAAACACTGTACTTTGGGTTTTTTTTTGGGAAATAATGTGTAACTTTTTTTAATCAGGATCGAAATCATAATATGACCATAGTCTGAGTGGGTGTGGGTGGGGAGAAACCCCCATCATCACAACCTAAGACTTTTGCAAAATAGTTAGTGACAATTAAATAATGTCTATGCTTAAACTTAACAGAAACAAAAGAAGATACCATAGATAAGAATACTCAATGATTGAGCCGGACAACTTCGGGTTAGGATATTTTGACTGCATTCATATAAATAAACATTTATTCAAGTTAAAAAATGTTGACATGTCTATGTCTTGTTAGTATTGTAATACCCGTAAACTTAATACGGAATTTTGTTGAAATTATCTGTATACTGATTTTTCAGAATAAGAAATAGGATCACAAAATTTAAAATTGCACAATGAAAATATGAATTTATTAATTTCGTTAGCTCGGAATTTATTTCGAATTTGATCAAAGAATTTAAATACAAATATATAATAGAATAACTTAGTTGGGCTTCACATAATATTTGAAGCTAGGCCCAATTAATGGAGATAAGATTTGAGGAAAAAAAAAATAACGTAAGACTTAGGAAAAATGAGATTAGTACCTTGTCGTAATTTCGATGAAGAATACTTATCTAAACAAATCGTTGATACCAAGAGTTGCTTAGTAAGAAAGCAATATAATGAAAAGAACTGTGATATTGAACTACGAAAGGAAGAAATAGGGAATAAGGTACTTCAAGCACAAAACCTTCGAACAACACAAAGAAGTAAAGGCGAAGAGGTAAATATCTTGTTTGTACAACGTTACTTTAACATAATGTTGGATTTCACATTTTTCCTTAACTCATGTGATTAAAAGTTAATTCGTGTGAAGAACTCGAGATGATTCGGTGGGTTCATGGAAACAACTCGACATTTAACATGTTTAGGGTTTTGTGGCTTTTCAGTCAATATACATATCAATGAATTAATGACTTTCGAACACATAAGATACTCTTATGTTTCGATGTTTTCCTAAGCTTAGGTTAATCTCCAAGACAACTATAAGGGTGGGTTAGTTTGGAATTATAAGGGTTTCGATAGAACAGTGATAGATTTTGGAAGTTTCGATATTATCACAATAACAAGGTTCTCGACATTTGTAAGATGTCGACATTGATTAAAGACCTCGAGATTAACATAGAAAGAAGTCGATCCTCATTACAGTACTCGACATCTTTTTATTATTATTATTTGCAAGATCTCGACACCTTAGAGTATGAAACCTCGATATTATTTATTTCTATGTCCCGACATTTTATAAGGGTTTCGACATATATGTTTTGACATTTAATAAGCATGGTCTCGATATTACCTATTATGCTGTCTCGACATTTTGTTCGAACTCGACATTTTCTATTATGCTAAAACTCGACATTTCATTTTAATCAAGGTCTCGATATTATTAATAGATTTCGATATTTCATATTATATGTATACCATGGTCTCGACATTTTACAAAGGTTTCGATATTTAATTTTAATAATCTCGACATTTATATTAAAGACCTCGATAGTTGTATAAATATTTCGACATTGTGTTTTAATTAATAAATTTTTGGTATTTTAGAATTTTGCTATATCTAGGGTTTTCAATATTTTAGGGTTTTCTATAATTAGGGTTTGGGAACTTAAAAACTTATACAGTTTAGCAAATACTGATATAATAATATTTATTTATTAAGTGAATCGACTTATAGAGATTCCATCAGACCTCTCATATAGCGATATCGGGAGGACATGTAGGTGGATCATCCATCTACAATACGTAAACATATTTATGTGTTTTCATGTGATTATGTGACTTACGTGCCTTATGTGATTTACGTATTTTACGTGTTCTACGTACGTTTCATGTGAATCATGTTTTTATGTGTTATTGCGATTATATGCATGGCACGTGCATTTCACGTCAGGTTAAAAGATGATTTCCACCGTATTGAGACGGTGATGATTCGAGATGTTGGTACGTGGGGTAGATTGAGAATATTTGTGACCGGTTGGGCTCACAGGATTCCTGGCGGAGACAGACGTGATCGATCTGTCTACTCGGACGTGGTCGGTTCGAGGTGCACACCGCCAGAAGGGATACGGGTGTTATCACCCATGATATATATATATCTATATATATATATATATATTTATGGATACGGGCGTCATCGCCCATGACTTATGGATACGGGTTTAACCACCCATAACATTGGATTCGGGTGTGATCACGTGACCACCCACGATATTTATTGCGCGCGTGAGCCTAACCTAGGGCCCTGTATTGTATGAAATAGGAATGTGGGAAAAGAAAGAGTGTGCATTATATCATGTTGTGAGATATTGGGATTGGGGTTGAGTGCACACTTGCATACATGCATTGTATTCACCTACTGGGCAAATCGCTCAGTGTTTACGTGCTGTAGGTACTGAGTCTGACGCCGTTACGCGTCAAGACTGAGGCGGCTGGTGGCGGTGCTCCACAGACTTTTGAGGGCGGGGCGGTACATGGATGCGACCTGTGGAGCGGCTTTAGGACTTTTGGTTCTTTTGATATTTTTGGGGCTTCGGTCCGTGTACAGAGATAACGATGTAGACGAATTTTTATATTAGTATATATTATTTTAGGAAAAAGTTTTAATTGGACGGGCCTTCCGCGGCTTACGTTGCGGAAATCCGCCACTAATCCTAACTAGAAAAGTAGGGTCGCCACATGTGGTATCAGAGCGTAGGCTTTAGATTCTGAAGACTGTCCATGTACTGCCGCTCAAAAGCTTGGAGAACCAGCCTGGCCTGTAAGTTTAAATGATTGATTATATGATTATGTGTTATTTGATATATGTGCTTTCTATGAATGATTGTAGAACTAGTTTAACATGCCAAAGGGACGTCGGGAGTATGTGGGTAGTTCTAGTCGTAGGGCGGGTTCCGAATCCCCGCCGAATGAGGATCGCTCTACTATTCATCAACGTGATCCGACGACAGTCAGATCAGATTAACGACCTCATCCACCGTCAAAATTTCTCGGAGCGTCATTCATCCCCTGGCCCAGAACGTGCTGAAGCGGCCGGGGAGAGGTTCCGAAGATTAAATCCCCCTGCCTTCGAGGAAGCCGCTGATCCTACCTATGCGGAGGATTGGCTTAGAACCATTGAGAATATGTTTCGCGTTAGCCACCTCCCAATACTGAGAAGGTGACTTGTGCCACCTTCATGTTACGTGGGAACGCGGGCTACTGGTGGGATACCATTCAGGTGCTCGAGGATCCCACTATGATGACCTGGGAAAGGTTCAAAATACTCTTCCGAGGAAAGTATTTCACGGCGCCAGATCGGGCGCAGAAACTGAACGAATTCATCAATCTCAAACAAGGAGGAATGTCAGTGGCGGATTACATCCGCAAGTTCGAGCAACTTTTGAGATTTGCGCCACATATAGTGGCTACTGATGAGCTGAAGATCGAACGTTTCTTAGAAGGTCTCAAACCCGAGATCTTTCGAAGCGTAAGCATGTACGACACGAAGGGAAAGACGTATGCGCGTATCGCTGAACGGGCCATCTTAGCTGAACAAGTGGAGACTAGAGTTGCTAAGGCACAAGATACAAAGAGGAGAATAGAAGGACAGCAAGGAGGAGGAACTCAGAAACGTCAGTTCTTTGGAAAGGCGCCAAACTATCGCGGGAATCAACAGGGTCAACAGAATTGGCGACCAAGACCAAATCAGGGACCAGTTAATATTCCAAACCGACCTCCGAATACCACACCACAGTGTCAACAATGCGGACGCTATCACTTTGGCGTATGTCGTACTCCACAGTGTTTTCGATGCGGAAAGGTTGGACACTATGCCAGGACGTGTCATGTGAATGTGCCTCAAGTCCTGAATCAACCATTGATTCGACCCCCTCCAGTGCCAGTACGAGTTTTTACTCTGACGAGTGAGGAGGCCGAAGCAAATCCTTCCGTAGTAACGGGTACGTTGACTATCTATGACGTGCCCACTTCTGTCTTGATTGACTCTGGGGCCACACATTCGTTCGTGTCGGCCAAGTATGTGGAAAAGGTGGGAGTCACTCCTACCTTATCTAAATGTGATTACGTAGTTACCTTACCACACGGTGATCCGACGCGCACTAACCAAGTGCTGGAAGGATGCTCCGTTAACATTGAGGGTAAAGATCTGAGCATCGACCTGATTGTGATCTCAATGAACGACTATGATGTTATCTTTGGGATGGATTGGCTCTCGAGATATGGAGCCATTATAGATTGTCACAAAAAGGTCGTAAAATTTCAACTGCCCGAAGAAGAGGTGTTTACTTTTTCGGGAAAAACTACTTTGAATCATATTCCGCGAATCTCTGCGCTGAAGGCTCAACGACTGTTGAGGTCCGGTTGTGAGTCTTATCTAGTATATGCGGTGAAGGCAGAGGGGTTACCTCAGCCAGAACTGAAGGACGTACCGATAGTCAATGAGTATATTGATGTATTTCCCGATGATCTCCCGGGGTTACCCCCTGATCGAGAAATACAGTTTACAATAGATCTGATTCCGGGGTCCGCCCCAATCTCTAAAGCTCCTTATCGACTAGCGCCGAACGAACTGAAAGAATTGAAGGAACAGTTAGAGGACTTGTTGCAGAAAGGGTTTATTCAGCCCAGCTTTTCATCGTGGGGAGCACCAGTCCTATTCGTGCGAAAGAAAGACGGGTCGATGCGACTGTGTATCGACTATCGGGAATTGAACAAGATCACGATCAAGAATAAATACCCGTTACTGATGATCGATGATCTATTCGACCAACTACAGGGTGCTACGGTATTCTCGAAAATCGATCTCCGTTCGCGATACCATCAGTTAAAGATCAGGGAGACAGATGTTCCTAAAACGGCGTTCAGTACGAGGTACGGCCATTACGAGTTTTTGGTCATGCCCTTCGGACTGACTAATGCCCCTGCTGCTTTTATGGATCTTATGAACCGAGTCTTTAAAGACTATCTCGACCGCTTCGTAATCGTCTTTATTGACGACATTCTGATCTATTCTAAGACGAAAGAAGAACACGAGAACCACTTACGAATCGTCTTAGGAATCTTACGTGAGAAACAGCTCTACGCCAAATTCAAGAAATGCGAATTTTGGCTTGAGCAAGTAGCCTTCTTGGGACACGTGATTTCCGGGAGTGGAATTTCCGTGGACCGAAGTAAGATTGAGGCCGTGAACAATTGGCCACGACTAGAGGTGTCAAAGTGGCCCGTGGCCCGCGGGCCGGCCCGCCCCGCCCCGCTAAAGTGGCGGGTTGGGCTGAGCTTTTTCAGGCCCGCGAGGAGGCGGGCCTAAGCGGGCCAGCCCGCGCGGGCCGCCGGCTTGGCGGGGCGGGGCGGGCTAGCCCGCGGGCTGGCCCGCCATTATTGTAAATATATATAATATATTAAATAAATATATATTATATTGAAAATAAATACTAAATATAGAAAATAAAACTAAATTAATTAGATAATATAATTAATGTCATTAATTATGTATCATTAATATCATATTTATTCATTTTATTAATAATTAATATCATATTTATTCATAATTTATTAATAAATACCATAATTAAATAAAAATTATTACTAATTAAAATTTTAAATTAAAATAAAAATAGAAAAAAAAAATTAGTAGGCGGGCGGGCCTGGCCCGCCAGGCCCGCGGCCCGCCGCGGGGCGGGGCGGTCCCCAGTTTTTTAGGCCCGCCATCCCCGCCTCGCCCCGCCAAGTGGCGGGCTTTGGCGGACGGCGGGCCAGCCCGGCCCGCCCCTCCAAATTGACAGTACTAGCCACGACCAACTACTCCGACCGAGGTCCGAAGTTTTCTAGGACTTGCGGGATATTACCGTAAATTCATAGTTGACTTCTCTAGCATCGCCTCGACTCTGACGAACTTGACCAGGAAGAACGTACCTTTCAAGTGGTCCGAAGCTTGTGAACAAAGCTTTCAGGAACTGAAAAAGCGACTCACGTCTGCTCCTATTCTGACTATACCCTCGGGAACGGGAGGATTCTCAGTCTATAGTGATGCCTCGAAAAACGGACTGGGATGCGTGCTGATGCAGAATGGTAAAGTAATCGCGTATGCCTCCAGACAACTGAAGGAGTACGAGAAGAATTATCCGACCCATGATCTAGAATTAGCAGCAGTGGTCTTTGCTTTAAAGATCTGGAGACATTACCTTTACGGAGAAAGGTGTGAGATCTTCACAGATCATAAAAGCCTGAAGTACTTCTTCACCCAGAAGGAGTTAAACATGCGACAACGACGATGGCTAGAGCTTGTAAAAGACTACGACTGCGTTATCAATTATCATCCGGGCAAAGCGAACGTAGTCGCAGACGCGCTTAGTCGAAAGGCGATGAGTACGGAATTGCACAGGCTTGGAGTGGAAATAGTCAATTTGGGCGAAGTCGAAACGAAACTAGCAGCGCTGACTCTTCAGCCGACGTTGCTAGAACGAATTCAAAGAGCACAAGAAGAGGATGAATTCTACCAAAAGGCGAAGGATACACTACCCGAAGACTCCGAAATCCGGGCAGACGGAACCTTGTTATACAAGAATCGGCTATACGTGCCCAACGACGAGGAGTTACGACGAACGATAATGATAGAGGCGCACGCAACAACGTACTCAGTACACCCGGGCGCGACAAAGATGTACCAAGATTTGCGAATCATATATTGGTGGCCAGGAATGAAGAAAGATATCGCCACGTTCGTGAGTAGATGTATGACGTGCCAATTGATCAAAGCGGAACACCAGCGACCAGCTGGAACTCTGCAGCTCTTACCGATTCCTGAATAGAAATGGGACCATATCACGATGGACTTCGTCGTTGGTTTGCCTAAAACGACGAAAAGCCACGATGCCATTTGGGTGATTGTTGATCGCCTAACCAAATCAGCCCATTTCATTCCTATCAGCTCTACTTTTTCTATGGAACGGTATGCCGAATTGTACATTCAGGAAATTGTTCGACTCCATGGAATCCCAATCTTCATCGTTTCAGATCGAGATTCGAGATTTCTATTCAATTTCTGGCAGATCTTACAGAAAGCAATGGGTACTAAGCTCTCGTTCAGTACTGCGTACCATCCTCAAACCGACGGACAGTCCGAGCGAACAATCCAAACCCTTGAGGATATGTTACGAGCGTGCGTGCTAGACTTCAAGGGAAATTGGAGCAAATATTTGCCGCTGATCGAATTTTCTTACAACAACAGTTTCCACGCTACAATCGGAATGGCGCCGTACGAAGCATTATATGGGCGCAAGTGCCGATCCCCAGTCCATTGGGATGAAATCGGCGAACGAGCTTTATTAGGACCCGATATAATCCGAGAAACAACAGAAGCGGTGACTAAAATCCGAGAACGAATGCGAACGGCTCAAAGTCGACAGAAGAGTTACGCAGATCATCGACGACGACCTCTGGAGTTCGCAGAAGACGATCAAGTGTTTCTAAAGATTTCTCCAATGAAAGGCGTAAAGCGCTTCGGACGAAAGGGCAAGCTAAGCCCCAGATATATAGGCCCATTCAGAATCATCAAACGAGTGGGCGAAGTCGCATATCAATTAGAGTTACCAGCTTCCTTATCGCAAGTTCACGACGTATTTCACGTATCGACATTATAAAAATACGTCGCGGATCCGAGTCATGTAATCCAGAACGAGCTTCTTTATCAAAAGCTCAAGCCCGACTTGAGTTACGAAGAGAAGCCTGTAGAGATTCTGATGTACGAGTCGAAACGACTACGAAATAAGACTATTCCGTTAGTTAAGGTTTTGTGGCGAAATCAATTAATTGAGGAAGGCACTTGGGAGCGTGAGGACGATATGAGAGTTCGTTATCCCGAGTTATTCCAGTCGGCGTAATTTCGGGGACGAAATTCTTTTAAGGGGGGAGGATGTAATACCCGTAAACTTAATACGGAATTTTGTTGAAATTATCTGTATACTGATTTTTCAGAATAAGAAATAGGATCACAAAATTTAAAATTGCACAATGAAAATATGAATTTATTAATTCCGTTAGCTCGGAATTTATTTCGAATTTGATCAAAGAATTTAAATACAAATATATAATAGAATAACTTAGTTGGGCTTCACATAATATTTGAAGCTAGGCCCAACTAATGGAGATAAGATTTGAGGAAAAAAAAATAACGTAAGACTTAGGAAAAATGAGATTAGTACCTTGTCTAATCAATTTGGTAATTTCGATGAAGAGTACTTATCTAAACAAATTGTTGATACCAAGAGTTACTTAGTAAGAAAGCAATATAATGAAAAGAACTGTGATATTGAACTACGAAAGGAAGAAATAGGGAATAAGGTACTTCAAGCACAAAATCTTCGAACAACACAAAGAAGTAAAGGCGAAGAGGTAAATATCTTGTTTGTACAACGTTACTTTTCAATACATAATGTTGGATTTCACATTTTTCCTTAACTCATGTGATTAAAAGTTAATTCGTGTGAAGAACTCGAGATGATTCGGTGGGTTCATGGAAACAACTCGACATTTAACATGTTTAGGGTTTTGTGGCTTTTCAGTCAATATACATATCAATGAATTAATGACTTTCGAACACATAAGATACTCTTATGTTTCGATGTTTTCCTAAGCTTAGGTTAATCTCCAAGACAACTATAAGGGTGGGTTAGTTTGGAATTATAAGGGTTTCGATAGAACAGTGATAGATTTTGGAAGTTTTGACATTATCACAATAACAAGGTTCTCGACATTTGTAAGATGTTGACATTGATTAAAGACCTCGAGATTAACATAGAAAGAAGTCGATCCTCATTACAGTACTCGACATCTTTTTATTATTATTTTTGCAAGATCTCGACACCTTAGAGTATGAAACCTCGATATTATTTATTTCTATGTCCCGACATTTTATAAGGGTTTCGACATATATGTTTTGACATTTAATAAGCATGGTCTCGATATTACCTATTATGCTGTCTCGACATTTTGTTCGAACTCGACATTTTCTATTATGCTAAAACTCGACATTTCATTTTAATCAAGGTCTCGATATTATTAATAGATTTCGATATTTCATATTATATGTATACCATGGTCTCGACATTTTACAAAGGTTTCGATATTTAATTTTAATAATCTCGACATTTATATTAAAGACCTCGATAGTTGTATAAATATTTCGACATTGTGTTTTAATTAATAAATTTTTGGTATTTTAGAATTTTGCTATATCTAGGGTTTTCAATATTTTAGGGTTTTCTATAATTAGGGTTTGGGAACTTAAAACCTTATACAGTTTAGCAAATACTGATATAATAATATTTATTTATTCAGTGAATCGACTTATAGAGATTCCATCATACCTCTCATATAGCGATATCGGGAGGACAGGTAGGTGGATCATCCATCTACAATACGTAAACATATTTATGTGTTTTCATGTGATTATGTGACTTACGTGCCTTATGTGATTTACGTATTTTACGTGTTCTACGTACGTTTCATGTGAATCATGTTTTTATGTGTTATTGCGATTATATGCATGGCACGTGCATTTCACGTCAGGTTAAAAGATGATTTCCACCGTATTGAGACGGTGATGATTCGAGATGTTGGTACGTGGGGTAGATTGAGAATATTTGTGACCGGTTGGGCTCACAGGATTCCTGGCGGAGACAGACGTGATCGATCTGTCTACTCGGACGTGGTCGGTTCGAGGTGCACACCGCCAGAAGGGATACGGGTGTTATCACCCATGATATATATATATATATATATATATATGGATACGGGCGTCATCGCCCATGACTTATGGATACGGGTTTAACCACCCATAACATTGGATTCGGGTGTGATCACGTGACCACCCACGATATTTATTGCGCGCGTGAGCCTAACCTAGGGCCCTGTATTGTATGAAATAGGAATGTGGGAAAAGAAAGAGTGTGCATTATATCATGTTGTGAGATATTGGGATTGGGGTTGAGTGCACACTTGCATACATGCATTGTATTCACCTACTGGGCAAATCGCTCAGTGTTTACGTGCTGTAGGTACTGAGTCTGACGCCGATACGCGTCAAGACTGAGGCGGCTGGTGGCGGTGCTCCACGGACTTTTGAGGGCGGGGCGGTACATGGATGCGACCTGTGGAGCGGCTTTAGGACTTTTGGTTCTTTTGATATTTTTGGGGCTTCGGTCCGTGTACAGAGATAACGATGTAGACGAATTTTTATATTAGTATATATTATTTTAGGAAAAAGTTTTAATTAGACGGGCCTTCCGCGGCTTACGTTGCGGAAATCCGCCACTAATCCTAACTAGAAAAGTAGGGTCGCCACAAGTATACTTTAGAATTTGAAATATAATAATAGTGTAAATTCTGACAATTTAAAAGAAAACATGGGCATTTATCGCCGCGTCTTGTGCGCGGCTATAAATTTTTTAGTATATAAGGCTATAAATTATATATATATATATATATATATATATATATATATATAAGGCTATTCTAAGTGGTTGGAATCTTTTTTTGGGACAATTTTTATTATTGATGACAATACCAAGAGTTGCTTGGGATTATGTCGAATTTTTAACGTTGAGGTCCACCAAGACACCATTTCCTTAAGATATATGTTTTTTGTTGAATGCGTATATATGAACGTAGATAGCTTACAACGAAAATATAAAGTTTATCTTGCACTAAATAACTTGCAGGAAAAAAAAAGGTAATCTTATGGAGACAAATACCAAGACAAAGATGACACTGACTTAGAGAATTTGAAGTTTGTATTTGTGTTATATGTTTCGATCAAAATTACTACTTCGAGAAGAATTCGATATCTTCATGTTTTAAATCATTTAAATGAATTACTTTTATTTACTGTAATGAGCTAAAGGAATGTTATCATTTTTATTAAGGGTATATTTTAATTCAGGCCCCGTCAGAAGTTTAATTTAAGATTCAGACTCTGTTAGAAAAAACTATTGTTGGACCCACTTTCTGTAAAATTTAGAGATAAGGATCTGACTTAAAAAAAGTGGCATAAAAGTTATATGAACTGGTATAGGATGATCGTTTTGTATTACAAACTTTCAACATATTGTTATTTCAGAACAATGAAGTGGTACTGCAGAAATGAACTGGTATGGTATGATCATTAACTGGTACCGAATGATCGTTTTGTGTTACAAAATTTCAACATATTGCTATTTCAGAGCAAATGAAGTGGTACTGCATAAATCGAGTCCTTAAAATTAAACCGTTTCCTTATAGGGCCTGAATTCTAAATGAAACTTCTGCCGGGACCTGAAATGAAAAGTCCCCTTTTATTAACACAATATCTTCAATTCATTAATCCATTGAAATGATTTGTTTAGTTTATTCAAATCAACTTAGACCATCTCCAACCGAAAAACCTATTCTCAAACTCAAACTCATTCTCAAACTCAAAATGCAGTAATTCTTCTCCAACCATTAAACTCATTCTCAAACTCAAAAGAATATTCTTAAAGTTTTCTCTTTCACGCCAACTTTAACAAATTTTCAATATTACTCACATATGTTACAATTTAACAAATTAGACCAAACGACAAATTAAATATTATTTAAGTATTTATAAAATAACATAAGTATTTAGTTTACAATTATAAACATTATTGACCTATTATATATAACTATAAAAGAATGACTACATTTAAGACAAATGAAAAATGTATAAATTTTTTACTAAAGTTAAATCAATAATTTAATATAGGTCTTTCTTATAGGAGTTAGGCCTTCTCCAACGGATACGTAAACGAGATCGGAAAATAGGTTTTTGTGTCCAACCGACACTTATTCCAATACTTAAAATGAGTTTTGACCAAATTCTGTAACATAAAAACGGAAATTTGCGTTTGTACCGTTCACCACCCAATAACCCTTTAACTCCTATAAAAAAAGACCCATATTAAATTATTGATTCAACTTTAGTACAAAATGTTTACATTTTTCATTTGTATTAAATGTATTCATTCTTTTATATTTATATATAATAGGTCAATAATGTTTATAATTGTAAACTAAATACTTATGTTATTTTATAAATACTTAAATAATATTTTAATTTGTCGTTTGGTCTAATTTGTTAAATTGTAACATATGTGAGTAATATTGAAAATTTGTAAAAGTTGGCGTGAAAGAGAAAATTTTAAGAATATTCTTTTGAGTTTGAGAATGAGTTTAATGGTTGGAAAAGAATTACTGCATTTTGAGTTTGAGAATGAGTTTGAGTTTGAGAATAGGTTTTTTGGTTGGAGATGGTCTTAAAGAGTTATTGGGTGGTGAACGGTACAAACGCAAATTTGTATTTTTATGTTACAGAATTTGGTCAAAACTCATTTTAAGTATTGGAATAAGTGTCGGTTGGACACAAAAATCTATTTTCCGATCTCGTTTATGTATCCGTTGGAGAAGGCCTTACTTAGCCAAATGATTTTATTTACTTCAATGATTGAAATCTTATTAAATTCAATGAGTTTATAATTCGGTCACGACTTATTTACGGGCCTTGTATCATAAATGGGCTCAAGTACCTAAGCCAACAGGCCCAATATTAAAACCCTTGTTTGATGATAGTCGTTTCTCCAATTAACCTATCTAATAAAATGGACATATATTTCTCACACAACTTGCGGCCATTTCTCACATTATTATACCCTAAAGTAGGTAGAGTTTAAAATCAATTTTTTCCTTTCTTTTCTATCATTAAAAAATGAAAAATCGTAGTGGTATGTGTTGAAATTGTCTATGTCATGGTACCTATATCAGCATGTGCTAAAGTGCTCCCCACTTTCTATAAGTAATGGATCGCAGGTGTTTAATTTTGGTACCAAAGTATGAGATAAGCAAACACGAAGATAATGGGGTATGGAATATTATAAATATTATTACACAATCAGCTTTAACCCTTAAGCCTTGACCAACAATAAGGTAACGACAGTTAATAATATTTAAATTATATTATATAACTAAATTGAATAAAGTTTGCTCAGGCGATTCTCCAAATCCTTTGATGCAACTTTCCACGGTAAATTGTCAAAAAGTGACAGATATGTAGGGTCTCTTCGTTCATTTGCATAATTTCATAAAGTAAAAATATATTTGTAATTAAAGCGAGTATGTTGAATAGTGGGGATTGATTGTGATTTTTCAATAGTACAACACTTTGTATGTAATTATCCGTCAACCACACATACACAGTTAGTTTTCTTAGTACTTGAAAGAGATGGTGAATCATGTAACTGATATTTCGCATCAAGATCCAAGGAAACTTATGTGCTCAATCAATGAATTATTTGAATCAATCTATATTTAGCGAGGAAATTTAAATTGAGACAAGTAATTACTAAGAAAAGCTAAGGAAGTAAATTATCATTGGTAGAGAATTAGTAAAAGGCCGTACCGTAAGCATCAACTTTTTTTTTTTTTTTTTCTAATATAGTGGTTGCTTATGGTCTACTTTTTGATTCTTTTCTGAATGATGAAATCCCATCCAAGTAACATTTGTTGGACTTTTAATTGCGAGGGATTAGCATAATACTGTTTTTGTTGGCTAAATATAATATTTTCATTGTCGAAGAAGAATAGACGAACATTGTGGAAGATTATTAATATACAACGAAAAAACGTCTCCTAATATGGCACTTCAAAATTCGAGACCATCGAACTTAATCGATGAATTCTTGGGGGCTAACGAGTTTTGAGTACGGATTATGCAAAATATATTATATCTAAGGAATTTTATGGTGCTCACCTTATACCACTTATGTGGGCACCTGTTGATGTGGCACCGATTCGTGCCATTTTGAAATCTCACATCGACACTAAGGTTATGTCGTCTAACACCTTCTAAGTGCCATTAATCGACATTTCTGATGCTGATGTGGCATATTGACGCCTTACATAATATTTACGTGTCAATGAAATATATCGCGTCAATATGACACATCAACATCCGAGCACCTAGAAGGTGTTAATTAAGACGACATAACCTTAGATGTCGATGTTGAGATTTTGAAATGGCACGAATCGGTGCCAAATCAACAGTGTCCACATAAGGTGCTTACACATAAGGTGAGAACCATAAAATTCCTCATATATATATATATATATATATATATATATATGGTGCTCACCTTATGTGAGCACCTTATATGGGCACCTGCTGATATGGCACGGATTCGTGCCAAATCAGCATCCCACTTCAACATCAAATGTGACGTGGCATTAATCAACACGTCTTAGGCGTCGTAGATCGATAAATATGATGCTATGTGGCATGATCACGTGGAGTATATCAAGACCAAACAACAAGTGCCATATAAGACGTGATCATGCCACATCAGCATCATATTTATCGATCTACGATGCCTAAGACGTGTTGATTAATGCCACGTCACATTTGATGTTGAAGTGGGATGCTGATTTGGCACGAATCGGTGCCAAATCAGCAGGTGCCCATATAAGGTGCTCACGTAAAGTGAGCACCATATCATTCCTCGTATATATATATATATATATATATTTGCTATGGTGGCCACCTACCGTGAGCAACCACCGTGAGCACCATAAGCAAATATCTCAATCTTTTGCGTTTTTTCGATTCTCAGCGCCCAAAACCTCCGTAGACCTTCTCATATCCATTGCTAACCTAAATCAGCATCTCCAACACGTTAATTTTAAGAAAATCATCACATCGGTACGTCGTCCACATGTGAATAATAAATAATGAATTTTCTTAAAATTAACGTGTTGGAGATGCTGTTTTAGGTTAGCAATGGATATGAGAAGGTCTACGGAGGTTTTGGCGCCGCTGAGAATCGAAAAAACGCAAAAGATTGAGAGATTTGCTTATGGTGCTCACGGTGGTTGCTCACGGTAGGTGGGCACCATATCAAATCTATATATATATATATAATATATTTATATATATATATATATATATATGTCACTAGGAAGAAAAAAAGCTAGTATAGGTTATCTAAGATTTTCATGAATCTCACATGTGATTTTATTCTTGAAATGAGCAAATGACACATTTTTATTTATTGGACTTAGAATATGCTCATGAGATGTATATGTTCTACGATAGATGAAAATCTCTCACCAGACTCATCTCTTAGCCTCTTTCTAAACAGTTTTTTGGTTTTTGGTTCCTTCTCAAATTCATAAACAATAGCATCTTCTTTTGTGACCATATAAAAATATCAACCCATCCTTTTTGCACCTGAGATACACAAATAAACTGCTACTATACACACGCATATTATATATATATAAATATACAAATATATATGCATATATAGAGAATGATAACTGAGAAACAAGTCCTTAACAGAGTTTGTAAGAGAAGAAGATGAGTTTTGGGCAAGATGGAGAAGCAGGGCACGTGCATTACTAACTCATGCACGTGCCGATGGTAATGAGAATTGAGAGTTAGTTCTTCATGTGCCCATCTTCCCTACCATGACCACTCAATCTTATTATCTAATTACCTACATCTCAACAAAAGCTCATATTTCCAGGTAAATATGTGCTTATTATATATTTGTCTGCTAAATACCTTCATTTCGATTTATGTAGTTTTTTTTAGTATTAGCTTCATTTCATATGTGAAAATCACTTCCCCAAGAACCGATGATTCAGTGGTTTCGATTCTGATAGGTGATTTTTTTTTTTAAACAACTTGAATCCAACGTTGTTTGTCGAATTTAATAATCATCTGTCATATTGTTCATATCACTTGATTGAATAAATAAATAAAAGATAATAATAACCCCAATTTTCCATCTTGATAAGAAATAGGGCCATGAAACTAGTCCTACGTGGGCATTAAAATATTGATTTGAAATATATAATAGAACACGGTTTGGAATAGAAGATCTCAGCCCTTATCATCATATGGGGCAATCTTTATACTTTTCCGAACAAAATTATTCCTCATATTTTAATGTTTTTCTCTTACACACCAACATTCCTACTTTTAATTATAATTAATTCAATTAATATAAAATATATTTAACGCTTAAAAAATAAATATTACAAAATTATATAGAAAAATACGAGTAATGGTGGAGAATTAATTTCCACATGATGGCACGTATGCAAATACAATAATCCAATATGAAGTTAAAATGCAAAAAAGCAATATCACTCTAAAACAAATACAATGATATATTTTCTTTATCAACATTACACCATCGAATTGGTTTACCTCAAACTAAGGGTAAGTCAAAGTAATAAAGGAAGGCAATCATGTCGAAAAATTATACTCCATCTGTTCTAAATACAAGTCATATAAGGTAATTGCACGTATATTAAGAAATAAAATAAAAGTGTTGGATTATAATATCTAGTAATCTAGTTTTGATGAACACAAAACTTGTGTTACTAACATATTTAATTAGTGTGTAGATGATCTCAGTTCGAAAAACAGCTCCGGGCGAAAAACCGGGTCGGTCAACTGCCGGTCAACACTGGTCAACGCGGTCAACTGACAGTCAACTCGATCTCGACTCGGACTGGACTGGCCGGTCTCAGTCCGTACTGGACTGGTCCGATTTTGGTCTGACTGGTCGGTCTCAGATTGGACTGGACTGGTCGGTCTCGGTCTGGACTGGTCCCGTATCAGACTGGTCCGATCTCAGACTGATCCGGTCAATGACTGAATTGACTGGTCAACTATTGCACTGAGGTACAAGCCCCTTACTGCAGCAGGTACAAGCGACTGAAGCTAACGACATTGGCCATATGAAGACAAAAGCTTCCAACGGTTAGTTTAATGTGTCTAACAGCTCTATCAAGTTTGGGAGACTATAAATACACACTAGAAGGGCAGAAGAAACAAGGATCCTAGAGCAAACAAACACACATTCAAAGAGATATCTAAGAGAGAAGAACAAGAGCAAAGAGCACAAAATCAAGAGAGTTCTTCCAAGTGTGTGGGTTACAAAAGAGAGAGCTACAACGTTCAAACCCACGCACCTCACTCACACAAAAGAGAGATGAGCTTAAGTAGATTAGTTGAGTGAGTCTATGCACAAAGACGTAAAAAACTATGTGTTTGTATTCTTTGCACATAGACGTAAAAGAAGTGCATTTCGTAGGGTCGCGGCCTACGAATCGTAGAGTGAAATAACTCTACCGGTGGACTTTCAAAGCTAACGGTAGAGAGGTTCCGATCGATTTTAACAGTGGTCGTGGACTCTAAAAGGCTGCAGGTGGTTGGGCGCTAGAAAGTTTAGTTAAGGGAGTATAACTTAGGAAGTTATATTGTGTAAGTCTAGCTATGGAAGGTTGTAGATCGTAGTATGTAAACCGATTCTTTTAGTGAGAGCCTTCCTTGCGGGGAAGAAGGGGAGACGTCGGAGTATTGAGACTCCGAACTTCCATAAACAAATCGTGTGTCCCTCGCATGACAGATACATATAACATGTGCATTGTTGAAGCATTTTAAGTGTTCGATAAAATGATTCAACCAAAACCGATTTTCAACTTGCATTGTTTTGAAGTGTTTTAAGTATCTTCCATAAAATCGATTTTAAGAGGATTAAGTTGAGTTTTTTATGCTTGGTTTAAAACCCAAATTTGCTTAATCTCTCGATGCTCAAATATTTTCAAGAGCTCGAGTTATTGCAACTCAAGTATTTTACTCCCTCCGTTCCAGCAACTTTATTACATAAGTTGCTGGGCACGCAAATTAAGGTGGCATTATTATAATAATATAGTACAATGAAAAGATAAAAAAGTGTATATTTTGACACGTCTTTTAAGAATATTTAATATTATTATATTGATTGTTTGTGATATTTTTTTTTGCTAAATAAGGAAAGGTGATAAAATTATTGGGATGCCCGAAATGAAAAAGTGTGATAAAATTAGCGGGACGGAGGGAGTAAATTTTTCAAAAGTGTTTATTCACCCCCTTTAAATAAAACGATCCTAACACTCTATTATATCCTTCATTAATTATTTGATCCTATTTAATTTAATTATTTTTATTTAAGATGAGGGTAAAGTAGTAAAAGTTCAAGCTATTTTCTTGAAAAAGTAAAATAACTTGTATTAAAAGACAAAAAATAGAAGTTTAAAACGACTTGTATTTAGGAAGATAGTGATGGAAAATGGTGTTGAGTGGGTTGGCCACCAACCCACTTCACCTAACATTATAATAATATTTAATTATTATATTGTTATTAGATAGGCTTTTGCCTATAAATAGCATAGCTTAGATGCGATAGAAAACACACCAAAGAAAGAAATAAGAGAGGAAGAGGAGAAAGAAAAGAGAGAAAAAAAAATAGAGGGTTTGTTCGGTATTTGCCCCATCTATAAAGAGAGATAGTGAGTGTTTTCTCCTTTATAGATTGAGAGGTTGTAACCCCTGTTTTTACCCAATAATAATTTCTACCTCGCCCGTGGTTTTTTACCGCAAGTTAAAAGGGTTTTCCACGTAACTTCCCGTGTTCCATTTATCCTCACAGTCATTTCCAATTTCGTTAAGCTGTCCATTTCGCAACAAGTGGTATCAGAGCCAGCCCTGATTGATATTCCGATTATGCTCTGTGGTTGCAGCTTTGTCTGATCTTCCACATCAGAAAGGATATCGAAAAGGTTTATCGTTACGGAAAGAGTTTTTTGGCAAGTCGTGGTAATAGACTGTGTAAGTAAGTTCTGTCTAGGTGGCTGGTGCCAAGCGGGACACATAGTGACCCCACCAGATCTCATCTGGGAATTTACTTAGAAGGGTAATTTTGTCTTGAAAGCTGGTCGCTACCCTTTCTGCAATTATCTGATCAGTACTATTTGGCTGGACTGTCGAATTTCTCCGACGATAGCGACGTGGGAAAAATGGCAGCTAAAAATGAAATTGAGAAATTCAACGGGAGAAACTACTCACTGTGGAAAATGAAGATAAAGGCAATTTTACTCAAAGAAAATTGTCTGGAGGCGCTCACTGGCAGACCAACAACTATTGTTAGTGATGCCAAATGGAGGAAGATAGACGGGAGAGCCATCGCCAATATTCATCTGACATTAGCAGATGACATATTATCAAGTGTCGAAGAGAAGACTAGTGCGAAAGAAATATGGGATCATCTTGAAAAGTTATATCAAGTCAAGTCACTCCACAGCCGAATTTTCCTGAAAAGAAAATTATACCATCTACGAATGGAAGATTCTTCTTCAGTGACCGAGCACATCAATAAGTTGAATACTCTGTTCTCTCAACATAAAGACTTGGACTACAAAATAGAGCCAAGTGAACGTGCCGAGCTTCTACTGCAAAGCCTGCCAGACTCCTACGATCAACTTGTCATCAATCTGAGCAACAACCAAACTGCGGGAAAACTTATGTTCGACAATATTGCAGCTGCGGTTCTCGAAGAAGAAAGTCGGCGCAATAACAAAGAAGACAAGTTGATAACGTCCCAACAGGCGAAAGCATTGGCAGTGACGAGGGCAAGATCAGGAGCACGTGGTCCAAACGTGAGCCGAAAACGGACAAGACCCGGAGAGTCTGGTCCAAGTGGGAGTCAAAACGGCAAAGCCTTGTTACCAAAAATAAGAAGGCTATAAAATGTTACCACTGTGGCAAGAAAGGTCATCTGAAGAAAGATTGTTGGGCTCTAAACAAGAATCCCAATGCCCAAGGAAATGTCGCTAACACTACCGACGATGGAATTGCCTTGGTGTGTGAAGCCGCAACCACTATCGCTGAAAAGAGAAGATTCAACGTGTGGCTCATCGACTCAACAGCTACTTTCCATATGACTTCTCGAAGGGAATGGTTTCATCAATACGAGCCAACCTTTGGAGGGTATGTCTACAGCTGCAATGACCAAGCGCTGAAGATTGTTGGTGTTGGGGATGTGCCCTCGGAATGCCATTCGAGGATTTAATGAATAGGGCATGTGTTTAATAATCAATGTATTATTCGCTTTGTATTTGAATAATGTATTCTTATATGTATCAATAGAATTTATATTTATTATTCATTCTTTAAAAGGCATATTATTTATTTACCTATCAAGTCTTATTAGGCATCCGTAAGACTGTAAATAAATAAATCCCATATATCGTGAGTTTAGTCACCGATTCTCATGGGATGAGAGAGGGGCACCGGTGAGCTATTAGCCTCCGATATTAAATTAGTCCATAAGTCTTAGACCTCAGTATGGTGACTGAGCGTCAATTACGACTTATTTGTTGACGACTCTTATATGGTTGTGCCAACCATTCGCTTGGGAAGCGGAAGGTCGTAACGTTGGTATAAGTTGAATTAGGGAATTAACTTGTACTTGGACACGACTCGCAATCGACGATCACATGGGCCTTATCGTTACTCTGGGTAGCGTCAATGATTGATCGATTGACTATAGTAGTGTGCGTGGACCTTAGACCAAAGGGTTTTTGACGGAGTTGACTTGGGGTCTTGACATGTCACTAGTTTGCTAGGCCCACCTTGTTCGGGGACGAACATGGGTCGGCGGCGACATGCGGTCTTGACAACAAAGGGTAACTGCCGTGCTTAGACTAACGTTAGGGATTCACTATCTCGTTATGTGTCCTATGCATATTCGGGGACGGGAAATTACGAAGTCTTCGGCCGAAGCAATAAACTGACTTACGTGGGACGTAAGGGCAGTTTAGTAATTTCGCCAGTCACGAATTAGTCATAGAGTCGAGTCTAGTGAGTTTGACGTAACCATGACTCTCACTCGATCGGGACATTTGTGAAGGGTCTATACGTACGACGATAATCTATAGTCGGTTCGTAGATTGAAGATCGTACTCAACACGGGATCTATTTGGTACCGCGGGATTGGCTAGGCGCTTACCAAATTCTTGGATTCCTCCCTTGCCGGGTTGAGACGAACCAAGAGAGTCGGGCTTAAAAATGATCACTGTGATAGTGCCTAACTAATATGAGATGTAAAATGATTTAACGGTCTTAGAGACGTTAACCAAATGTTAAATATATGTTTTAGAAACTATATTTACATGGACGGAAATTTATGGAACGGAAATGGTGATGAATGAAGCATAAATAGGGTTCACAATGATGAGCAAGGCTTATCATGGTCATGAAGCCCATATGCAAAGTAGCAGTAGCTTCAAAAATTGATATCTCACAATCTAGACCTCGGATTGATAATCCATTTGGTCAGAATCAAGATTGGTGCGTCTTTTAACTATGGTTAAAATTTCAGATCAATCGGACATCGTTTACCCCTCGATCGGATCGAAATACGAAACTGCCGCAAAGCTGTCAGGGCCGTCACGGCCGTGACAGCCTTGCACGTGGCCGTGACGACCGGCAGTGGCGAGCAAAAATGGTGCCCGACAGTGTCACGGCCGTGACACTTCATGCCCAGGCCGTGACAGCCTCCAGAAGATGGTCACGGCCGTGATTGAGGCCGTGACGAGCGGCAGAAGTCGTCCAATGATGTGTCACGGCCGTGACAGGTCATGTCAGAGGCCGTGACCGACAGTTTTTTGGTCAAATTTGATCCAAATCAAATCCAATTTCGTTCCTTGTTCTTTTGTTATGATTTGTGGGACAATTTCTAGTCATTAGATGATAAAATAACAAGAGAATCAACAAAAATGAGTCATGTAGGACATGATCTCATTTAAACAAATCTAAAGTCTATTTCATGATTTAAAACTTGGTTTTACAATTATAGACTTGGGATTTTCGTCCATAATAAGTTGATAAGCTTTCTCACACTAAACTTAGAGATTTTAGAGAGAAGCTAGAGCATTTGGGGTTGTTCTTGAGAAAACCCTAAGTGTTTGTGAGTTTTAGAAATCACATACACATCTAAACATCTCTATACAATACTCCACACCATCTCTAGCCATCCTTGGGGTGGTGTAGGTTTACGGCACGTCACGGGGTCGGCGTGACTCTCTTCGGCACAGTTCGTGAGCTACGGGAGCTAAGGATCTTCGCTACAAGGGTAAGATCCTTATTCCTTTATACGTGTCGATCATGCAGTTTTCTTTATTTAACCGAGTATCCTAGGGAAACCGTATGGGGAACCCTGAAAAATTTTAAATTCCGCTACGTCCGGGGCAAGGCCTCGGGTCACCCGAGGTTTCCCAACAGTGGTATCAGAGCCATGGGCTCGGTTCTAAGAAACGACATAAACGAGTCCGAAACGAACTCGGTTGTACAAGTCACTAAGTCACTCGAGCGTCATAGCATGAGTTGTACTTAGTTCGAGCTTGCAAACCGAGCACTCGCTTGGTCGGAGGTCGCCTCGTTGCGAGCGGTTCGACATAGCGCAGTGCCGTGGTGAGAAAAACCGTAGCGGTTGATCTCGTCGTGGTTTGTAAATTCACGCTTGGCGTAAGTTTGGGGTATTCTTGGTGATGGACTGACAAGGGTGCTAGTCCAATTCAAATAATGATGGATCTAAATAGTTAGGCCCAATATTTAATATGGCGGGCTTGACAAGTTTAGGCCCAATTTAAACCCGATTGGGCCCGAAAGTCTAGGACTAGCCCAAATTTCGTTTCGGTTTCTTTGAGCGTTTTTGTTGTCGTGAACGTGTTTATGTTGTATGCATGTTTGTATGACACGTATTAAGACGTCGGCGTGGACTTAGGCTCTATTTCCGGGTGATATGTTAAGGGTGACAAGGTCCCCCACCCCCCCCCCCCCCCGGTTTGTAATTTATTAGTTAATATACGGGTTGTTTGGGACAGCTGATCCCCCCGTCTTGTACCTTATTAATTTTTAGAAAATTAGTTTAGCACGATGGCTATATGAGTATGAGGAGGAATCATGAGATGGCCGTTCGAAGGAGGTCGTTCGAGAACACGGTTTGAAGCCGACGGCGTAGAGATGTGTATTTTTATCAATATAAATGTAGTAGAGTAGAAATAGTCCACGCAGACGGTCTTATAGGCAAACTAGGTTTACTGCAATTACGTGCATGTTTGTTTGACGTTACGTGCGTGTATTTAAGTGCTTTTTGTGTGTGAGATGTATTCTCCCGGTTGGACAAAATACTAAGTGGGTAAAGGACTGGGTCCTGTCTTCTATCAAGCTCGAAACCATTGCGCTTGAGTGTCATGTGCGGTTTGTTCCGAGTTATCGGCGCCAATCATCTCGCTCTTGTCGTAGTTGGCTCGGGTGTGTTAAGACAAAAAGGTCAAGCTCATTATTGAAACGACTTGAGTGTATGTGCGGTTTGTTCCGAGTTATCGGCGCCCAACATTTTACTCTTGACGTGGATATTTTGGGTGACTGTCTAAACGCTGCTCTCCGAAACATATTCACGCCTTATAAAGAGTTATCCTACAGGCGGGAATTTCTAAATGTTATGATTGAGCCAGACGTTGATAGGTCACACTTAGACGGTTATTTCCCAATTATTCCTGTTAGGGTGAGGGTTCCTGACCGGAGACAAAGTAGTTGAAACACTCATGGGATGGACTCGTGTAAGACATGGGTTCATCTATGGGTTCGTGTGGGACACGGCGCCGTCCGAGTAATGGGCCAACAAACTGTTAGGTTGAGGCTCATTTCTGCGGAGCGGGGAAATCAACTCCACTATGAAACCATCAACGAGGTTTCCGAAATCTCAATCGGGAGAATGAGGTTTTGAGAAAAAAAGTGGGAGCCAAGCCAAATTGTTAAAGTCCTTATTTGTGCTTGTAGAATAATACGTTGACCCCTTCAATTCTTTATTTTCTGCAGATTGTTTTCTTTCTTGTTTGTATACATAATGACGTCACCATTCAATTTACTGATCACGCAAAATCGTTTGGAGGGTCCAAACCTTGCGGACTGGCTCCGTAACTTGAGGATTGTCCTCACTCTGGAACGCCTAGAGTATGTCCTTGAGGGACCAATACCACTCGAACCCCAAGAGGGTGCGAGTGAAGCTGACAGGGAATTTCATGCCAAATGGATGGCTGATAGTGCCCGTGTCAAGGCTTATATGTTGGCTGGGATGAATAATGATCTGCAGCGCCAACATGAGGGTATGCAAATGCGCGAGATATTGATTCATCTGAAGGAGTTGTATGGCGAGCAGTCGAGATCATCTCGATACCGTGCAGCTGACAATCTCTTTCATACCAAGATGTCTGAGGGCGCAGATGTCGCGGCACATGTGCGTAAGCTCATTGGGTACATTGAGGAACTGAGTTCTCTCGGTTGTCCCATTCACAACGAGCTTCAGATTGACCTGATCCTTCAGTCACTCCCAGCTTCATTTGCTCAGTTTATTATAAACTATAATCTGAGCGATAGACGATTTTCCCTTCCTGAACTCATGAACACGCTGGTTCAGACTCAGCGTGAGCTAAAGAAAGGAAAGGGAAAAGAGGTTGCGCTTGTTGCGACTACAAGGTCTAAGAGATCTAAGTCGAACAAGCCCAAGCCCAAGCCTAATAAGCCAAAAGGAGGGATTAAGAAAAAGGGCAAAGGAAAAATGAACGTGCCTAAAGTTCCGAAGGCGACTGATAGGTGCCTTCACTGCCAAGAGCTGGGCCATTGGAAAAGGGACTGCCCCAAGCTTCGAGCTTCTGGGGCATCAGGTAAAGTTTTGGAAACTTATTGTTCATTTACCGTATTTTCCACTTCGTGGATTCTTGACTCGGGAGCTAGTGCTCACATTTGTGTTTTGAACCAGGGTCTGGAACGAAGTAGGAAGCTGGCGGAACGAGAAGTCTTGATCAACGTTGGTAGTGGACATAGTGTGCCAGCTACACATTGGATCGAAGACTCTTGTATTATATTCAGGACATGTATTATATTTATCCGATGTACTTGTATTGCCCAAGGGGCTGAAAAATATTATTTCTATTCCTGCTTTGAGTAAGAATGGTTATGAATTTCGGTTCAATAATAATATTTGTGATATTTATTTTGGAAATAAATGCGTCGGAAATGCAACGTTAATAAATGGTTTATATTACGTTAACGTCCAGGAACATGCGAAGTAGTTACCGACAAACGTAACTTAGAGTTAAATAAAAAGTATTTGTGGCATCTTAGACTTGGTCATGCCGGAGTTCGAAAGATTCAAGAGTTGGAGAAACACGGCATTATTAAGCCTACGGAATCAGATTCCTATCCAACGTGCGAGTCTTGTATCCTCGGCAAAATGACTAAGTCTCCTTTTACAAGGACTTTTCAAAGAGCCACTAATCTTTTGGATTTGATCCGTACAGACGTTTGTTGACCGTTTAGTGTAGCGGCCCGAGGTAATTTCCATTATTTCGTGACTTTCACAGATGATCACTCTCGCTACGGCTTGGTGTATCTGTTGAAGCACAAGTCTGAAACGCTTGAAAAGTTCAAGGAATTCAAGACTTTAGTGGAAAATCAAACTGGGAGACAAATTAAAGTCATACGATCAGATCGAGGTGGTGAGTATATGAGTCTCGAGTTTGATGATTTCTTGAAAGAAAATGGAATTATTTCGCAGTTTACACCGCCCGGGACACCACAACTGAATGGTGTTGCCGAACGCAGAAATCGGACATTATTAGATAAAGTTCGATCTATGCTAAGCTATACAGATCTTCCCATATCGTTATGGGGATATGCTTTGCAAACTGCAGTTTATGTTTTGAACAGAACCCCTTCGAAGTCTGTAGATAGGGTACCTTACGAAATTTGGAATGGTAAGAAGCCCAGCTTGAATCACTTAAGGGTTTGGGGATGCCCCGCCTATGTGAAAAAGCTATTAGCAGACAAACTCGAATCTAGGTCCATGAAAGGACGTTTCGTCGGATATCCCGATGATAGCATGGGATATTATTTTTACTTCCATGATGATCAAAGGATCGTCGTAGCTATTCACGCTCATTTTCTCGAGGAACAGTTCGTTCGAGAAGGTGGAGCTGGCAGAGAAGTGACTCTTGGAGAGTTAGATGAAACACCTCCAGAGACATCAGTGCCTGAGGGCACAGATGAGCAGTCTGAGACGCGCCCAGAATTGCGCAGGTCGGGTAGAATATCTCGCATGCCTGAGAGATATGGTATGGTACATGTCGAGCACGGGGGTGCTGCGACTGAAGGGATCGTTGGTAACGACCCTGCTACCTTTGACCAAGCAATGATGGATGTCGACTCTAAGAAATGGGTCGAAGCTATGAAAGCAGAGATGGACTCGATGCATACCAACCAAGTATGGACTCTAGTAGATCTGCCCGAAGGTTTTAGACCTATAGGGTGTAAATGGATCTACAAGAGAAAGATTGGATCTGATGGGCAGGTTGAAACCTACAAAGCTAGGCTAGTAGCGAAAGGGAATAATCAAAAAGATGGCATCGATTATGAGAAAACCTTTTCACCTGTTGCAATGATTAAGTCTATCCGTATTCTGCTTGCTATAGCAGCATACTATGATTATGAGATCTGGCAGATGGATGTGAAAACCGCTTTCCTAAATGGATTCCTCCAAGAGGAAATCTATATGGAGCAGCCTGATCAACACGTGGTGTGTGAATGAAAAGTGCGACAAGTAATAATTAAAACGAATACCTAATTACTATCACCGACGTGCGATAGGCAGTGGACCTATCGTGTGTAGTGCAGTAAAGTGAGTAGACGAGTATCGAACACAAGGAATAAATCAAGTACTAGTAATGACCTATCGACTCGATATTTAGCCTAAATAAAATACGCAAATTGTTTTGACGACTTAACCCAACAGATTACTTCTAACTAAACTAGAGATTCAATTAGCACGCTTAAAACTGATACGAAGCTTCAGATAATAAAGATGTGCTCGGGATTCGAATCCCGCTAGGTGTGATCGCCTAAGACAATGCAATATTGTGCCTACGTGATTCTGACTAGATCGCAGTAATTATCCTACCCGCTCGCGAGTTTGCTGTCGCCCTAAACGCTCGCGGGGATCTAAGATTCAGTAATTACTAACGGCGAGGATCGAGTATTTGCTTTCGCCCTATACTCGATTCCTATCTTCTACGAACGGTCTAAACGTTATTTAGCTGTCGCCCTAAACGTTTTTCCATACGATTACTTTAACACATAGACATATTAAAGTAACGAAACAAATTCATAGAACGATAAATAGTCAAACACATTGTCACGATAATCATAAGTCTTAACTACGAAACATCCTAGCGTTCATCTAATCCCAAACACCAAGGGGAATTAGCTATGCATAATCGACGGGAAAACAGCGAAAGAAATAAGGAATAAAGGTGAAGAATTCATTATCTTGATATACGGATGATCTGTGATGAAAGCGTTGATGATTCTTCGTTCTTCGCTAAATTGGGCGTGAATTCGTCGATGTTCCGTCTCTTGCGCTCCGGGACGCGAATCTGTGTTCTTTTGTGCTATTTTTCGTCTCTAGAGGGATTAGGGTTGATCTCTGGTCAGTTCTCTCCTTTATGGGTCGAATTTGGGCTTTTTATAGTGAAATTCGACACTGTCACGGCCTGGGACAAGATAGGTCACGGCCGTGACACTCTCTGGGCAAAAATTGAGCTCACTGCCGCTCGTCACGGCCTGGTGCAGTCGCGTCACGGCCGTGACCCACTCAACAGCTTTGCGGCAGTTTCGTATTTCTCTCGGATGAAGGGGTAAACGATGTCCGATTGACCTGAAATTTTAACCATAGATAGAAGACTTGCCAATCTTCATTCTGACCAAAGGGATTCTCAATCCGAGGTCTAGATTGAGAGATATGAATTTTCTAATGTTGCTGCTGCTATGGGTCACGGGCTGGTGCAAGAAGTGTCACGGCCGTGACCGTCTTCAGTCTAACTCTCTGCCATGTGTCACGGCCAGGTGCACTAGGTGTCACGGCCGTGACCTTCACCAGTTTTCATCGTTTTCGCGCCGTTTTGCCTCGTTTTCGCTCCTTTTCGCCCGAAACTCGTCCTAAAGCCTTATAATACCAAAACAAGTAGAAATATGGTTAATAAGTGCATAAAATGACTACGAAAACTCTATTATGAGCCAATTAAATACTATGATAAACGTACTATAATACGTTTATCAAACCTCCCCACACTTAAGCATTTGCTTGTCCTCAAGTAAATTGGAAGTCAGAGAAGGTACAAATCAAGATAACGGCACGATTGTTCGCAATTTATCATCAAAGCTAGAAAACATGAAACGAAATCAAGCGAACAATTATGGACATCACACTAATGACTTGCACTTGTCTACCTAAACTTCCTTCGCACTGCCAATCGAGACTCATATCTCACATGGGATTCGCTCAAAATCACTCAGTGTATAGGCTAGCATATAGTGAATCGCTCAATTCGTGCACTAGTCCCGCCCCTACCATAAACTTGCAAGCTAATCGCATCTCTACTACTTAATGTGGCAAGCATAAATCTGAGGGTCTTTTTGGGGAAACGGGTCGAATAATCATGAAGCGATAAGCATATATAATGAACACTTAATCTTAGAGCTAGGACACTTAAGCAAAAATTATCAAAGAACACAGCATGATCAAACAGACAATCACACGTCCCAACATAAGACTCAACGTTCTCGCTCTGAAATCCTAGACTTTTCTGCCCGACCCTCTCGACTCAGTTTCCTTTCATTTTCTGCCCTTTCACCTTAGTTACGCTCTACTTTTGTGCACTGCCCTTATTCCCTAAAAACATCAAGGTTCGGCTTTTGTCGCATAGAATACATCGTCACAGCGAATGCCGTGTACCTAAGGATACTTATTACCGAAACCTATATCTTGCCAAAGGGTTATGGGCAGGCTTATGCAAGGGATCGGGTCATTTCAGAAAACGGTCAAGTAAGGCACGAGTCATTTCATGAATAGCAGAGAAGAACATCAAATCATACACTGAAACGGTAACTCTCAAGTTCGACTTCTGCTCTATTCTAATCAACTCAGGTTCAGATAATCTCTGGAGGCTTATTCGGGTCAGTGGCTCTTATAATTTACGAGGTAAACAAAAGAATAGGCTCAGGTTCAAAGTGGCTAACTAATGGGGTTAGTCATGGTGGGAAAATCTGGCCCTGGACTTAATTCATAATGCCCTCATCATTTTCACACTAACACCAAAACAGTTTCAACACGCATCAGACATGCAAGTTCTAGAGAGATATAGACTAGGCACGTCACACCACCAAGAAAAATGAGCATAAGCTCGTCAGGCTCAAACTCTCTCAACGAAACAGGGTTATGTGTACGAATCTCTCAAAATAGTGCTATGTCTATTCAGGCAAACATGATTCAATCAGTCATGCATATCCTAATTGCTCACAAGAATTCATAATAATGCAGACTAACTCGAGATAATGCACAAAAATCGTGCCTGAATTCAATAAATTCATGCCTTTCAACGAAATTTATAGCTCACAGACACGTCATAAAAAAATTAAAAATTTTCACGTAAGTTTTCAACCTAAATTTCCCTCCCCACACTTAAGCCGTACGTTGTCCTCAACGTAAAATTTGAATAAACGGAAGGGAAAAGTAGGTGTAAGAGAACGAAACTTCCCTGACGAAAAATGTTGACGTGGTCGTGACTAAACGCTTGATGATTGTCGTATCGTGACTCGTGATGCCTGACATGACTAAAAGGAAAACTAAACGTAACAGAAAAAAAAAACATGAATGATAATAATAATAGACATAATAAAAAAATACTAGATAGATAAAGCCTGGGTTGCCTCCCAAGAAGCGCTTCCTTTACCGTCTTTAGCCGGACGTGCTTTCGTTCGCTTAGGGTGGCTGGAAGTCGAGGTACATCATCTCTTTTTTGCTTAAGTTTCCCTCGCCTGCATCCATACCTTGGAGGTGTCGCCTTTCGCCGGGCAGCGGTTTCAACTCTAGTGGCGGTCGCTCCTCGAATGGGCTCTTGTCCTTAACTTCTTCGATGCTCTCGTCGATGGCTATGATGGGTTCGTCGATCTCCTCCCCACACTTATCAATTGCCATAATCGTGTGCCTATCATGCTTGCTGACCTGTGACAGACCTTGCACGGAAAAGAGAAAATCGTGCTCAAACACATCTAAGAAATAACATTTATCATCTTGCTCGTTGCTCTTTTTCATCGAGTCAGCCATATCGAACGTAACTTTTTCACCGTCTACTGTCAAGATTAATGTTCCATTCCTAACATCTATCATGGTCTCGCCTGTAGCTAAGAATGGTCTACCTAGAATTAATGGAACATTTTCATCCTCGTCCATGTCTAAGATCACAAAATCAGTAGGGATAACAAACTTATCGACCTTAACTAGAACATCCTCGATAACACCTAGAGGGTATTTTAACGATCTATCGGCCAGTTGAATATTCATCCTAGTGGGTCGTGGTTCACCTAATCCTAAGCGCTTAAACATGGAGTACGGCATTAAATTTATACTAGCTCCTAGATCAGCTAAAGCATGCTCAACAACTAAATCACCTATACGACAAGGAATAGTAAAACTCCCTGGGTCCTTGAGCTTTTTCGGTATCTTGCTCTGGAGTATCACCGAGCACTCTCCTCGTAGGTATACCGTGGAGACGTGTTCGAGCTTCCGTTGGTTCGTCAGCAAGTCCTTCAGGAACTTAACGAAACTGGGCATCTGCGCAATAGCTTCAACAAACGGTAAGTTAATATGTAATTCTTTGCACATACCCATGAATCTGTCAATCAGCGCCTCGTCATTGTCCTTATTTAACCGTGCTGGATATGGAATCTTCGGCTGGTACGGCATCACTGGTGGTCGCTCGTTCTCCCTCGCTTTTTCTATTTCGGGTATAGCCTCCTCCTTTTTAGGTTGAACCTTCTCTTTTTCAGATGCAACTTCCCTCAACCGAGCTGGGTACGGGATCTTTGGTTGATACGGCTTCACGAATGGTCGCGTCTTTCTCTCGTCATCCTTGACCTTCTCGACTCTGTCGCTCTTGCTTTCCTCCACTTCTGGCTCGTCGTGGCCCTCGAAATCGACTTTCTCCTTTAAATTCTGCTTGGTGGGAGCTTCTTGTAATCCTCTCCCGCTCCTCAGGGTTACCGCATTGCAATACTCCTTGGGGTTTGTCTCGGTGTAGCTCGGGAGTGATCCTTGATTTCGCCCCGCCATTTGCTTTGCTAATTGCCCCACTTGCTGCTCCAACCTCTTGATCGAGGCGTCTGTATTCTGAGCACGGATGTCATTCGCCTCCATGTACTCCTCCATCTTTGTCATTCGGCTTTCGTGGGCTGCGGTGGTGCTGCTGAAATTCGTGAGGAGTGTCTTCATCATATCCTTCATTTCCTTCATATCATCGGATCCTCCTGCGGGCGCGTTCTGGTACTGTCGTGGCGGCCCGTTTTGGAATCCAGACGACCTCGGCTGAAATCCCGGCGGTCCTTGCCCCTGGTTGTTCTGATTCCCGTACGCCAGATTGGGGTGCGCTCGGGGCTGGTAACTTCGCTGGCCACCTTGGTAATTTTCCATATAGTCTACGTGCTCCAATGATTGCCCAAGTTGGCATTCCGATGTCTCGTGGGCTGCGCCACAGATCCCGCACAATGGCACGTATGGGGTGTGCTGTGTCGGTGCGGTGGTCGTCACGGCGTTCACGGGCTGAGTCTGCCCGAACTTCGGGAGTAGTGCGCCGATGACTGTCTGCAGCTGAGAGTTTGTCGCAGCGATCTGTTGCTGAAGCGCCTCGAATTTTGCATTTGTGGCCGTCTCCTCGCTCACTCCAAATACTCCTGTAGTTTTCATCCTCGTATTGCCCCTCATGAAACTATTCCTCGAGTAATCCTCAATCAGGTTCCAAGCGTCGGTCGCGTTGAGCTTCACGAGTCCTCCTCCCGCAGCTCCGTCTAGCATATGGACAGTTTGGTCGTTGAGCCCCTCGTGGAACCGGTTGATCTGGGCTGCCTTCGACATCCCGTGCTGTGGGCATCTCTTCAATAGCGCCTTGTATCGTTCCCAAACCTCGTAGAGGTTTTCTGAATCCTTCTGATGAAACAGAGAGATCTCCGTTTTTAGTCTGAGCACCTTCGACAGTGGGAAATAGTGGTTGATGAAGGCGGCTCGTATCTCCTCCCAGGTAGTGATCGACCTGGGCGGCAACATATCTAACCAGTCCTTCGCCCTGAACTTGAGCGAGAACGGAAACAACATCAATTTGATTGCATCGCTCGGGACACCATTGATTTTGATGGTGTCGGTCACCGTCAGAAACGCCTTCAGATGAGAATAAGGATCGTCATCTGGATTGCCCTCGAACTGGGCCGTCTGAAAGATCATCTGAAGCCAAGAGTGCTTCAGCTCGAAGTTATTGTTCTCTATCGGCGGAATGACAATCGCCGACTCGGTACCGCCTAGCGCGGCATTCTTTAGGAGGTCCTGAAGTGATGGCTCCTCCTCTGGAATGTGATGGACGGGCACTCGGTGGTCCGCCATGGTTACTTCCGTGTTTGGGCTGTCTACGGATGCCTCTACACGAGAGTTTTGGGTCGATTCTTGCGAACTATCCTCTGAATAGCTAACTAAATGGTCCTGAGAGCTAGTGGAAGCTCCTTCAGTGTCGTACTTAAGCTTTCTTCGCAACTTTCTCTCAAAATCAGGGTCTGCGTCAACGATGGGACCCGATGGATGGCTTCGGGTCATTCACCGCTGAATCGTACCTACAATGAGTGAGAAACGAAAATTAGCGAAGAAGTAAACAAATACGTAGAATAATGATACGAAATCAATAGCGACGCAGGAAGACAACTAACGCAAATAACACAAATAACGCAAATAGTAAAAAAAAGAAAACGTCAAATAAAAGTGGCTAAAGTACCGAACTACGGTGTTCCTAATATCAATTTATTCCCCGGCAACGGCGCCAAAAACTTGATCGACACGTGGTGTGTAAATGAAAAGTGCGACAAGTAATAATTAAAACGAATACCTAATTACTATCACCGACGTGCGATAGGCAGTGGACCTATCGTTTGTAGTGCAGTAAAGTGAGTAAACGAGTATCGAACACAAGGAATAAATCAAGTACTAGTAGTGACCTATCGACTCGATATTTAGCCTAATAAAATACGCAAATTGTTTTATGACTTAACCTAACAGATTATATCTAACTCAACTAGAGATTCAAATACGCTTAACACTGATACGAAGCTTCAGATAATAAAGATGTGCTCGGGATTCGAATCCCGCTAGGTGCTATCGGCTAAGACACTGGAATCGTTCCTACGTGATTTTGACTAGATCGCAGTAATTTTCCTACCCGCTCACGAGTTTGCTGTCGCCCTAAACGCTCGCGGGGATCTAAAATTCAGTAATTACTAACGGCGAGGATCGAGTATTTGCTTTCGCCCTATACTCGATTCCTATCTTCTACGAACGGCCTAAACGTTGTTTAGCTGTCGCCCTAAACGTTTTTCCATACGATTACTTTAACACATAGACATATTAAAGTAACGAAACAAATTCATAGAACGATAAATAGTCAAACACATTGTCACGATAATCATAAGTCTTAACTACGAAACATCCTAGCGTTCATCTAATCCCAAACACCAAGGGGAATTAGCTATGCATAATCGACGGGAAAACAGCGAAAGAAATAAGGAATAAAGGTGAAGAATTCATTATCTTGATATACGGATGATCTGTGATGAAAGCGTTGATGATTCTTCGTTCTTCGCTAAATTGGGCGTGAATTCGTCGATGTTCCGTCTCTTGCGCTCCGGGACGCGAATCTGTGTTCTTTTGTGCTATTTTTCGTCTCTAGAGGGATTAGGGTTGATCTCTGGTCAGTTCTCTCCTTTATGGGTCGAATTTGGGCTTTTTATAGTGAAATTCGACACTGTCACGGCCTGGGACAAGATAGGTCACGGCCGTGACACTCTCTGGGCAAAAATTGAGCTCACTGCCGCTCGTCACGGCCTGGTGCAGTCGCGTCACGGCCGTGACCCTCTCAACAGCTTTGCGGCAGTTTCGTATTTCTCTCGGATGAAGGGGTAAACGATGTCCGATTGACCTGAAATTTTAACCATAGATAGAAGACTTGCCAATCTTCATTCTGACCAAAGGGATTCTCAATCCGAGGTCTAGATTGAGAGATATGAATTTTCTAATGTTGCTGCTGCTATGGGTCACGGGCTGGTGCAAGAAGTGTCACGGCCGTGACCGTCTTCAGTCTAACTCTCTGCCATGTGTCACGGCCAGGTGCACTAGGTGTCACGGCCGTGACCTTCACCAGTTTCATCGTTTTCGCGCCGTTTTGCCTCGTTTTCGCTCCTTTTCGCCCGAAACTCGTCCTAAAGCCTTATAATACCAAAACAAGTAGAAATATGGTTAATAAGTGCATAAAATGACTACGAAAACTCTATTATGAGCCAATTAAATACTATGATAAACGTACTATAATACGTTTATCACAGCCCAAGGGTTTTACATCGCAAGCAGATGTTCACAAAGTGTGCAAGCTTAACAGGTCTATTTATGGACTTAAGCAAGCGTCTAGGAGCTGGAATCTTCGATTTGATGAAGTAGTTAGGAACTACGGATTCTTAAAGAATGAAGATGAGCCTTGCGTTTACAAGAAGGTCAGTGGGAGTAAGATATCGTTCCTCGTATTGTACGTGGATGACATCCTTTTGATGGGAAACGATATCGGAATGCTTTCGGAGGTGAAAGCTTGGCTTTCGACCGAGTTCTCCATGAAAGACCTGGGAGAAGCAACCTATATTCTTGGAATTCGGCTTTTTAGAGATCGAACGAATCGAATGATAGGTTTATCTCAGGCCCTTTACTTAGAAAAGATCCTGAAATGGTTTCGTATGGATGAATCTAAGAAAGGGTTCTTGCCAATGCGACATGGGATTCATCTCTCGAAATCCATGTGTCCTCAAAGTGAGGAAGCAAGGAAGGAAATGAGTGAAATCCCTTATGCATCAGCAATAGGTAGCCTAATGTATGCGATGCTATGTACGCGGCCTGACATTGCGTATGCTTTGAGCATAGTAAGTCGGTACCAGTCAAATCCTGGTAAGGAACATTGGAATGCAGTAAAGAATATCTTCAAGTACCTTAGAAGGACTAAAGATATGATACTGATTTAGGGAAATAGAGAATTAGAGGTGGACGGTTATACCGATTCGGATTTCCAGTCGGACGTGGATGACCGAAAATCCACTTCTGGTTTCGTTTATACGCTCAATGGAGGAGCAGTGTCTTGGAAAAGTTCTAAGCAAAGCACTACTGCTGATTCCACCACTGAGGCGGAGTATATTGCAGCCTCTGAGGCAGCAAAAGAAGGTATTTGGATGAGGAAGTTCTTAGAAGAACTCCAAGTTGTTCTAGGCATAGTGGACCGCCCGCTACCATTGTGGTGCGACAATAGTGGGGTAGTTGCACAAGCCAAGGAACCTAGGTCTCACTCAAAGTCCAAACATATAGAAAGAAAATACCACGTGCTGCGTGGGTTCGTTGAGAATGGCAACATAGCTGTGCAGAAAATAGCCACCGCGGATAACGTGGCGGACCCGTTCACTAAGCCTCTCTCACAGGCAGTGCTTGATCGACACCTCCATAAAATGGGGTTACGATATCATAGCGCATGGCATTGAGTGCAAGTGGGAGATTGTTGGGGATGTGCCCTCGGAATGCCATTCGAGGATTTAATGAATAGGGCATGTGTTTAATAATCAATGTATTATTCGCTCTGTATTTGAATAATGTATTCTTATATGTATCAATAGAATTTATATTTATTATTCATTCTTTAAAAGGCATATTATTTATTTACCTATCAAGTCTTATTAGGCATCCGTAAGACGGTAAATAAATAAATCCCATATATCGTGAGTTTAGTCACCGATTCTCATGGGATGAGAGAGGGGCACCGGTGAGCTATTAGCCTCCGATATTAAATTAGTCCATAAGTCTTAGACCTCAGTAGGGTGACTGAGCGTCAATTACGACTTATTTGTTGACGACTCTTATATGGTTGTGCCAACCATTCGCTTGGGAAGCGGGAGGTCGTAACGTTTGTATAAGTTGAATTAGGGAATTAAATTGTACTTGGACACGACTCGCAATCGACGATCACATGGGCCTTATCGTTACTCTGGGTAGCGTCAATGATTGATCGATTGACTATAGTAGTGTGCGTGGACCTTAGACCAAAGGGTTTTTGACGGAGTTGACTTTGGGGTCTTGACATGTCACTAGTTTGCTAGGCCCACCTTGTTCGGGGACGAACATGGGTCGGCGGCGACATGCGGTCTTGACAACAAAGGGTAACTGCCGTGCTTAGACTAACGTTAGGGATTCACTATCTCGTTAGTAACCGAGACATGTGTCCTATGCATATTCGGGGACGGGAAATTACGAAGTCTTCGGCCGAAGCAATAAACTGACTTACGTGGGACGTAAGGGCAGTTTAGTAATTTCGCCAGTCACGAATTAGTCATAGAGTCGAGTCTAGTGAGTTTGACGTAACCATGACTCTCACTCGATCGGGACATTTGTGAAGGGTCTATACGTACGACGATAATCTATAGTCGGTTCGTAGATTGAAGATTGTACTCAACACGGGATCTATTTGGTACCGCGGGATTGGCTAGGCGCTTACCAAATTCTTGGATTCCTCCCTTGCCGGGTTGAGACGAACCAAGAGAGTCGGGCTTAAAAATGATCACTGTGATAGTGCCTAACTAATATGAGATGTAAAATGATTTAACGGTCTTAGAGACGTTAACCAAATGTTAAATATATGTTTTAGAAACTATATTTACATGGACGGAAATTTATGGAACGGAAATGGTGATGAATGAAGCATAAATAGGGTTCACAATGATGAGCAAGGCTTATCATGGTCATGAAGCCCATATGCAAATTAGCAGTAGCTTCAAAAATTCATATCTTACAATCTAGACTTCGGATTGATAATCCCTTTGGTCAGAATCAAGATTGGTGAGTCTTTTAACTATGGTTAAAATTTCAGATCAATCGGACATCGTTTACCCTCGATCGGATCGAAATACGAAACTGCCGCAAAGCTGTCAGGGCCGTCACGGCCGTGACAGCCTTGCACGTGGCCGTGACGACCGGCAGTGGCGAGCAAAAATGGTGCCCGACAGTGTCACGGCCGTGACACTTCATGCCCAGGCCGTGACAGCCTCCAGAAGATGGTCACGGCCGTGATTGAGGCCGTGACGAGCGGCAGAAGTCGTCCAATGATGTGTCACGGCCGTGACAGGTCATGTCAGAGGCCGTGACCGACAGTTTTTTGGTCAAATTTGATCCAAATCAAATCCAATTTCGTTCCTTGTTCTTTTGTTATGATTTGTGGGACAATTTCTAGTCATTAGATGATAAAATAACAAGAGAATCAAACAAAAATGAGTCATGTAGGACATGATCTCATTTAAACAAATCTAAAGTCTATTTCATGATTTAAAACTTAGTTTTACAATTATAGACTTGGGATTTTCGTCCATAATAAGTTGATAAGCTTTCTCACACTAAACTTAGAGATTTTAGAGAGAAGCTAGAGTATTTGGGGTTGTTCTTGAGAAAACCCTAAGTGTTTGTGAGTTTTAGAAATCACATACACATCTAAACATCTCTATACAATACTCCACACCATATCTAGCCATCCTTGGGGTGGTGTAGGTTTACGGCACGTCACGGGGTCGGCGTGACTCTCTTCGGCACAGTTCGTGAGCTACGGGAGCTAAGGATCTTCGCTACAAGGGTAAGATCCTTATTCCTTTATACGTGTCGATCATGCAGTTTTCTTTATTTAACCGAGTATCCTAGGGAAACCGTATGGGGAACCCTGAAAAATTTTAAATTCCGCTGCGTCCGGGGCAAGGCCTCGGGTCACCCGGGGTTTCCCAACAGTTGGGGTGGGTACAATTCAAATAAAGATGTACGACGGCACTGTGCGTACCATCCATGCTGTGCAACATGTGGAGGGCTTGAAGATATGTTGTCCGTGGGGCAACTTGATGATCTTGGTTTCAAAATTGAATTGGAAAACAAGATCATGAAGGTTTCCAAAGGAGCATTGGTGGTGATGAAGGGAGAAAAGATAGCTGCAAATCTATACATGCTAAAGGGAGAGACACTGCAAGAAGGGCAGGCATCCGTTGCCACGACAAGTTCAAATGAAAAGTCTACGATGACTTGGCACAAGAAACTTGGTCATATGTCTGAACAAGGCATGAAAATTCTTGCACAAAAGAATCTACTTCCTGGTCTCACGACGGTGACGCTACCATTCTGCGAGCATTGTATTGTGAGCAAGCAGCATCGCCTGAAGTTCTCCACTTCAAATTCTAGAAGCAAAGAAATTCTAGAATTGATCCACTCTGATGTATGGCAAGCACCGGTTGCATCCCTGGGAGGAGCCAGCTATTTCGTATCATTCATAGACGACTACTCCAGGAGATGCTGGGTGTACCCAATCAAGAAGAAGGATGACGTGTTTCCTATCTTCAAAACTTACAAGGCGCGAGTTGAACTTGAAACCGGAAGAAAGATCAAGTGTCTCCGGCGATAATGGAGGGGAATATATTGGCAAAGAATTCACTGAATTCTGCAAAAGTGCGGGCATCAGAAGACAGTTCACCACGGCGTACACTCCACAACAGAATGGAGTGGCAGAGCGGTTGAATAGGACCCTGTTGGAAAGAACAAGGGCTATGTTGAGAACTGCGGTCCTGGAAAAGAAGTTCTGGGCGGAAGCGGTCTGTACTGCCTGTTATGTGGTGAATCGAGCCCCATCTACTGTAATAGAGATGCGGACACCGATGGAAATGTGGACTGGTGCACCTGCAGACTATTCAAACCTCCATATATTTGGAAGTTCAACGTACGCGATGTACCACAACCAAGAAACGACAAAGTTGGATCCAAAGTCCAGGAAATGCCTGTTCTTGGGGTACGCTGAAGGAGTAAAGGGTATCGCTTGTGGGATCTCACTGACCACAAAGTGATTATCAGCAGAGATGTTATCTTCTTGGAGGATAGCGATCAAGAGCAAGTCGAAAATAATAGCAGTTCAAAAGGCGTGACAAAGACTACACCGGTGAAAAGAAAATTGGAGCAATATAATTCTTCTGAAGCTGAACCGGCGCACGAAGAGCTCAACCCAGTCGAATCTGAAGTACCGGATCTCTGGCGGTCATCACGCGAGCGTAGGCCGCCAAGTTGGCACTCAGATTATGAGATAGAGAGCAATACTATTTTCTAACGGAGGATGGAGAGCCAACCACTTTCCAAGAAGCACTGAATAATTCAGATGCGAGTCTGTGAATTTCAGCGATGCAAGAGAAGATGGGAGCTCTCTATAAAAATAAGACATGGGAGTTGGTGCCATTACCGCAAGGAAGGAAACCCATTGGCAACAAATGGGTGTACAAAATCAAGCGGAATGGTGATGACCAGGTAGAGCGCTACCGTGCTAGACTGGTTGTAAAGGGATATGCTCAGAAAGAAGGGATTGACTTCAACGAAATTTTCTCACCGGTGGTTCGACTTACAATAGTCAGGGTGGTCTTGTCAATGTGTGCTACATTCGACTTGCATCTTGAGCAGTTAGACGTTAAAACGGCCTTTCTCCATGGTGACCTGGATGAAGAAATATATATGCTTCAACCAGAAGGTTTTGAGGAACAAGGAAAAGAAGATCTAGTTTGCAGATTGATCAAATCTCTCTACGGGCTCAAACAAGCACCTCGATGCTGGTATAATAGATTTGACCTTCATAATGAGTCTTGGCTACAACAGGCTATATTCAGATCCTTGTGCGTATTTCAAGAGATTTAGCGATGACGATTTCATCATGTTGCTGTTGTATGTCGACGATATGCTGGTAGCAGGACCCAACAAAGGCCGTATCGGCGACTTAAAGACTCAACTGGCCAGTGAATTCGAAATGAAGGACTTGGGGCTAGCAAACAAAATCCTTGGCGTGCAAATTTCTCGAGACAGAAGCAAGCGGAAGATCTGGCTTTCCCAAAAGAATTATTTGAAGAAAATCTTGCGAAGGTTCAACATGTAGATAGTAAGCCAATATCTACCCCTCTTGCTGTTAATTTCAAGTTATCCTCCGAGATGTGTCCTACTGATGAAGACGAGAGGATAGAAATGTCTCGACTGCCATATGCATCGGCGGTAGGAAGTCTAATGTTCGCAATGATCTGTACCAGACCAGACATTGCCCATGCAGTGGGAGTCGTTTGCCGGTACATGTCCAACCCTGGTCGGGAGCACTGGAGTGCTGTTAAGAGGATTCTCAGATATATCAAAGGAACCTCGGATCTCGCCTTATATTACGGAGGTACAGATTTTACTGTCCATGGTTTTGTTGATGCAGATTATGCAGGTGAACTTGATAAAAGCAGATCCACAACCGGATATGTGTTTAATCTTGCTGGCGGTGCTGTAAGCTGGGTTTCAAATCTGCAGTCCATTGTTGTAACGTCAACAACGGAAGCAGAATATGTCGCAGCTACGCAAGCCAGTAAAGAGGCAATATGGTTGAAGATGTTGCTGGAAGAACTCGGCCACAAACAGGAGAATATTGTTCTCTATTGTGATAGCCAGAGTGCGTTGCATCTTGCAAGGAATCCAGCATATCATTCAAGAACCAAACACATCCGGGTCCAATACCACTTTGTTCGTGAACAAGTGGAAGAGGGGACTGTGGACATGCAAAAAAGTTCACACTGCGGATAATCTGGCAGACTACATGACCAAAGCAATTCCTGTGGACAAGTTTATGTGGTGTCGTTCCTCATGTGGATTGACTGAGCATAAGTAACATGCAAAGGCGAGCTAGAAGGATGGTGTGAAGATCTGATTGGTCATCAATCAAATCTTCAAGTGGGAGATTGATGGAAAATGGTGTTGAGTGGGTTGGCCACCAACCCACTTCACCTAACATTATAATAATATTTAATTATAATATTATTATATTGTTATTAGATAGGCTTTTGCCTATAAATAGCATAGCTTAGATGTGATAGAAAACACACCAAAGAAAGAAATAAGAGAGGAAGAGGAGAAAGAAAAGAGAGAAAAAAAAATAGAGGGTTTGTTCGGTATTTGCCCCAACTATAAAGAGAGATAGTGAGTGTTTTCTCCTTTATAGATTGAGAGGTTGTAACCCCTGTTTTTACCCCAATAATAAATTTCTACCTCGCCCGTGGTTTTTTATCCCAAGTTAAAAAGGGGTTTTCCACGTAACGTCCCGTGTTCCATTTATCCTCACAGTCATTTCCAATTTCGTTAAGCTGTCCATTTCGCAACAGATAGGGGTACTTTTTTGAAAAGAGCGGACAAATAAAGGGTTGTCTCCTTCTCGTAATTAAATTAACTCCAATATAGTTATAGTCCAAGCAAATATTTGGATGTATTCAAGTAATTAGTCTCGATAAATAGTGTGATTAGACATTGATTTAATTTAGTTCGTCAAATCATGTCTCTTGACCTGTCAATATGTGGAATGTGATTAGCATATGGATAGCGTAGTTAATGCGTGTGGTTAGGACATCATTAACACACATTTTTTTTAAGGATGCTAGTTTATTACCCGTGTATTTGCACGGGTTAACTATGTATAACTATTTTATATTAATATATAACTATTTATAGTTGATAATGTGATGTTATAGTTTCTCATATTTTTATTATATTTTTTATATTATTATGGGACACGTGTCGGCATATGAGGACACCCACATTTTTTTAGTAACATAAGATATGCTTGGCCTAATTTAGGAAATAAAGATAACTTAATCTTTTAGGATTAAGGTAATATGTTTTTTGGCCCTAATTGGGTCAAAAGCCCACTTAGTATATAAAACATGCCAATGATGAATTTTTTTTCGTGGAAAAAAAAACGTATTGGGATAATGGGAATGGGATATGTATTGGATTCCATATTTTTATTACCACGTCACCTTTATTTAGTTATGAATTATGATTTCTCAACCTTGTGATATTTGGGGCTACGACTAATTAAGAATAAATCCTTTTATTTTTAGGAAATAAAGCATCAATAATGAACAATAGGATAATGATTTTTCACAAGTGTCATCATATGTGGTTGAATTTGGAAGTCTTTATGGCTATTGATGGGACCCACATAGCAAAATAAAACTTTAGCACTTCCGTTGCCCTTTGAATAATTGTCCAAATCATTTCAATTCTGAAAGTTCTTAATAAATACTTCATTTGTCATTATATAATATTACAAAATCTAGTTCTTAATAATAGTTTGAGTAGAAAATCACGGGATGCTACAAAGTCTAGAATGTTTGACTAGTATTTTTGACCGTTGTAAATGCATCAAATATATATTTAAATAAATCCAATTAAATGTATCCTTCCAGCCAGTTATGTTGTTGACTTTTTTCCCCTTGTTAATTCCATTACTATTTTAACGGTTAGGCCTAATATACTTTGAGGTACGCGAAATGCAATTAGTATGAATTGAGAAGATTCGTTCGATTAACAAAGAATAATTGAAAATCATAAACTTGTTAAATGCGTCTGTATTTGGATTATCGTAGTCAATTTCTAACACGAAGCATCATAGATTAGAATATTATCTTGTGGAGATGGGAAAATAAGGATAAGCATTGCGAAGATTGTGACATATACTAAAAATAAAATAAATCCATTGAAAATTCAAACCACACGTCATCTGCACTAAAAGAAAATAAAATATTATTAATATTTAATTAATGAAATCACTTCCGTTAATGGGCAGCGAATATGGACCACTGTGTTTCGTAATAGCCATAATTAAAAAAGCTGTCCAAAAACGAAGAAAAGGAAGGAAGGAAGAAATACCCAAAAAAAAGGAAAAGGAAAGGAAAAAGCTTTGATCCACCGCCTGCGTTTTCCTTAAGAGGGGCGTTGTTAGAAAACGTGTGTTGTTTCCTACTATATACCATATTAGTGAAGCCCGCAAAAAATTTCTGAGGTTTTTGTTCTGATTATCGTTGTCTCCTTCGAATCGTAAAAGCATAGAAGAGAAAGGGGTTGTAATAGAGAGAGAGAGAGAGAGAGAGAGAGAGAGAGGATGATTTCGTCTATGGCTTCAATCACATCTTCTTCTTCTTCTTCGTCAGCTACAGTGAGGGTTGATAAAGCTACGAGCGAGTTCTTGAGCGGGCCTGATTGGACCATGAATATTGATATCTGTGATGCAATAAACGCCAATCAGATGTATGTTTTTAATTTTGTGCTTATGGATTTTGACACTTTCATGCAAAGTTGACTTCTTTTTTTTCTTCTCTACATCTGTCAATCCATATGGGTATCTCGCAATTTTGTTTTGTGTGGTCATCTTGTGTATAAGGTGTCCTTGATTGATCTATTTTTATTTCTTTTTTATTTCTTGCTGATTTTTTATTCTGTATTGTCTGTTTGGTTCCTATTCATGTTTCAAGTTGATGTCTTGGTTCCTCTTATGTCTTATTAGGGACTGTTTTCCTGTATTTATTCTGAAATTTTAATGTCAGAGAATTTTTGTTTTTTCAAAATTTCAAGTTGGGTTATCTGTATTTTTGCAACGAGAAGTCTTGTGGTAGATGATTGATGGGCACGTTCTTGGTTTCTATGATATGATGTTCTTAAGTTGAATTTTATGGAAGAACAATACTCATTTGTATTCTTTTAATATACTTATTGCATCTCTCTGTGTTTAGGCTTGCTAAAGATGTTGTGAAATCTGTCAAGAAACGATTGCAGCACAAGAAACCCAAAGTTCAGCTACTCGCTTTAACGGTAATGTTAGTGTATGCTGGCTCATTACACAGCTATGTAATAACTAAAGCTAAAATGCTAACTCGTGAATTTTGGTGTGATTCCACTTTTTTGCTTCAGCTTCTTGAAACGATGGTCCAAAACTGTGGGGATTATGTCCATTTTCAAATCGCAGAGAGGAATATACTGCCAGAAATGGTCAGGATTGTAAAGAAGAAGGCGAGTATATTACTATTTCTTTTATATTTAAACTTTTTGATTCCATTAAAAGTTCGCACATATCGGATATTTTGTATTGCTGCTGTCCTGATTAAAAGTTCCAATACATTCCTCGATTTTCCTTTGTTATTTTCTGCTCATGTACGATGATATTTGGGCTAACTTTTCTGTTTTATTTCGTTCTTTTTCAGACGGATATGCACGTGCGCGACAAAATCTTGTCACTAATCGCTTCTTGGAACGTAGCATTTGGTGGATCGAGTGGAAGATATCCCCAATATTACATGGCTTACGAGGACTTGAGGGTAACCAATTCTTTCTTTTTCACTAGTCCTTTGAGCATGAAAATTCGATTTATTGATAAAACGGTAGATTTTACCATCCTTACAAGATCAATTTTTTTTCTTTCTAAATTCTCTTGCAGCGCTACGGCGTAGCATTTCCACAGGTTTCACAACCTTCGGTTCCCATTACACTGCCACCTGTCAGTAACCCTACAGTTTCAAGACCTTCTCCTCTACCTAGTTATGGCATGCCAAGTAGTTCTTCGACAAGGCTCGATCAAGTTATGGCAGCTGATGACAGTTTAAGGTTTGTGTCATAACAACCTAAGTTATCAATCAACTCTACTGTTTCAGTTTTCATGGGATACGAGCTTGTAATTACTTCTTCGCTGATTTTTGTGTAGTTTATCGAGCATAAGTTCGATGCGCGAAATTGTCGATCTTTTGGCTGATATGTTGGTAGCTGTTGATCCAAACGATCGCTCGGTAACTACGATTTTCTCTCCCCATTTTCTTGTCGAAAAATTTGGGTTATGACTTCTCAAACGCATAATTTATTCTGTGGGCAGAGTGTGAAAGACGAAGTGATAATAGACCTTGTCGAGCAATGCCGTGCGAATCAGAAGAAACTGATGAAGTCTTTGACATCAACGACGGGGTTCGTTTCTTTAATCTGTAAACAACATCCGTTCTTACATAACTTGCGCTTCAGAAAAAAAGATCGAAAAATAATATTTCTCTTTCTCTTTCTTGCAATAGGGACGAAGAAGTTCTTGCACAGGGCTTTGAAACGAACGATAGGATACAGACCGTTCTTGCAAAACACGACGCAATAGCTTCTGGCTCACCGTTGCCCGTCGATGTAATAAATATGAACAATGAAGCACCTGTTAATCATGAGATTGCAGTTAATCCCAGCCCCGAATCTGCTGAAGTTAGTGCGCCGAGTGCTCCGACATTGGAAGAGAAAACTTCTGCTACGAATCTTACTATGCAGAAAGCATTAATCGATGAAGATGAGGAAGAAGATGACGATTTCGCCCTTTTGGCTCGAAGGTAAGTAACTAGCTATAGCTCTCTTGTCAATAATCCAAAGATTGGACATCACTCGTTTAGTGCAAACTTCCTCTCTCTGTCTCAATGCAGACATTCCAAAACAAGCAGCAATGCCTCGAGCTACGCGCTGGTCCCAGTCAACCCTTCTTCGACTTCTCAAAGCAAAGATCAAGACATCATAGACCTTCTCAGCCTAACCTTATCCACCGAACAAACACCTCCTCAAACTCAAACACACACTTCTCCACCTCAAACTGTGGGCCAAGATCAAATCCCCGCCGTGAATGGTAATAATAATCAAGGGACTTCTTTTTCTGACAGTACTTATCCTCAAAACCAAGGTCTGGGCTTCAACAGCTACGTTGCACCTTGGGCTAGAACTCAACAGCCCGAACAACCTTCTTCATACCAGTTCGGGCCCACATCGCAAGGTCAACCACAGTCAGCATACGTGCAGCAAGAAGTCAACCATTATCCTCCTCCTCCTTGGGCTACGACGCCTGGTTATTACAGCAGCCAAAGCTCTGTAATGAGGCAGCCTTACACGTATTCGAATCCTAGGCCTATGGCTGCACCTACTAATAATAATTTGCAGCCTATGAAGCATGACGGGGATTTACAGAGTAATAGCAACAATAGTAGCTTTGGTAGTCCGAGGTCTTCTTCAGCGCCAAGTGGTGGGCAGAAGCCATCGTTTGTTCCATCGTATAGGCTGTTTGAGGATCTTGATGTGTTTGGTAATAACGATGGGAGAACTAAAGCTGGGAACAGTGGTGCCTCGGCTAGTTTGGCTGGAGCAGCTAATAGTAATGGCCAGAGCATTGTATGGGGAAGAAAGTGAGAGCAGTCATATAATGTGATGATATCTTGATTGGTGTGTTGTGTACATTCCTTTTTTTTTTTTTCCCATTTGTTCCTATTTCCCGTATATTGTATGTTTCTCCAGCAATTTGATTTCTGCAGGTTTTATTAGGTTGATTTCTACTGAACGTGCGTTTGCAGTATGAAATAATGGGGGGAAATAAATGGTGTAACTGGTTTTTGTGTGTGTTGAGTTTATTTAGTATTGTGTTATCGATGACTCATTATTTGGAAAAAGAGATGATAGTATTATATGATATTGAGGAACGTTACAATAGGTAGAAGAATTAACGCTAGTTTATCTTTTTTTTGAATAAATCTTTATATGTTGAGTCCATATTGGGAGTATGAATCTCCATAACATAAGCCACCGATGCCTGGTAATGCCCAATCTCAGGAATCCATTCATTCATCATAAGCTGTGAATTGGGATTAATATTCATGAATTGGGATATATCTAATACGACCATAGAAGTTTCTTACAGACCATAAAAGTTTCTTACAGATGAATTGTATTAACTTCAGACTATTCCAACTGTACAAATTGACTACAAACTTAAAACATATAACAGGCACACTAAGTTAAAAGAAAAAAGAGGAAAAGAAGAAAAGAAAACGAAGAACAAACATATTTACAATACCTTTAATATAGACACGGATTACTTCCCATCTCAGTGAGCCCTCAAACAACCCAACAAACAACCCCTTAGGCAATTCGTAACATCTAATCATATGATCTTTGATTCATTTCAAACCTCCCATTAAGTAAAATGCAAACTTTTTTCAGTTTACCTCGACGATGAAGAGACCTCATCAGCATAGATGGAGACACAAGCATCGGCTGCACCAGCAGCTAACAGTACCTGATAGGGATGGAAAGTGAGGCAGCTAACTGATCCTATTTTCTGGGCCATGAACGTTGGGTAATAACGTATGGTGCCCAATGGGACGCCTTCCAAGTTGAAGACTTTGATGAGCTGTTTGGCTGAGCCGCTCGCTATGAGAGGCGTGTGACGGTGCACGGCTAGGGCTGTGAGCGAACCCCTGTGGGCTTCGATGGTTAGGTAGGATTCTTTAGCATATCTCATGTCGAGAAATTGGATGTTTCCACCTTGTGATGCACTGATGATCTGTGAATGAAAAGATAACACCCAACTCAATATGTAAACGCCCATTAATTTTTTAGATGAAACCCTCAAAGGCTCATGTTTTATTTCGAAATGAAACCAAATGAAGTTTCGAAACCTTAGCCAGAATAAGCATGAAGTTGGTGAGAGAACGAGTTAGTTACCTTGGCTGGTTCAAGACCAGGCTGGAACCCGATGCCTACAACTTTTTCACATCTGTGCGTGTGGGGTTGGGTAGCAGAGACAAGCCTAAACAATATACAGGAAATTAGGCATGCCAGACACATGGTGAAAATCACTAACAGTGAAGGAATGAATGCAAAATATCTGTCACATTCAACAAAATAAATATTCCGATGAGGATTCAAGTCCAATTAGCGAAAACATTATTGTAGAGGAAGGCGGCTTTCATAGACACGCAGCATAGAAAGAACTTACATTTCAGGTGTGCGGATGTCATATAACCTGACATATCCATCAACAAAACCAGCAGCAAATTGACCCGCATGAACTTGAGAAACAGCCTACATACACTCAATTCCAATTATTTTATAAGCATTTTCCAAAAGATATAAGCAACAACTTTAGGAATCGAGAATCGAAGGCAAACGACGGAGCTAATGTGGAAAATGGGGAAAAAAAAAAAGACGCAGTACAGATGCATTGAAAATATGAATATTGCCAACAGAAATTGTAAGCCTGGCGATACAGAAGCTTCAATATGGGAAAGAAACTAGTTGAAGAGCTACCAGCAATGATGAACTAATATAGTCTAAGTTAGGACCAACCAATGCAGAGATGCTTGAATCTGATGCTAAAGGAATGGTACTGAGAAGCTGCTCTTTATCAAGATCCCAGGCCACGATAGATGAAATTCCACCAGATGCAAACTAGATAGGCATAAAGTATGTAAGAAAATTTAAAAGCATGACTCAAAGGATGTATAAATTTTCATGCTTGATAGTGGAGAAGTTACATACAAGATATCCAGATTGCTGCTGCCAATCGACAACAGCATTCACACTGCGATTTCCAGGTCTGTGACACTGAATTGAAGCAAATGCAGTAACTAATTTCTGCTGCCCTTGTGAAGAGTAATCTTTCCATACTCGGATGTTTCCATTGCCTGAATCAACACATGAAGAATCAAGATACAGAAAGGTTTTGTGAACGAAAGAAATTTAATCTAGTGAAGAAGTTTACTTGATGCAACCAGAAGCATATCCTCGTCAAGCTCATTGACCAGACAGAGCTTGGAGATTCCTCGGGTTTCAGGAAACTCATTGTTATCAAAACTGTTAAGCAGAGTTGCTTCCTCATAATTCCACACCCTAACATATAAAGAAATTGTATGAGAAAAATATCGAAATACAGATATATTGTCCGAATGCCGATATTTTTAAGATACCAAAATGTGCGGACAAGATGATACCGATACCGTATTGAAATATTCGCTACAAAACTATTAAAAGTATGAAGTTTCTGTATATACTGAAATTCCAAAAACTATAGTTGGCCAAAATGTATTAGGCCTTCAATTATATATTGTTTCAAATTCTGGAATTAGTTTGATCCTCTTTGTAAAACATTTTCAGTTAATTGGAAATGTTATGGTAAATAATCATTGAAAACCATGTTGCACTTCTTCAACTAAGTTAAACGTTATAAACGCGCAGGTAGCGAAACCAAGCTTAATTTTAAATCCAATATTTGTATCTCAAACTCAACCGACCTGACAGTGTCGTTTTCATCTGAAGCAACGACAACAGGCGAGAAGGGATGCAACACCGCACTCTTGGTGCCGGTCTCAAATTTTGTATCCCAACTAGCAATTTGATTGTGCAGTTTACTTACAGCTGCCCATTGAAACATTTAGAAAGAGGTTAGAAAAATCATGGGGAAACTTGCAGTAGTTTACCAGCAGCAAAAACTTACAGGCATGCTGGCATTTCACAATCAGATCTAATGCTTGTTTTTCTCTTTCCTCTCTTCGAGCAACTGCATTTTCCCTATCATCTGCTGTTGTAAGAAGCGGCTTTGAAAAGTGACTACAACTCCAACTATAGATCATCTGTTGTGGAAGTAAACTACGTTCAGAAGTTCCCGGGGTTCCTGCAGAACTTAAGAATGGATCAGCTAGCCCCGAGTCTGGAGAGTTAATCAAATGTGGCCTAAAATCCAAGGAACAAACTCTTCGAATTCCAGTCATGTAGCTTGGTTTAGGTGGACTAACAGGAGGAGTTCTGAAAGTTAGCGGCAGATGGCCTCCTATTGAGCATTTAGCTACAAACATAAGTACAAATAACACCAGTGTTTTCATGATACACAAAGGTTGAGATGCTAAGAATATTCCCCACTGGTTTTTTTTCTATGTTTGCCCAATCCCAAACAATTTACTCAAAGAAACAATTGAGAGAAATCAAAGTCAATAGGATATGAAAATAGATAACACAGCCTCACCTCCACTCATGTCAAACCAAGATGATGAGCGAGCTATTCCAGCGAGACTAGTGCTTCCCATTATCGTTGAATCACCAGCACGTGAACACGGCTTCACAGATTTTGTGACTACTTGTTCAATACCGATGATTCCCAACACCTTCCTGCCAAGGCTGGCAACACGTGGCGATGGGTCTTTGGCCAGATCGCACATTGCTAATATACATTGCCAAGACAGTGCATCATCTATAGATCTTTGAGTAGAATGGTTCAGAATTCCATTATTGAATATGTCACCACGTGCCCCAGAATCAGAATGCTGCGACGAATCGTCTGAAAGTGGAGAACCATGCATCATTACAGTGGTTGCAAGAGGGCTACTGGTCGATACTCTCCCCTCACGAGATATCATCTGTCCATTATCCCCAGATCGTAGTAAAGGAGTAGCGATAGATGTAACAATATTTCCATGCGGGGCATAGTGGTTTGGGGTTGAGCAGCCACTACTGGACGCCTTGGCAGCAAAAGATGGCAATGAAGTGAGGACAGAACTGTCCTGGGGCTTCCAGTTCGCAGCAGCAACTGCCTTAAGGTGTTTGTTGTGGCCAAAGGCAAACCGAGCCAAAGCTGCAGAATGGATAACAGAAGTGATGTACTATACTGACTTGAGCAAGGAAATAATGGGAAGTCTAATCTTATACTAGAAAAGGAAGGTGATACAATCAATTAAGACATACCAACAGCAACTTCAGCACGGACCATCGGGCTTCCATCGGAGGCAACATTTATCAGGTTCCTGATTATGATACCTTCAGCCCCACCTTTTTCATCATCATCACCAACTCCACCTCCATGATCTTCTGCGGACGCGTAAGAGGCCACATCCAACATAGTGCCAAGGGCAAATACAGCTGCAGCCCGCACCTGTAATAATAGAATACTAAATTAAAATTGCGAATAAAGAGAAAAAAGAACACAAAGCACTTCCTTCATTGGTTACTTTTTAGTAGATATGGCTGAAAAAAATATACACTGCAAAAAGTAATATGCAAGACAAACCTCAGGCTGGGGCTCAGAAAGTATAGGTACAATTACGGAAGGGGCATCAGCTTGCAAGGCTATCATTTGAGCCTCTGCAAAATCCTCCCAAGTTTTTCCAAGGCACAAGCATATCCATTGAAGAAATAAAGGATCATTTTGAGTGTCATTAGGTGACGAGCCTCGAATAAGCTTTAGACAAACATGTACAAGATCAGCTTCAATGCAGGCTTCCTGGCCCCGTCTATGGCCATCTACAATGACAGCCAAGACAAATGCAGCCATTGCTCGTTGTTCTGGATAGGCTTCAACACTATCCAAAAACCTAATGAAATATATGTGCCCACCGTCCTTCACAAGATCCATTTGACAAGACTATAGATAAAGGACAAAACTATCAGTAAACTGTTTTCATAGGACATCTTAAACACTCAAAAGTATAAACCAGAAAATAAAAGCACCCATGAATGAGAATGGGTATAACACAGCCACTATGCAAAAAAGAAAATAAATAAATAACCAGATGGTTAGCACTGGCAAGAATCAACTTTTAACAGAATCTATAAGTTGAGTAGCAACTCCAAACAATATTATTACAGGGTCAAGACCCATTTCAGAAGAGTGCAAATATAAGAGGTGCTAAGTTGATAGAGAGCGGGGCATGGGCCGAGGCCCATATTGGTTTACCGACGGCGGGGACGGGCTTGAGCCTATTGTTCGTGGGCTGGAGAGTAGTCTTTAGTTTATATTATTATTATTATTGTTATTATTATTATTATTATTAAGAGTTATTCGGCCCATTAGTATGGCCCATTAGTATGTGTATTTAAACCCCAATTAGGGTTTGGATGAACTTTATGCAATAAGAATATATTGGTTTTAGCCGTGGGGCTTGGGCAACGTTTATCGTTGATTTAGGCAACGGTTTATCCGTTGATTTTCGATTTCTGTTTCTATCAATTGGTCCGACCTGCCGGATCCCGTTCCCGCCGGTATGACCAGATCAAACAGTGATCGTTTGGATAAGCTAGAGGCCGATCAGGCCGAGGTTAGGGAGAAATTGGACATACACAGTGTGCAATTGAGTGAGATCGCAGCGTCCTTGGCTGCACTATCGAAGGCGATTCTGAAACCGTCGGAGGAGGAGACGTCTGTCTCGCCCGGTGTGACGCCACCCGTGGGCAATCAGACGCGCATGAGTGCTACCCCTACCCTTCTACCGTCGTTTGAGGGGGAAGATCCGATCGGGTGGATTGCTAGGGCTGAACAACAGTTTGAACTGAATGGTACTCCGCCAGAAAGGAAGGTGCCGGCAGCTGGGGTTGCCATGGACGGGGCAGCTTTGCATTGGTGGACGTGGATGAAGGCGCGAAAACCTTGGACGTCGTGGGAGGAATTCACGCAAGCGATGGTGGCTCGTTTTGACACACGTTTCAAGGGCAGCAGGTTTGAACGGCTGTCCGGAGTCAGGCAGACCGGAACAGTGGAGGAATACATCTCTGTATTTGTCCAATTGGCGGGTCAGGTTCCGGGGTTGACGGATGCACACTACTTGGGCTATTTCATGAATGGGTTGAAGGGTCAGGCTCGAAGCTCATTACGGCTGTTTCGCCCAAACGATTTGGAAACGGCGATGGAACTAGCAAGGGATATTGAGGATAATTTGTCGTTTGAGAGTGGAGGGCGAGCGGGTCAGACTTTCAGTGGTTCGGGGATGCATTCGGGCAATTCTTCGAGGCTGCCAGGGGAGAGTAATGCGACAGCAGTGGGTGGCAGTACACGAGGTTCGACCGGGAGCTTCTCTAAACCGGCTACGCATTCTCTAGGAACGAATTCTGGGCTATCCGGGCAGTCCACTGCCCCCTCCAGATTCACTCGACTTCCACCGAGTGTATTAGAAGACCTAAGAGCAAAGGGGTTGTGCTTTAAGTGTAAGAAACCGTTTACACCTACGCATGACTGTCCGTTCAAACAACTGAGGGTGATGTTGGCGGAGGAGGACGAGGAGTTCGATCTCCGACAGTACGAGTATTATGAGGTGACGGGGCAGGAAGAAGTTCAAAAAGACCAAGTGTGTTCAGATGAAGAAGGTGGCAATCTTCTGGTTTATTCCATGACCGGAATTTCCAGCCCTCGCAGAATGAGGTTACGCGGTATCGTGGATGGACGCACGGTGATGATATTGATTGATAGTGGCTCAAACCACAATTTTATTTCCTCATCTTTGGTTTCCTTACTTCGACTTAATGCGGATAAGACGCGCAAATTCAGGATTCAGTTAGGAGACGGGCATAGACATGAGTCAGAAGGGGTGTGTAAGCAGTTACCTATCTCGTTTTTGGGGTGCGCTATTAAGGTAGATTGTTATGTGTTCGCTTTGGGCGGGATTGATGTAATTCTGGGAGTGGCATGGCTCGCTACGCTGGGAGAAGTTCGCACGAATTGGAAAACGCTAAATATGAGTTTCGAGCGGGGTGGCGATCGAGTGGAATTACGAGGGGATCTCGCGTTGTGCTCGAACGTGGTGGGGAGCCATTCTGTGGAGGCGGAATTGCCGGAGAGTTTGGAGATAACAATGGGGTTGGTGTGGAAACCCGAGGAGGTGCTAGCATGGAGGAAGGAACGTAAAAAGGAGGTGGAAGATTGAGCAACTATTTTAAGGCGGTAGGGCAGCCCGGAGTTGATGCGACTCGGATAAGTAAGATCACCTTTCAGTGCCTGTTTCCGGATTTCAACCTTGAGGACAAGGTTGTTTCGAAGGGGAATGGAATTGATAGAGAGCGGGGCATGGACCGAGGCCCATATTGGTTTACCGACGGCGGGGACGGGCTTGAGCCTACTGTTCGTGGGCTGGAGAGTAGTCTTTAGTTTATATTATTATTATTGTTATTATTATTATTATTATTAAGAGTTATTCGGCCCATTAGTATGTGTATTTAAACCCCAGTTAGGGTTTGGATGAACTTTATGCAATAAGAATATATTGGTTTTAGCCGTGGGGCTTGGGCAACGTTTATCGTTGATTTAGGCAACGGTTTCATCCGTTGATTTTCGATTTCTGTTTCTATCATAAGTATACTATATGCAGGCATGTGACCTGTCACAGTTCCAGTGAAAATATGTGAGACGAGATTGATGCCACAACATCAAATGCATTTACAATAATGCTATGTGGGATCACTCAATCAAAAAAAGCAAGCAGTTTCAAATCTAGTTTACCTTATCCAAAGCAAGGATCTTTGTCCAGATGAACACAAGAATTTGTCGAAGTTCTGGAGTGGTCGTTTGTAGAAGTTTAAGAACATACGGAAATATCCCAACAGATAAAGCCTAAATATGGACAATGATGTGATAAGGATATAATTAAAAATCAAGTAAATATTGATGAAGAAAGAGTAATCAACAAGTGACTATGATCAGTTACCAGATTGACCGCCCAAGGCCCCATATCCAGAAATCTACCAAGGAGTACTAGAGCACGGAATCGATGGCACTGACTAAGTAAAACCTAGAGCAAGGCGAAAAAGGTGTTACTGAAATTCAAGCTATACAAAAAAAGGCTGGAATTCAAAGATATCATAGCATCATCGACTGAGTTGTATTGAAACCATTCAGTTGAAGAGAAAAGATAAAGGCTTCTTCTGTATAATAGTCACCTAACTACCGAAGGCCACAAAACATTAGAGCAACATAATATATATCAACCAAGTGTTTGAGAGGTAGGTGACTCCTAAACGATGCCATGAATATAAAATGTAAAGCAGCATGAAAAGTCAATATATTCTTCATTCTTAAGTTAGACGCTAAAACAAATCCCACCTGAAGAACAATCGGCAACTGTTCTGGTGGCTTCTTATGTTCTGATCCATGATCAAGCCACACTTCAAAAGCTGTCAACTGTTCGGTGAAGAATGGACTTGGCTGCGAGAGAATACATCAGAGCAACTTAATAAATAGGATCGCATGGTGCTGCATGGATTTTATACAAAGATACAACGTTGAAAACAAGCTAACTGTGTATACCTGGAAATCTGCATTTGTATCCTCGATCAAAGCTGGAAGTTGCGAAAGACAGATCTCGGCAGCCATGTCCCAAGCATTCCTGGATAGCAGCAGAACGTGTAAGCACAGCATACACTGAAATACCAATGTCATGGTACATAACAGAGTGGAAATTACCACATGTGATGTTGATGAGTTCTTGGCAACAACGGATAAGAAACAGGCGTACAGTTAGCAGTTCGCATGATCCTTTCGGCAAGTAAAAAGTTGCGGAACAAACTGGCAACTAGAAGATCTTGCCTGAACAATTTCTGGAACAGATCTGCGGAATAGCTCAATTCAGCTTAATTACTACATAGAGAAAGATAACACAGGATGACTAATTCAACGTAATAACTCCTAGAATACCATCTGGGAGTAAATTCCATGCAATGGTATCAGTAACGGCAGTGAATATCCAATTCAACTCCCCAAGAAGGGTCTTCCTGTCCGTCTGGCGCCCAGGAATTTTATCTATTAACGAATAATCAATAGAATCATGGAGCAAGGACCGATCGCAAAACCTAGGGAAAAGAATATTAGTTAATACTAAGCACGCTATTTATGTACAGCTGAGTACAACCAACAACACAAACAAACAAGAAAAATGAACTTTGGTGAAAATTGATGAAATTAAAAAAATAAATAAGATTCACAGTTCATTGAGCAATAATTCACCAGGATCCGGGAGTTAATTTGAGATAAAAAAAATTTGCATGAACAATGTTCAAATGGAGAAGAAAACCATGAAATCATCCAAACAAATGCACCCTGATATTCGGCATGCAAGATTGAAGCATGTACTTGTGTTTGATAGGACGTCAACCATTTTATTTGCAGAGATAACTAGCCATAGGATGAGATGTATATTCACAAATTTCTCATTTAGCAGCTCGAAACCGATGCACATATCGAAGAGCAATAATAAGCCCTGCTGGGGAATTAGGCCAAAAATAAATTACAGCATATTGTAGATCATACATATTAAATTATATAAGACTTGAATTGAAAATACTGGCAATTCAATTGTGGATCAAACAATTATTAGCAGGCTCACCATCTCAGCGCCATCTTTATAGGCGTTGTGAGGCAGGAAGTAAATATATCCGCAGGGAGTTCAGCACTCTGTGGAAGTAACTCATGGGCTTGACAGGCTGCAAGCAAAATGAAGTCTCTGGCAGAAGATCCGGAACTTGATGCACTAAAATCTTGAAGCTGCAGTAAAAACGTAACTTTTAGAACATATTATGAGAAGTATTTGCATAAATCGTGTAACTGGGTAAAAAACAACATTGCTGAGCACCTCAATGAAAGCATTAAGAATCAAGCCAGCAGCAGAGCAATCAAAAACATATATTGATGGTGTCTTCAGCCAGGAATCCAGATCACTGATTGGCAGAGGGATGTACTGTGTATAACTCTACCAGAAAAACTAAGTAAGAACCAGAAGATTTGACTAAAGAGAAGAAATAAGAGATTATAGCCCATTAGTAACAACAGACCTTATTAAACAGCCAAATTTCACCACTAGGAGTAGGCCTTGGCACTCCATGACCATTGTAGTGAAACAAAACTCTCTCAGATTTTGCAAACTTACGGCAATTTGTGCATAATTTCTTGACTTCATCCACAGTGGGATCCAAGGATTCTTTATATTTAGCCTGAATGGGTCGGGATTTTAAATATTACATAATTCCAGAAGCTATATTTATATGCACCGTCATATTGACATTGACTTCTTCTCCGGAAATAAATTATACTAGTAACAAAACAAGTTTAGGAACAACATTTCCATACCTTGGGCTGCCACCTCTCGTATTGTTCCTTCAAGGATCTCCCTATAGTTTCAAGAGCTTTTTGGGGTGCCATTGAGAATGGATCTGAGAGTGAGGGTGAGAAAGTGATAAAGCAAGTGAAAAAGGAAACAAATTTGTTGTGATAGCGCAAGTAACAGGCATAGAAACAACAGGTACAACACCAAAAATAACACTTAAAAAGGATGTCAGGTTTTTAGTGCCTCCAAAAAATCAAGGCAAAATGTCTAACCAAACTTATGGATACTGAATATAATACGAAAGGCCAAGCTGAACAAGGCTTGATAAACAGCAGCAGTACTTTATCAAATGTTGAGGAGGTTTCGGATTGTTTGCTGGATAATAAAATTCAGAAAATGCGCACATCAGCCAAAAGTATTGAAGACAGATGAATGAACCAACCTACATAAAAAATCCAACAAGTCTATAAAGAAAATAATGACCCTATAGTGCTAATAAAACATAAGATAAGATCACAACATAAACAAACAAAACGAGATTGAAAAAGGTAGAATTAACCATACCAATCCAGCACTCCATCCGAGCACAAGGAGATATCTTTATGACATCGGGAGGATCGACGCTGATATTCAAACAAAGAACTAGAGCAGCACATCCAGTTTTCATCTGCAGTTGACGCAATCCATTGAGAAAACATTTATACAACATAATATGGAAATGGATAATTGGTGAGACTGAGATAATAACAATAAATTGTAAGGAACTAAGGCACTCAATCTTAGTAAATATGACACAACCAGCCGAAACCCCAGATTAGCAACGGAGGATAGAAATACAGTAGTTCTTTCAAGAACGCATGCAACATCTGCTTTCCAGAGACATAACAATCACATTAAACCACCTTGTAATGCATAATCCTGCTATTAAGCTAAAGAACTCGATCCTGTACATCCAACGATATAATAGTAACTACCCCTTAAAGTAGTCCAAGTTATCAACAGCAACAATTCGATAATAAAGTAAAATATCACAGAGAAAATTATCAACAAATTGCAGCAACACATTTGCACTAAACGCCTTCCACTTATACAATAAGATAGCAACTTCAACCAAAACAATATCCTAAATCGTAATAACATCAATCACAAACAGCTTTACAACTCAATCACTTCTACCTACTAGCTTAAGAAAATACATCCAAAAACTAAAGAAGCTCACCCGGTCCTTGGGCTTCCATTTGGAAACCAATCCACTATCCGAAGGGCCCAAATGCACGGAGTCCTCAAATCCATCGTGCCTGAGCTCACGCAGAACCACGGTCTGCGGCAAATATGCCATACTCGTCGTCGTAGTGGTCATCGCATAGCTACTAATCTCCATTTCCGTCAAATCCCCATCGCCAATATTATTACCACCGATTGAAAACCTATCCACACTATACACGCTCCTCTCACCATCGCCCACGACGTGGTGGTTTCCATTCGGAAATTCTTCAAAGTGAATGGACGGTGGAGAGACCACCACCGTAGATTGAGAAAACCGAGACGAAGTCATCAAATCACCCAATGCCATATACAACAATCAGACGCACTCGACAACTTCAATCAGACATACAAATTGTAGCTCACCCCTGCCCCAGGCGAGGAGAACTCATAATAGAAAACCCTAAACGGTAAATCCCAAGGGCTCCGTAGCTGAGATAGGAACAAAAGGGAAAGGAAAATTTCCTCCTTTTTTAAGGTTCCGCGGCGACTTGAACGGCTGAGATTCAATCGACGAAACCAGTGAAAGAGCGGCGGAGAGAGCTCGGAAGAAGGCAGGAGACAGAATCCAGCTCTGGAAACCCTAGGTCGACGCTACGGCGGTCGTCGATACGCCGATGGAGGCGGAGATACGCAGCATAGATACGTACGGCGCGAGAAGCTGAGGGAAAAAGGTGTAAAGTGATGTGCGGCTTAATCGAACCTAAAGGGAACACAAGAAATGTAAATGTGATGATCGAATCGATATTTCCACAATTCTTTGGGGTTGAAATTGTAATAATGAGATATTATTGTTATTTATTTAGTAAGGTGGTGACTGTTATGGTTTTTTCTATGCTGAGACAGACGTTCAATGAGTATATTATTGGAGTATTTTTAAATAAAAAAGATAGAAATTTATTATTTTTATATTCTTCTTCCAAAGGAGGTACTCTTGAAGATATTTGTGGAAATATAGGTAATAGTTGAGACGGTATGAGAGAATATAGAACTATTTTAGGTTCCAAAAGTGAACTTGGCTTTGGGTTCTTCTATTATGTGTTTCTACACATTTTTTTTGGTTTTATTTAGTATATTTCATATGATTTTGTTTCTACAATACTATCTAACTTGCCATTATTGTTTCGGTATAAAAATATCGATAGTGTCAACATCAATACCAATATCGGTAAGAATTTAAATAATATCCGGTCCGATATTTGGAAATTTTGTGTGCTTATTGAATCAAAACAACTTTGATGCTTGTTTGAATTACAGTAGAAAACAACATGATTTGGTAATTAAAAAAAATTGTAAATCTCAACTTTTTGCAAAGTATTTACCTTCACATTGACATTCGAAAAGTTCATCATCATCTTCAATCGATTTTGTTAATTGCCAATCAATAGCGAAAGCATACACATTGTCGGAATAACGTTTTATTGCGATTCGCCACTAAGTTAACTAAGTTTTAAGACAAAACATTTAATATAGTTTATTACATACAATTATCATTGGTATCTATATCTACCGTTGTTGATGGTGGGTCGGGCATCGAGTATCAGGAGTAATTATATATGGTCCCGAATAATACTTCTATAAAATAAATATCCCGAAACCAAAATAAAACTAAGAATACTATGAAACAATATAATTATGTTGTCTCACTCAATAGCAAGACAATATCATTCATTACGCAGCCGCAAAGCACAAACCTAAACAAAATCATACCTTAAAAACAATATCAATCATGGGACCCAATCACATACCAACCCGACCCATACCCGACAACATTCTTTAGAAACCGATCCATATTTGTCCTCTTAAATACAAAAGGTGATCAATACGATACAAACCTTTTCATGCAGATAACGTTGAACAATGGTTAACCTCTTTACCTAAGAGTTGATTACGTCGCAAAATAGTTTCAAGTAAAAACAATTGAAAACCAAGCCTCATCAATTGGGCTCTCTCACAATTATTACTTCTATGCGTTTGTTTATATCTTTTGGGCTGAGTTCTTGGGCTGTTATTGTTTTCTGCATATAAATATTATAATTTAATCCCATTACATAAAACCCTAAAACATATCCATCTATTTACAATTACAATTCGCCTAAAAAGGTTATGTAAAGTTTATTACATCTCCTCTTAAGGGTTAATAACTGGGCAAAAGCCTAAAATAGTCCCCGATGTTTACCCTGTGAACCAATTTAGTCCCCGATGTTTCGCGGGGACCAATTTAGTCCCCGATGTTATCGAAAATGAACCAAATTGGTCACTTCCGTCAGTCCACGTCAATTTAGACGGAAATGCTATTTGCGACGGAACTAGCGACGGAATATCCGTCGCTAAATGACAAAAATTAAAAAAAAATGATAAATTAGGCATTAAAAATGAGAAAAAAAATCCAAAAAAGGAAAAAAATTCAAAAAATAGAGTAAAAATTCAAAAAAAAAAAGAGAATTTTACTAATAAATTAAATAAAATAAATAAATAATAATAAAAATACAAAAAAACTAAAAATAAAATAAAAATTAATAAACTAAACATTAAAAATGAGGAAAAAATCAAAAAAAAAAGAAAAAATTCAAAAAATAGAGTAAAAAATTCAAACAAACAAGAGAATATTACTAATAAATTAAATAAAAATATATATTAATAAAAATAAAAAACCAAAATTAAATAAAAATGATAAATTAAACATTAAAAAATAGGAAAAAATCCAAAAAAAAGGAAAAAAAAAATTCAAAAAATATTGTAAAAATTCAGAAAAAACAAGAGAATGTTACAAATAAATCAGACAAAAAAACATTCGAGAATTGGAGTGATTATGTCCTCATTAACTTGTCTGGGACGGTCTTCGTAAAACTTTTAGAGGCATTTTTTATCCTTAATTTTGTTTTCCTTTTTATCTAATTTTTAATAAATAAATATATTTTTATTTTTCATTTTTTCAAATCTTAAATTTATATTTATCATTTTTATTATAGTTTTAGTTTTTTATTTTATTTTTTTTATTTATTTATTATTATTATTTATTTTTTAGTTAATTTATTAGTAATATTCTCTTGTTTGTTTTTCTGAATTTTTATTCTATTTTTAATTTTTTTTTCTTTTTGGATTTTTTCCTCTTTTTAATGTGTAACTTATCATTTTTAATTTACTTTTTTTATAATTTATTTTTTATTTAATTTATTTGTAATATTCTCTTGTTTTTTCTGAACTTTTTACTCTATTTTTTGAAATTTTTTTCCTTTTTTTGGATTTTTTCCTCTTTTTTAATGTTTAACTTATCATTTTTATTTTAATTTTGGTTTTTTATTTTTATTATTACTTATTTTTTATTTAATTTATTAGTAATATTCCCTTGTTTTTTTTTTGAATTTTTACTCTATTTTTTGAATTTGTTCCTTTTTTTTGGATTTTTTCCTCATTTTAATGTTTAATTTATCATTTTTTATTTTATTTTTATTTTTTATTTTATATTTATTTTATTTTTTTATTTAATTTATTAGTAATATTCTCTCTTTTTATTAATTTTGTACTCTATTTTTTGAATTTTTTCTTTTTTTGGTTTTTTCTCATATTTAATGCTTAATTTATCATTTTTTTAATTTTTTTCATTTAGCGACGGATTATTCCGTCGCTAATTCCGTCGCAAATGGCATTTCCGTCTAAATTGACGTCGGACTGATGGAAGTGACCAATTTGGTTCATTTTCGATAACATCGGGGACTAAATTGGTCCCCGCGGAACATCGGGGACTAAATTGGTTCACAGGGTAAACATCTGGGACTATTTTAGGCTTTTGCCCGTTAATAACTCGTACAATCTTTTAACACTATCTCTATGCACATAATTTTGACACCCATCATTTTTAGCCTAATTTCTTTCTTCTTATTTTTAGGCATAGGTTTTTTTCTTTTATAATTATGTGACATGATCTGAACTGTGATATCATGTACTAAAAAGCGTACGCTTCGTTTGCAATATAAGCGATTTTGTATCATCAAGGACTAACATCTCGTGATTCCCATAATTTTGCATAAAGTATTCTTTTAATGTAAGAGAATCATAGTGCTCATCGTTGTTAGAATATATAATCGACATGCATGCTAATAATAGGTGGTGGAGCCATCCTTTAACAATAAAGAAATGATGGACTCTCTTGATTATTTTAAAACTGCTTTTAAATTGATGAACCGAAAAGAAAAACACTAGAAAAAAAAAGACAAAAAATGAAAATTTTCTATCGCAAATGAAGAGTGTGTTGCTCTCGATCTCCAACTTCAATATCACAAACCCTATATCACATGATTTAATTTCCACCAGTAGTTTTTATTGATTTTCAATAAAAGATAGATAGATTGATATATAAAGAGGTAGATTTACAAGGTTTTTAGAGGTGTATGGGCACTTGTTGTGTTTTCTTGTGATGATTAATGAACACATGTGAGAAGGTGGGTACTTAGGTTCTTTGTCCTTCTGCAAATGGTGACAATCTTGAAAAAAAAAATTCATTCTCCTTCACCAATAATAGAAAATAAATGAATTAATTATATATAATTTGCAAACTGCACTTTGTAAGGAGTAGACATTCTATGGTCATGGCCATTGACGTGTGGACCCTAAATAAGACCATGATAAGTTATGTTGATCTCTTTTTTTATTTATTCATCTTTTCTTTTTTGTGTTGATGCTTGTCTTCTAATTTAGATGTTTTTTACTTATCGAAGGGAATCTCTTATGTTTGTATTGCCCCCTTAAAGTTATATTAAATTGCAATAATACAGTTGTCAGTGATAATTACAGAGTTGTCTCTTACTTCCTTGGATTGCAAAGTGTACGTACTTATTTCCATTTTAATATATATCGAGTGGTGGAATTGGATACTTCCTTTGTTATGTCACGTCGTCCATCCCTAATTTAGGACATAATCATCAGATTAACTTGAATTGTCGTTCAGTATTCTACTTATCACTAACCATTACTCTTAGGCAATATCCATTAAATGATGTTATACCTCGTAAGTGAGTAGACTTATTGTTAAATCTTGCTGCTCATTAAAGATATCAATCAATTGAATCCTGAAAACTGATAAAGGGTTATATATATATATATATATATATATATATATATATATATATATATATATATGAAGGGTTATAACTCTTATTAGAGATATGTATCGATTGATTATATGCTGCTCTTTAGGCAAAAAATATGCATCTTAATGCAATGTTATTACGAGCCAAAATTCTATCATATTGAAGAAAAAAACAATGTCTCGTGATGGAGAAAGCCGTGTAAGTTAGGTCGTTGCATAGTTTGTGATAATGGTGGATGACTCATCGAATGAGAAGGCAGCAAAAAATGATTTCGTGCTGTGGTGTATTTGTTGTATTTTTGCTTATTTACAAACGTTACATAACATAATCAGTTGTTTGTAGTAATAATATTAACTGTCCAATATCTATTCTCTTATATTAAAGGAGAGCACCTTGGTAAACTGCCATAATTTGGACCTAATTTGGTCTGTATAAATACTTAATTAAAGGGAATACGTAAAATAACCACCCACTTGGTCTGTATAAATACTTAATTAAAGGAAATACTTAAAATAACCACCCACTAAAAGCAGTTACAATGTTCAATTTAACAAAAAAAATTAAATATATTTTTTTTGCACACACGTTAGGGTGTGCAGGACATACTAGTATATATAATGCCTCCAAACGCTTCTCACGGGGTTTCCTCGTCTTCCTTTGATCATTTTTATGCCTCGGTTTAAGATTACCAAACTGTCCCAACCACCATACGAAAAAGTTAACACTTTTTATTGTTTCTTAAAGGGGAAATAATTTATTCAAAGTATAATATTACAAGCAAGAAATAAGTTTAGAAAGCTAGCGAAGGACTATGGATACACATGTTCTTAAAATCTTTGACCATGTTTTGATCTTGGAGATATCGGTTATATGCAATTCTTCACAATGCTCATCACGTCTAATTTGTTTCTGTATATCATTAGATACAAAATATTTACTTAAACCTGTTCGGGTGTACAAAGTCAATCCCAAATCGATTTAAGTAAAAATATCGTGACATGCAATTTTAGCTAATTAGTGAGTTACTCCATCTATTGTCAATCGAATTTAGAATGAAATTGCTCCACTTGAACTATATGTTGGACTACTTGGGATTTTATTTCCCAGCAAAATGCAAAACCCTAGATTGTCAATCGAATGTCTTTAGAGTAGGGTTTCATTGCAATCTTGAAGAGAATTGGTGTAAATTCGAAAGGGTCCGAATTATCAATTGAGCAAGTCATTCTACTGGTAATTTTCTTGAATGGAAAAAGACCCATCATACTTATCCTTTATTATAATATTAGAAACCACTATTTTGACTTGACTAATCAAAGAAAGCTTTTCTCATCTCACGTATGTATCAATGTTCTAGTTGCTAGCAAGTAATGACAATAAAATCGAAGCCTCCCAAGAATTATTATAATGGCAAGTGCGCAGAGAATTATCATCTCATTTTAGTACAAGATGATGCATTTATTGCTCCATGGAAAATAAATAAAATGGAAAAAGGAGGGCAGCATTGTCTTTTATACGCAACCGTGTCTACAAATTGTGACGTCACGGTCTCCTGTGAAACTTGTGGTACTCATGCAGGAAAAAAACAAAAGAAATCAAACATCAAGATTATATTAGTGCTTGAGAGTTCCATTTTCCCTTTAAAAAGCCTAATCAGCCTTTATACTTATCGTCTCTCTTACTTATCTGAGTTATTGAAGATATAGGAGAAACGAAGACTATAATATGAGCTCAGAAAATCGAAATAAAGAAGCTCTTTATGATCAGCTTCGATCTGTTACCAATTCTTCGTCGGTAGGATTTCTCGAGAAACTGTATATTATTTGCCCACGTATGTCAGTATTTATGGTTGTCGTCTATACAAGTTTATGCTTGGCTATGGAGAGTAGCAGTTTATGTGTGTAGGTGGTTAATTCATGTTAATCATGACACTTTATTTCGTGTGTATGATCATTGGAAGTTAAAGAGACAATTTTTGTTCTTTCGATATTGATTGGATAACATTACAGCTTTCATCATCCTGGCCAAGCTTCAAATTCGTTTTCTTTTTAATAAACCCTATTGAATTGGGATTAAGTTTTATTACATGGTGTCTTTAGAACTTTGCTTGATGCCCAATTTTTCCTTTTTCTTGATTGAATTGATTTTGATCCAAATACCTATCCATCTCAAGAAGTTGAAACTGATTATAGTGTATTTGAAGGGATTTCTACCACTTGCAATTATATCTTCGAGCATACGTACAATAATCCATATCATTACAGCAAAATAAAATCTTGCATTCTCAACAGGTTAACAAAGCATCCATATTGGTCGATGCAATGAAGTGCATCGAAGAACTGAAAGCAAAGGTAGAGAAACTAAAGCAAGACATCACAAGTTCAGAAAGCTCAAGCCAAGAAGATGCTACATTGCCTGCTGTATATCATAAATATGTCCGATTTCGATTATGTGACTCTTATTGCATATGTTTTGATGGGCTTGTGGGTTTACTATCTTCCTGCAGCAGGTGAAAGTCGAAACCCTAGAAAAAGGGTTCTTGATAAAGGTGTATGCAGAGAAAAACTGCCCACGTTTGCTTGTATCGATTCTTGAAGCTTTCGAAGAGTTAGGCCTCGAAGTACTCGATGCTAGGGTTTCTTGTTCAGACAATTTCCATCTTGAAGCTGTTAGTGAGGTAATAGCATTTTTCTTACATATATCGAAGTCCCACCTCAAGAACAAAAAACATTCATCAAAAACCTCTTTTTTATTTATACCGAGTTGTAAATAATAGATGCTATGAAATGCAGAGTGAAGGGCAATCTGAGAGCATGAATGCTCAGGTGGTTAAGCAAGCAGTAGTTCAAGCGATCAGAAATTGGAGCAAAAACAATGAGAAAGATTAATCTATCAATCTCTTGTTTTAGTTGATGAGGTGATTAATCAAGATCAAAAGCTTGCAGAGAATAGAAGCTTCTCAGCAATAAAAAAGGGTTTCCAAGATGATATATATACGTTATTATATCGAATCATATGATTTAGTAACATGGCAAGATGTAATATAATGTGTAAGAAGCTTCTAAGCTTGAGGAAGAACTAGAAATATGAATGAGTGAAAAATCACTCATCTTTTTCATTCAGGCATTTCGTAAACATTATTGAAGTGAGATCATCTTCACCATTCGAGGAGCTTTGAGTTATATTACTCACGAACAACGTTAAATATTTGATTACGGTTTATTTTGGAGGATGAGGTTATAGAATAATTAGGGATGAAAGACGGGTTGAAGCCAGCTTGTGAATTTTTTATTGATAGTTTTATTATTTTTTAAAATTTTTGGAAGTTTAAACTCGAGTTAATAGTAATCGAGCTCACGAGCCGATCTCGACTGCTTTTCTCCATTACTAAATATAACAACAATAAAATGGAATTGAAATAGATTTTTTTTTTGGGATTTTACATAAAAATACCCATAAATATAAAAAATTAGCAAGCAGTACCATGTCAGTATTTTTTTTTTACGCAGGTACCTGTCAGAATAAATTTTTTGCACATTGGTACATACCCGCCGCAAGGTACATCATATAACACATTTATGTACCATAAAGAAACGTATTGTGGTACGTAATACAGCTAGAAAAAATGGTACCATCATATAGTCAGCCGCAAGGTACCGTATTGAACGTATATAGGTACCATATATGGGTACCATATAAATGCGTGACGTGCTACGCAATAAACATATAAAAATGTACGTCAAGACCGGAAAAATGGTACGCACAGTCGAACGGGTACTTATATAAAAATTTCTGACATGGGTACTGACTTGCAAATTTTTTTATACAATTGGGTATTTTTATATAGATTCACCTTTTCTTTTTACATAAAAATTAAAATTAGTGATGAGAAATTGAATTGGTGGACGAACTCAACTTCAATCTATTTGGTGGGCTTTCATCCAATTTTTATAATGTGGCCCATTCTTAACATCGAATCGCAATGAGGCCCATTAGTTAAACGAGGCCCACCAGATTTTTGGAAGAAGACTATTTTGACCTTTCGTTCTTTTTTTAGGGTAAATTCCATTTGCATATATAAGTTTTGACCCTTCGTTCTTGAAAGACCAAGCAAGTCTACAACTTGCGATAGTTTTCAGTAGAACTTTCTATATGTAATTTTTTAAATATGTACTGCAATAAGATGATCAGATTAAAAAAGTTAAAAAAAAAAAAAGAAAAGAAAAGAGAAAAGGCGATGCTTTAATTATCTTGGAGACGTGTACGAACATCCGACACCATTATCGCCATAATTGATTTATTTTCGCCATGCCATTATATTTGATGTTAGTCAACTACTAAAGATATTTAATTTCTAAATAAACATTATTATATGTATAAAGAGGAGCTTTATTTGTGTTAAATATGTTATCTGATTTATGGTATCTATGTATAGTAAGTTGTATGCAAGATTAGACCTTAATTCATGTCACATCTTAGAAAAGATTTCGCATTAAACTTAAATTTTTTAAATATCAGTCCTAATATTGGAATGCAATACTTTTCAATTGGTTGATCACCGAAATAATGCATGGACAAAGTCACGAAGAGTTGTTAATTAACTGACTAATCTTTCCGAAAGTGATAGTAAGAATTTCGTTTCGATCATACAATTAGAGACAATTATTCAAATTTGTCAACTGTTTTACAAAATAAGAACGTTGATTTATTTATTTGATTTTCCTCATAAATATATGCTCTCTTTGTATTTCTTATCTTTGGTTGAAAACTCACCTTTATTTTTTAAAAAAATGTCAAATACATTTTAATTTAAATATTATACAGACCCCTAAAACGAACACTTTAGAGCATCTCCAACCCGCGGCATGAAAATATAGTTAATTCTACACAATATTACAGCTGCTACAGTGTTTTTACTCCAACCGATAAACTCTATTTTCTACACTATTTTTCACTCCAACCCATTAACTCTATTTTCTACTCTAAAAATCAAATTCCTATATTAAACTTTATAATATAATAGTTAAAAGTCAATAAATTATAATAATTAATATTTAAAATTAACTAATTTATAAACTTAGCATATTATTTAAATATAATTATATAAATTAAAATGTAAATATAAATAATAATAGGAAATTAATATATTTTTACTTTTATTATTATAAGAATTGAAATATTAAATATAATTAAAATATTTTTTATGAAATAAATTTTAAATAAATAGAAGTACAACACATTTTTTGTGCTGAAAATTGTGTGTACTCTACATCTAGAGTATCTCTGCTAATCAACACAACATTAATGTTAGATATAGAATCCCATTGGAGTAAAGACGTACTTTATTTTTGTGTTTTGCACAAAGATGAAGTACCCGTTAGAGATGCTCTTAATGACCTTTATTTGCAGTCCAATAATACAATGTGCAAAACGTTTAATCAAACAAGCGCAATAAGTCAATATTTACCAAACATTAGGTTTGTTGGGTGAGATTTGAGAACCCTAATTAATTATCTTGAATAATCCGTTCTAATAGTGAGTTATATTATTTTTATATTTATATATTGGGTATCATTGGAAAAGGAATTAGAAACTTCAAGATGGGAATAGATGGAAGAAAACACATTAAAATCTGAAATAATACAAAAAAGGCATCTAATTAGAATTATACTTGACATGCTGAAATGAAAGTATGAGTCCAAGTGCCAATATAATAATGAGAGCGCTTAAAAAGGAAACTTGACCGGCATTAATTAATAAAATCTATACTATTGAACGTAACTACATTCAACTAATTTATATGTCATGCAAAATTAGTAATTTACAATTTCGTATATTAAAACATTTTAAATTAATAGTTATTCTTAAAAATATCAAATAATATTGTACATACATGTTTATATTTGCTTAGAGAAGTAGTTTATATAATTACGTGCTTTACTTCAATATTCAACAACTGAAAACCATGTCAACCAAATTTAAATACTGGCAGATTTTTCAACAATTAAAAACTCGAAACTCTTCTATTATGGCTTATCAGTATTTACCAAACATGAGAATGACAAACATAGAGGAATTTTATAGTGCTCACACCGTAGTGGGCACCTGTTGATGTGACACCGATTCGTGCCATTTCAACATCCCGTATCGATATCTAAGGTTATGTCGTTTTAATTAACACCTTCGAGGTGTCATTAATCGACACTTCGGATGCTGATGTGGCATATTGACGCCTTATATAACATTTTACGTGTCGATGGAATATATCGCGTCAATATGCTACATCGGCATCCGAATGTCGATTAATGACACCTTGAAGGTGTTAATTAAGACGACATAACTTTAGAGTCGATACGAGATGTTGAAATGGCACGAATCGGTGTCACATCAATAGGTGCACACCTAAGGTGCTCACAACCATCAAATTCCTCGACAAATATATATTGCATGCATGCACTTAATGAATACATTTATCAAATAAACGAGTCAATATAATTTAATTCGTAATACTCTCTATGTGGATGAAATAATAGAATATTGATGATAATTTTTTAGAAATTTTTAATCGTTGTTTATCTCATATAAATGTGGTTGAATAAAATGTCACGTAGTTACTACAACGCTACGAGCCAATAATTTCTTCCATACGAAATATTATAATAATGTACTTCTGAAGACTAATAGATACTCGCAATCAACGTATTCTAGATTACACGTTTGTAGTCAAAACTGCTTTTTCATGAAATTCAATTAAAATATAGAAAGAAATTAAATGATTTTATTTAATCATGAATGGACAATATAATACTACATAATCAAGATTCTCCACTCAATATATGTTCACAACTCATACACACGAAAAGTCATAACACGTTGAGATTTTAATTCAGCCCTCATTAATACACAAGTTATTTCCTTTCTTCGCATGTAAGGAGAGCTCCTCAAGGGACAGATTTTAACAGCTTTCGTATAGAACCCTTTATTTAAAAAAACAAAATCCCAATCAAATTAACAACAAATAGTATCGTGAAAATTACATATAAAATTGTATACGTCAAGAGCTAACGAACATTATTCTTCGAGAAGGACGACCTGAGATATTAGTATTGTAATAACTTAACGAACTCCATGCGTAATTAGGAACACCTTCTTCGATTATAAAGTAAAGCTCTTTTTGCCTTAGTGGAATCTTTGACAAAAAGGAACTCATGCCGAGTTTTTACACGATGGCTGCTCTCCTCGCAGGAACTGAATATTTACTTCGTCATTAACTAATTTTGACATCGCACCATAATGTTGAACGTGTCAACGATATAATTAAGTAAATATATATACTTACTAAATCTCAGTTGACTAAATACCCTAAAATAGATGTAAAAAAGAAGCACAATTACTACTATAAATACGTGATCAAGGAGCTCTAAAGCAAACCACAAACTTAAGAACCTCAGCCTGCTAGAAGAGTATTTACATAATATAAATTACTAATCATGGCAGTCATTAATAACAGAGCTTCCATTATTACAACCCTATTGATGATCATCTCTACCCTCTTCATAGGATTGTCCAATGCACAACTTTCATCAAACTTCTACTCCTCAACATGTCCTAACCTCCTAACTATAATCCGAACAGCCGTAAACTCATCAGTTAGCAGCGATCCTCGAATGGGCGCATCATTACTTCGTCTTCACTTCCATGATTGCTTCGTTAATGCAAGCCCTCCATCTCTTACATTTCATAAAATTTCGACGAAATATTACATACAGTTTTCTCTTTACTTGCAGATTAGCGTTTGGTTGACATGCATGCATTGAATACAGCCTTTGATGAAATGTATTGCTCTAATTTGTCTGAAAAACTAAAATATAGGGATGCGACGCCTCTCTCTTGCTAGACGACACGGCGAACTTCACTGGGGAAAAAACTGCCACGCCGAACGCTAATTCTTTGAGGGGATTCGATGTGATAGATACCATCAAGACGCAAGTCGAGAGCGCTTGTCCTAATATAGTTTCGTGCGCTGACATTTTGTCCGTGGCTGCTAGAGATGGCGTTGTCGCCGTAAGTTTTTTTTATTATTATTTTTTTATCTTCTTAGCAATATATGCGACTCGGAATATATTTAATTTATGTTTGAATATACGATTAAACAACAGCTGAATGGGTCAAGCTGGGCGGTTCCGCTAGGAAGAAGAGACTCGACCACGGCGAGTCGTACCGCCGCGAATAGCCAAATCCCGGCGCCGACTATGAACCTTACTGCGCTCATTACTAACTTTGCTAATAAGGGTTTCAATGCTAGGGAAATGGTAGCCCTTTCAGGTAAACATACACAAACACACACTTATATATATTATACACTAGTTTTTTTCTCCTGCAACGCACCAATCTTAATTTATATACAAGTTAATAAGATAACTTAATTTTTAAGAGAAAATATATAGGACATTGAGCGTGGAGAAGATCGAATGAAACTGTAAATAACTTGAACTTTCCAGAACTGTTCCATTTTGATTCTTTTACTGTTTGGTTAAAGGAACGAAAATTACATGTTTTGCAAAGTTCAGGGAACCAAAATGACACATTTGAAAGTTTTGAACACCAACAGCAAAATGTGGTATAGTTCAAGCACCAGTTTGCCATTTACTCTAAATAAAAAGATATATAGACACGTGCCGCAATTCTAAGCATCCTTCATTTCTATTTTTACATGAAATGAGACATATAAGGTTGATTATCAGGAACTAGATATGTTAAATAAATGTGCCTGAAAATGGAGACTGGGTCACAAATTCTTTCTATATTATCATATGAGATCTACAATGTTGATCATCACCAACTACTTATATTAAACATATATATATAATATATAATTAGGATCTCACACGATAGGACAGGCGAGGTGCGCGGTTTTTCGCAACAGAATATACAACGAGCCCATAAACGCGACTTTCGCTGCAACCGTACGAGGAAATTGCCCTCAGAGCGGCGGAAATGGAAATCTTTCGCCTTTGGATTTTCAGACGCCTACGGCGTTCGACAACAGTTATTACAGAAACTTGATAAACCTCAGCGGTTTGCTACACTCTGACCAGCAGCTGTTCAACAATGGCTCAACGGATGCGCAGGTTAGGGCTTACAGCGCTAACTCGGCCTCGTTTTTCAACGATTTTGCGAGCGCTATGGTTAAGATGGCGAGCTTGAGTCCCTTGACTGGCTCGAATGGGCAGATCAGAAGGAATTGCAGGAGGGTAAATTAATTGATTGATTGGAAAAATCGAGTCTGTTTTTTTTTTTTGATGTATTGAATAATTGTTTGTTGTTTGTTTTTCTGGGCTTTTGGTGTTATCATAAAAGTGTGTGTGTGTGTGTTGTTGTTGCGGTTTAAGAATATGGATGAGTTTGCAATAAGATTTGCTTATGTGTTTTTTTTTTTTTTTATGTTCTTAAGGTTGAATAAGAATTCAAGTTTTGATCAAATCTGTGACAGCCAGCCAGGGGCGGATCCAGAAATTTTTAGTTGGGGGGGCCGTAAATTTTTTTTTTTCCGAGTCATTTTCACGTAATCGACTATGGTCTTCCACCGCACACTCGAAGATGAGCTTATGTGGGAGTATTTTTCTTGAAATATATCTGCATTATTGACTAGCTCAGTTGAAAGATAAAGATAGTATGGATGGACTATCAAAAGTTACTGGAAAAGATAAAAAAAAATAATTACATATATATTAAATCATATAATAAAGAATTTGTATATAAAAATAAATAAAAAATAAGACGAAAAGAAAAAATTCAAAATAAATAAAAAATCTCAATAAAATAAAAAAACAAAAGAGAAAAAACTAAGAAGAATAATAATAAAATAATAATAATAATACTCTAAAATGCATAAATTAAAAGATGCGAAAATAACTAAAAAAGGAGAAGAAAAGAAGTTAAGAGTAGTAATAATAATAAAAAAGAAGCAACTAAACAAATAAAAAACAAAAAAAGAAATGAAAATATCTCACCTGGGCTTGAACCCATGACCTTCCAATAGGAAGGCACGTTACTACCCACTGTGCTACTCATAAAATTACTCACATTTAATATTCGAAATTTATATGTACATTTAATGAATATAACACATATATAGTACTAAAAACTTCAAAAAATTTCGCGGGGGCCGTGGCCCCCCCGGGCCACAACGTAGATCCGCCCCTGCAGCCAGCCATCATTCTTGTTTTTTTTTTAAAAAAAAAAAGGAAAGGTAACATTTTCTAATGGATGATGCTAAATTATTGAAATCTTGACCATGATCTTTTGGATTCACGGACATATAAATAATAATCAGAGTCGATATAAAAATATAAATTATTGAAGCATATAAAGAGTAGTATAACGTGGGGATAAAAAAACACGCTTTCTATCATTATACTTCACAAACAATTTTAACAAATGGCACTTCATTGTTCATAGAACAAGGGTGACAATTATCTCAAAACTATATAACTGCAACGTTTTTTCAATAAAAAAACACACAGACACACAATAAATCGTCATTAATATCACAATTAAAACCCTAATCAATCACATCAACGACCAACAATACCCAGAGAAAGTCCTTCTTCAAGATCAACACAGAGCTGTAATAACGAATGTTCTCTAATTCTTTTTCTTTGCTATTGATCAACACATAGCCCGCTTCTTCGTATATAAAGGAGACCAAGATATCGAAGAAGATGAACTTGTCGAATCACAAGTAGAGGGACAAGAATCACGGTGGACTTTCTTGGGATTGATCCTTCTCAGCAAAGTGTGAAGAAGATGAAGTTTAGATCTTGAATTCCTTTTCTTATTACATTTCAGAAGATCGCTTGTGTAATAAGATGGCGGTGGAGTGAGGGGCGGGACATCATAGGTTTTTTCGAACGATTTGTGCTTAGGAGTTCCAGGAATAATCTCCCACGTGAATGGGACTGAGCTCGAAACATCTCCGTAATAAACCCTAAAAGATGATTTCGGTGTTTCTTTAGAGATGAGCTTCGCTAAGAACTCATGATCATCAAGCTTCATGGCTCTGAATGATAGTGTAGCTTCTCTTCTTTTTCTTGTACAGTGTGTGTAAGAAAAGAAAAGCAGATATTTATTGATGTTTGCACATGTTTATATATTGCATCTGCAAGTAGTTTACAATACAAATGAATTTTATAGAAAAAAGAGGTTGACTTTGGATAGCAATTGGAGTATTTAGTTACTTGATGCAATAACTAAATTAACCGTTTGGGAGAGTTTAGAGCCGTTTGATTACGTACCATGATTAACATTTATACCACAGAAAAAATCCTATGGATTATGATTGTCGATTGCCTTAGACGAAAAAACATCGTGAAGATGATTGCTAGAATTTAGGATAGCATGAAAGGTACCAAATTAGAGTCATCTACTTCGAGCCGCAATTGATGATGCTAATTGTAAGCTGTTCGTAACTCAACTTGAAATGACGAGTTACTATTCTATTATTAATATTATTTATTATAATGGTTTTTAATGAAAAATGTCACTTCTCTTAAATTGCATGTACCGTGCACCATAAAAAGTGTGCATTGCATGGAACTCGCTTTCTCTAGTCTTATTCTCTCCTCTTACTTTTTTTTTCTTGCTTTATACTCCCTCCGTCCCGCTAATTTTATCACATTTTTCCATTCCGTGCATCCTAATAATTTTATCACATTTCCTTTTTGGGTAAAAAATTAAACAGCATTTTAAATGTGATTGGAGGGAAAAGTAAATGGTGGGAATAATTAGGAAAATGTTATAAATTTAAACAAGTTGTTTACATCTAACCCCCGTTGTACTACATTATTATATTAATGTCACCTTAATTTGCGTGTCCAACAGCTTACGTGATAAAGTTGCTGGGACATAGGGAGTATTTTTTGCAAGCCCTTAGTAGAATTTGATGTATATCAGATTCCACGAGAGATTATTATAATCAAATAAGTATTATAATTCACGATATACACACCAAAAGGGTAAAAAGGACGCAACTTTCCAATCAAATATGCATATTACAAAGGGAAATCATATGTTACATTTCATACAAACACACTCTCATTACATTGGAAAACCTCTTACAACATGTTCAAAGGCTTCTTACTTATTACACACCAAAACAAGAACCAAAAAAAAAAAAAAGTTTGTTTCATTTCAATCACAAAGCGCAGACATCATTTAAATCTAGTGATTCGACTCGATGATCCGTCGAAGAAAATCTCGCCGGGATCGCAATAGCCTATATGCTCGACAGCGCCTACAGTTTTGAAAGTTCGCCTTTTGCTTATCTCCTCGACGAGCTTTTGATGCAATAACTGACTTCTAATGTCTACAAACGAGCCCGTCCTAGCCATTCCCCTCGAGCTTTTCGAGCTGCAATGGCCTCTTTTATCGCACTTTCCACTTTCGCCCTTTTCGGGGCAAAACCTAGTAGACGACTTCTTTGTCCAATAGCTTTGCAGTTCTTTTCGAGGGTTAGACAGCAAACGATGATGATCTTCGTGTAATGAAGAACATGAGTAGTAGCTCGTATCAAAGTAGCGCGAGCTGGCATCGTCGTGGTGAATCTTTCTTTCTTCTGCATAAGATAAAAAATAATATACAGTTATATGATTATTTCTTGTGTGTGTGTGTGTGTAGAATTGTGAATATGCTGATAAAGAAAACCCTAATACATGCCTTCGAGCCATCCTCGAGGAGATGAAATCCCAGGTAGAGAGGCTTGGGAAGAAGAAGAGATGGATGAGTTGCTGCAGTAGAAGGGGTTGCGAGGGGCGTTATCGTCATTATCATCTTCGTACTCGAAGCTGTGCTGCATCTGCATGGGAGGGCGAGGGGCGTTATCGTCATTATCATCATCGTCACCGTCGTCGGGAATTTTCCACGAAGGGACTAAAGCAGATACTTCTTCGTCTATCATATCAGCAATTTCGTGCGGCTCCCAATCTGCAATCTCTAATTCTCTCACCATTTCAGTAGCAACGTCCAACGCTGTGTCGCTCGTTATATCGAATGGGAAGTACACATTCTTCGCATCGCCTGAGAAAATCGTACAAAAGAAAAACATTCTATCAAGAAACAAATAAAAGACGTAAAGTTAACCCTTTTTCAGAATTCTTAAAACCCTACCATTCTTGTCAGAAATCTGCACTTTCAGAAAAATGGCGTCGTCTTCAGAGTTCATAGAGCCCTTAATGGTCATATCAGCCCTCGATTCTAACCTAATCAAAGGTAAAGATTCTTCGAACTTTTCGAAAGAAAGAAATGGATCCATAAGAAGCTCTAAAGCCGACGGCCTATTGGGAACTTTCTCCAAGCATCTCCCCACGAATCTGCGCGCCTCGAGATCTTGAATTCTATAGAACGCTTCGGGCAATTTTCCCTGTTTATTGAGAAAAGATCTGTTACAATGTTTTCGCCTCGTGTAATAATAAATATCTGAAGCTCTTACCGAGGTCACTTTCTTGTATATCTGGGCGGGATTAGAGCATTCGCCGTAAGGATATTCAGACGTAAGCATCTCAAGAACGCACATCCCAAAGGAGTAAATATCCACGAGCTCGTCGTAGTCTTCCTCGTACAGTTCTGGCGCCATAAACTCGGGCGTACCTAACGAATTTTCGTCGAAGCCCACTTGAGATTATTACATGAAAAGATCTACGACACTAAGAGTGTGCTTGGTTCGTGGAAATTAGTAGGGAAAATAATTTGAAAAGGAAAAGGAAAATTTTTCATGTTTGGTTGATCAAAGAAATAGATACGGAAAAGAAAAGAAAAGCTTGTTTAATTTTGACTCAAAACTAAAGAAAACTATTTCCCTCATCACATGGTGATGAAAACGGAAGAAAAACTTATGGAACCATTTTCTCTTCTATTTTCTTTTCCACCCTATTTTTCTCAAACCAAACACGGCGTAAGAAAATCGAAGAAAAATATCATAAAGGAGATAGATATATTGCCTATGACACTATGGGCGTGATGCGATCCATGAAGTATTGCAGCTAAGCCAAGATCGCCGATCTTCACCTGGCCAACGTTTCCATTCACGAATATATTATCGCACTTAAGATCGCGGTGGATTACAGGAGGATCGTGGCTGTGTAGATGATTGAGCCCTTTGAGAATCTGGCGAGCCCAATCTTTGATCGCCCGAATATTCACCCTTGGGTATCTCTTTCTGTACCTACAGAACAAAAAAGTTGAGATTTTTCGGTAAAGAAGTAGCGAAAAAGGAGCTGAGATTTACTTACTCTCTGAGGGTCCCTGAAGTGAACATCTCAGTGATGAAGTTGAACGTTCTACGCTCGATATCGATCCATGAAGCGCGAAATTTCATGATAGATTCGTGGTTGAGGTTCTTCAGTAAGTGGACCTCCGAGTAAAGTCGTTGAAGCTCTTCGGGCGAACTAAATAAGTCGTTGAGTTTCACTTGATTCCATGCAACTTCCACGGCGAGGAACTCGTCGAACGCTCTGTATACAGTTTTCGTTGCTCCTTTGCCAAGAACGTCGTTAGACTGCAATAAGGGTCAAGAAAAGAAGCGTTTGATTTACGCAGCTCAAACTTTCGGCTTCTATCCAAAGAATTACGGGTCATTATTGTGATCTGAATTTCATCATAAATCATTTATGATTTGATTAGAGTCTGCTTGCTAGACCAATTCTGTTAATGGAAATCCACTAAAGTCAACTCCAGGAAAATGAAAACTGATGGACCAAACACAACTATCTTCTCAACAACTCATTATTGTCCCACTAATTTGACATAATTTATGAGATTTCCATATTTATGTGAACTGTGGGGCGCATTTAAATCTAGCACAGTCTTTTTTCATAGTGGAGAACACAAAAAAAAGTTCCAAGACTAATGCATAAACAGAAGAAGCACTTGTGAAAAGCTAGGGAAATCATGCCTATTAAGCTATAGGCAACCAATAAGAGATCTAAGCCATGAGCCCCTTTTTCACTAGTATTCAAGAATTCAGACAAGAACAATGTAGTAATAATCAAGGAATGAAAAATAATCAAAGAGAAATGGAAGAAAAGTAAAGGAGCCAACTTTACACAAAAAACTTACACGGCCATATCTCTCAGATGGATCCATTTCAACGTATTCGAACTGCATTTGATGACCTCCATCCCAGAATCGAGTTTTATACATGATGATGAAGCAGTATATTATAGATGCTTTTAGAGCTTAAGTATAAAAGAGAAGCACTACGCAACAAAGAACAACGAAACAACAATTGAAACTTCTCCCAAAGCACACTGAAATGAAAAAATTAGACAGAAAGAAAAACGGATTAACAGGTGCTAGAAAATCCGAGGTTTTCCTTCGTGGTTCTCATATGAAAAGACGCCAAATAATAGCCAGAAGAGCCTCGAGTAATCAATCCTTAGCATAATCCAAGTCATACCGCCAACCGCACGTGAAAATTCGTATTCTTGAGAATTCATTTTCTTACAGAGATTAACAGTCCACAACAACAAACGATGGAACAAAGGACAGACCCTTTCGCGGATATTAAGAATGAAAACAACAAAAACACAGCCAAAAATAAAACTCTCAGCTTTTTTTCGAAAACAGGGTTTGTTTAAAATCAAGAATCAGAGAAGGCGAAGAAGAAAGCTTCAGAATTTTTGACATGATAGATAAGGGAGAAAAACGAGGATAAAACTGGGCTTCTGAATTTAAAGAATCTGTGACCCCTTTTAGGCAGCACCATTTGCGTGTAAAAAAGAAAGCTTGGATTTTTCTGAGTCAAGAAAATTCGAGCTGATTGATGAAGGGATAAACAGAGATGGGTTTGTGATACAGGGACGAAATGAAATCGAAAATCGAGTAGAGAATCAAAAAACGTTCCAAGGTGTGAATTTTTTTTTCTTCCGAGGGATTGAAGAGAAAAGGTGGCCTCGGCGGTTTCTTTTCCTTTAATATAAGGGATTTCTCAATTAATGATATTTTCATGTAATAAATAAACATAGTATATATTAGATCACAATTGTATCAGAAGTTGGGAGCCACGTTGACATTTTGATGGTGCTATAGTGTATTTGCTGCTCCTTAAGTTTAATTTTTAATTTTTAGTTTATGTGAAGGGCCAACATTTATTTTACTAAGTCCGTCCGTATTTGCCATAATATAAACAATTTTAGGGGACCACAATGAATTCTTGAAAACATGTAAGTGTACTTGCAATTAAAATATACATTGCAGTTCTTGCTTCAAAGTACAGCAAAACAAGATAGGCATAAATAATGCATGTATTGTTTATGTTATAGCCAATACTTCAGCTTAATATTAATACTGCAAGAGAAGCAACTTGCTAGTTATTTTTTTAATGTACAAATGATTGTAACCACTCTTTTACAAACATATAATATTAACTAGTACCATCTGCACACTCTATGCGTGTACTTAATATATAATTGTTTTAATTTGAGTTTTGAGATTTATAATTTATGTTTAGTAGATGAAATATAATTTTTATATATATAAAAGGAAAATAATTATTAGGGGTATAAGTGTAATATCTAAGAATTGAGGGGTTAACGGTGATAATTATTTAATTAATGAAATTAGAAATAGAGAGGTTAAATTATAAATATTTTACGGACCAAATTAGCAGTTAATAGCAACCCCTCACCCTTAATATAATAGGAGTAGTATAGATATGCATTTAAAAAATGTAAACCGTATTGGAACAATTGATAATTACAATAATTCAGCGTAATCAATAGAACCACTCTTTTTGTTTAGCTTTTTAATTGATTGATCATTGATTCATTGATCCAAAAAAAAAAAACACACACGGACACATATATATAATCATATATTTAAATATGTAATCTTTTTCAATTCTTCATATTGGCGAACAATAATGGACCAAAGGGACATGAACATACTTACTTTAGAATATTACATGAAAATGACAAGATATTTGACTTCTAATCTCAAGTTGGTGCCCTTGTTTTTTGAATTTATCAAATTTCAACCAGCATCTCCATAATGCATTATTTTATTCATTTCTATCAATTCTTAGCCATCGTGCATAATTATATAATTAGAACTCATCACAATCACCATCAAATTTCTTTCAACTTAAACGGCCGTCGAAAGTGCTATTTATTTATACATCATAGAAAAATCATGGATGTCACCCTTAGTCTGTTTTTCCTTCGTATCACTGCCATGAATGTTACTCCCTCCGTCCCAAACCATTTTGGACATTTTACTATATCGGGCGTCCCAAACCGTTTTGGACATTTCCTTATTTAGCAAAAAACTATCACAAACAATCAATATAATAATATTAAATATCATCAAAAGACGTGCCAAAACATACACTTTTTTACCTTTCCAATACACTATATTATTAAAATATTCAGTTTCTTAATTCCCGTGCCAATACCCAAATGTCCATAAACTTATGGGACGGAGGGAGTATTAGTTAATCCTCTGAAAGTCGAAGATGTTTTGTAGCTGATAATAGGGTTTTCATATTTGATTCAGATCAAAGTTATTCAGAGTCTTAAAATCGAGGTATCATCCCATTGACATCGAGATTCATATTGAATTTAATCTAAACTTCGTGAGTGTTGAGACTGAAAAAATAGCTATACTCTTCTCCTAATGTAGAAGTATGATCATGTCAATCTTATCTCGACATAACATTTGTCCAAAACTTATAAGGCCAACACCATTAACTCAATTCAATTCAACAATGATCAACAATAACGGCCCAATATTTATTAGTCGGTCACTCTGATCACTTCACTTAATCTAACTTGGGATTATTAGATAAAAAAACAAATTCACTTCAACACAATTCTCTAGACATTCGATAGGATTATGTTGCAACAAAAACCCTAATGGCCCACCCCATTAACTTCCATTCCAAACGTGTCAAGCAAGATCATGTAGATTTCTCGAACACGATTCGCAGAGAAAAAGACATTCAACTACTAACTACACACAAACCCTCGTAAACTGCAGTAAGTAATAATTATTACTCCCTCTCCAACGCTCAACTAACTCAACATATCTCATCCCAAGAAAAAGAAAACCCTAAAGAGCAATAAATATTACAAACCAAACCCTTTTCACCTTATCTACATATATACTCCCTTCCCCTAGCTAACTCGAAACAAACACACACCAAATAAACATACACCAAGAACAAACTACTAACAAATGGCGGCGCGTGGGCTGACGATCTTGTTCTTATTAGTGGCCGTGGTGGTCGCCGCCGTGCCTACGCCGGCGGAGGGTGCTATTGGCTGTGGGGCGGTGGTCTCTTACCTGAACCCATGCCTGCCGTACGTTAGGGGCCAGGGCCCGCTCGGCGGCTGCTGCGGCGGGGTAAAGGGGCTGTACGGCAAGGCTCAGACAGCCTCGGATAGACAGAGCGTATGTGGTTGCCTTAAGTCTCTCGCCGGCGCATACAGTGGCATAGACCTCGGAAAAGCCGCTGGCTTGCCTGGGAAATGTGGGGTTAGCATTCCGTACAAGATCAGCCCTTCCACTGATTGCTCGAAGTACGTCGTCATGTCTTGTTTATTTCCGCTAGTAATCGCAGTTGGGTTTTATTTTTTTTATTATTGAGTTTATTGCATATGCACGAACGGAAAGTGATGATTAAAATTCATGGGCATTTGGTTTTACTTATTTATTTATTTTGTGTTTTTCATTGCAGGGTGAAATGAGCGAGCTTGCTGGTGATATATAATATATATAATATATATATATGTATTATATAAATATTAACGAAATAAAAGAGATCGAGGGGACTTGTAATAATAGTGCTATATATAGATGAGATATGAATATCTACGACGATAGCTCCTCATGCCCATGCGCGTGTGTTTCTTTATGATATCGTTTGAGACGATAATGTAATCAAAGGAATACACGTTTTATGTTTTTTGACATATATTTGATTTGGTCTAATATTGCTATCTATATATATGTTTACGAGAAGAGCCCCTAAGACATTCAAGGAAGATTATGTTTCTTACATGCGAGAATTGAAAGAGATGGCATATCTTGAGTAATCAAAACTTCTTTACATCTATTATTGCTGTTGATGGTATTCAACTTCTTTTATTTAACGAAAATTGGCAATGGCAATAGACACGTAATACTATGGGGGTGACGATGATATAATAAATGCATGAAAATCGATTTGTATCGCCATCATATGATTTATAATACACTATTCCATACGCAATCAATCAGCGACACTTCCAACCTATAAATAAAATATATATATATATACTTAGAATACAGTGACCACTATACTAAATTCAATTTAATTATCCTTTTTTTCCAAACACACATACTTCCTAATAGGCTTCTGTCTAGGCAAGACTCCTCTCTTCAACGCAACACCATAAACAAGACAAGCATCAAAAAACCTTCCTCGCCTATTCAACTCACTAATCAAAGCACCAAAAGGTATACCTTTAGCCTTCCTATGACAGTGTACCATAGCCAAAACGTTCAAGGCCTCATCGATCTCCCCAGAAATGCACAGAGTATGAATCACAAGGTTAAAAGTGAAAGTCTTCGGAGAATAACCCTTCTCAATCGACTCATTCAACGCTTCAAGAATCCTCCTCGTCTCCCTCGTGTTGCAGCACAGCGCCTCTATCACAAGATCGTACGAATCGTGGTAGATTCTGCACTCCCTTTTCCTCATATCTTCTATCAAACCATGCACAGCTTCTAGAAGGTCCTTTTCCTTCCTCGAACGCCTGCATAAGCCTCGCAGCAAAGCGTTCGACATCCTATCGTCGACTCTATGATTGCTTCGAACCATCTCAGTATAGATAGACAGAGCTGGTTTGATCTTACCCCACTTCAGCAATCCGTGTAAGAAGGTGCTGTAGGTTATGTAGTCAGGCCTGCAATTCTTCTCCTTCATCTTTCTCAGCAGACCGAAGCCTCTCATGGGCTTTCCTTCTTTGAAGTATCCGTTGAACAATGTGTTGAATGTGATGGCATTGGGCGTAAGCTGGCCTTCCATGGCTTCGTCGAGGAGCTCCGACGCCTCTTTGCACCTCCCCACTTTGCAGAGGCCATCCATGAGCGTTGTGTAGGTGTAGATGTCTGGTTTTAGAGAAGTTCTCTTGATGTTCGCCATTAGCTCGCAGGCTTCTTCTACTCTCCCTACGTAGCAGAGGCCCTTTAGCAAGCAGTTGAAAGTGTGGATAGTTGGGTCGCATCCTATGCTTGACATTACGTCGAGCACCTTGTACGCGCGCTCGATTCTGCCGCCCTCGCAGAAAACGTCGATCAGCGCGGTGAAGGCGGCGATAGTCGGCTCGAATCCTTCGGCTAGCATGTGGGATAGAAGGGTTTCGCCTAGCAAGGGTTCGTCTTTCTTGCAGCAGAAGGTGATGAACGTGGAGTAAGTTAAGTCGTCGGGGAATAATGAGCTCGAATTGAGCTTCGACGCCAGCTCGAACTCATCTGCTAGGAGTAACGAGGAAAGAAGACGATCGAATTCCGATGTGTTCGGAAGCTGTCGTCCCTTTCCGGCGGGGATTTCCGGCGCGGCGGTTTGAAGAAGACCTCGGACTTGAGTTATTGCTCGAGTGCGGCGGCTGCGGCCGACCGTATGTGAATGTAGATTGTGGTGTCCCCTGACGGCGCGTGGTTGAGAAACGCCGGTGATGAAGATGTCTGTGATGTGCGGAGAATTTCGAGGGAAATTAGGACGTGGATGATGGTGGCAAGAAAGCATAGTTGAAGAAGATATGTTTGTTCATGGATAGCAAATTAGATCACTGTGCTCAACATCAACCTCCACTCCACGAGATCTATCGGTTGGGGCCCACATGCATGGATAATTTTATATTTCTAAATTAAATTGTAATTTTGTTGTCCGACAAGGTACCCTCACTCGACCTGGCTATGGCTAACCCCTAAATACCGTATTGGCTTTTCGCGCCACACAGACCTGGCGGAGACTTAATTGCGCCACACACTCCAAAGTGGTACAAATCTCGTTAGGACTAAGTGAATATGTCCTAAATTCACTCATGACGATAGCGGAAAGAAGCGAACTTACGAGTTACGACCTAAGAAAGGAACGACGTTCCCAAACCATTATTTGAGACGACTAATTCGCATACAATGGATCACACGTTCAAACCTGGTGACTATGTAAATTCCCAAGACCAAGCCACAATATTAATATTGAGAATCAAATGTTTGGTCATCTTACATAATATTAACTTCTTTTCTCACAGCTCGTCGTTATACGACATCCTCATGGAGTCCTCGTCCTCGTCCTCGACGTGCCTCTTCGAACAGCCCCAAACGCACCTCCTTGAACACAATGAGTTGAACCTCTGAATCCTCGTCGAGTGGATCGAAATGATGCTCGCGATGGACGGGAACTTCGAGAGGACCACCGCGTAGCCGTCGTCCATGTACTCCGTGCCCTCGGGAAATAGCTGCCACATCAGACCGCCGGCCCCTCCCCCGCCCCTCCTGGTCGAGTTCAATAGCGTGGCGTACACAGTGCCCACGAGCGCGTCGTGGTACGACTGGTTGTAGCCCGAGTCCTTCCTCGAAACCCCCAAACTCGGAGAAGATCACGGGCATTTGGAGGATGTCCTCCGAGTCCTCGATGTGAAACTGCATCCACGATCTCGTGAACTCGATGTGCGCATCGGTGATCGACTGGGAGATCCTTTTGGGAAATGGATGTGATTAGTTAGGGTGGTTTGGGAGAACGAAAGAGAAAATTTGAGTGGAAGAGTTTGTAAATAATAGTCTTATAACTTTCACTAAATTCGCCTTTCGTCATCCGACGTGTCCCTCTCTGAAACTAGTCCATGATTTTTCGTATCAACTAACATTTTAGTTGTATAATTTTCAGAAAGTTTTCGTCATCTGGCTGGTCCCTGTCCCAAAACTAGTCCAGTATGTTTACATCGTTATCACAAATAATCAATTTCTTTTACTTACCATACTTTCCCTTGTCAGAATCAATGGAAAAAATGACAGGAAAAATTACCAAAAGGACTTTGTGATAAATGGTATAAACATATTGGACTAGTTTTGGACAATGTTATAGGATGAAAAAAGAATTTCGTGACAGTTATAGGACTACTTTTTGAATGGACAAGTTAGATGACGAAAGGTGAATTTCGTGAAAGTTATAGGACTAGTTAAATTTACTCCTATTAGGATTTAGGAAAACATTTCTCAAAATATCATAGGGTTGTCGATCATCTTACCAAGTATCGGGGTAGATGTGAGCAGAGGCGAAATCGACTCCAAGAACCTGATGGTTACGTACGAAGTCCGTCCCCACTCGTTGGGCGTAAGTACTAGGGTTATACTGAACTCTGTTAGGGGTCGAAGGACCGTAGAAACCTTCAACACCTATCTCCACCAAGTGCTTCGGATCAATGCTCTTCACAAAAACCGCCATTTCTTCTATCCAATTCTACGACGAAATACACAGACGTACTAGCACTTTTTCGCACCGTATTAAGGTTCGAAGAGCACGTAAGAAAACGCAAAAAAATAAAAAATAAAAAACCTGAAGCGTATCTCCTGAAGGATCCGACTCACACCTCGGCTCGTTCATCAGTTCCCAGGCGAAGATCGTCGGGTCGTCCTTATAAGTCACGTTGGTGAAGGTGTTCACTCTGTTTAGAACCGTCTGCACGCCAGAACCAAAGATCTTAAGACATCCTTAAAAAAAATTCGGCGGAAAAAAATAAAAACACTCGCCTTAACATGGTCCTTGTAATAGCCCTTGAGGGTCGGGTGAGAAAAGAAGTCGTCGTCCAACGTCAAGTTCAGGCCGGCTTCTCTACCCCACTTCGCGTACTGCGATTTCCCGCCGTACGCTTCCCAGTTGTTCACCAGCGACAGTATGAGCCTTATTCTGTACTTCTTCGCCTCGCTTATTACAAAATCCAGCGCCTGAGAAAAAGACAAAACAAAACCAAAAAAAAAACAAACGAATGCGTAGTAACTCAATCAAGATAAATATTCAGAAGAGTTTGTTTACTACCTTGAAGACGTCTTCGTCGTAGACGGAGGGTGATTTCTGTAGGGCCCGCCATTGGCCGTCGTTGAAGCCCCAAGTTCGGCAGACCGATAGGCCCACCGAGGAGGCCTGTTGAAACACTTGGCTGACTTTGTCCCGAGTGGATTGGTCCACGGCGAAGACCATTAGCCAGTATGTGTTGAACCCATTGACGTAGAATGGCTGGCCATCGACTATGAATTGGTTGCCGTTTCTCTGAACCATGGTCCATGGGTCGTCCTCCATTGACCTGTGGTCATGAGACCTTTTGTTCAAAGCAGAGAAAGAGACAGACATTAGATGCGATGATGTCATAAACAAAATAAAGGAAATCAGTGGTAATATACTCTGCTGAGCGAATATCCAACTCGGCGTTAGACGATATGCTACTCAGAAACGTTAGGAGGCCGAAAGTTATGAAAACTGAACGAAAATCCATCCCTTATCATCGAATCGATGCTGAGAGGGAGCGGTGAATTTATACAAGAGATGCATGAGATCAGCAGACAAACGTGAATTGCTAAGGTAGTTAAACTTCAAAGCAAAGGTGCACCTAATGCCTTCTCTCCCAATTTGTGATAATTGAAAATGGTGGGACATTACTTTATGGGGCATCATATTGTTTCATCCTTCTATTGCAGGTAATGTTTTTTTATCAGGATTTGTTGTAATAGTGAAAAGCTTGAGCTCAAAGAAGGAATCTTAACATTACCCTATCATCCAACACAGCATTAACATTTTTACGGAATCCCTAATTCACTCACAGAGGCTTTGCTTCAATTTTCAACAGCTGATAAAGAAAAATTTACCAAAAAAGGGGATCGAAGAGGCAATCAACCAAGGCAGTTGACCATCAGCAACATATATAGAGTGAAAAGAGAGGAAATGAAAACTTGTAAACACATTCGAACCTGAATACGTGAGCAAGCAAGAAATGCAACACCTTCTTCCAAAACGAACAGCCTACCAGTAACGATGCTCTCTTGCAGCATCTGTGGGCTTGATCAGACACACCTTTCCTCGGAGAATCCCGGCATTCATAAGGATGCTTGATGCAGCAATAACTGTTCATTGGGGGAACAAACGATGCAATTAACGATTGATCTCGAAAACTAGAGCTTGAAACTTAAAAAGCGAAAAAAATTGATTATATAGAGTGATGAAAGAGGAAATGGAGTCCAAGTACAACACGGTATGGATTGAGCTGCATGCTTCAGAGGTGGTTGATGATGATAATCGCAATCGTCATCAGATTTGTCGATTAGGAAATGCTGCTAGACAAGCTGAGCTGAGCAGCAAGTCGAGACAAAATTAATCGACGGAGAAATAATGAGCCTCTGTATCCACGCGCATCATCGACATTAGATTTCTCGTCCATGACACAAACTTCTTGGAAAAGAAAGGAGATAATTTAATGCGATTACGTAGGGAACAGAAGTAGAAGATCGCCTTGGCTTCTTTCCTTGCTTTGGGTACTGATCTTTTGGACTTGGGCCTATAAATGGGCCGTCACCAAATAGCCCAATAAGAAAAACTAACTGGGTTGCATTGCAACTATGGTGTGGGACCCACCAAGTTGAAATCACGACATGTTTTCTATTTCTTGCGTTAAAACTCGTGACAAACTCTTGGTCAATATTGCATAAAAACACCATCTCCGTCATCGATACATATATTATAACAGAACTGCAGCAACAAGTGGAAGCGAAAAAAAAAAACACAACGGCGTCAATGCAATATATAATCCAAGCGTACTCAACAATGTCTCACAAGGCATCGAAAGGTTCGGGAAGAAGTTCGAACCCGTTATCGAAAATAGGTCCCGAGTCCGATTTACCGTCGAGGCTACGAAGCCAGTTTGCGTTCTTCATATCCTCCTTGAGAAGAATCATGTCATAGCGAGAGCTTTCGTAGACGTCTGTGTTTGCGATCTTCGCCGACGACTGAGACTTTTCTTCCTCGCTACCGCTCTCCGAGAATCGATTCGTGTGATCGATATTTTCTGCATAGGCGGCGGCGGCGGTCGCACTGCGCTGGCTTTTCTGCTGGTTATTACTGTTCGATCTGATGCTGTGGGGGAATAGATTCGAGCCCGTAAGAGGACGTTGCATTCCGTTCCCGCCATTTCTAATGTCCTGCAAATCATGCAAAAAAAAGTCGGATTTTGAAATAACTAGGTTTTGTCTTGTCCTATCCACTTTGGTATATCCCAACTCCACTCAAGGTTGTTGGTACATCAATCAATCCGCTAGATTGTTGACGCATCATTTGAAAATCTAAACGAATTGGATCATACAGAAATGGGTAGGATAGAGCCGGCCAAACAAGTGCATGGAGCAATTATAGGCCATGAAATGCATATAGATAGAAATTAGAATAGAAGTTACCATATGCCGTATAGCCATGTCGAGCGATTTCTTCGAAATCGTCCTACCAAACCCATTGCTCTCGGAGGACGACGACGACGACTTCGCCACCGCCGGCCTACGCACGAGCATTTCCCGACGACTATCCGCCGCTTCGCTCGTCTGTGCTCTGACGGTCGTTCGACTCCTTCCATTGGGCTCGGAAATACGACCCCTTGCGACCAATGGCGACGATTGTCTCCTTCCATTAGTAGTAATATTCTCTACGTTACCCTTCGCAGTAGGGACTGAACCAGGCCTAGACCGGCCAGCAGATATCGGCCTATCGGGCAAAGAGGTTCGTAGGTTGGGAGGCTTCTCGAGCGGAAAATCGGGAAGAACGATGGGCTGGGACGGGGCGGGTCGAACCCGTGGGCCAGGGGAACTCGGGCGGGAGAGCGACGCGCCGGCCCGCCCGTTGGTATTTGTACGTCCGCCAGGTGTTGAAGGCCCATTGGCTGGAGATAGAGAAGGCGCCGAGCTACGGCGAGTAGGCGTAGACGGCCTTGATGATGTGGAGATTTTCGGCCTTGAGGTTGGGGTCGATGGCCTTGGTTTGTCCGCTGAAGATGTTGGGGCTTGGGCGGTGCGAGGCTTAGAAGGAGTGGTGGATCTTGAGAGCGTTGGGCGGCTGGGAGGAGTTGAGGGCCTTGTTATTGAAGGTGAGCGGCGGATTGGGGTGGATGGCCTTATGTAAGATGAGACAGAGGCAGAGCTTGTGTTGAGAATGGAAGGTGGCTTGTTCGAGTAGGAACTCAACAGGGCGGGTCGGGTCACCGAACTGCTTCGGGTCGGTTTTGTGGGGCGGGTAACCTCTGACTGAGATACAGAGAGCTGAAATTGAAAGATATAGTGGGTTTTACACGTTGGTTCCTTATAAAGAATTTAAAGTGTACAAATGTCAGTTCAGAATATATAGAGTATGTAGTGCTTGGGATAAAGATGGGCAGCAGTAAACTGGAATAATATCGTTACTTATGATCAACATTAGAATATAGGACTCGGCCAGGTTAAGTATGATGCAGAGATCTCTTATGTTTGTGAAGGAGAAATGGCTTTAGTGCCTTACCCTTGATGCTTTGGTTGTAGACGTTGATCGGCCTGCCGCTGGACCATTTCTTCGAGCCATAAGACGTTGATTGTCGTTTTCATCCGAAGGAGGAACTGAGGGAGTTCCAGGGGGAGAAAGAAGCCTTTCATTTGAAAAGGGAAAAAGAAAAATGTCACTGTGACATATATGACTGCTTTGATTATTACTTGAAGGCTGAAGCTTTATAGTAGCGACTGAAGGAAAGTTATCTTTCTAAGACAACCAACAATCTCAATCAATTGTCCAAGTGCCCAGTAATGAGAACATTTTAACATATCAACCCTTTCTCCGATTGCACAACTCACTGCAATACTGATGTTGGTATTCCATTTTCTTGGTCAACCAAAACAACAGTTTTTTTTCTTTAATTTACAGCTTAAAGAGCAGTTTGTGCGATGGTTTTCCAAAAAAAGCATTCCATAGAGCAAACTCAGACAGACGCTATTGCTAAACCGCAAGTGTACCCAGCTAATAGCAAGACACTCTTTCAGATCTGATTGAACAGGAAATACTCAACGGACGAAAAGCCATAACAATAAACTAGGATTAAAGCAAAAGAAGTATAAAATACCAATCATAATCGTTCTTTCCTCCGTCGACGGATGAGATCAAATCTTCCAAACCAGTCTTCCCCTGTTTCACAGATCCAATCGACAATCCCCCCAATTTCGCCGAAACTAAACAGTAAAAAAGCTCAATGTTAGGGATCGACACTCGATTTTAACGAGATATCCATGTAAAGTAAGCCTAAGAAGGTACGACGTCGTTTTCGGCGTTTTCTTTTCGTCGAAAAACACTGGCGATGCGTTTCACCATCAGCAGCGGTAAAAGCCATAAAGGAAAAGGTAAAAAAAAAAAAAAAAAGGCATCGTCGCCGATTATAAATGCAGATTGTTCATTTTCAGAGGAAGAAAAAAATTGACGCCAGACTTACGAGGAGCATCGGATTCGTCGGGAGACGCGAGGGAGACACTGCGACGATTCTCAGAGAAGAAGAGATCGTCGAGATTTATATCGTCGCCGGACGAGTCCTTGCTGTTAAAGCTCAGCTCTCGCCGGTGATGCAACGGAATATTCCGAGAATCTCTCAACGTACGATTCATCGCCGATGGCTATATCCTCATCATCAACAGCATCTACCTCTTTCTATATGCAGGTACAACACCTTGAGCAAACTCAATTTAGAAAATGTACGCTAAACATGCAGCTGAGGAGAGCTAGTCAAACAACTATATCAGCGGCAATCATTACAGATATGTTTAGTCAACAAACCACATTCAACAGCTCTACTCTACTCTACCCAATCTATCTGCTACATGTAGGCGCGCATCATTAACCAATGAGGAAAACAGAATCACAGAGAACGAATACGCTTTCTTCTTCTTCCTCTTGTTTTGCTTTTCTCTTGCGTAGCAATGTGGAAGATCGGTGAGAAGATGACTCTACTACATGTGGGAAGATACAATCGTCAGATTCATGAAATACTTTAAATTTTTTATATTTTATTTAAATAATAAAAATGAAATACTAAATAGTATACGTACTGCTGCTAGATCTATGTGATGGATGAGTGAGGGAGGCAAGCGCATGTTCTCTTCATCTAGAAAGGAATAAAAAATAATAAAGAAAAATATATACATATATATACTCAGATACCAGCTGTTATTGCTTGTATATTTTATTTAATAAAAATATTTATGTTATGATGATATATTAATATTTAATAAATATATTAGGTATATCACATCTAAGCCTTACCGACCATATTGATTGCAAAGGGTCAAAGATATTAATACAAGAATTTCATAATATTAGTAGCCGGTTAAAGCGGTAAGAAATATGATAAATTGGGTAAAATAATAACGATAACTTTGCGACATAATTAACGTAAAATCCAATTTCACACTCAAGTTTCCTTATAATTGTTGAAACTTAGTTGCTTTTTTCGTCTTTTTTTATTATTATTATTATTACGTATGAAAATATGACGGCTCAACTGCTATATTGATGAGGGATCAATCTTATATTAGAATAGAAATGTATGTGCCCTCAAATACTGCCACATGTCAAATATAATTAAATATAATAAATAAATAAATATAAAAAATGAAAAATATAACCACTATCTCATGTTTATATAGAATAACTACCAACTCAAATATAATTTAATATTTTTATTCACATAATCATATATTTAATACCGTGCATTGCACGAGTAAAAAACTAGTGTAGTATTATGTAAATGTAAGTGTTCTCAGAAGCTGCCACATGTCCCATAATAATTTATTGTAATAAATTAAAAAACAAATATAATAAAAACATGAAAAATAATGATTCTTACTGTATAGAAAAATATTAGATTGGATATCATTTTGATCATCATAACATAACGAATAAATTGGTGATGTTTATATGTTTTTATCATATATATCACATAAAATAATAGTAATTTTATGATTTGGTGAATTGTGGAATTAAAATGATTTAAAAATAGTGAGAAAATCTGTTAGCCCCTAGATCAAAAATTGGATGACTGTGATTAAATGGGGCAGGAAGTGGGATAGAAAAAGTGACCGATTTCATCCGCTATCACACTATCCACTCTAAAGAGTTATTTATTAATATTAAATAACTATAGATATTTAACACCGTGCATTGCACGGGTAACAAACTAGTTTTTACGAATATAGTTGACCTTTAATGCCAAGCCACACCATTTATTTGGAAACTCCAAAGCCCCAACCTCATCGCATGTGACACTTAGGAAATAAATAAATGCATAAACATACCTAAATACAATTCACAACATAAATACATATCTCATGCCAAGGTCGGTCACCCCCTCTTTCCGCATACTGACTTTCTGACACAACCCTCTATCTCATGTATCAGAGTAATAATAATGCCGTCCCCAATTACAAAACTAATTCTAAAGTCCTTCTCAAACTCAAAATGCAGTAATTTTTTTTCCAGCCAAACTCATTCACAAAATCAAAGGTAATATATTCTCTTTACGACCCACATATGTCACAATTTTTCAATATTACCCACACAATAATTAAATAAATCATATTTTCTTAGATTAAATTTTTTAATAAATATTTTACATTTTATTTACAATTTTGAACATATGTGGTATATTAATAAAAACAATTAAATACTAATAAAAAAATGTATTATAGTAATTTATGTAATACAAGTTAGTTACTAAATTTAGTATGTGTTGCTTTGTGAGAGATTACACTTATGTATTGGTGTTAAATGGAAACACATGTATGAGTTTATAGGAGAGAAGATGACATAAAACTCATTTTTGGTATGCGTTTGAGTGTTGCTGGAATATTTTTTTGTGTTTGCGTCTGATTATTGGTTTTGGTTGGAAAGGTTCCAACATATGGAATTGGCCCATAATAATGCACCATAAAACAAGCCATGTGACACAAGAAGAAAAAAGAAAAACATCGATAGCTTTTGATTAACAACTTGTACTCCCTCCGTCCCAAACCATTTTATACATTTTACTATATCGGACGTCCCGTTCCCTTTTGTACATTTCCTTGTATAGCAAAAAACTACCACAAACAATCAATATAATAATATTAAATACTCTTAAAAGACGTGTCAAAATATACACTTTTTTTACTTTTAATTATACTATATTATTAAAATATTCAGTTTCTTCAAAATTTGGTCTACCCCAAATGTCCATAAACCTTTGGGATAGAGGGAGTATAACATATTCAGCTATTGATTCATACTCACACGGACAATGAACAGCCCACTTTCACGGTTCACACAATCAAGTCTTCCTTCAAAGAGAAGCAAATCTAAAGACAAATAATAACCCATACGACATCATTAATTAACAACTAAAATATAATGAAGATTAGGAAGTACTCTCCCTCGTCCATTTAAATGTCGTACAAAGGGATTTAACCAACTAACTAACTAACTAACTAACTAACTAACAAACTAGAAGAGGATGTTGAGATAGAGAATGATCCAACCCGCCATCGAAAAGACGGCGAATATATGAACCCAGAAAAGTACCGCCGCGGCCTCCCTTCCGCACCCTCGGAGGTTAGCCACGGCCCCCGAGAGGACGGAGGTGGGCATCGTGTGCTGAAGAAGAAGAACGAATCGAAACATTTTGTCGTCGGGCGGTAGGAAACCGAGCCTGTCGGCTAACGTAACGATCCCCAAACCCGCGGGCGGAACTAAGACCAATCGCCCGAATACGATCGCCGCCGTCGTCTTAAACCCTAGTTTCGAACTCCCGGGACCTAAATCCAAAAAATAAAAAAAATTTCAATATATTATATATATATATATATTTCGAACTCCCGGGACCTAAATCCAACAAGTAAATATATATATATATATATATATCTATTATCTATCTATCTATTATATAATGGGTCTAGGATGGCTAAAAACTGCCAATTTCGTCTGTATCCCCCTATTTGTAATTTAATTAATTTAATAAGTAATCATTTCACTTCTAAATTTTTAGTTATTGTAATAATACCCCAATACATTAGTTTTCACTTTTTATGTTAAAAAATTCTCATCAATTATTAATATTAAGTATATAATCAAATGAAGTAACATATATATATATAAATATATTTTTACATGCATAGAGTGTGCAGAAAGTACTAGTATATCATATAAAAGGTCTAGAGTAGCTAAAAAATGTCAATTGATCTGCCATTTAATTTGCAATTTAGTCCATCTATTTATAATTTAATTAATTTAATAAGTTATAATTTCACTTATAAATTTCTTATTTATTGCAATCATACCCCAATACATTAGTTTTCACTTTATATGTGTAAAAACTATATTTCATTTACTAAATGTTAAATATTATAAATATCAATATTGAAGTAAAATAAATATTATATTTTTAAGCACAAGCATAGAGTGTGGGAAAAGTACTAGTATATAGTATAGTTGCCTGCTCGTTATCTTCTAACTTTTTCATCTACATAACTGGTCCAATATGTTTACGTCATTTATTTTAACGGTCCTTTTTTCCGGTCAAATTTCGTGCTAACGAGATAAAGCCATGTCACCCCTACGCATCACGAAGAAGAAAGAAAAATAGGGTGACGTGGCGGGAAATGACTGTTAGATGACGTGACAAGTTTTTTGTAAAGAGGAAAGTTTAGAGGACTGAGGGTGATCTGCTTGGGAGTTAAAAGGACTGTTTATGATGAATGAACTGAACATATTGAACTGGTTTTGTATAGAGGAAAAGTTAGAGGACCAAAAATGATTTTGTTGAAAGTTATAGGACCAAATTATTAGTTGCCAGACCTATAAAGTTGATGGAAAATTCGGGGCTTACCTTCGATGAGATTTCCGCCTAGGGCCAACAGTATGCATGGAATCATGGCGTCCCTGATAAGTTAATGAGATAATAAATACGTTATCAATTTTCTTAGTAGAAAGCGTAGTTCTAAGTCATAGGCGAAAGAGAAGGCTTATTATACCCGAGAATCATGCAGCTATCGGTGAAGAAGAAGAGAGGAGCATTTGAAGTGAAGATTAGTTTTCTAAGGAAGGGAACACATCCGATGAATATCGCAACGATCTGTAAGAGAATTATGACGTGCAATAAGTTATCAGAAAGGTGGCAAAGATGGAATGTACGATGTTAACGGAAATCTACGTCAGCCAGCTATAAGATTCAGTGCTTCTAGCAAAAAAAAAAAAACAATGAAATGCTTAGTACTGTGATGGAACATTAGTAGCACTTTTTTGGTCTTGGACTTGGAAGTGTTTTTGGAAGATACCTCTATTCGATATTTAACTTACCGAAGCAATTATTGCGGGTTGCATTATCTGCTTGAGCTTCAACTTTTCGTACAAGTATTTCAGGAAATCCTTGACCTGCATGAGAATCAAGTAAAGCAACAAGAATTATTTTAACTGCTACTACGATGATCCACTAATTAAATGCACAAAAAAAAAGAGCTTTTTTTTTTTTTTTTTATTTCGAGGTTTCCCACCGAATCTTTCTTCGCCGTGCTTGAATGAGTCTGAGCAACCTCCTCGGTAAGAAGAGGTTGAAGCTCGGGAGAACTATTATTTGCTGCAGTTTGATGATGTGAAGTAATAATAATCCTCGAGGGATTCTTCACGGGAATATCACTACTATACACAGCTTCCCATCCACCAGGTTGAGGGGGAGCGAGCATATGAAAAACATACGTATATAGAGTAATCGCACCAACCTACACGAACCCAAAAAGGAAAAAGAAAAAAAAAAATTACCAATGTAAGTAAAAAGTTTGAATCCTTTTAAAATATCAGCTAACTGTCGAACAATTGTTTCTCGGAATTACTTACCCACTGGCCGAATGAGATGTAGGCATTTCCGTCCCGCGAACATTTGTCGGTATCTCCAAAAGGGTTTGATTTGTCTCGGCATAGCGCAGCCATCAAGACAAGGGGTATGTTACCGATATTACCTGAAAATTTTAAGTCCTAGAAAATTCTGAGTTTGTTGTTTTTGGCTCCAAGAAAAAGCGCGTGAAAATAGGCTAAAAACTGCAGGTATTTTGCTTCTTGATCAGTCTACAACGAACCCAAACAAAAGAAAAGGAGCGAGGCTATTGGTTCCTAATTCCTAAGCTTTTCCATCTAAAGGACGAATTTTCTTGAAGTTGCTCGTCTGAATATTGAGCAAAAACGAAACCGTAAACTAATACTGAGAATTCTTACATACCTATTCCAATTTGTACTATGGTAAACCTGAAGAAGGGGTAAGGCGGGCGAACAATGGAGGCAACGACGAGGCCTATGAGAGATCCTGCTATACCTGCAAGAACAATATTGACTGGAATGAACCACCTGAAATTTAAACAAAAAAAAGGAAGTAAATAAATTATCATCCAAGATTGACAAATGCATTTCTCTTGTACAACAAAAGCCCACCATTGGAGCAGCTTCTCAAATGTAATGGCTTCTCCCAATTGAGAAAAAATCAAGCAGGGAAGAAGCAGAGAGAATACAAGCTGCGTTTAACAAACAAGAATCAGTGCATCGATCGAAAAAGGAAAGCTAAAAATTCCATCATATAAAACTGACCCCATTCAAGAGCTTCCTCCCATTTGCAGGCAAAACGTTGACATACTTGGAAGCCAACAACAACCCCAATGAACACACAGTGAACACTTTTGCTATGGGCATAACGGCGATCTTTATACTTCCTATCAGTGATTGCCCACCTCTTTGAGGATCTGTTAGGATCTCAATCATCAACCTCTGAGCTCGTTCCATTGCTATACCTTCAAACCCAGATATCGATTACTCCTCCTTCGCGGGCTCAGGCAAAAAAAAAAAAGGTGCGATCTTGAAAGAGACAGATAACTATAAAACGATGAAATCAGTCAATGGGTCAATCTTGAAATTACATCACAAGAAGACAATCATAGAGATTTACCTCAAAAGATTTCGAAATCAGCAGAGGCTAACAGCTGAGCGGAGCTGTAAAACCCCTAATGGAGTGAGAAGAAAAAAAATACGTTGCGAAATTGACTATTCTTCTCTTGACGACGAAACGGCACACATCAAAGGATAACTTTTTCAGACAAAACGGTCAAATGATGGATGAATAATTTAATGATTTAAGTTAAATGTCAGCATCGTTTGGTTTGGTAGTTCGAGTTCCACTCTCCACCAGTTAAACACATGTTCATGTGCTTCGCTTGGCATTGGCCATCCATGGACATTACGCCACGTGTGGAGTCGACCATCGCTGATTATTATTCCTATTTTCAAAATTCTTGTTAGGTGAAGACGTTCGTTAGAATTATATTTTTTCATGTATTGTATTTTATTTGTGTCGAAATTGGCCTTTGAAAAACCCGAGAGCTGGAGTTTATTTATTAGTCCCTTTAATTCTGTCCCCAACCTCTCTCTTAAGAAAACCATAATCTAAATTTCGTAGCAAGGGTACTTCCTTTTTTTTAGGGTCTTTAATTCCTTTATTTTTTTTTTCGAAACTTTAATTCTCATTTTATTCTCGAACTTTTGTTCTTTCTGTATTTTTTTTTCGAAACTTCAATTCTCATTTTATTCTCGAACTTTTGTTCTTTCTGTTTCTTATTTATCAGTGCCGCTTCTCATCAATGAGAATCTTTTGTCTCTACTCAGTTCCTTTTGTTACGTAGAGACATGTTAAAGTTGTTTATAGGCTTTTATAACTTAGTTTTTGGTTAATGAAAAGGCATCAAAACATACTAAAGATCGTTTTTTGCCTAAACTTACTTCCTCATCTCTGCGCCCTAACATAAATATTTCCTTACAACTATCAGATCAGAAGCTGCTTTATTTAGGTAGTTCCTATTAAGAATTAAATAATAAAAACAAGTCACAAAAGGTTTGTAAGAAAATTTTCAGAATCCAAAAGGAGATTTCCTCCTGCTTCCGCCTTCACCGTATTGCTCGTTCCATTTTCTTAACTCGTTCGTGCTCGCACCATCGTAAGCAACCGAAGGTCCAACCTGAAAAAAAACATAGAGAACCAATAGGCAAAGATTTCATATGGCGAAAACAAACGTAATAAAACTTCCATCCTATGACGATCGATCGCCTGCAGTCGAATTAACCGAGCTTTGGGGAGAATTTCGAAATAATTTCAACAACTTTGGAAGCAACAGAGGCCCATAAATATGTTGTTTTTCTGTCAATCTTCTTACCTTGGCTTTGGAGATTGTAAAATCCTCGAGATTGAGTGGTCTCAATAAGGGAAGGCCATCGACTTTATCTACCTGAATAGGACAATATAATTCACCGCAATCTCAGTGACAGTTGAAACAAGGGTCGTCATAAAATGTTCGAAGAACGAAGTCATCCATAGAGTTCACCTTGTTTTTCTTTCTCCAGTAATTCTTGGACGGGCCTATACGCTGCTGCGACGCCAAGGTTCTGCAAAAAGATCGAATCGTAAGAGAGTTTAGGGCAAAAGGAAAAAGAAAGAAAAAAAGAGCACATGAAATTGCTTTCTGTTGGGAGTAGCGAGCCAGAACCTCGCCGGAAGTCGCCGGAATCGACCAGAGAAAGAGATCGGAAAAACGGACTGAAGATATGCTCACTGGGACAAGTCACGGGCAAGTGCAAGAATGGTCACGGCCGTGACAGTGAAGAGTTTGAATTGAGCGCGAGTATTGCCCGCTTCGGTTACGGCCGTGACGGTTATGTCTCAGGCCGTGACTTATGGCAGAAGCCGCACATGAGGTAAAGCATGCTTGGTCACGGCCGTGACGAAGGATGTCTCAGGCCGTGACCTGTCACGCATTGCTCAATTGGATCATGCTTTGCTTGCTAGGGTCATGTACAAAGGCAAGGGGCACGTGGGGCAATCTAGGACGTCCAAGTGGCTAAAGATTGGTGGCTAGGATCAAGCCCAATTCACACAATTGGTGTGAATTGCATCTATAAGTAGATCTCAGATTTCTTTGTTTTGGGTTATCACTTTTGAGAGCTTATTTCTTTGTGTAGAGAGAAAATCATTGTGAGGGAAGAACACGAAAGCTGTAGAGAGCTGTGTGAGCTGTAAGTTTCGTGTTGGTGACTAAGTGAAAAGAAGCTCGGTTAATCCGTGGACGTAGGCTCAAGTTGGGCCGAACCACGTAAAATCCGTTGTTAAGAGTGTGTGTGTGTGTTAGAGTGCTGTTTTTGGGTTGATTAAGCTTCGAAATACTACCTCCGTCCCACTAATTTTATCACATTTTGCCATTTCGGGCGTCCCACTAATTTTATCACCTTTCCTTATTTAGCAAAAAATCTATCACAAACAATCAATATAATAATATTAAATATTCTTAAAAGACGTGTCAAACTATACACTTTATTACCTTTTCATTGTACTATATTATTATAATAATACCACCTTAATATCCGTGCCCACTACCAAATGTGATATAATTCATGGGACAGAGGTAGTAGCTTGAATCGATCCTTAGAACTAGCAAACACGAAAATTACATTGAATCGGGATTCCAACGGTGGTCATCCCCCAACACTTTCTACGAGCTTTTAAAGCCATTCATTACCTTCAAATCGCTCCCCGAATAGCCTTCGGTGGCATTAGCAAGTCGTCTGAAAGAGAATCCCAATTCAAGATTTTCCCTGGCTAGTATGATGTTCATTGTTCAGTATCTTAAGACGGTTTTCAGCGTCTGGCAAGTCCACGTAGATCCTAACAGAAAGAAAAAAACATTCACATTTAGAAAAAAACGAAGCGATTTTCTTCCAAAATCGCATCTTGCCTTCTCGGCAGGCGTCGAATGACAGCATCGTCGAGGTCAAAAGGTCTATTCGTGTCGCCGAGGATGAGAATTCTGTGGCTATCTTTGGACCTCAAACCATCCCAAGCGGCCATAAATTCGTTCCTCATTCTCCTCGTAGCCTCGTGCTCGAAAGAACCTCCACGAGCGCCTAGCAAACTGTCGACCTATCCGTAGGTTTACATTGGCATACGAAGCGAAAAAAGAATCAGAATTTTGCGGTGGGAAAATCGAAATGGAGAATGAAAATGTTATGCCTCGTCGATGAAGACAATTACAGGCGCCAGCTTACTGGCGAAAGAAAAGAGCGCTCTAGTGAGCGTTTCGGCGTCCCCAAAGCACTGCATGGGAAGAAAAAACGATTAAAGCGCAAAAGGGAGAAAAGAAACAGGATATGATGAACGCAGAGGAGGATTGCTCTCAATATCAAATTTTAACAAACCCAACGCCAAGAAAATGTGTATTTTCAGCTCTACTTTAAAAAAAGAAAAGATGCTGTAAAAGACGGGATTATGTTATCGCATTTAGTCCTAAGTTCGACAAACCTTGGACGTGAGCGTGGAGCCTGTAATACTGATGAAATTAGCTCCAGCTTCTGTTGCAAGTGCCTTAGCCATGAGGGTTTTCCCAGTCCCACGAGGGCCGACTAGTAATATTCCCTTGCATGGCTATCGACGAACATGTTTATAATTTGCAAAACGCAAGAAATCGTTTGAATATATATATATATATATATATATATATATATATATACCTGCAGCAGATTTCCATGGGTGAACAGCTCAGGCCTACGCATTGGGAGAATGACGAGTTCGTTCAATGACTTCTTCACATCTTCAAGTGCACCGACGTCGTCAAATTTGACGCCTACTTCGCCGGGCGGAACGACTGCTGAAATGAAGTTACTCTCATACTCGTCCTTAGCAAGATTCTGCAGCAAATTAAGCGTTGAGTTGAATTTGCTTTTTGTAAGGTGTTAAATTAGAGTGTTCCATTCTAAAATCAATTGGGGTAAGGTGGAGTTGCCCCATTTATACATAGAAAGTGATTCGAGTCTATTTGACAAATTAATGAGGGGCTTTGTTATCGAAAAGAAGAAAATACCTTCAGATTCTGTGAAGTCTTTTTGGACGTTGTTTCCTGATCCTTCAACCTCAAGATTGCAACTTCAAGGCTACATGTGAAAATTGACATATGGTCAACTCCGAGAAGAACGAAATTGATTTTTGTTGGAAATAAAATATATAGAATCAAAATGTGATACACTCCCTTCGAACTTATGGTCATTCAACATAATCTTACAACAAAAAGGCTCAGAAGAACGTAACCACCTCTCACGAGGCAGATGCAAACGGTTCCCCTTAACACAAGGGAGTAGGCACGACGAAAGGTAGTTGTTCTTGGCCCAACCAACAACCATTTCAGCTTCTGTAATCGTAAACAAAGCGGATAAAAAGTCCGAAAGAACCTCAAAAATATAAATTTTTTAAGCTTATGCGTTAATCTTTTGAGCATGATATCCATAAGAAGAAGCTAAGGATTAAAAAAAACGCTCTAAAGAAGATATGCTTCCTAAATCCAACGAAGCCTTCACTAACTTTTGCAATTTTATAGAGAAATAATGACTATCATTACTCTGTTTTGTGAGTATAACACCATCAGTGTTTACATGCAATAGGTCCATGCACGATAAGTCGTGTTCCTCAAAAACCTGAAATGATACGTGCAAATAATTCTGTTAGCCAACTACAGACAAATGCGTAAGACGAAAAACTATAAAAATGCAAACCAAAAATGACAAAGTGTATTGACCTTATAAATTTCACTTATGTTGCTTCGAGAAATCACTATCTTCCTATCTTCCTCAATCTGTTTGTTGAATGTTCTCAAAATATCTTCTTCCTGCAATTATGTGTTTGTGTTTTAGTAAGTGCTAGAGAGACGGACTTGATAGCAGTATATAACTAATGAGATCAAAACTAGCACCAAACTAATGAATTAAATGTGAAATTTCAAATAAACAAGGCAAGGCATTTTAGAAAAAGTTACCTTTGGGGGAACAACAGATATGACATTGCTGAATAACTTAGATACTTCATTGTCATCTGATCGCTTACTGGATTTCAATCCCTCAGTTAGTCTCTTTAGAGGAAGAGGCTGAGAAAGAAGGATCGCTATAATTTTACATTTAAGTTGATAGTCAACAATGAAATCATCACCATCTGAAGAAGCGTCAGAAAAAAACTCAAACTTCATAAAAAATCAGAGTTCCAATCAAAAGTATTTAAATGGAACAGAAGGCCAAAGATTGGTATAACACAAGATTCACAGAAGTCTTAACATTACCAATTTAGCAAGACGGCCCAAATTCGGAAGTATCATTGTCTGCCAAATCCCAAAGGAGGCGTTGTCATAGAAGCAACATAATAGTCGATAAATTGGATCGATGTTTTGGTAATAAAAACTTACAAATTTCTCTTTTTCTTTGGAGCCTGTTTCAAGTTTATTCTGCCCACATATAAAAACTACAGGCACTTCTAAACGGTCAAACATCTCTTTCACCTTGTGAACAAAATCTTTACGGTTGGGCTTCGACACTGCCCTGGATGCCCAAAGAGAAAAATCTGGGAAGTAGACAACAAGTTGTTGTTGAGACTCCAAAAACTGCATCAATATCAAGATTCAGCGTACAAGACAATAACGGAATACAGCTGAAACGCTTACAAAATTTTGCATGACAATAATCAACCGCCCAGAAAGTACCTCACATAGCACTTCCATGGCATGATAGCAGTCACGAGTTTGAGCATCAAGATCACGCTCAATATCCTTCACTGTAAATTGGAAAGGAGCAATGCAACTTTTTTGTCAAGACCTTATAGCCAAGAGCGAGGCAAACCATGACAATTCGACGAAAATTCTTCAGATTTAAACAAATAATTCCATTTCTATCATTGACCATTAAACAATCACAGATTTTCCAAGTGTCAACTGCTTAATCTGGCCAATAAGTCCACAAACCATTGTTTAGAACCAAAAGCAAGAACATTATATTTTTATCATTCATTGTTCCCAAAATTTATCTATTAGCAACTATGTTCAGGATCAATAACCGCCCAAGTGACTAATGGCGGTATTAGTGATGAAAAAAACAAGATACCTGGAAGCCAAAAAATACACGTTTTTTCAGCGGGCTCAGCAGTTTCGTCTTTTCCCTCTTCTGAAGTGTTATCAGTAAGATTAAATATAACAGCCACTTGGTCGCCATTCACTTCATACACCTCGCCGCGTTGATCGCTAGGCAAAGTCCTAAATAGATAGCATCGTAAATGAAACTTGCTTATAATTCACATTCAAGAAAACAGTGAAAATTCTGAGTTATCATCCAGATCAGAAAGTGAAGGTGAAAGTTACATGTCCTTATCTTCAACCTTGATCGGCTGTCCAAGATACTTAACACGGTCCCCTGGAAACAGAAAAATTTATAACCATATTTCAAGCAAAGAATGTCACGATCGGCAATCATCCGTGGTACAAAGAGGTTATAGTTTTGGTCAATTATCATTACTTCATTCGGCCTTTAATCGAACATATCAATTTTCTTATATCATGTCTATTGGCTTAGTAGCACATCTTATCAAGTATACATAACATTATTACTAATTCCACAACGACCGACACCTTATGACCATTTTATTATGCCGCCTTTAACATCATGCATATAATATTATTATATGTTTTGTCTTTATTGAAAGGCCACATGTAATTAATTGGGTCGACGACCCATAAATATAATTATGCAACTTAGCCAAGCATATCACGTTGTCACATGCATAGTTGTTAGTGGCGCACGGCGCATTGCGGCGCGAAGCCTCGCTGGAGCCACTGCGCAAGGCGCACGGCGTGGCGCGCGCAACATCGAAGTACGGCGCATATTTGAAATATATATATAAGTGTTACATGTAATAACCAAAATATATCATTCATTACGTCTGTAAGAGCTACATATAATATTCCAAATACATCATTCATTACATATGGCACTACACTTCAAGTTTCAACAAAACAAAAGTGTCATGTACTACATACAAAAGGTATGTATCATTATCTACAAACAAAAGTGCCTTGATCCGGATAACAAAAGGTATTAGTGTCTTGTACTACATAACAAAAGGTATTAACATAATCAAGCATCATCATTCAAACTCCAATTCATTTTCTTTTTCTCCAAGAATGAGAGTTGAGACGACGTTTACTACCAAGAAAACCCTTATTTGTTTATTCTTTTTAATATAACATGCTTACTCATTATTTCTAATAAAATAAGAGCAGTCCATACTTTTCATTATAATAAAAGGTCTCTACAACGGGCCCATCAACTAAAATTTGTCCAAAATAAAAAAAAATCCACTACAGACAAGTCCATACAAATTTTGTCATCATAGTTAAAAGCCCATGGAAGACAATTAATGGGCCTTCACGCCTCCGGCAATTAATCCCACGTCGCCACGGCGCGCGGCGCTCGCCATGGCGTCGCCACAGTGAAGCCTACTGCAACACTTGTCAAATGGCGCTGAGGTCTCGCAATCTTTGCCATGCGCCACGGCGCGCGCAATGGCACGCCACAAACTACTATGGTCACATGAGATTAGATATTGTCTTCATTTATGCGAGTAGGAATAAGTCACTATCATCATGAGAGCATCTTGTCGTCATTTATGTGAGTAGGAATTGTTGGAATGATTCGATCCATTTCCGTTATTGTTGCTGTGGGCCTACAGAAATAATTAGTTGGGATATTTTGATCCTTAATAATTTATTATTTATTGCCCAGTTATTAAGTAAGTCTTGATGGACGGACTAATAACCATTACACTTATTAGACCAGTCTCGTTTCTTCCTCTACAATTAATACCAGGCTCCCAAGTGACTCTCTATATAAGCTATCATATGAGCCTTTTAACGTACACACATCCTAAAAAAACACACCACACACACACACTATATAGCGTATATTACAAACGTTCCTAACGATCGAACGGTACGCTGTCACTATTGTTGGGGATATGCCCTCGAAATGCCATTCGAAAATGTAATGAATAGGACATAAACATGAATTTATTATTCACTTTAATATTTGGATATTGTATTCAAATATTTATTTATGAAATTTACAAAAGGCATATTATTTATTTACCTATCCAGTCTTACTAGGTATCCGGTGAGACGGTAAATAAATAAATCCCATATATACGAGTTTAGTCACCGATTCTCATGGGATGAGAGAGGGGGCACCGGTGAGCTATTATTCTCGGATATTAAATTAGTCCATTAGTCTTAGACTTCAGTAGGGTGACTGAATGTCAATCATGACTTATTTGTTGACGACTCTAAAATGGTTGTGTCAACTATTCACTTGGGAAGTGGGAGGTCGTAACATTGATATGAGTTGAATCGGGGATTAACTTATATTTGGACACGACTCGTAATCGAAGATCATATGGCTAATTACTCGCTGAGTGTCAATGATCGAGCGATTGACTATAGTAGTGTGCGTGGACCTTAGACCGAAGGGTCATTGACAGAGTTGGCTTTGGGGTCCTGACTTGTCACTAGTTTGCTAGGCCCGTCTTGTTCGAGGTTGAACATGGGTCAGCCGCGACATGCAGTCTTGACAACGAAGTGCAACTGCTGGGCATTGACAATCGTGAGGGATTCACAACCTAGCAAGTAATCGAGGTATATGTCCTATGCATATTCGTGGACGAGGAATTACAAAATCTTTGCAAAGTATAAAAACTAACTCACGTGGGACGTGGAGTATAGTTTAGTAATTTCGTCGTCACGGATGAGTCATAGTGTCAGGTTAGTGAGTTTGACATTACCATGGCTCTCACTCGACCGGGACATATGTGAAGGGTCTATACGTAGTACGACGATCTATAGTCGGTTCGTAAAATACGAAGATCGTACTCAACACGGGATCTATTCGGTACCGTGGGATTGGCTAGGCGCTTACCGAATTCTTGGATTCCTCCCTTGCCGGGTTGAGACGAACCAAGAGAGTCGGGCTTAAAAAGGATCACTGAGACAGTATCTGATAAAGTGAGATGTGTTATTATTAACGGGCTTGGAGTCGTTAATGAAATGTTAAATATAAATTTTAGAAACTATATTTACATGGGCTTAGATTCCCAAAACGAAATAATTAAGAATGGAGCATAGATAGGGTTCACAACCACGAGCAAGGCTCGTCACGGTTATGAAGCCCGCCTGAAAAGTAGCAACAGATTCAAAAATTTTTATCTCCCAGTCTAGACCTCGGATTGAGAATCCCTTTGGTCAGAATCAAGATTGGTGAGTCTTCTTTCTGTGGATAAAATTTCAGGTCAATCGGACATCGTTTACCCCACGATCTGAGAGATCTACGAAACTGTCGCAAAGCTGTCGAAGGTGTCACGGCCGTGACACCTTATGCACGAGGCCGTGAAGGTTGACAGAAGCCATGGTTTTTGGCCTCGACTTGGTCACGGCCGTGACCATCATGTCCTAGGCCGTGAAGGCCGTCAGGGACTTGTTCACGGCCGTGAATTGGGCCGTGACGACGGGCAGAAGCTTGGCTAAGCTCGTCACGGCCGTGAAGGCCTTTGCGAGAGGCCGTGAACCGACAGTTTTTTGGTCAAAACTTGTCCAAATCAAATCCAAATTCGTTCCTTGTTCTTTTGTTAGACTTGTGGGACAATGCCTAGTCATTAGATGATATAATACAAAGGAAACAAACAAGGTATGAGTCATATATGATATGATTTGGATTAATTATGATTAAAGTCAATTTCAAAGGATGAAAGTTGATTTAATCTTTATTACTTTGAATAATTTCGTCCATAACTTTAATCCAAGCTTTCTCACACAAAAACTAAGAGTTTAGAGAGTGGTGAGAGCATTTAGGTTGATATTTGATAAAAACCTAAGGGTTTGTGAGTTTTAGAAATCACACACACACACACACTAAACACATCTCTTCTAAAACATCTTCCCCACCTCTCTAGCCATCCTTGAGAGGTGGTGGAATTTGGATATGTCCCGAGGTCGGCGTGACGATCTTGCCAAGACGTTGGAGCTCGGAGAGGTCACGACGTTACCGGAGCGGACTACGACAACCGGAACAGCAAGGCGAGAGCTGGGATCTTCGCTACGAGGGTAAACTTCGAAAAACCCTTATTGAGTGTCATGCATATTTTCTTTTATAACCAAGCGATCCGGGGCTCCTTACGGGGAATTCGGGAAAAATTTTAAACTTCCGCTGCGCCCGGGATTCGATCTCGGGACACCCGGGATTCCCCAACAGTGGTATCAGAGCCATGCTTGGTTTTAAGAAACGACATAAATGAACCCGAAATGATCTCGGTTGTGCAAATCACTGAGTCACTCGAGCGTCATAGCATGAGTTGTTCTCGGTTCGAGTTTGCAAACCGAGCGCTTGCATGGTCGGAACACCGTCTCGTTGCGAGCGGTCCGACGTATTGCAGCGCCGTGGTGAGAAACCGTAGTGGTTGTCTCCCCGGGAATTATAACTTTACTCTTGGAGATGAGTTTAAGGGTGTACTTTACTAAGATTGCTTAGATCTAGAGGTCTAGAGTAGATCTGCATAAAAACGTTAGACGTGGTTTGAACGGAAATTTTCAGCGATACCTAAGACGAGAATAGTGAGGCTCATTGGCTCGGAGCGAAGCCTCATTGCCAACGACTTCTGATTCGAGTTTGAGGGACTCGTCGAAAGCTCAAAAACGAGCGGCTGCCCCTTGTCGTGCGTTAAATTACGCATTATTTTTACCGGGACTGTGACGTTCAACGGATCCAGGTCTGAACTCCGGTGATGGCGAAGTCCGACTCCGATGAAGTAGCGATAAGGACCGGTGACGTTGTTTTTGTGTTCCGGGCTGTTTTGAACATTTCGATTGGCCGATAAGGTTTTGGTCCAATTCCATTCATTTTAGGACTTTAAATGACTGGGTCATGTTAACAGTTCTAATGGGTTTTTTAAATAGTTTAAGCCCAATAAGTAACCCTAATGGGACTAATGGGCTTGGCCCAAGACAAGCCCAAAATTTCGTTTCGGCTTCTTTGAGCGTTTGTTGTCGCGTACGTATTTATGTTGTGTATGCATGATATGATAATGACGTCAGCGTGGACTTAGGCTCTATTTCCGGGTGATATGTTAAGGGTGACAAGGTCCCGCCCCGGGTTGTATTTTATTTGATATTATACGGGTTGTCCGGGACAACTGATCCCCCCGTTCTGTACTTTATTAATTTGTAGAAAAATTAGTTTAAGTATGGTGGACGTACGAGTACGAGGAGAAAATACAATAGAAGTCGTTCGAGGACTTGGAGATCGCTCGAAGACATGGCGTTACCCCAAAGATGAAGAGATGTTATTTTTATGAAATAAATGTAGTAGAGTAGAAATAGTCTACGCTGGTCGTCTTGTAGGCAAACTAGGTTTACCGCGATTTCGTGCATGTTTGTTTGAACGTGCATTATTAAGTGCTTGCATGTGAGACGTATTCTCCCGGTTGGACAAAATACTAAGTGAGTAAAGGGACTAGGTTCCTGTCTTCTATCAAGCTCGAAACCATTGCACTTGAGTGTCGTGTGAGGTTTGTTCCGAGTTATCGGCGCCGATCATCTCGCTCTTGTTGTAGTTGGTCCGAGTGCGTTAAGACATTTAAAGTCAAGCTCGTTATTGATACAGCTTGAGTGTGTGTGCGGTTTGTTCCGAGTTATCGGCGCCAAACATTTCACTCTTGTCGTGGAATTTCGGGTGACTGTCGAAACGCCGCTCTCCGAAACATATTCATGCCTTATAAAGTGTTATCCTACGGGCGGGAATTTCTAAATGTTAGGATTGAGCCAGACGTTCATAGGTCGCACTTGGGCTGGTTATTTCTCAATTATTCCTGTTAGGGTGAGGGTTTCTGACCGGAGACAAAGTTGTTGAAACACTCATAAGATGGGCTCGAGTGGGACACGGGGCATCTATGGGTTCGTGTGGGACACGGCGCCGTCCGATTAATGGGCCAACAAACTGTTAGGTTGAGGCTTATTTCTGCGGAGCGGGGACCTCAACTCCACTATGAAACCATCAACGAGGTTTCCGAAATCTCTATCGGGAGAATGAGATTTTGAATAAAAATAGTGGCAGTCAGGCCAAGAGAAAAAGTCCTTTCAGTGCCTGACGAATAATACGTTCAACCCGATAATTCTTATGTCTTTTGCATTATATTTCTTTCTTTCAAGATCGACAAACCCATTACAAATGTATACTGCTTTATTGTTCGATGGGACTGAATAATATGGATTTGATCCAAATCTAAGGATGGTCCTAATATGGATTTTTCAAAAATTCATATTCTCGTAGAATGGATCGCTTAGTAATAATATGCTACTAGCCATTGTGGCACAAGTTGGCATAAAATTATTACTCTATAAAATGGGCTATAGAAGGAGCAATCTTGGATAGCTCAATATTTGATATTCATTTAGCCTATCGGTCTAATACACATAAAGAATAAGAGAACGTAATAAAAGGATCCAATTGGGTTGGACAAGTATTTCCAAAGGGGAGGCATTGGAATTTGTACTTACCTAAACTTTGAGTTTGAGGGCCTTAAATTTTGAATAATATGTTTTTGAAACTAATTATCTAAAACAATCACTGGATTCTAGATAAGTTGGGTGGTACTCACTTATGATTTTAGAATGTACTAGATTCCAGTGGGAGTTTTCAGCACTGAGAAATTATGATCAATGTTAAATGTGGACAAAGTGTCCAAATAATTACATTGGATCAATATTTATCTGTTTAAATTTGGGCACAATTTCAATTGCACAATTCCCTTTAAAATACCCAATGGGTTATTAAATACATTATTTTGAATAAATGTATGCGATTTTATTTTTGAAATAAATTCGCTGGCAATTAATAACTGTATTGTCCAAATTTAATACTGTGAAATAAATTATCAACAAACGCAACTTTGAGTTGATAAAGAAGATTATTGTCTCTTTGATTTGGTCATGCCGAAGTTTGTGATTCAAATATTGGATAAACACGACATTGTTAAGTCGTGGGAATCTCATAACATCAGCAAAATGTGACAAATCACCCTTTACAGGGAATTAATAAAAGAGTCATAAATCTTCTGGATTTGACCCGCATTAATGTTTGTGGACAAAATATTGTATTTGCCCAAAGTAATTTCTATTAATTTGTAACCTTCACAAATAATCACTTTTCTTAGAGATTAGTGTATGCGTTAAGTTACAAATTTTAAATCCTTGATAAGATCGAGGAAATTAATTTAAAATAAACTACGAGATAAAAGAAGCATTTTGATTTGATCAAACTGGCAAATTATTCTCGAGTTTAGAATGAGTTCTTTGGAGAGAACGTCATCTTTTCACAGTTAACTAAGAACGCTGTTAACGATGTCTTGAGACGAGAAGTTAGACTTCATGCCCGCGGGCCATCATAGTCGATAGTCACGCATGCGCTTCAACAGTTGTTAGATATCAAACAATATTGGATAAAGTTTGATCTTTGCTGAACTACATTGTTCCATATGGTATGGGTTTGAGTATGAAACGCAATGAACGTTCTATACAGAATTCCTATGAGGTCAATTAATTCTGTACTTTACGAAATTTGGAATTAGAAAGAAACTGAGCTCAAATCATATAGTGGGGTTGCCCCATTTGAGTGATAAAGCTTGGCAAAGATGTGTGTATAATAAACGAGAAAATTAAGGTCGTTATTGTCTTTGGACTCTGAAAACTTTTCATTCCACTATATTTTTGGAAAATGTCAAAGCCTTAGAGGCTCAGGAATTTTGTAAAAATGGTTTATTCGAGAATGAAGAGTGGGAGTGATAACACTGAGAGTGTTGACCGAAACACCTTAAAAATGTTTTAGTGCTAGACAGCACTTAAAGAAAAGTCCCAGATACACCAATAGTTGCATAGGCCGGGTAGGGTGTCTCGTCAGCCTGAGAGATACTGTATAATACAAGTCGAGCACAGGGTTGCTGCGAGTTGTATAGTACACATCAAGCACGGGATTGTTGCGATGAAGGGATATGTTATTAATAATCCCACTACCCTTGACCAAGCAATAATGGTTAAACTCGCTGAGGCGGCTTATTCTGTGGGAGTAGATGAACTCTATGCAAAACAACCATATCATGATTAGATCTAACAAAGTGGTTGAAACATACGAAGCAAAGCTTGTATGGAAAAGGTTGAGTCTTAAATGATGGGCTTCGACTCTGAGGAAACCTTTTCGATTGTTGCAATAAAGTTCACTAAATCTTATTCACACAGATGCATGCTTTTATGAGATCTGTCAGACGGATGTGAAAATCGCATTTCTCTAGGAGACGTAAAATGAAAAGCCCAACGATTTTATATCGCAAGCAGATGGTCATAGTGTGCGAAATTATAGAAAAAGGAGTCGTACAGACTTTCTTAAGCCTTCAAGAGTTGGTGTCTTTTGTTTGATGAAATAGTTGGGAACTAAGGAGTCATAAGTACATAGATAGCCTTTTATATCGTAATAAAAGCAGTGGAGTTAGATAAAATCTTCGTATTGTACGAGAGATGTTGCCTTAAGAAGGAGAACAATATCGAAATACTCCGAATGGTAAAAGCGGGGCTTTGACCAATTCTCCATAAACAACTTGGGATAAAAGATCTACATTCACGGAACAACCTATTTGGAGATAGTGCTTAGTACAGAATGGTAGATTTATCCCAGATCCTTTACTTGAAAAGACGAGGTCAATTACAAGAAAAAGAGTTCTTACCTACGATTTAGTTTTTTATGTTCTCGTTGCGAGACAGATCGAAAAGCTGAATCGAGTCCCATATACAGTTATAATAAGTGGCCTTGTATATGCGGAGTTTGACTCGCATTTTTGACAAAAGATAAATACGCTAAGAGCGTTTGTCAAAATTTAGGCTACCTAGGTAATTACAATAGTCCATGATGTTGGTCTATTCGAATGGAGAAATATAGGTGGACAGTTAAACTTATTTTCGAACTCCAGTTTGACGTGGGTGATCGAAAATCCACTTAGGGTTTAGTTTACAAAGTTAAATGGTAGAACAGTACCTTGAAATGGTTTCAGGGAAGCACTTACTGTTGGTACATGGGAATCGTTAGCTCGAATCCCAAGTCAACCATGCGCAGGAGCGCAGATAATTACCAGGGAGGTAAGAGATCAGTTTGGATATTGAAGTCTTCTTGGATGAACTTCAAATAGTTCTAGGCATTGTGAATCAACTGCTGCCATTGTGGTGCGACAATAGCATAATGATCACTTTAGTCAATGAGTCTTGGTCTCACAGGTAATCCAAACGAAAAGAAGAAAGAAATACAACATGTTGCATGTATCGTTGAAAAATGGCTGCTTAGCCGTGCAGAAGATAGCGCTGCGAAAACGTGGCCATCCCGTTCACTGTGCCTTTTATTCAGGCAGTGCTGAATAACGTCTTTAGAAGATGAGTATTAGATACACACAGCATATGGCACCGAGTGCAAGTGGGAGATTGTTGGGGATATGCCCTCGGAATGCCATTCGAGGATGTAATGAATAGGGCATAAACATGAATTTATTATTCACTTTAATATTTGGATATTGTATTCAAATATTTATTTATGAAATTTACAAAAGGCATATTATTTATTTACCTATCCAGTCTTACTAGGCATCCGGTGAGACGGTAAATAAATAAATCCCATATATACGAGTTTAGTCACCGATTCTCATGGGATGAGAGAGGGGGCACCGGTGAGCTATTATTCTCGGATATTAAATTAGTCCATTAGTCTTAGACTTCAGTAGGGTGACTGAATGTCAATCATGACTTATTTGTTGACGACTCTAAAATGGTTGTGCCAACTATTCACTTGGGAAGTGGGAGGTCGTAACATTGATATGAGTTGAATCGGGGATTAACTTATATTTGGACACGACTCGTAATCGAAGATCACATGGCTAATTACTCGCTGAGTGTCAATGATCGAGCGATTGACTATAGTAGTGTGCGTGGACCTTAGACCGAAGGGTCATTGACAGAGTTGGCTTTGGGGTCCTGACTTGTCACTAGTTTGCTAGGCCCGTCTTGTTCGAGGTTGAACATGGGTCAGCGGCGACATGCAGTCTTGACAACGAAGTGCAACTGCTGGGCATTGACAATCGTGAGGGATTCACAACCTAGCAAGTAATCGAGGTATATGTCCTATGCATATTCGTGGACGAGGAATTACAAAATCTTTGCAAAGTATAAAAACTAACTCACGTGGGACGTGGAGTATAGTTTAGTAATTTCGTCGTCACGGATGAGTCATAGTGTCAGGTTAGTGAGTTTGACATTACCATGGCTCTCACTCGACCGGGACATATGTGAAGGGTCTATACGTAGTACGACGATCTATAGTCGGTTCGTAAAATACGAAGATCGTACTCAACACGGGATCTATTCGGTACCGTGGGATTGGCTAGGCGCTTACCGAATTCTTGGATTCCTCCCTGGCCGAGTTGAGACGAACCAAGAGAGTCGGGCTTAAAAAGGATCACTGAGACAGTATCTGATAAAGTGAGATGTGTTATTATTTAACGGGCTTGGAGTCGTTAATGAAATGTTAAATATAAGTTTTAGAAACTATATTTACATGGGCTTAGATTCCCGAAACGAAATAATTAAGAATGGAGCATATATAGGGTTCACAACCACGAGCAAGGCTCGTCACGGTTATGAAGCCCGCCTGAAAAGTAGCAACGGATTCAAAAATTTTTATCTCCCAATCTAGACCTCGGATTGAGAATCCCTTTGGTCAGAATCAAGATTGGTGAGTCTTCTTTCTGTGGTTAAAATTTCAGGTCAATCGGACATCGTTTACCCCTCGATCTGAGAGATCTACGAAACTGTCGTTAAGCTGTCGAAGGTGTCACGGCCGTGACACCTTATGCACGAGGCCGTGAAGGTTGACAGAAGCCATGGTTTTTGGCCTCGGGTCACGGCCGTGACCATCATGTCCTAGGCCGTGAAGGCCGTCAGGGACTTGTTCACGGCCGTGAATTGGGCCGTGACGACGGGCAGAAGCTTGGCTAAGCTCGTCACGGCCGTGAAGGCCTTTGCGAGAGGCCGTGAACCGACAGTTTTTTGGTCAAAACTTGTCCAAATCAAATCCAAATTCGTTCCTTGTTCTTTTGTTAGACTTGTGGGACAATGCCTAGTCATTAGATGATATAATACAAAGGAAACAAACAAGGTATGAGTCATATATGATATGATTTGGATTAATTATGATTAAAGTCAATTTCAAAGGATGAAAGTTGATTTAATCTTTATTACTTTGAATAATTTCGTCCATAACTTTAATCCAAGCTTTCTCACACAAAAACTAAGAGTTTAGAGAGTGGTGAGAGCATTTAGGTTGATATTTGATAAAAACCTAAGGGTTTGTGAGTTTTAGAAATCACACACACACACACACACTAAACACATCTCTTCTAAAACATCTTCCCCACCTCTCTAGCCATCCTTGGGAGGTGGTGGAATTTGGATACGTCCCGGGGTCGGCGTGACGATCTTGCCAAGGAGTTGGAGCTCGGAGAGGTCACGACGTTACCGGAGCGGACTACGACAACCGGAACAGCAAGGCGAGAGCTGGGATCTTCGCTACGAGGGTAAACTTCGAAAAACCCTTATTGAGTGTCATGCATATTTTCTTTTATAACCATGCGATCCGGGGCTCCTTACGGGGAATTTGGGAAAAATTTTAAACTTCCGCTGCGCACGGGATTCGATCTCGGGACACCCGGGGTTCCCCAACAACTATAACGTGGAAGCCCTAAAAGAAATTCACGGGTCTCCATCAAATATGATGAGCTATGCGCATATAATCCATGATAACACACATATGCACATGAACAAGCATCATGAACATCAATTCTATGAAAGAGTGCTTACTGATGTTGTTAAGGAGCGCTTGATTCCCTACAAATTGGCTTCACGATGGTAGAGCTTCCTAATTTATTATTTGTCGCTCTCATGATGATAGTGACTTATTCCTACTCACATAAATGAAGACAAGATCTAATCTCTTGTCTCATGTGACAACGTGATATGCTTGGCTAAGTTGCATAATTATATTTATGGGTCGTCGACCCAATTAATTACATGTGGCCTTTCAATAAAGACAAACCATATAATAATATTATATGCATGATGTTAAAGGTGGCATAATAAAATGGTCATAAGGAGTAGGTCATTGTGGAATTAGTAATAATGTTTATCAATTATGTATACTTGATAAGATGTACTACTAAAGGCCAATAGACATGATATAATAAAATTGACATGTTCGATTAAAGGCCGAATGAAGTAATGACAATTATGTTGTCACACAATATTTTGAGTGTTTCTAAACCCGTTATCCAATTCGTTTGTTCAGATAAAACAAAATTTACCTTTCCTTAACGGGCGTTTATCAGAAGGCACTTCTGGTTTTGAGTTTTGAGGATGATGAAGAGGTTTCAGACTCTCCAGAAACACTCTACCATCAGAACATTACAAACATCCAATAGAGAACAATCAAGACTGAATCATTTGGTCATAGAAATCCGATTGTCTTTCTCGATGCACCATGAAGTGTACTACGCATGAGCATGATGTAATGTTACCTTCTCAAAATCTTCAATGCTGTAAGGGATAAGCTTTCTCAAAGCTTCGGCAGACGTTTGGACATCATCATCACTACCTGCCTCACCACTACTGCCATCGTCAACTTCAGATTCCGACACACTCTCTTCAACTGAATCCACATTGTCCTCAAAATTGTTTCAGCTGCGATATTTTGTATGTGAGAACACTCAGGATTTTAGCGAAGATGAAAGTGAAACAGAATGGAAAACGAAATAGAAGCCCAGCGTCTTGTTGCTCTTTCAAAATATTATAAAGGGCATAAATAGTAGTACACTAAGCGCTATCGAAATTTCCATAGTGAAACAAGTGAATGAACGTAAAAAGGAAATTGATAAATCAAAATTGAATCGTAACATGCTTACATGTGGAGCCAAAATGCTCCTATCAAGTACCAAAACTGGAACTTGCATATCCCTAGCAAGTGCTCTGACCATTCTTTCACGGTACAGTTCCATACCTTCATCCAATAAATTGTTATATATCACATGATAAAACTACTTCCATTCACCGAAAAATAAATATCTAGCATTCCTTTATTATTTCATTACTGATATTTAAAGTAATCCTGCAAAACAATAGACCTGGACTGCTTTGAAGTAGAATTCTCCCACTTGACGAAGTCAGGCGGCTTCCATACTCGACGGCAAACTTCTTTTGTCTCAAATGGGATGCCGAACATTCCACCAAAAGGTTCTTAGTATGTTCACTGCAAAAACAAAGTTTATGTGCTGATTGATATATATATATATATATATATATATATATTATATATATATAGAGAGAGAGAGAGAGAGTATAAGATACAACATGGAATGGCGCATACCTCAGATAATAAGGAAAAGTGTCCCACGAGACGGTTAATTTTTCCCATGGAACAACCCTACGCAAGAACTCGTTTCTGAATCTTTCTCGTCGAGATTGAAAGGGTGAATCTTTACTCTTATTCTCCATAGTCACCTTTTCATTTCTGAGACACTCCATTTGATCTTGTTGCCCGAGTTGTGAATGTGCATCGCAATGACTTAAACCGTCAGCTATATTAATCTTTTCCTTGTCACATTCTGACACATTTTTTGTATCAACATGCTTATTATCTTCGCTTGCGTTCTTTTCATCACCTTCAGAACTATATAACCTCAACAAGGAGGTTCTCCAACTATATTCCAACCTTGAAGGCAATGCTGTACATCTTCTTTCAGAAGCTAGGCCTAACAACGACGTATTTGATATATGCCTCTCGGTAGTAATACGGCAATCTATTATTGCAGAACTTGAACATAGCCCAGCAGAATATCCACGGATGGCGGAACTGACATAGTATTTCCCATGACGAACCAAATAACTCCAACTTTGATTTTTATACTTTATTGTCCTTGCATACATCGGAACTTATTGGCTGTAGAGCTGAACCCAACCACAAAGTGCACTTGAGAAAAGAAACGAATAAAAAGTCAATACTATCGGTTTTTAAGCATTAAAACTCCTAACCACAGTCGTTCATGCTCAGCAGTATTTCAGACCAATGGAGCAACGATCATTCTACAAATAGGTATCAAATTACTATCTATTCAATTGTTATCCTTTTTGTTCAATCTACTACCAAGACTCTGATACTCAATTGAAATGAAAGCAACAAAGAACCTTCAAAACCTAAGCTTATTACAGACCCAATTAAGCTCAACCACACTTTATAAACAAAAACAAAAAACACAATCATTCGTGAATACGACGTAGGCCACAGAGCATTCCAATCTTCAAGGAAGCGGAATATTAACATACAATGATGAAACTCCTAACAAATACATAATGATGGAAATCTACATACTTCCGCATCAACACACTACTAACCTTCTCTTGCCTTCCAACCTATGTTGTTCCCAAAGAACACAATCAACCGACTTAGCGTACAACGCACATGAATCACTGAACGATATGAGATAGACGAGTGCCAGTTATTGGTGGAGGCAAAGGGGAAGTTCGCAGCGTTTCGTTACAATTAAATTTTCTGTTCTCACCGAGTCAAAAAAAGGAATGAACGATCACTTCTGTCTTCCTCTTGCCTCGGGTACTCTGAACTAGCATTAGGGTATTTTCTTAAATTTCTCGAGAAGTTTCTTTTTTTCTTGAAGAACTTACAATAAATTTTCAAGAATTAAAAGGGTTTTGCTCATCCCGATGAAATCTTTTTCTGGGTTTCTCAATCCAAATTCAGAAGTCACAACACACATATGGGCCTGAGAGTAATAACGCCAAGATTAAGATGCAATTTTTAAAATCTTTATTCCCAGTCAATATTCTAGAAAAAGTCTTGATTTTAGAATTTTTTTATTGTCGAGCAGCATAAGCATACACATATACATCATACGTACGAACACAGCAAACTCTTGTTAGGTTAGGATCATCAAATTACAAACAAAACCCCACTCAAAGCACAAAAAAGAAAAGTTCAAACTAGTCCACACATTAAAGCCTCTTTCTATGTTCACTTACACTTCTCTCACGCCCGAGCCGGACCCGACCCTTCAACCACCACCTGAACCGTCTCCGAGCCATGGCTCGCATGAGCTTCAACGCTCTCTACATCGCTCGTCAAGCCACCGTTCTCAGAACGAACCTGCCTTAACAATCCCTGCAATCCCAAAAGGTAGCTATGGCTCGGCGGCTGGCTCCTTACATACTGAGCTGTAGTGACGATGTTGGTAGTAGTGGACGATGACCTCTCTGTATCTGTCTGAATGCTCGACAGCGCACTTAAGTCAAGGTTAGGAAACACCGAGCAGCGACATCTCGGGCACTTTACGTTCAGTCGAAGCCACTCGTCGATGCACTCCACGTGGAAGTTGTGTGCGCATGGGAGTCCTCTTACCTGTTTTGCGTTTATGTAAGAAGAATTTGATCGTAAGTAAATCGTATTTAGGACCATATATATGATTACCTCATTCCCTTCGTGGAACTCTTCGAGGCAAATGGGGCACTCGCTGCAGTCGGTGGGAACTGCCTTGAGCCTAAATTTTGGGAGTTCTTGAATGAGTGCCTCGACTGCTTCTCTCTGAAGAAAATATATAGTGTATTCTTAGGGGATGATGTAAAAATCAAGTTTTTATGGCATTTTGAGTAATGATGTGATGGTTTTATCGAGTTTGAGTTTACGGCACTTTGAAAGAAAAAGACTTTTTGAACCTGGGCTGGGGTCAAGTAAAGCCCTGGGTGATATGTAGCAGCATCTTGGCTCATGCCTCTCATTTCTTGTCCCGCGGCTTCGAAAGCCCAATCTGGAACACGAACGAGGTCGACCAAAACCTAAAGGTAAGAAAAACGATACTTAATCGACCTACTTTGAGAAGAAAAGGAGAGTCATGGGTATATATGCAAGTAAGTAAATGAAGTATTGTCCAAAATCATTTCAAAGAGCTTACGCCGTATTCTGAAACAGGGATCCCTTGTTGGGCGCGTAATTGGTGTGCCTGCCTTCGAGTTGTCCACTGCGATGAAGAAAAATAAGAGCTGAGAACGAGGTAACGAGTGCACGGTGTATATTTTTCTCATGTAATGAATCGAATAGATATGGCACTAACCTTTCCAATGCAGATGCATACGATGCACATAAGCCCACAGTAGCTGAAAAGAAGCCAAATGAGGAAACCCCATTTCTGGCCATCTTCAGGCAACTGCACAATATTTAATAGTCGAATTTACGTCTGCGTAACATTATGCAATAATTGCTCTTCGAGTCAAGAATGGAAGGAAACTTACACAACTTCTTGCGCGGGTGAACCATAGAGTACCAATAATAGTCCAAGCCAATAGGAAGGGGTAGAGTAGAAGAACAAGAATAGACAGTACAACAATTCTTCCAACAAAACGAGCGTATCTCTGCTGCCAACCAAGATCCCTGAGGCCACAACAAGTAAATTGACATGCGAAGAACAAAACAAATACAAGCCTATATAATATATATATATATATATATATACATATATGTGTGTGTATGTACACTATAAGCGAAGTATTTAAGAATCTGCAATGCCGACAAAACATTGCATTGACTGACTTTGAATGAGCACGAATGGGATAAAATATGTGGAAGTCTAAAAAAGGTAAAAAGGATTCTTACAATCCCATTCCATCAGCCAACCCATTATCCACAAACATCAAGACCCGAAAAATAAATACAGTAGTATAGTCAACCTACAAATGGGAAGGAGAAAACAAATTATTATGTAAGATGGCCACCTCAGGATACCAGAAAGAATCGACAGAAGTCAGAGAAGAAAACAAGGAATTCTCAAAAGTTACTAACCACGATCCATATATGTAGCGGATAAGTACACAGATGATATTTCTCCCAGTTGATTGCAACAATTATTCTAGTGATGAAATAGTTAAGAAACAATCTGAAATCACACTATATCAATCAAATTTAAGACATAATCATATCTACTGAACTTACGCCCAAGGTACCAACTATCTGCAAAAAACTAACTCAAGACAGATCCTTTCCGTCAGGAAATGGACTCAAAACACATGGAAGAAAAGATCCACGTTAACTTAACAAAGGATACATGCTTGTAGCAAGCATCGACAGGAAAAATCCATCGTACCTGCAACAAGAATCGCACTGAAATTACAACTGGGAGTCACAAAATTGACCAATTAACCAAAAAGCCACGTGTTCAGAGTAAAATAATTACAGATTTAAACAACCTACCACTTAAAATCAACCCCTCTGATCGCCATCGTAAATGTTTAACACTCTTAATTTGTGGTTCCAATTCCAATCATCCGACGATTGAATACATCCCACAGCTATATCCTGAACGAACGAAGATCTCCGCAACTCGAACTAATTACTGAAGAACATATAGCAGATTCCACACAGAGAGGGGCCGAAAAGAGTACAGCTTTTTTCACAACTGTAAATCTTGGTTGTAATTGCGAATTGGGATGGTTTTCTTGGAATTTTTTTTTTCGGAAGGAGTTTTCTTGGAATTTTATTTACACTCGATTTTGTAGGTTTTTGAACTTTAGGGGGTTAAAAAGAAAAACTTGCGTAGTCTAGAACTAAAGGAAAGAAGGTACTATTAAAAGAAATGAGATGAGAAGTTTGTTTTATCCATGAAAATTGGAAATTGTAATGTGTAGGTAATGTAAAATCAAATATAGTTGAGAATTGGTTCTTGAAAGTTGAAGAAAAAACTAGACCAAAAAAGTTGCATCATATTTATGAACATTGAAGCATTTTACTGCAACTAATGAAAATAGTTTGCGTCCCGTAAGGATTGGCGAAATAGTCCATGAGTGATTACTCCAAAAAAGAGTTCACCAGTTCGAATTAAAATAATTAAAAATAGTTTGTGAAATTAAGATAGAACAAAATTAGTATGTTTCTTTTTTTAAAAGTAATTAGGTGTGGTCGGTTTGGTTAGGCAGTTTGGCAAAATATTGTCATGTAGAAAAATTAACAGTCTTTTTCAAGTATAAGAAGGGACACTTATATTAAGGGCGTTTTTAATAAAATAAACAAAAAAAATTGATCATTAACAAATTAATTGTGTAACGAAAACCATTAATAAAATATAGCCATTCCTATAGATATCTTACGAGTTACATAACTCGTAAAAAATAGACACGAGTTATACCACGGTGGCGCGCTGACCGGTCTTGAAGTAACTCGTATGATTTCGTTACGAGTTATTTCTACTAACTCGTAATAAGTTTATACGAATTACGTTAGTGCCCCACCACCCTGCATGCACATGCAGTGTCCGAAATAATTCGTGTAACTCGTAATTAATACATACGAGTTACTCGAGTTATTGCAATAATACACGTAACTCGTAAGTAATAGTTACGAATTACTCTAATTATTCAATAATTCGAGTAACTCGTAACTATTGATTACGAGTTACCTCTCTATATAATCCCCCCTCGATCGAGGCGTATACATATCACAAACAAAATGGTGTCGAGTCGCGTACAAGTCATAGTATATTTCGGTAGTGAAATAATTCAATCATCCGATTCTATCGTCAAATATAGTATTCGTCCTATTGCGTATAGGCGAATTCGTCGCAACACCAGTTTTTCAGAGTTTACGTCGTTGTTGTTCGAAATTACGGGTGCTTATAGCAGTCGTTGTTCGTTGATTGTCCATGCAAAAAATGAATACCTTCAATATTCCCGCCTCTTTCATCAACTACTCCAAATCTCCAACGACAACGATTTACAATTTTTCATACATCTCGATTCGGAGAACACTTGTTTTGAGGTTTTTGTTGAAATTATTGAAAATTCAAATTTCGATTTTAACGAAGAGCCTCGTCGGAATTTTGAGGAGCGACGCGAGTTTCCTGCGTTTGAAGTTTGTTCTTCGAGTTATACATGTCCGGATTTTTCCGATATTGTCTCAGTTACGGCAGGGTTCAGTAATGTTTCCCTGGAGATGCCCACGCTTGGTGTTCCATTCAATATGCTGGAATCCATGTCATAAAACCCGAGCCAGATTTCGTGCCTGAACGCGAGGAAGACGTTGATGTTAGTGATTCGAAAGCAGACGATGAGGATCCACTGTCCGAGTTACCCGATCCCAACGACAACGATGAGAACAACGACGAAGATGCCCCAAATGATACCACTCCGCTGGACTCTGCTACTCCAATGCTGTTCCAGTCCGTCCCATTTTTCCAAACGTACCAAATGCCACCTCCTGGTGGTGACGACTACGGTGGTTACGGGGAGTTTTACGACAGAGATAACCCTATATTTTGTCGAGGTATGATTTTTCAAACTAAGAAACATTTACAACGTGCCGTCGACGATTTTTCGATCAGGGTTGCTAGACGCGAGTATAACGTCAACAAGAGCAGCAATACACGTTGGAGTGTTCAATGTGGTCACACGGCTGATTGCCCTTGGAGACTGAGAGCATCCTTCAAGCCAAAAAAGGTTACTGGTCTATTACAAAATTTGAAGGACCGCACAATTGCTATATGACTGAGCTGGCGAGCACACACCGTAATATTTCTCAAAATTTTATTGCTGATATGTTGGTTGGAATCGTTAAAATCGATCCGCAATTCCAACCAAAAAACGTCCAACAACTCGTGAAAGATAAATATGGCTACGAAATCTCGTATATTCAAGCTTGGCATGGTCTGAAAAGAGCGATGGAAAATGTTTACGGTACGTGGAAAGATTCTGTTACTAAACTCCCAATATTTATGAAGGCGTTGTAGCATTACAATCCAGGGACAATCGTGAGGTGGCTGCATCTGCATGCAGGGAGAACTGGACACTTCCAACTCGGGTATGTCTTTTGGGCTTTTAAACTAAGGGTGGCAAAATTACCACGGTGGACCATCCCCGTCGGGACCCGAGGCTATTGGGACGGGGCATCCCCGGTCAAAATGGGGATGGAGAGTTGACGGTGATTCCCCGTTGGTGAAAGAACGGGGACGGGATGGGGATGGTAATCATGATTCCCACCCATCCCCGGCCCCGAACCCGTCCCCGTTTGAATCAAATGGCGATTCACCATTCCCCGATTCGACTTATTAATAATACTATTAAAAACTAATTTGAATTACGAATTCTCAAAGACCATCCTTTTATATTCATGATCGTAAAAAGAAAAAAAAATCTACTTTCAATATATATTCTTCACAATACACTCATATTTCAATCACATATTATTTTTAATTTTTTATACTCTAATATCATATTTTACATATTATTTGTCTATATTACTTAGTTTATATTTTTTGTTGCAAAAAAAAAATTAATTTATTGGATATACATGAATGTGGGGAACCAGGATCCCCCATGGGGAACCCGATCCCCGAACGGTAATTACCCATCCACGAACCAATTCATCATAAGTCGGTGATTTAGTGGAGATGGTATTGAGAACGAGAATTTGGTATGGGGACGATATGTCCTTTATCAGCCTCGAACCCGCCCATTGCCATCCCTATTTTAAACCGAGCATCGATGGCTTCAAACATTGTCGAAAAGTTGTTTGTGTCGATGGTACGCATTTATACTCCAAATATAGACACAATTATTGATTGCTACGTCGCTAGACGCCAACCAAAACGTCTTTCTCCTAGCGTTTGCCATTGTCACGGAAGAAAGTACACACTCATGGACTTGGTTCCTTAACCATTTGAACACATGTGTGTTAGAGAATCATTCGGTGTGCCTTATTTCGGATCGTCACACAGGTATTTTATCTTAGTAATGTAATTTACTCGTTAATTTTAGTAAAATAAGTTACTTTTAGTATCATATATGGTGTGTACAGGTCTTACGAGAGCAGTAGAAGCCACTGAATTCTTTCGTCCACCAAATGGAGTGCATCGCTTCTGTCTTCGTCATGTAAAGTCAAACTTCTTCAAGAAATTCAAGAATCAACAGTTGAAGGATCTATGCCATAGAGCCGGTACTGCGCCAACAGATAAATTCAACCGCATTATAGCTCAGATTGCGCAAATTAATGAACATGCGAAGCCTTGGTTAGAAAAAGTAAACGTCGAATAATGGACGCTCGCACATGACGGCGGTTATCGATGTGGTGTCATGACGAGTAATATTTCAGAAGAGCTCAACAGGGTATTAAAAGGTGCTCGAATGTTACCCCCAAGAGCAAACTTTTCATAAGTAAGCTCTAATCACGAACTTAGTTTTTTATTTTAATTTTGTTGTTATGACTTCTTCTTTTATTTCTTAAAATTCACAGGTGCGTACAGTATTTTCGTGATCGCTTTCAATAAGCATCGTCCCTAATGGCGAATAATGAAACGGATTGGTCACGTTATGCAACGAGAATATTTCAAAGTTGGACAGCAGAATATTGGGATCACGTTGTATGTCGTTTTTATGTCCGATAACATATAGCAGAAGTCATAACATCTGGAATTCATCAGCGCACGTATGTGGTAAGGATTAATGATCGAACATGCACGTGTGGAAATTGGAACAGATATAATATCCCATGTTCTCACGCACAAGCGGCTTGTCGTCAATGGCAAATTCACCCCGGTAATTTAGTGGCGCAGTTTTACAATAAGGTGGAGTATTACAAGACATACGAAGGTACCTTTGAACCATTGCACGATGAACGCTACTGGACCCCCAAAGATTGGACTCTTATTCATAACGAGGCTCGTCGAGAGAGAACTGGTCCAGGTAGATATTGTCGATCTCGCATCAGGAATGAGATGGACAGGGGTGAAACTCGTGCTAGACAACGCGGACGGCGCTGAAAAAATATACATCTGGAAGCCCCGTGACATCTGCACCGCATGTGGAGATATATAGAGGCGAGTGGTTCGATGAAACCAGTCGTAATATCCATCCTCCACCGACATGAGTACAGTCGTGGAAGGACCATCAACGACGATCTCCTCTCGATCCTCCCATAACACAATCCAACCTGCATGATGCATTCTCCAATCCATCCCCAATCGCTGTCGAGCTCGTACGTATGAAGATTGGTATCTCGATACGGCGGTATAACGAGAATCCCTTAGATAATTCCAAACTGTCGAAAGACTCGTTTGGGGTAATGCCACTCCATGATATTGAAGAAGATGAGGGGACACCTCGATCGACAAGCGATCGGCAAGCACTGGGGAGGAAGTGCGACAATCTCCGGGAGCGTCTTGTTGTACGGATCCCATACAAATTGATGCGCCCGCAGGCGATCAATGCACTCAAGGATGGTGCGTATGTTCGAATTTGTCGACGGAGTGTGATCATATAACGCGTTCCACCTGTCATATATTTACACAACATTTATAAATGTAACAAGGAAAAAAATTACAAACTTTATGAACGATCATACCTCGCAGCATGTGGCGGGATCGGCAAGACTATCCCGTCGACTATTCTGGGATCCATGGAGATACGATGGAGAGCACGAACTGGCTGAAATGGCAGGATTCTCACATATGCTCATGCCTAAAACAAATCACATGTTTTAAATAAATTTTAAAAATAACTATAAAATTAATCAAAGTTTCTATATAATTACCTGCAACAGCCGTAGGGGTCCGCCTATATTAAGCTTTTTCGGCTCGCATGCCGAACAAAGCTCTATGTACAGTACAGGAATGCTAGGACCGCACCAACTAAACGTGGCCACCTCATCAATATCCTCTAGCGGCTGAAGGTAGGTTAACGATACGGTGCTCGCGCTACAATCGGGGAACATCACCGCACCAAAGAGCGGCATCGCATAACCCCACTCAACCTCTCCCTCGTCACTATCATCCGAAATCGGATGGGCCAACAACCAACTCGCTAACGACTTCATCGAAAGCGATGACCCCTTAATTTTCTCAGCAGGCGGTCTAAAACCTAGCAACCGCTCACACTCGTCCATCCACCGTGTGACCGTCCTCGTTTGGATCACACCGGAGACACAACTACCATCTACAGGTAAACTCCACAAAATTCCTACGTCCTGTAAAGTAACGGTCGCCTCCCCGAAATAAAAATGAAACGTATGGGTCTCCTTCCTCCAACGATTTACCAATGATGTAATCAAATGAGGGTCAACCCTGTGCGACATACAGCTGTAGACGCTGTATAGACCCATATCGTTCAACTTATCTAATAAGCGACCGTGTATAATATTCGGTGCTTCTCTCGTACCCCACACAACATTCTCTAAGGACCTAATCTTAATAGTCCTATCTATCGCACCCTCATCTAATAATAAATCCCTACTACGGTGATTTGACTGCATCATCAACACCGAACTATCAAAAGGCCCGTAATAAGAATCCAAATCCATTCTACAGTAAAGAAAAACGACGTATAAATAAATCAATCATGATTACTATTGTAAAAATATCGACGATAAAACAAAATACTTCGTAAAATAAAAAATAGCATATAACGAGGCACGGGGATCGCTTACCAGAGGTAATCGCGCGTAGATCGTCACGGGGTCAAGGCGGGCAGCTGCGGCGGCAGCGAGTCACGTCAGGCGGCGGTGGTTCGAGGAGGGGCGGCGGGTCGCGGCTAGCGGCGGCGGGTCGAGGCGGGCAGCGACGGGTCGCGGCGGAAGAGGTCGCCGAGGCGGGACGGCGGGTCGAGGCGGAGGAGGTCGTCGAGGCGGAGCGGCGGCGGGCAGCAAGACGAAAACGAGGCGGGCAGCGGCGGGTCGCGGCGGCTGCGGGTCGAGGCGGGCAGCTGCGGGTCGCGGCTTCACAGGTCGTCCAGGCGGGGCGGCGGTCGTGGCGGGCGGAGGAGGTTGTCGAGGTGAGGCGGGGCGGCGGTCGCGGCGGGCGGCGGCTGACAGAAGGACGTCGACGAGGCGGGGTGGTGTCGACCAGAAGGTGATGGCGGCGGCGTCGAGGAGGCAGCGGCGAGGACGTCGAGGAGGCGGCGAGGTCTCGAGGAGGCGCGACGAGATCTCTTCGTCTTCGTCTGTGTCGTCGTCGTCGCTTAGATCTGGTTATAGTAAACCAGATCTAACTCGTAAGAATATCTTACGAGCTACGAGTTATAACTCGTAATAACTTCATACGTGTTACGCCAGCTCACGCGAACGCCAGCGAGGCGACGTAACTCGTATAGAGTTATTACGAGTTATATAACTCGTATAATATACATACGAAATGCGCTATTTTATTAATGAATTCGTTTTAATGTTTATTTTTTTTAGTGAATGAATTTTTTAAATTATTTAATTAGAAATACCTATATTAAGTCTAGCCAATTCCCAACAAATGAATGTGTTTGGAAACACTTCCAAGACAAAAGTATTTTTAGAAATGGACTTTCTAGGAAGTGGCTTTTTAAAAAGTTTTTTTTTTGTTTTGTTTTGTTTGGTTAATTCACATCTTTAAAAGCCCATTTTAAATCATGTGTGAATGTGTTCTAAAAAGTCAGATTTTTGCACTTCTCCGTAATGGACTTTTTGAATAAGTTGACTTATAAAAGTGCATTTGGAATTAATCACCAAACATTAGAAAAATCTGTAAATGGACTTTTGAATCAAATAATGAAATCACAATCCACTGAAAAAGCAGCGAGTAATTGTTTTAAAATCAAGGGGATTTTACATAAAAATACCCATTAATATAAAAATTAGCAAGTCAGTACCCTGTCAGTATTTTTTTATATACAAGTACCTGTTAGAATAAATTTTTTGCACATTGGTACCTGCCCGCCGCAAGGTACATCATATCACGCATTTAGGTACCATCAGTGTTTTAAAAAGCGGAACAACGCGCGCGTTAAGGCGCGCAATAGCGTTATTTTTGTGTAAAACGCTACGACGCGCATAAAAAAAAGCGTACGGAACCTTGACATTGACAGTATATTATCACGGAGGTGATGGCTATGCTATGACTGTGCAAGTTGTCTGACAAGCGACATTGACAAGCATATATATATAATATTCATTTTTCTTTTTAATATTTTCTAACTTAATGTTACTTTCCATCACATCATAAAAAGATAATTATTTAATGTAATTTATGTGACAAAAATAATAAATTTATTTCATGACGATCATAATGACATGCATATCATATATTTTTCGATATCAATATAATTTTCGATAGTTATAAGAATCATAGGCTTCAGTTGGACTGTTAGTAAATTGGAACATGAATGATTTTTCAATTGATATGGGCGCTATTTTGTTGTTGGGACTATAAAAACTTTTTAATATATCATTTATACATATTTAAGTTTTAGATTTTAATCAATTATTTATACCTTAATTTTTATTTCATTGAATTTCTTGAGAAATATCGATTGTTTATTCTCATAACTACAATAATGACATAAAAAGTGACCATATTTATATTTATTATATATAATTTATTGTATTATATCTAGCTTATCTGAAATACTCACGCAATGCGCTACGCTATTTACGCTTCACGCTACCGACCCCAAAACGCGACACACTGCGCTTTGCGCTTTTTAAAACATTGGGTACCATAGAGAAACGTATTGTGGTACGTAATACAACTAGAAAATGGTACTATCATATAGTCAGCCACAAGGTACCGTATGGAACGTATATAGGTACCATATATGAGTACCATATAAATGCGTGACGTGGTACGCAATACACACGTAAAAAGGTACGTCAAGACCGAAAAAATGGTACGCACAGTCGAACGGATACTTATATAAAATATTTTCTGACATGGGTATTGACTTGCAAATTTTTTATACAATAAGGTATTTTTCTGCAAATTACCTAAAATAAAAAGAGTAGTATTTTTTGTAATGGAACGAAAGTGGTGGAGAGATACGAATTGGAGTTGATTTGAGTGGTGGTGAATGTACTTAATTTTATAAATTCCTTGATAAATAAATTGAAATATAATAAATATATGCGACTGTGTTTTGTAGATACTGTGATAAAAAAAAATATTAATTCTTTAAGAAAGGAAAGTACGATAGAAATGTCGTCCATCTTCTTCAACGCAGCTTCCATAATTACACGCACCAAGAACTCCATCTCCTCATTACATTCTGCGAATCCACTCAAACAGCTTCCGTTTCAGAGCGATTGCCTCATCGCTACTCAAAGACACGTTCTTGCTTCCCCTGTTCGCGTTTCTTCGGCATCGCCCGCGATTATTACTGGTAAGTAAGTAGCTGATGAAATCATACTCATCCTATGATTCGCTGGTGCTTGATTACGATTAATTAGTAAGCTAATTGATGTTTTAATCTCATGCATAGCTGTTTGCTATTTTCTCTGTGATTGATGGCCGATGCAATCCAACTGTTTGTGAAAATGCCTCGCAGACAATAAACTAGGCAGTACATGGGAACAGTTCTGCGAAAACGTCTCGGGCGAATGGGATGGGTTCGGGGCGGATTTCACGACCCAAGGAAAACCCGTGGAGCTACCCGAATCGGTGACGCCCGAAGCCTACCGCGAATGGGAAGTTAAAGTCTTCGATTGGCAAACTCAGTGCCCTACCCTCGCCCAATCATCATCATCTGTAGAAAACGAAAACGAAAAAGACCCTTCTTCGTTCTCCTTCTTCTACAAGACGATCAAGCTTCTCCCAACCGTTGGATGCGAAGCAGATGCTGCTACGACCTACTCCATCGACGAAAGAACAATATCTACAGCGAATGCATTCATTTATCAATCTAATGGATCGTACGTAGCCCTATGGCCTTCAACTGCTTCGACTACTAATACAAAATTCGAGCTCGAACACTGCTTGGTCCAACCTAATAGTATGGGGGAGAACAAATCGCGGGCTAGAGTGATTCAGTTGCTTCAGATGCAAGAAAACGAAGATGGCCATCGTTTGAAATTGCTGGGCATTAAGGTTTTTCTCGAACAGTGGTATGGGCAGGGCCGTTCAGAAACGGTGATCAGCTGGGCGGATGTGCTATACGCGATACAGCGTTTGCAGCCACTGAACCCCTCGAGGGCTCGCTGGTTAGCGGTAGTTGGATCGGGGCCCACCTTGTAGCCTCCTTTCCTACAAGTGATCAGCTTTCTCTCAATGTAAGCATACAGTATTAAGTTTATATCTATGTATATATATTTGACATGTTTTGTTTCGTGGCTATGTTTAACGAAGGCGAAAGTCCAAGAACTTGGAGGGAAGTGCGAGCGTGAGACGACGAGGGATGATTTAAACCTCGTATTACTACCGAAGAATCTGTGGTGTTCGGCGAAAGCGATTGAAAATGGCGAGGTTTTGTGTGAAGTGGGGTGGATGGTGGACGAGGGGCGGGCCGTTACTTCGAAGTGCTCGTTTTCTAGCCAAGCGAAGCTCCAGGTAAGGATGGAGTATAACAGAGTCCATCTGATTAATTGAATTCTGTGAAGTTTGTAGTATAATTCTTGTGATATGAATGAACTTTTTTTGCAGGAGATTGCAACGGGATATGAAAGCCTGAGAATCACTAGCTAGCAAGGAGATTTATAGATCCCATCCCTTCATATCCATACAGTAAAATAAGCATATAGAATTTTATCTTGTGAATTCAATTATGGGACCAAAAACTTAATCCGAGACAACATGATACAAGTCCTGTGTAATAGCTGCTGTATGTTGATGTTGTGTTCTTTTATTTATTTTATTTACCTTTTGCTTATTCGGATGCAATCAAGCCCACCTTTTCCTGTCTTGTCGCCAAGTGATAGGTCAAGTGGCCGAGCACATGATATCTCCAGTAGTACTGTCAAAACGGGCCGGCCGGGCGGGCCGGCCCGTAGCCCGCCAAAGCCCGCCAGTGGCGGGGCGGGCGCGGGTAAGCCCGCCTCCTGGCGGGCCTAGAAATTTAAGGCCCGCCCCGCCTGCGGGCAGGTAGCGGGCCTGGCGGGCTTAGGCCGCCAATTTAAAAAAAAATAAAATAAGAAAAAAATAAAAAATAAGAAAAAGTAAGAGAATAATAAAAAAATAGGAAAAAATAATATAAAAATAGTAAAAAATAAACAAAAATAAAGAATTTAAGTTGGAAAAAATATCTAATTTTATAAACTTTTTTAATATTAATTTATTTATGTTATTAATTACCAATTATAGCTAAAAAATATAAAAATCATCATAATTTATTTATAAATCTTATATTTTAAAATAATAATATAATATATAATTTTTCGACGGGCTTGCCTGCGGCCCGCTGGGCCCGCGCGGGCATGCCCGCTCAGGCATGCCCTCAGGCGGGCCTAAAATTTCAGAGCCCGCCCCGCCGCCCGTTTGACAGCTCTAATCTCCAGTAGTACCGTCAATTGGGCCCGCGCCCGTGCGGGCCATGGGCTTTGGTGGGACAGGCATGCGCGCCAGGAATTATAATATGATATTTTTATTAAATATTGATATATATAAATAAATTATGTAGGTATTTTAGTATTTTTTAGCTTGATTTTTAATTTACTCAAGTTTAATAATATAAATAAATTATTATTACGAGATTAGATTTGATTAGAATTAATTTCAAGCTTAAATATTTAATTTTTATTGCTTTTTTTTTGAATTTTTCTTCTTTTTAAAATTTTTTATTTATTTTTAATTTGGGCGGGGCGGGTCTTTAATTTCCAGGCCTGCTAAACAGCGGGCTTACCCGCGCCGCCCTGCCCAAGGCGGGCTTTGGCGGACGGGCCGGCCAGTTTTGACCGGTCTAATCTCCAGTTGGAGGTTAAGGGTTCAATTCCATCTAACAAATTAAAAATATGTAGTTTTCACGGGACAGTGAATCAAGCCAGGCGATTAACCCCGTTTGAACTCATAGCCAAGCCGACTATGTGGTTAAGATTCGACTCAGATGGACCACCCAAATCGTAAAAATGGAAAATGCAACAACTGTGAAATTGTCATACCAGCAACTGGAAAAGCATTTCACCAACCTCCCCTTAGTTGTTTCACATGACTCACCTAATTCTCACTCACTCACTCACTCAACATTTCTCCCCTCTTCACAAACTTGGTGAATAAATAAATTCACACAAGAATTGAACTCTTGTAAGAACATTGTAAGGAGAGCTAAGATAAACAAATGGATCAGATGAACAAACCCCCCAAGGGCAAGGTATGCGTCACCGGGGCGTCTGGCTTCCTCGCGTCGTGGCTTATAAAGCGCCTCCTTCTCTCGGGCTACCACGTCGTCGGGACCGTCAGAGACCCAGGTTTGAACCCGAGGAGATTTCTTACGCGAAAAAAAAATCGTTCGATTATTACAAACAAGCATTCAATTATTTTTACGATAACTTACTTAGGAGACGCCAATAAAACGTGCCACTTGTGGAAGCTCGAGGGCGCGAAAGATAGGCTGAGGCTTGTCCACGGAGACCTAATGGTGGACGGAAGTTTCGACGAAGCAGTCATGGGTTGCGAAGGAGTTTTCCACACCGCCTCGCCCGTGCTTGGCCAGCCAAAATCAGATCCCAAGGCAACGCTTATCTTTTTTGCAACGATTTATAATAATTTTACGTTCGATTTAGATGATTGCGACGATTCAATTCGTACAGGTCGAAATATTGCAACCCGCAATCAACGGGACTCTGAACGTGCTGAGGTCGTGCAAGAAGAATCCCTCGTTGAAGCGCGTCGTACTCACTTCGTCTTCCTCCACAATTAGGGTTAGGGACGATTTCGACCCCGCCGTGCCCTTGGACGAGGCCTCGTGGAGCTCCGAGGGGTTGTGCGAGAGGCTCAAGGTGTAATATTCATTTTCTTTTACGCGCCCAATCGCTCGAAATCAAATGATCGATCACAACTTTTTTATATGATAATCCGTACGCCTTTCGCCAGATATGGTACGTCCTGTCGAAAACCCTGGCGGAGAAATCCGCGTGGCAATTCTGTAAGAGCAACGACATCGACCTCGTCACGGTCCTCCCTTCCTTCGTCGTAGGGCCGAGCCTTCCGCCGGGGCTTTCCTCAACCGCTTCCGATGTGCTCGGCCTTCTCAAAGGTCTGTCGTTCTAACACTATAACTGATTGAATGACCACTTCATCTAAATGTTTAAGCTTTTCAATTTTATATATTATATTTTCAGCACGCCAACTCACGTCCAGGTCAATTTCCTTATATATAACCTTAGACGTGTAGTTTTCTTAAATGAGTGGTCTATGATCCATGAGCTCTGATGCCATCACATTACCTAAAAGATTAAGCCTGCAGTGGGATTATCATTTTTTTTTAATTTATATATTATACTTCAAACAGGAGAGACGAACAAGTTCCAGTGGCACGGGAGAATGGGATACGTTCACATAGACGACGTGGCGTCGAGCCACATACTCGTCTACGAGACTCAACAAGCAGAAGGGCGTCACCTTTGCAGCTCGGCCGTACTAGACAACGATCGACTCGTCGGGATTCTCTCCGAGCGCTATCCAAACCTACCGATTCCCAAAAGGTTCGCATCCTCAAAGATCGGTTAGGGTTTTTATTACACGACGCTCTTAAGGCAAGAATTAATTCTCCCTTTATTTTTTTCTTGCTTCACAGGTTTGAGAAGCTGGACAGGCCGTACTATGAGTTCAGCGTCAAGAAAATCGAGGCCTTAGGAATGAAGTTCAGAACCATCGAAGATATGTTCGACGACTGCATCGAATCACTCGCCGAACAGGGGTACATCCGTCTTTCGCCTTAGCCCGAGATTTCATAATTTTCAGTAAAAATAACACGACGATGATCGATGTAAGATTTCGACATTAGGGCTACGAATGTACGAAGAAAATAATCTTCATAATAAGAAAATCAATTGCAGTTTGGGGGATTAAAGCACTTATATATAGCAGAAGCAGGTTGTTTGTACGCGGGGACGCTGCTCGCATCGACGAACCTTACTTCGCCCGGCTTGAAAGCAAGTTCGCCGTGCCTGCGTTTTATTTCCAGTACCCACAAACTCGTTGATTCGAACAAAAAAAAAAGACAAAAAAAAAAAAAAAGACAAGCTCGACTAACGAACACCCACCTGCGTAATTCGAGGCCGATCAGACCCGCCTGGAGAACGCTTAGGTTGTCTGAATCGGGCGAAATTATGACGACCGTATCCTCAGAGTACTGCGTTTCGAGGATCGACATGAGCTGTGTCACACGAACGAAAACGTCTTGGACGCTTTCGTTGGGCGTTCCGTCGTTTATTGGAGGCGGTTTGGCATTTGGGGAAAGGCTATCCAATTCATAGACCTCAGAAATGGATTCGAGAGGTTTGCCTTCGTAGGCGCCTAATCCACGAGCATCCAAGAAGCTGTACTCGGGCACGATATGACTGCATTGGAAACGCGTAAAACAGATGAGTGTGAAATCGAAAGCAGAAGAATCGATATCCGAATTGCCTTACCTTCGATTGATGCCATTGATTGAAGCGATAATCTCAGCAGCTTGATAAGCTCTCTGAGTAATCGAAGGCCAAATCCAGCAATTATTATCGCATGCTCCCATTGATTTCAGCTCCAATGCAGCTCGGATTGTTTGTTTCTTACCTTCGGCAGATAAGCCGTTGTCCACGGATGTTTTTGCGACTGGGTTGGTGTTGATTATGCCAGAGCTTTCGTACTCCGATTCACCTGCCCTAACCAAATAGTACCTAGAAATTCAACCAAAAAAAAAAAAAAAAGAGAGGAGAAATCAGCTAGACGAAGCAATGCGTAGGTGGATAGCCGTAAAGGAATTGAAAATTACGCACCTGTTTGTGAGCTTAACGGGCGGCATTTGAAACAGCCCGCGCGCTTCAGATACGGGAAATGAGATGAACGATTCTCCGTCGTGAGTTAAGCTGCTAGGTTTAGGAGATATTACGAATGGTGCTAGGGTTACTGAGGTGAGGATTAGGCCCCTTCGGCTCAGCGATGGCCTGAGACGATGTGGATGTTCTGAGTTTGACGACGGTGATGCAGATGATGAGTTCTTGCGAGCTAGCTCTCGCGGAGGAATGGCGTTCGTCGCCGTGAAAGCGCTTCGCGTCGCTTTTCCGGCGAGCATTGTGCAGTTGCAAAAATCGAATTTATCTCAAGCAGCTTCATCGCCTGGTAATATGATGATCAACGTGGAATGGAAAGTCGTCAAAAAAATATCTTCGGATATTGGTGCCACGTCATTTTCTCGTTTCTCTAATGTATTATTTCTTTTGACCATGAAACAATGGGGCATTAAAATTCATGTGTGAAAGAAATACAATCCAAGTCCAAGCTCTTACATATTGAAATCGTTCGATTAATTCTGGGGACATATACAGAGAATAACACAAATAGTGTTATTTTGGATAGTGCTATTACAAAAGCAGATAACTTTCTCACCGAAAACTAATCAACTTTTTCAATTTACATTAATATTATTTTTAGTTTTCGCCACTAAGTTTCTTTAAAATACAATTGTCTCTATTATTACTTCAAATAGGTAAAGCAATTTCTCTTAATTATATTTTAATCCCAAAATATTTTTTACTCATTATTTTTTTGCATTCTCGCTATTTACCATCGGAGATCAGTCAACATATATGTTGAGAAATATTATAAAACGCAATAACAAACAAAAAAAACTCAAGAAAAAATGTTAGTTCATAGAACTAGAGGTGTCAAAACGGGCCGAGCCCGTCAGGTTGGCCCGCCCCGCCATGAAAAATAGGTGGTTGGGCCAACCAATTCCCGGCCCGTTTGGGTTGCGGGTTGAGGCGGGGCGGGGCGGGCTGGCCCGCCAGTAATTTTATTATTTTTTTAATTTATTATGTATATATATTATAAAGATTTTTAATGCTAAATATTAATAAATAATATTTATTAGTGATTAATTATAATTAATTTAGTTAAGAACTTAATTTATTAATGATTTATTCGTTAATTATTCCAAAAAATATTATTAATTTAAGTATTATTTGCAAAAAACAAAAAAATTTAAAAAAAATTAAAAAAAAATATAGCGGGCTGGCCCGCCAACCTCGGCGGGGCGGGGCGGGCTACTAGTTTAGTAGCCCGTTACGTTGGCGGGCTGGCCCGCCCCGCCCCGTTTAATGGCGGGTTGAGGCGGGGCGGGCCGGCCCGTTTGACAGCTCTACATAGAACGTTCAAATAAGTATTCTTTAACAAAACTTTCTAAATTTTTATTACAACTCATCATAGTTTTCCCTTGCGTTTTTCTCGTGAGACCTTCGATCCATTTCACATGGATATCTTCGTGATCGCTTACGCCCGACCTTTCTCTCCGGACGTAAATAAGGATTATTTATCAGAAGAAAAGGAGCTTTCCAACGTGACTCATCTAATGGACACTCAAACTGATAAGAATATGTTGTCTCCAATATATCGATAATCATCTGGAACATATTCATATGGATCAACACATGCTTGTAAACTTGAACGAAAATAGAGCGAACAAAAATACAACAACACCACTAATAATAATAACATAATTTATTACTCCCTCCGTCCCATAAGTTTATGGACATTTGGGTATTGGCACGGAATTAAGAAACTGAATATTTTAATAATATAGTGTGTTGGAAAGGTAAAAAAGTGTATGTTTTGGCACGTCTTTTGATGATATTTAATATTATTATATTGATTGTTTGTGGTAGTTTTTTGCTATAAAAGGAAATGTCCAAAATGGTTTGGGACGCCCGATATAGTAAAATGTTCAAAACGGTTTGGGACGGAGGTAGTACAATATAAATGGGAATACATTTCTTATTGCCAACTAATGATTTGGATTATGGTTTATTTGAGGTTATTTTCTTAGTAATATCTTGAAAATTAAATCACTAGTATTGAATTACTAAGATTGAAATATGAGATTTCTTAGTTTATGAAATTATTAAAAAGATTATGGCTAAAAATATAGTTATGGATAATTTTGTTGAGAATTTGAGATGATTGTGGTGAAAAAAGCAATATTAAAAAGATTTGTGATGAAAACTGAAATTAATAATAATTAAAATAAAAAAATTGATTAGTTTTGTAATAGAGTGAGAAAGTTATCTAGTTTTGTAATAGTTCAAAATAACACTATTTGTGCGTCATTTTCTCTAGACATATATAATGTTAAGAAGAGTCCATCTCCATGCAAGGGAGAAACAACACAGAAGGCAAGCAAGGCACAATTTTTTTTTATTACACCGAGTAAATTATCATTTGTCGTGGTTCTTGATGGCAGAAACAACCTGGGCAATGTCTTGGAAGTTTCTCCTCTCCTTAAGAACGGTCTTAGCGAAGTTCAGAGCTTTCCTCTCGCACTCAGCTCTTTTTGCCAAATCTGCAATCGATTCGAAGTCTTCTACATGGGCCACGCCTACAATTCTCCTGAAATTTTGTAAACAACACACATATCCCCGTTACAGTTGAGAAAAGTCTGAGAAAAAAGAATCTCAAAAGCACGTGTAATGAAATAGGCAGCAGCAATCAAACCTTATCATTTTGGCAGAACCAAATCCAAGCGTGTCGTGGAAAAGATCCAACATGTATCGTTGCTTTGCCAGCAATTTGACATCTGGGTTGTTATAAATAGCTCCAAGATATGCCTCGCCAGGACCGTCCTCGTGCTTTTCCCAAAGAGAAGTAAACTTTTCGTAGAAAAGAGTCCAAGTGTCGGATATCGTCTTCAAAATCCATGCTTTGTAAGACTGGAATAGAATAGGCATATGAGGGAGTTCCCAGTAATTCGAGAAAAATCAGGAAAATTTATCTGACAATCGGAGTAGTAATTAGTACATACTTTACGATCTCCTCCTTTGCCTTCATGGCCATCTTGCGCATAGTAGGCCAAGATTAGGTTTCCAATAAAAGCTCCAACGTCATATCCCATGGGTCCATAGAAAGCAAATTCGGGGTCTATAACTTGAGTTGAATCAGTGGTAACCATCATGGAACCCGTGTGGAGGTCACCGTGTATAAGAGCTTGGGTTCTCTCACAGAATCTAACAATTGAGAAAATATAGATGCAAAGAATATCATATCCATGTCATAGAAACACATGGCGTAAAATTTATCAACTGAGAAGAAACCACATTCTAGAGATGCATATTTACTTGGACTTTAGCTCGGCGACTTCGAGTTTCAAATTGTTATCCTCACGAACTGCCTCGGCATCGGCATCAAGGTAAGGAGACGTCCAGTGGTTATATTCAGACACTTTATATGGGTCGGAAAAGACAACCTGTTCAGTAAGTCTGCATAACTCCACATTCCCGCAAAATTTAGCAACTGCATAAATTCGCCCCCTATCATTAGTATAGATAGATCCAAAGTTCCACGTTTACCAGAAAGTGATAATACTGATGCAACAGTGAGTATAAGGATTTCAATTCAAGTGAGCAATGATGCTATGTAAAACGATGACACACAGAAGAGCATCATTATTGTGTAAGCTCCTTACCAGCACTTTTATGCTCTGTGGTGGTCAGATAAAGCAGGGAAGTATAGAACAATGTTCTAGCCATATAATCCGACATATGCTCTTGAAGCAATGGGTACTCAATTCCTTGAATCAACCCTTTCCTCAAGATTATATGAGGTGGCTCAAGGTAACGCATTCCAATCAAACACATAGTTCTGTCGAAATGGTAAACCTCAGGCACATGATCAGGGCACAAACGGCCATGTTCTTGTAAAGCCGTTGCTTCAAAATAGGCACGTTCCTTGGTCATAGGCCATGACTCTCCTATGCAACGAATGTATGGAAGAGCCTACAGAAGAAATATATATCCTTTTAGCAACATATGTAAGATGATTAAGAAGCCTCCAACGTCATTTTTTTATGGTTCGTAAGCAAATCTATGTGATTCGCGGATCAAATTTCAACCAAAAAACATGGGCAACAGTAACAGTGATCAAAAGATCATCGTCTCATTGAGCCAATAGCAAGTCCTGGAACACATACGGATCATCGGTATCTCTCAATTATCAGACAACACGAAAGAAGATTCGTCGATGATTCCGTTAAATCCATAATAATCACCATCTAAAAACATAACCTTTCAGCAATAATAGGACCTTTCATCAACTAATGGAAAACATCAGCAGAAACGACGATCCAAATCATATTTACCTGCTTGATGACCAAAGAGCCAGAAGTTCCACTAACAATATAAACGAAATTGAGATTCCCATCCCCCACTTCTTTAATTTCGAGCTTGTCGAATTGGTTGCCGAGCTTGGACGCGAGGGAAGGCGTGGCCTTAACGTATTCTAGCAGCGAATTCTCATCCAACGGACGAAACTCTCCGAACGACATTCTTCCGGTGAAAGCTGAGCGGCGGAGGACGGGTGCGATTGACTTGGGGTTTCTCAGCCGAGTCTTTAGGTTCAATTTAGGAGAGTAAATACATTGAATCTGGTCATCAAATTATAATTTACAATTTTTCAGCTATTTTTAAATTAATCCCACGAATCAAAATGTCAAATATGTTACGAAATTTTTATTATTATTTTTATATTAAGATTATTTTAATTTATATTATGATTATTTGATAATATAGAGAGAGAATTTAGAGGGAGAGAATATATTTTCTATACGTGTGATATCTTTACAATGCAACTCAATACACCTATTTATACTAAAATCATACACTAAAATACAATTTAATCATCTATACAACTCATACAAAAATACAATCTTTTTTATACACCTCATCTTATCATAATTCATGAGTCATTAATATTCCAAAAACATCCACATTTAATCACAAAATTTTGATGATTCATTATGATGAATCATGTTTTAATTTTGATGATTCATTGATGAATCATGATTTATTCATAATACTCCCCCTTGGATGTTTTCAAATAATACGTTTAGCTTGTTGCCTCATTAAAAACCTTACTGGGAAAACCACATGGGAAAAACCACAGTTAAGGGAAAAAGAGTGCAACACGTATTTTTCTCCCCCTGATTATAACATCATTTTAAATCTCGAAGTTTCCGAACTCCAATTGAATATACTAATTTTCTGAAAGTTATAGGAGGAAGTGCTTTTGTAAATAAGTCTGCGAAATTTTCGCTAGATCGCACTTGTTGTACATCAATATCACCATTTTTCTCCAGTTCGTGTGTAAAGAAAAATTTTGGTGAAATATGTTTTGTTCTATCACCTTTGATATATCCCTCCTTTAATTGGGCAATGCATGCAGCATTATCTTCATATAATATTGTTGGAAGTAACTTTTTCGATAATAATCCACAAGTTTGTTGTATATGCTGAATAATCGATCGCAACCAGACACATTCTCTGCTAGCTTCATGAATTGCTAGTATTTCAGCGTGATTAGAAGAAGTAGCAATTAAACTCTGTTTAACTGACCGCCATGAAATAGCAGTTCCACCATATGTAAATAAATAACCCGTTTGTGATCGTGCATTATGTGGGTCCGATAAGAATCCAGCATCTGCATATCCAATTAAATCTGTTTTCAACTCATTAGAGAAGAACAGTCCCATATCAGTTGTTCCTTGAAGGTATCGAAATATTCGTTTAACTCCGTTCCAATGTCTACGAGTCGGCGAAGAACTGTATCTTGCCAATAAATTTACTGCAAACGCTATATCAGGTCGTGTATGACTTGTAAGATACATTAGTGCTCCGATAGCACTAAGATATGGTACTTCAGGACCAAGTATGTCTTCATCATTTTCACGTGGTCTGAACGGATCTTTATTCACGTCTAATGAACGGACGATCATAGGAGTATCAAGTGGATGAGCTTTGTCCATGTAAAACCTTTTCAACACCTTTTTCGTATAAGTTTCTTGATGTACAAATATTCCATTCTTCAAATATTCAATTTGCAGTCCGAGACAATATTTTGTTTTACCAAGATCTTTCATTTCGAACTCTTTTTTCAAACAATTAACCGCTTTCGACAACTCTTTAGGAGTTCCAACTATATTGATGTCGTCGACATACACAGCTATAATGACGAATTCGTTTTCACATCTCCTCATAAATATACAAGGGCAAATTTGATCATTTGTATAACCCTCTTTTAATAAATATTCACTTAGGCGATTATACCACATACGCCCGGATTGCTTTAATCCATAAAGCGATTTATTTAGCTTAACTGAGTACTCATTTCGCGGCCCTGAATTTTCAGGCAGCTGAAATCCTTCCGGAAGCTTCATATAAATGTCACTGTCAAGTGAGCCATACAGATAAGCAGTGACGACATCCATTAGACGCATATCGAGTCCTTCACGTACTGCCAGACTAATTATATAACGAAAAGTTGTTGCGTCCACCACAGGAGAATACGTCTCCTCATAATCAATACCAGGTCTCTGCGAGAAACCTTGTGCAACAAGCCGTGCTTTATATCTTACAATTTCCCCATTTTTATTTCTTTTTCTAATAAAAACCCATTTAAATCCAACCGGATTTACATTTTCTGGTATGCGGACTACAGGTCCGAAAACTTTTCGTTTCTCAAGTGATTTTAATTATGCCTCGATTGCATCTTTCCACTTTGGCCAATCTTTTCGTTGTCTACATTCATTTATCGACCTTGGTTCATGATCCCCATTCTCATTTATTTCATTCATTTCATGTAGCGCTACGTTAAATGAGAATTTATCGTCAACGTTGACTTTATCTCGGTTCCATCTAATTCCATTCTGGGCGTAATTGATTGAGATCTCTTCATTATCATTATTTTCAATTTCTTCAGGTACCTGAGTTTCATTCTGATCATCATTTAAGCCCATCGACTCTTCTCTAGTCGTTAAATCCTCGATTGGACCATTCCTATTACTTGCTCCTTTTCTTTTCCGAGGATTTTTATCTTTGGAACCGAATGGCCTACCACGCTTCATTTGTGGTTTAGGCTCAATATCTCGTATTTGTTCCGTAGAAACATCAATTCTTGCAGGAGCATTAACAGCCGGAATATGTGACTTAGTCACTCTCTTTGGGTCAGTAAAGCTGTCTGGCAATTGATTCGCTAAGCTTTGCAAATGAATTATCTTCTGAACTTCCAGTTCACATTCTTTCGTTCGAGGATCATAATGATTTAGCGATAATTCATTCCAACTAATATTCCTTTCCAGCTGTTTCTTTTCTCCCCCTAATGTCGGAAAATTTGTTTCATCGAAGTGACAGTCGGCAAATCTAGCCGTGAATAAATCTCCAGTTAAAGGTTCTAAATATTTTATTATTGATGGAGATTCAAATCCGACATATATTCCCAACCTTCTTTGAGGTCCCATCTTTGTGCGTTGTGGTGGCGCAACTGGAACATATACCGCACATCCAAAAATTCTTAGATGGGAAATATCTGGTTCCTGACCATAAACCATTTGTAACGGGGAGATATCATGGTAACTTGTTGGCCTGATGCGAATTAGTGCCGCTGCATGTAATATAGCATGTCCCCAACAAGACGAGGGAAGCTTCGACTTCATCAATAATGGTCTTGCAATTAATTGCAGACGTTTAATCAACGATTCTGCAAGACCGTTTTGCGTATGAACATGTGGCACAGGATGCTTAACATCAATACCGATTGACATACAATAATCATTAAATGCCTTGGAAGTAAATTCACCAGCATTGTCAAGGCGTATTTTCTTTATCGGATAATCCGGAAAATGTGCTCTTAATCGAACCAACTGAGCAAGCAACCTCGCAAATGCCACATTCCTCGTAGATAATAAACATACATGGGACCATCTACTCGATGCATCAATTAATAGCATAAAATATTTAAATGGTCCACATGATGGGTGTATCGGTCCACAAATATCACCATGTATACGTTCTAGAAATACAATAGACTCATTCTTTACTTTCATTGGTGATGGCCGAACAATTAACTTCCCTTTAGAGCAAGCAGCACAAGATAATTCATTAGATTGAAGAATCCTTTGGTTCTTTATCGAATGTCCACGTGAATTGTCAATTATTTTTCGCATCATAATTGAACCGGGATGGCCCAACCGGTCATGCCAAATATTAAATATACTGTCTTCAGTAAACTTCTGGTTTACGATAGCATATGATTCAATTGTTCTCAGATATGTATAGTACAACCCAGAGTCAAAAGAAGGTAATATTTCCACGATTCTTTTATCATTCGAAATCACTTTTGTCATGTGCAAATATTCAACGTCTCCCTTTTCTGCCGTCTCAACATGATATCCATTATTTCGAATAGCTTTAAAGCTTAGTAAATTTCTTTGAGACTTAGGGGAATATAAGGCATTTTCGATTATTAGCCTTGTTCCTTTTGGCAGTAAAATGCTAGCTCTTCCAGAGCCTTCAATTATATTTGTACTGCCCGAGATAGTAATGACACTCTGTCCTTTCATTTCAATATGATCAAAATATTTTCTATTTCTCAGAATCGTATGAGTCGTTGCGCAGTCTGCTAGACATAATTCTCCATTGCACATGATCGTATCCATTGTATGAAAATCCTTAATAATAAGCACATAATAACCATTATTATTATTGACAACAAAACATGCAAACATAAAATAACTTAACACAACAATATATAAAGCACGCGTATAAACACACACACACACATAATTAAACATATGATAATAACACATAAGGGAATCACATAAAGTTTATTGAAAATCTGCGGCCTCGAAATGAGTAGTTTCATCTTTGACACCAGAAGTAGAGGCGAGTTCTTCCTGAACAAGATTTATTTCAATTTTCTTTCCTTTGTCCTTTTGATATAATTCAACGAGGTGCTTGGGCGTGCGACAAGTTTTCGACCAATGGCCCAAACCACCGCAACGATAGCATCGCTCATCATTATCCTTTTGTTCGGTGTGCCTCTTCTCATCATTATTATCATAGCTTTTCCTCTTCTGGGGAAGACTTTGATAACCACCACGATTGTTACGATAACCACCACGAAAGTACTGATTATCACCACCATAATATCCTTGGCCACGACCTCGGCCTTGACTACGCCCTTGACCACGGCCTCGTCCGCGGCCGCGATATCCGCCACGTCCACGTCCACGACCGTTACCTCGATTATTATCATTATTATTTCGCCTGACTGCATTCGCTTCAGGGAGCGCAGCCGCACCGGTTGGTCGGGATTCGTGGTTTTTCATCAACAATTCGTTGTTTTGCTCAGCCAACAATAAAACAGATATTAGTTCTGCATACCTTTTGAATTGCCTTTCACGATATTGTTGCTCCAATACTACATTCGACGGATGGAAAGTGGTGAATGTTTTTTCGAGCTTATCATCATCAGTGATTGCTTCTCCACATAATTTCAATGTAGAAGTAATTCTATGAACTGCAGAGTTATATTCATTCACCGATTTAAAATCCTGCAGTCGTAAATTTATCCACTCGTACCTTGCTCTTGGCAGGATAACAGTTGTCAGGTGGTCGTATCGTTCTTTCAAACTTTTCCACAACTCAGCCGGATCCTTTTCGTTTAAGTATTCAGTTTTCAGACTTTCGTGAATGTGGTGGCGAAGAAATATCAAGGCTTTTGCCTTATCCTGAGGAGTGGTGGATATGGTTGTGCCACTGGCGTCGGTTGCGCCTGCGTCCTGATTTGTTGTGGTTTTCGCAGCGATAATGGTGTCACCTAAACCTTTGGCTTTCAGGTGAATTTCGGCATCTAGTGCCCAAGATAAATAGTTCTTGCCGTTGATATCAAGTGCAACAAATTCGAGGCTTGCCAAGTTCGTCATATTACTATAAGATACAAAAAAAAAAACAACAAAATATTAAAGAGATTTATAACTACGCTTCTTTAATATCCTCGTTAGTTTCTTCTTCAATATCTTCTTTTGAAAAAATACTTATGAAAAACATTGCTAACATCAAAAGAAGTGTCCACGTAATAATAATACATATAAGCAAATGTTCTTCTAGCATATGATTCTATAATAAAAATCATAATATATTTATAAATTTGATAAAATAAAAAAAATTTATTTTGTAAATGTTGTAAAAAAATTTCAACTCGCCACCACTGGGATTCGAAATCTGGACCTCTCATCACTTGTAGTGACGATATTCCGCGAAACCAGTCGAGCTAAGGCGTTTTTGGTGTATACATGTTAAATTTATATAGTTTTAAATGGTTTGCCACGTATACGATTATTATAAACAAATTTACCGTGCACAAAATAAAATTACCATACCTTGATTATAAAACTTGGACGGAAGTTGATCTCTGCAGGAGAGCTTCGATAGAAGTTGATCGTTTCCGGAGAGCGCTCGTGCTGATAACGTGTTACGAAATTTTTATTATTATTATTATATTAAGATTATTTTAATTTATATTATGATTATTTGATAATATATAGAGAGAATTTAGAGGGAGAGAATATATTTTCTATACTTGTGATATCTTTACAATGCAACTCAATACACCTATTTATACTAAAATCATACACTAAAATACAATTTAATCATCTATACAACTCATACAAATACAATCTTTTTTATACACCTCATCTTATCATAATTCATGAGTCATTAATATTCCAAAAACATCCACATTTAATCACAAAATTTTGATGATTCATTATGATGAATCATGTTTTAATTTTGATGATTCATTGATGAATCATGATTTATTCATAATAAAATAGAATATGTACTACCTATTTTCCCTTCCACAAATAAATACTTCATGGGTGTTATATAATATTTTATTTAATGAAGTTTTATTTTATAGTATGAAATAGAGATGAGATATCAAACCAAACCAAACATACGTAAGAATTTTATTGAATTCTCTTCTATATTCATTACACGAAGAATGAATCCTATTTATAGAAGGAAATTACAACAAATGTATTAAATACATTAAATGACATCCACCTAATAACAACTAACTACTTCATAATACTCCCCCTTGGATGTCTATTTAATGATAGGTTCTTCAGAATTTGATGGTATAGTTGCCTCATTAAAAACCTTACTGGGAAAACCACATGGAAAAAAACACAGTGAGGGGAAAAAGAGTGCAACATGTATTTCTCCCCCTGATGATAGCATTACTTCAAATCTCGAAGTCTTCGAACTCCAATTGAATGTACCAATTTTCTAAATATTATAGGAGGAAGCGCTTTCGTAAATAAATCTGCGAAATTCTCGCTAGAGCGCACTTGTTGTACATCAATATCACCATTTTTCTCTAAATCGTGCGTAAAGAAAAATTTTGGTGAAATATGTATTGTTCGATCTCCTTTGATATATCCGTCTTTTAATTGGGCGATGCATGCCGCGTTATCTTCATATAATATTGTCGGAGGTAATTTCTCCGATAATAAACCGCAAGTTTGTTGTATATGCTGAATCACCGATCGCAACCAAACACATTCTCGGCTAACTTCATGAATAGCTAGAATTTCGGCATGATTAGATGACGTAGCCGTTAAACTTTGCTTAACTGATCGCCATGAAATTGCAGTTCCACCATATGTAAATAAATAACCGGTTTGCGATCGAGCATTATGTGGATCGGATAGATATCCGGCATCTGCATAACCAATTAAGTCTTCTTTCATCTCATTAGAATAGAATAATCCCATATCGGTTGATCCCCGAAGGTATCGAAAAATCCGTTTAACTCCATTCCAATGTCTATGAGTCGGTGAAGAATTCTATCTTGCCAATAAATTTACAGCAAATGCTATATCTGGTCGAGTATGACCCGTAAGATACATTAGTGCTCCAATAGCACTGAGATATGGTACTTCAGGACCAAGTACTTCTTCATTATATTCACATGGTCTAAATGGGTCTTTATTCACGTCTAAAGATCGGACAATCATTGGGGTATCTATTGGATGAGCTTCATCATATAAAATCTTTTGAGTACTCTTTTCATATAAGTTTCCTGATGTACAAATATTCCATTGTTTAAATATTCTATTTGCAGTCCGAGACAAAATTTAGTTTTACCGAGATCCTTCATTTCGAATTCTCTTTTCAAACAAACAATGGCTTTTGATAACTCTTCAGGAGTTCCGATTATATTGATATCATCAACATATACTGCAATGATAACAAACTCATTTTTACATCTTCTCGTAAATATGCAGGGGCAAATTTGATCAACCCCTCTTTCAATAAGTATTCACTTAGTCGATTATACCACATACGTTCGGATTCTTTAATCCATAAAGCGATTTATTTAGTTTAATTGAGTACTCATCTCGCGGCCCTGAATTTTCAGGTAGTCGAAAACCCTCTGGAAGCTTCATATAAATGTCACTGTCAAGCGCGCCATATAAATAAGCAGTGACGACATCCATTAGACGCATATCGAGTCCTTCACGTACTGCCAGACTAATTATGTAAAAAGTCGTTGCGTCCACCACGGGAGATACGTCTCCTCATAATCAATACCGGGTCTCTGGAGAAACCTTGTGCAACAAGCCGTGCTTTATATCTCATAATTTCACCGTTTTCATTTTTCTTTCTGATGAAAACCCATTTATATCCAACCGGCTTTACATTTTCTGGGATGCGGACTATAGGTCCGAAAACTTTTCGCTTCTCAAGTGATTTTAATTCTGCCTCGATTGCATCTTTCCATATTGGCCAATCATTTCTTTGTCTGCATTCGTTCACGGATCTTGGTTCATGATCCTCATTCTCATTAATCCCATACATTTCATGTAGCGCTACGTTAAATGAGAACTTATCGTCAACGTTGACTTCATCTCGGTTCCATCTAATTCCATTTTGGGCGTAATTGATCGAGATCTCTTCATTATCATTATTTTCAGTTTGTTCAGGTACCTGACTTTCATTCTTATCATCATTTATGCCCATCGACTCTTCTCTAGTCGATAAATCCTCGACTGGACCATTATTATTATTTGCTCCTTTTCTTTTTCGAGAATTTTTATTTTTGGAACCCGAGGGCCTACCACGCTTCAGCTGTGGTTTAGGCTCAATACTATTATTTGTTTGTTCTACAGGAACATCAATTCTAACAGGAGCGTTAACAGCTGGAATATGTGACTTTGTCACTCTTTTTGGGTCAGCAAAACTGTCTGGCAATTGGTTCGCTAAGCTTTGTAGATGAATTATTTTCTGAACTTTCAGTTCACATTCTTTAGTTCGAGGATCATAATGATTTAGCGATAATTCATTCCAACTAATATTTGTTTCCAGCTGTCTCTTTTCTCCCCCTAATGTCGGAAAATTTGTTTCATCGAAGTGACAGTCATCAAATCTGGCCGTGAATCGATCTCCAGTTAAGGGTTCTAAATATTTTATAATTGATGGAGATTCAATCCGACATATATTCCCAACCTCCTTTGAGGTCCCATCTTTGTGCGTTGTGGTGGCGCAATTGGAACATATACCGCACATCCAAAAATTCTTAGATGGAAAATATCTGGTTCCTGACCATAAACCATTTGCAACGGGGAGATATCGTGATAACTTGTTGGCCTGATGCGAATTAGAGCCGCTGCATGTAATATAGCATGTCCCCAACAAGACGATGGAAGTTTCGACTTCATTAATAATGGCCTTGCAATTAATTGCAGGCGTTTAATCAACGATTCTGCAAGACCGTTTTGCGTATGAACATGTGGCACAGGGTGTTCGACATCAATACCAATAGACATACAATAATCATTGAATGCCTTGGAAGTAAATTCGCCAGCATTATCAAGACGTATTTTCTTTATCGGATAATCTGGGAAGTGCGCTCTTAATCTAATCAGCTGAGCAAGTAATCTCGCAAATGCCACGTTTCTCGTAGATAACAAACATACATAGGACCATTTACTTGATGCATCAATTAATACCATGAAATATTTAAACGGTCCACATGATGGATGTATCGGCCCACAAATATCGCCATGTATACGCTCCAAAAATGCAATAGATTCAGTCTTTACTTTCATCTGTGATGGTCGAATAATTAACTTCCCTTTAGAGCAAGCAACACATGCTAATTCATTCGATTGAAGAATCTTCTGGTTCCTCAATAAATGTCCGCGTGAATTTTCAATTATTTTTCGCATCATAATTGTACCGGGATGGCCCAACCGGTCATGCCAAACATTAAATGTACTGTCATTGTTAAACTTTTGGATAGCATATGATTCAGTTGTTCTAAGATGTGTGTAGTATAGCCCAGAATCAAAAGACGGTAATATTTCCAGAATTATCCTTTTATTCAAAATCACTTTTGGACTGTGCAAATATTCAATATCTCCCTTTTGTGCAGTCTCAACATGATATCCGTTATTTCGAATCGCTTTAAAACTTAATAAATTCCTTTGAGACTTACGGGAATATAAGGCATTTTCAATAATCAGCCTTGTTCCTTTGGGCAACAATATATTAGCTCTTTCGGAGCCTTCAATTATATTTGTACTCCCCGATATAGTTATGACACTGGCTTCTTTCATATCGATATGCTCAAAATATTTTTTATTTTTCAGAATTGTATTAGTGGTTGCACAGTCTGCAAGACACAATTCTCCATTGCACATGCTCGTGTCCATCATATAAAATCCTTATAAACAAACACATAATTATTAATATATATTATTGAAAACAAACGTACATAGCAAACACAGGAATAACATTCACACGATAATAATTATAGCAAACATAGCATTCAAATGATACACACCAAAGCACACAATAATTATGCATATAATTTATAAACGATAGCAGGTCAAACTTCTTCATTTGAGAGGTTCAGGAAATCGTCGACATCGAAATTAACACCTTCATCATTAACACCAGAAGCTGAAGCAATTTCTCCCTGAACGAAGTTCGTTTCAATTTTCTTTCCTTTGCCCTTTGATTCTTGATACAGCTCAACAAGGTGTTTAGGCGTACGGCAACTGTGGGACCAATGGCCCAAACCACCGCATCGATAACATTGTTCGTCGTTCACTTTTTGTTCAGTTTGCTTCTTCTCATTTTTACTGTCTTTCTTCTTCTGAAAATTTTGATGACCACCACGATAATTATGATAACCACCACGGAAGTATTGATAACCATGATAACTTCGGCCACGACCACGACCTTGACCACGGCCACGTCCACGGCCGCGATATCCACCACGACCACGTCCACGATCATTACCTCGACTATTATCATTATTAGCATTGACTGCATTCGCTTCAGGGATTGCAGCAGCACCAGTCGGTCGGGACTCATGATTTTTCATCAGCAACTCATTGTTTTGCTCAGCCAACAGTAAGCAAGAAATAAGATCTGAGTACTTTTCAAATTTTCTCTCTCGATATTGCTGTTGTAGAATAACATTTGACGGATGAAACGTGGTGAACGTTTTCTCCAACATAATTGCATCGTTAATAGTTTCTCCACATAATTTCAGTGTAGAAGTAATTCTATAAACAGCAGAATTGTATTCGCTTACCGATTTAAAATCTTGCAAGCGTAAATTCACCCATTCATACCTTGCATTTGGGAGGATAACAGTTTTAAGGTGGTTATATCGATCTTCCAAGTTTTTCCACAAGTCTTTCGGGTCTTTCACCGTTAAGTATTCAATCTTCATACTTTCATGAATGTGGTGGCGAAGAAAAATCATTGCCTTCGCCTTGTCCTGCTCGGATGTCGTATTGGTCGGTTTGATGGTATCACCCAGACCTTTCGCTTTCAAATGAATCTCGGCATCTAGTGCCCAAGATAAATAATTTCGGCCAGTGATATCAAGTGCAACAAACTCAAGGCTCGCCAAATTTGTCATATTACTATAAAATACAAAAACAATATTTTAACAATTATAGTATAACAAAAATATTACACGCATAACTAATCTTCTTTAGTATCGTTGTCAGTATCTTCTTCAGTATCTTCCTTTGAAAAAATTCTTATGAAAAACATTGCCAACGTCAAAAGAAGTGCCCATGTAATAATAATACTCATAAGCAAATGTTCATCGATCAGATCGGACAACATCCTTCAAAATAAAATAATTAGTAATATTAACAAAACATTACAATTAATAATAATATTTTGGAAAATTTCGTAAAAATATTATCCACATAGTGGTAACGATCACCGTTAATAAAACGACATTATTCTATAAAAATTAATGTCATATAAAATAATATATCAGTTTAACGAAATATAAATAAAAAAAATATGTTAATATATTTTCGTAAGTCATTAAAAATATCTTCACTTGCCACGACGGGGATTCGAAATCTGGACCTCTCACCACTTTTAGTGACTAAGAATTTTATTGAATTCTCTTCTATATTCATTACACGAAGAATGAATCCTATTTATAGAAGGAAATTACAACAAATGTATTAAATACATTAAATGACATCCACCTAATAACAACTAACTACTTCATAATAATGGGCAAATTCCTTATCAGTTTGGATTTTCTGTTCGGAAATTCTTCCTTTTTAGTACTCATCTGTGAAAACATTGTCTAATTAATACCCCAAACAGTGAACAAACGAAAATATCCTTTCCTACAATTAGATTGGACATCATACAAACTATTTTGATTATTATACCAACTGTTATTCTAATTATACAAACAAAATAATGTTAAATTTGAAATTATACAAACTGTTATTGGGATTATACCAACAGAATTGAACCCTAATAACATATGGTATTTCTGGTATAATAGCAAAATTAGTTGGTATAATCTCCAATTTTGCTGTATAAAATTAAAATAACTTTATTTATTGATATAATAACGAAAATAAATGGTACAATAACGAAGATAGATGGTTTAATAACGAAATTAGATGGTATAATTTCCACAATTTTTGGTATAATTGCAAAAATTAGTTCGTATATTATTTAATTTTGCTGTATAAAATTATAGTAACAATATTTACTGGTATAATAACGAAAATGGATGGTATAATTTCCTCAATTTCTGGTACAATAGCAAAATCAGTTGGTATAATGCCTAATTGTTTTGTATAAAATTATAATACCTTTATTTATTGGTATAATTACGAAAACAGATGGTACAATTTCTATAATTTCTGGTATAATAGCATAATCAATTGGTATAATGTCCAATTCAATCGTATAAATTCTAATCTCATTATTTACTGGTATAATAACGAAAACACATGGTATAATTTCAATATTTTCTGGTATAATGTCCAATTTTGTTGGTATAATAACGAATTTATTGGTGTAATTCATTTGAAAATAATTATTCTAAATATGTGAGACATGAGTATTTTCTTTTTAGAACATTTTAGGTATTAAGCAGGAAGAAATTTTCAAATAGGTACTTATATGGAAGAAATAATTCGAGAAGTATTTAACAGGTATTTTAAAACAGAGTGGGGACTGAAAAGGAATTTGCCAATACTTCATAGTTATCCTTTTCTAGCAATGAAATTAATCTCATCTCATAGAAAGTAGAAACTAGATGCCTAGCTGCTGCACAACTTAATTAATTTTGTTAAGAATATTATGATATTAATTAATATGATAACGTATAAATATTTGGAGACAAAAGGAATTTGATTCAATATTTTGCTGTGTTTTACAATACGACCATAATTATAAAAAAACTTATTGGATTAATCATCATAGCGAATTGACGCCCAATTTCAAACCCTAAGCTCCACTCGGTGCCTTGTCGAATACCCATGTCGTCGACGTCGTCGTCTGGTGGCGGTAGACCGATCTCCGTCGCCGGAGGAGAATTGCAGGTTGTGGAGAGATCGTCGTCCGCCGTGGCTATACCGCCACGCCACCCAGCACCGGCCCCATCGTCGTCAGCGCTAGTCGAGTACGCTCCTCCACCGCCCACCGACCCCGAGGACGAGGACCTCGAGGTGAAGCTTCGAAGGATAATTGACTGTGTCCCCGTCCGCGTCAGCAACACCTCAGGGAGTTCGGCTGGTTCTGGCTCCGGCGATTTTCATCAGGTATATTTGCTCGCTCGCTTTATTCTCAGTTTAAGCGTTTGAAGACTATGCTTCGTGGATCCAGTTTTCACCTATGGCGTCATACTTTCCACCTTCTATGGCGTTTCTAGTTTGAGGGATTATACGTTAGCCTTCATTTATTTCCACCTTCAATGGCATTTCTAGCTTTATGGATTTTGATGTTGGAGAATTATGACGCAATCATCAGGTTTCGAAGTCCCTAAAGGCTTAAAAGATCGTAGCGTTAGGCCTAATGTCTTCACTTCTCAATGAAGGAGCTTGTATCAAGAAGCTTTGTGGATCTTCAAATTCAAGTTTTGCCCTATTGCTTCAATTTTGAATAGTTTTGTTGGTTGCAGTATAGGCAAATGAGGAGAAGGGAACAAGATAGGGTGGCCAGAATGGAAGTCGACTACCAAAAAAGAAAGCAGATAACTGAATTCAATAAGAGGAGGGAGGAAAGATTAAAAGCTGCAGAGGAACGAACAGCAAAGAAACGCTTGAAACGTCAGAAGAAGAAACAGAAGAAGCAGAACAAAGACAAGAAGATCAAACTAGACTCAGGCGGGCAAGAGAAAGAACAATCTTCGGATGATGTTGATGGAGATTCTGAAAAGGAGGAAGCTTGAACCTCGTTCAGGTATATAACGACTACATTAAACGAAATGTGTAGAGGTGCGACGGTTGAAGCCTGTTATTCACGACGACTGCCATATTTTTTCGAGCTTTATCATCCCTTTTCGCCTTTCGGCCATGTGCCTTTATGCAACTTTTGACGTTTGTAATATCTCCAGAAAATGAGCTAAATGGTTGCTTAGGGCCATTATGCAAACCTTTATAGATTTTGATCATTCTTGATTTGGCTATTAAAGGGCTTGTGTTTGAAAATCATCAGTGAAATGGACATTAAAATTCAGAAATCAACTAACATTGTCCCAATTAATTGGCATGGTTCAATTTGCTCTTTTTTCACACAATTTGTAGTTCTCCAACTGCTCGACCGATCTGAATATTGCTCTTAGAGATGCCAAACAAGGAATATTAATTGATTAATTATCAATTTAGGTTCTAAAATTAAGATATCATTCTTACTATATCAACCCGTGACTTTCTTTCACGTGGATTCTATCCTACAATGTCGGCTGAGGAGGTCTGCCTCAGATTCCAAAATATAATTAAAACGTTGTTTAGTTTTTAACCCACAGCGAGTATTAGAATTCAAAGTCAAAACCAGGTTTTGAAAACGAGTTTTCGAACCTTATTGAAAAAGTTACCTAGGTTTATTGATTCAATTGAAATAAATTGGAGTAAAACTTATATCTCTAGAAATAACAAAACCATATTGACAATAATACTATGGATGAATTTTGAAGGGTCAGAGTGGCCAATTAGATCTGATCTTCCAAACCCTATTTGATTTAGTTGAGATTTGTTGAAATAAATAGAAAGATACGTTACATGTTGATATTGGGTGGAGATGTTATTATATTACATTTATTATTGACCAAAGCCCCATAGCCTAATATTGTAGTTAGTTCACTATATATATGATATATCCTATGCCTCTCATCACAGAATTAGCAGCATGGTTCGAGCCATATATAGTATTCAATTAACACGTTGTTTGATCCATGGGTTGCAAAATAAATGAGTTACATTCATTTAAAGCTAATTGATTGTGTAGATATGGTCAAGTATTTATTTACTTCTAGTTCGAACTCAAAGAATATTAAATACTACTACTGTAAATAACGATCTATAATAAGATGTCAAAACCCAATTTTCAACGCATTGTCCTCTAAAAGTGATGATGACAAAAGGCTAGACTACAATTAGCGAGTTTTGAGAAAAGACAATGCATTAGATATGATGTAAATGAATAGTCGAGCATTTAAAAATGTCACATAAGGTTGAGTAAGTAAAACATGAAAACGTCAAAAGTTATTTAAAGGCGTGTTCTTTCTTGACCGTCTTTTTTCAGACTAATCTTAAAAATGTACCAAGCATTACATTGAAAAGTAAATTTTAGACTCCCAAATTGCACGAGTGCCCACACATTTCGGTTATGTTTCTTGATTCTATTATCATGATTTTTCTACTCGCAAAACATTTATGTTTCTTGATGCTACGATCATTCATAGTGAGCTTTTAATCCCATGGAAAAAAAAAGTGGTGGTAAGTTTTTAAAGATCGAAAAAGAAAAAAAGACAAAACAGCACAATGTGGACTTTCTTCATCTAACCCATTATTACATAAACTATATTGGGGTACAAACATTCGTCACTCTATCTCACAAAGTAATGAAGAAAGAAGGAAAGAAGAAATATCCCACAAAATACAAGGAGATAATTGACAGCAGTGAGTACAAAATACCAAACAGTATCCCATCAACTCAAAATCACACTATCACAAACCCCTTTTCTTATAAAAAAAAGTTTAAACATTAACCTGCTACACGGATAAGAAACCGAAAAACAAGACAAAAGAATAAATAAACACAACCAAAAAACCCTCTCCACGTTCTTCCCTTTAGCCCGTATATTCTCCTCTCTCACCATCACCAACTATACATAATATCATTTCAGTTCAACGAAACTTAAAGCTTATATGTTGTAATAGTTGCACCTTCTCTCTTCTTTCTCACACATTCCTCCACACCATTTAAGCACAGCCCACAAACTATGCTTCTTTCTTGACTGTAATAAAATAACAACAATGAGAAGCTTCCATAGCAGAAGCAGTTCATCGTCTCTGTTTCTATTTCTGCTTCTTTCGTTGGTTCTTCCATTACATGGGCTAACCATTGATGGAACTCTTCTCCTTTCCTTCAAATACTCGGTCGTCGGCGACCCTTTATCAGTCCTCGATAGCTGGGATTACAACGATGCGACGCCGTGTCAGTGGGCCGGCGTGGCCTGCGCAAATGTCCAAGCTACCCTCAGAATCGTCCCCGATATGTATAGGGTCGTCGGCGTCTCTCTCCCCAACTGCAAACTCGCCGGAACTTTGCCTGAAGAACTGGGCTTCGTCGAGCACCTTAAGGTTCTCGACCTTTCCGGCAATTCCCTGAACGGAACTCTGCCGGTTTCTCTCTTCAACGCCTCGGAGCTCGAAGTACTGTCACTTTCCGACAACCTCCTCGCCGGTCCGATCCCTGAGTTCGTCCTAGGCGGCTCGAAGAGCCTCAGAGTACTAAACCTGTCCGTAAATGCGTTTTCCGGTAGGGTTCCGGCGAGCATAACGTCTCTTCCCAATCTCTCCGTCGTTTCTCTGAGGAACAATTACCTGTGGGGCCCCATCCCCGGCGGCGTCGAATCGGTGCAGTTCTTGGATTTGTCTTCGAATCTGCTCAACGGCTCTCTTCCACTAAACTTCGGCGGGCCGAAATTGCAGTACTTGAATCTCTCCTCCAACAAGCTCGCCGGGCCGGTGAGCAAGGAGTTCGCCGGAGAAATCCCGGGAAACGCGACGCTCGACCTCTCTTACAACGACCTCTCCGGCGAAGTCCCGGCGGACTCGATTTCCCTGTCGAATCAGAAACCTGAAGCCTATAGAGGCAACGCCGACCTCTGCGGCGAGGCGGTGAAGAAGCTCTGCACCGTACCGTCGACGCTTTCGAACCCACCTAATATTTCGACCAACGGCACCTTAACGCCGGCGATAGCAGCCATGCCGAAGGTAATTGACCAAAATAACCCCGTCCCAGCTTCCGATGGGTCGCCGGAGATCGCTCAGAAACACGGGCTAAAGCCGGGGGCAGTCGCCGGAATTGCCGTCGGAGACCTTGCCGGAATAGGGCTCCTCGCAATCTTATTCCTCTACGTCTACCAAAAGAAGAAGACGATGAAATCAGAAAAGGGAAAAGATTCGCCCAACCCAACAACGTTCAAATCGTACGAATTCAATAAAGATTCGCAGGTGACGAAAACCCATCTCCTCGCCTGGCCTTGTCTGAATATTTTTAGAAAGGGAGAATCATCGTCTTCCTCGGAAGAAGAAGAAGAAGGGACAACAACCTCAGACAGCGACGACAACAACTGCAACGATATTCAGACAGAAGCGAAGAATCAAAACGGGCCAACCAAATCCCAAAATAGGCTTGTGATGGTCGACGGCGAGACAGAGCTCGAGCTCGAAACGCTGCTCAAAGCCTCCGCCTATGTTCTTGGCTCGAGCGGCGGCAGCATAGTGTACAAAGCCGTGCTTCAAGGAGGGACTTCCTTCGCCGTTAGAAGGATCGGCGACTGTGGGGTTGGGAAGTTCAAGGAGTTCGAATCCCACGTTAGGGCAATCTCTAAGCTTCGCCACGAGAATCTTGTTAGGGTTAGGGGATTCTATTGGGGAGATGATGAGAAGCTTGTCATCTATGACTACGTCTCCAATGGAAGCTTGGCTAACGTTGGCTACAGTAAGTTTTCGTCTCTTACATTATTACCGTTTGTTCTTTTTTTTCCTAAGATGTTTTAGTTGCTGCTGCATTTAACTGTCATTAACTGTTACAGTGTCCCTATTATATCTTACTCTGTCTTCTTCTCCATATGGACCTCACTGTATGGAATAATAGTGGGTCTAAAAAAAATGGCTCTGCAGAGACAAAAACAAATAATGAGCCGAAGGCATGTGATGCCTTTATTACCTCGTATAGTCCTTCTCGGTTCACATGATGCACATACTTTTTATGCTTTAGATTCTCCTTTTTTTTTTCTGTCACGTTTTATGGCTCAATATTATGTTCGTCTTAAATACTTTTTCTTTTCATCCCATAAGCTAGGAAGGTGGCACTTTGAGCACACCTAAGACTTGGGGTTTACAATTTCAGGACATTAAAATCCATTATCGAAGCATTTAAGGACACCCAAATGAAAGCCATGTCACATCTTGTGATGACGTGGCAGTCAACTGGGGAGCCAAATGGGAACAACTTCATACAGAACATGTGGCATGGCTTTCAGTTGGACGTCCTTAAATTGCTTCGATTTTTAAAGTTAGTGTCCTAAAATTACAACCCCTTAAATGGCCCTATTACATTTTTTAATCGAATATATGCTTATTATTAGCCGACTTAGCACCATATCATACAGAAGAAGTGACATTGTCCCTAAATTGCTTCGATTTTGAAAGCCAGTCCTAAAGCTGCAACGCCTTAAATTGAAAACATCCTGAAAGTATTACCACTCTTGAATTCTCGAATCGAATCTCGACTTATTATTATCTCAACCTGATACATTTCAAACGACGTTTTTTTTCCTCGAACATTTCAGGAAAAATACCCTCGTCTCCCTACTGCATGACCTACCGAGCCCGATTCAAGATCGCCCGAGGGGTCGCCAGGGGTCTAACGTACGTCCACGAGAAGAAAACCGTCCACGGAAACGTCAAGCCCAGCAACGTGCTCCTCACCCACGAAATGGACCCCGTAATTTCCGACCTCGGCCTACACCGCCTCATAAACGGGACCCACACCTCCGCACGCCATTTCGATATTACTACGCACCACGAAAACCCTAACCCTAACCCTAATTCTTCGTTCGTTGGGTGCGCTTCTCCTTACCGCGCGCCCGAGTCCTTGTTGGACGACAGTGCGAAGCCTAACCCTAAGTGGGACGTCTACTCATTTGGGGTTTTGTTGTTGGAGCTCGTGACGGGCGGGAAGGTTTTTTCGGATGGGGAGACGGGAAAGTGGGGCCCGGGATCGGTCGACGGGGAGCCCGAGAGGTTTCTGAGGATGGCTGACGTGGCGATTAGGGGGGACGTGGTTGGTCGGGAGGATGCCACGCTGGCGTGGTTTAAGTTAGGGTTTGTTTGTGCTTCGCCTTCGCCTTCTAAGAGGCCGAGCATGAGGGAGGCTTTGGGTGCTTTGGAGAAGATTGGGGACTCGATTTGAAGGGATTAATTGACGTTGGTGGAATTTGTTATTTTTTTTAATTGTCTTTTTTTGTGCTAGGAATAATGTGATAATAGTGTGTGTTTTGTTATGTTTTGTTTATATGAAGTGTACGAATCTTGATGTGTTGTACTTTGACCTAGTTCTAAATATCCGATTTTATGTGTTTTGTTGCTTTTTTTTTATATTAAGTAATTGGGTTGGCGTCATGATTAAAGTTATTGCATGTGTGATGCGAATGATTTATTGCATGATCATGAAAAGGAGAGATTGGGTTATTTCCATGGAGGTGGCTTTTTTGCGTTGCCTAATGATTGATTCTAACATTGGTCCAAAGTGGTAAGCGGCTTGGTATCGCTTAAGCAAGGCCTCGAGTTCGAATCCTTGTGTATGCAGCACCCCCTTTGGGAGCCTCACCTGCCATTACCAGGTACGCGACGCGGGGCGAATCGGGTTAGTCGGGGCAACCCGGAAACAGGTGGGTAACAAAAAAAAGTAGTTTAATTATTGTGAGAACATTATTTTTGGGGGTAAAATTGGAGAAGAAATATCTCCTCCCAAAGTGAGGTTATGAGAGATTACATCATTGTCAAAATATCTCCTTCCATATTTAGATGTATATGATATGAACGCTATGACAACATCGAAAATTTAACAGATCCAAAAATTTCTAACACGGGCCTAATTCTTTTTCATTATTTTAAGGACGTTAAAAATATTCGAGATGGTGTCCCAAATCGAATGGTCGTGTTAAGATATCTACGAATCCAGCTAAGCAGAGCAGTTAGAATGGAAGGATATGCACGACGGGTTATAAGATAACTTATTAGCTATTTTCTAGTGTAACTGTTAGCAAGCATTACTTACAGTTATGTTTCTCTTTGTATAAATATTGGCAAACACATGTAATAGAATATGCAGAATTTCAACGTCTTATACACTCTCTGTTTTCAATAAAATCTAACTGGTCGGATCATAACATTTTTCAGAAAGAAATTATGTGTTAAATTCCACTTCAACTTTTAATTTATCGCAACATTTGTGTAGTAAGCAAGTAGTAGAATAATAATTTTTTTTCTGTTACCAACCCATCGTTTTTTTCCACTCAATTTGTGTTTGGTGATAATAAATAATTAGTTACCAAAGTGTTGTTACGACGCCACCTACTTACATGGCCCCTTGTTCTTAAGTTTGAATCTGGACAAATATGAATATCGTAATTTTCGATTCGATTAATGTATTTAGTTGTAGAACAAATTATATTCAAATAGTATAATTTATCATTCTATACTATATAGGTCTTTATCGCATCCCACATTATCAATTCTTACAGAATTAGATTATCTTATTCTTCTTTCAGTTATCTATTTCAACTTCGTGTGCCACTCAAACTAAACCAATTGGGTGAATAAAAAGTAGAAAAAAAAAAGAGAAGGTAGATCGACTTCAATTTTGCATTTATTACATAGAAAGTGACGTCACAATTCAATGTATCCATATATAGTATAGAGAAACAGAAGACCCTAAAACCCTGCGTCGACTTTCAATCACAGGTTAATCTGACTAACAACTCGGCGGCGCAGCTCAGCACTTTCCTTCCTCCACCGCCTACAGAATGGCCGCCACCGCCTTTTCGCCGACGACCCTCAATCTCAAACCCTCCGCTCCCATCACCGCCCTTCTCCGCCACCGAAACCCCCTCTCCGCCACCTTCCACCACCACCACACCACCAACACCAACCCCATCCGCCGCCGATTCGTCGTCCTCTCCCTCCACAACGCCAAGCCCACCATCCTCGTGGCGGAGAAGCTCGGAGACGCCGGCTTAGATCTCCTCAAGCAGTTCGCTAACGTCGACTGCTCTTACAACCTCAGCCCCGAGGAGCTGTGCACTAAGATCTCCCTCTGCGACGCCCTAATCGTTAGGAGCGGCACGAAGGTTAACCGAGAAGTGTTCGAATCTTCCGCCGGAAGGCTCAAGGTCGTCGGAAGGGCTGGCGTCGGAATCGACAACGTGGATCTATCGGCGGCGACGGAGCACGGTTGCCTGGTGGTCAATGCGCCCACTGCAAACACCGTAGCCGCCGCTGAGCATGGGATTGCGTTGCTGACCGCCATGGCTAGGAATGTTGCCCAAGCTGACGCCTCCGTGAAAGCTGGTGAGTTTGTTAATTGGGAACCTATTTGTTGTATGAAGGAAGATCATAGCAGCTTCTTTTGGTGACTTCAATTAGTTTAGATTCTTGTTATTTCCCTGTTTGTCGATTGTAATTGAAATGGGGTCATTGTTCTTGGTGCAGTTTGTTCTCATTAGATCTCTTCTGTACCAAGATCTGTTTTTTTCTGCAACTTTTGTGATGGGAATGTCTTAAACTTTGTTGTTTGTAGATTGTAATTGCAGCTGGATCTTTGTTCTTGGTGCCGTTTATGTAGCCAATCTCTCATTGGATCTTTTCTGTACCAAGAACTGTTTCTTTCTGCAATTTTTGTGATGGACATCTCTGAAACTTTGTTTTTTGTAGATTGTAATTGCAATTGAGTCTTCGTTCGTGGTGCAGTTTGTTGTTGGCAATGTCATATTAGATCTATCCTGTACCAAGCTCTGTTTTTTCTGCCATTTCTGTGATGGGCATGTCTTAAATTTTGTTGTTTGTAGATTGTAATTGCAATTGGATCTTTGTTCTTGATGCAGTTTGTTGTAGCCAGTTTCTCTCATTAGATCTTTTCTGTACCAAGTTCTGTTTTTTTCTGCAACTTTTTGTGATGAGAATGTCTGAAACTTTCATGTCTGTGATTCTTGAATCCCATTAGAGATTAACTGTACCATAATTACATCACAGGCAAGTGGGAAAGAAGCAAGTACGTAGGCGTATCTCTTGTCGGGAAAACCCTGGCAGTAATGGGATTTGGCAAAGTTGGGTCAGAAGTTGCAAGGCGAGCCAAAGGCCTCGGTATGAACGTTATAGCCCACGATCCCTACGCCCCAGCAGATCGTGCTCGGGCAATCGGCGTCGAATTAGTGAGCTTCGACGAAGCCATAGCCTCTGCAGATTTCATCTCCCTTCACATGCCATTGACGCCCACGACTTCAAAAATGCTGAACGACGAGACTTTCGCCAAGATGAAGAGAGGCGTGAGGATCATCAACGTCGCCCGTGGAGGCGTAATCGACGAAGATGCTCTTGTGAAGGCCATCGATGCTGGGATTGTAGCCCAGGTTTGATTTGATCTCTTCTTCTTTCTGTACATGAATCATTCTTTCTGTAAGTGATTGTTAATCTCAGCAACAATTGCTTATCGGGCGTGTTTTTTGCAGGCGGCGCTCGATGTTTTCACAGTTGAGCCACCGCCGAAGGAGAGCAAGTTAGTACAGCACCAAAACGTCATTGCAACCCCACATCTCGGCGCAAGTACAATGGAAGCTCAGGTCAGAAAACTTTGCTTTTTTTACTCTGTTCATTGTCCATTCATTACCTTGTTCTTAATAGTTCTTAAAATGGTCCTCTTTGGAATTTTATTACCAGGAAGGCGTAGCCATCGAAATAGCCGAAGCTGTAGTTGGAGCTTTGAAGGGCGAGCTCGCTGCTACTGCTGTCAACGCACCCATGGTCCCTGCCCAGGTATATTATAATCAGAGATTCTCAACGTTCGTCATTTTGCCCTCTTTACATTTCATTATCTTCTTCCATTTCATTCCATTTCGCAAAAAAAAAAAAGTTCTTTTCTTTTTCTTTTCCCTTTACGTTGTGTTTGGATAAAGGAAAGTGGTAAAGAAAAGAAAACTAGAGATAAAATGATTTTCACTAGCTTTTCTTAACTTCTCCTCACCATTTGGTGAAGAAATCGATTTTCCATCGTTCTAGCTTTAAACGTAGTTTAAACTCTTCTTTTCTCTTATTTTCCTCATCTATCTCTCTAATCAGCCAAAGTCATAAATTAGTTTTCCTTTTCCATTTCTTTTTTCTTTCCTCACTAAATTCCTTAAAACCAACGACACCCTTATTATAATCAGAGATTCTTCCTCCATTTCACTCCTAAAAATCTTTCTTACACCATTAACCGAAAAATTGTCCCTTTTAATGTAAGGTCCTCAACGAACTCAAGCCCTACGTAGCCCTAGCCGAAAAACTAGGCCGCCTAGCCGTCCAATTAGTCGCCGGAGGCATTGGGGTCAAAGACGTAAAAGTCACCTACGCCTCTGCTCGAGCCCCCGACGACCTAGACACAAGGCTTCTCCGAGCCATGATCACAAAGGGACTAATCGAGCCCATTTCGAGCGTATTCGTAAACCTAGTCAACGCTGATTTCACAGCCAAGCAAAGAGGCCTTCGAATAACCGAAGAAAGGGTAATCTTGGACGGGTCGCCGGAATCTCCATTGGAGTCCATCGGCGTTCAAATCTCAGGCGTGGAGTGTAAGTTCGCCAGCGCCGTGTCTGACTCAGGCGAGGTCAGGGTTGAGGGAAGGGTTAAAGATGGAATTCCACACCTTACAAAGGTGGGATCTTTTGAGGTTGATGTGAGTTTGGAAGGCAGTTTGATCCTTTGCAGGCAGGTTGATCAACCTGGGATGATTGGAAAAGTCGGTTCTATCCTCGGTGAAGAGAATGTGAACGTTAGCTTTATGAGCGTTGGGAGGATTGCACCGAGGAAGCACGCTGTGATGGCGATTGGGGTCGACGAGGAGCCGAGCAAGCAGTCGTTGAAGAGGATTGGGGAGATTTCGGCAGTCGAAGAGTTTGTTTACTTGAAGTTATGAAAGTAAGTGTTGTGCCCAGTTCTGTATTTTCTGAGTTCTTGAATTTTTGTTTGTTTTGGTGAAACTCGGGCTTTTTTATTTGCATTGTGGCTTGGAATTTTTCTATTTTTTTTTTTTTATGGGCTGTTGAGGGGAAACTTTGCTGATGTAAGCATCAAGAATTCGATGTATGCTCTGTTTTTATTGCGTGTGTATTATAAATATATATGCTATTCACATGCAATTGAATGAGAATGTAAGAGACAAAGGGATCCATCCTTATGGAAGCATTAGGTTCGATTGATGGTTAGTTGTTTAAGTGAGGTAGTGAGGGTGTACAAGTTAGATGGGAATCGCCTCTACAAAGCTTGTTTTACTTAGAGAGACTTAGTAAACTCATAAAGTTGGGGCCCGAGCCCGGAGCAAGATAGGGTTAGAGCCGGGTTTGAATCCCAGGGTGTAGGATCAGATTACCTTATATGGCATTGAGTCATCAGTAGCTTCTTCGATCAAAGGCATGAGTCTTCCTGTAATAATATGCTTAAAATTATTTGAGATTTTACAGAAAGATATTCATTGAACACGGATAAAGAACTGTGTTTTCACTCTGTTCTCCTCTCTCTCTCTCTGTTTAATTGCCAGCTCTTTCTCTCACTACCCACTCTCTCAAGTTTTCCTCCCATTGGCCTTAGTTTTGGTTCTAACTGTTGTAATAATTATATTTGCCGCAACAATACAGTGGATTTCTTCTACCCCACATATCATTTGCTCGAGGAAAGCAATCTCATCTGATGTTTCTTGAAGAACACTTCTCTCTCTTTGGAGAAGAGACATTTGAGCTCATCGTCGTCCCATGACACGTCTTTCCCCAGCAGACGAAGATGGGCATTCTGGTCATTTTGGTGATTCTGTTCATCGTCAACCTCAACCCATTTCTCTTCTTCCCAGTAAAGATCGTCGAAACAAGGATTTCTGTGCATTATGGTCTACGGCCATTGCTAAAGGTTGGATTTTTATCCCAAGGGCTCACTCAGTTTTGGTCTGTGTTCATCATCATTCATCATACAGGAAATGCAGAGAAAAGAAAAGTGAACTGCATTATAATCTCTCTCTCTCTCTCTCTCTCTCTCTCTCTGAGAATGGAGAGACTTGCTTCTCAATAACAGAGATAAAGGTGTCAGATTTTATCAATCTCTGAAATAGCGTAAATGTTTATTACTCTCTACAAAAACGATTCACCCCTGGAAAATATTGGGAAAAGGTCAGATAATCTCTGAAAAAATCAAAGTAGTTGCGTGTGCATGGCAATGATATTCATAACTTTCAGTTGCTTACTACAATGAAAAGAAGGAAGGCTTGGTTGCTTCTTACATGATTTCCAGGTACTATCAATCTCAGATATGGCAAAAAAATTACAAAAAGATAACTTAAAAATCAAATTGACTAATAATATTAGCCAGCCACCAATCATTGTTGATCCAAGCCCTTAGATCAATAGCAATAGAATCTTGAATTGAGGTACTATAGCATTGACTTACGCTCAAATCTGCGTTTATTGGTCCAAGCCCTCGTTGGCCCGTTTCATGTAGAGAGCTGCCCTAACAACATTGCCCCGTGTAATAATTCCGACCTATCAAATGGTAGTGTAGATAAGGAGACAATACTATCGCCGTAAACTAGTAAAAAAACGTGTAAAATAAGAAGGCATAGGCATACCAGCTTCCCTTCTCCATCTACCACAGGCAACCTTCGGTATTTCGTTTTAAGCAATAATCTGAATGATTAGGAGAGTCTATGTATTGGGTGTATAGAAAGATTCGAACGAAAAATAGCCAACTTAAGACAAATTCTTGAAAATAAGAGTAAAGAAGAGCTTAAAATTCAACACCTTGCGGCGTCCTCGAGATTGGTTGTTTCACGGACTGATAGAGGAGTGGGAGTCATAAGCTCGCCAACGACCTTCCCATTAGTTTTGCTGAGCAGCTTCTGAACTTCATTGAAGGTCTGAAATAAGATGAATCACGGGAAAGCAAATTGGAGTTGTACTTTCATGAATTGCCGTAAACAACGATTGGGAACGTCGATAGTAAATAAGTCATGCTATGGCGTGGAAAATGATTTGCAGATTGCAGAGAAGTAATGTAGAAAAAAGAAGAAGAGAAAATTGTCCTCACTTTCCAAGTACTATCAACGTCTGGAAACATAGTTGTCACTTGTTGCCCACCACCTACACCAAGCAGGCAAGAAAAAGGCATCATATCATGTCCATAATAGTCGCTTCTTCAGCCCATAAACCGAAAGGTCAAGAATAGAACATGTCGCAGAAAACACATGATTTTCTTAAGATCCTTTTCCGCACGTTGACGTAGAAAGCTGAACAAGTACGTAAATGTATTCAAAATTTTGCCTGATATGGAGTCAAGTGCCAATAGATCATAGTCAGAAACAACACCAACCTGCAGAAAACAAAGAAAATGGCGCAATTGCCGATAAAAACTAAACGAAGTAAATATTCAAGCAGAAATATATACTATGAAGAATAGCACTGTGTTTATGAATTTTTAGCTTACCAACTTCCAGTCATCATCAACGACGGGAAATCCAGTGATTCTCTTCTCCACAAGAAGCTCAAGAGCTGTCCATTCAAGAAACATTTACAGAGGTTAGAGTGATCCCATGGATACATAAAGAAAGCCTTACAATCACCTTCGTCAACCGTGGTGGCAGGCTTCACAACATGTAACTCCTCTTTCCTTGTCATGAAATCGCCGACAGTGTATGTTCCCTCCTGTGTCTGTAAAGAGAAACGTTCAACAAAAATCTTGCAAAAGGAAGGATCAAATTGAAAACCCACATCAAATTTCAAATCATAATTCTCAGGCTGAAATAAGTAACCTTCCGAAATCAACCACATACAGTATTTCCTATCTACAACTAAAACTATGAAAATAATGCAACAAGTCCTGAGATTGACCATCAGCATGCTCATTAGGCCAAATTCACTAACTCGATACGATGATATCGTAAGCGACAAGAATTAAAACCCACAAACAACTGAATTGACCCTCATCATAGCCACAACAAATTACAAAATCCAATATATGAAAATCAATCTATTCGGCCTCAGCCTAGAGATAAACAAAAAATTACTTACCGGGACTGAATTTCCGGTGCCAAGAGCATCCAGCCTTCTTAACCGATCAAAACGACACCGTCTACGTTGGATTGAGCTGCAGCTAAGACTAGATACGGGGCCGAAGCCACGATTGTGGCTAATATTACACGGCACACCATAAGAAGCAACTGTAGATATCAATCCCTTGCGTGGAACAACATATTGAAAATCCGCGGCAAATATGGTAGAATCCATAAGCAAGAAATCGAATCGATTAAACCTCAGATACGATTGCTAAACAAGAAATAGGCGGTTCCGCTAATCTTTACAGCAAAACCAGCCCTTTCCTGTGAACTCTTTCGAAGGTAGAAGCAATAGTTTTGAGTTTCCGTGTGGTTCTGTTTTTGTCTGCGCAATTAACGCGTGGAGATATTTATCCAAAGCGATGGAGCGTGTTTTCCACGCGCTGTATGGATGGGTGGTGGTTTAATTTCATCCATTTTTATTCTTTAAACTAGCTTTTTACTGGGTCTTAAACATGTATATTTTCGTACACATCGTATTAAAACGAACAAAGAAAGAATTCAACAAAATTTTATGCATATCATGAGAATTACACATGAAAAACTCTTCCTTCTTCGACCAGCCCCCCATCTTCTCGAATTCCCAATTGACGACGACTAGTTTGATTCCACACCAAACTGGTTTCTAGTACAAACAAAAGCAAAGCCTAAAGGAAGAAGTACATTACCTCTTTGTGCTTCCACGAAAACTTTTAGATCCCTGATCTCCAGAGAAACTTAACACTTAAACATGCGATAACACAATGTCAGGAAAAAATGAGTTGAGTTCAATCCAAGCATATTAAGGGGGTGTTTGTTTTGAGGTGATCCTCCAAAACATGAGCATGATCTTCACATCACCTCCCCATCACTGTGTTTGTTTTTTTAGCTGACGAGTCTTCACCGTAATGAAGGATCACCTAGGTGATCAAAGTGGGGTGATATTCCAACTTTTAAATCACCACCAAAAAGTTATTTGATCCAACATTACGGTGATGAGGTGGTATTTAGAATTTTTATTTGGACAATGTTACCCATGATATTTTAACATTTATTCATCATTTACCATTTTATTCATATTTTAAATTATATAACTAACTATTTTAAATCTTAAAAACATATTTAATAATTTAAAATATAAAATGATATTGATAATTATATAATACTTATAATTAATTATTAAAAATATTTAAAACTCGATACTAAAACATTGATCATTGTTACGTAAAATATCATCAACATAAACGACAGAATTACGGTGATACGGTGATGCGAGTATCATCGTGATACTGGATCACCAGAAACAAACGCCCCCTAAGTTGTGTGTGAGAGAGATAGTGCTAATACATACCTATTCGTCGAAGTGCAGTATTGTGTGGTACTTTACTTGGACTTGCATAGTCATCTTTCTATGATGAGACAAAGAGCCTATGAACTCCTTGGCGAAACGCATCAACAAAGCAACTTAAATAAAAAGACACTGGATGATGACCTTGTATAATATAAAACATGAAAATAAAAGAACTAATGATAGTAAGCAACGGTCTTGAAGTCTTGACTCATTACTGATAGATTCCACTTTGAATATGACGTCTTTCTTCATATGTGGAGTGGAGACAAAAATATAGAAACAAACATTAGACAGTTCTCACAGTATGTGTAAACAAATATGGAAACAAACATTAGACATATAAAATACAGCTCTTGCATCGACCTTGCTCCAAACACTTCAAACACGTTTCTCGAGCATGACGGCACAAAGAAACATAATCTTGAGAAACACTTAATGTGGAATGGGATACAATTAATACTGCACATGGAAGACGCTGTAAATTCACCAAGAAAATCAGACTCGTCTACGACAAATATTGTCAACATAAATGATTCAGACAACCACGATATCTTCTAATCACCATGGTAAACCTTTCTCCTTCAAAAACCTCGTCGCACCCAAAAGCAAACGCCTTTTGACGTTTGCCATATGTTGAGGTGCATTCAGTTCTTCATGTTCCATCTCCCGCGTCAATTGTGCCTTTTAGTATAGTTGCAAAGATGAATAGAATCAATCGCGGGTTAGTGGGTTAAATTATTTTCTTTTTTTTTTTCCTTTCTTAATTATTAACTAAGTTTTGTTTAAGTTAACCGATCCAACGTGATTACCTATGTTCAAAGTAAATTATTCTTTTACTAAATAAGAGTTGGACACGTGGCATCTGCATCTTTATAGGTAGATTACATTTCTATTCTAATGTAAGATTGATGGGCTTAAACAACCCAAACGTACCGTACATCTAGAGATGGCAATGGGTAGGGTATGGGTATACCCATCTAGACCCATACCCAAACCCAATTAAATAAATGGGTATGGGCATACCCATTTATTTAATGGGTAACAATAATTGGGTATAGACCCAACCCATTAAATGAAACGGGTAAACGGGTCTTAAATGGGTATAAAATGGATCTTTAATACTCTAAACACATTACTTGATTTCATAATCCGATCAAACTGTCATTAGAAAATCAGACATTAAAATAGATCCAACAACATTCTTGATTAAATCAATATCTCATAAGAAAATGTAGAAAGTAACAAAATCTAAGTCGAAAATTCATGCTCCGAATCCAAGTCGAATCTTCAAATATCATCTTCGAAGTGAGAGGATTGCACATCATCAAGATCCTTAAATTAAAACAAAACCACTTAAAGAATGCTAAAATTAAAGTAAATTTTGAAATTTTCTGAAATTATAAACATACCATATCAAGTATCTCAACTTCATCAACTTCATGCTCATCTCCATCCAAGTCCTCAATAACCGAGCCAAGCGCAAATGTATCTTCCGAAAGAGATTTTTGTTGAGTTTGGGTGTGGTCTTCTTGCATCATAGTCTATAAGAAACAACCCACAAATTAGTTACGAACTTACATGTTCTATATGAACAAAAAAACATATAACATGTCTAAATTCGTAAAAATAAAAAAGCTTACAATCCCAATTCCCAACCTACTAAAACCAAAACAAAAACCAAGAACATATAGGTCGCAGGTTGGCCCCAATTAGATGGCTATAAACCAATCACGAGGCCACCTTTTTCCTTCTTCCTCAATAATATACCCACTACATCATTGCATTGCATTCCTTACTCTCTAAGCAATGCCTAAGAAAGCACACAGATTGAGAAAGGAAATACACGGTTTCAACATTTGCAAAGACAGCCCAAATGCTCACTTCCAAAAGAAACAAGACAAAATATAAACTTCATACGCCTCAAAGTCCTTTTTTCCTACGCCTCAAAGTCCCAGTTAACATAAACTAAACAATAAATAACAACACTCAAGCCACCTCGCCTTCATTGACATAGATTAACACCTTTCAAATTGGCTGCTTCGACTCCGAGATTACGGCTGAAAGCTCTTTAACTTCGAGCAGCAATTTCGGGCCTCCTCCGCGATCAGCAGTGGATGAAGCTGGCGTCTGCAAGTCAACGGAAGCTCTGGCACGACGAAATCGGTGGCGTTTAGTTCCTAAGCTCACATGAATTTCTGAGAAGGAAACCCTAATTTTAGGAATTTTGGGAAATTATGGACTAGAATAACCTTTTAGTTTAAAAATGATTTTGGTAGATGGGTAATGGGTAATACCCATTTAAGACCCAAATTAAGTTAATTGGGTCTGGATCTGGCCCATACCCATTAAATATAAATGTTAAAGACCCATACCCATAATTAATGGGTAGGGTCTTATGGGTATGGGCCGGGTCCAAAAAAATTGCCATCCCTACGTACATCCTAATACGATTTGGGCCGTAAGGCCCAACGATTCATATCTCAGTTTTTTCTTTCCTCCGCCGCTTACGGGCGGCACACCGCCGTTTCAGCGGCGGTTCTTAATCAAATAATCGTCAACGAAATCCTTTTGCTCAAGCAAAAGATCGCATGATAATCCTCAAATATATCATCAAACGATGAAATCCATCAACTAAGCAATAAAATGCAGAACCTCCTTTAACGGTACAACTTCTGAAACCTCGCACGAGCTCCACGGCCGCCGAATTTCTTAGGCTCGCAGCGCCTGGGATCAGCCACGAGCAACGTCCTGTCGTACCTCGGAGGACGTCCTTGACCACCTTCTTCGACTGCTCGTCGACGAATTTCTGGTAGAAAGCGACGAGTCGCAATCGACTGACGCACGGCGTAGATCTGCGAGGTGTGTCCGCCTCCGTTCACGCGTATCCTCATGTCGACTACGGCGAAGCGAGCCGTCCTAGCATATTCGATTACAAAACCAGGCACTTTATCAAGTGTCAATTATAAAAGTAGGCAATGTGTATATTTGATCTCAAAAATAGACATCCTCATATTTTCTTTTCTTTTTTGAATTAATTTTATTAAATGCACAAAGTTATTAAAGAATAGTTATATTTTTATTTTATTTTCTTTTTATGAATTAATTTTATATCGGAATTAAAGATGAAATATGAATTAAACATATGATCTATACGAAAATAGTAAATTTCTAATATTGTGTCGCATTAGTGGATTTTTTTTATTCGATTCATTTTAAGAAAATCATTTCGCAAATTAGAAAACAGTCACGAACCGAAATCGATCCGGTAGTTCAAAGAAATAAAATAGCTTCGATCAATGTAAAAGTTCGGAACCAAAACCACTACTTATAATATATATTCATAGTTAATTAAATTAATAAATAATTTAATATATAAATTCAAATAGTGCTCCACACCTGATTTTAAATCAATTCTTGATTTTTTGCTCCGAGACCGAGAGAACCGACACGGAACCAAAATCGATAAGACCTATTTGTATGTCAAATTCAACACTTTATTAGGGTACTCAAATGATAAAAACTCGATCGAAGCGAGCCTAACTTTTGGTTAACCGGAAATTTTAATTTGATTTTATTGAGACTACATACCAAACCAAACATTTTGGTTCGGTTTGGTTATTAGGGAAATTTTCGGATTTGATCAATCAACCAACTGAAAATTAACTGAAATTTTAGTAGAAAAAATATTAGTATATTTTAGTTATAGATATATAATATTGTATTAAAACAAAAAATAAAAAGCACTTTTTTTTGTTCCGGAACCAAAAGAAAGAATACCGAACCAAAAGATTTTATTCAATATTATGTACGAATCGAAATTTCTATGTTCGCAATCGCAATCGGTTAAGCAAACATCGAACATCCCAATCATTTATACAATAAATTTTAAATAAAAAATAAAATCAATTATAAGACTGAAAAAATTCTGAAAATAAAAGAAACAAAATTGTGCATATTTTTTGTAATAGTTCACACAAAGTGCCTAGTTTTGTTAGTCACCTTTAAAAAGATGCCTATATTTGTAAATCACCCATGGAAGGTTGGTTATTAGGGTTTAGTGGTACAAAAGTATATATTGTAATGGGCTGGGCTAACCTTTTATTTAGACGAAAATTATTTTGGGCTTAGCATCGTTTTATTAATAAAATCAATACTACAATACCTTAAAATTTAATTTCATAATTATTAATTTTTTGCATATTTAAAAATCATATAAAATCAAAATTTAGGTTATAATTTTACATTACTAATATTGAAAATAACATATATAAATTTAAAATATTAAACATCTTATTTAAAGTGGCCATTTAACATGTTGTATAAGAGTCTAAGACAAGAATTCTTGATTACCAATTCTCTCAATATAAAAGAGCGAGTGTTTTGAAAGTAAAAAAAAATACGGTTAATCTTTTAGCTTAGTATAATTTACGTGTATATATATGTATGCGTGTGTGTGTGTGTGTGTGTGTGTGAGAGAGAGAGAGAGAGAGAGAGAGAGAGATAGAGAGAGAGAGAGAGAGAGAGGAAAAGGGGGAGGTGGTGTGGGATAAAAACAAATTGGAGAAGAAATAGAAAAATTAAAAACCAGAAATAGACAGAATATCATGATTACTCAAACGTAAGCACAGCCCATAAAACACTCGAAAAAGAAATCAACAACCCCTTTTTGCAGAGAGCAGAGAGAAGATTCTTCAAAACGACATTAAGCTACAAATACACAGATATATAATATACAAAAATAAAATATATTTCTATCATTACAACCGATTGACGACGTAAGATTCCTCAAGGTTCATCAACAAGCTACTTGAACATATCTCCAAGAACCTCAAAATCGAACACTTGTCCTCCTTTTCACAATATTATGTGTACATACAATATTTCCCATATTCGCACACAGGAAAACACCATTACTGTGTGTAATTATATCTTTACAAATAAAGATCAAAAGTTAATTTTACCTATATTAGCTGTAAAATGCCTTCCAAACCCTCGAACATCTTGTGACTATATGTGATTCCTACCTATAGAAACACGTTGAGTATAAGGCGATTTTTACCATAAACTTGCTAAAAATTTTCAATAAATAATATAAAAGATCGCTGCTTTCATGTAAAATGGTAATAAAGTAAATCACATTTCATGTGAAATTCAGTAACTTTGATGATTCATGATATGCTTCTAGAGAGTGGTTCATTTCTGGTAAAAAAAAATACCTTAATTAAAAGAGCCAATCGTCGTTCGTTTCGAAAGATCGAACGCGGAGAATTTACGTGTCCCTCGGGAATTCGACCGTGAAGAATGTCGAAATTAGTTATAAATCAATCCATAGCGATTAAAATTGTGGCAGATTGGATTTTTTGTTTGCTGTGAATTAAAGAATTCTGCAACAACCAACTCGAGGTCCAATTTATTACACATAAACTTGTGTAACCTTCTACAAAACAAGAACGTTGGTTAGTGTTAAAAGCCATGCAATATCTCAATATATAGAAGAAAAATTAATTATGGGTTATGAAGTATGTAGGAAGAGAACAGAAAAAAAAAAAAAAAGAGGAATCGAAAAGGTGGGACCTAAAATCGAGATAACTTTCAGTGTTGATGTTTTTTTGCTAGCTTTAATTTCGAAAGGTAGTAACGGCCTTTAGGCTTAATGATGATTTGTACTTTGTCTGCTTCTTACTAAACCCTTCCATCGTGCTTTTTCAATTACACCTTCTTTCTTTCTTTCTTCTTACAGCTTTATAAATGAACCTCTTTCTTACATACTCATACACACAAACACATCCTCAGCAAAAAAAAAAAAAAAAGAAAAAATACCCTCTCTCTATACAAATCTTTCACCTTCATCCCTAGCTATGGCTGACGAGGCATGGGAAGAAGATCAGTCATGGCTGAACTTCACCAACCTGGGAAATGAAGAAGATGAGTTCATCAGAGGCAAAGCTGAAAAAGGAAAGCTGAAGGTTGGAGAAATGGGGAAAGTCAATGATTCAGTGGCCGTGCAGGTGAAGCCACGGCCGGCGCTGCCTCCGCCGGCGCCGGTCAGGGGAAAGGGGAAAAAGAGGGCTGACGTCGCCGGAGCAAGTGGAGGCGGCGGCGGAGGTCAGCAGCCTGGCGAACATGAGATGCATATATGGACTGAGAGAGAGAGGAGGAAGAGAATGAGGGATATGTTCTCAAATCTCCATTCTTTGCTCACCCATCTCCCTCCAAAGGTACATACGAGGTTTTCTCTAATCTTATTACCAAACAAATCTTAAGGTGATCATAGCATAAAATTGAATAAGAAAAAGGGAATCTTGGAGAATTAAGACATGCAAATGTGAAGCCATCTTTCAAAACCTAGGGTTTTCAGCTCGGTTTATTTTAAATATCCCTTTCTTGTTCTTTCCTATTCTTTTTCAGTTAACCATTTCTTTACTTCAATTTTTTTCCATTTTCATCGTCCTTTATAGTTATGGCTTTACTTGTTTGCTTCATAGAAAGGTGCCTTTTTTTTTTTCTATGATAATAGAACAGACATGATTTGCTTTTTTCCCTTTTTTATTACAATTATTTTCCTTTTGAGGGTTTTCTTGAAAACTCCGAGGATGTTTCGGGATTCCAATCCATCCCATGATTATAGAAGTTAAAAGGATCTGTCAAACAAAATCGAAGATCCAAAAATTATATATTTCATAACATGTATAAAATTATTCGCAGGCGGACAAATCAACCATAGTCGACGAAGCAGTAATCTACATCAAGAAACTGCAAGAAACCCTTCAAACCCTTCATCACCAAAAGCTCGAAAGGCTTTACCAACTCACCTCTGCAAACAACAACAACTTCACATTCAACAACAACCCTTTCCTCAACATCAACTACGACGACGACCATTATCCTTTCCCCTTCATTACAACCCAACAAAACCTTCTTTCCCCATCTCTTATGACTAGAGAGGCTTTTCTTGCCGAACTTGGCTCATCCTCTGCAGCTGGTAATAACAACAACAACAACGCTGCTCCTCCATTACCAGCCATTTTCAAGACATGGAACTCTCCCAATGTGATCCTCAATGTATATGGAAAAGATGCTCACATCAACGTATGCTGTGTGAAGAAGCCTGCCTTGCTGACGGCAATCTGCTATGTGATGGAGAAGCATGGGCTTGAGCTCATGGCAGCTCAGGTGTGTTCTTCGGGGGAGAATCGATGCATGTATATGATTCATGCTCAAGTAAGCCCCCTTTTTCGATTTTCTTGTCCTTTCTCACTTTCTTGTATTTAGGGTTGAACATGGATGTTTATTGCTGCGTATGAAAACTATTATTCGATGTTATTATTACCATAGATGAATGCTGCTGTTAGCTCATCGGCTGCTGGGCAGATTGGAGGGGAGGAGATATTCAGGCAGGCAGCAGCTGAGATTATGATGTGTGTCAATGCTTAATTACCTCTATTATGTAATATACTTTTGCTTTTCCATCGAAGACTTTCTTAAAATCATCTCCCTAGTAATGTTAATAATTGTGTGAGTAGTCTTTGCTTGCTGCGATATAGATCTTTTATTGAGTACGTTCAAACATCATATCTAAATATACTTATTTGCAATCCAATTAAGTACAAAACTATATATGTATGTATATTTAAGATATATAAGCTTAATAGTTAATACAATGTCTATATAAACTGCATTCACCCTCTAAACCCAATCAAAGATTGTCCTTGAAAAAAAAAAGTGCGAGCATCGACTTGGGAATATAAAATGTAAACATAAAGCACAAACTTTTGAAAAATCTGCCTATAGTTTTGTAGCATCTCAGCTTAATCCATGGTTAAAAAGCCTTATAAGGTATATATCAAGAGCTTGTACATGTTTTCAGTGTGGATTTAGAGCAGCAACATTCCAACCTCAAACCAAACCTCAAACAGAATGAAAAGAAAAAACGAAAAAAAAAAAACCTATGAAGAAAGAACTTTCTCGATAGCAGCAACGTAGAACTCCTTGGGCATTGTCCCGACAATGGAATCCCTCTTTTCCCCGTCCTTGAACAGAATAACGACAGGCACGGCCTTAACTTCGTACCTATCTGCGATGGGCAAGTCGTGGTCTGCGTCGAGCACGAAGCAGTTGAGCTTTCCCGAGTATTCTGCTGCTATCTCGTCGATCACTCGGTGAACCATTCGACAGGGCCCGCACCAGCTTGTGTAGAACTCCACGAGCACTGGCGTTTCGCTGCTTAGGACGAGTTTGTCCCATGATTTCCCAGTAATGGCTGAAGCTGCAAGAAATAGAGAGTTACGATATGTAGTAAGCTTTTTAGGAACATAACTACCGTTCTACCAAGAACTGATGTTCTGCCACTACTACATCATCTTTTTTTTCGGGTTGTTATCGCATTGGAACGGATAAAACAGAGCAGATGGGGAGCTAACATATCTTATAAGGAACAAAATGGCTATAGCACACGGATATATGTTGTGAGGCCACAGAGTTCAAGGTCTTAATATTGGCAAGGTACTCGATAAAATAACAAATTCCTCAGCAAAAGATTTGAAACCTAATTTTTCGGATTTTTCGCAAGTTTGCTGAGCATGATAGAGCTTCAGCTCAACCCATTGTAGGATTCGAAAATAGTGAGGAATGGTGCCTTCGTAATCACTTACTTTAGCTATTGTAACTACTATATAATTGGAGGAGCTCAGAAACTTCATTTCCACGTGCTCGAAAAACCGAAGAATTATGAGGAATGTTTAACGAAGATTTCGGTAAGGCAACAAGAATGCAGGTGACCGTAATGTCAGTGAAAATCTAAAACCAATCACTGCATTTTTCTTTCTTGAATGATTTAATACCAAACTTTGCTGCTACAGAGTAAAGGGTTCACATTTGAATCAGCAGCAGAACGGAGTACAAATTGATCAAATAAACAGCCAAATCACATCAAATTGGAGATGCCCATAGCCATCCCCCCATCGCCCAATCATCTATCATCCGATATCGACACAGAATAAGCAAATATGCGATACCTAAAGAAAAAATTCATGTACCATAAAGTCACTCACTGTTAGTATGGCCTAGGCAAGTGATCCGATTAAATCTTCTACTCTTGATTCTTCTCTCGTCCCCAGATCTCAAAATCTGCCGACGATTTCCCGCCGCGTTCAAAGAAACGGCGCCGCATCGAGCGCCAGTGCGAGGAAGCGGGAAAAGAGCGGTAAAACAACAAGAAGCAGCCATTCGTCGAAACGCAATGAGAGAAAGAAAAGAACAATTTCGAATTTTCTGAATTGAAATGCGGAAATACACGGATTGATCTATCCGCTCGGGGATCTATTTCCTGCTTGACTATGCGTCCAAGCTAACGGATTTAAAGAAGGAAAAACTCGACTTTGGGTTTTTTTTTTTTGTCTGATGATATGAACAATGGAGCACGTGCGTTTTTAGGTGGAGAAGAAGGTGATGAATATGATTGACAAAGATATAGTGCCGCTAATTTCTGACACTTATTTATTTAAAAATATTCATAAAAACAATTATCTGAATGTTTTTCCCTACAAGAGGATATTCTTCTCATATTTCATTCAGGTGAATCTATAGAAAAATACCCATTGAATAAATTTTTACAGATAGGTACTCATGTCAGAAATTTTTACAGATAGGTACCCATGTCAGAAAATTTTACAGATAGGTACCCCATTTAATTTTTACCAGTTCTTCAGTCACGCCGTACCTTCCTGTGTGTGTATGGCGTACCATAACACGTTGATATAGGGTACCTAAATGTGTTTGTACGGCGTACCTTATGTGTTATAGATGGCGTACCTAGGCGTACCTAAATGTGCTAATACGGCGTACAATTTTCTCAACATAATGACGATCACGATATATTGATATAGGGTACCTAAATATGTTGTATGGCATACCGCGGCGGATCGGGTACCTATCTGCAAAAAAATTATTCTACTAGGTACCTACATATAAAAAAAATCTAACAGGGTACTAAATTACAAGTTTTTTTTCAAATGGGTATTTATGTGTAAAGACCCCTATTTCATTTTTATCGAATAATCAAGGTCCCTAACATAATCACAAGGCACAACCTACAACTTACAATTATGCTCGTTTGGATTCCGAATTTCAATTTGAAATCAGATTTCGCCCAGATCTTCCGTTTGACAAGCGCACCGATTTGGATTTCGATTCCCCCAAATCCGAAGGGAAATCCAAACTCTTATAATTCGTCGTATTTGAAATTTCGTGTTAAATGGTCCGTTTTCGAATCCAAGTTGAGCACGTAACGGGTTTTCATAATTGATAATAATAATAACATTAGTATAACACTAATAATATTAAATAATAATAATGAAAAAATATATTAATAACAATAGTAATAATATAAGAATAATAATTGGATGGTGGACGATGAGTCGAGCCGATTCGCAAGCTCGATGAGCCGACTCGAGCTCATCATGTATTCGTGAATGAGCCGAGGTCGAGTTCATCACGGGTTCGCGAATGAGCCGACTCGAGCTCGAGCTCACTCATGGGCACTCGAAAGCTCGCAAGCCGGCTCACGAGCTTATTTTTTTATATTATCCATGATATCTATTTTATTTTATTTTGAACTTTTTAAATTATTTAAGAAAAAGTTAGAAATCTAGTTCGACGACGAGCTCGAGTCGAGCTCTGTTTTGAAATTCGAATTTCAAAATCCTAATGTTTGCCAAACAGTGAATTTGAATTTGAAATTATGATTTTGAAATTCATAATTAAAATCAAGCGATTTCTTTCGAATACGCGAATTCAAACGCACTCTTATAGAATTAAAAAATCTCATTGGAATGACGGCTAGTCATAATATGAGGCCTAAAGCAAAGTTGTATAAAAGGACCTTTTTTTTAACAAAATATTATATATTGACAAAATAAATTTACATGTCAATCCAGCGCAAAAAAATATAAATTGAAATGTTTCCATTTTATGGATATTTTTTAGGATTGTGTACAAGAAATTTATCTTTAACTTTTTTGAGCAAAGTCTCTTATAACGATTTATAAAGAGAGACGCGATTGATTAAAAAAATACAAAGAAACTAAATAATTAAAAGGCACGATGATTTAATCAAAACAAAATAAACATAATAAGAATGTATTTATAATATAGGGGCCTCAAAATATTAGACCTAATTAATTTTTTTTACATAACCTCATTACGAAATTATGGTCATGGGGCCTTACAAAAATTTAGGACCTCAAAATATTGGACTTAATTAATTTTTCATAACTACAATACCGAATAAAATTTAGGAAAAATTGACAATAATAATCCAACCTATCAGTTCTCCGCTCAAAATAAACCCAACTATCAATTATTTCAGAATAATCCTAACTATATAGTGAGTCTTCCGAAATTGCACCAATGTCACTTGAAACTTGTTTAGCAGGTAATTTTTTTTATTTTATTACCTATCAAAATAAAATTAGTAAAATCAGATTTTTTATATTTTAAATATCATTTGAGTTTTTGTTACGTATTAATTAATGGCGGTCAAGTGGCGATTAGTCTAAGTTTTATTATTTAGATTGATTTATAGTATCTGAAAAAAATAAATACATAAAAAAATTCACATGGTATTTGAAAACATTTTATTTTATTTAAAATTATCAGGTTCAAATATATATATGTAATTATAATAAAAAATGCATATGTACCTGCAACATGTATCAAGTGACGATAATTTTTCAAAATAAAATTAGTAAAATCAAATTTTTATTTTTTAAATAGTATTTGAGTTTTTGTTACATATTAATTAATGGCGGTCAAAGTGGCGATTAGTCTAAGTTTTATTATTTAGATTGATTTATAGTATTTGAAGAAAAATAAATACGTACCAAAAATTCACATGGTAACATTTTATTTTAATTAAAATTATCAGTTTTAAAATATATAGTAGTTATAATAAAAAAATGCATAAATGTACCTGCAATGTTTCAAGTGAGACCAGCGCATTGTTTTAAAAAGCGTAAAATAATGCGTTTTGTAGTGCCCCATATCGCAATTTAGCGCAAAACGCGGCGCAAAAATATAGCATTTTGTACTAAATAGTGCAAATATCTGAGTAACATTAGTTTTAAATTTTTGTGACTCTAAAATAATATTTTAATGCTATTTTATTTGTTCCGAAGGTTTGACTGTTTGTAAAAATTATTTGTTTGCTTGTATTGTTATATTATATTTTTTCATTATAAAAAAATTATATTACTAATTTTTAGTTGAGATTATTTTGAAATGATTCGTAGTTGGGTTTATTTTGGGCGGGCAAAATCAATTGGTGAGATTATCAACGTGAAGTTCTCCTTAAAAAGATGAAAAGAAAAAATTATTTTACTAATTTTATTTGAAATTTCGTTTTAAATGTATATATATAAGTAATTAATATAAGAAATACCTGCTAAACAAGTTCTAGGTGACATGTATGCAATTTCGGAAGACTCGCTATATAGTTAGGATTATTCAGAAATAATCGATAGTTGGGTTTATTTTGAGCGGAGAACTGATAGGTTGGATTATTATTGTCAATTTTTCCTAAAATTTATGGGCAGTAAAAGTCTCAAAATATTTGGGTTTGAGTAATTTTTTTTACATAACTGCATATTACCAAATCAAGTTCATAGGTCCCTTAAAAAATGGGGCGCCTAAAGCTCTTATTTTAGTTGCTTAACCCAAAACATCCCCGAAATCAATCAACCACGTACTCATCAAGACGTAGTTTAAAAAATAATTATGAGCAAAAGTAACATAAATAGAAAAAAAAAAAATAAACTCACGTTTCCCATGCCATGGCTTGGGCCCACAATCACGTGGGCCAACTCAGTTGAAAGAAAGAGTCCAAGTAAACCCAACTAGATTATTTGACCACACTTGTGTTAGTCGATGGCTATATTTAAGCAGAAATTAAGGACTGTAATCATTGTATCATTAATTTGCAAACGCCAGAGAAGAAAGAAGCTAAGACAAAAAAAAAATAAAAAATAAAATCATAGTATTAATTGTAAATTCATGAACGTATTGATTCAGTTTCACCTTCCGTTCTGAAGTCTTCCACAATTCACTCGCCATTTGTCTAATTAAATTTGATAAAAATAAATAAAAATTGCTGACAAAGATAATTACAAAACACAATAAGAGGCGGCGAAATTCAGAGTGGGCCCCATATGAAATCACTGGGCCCACAATTCACAGTCGAGCCTATTTATACACGCCGCCACCGTCCCTCTCTCTCTCTCTCTCCCCTAATTCCCGCCCACATAAAAAAATAAATAAGAAAAACAAAATAAAAAAAAATCGAATATCCCGGCGATGCTCGACATGTCGGAACCAGCGCCAATCAAGCACCGCCACGTCAGGACCCTACGGAAGCAGAACTCGTGGTCGCCGGACATCCTTAGGGACGAGGCGTGGACGGCTCGGAAGAGGAACAATCGGCTGCGACGCAGGTGCAGCGTGACCGACGACGACTTGGACGAGCTCCGCGCGTCCTTCGAGCTCGGATTCAGCCTCGATTCGCCGGACGTCGACCCTAAGCTGGCCGCCACTTTCCCGGCGCTGGATTTCTACCACGCGGTGGTCCATCGACGGAGTCTCAGCGGTCGCGGCGGCTGCGGACGCCTGTCGCGGTCGTCGTCGGCGTCGTTTTCTGAGTGCGGCTCGCCGTCGAGGAGCACGGAAAACTGCGATGGGGATGAGAAGTGCTTCATTGGCCCAGGTAAAATTAATCGAATTTTTTTTCAATTTTATTATTCAATATATTTACTTATTCATTTATATTTTATTGATTTTTTTAATTTTGATAATTATGTTGAAGCAGGTGAAGAACCGGTGATGGTGAAGACGAGGCTGAGGCAATGGGCACAAGTGGTGGCGTGTTCTCTGCGCCAGGCGACGACTCCATAGTTGTTTCTAATTTCTTTAAATAAAAATAATTGTTGTTTCTGATAACATCAATTTAAATTAAGTGAAACTTGAAAGGTAAGATCCTCTACTAACTGATTGAAATATAACAATATGTAGTGTTTTGGCGTTAAGATATGTTTACTCGGGGCACGATATCTTGAAATGTCAATATCTAACTTCACTAACGAAACCATTATAGCCCATACGATTGTGAATATTCGATTTAATGCAAGGGCATATACTTATGCTCCTTGGGATATTCTTGATGTTATCATTTGAGTTTAAATACAAGCTTAGACGATATAATTTGTATGCCATGCCATAGGTAATGAAACATATCAACGACTATCTTGTACGAATGCATGATAATTAATCCAATTATCACGTACAAATTTATAGGTATAAGTCGGTGAGCTCATGATATCTCTTGATGGACTCAATGGTCAGAGTCCACCTAGTTATACGGGTGTTCAAATGTCGGTTAACCGACCGAACCGAACCGGAACCGAAAGTTTCGGTTCGTACCGAATATTCGGTTCGGTTTTCGGTTTTTATTTTGGAAACCGAAATTAATTCGGTTCGGTTTCGGTTTATTACTTCGGTAAACCGAACCGAACTGAAAACCGAAATACTATTTCTTTATATTTTTTATATACAAATATCTTATATATAAAATATATAATGATATACTTTTACATTTCGTATTTATAATATATCCACTATATGTAATAAATATATGGAAAATACTAGGTAATTGAAATTTTATACATATATATATGAGATTATAATTTATAATATAAATCAAATTAATATTAATAAATTATGGAAAATATGAGGTAAATAAAATTTCATGCAAATAATATATAATAATATATATTTATAATTTAAATCATATTAATAGTATTTTTTTATTTGTTTTATAAGTCGGTTTTTTGGTCGGTTAACCGAACCGAACCGAAAAAAATCGGTTAAAACCGAAACCGAACCGAAATGTTTCGGTTCGGTTTTCGGTTAATGAAATTCTCGAACCGCCGAAAGTTCGGTTCGGTTCGGTTCGGTTATAACCAAATGAACACCCCTACCTAGTTAGCAATAGGGGATTACAGAAAATATCCAATTGTATAAAAACTTGCATACCCCGTCAGTGTTTTTTTATATGTAGGTACCTATTAGAATAAATTTTTTGCACATCTGCAGCAAGGTATGTCATATAACACATTTAAGTATTATATGACAACGTATTGTGGTACATAATACAGTTAGAAAATGTACATCATATAACACATTAATGTACCATATAGAACATATGTGTGTACCATATAAACGCGTGGTGTGGTACATAATACACATATAAAAAGGTGCGTCAAGATTGAAAAAATGATACACACAGTCAAACATGTATTGTAAAAAAATTTCTGACAGAGGTACTGACTTGCAAATTTTTTGTTCAATTGGATATTTTTATGTAGATTCACTATAACAATACACATACTAACAAAATTAGCTACAAATAACGATGATGTCCAAATTCAACTATGTAATCTGAATATGAGGACTATGGTTAGTTGATGGGAGATGCTTCTTATATATAAAAAAGAATTTATTAAGCTGGGCCACGTTGTATTGTTTATCATAGTGATTTGAGTTTTCTAGTTAACGTTGACTTCCGTTGGACCATTAAAATTAAGGGTAAATTCCCTTTCAGTTCCTTTCAAATTTTGAACTTCCTTATCAGTACATCTGACAAAAATTATTCCTTATCAGTACCCATCTGCGAAAAAGTTGTGTGTTTAATACCCCAAACAGTAAACAGACGAAAATACCCTTTTCTAAAATTAAACTGGACATCATACCAACTATTTTGATTATTATACCAACTGTTATTCTAATTATACCAACTGTTACCATTATTATACCAACTGGTATATTGTATAAATCTGTTGGTATAATTACCACAACAGTTGGTGTAATTTCTATAGTTTCTGGTGTAATTTGAAAATCAGATGGTATAACTTCCAATTTCACCGTATAAAATTCGAATAACGTTATTTACTGGTATAATAACCAAAACATGTGGTACAATTTCTATAATTTCTGGTATAATATCAAAATCAGTTGGTATAATATCCAATTTCGCTGTAAATTATAATAACGCTATTTAAATTGGACATCATACCAACTGTTTTGATTATTATACCAACTGTTATCATTATTATACCAACTGGCATAGTGTACAAATCTGTTGGTATAATTACGATAACAGTTGGTATAATTCTACAGTTTCTGGTATAATTTCAAAATCAATTAGTATAGCGTCAAATTTCACTGTATAAAATTTGACTAACGTTATTTACTGGTATAATAACCAAAACAGATGGTATAATTTCACCATTTTCTGGTACAATGTCCAATTTTGTTGGTACAATAACGATTTTTTTGGTATAATGCATGTGCAAATAATTATTCAGCTTTTTGATATGTGAGACAGGGGTATTTTCGTCCATTTAACGCTGAAAAGAGCTTTTGAGGTACTGAACAGGAATAAATGTTCAAATGGGTAGTTATAAGGAAGAAATAATTCGAGGGGTATTTAAAAGGGAGTTGAAATGTTGAAAGGGACTGATACGGAATTCACCCTAAAATTAAAGGAAGTAACGTCATTATTATATATATATATAATAATAATATAATAATAATAATAATAATAATAATAATAATAATAATAATAAAGCTTAATTATTTTTGGTCCCGTAACTTAGGGGGTGGCGCATTGTATGACCGCTAATTTAGGGTGTGGCATTATATGGACAGTAAGTTTTAAAATCGTGTAATTTATAGACATTATACCTGATTTTTCGCCAAAATACATCACGTGCCACGCACGTGACCGATTTTTATACCGGAAAACTGACATGCGCCGGACCGATGACATGCCCATTTTTGCTAAATTTTGGGCAAACCGATAACATGTCCGTTCTACAGAAATGATGTGATACCCGTAAAATTTAATACGGGGTTTAGCAAATTATTAGCAGTCCGGTTATGTGACCTCGAAATCCCACCAGTCGTTTTAAAACGAAATGGAAATAATAATCGTAGAGGTTTTGGAATTTAATTCGAATACTTCACTAGAAACTAATTAGAAACAAAATGTAAACAATAAAGATTTATATGTTGAGTTATGAAAATTATTTTTGGTGTACAACGATGTTAGATAAGAAAGATATATAATTAAATTAAATTAACTTACTTACTACAAGAGGAAAAACACATCACCAGCTTGTCTTTAATTCACGTTGCCCTGTGTATCAGGGTAAACTCATAAGTCATTTCATAGAAAAAGCCCTCAGTTAGTACGAAACATAAAAGGGGAAGTAACTAAGAAGGAGAAGGAAAAGAAAACTCCATCAAGAAGAATCGGCTAAGCATAGGAACTTAGGATCAATCGAGAACTTAAAGGTGAGGAGGTATCATCTACAATACCTAAATCTTTTATGGTAAAGGAGTGTAGTTTATATGTGTTGCTACTTTACGTGCTCATATTAATTAGTTGGAGTTTTAGTGATATTAAACGTGGTTAAGAATTTAGATTATGGAGGTCATTGTCTATGTTTATAACAGATTCCAAGTCTGTCCATGCAATTCTAGATTTTCGAAATATAGTTAGAAATTAGAATAGACTTTAGGAAGTTTCGTCATCTTCATGTTAGGACTAAATTTCAGATTCATAGAAATGGGCATATTAAGTATTATTTATTGAGTTGCTAATACGATTCTAATACCCAAGCTATCATTCGATTATATGTTGTTTCGATAGGTACTAGTCTAATTAGGTGATATTAGGAAGTTTTCTGTGTTTGAAATATTGATAAGGGTTTGAATTTAGATGTACTACTTTCAGTGAATTGAAGTTTTTCGTATCCTCTAAATTATTCAAAGTTTTCTAAATTATTCAAAGTTTTTGGTATTTCTAGGGTTTGAGAAATTCTAGATCTACGTGACTTAGCATGTATACTTATGTGATAATATTTTCGTGCTCAGAGGTTCGACACGCTAGGGAACTCACCAGCCATTTAGACCGATTTTATCGGAAGGACAGGTATGTGAAATCCACCTACGACACGTAAACGGTTGTGTGATATTATGTGATACTTATGTGCTTACATGATTATGTGATTTAGTGATTTACGTGGTTAAATATTTTTGCACATTATATATATAATATATATATCTGTTATTTGCACTGCACTTGCATACCACGACAGTGCGAGGGAGTCGAGTACCGTGCGAAACGGTAACGTTTGGGATATCGGCGGGAGGTGTAGGTTATTACGTTGGGTAGATGGGAACATTTGGGTGAGAGCTAACTCTAACGTGACCTGAGTTGGCCGCTAGAGCGTACGAGGGGTCGAGTGACGGGACGTGTTGCGACATTATAGTACATTTCGAGTATAGGCAGCTCTAACGAGACCTGAGTAGCCCACCCACTCTAACGGGACCTGAGTGGGATATTCCATTCTAACGGGACCTGAGTGGGAACCCATTCTAATGAGACCTGAGCGGGATATTAGAAATGTACTTAGTGTCGAGTCGTGTGGGGTATGGAGATGTCTTAGTGTTGAGTTGAGTAGAGACGAGTCGAGAGTGCATTTGTGAGGTGTTTGGGAATGGGGTTGAGCGCACGTTGCACACATGCATGTTTCACCTACTGGGCAAGGAGCTCAGTTTACGTGTTGTAGGTACCGAGTCCGACGTCGGGGTACGTCGCGACTAGGCGGGCTGACGGCGGTGCTCCACGGACTTTTGAGGGCGAGGCTGTAAATGGATGCGACCTGTGGAGCGACGTTAGGATTTTGATATTTGGGGCTACGGCCAGTGGTGGAGCCACGTGAGGTCCAGTGGGGTCACTGGACCCCATTGGAAATATTTTTTTTATTAATAATTTACTGTAAAGTATCTAGTTATAGGATGAAAATACATGGGTATGGGGCCAATTGAAATTTTCTAAACATAGTGGGTAATTTGACCCCACTGAATTGAAAGTCTGCCTCTGCCACGCGTCCGTGTCTAGTGATGATGATGTTGATGACGTTAGCTGTAATATATTTTATTAGAAAAAGATTTTGTTAGACGGGTCTTCCGCGACTTACATTGCGAAAATCCGCCACTAAGTACGATTAGACGGTGAGGGTCGCTACAAATGCCACATCATTAAAATAATACAACTTGGCGCAATGTCAGAAATTAATTTAAAAAAATATCTTTGTAAAATGGCATGTCATCAGTCATGCGCTACGTCGGCCCTTTCGATATAAAATCGATCACGTGTGTGGCACGAGATGTATTTTGGGGGGAAAATCAGGTATAAAAATTAGTCACGTGCATGACACATGATATATTTTGGGGAAAAATTAGGTATAATGTCTATAAATTGCACGATTTTAAAACTTACTTTCCTTATAATGCCACACCGAAATTAGCGGTCCCTATAATGCCACATCCCCTAAGTTGGTACCAAACAAATAATCAAGCCATAAAAAAATAATTGAAACACGCGACTTATCCGCGCCTTTGAAAAGGCTCAACGCTTACTTCGTTGCCAAGTCATCTCGCTCGCATGTGTACACTTAAGATGTACGATTTCTCCCAAAGTAAATTGAATTAAAACATTAAAAAAAAAAGAAAATTTGTGAGCCACTAGATCTAAAATTCGACGGCTAGGATTAAATGAGACAGGGAGTATGATATGAAATGTGGGATAGCTGATTTCACAATACTCTTAAATAAAGATCCTATGGGTTCTGAAAATGTCAATTGGTCTGTCAATTATTTTTACCATTTTACCTTTAATATTTTAATTTATTACAATTTTATTATTATTTTAATACTTTGTATTTAAATAATTTAATTAATATTAAATATTCAAACTATAAAACATATTTGTACATATATTGGATTGAGCTAAACATACTAGTATAAGATAAAACGTCTAGTTTTAACAAATACTCCCATTTTTTGTTTACACAAATGCATCATATTTGTGTATGGGGTACAATAGATTTCGTGGGCTTCTTAATTGGGCCAGACTTCCGTCACAATTGCAATTAGGAAAATAAGAGAAAAGGAAAAAGGAAAAACTACCCCCAGCCTAGTACTGACAATATGCCCCGCGGACCGGCCCACCATTGTAATTATATATATAATATATAGAAAATAAATGTTAATTATTAGATAATGTAATTAATGATTCATTAATTATGTCTAATCAATCATATTTATTATCAAAACATTACTGATAGCATATTTATCCGTAATTTTTTAATAAATACCATAATTATTAAAATTTTAAATTAAATCAAAAATAGCAAAAATTATTTACTAGGCCCGCGGCCTGCCCCGCCCCGCCAAATTGACAATTCTACTTAAGCCATCGAATCAAATCGACTCATCGTTAAATGAATACTATAGTAAAACAGTGCAAAATGGACTTTAATAATCTATCTGATAAAGATAAGTGTCACGAGTTGGTGAATAATTATTGTTAAGTACGGGCATCTTATGCCATGAACTTGAGAATCCAATAGCTTAGTTGATATAATAATAACAATAATACTAACAAGTAATTTTGCATTTTCATGTGTTTTAATATATAAATACTTCATATTAATCTTAGTTTAATTATATGTTCAATAAAAATAATAATTAGTTAGAGGTGGTTGGTTTTCTTTAATCTTATTATTCTTTTAATATGCACACATATTGAGTGCCAAAAAATATTAGTAATAATGTAGATAAGATGGTATAGATACTAATAATAACAATTGCTATCACAGCATCACATTGACATTTCTAATGAAAAGAAAAAAAAGGAGCCTGCTAAGCTAAGCATTGTAGTAGCGTCTTCGAGAAAAGCGTCAGTGAAGATTTCATACACGTATCATATTTTTTAATTGAATATTTATAAAATAATAAAGTTAAATAAGTAAGGGTAAATTCCTTATCTGGCCCACTCGAGTTTTAAACTTCCTGTTAAGTACCCCTGCGAAAAAATTCTTCCTGTTCAGTATCCAACCGCAAAAAATTTGTGTGTTTAATACCCTAAATAGTGAACAGACGAAAATACCCTTTCCTGATATTAAATTGGACATCACACCAACTGTTTTGATTATTATACCAACTGTTATTCTAATTATATCATTCGAATAATGTTAAATTGGAAATTATACCAAGTGTTATCGTTATTATCCCAAAAGAAGTAAACCCTAATAACACATCGTATAATATCTACAATTTCTGATATAATAGCAAAATTAGTTGGTATAATCTCCAATTTTGCTGTATAAAATTAGAACAACTTTATTTATTGGTATAATAACGAAGATTGATGATATAATAACGAAATAGATGGTATGATTTCCTCAATTCTGGTATAATAGCAAAATCAGTGGTATAATGCCTAATATTTCGATATAAAATATAATACCTTTATTTATTGGTATAATTACAAAAACAGATGGCACAATTTCTATAATTTCATGTATAATAGCATAATCAGTTGGTATAATATCCAATTTCATTGTATAAAATTTGAGTCTCGTTATTTATTGGTGTAATAACGAAAACAGATGGTAATAATTTCTATAATATCAGGTATAATAGCAAATTTAGTTGGTATAATGGCCAATTTTGCTATATAAAATTATAATAACGTTATTTATTGGTATAATATTGGAACAGTTGGTATAATTTCTACAAATTCTGGTATCATTTCAATTTTATTAGTATAATAACAAGTTTTGCTGGTATAATTCATGTGAAATAATTTATTCAAATTTTTTGGAATATGTGTGACAGGGGTATTTTCTTATTTTCAACGCTGAAAAGACCTTTTAGGTACTGAACAGAAAGAAATTTTCAAATAGGTACTTATAAGGAAGAAATAATTCGAGGGGTACTTAAGAGGAATTTTAAAATTCAAGTGGGCCTGATAAGGAATTTACCAATAAATAATAGAGTGCAGACTGCAGACATATAAATAACCTTTATTTTCTTCGAAGGAAACCAAAACCCCTCTGCACCGACATCACTGTTTTGAAATGGGCCGTTTAGAAATGTCAGAATTCCTCCGCCAATGCGGCGGCGTTGCGGTGGTCGACGGCGGTCTCGCGACGGAGCTCGAGCGTCATGGTGCCAATCTCAACGACCCTCTATGGAGTGCGAAATGCCTCGTCACTTCACCTCATCTCATACGCGACGTACGTCTTTTTTTCCCCTCTTTATTTTCTATATAATTAGTGTTCTTTTCATCTGGGATTTGTGTTACATTACTGCGACCGTTGTTTGATTTTCCGATGCTTCTCATCTTCGATAATAATCAATAGGGTTCTATTTGGGTTTTCGCCTTTGTTCGACCCCATTTGAGCTTAATTTCTTTTTGGGTGTTTGCGTTTAGCGGAATGTTTCCACTTATTGTTCCGAAATTGTTTGAGGTTCAGATAATCTTTTGGATAACTCTAGCAATTATCCAGTTTATGTTTTATACTTTCCTCTCAGGATACTGATTAATAATATTGAACTACTGGCAGATTTATTACCTTATGTCAGGGTTTAAGAGGTTTAGATGTATCTTGTGAGTTGGCTTGTCCAGATTCTTGCAGCTAGTTGGTCTGAGCATATGCTTTTGATTGCAAAAAACTGAATTGGACCACCATGTGTGTTTTAATATTACAGATAAGGTGGCTTCCATACTGCATTTACTGAACCATTATTACGTTATATGTCATTCAGTTCGCTTTCTTTTTATGTTTATCTTGTAGTTTTCTTTTTTAATAATGTTTTTCTTGTAGTTAAGTATGGAGTTATGTTTCGTTGTCTTTATGTCTTTGTTAGATCATTCTTTTTCATTTTTCCCATGATTTGTACTGATCCCTTGAATCTGTTTCATGCAATTACTAGTTGATCCTCATAAAGAACATAATTATGATGTATTTTGTTGGAAAAGATGACATGGTTTAGACTAATATTGAGCAGGTACACCTTGATTACCTTGAGGCTGGTGCAGACATAATCATTACAGCATCGTATCAGGTGTGACCATCTCTTATTCTTGTTAGGATTTTTTTCTTGTCTCCCTTCGAATTGGGTTGAAAACTAACACATGTAACAAAATGCAAAACAGGCAACCATTCAGGGATTCGAATATAAAGGCTATTCTATTGAAGAAAGCGAGGATATGCTGAGAAAGAGTGTGGAAATTGCGCAAGAGGCACGCGACGTTTACTACAGTAGGTGTCCTGAAGCTACTAGTGATCAAACCTTGGATGGTAAAATTCTTAAACATAGGCCGGTCTTAGTTGCAGCGTCTGTTGGGAGTTATGGCGCTTACTTAGCCGATGGTTCAGAGTACAGGTGCGTGAATTCTTGCATTATCGTTCACCTAAAAAAATAGCTATTTATGTCTGATTTCATGGCGTTCTATCTGAGTTGAGCAGAGTATGTATTTTATTGAGTAGTTCACCTCTTATATAGAGTTGTAAAGTAAATATTGCAAGGGAAAGATTCACGTAATTCTCACAATTTGAGATAATGAGACATTTATGTATCTAATGTGACTACTAACTCTCTTTAATCTTCAAACAGTTAAGTTTTTTCACAATGTTTGTTGCTACCTTCTCTTAAACTACAGTGGCGATTACGGTGATGCTATGAATCTTGAGTTCTTGAAGAACTTCCACCGAAGGAGGGTTAAGGTTCTTGCAGATGCTGGCCCTGATCTAATAGCCTTCGAAACAGTTCCAAACAAGCTCGAAGCTCAGGCATAAACTCGATTCCTTGGCCTTGTCACCGTTCCCTAATTATTCCTAAACCATGTTAGAGAACTGTTGTCTTCATCAAAAGTTATTCGTTTGCTGTACCTTAACCATATGTCCTGAAATCAGGCCTTTACTCAGCTCCTCGACGAAGAAGACATAGACATACCAGCGTGGCTTTCCTTCAATTCCAAAGACGGGGTTAACGTGGTCAGCGGTGATTCGTTGAACGATTGCGCTGCCATTGCTGAATCTTCAGCCAAAATTGTAGCGGTTGGAATCAACTGTACGCCTCCGAGGTTTATCAAGGATCTTATTTTATCTGTCAAGAAGGTGAATAACTGTTCGATCACATTAACAAGAAAACAGGCGAATAACTTTATATCATTGCATCAATAGATGGGTTTCTTATTTATTAAAGCCATCGTCATTTCCAAGGCCTACTCTTAATACATATCTCTTCGATGCTCAGATCACCTCTAAACCAATAGTCATCTACCCGAACAGTGGCGAGAGCTATGATCCTGATCTGAAGGCATGGGTGGTGAGTTTATTTCGAAAGCGATCGACTTTTTTGAGTACTTTTTTTTTTTTAAAGATTTTTCCCATCTCATCATCATATCTGGTATATCCTCCTATGGTTTAACAACAGATGATATATATACAATATGAATGGTTCTACGATGCTACTTACCTCCTAATATACATCTATATATATATATATATATATATATATATATATATATATATATCGTTTAAATTCTTTTGTGTTGCAGGAAAATACGGGAGTTTCAGACAGAGATTTCGTTTCTTACGTAAACAAATGGTGCGAGGATGGAGCTTCTCTAGTTGGGGGCTGTTGCCGAACAACTCCACACACTATCAGAGCCATATATGACACTTTGTCTTCAGTTAGATCATCTTCATCTTCTTCGTCATCCTCAGCACAGTTGTAAGAGTCGACCAAGAACAAGAATCGATTGGTGAGTTTAGTTTATTTATTTAATTAGTGGAGAAGAACAACTGACAATTTGGTCTAAGGTTTTATGTGGTAATAAAAACAATGCTTTTTTCTTTCCTCTTCTTTTTTTTTTCAAGGCACAGAACTTGTGATTGAATTGGGTTATTCTCTTGGAAGTTATCAGCATTTGACACTCAAAGACACTCAATTGTGCCTTTCGATCACCAAAGTAATGGTCCTAAGAGAAGATGATATAACTATGGATTGTCGTTTGTTAGTTTGAGTCGTCTAATGAGAGGTGTAATGATGATGTTATACATATGTGGTGGTCCATAACCCTAGTGATGATGACTATATATATATATATATATATATATATTCATAATCATTGTCCTTGCATGTTTCTTTTATTTAATTCATCACCAGCATTTTTGTTACGAAGAAATGTTGGAACATCAATAGATATGTAAATTGAGTTACCCCTAAATGCTTGTCTTACGGTGATATTACACGCATTGACGAACTCACACCATTGATAGTTACATTTGTGTTGGAAAACTTAAATAAGATGCTATAAAGAGGCTTTATGCCAACATAGTTTCACAACGGGTACTACTATGTTGGCATCCCCGTTGGGTTCGCTAGACCGCACGAGGTGATCGCAGCGGAAATATCGAAATAAAAAGTATACATTTATCGCATATATCTTTGCCCCGTCGATTCCTCTAGCGATTGTTGGGATCGTCATATTTTAAAACCACGTAGGTTGTACATATTTTGCTTCATTAGGGTTTAGAATATATCTTTTAGCTTTTTTTAGCGACGAAGGAGAGGGAACCAGTTCCCTAGTGGCGAACATCGTCTTCGTAAGTTCGTCGTAGACGTCACTGTACTCGTACGCGCCGTAGGGATTCAAATGTCTTCCCTCTAATTGAGTCCACCTTTTGGAGTATGATGCTGGAATGATTTCTTCGCTAGTAGAAAACACTCGAGCCTTTGCATTAATTTAAAGGAATAGCAAATAACTTTTCTTTCTTGTTGAGCGCACACATCAAATGAGGGGAATCTTCATTATTTAATATTTTAATTATTGAACTAAAGATTAATCCAACTATTGAAATATCAATTTCATACTGTCATTTTCCAAAACCTCGTATGACCCTTTAGGTTCACGATTAACAATAGGAGTGGATTTACAACGCTTTGTAACCGACCTAAATTAACCCCTTAATATCAAGAAACCACAGATCACGGTAACACCTAGCAAGTAGCGTGATTTAGTGTTAAGTGAAATAGCGAGTAAACATTTTCAATTATAAGTGCATACACGTAAAATCCTTTCGACGACTAATTTCCCGATTAGACCGTGGGCATGGAATTATAAGTCAAAATCCAAATGATCTAATTACTATGATTCCATTTCAAGTTTAAATGATTCATTTATGAATCTCAATTCACCCTGCCTTGGCCAAGGTGTTCGAATCATAAACTATGAAAAACATAGGAAATTCACTTATTAATATAAGGGTCGAATTCTATGTTGGCCACAGATAAATCTCCATACACACTGATACAATACCCAAAATATCCATTTTGTGATTATCGAGCAATCAAAGGATAAATCTAAGTAAAGCACGATGCGCACGAGATTACTATCGTGCCTCAAGTCAGAGGATTAGTCATGTACTATCGCAACACGAAAATTCTCATTCGACAAATGTTTCCAATTAAGAATTTTTCGTCAGGTCATGTTCAATGAACTTGTTCCCAAACAAGCATCTGCATATATGCATTTGCGTTCACACGCTAATGTTAATGGAACGTAACATCCTCGTCTAACAAGCATGCAACATATGCACAAGTCGTTCTGGGTTATTCAATATCCTGTCTTGAAATATCCATCGACTTGGAACTTATTTAAGATCACAGGCTAAGACATATTCCATGATTACCATCAAATGCATAATCATGTCCATCAGCTTATAATGATCTAAGGACTTTATCATAATGTATCAGCATAAGATAAAATAATGCTTTTATTTGATATAATTTCCAATCTATTTTCTTTACCAGTAGAAAAATATTCAATCAAATTGGAACACTGGGCATTCTACTCTAACAATCTCCCACTTGCCCTAGTTCCAATTGCCCATGTATGTCAGGAGCATCTTCTCGACATGTCCATCAAGTACTTTTCGTGACAAGGGCTTAATCAGGGGGTCTGCTACATTTTCTGCTAAAGCGACTCGATCTACTACGACGTCGCCTCTACCAATGATCTCTCTAATCAGGTGGTATCGTCTCATAATGTGTTTGGATCTTGACGAGATCTTGGCTCTTTTTCTTGCGCTATAGCTCCATTGTTGTCATAATAAACCATTATTGATCAACAACTAACGGGACCACACCCAACCCTTGGATAAAGTTCCGCATCCAAACAGTTGTTTTGCTGTATCTGATGCTGCAATGTATTCAGCCTCGGTTGTAGAGTCAGCAGTCGTTTCTTGCTTGGACCGTTTCCAACTAACTGCAGCTCCATTCAAGGTAAACAAGTATCCAGACACTGATTTTGAGTCGTCTTTGTCGGACTGAAAACTAGAGTCACTAAACCCTTCTAGTTCCAATTCTTCATTGCCATATATCAAAGAGATATCCTTAGTTCTTCTCAAGTACTTAAGGATCATCTTAACGGCTTTCTAGTGTTCTCCACCTGGATTTGACTGATACCTACTCGTAACGCTTAGAGCATGAGCTGCATCAGGCCTAGTACATAACATTGCATACATAATGCTACCAATAGCAGATGCATAAGGAACTCGAGTCATTCTTTCTCTTTCTTCAGGCGTCTTACGAGAAATAAGTGAAACACCATGACTCGTTGTGAGGTATCCAATGAGAACTGTTTAGACAACCAAGTCCTTGTTGACTGCAACATTCCTATATCATTCCCAATGAGTAGAATGTCGTCAACATAGAGTACTATAAATACCACTGCATTTCCACTAACCTTTTTATAAACACATGGTTCATCCGGATTCTTATGAAAATCAAACATTTTGATCGTTTCATCAAAACGAATGTTCCAACTCCTTGAAGCTCGTTTAAGTCATAAATGGACCTTTGAAGTTTGCAAACCATTTGTTTCCCACTAGATATAAAGCCCTCCGGCTGTCTCATATAAATCTCTTCCTTAATGTTGCCATTAAGAAAGGAAGTCTTCACATCCATTTGCCATATCTCGTAGTCAAAATACGCAACTATGACGATCAGGATACGAATGGATTTAAGCATTGCCACTGTTGAAAATGTTTCATCGTAATCAACACCTTGTTTTTTAGTATAACCTTTTGCAACCAGACGCGCTTTATAAGTACTTACTTCTCCATCTACTCCAAGCTTACACATGTATACCCATTTACAGCCAATCGGTACAATACCTTGTGGTGGGTCTACCAAGGTCCATACTTGTTCGAGTACATGGAGTCCATCTCGGACTGCATTGCCTCTTCATAGTTTCTTGGATCATTATCCAAAAGGAGTCCCTCTTCTTTGTTAACAATAGGTTCAGTCTATTAGGCGCCTTTGAAACCCTGACAGACTTCCTAGAGGTTGCGCCTCAGATGGTTCAGGCTCAATTTGTGTGTTATTTGTGACAACTTGTGGGATACTTTGTGGCTCCTTTTCTTCTCTAAGTTCTACAGCTTCGCCACTGTTTTTAAAAAAATGAACTTTTTCTCTAAGAAAGTATCATTCCTCGAAACAAACACTTTCGTTCGGATGGATCGTAGAAATAGTATCCTATAGACTTGGATATCCTACAAATTTACATAAAATGGATCTCATGTCCAATTTATCTCCCACTTGCTACTCCACGTAAGCAGCACAACTCCATACTCTGAGATACTTGTAAGAGGGTGTCTTGCAACACCATATCTCATAGGGTGTACTTGGGACAACTTTGCTTGGCACTCTGTTTAGTAGATGTGCCGCCGTTTCGAAGGCATAGCCCCCGAACGAAAGAGGTAAAGTAGTGAAACTCATCATTGATCCGACCATGTCTAACAAGGTATGATTCCGACGTCCAGAAAATCCATTAAGTTGTGGAGTACCAGGAGGAGTCCATTGTGACCGAATCTCATTCTTTTTTAGATAATCAAGAAATCCAGTGGTCAAGTATTCGCCTCCTCGATCAGATCGAAGAGTCTTTATGCTACGACCACTTTGCTTCTCTACTTCGGATCTAAATTCTTTGAACTTTTCAAAAGCCTCAGATTTATACCTCATAAGGTATACATAACCGTATCTAGAGGAATCGTCGGTAAATGTTATGAAGTAGTGATAGTTCCCTCTGCACTGACACTTAGTGGCCCACAAACATCTGTATGAATCAGATCCAACAGACCTTTGGCTCGCTCCACTTGTCCAACAAATGGTGACTTGATCATCTTTCCCTTAAGACAGACTCACATGTAGTCAACTTATCCTCTCCCCTAAGGTCGAGTTTTTGCCCTAACTTGTGAATCGTTTTTTCAGATATATAACCCAGTCTAGCATGACAGAGTGTAAATGAACTATCATTATCTAACTTTCTTTTATTTTTTTGAATTGTAAGGATTGGGCTTCGTGGTGTAATGGTGTATAAACTATTTGTCAAACAAACTGAATAAATAAAAGTATTATTTTTGAAAATGGAACAACTTCCACTCTCAATAATAAACTTAAAACCTTCTCTATCAAAAACTGGAAGATAATATTTCTAATAGTGTTTGGAACATAAAGACAATTATTTAAAGATAAACCAACACCATATTCAAAGCTAAAGAAACAGTTCCAATAGCTAGTGCCGCAACTCTTGCTCCATTGCCTATCCTAAGGACCGTTTTCTTACTGTCCAGCTTCCTGCTTGTTGCCATCATCTGTATATCATTACACATATGTGAGCCACAATCGGTATCTACTACCCAGAAACCATCATTAACTGATAAGTTAACTTCATCATAATACATACTCGAACTCTTCAGGCTAGCAAGGTATTCCTTGCAGTTCCTCTTCCAGTGCCCCATTTTGCCATAATGAAAACACTTGATCGGCTTGAGAATTAACCTTTTCTTTTTCTTAGCCCTTTGCCTCATTGGCTTTCGCCTTCTTGTTGGGCTTGGCGGGAACCTTTCCCTTCCACTTTCTTTTCTTAGACACTGCTGCCTTAAAAGTGGATCTATTGAGAATCACCAGCTTTTCCTTCTTTATAGTGGACTCAGCCGTCTTTAACATGTTCACCAACTCGGCGAGAGTAGTCTCCATGGAGTGCATGTTAAAGTTGACAACGAAGCTGTCAAATGATGGAGGTAAAGATTGCAACACAAGGTCCACAATGAGCTCATTATCCGTAACGACTCCAAGTGACTTAATCTTTCCAATGAGGCTTATCATCTTAATCCCATGCACTTGGATTGAAGAGCCTTCAATCATACGACATCTGAAAAGATCTTTAGATATCTGATATCTCATCTGCCTATTTCTCTCACCGTACAACTCTTGTAGGTTAACAACAATATCTCTAGCTAGTATTATCAAATGTCTCATGCTGGCTCTGCAGCTCATTTGACATAGATGCTAACATGTAGCACCGAGCATGTAGGTTATCATCAACATGAATAAAATACTGCTCATAGTCCTCAGACGTCTCATCCTCATGTACAGGAGGAGGGACTGTGTCAAGCACATAGTCCTTCTTTTCAGACTGAAGGACAATCTTAAGGTTTCTCAACCAGTCAACGAAATTTGGGCCAGTCAACTTGTTTTGCTCAAGAATTTGAACCGAATAAACTCACCAATTTATGTAAGCAATCATTTACATGTCAATGCATTTTAGCAATAATTATCGTCGTTCATCATATCAACAAAGAATATATTTCCTATGCTAACAGAAAATACTTTCTTATGAACAAACTATGCGTTTCATGAAAAAGTAAATAAATTTGTTTATCGTATAAACAACCAAAGCAAACTTTGATTCTAAAGATGCTAAAACCCGTTGCTCTGATACAAATGTTGGGTTCGCTAGGCCACACGAGGCGATCACAGCGGAAATATCGAAACAAAAAGTATACATTTATCGCACATATATTTGCCCCGTCGATTCCTCTAGTATTGTTGGGATCGTCATCTTTTAAAATCATGTAGGTTGTACATATTTTGCATTATTAAGGTTTAGAATATACCTATTCCTTAGCTTCTTTTAGCGACGAAGGAGAGGGAATCAGTTCGCGGCTAGTGGCGAACACCGTCTTTGTAAGTTCGTCGTAGACGTCACCTTACTCGTACGCGCCGTAGGGATTCACGTGCCTCCCCTCTAATTGAGTCTACCTTTTGGAGTATGACACTGAAATGATTTCTTTGCTAGTAGGAAACACCCGAGCCTTTGAATTAATTTAAAGGAATAGCAAATAACTTTTCTTTCTTGTTGAGCGCACACATCAAATGAGGGGAATCTTCATTGTATAATTCATGTGAAAACTTTCTTTTCTATATCTCATTCGAATGAATCACCATCATCTCACATGTGGCTTTTTTTATACATAATGACATGCCTTTTTAAAACCGTTCTCTATCATCCCATTTTCATAGGGAATTAATATCTCTTTATTCAAAGAAAACGTTATGATTCAAAGCAATAGAAACATTTCCTATCTTTTCATATCAATATGGAATTAATCTCCATTAAGTCCATTAACTCATTTGTTTAAATTCATAATTAAAACACCATTAATCCATTAACTTATTTGTTTCAATTCATAATTAAAACACCATTAAGTCCATTAACTATGTGAAGGCCCAATAATCAATCATATTGACTATTTTATTCCTTTAAATTTAATAATCATATTATTTAATATTTTAATTCAACTATTGAACGAAAGATAAATCCAAGTACTGAAATATCAATTTCATATTGTCATTTTCCAAAACCTCGAATGACCCTTTAGGTTCACGATTAACAATAGCAGTGGATTTACAACGCTTTGTAATCGACCTAAATTAACCCCTTAATATCAAGAAACCACAGATCACGGTAACACCTAGCAAGTAGCATGATTTAGTGTTAAGTGAAATAGCGAGTAAACCATTTCAATTATAAGTGCATACACGTAAAATCCTTTCGACGACTAATTTCCCGATTAGACAGTGGGCATCGAATTATAAGTCAAAACCCAAATGATCTAATTACTATGATTCCATTTCAAGTTTAAGTGATTCATTTATAAATCTCAATTCATCTTGCCTTGGCCAAGGTCTTTGAATCATAAACTATGAAAAACATAGGAAATTCACTTATTAATATAAGTGTCGAACTCTATGTTGGCCACAGACAAATCTCCATACACACTGATACAATACCCAAAATATTCCTTTTGTGATTGTCCATCAATCAAAGGATAAATCTAAGTAAAGCATAATGCGCACAATACTACTATCGTGCCTCAAGTCAGAGGATTAGTCATGTACTATCGCAACACGAAAATTCTCATTCGACAAATGTTTCCAATTAAGAATTTTTCGTCGGGTCATGGTCAATGAACTTGTTCCCTAACAAGCATCTGCGTATATGCATTTGTCCACATGCTAATGTTAATTGAACGTAACATCCTCGTCTAACAAGCATGCAATATATGCACAAGTCTTTTCGGGTTACAATGTCCTGTCTTGAAACACCCGACTTGTAACTTATTTAAGATCACAGCCTAAGACATATTCCATGATCACCAACAAATGCGTAATCATGTCCTTCAGCTTATAATGATCTAAGGACTTTATCATAATGTATCAGTATAAGATAAAATAATGCCTTTTGTTTGATATAATTTCCAATTAATTATCTTTACAAGTAGAAAAATATCCAATCAAGTTGGAACACTGGGCATTCTACTCTAACAATCCCATATGAGGGTGAAAATAACTTTGGAATCAGGAAAAGTTATTAAATTTAACACTTTTCTTACCTTGTATTCAACAATACTTAATTTTTTATTTATTATTATTTTTTGTATTAATTCGTTGGATATAAAGCATTAATTTATTTATTAATTAATTTTTTCACTAACTTGTTGAATTCATAGCGATATTAATTCTTATTTAAACTATGAAAAATGTACATGTAACTTAAAAATATTAATATATTCAATGTTGTCAGCATTAATATGAAATAAACATATAAATAGTAATCATTAGAAATCATTTCAATATAACATTATCGGTAGCAAATTTGTAATACAATCCATATAACATACACTCATCTGTAGTAATGAAATCTTTATGTAATTAATATATTATAAACAAATATGTAATGTTGCCATATTTACAATTTTTACAAAATTGAACTATAGATAAAATATTTATGAGAAGTTGAGAACATTGACCTTATTTTTCAGTTTAAATATTACAATTACATAAGAGGACATATTTAATAAAGAACTTGCAACAAAACATCGTTACTAATTAAATAGGGGGTGAAAATGGTAACTAGAGGGGTACCAAAATTCTCCTTAGTTATTCTGCCAATTCATTTTGCCTCCAATAATTTATGACGAGGTGTTTAGACGAGAGTCTCTTTCTATTTAATAATAATAATAATAATAATAATAATAATAATAATAGCCATCATATTTTCTTGTCATACACATCTATTTATTATATATTTATACTGGTATTACTCGCATATTCTATGTGTGTACTAAAATATAACTATATATATTGTTACTTCGTATTTTTAGTATTTAGAATTTATAATGTTTGTTGAAACATTATTTTAAATATGTAAAAGGAGAAATGATTGTGGAGATATATTATAATAAATAAAACAATACGTGAAATGATAAATTACTTTTACGTATAATTAAAAATTAATTTGTGATGATATAATTAAATAATAAAAAATTTAAGTATTAAGAGATCATCACAGACGTTCAAAATAGAAAAATTCCTCAAATTTTTAGTTAATTAATATTTGGTCAAAAACATGATTTTTAAAGCTACAATTAATTGTGTGATAATTAATAGGGAGTCTAAATAGAATCTAAGGGGGTCTATAAATAGAATTATCCTTTCACAACGTAGCGCATTTATTTGGCTAAGAGATAAATAGGACCACCTAATCTGCTCATTTTCAAGATATCGAACATCCTATGAAATCTCATAAAATTTTAAATAAACTTCCTCGTCGTTGAATATATTTCATATTTAAATTCACTTGGGAGTCCGAAGAACAACAATAAATTTGTTGGTATCGACGTTTGGAGTGCTCTTATTGCGAAACATTTCTCGCGTGTATTGGGAACTAGTTGCCGTATTTCGTAATCACCGTGAGCGGGACAATATTGTTTAAGGATATAGCTTGAAAATAAAATCAGTTTTGCATCTTGCTGCGAATTTCATTGATAAGTTATATATTAATTTATATATAAACGTGTATGCCAAGAGTAACAGCACAACAATTATGCATGCCTTTGCTACATTAGTATTTCCTGCACACTCTCTGTGCTCAAATATATTTAAGTTAATTTAATATTTTCATTTATTTATAATTTATAATGTTTGATAAAATATTATTTTTGAATATATTAAAAGTGTAATTTTGTGGGGATATAATTATAATGAATAAAAAAGAAATGAGTGAAATGATAAATTATTTTTAAACTATAACTAAAGATTAATTTGTTATGATATACTTAGAATAAAAGGGCTTATTAGTGTTCAGACCCTATTAACAAGTTTCAGTAGAAATCAGGCCATAAATATATTTTAAATAGGATAAATGACCCAAATAATGTTTATGTTGACTTATTCCCACTGAAAAAACTTTTTTACCCTTTTAAATAGGAGAAGGACCCAAGTAATATATTGTGCTAATTATACCACTTTACTCCTTTTTAGTACCGCTTTTTCAAAATTAATACCAAATGAGGATAAGTAATATCTCGTACCATTTTTTGTTAACGCTTCTTATGGTAATTATAACACTTTACGCCTTTCTGGTACCGAATCTTTTGAAATAGATACCACATGAGATAAGTAATATCTCGTACCCGTCTGTCGGAATACACCACGATGTCGTCAAGGTAGACCACCATGAACCGATCCAAATATGGATGAAAGATCTTGTTCATTAACGTGCAAAATGTGGCCGGGGCATTTTGTTAACGATTCATATGGTAATTATACCACTTTACTCATATCTAGTACCACATCTTCTAAATTTAATACCAAATAAGAATAAGTAATATCTCGTACCAGTTTGGTTAACGATTCATATGGTAGTTATACCACTTAACTTTCTAGTACCGCATCTTCTAAAATTAATACCAAATGAGAATAAGTAATATCTCGTACCGGTTTGGTTAACGCTTCTTATGGTAATTATACCACTTTACGCCTTTCTGGTACCGAATCTTTTGAAATAAATACCTCTTTATATAACACCTACAAGGGCATTTTCATCAAATCATATTTTATGTCATTTTACTTTGAATTTTATGAAGAGTAGGTCCTTAAAACTATGTTTTATATGAATAGGGCCTGAACTCAAACAAAAAAATATGTTGAGGCCTGAAATAGAAAGCTCCCTAAATAAAAAGTTAGATTATTAAATTGTAGTTACATAAAGGATGAAATTGTAATAGAATGATAAACTTGACATACCAAAGTTGTTACCCTAATAGCATGAGCCTTAATAAAGATTAATCACATCTATACATATATGTATCTTGTAACATTACAATCATTCATGCAAATGTGAACAAAGAATAAAATTATGGGGCATGTTATTGGGCCACTTTAATTGTAGTAATGCATTGCAACAAATAATAGAACATATATTTGTTTTCAAGGAAATAAGCCAAATGGTCAATGAAACTGACTCTCCTAAAGAAGTTCATTGATTCGGTTGCAATTAGTCTCTATATCGTTGTTTGTATTTACTTGGAAAATAAACACATAGGACAGAAGAATTAGTTCGCTATAATAAAAAAAATAGAACATATCTTTCTCCATTCTTCGCTTAACAAGAAAAGAGCAGACAGATAAAACTTAAGTACCTTCTACCTATGACAAAACCTAGTTATTATACATAGGTAAATAAAATAAGTGGAAAAGACAGTAAGAGAACTCGATGGCCATTTATGGTTGAATGTATAAAAAGAGTTTGCTTATATCTCAACTGAAAGCGAAAGATAACGAAGATATGAGACGAATATCTTTGTACTAAGTCAATGAAACTTAAATATCCTTATAAAACACGTCAGCCATATATGGAAAGTAAAAAGGAAAAAGAAGTCTATTCGTTTTGCCTCAATCCATCTGTAGTTTACCTTATACCATTTTCTTATTACAGTGTGCTATAAATGTATAAGTGTAACTGTAGTATTTTTTACATGGGATTGAAAAGCCAACATGTTTTGTAACAAATTAAGTTAAATCGATCACTTAGGTCACTGAAAGATGAGAACTTTTGCGATCGCAATCAAGTCTATTGAGTCTTGAATTTCCTTTTCAGACCAAAAAAAAATGTAATTACATAATTAAACGGCTTGTGTTTATGTTAAAACCAATTGGTCTTAATTATAATGTGAACTAATAATATTAAGTGAATCGATTGCTTTTTTAACCTTAGTTTTTTCTTATCCTATGGTACATGTATGGGATATAATGAAACTATGGACACATCCCACTTGTACAATAAATAAAAAAATAAATAAAAGAGCGTCATAATATAAAAAATTCAACTCCAAAAAACTACTTATCTTTTACATATCATTTTCACGATGCAGCCGTTTCACTTTTATATTAATTCTGTGATTTCACCATGTTATGTACTCAAAATGGCGACATATCCTGCGAAGATGACATTAAATATTATCAAACAACTTGGCAAATTTATTTTATTGTTGGTGTTAATTTACAGAACATATACAGTTGTAACAATTACAATGTATGAGACAACATGCAGACCGCAAAGATCTGAACCTGTCTCAATTTCAATATATATATATATATACATATATTAGCTGGACAAGCTTAAGAACCCTAATTGTTAATTAGGGCCATCAAAATCGAACAAGTGCTCCTACGATGTCTGTCATTAGGTGGTTGGTTGTTAAGGTTCTTACTTGGTCTTTGATTAGATTTCTCATAGAAATAATTAAATTAATGAATCAATTGATGGAAAGAGAACCTTGAAAATATGAATGCGTTGAACGAAACACACGGTCTCCCACATGAGTCATGTGCAATTTAAAAGATTTTTAGTCAGATAATGATAATTTTTATAGGTTAATTCCATAAAATTACTTTGGTTTAATTGATTAAATTTATCACTTAGACCTTTGAAATTCACAAATGGATTTAAATGTCTCAAGAATTGGTACAGAGGCAAAATTTCGACCATGTGACACCCCCCAAGTTCTTGAAACTCCTTTTAGTCAAGACATCATTGGAATATGAATTTTATTATTGACAAATTATTTTTAGTCTTTATGTTATATGATTACGGAACTTGATTCTAATGAACATGTAAAAAGAAACAAATTTCTAGATTAATGTGAAGTTGCATATACACATACATACATATATATATATATATATATATATATTGTCTAGATAGAATTGCACGTTTTTGAACGAAGAATTTCCCAAGCACAAAAAATTAAAAGTTGCATTAAACCAATGAGTTTGCTTAAAATTAATAAAATAAACGCATTTCCTACAATACATGAAGTAAGTAATAGTAATACAAAACAATAGACATGAAAATGCGAAAACTGCCTTAGGGTCCCAAGACAATTGCATGGTTGACCAAATAAAGTATCCATTAATTTGATTTACAAACAAACATTCTGGTCTAAATATATAGATACACAATACAAAATTAACTCTCTCCCACAAAATTTATAAAATCCATGCAAGAAAATTCCTTCACACCAAGACCCAATAAAGCTATTCACACATTAATCGATTCAAAATCCATTACTATAATGTGGATAATAGTAATTCATATTTGGTAAATATATATATATATATATATATATAATATCAAACGTAATATTAAGGTTTATAGTATACTAGGAAAACGAATTCTCTTGCAAACGATATAAATTCAGTACTTAACTGCGGTGTCTCAAATTACTCTTTCAAAAAAGTCCAAACCAAATTAAATTAAGGTGAAACTTCACTTAAATCCCTATTTGGCAAACTATCTATCACATAACTCCCTTGTCAGAGAAAAATACCACTTAACTCCCCGTTTCACTGTTTGTACCAGTTTCTTCAGTCACACTGTACCTTTCTATGTTTGTATTGTGTACCACAGTACGTTGATATAGTGTACCTAAATGTTTTGTATGGTGTGCCTGCGGCGGATCGAGCACCAATCTGTGAAAAAATTACGTACACTGTAACAACATATTTAGGTAAATTATAGCAACATATTGGTACACAATACAAATATAGAAAGGTACAACGTGACTTCAAAATGTAGTACGAACAATGATATTTTTCTCTGACTGGGGAGTTATGTGATAGAAAGTTTGCAAATAGGGATTTAAGTGAAAGTGTCACTTAGATTAAATATAAGTAACTTCTCCGAGGAAAAAAAAGCCTAATCTGACCGCGGGCAGCCATGAATGGAAACCAAGAATCCGGGCAGTTTTTTCGGGGTCCTGTATAAGTATGTATAGTTTATGCGTGTGCAATAAATACATTATGTAGAGTCTCTCTCAGACCATCCTTGGATTAAGCTTAAATACCTCGAGAAATACACACAGTGTGAGTTTTTTTTTTCTTCTTTAATTTTTTCCTTACACAACTGCACTTTATTCGCTTCAAAATTCGATACTTCGCTGTGTTTTACTCAGAACGAGGTTTTTTCGAGAGGAGTAACAGCGACACACCAAAGCCAAAGCCCATCCCACTATCTCATATATACATATATATATATATATATACATATATATATATATAGTCTGCATTGTCCCTTCTCTTACATTTCCTCAGCAAAATCTGGCTTATTTCTAACTCTGTGTGTTCTTCTTACTTAGTCCCTTTCCTTAGTTTCTCTTTCGTTTCTTTTTCTTCTCCTTTGTCTTCTTTCCTTCGATTATTGAGAGCTGTATTATTATTACAGTGAGGCCGTCAGTCCCTTTGACCAAAAACATGCCAAGAACTGTGATTATCTGCTATTTTGATTCTTTTCTTCTCTGTTTTCAGTTTTTTCTTGGAAAGTTTTGATCTTTATTTTCTTGCCTGAAGAGAGGGTTCGTTTGTTGGTTTTCTGTGACAATGAGAGATGGGAATTCGAAGAAAAGCAAGGTTTTTTTTGTCTTCCAATTATTATTTCTTTCCAATTTTTTTTTTAAGTTTTTTTTTATTCGTATGGTCTGTCAATTATTGTTTTCTTTTCTTGAAGTTCTCATGGCCTAAGGCGTCAATAGTCAAGAAATGGTTCAACATAAAAAACAAAGGTAAGAAAATTCATGCGGTTGATGACGTCATCCTCACACATTATTCTCCTTTGGATTTCTGTGAAAAAGGAGAGATTCTTGCAAATCTTCCCTTCTTTTCTTGCATGCCATTTTTCTCTTCTTCAGTGAAACACTTGTTTGGCATATAGATCAAATATCTCTCTCTCTCTCTCTCTCTCTCTCGTGAATGAAAGAAAGAAATCATCTTTAGTTACTTTTTTCCCTGTCTAGTGCTGTACCGTAACAGCAGATTTATGACAGCCTTAAACAAAAAAAAAAATTAATTTTTAAATTTTTTTTTTCCTTTTTCAGGTGTTGATGAAGGATGGATGAGCAGTTTAGCAGAGGAAGAAGAGGCAAAGGCATGCACTATCAAGAAAAGCAAGACAGGTAAAACAGTACCTAAAATCAATTTACAATATATTTTTATTCTAAGAAGGAATTTAATTTGTCTTTTTCTTCCCTGTAACTGTTGCTGTTCCACTTATCAAGAATTTAAAAAAAAAATACATTTCAATGACAATGTATTATTATTATTATTATTATTATTATTATTAGAGAGGCCGTCGAGCCGGCGAAATTTCGACCCCGACGCCTCCCAAATCACGGATACGCACGACTATAGGTATATATATATATCGAATTCTTCGTTCATCCTTCGATTCCTAGGAAAAAAAATCGAATCTTTAACGTTTCATACTATTCACGAATCAGTCATGCAGTCTTACAGTCTTTCGCAGTCTAACAAAATTATTGCGCTTTCATCTTATTATGTAATAAAATAAAAGGATCTTCGTTGCAACGTGGAACGTAGCGGGAAAATCTCCGCCCGACGACCTCAAACTCGACGAATGGCTCCACACTTCGTCTCCGCCCGCCGATATATACGTCCTCGGGTGAGATTTAAATCCTCGACCCGCCCCCACCCGTCCGCCCATCGGTAAAAAAAAATCTCGACTTTTTCTTTTCTCCTCAGATTTCAAGAAATCGTGCCCTTAAACGCCGGGAACGTTCTTGGAACCGAAGACAACGGGCCCGCCAAGAAATGGCTCGCGCTGATCGAACAAACGCTCAACGGCTTCCCGGGAAATAGTAGCCCTAATACGCCCACGATCGATCGGAGGCTAAGCGTGTGCGAAGGAGATATTTACGCAAATCGCTCGAGCGATTATTATAATTATTATTATGATTATTATTACGGTTGTCGTAGCAATAATAATAATGCGACGCGTGAAAAAAATTCGCCGGACGACGAAAACGGACGAGATTTGGGGTACTGTCTGGCGGCGAGCAAGCAGATGGTCGGGATTTTTCTTACGGTGTGGGTAAAGAGAGACATGAGATTTGCGCTTCGTAATATTAGGGCGTCGTGCGTGGGGCGGGGCTTGATGGGCTACCTCGGCAACAAGGTAAATATATGTTGTAATAATTCGATTTTGCGCCTATAAATTTAAATAAATCGGCGTAAATTTATAGGGTTTATTGTACTATTTATTGCAGGGTTCGATTTCGATTAGCATGTCTTTGCATCGAACGAGCTTCTGCTTCGTTTGCAGCCACTTGACGTCGGGAGAAAAGGACGGCGACGAGCTTAGGAGGAACGCCGACGTAATGGAGATTTTGCGAAAAACTAGGTTTCGGAGATTTTGCGAGAATTCGCCTCAGACGATACTCGAGCACGAGTAAGTTTTGAATCTTTATTTCTCGCCGTTGGCTCTTTTTCTAAAAAAAAATTTATCGCACGAACGAACCCTTTATTGCGCTTTTGTTTACGTTACTTATGGGGGTGATTTGATTTTTTTTCTCAGTCAGATCATATGGCTCGGAGATTTGAACTATAGGATAGCGCTTTCTTACAAGTCGGCGAAGGCGCTCGTCGAAACGCACAACTGGCGAGCTTTGTTAGAGAACGACCAGGCACGACTTAAATGATATATTTTCTATGCGAGCGCTTCCTTTTTTTTTTTTTTTTTCGAAATCTTAGTTCGAGAAATTTGCGACGACCATTTTTTTTTTTCTGTCGATCAGCTTCGTACGGAGCAGAGGCACGGGAGAGTTTTCGTAGGATGGAATGAAGGTAGGATTTATTTTCCTCCGACTTATAAGTACCGTTACAATTCAGACAGATATGCTGGAGAAAACATTCGCCGTAAAAAAGAGAAGCGTAGGACTCCGGCGTGGTAATAATAAAACGCTCTCCTTTTTTCCGAAATGATATGTTTTCGTAATTCGCTCAATTTATTTTCTCATATGTGATATTTAATGAACGAAGGTGTGATCGCATATTATGGTACGGCCTTGGCCTACGCCAACTATCGTACGTACGCGGAGAGTCCAAATTTTCGGACCATCGACCCGTGTGTTGCGTATTTTTAGCGGAGGTCGAGGTTATAAACCGTAGTCGAATGAAGAAAAGCTCGAGCTATGCAAGCTCGAGAATCGAAGTCGAAGAATTGTTGCCATATCCGAGCGCATATAATCGAGATATTTGAGGTATTCATGGCGAGTCCCTCCAGGCCGGGCCGGGCCTGATTTTGTGTTGCGACAAAATCGATCTAACGGTAATAATCGTACGACGAGCGCTTTACATTTTTGCCTTCCTTAGGTCGGCAGCCTTACTATATTAATTTTTCCTAATTTTTACAGTTTGGAGGGGCGGAGGAAATCTATCGATTTCACGATTTTTTTTCGATTATTTCGGAGCGTAAATGCAAGTGCAAGATTGATGTAAGTTAACCTAACCATGGTTAGTAACATGAGTAGTTTTGGTTTATGACTGAGTAAGAACATATGTATAGATGAGATGCATCAACAATATGAATTTTATGTAAGTTTACCCTTTAGGATCTTCAATTCCTTTTTCTTGAGAGGAAAAGAAAAACAAGAAAATTAAAAACTTTGTAATGTCATGAGTTGGTACTTTTGTACCATTATGTGCAAGAAAGACCACAAGGCAAAGCTCGTCTACGACGTCGTACTGTACTACGATTCAATCAAGTTATAGCTTTGCTTTGAGTTCATATATACTTTTTAAAAGCTCAATGCATGTGCCATGCATGGGGGCCATAACACAGTACAATGAATAGTATGATAATAATAGTCGTATAATTGCTGTCCAAATATTACGCAAAAAAAAATGATATATTACAGAACATGCAGGGTTCATGTGGCATAATCTTAAGGCAACTACAGTTGGGTCCCTACGTTGGACTCGAACATATCCGTACTATATGATCTCATAGTTCTGTAATAATTATTTATATATATTTTCATTTACAATACTCGATATATAAAATGGGTACGATCACTGACTCTATCATGCAAAGGAATTGCTGATGACCGAAGTGAAATGCATGTAACTGAGAATCTATGAACTGCCTAAACCTAAGTATAGGACAACATGAGAGACTCTAGTATGTTATGACAGAACGAAATATACAAAATGAAATACATAAAATTGAAATTCAAGATTCCAAGACGAATTATTGTTGGCAATGGAAAAATGGACCAGGTTTTCGTGCATGAATTATGTACTAAATTAAAATGATACGCGGGCAAAATTGATATAATTATTGAAAGAACTACTTCACTAAATTGAAGAATTTCATACCTGGAAAAGAGAGACATCCATTCATGTGAATCATTTGAACCATAATATACGTCGTGGCCGACATTGTGGCTAACGGTGTCTATTTTATTAATTCTATAAATTTAAACTTATTTTACTAGGAAAGCTTAATAATTGAAAAGCCTACACACTTCGTGGCTAAGAAATGAACATATTTAATTGGATTTGGATAACGTTACATGTGTTGTCCCACATGTTAAAGAAAGAATAATATTTTTTAGCTTTGTAACATCAAAATCTAACCATATAGAAACCAGCTTTATTCATCTTAAAAGGTCATTGGATGTTTGGATGTATCAAATTATATTTGATCTGTTTTTTATTGTTTAATTCAGGGAGAGAATCCTTATCCCACAAAGCCTGCTGCATAGATGTTACTTTTAATTTTGGGATTTAGCTTATTCCGAATTTATTTCTTACGTAAGTATTTGCTTTCATGGGAAATTGAGTAATTCTTGTTTCGTTTCTTTCACAATTCAATTGTATTTAGTTACACCGTATTTATCGACCCAAAAAAGTATAATTTAAAATATTTGATGAAACCAACCTTTACTCTTATAATTACTTTTATTTATTACTAACAAAACCATCGATACATTGTTAAAGCAAATCAAACGTAAATCAAACATCTTTTTTAATCATGAAAGTGTTGTGTTTCTTTTCGACATAATGGTTATATCTTTAGTTTATCCAATTTGAAAAGCATCGAAGTATAGATAATATAAAGAAAGAACGATAGATCAAGATACAAACGGGGATGGTCAATCTGCAGATCGTGTTTCCTTTTCTCAAGAACGCCGGCCAACAATTAAATATTCAATTATAATTTATTTAAATATTTCGTAGATTGTGTCTCTTACACAAGTGATGTATTAAAACAGAAGTTGAAGTATATAATAAATTGTTCTTTTTTACGTCTATGCCGCACGAAAATAAACATAAAAAATGCTAATGCTTTTAAACAAAAAATAATTCTACTTGGTTTCTTTCAAAGACATACGATACGATTACTTAGATCAGTTTCTTGCACAACAAAAAACTTAGTTGGCTAACTTCATTGCCACGCGTCATTATCTGATTGGGTGAACTGCCATATCTATATCAGCTCCTCACATCAACCAGAAAATCAATTAGATGCTATCACATCACGTGACAGCCACGTGTCGTCATGAGTCGTAAGCATGGTTCTGAAACCGGTTTTCTAATCGTACCGGAAATTTTAGTGGTTTAAGGTTTAATGGTTTAACTGGTATAAAATCGGAATCAAACCGGACTCAAACCGGCATCTTTAAATATAACATATATATATTTTATGAACGAATCAATCAAATAAAGAGCAATCTACACATAAATCCCCCTACCCCAAACTATACATCAACTTACTCCCCCTTCCAATTCAATTATCACAAAACTCCCCATTTCAAACTTCTATATCACATAGCTACCTAATGGACAAATATACCCCTGTAAAACATAAATATTCCAAAATAACCTAGTGAATTCATTACAGAGAGAATGACGATGAACAAAATGCAGACAACGAAGAGCAGAAGAACGAAAACGAGTACAGAGAAGTCGACCGTCTCAGCTTCACCACAGCGAGCAGCGAATGAGAGATTAGGACTTCGCACCTTTATTCGACTTGGCATCATCTCAACGGTATACTCGCTTGACACCTTCATTTTTCGACTTTAATTTTTCGTTTTTTGTGGATTTTGGGTTAATGTAGAGATTAGGGCTTTCATAGTTGCATTTCATGAAGGATTTCATGTCGGGCTATGTTTAATTTTGTGATTACGGCTCGAATTTGGGGTTTATGGCAAAATTAGGGTTTAATTATTTCATTTTTCGAATTGGGAACTTGGTATCATTCAAATTAGGGTTTGTTACCTTTTAAATTCCCTGCTCGATGTAAAGGTACTGCATTTTTACTGTCTCGGTACGAATCTTGGTTTTTTGGGTACGATAATTGAATTGGTGCTTGTATATGTTTTTTTGGTACCGTATACATAGTTAATTGGTACCGTAAAGACGATTTTACCTACGAGATTCGCTGAAGCACAATCACATGAAATGGCCGACAAGATCATTTGTAAGTTTGAATTTTATTAAATTAAACGCTTTATCATGTTCTTACCTTGTTATATTGTTACAGGCTCGTTTTCTGTCGACCTGTTGGACTTGGAGGTGGGACTATAAGCCCAAGTCAATCATGTCAGGGTCTGAGTCCACGAGGGAGCAGAGTCCAGATGGCGTGGATTGCGGCGTACATTCTGCAATGTCCATAGATCGATACATCGTTCGACCGGTGGCTTGGGGAGGTATCTTAACGAAGTTGACGTCGAATTGTATCGTGGCTTCATGGCTACCACGATACTTACGGACGATCTTAGTTACATGCTCCACTTGTTTGAGTGATGTTTATTTGTGTTTGGAGACTGATATGTTGTTGATCCTCATAGTTTTGTGACTTGTTTATGTTTCTGTTCCAGGTATTTTTGTAGTACCTGAACAAACAGATATGTAGTACCAATATTGCTAGCTTGCAGTATCAACGGTTTCTTTACTGTAGTATCATACGTAGGTCATTTGTAGTATCTTTTACGTACCATGCGAGCGGCTTCGAAATACGCCGACTCTAATATGTGGTACCAATATAAAGACTTTTGTAGAACCTACATGTTGACAGTTGCGGTATCATATTATATGCTTTGTAGTACCTAATAAGGTTATTTGTAGTATCTTTTACGTATTCTGTGCACGGAGTCGAAATACGCCGATTCTAATTTGTGGTACCAATATAAAGACATTTGTAGTACTTACATATGGAGAGTTGCGGTACCATGTTATATGTTTCTGTAGTACCATAATTAGGTTATTTGTAGTACCTTTTACGTACCGTGAGAGCGGCCTGAAAATACGCCCTCTAATGTGTGGTACCAATATAAAGACATTTGTAGTACCTACATGTGGACAGGTGCAGTACCATAGTACATGCTTTTGTAGTACCAAAATTGGGTTGTTTGTAGTATCTTTTACGTGCCGTGCTAACGGCTTCGAAATATGCACTCTAATTTGTGGTATCGATATAAAGACGTTTGTAGTATCGGGCTAGCGGCTTCGAAATATGTAGATGTTTGTGGTACCACAACATAAGCTAGTGCGGTACCATGAGTAGGTTACTTGCAGTATCTTTTTTCCATACCACGTTTTTAATTATCGAAAACGCGTAGATTATTGTCCAAACAAGGCCTGAGAACTTCCAAAATACGGCATATGATAAAATTAAACACATGGTAGCATAAAATATAAACACCAACTTTCAATCGATCAAAAATCTTGACTATGTGGTGATATGTTCTTACTAGTATCATAATAAGTAGAAAGAAAGTTGGGATTTCAATGTAACAATCCCTAATTCTAAATATTCACCCACAAATATTGATTCCAAATCATCAGTAAAGTATTTATAACTATGATAACATAGTCAAGGACCAAAAATAACTCGGACGGCGTCGAAAAATTACTACCCAAATTTGTAGTACAAATATACATATATTTGTAGTCCCAACATCTAGATGTTCATAGTACCATACCCTACCATAGTGTAGTACCATATGTATGTTTCTTGTAGTATCTTTTTCGTACCACGTTTCTAGCAATCAAAATTCCTAGCCAAATTTGTAGTACCAATATACATATGTTTGTATTTCCAATATATAGATGTTCGTAGTACCATACCCCGCCATAGCGTAGTACCATACGTATGTTACTTGTAGTATCTTTTTCGTACCACGTTTCTAACGATCGAAATTCCTACCCCAAATTTGTTGTACCAATATACATATATTTGTAGTTCCAATATATAAATATTTGTGGTACCATAACATAAGCTAGTGTAGTACCACGAGTAGGTTACTTATAGTATATTTTCCGTACCATGATTTTAATTATCGAAAACGCGTAGATTATTGTGCAAACAAGGCATGTGAACTTCCAAATTACGGTACATAATAAAATTAAACACAGGGTAACACGAAATATAGACACTAACTTTCAATCGATGAAAAATCATGACTCTGCAGTAAGATGTTCTTAATAGTATCATAATAAGTAGAACGAAAGTTGGGGTTTCAACGTAATAATACCTAATTCTAAACATTAACCACCAATATTGATACCAGATCATCAGTAAAGTTATGGTAACATAATCAAGGACCAAAAATAACTCGGACGGCGTCGAAATATTCCTACCCAAATTTGTAGTACCAATACACATATATTTGTAGTTCCAATATATAGATGTTCGTAGTACCATACCCCACCATAGCGTAGTACCATACGTATGTTACTTGTAGTATCTTTTTCGTACCACGTTTCTAATCGAAATTCTTACCCCAAATTTGTAGTATCATTATACATATATTTGTAGTTCCATTATATAAATGTTTGTGGTACCATAACATAAGCTAGTATAGTACCACGAGTAGGTTACTTGTAGTATCTTTTTCGTATCACGTTTTATTTATCGAAAACGCGTAGATCATTGTGCAAATAAGGCATGTAAACTTTCAAATTACGGTTCATAATAAAATTAAACACATGGTAACAAGAAATATAGACACTAACTTTCAATCGATGAAAAATCATGACTTTGCAGTAAGATGTTCTTACTAGTATCATAATAAGTAGAACGAAAGTTGGGGTTTCAACGTAATAATACCTAATTCTAAACATTAACCACCAATATTGATACCAGATCATCGGTAAAGTATTTATAACTATGGTAACATAATCAAGGACAGAAAATAACTCGGACGGCGTCGAAAATTCCTACTCAAATTTGTAGTACCAATACAGATATGTTTGTAGTTCCAACATATAGATGTTCATAGTACCATACCTCATCATAGCGTAGTACCATACGTATGTTACTTGTAGTATCTTTTTCGTACCACGATTCTAACAATCGAAATTCCTACCCCAAATTTGTAGTACCAATTTACATATATTTGTAGTTCCAATATATAGATATTTGCGGTACCATAACATAAGCTAGTGTAGTACCACAAGTAGGTTACTTGTAGTATCTTTTCCGTATCACGTTTCTAGCAATCGAAATTCCTAGCCAAATTTGTAGTACCAAATGTTCGAAGTACCATACCCTACGATAGTGTAGTACCACACGTATGTTACTTGTAGTATCTTTTTCATACCACGTTTCTAACAATTAAAATTCCTATTCAAATTTGTAGTACCAATATACATATGTTTGTCGTTCCAATATATAGATGTTCGTGGTACCGTACCCTACCATAGTGTAGTACCATACGTATGTTACTTGTAGTATCTTTGTTTGTACCACATTTCTAGCAATCGAAATTCCTACCCAAATTTGTAGTACCAATATAAATATGTTTGTCGTTCCAATATATAGATGTTAGTAGTATCTGAACCTACCATAATGTAGTACCATACGTATGTTACTTGTGGTATCTTTTTCGTACCACGTTTCTAGCAATCGAAATTCCTACCCAAATTTGTAGTACCAATATACATATGTTTGTAGTTCTAACATATAGATGTTCGTAGTACCATACCCTACCATAGTGTAGTACCATACATATGTTACTTGTAGTATCCTTTTCGTACCACGTTTCTAGCAATCGAAATTTCTGCCCAAATTTGTAGTACCAATATACATATGTTTGTAGTTCCAATATATAGATGTCAATAGTACCATACCCTACGATAGTGTAGTAGCATATGTGTGTTACTTGTAGTATCTTTTTCGTACCACGTTTCTAACAATCAAAATTCCTGCCCCAATTGGTAGTATCAATATACAGATGTTTGTAGTACCATATACATATATTTATAGTACCATAGATTATGATAATGTAGTACCGTGGGTAGGTTACTTGTAGTATCTTTTGCGTACCACATTTTTAACTATCGAAAACACGTATATTATTGTGCAAATAAGGCATTAGAACTTCCAGCAAACATTTTTATTGGAACACCATGAATAACACGACATCAGTATTAATATTATTCATCCAACATTAGTATTGATATCAATATATCTATCATTTTAATATGATTCATCCACCAACAATATTAATATCGAACATATCGACAATATTAACATCATTTATCCACCAACATCATATCAAAAACATATCGTCGTAAGAATGTGTGATAACATATCGGCAACATACCAACAAAAAGAATGCTCCATAACCTATCGTTTCATTGGTCAAACAATAAATATGTGCTCTTCTTATATTCCATACATGCAAACAACGTGAGCCCACCAAAGACATTCGTAGACAACATATCTTCGTATTAAGTTACCTGTTAAAAGTAAAATAACAAACGATTACCATATGATACTGCTAGAAACCTTCAAAAGGTACTTCATAAAAGAAATGTGGGTACTGTAATTCAATATACTTTGGTACTGCATATAATAAATTGCTTTAACAGATAAATTAGCCAAATCTTAAGCAAATACTAACCTCTCTTGACACCCACAGTATGCTAACAGTAGAAAACAGGAGAAGAACTCAGCTTTTTACACCTCGAACCCAAATCACAGCACCCACGGCTCGCACCCAAATCGCGACACCCACAACCCGATACCCATTTTATGTCCATGCTACTGCCACAAACATTCATTGTACACCTCATCAGAGTGTTCTCTAACTCAATTTCGTTCGCTCGAGGTCAGGAAGCTCGAAGGATAATCCACAGTGAAAAAGAAAACAACAAAAACCTACCTCAATTTACCTGGACCGAGAAACCCACGATGAATTAGGCAAGCTCGGAGCTTTCCGGTGCGGGCAAAGGCTTTTCCATCTCCGGCAGGAGCTTTTCTAGTTGGAAGATGAGGCCTGAAATTAAAAGCTACGTGGGTGTTGATTTGGGGAAGAAATGATTAAAAAATAATAACTTAGGGCTAAAATCGTCATTTCGGGTAAATAGGTAGTGATGTGTAATAATGTTTTGATTTAGGGAGTTTGATAATAAATGAGTTGAAAGGGGGAGTTAGTTGATAAAAAGTTTAGAAATGGGGATTTAATTGAGGTTGCCCCTCAAATAAAATGTGTTAACAATAAAATATTAATTATAAATGAGATGGTTAAAAAATAAATTAATAAATTAAGTATCAAAATTATATAAAAATAACTTATAGTACGATAAAATAAATTAATTGTAATATGTAAGATTAGATTTTCGTCTTCTCCTTTTTTTAGTAAAAATATTAATCTAGATAAAAGGTGCTAAATGGGATTTGAACCCTAGACATTAAAGTTGATATCAATAAACTAAACCATCACACTACAAGCCCATTTATTACATATTTGGCAACCGTTTGTTAAGTACTATTTTCCGCTATTTTTTTTAAAAAAATAATATAAACCGGACCGGAACCGAACCGGATTTTCGAAACGGTCCGGTTCGGTTTTAAAAACCCTGGTCGTAAGCAACGATGGGCTCGATATATATATATATATATATATATATATATATATATATATATGGGACTGTGTTCAGTTTTTTGTTTTTATCCTCTTTAGGCTAAACTCAGAGTAGAGATATGCCAATGATTTTCGTACGTATATCATTTAACTCGTACATTAAAATTATATATGCCCAAGTCTTAACTAAATAGAAATTATATCATAATTATGCAAACCCAGAATATTTGGATTTATTAATTACTGTAGTTGCGAATTGTGACGTCACGTTATTATCATCACAAGTGAGAATTTAGGGTTCTAGTCCTTTGCTTGTTAAACAAGTTCATGTCTGACGAACACTGTTATAATTTTCCCTATTTTTTTTCGGGCACACGAATGATGATGTAAGAAGTACTCTGACGATTTTGCTGCAATTGTACTCTTACTCTTACTGGGAAATATCGTAAGAAAGGTTCATAAATTGAATTTTAACCCAAAAAGGGAAAGGAGAAAAAACGGATATAGCACGATATAGTTAATGAACTTGCATTGCCTTGGAAGTAAGTGACGCAATTTAAATTAAATAGGGTAGAAACTGATTGCGAAACGACAGTGTTTAATTCATTTAAGTTGCTTTTTTAATTCTCATTCTTGTTCATGAATCTCCTCCTTGTTTCTTCTTTTGTTAAAACCCAAGTGAAAGAAGCTAAGAATTTATTTATTCCACATCGGAGATTTTGGTGGTGCTTGTATTAGAATTTAATGGGACGTGTTTTGGGTTGATTGTTAAAAAATAGAGTTATCACTTCTTTTCCTCATAGTTGTATTTGTTTATATAGTTTTGGATCATCTTAGAAAACCTCACTGTAGCAACAAATATTGATGAGATTTTTATTTTCCATCCGATACTTCAACTCACCAATTAGTATATCAAAGAGATACAAATTTCACCTATCACCAGTTGATTGATTTAGGTTGAAGACCTCAATTTCTAATAAACATAAATTCTAGAAATTGATAGTTTATGTAGTAATGTACCCCTTAATTTTACAATCTTCAATTCTTTATTGTGAGGCAAAGAATAACAAGAAAATTAGAACTTTATAATGTAAGTTATTTTTTTTTATGGAATCAAATTGACTATTCAACTATTTATTTAAAATTTTCAATTATCCTTGAGACTCTGATCTCCTATATAGCCGAAGTTAGTGTATTAGCGCTGAAGCATATAATAAACTGGGACAGAACTATATTATAAATTTATACTAACTATAGTGATGCCGAAAATGGGATTAACAACTATTTGCTATTGCTTGTTAACCTAAGTTCGTGTCAGACGGAATACTCGCAGTCACACGCATACATACATATATTGTTAGAAAATTTATATTATAGTTGATTTTATAAATTTTTATTGGAATGAGGAATTGGGCTTCGAAATTAAATGCTATTGGGCTTCGAACTGGCCCAATAACGGTCCAACTTCTAGAAGGCCCAACTTCTAGAAGGCCCATGTAGTGGCTAACTACTCCTCAAATCCATGGCTCAAATTGAGTGATGGAGTGGTTTACCACTCCTCAAATCTTATGTCATTAATTAAAAAAATATTAATAAATAAATAAATAAAATAATATTTTCTATAATTATTTTTAAGCCTATAAATAAGTGATTAGGCTTAAGAAATCAAATAAAAAAATAAGAGAAAGAAACATACAAATATCTCTAAAAAATTGGTTCTGCTATCGTTCCTGTTACGTTCGCCGTCGGTGTCGTTTTTGTGCTAAACGAAAGGTGTTTTTCGAAGTATCCTGGGAAATAGACGCTCGCTAAAACCTCTAGCACATACGTGAGGGAGCGAATCTGTTTTAAGGAAATTGTGTGCGATACAATCTTCGAATATTTTCTTGCCGGTTCAATCGAATTTTTTGGGTCTATCGTTCGTGGATCTTTGCGAGGCGAGGGTGCGTTACAACAAGCTTCTCAACAAGGAGGTTGAAGAAGGTGGAAATCGGCCAACAATCTTAAAACAGATTCGACGATCCCACGAAGATGTCGGACAACCACAGCTCAAACCAGAACGAAGACAACAACGCGGTTCACACCAACGCCGTGCCTACCGTGATGCGACCGACCATACCAGTTAGCCACTTGGAGAAGCCCGAGAAGTTTGCGGGGACTGCCTCCACGTTCAAGAGATGAAGATGCTCTTCTACCTCACCACGCTGAACCTGACCACTTACCTGAAAGAGGTCGAGCCGAAGGGAAGGTGAGACGAATGTTGAGGTGGTAAATGCGGTTGATGCATGGAAGCATTTTGACTTCTTGTGCCGCAATTACATCCTAAATGCCCTAAGCGATACTCTGTACAACGTGTATGGTGCGGTCTCTACGGCTAAGGAATTGTGGGAATCGTTAGACCAGAAATATAAAACTGAGAATGCCGGCACAAAGAAATTTGTTGTCGGACGGTTCCTTATTATAAGATGGTCGATTCCAAGGCTATGATCAGTCAAGTGCAAGAGATCCAATTGATCTTGCACGAGATCCATGCAGAACGAATGGTTCTGAGCGAATCTTTCCAAGTCGCTGCTATCATTGAGAAGCTGTCGCCAGGCTGGAAGGACTTCAAAAATTATCTCAAGCATAAGCGCAAGGAGATGTCTTTGGAGGACTTGATTGTTAGACTTCGAATCGAAGAAGACAACAAAAGGTCGGAAAAGAGAGTGTCAAGCTCATTTGAACCGAAGGTAAACGTAGTGGAGCATGCATCTATTCAGGGCAAAGGCCTGATTAAACCCAAGGCAAAACTTGGGGCGACCGGAGGCGTTTCAAAGCCGAACTATAAGTTCAAGGAAAAGTGCTTCAACTGCGGCAAATTGGGCCATAAGTCGTCGGACTGTCGCCTTCCAAAAAGGAGCCATGAAGCCAACATGGTGAGAGACATTACCAAGGAGGTTGACGAGATGAGTCTTGTCGCGGTGGTCTCGGAGGTAAACATGATTGGGTCGAATCCACAAGAATGGTGGATTGATACCGGTGCTACACGTCATGTGTGCACGAACCGTAGACTCTTCTCTACCTGTGAGCTGGTTGAAGGAGAAAAGATCTACATGGGTAACTCGGCTGCTGCTACCGTTGAGGGAAAAGGAAGCGTGTTGCTCAAAATGACTTCCGGGAAAATATTGACGCTGAAAGATGTGTTGTACGTTCCGGAGATACGAAAAAATCTAATTTCGGGATTCTTGTTAAACAAGCATGGTTTTCGTATTGTTATTGACTCCGACAAAGTGATATTGTCTAAGTCGGGTGTGTTTGTTGGTAAAGGCTACGCGTGTGATGGTTTGTTCAAGCTGAAAGTAATGACTATTGTAAATGAGAATGAAAAACATTCTTCCGTTTACTTGCTTGAATCTTCCAATTTGTGGCACGGTAGATTAGGTCACGTTAATTTTGAATCGATACGTCGATTAATTAACATGGACCATATTCCAACATTTGAAATTAATTCGAAACATAAATGCGAAATTTGTGTTGAAGCAAAAATGACGAGATCGTCTTTCCCCACGGTAGCAAAAAGTACCGAACCGCTTGAATTGATTCATAGCGATTTATGTGATTTGAAATACGTTCAAACAAGTGGTGGCAATAAATAACATTTATTGACGATTGCACCAAATATTGCTATGTTTATTTGCTTAAGAGCAAAGACGAAGCATTAGAGAAATTTGTTCTCTACAAAACCGAAGTTGAAACGCAACTCGGCAAGAAAATTAAAAATTGAGAAGAGATCGAGGCAGAGAATACGAAGCGCCAGTTGGGAGCTTCTGTGTGGAACATGGTATCATCCATGAATTGATCACGCCGTATTCACCTCAATCAAACGGAGTGGCCGAACGAAAGAATCGCACATTAAAAGAAATGATGAATGTGATGTTACTAAGTTCAGGTCTACCGCCTAATATGTGGGCGAAGCTATCTTGTCGAGTTAGAATACCTCGAAAGAAAATGAATAAAACTCCATACGAAATATGGAAAGAAAAGACGCCTTCGTACCAACATTTGCGAATGTGGGGGTGTTTGGCGAAGGTAGCCGTACCTACGCCTAAAGCGATGAAAGTTGGTCCTAAAACGGTGGACTGTGTTTTCATAGGATATGCACTCAATAGTACGTCATATCGGTTTCTTGTCTATTATTCAAAAATTTCGGATATACACAAGAACACGGTAATGGAATCGAGGAATGCATGTTTCTTTGAAAATGTATTTCCTTGTAAATACGATGATGGATCCGGTACATCTAAACGAGATGATATAGAAACTGAGATTCCTAGTACGCTTCATGAGATTGAACCGAGACGAAGCAAACGTGCCCGAATAGAGAAATCTTTTGGTGACGACTTCGTTAAATATTTGATTGAAAAGGAACCACTGACTTATGATGAGGCAGTGAGCTCCGTGGGCGGGCCTTTATGGAAAGAAGCCATAAAGAGCGAGATTGATTCTACTTTGCAGAATCATACTTGGGAATTAGTTGATCTCCCAAAGGGATGTAAACCTTTAGGATCAAAATTGATCTTTAAAAGAAAAATGAGACCAGACGGGCATGTGGAAAAGTATAAAGCTAGACTTGTTATCAAAGAATACAAGCAACGTGAAGGCTTAGATTACTTTGACACATATTCTCCTATGACGAGAATAAATTCGATAAGGATGATACTTGCTATCGCGTCCTTAAGAAATTTGGAAGTATATGAAATGGATGTCAAAACAGCTTTCTTAAACGGTAAATTAGATGAAGAAATCTATATGGAGCAACCCGAGGGTTTTCGTGCTCCTAGAACCGAAAAGAAAGTTTGTAGATTGATCAAATCTTTGTATGGTTTGAAACTAGCCCCTAAGAAGTGGCACGAAAAGTTTGATCACGCGATGATCAACTACGGCTTTAAAATCAATGCGAGCGATAAATGTGTTTACTCAAAGGAAACAGGCGATGACTATGTCATTTTATGTCTGTATGTAGACACATACCCATTGTTGGTAGTAACGACAAAATGGTCAAGTCTACCAAGGATATGTTAAATTTGAAATTTGACATGAAAGATATGGGACTAGCGGACGTGATTTTAGGAATTAAGATCATACGAACGAGTAACAGTCTTGTTTTGAGCCAAGCTCATTACGTAGACAAAATTCTCGATAAATTCTGCAAGGGTGAGTCTGGTGTTGTCAGAACGCCATTAGATCGAAGCATTCATTCGTCGACAAATTGCGGCGAGGCTATTGCTCAAGTAGAATACTCCCGGATTATCGGAAGCTTAATGTATCTAATGAGCTGTACTAGACCTGATATTGCTTATGCTATAAGCAAACTGAGTTCGTACATGAGCAATCCAAGTGCGGACCATTGGACCGCAATAAGACGGGTTTTGAGATATTTACGGTATACTCGAGACTATGGATTACACTATGGTCGATATCCAGCTTTGTTAGAAGGCTACACAGATGCGAACTGGATATCTGACATGAAGGACTCTAAGAGCACAAGCGGTTATGTGTTTACACTTGCTGGAGCTGGTGTGTCGTGGAAATCCTCAAAACAAACGGTTATAGCGAGATCCACTATGGAATCCGAGTTCTTTGCCTTGGATAAATGTGGAGAAGAAGCTGAATGGCTACGCCATTTCTTGGAGGATATTCCTAAGTGGGAAAAAACCTGTGCCGCCTATATGCATACACTGCGATAGCCAATCGGCTATTGGACGAGCACAGAGTACTATGTATAATGGTAAGTCGAGACACATACGTCGTCGACATAATACTGTTAGACAACTGCATAATACACTTCAAAAAAGAACTGAAAGGCTTAGTTCTTTAGAAACCCATGGCTGTACTGGACAAAACCATGAGAACGGAACAAGAGAAAAATGGTCTCTGTGTATTGTACGTGGGTTCGTTTACACGAAAAGCGGGACAGTTCAAAGACATCGCGTTATACTGGACTGCAGTAAACCAAGCGTGCATACAAGGATGAAGTTCAAATGGTAAAACATACTATCCTCTATGTAGAGTATCATTAGATAAGTAGAAACTTTAACCAAATAATTCCCATTCATATGGGGGATTGTTAGAAAATTTATATTATAGTTGATTTTATAAATTTTTATGTGAATGGGGAATTGGGCTTCGAAATTAAATGCTCTTGGGCTTCGAACTGGCCCAATAACGGTCCAATTTCTAGAAGGACCAACTTCTAGAAGGCCCATCCATGTAGTGGCTAACCACTCCTCAAATCCATGGCTCAAATTGAGTGATGGAGTGGTACCACTCCCCAAATCTTATGTCATTAATTAAAAAAATAATAATAATAATAAATAAAATAATATTTTCTATAATTATTTTTAAGCCTATAAATAGGTGATTAGGCTTAAAAAATCAAATAAGAAAATAAGATAAAGAAACATACAAATATCTCTAAAAAATTGGTTCTGCTATAGTTCTTGTTCCGTTCGGCGTCGGTGTCGTTTTTGTGCTCAACGAAAGCTGTGTTTTTCGAAGTATCCTGGGAAACAGATGCTCGTTAAAACCTCTAGCACATACGTGTGGTAGCGAATCTGTTTTAAGGAAATTGTGTGCGACACAATCTTAGAATATTTTCTTTCCCGTTCAATCGATTTTGGGTCTATCGTTCGTGGATCTTTGCGAGGCGAGGTTGCGTTACAACAAGCTTCTTAACAAGGAGGTTGAAGAAGGTGGAAATCGGCCAACATATATACATATATATATATATACTCCCTCCGTCCCGGTAACTTTTGTATATTTTACCAAATCGGACGTCCCACTATCTTTTATACATTTCCATTTATAGTAAAAAGTTACACATAATTAACATTTTAACACAACCAACTTAAAATTTAATCCTACAACTAAACATTTAATTACCACACCTACCCACCAAAAAAACCTAATCGTCACAACTAACATCTCTCTCTTTCTCTCGCATATTCATTCCATCACTCTCTGTCTCTCTCTCATTTCTATCAGCGCTCATATCTCTCTGAAGAACCCTAGAAAATGGTCGATCCTCATTCTCCGTTGCCGGCGCTCGTCACCGACGCTCTGTTGGTGGCGGCCGAACATGGCGACGACCTCTCAGAGGTTGCAGAGACACCCGAATCTCTGTTAGGGTTTTCGGAGACGACGCGTGAAGGGGCTCTGTTTTCTGATGTTTGGGACTCCGATTTACTGACTCTGGGTTCTTTGTATGTTCCAGGTGGTGAGACTGTGTTGCCTTGCTCGTTGGAGTCGTCGGATTCACCGGATCTTGGTGATTTAGTCGCCGATTCGGCGGATCTGTGCAGCTTCGTTCCTGATTCTGGTGACTTCCTTGCCGATCCGGCGGATCCGTGCGGCTCTATTGCTGATTCGGGTGATTTACTGACTGGCTTTGTTCCTGATTCCGAGAATGAGGAGATAAAGGCCGGTATCCGGGAATTCCTATCGATTTACTGTCCGGCCGTGAAGTATAAGAAGGTTAATTCTATCCTTGAACTCCGTCCTTTACTGTCATGCAAAAGCCGGGGTCTTTGGTGTGCGCTTACGTGCTAAAATGATGATTAAAATGGCTGATGTGGTCTGATATGTTGGATGTTAAGTCGTTTAGGGTTTAATTGTGTCTGATGTTGTGTTGTGCTTGATTCTGTGGTGACGGTTTCTGTGAATCTGGATTTGATGTGGCTGATTCTGTGATGATGGTTTAGCTGCCTGTGTATAATTTAAATTGCATCTGATTTGTTTCGATGTGGCTGATTCTGTGATGATAGTTTAGCTGCTTGTGTATGTATTGGGACATCGCATCTGATATGTTTGACTGTGTACACATACATATAATCCATTCATACATGTTCAACAGTCTTACAAAAACAGCACATACATATGTCTGCACATCAAAAGTGTTAACTGTTATCCATGTTTACACATTAAACATGTCAACTAATCTATGATATGTTTACTGCATAAACATGCCTGAGCCTTAGGATGAGTCTCCAAAATACTCCTCTAGCTGATTGTGTTGAAATGCTTCACCTTGTTCTACCATGTAGTGCATGCATTCCTTCACTAATAAATCATCCACATGTACAACATCTGGTAGGGTACCTTCTCTGATTAATGTCTGCTTTTTCATGTGTGGCAAGGTGTATTTATTATGTCCCCTGACCTTCATGATTTCAATGAGGCATGCTTGCATACTTAAGAACACCTTGTTCAAAGTTTGATGACTTAGCTGCTCAAATGATTCTTCCACTGCATGAACTAACTCATCAATTGTATATGCTGCTATCTGAACTTGTAAGGATTGAATGGCTCTGAACCATCCTAAATCATTGATGTTTAGGTCGGTGAATTAGGTGGTTGGCATAATAGTTTTATGTTGAATCCATCAGTTTCTGCAGCATATCTGAAATCTGGATCTGAATCTGTAATGTGTGGCTTTGCATTGTCTTGTTGGATGATTATGTGTTTTATCTGCATTTGTTGGCCACTTCTGCTTGATTGCTGGTATGACCTGCACAACATAATCACCTAGTTTAAAGTAGTCACCAGTAGATTAGCTTGTCAATGCATTTGCTCATGCTTGATGCTTGCATTGATTGGCCAAATCATGATGATTATGCATTAATCTGAATCTGTTAATGATCATTGTAATGCAACACATGAGCAATTGTGCAAACACTATCTACTCTATGGAGACTACATATTAGAGGTAAGTGAGAACATACATTGTTGATCAAACATGCCTTGATTACATCCTTGTTGATTGAATCCATGGCTTTGGTTTCCAATGTGCCCTTAGCTCTATTCTTGCTGTTTCTTTTGGCTGGAACCTTCACGGTAAATGGAAATAAACCTATTTTGCCATCAAACACAAGCTGTCCATCCTCTGTGTACATGGGTCTGCTCACAACACACATAAACATGACTTTTGTGATGAATCTCTTGCTCTTGCATGATTTGTATGGTTCTTCTTCCCCTGGACATAAGTAGAATCTCTCTTTGGTCTTTGTAATGTAGAACCACTTCTCATCTATGTGTACTGTGTTGTGCATGCTTGAAAAGTGTAGCCTCTTGTGTATATTGTCGGCCACCAATGATGATAAGCAAAATTTCAGCCTTAAAATTTTGTTGGAAGCTGTCAAGTCGGGTTTAATTGCATTGCTATGTGGTCTGATCAGCCCTTGTTTCACCCATCGACCCACTGTGCTTTTGCTCACTTGAATTTCATTAGCAAGTCTTCGGATTGTTGTTCTTTTGTTTACGTTGATCGCCTTTATCTGTTCAAGGTCTACGTGTAGTTTGGTCTTTCTTTGCAGGCTTGATTTCAGCACCAACTGTACAGCCATTCCAGCATCTCTTTGAGATTTTGCAAGTCTCCAAATCTGCTCAACTGTATGCCTGTGAAGTTCAAATGCAGCAGCAACCTCGCTTAGTTTTCCATGGGGTAATTTTCCTTCGGTGCAGCTAGTTAGGAGTCTTTGAGCGATTTGATTTTTCTGTTCAGCAGTTAGATTAGGCTTTCTTTTTTTCATTGCTGTTTCACTTGGCAGCAGCCGTGTAGGTTGGATGTATCGTGGTGATTGTGTTTGGCTGATTGTGATGCGTGTTTGGCTGATTGTGGTGTTTGGCTGAATCTGTTGTGTAAAAAATCTGTATTTATATTGTCGTATTTAAAGGATTTCTCTTTTGGAGGGAATCATTAATTTTGTTTAAAACTTTCAGCATGCTTAATGGGCCGTTTTATCTTACTTAATTCTGTACTATATTAATAAAATAATATTGCCTTAATATGTGTGCCAAAATCCATATGTACAAAAAATACAGGGACAGAGGGAGTGTATATATATATATATATATATATGTATAGAGAGAGAGAGAGAGAGAAGCGTCAATTCGAAATCAGGCCCCATTAAGGGTTTGATTTCGACTTCAGGCCCTGTTTGAGAATTTTTTAGGTTAAAGGACCCATTTTTTGTGGTGTAAAAAAGTGGTATAAAAGATATATGAACTGGTATAGAATGATCGTTTTGTGTTACAAACTTTTAACATACTGGTATGTCAGAGCAATGAAGTGGTACTGCAGAAAATGAACTGGTATTAGATGATCATAAACGGGTACCGGATTATGGTTTTGTGTTACAAAATATCAACATGCTGGTATGTTAGAACAATGAAGTGTACTGTAGAAAATGGGACCTTAAAACTAAATTTTTTGCCAAGAGGGCCTGAATCCTAAATGATACTTATGGGAGGGTCTGAAATGAAAATGCCCCTATAGAGAACGATGATGTAAGAAGTACTCTCTGATGATGCTGCAATTCTACTTACTGGTGATCAGTATGAAAGGTTTATAAATTGAATTAACCCACAAAAAAGAAAAAAGAAAGGAAAAAACCTATGATATAATATAACAGGAATTAGGCAAGTATAATGAATTGTAGTAAAGTAGTAATTAATAAAGTTACTTTTTTTGGCAAAGCCCAACTGCAAGAAAAAATCAAGAATTTATTTATTCTGTTCTATCTCGGGGATTTTGGTGGGTTCATGCAATAGAACTTTATACAGTATGTGATGCTGCAGCTATGAAAATGTTGTAGTAAGTTTATTTTTTAAAAAAGGTTAGTTAAATCGGTATAATTATTTTTTTTAAAAAAGGAAAAAAAAGGGAACTTTCACTTAAATCCCTATTTGCAAACTTTCTATCACATAATTCCCCTGTTAGAGAAAATATATGACTTAACTTCCCGATTTACTGTTTGGTGTACCATACAACACATTTTGGTATACTATATCAACGTATTGTGGTACATCATACTTTGAGAAAATGGTACACAAACATCACTTTTAAGCTACGCCGTAACAACACATTTAGGTATATTATAGCAACGTGATGTGGTAGACAATACAAACATAGAAAGGTACAGTAAAATGGTACAAACAGCAAATCGGGGAGTTAAGTGATATATTTCTCTGACATGGGAGTTATGTGATAGAAAGTTTACCTAATAGGGAGTTAAGTGAAGTTTCCCAAAAAAAAAAATTGGTAGCTGGTCAAAAGAAATACTACCTCCGTCCCAAACCGTTTTGGACATTTTACTATATCGGGCGTCCCAAACCATTTTGGACATTTCCTTTTATAGCAAAAAACTACCACAAACAATCAATATAATAATATTAAATATCATCAAAAGACGTGCCAAAACATACACTTTTTTACCTTTCCAACACACTATATTATTAAAATATTCAGTTTCTTAATTCCCGTGCCAATACCCAAATGTCCATAAACTTATGGGACGGAGGGAGTAAATAAATAAATACAGGAAGGGACGTTTTGTTGGGCAACTGCTTCAAAAGTCACGGACAATCCAATTGTTGCTTTGAGGCCCAATAAGCCCATTATGAATTTTATTCATAAACTCGTTCTTTTTCTTTCATTAGTTATTATTGCATCCAAGAATCTGAAATGCCATTAATTCTTGTAATTTTATTACGCTACGAATGATTTAGATCAAACGTATTCGTAGATTATCTTATGATCATATCCAACATTATTATCAAGAAATTTTTAATTGGTCATTAAAACCTATTTATGATCGGATCAGTTGAACTTGAAAGAGGAAAGGGACATATCATAACCAATAATTCAATGGCGTGAAAAGAAAAAAAAAATACAATGTATCGGAAGACAATAGACATCGACTTGATTGAAGATGAAAGGTCGTGGGGTCATTAATAAAAATAGAGATAGATAAATCAATTTATAATTATTACACAATATCACTAAACGAAAATATATTTAGCATCAGATGAACATTGAATTGAAGGGAATGGAACCCATTTTCCCCACTTGAGTTCAATTATAAACCCCTTTGTTACTATTTATGGTTGATCATGTTCGCTTCGTTTGTATCTTGTTGGCGTTCGATATTTACTCAAAATATATTTTATGATCAAAGCTTGTACTGTATAGTCTTTCTATGAACTGAAATTATTTTCTTGTTTTTATGCTTTATTTTAATAGTCATTATTGGATAAGTATGGGCTCTAGCGTCCTTCATCTGCCTTTGTCTTATGTCTGTTTAAAGGTATCATAATTCTCATGCCGTTATAATTAAAAAAATTACAGTATGAAAGTATGAAAGGTATCATAACTCTATGGATTTACATTTTATAAATTGTTTTCCAAGTCAGATTTTGGATTCCATAAATACTTTAATATTTAGTGTTCGTCAAGCTGAATGTGGGTGATGTGTTTTCGTTCTTTGGTTAGTTATATATCACTGTCATAGAGTTTGTATAAGAATTTATTCGCAATATATATATATATATATATTATAGTTGAATGTTTATCCATTGATTTAATTAAAGTGACGTGCACGCATTAAATTAATCCGACAATTATGATAACTCGAACTTAGAGGGAAATGTAAGGCGTGTGACAAAGTTAACATACGTAGTAAATATATATTGTAAAATTGCGTTTTTTTTTAATATGGGAAGTCAAAAGAAGTTTGTAAGGTACAGAAGATGATTTAGGACTCGAAGTAAGGCGGGCCCGAAAAGTGAATTTGGGCTTTCACTTTTTATATTATTTATTTTATTAAGTAATTTTAGTTTAAATCAAATCTGAACTTCACCGTCGATGAAACGATCCCAACTTCTACCGAACTAATATACTCCTAGTTGATATTATTCCCATCTAAAATTCGAACGAAAATCAAAACCCTTGAGGACATATTTTCACTATTTATTGTGCTTTCGTATGAAAAAACGCAAAATGAAAAATAGAATAAAAGTAAAACGACCCAACTTATCTACAATTATTATTACTCCACCAAAATATAAGAAAAGTTCTTCTTTTACATCAAATTGATATATATTACATTGATCAAGGAAATAGTCCCAGTGATCATGTATTTGCCAACTTTTCCCAATCTCTAAACACTTGATTATTTTTTCGGTTAACTCTCTGTTTATTAATTAATGTTATAGTGTTTTCCAACGAAAGCTTCATATTTATAACAATATGTCCCTACGTGGCTGTAAATATCGTGGTTTAAAATCATTGATAAACTATGTAGCCATCTAATTTTTCTATATATAAATATATATATATATTTATATTTCGACTTCTACATATAAATATATTGTCATAGTTGGGAATATCGATTATCACCTTGATGTCAAATGCGGACTTTTTTGCATAGAAGATACCTTTTCATGATTTTTCACCTTTTTATCTTGAAAAACAAAATAATTGTATTTGTATTCCCAATCGAACGGCTTTAACATATGAACGTTTACTTTTTCCTATTCCTCCAAAAAGAAAAAGGGTTACTTCTTTTCGTTTTCATATTTTTCATTCGTTAAAAGAAGTTACCCTTATTGTATTGTTAACAAATTATTATTTGGTATTTCTTGAAAAAAAGATTATTTTAAATTTCCATGTTATAAGCTAGGGATATTCATTTCTGATACCTAACTCTTTCAATAAACTTGAGCAATATAGCCTACTATATATTTCAACCATAGTTATTTTTCCTTCGGAATCGAACCACTCTAACATCAATATGATTATTCTAAAATTACAATGCCTACCAAAAGAAAAAAAAGTAGGGGCATTTTCATTTCAGGCCCCCACATAACTATCATTTAGGATTCAGGCCCTCTTGGCAAAAATTTTAGTTTTAAGGACCCATTTTCTGCAGTACCATTTCATTGCTTTTACATACCAGTATGTTGAAATTCTGTACCACAAAACCATAATCCGGTACCAGTTTATGATCATCTGATACCAGTTTATTTTCTGCAGTACCACTTCATTGCTCTAACATACCAGTATGTTGAAAGTTTGTAACACAAAATGATCATTCTATACCAGTTCATATATCTTTCACACCACTTTTTGTACACCACACAAATGAGTCCTTTACCCTAAAAAATTCTCAAACATGACCTGAATTCGAAATCAAAACCTTAATGGGGCCTGATTTCGAATTGACCCCAAGTATTATTTTTTCCCTCCTAAAAGAAAGTGTTATAAAAAATAAATCGGGGCCCCTAGTAGGAATCGTTATATTTAAAGTTTGTAGTACAACGACTTGAATGATGAGGCAGTGATAGCCATAGGAGAAAAGGGCTTTTTTAATAACATAAATCGTTTTTAACATAATATTAATTAAATAGGTGAAAATTTATACCAATTAATAAAATAGGTGATTTCGTAACTCAGAGGTACGAATTAGTAATTCGTATCTCAGAGTTACGAGTTACTCTGGCAAGCGTTGATTATGGAGATGACGCCACTGTTATTGTCGGACGTAAATCGTAACTTACAGATACGAATTAGTAGTACGTATCCTAGACATACGATTTATTCCTCTATAAATACCCCTCCGTTAAATAAAATTCTTCATTACATAAAATGGTGTCAAATAGCATACAAGTCGTAGTATTTTACGGTGGTGAAGTCATTCAGACTTCTGATTCAATAATCAAATATGGCATTGATCCCATTGGATATAGGCGTATTCGGCGCAACATCCAATTTTCTGATTTCTTATCGTTTTTGTTTGATATTACGGGTGCTGATAGTAGGTCTTGTTCGCTCAACGTCCATGCAAAAAATGAATACCTTCAGCATTCACGTATTTTTCACTAGCTACTACGAATTTCCGACGATCGCGATTTACAATTTTTTTTTACACCCTAATTCGGAGCTCAATTATTGGAGGTGTTCGTTGAAAGAAACGAACACCCAATTTTTGATCTGAATGTTGATGCTAATCGAGACTTCGAAGATCGGACCAGATTTCATGAATTTGAAGTTGGTAGTTCGAGTTATGATTGCCCGGAGTTGGCCGACATAGTCTCAGTTACAGAAGGCTTTGGTAATATATCGATTGATCCCCCTCTGCTTGAGGTACCAACCTTTGAAGAACCCCCAATCGAACCCGTACAAGAAACCGAAAATGATGCTGATGTTAGTGATTCTGAGGCAGACGATGAAGATCCATTGTCAGAGTTACCAGATCCAAACGTAGTCGACGACAACAACGACGAGGATGCACCGAATGAGGCCCCTACTACCAGCCAACCTGCACCAACACTCCACCAACCGATTCCCTTTTATCAGACGTATCAAATGGCACCACCCGACGACGATGAATACGGTGGTGGCGGGGAATTTTACGACAGAGATAACCCCATGTTCTGTCGAGGTATGATTTTTCAAAGTAAAGAGCACCTCCAAAATACTGTCAACGATTATTCAATCAGGGTCGCCAGGCGGGAGTTTCATGTGATAGAAAGTAATAGGACCTTGTGGAGTGTTCGATGCAATCACAGCGAAGACTGTCCGTGGAGGTTGCGAGCATGTTTCAACTGGGCTATTACAAAATTCTATGGACCTCACACTTGCTTCATGAATGAATTATCGATCAGTCATCGGCAATACGATATCCCCTAGTACCGTGGGGGACATACGAACACGCCCGACGTTTATTACGGGATGTAACGGAAGGATTCTCATCCATGCCCACACCTATAAAATAAAATTACATTAAACACATAAGAATTACACGTACAAAAATTGTACGATGTAAACAATTAATACTATTACCTGAAGCAACCGCAGAGCGCCGCCTATGTTGAGCTTCTTCGTTTCACAGGCCAAACAAAGCTCCCTATAAAAATAGCCGAGCACGGCACTAGCCCAACTGTACGTGCGGACCTCGTCGATCTCTTCCAGCAACTGCAATAAGGACAGAGACACGTGGCTACCGCTACAGTCTGGAAACATTACCGCTCCAAACAGCAACATCGCATACCCACGTGCCGCATGCCGACTTCTTCTTCGTCGCAATCATCGGTGATCGGATGGCTATGGACCAATCCGCTAACGACCTCATCGAGAGCCCCAACGTACACTTTATCTTGTCGACAGACGGTCGATAACAGAGCAGTCGCTCACAGTCGTCCTGCCAAGATGCGACGGACTTCGAGTGGATCACGCCTGACACGCACCGTCCGGTTATTGGAAGTCTCCATAGTATACCCACATCGGCTAGTGTAATCGTCGCCTCTCCGACTGGGAAGTGAAACGTGTGCGAAACGCTCTACTAGCGCCGTAATAAGATGCGGGTCTACCTACTGCGACATGGAACGATACACCCCGTATAGTCCCATGTCGTGTAACTTTATTAATAACCGCCCATGAAGAATAATGGGGTCTTGTGTCGTACCCCAAATAACGCCCTCTAACGACCGGATCTTGAGTGTCTTATCCATCCACTCCGGGTCTGAAATGACATCGCGCGAACGATGACTCGTCTGCATCGTCAAAACTGAACCGTCTACCGGGCCATAGTAACTTAAGTCCTCCATTCTTCAGAAAATAATAAAATAAAATAAAATCAACGAAAAAATTTACGCTAAATCAGCGTTACGCCCAAATCAACGGAAACATTTTATGCCCAAATCAACAAATACAATTTAAGCCTAAATCAACAAAAACAATTTACGCCTAATCAACGAAAATATTTTACGCCCAAATCAACATATACAATTTAAGCCTAAATCAACGAAAATAATTTAAACCTAAATCGAAGAAAACAATTTACGCTAAATTAACGAAATTAACATACAATTTACACCTAAATCCGCCGCCGTTATCATCGTTGCCGTCCGTTGTTCGCCGCTGCCGTTAGCTCTTCGCCGCCGTCCGTTCTTGTCGCCGCCGCCCGCTCATCGCCTCCGCTCGTCGCCGCCGCTCGTCGTTCTTCAACTTCTCGTCTGAGAAGAGAGGAGGGTGCGGGGGTGGCTAAATCCTGATCTAATTCGTAACTCAGAGTTACGACTTATATATCGTATCCCTGAGTTATGAATTAGATCCGATATGCTGAAACCAACGCGAATTCTTCGTATTCAGCGCCAGATTAAATCGTAACTCTTCGATACGAATTACTAATTTGTAACCCTGAATTACGAAAATACCTATTTTATTAATTGGTATAAATTTTCACCTATTTAAATTATGTAAAAACGATTTATTTTATTAAAAAAGCCGAAAAAATACTCCCTCTGTCCCAAAGGGTTATGGACATTTGGAGTACGGCATGATTTTTAAGAAACTTAATATTTTAATAATATAATACAATTAAAAGGTAAAAAAATTTTGACACGTTTTTTAAGAGTATTTAATATTATTTTGATTGTTTGTGGTAGTTTTTTGTTATAAAAGGAAATGTACAAAAGGGAACGGGAAGCTCGATATAGTAAAATGTATAAAATGGTTTGAGACGAAGGGAGTAGAAAATAACTTCTGCCCGCGGTCAGGTTTATTTATGAACATGAAGATAGATGACATCATTTCTGGTCAGCAAATTATTACGACCAGCGAGTGCGTTCATTTTCACTGCCCAACGTCCTCCTTTGACATTTTTATTTCTCGTTTCCATTTTTCCTTCTTAGTTTTCTACGATCAATTGTTAAATGTTTAGTACATCGGCGTATGGGCAATGAGAACAGATAACGACAACATAGTAATCAGGACAAAATAAGGTCACTGTATTAATTAAGGTAAGAAAATTGAAAGATGGGATAAATATAATTTTTATATGAAGGGGTCTTTACAAATAAATACCTATTTGCATATATACTTGTAATTCAGTACCCTATCAGTATTTTTTTATATGTAGGTATCTAATAGAATAAATTTTTTGCACATAGGTACCCGATTCGCCGCAGGTACGCCATATAACACATTTAGGTACCCTACAGTAACGTATTTTGGTACGTAATACGTTGAGAAAATGGTACGTCATATATAACACACTAAGGTACCATATAGAAACCGTATAGGGTACCGTATAAACGCGTGATGTGGTACGCGATACACCATAAAAAGGTACGACAAGACTGAGAAAATTGGTACAAACAGTAAAACGGGTACCTATCTGTAAAAATTTCTGACATTGGTACTGATTTGTAAATTTTTTATTCAATTGGGTATTTTTCTATAGATGTCACTAAAATGAATACTAATTTCAAAGCAATATAGTACCTACAGGCTATCCTATCAACTTTTCGGTAATTTGTTGATAAATGCTGACCAAGTCAATATATGTTTCTTTAAGGTTTAATTATATTTTAAGTCGTTTATGTTTGAGTAGGTACATTTTTAGGACACTTAATTTAACGGTGGCAATTTTAGAATTATAAGTAACAAAATTGTTTTAATTCAAGGACACGCATGTTATTGGTGGCAATTTTAGTCTTAAGTATCAAAATTAAAGCAATTTTACTACAGTTAAACTTAGAAATCGAATTTGAGTTCGGAATTTATACACGGGGAGCCGAAGATACTGACTTGAACTAAATTAATTTTCTTTATCCGCCAATTAAGCCCCACCTAATAGTCCACGTTAGGATATCTGACGTCAAATGTAGAAATTTAGAACTGAATGGGTCTTTCTGGCTTTAATTGTTCTAAAACTACTTTAATTTTGATACTTACAAAATTAAAATTTGTTCTTTTCAGGGTTAAATTGGGTTCAGTCCCTAATATGCAATTTTCAACATAGTTCAGGCCCCATAAGGTCTAAATTTAGGCCCAAGGACCTAATTACCGAAAATATAAGTTTGAAGGACCAATGTGACAGGAAATGACAATAATATCCTTCATAGTTGCCAAAAATTACAGCCATTTGCCATGGGTAAACGAATAATTTAAAGTGTAAGACGAAATAATTACGAAAATCCACTTCGAAAAAAACGAGAATATAAATGGACCAAATATCGAATTTAATGGCCGATTAAGACGAAACTGAGTGAATTTGATAATGGGTCTTAATAATCAATGAAAATATTGATGTTAATCGCAAAGAATTTGACGCGGCACATGATTGAAGCTTTTGCTAATAAAACGCTCGGTAAGTAACAATTCATGCATTCTGGGTAACAATTTCTGGGTAACACTTTATGCATTCTGGGTAACGTTTTATGCATTCTGGGTAACAGTTCATCCATTCTGGGTAACACTATGCATTCTACATTGCCCGAAAATGGCAACCTGCACCTTTTGGAGTATAACTTTCGATCCAGAATTCAAATGACCTTGATTTAAGCTCCTTTGATTAGCCAAGTTAATTATGTATAACTTTTATTCTTTATGTTATTTCTGATTCGAAGTCCATTGACCTAAAAAATGTGCCCGAAAAAGATTTACGGTTGCTTAGGGATGTTGTCCGAAAATGGCATTGCCTGAAAATGGCAACCTGCACCTTTTTTTAGTATAACTTTCGGTCTAGAATTCCAATGACTTTGATTCAAACTCCTGTGAATATCCAACTTAATTATGTATAACTTTTATTCTTATAGTTCTTTCTGATTCGCTAATACCAAATCGCTAACCCCCAAATTAATCGAAGAAATCAAAGACGATCAGCACGACGAGGATGTTACAATTTGGTGCTGAAAATGTATGCATCGTTCTGGTTTTCCCGCCCGAAATTTCACGGAAAATTTAGTAAGAAATTTAGGCAACATAGTATAGAAACGTATATACTAGTAACAGATCCTGATAATTTTAATTGAGTAACAATAGTTCATCACCTCAATTGACGAACGTTCGAATCAATTCACTAACATCTGGATTTTTGCCTAATGTTGATGTCTTTCATACCACATGCATTACACCACTTACGGTTTGAGAGTTAACAATTGACACATAATTTCGAATATAATGGCGTAGCAAAAAAATACCCAACTTATAGGGTTGATCGTATTTTCGCGAAATGAAATGATGAACATCGAACGAACGACCAAACAAGGTGCCGCACCAAGTTGCCCATACTATGGGTACTTCGAATTTATACATATTAGATGTAATCGTTGCTAAAACGGCTTTGATTTCATCTTATTTTTGCAAATTAGAACCCTGCACATGGTAACAATAAATTGTAGTTTAATAATGATTTTGATACACCTAGTAACAGTTTTGATACTCCAAGTAACAGATTTGATACTCCAAGTAACAGTTTTAACACAGTAAAGATATACCCAAATTATTGGGGTCGACCTTATTTTTGCGAAATGAAAAGATGAACGTCGAACGAACGAGCAAATCATGTGCCGCATCGAGCTGTCCATACTACGGGTACTTCGAATTTATACATATTAGATGTAATCGTTGCCAAAACGGCTTTTAATTATCTTATTTTCGCAAATTGGAACCCTACACATGGTAACAATTACTTGCAGTTTAATAACGGTTCTGATACATCTAGTAACGGTTTTGATATTCAGAGTAACAGATTTGCAGTTTTGACACAGTAAAAATATACCCAAATTATTGGGGTCGACCGTATTTTCGCGAAATTAAAAGATGAACGTCGGGCGAACGACCAAACAATGTGCCGCACCGAGCTGCCCATACTATGGGTACTTCGAATTTATACATATTAAATGTAATCATTTGCCAAAAAACGGATATGATTTCATCTTATTTTCGCAAATTAGAACCCTAAATAGAAAAATAAAATTCATTACAAATCTTACATCTTGCGTCGTCAATGCCACAATATATCCTACCTTACACGCCGAAATTGGTTGGTTAATGGGCATTCGAAATTTCGGATTTCTATTTACTGTAAAAACGAGATTCATAAAATAAATATTCTCTGTCGATAACAATTTTCTGCATCATAGTAACAGATAAGGGATGGAAAGTAACAGTTCACCAGGCGTTTATAACAATATAGTCTAACAACGTAACAGAAGGTCGCCAGAAAGTAACTCTTAGTTCAGTATGTTAGGAAGGGTATTTTCGTCAATACATATTTTTAAGCCTTATCTCTGCCATTTTCGAAAAAGTTGGTCCTTTAAACTAATAGGGATTCTGACAGGGACTGAAGAGTTTAAAAACTTACTGATTAGGAACTGAATAGAAATTTCCCCTTTTTTTCTCTACTTAAGCTCTTTTTTTTTACATACGATGTGACACTTAATTAGAGGAAAGAGAAAATAAATTTAGTATATGTCAGCATCTTCGTGGTCACATGTTTAAATTTCGACTATTTTTTATTTGGGTTTGACCGACATTGCTTTAATTTTGATACTTATAGGACCAAAATTGCCACTAATAACTAACTGTGTCCTTAAATTGTAATAATTTTGTTACTCATAGAACTAAAATTGTCACCCTTAAGTGTTCTAAAAATACCACCTAATCAAACCTTAAATTAAGTGTCCTGCAATACAATGTCACGTAATTATACATGACTAAAAATATAATTAAGCCTTTTTTCAATAATTTTTTACACGTCATTTAAAAATTTAAGATCACACTTATATTGAATTTTATATATTTTATTTGCAAGTTTGTATGTGAATTATTTTCTATCTAGTCTTCAACCCGATTTTTTGTGTTTTTATGGGCGATAGTAAGAAGGGAAGATTTCTGTTCAGGCCCCCCTAAAGTTTTCATTTACCTGTCAGACCCTGTCAGAAAATGAATAAGTTTAAGAGACCCACTTTTTGTAAAAAATCGAGTAAAGGACCCAAAAATAGAATTTGACGAAAATACCCTTTGCTCTTTTTTTTTTCAGCGGAAGTCACGACGTGCTTTTTTGGTTTTATATGAAGCGTTACTTTTACTTCATTATATGTTATACAGTTACAGTATAGTGTTACTATACAAAACAGATACGTTATTTTTCAACAACATTGTGTTACTTTGCTACTGCAAAACGTTATCCACAGAATTTTTGTTCGAACTCATTTTTCTTACACTGAATCGAGCACAAAAAAATCTGATTGACCCATCCAACCGATTCGACATGTCATGTTTGATTCATTATGATATTGACGATGAACAAGGTAGAATTGCTTGTCTAATTAGGGTGCAAATTCGAAAAATAATGGTAAATCGAATCTAGATGTCGACATAAATTGCAAGTAATCGGTATAAATTCGAGGTACCCATGAGAAATCGAGGTCTATTTTACCTTATTGAGTCAATAACGCCGAGATTTGTGCAGTTTTCATCCGTTTTTAGTGTCGTTTGTGACTTTCGTTATATTTCCCCCGATCCATTGGTTGAATAAAGAATGTGTTATTTACGACAAACATAGCGTTATTACCTTTCAGCGACGTGTTACTTCTAAGTCTACATTTGTTATTAACCATAAGATATTTGTTATTTTTTTGCTATGTTATAAGTATTTCTTTTTTACACGATTTAGGGAAAATATAATATCCGTTTCTTGCAACTAATCGGTATAAATTCGAGGTACCCATGAGAAATTGAGGTCTATTTTACCTTATTGAGTCAATAACGACGTGATTTATGCAGTTTTCATCTGTTTTTTAGTGTCGTTTGTGATTTTCGTTCTTTCTATCCCGGTCCATTATTTGTATACAGAATGTGTTATTTACGACAAACCAGGCGTTATTACCATTCAGCGACGTGTTACTTCTAAGTCTACATTTGTTATTAACCATAAGATATTTGTTATTTTTGCTATGTTATAAATATTTCTTTTTTACACGATTTAGGGAACATATAATATCCGTTTCTTGCAACAAATATGTATAAATTCGAGGTACCCATGAGAAATTGAGGTCTATTTTACCTTATTGAGTCAATAACGACGTGATTTATGCAGTTTTCATCTATTTTTTAGTGGCGTTTGTGATTTTCGTTCTTTTTATCCCGATCCATTATTTGTATACAGAATGTGTTATTTACGACAAATAAGACGTTATTAACTTTCAGCGATGTATTATTTTTTAGTCAACATTTGTTATTACCCTGAAGACATTTGTTATTTTTGTGAAACTTATCAACATTCATATGAAATTGACGATAATTTCAACATATACGGTCATAGCATCTGCGATCTTAGCAATTTCTTTGATTTGGGTTTATCACATGTAATAATATCGATAGTTGCATTGGTTAAACGCATTTACAAATTAATATTGATTTCTCTGTTGCGGATCTCACGAGAGCGACGGTGTCAGGACGGAATCTTAAAATTTTGTCAACGCAAACAATAAAAATATCTGTAGATCGAAGCATGTTTCTAGTTGAAATTGAAGGTAATACATGTAGATTCGAGAGACCCATAGCCTTAAAGTTTCTCGCACCACCGTAGAATTTCTGAACTGTTCGGCGGGATATTACAAAAAAATTTCTGGACAGTTTAATTTGGTACCCGTAAGGGTTTAATTGTTACTAGAGGTGTCAAAGTGGCCCGCGGGCCGGCCCGCCCGGCCCCGCTAAAGTGGCGGGTTGGGCTGAGCTTTTTCAGGCCCCCCAGGAGGCGGGCCTCGGCGGGCCAGCCCGCGCGGGCGCGGGCTTTGGCGGGGCGGGGCGGGCTAGCTCGCGGGCCAGCCCGCCAATATCTGAATTATATATATATATTATATAAATATATATTATATAGATAATAAATATATAATTAATTAGAAAATGTAATTAATAATTCATTAATTATATCTAATTAATACCATATTTATTATCAACCACATAATTAATAGCATAGTTATCCATAATTTTTTAATAAATACCATAATTAATAAAAAATCATTAGTAAATTAAAATTCTAAATTAAAATTAAAATAAAAAAATAAATTAATTGGCCCGCCCCGCCCCGCCAGATGGCGGGCTTCGGCGGGCGGCGGGCCGGCCTGGCCTGGGCCGCCAAATTGACAGTACTAATTGTTACCAATAGAGTGTTATTTGTTATAAATTGTCGTCTATGCACTAGCGTTTCTGGATAATTTGTTATCGTCTATGCACTAGGGTTTTTGGGGTTTAGGACTTACGGGTTCGAGATTAAGGTTAAGGGTTTACGACATGAAATTTTGGGAGAACGATCCACGACTTGTGCAGGTATTTCTACAACCTTAAAAAAATTTGGGGTTCGGGGTTTAGGATTTAGGGTTTAGGGTTTCGGCCTCGGATTTAGGGTTTTGAGTTTAGTATTTTGTGTTTGTGGTCTATAAATGTTATTAGTACTTTAATGTTGATGTTTGAACATGTTCGTGGTGCAATTCATAATGTTATGTTCCATTAAAAGATGTGATAGTTTATGTTTTGCAATGGAGGACTATTTATATATCTATTGAGATCAATATTCGTCTATTGACATCAAATTTCTCTTAATGTGTCTTTTAAAGGAATGTGGTGATTAAACTTCATCAAATTATATATTTACATAAACATCCATATTAAACCTCCAAAATAAAAGTGTTTTTTGTATGAATTAATCGAATTATTGACGTGGTACTGAACAACATTTATGAGGTATCAGTATTGATCAATGTGTTATTAGTTGAGTTCGTGTTGTTTTTCTTTACCTAACATGTGTTATTATTTTCAATTAATGTAGTACAATTTTGAGAAAGTCCTGTAAATATTCTCTGATAATTCTGTTAAATTCTCTAACGGTACAGAACCTTCTAGAATATTCTCAATGAAGTGTTTTTTTTACATGTATATGTGTTATATTTGTTGGGTAAACTGTTACTCACTTAAAAAACGTTTTAGTCTTAGAGAAAGCTAAATTTTCTCAATTTCATGGTTACGACTTACTTTTTTCTTTTAATATTAAGACTCGTTTGATTCGATTTTATCTTATTCAGTTGCTTTTACCTTGTTCGGCCGTTGAAGTTGATATTGAATTGGTTTCTGAACGAAATTTTTGATTTGGGTGTGGAAGCACGAATTCATTCGATACATAAAAAATTCGTCTTTATTAGTAAGATCCATCTGAAATTGAGGACGGAAAAACTTTATTCAGTCACAAACGCTGAGATTTATGCAGTTTTCATCTGTTTTTTAGTGTCGTTTGTGATTTTCATTTTATCCCTTTCGATCCATTACTTGTATACAGAATGTGTTATTTACGACAAAGAAGGCGTTATTACCTTTCAGCGACGTGTTACTTCTAAGTCAACATTTGTTATTAACCATAAGACATTTGTTATTTTTGGTTATGTCATAAGTATTTCTTTTTACACGATTTAGGAAAAATATAATATCCGTTTCTTGCAACTAATCGGTATAAATTCGAGGTACCCATGAGAAATTGAGGTCTATTTTACCTTATTGAGTCAATAACGCGGAGATTTATGCAGTTTTCATCTGTTTTTTAGTGTCGTTTGTGATTTTCGTTTTATTCCTTTCGATCCATTACTTGTATACACAATGTGTTATTTACGACAAAGAAGGCGTTATTACCTTTCAGCGACATGTTACTTCGAAGTCAACATTTTTTATTAACCATAAGACATTTGTTATTTTTGGTTATGTTATAAGTATTTCTTTTTACACGATTTAGGGAAAATATAATATCCGTTTCTTGCAACTAATCGGTATAAATTCGAGGTACCCATGAGAAATTGAGGTCTATTTTACCTTATTGAGTCAATAACGCGGAGATTTATGCAGTTTTCATCTGTTTTTTAGTGTCGTTTGTGATTTTCTTTTTATTCCTTTCGATCCATTACTTGTATACACAATGTGTTATTTACGACAACACAAGGCGTTATTACCTTTCAGCGATGTGTTAATTCTAAGTCAACATTTGTTTTTATCTATAATGCATTTGTTATTTTTTGCTATATTCGTTATTTCTGACGATTAAAGCTGCAAATTAGATATACAAATCATACCCACGATCAAATTAACAATATTTCCAATATATTAGGTCATAAACTTTGATATTTTCGGCTAGTCTCAACGATTTCTGTTATTTGTATATATCAGTTTTTTTCTAGCTTCCATAAATCTTTGAAGATTTTTTCAATCTCAACGATTTATGTTTATCATTTTCAGCTACAATGTCAACGATTTCTGACGATTAAAGCTGCAAATTAGCAATACAAATCGAGCTTGAAGTTTTTTTAAGAGGATTCGAGCTTGCAGCGAAAATCGCTCGTTGGAGAAGACGGTGGCAAAGGCTTGTAAATTTCGCGTCTGTTAGAGGGTATATATGTCATATCGCATAGTTTGAGTCTTTTTCTATGAGTTTTGAAAAGTAGGTCCTTAATGCTAAATGGAACTTTATTGGGGCCTGAACACTACTTAAACATCTTAACGGGGCCTGACTGATAATTAACCCTAGTACCGCGATTGAGGCCGATGTTTTGCAGTTCATTAATAAAGCAATATATATACATCATTGCATTTAATAAGCTTTAAATAATGCGAGTCATAAGCAAAATGAGTAGCTAAAATCCAAATATTGAGAAAACAATTATCTATTTCAATAAATTAAATAACGCGGAGGGCCCTTATCTTGCTGGCATTTCCTTTCTTATTATTATTATTTATTTATTCATTTTGTTTTCTTTTTTCTTTCCACTCCAAAGCCATTCATTCTCTTTAAGAACCCACCCAAGAAACAGCTTCATTTTTCTCATATCTCCAATCATCACTCTTCACCTTCGAAAACATTCCTTAAAAAAATAAAATAAGTCTTTATATGAATTGCTAATACAATCTTTATCTTTGATTTGATAATCCCAGAAAACGAAAAAGAAGAGCTTGTAATAATCTCTTGTTAATGGAGGCTCATGAGATTTAGCAGGATTTTTCATATACATCCTATTTTTTTCAGGGTTATTGAGGGGTAAGAAAAAGAAAAAGAAAATAAAAATCTGGGAATATTTATGTCCGATCATCACAGTTCATTGACTAAGCCCGCCGGTGCCGGCGCCGCCTCAACCACGATGATCTCAACTTTGTTGGGCTCTCCGAGGTTCTTCTTCAACGGCTTCTTCGGCAAGAACGAAGGCGGAAACATCTCCGATCACTCGCCGGAAACCGCTTGTAATAATAACCACAATCTCATGAGCCCAACTTCAATCCTAGACGCCGGAGACTCAGACCACCATCGTCGGCAACGAGCGATTGGGCTCGCGCTCGTAGATTCATTCGCCGGCGAGGCAGCGGCGGCGAACAACAGAATGGTTTTGTTGGGATCGAAGCTCAGAGTTCAAATACCCATTTCGATTTCGCCGGCGGAGGAGTCGCCTAAGTCTCCGGCGGATTTTGGGATCAAGACGAATAGGATTGTTCCTCCTCACGCGGCGTCGATCGTGCCGCCGCCGGCCCAGGAGTTCGGCCGGCAGCTGTCTCTGAAAGAGATGGAGATGTCCGAGGATTATACGTGCGTGATAATTCACGGCCCTAATCCTAAAACCACTCACATATACGACGACTGCGTCGTGGAGAGCGTCGGAGTTGTTTCCGATCAGGCGGAGGAAATGGAGGTTTGTGATCCTCCGCCGGCGGCGGCGAATTTCTTGAGTTTTTGCTGCACTTGTAAGAAGGTTCTTGGCCAGGACAGAGACATCTTCATTTACAGGTTAGCGTTAGAACATTGTATCAATTTTCATCAAGTTGTTGATTATTTATTGACGGTCAAGATTCATTCATCAACAACATCAATGATTAATTGCTCTCTCTCTCTCTCTCTCTCTCTCTCTCTCTATAAATTTATATCATAACATATTTTTTATTTCAGGGGTGAGAAAGCTTTCTGTAGTGAAGATTGCCGATGCCAAGAAATGGTTTCTGAAGGCAGAAAAGATCCAGATTTTGAATGGTGCTTTTAGGACCCTAAAAAACATAACAAATTAAATATAGTATACTATATATTATATTAAATTGTGTATGTTCTTCATGCTTGGCTTTATGGCTTCAGTGGAACTTGGCATCTTTTGAAACGGATTTTTCCATAACGAGTTCAAGATTTTCCATGGTCCCAAGTGTGATGAGTGGGGAACATGACCTGACAAGTTATTAATCTTCTATTTTTTTTATATTTTTTTTTGCCTTTCTTACCCTTCTTTGTACTACTTTCTTTGTGTTCTTCTGTGCTTTTGCGGCCTGCCTTGTATATCCCATTTCTTTGTGAGAGTTTGCTGAGCCTATTGATTTCTAGTTGATGTTTGCAATGAGATATGAATATAAATACATAACATAGAATGACTTGGACAGAGACCAATAAGATAAAATCACAAAACATAGTTAAACATTCTAAACATCATATGAAACAAGACACAGTAAGTTCGAAATGCATGAGAACTGAAAGCATAAGACAAGACACAGAGATCAACCAACATTTAAGTATACAAGTCTGCAACAGCTTTCTGAGACATTTTCTTGGGCTGCTTCTTCTATATGTTCAAGAACTGAGGATGGAAAAAATAAAACATTCAGAAAAAAAACAGTACATTAGTATCTACATTTGCTTGATAAGATGAAATGAATGCTCAAATGCATGAAATGAAACCATTACCTTTGAGGAATTTGGTTGGTACCAATATCATGAGTAAGTTTGAAAGAACCTGAGAATGGTGTAGACCGTTTGGGAAGAACAACGAGCAAGAGAATCTTTAGGAGATGACTCAGAAAAGGACACGAAGATGAGGACACGAAATGAAGGGAGGTCGATATTCAAGATCCAACTATTACCATGTTCATATGACTCAAAGCATCGGAGCCCAAGATTAGAAATATTCAACTATTTCTTTTTCCCCCACCGTAATTCTTTCAAAAAAACAGAATATACGGTCGAGGGAAAGCTTGTAAGTAGAAGTCAGAAGCTATCTTCTAATCAGAAAAAGGAAGGGAATTCAAGATATGGGTTGGGTGTGATTGATGATGTGTTAGGTAGGCTGTGTCAAGGGATGGTGAAGAAGGGACTGAAAATGGGTGTAAACTTAGATACAAGACTCTGAAGACGAAAAAAGAAAACAATGAAGAAACTGACTAATCCTAGGCAAGTTAGGTCTCTACAGTATATATTATACAGGGTTGTAGAAAGAACGTCGTATATAACCAATGGCGAGCCAAGAATAGAGAACTTTGTTAGTTGAAGAGCTAAGCAGCAACTCCCAACGACATCAAATCTTTCTCGACAAGATGAATATACCAAATTGAGCCCTCGATTCTGCAACCATTTACTACTGTTCATAACCTTCAGCCACCACAAGCAGAACTTATGCCTCCTCATAATCCTATTTCTGGTACTGTTCAATAACGCTGATCAAGCTAAAAGATCTACACTAGATATCCTTCCAATTCCAACGGCTCTTGCACAGGTACGCAGCGATAAACTTCAGAATGCTGAGCAAACTTCAGTAGACGGACTGATCTCATTTATTTCAGACTCTTACGTAAACTCTACAAGCTAAAGAAAACCACAAAGCATGCTAACTTTCTCCCTAGAAGGGCCCTTAAAAAGGCTCCCTCCCAGTGCACCTCAATCATCATTAATGTCAAGATTAAGGATGCGACGCAGGGTCTTGGTCGCAGAATCATCACTGTCAAATACACCACGGTAAGAAAAGGTCTTAGTAACAGCATCATCACCACGGTTAGACAAATCACATGAAAAGAAGCTTTTCTGCCTTGTAGGCGAAGTAGGAGCTGATTTTGACATGGGTTGGAGGTCAACTTCGGGAGAAGATCCTGGCAACTCAAGCGAAACGGTCCTTTTAGGCCTCATAGAGAACTTAGGAATAGGCAAAGAACTCGGTGGAGGAGAGTTTGAATAAGCAGGTCCAGCCCAACGCTCGGACGAGCAAAAATCCCCCTCGTTCTCAAATCCAATCTTAAGAGGTATGCAAACAGGGTTGCTTTTTACGAATCTAGTCGAGCATTTACTGACATGCTCACTAGCAAATGGTGTCGGTGACGGTGTTTTGGGAGAGAACGAAGTATTTCTAGCAACGACTTTCCTTTTGGATAACGACTGAAAACGGTTAGGTAACGATCCCGCGCGAGATTCAAACGCCCTGCAATTAATACCCTGAAAATCATCTGAATCCAAAGAAGCAAACTTGGTAAGAACACGGCTACGATTCCTCGCATAGCCACGGTTGTTCTTCTGATGAGCAGCTACAGTTACAGTTTCCATTCGAAGCTTATTTCACTAACCACCTCCTTCTTTTCCAGCTTCTATTTCACTACAGCTTCAAATCTTAAACCACAACGAAAGCTAAGTAGGTCTGAATAGTATTCTATCTAAGCAAGCTAACAGCTTTACAACACTAACTACCATAAGAAAACCCGACGTATCCTAGATCACCACCATAGCAACCAAAATCTCAGCAGATCAACCTCGGCTGTAAGTCCAATCCACAAATTGAACATATACGTATACCTTGAGCTTGTTATATACACATCAACTCCACTGTCACTGCTCAGTTTGCTCAGATCTAGAGATAAAAACGCATAAAGCACACCAAATCGACGAAATGAGCAAAATAAAGTCCAAATACAAAAAACACAGACGATGAACAATTAAACTGCAAGCTGTGTAAATCTAAGCTAACATACCTGATGAATCAAAGGTAACGGCTTAGAGGTGATGAAGACGCCAAGCTTTGTATATGTGTGTGTGTGTGTTTTAGAAGAGGTGATAATTTTTTTCCGTACTGATGGATGCAATGGTGCAAAATATATGTGAAAATATATAATTATTTGTGTCTCAGACTTTTTGATATTTCTATTATGACCCACAATTCGGTCTCCAACTTCCAAGTGTGTGAAGTAAAAGCACTAAAGTAGAAAATAACTTTATTTATTTACAAAAAATATCCGGCGGATTTGAAAGGAGTCTCCGAACTGTATTTGAATGTTGGAGATAGGTACGAGAGGTCGACGACTTGGAAATTAATTATTGATACGGTCATAAATGTTTTTATGACGATTTGATTGCATGCATTTTACGTTACTAAAACTTTAATGAAGGTTATTTAATATAGATATATTTAATTTAATGCAGGTTAGTTTAATATAGATATATAGCAAATTACGAAAGGTCTATCTATATACAGGGGCGGATCAAGAAATTTTTTTGGGGGGGGGGGGTGATCTAAATGTGTATAAGGCTAGATGTTGGCCCCTGCATTGCATCAAGGTCTATTGCAGTGCTACACATTTTTTACGGTTTTATGGGCTTGAAAACGTCACTTTTATGATCAACGTTATCTACTTTATATAACGTTAATTAAAAATATAGACGAGAAAATAACACAAATAATGTGTTGTGTGTAGGTAGTAAACTTCGGTATTTAGTTGATATTTTGTTTCTTTATATGGAAAAATAATTGTTTTAATTTTAATACGGCTCATCAAAATAAAATTTTGGGAGTTCATGACACAATTAGAATTTTTAATTTGGAAGGTCGTACATTGATTAAATTAAATAATAAGAGATATTCATTTTATCTTGTTAATTAAATTGTTTCAATAATATGGATATTTCTGTTATATTTGCAAAATTATAGTCTTTGTATGTAGAATTTAGAAACAATTATGTAATTTTTTTTATTTTTACTATAATCATACGGTTAAATATTTAGAAAAGAAAGTGAAAAGGAAGTTGAACAAATAGATTTAACTAGTACAAACGAAATTAATTCAAAAAGACTAAAGGAATTAAAAAGAAAGGTTAAAGAAAAAAAGGTGTGAGAGAGAAGAAAAGAAGGTGAGGAGAGATAGAGAAGTTGTATTGAATATTAAATAAATATTAGTATTTAATATACTTAAAAGCAATACGTGTGGGGTAAGGGCTTAAAAACAAGACGTGTGGGTATAAGGGAATCGAACCTAGGACTGGGGAAAAATACCGAAATATCGAAATACCGTCCTTATCGTATCGAATCGTATCGAAAATATCAAAAATTTTGGTATACCGAAGTTTTTGGTAATGTATGATACCGTACCGAAAATTTTCGGTATGGTAATGGTATGAAAGTTTTTAAAATTAGGTATACCGATTATACCGAATACCGAAATTCTAAAAATTTTAATATTATATATATATATATATATATACACACACACACCTATATATATTATATTATTTCAAAAAATATGAAATGAAAAATTAAGGATCTTCATAAACTTATTTAGCCCATAAATTATTAACTTATACACAACTTTCTAATATTAGGCCCACCATATTTTACTTATGTAACTCAAGTAACGTTTAATTTTTGTCTTTTTAATGTTTTTTTTTCATGATTTTTGAAAGCGTGAAGATGCAATGCAATTACTTTTTGTTAATCTTCACTATTTAAATATAGCCGCTTCGTTCTAATTAATCTGTATATAAAGTTGTATTTTGTGGTTATGTAAAGTTTTTTGTCTTACTAAGGAGACTAGCTAAAATATGTAAATTATTTAAGGTTAAAAAATCTTTTTATTTTGAAAATTTTGGTATTAATAATCTATCTTATTGGGGCCTAAGGAGTTTGAATTGATTAAAAATTCCAAAACAACGAATTAACGAGTCACGAGACATGCATGGTAAAAAATCCTCCGTATGAATGGTATAGAAGGTATGATACCGATACCATACCGAAATTTCGGTATGATACCGTATCGAAATTTAAGGTATACCGAAATTTTGGTATGGTATTGGTATATTTTTTTGGATACCGAAATTTCGGTACGGTATACGGTATCACAGTTTTGGTACGGTATACCGTACCGAACCACCCCTAATCGAACCCATGACTACTGAATGGAAGGCAATGCACTGGCCAACTGCACTACATACAACAATTGGTAAGTTCTACCTTATAAACTTTATATAAAAACAATAAAACATATACTACCTATATAGTACTAAAGTTTTCGAAAATTTTCGCGGGGGCCGTGGCCCCCCCGGGCCACCATGTAGATCCGCCCCTGTCTATATACATGCCAAGGTCAATCACGAACGTTGAGCGTCAATTTTTGTTCTCAAGTCAAAGTTTATCATCAAAGTCAAATGTAATTTAAACAATTGAATTACAGGTCAAGCTGTTATTTTTTTTTTAATTTCTTGAATGCCATTTTGCTCGTTTGATTAAATGTGGATAAGTTTAAAACCTGGCCTAATTATCTGATTCTTAAATTCTAGCCTGTCTCGCAAGTAGTACTGTCAATTTGGCCCGGGGCTCGCGGGCCGGCCCGTCCGTCCCTCCAAAAGGGCGGGCTGGGCTGCAATTTTTAGGCCCGGCAAGGAGCGGGCCTGAACGAGCAAGCCCGCGTGGGCGCGGGCTTGGCGGGGCGGGGCGACCGCCCGGTAATTTAATTAATTATATATATTATATATATATATATTTTTAAAATATATTAATTTTATAGTTAATGATTCATTAATTAGACCATAATTAACTACATATATATTAATAAATATATAATTATAACTTGGTTATCCATGATTTATTAATAAATACCTTAATTAATTAAATATAATAAATTAAAGTATAAAATTTAAAAAAAATTTAAAAATTTCTAAGCGGACGGGCCTGACCCGCCAGGACCGCGGCCCGCCGCTGTAATACCCATAAAATTTAAGCGGGATTACGATAGGAAAATTTCAAGAAAATTAGTGAGGAAAATATTATGAATAAAGATTCCTAAGAAATAATTATGAACGAAAATTCGGAAGAAACTAAGATGATAAAATATTTCCGTTCGAACGGGCTCACATAATAATCGACACGAGTAAATAATAAAATTTTGGTCTTAAATAAAAGTAAGGCCCAAATAAAGGTTGAGACAATTGAACATTCAAGTGATAAAGCCCAAATGAATTAATTGAAGGCCCAAATAAAAGAAATTAAATAACAAACAAAAAGGCCCAAAATAATACTTTACTCAAGAGAAATGGTCAAAATAAAATTAGAGATAAGGATGACTCTTAACCTATATGGAACCCACGAAAATGCTATGCCTTTACTTTTTTTGTTTTTAGCCTAAAAACAATCATTGTTAGTCAAAGAAAGGAAAGGGTGATGAGGGAGAAGATAGAAAACGAAAAAAAAAAACCGAAGAAGAAAGAAGAAACGAAGGAGATGAACACGAAACCAAGGATTCTTGGCAAGCTCAATCCATCACAAACAATAAACATAGTTTGAGGAGGTGAGGTCCGACAATATAGGAGGTTCACGAGACTGTTAGACAAATAAATCTCGGACGACAGGTAAGTGGAAATCTCAACTACAACACATAAACTACATGTTTGTATTCGAATTACGTGGTTATCTGTGTTGTATGATTTTACGTGGCGTGAATTATGTCAAATTACGTGATTATATGGCAACGTGTGTTGGTTGTTTTACGTGAGGGATTTTACGTGACTGTGAATTATGTGAAATTACGTGATTATGTGGCAACCTGTGTTGGTTGTTTTACGGGAGGTGCTTACTGGCGATAATGAAATCGCATGGTGAGCTATTATTTATGATTTTGCGATGACGTGGGAAACCAGTTGGTACACCATATCATAGTATATTATGTGCACGTTTGGGTTTAATGTTATTTTGGGAAGGTGAACGTGCATTGCATTTGTCGCTTGTAGGCGAGCATGGGATGTATGCATGTGCATATACGGAATATGTGAGGATTTGCATTTATGAGTATGCACAGTATACAATCATATGAGAACGAATATTATAGCTACTTCTACAAAGGCACCACGACGGAATGTAAGCCGTCTAATGTATTATGTGAGGCAGGAGGAGCGACCTGGGTAGGGGCGACCTAGGGAAACCTAGCGTAGGCCGCCCAGTGTGGAGCAATTGTCCGACAAGAGGAGCGACCTGGGTAGGGGCGACCTAGGGAGACCTAGCGTAGGCCACCCAGTGTGTAGCAACTGTCATTGTCATTAGCGGACGAGGGTCACCTGGACGAGACACATGGCGTAAGCCAGAGTGCCAGGAAAGGCAACCGCAATGGAAAAAGGACGATCGTCAGATAGAGGGGCGACCTGGTGAACGGAAAAACTGGAGATAAACCCTAGTTTTGTCCTAGCCAGAGTGGGCCAACTATCGTATTTTATCCGTATAGGATTTGAGCTCATGTTATGGTGGTGCGAGTAGTAAGTTAGCTATGGGCCCAGATGAAATGAAAAAGAAATGAGAAAGAAATAAGAATGATATGTGTATGTGAGTATTAGAAAGCACTGGCGCGGATGCCTTTGCTAGTTGGCACGTGCATACATGCATATTTCCACTTACTGAGCTTTATAGCTCATTCCACGTTTCATGTGTTGTAAGTACGAACGAGTCGGACGTTGAGACACGTCACGACTAAGGCAGACTGATGGCGGTGACTCCACGTACTTTTGAGTGCTGGGCGTACATGGATGCGACCTGAGGGGTGTTATCAGTGTGTTTTAAATATTTTAACATATTGGGCTATGGTCTTTTAGATTATAATGTTTGCATAACGGGACGTGTGCGAAATAAATGTGTGCGAGTGTATAATATTAAATTATTAAATAAGTGTGTTTTTTTTTTTTAAATATGGTCTTCCGCAGCTTACGTTGCGAAAAATCCGCCAAACTAGTTATAGGAAAAGTGGGTCGTAACAGTGTGGTATCAGAGCTTAGGTAATAGGTTCTGAAGACAGTCCATGTACGGCCGCTCAAAAGTCTGGAGGAATCAGCCTTGCCTGTAAGTTTCATGTTTGATGTGATTATGTGATTATAATGACGTGCCTATATGTTTGGATGATTGTAGATGTAACAAGAAAATGACTAACGGACATAGGGAATATGTTGGCGAATCAAGTCGTGGGGTTGTATTCTCTATGAACGAACATGACTCGGTATTGTTGCACCTTATGGAACTGATCCAAGAACAAACGGATCAGACTGTAAGCGAGCTTAAAGATCTGTTCTATAAGCTCGCAAATATTCTAAGTTCGTCACATGAATGTGCGGAGACTTTAGGGAAAAGAAAAGCGAAGAACAGTTACAGTGAGAAGTTGACAAAAGTTGATTTTCCAGGGATACTAATAATCAAGTAGGGCCGAATCTTTGGGAAGCTAACCTCCCCACTCGAGCTCCAAATTTAATTCCTTGATGCTGACAATGTGGGCAATTCCATAAGGGCATCTGCTATGGCTAGAGCGGTCAATTTGGCCCGTGGCCCGCGGGCCGGCCCGCCCCGCCCCTCCAAAAGGGCGGGCTGGGCTGGGCTGCAATTTTTTAGGCCCGCCGAGGAGCGGGCCTGAACGGGCCAGGCCGCGCGGGCAGCGAGCTTGGCGAGGCGGGGCGGGCCAACCCGCGGGCCGGCCCGCCCATTTTATTAATTATATATATTATATTATATTTAAAATATATTAATGTTAATAAATATATAATTAAATTTATAGTTAATAATTCATTAATTAGACCATTATTAACTAAATATATAGTAATAAATATATAATTATATGTTGGTTATTCATAATTTATTAATAAATACCTTAATTAACAAAAAAATATAATAAATTAAAGTATAAAATTAAAAATTTTAAAAAAAAAATAAAAAACTTCTAAGCGGGCGGGCCTGGCACGCTAGGCCAGCGGCCCGCCGCGGGGCGGGCTGGGTTCCATATTTTCAGGCCCGCTACATGGCGGGCCAGCCCGCCCCCGCCGAGTGGCGGGCTTTGGCGGGCGACGGGCCAGCCCGCCCCGGCCCGGCCCATTGACAGCTCTAGCTATGGCATAATACCTAAACCCAATTGTCGATGCTTCCGATGTGGGAAGCAGGGACTCTTGGTTAAAATCATCGGGTGCGCAAATTTGTTTTCGCTGGACTTAGTCCAAATATCGGGACAACCCTCAGGGGTTCCTGACCGAATGTTTAATTTGAACCTCGTAAAGTCAAAAGTCTTTCCTACGGGGATAACGAGTACGATGACTATCTATAACATACTCGTTCCTATGATTCCCGAGCCGTACAATTTTATTCTTCCATGTCAACAGGCGAAGTTAAAAATATTCCCCGCCTATCCTAGTATAGCGACTTAGATACCTACTCACGTGGAAACCCAACACGATTTAATAAATAGTTGGAAGAATATTTCAATACTTGAGCGTATCAGATGAATATTGGTCTGAATTGTGGTTTTAATATATATGCTCTCAACAATATGAAACCATATTCGACTTCTATATCGAAGACTGATCAACCCTAATTACCCAAGAGAGGAGTATTCATCTTTTGGGAAAGACAAGAGTCAAATAAAATTCCCGAATTCCTGCTCTAAAGGCTTAATTATTTATGAAGATGAGTTATAAGTCTTGCTCGTATATGTAGTGATGACAAAGGAATTACATCAATCAGAATCGTCAGAATCGTTTTAGTTGCACGGATATACATATTCTGATGTTCCGACCAAATCATGATCGTAGACATGCTTCCTTTTCATTAAAAGTTCCTTCTTTCGTTGGAGTATAATGATGAAGTTCCGCTCCTATTTTTCAGCCGATGATTCGAACCCCTATTGCGCCCAAGTAAACTTTGTTCTATTTGTTTCTCTGTTCGTGTTATCAGCTGTACATATTCAAAGTTCGATATTCGATTTGCGCAGCAGAAGTGTAATGGTATAATATATGTGCTTCATAATTCTGCTTAGTATAATTTCATAACCGTTTCTCCCTGTTCTACCCCAAAGTAACACAATTGCGATTAAGCGGTTGTCGTGAGTGCCTATTGAAAATCTATTATCCAAGCTCGAGTTGATTAGAAAGATTCTGCATTGACTTTTACGATCTTGGCTCCTTTATGAAACATATTTCCTATTTGAATTTCAGCCGATGAATGAGTACTATGTTCCAAGACTCTAGGATGGAGGATAAGGTTATCGAAGTTTTTTAAAGTTTACTATTAGACGGAATGAACTATAGTCGGTCGTTGATAGACTTTCCCTTGCACAAATTGAGAGCTCGAAGAGAGTGAAAAAAAAAAATTTGGTGTTGAGAATGTTAGGATATCATTTCATCCTCGATGAACCAATTATATTTATGGAAGAAAAAATGAAAATACCTAACGAGCTTTATAGCTAGTTTGCCTCATTAATGTGTCAGATATTTCTGACTTATGAGTTCGGTGCAGTACTAGAGAGAGAATCATATTGTTTTCGTTCTCGAGAAGTAATAAGGACCGAAGAAAATCTGTATGTAGATATTTCCATGCCGAATAAATTGATAATATCATCGCTTATGATCATCTATATCCACCGTTCGATCTCCGTCCTAGAACCGCTGGGATTCGTTAACTTCACAAATCTTAATTGGTTCAGAAGTTCTAAGAAACTTTTCAGGGACAATTGGGTGATTGTCGATCGCTCAACTGAGATAACTTATTTTATGCTAATCGTTATCCCGAATCATTCCAGTTGGCGTGATTTCGGTGGCGAAATCCTTTTTAAGGGGGGGAGAATGTAATACTCGTAAAATTTAAGCGGGATTACGATAGGAAAATTTCAAGAAAATTAGTGAGGAAAATATTATGAATAAAAATTCCTAAGAAATAATTATGAACGAAAATTCGGAAGAAACTAAGATGATAAAATATTTCCGTTCGAACGGGCTCACATAATAATCGACCCGAGTAAATAATAAAATTTTGATCTTAAATAAAGTAAGGCCCAAATAAATGTTGAGACAATTGAACATTCAAGTGATAAATCCCAAATGAATTAATTGAAGGCCCAAATAAAAGAAATTAAATAACAAACAAAAAGGCCCAAAATAATACTTTACTCAAGAGAAATGGCCAAAATAAAATTAGAGATAAGGATGACTCTTAACCTATATGGAACCCACGAAAATGCTATGCCTTTACTTGTTTTTTTTTAGCCTAAAAACAATCATTGTTAGTCAAAGAAAGGAAAGAGTGATGAGGGAGAAGATAGAAAACGAAAAAAAAAAAACCGAAGAAGAAAGAAGAAACGAAGGAGATGAACACGAAACCAAGGATTCTTGGCAAGCTCAATCCATCACAAACAATAAGCATAGTTTGAGGAGGTGAGGTCCGACAATATAGGAGGTTCACGAGACTGTTAGGCAAATAAATCTTGGACGACAGGTAAGTGGAAATCTCAACTACAACACATAAACTACATGTTTGTATTCGAATTACGTGGTTATCTGTGTTGTATGATTTTACGTGGCGTGAATTATGTCAAATTACGTGATTATATGGCAACGTGTGTTGGTTGTTTTACGTGAGGGATTTTACGTGACTGTGAATTATGTGAAATTACGTGATTATGTGGCAACCTGTGTTTTGTTTTACGGGAGGTGCTTACTGGCGATAATGAAATCGCATGGTGAGCTATTATTTATGATTTTGCGATGACGTGGGAAACCAGTTGGTACACCATATCATAGTATATTATGTGCACGTTTGGGTTTAATGTTATTTTGGGAAGGTGAACGTGCATTGCATTTGTCGCTTGTAGGCGAGCATGGGATGTATGCATGGCATCAGTCATATGGCATGAGCATGTGCATATACGGAATATGTGAGGATTTGCATTTATGAGTATGCACAGTATACAATCATATGAGAACGAATATTATAGCTATTTCTACAAAGGCACCACGACGGAATGTAAGACGTCTAATGTATTATGTGAGGCAGGAGGAGCGACCTGGGTAGGGGCGACCTAGGGAAACCTAGCGTAGGCCGCTCAGTGTGGAGCAACTGTCCGACAGGAGGAGCGACCTGGGTAGGGGCGACCTAGGGAGACCTAGCGTAGGCCACCCAGTGTGTAGCAACTGTCATTTCATTAGCGGACGAGGGTCACCTGGACGAGACACATGGCGTACGCCAGAGTGCCAGGAAAGGCAACCGCAATGGAAAAAGGACGATCGTCAGATAGAGGGGCGACCTGGTGAACGGAAAAACTGGAGATAAACCCTAGTTTTGTCCTAGCCAGAGTGGGCCAACTATCGTATTTTATCCGTATAGGATTTGAGCTCATGTTATGGTGGTGCGAGTAGTAAGTTAGCTATGGGCCCAGATGAAATGAAAAAGAAATGAGAAAGAAATAAGAATGATATGTGTATGTGAGTATTAGAAAGCACTGGCGCGGATGCCTTTGCTAGTTGGCACATGTATACATGCATATTTCCACTTACTGAGCTTTATAGCTCATTCCACGTTTCATGTGTTGTAAGTACGAACGAGTCGGACGTTGAGACACGTCACGACTAAGGCAGGCTGATGGCGGTGACTCCACGTACTTTTGAGTGCTGGGCGTACATGGATGCGACCTGAGGGGTGTTATCAGTGTGTTTTAAATATTTTAACATATTGGGCTATGGTCTTTTAGATTATAATGTTTGCATAACGGGACGTGTGCGAAATAAATGTGTGCGAGTGTATAATATTAAATTATTAAATAAGTGTGTTTTTTTTTTTTTTAAATATGGTCTTCCGCAGCTTACGTTGCGAAAAATCCGCCAAACTAGTTATAGGAAAAGTGGGTCGTGACAGCCGCGGGGCGGGCTGGGTTCCATTTTCGTAGGCCCGCTACATGGCGGGCCAACCCGCCCCGGCCCAGCCCATTGACAGTACTACTAGCAAGCACTCCTCTAATTTTAAATAAAAGTTGTTCTAGGAAATTGCACATATATTAAGAAAAAAAGTAAAATCTATATTATATCCTTAACTAATTATTTTATCCTATTTAATCTAATTAATTTTATATAAAATGAGGAATAAAGCTAGGGGTGTGCGTGGTCGGTTGTGGACAGTTTTCGGCTAATTCCTACCAAACCGCTATATGCGGGTTTTAGAAAAAATTCTTAAATTGCAATTTTGAAAAAATAAACCACACGTGCGGTTCCGAGCGGTTTTTTGCGGTTGCGCTGCAGTTTTCTGTTTTTAACTGACTGAATATTTTATCGAATGAAACTACGGTTACCTAACGAGTAAAAAAAGAAATCAACAAACACATACTACTATTTCAGAACTAAAATAATGCACAATAATCAAATCATAATGTAAGTGCCAATATGAAGCTTTGAAATATAAGTTGTGGATCAATCTAATATTAAATATTTGCGCATTATCTATTTTAACCTCAATATATTTCGGCTTTTATTCTAATAAATATATTTAGTAGTCTAAAACATAAAGTATATGTATAATTTTAATATAATTAGCATAAAATAAAAGTTAGATACAATTTATAAAAAATTATCAATATAAAAGTATCGTGCCGTTTGGTTCGGTGCGATTTGTACCAAATATCCGCTCCAAATCCTTATTAGGGTGAGGTTTAATAAATAAAATTAAACCATTAGACGATTAAATGTTGGTACGGTGTGGTGCTGTACGGTGCAGGCGGTTTTTTAAAATAGTTGCACACCCCCCAAGTAAAGTTGGAAATATTCAAGTTTTTTTTGAAACTGTAAAATGACTTGTATTTTTTTAAAAAAAAATGACATGTAAAACGGCTTGTATTTAAAATTAGAGGTAGTACAATACTCCATGTATTCCTAAATATTAGTCGGTAAATGTAATTGCACACATATTAAGAAATCAAACAAAATATCTAGTATATCCTTCATTATTAAGTTTATCCTATTTAATCTAATTATTTTTATTTACGATGATGGGTAAAGTTGTAAAAGTCAATATATTTTTCTTGAAAAAGTGAAACGACTTGTATTAAAAATTAAATATAAAACTCTTAATTGACTTGTATTTAGGAACAGAGGGAGTATATTGCAAATTTGATAAACAATGGCTTTTATGATTATGGAGGAAATCAATATCATTGAATGAATCCTGTAAAATCAAATTTAGTAATTAAATGTACTATCACGTGGTAAATGATTAAATTAACTAAAACCAAAACGGCCCAATCGATATCATGTCATAAAATAAAATTGGCTTCTGGAAACATATGGGCTGTGTTTAGTTCATCGGATAAGATTATGTAAGATAATTTCATCTTAGGATTGTAATCTAGGCTTACACTATTCACTTTCCAATAGACAGTACGTTGTATAGGATCAACAATTTTGTTTACTTTCCAAGTTAGGATTTATTTAATCTCATCTCAGCATTGCAAATTTACAATTATATCCCTGATGTAGAAGGTCTATCTGTAGATTATCTTGTTCATTTCAAGCAATTTTACGAGAATAATGGAGGAACCATCTCGCAGCTCTCACCGTAATTTCCAAGTAAAAGGTCCATCGCGTTTCTCAATGTCATAATCTAGCATTATTTCAACTCAATCTAAAGGAGGTGGAATGTGTATCGACGAGTTGTTTCATAACCCAACCCAGAGGCTAATGAACCTGAAGCACTAGAATCCTCTTTACTCATTTAAAATCTTCAATTGCTCTCTTCTCGCCTTTTTCCAAATCCAACAACATAATCCTCCTTATGAGCAGTGGAAGAATTGGCGTAAGTCCTTTTTGATGGAATGCCCAGATTCCCACGACAGTGGTGTTTCGCTCTCCTCTCTTTTCCCAAGCCATAAAAAGCACATCTCTCCCTCGTGCTCGAGCTGGCGTTATTTCTAACATCACAAACTCCTTCTCAAGCTCTGTAATAAATTGAACCCAGCCTAGAAAACGTTATCTTGCTTGCCTCGGGTTGTGCGGTTGAAGGTTGTAAACACGATTCCAATGACCTTGATTGAATTCGGTATCAGTACTTGGAAGAAATTTGGGTAGGTTTAATTTCTCTCCTATCTGCAAGGGGTAGTACTGTCATTTCCCAGTTAATAGATTGGATTGGACAAATTATCTTGGCGAGACCCATCAGATAATTTATCTTGTAAACGTTGGATAATAGTACCGGGCCAACAATTAATCGTGGGCCTTACAGAAAATGGAAAGTGAACAAGAAATCGTTGGATAATTGAGCTCTTATCTTGCTTTATCCTATAAAGTAAACACAGGATAAAAATGCTCATATTCCAGGGTTAAATGTTTACCCTTGCAAAATTTCTCAAAAGTAACTATACAAATGTAAACGGGCCTGATTTCGCAATTATGGGCCTGGCTTAAACACATTGGGCCTGGGCCTCTACTTCGACGATTTAGTAATGAAGGAATGTTTCGGCCCAATTATTATATGGACAATCAAATAACTACTTTAAGGACCAAAGAGTCCAATTAGCAACCTCACAAAGTGGAACTTTCCCCCAAAATAAACCCCTGCAAAACCCTAGAAACTGCCAATTTTATCGTGCAATTGCAAAATTCGAGAACTATGGAAGACGTTAATTTGGATGAAAGTGAAGGCAAGCTTGAATCGGAGGTAGCTCCAGCATTGATAGCGGTTCACCCGACGCAAAAATTAGTCTCTGTTTCCATTGGCACGGATCTGCGTGTTTTCAATTTGGAGTGAGTTCTTTTGTTTTAATTGTCAGTGAATTTTGTTTGAATGTTGCATTTTGAACTCGAGGTTATATGAACCTAAGCTATATTTTCCGAAGAGATCGCTGCGGAGTTGGGTTGGTTGATGAAAATGGAGGACACAAGGATTCTATACGAGCCATTCGATACAGTAAAAGTGGGAAGATTTTGGTATCGGCAGGAGATGATAAGCTTGTGAAAGTTTGGGATACAAATTCTTGCCGTTGCATTTATTCTGTGTAAGCAGTTTTTCCATAATATGATGGCATACAGTTATTGTTCGTTTGTCTCTTTGAATTTTAAAGAACTGCTTTGGGTGATGCTGACAGGGTTTCGGAGAAGAGAGTGACTTCAGTAGCAATAAGTCTTGATGAGATGTTCGTTTGTTTTGCGGACAAGTTTGGTGTTGTGTATGTTGCTGATATCAGAGACGATAATAGCGAAAGTGGGCCTCTTGTCAAGAAGAAGGGCGTTCCCATTTTGTCGCACTACTGTAGCATTATTACCAGACTGGTATGGTGCTTTATGTATTAGTTAGGTCGGGAATATTGTAATGATTATTTGAGCAAGCATGATATCCCTTGTACAGGAACTATCGCCAAATGGAAAATACATCATTTCTGCCGATCGAGACTTTAAAATTCGTGTAAGAATTTTGTCTGTCTGCATGATATTGAGCTAACAAATCAAATCGTAGCAGCTATTGGTTTTCCAGACTATTTTTCTGAAGAGTTGCTTATGCAGGTAACCATATTTCCAAATAATCCGTTTGATGGAGCTCATGAGATACAAACTTTTTGCCTTGGTCATACAGAGTAAGTCCTATCCGTAGTCATCTATTTGCTAAATAAAGCTTACACAACTACTTAATGGCACTATTAATATATTTAGCACGTTACTAATCCACATTCTTTCGATGTACATCAATAGGTTCATTTCGAGCCTTGCATTTGTCAGTTCTCCGAATAATGACAAGGGGCTTTTGGTTTCTGGAAGTGGTGATTCAACTGTGAGTCGTATATATATTTCAACTTCTGCGATCTTATCTTTTAAGTTCTAATGACCAAAGTAATATAGAATTTGTGCATTTGTCGATCCCAACAATTAATCAGTGCTTAATGTGTCGACCTAACGAAATAATTGATGTGGAATTGAAAGGTCCACCTATGGGATTACACGTCTGGTACTCTGCTTGACAGCTGTGATGTTGGAGCTAAGGTATGTGAAGGTTGATTGATCAATCTGTGACCTCTACGACTTCATTGCTGTTTTTTCTCCTTTTATTACGAACTTAGCCTTTCTCTATCTTGATAGCTGCATATGTATGTTCTTAAGGCAGGGCTATTACACCATAGTGGTGTTCAAAACGACGATATATTGCCTGCCGTAACCGACCTCTGCACAATAGATGATGGATCCCTTGTCGCCGTGGGTATTCAGAGGTACACAAAAATTCTTACTTTTTTTGGAGACCCCATTTCATTACGATCCAATATAACTGCGCTGTTCTTGTAATAATTGAAGCTTGCCAGGAATTATGCTTCTGAAATGCGACTTCTCCACTTGCACTTTCTCCGCGACCAAAGTGAGTTACCACCCAAAAAAGTTACATCTTCAGACAAAGATGTCCCATAAAAATGGTTTCACGTTTTACCATGACAGGTGATTACTATTCCCGGGGAATCGTTCTTTCCCACAAGCATAGGTTCGGCCTCGTCTGCCCCATTTTTGTGGATGGTCATGGGCGCTTCTCCCAACTCGAAAAAAGACGACTCTGCCCTTCTTGTCCGCGTTAGGGCTCTCTCTATTTCTGCTGCTAAAATTACAATATTGGATTCGTCGGTGGTCTTAGAAGATGGAGAAATACCTGGCGGAGAGGATTTGCTTAGGACACTCCAAGGAAAGCTGTCCGTGGGAGAAGAGGCGTTTTCGAGTGCTGCTGAGGCAGTTAGGACGTCGCTGAGAAATTTGTTGATAAAAAAGCAGTATTCTTCTGAGAGGAGAGAACTTCGCAAGAGAGGTCGTAATGATAAGAAGATTCAGGTGAATGCCTGATGATAGTGCTATTTTGTTATTACAACCTTGATTGCTATTGATGTTTTCTTGCTTTGTTTGATCTTGTTTATCACCACTGAGAATGTGGATTGTTATTGATCGTCGTCTTAGATTATCTGATGATTATTGTTCTCAAAGTGCTAAGAAAACACAAAACTAGTGATAAATACATCCTAACATAAAAGTGATCAATCAAAGAAACATAGTATCGAAAGAAAGAAAAAGTAGATGTTTGTTAGAACGATGTATCATTTTATGTTTGCACTAATCACTGATTATACCCATTTCAAACTTCAACAATCCTGCCCTTACAATATAATATCTTGCGTTCGACCTATCGTATGTTGCTCTTATATGTGTGCATTCAATTAGCTCAATCAGTACACATAAATCAATCAGTAGATCAAAACACAACTCAACAACATAAAACAAAACCACATCACCAAGAAGAAAACACAATAAAAAGCTTCATAGTTTTTTAAACAAGAATCACCAAACTCTCATCACACTACATTCAAAGTTTCGATTACCCCAAAAAAAAAAGATTAAATTGTCCATAAAAAATACAAAACACATCTTGACTTATCTCTTCTTGGAAACACCAACAGTCTTTCCTCTACGGCCAGTGGTTTTGGTGTGCTGCCCACGGACACGAAGGCCCCAATAGTGGCGAAGACCGCGGTGATTCCTACAAATGACCAATCGTTCGATATTAGAGAGCAAAAAAAAAACCGACATACACTAAAATATGAGAAGGGACAAAGCACAAACCTGATCTTCTTCAATCTCTCGAGATCATCCCTGAGCTTCATGTCCAATGCATTGGATGTCACCTGAGAATACTTTCCATCCTTGTAATCCTTCTTTCTGTTAAGGAACCAGTCGGGAATCTTGAACTGACGTGGATTTGCAACGATAGTCATCAAGCTGTCGATCTCTGCAGCAGAAAGCTCCCCGGCCCTGTTTTATATACAGTCCAATTTGTTTTAAAAAAACTTTCTAAGGGAGCATACACAGTTGAATGCATTATCAATTGTAAGCTTGCTACAATATAACCCAAATCTCCCCGGTAATGTTTCATATACTACCCAATTTATCAAACAAGAAATCAATTCTCGATGGGAATATAAACAGTTTATATGCAATGCAATATCGATTGTAAGCACTACAATATAACCCAAAACTCGAACATGGTGAAACACGATGAGAATTGTATGTTGTGGAACTAATCACACACGAGTTATTTACATCGATGAATCTTCTTCACCTAACCTAAGTGTGTTTCGGTGGGAATCCACAAATTTAGATAAGGCAACCAAATTAGTTCTTTTGCACAGTAGAACCAAATTTTGTCTCACATTTTAAAAGGTTAGCTTTTTGCATCAGTCAGAACAGAAGTAGTTAGAAGATTCAAATCAGTCCACACCCAATCAAAATCCTCTCTGTTAAATTACTCGAAGTAAGATGGATAGGAAGAAATTTTCAATCGGAAACCACCGTAAAGATGAGAAATTCACCTTTTGTTCATGTCGATGTCGGCTTTCTTGCACACTATGTTGGCGAATCGGCGACCGATACCCTTGATTGAGGTCAAGGCGAACATGATCTTCTGCTTACCGTCCACGTTAGTGTTCTGCACACGCAGAATGTGCTGAAAATCTTCATTTGCCACCAACGACTGCAATTCAACGAATGATTGGCCAGAAAAAAAAAAGATTAGCAGAAAGAAAAAACATCGGCACACGATCGAAGAAGCACAAAGCCGTAATTACCATTGCCGCGATTAATCAGTAGGATTCGAATAGATCCTTTCGTTTGTCTCTTCCTTCTTCGTCAGCTACGCTGCTTCGGCCTGAAAAAATGGAATGCCCTCAAAACCCTAATACAAGTTTAAAACTATGGTTGCGTGGGCTTAAAATCGACAATGGCCCAATGGAATGCCATTCTTAATCGGCTATAACATGATTGTTTTGAGGGTATTTTAGAGTAAAATCCCTAATTGAATATTACACTTAAGGATCAGTCTCCGTGAGTATACCATTTATGAATACTAGTACTCTAAGCACACTCAATGCGTGTGCAATAAGATACAAAAAATTATATTAAAATCCAAAATACAGTCATAATTATGTATTTCACTTTCAAGGATTGTAGGCAAGAACTAATCAAAGAAAATCCCCTTTCACATGGTTTCATCCTATTCAACACATAATAAAAATGGAAAAAACAAAATAAAAATGATAAATTAACCCAAGAACCGAGAGTGAAAATAAAACTGTACGTTTAGTAAGAAATCAACATCATGAACATAGCCAAGTGACACAATGAATTGTCTTCTTCATCGCCGTTCCTCTAGTAGTAATATTTGATTCCCTTCTGTAGAAGACATTTTATCTATTCTTTTCTCTAACAAAAAGTGAACTGTATGATATAAAATACCTATCTATGCATACGACTCGAGTAAAGCCTCACCTTTCCATTTATATAATACCGAGAGAAGTTATCATTCATGCGAACAGTTGCATTTTTGATAAAATATGGGGGAACAGTTAGTTTTTTATAGAACATGGGGCGATGGCAGTTATTCACGTGGCTAAATTTGATTGGTTGATTGAAAAATCTGACAGACCAAATTAGACTACAATTCGACGGTTTTTATCGACCCCAGAGCCATTATAAAATAGAATAGATGTGTTGCCACTACACTAGGCAAGAATTTAATGTAAACTCCCTCGTGTGCTAATTTACTGTTATAGCCTTCCCTTGTGTGTTATATGATAGAAAAAAAACATCGAATGAAACTAAGCAAAAAATACAGTTCCCTTCCCACTGTACTCGTCATCGTCGTACCGCTCCACCACGGTTCACAGCCTTGTCGACGAGTGTAATACCCGTGATATTTAAAAAGGGGATTACTGGAAATAATCTAAAGTAGTTACCTTAAAGGAAATGTAAGAATGTATTCTCTTAAATAAATGATATTGTTCCCATCAAGCCCAATTAAATATTGGGATGTAATATAAAGAAGTTACTTATGGAAGCCCAAATAAGAGAAACCCTAATATTAATATTAAGGCCCAAAAACAATAAGGGGAAAAAAACCACGTTAGGGTTTTTGACCTTGCTATACTTAATTACTATTTGAATACCAATATATGTTTTATTATTAATAATGTTCAGTTAAGAGATAAAGTGTAAATGGAGATCAATAGGTGTAGGGAACGTGTTATTAATTAATTAATAGGAAAGGGATGTGTTGTATATAATATAATGGACATAGACAAATGAAGGCACATAGTGGACGAAAATTGTGCTTAGTAAAAGAGGAAAAGGACCTCAAACCACTACTTTGTATTATCTCTATGTTCTAATCTTGTAGTACTTATCTAACGCATATACCAAAAGAAAGGAAAAAAATTAGTTATTTAAGAAAGCAATGTTAGTGGTTGTTATTAGTTGTCACCTCTCATATCATTGCCTAGTACTTTTATATATATATATATATAAATATATGTCCACATATCAATTTATCATGTTGTAAGAAAATGCATCACAAAACAAAAAGAAAGAAAGGAAGATAATTATTTTATTAGATGAGGACGATGGTGAAATGTTTAATAGATGAGAGGTGGACCATACTTAGTTCAAAGAACCAACCACCTACTCCACTTATCTTTCTCACATGACCTAACATATTGATATATACCTCATACATAGTACTGTCAAAACGGGCCGGCGGGGCGGGCCGGCCCGTACCCGCCAAAAGCCCGCCACTGGCGGGGCGGGGGCGGGGGCGGGTAAGCACGCCTGATGGCGGGCCTAGGAAATGAAGGCCCGCCCCGCCTGCAGGCGGGTAGCGGGCCTGGCGGGCTTAGCCCGCTAGTTATTAAAAATAAAATAAAATAAGAAAAATTTATTAAAAATAGGAAAAACTAAAAATAATTAATTAAAAATAGAAAAAATAATATAAAAATTGGAAAAAATAAGAAAATGAAGGAAAATATATCTAATTAAATAAACTTTTTTAATATTAATCTATTTATGTTATTAAGTACCTATTATTATATTTGTAATATTATATAATAAATAATATATTTTTTTTTAAATATTCCGGTGGGCTACCCGCGGGTAAGCCCGCCCCGCCCCGCCAAAGCCCGCACCCGCCGCGGGCTTACCCGACCAGGCCCGCCTCTAGGCGGGCCTAAAATTTCAGAGCCGCCCCGCGGGCCTAAGCCCGTTTTGACAGCTCTACTCATACATGTTAGTTAACGTGAAAACCCTTACATTGGTAAAAACGAAGAATTAAAATAACAAAGAAGAAGGAGAATTTCATCAAGGAGGAAAGGAGAGTTCGACAATCTAGGTCCTTAGCAAATCTATTCAAACGTGAGTTAGGTAAATTATTTTATCTATTACACTAAAATCTTGTGTATTCAATATGTTAAAGTTCTTATCATGCCTTATAGGCTTACGTGTTAGTTCTGGGAAGTTTTCAAAGTACTTTATATGTTTTCGCTATGTCATTTAATCTATATAAAATATGTGATGTTTAATGGAAGTTATCGTGACTTAGGTAAGTTTCACATATGCTAAAGTTATAATATTTCATGTGGATATACGTGAAGTTTTGGGATTTTAGGTTGGGGATAGATTTCAGATGTAGAAAATAGTTTTGTGGGAAGTGGATTGTGCTTTATGTGATTTAGTGTTCGATATAAGAACGATAGTTTGAAACATCTCGAAGTTGCAATCTGTTATTATTATCTAGGGTGAAATTACCTTGTTAAGTATATGATAAGAATAGTTGTCAATGGTTTCGCAAATGAGTAGGCCTATGATTATTTCTAAGTTGAGTCCTAGGTGAGTTACGTGATTTTCATGTTGAATATGTTATAAGTGTTTCGAAATTTCAGAGTTATAGATTTCGATCTGTGCTTATATTTATCTATATGTTTCATACATATATTTCATTTCTGAACTTATAGTGATTTTCGAAACATGGGTGTTCTTGAGAACGTTTTAAGGTGTACGGTATTCTGGAGTAGAAATGATTTTTGAAGCTAATCTTGATAGTATATGAATTTCTGTTTTAAGGGTTTGAGAAATTCTATATCTACGTGACTTAGCATGTATACTTATGTGATGATATTCTCATGCTCAGAGATTCGACAAGTTAGGGAACTCACCAGACATTTAGACTTATTTTTATCGGGAGGACAGGTAGGTGAAACTCACCTACGACGCGTAAACATTATGTGAATTTTATGTGATATATAATTTTGTGAATTTTTAGATGATATGATGAATGACGTGTTTTACATGTTTTAAATATTTTGCACATTTATATATATCTGATTCTTTTTGCACTGCACTTGCATATCATGAGCATGACATGTTGATGTGAGGGTTTATGTGTAGAGCAGAGGGGAAACTCGGGTGTGTGCTAACTCTAACATGACCTGAGCTGGCCGCCCGAGCGTACGAGGGGTTGAGTGACGGGATGTGTTGAGACATTATAGGACATTTCGAGTATAGGGCAACTCTAACGAGACCTGAGTAGCTTACCCGCTCTAACGAGACCTGAGCGGGATATGCGACTCTAACGAGACCTGAGTAGCCACCCACTCTAACGAGACCTGAATGGGAACCTATTCTAACGTGACCTGAGTGAGAACCTATTCTAACGAGACCTGAGTGGGATACTAGAAATGTACTTAGTGTCGAGTAGTGTGGGGTGTTGAGACGTGTTAGTGTTGAGATGAGTAGAGTTGAGTCGAGCGTGCATTTGTGAGGTGTTTGGGAATGGGTTGAGCGCATGCTGCATTCATGCATGTTTCATCTACTGGGCAAGGAGCTCAATTTACGTGTTGTAGGTACATTCGAGTCCGGCGCTGATACGCGTCGCGACTAGGCGGGCTGATGGCGGTGACTCCACGGACTTTTGAGGGCAGAGCGGTACATGAATGCGACCTGTGGAGTGATGTTAGGATTTTTAATATTTTGATATTTTAGTGATACGGCGTGTATAAATATACTGCTATGTAGATGATGTTTAATTTACTATATTTTATTTTAGAAAAAGTTTTAATTAGACGGGTCTTCCGCGACTTACGTTGCAAAAATCCTCCATTTACTATTATTAGAAAGCGAGGGTCGTTACAACGAGTGACATGTTCGTCTAACTTCGAGCAAGTAAAGATTCATCAAAAGTAAGTATTTTATTTTTCTAAATTAGGGTTCTGGTTAATCCCTCTTTGTATTTCGAAACTCGTTAATTTTTTTGGGTAAATCGTTGACCATAAATTCTGAGACGGTTAATGGAGATCGAGATACGAAGCGAGCTGAGACCGACAAGTTTCAGCATTTTCCGATTTTATTCCTTTGCTGCTTCGAAATTGTCGAATACATTGAGGTTTTTCCAAGAACTTGCATTGGGTTCGACTGCAATTTGGCATATGATGTTTACGTTCTTTTATCTTGTGTAATAACGTGTAAGGTTATTTTTCTTTCATTAGGTTCTTTGGCATTCTTCGATGATGTAAATTTTGTACAATTGTGATTCGTGTTTTTTTTTTAAATAGGAATGGCAAGGAATAAAAAAAGAACAGATGATAACAATGAAGAAGATGGAGCAATGGGAAAAGAAGCTTATTCAAGGTGTTCCCCAACAAGATTTATGTCAGTGATAAATCAATTGATTCCGACACTGGGGAAACTGCAAAAATGTAACATAGAATCTTCAACTCTTGCACCTTAGTTGAAGATCCCAGAATTTCTCTTAGCCCATCAAGAGTTCATACAATGCTTAAATGATTCGAAGTAGAGACGTGTAGCTTTTGTTTGGAAGCAAAACTGTGGTTCCATTCACCTCTAGCGAATTCGTGATCGTCATAGGTCTCCCAAGCATTGGACAACCTTATCGATTTGAATTTGGTTCTACTTTCCTTGAACGACATTTCAAGGGTATGAAATATGTTAAAAGGGAAGTCTTGATAAAAAAAGCTATTCTAGTTGGCAAACAATGACGCCGAAGTTGATGACTTTTTTCGCTTTTTTACTCTAGTCCTCTTTAATTCTATTATTTTTTCTATTAGTAATTTTGGTACACCCAAGTTTATTTACCCATACCTGGATGATTTGGATACCTTCTTTACCTATGCTTAGGGAGATGCAGCTTTTCGATTTTTGCGTGATGAAATTGAAGCTCATCTCGGATACTCGAAAGTGGCGAAAAAGGAAAAAGCATACATGGGAGGTTGCATTGTGGGTTAATGGTAATTTGCGTTTTATTTTTCCTTGCAATATATATGTTAATTATCTTATATGATAAATGTTAGCCATTATTTTCTTATAGGCTTGGGTCTATGAAAGAGTTCCAATCCTTGGCATACCTCGTGTTTTACATTGCTTTCCAAGGTTACTTAAATGGGAAAAGCAACATTCCTAAAAATCATAAAGATGCTGAAGACACATTGATGGGCGTGACACGTAACAAGGTTGGTGGAATTTAATCCATATTTTTATACTGTTTTTTAGACTTTTCTTTTTCCAGATTGTTCCGATCATAGCATTTAAGGAGGAAAAATATCTTGTTGCTGGTGTGGAGAAGCTTGGTGAGGTTCGTTTATTTTAGTTAAATAAGTTATTAAAAGTTCGTGAACTATCATTTGTGTTTAATTTTATTAATGTTTTTTTCGAAGTTTCATTATGTTTTTAATCATTGTTATTTGAGGGATGCTAAATTGTTGGATCATATCAAAAGGCTTGAAAATGAAATTGTAGTCTTGAAGGGAATAAATAAAACAGCTGAAGAGACTGTACCCGGATATGACAAGGACACCTTACATATGCATGATGATGACGTCTATCCAGAACAAGTTACAGATGTAGTTGATGATCATACTTGTGAGAACTTGAATGAAGTTGTTACGAAGAAAGTGCAATTGAACATGAATGATGGACTTGTTTGGATAGTTTAGTGAACGTAATTGTGGACGGTGTGCACCAAGGCACATATGTTGGGGATAATGATTATGTAGAGAATGATATTGGAGAAGAAAACAAGATCATTGGTAATTTGAAATCATCTATCGTGAAGACTATTCAGAAAAGAAGAGGCAACAGATTGAAAAAGACTTTAGGTCCTGTAAAAGATTGGGGAAAAATACCTTATCTGTGTTATTCTCTCCTATAATGAGTAGCCCATGTATTTATACATGCCCTAACAATACAAGAGATTTAATCTCACCCATTCAAAGATAGGTTCATAACAGAATCCCTATATTTCCTCCAGATATTCTTCTAACAGCCCCCCTCAAGCTGGTGCATGGTTATTATTCATTCCCAGCTTGCTGACAAGTTTGTGATGAGTTTTTTCTGGTAACCCTTTAGTCAACACATCTGCTAGTTACTCACTTGATTGCACAAATGGTGTGCAAATCAAGCCTGTGACGCCCGGGGGCGATGAGAGCGGGGAGTGATCACCGGTGCCAGGGTGCACGGAGGGATACATGAACGAACTGATCCGACACCCGAATGAGAGGGGATCCTGAGACTGACGACGTATGAGCGTGTCAGGCTAAGAATCGTATAAGAGAATTGATAGTACTACTCATATCACCAAGGTCGACCTACGTTTTCGGGAGTCCATCTATAGAAACTCCGAAGTTAAGCGTGCTTGACTTGGGGCAATCTAGGGATGGGTGACCCCCTGGGAAGTTTCTCAGGGTGCTTGTGAGCGAGTGCACGAAGCATGCTGAAAGGTTAAATGGTGATACAGTGGGGCCAGACTATCAGTCGGAATGTGGTGGGCCCAACCCCACTGGTCCAGATATGGACGATGCTACAGTGAGACCCGGTAATGGGACGAGACGTTACAGGTGGTATCAGAGCTCAACCTCTCGCAGTACAGTGCTGGTTCGGGGACGAACCGGGCGGAAGCTGGTGGGCATGTGACGCCCGGAGCCGATGAGGGCGGGGAGTGATCGCCGGTGCCAGGGTGCACGGACAAGGAGCGGCTCCTGGCAGGCTTCTAGGCGAAGGGGTACATGAACGAACTGATCTGACACCCGAATGAGAGGGGATCCTGAGACTGACAACGTATGGGCGTGTCAGGCTATGAATCGTATAAGAGAATTGATAGTACTACTCATATCACCAAGGTCGGCCTACCTTTTCGGGAGTCCATCTATAGAAACTCCGAAGTTAAGCGTGCTTGACTTGGGCAATCTAGGGATGGGTGACCCCCTGGGAAGTTTCTCAGGGTGCGTGTGAGCGAGTGCACGAAACACGCTGAAAGGTTAAATGGTGATATAGTGGGGTCAGACTATCAGTCGGAGTGTGGTGGGCCAACCCCATTGGTCCCGATATGGACGATGCTACAGTGAGACCCGGTATGGGACGGGACGTTACAAAGCCACTATCAATTTTCTCTTTGATGAAGTGCCGGTCAATTTCAACATTTTGGTTTGATCATGTTGAACTGGATTGTGAGCTATACTAATGGCAGGTTTGTTGTCACAATATAGCTTCATAGGCCATTTCCACTTAATCCTCAAGTCCTTTATGATCTTCACCCATAGAAGTTCACATAGTCCTAACGCCATAGCTCTGAACTCAGCCTCAACACGTGATCGAGCTACCACATTTAGTTTTTTACTCATCCAAGTCACCAGGTTTCCACATAAGAAGGTACAGTAGCCCGATGTTGACCTCCTATCTGTGACACTGCCTGCATAATCTGCATCCGTAAAGGCTTGGAGTGATACTTCTAAACTCTTCTGATACAATAGCCCCATGTATGGAGTCCCCTTTAAGTACTGAAGAATTATGTATACTGCACTCAAGTGTATCCCTTTAGGATTGTGCATGAACTGACTTACCACACTCACCGCATAAGCTATATCAGGTCTAGTGTGTGATAAATAAATAAATAAGCTTCCCAACCAGTCTTTGATAAGAACTTTTATACACTGGTTCATCATCAACCACATCTCCAAGCTTATGATTAAACTCATTGGTGTATCCACCGGTTTACTTCCTAATTTTCCAGTCTCACTTAAAAGGTCGACAATGTATTTCTGTTGAGATATGAAAATACCAGCCTTGGAGTATGCAACTTCAATCCCAGAAAGTATTGTAGTCTTCCAAGCGTTTGATGTCAAATTCTTTTATTAGGCGCTGCCTTAATCTAGCCACTTCTTCCTCATCACCAACAGTGACAATATGTCATCAACATAGACCAAGAGTGATGTTATCTTCCCATTGATAGAATGATGTGTGAAGAGGGTGTGATCACCTTGACTATGCTTGTACTTCATTCCTAGCATTACCTTTGTGAACCGGCTAAACCAAGCCCTAGGTGACTGCTGCCATACAAAGATTTCTTTAACCTGCAAACACTGTTAGATCCCATCTTGTACTCAAATCCAGGAGGTATATCCATGTATATGTCCTCATCCAATTCCCCATGTAAAATGGCGTTCTTGACATCAAATTGATGCAATTTCCAATCAAAGTTAACAGCTAGAGATAATAGGATTCTCACCGTGTTCATTTTAGCCACCGGAGCAAATGTTTCCAAATAATCTACTCCATATTTTTTAGTATATCCCTTGGCTACTAACCTTGCTTTATACCTCGAGAGAGCCATCAGAGTTGTATTTGGTTGTGAACACAAATCTACAGCCCACTGTTTTCTTCCCTTCTGGCAATCTGGTTATATCCCAAGTATATTTTTTTCAAGTGCCTGCAACTCAACTTTCATAGCATCCCTCCAGTTTTTATTTCTCATTGCTTCAGATAGGTCTTTAGGTATGGGAATACTGTTTAGGTTTGTGAGGAAGGCTTTATAGGAGGGTGAAAAATTTTGGTAACTCAGGAAGAGGTGTAAAGGATGTTTTGTGCATGTTCTATTTCCCTTCCTAAGTGCAATAGGGATATCATGGTCTGAAATTTTTGGTTGTGTGGCAGAATCATAGGCTGGTGTGGCAGAATCATGGGCAGGGCTGGGGATTCGAGGTTTTGTGGTTCTGGTTGTTCAGCTTCAAGTTCAGGACTTGACTCGGTGACATGGAGTTGTTCAGGTAGAGCTTGCTTCTTTCTTCTTGAATATACCTTCAATTGTGCAAACCTCGAGTGATTCTCCTTCACCACCTCTGATTAAGACTTTTCAGTAATAGAATGAGAGTTAGAAGATTTAGGAGATCAAGAAGAAACCAATCTTCTTCCTTATCCGCAGGCTCAAGACACTCAACACTAAAATATGATAGTTTTTCCAGAAAAGTGACATCGGCTGAGACATAAAACTTCCTAGTTTGAGGGTGATAACATTTATAACCTTTTTGAGTAGAGGAATATCCTAAAACTACACATTTGATGGCACGAGGATCAAGCTTACTTCTATGTCCTGAGTGAATATGAACAAAAGAGACACACCCAAATATCCTTGGGGTAAGACCATTTGATACACTAAAATCAGGGAAAAATTCTTTGAGTAGTTGAACTGGACTTTTAAAACTGAGGCTCTGAGATCGCAGTCTATTGATAAGATGAGTTGCTGTTAAAACAACCTCCCCCAGTAGTGTTTTGGGACCTTATTTTGAAATAATAAAGCTCGAGCAGTAGACAATAAATGACCGTTTTTTCTCTCAGCCACCCCATTCTGTTGGGGTGTATAAACACACGAGGACTCATGTAAAATTCCATTTTTCTCAAAAAAGGTTGATAGGGAGTGATTGAAATAATTGGGAATCTTTTTATGGTAACATTGAACTGATTTTTTATCATGTTAAAGAAAATTGGGAATATTTCAGTAAGGTCTGACTTATTTTTCAACAGATATAACCAAGTAACTCTAGTGCAGTCATCAATAAAAGTCACAAACCATCTTGCACCAGAGATATTAGAGATTTTTTATGGTCCCCATACATCACTATGAATTAGTGTGAATGGAGAATGGCACATTTTATTGCTGACTGGAAATGAGACACGTCTATGTTTTGCAAATTCACATGTCTCGCAATGAAAAACTTCAAAAGAAAAATCTTTAAATAATGAAGGAAACATGACCCTAAGAGTTTTAAAAGAGGGATGTCCTAATCTAAGATGATGATTCAAAATCTGATCTTTACTTGATTGAAAAGTCTCAACAGTGAGGGATGAAGATGGAATCTTCTCTCTGTTTATTTGTCCATCAAGTTCTTCAAGTAGATATAAGCCATCCTTTCCCTTAGCAAGTCCAATTATCCTCATGGTGTCATGTTGCTGAAACTTAGAAAATAATGGGCAGAAAATGACTTTGCAATTGGAACCTTTTGTGAGCTTGTCAACTGATATTAGGTTTGCAAATAAATGGGGTACATGGAGGACATTTTTAAGGGTGAGATGTTTATTTATAAAGATATCTCTCTGACCAGCAACAGTTGTGAATGTTCCATCATCTATAATAATCTTTTTGTTACTATGACAAGGAGTGTAAGAGGTGAATTTATGATAGGAATAGGTCATATGGTATGTGGCTCCTGAATCTATAATCCATGAGGTTGGAGATAGTTTGTTTGAAGCACTGAGAGCAAAAAATTTAGAGGGAATACCTTTGGCAGCTAAGGTGCATGTACCTGTTTCAGCAGCCTTTGAGATGACCCAATCATACCACGAAGTCTCTCAATTTCCTCCTTGAGTTCAGCAACATTAGGAAAATTTGAGGCATGCTCATGTGTTTGCTGCGAATCTGTCATATATGCACGACTCTTTCCTTTATGTTGTCCTACCTTTGGTGGCTTTCCATGTAGTTTCCAGCAGCTTTCAATGGTGTGCCTGGGCTTCTTGCAATAGTTACACCAGAGTGAATCCTTATATCCCACTCAAGGCTTAAAAGTAGTTTTGATTATCTTTTTCTATAGATATTTCATAATAAGTTGTTTGAAATTTGTATCTCTCATATATGGTTATTGTTTAGGACGACAATGGTGATCAAGGCGTGAGGAAGCTTTGAAGGAGTTTCGAGGAAGACAAGACTACAAAGAAAATAATGAAGCATCTTCAGAAGTGAAAAACATTATTGAAAAGTATCTTCGTGGTGATGCTTTGGGGTAAATCATCTTTTTATTTATTTATTATTATATACATTCAGGATTTACTAACTTTACTTACTCTCAATGTAGCGGCATAGTATGAGAAGATGAAGAGGTGATAGTGAATAGACAAGAGCTGTTGAATTGTCTGTTTGGAAAACAGATGAAATCTGATGTCATTTATTCATACTTTAGTATTTGATCAACAAAGCACGTGGTGTTGGACATGAGATTTATTGGATGTCTCCATTTGTCTCGGTACGGCGTTTCAGTATTTGGTCAATACTTCACATAACACATTCATTATTTTATTTAATATTCGTGCCGGATAATGTGATTAAGATAATTGATATCAGGAAGGGAAAGAGAGTAAAGTCTGACAATTTTGAAGCCTTTATGTCTATGTGCACGAGTACAATGCAAAAGTTGGCAGAACTCAACAAGAATGTCTTGCATGGCAATAAGCAGTTACTCTTCCCTATTTGTTAAGCCAGTGATTCTTGCTTGTGTATATTCAAGGTGATGGTTTCAAGTTTTTAAGTTCTCTTAATGGTGGTTTTTACACAAGCGCAGTAAGAAAATTCGTAAGTTTTAATTTGAAAATTTATAATTTGTTAATTTCACAGATGTGTACTTACTTTCTTTTGTTCAGGCAAATTTTTTACAATATATCTTTTGACGATGGACCAATATGACATTGGATCAAGTGAAGTGGCTCTTAATAAGAGAGCCAAACAAAACAATCAAGTAGATTGATATACTGACAATGACTTAGATTCTATGCAAGCCCAAGCATGCTTACATGGAATCCTATAGATCTCCCAAGCTCGACAAGAACAACGTTGAGTTCAAATAAACTACAAAGCTTTTGTGATTCTGGATTTCGATTTGAAATCCGGATTTCCCCAAAATCTTTCGTTTGGCAATCGAGCGGATTTGAATCGATTTCGTCAAAATTCGAGGTTAAATCTAAACGAATATCAGTTGTCGGAGTTAAAATTCCATGTCAAAGGTCCGTTTTCGAAATCCAAAGTTGAGCCCGAAATGAGTTTTCGTAAATAATAATAGTAATAAATATACTAATAATAGTAGATATAGTAATAAAAACAAAATAATAATAATTATGGGGTGGACGCTGAGTCGAACTGACTCGCGAGCTCGATGAGAGATTCGAGCTCGTTACGGGCTCGCGAATCAGTCGTCTCTAGCTCGACGAGCTCTTGTCGAGCTCGTGCTCACTAGTGGGAGCTCGAAAGCTTGCACAAGCCAGCTCGCGAGCTTGTTTTGTTTTATTATTTATTATTTTTATTTTATATTTGTACTTTAAAATTTTTTTTTAAAAAAAATAGAAGTCGAGTTCGACGAGCTTCTCGAGCTCGAGCTTGAGCTTCATTTTGAATCCGAATTTCGAAATCCTAACGTTCGTCAAAAAGTTGGATTTGGATTTGATTTAAACACATAAGTTAAATCATTCGATTACGTTAAAATACGCGAATCCCTATTCACTTTGAAGGATTCAAAAATCATTATTTAAAAAATATAAAAAAATAAAACTAAATGGATGTAAGGCATTAATATTCCACATATAAGGCTAGCAATTGTTATATAAAACAGTAGATAAACTAACATAAATGATCCTCACCTGACCCTCTTCTTCGAAATTGGGCCTAGGGGTGAAAGATGAGTCGAGCCGGCTCGTGAGCTCGACGCTCATTTATGTAGAGCTCGAGTTTGAGCCCAATTATGTGGGCTCGAAAGCTCGCGAACACGCTCGCGAGCTTTTTTTATTATTATTTTTATTTTTAATTTTTATGTTTATATAATTTTTATTAATTTTTTTAATTTTTTTTTATTAAAAGCTCGAGCTCGCGGTTCCTTCAGAGCCCTAATTGGGCCCAATCACAATTCTCTTTTGGGCTTATTTCAATTCAATATATACCAACCATCGTTTCGAAAAAAAAAAAAATCAATATATACAAATCGCTGCAACGATTGATTTGACGATTTGCGCTCTCAATTTCTCGCAATCAATAATGGGTAGACTTTCCTCAGCCGTTGAAAGGCCTGAACGCCGCCGCGTAAGCCATCGCGAGAACGGAAGAGACTCTCCGCCTTCTCACAACCGCCGTATTCTCAGCCGTAGCAGAAGCCGAAGCCGAAGTCGAAGCCCCGTCGGCAATGGTTACAACAGGTACCGTCGTTCCTCTCCCGATTACTCATACCCTAATCACGACCAAACCCATAGATCCACGGAGCCAAGGGAATTTGACCGCGATAATCGTGGTAAACCCTACTTGGATCGTGATTATAATGGGAACCAAAAGCACGCGGATTCTGAATCCGACGAGGAATTGAAAGGATTAGGGTTTGAGGAGTACCGTAGGCTGAAGCGACAGAAATTGAGGAAGATGATGAAGTATTGCATATGGAACTGTACTCCTAGTCCGCCTAGGAATCCAAATGAGAAGTCCGATGACGAATTGGAGGACGAAAAGGTCGATCTTGAGGATGGTAAGAAGATAGAGAATTCGAAGAAGAGTTCGAGCAATAGTTGGTCTGAGTCAGAATCTGAGACTGATGACTCGGAATCAGATTCAGATGATTCCTCTCGGAACAAAAGAAAAAGTAAGAAGCGAAGTTCGAAAAGAAAGAGACGGGCATCGAAAAAGCCTGTTTCTGACAGTGAGAGCGATGATTCGAGCAGCGGGGAAGACTCAGAGGAGGATAACAGAAGGAGAAGGAAGAGGAAGAGCAGGCAAAAGAGTCGAAGGAGTCGAAAGAGTAGCAGCAGCAGGAGAAAGAAAAGCAGCAGAAAGAGCGAGAGCGATACTGAAAGCAACAGTGATGATGATTCAGACGTGAGTGATCGTGTCAAAAGCAAGCGTACATCCAAAAGAAGCAAGAAGAAGAGAGAATCTGAGAGTGACGGTTCATATTCAGACAAGAATATTTCCGATTCAGAGCCCAAAGCTGTTACAGATGTGGTTCAGGACGAGGTGAAGGTCAGTAACGAAGAAGAGCTACTGAAATTTACAGAAATGCTGGAATCAAGAAAGAAGTCCAACCTAGACGATGATGAACCCATGATCGTGGGACCTATGCCTCTGCCCAAAGCTGAAGGGCATATAAGCTACGGTGGTGCCCTTAGGCCCGGCGAAGGTGATGCAATAGCCCAATATGTCCAACAAGGGAAGCGTATTCCACGTAGAGGTGAAGTGGGACTCTCCGCCGAAGAGATATCCAAGTTTGAGTCCCTTGGCTATGTGATGAGTGGTAGTAGGCATCAGAGGATGAACGCCATCCGTATAAGGAAAGAAAACCAAGTTTACAGCGCTGAGGATAAGAGGGCTTTGGCAATGTTCAACTACGAGGAGAAGGCCAAGCGCGAGCAGAAGGTTATGGCTGATTTGCAGCGTTTGGTTCAGCGTCATATTGGGCAGGATGTGGGCCCCACCCACGACCCGTTTGGTGGAAGAGCTGGGGAGGGTGGCGACGACGAGTGATTAGGTTCGTTTTTTAGTTCGTTATTATGGTTTTGGATGGATACTTGCTTGAGTTTATGCTGCTATCTATCTATCTATCTATCTATCTATCTATCTATCTATCTATCTATCTATCTATCTATCTATCTATCTATCTATCTATCTATCTATCTATCTATCTATCTATCTATCTATCTATCTATCTATCTATCTATCTATCTATCTATCTATCTATCTATCTATCTATCTATCTATCTATCTATCTATCTATCTATCTATCTATCTATCTATCTATCTATCTATCTATCTATCTATCTATCTATCTATCTATCTATCTATCTATCTCCCTTTTGGTTTTGAGAAAAAGGTGCTTAGTATAACCTCATGTGCTTACGTGTGTTGTAATATTTCTATGATAACGGTTTGCATTTCATACTAGGGAATACTTCGTCTGTGACTTGCACATGCAATGAGTTTGTCTTCTCAAGCACATGCAATGCAAGAGAGGGCAACATATTGTTTTCGTTTATGTAATGAATCAGATAGTTTGCCTAATTTATGATTGCGTCTTGTATGTTATCATGGCTCATAATTATAGTATTCCCCATGCATCATTTTTATTGAAGGGTGGATTCTTAAGAACTAAGAAATCATGCAATCGATATCTAAATAGTCTCATCGACAGAAATCCATTATGGAAACCTATTATTTTTGTTTCTTGATGAGTTGTCGGTTGTCTGTTTGGTTTGCAGCCGTTAAGCATGAAAACATGTAATGTATCACTCTCCTCCTAATCTATTCTATATGTTAAAATCCTAATCTATTTTTCTCATTTTCATGACAACACTTGGTTCATTCTTCATCAATTTACTCTTCATCAAAAAGCCCAAACACAACTCAGGTACGAAAGACGGAACGAGATTCTCCAATATAATTGTTAGATTAGTGTTTCCCCTTTCTTGTTTTTTCTTGGGAGCGATAAATCATCTCTGTCTTAGGAAATTAATTCTTTGATAAAGTAAGAATCAAATGGTTATTTTTCTCTCTTCTCCCGACGAAGAACTTCACGTTACTTAAAGTTGTTACAAAGACCTCATCTCATTCTTGTAAAAGTGGTTAGCTGCTGATGGAAACGTGAACACTATTTAGTTTCTCTCTCTCTTTTCCTCCTTCCCAAAGCTGTATTGATTGCTCTCTTACAACTTGATGGTAAGACGCAAGCTGCCACCTGACCTTTTTATATTTCATTAGTGGGGTTTGGGATAATTTGAATCTTGTCTTCGACTGCTTCTATATTCTCCGCCAACAATTTTGTTTAAATTCATTTTCAAGAATTTCAAAATCAAAACTTTCAATCTAAACAAATGCTACTGTCAATCCGGCGAGAATAGCATCCAAGTATCCGATCCTTCTTCTTCATCATCGCCACTCTCGTCGATTTCAAACAAGCCCGAAAACCTAGTCAAGTGCATCTACAAGTGCCAACCTCAGACCTTTCAAGGCTTCATCACACTCACATGGATCAAACCACACCTAATAATGGGCGGCGGCCCGACTCTTACCATCGTGATCGAAGACTCAAGCAACAAAACCCTCCTATGCAAACTCTACATCAAACCGGGGTTAGCGATGTCTAAAAGAAAGGGCACCAAAACCTCGGCGGCGGGACCCACGTCGACCGTCGAAATTCACTGGGATTTCTCTTGCGCTAAGTTCGGTTCGGAACCACTCGAGCCATTCTTTCTAACCATCGTCCTAAATAATGAGATTCTCTTACGTATAGGAGACAAGGAAGCCGACTCCTTCAAGAAAAGAGCAATTCTTATTGCTAAAAGGGAACACGTCGTGGAAGAAGTGTCACACTTCTAGGGCACAGTTTTTCGACAAAGATAGGATGCATACAATCAAAATAGAGTTTGATCATTGCGAGAATTACGACAAGTGTTTGGCGGTTACCATAGACGACAGGTTCGTCTTCAAAGTGACGAGGCTAAAGTGGAAATTTAGAGGAAACCATACTATCTTCGTGGACGGAATTGAAGTCGATGTGTCTTGGGACGTTCATAACTTGATATTTGGTGGCAGGGGAAACGGGGTATTTTTGTTCAAGACCCGTGGGTTGAGGGATGGATTACGGGCCGACCCGGATTCGCCGGGCTTGAAGTCGACGATTAAGGAAGAAGAAGAAGAGTTGCACGGCTTTTCTCTGGCGTTGTGTGCTTGGAAGAATGAACAGAGATGATTTTCTTCCCTTGATCGTATTGAGAGAAACATTGGACTCTCATCATTATGGGCATGATTTTTGTTTCTACACAGTATGTAAATGGCATTAGGCTATAATGCCAAATTCCAACTAGCACAGACAGATATATATTCAGTTTCAAAGAACAAGATAGCATCGCAATCAAAGTTTGGAAAGAATGCAGGAATCCCCAAACTCAAGTTCGAACATAGATAGGTATAAATAATTTTAAAACTTTACCTTGTCTATGATGTGATATGATCCCATACTTATAATGTACAAAACACCGCCACTTTGGTACGCCCCACAGCTTATTCCGGTTAGAATGCCATTTAACTCCTCCATTGGCGTTCACCACGACGAATACCTATTGCACGAAAAAGGGTCATAATAATAATAACAATAATATCAGACAAGCCGTGATCTGTTGCGGGCATAAATAGCTGACAATGATCATATGATATTATTAGGTCTCCAGTTCTTACCTCGTTTTCTAGCAGCCCACCTACACCACAACTTCTTCCTCGTCCTGGCGTTTTCCACGGGAGAATCTGTTATTACACTTAGCTCGGGCCTCATATCAGCTAGCAGATGCAACTCAGGGAATCTGAGAAACAGATGATGCATTAAGATGCTGATATATTGCATGTGTGAATAACTAACATAGGCACACAACACAAAGACGCTGACAAAGAATACCTTGTACCGTAGAGTCGAGGGTACTGAGGACTTGACACGTCCTGTCATGGGACAAACGGAAATTGTAGGTTCAGTTAGGAATTATAAAGGGGGCAAAATGCGAGGAAGGGATTATTTGGGTCAAGCTTACAATATGCAGCAGGCGAGCGAAGCGTCCTACAGCCGTTGCTTTAAGCAACAATGAGACTTCTTCCTGTTTACGACATTTAAGGTCGGAAACATTGTATTATAGGAGAAGAGCAGACCTTTTATAAATATATATACGTGGATATTAATTACATAGAAAAGATTGATCATCCTACTCTTCTTAAATGTATGCAGTCTCGCAACATCAGGCACTCTAACGAATTACTCGCCCCCACTCCATCGAAGTACCTACGATAGCAGCATGGTGCGAAAACATGCATGAGAATGTAACAAAAACAAAATGGATACGCCTATCCTATAAGACGTATTTCTGCTTCAAAAAGTACCAATAATACCTATGGAATTCTCCCGTGAATCCATAGGAAGTTGAAAAGTCAGCATACCTCAACTTCACCAAAAACTGCACGTCATTTTCGACATAAAGAGTCCATAATAATTCATAAAAAAGGAGCATTATAGGATTAAACACTTATAGCGCTTTAGAGGGGGGGGGGGTCTCTATTTAATTTTCCCAGCATACCACGAAAAGAACACGAACTCGTTCGTCAGGCAGATCGCATCCTCTGAGTGTCAGTGAGGATAAACACGGAAAGCGAGTCGCTAGAACGACACAAGTTCCAAGTTTCAGACAGTCATATCTAGCTGATGATTCAAAAAATATGCGCTCAATCAGCGGGCATTTCCAAAGTGAATCCAGAAGTTCCTTGTGGCTGTCACAAGGAAAAATACTCATAGACTTTAGAGGTTCCCAAAATATTATGATAGTAAAGTAATTAGATCAAGAAGCATGCATATAGGTCACACATATCATTTTCTTCAAGTTGCACGAACGGATAGATGCCAGGTTAGCGCAAGGTATATAGTTCCAACATCTAATGCACGACTGAAGAAGCTAACTTCTCGAATGCAGCAATTAAAATAACACCAAAACAGTATTGCCCAAGGGATGTTATAACTGAAGCAACAAGTTAACTAATGATACTTACCGGCCGACCATTTCAAAATCAAGCAAACCAGGGCATGCTGAGAGCGAAGATCCGAGGGAATCATTGTCTAACTTATCGATATTGTACAGGCACAACTTTTTCAACAGGGCCCTTACAACAAGGCAACGCTGACACATGAGAAAAAGAACAAGAATTTTGTTGGAAAAATAAAAACAGATTAAGTGAATCTGGCAAGCAGTACCCTGAAGCACCACCATCTGCAACCAATGGAGACAAGCAAGACCCAGTGAGTATGGAAATCTCTTTCGCAAGGCTTGCGTTTTTGTCAAGCTGCAAAAAGTGTGAACCAAGCTTGAGGGACCTGATGAGCATAACATCAACCTTTTAACATACCAAAGAATAATGGCAGAGAAGGGAAACAATATAAAATCCACAGGTCATACCGAAGATCTTTTCCAGCTCGTTGAATCATAGTTGAAGCCACAGCATCACTGACCTTTGTGGGCGATGAGGTCAGGTCAATATTGGAGAAGCACACAGGGTCTGTGGAACACTTGTGGAGAAAAGAGCACGCTGCCCCAGCACGACAAACACTTTCTGTGTCGAGCAAAGAGAACACCTGAAATAAAGTAAAGGAAATAAAGCACCATAATAACGGAAATCAGGCGTATTATTCAACGAACAAAAGGATGGACATGAATATGGGACTGCCGCAAACAGCTAACCACATATACTAATCATAATGATCTGTTTCACTCCTTTCAACGCCAAATAGATCCTCACTGATGCCAAAAACGGCAAGGATTAGCAAAGAGATACAATCTCTGGCCATACATGGATTCCATTCAAGCAATTAGATAGCTTTCAGAAATCACAACTTATCTAATCGAAAACCGCATTAAAAAACCTAAAACTCATGCAAAAAAAACCTTGATCGTGAGTTCAGAAGGCAGAACCCAAGCGGCTGCGTTGTGCGCTACCATGCGCCTCCTCTCTGATCGTTTCGCCGCTTCCTCGAGGGCGGAGGCGAACCGAGCCGCGCGCTGGATAACGTCGTCCTTGTCCTCGTCGTACGGATTCGATTCGATAACGCGATTGAGAGCCAGGCCTATAGCGTCGGACGATGAAACGGGGATTTCCAATAATAACTCCAGTAACCCGTCGATCGATTGAACATTTTGTTCCGTTTCGACGATCGGAGCAACGCATGAGCGCTTTTGCTTTGGATTATCAGTGCGATCGTCTTCCATCATCTTCTATTTTCCCCCTTTTCTTTCTTTTGTTGTTTTGTTTACTGAATTTGTTTGTTGTTTTGAGCACGTCGGCTGCGGTGCCACGAGTTAATGTATGGGATGGCGCGGTGTGTAATTGTATATTAGTCCTTAAAATAATCTCATCTACAATTCGATCCTTGTTGGAAGCTACCTGAAGAAATGTGTGAATTTTATTATTTTGGTCCTGTAATTTAAGAAGATGTCCTTTCAGGAACAAATAATTTAGATGATGACATTATACGAACAATAACTATAAAAATTTAAGCAATGTAGAAATATCATACGCATGACCCTAGATTTGTTCAAAAAATGCTTAATTTGAAAATTATTGTCCGTATAGTGCCACCCATAAATTTATCGAAATTCTAGATTATAAACATCAATTCTAGAATTTGGGGCGAAATCTAAATTTTCGGCATATAGTCTATCTAAATTTTTAGTTTTAATACCTTTAAATTTGTTGTCCTTATAGCGGAATTAAAAAAAAATAATTAACCCTTAAACTATTTAAATGATGTGACATCAATGCTATGCTGTGTTCACTTTGAAGGATATCTCAAGATAAACCCTCTTTTATCTGGTTTAATCTTGTTTGCTTTTAAAATATCCAATTGTATACGGCCCGAGACAAATCAATGGCTCGATGTAATAATCCATCAAGCCCATTATAAGTCATCCAAGGTTTGTAGGCAAGATAACTTATCCAATCCATCGTACTAGTTACGAAATTACGAAACTGCCCTTAAAACATAGGACTAATCTAACCCCCTTCATTGCCCACAGAAGCTCCATCTGACAATCTACGTTGACCTAAATGGCGACACACTGTAGCAGCTCCTCCACGGAGGTGATGAACGATGATGACGCCAAACTTGATAAACCGATGAGATACTTAAACGAAAGTACGAGCGAATTTCTTTGCCTGAAAGTCTTAATTCATTCTTTTGAGCTTGAGCAGTCGAATGATGAGGAGACCCAATTTCCATGGTAGCTCCCGCAAAGAAGATAATCGGGGAACAAGAAATCAATGGGAATGTGGATATTGAAGTTCAAATCTAGTTTAAAAGCAGCATCGATCTGGAGATTTTCATGGTAGAGATGGGCATATTTTCAGGTTACAGTCGTTTATGGTTTCAAAATTTTCATCTCGAGCGCCTGATGCGAAGATCTCCGGCGAACAAGAGCAAGGAGGAGGGGTTCACTGTGGTAAGGTGAGTTCAGTGTTGATTTGTTGAAGGTCGATTCAATAAACATAGAAATGGTGGAGATGCTCAGATTGTGGTTGGGTTGTGTGATGAAGGCTTTTGATTAGAGGCAATACATAGGTGAAGTGGTGAAGGTGTTTGGAGGCGATCTGATTACACAGATCTGCTGCTAGAAAATGACGTTGAAGGTTGGCGAAAAGGTGCTGGGAGTCGAAACAGTGTAATGTTAAAGAGGCTAATTTTGTAATTCAGATGTTCAGAAGTAGACACGATTTTCTTATTTTGGTAAGCAATGTTGTTAACTAAACAAATGTAAAAAATGTTACCCCAAGATTATTATGTCAAGGGTCAAGATAAAGTTATATAGGCTTTTCTCATCTTATAAACTAAACACAGCCATAGAGTATAAAAAAATAATACCATTATTAATCTGTTTCATCTTTCTTTTTCAGTTTTTTTTTTTTTTTTGTCTTCTAACCTATCAATTTGTAACTCATCCCCCGTCCCCCCGCTTTTTTATTTGGTAATATAGTATAACCTCTATAAATTAATAACAGTGGGACCACGAAATTTTATTAATTTAGAGTGATATTGATATATCAATAATTTAGTATCTTATTAATTAAAAAATAAACTATAAATTCAGCTATCTTTTTTTAGTTTGTGGTAACCGGGGACTGTATCAAATGAGAATATGAGTGAGTATATATCTTTATCTAACATACAATAAGTTCTTGTACGATAATTTATCAACACTACTACTACTCATCATTTTATCTATCGTAATGATCTTTTAAATATTTGATATGGTGGCCGTAGCAAAGCTCATGAATATTGTATAATTGTAATATTTTAGTAAATGATCATAATATTTATAATTGTAATATTTGTGACTTATTAATTTAAAATTTGAATGAGACCTAATATTTTTAAGGGATTTACCGAATTATTATTTTATTATCTTATCGAATTTGATGATTTTCTATATAGGCCCAAGTCAGGGACTAGAATATTTTATTATTTTAGAAAGTTTATTAGTTTATAGAGTATTAATTTAGAGGTGTTACAAAAATCGCCATTGTCGATTATTTTATTAATTCTCATTGGTTCATAATTAACTTTCTTAAGAAACAACATTAATGCTACTAAAACTCGTAGAGACATGCTACTTGTATTAATTCCTTAGTTACAGAACTTATATCATCCAAGAAACTTTGAGCCAAGTACCAACGCAAAAAAGCTACGATTAGCCGTCACAAAGAAACATTCCCAAACATAGATGGCTTTATTTCAAATTAACTAGTTTTCGTCAAAGTACACAACAGCTTATACCTTACAATAAATAACAATACCTTTGCACTGTTCTCAGCAAATGAAGAAATCCAATAAAAGAAGCAGCAAACAAGCCTTAATCATCTTTCTGGGCAGGCATCAACATAAGCCTCTCTTCAGATTGCTGCTGCTTCTCCCCGCCCGACGACCTCTCCCTCTCCTCCGCCAACAGAGACTGAAGATCGCTGCCATTCGCAAGGCTGTTGAACTCCACAGCCTTCGAAGGTGCAGTTGGGTAACGCCTCTGCGCAAAGGTCATCAATCTCTTGATAGATTGGAGATATTTACGGGTCGTTTCATCGTTCATTATGTGGGCAACGCTATTTGTGTAGATCTTCTCACGGGCTGAACGTTCGTGGATACCAACCATAGTGACTCCTATGGGCCAAGGAGCGTTTCCAATGGCAAGCTTGATGTAATGATCCATTGCTGCAAGGTAGTCCCTTCTCATGCAGCAGTCAACCATTATGAGCAGAGCTTGTTTGATATCGTTGGGAAGAACCTGCAAATCGTTAATGAGTAGCAACCCAATCAACAGAATACAATAGCAAGCGTATAAAACATGTAATTTAGCCTTCAAGGGTCCAACTTGTAACAGTTATTGAACGTAAACACTGATGAATTGGCTTACACAGCCAAGTGTTGTTTCTATTTTTAATTAATATTGACACAATCGCCAGAATACAGCAGCAGTGTATGAAAATGAACTTAAGCCTTCAGAGATCCAACTTGTAACATTTTCGCGAATGTAAACACTGATCAATTGGCTTACACAACCAAGTATTGTTTGAAACATAGTTCACTTATATCTATCTTAGGCATGCACTAACATCTATCTTAAGGCATTTATTGAACAGAGTTCCCCTACTATATTGCACAAGAAAAGTGAGGTTGGGTTTACCTTCTTTGAAACAAAGTTCACTAATATCTATCTTAGGCATTCACTAGTATCTATCTTGGTTCATTGAAACAGAATTCCCCTATACTGCAAAAGAAAAGTGGGACTGATTACCTTCTTCCTACAAAACTTGAAGAGTGGGTTAAGATACCGAGCACACTGCTTAAAAGTGGCCACCATAGATTTCCCTTTTGCAGTCCTCTTCTCAGCCTCGCTCATCTCATCAAGCTCTTGGCCCCACTCGTTCAGCAACCTCTTGAAGAAGACCAAAATTTTGTCCTCGATGCACATATCCTCGTAGTTCATCTTCATCCTCTTCAGATCTTTATCTCGATCTAAGCCCGAGGAAGACGCCCCATCACCGCTCTCATCACCTCCGCCGCCGTCCTTATCCTCATTCCCACTGCCACCATCCTTATCCTTATCCTCGTTCTTCCTCTTCCTCTCACTCACAATCCCCGATTTCTGCCTCTTCTTCAGCTCGACTATGTCTCGCAAGAAATCGTTGGTCTGACCCTCCGTCATGTCGCTGTCGTCGACCTCGAAGAGCCCGGCCTTCAAGACGAACTTGAGCCTCTCCAGCCTAGCGCCGTCGTCTTCTCCGAAGAGAGTCACAGGCTGCTTTAGGAACCGCAGTCGCCGGACGACCTCTTGCTTGGGGAGGTTCAGATCGTCGATGCTCCTGTTGTGGTGGTCTGGTAACGACGACGAGGACGACGATGCCTGTTTCGGGTCGGGTTTGTGGTCGGATTTGGGGTTCGCATCGTCGGATTTAGGGTTAGGGTTTCGCTGGGACGACTGATTGTTGCGAAGGGCTTTGGCTTCGGCGTCGCGCTTCTCCTCTTCGCGGAGTCGTTGGATGCGCTTCTGCTCGATCTCCGAGCGTTTGAAGAACTTCTTGCCGCCGGTTTCCTCGGTTAGGGTTTTGCGCTTCTTTTCGATTTCTTGCTTTAGGATATCCATTGGGTGAAGATCCGAGGTGAAGATTGATTTGGGGAAGAAATTGGTGAAGGTAATTTAGTGATTGAATTTTTGGGTCCGAGGTGAGTAATAACGTAATAGCCCTTAATTCTGATTTTATTACTTTTAAGCCCCCCTCAAGTTTGGTGGACGAAAGAATCCGCAAGCAACTCTAACATTAACGGCTCGTTAGATAAGAATGTATTGGTGGGTGATATCAGGGCTGGGGAAATATACCGAAATACCGATATATCGTCCTTAACGTATCGAAATGTACCGAAAATATCGAAAATTTTGGTATATTGAAGTTTTTGGTAAGGCATGATACCGTACCGAAAATTTTTGGTATGGTAATGGTATGAAAATTTTAAAAATTAGGTATACCGATTATACCGAAATACCGAAATACTAAAATTTTTAATATTTTATATATATACACACCTACATATATTATATTAAAAAATATAAAATGGATAAAAATATTATAAGGATCTTCATAAATTTATTTAGTCCATAAATTATTAATTTACCCAACTTTCTAAGATTATTGAGGCCCACCATATTTTACTTACATTAAAAAAACAAAAGCAAATACAAAATACATGTTTATTTCTCTTTGCTACAAAATACAAAACTTAATTATAACGATAACTTATGTATCTCAAGTTACATTTAATTTTTGCCTTTTTAATGTTTTTTCTTCAGGATTTTGAAAGCGTGAAGATGCAATGCAATTACTTTTTGTTAATCTTCACTAATTTTTTTAAATAGCCGTTTCGTTTTAATTAATCTGTATATAAAGTTGTATTTTGTGGTTATGTAAAGTTCTTTGTCTTACTAAGGAGACTGACTAAAATATGTAAATTATTTAAGGTTATTTTATAAATTAAAAATCTTTTTATTTTTGAAAATTTGGTATTAATAATCCATCTTATTGGGGCCTAAGGAGTTTGAATTGACTAAATTCAAAAACAACAAAATAACGAGTTACGAGACACGCATGATAAAAAACCCTCCGTGTGAATGGTATAGAAGGTATGATACCGATACCATACCGAAATTTTGGTATGATACCGTATCGAAATTTAAGGTATACCGAAATTTTGGTATGGTATTGGTATGATTTTTTTCAATACCGAAATTTCGGTATGGTATACGGTATCACAGTTTTGGTACGGTATACCGTACCGAACCACCCCTAGGTGATACTGGGTATTTTTAATAAAATAAAAAAATTAAGCGTTAACGAAATAAACGTCATTAATACCGTCCCGCCGTCGCCTGCTGCTGCTGCCCTACAGCCCGCCGTTGCCTGTTGCAGCCGCCTCGACGAGGTCCTCCGCCGCAGCTGCCGCCCCGCCTCGACGAGCCGCTGCCTCAACACTCCTGCTGCCGCCGGCCCGCCTCGACGACCCGCCCGTTAACCCGCCGCCTCGACCCCCGTGACGATCTACGCGTGATTACCTCCGGTGAGCGATCCCCGTGCCTTGTTATATGCTATTTTGATTTTACGAAGTATTTTGTTTTATCGTCAATATTTTTTACACTAGTAATCATGATTAATTTATTTATACGTCGTTTTTTTACTGTAGAATGGATTTGGATTCTTATTACGGGCCTTTTGATAGTTCAGTGTTGACGATGCAGTCAAATCATCGTAGTAATGATTTATTGGTGGATGAGGGTGCGATAGATAGGACTATTAAGATTAGGTCCTTAGAGAATGTTGTGTGGGGTACGAGAGAAGCACCATGGGTCTATACAGCGTCTACAGCTGTATGTCGCAGAGGGTTGACCCTCATTTGATTACAGCATTGGTAGAACGCTGGAGGAAGGAGACCCATACGTTTCATTTTTTTGTCGGGAAGGCGACTGTTACTTTACAGGATGTAGGAATTTTGTGGGGTTTGCCTGTAGACGGTAGTTGTGTGTCCGGTGTGATCCAAATGAGGACGGCCACACAGTGGATGGACGAGTGCGAGCGGTTGCTAGGTTTTAGACCGCCTGCTGAGAAAATTAAGGGGTCATCGCTTTAAATGAAGTCGTTAGCGAGTTGGTTGTTGGCCCATCCGATTTCGAATAATAGTGACGAGGAAGAGGTTGAGTGTTCAGCACGGGGTTATGCGATGCTGATATTTGGAGCGGTGATGTTCCCCGACTGTAGCGCCAACACCGTATCGTTGATCTACCTTCAGCTGTTGGAGGATATTGAGGAGGTGGGCAAGTTTAGTTGGGGTAGTGCGGTGTTGGCATTCCTATACAGAGAGCTTTGCTCGGCATGCGAGCCGAAGAAGCTTAATATAGGTGGACCCCTACGGCTGTTGCAGGTAATTATATAGAAACTTTGATTAATTTTATACTCCCTCCGTCCCACTAATTTTATCACATTTTGCCATTTCGGGCGTCCCACTAATTTTATCACATTTCCTTATTTAGCAAAAAACTATCACAAACAATCAATATAATAATATTAAATATTCTTAAAAGACGTGTCAAAATATACACTTTATTACCTTTTCAATGTACTATATTATTATAATAATACCACCTTAATTTACGTGCCCGGCAACTTATGTGATAAAGTTACCGGGACGGAGGGAGTAGTTATTTTTAAAATTTATTAAAACATGCGGTGTGTTTTAGGCATGGGCATATGTGAGGATCCTGCCATTTCAGCCAGTTCGTGGTCTTCATCGTATCTCCATGGAGCCCAGTATAGTCGACGGGATAGTCCTACCGATCCCGCCACATGTTGCGAGGTATGGTTGTTCATAAAGTTTGTAATTTTTTTTCCTTGTTACATTTGTAAATAAATATATGACAGATGGAACGCGTTATATGATCACACTACGTCGACAAATTCGAACATACGCATCATCCGCGAGTGCCTTGATCGCCTGTGGGCGCATCAATTTGTATGGGATCCGTACAACGTGATGCTCCCGGAGATTGTCGCACTTCCTCCCCAGTGCTTATCGATCGCTTGTCGATCGAGGTGTCCCCTCATATTCTTCAATATCGTGGAGTGGCATTACCCCGAACGAGTCCTTCGTCAGTTCGGAATCATCCAATGGACTCCCGAGATACCGCCGTATCGAGATACCAATCTCCATACGTACGAGCGTCGATAGCGGTCGGGGATGGATTGGAGAACGCAACATGCAGGCTGGATTGGATTATGGGAGGCTCGAGAGGAGAGCATCGTTAATGGTCCTCCCACGACTGCACTCGTGTCGGTGGAGGATCGACTGGTTTCATGCCTCTACATATCTCCACATGCGGTGCAGATGTCACGGGGCTTCCAGATGGGGAATGCAGTTTTTATGTCTGGCACGGGTTCTGACACGGATTCTGGCATATTGAATGGAACACCAAGCGTCGGCATCTCCAGAGAAACATTGCTGAACCCTGCCGTAACTGAGACGGTGTCGGGAAAATCCGGACAGGTATAACTCGAAGAACCAACTTCAAAATTCCGATGAGGCTCTTCGTTCAAATCAAACTTGAATTTTCAACTATTTCAACAAAAAACTCAACAAAATTGTTCTCTGAATCGGGATGGATGAAAAATTGTAAATCGTTGTCGTTGGAGATTCGGAATAACTGATGAAAGAGGCGGGAATGTTGAAAGAATTCATTTTTGGCCTCGACAACTAGCGAAAAACGGGTGCTATCAGCACCCGTAATTTCGAACAACAATGACATAAACTCAGAAAAATTGGTGTTGCGACGAATTCGCCTATACGCAATAAGGCGGATACTATAACTGACAACAGAATCAGATGATTGAATTATTTCACTGCCGCAATATACTATGACTTGTACACGACTAGACACTATTTTTGTGTTGTGTTTTAAAAATCGAAAGGGGTTGTGTTGTGTTTTTAAAAAATTGAAAGGGCTGGTATTTATAGAGATGTACTCCCTCCGTCCCATATTTTTTTGTACATTTACTGTTTGGCACGGGTTTTAAGAAATTGAATATTTTAATAATATAGTGTGTTGGAAAGGTAAAAAGGTGTATATTTTGGCACGTCTTTTAAGAAAATTTAATATTATTATATTGATTGTTTGTGATAGTTTTTTTGCTAAATAAGGAAATGTACAAAAGAGGTGGGACGCCCGATTTAGTAAAATGTACAAAAACTTTTGGGACGGAGGGAGTAAGTCGTATGTATTAGATATGAGTTACATGCATTATTGCGCACTCACGTAACTCGTCTCTATTACATACGAGTTACTCCAACTCGCACGTAACTCGTATAAACTAAATACGAGTTACTCCCACTATTGTTCTGACACTGCATGGCCATGCAGGGTGGTCGGCCACGAACATAAATCGTATGTTGTTTATACGAGTTAGTAACTCGTATTATTTTTATACGAGTTACGTTCAAATAATTATTGCCACGTCAGGTCAGCGCGCCACCGTGTAGTAACTCGTATGCAAATCATACGAATTATAACTCGTAATAATGGCATACGAGATACTTGGCGACTTTTACCCACGTCAGGTCAGCGGGCCACCTCGCAGTCGTAACTCGTAAGGTGTTGATACGAGTTACTAACTCGTAAAATATACATACGAAATGCTCTTTTTTATTAATGGTTTTCATTTTACGTTTATTTCGTTAATGCTTAATTTTTTTGGGTTTATTTTATTAAAAATACCTGATATGAGCGTATGATAAAAATTACATCATGTTTGTTATATGTGTAAAGTTATACACACCTTGTATTAAGGGTGAGCAAATTCCGGATATCCGAATTTTCGGATATCCGAATTCCGGACGGATACCTCAAGCTATAAACTGCATCCGCTCCGACTCAATTCGGATATCTGAAATCGGATATCCGAATCCAATTTTAGGTGAATATTTTTTTTATATAATCAATAAAATACTTCCGTTGAGATTCCTTTTTTGTTAATCTTTTTTTGGTGAGTGGATTATTCAGGGCGTGTAGTACAAGCGTTTAAAGAAAAAGGGACTAATCTTTTTGTTTATTTGGGCCTTGAGCTCATTTCCTTTTTGTTTTTGTTGGTCTATACTTAATTTATATTTTACAAAAAATTAAAATCGGATACCGGATATCCGAATTTTACCCTTGGCCCTATCCGGATGCGATTCGGTTCACTTAAAAGAAATGCGGATCGGATATCCGATCCGTTTTTTAATCGGTTATCCGGTTTTTTGGATTTTGAAAATCGAATATCGGATCGGAATCCGGTTTTCGGATATTTTTGCTCACCCCTACCTTGTATAGGTATACAAGTCCATTACGTGCAAATCGTTTATAGGCCTTGTATATGGATACCCATTATAAAGGCGGGTATGTCAATACATATGTTCTTAATATCAATTTTACCCCTTATCTGCCCTAACGCCTTCATCTCTATCGCATCTTCGTTTCCATCTCTCCAGCCATTTTTTTCTCCATCCATCTATGTCGTCCTCCATCTCGAGCTTCACCGTAATTGCGTCTCTATCAAAGCCCCAACCATTGAACCCCAATCTGATTTTTCTCTTTCTCCATCCATCTCCATTGTCCTCCATCTCGAGGTTCACCGTAATTCCGTCTCTATCAAGACCCCAACAATTGAACCCCAATATGATAATTTTATGTTGGGAATCCCGGCAGGGTCCCCTGGCCCTCGTTCCTAGAACGACGGAAGTTTAAAATTTTTTCGGGATTTCGCTCTTTCCCTTGGATCGCTCGGTGTTTCACGAGAACATAAGAACACAAATAGAAAAGAGTCCAGCCATTGTACTCTTGACGAAAATCAACGAATATAGCTAGCTGCGAACCCTTCGAATCCCCGGGACGTAGTATCCCTCTCCTATCACCAAAAGCACACGAACTTGGTACAAGTCGTCACGCCATCACCTTATAACGTAACGAGCAATCCTTGTTGTATGCAGCTAGGCCAAGTGTGCTCGTATGCTGCCCTGGAAGAGAAAGAGATCGATTGAGAGAGAGGAAATGAGTCAAATCCCAGTTTTGGCCACTTTTCGATTAGCCTTGTAGGGCTAGAGTTGGCTGAAACTTAGTAAAGGGGAGTGGGAGAAAAAATCTCAAACACTCTCTCAAAACCAAGTCTTTTTTACCAAGTCTTTCTTACTTTGTTTTAGGTTTAAATTTTGAATTTGATATTAATAAATATCTAATATATATTTAATAATTTTCGAAATTATTTCAAAATTAAAATCGTTATTTTATTTAATTCCAAATTAAATTCTATTATTTTTGTAAAAACAATGATAAAGATTTAAATCAAATATAAATCATGTATGTACTAAATAATAAATATCCAATATTTTATTTCAAAAATATTTCGTGAGGTGAAACCACCATTTTACCCCTCACTAGTGGGTTTTGGCCAAGCCCTACCTCTCACTCCGTGCCCTAGCCTGCTCTTTCTCATTTTGACATTGTGTCGGTAACTAAGCCATTATTCAATGGGCCCAAATGATATTACGAGTCTCCTTTTGTTGAGTGATAACATTGTGCTTAAGACCAAGATTTCGAACCCGTTTCTCAGCCCAGAATATAGAACATAAATAAAGAAAATAAAGAAAAAGTAAAAATATTAAAAAAAAGATATTAGTTAAAGTTGAGAGGAGCGTATACTAAATAGAGGTGTTCAGACGGTTTGAAAAACCGTAACCAAACCGTAACCGAACCGTCGGTCAACGGTTCGGTTAACCGTGGTCAACGGTTACGGTTCAAACCGTAACCGAACCGTAAATTATGAAGGTTCGGTTACGGTTCTTCATTTTACTAACCGTAAACCGGCGGTTATAACCGGCGGTTAACCGTCTTTTAAATAATAATTAAATATATAATTTTATTGCTCTTATATCCAATGATAATTTATTCACCATATTTAATTTTTATTTTGTTAAATATCGTAAAATTAACTTTAGAAATCGTAGACGAATATTGAGTGATAATCATGATACTTAGAACTAAATGCCTACGACGAATGTCCGTCAAAGATTTTCTAATCGAAGAATGAATGTTAATCATAATATTGTTTAATATTTAAGGTGTAACTTATTTTTCAAATGTTGAAGGTTATTATATAAATTCTAACACGGAATGAAAATTTCTTTTTTTTTTACATTTTATATAAAAATAGTTTCTTACTATATATTTAAATTATTATAAAAGAAAGAAAATTATAAAAAAGAACTAGAAAAAAACCGTAAACCGCCGGTTCAAAACCGTAACCGTAACCGGCTTGGCCGGTTCAAAACCGTAACCGTAACCGTGATTACCACGGTTCGGTTAAGGTTATAAGTTTTTATTAACCGTAAACCGGCGGTTCATAACCGTGAACCGTAACCGTAACCGTATGGACACGTCTAATACTAAATCATGTTCGTCATGACTAGACTAGACATATGATATTCCAACATTTCATGTTCGCCGCTTGCATGCCAATACATATATGGATAGACTTTTGCTTACACCAACAACCATATCTTAAAAAGAGGAATAATATTATATAGGATTATGTATCTATCAGGCATGCATGTGTCTACGATATATTTTGGCCTACATTCCATTTCTAGCGGTATTTGTTTGGCTATGGCACTCATTCCACTAAACTTTTCCCTTTCGAGATATGTTTTATGTTTTCATGATTTTGCGTGTTTGTCACACTCACTTGCAACTAATTTTAATGGGTTGTACTTGGATAAGATTTCGATTGACATATATATATATATATATGCATTATGGTGGAGAATATCAACATATGAGTATATACAAATATAAGGTCAACCCCTAACATGCAACGCTTCTTTGCAGTGCCCATCAATTGTGTTTATGAGGTGTGTAATTTAACTTTTACGAGTTGGTATGTTCAACATTGGTAGAATTCTAAAAATAATATGATGGGTTTTATTTAATAAGAGAGAGTGGCAGAGAACTGATAGTATATTGGGATTTGGATGGCTCGTATAGTTGTAGAATTGAAAATCATACATTAATCTTAACAAATTGGTAATTATAATATAAATAGACTGAGACTCAACTCCTAAAAGTAGGAAATTGAAAAACACGTTCTAAGAATGTTACTAACCATGGTCCATAAAGAAAGAATCCCACCTATACATAGAATTGCATATTACATTATGAGATACAACTATTTGACTTTGAGATATAGAACATATATATATATATATATATATATATTTAATGTGCAAGCTGCTCCACCAATAAAAAGAAACCAATAATGACAACCACGTATGATCACTTATGACGTATATATTGTTGGGAATGGTGGTGGGCCCCGCGGTGGTCAGTGGGCCCCGCAGCGGAACATGTCCCGGTTTGGCTCGGTACGACGATCGGGAGAAGTGGGATCCACGGGGTAAATTTGGTGGGACACGCACAGTAACTACCACGATAAAAATAAAATTACCGTAAGGTAAGAAAGAACATCAGAATTTTTAACGCGGAAAACTCTCTGTTAACGAAGAGGGAAAAACCACGGCCGAGTCGACAAAATCTTCACTATAGTAAAAATTACAACCCTCGAATTTTTACTATCACTTTTACCACTCGTGTTTACCTCACACCTCTCTGTGGATGTGGAACCCTATCAGTTTCTAGCTGAACTGATAACCTCACAATTCACCCGAACTACTTCTCTCTATATAGTAAAACTCCAATGAGCTTGTGATGATAATAACTGAAGAATCCGCAGCCTATTTATAGATGTCTTCAGCTCTTCTGGACCGCTCAAAACGGGTGGCCAGGAATCCGCCGCGTGGCCATTCAATATGAGCCGCACATTAATTTATTACATATATAAAATAATATTATAATAAAAATTATAATATTTTTTTTCTTTTTCAATCTTGGTGGGCGCCATCATTGGCTGGCTGGACCAACAATTCTCCCCTCCAGCCTCATTCATTATTTGCGGGGAAGATCTCCCACCGCCTCAGCGATAACCCATGCCGGCGTGACTGGCGCAGAACTCTGTCTTCTCCTTGGGAATAACCTTCGTCAGAACGTCCGCAACATTCTTGTCTGTGTGGATCTTCTGCAGCTTGAACGCTTTCTCCTCAATAGCCAGTCTGAGCCAATGATAACGAATGTCGATGTGTTTCGTCCTCGAATGATACATAGTATTTTTGCTCAAGTCCAAAGCACTTTGACTGTCGCAAAATATTATGTACTCCTCCTGCTGAATTCCCAACTCCTGAAGAAATCTCTTCAACCAGAGCAACTAATGCCAGCTTCAGTTGCTGCAACATACTCCGCTTCAGTAGTTGATAAAGAAACACATTTTTGTAACCTCGACTGCCATGAGATAGCCCCCCCTAAGAATGTAAATATGTATCCCGACGTTGACTTTCTGCTGTCGAGATCACCGGCCATATCAGCATCCGCATAGCCTGTATGAAAACATTTACCACTTCCAAATGTTAGGCATAATTTTGAAGTTCCTTTCAGGTACCTCATGATCCACTTCACTGCTTCCCAATGTGACTTCCCGGGATTCGATAGAAATCGACTCACAACGCCAACTGCGTGAGCGATATCTGGCCTCATACACACCATGGCGTACATCAAACTTCCGACCGCCGATGAATGTGGAACATTTGGGACATCTTCTCCGTCTTCGCTTGTTGATGGACAGGATTTCTTTCGTAACTGAAAGTGCGCGGCAAGTGGCGTGCTAACTGGCTTAGAATCCTTCATATTGAACCTCTCTAGAACTCGTTCAATATAGCGCTCCTCGGATAACCACAATTGCCCAGCTTTCCGATCTCGGGTAATCTCCATTCCGAGAATCCACTTTGCCGAACCCAAATCCTTCATGTCAAACGTCTTTGACAAATCTTTCTTCAACCTGCTAATCATCTCTGCATCTTGTCCGACAATTAGCATATCATCAACATATAGGAGAAGAACGATAAATTTACCGTTAGAGTATCTCCTGACGTAAACACATGGATCTGCATATGTTCTCTTGAACCCCTGATGCACCATGAAAGAATCAAATTTCTTGTACCACTGTCGTGGAGCTTGTTTCAGACCGTACAAGCTTTTCTTCAGCCGGCAGACCATGTCCTCTTTACCTCTAACCTCAAACCCTTCTGGTTGTTCCATATATATCTCCTCATCAAGATCACCATGCAAGAATGCGGTCTTCACGTCGAGTTGTTCCAACTGAAGATCCATGGAAGCAGCTAGTCCCAGTATGACTCTGATTGAACTCATCTTCATGATCGGTGAAAATATCTCGTCAAAGTCGATCCCCTTCCTCCGAGTGAAACCTTTGACCACTAATCGAGCCTTGTATCTGACCAGCTTGCCATCATCCTTCTTCAATTTGTACACCCAATTGTCCTTGAGTGTCTTCTTTCCTTTCGGCAAGCGAACTAACCCGTACGTATCATTCTTCTTTAGAGAATCCATCTCCTCTTGCATGGCCTTTGTCCAACAATCTTTGTCCCTACAAGATTGTACTTCCTGGAAGCTCTCTGGCTCCCCCTCTTCAGTAAACAAAATATAATGAGAACTTGGATACCTCGTAGATGGTTGGCGTTCCCTAGTTGACCTTCTCAGTTGAGGTTCAACTGCTTCTTGCACATCTGAAGGCTCCCCCTGCTCAGTACCTTCAGTGTGTTCATCTACGACATGTTCATCATCATCAATGACTGGCTCTTCCGGTTCAGGTTCTGATTGTTGCATTCCTTCCTCTGTGGCACCGTCAAATGGAATGTTGACTGGTGCATAATCGTCTACACCGCCACTTGTGGATTTCGTCACGTCCACATCTGAGTCGTCCATGATCTAATGCTCATGGAATACTACGTCGCGACTTCGAACCGTCTTCTTCTTCTTTGGATCCCAAAGTCTGTAACCGAACTCCTCGTCTCCACACCCAACAAAGATGCAAGGATTTGATTTATCATCGAGCTTCGATCTTTGTTCCTTTGGCACATGCATGAACGCCTTACAGCCAAACACTCTCAAATGTGAATATGAGATGTCTCTACCGGTCCACACCTTCTCTGGTATATCAAAATTCAATGCAGATGAAGGTAGTCGGTTGATAAGATAGACTGCAATGTTGACAGTTTCTCCCCAAAATGACTTAGATAGATTAGCCATTTTGAGCACCGCTCGAACTCTCTCCATAATGGTTCGATTCATCCTCTCCGCGACACCATTTTTCTGAGGAGTGCCAGGAACTGCCTTCTCATGCCTAATGCCATGCTTCGTGGAATAATCTCTGAACTTCCGAGAGATGTATTCACCACCATTATCTGTGCGTAGACACTTTAGCGGCATTTCTGTTTCTCTTTCCACCATCGCATGGAACTTCTTAAAATAATAGAACACCTGGTCCTTCGTCCGCAATAGATATACCCAGGTCTTGCGAGCCGCATCATCAATGAAGGTCAGAAAATATTTACTGCCTCACAGAGATTCGACTTCCATGGGTCCGCATACATCAGAGTGTACCTACTCCAACTTCCTCATTCGCCTGGTTGAGTTCTTCGCGAATGAAACTCTATGTTGCTTCCCAAATAAACAATAATAGCAGGGGTTCAGCGCTTTCTCCTCGGCTACTGGTATGAGGGATTTTTTAGCCAAGACCTTCAACCCCTTCTCTACAACGTGTGCCAGCCGTCTGTGCCCATTGTTGTAAAAATCGCCCTAGGCGGCCGCGCCTAGGCGTCGGGCACCAGCTGCCCCGAAAACCCTATAATCGGGGCTCTTAACCGGTCTGGCCGATTAATCGGCGCCTAGGCCGACTAGTCGGCGCCCAGACCGATTTTTTTAAGGAACTAATCGCTAAATTAAAAAAGAAATTGAAATTTTATTAATTAAACCCTCACGAGACAACCCACATACGAAGCACAAATTACACAAGTCCTCTCTCCACCCAATCGCACTCACTGCAGCCACCGTCCGCCGTCGCACTCCTCGCCGCCAGCGTCCGCCGTCGCACTCCTCGCCGCCAGCGTCCGCCGTCGCACTCCCCGCCGCCAACGTCCGCCGTCGCCCACTAGCACCGTCCGTTCCCGTCGTGCCGCCGACTGAAGCAATAAGGTAGATTTTAGCAAACCTATTTTTTTTGGGTTTTTATGATTCGGATTGCTTTAATTTCTGGATTGATTAGCAAACCCATCGTGTTTCTGTTGTTCTTGTTTGTAGCTTAGTGGCTTCGGTTTTTAGGGATGATAATTGGCATATATTTCTTCTCTTAATTGAAAGTTTCGGCAGCAATTTGTCTTGTTTTTTTTAACCTGATTTGTATATAATTAGAAAAAGTTGATTTATTAGTATAGAATCATTTGCTTTTGCTAATTTTCTATTTCGATTATTCAAGAGTAATGTCTCACATTTGTGATATTATTTCAGATTTTAGAGCAATGTCAGCTTGTGGCATTTTTTCCTTTGTCTACTCTGTTTCTATTATCATGTGGTAGTGTAATTCCATGTATAAACTCTCATGTGAACTACTTTTCGATGTGGGTTAACTTAAACTTTGAAATGTTCGAATATATTGATGAAAACAAGTGAATCGCATAGTTTCCGCCTAGGCCCCGTCTAGGCGTCTAGGCGCTAGGCCCCTCCGGGCCGCCCGACTAGCGTCTAGCGATTTTTACAACATTGTATGTGCCACAAATTTGGAGAAGCATCATCTTCTGCGTTAAGTTGGTTAGCACATATCGTTGCATGCATCTTGTACAGCGAGCAGCATAGCTTTCCTCTCGCTACCACCAATGATCCCTTGGTGAGTTTTCAGTTGCCATTCCCCATCTCGTTATAGTATCTTTCATTGTCCAGCACCTTCACAGAAACTAGGTTGAGACGTAGGTCTGGTATGTGCCGCACATCTTGCAGCCGTAATGTGCACCCTACGCTCGTCTGGATACAGATATTACCTATCCCCACTATTTTAGAAACACTTTGGTTACCCATCTTGGTAGTGCCATTCCCGCTTTATATGTAGAGAAGTATTCACGCCTTGGAACACAATGGTAGGAGGCACCGGAGTCCACTACCCATTCGGTGTTTGCATCCGCAACATGATAGTAGTCTGCTTCATTCACCAGAGTAACTTCTCCATCATCGTTGGAGGCGATTGCAGACGTGTTCTTGTCATCGTTTTGTTTCTGTTTTCTGTTGAGAAGTCTACAGTTTCTTTGTAAGTGACCAATTTTTCCACAATGGTAGCACTTCCTCATCTCTCTCGACTTGGATCTATCTTTTGGCTTGTCGTATCCTTTTGGTCCTCTACTCTTGCTTCGACCCCTATTCTCCGTGACAAGGGCCTGATTTCCCGTACTGATACTGGCAGCATCCTGTCGCAGCTCTTCATTATAGAGTCTATTTTTCACCATATCCATCGTGACTTTACCGCTTGGTGCCGAATTAGTGAGCGATACCACCAACGTATCCCAGCTATCAGGTAGAGATCCCAGTAGTAGACATGCTTGTAGCCATCATCAAGGATTAGACCGGCACTTGTAAGTTGAGTTATCAGCCCTTCAAAGTCATTGAGATGTTCAGCAACTGATCGTCCCTCGTTCAGCTTCACATTCATGAGTTTTCGCATCATGAATACCTTGCTCAGCGCATTTGTCACCTCGTACATACCCTCTAATTTCGTCCAAAGTTCGTGGGGGTCTGCCTATTTCGGACGTGGTTGTAGAGGCTAATGTCCACCCATTGGCGGATCACACCTAGCGTCTTTCTTTGCAATTTCTTCCATTGAATAGCATTCCCGCCTTCGGGCATCTTGCCTTCATTTTCAATCGGTTCATGGAGGTCTTCGCAATAAAGGTTCCTCCATCCTTGATTTCCATATGGAGTAATTCGTTACTGTCAGCTTGATCATTCCTCCGTCGTTCTCCATGGCTGTTAAAATCTACCAGCAACCTACTAGTATCATTTCTGATGTTGAAGATCAGTCAAAGCTGCAACCACAGAGCATACTCAGAATACTATCAGGCTCTAATACCACTTGTTGGGAATGGTGGTGGGCCCCGCGGTGGTGAGTGGGTCCCGCAGCGGAACAGGTCCCGGTTTGGCTCGGTACGACGATCGGGAGAAGTGGGACCCACGGGTAAATTTGGCGGGACCCGCACAGTAACTACCACGGTAAAAATAAAATTATCGTAAGGTAAGAAAGAACACCAGAATTTTTAACGTGGAGAACTCTCTGTTAACGAAGAGGGAAAAACCACGGCCAAGTCGACAAAATCTTCACTATAGTAAAAATTATAACCCTCGAATTTTTACTATCTCACTTTTACCACTCGTTTTACCTCACACCTCTCTGTGGATGTGGAACCCTATTAGTTTCTACCTGAACTGATAACCTCGCAATTCACCCGAACTACTTCTCTCTATATAGTAAAACTCGAATGAGCTTGTGATGATAATAACTGAAGAATCATCAGCCTATTTATAGATGTCTTCAGCTCTTCTGGACCGCTCAAAACGAGTGTCCAGGAATCCGCCGTGTCGCCATTCAATATGAGCCGTTCATTAATTTATTATACATAAAAAATAATAATATAATAAAATATTATAATTTTTTTTTCTTTTTCAATCTTGGTGGGCGTCATCTTTGGCTGGCTGGACCAACATATATCACGACATGCATTACGATAAAACTAGAAAAACTTCCAATAAGTATTATCATCTCCATATAATTATTAGACACAATTAATTAGTTTGCAGGACAAGAACTCCATAAGATTCCCCGACACTCATTATATACATATATATGATATGTTTAATATATATATATATATATGTTTAATATAATGTGATATAATATAAAATAATATATGTTGTCTTACTGTAATATCTTATGCCATATACCATATATAATATAATGTTATATAATACAACATGACATAATGTAATATTGTATTATATATTGAAGTATAAAATATGCCTAAGAGGGTGGGGTTGAATTAGGCTTAGAAAAAATTGGCTTGTTCTTCTTTGAAAAATACTCTTCTTTAACAAGACATTTCAGATTACGTTATTCCCTAGAAAGCAGTACGAGTATCAGTATTGTATCCCTAACCTTTTTCAAAACTGGTTCAAAAATATCGCGTAGTTTTTTGAAAATGTTTCAAAGATATTCCCTGGTTATTTGAAATCGTTCCGGGTTTGTCTCACAGAAAAGTAAATAGCAGAAAGTAAAGTGAGACGGGATTTTTATACAGGTTATATCCCCGACTGGGGTTTAATCATGTCCTTGGGCTGTGATCTCCCCAAGAGTTCTAATCGATCACTGAGTATTACCAGTTATGGTTACAAAATGATCGATCCTTACACAACCGAAGCACTTTGGAAACTAGACCTCCACCTAGGCTGCCGCACGCCAAGTTTTATTCCACGTCGTTTCCCTAGGAAACCTATTCCCGACTAAACGCGGCTTGCTACCGAAGGGCCACCGAATCCACCAAATTCGTCCCTCGTGCGAAAGACTCCACTCGTGCTCCTTTGTGCGCTCAACACGTCCGAAGACAAATCACGTCCGAAGACAAGGGTTTTGGGATAGGGTGTTGCTAAAGATCGCTCAAAGAGTACATATTTCGCAAATGTAGGCTCAACACAAACTTCGAATTAATCGCAAATTAACGTTCAATCACTCTAAGGAATTCGTTTGCTTGTGTGTTCATTTCGTACCCTTCAACGTGAAGTATTTTTCTTCTATATAGACCCACGAATGGCTTCTACACTTCACAAGAAAAGTTAAGCACAGAATATGCAAGAGAAAGCTCAATAATTACGTGCATTAACTCAAGGAATCATGCCAAGAATAAACCAACTAAGCTCAACGGTCATGCATGAATTCTTACCATAAATACCACAGTCTTACTTTCCTTCCAAGGTAATCTCATCGTTTGTCAGCACATTCCATATATAGGCTCAATCAGCATATTACCACATATAAGCCCAATCAATTTATCACTTTCCAAAATATAAATCCCAAGTCGCATAAGGAAAGATAGATCATTGATTCACTGATTTAAGAGTCAAATAAGATAGAACTCAAACGGATATATCATGATATTCTTTCCTAAAATAAAGGGTAAATTTGGGTTCAGGCCCTAATAAGCAATTTTCAATATAGTTCAGGCCCCATAAGGTTTTAATTTAGACTGAAGGACCTAAATACTGAAAATAATAGTTTAAAGGACCCATGTGACAGGAAATGACAAATCTGTCCTTCGTAGTTGGCAAAATTACAGCCATTTGCCATCGTCTCCATCTTTCGATTTTGGGTTGGTGTGAGGACTCTAGAACAGACTGAAATGTCGTTGTTAAGGTGCAAAGAAGATGGGATTGACTTCGTTTCCCCATGGGTAGTTATAATAAACAAATAATTTAGAGTGTAAGAAGAAATAATGTCGAAATTCCACTTCGAGAAAACGAGATATAAATGGACCAAGAATCAAAATTAATGGCCGATTAAGATGAAACTGAGGGAATTTGATAATGGGTCTTAATAATGAACGAGAATTATTGAGTTCACCAAAGAAGTGATGAAGAATTTTGAATCAAAATTTTTTATGCGACGTATATTGAAGATTTCGTGAAGACGATATCTGGGTAACAAGTAATGCAATTTAAGTAACCAGTATAGCAAAAATAGTAACATATACGACTAACACAGTAACAGATATAACAACTGTAGTAACACTTATCATCGAAGAAAAGTAACAATTGTTGAATAACAATTCTTTGTTACGAAAATCACAATTGACTCTAGAAAAAGGTGAAAGTCGCAGAAACATCGACGTTATTGACCGAATTAGGTTAATTAGATTTATACCAAACTATTACTTCAAACCTAATCCGAAAATCTAGTGTTGTAATCTCAGCTTTAATTGTCGAAATTGAGAAATAGTCGACCCTAATCTCATGTTATTGAATAGACCCTGAGTAACAAAATATTAAAAGGTTATAACAATTCTATATTGCGATAATACCAAATCGCTAAATTTAGTAACTAAATAGTTAACTCAAATAACAAATTATTCAATAACAATAACATATCCGGAAAATGATTATTTTAACAATAAAATCGATTTTTAACATATCATTCAAAGTAACGAATAGGGTTGTGTTAGTGACAATAACCCCCAAATCGATAACCCTAATCGAAGTAACGAAGGAGACCTCGAGCAGCGACGACGAGCAGCGAAGAAAGCAACGACGACGACAATGGCAAAGAAATCGAAGAAAACAGCGAGCCATCCCACGAGCAGCGACGACGAGCAGACCACGAGCAGCGAGCCATCCCACGACGACATTGGCCAAGAAATCGAAGAAAACAGCGACGAAGAAGGAGCAAATGTCGAAGCAGCGAGCCATCACACGACCCAGATGTCAACCCAGATATTTCGTTGAAACTGTCGGGCCGATTTACGATAACGCAAGCGACGAGCATAAGGAGGCGGTTCAAAGGACGCCATTTGCTTCTTTACTCCGTATCGTCCCGTGCGAGATAGGATGTGCTAGGCTCGTGGGTATGATGAGACGATTTACCCCGGACGGTAAATTTTTTAGATTCGAGCACGATACTCTAGTTCCCTTTTTCGTTTTAGAGTTTTCTGTGTTTATGGGGTTAAGGGCGAATGGGATGTTCATAGACTTGAATCATAAAATTGTGGTGAAGGAGGTTGATTTTATGAAGAGGTGCTTTCCGGGTAAATCTCGACTGTTTTGAGATGATGTTCTTGTTAAAATTAAAGAATTATCGTGTTCGGGGGATAGAACAAGCTTAGAAGACTTTAGTCGAATGTATATTTTGTTAGTCTTTATTTGTATTTTATTCCCCACGTCGAACTACTGTTTCCCGTCGTTCGTATTTGAGAACATCGACCGTTGGACGAGGTGAAGGACTACGTCTGGGGTAAGGCAGTCCATTCTTTCCTGATGAAGTCAATCTTGCAAAATCCACAATACGTAGAAGGGTGCACCCTCGGATTAATGGTAAGTCATTCTTTTCCAGTTTAATGCGTGTTCATCATATGTGAGTTCTTCACTTTTGCATGTTGTAACTGTATATTTAGCTTTGGGTTTATGAGCACGCTCCCCGACTGGGTAAAGCTCTATCGATTATAGGCATGCCTCGTTTGACGAGGTGGCGGCCAACCGAACAAGAAATGGAGCAAGCTATTGAGTTGTTGAATGAAGATGAGGTGGTAAACCGGATCTATGTGTGGCGGAACGAGTATGAGGCGTTCTGCACATTAACCGACAACGTGAGGATTCCTAATTTCGAGACGACGGACAAGAAGTCTACCAAGGAGGAACCTTACATATCTAAGGAGAAAGCCGAGGAGAAAGTTGTTGGTGACGAGGGTGGTCGTATGGAGAACGTTGAGGAGAAAGCTCTTGGTGACGAGGATGGTCGTCCTTACATGCCTACGGAGAAAGCTGTTGGTGATGAGGGTGCTCGTATGGAGATTGAGCGGGTCGATGAGCTTGTGGAGCAAGCTGTGATGGTGGAGGACAAGGAAAAAGGAAGTACCTGCATTTGATGGTGATCAAAATGTTGCTGAGGAGGGTGCTGGTATGGAAGTTGAGCTGCAGGATGTTCATGTGGAGCAAGCTGCTGTGGAGGAGACAGAAGCTGATGTTGTGGTGGTTGAGGCAGAAGCTGATGCTGTGGTGGCTGAGAAGCAAGCTGATGCTGTGGTGGCTGAGAACCCAGCTGTTCCTGTGGTGGCTGAGAGGCCAGCTGTTGCTGTGGTGGCTGAGGTGCAAGTTGTTGCTGAGATGCAGCGGGAACAAGATGCTATCGAGATGGATGAGAGTATCTGTGGTGGCAGCTATCATGAGGTCGTTCACTATTGCGACGATGGATCAAGAATACAAACAATATGTCGCTTCGAAGGAATCTCTTGAGGCCGGATCAATTGCTTGCACGGTCATGGGAAGGGATAACCGCAAGAAGAAGAAGCTGGCCGACTTTGTAACGCCTCCGGGGAGCACGGCGCCGGTGAAGAAGAAGCGCAAGGGTGCAAAATGCGCTACAAAAGAGGGACCGATCGAGGTGTTCAATATCTCGTCGGGTAAAAAGTTGGATCCTCCCGCAGAGATGTACAGCGGCACGCTCGATAGAGACTTTGAGGGAAAGGCATCCCTATCCCCCGAAAAAGAAAGAGATCGTGGAATGCTTCGTTGCAAACGCCAAGTTCAAGTAAGTTGTTGGATTATGTTTTAGATGCGGCGTTATTATATTTATCTTTGAATTCCTTGCAAATGCAGTACCGTTGTATGGGAGAACAACATCCACCATTTGCACGGATTTCATTTGGTGGAAATGGTGAAGGGGAATGCTATTGCGTCTGATGTTATAGACGCATGGTTTAAATATTTGATGATGATGGCTCCCGACTCCGGCACGTACTTCCTTCCTTCCTATGTTTCGGTGAGTTGATTTAATCGAATATCATGTTTTTAATTTTGTGGGAGTTAACTAAAACTTTGATTAATTCTCAGCAAAATATTGAGGGTGTGTTGTCAAGACCGGGGAGGCGTCTCCAGGTAGGAACCAAAAACGGTGTGGAGACATTGTTGGAAAAATTGTCTCCTATTACCAAGACCGAGTTAGAGCATTTTCGGGCGATCGTACAGTTCGAATGCAAGTTTGTTGGCTGCCATTGAACAATCACAATCATTGGCATATGCTTGTACTCGATGTCGAAAATAGATCTTGGCAGCATTATAATTCAATGAGAGGGCCGACTGGAACAGCTGTTGCAAACCGTTGTGTAAGTTCGATTTTTAAGTAAATTGTTTCAGCTGTTTCTTCGTTGAACGTGATTCGCTGATTTTTATGTTATAGGCGCTTGCACTTGGACATTATTTGAAGCATGTGGGGTTGAATACGAAGTTTGCTTCAACGGTTCTGCCTAAGATTTGTCGCCAGCAAGCCATGGATAGCTTGGATTGTGGCCCGTGGGTGTGCATGTTTGGGTACGCATTATTGAGAGATGATGTTGGTACGTGGGATGAAATCAATAGGACCGGCGACATCCGATCATATCGGGCGCATATTTTAGCTGGTTTGTTACAATTTGCTGCTATGTGTACCTGAGACTTTTGTGTAGAATGTTGGTTTTTAAAAATTTCGGTTATGTTGCTGACAATGTGTGTGCATGATTCTAGTAAACTCTCTGTTGTTTATGGATTTCCTGCAGTAACAGTCTAACGTATTACTAGTAACAATTTAATGCTGGTAAAAAATAAAAGTGAATAGGCAGGTAACAGGTCAGTACTCGATGAGTAACAGATAACGCTGGTGCAATAACAATTTATAATGTAATTAGATTAGTTTATGGTTTTCAAATTTTTTATTGTAAACACGCTACATTCAGTATAATATATAAATTCACGAAGTTTTAGATAAAAATATTTTATGTTATGGTTATGATATTCGTGGAGGTTAGGTTGGAATTGAAGAAGTTGAAGTATAGTGTGAAAAATAAGTAGCACTCTTCTTGAGAAGATGATCATGCTTCTACGGATTGAGTCTACGTAAACAAAATGGGAAGATACGATCTATTACTTTTTATTTTACAGTGCAAATGGTCGACGTAACACAAGTGATTCAACAAAGTTAATGACATCTTCGATTAATCTTAAACGTAAACCTTGTGTTGTTTACTGATTTCATACGGTAACAGTTCAATGTACAAATAGTAACAAATTAACAAGAATAGTAACTAGTAGCGGGTAACCGGGTAACAGAGCGATGCGTGACGAGTAACAGATAACGCTGTTGCAATAACAATTTAACGTATAAACCTGTGTTGTTTACTAATTTCAGGCAGTAACAGTTTAACGCTTGCACTAGTAACAAATATACACATACGGATAACAGACCATTTACGCTTTTTACTCTCCCGCCCAAAATTCATCTCAGGATGATTTTCCCGCCAGAAGCTTCAATGCCAATTTAGTACAGAAGTAGGCAACTTAGTAACAGAAATGCAATACTAGTAACAGAACCTGAAAATTATACAAAACCCGCCAATGCGAAAAAAAAAAGACACCACACTTTCCTCTAAACCCTATTTCATCAAGAAAAATCATCTCTCTTCTTCATTTACTGCCTTTGACAGTATCCATGGTCCCCACTATGTCAGCAACTCAAGATTCGATTCTTGCACTTTGTGCTTATAAAAAGCGAATTTTTTCTGTTGGAGGTAAGAGAAACATCATCTTTAACAGACCTCTTATTACTAGTTACCCAGCGTTTCTCAGATGTCAATAGTAGCTCTATCTCCTTGAGATACAAATCACCTCTTAACAACACTGCAATGCAATTGCTTATGGATAGTGATGTGAAGTTCATGGTGAGGTTGCACCACGAGCTAAAGATGAAGGTCATTGACATGATTGCATCTGAACATGGGAATACAACTGAGGATATGCCATCTCAGGTCGGGCCATCTCAGGGTGAATGTCGAGTTCTCGCGAATGCGAACTCACTCGACTTTTGGATTCGCTGCATTGAGGGTGAAGGGCAAGTCTTTGAGGGTGCCAATGAGTTTCGAAGCAAGCTTAAAAGGTATGCCGTTGCGAGCAGAAAGTCTTTCAAGTATATAAAAAATGACGCTAAGAAGATCATTGTAGTATGCAACATCGATGGATGTAGATGGAGGATATACGCAGCTCACCGGCAATGTGATGGTATGTTTAGCATAAAAAACTGCAACCTCAACCACACTTGCGGTGAATCCAGTTTACTAATAAGAGACCACCCAAAAGCCGATGCAAAATGGTTGCCGAGTTGGTTCAGCCGAAGCTGAGCATGGAGCCTCTCTACATGCCACGCACTATGAAGAATGATATGTTGCGGGAATACGGGGTTGCAATACCATATCACCGAGCTTGGTCAGCGAAAGAAATAGCCTTAAAAAATATTCATGGTATTCAAAGAGGTTCGTATGATCAATTAAGGTGGTTTTGCCATGCTGTGCTTCGAACAAATCCAGGTTCATTTGCAGATTGTGAACTTCATCCTGAAACAAACAAATTTAGGAGAATGTTTGTGAGTTTCAATGCGTGTATAATTGGGTTTATAAGGGGTTGTAGACCACTACTCTTCCTTGATGGTACACAAATCAAGAATAAGCACAAAGGGTGCTTATTTACTGCTGTGTCAAATGATGGAAATGATGGATTGTTTACTGTTGCTTTCGCAGGTTTTGTTATTTTCTTACAATAATTTATTAGTTTCGTAGCTTTTTTCGTTATTATCTATTCATAATTTTTTATAGGACAGTGGCTGATGCAGAATCAACTCCTAACTGGGAGTGGTTTCTTTTGAAACTGAGGCACCTCTTATGATATTATAGAAGAGACAACTTCGGAGATTATACATTTTTTTCCCGACCGCCATGAAGGATTGGTTCAAGGCGTTCCCTCGGTATTCCAGGGTCTCACCATGCATATCTTCTAAGACATGTCATTGACAATTTCAAGACTGAGGTACATTACCATGTATTGTTATTTCTAGACTCATTTCAGTTAATATGTTAGTGATGTATTGTTATTGCAGACGAGGTTTTTGTTTTTTTTCCACCATCTGTACAGGTATTGCGAAAGTACCCATATAAGAACAAGAAATGTTGGACAACAAAGTTCAAGAAGGCAGCTTACTCTCCTTACTTGGAGGATTTCAGACAATTTCTTACGAAAGTTCAAACGGCATTTCCCGCACACTCAAACTTCATAGGAAAGACGAATCCTAATTGTTGGGCTAACTCCTTATTTCGTGGCAATAGATGGGAATAATTGACAACAACATTGCGGAAAGTTGGAATAGTTGGGTTCGTGAGGCTAGGGCTCTACCTATTGTTAGTTTGGTCGACGAGATAAGACGAAAGACAATGATCATGATGAACGACAAACGCACGAAAGCACACAAACAGCTCGGTTGTTTGTGTACGAAGCCTGAGAAGAAGCTGAAATTAAGCATCGATGAATCTCGAACATTGGAGGTCGATACGTCTGGTGGGTGGCAGTTCGAGGTTTCAAAAAGGGGATCTAATATGCCGTAGATTTAAACAGCAAGAGATGTTCTTGCCGACACTTCGATTCAGGGGCTTCCGTGTAAGCATGCATGCGCATGCATTCTTTCAATGGCCCTTTCTCCATATGACTTCTGCGATAGCTATTACAGTTTGGCGAAATACCGGGAGGCATACCAGGGTTCTATAAATCCAATTCCTTCTAATTTTGCAATTGAAGATCCTATACCCGAAGACGTCGTGGAACCAAACATTCAAAAACCCCCAGGCCGTCCACGATCTAAAAGAATTCCTTTAAAAGTTCAAGACACTCGTCCACTCAAGTGTGGAAGATGTAAAATGGTCGAGCACAATCGCCGAACATGCAAAGAAGCAATTTAACGTTTGCAGTATTCTTTTTGTCTTTTTTTGGCCAATTTGATATCAATTTGTCCTTTTTGTCTAATTGATATCAATTGGTAAGTTTTTGGCTTCTCGTTGTGTACGTATTGGATGTTTCTGCCTGTAATAACAAATTACGTTCACACAGTAACATTTCATACATATATGGTAACAATTGCTTACAGCTTAATAACGGTTTGATCTACTAGTAACGATATTGATACTCAGAGTAACAGATTTGATACCCCGAGTAACAGTTTGGACGCAGTATAAAAATACCCAAATTATTGGGGTCGACCGTATTTTTGTGAAATTAAAAGATGAACGTCGGACGAACGAGCAAACAATGTGCCGCACCGAGCTGCCCATACTATAAGGGTACTTCGAATTTATACATATTAGATGTAATCGTTGCCAAAAACGGCTTTGATTTCATCTTGTTTTCGCAAATTAGAACACTACACATGGTAACAATTAAGTTTAGTTTAATAACGGTTTTGACAGGCCTAGTAACGATTTTGGCATAAAAAGTAACAGATTTGACACTGCGAGTAACAGTTTGGACACAGTAAAAATATACCCAAATTATTGTGGTCGATCATATTTTCGCGAAATTAAAAGATGAAGGTCGGACGAACGAGCAAACAATGAGCCGCACCGAGCTGTCCATACTATGGATACTTCGAATTTGTACGTACTAGATGTAATCGGTGCCAAAAATGGCTTTGATTTCATGTTATTTTCGCATATTAGAACTCTAAATAGAAAGATAAAAACTCATACAAATTTTACATCTTGCTTCGTCAATACCACAATACATCCTACATTACACTACGAAATTGGTTGGTTAATGGGCATTCAAAATTTCGGACCTCGATTCACTGTAAAAACGAGATTCGTAAAATAATCTCTGTCGATAACTATTTTCTGCATCATAGTAACAGATAAGGTATGGAAAATAACAGTTCACTAGACGATTATAACAATATAATCTAAAAGCATAACAGAAAGTCGCCGGAAAATAACTATTAGTTCAGTATGTTAGGATGGGTATTTTCGTCAATACATATTTTTAATCCTTATCTCTGCCATTTTCGAAAAGTTGGTCCTTTAAACTAATGTGAGTTCTGACAGGGACTGAACCTTTTACAAAATTACTAACTAGGGACTGAATACAAATTTCTCCTAAAATAAATCAATCACATGTAAGCACTCAGAATATATTTTCCACATATATAGCATAGTCATTCATATCCGGGTGGACACAATGATATTCTTCCCTAAAATAACTCAATTTCGTTTTCAGCTCAATCAGAATATTTTTTCCATATATATAGCATACAGTCGTTCATAGGTGATCACAACGATATTCTTTCCTAAAATAACTCAATCACACAGACAGTTCACATATCACTCAGCATAGTATATTTTCCACATTAGGGGTGTTCAAAATAACCGAAAAACCGAAAAAACCGACCGAACCGTAAATTTCAGTTTTTTCGGTTCGGTTTTTCGGTCGGTTTCGGTTTAGTGTACAGAACATTTCGGTTATTCGGTTCGGTTTTCGGTTTTCTGAAAAAAATAACCGGAAAAACCGAAAACCGAATAGTATAAATATATAATATGTGTATTTGTAATGGGCCATATGAATATAATAAGTAAAGCCCAATTTAATGTTACTTAAGCCCAAAGGTTATTAAACAAAAACAATAATAAAATAAATTATTGCTCATTGTGGTGAACCGTGCGAGAACACACAGCAAGAGCAAGCAAACCTATTTCCTCCCAAATCGTTTTCATCTTCTCACATCTCAATACTCAAGTCTGCTTCGAAATTCCTTAGGTATTGTACTATCGTAGTTCTTTCTCCACAATCGGTCTCAACTCTCAAGTCTCAACTTGGTCGTTTTCGTTGTTCAAGCACGAACGTAATTGTTTGCTATCCTATGTCTTTAACATTTTTACTACTCCAACAACAAAATAATTTTTATTTCAATTTAAGGTTTTAACCGAAAAACCGAACCGAAAAAACCGAACCGAATTGTAAAAAAACCTAACCGAACCAAATTAAAACGGTTCGGATATCGGATTAAGCATACGCAAAACCGAAAATCGAAAAACCGAACCGAAGTTTAAGAAAACCGAACCGAACCGACCGTTGAATACCCCTATTCCACATATAGCACACAGTGAGATTCCATTCATACGAGAACGTTCATAACCAGGTGATCACAGCAATATTCTAGTTAAGCACAAGATCACACAAATTCGATTATCTTAACAATTTAATCACATTTAAGCACTTAATCGAATAATATTACATACTTAAACATCATAAATCATACATATCGAGTTTTCTAAATTGTACCCCCATAATACATAATTACTTGGAATAATCAAAACTCTCATAATCATTTGGACCAAAAAGGTCTACAACTTACGTACACAAACAGCTACATATAGTTCACAATCAAAGACTATGGTATTTCGCACGTGCTTTGATTGAAGATTGGAAATCGGTTTCACTCTATAACCGGACGTGAAACTCACTAAAGAGGGAAGATACATGGAACTCGGTCTGACGAGCAAGTTCTGTGTAAGCTACAAATGTGGCCAAAGGCATCTGAGTGCATAGAACGCATGGCCACAAATCAGTACGTATTAGGGCTTTGTGGGACGGAGCTAAAGTAACAATTCTTCAATGAACTTAAGACCCAGTACTTGCCTACGAGATGTTGTAAGTTTACGTTCACAAGAAATATGACTAATTTCCCACTGGATACATATGTGGCAAACAATTATGAATATCCATTTTTTCTGATCTTTGATAATACAGGATGTCGATGAATGTATGCGCGGATTTATCGAAATGAAATTGAGGTGTACCAGCCCTCTCAATACAGTTGCATTCATGAACACAATTTTCTGTCAGTTCTTGAAATTCGCTTCCTGTTGTCAATGGATCTGTTGATCTGACCGACGTGATGCCCTTTGTTCTTGGAAAGTCTATTCGATGGCCGTCATGCAATTGGATAGATGCAACAACAATCGTTCTCCCTGTGAACGTGAACAACACTTATTGGGTGTTCGCCGTTATCTATCCTAGACATTGAACATTTTGTAATATTGGATTTAAATAGATCAGCCGATCCACACTTCACGAAGACACGTGCTGCACTTGGAAACACAATCATTATCACCAAGATGTTGCTTCTACAACTAGGCATGGAACGTTCAAATTTTGAGTTCGATATTAGGCGTAACGGGCGAATCTCGCAGCAAGGTTACATGTGACATTATACAAATTAATCAATGGAAAAACGATATGTTCCTCTTTATTTAATTAACCATATGGCTTGGTTTTTGCTGCAGCGGAGAATTTGGCGTGCATATGTTGCGGAATGCATTTGGCGCGATGTTTCCAGGCGTCAATCTATTTGCCATAAAACCGTGCCAAATAGAAGAATTCAGAAAATATTTGCCGGGCGTCTATCTACTTTCGTTATTGGCATTGGCCTCCATATAATGAATAGGCATTTTTAAGAACCTTGATCTTATCTTCGTACTGTTTTTGCCATGGATATTTCTGAATGATGTTTGAAATTGCTAACGTGATATAGTAGTTATATTATGGTTGTTTCCTAACTTTTATGAGATTACTCAACAATTCTAGTTATGATGTTAGACAATTTTTATCACGAATGTTTCGTAATCATACTCAACTGTTGTATGGCACTAACGTATGCTCAAATTATTAGGCGTTCTTCTATGTAAGACTGTAAGAGGGCAGCTAACATCAACAAATTTCATTTCAATACATATAATCTTATTTCATATCATGTCAAATAATATAATGTATTGTATTATGTATGATATATGATATGAAATAAAACAAATATTGAAATTGATATTGATGTAGAATCATGAAATTACATACTGTTTAGTATTGACTCCCCTATAACCAATATTTCAGAAGATTACTCGACTGATTGTTACAACATACAAGTCCATTCTTATTACCAACTTTACATGATTGTTGATTTATTGTGAAGAATACGACTTCAGACAATGTATTATATTATATAATATAATATATTATAAAATAATATAATATAAGATAATATCATATATATAATATAATATATATAATAAAATATCATATATATAATATAATATATTGTAGTCTAATATAATATAATATAATATGATATAAGATAATCTATATTATATGTGGGGGTAGATAAGCATCATTAATATTACGTGGCATATTATAGGTTAGTTGCTTTTTGTTGGGATCAGTTTAGTGTTTAGAAGGGGGTGATTAAGCACTTTTGAAAACTTTTAAAATAATTGAGTTTTAATAACTCGAGCTCTTGAAAATATTTAAGCATCGCGAGAGATAAAGCGAGTTTGGATTTAAAACCAAGCGGAAAATACTCGACTTAATCCTCTTAAAATCGGTTTTATGAAAGCTACTTCAAAACACTTTAAAACAATGCAAGTTGGAAACCGGTTTTGCTTGAAGCATTTTATTGAACACCTAAAATGCTTCAATAATACACATGCTAGATATGTATGAATGCAATGCACGTGACTCGATTTGTTTATGGAAGTTCGGAGTCTCAATACATCTACATCTCCCCTTCTTCCCCGCAAGAAAGGCTCTCACTAGAAGACTCGGTTTATATATTACATGTACAAACTTCCATACCAAACTTACACAATATAAACTCCTAATCTATATTCCGCTAACTAAACTTCCTAGCACTCAACCACACTAGCAGCCTTTTAGAGTCTACAGTCTTCGACCACTACTAAAGTCGACCTGAACGTCTCTCTACTGTTAGCTTTTTAAAGCCCACCGGTAGAGTTATTTCGCTCTACGATTCGCAGGCCGCGACCCTACGAAAAACACTTCTTTTACATCTATGTGCAAAGACTACAAACACATAGTTTTACGTCTTTCTGCATAGACTCTCACTCAACTAATCTACTTAAGCTCATATATCTTTTGTGTGAGTGAGGAGTGTGGGTTTGAAAATTGTAGCTCTCTTTTGTAACCCACACACTTGGGAAGAACTCTCTTGGTTTTGTGCTCTTTGCTTTTGTTCTTCTCTCTTGGATCTCTCTTTGATTGTGTGCTTGTTTGCTCTAAGATCCTTATGTTTTTATGCCCTTCTGGTGTGTAATTCTCCGAAACTTGATATAGCTCTTAGACACATTAAACTAGCAGTTGGAAGCTTTTGTCTTCATATGGTCAATGCTGTCAGCTTCAGTCGCTTGTACCTGCTGCAGTAAGGGGCTTGTACCTCAGTGCAGTAGTTGATCAGTCAATCCAGTCATTGACCCGACAAGTCTGAGATCGGACCAGTACAGACCGAGACCGGCCAGTCCAGTCCAGTCTGAGACCGATAATCCAGACCGAGACCAAACCAGTCCAGTACTGACTGAGACCGACCAGTCCAGACCGAGACCGGTCAGTCCAGTCCATCGGAGACCGGCCAGTCCAGTATGAGACCGAGACCCGGTTGACTGTCAGTTAACCGTGATGACTAGTGTTGACCGGCAGTTGACCGACCCGGTTTTTTGCCCATAGCTCATACTTAATATCTGTTTTTCGAAGCGAGCTCATCTACACACTTAATTAAATATGTTAGTAACAAAATAATAAGTTTTGTGTTCATCAAAACGAGATTACTAGATATTATAATCCAACGCTTTTGGTATTCTTCCACGAAATTTAATAATTCTTTAATTAACCATCCAAAATGTGCGTTACGAAACAATGCGCTCGAGTGCGGCTTTCGCTTTTTTCTTTGTCATTTTTCTTCTTCGATTGAAAGTATTTGGCTATTTGCGGACAAATACACTTATCTTTAAGATTAAGAGATGGAAAGCTCCTTCTTGTCTCGATCTTACGTAGTAATGATCATGTTGTATTGTGCACGCACGTAATATACACACGTATCACACTCATTTTAGGATATATATTTTAATAACTTCGTCGTAGTTGTTAATATTCAAGATTTGAAAAGTAATTAAGCGGCTGTGGAGTAAATTCTAAATTTCCACAAGGCATTTCAAGAATGAACACGTTACACAAAATTAGTCAATAGTTCCTCATAAATAATCCTACTATACTCATCATTATGATCAGATTACCCTTTCAAAGAGCACTTTTTGAGCATGTGAATCCGTCGTTTCAGGGCTGAAATAAGCTGCGTAGTAGAAACTCTTAGCCACTGTAAGAAATATTTTCTTGACATCAAAATCTAAATCATCTTTCACTGATGATTTTGTGAGCACTAATTTCACCAACTTTTGCATGTCTGATTCGATCTGATAATTATCTTTCATTATGCCTCCCTTGTCAGCTATGCACTCATCATCGGTCAACAAACAACAGTCAACCTAATAACACAAGTTGTAAATAATATCAAAGCAAAAGAAAAAAAAAACAAAAGAGAGAGAGAGAGAGACAACTTTATTTAGAACCTTGGCAAGAACTGTAAAAATGAGTATTTGAAAATTACTAGTTGTGGAAGAATGTACTATTTTTTATTTTCCAAAAGTACCCACATACTAATTGTAGAAAACCCTAGCTACAACTGCTTGAGCATTTTTGATAAAATCTATGCGATCAAATTGCAAGAATTTAATATATGTATCTATATTATATTATGAAACATGCAATGTGACTAACCTTTTGGAACGAACGAAGCTGACGGCAGATTTTATTGGTTAGTGACAATAGTTGCTGATATTCGTCATCATCGTCGTCACCAAGTATATAATTATTATTAGTATTATTATTTTTCTGATTTGTATTTTTAATAAATCCACCGCATAGGTTCAACGTGCTGACGAAAAGCTCTGCGTTTCCTTCCCCTCCTACGTCGTCTTCGCTTTGTTCCCATGTTTTTAGCCATTTTAGCCACTGCAATTAATATATTATTATGTAGTATGGATGGAATGATAATGATAGAATAAATGTTGGAATTGATCTAATGATTATTACCGAATGATTGAGTTTCTGGTGAATGTCTGTGCCGTCGTACGCCAACAGAATATCCAACGAGAGCTGATTCAGAGTTCTTACCAATGCCCCCACTAGGCTAATTCTTGTTTTGTACCTATAAAATAATCGACGAACATTTTGTAATTAAATAATATAGATTGTGATATAAATCGACTTTTAAACAATAGAATGTGCTCATGTCAACTGATAAGCATATACTATAGAGGTTTCTTCGCTTCTTATTTTATCCCCATTGATCGATTATTCCAAATTTCAAATACTAGCTTTAAATTTAAAGTTTTTAGGTGGAATGATCACTCAACACCAAAAAAATGTTATTAGGGTTTTGGAGGGCAAAAAAAAAGGTACAAAGGCCATGGGATAAGGTAGCAATAGCATAAGTAATTTGTTTTTGGAAACAATTTTTATTAAGAATAAAAAAGATGATATAATTAAAAGTATGTGATTACCTTGCTCCATTCGTGTATTTAAGGATGCTGCTATGTTCGAATTCTCGTATAAAGTCTCGTTTCTGTTCCATTGAAACCTTAATTCTTTCAATTGTCTCCACTAAAATCGCTGTTTTTGCCCAAGCAAGTCGCTGATGCGATTTCTCAGGCTCAAAGACATTAGCAGTAGCCAAGTAATATCCTTTTAGTAGCCTCTCTACGCTTAACCCAAACTCTCCTAGATCAAAATTTCTGTACCATCTATCCCCAACAAAATAATGATAAATATAAATATCAAATATTACGAAGTTTAATCATTTACTGATGATTTAATTTAAATGTTGACTTAAGTTGAATAACAATATAAATTTCTCACTTTTGAATACCCCTCCACTCCATCTGATGAATAGCTTGGCAATTGTTGTAGTCCAACTTCGCGAGCTCAAGGTAGGTATTATTGCTCACATATGGCATCCTAATGACAAAGTATATTACATCGATTATGGGGAAATTTTAAGCAATATGAAAATGACTATTTAAATAAAAATGCATAGAAATGTTTAATAAATTTGTTGGAGATATATAAAACTTAGAGATATATGATTCACTTGCTTTAAGTATAAACTTTTAGGTATATTGGTCATTATCCTTACAAACACGCAGGGTTATGAGAATGAACACTCACGTAAAAAAGTTCACGTCTCAGATAAAAAATAAATAAGCCTAGACGTGACCGAACTAGAAAAAAAAATTAATAAATAATACACCCACGTCATATTTAACTTATGTGAACTTATCATTTAACAAAATTATACTACTTTATTGTTCATAGGATTATTAAATGGATATATGAGACAAGACGACGAACACGAATATCCTCTCACGCACAAGTACTAATTAATCCAATACGTAAAACAATTCCTAACAAGCCAAGAAACGATTCAAAGAGAAAGACAAGTAATGTAAATTTTATTTAGGTAAAATTTCAGATAACTTCAAGGAGGAAGTTATATATAATAATGTCTGGTTCCTTGAGGACAACGTTTAAAGTTTGTGTCGAAGCTCTAACTTGTCCCCATAATACATATCAAAATGGGGAAGTACATGCACATACATCAACAAATTAAAATGTGAGGTTATATCAGTAAATATTTTTGAGGCTTTCATAGGCCACCACAGTTACATTTTTTGGACTGAGGCTAAGTTCGAATTCTTGATTTTATAACCACTCATGCAACACATTTGTTAACCCTATATCTAATTATTATCGACACATACTCTAGAGAAATGAAATTAAATTAAAAAAAAAGGGGTTACCTGTATAAGGTTTTGCCTATCCAAACATCGTCTTCTCCTCCATATTGTTCCAAATAAAATCGTGCGTCTAGTCTAGGCAAGCTAGCATACCATGGCACGTCAAGTGCATATCCCACCTGCCATTTTTTGAAAATTTTATTTATACCGAAAGTAGGAAACTAATAAATCAATGTCTTGGACATATAATATACCGAAAATTACAGGCATTTAAGGCTAGATAATAAGGAAATCAAGCTAAACGCGAAATAATGTATTGAAAATATGATATATGTATATAACTAAAATTGATGTACTCTTCTACCTGCCCGATTGGGTATAGCTGAATTCCTATCAAAAATTGACACACAGTCCAACCATGTCTAAACACCAATAAATATTATGGGTACAACTCAAAGTCATGTTCAAAATTTGACACTTGGTCCACACATGTCTAAACACCAATAAAAATATCATTACACTTGAGTTACTGCGTCACGTGTCAAATTTTGGCTGGATCTGAATTATACCCAAGTAGATAGGTAAGACAAGATCGTACCTAATCCTTTTAGGTGAATCTTGGAAATTCGACAAAATGAATGACTCTTCTTGATTTTACAAAACCAAAAAGAAGAAAAAAAAGAACAAGTTTTTACCTCTCCCGGGAGATCTTTAGTGATGATCCACTTATCAAGAAGCCCATTATTACATCCTCGATTTTCCCGCAAGAATGCCCCCGAGAACTCGCGGGCCCGTCCCAATACATCTTCGCCGGGAAACATTATCTGCGAAGCTCTGTATAGATTGTACATTCCCGTCACCGCCTGGTTCGACTGCCCGGCGAAGCAGAAGAATTCTCCGCCGCCCTTTTCCTTCTCGAAATTTTCGAACACATTAGGAGAAACATCATCGTACCCATGCAACCTTAGTAGCCTAAACCCCATTGCCGTGTCATCAATGTCTTGTACCTCCGAGTTTCTTGCCCAGCATATCCCTTTGTTTGTCCAATATCTGAATTTTATCATTTTAATGTTATATCTCAAGAAATCAGTGTGCTGCGCTCCTTGATTTATATATATATATATATATGTATTAAACAATCACCTGTGAACATAGGCAATACATTCTTGAATTTCAGTTTGAAAATACCGAGAAATTCCAAGCCTTTGCAGTCTATCTACCGCCCATAGGCGCTCGAAAAGATCCACAGGGTACACATTGGGAACTATGAATATCATCATTTAATAATAAAAAAGAGCATTAATAGAAGCTAAAAATATATGAAAGACGACCCAACAATTATTATTACCTCCACCATTGAACTTTTGGACGATTTTGGACAGATATCTCAAGCAATTATCATCCTTAGTTTGCTGAAGAGCAAAGGCAGTCGAAGATGGAGAGAAAAGGAAAGACCCATCGAAAGATTGAAGCTTGAGAAGCTTTTCCCAGTTTAGTTCTTCTGACATTATTATTCCTTCTAAGCTGTGAAGCAATGTTGTCGGAACTTGGTGCATCATCTCCCTCGGTATCCTATATACACACATAAATATATATAAATGGTTTTCTTAAATTATTTAATCATATAAATATGTGTTCCAATTATTACACATACCTTTTGAGCTTTAAGTCTCTCCTTGCATAAATCTCTTCCAAGGCAGGAGAATCATAAGGGATATCTATGCCCAACTTCTTCGCCATCTCAATAAGCGATGGAAGTGCAACTTCGAACCCAATTGGCATATGCTCTTTGTTCTCCTCAGCTAACTTGTTCATGTTCTCTCTTATGAAAATAATCCCTGGTGAAAAAAATTAAAAACTTTCATATTTTTCCGACAAAAGAAAAAGGAAGAGAAAAGCTGGAAATAGACAACCTTTGCTGCTTTGCTGAGGATGCAAATTCCAAGAACTCAAAGCAACGACGCAGCTCAAAGTGCTTATGATTCGATCGTAGACTGAGAACAAATCTGCGTCGCCCCATGAGCCGTCTTCGAGCTGATGGCTCGAAATCCACTCGATGCTCGAAGGGAACTGTGGGACCCGCCCTCCGCCGTTGCTGACGTCATCAACTAGGGCGACCCTCGCCGTGTCGTAGGGCGAAACGGTAATTTCGCCGTCTTCCATGGATTTCAGCATCGATCGAATGGCGTTTACTAGCTTTTTTGATGAGATGGGCTGATTATTATTGTGATGCATATCGTCGTCGTCTTCGTCCTCTATCCATTTTGTTGTGGGTGGTTGTTGTAAGGTATTCTGATGAATTGCATCCGTGTAGTAATCTGCGTAACACATGTTTTTTTTTTTCAGACAGAGTTTATATAACCGCTTATTATTGCAATAACGTTGAAGTGAAGGGCTTTTTATGATTTATGATGGATTTTAATTAATTTACCTTGCGTACGAGGTTTTGAGATGGCGAAGCATTGGACTGATGAACGGTTGGAGGAGTAATAAGGAGGTAATAACGACGAAGATTTCTTCGTAGTAGAATTAGCGTCTGCAAAAAAAATTGATGCAAAATGGTAAATTCGAGTAGCTTAGTACGAGAAAGAAATGATAAAGGTTCAATCTTTTGAAAGAAAAAGTAGTAAAAGAAAGACGGACTGTATGATTTCCTCTCGACACCTTGACTACTCGATCAGCAAGACAACGAAAAGCTAAGGAGTCTAATTCACCCTTTTTTAAGGTAGAGAATATTGGTCCAAGGCCGATTAAGAATATTATATTAGGGGAAAGAGAGAATAATAATAATAATACGTAGGCAATTTGAGTTAGCTTTAGGATATCTTACCACCGCCTGAAGGGAGGAAAAACGACGGCAACAAACCACCGTGAAGGGTGGTGCTTGATGGTCGGAGAAGAGAGGCCATGTTGATTTTTGGTAGTATAAATGATGATTGGAGCTTCTCTTTGTGTGTATGTATGTGTGTTCTTTTTTTATGGTTGGGTTTTGTAAGAGAAAAAGAGTAAGTGATGAAATAGAGATTGGCAATAATAGTAATGGAAGAGAAGAGAAGTGTATGCTATTTAAAGGTGGGAGAGATGAGAAAGAATGACTTCCCAAGAGACTACCCCTAATGGGTGCATGGATCATCAAAATGAAGGGCAATTACGGGATAATAACACAAATAGTGTTATTTTTAATATAACACTATTACAAAAAGTAATATAACACTATTACAAAAATAATATAACACTAACAACATTATTACAAAAGTAATGTAACACTATTACAAAAGTAAGTAACTTTCGTAATTCTATTTTATTACTATTACAAAAGTAAGTAACTTTCTCACACTATTACAAAAGTATGTAACACTTTCTAATCAACTTTTCTATTTTATTACTATTTTTATTATCTTCAGTTTTCACAACAATCTTTTTAATATTGCTCTTTTTCACCATCATTTTCTCAAATTCTCAACATAATTATAACAATTAAATTTACACCATAATATTTTTTTTACAAATCTCATGGTTTTTTTTTATATTTGTAAGCCCATACTAGAAAATCAATTTAGAAGATATTAAGAAAATAAAAGTCAATTCAAACATGATCTAAATCACTAGTTTGCAAGGATTTTAAAATTGATCCATTTTAATATGTTCTAGTTGATTTTAAAATTGAGATATTCAAGACATTCTTATCAGTTTGAATGTCCATTAGATGACTCACGTTGGAAGTCTCATTTTCATCCGGTACAGAATCCTAATTTACATCCGGAAGACGGGCATAACGAAATTGATTTTGGTTAAATAATACTTATTTGATTTTCTATAGATTATACATTTTTCTTGACTTTTTTTAGTTTGTTAATGCGTTAAATAAAGTTTGTTCATATCAATGCCAATGAGGAATATCATGCATGACTTATTCCCGATCGTAAATTGAGAGAATGCAAAATAATAATGTTAAAAATGTTTAGGGCTTAAAAAATTATTAAGAGAAATTATTTTTCTTATATTAATATAGAAAATTGTAATTTTAAATAGTGTTGTGGTGGAGAGAGAAATATTAAGTAAAATTGAAAAGTTAATTAGTACTGTAATGGTCTGGAAAAAGTTATCTACTGTTGTAATAGAGTTCTTCAAAATAACACTAGATGTGTTATTCTATTGTCAATTCACGTCATTAAAATTTTTTATTAGCCTATTTCCCTTTTATTTTTAACCCACAAAGCAATACCTTTATGTGGAGGAAAATAGAGGGAGGTGTTTCTTTGAGGTAATCTAACATTACAGTGGTGTGAGTATTACTGTAACGTTGATTTGTGTTTGCTTTGGAGTGATTCTATTTTTCATATCAATGTAATATTGAAATTTTGTGTTTGTATAATCGCCTATGACGCGTAGGTTGATGTTAAGTATCATATTTGGCCATATACACATTACGATTAATCTGTTTCAATATCTTTTAATTTTTTAAGCTTGATATAAATCTTTTATTTTTTAAAACATCAAATATATATATATATATATATATTGCATTGAAAATATATAAAACATCAAATATAAAACATCAAATATATATATATATATAAATATATATATATATATATTGCATTGAAAATGTTAATTTAAATTAGGGAGAAGAGAATATAACGTAGGAATGTAAAAAATACAACGAACAATTCCATCCAAAAAATTAGAAATATCACACCATCATGATATGGAGGATCACTTAAATTTTTTGAGTAATTCAAAACTTGAAATTACATTATGCTAAACAAACACTATGATAGTAGATTAAAGAATAACTATGTTTTTTAGGATCGATCAAACGACGACAACAACAACAACAGTAGTAATAATAATAATAATAATAATAATAATAATAATAATAATAATAATAATAATAATTGTAATGATCATCATCATTGTCATCATAATAATATTGTAAGTTTTGACAACAACATCATATTTTGCATGTTTTTCGTGTTTAAGACCATCTCCAATGGTTAGGGATGGCAATGGGGAGGGGCGGCGGCGGGGATCTAATCCCCGTCCCCGCGATGCATTCGGGGACGAAATCGTCCCCGTCCCCGTCCCCACGGGGATCCGCGGGGATTTTCCGCCCCTTAATTTTTTTAAAAAAAAAGTAATATTTTTAATATAATATATAACTTTGAATATAGTTTTCTTATAAATATTATATAAATTATAATTTTATATATTATTTATATTAATTTAATATTATGTAATTTATATTTGATATTATTTTACTATTATTTAAATTATAATTTAATATAATATTATAATATATAAAAGGGAGTTCGGGGACAGGGCGGGGATCCGCACGGGGAAAAATCATTCCTGAAGTGGTCCCGGTACGATATGGATGTAAAACACTAAGTATAGACTAGATTTTGGGTAAAATGTCGGGGTAACACTCAACCTAACATTCAGGTGCACAGCGGAATATTGTAATTACTTAGTGACGAAACTGAAATAACACGAGATGTAAATCTGTGCAGCAAGTCAAATAACTTATTGCGTGCCTCAAGGCGAAATTCCACTAACAGCAATGGATGGCAAAATAACTATCCGAAGATAGTAAAAACACGTCTAGCAAAACCTACGAATCAAAAAGGATTCTGCAAACTACAAGATCTTTCGACCTTTGAAAAGCTAGACTAAAAAGACAACTCTCGCAATATGTAAAACTCGCTCAAACTCGATATGTGTTTCGCTCATCGTTTTCGCTCAATATGTCGCTCAAAGTTACTCCATTAAAGCTCTCTCGAAAGTCATACTTTGCAGCTCGAAATAACTCTTATTTAAAGGTCTTGGCTCCATCTTGAATTGATAAAAGATTCCTTGAATATCTCTTCGAAGGTCTCTCTAAATATAGTATATATTTAGTTCGATTCTTCTCATCTAATCGACCGATCTCTTATCTCCTATTTATGGTAGCTGGTTGAATGATTCTCTTTGATATTCAGATCTTCTAATTTTGGTCGTAGCTTGACTAATTCTCTTTTGATCTTCATATCTTCTATTTAAGGTAAGTGCACTTCCCAAATCCGTTCAAGCAGCTCCACATGTTTCCCACACGGTTTGATCCATTCTCTATCCTTATATAAGTCCTGCACATCACTAAAAATAGCCAAGATACGAATTAAACAAGTTTTGGGCATGAAAGATAAAACTGAGAAAGGAAACACTCTCAGTCAACAGATGTTGACTAGAATGTTACCCCAACATTGCCAGTGTTGAAGGCTCAACATTAACAATCTCCCCCTTTTTATCTTTCTTCCCAAAACTAAAGCAGACGTTAGACATAGTGAAACTCCCCCTGAAGGCAAAATCTACCCAACCACAAAACATCAAAAGATGGTTAGAATAAACGCAAACAGAATAGCGATTAAACTATTCAAAGTACTACGAAAATAGTACATAGCCATAACAAGGTCTTATTAAGTTAAACATCTGCAAAATAAATATTTTCGGCAAGTAAGCAGGCAAATATGTAAACATACCAGAGAAGCAAATCAGCATGCACATAGTAAAAACAATTCAATCAAGCATGCAAAGGATGGATGTAGAAATCAATTATGCATGTAGAAATCAATTATGCATGTAAAAATAGAAAGGATCAGATCTTCACTCTCAATGGAGTATGGAGTTTCCTTCTGATGCTTTCTCGGCTGCTTCTCCTTCTTGGTCAGCTCCCCCTGTTTGTTCGGCTCCTTATTCTGCTCCCCCTGAATTTTCTTATCTCCCCCTTTTTATCTGCACAACCTTCTCCCCCTTTTTGGGAAGAAAGAAAAAAAACTCAGAGAACTTCTCTGTTAGCAACTTGCAGATGTCGAGGTAAATGTGGGGCTAACATCTGGGCCAACATTCTGAGACCAGAAACAAGTTAGTTTGCCATAAAGAAATCAAAGATAAATCCAAAAAACTAAGTGAGAACAGAATGAGTAACCCTCTATTATATCAACCACAATCAAGAACAGAGAGAGTAATATTAGCGAGCAACTCCAACGGTAAAAGATCACTCAGCAATAATTTCATCGTGGAAGAAGTAAGGCCAAAAAAAAATTAACCATTGGACTCAAATAGAATTTAGACAGTTTAGAGAATAAGGTCGAATTAGGTCACACCTGTCTAAGTAAACATGGAGCTAAAATCTATTATGTGGACGAATTAGTCATCCGAGCAAATAGGAGCACATCAGATCATGATTCAACCCAAAAGACTCAAAGTCAAAAGTCAAGGTAGAATTAAGCAAGACTAACCGTTTGAGCGACAATGACGATCACTTGAGACAAGCGTAACGAGCTGTTCTTCGAGGAGTTCTAATGCAATTCTGAGAGATATCTAAACTAGACACAAAAGACTAACAGATGCTGACCTAAAAGCTAATGCACATAAACGAAAGCACAAAATATAGCATGATCAAACTGACAGTCACATATGTTGCCCCAACATAAGACTCAACATTCTATTCTGAAATTCCAGACTTTTCTGTTCAACACCCTAAACTTAATTCCCTTTCATTTTCTGCCCTACTTTACCTCATTTATATACTTATTACTTACATCCCTTATGCGTTCCTTATCATCAAGGTTAGGATTTTTGTCGCAAAGAGTACATCGTCACCGCGAATGCCGTGTACCTAGGGAAGCTTATTACCTGAACCTGTATCTTGAAAAAGGATCACGAGCAATTTTTTTTTTTTAAGGAAGAGAGTCATTTCAGGGAAAGGTCTAAGTGAGTCAAATCATTTCACAGAATGACAGAAAGAACATTAAATCAAACATCAAAACAGTAACCATCAAGTTTGACATATGCTATGTTGATCCAAATGTTGGACCAACATTCAGACAGTCTGATGCAAACCTATGGACTTTTCAGGTCCGAAAACCTTTCAAAATCCAATGCTTTCGTGAAGATGTCAGCTAACTGATGTTTCGTGTCTATATGCTCAATGCAAACTAACTCTTTTTCGACCATATCTCTCAGAAAATGATGTCTTATATCTATATGCTTCGTGCGCGAATGCTGGATAGGGTTCCTAGATATGTTGATGGCACTAAGGTTATCACAATACATGAGAACAAATTCGCACTCTAACCCATAGTCACACAACATGCTATTCAACCATATTAATTGCGTACAGCAACTACCCGCCCAACATACTCAGACTCAGCAGTAGATAAAGACACACAATTTTGCTTCTTACTATACCATGCAACAAGATTATTACCTAAGAAGAAACAGCCGCCACTTGTGCTCTTGCGATCATCCTCGTCACCTGCCCAATCAGCATCGCTATAGCCTACAAGACTCATATTAGTATCTTTGGAGAATCACAATCTTAGGCTACACGATCCACTCACATAACGAAGAATACGCTTACAGCATTAAGATGGAAAACTTTAGGCTCAGACTGATATCTAGCACATACGCATACGCTATACATAATGTCAGGTCTAGTAGCGGAAAGATATAATGGACTGCCTATCATGGAACTATACGATGTGGGGTCAACATTCTGTCCAACATTACCTTTACTTACCTTCTGAGTTGAACCCATTGGTGTTTTCATTACCTTGGCAGTATCTTTTCCAAATTTCTTTACTCTATTATTCGCATACTTCTCCTGAGACATGAAAATATCGTCGTTGCTTTGCTTAATCTTACCAAACTCCTTAAGCTTCGGAACGCCTCTGATCGCCTCATGCTTGATAAGCTGCTCCAATATTCGGTAGTTAACGTGGCCCAGTTTGTAATGCCAAATGATGACGTCGTCTTCGGCCTTTGAGAGTTGGCACACGTCCTTCGAACTGGATTTGTCTCCGACTAAGTAGCAGTTATCGCTCGATCATTTACCTGCCATAACTCGAACACCATGGCAATTAAAAACCTAACAACTTCCCTTATTAAATCTTACCTCCAGGTTGTCGTCGCAAAGATGGCTTATGCTAATCAGATTGGCTACGAGCCCGTCTACATGAAGAACATTGCTTAGCTTGGGAAAGTCAGGCACGTTCAATCTGCCTCGACCAAGAATCCGTCCTTTAGCACCACCTCCAAACGTCACAGATCCACTCTTTAAAGTCATGTAATCACTTAGATACTCTTTGGTACCCGTCATATGTCGGGAACACCCGCTATCGAAGTACCAAGAACCTGTCACGTTAGCTCGCAAAGAGGTATACACAACATTGCACTTATGCACGGACTTCTCTATCCAAACTTTCTTAGATGATAAAACAGTATTTGGGTTACCAGAATTTGAAGGTGAGCCAGCTGAACCTTCTCCAGACATACTTTTCAACACTGATTTCTCAATGTTGAGCGGAATGTTGGATAACATTTCAGCCGACATCGATTTCTTCGCAGAAATCTCCCCCTTCAATTTCGAGCAGTATGGCTTAATATGTTCGGGCTGCATGCAATGAGTACATTTAAACTGTCTATCCTTAGACTTACTGGCAACATGCTTAGTACTCTTCTTAACACCTAAAGTCTCACTATTTTCACTCGTAACATGCTCGGCATTCTTCTTAACAAAGACTATCTTAGGTTTACCATCAGGCAAAGGTTTAGAAACATGCGTAGGCTGAGAATTAAATCATAAACCTTGCTTATCAAAAATACCTAACGATAATACCTCATCAAGAGTCGATTTACCCTTGTTCATCTTTGTGAACGTCTCATCGGCCTCGTCGACTCGCTTTTGAAGCTTGTCAATCTCCTTGTCCTTGCGTGTTAGTAAGGCTTCCATTTTGTTCATTCCATCCACCAAGCTTTCAAT